>CM046882.1:163196619-168672151 GCA_025667525.1 Glebionis coronaria | reverse complement strand
ATATATATATATATATATATATACTATATATATATATATATATATATATATATTATATATATATATATATATATATATATATATATATATATATTATATATATATATATATATATATATATACACACACACACACACACACACATATATATATATATATATATATATATATATATATATATATATATATATATATATATATATATATATATATATATATATATATATATATATATATATATATATATATATATATATATATATATATATATATATATATATATATATATATATATATATATATATATATGTATGTATATATATATATAGACCCATCTGATGGATGGGCTAGTTTTAAGTATATATTTTTTAATGAAAATTGAAGTTATGTGTGTTTATATTAGAAGTTTAGTATATGTAGGGTTAGTTATTACATTAATATTTTAATAATGTAGCATAGAATGGACAAAAAATTATGAGTTAATTGAATTATTAACGTGTATAATATAGCAACAGTATATAGCCCATTCCAAAACTTAACAGTCTGAATATCTAAAAATATTTTCATTTTAGTAAGACAAACTATTGTGAATCATTTGTAATTCCAATTTCCTTTTTGAAGCATTTTATTGGAACATTTTAATGAATTACATGCGTCATTTTTTAAAATTTTTATATTTAAGGCATCATTTGTAATTCCTATTTTCTTTTTGAATCATTTTATGAATACTCTTTAATTAAATTACATGTGTCATTTTTATAGAGTTTTGTATTTGAGACATTGTTTCACCATCCTTTTTTATATATATTTTATTGAATTTTGTATTTAAGGCATTGTTTTTAATTCCTATTTTTTTAAAGCATTTTATGGAAACCCTTTAATAAATTACATGTGTCATTTTTAGAATTTTGTATTTAAGGCATCATTTGTAATTACTATTTTCTTTTTGAAGCTTTTTATGGAAACTATTTAATGAAATACATGTGTCATTTTTATAGAATTTTGTATTTAAGGCATTGTTTCACCATAATTGCTTATATATTTCTATAGAATTTTGTATTTAAAGCATCATTTGTAATTTATATTTTATTTTTTAAGCATTTTATGGAAACCTTTAATGAATTACATGTGACATTTTCCTAGAATTTTATATTTAAGGTATTGTTTCACCATCTTTCCTATATAAAGGATTTTGATTTGATTTTGATTATATATTTATATATATATATATATATATATATATATATATATATATATATATATATATATATATATATATATATATATATTATATATATATATATATATATATATATATATATATATATATATATATATATTACACTATAAAGGACATTACCACTTTAATAAAATGACCTTTTTACATTTCAACTTCACATTTATATTTTTATACATTACAAACAAGTGTCACATTTTAATAAACGTAAACCTCACATTTTACTTTATACAACATATACTTTCACTAAAAGACCTTAAACCTTAACCAAATCATCCTAAATCTAACCCAGTACTAACAAAATCCTACTTAGATCCTTAAGAAGATCCTTAAGATCATCTTAGATTCACCAAATCTAACATAAATCTCCCACCTAGCCGAACAACATAAAGCATTCGACTAATAGGCTTCTAAAACCTTAGACCATTTCCCACATGTCATAACAACCTTTTACATCCATAACAATTAAACCTAGGACTATTTGACAACTTCTTGTCCCCCTTGACCCATGAAACACGACTACCAAAGAGGCAAAGGGGAAAGTGTACAAACATACCTCATTAAGGATATGTACTTGTGATATCTAGCCAAGATGCACCTAAATCCACCAAGATACATCAAAGATCTTCCCATATTATGCTTAGTCATGTATATACACTATCCACAAACCCAAATCTAACAATTCTATATATCTCTCTCTTGGCATGAATTAAACACACACCTCAAATCTCTAAAACCTCATTTACTACACATAAATCTTTGTCTCCTCATCATAAATAATTAATATTCATTGCTAGCCATAGTACCTTGAACATCAAGCCAAGAAAGGGAAGCTTAGGGCGCGGGAAAACCACACTCACACTTAATTTGTGTAGATCTAGGAAGAAGTCACGGATAGCTAGCTCACTTGTCATTTCTAGTTTAGTCATCACCCTAAAGAAACAAGTAAGTATCACCAATCATCATACTCGTTTTCATTTCCTTATGAACTAATGAACATGTAGGCATTTCATGTATAAGTTTATGCAAACCATAGTAAAATCACCATGCATACGTAAACCTTGAGAAACAAACCCTAGATCTAGCCATAGGGCTTTCGACTTGGATTTTTCTAGCGTGTAGTGTTAGAATTTGAACCATGTAAGCTTAAACTAGGCATTTCCATGAATCTAGGTTATGCCTAGAAAACTAGAAAGATATCTTGCCTTAGACTAACTATAAGCCCACGAAAAATAAGCCAACTAGGCCCATAAGATTATTCCGACTAATTTAGTATGAGTTAACTCTTTTATAATTTTTCTAGGCTTAATGGACTTATTGAAAACCAAGACAAAGACCAAAAACCCTTAAAAATAATAGGACCGCTTAATGGGCAAAAACCGAGCCCATTAAGCCCCTATACCCATTTTCGGTTACTTTTTGTGCCATTTATGAACATTAGTGAAAGTATTGTCCAAAAATGTAAGGTTATAAAAGTTTTGAGGTTAATTCGTGAGTTATAAGACCTTTGGGGTACAAAGCGTAACATTTAAAACCTATTTTTAAGATTTATATAAACTACAATGGTTGTTTGGTTTCTTTCCAAAAGTTAGAGGGGTATTTTTAACCATAACCAAAACTAAATAAACCCTAGGGACCAAAACCGTAATTACCCAACCTTTAACAAGCCCTAGGGGTTATTTTTGTAAATACCTGAAAATTATATAACTCGAGGGGTACTTTTTGCCAATATTCGAAAGTTTTATAAGCCCTAGGGGTTGTTATGTAATTTTTGCAATAACAAGGACTTAGGTGCAATTAAACTAAAGTTTTTATTAATGTTAATTAATTAATTAAATAACTATAAGGTTTAAACGTTAACTTGTGAAACTTGAAGGATTATTTTTTTACAATTGAAACTTGGATGATTTTTATATTAACATTATTTTCTATAAATCCTATATATATATAAATAATTTTATTTAAATTATTATACCTCTAATAATTAGATAAAAGTTATTATACCCGAATAATTAAAATATATACTATTACGTTAATAACTTCATATAGGTTGGAAAGTAAATTAACGAACAATTTAATTAAAGTGTGATCATGCAGTTAATTAACCAGAAGCATTTTTTATTATTTTGTACATTTACTAAGATCCATTTAAATTACTTAGGTAATTGACTGTATTGTGATCGTACTATCCGGATTGTCAGTGATATCATCGTACAATGCTATTGAGGTGAGTTCATGGCCCCATACTTTTACTTTAACTGTTTTAAACAATATTGGGGATGAAAACATGCAACATATTTATCAGGACACAAACTGAACTGTTACCTTTGATTACATTTACCTATTGTATAGCCCACGACCCGTGCTGTAACTGTTAATTACGTAGCGCGAATGTTATTAATAGATCTATTTGGGACTGACCATCCCATCTGGGTGAGTAGCGCTCACTGTGCCTAGGCCAGGACAACAGACGTTTACCATGTCAGACTTGTATTCTTATTATGGGCACGGAACTTGGGAGGCCCCAACAACAACAAGGGCTCCTACTGTCGAGCTTCAATTACCGACAATAGGAAATGTAGTTGCCTTTATAGTTTTTGCTTTTTGCACTAATATTTCTTTTAGGAAGCATCATAAAACTCATCGGGGGTAGGGTTTAATTACTTTGGAACAATAATAATTTAATATTTTTCCAAGACAACTTAATAATATTTCACATTTGGTTAATGTAATAATTTCAATGACATTTTTATGATCATTGGTTTGTATACGATATACTGTTGATCCACCAAGTGACACCCAATTACCATTCCGCTGCATTGACCATTTTAGGGGTGTCACAGAATGGTATCAAAGAGATAGTTATAAAGAACCAGATCAGAAACTTAATTTTTTTAAAATAAATTAAAACTGGACTATAGCTGACTATAAAAATCATTTTCAAGAAATTGATTTTTTGGGGACCCATATAGTTAAACATATAGTATATAGAGCATATATTAATTATGTGAACTAACTGTGCATTGACTAATAACACTTGGTTATTTGATCACATAAGTATTTACGTAACTTTTAACCTACACTGTTAAAAGACACTTACTTTATCGCATACAAACTTTAATTTTAAAACCTTTTGAATTGAGTAAGTGTTGGGAATGTAAGTTTGTTAGATTCCCTGATCATAGATTTAAACATAATTAAGTTGTTAAGATAGTCCCTTGCTTGTGCCTAGGAGGCAGGCAAGTATCACAAGACTCACAGAGATCCAAGTCCCTGTGAGCAACCATAGAGGAGTCTATGTTAGAGACATTGTCAAGGAAGTCAAAGATGTTGATCCCAAACTTAGATCGATTAAGCTTTGTGTATACGAGATTAGATCAAGTAATACACGTAGAGAAACCTTTGCTTATGAATAAAGTAACTAAGTGTTATGCGGAATTAACACTTAATCTAAAACACAAAGATGTTAAACAAACTTTCACTTGTATTAGAATGAACGAACTTGATTACAATGAAAGAGGTTTAACTTGTGAAAACTTATGAAAACTGATTATTAACATTAACCTAAAAGATCTTCTTTTATAGATTAAGAAGTCTTGTACAATAAGCTACGAATCAACTATTCTAGGTAAAGATAATAATAGAAAATAAAATGTCGAGCTTATCTTTACTAGAAGTATTCTAGAATATAATAAACGTGTAGCTCACATCTTCCATCAGTGCTTGTCTTCAATCTGTCAACGCTTGACTTTAACTTGTCAACGCTTATGCTATCAGCGCTCACTTTGCTCTTGTCAACGCTTGAGTTGTTCTTGTCAGCGTTCAAGTGATCTGGCCTTAATTTATTCCCAACAATCCTCCCCTAAACTTGATATCCACTCTTATGATCAAGTTTCTGAATAAACATTAAGAACTTGGAGGAGTCTGACAAACCTTATCATATTGGTAATAAATAAATCTGATCAAATTCTTTGCCACGTCACTTGTATAGTCTATCTCCAACTGGGTGTTCTTCATCTTTTCCAAAACAGCCTTGTATATGAAATACTGAGCATCTACAAGTAAATACTCTGCAAACTTTGTAGAACTCAAATGATATACACCAGCAGCTGAATATAACCTCCATTGAAGACCACTGAGGTCATCTTCAAGATCCTTCCATATTTCAGGATCTTCTTCTTTTGTCCCACACATTCTTTTGAATGTGGTCCAAAGTTTTATTCCATTAGCTGAAGTTGGTGCTTCAGCCTCATACTTGGTCTCTAACAACCTCCAAAGGTCCACCAAGTCTTCTCTATCACAACTTGCAAATAAAGATATGAGAGTGGTAAAAGTGTGTACCTCCTTGCCAAATCTTCCAATTTTCTAGAATCCACATTCATCTTCATCATAACTCACAATTGGATTCCTGGAATCTAGTGGTAACACATGCACCATATCTGAAGCTTCTAACGGGGAGAGCTTGAGGCTCTTTCTAATAACTGCTTCACTTGGATATAGTTGATTCATATCTTTTGGAAACTCAAGTGTAAATCCCTTCTTCACTGGTCTGGGAACTATCATAGCTTTCTTGATTTCCATCTCTTCTGCAAGTTGCTCCTTTCTTTCATCTGAAAGAAGTCTGAAAGTGTTTTCTTCCTGCACTTTCACCCAAATAGGATAAGCCCTATGTTCCAACTCATCAAATGTCAAAGCCTTCAGCTTCTGATGTGTCCATCCAACTCCATGACATTTGAGCAACATAAAGTAGAGCTTCCTTCTATCCCTTTTCAACTCAGAGAGAATGTTGCTTGCCTTGTGCTTCAAAATCACCTTACAATCCTTCTGAACTCTAAGAAGAATTTCCAAACCCCATATCTGATCTGAAATGGTCAAGTCTGGATTATCCATACAGCTTTCTTCCCAAGAATTGTACATCTGAACCACCTCTGGCATATCAAAATCAATCTGCAACTTTAAATCTCTCAGCTTTTCCCTAGCAAGCTCATCACCATGCTCAAGTCTTTCTGGTTCAACAATCATTACACTTGAATCTGAGCTAGCTCCATCACTTTCTTCTTCAGAAGTCACAACAAATGGTGACTTTTCCTTTTTACCTTGTTCCATCATTTGCTCAGCCAATCTTCTATCAAATTCAACCTGAGCTGCATTCTTTGGAACAATTTCTTCTACCAACTTACCCTTACCCTTATCTGTTGGTGCAATTGTTGGTAGGGTAGATGATAATACCTGAGTAGGAACATCTTTGATGATAGATGATGACTGGAATACATCACCTCCATATGCAGATCTGTCAACGCCCAAATTTCCTCTATCAGCGCCCAAAATACTTCTATCAGCGTCCAAACTTGTCTTGTCAACGCTCAAATATTTTCCCTCAGCGCCTTGTGTAACCTCTGTCAACATATCTGTAAATGATAAACTTAAATTGGTTGGAGAGATCAAGGACGTATCAAAACCTGTTTGTTCCTTCAAAGTAGTAAGAGCTTCAGCAACATCCAATGATTGACCATCATGACTGCTCTTATCACTCAGATTTCTTTGATCTTCCTCCCTTTTGGAAGACTCCTCCATACCTCCCTTTGCATGAGCACTCTCCAAAACAACAATCCTCTCCCTCAATTCCTTGAGTTCAAGGCCTTGGTTACTAACAATTTGTACCAAGTCTGCATTCTGCTTTTGCAAGCTAATGCAGACAGCCGTCAATTCCAAAAAGAGTCATTGGTTCCAAGCTGCCCTCTTCTGAAATGGGGATTTGACCTCCCAAGTCAGGTTCATTGGGCATGGATGAGGACTTAATTATGGTGGGACTGCCTTGGCCAGCCTCTAAGCCAGAACCAATAGTCCCAGCCTCATCCAGGTCACCAGCCACACTTGTGGTGGTGGTTCTCTCTGCTTCATGGCTAGGACCACCAGAGGAGAACACTCCAGCAGTCCTTTGGCGTTTAAACAACCTATATTCAGGTGGTGTGGAAGATGGTGTGGAAGAAGGTGTGGATGTGGGTTGGTTAAGGGGTGTTTGGGATTGTGATGGTTGGGTGTCAGTGTTGGAAATAGGCACATCAACGCCCACATTAAATGTGTCAGCGTCAAAGGGATTTTGGTCTATTTGCATTTGGTCAGGTGAGGATAAAGGTTCAGGGATAGGTTCAAGTTGTGGGTGAGGGGTCAATATGAGGTTGGGGGTCTGGTTGGGGTTGTGCTGCTGCAATAACAGCAAGCATGGCTGGGGTTAAAGGTAGATCTCTATGAGGTGGTGAATTCATCTTGGTAAAAATAGCTTTCTTTTGTTCAAGGATTTTATAAAAATCATTGTGATCCCTTGAACAATATCTTTGAGCATCAAAAATCATTTGCAGAAACCGGGGATAAGCTAAAGTCATTTTTTGTCCCCTTGTTTTTACACATTCCTTCAAAAATCATTTTAGACCAGTTATATTTTTGCCCTGTTGCAATACACACAATAGCAGTTGCAATGGATCTATTGATCTCATTGTGTGCAGTACATTTGGGACTCAAACATTGAAGGAGAATGTGAATGAGGTACTTCCAGGCTGGGGGAAATTCCTGCTTATGGTACTTATTAAGAGTACCTTCATCAGGAATAGGGTATCCCAAAGCCCTAAGCCCTTGTTCTATTTCAGATATGGGAATAATGGTTATACCATCAGCATCATTAAGATGCAAGGCCTGGCGTACCAAGGCCTCAGTAACCACCCAAGATCTCCCATGAACAATAGAAGTTAATGTGGTCACTCCATTAACTGTTGAGGAACTAACAGTGTTCCAAAACTGTTTAATGTGTGTGACTGGAATGAGTGGTATATGAGAAAGAGCATACCTTAATGGGGATGCGTTCAAATACTCCACCATTTGTGTGTATTGAGGGAACAAAGTATTATCAGCAACAAGATAAGCAATCATGTTGTGTTGAGACTTGAACCCCAAATCCAATTCTGCTGAGTTAAATCTTGGTGCCATTGATGAAAGCTGTGAATTTGAAGTATAAAAGATGAAGGTTGATAAGAGAAAAGTGTTAGACAAGAATTATAGATACCCTGTTTAAAAATAGGAGCCAAATTTATAGGAGCGGATGAATGCATGTGATTGGCCCAAAAATAGGCAAAGATTTTCAAAAACTAATCATGAAAATATTGAAAAAGTTATAAGTTATCTCATGCATTTAATGAAAGTAACAACTCCAAAAATTACGGCTTGAAAATATGTCAAAAAGTAACAACTGGGTAGGTCCCATTGATAGTCAACGGTCAAATATAACCCATCAACGCCCAACGGCTATAATCTTGTCAACGTTCGCCTAAAGCCATGTCAGCGTCCAATTTGGTCACAACAACGCTTGGAAAAATCTTGTCAGCGTCCAAAAATAAAATTGTTTTAAAAAGTGAAAAATGACCTTAACAAGTAATTTATCCTAGAGAAAATAACCAAAAGCTGATAATTATCATAGGGCGGCAAGCACTGTCCAGTTATGCACACTTGCATAAGCAAGATAGACATAACAGTCCTCTAGTGTCCCTTGCTAACCAAAATTCTTAACAACCAAGTTACCTTATAAAATCCTTGTTACTCCCAGGTAAAACCCATATCAAAAGGATTCCCAAGTCTCCCAACAGACCACAACCAATTCTAGGCCAAAAATTTCTTGGCAGCATGCAAAGTTGATATACTATGCATGCTACAGTGCCTCATGGTTTAGTAAAACTAACCCATACTCACCTGTGGACACAATCTAGAATTGTGATAAGAGTATCATATGGATACCCAAAAATCCTAAAGGTTCCTAAAACCTCCCCTTAAACTATGATACATGAGTTTCTCAAAATATATATGAACATTAAAAATTTATGTCAAGATAGGAATATAAATATTCCAACCATCACCATAAACAAAAACATGTCCAAATAGCTCTTCAAAGATCCATAAGCAACTCTGTATCCAATGGCATAAAGCTACCACCACCTACACATTTAGATTGAAAACCACAAAACTAACATTTGTTGCTGACAGCGTCCCGACAACACTTATCAGCGTTGAAGGATCTCTTGTCAGCGTTAGACAATAATATCTCTAACAACGGCAAAATAACACTTGACAGCGTTACATTTACCTTTGTCAGTGTTAGAAAAATAAAGTGGAAAAATCTAAATCATCACAAAGACCAATAACAATGCATTATCCTGTACATACTTTTACAAAAAGGTTCCAAAACACATATTAAGTGAGATTAACCATTCCAATATTTGTTACCAAATATTGAAATCTTCCAGCATCAAAAGGTTTAGTTAATAAATCAGCCACATTATCTTCTGTGGCTACCCTATCTGGTTGTATTAAACCTTTCTCAAAGCAATCTCTTATAAAATGATGTCTAATTTCTATGTGTTTGGTTTTAGAATGATGTACAGGATTTTTAATAATGCATAAAGTACTGTTATTGTCTACAAAAATCTTGGTATGCATAAAATTATACCCATAATCCAACAGCTGGTTCTGAATCCATAAGACTTGTCCACAACAAGCAGCTGCAGCAACGTATTCTGCTTCAGTTGTAGAATTAGCCACCACTGTTTGTTTCTTGCATTGCCAAGATATTAATCTGCTCCCAAGAAATTGACATCCACCAGTTGTGGATTTCCTATCAAACTTGTCACCACCATAGTCACTATCTGAATATGCAATAAGCTCCAATGGATAATCTTTTGGGTACCATAATCCAAGATCTGGATAACATCTTAGGTACCTAAAAATCCTTTTCACAGCAAAAAGGTGACATTCTTTGGGAGTCACTTGATGGCGTGCACAAGCACACACAGCAAACATGATGTCAGGTCTTGAGGCTGTAAGATACATCAATGAACCAATCATTGATCTATAGTGCCTAACATCCACATCCTTTCCAGCTCCAATTTTTCCCCAAGGGTGTTCCCTATCCATAGGAGTGGAAGCATCCTTTTCATGTGGAGAAAAACCATATTTCTTCAAGATTTCAGCTACATACTTGTCTTGGGAGATGAAGATACCATCTTCTTTCTGCTGAACTTGTAACCCTAGAAAGAAGTTCATCTCACCCATTGCACTCATCTTGAATTTATCTGTCATGAGCTTGGAAAAGTCCTCACTCATTTTTGGATCAGTAGACCCAAAAATGATGTCATCAACATAGACCTGCACAAGCAACACATGTTTTCCTTTCTTCTTTGTAAATAGTGTCTGATCTATGGTGCCCCTCTTGAATCCATTGTCCACCAAATATGTAGACAAGGTACCATACCATGCTCTAGGGGCTTGATGAAGTCCATACATAGCTTTCTTCACTCTATAAACCTTGTCTGGATTCTCAGGATCTTCAAAACCAGGAGGTTGCATTACATATACCTCCTCAACAATTGTTCCATAGAGGAAAGCACTCTTCACATCCATTTGATAAACAGTGAAGTTCATGCAAGAGGCATAAGCTAGGAAAATTCTGATAGCTTCAATTCTTGCAACTGGAGCAAAAACTTCTTCATAATCTATGCCTTCCTCTTGTGTATATCCCTGAGCTACCAAACGTGCCTTGTTTCTGACCACAATGCCCCTTTCATCTTTCTTGTTCCTTAGAACCCATCTTGTCCCAATTGGTCTCACATATCTAGGACAATCAACCAGCTCCCAAACATCCTGTATAGCAAATTGGTGAAGCTCATCCTGCATTGCTTCCACCCAACTAGGTTCTTTGAGAGCATCAAAAATCTTCTTGGGTTCTTCTTGTGACAGAAAACATGCAAACAAACATGCTTGTACAAGAGGGGTATCAACCTTCTTGTGTATATTGGCAATAAATCCACCAAGACTTTGATGGGATCTTCTTGTCTGAACTGGAGCCATAACATCACCAATGATCTGAGATGAGGGGTGATCCTTTGCTATGGAAGTGAGAACTCCTCCTTCAAAAAGTCTGGTGTCCTCAACTTCACGCTCCATGTTGCCAATATCTTCTTCATCAGACTCTCTTTGATCAACAGAAATCTCTTCATGGACATTGGAAGGTCCACCTTGTTCAAAATGTGAAGAGAAAAGATGTGCAAAGGTGTTGTCAAAGTCTGAACCTTGTTTGTCAGCGCTTGGGCTAACAACGCTTGAACTGTTGGTGTCAGCGTCTGATCCATCAGCGTCTGAATTGCTCTTGTCAGCGCTTGATTTCCCTTTGTCAGCGCCTGAAGAACCATGCATGTTTGTATTTGGTGGTACTTGGAGACCACCATTATCTTTTCTAGCAGCAGCAGCAGCAGCATAATACTCATCTGTCCATATAGGAAGTGTAACATATTCTTGTGTGGGAGATGATTCAACTGCTGGTGGTCCATCCTTCTTAGCAACCTGTATACCTGAAACATTACCAATTCTCTTTTCCAAAACACTTGAAGTTACCTTCACAATGTCTGGATCAGTAACAGGCATATAATTTAAAGCTCTAGATAAAGGTTCTAAGTCAAACAACCAATTTGGACCACTTTCAGGATCACTAGGTTTACTCTCTAAAAACCTAACATGTACTTTTTCAAGTATACGTTTTTCCTTTTTAATGTAAACCCTATATCCTTTGCTCTGCACTGAATAACCCATAAAGTAGCCTTCATCACCTTTTGATTCAAATTTACCTAGGGCCTCACTAGTTTCTAAAACAACTACATGACAACTAAAAGGCTTGAGAAAACCAATATTTGGCTTCCTTCCCCAGAGTAACTCATAAGGTGTCTTATTATGTATTTTGTTGACCAATGCCCTATTTTGAACATAACAAGCTGTGTTAACAGCTTCAGCCCAAAAGGCTATAGGAAAGTGGGCATCAGCCAACATGGTTCTGGCTGCTTCAATTAGGGTTCTATTCTTCCTTTCAGCAACCCCATTTTGCTGTGGGGTTCTAGCTATGCTAAACTGCCTAGTAATCCCTTTCTTGGCACAAAAATCATCTAACAACTGATTTCTAAACTCACCCCCATTGTCACTTCTAATAATTTTGACCTCATTACCATTCTTCTTTTCAATCTGGGTAATGAAATTAATCAGACTTTGGGCAGTTTCACTTTTCTTGGCTAAAAAGAAAGTCCATGTAAACCTGGAAAAATCATCAGTGATGACTAAACAATATGATTTACCCTTTAAACTTTCTATATTAGTTGGACCAAAGAGGTCCATATGCAATAAGTGAAGTGGTTTAGAACTAGAGTGCACCTGTTTAGACCTGAATGAGACCTTGTGCTGCTTGCCCTTAAGACATGCAACACAAGTGTGGTCATTGTGGAAAGCCTTTTCAGGCAAACCATCAACTAAACCAAGCCTCACAAGTCTATTGATATTCTTAAAGTTTATGTGCCCTAATCTCCTGTGCCAAAGATTACTTTCATCTACTGAGGCTTTAGCATAAAAACATGACATCATTTTATTATTTATCTTAATTCCATTAAGATTCACATTATATATGTCTTTATGCCTTGGTGTTCTAAATTCTATGTATTTCTCCTCAGGGAGCTTATAATCTTTGCTTAATACCAAGCACTCAGTATCTGTGAAAAGAACCTTATTTTTGTTATCACACACTTGTGATACACTAAACAAATTATAATCCAGTTCTTTTACCAGGAAGACATTATCAAAACGTAGATTATTGGTGACAAGGGTTCCTTTTCCTGTAATGGTGCCATAGCCCCCTCCAAAGTAGACCTTATCACCATCTTGAATAGGAGTGAAGTTTGTCAGATAGTCTTCCTTTCCTGTCATGTGCCTTGAGCATCCACTATCCCAGTATCCATAATCATTGATCTTCTTCTGAATGCCCTGCACATAAAGAAAACACATTAGTTTTCTTTGGGAACCCAAGCCTTGGAAGACTTGGATTCATCTGGTTGTTCAACAAGAACAGACTTGGTTCTCATAACAACCCCATTTTCATCCCTTTTTGAATGAAATTCCCAGTTAACCACAATTGGTGTTGACATGGCTTTTGAAATATAATAAAACCTGTTGCATGTCATAGAAACACCAGTAGAATTAGAGTTTTGGTCTTGTTTTGGTCTCCATGTTAAGCTAGTAGAAGCTTTAGACCTATTTCCCTGTGGTTGCAAATACCTAGGTTTGGCAGTGTGTCTGTCAGCGCTGAAATTGCTCTTGTCAGCGCCCCGATTGCCTTTATCAGCGTTGAACCTAGGGTTTGCTACAGGAACCCATTGCCTATTGGACCAAGTGTTTGACTTTTGGAAAGGTCTTAGGCCTTGTGTGTTAGACCCTCTAGAAAAGAATGGGGCTAGTCTAACAACTTGTGAACTTTTGTTCACAAAGGTATTGGGTCTGACAGTGTTTGACCTATGTTGACTTTTGTCAGCGCTGAAATTGTTCCTATCAGCGTTGACATTGGAAGCGTTGACACATTTGTATGCTAAATGTGAAAAGCTACCACATGAGTAACAAGCTTTTCTAGACATAGTCTTAGGTCTAGAAGCAAAGAAGCCTGTTCCATGGTTACTAACTTGGCTTTTTGGTGACCTAGTATTCCTATACATCTCTACATACTTAACACTAGGTTTTCTAACAGTTTGTGGGCCAAGGTCAACAGCTTTGCCAGTGATAGGGTGTGTGATTTTAATAGGTTTAGGATCATTGGACTCCACAATATTATGGCTCGTGATTGGTGTGGGCTCATTTGGGCTTTCACACAACAACCCTCCCTTAACAAACAAAGTGTGGTTAGCTTTCTTCCACTCATCTAGGTCAGTCAGTTTCTGTTTGTATTCTTCAACTGGGGAAGTCACTCTAGGTGGAGGAATGAATTCCTTCTCTTGGAGTTCTGGCAAGCCAGTCCAAGATAAGTCCTTTGATTGGACACCATAGAAATCCCTAGCTGGTGGTGGAACACCAGTATAATCTTTCATTCCAATCCCACTCATGTCCTTAGAGTCTCTTTGTTTACTAACACACTCTCCTAGGGATTGTGTGGCCTTATCAAATCTCTGGATTTTAAGACTCACATTATCTTTATTTTTGTTAGCCTCCTCTAACTGAGCTATCAAATCAAGATTAACCCTGTTTACTATATCTTGAATATCTTTACTTTGATGTAACTCATGTTTTAAGATATTTATTTGATCCTTTAAATCAAACTCCATTTTCCTATACTCAGCTACTGTCTTTTCTGTTTGGGTAAGAGCAATTTGATAATTAGATACTTTGCATCTTTCAGTACTTGCCTCATCTAATAATTTTACTATCTCTTGGTTTAGTTTTTCAGTATTTAAACGACAACCATTAGAACAGAAAGCATCATCATATACCTCATTATCTGATGAAGAGGAGGAGTGTGCCATGAGAGCATATTCAACATGCTCTTCTTTAACTTCAGCAACCAAAGCTCTGTCCTCTTCCTCATCCTTAGCCATAAAGTTCCAGCTCCAGTCCCATCCTCCAACACCATCAATTTGTTGAACAGCAACCATGGCCTTGGGATCTTGGCTCTTAACCATTTGGCTTGAGGGCTTACCAGCATCAGATCTTCTTGGAGATCTACATTCCCTCATAAAGTGCCCCATCCGATGACAATTGTAGCACTCAACCTTTGATTTGTCAAATCCAGCAACATCCTTAGCATTAAAGGTCATCTTCTTCTTGAACCTTTTATTAAACCTGTTTGCTCTTAAACTTACAAGAGCCATAGTCCACTTGATGTCCATCTCTTCCAATTGCTCATCACTTATCTGCTCAAGATCTTCATATGTAATCCTTGAATCACTGGGCAAAGAAGCAATGAATGCACACACAGTATCTAGATCTAAACCAGCAGGTTTAATTCTATCAGCGCCAAAGTTGTGAGTGTCAGCGCTTGAGTATAAAGCGTTGACAGGATATGATCCAGCGCTGACAGGCTGTGATCCAGCGTTGACACATTGAGATCCAGTGACTGGATGTCCATAGGAGTTCATGGAATCAAATTGGCCTTCACTTTGTGAGAAGAAGGCCATGTTGCTGCTGGAAGATTTGTTATCACTCTCCAAAAGCCATTCATTCTCCAAAAGTCTTAGTTTGTTGAAGATGTCATCAAACCTGGAAGTCTTGTGGGTGTTATTGACAAGATTGGATCTTGTCTCAATCTTCCATACATCCCCAAGGCTTTTGAGAAAAGTAGCATTCAAGTCAGGGTCATCAATCTGTGTTCCCATGAAGGAAAGTTGACTTGTGATGTCAAGCAGTCTACTTCTCACACTGCTGAGATTCTCATTGGGTTGAGCCTTAAAGACAGCATACTCATGCAAGAGTTGCTTCTTCTTTTCTTCTTTTGTGTCAGCATTGCCACCATGTGCTACTTCAAGAGCTTCCCAAAGCTCTTTTGCAGACTCAAAGCGTTTGTACTTGTGCTGATTCTCATGACCTAGGGCGTGTTTCATGATGTTCAAGATTTTCATGTCCACCCTTTTCTTGGCTATATCTTCAACAGATACAGCTCTTCCATCTTCTGGCTTTTCCTTCTTATCAGCTTCAGGACAATTAGGAAGAGCTACCCTTGCGGCAATAGCAGCAGCAATCTTTTGAGCTTTGTTGAATGTGTTCCCATATTCAACAATCTCCCAAAGAGTGTAGTCATGGATGGCTATATATTGCTCAAAATTAGACTTCCAAAGCTCGAAGTTCCTGGCATCAAACATGGGAATTTTGATACTAGGATTTGTGGAGTTGTTTTGTAGCAAAGCAGCAGGTTGATCTGTTCCAGACATGATGTTTTTAGGGTTTTGAGAAATTTAGGGTTTTTAGGGTTTTTGGTGTTTTAGGGTTCTTGCGTTACTTAAAGATCAAAAGTTTCTCAACAAGCTCTGATACCACTTGTTGATCCCAAACTTAGATCGATTAAGCTTTGTGTATACGAGATTAGATCAAGTAATACACGTAGAGAAACCTTTGCTTATGAATAAAGTAACTAAGTGTTATGCGGAATTAACACTTAATCTAAAACACAAAGATGTTAAACAAACTTTCACTTGTATTAGAATGAACGAACTTGATTACAATGAAAGAGGTTTAACTTGTGAAAACTTATGAAAACTGATTATTAACATTAACCTAAAAGATCTTCTTTTATAGATTAAGAAGTCTTGTACAATAAGCTACGAATCAACTATTCTAGGTAAAGATAATAATAGAAAATACAATGTCGAGCTTATCTTTACTAGAAGTATTCTAGAATATAATAAACGTGTAGCTCACATCTTCCATCAGTGCTTGTCTTCAATCTGTCAACGCTTGACTTTAACTTGTCAACGCTTATGCTATCAGCGCTCACTTTGCTCTTGTCAACGCTTGAGTTGTTCTTGTCAGCGTTCAAGTGATCTGGCCTTAATTTATTCCCAAAAAAGATTACTTGAAGACATACTCATTGGCTGTGATGGATAACAGCCAAGATGTATCAGGGACTCTGAGGGGTTGAGGGTTAACAGGGGTGGCAATACCCTGTTAACACTCAGCACACTTTGGACATGCCATTTGTGTGTTCGAGACAATGAAGAAAAAGGAAACTGTTTGAAGAACTGTTTCCTTAAAGCATAACGGCAGACTACCAAGAATAGAAGAGCATCATGTGACTGATGTCTGAAAAGTGAATGTCTTGTGTAGTCACCATCAAGTACTATTTAGGTCAACCTCGTATCACTATAAATAGGATGTGTATCCAAGCATTAATGTTCAACACTTTGAGTATATTCATAACATTAATGCTTAGAAGTTATAGAATTAAACAGCTGCGACTGTATTCATAAGTTAGGGTTTATAGTTGTTCAAAGTGTGCACAACACATTGTCATCAAACGGTGTTATCCATAACACTTGTAATTCTTTATTATACAATAATAAGATTACGTTTGAAAAGTATAACTTGTGTTGATTAGTTAAGTTTAGGGTTTCTAGCATCGATTAGGGACTTTCAATTGGTATCAGAGCGGTGTTTGATATTAAAACCTTCAAGAAACATCGTTCTCAGTTTTATAATCAAGATCCATGATGCCAGAAACTTCTAACCCACCACATTCACCTTCTGCAACACCATCTTCACTAAGACTCACCCCTCCTCCCAATGACAATGATCTACCCCAACTTCTTGACTCAAGAGGTGGATCACATGTCACAAGTGTACCAGTATTTGATGAAGAAGATTTTGCTAGCTGGAAGAGTCAATTTCTTGTGTATCTCGATGGACTCCAGCTGATAGAAAATTGGCAAACCAAGATAAACGTCTCAAAAGCATCATTATATCTTGTCTTCCCAAACACATCATGAAGTCTGTCATTCAATGTACCACAACCAAGCAAATGTGGACAGACCTCATCCTTGGCCATGAAGGACCCTCTGAAACCAGAGAAACAAAGATTCAGGCTCTCAGACTTCAGTTCAATGCCTTCAAATCACTTGAAGGTGAAAAGGTTCAACAAACATATACAAGGCTGAAGATTGATACAAGGCTTTTGGCCCGTATAAAAATTATCGTTGAACCAATCTCTTCGAATTGAAAAAGGAGTTTAATGTGCGACTCAGCTGTTCTTTGGTGAAACAAAAGTGTATCGTTGTAGTATATTAAAAAGTGAAAGCCAATTAAAATAAATGGCAAGTAAAGTAAATCTAATTCTAATTTAAAGTAAATGGCGCGAGTATTCAAAAGCGAGGCTAAAATTAAAAGGCACTAAAATGTAAATAACGAAAACTTAAATCTAACTAAGGCAAACTTAAAACGCAACTAAAACTAAAACTTAAACTAAGGCAAGCGTAAAATAAAACTAAGGCAATAAACTTAAAGTGAGAGTAAGGAAAAAGGCGGGAAAAAATAAAGCTCGAAATTAAAAAGCAGAAAATTAAAAACTAAAATTAAAGAAACTGAAAATTAGCTCTATTCGGAATAAAACTCTATCCGGAATGTTTGCCTATTCGGAATAATATGGCCTACTCGGAATAAGTTCCCTACCCTGAATATTGTCACCTATTCGGAATAAGTCCCCTATGCGGAATGTCCAGCCTATTCGGAATAACACCCCTATCCAGAATAAAGTCCTACTCGGAATAACCTACCCTATGCGGAATAATTCCCTATGCAGAATACTCTGCCTACTCGGAATAATATCCCTTATGCGGAATACTGGGTCTATCCGGATTATTTCCCTTACTCGGAATAATAGCCCTATCCGGAATAAAGTGCCTACTCGGAATATTTGGCCTATTCTGAATATTGTCACCTATTCGGAATATCCTCCTATCCAGAATAAATTTCCCTATCCGAAATAATACTCCTATGCGGAATCTTCAGCTTACTCGGAATAAAACCACTATTCGGAATATTCAATATTCCGAATAGTCACCCAGTGAAATGCTTATACGGAATGTCTGGGAAAGCTCAAAACCTGGAAAGTTACAGTAACATATATTCCGAAGAACAAGGGAAAACAAATCACACGAATCTAAACAAAACTAAAGCAAATCAACAGAAAGATTAAATCAAACTAACAAATAAACATGCACTAATGATAATCAAACAATCAAACTCACAAAACTTAATCAAAATAATCAAAACCCACTTAAATAAATCAACAAAAATCAAGGACATGAACATAAACAAATCAACATAAAAATTAAAGAAAGGAAGAATGAGATTAACAAGATAAAGATAAAGATTAACAAGAATTAAAAAGAAAAACTTACTTGAAATTAAATGGTAATTAAGGTGCAAGACAGTAATTTAAATTTGACAAGTATTTAAATGACAAGGTAATTAAAAGTGGAAGAACTAATTGTCACGATTAGCCAACAAAGAAAAATAATTAACAACTAGTCTATATATATAGGGGAGGATTAGGAAGCTTCCTCCCGTCCTTCATTTTCTCTTAATTACAAGATTAAGTCCTTCCTTCTTTAATCTTCTTTTAATTGCACCATTAGTCCTTAAGCCTTTATTCTTCATTAATCTTGGACTTTAAATGGTTTGGTCTCAGGATTTCTTTGAACTCGTCTTGTAATTCTTCAATAAATTAGACTTGAGTTCTTCGACTTTAAGTAAACTTCCGTCTTTTGACTTTTTCTTCGATAAATCTTCAGAATTGGTCTTGGACTTCCGTTCCTTTTGCACTCTTGACTTCTCGACTTCATCTTTCATCTTATTCTTCAATAAAAGCCCGTAAATGTCGTGTTTTCTCCACTTTTCACAATTTTGTCCTAAATCACAACAAAAACACAAACCACGCATAATTCTGACATAAAAGACATAAAATACACGTTTTGGCTCGGTTATTATTGTAATTAAGTGGTAAAAAAGATGGGTGTTTACACACCTATCAAATCCCCTACACTTGACCATTGCAATGTCCTCATGCAATGCATTAGTTACAAAGCACGTTTACACTTTCCATCATAATCAATCCATAGTGGCCTTTATTAAAGAGATAGAAAACTATAAACATTCAAAGTAAA
Organism: Glebionis coronaria; assembly: GCA_025667525.1. Taxonomy (NCBI): domain Eukaryota; kingdom Viridiplantae; phylum Streptophyta; class Magnoliopsida; order Asterales; family Asteraceae; genus Glebionis; species Glebionis coronaria. The sequence goes on along the minus strand of CM046882.1, from coordinate 168,652,426 downwards.
GAAATCAAAAGCATACCTTGGGTTTTGGAAATGTCATGAATAATCATCATCCTCAAGTTTTCACTTTCTCCAAACCAAGCTTAAAAACGAGATCATTGTTATTATAAGTTAGTAAACTAACACGAACTCATGTGGGCCAATTATTCACTTAGACTCCCTTATTCCTAGGTGTATCTCTTATATTTTATTGTTGTCTTGAATGATCACTAAGATGCATTGTTTGACTTATTTCGATAGTTATTTAGTCCGAAAATAAAGTGAACGATTTAATCAATAGTTAGCTAAAGGACAAAATCTTTTAAAACTGCTTCTCGGGACCTCATAAAGTTCATATCTTGGCATAACTCGCTTCGCGATTTGAGACCTTTCTCGGACCGATTTTTGGCAGCGACTTCATACTTCAAATCTTGAGAGACGTTCATGAAATAATGGCCTTCTCTTCATAATAGGAATTTCTTCACTTGAAATTTTGAGAGATTCATACTTGGACCACGACTTCTTCATTTTTCTCCAATCTTTATTTTGGACTTTGATATATAACGATCCGCCTCCTTTTATGACTTGGATCTATTTATCCTCATACCTTGCTAGGGTCTTTTCGGATACACTTCTCCATGACTTTTGGGGAGTTTTTGCTTTTCGGCGTGTGTCTCGATCCTTCATATTGATTTTCGATAAATGATTCTTCACATCACTTTGGATCTTTAGCAACAAAATATAGCCCTCATGTCTTGTTAGGACCTTTTCGGACTCGTCAATCTTCGCATCCCGCTTCAATAAGTTATGCCTTGGCTATGAACTCTAATCCATACCGAGCAACTTTTAAACGATCTTGGGCTAGAAGCTAAGTAACTTTTCAAATCGTACAACCTTATTTATTGCAGATAAATTTATTACCAAGCGATGGGAGAATAGGCTCATAATTAACTCACATAAATTCACGAAAGAATACCAAACTTATAATTGGCTCTATCATCTCTCGTTCTCCACAGTTTAAAATCTCAAGTAATGAGACTCGTGGATGCTTAGCCTATTAAATCAAAGTTTTGGGTTTTCGAGTCGCCTATAGGATCTTGCAAATTCTTAGACTTTTTCAAGTTTAGAAATCGCATTTTAAAGTTCCCTTGATAAACGACTCTCTAGGATCAATTATAGGAACTTGTGAAAAGTTCTTGTTCTTAACCCGTGAGAGCTAATACGCGTTTTATAGCTCCCTATATAAAAGCTAGCAAAACTTGACTTAAACACGTTAAGGATACTAGCTAGAGTAAACTTAGATAAGTAAACTCGGGTTGAGTCAAAAGATTCACAACGTTTGAAAACTAAAACCACTTTATTAACGATTTATTCTAGCAAGGAAAGAAAATAACTACACAAAGGGAAAAACTAATAGGCCAAAATAGATCAAAATTTTTGAAAAATGTCGAAAAATTGATTTTTCCGGTTAAAATGAGGACAAATACAAGGAAATTGCCACTTAACTTCGATAGAAGTCCCCCTACACTTAAGATAAACATTGTCCTCAATGTTTAAGCATGTGGGAGTAAACTCCCCTACACTTAGGACATTGTGCACTTTGTTTAAATCTTGCTAAGGAAAAGACAACTAAAGAGATTCCTATTTTAATATTGAGAAAATATAAAATAGTGAATCGAAAAGAGTTTAGGATAGAACCGGGAAGAAGTGAGCACGGAATCACGGGTCGTCAAGAATCATCAAGAGTGGATCATTGAAGCTCGAATCCCTGATTAAGAAGGGAGGAGAGGAAATAGCAAACCAAAGGGTCTCCCCTACACCTATGATAAAGAAAGCGAAAAGATAGATGCATGGGTTGCCTCCCAAGAAGCGCTTGATTTTTGTTAACCGAGTCGTGAGCCTGACTCGGCCTTGATTATCATAGGAAGAAGCATAAAACATATCCACCAGGATCAAAGACATAGTTTTCGTCCATCAAATAGCAGAGGCTTAAGGCGAACAAGGCAAGCCACAGAAGAGTAGGCAAGGTTCCCTTAAGCAGCGATGGAGCACGGTGGAAGCAAGGGTGAGGTGGTGCAAGCAGATTTCCATAAGTTCCAAAAATGTTTCCTTTTATTTCATCAGGTGGATACTGAGATGGCTGCAGAATATCGATACCGGGGTCGAACACCTTTTCCTTTAAGGGAAAATAGCACTCAGGCTCAACAGAGTGTGAAGAAGATCCACGAAGAAGCACAACCTCGTCCTCAGAAGGGGGACAAAGAGGTGTTAACTCATACGTGCTGCGGATATTGGTGTCGACCGGTTTCTTCTCCTTTGAAAGAATGTTCTTCAAATCAAAAGTAGGATCAAGACGATAATCTTCAAAATCATAAGGTGGAGCATCACTCTCATGAGGGAAGTATGTATTGAGAAATGCAGAGAAGTCTTCCTCAAATGAGTAATCGTCCAAAGTAGGATCGAGTGATGGCGGAGGATCTTCATCATGTGAAGAATCACTAGAGAGAGTATCGGCCTCATCAAAATCATCATATGTGGGCAGCTCGGGATACTCGGAAGTAAGGTCATCAAAATCATCCGAATCTGAGCTAGAATCATCATCATCATAAGCATCAAAGACCGGTGGAGAATCATAAATGGGCGAAGGTTCCAAATTGGACCGAGAATCATCCACATTATCTTGAAAAAGTGGATTATCGATGGAAGAATCGAATAGAGGATTGTTGTAGACAACAAAGTCATCATGCACATTAATCATATTCACTGATTCTCGGCCTCCAAAGGTTGTACTTGTAAGCTTCCCCATTTTGAAAACTTGTGCATCATCCCCGACTCTTAATATTAACTCACCTTCGGCAACATCCACTAAAGCTCGTCCGGTTCTTAAGAATGGCCGACCTAGTATTAAGGGAATACGAGGGTCCATTTCATAATCAACAACGACAAAATCGACCGGGAAAGTAAATGTGCCAACTTTGATGAACACATCTTCGGCTATACCAACGGGGTAAGCGAGAGTGCGATTTGCAAGTTCAAGAGTCATCTTCGTTGGAGTGAGGTCGGGTAATGATAGTGTTTTCCAAACACTCAGTGGCATCAAATTAATACTGGCCCCGAGATCAGCAAAGGCAGTAAATTCCTCAGTTTTGTTGAACACGCAAGGCAACACAAAACGACCGGGATCTCCAAGCTTTTCCGGCAGTTCTTTAAGAATAACTGCAGAGCAGTTTTCATTTAGGCGTGTGTTGGCGAGCTCAAGCAACTTCTCTTTCTTGTTAAGCAGTTCCTTAAATGCTTTGATAAATTTGGGCATGTGGACAAGTTCTTCAAGAAAGCTAATGTTGAAGTTCATTTGAGAAATCATCTTGATATAGCTCGTCACTTGAGAGTCCTCCTTGGTTAGCATTTTGTTCTTGCCCAAGCGAGAAGGATAAGGGATATTAGGTTTGGGTGGTGAGGGTGCAGGTGTAGTAGGTAAAGGTTGAGATGTTGAAAAGTCCTTCCTAGGTACATCGTCATGACGAGGCAGAGACGGTAATGGTGCACTAATACTAGGTGTAGGAGGAGTAGGGATACATGATGGTGGAGGAGGTGTAGATGATGGGGGTGGGATTGGTGGATCGACAATGGTAATTCCACTACGAGTAGTAATAACACTCACATTTGCTCGCGGATTGGTGACGGTGTTTGAAGGTAGAGAACTTGAAGTAGAAGGTTGAGCTGCGGGCAAGAAACTAGCAAGCATATTCTTCAAATCATTTGTTTGATTGCTGAAAGAGGATTGAATATTATCTCGAAGCTCGGATCTAATCTCATTTCCTTGCTTTGTGATATCTCCTTTCAGATTCATAATTTGGCTCTGCAGATTCTTGATTTGCTCACCTTGGGTTCTCATGATGGCTTCAACATCCGGAATAATGGGTGGGGTTTGTTGGGCGGGTGGGTGATAAGGATTAGAAGCTCTTGGTGGGATTTGGTTGCTTCTATTGTAGTTGTTGGCGGGGTTTTGGTTTTGAGGAGAAAAACCGGGTGAAAGGTAATTGTTGGATCGGTAACTCAGCAGATTTCTATCCCCTTGAGGTCGAGCTTGGTAATTTTCCGGTGAATAATTACCATAAGCTGCATACACATTTTCCGGATTTCCTTGTGTAGAAGGACAATGGTGTATGAGTGAGGACCGCCGCATGTTTCACAAGAAGGTGCAACCGCTTTAACTTGTTGTTGTTGTTGGTTTGAAGCGAGAAGCGTGATACTTTTGCTCATTTCAGTCATCATGCGGGTGAGTTCGGTCATATCAGGGTTTGCTGAGGTGGAAGAAACATTGACTCTCGGGTTGTTCCTTGAAGAAGCGGAGGAATCCCAGTTTTTGTGGTGAGTATTCATGTTCTCAATTAGCTCTCTACACTCCTCGGGTCTCCTTTTCATAAATGTGCCACCGGCGGCTGCATTAATCGTATCACGATCACGAAAAGTCAAACCGTTGTAGAAAGTATCAATCAATGTGACTGGAAGCATGTTGTGGTTTGGACAACGATCGATCAAGACATTATATCTTTCCCAAGCATCAAAAATAGATTCATCGTATTCTTGCATGAAACCGCTGATTTGATTGCGAAGGCTCGTAACCATGGATGGTGGAAAGTAGCGCGACAAAAAGCGTTGAGTCATGTCATCCCAAGTGTGAATAGAATTCTTCGGGAGACGATCAAACCATTTCACGGTATGATGCGATAAATTATGTGGAAAGAGTTGTAGGTGTAGAACATCCATTGTGGCACCAGACAACTTCATGCTTTGGGTGATTGTAATGAACTTGTCGAGGTGTTTGTTGGCATCATCATCAGGCAATCCACGGAAAGGGTTAGTTTGCACTTGCTGAATCATGTGGTGCTTCAACGAAAACTCAGGAGCGTTGATTTGCATCGGCGCAATCGGTCCTCCTTGTCCAAACATGGTAGGTTGACAAAGCTCCTCCATGGTCCGAAGATCGGGGTGTGGAAGAACATTGTTGTTATTGTTGAGGTGCGGTGGATGATTATTGTTTTTAACACCAGACATACTTAAATCTTCTTGAGTCTCGGGCTCTTGATAATTAGAAGATCTAGTACGCATACACCTGAAAATGCAAAAGAAAAAGAAACCAAACACAAAGACAATATATATATACACAATAAAGATAAAATCTTTTTGGATTTTTGAAAATTTTAATTTTTATTGATTTTTATCAATTTTTAATTTTTTTGATTTTTGAATTTTTTATGCAAGAAAAATAACGCTCACAAGTGAACGGATCCCAAAAAGCAACGCGTCTTTCACAGAAAACCTTTAATCTTTACGAAAAGAGCCGGCAGCGGCGCCATTTGATAACTGGCTTTTGGCCCGTATAAAAATTATCGTTGAACCAATCTCTTCGAATTGAAAAAGGAGTTTAATGTGCGACCCAGCTGTTCTTTGGTGAAACAAAAGTGTATCGTTGTAGTATATTAAAAAGTGCAAGCCAATTAAAATAAAAGGCAAGTAAAGTAAATCTAATTCTAATTTAAAGTAAATGGCGCGAGTATTCAAAAGCGAGGCTAAAATTAAAAGGCACTAAAATGTAAATAACGCAAACTTAAATCTAACTAAGGCAAACTTAAAACGCAACTAAAACTAAAACTTAAACTAAGGCAAGCGTAAAATAAAACTAAGGCAATAAACTTAAAGTGCGAGTAAGGAAAAAGGCGGGAAAAAATAAAGCTCGAAATTAAAAAGCAGAAAATTAAAAACTAAAATTAAAGAAACTGAAAATTAGCTCTATTCTGAATAAAACTCTATCCGGAATGTTTGCCTATTCGGAATAATATGGCCTACTCGGAATAAGTTCCCTACCCTGAATATTGTCACCTATTTGGAATAAGTCCCCTATGCGGAATGTCCAGCCTATTCGGAATAACACCCCTATGCGGAATAAAGTCCTACTCGGAATAACCTACCCTATGCGGAATAATTCCCTATGCGGAATACTCTGCCTACTCAGAATAATATCCCTTATGCAAAATACTGGGTCTATCCGGAATATTTCCCTTACTCGGAATAATAGCCCTATCCGGAATAAAGTGCCTACTCGGAATATTTGGCCTATTCTGAATATTGTCACCTATTCGGAATATCCTCCTATCCAGAATAAATTCCCTATCCGAAATAATACTCCTATGCGGAATCTTCAGCTTACTCGGAATAAAACCACTATTCGGAATATTCAATATTCCGAATAGTCACCCAGTGAAATGCTTATACGGAATGTCTGGTAAAGCTCAAAACCTGGAAAGTTACAGTAACATATATCCCGAAGAACAAGGGAAAACAAATCACACGAATCTAAACAAAACTAAAGCAAATCAACCGAAAGATTAAATCAAACTAACAAATAAACATGCACTGATGATAATCAAACAATCCAAAACAATCAAACTCACAAAACTTAATCAAAATAATCAAAACCCACTTAAATAAATCAACAAAAATCAAGGACATGAACATAAACAAATCAACATAAAAATTAAAGAAAGGAAGAATGAGATTAACAAGATAAAGATAAAGATTAACAAGAATTAAAAGAAAAACTTACTTGAAATTTAATGGTAATTAAGGTGCAAGACATGAATTTAAATTTGACAAGTATTTAAATGACAAGGTAATTAAAAGTGGAAGAACTAATTGTCACGATTAGCCAACAAAGAAAAATAATTAACAACTAATCTATATATATAGGGGAGGATTAGGAAGCTTCCTCCCCTCCTTCATTTTCTCTTAATTACGAGATTAAGTCCTTCCTTCTTTAATCTTCTTTTAATTGCACCATTAGTCCTTAAGCCTTTATTCTTCATTAATCTTGGACTTTAAATGGTTTTGTCTCGGGATTTCTTTGAACTCGTCTTGTAATTCTTCAATAAATTAGACTTGAGTTCTTCGGCTTTAAGTAAACTTCCGTCATTTGACTTTTTCTTCGATAAATCTTCAGAATTGGTCTTGGACTTCCGTTCCTTTTGCACTCTTGACTTCTCGACTTCATCTTTCATCTTATTCTTCAATAAAAGCCCGTAAATGCCGTTTTTTCTCCACTTTTCACAATTTTGTCCTAAATCACAACAAAAACACAAACCACGCATAATTCCGACATAAAAGACATAAAATACACGTTTTGGCTCGATCATTATTGTAATTAAGTGGTAAAAAGGATGGGTGTTTACACACCTATTAAAGCTTCTTCTCAATGACCTAGCAATGAATGATGTCACCATTGGTCAAGCTGAGATTAATGCCACATTTGTTAACAGCCTTCCAAGAAAGTGGCTGAGTATGAATCAGACTCAGAGAGCAAATAACTCAATCATGAATGACACCTTAGCTCAGCTTTATGGAAAGTATAATTATGAAGAAGGGCTGATTGATACAATTTACAAGTCAGAGACTGAAAGATTTGTAGTTCAAGGAGCATCTTCCAAAGCCTTGATTTCTGCACCACATCCTCATGACAGCGACTCTGATGTTGAAGAAGACACCCGCAGCAGCCAAGAGTTCTTAACAGACCTTAATGTAGAATTTCATGAAAGGGCCTTGCTAGCCAACCAAAGAAGATTCTTCAAAAGATCAGGGAGAATAGGATCAGCTAGTAAACAAACTGAAAGATCAAAAGAAACTTGCTTTGCCTGTAGAAAGCTTGGACACTTCCAAAAAGACTGTCCTTCCACCAAGACATCCTCACCTTCCTATCCATCATCTTCCTCCAAACCTTACAAGTTCAAACAACACAACAACTCATCTCACCAATCCAATTCATCAGACAATGAGAAGAAGGATTACAAAAAAAAGTACAAGGCACTTAAAGCTGAGTTAGAACAGATGAATTTGAAGCTTGAAGCTCTGTCTAAGAAGAAGGGCGGTGATAAAAAACAGAGAAAGGGTTGGTAGTTGAAGCTTATGATTAGAATGATGAGCCACTAACTTCAGATGAGGAAGATACTACTAGAGTCAGGGCTTTCATGGCTATAGCTGAGGATGAACCAGCTGTTGGAAAAGGTGATGCAAGATCAGGACAATGGGTTGACATCACAATGAAAAAGGTACACAAGCTTTTATCTATGTCTGATAGTGATGAACACAAGCATGTCCTTGATTACACCATTATTGATTTACACTTTGTTGAGGAACAAAGAAAGAACCTACTTGATAAGTTTCACTCTGTTAAAACTGAACTGCTAAATGCTAAATCTGAATGTGAAACTCTTAGACGGGTTAATTTAGAGAAAATATCCCTTCAAAATGAAATCACTAGGTTAACCTTGAAAAACATTGCCTTAAATGATCAAGTATCTGAATTAAACAAGGTTATTGAAAAATGGCTGTGTGCTAGGTTCACTATAGATCAATTGCTTAATGATGAACTGCCTGCTGACATTAAAAGGGATATATCTGCTAAGAAAAATAAGCTGAGAATTCTCACCAAACCTAAAGACATTGTCTTCAAATCTACAGAGACTATTCATATGTCAGATACCACTTTGACTGATGACCTTGTCTCTGAAGATGTGGCTGAATTACCACCTTTGCCCAAACTCTCTAGAGTTGAACCTAGTAGTTCCTCACGAGCTGCTAAGGGTGAAATTAGAACAGATGTTGAGAAACCACCAACTAAAGTATTTAATGTGCCTGTTAGACAATCTGGTAAGCAAGTTGCTTTTAAGCCTGTCTCAACTAAAGCTGTGAACAAGGTTGACCCTTCCACTGAAGAACGCATGTTGTCTCTAATGAAAGAAGTAGAACTCTTGAAACAACATATTAAGCCTTCCGCTGAATGCTCTACTTCTCGTGAACCTAAGTCTGTCCTAGGTGAACCCAAAGGGGAAAGGTTAGTCAAACCTTATTGCAATATATGCAAGAACTCTCACCACATGACCTTAGATCATGATAGACATATGGCAGTTAAGAGAGCTTAGACACCCTCTAGGAATAGACAACAGGGTTCAAAAAGACAACAGGGAAACTACAGACCTTATCCTCCCTGTAAATTCTGTGGATTCACAGACCATCACTCAGACGAGTGTGGTGACTTCCCTGGGTGTGATATCTGTGGAAGTTTTACACATGAGACAGCCAATTTTCCCTCCTATCGCCAAAAGTTCTATAGGAACACAAGAATTGCTAATCAGCAATTTAGGGAACCCACTAGAAAGTGGGTTCACCATAGGAACTAATTTGTTTCTATGTATCTGTGCAGAAACATCTCAAGGAATCGGTATGGTATCTAGACAGTGGCTGTTCTAGACACATGACAGGGATTCAATAATACCTACACAGATACTCAAAGGAGCCAGGTCCTAAAGTGGTGTTTGGAGATAATTCTTCGGGTGACACAGAGGGATACAGCTCAGTGAACTGCAATGGGATAACGTTTACCAGGGTTGCATATGTGAATGGTCTTAAACACAATCTTATTAGCATCAGCCAATTGTGTGATGCTGACTACAAGGTTTTGTTTACTAAGACTCAGGGAACCATATTCAACAAAAAAAATGATGTTGTGCTTATTGCACCTAGAAGGAGAGATGTTTATGTCATCAACATGGCTGTATGCTCTGAGGACAGCTCAAATTGTTTTTTCTTGCTAAAGCCTCTGAAAGTGTCAATTGGCTGTGGCACAAAAGACTGTCTCATCTCGACTTCAAGAAAATCAACAAGATAGCCACACAAAACCTGGTTGCTGGTCTACCTTCAGTGATGTTTTCTAAAGACAAGACTTGTTCTGCCTGTGTCAAAGGAAAGCATCACAGGTCTTCATTTAAGACTAGGCAATCATTCTCTATTGACAAGTGCTTACATCTCCTTAACATGGATTTGTTTGGGCTTATCAAACCTCAGACCATTAATCACAAAAAATACACCTTGGTCATAGTTGATGAGTTTTCAAGATACACATGGGTGTTCTTCCTCAGAAAGAAAAGTGATGCAGCTGATACCATCATGTCCTTCATCAGACAGGTTGAAAATATGAATGATGTTAGAGTCAAAGCTCTAAGAAGTGATAATGGTACTGAATTCAAGAATCATCAACTTGAATCTTTTTGTGATGAAAAAGGTATTTCACAAAACTTCTCTTCAGCTGGCACCCTTGAACAAAATGGTGTGGCTGAAAGAAGAAACAGGACTTTGATAGAAGCAGCCAGAACCATGTTGAATGGTGCAGCATTACCAAAGCAATTTTGGGGAGAAGCTGTTCACACTGCATGCTACACACAAAACAAATCAATCATTGTCAAAAGACATGGTAAAACTTCCTATGAAGTTTTCAGAAAAAGATCTCCAGATGTCAGCTATTTTCATGTTTTTGGATGCCCTATGTTCATTTACAACTACAGGGATAAACTTGGAAAATTTGATGAAAAAGCTGATGATGGTTTCTTCTTGGGATACTCTCCAACATCCAAAGCCTTCAGAGTATTCAACATCAAAAGACAAGAAGTAGAAGAAACCTTTCATGTCAGATTCAATGAAGATGATGAAGTCATACAGAGAACTGGAACAGAGGGTGATGAAATTGATTTTAATGAAAATGTGTCTTTCCCAAGTGATGAATTCTCCGAACCTAGACCTACTAGTCATCACCATCATCACGCCAACACTCTCACTCCCTATGTTCCTGCCTTTGACCCTCTGTCTACTCACAACATAGAAGTTCCTACCTCTCAGGATCTTGATGAAGAAGAACCACAGACCTCTTGTAGTCCCTCTTCTTCTACTGCTATTAATGACTCACCAATTCTTCAAATCTCTGAAGAATCTCCTGCTGATAATGAACTCGTACCTTTTGATATGGCTGAAGTAGACTCTGACACTGAAGTAGTCTTTGAAGAAATCCCTCCTAGTCAGTAGGATGAAACTCAAATTGTACCAGCTGTCCCCACAAGTGTTCCTGTCATTGAGTCCCCAGCTCCTCAAAATAAGTGGTCAAGAGATCAACACATTCTTCTTGTCAACATTATTGGGGAACCAAATGCAGGGGTTACCACTAGACAGTGAATTCATGACTCAGAATCTGCATCAGCCAATGAATGTCTCTTTGCTGAATTCTTTCTCAAATTGAACCTAAGAGAGTAGCTGAGGCTCTTGTAGAAGATGGGTGGGTAGCTGTTATGCAAGAAGAAATCAATCAGTTCAAAAGGAACAAAGTATGGACACTAGTGCCAGCTCCACCTGGAAAGAATATCACAGGCACTAGATGGATCTATAGAAATAAGATGGATGAAATTGGAAACATCATCAGAAACAAGGCCAGGCTGGTGGCACAGGGGTATACACAGACTGAAGGAATTGACTATGATGAAACGTTTGCTCCTCTTGCAAGACTTGAAGCCATCAGAATCTTCCTGGCTTATGTTGCTTATATGAACTTCACTGTGTATCAGATGGATGTTAAGAGTGCATTCCTCAATGGAGATTTGGCTGAGGAAGTGTATGTTGAACAACCTGAAGGATTTGAGAACAGCGAGTTTCCCAACCATGTGTACAGATTACACAAAGCCATGTATGGGCTGAAACAAGCTCTAAGAGCATGTTATGAAACTCTTTCTAATTTCTTAACTGAAAATAAATTTGTCAGGGGTTCTATTGATAAAACACTCTTTACCTTCAAGGATAAGAGTGATTTCATCATTGTGCAGATTTATGTGGATGATATCATCTTTGGGTCAACAAATGTTAATCTTAGTAAACGATTTGCTAAATTAATGACCAAGAAATATGAGATGAGTATCATGGGTGAATTAACTTACTTTTTGGGTTTTCAAATTAAACAATAACCTAAGGGAATTTCAATTTGTCAAGAAAAGTATGTTAAAGATCTACTTAAAAAATATGACTTAGCTGATTGTGCATCAGTGAAATGCCCCATGCTTCCAACCAACAACTTGGGCCCTGATGAGTCAGGGGTCTCTGTTAATGAGACTTTATATAGAGGCATGATTGGGTCACTCATGTATCTGACAGCTAATCGTCGTGATATCTAATTCTCCACATGTCTCTGTGCAAGGTACCAAGCTAACCCAAAAGAATCCCATCTAGTGGCTCTTAAGAAAATTTTTAGGTATCTCAAAGGAACACCATCCCTTGGTCTATGGTATCCCAAGGAATCAGGCTTTGATCTCAAGGCCTATTCAGATTCAGACTATGCTGGATGTTGTATTGACAGGAAAAGCACCTCAGGCAGCTGTCAAATCCTAGGAGGAAAATTTGTTGGATGGAGTGCCAAGAAGCAAAACTCTGTGGCTATGTCTTCAGCTGAAGCAGAATATGTCGCTGCAGCCAGCTGTTGTGCTCAGGTGCTCTGGATGAAAAGTCAATTGGCTGACTATGAAATTTTATATGACAAAGTGTCAATCTTTTGTGACAACACCAGCGCCATTGCCATCTCCAACAACCCTGTTCTTCACTCTCGTACCAAACACATTGATATCAGGTATCATTTTATCAGGGATCATATAATGAAGGGAGATATTGAGCTGCACTTTGTTCCCACAGAGATGCAACTAGCTGATATTTTCAAAAAGCCTTTGGCTGAACCTTCATTCAACAGGCTAGTTGCTGAGCTAGGGATGCTCAATATCTCAAAGCCTGTGGCTTGATAATAAATGTGTTCATTAAATGACTGATTCTATATTAAATGTTTTTCACATGAAACTAGGTAGTTACTTTCCAAGTAAATGCAAAAAACATTCTCAATATTTAATCATTTATTTTTCGAATAACGAGGAGACAAATAAGTTTTGAAAGGTCAAGGGACCCACATGAGCAGTCATTTTCCCACTTTGCATTTAATGCCGTTGAATAACTGTTTACTTATTTGAATATATATATTGTCTCTCGTCTCTCCTCACCTACCACTATTCTCATTTCACAAATCTATTTCTCTCTCTAAGTTCTTCTCTCTCTCAAACCATCCTCCATTTTCATTCTCCTTCGACCTTGAATCCATGGCTTTTCCCGTTCCCAAGGCAGCAAACGTTAACTTCGAACTTAACGAAAGCATCCTTGCATCAAACAACTCCATTGGATGGATCAAGGCTCCAAATGCACCTACTCAAATCTGGTTAACTTCATGCTAAATTGTGATGTTAGTGAAGCATTCACAAAATCCCCAACCACCTTCTACCAAGAATACCTTAGGGAATTCTGGTACTCAACTGAAGTAGTTGATGACACCATAATCTTTAGCCTCTCTTGCAACGAACACCCATTTGCCTTCTCACTCAAAGATTTCTCAAGTGTGGCTGGTTTAAAACATGGTGATGAATGCCTAAAGGTGGTTGATAAAAAGGCTGTTAAGGATGCTCTGGCCACACTTAAACCCTTCCATGATGTAAACCCTGCTCTTACACCCGCTGAGGTCCTCTCGAATTCTCCTCTGAAGATTAAGTACTTTACACCTATGTGGCGTGTCCTCTTCACCCACATTGTCAAATCCCTGGGAGGAATGCAGGGATCCCAAGATCAGATGTCCTTCAACCACCAATCTATTGCTTATGGGCTGATCTAGGGAGTTGATGTTGATGTAGGAAGCATTCTCTTTTCCAACCTTGTTGAACAGCTGAAAGGAAGGAACCAAGTCAGGGAAAAGAACATTTGTTATGTTCGCTTTTTGTCGCTGATCTTTGAAAGCCTGTTGGGAGACAACTATCATAGTTCTGCTCTGACTGCTCTGAAGCCCTATCACATCACAGGTGCCATCTACAAAGAAATTGGAGCTGAAGATGTCCCTGTCACCTCCCATATGATGAACGTTGCTAACAAACAACCAACAGCTGAGAAGTCCTTGCTCCCTTCTTCTGAGAAGGTGATTACCTCTAGTGTGTCTGGCAAGTCTAAGTCTTTGACCTCTGGGCAGCACACTACGACGTCCAAGGCTTCTTCTGGCCAACAGCCTAAGAAGAAGAAAAACCCATCTTCTTCCCATACCAAATCTATTGCTAAGGCCAAGGGAAAGAAGACTGTGAACCAAGACACCTCCTCTGTTCCAGATACTCATGTGGAATCAGAGACTTCGGCTGACCAACAACAGGGGTCTAGCGTCTCAATGTCAGCTGAGACAACAGGAAACCAACCAAATCCAGCTAATATCACACAGGTAATCAGTGTAAATTATTAGAGGTTCACAAGCAGCCACTCTCAAACGTATGTAGGTGAGAGTGGTGAAGTTAGGGTAATCCTCGACCCATAGAAGTCTGTCTATTCACTTAGAACTCTTTAAGACTTCTGTACACCCTGTCTATGCACCAGGGAATGATTCATTTGTGTTTATAAAGCACCCCGATGACCCTGCACCCTCTAGACAGTATTCAGGCTAACAACAACCTGAATACACATATGTCTCAACCTTGATCAGCTGTACTTCACACAGCCTCTTGGTTTCCTCAGGAAAAGAATCCCAAAACTTTTACTTTTAGGGGAGCTGAATAATCATCCTCAGCTCTTCTAGGGACAGCGTAATAAGACGATCTTAACCCTTAACTTTTTCACCTTGAAGGAATCCCAAAGGATTTATCCTTTTCAGGGGGAGCTGAATCATCACCCTCAGGTTTCCTAGGGGAAGCTTAACAGGCGACCTTAACCCACATATGTTTCACTCTTAAAAGAGTCCTAAAGGTTTCTTAACCTTTTGGGGGGGCTGAATGATCACCCTCAGTCTTCCTAGGGGCAGCGAATGGCGATCCTTAAACAACATATGTTTCACAATCAAAAGAGTCCCAAAGGTTTTAACCTTTTTTTTTTTGGGGGGGGGGGGGCTGAATAATCACACTCAGCTTTCCTAGGGGCAGCGAATGGCGATCATTAACCATATATTTTTCACACTTAAAAGAATCCCAAGGATTTATCCTTTGGAGTGGCTGAGTAATCACCCTCAGCCTCTCTAGGACAGCGAAATGGCGACCATTCCCCTTACTTATTTCCCTGTTACTAACTATAACAACTTGCAGAGAAATTGTACAGCCAGCCGCTGAATCCCAGGTATAACAGGAGAAAGAGGCGGATACAATTATTCAAGACCAAACAAATGACGAAGAGCCTCTACTTAATATTGAAGAAGAAATGCTGTCATTAGTGGATGATATTTCTGATCTTGAATCAATGCCTGAAGATGAGATCCCTGAGGGGATGTTTGAGGAGGAGGATGAAGAAGAAGAAGATGATCAACAATCTGTCTCTCCTCCCAAGGAAATAGCTGTGTCCACTCCAGCTGGAAATAATACTCCTCCTCCCAATGAAGCTGTTGTCACTCCCAACTCTGCTACCTCCACAACCACAGTCTTCCAACGCCCTGCCTATGATCCAACAGCTGAATTTTACCAAGGGGGGATGATTATGCTCAACAAAGCCTCAACATCCATAATCTTCAGCATGTTCATCATCAATCTGACATCGAATGCTTATCAAGAAAGCTGGATGTGATCAAGTCTGAAATGCATAACTTCACTGTCACATTTCCATGGATCATACAAAAGGCTGTTGCCGAGGCAGTTACTGAACCCATCAAGGATGGTGCAAGAAAAGGTGTAGCACAAGGACTTAGTCACTTATCTACAAGAATCAAGGATGTTATTGATACAGAGGTCCCTGCCTTATTTCATGAACATGAGTTAACTATGCACAGACAGTTTGAAGCTATTCGAAACAAGCAATATCGTCATGCAAACTTCATTGTTAATCGAGTTCAGGGCAATACTAATGGAAACTACAACCTTCTGTTGAAGATTGCCAGGGCTTCAAGGAAAAGGCAACGTGCTATGGCTGCCTCTGTTGAACAGATTGCAAGGCACTTTCAAACACGTTCATCCAAACATCTGCGTAGACAGGATGAACGTGAGGGGGAGAAGGAAACAATACTTAACCTTGAATCTGCTAAACAAGGCTCAACATCCGCTGACAACACCATTTAACTTGTCCCCCTCCAAGTCATCACACCTGTTACCATATCTGATGATGAGGATAACACTCAGGGGGAGCAACAGAATCAAGATGGAGCTGACTCATCAAAGTCCCTGACTTTGGTTAACACCAGCGAGTCTGGGGATGATGGTGAACCAGCTGCCAAGAAGCTAAAGTTCACTGTTAGCTCCCTTCCTAAATCAATACAAACTCAGGCTCAGACAACGTTTATTAGAAGAGCTGAAGTTTTGAAAAACATGAGTGTGGAATCCTCTGTCTCAAAGAAAGGAAAGGAGATAGTTTTTGTTGACACAGACACCAAACTAAAGAAGATAGCTGCGATGCTAGAGACAGGAGGATCCACCACAGACCTTTCCCAATTTTCAACCTTTACACCTTCCAATGAGAATCCTTTAACACCTGAAGAAATAGAGAAACAAGCTGAGGAATTCAAAAGACTAAATGAACTCAAGACAACCAAAGAATTGAATGAAGCTACTCTGAAGAAGATGACTCCACCTAAAAGGGAGAAGTAGAGACAAAGGTTGAGGGAAATGGAAGTTAAACACGCAGAGGCACTAAGGAAAGTCAAAGCTGATTATGATGCCTGCGTTAACAACAGGTATGCACCTGGCAAGATAATCAAGTTCAAATACACAATTCACAAATCCACCAACTCCCCACAAATGATCTTGTGGAGAGACAACCAACATGGAAACATGAATGTATTTGAAGACTTCAGGCTAAAGACACTTGGGTTATCTGAATGGTTTGAACTTAAAGCCTTAGTTGCCAAAAGAACTGGACATGCTAATTTTCTTCTGCTTAAGACTCTTAAGGATAAGTTTACCTGGATCAAAGAAACGGCTGCCAAACTCAAAATAGATCCCCCACCACAGCTTTTTGAACAAGAACCCCCAAAGACTGGTAAGAAAAGAAGAAGAGTTTCTCAACTTGTTAAGGAAACTTTTGTCACAGATGATGTTCAAGTGGATGGAATGCATAGTGATTTGAACCTACCAAATGGTATAGTTGGCCCTGTTGATGGTCAGACATACACAGAGCCTGAAAGAGGAATGGCATTCATGAACAGAGCTTGCCAGTATGCATTTCAAAGAGAAGTTGAGCTTGGCCTGACATCAACAATTCAGCTACTTTGTCTCAAGAAGGGACTCAAGATTAACAGAGAGTATTCCAAAGTTTTTGCAAAAGCTTTGCAGGCAGAATTGGATACTAGATCAGACATAGCTGAAGTTGAAGAAAAGATCAAAAGTGATGACTATTGAAGAAATTCACAGCTCTATTCTACCTTTACATTTTATTTCACTTTTGTAATGTACTTGTAATTTTTCTTTAAGTATGAATAAAATCATGAGGTATGCTTGTTTAGATTTGTTATGAGTAAGAAGAAGTTGTTATCTCACTTACCTTAACTTAGATAGATCTAGCTATATTTATGTTTAAATAGGGGGAGATTGTTGGGAATCTAAGTTTGTTAGATTCCCCGAGCATAGATTTAAACATAATTAAGCTGTTAAGATAGTCCCTTGCCTGTGCCTAGGAGCCAGGCAAGTATCGCAAGACTCACAGAGATCCAAGTCCCTGTGAGCAACCTCAGAGGAGTCCATGTCAGAGACATTGTCAAGGAAGTCAAAGATTACTTGAAGACATACTCATTGGCTGTGATGGATAACAACCAAGATGTATCAGGGACTCTGAGGGGTTGAGGGTTAACAGGGGTGGCAATACCCTGTTAACACTCAGCACACTTTGGACATGCCATTTGTGTGTTCGAGACAATGAAGAAAAAGGAAACTGTTTCAAGAACTGTTTCCTTAAAGCATAATGGCAGACTACCATGAATAGAAGAGCATCATGTGACTGATGTCTGAAAAGTGAATGTCTTGTGTAGTCACCATCAAGTACTATTTAGGTCAACCTCGTATCACTATAAATAGGATGTGTATCCAAGCATTAATGTTCAACACTTTGAGTATATTCATAACATTAATGCTTAGAACTTATAGAATCAAACAGTTGCGACTGTATTCATAAGTTAGGGTTTATAGTTGTTCAAAGTGTGCACAACACATTGTCATCAAACGGTGTTATCCATAACACTTGTAATTCTTTATTATACAATAATAAGATTACGTTTGAAAAGTAATAACTTGTGTTGATTAGTTAAGTTTAGGGTTTCTAGCATTGATTAGGGACTTTCAGTAAGCTAATACTTACGTCAAATTTGAAATGATATTATTTCAGATTTATCATCACTACACTAGCCACATCACCGACTGCTCTACCAAACATTGACACACTCTTGACTGCTACTGCTTCCATTCCAGTTTCACAGACGACCGTACATTAGGGATTACCATCAGATCCTGAGTCTGGAGACAGCCATACTGTAGGAGTCATTGTTTTGTCCGACTCTACTATTGTCACTCCACCTGTTGGATCCACTTCCCCAACTTGGGAAAGGGATTAGGTAGTTCCTACCTTGCCATCACTCCCACCATCATCATCTCTTCGAGGCTACGCTCCCGTATCTCTACCACCTCGTAAGAGGAGGTATGACTCCACGACTCTACTTACGAGATCGGGGAGGGTTTCGAAGGGAGACGGACTAGGGTTGACCAGGTCCAGACCCAGATTGCTGCCTTAGCTGCATGCCAGGCTCAAGACATCTTGGATGTCCATAACTTACTTCGATCAGGTCAGGACGGAAGTTCCATTCTATAGTAGCTTCTAGATACTCTCACATGGACTGTTGGGACAGACTCCCAAACCACACAAGGGACGAGGACGACTGTCTACGATGCTTTACAGTGGTTGATGGAGGAGACGAACTATCTTCGCCAGAGTGTGTTTGCTTTGGAGGTTTAGCAATACCAGACCCACACTGCACTGATGTCTCAGGGTAATACCCTGAAGATTTTCTTCGATTTAGCAGAGGTGCGCCACGAAGGATTGGTTGCAAAGACAACTCATCTTAGAGCGAAGGACACTACGCGCCAGGTGCAGTTTCTAGAGGCTCTACGACTCTATATGGAGACCTGTATGGCTTTAGTTTCTTTGTAGGACGCCACTTAGGCACCTGTAGTTCTAGCAGCACCAGTTGAATCAGTAGCACCCATCGATTCTGCTAGTTTTTCTTAGATTAGATGTGGTAGATTCCTTATACATCATTATAAGTTTTGGGTTACATCCCAACTCTCATGATATAGGGTTTATGTACTTTATCTTTTGTTCTTTTTCACCTGTACCTTATCTTTTGTACCTAACCCTAGTAGGTAGGTAATCTTGTAGATGTACTCAGACTATTTGTACCACTATTTCAGACAGACGTGATATACTCCTGTCTTAGATCGGTTATACTGTATGATATTGTTTCTTACCAGAAATAACTTGTACTGATGTTACATCATTGTCTCATGTGCTTGTATTATATTATGAACTCTTGACAGGTCATCCAATTTGTTGTGAATTCTATGCATAAACTTTTCCATGCTATTTAATATAAATGCAATATTGACAAAAACTAATGATCTCATTTTCGTATGACTATAGAAAATGGCTTCCATAAGAAACAAACGAGTAAATCCCGCAAGAGACAATACCACTCAAAACGTCTTAGCTGCCCAACTCAACGTACTCATCGAACAAGGTATTGTCGATTCCATGGCTTCCGGGAGACTAATCCTAGCAGAAACCAAGACGACAATCAGAACTCCAATGCAAGGAGGAATGATTGAATCACCAGAGGATGTACTTATGTAGAATTTCTGAAATGCAAGCCTTTATACTTTAAGGGAAAAGAAGGAGTTGTCGAACTAATGCAATGGTTCGAAAGGCCAGAGACTGTGTTTTGTATCAATGATTTTCTGAAGAGAACAGAGTTAAGTTTGCCACCTGCACATTGCTGGAAAGTGCACTTACTTGGTGGAATTCTTTGATTGCTACTTTAGGGCAGGATAATGCCTATGTTATAACCTGGGCTACCTTGAAAGAAAGAATGACTGATAAATACTGCCCACGTGGTGAAGTGAAGAATTTGGAGATCGAATTATGGGATCTATGAAGGTTTATATAGTTCATAAAAATTATTAAAACCCTAAACAAGATCAAAGCACATATAGCGGAAGCGATTTAATAAGATCATAATTAACACAATTATAATTAATCGAGTTAGGGTTACATACCTTTTGCAAAGCAAATCCCACGAACAAGAACAAATTCATCGGATTAGGGTTTATATCGAATCACCAATATATAGTCTAAAGTAAGACTATTTTACGTTCTTGTACACGCGTATTACGACGAGTTAACCGTAATGCTAGTACGTATGAACTTAGTTTCAACATCAAGTGGAAAATCAACCCAATAACCCTAGCGAGGGGCTAGGACTTGATTATAGCTTAACCAAAAAACCAAACGAATCCCTAAGGGGTGCTTGGTCTTGCGATCGCAACAAGAGAAGAGAGGGGAAAGATTGTATGTAGAATTATGAGGGTTAAGGGATGTTTATATAGGCCTAAATCTCCTTGTAGCCCAAGTAAACAAATTTAAGGAAAGTTTTTCCTTTTTCGCCTCTTGTTCTAACTGACGGTCGAAAAAACCCCTTGGGGTGTTCTGGACTTTTATTTTCCTCTTCTATTTTATTCCACAACGCTCGTTAAACCTTAACTCTTAAAATATTTAACGATCGTTAAAGTTATAGCTCGATTTAATTTAATAAACATATAAATATATTTATTAAATAAACTAACTCTATACGTATTGTGTGCAATCTCGTAATCACGAGTTCGATCCTAACACACGACTATTAAATATAAGTCCATAAACTTTCAGCTCCCACTTGGACATGTTTCAAATAGTTTGATCACATCGGTTAGCATCTAGTTACACGCCGATTCCTCTAGTACAACTCGAGTAAAGTCTCCTGGATTAAACCTTTTAATGATTCATCATTATTATTATCCTTTCATTTCTAATACGTTAATAAGGATATGGATCTTAGTCATTCCTTTCATTAACCATTATGTTTCTCGTTTACACATTCAGCACGATTACCAAAACACATTTGGGTGTGGCCACACAAACATCTTACTAATCCTACGAGGGGCCCAGCTGTATTAAACTCCAAAGTAATTTAGAGGAAATAAATCCATATTGACTACAAGCAAAACCTATGAATTTTACAACACTTCTGAAAATAACCCTTATAGCTACCAGTTACGTTTAGCGTTAGATTATTTCACAGAGATGCAGTAGATCCATGACAGTTTCCTGGTATCTGAGGTCTAAGGATAACTATTTATGATATATTTAACGACAAAGATCCATAAAGTATAATCACATAGTTGGGATAAGTCCAATATTCGATTCATCGAGTATCATCCAAAATTGATCTATATACTTTCAAGTATACTCTATCGCAATTTTGATTTTTCTTAGTTTAATAATACTCCCATATTATTAATCGACAACGGACATTTAGAATACAATAATACTCATGGATTAAAACATTTAAAATAGGATACAAAATAAAATAACAAGAATAAATGTAACTCAAACTTTATTTCATTAAATAATAATGTCTTAGCATCCTTTATCCAAATACTAATCACAGATTATTACATGAAATCGCTAGCTAATTGAAGCCCAATGCTTTTGGCATGTTCAATAACCTTTCCTCTAGGCAACGCCTTAGTTAAAGGATCAGCTACGTCATCATCTGTGCAAACTTTTAATAATTTAATTTCACTAGCTTCAACTTGTTCTCGGACGTAGTGATATCTACCTTTAAATTGTCTGGCGCCTTTCATGACTCCAGTACATTGGCGAATATGATTGCAGCAGAATTGTCACAATACATATCAATAGGTTCTTTGATTGAAGGCATCACTCCAAGATCTCCAATAAACATCTTAATCTAAACAACTTCCATTGCAACTTCTGAAGCAGCCATGTACTCAGATTGAGTCGCATGCATTGCAATAGTTGTCTGCTTCTTGCTCTTCCAGTCAACTGCTTCTCCATTGATAATAAACATGTAACCCTTTTGAGACTTCGTATCGTCTTTATCACATTGCCAGGACGCATAACAAAAACCTGTTACATTCAGTTCTGTGTCTAATTTTCATCCAAATACCAAAACATACCTTTCATACTCCTAAAATACTTTAGAATATGTTTAGCAGCAGTCCAGTGGAGCTTCCCTGGATTCTGTTGGTAACGACTGACCAAGTTCTGAGCAAACACCACATTAGGCCTTGTGCATCTTTTAACATACATAATAGATCCTACAGCCGAAGCATAAGGCACCTTCCGCATGTAAGCCTCCTCTTCAGGAGTAGATGCATCCATCTCATAACCTAGATTATGCTTAACTACATAAGTTGAAAACCTTTTTTGGAATTATGCATATTATACTTCTTCAAAATTTTGTCAATATAAGCATCTTTACTAAGACCAATTAACCGTCTACTCCTGTCTTGATAGATTTTAATTCCCAGAATGTATGCAGCTTCTCCTAAATCCTTCATAGAAAAATATTTACCAAGATAACCCTTAACTTCTTTAAGTCTTGGAATGTTATTTCCTATGATTAATATGTCATCAACATATAAAATTAGGAATACTACATCACTCCCACTAGCTTTGCGATATACACATGGCACATCACGATTTTGAATAAATCCAAACTTCTTGATTTCTTCATCAAATCGTTTGTTTCATTGACATGATGCTTTTTTCACACTATAAATAGATCTTTGAAGTTTGCACACGCGCTTTGGATACTTAGGATCAACATACCCTTCCGGTTGATGCATATAAATATCTTCATCAAAGCGACCATTCAAGAAGGCAGTTTTAACATCCGTTTGCCATATCTCATAGTCATGGTATGCTACTATAGCTATGAGAATCCAAATAGACCTTAAGTCTACTACAAGAGAAAACGTCTCCTCGTAGTCTACGCTAAAAGTTTGTGTAAAACCTTTCCCTACTAAACGAGCTTTATAGGATTGTACTTCACCATCCATGTTAGTTTTCTTTTTGTATATCCACTTATGTTTCACTACTTTAGCATTTGGTGTTGGATCTACAAGAATCCAAACATCATTAGTTCTCATAGATTTAATTTCCTCATCCATTGCAACCATCCACTTATCCTTTTCAGGATCAAGTATGGCGGATTTATAATTAGCAGGTTCTCCAAGATCACCTACTTTATCATCATCATCCTATATATTAAGACATAGTTTGCTTGGTGCATGTTTAGTCCTTTCAGACCTACGTAGAGGAATTATTTCCGGTGGAACTCCCAGACTTTTTGGTTCTACAAGAATTATTTCGCTAGTATTTTCATAAGGCAATGTATCTATATGACTCTCTTCAAGATCATAGTTTCTCCCACTGAATTCTTGATTTACAAGATCACTTTCAAGGAAGTCTCCATACCTAGCAACTATAACTTTGTTCTTAGGTTGATAATAAAAGTAGTAACCCATAGTTTCCTTAGGGTATCCTACAAACATACATTTCACATATCGTTGTTGGAGTTTATCAGCCGAGTCACGTTTCACATACGCCTCGCAACTCCATACATTTAAATAAGACAAATATGGCTTTTTGCCATGCCATATTTTAGATGGTGTCTTATCAACCTTCTTCGTGGGAACTATATTTAAAATGCGAACCGTAGATTTTAAGGCATAGTTCCAAAAGGATAATGGCAAAGTTGTAAGATTAAACATAAATCACACCATATGTAATAGTGTACGATTTCTCCTTTCGGATACACCATTTTGTTGTGGAGTATAGGCTGAAGTAAGATCTGAACGATTTTGTTATCAGTTAGATAATCTTTAAACTCTTTGCTTAAGTACTCACCACCTCTATCAGAACGAGGAGCTTTAGTCTTCTTTCCTAGTTGCAATTCTACTTCCGCTTTAAACACTTTGAATGTTTTAAATAGCTCATGTTTATGCTTAAGTAAATAAACATATCCATAACGGCTATAATCATCCGTAAATCTTAAGAAGTAGCTAGCACCTTTCCTTGACACATGTCTAAGTGGTCCACACACATCAGTGTGTATTAAACCAAGTAGATCAGTAGCCCTTTCAATATTGCTATTAAAAGGTTTCTTGGTCATCTTCCCATAAATACAAGACTCACATTTATCAAATGATTCATCATTGATATTTTCTAAAAGATCTTCACGTTGAAGCTTTTTTATGCGAGTCTTCCCAATATGGGAAAGTCTACAATGCCAAAGATAAGAAGAGTTCGTGTCTAACTTTGTCTTCTTATTCATGCTAAAAAATAGAATTAATATAATACTTAGAATCATTATCATGCATGTCAATTTCAAAAACACCATTCACAACAATTGCATTAAAATAGAAAATACCATCTTTGAAAACAGAAATTCCATTATTATCAATAGTGTGAACAAATCCAAGATCTAACAAACAATAAAAGGAAATGACACCTATAACAATTGTAGGTGCATAATGAAAATCGTTTAAAGTCAGTACTAAACCCGAAGGTAAAACTAAATTAAACGTTCCTATAGCTTCAACACCTTCTTGTGCACCACTGCCACTTGTAGATATTGTTCCCCATATGACAGCTTCCTTTCCAGCTTAAACCCCTGAAGCGTATTACAAATGTAAATACCGCATCCTGTATCATATACCCAGGAATCTAACTTGTATGTTAGATTAAATAATTCAATCATATATAAGTTACCTGAAGCTACAACGCTTTGCTCCGACTTCTTTCGCTTAACTTCTCGCAACTCATCGAGGTAACGAGGGCAGTTCCTCTTCCAGTGATCATTGGCGCCGCAATGGGGACAAGTATCATCCTTTTGAGATTGAATCTTCTTAGCGAAGTTCTGCTTAGGCTGTTGATAATTTGCAACTTGGTTGCTCTTATTATCTTTGCCTTTGCCTTTCATCTTCTTGTTTTCTTGCGGTTTTGGCTTACTCACTCTACCCTTTTGTATGTTTAGTACATGAGGAGTAGAGGTAGATGCCTTGTCCTTTAACCCTTTTTCAAAGTCAATGAGCATTGCATGCAAATCATAACTGTCTTCCCCGTGCAATGCATATTATAGTTCCTAACAAAATCATTAAAGTCCTTGTTTAGGGACCTATTGATCAAGTTAATCGCCATATCATGGTCATAAGTTTTCCTAAGTGCAATGAGCTGTTCCATGTAACCTCTCATTTCCATATAGTGCGCACTAACGGATTTCCCTGGGGATTGCTTACAGTTATGCAAAGCATCTACTAAATCGTAGATCTTCACAACTTGGGGCTTCTCAAACATAGGCTTGAGTTCTTTAAGCATGCACATTGGAGGATAAAGCTCAAACTTATTTTGTAGAGACAGTGACATTATCCCAAGCACTAAACAATCCACATCAGAGTGCTTCTTTAATTCATTGCGGTGTGCAAGCCTTACGGCTTCAAAAGCTCCTTCAGCATGGTCGACCGAGACGACCGTGGACAAGATATCATAGTACCCGCTACTCTCAAGACAATTATTAGGGAGCGATACAAGTCATTGAAGTTTGGGCCAGTAACTTCTGGACGATCAAAAAATGTTTTGAATGCGGAACTTAAAGCGATATTTTTAGGTTGAGCCATTTCTACATAAATAAGTTCAAATATTAGTATCGTCGATAAATACTTTCAAAATAAGACTAACCCGGTAAACAATTTATATTTTCCTTGAAACTAGAACCTATATTGACATAAATCCATTACATCAGTTGATCTGCTAGTAATGAATGTATTCAATATAGTAACTTGTCGAACAATTTATTGGCAAACAATTTCCAATTTCTAGATATTTTAGGGACTTACATTGCCAAAAGAACGTTTTGCATTGTAAACATGTTTCATCCCCTCTGAATACCATAAGTTTCCGGATCTCACTGAGTAACTTAATTAAGCCGTCTAATCTAAAGAACGTAAAACTTATCATGCAAATTCTCATTTTATGAAAAGTTTTCTCTCCATCACAACATCATCCAAATCTCATATGACGACATTGTAACTTCAAGTGTCCGTCAATTAGATGGCATTAAACTTAAATTTTAAGGGTATAAATTTGATGTCAGTATCAATGTATGGAGAAGTATGCATACATCTCCATATCATAAGTTTAATAAAATATTTAGTAAATTTTTACGCGACTAAATTTCTACATATATTATGGTGAGGTATTGGTTAAAACCAATCAAATATTTTACCCACAACTATTCGCAACGTACTTTTTTAGAACTCGGCTATGCACAAAGCAATAACCTTATTCATTTTGTTTCGAATGTGAATTTGCAGTAAATCAACCTTAATGTATAATGCAAATAATAGTCGTAGGTAATTCCAATTTTGATGCACAGGCGAGCCGGGAATTTAGTTAGTGACAATGGCATAACCTCTTTCCTTAGCCGGGTACATGACCAGCAGCGCGTTATACCCACTTTATAGTTTGTCAAAATTGAGTAGGCCCTTAAATTAATATTGCAAAACACCAATCATCTTAATTCTATGTAATTTAGGTCCATATTACTTTCTTAAAAAAATTACCCTTGTTTACAACATACAATAAAAAGGCATGAAAACAGTAAGGTACAAAAAAACCATAAACACATAATAACAATTTATATGTGTATTAAATAAATCAAATAGCCGCATGCATACGATTTTATTCAATAAGTTTAAAAACTAGGGTTTTTATGTTCATAAAAAGTCTTCCGTAATTCTATATTTATTGAAACAAAATAAAACACGTAGCACATTCGATTTTTACAATCCATGAAAAACACGCATGTTCATCATGGATCCACCCACATATCTTAACAGTTAAATCTCTATGGATCGTAACCAATTAATCTACATGACATAACAATTAATCATGCAATTTAATCTAAAATCATACAACATGTAATTTAGGGTTTCAATTTTTTTTAAATAAAAATTCGGCCAAACCGAATATTAAAAAACAAAACACTAAAGTTTTAAGAAAACCTAAAAACATGTAGTTTTAAATCAAAAAATTATTAGTTAAAAAACATTAGATTTTTGATAATTATAACATGTTAAAACGGCTCTCGATGCCACTGAAGGTTTATATAGTTCATAACAATTATTAAAACTCCAAACAAGATCAAAGCACATATAGCGGAAGCGATTTAACAAGATTATAATTAACACAATTATAATTAATCGAATTAGGGTTACATACCTTTTGCAAAGAAAATCCCACGAACAAGAACAAATTCACCGGATTTGGGTTTATATCGAATCACCGAGATATAGTCTAAAGTAAGACTATATTACGTTCTTGTACACATGTATTATGACGAGTTAACCGTAATGCTAGTACGTATAAATCGAACTTCAACGTCTAGTGGAAAATCAACCCAACAACCCTAGAGAGGGGCCAGGACTTGATTATAGCTTAACCAAAAAACCAAACGAAATCCTAAGAGGTGTTTGGTCTTGCGATCGCAACAAGAGAAGATAGGGGAAAGATTGTATGTAGAATTATGAGGGTTAAGGCGTGTTTATATAGGCCTAAATCTCCTTGTAGCCGAAGTAAAAAAATTTAAGGAAAGTTTTTCCTCCCCCCCCATCTTGTTCTAACTGACGGTCGAAACACCTCCTTGGTAGGGATGGCAACTGGTCGGGTTCGGGTCGGGTTTTACTGAACCCGTACCCGCACCCGTTTATAATATCCAAACTCGCATCCGCCCTAATACCCGATGGGTACCTGATTACTATTACCCAACGGGTTTACGGTTTTTACCCGCGGGTATCGGGTATCCACAATTAAATTTCGTTGGACATAATTGTACGTATAAAGTAAAAAAACCAATGAAAAACAATCAAAATACCCTAATATAATTTAAGTTTCTAGAAGATGAAGAATACTAATTCAATATCATATCATACGATTTAATATATCGAATAAATCATTGTTTTATTTAAAGTTACAAAATCGAAATATGCTTGATCACAAACATTTTCATGCATACAAAATGTAACTAATATAAGCATTTCATTTTTAATAATCTTCGAAAATATTATTTCGCACAAATTTAAAAATTATATAAAATAGAAATAAACGATATGTATTTTGGTAAACGGGTACGTATACGGGTAAACGGGGCGGGTATTACTAAAACCCGAACCGGAACCCGTACCAGCGAAAAATAAAATATCCCAACCCGAACCCGCATCCAAACCCGCCAACCCGAATCCGAACCCGACCCAATCGGTTCGGGTTTCGGTTTTCCCCATCAATTTCGGGTGCTTTTGCCATCCCTACTCCTTGGGGTGTTTCAGACTTTTCTTTTCCTCTTCTATTTTATTCCACAACGCTCGTTAAACCGTAACTCTTAAATATTTAACGACCGTTAAAGTTATAGCTCTATTTAATTTAATAAACATATAAATATATTTAATAAATTAAATTAACTCTATACGTATTGTGTGCAATCCCGTAATCTCGAGTTCGACCTACCACATGACTATTAAATATAAGTACATAATCTTTGAATCTCAAGTGTAAAAACAATGACATTGTAGCATACACCCAGAGGTATCAAGTGTTGACCTTTATGTGTGCCAGAATGTTTATAGATGTGAAGGAGAAGATTGAGAAGTATGTTTGTGGAATGTCTGACTCTATTCATGACAGTGTGCTCGCATCTCGAACCACTACCGCTGAGAGTGACATTGATTTCGCTACAGATTTGATGGACAAACGAGTCCGTACTATCACTGAGAAGCAGACTGAAAGCAAGAGGAAAGCAGATGAGAACTTCCGTAGTCAGCACCAGTATCAGCCGCCTAAAATGCAAAACACTGGCCATGGATATAGTGCTACTACCACTAGAGCAAGACAGTATGTAAGTACCAAGCCCTTGTGTACCAAGTGCAACTACTATCACGCCAGGAATGAACCGTGTAGAAAATACAGTGGGCAGACCAGTCATCTTAACCGACCGTGCCAAAATAATGATGTCACAAATGCCAGGCCCAATAACAAAAACAACAACAGGGGCGGACATAACTTCCGCGGGAATGAGAACAGACAACAAGGAAACCACAACCCTAGTGGCGGAAATGGTACTGGACAGAGAGGAGCAGTTCGTTGCTATTAGTGCGGAGACTCAGGACACATAAGGCTTAGTTGTCCAAAGCTGGCAAACCGAAACGAGAACAATGGAGGAGGACCAACAAGAATTTACATTGTGGGCGATGCTAAAGCCAACCCTGACTCCAATATAGCTACTAGTACTTTTCTCCTCAACAATCGTTATGCATCCATTTTGTTTGATATCAGAGCTGATAGAAGCTTTATATCTAAGAGTTTAGTAACCTACTGGATATCACTCCTACCGTATTAGACAACTATTACAGAGTAGAATTAGCCGACGGTAAGATCGTAGAAACCAACGATATTTTAAGAGTTTGTACCTTAAACCTTTTAAATCATCCATTCAATATCGATCTAATCCTAGTAAACCTTTGTAGTTTTGATGTTATCATTGGAATGGACTGGTTAGCAAGATATCATACAACCATTATGTGTGACGAAAAGCTACTCCGTGTACCGTGAGGAGAAGAACATTAATCATCCGAGGAGAAGGAAACACTGACAGGGCTGACACTAGACTCAGTGTCATCTTTTGTACAAAAGTCTAGAAGTATCTGCTGAGAGGATGCCCTATCTTCTTAGCCCACAATTCCAAAACAGACGAAGAGGACAAACCTAAGAAGAACCAAATCAAGGACGTGCCAATTGTCCGCGATTTTGCTATAGTTTTTCTAAACAAATTACCCGGCATACCACCAACCCGTCAAGTGGAATTCTAAATCGACTTATACCGGGAGCTGCACCTGTAGCTAAAGCTCCATACCATTTAGCACCATAAAAAATGAAAGAGTTAGCAGAACAAATCCAAGAACTATCTGACAAAGGTTTCATTAGACCTAGTTCCTCGCCATGGGGAGCCCCAGTTCTATTTGTCAAGAAGAGACGGTTCTTTCCGAATGTTTATTGATTACAGAGGACTAAACAAGTTGACTATGAAAAACCACTACCCACTTCCACGAACTGATGACCTAGTTGATCAAATCCAAGGATCAAGTGTGTACTCAAAGATCGAATTGAGATCTGGGTACCATCAGTTGAGGGTTAGAGAAGAAGATTTCCATAGACGGCATTCAAAACTCGTCACGGTCATTACCAATTTCATGTTATGCCATTTGGGTTGACTAATGCACCATCTATATTCATGGACCTCACGAATCGACTGTGTAGAACCTACTTGGATAATTTTGTAATCGTATTGATCGACGACCTACTCATCTACTCCAAGAACGAACAGGAACACGGAGAACACCTTGCTCAAGTATTGAAGTTACTCAAGGAAGAATGGTTGTACGCAAAATTCTCCAAATTTGAATGTTGGATTCCTAAAGTTCATTTTCTTTGTCACGTTATCGATAGCGAAGGTATTCATGTAGATCCCGTAAAACTCGAATCTGTTAAGGATTGGGCATCTCCTACATCACCGATAGAGATTCGTCAATTCTTAGGACTTGTAGGGCACTACCATAGATTTATTGAAGGATTCTTAAAGATAGCTAAGTCAATGACCAAACTCACTTGGAAAGGAGTAAATTTTGAATGGGGAGAGAAAGCAGAATCAACATTCCCAACAATCAAGAAGAAGCTGTGTAACCCCCCATTTTACCTTGACGCAGCGGAATAATATTTATGGGGTATTACTTCATGATATGAAACCACAGTAATAGAAAAACAACTCAAAAGAGTGTTTAAATAAACTTTATTTATTCTTTATAAAGTATCATTCAAAATAAGAGATTATCAATAAAACAACTTTTACATACTCTGTACATCACATGTTCCCGAGATCTAGAAAATAGGGTTGAATGATAAAAATTCTCAAGTCTACATCTCTCTACGTCATCATTATGCTGCTCCATGTTATCAATTATTAAAACCTGAAATATTTGCTTAAAGTCAACACAAAGGTTGATTGAATTCGTAGGTTTAAAAATAATTTGAATACAATATCCTTTTTCCTGAGCTACGTTATTATTCGCTCGTAAAATCAATTAATCAATGCACTAAGCTTATGATACCGCGAGTAGACATATCAGAAACCCACAATTGCCCTTATGAGGAAGTCTGCCAAAATATCATGCTTAGCAAAATAAAGTATGCAAGTTTGTCCACTGAAGTGCTAGCAAGTGCGACTTTCCCAAACAGGAGATGTTAGTCTCCAAATAGTACTATCTATAATATTAGCGCTCATTTCCAGGAAATGATTAACAGTTCATAATTAAAAAGGGACTTTCAAGGCAGCAGTAAACATAGTGTCAATAATTTTATCTGAGAAGCATACGAAAAACAAATGTATGCCACTATAACATATATTCCCCTCACGGGCTTTCAAATCATTTAAAATTAGTATACTTTAGTGAGGCTACGAACTCACCTTAGGTCCAGTAATCTTGTCAGGCTTATATCACACAGAATAACTTGAGCTAACAAACAAGAACTTGATCTTACACCAACCTGTTTTAACATATTTGGTATAATATTAAGTCTTTAATTTTGAGTTCAATATTATTTATGTATGCTTTAATTGTGATAATATTGCATCATTGTTTGGGCCATTATACTTAGAAGCCATTCTATAAACTTTTGAGGAGCGATTCTATAAACTTTATTTATTCTTTATAAATTATCATTCAAAATCAGAGATTTGCAATAAACAAATTGTACATACTCTGTACATCACAGGTTCTTGAGATCTAGAAAGTAGGTTTGAATGATAAAAATTCCCAAGTCTATATCTCTCCGCGTCATTATTATGTTGCTCCATGTTAACAGTTTCAAATACCTGAAATATATGCTTAAAGTGAACACAAAGGTTGAGTGATTCCATAGGTTTAAAATCATTTTGAATACAAGATCCTTTTTCTGAGCTACGTTATTATTCGCTCGTAAGCTAAAACAATCATCATTTCACTAGGTTGTACACCGCTACTTGACATACAGAAACTAACAAATTGCCCTTGTGTAGGCAGTCTGCCAAACTCCCGTGTTAGCAAATAAAGCATATCTGTTTAGCCTAGGTAGGAACCTTCAGCTGCTAGCAAGTGCGACTTGCCCAGATAGGAGATGTCAGTCTCCAATAGTACTATTCACAATATTAGCGTGCACCTTCCAAGATGATTAACAGTTACGATTAAAAAGGGACTTTTAAAGGAAGTAGTAAGCGTAGTGTCAATAATTATGTCACGTAGCATACCAAAATACTTGTCTTCCAGTTTAGCATATATCCCCTCACGTGTTTTCAAATCATTTGAAAGTAGTATACTTTAATGAGGCTATGGACTCAGCTTATGTCTAGTAATCTTGTCAGGTTTATACCACACAGAATAACTTGAGCTACCAAACAAGAACTCGGTCTTAAACCAACCTGGTTTAATACATTTGGTATAATATTAAGTATTTGATTATGAGTTCAACATTCTTATGTATCATTTATCTATTCTTTAATTTATTTGTTGTGATAATATTGTATCATTGTTCGGGCCATCATACTTAGAAGCCATTCTATAAACGCTTGAGGAGCGAGGGAACTTTAAATCATAAACTCAACCTCTCAGTCCGAACGTAATATCGAGATGGAACATCTTTGTACAAAGTTCCCTACTAACATGATACATAGGAATATATATATTTTTAGAAATTTCTTTAAAAGTTGGTATATTTCATTTAGTTATATCTTTTATCCTTTAGTTTCATAATTGGCAAAAATAGTCCTTAAACTTTATAATAATTTAGAAAATATGTTTCAGCATATAGTTTTCATCCATATAGTTTCATAAATGACCAAAATAATCCTTTAAGTTTATAATTTTAGATTAGTTCCCTTTTTAACACTTAATTTCATAAGTTTGGCATATTTACACTTTTAACCCCTTAAGTATATAGTTTTAATATTTATAATTTCAACCCTGAATATTTAATCTTAGGGTCTTAATTTTTTCAACATTTATTCTTATAGATTTAAGTTTTACAAAATGACACTTTTGGCCCAAAATGTTAAATAGTTTCAAAAATGACAGTTTTAGTCCATATACTTGTAAAAATCATATAAGTTCTTTAAAAATGTACCGAATGATCTAGGATTTTAAAAAAAAAGTTACAAAACACATTTATAATCATAATAACAACATTTTACCAGAATTATAGCCTTTGAAATGGGTTTGGTTTTAAGACATCTTTAGCTTATAACTTTTATTTAAATTGATTAAATGAATTAATTCTCTTTGGATTATCTTTCTAAAATAATTTTGCATTATAACAAGTCTAATATATCATTATAACAAGATCAAAGCTTACTTAACATAAGAATTACCTAGTTAGATCTAAAATGGCTCCTTATGACTTCTTATGAACACTACTTGCTATCAAAGCTTCAATGGCTTCCTTCTAGACCTGGTTTTTGGTCTTGGGGGTTGTCCTAAGAAGTTTATAGAAGTGAATATGAAGAATGGGTAAGATGTTAAGGGAAAACGAGGTGCAAGTCTTCAAGGTATGCCATACGACTCTATTTATACTTGTCGCAACACTTAGGCTCCAAGTTTTGGTTCTATACGTGTAATATAGATAGGAGAATGACTTAATCTCTATGCAAATTCCTAGACTCTATCTTCATTCCAATCTTCACTTGTGGCTCATATTAGGTCACGACAACATTGTGATAAGAATGGTGATGTGTAGCACCCTATTAGGTGATGCACCTACTTGTCACCACTTCTAAAATATCATACAACATGTAAATATCTGGTTTTCAAACTTGTAATGGGAGGGAAAGTGTTTAAAACAAGTTTTGGAGGGAAAACATAAAACCGGGTTTAGAAACTAAGGCTTGTTACTTATACTTTGTAATTTTGGTGATTAGGGACTTAGGAAAGTGACTAGTGAATGATTAGGGCTTAATTAGGGTTTATACATTTTATTTAGGAGATTTGGGTCCTTGTTTTGATGTTTAACAAAGGTTTGATATGAAAATAGAAAGTATACTTAAGTAGATTAGGGTTTTATAATGATCTAGGTTTGAATATTAGCCAAAGGCTTTATCTTTCAATTAGCTACTGATGTAAACTTAATTTAGGTCCTATGCATTGTGTTTTAAGTGACAAATGAGTTCTCATAGTTTGTTTGATAGCTTAGTTTAAGTAAACATGTCTAAACAGTGAAAATACCTATTTTGACCTAATTTACAAGTCATGCATTAAAAATCTTGTACCTAGTGCTTTAGTATACTTTTACATTGTCTTATCATAATCTTATAACCTTAATGAAGTACTATGGGTGTTTGTATACTTGTCCAAAAGACTAGGTAATGATTCCATGTAGATTTCTTAATATAAGGGTTTCTAGGTTACTAATCCTAATGATTTTCTATTTTGGGTAATTAGGGTTTATATCCTTATAAATACTTATTCTAGGGTTTATATGATATGTTTATGACTTATATGGTTTCTACATTCTTAGTTTAAGGGTTTATATAGGTTAATCATAATCTAGGGTTAATTATGGGAGCTTAAGATCCTATGCTTTGATAACTTATACATTATGCTTTATTAACTTGTAAATTAACTTGATACAAATGTATTACCTTAATATGATACTTAGATTTTTTATAATTAGTTGCAAAATATTAGACTTTAATTTATTATAGAATGGATTTTATATGCTAATCTTGGTTTTAGGTCATTTTCTTGTAATTAGCGTGAGATTAGTGAATATTAGTCATTTAAAACTAATATATTGTACTGATTATAGATTCATAGTTGTCGTATAATTACATTCCTTGAAATATTGTTTATAAAGTTTTCTAGGTGATGATCTAGACTATTATGTACACTTATTTGTACTTTAGCTTTGTATGGTTTACACTTACTTATTCTTTGGATAATTTTGTACTTTCTATATGATAGTATAATTCTTGTTCTAATTCCTTGTTCATATGTATTATGTATTCATACTTTTACAATCCTTGAGTTCATCATTCATTTATAGGGGTTCTAGGGTTTCTAAAGGAATTTAGGGTATCATTATATTTCTTGGATTGTTCTTATTCAGAATGTACTTGTTAAATTACTTATAAACTTATACTTGTTATATTTACAACATATAGGAATATGTTGATATGGTAGTTCAGGTTGGGAGAAGTAGTTCATCTTACCAAGTAATGCATAAAAATCAAAAATTTCTAATGGATTTTCCACTTCTATTCAAACATAACATATATCACACTTGTGAAATTTATGGGTTTTCATAGCCTCTTCCCCTTAAAAAATCTCGTCCCAAAATTATAATAATAAGGTAGTGTGCTAACGGCAGATATAGTTCTCGTATTTAAAAATTCCTTCTCATATTCCATTCACATACCAAAGTACACAACTTATACTGTTCTTATTTTATCTTCAATCAATCTCTTTTTTTACTAGAGTTATTATAAATGAATATTTATGAAGCGTCAATTTATATTCTAATCATTAAGATCGTAAGGTAATATATAAAGATCATTAAGATAAATATGAATCGTACCACTAAATCAGATATGTCCTTTTTAAATTTCAAAATATGAAAGGAAGTATGACTATTTCTGAATTCTTTGGAAAAATTTAGATCAATAAGTCATAGTGTAATTAAAATTTTGAATTGATTATTGCTTTTTTTCAAAATCAATTTGGTTTATAAGGAAAAGATCTTTCTAAAGTCGATACTAAGAAAAGAATTGAGATTATTCTTGATAAAGTTCTCTCATAATTCACCATTAAAATCCAGTAGATAGCTAATAGTCATTACTTATTGTATTATAAAGTTTTATTCTAACAATGTCTTTATAGGATAACTGTAATCCAATGTAATATAATGCATACGTGGAGTATGAATTTCTATTATTTGGATAATTCTATGACTTTAACCATAGGTATAAGGGATAATATTCTTCTTAATATATTTATAACTACAAATATTGGTACTCTATGTCAACAGATTATTTTGGGTATAACCATGTCAGAGTTTCTATATCATTAGTAAAATACATTTGACAATAATCCGGATGGCATCATGTCTTTAATAAATTCTTATTACTTGTTTTTGCCTATCTTTATAAGGGAAATCTAGTTTTGAACATTAATAGTTTAGATTTTACAATCTCGTTAGGATATGAGTTAAATATTTAGTCATAAAGGTCAAATACATATTATTCTAAGTACATATATATTAAAAATGAGTTGTACTACCAGATAATAAAATAACACTTACAACAGATGTAATTAAAAACACATAGATTTAATTGATAAAACTCACATATATTTATTACATTTATTTATTTACAAGATACGAAATAAAAGAAAACTTAGAAACTAGCCTTGCTCCAACAGTATCGTGTTTGATGACCTTTCTTGAAGCAATTCCGACATTTTGCTGGGTAGGGTCCTTTGTGATGTAGTAGACACTTCACAGAAAGAGGAAGCTTTCCAACATCATTTTTGTGTCCTAATGTTTGGGGAATTTTAAATGAGTTGCGATTTGGGTAATATAAGTAAGAAAAATAGGGATCCTAAGAAAATTTTAGGGGATTAAGTTTCGTTTCAGCAAAATCTTCTTCTTCTTCTTCTTCACTAAGTTTACGTTTAAGGGTATTTGATTATTGCACAAGATTGTGCTTGATTACGTGATCCATTAATTTCTAAGAAATATTGATGGCTTATTCTTAACTTTGGGGTTTAGAGATAGTAATCATTTTCTTGAATCCTTGGGGAAATCCTTTGATAAAAGATTGCATCATTCTTTGGGAATTATTGATAGGACATAATTCTGCTAACTCTTGAATTTGTCTCAAATAGGCATTGAGATCATTTCCGTGTGTCACTAGATAGCAAAATTCTTTTTTCACTTTCTCGATTTCTATGGAGGGATAATATTGGGTCATTATAAGGCACTTAAAATCTAACCACTTCATCTTTTGAGCTTCTTCTATTCCAACGAGTTGAGAATAGTAATTCCACCATGATAATGATTTGGTAGTTAAACTACTAACAACAATCTTCACTTTACGATCCTAGACAAAACTAGTTTAGGAGAAAATCGTCTCAGTTCTTTCAATCCAATGAGTGATACTAATAACACCTTTGGTTCCTTGAAATCTATATAACTGACTAGTTATAAATTTTTTTGTTGAAGTAGTATTCTTCAGTATTTTAAAAGTCGGAATTTTCATAGCTGCAACAATTCCGTCGTTAATTATTTGTTGAAGTCCTTCGGGAGTTAGGGTAGAAGATATTGATGTCCTCCGAATTTAGAAGACAAAAATTTATGAAGTTTAGATATACTTGTCTTTCAGCATTTGCCATATGTGTATACATACAACGCTTTGCGAGCATTTTTTTTCAAAAATTTAAAGATACATCATATAAGGTTAAGGAATAGGTTTATAGGGCTACGTAACTATTAACTCGTCTTAAGATTCCTAAGTTATTTATCCTTTATTTAGATTAATAATTTATTTTACTAAATAGACTTGAAAAGTCCTTTTTAGTTTAATGTAACACCCCCATTTTACCTTTACGTAGCAGAACAGTGATTTGGGGTATTACTTCATAAAACACAAGTCATAATTATAGAAAACAACTAAAAAAGTGATTAAATCAACTTTCTTTATATATCATTAAAAATTCAGAGTTTTACAGTATGAGGTTCCCAAAATCTAAGAAAATAATTTCAAGTTCGTGCCTCTTCATGCCATCCTCTTGTTGCTCCATACTATCAGTCATGGTTTCCTGAGATATATGCTTAAAGTCAACATGAAGGTTGAGTGAATTCATAGGGTTTAAACATATTTTGAATACAAGATCCTTTTTTTGAGCTACGTTATTATTCGCTCACATAAAAAAATTTATTATTATCGCACTAGCTCATGTCCCCTCGACTAGACATTATCAGGAAAAACCAAATAAATTTTCCCTTAAGTAGGAAGTTTTCCAGACTATCCTAAAAAGAAAAATAAAGCATATCTGTTTAGCCTAGGTAGGAACCATCAGCTGCTAGCAAGCGCGACTTGGCCCAGATAGGAGATGTCAGTCTCCAATAGTACTATTCTCAATATTAGCGCTCATTAAATGATTAGCGGTCCACGATTAAAAAGGGACTTAACGGCAACAAGTAAATGTAGTGTCAATAATCATATATGATAAGCATACCAAAAACACTTGTATTCCATTTTTAGCACATATCCCCCTAACAGGTTTTAAAATCAATTATAAAAAAATTAAAAGTGACGCTATGAACTCACCTTATGTCCATAGAATCTAAGCTATGACCAGATTTAGTTTATTCACAGATAAACATCTTGATCGTACAAACCACAACTTGGTCTCATAAACAATAGCTTGATCTCACATAAGCCTGGATTAATACATTGTGTATAGTATCAAGTCTTTAATCATTTGTTCAATATTTCTAAGTATCTGATTATATATTCTTTAATTATTATTTGGTGGTAATTCTAGAATCATTTTTCGGGCCATCATACTTAGAAGCCATTCTATAAACGTTTGAGGAGCGATGACACTTTAAATCGTAAACCCAACCACTCAGTCAGAACGTAATATCGAGATGGAACATCTTTGTACAAATCTCCCTACTAACATGATACTTTCATTACTTCCTTATATTCATAATTAATCCTTTTTACTTTCAACATTGGCAAAATAGCCCTTTTTGTTATACTTTGGTATAATTATAGTTTTAACCCTTTAAGTATATAGTTTTAGTATTTGCATTTTAAACCCTCAATATTTAACCTTTGGACCTCAAACTTTCCAACATTTATTATTATAGCTTATACATTCATAAAATGACATTTTTGGCCCAAATTGTTAAATAGTTTCAAAATGACAGTTTTAGTCCCTATACTTGTAAAAATCACATAACAACCTCAAAAATGGACCAAATGATCTAGGATTTAAAAAAAAGTTTTTAAACATGTTTATAATCATAATAAAAACATTTCTTCAGAGTTATAGCTTTTGAAATAGGTTTTTGCTTATTATTTCATGTAAATTACAAAACTAGGGTTTTAAGAGATCTTTAAATTATAACTTCCATTTAAAATGATCAAATGACTTAGTTTCATTTAGATTATATTTCTAACATCATTTTGGGATTATAACAAGTCTAATATATCATTATAAAAAGTTCAAAGCATGGCTAACATAGAAATTACCTAGGATGCTCCAAAATGGCTCCTAATGGCTTCCTATGAACACTACTTGCTATCAAAACTTCAAGAGCTTTAATGGCTTCCTTCTAGACCTGGTTTCTGGTCTTGGAGGATGTGCTAAGACGTTTAAAGAAGTGGAAATGGAGAATGGGTAGGAGACTATAAGAAAACGGGATGAAAGTTCTAACAATGTCTATTCGCCCCTATTTATAGTGTTTCCAAAACTTAGGCTCCAAAGAATGCTTGTAAACGTGTACATCATTTATCTTAGTGACCAAGGGATGCTAGGTACGGTTTATGCAAGTTTTAGGGATAACTTTAAAAGCTAGTTTCAAACAAATCTTCAACTTATGGCAAATATGAAGTCACAGCTAGAAATAGATAAGAACTAAGATGTGTAGCACACAAGTAGGTGCATCACCTACTTAAAAATTTCCCAAAATACCTATTAGTACTGATCCTAAGTTTAAAAAGTGGTGGAAATACGTTTTTAACGTATATTCGAAGTATTAGTCACTCCAACAATATTATTAAATGTAATTAGCTCGTAGTTTGTTCATTGTATTAAACTAAGTAACAAACCAACCCATGGGATTGTCTATGGGTTGAAGGCCGAAGCCCACCTAGTCTTGGGTATATAAGCTCTAACACCCCCAATTTACCTTGCGCAGCGGGTGTCACACCCCACCAGGGCGGAATATAGGGCGCGACGTATGGATATCACCACAACATAGCGTGTCTATAGAGATAACAAAATGAAATAAGAAATGTCATAAATGGCGACACAAATGTCATGACAATATCTCAACATGCAGGAGTCTAGGTAAATAGGTAACAGTACTACCATTTACCCGAGACAAACAAATAACACAAACATATCAAACATATAGGTGCCAACATGCATCATTTATCAAAAAAAACATAACGGTAAACTAAGAAGGAAACGAGGATATGCTT
The DNA here is from genome assembly GCA_025667525.1 of Glebionis coronaria. Classification (NCBI taxonomy): domain Eukaryota; kingdom Viridiplantae; phylum Streptophyta; class Magnoliopsida; order Asterales; family Asteraceae; genus Glebionis; species Glebionis coronaria. The sequence goes on along the minus strand of CM046882.1, from coordinate 168,612,156 downwards.
CTATATGCATTCCTACGCTCTCCAAATCCTAGCCACATAAGTTCTCACGCTTAACCACGTTATCACCTGAAAGAGACACTAAAACACGTCAACATAAAGTTGGTGAGAGTCATAGGTTTAGACTCTAACGCTAAATCAGTTACAAGCTGTGAATAACAATCATCAACAAAAGAACATATGGACAATGTGTTACAAATATGCATTAACAACTATCAATCAAGATTAATCATACCAAACCAATCCAAGGCTCCTACCTTGCCAAACAACATCATGGTACCATAGATGATCACACTATGTACCTATCCCAAGGCCACTACCTTGGCAAACCACAAGGCCCCTACCTTGTCAAACCACAAGGCCACTACCTTGTCAAACCACAAGGCCACTACCTTGTCAAACCACAATAACTGAGACGGCACGTGTCCCCCGATCCAAATCATACACAATCAAAAATCACATAGTAGTTAATCACATAATGTACACACAAGTCCATCTCAAATCACAAACACATTCACAACATCAATTTAGAAAATAAATCAACACAGTGTCTCTTCCATCCCAGATGGAAGTCAAAATCAATATTAAACATGGGACTATGAAACTCACCTGATAGCTTCTTCACAAGTCCTCGCACTAGCAACAAGCTAACAAACCAAAAACACGAAATCAATACACGAACCTATCACTAAGATGGCTCGTCAACCTATGATGGACATCTAGTCTATTCCCATATAAAAACCTCATTGATAAGCTCTAACCATCCCATTACCCTTCCTTAACAAGTCCTTAACTTGGTTAAGTTTAATAACTATCCCGTTCATATTTTACACAAAACAGTCCCAGTTTTTAGGTCTCAAAACTTTAAGTCAAATGTCCACTTACATATACCCATGGTTTCTGTAAAAGGAATATTCATACTTTTACATCTGTTAGCTAAAACCTCCCACTTGCCCTAACCTTAAAGCTACTGTTAAGGTCCCGATATATGTGTATATATTGCTACCTATCCAGAATTTACTGATTTTAAACGTATGAAAAGTTTGTTATCATTAGAGGGTCTTACCCTAAACCACAACTTTATCCCAAGTGCAGATACTTGCAACAATATATAAAACATCTCTCATGTTCGTGAGAAGATCCCAATGCAACCCTAAGTACCCCAAACAACCCAAAACTTAAAAAGAAAACAGGCTGACTTCAAAACTGTATTGACCTCCGACTGTTGTAACCTGTTTTTGACCCACTTCCCGACCTCCAATTTAGTTCTAGTTTCTTGCATTAGAAATCCATTTCAATTACCTTTTCAGGGATACTTGGATCACATCTTGAATGTTCCTATAACTCCCGATATGATCAAAACAATTGACTCAAAATTCTGCCCAGTTTTTAAAAACGGGTTTAACAAAATCAACCTCATTAATTAACCCTAATCCCTCTAATTACAAGCCATAATCTATGTAATCATCATATTATGATTAATATAACATAAATTTACTGTTTTTAAAATTAAACCTAACCTAAATCCATCATAAGATGATTAAAGGAAACATTAAACAATTTAATTGAAAAGAGTATTAAAGATTTTACCTTAGAATTTTTGAAAGAAGAAAAATTAATGAAGAACCCTAAAACCACCATTTATGTCGACCAAACCTTGATCTCCAGGGATTTTATGAGTGTTTTGATTAATAAAATACTTTATATACTTTCCTAACAAGTCCTTGGCCCATATACAAAAGCCCGGTTCCCTTTTTCCCTTTTTTCCCCTTTTCTTTTCTTTCTTGCGTCCAAACCAAACCGACTATATACTCATTATTTTCGTTCTTTTTTTCCTTTTTATTATTAATTATTAAGTTATTAATATTACCTTAATTTAACTTAATTTATTTCGGCTCCTAAAGCCTCCAAAACCTCAAAACCGTAAAACTAGTCAGATTTACGCGTTTTACCGTAAAAGACGTAAAATATACACTTTTAAGAAAATATTAAATTCTGAAATAAACTTTATAACTAAGTCCTAAATGACTTAAAAAAATCCCGAAAAATGTTCATATGACTCATTACCTCATCCGAGACCTCAAAATGCTAAACCGTATATCGTAAAAATACAATTTCTATGATACATATACGTATACGTAAAACCACTAAATAACACCATCTCACTTCATAGTCACTACCATGTGAACTCATGAACATGAAATCATCTCACATCGTTTCACTCACAAGGTACCCCGTACCGGAAACGATATCCAAACCACAATCTATACACACCAATAAGCACATAAACACGTAAAGACACGTAACTAGCACAAAATAAAACTAAGTGACGAACCTCAAGACCAGGGTTGTCACATCACTCCCTCCTAATAGAAATCTCGCCCCGAGATTTACTCCTTAGGATCAAACACACAAACAACAAATCACATGAGGATACTTGTTCTAAATGAACTCCTCTTATTTCCACGTGAACTTTAGTTCAAGTTTCAAAATACCGCATATACAAACCAAAATTAATTAAACTCATTACCGAACTCTTGACCTCACAGTCAATAGATCTCACAAATTATCTTCGATAAAGCAAAGATTCTTATTAACACTAGTCCCGAATAACCATACATGCAAAATGCATTCTCAAACAACCTTTACCAATCTCAATACATGAAATGTATCATGTATACAACTCATTTCCCCCATGTAATTCTATGCTCATATGCTACTGGTCCGATCTTTCCAAGGATCATAAATGGACCTACAAAACTCTACATCAACTCTTCCATTTTACCAAACCATACCACCCGTTACTATGGGTGAAACTTCCTTTAGTCCGTACCCCAAACTACTTACAAATTCCAATTTCCTTACAAAGTGACCTATGATGGTCTTTCACATATCCATTATCTCTTCCAACCTAAATCAACTTATGATCTATACACATCATCATAAGGACGGTTATCTTAGTTAGATCAAGCCCTTCATTCCTATGGCACATCACACCTATAACTCCTCATCCATTCGATTATCGATACTAAGCCTCCCAAACAATCAGTATAGGTCAGTGCCATTTTCTTTTCCATACTACGACAGTATTAGCCTGCGTTGTGCTTCATTCTACTCATTAAGCTCTACCAAAGTTTTACCTTCGGTTCCTATCTCCATATGATTGTCCAAGCCACGCAACATACATGTTGACGCGTTCTCTGCTTTAGACAACTCAACTCGTGCAACCTACATCCTTCAACCAAACCACCCTAATACGTCATCCCTATAGTTCAAGTTCGTCTCAGCTTCACTTCATTCTTCTTATTCCATGTCTCATCAACCATGCTTGCCTTTCCCAGATGGTACTTGGCCTTGCAATTTTCTTTCGTCACTTAACTCCACCTACCACCTTTGCCAAATGATCAATCAAGATGATTGAATATGTGTTGGAGACGTTCATGATCCGTATAGATCATTCTCCACGTCTCGTACACCAAATGCCTCTAGCATTCTAGGCAGATATAACAATCCAGCCCCACTAACTAAGTCCATCTAGTTCTTCCAAATCTTCAGTTCCTACAACGTATAAGCGATCGCCTTTCTTTGTCGTCCTCGTGCGCGTCCAAATCACGTATCGTCATGCTTCTCGAATTCATCCGGTCCTTCCGATAATGCCAAGATCGGCTCCTCTTCAGCCTCCAAAACACTTCCTCATCCTTCTTCACTTCGCCCCTTGCTGGTTCCATGATACGCCATCATCTCTAACTACTGATCATGGTAAACTTAATACTAAAAACTCACACTATAAAATCTCACGTATAACTCCACTCCAAAACCAACACATACTTCGCCTCACTCTCCTTCTTAGACTTTGAGTAGATCAAGATGTCGTCGATACTCCTGATGACAACTCATTTATATACGTTCATGCACACCCGGTTCAATGACTCCATGTAATCCGCTAGTGCTTTGGCGAAGCCAAATGCATAACCGTAAATCCAAAGCGTTCATACAACATCCTTAGCAGTTTCAACTATGTCCTCCTTGCACCCTCTCTTAGCGGCAATACGAATAAATTCCTATTCATCTCCCTTGGCACTCCTAATAGACCTCATGACCACATTAGTTCGTCTACGAACCTCTTTCCTTCTCTCTAAGGGTATTCCGACCGTTCTCTCTTGGTCACCTACTTAAGCGTGTAGGCGCGACCAAGTCTTTCATATGACTACCTCAACGCTCCCGAACAATACGAAACCAAAACTACATCCTGAATCCATCAGATACGATCAACGAATCAAACCCACGGATAACTAACGACATTTCACGTGCACCAGTTAAAACAAGTCAAAAACCATGAGACTCAAAAGAAAACTCAAACCCAAAACATGTATCAATTCAAGGTGACCCATGACAACAAAAAATAATCCAAGAAACACCCAATGGCAACCATACATATGACGCCCCGCGACATATTATTTAAACCGTGCAAAAGATCGACTTTTCCAAAAGAATATATATCTTTTTTTTTGTTATTACCTCCCACATCTATGTGACTCAAACAATCTACAAACAACCCTCTTGACAAACTCAAAACTCAACTCAAAAACTAGTTATCCCGTGCATCCCAAATCATAAAAATAAACTACTATTCAAACTCAACCTTTAACCCAACACTTGTACAATAATTTCGGCCAAGATACTGACCTCCCATGACTATACATTCTGAATATTTGAAAAGTACGTTCCGAGTACAAAAATTTTGGCTTTTGAATCACCCAAAAAGCTTAAAAAACGAACAAGTAATGACCAAAACAATTTATACTAGTTGTTTTAAAACTAAAGAATAAACTTAGTGATTAATGAAATCCTTTTAAATGAAAGATATATTTGTATGTGTAACCTTCATAAACTAAATGTAACCTCGTATTAATAATTATAAATGACGTGAATCGGTTAAACCCAATTATATAAACTATGTAAGTAGAAAGAAATTTTACTTCGCTTTATTTTAAAGAAAGTCTTTTAGAATTTGAAATAAGTAAGTGTTGGTTAAAAAGAAATCTTACGTTGCACCTTGTTTCAAACACGACACCAACACCTTACCCTTATTTTACCGAATACAACCAACTATCTAACTCTATAATAGATTTCCAAGTCCCCCTTTTTCTCAATATATACCGACCAAAAGAAATGTAAGACCCAACACAAAAGATTTCATTATTTCAAAAGAAATACCAAGTTATTTCAATAGACTTAAAACCAAGAACACCATTTTAAAACGTACACGTGAAATACGAAACTCAAAGAATACGCTACAAGACACGCTTCAAAAGATTCAAAACGTCGTTGAAACTCCATCAAAATCGAGCACTAATAAATTGTTTAAACACGAGAGAGCACTAGGTACGTTCAAGTTATAACAACTACTGAACGACCGTAAATCATAACATAACATCTACTAGTATATATACATCCGCATATGTATACCTATTGAATCCCCCAAACATACTCGTTATCATACACGTCAAGTCAATCAATCGCTTTATACGCTCGTTTTTTCATACGAGTAATCACCATCTCACCGTGCAACAAGGCATAAAGCCCACCTCCAGAACCATAGCCATATCGTAGGCAGCCATTACATAAACCCATATATATACGTATACCCAAATCCACATCTCATCATATACAAGCATGTACTAACCCTCTTTCATGCAATCATACTTGAGAACCCATTGAAGTTGTGGTAGTTGTATAACTATGTTGGCCACCATACTTATACAATTACCCTTTCCCTAATGCACTCCCTCCTATGATGACACTTATAAGAATCAATACAACACATAACACATAAATCCATCTACTCACATAAGCTCATAACCACATAAACAATAAGGTCCAAAACTCCATCTATTAAAATAACATAGTAATACTCTTGGAATACAAAAATCCATAGTCTAGCTAAAACAACATAGACTAAATCCAAAACGAAAACATAATCAGTTATAAATCATGTCGCCCGTAAGAGTGGAAACAACTTAAAATCCTTCCTACCCATGTACTCCTGGTAACTCGAACCACCACACGATTCTTAGGGAACATGACTTAAACATCAAAAGAAAAATAACATACCTCAGGTATGTAAAATAACACGACAAAAGATAGAAACTACCTTGTACCAAATTATGTACTATAATGTACACTTTAAGCAAAATACAACAATGACTAGCGTGGACGATTATGGTTCAACCCGCACTAGTCACAAACCCAAAAAGAAAATAGCATGTGGCTAAGTATGAACTTACTATGGTTCAATTCATACTAGTTGAAACATCGCAATAAATAACATCCAAACACATCAATTATTATAAAATGCACACATACTCATATGACGCCTATATGTAGGGACCCTTAAGCTATAGACTAGGCTACTCGACTAGGCAACCTAATTCTCTATAACCATTGTCTCTGATACCATTATGTCACACCCCCACCATGGCGGAATATAGGACGCGACGTATGGATATCACCACAACATAGCGTGTCTATAGAGATAACAAAATGAAATAAGAAATGTCATAAATGGCGACACAAATGTCATGACAATATCTCAACATGCACGAGTCTAGGTAAATAGGTAACAGTACTACCATTTACCCGAGACAAACAAATAACACAAACATATCAAACATATAGGTGCCAACATGCATCACTTATCAAAAAAAACATAAAGGTAAACTAAGAAGGAAACGGAGATATCCTTCTATATGCATTCCTACGCTCTCCAAATCCTAGCCACATAAGTTCTCACGCTTAACCACGTTATCACCTGAAAGAGACACTAAAACACGTCAACATAAAGTTGGTGAGAGTCATAGGTTTAGACTCTAACGCTAAATCAGTTACAAGCTGTGAATAACAATCATCAACAAAAGAACATATGGACAATGTGTTACAAATATGCATTAACAACTATCAATCTAGATTAATCATACCAAACCAATCCAAGGCTCCTACCTTGCCAAACAACATCATGGTACCATAGATGATCACACTATGTACCTATCCCAAGGCCACTACCTTGGCAAACCACAAGGCCCCTACCTTGTCAAACCACAAGGCCACTACCTTGTCAAACCACAAGGCCACTACCTTGTCAAACCATAATAACTGAGACGGCACGTGTCCCCCGATCCAAATCATACACAATCAAAAATCACATAGTAGTTAATCACATAATGTACACACAAGTCCATCTCAAATCACAAACACATTCGCAACATCAATTTAGAAAATAACTCAACACAGTGTCTCTTCCATCCCAGCTGGAAGTCAAAATCAATATTAAACATGGGACTATGAAACTCACCTGATAGCTTCTTCACAAGTCCTCGCACTAGCAACAAGCTAACAAACCAAAAACACGAAATCAATACACGAACCTATCACTAAGATGGCTCGTCAACCTATGATGGACATCTAGTCTATTCCCATATAAAAACCTCATTGATAAGCTCTAACCATCCCATTACCCTTCCTTAACAAGTCCTTAACTTGGTTAAGTTTAATAACTATCCCGTTCATATTTTACACAAAACAGTCCCAGTTTTTAGGTCTCAAAACTTTAAGTCAAACGTCCACTTACATATACCCATGGTTTCTGTAAAAGGAATATTCATACTTTTACATATGTTAGCTAAAAGCTCCTACTTGCCCTAACCTTAAAGCTACTGTTAAGGCCCCAATATATGTGTATATATTGCTACCTATCTAGAATTTACTGATTTTAAACGTATGAAAAGTTTGTTATCATTAGAGGGTCTTACCCTAAACCACAACTTTATCCCAAGTGCAGATACTTGCTAAAATATATAAACCATCTCTCATGTTCGTGAGAAGATCCCAATGCAACCCTAAGTACCCCAAACAACCCAAAACTTAAAAAGAAAACAGGCTGACTTCAAAACTATATTGACCTCCGACTGTTGTAACCTGTTTTTGACCCACTTCCCGACCTTCAATTTAGTTCTAGTTTCTTGCATTAGAAAGCCACTTCAATTACCTTTTCAGGGATACTTGGATTGCATCTTAAATGTTCCTAGAACTCCCGATATGATCAAAACAATTGATTCAAAATTCTGCCCAGTTTTTAAAAACGGGTTTAACAAAATCAACCTCATTAATTAACCCTAATCCCTCTAATTACAAGCCCTAATCTATGTAATCATCATATTATGATTAATATAACATAAATTTACTGTTTTTAAAATTAAACCTAACCTAAATCCATCATAAGATGATTAAAGGAAACATTAAACAATTTAATTGAAAAGAGTATTAAAGATTTTACCTTAGAATTTTTGAAAGAAGAAAAATTAATGAAGAACCCTAAAACCACCATTTATGTCGACCAAACCTTGATCTCCAGGGATTTTATGAGTGTTTTGATTAATAAAAATACTTTATATACTTTCCTAACAAGTCCTTGGCCCATATACAAAAGCCCGGTTCCTTTTTTCCCTTTTTTCCCCTTTTCTTTTCTTTCTTGCGTCCAAACCAAACCGAATATATACTCATTATTTTCGTTTTTTTTTCTTTTGTTTATTAATTATTAAGTTATTAATATTACCTTAATTTACCTTAATTTATTTCGGCTCCTAAAGCCTCCAAAACCTCAAAACCGTAAAACTAGTCAGATTTACGCGTTTTACCGTAAAAGACGTAAAATATACACTTTTAAAAAAAATCTTAAATTCTGAAATAAACTTTATAATTAAGTCCTAAATGACTTAAAAACATCCCGAAAAATATTCATATGACTCATTACCTCATCCGAGACCTCAAAATGCTAAACCGTAAATCGTAAAAATACGATTTTTTATGATACATATACGTATACGTAAAACCACTAAATAACACCATCTCACTTCATAGTCACTACCATGTGAACTAATGAACATGAAATCATCTCACATCGTTTCACTCACAAGGTACCCCGTACCGGAAACGATATCCAAACCACAATCTATACACACCAATAAGCACATAAACACGTAAAGACACGTAACTAGCACAAAATAAAACTAAGTGACGAACCTCAAGACCAGGGTTGTCACAGCGGGATATCACAGTTGGGTGCTAGTAAAAGAATCATCACATACAAGCCATATTGAACAACTCAAAAGAGACGTTTAAAGCATAAGTAAAGTTAAACAATCGCAAGAATTGTCCGAGAAAAGATTTATTCGACCAAGCTTGTCATCTTGGGGAGCTCCTATTCTATTCGTTAAGAAGAAAGATGGTTCTTTCCGTATGAGTATCGATTACCAAGAACTGAATAAGCTAACGATTGAGAATCGTTAACCGCTTCAAAGAATTGATGATATATTTGATCAACTTCTAGGTTCTCGTGTTTTATCTAAGATTGATTTTCGTTCTTGTTACCATCAACTTCACATACGCGAGGAAGATATTCCTATTACGGCATTTAGGACTTGTTATAGTCATTGTGTGTTTCTGGCTATGCCTCTTAGTCTGACCAATGCACTGATTGTGTTCACAGGTTTAATGAACCGTGTGTGCAAGTCGTATATTGACAAATTCGTGATCGTGTTCATCGACGATATTCTGGGTTATTTTAAGAATAACGAAGAGGCATTTTAAACGTCGAATCTTAAATTGTGTAGTGCGCTAATCTTGTCATTTTATGAGGGCAGCGAGGATTTCGTTGTCTATTGTGATGCGTCTCTTAAAAGGATTTGGAGCTGTTTTGATGCAGTGAGAAAAGATTATTACGTATGCTTCTAGGCAACTTAGGAAGAACGAGGAAAAACTACACCACCCATGACTTGAAATTGAGCGCGGTGGTTTTTGATCTTCGCCTTTGAATACATTATCTGCACGACACTGTGTATGGTATTCACCAATCATAAGAGTCTATAGTATAGTATGGATAAAAAAGAGCTAAACATGAGGCAACATAGTTGGATCGAGCTTTTGAGTGATTACGATTGTACAATTCGTTATCACATTGGAAAAGCAAATGTGGTAGCTGATGCGTTAAGCAGGAAGGAAAGGGACAAACCTCTCCAAATGCGTGCTTTAGTAGTAACGGTACATAATGATTTACCGGAATAGATTCGAAAAGCACAAGCTGAAGCTATGAATTCTGAAAATATTAAATCTGAAAACTTTTGTGGTGAAGCTGAACCTTTTGAAACTAGATCCAATGGTACAAAATGTCTAAGGGGACGAGAATGGTTACCATTATTTGGAAGATTGGGAAATCTAATTATGTTGGAATCTCACAAGTCAAAGTATTACATTCATCCCGGGTCGGATAAAATGTACCATGACTTGATGAAGTGGTATTGGTGGCCAAACATGAAAGCAGACATTGCAACTTATGTTAGCAAGTGCTTGACATGTGCTAAGGTCAAGGCTGAATATCAAAATCCATCCGGACTACCTCAACAACCTGGAGTTCCTATTTATTAATGGGAACATATTACCATGAACTTTATTACTAAGCTTCCAAGGACTCCATCTGGTTGTGACTCTACTTGGGTGATTGTGGATCGATTGATCAACTCAACCCACTTTATTCCGATAAATGCAAAAAAAAAAAGTTTATTAAGTTGGAGAAGCTTACTCTTATCTACTTGAAGGAAATTGTTTGTAAATATGGTGTTTCCATATCTATCATCTCGGATTGTGACAGTCATTTCACATCAGATATCTATATATCCCTTTAAGAATCATCGGGGACAAATTTGGGTATGAGCACATCTTATCATCCTCAAACCGATGATCAAAGTGAAAGGACAAGTCAAACTTGGATAACATATTGCGCGCTTGTGTGATTGATTTTGGTAGTACTTGGGATAAGCACTTACCATTGGAGGAATTCTCCTACAATAATAGTTATCACACTATTATTTAAGTGGCACCTTTCGAGGCTCTTTATGGAAGGAAATGTCGATCACCAGTATGCTGGAGTGAGTTGGGGATTCCTAACTCACTGGGCCGGAATTGGTTCGTAAGACTACTGAGATGATTGTACAAATAAAAAATTGTTGTTAGCCGCTCGTAGTAAACAGAAAAATATGTCGATGTGAGACGAAAACCTTTGAAATTTGAGGTAGGTGACAAGGTTATGCTAAAAGTATTTCCATGGAAAGGTGCTATACGCTTTGGAAAGTATGGGAAATGACGTCCCCGTTATATTGGACCATTTGAGATTATATCAAGGGTGGGTCCGGAAGCATATACACTTGGATTACCTCGGGAGCTGCAGGGAAGTCCACAATACTTTTCATGTGTCGAACCCAAAGAAGTGTTTGTTCGACGAATAACTTATTATCCTAATGGATGAAGTTAAGATCGATGACAAATTGCACTTCATCGAGGAACCTGTCGAGATCATGGATAGGGATGTGAATCAATTGAAGCAAAGTCGGATCCCTATTGTCAAGGTCCGATGGAACTCAAGGCGTGGACCGGAGTTTACTTGGGGAAGAAAATATCAAATGTGGAAGAAATGTCCGCATTTTTTCAATTTCAACAAGAAACCGGACCATTAGGCAAATTGATCTTCGGGACGAAGATCCCTGTTAGATGGGAATGCTGTGACAATCTGGAAATTTGATGTAATTATTTATTCTCTATTAATATTTTATATATATATTTTATATTTTTCATTTTTAAATAATTTACTTGAAGTTGCGAGAAAACGAGAACCCTAGTGCGTAAACGCGTAATTCACGACGAACTGGAAAAATTCTACGTTAGGCATCGATAATTATATCATTAGAATGCCATAGAATTAATTCTATGATATTTGTTGCATTTTTCATATTTTGGGACTAATTTACCTTTACGGGAAAAATTAACGTTTTTAAGCATTTACGCGAATCGCGGTTTAACAAATACCCTAAGTATATAACTAGCACCACTTTGAAATTCATATTGGGGGACAAGAAAACACCACCTCTCCACCCTATTGGTGGGAGGAGAAAACTAAGTAAAAGGGCCTCATTTGGTTGGTCAAAAATGTAGGCAATGCATGTGTTTGGAAAATATATTAGCCTAAAATCCTTTATTTCTCATTTCATAAAGATAAAATTCACACACACCACTCTTTCCTCTCTCTTAGCCACGAAATTTTCAGCCCCAAAACACCTTTTTACATAAATTTTTGAAGATCAAATAATGGCTACACTAGTGAGTGTGACTACCTAGTGTTGTTTTATGCATTTGGAAGTGATTAAAAAGGTGTTTTAAGCTTGTTTTTGCTTATTTTTGGGGCTGAAGTTGGAGGATAATTTAAAAATCAAGAATCACTTCATATATAGGAGGTTTTAGTGGTGTTTTATAGTGAAGAAGCTATATTGGGTTGAATGTTTCAATCCTTTTTGGTTGTTGGTTGATCTAACAAACTAGTCTTGATTTTAAAGGTATAATGTAAAACCTATCATACTTGGATTTCTTTTAATTTCATATGAATATATATATATATATATATATATATATATATATATATATATATATAAATATGCATTGACATTTATTTTTATCAAGAAATTATAAACTTGATGCATGCATAAATCTTGATTAGATATATGGATAACTAGCTAAAAACAAGAAAGAAAATGTATAAAATTCGTGGGCTGTGAATAGTGGGTTTTTCCAGAAAATCATAAAAGTGACCATATTGATTTTTCATCCTAGATCTGTATACAAATGTTTTGTGGTGATTTTGGCGGCAAAATCACCTAATGAATCCAAATATTGAGCAAGATATAGCCAAAATATGATAAAGACTAAATTCTGGACCAACGGTTTTGAACAGACTTTTAATTCATGTTTTTGAACTATAAAGTATACTTTTTAAAAGTTGTAAATTTAGTAGACATCATAACTTAAACATGGCCGCTGACCTTGCATCTATTACTATCACGGATTGTGATTTATGACCAAAACGGATAGAGTAAACTTTGGGGTGAAAATCTGATTTGACCACTTCTTATTAAAAACTAGGTTGCTGTCGTTTGGTAATGTATAAAAATGATTGGTTGGACATTTTGGAAACTATATTCATGAGTATTTCCAGGGGAGAAAACCTCATGTTTATAGCCTTCATGGTTTGGGAGAACCACTCCCATGAAGGTGGACCAAAACAGTTTTTCACCGAACCTTAAACTTGCTCACTGTTGGTATTTTAAACATTTAGAAAAATGGGTAAACCTTCAGGTTGATTAGACAATTTGTCTAGAAACTAGATTTCAATACCTTTCCAGTGGTAAAAACCACAAGGTCAATGGCTTTATGGTTTAGGAGATATGCCCTCCCCAAGTCATCCTTGTCGGGAATGCTTTTATGACTTTTACGTCTAGAGTTATCTTAAACTTGTGGTGTTTTGTTGTGCGAACCAAAAGAAAATGATTGAATGGGGATTTAGAATTATAAATTGGGATGTAAATTCAGGTTGTAAACTATATTGGATATGGTTACACCTTAGCTTGGTTAATGGGGCAATGTAGCTTATGTATTGCATCATATTGAACATTTTTGCATCATAGGTTTACGTATTCTTAAAACGCGTATTTAAGGCCATGATCACGTTTGTAGGTCGCGGATAATACTTGGGATACCTTTTTCATTTCTCTACAGTCCGGTTCGTTCGTCCGTTGTATCGCACTAAGGTGAGTCTATAGCCTCGATTTTAAATTCTTAAAGATGATTTTATAAACCCGCGAGGGTGATAACATGCTTAGTTATTGAAAATAAATGGCGCAACTAGATGTGCGGTAAACCCATTAAAGGGTGCATATAAACGTTTTGGTGAATCCTATATATTATAAATTGTTTGTATTGAAAATTAAGGGTACAACTCGTAGTTGCGGTAAACCATTAAGGGGCGCATATAGAAGTTGTGGTAAACCCATGCTTGTTTTAAAATAGAACACAAGGAAATGTTTAATGCCATGATTATTATTATATGTTGCTTATTCGCTGAATAAAAGTCCTAATATATATATCATGAATTGTTAGCTACCGAGTAATGGTAGGCGCTTATACATGGAATAGTACTATTCGGGAGGACCGACCTCCTCCCGTCCTATAACGACTAGCTATCGTTAGGGCACGATTGAGGCCCAAGGAGGATACATGCGTGAGAGTTTAAAATACACTTGGCGAGGTGTATGGTGGGAAAATATTATGGTAACGTTTCAATGTCATGATGCTTATAATAAATCTTTATAACTTTGTTTGATCCACATTGTTATGGTTGATGGCTTTAAAACGTATTAGTGTTTGGTAATGTTTATTTATAAACTCTATAGATTCACTCAACTTTTGTTGACAAGTTTTAGCATGTTTTATCTCAGGTCCTTGAAGGTAATGGCAAAGGAGGGATTTTGGTACTTGTGGTTTAATAATAAAGATGTTTAAAGCGCACCATTTTGTAACTATCGTTCAATGACTTTTATTATGAAAAGATGTTGTGCACTTGTTTAATAAATGTTTGGGACCATGTTGTGAATGATTTATCAAATGCTATTTCCATTGAAAGTTTATTTTTAAAACGATTCTTTTCGAGTCGTTTTCTATTACTTGAGTTGTTGTATTATGAAGTAGCACCCCATATGAGCTTCCGCATATGACCCGAAATTGGGGGTGTTACACGGAACCGTCTAATGTAGACTTTTATAAACTCACATACTGATATATAAAATTATATAACAAATAAAAACCGATAAAACCCGAACTTTACAACATATAGACATTAACGTGCCAAAGTAGCCTTATTGGACAATAAACCCGACTAGTTGGTAAAACACTTATAAACCTACTTATTGGGCTTAACCCATTTGGGCCCAACATATAAAGTATAATACTGATAATAAAAGTATAATTGGGCTAATGAATAGTATTGGGCTTGTAATAGGCCCATTGGGCTTTAAAATGTAAACAAGTTGTACTAGTGTAACTAGTCTTGAAAATTTCTAACACCTAACACTAAAATGAGTAAATGAGAGTATATAAACCCACTTGATCATCATATATATAAAATCATCATATGTATACATAATTGTTATTTTTATAAAGTCATTGGACAAGAGTCTAAGGCGAGTATTATTTGTCTAGGTTTCCGTGATTGAAGCATGTACCGTACATCTGAATCGCCGATAAACTGCTTTCCCACATCAACGTGAGTTCATAGCCTCGCACTCTTTTAAATGTTTTTATGAAGTGTTTTATAAACCCGCGAGGGAGATAACATGTTAGTTTTTATGAAATAGGACACTAGTTGTCCCAATTGTTTGTTTATTGATTTGGACCCGAATGATTGTATGACCCGATGAATAATTAAATGACCCGATAGATGAAATGAAATGGATTATTAAAGTATGTCACTAAAAGTCTCATTAGCATGAATTGTGAACTACCCGGATTTGGTAGACGCTTATGCATATAATAGTACTATTTGGGGACGATCACCCCAGTTCGCGCCTTGACGGTTGATCCCCGTCGTGCCACATTGATTGGTAAGCGAATTTATGTATGAGAAGATTTACACAAGCGTGATTATTGTGACGACACGCTTATTTAGATGGGCAAATTGAGTTTCGGGCTAGCTACCCGTTGTTTGTTGTAGTAAGGTAACAATGTCATGCGGCTTATAATAATCCAAATAACGAAAGTACTGCTATACGCCTTGAATTACAATATATTGCCTGACTAGCAATACGGGGTCTTATTATTGATTTTATGTTCGTGTTTTGGTTTTATTTAACCATATTCATATAACGGTTTTTATTTAATCTATACAACGTTATAAAACGTATTGTATGATGTTTTTAACGACAATGGTTCGTATAATGATTTTGAAGGCGAAAGCCTATATTATGATTTTGACGAGGATTTATATAAAATGACTTTGGCTATTTTATGGCCTATTACAAAGATTTGTACAAAATGATTTTCGGTAATAATTTTATACCGATGTTATATTGATGGATTGATGAGACTGCTTTTATACATGGTCTCATCGTCCAAAATGGCCTTAAATTGCATAAAATATCATAAAAATGCCAAATATATGCTCGTGTTTGTTACTTGTGTATTTTTAGGTACAGATATTGAGGAATTGGCAAAAGATCACAAGAATCAATCAAAAACGAACACGGGAAACGAAGTCGCACAATGAACCGGGCCCAAGTTTGAATTTTCCAAAAATGACCTTGAAGAATTGAAGATTTGGCAAGATTGGTCCCTCTACTTTTGAAGAATGACACTTTATACCCCTCAATTATCCATTAATATGAGTGTGGGGTCCCTAAAGTTTCATAAATATGCAAGAAAAGCCCTTGGAATGGATTAAGTTACAAGTTTAATGCCAATTGTTAACACAAGGACTAAGTTTGCAAATCCTAGAGGACTAATGGTGTAAAAGATGAAGGATTAACTTTGAAAAGCTGTTAAAGGAAGGACTTAACCATGGGGACCAAAGCTGCCAACTTCCCAAACTCATTTAACCCTACCTTCATTTAACTCCTTACTGGCCGACAACCTTAACCCCACTCACCACTCACCTTTCGCCACGTCATCTTCCTTAAACCCTCAGCCAATCAAATCCTTCCCACCACCCACGTCAGAATCCACCACCAGGTTATTAAACCATTTGTTTAATCTTCCCTCCATAACACCCATTTAAATATAATCACCCACTAAACAGATTAAAACCTGTTCTTAATCACCCAAAACCCATAAACCCTAAATTCCTAAAATCTTTAATTCAAAGGGGTTTTCCCTAATCTACTCCAGATTCATGATTAAACATACCCTCACCCAATCCCACTTCACAAAACCCATTTCCCTCCACCCAAATGGTCCCCACGTTTGTCCCCTGCTTCACCTATTTGGGCAAAAAACGAATCCTGCATACCAATCAAAAGCCAAGATGGTTTTCGTGCTCCCAAAGCTTGAATGAACGCTCCTGATCAGTTCAAGACAAACTAGCTACAGCTGTGCATCAACATCAATCACGTGAAGGCAAATTTGACTGAAAATTCAAAGGGCATGTTAGGGATTTCATATCTTAGGGTTTGTGTAACTAGAATCTTCTATCTAGTAGTATTTAAGGAGCTTACAACATGTGTAAGCCCTTGTTCCAGTTTTCTTAGTATTTTCAACTTGTAATTCCTTTTTTGAATTAATTAAGTTTGGTGTTTGAGAAAAACAATTGTAATTCCTTTAATTGAATTTAAAAAGTTTGTGTATTGTTGAATGCTAAGGATTCTGAGTTCCATTTTTATATTGGTTAACTAATTTTGAGTTCCAAAATTAGTTAAGGTTTTTGTGAATTTGAGATTTTGTGACAGAAAGTGTGTTCAAGGATTTTGTGTTTAGAGTACATTTTATTGGTGATATAGTGTTTCAAAAACATGTTTGAGAGGTTTAAAAAGTTTTTGGATAGGTTTTAAGAAGAAAGAACAAGAAACAGAATATATATATTGTTATATTATTTTGCTTTTTCTTTGATTTTGTCTTAAGCAGGTCATTGTTTGTTGATTATAGTTCTGCACCAACCCGAGTTGGTAGGGAGGTGGATATACATCCACTAGGGCTTTGGATGTAAAGCCCTAAGGTAAATCCTTTTTACCTTTTGGAAAATTTCAGAAAAAGTGCTTGTGTGATCTTGTTTGATTTGTTGTTATAAGTGTGTTATAATTGTTGGATTTGAGTTCTGAAGTGGTGTTATGCATGTTGGATGGTAATTTGATCAGTTTGAATAGGATTTAGAGTGTGTTGATTTGAAAATATTGCTTAAACAGTTTTAATAGGGTGTTTGGGAACGTGTTTTAGCAGGGTAGAATGTTGATTTGGGCTTTGAAAAGGAGTTAGACTAGTTGATTTAGGACTAAGATAGGTTGTCTGCTAGATATAGCTTAGTTTGGAAGAGTTTGAAAGCAAGTATTTGAGTTTTAAAAGAAAAGTAAGCATAAATCTGCATAGTCACTTTCTGCCTATTTTTCCTTGATTTTGATGCATGATCTTGTGTATACTGTTAAGTGCTAGGGTAATCTAGGAATTGAGACTGCTTGTGTTTGGCTTGGTAAGTTTGTATGCTAAAATTGAGCATTTAAAAGTCACTAGGGAGCAAGTAATCTGCATAAAAAGTCCACAGACATAGCTAACTGTCACAGAAACTTTATATGCTTGATTGTGTATTGATTGTGAGATTTTTGATTGCTAAGTGTTTAATTTCAGCTTGTTTTTGACTCCCTTCACTCAGAAAGAGTGAAGGGGTGCCTTGTGTTCCACAAAAACATCACCAATAGCCAATTCCAAGTCCTCTTGGGATCTCACCACTTGTGAAGACAAAACAGAAACAAGAACAAAATGTGTGTTCTTAAAATTTGGATACTGGCCAGTTTTGATCATTGATTTTGTTTAAATCTTAGCTAAAAAGGGATTTTGGATTGTGTTTCTAGGTCATTAGAGGTCACTGATTGGTTAAAAAAAAAAAAAAAAAAAAAAAAAAAGAAAAACAAAAAGCATCACCCGTAGCCGGACTCGAACACCAGACCTCTCGTAGGAGGATAAGTGTCCTACCGCTAATCTAGATGTGCCTTTTTCGTTTAAGTTTGCAACGGTTATGTACTTAACCCCTTTCTCTTTTTGCTTTTATTAAATAAGCCGTGGGTTTAATAGCTTATTTCAGCTTATTTGTTTGGCTTTTCAGCTCCTTTTTATTTTTCCTGAGTTAGTTATTGGATTGTTGATTTTTCTAGCTAGATTGTATATTTTTCACTTTATTTAATTAATTTTTATGCATTTTTTATTAGACGTTTTTTATTAAATCATTAAAAAATAGAAAAAAAGAGTTTTTAAGTTAGGAAAAATAATTTTTAGCTTTTAAAATAACATTTTGAGGTTTACAGCTTATTAGGTTTTCATTTTGGCTTATTTTTAATTTTATAAGATTTTAGGATTTTTAAGCAACTTTAAAAATTAATATAAAATTAATTAAGAAGTTTTAGAAACTTTAAATTACATTTTCTTCTTAGTTAGAATATTTAGGATTTTTGAGAATTTTTTAGAATTTATTTGAAAACTTTTTATTTTTAAGATTATTTTATTATTATTTTATTCATTAAAATAAAAAGTTTTATTTTTATTTCTTTTTCATTTTTCCTAGATTCTAGACATTAAAATAGGACCTTTGTCACTTTCCATTTAATTTTTAGGTTTTACAATTAATTTTTAGAATTAATTTAAGATTTAATAGATTTTAATAGTTTTTAGGAGTTTAAAAAATAGTTTAAAGTGGTTTTAAAATTTTTAAAAATAGTTTTTAGCTTAATTAGATCATTTTTGAGGTTTACAAACTATTAAATCTTGTTTAGGGCTTTTTAATATTTAAAAGTGATTTTTAGGGCTTTAATTAGCATTAAAAAGTCATTATTAAATTAATTAAAAGGTTTTAGCAAGTTTTGATTTTTTGTAAACTCTTAGAATATTATTTGGGATTTTTAGTAATTTTTAGGAATTTTTAGACTTACATTTTAAATTTTGCACTTTTTACGTTCTACGTCGTAACTTTCTAGTAGTGTTTTTGCCTTATTTTTCTATTTTTTTTTTCGTCTTCGTCATTTTCTCTTCTTTTCTTCTCATTAATAATCAAAAACATAAATCAATCATTCATTACACAACACACGTGCCTCCTCGAGAGAACGAACTCACTTTTAGGGTCATTCACACACGGTTTTCCTAAATCGTCGTGCTTACCCTATATTATTGCCTTGTTTTCCTAAACAAGTGTGATTTTACAACTATCATTTTTGGCGCCGCTGCCGGGGAGGTGTGTTGTGTTTTGATTGAACAATTGTTGTTTTTCTATATTAGCCATATAGTATTTGTATTAATAGCACTCTATTAATACGTATTATCGTTTTTCGGTTTTTGTGTGAATACTATTACTATATTGTATACGTAGAACAATAAATACACAAGTACTCCAAATACGTGAGCAATCACAACCTTGATTCGGGATTTCATCACTCGATCATTGTATTCGAATCTCAAACCAAAGAAAAAAGGCAAAAATAGATAAATACTTTCGTGAAGCTTGATTTTGATAATACAAACTATAAGGTGGGTATAAGGCGGTTGTATTTCACGACCTAAAGGAAAAAGGCTCTTAAGTGCTTCGCGCCGCCTCGTTTCCTCCGCTTGCTTGTGCGTATTTGATTTTGAGAGTGAATCGAGGGTTTTGCCGCCCAAAGTATTATTACATATCATATATATTTTCTTGGTTTCCATTTGATTAAACCCTCTTGAACAATTTGGTGTTCCACCATCGTTCTAAAGTCATCGAAGGCGTTCACTCCACGTGATCGTTTTCATTCCTTGAGGCCTTTTTAATCAAGAGATTTGATTAGTGAGGAGATTTGTGGACTCGTTGTCTACTTAATACATTCACCAATTTCCAAAAAAGGTTAATACAATCAAAAACCACAAAAAAATTGAAAAAACACAAAATATCAAAAAGAATCTTCTTTGCTCGTCTTCTCGTTGTACGTGACGTTTATGCTCACTCGTAATCAAGCAAAACGTGCACGTAGACGCAAGAACAAACGTAAAACCCGTAAAAATAAGGTCATAATTTAATTCTATTTTCAATTATTTTGAAGTATTTTATAACGTTAAATATTATTATGTTCAACGGTTTAAGTTGAAACCGATATTAAATATTATATTTTAATATTTTGATGAGCAACGAGGACTACTAGTGATCGCGATACCGACGGATGCCAAAATTTTTATATTTTATTATCGATAGTTTCGATATTTAATACTTTCGACGATATCGTTTCAATTACGTATCGAGTCGTTATGTTATTATTTTTCGTGTGCGTTTAAACTTTTAAAAAGTACAATCTAACATTTTCAGGTAGTGAAATATTTTCTCGTATAATATTTTGAAACTTATTTTTGTGTTGGTTGACGAACTCACAATTTACGGATTTAAATTTGGGCTTACGTGCATAATTTAGCGTCCTTTACGACTAAACCGGAAACCTTAGGATTACGTATTTACGTTTTTGAACTTCGTTTTTGATGAGACAATTTTTATTGGATTCGTTTTGTGACGTTGATTCATAATTTATAAAAACATTTTTCGTGAAACGACCCGAGGGCACGCAAATCGAGAAAACTAGAATCGAGGAATACCCGTAAACTAGTGAGATGGGACAAAATACATTGTCCCACCCCACTAGCTAGCTTGGATGGCACCAACATGACACCACAACCTTATGTGGCATCATGTTAGCTAAACACTTACAAGTGTAACTTAGCTTACTCTTTAAGCTTACACTTTCCACTTACCAACACAAAACCACTAGCAACTAACTCACACACTATTTCCATACATGCAAAATCAACACAAAACTCTCTCAAATACTACACCCTTGCCATCCACTTTCAAGCTACAAACACCCCTTTTGATCTTTTCTAGCCATGAAATACATGTTTACTAGCTCTATCATGGAGTTATCTTGAAGCCTTGATCATTTGGTGGCCATATTAACAACATTGGAGGTGATTTGCTTGTGTCCTAGGGCTGATTTCTCAACTATTGTTCTTGGTGTTTGATGATCTTGGAGTTATTTGTGGTGTTCATCAAGTTCTTGTCTTCCAAAAACAAGAAATACACTTGGTTGGTAAAGAAGATCATCCTCTCCATTTTCTCTTGTTATTTTTGTAAAGAACAAATGTATTTTCTTTATTTTGTATATGTATATGATGTATATATGATGATAAAAATGTTGTGTGGGGATCAAGTGTTGATAAATATGCTTAAAAATGTTAATAACCATGAGAAATAAGGCTAAAATCATGCTTATTTAGTTGGCTGTATAAAAACAGTATATAACTAAAACTTGAACTGATAAAATTGCATGGTATGATCCATTTACAGTAAGTACAAGATGTTATACACATGTGAGAGTTGGCCATGCAATGGAATCAATATAATGAGTGAGATATGATCAAAACAAGTTGGGTGTTCTAATCTGAATAAGCAGTTTTGTAGGGACTGTTAAGGCAAGATAAACTTAAAATGAGCAGTAGCTATAACTAAGTTAAATGTAGCACATAATATGAAGAACATGTCACCCAAAAATGAGCTTCTAATTCATTATAGAACTCTAGATATGATAATAATGGTGAACATGAAAATAAAAATCAGATTTTGAGAATTAATGTTTATTATTATTATATAAGCACTCAAATTTTATTGTATAAAATGTAAAATAAAAACCCACTAACTTATAAAACTTATTTATATAAATATGTAAAAGGTTAATTAAATGGTAGTGGAATAATACTTATAAGTAATAAAACTATAAACTTGATTTTTACGACTTTTTCGGCTATTACCGTAAAATTAACGTTTTTCGCCAAATAGTACTTAGACGATCAAACCCGTCTAATGTAAAGTTTTTAAAAGTCATATACTGATATATAAGTAACTAATACAAGTAAAAACCGATAAAACCCGAACTATAGGACATACGGACATTAACGAGCTAACTAAGCATATTGGACTAATAATTGGACTAAATAAGTTAAACACTTATAAAAAGGACTTATTGGGCTTAACCCATTTGGGCCCAACATGGAAAGTATAGATACTGATAATATAGGTATAAAATGGATTAAAACAAGTTAAAGAACTTATACTAAGCTTATTGGACTTAAAATAGGTAAGTAGGTAAAACTAGTAAACTAGTAAAAAGTTACCAATACGTAAACACTAAAATGAGTAAACAAGGATATATAAACCCACTTGATCATCATCATATGTACAAAATCATCATATGTATATTGTTATTTTGATAAAAGTCATTAGACAAGAGTCTAAGACCGATTATTATTTATATAGGTTTCCGTGACCGAAGCACGCCCGTAGCCGATAATCCGCCTTTCATTATCAACGTGAGTCTATAGCCTCGCTTTATACTAGTTATTAAATGATTTTAAACCCGCGAGGGGGAATACATGTTTTTATAAACTTAGAACACAAGATTTTTATGGTATGCTTTGTCCCTCTATGAATGGACCCGTGGTTGCCTTTAAATTGCATTAAGTGATTGCCTTAGTTAAAGCCTCAATTATGGACCGTTAATTAACCTATGATGGGTTAACCGCTAGTACAATTAATAGATCTATGGGGGAAGCCGCCCCGGTTCAGTTTTTGTGGACTTGTCATAGAAGCTTAGGCCCGACCTCCACACTGTTTGAGCATATTGTATTGAGAAGTCAGGTATACGGCAATGTACCAATAATCTGGAGGTAACCGACAATTAATAAATCTCTCGTCTTATTAGACTGATATGGGAGTGTCTAAGGGCTCGGTTCCATGAGCTTATTGCAATTTATGCTATATACAATTATCATTGTTGATGCAAATTATTATTTGATGCTTATAAGCATGCCACAAACTTATAATCTTTGCTTGTGTTCAAATTGATTTCATAAACCTATAGATTCACTCGGCATTTTTGCTGATCGTTTTACTCACATGTATTTCAGGTAATCAAGAAGTGGAAGCTTGGAGGTCACGGGGAATGAAGTTGTGCATTGCTTTTTTTTGTTCAAACTCTTTGATTTATTTATCGTCCCATTTTCAAAACAAACCAATAGGTTGTTTTAACTTATCTTTTGGTAACGATTACTTGGGACTACGCTACTCTGACAAATGTTTTAGGAACGATAAATCTAAAACGTCTCTTTTCGAGTCGTTCTTTATAAATTATGTGTTGTTGTATCATTGTTTAGCACCCAAAGATGTATTCCGCTGCGTGTAAATTTGGGGGTGTTAAAGATTGGTATCAGAGCCATGAGTTATAGAGAACTAGGTCTTTTTCTAAAAACCTAAACTATAACTGTCGGTTTTATTTTTCAAAGAGTCGGTGCACATGATTTCGCGTGACTTCAGGTTCAAGCTACTTCTGGGATTACAACTTTAGTATACATTATTATGTATGCCTTATTGCTAAGTATTTATAAATAAATACTATAATCCTTTATCGATATATATTTATGCCGTTAAACTTTTCGATAAAAGTTTATCATTTATTAATGATTAACTTAAATAAATACAATGAATTTTCAAGATCTTTCTGTATATATTTTTGAAGTATTTAAATTGCTTTTATTGCAAAAATTTTATATTATGACCTTACATACCTTCATCTGCGCGCGTTACTTTCATTATTTAACCCTTTGTGATATCTATATAGATATTCAAATCGTCTTCCGGCTATTTGTGCTTGGACGTCTTTTAACGTAATCTCTAGACCATTGTGTAGCTCAATGTGTCCTTGGAATAGACTAACCGCTATTTATTGACATTTATATGTATCGACTCCGAAGTGTATTGTTCACTTATATCTCGGTAACGTCATCGTCATTTTATAAATCATCGTCTAGATTATGGCGCTAGATTGGAATACGATTTTACTTCTACAAAATTGTATCATTTGTTTTTCATTAACCTTCTTGCTCCCGGAGTGTAGCATGTTAATGTTCCATCCTTTTCTTGTTATGGTTTTGTGTTTTGACAATCGTGGCACCAAGGAGATTTGCCTACATTGCATTTTGAAATCTAAATTACGAGCGTCTTTCAACGTTTTGCTTCCTAAATTTCGTGTGGAATACCTTGAAGCATTTTCTGTCATTCATCATGCTATTTTTTATTTGATGCTCATTACGAGATTTATTTTTCGTTGTTATAAAATCCACAAGACATGTGTGTATATATGTATATATTTTGAGTCGTTAAGAAGTGTCGAAAAATACACTTTATGCAGAAACTGTAGGGGCAGTATAAACAGGTCATAACTTAAAAGTAAAACCTGCGTTTTTTTTTAAATAAAATAGTCAAACCTGCACAGAACTTGCAGGGGTATTTTGGTCATTTTATATTGGTTTTCAGGTCTCGGGTAAAACTAGAAAGTCGTCTGAAACGTCGTTTTGCATCAAAATGCTTTAGACTCCGAGTCTTGGAAATGTCGTTTATCGGGTCAATTAATCGGCTCTTATTTAAAAGTTAAATCTGATAGAAAATTCAGAACATGAGTTTTAAATGTTTCTAAGCTGTTTTGATTTCATTTGAGATCGTAAAATTTTAACAAATATTATTTTACAACTAACGAATACACATGTGGATTGTTTTATTCTTTTTATATATATGACTCAATTGTCATTCGATGTTATTTTATTTATTATTTTTTTTTCTTCTCTAACCTTCCACTGATTTGGGTTGAGTTTTGAAGTTTTGCCTTCACATTCTTCTTCGTAGATATTATCGCGTGTCTCATGGCGTTTCGTCTAACCTTATAACCTTTTGAAACCTTAACAACTTGTAACCATTTCATTGGTTGCTTTATGAGCTACTATTTGCCACTTTTTGCAAACCTTTGGCGACTTTATACGTTGTCATACTGTCACCTTATTAATAAATCTGATATTGTTTTACGATTATTTTCACCAATTGTTTTTACTTTGATCTTATAAAATACTTTTCGTAACATTAAAAGTTGCTTATTGAGTATCTCACAAATTACTTGTATCCTATAAATTTATAAACTATTTTTAAATTCCATTTTACAAATGGCATGGTTTATATAAACATAAGAAATGTAATACTTTTCGACGAAATGAAGCACTGCATTGCTAGCCCTAAATTATACATGGCCTGATCACCTATGTCTAATTTAGAAGGAGCCATGCTAGGCTGAATAGTAGTCACCTTAAAAATCTTGATAATAAAGAACTTTTTACTTGTATTTATGATAAAGATAAATAAAATGAAATAAAGTGAAAAGAAGTTTTGAAAACCTTTATATCTTATGCAAGTAGCGCAATTTCTATGCATCCGCATACGTTTTCTTACCTTTTCTTGAACGAATTACGCGCTTACGAATACGTTTTTACTCGACAATCGTTTTTCCACTTGTTACTTCATTTTGTCTTATAACTGATTTCTTTTGACCGTTCGTTTAATTACTGACTGTTGATAAATGACTTGAAAGTCTCGATGTTTTATCCTTCCTTCTCGTACAATCTTCTTTATGCGACTGGGTAGATCTTTGGAATGTCTCCGCACGTGAATAATGAATTATCACTAGAGTGATTTCCGTATATCCGGGATGACCTCCGTCACTCTCGTTTGTCTCGAAACCCACTCTTGTGAACCGTGCTTTGACCTCTCTCTTTAAACACTAACATCGTTCATTTGATTTGTTTTAATTACAAGTGATTATTAGAAATTTTATTTTATTAAAAATTTTGTATGGATCTTATTTCTGATCATGTATCGACCACTGCTAAGTTAACGAGCTGATAATGGTGAACCACCGACCGCACTAACAAAATTGACAACTTGTTTAATCTTACTATTTCTTATCGTCTTACCATCAACGCCTTTATTTTATTATTCTCTTAAAGAATTCATACGACATTTGCTTCGTTCTCTTTTGTACCATTGATTTCGTATTAATTGTTGACTATTATTTTCATTCGTATTCGTTTGTTATCTTGTCACATTTCGAAACCCGAATATATCCCATGTTATTTTGAAATAATAAACACCTGTATGTATTTCTACAAAGTATTATAAAATTTTTATGGAACTTTTATATATTTTCCAATGATTTTCAATTATCGAAATAACCATCACAAGTAAAAGGTCAAATTTATACACCATACTTTGTATAACTAAAACTAATGTTTAAAAATAAAA
The DNA here is from genome assembly GCA_025667525.1 of Glebionis coronaria. Classification (NCBI taxonomy): domain Eukaryota; kingdom Viridiplantae; phylum Streptophyta; class Magnoliopsida; order Asterales; family Asteraceae; genus Glebionis; species Glebionis coronaria. Next base: position 168,585,356 of record CM046882.1, on the reverse strand, counting down.
TTATGTTCTACCTTTTGAACTAATTGACTTATCATACTTTACTTTTAATGTAATGAAATTACCGGTTTAATTTATATTCCTAATAATGATTTAATTTGGAAATTATATCTTCTAATTTTAACCAACAATATGAGTTTAATTTATAAAATTCATGTCATTCTTTTAAAGTTTCTTAAGACAACCAAAATAAATTATGAAGCTATTTAACTTCTATTTTTAATATATCATCTTTATCAAGAAAGTACCTCAATTGAGTCTTAAGGTAATACCAAATCCGGGACGGATAATTGTGACAAACGTTATTTTAATGTTAATATTTAATTCATTCTTCGCTCTCATTTTTCTAGTATTGTGAATAACTATGTTTTACGGTTACGTGAGTCGAGATCCTTTGTCAATCGTTAATCTTAAATCATTTTACCACATCTTGTTCGTTTATGCGTTTATTGAAGTCATTTTTATCTTGTTCTGTTCCTCGTATTGAAGATAACTATTTTATTTTGAGTCTAAAATGAATCTCGGGAAGCAGTGTATAAGAAGAAACGATAAGTGTCACCAAGATTTATGTGTGTACTTGTGGAATGATTGAGGACCGAGTCTCTTAATGAATGGAGTTAATAAATTCGTTACGACCTCGAGGAGTATGTTGAAGCCGACACCGCAAGTGGAAAGACTCTTGAGATCAAGTAGTTATTATCAAGGGTTCTTTCAAGGTTTTCTCGATGATTAACGGTGGAGATCTATACTCGATGTTTATGTTCGACCTTTTCTTTTATGTACTTACATGGTGTGTGATCTAGTCAAATGATCGTAAGTTGTGAGAACTTGAGACGGCATCATCCGATGACGTCCGATCATGTAGAACACATATTATGTAATATCTTTTGACTTTCAACGACGATATTTATTGAGACTTTAATGCGCATTGGCGAAAGTGAGGCGAGTTGAGCGCCGGGACGTCGCTCCCTTAAGGTGGTGAGGATGTAAAACCCGTAAAAATAAGGTCATAATTTAATTCTATTTTCAATTATTTTGAAGTATTTTATAACGTTAAATATTATTATGTTCAACGGTTTAAGTTGAAACCGATATTAAATATTATATTTTAATATTTTGATGAGCAACGAGGACTACTAGTGATCGCGATACCGACGGATGCCAAAATTTTTATATTTTATTATCGATAGTTTCGATATTTAATACTTTCGACGATATCGTTTCAATTACGTATCGAGTCGTTATGTTATTATTTTTCGTGTGCGTTTAAACTTTTAAAAAGTACAATCTAACATTTTCAGGTAGTGAAATATTTTCTCGTATAATATTTTGAAACTTATTTTTGTGTTGGTTGACGAACTCACAATTTACGGATTTAAATTTGGGCTTACGTGCATAATTTAGCGTCCTTTACGACTAAACCGGAAACCTTAGGATTACGTATTTACGTTTTTGAACTTCGTTTTTGATGAGACAATTTTTATTGGATTCGTTTTGTGACGTTGATTCATAATTTATAAAAACGTTTTTCGTGAAACGACCCGAGGGCACGCAAATCGAGAAAACTAGAATCGAGGAATACCCGTAAACTAGTGAGATGGGACAAAATACATTGTCCCACCCCACTAGCTAGCTTGGATGGCACCAACATGACACCACAACCTTATGTGGCATCATGTTAGCTAAACACTTACAAGTGTAACTTAGCTTACTCTTTAAGCTTACACTTTCCACTTACCAACACAAAACCACTAGCAACTAACTCACACACTATTTCCATACATGCAAAATCAACACAAAACTCTCTCAAATACTACACCCTTGCCATCCACTTTCAAGCTACAAACACCCCTTTTGATCTTTTCTAGCCATGAAATACATGTTTACTAGCTCTATCATGGAGTTATCTTGAAGCCTTGATCATTTGGTGGCCATATTAACAACATTGGAGGTGATTTGCTTGTGTCCTAGGGCTGATTTCTCAACTATTGTTCTTGGTGTTTGATGATCTTGGAGTTATTTGTGGTGTTCATCAAGTTCTTGTCTTCCAAAAACAAGAAATACACTTGGTTGGTAAAGAAGATCATCCTCTCCATTTTCTCTTGTTATTTTTGTAAAGAACAAATGTATTTTCTTTATTTTGTATATGTATATGATGTATATATGATGATAAAAATGTTGTGTGGGGATCAAGTGTTGATAAATATGCTTAAAAATGTTAATAACCATGAGAAATAAGGCTAAAATCATGCTTATTTAGTTGGCTGTATAAAAACAGTATATAACTAAAACTTGAACTGATAAAATTACATGGTATTATCCATTTACAGTAAGTACAAGATGTTATACACATGTGAGAGTTGGCCATGCAATGGAATCAATATAATGAGTGAGATATGATCAAAACAAGTTGGGTGTTCTAATCTGAATAAGCAGTTTTGTAGGGACTGTTAAGGCAAGATAAACTTAAAATGAGCAGTAGCTATAACTAAGTTAAATGTAGCACATAATATGAAGAACATGTCACCCAAAAATGAGCTTCTAATTCATTATATAACTCTAGATATGATAATAATGGTGAACATGAAAATAAAAATCAGATTTTGAGAATTAATGTTTATTATTATTATATAAGCACTCAAATTTTATTGTATAAAATGTAAAATAAAAACCCACTAACTTATAAAACTTATTTATATAAATATGTAAAAGGTTAATTAAATGGTAGTGGAATAATACTTATAAGTAATAAAACTATAAACTTGATTTTTACGACTTTTTCGGCTATTACCGTAAAATTAACGTTTTTCGCCAAATAGTACTTAGACGATCAAACCCGTCTAATGTAAAGTTTTTAAAAGTCATATACTGATATATAAGTAACTAATACAAGTAAAAACCGATAAAACCCGAACTATAGGACATACGGACATTAACGAGCTAACTAAGCATATTGGACTAATAATTGGACTAAATAAGTTAAACACTTATAAAAAGGACTTATTGGGCTTAACCCATTTGGGCCCAACATAGAAAGTATAGATACTGATAATATAGGTATAAAATGGATTAAAACAAGTTAAAGAACTTATACTAAGCTTATTGGACTTAAAATAGGTAAGTAGGTAAAACTAGTAAACTAGTAAAAAGTTACCAATACGTAAACACTAAAATGAGTAAACAAGGATATATAAACCCACTTGATCATCATCATATGTACAAAATCATCATATGTATATTGTTATTTTGATAAAAGTCATTAGACAAGAGTCTAAGACCGATTATTATTTATATAGGTTTCCGTGACCGAAGCACGCCCGTAGCCGATAATCCGCCTTTCATTATCAACGTGAGTCTATAGCCTCGCTTTATACTAGTTATTAAATGATTTTAAACCCGCGAGGGGGAATACATGTTTTTATAAACTTAGAACACAAGATTTTTATGGTATGCTTTGTCCCTCTATGAATGGACCCGTGGTTGCCTTTAAATTGCATTAAGTGATTGCCTTAGTTAAAGCCTCAATTATGGACCGTTAATTAACCTATGATGGGTTAACCGCTAGTACAATTAATAGATCTATGGGGGAAGCCGCCCCGGTTCAGTTTTTGTGGACTTGTCATAGAAGCTTAGGCCCGACCTCCACACTGTTTGAGCATATTGTATTGAGAAGTCAGGTATACGGCAATGTACCAATAATCTGGAGGTAACCGACAATTAATAAATCTCTCGTCTTATTAGACTGATATGGGAGTGTCTAAGGGCTCGGTTCCATGAGCTTATTGCAATTTATGCTATATACAATTATCATTGTTGATGCAAATTATTATTTGATGCTTATAAGCATGCCACAAACTTATAATCTTTGCTTGTGTTCAAATTGATTTCATAAACCTATAGATTCACTCGGCATTTTTGCTGATCGTTTTACTCACATGTATTTCAGGTAATCAAGAAGTGGAAGCTTGGAGGTCACGGGGAATGAAGTTGTGCATTGCTTTTTTTTGTTCAAACTCTTTGATTTATTTATCGTTCCATTTTCAAAACAAACCAATAGGTTGTTTTAACTTATCTTTTGGTAACGATTACTTGGGACTACGCTACTCTGACAAATGTTTTAGGAACGATAAATCTAAAACGTCTCTTTTCGAGTCGTTCTTTATAAATTATGTGTTGTTGTATCATTGTTTAGCACCCAAAGATGTATTCCGCTGCGTGTAAATTTGGGGGTGTTAAAACAAAACTCCTACTAAAGCTCATTCTAGTGAGGAGTCTCCAAGTGAGGAACCTATTGTAGAACAAGAAGCTATCATGGCTAACCGTACTATGATGGAGTTGCTTCAAGCACCCACCGAGGGTTTTGGAGAGGCCATTGTGATTCCCGCCATCCTTGCGGAGAACTTTGAGATCAAAACGGGTTTAATGTCTATGCTTCAAGCAAACAAGTTTCGCGGTCACGAAAAAGACAACCCACATTATCACATTAGGCAATTTAATCGTCTCACCGCGACAAGCAAGTTTAAGGATGTACCACACGATGCCATTAAGATGATGTTGTTTCCTTACTCGTTAGATGGACCCGCCAAGATTTGGCTTGAGAAAGAACCGCCGAATTCGATTTTGACATGGGCCGATCTCGTGTCTAAATTTGTGAGTCAATTTTTTCCACCATCTAAGACAACACATTTGAAAAACGAGATTTCACGTTTTACACAAAGACCAAATGAAAGTTTTTCAATGGCTTGGGAAAGGTTTAAAGAAATGCTACATGAATGTCCACACCATGATTTTTCCGAATTGCATCAAATTGACACTTTTTATAATGGGCTTAATGAACATGAACGAGATTATTTAAATGCCGCCGCGGGTGGTAATTTTTTGTGCAAAACGACCAATGAGGCTTTGAAAATCATAGAAAATAGGTCTAAGGTCTATAGCCCTCGTAACACACCGAGTGTTGCCAATTTGGGCTCGTCATCATCTCGTTCCATTAATGCCTTGCAAGATGAAGCAAATGAGGAGAATCGGTTTTTCGATAGGTTTTCGACTCTTATGTCTCATTGGAAAGCTCAAGAAGCTTCAAACACCGCTTCGGTTAAAGCGGTTGCTAAGAGTTGTATTTCATGTGGTGGAGCTCATGATTTTTCCGAGTGCATTACCGCGGATGGTAACACTTCGAATGCTTATGTAGCCACGGGAACTTATAACCAAATCGGTCAAGGTTCACGTTCAAATCAAGCTCCACAAAATCAAAATGCTAATAACTATCGAAACAACAATCAAGGTGGAAATTACCAAGGAAATCAAAGGAATTATAACAAGGGTAATTATCAAAGTGGTAATGGGCAAATTTCTAATCAAAACCAAAACCGTGATTTTCAAACTCCTACTCAAGGTTTTCAAAATGCTCACACTAAAAATTTGCAAGGAGAATTTTTAGATTACGCCAAGGCTAATGATGCTAAGTTTGATAACATGCAACGTGAGATGATTAGCTTAAGATCCGAGTTGAAAAACGAGCTTAAAACCGAACTTGCTAATGAACTTAAAACTCATGCTAATAAAATGGAAGGAAATGTCACACGACTCCAACAAAATCAACAAAAAATGGAGCAAGGTCAACATGAGATTAAGCAAGAGTTGTTAAAAGCGGATGCTAGGCAATCTAAGTTTGAAGACCGTATGGCTAAAATGTTTGAAGCTATCATGTGTAAGCCTTCTTCTTCGGGTGGTCTTCCTAGTGATACCATCGTGAACCCGAAAGGAGAATTGAAGGTTATTGCCACTCGTAGTGGTAAAACTTTCAAAGAACCCATTTCTCGTCCAAGTACTTCTATGGAGAAGGAAAAAGAGAAAGAACCCGAGGTTGTGGTTGAAAAGGAGCAAATTACAAGCCCACGAAGTACCGCTCAAACCACACCTACGGTTGAACCAATACCCATTATGGAACCCGAGATTCCAAGGCCGATGCCTATGCCTAATTTGCCCCAACCCACACCACCTTTACCCTACCCATCAAGACGAGACAAGGAAAAGGCACAAGAACGAAATAATTATCAATTTGAACTCTTTATGAAAATGTTTCGTGACTTGCATTTCAATATAAGTTTTGCCGACGCCTTAGTCATGATGCCTCGATTTGCCGCGAACTTCAAAAGTATGTTGAATAACAAAGAGAAATTGCAAAAATCGTCTAGTTGTTCTTCGGTTTTTCTAAGCCGCATACCTCAAAAAGTCGGTGATCCTGGGAAGTTTTTAATCCCATGTGCTATCCAAGACATGGAAGAATGCTACGCCTTGGCCGATCTTGGTGCTAGTATTAATTTGATGCCTCTTGAGATTTTTAAGTCGCTCAATCTTCCAAATCTCACTCCTTCAAGAATGTCAATCGAAATGGCCGATCATTCTACGATTCTAGCTTGTGGAGTTGCCGAGGACGTCTTCGTGAAAGTTGGGAAATTCTATTATCCTGTAGACTTCATTGTTGTTGATATTCCCATCGATCCTAAAGTTCCGTTAATTTTAGGTCGATCTTTTTTGGATACCTCGAGAGCACTTATCGATGTGCATGCAAGAAAAATCACTCTTCGTTTCAATGAGGAAGAACTCGTCATTAATGCAACCCAAAACTCCACTCTTTCTCATGTTTATTCGATCACATCTTTGTACAATGTCAATCCCATCAAAAACATTTGTCGAAAGATTTCAAATAGAGTTTTAGGAGTTGATAAAAATGAAGTTCCGTCCCCTCCGCCGATGGAGGTTAAGAGTGTTAAGCCTATGATTCCGATCTCGAGTGAATCTTCGGATGATGAATACGTTGATCCCGATGGGGAGGTTTTCTTTGTTGACAAAAGATTTGAAAACTTGCCACCACCTAAACCAAAAAGATTTCAAAATGTGAGAATTTTTAGTGTGACTAACATTGTTTTAGATACACCAAATATTTTTGACATAATTAAATCGGGTTTTCACGAGGAAAGTACTAAAGATGAAAAAGGAAAAGATTTTGAATTTAATTTAAAATATTTTTCTACAATTCTAACTCCGTCATCACCGCGTGTCTTGAGTACTACAAGCTCGTCTTCTCCTTTTGACGATGCTTTGTGTGGACTTAGTGTGGGGGAAGCCCCTTATGTTCCCTCCCCTTTCTCCACCGAGGACGAGATATTTGATCCTGGAATTGCTTATATAGGGAAATCTCGGTCTTCCACCGATGCAATAAATGGAAAATCTTTTCATTTGATTGGTGCGAGTCTACCTCGAGTAGCTCAATGTTTTGCCTTACCCATTGTCCCACCCTTCTATTTCTTCTCTCCTATTTTCTTCTATCCCATTGGGATTTGTGTTGGAGTTGTGTTGTCTCGTCTTTCATCCGAAAACGAGGACGCTATCTTTGACCCCGGTATACGTTTATCGGATTTTTAAAGTACTCCACGTACTTTTGGGCCTTGTTTATCATGTAAGCCCCACCAAAAATTGACCATACCATGATTATCCCTAAATGTTCACATTTATGGGGATTCGAGTCGAGCTTTTGACTCGGTTATCAAAAACAAGGTGCCTCGTGGGGGAGACCCATGCTTATCCATGTATATATTATTGCTTTCTAATTAGTTAATGTGAGGGGATTTGTGCCCTTCCAACCTTTGTTCCATGGTTGTTTGTGAATTGTGTCTTTTAGATCATCATCTTCACGATTGGAGCCTCTCGTGTTCGTTTTATGGGATCACTCGATCGTTTGCTTTGGAGGCCTTTCCCAATATCCATATGATATATCCTTTTATGTTCTAACCTTAGGTTTTTAGCACACTTCATAAACGGCTATTACTTATTGGTTACACCCTTTCCATGCTAGATTAGGCATTCGACTACGTCTCTAGTATGGGGGTGTTTGCACCCCTAGACTCGAAACATTGAGGACAATGTTTAACTTTAGTATGGGGGGGGGGGGGTGAATAGATACTTGCCTTGCCAAACCTTCACGCTTTCCAAAGTTTATCGTTTTGTTATCGTTTTCTTGCAAAATAAGGCTAAAAATGGCCAAATTTTAAAATTTTTCTCATGTTTTATAAGTGTTTGAAGACACGAATGTAGATTTTCCGATGGCGAGAATAAGAGTAATTTTTGACTCGACCGTGCGTGTTGAGCACTTAGCTTTGATTCCTTAACTACACATTAGGCTAAGTCTCTTAAATGAGGACGAGAAATGATAGAGTTAATTATAAGTTACTATGCTAAACGTAGAGTACTCGTATTCTTTCAAAAACTCATGTGTTCTCGTTGTTTGCTTATTCTCCCTTCGCATGTAAATATTTTTGCTTAATAAATATTGATTTAGCGGTTTAGTTAAGATTGTTGGGTTTCTAGTCTTTTCTAGTAGCTTCCGTGTAATTAAATTGGGAAGACATTAAGATATCGCCAGCGTCACGGTTTTGAAGTATTGGCAACCCTAATAATCGAAAGCTTCACCCAATAATAAGATTTCAAGTGCTCACCTAAATCAAGCAAACAATTTAAAGCCCCACAAGGCCTAAAATCTATGCAAAATTGAAAGTGAATCAAGCCTTAATCTTCGAAGCTTTAAAGATCCAAAATTCGCTTTAGCGTGAGGATATACGTCTTTGGCTAATAAAACCACCGATGAGGCGGATAATAAAAGGCAAGGCAAGACCGAAGTCATAATAAAAGCTTCATGGCGAAGTTGAATAAAAGATAGAGGTAAACCAAAGATAATAAGGTCCTTCCGTTAGGGGGCGTATAAAAGTCTTGGTAATAAGTCTCATGTTCAAAACCGTTATAAAACCGTGTTTATCGATTCTTCTTGTCGACTTAATTTTTTAACATCGTTGTCTATTAGGAGGGGTTATTGATTTGATGGTCTTAGTTACACCGTTAGGACTCTATTTTTAGACCTAAATCTCTATTATCGCATAAGTCAACAATGTATCCTCGTGATCATTAAGACATAATAAAATATAAGAGATACAACTTAGGAATAATGGGAGAATAAGTACGTGATTAGGGCATATGAGTAGTGTTAGCATTACTAACTTATAATGACAATGATCTCGTTGCACGCTTAGCATGGAATTAAGGTGAAAATCGAGGACGATGAAATTATTTCTAACGAAGCATTCACGTGTTCTTATTCTATGAACCTAAAAGTCCCATTTAGCGATGAGAATCATACATTATGTCTAAAACGCAAGTAGTAGTAATCATAGTGTGTAGCTAGTTTCCATTTCATAAAAGTGAATAAAATTAAATTTTGGAGATGCTTTGATACTTTATTCTAGCATTGCGTGAGGGCACGGCAATGGTTTAGTATGGGGGAGTGATGAGACTGCTTTTATACATGGTCTCATCGTCCAAAATGGCCTTAAATTGCATAAAATATCATAAAAATGCCAAATATATGCTCGTGTTTGTTACTTGTGTATTTTTAGGTACGTATATTGAGGAATTGGCAAAAGATCACAAGAATCAATCAAAAACGAACACGGGAAACGAAGTCGCACAATGAACCGGGCCCAAGTTTGAATTTTCCAAAAATGACCTTGAAGAATTGAAGATTTGGCAAGATTGGTCCCTCTACTTTTGAAGAATGACACTTTATACCCCTCAATTATCCATTAATATGAGTGTGGGGTCCCTAAAGTTTCATAAATATGCAAGAAAAGCCCTTGGAATGGATTAAGTTACAAGTTTAATGCCAATTGTTAACACAAGGACTAAGTTTGCAAATCCTAGAGGACTAATGGTGTAAAAGATGAAGGATTAACTTTGAAAAGCTGTTAAAGGAAGGACTTAACCATGGGGACCAAAGCTGCCAACTTCCCAAACTCATTTAACCCTACCTTCATTTAACTCCTTACTGGCCGACAACCTTAACCCCACTCACCACTCACCTTTCGCCACGTCATCTTCCTTAAACCCTCAGCCAATCAAATCCTTCCCACCACCCACGTCAGAATCCACCACCAGGTTATGAAACCATTTGTTTAATCTTCCCTCCATAACACCCATTTAAATATAATCACCCACTAAACAGATTAAAACCTGTTCTTAATCACCCAAAACCCATAAACCCTAAATTCCTAAAATCTTTAATTCAAAGGGGTTTTCCCTAATCTACTCCAGATTCATGATTAAACATACCCTCACCCAATCCCACTTCACAAAACCCATTTCCCTCCACCCAAATGGTCCCCACGTTTGTCCCCTGCTTCACCTATTTGGGCAAAAAACGAATCCTGCATACCAATCAACAGCCAAGATGGTTTTCGTGCTCCCAAAGCTTGAATGAACGCTCCTGATCAGTTCAAGACAAACTAGCTACAGCTGTGCATCAACATCAATCACGTGAAGGCAAATTTGACTGAAAATTCAAACGGCATGTTAGGGATTTCATATCTTAGGGTTTGTGTAACTAGAATCTTCTATCTAGTAGTATTTAAGGAGCTTACAACATGTGTAAGCCCTTGTTCCAGTTTTCTTAGTATTTTCAACTTGTAATTCTTTTTTTGAATTAATTAAGTTTGGTGTTTGAGAAAAACAATTGTAATTCCTTTAATTGAATTTAAAAAGTTTGTGTATTGTTGAATGCTAAGGATTCTGAGTTCCATTTTTATATTGGTTAACTAATTTTGAGTTCCAAAATTAGTTAAGGTTTTTGTGAATTTGAGATTTTGTGACAGAAAGTGTGTTCAAGGATTTTGTGTTTAGAGTACATTTTATTGGTGATATAGTGTTTCAAAAACATGTTTGAGAGGTTTAAAAAGTTTTTGGATAGGTTTTAAGAAGAAAGAACAAGAAACAGAATATATATATTGTTATATTATTTTGCTTTTTCTTTGATTTTGTCTTAAGCAGGTCATTGTTTGTTGATTATAGTTCTGCACCAACCCGAGTTGGTAGGGAGGTGGATATACATCCACTAGGGCTTTGGATGTAAAGCCCTAAGGTAAATCCTTTTTACCTTTTGGAAAATTTCAGAAAAAGTGCTTGTGTGATCTTGTTTGATTTGTTGTTATAAGTGTGTTATAATTGTTGGATTTGAGTTCTGAAGTGGTGTTATGCATGTTGGATGGTAATTTGATCAGTTTGAATAGGATTTAGAGTGTGTTGATTTGAAAATATTGCTTAAACAGTTTTAATAGGGTGTTTGGGAACGTGTTTTAGCAGGGTAGAATGTTGATTTGGGCTTTGAAAAGGAGTTAGACTAGTTGATTTAGGACTGAGATAGGTTGTCTGCTAGATATAGCTTAGTTTGGAAGAGTTTGAAAGCAAGTATTTGAGTTTTAAAAGAAAAGTAAGCATAAATCTGCATAGTCACTTTCTGCCTATTTTTCCTTGATTTTGATGCATGATCTTGTGTATACTGTTAAGTGCTAGGGTAATCTAGGAATTGAGACTGCTTGTGTTTGGCTTGGTAAGTTTGTATGCTAAAATTGAGCATTTAAAAGTCACTAGGGAGCAAGTAATCTGCATAAAAAGTCCACAGACATAGCTAACTGTCACAGAAACTTTATATGCTTGATTGTGTATTGATTGTGAGATTTTTGATTGCTAAGTGTTTAATTTCAGCTTGTTTTTGACTCCCTTCACTCAGAAAGAGTGAAGGGGTGCCTTGTGTTCCACAAAAACATCACCAATAGCCAATTCCAAGTCCTCTTGGGATCTCACCACTTGTGAAGACAAAACAGAAACAAGAACAAAACGTGTGTTCTTAAAATTTGGATACTGGCCAGTTTTGATCATTGATTTTGTTTAAATCTTAGCTAAAAAGGGATTTTGGATTGTGTTTCTAGGTCATTAGAGGTCACTGATTGGTTAAAAAAAAAAAAAAAAAAAAAAACAAAAAGCATCACCCGTAGCCGGACTCGAACACCAGACCTCTCGTACGAGGAGTAAGTGTCCTACCGCTAATCTAGATGTGCCTTTTTCGTTTAAGTTTGCAACGGTTATGTACTTAACCCCTTTATCTTTTTGCTTTTATTAAATAAGCCGTGGGTTTAATAGCTTATTTCAGCTTATTTGTTTGGCTTTTCAGCTCCTTTTTATTTTTCCTGAGTTAGTTATTGGATTGTTGATTTTTCTAGCTAGATTGTATATTTTTCACTTTATTTAATTAATTTTTATGCATTTTTTATTAGACGGTTTTTATTAAATCATTAAAAAATAGAAAAAAAGAGTTTTTAAGTTAGGAAAAATAATTTTTAGCTTTTAAAATAACATTTTGAGGTTTACAGCTTATTAGGTTTTCATTTTGGCTTATTTTTAATTTTATAAGATTTTAGGATTTTTAAGCAACTTTAAAAATTAATATAAAATTAATTAAGAAGTTTTAGAAACTTTAAATTACATTTTCTTCTTAGTTAGAATATTTAGGATTTTTGAGAATTTTTTAGAATTTATTTGAAAACTTTTTATTTTTAAGATTATTTTATTATTATTTTATTCATTAAAATAAAAAGTTTTATTTTTATTTCTTTTTCATTTTTCCTAGATTCTAGACATTAAAATAGGACCTTTGTCACTTTCCATTTAATTTTTAGGTTTTACAATTAATTTTTAGAATTAATTTAAGATTTAATAGATTTTAATAGTTTTTAGGAGTTTAAAAAATAGTTTAAAGTGGTTTTAAAATTTTTAAAAATAGTTTTTAGCTTAATTAGATCATTTTTGAGGTTTACAAACTATTAAATCTTGTTTAGGGCTTTTTAATATTTAAAAGTGATTTTTAGGGCTTTAATTAGCATTAAAAAGTCATTATTAAATTAATTAAAAGGTTTTAGCAAGTTTTGATTTTTTGTAAACTCTTAGAATATTATTTGGGATTTTTAGTAATTTTTAGGAATTTTTAGACTTAAATTTTAAATTTTGCACTTTTTACGTTCTACGTCGTAACTTTCTAGTAGTGTTTTTGCCTTATTTTTCTATTTTTTTCGTCTTCGTCATTTTCTCTTCTTTTCTTCTCATTAATAATCAAAAACATAAATCAATCATTCATTACACAACACACGTGCCTCCTCGAGAGAACGAACTCACTTTTAGGGTCATTCACACACGGTTTTCCTAAATCGTCGTGCTTACCCTATATTATTGCCTTGTTTTCCTAAACAAGTGTGATTTTACAACTATCATGGATTTAATTAAAACTCTATGAATTCACTCGGCGTTTTCGCTGACCTTTTCTTTTAACATGTTTTATCTCAGGTACTTGAAGGTAATTCTCGGGAAGACGACAAGAATTCATGGCCCGCCCACTTAAACAATAATTTCCATTCAAATGCTTTGTAAAACTTGTATGAAATACAATGACTTGGGACCTATGTAAATTTGATATTTATGAATGGAAATGCTTTATTATTAAACGACGCGATTTTTAAGCGTTGTCTATGATGTGAGTAATGTTCTATCCTGTAACACCAACGAGTCTTCCGCTGTATTGAATTGTATAAAAATTTGGGGGTGTTACAGTTTGGTACCAGAGCTCTCGTTATAGAGAACGAAAGATTTTTAAATCTAAGGTTTTGAATAAAACATTTCAAAATCTTTTAACTATAAACATTTTTCTAAAAATGTCTAAAAGTCTTTTGACTATAATGGTGCCGAAGAATTCCCGAGTTACCGACAAGGCCAGACTGAGAAGTGTTATTTTAATATATATATATATAACTTGGATTATATATATATATATATGATGTAATTTTATGACATGATTGTTTGATGATTATTTTGATATTTATATGAGGTATTTATACGACGTAGATTGTCACAAGGAACCATAAATCCCCTAGTAAATTAATCGAAGCTATTCTCGTAGGAATTCTAGCTATTCCAGATCTAAACCAAGTTGTGGATATTTATGATCCCAACAAATGGTTTATATTCATAGAAATGTTGATATTAGTTAATTGTGATATTAAAGAAGAATTGGCGAGATTAAATCTGATATCGATGTCATGACGATCTTTCCTTATTGAGTGGAGTTTGACAAAACGTTACCACCTGGAAAGGTGTCATCTGATTCGTTGTCACCCAATTCTTGAATTTGAAATCGAAAGGGTGAATGTTGCACTTGAAGCTGTCATTGGAACCATTACTCAAAAGCCTCATGCCACTAGTACCTTTCCGAGAAATCTAATTGAATGTGTGAGTCATCTCATGCTAGTGACTCATTTGATAACTATTGTTGTAAGAGCTATAGGATTGGTAATTAAGTGTTGTTCATATCGATATTTTATTGCACTTTGAAGGTCTAAGAATAAGGTTGAAAGTATTGGAGAATGAGTTAGGATATCGAATTGAGTATAAGTTGATTGAAACTTGAATGAAATAAAACTTAACATGTATGTAATATAAGATTGTTAAGAGGAAGTCATTAAGTTCTGTGATTGAATTATAAGTTTTTAATTGATTGTTGGTTCGTGTTAAGGGTTATTCCTAGGCCATTGTCCCATGACAAGGATGCCCAGTGTCCAATAAATAAATTGAAGAAATCTTCTTCTAAATTGGGACCGATGGATCTTCCGTGACAGGTGGGACACCTAATGACTCTTGTAGATTAGTATTCATTTTGGTGTCTTTTAAAAATAATCCCTAACTTAACTGAGACATCAGTTGGTAGGATGAGTTCTTGGAATTGTATGACATAGTGACACGTAATGTGTTACGGTACAATTTTGACTTGTTTGTGATTAATGAAAAGACTACCATTGATTGCTAAATTCTACATGTATCGATGTTATCTATCCTTTATTGCTTCATCCTAATGTTCGCATTAGTGATGTAACCATTGAACAAGTACTCATCTTGATTTGAGTTACGTTGTAAATTATTCTTTTTGAGTGCCATCGAGGTCATGAACCTCATGATTAATTGGCCAAGCTCATTTCCTATTATATTGTGGTTAGTTCTTGGTAAACAACTCTTCATCACTCTTTTGCAGATCACTCATTGTTTTTATAAGATAAAACAGTATCCTTTGAGAAAATTGAATTTTCATCACTATATGGATTATTTAAAGTGAGACTTATAAATAATCATTATTGAAATAAAGTTGATTATGAAATACCTTGGAAAACTTAATTGTTTTCATAACAAAGAAAATCTTTGTAAATTTATTTTTGATTCTTATTTAAGAATTAAGCATGAAAATGTTTTTTATTATAAACATGATGATAAAATTTTGATGAACTGAGTATTGCATCGTTAATCTTGAAATTGTATATAGTTGCGCGCCTACATACAATTTGGAATGGACCATGGAAGGCTGATTAGTAGTCACCATAAAACTAATGAATAAACACTACATTTTCTTTAAAGATTGTGAAAGATTAAATTTTATGAGATCTTCAAGAAGTGAAAAATAGGGACATAATGTTAGGGACACCTACATATGTGCCTGTAGCATCTATTCTTCTGAGTCAAATTTACTCATCTGTGGAAATTGTCTTCTTTGACAATTGACAATTCTTTCTTGTCCAATTCTCCCGTAGTGAGATTCTTAGGAAAAGTATCTGATTACCGAATGTTGATACCCGACTGGATGTATCAACGTTCCTATCATTTCTTTTGATTTGATTTAATTTGAATGACCTGGGTAACGATCCGAGGAGCTTTCGAATGCGTACTCAAATTATAAAAACATGGGATATATTCATATTCGTTAAATGTTTTCGTCTGTATCTGATTTGAAATTCTCTCCTGTAGATTATGCGTTCACCTTACTCTTTTAAGGTTAGTTATGTCTCCAGATATCCTTGAATTGTGAAGGATTATGAGTTATTATTAGTCTTTTGAGAAGTTCACATCATATCGACGGTAATAAAACTGAAAAGTTGATAGTGCTAGTAGAATGGATTGATTGATTATGACATGACGACATTGTCTTAATTTATGGGAACTCGAATAGAATTCCCCTAAATGATAAGATGTTGATTATCAAAAGTGATCTAAATAATTGTTGATGGATGACCATATCCTGCACTTAGACTTGAAATTATACCGTGAATGGTTGTGAATTAGTCATAGATATTATAATCTAAGAAGAACTTAAAAGTAAATGTATAAAAAGATGTTCATGTTATTTGAAACTTTAGGAGGTATTTGCTGGTGAATTACTTAGACTTTCACCATTAAGGCGAGTTGAATTGGAATTGATTATATTCCCGGTGCTGCATCTGTGGCATGTGCACTCTACATCAGCACCATCTGAATCGAAGGAATTACCGTGCAACTGAGAGAGTTGTCGGATGAAGCTTTTATTTTACCGAGCTCGTCATTATGAAGAGCTATGGTGTTATCATTCCTTATATTTATTTGTTGATTACCGTGAACTATGTAAATTGACAATTAAAAATCTATTTCCACTACCCAAGATGATAGATTGTTCGATCATTTACAAGGTTCTAGCGTATGTTCAAAGATTTGATCCACGGCATGGTTATCATCAACTTCGCGTCCGCAAAAAAAGATTATCTATTCCAATCACTACATCCAGAACTTGTAATGAACATTATGAGTTTCACGTGATGTCGTCTGGATTGACCAATGCACATGTAGCATTCATAAATTTGGTGAATCACGTGTGTAGGCTGTAATTTTATAAAATTCATTCTCGTGATCATTAAGAACCATATGTTTGTTTATAAGAATAAGAAGGAGTTAATAATTATTTTTAGTTTACCCTGAATTGGCCGAACAATGAAAACCTGTACCTTGAATATTTAAACATGAGACTTAATGCTTAATCCTTTACATAAAATGACCGTTTGATTAATGATGGTAAGATATATATATATATATATATATATATATATATATATATATATATATATATATATATATATATATATATATATATATATATATATATATATATTCTCTTTAAAAATTAGAGCCATTTGAAACTTTGGATTTTACCAAAAAGAAAATGGAAATATGTTTTGACAAATGTTTTATCGAAAAGAACTTTTGAGGGATTATTCCCTTATACCCAAAACATTTAACTAAACTCCTGTTTAGGGGTAAATGTTCGTGTATACCTCAAGACAACCTAAGAGGGATTGAGAAAACCGTTAAACCATGACTTAAAAATTTGAAACGACAATTTTTGCTTTTCAACTAAGAAAATTTTTACCAAAGAATAAATGAAGGTTTTTTTTCGAACATTTACGAATCTTATTAATATTTTCGATAAATCAACAAAAATCTTGTTAGTAAAATTCCAATTTATTTTGAACATTTTTATATAACTGGTCTAACTAAGAAATTTAAAACTTTCTTCTTTACGTTTCATAAAAATTAAATATTTATTATTTAATTACTTGTAATAATTATCGACGCTCTAAATGTTGGATTAAGTAAAACTGATAAAAATGACAGTGGAGACGAAACTAAAACTTAGAAAATAAGAAGAAAGAAACTTTGAATGAATACGGACATGATATTTATTCCATCAGGGAAGGTGAATGTAATTAGTGACACGTTATGTAGAAAATGATAAAGAACCAATTAGGATGTGTTCCTTAGTAATGATGGTACAAAATAAATTGCCGGACAATTTAAAAATAGTTGATGTTTGTAAGAAGGATAATATAAATAGTGAAAGGTTTCACGGCTAATGTGAACCATTAAAATTGAGAAGCCGATGGCGTTAAATGTATAAAAGGCCACTTTTTGTTGCCTAAATATGGAGATTTTGAGATATAGTTATGTTGGAATCTAGTAAGTATAAGTATTCTATTTATGCCATTTCTGACTAAAAGTATCTTGGTTTGAAGAAGTTGTACTAATGGCAAATTATGAAGGCAGACATCGCCTCATACATTAGTAAACGTCTAATTATTGCAAAGGTCATCATCTGAATTTGATTCGATTTGGGTCATCGTCGACAGACTGACCAAATCTGCTAATATCATTCCTGTTAATGATAGATTCTTGATGAAGAAATTGACTCTTTTGTATTTAAAGGAGTTATGTAAACATGGTGTACCTGTATCGATCATCTCTATCAAGATCCTCACTTCGCATCGAATTTCTAGAGGTTTGCTCAGAAGTCGCTGAGAACGAATCTTTATGAGAGTACTGTGTACCACCCCAGTCAAAGGGACGAGGTAAAGTAACGATACAAAATACTATAAGTGTTGTTCTATGTTTGAATGATTGACCTTTGGTAATAAACTGTAAAATCGTTTTCCTTTGGAGAGATTATCATTGATAATTATCGTATTAGGATCAAGATCGAATCTTGTGAGGATATATATTAGAGCATCTGTAAGCAGGAGTTGGGATGAAGACACCCGACATACACCCATTGTGAGTTGGACATGTGTTTTAGGTTTAAGGTTTCCTATGATGGCGAACCTAACCTTACAAAATACTCGACCCGCGAGACCTGAAATGATTGTTGAAATTAGGATTTGATTATTGACTGCCGGTAGTGGGCAGGAGGTTATGTGAATATGAAATGTAGATCTTGAAGTGCCAGATGGGTAGCGAAGTTATGCCAAAAATTTTAACCATGGAAAAATGAATTGATGATCTGAAAGATCATGGGATATAAGTCCTCGTTGTATGGGTCAATTGAGATGATGTAAAAGATTGGTTTGAAAGGCATATAAGCTGGATCTACGCTAGGACTTCAAGAGCTGCGTGAATTATGTTTCGTATATCGAACTTGATAAAATTTCTATCAAGTAAGAATCTGATCAGTTCTTGATAAAGTTTAGATCGGCGAAAAGTTTCATTCATCAAAAACCCGTGAACATCATGGATAGAGAAAGTAACTCAACATTAAGCCTGATCTTATTCCCGTAGTTATGTTTGATGAAACTCGCGTATTGTAATGAATTACACTTGTGAGAAAAGACCGAATGTGGAAGAAATACCCACATGGCTTTAACTCTATAAGAAGCGAGTAGTAAGATAAGATGATCTTTGAGGACAAAGATACTGTTTAGGGGTAAATGTTGTGACAATCCGTCAATTTATGGTTGATATTTTATTCTCAAATATTATTTAAAAACATTATTTTAATATTATATTATGAACTCACTTATTTTTGGGACGAAATTTGGATTTACGTCTTGAAGTAGCATCGACTACGTCTAAACCGGAGGATTCTACGTTACGTGCTTACGTTTACATACACCGTCTTTGGTGACAGTCCGATATTTCAGGAAATAAATTTATCCGTGAATATTATTTTGAGATTTTAAATTTGTGTTGGTTCATAAACTCACAAATTTACGCGAAGAGATTAGGACTTACGATTTTAATTTAACGTCCTTTACGACTAAACCGGAAAGCTTAGGATTACGTATTTACGTTTTCAAACTCCGTGTTTGATGAGACAATTTTTAGTAAATTCGTTTTGTGCCGTTGATTCATAATTTATAAAAACGTTTTTCGTAAAACGACCCGAGGGCGCGCAAATCGAGGAAACTAGAATCGAGGAGTACCCGTAAATTAATAGGGGATGAAACAAGTAACACTTGTCCCACCCCCCATTAATAACTGGCCAAGCTTATCAAACACACCTCAATAGGTGTCAATATGCATGCTAACTAAGGACACTTGTCCTTAGTTACACACAAAACCATTAAACCACAAAACTACTAACCATAAACCAAATGACTCATTTGTTACATGCAACAACTCCATTTTTCTCTCTAGCACCTCCATCTTGCCGTCACACCACCACCACTAAAAACCATCATCCTCAAAAATTTAACCATGAACTTAAGCTATGATCAACATATGTTGAAGCTTAGTTGAAGACTTGTTGGTTGGAGGTGATTTTAACAACTAACAAGGAGTTTCCATGAAGATCAAGGGCTGATTTCTGGAGAAGTCTACAAATATTTGGTGATCCTATAAGTGGTGTTGATATCTCATAAGATTGGTTGCCTAAAACCAAGTCTTGTTCATCATCAAAAACCTCATCTTTTCATCACTATGGTGGTATAAGGATCATTCTTCCTATCCTTCTTGTTATTTTGATTATGTAATCTTGTATTTTCTTTATTTATGTATATGTATATGATGATTAATGATGATTAAAAATATTATGTGGGGATTTGGTGTTGATAGATTTGATTAAAAAGATGAGAATCTACATGAAAAAGTGTCAAAATCATGATGTAAGGACTAGGTTGTATTTAACAGTGAAGAAACTTATGATAAACTGTTAAAATGGCTTATATAAACTAATATACAGTAAGCTATGAGTCTTTTACACATGTGAGAGTTGGCCATACAATAGAATCATTAGAATGAGTGAGATATGATCAAAACAAGTTTAGAGTGCAAATCTGACTACACTGTTTTGGACGAAATTTATAAAATACTTAGAGGTTGATTCATCAGTAGCTATAAAGGAACAAAATGTAGCACATATCATGTAGTTTCTGTGATAAAAATTTGGGGTTCTATCTGCATGTAGAACTCTAGATATGACCATTTTCGTAAACTAGCTTTTTAGGACTGATTTTGTGAAATTAAAGTTTAATATTATTATATAAGCACTCAAATAAATATAGTATAAAATGTGAATTAAAATCCACTAACTTATATATTTCATTTATATAAAAATGCATAAGGATAAATAAATAGACATTATATAAAAATGGTAGTTTGGTAAGTTTTATAAGTTATAAAAACTATATACTAAGTTTTACGTCTTTTCGGCTAGAACCGAAAGATTAACGTTTTTTTCAAATAAAACTTAGACGGTCGGAACCGTCTAATGTAGACTTTTATGAACTCACATACTGATATATAAACTTATATAAAAAGTAAAAACCGATAAAACCCGAACTTTACAACATATAGACATTAACGGGCCAAAGTAGCCTTATTGGACTATAAACCCGACTAGTTGGTAAAACACTTATAAACTTACTTATTGGGCTTAACCCATTTGGGCCCAACATATAAAGTATAATACTGATAATAAAAGTATAATTTGGCTAATGAATAGTATTGGGCTTGTAATAGGCCCATTGGGCTTTAAAATGTAAACAAGTTGAACTAGTGTAACTAGTCTTGAAAATTTCCAACACATAACACTAAATAGAGTAAATGAGAATATATAAACCCACTTGATCATCATATATATAAAATCATCATATGTATACATAATTGTTATTTTTATTAAGTCATTGGACAAGATTCTAAGGCGAGTATTATTTGTCTAGGTTTCCGTGATTGAAGCACGGACCGTACATCCGAATCGCCGATAAACCGCTTTCCCACATCAACGTGAGTTCATAGCCTCACACTCTTTTAAATGTTTTTATGAAGTGTTTTATAAACCCGCGAGGGAGATAGCATGTTAGTTTTTATGAAATAGGACACTAGTTGTCCCAATTGTTTGTTTATTGATTTGGACCCGAATGATTGTATGACCCGACGAATAATTAAATGACCCGATAGATGAAATGAAATGGATTATTAAAGTTAGGTTATGTCACTAAAAGTCCCATTAGCATGAATTGTGAACTACCGGGATTTGGTAGACGCTTATGCATATAATAGTACTATTTAGGGACGATCACCCCAGTTCGCACCTTGACGGTTGATCCCCGTCGTGTCACATTGATTGGTAAATGAATTTATGTATGAGAAGATTTACACAAGCGTGATTATTGTGACGACACGCTAATTTAGATGGGCAAATTGAGTTTCAGGCTAGCTACCCGTTGTTTGTTGTAGTAAGGTAACAATGTCATGCGGCTTATAATAATCCAAATAACGAAAATACTGCTATACGCCTTGAATTACAATATATTGTCCGACTAGCAATACGGGGTCTTACTATTGATTTTATGTTCGTGTTTTGGTTTTATATAACCATATTCATATAATGGTTTTTATTTAATCTATACAACGTTATAAAACGTATTGTATGATGTTTTTAACGACAATGGTTCGTATAATGATTTTGAAGGCGAAAGCCTATATTATGATTTTGACGAGGATTTATATAAAATGACCTTGGCTATTTTATGGCCTATTACAAGGATTTTACAAAATGATTTTCGGTAATAGTTTTATACCGATGTTATTAACGAAGAGATTTTGATAGGTTCAATTGTTGTTCTCGGCATCTTAACGAATTGATTTCCGGTTCAAAATGCGACTCAGTTGTTTCTGGTGAAAAAGAATATTTTTGGTTGTTTTTAAATAAAATGTGCAAAACAATTAAAATAAATGACTTGAAAGTAAATCTAAGTCTAATTAAAATAAATGGTGCAAGTATATAAAAGCGAGACGGAAATTAAAAGGCACTAAATGTAAACAACGCAAACTTAAATCTAACTAAGGCAAACTTAAAACGCAACTAAAACTAAAACTAAGGCAAAGCTAAAATAAATCTAAGGCAATAAACTTAAAGTGCGAGTAAGGAAAAAGGCGGGAAGAATAAAGTTTAAAACTAAAATCTGAAAATAACCTATCCGGAATAAACCCTTATTCGGAATAAAAGTCTTACTCGGAATATGTCACTTATCCGGAATAATCCTCCCTATCCGGAATAATAGCCTATTCGGAATAAACAAGCCCTATTCGGAATAATCCCTATGCGGAATACTGAGTCTATCCGGAATATTTGGCCTATTCTGAACATTGTCACCTATTCGGAATATCCTCCTATCCGGAATAATACTCCTATGCGGAATACTAACTCCTATTCGGAAAACTGCACTATTCGGAATAAGTCCTTCTATTCGGAATATTTAATATTCCGAATAGACCACCCTTTTACTTCTTTACTCGGAATATTCCTGGGAAGATCAGAACCTGCAAACTCAGAAACAAACTTTCCGAAGAACAAGGGACAAATATATGCACGAATTTAATCAAAACAAAGCTAAATCAACCACAAGATTAAATCAAACAAACAAATAAACATCTATTAATCATAAACAATCAATCCAAAACAATCAAACTCACAAAACTAATTAAAATAAACAAAACCCACTTTGATCAAAATAAGAAAAATAAGAACATGAACATGATCATTAACAATAAAAATCAAAGATTAAGAAAGGTAGAATGAGATTAACAAGATAAAGATAAAGATTAACAAGAATTAATAGAAAAACTTACTTGAAATTAAATGGTAATTAAGGTGTAAGACAAGGTAATTAAATGAACAAGTAATTAAATGTGCATAAATTTAAATGTGCAGGAAAGTAAATGTGGAAGAAATGGTTTGTCAAGCCACCCAACAAAGAAAAATGATTAACATCCTAAACTATATATAGGGGAGGATTAAGGAGTGCTTAGGAAGCTTCCTCCCCTCCTTCATTTCTTCTTAATTGTATCATTAGGTCCTTCTCTTCTTAATCTTTTGTTAATTGCACCATTAGTCCTTAAGCCTTTTAATCTTCTTTAATCTTGGACTTTATGACTTTTGGCTCGGGATTTCTTTGAACTCGTCTTTCAATTCTTCAATAAATTAGACTTGAGTTCTTCGGCTTTAAGTAAACTTCCGTCTTTCGACTTTTTCTTCGATAAATCTTCAGAATTGGTCTTGGACTTCCGTTCTTTTTGCACTCTTGACTTTTTGACTTCGTCTTTCATCTTTTTCTTCAATAAAAGCCCGTAAACGCCGTGTTTTCTCCACTTTTCACAATTCCGTCCTAAATCACAACAAAAACACAAACCACGCATAATTCCGACATAAAAGACATAAAATACACGTTTGGCTCGGTTATTATTGTAATTAAGTGGTAAAAAGGATGGGTGTTTACACACCTATCAAATCCCCTACACTTGACCATTTCAATGTCCTCATGCAATGCATTAGTTACAAAACAAGATTTCATTTTTCATCATAATCAATCCACGTTGGCCTGTATTAAAGAGATAGAAAATTAAAGACATTCAAAATAAAGAAATCAAAAAGCACACCTTGGGTTTTGGAATTGTCATGAATAATCATCATCCTCAAGTTTTCACTTTCTCCAAACCAAGCTTAAAAACGAGATCATTGTTATTATAATTTAGCAAACTAACACGAACTCATATGGGCCAATTATTCACTTAGACTCCCTTATTCCTAGGTGTATCTCTTATATTTTATTTTTGTCTTGAATGATCACGAGGATGCATTGTTGACTTAATTCGATAGTTATTTAGTCCGAAAATAAAGTGAACGATTTAATCAATAGTTAGCTAAAGGACAAAATCTTTTAAAACTGCTTCTCGGGACCTCATAAAGTTCATATCTTGGCATAACTTGCTTCGCGATTTGAGACCTTTCTCGGACCGATATTTGGCAGCGACTTCATACTTCAAACCTTGAGAGACGTTCATGAAATTATGGTCTTCTCTTCATATAGTAATTCTTCACTTGAAGTTTTGAGAGATTCATACTTGGACCATGACTTCTTCATTTTTCTACAATCATTATTTTGGACTTTGATATACAACGACCCGCCTCCTTTTTGACTTGGATCTATTTATCCTCATACCTTGCTAGGGTCTTTTCGGATGTACTTCTCCATGACTTTTGGGGAGTATTTGCTTTTCGTCGTGTGTCTCGATCCTTCATATTGATTTTTGATAAATGATTCTTCACATCACTTTGGATCTTTAGCAACAAAATGTAGCCATCATGTCTTGTTAGGACCTTTTTGGACTCGCCAATCTTCGCATACCGCTTCAATAAGTTATGCCTTGGCTATGAACTCTAATCCATACCGAGCAACTTTTAAACGATCTTGGGCTAGAAGCTAAGTAACTTTTCAAATCGTACAACCTTATTTATTGCAAATGAATTTATTAGCAAGCGATGGGAGAATAGGCTTATAATTAACTCACATAAATTCACGAAAGAATACCAAACTTATAATTGGCTCTATCATCTCTCGTTCTCTACAGTTTAAAATCTCAAGTAATGAGACTCGTGGATGCTTAGCCTATTAAATCAAAGTTTTGGGTTTTCGAGTCGCCTATAGGATCTTGCAGACTCTTAGACTTTTTCAAGTTTAGAAATCGCATTTTAAAGTTCCCTTGATAAACGACTCTCTAGGATCAATTATACGAACTTGCGAAAAGTTCTTGTTCTTAACCCGTGAGAGTTAAGACTTTCGCGTTTTATAGCTCCCTATATAAAAGCCTAGCAAAACTTGACTTAAACACGTTAAGGATACTAGCTAGAGTAGACTTAGATAAGTAAACTCAGGTTGAGTCAAAAGATTCACAACGTTTGAAAATTAAAACCACTTTATTAAACTTTTATTCTAATAAGGAAAGAAAATAACTATACAAAGGTAAAAACTAATGGGCCAAAATAGATCAAAATTTTTGAAAAATGTCGAAAAATTGATTTTCTGGTTAAAATGAGGGCAAATACCAGGAAAAGGCCACTTAACTTCGATAGAAGTCCCCCCTACACTTAAGATAAACATTTTCCTCAATGTTTAAGCATGTGGGAGTAAACTCCCCTACACTTAGGACATTGTGCACATTGTTTAAATCTTGCTAAGGAAAGGACAACTAAAGAGATTCCTATTTTAATATTGAGAAAATATAAAATAGTGAATTGAAAAGAGTTTAGGATAGAACCGGGAAGAAGTGAACACGGAATCACGGGTCGTCAAATATCATCAAGAGTGGATTATTGGAGCTCGAATCCCTGATTAAGAGAGGAGAGGAAATAGCAAACCAACGGGTCTCCCCCTACACATAAGGTAAAAACAAAGAAAAAGATAGATAGATAATTGGGTTGCCTCCCAAAAAGCGCTTGTTTTTGTTATCCTAGTCACGAGCCTGACTTGTCCCCGAATTAAATGGTCCATGGGGAAGCCTCAAATGTAATACCGGGATCAAAGACTGTGTCCTCATTCCCGGAGGAATATAACAAAGGAGAGGCCGGAGGATAGGTCTTGAATGGTAGGAATGTCCTTTCAACATACGAGAAGTATGTGAAATCTTGATCCTCGGGAGGTGGGGTGGGTATAGGAATCACATTGTCATCCTCCAAAGACAATGGACGAGGACCAATTGGCAAAGCCGTAAGGTTATCAATCATAAAATGGTCATTGTCACCTCCCGGGTCAAAACACTCATCCTCATTTCCCGGAGAGGGAAATTGATACATCACCCGATTGGGCGTGCATTCAGTAGGATGAGGGGGAAATATAGTAGGAGAAGTAAGAGAAGAATTACCTTCCACCTGCGATACCTTTCCAGTAGAGTCAGAACTCTCCACCTCTGCGATAGAAGGGGGCATGGCTAACAAAGCATGCTCATCAATAGTAGGATAATCAGAGCTAGCAATGTCCTCAATCCCTTCGTCAAAGAGAGGATTCACCTCACCAGATATGTAATCGTCATCAAAATCAAATAAAGGGTTCGAATAAATCTTGAATGTTTCCTTCGGAACGTCTTCATATGTAACACCCCCACAATTGTTATGCGCAGCGGAACTACAACAATGGGTGCTACACAGTATTCATTGCACACAAGAGATATCAAACGACGCTAAAAAGACGTCGACTTAAAACTTGAAATTTAAAATTGTTAGATAATACATGTCCACAGTTTTTCCAACCCCAAATAGTGCACAGAGTTTAGCGTTTTCGGTCCCCATGAATCTCAACCCCAAAAACTTCAGTTTTACAACCACATGACATTAAACATAAAAATTGTTTAAGTAGAAAAGGAGGGAAAAACAAGCGGACACCAAGCCGATCACACAACATCCATCCCATGCATGCTCCATCCTACTGCTCAGCGGTTACCTGAAACACATGCCAAAAATTTGGTCAACGAAAACGTTAAGTGGAATTCATAGGTTTTTCAATCCATTTGAACGTATATATAATAAAAACCATTCGTGATCATTTATAGTCTTGTCGATCAAACAAACTATAATCAGGAAACTGACAATTGTGTTTAAGCTCATTACACTAATCCGTTAACTCAATCACCCGCGTAAATATACCGGCATGATTCAGATGAAACCAGTGCCCCTTCTAAAGGCATCAGTTGCAATTATACCTTATTTCTCATACAAAATAATCTACCGCAGAACTTACTATAAGTACAGCTTCTCGGCTAGCATTGGGTCGTTAACCCCGTAGTACTACAAATTGCATAAGCGGCTATTTCCCCCTACTCGAGGGCAAGACAATAGTTAATAGTTCATGAATTTAGGGACTTTTGCAACTTTGGTACTCAACACAATTTCTAAGGCAACTTTCGGGTCTAACAATCATTCATGATATACGTTCCTTTTAAAAACTAGCATGCATTTCCCTCGCGGGTAAAACAATTTGAAATAATATAAGCGAGGCTATAAATTCACACCTTAGATATTAAGTAGTCGGTAGTTCGAGGAGTGATCACTGACGATGTTACGGATGCCCGGGTAAATCAACACCTATCACAAATAACGCGTAATGAGTAATCTCATTTAAATACTTACGGTACTGTATAAAATACATATATACAAGTCACTTAAGACAAATATAACTCACGCCAAAAACAAAAACAACAAGTATCATTCATTTTACTCCATTCGTTCTTATAACCTACGTTGTCCATTTTTACACGTTCTCGCCGGTACTTGACTAAAGTACGGGCTGTTTTACCTTATTAAACCATGCTTATAAAATTTGACAAAATTTCCAAAAATCCTATATGACCTGTAGATAACATGTTTTTAAACCCAATAAAAGTTTTCACTTTTACGACCCGTTACGCAACTCATTTCCACGACTACATTTTACGGGCTGAAATTGCGCTTCGACCAATTTTGACCACTTTGACCTATATGAAAAATACCTTTGACTTCCTTGACTCATAAGTCAACATATAGACCCATTTGTACAGGTTAGGGACCAAATTTTGACCCTTGACCATTTACCAAATTATACTTGTGACCCTCGGGATTTGACTAAAACTTTGCACAAATTCGGATTGTGAAAGTCCTCGTCTCCCGGTACCCGATCTTTAAAATGTCATAACTTTTAGCTCGTTTTGAGTCACGGGCTCTACCTGATACCAAATTAAAGCTAGAAAAACCCTCTATCACTACATTTAGCTTTCAAGACCTGGAACAAAAATCATTTTTATAAAATAGACCAAATGTTTCTGCCTAAATATGACCATACCAAAAACATGCTTAGACTCGATTCCAAGACTTCTAACCAACACTAAACAACATCCTAAGCCTTCCCAAACATATCCTAACATCAAACTTCCATCCTACCCCTATTGATCAACCAATCTCAATATCAAGAATCAAAGAAAATAAACATGCAAGTAATAAAACCTATATGAATCATCCTAAAACAACAAACCAAACACAAATATAACATGCAAAATCAACAACCACCATGGCTCCCCAAACACCCCCTTTGCCGTGGGGTTTGGGTGACCCAATCACCACAACCAAATTAATTTTGGTGGGTTTTCATGGTGTTTATACTTCCATAACACTAAATTATCAACATGCACTAGCTCTTTAAGCCTCAAAAACGAATTTGGATCATATGGAAAAATCTTGAAAATTTTTTATCAATGCATGTTGGATTTGAGCACATGAATAGGTGGGGAATGACCAAACTAAGCGTGGTCTAACCTTAGATTTTTGAAAAATCAAGTGGAAAAGATTTTTGGTGGATTTTTGATGGTGGTGGGGGTTGCCGTGAGTTTGAGAGAGAAGAGAGGGAGTGGGTTTTGATTTTTGGTGAAATGTTTAGTATGTGTTTGTGTATTTGTTCATTTAGGCCCTTTTGATGGGTTAGGAGGGACCTAAGTGCAAATTTTGGGCTTCTTTTGTCCTTAAATAGAAAACGACCTCAAAACTTTGCGGGTTTGACTCATTTGTCAATTTTGAAAATTTTACGGGAGTCGGAAATCTTCCCGAATGCTCCAAAATATTTTTGGGATACTTTAAATGTACTTGGAAGGCTATAAAACTCACCCGACTCAACTTAACACGAACCGTAAATAAAATTCTCGAAAAATTACATTATCGATAAATCGTCAAAAATTATATAAAATTGGGCATCCCTCGGGATCGTAATCGTCATCGTCCTTCTTAAAACGTCAAACGTAAAAATTATAACCTCGAACATCGGCTTTAACCAAAATACTTATAATTTATAGAAATTAAAATTTATCAAAAATTTCAAAAATTAGCGTAATTTAGGGTATCGTTAATGACCTCGATTCTAGGGTGTCACATCCACCCCTCCTTAAAGAGAGCGACGTCCCGGCGCTCGCCTCTTCTTGGACTCACATTTCGTGCTACTGGAACAAATGAGGATACCTTTCCATGAAAAAGTCCTCACGTTCCCAGGTGTATTCCGGTCCACGCTTAGAATTCCATCGGACCTTCACGATAGGAATCCTACTACGCTTCAACCGCTTGACCTCCCGGTCCATTATTTCCACAGGTTCTTCCACAAAGTGCATTTTGTCGTCTAATCGAATCTCGTCCAAAGGAATCACCAATTCCTTGTCCGGCAAACTCTTCTTCAGGTTCGATACGTGAAACGTGTCATGAATAGCACTAAGCTCGGTCGGCAATTCTAATTTGTACGCTACTGGCCCAATTCGTTCAACGATCTTAAACGGTCCAATATACCTCGGACTCAACTTTCCTTTCTTTCCAAAACGAATTACACCCTTCCACGGTGATACCTTGAGCATAACCATATCTCCAACTTCAAACTCCAACGGTTTCCTTCGGTTATCGGCATAACTCTTCTGTCGGCTTCTCGCAGCAAGTAGTCGGTTCTTGATCTGCACGATCTTCTCTGTCGTTTCTAAAACCATTTCGGGTCCAGTCAATTGACTTTCCCCTACTTCACTCCAACACACGGGCGATCTACACTTCCTTCCATACAATGCTTCGAACGGTGCTGCTTTGATACTCGCGTGATAACTATTATTGTACGAAAATTCCACCAGAGGCAAGTGGCGTTCCCAACTTCCTCCAAAATCAATCACGCATGCTCGGAGCATGTCCTCCATCGTTTGAATCGTTCGTTCACTCTGGCCGTCAGTTTCCGGGTGATAAGCCGTGCTTAAACTCAGTTCAGTGCCCATCGCACGTTGAAGCGATCTCCAAAATTCCGACGTAAATCTACTGTCGCGATCCGAAATGATCGATAACGGCACTCCATGTCTACAGACGATCTCTTTCACGTACACGCTGGCGAGTCTTTCCATGCTGTCCGTCTTCTTCATAGGTAAGAAATGAGCAGATTTCGTCAACCTGTCCACAATTACCCATATCATATCGCTTCCACTAGGAGTCCTAGGTAAACCCGTCACAAAATCCATTGCGATTTTCTCCCATTTCCATTCTGGGATTTCCGGTTGTACCAACAATCTAGATGGTTTCTTATGTTCTGCCTGAACCTTTGCACAAGTCAAACACTTACTGACGTAACGAGCAATATCTGCCTTCATATTCGGCCACCAATAGACTTTCTTCAGGTCGTGGTACATCTTATCCGATCCAGGATGTATCGAATACTTCGACTTATGCGACTCATTCATAACCAATTCTCGAACTCCAGGCTTTCCTTCCTCAGATGGACACGATGGTAACCAAATCCGATTCTCAAAATATCTTAGTCCGTCTGACCTAATCACGAAAAGAGGTTTCAACATTCGTCCCAAATTCTCGGCTTCAACATTCCCTTTCATCAATCCTCTCTCCTGAGCCTTCAGTATGGTTTCGGTTAAGTCAACGCTCTCAGTCATCACTAAAGCTCTAACCCTCAAAGGTTTCTCCCGTTCCTTCCTACTTAAGGCATCCGCTACAACATTCGCCTTCCCAGGGTGGTAGCGAATTTCGCAGTCATAATCACTCAATAGTTCAACTCATCGTCTTTGTCGCATATTCAACTCCTTTTGATCTAAAATGTGCTGCAAACTCTTGTGATCAGTGAATACAACACACTTTGTCCCATACAGATAGTGTCTCCACAACTTCAACGCAAAAACTACCGCTCCTAATTCCAAATCGTGCGTCGTGTAGTTCTCCTCGTTCTTCCTTAATTGCCTCGACGCGTAAGCTATCACCTTCTCACGTTGCATTAATACCGCTCCATAACCCTTACGAGACGCATCACAATACACTACGAAATCTTAGGTTCCTTCAGGCAATGATAGAATCGGCACGGAACATAACTTATCCTTGAGCGTTTCGAAAGCAAACTCTTCCTCATTTCCCCATTCATACACCCTATTCTTTTCGGTAAGCCGCGTCAATGGTTTCGCAATCAACGAAAATCCTTCAATAAACCTTCTATAGTACCCAGCTAAACCCAAAAATTGTCGAACTTCAGTCGGCGTCGTCGGTGCTGACCATTCCCTGATCGCTTCGATCTTAGCAGGATCTACACGAACTCCTTCACTATCAATCACATGACCTAGAAACTGCACTGATTCCAACCAAAACTCACACTTAGAGAATTTTGCATACAGCTTCTCCTTCCTTAATAACTCCAAAATCCTTCTCAGGTGCTTCTCGTGCTCCTCCTTACTCTTAGAGTAAATAAGTATGTCGTCGATGAAAACAATAACAAACTTATCTAGATACGGCTTGCACACGCGATTCATAAGATCCATGAATACAGCAGGCGCGTTTGTCAACCCAAACGGCATCACTCGAAATTCAAAGTGTCCATACCGCGTACGAAAGGCAGTTACAGGAATATCCTCCTCTCTTACACGCAGTTGATGATACCCTGATCTTAAATCGATCTTAGAGTATACACTGGAACCTTGTAATTGATCGAACAAATCATCAATCCTCGGTAATGGGTACCGATTCTTAACCGTCAGCTTATTGAGTTCTCTATAGTCGATACACATCCTAAACGAACCATCCTTCTTCTTTACGAACAACACTGGCGCTCCCCAAGGTGATGAGCTCGGCCTAATAAATCCTTTGTCCATCAACTCCTTCAATTGATCCGCTAACTCCTTTAACTCAGATGGTGCTAAGCGATAAGGTGCACGTGCAACCGGTGCAGCTCCTGGCACTAAATCAATTCGAAACTCGACCTCACGGGTAGGCGGTAAACCTGGCAACTCGTCTGGAAAAACGTCCGGATACTCGCGAATAATTGGTACCTCTTCAATCCTCGCCTCTACATCACCATCGCTCGAAACTTGTGCCAAAAACACATCGCATCCGCTCTCTACGTACTTCATCATCTTCAAACACGAAATCACCTTCAAACGAGAAGTGCATTCGTCTCCCTTAACCGTCAAAACCCTATTCCTCAGCGGAATCTGCACCAATCTCTCACCACAGACGATCGTAGCACTATGCGCCATTAGCCAATCCATTCCCACAATCACGTCAAACGATCCTAGCTCTATAGGCATCAAGTCGATTTTAAAAGCGTAGTTTCCTAACTTCAAGGTACACCCTTTCAGTATAGTATTCGTACTAACAATTTTTCCATCGGCCAATTCAACATTATAACTAGTCGTTAACAACACCGGTTCTCTATCGATATGACGACTAAATCTAACGTCTACAAAACTCTTGTCGGAGCCAGAATCAAATAAAATACTAGCATAACAAGCGTTTAGCAAAAACGTACCGGTAACCACATTGGGACCTTGTGGTTTATCAGCAGTTCCCACTTGATACACAGCTGCCGCATTATTTCCTCCCCGTCTGTTCCCTGTCTTCGGGCAATTTGCTTGCACATGCCCCCTTTCTCCACAGCTATAACATCCTCTCATCCTGATAGCATTAGCCCCAGTGGCTACTCCTCCCGTTCGACAACTAGCAGTCCTATGACCTGCCTTTCCACACTTGCCGCATGCCGGCGGGCAATTTCCAACATGATACAAGTTGCACTTTCCACAATGGGGATTCACTTTCACACCTCTAGGGTTCGTCACTGCCCTCATCCCTTCGTTCCTTCTCTGATTAAACTGCTGATTACGGTTCGGCCCTTGGTTGCTTCGATTCCCACCTCGGTTCTGGCCTTGGGATTGATTACCTTGTGCTGCCTCCCATTTTCTTTTGTTGCCCTCAGCAATGTAATTCTGCTTGTCCTGAAGCTTAACGTCCATCAAAGCGTGTGCCATTTGAACCGCCTCGTCAAACGTTCCAGGTTTCGACGAAGTTGTTTCACCTTTGATGTTGCTAGATAAACCCTTACTATACTGCTTCATTTTCTTGGCATCATTGGCAAATATGTCCGGACACAAAAGACTTAACTCATTGAATCTCCTGGTGTAAGCAGCTATATCGTTGTTCTTCAAGGTCAAATGTCTCAGTTCGTCCTCCAATTGCCCCAATTCCTCCTCTGGGCAAAACTTCTTGGTCAACAAAGCTTTGGTTGCATTCCACGTTCTCGCATTCGCCACAGCCAATCCCACCGTAGCTACCTGGGTATTCCACCAGCTTAACGCATCATCCAGAAATGTAGCTGCTGCAAACTTTACTTTATCCGCCTCTGCACAACCACTGATTTCAAACGTACTCTCAACTTTTTCCAACCATCGCCTAAGTTCTAGGGCTCCACCCGATCCACGGAACTGCGTAGGACCGCACTTCATAAAGCTAGAATAGGTACACACTCTCGGGGCTGGTTGTCTCCCCGCGTTCCGTCCTGGATCCTGATTTCTCCCAGCTCGGTCCGCTTGCAACGCATTAGCTATTGCTTCCTGAATCATGTTGTTAACACGATCGGCAGTCAACTTTGGAGGCATTGTTTTATCGAATATCTCTTTCTGCTAGACAAAGAAAATAGAAAAACAATGTAAGTATTCATATCAAGTTTCCCAGACATAAAATACATACACCGACACATCACTACGGAGTTACTAATATTCATCAATTCACACCACAAAAGATCAAATTTAAGACATATCACAGATCATGAAAGGTAACATAGATTGTATTGATAGTTAACCAAAATCGTGACAAGTAATGCCACTACAATCATTCACCACAAAACATCAAGTACTTGAGTTTCTCGTCATAATACTATCATACAAAGGTCTAAAATAGTTCTATTACAATGATCAAAGAAAATACAAAACAAGTAACTAGGCATGTGGTGATCCACACTGCCTCTTGGATGGCGGCTCGTCGTCGTCTTCCTCGGTTTCCTCATCACTCACGTCCTCATCCACATCATCCACTTTTCCTTTTCCTTTCTCCTCTGGCCCACATTCTGTTTCCTTTTTCGTCCCTGATGTGGATCCATGCTCAATCGCTACCTGATTTCCCACCGAAATACAAGCACCTCCAGTAGGCGGCTGAACCATAAAGTCATTCGCCTCCATCTCCACATCGTCCACGAATCTCCAATCCGGGGGCAATGAATCCCTCACACGATGCTCCCAACTCTGCATCCTCGACAACCTCATCTGATCTTCCCTCACACGGTCAAGACTAGCACTTAAATTCGCAACCATTGATTTTAAACTGTTGATGGCACTTGTGTTCATCATCCCATCATACGCAATCCTTGAAGTCCTTTCCAACAGTCTTTGATGTTCCCTTTCAGTCTTATCAAACTTCTTAATCACCCTAGTCTCAACTACAAACCGCTCATACATTAACCTTTCCATCCTCCCCAAACGACCTGCGGGATCCCAGTAGTGACTCGGTCTCGGAAAATAGACCCTTGCAATATTCTCGTGAATCGATGGCGACTTGGATGACTCTCCACTGTTCCCATTACTATTATCCATCGGGCGATCAAAAGGTTGCTGCTCATAACGACCGGTCGGTGTTACCTCATAACCCTTCGGCGAACTCGGGGATTGAAACAAATCGGGTTCGGTCTGGCCTACGGCATCCTCGGGAATGCCATCATCCAATAGCTCCTCGGGCTCTTCTTCGGAATCCTCATTGTCGTCACTACTCATGCTGAAATTATCCACCTCGCTTTCGCCATTGTCGTTTTCCGGCCCTATTTCGTCTTCTGGAGCGATCCATCCATTATTATTGTCCGGCGGGTTCGGAGGAAACGGTCCCCCTTCGTGACCTACGACGTAATCGTTTCCGTTATCGTTAGGCGGTACCTCGGCCATTCCTGCAATAACAGCGAATTTCGGAGGGTACATAAGTAATTATACGATAATTATAAATATATGCATGCAAATGCAATGCAAAGGTGGTACATATGCCCAAAATGTAATAATATGATGCTCATGCATGATTAATACAAAAATTACGATGTCGGATATTTCGCGTAAAATTTAACGTCTACATATAGTAATTCCCATACTTATATAATAATTACCCACATATATACTTTACTCAAAAGTATACGTCAAATGCCATAAATACAACAATAAATCTTACCGGAGCCATGCAGGATAGTTGTGTGTGCTTGGACCCTTTTCTTACGACACCAAAAGTTATAGTTTAGGATTTTCAAAAACGACCTAGTTCTCTATAACTCGTGGCTCTGATTACCAATCTGTAACACCCCCACAATTGTTATGCGCAGCGGAACTACAACAATGGGTGCTACACAGTATTCATTGCACACAAGAGATATCAAACGACGCTAAAAAGACGTCGACTTAAAACTTGAAATTTAAAATTGTTAGATAATACATGTCCACAGTTTTTCCAACCCCAAATAGTGCACAGAGTTTAGCGTTTTCGGTCCCCATGAATCTCAACCCCAAAAACTTCAGTTTTACAACCACATGACATTAAACATAAAAATTGTTTAAGTAGAAAAGGAGGGAAAAACAAGCGGACACCAAGCCGATCACACAACATCCATCCCATGCATGCTCCATCCTACTGCTCAGCGGTTACCTGAAACACATGCCAAAAATTTGGTCAACGAAAACGTTGAGTGGAATTCATAGGTTTTTCAATCCATTTGAACGTATATATAATAAAAACCATTCGTGATCATTTATAGTCTTGTCGATCAAACAAACTATAATCAGGAAACTGACAATTGTGTTTAAGCTCATGACACTAATCTGTTAACTCAATCACCCGCGTAAATATACCGGCATGATTCAGATGAAACCAGTGCCCCTTCTAAAGGCATCAGTTGCAATTATACCTTATTTCTCATACAAAATAATCTACCGCAGAACTTACTATAAGTACAGCTTCTCGGCTAGCATTGGGTCGTTAACCCCGTAGTACTACAAATTGCATAAGCGGCTATTTCCCCCTACTCGAGGGCAAGACAATAGTTAATAGTTCATGAATTTAGGGACTTTTGCAACTTTGGTACTCAACACAATTTCTAAGGCAACTTTCGGGTCTAACAATCATTCATGATATACGTTCCTTTTAAAAACTAGCATGCATTTCCCTCGCGGGTAAAACAATTTGAAATAATATAAGCGAGGCTATAAATTCACACCTTAGATATTAAGTAGTCGGTAGTTCGAGGAGTGATCACTGACGATGTTACGGATGCCCGGGTAAATCAACACCTATCACAAATAACGCGTAATGAGTAATCTCATTTAAATACTTACGGTACTGTATAAAATACATATATACAAGTCACTTAAGACAAATATAACTCACGCCAAAAACAAAAACAACAAGTATCATTCATTTTACTCCATTCGTTCTTATAACCTACGTTGTCCATTTTTACACGTTCTCGCCGGTACTTGACTAAAGTACGGGCTGTTTTACCTTATTAAACCATGCTTATAAAATTTGACAAAATTTCCAAAAATCCTATATGACCTGTAGATAACATTTTTTTAAACCCAATAAAAGTTTTCACTTTTACGACCCGTTACGCAACTCATTTCCACGACTACATTTTACGGGCTGAAATTGCGCTTCGACCAATTCTGACCACTTTGACCTATATGAAAAATACCTTTGACTTCCTTGACTCATAAGTCAACATATAGACCCATTTGTACAGGTTAGGGACCAAATTTTGACCCTTGACCATTTACCAAATTATACTTGTGACCCTCGGGATTTGACTAAAACTTTGCACAAATTCGGATTGTGAAAGTCCTCGTCTCCCGGTACCCGATCTTTAAAATGTCATAACTTTTAGCTCGTTTTGAGTCACGGGCTCTACCTTATACCAAATTAAAGCTAGAAAAACCCTCTATCACTACATTTAGCTTTCAAGACCTGGAACAAAAATCATTTTTATAAAATAGACCAAATGTTTCTGCCTAAATATGACCATACCAAAAACATGCTTAGACTCGATTCCAAGACTTCTAACCAACACTAAACAACATCCTAAGCCTTCCCAAACATATCCTAACATCAAACTTCCATCCTACCCCTATTGATCAACCAATCTCAATATCAAGAATCAAAGAAAATAAACATGCAAGTAATAAAACCTATATGAATCATCCTAAAACAACAAACCAAACACAAATATAACATGCAAAATCAACAACCACCATGGCTCCCCAAACACCCCCTTTGCCGTGGGGTTTGGGTGACCCAATCACCACAACCAAATTAATTTTGGTGGGTTTTCATGGTGTTTATACTTCCATAACACTAAATTATCAACATGCACTAGCTCTTTAAGCCTCAAAAACGAATTTGGATCATATGGAAAAATCTTGAAAAATTTTTATCAATGCATGTTGGATTTGAGCACATGAATAGGTGGGGAATGACCAAACTAAGCGTGGTCTAACCTTAGATTTTTGAAAAATCAAGTGGAAAAGATTTTTGGTGGATTTTTGATGGTGGTGGGGGTTGCCGTGAGTTTGAGAGAGAAGAGAGGGAGTGGGTTTTGATTTTTGGTGAAATGTTTAGTATGTGTTTGTGTATTTGTTCATTTAGGCCCTTTTGATGGGTTAGGAGGGACCTAAGTGCAAATTTTGGGCTTCTTTTGTCCTTAAATAGAAAACGACCTCAAAACTTTGCGGGTTTGACTCATTTGTCAATTTTGAAAATTTTACGGGAGTCGGAAATCTTCCCGAATGCTCCAAAATATTTTTGGGATACTTTAAATGTACTTGGAAGGCTATAAAACTCACCCGACTCAACTTAACACGAACCGTAAATAAAATTCTCGAAAAATTACATTATCGATAAATCGTCAAAAATTATATAAAATTGGGCATCCCTCGGGATCGTAATCGTCATCGTCCTTCTTAAAACGTCAAACGTAAAAATTATAACCTCGAACATCGGCTTTAACCAAAATACTTATAATTTATAGAAATTAAAATTTATCAAAAATTTCAAAAATTAGCGTAATTTAGGGTATCGTTAATGACCTCGATTCTAGGGTGTCACATCATAAGATATTGACTCGTCATCATCATCGTCACTGTCGGATGTCAACTCAGATTCACTTGGAATTGAGACCAGGTTATTAGCGCTAGACGTATTGAATTCGTCGGATTCCTTTGCAGGAATTGTGCTAATATCCTCATCCCTTAAGATGGTTGAATCCTTAGGCTTCGGCAAGTCAGGAGAAGGAATAGCATTCTCATTGGTCCAAGAAATAGGACTCTCATCGTCATCACTGTCATAATAATATGGAAGCACAAGAGGAGGAGTATAAGCATTAAGGTTAGATACCTGCTCTTGGTGCTGATCCGCTTTCCATTTCTCCATCATCCTGTTGAAGGCTTCTTGAACTTTTTGAAAGTTGTCAAAAAGTGTGGCCAGTTGATCAGGAGGAAATGTACGACAGGGTTGAGGATTGACGGTGTGACGTGGGGGCTCACGGTTATAAACACTGGGATGATAGCACGGAACTTTCTCAAAGATCTTCGACGGATCACAAGAAGAAGCATCGTGAGGGCCCCCACAAATATAGCACCACGGGTATGGAGAAAACCCCGGTGCGTCTTGAGGATAGGGATTGTCATAGGGAGAGGGTGGGAAAGTATTGTAAGAGTTGAAGTATGAATTTGTTGAATTGCAAAATGGACAAAATCCAAATTGTGTATCTTCGATATCAAAACCACACCGCTCACAAGTACACCATTGACATGTTTGAAAACCATGCCAAGGTCTCCCACACCGGCCGCAAGACGAATTCATGAAGAATTATAGAGAAGAGGGGTAAAGAAAAGAATTAAACATAATAGAGGATAAAGAGGAATATTTTTGGTGCAAAACTTTGAAAAAGAAATGCTTTTTATGATTGTTCAAATGTTTTTGGGATTTTTTTTTTTTTTTTTTTGAAGATTTTTGACACGAAAAATAATGTTCACAAGTGAACGGATCCCAAAAAGCAACGCGTCTTTCACAGAAAACCGTTAATCTTTACGAAAAGAGCCGGCAGCGGCACCATTTTAATGAAGAGATTTTGCTAGGTTCAATTGTTGTTCTCGGTATCTTAACAAATTGATTTCCGGTTCAAAATGCGACTCAGTTGTTTCTGTGAAAAATAATATTTTTGGTTGTTTTTAAATAAAATGTGCAAAACAATTAAAATATATGACTTGAAAGTAAATCTAAGTCTAATTAAAATAAATGGTGCAAGTATATAAAAGCGAGACAGAAATTAAAAGGCACTAAATGTAAACAACGCAAACTTAAATCCAACTAAGGCAAACTTAAAACGCAACTAAAACTAAAACTAAGGCAAAGCTAAAATAAATCTAAGGCAATAAACTTAAAGTGCGAGTAAGGAAAAAGGCGGGAAAAATAAAGTTTAAAACTAAAATCTGAAAATAACCTATCCGGAATAAACCCTTATTCGGAATAAAAGTCTTACTCGGAATATGTCACCTATCCGGAATAATCCTCTCTATCCGGAATAATAGCCTATTCGGAATAAACAAGTCCTATTCGGAATAATCCCTATGCTGAATACTGAGTCTATCCGGAATATTTGGCCTATTCTGAATATTGTCACCTATTCAGAATATCCTCCTATCCGGAATAAATTCCCTATCCGGAATAATAATCCTATGCGGAATATTAACTCCTATTCGGAATACTGCACTATTCGGAATAAGTCCTTCTATTCGGAATATTTAATATTCCGAATAGACCACCCTTTTACTTCTTTACTCGGAATATTCCTGGGAAGATCAGAACCTGCAAACTCAGAAACAAACTTTCCGAAGAACAAGGGACAAATATATGCACGAATTTAATCAAAACAAAGCTAAATCAACCATAAGATTAAATCAAACAAACAAATAAACATCTATTAATCATAAACAATCAATCCAAAACAATCAAACTCACAAAACTAATCAAAATAAACAAAACCCACTTTGATCAAAATAAGAAAAATAAGAACATGAACATGATCATTAACAATAAAAATCAAAGATTAAGAAAGATAGAATGAGATTAACAAGATAAAGATAAAGATTAACAAGAATTAATAGAAAAACTTACTTGAAATTAAATGGTAATTAAGGTGCAAGACAAGGTAATTAAATGAACAAGTAATTAAATGTGCATAAATTTAAATGTGCAGGAAAGTAAATGTGGAAGAAATGGTTTGTCAAGCCACCCAACAAAGAAAAATGATTAACATCCTAAACTATATATAGGGGAGGATTAAGGAGTGCTTAGGAAGCTTCCTCCCCTCCTTCATTTCTTCTTAATTGTATCATTAGGTCCTTCTCTTCTTAATCTTTGGTTAATTGCACCATTAGTCCTTAAGCCTTTTAATCTTCTTTAATCTTGGACTTTAATGACTTTTGGCTCGGGATTTCTTTGAACTCGTCTTTCAATTCATCAATAAATTAGACTTGAGTTCTTCGGCTTTAAGTAAACTTTCGTCTTTCGACTTTTTCTTCGATAAATCTTCAGAATTGGTCTTGGACTTCCGTTCTTTTTGCACTCTTGACTTTTGACTTTGTCTTTCATATTTTTCTTCAATAAAAGCCCGTAAACGCCGTGTTTTCTCCACTTTTCACAATTCCGTCCTAAATCACAACAAAAACACAAACCACGTATAATTCCGACATAAAAGACATAAAATACACGTTTTGGCTCGGTTATTATTGTAATTAAGTGGTAAAAAGGATGGGTGTTTACACACATATCAGTTATATTGATGGATTTAATTAAAACTCTATGAATTCACTCGGCGTTTTCGCTGACCTTTTCTTTTAACATGTTTTATCTCAGGTACTTGAAGGTAATTCTCGGGAAGACGACAAGAATTCATGGCCCGCACTTAAACAATAATTTCCATTCAAATGCTTTGTAAAACTTGTATGAAATACAATGACTTGGGACCTATGTAAATTTGATATTTATGAATGGAAATGCTTTATTATTAAACGACGCGATTTTTAAGCGTTGTCTATGATGTGAGTAATGTGCTATCCCGTAACACCAACGAGTCATCCGTTGTATTGAATTGTATAAAAATTTGGGGGTGTTACAGACTTCACTAACATCATGTGAAAAGCTCACAAAAATTTTCATAGAAAGATTTTACTCTTAAGTCATACTGCCCAACAGATTTCCAACCTTGAAAATCCGGGCAGATTTGTACCCTTTCGTCGTAAAACCATTTTGACTCACTTAACCAATTCTGTTTGTAAATCCGATTCCTAAGTATGAAAATAGACTCATCGTCTAAAATGGGCTTAAAATGTATAAAATATCTTAAAATGTGCCAAATATATGCTTGCGTTTGTTCCATGTGTATTTGTACATATATTGAGAAAATGGCAAAAGATCACAAGAAACAATAAAAAAACGAACATGTGAAAAGAAGCCGCACAATGAACCAAGCCCTAGAGTTGATTTTCCAAGAATAACCCTTGAAGAATTGAAGATTGTACAAGAAGGGTCCTCCAATATTGAAGAATTGACACTTTAAACCCTTTTTTATTCATAATTACAAGATTGGTACTTAAAGTTTGTCAAATTGAAAAAATGACCCTCCACTTTGAAGAATTGGCAAGAATGGTCCCTCATATTTGAAGACTTGTCATTTGTAGTCCTGGAAGAAGTCAATCATACAAGTCAATACCATGAAGAATGAAGATATGTCCAAAAGAGCCCTTGAAGAATCATCAAATTACAAGAAATACCCTTGAAAACACTTTACAAAACTTTTTGTGGCAAAAGTATGAAAATTGAACCTTCATTATAAAGGGAAATCAGATTTTGCTTAATAAATCTGAAATGAAAGAAGAATGGAAAGTCGGGGGTTTAATGTGGACGACAAACAAACTTACCTAGACCACTTACATCATGCTACGTGCCCCACTCAATCTTTTCCACCAAACACAAGTCTCCAACCTGCCATGTCACTTCCCACTACACCCGTTTTTTAAACAAACTTAATTAGTTTATTAAAAAACGCGGTTAACACAATTTTAAACCCAAAACAAGATTAAACTCCACTATTCATCCCAAGAACACAAATTAAGTATTTGTGTTTAAGCAACAATTAAACCCCCTTAACCTCCAAATTTATGATTAATGGTGTCATAAACAAAACCCCACTCATAAACTTGCCACCTCACCACTCACAAGCTCACATGATAAGTCCCCTGCACACGATTTTGGGGAAGAAGCCAAAACATGCCAGCCATCCAACGTCCCACAAAGCTTCTTTCATACTAAGCTCAGTATGGACCCTTGATCAATTGGCATGCCATTTACAGCTCTACATACAGCCAAGAATCCTTCACATGATCAAACAAAATTCAAACCTCAAGGGCATGTATGGAAGTTCAAGTCTTAGGGTTTCACTTATTTTTCAGCTTTCTTAGTCTCATTGTAGCCTATATAAGGCATTAGGACTGCAACATTTATCCTTGCTCTTGGTTTTTTCGTGTTCAACTTTCTGTAAATCCTATATTCAGTTTAATGAAACAGAGTTTGAATTTGTTGAAGAAATCCAAGTGCCAATCTTATTCAATTGGTGTTATCGTTATATGTTTGTGATTGTTAAGTTTGAAAACGTGTTTTCAAAGATTGTGCAAGAAATTGCAAGTTTTCCAAAATCTGATATTTTTCTAAGTC
The DNA here is from genome assembly GCA_025667525.1 of Glebionis coronaria. Lineage (NCBI taxonomy): Eukaryota > Viridiplantae > Streptophyta > Magnoliopsida > Asterales > Asteraceae > Glebionis > Glebionis coronaria. Next base: position 168,542,440 of record CM046882.1, on the reverse strand, counting down.
TTTGTTCAAACCTTTGGAAATTTTGGGTCAAAGATTGATCACATCACCCTGATAAGAAGCTTATCAAGGTGAGGTGAGATCTTGGCTTAGGGATAGTCAAAGAGTGGGGTAACAAAGCTTGAATCAATCAACTTTTATTTCCATTTTATTTTTCATATAATTTGTTATTTCTAACCTTGTTGTTCTTAGCAGCCTATTGGAAGCTTGTACCTTGTTAAGCTAGGCACATAAGCTCAAAAAATCGTGAGTGTGAATGTACATTCATGAGGTTTGAGTCTTCTTACCAAAAATCTGCTTGAAAAGTGATATTTTGTGATTTTGTGATTCTGATATTGTGTGGTGTGTTCATATGGCTTAAATCTGGTTCTTACTGCATGCTTATGTTATATTGATGCTTGATTAAGCTTGGTTAAACCTAAAAACAATTTAACTTTTCAATATTTTGATTTTCAAAAGTGAAAGGGGTGTTTGGGATTACTGCTTGATTAAAGTTTATGCTTTGTATGATAGTTTGAGTAGGTGCTAAGTGTTGGTTTAAGTTTGAATCTGCTTATCAAGTTTTTGAGTTCTGATATTCACAAGTTTTTCTCCTTGAAACACCAAATCTGATATTGTGATATATCTTGCTTGATTTTGCATATTTTGACCTAAAATTTTGGAAACACCTAGAGTTTATGCATGTTTAGGATTAAAAAGTGTTTAAACAAAGTTTGTATAACCTGTTTGAAATATTTGAGGGTTTGAAATTGGGCTTGTGGTCAAATACATCAGCAACCTCACTTTGTGTTCTTCATTTGTTCATCAGTAACTTTCAATAACATGAATATTCGTCTAATCTTTAAGCCTTTGTTTGAAAAAAAGTTTATTTATATTTGTTAGAATTTATTATAGCTTGTGTATGCATTTGGTTCAATTTGGTTGCCTTATTCTTGTTTAATCTGCTTATTTGTGCAAAACTGCTTATATCCAAGTCTGTATCATATCTGGGCAAAGATTGAATTAACTGTATCAATTGGCTAGTTGGATTTGTGTTTATTTTATTGTGATTGACTTCTTATAGCCCACTGGTTATAAGGGTGCCTTTGTTTTCATTGAATCCAACAAAAATCCACATAAGACAAAAATCAAGATAGTCAAGCAGTGGAAACTTTTCCCACTGCTGGACACCCAAAACTAGCCACTGCTAGTGTTAATTTTCAATCAGCTTATCCATAAGCTATTCTAGATTATCCAGACTTGCAACAACTTTTATTTTGTGATCAATCTTCATCATTTGACCCATTTGACTATTTTGGAGCATTTTAGGGTTTAACTTTTAGGTTTGACTAAAAAACCAATTGACTTGACTTTTTCATAAGTGCTTAGTTGCTTATTCCAACTTATTGAGTGTGCTTATTTGAAAACTTTTTGTTGATTTTTCTTAATTAAGTCATTTAAAACCTTTTGCAAAAAGAATCAGCAATTTAAGTAGCCTAAAACTCGAAAACGACTATTTTGTTGTTTTGTGTAGAGAGATTTTGCTTATTTCAGGCTTATTTCTTGGGCTTTTTCAAAATTTCTTTTTACAGATCTCTTTAGTATCCCAAAATAAGCTTGTGTGTCAAATTAGAGCTTATGGCATTAGCTTATGGCTTAATGGGCCAAAAAGACCATTAAGAATAAGTTGTTGACTATTAAGCTGTGATAAGCTCACTTTAAGCTTTTTGGCCTTTATACTTTTGTTCTTAAAATCAAATTTTGAGCCAGATAGGTGATTTTGGGCTTAATTGGACAACTTTTTGCTTATTAGGCCAAAAAGCCTAATTAGGTGGACTATTTTTCATTTTAGCCCATTTGAAGGCCCATTAGGGGTATTTTGGTCATTTCAAGTTCATTTCTGTTTTAATTAGGTTAAAATAAACTAGTTTGCAACTTTTTAAAATTTTTTATAAATTTTGAAATTTTAATATTATTTTATTATTAAAATTAGTTTTTAATATTTTTGCAACTTTTTCATTTTACCTAGGTTAAATACATCAAGTTAGGATTTTTTAAAACTTTTAGATTAATTTTCTTGTCGTTTAAATAATTTTTAGAATTATTTAAAATTTTTATAGTTTTTATTCATTTTTAAATAGTTTTAATTAATTTTAAAATTTTCAAAAATAGTTTTTAATTTATTTAAGTTATTTTAGAGGTTTACAAAGTGAAAAATCTCATTTTGGGCTTTTTGTTAATTAAATTGATTTTTTGGGCTTTAATTAGCATTAAAAAATTAATATTTAATTAAATAAAATGTTTGAGTGATTTTTGATTTTTTGTAAACTCTAATTACATTTTTTTGATTTATTGCAAGTTTCTAGGAATTTTTAGGTTAATTTTTAAATTTCGTCATATTTTACGGTTTTACGTGCACGACTTTTCGTCTTAGTGTAATTTTACTCGTAACCGTCATCCTTTTTTATTTTCTTTTCTCATAATCATAATCACACACATTAATCATTTCTTACACAACACACTAGCCTCCTTGAGAACGATCCCACTCATTGGGTCATTTGTGTACGGTTTTCCTAAACCGTCGTGCTTACCACTAATTACATCTTGTTTTTCCTAAAACAAGTGTACAATTACAACTATCATTTTGGCGCCGCTGCCGGGGAGGCGTGTTGTGTTTTGATTTGAACAATTGTTGTAAACGAAGAAACAGAAAGGAAACCACACCTAACCTTTCTAGTGAAGAATCTCCTATTGACGAACCTATCGTAGAACAAGAAGCAACCATGGCTAATCGTACTATGATGGAGTTACTTCAAGCACCTACCGAGGGTTATGGAGAAGCGATTGTGATTCCCGACATCCTTGCGGAGAATTTTGAAGTTAAGACGGGTTTGTCGTAGATGATCCAAAACAATAAATTCTGTGGTGATGAAAAGGACAACCCTCACAACACTATCCGCTAATTCAATCGTCTTACCGCCACTTGCAAGTTTAAGGACGTCTCTAACGACTCAATTAAGATGATGCTTTTTCCGTATTCCTTAGCGGTGCCCGCTAAAAATTGGTTAGAGAAAGAGCCACCCAATTCTATATTGACGTGGAAGGATCTCGTTTCGAAGTTCGTGAACCAATTTTTCCCGCCCTCTAAGACTACACATTTGAAAAACGAGATTTCAAAATTTTCACAAGAGTTTAATGAATGTTTTTCTACGGCTTGGAATCGGTTTAAGGAAATGTTGCATGAGTGTCCTCATCATGGTTTTTCCGACTTGCATCAAATTGACACGTTTTACAATGGATTGAACGATCATGAGCGAGATTATTTTAATGCCTCCGCGGGTGGTAATTTTTTGTGTAAAATGGTCGAGGAAGCGTTGTTGATTATTGAGAATATGTCTATGGTTTATAGCCCTCGTAGCACATCGAGTGTTCGTAAGACTTCGTCTTCGGCTTCGCCTTCATTGTCTCATACCATCGATGCTTGCCAAATCGAGGCAAATTTGTAAAACAAAATCTTTGATACGCTAAAAGGACTTTTGATTGAATTTAAAGTTGGTGAACAATCCACTCCCGCTACGGCTAAAGCGGTTGAGGTTTCTTGTATGTATTGTGGTGGAGGTCATGATTTCTCCGAGTGCATTACCAACGGTGGTAACACTTCGAGTGCCTACTCGGCCACGGGAACTTATAACCAAAACGGTAAAGTTACCCGCTCTAATCAAATGACTCCACCGGGTTTTGCACCCAATCAAAATGCTAACAATTATCGAAACAATCAAGTTGGATACAAAAACAATTACAAGGGTAACAACTATGGGAATCAAGGGCTAATAATAATAAAGTGCAAAACAAAAATCAAAACAATGATTTTCAAAAAAACAACAAGAGTTTGCAAAACTTGAAAGATCTTCCAAATGAATTTCTTGAATACGCAAATGGAAATGATGCTAGGTTTGATAATATACAAAGGGAGATCATTAGTCTAAGATTCGAATTTAAGAATGACTTGAAAAGGAGTTGAAAAACAAGTTAGGAAATGAGCTTAAGATTCATACCAACAAAATGGAGGGTAATGTGACTAAGTTACAAAAAACCAACAAAAGATGGAACAAGGGCAACATGAGATAAAACAAGAGATGCTTAAGGCCGATAAGAGGCAATCTATGTTTGAGGATAAAATTTCATCCATGTTTGAGGCTATAATGTGTAAACCGTCTTCGAGTAGTCTTCCTAGGAACACCATATCGAACCCTAAGGGAGAGATGAAAGTGATTACCTCACGTAGAGTTAAGACACTTAAGGAACCGAGTCCTCAACCAATTACTCTAACGGTGGAGGAAATTGAGGAAGAATTTGAGGTGGTGGTCGAAGAGGAGCATATCCCAATCCCACGAAGTATCGCTCAAACCACACCTACGGTTGACCCATTACCATCACTGGAACCCGAGATTCTAAAGGCTATGCCTATGCCTCAGCCCACACCACCTTTGCCTTACCCATCGAGACATCGTAAGGAGAAACGACAAGCATGTGATAACTACCAATTTGAGCTTTTTATGAAAATGTTTCGTGATTTTCATTTCAATATAAGTTTTGCCGACGCTTTGGTCATGATGCCTCGATTTGCCGCTAACTTTAAGAGTATGTTGAACAACAAGGAGAAATTGCAACAATTGTCTAGTTGTTCAGCGGTTTATCTTAACCGCATACCTCAAAAAGTCGATGATCCCGTTAAATTCTTGATTCCATGTGCAATCCAAGATATGGAAGAATGCTATGCCTTGGTCGATCTTGGTGCTAGTATTAATTTTATGCCTCTTGCAATCTTCAAGTCGCTCAATCTTCCTAATATTACTCCTTGACTAATGTCTATCGAATTGGACGATCATTCCACTATTCCCGCATGTGGATTGGCCGAAGACGTTTTTGTGAAAGTGGGAAAGTTCTATTATCCGATGGACTTTATGATTGTCGATATTCCTACGGATCCTCAAGTTCCTCTTATTTTAGGTCGTTCGTTTTTGGATACGACAATGGCGTTGATTGATGTGCATGCTAGAAAAATCACCTTATGTTTCAACGACGAGGAACTTGTTATAAACGCAACACAAAACTCTCCAGTTTCTCATGTTTATTCTGTCGCGACTATAAACCTCGTTGATATGATCGAAGTCGTTTGCGAGGAATTTTCATAAGAATTTTTAGGTTTTGGTGATGATGAAAATAGTGGCATTCCCACTATGCTTGATCCCATTCTTGATAATTCGACACCATCCTTCACTCCATTTGAAGGTGGTGGTTTTACGTTGGAATAATTTGATGTTCCTCGTACTTGTGACGAAGACCTTGACAACGATGAGGAATTCTCGATTATCAAGGATTTTCTTAATGATTTCCCATTTCCTCCACCCGAGGAGGTTATGAGTATCGATCCCAAATCTTCAATTGAAGAACCACCAATCCCCGAGTTGAAAGATTTACCTCCTCATCTTGAATATGTATTCTTGGAAGGAGACGATAAGTTGCAGGTGATTATTGCGAAAGATCTTTCGAATGATGAAAAAACCGCACTTATCGATGTTCTAAAGGACCACAAAGGGGCAATTGCATGGAAATTATCCGACATTAAGGGGATCGGTCCCAAATTTTGTACCCACAAATTCTTAACGGAGGGGGACTACAAACCCGCAATCCAATGTCAAAGGAGGGTGAACCCCAAAATTCACGACGTAGTCAAAAAGGAAGTCCTTAAACTCCTTGATGCGGGAATGATTTACCCTATTTCCGATAGCCCTTGGGTGAGTCCTATTCATTGTGTCCCTTAGACAGAAGGAATGACCGTTGTGCCAAACGATGCCAACGAGTTAATTCCAACTCGACTCGTGACCGGTTGGAGGGTGTGCATAGGCTATCGTAAGTTGAATTACGCCACTCGAAATAATTATCTTCCCTTTCCCTTCATGGACCAAATGTTGGAGCGTCTTGCGGGAAACAATTTCTATTGCTTTTTAGATGGTTTTTCTGGTTACTTCCAAATCCCCATCGATCCTCGTGATCAAGAAAAAACTATGTTTACGTGTCCATATGGAACGTTCGCCTATTGTAGAATGCCATTCGGACTTTGCAATGCACCAGGAACCTCTCAAAGGTGTATGATGGCTATTTTTCATGACATGATCGAGAAGACGATGGAAGTCTTTATGGATGATTTTTCCATGTTTGGTTGTTCGTTCACTTCGTGTTTGTCGAATCTTAAGAGAATGTTGAAGCGTTGTGAGGAAACCAACCTTGTGCTCAATTGGGAAAAATGTTATTTCATGGTTAAGGAAGGAATCGTCTTAGGGCACAAGGTCTCGAAAGCGTGGATTGAGGTAGACAAAGCTAAGGTAGATGTCATCGCCAAATTACCTCATCCCACAACCGTCAAGGGAGTTAGGAGTTTCCTAGGCCACGTGGGCTTTTATCGTCGATTCATCAAGTATTTTTCAAAGATTTCTCGACCCATTACACATCTCCTCGAAAAAGATGATCCTTTTGTCTTTAACGAAGATTGTGTACGAGCCTTTGAAATCCTTAAGAGGAAACTTACCGAAGCTCCCATTCTTCTTGCTCCTAATTGGAACCTCCCCTTTGAGCTCATGTGTGATGCTAGTGATTACGCTATTGGGGCCGTTTTGGGGCAACGTCATGATAATCACTTCTTGCCTATTCAATATGCTAGCAAGACGATGACCGAGGCTCAACTTAAATACACTACAACGGAAAAGGAATTCCTTGCCGTGGTGTATGCATTTGAGAAATTCGGACCTTACCTCATCTTAACCCAATGCATCGTGTATACGGATCACTCGACAATCAAGGATCTCATGGCTAAACAAGATGCAAATCCGAGATTGCTTCGTTGGATTCTCCTTCTTCAAAAATTTGATGTCTAAATCCTTGACAAAAAGGAGCCGAGAATCTAGCGGCCGATCATCTTCTCGTTTGGAAGTTCCTCACCAAAGTGTTTACGAGAAAAAGGAAATCACCGAAACATTTCCTCTCGAGACACTTGGTGTAGTGAATTACCATGCGGGGAACTTCATCAAAAACGAAAACGAAAATTCTTTCGTGACGTCAAGTTCTACTTTTGGAACGACCCTTATCTATTTCGGACTTGTGCGGATCAAATTATTCGACGTTGTGTTTTTGGAACCAAAGCTTCTAACATCCTTAGAGCTTGTCACGAGGGACCCACGGGTGGTCACCATGGTGCTAATCTCATGGCGAAGAAGGTCTTTGATGCTGGTTTCTTTTGGTCTACTATTTACCGAGATTCACATGCACTTGTGAAGTCATGTGACTCATGCCAACGTCAAAGCAAAGCCTCACAAAACAATGAAATGCCACAAAACATCATCCAAGTGTGTGAGATCTTTGACGTTTGGGGAATTGATTTTATGGGGCCGTTCCCATCATCTCGTGGTAATAAGTACATCCTTGTCGCTGGTGACTACCTATCTAAGTGGGTGGAAGCTAAGTCTTTGCCCACGAATGATGCTCGTGTGGTAGTCAAGTTTTTGAAGAGTTTGTTTTCTCGGTTTGGAACCCCTCGTGTGATAATAAGCGATCGTAGAACCCATTTTTGTAATGACCAATTCGAAAGGGTCATAAGGAAATATGGGGTTACACATCGGCTTTGACGGCTTATCACCCACAAACGAGTGGGCAAGTCGAGGTTTCAAACCGAGCGTTGAAGAGGATCTTGGAGATATCGATAGGAAAGAACCGACAATCGTGGTCAGATAAGTTAGACGATGCTTTATGGGCCTTTCGTACCGCTCATAAGACGCCCATCAGGTGCACTCCTTACAATCTTGTGTATGGGAAGAATTGTCACTTTCCAATCGAACTCGAACACAAAGCTTATTGGCCCCTATAGCATTGTAATGATGACAATGAGACCGCGGGAAAACACCGGAAAATGCAATCGAATGAATTAGATGAATTGAGAGACATTGCTTATGAAAATTCATTGATTTACAAAGAGAAAACTAAAAAGTTTCATGATTCTAAAATTAAAACTCGAGTTTTTAACATTGGAGATCAAGTGTTGCTTCTTAACTCACGTTTGAAAATCTTTTCCGGCAAGTTGAAATCCTGTTGGTCTGGTCCATTCACCGTTACCCAAGTTTTCCTTATGGGACCATCGAGCTAGCTCAAAATGATGGTCCTAATTTCAAGGTGAATGGACATAGGTTGAAGCACTACTTTGGTGGGAAAGTTACCTCTTTGAACTACCTCGACCAAGTCACCTTCTCCAATGATAATTAGTATTAAGGGGATCAAGTCAAGCACATGACTCGGTAATCAAAAACGAGGTGCCTCGTGGGGGAGTCCCATGCTTATCCATGTACATATTATCGCTTTCTAATGTAGTAATGTGAGGGGATTTGTGCCCTTCCAACCATTATTTCGTGGTTGTTTGTGTATTGTGGTTATTAGATGATCATGATCTTCACGATTGGAGCCTCTCGTGTTCGTTTTATGGGAGCACACGATCATTTGCTTTGAAGAATTTCTCGATATCCACACATGATATATCCTTATATGTTCTAACCTTAGGTTTTTAGCACACTACATAAACAGCTATTAATTTAATGGTTACACCCTTTCGAGGCTAGATTAAGCATTCGACTTCGTCTTTAGTATGGGGGTATTCCACCCTTAGACTCAAAACATTGAGGACAATGTTTAACTTTAGTATAGGGGGTGAATAGATACTTGCCTTGCCAAACCATCACGCTTTCCAAAGTTTATCTTTTTGTCTATCGTTTTGTTGCAAATAAGGCTAAGAATGGCTAAATTTTAAAAAATTCTCATGTTTTATAAGTGTTTGAAGACAAGAATGTAGATTTTCCGATGGCGAGAATAAGAGTATTTTTGACTCGACCGTGCGTGTTGAGCACTTAGCTTTGATTCCTTAACTTATATTAGGCTAAGTCTCTTAAATGAGGACGAGAAATGATAGAGTTAATTATAAGTTACTATGCTAAAAGTAGAGTACTCGTATTCCTTCAAGAACCCACGTGTTCTCGTTGTTTGCTTATTCTCCCTTCGCTTGTATATATTTTGTTTAATAAGTATTGGCTTAGTGGTTAGTCTTGATTGTTGGTTTCTAGTCTTTTCTAGTAGCTTCCATGTAATTAAATTGGGAAGAATTAAGGTATCGTCAGCGTCACGGTTTTGAAGTATTGGCAACCCGAATAATCGAAAGCTTCACCTAATAATAAGATTTCAAATGCTCACCTAAATCAAGAAAACAATTTGAAGCTCACAAGTCAGAAATATCTATGCGAAAGTGAAAGTGAATTATGCCTTAATCTTTGAAGCTTTAAAGATCCAAAATTCGCCTTTAGCGTGAGGATATACGTCTTGGGCCATAATAAAACCACCGATGAGGAGGATAATAAAAGGCAAGGCAAGACCGAAGTCATAATAAAAGCTTCATGGTGAAGTTGAATAAAAGATGGAGGTAAACCTATGTGACAATCCGTCAATTTATGGTTGATATTTTATTCTCAAGTATTATTTAAAAACATTATTTTAATGTTATATTATGAACTCACTTATTTTTGGGAAGAAATTTGGGTTTACATCTTGAAGTAGCATCGACTACGTCTAAACCGGAGGATTCTACGTTACGTGCTTACGTTTACATACACCGTTTTGGTGACAGTTCGACATTTCATAAAATAAATTTATCCGTGAATATTATTTTAAGATTTTAAATTTGTGTTGGTTCATAATCTCACAAATTTATGAGAAGAGATTAGGACTTACGATTATAATTTAACGTCATTTACGACTAAACTGGAAACCTTAGGATTACTTATTTACGTTTTTGAAATCCGTTTTTGATGAGACAATTTTTATTAGATTCGTTTTGTGCCGTTGATTCATAATTTATAATTTTTTTTTTCGTAAAACGAACCGAGGATACGCAAATAGAGGAAACTAGAATCGAGGAGTACCCGTAAATTAGTGGGATGAGACAAAACAAGTTTTTCCCCAACCCACAAATATGGGACGGCAACATCTATCCACCAACACCATGAGGTGTCAAGTTTGTAGCTTACAAGCTACACTTGTAACTAGCTTAACTTGTAAGCTATCAAAACACAAAACCATCCAAGCCAAAACCATTTCTCCAAAACACATACATGCAAACCACTCTCATCCTCCTTTTTCTCTCTCAAAAATTCGTCCCATATCACCCTAAAACACCCATTTTGATCAAATTCAACCACAAAATCTCATGTTATTTCTACATATGATGATGTCCTTTTGAAGATATGAAGATTGGAGGTGATCTTAACTTATGAAAAGGAGTTTTCATTAGGTTAAAGGGCTGATTTCATGGAGGTGTTCATCCATCCAAAGGACCCAAGAAGTTGCCTTACTAAAGTTGAAGATTTGATAACAAGAACCAAGTCTTGTTCATCAAAAACCTCATCTTTTCATCACTAATTGTGGTATAGAGATTGTTCTTCCTATCCTTTTGTTATTTTGATTATTTAATCTTGTAATTTCTTTATTTATGTATATATATGATGATGAATGATGATTAAAAATATTATGTGAGGATTTGGTGTTGATAGATTTGATAAACATGGTTAAAAAGATGGTAAACCATAGGTAAAAAGGTTAAATTCTTGCTTATAAAGTTGGCTGTATAAAAACAGTAACTAACCAAATGATAAACTGATAAAATGGCATGGTGGAATCATTTCACAGTAAGTATTAGATTTCATACACATGTGAGAGTTGGCCATGCAATGGAATCATCAAAATGAGTGAGATATGATCAAAACAAAATTAGTATACCAATCTGAATAGTCTGTTTTGTAGGGACTGTTAAGAATACTTAGACATGGATTGAGCAGTAGATATAACTAACTTTTTTGTAGCACATAATATGAAGTTTATGTAATCTAAAAATGAGCTTCTATCTCCTTATAGAACTCAAGATATGATAAAAATGGTGAAAGTGAAACTAAAAATCAGATTTTGTGAAATTAAAGTTTAATAGTATTATATAAACACTCAAAATAATATAGTATAAAATGTGAAATTAAAACTCACTAACTTATATATTTCATTTATATAAATATGTATAAGGATAAATAAATGGACATTATATAAAAATGGTAGTTTGGTAAGTTTTATAAGTTATAAAAACTATAAACATGATTTTTACGTCTTTTCGGCTAGTACCGTAAAATTAACGTTTTTCGTCAATTAAAACTTAGACGATCGGACCCGTCTAATGTAAACTTTTTAAAAGTCATATACTGATATATAAGTACTTAATACAAGTAAAAACCGATAAAACCCGAACTAAATAACATATGGACATTAACAGGCTAAGTTAGCATTATTGGACTAATAATCCAACTTGGGCCCAATATGTAAAGTATAATAATGATAATAAAAGTATAAAATGGTCTAATTTAAGGTAATGGACTTATAATAGGCTTATTGGACCTAAAACATGTAAATAGGTAAAACTAGTAAACTAGTATAAAAGTTACCAACACATAACACTAAAATGAGTAAATGAGAATGTATAAACCCACTTGATCATCATCATATATATATAAAATCATCATATTTATACATAAATGTTATTTTTATAAAGTCATTGGACAAGAGTCTAAGACACGTATTATTTGTCTAGGTTTCCGTGATTGAAGCACGTACCGTACATCCGAATTACCGATAACCCGCTTTCCCACATCAACGTGAGTTCATAGCCTCGCACTCTTTTAGATGTTTTTATGAAATGTTTTATAAACCCGCGAGGGAGATAACATGCTAGTTTTGATAAAATAGGACACCATTTGTCCCGACTGTTTGTTTATTGATTTGGACCCAAATGATTGTATGACCCGATGAATGATTATATGACCCGATGTATGAAGTAAAATGGATTATTAAAGTTAGGTTATGTCACTAAAAGTCCCATTAGCATGAATTGTGAACTACCGGGATTTGGTAGACGCTTATGCATATAATAGTACTATTTGGGGACGATCACCCCAGTTCGCGCCTTGACAGTTGATCCCCGTCGTGCCACATTGATTGGTAAGTGAATTTATGTATGAGAAGATTTACACAAGCATGATTATTGTGACGACACGCTAATTTAGATGGGCAAATTGAGTTTCAGGTTAGCTACTCGTTGTTTGTTGTAGTAAGGTAACAATGTCATGCGGCTTATAATAATCTAAAAATAACAAAATACTGCTATACGCATTGAATTACGATATATTGCCTGACTAGAAATACGGCGTCTTATCATTGATATTATGTTCATGTTTTAGTTTTACATAACCACAATCATATAACGGTTTTTATTTAACTCTATACAACGTCATAAAACGTATTGTATGATGTTTTTACGACAATGGTTCGTATAATGATTTTGAAGGCAAAAGCCTATATTATGATTTTTGATAAGGATTTGTACAAAATGACTTTGGCTGTTTTATGGCCTATTATAAAGATTTGTATAAAATGATTTTCGGTAATAATTATATACCGATGATATATTGATGGTTTTATTAAACTCTATTAATTCACTCGGTGTTATCGCTGACCCTTTTCTTTTAACATGTTTTGTCTCAGGTACTTGAAGGTAATTCTCCGGAAGACAACAAGAATTCATGGCCCGCACTTAAAAAATAATTTCCATTCAAATTCTTTGTAAACCCTGTATGAAATACAATGACTTGGGACCTATGTAAATTTGATATTTATGAATGGAAATGCTTTATTATTAAACGAGGTGATTTTTAAAGCGTTGTCTATGATGTGAGTAATGTGCTATCCCGTAACACCAACGAGTCTTTCGCTGTATTGAATTGTGTAAATTTGGGGGTGTTACAGTTTGGTACCAGAGCTCTCGTTATAGAGAACAAAAGATTTTTATAACTAAGGTTTTGGATAAAAGATTTCAAAATCTTTTAACTATAAACATTTTCTTAAAATGTCTAAAAATCTTTTGACTATAACGGTGCCGAAGAATTCCCGAGTTACCGAAAAGGCCATACTGAGAAGTGTTATTTTAATATATATATATATATATATATATATATATATATATATATATATATATATATATATATATATATGATGTAATTTGACTACATGATTGTTTGATGATTATTTTAATACTTATACGAGGTATTTATACGACGTAGATTGTCACAAGAAACCCTAACTTCCATAGCAAATCAATCGAAGCTATTTCCGTAGGAATCCTAGCTATTCTAGTTCTAAACCAAGTTGTCGATATTTATGATCCCGACAAAATGGTTGATATTCGTAGAAATGTTAGTATTAGTTGATTATGATATTAAAGAAGAATTGGCGAGATTAAATCTGATGTCGATGCCATGACGATCTTTCCTTATAGAGTGAAGTTTGACAAAACGTTACCACCTAGAAAGGTGTCATTTGATTTGGTGTCACCCAATTCTTAAATTTGAAATCGAAAGGGTGAATGTTGCACTTGAGGCTGTCATTGGAACCATTACCCAAAAGCCTCATGCCACAAGTACCTTTCCGAGAAGTCTAATTGAATGATCGAGTCATTTCATAGTAGTGACTCATTTGATAACTATTGCCCTTTTAAGGATTAAGAATAAGGTTGAAAGTATTGAAAAATGAGGTTGGATATCGAATTGAGTATAAGTTGATTGAAATTTGAATAAAGTAAAATTTAACCCATATGGAATATGAGATTGTTAAGAGGAAGTCGTTAAGTTTTGTGATTGAATTATAAGGTTTTAAATGATTGTTAGTTCGTGTTAAGGGTTGCTCCTAGACCATTGTCCAATGACGAGGATGCCCAGTGTCCAAGAAATAAATTGAAGAATCTTCTTCAGAATTGGGACGGATGGATCTTTCGGGACATGTGAAACACCTAATGACTCTTGTAGATTAGTATTCATTGTGGTATCTTTTAAAAATCCCTAACCTAATTGAGACATCAGTTGGTAGGATAAGTTCTTGGAATCATATGACATAGTGACACGTAATGTGTTACGGTACAATTTTGACTTGTTTGTGATTAATGAAAAGACTACATTTGATTGCTAAATCCTACATGTATCGATGTTATCTATCTTTTATTGCTTCACCCTAATGTTCGCATTAGTGATGCAACCATTGAACAAGTACTCATCTCGATTTGAGTTACGTTGTGAAATATTCTTTGTGAGTGCCATCGAGGTCATGAACCTCATGATTAGTTGGCTAAAGCTCATTTCCTATCAAATTATAGTTAGTTCTTGGTGAACAAGCTTTCATCACTCTTTTGCAGATCACTCATTGTTTTTATAAGATAAAACAGTATCCCTTGAGAAAAATTGAATTTTCATTACTATAAGGATTATTCAAAGTGAGATTTATAAGTGATTGTAAACGAAATGAAGTTGTTTATAAAACACCTTGGAAAACTTAATTGTTTTCATAAAAAAGAAAATCTTTGTAAATTTATTTTTGATTCTTATTTAAGAATTAAGCACGAAAATGTTTTTATTATAAACATGATGAGAAAATTTTGACAAACTGAATATTGCATCATTAATCTTGAAATTATATATAGTTGCGCGCCTACATACAATTTGGAAGGGACCATGCAAGACTGGTTAGTAGTCACCATGAAATTGTTAATAAACACTACATTTTCTTTGAAGTTATGAAAGATTAAAAATTTATGAGATCTACAAGAAGTGCAAAATAGGGACATAATGTTAGAGACACCTACATATGTGCCCGTACTATTTATTCTTCTAAGTCGAATTCACTCATCTGTGGAATTTGTCTTATTTGACAATTGATGTTCCCTTTTTGTCCAATTCTCCCGTGGCGAGATTCTTTGGAAAAGTATCTGATTACCGAGTGTTGATACCCGATTAGATGTGTCGACGTTCCTATCATTTCTTTTGATTAGATTTCATTTGAATGACCTGGGTAACGATCCGAGGAGCTTTCGAATGCGTACTCATATCATGAAAACATGGGATAGACTCATATTCGTTAATGTTTTCGTATGTATCTGATTTGAAATTCTCTCGCGTAGATTATACGTAGACCTTACTCTTTTTAAGGTTAGTTATGTCTCCATATATCCCTGAAGTTGTGAAGGATTATGAGTTATTATTAGTATTTTGAGAAGTTCACATCTTATCAACGGTAATGAAACTGGAAAGTTGGTAGTGTCAGTAGAATGGATTGATTGATTATGACAAGACGACATTGTCTTAATTGATGGGAACTCGAGTAGAATTCTTCCAAAAGATGAGATGTTGATTATCAAAAGTGATCTAAATAATTCTTGGTGGATGACCATATCCTGCATTTAGACTTGAAGTTATACCATGAATGGTTATAAACTAACCATAGATAATGTAATCTAGAAAGAACTTAAAGTAAATTTATTAAAAGATGTTTATGTTATCTGAAACTTTAGGAGGTATTTGCTGGTGAATTACCTAGACCTTCGCCGTTAAGGCAATTTGAATTTGGTATTGGTTATACTCCCGGTGCTGCACCTGTAGCATGAGTACTGTACGTCAGCACCATCTGAAATAAAGGAATTACCATACAACTGAGAGAGTTTTCAGAGAAAGATTTTATTCTACCGAGCTCGTCATCATGAAGAGCTATGGTGTTATCATTCCTTATATTTGTTGAATTACCGTGAACTAGGTAAATTGATGATCAAAATCTATATCTACTACCCAAGATGATAGATTTCTTCGATCATTTACAAGGTTCTAGCGTATCTTCAAAAATTTGATCCGCGGCATGGTTATCATCAACTTCGCGTCCGCGAAAAAGATTATCTATTCCAATCACTACATCCAGAACTTGTAATGAACATTATGAGTTTCACGTGATGTCGTTTGGATAGACTAATGCACATGTTGTATTCATGAAATTGGTGAATCACGTGTGTAGGTTGTAATTTGATAAATTCATGCTCGTGGTCATTAAGAACCATCTGTTTGTTTATAAGAATAAGAATGAGTTAATAATTATTTATAGATTGCCCTGAATTGGCCGAGTAATGAAAAACCTATACCTTGAGTATTTAACATGTGATTTAAGTCTTAATCCTTTACATTATTTGACCGTGTGTTTAATAGATAATGGAATCTATATTGACTCTTCAAAAATTAGAGCCATTTAAGACTTTGGGTTTCACCAAAAAGAAAGTGCAAATATGTTTTGACAAATGTTTTATCAAAATAATTTTTAAGGAATTATTCCCTTATATCCAGAACATTTAACTAAACTCCTGTTTAGGGGTAAATGTTTGTATATACCTCAAGACAACCTAAGAGAGATTGAGGAAACCATTTAAACCATGACTTGGAATTTGAAACGACAAATTTTGTTTGTCAACTAAGAAAATTTTGACCAAAGTATAAACAAAGATTTTTCGAACATTTACGGATCTTATTAATTATTTTAATTACTTTCGATAATAAACAAAAATCTTGTTAATTAAATTCAAATTTATTTTGAACATTTTTATATAATTGGTCGAACTATGAAATTTAAAATTTTTACGTTTACGTTTCATAAAAATTGAATATTTATTATTTAATTACTTGAAATAATTATCGACGCTTTAAACGTCGGATTGAGCAAAACTAATAAAAATGATAGTTGAGACGAAACTAAAACTTAAAAAATGTGAAGAGAGAAATTTTGAATGAATACGGTCTTGATATTTATTTCATCAAGAAATGCGAATGTAATTACTGACACGTTATGTAGAAAGGATAAAGAATCAATTAGGATGTGTTCCTTAGTAATGACTGTGCAAATAAATTGTCGAGCAATTTAAAAATAGCCGATGCTTGTAAACAGGATAATATAGATAATAAAAGGGGGTTCACGGCTAATGTGAACCATTAAATTGAGAAGCCGGTGGCGTTAAAAGTTTAAAAGGCCGCTTGTGATTGCCTAAATATGGAGATTTTGAGACTTAGTCGTATTAGAATCTCATAACATTAAGTATTCTATTCATGTCATTTCTGATTTAATATATCTTTATCTAAAGAAGTTGTACTTATGGCAAATTATGAAGGCATACATCGCCTCATACATTAGTAAACGTCTGACTATTGCAAAGGTCATCATCTGAATTTGATTCGATTTGGGTCATCGTCGACAGACTGACCAAATCTGCTAATATCATTCTTGTTAATGATAAATTCTCGATGAAGAAATTGACTCTTTATATTTAAAAGAGTTGTGTAAGCATGGTGTGCCTGTATCGATCATCTCTATCAAGATCCTCGCTTCGCATCAAATTTCTAGAGATTTGCTCAGAAGTCATTGGGAACAAACCTTGATGAAGAGTACTGTTTACAACCCCAATCGAAGGGACGAGGTAAAGTAACGATACAAAACACTAGAAGTCTTGTTTTATGTTTGAATGATTGACCTTTGGTAATGAACCGTATAATCGATTTCCTTTGGAGAGATTATCATTGATAACTATCGTATTAGGATCGAGATCGAATCTTGTGTGGACCTAAATATTAGAGCATCTGTAAGCAGGAGTTGGGATGAAGACACCCGACATACACCCACTGTGAGTTGGACATGTCTTTTAGGTTTAAGGTTTTCTATGAGGACAGACCTAACCTTACAAAATAACCGACCTGCGAGACCTGAATTGATTGTTGAAATTAGGATCTGATTATTGACTGCCGGTAGTGGCAGAAGGTTATGTGAATATGAAATGTAGATCTTGAAGTGCCAGATGGGTCGCGAAGTTATGCCAAAAATTTTCACCTTGGAAAAATGAATAGATGATCTGAAAGATCATGGGAAATAAGTCTTCGTCGAATGGGACAATTGAGATGATGTAAAAGTTGGTTTGAAAGGCATATAAGCTGGATCTACCCTAGGACTTCAAGGGCTGCGTAAAATATGATTCGTATATCTAACTTGATGAAATGTCTATCAAGGGAAAATCTGATTACTTCTTGATGAAGTTTAGATCGGAGAAAGGTTGCATTCATCAAAAACCCGTGAACATCATGGATAGAGAAAGTAAGTCAACATTAAGCCTGATCGTATTCCTGTAGTTATGTTTGATGAAACTCGCGTATTGTAATGAATTACACTTGTGAGAAAAGACCGAATGTGGAGGAAATACCCACATGGCTTTAACTGTATAAGAAGCGAGTAGTAAGATAAATTGATCTTTGAGGACAAAGATCCTGTTTAGGGGTAAATGCTGTGACAATCCGTCAATTTATGGTTGATATTTTATTCTCAAGTATTATTTAAAAACATTATTTTAATATTATATTATGAACTCACTTATTTTTTGGAAGAAATTTGGGTTTACATATTGAAGTAGCATCGACTATGTTTAAACCGGAGGATTCTACGTTACGTGCTTACGTTTACATACACCGTTTTGGTGACAGTCCGACATTTCATAAAATAAATTATCCATGAATATTATTTTGAGATTTTAAATTTGTGTTGGTTCATAAACTCACAAATTTACGAGAAGAAATTAGGACACGATTATAATTTAACGTCCTTTACGACTAAACCGGAAACCTTAGGATTACGTATTTACGTTTTTGAAATCCGTTTCTGATGAGACAATTTTTATTAGATTTTTTTTGTGCCGTTGATTCATAATTTACAAAAACGTCTTTCGTAAAACGACCCGATGACACACAAATCGAAGAAACTAGAATCGAGGAGTACCCGTAAATTAGTGGGATGAGACAAAACAAGTTTTGCCCCACCCCACTAATATGGGACGGCAACATCTATCCACCAACACCATGAGGTGTCAAGTTTGTAGCTTACAAGCTACACTTGTAACTAGCTTAACTTGTAAGCTATCAAAACACAAAACCATCCAAGCCAAAACCGTTTCTCCAAAATACATACATGCAAACCACTCTCATCCTCCTTTTTCTCTCTCAAAAATTCGTCCTATATCACCCTAAAACACCCATTTTGATCAAATTCAACCACAAAATCTCATGTTATTTCTACATATGATAATGTCCTTTTGAAGATATGAAGATTGGAGGTGATCTTAACTTATGAAAAGGAGTTTTCATTACGTGGGGCTGATTTCATGGAGGTGTTCATCCATCCAAAGGACCCAAGAAGTTGCCTTGCTAAAGTTGAATATTTGATAACAAGAACCAAGTCTTGTTCATCAAAAACCTCATCTTTTCATCACTAATGGTGGTATAGAGATTGTTCTTCCTATCCCTCTGTTATTCTGATTATGTAATCTTATAATTTCTTTATTTATGTATATGTATATGATGATGAATGATGATTAAAAATATTATGTGGAGATTTGGTGTTGATAGATTTGATAAACATGGTTAAAAAGATGGAAAACCATAGGTAAAAAGGTTAAATTCTTGCTTATAAAGTTGGTTGTATAAATACAGTAACTAACCAAATGATAAACTGATAAAATGCATGGTGGAATCCATTTACAGTAATTATTAGATGTCATACACATGTGAGAGTTGGCCATGCAATGAAATCATCAAAATGAGTGAGATATGATCAAAACAAAATTAGTATACCAATCTGAATAGTTTGTTTTGTAGGGACTGTTAAGGATACTTAGACAAGGATTGAGCAGTAGCTATAACTAACTTGTTTGTATCACATAATATGAAGTTTATGTAATCCAAAAATGAGCTTCTATCTCCTTATAGAACTCAAGATATGATAAAAATGGTGAAAGTGAAACTAAAAATCAGATTTTGTGAAATTAAAGTTTAATAGTATTATATAAGCACTCAAAATAATATAGTATAAAATGTGAAATTAAAACCCACTAACTTATATATTTAATTTATATAAATATGTATAAGGATAAATAAATGGACATTATATAAAAGTGGTAGTTTGGTAAGTTTTATAAGTTATAAAAACTATAAACATGATTTTTACGTCTTTTTGGCTAGTACCGTAAAATTAACGTTTTTCGTCAATTAAAACTTAGACGATCGGACCCGTCTAATGTAAACTTTTTAAAAGTCATATACTGATATATAAGTGCTTAATACAAGTGCCGATAAAACCCGAACTAAATAACATATGGACATTAACAGACTAAGTTACCATTATTAGACTAATAATCTAACTAAATGGGGTAAACACTTATAAATTTACTTATTGGGCTTAACCCACTTGGGCCCAACATGTAAAGTATAATACTGATAATAAAAGTATAAAATGGTCTAATTTAAGTTAATGGACTTATAATAGGCTTATTGGACCTAAAACATGTAAATAGGTAAAACTAGTAAACTAGTATAAAAGTTACCAACACATAACACTAAAATGAGTAAATGAGAATGTATAAACCACTTGATCATCATCATATATATATATAATCATCATATGTATACATAATTGTTATTTTTATAAAGTCATTGGACAAGAGTCTAAGACAAGTATTATTTGTCTAGGTTTCAGTGATTGAAGCACGTACCGTACATCCGAATTGCCGATAACCCGCTTTCCCACATCAACGTGAGTTCATAGCCTCGCACTCTTTTAGATGTTTTTATGAAATGTTTTATAAACCCACGAGGGAGATAACATGTTAGTTTTGATAAAATAGGACACCATTTGTCTTGACTGTTTGTTTATTGATTTGGACCCAAATGATTGTGTGACCTGATGAATGATTATATGACCCGATGTATGAAGTAAAATGGATTATTATAATTAGGTTATGTCACTAAAAGTCCCATTAGCATGAATTGTGAACTACCAGGGTTTGGTAGATGCTTATGCATATAATAGTACTATTTGGGGACGATCACCCCAGTTCACGCCTTGACGGTTGATCCCCGCCGTGCCACATTGATTGGTAAGCGAATTTATGTATGAGAAGATTTACACAAGCGTGATTATTGTGACGACACGCTAATTTATATGGGCAAATTGAGTTTCGGGTTAGCTACTGTTTGTTTGTTGTAGTAAGGTAACAATGTCATGCGGCTTATAATAATCCAAAAATAACGAAATACTGCTATATGCACTGAATTATGATATATTGCCTGACTAGCAATACGGGGTCTTATCATTGATATTATGTTCATGTTTTGGTTTTACATAACCATATTCATATAACGGTTTTTATTTAACTCTATACAACGTTATAAAACGTATTGTATGATGTTTTTACGACAATGGTTCGTATAATGATTTTGAAGGCAAAAGCCTATATTATGATTTTTAATAAGGATTTGTATAAAATGACTTTGGCTATTTTATGGCCTATTGTAAAGATTTGTATAAAATGATTTTCGGTAATAACTATATACCGATGATATATTGATGGTTCTATTAAACTCTATGAATTCACTCGGCGTTATCGCTAACCCTTTTCTATTAACATGTTTTGTCTCAGGTACTTGAAGGTAATTCTCGGGAAGACAACAAGAATTCACGGCCCGCACTTAAATAATAATCTCCATTCAAATGCTTTGTAAAACCTGTATGAAATACAATTACTTGGGACCTATGTAAATTTTATATTTATGAATGGAAATGCTTTATTATTAAACGACGCGATTTTCAAAGCGTTGTCTATGATGTGAGTAATGTGCTATCCCGTAACACCAACGAGTCTTTCGCTGTATTGAATTGTGTAAATTTGGGGGTGTTATAACCTATGATAATAAGGCCCATCCGTTAGTGGGCGTATAAAAGTCTTGGTAATAAGTCTCATGTTCAAAACCGTTATGAAACCGTGTTTATCGATCCTTCTTGTTGACTTAATTTTTGACATCGTTGTCTATTAGGGGGGTTATTAATTCGATGATCTTGGTTACACCGGTATGACTCTTTTTTTAGACCTAAATCTCTATAATCGCATAAGTAAACAATGTATCCTCCTGAACATTCAAGACAAAAATAAGATATAAGAGATACCACTTAGGAAAATGGGAGTATAAGAACGTGATTAGGGCATATGAGTAGTGTTAGCATTACTAACTTATAAT
Organism: Glebionis coronaria; assembly: GCA_025667525.1. Lineage (NCBI taxonomy): Eukaryota > Viridiplantae > Streptophyta > Magnoliopsida > Asterales > Asteraceae > Glebionis > Glebionis coronaria. Next base: position 168,520,376 of record CM046882.1, on the reverse strand, counting down.
GACAATGATCTCGTTGCATGCTTGGCATGGAATTGGGTGAAAATCGAGGACGACGAAATTATTTCTAATGAGGCATTCACGTGTTCTTGTTCGATGAACCTAAACGTCCCATTTTGTGATGAAAATCATACATTATGTCTAAAACAAAAGTAGTAGTAATAATAGTAGTTTAGTAAGTTTATCATTCAATAAAAGTGCATAAAAATGAATTTTGGAAGTGCTACGATACTTTATTCTAGCATTGCGTGAGGGCACGGCAATGGTTTAGTATGGGGGAGTGATGAGACTGCTTTTATACATAGTCTCATGGTCCAAAATTGGCTTAAAATGCATAAAATATCATAAAATGTGCCAAATATATGCTTGTGTTTGTTCCATGTGTATTTTAGGTACGAATTGAGAAAATGGCAAAAGATCACAAGAAACAAGCAAAAAGGAACACGGGAAACGAAGCCGCACAATGAACCAAGCCCTAGAGTTAGTTTTCCAAGAATAACCCTTGAAGAATTGAAGATTGTACAAGAAGGGTCCTCCAATATTGAAGAATTTACACTTTAAACCCTTGTTTATTCATAATTACAAGATTGGTCTTTAAAGTTTGTCAAATTGCAAAAAGGACCCTCCACTTTGAAGAATAGGTACCTCATATTTGAAGACTTGTCATTTTTAGTCCACCAAGAAGTCAATCATACAAGTCAAGACCATGAAGAATGAAGATATGTCCAAAAGAGCCCTTGAAGAATCATCAAATTACAAGAAATACCCTTGAAAACGCTTTACAAAACTTTTTGCTGCAAAAGTATAAAAATTGAAACTTCGTTATAAAGGGAAATCATATTTTTGCTTAATAAATTTGAAATGAAATAAGAATGGAAAGTAAGGGGTTTAATGTGGACGACAAACAAACTTAGCTAGACCACTTACATCATGCCACGTGCCCCACTCAACCTTTTCCACCAATCACAAGTCTCCAACCTGCCATGTCACTTCCCACTACACCCGTTTTTTAAACTAACTTAATTAGTTTATTAAAAACGCGGTTAACACAATTTTAAACCCAAAACAAGATTAAGCTCCACTACTCATCCCAAGAACACAAATTGGGTATTTGTGTTTAAGCAACAATTAAACCCCTTAACCTCCACATTTATGATTAATGGTGTCATAAACAAAACCCAACTCATAAACTTGCCACCTCACAACTCACAAGCTCACATGATAAGTCCCCTGCACACGTTTTTGGGGAAGAAGACAAAACATGCTAGCCATCCAACGTCCCATAAAGCTGCTTTCATACTAAGCTCAATATGGACCCCTTGATCAATTGGCATACCTTTTACATCTCTACATACAGCCAAGAATCCTTCACATGATCAAACAAAAATCAAACCTCAAGGGCATTTCTGGAAGTTCAAGGATTAGGGTTTCACTTATTTTTCAGCTTTCTTGGTCTCATTGTAGCCTATATAAGGCATTAGGACTGCAACATTTATCCTTGCTCTTGGTTTTTCCTTGTTCAACTTTCTGTAAATCCTATATTCAGTTTAATGAAATAGAATTTGAATTTGTTGAAGAAATCCAAGTGCCAATCTTATTCCATTGTTGTTATTGTTATAAGTTTGTGATTGTTATGTTTGAAAACGTGTTTTCAAAGATTGTGCAAGAAATTGCAAGTTTTCCAAAATCTGATATTTTTTAAGTCTTTGTTCAAACCTTTGGAATTTTTAGGTCAAAGATTGATCACATCACCCTGATAAGAAGCTTATCAAGGTGAGGTGAGATCTTGGCTTAGGGATAATCAAAGAGTGGGGTAACAAAGCTTGAATCAGTCAGCTTTTATTTCCATTTAATTTTTCATATAATATGTTATTTCTAACCTTGTTCTTCTTAGCAGCCTATTGGAAGCTTGTGCCTTGTTAAGCTAGGCACATAAGCTCAAAAATTCATGAGTGTGGATGTACATTCATGAGGTTTGAGTCTTCTTACCAAAAATCTGCTTGAAAAGTGATATTTTGTGATTTTGTGATTCTGATATTGTATGGTGTGTTTTTATGGCTTAAATTTGGTTCTTACTAAATGCTTATGTTATATTGATGCTTGATTAAGCTTGGTTAAACCTGAAAACAATTTTACTTTGCAAAATTTTGATTTTCAAAAGTGAAAGGGGTGTTTGGGATTATTGCTTGATTGGAGTTTATGCTTTGTATGCTAGTTTAAGTAGGTGCTAAGTGTTGGTTTGGGTTTGAATCTTTTTATCATGTGTTTGAGTTCTAATATTTGCAAGTTTTGCTACTTGAAACACCAAATCTAATATTGTGTTATATCTTGCTTGATTTTGCTTAGTTTGACCTTATATTTTGGAAACACCCAGAGTGTATGAATGCTTAGGATTAAAAAGTGTTTAAACAAAGTTTGTATAACCTTTTTGAAAGATTTGAGGGTTTGAAATTGGGCTTGTGGTCAAATACATCAGCAACCTCACTTTGTGTTCTTCATTTGTTCATCAGTAACTTTCAATAGCTTGAATCTTTGTCTAATCTTTAAGCCAGCGTTTTGAAACTACTTTATTTATGTTCATTTGAATTTATTATAGCTTGTGTATGCATTTGGTTCAATTTGGTTGGCTCATTCTTGCTTAATCTGCTTATTTGTGCAAAACTGCTTATTATCCACGTCTGTATCATATCTGGGCAAAGATTGAATTAACTGTATCAATTGGCTGGTTGGATTTGTGTTTATTTGATTGTGATTAACTTCTTATATCCTACTAGTTATAAGGGTGCGTTTGTGTTCACTGAATCCAACAAAATTCCACATAAGACAAAAAGTTAAGATAGTCAAGCACTGGAAACTTTTCCCACTACTGGACACCCAAAACTAGCCACTTCTAGTGTTAATTTTCAATCAGCTTATCCATAAGCTAGTCTATCTTATCTAGACTTGCAACAACTTTGATTTTGTGATCATTCTTCATCATTTGACCCATTTGACTATTCTGGAGCATTTTAGGGTTTGACTTTTAGGTTTGACTAGAAAACCAATTGACTTGACTTTTTCAGATGTGCTTAATTGCTTATTCAAGCTTATTGAGTGTGCTTATTTGAAAAATTGTTGTTGATTTTTCTTAATTAAGTCATTTAAAACCTTTTGTAAAAAGAATCAGCACTTGAATTAGCCTATAACTCGAAAACAACTATTTTGTCGTTTTGTGTAGAGAGCTTTTGCTTATTTCAGGCTTATTTGTTGGGCTTTTTCAAAATTTCTTTTTATTGATCTATTTGGTATCCCAAAAGAAACTTGTGTGTCAAATTAGAGCTTATGGCATTAGCTTATGGCTTAATGGGCCAAAAAGCCCATTAAGAATAAGTTGTTGACTATTAAGCTGTGATAAGCTCACTTTCAGCTTTTGGGCCTTTAGACTTTTGTTCTTAAAATCACATTTTGTGTCAGATAGGTAATTTTGGACTTAATGGGACAACTTTTTGTTTATTGGGCCAAAAAGCCCAATTAGGTGGACTGTTTGTCATATTAGCCCATTTGAAGGCCCATTAAGGGTATTTTGGTCATTTCAAGTCTATTTCTGTTTTAATTAGGTTAAAATAAACTAGTATGCAACTTTTTAGAATTGTTTATAAATTTTGAAATTTTAATATTATTTTATTATTATTTTATTATTAAAATTAGTTTGTAATATTTTTGTAACTTTTTCATTGTTCCTAGGTTAAATACATCAAGTTAGGATTTTTTTAAACTTTTAGATTAATTTTCTTGTCATTTAATTAATTTTTAGAATTATTTTAATACTTTTATAGTTTTTAATCATTTTTAAATAGTTTTAATTAAGTTTAAATTTTTCAAAAATAGATTTTAATTAATTTAAGTTATTTTAGAGGTTTACAAAGTGAAAAATATCATTTTGGGCTTTTTGTTAATTAAATTGATTTTTTGGGCTTTAATTAGCATTAAAAAATTAATATTTAATTACATAAAAGGTTTGACTGATTTTTGATTTTTTGTAAACTATAATTACATTTTTTGGATTTATTGCAATTTTCTAGGAATTTTTAGGTTAATTTTTAAATTTTGTCATATTTTACGGTTTTACGTGCACGACTTTTCGTCTTAGTGTAACTTTACTCGTAACCGTCATCCTTTTCTATTTTCTTTTCTCATAATCATAATCACAAACATTAATCATTTCTTACACAACACACTAGCCTCCTTGAGAACGATCCCACTCATTGGGCCATTTGTGCACGGTTTTCCTAAACCGTCGTGCGTACCACCAATTACATCTTGTTTTTCCTAAAACAAGTGTAAATTTACAACTATCAACTCTTAACTCCCGGTTTTGAGCTAAAGAACAGCCCTCAAACATTTTTGAAACTCTACTTATAGTCCCCGAGATTTGACCTAATATCGAACACAAATTCGGATTCCGTCGATACTCGCCTCCAGGTACACAAATTTTCAAACTTACATAACTTTTGACTTGTTTGGAGTTAAAAGAACTATCTTATACCAAAACGAAGGTAGAAAGAAGCTCTACAACTACATTCTATAATGAAAACATGGACTTAAACTTAAAACATCGAAAACAACCTTAAACAATCTGCTCTAAAATGACACTTTAAAAATCACCTACACTTGTTTTTAATCCATTTCATCTACTCCTATACCCCTAATATCATCACTAAATAATTCCAAATCATTCATAACATCCTAAATCACTTGTATAACAACCTTAATCAAAAACCCATTTCACAAACAAACCCTTACACATGTTTAATTATTTTAAAGCTTGAAAACATCACCATAAACATAACCCCATTAACAAAATAGACCAAACATCAAAAATAAAACAAACACCCCCTTGGCCATGAGGTTTAATGAACAAAAAAAAATCAAGCTTGTTTAACCAATATCCCATGTTTATAATCATTAGATTTAACCATGCATTCAAGAAAGCTTAATCAAAACCCACTTTATTTTGAAAAATGTATTTTGAAAAAATCAAAGCCTTGCATGTTTGTTTTTAGTGGATTAAAATACTTACAATGATGAAAGAAATGATGGTTTATGATTAGTTTCTTCAAAAACTAAAAAAATCAATGGTGGAGTGGTGGTGGTGGTGTAGCCGTCGGCTAGAGAGAAGAGGAGAGGGAGAGGGTAAAATTTTTGAAGTGAAAAATGATTGTGTGTGTTTGTTGCTTCCCTTTTGTATGTTTGGAGGGACCAAACTTGCCAAAATAGCTATCTTTTGGCCTTATGATAAAACAATGATTTAAAGAGAGGGAATATAACCCACTAGTCGGTTTTGAATTTTTGCGGGAGTCGGGGTTCGTCCCGGCTACCTCAGAATACTATTAAATGGTTCAAACGCACACAAAATGGAATAAAAACGGTTCCGACTCGTGTTAACACGCAATTAAAATAAAAACTTTGGAAAATCCAAATATCGATCAATCGATAATAAAAGATAAATATTGGGCATCCGTCAGTATCGTGGTCATTATCGGTTCTTCTTAGATCGTCAAACATTAAAATTAATACCTCCAACATCGGTTTCAAATTAAACCGTCAAACATATGACCAAACAAAATTCTTAAAAATTTCAAAAATATACGTAAATTTGGGATAAATAGTGACCTCGGTTTCTGGGTATCACATCGTCTCCTCCTTAAGGGTATCACTAGAACAAATGAGGGTACTTTTCCTTAAAGAAATCCTCACGTTCCCACGTAAATCCTGGTTCACGCCTAGAATTCCATCGTACCTTCACAATGGGAATTCTACTATGCTTCAATCTCTTGACTTCTCAGACTATAATCTCCACTGGTTCCTCCACAAAATGCAATTTGTCGTCGAGCTGAATCTCATCCAAAGGAATTACCAAATCCTTATCCGCCAAACAATTCTTCAGATTTGTCACGTGAAACGTGTTATGAATAGCACTAAGCTCCTTTGGCAAATCCAACTTATAAGCAACTGGTCCAATTCGTTTAATGATCTTAAATGGTCCAATATACCTCAGACTCAACTTTACTCTCTTCCCAAAACAAATTACTCCTTTCCATGGCGATACCTTAAGCATAACCACGTCCCCAACTTCGAATTCCAACGGTTTCCTCCTATTACCGGCTAACTCTTCTGTCGGCTTCTCGCAGCAAGAAATCGGTTCTTAATCTGCACAATCTTCTCGGTAGTCTCTAAAATCATCTCAGGTCCAGTGAATTGACTTGAACCCTACTTCACTCCAACACACCGGAGATCTACATTTCCGTCCATACAAATCTTCAAAAGGCGCTGCCTTAATAGTCATATGATAACTGTTGTTATACGAAAACTCCAGTAAAGGCAAATCACGTTCCCAGCTTCCACCAAAATCAATAACACACGCTCGAAGCATGTTTTCTAACGTCTGAATAGTCCTTTCGCTCTGGACATTGGTCTTGGGATGATAGGCCGTACTCAAACTCAACTCAGTGCCTAGCGCACACTGAAGAGATCTACAATACTCAAAAGTAAATCTACTGTCGCAATCCGAAATAATCAATAAAGGTACTCCATGTCGACAAACGATCTCCTTCACATACACACTAGTAAGTCTATCCATACTATCCGTCTTCTTCATAGGTAAAAAGTGAGCAGATTTTGTCAATATATCCACTATCACCCAAATCATATCATAACCACTAGAGTTCTTGGTAAACCCGTCACGAAATCCATAGCGATCTTCTTCCACTTCCATTCCGGAATCTCTGGTTGCACCAATAATCCAGACGGTCTTTTGTGTACAGCCTTAACTTTTGCACAAGTCAAGCACTTACTAACGTATCGAGAAATGTCTGCCTTTATATTTAGCTACCAATACACTTTCTTCATGTCATGATACTTCTTATCCGATCCAGGATGTATCGAATACTTCGTCTTATGAGATTCGTTCATAACCAAATCTCGCACTCCAGGTACTCCTTCCTCAGGTGGACATAACGGTAACCAAATTCGATTCTCGAAATACCTCAGTCCATCCGACTTTACCACGAAAAGTGGATTCATCATTCTTTCCAGATTCTCTGCCTTGACATTCTCTCTCATCAACCCATTTGCTTGAGCCTTCAATATCATTCCAGTCAAATCAACACTCTCTGTCATCACCAAAGCTCTAACTCTAAGAGGCTTTTCTCTTTCCTTCCTACTAAGTGCATCAGCTACTACATTCGCCTTTGCAGGATGGTAGCGAATCGTAGTCATAATCACTCAGTAACTCCACTTATCTCCTTTGCCTCATATTTAACTCCTTTTGGTCCAAAATATGTTGCAAACTCTTGTGGTCCGTGAACACAACACACTTGGTTCCATACAAGTAGTGTCTCCACAACTTCAACGCAAAAACTACAGCACCAAGTTCCAAATCGTGCGTAGTGTAGTTCTCCTCGTGCTTCCTCAATTGCCTTGACGCGTAAGCAATCACCTTCTCACGTTGCATCAATACCGCTCCATAACCCTTGTGAGATGCATCACAGTAAACCATAAAGTCCTCAATTCCTTCTGGCAATGATAAAATCGGAGCAGAACACAACTTGTCCCTAAGCGTTTTAAAAACAGTTTCTTCATCAATTCCCCACTCAAGCGCCCGATTCTTCTCAGTAAGCTTGGTCAATGGCTTCGCGATCAACGAAAACCCTTCGAAGAATCTCTTATAGTAACCAGCTAAACTAAGAAATTGCCTAACTTCAGTCGGCGTTGTCGGTACCGACCAGTCGTTAATTGCCTCAATCTTGGTAGGATCTACACGAACACCTTTTTTGTCAATCACATGCCCAAGAAATTGCACCGATTCCAACCAAAATTCAAACTTAGTAAATTTTGCGTACAACTTCTCTTTCTTCAACAATTCCAAAATTGTTCTCAAATGCTTCTCATGTTCTTCCTTGCTCTTGGAATAAATAAGCATATCGTAAATAAACACAATGACGAACTTATCCAAATACGGCTTGCACACACGGTTCATCAAATCTATAAACACAGCAAGCGCATTCGTCAAACCAAACGACATCACTTGAAACTCAAAATGCCCATACCGGGTACGGAAAGCAGTTATAGGAATATGTTCCTCTCTAACTCACAGTTGGTGATAACCCGATCTCAAGTAGATCTTCGAGTACACTCATGATCCTTGCAACTGATCAAATAAGTCATCAATCCTCGGCAATGGATACCGATTCTTGACCGTCAATTTGTTAAGCTCTCTATAGTCGATACACATTTTGAACGATCTGTCCTTCTTCTTCACAAACAACACAAGCACTCCCCAAGGTGATGAACTTGGTCTAATAAACACCTTATCCATCAATTCCTTCAATTGGTCGGACAACTCCTTCAATTCAGACGGTGCCAATGGATAAGGGCGCGAGCAACTAGTGCAGCTCCAGACACCATATCGATCTGAAATTCGACTTCACGAGAATGCGGCAATCCCGGCAACTCTTTAGGAAAAACTTCAGGATACTCACGAATCACTGGCACATCCTCCAAGTTCGTCTCTACTTCACCCGCTAGAAATTTGAGCCTAAAATACATCACACCCTTCCTCCATGTACCTCATCGCCTTCAAGCAAGATATTACTCTCAAACGAGAAGTACATTCGTCAACCTTCACCGTCAACACCTTGTTTCTCAGCGGAATTTGAACTAACTTCTCACCACAGACAATCACCGCACCATGCGAAACTAACCAATCCATTCTAATAATTACATCAAACGACCCTAGCTCAATAGGCATCAAATCAATATCAAACACATAATTCCCTAACTTCAAGGAACACCCTTTTAGTATAGAATTAGTGCTAACAATATTTCCATCGGCTAATTCCACATTATAGTTAGTTGTTAACATTACTGGTTCTCTATCGATAAGGCGACTGAACTTTACATCTACAAAGCTTCTATCCGATCCTGAATCAAACAATACGCTAGCATAAGGAGCATCAAGTAAGAACGTACCGGTTACCAAGTTCGGACCTTGAGGCTTGTCTGCAGTCCCCACTACATAAGCTGGAGCAACATCATTTCCTCCTTGTCTATTCCCCGCCTTTGGACAATTTCACTGTTTGTGTCCTTTCTCACCACAGCCAAAACATACCATTACTCTCGTGGCATTTGCATTCTTCGCCACGCCTCACGACCTACACTCCACGGCCTTATGCCCAACCTTTCCACATTTGTTAACGTAGGAGGGCAATTCCCCACGTGATACAAACTACAACGACTACATTTGGGATTGACCTTGTTTCCTCTAGGCACTGTGGCAGCTCTCATTTCATCGTTCCTCCTCTGATTAAATTGCTGATTTCGGTTAGACCCTTGGGTGTTATTACGATAACCCCCACGATTCCGAACTTGCGATTTGTAACACTCTCATTTTTCTTATCGGTACAGCGGAAGGGTCTTTCAGAGTGTTACGGGATAGCACAATAACTCCAATCATAGACAACAAATAAAAATGGTTGTACAAGGTTTAACAAACATTCATTCGATAAATAGTTTCAAAAGTGTACAACATGTCCCAAATTATACAGGTCATTAAGTTTACAAAACACAGATCGAATGAACATTTTTAATATTAAGTGTGGGCCATCAGAGTCGATCTCCATCCGGATTACCTTCAAGCACCTGAGATAGAAAACATGCAAAAATCATATCAGCGAATGCCGAGTGAATTCATAGAGTTTAATGAAAACCGTTATATAAAACAATCATTTACATTCATTTAAAATCAGAACACAAGTATAATATCGGAAGTAAGTCCACATATTGCTAGTCAGGCAATATATATCAAGCATACATCTTAAACCGTCCATGAGACCGTAGTCTCTATATTACCATGATAGGTAATATATTCATCGTTAATAGCGTCGTTATCATATATAGGATACATTTTTATTTGAATTAGGATTATTATTAGCCGCATGACATTGTTACCTTACTGTGAAAACAGCGGGCCGCGAACCCGACAAACAATTTGCCCATCTAAGTTAGCGTGTCGTCACAAAAATCACGCTATGGAATCTTCTCATACATAAATTCGCTTACCAATCAATTTGGTACGACGGGGATCAACCGTCAAGGCGCGAACTGGGGTGATCGTCCCCAAATAGTACTATCAAATGCATAAGCGTCTACCAAATCCCGGTAGTTCACAATTCATGCTAATGGGACTTCAAGTGACATAACCTAACTACTAATAATCCTTTTAGTCTCGAATATAGGGTCATAGCATCATTCGGGTCCATATCATTTAGCATACAATCGGGACTACTTGTGTTCTATTTTTATAAAAATCTAGCATGTTATCTCCCTCGCGGGTTTACAAATCATTTTATAAAACATTTAAAAGAGTGCGAGGCTATGAACTCACGTTGTTAATGAAAGGCGGATTATCGGCTACGGGCGTGCTTCGGTCACGGAAACCTATATAAATAATAATCGGTCTTAGACTCGGTCCAATGACTTTTATCAAAATAACAATATACATATGATGATTTTGTACATATGATGATGATCAAGTGGGTTTATAAATTCTCATTTACTCATTTTAGCGTTTACGTTTTAGTATCGTCTTACTAGTTCACTAGTTTTACCGATTTTACCTATTTTAAGTTCATTAAGTCTTTCATAAGTTCTTTTACTTGTGTTTACCCATTTTATACCTATATGATCAGTATATATATCTTTCATGTTGGGCCCAAATGGGTTAAGCCCAAATAATTCTTTTTACAAGTTTTTATCTTATTAAGTCCAATTATTAGTCCAATACGTTTATTTAGCTCGTAAATGTCCGTAATTCTTATAGTTCGGGTTTTATCGATTTTTACTTGTATTAGTTACTTATACATCAGTATACAACTTTTATAAACTTTACATTAGACGGGTTTGGTCGCAAAGTTTTATTTGGCGAAAAACGTTAATTTCACGGCGATAGCCGAAAAAGTCGTAAAAATCAAGTTTATAGTTTTTATTACTTATAAATATTATTTTTACCACCCTTTATATAATTTACCCATTTAATTAACCTTTTATACATTTATATAAATAAGTTCTATAAGTTAGTGGGTTTATATTTTACATTTTATAAGTTATAATGTGAGTGCTTATATAATAATAATAAACATTATTTCCAAAATCTGATTTTTAACTTCATATTCACCATTTTTATCATATCTAGAGTTATACAATGACTTAGAAGCTCATTTTTGGATGACAATTTCTTCATAATATATGCTACATATAACTTAGTTATAGCTACTGCCCATTTTGAGTCTAAGTTGCCTTAACAGTCCCTACAAAACTGCTTATTCAGATTGTACCACCTAACTTGTTTTGATCATATCTCACTCATTATTTTGATTCCATTGCATGGCCAACTATCACATGTGTATAACATCATCTACTTACTGTAAATAGATCAAACCATGCAATTTTATCAGTTCATCATTTAGTTATCTACTGTTTTTATACAGCCAACCAATTAGTCATGATTTTAGCTTCATTTCTTATGGTTATCATCATTTTTAAGCATGTTTATCAACACTTGATCCCCACACAACATTTTTATCATCATATATACATCATATACATATACAAAATGAAAGAAAATACATTTGTTCTTTACAAAATAATAAGAGAAAAATGTAGAGGATGATCTTCTTTACCAATCCAAGTGGATTTCTTGTTTTAGGAAGGCAAGAACTTGATGAACACAACAAGTATCTCCAAGACCATCAAATATCAAGATCATATGTTGGAAAATCAGCCCTAGGACACAAGCAAATCACCTCCAAAGTTGTTTATATGGCCACCAAATGATCAAGGCTTCAAGGAAACACCTTAATAGGACTAGTAAACATGTGGTTTGTGGCTAGAAAAGATCAATGAGGGTGTTTGTTGGTTTATTTGGGACGGTAAGAGAGGAGAGTTGAGAGAGTTTTTGGGGTGGTTTGCATGTAGGAAATGGTAAGAATGAAACTACTTGCTAGTTTTGTTTAGTTGGTAAATGAGTTGTCTTAAAGTGTAAGCACAAGCTTACACTTGTGTAACTAGCTAAGACTTGATGCCACCTAAGTGTGGTGGTGTCAACATTGCCGTCCCATATAAGCTAGTGGGGTGGGGCAAAGTGTTTTGTCCCATCTCACTAGTTTACGGGTATTTCTCGATTCTAGTTTTCTCGATTTGCGTGCCCTCGGGTCGTTTTACGAAAAATGTTTTTATAAATTATGAATCACCGTCACAAAACGAATCCAATAAAAATTGTCTCATCAAAAACGGAGTTCAAAAACGTAAATACGTAATCCTAAGGTTTCCGGTTTAGTCGTAAAAGACGCCAAATTATGCACGTAAGCCCAAATTTAAATCCGTAAATTGTGAGTTCGTCAACCAACAAAAAAATAAGTTTCAAAATATTATACGAGAAAATATTTCACTACCTGAAAATGTTAGATTTGTCACAGCTTTTCCTCCTAAAAGGGATCAACGTCCTCGTGATCCATTTCATTTGGATGTCCGTTTCTTATTGAAATCGAAGAGGTGCGGATATTTCTTCCACATTTCATCCTCTCGTTCCCAAGTATACTCCGGTCCATGCTTTGAACTCCATCGGATCTTGACAATAGGTATCCGACTTTGTTTCAGTTGCTTTACCTCACGGTCCATAACTTCTACGGGCTCTTCGATAAAATGCAACTTCCCATCTATTCGAACCTTACCTAACGGAATTTTCTCATCACTCACTGCTAGCCATTTCCTTAGATTAGATACATGGAATGTGTTGTGAACACCATGAAGTTCTGGGGGTAACTCTAGTTTGTAAGCCACCGGACCGACTCTTGATAAAATCTTAAATGGTCCAATATAACGGGGATTCAATTTTCCTCGTTTTCCAAATCTGATAACGCCTTTCCATGGCGATACTTTCAACATTACTCGATCACCCACTTCAAACTCCATTAGCTTCCGCCGCACATCCGCGTAACTTTTCTGTCTACTACGGGCAGTCAACAACCTCTTCTTAATCTGAACTATCATCACCGTAGTCTCCCGGATCAATTCCGGTCCCGTGAGCTGGGTATCCCCAACTTCACTCCAACATACAGGAGATCTACACTTCCTACCATACAAAGCTTCAAACGGTGCAGCCTTAATACTAGAATGGTAACTATTGTTATATGAAAACTCTGCTAACGACAAATGTTTATCCCAATTCTTACCAAAGTCTAACACACAAGCTCTCAACATATCTTCAAGTGTTTGTATCGTCCTTTCACTCTGCCCATTAGTCTGGGGGTGATAAGCAGTGCTCATGTCGAGATTCGTTCCTAAAGATCTTTGGAGAGATTTCCAAAAATTCGATGCGAATCTAGGATCTCGATCTGAAATGATCGATACAGGCACTCCATGCTTGCATACAACATTATCAAGGTATATTCGAGTCAGCTTCTCCAGTGAGAACTGCTCCTTAACCGGAATGAAGTGTGCTGATTTGGTCAGTCTATCGACAATAACCCAAATCGAATTGTTTCCAGATGATGTTCTAGGAAGCTTGGTGATAAAGTCCATTGTAATTCGCTCCTACTTCCATTCAGGAATCTTTGGCTGTTGAAGTAGTCCTGATGGCTTTTGATGTTCAGCTTTGACTCTGGCACAAGTCAAGCATTGGAGAACATACATAGCTATGTCAGCTTTCATATTCGGCCACCAATACAACTTCTTCAAATCATGGTACATCTTATCAGATCCCGGATGAATGGAATACTTAGATTTATGGGATTCTAACATAACCAAATCTCTTAAGCCTCCAAACTTAGGTATCCACATACGACCTCTTAAGCATTTCAGTCCATCAGCTCTAACCTCTAAAGGATCTCCTTCTCCTCGGAACCCTTCATTAACAAAATTCTCCTTCTTACAAGCTTCTATTTGCGCATTTCTAATTTCCTCAGGCAAATTATTGTGCATGGTCAAGACTAGAGAACGCACCCTGATAGGCTCTCTATCTTTCCTACTCAACGCATCAGCAACAACATTGGCTTTTCCTGGGTGATACTTTATATCACAATCATAATCACTTAACAACTCTATCCATCTTCGTTGCCTCATGTTCAATTCCTTCTGGTCGAGAATATACTGTAGTCTTTTGTGATCGGTGAATACCGTACACTTGGTGCCATACAGATAATGTCTCCATAACCTAAGAGCAAAGACCACAGCTCCTAACTCAAGATCATGAGTAGCATAACTCTCCTCATTCTTCCTTAATTGCCTAGAAGCATAAGCTATCACTTTCTCTCTCTGCATCAAAACAGCTCCATAACCTCTAATAGATGCATCACAATATACTACAAAATCTTCACTCCCGTCGGGTAATGATAAGATTGGCGCACTACATAATTTTTGCTTCAATATCTGAAATGCTCCATCTTCATCACTTCCCCAAACGAAAGGTTTATTCTTCTAAGTAAGCTTAGTCAAGGGTTTAGCTATCAAAGAAAATTCTTTAATGAATCGCCTATAATAGCCAGCCAATCCTAAGAACTGTCGCACTTCCGTTGGCGTTGTCGGTGCAGACCAATTCTTAATAGCTTCAACCTTTGCAGGATCAACATGAATTCCATCTCTGTTAATCACATGACCAAGAAATTGCACAGAATCCAACCAGAAATCACACTTCGAAAACTTAGCATACAACCTTTCATCCTTCAACAACTTCAAAACAATCCTCAAATGTTCTCTATGCTCATCTTCATTCTTAGAATAGATTAGAATATCGTCAATAAACACAATCACAAATTTATCCAAGTAGGGCTTGCACACTCGATTCATTAAATCCATGAAAACCGCAGGTGCGTTAGTTAACCCAAATGGCATTACTTGAAATTCATAGTGTCCATAACGAGTTCTAAATGTAGTTATAGGAATATCTTCTTCACGGACGCGAAGTTGGTGATATCCTGACCGCAAATCTATCTTAGAATACACACTAGATCCTTGCAGTTGATCAAACAAATCATCAATCCTAGGTAAAGGATATCGATTCTTAATTGTCAACTTATTCAGTTCCCTATAATCAATGCACATACGAAAAGATCCATCCTTCTTCTTAACGAACAAGACTGGAGCTCCCCAAGGCGACGAGCTCGGTCGAATAAAACCTTTATCAGACAACTCCTTAAGTTGCTCAGATAACTCCTTTAATTCAAAAGGGGCTAATCGGTAAGGCGCACGTGCCACCGGTGCAGCACCAGGAATTAAATCGATTCGAAACTCTACTTGCCTTATCGGTGGAAGTCCTGGTAAATCTTTAGGAAATACCTCAGGAAATTCACAAATAATAGGTACATCTTCCAATCGTTTCTCCCTAGACTCATTCCCGGTCACTTGATCTAAAAATAACTCACAACCGTTCTTGATGTACTTTTGGACTTTAATACATGAAACGATTTTTAAACGGGATTCACCTCGACTACCATCAATTACTAACGTTCTATTCCTAAGAGGAATCTTAACTTTCTTCTCTCCACATAAAATAGTAGCATTATTCAACGACAACCAATCCATACCAAAAATAATATCAAAACTACCTAATTCTATCAACATCAAATCAATCGGAAAGGAATGGTTCAAGAGATTTAGAGAGCATCCTTCTAATAGCTTATTAGTTTTCACTAATTTACCATCAGCCAATTCCACCTCGTAACTGGTACTTATCTCAACAGGTTCAATATCAATAAGGGCACTAAATTTAGTGGATACAAAGCTCCTATCGGCACCCGAATCGAATAAAGCAACAGCATAATGATTGTTGAGTAAAAACGTACCGGTAACGACATTCGGATCCTCTTTCTTCACCTCAATTGTTCCAAGTTGATAGATACCACCCTGGGGTTTCTTCTAGGTACAATCGCTTTCAACTTGGGGCATTCTGATTTCCTATGACCTTCTTCATTATAGTTGAAGCAAATCGTTCCCTTCTTACACCTTTCAACCTTGTGTCCAAGCTTTCCGCAATTTCGGCACTTTCAGCAGTCGCCAGGATGCCTCTTGTTGCCACACTTAGGACATCTATCATCGTTGCGCGGTGTGTTGTTGGTAAGAGCATTTGCATTCCCCTTTCTCTTGTTCTGACTGCGATTGAAATTCTTCCTATAATCACCTCTATCTACACGATCACCGTCTCCCTTTCTTTTCTCACCTACACGGGCTTCATCTTCCTTATCCTGAATTATCTATCTAATGAGTTGGTAAGCCATTCGAACAACATCATCAATGGTCAGTGGTTTCGATGATGTTACGTCCCCCCGGATATTCCTGGTCAACCCTTTCACATATTGCTCAATTCGGATCTCCTCGGGTTCAACCAATCGAGGACATAGCAAGGCCAACTCATGGAATCGATTCGTGTAACTATCAATATCCACACCTTTCATTCTCAAATGAATCAACTCCTGTTCTAACCTAATGATCACACTACGAGGACAAAACTCCAAAGTCATCCACTTCTTGATTTCAGCCCAAGGAGTAGCATTAGTAGCATCAAGACCCATGAAAGCAATTCTCCCGTTCCACCAAGTCAACGCACGACCTTTAAGAGTAGCCATAGCAAAAGTCACCTTATCTTCCTCCTTACACTTACTAATCCTAAACACCGATTCAATCTTCTCGATCCACTGGCTTAGTCCTACAGCACCTTCAGTTCCATTAAAAGGTAGAGGTTCACACTTCATGAACGTCACATAAGTACAACCACTAATTTCAGGTGCATTCGTTCCAAGTCCTCCTACATTTCCTCCAGCATTAGCATTCACATTATTAGCATTCACATTCACATTAGTACCGCCAATTCCACTACCGCCAGCTCCACTACCGCCAGCTCCACTACCGCCAGCTCCACTACCGCCAGCTCCACTACCGCCAGCTCCACTACCGCCAGCTCCACTACCGCCAGCTTCACTACCGCCAGCTCCACTACCGCCAGCTTCATTTCTAGCATTTGCCATAAATTCAGTCATAGATGCGGTAACTTGCTCCGTAATAATCCTACGTACATCATCCTCAGTCACAGCCTTCTTGGGCGGCATAGTTCTATAATCCCACAATTTCAAAGCATTAAGCATTCATCCAACAAAGGATTCATATAATACGGATCGAATTCATAATCAAGATACAAATAAGGCACAATATGGAATTCAAGACAAGATACATATTTCATTCGATCTGAAACAAAAGTATTGTCTTAGTACATCCATATAAAAGTTCTAACACTATTTACACTCAAAATTCGTGCCAAGTCTACTACTAACAAGTCGGTTCAGTCAAAGCTACAAGCACAAAAGATATAAAGGTCACTACTAAATACAGACTGGTCTACTGAGAACCGCCAGATGGTCCATCATCCATCGTCTTCTGGATCTTCGCCGGACGATCACTAGACACATCTTCAGCTGGGCGCTTACGGATTACTCCTCTTTCAACCATATCGGCATAAAATCTACTGTTCCAACCCACAGATATATTCAACTCCTTTTCAGCTTTCTCACGCATCGCACGAGCCACACTCAACTGAATCTCCATAGAATTCACCTTTCTCTTCATAGCAGCATACTCACCACTTTCCAACACTGATAACCTCTTAAAAGCCTCATTCAAACCACGTTCTACATCACTCAAATCCAAACTAAGCAATTCTCGCTCTTTCTCGCCAACCTTAGTCTTCGACTCCAAATAAGCAACCTGAGTCTGAACAACACCTAATCCAACCTCTGTCACACAACTCTTAACACGAGAAGCATCTAGATCACGTCTCATGGCCCATGGTGCAAGACCATCAATATGAGTAGCCTCTCGAGTACTAGACGACTCTCCTATCTCACGTCTACGAGTATCAATACCATCAGTACCGTCAGGTGCATCGTCATCCTCATCCTCCTCTGATTCAGAATCAGATTCAGACGATTCAGACATTTCATCCCTAGGTAACTCATCCTCAGAATCAGACAAACAAACTGGTGGGGGCAAAGGCTCGCCCTCTGGAACATCATACGGATAAATAAGCTCAGCTTCCTCATCGTCATCAACCTCAACATCTATACCTACGTCCTCCTCGACATCCTCGTCGTCAATCTCGTCATCTAACTCATCTAACCCAATCTCATCCTCATTCTCAATATCAGCATTCTCAATCTCCACATTCTCAATATCCACATTCTCATTACCCACATTCTCAATATCATTCTCTACTAAGTCAACCAGAGGGGCAATCTGATCTCCTAGTCCTAACTCGGGCTCGGGATCCTCAAATGGTTCCTCCTCATCATCAATATCAAAATCTACTAAGTCTAAATAAGGATCATCTTCTATATTAGGTTCGGGAATAGCATGGTTTTCTATAGGAATATTAGGGTCAGCCATGACAATCTACATTTATATATATTTATCTCGTATTAGGATAACATACTAGTTAAACAATTACATAATGAAATCACGATATATACATATATATAAATTAAATTATATATATCAAAATATATATCTTCTCAATAGGGCTTGTTGGTAACGTCGGAGATCTCTGGCACCGTTATAGTCAAAAGATTTTTCAAATATTTTCTTAAATGTTCATTGTCAAAAGATTTTGAAAAGTTTTGTTCAAAACCTTGGTTTTTAAAATCTTTTGTTCTCTACAACGAGAGCTCTGGTACCAAACTATAACACTCTCATTTTTCGTATCAGTACAGCGGAAGGGTCTTTCAGAGTGTTACGGGATAGCACAATAACTCCAATCATAGACAACACATAAAAATGGTTGTACAAGGTTTAACAAACATTCATTCGATAAAAAGTTTCAAAAGTTTACAACAGGTCCCAAATTATACAGGTCATTAAGTTTACAAAACACAGATCGAATGAACATTTTTAATATTAAGTGTGGGCCATCAGAGTCGATCTCCATCCGGATTACCTTCAAGCACCTGAGATAGAAAACATGCAAAAATCATATCAGCGAATGCCGAGTGAATTCATAGAGTTTAATGAAAACCGTTATATAAAACAATCATTTACATTCATTTAAAATCAGAATACAAGTATAATATCGGAAGTAAGTCCACATATTGCTAGTCAGGCAATATATATCAAGCATACATCTTAAACCTTCCATGAGACCGTAGTCTCTATATTACCATGATAGGTAATATATTCATCGTTAATAGCGTCGTTATCATATATAGGATACATTTTTATTTTAATTAGGATTATTATTAGCCGCATGACATTGTTACCTTACTGTGAAAACAGCGGGCCGCGAACCCGACAAACAATTTGCCCATCTAAGTTAGCGTGTCGTCACAAAAATCACGCTATGGAATCTTCTCATACATAAATTCGCTTACCAATCAATGTGGTACGACGGGGATCAACCGTCAAGGCGCGAACTGGGGTGATCGTCCCCAAATAGTACTATCAAGTGCATAAGCGTCTACCAAATCCCGGTAGTTCACGATTCATGCTAATGGGACTTCAAGTGACATAACCTAACTACTAATAATCCTTTTAGTCTCGAATATAGGGTCATAGCATCATTCGGGTCCATATCATTTAGCATACAATCGGGACTACTTGTGTTCTATTTTTATAAAAATCTAGCATGTTATCTCCCTCGCGGGTTTACAAATCATTTTATAAAACATTTAAAAGAGTGCGAGACTATGAACTCACGTTGTTAATGAAAGGCGGATTATCGGCTACGGGCGTGCTTCGGTCACGGAAACCTATATAAATAATAATCGGTCTTAGACTCAGTCCAATGACTTTTATCAAAATAACAATATACATATGATGATTTTGTACATATGATGATGATCAAGTGGGTTTATAAATCCTCATTTACTCATTTTAGCGTTTACGTTTTAGTATCGTCTTACTAGTTCACTAGTTTTACCGATTTTACCTATTTTAAGTTCATTAAGTCTTTCATAAGTTCTTTTACTTGTGTTTACCCATTTTATACCTATATGATCAGTATATATATCTTTCATGTTGGGCCCAAATGGGTTAAGCCCAAATAATTCTTTTTACAAGTTTTTATCTTATTAAGTCCAATTATTAGTCAAATACGTTTATTTAGCTCGTAAATGTCCGTAATTCTTATAGTTCGGGTTTTATCGATTTTTACTTGTATTAGTTACTTATACATCAGTATACAACTTTTATAAACTTTACATTAGACGGGTTTGGTCGTCTAAGTTTTATTTGGCGAAAAACGTTAATTTCACGGCGATAGCCGAAAAAGTCGTAAAAATCAAGTTTATAGTTTTTATTACTTATAAATATTATTTTTACCACCCTTTATATAATTTACCCATTTAATTAACCTTTTATACATTTATATAAATAAGTTCTATAAGTTAGTGGGTTTATATTTTACATTTTATAAGTTACAATGTGAGTGCTTATATAATAATAATAAACATTATTTCCAAAATCTGATTTTTAACTTCATATTCACCATTTTTATCATATCTAGAGTTCTACAATGACTTAAAAGCTCATTTTTGGATGACGATTTCTTCATAATATGTTCTACATATAACTTAGTTATAGCTACTGCCCATTTTGAGTCTAAGTTGCCTTAACAGTCCCTACAAAACAGCTTATTCAGATTGTACCACCTAACTTGTTTTGATCATATCTCACTCATTATTTTGATTCCATTGCATGGCCAACTCTCACATGTGTATAAAATCATCTAATTACTGTAAATAGATCAAACCATGCAATTTTATCAGTTCATCATTTAGTTATCTACTGTTTTTATACAGCCAACTAATTAGTCATGATTTTAGCTTCATTTCTTATGGTTATCATCATTTTTAAGCATGTTTATCAACACTTGATCCCCACACAACATTTTTATCATCATATATACATCATATACATATAAAAAATGAAAGAAAATACATTTGTTCTTTACAAAATAATAAGAGAAAAATGTAGAGGATGATCTTCTTTACCAATCCAAGTGGATTTCTTGTTTTAGGAAGGCAAGAACTTGATGAACACAACAAGTATCTCCAAGACCATCAAATATCAAGATCATATGTTGGAAAATCAGCCCTAGGACACAAGCAAATCACCTCCAAAGTTGTTTATATGGCCACCAAATGATCAAGGCTTCAAGGAAACACCTTAATAGGACTAGTAAACATGTGATTTGTGGCTAGAAAAGATCAATGAGGGTGTTTGTTGGTTTATTTGGCAAGAGAGGAGAGTTGAGAGAGTTTTTGGGGTGGTTTGCATGTAGGAAATGGTAAGAATGAAACTACTTGCTAGTTTTGCTTAGTTGGTAAATGAGTTGGCTTAAAGTGTAAGCACAAGCTTACACTTGTGTAACTAGCTAAGACTTGATGCCACCTAAGTGTGGTGGTGTCAACATTGCCGTCCCATATAAGCTAATGGGGTGGGGCAAAGTGTTTTGTCCCATCTCACTAGTTTACGGGTATTTCTCGATTCTAGTTTTCTCGATTTGCGTGCCCTCGGGTCGTTTTACGAAAAACGTTTTTATAAATTATGAATCACCGTCACAAAACGAATCCAATAAAAATTGTCTCATCAAAAACGGAGTTCAAAAACGTAAATACGTAATCCTAAGGTTTCCGGTTTAGTCGTAAAAGACGCCAAATTATGCACGTAAGCCCAAATTTAAATCCGTAAATTGTGAGTTCGTCAACCAACACAAAAATAAGTTTCAAAATATTATACGAGAAAATATTTCACTACCTGAAAATGTTAGATTTGTCACACGATTGATTAGCTTGAGCAGAATTCCCATTTCCTCTTGTTTCCTTCAGCCACATTGTCATTCTTATCTTGCACCTTCACATCCATTAGAGCATGAGCCATTTGGACAACTTCATCAAAAGATCTCGGCTTTGATGAAGTAGTCTCACCCTTTATGTTGCTTGACAATCCTTTGATATATTGCTTCATTTTCTTGCGGTCATCCGCAAAAGCATCAGGGCACAGCAAGCTCAACTCATGAAACCTCCTTGTATAAGTAGTGATGTCATTGTTTCTCAATACTAGATGTCTCTGTTCATCTTCTAACTGACCCAATTCCTCTTCGGGACAAAACTTCTTAGTCAAAAGCTCCTTCGTAGCGACCCAAGTCCTCCCATTAGCCACTACAACCCAACGGTAGACACTTAGTTGTTCCACCAACTCAAAGCGTCATCAAGAAAAGTAGCAGCTGCAAATTTAACCTTATTCACCTCAGAGCACCCACTAATTTCAAACTTGCTTTCAATCTTCTTCACCCAACGACGAAGTTCCAAAGCTCCTCCAGTCCCACGAAACTGCGTAGGTCCGTACTTCATAAAACTGGCATAAGAACATTCCTTTGGGACTTGTGGTCCTCTAGTATTTCCACCTTGGCCTTGACTTCTAGCTGCACGATCCACCTCAAGCGCATTAGCGATCACCTCTTGAATCATATTGTTCACACGAGTAGCTGTCAACTTTGGAGGCATGATCCTAGTAACACAACCAAAGAAAACAGAGTAAGTATACACATCAAGATCAAGAAGGATTCCTTTTTCAAGACATAATATAAATACAACAAGCACAATCAACAATGCTACAAATATTCATCAACCAAATCACAAAAGAGCTAGTAAAGAAACATCATAGATCATGAGAGGTAAATATAGATTGCATTGATATCCACAAAAACGTGACAAGACTTGCCACTACAACCATTCACCGAATAAAACTTAAAGTCATCAAGTTCCATCATAATACCGTAATACAGAAGTCTGAAATAGTTCAATTAAAACGAGGAAATAGAAATGAAATACACGTAACTCATCACGTGGTGATCCATATGATTTCTTTGATGGCGACTCAACCTCGTCGTCATCATCGTCCTCTTCTTCGGGCTCTTTATCACTATCCTCCATCTTTTCCTTGCCTTTTGAAGTAGTTCCCTCATCCACCTTCCTTTTTCCTTTCGAAGTAGATCATTCACCTGATGGAATCATACGCGGGGCCAAATACAACTTGTCCTCAAAAGTATAGTACTCGCCAAGCTCTGGTGGTTTGATCATGAAATGCGTGTTCGCATACTTTTGATCACATCTGAACTTCCATGCATTCATCAAGAAAGGTATTACACGAGCCTCCCAACATCAAAGACGATCATACTTGATACGATCTCCCTTGATTCCTTCAAACTCAGCACATAGATTTTCCACAATCATCTTCAACTTATCCATCTCTGCCCTTTCATGATCCCTAGTATTGTTCGCTCTCAAGACACCAGCATAAAACCTCTGAAAAGCTTTCTCATTTTCCTCAAACCTCTTAATTACTCTTGTCTCTACCACGTACCTTTCGTACATCAATCGATCAAACTTCTTTAAGAAATGCATAGTGTTCTCATAGTTCCTCTTTCATTTGGATAGTGAGTTGTTTTTATAATAAGTCAAGTCAAGAATCATAATCGAACTGGAGGAGCTTGCCAGGATGGCTTGGTAAGCAAGCAAGCAGTTAGGCATAGGGAAGTAAACCCTTGCAATGTTCTCATGGAGAGAACGCGCACTATCCGCAATGTTGGGAATTATTTGATAAGTGTCAAGTACCGTTAGTATATTCCAAGTACTGTTAGTGTTATGTAAGTACCGTTAGTATTAACGCGGTACATAGTAAGTACTGCTACTTATAAAGGAAGTACTGCTATGATGATTAGGACGAATATATCTTTGTATAAGATATGTCATAGTTATAGTTAGAGTATATCTTATGTGATATACCTAAATAGTTAGAATATTGATAATATATCGTCTGTGATATAGTTATCTTTATAGAATATTCTAAGGTTTCTAGGGTTCCTTACTCTATAAAAGGAACATAGGTACAATTTCTTTCATGTACCTCATTCAAGTCGATTAATAAGAGAATCAAATAGTTAAAAGTAATTATGTTCTTCTGTACTTTATAAGTTAGATTCCACATAACTTATTTAGTATTAGTAAGAGTGCTCAAAGAGTTTTAGTTTGATTGAAAACTACTATACTAATTCTTAACAGAATATAGATCCAACCAAAGGGATCAACAAGTGGTATCAGAGCTTGTTGAGAAACTCTAAAAAAGAAGAACACAACCCCAAACACTCCACACATCCCAAAACTCAATGTCTCAACCATATGGTGATAATGCTCACTTGGATGATGTTCAGAACCCTGATCATGTTCTACCACAGAGACAACCACAAGTTGTGCATCCTGCACCAGCACAAGGTTGTTCAAGCCGTAAATGTTGTAGCTACCTCTACACCAACACCTTCTCATACTCTGTCTGTTGTTAAACTCCCAGTTCTCAAAGGTGACAATTATGAGACATGGGCTATGCAGATGGAACAATACTTGAATCACACAGATCACACTGTGTGGCAAGTTATCAAGAATGGGAATACACCAAAGAAGCTACACTGGTTTCCAGATAATACATGCTATGTTCTACCTGTTGTAACTGCTGAGGAGGTACAAGTAGAGATCAGAGAGAGAAAAGCCAGAACTGCTTTGGCTATGGCTCTTTCTGAAGACACTCTACCAAGATTTCATCATTATAAGAATGCTAAATGTAACACCCTATTTTGATAATGGAATGTCACGCGTAATTATGGCGTGTCATCAAAGCATGCAAGGTAATATGTAGTAAAACATACATGACCATAAGGTAAACCAGAATCAAACATCGGTTCCCAAACATAAGCTCAAAACATAATAAAGTAAATGAAATAATGGAATACTTAAACAAGCACAAATATATGAAGGCAAAAGGAGAAGAAGTCTATGGCAGCTTCCATCCTATGCATGTCCTCCAAAATGCTCGAGTCCGTCCTTGGGTACCTGCCATTTTGGGACATGGAAAGGAAAGTAACGGCTGAGCAAAACGCTCAGTGTACGGATATAGACATAGTATGAATAACTAAAACATAATAAAGACTTAATAACAGCAGAAATGGATACAACCTGGAAAACCCGGAACATGTTCATAAAACTGATTTTATAGTTTGAAAAGCCTTATGTTTATCTTATGAAAACTGTTTAACATATTTTACCATTAGCCAATATAGGTCATGAAAATCCACCGTGCATGAATACTTGGAGGGGTGACCTCATCATGCAAATTAGAGGGGCTGCCTCTAATTTAATATACTGGTTTTGGGTAGGAGGGATCAGCTCCTTGTGAAGGATGAAAGGCACACACCACATTCACACTGAGTAATTTGCTGAAAACATGTAACTAGGATGCACCCATACGCCCCACGTGATAAATATAATAATATGGCCAAAAGTTGAAGGGATGCCACGAGCAATCACTCTGCCGTGGGGAAGTCATAACACCAGTGCCCCTAGTGTTATGGTTATGGTACCTCCATAACTAGGTGAAACTGGTCATGCATGTATATGGCTATAGGTATTCTAAATTAAACATAAGCAAATCAAACATATAAACTTTTACTATAGGAAAATAGTTGGCTGCATACGGGAATTCCTAATAAGGAAAGAATGTCCATACTGAAAGGACAGGAATCCGTACCTTATGTCCAGTGAACGAAGAATACGAACGGAAGAGAGTCCTACTTCGGTATCACTAATGCTACATAAATACATACGTGTATAAGTATATGATTACTAAATACGTAACTGATTTTATGTCATGTCTTAGCTTATTTTATACGTTCATGTCATGTTTTACTGTTTTAAGCTTTATACTGTGTTTATCTTATATTATGTCTATTCTGATTAAGTATTTCTTGTATTTCATGTATTATAATGCTTGTTGTGTAATAATAAGTAACTTTCTAAAAATAGAAGGTTTCCTAAAAAAGAAAGTTTCCAAAAATAGGAAGTTACCAAAAATAGAAAGTTTCCAAAAATAGAAAGTTTCCAAAAATAGAAATTTTCCAAAAATAGAAAGTTTCCAAAAATAGAATTACTGCTTAAAATAGATAAGTTTCAAAAAATAGAAAGTTTCCATAAATAGATTAGCTGCCTTAATTAAATAAGTTTCTAAAAATAGAAAGTTTTCATAAATAGATATAAGCTGGTTAAATAAGCTAATTATATAAGCTTAAGCGTTTTCTGATTATTATTCTAAGTCATGTGTTATAAGGTATAGTTTATTCATTATTACATGTAATTTAAATAAACTATAGGTTAAAAGTATTTAATTAAATATATCATGTTTTTAATTAAATAAAGTTAAAATACTTAGGTTAAAACATGTATTATTAACTGCTAATAATATAACCTAAGTCATGTTGATTAATTAATTATAGTCATGGTTTTTAATAATTAATTAATTTTAAAGTCTAATTAAAAATAAATACTTTGGTTAAAATTCATGATCTAATAATTAAATTTATAACCTAAGTCATGTTAATTAAATTAATTATGTCATGTTTTATTAATTTAATTTTTAACATATAACTATTAAAATCATAAAACTTAACATAATCAATGAACCGAATCGTCACTAGAAACCATGAACCGGACCCGTAATCAACACCATACCCCGAACCAAGTCGGGTTTCCCCCTTGTTTGCTGCTGCCGTGGGACCCACATCACCATACCGAGACCATGAGGTCTCGGTGGTGGGTCATAAACCAAACCGAGACCCCTTAGGGATTCGGTTAGGCATCGGCTAGAACAAACACCCCTAAAAACCCTTGTTTTGATTTACCCCATAATCATAGACATGTTTTAATAAATGTTTTTAATTAGTTTTTAAAAACATCATGATTTTATGTGATTTATTAAATCAAAACATAAAAGAAAAATGTTAAAAAGGTTATACCGAATGCGTGGATCAATCAAGGATGAACACACACGAATGCTTGCACAAGTTCCAAGATCAAAAATCAACCGAACACCCCTTTTTGATGATTATAGGTGGCGGCCAAAAAATGGAGCAAAGAAAGGAATTAGGGTTTTTCTTATTTTCTTGATTTTTGATAAATGAATATGTTTTCCTAATTTTTCTTCTTTAGTAAAAAAAACAATGGGCTTGGCCCTTTTTCTTCCTAATTTCGTGGGTAGGGGCCCACATAAGGGTAACCCGTACATTTCCCGAGTCTAAATATTATAGTGTGTTCTCGTGTGTTCTCGTGTTCGTAATTTACGTTTTTTAATTAGTTATCGATCGTGACTTAATATATTTATTCGTTTTCGTAATAAATATATATACGTAATTTAATATTACATCTTGATTAATTTACGTTCATGATTTCATGATCGCATGTTCGGGATTATGATTATTATTTGAATAATTATCGTGTGTTCATACGTAATAAATACTTATCGTGTTCTAACACGTACGTAATACTTAAAATTCTTATACGTGAACATAAACATACTATAAAGGAAAGTTTTAATCTAGTACGTACTATCTTAAGGGTACTATTCACGGTAAAAGCATGCGGGTTTTACACTAAAGATTTGTGGGATGCTATAAAACTTAGATTTGGGGGCAATGACAAACTAAGAAGATTAAGAAGATTGTTCTTAAGCAAGAAT
Organism: Glebionis coronaria; assembly: GCA_025667525.1. NCBI lineage: Eukaryota > Viridiplantae > Streptophyta > Magnoliopsida > Asterales > Asteraceae > Glebionis > Glebionis coronaria. The sequence goes on along the minus strand of CM046882.1, from coordinate 168,492,749 downwards.
TTGATAACTTCTCAATTACCAGTATAGAGGGGATACATGGTGGATATGGAAGGTTTAGTAAATTGCTTATTCAGTTGGTAGTTTATGGACAAGTAATTCCTAATGAAGAAGCTAATCTAAAGTTCTTAAGAAGTGTTCCACCAGAGTGGAAAGCAATGGCTATGCACTTCATCACAAGATATGATTTGGAAACAATTCCTTTTGATCATCTCTACAACAACCTTAGAGCATATGAGATGGATGTGAAAGGCACTGAAGTAAAGACAGCGACTACTTCAAAGTCTAACTTGGCTTTTGTGTCATATGGGAACATCGGTACTTACTTTCATAATACCGCTAGTGGATCTAGTAGCGGTACATACTTCACAAATACCACTGGAGGACTTACAACCAGTACTTACCCACAAAATATTGAAAGTAGTCCAATAGTCTCTCAAAATCCACATGGAAGGTATTCACCATTGTTTAGTGACAATGATGCCTTCTCATTCTTTGCTGGACAAGACAACATGCCAAGATTAACACTCCATGACTTGTTCCAAGAGGATGATGCTGATGTTGAAGAGATGGATCTTAAATGGAAAGCTGTTATGGTGTCAGTAAGATCTAATAGGTTCTTCAAGAAGACTGGAAGAAAAATGACTTTTGATCCTAATGAGCCATTAGGATATGACAAGTCCAAAGTTGAATGCTATAACTGTGGAAGGAATGGACACTTTGCAAGAGAAATATCTAGAGATAAAGCTAAGGATAGCAATCAGAAGTCCAAGCACAACTATAGAACCAGTCCAAGAATAACTGAAAGCTTTCCAAAAGGAAACAGTAGGAGTCCTAAAGGAACCAAAGCATTCGTTATTATAGATGGAGTGGTAAATTTGGCAGAAGAAGAAGAAGAAGAAGAAGAAGAAGAGCTTGGTGTAATGACTCTCTCACATAAAGATACTAAGGAGCATCTCATTGATGAATTAAAAGATAAAGGAATAGTAGATAGTGGATGCTCAAGACACATGACAGGAAACAAAGATTTTCTTGTTGAATTTGAAGAATTCAGAGGAGGTCCAGTAGCCTTTGGGGGTAGCAATGGTAGAATCACTGGCAAAGGGAAAATCAATACAGGAAAGTTGGAAATTGAAGATGTGTTCTTTGTAAAAGAATTGAATAAGTTCAATCTCTTTTCTGTATCACAAATGTGTGATAAGAAGAACAAGGTGCTATTCACAGACAAAGACTGCTTGGTGTTGGCTAAAGACTTTGAGATGCCTAAGGAATCTCAAATACTACTTAAAGTACCCAGGAAAGAAAATATGTACACCTTTAATCTTCATACTATTACTCCAACAGGTGGTATTACATGTTTGCTAGCTAAGGCTTCTTTAGATGAGTCAAATTTGTGGCATAGAAGGTTAGGTCATGTGAATTTCAAGAATCTTAATAGATTGGTGAGTAAGAGTTTGGTTAGAGGTCTACCTAACAAATCTTTTCAAAATGATTTCACATGTGCTGCGTGTCAAAAAGGAAAACAACATAGAGCCTCTTGTAAGACCAAGACTGTTAACATTGTGACAAAACCTTTGCATCTTTTGCATATGGATTTGTTTGGTCTAGTTTCTATCAGAAGCATTAGTCATAAGACCTTTTGTCTAATCATAACTGATGATTATAGTAGATTCAGTTGGGTTTTATTTTTAGCTCTTAAAAGTGAAACAAGTGAATTACTTAAGGATTTTATCATTTTAGTTGAAAAGCAGTTCACTAAACAGGTTTTAATCATTAGGACTGATAATGGAACAAAATTTAAGAATGCTGCATTTGATGAATTCTGTAGGTCTAAAGTAATTAAGAGACAATTTAGTATTCCTAGAACTCCACAACAAAATGGAGTAGCTGAAAGGAAGAATAGGACACTGATTGAGGCTGCTAGAACTATGCTGGCTGATTCACTTTTGCCAAATACCTTTTGGGCAGAAGCAATCAATACTGCATGTTATGTGTTAAATAGAGTCCTAGTAACCAAGCCTCAAAACAAAACACCTTATGAACTCTTGACTGATGTACAGCCTAACACAAGTCATTTAAGACCTTTTGGGTGTCATGTGTCTATACTAAATACTCTTGATTATTTGGGAAAGTTTGATGGAAAGTCTGATCCAGGATATCTTGTAGGATATTCATTACAAAGTAAAGCCTATAGGGTTTATAATTTGGCAACTTAGAAAGTTGAAGAAAATGCTCATGTCAATTTCTTATAAAATAAACCCAATATCCCAGGAATAGGTTATGCTTGGATGTTTGATTTAGATTATCTAACTAACTCCATGGATTACTATTCTTTGCAAAAGGATTGTCAAACTAACAATGCAGGTGAGGAGTCAAGTGCAACTAATGCAGGTACTCAAGAAGATGTTTCTTCATCAGATGATGATATTCATGTCTATGTGCCCAATATGCCTACTGTTTCTCCCATGTCTGCAACTCCCAAGAAGCAAACCATGCCATCAAATGATGATCAAGCCTCCCAGGAGCTTCAGAGGCTTCAAGATCAAGAAAAGAATGCTACATCTGCTAATCAGCATTCAAGAGAAGAATCTTTTGAGTCACAACACTCAGCAGTACATACTACACCTAGCGGTACTTCATCTGCAAGTACTGCTAAGTCAAAATCTGCAAAATCTATTGACTCGCTAGAAGAGATTTTACAAGCCTTGGACGATGAAGACTTATATGCTAGTCCAGCTAAAGGAATCTTCTCCAAAGCTTCCTATGAAGAGCAGGGTGCAGTAACTGATTTCAACAATTTGGAAACAGAAATTCCAGTCAGTTCTATTCCCACTCATAAAGTCAACAACAACCATCCTACTACACAGATTATTGGAGATCTCGAATATGCTGTACAAACTAGAAGACAACTGCAAACCAATATTGAAACTTATGCACTTGTGAGTTATGTCAAACAACAGCAGAGGAAAAATAATAAAGATACTCAGCATTTGTGACACCCTAGAACCAAGGTCATTAACGTTACCCTAAATTACGCTAATTTTTGAAATTTTTAATAAATTTTAATTTCTATATTTATAAGTATATTGTTTAAAGCCGATGTTCGAGGTTATAATTTTTACGTTTGACGATTCAAGAAGGACGATGACGATTACGATCCCGAGGGATGCCCAAATTTTCATAATTATTGACGATTTATCGATAATGTAATTTTTCGAGAATTTTATTTACGGTTCGTGTTAAGTTGAGTCGGGTGAGTTTTATAGCCTTCCGAGTACATTTAAAGTATCCCAAAAATATTTTGGAGTGTTCGGGATGATTTCCGACTCCCGTAAAATTTTCAAAATTGACTAGTGAGTCGAACCCGCAAAGTTTTGATGACGTTTTATACTTAAGGCCAAAAGAAACCCTTATCTGCACTTTGGTCCCTCCCAATACCACAAAAAGCCACAAACACAAACACATATAAACATTTACCAAAAACAAAATCAAAACTCTCTCTCTCTTGTCCTTAGGCCAACGGCCAAACCACCAAGAACCACCACCCCATCAATTTTTCTTGAGTTTTCACAAAAACTAACTTAAGACCACCTCTTAGAATCCATTGGTGAGTGTTAATCCATGGTTTAATTAAACATGCATTAACAAAAATTTTCCAAAATTTTCAAGAATCAATCAAATTCGTTTTTGAGGTCAATTGTGTGGATGCATGTTAAATTCATGTACAATGGAAGTATAATCACCAATAAAACCCACCAAAATCAATTTGGTTGTGGTGATTTGGTCACCCAAACCCCACGGCATAAGGGGGTGTTTGGGGAGCCATGGTGGTTGATGATTTTGAGTATTATCCTTGTGTTTGGCATTGTGTTTAGTGATGTTTTAAATAGGTTTATGTGGTTGCATGTTTGTTTTCTTTGATTTTAGATTATGAGGTTGATTGATCAATAGGGGTAGGACTGAAATTTGTGTTTGGGTGTGATTAGGGAAGCTTAGGATGATGCCTAGTAGTGATTAGTAGGTTTGGAATCGAGTTTAAGCATGATTTTGGTGTAGTCAAATTTAGGCAGAAAGTTTGAGGTCTTTTTATAAAAATTATTTTTCCTACAGGTCTTGAAAACTAAATGTAGTTGTAGCGGGTCTTTTTATCTTTAATTTGGTATAAGGTAGAGCCCGTGACTCAAAACGAGCTAAAAGTTATGAGGTTTTAAAGATCGAGTACCGGGAGACGAGAACTTTCATAATCCGAATTTATGTATAGTTTTAGTCAAATCCCGAGGACCACAAGTATGAATTGGTAAATGGTCAAGGGTCAAAATTTGGTCACAAACCTGTGTAAATGAGTCTATAAGTTGACTTAGGAGTCAAAGAAGTCAAAGGTGCATTTCATATAGGTCAAAGAGGTCAAAGTTGGTCGAAGTACAATTTCAGCCCGGAAAATGTAGTTTTTGAAAAGCGTTGCGTAACGAGTCGTGAAAGTAAAAACTTTTATTGGGATTAAAAATGTGTTATCTACAGGTCTTATAGGATTTTTGAGAATTTTGTCAAATTTTATAAGTATGGTTAAGTAGAGTAAAACAGCCCGTACTTTTGGTAAGTACCGGCGAGAATGAGTAAAAATGGATAGCGTAAATAATAAGAACGAATGGGGTAAAATGAGTGATGCTTGTTGTTTTTTTTTTTGGCGTGAGTTATAATTGTCCTAAGTGACTAGTATCTATGTATTTTATACAGTACCGTAAGGTATTTAAAATGAGATTACTCATTACGCGTTATTTGTGATAGGTGTTGATTTACCCGGGCATCCGTATCGACGTCAGTGATCATCTCTCGAACTACCGACTACTTAATATATAAGGTGTGAATTTATAGCCTCGCTTATATTTATTTCAAATTGTTTTACCCGCGAGGGAAATGCATGCTAGTTTTTAAAAGGAACGTATATCATGAATGATTGTTAGACCCGAATGTTGCCTTAGAAATTGTGTTGAGTACCAAGTTGCAAAAGTCCCTAAATTCATGAACTATTAACTATTGTCCTGCCCTCGAGTAGGGGGAAATAGCCGCTTATACAATTTGTAGTACTACGGGGCTAACGACCCAATGCTAGCCGAGAAGCTGTACGTTGAGTAAGTTCTGCGGTAGATTATCTTGTATGAGAGATAAGGTATAATTGCAACTGATGCCTTTAGAAGGGGCACTGGTTTCATCTGAATCACGCCGGTAATTATTACGCGGGTGATTGAGTTAACGGATTAGTGTCATGAGCTTAAACACAATTGTCAGTATCCTGAATATAGATTGTTTGATCGACAAGTCTATAAATGATCACGAATGGTTTTTAATTTATATACGTTCAAATGAATTGTAAAACCTATGAATTCCACTCAACGTTTTCGTTGACCAAAATTTTGGCATGTGTTTCAGGTAACCGCTGAAGTGTAGAAGGGAGCATGCATGGGATGGATGTTGTGTGTATGGCTTGGAGTCCGCTTGTTTTTCCTCCTTTTTCTACTTAAACAATTTTAAGTTTAAATGTAATGTTGTTGTGAAACTGAAATTCTTGGGTTGAGATTCATGGGGACCGAAAACGCTAAACTCTGTTGTACCAAGTGGGGTTGGAAAAACCGTGGACATGTATCATCTAACAATTTTTAATTTCAAGTTTTAAGTTGGCGTCTTTTTAGCGTCGTTTGATATATCTTGTGTGCAATGAATACTGTGTAGCACCCAATGTTGTAGTTCCGCTGCGCATTGCATTTGTGGGGGTGTTACAGATTGGTAATCAGAGCCATGAGTTATAGAGAACTAGGTCATTTTTGAAAATCCTAAACTATAACTTTTGGTGTCGTAAGAAATGGTCCAAGCACACACAACTATCCTGCATGGCTCCGGTAAGATTTATTTTTGTATTCATGGCATTTGACGTATACTTTTGAGTGAAGTATATATGTGGGTAATTATTACGTAAGTATGGAATTACTATATGTAGACGTTGAATTTTACGTGGAATATCCGACATCGTAATTTTTGTATTAATCATGCATGAGCATCATATTATTACATTTCGGGCATATGTACCACCTTTGCATTGCATTTGCATGCATGTATTTATAAATATTGTATAATTACTTATGTACCCTCCGAAATTCGCTGTTATTACAGGAATGGCCGAGGTACCGCCTAATGATAATGGAAACGATTGCGTCGTAGGTCGCGAAGGGGGAAGTGTTGGAACAGCAGCTGAGACGAACGATGTACAAGCCCAGGACCCCGACCAAAGGAGAACTACTTGCCCCAGGCCTATGCGTACTTCCCGTCTGGTTGGTGCACCAGGTATCCCCAGAAAAGCCGAAGGTGCAGTGAGCGCAAATTCTCTTCATCAAGGCATCTCAAGAATTTGCTGCCCCGGACCGAGAATTTATCATGACGTACGACGGGTTGTAAGAGGTTTGGACGAATCAATGTGCATGCGGTACGTAGTGGAATCAAGGGTGATCAGTAGATTCGATGAGAATGAAAGGGCAGATCAAAGACTGTTGGAAAGGACTGCAAGAATTGAGTATGATGGAAATGTGAATAAAAGTGACATCAACAGTTTAAGATCGATGGTTGCAAATTTAAGCGCTAGTCTTGACCGTGTTAGGGAAGATCAGGCGAGGTTGTCAAGGATGCAGAGTTGGGAGCATCGGGTTAGAGCATCATTGCCCCCGGATTGGAGATTCGTGGACGATTTGGAGATGGAGGCTAATGACTTCATGATTCAGCCGCCTACTAGAGGTGCTTGTATTACTGTGGGAAGTCAGGTAGCGATTGAGTGTGGGTCTACATCAGGGACGAAAAAGGAGACGGAATGTGGGCCGGATGATAAAGGAAAGAGAAAAATGGATGATGTGGACGAGGACGATAGTGATGAGGAACCCGAGGAAGATGATGACGAACCGCCATCCAAGAGGCCGTGTGGATCACCACATGCCTAGTTACTTGTTTTGTATTTTTCTTTGATCATTGTAATAGAACTGTTTTAGACTTTTGTATGATGGCATTATGACGAGAAACTTGAGGACTTAAGTTTTGTGGTGAACGATTGTAGTGGCAATACTTGTCACGATTTTGGTTAATTATCAATACAATCCATGTTACCTTTCATGATCTGTGATATGTCTTAAATTTGATCTTTTGTGATGTGAATTGATGAATATTAGTAACTCTATAGTGATGTGTCGTTGTAGGTATATTATGTCTCGGAAACTTGATGTGTATACTTACATTGTTTTTCTATTTTCCCTGTCTTGCAGAAAGAGATATTCGATAACACCATGCCTCCAAAGTTAACCGCCGATCGTGTAAACACAATGATTCAGGAAGCTATAGCAAATGCGCTGGAAGCGGACCGAGCCAGGAGAAATCAGGACCAGGGAAGGAACGCGGGGAGACAGCAAGCCCCGAGAGTGTGTACCTATTCTAGTTTTATGAAATGCGGTCCCACGCAGTTTCGTGGAACGGGTGGAGCCTTAGAACTTAGACGATGGTTGGAAAAGGTTGAAAGTACTTTCGAAATCAGCGGTTGTGCAGAAGCGGACAAAGTGAAGTTTGCGGCTGCTACGTTTCTCGATGATGCGTTAAGTTGGTGGAATACCCAGGTAGCCACGGTTGGATTGGCTGTAGCGAATGCAAGGACGTGGAATGCGACAAAAGCTTTGTTGACTAAGAAGTTTTGCCCGGAGGAGGAATTGGGGCAATTGGAGGATGAGTTGAGGCACTTGACCCTGAAGAACAATGATATCGCTGCCTACACTAGGAGGTTTAACGAATTAAGCCTTTTGTGTCCGGATGTTTTCGCCAATGATGCCAAGAAAATGAAACAGTACATTAAGGGTTTATCCAGCAATATCAAAGGTGAAACAACTTCGTCAAAACCTGGATCGTTTGATGAAGCGGTCCAGATGGCTCACGCATTGATGGACGTCAAGCTCCAGGACAAGCAGAACTCCATTGCTGAAGGCAACAAGAGAAAATGGGAAGCGGCACAAAGCAACCAATCCCAGGGCCAGAACCGAGGTGGAAATCGAAACAACCATGGTCCAAACCGAAATCAGCAGTTTAACCAGAGAAGGAATGAAGGGATGAGGGCATTGACGAACCCTAGAGGAGTGAAAGTGAATCCCCATTGTGGTAGGTGCAATTTGTATCATGTTGGGAATTGCCCACCTGCATGCGGCAAGTGTGGGAAAGCAGGTCATAGGACGTCTGGTTGCCGAACGGGAGGAGTAGCCACTGGGGCGAATGCTATCAGGATGAGGGGATGTTATGGATGTGGAGAGAGAGGTCATGTGCAAGTGAATTGCCCGAAGGCAAGAAACAAGCGGGGAGGTAACAACGCGGCTGCTGTGTATCAAGTGGGAACGGCTGATAAACCACAGGGTCCTAATGTGGTTACCGGTACGTTTTTGCTAGACGCTTGTTATGCTAGTACTTTGTTTGATTCTGGCTCCGACAAGAGTTTTGTAGATGTTAAATTTAGTCGTCATATCGATAGAAAACCGGTGTTGTTAGCAACTAGTTATAACGTTGAGTTAGCCGATGGAAAAATTGTTAGTACGAATTCTATACTGAAAGGGTGTACCTTGAAGTTAGGAAATTACGCTTTTAAAATCGACTTGATGCCTATAGAGCTAGGATCGTTTGACGTGATTGTGGGAATGGATTGGCTAACGGCGCACAGTGCTATGATCGTCTGCGGCGAGAGATTAGTTCAGATTCCGTTGAGGAATAAAGTTTTGACGGTAAAGGGAGACGAATGCACTTCTCGTTTGAAAGTGATTTCCTGTTTGAAAATGATGAAGTACGTAGAGAACGGATGCGATGTGTTTTTGGCACAAGTTTCGAGTGATGGTGAGTTAGAGGCGAGGATTGAAGAGGTACCTGTTATCTGCGATTATCCGGAAGTTTTTCCAGACGAGTTGCCAGGTTTACCACCTACCCGTGAGGTCGAGTTTCGAATTGATTTGGTGCCAGGAGCTGCGCCGGTTGCGCGTGCACCTTATCGCTTAGCACCATCCGAGTTAAAGGAATTATCGGATCAACTGAAGGAATTGATGGACAAGGGATTTATTAGGCCGAGCTCATCACCTTGGGGAGCGCCAGTGTTGTTCGTAAAGAAGAAAGATGGTTCGTTTCGGATGTGTATTGACTATAGGGAACTCAATAAGCTGACGGTTAAGAATCAGTACCCATTGCCGAGGATTGACGATTTGTTTGATCAATTGCATGGTTCTAGTGTATACTCAAAGATCGATTTAAGATCAGGGTATCATCAACTGCGTGTAAGAGAGGAGGATATCCCTGTAACCGCCTTTCGTACGCGGTATGGACACTTTGAATTTCGAGTGATGCCGTTTGGGTTGACAAACGCGCCTACTGTATTCATGGACCTCATGAATCGCGTGTGCCGGCCGTATCTAGATAAGTTTGTTATTGTTTTCATCGATGATATACTTATTTACTCTAAGAGTAAGGAGGAGCATGAGAAGCACCTGAGGAAGATTTTGGAGTTGTTAAGGAAGGAGAAGCTGTATGCAAAATTCTCGAAGTGTGAGTTTTGGTTAGAATCCGTGCAGTTCTTAGGTCACGTGATTGATAGTAAGGGAGTTCGTGTGGATCCTGCCAAGGTCGAAGCGATCAGGGAATGGTCAGCACCGACAACGCCGACTGAAGTTCGACAATTCCTTGGTTTAGCTGGGTATTATCGAAGGTTCATTGAAGGATTTTCGTTGATTGCAAAACCATTGACAAGGCTTACCGAAAATAATAGGGTGTATGAATGGGGAAATGAGGAAGAACTTGCTTTCAAAACGCTCAAGGATAAGTTATGTTCCGCACCGATATTGTCATTGCCTGAAGGAACCGAAGATTTTGTAGTATATTGTGATGCATCTCGTAAGGGTTATGGAGCGGTATTGATGCAACGTGAGAAGGTGATAGCTTACGCATCGAGGCAACTGAGGAAGAATGAGGAGAACTACACGACGCACGATTTGGAATTAGGAGCAGTAGTTTTTGCGTTGAAGTTGTGGAGACACTATTTGTATGGGACGAAGTGTGTTGTATTCACTGACCACAAGAGTTTGCAGCACATTTTAGATCAAAAGGAGTTGAATATGGGACAGAGACGATGGGTTGAACTACTGAGTGATTACGATTGCGAAATTCGCTACCACCCTGGCAAGGCGAATGTTGTAGCGGATGCACTGAGTAGGAAGGAACGGGAGAAACCTTTGAGGGTCAGAGCATTAGTGATGACTGAGAGCGTTGACTTAACCGAAACTATACTGAAGGCTCAAGAGAGAGGACTAATGAAAGGGAATGTTGAAGCTGAGAATTTGGGACGAATGTTGAAACCTCTTTTCGTGATTAGGTCAGACGGACTGAGATATTTTGAGAATCGGATTTGGCTACCATTGTGTTCATCTGAGGAAGGAAAGCCTGGAGTTCGAGAATTGGTTATGAACGAGTCGCATAAGTCGAAGTATTCGATACATCCTGGATCGGATAAAATGTATCACGACCTGAAGAAAGTTTATTGGTGGCCGAATATGAAGGCAGATATTGCTCGTTACGTTAGTAAATGTTTGACTTGCGCGAAGGTTCAAGCAGAACATAAGAAACCATCTGGATTGTTGGTACAACCAGAGATCCCAGAATGGAAATGGGAGAAAATCGCTATGGATTTTGTGACGGGTTTACCTAGAACTCCTAGTGGATGTGATATGATATGGGTAATAGTGGATAGGTTAACGAAATCTGCTCATTTCTTACCGATGAAGAAGACGGACAGCATGGAAAAGCTAGCCAGTGTGTACGTGAAAGAGATCGTCTGTAGACATGGAGTGCCATTATCGATCATTTCGGATCGCGATAGTAGATTTACGTCGGAATTTTGGAAATCGCTTCAACGTGCGATGGGCACTGAATTGAGTTTAAGCACGGCTTATCACCCGGAAACTGACGGCCAGAGTGAACGAACTATTCAGACGATGGAGGACATGCTCCGAGCATGCGTGATTGATTTTGGAGGAAGTTGGGAACGCCACTTGCCTCTGGTGGAGTTTTCGTATAATAATAGTTATCATGCGAGTATCAAGGCAGCACCGTTCGAAGCATTGTATGGAAGGAAGTGTAGATCGCCTGTGTGTTGGAGTGAAGTAGGAGAAAGTCAATTGACTGGACCCGAAATGGTATTAGAAACGACAGAGAAGATTGTGCAAATCAAGAACCGACTACTTGCTGCGAGAAGCCGACAGAAGAGTTATGCCGATAACAGAAGGAAACCGTTGGAGTTTGAAATTGGAGATATGGTTATGCTCAAGGTATCGCCGTGGAAGGGTGTAATTCGTTTTGGGAAGAAAGGAAAGTTGAGTCCTAGGTATATAGGACCATTTAAGATCGTTGAACGAATCGGACCAGTAGCGTATAAATTAGAATTGCCGAGCGAGCTTAGTGCTATTCACGACACGTTTCACGTATCGAACCTGAAGAAGAGTTTGGCGGATAAGGAATTGGTGATTCCTTTGGACGAGATTCGACTAGACGACAAAATGCATTTTGTGGAAGAACCTGTGGAAATTATGGACCGAGAGGTCAAGAGGCTGAAGCGTAGTAGAATTCCTATTGTGAAAGTCCGATGGAATTCTAAGCGTGGACCGGAATACACTTGGGAACGTGAGGACTTTTTCAAGGAAAGGTATCCTCATCTGTTCCAGTAGAACGAAATGTGAGTACAAGAAGAGGCGAGCGCCGGGACGTCGCTCTCTTTAAGGAGGGGTGGATGTGACACCCTAGAACCAAGGTCATTAACGTTACCCTAAATTACGCTAATTTTTGAAATTTTTAATAAATTTTAATTTCTATATTTATAATTATATTGTTTAAAGCCGATGTTCGAGGTTATAATTTTTACGTTTGACGATTCAAGAAGGACGATGACGATTACGATCCCGAGGGATGCCCAAATTTTCATAATTATTGACGATTTATCGATAATGTAATTTTTCGAGAATTTTATTTACGGTTCGTGTTAAGTTGAGTCGGGTGAGTTTTATAGCCTTCCGAGTACATTTAAAGTATCCCAAAAATATTTTGGAGTGTTCGGGATGATTTCCGACTCCCGTAAAATTTTCAAAATTGACTAGTGAGTCGAACCCGCAAAGTTTTGATGACGTTTTATACTTAAGGCCAAAAGAAACCCTTATCTGCACTTTGGTCCCTCCCAATACCACAAAAAGCCACAAACACAAACACATATAAACATTTACCAAAAACAAAATCAAAACTCTCTCTCTCTTGTCCTTAGGCCGACGGCCAAACCACCAAGAACCACCACCCCATCAATTTTTCTTGAGTTTTCACAAAAACTAACTTAAGACCACCTCTTAGAATCCATTGGTGAGTGTTAATCCATGGTTTAATTAAACATGCATTAACAAAAATTTTCCAAAATTTTCAAGAATCAATCAAATTCGTTTTTGAGGTCAATTGTGTGGATGCATGTTAAATTCATGTACAATGGAAGTATAATCACCAATAAAACCCACCAAAATCAATTTTGTTGTGGTGATTTGGTCACCCAAACCCCACGGCATAAGGGGGTGTTTGGGGAGCCATGGTGGTTGATGATTTTGAGTATTATCCTTGTGTTTGGCATTGTGTTTAGTGATGTTTTAAATAGGTTTATGTGGTTGCATGTTTGTTTTCTTTGATTTTAGATTATGAGGTTGATTGATCAATAGGGGTAGGACTGAAATTTGTGTTTGGGTGTGATTAGGGAAGCTTAGGATGATGCCTAGTAGTGATTAGTAGGTTTGGAATCGAGTTTAAGCATGATTTTGGTGTAGTCAAATTTAGGCAGAAAGTTTGAGGTCTTTTTATAAAAATTATTTTTCCTACAGGTCTTGAAAACTAAATGTAGTTGTAGAGGGTCTTTTTATCTTTAATTTGGTATAAGGTAGAGCCCGTGACTCAAAACGAGCTAAAAGTTATGAGGTTTTAAAGATCGAGTACCGGGAGACGAGAACTTTTATAATCCGAATTTATGTATAGTTTTAGTCAAATCTCGAGGACCACAAGTATGAATTGGTAAATGGTCAAGGGTCAAAATTTGGTCACAAACCTGTGTAAATGAGTCTATAAGTTGACTTAGGAGTCAAAGAAGTCAAAGGTGCATTTCATATAGGTCAAAGAGGTCAAAGTTGGTCGAAGTACAATTTCAGCCCGGAAAATGTTGTTTTTGAAAAGCGTTGCGTAACGAGTCGTGAAAGTAAAAACTTTTATTGGGATTAAAAATGTGTTATCTACAGTTCTTATAGGATTTTTGAGAATTTTGTCAAATTTTATAAGTATGGTTAAGTAGAGTAAAACAGCCCGTACTTTCGGTAAGTACCGGCGAGAATGAGTAAAATGGATAGCGTAAATAATAAGAACGAATGGGGTAAAATGAGTGATGCTTGTTGTTTTGTTTTTGGCGTGAGTTATAATTGTCCTAAGTGACTAGTATCTATGTATTTTATACAGTACCGTAAGGTATTTAAAATGAGATTACTCATTACGCGTTATTTGTGATAGGTGTTGATTTACCCGGGCATCCGTATCGACGTCAGTGGTCATCTCTCGAACTACCGACTACTTAATATATAAGGTGTGAATTTATAGCCTCGCTTATATTTATTTCAAATTGTTTTACCCGCGAGGGAAATGCATGCTAGTTTTTAAAAGGAACGTATATCATGAATGATTGTTAGACCCGAATGTTGCCTTAGAAATTGTGTTGAGTACCAAGTTGCAAAAGTCCCTAAATTCATGAACTATTAACTATTGTCCTGCCCTCGAGTAGGGGGAAATAGCCGCTTATACAATTTGTAGTACTACGGGGCTAACGACCCAATGCTAGCCGAGAAGCTGTACGTTGAGTAAGTTCTGCGGTAGATTATCTTGTATGAGAGATAAGGTATAATTGCAACTGATGCCTTTAGAAGGGGCACTGGTTTCATCTGAATCACGCCGGTAATTATTACGCGGGTGATTGAGTTAACGGATTAGTGTCATGAGCTTAAACACAATTGTCAGTATCCTGAATATAGATTGTTTGATCGACAAGTCTATAAATGATCACGAATGGTTTTTAATTTATATACGTTCAAATGAATTGTAAAACCTATAAATTCCACTCAACGTTTTCGTTGACCAAAATTTTGGCATGTGTTTCAGGTAACCGCTGAAGTGTAGAAGGGAGCATGCATGGGATGGATGTTGTGTGTATGGCTTGGAGTCCGCTTGTTTTTCCTCCTTTTTCTACTTAAACAATTTTAAGTTTAAATGTAATGTTGTTGTGAAACTGAAATTCTTGGGTTGAGATTCATGGGGACCGAAAACGCTAACCTCTGTTGTACCAAGTGGGGTTGGAAAAACCGTGGACATGTATCATCTAACAATTTTTAATTTCAAGTTTTAAGTTGGCGTCTTTTTAGCGTCGTTTGATATATCTTGTGTGCAATGAATACTATGTAGCACCCAATGTTGTAGTTCCGCTGCGCATTGCATTTGTGGGGGTGTTACAACATTGTTTGTTTGCCTGTTTCTTATCTCAAGTAGAGCCCAAAAACATCTCCCAGGCTCTTGATGAAGAAAGTTGGGTAGATGCCATACAAGACGAATTAACACAATTTGAGCTACAAAAGGTTTGGATTCTTGTGGATCTTCCCTCAGGTGAAAGAGTAATTGGTACTAGATGGGTCTTTAGGAACAAGAAGGATGAAAGAGGGGTTGTTGTGAGGAACAAGGCAAAATTTGTTGCTCAAGGCTATAGACAGGAAGAAGGGATAGACTATGATGAGGTTTTTGCACCAGTGGCAAGGATAGAAGCCATTAGGTTATTTTTGGCCTTTGCATCATATATGGGATTTATAGTCTATCAAATGGATGTGAAAAGTGCCTTTCTGTATGGTACTATTTCAGAGGAGGTATATGTCTCACAACCTCCAGGTTTTGTAGATCCTAAATTCCTCAATAAAGTATACAAGGTTATCAAAGCACTTTATGGTCTGCATCAAGCTCCAAGAGCCTGGTATGCAACCTTATCCAATTTTCTGCTAGCACATGGATATAGGAGAGGAACCATTGACAAAACTTTTTTCATCAAGAAGAATGATAAGGACATCATTCTAGTTCAAGTTTATGTTGATGACATCATTTTTGGTTCTACCAAGAAGACATGGTGTGAAGAGTTTGAAGCTTTGATGAAAGGAATATTTCAAATGAGTTCTATGGGAGAACTAACTTTCTTTTTAGGACTGCAAGTCAAACAAAGGAAAGATGGAGTATTTATTAGCTAAAATAAATATGTTGCTGAAATCTTGAAGAAATTTTCATGTATGGATACAAGGAGTACAAGCAAACCTTTTGAAGCCAAGAATTCTTTATCAAAAGATTAACATGGAGAAGATGTTGACATTCATCTATACAAGTCAATGATTGGTTCATTGATGTATCTTACTGCTTCAAGGCCAGATACAAGGTTTCGGTGTGTGCCCGTTCAAGGTTCCAAGTTTATCTAAAGGTGTCACATCTACATGCTGTGAAGAAGATTTTTAAATATCTTAAAAGTCAACCCAATTTAGGATTATGGTATCCTAGAGATTCAACCTTTGAATTGGAAGCTTACTCAGATAGTGATTATGCTGGAGCTAATCATGATAGTAAATCCACAACAGGAGGTTGTCAATTCCTAGGCAGAAGACTCATATCATGGCAGCGTAAGAAGCAAACCATTGTTGTTACTTCTACAACTGAAGCTGAATATGTAGCTGCTGCTCATTGCTGTGAACAAGTACTTTTGATTCAAAATCAATTCTTGGACTATGGGTTTAACTTCATGAACACCAAGATTTAAATTGATAATGAAAGTACTATATGCATTGTCAAGAATCCAGTATCTCACTCCAAGACAAAGCATATTGAAATAAAAGATCACTTTATAAGAGATGCTTATGACAAAAAGCTTATTCAAGTTTTGAAGGTTCATACAGACAACAATGTAGTTGATTTGTTGACCAAGGCATTTGATGCAAAGAGATTCAAATTCTTGGTGACACATATTGGTATGCTCAACTAATAACATGCTGCATATGTTGAGGGGAGGTAATAGTTGTACAAATTTTTATAATTTTTATTTTATAGTCTATGTTTTGTGTTTTTGATGTAATTGCAGGTTAATAGAAAAAGATAAAAGAGGTTACATTGTTAGTGGAAAGCATGAACTGGTCAATATTGTGAGCTACCGTTGTCACTCCAAGTACCGCTAGCACAGATTCAAGTACCACTTATGTTCCATGTACCGCTACATGTCCGTTGTACCGTTAAGGGTCTCTTTTGTAAATTTTGAGGTTTCTTCGCGCTTGGGTTTGTTATTTACTTAAATACTTACTCCAATTACACAATTCATTCACCTAATCCTTTATTTTTATCTCTTGATTCTATAACCTTTTCTCTAATTTTACGATCATTAAAAATACTAATGGCTGCTTTACAAGTAATCTCTAAGCATAATTTGGTTGCAAATCTTGCTACGAATGATGACTCTCTTGGTTTCCATGAGATGCTTGGTTTCCTATCTCGAAGTCATGTTTGCTTTGCACTCACTGTAAGTCCAGTTGTCTCTATTTCTATTGTTGAACAATTTTGGGATACTGCTGTATTAGGTACTCGGTTTGGTCAACCTTGCATCAAGGCTAGGGTGAATCATAGAAATATATATGTAACTGAGGTACTACTACGAGCAAGTTTGAGATTAAATGATGAAAATGGACTTAGTATGCTTAACAATATAGAGATTCATGATGGCCTTGCAACCATGGGCTATGGAGGTGGTAGGGAAAGTCTTACTTTCTTTTAAGCTTTATTTTCACCACAATGGAAATTGATTTTTCATGCTATTATTCACTGTTTAAGTTCTAAAAGTACATCTTTTAATGAAATAACAGGGTTTTTGTTATTTCAAATAACATGGTTTTTAATTTTTCAAAATTAATTTTTGAAGGCATGACTAGGAATTTGGAAGGGACTAAAAAGTTTTTAATGTATCCTAGATTCATTCAGACTTTAGTTAGTGACCAAATATCTAACCTAACAGAGTTAATTGATACATGGGATGTTCCTACATTCACAAAGAGAACTTTCTCTTTCTTGACCAAACAAGGTAATGCCTTTACAGGAACATTAACACCACTGTTTGCTCATATGTTAGCCTAACCTGCCAATCAAGAAGGTGAGGAACCTAGCGATGCTAGTGCTTCTCAGCAAAATCCTTCTCACCAGAGTTCCAATTCCCTAGAAGATTCACAATCTTCTTCTCACAATGTTGGTGTTCCACCAAACACTGATGAGATAATCCACACACCTGCTGCTTCTATAGCTGCTAGTGGTTCACCACAAGCACAAGCACCAGAGGTGGTGGATGTTGAAAATTTAAATGCTTTGTGTACATGTTTGTCCCAATAGGTACAGGTGTTGCAGAAAGAAAAGCTTGTTCAAGACAAGAGAATTGCTGAATTGGAAGCTAGCCTACTCAAGTTAAGGAACAAAGTGTCACCTTGGATGAGGCAACATAGATCTATTCAGAAGTATGAAATCAAGAAGCAAAGATTCAAGAACCACAAGAAAAGGTAACTGAATGCAACCAAACAGGGGAGAAATTATGAAGGACAACCACCTTCTTCTGATAATCAGACAAGGATCTCTGGAAATGACATCAATTTTGAATTGGATGAAGATGTCATGGGGACTTATGAAGATGGAACTGGTTTAGAGACTGGTGTGGATGGACCTTCAAATATGGAGATTCAGCATGAAGAACCACAGCCTACTCATGAGGAGCCACAAGTTGAAGAAATTTTGGTAACTCAGCCAACACCACCACCACAATCACCACTTCAAACAAATTAGAGTGCTTTCTATGAGAAGTTGGAGGAAATTACTATTCAGTTTCCTGTATATTCAACTTCATCACCAAAAAGACAAGTATGGTTTCAAAGGAAACAGACTTTGCAAGTACTGTCTAGATCAAGAATGAGCAATGAATCAGACAAGACTGAAGAGGTGCAAGTTGAAATGATGACTTTAATGGAAGAAAGAGTATCTGGGGATACACAAGTGATTGAAGAAACAAGTGTGTCTAATACTGGTGAAATCAACATTATTGAAGATCCAAGTACTGCTAAGCCAACTAAGCCGACTGCAAGTACTGCTGACATTATTGAAGACCAAAGTACTGCTAAGCCAACTAAGCCGATTGCAAGTACCGCTGGTGATCAACCTTCACTAGAAAGTCAAACTCCTTTTGGAGAAGATGAGACTTTAGCCCAATTACTGCTTGATTTAAGAAAGAAGAATTTAGTTGAGAAGACTAAACAAGCAGAGGTAGAGAAAAAGACACAACAAGAATTTCTTGCCAAAAAGAATCAAATTTAAGGTAAGAAAGTTCAAGCTTCACACCCTACTAAAGGTATAGTTATTCAAAAGCAAGCTAATGAGGAAAGATCTATCAAGCTGAAGAAGAAGCTACCTAAGATTGATCCAAAGGATATGGGGAAGAAGCAATTATTATCAGAATCTGAAGATGAAAGTGATTCAGATGATGATATAAACAAAGTCATGTACAGATTTAATCAAATAGACCATGATGAGGAATTTGCTTATAGAATGCAAGAACAAATTCGTGAAAATGAATTACAGGAAGAACTTGCAGCAAAGCAGGATTTGCTAGAAGCTAAAAGAATACAGCAAGAATGGAACATACAAGAGTATGACAGGATTCAAGCTGAATTACATGCAAGTGAGCTTCTTGCAGACTCATTGATAGCTGAAGAGAGAGATGCGTATGATGAAGTAGAGAAATCAAAATTGATTGATGATCTGGTAAGGGAGCAACAAAGATTCTTTGCTAAAAAGAGAAGGAAAGAAAAGATTAAGCCTCCAACTACTATGCATATTAGAAATCAGATGATGAACTTTCTTAGGAAAGTTAAGGGATTTACTCATATTCAGCTGGTTAAGAAGAATTTTGAAGAAATCAAGACTTTGTATGAGCAAAATAAGAGGACTGAATTGAATTTTGTTGAGATTGGATCTGAAGCAGATAGAAAAGTTGTTGAAGATTTTAAGAGACATCTGCATCAACAAAGGCAATTTGGTAGTACTCCTAGAATTGAGCCAAGTACTGCTGAACCTACAAACACTTCTCCACCTATCAAGACCACTTATGTGAGGAAGAATAGAAAGGGGAAGGTATGTTCAAGGGAGGAAGAGAATGCTCAAAGAATGAATACAGGAGTTGAAACTCAAGATATTGCTCAGACTGAAAATGTACAAGCAGTACATACACAGTCAACAGTACATACAACAGTGCATACTGAGGAGACGATACATACAAACTTGGAAGAGGTTTCAACAGAACTTGAGGGAGTTTCCAAGGGTGTTAAAAGGAAAAGGTCAACAAAAACAAAGAAGAAAGCCAAGAGAGCTAAATCAACAGCAGAGGATAGTGATGATGATGAGAGCTTGAAGAAGTACTTGAAGATTGTAAAACTTGAAGATCAATGTATTGATACAAAGATTTTGGGAAAGAGAGCATCCATTGCTAAATGGATTTACTCTATGGATAAAGGACTTGAAGCTCATGGAATTCAGAGAACTGATGGCACAACAAGGCTATTGAGACATTTGGAGGATATTCTTCACATTCTTAACAGACAAGATATTCAAGATCATTCAAGGTTAGTTCAAGAAGCCAGTTGATAGGTGTGTAAACACCCATCCTTTTTACCACTTAATTACAATAATAACCGAGCCAAAACGTGTAATTTATGTCTTTTATGTCGGAATTATGCGTGGTTTGTGTTTTTGTTGTGATTTAGGACGAAAAGGTGAAAAGTGGAGAAAACACGGGCATTCACGGGCATTTACGGACTTTTATTGAATAAAAAGACGAAAGACAAAGTCAAGAAGTCAAGAGTGCAAAAATAGCGGAAGTCCAAGACCAATTCTGAAGATTTATCGAAGAAAAAGTCAAAAGACGGAAGTTTATCAAAAGCCGAGGAACTCAAGTCTTATTTATCGAAGAATTAAAAGACGAGTCCAAAGAAATCCCGAGCCAAAAGTCATCAAATTCCAAGATTAACAAAGAGATTAAGAAGAAAGGAAGGAGAGGAGGAAGCTTCCTCTAACCACACCCCTAATCTCCTATAAATACCTCTCTTATTCATTTCACTTGTTTTTGTTGGCTAAGGTGACAATTAGTCTTCCACTTTTATTTACCTTGCACCTTTAATTACTTGCACATTTAAATACTTGTCTTGCACTTTTAATACATTTAATTTTCAAGTAAGTGTTCTTTAATTATCTTGTTCTTAAATTTCTCATTCTACCTTTCTTTCTTGCTTGATCTTTATGTTTATGTGTTTGTTATCTTGCTTATTTGATTAAAGGTTACATTTTTATGCTTTTGATTGATTTAGATCATTGGTTTTCATAGCTTATTTTGTTTATTTGAAAGTTTATAAAGTTTTTATAAAAGTTATTTTTATATAAAAGTTTGTTTTTCGTAATGCTTATCCTTTTCGTGTTTTAAAAGTCTTTAAATTTCTTTTTATTAGCTTTTTCTTAATCGGTTTGCCTTAGGATTTTCGTGGTTTGCTTATTAGAGTTATAGCTTATTTTTCTAGCTTATTTTGTACTTTTTTCTACTGTATTCCGATCTGTACGATCGGAAAAGGGTTTATATATTCCGACCATAGCTGCTTGGCTAGGTCGGAAAAGGGTTTTAATCATTTCGATCGGAGGACGTTGGTATTCCGATTAGAGGTGCATTTGGTATTCCGATTAGGAGGTGAGTGACAGCATTCCGATCTGAGTCCATTTCTACACATTCCGATCGAGGTGTTCATTGGGTTATTCCGATCAGGAGAGGTGACATCATTCCGATTAGGGGTTCCGATTGACATTCCGACCAAAGTCCATATTCCGATCAGAGGTAGACATTCTGATCAGTGTGTTTTTGGTTATTCCGATCAGGTAGGTGACAGCTATTCCGATCTTGGGGTTCCGATTAACATTCCGATTGGACGGTTTGCACATTCCGATTGAGGTCTGATCGGAATACATTCCGACGGTAGGTTTGTTTTATGTTTTTGTCTTGTTAAAATTTTTACGTTCTCATTTTAACATTTGTCTAATTTTAATTTCCGTCACGCTTTTAATTTCTGTCATTTTATTATTTTACTTTTCAAAGTTTTTTTTAAATATCGCACCTTTATTTTAATTAGACTTAGATTTATTTTAACCCCATTTTACTTTAACGACATTTACTTTTAAGTCTTTGCACATTTAAATTTAAAATCAACCAAAAATATTTGTTTCACCAAAATCAACTGAGTCGTACTTTGAACCAATAATCAATTTGTTAAGATTCCGTGAACACGAACTTTAATTCTTATACGGGGTGTCAAAAACCGTGTATCAAATGGCGCCGCTGCCGGCTCTTTTCGTAAAGATTAACGGTTTTCTGTGAGAGACGCGTTGCTTTTTGGGATCCGTTCACTTGTGAACGTTATTTTTCTTGCATAAAAATATTCAAAAAACCATAAAAATTAAAAATTGATAAAAATACATAAAAATTACAAATTTCAAAAATCCAAACAGATTTTATCTGTATTGTGTATATATATTGTCTTTGTGTTTGGTTTCTTTTTCTTTTGCATTTTCAGGTGTATGCGTACTAGATCTTCTAATTATCAAGAGCCCGAGACTCAAGAAGATTTAAGTATGTCAGGTGTTAACAACAATAATCCACCGCACCTCAACAATAACAACAATGTTCTTCCACAGCCCGATCTTCGGACCATGGAGGAACTTTGTCAACCTACAATGTTTGGACGAGGAGGACCGATTGTGCCGATGCAAATCAACGCTCCTGAGTTTTCGTTGAAGCACCACATGATTCAGCAAGTGCAAACAAATCCTTTTAGAGGCTTGCCTGATGATGATGCCAACAAACACCTCGACAAGTTCATTACAATCACCCAAAGCATGAAGTTGGCTGGTTCCACAATGGATGAACTTCGCCTACAACTCTTTCCACATACTTTATTACATCATGCCGAGAAATGGTTTGATCGTCTCCCGAAGAATTCTATTCACACTTGGGATGACATGACTCAACGCTTTTTGTCGCGCTACTTTCCACCATCCATGGTCACGAGCCTTCGCAATCAAATCAGCGGTTTCATGCAAGATCCCGATGAATCTCTTTTTGATGCTTGGGAGAGATATAATGTCTTGATCGATAGATGTCCAAACCACAACATGCTACCTGTGACCTTAATAGATACTTTCTACAACGGTTTGACTTTTCGTGATCGAGATACGATTAATGCAGCCGCCGGTGGCACATTCATGAAAAGGAGACCCGAGGAGTGTAGAGAGCTTATTGAGAACATTACTACTCACCACAAAAACTGGGATTCCTCTGCTTCTTCAAGGAACAACCCGAGAGTCAATGTTTCCTCCACCTCAACAAACCCTGATATGACCGAACTCACCCGTGTGCTGTCTGAAATGAGCAGAAGTATGCAACTCTTGGCTTCAGACCAACAACCACAACAAGTTAAAGCTGTTGCTGCTCCTTGTGAAACATGCGGCGGTCCTCACTCATACACCGATTGTCCTTCTACACAAGGAAATCCGGAAAATGTGTATGCAGCTTATGGTAATTATTCACCGGAAAATTACCAAGCTCGACCTCAAAGGGATAGAAATTTGCTGAGTTACCGATCAAACAACTACCTTTCACCCGGTTTTTCTCCTCAAAACCAAACCCCGCCAACAACTACAATAGAAGCAACCAAATCCCACCAAGAGCTTCTAATCCTTATCACCCACCCGCTCAACAACTCCCACCCATTAACCCCGATGTTGAAACCATCATGAGAACCCACGGTGAGCAAATCAAGAACCTGCAGAGCCAAATTATCAATCTGAAAGGAGATATTACCAAGCAAGGAAATGAGATTAGATCCGAACTTCGAGATAATCTTCAATTCTCCATCAGCACTCAAACGAATGATATAAAGAATATGCTGGCTAGTTTCTTGCCCCCTGCTCAACCTTCTACTTCAAGTTCTCTACCTTCAAACACCGTCACCAATCCGCGAGCCAATGTGAGTGCTATTACTACTGGTAGTGGAGTCACCATAGTAGGACCACCAATCCCACCCCCATCATCTACACCTCCTCCACCACCATGTATCCCTACTCCTCCTACACCTAGTATTAGTGCACCATTACCGTCTCCGCCTCGTTATGACGATGTACCTATGAAGGACCCTTCAACATCTCAACCTTTACCTACACCTGCACCTTCACCACCCAAACTCAATATCCCATATCCTTCTCGTTTAGGCAAGACCAAAATGCTAACCAAGGATGACTCCAAAGTGACACGCTATGTGAAGATGATCTCTCAGATGAACTTCAACATTAGCTTTCTTGAGGCACTTGTCCACATGCCCAAATTTGTTAAAGCATTTAAGGAATTGCTTAACAAGAAGGAGAAACTGATTGAACTCGCCAACACACGCTTAAACGAAAACTGCTCTGCAGTTATTCTCAAAGAACTTCCGGAAAAGCTTGGAGATCCCGGTCGTTTTGTGTTGCCTTGCGTGTTCAACAACACTGAAGAATTTACTGCCCTTGCTGATCTCGGGGCTAGTATTAATTTGATGCCTTTGAGTGTTTGGAAAACACTATCATTGCCCGACCTCACTCCAACAAAGATGACTCTTGAACTTGTAAATCGCACTCTCGCTTACCCCGTTGGTATAGCCGAAGAAGTGTTTATTAAAGTTGGCACATTTACTTTCCCGGTTGACTTTGTGGTTGTTGATTATGAAATGGACCCTCGTATTCCTTTAATACTTGGTCGGCCATTCTTGAGAACCGGACGAGCTTTAGTGGATGTAGCCGAAGGTGAGTTAATCTTAAGAGTCGGGGATGATTCACAAGTTTTCAAAATGGGGAAGCTTACAGGCAAATCCTTTGGAGGACGAGAATCAGTGAATATGATTAATGTGCATGATGACTTTGTCGTTTACAACAATCCTCTATTCGAGTCTTGCGATGATAATCCACTGTTTCAAGATGATGTGGATGATTCTCTCCCTACTTTGGAAGCTTCTCCCATTTATGATTCTCCACCGGTCTTTGATGCTTATGATGATGATGATTCTAGCTCAGATTCGGATGATTATGATGACCTTACTTTTGAGTATCTGGACATGCCCACCTTTGATGATTTTGAGGATGCCGATACTCTTTCGAGCGATTCTTCTACTGATGACATTGCACCTACATTTGATGAAGATCCTCCGCCATCACTCGATCCTACTTTGGACGATTACTCATTTGAGGAAGACTTCTCTATGTTTCTTAACACTTACTTCCCTCATGAGAGTGATGCACCTCCTTTAGATTTTGAAGATTAGCGTCTTGATCCTACTTTGGATTTTAAGAACATTCTTTCAAAGGAGAAGAAACCGGTCGACACCAATATCCACAGCACGTATGAGTTAACACATCTTTGTCCCACTTCTGAGGACGAGGTTGTGCTTCTTCGCGGATCTTCTTCCCATTCTGCTGAGCCTGAGTGCTATTTTCCCTTAAAGGAAAAGGTGTTCGACCCCGGTATCAATATTCTGCAGCCATCTCAGTATCCACCTGATGAAATAAAAGGAAAAATCTTTGGAATTATTGAAGACATGCTTGCACCACTTCACCCTTGCTTCCACCTTGCTCCATCATTGCTTAAGGGAACCTTGCCTACTCTTCTTTGGCTTGCCTTGTTCGCCTTAAGTTTCTGCTACTTGATGGACGAAAACTATGTCTTTGACCCTGGTGGATATGTTTCTTGCTTTTTCCGTTGATGATCAAGGTCGAGTCAGGCTAATGACTCGGTTAACAAAAACAAGCGCTTCTTGGGAGGCAACCCATGCACCTATCTTTTCACTTTCTTTATCATAAGTGTAGGGGAAGACTCGTAGGTTTGATGTCCTCTCCTCATTTCTTAATCAGGGATTCGAGCTTCAATGATCCACTCTTGATGATTCTTGACGACCCGTGATTCCGTGTTTCATTATCCCGGTTCTATCCTAAACTCTTTTCGATTCACTATTTTATATTTTCTCAATATTAAAATAGGAATCTCTTTAGTTGTCCTTTCCCTTAGCGAGATTTAAACAAAGTGCACAATGTCATAAGCGTAGGGGAGTTTACTCCCACATGCTTAAACATTGAGGACAATGTTTATATTAAGTGTAGGGGGGACTTCTATCGAAGTTAAGTGGCCTTTTCCTTGTATTTGTCCTCATTTTAACCGGAAACTCAATTTTTCGACATTTTTCAAAATTTTTGATCTATTTTGGCCTATTAGTTTTTCCTTTTATATAGTTATTTTCTTGCCTTATTAGAATAAATCTTTAATAAAGTGGTTTTAATTTTCAAACGTTGTGAATCTTTTGACTCAACCCGAGTTTACTTATCTAAGTTACTCTAGCTAGTATCCTTAACGTGTTTAAGTCAAGTTTTGCTAGGCTTTTATATAGGGAGCTATAAAACGCGAAAGTCTTAACTCTCACGGGTTAAGAACAAGAACTTTTCGCAAGTTCCTATAATTGATCCTAGAGAGTCGTTTATCAAGGGAACTTTAAAATGCGATTTCTAAACTTGAAAAAGTCTAAGAATTTGCAAGATCCTATAGACGATTCGAAAACCCAAAACTTTGATTTAATAGGCTAAGCATCCACGAGTCTCATTCCTTGAGATTTTAAACTGTGGAGAACGAGAGATGATAGAGACAATTATAAGTCCGGTATTCTTTCGGGAATTTATGTGAGTTAATTATAAGCCTATTCTCCCATCGATTGCTAATAAATTTATCTGCTAATAAATAAAGTTGTACGATTTGAAAAGTTACTTAGCTTCTGGCCCAAGATCGTTTAAAAGTTGCTCGGTATGGATTAGAGTTCATAGCCAAGGCATAACTTATTGAAGCGGGATGCGAAGATTGGCGAGTACGAAAAGGCCCTAACAAGGCGTGAGGGCTATATTTTGTTGCTAAAGATCCTAAGTGATGTGAAGAATCATTTATCGAAAATCAATATGAAGGATCGAGACACACGACGAAAAGCAAATACTCCCCAAAAGTCATGGAGAAGTGTATCCGAAAAGACCCTAGCAAGGTATGAGGATAAATAGATCCAAGTCATAAAAGGAGGCGGATCGTTGTATATCAAAATCCAAAATAAAGATTGGAGAAAAATGAAGAAGTCGTGGTCCAGGTATGAATCTCTCAAAAGTTCAAGTGAAGAAATTCCATTTACGAAGAGAAAACCATAATTTCATGAACGTCTCTCAAGGTTTGAAGTATGAAGTCGCTGCCAAATATCGGTCCGAGAAAGGTCTCAAATCGTGAAGCGAGTTATGCCAAGATATGAACTTTATGAGGTCCCGAGAAGCAGTTTTAAAAGATTTTGTCCTTTAGCTAACTATTGATTAAATCTTTCACTTTATTTTCGAACTAAATAACTATCGAAACAAGTCAAACAATGTATCCTCGTGATCATTCAAGACAAAAATAAAATATAAGAGATACACCTAGGAATAAGGGAGTCTAAGTGAATAATTGGCCCACTTGAGTTCGTGTTAGTTTACTAACTTATAATAACAATGATCTCGTTTTTAAGCTTGGTTTGGAGAAAGTGAAAACTTGAGGATGATGATCATTCACAGCATTTCCAAAACCCAAGGTATGCTTTTTGATTTCTTTATTTTTAATGTTTATAATTTTCTATCTCTTTAATAAAGGCCAACGTGGATTGATTATGATGAAAAATGTAAACGTGCTTTGTAACTAATGCATTGCATGATGACATTGCAATGGTCAAGTGTAGGGGATTTGATAGGTGTGTAAACACCCATCCTTTTTACCACTTAATTACAATAATAACCGAGCCAAAACGTGTAATTTATGTCTTTTATGTCAGAATTATACGTGGTTTGTGTTTTTGTTGTGATTTAGGACGAAAAGGTGAAAAGTGGAGAAAACACGGGCATTTACGGACTTTTATTGAAGAAAAAGACGAAAGACGAAGTCAAGAAGTCAAGAGTGCAAAAAGAACGGAAGTCCAAGACCAATTCTGAAGATTTATCGAAGAAAAAGTCAAAAGACGGAAGTTTATCAAAAGCCGAGGAGCTCAAGTCTTATTTATCGAAGAATTAAAAGACGAGTCCAAAGAAATTCCGAGCTAAAAGTCATCAAAGTCCATGATTAACAAAGAGATTTAGAAGAAAGGAAGGAGAGGAGGAAGCTTCCTCTAACCACTCCCCTAATCTCCTATAAATACCTCTCTTATTCATTTCACTTGTTTTTGTTGGCTAAGGTGACAATTAGTCTTCCACTTTTATTTACCTTGCACCTTTAATTACTTGCACATTTAAATACTTGTCTTGCACTTTTAATACATTTAATTTTCAAGTAAGTGTTCTTTAATTATCTTGTTTTTAAATTTCTCATTCTACCTTTCTTTCTTGCTTGATCTTTATGTTTATGTGTTTGTTATCTTGCTTATTTGATTAAAGGTTACATTTTTATGCTTTTGATTGATTTAGATCATTGGTTTTCATAGCTTATTTTGTTTATTTTCAAGTTTATAAAGTTTTTATAAAAGTTATTTTTATATAAAAGTTTGTTTTTCGTAAAGCTTGTCCTTTTCGTGTTTTAAAAGTCTTTTAATTTCTGTTTATTAGCTTTTTCTTAATCGGTTTGCCTTAGGATTTTCGTGGTTTGCTTATTAGAGTTATAGCTTATTTCTCTAGCTTATTTTGTACTTTTTTCAACTGTATTCCGATCTGTACGATCGGAAAAGGGTTTATATATTCTGACCATAGCTGCTTGGCTAGGTCGGAAAAGGGTTTTAATCATTCCGATCGGAGGACGTTGGTATTCCGATTAGAGGTGCATTTGGTATTCCGATTAGGAGGTGAGTGACAGCATTCCGATCTGAGTCCATTTCTACACCTTCCGATCGAGGTGTTCATTGGGTTATTCCGATCAGGAGAGGTGACATCATTCTGATTAGGGGTTCCGATTGACATTCCGACCAAAGTCCATATTTCGATCAGAGGTAAACATTCCGATCAGTGTGTTTTTGGTTATTCCGATCAGGTAGGTGACAGCTATTCCGATCTTGGGGTTCCGATTAACATTCCGATTGGACGGTTTGCACATTCCGATTGAGGTCTGATCGGAATACATTCCGACGGTAGGTTTGTTTTATGTTTTTGTCTTGCTTAAATTTTTACGTTCTCATTTTAACATTTGTCTAATTTTAATTTCCGTCACGCTTTTAATTTCTGTCATTTTATTATTTTACTTTTCAAAGTTTTTTTTAAATATCACACCTTTCTTTTAATTAGACTTAGATTTATTTTAACCCCATTTTACTTTAACGACATTACTTTTAAGTCTTTGCACATTTAAATTTAAAATCAACCAAAAATATTTGTTTCACCAAAATCAACTGAGTCGTTCTTTGAACCAATAATCAATTCGTTAAGATTTCGTGAACACGAACTTTAATTTTTATACGGGGTGTCAAAAACCGTGTATCACCAGTGCAGGAAAAACTGAAGTATCACTATTATATTAGGAATTTCTCTTTATGTATGAGCCACACAATTATGATCAAGAAATGTTGAAGGAATTAGAGAATCAGGTTCCTAGTTACTGGAGATATTACAGGTCATGTGGATTGCATATTTTGGATGTAGATGATGTTACATACTATAAGCTGCAAGAGAAAACTTACCCTTTCAAAAGACAATTGTTGGAAAGGATGTTAGAAAAAAAATTAGAAGTTACAGAAGAATTTGATGATGCTTTAGATTTGATCAGAATGGTTAAACAACAAATCAAGGATTTGAAAGATGAGGAAGAAGGTGAGAAAAGTGTTTGACTTTCAGTCACACTTCACAAATGTTTCTCAGTTCACCATGTCTAACACACATAAGAACTGGCTAGTCCATAAGCAAACGGTTTGTGGTAAAGACTTATCAAATCCGTTGAAAGCTGATAGTTAGCTAAAAACTATATGGTTCTAACTCACCTTGTTTCGAGACAAAGAGTTGGCTAGTCCTAGACAAACGGTACTAGGTAAAGACTTCATCAAATTTGTTGATGGTTGACAATTTACCAAAAATTGTATGGTTTTCATTACACCTTATTCTTTGTGAATAAAGTATTGGCTATTCCATAGTGTACGGCTAACTGGTAAAGAATTTATCAAATCTGTTGATAGATGGTGATTTGCTAAAAATCATGAAGCCAATACAGATTGGTGTTTGTTGTTAACTGTTTTATTTCAGGTATGAAGATTGCAAGCAAAGAAGTATTCAAGTAAAAATACTTAGAAGGTTTTGTTATCAATAAATCAAGACAAAGGTTCATGATTAAGAGTTCAAAGACTAAACTCAAGAAGACAATAATTGATGCTGCAAAGATAAGTGAATGTTTAGAAGACACAAGAAGATCATAGTTTGAAGACAAAGATGATACTCATGATGTTTGAAGATTATCTTATCAGAAGAGGATCTACATTTGAAGTGTTTGGCTACATTCAGTTGTATACAAATACAAATTACCAAGTTCAATCCAAGGATGAAGGAAAGACTGAAGACATGTATTTTAATACATCCAGTACAAGAGAAACAAGAAGACAACAAGTTATCATTTCTTGTTTAGGGGAGGATTGTTGGGAATTATTTGTTAAGTGTCAAGTACCGTTAGTATATTCCAAGTACTGTTAGTGTTATGTAAGTACCGTTAGTATTACCGCGGTACATAGTAAGTACTGCTACTTATAAAGTAAGTACTGCTGTGATGATTAGGACGAATATATCTTTGTATAAGATATGTCATAGTTATAGTTAGAGTATATCTTATGTGATATACCTAAATAGTTAGAATATTGATAATATATCGTCTGTGATATAGTTATCTTTATAGAATATTCTAAGGTTTCTAGGGTTCCTTACTCTATAAAAGGAACATAGATACAATGTCTTTCATGTACCTCATTCAAGTCGATTAATAAGAGAATCGAATAGTTAAAAGTAATTCTTTTCTTCTATGCTTTATAAGTTAGACTCCGCATAACTTATTTAGTATTAGTAAGAGTGCTCAAAGTGTTTTAGTTTGATTAAAAACTACTATACTAATTCTTAAAAGAATATAGATCCAACCAAAGGGATCAACACGCAACACTATATTCTGCTTGATCATCATCACTATCACGAGCAACTCCTGACAAACCTCTCAAATAAGCATGTGACAATCCATCAATTGCAGGTCGTTATTTTAATCTCGACTATTACGTATTACGTGTTTAATTTAATAATAATTTTAAGTTATCGACTAACCGAGAAGGTTATGACATGAAACTAGCGTAAGAATGTCGATTAGATGAAAACCGGCAAGGAATACGTTAGGTATCGATATTATATTCTCAATTTATCATAAAAATGATTTTATTTTATTTAATCGTTATTTCTCGGGTTTTACGTTTTAACGAATGACGAGAACTACTAGTGATCGTGATACCGACGAATGCCCAAAAATTTATGTTTTATTATCGATTGTCTCGATATTTTATATTTTTGATGTTTTCGATTTAATTACGTTTTAAGTCATGTCGAAGCTTTATTATTATATTTATGAATCATTTTAACTTTCAAAAAGTATTTTTACGAAACCCGAGTCCCGTAAATATTTTCAAAATTTACAATTTACATTTTCTACCTTGTAAACTATTTAATTGCATTTTTGGACCAAAACTATGCCTAAATGACAAAATCTACCCTAACCTTGGACTATTTAAGGATTTTCCACTAATTAGTTTATTTAAAAATCACATGTAACAAAAAAATCACAAACTCTCTCTCTTGTTCTTCTCTTAGCCGTCCACCCCCATACCCTAATCCCCTCAATTTTTTTAAATTCTACTTTGATTCATCCTAAACTAATCAAAGACCCATCCTAGAAATTTGAAAAGCTTCATTTTAGTATAAAATTTTCCCACATGCATTCACATTATTTTTCTTTTACATTTTTGGTAAAGAACATCATGTTTGATCCATTTTTGTAGTTGTGGTGTTGTTATTATTATTATATTTGTAGTGGGATGATGTTGCATGCATGGTTTTTATATATTTGATTTTTATTAGATTGAATTTGAGGGTTCTAGGAGTTAGATAAATGTATTATGATAATATTAGGGTAATATTAGAAGTATGTAAATTGTTGAAATGGGTCAAATGGTGATTTGGTATGATTTTTAGATGACCATTTTAGACCAGTAGGTAAAAGGCTATTTTTGAATTTCTTACTGTAATAAACTTGTTAAACTAATAAGATAGGGTCGTAGAGAATTTCGTTAGCTTCGATTTGATATAAGATAGAGCTTCTAGCTCCAAACGAGCGAGAAGTTATGCCAATTTTAGTATTCGTGTACCGGAAAACGGGTATCGGCACAATCCGAAAATTGTTGTCGATATTTGGATCGAATCTCGGGGACTATAAAATGAGTTTTAAAAATATTCAAGGACTTTTGTAAGTTGCTAAACCTCAGGTCATGAGTCTATTTTCAAACCCGAGTGTCGTTTTTATAAATGGAGTTGTTTAGATATATCAAAATGGTTTTACGAGTTGAAGGCGTAAATCTGTCCGGTTTTTATAACACGAAGGTGTGTCGGGCAGAAGGTCTTAAAAGTAATATTTTGAATGAAATTTAAACTGAGTCTTATCTATATAAACTAATAAAACAAAATAATTTACAAGCCCTTTAAGCATGTAAATATTAAAAACATTCCTTAAATATCCAACATGTACAAGAATTTTATGCACACTCATTAAAATCACCATAAAATTGTTTCCTTATTTACCACAAATTTTACTGCAAAACTATACTGGACTATACTGGGCTATAAACACCCCCAAATTTACACAATTTAATACAGCGGAAGACTCGTTGGTGTTACGGGATAGCACATTACTCACATCATAGACAACGCTTAAAAATCGCGTCGTTTAATAATAAAGCATTTCCATTCATAAATATCAAGTTTACATAGGTCCCAAGTCATATTATTTCCTACATATTTTACAAAGCATTTGAATGGAAATTTTTATTTAAGTGTGGGCCATGAATTCTTGTCGTCTTCCCGAGAATTACCTTCAAGTACCTGAGATAAAACATGTTAAAAGAAAAGGTCAGCGATAACACCGAGTGAATTCATAGATTTCAATAGAACCATTAATATATCATCGGTATATAATTATTACCGAAAATCATTTTTGTACAAATCATTGTAATAGGCCATAAAATAGCCAAAGTCATTTTATACAAATCCTTATCAAAATCATAATATAGGCTTTCGCCTTCAAAATCATTATACGAACCAATGTCGTAAAAATATCATACAATACGTTTTATTACGTTGTATAGAGTTAAATAAAAACCGTTATATGAATATGCTTATGAAAACCAAAACACGAACATAATATCAATAGTAAGACCACGTATTGCTAGTCAGGCAATATATCGTAATTTAGTGCGTATAGCAGTATTTCGTTACTTGGATTATTATAAGCCGCATGACATTGTTACCTTACTACAACAAACAACGGGTAGCTAGCCCGAAACTCAATTTTCCCATCTAAATTAGCGTGTCGTCACAATAATCACGCTTGTGTAAATCTTCTCATACATAAATTCGCTTACCAATCAATGTGGCACGACGGGGATCAATCGTCAAGGCGCGAACTGGGGTGATCGTCCCCAAATAGTACAATTATATGCATAAGCGTCTACCAAATCCCGGTAGTTCACAGTTCATGCTAATGGGACTTTTAGTGACATAACCTAACTTTAATAATCCATTTCATTTCATCTATCGGGTCATATAATCATACATCGGGTCATACAATCATTCGGGTCCAAATCAATAAACAAACAATCGGGACAAATGGTGTCCTATTTTAGTAAAACTAACATGTTATCTCCCTCGCGGGTTTATAAAATATTTCATAAAAACATTTAAAAGAGTGCGAGGCTATGAACTCACGTTGATGTGGGAAGGCGGGTTATCGGCAATTCGGATGTACGGTACGTGCTTCAATCACGGAAACCTAAACAAATAATACTTGTCTTAGACTTTTGTCCAATGACTTTATCAAAATAACAATTATGTATATATATGATGACTTTATATATATATATATATATGATGATGATCAAGTGGGTTTATACATTTTTACTCATTTTAGTGTTTATGTGTTGGTAACTTCTTACTAGTTTTACCTATTTACATATTTTAAGTCCAATAACCTTATTATAAGTTCTTTAACTTGTATTAATCCATTTTATACTTGTATTATCAGTGTTTATACTTTACATGTTGGGCCCAAATGGGTTAAGCCCAATAAATAAGTTTATAAGTGTTTTACCAAATTAGTCGGGTTTATTGTCCATGAAGGCTACTTTGGCCCGTTAATGTCTATATGTTGTAAAGCTCGGGTTTTATCGATTTTTTCTTGTTATATATGTTTATATATCAGTATGTGAGTTTATAAAAGCTTACATTAGACGGGTCCAACCGTCTAAGTTTTATTTAACAAAAACGTTAATCTTTCGGTTTTAGCCGAAAAGACGTAAAAATCATGTTTATAGTTTTCATAACTTATAAATCTTATTCAACTATCATTTTTATAAAGTGTCCATTTTTAACCTTATACATATTTATATTAATGAAATTTATAAGTTAGTGGGTTTTAATTCACAATTTATACTATATTAGTCTGAGTGCTTATATAATAATATTAAACATTAATTCTTCAAAATCTAATTTTTAGTTTCATCTTCACCATTTTTATCATATCTTGAGTTCTATAAGGAGATAGAAGCTCATTTTTGGATGGCATAAACTTCATATTATATGATACAAATAAGTTAGTTATAGCTACTGCTCATTCCATGTCTAACTATCCTTAAAAGTCCCTACAAAACAGACTATTCAGATTGGTACACTCATCTTGTTTTGATCATATCTCACTCATTTTGATGATTCCATTACATGGCCAACTCTCACATGTGTATGACATCTAACACTTACTGTAAATGGATTCCACCATGCAATTTTATCAGTTTATAACTTGGTTACTTACTGTTTTTATACAACCATCTTATTAAGCAAGATTTAACCATTTTTACATGTGGTTTTTCCATCTTTTTACCCATGTTTATCAAATCTATCAACACCAAATCCCCACATAATATTTTTAATCATCATTCATCATCATATACATATACATAAACAAAGAAAATACAAGATTACATAATCAAAATAACAAGAGGATAGGAAGAACAATCTCTATACCACCATTAGTGATGAAAAGATGAGTCTTTGATGAACAAGGCTTGGATTTTGATGGCAAAACTTGTGATAAACCAATATCATCTTCAAGTCTACCAACCTTTATAAACTTATCATGGAAAATCAGCCCTATGACACCAACAAATCTTCTCCTTGGATGTTAGAATCACCTCCAATCTTCAAAGCTTCAAAGTAGCATCATCATGTGTATAAGTAACACATTATTTTATGGCTAACATAGATCAAATGAGGGTTGTTTTTGATGATGGTTGGACGAATTTTAGAGAGAGAGGAGAGGAGTGTGTGAGTTTTGCATGTGAAATGGAAGTAAGTGGTAAAGTTTAGTGGTTTTTGCTAGTTTGGTGGGATAAGTTAGCTTTCATGTGAAGCTAAGCTTACATGTGTAAGCTTATAGCTACAAGGGTGCCACATCATGAATGTGGTGTCCTCTTTTGGCCACCCCATGTGTTAGTGGGGTGGGATAAACTTGTTTTGTCCCATCCCGCTAATTTACGGGTATTCCTCGATTCTAGTTTCCTCGATTTGCGTGCCCTCGGGTCGTTTTACAAAAAACGTTTTTATAAATTATGAATCAACGGCACAAAACGAATCTAATAAAAATTATCTCATCAAAACGGAGTTCGAAAACGTAAATACGTAATCCTAAGGTTTCTGGTTTAGTCGTAAAGGACGTTAAATTAAAATCGTAAGTCCTAATCTCTTCTCGTAAATTTGTGAGTTTATGAACCAACACAAATTTAAAATCTCAAAATAATATTCACGGACAAATTTATTTCCTGAAATGTCACTGTCACCAAAGATGGTGTATGTAAACGTAAGCACGTAACGTTGAATCCTCCGGTTTAAACGTAGTCGATGCTACTTCAAGACGTAAATCCAAATTTCTTCCCAAAAATAAGTGAGTTCATATTATGACATTAAAATAATGTTTTCAATTAAATAATGAGAATAAAATATAAAACCATAAATTGACGGATTGTCACAGCATTTACCCCTAAACAGGATTTTTTTCCTCAAAGATCATCTTATCTTACTACTCGCTTCTTATAGAGTTAAAGCCATGGGGGTATTTACTCCACATTCGGTCTTTTCTCACAAGTGTAATTCATTACAATATGCGAGTTTCATCAAACATAACTACGGGAATAAGATCAAGCTTAATATTGACTTACTTTCTCTATCCATGATGTTCACGGGTTTTTGATGAATGCAACTTTTAGCCGATCTAAACTTTATCAAGAAGTGATCAGATCTCACTTGATAGACAATTTATCAAGTTCGATATACGAAACATAATTCACGCAGCTCTTGAAGTCCTAGGGTAGATCCAGCTTATATGCCTTTCAACCCAACTTTTACATCATCTCAATGGTCCCATACAACGGGGACTTATATCCCATGATCTTTTAGATCATCAATTCATTTTTCCATAGTTAAAACCTTGGCATAACTTCGCTACCCATCTGGCACTTCAAGATCTACATTTCATATTCACATAACCTCCTGCCCACTATCGGCAGTCAATAATCAGATCCTAATTTCAACAATCATTTCAGGTCTCGCGGGTCGGGTATTTTGTAAGGTTAGGTTTGTCATCATAGGAAACCTTAAACCTAAAAGACATGTCCAACTCACAATGGGTGTATGTCGGGTGTCTTCATCCCAACTCCTGCTTACAGATGCTCTAATGTTTAAATCTTAACAAGATTCTATCTCGATCCTAACACGATAATTATCAATGATAATTTCTCCAAAGGAAAGCGATTTTACAGTTTATTACCAAAGGTCAATCATTCAAACATAAAACAACACTTATAGTATTTTGTACTGTTACTTTACCTCGTCCATTCGATTGGGGTGGTACACAATACTCTCATCAAGATTCGTTCTCAATGACTTCTGAGCAAATCTCTAGAAATTCGATGCGAAGTGAGGATCTTGATAGAGATGACCGATACAGGCACATTATGTTTACACAACTCCTTTAAATTCAAAGAGTCAATTTCTTCAAGAATCTATCATTAACAGGAATGATATTAGCAGATTTGGTCAGTCTGTCGACGATTACCCAAATCGAATCAAATTCATATGATGACCTTTGCAATAGTTAGACGTTTACTAATGTATGAGGCGATGTCTGCCTTCATAAATTGCATCAGTACAACTTCTTCAGATAAAGATACATTAAATCAGAAATGACATGAATAGAATACTTATACTTACAAGATTCCAACATAACTATATCTCACAATCCTCCATATTTAGGCAACCATAAACGTCCTTTTAAAACATTTAACGCCATTGGCTTCTCAATTCTAATGGTTCACATTAGCCGCGAACCCCCTTTTATTATCTATATTATCCTTTTTATATAATGCGTCCGTATTTACATTCATCTTTCCTGATGAAATAATTATCATGTCTACAATTTACTAAGAAATTCTTTCTTCATATTTTCTAAGTTTTAGTCTCGTCTCAACTATTATTTTTATCAGTTTTGCTCAGTCTGGCGTCTAAAGCGTCGATAATTATTACAAGTAACTAGATAATAAATATTTATTTTTTATGAAACGTAAACGTAAAAATTTTAAATTTCTTAGTTCGACCAATTATATAAAATGTTCAAATGAATTTGAATTTAATTTAACAATATTTTTGTTGATTTATCGAAAATAAATAGTTAGATCCGTAAATGTTCGAAAAACCTTCGTTTATTCTTTGGTAAAAATTTTCTTAGTTGAAAAGCAAAAATTGTCGTTTCAAATTTTAAGTCATGGTTTAATGGTTTCCTTAATCCCTCTTAGGTTGTCTTGAGGTATACACAAACATTTACCCCTAAACAGGAGTTTAGTTAAATGATTTGTGTATAAGGGAATAATCCCTTAAAATTTTTTAATAAAACATTTGTCAAAACACATTTGCACTTTCTTTTTGGTGTAACCCTAAGCCTTAATGGCTCTAATTTTTAAAGAGTCAATACATATATATCTTACCATCATTAATCAAACGATCATTTTATGTAAAGGGTCAAGCCTTAAATCACACGTTATATATTCAAGGTACAGGTTTTCGTTGTTCGGCCAATTCAGGGAAATCTATAAATAATTATTAACTCCTTCTTATTCTTATATACAAACAAATGGTCCTTAATTATCACAAGAATGATTTTATCAAATTACATCCTACACACGTGATTCACCAAATTTATGGATGCTACATATGTATTAGTAAATCCAAACGACATAACATGAAACTCATAATGTTTATTACAAGTTATGGATGTAGTGATCGAAATAGATAATCTTTTTCGCGGATGCGAAGTTGATGATAACCATGCCGTGAATCAAATCTTTAGAACATACGCTAGAACCTTGTAAATGATCGAACAATCTATCATCTTGGGTAGTGGATATAGATTTTTAATCGTCAATTTTACCTAGTTCGCGGTAATCAATAAATATAAGGAATGATAATACCATAGCTCTTCATAATGACGAGCTTGGTAGAATAAAAGCTTTCTCCGATAACTCTCTCAGTTGTACGGTAATTCTTTTAATTTAGATGGTGTTGACGTACAGTGCACAAGCCACAGGTGCAGCAACGGGAATATAATCAATATCAATTTCAACTTGCCTTAATGGCGAAAGTCTAGGTAATTCATCAACAAATACTTCCTAAAGTTTCAGATAACAGAAACATCTTTTAATAAATTCATATTAGGTTCTTTCAAGATTATAATATCTATGACTAATTCACAACCATTCACAATATAATTTCAAGTCTAAATGCAGGATATAGTCATCAATCAAGAATTATTTAGATCACTTTTGATAATCAACATCTTATCTTTTAGGGGATTTCTACTCGAGTTCCCATCAATTAAGACAATGTTCTCATGTCATAATCAATCAATCCATTCTACTGGCACTATCAACTTTTTAGTTTTATTGCCGTCGATAAGATGTGAACTTCTCAAAAGACTAATAATAACTCATAATCCTTTGCAAATTCAATGATATATGGAGACACAACTATCATCCAAAGAGTAATGTCAACGCATAATTTACGCGAGAGAATTTCAAATCAGATACAGACGAAAACATTTAACGAATATGAATATATCCCATGTTTTCATAATTTGAGTACGCATTCGAAAGCTCCTCGGATCGTTACCCAGGTCATTCAAATGAAATCAAATCAAAAGAAATGATAGGAATATCGATACATCCAGTCGGGTATCAACATTCGGCAATCAAATACTTTTCCTAAGAATCTCACCACGGGAGAATTGGCCAAGAAGAAAATTTCAATTGTCAAATAAGACAAATTCCACAGATGAGAAAATTCGACTCAGAAGAATAAATAGTACGGGCACATATGTACGTGACCCTAATAATATGTCCCTATTTTGCACTTTTTGCAGATCTCATAAAATTTAATCTTTCACAATCTTCAAAGAAAATTTAGTGTTTGTTAATAATTTCATGGTGACTACTAATCAGCCTTGCATGGTCCCTTCCAAATTGTATGTAGGCGCGCAACTATATACAATTTTAAGATTAACGATGCAATACTCAGTTCGTCAAGATTTTATCATCATGTTTATAATAAAAACATTTTCATGCTTAATTCTTAAATAAGAATCAAAAATAAATTTACAAAGATTTTCTTTGTTATGAAAACAATTAAGTTTTCCAAGGTGTTCTATAAACAACTTCATTTCAATAACGATTGTTTAAAAGTCTCACTTTAAATAATCCATATGGTGATGAAAACCCAATTTTTCTCAAGGGATACTGTTTTAACTTATAAAAACAATTAGTGATCTGCAAAGGAGTGATGAAAAGTTGTTCACCAAGAACTAACTACAATATAATAGGAAATGAGCTTAGCCAAATAATCATGAGGTTCATGACCTCGATGGCACTCAAAAAGAATAATCTACAACGTAACTCAAATCGAGATGAGTACTTATTCAATGGTTGCATCACTAATGCGAACATTAGGATGAAGCAATAAAAGATAGATAACATAGATACATGTAGAATTTAGCAATCAAAGGTAGTCTTTTCATTAATCACAAACAAGTCAGAATTGTACCGTAACATATTACGTGTCACTATGTCATACAATTCCAAAAACTCATCCTACCAACTGATATCTCAGTTAAGTTAGGTATTTTTAAAAGATACCACAATGAATACTAATTTACAAGAGTCATTAGGTGTTCCACATGTTCCGAAAGATCCATCGGTCCCAATTCAGAAGAAGATTTCTTCAATTTATTTATTGGACACTAGGCATCCTCGTCATTGGACAATGGCCTAGGAACAACCCTTAATACGAATCAACAATCAATTAAAACCTTATAATTCAATCACAGGACTCAACAACTTTCTTTTAACAATCTCATATTCCATACGAGTTAAATTTTACTTAATTCAAGTTTTCAATCAACTTATACTCAATGCAATATCCTACCTCATTCTCCAATACTTTCAACCTTATTCTTAGACCTTAAAAGGGCAATAAAAGCTTGATATGATCAACACTTAATTTCCAATCCTATAGCTCTTACAACAACAATTATCAAATGAGTCATTAATATAAAATGACCCACATATTCAATTAGACTTCTCG
The DNA here is from genome assembly GCA_025667525.1 of Glebionis coronaria. Classification (NCBI taxonomy): domain Eukaryota; kingdom Viridiplantae; phylum Streptophyta; class Magnoliopsida; order Asterales; family Asteraceae; genus Glebionis; species Glebionis coronaria. The sequence continues at coordinate 168,452,504 of CM046882.1, read as the reverse complement.
GAAAGGTACTAGTGGCATGAGGCTTTTGGGTAATGGTTCCAATGACAGCCTCAAGTGCAACATTCACCCTTTCGATTTCAAATTTAAGAATTGGGTGACAACGAATCAGATGAAATCTTTCTAGGTGGTAACATTTTGTCAAACTCCACTCTATAAGGAAAGATCGTCATGACATCGATATCAGTTTTAATCTCGCCAATTCTTCTTCAATATCACAATCAACTACTATCTACATTTCTACGAATATCAACCATTTTGTTGGGATCATAATTATCCACAACTTGGTTTAGATCTAGGATAGCTAGAATTCCTACGGGAATAGCTTCGATTAATTTGCTAGGGAAGTTAGGGTTTCTTGTGACAATCTACGTCGTATAAATATAGAAATAATCATCAAACAATCATGTAATCAAATTACATCATATATATATATATATGTATATATATATATATATGTATGTATATATATATATATATATATATATATATATATATATATATATATATATATATATATATATATATATATATATATATATATATCTTTACATTATATATAAGAGGAGGGATATGCCACATAAGCACCTAATTAATCCACGTCATCATTTTCTTTTTATAATTTTCGGAATTTTGTATTTTTAACATTATTGTAATTGTAAAATTTCTATTTATTTTGGATAATATGTAAAAAGATTTTTAGCCAGACGAGATTCGAACCAGGGTCATTCAATTTGGTATATAATATAGCGACTAAACCACCAGAGCACCTTAACATCTTTGTTAAATTTTGTAACACATAATTAATAAGGTCTTGAATATTTAAAAAAAACTAATATTGACCTAAATAAATCAAGAGACGACTTTATAATTTCGAAAAATATATTACTCCATCTTTTTCGTTCATGCAGTCACAGATAAAACAAAACCCTAAAACCAACAAAATAAAGAAAATCCTAAAACATTGATCGACATAAAGAACCCTAAGTATTAACAACCAACCCACGACTCCTTTTTCTCACGAAAAAAACACGGCAAACCACATGTAACAAAAACGGTACGCCTCCTTCCCCTCAAACCCATGAATTTGTATTCTATTTTTTTTAAATATCGTGTATGCATGTGTTGTTTCTTTTTTTTTGTTTTGCTGATTGATCAATACCGAGGTTAGTTTTAGTTCTTTATAATTATGTCTGATTTGGTATTGTAAAAACTTGAACATTTGCATCATTATATTTTTTATTTGACTGATATGAACTTTTTGATGTTTATGATTCGCCAGATCAAGGTATGTTAGTTTTTTTCTGGTTAGGAAAAGTTTTATGGACATATTCTTTCAACAGTGATCAATATGTGACTACATGTAGCACTACCATTTTTCTATCTATATGTGATATTTACTAACTTTTTCTCTCTGTACCGTAATTCGCAGGTTCTCATTAACCATTTGATTTTTAGTGTGTTTTTATCTTTGTGTTTACGGTAAGATTGTAGGTCGTTTAATCTAACTGATAATGTCTGAATTAGCTATTAGTCTGCTGTCAATGACCGCCACCGCAGCTGATGTCATGGAGCCATAGACAATAAGAGTGGTAGTTGGATCTATTTCCATCCTATGATGGAAGGGTAGTTAAGCTCTATTCCCCTAATGAAAATCATAATTATGAAACTATGATATTTTTAAGATTTATGTATGTGTTGATGCTTGATTAGCGATGCATATGTTGACAGGACACGGGTCAATGCTAAGATGGTTTCTTTACTTATTATTCTTTTAAATTTTAAACCAAATAAAGTATGAGTTTTTTTAATAATTTTTAATGTTTGTTTTTGGGTTTACTGGGTGGAATTTGATTACGTTTTGGGATGTGCAGTAGTCAGAGTCAGCGACAAGGTGCTTGCTGAGCTTGTGTTTGCGTTCACGACGATTATAATTGTTATGAATAATTTATATGAAGGCTTGGCGGAAGTTGTTTAGGTGACTTCTTAAGAACCACTTTACATTTCCATGTGAAGAGAAGAAATATGTATGGAAGATGATGTAACATGGAATCATGATTTTCTTATATTAGCAATTATTGCAGTCTGCTAATGATATTATTGGTCGCTAAGAAACTTTCCACTACCTGAAATTGACCCTGTTTAGAAACATTTGTGGTAGAGAATTTGCTGAATCACTAGCTCTTGATGTTCAGAAGTTGTCGAGTGTCTGATTCTGAATATGCAGTTTCTCCAGTCTTTCAACATCATTGTGTTTCAGCAATCAGTAAAAACTATCTCAACAACAGAGATCTATGTCAGAAGAAGCTTCATTAAGTAAGTTTGATTACACACAATAATTAGATCATTGAGTTTGTTCAGGATTTTAACTCTTAAAAATTTAAGTGCCATCGCAAAAGGGTGGCAGCTGAAAACCATGAGTGAGTTTTATAGACAGTTAAATAGTGTTCTTTGTAGCATGCTTTGTTAAATAGTGTTCATATCATTTAAACTGTATGAATCATTCTATAACTGTCTATAACTGTATCACTCTTTTTGAGTTTGACTCTTTTTGAGTTTCTATAAGATTAACAATTATATCAGTTATATACAGTTAAATAGTGTTCTTTGTAGCATGCTTTTTGGTGAGTTCTATAAGCTTTTATGCATGGAAGCGTAAAACTAACTAAAAAAAATGGGGTATTGACTCTCATTATGTTAATCTTATTTTACTCTTATTTATTACATTCCTAGGAAGAGGGAGTAGAGTTCCAACCAATTTACATAAAGACGGTCACCTTCTGGCTAGATCAAATTAAGGAAATTAAGAGGGACCTTAATGTGGTATGCATTTACCCACCCCTTTTGTTGTGAAGCAGACATTAATTGATGTAGTTGTTGGAGACAAGTGGCGGACGCAGAAAAGTGGTATATGGGGGGCAATTCTTTTTTTGACAATAACAAGATGAAAAAAATAAAAATCCAAATAAAAAACAGAGTATTTTAACTTAAAAATTGAAGATTTTTAAGTTTTAGAGTGTTAAATGTTGGAAATTAATGTGTGAGTGGGGGGCAATTTGAGTTTCGAGGGGGGGGGGGGCATTTTAAAAAAACGCTCAAAATCGGAAAAAATTACACTGTAATCTCGTCATTTTTGTCTAGCCATGGGGGGCGCCGCCACCCCGAACCTTTAAGGTAAGTCCGCCCCTGGTTGGAGTGATCTTCATTGGAACCACAGTATATATGGAAGAAACAAGCAACAAGTAGGAAAAAAGAGGTCCACAACGTTAGTGTTGCTTAATACTTGATCAACTGGTGGCAACACGTCAGTAAGTGAGATGTTTCACAACTCTCAAAATTAGTTGAGAAACCAGTTTAGTTTCTTGCATGTATCACTGCCCATGATACACCTGTATGATCACTCATTGAACTACCTATATTTCTTTATGAACACAAAAATTTGATTAAGAAAAAAAACTTCAAATTGTATATTATTTGCAGCTATTATGAATGGCAAGGTTCTAAATTGACATTCTCAACTGGCTCTCCAGTTTGGAATATCAGTTATAGCTAATCTACAGTTGCAGTAAGCTAAACCATCAATAATTTTATTATCGTCAAAGGAGCAATTGACATATGCTTTATGAGTATCGTCAGATGCTGTAGCAGATCCTGTAACAAAACCCTTTACCTTCAAATACAAAATAATGAGGTACTTATTTGGAGATTAAGATGGAAGGGTAATATAGGTTCTAATTTGGCGTTCGGTTGGCTTTTGTGTTTAAATACTATTAGGAGTGATATAATACTTATTTGAGTAAAGTGGTTTAGAGGTAGCATTATTTATGCATCAGATAAACAGTTTAACGACTTTTAAACCGTTTCCTTTTAGTAAGTTTTGTCTGTTATGTGTGTGCTCATTTTGATAATATTTGGGTAAAAGGCTTAAAAAGTACGATAATACAACCAGCTCACAGCTTACCAATCAGGGGTGCGAAGTTGCACATGTGATTTTTGTTAAACTGTCATAAGTTTCTGAGTCAACTAGACAACCTCTCAGTATCTTCACATGCTATTGTATTTTAATAGAGACCTTGGAACAAACAAAAGCATCAAGAAATGGAACTCCAAAACCGGATGCATCTATTGCCACCAAAGGTCACTTAGGTATTAATATGGTATATCCATTTTACTAAATGTGAACCGTCTAATCTGATGCAGAAATGGAACTCCAAAACCAATTTATTTTGACTTCATTTTTGTAGTGTATGAGATCTTCCTGATTTTATTAGTCCAGATCAGGATTCCAAGGGAGCGGATGCCCAGAGGAAACGTCGTGTCAAGGTAGATATATAACAAACGCAGTAGAAGTTAATCAGTAGTGGTTGGTCAAATACTTGTGTGTTTTGTGGTTTATTTAATTGTTTCAATTTAATAAAATTTTCTTGATCTATTCCTTTAGTTAGTTTGTTAATTTTTGGTTGGTATTGACTTTGGTTTTTCTCCCGTTGTTTTAAAACTCCATTTTTAAATCGACCCAGTTGTGTCACCGGGTTCGAGTCAATCCGGGTTTTTTTTTAAATAATTTTTTTGCTTCATATTTGAAAAAATTAACAAAAATTATATATACAAACTATAAAATTTCAGTATACTAACGATATAAATTGTTTACCAATCAATATAATACGTAAAAATAAAATATCGTCGCAAATACGTAAAATTTACATATTTTTTTTTAAAAATCCGAACAAAACAAAACCCGACCGAGTCTCGAGAACTGGGTTGACCCGAGTCACCCCAAACCCGGTGGATCTAACCGGGTTTCGAAAACGTGAAACCCGGGTCAATATGACCCATTTTTTTAGCCGAAATCGGATCAACCGGTTGACCCGCGTCTGAAAACATTGGTTTCTCCTTTATGTGGATTTAATTCATACGCTATTACCTTGGGCTAATGTAAGGTTTCGCGCAACCAAACTTCATTGAATTTTAAATAGATAATTTGTGAAATACTAACTAGATCCAAGTTTAAATTATATTAAGCTGAATAATACATATGTATGCATGCCAAACTAGACATAATAAAATAATCTTAACTGCATGCGATTAATATGGACCATGTGATTAATATGGCCTCAAGTTTTTAGGATGTCGCAGATGAACCTCTGCTGGGGGGGAAAGGGGGGCTGTTTTACCCTTTTGGTTGATGCTTGTGTTATTAAAATATGAGGGAGAAGTGTACATTTATCTGCTTATGTCTTTGTTGTTTCATGCATACATTTTTTCCTCCCTTTAAAATAGGGACGTCCATGTAGTGTGGTAAAACGGTTTTTGTTTTTTCAGATTTGTCACTTCAGAAATACCTTCCATGCAGCAGGAAGGATTTGAGCCCTATGACAGAAATGATTGCTAATAATGTGTTGAAATTAACCTAAGGTCTAAATATTTACTTTTTTTAAATATCTTCTATTTTTTCTAGAATATATGAAACTAAGTTGATGTTGCGTATGATTTAGGTGCCTGAATGGGAATTGCTACATGATTGTGGTGTAATGAAGCTCCGTTGAAAATTTGTTTGCGCTGAAGGTTGGCGAAGTCAAGGATAGTTATGGTTCAAAATGGAGGAACATTGTTCTTATTTTAGGTGCGGGGAGGGACCGTCAAGTGAGAGTGGAACCAGATGTATGTATCAAATTGTGATCTATTTAAACCTCAAGGTGCATAGATGCCACCAATGCCAGGGCTAGGTCCCTATCAGGTAACTGGTTTCCTTTTCTACTGCATGACTTAATGTGAAGAATACAAATAAATGCTTGAGTATCTCCACCTTTACTGTCCCTAATATTCTAAATCAGAATATTACATACATCAATATAATTTTATGGTGCACTTCTAAATAATCAAAGATTAGGGTTATATAATTAAGCTAAATAAGTAATTGTTAGATTTGGTAACCATAACAAAAAAGAATTTTTTTCATTATGATCATCCTAACCATATAGGCTGATGTAAATTCGCACTTATGTTATGCATTTTTTGTTAAGTAGTTAGGTACAACTTATGGGTCTCTTAGGCACCCAAAACTAAAAGCTTAAAAGCATAAACTCTTTGTAGCAGACTATAGTCACAGTAGAACCAAACGATCTTGCTATGGTCAGTAGGTGGTTCTTGTATTTGCTGCGTTGCGACTGTTGGCATTGTGTCCTAATTAGACTTACGACCATATGTACATTTTGATTATACAATATCATATATGCTTGTCACTGTCATTGATTAATTGTTAGGATTCCTTCCTATAACATGTTCTTAAGCATCCTAATCACCTTTTTTTTTACGTGATCAATTACATAAAGATTAGATGAGACAATACAAGTACCATTAGCAAGAATCGGTCAACATAATGAAAGTTGGATCATATATATTAACCATCTTTTGTGTTACTAGGTCAGTGGAGATATGTGACGAGGTTTTAGTTCTTTCCGGTTAGTACGACTTGCACCAAATTAATTAGCAAGTCCAGTGAATTTTTTTTAATATTTTTTGAAACTGAGAAAATATCAAAAAATTTTGATATTTTGAAAAATATCAAAAGATTTCGATTTTTCTGCACAATATCTAAAATTTTCGATTTTTTGAAAATATCTAAAATTTTCGATATTTTTAGGAAATATCGAAAAATTTCGATTTTTCTTCCAAAATTCTAAAATTTTCGATTCTTTTTATCTATTTCGCAAAGGTATTCAATTTTTCGATTTTTTTGACTATTTTGGCTTTTCAAAGAAAAAAATGGGTATTTTGTGAAGAAATGTGGAAAAATGAGGTATTTTTGTGATTTTCCCCAAAAAGAATCATACGAATATCAGATTAGTTCAAACTAATATTAATTTTGTAGATATAATAATTGCTTTTTTCATGTCTCAACAATGGATCTTATTTTCTTTTTTTAATGCATTATTTGATGCCACAATTTAACCCAGACATGGTGTGAAAGCACATACATACATAGTTATTGCTTTATGAGCATATATAGTATAGAATTTTCAGTAATACAGTAAGTTATAGTATGTTTTTACCTAGATAACGAAAAAAACTTGATAGTACATGTTGACCACTAATACGAAACTCAAGAATGTCAAGATGCATGAATATGAAGTTGTAGTGCATAACATAAAACATGAATGTTTCAAGTTGACAGCTAAAAGTTAATTGCTCAAAAAAACGTTGACACCTAAAAGAATGACCAGATACTTTCGTTAAAAAAAAGAAATACTACACATTATAAAGTCAATGGAGCAATTTGACACGAGTGCATTCTTTTCATCGATGTTTTCAAACCGGGTTGATCTGATTTCGGTCGAAAAAATAAGTCATATTGATTCGGGTTTCATATTTTTGGAACTTGGCTAGACCCCTCGGGTTTGGGGTGACCCGGGTCAACCCTGTTCTCTAGACCTGATCGGGTTTCGATATTTTCGGTTTTTTTTTTAAATATGTAAAACTTACGCATTTGCGATTAATTTTATTTTTATATATTATATTGGTTGGTAAACAAATTTTTTTTTTCAATATGCGGAAGTTTTATGGTTTTATATATAATTTTTGCTAATTATTAAAAATACGAAGAAAAAAATTTAAAACCGGGTTGACGTGATTCAACCCGGACCCGATAACTCGACCGGATCAATTCAAAAACCGGGTTTCAAAACATTGCTTTTCATAAGTTACATATGTTGGACAAAAATCTATTTAAAGCAGCAAGTAACAACAGGAACATCAACCAACAACATACATAATCACATACCTAACAAACCAAAGAAAAGAATTGCCCATAGTATTGAAAATGGCGGGTTCTCGAGCTTTGTTCATGGTTGTGTTTGTGTTCGCGTTTGCATCAGCTTACTGTATATTATTTGACACCTCAATGAGCATATTGTGAATTATTTTTGCGACTGCACATTCACGTAGCTAACAGGGAAGTTCGATCTGCGTGTATGTGTAACGAATATTTATAAAAAGAGTTACTAATGATACTTTATTTTTTTAATATTTATGTTTTTGAGGACATCTAGCTTTGGGATATGCCAAAAAACGCTAATAAAAAAAGAACAATAGTTACATGTTATTTATATAACGCCCAATGTTCATTTGTCACACGCCCGATTCACCTTATTATGTTTACTATTTTTTGTAACTCTATTCAATAATAATGCATTTAATAAACATGTTAGAACGTTTAAACTTTCTTCTTTAACTTAATTTGTGTAAACGGTATTACACCAACTAAATAGAGTGTATAATGAAAAAATAATATCATCAATGGCTAAAGAAGACCGACTATCTTTTTTATTTGTAATAAAATCATCCTCAAACACACATTCGGCGAAAAATTTCAACCAATAAACTGTTATCTTTATATAATTCTATGCTTTGAACTGTCTGCATGAACTTCCAACAACACGAACACATAAAAATAAAATTATTGATAATAAAAAAAATTAACATTGTGTATCACATAATTTATTTGATGACATCTTTGGCATCATGAATTTTGCAAATTTATTTTCAATGTGACATGATTTTACTAACAATCATTTTGCAACACTACACACAATTAAAAAATAAAATGGCAAAAAAAAAACTCTCCACATTAACCTCACTTACAAAAAAGACTTTAATCAAACATATGACTAATGATAAGTTAACTTACAACCTGGGTAAGTTTAGTATGAACTACAAAAAGTAACTTACATTATTCGGTATACAATTTACATTAATTCATGGTATACTTATAAAAAAATATTTATAAACAAATTTTAACCTCAATAAAAAGGTAAACGGAAAATTGTAAACGACAATCAAAAGTCATACCCGTCCATCAGACGGGTTTTGCCACTAGTATATATATATATATATATATATATATATATATATATATATATATATATATATATATATATATATATATATATATATATATATATATATAATCTAATTTATATATATATTAAAATAACACTTCTCAGTCTGGCCTTGTCGGTAACTCGGGAATTCTTCGGCACCGTTATAGTCAAAAGATTTTTAGACATTTTAAGAAAAATGTTTATAGTTAAAAGATTTTGAAATGTTTTATTCAAAACCTTGATTTTAAAAATCTTCCGTTCTCTATAACGAGAGCTCTGGTACCAAACTGTAACACCCCCAAATTTACACAATTCAATATAACGGAAGACTCGTTGGTGTTACGGGATAGCACATTACTCACATCATAGACAACGCTTAAAAATCGCGTCGTTTAATAATAAAGCATTTCCATTCATAAATATCAAGTTTACATAGGTCCCAAGTCATATTATTTCATACAAATTTTACAAAGCATTTGAATGGAAATTGTTATTTAAGTGCGGGCCATGAATTCTTGTCGTCCTCCCGAGAATTACCTTCAAGTACCTGAGATAAAACATGTTAAAAGAAAAGGTCAGCGATAACGCCGAGTGAATTCATAGAGTTCAATAAAACCATTAATATATCATCGGTATATAATTATTACCGAAAATCATTTTTGTACAAATCATTGTAATAGGCCATAAAATAGCCAAAGTCATTTTATACAAATCCTTATCAAAATCATAATATAGGCTTTCGCCTTCAAAATCATTATACGAACCAATGTCGTAAAAATATCATACAATACGTTTTATAACGTTGTATAGAGTTATATAAAAACCGTTATATGAATATGGTTATGAAAATCAAAACACGAACATAATATCAATAGTAAGACCCCGTATTGCTAGTCAGGCAATATATCATAATTTAGTGCGTATAGCAGTATTTCGTTACTTGGATTATTATAAGCCGCATGACATTGTTACCTTACTACAACAAACAACGGGTAGCTAGCCCGAAACTCAATTTGCCCATCTAAATTAGCGTGTCGTCACAATAATCACGCTTGTGTAAATCTTCTCATACATAAATTCGCATACCAATCAATGTGGCACGACGGGGATCAACCGTCAAGGCGCGAACTGGGGTGATCGTCCCCAAATAGTACTAATATATGCATAAGCGTCTACCAAATCCCGGTAGTTCACAATTCATGGTAATGGGAATTTTAGTGACATAACCTAACTTTAATAATCCATTTCATTTCATCTATCGGGTCATATAATCATACATCGGGTCATACAATCATTCGGGTCCAAATCAATAAACAAACAATCGGGACAAATGGTGTCCTATTTTAGTAAAACTAACATGTTATCTCCCTCTCGGGTTAATAAAATATTTCATAAAAACATTTAAAAGAGTGCGAGGCTATGAACTCACGTTGATGTGGGAAGGCGGTTTATCGGCAATTCGGATGTACGGTACGTGCTTCAATCACGGAAACCTAGACAAATAATACCCGTGTTAGACTTTTGTCCAATGACTTTATCAAAATAACAATTATGTATATATATGATGACTTTATATATATATGATGATGATCAATTGGGTTTATACATTTTTACTCATTTTAGTGTTTATGTGTTGGTATCTTCTTACTAGTTTTACCTATTTACATATTTTAAGTCCAATAATCTTATTATAAGTTCTTTACCTTGTATTAATCCATTTTATACTTGTATTATCAGTGTTTATACTTTACATGTTGAGCCCAAATGGGTTAAGCCCAATAAATAAGTTTATAAGTGTTTTATCAAATTAGTCGGGTTTATTGTCCATGAAGGCTACTTTGGCCCATTAATGTCTATATGTTGTAAAGCTCGGGTTTTATCGATTTTTACTTGTTATATATGTTTATATATTAGTATTTTAGTTTATAAAAGTTTACATTAGACGGGTCCAACCGTCTAAGTTTTATTTAACAAAAACGTTAATCTTTCGGTTTTAGCCGAAAAGACGTAAAAATCATGTTTATAGTTTTTATAACTTATAAATCTTATTCAACTATCATTTTTATAAAGTGTCCATTTATTTAACCTTATACATATTTTTATTAATGAAATTTATAAGTTAGTGGGTTTTAGTTCACATTTTATACTATATTAGTTTGAGTGCTTATATAATACTATTAAACATTAATTCTTCAAAATCTATTTTTTAGTTTCATCTTCACTATTTTTATCATATATTGAGTTCTATAAGGAGATAGAAGCTCATTTTTGGATGGCATAAACTTAATATTATGTGCTACAAATAAGTTAGTTATAGATACTGCTCATTCCATGTCTAACTATCCTTAACAGTCCCTACAAAACAGACTATTCAGACTGGTATACTCATCTTGTTTTGATCATATCTCACTCATTTTGATGATTCCATTACATGGCCAACTCTCACATGTGTATGACATCTAACACTTACTGTAAATGGATTCCACCATGCAATTTCATCAGTTTATAACGTGGTTACTTACTGTTTTTATACAGCCATCTTATTAAGCAAGATTTAACCATTTTTACATGTGGTTTTTCCATCTTTTTACCCATGTTTATCAAATCTATCAACACCAAATCCGCACATAATATTTTTAATCATCATTCATCATCATATACATATACATAAATAAAGAAAATACAAGATTACATAATCAAAATAACAAGAGGATAGGAAGAACAATCTTTATACCACCATTAGTGATGAAAAGATGAGTCTTTGATGAACAAGGCTTGGATTTTGATGGCAAAACTTGTGATAAACCAATATCATCTTCAAGTCTACCAACCTTTATAAACTTCTCATGGAAAATCACCCCTATGACACCAACAAACTTCTCCTTGGATGTTAGAATCACCTCCAATCTTCAAAGCTTCAAAGTAGCATCATCATGTGCATGAGTAACACATGATTTTATGGCTAACATAGATCAAATGAGGGTTGTTTTTGATGATGGTTAGACGAATTTTAGAGAGAGAGGAGAGGAGTGTGTGAGTTTTGCATGTAAAATGGAAGTAAGTGGTAAAGTTTAGTGGTTTTTGCTAGTTTGGTGGGATAAGTTAGCTTTCATGTGAAGCTATGCTTACATGTGTAAGCTTATAGCTACAAGGGTGCCACATCATGGATGTGGTGTCCTCTTTTGGCCACCCCATGAGTTAGTGGGGTGGGATAAACTTGTTTTGTCCCATCCCGCTAATTTACGGGTATTCCTCGATTCTAGTTTCCTCGATTTGCGTGCAATCGGGTCATTTTACGAAAAACGTTTTTATAAATTATGAATCAACGGCACAAAGCGAATCTAATAAAAATTGTCTAATCAAAACGGAGTTCGAAAACGTAAATGCGTAATCCTAAGATTTCCGGTTTAGTCGTAAAGGACGTTAAATTAAAATCGTAAGTCCTAATCTCTTCTCGTAAATTTGTGAGTTTATGAACCAACATAAATTTAAAATCTCAAAATAATATTCACGGACAAATTTATTTCCTGAAATGTCGGACTGTCACCAAAGATGGTGTATGTAAACGTAAGCACGTAACGTTGAATCCTCCGGTTTAGACGTAGTCGATGCTACTTCAAGACGTAAATACAAATTTCTTCCCAAAAATAAGTGAGTTCATATTATAACATAAAAATAATGTTTTCAATTAAATATTGAGAATAAAATATAAACCATAAATTGACGGATTGTCACAAAAAGTGTTGCCTTATTTACCACAAATTTTTCTGCAAAACTATACTGGGCTATACAGCCCATTCAACCACCTTTTAAAAATGTAAACAAACCACCTTTTAAAAACGTATTATGCATGTCTATATTATATAGATTTACAAACGTTATATTTAAAAAAAATTAGTATATAAAAACCTTTTAATAATGTAAACAAACACTAACAAAACTATTTATCCAATTCTTACTACAAAAATACCAAAAAAAGAATTTACCTTTAATCTCAAATTTGTTATTTTGAGATATTAGTTTGAAATTTTCAAATTAAATTGCATATTTTTAGGAACTAATAACATGGTGAAATGTTTTTTTACCCACACATCTTGAAACTGACAGATTGTAGTTATTTTCGTCAATAATCAATCACATTGATTACATAACGCGTATTTTCTAGTTGTAATGCCAAAAATAATAGTGATTCTCTGATTTGAAATTCTGAATATATACTTTGGTAATGATATGGTAATGATATTATTGTTTTTTTAGGGTTTGGGTTATCTTCTATATAAACATTATTGTATAATGTGAGTTCTACAAAACAAACTTTACAAACCCTAATAGCAATTCGATTATCAAATGGCTACTTTTGTTGCAGGATTCATCAACGATCTCTTCGCTATTAAGGATAACATAATACTTCGTGTTCGAGTATTGAGCTGCTGGATGCAACCAATGTATGGAAAGCCAAATGTCAATACCTTGGAAATGGGTATTATTGACGAACATGTAACCCCTTATCTTAATTTAGTATTCATGTAATGTAAATATTAATGATGTGTTCCTTACATTATTATTTGTTTTTGTTATTGATCAGAACAAAAGAATCCAAATGACGGTTAGGTCCGGTTTGGTGAACCAATTTAAGGCCAAGTTTGTTGAAGGAGGTTGTGTGTCAATTCAACGATACACGCTTGGCGAGATCCAACCACGATTTCGAATGGTGAACAAACCTCTTCGTGTTAGTTTTTTTACAAACACGGAAGTCACGCCGTGTACGGATTTTAGTGGATCCAAACATGGCTTTGATTTTAGGGATTTCAAAAGTATCATTTCTCTCACTCAAGAGGAACCTGGGCAATTTGGTGAGTAATTTATATGAACACATTTATTTTTTTTTATCAAATTCTTCAATTTTTTTATTATTAAAAAATGAATACGTTTCTATTTTAAGATTTTATAGGTCATATTGTTGCGTGTGAAGATTTAGACAACTTTGATAAGAATGGAAAATCTGGCAAAAAGAAACTGGTTACCTTGGTTGATGTTGGGTACGTAAAATATCCATTCTATAAAATTATCCATGTTTGAAATTTAATATGTAGCCATCTATATTTAATATCTCCTTAATTTATAATGTTTATGTAGCCATTTATATCTAATATCTCCTTAATTTATAATGTTTCAGGGGCAATGAACTGAAATGTACTTTGTGGGGTTCGTATGCACATCAACTGTGTGACTTTCTGAGTAAATGCACTGACCATGGCAAAATTGTGATGGTTATTCAACTAGGGATGATGAAGATATGGGATGGTAAATCCTATAACAATATGTCATCTTTTATTTATTTTAACTTTAGTAAGTAATTCATTTATAATTATTCGATTATATATATTGCAGGGAAAATGATCATTCAGAATGGTTTTAATGCTACTAAGTTATTCTTTTTTTATTGCACAAAGGCAATAAGTGATGAGGAGTTTCATGATGTAAAGGAATATAGTGCACAGTTCGTCAAAATATGTAATCCGCCTTACGCGTTGTAGGTTGTTTGATAAGGCTGATGTTGAGCAATCAGAAAATACGACTATTTGTTTATCTACGGCATCCAAAAACTCTACAAAGGAGAGTTTCGTAGAGTTGTTTCCTTCAAAGATTATCACTGAGTTGTTGGATGTGTCGCAGGTAATACATATTATAACCTACTCACTAATATAAATTCTCATTACTTAAGGAACTAAAAAGACTAATATACGTTTTGATGTAGGGTGTTCCATGTATTATTGTTGGCACAATAATAGCTATCCATGAAGAGGAGGGATGGTGGTATCTTGGTTGCAAATTGTGTAAGAGAAAGACCATCCGAAAATCTGATTTGGTTGATCTTGAATCTGATATCCCAATGAAAACACCTGCTGCTAAAGATGATTGGTGGTGCACCAAGTGCAATATCGTTCCAATCATTAAAACATTGTAAGTAACTGATAAGTATCATTTAATACTATTATCCCGTAGTTGGACAACATCTAAGAATTGATTTTCTGTAGGTTCAAGCAGCAAATCCGTGTTCTGGATGAAAGTGGCACGATATCTCTGACACTATGGAATGATGCAGTTCAAGGGGTGATTGGTAGATTTGCTTATCAACTTGCTGATAAGTATGGCAAGGTACAATGATTAAATGTTTGAATGTTACATATATATTCATACCACAACTATAGCTAAAATATTAAATTTATTTTCTGATTACTAGGCTGAAAACTTGGATATGTTTCCATCCGAGATAACAGCTCTGGTGGGAAAGAAATGTGCCTTCAAGTTTCTATAGACGATTATAATGTGAAGAATATGTTGCCTGTGTTCACTGTTATGCGGATGTCATGTGATCCTGATATAATTGATTCTATCCGTCCAATGGCAACACCAACCAAGGTAAACAAATAGTATTGCCATTGACAAGTATTTTACATATATAAATCTTTTATTTATACAATTCTAGGTTTCTTGAAACAGGAGAGTGAAGCGACTAGATCCGCAATACCATCTGTGACTGTGTTGGTAAGTTTTTTTGTTTAAAACCATGTTTATATCAACCAACCATACCATTAAAAGATCATAATGTTTAACATACGACCACATACGTAGGACTTGGAATCACAGACGGACGAAAACCAAACTCCTGTTAATTCAAACAATAACGTCGGCTCAATTTCAGGAGAAAAACGACCCGCCGAAGATGAGATTAGAAGTGAAAGTTCGACCGGGAAAAAAAAGGCTGTGGAAGTAAAGATTGAAAAAGATGCTTAAATAAGTCCACTTTGAAACATGCTGCTACTATGAAAAGTTCTCACGATTAATTCTTTATTTGACACTTTATTTATTTTTTTATGCAATTTGTTTTATATATTTTGATTGGTGTCTATGAATCAGGATATATTGCTTGAATGTTTTCATTTTGATACAGTTTTCTACTTTCTGTGATTGGGGAGTCCCAATCACAAGTTTCAGTTGTTTGATGAGTTTTTCATCAAGTGTTATTTAATACAGTTGCATCAATTTTTCAAATTTAAATATTTCTCTACGTCTCTCTTTCATTATGTTCAACAGGTTTATGTGTTATAGTTGCTACAAAATGAATTTAGAATGAAAATTATCAAGTACCATGAAGAGTATAATTACCATGTACCATTTAGTTTCATATGTTATAGTTTTAGTTTTGATCATAATAATTTAAAAATGGATGTATTGTCCATGAATTAATATGATTTACTCAAGATTTTACTAAAGAATGAGAATGTATAAACCATTTATCTTTAGCAGCAACTTCATGGTTTTTTTGGAACTAAAAAACTACAAGCTTAAAAACATCAGAAATAATAATATGGTAATTATACCTGCTGAGTGATTTGGAAACAACTGTTAGTCTATACAATTTTCAACAAAACATAGACATATTTTAAAAAACATTCTAAACATAATGAAAGAGTCTTAATTATACATATGACAAACATAACCTTGAAACATTCTTAACATGGAAACAATCTTAAAAATTCATAAGCACAATCTGCTGAACAGTCTTAATTATTAGAAACAAACATAAAACAGACATAATTTAAAAACATTGCCAGACATAAGCTTCAAATAAAACTGTAGTGGAACATCCCCAAATGAGTACTCCATACCATTTTAACACATGTGAAATAAAGGTATCATCACTGGATGGGATTTATTCACTGTCTGATCATCATCTGTTATTAAGCCAAGCAACTTAAACCTTACCATTTTATTGTCCTCAAACTCACATTCACGGAAAATATGTTTCCAGATAGCTATGATGTTAAGATGATTTTTTCTCCATGGGCTTTCTGCATGGAATTCAAGATTAAGTTCCACATAAAACTTCTTTTCTTCAAACTACAACATTGCATTATGGAATCGCCTCAATTTGTTGGTCTTCATAAATACATGGTGTATCGTCTATTATAAAATTGAAAAGCAACAAAAATGAAAACTATTATACAATTGAAAAGCAACAAAAATGAAAACATGCTTACCTAACATCCTTTGTCAGTCACATATGCCAGGATTGGTGCATACAAACAACCAATCTCATACTCATGCTCAGGATGATGTTTTTCCCATTCACAAAAGTGGGCCATCCTGAGATCTATATTCATGAAAATTATGTTAAGATGTGTATACCAAATTTAAATGTAGGTAATCAAGAAAGGGTTATTGGATTTTGTAATACCTTTTTCATCTGCCCTATTGACGAATGGTACACGTGGATTTAGTCGCATATGTGGTACCATCTCAATGTGAAACCCCATTCCATTATTATCAAACTTCACCAACGAAAGTTTGTCACCATTCAAATTTGTGAAAACCACACGATCTCCAACACGTAACTCTTCAACATGACATAATACATGCCATCCTTCACCAGACAATACATACACTATCTCACCATCTGTTGTGACAATATCAGTTTGTGTCACTGTTGCTACGCGTCTATCACCAGCATAGATCCTTTTTGTCTTTGTGTCAACTATCGGCAAAAACTCATAAGGTAGTACCTAAAAACGAATAAGTAACTATAACTGTAGTACAAAAAAAAATCAACCTATTTTTTATTATAGACTTTCATATATAATCATCATTGAAGTAACTAACCGGAGACTTTTCGATATATGTCAAGGTGGCTATGAATCTTGGTTACCTATCTTCGTCATCCTGAGGATTGTATCCATTACATTCATGTCCATCAACTGTGTATGCTGTAACATAATATTCATTCTCTGCTTGGCGAATGAAATGCAAGATGGACACCCCTTCATATCCGTTGTGACGGATAAATTCACCCCATTCATGCGAGTAGAGTTCATAGCAGTTACTCCCACTCACCCTTTTTATGTATACTTTGTGCTTTGTGCCTTTGTTGTGGGTTAAACGTAAGCATTTGCACCCGGTGTATAAGTTTTCGGTGAAAATTGGAGGTAGCACCTGTGACAATCCGTCAATTTATGGTTGATATTTTATTCTCAAATATTATTTAAAAACATTATTTTAATGTTATATTATGAACTCACTCATTTCTGGGAAGAAATTTGGATTTACGTCTTGAAGTAGCATCGACTATGTCTAAACCGGAGGATTCTACGTTACGTGCTTACGTTTACATACACCGTTTTGGTGACAGTCCGACATTTCAGAAAATAAATTTATCCGTGAATATTATTTTGAGATTTTAAATTTGTGTTGGTTCATAAACTCACAAATTTACGAGAAGAGATTAGGACTTACGTGCATAATTTAACGTCCTTTACGACTAAACCGGAAACCTTAGGATTACGTATTTACGTTTCTGAACTCCGTTTTTGATGAGACAAATTTTATTAGATTTGTTTTGTGCCGTTGATTCATAATTTATAAAAACGTTTTTCGTAAAACGACCCGAGGGCACGCAAATCGAGGAAACTAGAATCGAGGAATACCCGTAAATTAGCGGGATGGGACAAAACAAGTTTATCCCACCCCACTAATATGGGACAGCTGCAAATGCTCCACCAACACCCTTAGGTGTCAACACTTAAAAAACAAGTGTTACACTTGTTAGCTAAGCTTACAAAGTAAGCTAACTCATAACTTAGCACCAAAACTATCCAACACCAAAACCACTTCTCCTAAACTCATACATACAAACCACTCTCTCCTTCTCTCCCCATTTTTGTCCACTCTCTCTCTAAAATACCATTTTGATCAATTTTTGATCAAATCTAGCCATAAACTTTGTGTTATAAACACATATGATGATGCTCCTTTGAAGTCTTGAAGATTGGAGGTGATTCTAACATCCAAGGAGGTGATTTGATGATGTCCAAAGGCTGATTTCATCAAGGAGTGTACAAATATTGGTGGTCTTGAAGATTGGTGTTGATCTATCACAAGTTTTTCCATCAAAAATCCAAGCCTTGATCATAACCTACACAACCTTGGTGGTATAAAGATTGTTCTTTCTATCCTCTTGTTATTTTTATTATGTAATCTTGTAATTTATTTATTTATGTACATGTATATGATGATGAATGATGATTAAAAATATTATGTGGGGATTTGGTGTTGATAGATTTGATAAACATGGGTAAAAAAATGGAAAACCACATGTAAAATGGTTAAAATCTTGTTAAATATGATGGCTATAAAAAAACAGTAAGTAACCAGATGATAAACTGATAAAATGGCATAGTGGAATCAATTTACAGTAAGTATTAGGTGTTATACACATGTGAGAGTTGGCCATACAATGGAATCATAAAAATGAGTGAGATATGATCAAAACAAATTTAGAGTACAAATCTGCCTACACTGTTTTGTACGAATTTATTAAAATATTTAGATGTTAATTCATCAGTAGCTATAAAGGAATAAAATGAAGCACATATCATGTAGTTTCTGTGATAAAAATTACAGGTCCTATCTCCATATATAACTCTAGATATGTACATTTTAGTGGATTGAAAATTTAGGACAGATTTGATAAAATAAATAGTATATAATATAAGCACTCAAAATTTTGTATTTATAAAATATACATATATAAAACCCACTAGTTGATAATAATTATAAATAAAGAGGTATATATATATTGATATAAAAATAGGACATGTTATATAAATTACAAGTATAAATGTTTTTCCAAGTTATAAAACTCTATACTAAGTTTTACGTCTTTTCGTCTAAAACCGAAAGATTACGTTTTTTTGTCAAATAAAACTTAGATGGTCGGACCCGTCTAATGTAAACTTTTATAAACTCACATACTGATATATGAACTTATATAACAAGTAAAAACCGATAAAACCTGAACTATATAACATACGGACATTAACGGCCTAAGTTAGCATTATTGGACTATTAACCCAACGAAATGGGCTAAACACTTATAAATTTACTTATTGGGCTTAACCCACTTGGGCCCAACATGTAAAGTATAATACTGATAATAAAAGTATAAAATGGATTAATACAAGTTAATGGACTTATAATAGGCTTATTGGACCTAAAACATGTAAATAGGTAAAACTAGTAAACTATTATAAAAGTTATCAACACATAACACTAAAATGAGTAAATGAGAATGTATAAACCCACTTGATCATCATATATATATAACATCATCATATGTATACATAATTGTTACTTTTATAAAGTCATTGGACAAGAGTCTAAGACGAGTATTATTTGTCTAGGTTTCCATGATTGAAGAACGTACCGTACATCCAAATCGCTGATAACCCGCCTTTCCCAATCAACGTGAGTTCATAGCCTCGCACTCTTTTAAATGTTTTTATGAAATATTTTATAAACCTGCGAGGGAGATAACATGTTAGTTTTCATAAAATAAGACACCATTTGTCCCGATTGTTTGTTTATTGATTTGGACCCAAATGATTGTATAACCCGATGAATGATTATATGACCCGATGTGTGAAATGAAATGGATTATTAAAGTTAGGTTATGTCACTAAAAGTCCCATTAGCATGAATTGTGAACTACCGGGATTTGGTAGACGCTTATGCATATAATAGTACTATTTGGGGACGATCACCCCAGTTCGTGCCTTGACGGTTGATCCTCGTCGTGCCACATTGATTGGTAAGCGAATTTATGTATGAGAAGATTTACACAAGCGTGATTATTGTGACGACACGCTAAATTAGATGGGCAAATGAGTTTCGGGTTAGCTACCCGTTGTTTGTTGTAGTAAGGTAACAATGTCATGCGGCTTATAATAATCCAAATAAAGAAACTACTGCTATATGCATTGAATTACGATATATTGCCTGACTAGCAATACGGGGTCTTATAATTGATATTATGTTCGTGTTTTGGTTTTATATAACCATATTTATATAACGGGTTTTATTTAACTTTATACAACGTTATAAAACGTATTGTATGATGTTTTTAACGACAATGGTTCGTATAATGATTTTGAAGGCGAAAGCCTATATTATGATTTTGATAAGGATTTGTATAAAATGACTTTGGCTATTTTATGGCCTATTACAATGATTTGTACAAAATGATTTTTGGTAATAATTTTATACCGATGTTATATTGATGGATTTTATTAAACTCTATGAATTCACTCGGCGTTATCGCTGATCTTTTCTTTTAACATGTTTTATCTCAAGTACTTGAAGATAATTCTTGGGAAGACAACAAGAATTCATGGCCCGCGCTTAAACAAAAATTTTCCATTCAAATGCTTTGTAAAACCTGTATGAAATACTATGACTTGGGACCTATGTAAATCTGATATTTATGAATGGAAATGCTTTATTATTAAACGACACGATTTTTAAGCGTTGTCTATGATGTGAGTAATGTGCTATCCCGTAACACAAACGAGTCTTCCGCTGTATTGAATTGTGTAAATTTGGGGGTGTTACAGTTTGGTACCAGAGCTCTCGTTATAGAGAACGAAAGATTTTTAAAAACCAAGGTTTTGAATAAAACATTTCAAAATCTTTTAACTATAAACATTTTTCTAAAAATGTTTAAAAATCTTTTGACTATAACGGTGCCGAAGAATTCCCGAGTTACCGACAAGGTCAGACTGAGAAGTGTTATTTTAATATATATATATAACTTGGATTATATATATACATATAATGTAATTTGATTACATGATTGTTTGATGATTATTTTTATATTTATACGAGGTATTTATACGACGTAGATTGTCACAAGGAACCCTAATTCCCCTAGTAAATTAATCGAAGCTATTCTCGTAGGAATTTTAGCTATCCTAGATCTAAACCAAGTTGTGGATATTTATGATCCCAACAAATGGTTGATATTCATAGAAATGTTGATATTAGCTGATTGTGATATTAAAGAAGAATTGGCGAGATTAAAACTGATATCGATGTCATGACGATCTTTCCTTATAGAGTGGAGTTCGACAAAACGTTACCACCTGGAAAGGTGTCATCTGATTCGTTGTCACCCAATTCTTAAATTTGAGAATCGAAAGGGTGAATGTTGCACTTGAGGCTGTCATTGGAACCATTACCCAAAAGCCTCATGCCACTAGTACCTTTCCGAGAAGTAATTCATAATAGTGACTCATTTGATAACTATAGTTGTAAGAGCTATAGGATTGGAAATTAATTGTTGTTCATATTGAGCTTTTATTGCCTTTACAAGGCCGAAGAATAAGGTTGAAAGTATTGGAGAATGAGGTAGGATATCGCATTGAGTATGATTTGACTGAAACTTGAATAAAAGTAAATTTTAACTTGTATGGAATATGAGATTGTTAAGACGAAGTCGTTAAGTCCTGTGATTGAATTATAAGGTTTTAATTGATTGTTGATTCGTGTTAATGGTTGTTCCTAGGCCATTGTCCAATGACGAGGATGCCCAGTGTCCAATAAATAAATTGAAGAAATCTTCTTCTGAATTGGGACCGATGGATCTTTCGGGACATGTGGAACACGTAATGAATCTTGTAGATTAGTATTCATTGTGGTATCTTTTAAAAAAATCCCTAACTTAACTGAGATATCAGTTGGTAGGATGAGTTTTTGGAATTGTATGACATAGTGACACGTAATGTGTTACAGTACAATTTTGACTTGTTTGTGATTAACGAAAAGACTACCTTTGATTGCTAAATTCTACATGTATCGATATTATCTATCTTTTCTTGCTTCTTCCTAATGTTCGCATTAGTGATGCAACCATTGAACAAGTACTCATCTCGATTTAAGTTACGTTATGGATTATTCTTTTCGAGCGCCAGCAAGGTCATGAACCTCATGATTATTTGGCTAAAGCTCATTTCCTATCATATTGTAGTTAGTTCTTGGTGAACAAGCTTTCATCACTCTTTTGCAGATCACTCATTGTTTTTATAAGATAAAACAGTATCCCTTGAGAAAAATTGAATTTTCATCACTATATGGATTATTCGAAGCGAGATTTATAAGTGATGGTTATCGAAATGCAGTTGTTTATAAAACACCTTAGAAAACTTAATTGTTTACATAAAAATGAACATCCTTGTAAATTTATTTTTGATTCTTATTTAAGAATTAAGCATGAAAATGTTTTTTTTATTATAAACATGATGATAAAATTTTGACGAACTGAGTATTGCATCGTTAATCTTGAAATTGTATATAGTTGCGCCCCTACATACAATTTGGAAGTGACCATGCAAGGCTGATTAGTAGTCACCATGAAATTGTTAATAAACACTTCATTTTCTTTGATGTTATGAAAGATTGAAAATTTTTGAGATCTACAAGAAGTGAAAATAGGGACATATTGATAGAGACACCTACATATGTAACCGTAATATTTATTCTTCTGAGTCGAATTTACTCATCTGTGGAACTTGTCTTATTTGACAATTGATATTCCTTTCTTGTCCAATTCTCCCGTAGTGAGATTCTTAGGAAAAGTATCTGATTACCGAGTGTTGATACCCGACTGGATGTATCGACGTTCCTATCATTTCTTTTGATTAGATTTCATTTGAATGACCCGGGTAAAGATCCGAGGAGCTTTCGAATGCGTACTGAAACTATGAAAACATGGGATATATTCATATTCGTTAAATGTTTTCGTCTGTACCTGATTTGAAATTCTATCGCGTAGATTATGCGTTGACCTCACTCTTTTTAAGGGTAGTTATGTCTCCATATATCCTTGAATTTGTGAAGGATTATGAGTTATTAATAGTCTTTTGAGAAGTTCACATCTTATCAACGATAATGAAACTGGAAAGTTGATAGTGCCAGTAGAATGGATCGATTGATTATGACATGACGACATTGTCTTAATTAATAGGAACTCGAGTAGAATTCCCCTAAAAGATAAGATGTTGATTATCAAAAGTTATTTAAATAATTCTTGATGGATGACCATATCCTGCATTTAGACTTGAAATTATACCATGAATGGTTGTGAATTAGTCATGGATCTTGTAATCTAATAAGAACTTAAAAGTAAATGTATAAAAAGATGTTCTTGTTATTTGAAACTTTAGGAGGTATTTGCTGGTGAATTACCTCGACTTTCACAATTAAGGCAAGTTGAATATGGTATTGATTATATTCCCGATGCTGCACCTGTGGCTTATGCACTATACGTCATCACCATCTGAATTAAAATAATTACCGTGCAACTGAGAGAGTTGTCGGGGAAAGCTTTTATTCTACCAAGCTCGTCATTATGAAGAGCTATGGTGTTATTATTTCTTATGTTTATTGATTACCGTGAACTAAGTAAATTAACGATTAAAATCTATATCCACTACCCAAGATGATGGATTGTTCGATCATTTACAAGGTTCTAGCGTATATTCTAAAAATTTGATCCTCAGCATGGTTATCATCAACTTCGCGTCCGCGAAAAAGATTATCTATTCAAATCACTACATCCAGAATTTGTAATAAACATTATGAGTTTCATGTGGTGTCGTTTGGATTGACCAATGCACATGTAGCATCCATAAATTTGATGAATCACGTGTGTAGGCTGTAATTTGATAAATTCATGCTTGTGATCATTAAGGACTATTTGTTTGTTTATAAGAATAAGAAGGAGTTAATAATCATTTATAGACTGTCTTGAATTGGCCGAACAATGAAAACCTGTACCTTGAGTATTTAACATGTGATTTAAGGCTTGATCCTTTACATAAAATGACCGTTTGATTAATAATGGTAAGATGTATATATATATATATATATATATATATATATATATATATATATATATATATATATATATATATATATATATATATATATATATATATATATATATATATATATATATATATATATATATATATATATATATATATATATATATATTGACTCTTCAAAAATTAAGAGCCCTTTTAAGACTTTGGGTTTTAACAAAAAGAAAGTGCAAATATGTTTTGACAAATGTTTTATCAAAAAGAACTTTTGAGGGATTATTCCCTTATACCCAGTACATTTAACTAAACTCCTGTTTAGGGGTAAATGTTTGTGCATACCTCAAAACAACCTAAAAGGGATTGAGGAAAACATTTAAACCATGTCTTGAAATTTAAAATGACAAAGACTTCTTGTCAACTAAGAAAATTTTGACCAAAGTATAAACAAAGAATTTTTCGAACATTTACGAATCTTATTAATTATTTTACGATAAATCAATAAAGATCATGTTAATTAAATTCAAATTTATTTTGAACATTTTTATAATTGGTCGAACTAAGAAAATTAAAATTTTTACGTTACGTTTCATAAAAATTGAATATTTATTATTTAATTAGTTGTAATAATTATCGACGCTTTAGACGTCGGATTGAGTAAAACAGATAAAAATAATAGTTGAGACGAAACCAAAACATAGAAGACATGAAGAAAGAAATTTTAAATTAATACGGTCATGTTATATATATTTCATCAGGAGAAAGTGAATGTAGATACTGACACATTATGTAGAAAAGATAAAGAACCAATTAGGACATGTTCCTTAATAATGAAGGTGCAAAATAAATTTCCGAACGATATAAAAATAAACAAATGTTTGTAAAAAGGATAATATAGATAATAAAAAGGGGTTCGCGGCAAATATGAACCATTAGAATTGAGGAGCCAACGGTGTTAAATGTTTTAAAGGCCACTTGTGATTGTCCAAATATAGAGGATTTTGAGATTTAGTCATGTTGGAATCTCGTATGATTAATTATTCTATTCATGTCATTTCTGACTAAATGTATCTTTATTTTCGCCTCATACATTAGTAAACATCTAACTATTGCAAAGGTCATCATCTGAATTTGATTCGATTTGGGTCACCGTCGACAGACTGACCAAATCTACTAATATCATTCCTGTTAATGATAGATTCTCGATGAAGAAATTGACTCTTTATATTTAAAGGAGTTATGAAAGCATGGTGTGCCTGTATCGATCATGTCTATCAAGATCCTCGCTTCGCATCGAATTTCTAGAGATTTGATCAGAAATCATTAGGAACGAACCTTGAGGAGAATACCGTTTACCACCCCAATCGAAGGGACAAGGTAAAGTAATGATACCAAACACTAGAAGTGTTGTTTTATGCTTGACTAATTGACCTTTGGTAATAAACCTTATAATCGTTTTCCTTTGGATAGAATTATCATTGATAATTATCGTATTAGGATCGAGATCGAATCTTGTGAAGATCTAAATATTAGAGCATCTGTAAGCAGGAGTTGGGATGAAGACACCCGACTTACACCCATTGTGAGTTGGACATGTCTTATAGGTTTAAGGTTTCCTATGACGACAAACCTAACCTTACAAAATACCCGACCTGCGAAACCTGAAATGATTGTTGAAATTAGGATCTCATTATTGACTGCCGGTAGTAGGCAGAAGGTTATGTGAATATGAAATATAAATCTTGAAGTACAGGATGGGTAGCGAAGTTATGCCAAAAAAAAATTTTCACCTTGGAAAAATGGATAGATGATCTGAAAGATCATGGGAATTAAGTCCCCGTTGTATGGGACTATTGAGATGATGTAAAAAGATTGGTATGAAAGGCATATAAGCTAGATCTACCCAAGGACTTCAAGGGCTGCGTGAATTATGATTCGTATATCTAACTTGATAAAATGTCTATAAAGTGAAAATCTAACCATTCCCTAATGAAGTTTAGATCGGTGAAAAGTTGCATTCATCAAAAACCCGTGAACATCATGGATAGAGAAAGTAATTAAACATTAAGCCTGATCTTATTCCCGTAGTTATGTTTAATGAAACTCACGTATTGTAATGGATTCTACTTGAAAGAAAGGACCGAATGTGGAGGAAATACCCACATGGCTTTAACTCTATAAGAAGCGATTAGTAAGATAAATTGATCTTTGAGGACAAAGATCCTGTTTAGGGGTAAATGCTGTGACAATCCGTCAATTTATGGTTGATATTTTATTCTCAAATATTATTTAAAAACATTATTTTAATGTTATATTATGAACTCACTCATTTATAGGAAGAAATTTGGATTTACGTCTTGAAGTAGCATCGACTATGTCTAAACCGGAGGATTCTACGTTACATGCTTACGTTTACATACACCGTTTTGGTGACAGTCCGACATTTAAGAAAATAAATTTATCCGTGAATCTTATTTTGAGATTTTAAATTTGTGTTGGTTCATAAACTCATAAATTTACGAGAAGAGATTAGGACTTACGTGCATAATTTAACGTCCTTTACGACTAAACCGGAAACCTTAGGATTACGTATTTGCGGTTTTGAACTCCGTTTTTTATGAGACAATTTTTATTAGATTCGTTTTGTGCCGTTGATTCATAATTTATAAAAACGTTTTTCGTAAAACGACTGAGGGCACGCAAATCGAGGAAACTAGAATCGAGGAATACTCGTAAATTAGCGGGATGGGACAAAACAAGTTTATCCCACCCCACTAATATGGGACAGCTACAAATGCTCCACCAACACCCTTAGGTGTCAACACTTAACAAACAAGTGTTACACTTGTTAGCTAAGCTTACAAAGTAAGCTAACTCATAACTTAGCACCAAAACCATCCAAAACCAAAACCACTTCTCCTAAACTCATACATGCAAACCACTCTCTCCTTCTCTCCCCATTTTCGTCCACTCTCTCTCTAAAATACTATTTTGATCAATTTTTGATCAAGTCTAGCCATAAACTTTGTGTTATAAACACATATGATGATGCTCCTTTGAAGTCTTGAAGATTGGAGGTGATTCTAACATCCAAGGAGGTGATTTGGTGATGTACAAGGGCTGATTTCTAGAAGGAGTATACAAATATTGGTGGTCTTGAAGAGTGGTGTTGATCTATCACAAGTTTTTCCATCAAAAATCCAAGCCTTGATCATAACCTACACAACCTTGGTGGTATAAAGATTGTTCTTTCTATCCTCTTGTTATTTTGATTATGTAATCTTGTAATTTATTTATTTATGTACATGTCTATGATGATGAATGATGATTAAAAATATTATGTGGGGATTTGGTGTTTATAGATTTGATAAACATGGGTAAAAAGATGGAAAACCACATGTAAAATGGTTAAAATATTGCTAAATATGATGGCTGTATAAAAACAGTAAGTAACCAAATGATAAAATGATAAAATGGCATAGTGGAATCAATTTACAGTAAGTATTAGGTGTTATACACATGTGAGAGTTGGCCACACAATGGAATCATAAAAATGAGTGAGATATGATCAAAACAAGTTTAGAGTGCAAATCTGCCTACACTATTTTTGACGAATTTATTAAAATATTTAGAGGTTGATTCATCAGTAGCTATAGGGGAATAAAATGAAGCACATATCATTTAGTTTCTGTGATAAAAATTTGAGGTCCTATCTCTATATAGAACTCTAGATATGGACGTTTTAGTGGATTGAAAATTTAGGACAGATTTGATAAAATAAATAGTATATAATATAAGCACTCAAAATTTTGTATTTATAAAATATACATATATAAAACCCACTTGTTGATAATAATTATAAATAAAGAGGTATATATATATTGATATTAAAATAGGACATGTTATATAAATTACAAGTATAAATGTTTTTCTAAGTTATAAAACTCTATACTAAGTTTTACGTCTTTTCGTCTAAAACCGAAAGATTACGTTTTTTTGTCAAATAAAACTTAGATGGTCGGACCCGTCTAATGTAAGCTTTTATAAACTCACATACTGATATATGAACTTATATAACAATTAAAAACCGATAAAACCTGAACTAAATAACATACGGATATTAACGGGCTAAGTTAGCATTATTGGACTATTAACCCAACGAAAAGGGCTAAACACTAATAAATTTACTTATTGGGCTTAACCCACTTGGGCCCAACATGTAAAGTATTATACTGATAATAAAAGTATAAAATGGATTAATACAAGTTAATGGACTTATAATAGGCTTATTGGACCTAAAACATGTAAATAGATAAAACTAGTTAACTAGTATAAAAGTTATCAACACATAACACTAAAATGAGTAAATGAGAATGTATAAACCCACTTGATCATCATATATATATAAAATCATCATATGTATACATAATTGTTACTTTTATAAAGTCATTGGACAAGAGTCTAAGACGAGTATTATTTGTCTAGGTTTCCGTGATTGAAGCACGTACCGTACATCCGAATCGCCGATAACCCGCCTTTCCCAATCAACGTGAGTTCATAGCCTTGCACTCTTTTAAATGTTTTTATGAAATGTTTTATAAACCCACGAGGGAGATAACATGTTATTTTTCATAAAATAGGACACCATTTGTCCTGATTGTTTGTTTATTGATTTGGACCCGAATGATTGTATGACCCGATGAATGATTATATGGCCCGATGTGTGAAATGAAATGGATTATTAAAGTTAGGTTATGTCACTAAAAGTCCCATTAGCATGAATTGTGAACTACCAGGATTTGGTAGACACTTATGCATATAATAGTACTATTTGGGGACGATCACCCCAGTTCGCGCCTTGACGGTTGATCCCCGTCGTGCCACATTAATTGGTAAGCGAATTTATGTATGAGAAGATTTACACAAGCGTGATTATTGTGACGACACGCTAAATTAGATGGGAAAATGAGTTTCGGGTTAGCTACCCGTTGTTTGTTGTAGTAAGGTAACAATGTCATGCGGCTTATAATAATCCAAATAAAGAAACTACTACTATATGCATTGAATTACGATATATTGCCTGACTAGCAATACGGGGTCTTATAATTGATATTATGTTCGTGTTTTGGTTTTATATAACCATATTTATATAACGGTTTTTATTTAACTTTATACAACGTTATAAAACGTATTGTATGATGTTTTTAACGACAATGGTTCGTATAAAGATTTTGAAGGCGAAAGCCTATATTATGATTTTGATAAGGATTTATATAAAATGACTTTGGCTATTTTATGGCCTATTACAATGATTTGTACAAAATGATTTTTGGTAATAATTTTTTACCGATGTTATATTGATGGATTTTATTAAACTCTATGAATTCACTCGGCGTTATCACTGACCTTTTCTTTTAACATGTTTTGTCTCAGGTACTTGAATGTAATTCTCAGGAAGACAACAAGAATTCATGGGCCGCACTAAAAAAAAAATTCCATTCAAATGCTTTGTAAAACCTGTATGAAATACTATGACTTAGGACCTATGTAAATCTGATATTTATGAATGGAAATGCTTTATTATTAAACGACGTGATTTTTAAGCGTTGTCTATGATATGAGTAACGTGCTATCCCATAACACCAACGAGTCTTCCGCTGTATTGAATTGTGTAAATTTGGGGGTGTTACAGCACGTGTCGCACTGCAATGTTGCGCGTGTTTGCTTCCACTAAAAACTTAATACTCATCCTATTAAGAAAACATAAATCGTTAAAAACCGTCATGTGATGCTTATATTAATCAAATTTTCGGATGGTAATAATGTCCCAGATGGGCTGAATCAATATTTAGCCCATATATTAACATGTTTTCTAACAAACTGTTAATCTAACTTTCTTACTTTATCCACTTTTGGATCATTAACCTTGATTGTTATCAAATACCAAATTGTTAATATCATATCATTTTGTTCAAAGAAACTGATTTTAAGCACATAAAACTTCAAAAACATATGCTTATGCAAATAAAAAATTTTAAATGTTTAATTTGGTTAAAAATTTAATACTCACCATGTTATTAGATATGACTAATAAAAAAAACATGAATTGTTAAATATTATCATGTGATGCTTATTAATCAAACTTTTGGAACAAAATAATATCTTTAATGGGCAAAATAAAAATTAACTGTAACACCCCCAAATTTATACAACTCAATACAGTGGAAGACTAGTTGGTGTTACGGGATAGCACATTACTCACATCATAGACAACGCTTAAAATTCGCGTCGTTTTAATAATAAAGTATTTCCATTCATAAATATCAAAGTTACATCGGTCCCAAGTCATATTATTTCATACCAAGTTTTACAAAGTGTTTGAATGGAAAAATATGGTTTAAGTGCGGGCCATGAATTCTTGTTGTCTTCCCAAGAATTACCTTCAAGTACCTGAGACAAAACATGTTAAAAGAAAAGGTCAGCGATAACGGCAAGTGAATTCATAGAGTTTAATAAAATCTATCAACATAATATAAGTATAAAATTATTACTGAAAATCATTTTGTACAAATCATTTTAATATGCCATAAAATAGCCAAAGTCATTTTATACAAATCTTCATCAAAATCATAATATAGGCGTTTGCCCTAAAAATCATTATACGAGTCAATGTCGTAAAAACATCATACAACACGTCTTATGACGTTGTATGAAAATAAAAACCGTTATATGAATATGGTTATGAAAACCAAAACACGAACATAATATCAATAGTATGACCCTGTATTGCTAGTCAGGCAATACATCGTAATTCGAAGCGTCTAATAGTATTTCGTTAGTTTGGATTATTATAAGCCGCATGACATTGTTACCTTACTAAACCAACAACGGGTAGCTAACCCGATACTCATTTTTCCCATCTAAAGTAGCGTGTCGTCACAAAGGTCACGCTATAGAAATCTTCTCATACATAAATTCGCTTACCAATCAATGTGGCACGACGGGGATCAACCGTCAAGGCGCGAACTGGGGTGATCGTCCCCAAATAGTACTATTATATGCACAAGCGTCTACCAAATCCCGGTAGTTCACAATTCATGCTAATGTGACTTTTAGTGACATAACCTAACTTTAATAATCCATTTATTTTCATCTATCGGGTCCTTTAATCATTTATCGGGTCATACAATCGGGTCATACAATTATTCGGGTCCAAATCAATAAACAAGCAATCGGGACAAATGGTGTCCTATTTTATAAAATCTAACATGTCTTCTCCCTCGCGGGTTTATAAAACATTTATAAAAACATTTACAAGAGTGCGAGGCTATGAACTCACATTGATGTGAGAAGGCGGGTTATCAGCAATTCGGACGTACGGTACGTGCTTCAATCACGGAAACCTAGACAAATAATACTCGTCTTAGACTCATGTCCAATGACTTTATAAAAATAAAAATTATGTATACATATGATGATTATATATATGATGATCAAGTGGGTTTACATATTCTCGTTTACTCATTTTAGTGTTATATGTCGGTAACTTTTATACTAGTTTACTAGTTTTACCTATTTACACGTTTTAAGTCCAATAAGCTTATTATAAGTTATTTAACTTGTTTTAATCCATTTTATACTTATATTATCAGTATTTAAACTTTACAAGTCGGGCCCAAATGGGTTAAGCCCAATAAGTTCTTTTTATAAGAGTTTAACTTATTTAGTCCAATTATTAGTCCAATATGTTTACTTAGCTCGTTAATGTCCGTATGTCCCATAGTTATGGTTTTATCGGTTTTTACTTGTTATATATGTTTATATATCAGTATATAAGTTTTATAAAGTTTACATTAGACGGGTCCAACCATCTATGTTTTATTTAACAAAAACGTTAATTTTACGGTATTAGCCAAAAAAGTCGTAAAAATCATGTTTATAGTTTTATAACTTATAAAACTTAACAAGTTACCATTTTTATAAAATGTCCACTTATTTACCATTGTACATATTTATATAAATGTATTATATAAGTTAGTGGGTTTTAATTTATATTTTATACTATTAAATTTTGAGTGCTTATATAATAGTATTATACTTTAATTTCCAAAATCTGATTTTTATCTTCACTTTCACCAAAACTGCCATATCTAGAGTTCTATATGGAGATAGAAGCTCAAATGTTTATCACATAAACTACATGATATGTGCTCCATTTAACTCTACTAAAGCTACTGTTGAATCATCTTCTAAGTATTTTCTAAAAATATTCCAAAACAGTGAACTCAGATTTGTACTTTAAACTTGTTTTGATCATATCTCACTCATTACAATGATTCCATTGCATGGCCAACTCTCACATGTGTACAAGACATATAGCTTACTGTAAATGGATTCTACTTCATCATTTTATCAGATCATGACATGTTTATTTACTGTTTTATACAGCCAACAAATTTAGACAAGATTTTAGCCTTGTTTCTTATAGTTTTTCATCTTTTTAAGCATGTTTATCAACACCAAATCCCCACACAATATTTTTATCATCATATAATCATCATAAACATATAAAATAGGAAATAAAATGCATGATTAAATAACCAAAAATAACAAGAGGATGAGGAGGACAATCTTTATACCACCAAGTTGATGTAGGTTATGATTTGGACATGGATTTTGATGGAGAAACTTGTGGATAACCATGACCATCTTCAAGACCACCATGCTTCATAAACTCCTTGTGGAAAATCAGCCCTAAGACACCATGAAAACTCCTCCATGTATGTTATAATCACCACCATTCAAGAGAGCTTCAAGAGGGCTTCAACATATGTAGAAATAACATGAGGTTTATGGTTAAATTTGATCAAAAGTGGTGTTTATGGTGGTAAAGTGGACGGCAAAAAATGGAGAATAGAGAGGATTTTAGCTTGTTTTGTATGGGTGGAAGTGGTGTAAATGGTTTTGCTTGTGGGTTTTGAGGTAAGCTTAGCTTACTAGTTAAGCTAAGGACATGTGTTATGCTTCATTGTGAAGCTTTGACACATAAGGGGTGTAGTGGCTAGTTAAGGCCGGTTTTGAGTGGTGGTGGGACAAGTGTCCCACTTGTCTCATCCCCATTTATTTACGGGTACTCCTCGATTCTAGTTTCCTCGATTTGCGTGCCCTCGGGTAATTTTACGAAAAACGTTTTTATAAATTATGAATCAACGTCACAAAACGAATCCAATAAAAATTGTTTCATCAAAAACGGAGGTCGAAAACGTAAATACGTAATCCTAGGGTTTCCGGTTTAGTCGTAAAGGACGTTAAAATAAAATCATAAGTCCTAATCTCTTCTTGTAAATATGTGAGTTTATGAACTAACTCAAATTTAAAACTCCAAAATAATATTCACGGATAAATTTATTTTCTGAAATGTCGGACTGTCACCAAAGACGGTGTATGTAAACGTAAGCACGTAACGTTGAATCCTCCGGTTTAGACGTAGTCGATGCTACTCCAAGACGTAAATCCAAATTTCTTCCCAAAAATAAGTGAGTTCATAAAATAATATTTTCAAATAAATATTGAGAATAAAATATTAACCATAAATTGACGGATTGTCATAACATTTACCCCTAAACAGGATCTTTGTCCTCAAAGATCATCTTACCTTACTACTCGCTTCTTATAGAGTTAAAGCCATGTGGGTATTTCCTCCACATTCGGTCCTTTCTCACAAGTGCAATTCATTAAAATACGCGAGTTTCATCAAACATAACTACGGGAATAAGATCAGGCTTAATGTTGACTTACTTTCTCTATCCATGATGTTCACGGGTTTTTGATGAATGCAACTTTTCGCTGATCTAAGCTCTACTAAGAATAATCAGATTCTCACTTGATAGATATTCCATCAAGTTCGATATACGAAACATAATTCACGCAGTCTTTGAAGTCCTAGGGTAGATCCAGCTTATATGCCTTTCAAACCAATCTTTTACATCATCTCAATGGTCCCATACAACGGGGACTTATATCCCATGATTTGTCAGATCATGAATTCATTTTTCCAAGGTTAAAAATTGTGGCATAACTTCGCTACCCATTTGGCACTTTAAGATCTACATTTCATATTCACATAACCACCTGCCCACTATCGGCAGTTAATAATCAAATCCTAATTTCAACAATCATTTCAGATCTCGTGGGTCGGGTATTTTGCAAGGATAGGTTCGCCATCATAGGAAACCTTAAACCTAAGAGACATGTCCAACTCACAATGGGTGTATGTCGGGTGTCTTTATCTCAACTCTTGCTTACAGATGCTCTAATATTTAGATCCTAACAAGATTCGATCTCGATCCTAATACGATAATTATCAATGATAATCTTTCCAAAGGAAAGCGATTATATGGTTTATTACCAAAGGTCAATCATTCAGGCATAAAACAACACTTATAGTATTTTGTATCTTTACTTTACCTCGTCCCTTCGATTTGGGGTGGTACATAGTACTCTCATCAAGATTCGTTCACAATGACTTCTGAGCAAATCTCAAGAAATTCGATGCGAAGCGAGGATCTTGATAGAGATGATCGATACGGCACACCATGTTTACACAACTCTTTTGCATTGATCATTAACGGGAATGATATTAGCAGATTTGGTCAGTCTGTCGACGATGACCCAAATCGAATCAAATTCAGATGATGACCTTTGCAATAGCTAGACATTTACTAATGTATGAGGTGATGTCTACCTTCATAATTGCCATCAGTACAACTTCTTCAAACAAAGATACTTTGTCATAAAATGACAAAAATAGAATACTTATACTTACAAATTCCAACATAACTATATCTCACAATCCTCCATATTTATACAATCACAAGTGGCCTTTAAAACATTTAACGATATTGGCTTCTCAATTTTAATGGTTCACATTAGCCGCGAACTCCTTTTTATTATCTATATTATCCTTTTTACCAACATCGTTCATATTTAAATTGTTCCGCAATTTATTTTGCATCTTCATTATTAAGAAATACATCCTAATTGGCTCTTTATCCTTTCTATATAATGTGTCAGTATTTATATTCACCTTCCTTGATGGAATAAATATCATAACCGTATTTATTCAAAATTCTTTCTTCATATTTTCTATGTTTTAGTTTCGTCTCAACTATTATTTTTATCCGTTTTACTCAATCCGACGTCTAAAGCGTCGATAATTATTACAATTAATTAAATAATAAATATTCAATTTTTATAAAATGTAAACATAAAGATTTTAAATTTCTTAATCCGTCCAATTATATGAAAATGTTCAAAATAATTTGAATTTAATTAACAAGATTTTTGTTGATTTACTGAAAATAATTAGTGAGATTCGTAAATGTTCGAAAAATCTTTATTTATACTTTGGTCAAAGTTTTCTTAGTTTGAAAAGTAAAAATTGTCGTTTTAAGTTTTCAGGTTATGGTATAAATGGGTTTCCTCAATCCTTCTTAGGTTGTATTAAGGTATGCAAAAACATTTACCCCTAAACAGGAGTTTAGTTAAATGTTTTGGTTATAAGGGAATGATTCCTTAAAAATTCTTTTGATAACACATTTGTCAAAATATATTTGCACTTTCTTTTTAGTATAACCCAAAGTCTTAAATGACTTCAAATTTTTGAAGAGTCAATTTATATTCCATTATCTATTAATCACACGTTTAAATCATGTAAATTATTAAGTCTTAAGTCACATGTTAAATATTCAAGATACATGTTTTTATTGTTCGGCCAGTTCAGGGCAATCTATAAATAATTATTAACTCCTTCTTATTCTTATAAACAAATAAATGGTGCTTAATGATCGCAAGCATGAATTTATCAAATTAAAGCCTTCACACATGATTCACCAAATTTATGAATACTACATGTGTATTAGTCAATCCAAACGACATCACGTGAAACTCATAATGTTCATTACAAGTTCTGGATGTAGTGATTGGAATAGATAATCCTTTTCGCATATGTGAAGTTGATGATAACCATGTTGAGGATCAAAAACCTTGTAAATGATCGAACAAATCTTCCATTTCGAGTTATGGATATCGTTTTCGATTGTCAATTTACTCAGTTCACAGTAATCTATATATATAAGGAATGATAACACCATAGCTCTTCAGGATGACAGGCTTGGTATAATAAAATATTTTTCCGACAACTCTCTCAGTTGTACGGTAATTCCTTTAATTTAGATGGTGCTGACGTACAGTGCACAAGCCATAGGTGCAGCACTGGGAATATAATCAATATCAATTTCAACTTGCCTTAATGGCGAAAGTCTAGGTAATTTATCAACAAATACTTACTAAAGTTTCAGATAACATAAACATCTTTTAATACATTCATATTAGGTTCTTTCTAGATTATAATATCTATAACTAGTTCACAACCATTCACGGTAAAGTTTTAAGTCTAAACGCAGGATATGGTCATCCATCAAGAATTATTTAGATCACTTTTGATAATCAACATCTTATCTTTTAGGGAATTCTACTCGAGTTCCCATCAATTAAGACAATGTCGTCTTGTCATAATCAATCAATCTATTCTACCGGCATTATCAACTTTTCAGTTTCATTGTCGTCGATAAGATGTAAACTTCTCAAGAGACTAATAATAATTCATAATCCTTCACAAATTCAGGGATATCAGGAGACATAACTAACTTTAAAAGAGTAAGGTCAACGCATAATCTACGCGGGAGAATTTATAATCAGATACAGACGAAAACATTAACGAATATGAATATATCCCATGTTTTCATAATTTGAGTACGCATTCGAAAGCTCCTCGGATCGTTACCCAGGTCATTCAAATGAAATCAAATCATAAGAAATGATAAGAACGTCAATACATCCAGTCGGGTATCAACACTCGGTAATCAGATACTTTTCCTAAGAATCTCACTACGAGAGAATTGGACAAGAAAGAATTGTCAATTGTTAAATAAGACAATTTCCACAGATGAGTAAATTCGACTCAGAAGAATAAATAGTACGGGTACATATGTAGGTGTCCCTAACATCATGTCCCTATTTTTCACTTCTTGCAGATCTCATAGATTTTTAATCTTTCACAATCTTCAAAGAAAATGTAGTGTTTATTCATTAGTTTTATGGTGACTACTAATCAGCCTTGCATGGTCCATTCCAAATTGTATGTAGGCGCGCAACTATATAAAATTTCAAGATTAACGATGCAATACTCAGTTCGTCAAAATTTTATCATCATGTTTATAATAAAAACATTTTTATGCTTAATTCTTAAATAAGAATCAAAAATAAATTTACAAAGATTTTCTTTGTTATGAAAACAATTAAGTTTTCCAAGGTGTTTTATAAATGACTTCATTACGATAACAATCACTTATACATCTCATTTTGAATAATCCTTATAGTGATGAAAATTAAATTTTCTCAAAGGATACGGTTTTATCTTTATAAAAACAATGAGTGATCTGCAAAAGAGTGATGAAGAGTTGTTCACCAAGAACTAACTACAATATGTCAGGAAATGAGCTTAGCCAATTAATCATGAGGTTCATGACCTCGATGGCACTCACGAAGAGTAATTCACAACGTAACTCAAATCGAGATGAGTACTTGTTCAATGATTGCATCACTAATGCGAACATTAGGATGAAGCAATAGAAGATAGATAACATCGATACATGTAGGATTTTGCAATCAAAGGTAGTCTTTTTCATTAATCACAAACAAGTCAAAATTGTACCGTAACACAATACGTGTCACTATGTCATACAATTCTCAGAACTCATCCTACCAACTAATGTCTCAGTTAAGTTAGGGATTATTTTTAAAAGATACCACAATGAATACTAATCTACAAGAGTCATTAGGTGTCCCACCTGTCCCGGAAGATCCATCGGTCCCAATTCCGAAGAAGATTTCTTCAATTTATTTCTTAGACACTGGGCATCCTCGTTAGTGGACAATGGCCTAGGAACAACCTTTAACACAAACTAACAATTATTTAAAACCTTATAATTCAATCACAGAACTTAATGACTTCCTCTTAATAATCTCATATTCCATACAAGTTAAATTTTACTTTATTCAAGTTTCAATCAACTTATACTTAATTCGATATCCTAACTCATTTTCTAATAGTTCAATCTTTATTCTTAGGCCTTAAAATGGCAATAAAAGCTCGATATGATCAATACTTAATTCCAATCCTATAGCTCTTACAACAACAATTATCAAATGAGTCACTAGTATGAAATGACTTGATCATTCAACTAGACTTCTCGGAAAGGTATTAGTGGCATGAGGCTTTTGAGTAATGGTTCCAATGACAGCCTCAAGTGCAACATTCACCCTTTCGATTTCAATTTAAGAATTGGATGACAACGAATTAGATGACATCTTTCTAGGTGGTAACGTTTTGTCAAACTCCACTCTATAAGAAAAGATCGTCATGACGTCGATATCAGATTTAATCTCGCCAATTCTTTTTCAATATCACGATCAACTAATATCTACATTTCTACGAATATCAACCATTTGTTGGGATCATAAATATCCACTACTTGGTTTAGATCTAGGATAGCTAGAATTCCTACGAGAATAGCTTTGATTAATTTACTAGGGAATTTAGGGTTTCTTGTGACAATCGACGTCGTATAAATACCTCGTATAAAATCAAAATAATCATCAAACAATCATGTAATAAAATTACATCATATATATATAATCCAAGTTATATATATATTAAAATAACACTTCTCAGTCTGGCCTTGTCGGTAACTCGGGAATTCTTCGGCACCGTTATAGTCAAAAGATTTTTAGACATTTTAAGAAAAATGTTTATAGTTAAAAGATTTTGAAATGTTATATTCAAAACCTTGGTTTTAAAAATCTTTCGTTCTCTATAACGAGAGCTCTGGTACCAAACTGTAACACCCCCAAATTTATACAACTCAATGCAGCGGAAGACTAGTTGGTGTTACGGGATAGCACATTACTCACATCATAGACAACGCTTAAAAGTCGCGTCGTTTTAATAATAAAGCATTTCCATTCATAAATATCAAAGTAACATCGGTCCCAAGTCATATTATTTCATACCAAGTTTTACAAAGTATTTGAATGGAAAAATATGGTTTAAGTGCGGGCCATGAATTCTTGTTGTCTTCCCGAGAATTACCTTCAAGTACATGAGACAAAACATGTTAAAAGAAAAGGTCAGCGATAACGCCGAGTGAATTCATAGAGTTTAATAAAATCTATCAACATAATATCAGTATAAAATTATTACTGAAAATCATTTTGTACAAATCATTTTAATATGCCATAAAATAGCCAAAGTCATTTTATACAAATCTTCATCAAAATCATAATATAGGCGTTTGCCTTAAAAATCATTATACGAGTCAATGTCGTAAAAACATCATACAATACGTCTTATGACGTTGTATGAAAATAAAAACCGTTATATGAATATGGTTATGAAAACCAAAACACGAACATAATATCAATAGTATGACCCTGTATTGCTAGTCAGGCAATACATCGTAATTCGAAGCGTCTAATAGTATTTCGTTAGTTTGGATTATTATAAGCCGAATGACATTGTTACCTTACTAAACCAACAACGGGTAGCTAACCCGATACTCATTTTGCCCATCTAAAGTAGCGTGTCATCACAAAGGTCACGCTATAGAAATCTTCTCATACATAAATTCGCTTACCAATCAATGTGGCACGACGGGGATCAACCGTCAAGGCGCGAACTGGGGTGATCGTCCCCAAATAGTACTATTATATGCACAAGCGTCTACCAAATCCCGGTAGTTCACAATTCATGCTAATGGGACTTTTAGTGACATAACCTAACTTTAATAATCCATTTAATTTCATCTATCGGGTCCTTTAATCATTTATCGGGTCATACAATCGGGTCATACAATCATTCGGGTCCAAATCAATAAACAAGCAATCGGGAAAAATGGTGTCCTATTTTATAAAATCTAACATGTTATCTCCCTCGCGGGTTTATAAAACATTTATAATAACATTTACAAGAGTGCGAGGCTATGAACTCACATTGATGTGGGAAGGCGGGTTATCGGCAATTCGGACGTACGGTACGTGCTTCAATCACGGAAACCTAGACAAATAATACTCGTCTTAGACTCATGTCCAATGACTTTATAAAATAACAATTATGTATACATATGATGATTATATATATATATATGATGATCAAGTGGGTTTACATATTCTCGTTTACTCATTTTAGTGTTATATGTCGGTAACTTTTATACTAGTTTACTAGTTTTACCTATTTACACGTTTTAAGTCCAATAAGCTTATTATAAGTTATTTAACTTGTTTTAATCCATTTTATACTTATATTATCAGTATTTAAACTTTACAAGTCGGGCCCAAATGGGTTAAGCCTAATAAGTTCTTTTTATAAGAGTTTAACTTATTTAGTCCAATTATTAGTCCAATATGTTTACTTAGCTCGTTAATGTCCGTATGTCCAATAGTTCGGGTTTTATCGGTTTTTATTTGTTATATATGTTTATATATCAGTATATAAGTTTTATAAAGTTTACATTAGACAGGTCCAACCATCTAAGTTTTATTTAACAAAAACGTTAATTTTACGGTATTAGCCGAAAAAGTCGTAAAAATCATGTTTATAGTTTTATAACTTATAAAACTTAACAAGTTACCATTTTTATAAAATTTCCGCTTATTTACCATTGTACATATTTATATAAATGTATTATATAAGTTAGTGGGTTTTAATTTATGTTTTATACCATTAAATTTTGAGTGCTTATATAATAGTATTATACTTTAATTTCCAAAATCTGATTTTTATCTTCACTTTCACCAAAACTACCATATCTAGAGTTCTATATGGAGATAGAAGCTCAAATTTTTATCACATAAACTACATGATATGTGCTCCATTTAACTCTCCTATAGCTACTGTTGAATCATCTTCTAAGTATTTTCTAAAAATCGTCCAAAACAGTGAACTCAGATTTGTACTTTAAACTTGTTTTAATCATATCTCACTCATTACAATGATTCCATTACGTGGCCAACTCTCACATGTGTACAAGACATATAGCTTACTGTAAATGGATTCTACATCATCATTTTATCAGATCATGACATGTTTCTTTACTGTTTTATACAGCCAACAAATTTAGACAAGATTTTAGCCTTGTTTCTTATAGTTTTTCATCTTTTTAAGCATGTTTATCAACACCAAATCCCCACACAATATTTTTATCATCATATAATCATCATAAACATATACAATAGGAAATAAAATACATGATTACAGAACCAAAAATAACAAGAGGATGAGGAGGACAATCTTTATACCACCAAGTTGATGTAGGTTATGATTTGGACATGGATTTTGATGGAGAAACTTGTGGATAACCATGACCATCTTCAAGACCACCATGCTTCATGAACTCCTTGTGGAAAATCAGCCCTAAGACACCATGAAAACTCCTCCATGGATGTTATAATCACCACCATTCAAGAGAGCTTCAAGAGGGCTTCAACATATGTAGAAATAACATGAGGTTTATGGTTAAATTTGATCAAAAGTGGTGTTTATGGTGGTAAAGTGGACGACACAAAATGGAGAATAGAGAGGATTTTAGCTTGTTTTGCATGGGTGGAAGTGGTGCAAATGGTTTTGCTTGTGGGTTTTGAGGTAAGCTTAGCTTACTAGTTAAGCATGGACATGTGTTATGCTTCATTGTGAAGCTTTGACACATAAGGGTGTAGTGGCTAGTTAAGGCCGGTTTTGAGTGGGGGTGGGACAAGTGTCCCACTTGTCTCATCCCCATTTATTTACGGGTACTCCTCGATTCTAGTTTCCTCGATTTGCGTGCCCTCGGGTCGTTTTATGAAAAACGTTTTTATAAATTATGAATCAACGTCACAAAACGAATCCAATAAAAAGTGTTTCATCAAAAACGAAGTTCGAAAACGTAAATACGTAATCCTAGGGTTTCCGGTTTAGTCGTAAAGGACGTTAAAATAAAATCGTAAGTCCTAATCTCTTCTCGTAAATTTTTGAGTTTATGAACTAACTCAAATTTAAAACTCCAAAATAATATTCACGGATAAATTTATTTTCTGAAATGTCGGACTGTCACCAAAGACGGTGTATGTAAACGTAAGCACGTAACGTTGAATCCTCCGGTTTAGACGTAGTCGATGCTACTCCAAGACGTAAATCCAAATTTCTTCCCAAAAATAAGTGAGTTCATAAAATAATATTTTCAAATAAATATTGAGAATAAAATATTAACCATAAATTGACGGATTGTTACATTAACCCCATACATAATAAGGTGCAACTAAACTGTTAATTAAAATTCCATAGTGTAACCACTTTTTTCTAAACTTCTTGATGGGCTGATTACAAGTTTTAAGCCCATTTGATCGGTTAAAAGAAGCTGTTTTAAATCGATACCATTTCAAAGATAAATTTCTATTCAACCAAACTATTTTAAGTGTTTCCAATAAAAAGTTTCATGTCATACTTATTAATCATTTTTTTGAAACAAAATAATATCCGTTTGTAATTCAAGATTAATGAGTAGTTACAGGTTTTAACTATAATTGTTACTTTGATTGATCTATAACAAATCAAAAACGGATATGAT
Source organism: Glebionis coronaria (assembly GCA_025667525.1). Classification (NCBI taxonomy): domain Eukaryota; kingdom Viridiplantae; phylum Streptophyta; class Magnoliopsida; order Asterales; family Asteraceae; genus Glebionis; species Glebionis coronaria. The sequence continues at coordinate 168,409,196 of CM046882.1, read as the reverse complement.
TTGCATGTAACATTTACACTTAAATCCAAACTACGTAATTAAACCATATCCTTTCTAACAAAATATTGATTCCCATATGCATATAAATGATTTGATCCAAAGTCAAAAGTATATATTCATCCCTAAATAAACCTAAACCATATCTTTAGTAACAAAACAGTAACATATGCATCTAATTAGATCAAATCGTTATATAAACGATTTGCTAATAAATACATTAATCTAATTAGAAAAAATTAGAAACTCACTTGGTGTGTTGATCCGTCCGGTGAAGATGGATGTATGGTGAAAATAGATGTTATGTTCTATGTGTTTTTTATTTATTGAAGCTATTGATATGCATGGTCAAATGGAGGTTTTTTTCCAAAGTATAATGATGATGCCTATGACTTATAACATGCAAGTTGTGATATAGCCATAGCCTTCTACTTGCAACAAGTTATCATAAATTTTGTTATCTCTCCATTGTATATATATAGTGACACACTATAAAATAAAAATTATAAATGGTGTATAATGAAAATAATAACCGACTATTTTTAGTTTTCTACTTATATGATATTTAAAAAAACTATTAAGTCTAAGAATATCAAATTATGTAATGCAATGTATTCCTTCCTAAAATATAATCTTCATATTTTTGTTATAAAAACCCATTCATTTTAGTCATAAAACGCATATTTTAAAATTTGTGTATTCCAACCATGTCTAATAACAATGCATCCAAGGGTGAGCCAACAGACAAAGAGGTTATTCATATATCTGAAAGTAATGAAGTAAGCAAGTATAAATATATTTTTATATTTTTTATATTTAATCTACTACGATAACTTTTTTTTTCAAACGTTATTTTCACGAACCAAATCAATATCCAATGAACAAAATAAATGATGATTTTGTAACAAGCGAGGTTGTTGAAATTTTTTATTCTGATGATGACAAAGATTTACACGTAACTAATACTATAAAGGATGATCTTGATGTTCAACAAAAAGAAAAAAAAAGAATGATGGTATGAATATTATTTATATAACGTACAAATATTATTTTGTTGTATAGTAATTTATTTATTACACATATGGTTGTTTATTATAATTTACTCATTAATTTTACGTAGGAAAATGATGACGATGAACCGCTTATTTTTAAACGTTAGAAAAAAAAATACTTCAATTTCCAAAAGACACCTTTTTGCTCTTATAGATGAAGAAGAAGACATTAATGATGATGTTTTTGATAACAAGTATAATGACCTGAAAAATAAGAATATGTATGATACCAATACCACTGATGAAGAATTTGGTATCGATATAGAAAATTCTGAAAATGAGACGGACGAGTCTAATGAAGAGGAAGATGATTTGGAAGGTTTTATCGATGATGAAGATGTAACTGATGCCGATACAGATGATGAATCCGACGATGATGATTTTTGATAATTATGTTTCGTAGTTTGATGAGATGGACTATCTAATAATAATTTGTTTTTGGATTGTGTTTTATTTTAAGATGTTCTTAATATTATCAGTATTATCATACATTGTTTTGTTTTTGTCTTAATTTTATTTTAAAATGTTTAGATTTTTTTTAAATAACATGACGTATATGCTTTTCTACTCATAAATGTCCTTTTATACATTGAGATTATGATCATTAATAAAATTGTTTAAAAACAAAAAAAAAAACGAATTTTTAGTATAAAATTATCCAGAGTATATATTCAAACTCAATTCCATATATTTTAGAAATAATATGCCATTTATGTTCATTATGTTATTTATGGACAAAATCAATTAGTGTTATGAGTGAGTGAAGTTTTCTTATACTATAATTTTTTAAATATTATTTTTAAATGACAATTATATAAATGATTTTGTAACAATTTTATTTATAGAATAAAATATCATTTAATATATGTCCTTAAAATACCACTCAATACCAAAGTTTTTTTCTATATATATGGCACATAAGATATGCGTGAACCAACTAACCAGTCATGTCTTCAGTTGAATCAAACAACCTTGAAGATTCATCCAAAAACTCAAAAGAAACTAAATCAAAAACCATACAAAACGAAAGAGAAAATGAACACAGAAACAAAATAAAAAAGAAAGTTGATGATGCAATGTCGTTCCTTGCATCAATCTTTGAAGAAGGCGAATCTTCAAACAAAAACAAAGGTATTTAATTTTCTTTTTTTTCTAATGTTTTTACATGTCTATCATCACAACTATATTTTTGGTTTGTTACAGATGATATGGAGGAATCCCTTATGTTTGACTGGCTAAAAGTGAATGTAGGTGATCAAGAAGATATAGAAGAGGTTTTCAATGGTGTTAAGGCAAGGGTCGATAAGGTCGATGCCATGATCAAAGAGATACGCGCCATGAGACTTGACTTAACCGACGACCACTACGTTGATATCAATTTTTCGCTGAAGATTGAAGTATGATGATATATGATTACAACTGCATGGAAAAAAATTGTTACCAGGAATTGTGTATTTATTACTTTTATATAATTTCATTACACAATCATATATGTTTGACTAATTAAAATGCTAAATAATATAATTACCTTATTAATAGTCATAATTTAATTAGCTGTTTCATATGTTACAATCTTAATTGTCAATAAAATATTGTTATACTAATAACCGAATTGACTTTACTTAAATAAAAATACCTTATTTATTAACATTTAAAACAAATCCCATCAATCATGTAAATGTTTAATTTTTAACCGCATATTCACATGCTAACTTCAGTATATATAAACAATACCTAGAACACTGAAACGCATAATTCAATTGTAACATTGTCAAAAATGGATGAAAATAATAAAAAAGATTCAAGAAAGCGAAAAACAAAGGCTTTGCCAAAGGACGTGTTTCACTTGTAGAAATACTGAATTGTACAGTCTTCTACACCCGAATACTAACATGTCTTATGTATGATGTTATATATACACTGAAACGCATATTTCGTTACCAGGGAATGCAAACACAAAAATACCTCTGTCAAACATAGTTCCACCATCTTCCACCGGACGTGTTTCACTTGTAGAAATACTGAATTGTACAGTCTTCTACACCCGAATACTAACATGTCTTATGTATGATGTTATAGTTGTGTAACCTTTTTTGTTGATGCATCAGATGATCCACTATCTCAAGCTACTCTATCGTCAGTCGTACCAAATTCATCTGCAACACAGCCAACAAAACTTATAGGTTTATAATAGTTATTGACTCTTAAAAACACATTTTATCACTGATATTGCAATAAAACGTTTTTCCAAATGTGGTTTGTTGTCCATTACTTAATTATATTCATTTTTTTCTGCTTAATAGATTTGTGTGCAGTACCAAGTGTTCATCAACAAACATCTCATAACAGGCAACCCATGGCAGATGTTACTAATTGTAAGTTATTTATTATTTTTTTAAAAAAATATTTATTAATAACATTACCTTTGTTAAATCTGTGCATATGTTGGTGACACAGGTTTGGGCAATAGGTTGAATTCAATATCAAACATTGTTAAAGGAACAAGAACTGCCACTTAATCTTATTTTCAACGTCAAACTTTATGCAGAATTTTCAATTTACTTATATTTGATAAATATTTTTTAATCATTTATTTGTGTTACCATACTGCTCTAAAGTCAATACTTTTGTCTAGGTCTGACTAATAAAGCACCGAACAACATTGATAGATGTGTAAACACCCATCTTTTCTACCACTTAATTACAATAATAACCGGACCAAAACGTGTATTTTATGTCTTTTATGTCGGAATTATGCGTGGTTTGTGTTTTTGTTGTGATTTAGGACGAAAAGGTGAAAAGTGGAGAAAACACGGAAATTCACGGGCATTTACGGACTTTTATTGAAGAAAAAGATGAAAGACGAAGTCGAGAAATCAAGAGTGAAAAAGGAACGCAAGTCCACGACCAATTCTGAAGATTTATCGAAGAAAAAGTCAAAAGACGGAAGTTTATCAAAAGCCGAAGAATTCAAGTCTATTTTATTGAAGAATTTAAAGACGAGTTCAAAAGAAATCCCAAGCCACAAGTCATTATAGTCCAAGTTTAAAGAAGATTAGAAGGAAAAAGGACTAATGGTGCAATTAATGAAGACTATATGCTTAAGGGCTTAATCTTGCAATTAACAAAAAATGAAGGAGGGGAGGAAGCTTCCTTAATCCTCCCCTATATATAGTCATTAGTTGTAATCTTTTCATTTTGTTGGCTAATAGTGACAATTAGTTCTTCCACTTTTAATTACCTTGTCATTTAAATACTTGTCCATTTAATTACCTTGTCTTGCACCTTAATTACCATTTTAATTTCAAGTAAGTTTTTCTTTTAATTCTTGTTAATCTTTATCTTTATCTTGTTAATCTCATTCTACCTTTCTTTAATGTTTATGTTGATTTGTTTACGTTCATGTTCTTAACTTTTGTTAATTTATTTAAGTGGGTTTTGATTATATTGATCTTTGTTGTTAGTTTTGTTGTTTTGGATTGATTGTTTATGCTAAATAGATGTTTTGTTATTAGTTTGGTTTAATCTTTTTGTTGATTTGGTTAAGTTTTTGTTAAATTCGTGCTATATTTCTTTCCCTTGTTCTTCGGTTATTGGTTACTGTAACTTCCCAGGTTCTGATCTTCATTATTACGAGTAAAGGGTTTTCTGAGTACTCTATGCGGAATAATCTTTATTCCGTATCAAGGTTTTGCTAAGCTAGTCCATGCGGAATATTTGATATTCCGCATAAGGTGATTATTCCGAGTAAAGCTCGATATTCCGAATAGGCTCTAGATTCCGCATAGGGAAGGTTATTCCGAGTAGTCTGATATTCCGCATAGAAGGTTTATTCCGTATAGGGAACTTATTCCGGATAGGTGACATTATTCCGCATAGGGGAATTATTCCGAGTAGACTGACTATTCCGAATGGCAGAATATTCCGCATAGGCCATTATTCCAAGTAGGGTATTATTCAGGATAGGTGACATATTCCGAATAACCATTTATTCCGAATAGGGGTTTATTCCGGATAGGGTTATTTTTAGTTTTAAATTCTCTGCCTTTTCATTTCAAGCTTTATTTTTCCCGCCTTTTTCTTTAGTAGCACTTTAAGTTTATTGCCTTAGATTTATTTTAGTTTGCCTTAGTTAGATTTAAGTTTGCGTTATTTACATTTAGTGCCCTTTAATTTTAGTCTCGCTTTAATTTCTTGCACCATTTACTTTATTAGACTTAGATTTGCTTTTAAGTCATTTACTTTAATTGTCTTGCACATTTTATTTATAAACAAACATATTGCCAAGAAAAAGACCGACTAGTTTTGCAAATCAGCTTTCACCATTGTACGATCGAGTCAATGGAATTGGGGCACCATCATCATTATCTGTATCTAATACATCCCTTCATCAATCGACTGGACTTTCAGGTTTGAAAATAATATATAGTTATAAAAGATTATTATGTCGATAAACATACATTGTGGGTAACCCTACTGTTAATTGGTCATGTAATTTCGTTGCTAAATAATATGTGTTTAGGCCTGTTTAGTCTTTGATGTTGATTTTATACATATGTTTAATGTATTAAATGTAAGGTTGTAATATAACATATTTTTAATGAATATATGCAGTACATGAAAATATGCAAATACAATCCACAAATGGGAGAACAAACGTGAAAAGTCGTGTTCCATCTAAGCCATACAAGTCAACAAATGCTGCTGCATGTCCTTCATTGTTCGGTCCTTCAATTAGTCCAAATTCAGAAAATTCAATTGGTTAGAATCATAAATATCTACTTTGGTTTTATATCCGATTCATCTTTACAATTTTCACTCTTATAAATTTTGTTTTGTTATTTATGTTACAATTTGAAATTTTATGCAGTATGCAACACTTCTATTACTGGTATAAATATTGGAGATGGTTCAACGAGGAAAAGACAAACGCCTTTGAATGATATTTCACTAGGTACAAACGTGCAACTACAATTTCTTTGATTAATAAATAAAACGCATATTCTATTTTGAATGATATTTCTATTTTTTTATATAGTAACGCCCCGCCAAACAAAGAAGCTTACATCTACGCCTTCTTCTTGTGGTCTTACGGGAACTTCAACTTTTGGAAATTCATTTAGTAAGAAATTTAAAACACATTATTGGTTGGTACTGTATATAACTATAATTATAATTTCATTACATTTCTATTCATTCAGCTACACCGATTCCGTATGTTTGCAACACAAATAAGACTCCGACCCGTAGCAGATCCACGCCAAATAGTTTGCAAAAAGAGCGCGATAAAGTAACTAATGCTAGAACAAATCGTAATACACAACCTCCAATGCCTACTGTTTCTAATGGTTTGTATAGCCTTTTAAAAATAAATGCTTATTTCTTGATATAATATCTAAATTCCTTTCTAATTTACCCAATAATATTGATTTCAGATCTGTTGGGAACATCTACTGAAGTTGGTGTTAAAGAAAGGTCGAAAACATCCTCTAAGTCATGTGTTACTGCAGCTATTCCCACATTAACAAGACAAAATTCTACGTATGAAGTCGGTGAAACATAAAGGCAAACAAAAAGGACCAAAAGACCAACTTTGGCAAATCGGACACCCGTTAAATTTAATCTTGATGGTGCGGATTCAAATGTCAAAAAAGTATATGACAAATATGTTGGAATATCGGAAGGTACTACCTTTTTTAGTTTTCAAGTTCATTAAAATAACCATTTACATTTTATTATTTACCAATATAATAATACTCTTTTATTTTTGTAGAGTACTACTACCATGGTGACCTACATTTGAATGTAAAGAATTCCATGCGTTAGTATGAGAAAGGAAGCAAGAACATGGAATTATAGTCCACACAACAAAGCATACACTATTTGTTGTGGCAAAGGAAAGGTGTTTATTCCACAACCTGCACCAGCTCCAAAAGCATTTGCTGATATGTTTAACAACAACGATTCGAAGAGCAAAAACTTCAGAACAAACATTAGGTCATACAATAGCATGTTTGCTTTTACTTCGATGGGTGGGAAAGTTGATGATAAAATAAACATACAAGGCCGAGGTCCATATGTTTTTCACTTACATGGACAAACGTACCATAGAATGGGTAGCTTACTACCGAAAGAAGGTGATACTCCCAAATTTGCTCAGCTCTATATTTATGATACATAAAATGAAATAGAGAACAGAGCACAAGCAATAAGGTAATATGCGTTGATTTTTTTAATTAACTTAATTGCAAAGTTTTGTATGTTGACATGTATTTTATCATTTGCAGCACCTCCTCCTCATCTTCTGGTGGATCGAAAGCGCAAAATCCTATTGATAGTAACATTATAAAGGAAGTAGTAATTTAGTAAAAACTTTCAGAAGAGCGCGAGACCGGTATAATCAAAACAGCGAACAAAATATACGCATAAAGTTGGTAGCGAAGCGAGGTAAAGATGGACGGAATTACAATCTTCCTATAGCAAACGAGGTGGCTGGACTTATTGTAGGCGACTTTGACACATGCGTAGAACAAAGAGATATTGTCATAGAAAAACACAAAACAGGTTTTGAGCGTATAAGTATTTTTCATCCGCAGTATCTTCCTTTACAATACCCTTTGTTAATGCCGCGTGCACAAGATGGTTATCATTTGTATATACCACTTAAAAAGAAACATGGTCAAGCGGGAACAGTGGAAACATAGGAAATAAACGAAACAACTGAAACTGTCAAAACAGCCGAAACAACAGAAATAGCCAAAACAACAGAAGGAGCCGAAACATCAGAAACAACAACATCATCGACAACACCAAAAATACCAAGAGATAAAGATAAGAAGTATGTGAGTATGCGACAGTGGTTTGGTTTTCAAATACAGGACTGTCCTAATCAAGAAAATTTGTTTGTACGTGGAGGTCGTTTGTTTCAACAGTTTCTGGTGGATGGTTACACAATGGTTGAGATAGAGCGATTATATTTCCATCGATCCAACCAGTCTAAACTTAGATGTGATACGTACTCGAGTATCAAACAAAGCATTGCGTCAGGGAATACGGACCCAACCCTGCTTGGTAAACCTATTTTTTTGCCTTCTACATTTACTGGTGGACCGAGGTATATGAAACAAAACTATATGGATACAATGGCATTGTGTAAATGGTACGGTTGCCCGGATTTGTTTATAACAATAACATGCAATCCTAAGTGGCCGGAAATAAATCGCTACATGCGGAAACATAACCTTACATCTACGGACCGCCCTGACGTGCTTACAAGAGTATTTAAAATGAAATTAGACCTCTTGACGAAAGATCTGAAAGACCTACAGTTATTCGGCCGTACTCAAGCAGGTAATTTTTGCCATGATTTCCATTCATCAATTACGACTAAATACATAACACCTTATAGCTCCTAACGATTTTTTTTCAGTCGTCTATACAGTTGAATTCCAAAAAAGGGGACTTCCGCACGCGCACGTATGTTTGTTTTTGCATAAAGACGACAATGTTCCAAATGTTGAGGAGATTGACAAATTCATTTCAGCCGAGCTACCAGATAAAGATGAGGATCTTGATTTTTATAAATTAGTTTATGAGTTTATGATGCATGGTCCTTGCGGTGCAGATGATCCAAATCAGGTTTGTACGGTTGATGGTAAGTGTAAAAAGATTTCCATACAAATTCAGTGAGCGAAGTTCTGTTGATTCAGAGGGCTATCCTGTTCATAGAAGACGCGACAACGGAAGGTATGTGGAAACAAATGGACATAAGTTGCATAACGGTTATGTTGTTCCGTATAATGCTACTCTTTTAAAACGTTATCAGTGTCACATTAACGTTGAGTGGTGCAGTCAGACGGGATCAATTAAATATTTGTTTAATAACATAAACAAAGGTCCAGATAGAGTATCGGCACAACTATATGAACCAGCCACCACAGGTGACGGTGAGAAAGTTAAAAAACCAGTTGATGAAATCAAGGCCTTTTATGATTGTGGATATCTATCTGCGTGTGAGGCAACATGGAGGATATTTGGTTTCGAGATTCACTATAGAACACCATCTGTTGAGCGGTTGTCGTTTCACTTGCCAGGTGAGCAGCAAGTTGTTTATGACGAGAACTCTGACCTTGAAACCGTTATTCATAAAACGTCAGTTGGTCAAAGTATGTTTGATGGTTGGATGAAAATGAATGAACTGTATCCAATGGCAAGAGAGCTAACGTATGCCGAGTTTCCTAAAAAGTTTGTATAGAATGCCTCAAAACGAATCTGGACATTTAGGAAGAAAGGAAGAGCGATTGGCAGAATTTATAGTGTTCTTATATCAACCGGAGACGCTTACTATTGTAGGATGTTACTAAATAATGTGAAAGGATGTATAAATCATGATGGAATAAAAACAGTTAACAAAATTGTTTATCCTACTTACAAAGAAGCTTGCTATGCGGCGGGCCTTTTAGAGGACGACAAGGAGTATATCGATATTATTAAAGATGCCGGACATTGGGCACCCCCCGATCAGCTTCACGACCTATTTGCGACATTGCTTTCGCAAAAGGAACTTACTAATCCTTTATCTATTTGGTTACAAACATGGCAATTACTCTCGGAGGATGTTCAACACAATAGAAGGCAAATCCTCAATATCCCAGGTAAGATTTACAATTAAAAGTTTGTGTTTAGCTTATTTTATACTTAACACCATAGTATCTAAAAATTAACTTTAACTAATCCATACTTAATTGATTCTCAACAGTACTACATACAGTAGTTATCATAGATGTCAGTTATCAATTAACCCATATTGCATAATTAAAAAAAAACATTCAAACCAACAATTAGGTATCATAGATGTCAGTTAAATTAAATACCTAGGATAATATTTTAAGGCCAACGATGGTGAGTTTTCATTGTGGATCTTGATAGAACCATTTCATATACATCTCAACAATTAGATCATCTTCATCATCTTTGGTACTGCTAAAATTGAACCATGTCATATAAAACGAATTGATAGGCGCATAAGTTCTTCCCAGAATTGATATGTGTTGACATTGTTCAAGGAAATTTATTTGACGGATTTTTCAGTTAAAATAGCTTGAAATGTAATGTTAGAGAAAAAGCAATGTTATCCATTAAGGTGCCTTGGAGTTATCAATTAGATTAATAATATTGTATATATAACTAAATGTTGGAGATAACCTGCTAATTTAATGTATAACTTAAAATTTAATTTAATGTATAACTTAAAACTTAATAAAAATGCTCGGATTTACTTTTTTTTAACTTTTGTTTATTTTTTGATTTAATTATTTTGTCATTATTTTTTGTAGGACTGCTTTTAAGTGATGAAGAGAAAAAAAATGTATGTTTGTTCTATATAGAAGAACTTTTGCGTGCAAGAGGTTGTTCGTTAAGGAGTTGGCCTGAGATGCCATATCCTGATGAGCGGTATGTAACTTAATTTGGTAATCGACTTATATACGATGAGACTGATTATAATCCGGTTGCGTTACAAGCCGAATACGAAAATCTTTATGAGTCATTAACTACGGAGCAAAAGGGCGTTTATGACACTATAATGGGATCCGTAGAAACAGATTTGGGGGGTTTGTATTTTGTATATGGATAAGGAGGTACTGGCAAAACATATTTATGGAAAACACTTGCAGCTGGTATTAGGAGACGAGGTGATATAGAATTAAACGTAGCGTCCAACGGTATTGCATCTTTATTAATGCCAAAAGGTCGAACTGCACATTCGAGATTTCATATTCCAATCAACATTGATGAGACATCTACTTGCTCAATAACTCCTCAAAGTGATTTGGGAAAATTGCTCAAGAGATGTAAACTTATCATTTGGGATGAAGTGCCCATGACAAACAAGCTTTGTTTCGAGGCCTTAGATCGATCTTTAAGGGATATATTGCGAAAAAGTAGGTACGAGCGGTGTGAACAACCCCACACCCTTTGGCAATATGACGATGGTCTTTGGAGGTGATTTTAGGCAGGTTCTTCCGGTTATTCCTAAAGGATCAAGACAAGACATTGTAAGTTCGTCTTTGAAACAATCTTATTTATGGGATCATTTCAAAGTTCTTAGGTTGACTGCAAACATGAGACTGACCGTTGGTGCACGACCTGAGGATTTCGATAAAATACGGGAATTTGCTTATTGGATACTAAAAGTAGGGAACGGGGAGCTTGGAGAACAAAATGACAGAGAGGTATCCATAGATTTACCCAATGAAATTGTAATAGACGAGACTGATGACCCTGTAACGTCTATTGTAGATTTCACTTATCCAAATATTTTGGATAACGTTCATGACCCTACTTACTTCCAAGAAAAGGCAATTCTTGCACCAACAAATGAAGTTGTGGACACAATAAACAATAGGTTGTTGGAGAAATTTCCGGGAGAAGAAATGGTATTCCTAAGTTATGACAGCGTGGACAAGACTGAACGTGGTGCTGCGGTTGATCAATCTGTTTTCTCACCCGAGTTTATCAATGGATTGAAGTTCTCAGGTGTTCCAAACCACAGACTTGCTTTAAAAGTTGGAGTACCCATAATGCTTTTGAGAAACATTGATCAATCAAATGGTTTGTGTAACGGTACGAGACTCCAAGTTCTTAACTTAACAAGAACTGGAATCGGTGCACAAATCATTAACGACACAAACTTTGGAAAAAAAGTTATCATACCAAGGTTGAGGATTACTCCATCAGATAAGCGATTGCCGTTAAAGATTGTGAGAAAACAATTCCCTATCTCTGTTTCGTTTGCAATGACCATAAACAAAAGCCAAGTTCAATCACTTTCTAAAGTAGGTTTGTACCTCCCACGTCCCGTTTTCACACACGGACAGTTATATGTCGCTGTTTCATGAGTCAAGAGCAAAAAAGGCTTAAAAATTGTCGTTTGTGATAAGGATGGTAACACATCTAAAACGACTACAAATGTGGTTTATAGAGAAGTGCTTCAAGGTTTATAAAGAATGTTTGATCGGTACGTACACTTTATATTTTAATATGTTTTTTACGATACTCTATACATTTCATGATTAACTTACTTATTGTTAACGATAATATTCTCATAAATCTTTCATTCACTATTAGGTGTACTTGGAACCGTCCTTGCGTGGAAATTTGATTGATGGTCAAGCACGACATATGATATACAAGACCTTCAAAATTGAAGCCCCAAATGCTTGGACCTATATTTTTTTATTGTTAACAAATTTAACATTATAAAACGCATGCATGCTTTGTTGTCTTACTTTACTAACGATTACTTTTTACTCCTTCTTCTTTATTGCATTCGTTTGTTATTTCTTATAAAAATCGCTCAATAAAATATACCCGACGTTAGACGGGTCTTTAAGCTAGTTCATATTATATGTGAGTTTGTGACCAAGTTTCGTCGAAAACGGAATAGTTTAAGTAAGGTAAATGAGCTTGTACTTTCGGTAAGTACCGACAGATTTTTATTGATCATATAATCTAATAAAGTAGCATGTAAAGGAGTATAGAAGTACATTTGTGCTATTATTATTATTGGGATTGTCATGGTTTTGTACTTTTGAGTTTTGTATTGTTTAAGTATTATTTATACTTGAGTCATTTATTAACGAACGCGCCTTATTTGGTAGGTTGCGGTCTTCGTGTTTAATGGGCATCACTTATCGTCGGCGATTGTCATATTACTACTACTGTACTAAGGTGAGTCTATAGCCTCGCTTTTATACTATGTTGTATATATTTTTAAAACCCGCGAGGGGGATAACATGCTTGTTTTAAAATAGAACACAAAGGACCCGATTGTATGCTAGATGAACGTTATTTACATAAGTTTGCTTCTAGCCTTAAAAGACCCATTGAATCATGAATTGTTAATCGAATAAACGCTAATACTATGGATAGATCTATCAGGGTGACGCCCAGTCCGGTCGCGACTAGCTATCGCGTGGTGTTGTGATGCACTAGTAATGAAACATAGGATGCAATTGTATAAGAGAAATATACGCACTTGGCTAGGTGTGTTGGGCTGAAATAATATATGTTAACGTTCAATGTCATGAGACTTATGTAATAACAACGATGATTATGTCTGATCTACATGATTGTCAACCATTGAAGGTTTATTCGGAATACTTGTGTTCGTTTATTAAATTTAAACTCTATAGATTCACTCAGCATTTTTGTTGACTTTATAGCATGTTTTATCTCAGGTCCATGAAGAAGGCACTCAAGGAAGGCGGTTTCATGCAGCTTGCTTCATTTAAATGTTTTGGCCCGCTTTTCTAAACTATATCCATTCTAAGAAACTTTTGTTGTGGGTTATGTTGTGTAAACTTAAAAACTATTTGGGACCGTGTGTCAACTGTTTTACCTTTAAATAATGAATGGATGTACGTTTTATTAAAACGACTCGTTTTTTAGGCTTTTTCTATGATATTAAGATTGAACCATAATAGTAACACCCAATGACCCTTCCACTGCTATGACACGAAATTGGGGGTGTTACAGATTGGCATCAGAGCTCAAGTTATAAAGAACGAAAAGATTTTCCAAAAATAAATTTTTTGAAATCTTTTAACTATAACATCTGCAAGCGAAACCTCCGAGTTGCCAATGGACGAGAATAAGATAAGTATATATATGTTATAAATATTTAATTATTATTTATGCTTAAAGCATAACGGATTACATTTATTTATTTATAAATGTTTATTATTTTATTATTATAATACTAATACGTAATTTACATACGACGTTGATTGTCACGGTAGAAATTCCTGTCTTTTGACTCATTCCTCGTGAATCTTAGTTCCTTGTCTAAATTCTATTCTTCGTTCTATCATCCTTTATTATCTCTCCTAATCTATCTATTGTGACACCCTAGAATCGAGGTCATTTACGATACCCTAAATTACGCTAAATTTTGAAATTTTTGATAAATTTTAATTTTTATAATTATAAGTATTTTGGTTAGAGCCGATGTTCGAGGTTATAATTTTTACGTTTGACGTTTTGAGAAGGACGATGACGATTACGATCCCGAGGGATGCCCAATTTTATATAATTTTTGACGATTTATCGATAATGTAATTTCTCGAGAATTTTATTTACGGTTCGTGTTAAGTTGAGTCGTGTGAGTTTTATAGCCTTCCAAGTACATTTAAAGTATCCCAAAAATATTTTGGAGCATTCGGGAAGATTTCCGACTCCCGTAAAATTTTCAAAATTGACAATTGAGTCAAACCCGCAAAGTTTTGAGGTTGTTTTCTATTTAAGGACAAAAGAAACTAGAAATTGCAACAAGGTCCCTCCTAACTAACAAAAGGGGGCAAAGTGGACAAACACACAAACACACACAAACATTTACAAGAAAAATCAAACACTCCCTCCCCTTGTCTCTCAAAACCCACGGTCACACCTCAAACACACAAAAATCCACCAAAAATCTTTTCTACTTGATTTTTCAAAAATCTAAGGTTAGACCACGCTTAGTTTGGTCATTACCCACCTATTCATGTAATCAAATCCAACATGCATTGATAAAAATTTTTCAAGATTTTTCATATGATCCAAAATTCGTTTTTGTGGCTATTTGAGCTAATGCATGTTTATTTTGAGTGTTATGGAAGTATAAACACCATGAAAACCCACCAAAATTAATTTGGTTGTGGTGATTTGGTCACCCAAACCCCACGGCAAAGGGGTGTTTGGGGGAGCCATGGTGGTTGATGAATATGCATGTTATTATTGTGTTTGGTTTGTTGTTTTAGAAAGATTCATATAGGTGTTACTACTTGCATGTGTATTTTTCTTTGATTTTGATATTGAGATTGGTTGATCAATAGGGGTAGGATGGAAGTTTGATGTTAGGATATGTTTGGGAAGTCTTAGGATGATGTTTAGAGTTGGTTAGAAGTCTTGGAATCGAGTCTAAGCGTGTTTTTGGTATAGTCATTTTTAGGCAGAAACATTTGGTCTATTTTGGAAAAATGATTTTTGTTCCAAGTCTTGAAAACTAAATATAGTGATAGAGGGTTTTTCTAGCTTTAATTTGGTATAAGGTAGAGCCCGTGACTCAAAACGAGCTAAAAGTTATGACATTTTAAAGATCGGGTACCGGGAGACGAGGACTTTCACAATCCGGATTTGTGTAAAGTTTTAGTCAAATCCCGAGGGTCACAAGTATAATTTGGTGAATGATCAAGGGTCAAAACTTGGTCCCTAACCTGTACAAATGAGTCTATATGTTGACTTATGAGTCAAGGAAGTCAAAGGTATTTTTCATATAAGTCAAAGTGGTCAAAATTGGTCGAAGCGCAATTTCAGCCCGTAAAATGTAGTCGTGGAAATGAGTTGCGTGACGGGTCGTAAAAGTGAAAACTTTTGTTGGACTTAAAAACATGTTATCTACAGGTCATATAGGATTTTTGGAAATTTTGTCAAATTTTATAAGTGCGGTTTAATAAGGTAAAACAGCCCGTACTTTAGTCAAGTACCGGCGAGAACGTGTAAAAATGGACGACGTAGGTTATAAGAATGAATGGAATAAAATGAATGATACTTGTTGTTTTTGTTTTTGGCGTGAGTTATATTGGTCATAAGTGACTTATATATATGTATTTTATACAGTACCGTAAGTATTTAAATGAGATTACTCATTACGCGTTATTTGTGATAGGTGTTGATTTACCCGGGCATCCGTTTCATCGTCAGTGAACACTCCTCGAACTACCGACTACTTAATATCTAAGGTGTGAATTTATAGCCTCGCTTATATTATTTCAAATTGTTTTACCCGCGAGGGAAATGCATGCTAGTTTTTAAAAGGAACGTATATCATGAATGATTGTTAGACCCGAAAGTTGCCTTAGAAATTGTGTTGAGTACCAAAGTTGCAAAAGTCCCTAAATTCATGAACTATTAACTATTGTCTTGCCCTTGCGAAGGGGGAAATAGCCGCTTATGCAATTTGTAGTACTACGGGGTTGACGACCCAATGCTAGCCGAGAAGCTGTACTTATAGTAAGTTCTGCGGTAGATTATTTTGTATGAGAAATAAGGTATAATTGCAACTGATGCCTTTAGAGGGGCACTGGTTTCATCTGAATCATGCCGGTATATTTACGCGGGTGATTGAGTTAACGGATTAGTGTCATGAGCTTAAACACAATTGTCAGTATCCTGATTATAGTTTGTTTGATCGACAAGACTATAAATGATCACGAATGGTTTTTATTATATATACGTTCAAATGGATTGAAAAACCTATGAATTCCACTCAACGTTTTCGTTGACCAAAATTTTTGGCATGTGTTTCAGGTAACCGCTGAGCAGTAGGATGGAGCATGCATGGGATGGAGGTTGTGTGATCGGCTTGGTGTCCGCTTGTTTTTCCCTCCTTTTCTACTTAAACAATTTTTATGTTTAATGTCATGTGGTTGTAAAACTGAAGTTTTTGGGGTTGAGATTCATGGGGACCGAAAACGCTAAACTCTGTGCACTATTTGGGGTTGGAAAAACTGTGGACATGTATTATCTAACAATTTTAAATGTTGAATTTTTAAGTCGACGTCTTTTTAGCGTCGTTTGATATCTCTTGTGTGCAATGAATACTGTGTAGCACCCATTGTTGTAGTTCCGCTGCGCATAACAATTGTGGGGGTGTTACAGATTGGTAATCAGAGCCACGAGTTATAGAGAACTAGGTCGTCTTTGAAAATCCTAAACTATAACTTTTGGTGTCGTAAGAAAAGGGTCCAAGCACACACAACTATCCTGCATGGCTCCGGTAAGATTTATTATTGTATTTATAGCATTTGACGTATACTTTTGAGTAAAGTATATATATGTGGGTAATTATTATATAAGTATGGAATTACTATATGTAGACGTTAAATTTTACGTGAAATATCCGACATCGTAATTTTCATATTTATCATGCATGAGCATCATATTATTACATTCCGGGCATATGTACCACCTTTGCATTGCATTTGCATGCATATATTTATAATTATTGTATAATTACTTATGTACCCTCCGAAATTCGCTGTTATTGCAGGAATGGCCGAGGTACCGCCCAACGATAACGGGAACGATTACGTCATAGGTCACGAAGGGGGACCGTTTCCTCCGAACCCGCCGGACAATAATAATGGATGGATCGCTCCAGAAGACGAAATAGGGCCGGAAAACGACAATGGCGAAAGTGAGGTGGATAATTTCAGCATGAGTAGTGACGACAATGAGGATTCCGAAGAAGAGCCCGAGGAGCTATTGGATGATGGCATTCCCGAGGATGCCGTAGGCCAGACCGAACCCGACTTGTTTCAAACCCCGAGTTCGCCGAAGGGTTATGAGATACCACCGACCGGTCGTTATGAGCAGCAACCTTTTGATCGCCCGATGGACAATAGTAATGGGAGCAGTGGAGAGTCATCCAAGTCGCCATCGATTCACGAGAACATTACGAGGGTCTATTTTCCGAGACCGAGTCACTACTGGGATCCCGCAGGTCGTTTGGGGAGGATGGAAAGGTTAATGTATGAGCGGTTTGTAGTTGAGACTAGGGTGATTAAGAAGTTTGATAAGACTGAAAGGGAGCATCAAAGATTGGTGGAAAGGACTTCAAGGATTGCGTATGATGGGATGATGAACACAAGTGCCATCAACAGTTTGAAATCAATGGTTGCAAATTTGAGTGCTAGTCTTGATCGTGTGAGGGAAGATCAGATGAGGTTGTCGAGGATGCAGAGTTGGGAGCATCGTGTGAGGGATTCATTACCCCCGGATTGGAGATTCGTGGACGATGTGGAGATGGAGGCGAATGACTTCATGGTTCAGCCGCCTACTGGAGGTGCTTGTATTTCGGTGGGAAGTCAAGGAGCGATTGAGCATGGATCCACATCAGGGACGAGAAAGGAAACAGAATGTGGGCCTGATGAGAAAGGAAAGGGAAAAGTGGATGATGTGGACGAGGACGTGAGTGATGAGGAAACCGAGGACGACGACGAGCCGCCATCCAAGAGGCCGTGTGGATCACCACATGCCTAGTTACTTGTTTTGTATTTTTCCTTGATCATTGTAATAGAACTATTTTAGACCTTTGTATGATGGTATTATGACGAGAAACTCAAGTACTTGATGTTTTGTGGTGAATGATTGTAGTGGCATTACTTGTCACGATTTTGGTTAACTATCAATACAATCTATGTTACCTTTCATGATCTGTGATATGTCTTAAATTTGATCTTTTGTGGTGTGAAATGATGAATATTAGTAACTCCGTAGTGATGTGTCGTTGTATGTATTTTATGTCTGGGAAACTTGATATGAATACTTACATTGTTTTTCTATTTTTCTTGTCTTGCAGAAAGAGATATTCGATAAAACAATGCCTCCAAAGTTGACTGCCGATCGTGTTAACAACATGATTCAGGAAGCGATAGCTAATGCGTTGGAAGCGGACCGAGCTGGGAGAAATCAGGATCCAGGAAGGAACGCGGGGAGACAACCAGCCCCGAGAGTGTGTACCTATTCAAGCTTTATGAAGTGCGGTCCTACGCAGTTCCGTGGATCGGGTGGAGCCCTAGAACTTAGGCGATGGTTGGAAAAAGTTGAGAGTACGTTTGAAATCAGTGGTTGTGCAGAGGCGGATAAAGTAAAGTTTGCAGCAGCTACATTTCTGGATGATGCGTTAAGCTGGTGGAACACCCAGGTAGCTACGGTGGGATTGGCTGTGGCAAATGCGAGAACGTGGAATGCGACCAAAGCTTTGTTGACAAAGAAGTTTTGCCCAGAGGAGGAATTGGGGCAATTGGAGGACGAACTGAGACACTTGACCTTAAGGAACAACGATATAGCTGCTTACACCAGGAGATTCAATGAGTTAAGTCTTTTGTGTCCGGACATATTTGCCAATGACGCCAAGAAAATGAAGCAGTATATTAAGGGTTTATCTAGCAACATCAAGGGTGAAACAACTTCGTCGAAACCTGGAACGTTTGACGAAGCGGTTCAAATGGCACACGCTTTGATGGACGTTAAGCTTCAGGATAAGCAGAATTACATTGCTGAGGGTAACAAAAGAAAATGGGAGGCAGCACAAGGTAATCAATCCCAAGGCCAGAACCGAGGAGGAAACCGAAACAACCAAGGGCCGAACCGTAATCAGCAGTTTAATCAGAGAAGGAACGAAGGAATGAGGGCCGTGACAAACCCTAGAGGTGTGAAGGTGAACCCCCATTGTGGAAAGTGCAACTTGTATCATGTTGGAAACTGCCCGCAGGCATGCGGCAAGTGTGGAAAGGCAGGTCATAGGACTGCTAGTTGTCGAATGGGAGGAGTAGCCACTGGGGCTAATGCTATCAGGATGAGAGGATGTTATAGCTGTGGAGAAAGGGGGCATGTGCAAGCAAATTGCCCGAAGGCAGGGAACAGACGGGGAGGAAATAATGCGGCAGCTGTGTATCAAGTGGGAACTGCTGATAAACCACAAGGTCCCAATGTGGTTACCGGTACGTTTTTGCTAGACGCTTGTTATGCTAGTATTTTATTTGATTCTGGCTCCGACAAGAGTTTTGTAGACGTTAGATTTAGTCGTCATATCGATAGAGAACCGGTGTTGTTAACGACTAGTTATAATGTTGAATTAGCCGATGGAAAAATTGTTAGTACGAATTCTATACTGAAAGGGTGTACCTTGAAGTTAGGAAACTACGCTTTTAAAATCGACTTGATGCCTATAGAGCTAGGATCGTTTGACGTAATTGTGGGAATGGACTGGCTAATGGCGTATAGTGCTACAATCGTCTGTGGTGAGAGATTGGTGCAGATTCCGCTGAGGAATAGGGTTTTGACGGTTAAGGGAGACGAATGCACTTCTCGTTTGAAGGTGATTTCGTGTTTGAAGATGATGAAGTACGTAGAGAGCGGATGTGATGTGTTTTTGGCACAAGTTTCGAGCGATGGTGATGTAGAGGCGAGGATTGAAGAGGTGCCAATTATTTGCGAGTATCCGGACGTTTTTCCAGACGAGTTGCCAGGTTTACCGCCTAATCGTGAGGTCGAGTTTCGAATTGATTTAGTGCCAGGAGCTGCACCGGTTGCACGTGCACCTTATCGCTTAGCACCATCTGAGTTAAAGGAGTTAGCGGATCAATTGAAGGAGTTGATGGACAAAGGATTTATTAGGCCGAGCTCATCACCTTGGGGAGCGCCAGTGTTGTTCGTAAAGAAGAAGGATGGTTCGTTTAGAATGTGTATTGACTATAGAGAACTCAATAAGCTGACGGTTAAGAATCGGTACCCATTACCGAGGATTGATGATTTGTTCGATCAATTGCAAGGGTCCAGTGTATACTCAAAGATCGATTTAAGATCAGGGTATCATCAACTGCGTGTAAGAGAGGAGGATATTCCTGTAACTGCCTTTCGTACGCGGTATGGACACTTTGAATTTCGAGTGATGCCGTTTGGGTTGACTAACGCGCCTGCTGTATTCATGGATCTTATGAATCGCGTGTGCAAGCCGTATCTAGATAAGTTTGTTATTGTTTTCATCGACGACATACTTATTTACTCTAAGAGTAAGGAGGAGCACGAGAAGCACCTGAGGAAGATTTTGGAGTTGTTAAGGAAGGAGAAACTGTATGCAAAATTCTCTAAGTGTGAGTTTTGGTTGGAATCAGTGCAGTTTCTAGGTCATGTGATTGATAAGGAAGGAGTTCGTGTAGATCCTGCTAAGATCGTGGCAATCAGGGAATGGTCAGCACCGACGACGCCGACTGAAGTTCGACAATTTTTGGGTTTAGCTGGGTACTATAGAAGGTTTATTGAAGGATTTTCGTTGATTGCGAAACCATTGACGCGGCTTACCGAGAAGAATAGGGTGTATGAATGGGGAAATGAGGAAGAGCTTGCTTTCGAAACGCTCAAGGATAAGTTATGTTCCGCGCCGATTTTATCATTGCCTGAGGGAACCGAAGATTTCGTGGTGTATTGTGATGCGTCTCGTAAAGGTTATGGAGCAGTATTAATGCAACGTGAGAAGGTGATAGCTTACGCGTCGAGGCAATTAAGGAAGAACGAGGAGAACTACACGACGCACGATTTGGAATTAGGAGCGGTAGTGTTTGCGTTGAAGCTGTGGAGACACTATCTGTATGGGACAAAGTGTGTTGTATTCACTGATCACAAGAGTTTGCAGCACATTTTAGATCAAAAGGAGTTGAATATGCGACAAAGACGATGGGTTGAACTATTGAGTGATTACGATTGTGAAATTCGCTATCACCCTGGGAAGGCGAATGTTGTAGCAGATGCTTTGAGTAGGAAGGAACGGGAGAAACCTTTGAGGGTTAGAGCTTTAGTGATGAGTGAGAGCGTTGACTTAACCGAAACCATACTGAAGGCTCAGGAGAGAGGATTGATGAAAGGGAATGTTGAAGCCGAGAATTTGGGGCGAATGTTGAAACCTATTTTCGTGATTAGGTCTGACGGACTAAGATATTTTGAGAATCGGATTTGGTTACCATTGTGTCCATCTGAGGAAGGAAAACCTGGAGTTAGAGAATTGGTTATGAATGAGTCGCATAAGTCGAAGTATTCGATACATCCTGGATCGGATAAGATGTACCACGACCTGAAGAAAGTCTATTGGTGGCCGAATATGAAGGCAGATATTGCTCGTTACGTCAGTAAGTGTTTGACTTGCGCGAAGGTTCAGGCAGAACATAAGAAACCATCTGGATTGTTGGTACAACCGGAAATCCCAGAATGGAAATGGGAGAAAATCGCAATGGATTTTGTGACGGGTTTACCTAGGACTCCTAGTGGATGCGATATGATATGGGTAATTGTGGACAGGTTGACGAAATCTGCTCATTTCTTACCTATGAAGAAGACGGACAGCATGGAAAGACTCGCCAGCGTGTACGTGAAAGAGATCGTCTGTAGACATGGAGTGCCGTTATCGATCATTTCGGATCGCGACAGTAGATTTACGTCGGAATTTTGGAGATCGCTTCAACGTGCGATGGGCACTGAACTGAGTTTAAGCACGGCTTATCACCCGGAAACTGACGGCCAGAGTGAACGAACGATTCAAACGATGGAGGACATGCTCCGAGCGTGTGTGATTGATTTTGGAGGAAGTTGGGAACGCCACTTGCCTCTGGTGGAATTTTCGTACAATAATAGTTATCATGCGAGTATCAAAGCGGCACCGTTCGAAGCATTGTATGGAAGGAAGTGTAGATCGCCCGTGTGTTGGAGTGAAGTAGGGGAAAGTCAATTGACTGGACCCGAAATGGTATTAGAAACAACAGAGAAGATCGTGCAGATCAAGAACCGACTACTTGCTGCGAGAAGCCGACAGAAAAGTTATGCTGATAACCGAAGGAAACCGTTGGAGTTTGAAGTTGGAGATATGGTTATGCTCAAGGTATCGCCATGGAAGGGTGTAATTCGTTTTGGGAAGAAAGGAAAGTTGAGTCCGAGGTATATTGGACCGTTTAAGATCGTTGAACGAATTGGACCAGTAGCGTACAAGTTAGAATTGCCGACCGAACTTAGTGCTATTCATGACACGTTTCACGTATCGAACCTGAAGAAGAGTTTGGCGGATAAGGAATTGGTGATTCCTTTGGACGAGATTCGACTAGACGACAAAATGCACTTTGTGGAAGAACCTGTGGAAATCATGGACCGGGAGGTCAAGCGGTTGAAGCATAGTAGGATTCCCATTGTGAAGGTCCGATGGAATTCTAAGCGTGGACCGGAATACACCTGGGAACGTGAGGACTTTTTCAAGGAAAGGTATCCTCATTTGTTCCAGTAAGACGAAATGTGAGCCCAAGAAGAGGCGAGCGCCGGGACGTCGCTCTCTTTAAGGAGGGGTGGATGTGACACCCTAGAATCGAGGTCATTTACGATACCCTAAATTACGCTAAATTTTGAAATTTTTGATAAATTTTAATTTTTATAATTATAAGTATTTTGGTTAGAGCCGATGTTCGAGGTTATAATTTTTACGTTTGACGTTTTGAGAAGGACGATGACGATTACGATCCCGAGGGATGCCCAATTTTATATAATTTTTGACGATTTATCGATAATGTAATTTCTCGAGAATTTTATTTACGGTTCGTGTTAAGTTGAGTCGTGTGAGTTTTATAGCCTTCCAAGTACATTTAAAGTATCCCAAAAATATTTTGGAGCATTCGGGAAGATTTCCGACTCCCGTAAAATTTTCAAAATTGACAATTGAGTCAAACCCGCAAAGTTTTGAGGTTGTTTTCTATTTAAGGACAAAAGAAACTAGAAATTGCAACAAGGTCCCTCCTAACTAACAAAAGGGGGCAAAGTGGACAAACACACAAACACACACAAACATTTACAAGAAAAATCAAACACTCCCTCCCCTTGTCTCTCAAAACCCACGGTCACACCTCAAACACACAAAAATCCACCAAAAATCTTTTCTACTTGATTTTTCAAAAATCTAAGGTTAGACCACGCTTAGTTTGGTCATTACCCACCTATTCATGTAATCAAATCCAACATGCATTGATAAAAATTTTTCAAGATTTTTCATATGATCCAAAATTCGTTTTTGTGGCTATTTGAGCTAATGCATGTTTATTTTGAGTGTTATGGAAGTATAAACACCATGAAAACCCACCAAAATTAATTTGGTTGTGGTGATTTGGTCACCCAAACCCCACGGCAAAGGGGTGTTTGGGGGAGCCATGGTGGTTGATGAATATGCATGTTATTATTGTGTTTGGTTTGTTGTTTTAGAAAGATTCATATAGGTGTTACTACTTGCATGTGTATTTTTCTTTGATTTTGATATTGAGATTGGTTGATCAATAGGGGTAGGATGGAAGTTTGATGTTAGGATATGTTTGGGAAGTCTTAGGATGATGTTTAGAGTTGGTTAGAAGTCTTGGAATCGAGTCTAAGCGTGTTTTTGGTATAGTCATTTTTAGGCAGAAACATTTGGTCTATTTTGGAAAAATGATTTTTGTTCCAAGTCTTGAAAACTAAATATAGTGATAGAGGGTTTTTCTAGCTTTAATTTGGTATAAGGTAGAGCCCGTGACTCAAAACGAGCTAAAAGTTATGACATTTTAAAGATCGGGTACCGGGAGACGAGGACTTTCACAATCCGGATTTGTGTAAAGTTTTAGTCAAATCCCGAGGGTCACAAGTATAATTTGGTGAATGATCAAGGGTCAAAACTTGGTCCCTAACCTGTACAAATGAGTCTATATGTTGACTTATGAGTCAAGGAAGTCAAAGGTATTTTTCATATAAGTCAAAGTGGTCAAAATTGGTCGAAGCGCAATTTCAGCCCGTAAAATGTAGTCGTGGAAATGAGTTGCGTGACGGGTCGTAAAAGTGAAAACTTTTGTTGGACTTAAAAACATGTTATCTACAGGTCATATAGGATTTTTGGAAATTTTGTCAAATTTTATAAGTGCGGTTTAATAAGGTAAAACAGCCCGTACTTTAGTCAAGTACCGGCGAGAACGTGTAAAAATGGACGACGTAGGTTATAAGAATGAATGGAATAAAATGAATGATACTTGTTGTTTTTGTTTTTGGCGTGAGTTATATTGGTCATAAGTGACTTATATATATGTATTTTATACAGTACCGTAAGTATTTAAATGAGATTACTCATTACGCGTTATTTGTGATAGGTGTTGATTTACCCGGGCATCCGTTTCATCGTCAGTGAACACTCCTCGAACTACCGACTACTTAATATCTAAGGTGTGAATTTATAGCCTCGCTTATATTATTTCAAATTGTTTTACCCGCGAGGGAAATGCATGCTAGTTTTTAAAAGGAACGTATATCATGAATGATTGTTAGACCCGAAAGTTGCCTTAGAAATTGTGTTGAGTACCAAAGTTGCAAAAGTCCCTAAATTCATGAACTATTAACTATTGTCTTGCCCTTGCGAAGGGGGAAATAGCCGCTTATGCAATTTGTAGTACTACGGGGTTGACGACCCAATGCTAGCCGAGAAGCTGTACTTATAGTAAGTTCTGCGGTAGATTATTTTGTATGAGAAATAAGGTATAATTGCAACTGATGCCTTTAGAGGGGCACTGGTTTCATCTGAATCATGCCGGTATATTTACGCGGGTGATTGAGTTAACGGATTAGTGTCATGAGCTTAAACACAATTGTCAGTATCCTGATTATAGTTTGTTTGATCGACAAGACTATAAATGATCACGAATGGTTTTTATTATATATACGTTCAAATGGATTGAAAAACCTATGAATTCCACTCAACGTTTTCGTTGACCAAAATTTTTGGCATGTGTTTCAGGTAACCGCTGAGCAGTAGGATGGAGCATGCATGGGATGGAGGTTGTGTGATCGGCTTGGTGTCCGCTTGTTTTTCCCTCCTTTTCTACTTAAACAATTTTTATGTTTAATGTCATGTGGTTGTAAAACTGAAGTTTTTGGGGTTGAGATTCATGGGGACCGAAAACGCTAAACTCTGTGCACTATTTGGGGTTGGAAAAACTGTGGACATGTATTATCTAACAATTTTAAATGTTGAATTTTTAAGTCGACGTCTTTTTAGCGTCGTTTGATATCTCTTGTGTGCAATGAATACTGTGTAGCACCCATTGTTGTAGTTCCGCTGCGCATAACAATTGTGGGGGTGTTACATCTATTCTTATTCTGTGTTATTCATGTTTTGTTATCACAAGCGTTGAATGAATACTCATTTTGATGTGAATTGTGTAACAGGATCATGCCGCAAAAAAAATGACTGAGGCGCAGTTACGCGCTATAGTAGCTGATCAATTTCAGGTCGCTATGAATGCATTTATGGCAAATATGAATAATGGAGCTGGTGGATCCGGTGGAGCTGGTGGATCCAGAGGAGCTGGTGGATCCGGAGGAGCTGGTGGATCCGGTGGAGCTGGTGGATCTGGTGGAGCTGGCAATACTGAAGTTGGCAATTATGGAGCTGGCAATACTGGAGCTGGCAATGTTGGAGCTGACAATGCTGGTGATGGAACTGGTGATGCTGATAGACCAGTGATTCCTGAAAACAAGAAGTGTACTTATACCTCATTCATGAAATGTAAACCTACGACTTTTAAGGGTACTGAAGGTGTTCTTGGTTTAATGCAATGGTTTGAAAGATTAGAATCCGTGTTTCGATTTAGTGGAAGTGATGAAGGAGACAAGGTGATGTTTGCCTCTGCTACTCTTCAAGGGCGAGCATTAACTTGGTGGAATGGAAGAATGGCGTCTGTAGGGATGAATGCTGCTTATGCTACACCTTGGGTTGAAGTGAGAAGATGGATGACCGAGGAATTCTATCCAAGGAGTGTTATTCAAAGGTTAGAACATGAAATATATCAGCTGAGACTGACGGGTACTGATATTGATGGATACACAAACAGATTCCATGAACTTGCTCTACTTTGTCCAAACAAAGTTACCCCAGAATACTTGAAGGTGGATCAGTATATTCGAGGCTTACCTGGCAACATCTGTGGTGATGTGACTTCATCTAAACCTGCCAATATTGATTAAGCCGTTCGAATGGCCTACCAACTGATGGGACAGATTATCCAAGATAAGGCTGATGATGTTGTTGAAGGTAGTAAAAGAAAGGATGAAGTGGAAGTGATGATCGAGGTGATAACCGTAAATCTCACAATAGGAATCAGAACCGAAGAAGTAGTAATGCAAATGCAATGACTGAAACTGCACCTGCTGATAAGGGAACCCGATGTCAACGCTGCAAAAGGATTCATACTCGTGAATGTACTAAGTGTGGAAAGTGTAACAAGCTGGGTCACAAGACTGAAGACTGTTGGGGACCAGGAAGGAAAGGAATGACTTGCTTTAGCTGCCAAGGTAAAGGACACATGAAGAATCAATGCCCTGAGCCGCAGAAGAATGCACGTGGTGGTGATAATCAAGGAAAAGCCTACCAACTAGGAGAAGCTGATGCTAAGCAAAACCCGAAAGTTGTTACTGGTACGTTTTTACTGAATAACCGTTACGCTACAGCTTTATTTGATTCTGGTGCGGACAAAAGCTTTGTGTCTACAAGTTTTAGTACCTTAATTGATATCAAACCGGTCGAATTAGACGCGAGTTATGAAGTAGAACTAGCTGATGGTAAATTAGTAAGTACCAATCGTGCGCTCTTAGGATATTCTCTTAATCTTCTGAACCGTATTTTTAAGATTGACTTGATGATCGTTGAATCGGGAAGTTTTGATATTATTATCGGAATGGATTGGCTGTCCAAGTATAATGCGTTTATTCTGTGTGGAGAAAATAAAGTTAGGATTCCTTTAGATGACAAGTTATCGAAGGTGACAAATGTAAATCTCGACTGAAAATCGTTTCATGCATTAAAGCTCGTAAGTATTTCGAAAGAGGTTGTGAGTTATTCCTAGATCATGTATCGGAGAAGGAATCGAAGGAGAAACGTATCAAAAATGTTCCAGTCATTCTTGACTCTCCTGAAGTGTTTCCGGAAGATTTGCCAGGGCTTCCGCCTCCAAGGCAAGTAGAATTCCAAATTGATCTAATTCCTGGTGCTGCACCCGTCGCACGTGCGCCATATCATTTAGCACCATCCGAGCTGAAGGATTTGTCTGCGCAATTGCAAGAACTATCTGATAAAGGTTTTATACGACCGAGTTCGTCACCTTGGGGAGCTCCTGTTTTATTCGTTAAGAAGAAAGATGGTTCGTTCCGTATGTGTATCGATTACCGAGAGCTGAATAAGCTGACGATCAAGAATCGTTATCCGCTTCCAAGAATTGATGATATATTTTATCAACTTCAAGGTTCTCGTGTTTTCTCCAAGATTGATCTTCGTTCTGGTTACCATCAACTTCGTGTACGCGAGGAAGATATTCCTATTACGGCATTTAGAACTCGTTATGGTCATTATGAGTTCCGAGTTATGCCTTTTGGTTTGACTAATGCACCTGCTGTATTCATGGACTTAATGAATCACATTTGTAAGCCGTATCTTGATAAATTCGTGATCGTTTTCATCGATGATATTCTAATCTACTCCAAGAGCAATGAAGAGCATGTCGAACACTTAAGAATTATCTTGAACTTATTAAAGGACGAAAAGTTGTACGCTAAATTCTCTAAGTGTGATTTTTGGCTTAATTCTGTACAATTTCTTGGACATGTGATTGATAAAAGTGGGGTACATGTTGATCCTGCGAAGATTGAAGCCATTAAGAATTGGAGTGCTCCAACTACTCCAACTGAAGTGCGACAATTTCTAGGTTTGGCTGGTTACTGCCGAAAGTTTATTGAAGGATTCTCTTTGATATCGAAACCATTAACTAAGCTGAATCAGAAGAATAAACCATTTGTGTGGGGCAATGAAGAAGAAGAAGCTTTCAAAACCCTGAAGATGAAACTTTGTAGTGCGCCGATCTTATCGTTACCTGAAGGAAGTGAAGACTTTGTTGTTTATTGTGATGCATCTCTTCAAGGATACGGTGTTGTTCTCATGCAACGTGAAAAGGTAATCGCATATGCCTCTAGACAATTAAGGAAAAATGAGGAGAACTACACTACCCATGACTTGGAATTGGGCGCTGTGGTTTTTGCTCTGTGACTTTGGAGGCATTATCTGTATGGCACGAAGTGTAGAATATTCACTGATCACAAAAGCCTACAATACATATTGGATCAAAAGGAGCTGAATATGAGGCAACGTCGATGGGTTGAACTTTTGAGTGATTACGACTGCGAAATTCGTTATCATCCGGGAAAGGCAAACGTGGTAGCTGACGCGTTAAGTCGAAAGGAAAGGGAGAAACCGATTCGAGTGCATGCTTTGGTGGTGACAGTTCATAATAACTTACCTGAGCAGATTCAAAACGTACAAGTCGAAGCGTGTAAGAAGGAAAATATTGCAGCCAAAAGATTTAGAGGAGATGGTGAAACATTTGAGATGCGATCCGATGGTATCAAATGTTTGAGAGGTCGAATTTGGTTACCATTCTATGGTGGACTGAGAGACTTGATCATGTTAGAATCTCATAAGTCTAAGTATTCTATTCATCCTGGATCGGACAAAATGTACCAAGACTTGAAAAAGTTATACTGGTGGCCGAATATGAAAGCTGATATTGCATCATACGTCGCGAAATGCTTAACGTGTGCAAAAGTGAAAGATGAATATTAGAAGCCGTCAGGATTACTTGGCCAACCTGAAATTCTAATCTGGAAATGGGAGCGAATTACGATGGACTTCATCACTAAACTCCCAAGGACACCGTCTGGGTTCGATGCAATCTGGGTTATTGTCGACCGTTTAACTAAATCCGCTCATTTTATTCCAATCAACGAGAGGTTCGGTTTGGAGAAACTTGCCGACCTTTATCTAAAGAATATCGTGTGTAAGCATGGTGTTCCTATTTCAATCATTTCCGATAGAGACAGTCGTTTTGCTTATGGATTTTTGAGATCACTTCAGAAATCTTTAGGAACCAATTTGGATATGAGCACAGCCTATCACCCGCAAACTGATGGGCAAAGCGAAAGGACTATTCAGACATTGGAGGATATATTGCGTGCTTGTGTGATAGACTTTGGAAGTAGCTGGGATAAGTACTTGCCTTTGGCCGAATTCTCGTACAATAATAGTTATCACGCGAGTATTAAAGCTGCACCTTTTGAAGCACTTTATGGGAGAAAATGTAGATCGCCCGTGAGCTGGAGTGAGGATGGTGATGCTCAACTCACTAGACCAGAGATGATTAGAGAGACGACGGATATGATTGTGCAAATCAAGAATAGGTTGTTGTCTGCGCGAAGCCGGCAGAAGAGTTATTCGGATGTGAGAAGAAAACCATTGGAGTTTAGTATGGGAGATAAGGTTATGCTAAAGGTATCACCATGGAAAGGTGTTGTACGATTTAGAAAACGTGGGAAGTTAAGTCCTCGTTATATCGGACCATTCAAGATTACATATAGAGTAGGACCCCTGGCATACCAACTTGAACTACCGCAAGAACTGTATGGAATACATAACACTTTTCATGTGTCGAATCTGAAGAAGTGTTTATCCGATGAAGAACTCGTTATACCTTGGGACGAAGTTAAGGTTGATGAAAAGTTGCATTTTATTAAAGAACCAATTGAGATCATGGATCGTGAGGTCAAGCAACTGAAACAAAGCCGAATCCCTATCGTCAAAGTTTGATGGAACTCTCGGAGAGGACCGGAGTATACTTGGGAACGAGAAGACCAAATGTGGAAGAATTACCCTCGTCTCTTTGATTTCAACAAGCGGTCGGACAAGAACGCAAGTTGATCTTCGAGGGCGAAGATCCTAATTTGGTGGGGATAATGTGACAATTCGTCAATTTCAGGTCGTTATTTTAATATCGACTATTACGTATTACGTGTTTAATTTAATGAGAATTTTAAATTATCGACTAACCGAGAAGGTTATGACATGAAACTAGCGTAAGAATGTCGATTAGATGATAACCGGCAAGGAATACGTTAGGCATTGATATTATATTCTCAATTTATCATAAGAATGATTTTATTTTATTTAATCGGTATTTCTCGTGTTTTAAGTTTTAACGAATGACAAGAACTACTAGTGATCGCGATACCGACGGATGCCCAAAAATATATGTTTTATTATCGATTGTCTCGATATTTTATATTTTCGATGTTTTCGATTTAATTACGTTTTAAGTCGTGTCGAAGCTTTATTATTATATTTATGAAGCATTTTAACTTTCGAAAAGTATTTTTACGAAACCCGAGTCCCGTAAATATTTTCAAAATTTACAATTTACATTTTCTACCTTGTAAACTATTTAATTGCATTTTTGGACCAAAATTTTTCCTAAACGACAAAATCTACCCTAACCTTGGACTATTTAAGGATTTTCCACTAACTAGTTTATTTAAAAATCACATTTAACAAAAAATCACAAACTCTCTCTCTTGTTCTTCTCTTAGCCGTCCACCCCCATACCCTAATCCCCTCAATTTTTTTAAATTCTACTTTGATTCATCCTAAACTAATCAAAGACCCATCCTAGAAATTTGATAAGCTTCATTTTGGTATAAAATTTTCCCACATGCATTCACTTTATTTTTCTTTCACATTTTTGGTAAAGAACATCATGTTTGATCTATTTTGTAGTAGTGGTGTTGTTATTATTATTATATTTATAGTGGGATGATGTTGCATGCATGGTTTTTATATATTTGATTTTTATTAGATTGAATTTGAGGGTGTTAGGAGTTAGATAAATGTGTTATGATAATATTAGGGTAATATTAGAAGTATGTAAATTGTTGAAATGGGTCAAAATGGTGAGTTGGTATGATTGTTAGATGACCATTTTAGACCAGTAGGTAAAAGGCTATTTTTGAATCACTTACTGTAATAAACTTGTTAAACTAATAAGATAGGGTCTTATAGAATTTCGTTAGCTTCAATTTGACATAAGATAGAGCTTCTAGCTCCAAACGAGCGACAAGTTATGCCAATTTTAGTATTCGTGTACCGGGAAACGGGTATCGGCACAATCCGAAAATTGTTGTAGATATTTGTATAGAATCTCGGGGACTATAAAATGAGTTTTAAAAATGTTCAAGGACTGTTGTAAGTTGCTAAACCTCAGGTCATGAGTCTATTTTCAAACCCGAGTGTCGGTTTTATAAATGAAGTTGTTTAGATATATCAAAATGGTTTTACGAGTTGAAGGCGTAAATCTGTCCGGTTTTTATAAAACGAAGGTGTGTCGGGCAGAAGGTCTTAAAAGTAATATTTTTGAATAAAATTTAAACTGAGTCTTATCCATATTATATGTGAGTTCGTGACCAAGTTTCGTCGAAAACGGAATAGTTTAAGTAAGGTAAATGAGCTTGTACTTTCGGTAGGTACCTGCAGATTTTTATTTATCATATAATCTAATAAAGTAACATGTAAAGGAGTATAGAAGTACATTTGTGCTATTATTATTTTTGGGATTGTCATGGTTTTGTACTTTTGAGTGTTTTATTGTTTAAGTATTATTTATACTTGAGTCATTTATTAACGGACGCGCCTTATTTGGTAGGTTGCGGTCTTCGTGTTTAACGGGCATCACTTATCATCGGCAATCGTCATATTAGTACTATTGTACCAAGGTGAGTCTATAGCCTCGCTTTTATACTATCTTGTAAAGATTTTTAAAACCCTCGAGGGGGATAACATGCTTGTTTTAAAATAGAACACAAATGACCCGATTGTATGCTAGATGAATGTTATTTACATAAGTTTGCTTCTAGCCTTAAAAGACCCATTGAATCATGAATTGTGAATCGAATAAACGCTAATACTATGGATAGATCTATCGGGGTG
Source organism: Glebionis coronaria (assembly GCA_025667525.1). Taxonomy (NCBI): domain Eukaryota; kingdom Viridiplantae; phylum Streptophyta; class Magnoliopsida; order Asterales; family Asteraceae; genus Glebionis; species Glebionis coronaria. The sequence continues at coordinate 168,376,706 of CM046882.1, read as the reverse complement.
ACGCCCAGTCCGGTCGCGACTAGCTATCGCGTGGTGTTGTGATACACTAGTAATGAAACATAGGATGCAATTGTATAAGAGAAATATACGCACTTGGATAGGTGTGTTGGGCTGAAATAATATATGTTAACGTTCAATGTCATGAGACTTATGTAATAACAACGACAATTATGTCTGATCCACATGATTGTCAACCATTGAAGGTTTATTGAGAATACTGGTGTTCGTTTATTAAATTTTAACTATATAGATTCACTCAGCATTTTTGTTGACTTTATAGAATGTTTTATCCCAGGTCCATGAAGAAGGCACTCAAGGAAGGCGGTTATGTTGTGTAAACTTAAAAACTATATGGGACCGTGTGTGAACTGTTTTACCTTTAAATAATGAATGGATGTACGTTTTATTAAAACGACTCGTTTTTGAGGCATTTTCTATGATATTGAGATTGAACCATAATAGTAACACCTAATGACCCTTCCGCTGCTATGACACGAAATTGGGGGTGTTACAAAGCATCACATGTGGGTGTAGCAGAACGAATATGTCGCTGCTCATATCAATTAGTCGGTGGCACATCAGGTCTATATGGTGACCTATTAGGCTGCACAATGTCTGGCTCAGTCTTCCCAACTGCATCCGCAGGAATTCCATCGTCCACGGGATCCTCTTCCGGTTCCTCATCTCTATCACTCCCACTGAAATTATCCACATCACTGTCAACTTCATTCCTTTCAACCTCATTCCTTTCCTCTTGTGGTTCAATCCATCCATTTTCAACTAGCGGGTTTGGGGCCTTAGGTCCACCCTCAGCTCCTACAACATACTAGTCTCCATTTCCGTTCAGTGGTACTTCGGCCAATTATGCAAAATACATAAAGTTCGAGGGTATATAAGGTCATTATACAAAAATTATATATACATGCATGCACATGCAATTAAAATGTAGTACGTATGCCAATATGCAACAAAATGATAGCCATGCAAATGCAATGCAAAAATTACGATGTCAAGTACTCCGCGTACGTTCACAATACCTCCATATAATACCATAGCATTTACTTAATAAATACTCAGGAAATCATTAAAGTTTCAATGGGATACATCTAATAATAAAACAATGCTAAAAGAAATCTTACCGGAGCCATGCGGGATAGTTGTGTGCTTTGGGAACGAATATATTTACGACACCAAAAGTTATAGTTTAGGACTTTTTCAAAAACGACCTAGTTCTGTATAACTTGTGGCTCTGATACCAATCTCTAACACCCCTAATTTACCTTGCGCAGCGGAATATCACAATTGGGTGCTAGTCAAAGAATCATCACACACAAGCCATATTGAACGACTCAAAAGAGACGTTTAAAGAATAAGTATATTTAAACAAAGTTAAATTACAACAACAACATTGTCTAATTGTTTCCAAACCCCAAAAGTTATAAACAGAGTAGCGTTAGGTTCCCATAAATCTCAACCCCTTAAAAACCAACCAAATTGTTTTACAAGACATCATGAATATAAATTATCTTTAATAAAAAGGGAGGAAAACAAGTTAAACCGCCCACAAGCCACAACAACATCCATAGCATGCTCTGCTACAATCATCCTTGATTATCTGAAACACATGCTTAAAATCGTCAACAAATAATGTTGAGTGAGATCTATAGGTTTACAAAATAACAATTGAACATAAGTATGAAATCATTCACGATTATTCAATAGTATGTTGATCATTACAAAATATCATTTTGATATTACTCATTATAACGTAAGCTATTAAATTATGTTTAAACTCATGACACCGATCCCATAAACTAATCACCTGCGCCAAATGCCGGCGTGATTTAAATAAAGTCATTCCCCCTCTTAGGTATTCGTTGCCAATTATACCTTTTTCTAAACCCAATAGTACTATCAGTTGTTCAAGCGGCTATTTCCAATCCACACAAGGATCAAACAATAGTTAATGGTTCATGAATTTAGGGCCTTTTAGCAACTAGCTACTTAACATAATTCAAGATATCATTCGGGTCGAATAATCATTCACGACTTATGTTCCTTTTCATTTAAATAGCATGTATCCCCCTCGCGGATAAAAATCATTTAAAAACAGTAAAAGCAAGGCTATAGACTCACCTTAAGTAGTAGTGGTAGTATTAGCAAAGACATAGACGAAAACAATCACCGACGATGAGGACGTCCTAGGAAATCTAATACAACACCTAACAAACAAAAGCGAAATGAATAAACACCTTCAAGTACCATAAAGTATTGTATGTATATAATTAAGAACAGTCAAAGTTCATATAAACTCACGCCAAAAATCCGAACAAGTTATATTTACTAGACACGTTCACTTTTATACGTTATTAAGACTACTACTCCAAATACAATTCTGCCGGTACATACCTAATGTACGGACTGAACTCCCATACTTAAACATCACGAAATTTTACGAAACTCGCTGTAGACTTCACAAACATCATGTAAAAAGTTCCCAAAAACTTTCATAAATAGATTTTACTCTTAAGTCACGATGCCCAACACATTTCCAACCTTGAAAATCCGGGCATATTTGTACCCTTACGTCGTAAAACCATTTTGACTCACTTAACCAATTCCATCTGTAAATCCGATTTCTAAGTTTGAATATAGACTCCTAACTCCAGGTTTTGAGCTAAAGAACAACCTTCAACCATTTTTGAAACTCTACTTATAGTCCTCGAGATTTGACCTAATATCGATCACGAATTCGGATTGCGTCGATACTCGCCTCCCGGTACACGAATTTTCAAATTACATAACTTTTGACTAGTTTGGATTTAAAAGCTATATCTTATACCAAAACTAAGGTAGAAAGAAGCTCTACAACTACGTTCTATAGTGAAAACCTGGACTTAAACTTAAAACCACGAAAACAACCTTAAACAATCTGCTCTAAAATGACACTTTAAAAATCATACCTACACTTGTTTTCAATCCATTTCATCTACTCCTATACCCCTAATAACATCACTAAATCATTCCAAATAATTCATAACATCTTAAATCACTTTTATAATCAACCTTCATTAAATATCCATTTCATAAACAAACCCTTACACATGTTTAAATAATTTTTAAAGCTTGAAAACATCACCATAAACATAACCCTATTAACAAAACAGATCAAATATCAAAAATAAAACAAACACCCCCTTGGTCGTGGGGTTTAATGAACAAACAAAAACACTAAATAATCAAGCTTGTTTAATCAATATCCCATGTTTATAATCATTAGATTTAACCATGCATTCAAGAAAACTTAATCAAAACCCACTTGATTTTGAAAAATATTGTTTTTGTAAAAATCAAAGCCTTGCATGTTTGTTTTCAGTGGATTAAAAGACTTACAGTGATGAAAGAAATGATGGTTTATGCTTAGTTTCTTCAAAAACTAAATAAAAATCAATTGTGGAGTGGTGGTGGTGGTGGTGTAGCCGTCGGCTAGAGAGAAGAGGAGAGGGTGAGGGTAAAATTTTTGAAGCGCAAAATGATTGTGTGTGTTTGTTGCTTCCCTTTTGTAAGTTTGGAGGGACCAAACTTGCCAAACTAGATATCTTTTGGCCTTATGATAAAACAATGATTTAAAGAGCAGGAATATAACCCACTAGTCGGTTTGGAATTTTTGCAGGAGTCGGGGTTCGTCCCGGCTACCTCAAAATACTTTTAAATGGTTCAAACGCACACAAAATGGAATAAAACGGTTCCGACTCGACTTAACATGCAATTAAAATAAAAACTTCAAAAAATCCAAATATCGATCAGTCGATAATAAAAGATTAATTTTGGGCATCTGTCGGTATCGTAGTCGTTATCGGTTCTTCTTAGATCGTTAAACGTTAAAATTAAGACCTCCAACATCGGTTTCAACTTAAACCGTCAAACATATGACCAACAAAATTTTAAAAAAATTTCCAATATATACGTAAATTTGGGATAAATAGTGACCTCGGTTTTTGGGTATCACATAAGCCCCCTTTCCTTCATGGAAAGGGGTTGGTTGTTTCATTTTCATTTTTCATATAAACATAGTTTCTATCATCTTTCTCACTCTAGTTTCTCTCTCTAGAAACAACAACACACTTGTTAGGATCATAGATTATCGCTATTTTACAATTGGTATCAAGAGACATAGGGTGAAATAAGGTGTTTTGTTGTGTTAGTTTTGGTTTTGTGCTCTATTAATCAAGATTTATCCGTGGTTTAAATTTTTTTCGTGTTTTTCACCTTCAATCTCTTTTACAAATTGCCAACATAGTTGTGGTAGGAGTTTGTGATATTCATAATTTGGTGATTTTCAAGTAAAAGTTGGAAGTTTTGATTGATTCTTGGGTAAAAACACGAATATCAAGTTCTTTGAAATTTTTGGGTAAAAAAATTCAGAATCTGGTAAGTATCAATTTCAGAATCTGGTAAAGTATTATTCCGAATGTTTTAATCCAATTCATTATTCCAAATTATTTTCGAGTATACTATTCCGAAGTCTGTTCACGCTTATATTCCGAATTTAACAGCCATTATTCCGAATTTTATATCCAAGTAGTGATTCCAAATTCCTATCAAGTGGTGATTCTGAATTCTTGTCAAGCAGTGATTCTAAATTCTTGTCAAGTAGTGATTCCAAATTCTTGTTAAGTATTGATTCAGAATTCCTGTTAAGCATTTATTCTGAATTTCTTAAAGACTAGACATTCCGAATTTCGTGAAGACTACACATTCCGAATTTCATGAAGACTACAAATTCCGAATTTCGTGAAGACTACACATTCCGAATTTCGTAAAGACTACACAAGACTCTTGATTCTGAATTCTTATCAAGAGATACATTCCGAATTTTATACTTTGTGGATATTTTGAACTTGGTAATTTTGGAAGAATTCTACAACAACACACAACAAATTTCCCAACTTTATTTCATTGGTCGATCAAAATATAATATCTTTTCTTCAAGTGATAAAAAATGAATCCGCATTCATTCATGCCTACAATGACATCGCTTACGGATCTTTCTATCATATCGCAGTACCGATTCCCGTCCACCGTTGCTTATCAAAGAGCTATTTGAAGCATGGCAGGGTCGCATGAAGTCTTACATTATTGGAAGACCCAGTGGGAGGCTTACGATCAAATCAATTGACCAAGGACCACTTAATTGGGGAGAAATTACTGTAGATAATGTGATTCGGCCAAGGGAATTTCATGAGTTATCTCCTGCCAACCAAATAATTGACGATGCGGATGAAAAGGCTGTTCGGACTATTCTTCAAGCTCTTCCACCCGATATTTACCGTATGGTAAGTCAACACAAGATAGCAAAGGAAGTATGGGATCTTTTGACGATTTTGCTACAAGGAACTTCATTATCTAAGCAGGAGAGAGAGTGTCAACTTTATGATTTGTTTGATAGGTTCACATACACTCCAGGGGAAAATTTTCATGACTACTGATAGGTGTGTAAACACCCATCCTTTTTACCACTTAATTACAATAATAACCGAGCCAAAACGTGTATTTATGTCTTTTATGTCGGAATTATGCGTGGTTTGTGTTTTAGTTGTGATTTAGGACGAAATTGTGAAAAGTGGAGAAAACATGGGCATTCACGGGCTTTTATTGAAGAAAAAGATGAAAGATGAAGTCGAGAAGTCAAGAGTGCAAAAAGAACGGAAGTCCAAGACCAATTCTGAAGATTTATCGAAGAAAAAGTCGAAAGACGGAAGTTTACTTAAAGCCGAAGAACTCAATCTACTTTATTGAAGAATTAAAAGACGAGTTCAAAGAAATCCCGAGTCAATAGTCATTAAAAGTCCAAGATTAAAGAAGATAAGAAGAAAGGACTAAGCATGCAATTAACAAAGAGATTAAGAAGGAAGGGCCTAATGATGCAATCAAGAGAAAATGAAGGAGGGGAGGAAGCTTCCTAAGAACCCCTTAATCCTCCCCTATATATAGATTAGTTATTAATCATTTTCATTTTGTTGGCTAATAGTGATAATTAGTTCTTCCACTTTTAATTACCTTGTCATTTAAATACTTGTCAAATTTAAATTCTTGTCTTGCACCTTAATTACCATTTAATTTCAAGTAAGTTTTTCTTTAATTCTTGTTAATCTTTATCTTTATCTTGTTAATCTCATTCTACCTTTCTTTAATCTTTATGTTGTTGATGTTCATGTTCTTGATTTTTGTTGATTTATTTAAGTGGTTTTGATATTCTTGATTAGTTTTGTTAGATTTGTTGTTTTGGATTGATTGTTTATGCTTAATAGATGTTTATTTGTTTGTTTGATTTAATCTTGTGGTTGATTTAGCTTTGTTTTGATTAAATTCGTGCTATATTTCTTTCCCTTGTTCTTCGGGGTGTTTGTTTATGCATTTCCCAGGTACTGATCTTTTCCAGCAACATTCCGTATCAAGTTCTTTACCCAGGAGCTCCATCCGGAATATTGGATATTCCGGATAGGGAAACATTCCGCATAGGGAAGGGTATTCCGAATAGGCACTTCATTCCGAGTAAGGGTAGATATTCCGAATAGGAATAGATATTCCGGATAGGGGTAACTTTCCGAATAGCCAATAAATTCCGCATAGGGGTGTTATTCCGTGTAAGGCTCGATATTCCGAATAGGGGATTTATTCAGCATAGGGGATTTATTCCGCATAGAACACGTTATTCCGCATAGGGACTTATTCCGGGTAGATGACAATATTCCAGGTAAGGAACTATTCCGAATAGTAACTATATTCCGAATTGGCTAGAATATTCCGCATAGGAAACTCTTTCCGTATAGAACACTTTATTCCGCATAGCTTAGTTTATTCCGCATAGCATTTATTCCAAATAGAGTCGATTTTTAGATTTTCTGCTTTTTAATTTTAAACTTTATTTTTCCCGCCTTTTTACTTAGTCGCACTTTAAGTTTATTTGCCTTAGATTTATTTTAGTTTAAGCTTTAGTTTTAGTTGCGTTTTAAATTTGCCTTAGTTAGATTTAAGTTTGCGTTATTTACTTTTAGTGCCTTTTAATTTTAGCCTCGCTTTTAAATTCTTGCACCATTTAATTTAAATTAGACTTAGATTTTAATTACTGCACTTTTACGTTAATTGTTTTGCACTTTTATTTTAAATACTACAACGACACACTTTTGTTTTCACCAAAGAACAGCTGAGTAATATTAAAATCCGGTTTTCAATTCGAAGAGATTGGTACAACGATAATTTTTAACCTGAGTAAAGTCTAGTTATTAACTACTATTGGAGATTCACTACATTGATGGATGATTTGAACACTTACAATCTTACGATTGCTCAATTTCAGATCAAGACCAAGTTCCTGAATACGTTGCCCGCAGAGTGGAGCCACTATGTCACTGATGTTAAACTGGTAAGGGATTTGCACAAGTCAAATCTAGATCAACTTTATGCTTTCTTGAAACAACACGAGAAGCATGTGCTCAAGACACGTATGTCTCAAGGATCTTACCATGATCCATTGGCATTAATGGCAAAGCAACCAATTTTGTCGTATCATAATATCTCTCATGCTAAGGGACAACAATCTTCTTATTAGCCCCTGTATCAAACCCTAAGTTATCCACAATACTCGATGTTACCACAACCACCTACATCACATCAACAATATCAGCTACTAGCACCATCATCACAAAGAGACTCACATATATCACCATTTTCTCAACAACTATACTCTCCTTATCAACCACCTACAAATCCTGCTATCACATACCAGCAATCAGAAGTTCTTCAACCCAACTATTCACAACATGTCAGTACTTCCTCCGGTGTATATGCAGCTCCACCAGCACCAGTTCTGTACTGTGATGATGAGGTTCCAATAACCGACTTCAAACAAGGGGATAATCCTACTGACGTGCTAGCACAAATGTTTGCCTACATCACTCAAACGTTGAACAAACAAGGTTACAAAGGACCATCTCCAACAAATAATCAGTTGAGAACTTCTTCTAACTCTCGTCAACAAGCTACAATTCAAGACGGTAGGTTCATGGTTCAACCACTTTAGGGGAGACCAAGTTCATTAAATACCAGTGCACGCCCATTTAACACTGCTCCAAGAGGAAATAATACTAGCAAATTGAAGATGATTATATTCTACAACTACAAAGGGGAAGGACATATGGCTAGGGAGTGTAAGCAACCAACAGGGAGAAGGGATGCTTTGTGGTTTGAGGAGAAGGTCATGTTGGTCAAAGCTCAAGCAAATGGCCGTGAGTTAGATGAAGATGAGTTATCGTTTTTTGTGGATCCAGGAGTTGCAGACAATGAGGGACTCACATCGGCTTTCACTCACAATGCAGCGTATCAAGAAGATGATCTCAATGCATATGACGCAGACTGTGATGACTTCAACACCGGCAAGGCAACTCTTATGGAAAATTTCTCGCTTTATGGGTCTGACCAAATCTCTGAGGAACGAAGTACTACCATTGATACTAATATTGTACCATATCAAGTTGGGCAAGAGTCTTAGTATCCAGAAGAGCCTCTAGTGGTTAGTAATTAAAACGAGAAGACAAACAACGATAGCAATATCAATGCAAGTCCCCAGAATTTGAGTGAAATATAACCGAGAGCTATTCCGAATACGAATTCTCCTGCTCAATAAGATTTGGTAATGGTTTCGGCATCTATGCTTGGCCAAATGAATGATGCAGTCCTTGAAACCCTAAGTGTTAATCAGACCTTATTTGTCGAGCTTGCTTTGTACAAGGAAAAGGTTCAAACCTTGGAATTAACTCCCTTGACCAATACCTTAACTAATCCAGAGTTTGATGAGTTTAGGAAAGTTCAAATGGATCACTTACTTGAGATTAAAAATTAAAGAGAAATCTTTCAAAAGAAATTAAAGAGAAAGAGTCAGTCGTCACTAATTTCCAAAAACTGGAAACGGATTTTCAAATTCTCGAGTCTAAAATGGTTGAAACGGAAATTAATACGTCTGATGTGTGGAAAAAGTGTCGGTGTATTTTAATTAAATACGTTATAGAGCAAATTAAGAAAACTACCTTTAGGAAAAAGTAATAGTCTAAAATTCGCTAAAGATGGATTAATTAAACACGAGAGTGATCCCGGTTCGTTATACACGAAAAAATTGTGAATTTGAGACTTTCATTTAGATTTAGACAATTTATTTGAATTGGTTTCGATTTTTATCTAAAAATCCTACGAATAATTTTAAAGTGCATGAATCGCTCTCAAATTTAATATGAAAGACGAATTTAAATCTATATTAATTTTTTTAAACTTTATTTATTTTATTATTTGATTTAAACTAATAAATTTTGTCAAATTTAAATAAGCAATTATTATTTATAAGTTATTTTAATTTCTATTTATTTAAACTTTTCAAACTAAAAATGTATGAAGTTCGTTTTATAATAGCAGTACAAAGAAAACAACCGTATAATTAAATCTAAAAGCATCATTTTAACAAAGAAGTGGTTAGCTCAGTTGGCTGAGCTGTTGTACTTAGAACCGTAAGGTCACAGGTTCGAGCCACAGGGGTGACAAATTTATATATATATATATATATATATATATATATATATATATATATATATATATATATATATATATATATATATATATATATATATATATATATATATATATATATATATATATATATATTTACACGAATCTAAACAGTGAAAAGATAATTCAACAATCAATCACTAGTAAAATTAAACAGAATCAAAACTATAACAGATACTACATCTAGCAGATCCAATATCTATGGTCACTTTAACAAGCAGACAGCAAAACTTATCAAAGGCATATGAAAAAAATGCAGCAAAGCAGAAATTTAACCAATTGATAACAATAAACAACAAATCTCAGCTGAAAACACTCAATACATCAAAAGTTACTACTAACAATCAGATAATTCGCATCAAATATATGCACTATAACACATCAGCCTAGATAAAAAGTGATAGCAATCATAGTACACAGAAAACAAAGCATCGGCATATTAAAGCTCAAAATCCAAACTAAAAACTACACAGCTATGATAAAATGACTGAAACACTTCTACATTTAGTCTACAACAGCAAATTAACACGGTGAGCTTGTGTTTCGTTGAAAATACAATGGGTTTTTTATATGTGTTTTTTATTGATTTAGATGATGAATAATTATTAATTTGGTGGTGCTTATGTTTTTCAGTTTCTGGAAAAAATCAAAGATATATTGTTTGATGAAAATTAAATTAAATAAAATCATCATAAAACAAAACAAAACCATCTTTCCAAAATGGCATCAACAGCAGTCGTACCATTCTAGAGATCAGCAGGGATGAAATACATATCCTACTCCAACATTTGTGCTAACCTTGTTCGTAACTGTCTTAAAGAGCCTTTTAAATCTGAAGCTATTAATCGTGAAAAGGTTCATTTCTCCATTTCTAAATGGGCCGATGGCAAGCCTGAAAAGCCCACTATCCGTTCCGATACACATGAATGAGGCAAGGCTCAATGATATCGCATTTTTCATCATGTTATTAAAGTTGATATCTGAATTTCAAGACCTTATTTTCAAGTTGATCTCTAGTGTTAAAGCACTTGCTTTGTGAGCAATGTTGCCATAATAAAGTTTATACTAATTCATCGGATCTGAATCGTGTTGAGTGGGATCATGTTGTAGTCTTTTTGTTAATGAATTGCTATAATCATTATTGAGATTATGATGATAATGTTGTGTGGCTATCTTTGGCACAAAAAAAAACAGAAAAAGACAAAGGGTAATTTAGTCATTTAATAGGGTAATATAGTAATTTTATAGTCATATTGGTATAGTCCGAACAAATTTGAAAGTTCATTGGTCAAGTCACGAGATAAAAAAGTAAGCGTTTAAAGTTGACACAATCTTAAAAGTAAGTTGGTACTGTTTAAGTTTTACCTTAGTGTAATGATTATGACCTTGATGATAGTGTTTGTTAGATAATTCATTTTATGATTGTGTTTGACAATAAATGTCTTAGTAATTTGTCGTGATCAAAACTAAGAAAGATTAATTAATACTAACAATGTTTTTAGGCATTGCTTTGCATTAACAATCTCTCCCTTTTTTATTATGACAAACTATAAACTCATTTACGTAAAATACAAGTTTATTCGAATTATTAACGAGTTTATCACTATCATTTCTCCCCCTTTGTCGAAGCAAAAAGGTTAGCATAAGTCTTTGAAAAAGAAAAGAACCGGACTTTTGCTAGTAGCTCCCTCTTGGTGCTTACTCCCCCTTGCTTGGGGCACCAAGTCAGTGAGATAAGGTGAAATGCTACACAAAGGTTAGAAGAAAGAAAATAAACACCAATGTATATATGTGCACTACTTACTAACTAACTTGATAGGGAGAAGGAAAAGAAATCTCAAATTAGAAGCAAGCATTTGCTAAGTATGTCCAAAGAGTGTGTATTGACAACATCATAGTTCAATTGGTGGAATAAAGGAAGAAAAGAAACATCCAAACCAATCAAAGATGATTTAAAATGTCAATGGGTTAAAATTTAGAATTTATGGAATCACCCATAATTAATTTTAAGTTTTTACCATGATCAAGTCTTTAACAAATGTGTGAAATAGAATTAGAAGGAAAGATAACACACATAACATTATATTGCATAAATATGAAATAACATACAAGATAAATATTCATACACACAATATGAATATTTAAAGCAAAAAATATGGAAAATAGCACAAAGCATAAACTACTCTAATAGTGATAATCTTCCAAGATTTCTTAAACTTTATTGACTCAATCAACTAAAGTACAAAATGTACCTTAGTTGGAAAAGAAAGACGATGAAGCATCATTCAAAGTTTTGTTCACGGGAACGAAAACTTTGAGAGGAGGTCGAGTGAGGAGGAATTCAAGAAAATTTAGCTTTTCATAGATATGAGAAAGTTCAATTTGTTAAAAACAAAAACAAGCACACGAGGAACCATGATGCAAAACAAAGTCGTTAGATGGGGAGGTCCATCAATATTATAGGTTGGTGGAGAGGGAGATAATGGATAAGAGATGTTTTCACAATGTCTAGTGAGGTTAAGGAAAGAAGATAGGTCATTGAGTTGAGGAGAGTTGAAAGGTTTAGGTGGTGGTGGAAGAATTTCTTTTTTTTTCAATAATTGGATTTATAGAGTAAGTGTCATTCCAATATTGAATCAGAGAGAAAGAGGAATTATTGGAGGATTTTGGAGAAGAAGAATCATGAGGATTTTGGAGAAGAAGAATCATGAGGATTCTTGTTCTTTTTGATCCAAATGGGTTTAACCGAGATTTTCGGTTTCTTTGAAAGCTTAGAAGAAGAAGCTTTAGGTTGAGAAGTTTGTGACAAAGAAATGTCAAGGTTAGGAAAGGAAGAATTAGGCATTATGAGGGATGAAGGAAAGAACTCCCAAAAGAGAAGAATTTAAAGAAAATAGACAAGGCAAAGATTTGAAATGAAAAAGAAAGGTTTTAGGGAATGTTTATCCAAATTAGGTAAACAAAGAATCTTAAACAAAACAGAGGTCAAAGAAGAAAGACCAAAAATAAGCCAATAACGGCTTTACTGGGCGCGGTTCTTTAAAATAGCTCGCGGTTCCATATCGATATGGATCCGCCTGGAGGCTAAGGAACCGCGTCCAGTGGACTGCAAAACTTGGTTTTCAAAAGTTTTGGAGAAAGATAAGACTTTTTCAAAATTTTGCAAATCTTGGATTTTTACCTCTTTTAGCACTAGAGTATGCTAGGGTTGCATAAAAGCAACACATTCAAAAATAATGTCTTGACAAAGGGTGACAAAATATTTAAATAACATTTTGTCCAATTTTAAGTCAAGTTTTTAGAGGTTGTAATAGATTTAGGTTCAATTTTAACTAAATTGAAGTTTTTTAATGTGATCACATAGATTAAAGCACATAAAAAACTAAATCCATAAATCATCCACATGAGAAAACATGAGGGAAAAGAAAGGAAATAAAAGAATTAAAAAGACAATAAACTAATACAAAGATAGCTAACAAATAGGTCTTGAGTTCATAGTTCTCTTTTAGCTTGATCTTCTTTTGAAAAGCATGTTAATTTTAAAGTCCATCATTTATCTCCTAGGAGGTGGATTAGTAAATAGGTTCAACAAGAAGCTTTGCAACTTGATGTGAGCCCCAATCATCTCCAACCGAAGGATATCAATTAGGTGAAAGTTGTTCAAGCAACAAGGGAAATTAGTTCCATTGTGCATGAAAAATCAAACAAGTGTGGATCACCCAAGAAACGGGAAATGGGAACACCCAATAGAGGAGTGTTGGTGGTAGGAGGATGAGGGGAAGGCATGGTATCCAAGGGTGAAATAGGTGAGATGGATGAATTTGGTGGAGTGAAGGTAAGAGGCTCAATAACAAAGGGAATCCTTTGATGAGGTTATGGTTCAGCATTCACATTTAAAGGAGGGCTAGAAATGAGTGGAGAGGAAAACTGATTCATTCTTGGTTGGAATGGAGAGGAGGTAGAACCATGTGAATGGTTAGTACCATGGGTTGAGGTTGTTTGCCATGAAGCAAGTGGTGGTGAATGTGATGAGGGGATGAGAATAGGTGAGGCTTCACTTTTTGGTTTGAAAGAAGAAGGAGAACCAAGTTTAGAGGACTTGAGATTCACCTTAAGGTTTCTTTTGGATGAGGATGTTTTGGAGGATTCTGATGTTCTAATGGATACAATGGTTGAATGTTGACGTTAAGAGAATAGTTTAAGGGATGGAGAACACAATCAATAAGAGAGGGGTTAAAAGGAGAAGGGGATGATCCAAACTAGTAATAGGTTAAAATAATTTTATGTGAACAATGAAATTAGGTAGCCTAGTTTAGGAAAGTATAGGTTTTTGCAAAAGTTTTATCAAAGTTTTACACATATTAAAGAAAACAGTGTAAAGTAAAGATTTTGTTGAAACATTACTGTGTGGTTCCTTACGTAGGTCCGCGGTTCCTTATCGCTACAGAACCGCGACATTGATATGGAACCGCGACCAGAGGACTTTGAAAATAGCACTTCCTTAAACTTTTGCTAGCCCAGATTTAATACTAAGGTTTATCAAGCCAAAGAGAACTAATAATTAAAGACTAGTAGGCTATCTAACACATAAGATGCAAAGAGCCATGTAAATCGAAAAACCGATAACATGGATAATTAGGATTAAAATACTAGGTAATCCAAACACAAATTGTTAGTTAAAGAATACACAACATCCTAAGAGTAGATATAAGAGAAGAAATAAAGATCAACAATACATACATTTTTACACACATGTTAGTCTCACAAGAGTGGTATATATCATTCATCTATGAGCATTTCCTCCTTGCCTTGATTCAGTTCTGATTCGATCTTGATGATGAAGATTGAGACAATACTAATAGTCTGAATTAGTGTCTAGTGAAAACAATTGAGAGATAGATGATGACAAATCATAACGAGAAATGAGAGAATTTTCTTGAGAGACATTTTCATCTTCATTTGAGTCATGCCTGAGAATTGAAGGGACATTTCCTTCAATGGGAAACATGACTCAAACCACGGAGTGAAAAGAAGAAGGATTAAGAGGAGGATGATCAAGAAGAACTCTCTTAAGAAGCTGTGAGAGAATCGTGGCATAAGGAAGATTAGACCGAGATCCATTGAGAACAAATCTTATCCTTTTAGCCATTAAAAATGCAAGGTTGTATGGAGTAGTGGTAACAACACAATACAACATATGTGCAAGACAAGTAGGCACATGGTTGCGATCACCAACCAAACACATTACGTTTTCCCTAATGATTTCGGCCCAAGGGACCATAAAATCACTAAGATCACTAGTTAGTAATTCCCAAGGAGTGAGAGCACGAAATTCTCCTATAAAATTATCAAGAATATGATGTTCACGAGGTGAAGAAAGGGCACGAGAGATGGTCGAAGCCGAAGGAATCTCAGTCAAATAATGCACATCAATAGGGGCCGATTCTAAGTGGTTTAAACCCCAAGCATCGGTGAACCTACATTGACCTTCGTATGGAACTCCAAGAATCTCACCAAATTCCTCGAGAGTGTATACAAAGGTTCTCCCCTTGATGGAAAATCTTATAGATAGACCATTGTTGATGTGTATTAACTTGAATGAGTTAAAGAATTCCATGAGGAAAGAAGGAAAGATTGGCTCATTAATATCAAGCAAACAATCGAATCCAATGGTATTGAAGATGAATCGAATGAAATCAAGTCCACGACGGTTAGAAGGAACAATACGTCCTTCATGGAAACAACGAGATTCGAGATTATGATAAGTGTTTTGAAAAGAGCGAGTTCGATTTGTCAAAGAAGGATTAGGCATGTATATTCTACTGAGTAGATGGTCATTTTGATATCCTGTGGTCATGATGATAGTACCTAAGAATAACATATAAACATATTTCTCCAATTACTCATATGTTACATATAAACCAAAAAATAAGGAAAGTGAGAATGTGTTTTATTAATCGCTTGATAAATCAACGTTTAATCCTTATCATTCTCATATTTACAATGTACCCATTTCACCATTGATCAAAACATATGAAATATGTAAGATCAACAATGAACTAGAACATTGGTTTTTCAAAACAAAGTTTTTAGGTAAGCATTAAACAATGCCATTACCAACTTGTTCATGGGTTCCTATCAATTCCATCAATCAACCAAACTATTTAGTTAAAATTTAGATTTGTTCTACAAATGGGTTTTAATGAAATCTCAATGAATATGAACCTAAGGAATCATAGTAACAATACTATGTGAACTCATATTCCTAATAAGGTTCTAATTCAATATCAATTTTAAAAAGCCCCAATTATGAATGTATTTACCCTACAACAAATTAGATGAAATTGAAAGAAATAACTTACAATTAATTGATCTTGGATGATGGATGAGTGAAACCCACGAACTTGAATCAATTAATTTGAGTAATTGAAGGTTTTAGAAGCTTCAATAATGGTGGAAAACAAAGAAAAACTGTCTGATGTGTGTGAAGGAGAGAGAAGGTCTAGTTTAAAAAGGATATTTTAATAAAAATGGCGCTCTAACAAAAGCTACTGTCCGCGGTTCCTAATCGATAAGGAACGGCGCCTCTGAGCCGCCGGAGATAAAGAACTGCCTAGAGAGGCAGGTTTTTATCAAAGAAAGACAATGAATTTTTGAAAACCAAAGTTTTTAAAATACTTAAAAATATATCTTAAACCTTTTAGGATATCATTGGACCACAACAACACTAGGTAATAATGCCTTGTTGAAAGATTACGAGATGAATCGAGATAGGAAAAGACCAAAACGAACAAACGACTACTCGTAGCAAAAAGCCAAAGGGTGAGGAGTCAAGAGAAGTGAATCAAGACCGAGAACATTGCTCAAGAGACAAATGACATTCTTCAAATGGAGGAGGTGAAGAGCTTGTGTCATATATAGTGGTTTAAGACATGCCTTTCCGACGAAAGTCAAAACGGCTTTGGTAATGAATTAAACCAAGCAATTTTGATGCATAGAATAAGATCATTTTTTAAGAGTAGTCTTATTCTGTTTCAAAACATGAGATAAGCATAGATTCACTTTCTCTCCCACATGATCGGATAATTATTGCTAGAATTAACAATAACAATATCCTTGGAATATTTCAATTCCAAATGTGTAAAATCCACCTACAACTTAATGAAGTAGTTTGGTATCTAAAGGGATTCACTAATCATCCTAGAGATGAGCTTAATTGCACAAGTTACAAATGATATAGGGCCTACTAACCGTAAGGGTGCAAACCATGGAAATCATGCTTGATACTTTAAGCTTCTACTAACTCACCCTACATCTCCATAGTGAGTCAAGCATCCAAGCAATAAAGGTTTTAGAGGGAAAAAGAAAAGAATCAAAAACCACAAATAAATGTCAAGGCAAGGATGCCAAGAGCAATCATATAGTCAATTAATGATCAAAAGAATGATCAATAGGGCGCGTGGAAGAACAAATGCGTACCTTGGCCACAAATTGCATTCCGAGCTTTCAAGGAACTGATGCAAAGCCCAACTATGACTACTAGTGACTACTAAGTCTTCAAAGACTAGTATCACTTCTACCCATCTTGATATCATCATTCAATGATGTTGGAAATCAAAGAAGATGAGTTTTCTACAACTGTAAGTAACTCAATCCACAATCAATAGAATGATTTATCTTCATGAGTACCTACACAAAACAAGATGCAAACTAGTAGATACATTTCAAGAGTAAATCAAAATGCATTAATGCTACTAATTTAACAAATATTCAATATTAACATTTTAAAAGGCTTATTTTCAACAAAAAATAGTTTTGACCAAAGAGAAACTTTAGTACAACATAACCTTCTAATTTGAGGAGACAATGGATCGATCCAAGTTTTAAAGTACAATATAATTCAAAAATCTTGTGTCACCATCGCTCTGATACCAATTATAGAAACTAGAAGGGGGGGGGGGGGGGGTTGAATAGTTTCTCATCGGTTTATCTCCTAATTAAAATTCATTTCAATTAGGTGAGTACACAAAACTATCTTTTACTTGAAAGCTAGTTGCATAATGATTATGTTTAATTTTAATGCATTAAAAATGTATAGTAAGTGTAGTGATAATGAATGTAAGTAAAGAGTAAGGAAATAGACAACCTAGTAGGAAGACACCAAGATTTATAGTCGTTCGACAACGAGGCTCTATCCTCGTTCCTACTCCACTCCTCAAGTACACCTTACTCGAGATTTCTACTATATCCACAAGCTCCCTTCTTGGTGGAGAAAACCTTACAACGTTTCTTACATTATTTTCCGACACTAAGCTAAATGTCGAGACCTAATCTTAGCTAGGACCAATCTACACAACATTGCCCACTTCACTCTTTTACGACACAAGGCTAGATGTCGAGCTCTAATCCAAAGGTAGAACCAATTTTCACAGCGTTACCTACTTCACATTTTTCCAACACAAGGCTAGATGTCGAGTTCTAATCCAAAGCTAGAACCAATCTTCACGACTCTTCACTTTGAAGCTAAGTGAGAAATTGACACAACACAACTACATATCACTTTATAGTTAAGTGAGAACTCACAAGACACAACCACATCACTTTATAGTTTAGTGAGAACTCACAAAACACAACCACATCACTTTATAGTTTAGTGAGAACTAACACAACTAATTACAACTCAACTACTCATATCCAAGTACACACATGTAGCTTGGATATACACAACATAAATCCAAGCACACACAAGTGAAATGGATTTACACAACTCTAATCCAAGTATTCACAAATAGCTTGGATGATCATAATTATTCCAAGTATTCACAAATACATTGGATCTACACAAGACACAAATAAACAAAGGATGAACATGACTAGATCTTTAGGAGAAGGTGATGTTCATCAATGCCACATCTTTAATCACATCATAAGTGTGTGAGTGATCTTCTCTTTGGACAAGGTAAATAAAGAGATCAAGAGGATAATCTTGAGTAAACATACTTGACACATTAATTGATCATTTACAAATGACTAGGATTAGATAGGAGAAAGAAGGCTGAAGAAGATGTCCAAAAAGGGTTGATGAGAATGTAGCTTTGATCCACTATTTATAGGACAAAACATCCAACGGCTATATCTGCTCGCGGTTCCTTATAGGAGCCCGTGGTTCCTTATTGATAAGGAACCGCCGTAGGTGCTAAGGTACCGTCAGCATAGAGTCCGCTCCTTTTTGTCTTTTAGTGAATTTGAAATATCTGAGGCTGTTTAAACCTTCAAAGGATATTCTTATGGCATTTGGAATATGCCATATTAAAATTTGCATTTTCATTTTAATAAAATATTTTCTTAATATTAAAGTTTATTAAAAATCTTTTGTTATGTTTGACAAAAGTGAGTTTTAAGGCTAATCACTTTTATGATCACTAAGCATGATTAAGATATGTTAGTGTAATGATTATTACCTTGATGATTGTGTTTGTTAGATAATTCGTTTTATGATTGAGTTTGACAATAAATGTCCTTGTAAAATGTCGTGATCAAAACTAAGAAAGATTAATTAATAATAACATTGTTTTTAGGCATTGCTTTGCATTAACAGGTTTAGTCTTCAGAAGCTCGGGTTCCGGAATAGGCAATTGGTCTACCTTTGTTGGATTAGGAATTTCCTTTTCTTTAACCACCTCGGGTTCTTGCTCCATTTCCCTTACCGGAGAGGTACTAACATATGGAAGCAAAGGTCCGTCTAGAGCTTTCCCACTACGTGTGGTAACAGATTTCATCTCACCCTTCGGGTTTGGAATGGTGTTGCTAGGTAAGCCACTCGAAGAAGAGGAAGGTTTATTCATTATTGCTTCAAACATCGAAAGAATTTTGTTCTCAAACTTATCTTGATTTCCCTAAATACGGTTTTGGTTTTGCTCTAATCGTGTTTGATTAAGATCAATCTTGTTATTTTACCCCTTGATCGTATTTTGAAAATCGAGTTTCAAAGTGTTCATTTTTCCTTGAAGGTTATTTCAAAAAGCTTTCAAATTGTCCTCATTTGTTTTGATATAGCTTGACAAATCATTTTAATTATTGTTTTGAAAACCTTGATTGTTTTGATTGCCATGAAATCCATTTCCTTGATTAAAATTCCCTTGGTTACTACGGTTAAAATTATTCCCATTGTTTCCATTGTTGTATCTATTTTGAACCGGTGGAGGAACATGGTTTTGACGAGGAGCTTGACCATTAGGGCCATAAGTTCCCGTCGCCGCAAAAGCACTAGCTTGATCAAACCCGGTGGTTGAACAAGCCTAATTCGGATGTGCTCCACCACATAATACAAAAAAATTCTCAAAAGCATTAATCGATCCATGAGGATTCTTACTAAGCTCATTCAAAATCGTGTCAATCTTAGAGTCCAATCTAGCAATCTCGGGATTAGATGAATTCACATGAGAAACAACCGGTGTGTGTCGTGAATATTGAACTCTATATTTATTCTCAATTATCTCCCACGCGTCTCTCGGAGTTTTCTCAAAAGGTTACCACCCTCGTCGGCATTTAAAGAATCTTGTTCAACATATTAAGTCCATTATAAAAAGTATTAATTTGGTGTAACTCCGTGAAACCGTGGTGTGGACATTGTCTCAACAAATCCTATAACCTTTCCCAAGCATCTCCAAACGATTCATGCACTTTTTGTTTAAATCTATTTATCTCATTCTTAAAGTGAGTTGTTTTAGATGATGGAATGAAGTAATTCATGAACTTAGACACTAGATCGTCCCATGTAAAAATCGAACCCGGTGGTTCCTTTTCATACCAACGCTTAGTGTTTCCCTCGAGCGAGTACGAAAAACGCATGAGCTTAATCGCGTCATTCGGCACATCTCTAAACTTGAGAATCGAGGTGATACGAAGAAAATTCCGAATGTGAGAATGCGGGTTATCCGTCCCATTGCCTCGAAATTGGTCCGCACGAATGAGTGATAGAAGACCCGTCTTAATCTCATAATGATCCGCCAAAATAGTCGGCACAACGATTGCTTCCCGTACCCTTCGGTGGGTGCACGGAGCAATTCCTCCATTGTTCTCTTATCGGCCATATTTACAACAATAGTTGGGAGCTCGGGTTCCACTACTCGTTGTTGACGATTTCTATTCCTACGAGGAATGTTTTCAAGTCTGTCGTGATTAAACAAAAGTTGATTATAACGTAATTGCATAAACCAAAAATGACGAGAATTTAGAGGGTTGAAGAAAAGAAATTAGATTAGAAGAAGATTATTTTTGGTATTTTTATTTTTCAAATCAATCAAAGATTGATAAAAACAAGGAGTACGGATAATTACTATGGAAGTAAGCTACCCTCGTTCGACTTTGAAACATAGGTGAAAACCTAAACGTCTCGAGGTTCAATAAGTAAACAACGACAAAAATAAGGTTTATTACTACTTTAGGTGGCAAACCAATAATCGGTTCTCCGTCTCAATATACACACAAGCAAGCGGAGAAACAAGGTGGCACAAAGCACTTAAAAATCTTTTTCCTTAGACGACATTTTATAGCTCGTCACCTTATACCCACCTTATAGTTTGTATAAATCGAGTTCAAACTTTTTATTAGTATTTATCTATTTTGCCTTTATTTTTTTTGTTTTGGATTCGAATACAATAGCTAGGTGATGAAATCCCAACTAAGGTTTGCGTTCTCACGCTTTTGGAGGTAGGTTAATTTATTTTTCTACATAATACAATATATTAATAACAAAAAACATGAAAAAACGATATTTATTATATATATAGAAAAAATAACAAAACTTTCCAAGGATGGAAAGGGTCTTCAAATCAACGATCAACAAATCGCCACGAAAGAATCGTACACAATTTCCTCGGCAGCGACGCCAAAATTTTTTATGTTTGAGAAAAGTGTCGGTGTATTTTTATTAAATACGTTATAGAGAAAATTAAGAAAATTACCTTTAGGAAAAAGTAATAGTCTAAAATTCGCTAAAGACGGATTAATTAAACACGAGAGTGATCCCGGTTCGTTGTACACGAAGAAATTGTGAATTTGAGACTTTCGTTTAGATTTGGACAATTTATTTGAATTGGTTTTGGTTTTTATCTAAAAATCCTACGAATAATTTTAAAGTGCATGAATCGCTCCCAAATTTAATCTAAAAGAAAAATTTAAATCTATATTATTTTTTTAAACTTTATTTATTTGTTATTTGATTTAAACTAATAAATTTTGCCAAATTTAAATAAACAATTATTATTTATAAGTTATTTTAATTTCTATTTATTTAAACTCTTCAAACTAAAAATGTATGAAGTTCGTTTTATAATAGCAGTACAAAGAAATCAACCGTATAATTAAATCTAAAAGCATCATTTTAACAAAAGAAGTGGTTAGCTCAGTTGGCTAAGCTGTTGTACTTATAACCGTGGGGTCACAAGTTCGAGCCACAGGGGTAAAACTTTTATTATTATTATTATATATATATATATATATATATATATATCTTTATATTATATATAGGTATAATTATGATTTGAAACCACACTTTTTAATCCAGTCACATCTTACAACCAATAAGATTTGATTTTTTCCTATAAAATCTCACTTTTCCTAAAATAACTCTTTAATTTTCGAAATATTTGGGTCAAACACGTTTTGCAAACGCAGTTTTATTAAAAAACAAGTCGCATTTTTTATAGGGGTCTCTTTTTTTGCCAAACCCTTGTATCATTACTAACCCTAAAATTAACAAAACCCCACGCCTCAACCCTTGTCCTTTTCTCCTATATCTTAACCCTATATCAAAGATACAACTACATCTTCATCCATTATTCTATGATTCTTTGGCAGATTCAAGATCGGGTAAGAACAAAAAACATTCATTCATTATTCTAAGATTCTTTGGCAGATTCAAGATCGGGTAAGAACAAAAAACATTCATCCATTATTCTATGATTCTTTGGCAGATACAAGATTGGCTAAGAACAAAAAAACAGTCATCCATTATTCTATGATTCTTTTAGAGATTCAGGATCGGGTAACAACAAAAAGCAGTGACCATTTTGGAGATCCGATTTTGTGTTGGTCACTATTTAAACATCTTTCAACGAAGGCAAACACAGCTCAGAGTATGTTAAGGGGTTTAAACTTAGATTTACAACTATTGGTTTGTCCACAGCTATAGTGACTACACTATCATCAAAAAACCATCTCATCGCCGTCTGAAAGTAAGAAGTGCAGGTCCATTGAGAACAGAACACCAAGTATAAGTATTTTATTTCTTTTGTGTATCTTAACTTTTTGTATTTCATTAATTTCAAGGGATGTCAAAGTGAACACTTCAGTACTAAGTTAAACCTATATATACGATATTTTCTGAATAAGCTTCACATATTGTGCATGTTTGATATTCTGGGTTTCTTTCCAAGCGCAGGTTAAGTAGATAATAATTTTCTTCATTTTTCTTCTTTTCAGGTAAATACTAACTTCCTTCATGATTTCGGCTAGATAACTGGTCTGGTGAGAAGCTTCCCATCTAAGGGAAAATGACATCATTTTTTAACTTAGAAAGGATTCATTGGCTGGAATTTTCTTTGCTTCATCAGTGCATACCACATGCTATATTAGGAATGGCTGTCATCTGCCAAGGAAACTCCGCTTTTGTTCTTTCTACACTACAACAGATTGAGCCTGTGGCTCCCCTTGAGCTCTGCCATACTATAGAATTAGCTTATCAGGTGATTACAGATTCACCCCTTTGAAATTCAAGTTAGTTTGCTTTATATGATTTTTCTACCACTTTCACCTGTGTCTTACATTTGATACCATCTGCTTTTTTTCTATTTGGATCAAGCCGAATCGACACGAGCCCGACCAACCCGGCCCGACTCACACCCTCCATGGATGTGAATACTTTCCATTTTAAGGTTGTGTACATGTCAGATTTTAGTGGGTTCCATTTTGAATGTATTGCAGATACATGGATAGGAAAAGATAGGTGGTCATACTGTTGGCGGAGAAGGCGAGTGTCCAAAACTCAGCTTACCTAATGCGGAAAAAACCATTGATGCAGTTGTAGGTACTAAATTACTAATGAAATACGTAAATTTCCTTTACATAACAGCAACATCTATTCTTTGATGGAATGGAAAGACACTTGGATCTTCAATACATTGATGGTCATCCTTTTGAACTAAGTAGTCTCCGTTTATGTTTGTTTACTTGATTGTTCTTATATTGGATTTAGAGATTTCAGAAGTTCATGCCAAAGAGCACTTGCAAGATGAAATTAAGGAAAATATCACTGCATTTGGGATGTACGTATCTATAACTATAATCTTATCAACTATATTTTATATTATGATGCCTGATTTTGGTGATATTAGCATAGATAGATCGATAGATGTATGTGTGTTGTTTGCTTTTAAGTATTGTTCAGGAAAAAATTCAAAACTTTTTCTTTGTTATGATTTAGTAGAAGGATTAGGGTATTAAGACAAGAAATTCGCATTGGAAAGGTGACACATACTCTACATTTGAATTTTCATAACATTATCTGACTCGTATCGTTTTGCATTTTTTGGTTTGTTTGTTTCTGTATTTAACACCTCATCCAGACTTAACTTTTCATCGGATATTACATATTAGACGTTGAAAATGAATCTTTTACTCAAAACCCGCTCTATACAACTTTATTTTATTCTCTTATTGACTCACTATGAGACTTTAGTATAGTTTATTTTTGATTTAGTGGTAGAATTTTAACTCTTTTCATCTGCAGATAAAATCACCTAGCAAAGCTACTGGCACCACCCCATCTGTCAATGGTCCATAACCTTTGACACCTGAACCTGTAGTAACCTCACTGTTGGAACTTCTAAAGGTAAGAACTTTTTTCCACTCAAATCGTTTTGAATGTCTTATTATTTGCTGCATTTTAAGATTGGTTTTCTGCGCCCCTTTCGTTTCGCAAATCACAGATACTCATGGATCGACTGAATCTGCTCTAAATCGTCGCCAAACGTGGTGCAGCCCACAACCCATATTTTAGAGGTTGATATCATTGGATAATCCAAGATAAACAGGTTAGTACCAAGATTCACACTAATCTTTACAATATCAAGACCATTTATCAGCATTTTAAGAACTTATGTTTTTAATAAAGGTAAAATATACATATCTGCTTGACACCTTTATGGGCTCTACCTAAGGTTCTCGTGTACTACTATCTGCTTGATGGTAGGGTTAGGGAAGCTCCAGATGATAAGTTGATGGTGGATTGCACTGGTGAAGGTGTGCTATTTACTGAGGCTGAGACGGATGTTAGATTGAAGCAACTAGGAGAGACACTTCTTCCGTCATATCCTCGCTAAGACGGATGTTGTTTCCATTTTTTGCTCTTGAAAAAGTTATGCTTCTTATTCCCTTGAGGAATGGCATATGGAAAAGCAAATGCAAAGGTACTCTACAAACTTTCAATTCAAATGCCCTCGATGTAAGCCTTCCAGTTCTGAATTAAGTATAGTTTGAGTTTGTTTGTCAAACTACTTTTTAACTTTAAATTCTATGTTGATTTTCTGTTAAAAAATTTAAATGGAAGATTCTGTTATACATCTACATAAGCATTATTGAAAATATTAACAAGCTGGTGTCAAACTTCAGTGGAAATTTCATATAAACATTTTGCATTTGAAGACCTATCAGTTGGACCTCAATAGTAAATGTTTTCCTTCTTTTATCAAACAAATAGAATACTAAATGATCCTTAACTTTTATACTTGTCATAGTTCAGACATTGAAAGAGAAAGACCGAGTACTGGATATCCCGCCACAACAAAGAATGGAGCAAAGTTGATCATAGCCATTGAGCACTCAGTTGAACGCAACTGGCGAAAGCTATAAGAGATTGAAACAACCCAATGTACAGAAGATTAGTGATTGCTTTTTTAGATTATTTATCTCACGACCCGTTGAAATAAGGGGTCTCATTCAAGTTATATCTTCTTCAGCGTTTCATAATCTCTCCTGCATAAATATACCTCAAATATTATTCCATATGTATTTCCATGTTTCTGTGCGTAAAAGTTCCCTATAAACGACATGTCGCAGTCCAAGCTTACGTTAATCAGTGTAGCACTCTTATTACGCTGCCATGCTTCAAATGTGGCGCCATGCTGCAATTGCATCTCCTGAAACATACTGGAAATCTATGTGGGAAAACACTTACATACCAGCAGATGAGAACATGTGGAATAGTTAAGTCATCTCTCTCAAAATGCCAAATGTCTTAACTACCTTTTAAATAGAACAAATTCAGGGAGACTAGCGAACCCGAATCATTATCAATTGAAATGAAAATGGTTTAGTGTGGTTTTTAATTAGTGTTAATCCATATGAATGCAGGCGGTGGGAGATATGGAATGGTGAGTCGAAGCCCTGAAATGAGGCGGATAAGGTGGTAGTTGGGGCTCTTATAATCACCGAGGACCTCTATGTTATTGATCTATCAACAGTCTCTGATGGCTCATTGCAGTGATGCATAATGTGGCATAGGTGTCGTAAGTATGCCAAAGGCTCTTTCTGTTGTGTCTGGTATTTCCTATCTCATATTTATTTTCATTTATTATATATCAGTAACAAAAGAGATGTTAAAGATCATTCAAGAAGCCCTTTAACATGCTGATGTGTAAGGATTCAATGTATTTTCTAATTGGTTAAAAATCATTTAAGAAGCCCTTTAACATTTTGGAAGTGTTCCTGCTCTCCCTATAACTTGAATGAAAGTAAGCTTAACTAAAAAGAAAGATTCACAGGTTTAAATACTCAGAAAACTCTCAAACTGTAACGCAAGGTTCTAAAGAAGTAAAAGATTACCTTTGAAAAGAATAACTTATATGTTATCTAATTCATGATTGGGCATTTTCATATATAACTTTAGATGTCAAGAAATCAACTGTAGCTCATAAAAGCTGCTCCTATAGTTGGCATGTATAGCTAGCGGTTAGTATCTGCACACCAGACGTATTATGTCTATAGTTTGTAATTGGATAAGAGGACTTTCCGGATTATAAATATTGAACATGCAAGTTTATACTCATTCAAGTCCACGTGACCATATTGCTTTGCTACTTAACCGACATGTTTCTATTTTGTATATGGTTTTAAGCTCTTTGTTTTGTTGATTTGCATTGTATTCAGTCATGTTATAAATAAAATTGAGGTTGTGATAGAAAAAATAGGCTGGAAAATCAGAACTGTAGCTAATAATAAAATGGGCCAGTATTGATGATACAATTTCTCACTTATGTGACATTTAACCATGTTCTATGTTGTCGCAAGTACACTTCACTAATCTGCAGGTCTTATAATTTTATTACTACTTGAATCCCAACATCAAGAATAAGAGAATTAATAGCAACACCATTCATATTCAGCCAAGGTTACATAACTGTATATCAAGTACACATGTAGTTAGCTACTGAGTCATAACATCTCAGGTAAGAAACTACTCCATTTTATAACTTCTTGAAATGCACCATTAACGTATTTTCTATTTGCAATCATAAATGTTGAATAAGACACATTTGAACTTTAACTCTATGCTTAAATGACACCTGAGAAATGTTTAGATTCATATGTCGTTATTATCTATTACCATTTCATAACCAAGAAAGTGCTTTTAGTCTCAATTAACTGATGGTATATTTATGATGATTATTTTTATAACCCCATAACACTTGATCGAATATATCTGAATATGAACGATGTCCCGTGTTTGGTATGTCGATCAAATCTTATGAGTAGCTTGAAATTAGATGTATTTGAATTGACTCTAAATGAATTAAACCCGTTCAGATATATAATAATAACTATTAGTCTTAATCTATATAATTTGACGACCCATCACCATTATAGTCATCAATCTAGATTGACCCGCGAGTATTATCTCCCCTTTCCAGTGACACCCTTCCTTATCTTATTAAGATAATATCAATATTAGTCACCTTAATGTGGATTTATATGAATTTTGTCTATACTAAAGATAAGGCATTTAAGCCAAAAAAAGATTGATGCCATGATGTTATTATGTATAAAGAAGAGGATTTTGTTACACGTGTTGATGAATTAACATCAGGACAAAGAGTTGAAGTTGTCTTTCACTTTGTTGTAAGAAAAGATGCCTTTGAGTTCAGGATTCTTTAGCATGCTTTCATGGATATATGATAACTTATGGTTAAACTTCTGGCGCACCTGTGCCCGTGCCTTTATCTGCACTTGCTGACAAATCACTTTTCTTAGCAAGGCCTTCATTGAGGAAATATGTTTTTGTAAGGAATGAGACGCGTGAAGCCACCAGAGACATACTTACTAATGTGGCATATGGGCTTTTAGGATCTATGTAATCTATACTTATCCGCTGTCCTAATCTGCTCGAGCCCATGTTGACATGGCTGGTCTAAAAACTTCAGGTTCTGTTGTGCAGATGGAGTGTAGCAGTGAAGTTAATGTCGTTTTGATGAGAGAGTTGTTCCAAGTTTGTTCAATATATGAAAGATCGTAGGGTCTTAGTATCCGCTCATCTGTGTTTTTAGTCTTCAAATAATGTTTTGATCATAAACGTTCATACCCAAGTGTTGTACGAAGTAACGATACATGAATGTTCTCTTTTATGTATCTCTGAAACACTGATCAACATTCATTAAAATTTAAAAGTAACTCTTTTAATTTCATTATTTGGTTGGATATATTTATTTATTCTATATTTTGCTGCACTCAACTTGGGCTTTAACTTATACTATCTCAAGAAGAGCCTCATGTATTTTCGATCTTTATCTCAGTTTTGAGTTGTTCTATGACTTATACAAGTTTATGTCTTATCTAATATTTGATGTTTATAATCTATAGTTCTCTTTGTTATTATACCTTATTTTTGAAGGTATCTAAAAATTATTTTTGCGACTAATGGTGGTAGAGACGGAAGTGGTAGAGGCTGTGGGCATGTGGTTATGGAGAACCTTTTATAGAAGTTTTTTTTTTGTATTATTTTGAAGATATTGAGAGAAAAGAGAAAGGGATATGAATGTGTATGAGATGGTGTCTTATGATAGTTTTTATATGATTTGAAAAGCGGTTACTTATTTTTCATATTAAAAGTGCACATTAATATAGGGACGGTTACTTTTCATTTAAAAAAAATGTTACATACGTTTTGCTATAGCAATAATTTCATGTTGACCAAATAATAAATATACACTTTTGTTAGACTTCTTTTTTATAAATGTTTTAAGCTGAATTTTTTAAGACTTCTAATTATAAAAAAAGGTCTAAATAATTTATAAATTAGTATAGATTTCACTAATTATTTAAAGGGCTTTGTGTTTATTTTTCTAAAAGCATGCGACACATACATGAATATGTCGTTTGTGTAAGTTCTTGTGTGTAAGTAAAAAATTGAAAAAAATATATAGTTTTTTAAAACTTTTTTAATAAATTCAAAGAAAAAGTAATAAAAATTAATTTTTTTATAAAAAATTGTAAAAAAAAACGTTTAGTTTCTTTATCATTTTAAAATGTGATTTTTTCAATTATTTATAAAAAAATAATTTTTTAAAATTTTTTTCTTCGAATTTTATAAACAATTTAAAAAATCGAACATTTTTTTTCTGAAAAAAATAAATTTTCAAAATTTTAAATTTTTTTTTGAATTCTTTTTTCTGAAAATTTTTAAATAAATTCAAATTTTGGCAAGGTTGGTAAGGACAAATGTAGGTTTTCTCCTGCTTATTTATTTGGGCAAGTAAATGTTAAGGGAGGAGATCATAACCTTTCAACTCATCTGAAATTTGATGAAGCAACTTTTTGTCCCTGTTCCAATCCCCGATGTTGAATGTCTTTAGTCAAAAAACGAAAAAGTCATCATTTCCATTGAAAATAGTGTCATGGGCTAAGTAAAGTCATCCAAGCCTTTATGGCGTGGATTTGTTGTCGTCTTCCGTCATCCTTTTGATCTACTGTCCCTAAAGCAAAGAGCCGATGCCAGTTATCATTGCTCTTTATCAATGTTTTAAAACCCGGGTTTTGAATCGACCCGGTCGAGCCACCGGGTCACCGGGTCACCGGTTCAACCGGTTGGACCGCCGGGTCGACCCGGTTTTCAATTAAAAAAAATTATTTATATATTTTCAATATTACTATATATATATAAATATAAATCATGAATATTTCATATATTTGGCCTAAACACCATTTACTAACAAATATAACACGTAAAAACAAAGTTACGTTACAAATACGTATAATTATATCGCGAAAAAACGAAAAAGAAAACAAAAAAATCGAAAAAAATCAAAACCCGGCCGGGTCGCACGAACCGGGTCAACCCGGGTCGCTTCAAACCCGGCGGGTCACACCGGGTTTCCAAAATGTAAGACCCGGGTCAATTTGACCCGTTTTTTCGACCGGAACCGGTCCAACCGGTTGAACCGGCCGGGTCGACCCGGGTTTCAAAACATTGCTCTTTATAATGGGAAATTTCAAAATAGTTGCAAATTTGTAAATCATTAAAGTAAACCTGCTAAAGGACTTTAAAGACATTTGTTAAACTATAAGTTGGCATCTAAAGCAAGATGCAAACAATTAAACTATATAATCTTTATTAATTTCAAATATTTTTAAATGCACATCTATTATATTTTGAAGAAACATTTGGGTGATTTATTATTGCTTACAATCAACCCAATATATGTTGTGTTGCCATAAAAAAGGGTTAATATACAAAGAAGTTACTAAACTTTCCAAGAAATTTGTCCTAAGGTAACGAACGTTCATTTTGTTTTTCTAAGTTACTAAACTTTACTAAACTATGCATCACTATAATTTAGTGTTAATTTGAGTAACCTGAATGCATGTTTTTTGATAAGTTAAGTAACATAAATGTCTTGTTTTTTCATGTTAAGTAACATAAATATCACGTTTTTGATAAGTGGGTAACTTAATCAACCGGTCATATGAACATTAGTAACTTAGAAACACAAAATGAACGTCCGTTACTTTAGGACAAATTTCTTGGAAAGTTTAGTAACTTCTTTGTATATTAACCCCATAAAAAAAGACCAACGTGCTTTTCCGGACAAGTAAATCATAGAGTTTAAATATAGAGTTTGCGGCCATAATAATAATATAACTAAATTTTTTGAAAAAAAATTATATTAAATTGGAACTCGGCTAGGTGCTTGTCGGCGAGAGGAACTGCGAAACTTATCGAATATTTATTAATTTATTGTAAAAAAATTATATTTTAATTTTAAAATTTTAATAAAAACTTTGTTATTATATTTTTGTATGCTTAATGATTAACATGAGATAAAAAAAACGTTCATGCGGTGTTACAACGCCTAACACTAAACAAAGTAAAGATTCTTTTTTATAAACAAATACATGTCTAACTAACACCAAATATAACATATTTCCAAATGTTTTTTAAACAGAATTATACAAACAAACACTGAGACGTTATTTATGTACGTAAAAAGATTAATATGGGACATAATCCGTTCCCAGGGTCAACCAACCCCAAACGTAATCAAAGGTTAGTTTCTTTGTAATAAAAACTATTAAAACCTAAATTTCAAACTGCCCGCTAATATAACAGATCGAGCAACGTTTTTTTAAAGGTTTACGAAACAAACCCTCTTAGCCAACTACAACGTTATCCAACCTATTACTGTAAAAATTTACTGTAAGTTAAACATAAATTTAACGTTACTTAAGCGTAAAATATAACTAAAATATACTAAAGGTTAAGTTAAATAAAACAATAAACTAAAAACGCAGAAACAATAAACCCTTCAGAACAACAACAAAAACGACCCCGCCCGTTGGGCGGGTTACGACGCTAGTATATATATATATATATATATATATATATATATATATATATATATATATATATATATATATATATATATATATATATATATATATATATATATATATATATATATATATATATATATATATATATATTATATATATATATATATATATATATATATTATATATATATATATATATATATATGTATGTATATATATATATGTATATATATATATATATATATATATATATATATATATATATATATATATATATATATATATATATATATATATATATATATATATATATATATATATATATATATATATATATATATATATATATATATATATATATATATATATATATATATATATATATATATATATATTTACATTATATATAAGAGGAGGGATATGCCACGTAAGCAGCCATTAATCCACGTCAGCATCATTCGTTTGGGCCGTAATCATCAATCGGGTCTTGTCTTTATACCCGGCTTATATTCATATTCATATTCAACCCAAATCTTCCCTTTGTATTCATTTTCCAAAACCCTAATCAGTAACCCTCTAACTCAGGTACCTGCAATCTAATCAATCGTAAGAAACAATTTATGCAAGGAACATACTATTCCTGTGAATTATGCTAATTGATGCAGCAACCAAACCGGTGTCAAGGAACCTAAGAAGCAAGTATTAACATATTTATATTTGTTTTTAACGTTAAATTTATGAATGAAAGATAATTCCTTTTGTTTTCCTATATTACATACTTATTAAACAGAAAGTAAGTGTTTCGTTTTTTTTTAATTCGTGGGTGTTTTGATTATTAGGTTTTTTCTTAGTTTAATGGCCGCATAGCGGAATCAGGTATATTTTCTTTTTTTTTCCCTTATTGTGTTAATTTGAATTCGATTTTAATATCTATGTTAGTTAATGTATTTATGTTAAGAGGAGTTTAATTTATGTGTTTATAGCTCGAATTGGTTGGTTATGTTATGGTATTTTACTACTTTTTAGATTTGGGTTTTTACACAGATTAGTTTAGTAGCAGGATTATTTGACGTTTAAGTTCAAGAGGGTGTAAGTTCAAGAGGGTGTTTCTTTCCGCGTATTTGAAGCACTCATTATGATCTTATTGAAAATTTATTAAGCTCATAAGCCACTTAAAACGAGATTATAAGCTTATCAAATATTTTTGTGACTGATTGATGTTTTAGAACAAAATATCAATCACAAAAAAAATATGTCCAATACTGATTGATGGTTATATTCCTATTCAACTGCAGGTAATTTTTGTCCCACCTTTTGCTGAGGTATGTTACAAGTTTTCTGTTGATACATTTAGTTATTGCAGGCATAGTGTAACATGAAGTGTATTGATTGAGCCTTAAGTTCCGATGGGCAAGACAATGGACTGGCCAAGACACGGTATGCTTTTCTACTTATAATTTTTTTAACTTGAAACATGTGCCATGTAACTACGTAATTGTAGCTTGAGACGCTACTTTTGACATATGTTGATGTTGTGGGTTTCTTTTTTATCTGATTTACCTTATAGGTTAGCGGAATAAAAATAAGGTAGGTGCACAGACGTGAAAATGATGAACATTCAAGTTTACAGAATGCATGACAGGCTAGAGCTTGAAAGGTTACTCCATATGCCACTTTTTCATATTGTAGCTGAGATAGAGAACATGTTCAAGGCTTTTTGTGGTATTCTACAAATAGGTACAACTATATGTATCATTTTATGGTAAGAATCCGATCACCATTTTGTTTAAGTTACAGAATTAATATGTGATTTCACATATATTTTAAATATCGGTTATCTAATAAGGTATTATGTTGCATACATTGTTTAGAAATCAAATCGCCGTCACTGTCTTTAAAACATCCAATGAAATCTCGCTATTTTCATTTACTACTTCGCTGTTAGTGTTCTTATACATAAATTAATGAATCTTGAACTGTAAAACATTAAAAAAGTATGAAGCTTTGAATCATATCGGCTGTATTTGTGTTTTTGGGTACTTTTTTACTTTGGAGCGATTTTAACAATTTGTTTTAAGCTATCTGGTCCTTTTTAAATTTAAACATAAATTGAATCCTTTTTCTACAAACATGCAACTTTGATGTTTAGCTATGGCTTAAGGGGTGTTTGGCTATGGCTGCTTATGGAAGGGATTGGAAACGAGATCGAAAACATCGTGAAAAGGAGAGAGATACTGCTAAAAGAGAAAACAATATAACCAGTTTATATAAGCATTCCCAAACAGCCGCTCTGTTGATACCCTAGGCTAAATGTCTTTCAGTTCTTTAGCATAAAATTATGTTTCCAAAGTCCAATAGTGGTAATGTTCTGACATCATCTGATATCATGATCATAGAAGGTACGTTTCTTTGTGCCTAACCTAAGCAAAAGCAACTATATATCTCTTATTCTCCGAGGCTGTTATTATGAGTTTAATTATTTAATTTGGTTTCTTTTAGGAGAGATCTGCCAGTGGACCTTGCCGACTCTTCTAAAACATTATAGACTACGGTTTGTTATTTCGTCGATCAAAAAAAGAAAAACTAGGTGCAAAGGTCGAGAAAGAAAAGGAACTAGAGGTTGTTCAGGAAGGAGGAGAGGATATCGACAAGAAGGAAGATGAGACGTCAAAATCCGCTGAAGATATATTGTGAAGGGATTCGAGAAGATGAAAACGTAGAACAAAGCAAAAACAGACTACTGAAATTGATTGAGAGAAGCGTGGCAGCAATCTGAAAACTGCTTCTGCAGCTTATCATATTGCTACCTCTGTTTCTTCTTATTGGCATTCGCAAACCAAGAGCATTATTCCTTTTAAGTGTTCGACGAGGCTAAATCAGGAAGTATGCTAAAAGCAAAGGTTGTGCCATTAGTTGAGACCACTAATTCAGTGACTACTATTATGGAAGCCAAGGAAGAAGTGAAAAAAGCTATTGCAGATGATCTGAACTCAATGCATAATTTGGATTCTGTAAAAGAAATGAGGCAAGGTGAGTATCTTAACATGCCTATTATGTGTACAAAATGTTATTTATAGGCCGATAGATCTTCATGACTCGCGTATTTTTAAACACATTCTTCCAGTTGTTGCCCCTATATGGGGTCGATTTTCGGCATCTCTTTCAAGACATGGCACATGCGTACTTTTCTTCTTACATCAGAATTATTGGTTGATACAATACAAAAAAAACTATTATTGTCTTCAAATACAACACAATGATTAAGGTATCATACTCATCTTTGCGTTACTTGCGCTGACAATGTTACTATATATTCAACTTTTCTAATTATTTAGACCTCAACTTACACTTCCTTTTATAAGAATGTATTTTTGAATTAATGTCTTTTGCCAATTTTTAGGCATATGCAAGAATGCAACTTATTAACATAATTTAATACAATACATACAAATGACTAATAGTAAAAGAGATATGTAAGCAATGTATAAAATATCTTTGCATATACGCATTGTTTTTTCATAATGTACGTAGTTTTTACATAATGTACGTAGTTTTTTCAAGCCCGCCCATCAGGAAACCTAATTGTATACTCAACTGTAAGTGTAGCTGTTGAAGTAACTAACTGAAAACTATTAAGGAGATATGTAACACCCCCAAATTTATATAACTCAATACAGCGGAAGACTAGTTGGTGTTACTGGATAGCACATTACTTACATCATAGACAACGCTTAAAAATCGCGTCGTTTAATAATAAAGCATTTCCATTCATAAATATCAAGTTTACATATGTCCCAAGTCATATTATTTCATACAAAGTTTTACAAAGAATTTGAATGGAAATTATTGTTTAAGTGCGGGCCATGAATTCTTGTTGTCTTCCCGAGAATTACCTTCAAGTACTTGAGACAAAACATGTTAAAAGAAAAGGTCAGCGATAACGCCGAGTGAATTCATAGAGTTTAATAAAACCATTAATATATCATCGGTATATAATTATTACCGAAAATCATTTTTGTACAAATCCATGTAGTAGGCCATAAAATAGCCAAAATCATTTTATACAAATCCTTGTCAAAATCATAATGTAGGATTTCGCCTTCAAAATCATTATACGAGCCAGTGTCGTAAAAACATCATACAATACGTTTTATAACGTTGTATAGATTAAATAAAAACCGTTATATGAATATGGTTATATAAAACCAAAACACGAACATAATATCAAAGATAAGACCATGTATTGCTAGTCAGGCAATATATCGCAATTCAATGCTTAAAGCAATATTTCGTTAATTGGATTATTACAAGCCGCATGACATTGTTACCTTACTACAACAAACAACGGGTAGCTAGCCCGAAGCTCATTTGCCCATCTAAATTAGCGTGTCGTCACAAAGGTCACGCTATGGAAATCTTCTCATACATAAATTCGCTTACCAATCAATGTGGCACGACGGGGATCAACCGTCAAGGCGCGAACTGGGGTGATCGTCCCCAAATAGTACTATTATATGCATAAGCGTCTACCAAATCCCGGTAGTTCACAATTCATGCTAATGGGACTTTTAGTGACATAACCTAACTTTAATAATCCATTTCATTTCATCTATCGGGTCATTTAATCATTCATCGGGTCATACAATCATTCGGGTCCAAATCAATAAACAAACAATCGGGACAAATGGTGTCCTATTTTATCAAAACTAACATGTTATCTCCCTCGCGGGTTTATAAAACATTTCATAAAAACATTTGAAAGAGTGCGAGGCTATGAACTCACGTTGATGTGGGAAGGCGATTATCGGCGATTCGGACGTATGGTACGTGCTTCAATCACGGAAACCTAGTGTAACACCCCCAAAATTGATACAACTCAATACAGCGGAAGACTAGTTGGTGTTACGGGATAGCACATTACTCACATCATAGACAACGCATAAGAATCGCGTCGTTTTATAATAAAAGCATTTCCATTCATAAACATCAAAGTTACATCGGTCCCAAGTCATATTATTTCATACAAAGTTTTACAAAGTATTTGAATGGAAAATATTGTTTAAGTGCGGGCCATGAATTCTTGTTGTCTTCCCGAGAATTACCTTCAAGTACCTAAGATAAAACATGTTAAAAGAAAAGGTCAGCGATAACGCCGAGAGAATTCATAGAGTTTAATAAATTCCATCAATATAATATCAGTATAAAAGTATTACTGAAAATCATTTTGTACAAATCATTTTGAAAGGGCATAAAATAGCCAAAATCATTTTATACAAATCCTTATCGAAAATCATAATATAGGCATTTGCCTTAAAAATCATTATACGAGCCAATGTCGTAAAAATATCATACAATACGTCTTATGACGTTGTATAAAGTCAAATAAAAACCGTTATATGAATGTGGTTATGAAAACCAAAACACGAACATAATATCAATAGTATGAACCTGTATTGCTAGTCAGGCAATACATCGTAATTCGGAGCGTCTATTAGTATTTCGTTACTTTGGATTATTATAAGCCGCATGACATTGTTACCTTACTAAACCAACAACGGGTAGCTAACCTGATACCAATTTTGCCCATCTAAAGTAGCGTGTTGTCACAAAGGTCACGCTATGGAAATCTTCTCATACATAAATTCGCTTACCAATCAATGTGGCACGACGGGGATCAACCGTCAAGGCGGGAACTGGGGTGATCGTCCCCAAATAGTACTATTAAATGCATAAGCGTCTACCAAATCCCGGTAGTTCACAATTCATGCTAATGGGACTTTTAGTGACATAATCTAACTTTAATAATCCATTTAATTTCATCTATCGGGTCCTTTAATCATTTATCGGGTCATACAATCGGGTCATTCAATCATACGGGTCCAAATCAATAAACAAACAATCGGGAGAAATGGTGTCCTATTTTATAAAAACTAACATGTTATCTCCCTCGCGGGTTTATAAAACATTTATAAAAACATTTAAAAGAGTGCGAGGCTATGAACTCACATTGATATGGGAAGGCGGGTTATCGGCAATTCGGACGTACGGTACGTGCTTCAATCACGGAAACCTAGACAAATAATACTCGTCTTAGACTCATGTCCAATGACTTTATAAAAATATCAATTATGTATACATATGATGATTATATATATATGATGATCAAATGGGTTTGCATATTCTCATTTACTCATTTTAGTGTTATGTGTCGATAATTTTTATACTAGTTTACTAGTTTTACCTATTTACATATTTTAAGTCCAATAAACTTACTATAAGTTCTTTGACTTGTTTTAATCCATGTTATACCTATATTATCAGTATATATATATACTTTTCATGTTGGGCCTAAATGAGTTAGGCCCAATAATAAGATTATAAGTGTTTTAGTCCATTTTTGTTGTATTATTAGTCCAATAACGTTAATTAGCTCGTAAATGTCCGTATTTCTTATAGTTCGGGTTTTATCGGTTTTTACTTGTATTAGATACTTATATATCAGTATATGACTTTTATAAACTTTACATTAGACGGGTTTGGTCGTCTAAGTTTTATTTGGCGAAAAACGTTAATTTTACGGCGATAGCCGAAAAAGTCGTAAAAATCAAGTTTATAGTTTTTATTACTTATAAATATTATTTCACCACCATTTATATAAGTTATTCATTCACTTAACCTTTTACATATTTATATAAATAAGTTTTATAAGTTAGTGGGTTTTCATTTATATTTTATACTATTAAATTTTGAGTGCTTATCTAATAGTATTATCCTTTAATTTCCAAAAATCTGATTTTTATCTTCACTTTCACCAAAACTGCCATATCTTGAGTTCTATATGGAGATAGAGACTCAAATTTTTATCACATAAACTACATGATATGTGCTACATTTAACTCTTCTATAGTTCTTGAGTCTTTTTCTTTGATAAAACCCGTGCAATCCCATGTTTTCTTCAATATTCACCCGATTGACTCTGAAAACACAATAAACACAAAAACCACGCATAATTCCAAACAAATGATATTAAATACGTGTTTTGGTCTTGTTTTAGCCAGAAATAAGTGGTAAAAGGATGGGTGTTTTCACACCTATCAAATCCCCTATACTTAACCATTGCCATGCCCTCATGCAATGCTTAGTGATAAAGCAATTTTACACTTTTCTCATAATCAATCAACCTTAGCCTTATTAACATTCTACTAAACAAAAATTAAAGTAATAAGAGAAATTAAAAATTTTAAAGTAAACAAAAGGATAGAAAACCATTTTCACTTGAAAATAGCTATATGGAAATAACTTGCAAAGAGATCAAGGACTTACATTAGGGCTTCGGTGCTGCGAAGGTTTATCACCCTCAAGTTTCACGTTCCCCAAACTA
Source organism: Glebionis coronaria (assembly GCA_025667525.1). Taxonomy (NCBI): domain Eukaryota; kingdom Viridiplantae; phylum Streptophyta; class Magnoliopsida; order Asterales; family Asteraceae; genus Glebionis; species Glebionis coronaria. The sequence goes on along the minus strand of CM046882.1, from coordinate 168,337,826 downwards.
AGCTTAAAAACGAGTTCATTGTTATTATAAGTTAGCAAATCAAACACTTACACATATGGCTTAATTATATGCTTAAACTCCCTTATTCCTAGTTGTATCTCTTATATTTTATTTTTGTCTTAGAATGATCATGAAGATGCATTTTTGGACTTATTGTGATAGTTTATTTAGGCTGAAAGCAAAGTAGGACGATTTGATCAATAGTTAGCTAAAGGACAAAATCTCTTAAAACTGCTTCTCGGGATATCAAAAAGTTCATATCTTGGCATAACTTGGTTCACGATTTGAGACCTTTCTAGGGCCGATATTTGGCATGTACTTCATACTTCATATCTTCGAGAGACGTTCTTGAGATAATGGTCTTCTCTTCGTTATAGAGTTTCTTCACTTGGAGACTTTTGAGGGGTACTCCAACTTTGTTGACCACGACTTCATGATTATTTCTTCAATCTCTAATTGGGATTTTGAGATACAACGATCCGCCTCCTTTTCAGACTTGGATCTATTTATCCTCATACCTTGTTAGGGTCTTTTCGGATAGACTTCTCCATGATCTTTATGGGAGTTGATTGCTTTTCGTCGTAAGTCTTGATCCTTCATATTGATTTTGGGAATAATGCTTTTCACATCACCTTGGATATTTAGCAATAAGATTGAATCCTCATGCCTTTTTAGGGCCTTTTCGGACTCGCCAATCTTCGCGCCCCGCTTCATAAGTAATGCCTTGGCTATGAACTCTTATCATTACCGAGCAACTTTTAAACGATCTTGGGCCAGAAGCTAAGTAACTTTTCAAATCGTACGACCTTACTTAGTGCAGATAAATTACTAACAAGTGATGGGAGAATAGGCAAATAATTACACCAAGTGAGCTTGTGCAAGAATACCGACTTATAATTGACTCTATCATTTCTCGTTCTCCACAATTTAAAATCTCAAGTAATGAGACTCGTGGATGCTTAGCCTAATAAACCAATTAAGGTCTACATGGTTAAGAATACTAGCTAGAATAAACTTGAATAAGTCTACTCGGGTCGAGTCAAAATAATCGCAACGGGCCTAATATGTCAAAGACTTCAAAACTAGCTACACCACTTTATTAATATTTTTGACTTTATTGTGGGATATAAACATATGAAAGCAATGATAAAAATTTAAAAATTACGACTAAATGGCCAAAGTTAATTAAAAATTTGAAAAATGTTGAAAAAGATGATTTTCCGGTTAAATGAAGGCATTTTCATGGAAAAGTCCACTTAAAACTTCGATAGAAGTCCCCCTTACACTTAAGATAAACATTGTCCTCAATGTTTAAGCATGTGGGAAAAGTCTCCCCTACACTTATGACATTGTGCACGTTGGTTAACTCAAGTTAAGGAAGAGACGACTAAAGTGATCAATTTCAAATGTGAGTATGAAGAAAATTGAATCACGATAGTTGAGAGATAGAACCAGATTTCCGATAACACGGGAGCACGGTTCTTCAAAGGTTCCAAAAGTGCATTCATCCATATAATCACATCACTACACAAACACAAACACCTATATAGGTCCCCCTACACTTAGGAGGTTAAAACAGAAAAGGATAGATACTCGGGCTGCCTCCCGAGGAGCGCTTGTTTTTTATAACCGAGTCACGAGCCTGACTCGACCCAAAATTAGTTCATGGGAAACATGGTGAGGGATGGAATCATCTCATTAGAGATGTCCTCACCAAAGTACAACTTCACTCGTTGGCCATTCACCTTAAAATTAGGTCCATTAGGTTGAGCGAGCTCGAGAGTACCATATGGAAAAGTTTGGGCAATGGTGAATGGACCGGACCAACGAGATTTAAGCTTGCCCGAAAAGATTTTCAACCGAGAGTTAAAGAGTAAAACTTTGTCTCCGACTTGGAACTCTCGGTTTTTAATCTTGGAGTCGTGAATGAGCTTAGTCTTCTCCTTATAGATCAAATAATTTTCATAAGCCTCATTACGGAGTTCATTCAGCTCATTGAGTTGGATCTTGCTTAGGTTACCGGCTTTGTTGATATCAAAATTAGCCCACTTCAAGGCCCAGTAAGCCTTGTGCTCCAACTCAATGGGGAGGTGGCATGCTTTCCCGTACACGAGACGATATGGTGTACAACCAATCAGAGTCTTGTATGCGGTACGAAAAGCCCACAAAGCATCATCAAGTTTATCAGCCCATGAGGCACGATGCTCTCCCATGGTTCTTTCAAGAATTTGCTTTAATCCTCGGTTGGATATTTCAGCCTGGCCATTAGTTTATGGGTGATAGGCGGTGGAAAGACGATGATTTACACCATACTTAGCCATGACTCTTGCAAATTGGTCATTGCAAAAATGAGTCCCGCGATCACTAATAATGGCACGAGGCACACCGAATCTAGCGAATAGCGATTTCAAAAAGTTACAAACCACCCTTGCGTCATTAGTAGGTAAAGCTTTGGCTTCAACCCACTTTGAAACGTAGTCAACGGCTACAAGAATGTATTTGTTTCCTTTAGAGGAAGGGAATGGCCCCATAAAGTCGACACCCCAAACATCAAAGATTTCACATTCTTGTATGAAATTTTGAGGCATCTCATCTTTATGTGTGATCTTGCCTTGTTTTTGGCAAGCATCACATCGTTTAACCATCTCGTGAGCATCACGGTAAATGGTGGGCCAATAAAATCCCGAGTCAAACACTTTTTTGGCGGTGTAGTTGGGACCAAAGTGACCACCAGTGGGTCCTTTGTGGCAAGCGTCAAGGATTTCTAAAGTTGCCGGTCCATCAACGCATCGGCGAATAATCAAGTCGACACATTGTTTGAAAAGATACGAGTCATCCCAAAAGTAAGTCTTAATGTCTTTGAAGAAATTTTTCTTTTGTTGGGATGTTAGCCCGTCAACGAGAATTCCACCCGCCAAGTAGTTTGCAATGTCAGCAAACCATGGGGTTTCATCAGAAGTCGAGTTGATAGACATTAAGGTCTCCAGGGGAAAAGAGTCATTGATCTCTTTGTTCGGATGATCCCCTTGATAAGGATCCTCAAGTCTACTGAGATGATCCGCGGCTAGGTTTTCAGCTCCTTTCTTATCGTGAATTTCGATTTTAAATTCTTGGAGTAGCAAAACCCAGCGAAGAAGTCTTGGTTTGGAATCTTGTTTAGTCAACAAGTACTTCAACGCAGAATGATCGGTATACACAATTGTGGTAGAAAGGACAAGATAGGGGCGGAACTTTTCAAAGGCATAGACAACAGCTAAAAGATCTTTTTCGGTTGTTGTGTAATGCAATTGTGCCCCCGTCATTGTCTTGCTAGCATAGTGGATTGGTTGGAAGTGTTTGTTCACTCTTTGGCCCAGAACCGCTCCAATAGCAAAGTCGCTAGCATCGCACATCAACTCGAAAGGCAGCTCCCAGTTAGGGGTAACCAAGACCGGTGCCTTAGTTAGCTTATCCTTAAGCAAGTTGAAGGCTTCAATACACTCTTTGGAAAAGATAAAAGGAGTATCTTTTTCCAAGAGGTGGGTCATCGGGCGAGCGATTTGAGAAAAATCTTTGATGAATCGACGGTAGAAGCCCGCATGACCGAGAAAACTTCTCACACCCTTCACGGTTGAAGGTGGAGGCAACTTAGCGATAACATCGGCTTTAGCACGGTCCACTTCAAGACCGTCTTTGGAGATTTTGTGTCCTAGAAACGATGCCCTCTTTTACCATGAAATGGCATTTTTCCCAATTAAGAACAAGGCGAGTGTCTTCACACCGCTTAAGCATACGTTCTAAATTGGCAAGGCAAGCAGAGAAAGAATCGCCATAAACCGAGAAATCATCCATGAATACTTTCATAGTGTCTTCCACCATGTCATGGAAGATAGCCATCATACACCTTTGGAACGTCCCAGGAGCATTGCATAAACCGAAAGGCATGCGTTTGTAAGCAAATGTTCCATAGGGGCAAGTGAATGTGGTCTTTTCTTGTTCCTTGGGATCGATGGGAATTTGAAAATACCCGGAGAAACCGTCTAAAAAGCATTAATAGTCATTACCAGCTAGACGCTCGAGCATTTGATCCATGAAAGGAAGAGGAAAGTGGTCTTTTCGTGGCATCATTGAGCTTGGAATAATCAATACAAACTCTCCACCCAGTAACGAGACGAGTGGGAATCAACTCGTTGTGTTCATTGGGAACAACGGTTATTCCGCCCTTCTTGGGCACACAATGGACGGGACTTACCCACGGCGAATCCGAAATAGGGTAAATCAAGCCGGCATCTAGAAGTTTGATAACCTCTTGTTTGATGACGTCATGAATACGAGGATTAACCCTTCTTTGGCTCTGGATTGCGGGTTTAAAGTCATCTTCCATGAGAATCTTGTGAGTACAAAAGTTCGGATCAATTCCGCGGATATCGGAAATTTTCCAAGCAATTGCCTTCTTATGATTTTTAAGCACGACGATGAGGCGAGATTTCTCTTCTTCTTTCAAGTCCTTCGCAATGATGACGGGCGACTTCTTATTTTCTTCAAGGAACACGTACTCGAGATGGGGCGGCAACTCCTTAAGTTCTAAATCCGGAGGATTTTCGATGGGAGGCGTTTTCAAAGTCGGAGTATCGATAACAATAACCGTGGGAGATGGTGGAGAAATATTGTCTTCTTTAAGAATGTTCTCAATGAGGCGAAGATCTTCATCCCAATCGGTGGGAGAATCGTCATGTTCTAAGTTCACATCTCCCATAGTGGCTTCCAAATCTTTCCAAAGGAAATCACTTTCTCCAAATAGAGATAGTGATAAATCAATAGAGGAAACGGTCTCAACATTGGGAAGAGAGGTAGGAATACTTTTACAAGCATCTTTGAAGTGTTCTTCACAAGCCTCATCAAGAACGTCAATACAATTAACACTCTCGTTAGAATAAGGCTGTTTAGAAAGCTTTCCCATGTTGAAGACAATTTTATAGTCACCCACTCTCATGATAAGCTCACCTGCTTCAACATCGATGAGAGTGCGACCGGTCCTCAAGAATGGACGACCAACGATCAATGGCACACGAGGGTCCATCTCGTAGTCGACGACGACGAAATCGACAGGAAAAGTGAATTTGTCGACTCCTACAAAAACGTCTTCGGCTATCCCCACTGGATAAGCAACCGTACGGTTAGCTAATTCCAGAGTCATTTTTGTGGGGACTAGCTCAGGGAGAGATAATTGATTCCAAACGCTTAGAGGCATTAAATTAATATTGGCACCTAGATCGGCTAGAGCCATGCAATTATCTACTCCCGGGAAGTTGCAAGGGATTAAGAAACAACCCGGATCACCAAGCTTGGTTGGCAATTTCCTTAAGAGCACTGCAGAGCAATTCTCATTAAGTTGGGTGTTAGCAATATCAAGAAGCTTCTCCTTGTCACTAAGAAGATCTTTGAACATTTTCGCGTATTTGGGCATGTGAGCGAGAGCCTCAACGAAGGAGATGTTAAAATTCAATTGTTTAAACATTTTGAGAAAGTTCGAAACTTGAATATCATCCTTGCTTTTGAGCTTCTCTTTCCTCAACCTTGAAGGGTAAGGTATATCGGAAGAAGAGGAAGGCTTTGGGATCGAAGGATCACTCACATCCTTGGGTGGAGGAGGGGTAGAAGTAAGAGGTGGAGAAATTGGGGAAGTAGAAGGATGAGGAATAGGAGCAGGTGACTCGTTCTCCTTAGTCACAATCACCGGTGGAGGTATAGGAAGCTCGGGTTCGTTAGTACCTTTGCCACTGCGAGTGGTGATTGCTTTCATCTCCCCTCTTGGATTCGCAACGGTGTTACTCGGATGAGTACCTGAAGAAGAGGGTTTATTACCTTGGAAGAAACTAGCCATCACGTTCCTTAAGTCATTCGTTTGACTTGCCAAAGTGTTTCTCATATCAGCTCTCAGATCATTTCCTTGTTTCACCATGTCTGCTTTCAAGTTGAGCACTTCCCGTTGGAGATTGTCCACGATCACATCATTAGTCCTCATGTAGGTTCCAATATCTTGTTGTAATGCGGTGGGTTGGTTGGGAGGAGCATTGTAGGCGGGTGGTTGATAAGCAGGTTGTTGGTAAACTTGGTTGTTTCTTTGAGGTGGATATGGTTGTTTGTGAGGTGGTATGTATGGTGAACGAGGTTGTTGTTGTTGAGGAGGACGATTAAGGTTTTGTTGTTGGTTTGGGTTGTTAGGAGGAAAACCGGGCGGTGAGAGATAGTTGTTCGAACGGTAGCTAAGCAAGTTGCGGTCTCCTTGAGGGCGAGCTTGATAAGCGGCCGGAGGATAGGTACGTATGCTGCATTCACATTCTTAGAAGGATAGTCTTGGGTGGTGGTACAAGTGGTGTAAGAGTGAGGACCCCCGCATATTTCACATGGTTGGCTAACAACATTGACTTGAGCGTCTTGAGCGTTTTTAGCGTTGATGCTGTTGGTGTTGTTAGCGGTGTGGGTAACAAGCGATTCAAGAAGCGTAGTAATTTTGTCAAGTCGCTTGTCGCTTTCATTAGTACTAGCACTAGCGACATTTGTCCGCACACTCTTGGTTTGCACACGAGATTTATTCTCAATGATATCCCAAGCGGCATTAGAAGTCTTAACCAAAATATTAACCCCCGAGGCACTGTTTAGTGAATCTTGGTCATTCATGTTTAAACCATTATAAAAAGTATTAATGTGATGCACTTTGGTAAAACCATGTTGTGGGCACTTTCTTAAAAGATCTTTAAAACGGTCCCAAGATTCACTAAAAGACTCATCGTACTTTTGTTCAAAATTAATGATTTCATTCTGCAAAGCGGTAGTACGAGAGGGTGGGAAAAAGTAGTTGATAAATTTGGTCACCAAATCCGTCCACGTCAGAATACTTTGTGGCGGTTCCTTTGCAAGCCAATGCCGGGCTTGTCCCTCTAAGGAGAAAGGAAAGAGTTGCAAACGGATTACCTCTTGTGGAACACCATTGAATTTGACCGTATTCGTGAGTTGCAAGAATCTCTTGATGTGGTCATGTGGATCATCAATGGTACGCCCCAAGAATGGTTGAGCAGAGACCATCTGAATAAAACCGGATTTGAGCTCAAAGTTGTTTGTTGCAATCGTGGGTATGAAAATTGGATCATTGTTGCCGTCTACATGTGCTTGCAGAAGTTCAATCATCGGGCGATTGTCCGGTAGAGGCTCATTGTTGTTGTTATTATTGTTGTTGAGAGGTGGATTGTTATTGTTTTGAGGTGGGTTATTGTTGTTGTTTTGTACACCGGCCGTGTCTAAGTCTTAGAGAGGCTCGGGCTCTTGATAAGACGTTGATCATGTACGCATGCACCTGCAAAAGAACTAACAAGGCAAAAACAAAGCAGAAATATTTTTGGTTTTTATGTTTTTTAATTTTTAGGATTTTTGAAAATTTTATATTTTTTTGTGTTTTTGAAAATTTTATATTTATTTTTTTTGGGTTTTAGAAAAAGTTTTATGAAAAAGTAACGTTCACGGTGAACGGATCCCAAAATCCAAGTTCTCACAAAAAACTATTGATCTTAACGAGAAGAGCCGGCAGCGGCGCCATTTGATAACTTGGTTTTCATTGGGTTCAAGATTAATCTCGGAATCTCCTCGAATTGATCACGGTTCAAAGTGGAATGATTGTTCTTGGTGACAAATAGAAGGTTTGGTTTGTTATCTATTTTAAACTAATAGCAATTAAATGTAAATGTCGATGAGCGAAAAGAGTTTTAAAGATTAGACTAAAAGAACGAGTTAAAAATAAATGTTTGAAAACTTAAAGACAAGATTTAGAAAAATACTTCAACACTTAACAAATCTAAAACTTGAAAACTTTTTAAGAACATAAAACTCATCCAATCGGAATGTGCCAAAAGAGCTGATCGGAATGTATCAAAAATCACCTCGTCGGAATGTTCAAATCGGAAAGGTCAATCGGAATAACTATAAAGGAGGCAATCGGAATGTTTAATAAAATTCCAAATTGGAATGTCACAAAAGGTGCAAATCGGAATAATCATAAATGGATGCAATCGGAATATGAAAAATAGCTCAAATCGGAATACAATAACTTCTTGCTATCGGAATATCACAAAACCTCCCTAATCGGAATGTTCTAAAACCCTAATCCGATATGACTGATCGGAATGTGGAGACAGCCAACAATCGGAATACGAAAACCCTTTTCCGATCTAATGATCGGAATAAGGGGGGGTGCTGATAGGAATGTTAGATCGGAAAAGGGTTTATACCCTTTCTGACTTACTCTTTTGATCCGAAATATAAGCTAAGGCAATAAGCTATAGGAATAAGCCAACACCAAAACTAGCACGAATCTAAACTGAAACGGATTAAATAAGCACTAAAAACAACTTTTACTAACTTTAAATAAGCAAACTTTTAAATCAAATAATAAAAAGATGAACTTTTTAAGAAAACTTTTTAAAAAGTAAATAAGCTAAACATGTAAATAAGCCAATAAGCACAAGAATCTTAAAGCTTAATCAAATGAGAGCTTATGTAGGAACAAAAAGATTAACTTTTAAGCACGAAAACATTAATGAACAACACGGATCATAAGTAATTCGCACCAAAAGTGAATCAAAATCAAAGAAAGGTAGAATGAGATGAAAGATTAAAAGCTTAAATTTAAACTTGATTAATGAAAGAGACAATACAAAGGTCTAATCTTTGAAAGATTAAAAGAAAGAAAGATGAGAACTTAGTGAGAGAAAGTTGAGAACTTTCTCTCTCTAAAACTAGAGAAAATGAAAAACTAAAAACTAACTCTCTCTAAAATTGTGAAGTGAAATCCTATATATAGGCGTATGCTTGTGGGCTTGTGAATAGGATTTGTTTTTGGGCTTCTTTTCTTCTTTCTTCTTTAGTCTTTACGTTTCTTTAAATAAACGTTTCCGACTTTGGATTTTGAGAAGTGTCGGTGAATAATTCCAACTCGTCTTATAATCTTTTGTTTAATAGATTCGAGTTCTTCGACATATATGAATCTTCCATCTTTGGCCCTTTTCTTCGATAAATCTTCAAATAGGCACAATGACTTCAAATCTTTTGCATCTCTTGGACAATAGACTTCGTCTTGAGTCTTTTTCTTTGATAAAACCCGTGCAATCCCATGTTTTCTTCAATATTCACCCGGTTGACTCTGAAAACACAATAAACACAAAAACCACGCATAATTCCAAACAAATGATATTAAATACGTGTTTTGGTATTGTTTTAGCCAGAAATAAGTGGTAAAAGGATGGGTGTTTTCACACCTATCACCCTTTATAATAGAATGGAGCTGGTCTAGTAACTTGTGGACTTTGCTGGACAAAAGGTCTGGGTTTGAACATGGTTGACTTTTTATCAGCGTTGACTTTTGAAGCATTGACACACTTATATGCCAAATGTGAAAAACTCCCACAACTATAACAAGCCTTTCTAGACATAACCCTAGGTCTAGATGAAAAGAAACATGTCCCATTATCACAAACTTGACTTTTTGGTGACCTAGGTTTTCTATACATTTCTGCATACTTAACACTAGGTTTTCTATCAACATTTAAGCCAAGGTCAACAGGTTTTCCAGTTGAAGGGTTGGTCACTTTTATGGGTGTAGACTCATCTGGGCTTTCACTAATCATGCCACCTTTAACAAACAAAGTAGGATTGGCTTTCTTCCATTGTTCCAAATTAGTCAATTTCGGCTTATATTCCTCTACTAGAGTAAGAACTCTTGGTGGAGGAATGAAATCCTCTTCTTGGAGTTCTAGTATACCAGTCCAAGACAAATCCTTTCTAAGAACACCATAAAAGTTCCCAGCAGGTGGTGGAACATCAACATACTCTTTCATCCTAATCCCAGTCATATCCCTAGAGTCTCTTTGTTCACTAACACATTTTTCTAGGGTTTGAAAAGCATTATCAAATCTTTGAATTTTATGCCCTACATTATTTTTGTTTTTAATGGCCTCATCTAACTTAGCTTGTATGATTCCTTTGGATCTCTCCAAAATATCCCTATGGTCAACACTAACTTTAAGGTCATGAGACAAAACGTTAATTTGATCTTTTAGGTCAAGCTCCATTTTCTTATTCAGTCACAGTCTTTTCAGATTGAACAGGTGCTAGTTGATAATTAGATAACTTGCATTTTTCATCAAAAACATCTGATTTTAACTTTAAAATTTCTTTGTTAAGTTTTTCAGTGTTTAAACGATAACCTTTACTACAAAATGCATCATCTTATACCTTATTATCTGATGAAGATGAAGAATGTGCCATGAGAGCATAGTGAACATGCTCCTCTTCTTCCTTTTATGGAATCAAGGACTTGTTCTCTTCTACCTCCTTGGCCATAAAGCTCCAATCCCAGCCAACACCATGAATTTCTTACATGGCAACCATAGCCTTTGTGTCTTCAACCTTGGTGATTTGGCTTGAAGGTTTTCCAGCATCAAATGTTCTTGGAGATCTGCATTCTCTCATAAAATAACCCATTCTATGGCAATTTTAACACTAAACCTTGGATTTATCAAACCTAGCAGTGTCTTTAGCATTAAATGTCATCTTCTTCCTGAATCTTCTATTCCATCTATTGACCCTTATTCTTGCAAGTGCCATATTACACTTTATGTGCATCTCCTCGAAATTCTCATCACTGATTTTCTCAAGGTCCTCATATGTAATCACTAAACCATTGGGCAATGCAGCAATGTACGCACACACTGTATCTAGATCAATACCAGCATGTTTAATCCTTGGTGAGTCAACATTGTATGTGTCAGCGTCTGAATGTAGGGCGCTGTCAAAGCTTGATCTAACGTTGACACATGGTGATCCAGTACCGGGGTGCACGTATGAATCCCTTTGATCAAATTGACCTTCACTATGTTAGAAGAAAGCCATGTTTCCAGAGGTAGATTTTCTTCCTTGATCCAAAAGGATCTCATTCTCTACAATCTTTAGTTTATTGTAGACATCATCAAACGTGGAACTTTTGTGAGCAATGGTAGCAATAATATACCTTGCTTCAATCTTCCATGCATCACTAAGACTTTTAAGGAAAGTGGTAATGATATCAGCATCATCATACACTGTTCCCATAAAGGACAATTTGCTTGTGATGTCAAGAAGTTTGCTTCTCACCCCACTTATCTTTTCATTGGGAAGAGCTTTGAACACAGCTTACTCATGCAAGAGTTGCTTCTTCTTCTCTGATGCAGTATCATCAATACCACCATAGTTGACTTGAAGGGCTGCCCAGAGCTCTTTGGCAAACTCAAAAACTCTATACTTGTGCTGATTTGCTGGTCCCAAAGAAAGTTTGAGAATGCTTAGAGTTTTCATGTCATTCCTTCTCTTTGCAATGTCCCCAGTTGAGACAACTCTTCCATCTGAAGGTCTTTCTTTTCGATCCTCTTCAGTTTAGCCATCAATTGATCTTGCAGCAATAGCAGCAGTATCCTAGGAGCCTTATCGAATGTGTTTCCATATTCAATAATTTCCCATAGAGTGTGATCATGAATTTGAAGATACTGCTCAAAATTGAACTTCCATAGCTCAAAGTTGTCAGGGTCTAGCATGGGGATTTTTAGATTGTGGCTAGAGGAGGAAGTCATCTCTGGAGTAGACATATTGTCTGGTTTTTAGGGTTTCTTGAAAAATTAGGTTTTGGCGATTTAGGGTTTTTAGGGTTTTGTGTTCTTTAGATCAAAATTCCTCAACAAGCTTTGATACCACTTGTTGATCCTAAATTTAGATCGATTTAGCTTTTGTCTAAACGAGATTAAATCAAGTTAAACACTTAGAGAAACTTTGTTGTGTAAACAATTCAAGTACTATGCGGAATTAATACTTGAATGAAGAACAAACAAAACAAATAAACCAAACTTTCACTTTGATTGATAATCGAACTTGTGTACAATGAAAGTGTAAAACATGTATTGAACTAAAACCTAAAGGCCTCCTTTTATAGATTAAGGAACCTTGTACATGAGTCTACGTATCAGCTATTTTAGGTAAAGATAAACATAGAAAATACATTGTCGAACATATCTTTACTAGAAACATAAAACGTGTAGACTAAGTATTCTATCAGTGCTTGGACTTCTTCTCATCAGCGCTTGATTTCTTCTTGTCAACGCTTGATCTGACAACGCTTGATTTCTTCCTATCAACGTCCAATTAACTCTTGTTAGCGTCTAAGTGTCTTGGCTCATTTTATTCCCAACATATTCTTGATACAAATCATCTACATAGTTGCGGTAGAGATTTGGTATTGTTACTTTGGCTAAAAACACAAAATTTTCGAGGTATTTGGATCATTATTCGGCTTAAAATCACGAACTGGTGTGTTAGATCCGAGAAACCAGCATAAGTCGGCCAAATATTAGGATATCTTCGGAATAATTGGATTATTCCAAAGTTGTGGAGAGGGTTTCTGTATTGCGAACTGATTCATTACGAAGTGGTGTTATCTTCGGAATTATTGGTCATATTGCGAATTCGGTCATAGATTTTCTGTATTGCGAAGTCTAACTTTTTAAGGTTCCGAAGTTTGCTAGAAGATTAATTCCGAAGTACTTTATACATAATATTCCGAAGTAAACTTACATTCCGAAGTTCCTTCATTCCGAAGTGACGTTCATTCCGAAGTGATGTTTATTCCGAAGTGACATTTATTCCGAAGTTAAGTTTTTTCGAAGTTAAATTTATTCCGAAGTTATGTTTTCTTGAAGTTAAATTTTTTCCAAAGTTAAATTTATTCCGAAGTTAAGGCTTTCCGAAGTTAAGTTTTTTCGAAGTTCAGTTTTTCCGAAGTGAAATTCCGATGTTAAATTCCGAAGTTCACAGATTCCGAAGTTACCAAGATTCCAACATTCTGAAGAAAATTTTTTTAAGGTTCCGAAGTTAAATTTTTTTGGATTGCGAAGTTGTTCTTTGGTTTGGATTCCGAAGTTACCAAGAGTTCAATATTCCGAAGATAAAAGTCTATTATTGCGAAGTTGCTATTTTTCCGAAGTTATTGTTTGGATTATTGCGAAGATAATTTGCAAAATTATTCGTGCAATTTTTGTTTGTCTTGGAATTTTTTAGCTTCTTGTGAACACTTTGTTGAGGGATTTCACACAATTTTTCAGAATTGACAACCACACCTCATCATAACACATCCACTAAGATCCTAATCCATTCACACACATTTACAATGTCTAACAACAACATCAGCAATGCGACTGCTAATCAAATTCGTTTGGAACAAGGTAGCAACGGTAATCCACCAGTGCTCACTGCCAGTTGCTACGTTCAATGGAGATCTCGTTTTCTTAGATGTCTCGATGGAAGAGAGAACTGAACTGCTCTTTGTCACTGCCTTGAGAATCCACCTCCAGTTTTTTAATTCAGACCCATTACCACACAAGCAGAGGATGGTACTTCATCAACTACACGAGCTATGGAGAATTTCGATACATGTCCTACTTAGAAATAGAAACTCCTCCAAGCTGAAGTTGATGTTGTTAACTACATACTCACTGGGATTGATAACGATATCTATTCCACGGTTGATGCATGTCCTAATGCTATGGAAATATGGAATGCTATTCATCGTTTGAAGCAAGGTGAGTCGATAAATGTTCAAGATCTCGGTACTAATTTACTTTGGGTGTTTGGAAAATTCACATCTAAAGATGGTGAATCCATTGACTCATATTACTCGAGATTCTACAAAATGATGAATGAGCTTGTCAGAAATCCGTGCACCATCTCCAATCATCATGCCAATGTTCAGTTTGTACTTCAACTCAAACCGGAATGGCAAAGGTTTGTGACTTTGGTTAAACAAAGGGAAGATATCAAGACCATCTCCCATCACAAACTTTATGATATCTTGAAACAACATCAAAATGAAGTGAACGAACTAAGGGTTGAAAAGGCAGAACGGTCTGCTAACTCTATTGCTTTTGTGGATGCTACTTCAACAAAACCCGTTCACCGTCAACAACCACCTACTCATTCCTCAAAGTCATCAAGCTCATCCACCAAACCTCTAGCTACTGCTAGAAACAAAACAAAATCAATTATCCCCACTCCACCTCCAAAGTATGACACCGAGTCAGATGGAGACAGTGATGATGAACAAACTTCAAGGGACAAGAAGATTGAGGAACTCATGTCTTTACTCACCACAACTTATAAGAAGATCTACAAACCTACCAACAACAACCTCAGATCATCATCCAATGCTCGATATAAGGAAGTTGATCATGCACCTAGGTATGATCGTGATGCTAGGAATGATAATCAGAGGTTGTTGAATCAAGTTGGGGCTAGAGATACTGTAGGGACTTCGGTTGTGCAGAAGACTGGGATTCAAAGCTTTAATTGCAAGGGATTTGAGCACATGTCTAGGGAATGTAAGAAGCCAAAACGGGTTAAGGATTCTGGATATCACAAGGAAAAGATATTTTTGTGTAAGAAAGAAGAAGCATGGTTTCCACTCACAGTAGATAAAGTTGATTGGCGCGATGACACTGATGATGAAGCAGATGCTCAAGAGTTGGAGGCACATTATGTGTACATGGCAAAGATTCAAGAAGTGATTCCAGAGACTGCTGATAATTCTGGACCTATCTTTGATACTGAGCCAATTGAAAAGGTACCATCATATGATAAGTATAATGTGTTTGCTAATGAACGACGACATCCTGAGCAACCTGAAAGCATCAACGACACATATTTAATGGACACGGAGGATAGCAATATCTCTACAGATTCATAGCATATGTGTAATGATGACGGTAATGCTGCTCAGGATACTAACTCGGATGAGGACCGTGATTTGCTTGCGTCTATTATTGATTCTTTAAAACATGAAATTGAGGAAAACAAAGAGGCTAATAAATGTTTGAAGCAAGCAAACACATCCTTAGCCGAGGAGATAGACAGTCTTAAAGAGTGTGATTATGTAAAAGAAGCTGATCGACGAGTTGCAATAGCAAATGGTTTGGTATATGAATGTAAGGTGCTCAACGAACAATATTGTTCTGAAGTAACACATGAAATTCATATGTCAAAACAAAAGATATCGGAACTTGAAGAACAACTGCTGCTACATAAACTCTAGATTACTGAATTAGAGTCGGTTAACAAAGATCAAACTGAGCTTTATAAAACTCGTGAAGAAAAGGATATTGAAAAAATTCTTGATTTGGAAAAGAGAGTCGAAACGTTAAACAGCATTGTTTAAAAAATGGGTCAGTCTATTCAAACCATGAATATGCTCAATAGAAATATGAAAACGAGTTTTGCTAAGCCTGAATATCTCATGAAAGTTCAAAGTATCAACCCTGCTCTTTATGATATCGGTTGTTATGTTGATAATCTTGCTCTTATGCTTTCCCCTGACTGCGACGAAATCATTCGTCATCAAGAAGAAAGTCGATCGAACTTAAGTGATTTAATAAACCTTTCTGATTCTGATCATTATGTTTAGTTTGTTCCTTAAAAAGAACTTTCCAAAGAACAAAATATGTATACAAATGTTCCACCACCGAGTCCATGAAAAGAAAGTTTCTTTAAAAAGGGGTTTTAAAAAGCAATCAATTTTGTTAGAAAAACAAATTTTGGATGAAAAACGTAAATGGGATGAGAAAAGTAAAAGTGTTCAACAATTTTTGTTTATAAAACAAGGGGTTTTAAATTTGTACAAAGGTGTCGTCGATTATTGTAAAATCCATGATTTTACCATGATTTTATGTAATGATGTTTCATCTAAAGATCTTAAGAACAATCACTCATGTGTTATAATCCTATAAGATGTGTGTATGAACTTATCATTATGTATATTTACATCTACAATCATTTTGTTTTTGTGATAGATTACATAACTTGAATCTTGTATATAAGAGTAAGAGAACAAATAAGGAACCATTCATATATATGAAACAAATCTATGAATGCAACATTTAGCAAAACATGGAAATATGTTGTGATAAGTATTTATTCCATCTATGTATATGTGTACATCTTAGGCATTCATGCACATCTTGGACTAGCCCAAAATCCTTTACCTTTTGGTGCTAGCCTAACACAAGCCCACAACATGTGCATATTTCTCTTTTTGGCTAAGAATGACACGCACCCCCTTATGTGGAAGGTGCAGGGATGCCTTGGAAACACAAGTGTCAACACTTGGCACAAATGTTTTTACCAAGGTAATCACACTCTTGCCTTGCATTCTCTCTTCCCCCTTTTGGCCGAAAACACTCTCTCACTCTTCACATTCCCTCTCAACTAGATCTCACTCTTTCTTCATCTTTCTCTCTCAAATGATTCGGCTATAAGCCACAAAAATCCTAGTTTGTTCATCTAACCTACTAGATCCTTGTCCTATAGTAATCACTAAACGTTTGGTAGCATCATCATCATCTTTGGAAGTATTGTGACAAGCCCTAGCCGAATCTATAAAGGCCACGGCTTAGTTATCTTTAGTGTTTTCTTCAACACCTTGACTAGATCTCTAGACTCCTTGTTCATATAGATCTTCCTTGATAACATTTAGGCAATAAAGGTATACTCCTTATGTTTCTTCATTTTCACTTGCATGCATCATCATCCATCTATAAACTCATTTATATATAGCTTGTTAAAAATCAAGATTTGGCGAAGCCATGGCCATTCTAGGTCACGACAAATTGTAGACCACCATAGCCATGGTTAAAATTTTTTTATAAAGGAATTCTAAGGCTTGTACTCTATGTTTGAACATGACTAAAAATCATATGAACCATTTTATAGATTTAAATGTAGCATAAGTTACAAATCTCACTTTTTTGGAATCTTGGTTAACTAATAATCATGGATATCACAAAGTAAGCTTGTATAACTCAAAAGACATGGAAAACCATGACCTTGAAGGTCATGGCATACATGAATAATGTATATATGAGTTATGTGCTAGGTTAAAATGATGGGATATGTATCATTACATGTTAAATGGACTATTAAAAATCACTAAAATGTTATATGTACTTAGATGGTCTTTTGGTGTACATGCATGCTAATGTAGAACCTAGATCTATGGTTAAATGGTAAACATGAAACTAGCATAAAGATCTAATGGAAATTTTTGGGAAAAGACAACCTAGCCATGGGCTATATGTTGTCTAGATGGGTTTAGGAAAGATCTTGGAAACATGCAATAAGATTACATGATTGTATTGGAATCCATAAATGTATATAAATCATAAGATTAACTAAAAACCCCATCTTGGAAATACCAAGATTAAAGATCTAGCCGTAGGCTATATATATATATATATATATATATATATATATATATATATATATATATATATATATATATATATATATATATATTTGGTGTAACACCCCCAAATTTTATACAATTCAATACAGCGGAAGAGTCGTTGGTGTTACGGGATAGCACATTACTCACATCATAGACAACGCATAAAAATCGCGTCATTTAATAATAAAAGCATTTCCATTCATAAATATCAAAGTTACATAGGTCCCAAGTCATTGTATTTAATACAGGTTTTACAAAGCATTTGAATGGAAATAAGTATTTAGGTGCGGGCCATGAATTCTTGTTGTCTTCCCGAGAATTACCTTCAAGTACCTGAGACAAAACATGTTAAAAGAAAAGTTCAGCGAAAACGCCGAGTGAATTCATAGAGTTTAATGAAATCCATCAATATAACATCGATATAAAATTATTATCGAAAATCATTTTGTACAAATCTTTGTAATAGGCCATAAAATAGCCAAAGTCATTTTATACAAATCCTTATCAAAATCATAATTTAGGCATTTGCCTTAAAAATCATTATACGAACCAGTGTCGTAAAAACATCATACAATACTTTTTACAACGTTGTATAGATCAAATAAAAATCGTTATATGAATATGGTTATGAAAAACCAAAACACGAACATAATATCAATAGTATGACCCCGTATTGCTAGTCAGGCAATACATCGTAATTCGGTGCGTATAGCAGTATTTCGTTAATTGGATTATTATAAGCCGCATGACATTGTTACCTTACTACAACAAACAACGGGTAGCTAGCCCGAAACTCAATTTGACCATCTAAATTAGCGTGTCGTCACAAAGGTCACGCTATGTAATCTTCTCATACATAAATTCGCTTACCAATCAATGTGGCACGACGGGGATCAACCGTCAAGGCGCGAACTGGGTTGATCGTCCCCAAATAGTACTATTATATGCATAAGCGTCTACCAAATCCCGGTAGTTCACAATTCATGCTAATGGGACTTTTAGTGACATAACCTAACTTTAATAATTCATTTAATTTCATCTATCGGGTCATTTAATAATTTATAGGGTCATACAATCGGGTCATACAATCATTCGGGTCCAAATCAATAAACAAACAATCGGGACAAATGGTGTCCTATTTTATAAAAACTAACATGTTATCTCCCTCGCGGGTTTATAAAACATTTCATAAAAACATTTAAAAGAGTGCGAGGCTATGAACTCACGTTGATGTGGGAAGGCGGGTTATCGGCAATTCGGACGTACGGTACGTGCTTCAATCACGGAAACCTAGACAAATAATACTCGTCTTAGACTCTTGTCCAATGACTTTATAAAAATAACAATTATGTATACATATGATGATTATATATATATGATGATCAAGTGGGTTTGTATATTCTCATTTACTCATTTTAGTGTTATGTGTCAATAACTTTTATACTAGTTTACTAGTTTTACCTATTTACATATTTTAAGTCCAATAAACTTATTATAAGTTCTTTAATTTGTATTAATCCATTTTATACTTGTATTATCAGTATTTACACTTTACATGTTGGGCCCAAATGGGTTAAGCCCAATAAATAAGTTTATAAGTGTTTTAGTCCATTTTGTTGTATTATTAGTCCAATAACGTTAACTTAGTCCGTTAATGTCCGTATGTTATATAGTTCGGGTTTTATCGGTTTTTACGTGTTATATATTTTTATATATCATTATATGAGTTTATAAAAGTTTACATTAGACGGGTCCAACCGTCTAAGTTTTATTTAACAAAAACGTCAATTTTACGGTAATAGCCGAAAAAGTCGAAAAAATCATGTTTATAGTTTTTATACTTATAAATCTTATTCAACTACCATTTTTATAAAGTGTCCATTTATTTAACCTTATACATATTTATATAAATGTATTATATGAGTTAGTGGGTTTTAATTCACATTTTATACTATTTTTATTTGAGTGCTTATATAATACTATTATACTTTAATTTCCAAAATCTGATTTTTATTTTCATGTTCACCAAAACTGCCATATCTGGAGTTACGTATGGAGATAGAGGCTCAAATTTTTATGACATAAACTAAATGATATGTGCTCCATTTAACACTCTTATAGATACTGTTGAATCAGCCTCTAAGTATTTTCTAAAAATCGTCTAAAACAGTGAACTCAGATTTGTACTCTAAACTTGTTTTGATCATATCTCACTCATTATAATGATTCCATTGCATGGCCAACTCTCACATGTGTACAAGACATATTACTTACTGTATATTAATCTATTCAAGCCATTTTATCAGTTCATCACATGGTTCTTTAATGTTTTATACAGCCATCAATTTAAGTAAGATTTTATCCTTGTTTCTTATAGTTTTTCATCTTTTTATTTATATTTATCAACACCAAATCCCCACACAATACTTTTATCATCATATATTCATCATATACATATACAATAGGAAAGAAAATACATGATTACATTATCAAAATAAAAAGAGGATAGGAAGAAACAATCTCTATACCACCATTAGTGATGAAAAGATGAGTTTTGATGAACAAGACTTGGATTTGATGGCAAGACTTGTGATAAACCAACACCACTTTAAGATCACCAAATCTTCATAAGCTTCTCATGGAAAATCAGCCCCAAGACACCAACAAAACTTCTCCTTGGATGTTAAAACTTGCACCAATCTTCATCTTTTTGAATGGAGATTAACATATGTTAATTATAACAAATGTTTGTGGTTAAAATTGATCAAATGGGGGAGTTTATGGGTGGTTCTTGGACGAATTTTTGAGAGAGGAAGAGAGGAGTTGGTGGTTTGCATGTGTTGAATGAGTGAATGGTTTTGGCTAGATGGTTTTGTGGTTTGTTAGCTTGTTTATTAAGCTTGCAAGACATGTGTCTTGCAAGTTTATGTATAAACTTGCCACAAGGCTTGTGTTGGCTAGTTATAGTGGGGGTGGGACAAGTGTCCCACTTGTCTCATCTCCACTAATTTACGGGTACTCCTCGATTCTAGTTTCCTCGATTTGCGTGCCCTCGGGTCGTTTTACGAAAAACGTTTTTATAAATTAATAATCAACGGCACAAAACGAATCTAATAAAAATTGTCTCATCAAAAACGGAGTTCGAAAACGTAAATACGTAATCCTAAGGTTTCCGGTTTAGTCGTAAAGGACGTTAAAATAAAATCATAAGTCCTAATCTCTTCTCGTAAATTTGTGAGTTTAGGAACCAACACAAATTTAAAATCTCAAAATAATATTCACGGACAAATTTATTTTCTGAAATGTCGGACTGTCACCAAAACGGTGTATGTAAACGTAAGCACGTAACGTAAAATCCTCCGGTTTAGACGTAGTCGATGCTACTTCAAGACATAAATCCAAATTACTTCCCGAAAATAAGTGAGTTCATAATATAACATTAAAATAATGTTTTTAAATAATATTTGAGAATAAAATATAAACCATAAATTGACGGATTGTCACAGCATTTACCCCTAAACAGGATCTTTGTCCTCAAAGATCATCTTATCTTACTACTCGCTTCTTATAGAGTTAAAGCCATGTGGGTATTTCCTCCACATTCGGTCTTTTCTCACAAGTGTAATCCATTACAATACGCGAGTTTCATCAAACATAACTACGGGAATAAGATCAGGCTTAATGTTGACTTACTTTCTCTATCCATGATGTTCACGGGTTTTTGATGAATACAACTTTTCGCCGATCTAAACTTTATCAAGAAGAATTCTGATTTTCACTTGATAGACATTTTATCAAGTTAGATATACGAAACATAATTCACGCAGTCCTTGAAGTCCTAGGGTAAATCCAGCTTATATGCCTTTCAAACCAATCTTTTTACATCTCAATGGTCCCATATAACGGGACTTAATTCCCATGATCTTTCATATCGTCTATTATTTTTTCCAAGGTGAAAATTTTTGGCTTAACTTCGCTACCCATCTGGCACTTCAAGATCTACATTTCATATTCACATAACCTCCTGCCCGCTACCGGCAGTCAATAATCAGATCCTAATTTCAACAAGCATTTCAGGTCTCACAGATCGAGTATTTTGTAAGGTTAGGTTCGCCATCATAGGAAACCTTAAACCTAAAAGACATGTCCAACTCACAATGGGTGTATGTCGGGTGTCTTCATCCCAACTCCTGCTTACAGATGCTCTAATATTTAAATCTTAACAAGATTCGATCTCGATCCTAATACGATAATTATCAATGATAATCTCTCCAAAGGAAAACGATTTTACAGTTTATTACCAAAGGTCAATCATTCAAACATAAAACAATACTTCTAGTGTTTTGTATTGTTACTTTACCTCGTCCCTTCGATTTGGGGTTGTAAACAGTACTCTCATCAAGGTTCGTTCCTAGTGACTTTTGAGAAAATCTCTAGAAATTCGATGCGAAGCGAGGATCTTGAGAAAGATGTTCGATACAGGCACACTATGTTTACATAACTCCTTTAAATATAAAAGAGTCAATTTCTTCATCAAGAATCTATCATTAACAGGAATGATATTAGCAGATTTGGTCAGTCTATCGACGATGACCCAAATCAAATCAAATTCAGATGATGACCTTTGCAAACGTTTACTAATGTATGAGGCCATGTATGCCTTCATAGTTTGCCATCAGTACAACTTCTTCTGATAATGATACATTAAATCAGAAATGACAAGAATATAATACGTATACTTACAAGATTCCAATCATAACTATATCTCAAAATCCTCCATATTTAGACAATCACAAGTGGACTTTTATACATTTAATGCTATCGGCTTCTCAATTCTAATGGTTCACATTATCCGCGACCCCCTTTTTATTATTTATATTATCCTTCTTACAAACATCGTTTATTTTTAAAATGTTCGGCAATTTATTTTGCACAGTCATTATTAAGAAATACATCTTAGTTGATTCATTATCCTTTCTATATAACGTGTTAGTATCTACGTTCACCTTTCTTCATATTTTATAAGTTTCAGCTTCGTTTCAGCTATTATTTTCATCAGTTTTGCTTAATCCGACGTTTAAAGCGTTGATAATTATTACAACTAATTAAATAATAAATATTTAATTTTTATGAAACGTAACGTAAAAATTTTAATTTTCTTAGTTCGACCAATTATAAAAATGTTCAAAATAAATTCGAATTTAATTAACAAGATTTTTGTCGATTTATCAAAAATAATTAAAATAATTAATAAGATCCGTATATGTTCGAAAAATCTTTGGTTATACTTTGGTCAAAATTTTCTTAGTTTGAAAAGCGTAAATTATCGTTTCAAATTTCAAGTCATGGTTTAAATGGTTTCCTCAATCCCTCTTAGGTTGTCTTGAGGTATACACGAACATTTACACCTAAACAGGAGTTTAGTTAAATATTCTGGGTATAAGGGAATAATCCCTCAAAAGTTCTTTTTGATAAAACATTTGTCAAAACATATTTGCACTTTCTTTTTGTTAAAAATCCAAAGTCTTAAATGACTTCTAATTTTTGAAGAGCCAATATATATATATATATATATATATATATATATATATATATATATATATATATATATATATATATATATATATATCTTACCATCATTAATCAAACGGTCATTTTATGTAAAGGATTAAGCATTAAGTCCCATGTTTAAATATTCAAGGTACAGGTTTTCATTGTTCGGCTAATTTAGGGCAGTCTATAACTAATTATTAACTCATTCTTATTCTTATAAACAAACAGATGGTCCTTAATGATCACAAGCATGAATTTATCAAGTTACAGCCTACACACGTGATTCACCAAATTTATTAATGCTACATGTGCATTGGTCAATCCAAGCGACATCACATGAAACTCATAATGTTCATTACAAGTTATGGATTTAGTGATTGGAATAGATAATCTTTTTCGCAGATGCGAAGTTGATGATAACCATGCCATGGATCAAATCTTTAAAACATACGCTAGAACCTTGTAAACGATCGAAGAAATATTCAATTTCGAGTTATGGATATCGTTTTCGACTGTCAATTTACTCAGTTCACAGTAATCTATAAACATAAGGAATGATAACACCATAGCTCTTCATGATGACGAGCTCGGTAGAATAAAATCTTTCTCCGACAACTTTGTCAGTTGTATGGTAATTCCTTTAATTCAGATGGTGCTGACGTACAGTGCACATGCCACAGGTGCAGCACCGGGAATATAATCAATACCAATTTCAACTTGCCTTAATGGCGAAAGTCTAGGTAATTCACCAACAAAAAATTCCTAAAGTTTCAGATAACAGAAACATCTTTTAATAAATTCATATTAGGTTCTTCTAGATTACAATATCTATAACTAGTTCATAACCATTCACAGTAAAATTTCAAGTCTAAATGCAGGATATGGTCATCCGTCAAGAATTATTTAGATCACTTTTGATAATCAACATCTTATCTTTTAGGGGAATTCTACTCGAGTTCTCATCAATTAAGACAATGTCGTCATGTCAAAATCAATCAATGCATTCTACTGACACTATCAACTTTTTAGTTTTATTGCCGTCGATAAGATGTGAACTTCTCAAAAGACTAACAATAACTCATAATCCTTCACAATTTCAAGGATATCAAGAGACATAACTAACCTTAAAAAGAGTAAGGTCAAGGCATAATCTACGCGAGAGAATTTCAAATCAGATACAAACGAAAACATTTAACAAATATGAATATATCCCATGTTTTCATAATTTCAGTACGCATTCGAAAGCTCCTCGGATCGTTACCGAGGTCATTCAAATATGAAATCTAATCAAAAGAAATGATATGAACGTCGATACATCCAGTCGGGTACACTCGATAATCAGATACTTTTCCTAAGAACCTCACTACGGGAGAATTGGACAAGAAAGAATTGTCAATTGTCAAATAAGACAAATTCCACAGATGAGTAAATTCGACTCAGAAGAATAAATAGTACGGGCACATATGTAGGTGTCCCTAATAATATGTCCCTATTTTTCACTTCTTGCAAATCTCATAAAATTTTAATCTTTCACAATCTTCAAAGAAAATGTAGTGTTTATTCATTAGTTTTATGGTGACTACTAATCAGCCTTGCATGGTCGCTTCCAAATTGTATGTAGGCGCGCAACTATATACAATTTCAAGATTAACGATGCAATACTCAGTTCGTCAAAATTTTATAATCATGTTTATAGTAAAAACATTTTCATGCTTAATTCTTAAATAAGAATCAAGAATAAATTTACAAAGATTTTCTTTGTTATGAAAACAATTAAGTTTTCCAAAGTGTTTCATAAACAACTTTATTTCGATAACGATTATTTATAAGTCTCACTTTAAATAATCCATATGGTGATGAAAACCCAATTTTTCTCAAGGGATACTGTTTTATCTTTATAAAAATAATGAGTGATCTGCAAAAGAGTGATGAAAGCTTGTTCACCAAGAACTAATTACAATATGATAGGAAATGAGCTTTAGCCAAATAATCATGAGGTGCATGACCTCAATGGCACTCAAAAAGAATAATCCGCAACATAACTCAATTCGAGATGAGTACTTGTTCAATGGTTGCATCACTAATGCGAACATTAGGAAGAAGCAAAAACAGATAGATAACATCGATACATGTAGGAATTAGCAATCAAAGGTAGTCTTTTCGTTAATCACAAACAAGTCAAAATTGTACCGTAACACATTACGTGTCACTATGTCATACAATTCCAAGAACTCATCCTACCAACTGATGTCTCAGTTAAGTTAGGGATTTTTAAAAGATACCACAATGAATACTAATCTACAAGAGTCATTAGGTGTTCCACATGTCCAAGAAGATCCATCGGTCCCAATTTAGAAGAAGATTTCTTCAATTTATTTCTTGGACACTGGGCATCCTCATCATTGGACAATGGTCTAGGAACAAAACTTAACACGAATCAACAATAAATTAAAACCTTATAATTCAATCACAGGGCTTAACGACTTCCTCTTAACAATTTCTTATTCCACACAAGTTAAATTTTACTTTATTCAAGTTTCAACTAATTTTATACTCAATTCGATATCCTACCTCATTCTCCAATACTTTCAATCTTATTCTTAGACCTTGAAAGGGCAATAAAAGTTCGATATGATCAACACTTAATTTCCAATCCTATAACTCCTTTATCAATAATTATCAAATGAGTCACTAGTATGAAATGACTTGATCATTCAACTAGACTTCTCGGAAAGGTACTAGTGGCATGAGGCTTTTGGGTAATGGTTCCACTGACAGCCTCAAGTGCAACATTCACCCTTTCAATTTCAATTGAAGAATTGGACAACAACGAATCAGATGACATCTTTCTAGGTGGTAACGTTTTGTCAAACTTCACTCTATAAGGAAAGATCGTCATGACATCGATATCAGTTTTAATCTCACCAATTCTTCTTTCAATTTCACAATCAACTAATATCTACATTTCTACGAATATCAACCATTTGTTAGGATCATAAATATCCACAACTTGGTTTAGATCTAGGATAGCTAGAATTCCTACGAGAATAGCTTTGATTAATTTACTAGGGGAGTTAGGGTTCCTTGTGACAATCTACGTCATATATATACCTCGTATAAATATCAAAATAATCATCAAACAATCATGTAATAAAATTACATCATATATATATATATATATAATCCAAGTTATATATATATATTAAAATAACACTTCTCAGTCTGGCCTTGTCGGTAACTCGGGAATTCTTCGGCACCGTTATAGTCAAAAGATTTTTAGACATTTTTAGAAAAATGTTTATAGTTAAATGATTTTGAAATGTTTTATTCAAAACCTTAGTTTTAAAAATCTTTCGTTCTCTATAACGAGAGCTCTGGTACCAAACTGTAACACCCCCAAATTTTATACAATTCAATACAGCGGAAGACTCGTTGGTGTTACGGGATAGCACATTACTCACATCATAGACAACGCATAAAAATCGCGTCATTTAATAATAAAAGCATTTCCATTCATAAATATCAAAGTTACATAGGTCCCAAGTCATTGTATTTAATACAGGTTTTACAAAGCATTTGAATGGAAATAAGTATTTAGGTGCGGGCCATGAATTCTTGTTGTCTTCCCGAGAATTACCTTCAAGTACCTGAGACAAAACATGTTAAAAGAAAAGGTCAGCGAAATCGCCGAGTGAATTCATAGAGTTTAATGAAATCCATCAATATAACACCTGTTTAAAATTATTACCGAAAATCATTTTGTACAAATCTTTGTAATATGCCATAAAATAGCCAAAGTCATTTTATACAAATCCTTATCAAAATCATAATATAGGCATTTTCCTTAAAAATCATTATACGAACCAGTGTCGTAAAAAAATCATACAATACGTTTTACAACGTTGTATAGATCAAATAAAAATCGTTATATGAATATGGTTATGAAAAACCAAAACACGAACATAAAATCAATAGTATGACCCCGTATTGCTAGTCAGGCAATACATCGTAATTCGGTGCGTATAGCAGTATTTCGTTAATTGGATTATTATAAGCCGCATGACATTGTTACCTTACTACAACAAACAACGGGTAGCTAGCCTGAAACTCAATTTGCCCATCTAAATTAGCGTGTCGTCACAAAGGTCACGCTATGTAATCTTCTCATACATAAATTCGCTTACCAATCAATGTGGCACGACGGGGATCAACCATCAAGGCGCGAACTGGGGTGATCGTCCCCAAATAGTACTATTATATGCATAAGCGTCTACCAAATCCCGGTAGTTCACAATTCATGCTAATTAGACTTTTAGTGACATTACCTAACTTTAATAGTCCATTTAATTTCATCTATCGGGTCATTTAATCATTTATCGGGTCATACAATCGGGTCATACAATCATTCGGGTCCAAATCAATAAACAAACAATCGGAACAAATGGTGTCCTATTTAATAAAAACTAACATGTTATCTCCCTCGTGGGTTTATAAAACATTTATAAAAACATTTAAAAGAGTGCGAGGCTATGAACTCACGGTGATGTGGGAAGGCGGGTTATCGGCAATTCGGACGTACGGTACGTGCTTCAATCACGGAAACCTAGACAAATAATACTCGTCTTAGACTCTTGTCCAATGACTTTATAAAAATAACAATTATGTATACATATGATGATTATATATATATGATGATCAAGTGGGTTTGCATATTCTCATTTACCCATTTTAGTGTTATGTGTTGATAACTTTTATACTAGTTTACTAGTTTTACCTATTTACATATTTTAAGTCCAATAAACTTATTATAAGTTCTTTAACTTGTATTAATCCATTTTATACTTGTATTATCAGTATTTACACTTTACATGTTGGGCCCAAATGGGTTAAGCCCAATAAATAAGTTTATAAGTGTTTTAGTCTATTTTGTTGTATTATTAGTCCAATAACGTTAACTTAGTCCGTTAATGTCCGTATGTTATATAGTTCGGGTTTTATCGGTTTTTACTTGTTATATATGTTTATATATTAGTATATGAGTTTATATAAGTTTACATTAGACGGGTCCAACCGTCTAAGTTTTATTTAACAAAAACGTCAATTTTACGGTAATAGCCGAAAAAGTCGTAAAAATCATGTTTATAGTTTTTATACTTATAAATCTTATTCAACTACCATTTTTATAAAGTGTCCATTTATTTAACCTTATACATATTTATATAAATGTATTATATGAGTTAGTGGGTTTTAATTCACATTTTATACTATTTTTATTTGAGTGCTTATATAATACTATTATACTTTTGTTTCCAAAATCAGATTTTTATTTTCATGTTCACCAAAACTGCCATATCTAGAGTTATATATGGAGATAGAGGCTAAAATTTTTATGACATAAACTACATGATATGTGCTCCATTTAACTCTACTATAGCTACTGTTGAATCAGCTTCTAAGTATTTTCTAAAAATCGTCCAAAACAGTGAACTCAGATTTGTACTCTAAACTTGTTTTGATCATATCTCACTCATTATAATGATTCCATTGCATGGCCAACTCTCACATGTGTACAAGACCTATTACTTACTGTATAGTAATCTATTCAAGACATTTTATCAGTTCATCACATGGTTCTTTACTGTTTTATACAGCCATCAATTTAAGCAAGATTTTATCCTTGTTTCTTATAGTTTTTCTTCTTTTTAATCATATTTATCAACACCAAATTCCCACACAATACTTTTATCATCATATATTCATCATATACATATACAATAGGAAAGAAAATACATGATTACATAATCAAAATAAAAAGAGGATAGGAAGAAACAATCTCTATACCACCATTAGTGATGAAAAGATGAGTTTTGATGAACAAGGCTTGGATTTGATGGCAAGACTTGTGATAAACCAACACCACTTTAAGATCACCAAATCTTCATAAGCTTCTCATGGAAAATCAGCCCCAAGACACCAACAAAACTTCTCCTTGGATGTTAAAACTTGCACCAATCTTCATCTTTTTGAATGGAGATTAACATATGTTAATTATAACAAATGTTTTTGGTTAAAATTGATCAAATGGGGGAGTTTATGGGTGGTTCTTAGACGAATTTTAGAGAGAGGAAGAGAGGAGTTGGTGGTTTGCATGTGTTGAATGAGTGAATGGTTTTGGCTAGATGGTTTTGTGGTTTGTTAGCTTGTTTATTAAGCTTGCAAGACATGTGTCTTGCAAGTTTATGTATAAACTTGCCACAAGGCTTGTGTTGGCTAGTTATAGTGGGGGTGGGAAAAGTGTCCCACTTGTCTCATCTCCACTAATTTACAGGTACTCCTCGATTCTAGTTTCCTAGATTTGCGTGCCCTCGGGTCGCTTTACGAAAAACGTTTTTATAAATTATGAATCAAAGGCACAAAACGAATCTAATAAAAATTGTCTCATCAAAAACGGAGTTCGAAAACGTAAATACGTAATCCTAAGGTTTCCGGTTTAGTCGTAAAGGACGTTAAAATAAAATCGTAAGTCCTAATCTCTTCTCGTAAATTTGTGAGTTTAGGAACCAACACAAATTTAAAATCTCAAAATAATATTCACGGACAAATTTATTTTCTGAAATGTCGGACTGTCACCAAAACGGTGTATGTAAACGTAAGCACATAACATAAAATCCTCCGGTTTAGACGTAGTCGATGCTACTTCAAGACGTAAATCCAAATTACTTCCCGAAAATTAGTGAGTTCATAATATAACATTAAAATAATGTTTTTAAATAATATTTGAGAATAAAATATAAACCATAAATTGACGGATTGTCACATTTGGTGTACATGGACTATGACTTGTTTTCTTAATTTGTACATAGCTAGATCTATGCTTGTAAACACTTATAATTGCATACAACCTTGTAACATACCTAGATCTAATTGGGAACATCACATAAAACAAACTATAAGTTTTATTCTCCTATTTTAGATTTAAAACTAAATATGAAAAAGCTAATAATAAGCTTATAAGAGTATCCTAAGTTAAAACTTACATAAAAAGGTGAAGTAGTGTTAATGGACTATTTAAGCCCATGAAATGTTAATCCAAGACTTAATGGACTTAAGATTACACTTAGGCCCATTTAACTAATTAAAGGACTTTAAAAATGTATTAAAATCCAATAATTGATTTAAAAGGCCATTTAAATAAATTAGTGGAGTTAAAATATAATTAAGCCCACTAGATAGCCCATTAGAATGTTTAGCCAGTTTAATGAGCCCATATACTATTTTGAATGTTAAATAAAAGTTTTTATAATAAAATATAACTTATAAAAACATCTTGGATTAAAATGACAATTTATGAAACTTAAGGACTAAAGTCGTAACTTATGAAACTTGTTTTGATAAACTAGTAAACACAAGGACTGAATGTAAATATCCAAAAGTCTAGGGTTTAATAAATACTATACGTGGTAAATTAAACCCTAGGGACCATTTTGGGAAGTTCTAAAAGTTATTTTGTCATTTTATAACCCTAAGGACCATTCTTGTTAATTGCCAGAACTTAAAGAAGCCCTAGGGGCTGTTTTTGTAATTTTAAGTAAAGTTAGAAAACCAAGATATTACTAGGGGGACTAAATCTTCCATAAGCCAAAACTAAAACAAGCCCTAGGTACTAAATATGTAAAATCCAAAAATTATACTTGTTTAAAAATATAGAGGGACTAGTTTTGCCATATTCCGAAACATTAACAAGCCCTAACCCTAAAATCTTTTTTAATTATAATAAAACATAATAAAAATACTTAGACCATAAGAATTAAGGTATAAATTCTTAAGTGTAAATTATTTTATAAATATTAAAATAATTTATGGAAACTTTAAAGTTAGATAAAATATTATAATTTATTTTTCAAAATAAACTATTTATAGTTACTTTAGAAAATAATTGTACAAACAGTTATGAATATGTATTACTCATAAATAAACTCATATACTTTTAGAAAATAAAATTTATATGAACGTTGGATAAATTGAATGTTAATATTTAAGTAGAACATCTTACGTTTACTTAAAATATAAAACTTAATATTAAAATTTAAATGAATGAGTATAATACATAAACTACGAACATGAACTAATATTAAGTAGAATTTTTATGTTTACTTAATAATGAAACTTATATAGATAAGTTAAATGAATATTGATGATACTTGAACTACGGTTATTTAGATAAACACCGTAGCATAAATGAACTGACTAAAATCTGTATAAGCATACATATATGTTCTTTGTGCTATCTATTAAGACTCTACTATCTGATTAGGCATAACTTTAGCGTGAGCTTTAATCGGATATTCGTACTAAACAGCTATTGCCTACTCCCAGGTGAGTTTACAGCCCCATATAAACTTTTGATGAAACTTTCCCTTTTGGGAAAGAATATATGCAAACACTTAATGGACATAACAGGATTGTATGAACTTGACTATGATTGATTATTATTGGAACTGTTAAACTGTTGTAAATCGCCTGAATGTTAGATCTATTAGGGATTGACCCTCCCCGTCTGGGTGAGTCATGCTCACTGTGCCTTGGCTGGGACTACAGACGTATACCATGTTGGAACTAGAATGGGTGTCTTTTTGTAAGACACTACGTCCTCGTCTGTTGAGGACTATGTAGGTTAAGCTTCAGTTTCTAATAATAAACAAATGTAATCTACATTTTAGTAAGAATGCTTTGTGCATTGTTACTTCTATGATTAATGTATGTCCAAACTAATTAATTATTAAAACCTGTAAATTCACCAATTTTATGTTGACCCCTTTAGTATGTTTTGCACAGAAATATGAAGTTAGTACATGGGGTGTGCATGATCTCCAGCATCTTAGTAATCTGCATTGTAGGACTCGTCAGGGGTTCTATTTGGGAAAAATAAACAATCACTCTTCATCATGTTTAAGACATTTTTTTATTTGTTTAACAAACATGTAATTTGATTTAAATGACTCCTTATCTTATGCTCTATGGACGATATGCTATCGATCCCACCTAGTGACATCTCTGTGGATATTTCCGCATATTTTTTACCCTACCCGGGGTGTCATAGAGAATGGTATTAGAGCATTAGTTATAGAGAACTAGATAAATTTTTAAGTAAAATAAAAATAAAATGAATTTTCTTTTATTTAAAACTGGACTATAACTTATAAAAAACTTTTTGGGGTTTTATTTGGGACCGTATTAGTTAAGCATATAGATCTTAGGGCATTTTATGCTATGTGAACTAAGTGTATATATATTGTTACTAAACTTGATTGTTAATACTGTTTAGTAGGATATTGCTATGGAAAATGTTAGATATGTTAAACTTGAAAATTTTACATTACATAGTAAAATACTGAAATGAAAGTATAGGTAATATAAAACCAAACCTTGCACTTACGAATTGATAAATGAACTACTTAAATGATAATATATATATATATATATATATATATATATATATATATATATATATATATATATATATATATATATATATATATATATATATATATATATATATATATATATATATATATATATATATATATATATATATATATATATATATATATATATATATATATATATATATATATATATATATATATATATATATATATATATATATATATATATATATATAAGTATTAATATTTGTAACCTTAAAACATTATAATAATTGTTTAAAAGGGGTATATTTCATAAAACATGTAATCTAAAATAATATTGTTCTTTGTTTGCAAGCTTATACTCACTTCAAACTTAAAATAATACTATTTCAGAGCATCATGACTCCGCCTACTGCATCCTCGACTCTTCTACCCGTAGTAGCTCCTACTCCAGTTGTTTGTTCATCTCCACGATCGACGCAGTATGGATGGTTGTCAGCCTCAGATTTAGAGGATGACCCAACTATCAAAGCTGTACTCCCAGAGGACCCATTTCCTATCTCCGCATCTGCTATACTGGCCCGACCTCTATGGAGGAGGACCAGGTTCTTACTAGCATACCATCTTCCGTGCCTCCATTCTTAGCATCGGGCTATTTCTCCGGGTCCGTACCCGTCTCCATTTATGAGACCGGGGAAGGCTCCGGAGCGAGAAGCGTCGATTCCGTCCAGGCTCAGATTGCCGCACTAGCTGCACGCCAGGTGAAGGAGATATCAGACCTCCGCAGCCTAGTGATAGCCGGTCGACAAGGCCACACCGTCATCCATGATCGTATTGACACTTTCTCCCGCACCATGAGGAGAGATGCCTAGGACACTAAGGGTGTACAAGACAAGACTAATAAAGCATTGAAGTGGCTCATAGAGGAGAACCGTCGTCTTCACCAACGCATTCAGGTCATGGAGGGTCCTCAGCATCAGACCCATACTGCCCTATCTGCTCAGGAGCAATCGTTGTCTATCTTTTGTGATCTTGCCACCGTCCGACATGACGGGATTACTGCAGAGATGACTCATCTCCGGGGAGCCAAAAATAGACTCCGGACCCATTTGTTGACAGCATTCCATGTGCTCAAGGAGACTCGAGCGACAATTCGGACATTACAGGGTTCCCGAAGATCATTTGCAGCTCCACCAGCTCCATCAACACCATCAGCACCATCCTTATCTAGTGAACCACCTAGGCAGGATTAGTATAGATGTACCATACTTCTTGTACATCATGACAAGCTTACGGGTTGTATCCCGGCTATCATGATATAAGACCTTCGTACTTTTATTTATTTTCAAGCTTTTGGTGATGTATCCTTGTGATGTACCTCTCTTTTTCTGGCATGTATTTTGGATTTGATGTACTTAAGACAATGTGTACCACTACCTAGGACAAGGCTAGCTAAGTCTGTGTCCCGGATTTGATATGCTCGATGAATGTTTAATTCCTTACAGAAATTTGCATGTAATCATTCTCTTATGTTATATCTCTTGTGCAAAGTATTATATTATTAAATCCTGACAGGTTATCCAAATTTGTTTTGAATTTTACGCATGAAATCATCTTTTGCAAATAATATAAAAACTGTACTTACGTTTGAACTAATAATCTCATTTTATGTATGATTATAGACAAATGGTGATTACACGATCAAACCCCAATAATGCAACTGCTTCCAACACCGCTAATACCGAAGTTCCTGAAGCTACTCATAATGTTACCGCTGCTCAACTCAGGGAGATGATTGATGAAGGTATTACGACAGCTATGGCAGCCAGAGAAGCTAATGTGAATGATGATCCAAACCACAACATGCACAGGAACAACTGCAACAGGGGTTGCTCTTACCCCGACTTCTTAAAATGCAAACCCTCATACTACCGAGGGAAAGAAGGAGTTGTTGAATTAATGCAGTGGTTTGAAATGCTAGAGACAGTCTTCCGCATCAGCGGTTGCGCTGACGAGAACAAAGTTAAGTTTGCTACATGCACCCTACTCGAGAGCGCCCTTACTTGGTGGAACTCTGTGGTTGCCATCCTTGGACATGACACTACTTACACTCTCACTTGGTCCAACCTCAAGGAGAGAATGACTGAGAAGTATTGTCCCAGAGGAGAAATGAAGAAGTTAGAAGGTGAGCTGTGGGATCTAAAGTGTGAGAACAATGATATCCTTTGGTACAACCAAAGATTTCAAGAATTAAGCTTGATGTGCACCAGAATGTCCCTCTAAGGAGTGACAAGATTGAGAAGTATGTCAGCGGAATCCCTGACAACATTCATAACAGTGTGCTAGCTTCACGACCCACTACCGTGGAAGGTGCAATGGAATTTGAGACAGAGCTGATCAACAAGCGAGCTCACAACCTGTCCGAAAGACAAACGGACAACAAGCAAAAGTCGGATAAAAATGCTCGTAGCCAACACCAGTAGTCTTCCAAAAGACAAAATGTTGAGCAAACTGAGGACACTACTCCCACAACCCGCACTAGGAACTACTCAGGGTCCAAACCTAAGTGTTCAAAGTGCGACTATCATCATGTTGCTGGAAAACAATGCAAGGGAAACCGAAACCCCGCAAGTGGAAGTAACCATGGGCCAAAGAATGCGGTAGTATGTTACGAGTGTGGAACCCATGAACATGTGAGACCTGACTGTCCCAATTTGGCCAACTGGAAGAAGGACAACAAGGGAACTTCATCACAGGCATACATAGTTGGCGATGCCCAAGCCAATCCAAATGCCAACATCGTCACCGGTACATTTCTACTAAACCAACGATATGCATCTGTCCTATTTGACACCGGGGCAGATCGAAGCTTTATATCAACGGAATATAGTAGAGTATTGGAAATTACTCCATCAGTTTTAGACTCCTACTATACTGTAGAACTAGCAGACGGAAAAATTGTGACAGTTGACACCATCATTCGAGGTTGTACCTTAAACCTCTCCAATCACCCGTTCAACATCGATTTGATCGCAGTAAGTCTTGGTTTCTTTGATGTCATCATTGGCATGGATTGGCTGTCAAAGTACCATACAGTCATCTTATGTGATCAAAAACTGGTCTATATACCTTGGGGAGACGAAACCTTGATTATACGAGGGGATGGTAACCCTTATATAATCAACACTAGACTTAGTGACATTTCTTGCACCAAAGCACAAAGATACTTGACCAGAGGATGCCCTATCTTCCTAGCACACATCTCCAAAATCGAGGAAGAAGACAAACCCGAGGAGACACGAATCGAGGACGTGCCAATTGTCTGAGATTTTCCCGAGGTATTTCCCGAGGAACTTCCGGGTATGCCCCCAATACGACAGATAGAATTCCAAATTGATTTGATTCCTGGGGCTGCACCTGTAGCTAAGGCTCCCTAGCGGCTAGCACCATCAGAATTGAAGGAACTAGCCAAACAACTCCATGAACTATCAGAAAAAGGATTCATTAGGCCTAGCTTTTCTCCATGGGGAGCCCCTTTTTTGTTTGTCAAGAAGAAAGACGGCTCTTTTCGGATGTGCATCGATTACCGAGAATTGAATAAACTAACGATAAAGAATCGCTATCCATTACCTCGTATCGACGACTTATTTGATCAACTCCAGGGATCAAGTATGTATTCAAAGATTGATCTGAGGTCTGGTTACCATCAACTGAGAGTCCGGGAAGAAGATATTCCTAAGACAGCTTTCAGAACTCGTTATGGTCATTTCGAATTTAGAGTTATGCCTTTTGGGTTGACAAACGCACCGGCAATATTCATGGATCTCATGAACCGGGTGTGTAAACCCTATTTGGATAAATTCGTGATAGTCTTCATCGACGACATACTTGTTTACTCCAAGAACAAACAAGACCATGTTGAACATCTGGCCCAAGTTCTGAAAGTACTCAAGGAAGAGCAGTTATATGCAAAAAATTTCCAAATGTGAGTTTTGGATACCCAGAGTCCATTTCCTAGGACACGTCATTGACAGCGATGGTATTTACGTAGATCCTGCAAAGGTTGAATCCGTTAAGAGTTGGGCATCTCCCAAGTCACCAAAGAGATCCGCTAATTCCTAGGCCTTGCCGGATACTATCGCCGATTCATCGAAGACTTCTCCAAGATATCCAAACCAATGACCAAACTCACTCAAAAAGGAGTAAAATTTAATTGGGGAGAAAAGGAGGAATCAACTTTCCAGTTGATAAAACAAAAGTTGTGAAGTGCGCCTCTCTTATCCTTGCCCAAGGGCAATGATGACTTTGAGGTATATTGTGACGCATCATATAAGGGATTGGGAGCAGTATTGATGTAAAGAAAGAAAGTAATTGCCTACGCTTCTAGACAATTAAAGAAGCATGAGAAGAACCACACTACCCACGATCTAGAACTTGGAGCGGTAGTCTTTGCCTTAAAATTTGGAGGCATTACCTTTACGGAACCAAATGTAGAGTGTACACTGACCACAAGAGTCTGCAACATATATTAGATCAAAAAGAGCTTAATATGAGGCAGTGTCGTTGGAACTATTAAGCGACTACGATTGTGAATCAAATACCATCCAGGTAAAGCAAACGTAGTTGCTGATGCACTGAGCCGTAAAGATAAAGACCCATCCATGAGGGTTCGAGCCTTAACCATGACCATCAATCTGGATTTGCCCAAGAAAATCCTTGAAGCACAAACCCAAGCACAGAAACCCGAAAACCTTTGGAAAGAAGACATAGTAGGAATGTTTTGAACCGACCTTTCTAAAGAGAAACTGGAACCAAGGGCGGACGGAACATTGTGCTTGCACGGGAGGAGTTGGTTACCTCATTATGGGAATTTGAGGGACATAATCATGCACGAGTCACATAGATCCAAATATTCAATACATCCGGGATCGGAAAAGATGTATCAAGATATGAGGAAATTATATTGGTGGCCAAACATGAAGGCTGACATCGCCACATATGTCCAGAAATGTTTGACATGTGCACGTGTCAAAACAGAACACCAAAGGCTATCCGGTTTACTGGTACAACCTAAGATACCTGAATGGAAGTGGGAAAATATCACCATGGATTTTGTGACCAAACTCCCAAAATCATCACGTGGGTATGATGCCATTTGGGTGATAGTCGATCGACTCACCAAGTCTGCTCATTTCATACCCATCAAGGAATCCGACTCCCTATCCAAGTTGGCAAGGACATACCTTAAGGAAATTGTAACCAAACATGGAGTACCAGTCTCAATAATCTGCGACAGGGACAGCAGATTCACCTCCAACTTTTGGAGGGCTCTCCAACGACCCCGTGGTACCCAACTGGATATGAGCACCGCCTATCATCCAAAAACGAATGGGCAGAGTGAGCGAACCATCCAAACTCTAGAGGACATGCTAAGGGCATGTGTAATTGATTTTGGAAATAGTTGGGTCGAGCATATACCTTTGGTTGAGTTCTCCTACAACAATTGCTATCACGCTAGTATCAAGGCCGCCCCTTTTGAAGCCCTTTATGGAAGGAAATGTCGCTCTACTGTATGTTGGGCAGAGGTAGGTGAGTTCCAACTCACTGGGCCTGAATTGATTCAGGAGACTACAGACCAATTTGTCCTTATAAAGCAGAGATTGCAAGCTGCTCGTGATCGACAGAAGAGCTACGCGGATTAGAAACGCAGACTCGTGCAGTTCAAAGTAGGAGATCACGTCATGCTAAAAGTATCACCATGGAAGGGAGTTATACGATTTGGAAAGCGAGGAAAGTTGAATCCATGATATGTGGGTCCTTTCAAAGTGATAGCCAAGATCGGGGAAGTGGCTTACCGTTTGGAACTGCCGCCACAATTAAGTCGGATACACCCCACCTTCCATGTATCAAATCTGAAGAAGTGCTACGCCGAGGAACCTTTGGTTATGCCCTTAGAGGGGGTCCATATCGATGACCAACTCCAATACACGAAGACACCAGTGGAAATCATGGACATAATAACCAAGAAGTTAAAACGTAGCCGCATCCCGTTAATCAAAGTACGATGGGACTCGAAGAGAGGCCCCGAGTACACTTGGGAACGTGAAGACATCTTCAAAGCCAAGTACCCTCATCTTTTCAATTAAAAGATAACTACGTTTTTAGTAGCTTTGAGGTCAAAACTAAAATAACGGGGTGGTGCTGTAAAATCCATGATTTTATGTAATGATGTTTCATCTAAAGATCTCAAGAATAATCACCCATGTGTTATAATCCTATAAGATGTGTGTGTGAACTTATCATTATGTATTTTTACATCGACAATCATTTTGTTTTTTGTGATAGATTACATAACTTGAATCTTGTATATAAGAGTAAGAGAACAAATAAGGAACCATTCATATATATGAAAAAAAATCTATGAATGCAACATTTAGCAAAACATGGAAATATGTTGTGATAAGTATTTATGCCATCTATGTATATGTGTACATCTTAGGCATTCATGCACATCTTGGACTAGCCTAAAATCCTTTACCTTTTGGTGCTAGCCCAACACAAGCCCACAACATGAGCCCATTTCTCTTTTTGGCTAAGAATGACACGCACCCCCCTTATGTGGAAGGTGAAGGGATGCCATGGAAACACAAGTGTCAACACTTGGCACAAATGTTCTTACCAAGGTAATCACACTCTTGCCTTGCATTCTCTCTCCCCCCTTTTAGCCAAAAGCACTCTCTCACTCTTCACATTCCCTCTCAACTAGATCTCACTCCTTCTTCATCTTTCTCTCTCAAATGATTCGGCTATAAGCCACAAAAATCCTAGTTTGTTCATCTAACCTACTAGATCCTTGTCCTATAGTAATCACTAAACGTTTGGTAGCATCATCATCATCTTTGGAAGTATTGTGACAAGCCCTAGCTGAATCTATAAAGGCCACGGCTTAGTTATCTTTAGGGTTTTCTTCACCATCTTGACTAGATCTCTAGCCTCCTTGTTCATATAGATCTTCCTTGATAACATTTAGGCAAGAAAGGTATACTCCTTATGTTTCTTCATTTTCACTTGCATGCATCATCATCCATCTATAAACTCATGTATATATAGCTTGTTAAAAATCAAGATTTGGTGAAGCCATGGCCATTCTAGGTCACGGCAAATTGTAGACCACCATAGCCATGGTTAAAACTTTTTAATAAAGGAACTGTAAGGCTTGTACTCTATGTTTTAACATGACTAAAAATCATATGAACCATTTTAAAGATTTAAATGTAGCATAAGTTAAAAATCTCACTTTTTGGAATCTTGGTTAACTAATAATCATGGATCTCACAAAGTAAGCTTGTGTAACTCAAAAGACATGGAAAACCATGACCTTGAAGGTCACGACATACATGAATAATGTATATATGAGTTATGTGCTAGGTTAAAATGATGGGATATGTATCATTACATGTTAAATGGACTATTAAAAATCACTAAAATGTTATATGTACTTAGATGGTCTTTTGGTGTACATGCATGCTAATGTAGAACCTAGATCTTTGGTTAAATGGTAAACATGAAACTAGCATAAAGATCTCATAGGAATTTTTGGGAAAAGACAACCAAGCCGTGGGCTATATGTTGTCTAGATGGGTTTAGGAAAGATCTTGGAAACATGCAATAAGATTACATGATTGTATTGGAATCCATAAATGTATATAAATCATAAGATTAACTAAAAACCCCATCTTGGAAATACCAAGATTAAAGATCTAGCCGTAGGCTATATATATATATATTTATATTTGGTGTACATGGACTATGACTTGTTTTCTTAATTTGTACATAGCTAGATCTATGCTTGTAAACGCTTATAATTGCATACAACCTTGTAACATACCTAGATCTAATTTGGAACATCACATAAAACAAACTATAAGTTTTATTCTCCTATTTTAGATTTAAAACTAAATATGAAAAAGCTAATAATAAGCTAATAAGAATATCCTAAGTTAAAACTTACATAAAAAGGTGAAGTAGTGTTAATGGACTATTTAAGCCCATGAAATGTTAACCCAAGACTTAATGGACTTAAGATTACACTTAGGCCCATTTAACTAATTAAAGGACTTTAAAAATGTATTAAAATCCAACAATTGATTTAAAAGCCCATTTAAATAAATTAGTGGACTTAAAATATAATTAAGCCCACTAGATAGCCCATTAGAATGTTTAGCCCGTTTAATGAGCCCATATACTATTTTGAATGTTAAATAAAAGTTTTTATAATAAAATATAACTTATAAAAACTTCTTGGATTAAAATGACAATTTATGAAACTTAAGGACTAAAGTCGTAACTTATGAAACTTGTTTTGATAAACTAGTAAAAACAAGGACTGAAAATGTAAATATCCAAAAGTTTAGGGTTTAATAAATACTATCCATGGTAAATTAAACCTTAGGGACCATTTTGGGAAGTTTCTAAAAGTTATTTTGTCATTTTATAACCCTAAGGACCATTCTTGTAAATTGCCGAAACTTAAAGAAGCCCTAGGGGCTGTTTTTGTAATTTTAAGTAAAGTTACAAAACCAAGATATAACTAGGGGGACTAAATCTGCCATATGCCGAAACTAAAACAAGCCCTAGGTACTAAATTTGTAAAATCCGAAAATTATACTTGTTTAAAAATATAGAGGGACTAGTTTTGCCATATTCCAAAACATTAACAAGGCCTAACCCTAAAATCTATTTTGATTATAATAAAACATAATTAAAATACTTAGACCATAAGAATTAAGGTATAAATTCTTAAGTGTAAATTATTTTATAAATATTAAAATAGTTTATGGAAACTTTAAAGTTAGATAAAATATTAAAATTTATTTTTCAAAATAAACTATTTATAGTTACTTTAGAAAATAATTGTACAAACAATTATGAATATGTATTACTCATACATAAACTCGTATACTTTTAGAAAATAAAATTTATATGAACGTTGGATAAATTGAATGTTAATATTTAAGTAGAACATCTTACGTCTACTTAAAATATAAAACTTAATATTAAAATTTAAATGAATGAGTATAATACATAAACTACGAACGTGAACTAATATTAAGTAGAATTTTTATGTTTACTTAATAATGAAACTTATATAGATAAGTTAAATGAATATTGATGATACTTGAACTACGGTTATTTAGATAAACACCGTAGCATAAATGAACTGACTAAAATCTGTTTAAGCATACATATATGTTCTATGTGCTATCTATTAAGACTGTACTATCTGATTAGGCATAACTTTGGTGTGAGCTTTAATCGGGTATTCATACTGAACATCTATTGCCTACTCCCAGGTGAGTTTACAGCCCCATATAAACTTTTGATGAAACTTTCCCTTTTGGAAAAGAATATATGCAAACACTTAATGGATATAAAAGGATTGTATGAACTTGACTATGATTGATTATTATTGGAACTGTTAAATTGTTGTAAATCGCCCGAATGTTATAAATAGATCTATTAGGGATTGACCATCCCCGTCTGGTGAGTCATACTCACTGTGCCTTGGCCGGGACAACAGACGTATACCATGTTGGAACTGGAATGGTTGTCTTTTTATAAGACACTACGTCCTCATCTGTTGAGGACTATGAAGGTTAAGCTTCAGTTTCTAATAATAAACAAATGTAATCTACATTTTAGTAAGAATGCTTTGTGCATTGTTACTTCTATGATTAATGTATGTCCAAACTAATTAATTGTTAAAACCTGTAAATTCACCAACTTTATGTTGACCCCTTTAGTATGTTTTGCACAAGAATATGAAGTTAGTACGTGGGGTGTGCATGATCTCTAGCATCTTAGTAATCTACATTGTAGGACTCGTCAGGGGTTCTATTTGGGAAACATAAACAATAACTCTTCATCATGTTTAAGACATTTTTTTATTTGTTTAACAAACATGTAATTTGATTTAAATGAATCCTTATCTTATGCTTTATGGACTATATGTTATCGATCCACACTAGTGACATCTCCGTGGATATTTCCGCATATTTTTTACCCTACCCGGGGTGTCACAATTATGAAAAAGTTTCTAGAGATACCGTTTGGAATATTAAACCTAACCCACAAGTAGAAGTCGTCATTCAACAATGTATTGTTCCAACCATCGATGATCTTTCAAATAATATTGAAATGTTTTATAACACTCTCATTGAGGAAATGTTAACCGATTTAAGATATGTTAAATCTCTTGAAGATGAAGTTGATTTTCTTAAAACTAAATTAAAGACACAAGAACACCAACTTTCTAACGAAATTGATCGACTTTCGGATGAATACTTTTATGCTGACCATATGAATGCTATACTTGTTGTGTATACCAATCTTGATCAATATTGTCATGTAGCATGTCTAGTGTCCGAAACGGACGAGAAATGTCACAATCTTGAAGTTGAGCTTTCGAAACAAATTCAGTCATATAACAACCTTTCGGAAAGTTTTTTCCAACTTGAGAAACACTCCATTTCTCTTGAACTTGCTTTACAAAAAGGTGAAAAATCTCATAATCATAAAAAGTGTCAAGAAATGGCAGCTTCTTCGGTTCGTCAACTAAATGAAAAAGGTTTCGAAATAAATTATTTGAAAGCTCAGCTACAAGAAAGGGATATAGCCATCAGTGAGCTACAAAAACTCATTAAGAAAATGAAAGGAAAGTCTGAATTGAATAAACCATCCGCCGTTTGTCAACCGAATGCGGTTAAATGCCCTAAATCATCTATTTTGGGCAAACCTCCACAGACTTTACCTAAGCTAGGAACTGATAAGAGCACAAATGTGATAGCACCTGGAATGTGTAAGATGAACACTAGGTCCACTCAAACTGGAACATCGCGGTTAACTCAGAACACTAGGAAAACTAATCAACGTGTGTCTTCTTCTACAGGAGTAACTTCCACTACTAGCGTTAGCGGACCACAGCTTAAGAGCACTAGAATTCAAGATACAGTCATGCCTAACAATAGTCAAGGGAAGAAGATGGAAATAGAAGACTGTAAAACCCGCATGCTTTTACCATGAATTATACCCTTATGATCGTACGTACATTATTAGAACTTTCCTTATTTAGCACGTTTACGTTTCACGAATATGAATTACAAGTATTATGTACGTGTTATTACACGATAAGTATTTATTACGTATTAAGACACGATAATTATTATCAATAATAATTATAATCACGAACATGAAAATCATGAACGTAAATAATCACGAACCTAATATTATGTATTTACGTATATTTATTACGATTATGTATAAATATATTTTACGACACGAACAAACAATAATTAAATCACGTAAACACGACACGTTAACACGTAAATAATAGAACACGGGAAAATCAATGGGTTACCCATGTGGGGCCCACATAGGCGCGACATAGACATAAGGGTAGGCCAAGCCCACCTTAAATAAATTTAACAAAAAGGGAAGGGAAGGAGATTTTCATTATACAAAACAATTAGAAAATCAAAACCCTGCTCCTCCTTCCTTCCCCCTTGTTTCCGCCACCTACACAACACCACCAAGGGTGTTTGGTTGATTTTGGTAGATCCAATTCATTGCTAGATCGTTCGTGTTAGT
The DNA here is from genome assembly GCA_025667525.1 of Glebionis coronaria. NCBI lineage: Eukaryota > Viridiplantae > Streptophyta > Magnoliopsida > Asterales > Asteraceae > Glebionis > Glebionis coronaria. The sequence goes on along the minus strand of CM046882.1, from coordinate 168,293,876 downwards.
TTTTCTTTTGATCCATGAATCGGTAATCTTCTTAAACCTTTTCTTTTTAATTATTTATTAGATCTAAAAACATGAAATCATGGGGTATTAAAAACAAGTTAATAAACATGTAGATCTAATCAAGTGGGATTAAAAACATATAGTTTAAGCGGGGTGTTTTGGTTCGGCTATGGGTAGAACCGAGAGCAAGCTCTCGGTGGTTGTGTGATAACCACCAACCGAGACCACAAGGTCTCGGTTTGGTTTTGGTGGCTCGGCCGCAAGCAACCAAGGGACCCCGACGTATGTCGGGGTTAGCCTTGGTGTTTTAAGGAGTCTCGGCTGGAACACCACACGCACCACCGGTTTAGGCCGGTGGCAGTTTGCCATGGTTAAGGGTGTAGATCCAGTTCAAGGGGTTCACGGACCGGTTCATGACATGTTTATGTTTAAAACACGGGTTCGGTTCACGGTTTATTTTTACAAGTTAATTACTTTTATAAGATAAATAATTACAAGTTTTATTAAATTAATTAAACATGTACATAATTAATTTAATTTGGACATAACTTAGGTTATTATTATTATTATTGATAATACATGGATTTTAACCTAAGTATTTATTATTTAATTAGACTATATAATTAATTAATTATTAAACATGTCTTATAATTAATTAATTTTCATGACTTGGGTTATATTAATATAGATATTAATACACATTTTAACCTAAGTATTTTATACACTATTATTTAATTAAATCATGTTATATTTAATTAAATCTTATAACCTATAGTTTATTTCATTTACATGTAATAATTAATAAACTATACTATATATCACATGACTTAGAATATTAATCAGTAAAACTTAAGCTTATATTATTAGATTAATAATCCATCTTATTTCTATTTATGGAAACTTTCTATTTTTAGAAACTTATTTAATTAAGGCAGCTAATCTATTTATGGAAACTTTCTATTTTTGGAAACTTATTTAATTAAGGCGCCTAATCTATTTATGGAAACTTTCTATTTTTGGAAACTTTCTATTTTTGGAAACTTTCTATTTTGGAAACCTGCTATTTTTAGAAAGTTACTTATTTATAAACAACAAGTATAATAATACAAGAAGTGCAAGTAATACTTAATCAGAATAGACAGAATACATGATAAACACAGCATAACGTTAAAATCAGTAAAACAAGACATGAACATATAAAACAAGCTATGACATGATATAAAACCAGTTACGTATACAGTAATCGGAATACTTATACACGTATATTATTTATGTAGCATTAGTGATATCGAAGTAGGACTCTCTTCCGTTCGTCTTCTTCGTTCACTGGACACAAGGTACGGATTTTCCGTCCTTTAAGTATGGACATTCTTTTCTTATTAGGATTTCCTCGTATGTAGCCAACTTTTTTCCTAGTATATGTTTTATATTGTTGAATTGCGTATGTTTAATTAGATACCTAAAGCCATATACATGCATGACCAGTTTCACATAGTTATGGAGGTACCATAACCATAACATTGGAGGCACCAGTGTTATGACTTCACCACGGCGGAGTGAGGCGTCCCTTCAGCTTTTGTCCATATTATTATTATCATGTGGGGAGTATGGGTGCATCCTAGGTAAATGTTTCAACAGATTATTCAGGTGAATGTGGTGTGTGCCTTGCATCCTTCACAAGGAGCTGATCCCTCCTACCCAAAACTTATATTAATTAGAGGCAGCCCCTCTAATTGCATGACGAGGTCACCCCTCCAAGTATTCATGCACGTTGATATTTCATGACCTATAATGGCTAATGGTAAACATGTTAAACTGATTTTATAAGATAAACATAAGGCTTTTCAAACTATAAAACCAGTTTTACTATGTTTTACCAGGTTTTCCAGGACTTAGACATTTCCGCTGCTATATGCTTATATGCTTATATAATTCATGCTATATTTGTATATCCGTGCACTAAGCGTTATGCTCAGCCATTTTCCTTTCATGTTCCCAAAACGGCAGGTACTCAAGGACGCTCATAGACTTTAAGCGTACGTGCATATGGATTGGAAGCTTCCTAGCCATCATTACTTTATGCATTTCTTCATACTTTGATACTCATTTCTATGGGCATTGTTTAGTCCTTTTCATTTACAGTACTTATGTTTGAGTGTGATGAGCTTTACTTTTGGGGTACCGATGTTGTTTCCGGTATTTCCTTTATGGTCATGTGATGTTTTATACATTTATCCTTGTATGCTTTGATGACACCCCATAATCACGCGTTACATTCCATTTATCAAAATGGGGTGTTACAATTATGGTATCAGAGCCAAGGCTTCGACCTGTAGGCTCTCAAAACAAGATCTATGATTAGTGGGTAGTCACTATGGTCTTCCTAGAACTGACAGTCGGTTTTCATGCATTCATTGTTTTCATGCATACATATATATGTCATTATCGCAGGTTTATGACTAAGTAATGGTTGGTACAGGACTGACTCTATTTAGTCGCATGTGTTTTATCGAAACTTTTAACTTTGGGAGAGACCCATTGGCGTCCCCTCACCATGACTTTTCTTTTGGGTGAACTGACCATAGGCATTCACTCTCGCGCATATAAAAGTTTTCATAAAACTGCATCATGCATTCATGTACTAGTTTTTCCTGCATAAAAATTTTCTCATGATTTATTGGTATAAATTTTTTTTCATGTATATATTTTATGTTTCGATCAGTTTAATCATGTATTTTATGTTATACTGTCAAATGGTAAACACACACAATATTCGAAAGATGGTTGCAACTGCCAATGCCGATTTGTAGGACATCCTTCACCAAAACGACAACTATCCTCCCCCACCTCATATCTTTCCCCGGAGGGAAGGAATAGGCTCATGAGAGAATACTACGCCATTAGGCAGCGAGCTGAGGAAAACAACAATGATTTCATGTTGCGTTTCCTTCGGTTCGTTGGTGTCCTGAGAGCAGCAGCAGGCACTTCTGTAGAACAGGCACACCATTTTCGTTGGGCCCTTTCTCCAATTATTGCCAATAACTTGGGGGGCACTACCTTCAACACGATGGCACAAGTGGCCGATGCAGCACGTAAGCTGAAGATGCTGCAAGAAAGGGAAGAGTTCGGGGAAGCAGAGAGACCCGAGAAGAGGTAAATATTCGTTATTCATCGGTGACCAAACTGTATCCTTTAAGTATATGTCAATATTTATATCTCTTAATCTGCATCTTTCAGGCAGAAGACTGGGGACCGGTCTCAGCCGGCTACTCAGCAACAGCCTACTCAGCCTAAAGGAAACGATCCGACTCACGACCGTTCTGCTACAGATAGGCGAGGCGGTAATGATAATTACCGTAACAACCCTGGGAACTCCAACAACAGCAGGTCCTTACACTTACTCATTTTCTTATGTTACATGTTATAGTTAATAATTCTGACACATTAGCAATCTATAGTAAGGAACCACGGTAACAGGAGGGACCAAAACCAAAGAGGTTTACAGCCTAACCGTCCAGCTATCACTGGTATGACATCTTACGAATATTCCGCATTGTCCTTTGTACCTATAACCATGTCTCATGTATACTGTGCTTATCAGGCTCTCAGCCAGCAAGGACACCTTCTGGAGGATATACTCATCCTCTTTGCACTACATGCAACCGTAGGCATCTAGGGCCATGTCGCCGCGACAGCAACGCATGCTTCAAGTGTGGTCTTCCTGGCCATCGCATGAAGGACTACCGCAAGGGCAAGATGGTGGGCAGATCAGGTCATGCTGATACCAAGCCGCCTCCTACTAGTGGACGCGTTTACATGACACCTCGTTATCAGGCCAACAAGTCTATAGGTACCATCATAGAATCTTGTACATGTATGGTCAAGCTGCATATGTTTTGTTTGACACGGGTGCTACACATTCGGTCATTTCTACTGCTTATGCTAAGAATGTTAGGATATCCCCTATGCCACTAGAGAGTATACTATATATTTCCACGCCTTTAAGAGACTCTGTACTCATAACCCATGTGTAGAAGAGCCTTCCCCTAGAGTTTAATGACAAGGTTCATCCTGTTGACGCACTTCCGCTGGACATGAATGATTTTGACATGATATTAGGCATAGATTGGCTATCCAACCATCATGCCACCATAGATTGCCATACATATCGGGCCATCTTCGGTGATGTTAATTCACCAGAGTACATTCAAAATGGTTTCGTACCCGGAAGGTCTGTACAAATCATATCAACCGTGCAAGCACGTGCATTACTTTCACATGGTTGCGAGGGCTATCTAGCTAATGTTCATGACATGGATGCTGAATCTCCATCAATTTAGAATCAGCCGATAGTATCAGAATTTCAAGACGCATTTCCAGAAGAACTTCTGAGCAAACCACCTGCACGTGAAGTAGAATTTAACATCAAGCTCATCCCAGGAGCTGAGCCGATATCTAAGGCTCCTTATCGCATGGCTCCTATAGATTTGAAGGAGTTGAAGGATCAATTGCAAGAAGAAGGACGGCAGTATGCACCTTTGCATAGATTATCGCGAGCTTAACAAAATCACCATCAGGAATAGATATCCTCTACCACGCATAGACGGTCTGTTTGAATAACTCCAAGGGGCCAAGCATTTCTCCATAATTGATCTGAGGTCGGGCTATCATCAGCTACGGGTTAAAGAGCAGGACATCGCCAAGACTGCTTTCCGTACATGCTATGGGCACTACGAATTCGTAGTTATGCCATTTGGCCTTACCAATGCTCCAACACTGTTCATGGATTTGATGAACATAATCTTCCATGATTTTCTGGTCAAGTTCGTCATTGTCTTCATTGACTACATCCTGATATTCTCTAAGTCCAAGGAGGAACACGAAGACCATCTTCGTAAAGTATTACTGATTCTTCGACAAAAGCAGCTGTATGCTAAATTCTCCAAGTGTGAGTTCTGGTTAGACAAGGTGGCATTCTTAGGTCACATTGTATCAGCAGAAGGAATCACCATGGATCCAGCAAAGGTTGAGGCTATTACCAAGTGGCCAAGACAGACATCAGCGACTAAAGTTCGCAATTTCCTAGGCTTAGATGGTTAGTACCGTAGGTTCGTGGAGAACTTTTCCCGTTTAGCGCTACCATTGACCAAACTGATGCGGAAAGGGGAGAAATTTGTCTGGACTAAAGAAAGAGAGAAGAGCTTTGAATACCTAAATGAGAAGTTAGTATCTGCACCGATTCTTACTCTCCCATCTGGTACAGGTGGATTTCAGATCTACAGTGATGCATCGGGGAAGGGACTTGGCTGTGTTCTCATGCAACATGGGAAAGTGATTGCGTACGCTTTACGGTAGATTAAGTATTATGAGGAAAATTACCCTACACATGACTTGGAACTTGCAGCAGTCGTGTTTGCATTGAAGATATGGAGGCACTACTTGTATGGAGAATCATGTGACATTTTCACGGACCACAAGAGCTTGAAGTACATCTTCACTCAACGTGAATTGAACATGAGACAGAGGAGATGGTTAGAGCTGTTGAAGGATTATGATATTAATCTCCAGTATCATCCCGACAAGGCGAATGTAGTGGCAGATGCACTTTGTAGAAAGTACGGAATGATCAACGACATTGAAATAAAGGAGGAAATTATTAGAGACTTGGAGCGACTAGACATGGAGTTCATGATACGTGGACAGCAGGGTTACTGGGCTAATCTTAGAGTGGAACCTGAGTTACTCTCTAGGATCAAGGAAGCTCAGAAGGATGATGGGAAATCTGGGCGATAATTCAGAATTTGGAGAAGCAGACAGAATTTCAAGTAGACGCAGACGATATCTTATGGAGGGACACCAGACTTTGTGTTCCTGACGATCTAGAACTCCAGGAAGCATTGTTAGTTGAGGCTCATAGCTCCCCATTCTCTATTCATCCTGGTTTGACCAAGATGTACCATGACATCAAGCAATACTTTTGGTGGAGTGGTATGAAACAGGATGTTGTGACTTACATCTCCAAATGTCTTACCTGCCAACAGGTTAAGATCGGGCATCAGCGATCTGGCGGTCTTCTTCAACCGTTAGATATTCCAGAGTGGAAGTTGTAACACTCCCAAATTTACACAATTCAATACAGCGAAAGAGTCGTTGGTGTTACGGGATAGCACATTACTCACATGATAGACAACGCTTAAAAATCTCGTCGTTTAATAATAAAGCATTTCAATTCATAAATATCAAATTTACATAGGCCCCAAGTCATAGTATTTCATACAAGTTTTACAAAGCATTTGAATGGAAATTTTTATTTAAGTGCGGGCCATGAATTCTTGTCGTCTTCCCGAGAATTACCTTCAAGTACCTGAGATAAAACATGTTAAAAGAAAAGGTCAACGAAAACGCCGAGTGAATTCAGAGTTTAATGAAATCCATTAATATATCATCGGTATAAAATTATTACCGAAAATCATTTTGTACAATCATTTGTTGTAGGCCTTAAAATAAGTGATAGGTGTGTAAACACCCATCTTTTCTACCACTTAACTACAATAATAACCGGAGCAAAACGTGTATTTTATGTCTTTTATGTCGGAATTATGCGTGGTTTGTGTTTTTGTTGTGATTTAGGATGAAAAGGTGAAAAGTGGAGAAAACACGGACATTCACGGGCATTTACGGACTTTTATTGAAGAAAAGGATGAAAGACGAAGTCAAGAAGTCAAGAGTGCAAAAAGAACGGAAGTCCACGACCAATTCTGAAGATTTATCGAAGAAAAAGTCAAAAGACGGAAGTTTATCAAAAGCCGAAGAATTCAAGTCTATTTTATTGAAGAATTTAAAGACGAGTTCGAAGAAATCTCGAAGCCAAAAGTCCCTTAAGTCCAAGTTTAAAGAAGATTAGAAGAAAAGGACTAATGACGCAATTAATGAAGAATTAAGAAGAAAGGGACTTAATTATGCAATTAAGAGAAAAGGAAAGAGGGGAGGAAGCTTCCTTAATCCTCCCCTATAAATAGATTAGATTAGTCATTTTTCACTCTTGTTGGCTAATAGTGACAATTAGTCTTCCACATTTAAATACCTTGTCCTTTAATTTCTTGTCAATTTAAATTCATGTTATGCACCTTAATTACCATTTAATTCCAAGTAAATTTTCATTTTAATTCTTGTCAAATCTTTATTTTATCTTGTCAATCTCTTATCTACCTTTCTTATTCTTTGATTCATGTGTTTATGTTTATGTTCATGTTCATGCTTTTATTTTGATCCAAAGTGGTTTTTGATTATTGTGGTAAAAGTTGTTTGATTTCGTGTTTTTAATTGTTTGTTGATGTTTATTCATTGATTCGTTACTGTTTACTATTATCCGTGTGTTTGATTTTGGTTATTTTGTTATTATATCTGCTGCTACTGTTCTCCTTGTTCTTCGGGAATGTTTGCTTGTTTCTGATCTTTCCAGGTATAGTTCCGAAACACGGCAAAGGAAAGTGTTCATTCGGAACTTCTAAAGTTCCGAATCAAGGCTTCATCCGGAAGATTTGGGATTTTAAAAACTTCCGAACCAAACTTGTTCATCCGGAACTTTCAAAGTTCCGGACGAAGCAAAAACTTCCGAACCAAACATACTCATTCGGAACTCCAAAGTTCCGAACCAAGGGTTTCATCCGGAACTTTTCAAAAGTTCCGAATCAACTCAAAGTTCCGAATCAAGGACCAAAGTTCCGAATCAAGGCTGTTCATTCGGAAGTTCTAAACTTCCGAATCAAGGAGCTTCATTCGGAAACTTCCGAATCAAGGGTGACCTAATACTTCCGAATCAAGGCAATAAGTGAGAGTTCCGAATCAGTAAGTTCCGAACGAAGCATTGTTTTGGATAAGTGACATATTCAGATCAATTTGTTCCGGATCAAGGATTTTGGTAATATTCCAAGTGAAGAAGAATCATTTCAACCAAAGGTGACATTTAGGACGAGTGATTATTCCAAACGAAGGTTTATTCCGAATGAGCTGTATTCAGGTTCTTATTAGCTTTTATCTTTAATTTTTATTTTCAAGCTTTATTTTTCCTGCCTTTTATTTAATTGTACTTTTAGATTATTTGCCTTAGTTTTAGACTTGCCTTAGTTTTAGTCACACTTTAAGTTTGCTTTAGATAGATTTAAGTTTACGTAATTTACTTTAGTATCCTTTAATTTCAGTCTCGCTTTTAAATACTTGCACCTTTATTTTAATTAGACTTAGATTTACTTCAAGAGCACATTTACTTTAATTGTTTTGCACCTTTTATTTTTAAAACTACAACGACACATCTTTGATTCCACCAAAATTAAACGAAGTCACACATAGAGAGCTAAGATCAATTCGATTAGACCAACACACAACGAACTTAATTTTCTTACTAGGTAAAAGCCTTGTATCAAATGGCGCCGCTGCCGGCTCTTTTCGTTAAGATCAACAGTTTTCTGTGAGAGACACGTTGCTTTTTGGGATCCGTTTACTTGTGAACGTTATTTTTCTTGCCTAAAAAATTCAAAAATCATAAAAACTAAAAATTGATAAAAAAAACCATAAAAATTAAAAATTTCAAAAATCCAAAAAGATTTTATCTTTATTGTGTATATATATTGTTTTTGTGTTTGGTTTTGTTTTCTTTTGCATTTTCAGGTGTATGCGTACTAGATCTTCTAATTATCAAGAGCCCGAGCCTCAGGAAGATTTAGATATGGCAGGTGTTAACAACAATAATCAACCACCGCACCTCAACAATAACAACAATGCTCTTCCACAGCCTGATCTTCGGACCATGGAGGAACTTTGTCAACCAACAATGTTTGGACGAGGAGGACCGATTGCGCCGATGCAAATCAACGCTCCTGAGTTTTCGTTGAAGCACCACATGATTCAGCAAGTACAAACAAACCCATTTAGAGGATTGCCTGATGATGATGCCAACAAACACCTCGACAAGTTTATTACAATCACCCAAAGCATGAAGTTGCCTGGGGCCACAATGGATGTACTCCGCCTACAACTCTTCCCACATACTTTATCGCATCATGCCGAGAAATGGTTTGATCGTCTCCCGAAGAATTCTATTCACACTTGGGATGATATGACTCAACGATTTCTTTCGCGCTACTTTCCACCATCCATGGTCACAAGCCTTCGCAATCGGATCAGCGGTTTCATGGAAGATCCCGATGAATCTCTTTTTGACGCTTGGGAGAGATATAATGTCTTGATCGACCGTTGTCCAAACCATAACATGCTTCCGGTCACCTTGATCGATACTTTCTACAACGGATTGACTTTTCGAGATCGTGATACGATCAATGCAGCCGCCGGTGGCACATTCATGAAAAGGAGACCCGAGGAGTGTAGAGAGTTAATTGAGAACATGACTACTCACCACAAGAACTGGGATTCCTCTGCATCTTCCAGGAACAACCCGAGAGTCAATGTTTCCTCCACCTCAGCAAACCCTGAGATGACCGAACTCACCCGCATGATGGCTGAAATGAGCAAAAGTATTACGCTTCTCGCTTCAAACCAACAACAACAACAAGTTAAAGCAGTTTCTAATCCTTGTGAAACATGTGGCGGTCCTCACTCATACACCGATTGTCCTTCGACACAAGGAAATCCGGAAAATGTGTATGCAGCTTACGGTAATTATTCACCGGAAAATTACCAAGCTAGACAACAAGGGGATAGAAATCTGCTGAGCTACCGTTCCAACAACTACCTTTCACCGGTTTTTCTCCTCAAAACCAAAATCCCGCCAACAACTACAATAGAAGCAACCAAATCCCACCTCATGCTTCTAACCCTTATCAACCACCCACTCAACAACACCCAACAATTAATCCCGATGTTGACACAATCATGAGAACTCAAGGTGAGCAAATCAAGAATCTACAGAACCAAATAATCAATTTGAAAGGAGATATCTTGAAGCAAGGTAATGACATCAGAACCGAGGTTCGTGATAATCTTCAATCATCCTTCATCACTCAAACAACTGAATTAAAGAATCTATTGGCTAGTTTCTTGCCCGAAGCTCAACCTTCTTCTTCTTCGGGTTCTCTACCTTCAAACACCGTCCCCAATCCGCGAGCTAATGTGAGTGCTATAACTACGCGTAGTGGACTTACCATTGTCGATCCACCTATTCAACCACCATCATCCACAGCTCCTCCACCACCATGTATCCCTACTCCTCCTACACCTAGTAATAGTACACCATTACCGTCTCCGCCTCGTCATGACGATGTATCTCGGAAGGACCCTTCAACATCACAACCTTCACCAACTACACCTTCACCTAACCCTTATCAACCTAGAATCCCATACCCTTCTCGCATAGGCAAGACCAACGAGCTAACTAAGAATGACTGTCAAGTATCGAAATATGTGGATATGCTATCTAAAATGACCATCAACATTAGCCTTGTTGAAGCACTTTGCCACATGCCGAAATTTGTCAAAGCATTCAAGGAATTGCTTAGTAAGAAGGAGAAACTGATTGAACTCGCCAACACACGATTAAATGAAAACTGCTCTGCAGTCCTTCTTAGAGAACTTCCGGAAAAGCTTGGAGATCTCGGTCGTTTTGTGTTGCCTTGCGTGTTCAACAAAACTAAAGAATTTACTGCCCTTGCTGATCTCGGGGCTAGTATTAATTTGATGCCACTGAGTTTTTGGAAAACACTATCATTGCCCGATCTCATTCCAACAAAGATGACTCTCGAACTTGCAAACCGCACTCTCGCTTACCCCGTTGGTATAGCCGAAGACGTGTTTATTAAAGTTCGCACATTTACTTTCCCGGTTGATTTTGTCGTAGTTGATTATGAAATGGACCCTCGTATTCCTTTAATACTTGGTCGGCCATTTTTTAGAACCGGACGTGCTTTAGTAGATGTGGCCGAAGGCGAGTTAATCCTACGAGTCGAGGATGATTCAAATGTTTTTAAAATGGGGAAGCTTACAGGCAAATCCTTTGGAGGCCGAGAATCAGTAAATATGATCAATGTGCTCGATGACTTTACCGTCTATGACAATCCTCTATTCGAGTCTTCCACTAATAATCCACTCTTTGAAGATAATGTGGATGATTCTCTCCCTACTTTGGACGCTTCTCCCATTTATGATTCACCACCGGTCTTTGATGCTTATGATCAAGATGATTCTAGCTCAGACTCGGATGATTTTAATTTTACTTCTGAGTATCCCGAGCTGCCCACTTTCGATGATTTTGATGAGGCTGATACTCTATCGAGCGATTCTTCACATGATGAAGATCCTCCGCCATCACTCGATCCTACTCTGGACGATTATTCATTTGAGGAAGATTTCTCTGAATTTCTCAACACATACTTCCCTCATGAGAGTGATGCTCCTCCTTTGGACTTTGAAGATTATCGCCTTGATCCTACTTTGGATTTGAAGAGCATTTTGTCAAAGGAGAAGAAACCGGTCGACACCGAAATCCGTTGCACTTATGATTTGACACCTCTTTGTCCCACTTCTGAGGACGAGGTTGTGCTTCTTTGCAGATCTTCTTCACACTCGGCTGAGCCTGAGTGCTATTTTCCCCTAAAGGAAAAGGTGTTCGACCCCGGTATTGAAGTCTTTAAGCCATCTCAGTATCCACCTGATGAAATAAAAGGAAATATCTTTGGAAATTTTGAAGACATGCTTGCTCGACTTCAACTTTGCTTCCACCGTGCTCCATCGCTGCTTAAGGGAACCTTGCCATTTCTCTTTTGGCTTGCCTTGTTCGCCTTAAGCTCGTTCTTATTGATGGATGAAAACTATGTCTTTGATCCTGGTGGATTTGTTTCATGCTACTTCCGTTGATGATCAAGGTCGAGTCAGGCTCACGACTCGGTTAACAAAAATCAAGCGCTTCTTGGGAGGCAACCCATGCATCTATCTTTCCGCTTTCTTTATCATAAGTGTAGGGGGGACCCCTTTGGATTGCTATTTCCTCTCCTCACTTCTTAATCAGGGATTCGAGCTTCAATGATCCACTCTTGATGATTCTTGACGACCCGTGATTCCGTGTTCTACGTCTTCCCGGTTCTATCCTAAACTCTTTTCGATTCACTATTTTATATTTTATCAATATTAAAATAGGAATCTCTTTAGTTGTCTTTTCCTTAGCGAGATTTAAACAACGTGCACAATGTCCTAAGTGTAGGGGAGCTTACTCCCACATGCTTAAACATTGAGGACAATGTTTATCTTAAGTGTAGGGGGGACTTCTATCGAAGTTAAGTGGTCTTTTCCTTGTATTTGTCCTCATTTTAACCGGAAAATCAATTTTTCGACATTTTTCAAAATTTTTGATCTATTTTGTCCTATTAGTTGTTATCTTTGTATAGTTATTTTCTTTCTCTGCTAGAATAAATCTTTGAATAAGTGGTTTTAATTTTCAAACGTTGTGAATCTTTTGACTCAATCCGAGTTTACTCTAGCTAGTATCCTTAACGTGTTTAAGTCAAGTTTTGCTAGACTTTTATATAGGGAGCTATAAAACGCGAAAGTCTTAACTCTCACGGGTTAAGAACAAGAACTTTTCGCAAGTTCCTATAATTGATCCTAGAGAGTCGTTTATCAAGTGAACTTTAAAATGCGATTTCTAATCTTGAAAGAGTCTAAGAATTTGCAAGATCCTATAGGCGACTCGAAAACCCAAAACTTTGATTTAATAGGCTAAGCATCCACAAGTCTCATTACTTGAGATTTTCAACTGTGGAGAACGAGAGATGATAGAGCCAATTATAAGTTCGGTATTCTTTCGTGAATTTATGTGAGTTAATTATAAGCCTATTCTCACATCGCTTGCTAATAAATTTATCTGCTAATAAATAAGGTTGTACGATTTGAAAAGTTACTTAGCTTCTAGCCCCAGATCGTTTAAAAGTTGCTCGGTAATGACGAGAGTTCATAGCCAAGGCATAACTTATGAAGCGGGGCGCGAAGATTGGCGAGTCCGAAAAGGCCCTAACAAGGCATGAGGGCTATGTTTTGTTGCTAAAGATCCAAAGTGATGTGAAGAATCATTTATCAAAAATCAATATGAAGGATCGAGACACACGACGTAAAGCAAAACTCCCCAAAAGTCATGGAGAAGTGTATCCGAAAAGACCCTAACAAGGTATGAGGATAAATAGATCCAAGTCATAAAAGGAGGCGGATCGTTGTATATCAAAGTCCAAAATAAAGATTGGAGAAAAATGAAGAAGTCGTGGTCCAAGTATGAATCTCTCAAAACTTCAAAGTGAAGAATTCCTATTATGAAGAGAAGACCATTATTTCATGAACGTCTCTCAAGATTTGAAGTATGAAGTCGCTGCCAAATATCGGTCCGGGAAAGGTCTCAAATCGCGAAGCGAGTTATGCCAAGATATGAACTTTATGAGGTCCCGAGAAGCAGTTTTAAAAGATTTGGTCCTTTAGCTAACTATTGATTAAATCGTGCACTTTATTTTTAGACTAAATAACTATCGAAATAAGTCAAACAATGTATCTTCGTGATCATTCAAGACAAATAATAAAATATAAGAGATACACCTAGGAATAAGGGAGTCTAAGTGAGTAATTGGCCCACATGAATTCATGTTAGTCTACTAACTTATAATAACAATGATCTCGTTTTTAAGCTTGGTTTGGAGAAAGGGAAAACTTGAGGATGATGATTATTCATAACATTTTCAAAACCCAAGGTATGCTTTTGATTTCTTTATTTTGTATGTTTTCAATTTTCTATCTCTTTAATAAAGGCCAATGTGGATTGATTATGATGAAAAGTGTAATCTTGCTTTGTAACTAATGCATTGCATGAGGACATTGCAATGGTCAAGTGTAGGGGATTTGATAGGTGTGTAAACACCCATCTTTTCTACCACTTAACTACAATAATAACCGGACTAAAACGTGTATTTTATGTCTTTTATGTCGGAATTATGCGTGGTTTGTGTTTTTGTTGTGATTTAGGATGAAAAGGTGAAAAGTGGAGAAAACACGGACATTCACGGGCATTTACGGACTTTTATTGAAGAAAAGGATGAAAGACGAAGTCAAGAAGTCAAGAGTGCAAAAAGAACGGAAGTCCACGACCAATTCTGAAGATTTATCGAAGAAAAAGTCAAAAGACGGAAGTTTATCAAAAGCCGAAGAATTCAAGTCTATTTTATTGAAGAATTTAAAGACGAGTTCGAAGAAATCCCGAAGCCAAAAGTCCCTTAAGTCCAAGTTTAAAGAAGATTAGAAGAAAAGGACTAATGACGCAATTGATGAAGAATTAAGAAGAAAGGGACTTAATTATGCAATTAAGAGAAAAGGAAAGAGGGGAGGAAGCTTCCTTAATCCTCCCCTATAAATAGATTAGATTAGTCATTTTTCACTCTTGTAGCTAATAGTGACAATTAGTCTTCCACATTTAAATACCTTGTCCTTTAATTTCTTGTCAATTTAAATTCATGTTATGCACCTTAATTACCATTTAATTCCAAGTAAGTTTTTATTTTAATTCTTGTCAAATCTTTATTTTATCTTGTCAATCTCTTATCTACCTTTCTTATTCTTTGATTCATGTGTTTATGTTTATGTTCATGTTCATGCTTTTATTTTGATCCAAAGTGGTTTTTGATTATTGTGGTAAAAGTTTTTTGATTTCGTGTTTTTAATTGTTTGTTGATGTTTATTCATTGATTCGTTACTGTTTACTATTATCCGTGTGTTTGATTTTGGTTATTTTGTTATTATATCTGCTGCTACTGTTCTCCTTGTTCTTCGGGAATGTTTGCTTGTTTCTGATCTTTCCAGGTATAGTTCCGAAACAAGGCAAAGGAAAGTGTTCATTCGGAACTTCTAAAGTTCCGAATCAAGGCTTCATCCGGAAGATTTGGGATTTGAAAAACTTCCGAACCAAACTTGTTCATCCGGAACTTTCAAAGTTCCGGACGAAGCAAAAACTTCCGAACCAAACATACTCATTCGGAACTCCAAAGTTCCGAACCAAGGGTTTCATCCGGAACTTTTCAAAAGTTCCGAATCAACTCAAAGTTCCGAATCAAGGACCAAAGTTCCGAATCAAGGCTGTTCATTCGGAAGTTCTAAACTTCCGAATCAAGGAGCTTCATTCGGAAACTTCCGAATCAAGGGTGACCTAATACTTCCGAATCAAGGCAATAAGTGAGAGTTCCGAATCAGTAAGTTCCGAACGAAGCATTGTTTTGGATAAGTGACATATTCAGATCAATTTGTTCCGGATCAAGGATTTTGGTAATATTCCAAGTGAAGAAGAATCATTTCAACCAAAGGTGACATTTAGGACGAGTGATTATTCCAAACAAAGGTTTATTCCGAATGAGCTGTATTCAGGTTCTTATTAGCTTTTATCTTTAATTTTTATTTTCAAGCTTTATTTTTCCTGCCTTTTATTTAATTGCACTTTTAGATTATTTGCCTTAGTTTTAGACTTGCCTTAGTTTTAGTCACACTTTAAGTTTGCTTTAGATAGATTTAAGTTTACGTAATTTACTTTAGTATCCTTTAATTTCAGTCTAGCTTTTAAATACTTGCACCTTTATTTTAATTAGACTTAGATTTACTTCAAGAGCACATTTACTTTAATTGTTTTGCACCTTTTATTTTTAAAACTACAACGACACATCTTTGATTCCACCAAAATTAAACGAAGTCACACATAGAGAGCTAAGATCAATTCAATTAGACCAACACACAACGAACTTAATTTTCTTACTAGGTAAAAGCCTTGTATCAATAAGCAAAAAACATTTTATACAAATCTTTGTCAAAAATCATAATATAGGCTTTTTCCTTTGATAGGTGTCAAAACACCCATCCTTTTACCACTTATTTCTTGCTAAAACAAGACCAAAACGCGTATTTAATGTCATTTGTTTGGAATTATGCGTGGTTTGTGTGTTTGTTGTGTTTTCAGAGCCAACCGGATAAATATTGAAGAAAACATGGGATTGCACGGGTTTTATCGAGGAAAAAGACGAAAAGACGAAGTCTATAGTCCAAGAGATGCAAAAGATTTGAAGTCAATGGGCCTATTTGAAGATTTATCGAAGAAAAAGGACCAAATATGGAAGATTTACATATGTCAAAGAAACTGAGTTGAATTTATTCGTCGACAAATCCCGAATCGAAATCGAAAACGTCAACTTTTCTGAAAAGACGAGAAGACAAAAAGAATGGGAGAAAGCCCACTCACCAAACCAAGCCAAGCACTATAAATAGTCCTCCCATTCACATTTTCAACTAGTTCATTTTCTGTTATTTTCTTTCCTGTTTCGTAGGAAACATCTCCCTTAAGGAGATTGGTGGTTTTTCATTTTCTTTTAATTCTTCCAATCTTGTAAGTTTAATCTTTCCATTTTGTTTGTTGAATCTTAATCATTAATACAAGTTTACATTTAATCTTTCTTTAATCTCTTGTTGATTCAAAGTTCTTAAGTTTTATTTTATTGGTTTTGATCTTCAAAAGTAAGTGGGTTTTGTGTTTTTGTTGTTTTGGATTGATGTTTATCAGAGGTAAATGATTAGTGGCTAAATTGGTTTAAGTTTTGATTAAAAACTTGGTGAATTTTGGGTTAAATTCGTTTGTTAAGTAATCCCCTGTTCTTCGTTATTATTACTGTTCCTGCCCAGATTCCGGATCAACTGCTTATTCCGGATCAAGGGATTTGTGAAAATATTCCGGATCAAGTTCTTTGGTTCGGAATATCCAATATTCCGGATCATTGATTTCTTTCAAACATTCTGAATCAGCTTGTCCATCCGGAATAATCAATATTCTGGATGAGCAGTTATTCCAAATAAAGGTTTCTTCTAAAATATTCCGCATCAAGTCATTTATTCCGCATAAGCACATTATTCCGTATAAGCTCATTATTCCGGATCAAAGATTATTCCGCATGAAGGCCATTTATTCCGGATAGAATTTTATTCCGGATCAATCCATTTATTCCGAGTAAAGCGAATATTCCGGACAGAATTTATTCCGGATCAGTTAACATTCCGCATCAACCACATTATTCCGGATCAGAAGATTATTCCGCATGTAGGCCATATTCCGCATGAATCAAACATTCTGGATCAACACATATTCCGAATGAAGTAGTTTTTCAGGTTATTCCGCATGAGATGATTTATTCCGCATGACCCAAACTTCCCGAAGATTCCGGATCAAACTATTATTCCGCATCAACTGTTTTTCCAGGTTTAGGTATTTTACTGTTTAATTTTTATTCAAGTTTATTTTCAGTAATTGCTTTTAGTTTAATTTTATTACTTCTCGCACTTATCGTTTTAGTAGATATAGACCAAATCTCCCCCTTTTTAGTCACCAATTACAACAATTCCACTTTTAACCATGATCGATTCGAGAAGATACCGAGAACAAAACAACGACATATATCAATTGGGTATGAGCAACACGAACAAAGATCTTGCAAAAATAACATTTTTTAATCAACTAAAATAACATTTGAAATTGATCACTTTAATCGTCTCTTCCTTAGCTTGATTTAACCAACGTGAACAATGTCATAAGTGTAGGGGAGACTTTTCCCACATGCTTTAACATTGGGGACAATGCTTATCTTAAGTGTAGGGGGGACTTCTATCGAAGTTTTAAGTGGACTTTTCCATGAAAATGCCTTCATTTAACCGAAAAATCATCTTTTTCAGCATTTTTCAAATTTTTAATTAACTTTGGCCATTTAGTCGTAATTTTTAAATTTTTGTCGTTGCTTTCATATGTATATATCCCGCAATAAAGTCAAAAAATTTAATAAAGTGGTGTAGCTAGTTTTGAAGTCTTTGACATATTAGGCCTGTTGCGATTATTTCAACTCAACCCGAATAGACTTATCCAAGTTTATTCTAGCTAGTATCCTTAACCACGTAAGCATCCACGAGTCTCATTACTTGAGATTTTAAATTGTGGAGAACGAGAAATGATAGAGTCAATTATAAGTCGGTATTCTTGCACAAGCACACTTGGTGTGATTATCTGCCTATTCTCCCATCACTTGCTAATAATTTGTCTACAATAAGTAAGGTCGTACGATTTGAAAAGTTACTTAGCTTCTAGCCCAAGATCGTTTAAAAGTTGCTCGGTAATGATAAGAGTTCATAGCCAAGGCATAACTTATGAAGCGGGGCGCGAAGATTGGCGAGTCCGAAAAGGCCCTAACAAGGCATGAGGATTCAGTCTTATTGCTAAAGATCCAAGGTGATGTGAAAAGCATTATTCCCAAAATCAATATGAAGGATCAAGACTCACGACAAAAAGCAATCAACTCCCATAAAGATCATGGAGAAGTATATCCGAATAGACCCTAACAAGGTATGAGGATAAATAGATCCAAGTCCGAAAAGGAGGCGGATCGTTGTATCTCAAAATCCCAATTAGCGATTGAAGAAATAATGATGAAGTCGTGGTCATCAAAGTTGGAGTACCCCTCAAAAATACTCCGAGTGAAGAACTCTATTAATGAAGAGAAGACCATTATCTCAAGAACGTCTCTCAAGATATGAAGTATGAAGTACATGCCAAATATCGGCCCGAGAAAGGTCTCAAATCACGAAGCGAGTTATGCCAAGATATGAACTTTTTGATATCCCGAGAAGCAGTTTTAAGATATTTTGTCCTTTAGCTAACTATTAATCAAATCGTCCTACTTTGCTTTCAGCCTAAATAAACTATCGAAATAAGTCCAAAAATGCATCTTCATGTCATTCTAAGACAAAAATAAAATATAAGAGATACACCTAGGAATAAGGGAGTTTAAGCATATAATTAAGCCATGTGTGTAAGTGTTTGTTTTGCTAACTTATAATAACAATGATCTCGTTTTTAAGCTTAGTTTGGGGAACGTGAAACTTGAGGGTGATAAATCTTCGCAGCACCAAAGCCCTAATGTAAGTCTTAGATCTCTTTGCAAGTTATCTCCATATAGCTATTTTCAAGTGAAAATGGTTTCTATCCTTTTGTTTCCTTTAAAGTTTAAATTTCTCTCAGTACTCTAATTTCTGTTTTAGTAGTATGTTAATAAGGCCAAGGTTGATTGATTATGAGAAAAGTGTAAATTTGCTTTATCTCTAAGCATTGCATGAGGGCATGGCAATGGTTAAGTGTAGGGGATTTGATAGGTGTGAAAACACCCATCCTTTTACCACTTATTTCTTGCTAAAACAAGACCAAAACACGTATTTAATGTCATTTGTTTGGAATTATGCGTGGTTTTTGTGTTTGTTGTGTTTTCAGAGCCAACCGGATAAATATTGAAGAAAACATGGGATTGCACGGGTTTCATCGAGGAAAAAGACGAAAAGACGAAGTCTATAGTCCAAGAGATGCAAAAGATTTGAAGTCAATGGGCCTATTTGAAGATTTATCGAAGAAAAGGACCAAAGATGGAAGATTTACATATGTCGAAGAAACTCAAGTCTATTAAATGAAGAAATTAAAAGACGAGTTGAATTTATTCGTCGACAAATCCCGAATCGAAATCGAAAACGTCAAATTTTCTGAAAAGACGAGAAGACAAAAAGAAAGGGAGAAAGCCCACTCACCAAACCAAGCCAAGCACTATAAATAGTCCTCCCATTCACATTTTCAACTAGTTCATTTTCTGTTATTTTCTTTCCTGTTTCGTAGGAACCATCTCCTAATAACTGACTTTTGGTTGGTTAATAAAAAGGTTTTTGCTTGCAAGATCTCTCTTTGCGTTGCTAGTACCCAATTGACATATATCGTTGTTTCGTTCTCGGTATCTTCTCGAATCGATCACGGTCAAAAGTGGAATCGTTGTAATTGGTGGCTAAAAAGGGGGAGCTTTGGTCTAAATCTACTAAAATGTAAGAACTAGAAGTAGTTAAATTAAACTAAAAATTATAACTGAGAATAAGTACCTCAACACTGAATGGAAGAACTCAACTCTGGATCCCTATGCGGAATGTACTGCTCCATTCGGAAAGTTCCCCTTACTCGGAATAATTAATGCCATGCGGAACAAAGCTCTTATGCGGAAAGTAGCACTTATGCGGAATATTTTGGAAAAAGCTCTATTCGGAAAATGTCTCTTATGCGGAACAATGAACTCTATGCGGAATACGAGGGCCTATGCGGAAAGTAAGCTATGCGAAAAAATGTCTTACTCGGAATAATCTTCCTTATGCGGAAAAATGCCCTATTCGGAAAGCAAGATTCTATGCGGAATAAAGAGACTATTCGGAATATGGGAAATATTCCGAATAGAGTAAATGGAAATCAGCCTATGCGGAATAAATGACAAATTGCCCTATGCGGAAAACAAATCCTATTCAGAAAGTTATGACTATGCGGAATATCTTAAAGAAAAGCCCTATTCGGAAAACCTTGGAAAGAAACCCTTACTCGGAATAATATATTCCGAATAGACAAGAAAACTAGCCACTACTCGGAATAAATGAAATATTCCGAATAGACACAACCCCAGATTCCCTATTCGGAATCTGGGCGAGATCAGAAAATGAAGCGACGAACAGGGGAATTTAAGGAACACGAATTCAACACCAAAAATCACCAAGTTCTTGATCAAAACTTAAACCAATTCTAACACTAAACCTTTACTCATAGAAAGCTTGAATCCAAAACAACAAAATCACAAAACCCACTTACTTTTGACAATCAAACCATACGAATAATACTTAAGAACTAAGAGACAAAAAGATATGAAGAACAAGATTATGGGAAGATTAAAAGATGATTTGTATTAATGAATTAAGATTCTCAAAAAAAGAAAGGATTACACTTACACGAATGGAAGAAATTAAACAAGATGAAAACCACTCCTTAAGGGAAATAGCTCCTAAAAACTAGGAAGAAGAATAACTGAAAAACAAGATGAAGAGAGGCCGGATGTGTGAATGGGAGGAGTATTTATAGGCTTCTCCCTTGGTTGGTGAGTGGGCTTTCTTCCCTTCTTTTTGTCTTCTCGTCTTTTCAGAAAAGTTGACGTTTTCGATTTCGATTCGGGATTTGTCGACGATTAAATTCAACTCGTCTTTTAATTTCTTCGATTAATAGACTTGAATTTCTTCGACACATGTAAATCTTCCGTCTTTGGTCCTTTTCTTCGATAAGTCTTCAAATAGGCCCATTGACTTCAAATCTTTTGCATCTCTTGGACAATAGACTTCGTCTTCAGTCTTTTTCCTTGATAAAACCCGTGCAATCCCATGTTTTCTCCAATATTTATCCGGTTGGCTCTGAAAACACAACAAACACACAAACC
Source organism: Glebionis coronaria (assembly GCA_025667525.1). Lineage (NCBI taxonomy): Eukaryota > Viridiplantae > Streptophyta > Magnoliopsida > Asterales > Asteraceae > Glebionis > Glebionis coronaria. The sequence goes on along the minus strand of CM046882.1, from coordinate 168,272,547 downwards.
ACGCATAATTCCAAACAAATGACATTAAATACGTGTTTTGGTCTTGTTTTAGCAAGAAATAAGTGGTAAAAGGATGGGTGTTTTCACACCTATCAAATCCCCTATACTTAACCATTGCCATGCCCTCATGCAATGCTTAGTGATAAAGCAACATTACACTTTTCTCATAATTAATTAACCTTGGCCTTATTCAAATACTACTAAACAAAAATTAAAGCACTAAGAGAAATTTAAAGTAAACAAAAGGATAGAACATAACTATGTGGAAATAACTTGTAAAAAGATCGAGGACTTACATTAGGGCTTTGGTGCTGCGAAGATTTATCACCCTCAAGTTTCACGTTCCCCAAACTAAGCTTAAAAACGAGATCATTGTTATTATAATTTAGCAATTCAAATACTTACACACATGGCTTAATTAAATGCTTAAACTCCCTTATTCCTAGGTGTATCTCTTATATTTTATTTTTGTCTTAGAATGATCATGAAGATGCATTTTTGGACTTATTTCGATAGTTTATTTAGGCTGAAAGCAAAGTAGGACGATTTGATCAATAGTTAGCTAAAGGACAAAATCTCTTAAAACTGCTTCTCGGGATATCAGAAAGTTCATATCTTGGCATAACTCGGTTCACGATTTGAGACCTTTCTCGGGCCGATATTTGGCATGTACTTCATACTTCATATCTTCGAGAGACGTTCTTGAGATAATGGTCTTCTCATCATAATTCACTTTGGAGACTTTTGAGGGGTACTCCAACTTTGTTGACCACGACTTCATGATTATTTCTTCAATCTCTAATTGGGATTTTGAGATACAACGATCCGCCTCCTTTTCGGACTTAGATCTATTTATCCTCATACCTTGTTAGGGTCTTTTCGGATAGACTTCTCCATGATCTTTATGGGAGTTGATTGCTTTTCGTCGTGAGTCTTGATCCTTCATATTGACTTTGGGAATAATGCTTTTCACATCACTTTTGGATCTTCAGCAATAAAATTGAATCCTCATGCCTTGTTAGGGCCTTTTCGGACTCGCCAATCTTCGCGCCCCGCTTCATAAGTTATGCCTTGGCTATGAACTCTCGTCATTACCGAGCAACTTTTAAACGATCTTGGGCTAAAAGCTAAGTAACTTTTCAAATCGTACGACCTTACTTATTGCAGATAAGTTATTAGCAAGTGATGGGAGAATAGGCAAATAATTACGCCAAGTGAGCTTGCGCAAGAATACCGACTTATAATTGACTCTATCATTTCTCGTCCTCCACAGTTTAAAATCTCAAAAAATGAGACTCGTGGACACTTAGCCTAATAAACCAATTAAGGTCTACCTGGTTAAGGATACTAGCTAGAATAAACTTGGATAAGTCTATTCGGGTTGAGTCAAAATATTCACAACGGGCCTAATATATCTAATATATCTAAACTTGCTAACATTATTTTATTAATTTTTTCTGAATTTATTGCGGAATATACACATATGAAAGCGAAATAAAAATTTAAAAATTACGACAAAATGGCCAAAGTTAATTAAAAATTTGAAAAACGTTGAAAAAGATGATTTTCCGGTTAAATGAAGGCATTTTAATGGAAAAGCCCACTTAAAAATTCGATAGAAGTCCCCCCTACACTTAAGATAAACATTGTCCTCAATGTTTAAGCATGTGGGAAAAGGTTCCCCTACACTTATGACATTGTGCATGTTGGTTAAATCTAGCTAAGGAGGGGACGACTAAAGTGATCAATTTCAAATGTGAATGTGAAGATAATTGGATCACGATAGTGGAGAGATGGAACCAGTATTGTGGATAACATGGGAGCACGGTTCTTCAAAGATTCCAAGAGTGCAGTAATCCCTATAAGCACATCACCATCCAAAAACAAGCAACCTATATAGCTCCCCCTACACTTATGATGAAAAATGGGAAAGGGGGATAGATACTCGGGCTGCCTCCCGAGGAGCGCTTGTTTTTGGTTACCGAGTCGCGAGCCTGACTCGATCCCGAACTAATTCAAGGGAAACGTGGTGAGGGATGGAATCATCTCCTGAGAGATGTCCTCACCAACATACAATTTCAAACGCTGGCCATTCACCTTGAAGTTAGGCCCATTTGGCTGAGAAAGCTCAATGGTACCATAGGGAAAGACATTAGCGATGGTGAATGGACCAGACCAGCGGCTCTTCAACTTGCCTGAGAAGATCTTCAATCGAGAGTTAAAGAGTAAGACTTGATCACCAACGTTGAATTCTCGGTTCTTGATTTTAGCATCGTGGATAATCTTGGTCTTCTCCTTGTAGATCAATGAGTTCTCGTAAGCTTGATTCCTCAATTCGTGTAGCTCGTTGAGTTGAATCTTTCGAAAATCACCGGCTTTGTTGATGTCGAAGTTAGCCCACTTCAAGGCCCAGTATGCCTTATGTTCCAGCTCGATGGGGAGGTGGCAGGCTTTCCCGTACACAAGACGATAAGGTGTACAACCAATCGGCGTCTTATAGGCGGTACGGAAAGCCCACAGAGTATCATCAAGTTTATCGGCCCATGAGGAACGATGCTCTCCTATAGTACGTTCCAAAATTCTCTTCAATCCACGGTTGGATATCTCGGCTTGACCGTTCGTTTGAGGATGATAAGCGGTGGAAAGACGGTGATTGACACCATACTTAGCCAAGACTCCTGCAAATTGATCGTTGCAAAAATGAGTCCCGCGGTCACTGATAATAGCACGAGGAACACCGAAACGAGCAAATAGTTGTTTCAAGAACTTACAAACCACCCTCGCGTCGTTAGTGGGTAAAGCTTTGGCTTCAACCAATTTAGAGACGTAGTCGACAGCGACAAGGATGTATTTGTTTCCTTTAGAAGAAGGGAATGGCCCCATAAAGTCGATGCCCCATACATCAAAGATTTCACATTCTTGTATGATATTTTGAGGCATCTCATCTTTATGTGTGATCTTGCCTTGTTTTTGGCAAGCATCACAATGTTTAACCATCTCGTGAGCATCACGATAAATGGTGGGCCAATAGAATCCCGAATCAAACACTTTCTTAGCGGTGTTGTTGGGACCAAAGTGACCACCGGTGGGTCCTTTGTGGCACGCTTGGAGAATATCAAAAGCTGCCGGTCCGTCAACACACCGACGAATAATCAGATCAGCACATTGTTTGAATAGAAAAGGGTCATCCCAAAAGTAAGTCTTAACATCGTGCAAGAACTTCTTCTTTTGTTGGGATGTTAACCCTTGGATGAGAACACCACCCGCTAAGTAGTTTGCAATATCGGCAAACCACGGGGTGCCATCAAGATTGGGATTTATAGACATTAAGGTCTCAAGGGGAAAAGAGTCATTGATCTCTTTGTTCGGATGGTCCCCTTGATATGGATCCTCAAGTCTGCTCAAATGATCCGCGGCCAAGTTTTCAGCACCCTTCTTGTCACGAATTTCAATGTTGAATTCTTGAAGGAGTAAAACCCAGCGGAGAAGTCTTGGCTTAGAATCATTCTTAGTCATCAAGTACTTCAACGCGGAATGGTCCGTGTATACGATGGTGGTGGATAAAACAAGATAGGGGCGAAATTTCTCAAAAGCATAGACAACAGCTAAAAGCTCTTTTTTGGTTGTCGTATAATGCAATTGAGCCCCCGTCATTGTTTTGCTAGCGTAGTGGATTGGTTGGAAGTGTTTATTCACTCTTTGGCCCAGAACCGCACCAATAGCAAAGTCGCTAGCATCGCACATCAATTCAAAAGGCAGCTCCCAATTAGGGGTAACCAAGACCGGTGCCTTAGTTAGCTTATCCTTAAGAAGATTGAAGGCTTCGAGACACTCTTTAGAAAAGATAAAAGGAGTATCTTTTTCCAAGAGGTGGGTCATCGGGCGAGCGATTTTAGAGAAATCCTGAATGAATCGTCGATAGAAGCCCGCATGACCCAGAAAACTTCTCACACCCTTCACGGTTGAAGGTGGAGGTAATTTGGCTATGACATCAACTTTAGCACGGTCGACTTCAAGACCGGCTTTAGAGATTTTGTGTCCTAGCACAATGCCTTCTTTTACCATAAAATGGCATTTTTCCCAATTCAGAACAAGGCGAGTGTCTTCGCACCGCTTAAGCATACGTTCCAAATTGGCAAGGCACGAAGAGAAGGAATTCCCGAAGACCGAGAAATCATCCATGAAGACTTCCATGGTTTGCTCAACCATGTCATGGAAGATAGCCAACATGCACCTTTGGAAAGTCCCGGGAGCATTGCATAAGCCAAAAGGCATCCTTTTGTAAGCAAATGTGCCATAGGGACAAGTGAATGTTGTCTTCTCTTGATCTTGGGGATCGATGGGTATTTGAAAATAACCCGAGAAACCATCCAGAAAGCAGTAATATTCATTACCCGCTAGACGTTCAAGCATTTGGTCCATAAAAGGTAGAGGGAAATGATCCTTTCTCGTGGCATCATTGAGTTTGCGGTAGTCTATACAAACTCTCCACCCAGTAACGAGACGGGTAGGAATCAACTCGTTGTTTTCATTGGGCACAACGGTAATTCCGCCTTTCTTAGGCACACAGTGGACTGGACTAACCCATGGTGAATCCGAAATAGGGTAAATCATACCCGCATCAAGAAGTTTGATAACCTCTTTTTTGATGACATCATGGATTTTAGGATTCACCCTTCTTTGGCTTTGAATAGTGGGCTTAAAGTCGTCCTCCATGAGAATTTTATGTGTACAGAAATGAGGATCAATTCCACGGATGTCGGAGATTTTCCAAGCGATAGCTCTTTTATGCTTCTTCAACACAACGACAAGTCGGGCTTTTTCGTCTTCTTTCAGATCCTTTGCGATGATGACCGGTAACTTCTCGTCGTCTTCTAGGAAAACGTACTCAAGATGAGGCGGAAGGTCCTTAAGCTCGAGGGTAGGAGGATCCTCAGTAGATGGTGAAACTAACGATGGATCATCATTAGTTACTTCTTTAGGAGTAGGAGGAGACAATGGGTCCTCATTGAGAAGTCTCTCAATAGTACGAATATCTTCATCCCAATTGGTGGACGAATTATCATACTTAATGTCGAGAGGACCCAAGCTAGCTTCGAACTCATCCAAGTCACTTTCTCCAAAAGGAGTAAATGCCGGAGCAATTGAGGCAACGTTCTCAACATTGGGTAGAGAAGAGAGAGTACTTTTGCAAGCATCATGAAAATGTTCTTCACAAGCTTCATCGAGAACATCAATAGCATTAACACTCTCATATGAATAAGGTTGCTGAGAAATTTTCCCCATGTTGAAGACAATTTGATCGTCACCAACTATCATGATTAATTCGCCTGCGGCTACATCAATGAGAGTGCGACCGGTCCTCAGGAATGGACGTCCAACGATTAATGGAACACGAGGGTCCATCTCGTAGTCAACGACGACAAAATCCGCCGGGAAGGTGAATTTATCAACGCCAACAAAGACATCTTCGGCTATCCCCACTGGATAAGCAACCGTACGGTTGGCTAATTCCAAAGTCATTCGTGTGGGGACTAGCTCGGGGAGAGATAATTGCTTCCAAACACTTAAAGGCATTAAGTTTATACTGGCACCTAGATCGGCTAGGGCCATGCAATTCTCTACTCCCGGGAAGTTGCAAGGAATCAAGAAGCGACCCGGATCACCAAGTTTGGTGGGCAATTTCCTTAAGAGCACTGCGGAGCAGTTCTCATTAAGTTGGGTCTGAGCAATGTCAAGAAGCTTTTCTTTATCACTTAGAAGAACTTTAAACATCTTAGCATATTTGGGCATGTGAGCGAGAGCCTCGGCAAAGGAGATGTTAAAATTCAATTGTTTAAACATTTTTAGGAAGTTTGAAACCTGAATATCATCCTTGCTCTTTTGCTTCTCTTTCCTCAACCTTGAAGGATAAGGTATATTGGATGAAGAAGAAGGCTTTAAGGGGATAGGATCACTCACAACCACGGGTGGTGGGGAAATGGGGATAGAAGGTGAAGGAGGTGGAGAAAGTTGCTCTTTTTCCTTGTTCACAATCACGGGTGGAGGTGTAGGAAGCTCGGGTTCCATATAACCTTTTCCACTACGAGTGGTGATTGCTTTCATCTCCCCTCTTGGATTCGCAACGGTATTACTCGGAAGAGTACCCGAAGAAGAGGGTTGATTACCTTGGATAAGCGAACCAATCATATCACGAAGGTGAACAGCTTGATTGTTAAAAGAGTTTTGCATGTTGGCATTAATAGCATCGCTGTGTTTGGCCATATCATTCCGTAGCTCGGCTCGAATATCGCTTCCTTGTTTCACCATGTCATTCTTCAAGTTGACAAACTGACTCTGAAGATTCGTCACCATCTCACGATTAGTCTTCATGAACGACTCGACGTCGGGATTCACTGCCATCGGTTGATTGAGAGGTGGAGCTTGGTAAGCTTGAGAATTTCCTTGAGTTGGGTAGGTGTTTCTTTGGGATTGATATTGATTTTGAGCACGAGGTTGGGATTGGTTGTTTCGGTTATAGCTTTGTTGTTGGTTTTGGTTTGCAGGAGGGAAACCGGGAGGAGCAAGATAATTGTTGGAACGATAACTTAGCAAGCTACGGTCTCCTTGAGGACGAGCTGGATAGCCTCCCGTGGGATATGTACCGTATGCCGCGTTAACGTTTTCAGAATAATTGCCTTGAGTGGAAGGACAATCATTATAAGAATGAGGACCACCACATGTGTCACAAGAAATAGCAACGGCTTTAGCTTGTTGAAAGTGGTTTGTGGCTATCGTCATGAAATTCTTGTTCATTTCAGCGAGTTGTCGAGAAATTTTAGTCATCTCAGGATTGGAAGTAGTAGAAGAAACATTGACTCTCGAGTTAGATCTTGAGGATGCGGATGAATCCCAATTCTTGTGATGAGTAGTCATGTTTTCAATTAACTCTCGACACTCCTCTGGTCTCCTTTTCATAAAAGTACCACCGGCGGCGGCATTGATCGTGTCACGATCGCGAAAGGTGAGACCATTGTAGAAGGTATCAATGAGAGTGACGGGGAGCATATTGTGATTAGGACAGCGGTCGATCAAATCATTGTATCGTTCCCAAGCATCGAAAAGCGATTCATCATTTTCTTGCATAAATCCACTGATTTGGTTACGGAGGTTAGTGACCATGGATGGTGGGAAGTAGCGCGATAAAAAGCGTTGAGTCATGTCGTTCCACGTATGAATAGAATTCTTAGGAAGACGATCAAACCATTTTTCGGCATGGTGAGAAAGCGAGTGGGGAAAGAGTTGAAGGCGAAGGTCATCCATAGAAACACCGGGGGATTTCATGCTTTGGGTAATGGTTATGAATTTGTCGAGGTGTTTGTTGGCATCATCATCCGGAATTCCGCGAAATGGATTCGTTTGTACTTGCTGGATCATGTGATGCTTTAAGGAAAACTCCTGAGCCGTGACATGCATCGGTGCAATCGGGCCTCCACGTCCGTTCATTGTGGGTTGACATAGCTCCTCCATGGTTCGTAAATCAGGTAGAAGGACATTGTTGTTGTTGTTGTTGTTGTTGTTGTTGTTGTTGTTGTTGTTCAAATTGTGTTGAGGTGGGTGATTGTTGTTGTTATTAACACCAGCCATGTCTAATTGTTCGAGAGTCTCGGGCTCTGAATAAGACGTGGATCGAGTACGCATACACTAAAAAGAAAATGCAAGAGAATATATTTTTGGTTTTTATAGGTTTTTTAATGTTTTTGTATTTTTGAAAATTTTATATTTTTATGGATTTTTAAAAATTTTTGTGCTTGAAAATAACGTTCCCGAAAGAACGGATCCCAAAATCCAATTTTTCTCACAAGAAACCGTTGATCCTTACGAAAAGAGCCGGCAGCGGCGCCATTTTAATAACTGACTTTTGGTTGGTTAATAAAAAGGTTTTTGCTTGCAAGATCTCTCTTTGCGTTGCTAGTACCCAATTGATATATATCGTTGTTTCGTTCTCGGTATCTTCTCGAATCGATCACGGTCAAAAGTGGAATCGTTGTAATTGGTGGCTAAAAAGGGGGAGCTTTGGTCTAAATCTACTAAAATGTAAGAACTAGAAGTAGTTAAATTAAACTAAAAATTATAACTGAGAATAAGTACCTCAACACTGAATGGAAAAACTCAACTCTGGATCCCTATACGGAATGTACTGCTCCATTCGGAAAGTTCCCCTTACTCGGAATAATTAATGCCATGCGGAACAAAGCTCTTATGCGGAAAGTAGCACTTATGCGGAATATTTTGGAAAAAGCTCTATTCGGAAAATGTCTCTTATGCGGAACAATGAACTCTATGCGGAATACGAGGGCCTATGCGGAAAGTAAGCTATGCGGAAAAATGTCTTACTCGGAATAATCTTCCTTATGCGGAAAAATGCCCTATTCGGAAAGCAAGATTCTATGCGGAATAAAGAGACTATTCGGAATATGGGAAATATTCCGAATAGAGGAAATGGAAATCAGCCTATGCGGAATAAATGACAAATTGCCCTATGCGGAAAACAAATCCTATTCGGAAAGTTATGACTATGCGGAATATCTTAAAGAAAAGCCCTATTCGGAAAACCTTGGAAAGAAACCCTTACTCGGAATAATTATATATTCCGAATAGACAAGAAAACTAGCCACTACTCGGAATAAATGAAATATTCCGAATAGACACAACCCCAGATTCCCTATTCGGAATCTGGGCGAGATCAGAAAGTGAAGCGACGAACAGGGGAATTTAAGGAACACGAATTCAAAACCAAAAATCACCAAGTTCTTGATCAAAACTTAAACCAATTCTAACACTAAACCTTTACTCATAGAAAGCTTGAATCCAAAACAACAAAATCACAAAACCCACTTACTTTTGACAATCAAACCATACGAATAATACTTAGGAACTAAGAGACAAAAAGATATGAAGAACAAGATTATGGGAAGATTAAAAGATGATTTGTATTAATGAATTAAGATTCTCAAAACAAGAAAGGATTACACTTACACGAATGGAAGAAATTAAACAAGATGAAAACCACTCCTTAAGGGAGATGGCTCCTAAAAACTAGGAAGAAGAATAACTGAAAAACTAGATGAAGAGAGGTCGGATGTGTGAATGGGAGGAGTATTTATAGGCTTCTCCCTTGGTTGGTGAGTGGGCTTTCTTCCCTTCTTTTTGTCTTCTCGTCTTTTCAGAAAAGTTGACGTTTTCGATTTCGATTCGGGATTTGTCGACGATTAAATTCAACTCGTCTTTTAATTTCTTCGATTAATAGACTTGAATTTCTTCGACACATGTAAATCTTTCGTCTTTGGTCCTTTTCTTCGATAAGTCTTCAAATAGGCCCATTGACTTCAAATCTTTTGCATCTCTTGGACAATAAACTTCGTCTTCAGTCTTTTTCCTTGATAAAACCCGTGCAATCCCATGTTTTCTCCAATATTTATCCGGTTGGCTCTGAAAACACAACAAACACACAAACCACGCATAATTCCAAACAAATGACATTAAATACGTGTTTTGGTCCTGTTTTAGCAAGAAATAAGTGGTAAAAGATGGGTGTTTTCACACCTATCATCTCCCTTAAGGAGATTGGTGGTTTTTCATTTCCTTTGATTCTTCCAATCTTGTAAGTTTAATCTTTCCATTTTGTTTGTTGAATCTTAATCATTAATACAAGTTTACATTTAATCTTTCTTTAATCTCTTGTTGATTCAAAGTTCTTAAGTTTTATTTTATTGGTTTTGATCTTCAAAAGTAAGTGGGTTTTGTGTTTTTGTTGTTTTGGATTGATGTTTATCATAGGTAAATGATTAGTGGCTAAATTGGTTTAAGTGTTGATTAAAAACTTGGTGAATTTTGGGTTAAATTCGTGTATTAAGTAATCCCCTGTTCTTCGTTATTATTACTGTTCCTGCCCAGATTCCGGATCAACTCCTTATTCCGGATCAAGGGATTTGTGAAAATATTCCGGATCAAGTTCTTTGGTTCGGAATATCCAATATTCCGGATCAGTGATTTCTTTCAAACATTCCGAATCAGCTTGTCCATCCGGAATAATCAATATTCCGGATGAGCAGTTATTCCGAATAAAGGTTTCTTCTAAAACATTCCGCATCAAGTCATTCATTCCGCATAAGCACATTATTCCGTATAAGCTCATTATTCCGGATCAAAGATTATTCCGCATGAAGGCCATTTATTCTGGATAGAATTTTATTCCGGATCAATCCATTTATTCCGAGTAAAGCGAATATTCCGGACAGAATTTATTCCGGATCAGTTAACATTCCACATCAACCACATTATTCCGGATCCGAAGATTATTCCGCATGAAGGCCATATTCCGCATGAATCAAACATTCTGGATCAACACATATTCCGAATGAAGCAGTTTTTTAGGTTATTCCGCATGAGATGATTTATTCCGCATGACCCAAACTTCCCAAATATTCCGGATCAAGCTATTATTCCGCATCAATTATTTTTCCAGGTTTAGGTATTTTACTGTTTAATTTTTATTCAAGTTTATTTTCAGTAATTGCTTTTAGTTTAATTTTATTACTTCTCGCACTTATCGTTTTAGTAGATATATACCAAAGCTCCCCCTTTGTAGTCACCAATTACAACAATTCCACTTTTAACCGTGATCGATTCGAGAAGATACCGAGAACGAAACAACGACATATATCAATTGGGTATGAGCAACACGAACAAAGATCTTGCAAAAGCAACATTTTTTAATCAACTAAAATAACAGTTATTAGCCTTCAAAACCATTATACGAACCAATGTCGTAAAAACATCATACAATACGTTTTATAACGTTATATATAGTTAAATAAAAACCGTTATATGAATATGGTTATGTAAAACCAAAACACGAACATAATATCAATAATAAGACCCCGTATTTCTAGTCAGGCAATATATTGTGATTCAATGCGTATAGCAGTATTTTCGTTATTGGATTATTATAAGCCGCATGACATTGCTACCTTACTATAACAAACAATGGGTAGATAACCCGAAACTCATTTGCCCATCTAAAACGGCGTGTCGTCACAATAATCACGCTTATGTAAATCTTTTCATACATAAATTCGCATACGAATCAATGTGGCACGACGGGGATCAACCGTCAAGGCGCGAACTGGGGTGATCTTCCCCAAATAGTACTATTATATGCATAAGCGTCTACCAAATCCCGATAGTTCACAATTCATGCTAATGGGACTTTTAGTGACATAACCTAACTTTAATAATCCATTTTATTTCATACATCGGGTCATAAAATCTTTCATCGGGTCATACAATCATTCGGGTCCAAATCAATAAACAAACAATCGGGACAAATGGTGTCCTATTTTATCAAAACTAACATGTTATCTCCCTTGCGGGTTTATAAAACATTTCATAAAAACATTTAAAAGAGTGCGAGGCTATGAAGTCACATTGATTGGGAAAGGCGGTTATCAGAGATTTGGTTGTACGGTACGTGCTTCAATCACGGAAACCTAGACAAATAATATTCGTCTTAGACTTTTGTCCAATGTCTTTAAAAAACAATAGCTATGTATACATATGATGATTTTAAATATATGATGATGATCAAGTGGGATTGTACATCTTCATTTACCCATTATAGTGTTATGTGTTGGTAACTTTTTGTACTAGTTTTACTAGTTTATCCTCTTTAGTTGTCAAGGCCCAGTAAGCCCATTATAAGTCCATTACCTTATATTAGTCCATTTCACATTTATAATATTAGTCTAATACTTACATGTTAGGCCCAAGTAGGTTAAGCCCAATAAGCATGTTTATTAGTGTTTAGCCAAATTAGCTGGATTAGTAGTCCAATAAGGCAAATTTGGCCCGTTAATGTCCCTAAGTCATAAAACTCGGGTTTTATCGGTTCTTACTTGTAATATGTACTTATATATCAGTATATGAGTTATAAAAAGTTTACATTAGACGGGTCCGACCGTCTAAGTTTTAATTGACAAAAACGTTAATTTTACGGTTTAGCCGAAAAGACGTAAAAATCATGTTTATAGTTTTATAACTTATAAAACTTATCAAATTACCATTTTTATAAAATGTCCCATTTATTTATTATTGTACATACTTATATAAATTTAATATATAAGTTAGTGGGTTTTAATTTATATTTTATACTATATTTATTTGAGTGCTATTATAATACTATTATACTTTAATTTCATAAAATCTGATTTTTAGTTTCACTTTAACCATTTTTATCATATCTTGAGTTCTACAAGGAGATAGAAGCTCATTTTTGGATGAAATAAACTTCATATTATGTACTACAAATAACTTAGTTTTAGCTACTGCTATCCAAGTCTAAGTGTCCCTAACAGTCCTCACAAAACAGACTATTCAGATTGGTACATCAATTTTGTTTTGATCATATCTCACTCATTATAATGATTCCATTGCATGGCCAACTCTCACATGTGTACAACACTTAATACTTACTTTATATTGATTCCACTATGCCATTTTATCAGTTTATCATATGGTTGCTTAATTTTTTTATACAGCCAACTATTTTAAGCATGATTTAACCATTTTACATGTGGTTTTCCATCTTTTTACCCATGTTTATCAACACCAAATCCCCACACAATATTTTTATCATCATTCATCATCATATACATATACATAAATAAAGAAAATACAAGATTACATAATCAAAATAACAAGAGGATAGGAAGAACAATCTCTATACCACTATTAGTGATGAAAAGATGAGGTTTTTGATGTAAAAGACTTGTTTCTTGTTATCAAATCTTCAACTTTAGCAAGGCAACTTCTTGGGTCCTTTGGATGGATGAACATCTCCATGAAATCAGCCCTTTAACCTCATGAAAACTCCTTTTCATAGGTTATGATCACCTCAAATCTTCATATCTTCAAAGGGTTTCCATCATATGTATGAATAACACATGATATTGTGGTAAAATTGATCAAATGGGGTGTTTTGTGTTGAGTTGGGACGGAAAGAAGAAGAGAGAAAGAGAGGATTTTGTGGAGGTTTTGCATGTGTTAAATGAACAAATGGTTTGAGTAAATGGTTTTGTAAAGATTATAAGACAAGTGTGTAAGCTTGTTTGTGAAGTTTTGACACCTCATGGGTGTGGTGTCATATGCTTAGCCGTCCCATGAGTGAGGTGAGGCAAGTGTATACTTGTCTCATCCCACTAATTTATGGGTATTCCTCGATTCTAGTTTCCTCGATTTGCGTGCCCTCGGGTCATTTTACGAAAAACATTTTTATAAATTATGAATCAACGACACAAAATGAATCTAATAAAAATTTCACATCAAAAACGGAGTTCAAAAACGTAAATACGTAAACCTAGGGTTTCCGGTTTAGTCGTAAAGGACGTTAAATTATGCACGTAAGTCCTAATCTCTTCTCGTAAATTTGTGAGTTTATGAACCAACACAATATTAAAATCGCAAAATAATATTCACGGATAAAATTTTTTCCTGAAGTGTCGGACTGTCACCAAAAATGGTATATGTAAACGTAAGCACGTAACGTTGAATCCTCCGGTTTAGACGTAGTCGATGCTACTTCAAGACGTAAACCCAAATTTCTTCCCAAAACTGAGTGAGTTCATATTATAACATTAAAATAATGTTTCTAAATAATACTTGAGAATAAAATATCAACCATAAATTGACGGATTGTCACAGCATTTACCCCTAAACAGGATCTTTGTCTTCAAAGATCGATTTATCTTACTACTCGCTTCTTATAGAGTTAGAGCCATGTGGGTATTTACTCCACATTCGGTCTTTTCTCACAAGTGTAATTCATTACAATACGCGAGTTTCATCAAACATAACTACAGGAATACGATCAGGCTTAATGTTGACTTACTTTCTCTATCCATGTTGTTCACGGGTTTTTGATAAATGCAACTTTTCGTCGATCTAAACTTCATCAAGAAGTAATCATATTCTCACTTGATAGACATTTATCAAGTTCGATATAAGAAACATAATTCACGTAGCCCTTGATGTCCTAGGCTAGATCCAGCTTATATGCCTTTCAAACCAACTTTTACATTATCTCAATGGTCCCATACAACAGGGACTTATTTCCCATGATCTTTCAGATCATCAATTCATTTTTCCAAGGTAACATTTTTTGGCATAACTTCGCTACCCATCCTGCACCTCAAGATCTACATTTCATATTCACATAACCTCCTGCCCACTACTGGCAGTCAATAATCATATCCTAATTTCAACAATCATTTCAGGTCTCGCGGGTCGGGTATTTTGTAAGGTTAGGTTTGTCATTATATGCAACCTTAAACCTAAAAGACATGTCCAACTCACAATGGGTGTATGTCGGATATCTTCATCCTAACTCCTACTTACAGATGCTCTAATATATATCCTCACAAGATTCGATCTCAATCCTAATACGATAATTATCAATGATAATCTCTCCAAAGGAAAGAGATTTTACGGTTTATTACCAAAGGTCAATCATTCAAGCATAAAACAACACTTCTAGTGTGTTTTTTATCGTTACTTTATCTCGTCCCTTTGATTAGGGTGGTAAACAGTGCTCTCATCAAGGTTCGTTCCCAATGACTTTTGAGAAAATCTCTAGAAATTTGATGCAAAGCGAGGATCTTGATAGAGATGATCGATACAGGCACACTATGCTTACATAAATCCTTTAAATACAAAAGAGTCAATTTCTTCATCGAGAATCTATCATTAACAGGAATGATATTAGCAGTTTTGGTCAGTCTGTCGACGATGACCCAAATCGAATCGAATTGAGATGATGACCTTTGCAATAGTTAGACGTTTACTAATGTATGAGGCGATGTCTGCCTTCATAATTTGCCATCAGTACAACTTCTTCAGATAAAGATACATTAAATCAGAAATGGCATGAATAGAATACTTAATCTTATGAGATTCCAACAAGACTAAATCTGGAAATCTCTGTATTTAGGCAACCACAAGTGGCCTTTAAAACATTTACCGCCATCGGCTTCTTAATTCTAATGGTTCACATTAGCCGCGAACCTCTTTTATTATCTATATTATCCTTTTTACAAGCATCGGCTATATTTTTAAATTGGTCGGCAATTTATTTTGCACAGTCATTACTAAGGAACACACCCTAATTGGTTCTTTATCCTTTCTAAATAATATGTCAGTATCTACCTTCACCTTCCCTGATGAAATAATTATCATGACCACAATTCACTCAAAAATTCTTTCTTCATATTTTGCAAGTTTTAGTTTCGTCTCAACTATTATTTTCATCAGTTTTGCTCAATCTGACGTTTAAAGCGTCGATAAATATTACAAGTAATTAAATAATAAATATTTAATTAATTTTTTTTTGAAATGTAAACGTAAAAATTTTAAATTTCTTAGTTCGACCAATTATATAAAAATGTTCAAAATAAATTTGAATTTAATTAATGCGATTTTTGTTGATTTATCGAAAATAATTAATAAATCTTTGGTTATACTTTGGTCAAAATTTTCTTAGTTGAAAAGCAAAATTGTCGTTTCAAATTCCAAGTCATGGTTTAAATGGTTTCCTCAATCCCTCTTAGGTTGTCTTGAGGTATACACAAACATTTACCCCTAAAGGAGTTTAGTTAAATGATTTGGGTATAAGGGAATAATCCCTTAAAAACTCCTTTGATAAAACATTTGTCAAAACATATTTGCACTTTCTTTTTGGTATAACCCAAAGCCTTAATGGCTCTAATCTTTGAAGAGTCAATATAGATTTCATTATCTATTAATCACATGGTTAATTAATGTAAAGGATTAAGCCTTAAATCATATGATAAATATTCAAAGTATAGGTTTTCATTGCTCGGCCAATTCAGGGCAGTCTATAAATAATTATTAACTCATTCTTATTCTTAGAAACAAACAAATGGTCCTTAATGATCACGAGCATGAATTTTTCAAGTTACAGCCTACACACGTGATTCACCAAATTTATGGATGCTACATGTGTATTAGTCAATCCAAACAACATAACATGAAACTCATAATGTTCATTACGAGTTCTGAATGTAGTGATTGGAATAGATAATCTTTTTCGCGGACGCGAAGTTGATGATAACCATGTCGTGGATCAAATTTTAAATATACGCTAGAACTTTGTAAATGATCGAACAAATCTATCATCTTGAGTAATGAATATCGATTTCGATCGTCAATTTACTCACTTCACCGTAATTTAATAAATATAAGGAATGATAACACCATAGCTCTTCATGAGAACGATCTTAGCAGAATAAAAGCCTTCTTATTTTCTCCGACAACTCTCTCAGTTGTACGGTAATTCTTTTAACTCAGATGATGCTGACGTACAGTGCACACGCCACAGGTGCAGCACCAGGAAATAATCAATACCAATTTCAACTTGCCTTAATGGCGAAAGTCTAGGTGAATCACCAGCAAATACCACATAAAGTTTCAGATAACAGAAACATCTTTTAATAAATCCACCTTAGGTTCCTTCTAGATTAAAAGATCTATGACTAGTTCACAACCATTCATGGTATAATTTCAAGTCTAAATGTAGGATATGGTCATCCATTAAGAATTATTTAGATCCCTTTTGATAATCAACATCTTATCTTTTAGGGGAATTCCACTCGAGTTCCCATCAATTAAAACAATGACATCATGTCATAATCAATCAATCCATTCTACTAGCACTATAAACTTTTTAGTTTTATTACCGTTGATAAGATGTGAACTTCTCAAAAGACTAATAATAACTCATAATCCTTCACAAGTTCAAGGATATATGGAGACATAGATAATATTAAAAGTGTAAGGTCAACGCATAATCTACGCGAGAGAATTTCAAATCGGATACAGACGAAAACATTAACGAATATGAGTATATCCCATATTTTCATAATTTGAGTAAGCATTCGAAAGCTCCTTAGATCGTTACCTAGGTCATTCAAATGAAATCTAATCAAAAGAAATGATAGGAACATCGATACACTCAGTCGGGTATCAATACTCGGTAATTAGATACTTTTCCAAAGAATCTCACCACGGGAGAATTGGACAAGAAAGAGTTGTCAATTGTCAAATAAGACAATATCCACAGATGATTAAGTTCGACTCAGAAGAATAAATGGTACGGGCACATATGTAGGTGTCTCTAACAATATGTCCCTATTTTGCACTTCTTGTAGATCTCATAAAATTTAATGTTTCATAACTTCAAAGAAAATGCAGTGTTTATTAATCAATTTTATGATGACTACTAATCAGCCTTCCATGGTCCCTTCCAAATTGTATGTAGGCGCGCAACTATATACAGTTTTAGGATTAACGATGCAATACTCAGTTCGTCAAAACTTTGTCATCATGTTTAAAATAAAAATATTTTCATGCTTGATTCTAGAGTAAGAATCAAAATGAATTTACAGAGATGTTCTTTGTTATGGAAAAAATTTAGTTTTCCAAAGTGTTCCATAAAAAGCTTTATTTGGATAACAGTTATTTATAAATCTCACTTTAAATAATCCTTACGGTGATAAAAATTCAATCTTTATCAAGGGATACTATTTTAACTTATAAAAACAATGAGTGATCTACAAAAGAGTGAGGAAAAGCTGTTCACCAAGAACTAACTACATATGATAGGAATTGAGCTTTAGCCAAATAATCATGAGGTTCATGATCTTGATGGCACTCAAAAAGAATAATTTACAACGCAACTCAAATCGAGATGAGTGCTTGTTCAATGGTTGCATCACTAATGCGAACATTAGGTTCAAGCAATAAAAGATAGATAACATCGATACATGTAGGATTTAGCAATCAGAGGTAGTCTTTTCATTAGTCACAAACAAGTCAAAATTATACCGTAACACATTACGTGTCACTATGCCATACAATTCCAAGAACTCATCCTACCAACTGATATCTCAGTTAAGTTAGGGATTTTTAAAAGATGCTACAATGAATACTAATCTACAAGAGTTATTAGGTATTCCACCTGTCCCAGAAGATCCATCGGTCCCAATTCAGAAGAAGATTTCTTCAATTTATTTCTTGGACACTGGGCATCCTCATCATTGGACAACGGTCTAGGAACAACCCTTAACACGAATCAACAATCATTTAAAACCTTATAATTCAATCACAGGATTCAACAACTTCCTCTTAACAATTTCATATTCCATACGAGTTACTTTTTTCTTTATTCAAGTTTCAACCAAATCACACTCAATGCGATATCCTACCTCATTCTCCAATACTTTCAACCTTATTCTTAGACCTTGAAAGGGCAATAAAAGCTCAATATGAACAACACTTAAATTCCAATCCTATAGCTCTTACAACAATAGTTATCAAATGAGTCACTAATATGAAATGACTCACACATTCAATTAGACTTCTTGGAAACGTACTAGTGGCATGAGGCTTTTGGGTAATGGTTCCAATGACAGCCTCAAGTGCAATATTCACCTTTTTGATTTCAAATTTAAGAATTGGGTGACACCAAATCAGATGACACCTTTCCAGGTGGTAAGGTTTTGTCAAACTCCACTCTATAAGGAAAGATTTTCATGTCATCCATATCAGATTTAATCTCGCCAATTCTTCTTCAAGATCATGATCAACTAATATTAACGTTTCTACGAATATCAACCATTTTGTTGGGATCATAAATATACACAACTTGGTTTAGATCTAGAATAGCTAGAATTCCTACGGAAATAGCTTCGATTGATTTGCTAGGGGAGTTAGGGTTCCTTGTGACCATCTATGTCATATAAATACCTCGTATAAATGTTAAAATAATCATCAAACAATCATGTAATCAAATTACAACATATATATATAATCCAAGGTATATATATATATATATATATATATATATATATATATATATATATATATATATATATATATATATATATATATATATATATATATATATATATATATATATATATATATATATATATATATATATATATATATATATATATATATATATATATATATATATATATATATATATATATATATATATATATATATATATATATATATATATATATATATATATATATATATATATATATATATATATATATATATATATATATATATATATATATATATATATATATATATATATATATATTAAAATAACACTTCTCAGTCTGGCCTTGTTGGTAACTCGGGAATTTTTCGGCACCGTTATAGTCAAAAGATTTTTTTTAGACATTTTGAAAAAATGTTTATAGTTAAAAGATTTTGAAATGTTTTATTCAAAACCTTGGTTTTAAAAATCTTCCGTTCTCTATAACGAGAGCTCTGGTACCAAACTGTAACACCCCCAAATTTACACAATTCAATACAGCGGAAGAGTCGTTGGTGTTACGGGATAGCACATTACTCACATCATAGACAACGCTTAAAAATCGCGTCGTTTAATAATAAAGCATTTCCATTCATAAACATCAAATTTACATAGGTCCCAAGTCATAGTATTTCATACAAGTTTTACAAAGCATTTGAATGGAAATTGTTATTTAAGTGCGGGCCATGAATTCTTGTCCTCTTCCCGAGAATTACCTTCAAGTACCTGAGATAAAACATGTTAAAAGAAAAAGTTAGCGAAAACGCCGAGTGAATTCATAGAGTTTAATGAAATCCATTAATATATCATCGGTATAAAATTATTACCGAAAATCATTTTGTACAATCCTTTGTTGTAGGCCTTAAAATAAGCCAAAAACATTTTATACAAATCTTTGTCAAATATCATAATATAGGCTTTTGCCTTCAAAACCATTATACGAACCATTGTCGTAAAAACATCATACAATACGTTTTATAACGTTATATAGAGTTAAACAAAAATCGTTACATGAATATGGTTATGTAAAACCAAAACACGAACATAATATCAATAATAAGACCCCGTATTGCTAGTTAGGCAATATATTGTGATTGAAAGCGTATAGCAGTATTTTCGTTATTGGATTATTATAAGCCACATGACATTGCTACCTTACTATAACAAACAACGGGTAGCTAACCCGAAACTCATTTGCCCATCTAAAACAGCGTGTCGTCACAATAATCAGCTTATGTAAATCTTCAAATACATAAATTCGCTTACCAATAAATGTGGCACGACGGGCAACAACCGTCAAGGCGCGAACTGGGGTGATCTTCCCCAAATAGTACTATTATATGCATAATTTAACACCCCCAAATTTACACGCAGCGGAATACATCTTTGGGTGCTAAACAATGATACTACAACACATAATTTATAAAGAACGACTCAAAAAGAGACGTTTTAGATTTATCGTTCCTAAAACATTTGTCAGAGTAGCGTAGTCCCAAGACATCGTAACCAAAGTACAACCAAAACAAAAGATTTAAATTGTTTTGAACAAAAGGAACGACAAATATTCAAAGAGTTTATATTGCAAAGTAGTGCACAACATTCATTCCCGTGGCTTCCAAGCTTCACCCTTCCTGATTACCTGAAATACATGTGAGAAAATCATCAGTAAAAATGTCGAGTGAATCTATAGGTTTATATAATCATTTTGAACACAAGCAAAGATTTTAAGTTTGTGGCATGCTTAAAGGCAACAAGCATCAAATAATAATTTGCATCAACAATAAAAATTGTATATAGCATAAATTGCAATAAGCTCATGGAACCGAGCCCTTAGACACTCCCTTTAGAGGTCTGATAAGACAGGAGATTTATTAATTGTCGGTTACCTCTAGATTATTGGTACATTGCCGTATACCTGACTTCTCAATACAATATGTTCAAACACTGTGGAGGTCGGGCCTAAGCTTCTATGACAAGTCCACAAAAACTGATCCGGGGCGGCTTCCCCCATAGATCTATTATTTGTACTAGCGGTTAACCATCATAGGTTAATTAACGGTCCATAATTGAGGTTTTAACAAAGGCAATCACTTAATGCAATTTAAAGGCAACCACGGGTCCATTCATAGAGGGACAAAGCATACCATAAAAATCTTGTGTTCTAAGTTTATAAAACATGTATTCCCCCTCGCGTGTTTTAAAATATTTGAATGAGCTCAAAAGAGGCTATAGACTCACCTTAGTACTTATAGTAGTTGAAGACAATCGCCGACGATAGTAGATGCCCGGTAATCATGATAACCGCAACCTAGCAAATAAGGTGCGTACTTTAATAATAGACTCGAGAAATAAATGATACTTAATAAAATCAAACTTAAGTATAAAATCACGACAACTCGAGAGAAAACGATGCAAGTGGTTCTATTATACTCTCCTATATATTCATTTTATTATTATATGCCTTTAATAAAAATCTGCCGGAACATACCAAATGTCGAAGCCGTTTTCCCATACTTAAACATATCAAATTTTTATGATACTACTCAGAGAACTTACTTACTATATATAGAAATTCCTCTCAAAAGCCCATTAAAAGATTTTACTTCTAAAGTTCCCTGCCCGACTCATCTTTGAATCACAAAATCCGGAGAGTTTAGCGACCTTGACTTACGAAACCATTTTGACCATTCTAAACAACTCCATTTGTAAAACCGCCACTTGATTCTAAAAGTAGACTCAAAATACTAAACTTGGAGCCTGAGAACAGCCCTTGAATCATTTTGAAACTCATTTTATAGTCCCCGAGATTCGATCCAAATATCGACAACAATTTTCGGATTGTGTCGACACTCGTCTCACGGTACACGAAAATCAAACTAGTGTATCTTCCACTTCGTTTGGAGTTGGAAGGCCTACTTTATATCAAATCGAAGCTAACGAAATTCTCTACGACATAATCCCATAATAACAACCTATATTTAGACTTAAGATTTCCGAAAATGACCTCAAACCTACTGCCCAAAATTGACTATTAAAATCTCTTGCAAAATCATGTTTTTGATCAATTCCAACAACTTTGGTCATCAACCTAAGCCCCTAATATCATCACAAACCATTCCTAACACTTGCATCATCATCAAAATCAAAAACCCAAAAATTAAAATCAACTTTTTAACCAAAAACATAGCATGAAAATCTTTTGATCATCATTACTAACACATGCATACAACAAATTTGGATCAAACATCACTAACTTTTCTTGAAAAAATTAATATGGTTGCATGTATGAAAAATTTATACCAAATTGTAGCCCTTTGAAAATCTAGGATGGGACTTTGCTTGATTTTGGAAGATTCAAACTAGAACTTGAGAAAATTTGATGAAATTGAAGGGTGGGGGTGTATGGTTAAGAAGAAAAAAAAGAAAGGAGTAAGATGAATTTTGGTGAAATGTATTTAAAATGAAAAGAGATAGTGAAAAAACTATATATAGTGTGAGGTTACGGTAGTTTTTGCTAATTTGTGATAGTTTTGGTCCAAAATGTAAATATTAGTTTAAAAAGCGGGAAATGACTAAAAGTAAATTTTAAAAATATTTACGGGACTCGGGTTTCGTAAAAATACTTAAAAGTTTAAACGCACACGAAAAATAAATATATAACGACTCGATACGTAATTAAAACGATATCGTCAAAAATATTAAATATCGAAACGATTGATAATAAAATATAAAATTGTGGGCATCCGTCGGTATCGCGATCACTAGTAGTCCTCGTTGCTCGTCAAAATATTAAAATAAGATATTTAATATCGGTTTCAACTTAAACCGTTAAGCATAATAGTATTTAACGTTATAAAATACTTCAAAATAATTGAAAATAGATTTAAATTATGACCTTATTTTTATGGGTTTCACATCCTCACCGCCTTATGGGAGCGACGTCCCGGCGCTTGACTCATCTTATACTCGAGTTGTTCACCACGCGGAAGGATGAGGGCATTCCTTATAAAGAAGTCCTCACATTCCCATGTGACTCTCGATACACGATCTCCACTGGTTCTTTTTCAAAACACAACTTGTCGTCAAGTTGTATCTCACCAAAAAGGAATAAATAAATCCTTATCCACCAGTCACCCGTCAAGCTCGACACATCAAAATTTTATGAATCACACGAAGCTCATTCGACGATAAGAATAGATGACAGGATTTTCGGGTAAGTCCAGTTAAAAGGAAGGTTGCAAATTAAAGGATATCCATCGGCCGGATAGCCATGGACACACATCAAAAAGAACTAACAAGAAAACATTTTCGTCATCGGAGGGTGCTCACACGCGGGTCCCTACTCAAAAGATAATACAGAGACACCATCTCACTTTCGCCAACGCGCATTAAAGTCTCAATAAACACCGTCGTTGAAAGTCTAAAAGATATTACATAATATGAGTTCTACATAATCGTACGTCATCGGATGATTCCGTCTCAAGTTCTCAAAACTTACGATCGTTTGACTAGATCACACACCATATAAGTACATAAAAGAAAAGGTCGAACATAAACATCGAGTATAGATCTCCACCGTTAATCATCGAGAAAACCTTGAACGAACCCTTGATAATAACAACTTGATCTCCAGAGTCTTTCCACTTGCGGTGTCGGCTTCAACATACTCCTCGAGGTTGTAACATATTTATTAACTCCATTCATTAAGAGATTCGGTCCTCAATCATTCCACAAGTACACGCATAAATCCTGGTGACACTTATCGTTTCTTCTTATACACTGCTTCCCGAGATTTGTTTTAAACTCAGAATAAAATAGTAATCTTCAATACGAGGAACATAACGAGATAAAAATGAATTCAATAAACGCATAAACGGACAAGATGTGGTAAAATGATTTAAGGTTGACGATCGACGAGGGATCTCGACTCACGTAACCGTAAAACATAATAAATCACAATACTAGAAAAATGAGAGCGAAGAATAAATTATACATTATCATTAAAATAACATTTGTCACAATTATCCGTCCCGGATTTGGTATTACCTTAAAACTCAGTTGAGGTACTTTCTTGATAAAGATGATACATCAAAAATAGAAGTAAAATAGTTTCAAAATTTATTTGGTCGTCTTAAGAAACTTTTAAAGAATGACATAAATTTATTAATTAAACTCATACTGATGGTTAGCATTAGAGAATATAATTTCCAAAATAAATCACTATTAGGAATATAAATTAAACTGGCAATTTCATTACATTAAAAGTAAAGCATGATAAGTCAATTAGTTCAAAAGGTAGAACATAATTTTATTTTAAACATTAGTTTCAGTTACACAAAATATGGTGTATAAATTTGACCTTTTACTTGTGATGGTTATTTCGATAATTGAAAATCATTAGAAAATGTAGACAAGTTCCATAAAAAATTTATAATACTTTGTAGAAATACATAAAGGTGTTTATTATTTCAAAATAACATGGGATATATTCGGGTTTCAAAGTGTGACAAGATAACAAACGAATACAAATGGTAATAATGTCAACAATTAGTACGAAATCAACAGTACAAAAGAGGACGAAGCAAATGTCGTATGAATTCTTAAAGAGAACAATAAAATAAAGGCGTTGATAGTAAGACGATAAAAAAATAATAGATTAAACAAGTTGTCAATTTTGTTAGTGCGGTCGGTGGTTCACCAACATCAGCTCGTTAACTTAGCGGTGGTCGATACACGATCGAAAATAAGATCCATACAAAAATTTTAATAAAATAAAATTCCTAATAGTCACTTGTAATTAAAATAAATCAAATGAACGATGTTAGTGTTTAAAGAGAGAGTCAAAGCACGGTTCACAAGAGTGGATTTCGAGACAAAGGAGAGTGACGGACGTCATCCCGGATATACGGAAATCACTCTAGTGATAATTGATTTTTCACGTGCGGAGACATTTCGAAGATCTATAAAATCACATAAAGAACATTGGACGAGAAGGAAGGATAAAACATCGAGACTTTCAAGTCATTTATCAACAGTCAGTAATTAGAAGAACGGTCAAAAGAAATCAGTTATAAGACAAAATGAAGTAACAAGTAGAAAAAAAAACGATCGTCGAGTAAAAACGTACTTATAATCACGTAATTGTTTAACAAAAGGTAAGAAAACATATGCGGATGCATAGAAATTGTGCTACTTGCATAAAATATAAAGGTTTTCAAAAATTATTTTCAATTTATTTCATTTTATCTATCTTTATCATAATTACAAGTAAAAAGTTCATTATCATCAAGATTTTTAAGGTGACTACTATTCAGCCTAGCATGGCTCCTTCTAAATTAGACATAGGTGATCAGGCCATGTATAATTTAGGCCTAGCAATGCAGTGCTCCGTTTTGTCAAAAAGTATTACGTTTCTTATCTTTATATAAACCATGCCATTTGTAAAATGGAATTTAAAAATAGTTTATAAATTTATAGGATACAAGTAATTTGTGAGATAATCAGTAAGAAACTTTTAATGTTACGAAAAGTATTTTATAAGACCAAAGTAAAAAAAATTGGTGAAAATAATCGTAAAACAATATTAGATTTATTTATAATATGACATTATGACAACGTATAAAGTAGTCAAAGTTTTGCAAAAAGTGGCAAATAGTAGCTCATAAAACAACCAATGAAATGGTTACAAGTTGTTAAGTTTTCAAAGGGTTATAAGGTTTAGACGAAAATGTCATGAGATATGCGATAAGAATGTCAACGAAGAATGTGAAGGCAAAACTTCAAAACTCAACTCAAATCAGTGGAAGGTTAGAAGAAAAAATAAAAATAATATCGAATGACAAAAGACTCATATATATAAAAAGAATAAAACAATCCAAATGTGTACTCATCGTAAGCTACACGATACATACATGCTTTTAAGAAAATATATTATTCGTTTTCAAATTACACCATTAATCTGGTAATTTCTAATCCTGTAATGTTTCTATTTTTAATCATTTTCACATGCAACTAGTATTAGTTAGTTGTAAAATAATATTCGTTAAAATTTTACGATCTCAAATGAACTCAAAACTTCTTCGAAACGTTTAAAACCCATGTTCTGAATTTTTCTATCAGATTTAACTTTTAATATGAGCCGATTAATTGACCCGATAAACAACATCTCCAAGACTCGGAGTCTAAAGCATTTTGATACAAAACGACGTTTCAGACAACTTTCTAATTTTGCCCGAGACCTGAAACCCAATGTAAAATGACTAAACTACCCCTGTAAGTTCTGTGCCGGTTTGACTAGTTTATTTTAAAAACACAGGTTTTACTTTTAAGTTTTGACCTGTTTATACTGTCCCTAAAATTTCTCCATTAAATATATTTTTCGACACTTTCTAACGGCCCTAAATATATATATACACACATGTCTTGTGGATTTTACAATAATGAAAAGTAAATCTCATAATGAGCATCAAATAAAATATAGCATAATTAATGACACAATATGCTTCAAGGTATTCAACACGAAATTTAGGAAGCAAAACGGTGAAAAACGTTCGTAATTTAGATTTCAAAGTGCAAAGTAGGCAAATCTCCTTGGTGCCACGATTGTCCAAAAACACAAAACATAACAAGAAAGGAATGGAACATTAACGAGTTGCGTTCCGGGAGCAAGAAGGTTAATGAAAAAAACAAATGATACAATTTTATAGAAGTAAAATCGTATCCCAATCTAGCGCCATAATCTAGACGATGATTTATAAAATGACGATGACGTTACCGAGATATAAGCGAACAATACACTTCGGAGTCGATACATATAAATGTCAATAAGTTAAATCTTCGCATGCCGTGTAAAACGGTGAAAATAATCAACAAAATATTATGAAAACCATGATATTATTCAACACGATTATAGGAAAGGTTTCAAAATGTGTGACTCACACGATAGCGGTTAGTCTATTTCAAGGACACATTGAGCTACACGATGGTCTAGACACTACGTTTCAAGACGTCCAAGCACAAACAGCCGAAAGACGATTTGGATATCTATATAGATATCACAAAGGGTTAAACAATGAAAGTAACGTGCGCAGATGAAGGTATGTAAGGTCATAATATAAAATTTGCAATAAAAGCAATTTAAATACTTCAAAAATAAATATAGAAAGATCTTGAAAATTCAACGTATTTATTTAAGTTAATCATTAATAAATGATAAACTTTTATCGAAAAGTTTAACGACATAAATATATATATCGATTAAAGGGATCCTAGATATAAATATATATCCGTAAATGGATCATAGTATTTATTTATAAATATTTGGCAATAAGGTATACGTAATAACGTATACTAAAATTGTAATCTCAGAAGTAGCTTGAACCTGAAGTCACGCGAAATCATGTGCACCGACTCTTTGAAAAATAAAAAACCGACAGTTATAGTTTAGGTTTTTAGAAAAAGACCTAGTTCTCTATAACTCATGGCTCTGGTACCAATCTTTAACACCCCAAATTTACACGCAGCGGAATACATCTTTGGGTGCTAAACAATGATACTACAACACATAATTTATAAAGAACGACTCAAAAAGAGACGTTTTAGATTTATCGTTCCTAAAACATTTGTCAGAGTAGCGTAGTCCCAAGACATCGTAACCAAAGTACAACCAAAACAAAAGATTTAAATTGTTTTGAACAAAAGGAACGACAAATATTCAAAGAGTTTATATTGCAAAGTAGTGCACAACATTCATTCCCGTGGCTTCCAAGCTTCACCCTTCCTGATTACCTGAAATACATGTGAGAAAATCATCAGCAAAAATGCCGAGTGAATCTATAGGTTTATATAATCATTTTGAACACAAGCAAAGATTTTAAGTTTGTGGCATGCTTAAAGGCAACAAGCATCAAATAATAATTTGCATCTACAATAATAATTGTATATAGCATAAATTGCAATAAGCTCATGGAACCGAGCCCTTAGACACTCCCTTTAGAGGTCTGATAAGACAGGAGATTTATTAATTGTCGGTTACCTCTAGATTATTGGTACATTGCCGTATACCTGACTTCTCAATACATTATGTTCAAACAGTGTGGAGGTCGGGCCTAAGCTTCTATGACAAGTCCACAAAAACTGAATCGGGGCGGCTTCCCCCATAGATCTATTAATTGTACTAGCGGTTAACCCATCATAGATTAATTAACGGTCCATAATTGAGGTTTTAACCAAGGCAATCACTTAATGCAATTTAAAGGCAACCACGGGTCCATTCATAGAGGGACAAAGCATACCATAAAAATCTTGTGTTCTAAGTTTATAAAACATGTATTCCCCCTCGCGGGTTTTAAAATATTTGAATGAGCTCAAACGAGGCTATAGACTCACCTTAGTACTTATAGTAGTTGAAGACAATCGCCGACGATAGTAGATGCCCGGTAATCACGATAACCGCAACCTAGCAAATAAGGTGCGTACTTTAATAATAGACTCGAGAAATAAATGATACTTAATAAAATCAAACTCAAGTATAAAATCATGACAACTCGAGAGAAAACGATGCAAGTGGTTCTATTATACTCTCCTATATATTTATTTTATTATTATATGCCTTTAATAAAAATCTGCCGGAACATACCGAATGTCCAAGCCGTTTTCCCATACTTAAACATATCAAATTTTTATGATACTACTCAGAGAACTTACTTACTATATAAAGAAAGTCCTCTCAAAATCCCATTAAAAAATTTTTACTTCTAAAGTTCCCTGCCCGACTCATCTTTGAATCACAAAATCCGGACAGTTTAGCGACCTTGACTTACGAAACCATTTTGACCATTCTAAACAACTCCATTTGTAAAACCGCCACTTGATTCTAAAAATAGACTCAAAATACTGAACTTGGAGCCTGAGAACAGCCCTTGAATCATTTTGAAATTCATTTTATAGTCCCCGAGATTCGATCCAAATATCGACAACAATTTTCGGATTGTGTCGACACTCGTCTCCCGGTCCACGAAAATCAAACTAGTGTATCTTCCACTTCGTTTGGAGTTGGAAGGCCTACTTTATATCAAATCGAAGCTAACGAAATTCGCTACGACATAATCCCATAATAACAACCTATATTTAGACTTAAGATTTCCGAAAATGACCTCAAACCTACTGCCCAAAATTGACTATTAAAATCTCTTGTAAAATCATGTTTTTGATCAATTCCAACAAGTTTTGTTATCAACCTAAGCCCCTAATATCATCACAAACACTTGCATTATCATCAAAATCAAAAACCCAAAAATTAAAATCAACTTTTTAACCAAAAACATAGCATGAAAATCTTTTGATCATCATTACTAACACATGCATACAACAAATTTGGATCAAACATCACTAACTTTTCTTGAAAAAATTAATATGGTTGCATGTATGAAAATTTTATACCAAATTGTAGCCCTTTGAAAATCTAGGATGGGACTTTGCTTGATTTTGGTAGATTCAAACTAGAACTTGAGAAAATTTGATGAAATTGAAGGGTGGGATTTATGGTTAAGAAGAAAAAAAAGAAAGGAGGAAGATGAATTTTGGTGAAATGTATTTAAAATGAAAAAGAGATAGTGGAAAAACTATATATAGTGTGAGGTTAGGGTAGTTTTTGCCAATTTGTGATAGTTTTGGTCCAAAATGTAAATATTAGTTTAAAAAGCGGGAAATGACTAAAAGTAAATTTTACAAATATTTACGGGACTCGGGTTTCGTAAAAATACTTAAAAGTTTAAACGCACACGAAAAATAAATATATAACGACTCGATACGTAATTAAAACGATATCGTCAAAAATATTAAATATCGAAACGATTGATAATAAAATATAAAATTGTGGGCATCCTTCGGTATCGCGATCACTTGTAGTCCTCGTTGCTCGTCAAAATATTAAAATAAGATATTTAATATCGGTTTCAACTTAAACCGTTAAGTATAATAGTATTTAACGTTATAAAATACTTCAAAATAATTGAAAATAGAATTAAATTATGACCTTATTTTTATGGGTTTTACACATAAGCGTCTACCAAATCCCGGTAGTTCACAATTCATGCTAATGGGACTTTTAGTGACATAACCTAACTTTAATAATCCATTTTATTTCATACATCGGGTCATATAATCTTTCATCGGGTCATACAATCATTCGGGTCCAAATCAATAAACAAACAATCGGGACAAATGGTGTCCTATTTTATCAAAAATAACATGTTATCTCCCTCGCGGGTTTATAAAACATTTCATAAAAACATTTAAAAGAGTGCGAGGCTATGAACTCATGTTGATCGGGAAAGGCGGTTATCGGAGATTTGGATGTACGGTACGTGCTTCAATCACGGAAACCTAGACAAATAATATTCGTCTTAGACTTTTGTCCAATGTCTTTATAAAAACAATAGCCATGTATACATATGATGATTTTATATATATGATGATGATCAAGTGGGATTGTACATCTTCATTTTCCCATTATAGTGTTATGTGTTGGTAACTTTTTGTACTAGTTTTACTAGTTTATCCTCTTTACTTGTCAAGGCCCAATAAGCCCATTATAAGTCCATTACCTTATATTAGTCCATATTACATTTTTAATATCAGTCTTATACTTACATGTTAGGCCCAAGTGGCTTAAGCCCAATAAGCAAGTTTATTAGTGTTTAGCCAAATTAGTTGGATTAATAGTCCAATAAGGCTAATTTGGCCCGTTAATGTTCCTAAGTCATAAAGCTCGGGTTTTATCGGTTCTTACTTGTAATATGTACTTATATATCAGTATATGAGTTCTAAAAATTTTACATTAGACGGGTCCGACCGTCTAATTTTTAATTGACGAAAACGTTAATCTTACGGTTTTAGCCGAAAAGACGTAAAAATCATGTTTATAGTTTTATAACTTATAAAACTTATCAAATTACCATTTTTATAAAATGTACCATTTATTTATTATTATACATACTTATATAAATGTAATATATAAGTTAGTGGGTTTTAATTTACATTTTATACTATATTTATTTGAGTGCTATTATAATACTATTATACTTTAATTTCATAAAATCTGATTTTTAGTTTCACTTTCACTATTTTTATCATATCTTGAGTTCTACAAGGAGATAGAAACTCATTTTTTGATGAAATAAACTTCATATTATGTATTAGAAATAACTTAGTTTTAGCTACTTCTCAATCCAAGTCTATGTGTCCCTAACAGTCCTGACAAAACAGACTATTCAGATTTGTACATCAATTTTGTTTTGATTATATCTCACTCATTATAATGATTTCATTGCATGGACAACTCTCACATGTGTAAAACACTTAATACTAACTGTATATTGATTCCACTATGACATTTTATCAGTTTATCATATGGTTGCTTACTGTTTTTATACAGCCAACTATTTTAAGCATGATTTAACCATTTTACATGTGGTTTTCCATCTTTTTACCCATGTTTATCAACACCAAATCCCCACACAATATTTTTATCATCATTCATAATCATATACATATACATAAATAAAGAAAATACAAGATTACATAATCAAAATAACAATAGGATAGGAAGAACAATCTCTATACCACCATTAGTGATGAAAAGATGAGGATTTTGATGAACAAGACTTGGTTCTTGTTATCAAATCTTCAACTTTAGCAAGGCAACTTCTTGGGTCCTTTGGATGGATGAACATCTCCATGAAATCAGCCCTTTAACCTCATGAAAACTGCTTTTCATAGGTTATGATCACCTCAAATCTTCATATCTTCAAACGGTTTCCATCATATGTATGAATAACACATGATATTGTGGTAAAAATTGATCAAATGGGGTGTTTTGTGTTGAGTTGGGACGGAAAGAAGAAGAGAGAAAGAGAGGATTTTGTGGTGGTATTGCATGTGTTAAATGAACAAATGGTTTGAGTAAATGGTTTTGTAAAGATTATAAGACAAGTGTGTAAGCTTGTTTGTGAAGTTTTGACACCTCATGGGTGTGGTGTCATATGCTTAGTCGTCCCATGAGTGGGGTGAGGCAAGTGTATACTTGTCTCATCCCACTAGTTTACCTGTTATTCCTCGATTCTAGTTTCCTCGATTTGCGTGCCCTCGGGTCGTTTTACGAAAAACGTTTTTATAAATTATGAATCAACGACACAAAACGAATCTAATAAAAATTGTCTCATCAAAAACGAAGTTCGAAAACGTAAATACGTAAACCTAGGCTTTCCGGTTTAGTCGTAAAGGACGTTAAATTATGCACGTATGTCCTAATCTCTTCTCGTAAATTTGTGAGTTTATGAACCAACACAAATTTAAAATCCCAAAATAATATTCATGGATAAATTTATTTCCTGAAGTGTCAGACTGTCACCAAAAACGGTATATGTAAACGTAAGCACGTAACGT
Organism: Glebionis coronaria; assembly: GCA_025667525.1. Classification (NCBI taxonomy): domain Eukaryota; kingdom Viridiplantae; phylum Streptophyta; class Magnoliopsida; order Asterales; family Asteraceae; genus Glebionis; species Glebionis coronaria. Next base: position 168,240,155 of record CM046882.1, on the reverse strand, counting down.
TGAATCCTCAGGTTTAGACGTAGTCGATGCTAATTCGAGACGTAAACACAAATTTCTTCCCAAAAATGAGTGAGTTCATATTATAACATTAAAATAATGTTTTTAAATAATACTTGAGAATAAAATATCAACCATAAATTGACGGATTGTCACATAAGTGGGACAAAATCACCATGGATTTTGTTACCGGTCTTCCGCCGACAAAAAGGAAGCACGATGCTATTTGGGTTATCGTTGATCGACTTACTATGTCATCTCATTTCTTACCGATCCACAAGGACGATCCGGTCAGTTAAACCGCCAACACATACAAGAAGGAGATCATGAGACTTCATGGTGCTCCATCCAGTATCGTCTCGGACAAAGATTCTCGTTTCACTTCGCGATTTTGGAAGAGTCTGCAGAAAGCTTGGGGTACAAAACTTAAGCTTGCACGGCTTTTCATCCTCAAACAGATGGGCAATCAGAGCGAATGATTCAGACATTAGAAGACATGTTGAGGTCATGTGCATTGGAATGGATGGGAGATTGGGACGATTACGTCTGTTTGGTAGAGTTTGCATACAATAACAGTTGGCACGCAAGTGTCAAGTGTGCTCCATTCGATATGTTGTATGGCAGAAAGTGTCACGTCCCAATCTGCTGGGATCAGGTTGGTGAGCGAACAGTTGAAGGACCAGAAATGATAGAGTTGACCAACGAGAAGGTCACAGTAGCTAAGAAGAAAATGCAAGAAGCACGGTCACGTCAGAAGAGTTATGCCGACAAGCATCGTAGGGACTTACATTTTAACGTAGGAGATCACGTTTTCATTAAGTTTCTCCGGCACGTAGTGTTAGACGTTTTGGAATCAAAGGGAAGCTCAGTCCTCGATTCATCGGACCGTTTGATGTCATTGAACGAGTCGGTGAAGTATCTTATCGTTTAGCGTTACCTCCGCAGCTTTCTCATGTTCACGATGTTTTCCATGTGTCCTTACTCAGAGGGTACAAGTATCATCCCCTTCACATGGTTCAGTATCCACTGGAACAGATTCGTGAAGATCTTACCTTCATGGAGGAACCCGAACGAGTTCTTGACAGACAAGAACGGGTCATGAGAAGGAAGACGATTCCATTCGTCAGAATCCTTTGGAGGGATCATACCGAGCGGGAAGCCACTTAGGAAACAGAGGATTCTATCCGGGCATCTTACCCTCATTTCAAGTTTTGAATTCGGGTATGTTCTTCTTTTCCAGTTTACATTATCTATAATTCGGGGACGAATTATTCTTTTTAGGGGGGAAGAGTTGTAAAACCCGCATGCTTTTACCATGAATAGTACCCTTATGATCGTACGTACATGATTAGAACTGTCCTTATTTAGCACGTTCACGTTTCACGAATATAAATTACAAGTATTACGTATGTGTTATTACACGATAAGTATTTATTACGTATTAAGACACGATAATTACTATCAACAATAATTATAATCACGAACATGAAAATCATGAACGTAAATAATCACGAACCTAATATTATGTATTTACGTATATTTATTACGATTATGTATAAATATATTTTACGACGCGAACGAACAATAATTAAATCACGTAAACACGACACGTTAACACGTAAATAATAGAACACGGGAAAATCAACGGGTTCCCCATGTGGGGCCCACATAGGCGCGTCATAGACACAAGGGTGGGCCAAGCCCACTTTAAAAAAATTTAACAAAAAATGAAGGGAAGGAGGTTTTCATTATACAGAATAATTAGAAAATCAAAACCCTGCTCCTCCTTCCTTCTCCCTTGTTGCCGCCACCTACACAACACCACCAAGGGTGTTTGGTTGATTTTGGTAGATCCAATTCATTGCTAGATTGTTCGTGTTAGTTTTTCTTTTGATCCACGAATCGGTAATCTTCTTAAACTTTTTCTTTTTAATTATTTATTAGATCTAAAAGCATGATATCATGGGTTATTTAAAACAAGTTAATAAACATGTAGATCTAATCAAGTGGGATTAAAAACATATGGTTTAAGGGGGGTGTTTTGGTTCGGCTATGGATAGAACCGAGAGCAAGCTCTCGGTGGTTGTGTGATCACCACCAACCGAGACCACAAGGTCTCGGTTTGGTTTTGGTAGCTCGGCCGCAAGCAACCAAGGGACCCCGACGTATGTCGGGGTTAACCTTGGTGTTATAGGGGGTCTCGGCTGGAACACCACACGCACCACCGGTTTAGGCCGGTGGCGGTTTGCCATGGTTAAGGGTGTAGATCCGGTTCAAAGGGTTCACGGACCGGTTCATGACATGTTTATGTTTAAAACACAGGTTCGGTTCACGATTTATTTTTACAAGTTAATTATTTTTATAAGATAAATAATTACAAGTTTTATTAAATTAATTAAACATGTACATAATCAATTTAATTTGGACATGACTTAGGTTATTATTATTATTGATAATACATGAATTTTAACCTAAGTATTTATTATTTAATTAGACTATATAAGTAATTAATTATTAAACATGTCTTACAATTAATTAATTTACATGACTTAGGTTATATTAATATAGATATTAATGCACGTTTTATCCTAAGTATTTTATACAATATTATTTATTTAAATCATGTTATATTTAATTATATCTTATAACCTATAGTTTATTTAATTTACATGTAATAATTAATAAACTATACTATATATCACATGACTTAGAATATTAATCAGTAAAACTTAAGCGTATATTATTAGCTTAAAAATCCAGCTTATTTCTATTTATGGAAACTTTCTATTTTTAGAAACTTATTTAATTAAGGCAGCTAATCTATTTATGGAAACTTTCTATTTTTAGAACTTATTTAATTAAGGCAGCTAATCTATTTATGGAAACTTTCTATTTTGTAAACTTTCTATTTTTGGAAACTTTCTATTTCTAAAAACTATCTATTTTTGGAAACTTTCTATTTTTGGAAACTTTCTATTTTTGGAAACCTGCTTTTTTTAGAAAGTTACTTATTATTAAACAACAAGTATAGTAATACAAGAAATGCAAGTAATACTTAATCAGAATAGAAAGAATACATGATAAACACAGCATGACGTTAAAATTAGTAAAACAAGACATGAACATATAAAACAAGCTAAGAAATGATATAAAACCAGTTACGTATACATTAATCAAAATACTTATACACGTATATTATTTATGTAGCATTAGTGATATCGAAGTAGGACTCTCTTCCGTTCGTCTTCATCATTCACTGGACACAAGGTACGGATTTTCCGTCCTTTCAATATGGACATTCTTTTCTTATTAAGAATTCCCCATATGCAGCCAACTGTTTTCCCAGTATATGTTTTATATGTTGTTGATGTGCTTATATTTAATTAGATACATAAAGCCATATACATGCATGACCAGTTTCACCTAGTTATGGAGGTACCATAACCATAACACTGGAGGCACTAGTGTTATGACTTCACCACGGCGGAGTGATAGCTCGTGGCGTCCCTTCCGCTTTTGGCCATATTATTATTATCATGCGGGGCGTATGGGTGCATCCTAGGTTACATGTTTCAGCAGATTATTCAGGTGAATGTGGTGTGTTCCTTGCATCCTTCACAAGGAGCTGATCCCTCCTACCCAAAACTTATATTAATTAGAGGCAGCCCCTCTAATTGCATGACGAGGTTACCCCTCCAAGTATTCATGCAAGTTGATATTTCATGACATATAATGGCAAATGGTAAACATGTTAAAAAGATTTTATAAGATACACATAAGGCTTTTCAAACTATAAAACAAGTTTTACTAAGTTATACCAGGTTTTCCAGGACTTAGACATTTTCTCTGCTATATGCTTATATGCTTATATTATTCATGCTATATTTGTATATCCGTACACTAATATGCTCAGCCGTTTTCCTTTCATGTTCCCAAAATGGCAGCTACTCAAGGACGCTCGTAGCCTTAAACCTACGTGCATATGGATTGGAAGCTTCCTAGCCTTCATTACTTTATGCATTTCTTCATACTTTGATACTCATTTCTATGAACATTGTTTAGTCCTTATCATTTATAGTACTTATATGTTGTCCCATATATTTAGATGATTATAGATAGAAAATAGATGAAAAGAAATGGATTCCTAGAGAGAGAAAGTAGTGAGAGAAAGTAGAGAGAGAGATTAACTTGGTGAATATTAGATTAGAGAAAGTTTAGTTAAAAATGATCATTCCACCCTCCTAACATGCTAGGAGGGTAGTATATATAATCCATCCGCATGCGGGCTTTAATGGACTATATATTGGGTCGGGCTTGACTTTTGGACTTTATTTAGTTTAAATCCAAGCCCGTAAACCACGACTAATAAACTACTTATTACAACGTTCAAAATAATGTTACAATAATAACCTATGACCAAACATTCTTGTTTGACCCAATAGTTTGAGGCTAACAATCTCCCCCAATGTGAGGTCATTCCTCTTCGTTATTTAGATTCCAATGGAGATTTATGAATTTCGTCATAAGTGAGTCTTGAACGTGTAACAATAGTTTTGTTCCTTCATGCTGTGATCTTTGATCCTTTGTCATTGTCTTTCGACTTAGTCTTTTATATTGAGATCATCCAATCATTCTTGACTCGTCTTTGCCATCTTGCAATCTTGTGTCTTTATCCACATGCTCACACTATTAATTGTTGAATTACTATTCTATTGCCGCCGGTCCTCCAATTAAGTAAATCATTGCTGACCGTTCAAATTATGTAAAATTAAATCCTGGCCATTGAAATTAAAAAATTATCTATCCTAACTAACTTGAGCCAAATGTGGACATTTGTTCTTATCTAACTTGAGTCAAATTATGATAATATAAGTGCTAACAAACTTTGAGACAAATTAGGAAATGAATAAACATGCTTTTCAAGGCACATACATTGCCTACATCAGTTTAGAAAAAAATTTGAAACATTAAATATTTCCTTATTGGCACCAAAAAGATGTGTATATAAACACACATGTGAGCATCACTTCCATCTTCACTTTACCTTCAAAATAAAAACACACGAATTATTTTTCTCACTTTCAGCTGAATCTATAACTGGTATCTATAACACACATTCATATACAATGGTTAAGTATCACATGTTTTTAAATTTCTTTGATTCTAATGTTTTACTTTTAAGTAGGATCTTGCAGAAATCATCCATGCAATGTTGGGGCACAACAACAACAATCAGGACATTGGCGAATTAATATGTGCTTTCTACCAAAAAAAGAAACGTGAAGAGTACTGTAATATAAAAGATCAGCAATATAATATACGACGAGTTGCAAGTTTTATTGTTTTAAAAGTTGCTATGATTTTATTTGGTTGCTTAACTTCACGTGAAAATTTAAAAAATGGATCACAAGTTGCTATCCAAAAGTTATGGCTATCCAATAGTATTTGTTATTACAACTTGTACTCCGTCTTTTAAGGGATATGAATATTTTCAAAAGTAGTTATGGTTTTTCAAAAGTTTGAACCATTCTTTTAGCAACTGACTATTGACTATTGATTGAATTAGCTGAAGTTGTTGATTTTGTCGTTTGAAAGAAGATAATTATACGTGAAGTTAGTATTGATAAATAAACAAACTAAAAAGATGGAAGGAGATTTGGTTTGACTAATAGATATGAAAATAGATTTATTTATAGGTATAGTATCCTGATTTTTTTTAATGTAGAACATCATTTTTTCAAACTTTCTATAATACCTTGTATATTTTTATTTAATGTTTCATTAAATAAGGATGTCTAACGTGTGTTTTTAAAGTATTTTTTTTTCAAAAACAGTTATAATTTCTTTTATTGAATCGTTATACCCGGGCAACTCACGGGTATTGTACTAGTTGTTTATTATTAAAAAAAATAATAAATTTAATTAAGTTTATAATATTATTTTTATTTGAAAACTTTATTACAAGAATTAAAAATTGTTTAATTAATTAGTTAACTTAAAATACATATCACTAAACAACTACTTCAAGTGAAGAAATTTTTTTAATAGAGAATTTTTCTTACTCGAGTAAAAGTTCAAGAAATGAAGCATTTTTTAGTTTTTCATTGAAATAAATCAATGCTAAATCGATGCCAAATATACCTTTAGTAACATTAGATGATTTGATACATTAAAATAACAATTTGGTAGGGCTATCCGCATGGAACATTCTTTTTTGTAAGTACGAAACCACTTTTAGTTGCTCTCACTGAGTCCTCATGTGACACTATGACATCCTTTTTCACGCTTCAAACATTTTGGGGCATCCTTTTGTCATGCGTCAAGGAAAAAAATTTGAAACATTAAATATTTCCTTATTGGCACCAAAAAGATGTGTATATAAACACACATGTGAGCATCACTTCCATCTTCACTTTACCTTCAAAATAAAAACAAACGAATTATTTTTCTCACTTTCAGCTGAATCTATAACTGGTATCTATAACACACATTCATATACAATGGTTAAGTATCACATGTTTTTAAATTTCTTTGATTCTAATGTTTTACTTTTAAGCAGGATCTTGCAGAAATCATCCATGCAATGTTGGGGCACAACAACAACAATCAGGACATTGGCGAATTAATATGTGCTTTCTACCAAAAAAAGAAACGTGAAGAGTACTGTAATATAAAAGATCAGCAATATAATATACGACCAGTTGCAAGTTTTATTGTTTTAAAAGTTGCTATGATTTTATTTGGTTGCTTAACTTCACGTGAAAATTTAAAAAATGGATCACAAGTTGCTATCCAAAAGTTATGGCTATCCAATAGTATTTGTTATTACAACTTGTACTCCGTCTTTTAAGGGATATGAATATTTTCAAAAGTAGTTATGGCTTTTCAAAAGTTTGAACCATTCTTTTAGCAACTAACTATTGACTATTGATTGAATTAGCTGAAGTTGTTGATTTTGCCGTTTGAAAGAAGATAATTATACGTGAAGTTAGTATTGATAAATAAACAAACTAAAAAGATGGAAGGAGATTTGGTTTGACTAATAGATATGAAAATAGATTTATTTATAGGTATAGTATCCTGATTTTTTTTTAATGTAGAACATCATTTTTTCAAACTTTTTATAATACCTTGTATATTTTTATTTAATGTTTCATTAAATAAGGATGTCTAACGTGTGTTTTTAAAGTATTTTTTTTTCAAAAACAGTTATAATTTCTTTTATTGAATCGTTATACCCGGGCAACGCACGGGTATTGTACTATAAGTCTTTGGGCATGAATATGTGGTTTTGAATCTTTGACTTTGCTTAGTACACCGTGACACCACCTTCTCGAGACAAAACATAGACACGGACTGAATGGCTTTGATATTCGTCTTAAATCAGTAGCGTTTTACCACCGGTCGGTGAAGACCGTTATACGATATTAAATACCGTACCCATGATTAGGTAGATTCAATTAAGAATCTCCTTGACAGGGTTTCACGGCAGTACTAGCTGTCCTCTTTACTCAACCGTCTTAAAGCAAGACTACGAACATAAAGAATGAATCAATTGGATAAATATCCGCTTGATTAAAGTCGTCAATTCAAATTCCTGGAACAAGTTTCATTCATTAAGAATCTTACCATTGTTGCTTTCCAGTTGACACAAGTTTGATTCATAAGAATCTCACAAGTCACCTACCGTAGCGCTGTTTGATGTTGACGCTAGAAGGATTTCCATTTGTCACTATGAATATTAATGAATATCACTCTGAATGTTCTGGCAAGACCATAACGATATTGCGTAGAAACCTGAAACGAGTTTGAATCACTTCAGAATCAAACCACTATTGCTTTTCAGTTTTACATATGTTGAATTCATAAATAATCTTACACATGACCTACCGAAGTGCTGTTTGATGTTAACACTGGAAGGATTTCCACTCATCATTTTGAATACTAAGTAGTATCACTCTGAGTGTTCTAGCAATATCACAAGGATATAGTGTAGGACTCTCTTGATCTTCATCCGTGTGTCCTAACAAGATTTGATTGATCTCTTGGCTCTAGACTCGATTTGTGCACTTTTAGTGGTCGGAGGCTGAGCAGATGCCACCTATTCAATATCAACTATCTCGGAGTAAGAAAGTCAATAGAAGTCGTGTTGATCTCCGTGACAATAAAACAAACTTCTTTTGAGAGAAGCATGGGTAGCTAGGAAAGGATTGTGCTTCACATCACTGGGTCCATGATGAGTTGTCTTCATGATGTGTTGACCCGGTTTCTGCCTAATTTTATGGATGGCTTCTTTCTTTAGACCCTTTATCCTTACATTTCTTTTTAATTCTTAAACTCCTTCAATGCTTACCAAGACCTCATTAATAGCACCTTGTTGTGATTGTTCTAGTGATATCATCAGTACATAGTCGGCATTCAGCTTCGTTCACATTCTACTCCATCTTTCCTAAGGACTTCTAATAATCTATTGGATTGCCCCTTGGAAGATCCCTCCGGTTCTGGTTGGATCATAGGACTTAAACCTAACCACCCTTATGACACCAATAACGTCGTGAATTAAAGATGTTGTGGGTATTTGATCGTAACCATGAGTGCTTGAGTCTTTTAGATAACATTTTAATCACATTTTCTCCCCTATCTCTAATATATAAAATCTTTTGATATTAGAGATACCAAATTTGATTAAAATATATTTTGAAAAATAGTCTTGAAAATCTTCGGGAGAAAGATGTGTCAAACTTAGCATGAATTTTGGAAAGCTCCCCCTCAAAATTGATCCAATGGAATTGTCATGACGAGGATTTTATCCACATTAAACTTTTGAGGATAGGAGTTGTTGAACACACAATTTTTGAAAGATTTTGAATATCATTGATAAATTCTTGAAAAAATTGTGTTCAACACTTTCTGAAAAATCAATTCTTTTTGACGAAAAGGTTTTTCTAAAGTATAAACTTGAGTTCAGAGACTTTGAATGTCTTGACGAATCCACTCAAGTGTAAGAAGAATTAACTTCTTTTGCTAAGGGTAAGGGCACAAAATCGTACACTCCCCCGTGAATTTAGATCCGGGTTGTAATCTGAAAGTGATTACAAGCCATTATGTTGAGCTCAAAACGTTGAATGTTTTTTGACAAGCTCAACCCGTGATAGATTTCTCTACCCGTTGTTGGAAATATTGTCCAAAATAGACAATTTCCTTTTGAAAAGATAGAAATGACATGTTTTGAAAAATATTTACAACTTGCATTCGAGCTTTATGTACACACCCGTGTCGTTATTGAGCGACATTTCTAGGTACGTCCATATTATCGATACTGAAAGACATGTCGAGAAGAATATTTTTGGATTATCAAAGATTTTTTAATTTTGTATTTTTCTTTTTCATTAATATTTATAGGTAGATGTTTGATAGATGAATCAAGCAGGCTTCTTTGCCAGAATCTCCAGTTCTGCTGGAGTCAAATATCTCATACCAATTTGCCTAACAAGATACGCAAACCTCTCTTTCGAAAGAGCTTTTGTAAACAAGTTAGCTAATTGGTAATGAGTTCCAAGAAAGTTATATTCAACAATACCCTTTTCAACTTGTTCCTTAATGAAGTGATATCTGACATCAATGTGCTTCGTACGGGAATGCTGTACCGGATTGCAGGAGATGGCTATGGCTGATTTTGAGTCACAGTACATAGGTACATTATCAAAGTGGAAGCCATAATCCGTGAGTTTTTTTCTCATCCAAAGAACTTGAGCACAACAGGCACATAGAGACACATACTCCGCTTCGGCTGATGACAATGATGTGCAATCCTGCTTCTTGGAAGACCATCCCACAAGCTTATCTTGACCTAGAAATTGTGTACCACCAGAAGTACTTTTACGTGTATCAAGACACCCTGCATGATCAGAATCTGAATAGGCCGTTAGAAAGAAACCAGTTTCCCTTGGATACCAGAGTCCCATGTGAATGGTATTCTTAAGGTACTGAAAGATCCGTTTAACCTCCTTGAGGTGTTTTTCCGTAGGTCGTGCTTGATATCGTGCACAATAGCATGTAGCATGATGTATATCAGGTCTGCTTGCTGTTAAGTACATGAGGGACCCGATCATGGAACGATATCTCGTTTGATCTATGGGTAATCCCTCCAAATCAGCATCTAGGGATGTGGTTGATAATGGTGTCCCAACGGGGTCACATGATGTCATACCATGCTTTGTGATTATCTCTTGACAATACATAGCTTGGTTAATAAAGATACCACTTGGGGATTGATGAACTTGAATTCCTAGAAAGAATTTTAGTTCGCCCATCATAGACATTTCAAATCTGCTGTGCATAACTTTTTCAAACCATTTTGTAGTTTTGGGTTTGTAGACCCGAAAATAATTTCATCAACATAAATCTGGACAAGAAAAATGTCATCCCCATATTTATAAGTGAACAAAGTTAAATCAATGGAACCTTTTGAGAAACCTTTGGAGACCAGAAATTTCGAGAGCTCTATAAAGTGCTTTGTGGAGCTTGCTTGAGTCCATAAAGTGCTTTTTGGAGACGATACACCTTGTCAGGGTAATGAGGATTGACGAATCCTTCCGGCTGCGTGACATAAACTTCTTCCTTCAAAGGACCGTTAAGAAACGCCGTCTTTACGTTCATTTGATAAACGATGAATCCCTTATGTGCAACATAAGCAAGGAAAATCTTGACCTCTTCCATTCGAGCTACTGGTGCAAATGATTCTTCAAAATCAATACCCTCTTTCTGTCCATACCCTTTAGCCACTAGCCTAGATTTATTCTTGATGATCGTGTTCTCTTCATCCATCTTGTTTTTCCAGATCCATCGAAGATTTAATGGTGTCACATCGTATGGTCTGTCAACAAGTTCCCAGACTTTAAGTCTTTCAAATTGTTGAAGTTCATCCGTCATCGATTCAATCCAAGCATGATCAGCAATGGCTTCTTTGATGTTTTTCGGTTCAGCTGAACTCACGGCGAGTGCGAACATACAAACATCGCCATCGGTGTGAAGCTGTCGCCTTGTACGAAAGGGCTGTGAAGGGTTTCCAATTAAACGAACCAAAGGATGATCTCGGGTCAAATGATGTGTTGAAGGATGTCTTTGGTAGAACGTATGCATATTTGACGGATCAACATGGCGAGTAGAAGACTCTCCAGTTTCGTGTACCGGTGTACCGAATGGGTTGATAAATTCGTCGTCGTCAGATAATGCATCGTCTTCTTGATTTGTGTTCTCTGGAGCAATGACAGTAGTTGTTGATGTTGTAGGAGCGGTTGTTGATGTGATATTCTGAGAAAGTAAATCTGCAGCAACCCGTGTTGAAGTAGATGAAGTTGTATCCGGTTGTTGACGATAATCGGTATCGTCATTCTTATCATAAGTGACAGCGAAAGACTTCGATACAACTTGTTTCTCCCCCGTGAAATATTCATCATACATTGGTCCATATAACATTTCCAACTCTTCAATTTTCGTGTCGACTGTCATATCAGCTCTAGGAATATTTTCTGGAACCAGCGTTGAACTTGACGGTTCATTGCTGTGGTCTTGAGTTTCAAGTTCCGTGCGGTTGTGAACGGAAGTCGTTTGTCGTTGTGGATCGGGACTTAAACTGTTTTGTTCAAGTTCCATCTCTTGTAATTCATCAAATCGAATGTGAATGGTTTCGACAATCATTTTTGTTCTCTTGTTGTACACTCTATACCCCTTAGACTGAGTTGCATATCCCACAAGAATACATACATCACCTTTCTCTTTCATCTTATCCAAATTTTCACCATCTCGTATAATGTAACAAGTACATCCAAATACATGAAGGTGTTTGAGTGAAGGTTTTCGATCATGAATTATGTGATATGGTGTCTTTTCGTGTCTTGGGATAATTAAGGATCGGTTTTGTGTGTAGACAAGGCTTTGGCCCAAAAGTACAGTGGAAGTTTTGAAGCAGATAGTAATGTTCGAGCAGCCTCAACTAAAGTACGGTTTCGTCTTTCAACAACACCGTTTTGTTCGGGTGTTCGAGCAATAGATGTTTCATGTTCAATCCCTTCAGCTTCAAAATAGTTTCTCAGTTTTGAATTCAAAAATTATGTACCTTTGTCAGTACGAACCACTTTAACTTGAGCTTGAAGACCACGTTGTATCAGTTTAAGAAAGCTGATGAGAACATTGGGTGTTTCATCCTTGGATCTCAAGAAGTGAGTCCATGTGTACCTTGAGTAATCATCGACAATAACCAAAATATATTTCTTTCCATTGATACTCTGAACACGCATGGGACCACACAGATCCATGTGAAGAAGATCTAACTGTCCTTTAGAGCTTGGTGCAGTCTTTGTTTTGAAGCTACTACATTTAGCTTTACAAAGTTCACAAGAAGAACAAAGATGATCTTTGATGAATTTCAAACTTGGAAGGCCTCTCACAATATCTTTCTTGGAAAGCAAGTTGATGGTATCAAAGTTGAGATGAGAAAGACGTTGATGCCATAACCATGCCTGAGTCGTTGAAGCTTTAGCCATGAAGCAGATTGGAGTTGATGAAGTTGTGTCTTGAAGTGAAATTGTGTAAAGATCAGTACCCCGTGTACCGGTAAGTAAGTCATTCCCATCATAATCACGAACAAAACATGTCTCCTTTCTGAAAGCAACCTCCAAATCCGCATCACAGAATTGACCAACCGAGAAAAGATTGTGATTAAGCCCTTCGACGTAGTATACCCTTTTGATTGTAATATTCCATTGAACCAAATCTCCATATCCTAGGATCGGTGCAAACTGATCATTTCTGAATCGGACCATACCCAGGAACTTCTCCACGAAGTTAATTAGAAGCTTGAGATTCCCCGTCATGTGCTTCGTGCATCCGGAGTCCAGTATGAAGAGAATTATTTGTATCACCTGCAGAAGATTTAGAACACGATGGAGCATTTGAAAAATTGGATACCACAGTAGTTGTGATAATAGAATCATTAGTGTCCTTATCAACATTTAAAGGAAAACTAACACTGGTTTTCACATTTTCTGTCCTAGCTTTCGGCATCCATTTATATCCGGGAGGACATTGATTAGCAAACCACCATTTCCAAGACTTGCTAGCAGACTCATATAATTCTTTAATTTTGCTTCTAGGATTCTTAGTGGTGGAGTCTGATGCATTACTTTTCTTAGTGGCGGTAGCACCAGAATGGTTCACATTGCGTTTGGGTTTACTAGCTCTAATAGGTATCGCAACTTGCTTCTTAGTTCTAGTATCTACGGCTTTGACTTTATTCATAGCACACATAGAATGATTAGCATTAGCACATTTTCCACATTTGACACAAACAAATTTCACATTTATAGCATTCAAATCATTCACATCATTCATATCGTCATTACATGCGATTACAGACTTTTTATTCTTAAAAACATTCAAATTCCTAGGGTGTTCTTCTACTTGCTTCATCTTCCCTTGATTCTTGTGTTTCCAGACCTTATCATTCACTTAAGTGGTCTTAAGCTGAGGCTGGCTAACACTAGTAGTGGAGACTATTCCTGTAGTATAAGACACACAAATATTAGTGTTTCTAGAAGTCTGAGGCGAGTGAGTATCTTTGTTTGTGGGTTTAGTGGATATTTTATACATCCCTGGTTTAATCACATTATTGTGCTTAACGCTTGGTGCTATAGGATTCCTTATGGGTTGATTTTGTGGTAACCTTTCCTTTCCGTCCATCTTGGGGGATAACACAAGTTTTGCAAACGAGGAATTTGATAAAGCAGATGGTTTTCCCAAGATAGAGGATCTATTCACTTTAGAAGCATTGGGTTGTCTAACCACAGGTTTCTTAATGCTAGGTTCCACGACTTTCCCATCCATTTTAGCAACGAGTTTCTGCAACTCTGCTATCGCTCTGTCCCTGTCTTGTAACTGAGCTTTCAACCCTTTAATTTCCAAATTCTGTTCATTCATTTCTCGAAACGTTTGGGAAAGTTTTTCTTGCAATTTATTATCATGTGGAAAACTACCAACGTCTTTTTGCAAAGCAAGTTCAAGAGAATGACAATGTTTTTGAAGGAAATCAGTTTTGTGTTGAAGTAACTCAAAAGCCTTTTTATCAACATTTTCTTTACGTTTCGACAACTCAATTTCAAGACGTTCACATTCTTTGATCTTATCAAGATATTTGCATGCAACATCAGAATATTCATCAATATGAGCACAAGATGTAAAATAAGCACACATAACATCGTTAGAAACACATTCTTGAAATAGTAAATCATATTCATCTGAAAAATCAGACTACTCCATTTGAAGATCTTCAATGTGTTTCTCAATAGATTCAACATATTTTAAATCATCATACATTTCAGTCCAAATGAACTCCTCAAGTTGAAGAACAGTTTCTTTAATCAACGCCGTGTTTGGAATTAAGAGTTCTTTCACAAGCAAGGTAATATCTTAAGGAATCGGGCGAGTCCACTCAGCATTTTCACGTTTTCCCCAATCTCTTTCAACAATAGATTTAACATTATCTATGTGGTGTTTAAGAATACCTAATGTTTTCCTACTCTTGCTTTTAGAATCATCTAGAGGGAGGTAGTTTATGTATTTGTAAACATTAGATTTCTTAGGGGCAAATGATTTCTTCCATTGAATTCTCTTTTGTTTGCATTCAAGAAACACTTCCTCACATGTTTTCTGAGTTTGTTTGTTGAAAAGACCATAAAGACTATTCTCATAAGCATAATTATATGGTTTTAAAAACTCCTTATTGACAAGAGGTTGACTATCATCATCCCAAAGGGCAGTCTCTTCACTATTGGCACTAACAGGCATGCAATCAAGATCGGTCCTTTCAGTCTCATCAAGATAAAAACACGGGTTCGCAGCTTGAGCTTTGGCAAGGTACTCAGGACTTGCAAAGCTAGGTTGACCCTTAAACATCGAAGGAGGTGCCAGCATTCTTATGGATTGAATAGAATCATGCGTTTTATAAACAACTTTCTTCAAAAATTCAACTTGTGCTTCTAGTTTCCTTACTTTTTCAGTTTCTTTA
This sequence comes from Glebionis coronaria, assembly GCA_025667525.1. Lineage (NCBI taxonomy): Eukaryota > Viridiplantae > Streptophyta > Magnoliopsida > Asterales > Asteraceae > Glebionis > Glebionis coronaria. Next base: position 168,225,094 of record CM046882.1, on the reverse strand, counting down.
TCATATCTACTTTTGAAGTCTTGTTTTAACGCATCTACCTCTTGTTTCTTATCCTCAAGAATTTTAGCAGAATCAGTAGTGGTCATAGAGAGCTTTTGTTCAAGTTCATTAACTTTAGTATTGCCAAGGTACGTTTTTTGACGTTCATCCATTAAGAAAACATTATATTGATGCTTTTCTTTTGCTAATAACTCAAGAGTTGTATTATATTTGTTTTCAAAATCGTCCTTTTGACTTTTTAACGTACTTCCCTTGTACCCCTCAAGCTCTTTGGTTTTCTGAAGGAGCTCATCTCTATAGCTTTCAGTCATCTCAGTAGATTTGATAAGAGCAGCTTTGCATTCTTCAAAACTTTGAGTGAGCATAGCGTTTGCCTTCTTTAATTGCTTTTGACTCTTTTTATTTTCAGTGAAATCTTTTTGTAAAGTAGAAATTAAATTAGCAAGCGCAATACGTTCCTCTTCATCATATTCATTTGCATGTTGATCATCCTCAGACTCATTATTGCACATGTCTGATGAATCGGGTGTGGTATTGCTCTCACCGTTTCCATCATACACGTGTCATTAATGGCATTGGGTAGATCACTATGCTCAGGAATATCACCAAACACATTATATTCATCAGTAGTGTGTAACTTATCGATTGGCTCAGTGTCAAAGATAGGGCCATTGTCATCTTCAGTGACTTTGAGAACTTATTCAACCTTTGCCATGTAAAAGTAATGTGCATCGAGCTCTTGATCAAATCTTCATCATCAGTATCATCAAGCATTGCTCCTTCCTCAGCTGACAATTTAACCCCTACTTCCATTTTCTTGCATAGCCGCATCTTTTCTTGTGATAGCTGGAGTCTCTAACCCTTTTCGGCTTCATGCATTCCTTTGCCATATGCCCATAACCTTGGCAATTAAAACATTGAATCCCACTTTGCTGAACCACTTGACTTCCAACTGTTTCCCTATTCCCAGTAGCAGCAGCAATCCTCTGAGTATCATACTTGGCAGTTTGTCGATCATACCTTGCAGAACCCTCAACATGTGTTGGATTATGTCGATCATACCTAGAAGGACTTTCACCACGTCGACGTATGTCATACCTTGGAGGAATCTCAACATATCGGTTCTTTGTGTTAGATGATGTGCGAAGATTTTTGTTGGTGGGTTTGTAGATTTTCTTGCAAGTCTTCATTATGAAAGCAATTTGTTGTTTCATCTCTCGATTCTTTTGAGCTTGCTCTTCATCACTATCTTCTTCAGATGATGTTGATGGTGCTCTTGGCACTTTACATCGAGATCTTGTGGAAGATGAAGACTTAGATGATGTGGAATATCGTGGTGAAGATGATGTAGTGGAGTATGGCTTAGGAGCACGAGAGTGAGGATCTTGAACATATTGAGTGGTTGTAACACCCCCAAATTTATACAACTCAATACAGCGGAAGACTCGTTGGTGTTACGGGATAGCACATTATTCACATCATAGACAACGCATAAAAATCGCGTCGTTTAATAATAAAGCATTTCCATTCATAAATATCAAAGTTACATAGGTCCCAAGTCATTGTATTTTATACAGGTTTTACAAAGCATTTGAATGGAAATTATTATTTAAGTGCGGGCCATGAATTCTTGTTGTCTTCCCGAGAATTACCTTCAAGTACCTGAGATAAAACATGTTAAAAGAAAAGGTCAGCGATAACACCGAGTGAATTCATAGAGTTTAATGAAATCCATCAATATAATATCGGTATAAAATTATTACCGAAAATCATTTTGTACAAATCTTTGTAATAGGCCATAAAATAGCCAAAGTCATTTTTATACAAATCCTTATCGAAAATCATAATATAGGCATTTGCCTTAAAAATCATTATACGAGCCAATGTCGTAAAAATATCATACAATACGTCTTATGACGTTGTATAAAGTTAAATAAAAACCGTTATATGAATATGGTTATATAAAACCAAAAAACGAACATAATATCAATAGTATGACCCCGTATTGCTAGTCAGGTAATACATCGTAATTCGGTGTGTCTAGTAGTATTTCGTTAATTGGATTATTATAAGCCGCATGACATTGTTACCTTACTAAACCAAACAACGGGTAGCTAGCCCGATACTCAATTTGCCCATCTAAAGTATCGTGTCGTCACAAAGGTCACGCTATGGAAATCTTCTCATACATAAATTCGCTTACCAATCAATGTGGCACGACGGGGATCAACCGTCAAGGCGCGAACTAGGGTGATCGTCCCCAAATAGTACTATTATATGCATAAGCGTCTACCAAATACCGGTATTTCACAATTCATGCTAATGGGACTTTTTAGTGACATAACCTAACTTTAATAATCTATTTAAATTCATCTATCGGGTCATTCAATCATTTATCGGGTCATACAATCGGGTCATACAATCATTCGGGTCCAAATCAATAAACAAACAATCGGGACAAATGGTGTCCTATTTTATAAAAACTAACATGTTATCTCCCTCGCGGGTTTATAAAACATTTCATAAAAAAATATAAAAGAGTGCGAGGCTATGAACTCACGTTGATGTGGGAAGGCGATTATCGGCGATTTGGATGTACGGTACGTGCTTCAATCACGGAAACCTAGACAAATAATACTCGTCTTAGACTCATGTCCAATGACTTTATAAAAATAAAAATTATGTATACATATGATGATTATATATATATGATTCTCAAGTGGGTTTATATATTCTCATTCACTCATTTTTGTGTTTATGTATTGGTAACTTTTATACTAGTTTACTAGTTTTATCTATTTTACATATTTTAGGCCCAATAGGCCCATTACAAGCCCAATATATTATATTAGCCCAATTATACTTTTATTATCAGTATCACACTTTAAATGTTGGGCCCAAATGGGTTAAGCCCAATAAATAAGTTTATAAGTGTTTTAGTCCATTTTGTTGTATTATTAGTCCAATAACGTTAACTTAGCCCGTTAATGTACGTATGTTATATAATTCGGGTTTTATCGGTTTTTATTTGTTATATATGTTTATATATCAGTATATGAGTTAATAAAAGTATACATTAGACGGGTCCAACTGTCTAAGTTTTATTTAAAAAAACGTTAATTTTTACGGTAATAGCCGAAAAAGTCGTAAAAATCATGTTTATAGTTTTATAACTTATAAAACTTATCAAATAAACATTTTTATAAAATGTATCATTTATTTATCCTTATACATATTTATATAAATTTATTATATAAGTTAGTGGGTTTTAATTCACATTTTATACTATTTTTATTTGAGTGCTTATATAATACTATTATACTTTAATTTCCTAAAATCTGATTTTTATCTTCATTTTCACCAAAACTGTCATATCTAGAGTTCTATATGGAGATAGAAGCTCAAATTTTTATGATATAAACTAAATGATATGTGCTCCATTTAACTCTCCTATAGCTACTGTTGAATCATCATCTAGGTATTTTCTAAAAATCGTCCAAAACAGTGAACTCAGATTTGTACTTTAAACTTGTTTTGATCATATCTCACTCATTACAATGATTCCATTGCATGGCCAACTCTCACATGTGTACACGACATATTACTTACTGTATATCCATTAATCTATGCCATTTTATCATTTCATGACATGTTTCTTTACTGTTTTATACAGCCATCATTTTTAAGCAAGATTTTAGCCTTGTTTCTTATAGTTTTTCACCTTTTTAATCATATTTATCAACACCAAATCCCCACACAATACTTTTATCATCATATAATCATCATACATATACAATAGGAAATAAAATACATGATTACATAATCAAAATAACAAGAAGATGGGGAGAACAATCTTTATACCACCATGATGATGTAGGTTGTGATCAAAACATGGATTTTGATGGAGAAACTTGTGAATAATCAAGACCATCTTCAAGACCACCATTCTTCATGAACACCTTGTGGAAAATCAGCCTCAAGACACCAACAAAACTTCTCCATGGATGTTAAAACTTGCACCAATCTTCATCTCTTTGAATGGAGGTTAACATATGTTAATTATAACAAATGTTTATGGTTAAATTTGATCAAAGTGAGGTGTTTATGGGGAGTATGGGACGACAAGCTAGAGAGAGGAAGAGAGAGTTTTGGTTGATTTGCATGTTAGAAATGGGAGTAGTGGTATTGCTAGTTGTTTTGAGGTTTGGTTAAGCTTACAAGTTAAGCTTGTATGACAAGTGTTAAGTTAGTAACCTCAAGATGACACCTCAAGGGTGTGTAGCTAGTTAGGGCCGGTTTTGAGTGGGGGTGGGACAAGTGTCCCACTTGTCTCATCTCTATTTAATTACGGGTACTCCTCGATTCTAGTTTCCTCGATTTGCGTGCCCTCGGGTCTTTTTACGAAAAACGTTTTTATAAATTATGAATCAACGACACAAAACGAATCTAATAAAAATTGTCTCATCAAAAACGGAGTTCGAAAACGTAAATACGTAATCCTAGGGTTTCCGGTTTAGTCGTAAAGGACGTTAAAATAAAATCGTAAGTCCTAGTTTCTTCTCGTAAATTTGTTAGTTTATGAACCAACACAAATTTAAAACTCCAAAATAATATTCACGGATAAATTTATTTTCTGAAATGTCGGACTGTCACCAAAGGCGGTGTATGTAAACGTAAGCACGTAACGTTAAATCCTCCGGTTTAGACGTAGTCGATACTACTTCAAGACGTAAATCCAAATTTCTTCCCAAAAATAAGTGAGTTCATAATATAACATTAAAATTAATATTTTCAAATAAATATTTAGAATAAAATATCAATCATAAATTGACGTGTTGTCACAGCATTTACCCCTAAACAGGATCTTTGTCCTCAAAGATCATCTTACCTTACACTCGCTTCTTATAGAGTTAAAGCCGTGTGGGTATTTCCTCCACATTTGGTCTTTTCTCACAAGTGCAATTCATTACAATACACGAGTTTCATCAAACATAACTACGGGAATAAGATCAGGCTTAATGTTGACTTACTTTCTCTATCCATGATGTTCACGGGTTTTTGATGAATGCAACATTTCGCCGATCTGAACTTCATTAAGGAATAGTTAGATTTTCACTTGATATGCATTTTATCAAGTTTGATATACGAAACATAATTCACACAGCTCTTGAAGTCCTAGGGCAGATCCAGCTTATATGCCTGTCAAACCAATCTCTTTTTTTTTACATCCTCTCAAGGGTCCCATACAACGGGGACTTATATCCCATGATCTTCCAGATCATCAGTTCATTTTTCCATAGTTAAAATTTTTGGCATAACTTCGCTACCAATCTGGCACTTCAATATCTACATTTCATATTCACATAACCTCTTGCCCACTACCGGCAGTCAATAATCAGATCCTAATTTCAACAATCAATTCAGGTCTCGAGGGTCGAGTATTTTGTATGGTTAGGTTCGCCATCATAGAAACCTTAAACCTAAAAGACATGTCCAACTCACAGTGGGTGTATGTCGGGTGTCTTCATCTCAACTCTTGCTTACAGAAGCCCTAATATTTAGATCCTAACAAGATTCGATCTCGTCCTAATACGATAACTATCAATGATAATCTCTCCAAAGGAAAACAATTATATGGTCTATTACCAAAGGTCAATCATTCAAACATAGAACAGTGCTTATAGTATTTTGTATCGTTACTTTACCTCGTCCCTTCGATTTGGGGTGGTACACAGTACTCTCATCAAGATTCGTTCTTAATGACTTCTGAGCAAATCTCTAGAAATTCAATGCGAAGCGAGGATCTTGATAGAGATGATCGATACAGGCACACCATGTTTACACAACTCCTTTAAATATAAAGAGTCAATTTCTTCATCAAGAATCTATCATTAACAAGAATGATATTATCAGATTTGGTCAGTCTGTCGACGATGACCTAAATCGAATCAAATTCAGATGATGACCTTTGCGATAGCTTGACGTTTACTAATGTATGAGGCAATGTCTGCCTTCATAATTTTCCCATCAGTACAACTTCTTCTGATAATGATACATTAAATCAGAAATGACAGGAATAGAATACTTATACTTACAAGATTCCAACATAACTATATCTCACAATCCTCCATATTTAGGCAACCATAAGTGGCCTTTTATACATTCAACACCATCGGCCTCTCAATTCTGATTGTTCACATTAGCCGCGAACCCATTTTTATTATCTATATTATCTCTTTTTACAAACATCAGCTATTTTAAATTGTTCGACAATTTATTTTGTACCATCATTACTAAGGAACGCATCCCAATTGGTTCTTTATCCTTTTCTACATAACGTGTCAGTATTTACATTCATTAAAAATTTCTTTCTTCACATTTTCTAAGTTTTAGTTTCTTCTCAACTATCATTTTTATCCGTTTTACTCAATCCGACGTCTAAAGCGTCGATAATTATTACGACTAGTTAAATATTAAATATTCAATCTTTATGAAACGTAAACGTAAAGATTTTAAATTTCTTAGTCCGTCCAATTATATGAAAATGTTTAAAAGAATTTTTAATTTAATTAACACGATTTTTGTTGATTTATCAAAAATAATTAAAATAATTAATAAGATCCGTAAATGTTCGAAAAATCTTTGGTTATACTTTGGTCAAAAATTTCTTAGTTTGAAGAGTGTAAATTATCGTTTCAAATTTCAAGTCAGGGTTTAAATGGTTTCCTCAATCCTTCTTAAGTTGTCTAAAGGTATGCAAAAACAGTTACCCCTAAACAGGAGTTTAGTTAAATGTTTTGGGTATAAGGGAATAATCCCTCAAAAGTTCTTTGATAAAATATCTGTCAAAATATATTTCCATTTTTCTTTTTAGTAAAACCCAAAGTCTTAAAAGGGCTCTTAATTTTTGAAGAGTCAATATAGATTCCATTATCTTTTACCATCATTAATCAAACGGTCATTTTATGTAAAGGATCAAGCCTTAAATCACATGTTAAATATTCAAAGTACAGGTTTTCATTGTTCGGCCAATTCAGGGCTGTTCATAAATGATTATTAACTCATTCTTATTCTTATAAACAAACAAATAGTCCTTAATGATCACAAGCATGAATTTATCACTTTACAACCTACACACGTGATTCACCCAATTTATGAATGCTACATGTGTATTAGTCAATCCAAACGACATAACATGAAACTCATAATGTTAATCACAAGTTCTGGATGTAGTAATTGGAATAGATAATCTTTTCGCGGACGCGAAGTTGATGATAACCATGCCGTGAATCAAATCTTTAAAATATACACTAGAACCTTGTAAATGATCGAACAAATCTTCCATTTCGAGTCATGGATATCGTTTTCGATTGTCAATTTACTCAGTTCATAGTAATCTATAAATATAAGAAATAATAACACCATAGCTCTTCATGATGACGAGCTTGGTAGAATAAAATCTTTCCCCGACAACTCTCTCAGTTGTATGGTAATTCCTTTAATTCAGATGGTGCTGACGTGCAGTGCACATGCCATAGGTGCAGCACCGGGAATATAATCAATACCAAATTCAACTTGCCTTAATGGCGAAAGTCTAGGTAATTTACCAACAAATACCTCCTAAAGTTTCAGATAACATAAGCATCTTTTAATACATTCACTTTAAGTTCTTTCTAGATTACAATATCTATAACTAGTTCACAACCATTCATGGTATGATTTCAAGTCTAAATGTTAGATATGGTCACCCATCAAGAATTATTTAGATCACTTTTGATAATCAACATCTTATCATTTAGGGGAATTCTACTCGAGTTCCCATCAATTAAGACAATGTCGTTATGTCATAATCAATCAATCCATTCTACTGGCACTATCAACTTTCTAGTTTCATTGCCGTCGATAAGATATGAATTTCTCAAAAGACTAATAATAATTCATAATCTTTCACAAATTCAAGGATATATGGAGACACAACTACCATTAAAAGAGTAAGGTCAACGCATAATCTACGCGAGAGAATTTCAAATCAGATACATACGAAAACATTTAACGAATATGAATATATCCCATGTTTTCATAATTTGAGTACGCATTCGAAAGCTCCTCGGATCGTTACCCAGGTCATTCAAATGAAACCAAATCAAAATAAATGATAGGAACGTCGATACATCCAGTCGGGTATCAACATTCGGTAATCAGATACTTTTCCAAAGAATCTCACCACGGGAGAATTGGACAAGAAGGGAATATCAATTGTCAATTAAGACAATATCTATAGGTGAGTAAATTTGACTCAGAAGAATAGATGCTACAGGCACATATGTAGGTATCCCTAACACTATGTCCCTATTTTTCACTTCTTGCAGATCTCATAAAATTTAATCTTTCACAATCTTCAAAGAAAATGTAGTGTTTATTCATTAGTTTTATGATGACTACTAATCAGTCTTGCATGGTCCATTCCAAATTGTATGTAGGCGCGCAACTATATACAATTTCAAGATTAACGATGCAATACTCAGTTCGTCAAAATTTTATCATCATGTTTATAATAAAAACATTTTCAGGCTTAATTCTTAAATAAGAATCAAGAATAAATTTACAAAGATTTTCTTTGTTATGAAAACAGTTAAGTTTTCCAAGGTACTTTATAAACAACCTCATTTCGATAACAATCACTTATAAATCTTACTTTGAATAATCCTTATAGTGATGAAAATTAATTTTTTCTCAAAGGATACTGTGTTAACTTTATAAAAACAATGTGTGATCTGCAAAAGAGTGATGAAGAGTTGTTCACCAAGAACTAACTACAATATAATAGGAAATGAGCTTAGCCACTTAATCATGAGGTTCATGACCTCGATGGCACCCCAAAAGAATAATCCACAACGTAACTCAATTCGAGATGAGTACTTGTTCAATGGTTGCATCCCTAATGCGAACATTAGGATAAAGTAATAAAAGATAGATAACATCGATACATGTAGAATTTAGCAATCAAAGATAGTCTTTTCATTAATCACAAACAAGTCAAAATTGTACCGTAACACATTACGTGTCACTATGTCATACAATTCTCAGAACTCATCCTACCAACCGATATCTCAGTTAAGTTAGGGATTTTTAAAAGATACCACAATGAATACTATTCTACAAGAGTCATTAGGTGTCCCACCTGTCCTGGAAGATCCATCGGTCCTAATTCAGAAGAAGATTTCTTCAATTTATTTCTTGGACACTGGGCATCCTCATTAGTGGACAATGGCCTAGGAACAACACTTAACACGAATCAACAATCTATTAAAACCTTATAATTCAATCAAAGAACTTAACGACTTCCTCTAAACAATTTCTTATTCCATACGGGTTAAATTTTACTTTATTCAAGTTTCAATCAACTTATACTCAATGTGATATCCTACCTCATTTTCCAATACTTTCAGCCTTATTTATAAACATTAAAAGGGCAATAAAAGATCGATATGAATCAATACTTAATTTCCAATCCTATAGCTCTTACAACAACAATTATCAAATGATCACTAGTATGAGATGACTCATACATTCAATTAGACTTCTCGGAAAGGTATTAGTGGCATGAGGCTTTTGGGTAATGGTTCCAATGACAGCCTCAAGTGCAACATTCACCCTTTCGATTCCAATTTAAGAATTGGATGAAAACGAATCAGATGACATCTTTCTAGGTGGTAACGTTTTGTCAAACTCCACTCTATAAGGAAAGATCGTCATGACATCGATATCAGATTTAATCTCGTCAATTCTTCTTCAATATCGCAATCAACTAATATCTACATTTCTACGAATATCAACCATTTGTTGGGATCATAAATATCCACAACTTGGTTTAGATCTAGTATAGCTAGAATTCCTACGAGAATAGCTTCGATTAATTTACTAGGGGATTTAGGGTTCCTTGTGACAATCTACGTCGTATAAATATCAAAATAATCATCAAACAATCATGTAATAAAATTACATCATATATATATATATATAATCCAAGTTATATATATATATATTAAAATAACACTTCTCAGTCTGGCCTTGTTGGTAACTCGGGAATTCTTTGGCACCGTTATAGTCAAAAGATTTTTAGACATTTTTAGAAAAATGTTTATAGTTAAAAGATTTTGAAATGTTTTATTCAAAACCTTGGTTTTTAAAAATCTTTCGTTCTCTATAACGAGAGCTCTGATACCAAACTGTAACACCCCCAAATTTATACAACTCAATACAGCGGAAGACTCGTTGGTGTTACGGGATAGCACATTACTCACATCATAAACAACACATAAAAATCGCGTCGTTTAATAATAAAGCATTTCCATTCATAAATATCAAAGTTACATAGGTCCCAAGTCATTGTATTTTATACAGGTTTTACAAAGCATTTGAATGGAAATTATTATTTAAGTGTGGGTCATGAATTCTTGTTGTCTTCCTGAGAATTACCTTCAAGTACCTGAGATAAAACATGTTAAAAGAAAAGGTCAGCGATAACGCCGAGTGAATTCATAGAGTTTAATGAAATCCATCAATATAATATCGGTATAAAATTATTACCTAAAATCATTTTGTACAAATCTTTGTAATAGGCCATAAAATAGCCAAAGTCATTTTTATACAAATCCTTATCGAAAATCATAATATAGGCATTTGCCTTAAAAATCATTATACGAGCCATTGTCGTAAAAACATCATACAATACGTCTTATGACGTTGTATAAAGTTAAATAAAAACCGTTATATGAATATGGTTATATAAAACCAAAACACGAACATAATATCAATAGTATGACCCCGTATTGCTAGTCAGGCAATACATCGTAATTCGGTGCGTCTAGTAGTATATCGTTAATTGGATTATTATAAGCCGCATGACATTGTTACCTTACTAAACCAAACAACGGGTAGATAACCCGATACTCAATTTGCCCATCTAAAGTAGCGTGTCGTCACAAAGGTCACGCTATGGAAATCTTCTCATACATAAATTCGCTTACCAATCAATGTGGCACGACGGGGATCAACCGTCAAGGCGCGAACTGGGGTGATCGTCCCAAAATAGTACTATTATATGCATAAGAGTCTACCAAATCCCGGTAGTTCACAATTCATGCTAATGGGACTTTTTAGTGACATAACCTAACTTTAATAATCCATTTAATTTCAGCTATCGGGTCATTTAATCATTTATCGGGTCATACAATCGGGTCATACAATCATTCTGGTCGAAATCAATAAACAAACAATCGGGACAAATGGTGTCCTATTTTATAAAAACTAACATGTTATCTCCCTCGCGGGTTTATAAAACATTTCATAAAAACATTTAAAAGAGTGCGAGGCTATGAACTCACGTTGATGTGGGAAGGCGATTATCGGCGATTTGGATGTACGGTACGTGCTTCAATCACGGAAACCTAGACAAATAATACTCGTCTTAGACTCATGTCCAATCACTTTATAAAAATAACAATTATGTATACATATGATGATTATATATATATATATGATGATCAAGTGGGTTTATATATTCTCATTCACTCATTTTTGTGTTTATGTATTGGTAACTTTTATACTAGTTTACTAGTTTTACCTATTTTACATATTTTAGGCCCAATAGGCCCATTACAAGCCTAATATATTATATTAGTCCAATTATACTTTTATTATCAGTATCACAATTTACATGTTGGGCCCAAATGGGTTAAGCCCAATAAATAAGTTTATAAGTTTTTTAGTCCATTTTGTTGTATTATTAGTCCAATAACGTTAACTTAGCCCGTTAATGTCCGTATGTTATATAATTCGGGTTTTATCGGTTTTTACTTGTTATATATGTTTATATATCAGTATATGAGTTTATAAAAGTTTACATTAGACGGGTCCAACTGTCTAAGTTTTATTTAACAAAAACGTTAATTTTTACGGTAATAGCCGAAAAAGTCGTAAAAATCATGTTTATAGTTTTATAACTTATAAAACTTATCGAATTACCATTTTTATAATTTGTATCATTTGTTTATCCTTATACATATTTATATAAATGTATTATATAAGTTAGTGGGTTTTAATTCACATTTTATACTATTTTTATTTGAGTGCTTATATAATACTATTATACTTTAATTTCTCAAAATCTGATTTTTATCTTCATTTTCACCAAAACTGCCATATCTAGAGTTCTATATGGAGATAGAAGCTCAAATTTTTATGACATAAACTACATGATATGTGCTCCATTTAACTATCCTATAGCTACTGTGGAATCAGCCTCTAAGTATTTTATAAAAATCGTCCAAAACAGTGAACTCAGATTTGTACTTTAAACTTGTTTTGATCATATCTCACTCATTAGAATGATTTCATTGCATGGCCAACTCTCACATGTGTACAAGACATATTACTTACTGTATATCCGTTAATCTATGCCATTTTATCAGTTCATGACATGTTTCTTTACTGTTTTATACAGCCATCATTTTTAAGCAAGATTTTAGCCTTGTTTCTTATAGTTTTTCACCTTTTTAATCATATTTATCAACACCAAATCCCCACACAATACTTTTATCATCATATAATCATCATATAGATATACAATAGGAAATAAAATACATGATTACATAATCAAAATAACAAGAAGATGGGGAGAACAATCTTTATACCACCATGATGATGTAGGTTGTGATCAAAATATGGATTTTGATGGAGAAACTTGTGAATAACCAAGACCATCTTCAAGACCACCATTCTTCATGAACACCTTGTGGAAAATCAGCCTCAAGACACCAACAAAACTTCTCCTTGGAGTTTAAAACTTGCACCAATCTTCATCTCTTTGAATGGAGGTTAACATATGTTAATTATAACAAATGTTTATGGTTAAATTTGATCAAAGTGAGGTGTTTATGGGGAGTATGGGACGGCAAGCTAGAGAGAGGAAGAGAGAGTTTTGGCTGATTTGCATGTTAGAAATGGGAGTAGTGGTATTGCTAGTTGTTTTGAGGTTTGGTTAAGCTTACAAGTTAAGCTTGTATGACAAGTGTTAAGTTAGTAACCTCAAGATGACACCTCAAGGGTGTGTAGCTAGTTAGGGCCGGTTTTGAGTAGGGGTGGGACAAGTGTCCCACTTGTCTCATCCCCATTTAATTACGGGTACTCCTCGATTCTAGTTTCCTCGATTTGCGTGCCCTCGGGTCGTTTTACGAAAAACGTTTTTATAAATTATGAATCAACGGCACAAAACGAATCTAATAAAAATTGTCTCATCAAAAACGGAGTTCGAAAACGTAAATACGTAATCCTAGGGTTTCCGGTTTAGTTGTAAAGGACGTTAAAATAAAATCGTAAGTCCTAGTTTCTTCTCGTAAATTTGTGAGTTTATGAACCAACACAAATTTAAAACTCCAAAATAATATTCACGGATAAATTTATTTTCTAAAATGTCAGACTGTCACCAAAGACGGTGTATGTAAACGTAAGCACGTAACGTTGAATCCTCCGGTTTAGACGTAGTCGATACTACTTCAAGACGTAAATCCAAATTTCCTCCCAAAAATAAGTGAGTTCATAATATAACATTAAAATTAATATTTTCAAATAAATATTGAGAATAAAATATCAATCATAAATTGACGGATTATCACAATGGTAGTCACTAAAGCAAGTGGATTAGCCGTCTTGGCAACACGTTCAGCTCGAATCTCATTTGCTTCATTATGAAATTGCTTCAAGATGTCAAAGAGTCGATGATATGAGACCTCGTCTAACTTTTCTTGTTGTTTCACCAAAGTGCCGAACCGTGTCCACTCGGGTTGAAGTTGTTGGAGAAATTGGACATTGACTTGCATGGTGGAGACATGCAGATTATTTCTTGTCATGTCATTCATCATCTTATAAAATCTGGAGTAGTAAGAGTCAATTGATTCTCCATCCCTTGAAGAAAATTTGCCAAAATTCCAAAACAATTTTGTTTTGACATCTTGTTTGTTGAGTGATTCTCCTTGTTGCAAGCGTTCAATAGCAGTCCACATTTCATGTGGTGTAGGGCATGCATCAACCGTGGAATAAATGTCATATCCAATCCCACTGAGAACCATATAGATGGCTTCCTTCTCAGCATCATGCCAAGAACAAATTTGAGGTGTGAGATCGGCTCTTGTTTCATCACATTCACTTGCAGGTATTGGATCAGTAGTATCTGTGGCAGCTCTTGGAGGAATTGAGATTTTCTTGAATACATAAGGTCCACGAGTAATACATTTCCTCAAGGCATCACCATTGGGTCTTGTATCAAGATATCGTATGAAACGTGATTGCCATTGAGCATACCTACCAGACACAAGCATTGGTGGTCTCTCTTTATTACCCGCCACCATGATATTGTTGTTTGTGACACGATATTCTTGAGTAGAATCCATCTCAAAAATTGATGTGAATAGAATAGGATCTTAAGTAGATGAAATTGTGAAAAGATTGTGGTTGAAACATGAAGAAATTGTGAAGAAACTTTATCCGGAAAAACAAGCACTTATCCGGAATATTCTCCTCAGGTTTATCCGGAATATTTATAGTAGAGTTATCTAAAATAATCAAAGATGATGCTTATCTGGAACTTTTGATGTTCTTCTTATCCGAAATAATTGTTCTCTCTCTTATCCGGGATAGTAGTTCTTCGACTTATCCGGAATAATACAAAACTACCGTATCAGGAAAAAACTGTTTATCCGGAATGTTTATTTCCTTCTTTATCCGGAGTAAGTCTCCTTTGGCTTATCCGGAATGAACCTTTATCCGGAATAATTCTTATTCTCCTTATCCGGAATAAGTCTTCCGTGGCTTATCCGGAATACTTTATGGTTCGCTTATCCGGAATCCACAGCAACACGTGCTTATCCGGAATCTTCCCGACTTACTTATCCGGAATCCCGAAAAATTTGCTTATCCGGAATAAACTATCTGTTGCTTATCCGAAATAAATCAAGCCACCCTTATCCGCAATATTTACCAAGCTGCTTGTCCGGAATAGAGTCCGAGAGATTATCCGGAATACTTAGGTGAAGTTTATCCGGAATCTGGAAGACAATCGTGTTATCTGGAAAGAACTAATGCTGCTTATCCTGAAAAACTTAAAAACGTTCTGTTATCCGGAATCAACAAACCCTTATATTCCGGATAACGAGACAATCTTGCTTATTCGGAATATTCACAAACAACTCACAATCCGGAATGTTAAACCCTTATATTCCGGATATTTAAACCCAAACCGAAACTTTTCCAAGAACGTGATTTTGAGTAACTGTTTTCAAGCTCAAACCAAAACTCCTATAATCCGGATGATTAAAGTTAATTTCGAATCAAGAAAATGATAAGCACAACAAAAACTTTTTGAGACGAAATAATTCAAAGGAGAAAATCACACGTATCAAAATATGAAAAACCACAAACTAAACACGAATCTACCCCATGGCGATTGATACCAATTGTTGTCCCATATATTTAGATGATTATAGATAGAAAATAGATGAAAAGAAATGGATTCCTAGAGAGAGAAAGTAGTGAGAGAAAGTAGAGACAGAGAGAGAGAGATTAACTTGGTGAATATTAGATTAGAGAAATATTAGTTACAAATGATCATTCCACCCTCCTAACATGCTAGGAGGGTAGTATATATAGTCCACCCACATGCGGGCTTTAATGGACTATATATTAGGCCGGGCTTGAATTTTGGACTTTAATTAGTTTAAATCCAAGCCCGTAAACCACGACTAATAAACTACTTATTACAACGTTCTAAATAATGTTACAATAATAACCTATGACCGAACATTCTTGTTTGACTCAATATTTTGAGGCTAACATTATGTTTGAATGTGGTGAGCTTTTCTATTGGGGTGTCGATGTTGTTTCCGGTATTTCCTTTATGGTCATGTGATGTTTTATACATTTATCCTTGTATGTGTTGATGACACGTCATAATCACGCGTGACATTCCGTTCATCAAAATGGGGTGTTACAAAGACCACCATAGGAATTTTAAGTTTTCTAAGAATAAAACGTCTATAACGGCATGTAATGATAGTTTGAATGTTAAGACTTCAAATGTTGAATTTGTTTGTGTAAAATGTGGAAAATGTGTTCGTACTTTAAATCATGATGCTTGTGATTTTAATCATAATGGCGTGATTGCTAGAACTAGGAAGCCAATTCTTGTGCCCACTAGTACTAGAAAACATACACGAACTTTGAACCAATCCACTGCTCAACAACTTAAGAAACTAAGTGTGTTAGAATCCACTACTCTGCGTAAACAAAACATGTTAAAAACCTTTATGAGAACATGTGTAGGACATGTAAACGGGGGTACTCAAGATTTACACCACCCAGATACAAATGGGTACCTAAGACAACCACTATTCTAATTGGGTCTATGAATGTTAGCTTGCCTTTAGAATTTGAATCTAGGCCTATTAATATTTTGGAACCTACTTCTATCAAGGGCTCCCATTTGTCAAACTCTACATTGTGTTCTAATTCTTATGCAGCTCGTCGAGATCATTCTCTTCATAATGGACTCTAGGTGCACAAATCACATGACGGGCAATCTCAAGCTTCTCAGTAATTTTGTGGAGAAGTTTATGGGTACGGTACGATTTGGAAATGATCAGTTTGCACCGATACTCGGATATGGAGCTTTGGTTCAAGGGAATATCACTATAAAACGGGTTTATTACGTCGAGGGAGTGAATCATAATTTATTCTCGGTTGGTCAATTTTGTGATGCGGATTTGGAAGTGGCTTTTCGGAAAACTACTTGCTATGTTAGAGACTACGATGGGAATGACCTTCTTACAGGTTCTCGTGGTTCTGATCTCTACACAGTAACTCTTCAAGATACATCTTCATCAAATCCAATTTGCTTAATGGCCAAAGCTTCATCCTCTCAAGCATGGTTATGGCATCAATGATTGTCACATATCAGCTTTAACACCATCAACCTGCTTTCGAAGAATGATATTGTGACCGGTCTTCCAAAGTTAAAATTCGTCAAATACCATCTTTGTTCTTCTTGTGAGTTGGGAAAAGAAAAACAAAAGTCCTTCAAAACAAAGACTACCCCAAGCTCAAAAGGACGATTGGAACTTCTACACATGGATTTATGTAGTCCTATGCGTGTAGAGAGTATTAACGGGAAAAAGTATATTCTCTTGATTGTTGATGTTTACTCTAGATACACATGGACTTTCTTCTTAAGGTCCAAAGATGAAACACCAGAGGTTCTCAAAAACTTTCTCAAGATGATACAACGCAATCTTCAAGCTCAAGTCTTAACCGTAAGAACGGATAGGGGTACTAACTTTTTAAACAAGACCTTGCAATCTTACTTTCAAGAAGAAGGCATTGAATATCAAATGTCTATTGCTCGAACTCCTGAACAAAACGGCGTTGTCGAAAGACGGAACCGCACTTTGGTTGAGACAGCTCGAACAATGCTTTCTGCTTCAAAATTACCACTATTCTTCTGGGTCGAAGCAATTACAACTGCCTGTTATACTCTGAATCGATCTCTCGTTATCCCTAGACATGAAAAGACACCTTACCACATCATCAATGGCAGGAAACCCACTGTTAAATTCTTTCACGTATTTGGATCTTTATGCTACATTCTTAAAGACGGTGAGAATCTTGACAAGATGAAAGAGAAAGGTGATGCATGTACTTTTGTGGGGTATGCTACATTGTCAAAAGGATATCGAGTTTACAACAAGAGAGCAAAGATTATTGTCGAAACAATTCATGTGATCTTTGTCGAATTGCCACACATGGTACTTGATCACAATAGCTCAAGTCCCGCACCTCAATGTCCAGCAATGGAACCTACATAAAACAGTGTACGTCTCATGCAAGTATGTCAAGAAAGTACTCCTACAATAGACTCGACGGATACGACACAAATGAGTGACTTGGTTGATTTATATGATCCAATGTTTGATGAATATTACTATAGAAACAATCAAGTTGTGTCAAAACCTTCCACTGTTAATACTGTTGATGCACCCGAACAAAGTCAACAAGACACAACTACATCTACTTCATCAACCGCTGCTCAAGAGACAATTCCATTGGATACTCAACAAACTCAAGAAACTGTCATACAACCAACTTCACCAACCATCAATGTTGCAAGAGGAGACAATAATCAAGCAGTCGATGCACAACCTGACGAAGAAGAATTCATCAACCCGTTCGGTACACCGGTATGTGTGAGACCCTCAAAATTAGGCACGGAAACACGTAGGCAGCAAAGGGGTTCCACGTCATGGTACAAGAAACAATGAAATACTGTTGACATAAAGTTGACGTAATAAAAACTTATACATTACATCACAAAGAGATCAGAGTTTTTAAACAAAGGTCCCAGAGTTTTATAAGCGGAAAATCTATTATTTAAACATGGTTTTGTAACATGTTGTTACCAAAAATATAGGATAAACTTCTGACAGCTTTTACCAAAACCAAACTTTAAAAAGTAACACAGAAATCTCCAAGCTGAGATAATATCCTACGGGCTCCCATCCAAGCAAAGCTAAGTAATATTACCTGAGATTAAACATGTAAAATCTTCAACATAAAGTTGAGTGATATTCATAGATTTAGCAGTAAAGGTGTGGAACACAAGCATTTATTTGTAAAACAAGAAATAGGAAAAACGGTTACGTACGATAACCATAGTCCGAAACCATTATTATTGCTATTTAGTTCATGAACCGAAGCTTAACTCAATGTAAGTTCCTCTAGTGAGTATTCGGCCTAAATAATCAAGTATAAACAAATGAAATGCGTCATGGTTAAAAAACCGCAACATGGGACGGGGATTGTCAATCCCGATGGATCCACCCACAACATTCGCGCTTAGCAACACAAGTAAATTAACGGTTCATGATCAGGAGAGGAAACTTAAGGGATATAACTAAAAGAAATAATAATAATTAAAATCTGTTGGAAATCATCAAGTTCTGGAAAGCATACAAGTTCTGGATAGCATACAAGTTCTGGATAGCATACAAGTTCTGGATAGCATACAATTTTAAATGAATGTGTTCCACAATGTAAAATCTCACCCCGCGTTTAGAAACAATATATAAGTAGTAAAAAGGGGCTATGAACTCACCTGATATAGCTATTACACTTAGCTCAAGGGAAAACGTCCAATAGTCGATACACGACTTCACGAGTTATCAATCACTCATTGATCGAGAACGAGATGCCCAACGGTTGACATATGACCGAACGAAACCTATGATGACGAGGCGTGTCTTAGGTTCGAGACTATACATAAGTCATACATATATGTAAATAGTTATTTTAGTAAGTTTGGACATTGCATAAGTTTTATAAAACCATTGATAACAATTTACCATATATTTTCTCATTTTGACAATTTTATTTGATAAAAGGTACTCGAAGTTGAACTGTAGAAACCTACTATTTGATCTACTATTTTGACCCACTTAGACAACTCTTAAATTTACAAAAAAAAAACAGAGAACTCACACACATTATGAATAAGATACTGTAGCATCATGATAAAAACCATCCACCATTGGCAAAGTATGATTTCTTTAGATAAACATGAGTTTTAGATTCAAAAGTTAACTTAAATAACAGGACAACACCAAACATTTTAGAAACATGCTGCAAAGATCAGTTCATATCTCAAGTTCTATAATAGATATGAATGCATACTCAGTGGCTCTAGAAAGGTATGAATCTTACCTTTCCAGAACACTAAAGCACTCCTTCATAGCTTATATGAATCAACGGGAAAATATATTTTATTTACAGACTACAATTTCTGAATCGAATAACGTTAATTTGATTCTTGACATTTTGATCATAAATCAAGTTCCGTAAAATATTTTTGAGTGAATCCAAAAATGAGAGTTTTATTATGACTATGGCTACTGAGAATAATTGAATAACCACTCATCCAAGCATTTTGACCAAAGGTTTATCTCACGTTTTTGACCCATTTCCTCAAAATTGACCAATTTTATTAAAACGAGCGTATCGATCTCATCCGGACACTTCCATTGAGCATCCGACTTGCCACATACACTAAATAACCATGAATACTCATTTTTCACAAAAAGTGCAGACCTTATATTGACCAAAAATTGACCATGGCCTGTAGCTTTCAGTAAATAAATTCTGTTATAATTTCTCGTCAAAAATCAATACCAACTAACTCACAACGACTCTAAAGTCTATGCAATGCCCTAACCAAGTTGAATAACCTATTTGGGGTTCATTACTCATAACAAAACAGTGGGTATTTAGGAAAATATAAAAATCAAAGAATCATATGAAATATATATAAATTGAATCAAAAGAAATAAGTAGAACACCTTCAATGATGAAGAACACAAATCACCTAAATCAACTAGCTTTCAAGAAAACCAATGATCAACAATAAACCCAATCAACTAAGCTTTTCACCGAGCTTATATACACATAAAAATACCTTCTTAACTCCAGCTTCAAAAACCACTTAAAATGATGATATTAATGATGATTAAGGTGATCATGATTCAAGAATATAAACTAGTACACAAGTACCTTTATTTTTTTACACATATCATACGTAACACAAAAGTGAAGTGTAGAAATTTTGGTGGTCTATTGAAGCGGCAAAGTGAGGAGGTAGAGATGATGTTTATTTTTGTCTTTGGTCAGAAATGGGATGAGTGTTGTATACTAAGTCAATATCTGTCCAGATGGAGTTTAGTAAGACATTTGTTTAACACTTTGAACCATATGATACACGCGTCTCATATTGGAGCTGGTTTGTATAATTTAGTGGGATGAGATTATTTTGTAATCTTGTCCCACATTTTGTTAAAACGGGTATTATTGAAACTCGATATTTTTAAAGTTACGCGATTTGAAAGATACAAGTAGAACATGAAAATAAACGCTCAATACAATATAAAAACATCGACATTCGAATCACATTGATATTTTGATAAATAAACAAGGGCTTATAATTGAATAAACGTTAACGCGTCGTATAACGAATGACGCCTAAAGGCTTAACGTAAATTACACAGATTTCTCGAAAAACGAGAAATTAAAATGACGATAATAGAAAATATTTATATGTCATAATGAGAATATTCACGGTCAATGACGGACATACACTTAGTCGATAAATAATAAGTGACACGTATCCTGTAACACCCCTAAATTTTATAGAACTCAGTACAGCGGAAGACTAGTTGGTGTTACGGGATAGCACATTACTCACATCATAGACAACGCATAAAAATCGCGTCGTTTATTAATAAAGCATTTCCATTCATAAATATCAAAGTTACATAGGTCCCAAGTCATATTATTTCATACAAAGTTTTACAAAGTATTTGAATGAAAAATATTGTTTAAGTGCGGGCCATGAATTCTTGTCGTCTTCCCGAGAATTACCTTCAAGTACCTGAGATAAAACATGTTAAAAGAAAAGGTCCGCAATAACGCCGAGTGAATTCATAGAGTTTAATAAATTACATCAATATAACTTTGGTATAAAATTATTACCAAAAATCGTTTTGTACAAATCTTTGTAATAGGCCTTAAAATAGCCAAAATCATTTTATACAAATCTTTATCGAGAATCATAATATAGGCATTCGCCTTAAAAATCATTATACGAATCATTGTCGTTAAAAACACCATACAATACGTTTTGCAACGTTGTATAGATTAAATAAAAATCATTATACGAGCCAATGTTGTAAAAATGTCATACAATACGTCTTACGACGTTGTATGAAAATAAAACCGTTATACAAATATGGTTATGAAAACCAAAACACAAACATAATATCAATAGTATGACCCTGTATTGCTAGTCAGGCAATACATCGTAATTCGGAGCGTCTAGTAGTATTTCGTTAGTTTTGGATTATTATAAGCCGCATGACATTGTTACCTTACTAAACCAACAACGGGTAGCTAACCCGATACCAATTTTGCCCATCTAAAGTAGCGTGTCGTCACAAAGGTCACGCTATGGAAATCTTCTCATACATAAATTCGCTTACCAATCAAGGTGGCACGACGGGGATCAACCGTCAAGGCGCGAACTGTGGTGATCGTCCCCAAATAGTACTATTAAATGCATCAGCGTCTACCAAATCCCGGTAGTTCACAATTCATGCTAATGGGACTTTTAGTGACATAACCTAACTTTAATAATCCATTTAATTTCATCTATCGGGTCCTTTAATCATTTATCGGGTCATACAATCGGGTCATACAATCATTCGGGTCCAAATCAACAAACAAACAATCGGGACAAATGGTGTCCTATTTTATAAAAACTAACATGTTATCTCCCTCGCGGGTTTATAAAACATTTATAAAAACATTTAAAAGAGTGCGAGGCTATGAACTCACGTTGATGTGGGAAGGCGGGTTATCGGCAATTCGGACGTACGGTACGTGCTTCAATCACGGAAACCTAGACAAATAATACTCGTCTTAGACTCATGTCCAATGACTTTGTAAAAATAACAATTATGTATACATATGATGATGATGATCATGTGGGTTTACATATTCTCGTTTACTCATTCTAGTGTTATATGTCGATAACTTTTATACTAGTTTTAACTATTTTCACGTTTTAAGTCCAATAAGCCTTTTATAGGTTCTTTAACTTGTTTTAATCTATATTATACCTATATTATCAGTATCTACACTTTACAAGTTGGGCCTAAATGGGTTAAGTCCAATAAGTTCTTTTTATAAGTGTTTAACTTATTTAGTCCAATTATTAGTCCAATATGTTTACTTTGCTCGTTAATGTCCGTTTGTCTTATAGTTCGGGTTTTTATCGGTTTTTACTTGTTATATATGTTTATATATCAGTATATAAGTTTTATAAAGTTTACATTAGACGTGTCCAACCATCTAAGTTTTATTTAACAAAAACGTTAATTTTACGGCGATAGCCGAAAAAGTCGTAAAAATCAAGTTTATAGTTTTATAACTTATAAGTGTTATTCCACTACCATTTTTATAATTTATATAATTATTCCACCTTTTAAATATTTATATAAATAGAATCCAAGAGTTAGTGGGTTTTAACTTTACATTTTATACAATATAATTTTGAGTGCTTATATAATAGTATTATACTTTATTTTCCAAAAATCTGATTTTTATCTTCACTTTCACCAAAACTGCCATATCTTGAGTTCTATATGGAGATAGAAGCTCAAATTTTTATCACATAAACTATATGATATATGCTACATTTAACTCTACTATAGCTACTGTTGAATCATCTTCTAAATATTTTCTAAAAATCGTCCAAAACAGTGAACTCAGATTTATACCTTAAACTTGTTTTGATCATATCTCACTCATTACTTTGATTCCATTGCATGGCCAACTCTCACATGTGTAAAAGACCCATAGCTTACTGTATATTACTTCTACTTCATCATGTTATCATTCCATGACCTATTTCTTTACTGTTTTATACAGCCATGTAAATTAAGCAAGATTTTAGCCTTGTTCTTTATAGTTTTTCACCTTTTTAATTATGTTTATCAACACCAAATCCCCACATAACATTTTTATCATCATATAATCATCATATACATATACAATAGGAAATAAAATACATGTTTACATAATAAAAATAACAATAAGATGAGGAGGACAATCTTTATACCACCATGATGATGTAGGTTGTGATCAAAACATGGATTTTGATGGAGAAACTTGTGCATAGCCAAGACCATCTTCAAGACCACCATTCTTCATGTATAACTTGTGGAAAATCAGCCTCAAGACACTATGAAAACTCCTCCATGGATGTTAGAATCACCACCATTCAAGAGAGCTTTAAGAGGGCTTCAACATATGTAGAAATAACATAGGATTTCATGGTTAATTTTTGATCAAAATGGTGTTTGTGGGTGAGGATGGGACGGCCAAAATGGAGTCAAGAGAGAGAGAGAGAAGTGGTTTTGCATGTGAGGGAAATGGAGTGTGTGGTTTTGGTAGCTAGTTTTTGTGGTAAGCTTAGCTTAGATAGTAAGCTTAGGACAAGTGTTGTGTTAGTGTGTTGTAACTTGACACATCATGGATGTTGGTTACATATACTTGCCGTCCCATGTGAGGGTGGGGCAAGATTTATCTTGTCTCATCCCCATTTAAATACGGGTACTCCTCGATTCTAGTTTCCTCGATTTGCGTGCCCTCGGGTCGTTTTACGAAAAACGTTTTTATAAATTATGAATCAACGTCACAAAACGAATCCAATAAAAATTGTTTCATCAAAAACGGAGTTCGAAAACGTAAATACGTAATCCTAGGGTTTCCGGTTTAGTCGTAAAGGACGTTAAAATAAAATCGTAAGTCCTAATCTCTTCTCGTAAATTTGTGAGTTTATGAACCAACACAAATTTAAAACTCCAAAATAATATTCATGGACAAATTTATTTTCTGAAATGTCGGACTGTCACCAAAGACGGTGTATGTAAACGTAAGCACGTAACGTTGAATCCTCCGGTTTAAACGTAGTCGACGCTACTTCAAGACGTAAATCCAAATTTCTTCCCAAAAATATGTGAGTTCATATTATAACATTAAAATAATATTTTCAAATAAATATTAAGAATAAAATATCAATCATAAATTGACGGATTGTCACAGCATTTACCCCTAAACGGGATCTTTGTCCTCAAAGATCATCTTACCTTACTACTCGCTTCTTATAGAGTTAAAGCCATGTGGGTATTTCCTCCACATTCGGTCTTTTCTCACAAGTGCAATCTATTACCATACGCGAGTTTCAGCAAACATAACTACGGGAATAAGATCTGGCTTAATGTTGACTTACTTTCTCTATCCATGATGTTCACGGGTTTTTGATGAATGCAACTTTTCGCCGATCTAAACATTACTAAGAACTATCAGATTTTCACTTGATAGATATTCCATCAAGTTCGATTTATGAAACAAAATTCACGCAGTTCTTGAAGTCCTAGGGTAGATCCAGCTTATATGCCTTTCAAACCAATCTTTTTACATCATCTCTATGGTCCCATACAACGGGGACTTATATCCCATGATTTGTCAGATCATGAATTCATTTTTTCGAGGTTAAAAATTTTGGCATAACTTCGCTACCCATTTGGCACTTCAAGATCTACATTTCATATTCACATAACCTCCTGCCGACTATTGGTAGTTAATAATCAAATCCTAATTTCAACAATTATTTCAGATCTCGCGGGTCGGGTATTTTGCAAGGATAGGTTTGCCATCATAGGAAACCTTAAACCTAAAAGACATGTCCAACTCACAATGGGTGTATGTCGGATGTCTCCATCTCAACTCCTGCTTACAGATGCTCTAATATTTAGATCCTAACAAGATTAGATCTCAATCCTAATACGATGATTATCAATGATAATCCTTCCAAAGGAAAACGATTATACGGTCCATTACCAAAGGTCAATCATTCAAACATAAAACAACACTTATATTACTTTGTATCGTTACTTTACCTCGTCCCTTCGATTTGGGATGGTAAACAGTACTCTCATCAAGGTTCGTTCTCAATGATTTCTGAGCAAATATCTAGAAATTTGATGCGAAGCGAGGATCTTGATAAAGATGTTCGATACAGGCACACTATGTTTACATAACTCTTTTGCATTTATCATAAACGGGAATGATATTAGCAGATTTGGTCAGTCTGTCGACGATGACCCAAATCGAATCAAATTTAGATGATGACCTTTGCAATAGCTAGACGTTTACTAATGTATGAGGCGATGTCTGCCTTCATAATTTCCATCAGTACAACTTCTTCAGACAAAGATACTTTTAGTCATAAATGACATAAATAGAATACTTATACTTACAAATTCCAACATAGCTATATCTCAAAATTTTCCATATTTAGGCAACCATAAACGGCCCTTTAAAACATTTAACGCTATCGGCTTCTCAATTCTAATGGTTCACATTAGCCGCGAACCACTTTTTATTATTTATATTACCCTTTTCACAAACATCGTTTATTTTTATATTGTTTGGCAATTTATTTTGCACGTTCATTATTAAGAAATATATCCTAATTGGTTCTTTATCCTTTTTATATAATATGTCAGTATCTATATTCACTTCTCATGATGATGTGATGTCCACAATTCACTCAGATATTCTTTGTATATTATGCGTCAGTAATTACGTTCACCTTTCTTCATATTTTCTAAGTTTCAGTTTCGTCTTATCTATCATTTTTATCCGTTTTACTCAATCCGACGTTTAAAGCGTCGATAGTTATTACAACTAATTAAATAATAAATTTTCAATTTTTATGAAATGTAAACATAAAGATTTTAAATTTCTTAGTCCGTCCAATTATATGAAAATATTCAAAATAATTTTTAATTTAATTAACACGATTTTTGTTGATTTATCGAAAATAATTAATAAGATTCGTAAATGTTCGAAAAATCTTTGGTTATACTTTGGTCAAAATTTTCTTAGTTGACAAGCAAAAATTGTCGTTTCAAATTTTAAGTCATGGTTTTAAATGGTTTCCTCAATCCTTCTTAAGTTATCTTGAGGTATACACAAACATTTACCCCTAAACAGAGGTTTAGTTAAATGGTTTGTGTATAAGGGAATAATCCCTTTAAAATCCTTTGTTAAAACATTTGTCAAAACACACTTGCACTTTTCTTTTTGGTAAAACCCATAGTTCTAACTGAATTCTAATTTTTGAAAAGTCAATATACATATCTCTTACCATCATTAACCAAACGGTCATTTAAGGTAAAGGATTAAGTCTTTAATCTCATGTTAAATATTTAAGATACAGGTTTTCATTGTTCGTTCAATTCAGGGTAATCTATCAATAATTATTAACTCATTCTTATTCTTATAAACAAACATATAGTCCTTAATGATCACAAGCATGAATTTATCAAATTATAGCCTACACACGTGATTCACCAAATTTATGAATGCTACATGTGTATTAGTCAATCCAAACGACATCACGTGAAACCCATAACGTTCATTACAAGTACCGGATGTAGTGATTGGAATACATAATCTTTTCCGCAGATGCGAAGTTGATGATAACCATGTCGTGGATCAAATCTTTAAAACATACACTAGAACCTTGTAAATGATCGAACAAATCTTCCATTTCGAGTTATGGATATCGTTTTCGATTGTTAATTTACTCAGTCACAGTAATCTATAAATATAAGGAATGATAACACCATAGCTCTTCATGATGACAGGCTTGGTATAATAAAATATTTTTCCAAAAACTCTCTCAGTTGTACGGTAATTCCTTTAATTTAGTTGGTGCTGACGTACAGTGCACAAGCCACAAGTGCAGCATCGAGAATATAATCAAATACCAAATTCTACTTGCCTTAATGGCGAAAGTCTAGGTAATTCATCAACAAATACTTCCTAAAGTTTCAGATAACATTATCATCTTTTAATACATTTATTTTAAGTTCTTCTAGATTACACTATCTATAACTAATTCACAACCATTCACGGTATAATTTCAAGTCTAAACGCAGGATACGGTCATCCATCAAGAATTATTTAGATCACTTTTGATAATCAACATCTTATCTTTTAGGGGAATTCTACTTGAGTTCCCATCAATTAAGACAATGTCGTCATGTCATAATCAATCAATCCATTCTGCTGGCATTACCAACTTTCCAGTTTTATTACCGTTGATAGGATGTGAACTTCTCAAAAGGCTAATAATAACTCATAATCTTTCGCAAATTCAAGGATATATGGAGACACAACTATTATTAAAAGAGTAAGGTCAACGCATAATCTATGCGAGAGAATTTCATATCAGATACAAACGAAAACATTTAATGAATATGAATATATCCCATGTTTTCATAATTTGAGTACGCATTCGAAAGCTCCTCGGATCGTTACCCAGGTCATTCAAATGAAATCTAGTCAAAAGAAATGATAGGAACGTCGATACATCCAGTCGGGTATCAACACTCGGTAATCAAATACTTTTCCTAAGAATCTCACTACGGGAGAATTGAACAAGAAAGGAATATCAATTGTCAAATAAGACAAATTCCACAGATGAGTAAATTCAACTCAGAAGAATAGATGCTACAGGCACATATGTAGGTGTCCCTAATAATATGTCCCTATTTTTCACTTCTTGCAGATCTTATAAAATTTAATCTTTCACAATCTTCAAAGAAAATATAGTGTTTATTAATTAGTTTTATGGTGACTACTAATCAGTCTTGCATGGTCCATTCCAAATTGTATGTAGGCGCGCAACTATATACAATTTCAAGATTAACGATGCAATACACAGTTCATCAAAATTTTATCATCATGTTTATAATAAAAACATTTTCATGCTTAATTCTTAAATAAGAATCAAGAATAAATTTACAAAGATTTTCTTTGTTATGGAATAATTAAGTTTCCAAATCGTCTCTTAAACAACTTTATTTTGATATCAGTCACTTATAAATCTCACTTTGAATAATCCTTATTGTGATGAAAATTAAATTTTCTCAAAGGATAATGTTTTAACTTTATAAAAATAATGTGTGATCTGCAAAAGAGTGATGAAAGCTTGTTCACCAAGAATCAACTACGATATGATAGGAAATGAGCTTAGCCAAATAATCATGAGGTTCATGACCTTGATGGCACTCAGGAAAAATAATCCACAACGTAACTCGATTCAAGATGAGTACTTGCTCAATGGTTGCATCACTAATGCGAACATTAGAAAGAAGCAATAAAAGATAGGTAACATCGATACATGTAGAATTTATCAATCAAAGGTAGTCTTTTTCATTAATTACAAACAAGTCAAAATTGTACCGTAACACA
Source organism: Glebionis coronaria (assembly GCA_025667525.1). Classification (NCBI taxonomy): domain Eukaryota; kingdom Viridiplantae; phylum Streptophyta; class Magnoliopsida; order Asterales; family Asteraceae; genus Glebionis; species Glebionis coronaria. The sequence goes on along the minus strand of CM046882.1, from coordinate 168,196,114 downwards.
TTACGTGTCACTATGTCATACAATTCTCAGAACTCATCCTACCAACTGATGTCATAGTTAAGTTAGGGATTATTTTTAAAAGATACCTCAATGAATACTAATCTACAAGAGTCATTAGGTGTCCTGCCTGTCCCGGAAGATCCATCGGTCCCTATTCAGAAGAAGATTTCTTCAATTTATTTCTTGGTCACTGGGCATCCTCGTTAGTGGACAATGGCCTAGGAACAACCCTTAACACGAACCTACAATCATTTAAAACCTTATAATTCAATCACAAAACTTAACGACTTCCTCTTATCAATCTCATATTTCATACGGGTTAAATTTTACTTTATTTAGGTTTCAACCAATTTTATACTCAATTCAATATCCTACCTCATATTCCAATACTTTCAGTCTTATTCTTAGGCCTTAATAGGCAATAAAAGCTCGATATGAACAACACTTAATTCTAATCCTATAGCTCTTACAACAACAATTATCAAATGAGTCACTAATATGAAATGACTCACACATTCAATTAGACTTCTCGGAAAGGTACTAGTGGCATGAGGCTTTTGGGTAATGGTTCCAATGACAGCCTCAAGTGCAACATTCACCCTTTCGATTTCAAATTTAAGAATTGGATGACAACGAATCAGATGACATCCTTCCAGGTGGTAACGTTTTGTCAAACTCCACTCTATAAGGAAAGATCGTCATGACATCGATATCAGTTTTAATCTCGCCAATTCTTTTTCAATATCACAATCAACTACTATCTACATTTCTACGAATATTAACCATTTTATTGGGATCATAAATATCCACAACTTGGTTTAGATCTAGGATAGCTAGATTTCCTACGAGAATAGCTTCGATTAATTTACTAGGGGATTTAGGGTTACTTGTGACAATCTACGTCGTATAAATACCTCGTATAAAAATCAAATTAATCATCAAACAATCATGTAATAAAATTACATCATATATATATAATCCAAGTTATATATATATATTAAAATAACACTTCTCAGTCTTGGCCTTGTTGGTAACTCGGGAATTTTTCGGCACCGTTATAGTCAAAAGAGTTTTAGACATTTTTAGAAAAATGTTTTTAGTTAAAAGATTTTGAAAAGTTTTATTCAAAACCTTAGTTTTAAAAATCTTTCGTTCTCTATAACGAGAGCTCTGGTACCAAACTGTAACACCCCCGAATTTATAGAACTCAGTACAGCGGAAGACTAGTTGGTGTTACGGGATAGCACATTACTCACATCATAGACAACGCATAAAAATCGCGTCGTTTATTAATAAAGCATTTCCATTCATAAATATCAAAGTTACATAGGTCCCAAGTCATATTATTTCATACAAAGTTTTACAAAGTATTTGAATGGAAAATATTGTTTAAGTGCGGGCCATGAATTCTTGTCGTCTTCCCGAGAATTACCTTCAAGTACCTGAGATAAAACATGTTAAAAGAAAGGTCAGCAATAACGCCGAGTGAATTCATAGTGTTTAATAAATTACATCAATATAACTTTGGTATAAAATTATTACCAAAAATCGTTTTGTACAAATCTTTGTAATAGGCCTTAAAATAGCCAAAATCATTTTATACAAATCTTTATCGAGAATCATAATATAGGCATTCGCCTTAAAAATCATTATACGAATCATTGTCGTTAAAAACACCATAAGTACGTTTTGCAACGTTGTATAGATTAAATAAAAATCATTATACGAGCCAATGTCGTAAAAATGTCATACAATACGTCTTACGACGTTGTATGAAAATAAAACCGTTATACGAATATGGTTATGAAAACTAAAACACAAACATAATATCAATAGTATGACCCTGTATTGCTAGTCAGGCAATACATCGTAATTCGGAGCGTCTAGTAGTATTTCGTTAGTTTTGGATTATTATAAGCCGCATGACATTGTTACCTTACTAAACCAACAACGGGTAGCTAACCCGATACCAATTTTGCCCATCTAAAGTAGCGTGTCGTCACAAAGGTCACGCTATGGAAATCTTCTCATACATAAATTCGCTTACCAATCAAGGTGGCACGACGGGGATCAACCGTCAAGGCGCGAACTGGGGTGATCGTCCCCAAATAGTACTATTAAATGCATCAGCGTCTACCAAATCCCGGTAGTTCACAATTCATGCTAATGGGACTTTTAGTGACATAACCTAACTTTAATAATCCATTTAATTTCATCTAGCGGGTCCTTTAATCATTTATCGGGTCATACAATCGGGTCATACAATCATTCGGGTCCAAATCAACAAACAAACAATCGGGACAAATGGTGTCCTATTTTATATAAACTAACATGTTATCTCCCTCGCGGGTTTATAAGACATTTATAAAAACATTTAAAAGAGTGCGAGGCTATGAACTCACGTTGATGTGGGAAGGCGGGTTATCGGCAATTCGGACGTACGGTACGTGCTTCAATCACGGAAACCTAGACAAATAATACTCGTCTTAGACTCATGTCCAATGACTTTGTAAAAATAACAATTATGTATACATATGATGATGATGATCATGTGGGTTTACATATTCTCGTTTACTCATTCTAGTGTTATATGTCGATAACTTTTATACTAGTTTTAACTATTTTCACGTTTTAAGTCCAATAAGCCTTTTATAGGTTCTTTAACTTGTTTTAATCCATATTATACCTATATTATCAGTATCTACACTTTACAAGTTGGGCCTAAATGGGTTAAGTCCAATAAGTTCTTTTTATAAGTGTTTAAGTTATTTAGTCCAATTATTAGTCCAATATGTTTACTTTGCTCGTTAATGTCCGTTTGTCCTATAGTTCGGGTTTTTATCAGTTTTTACTTGTTATATATGTTTATATATCAGTATATAAGTTTTATAAAGTTTACATTAGACGGGTCCAACCATCTAAGTTTTATTTAACAAAAACGTTAATTTTACGGCGATAGCCGAAAAAGTCGTAAAAATCAAGTTTATAGTTTTATAACTTATAAGTGTTATTCCACTACCATTTTTATAATTTATATACTTATTCCACCTTTTACATATTTATATAAATAGAATCCAAGAGTTAGTGGGTTTTAACTTTACATTTTATACAATATAATTTTGAGTGCTTATATAATAGTATTATACTCCAAAAATCTGATTTTTATCTTCACTTTCACCAAAACTGCCATATCTTGAGTTCTATATGGAGATAGAAGCTCAAATTTTTATCACATAAACTACATGATATATGCTACATTTAACTCTTCTATAGATACTGTTGAATCATCTTCTAAATATTTTCTAAAAATCGTCCAAAACAGTGAACTCAGATTTATACCTTAAACTTGTTTTGATCATATCTCACTCATTACTTTGATTCCATTGCATGACCAACTCTCACATGTGTACAAGACCCATAGCTTACTGTATATTACTTCTACTTCATCATTTTATCAGTCAATGACCTATTTCTTTACTGTTTTATACAGCCATGTAAATTAAGCAAGATTTTAGCCTTGTTCTTTATAGTTTTTCACCTTTTTAATTATGTTTATCAACACCAAATCCCCACATAACATTTTTATCATCATATAATCATCATATACATATACAATAGGAAATAAAATACATGTTTACATAATCAAAATAACAAGAATATGAGGAGGACAATCTTTATACCACCATGATGATGTAGGTTGTGATCAAAACATGGATTTTGATGGAGAAACTTGTGCATAGCCAAGACCATCTTCAAGACCACCATTCTTCATGTATACCTTGTGGAAAATCAGCCTCAAGACACTATGAAAACTCCTCCATGGATGTTATAATCACCACCATTCAAGAGAGCTTTAAGAGGGCTTCAACATATGTAGAAATAACATAGGATTCCATGGTTAATTTTTGATCAAAATGGTGTTTGTGGGTGAGGATGGGACGGCCAAAATGGAGTCAAGAGAGAGAGAGAAGTGGTTTTGCATGTGAGGGAAATGGAGTGTGTGGTTTTGGTAGCTAGTTTTTGTGGTAAGCTTAGCTTAGATAGTAAGCTTAGGACAAGTGTTGTGTTAGTGTGTTGTAACTTGACACATCATGGATGTTGGTTACATATACTTGCCGTCCCATGTGGGGGTGGGGCAAGATTTATCTTGTCTCATCCCCATTTAAATATGGGTACTCCTCGATTCTAGTTTCCTCGATTTGCTTGCCCTCGGGTCATTTTACGAAAAACGTTTTTATAAATTATGAATCAACGTCACAAAACGAATCCAATAAAAATTGTTTCATCAAAAACGGAGTTCGAAAACGTAAATACGTAATCCTAGGGTTTCTGGTTTAGTCGTAAAGGACGTTAAAATAAAATCGTAAGTCCTAATCTCTTCTCTTAAATTTGTGAGTTTATGAACCAACACAAATTTAAAACTCCAAAATAATATTCATGGACAAATTTATTTTCTGAAATGTCGGACTGTCACCAAAGACGGTGTATGTAAACGTAAGCACGTAATGTTGAATCCTCCGGTTTAAACGTAGTCGACGCTACTTCAAGACGTAAATCCAAATTTCTTCCCAAAAATATGTGAGTTCATATTATAACATTAAAATAATATTTTCAAATACATATTGAGAATAAAATATCAATCATAAATTGACGGATTGTCACATATCCGATATGTTAAAGCCTTAACATTGCCAGTTAGCCGATAATTCAATATTATTAGTCGAACGTATATGACAAATAAAAGTCAATTAATTAGTATTGGTCCGAATATTTAAAATAGTATTAGAGCTCGGTCTAAATATTAATTTTAAAGTTCTGGTTATAATAGTAAATAAATTTGGAAAAATAAAAATATATTTTTTTTTAATAACTCTGAATAAAATATTATCCGATCAAAAAAATAATTAAAATATAATTTAATTAAAATTCTTGAGATCTCAGGATTTACATATGAAAAAGTAAAGAGGAACAAGTAAAACATTATAAAATCGATAAGTACGACTAAAAGAATAACTTAATTATCGATAAAAATACGAGTTCTCACAGTCGCCCCCCTAAAGGAACTCTGGTCCCCAGAGTTCCACTGGAGACGGAAGAAAATGCAAACAAATGACTAGCAATAGCACGAGGGAGAAAACGAAATTCGTACCAATTCTTAACAAACGTGATAGAATAGACGCGTCGATGAACAAAATAATAAGAAACAAGGATTTAGCCAGTCATCACTTCTTGAGTGCAGTTGGTGTCACCAACAACGGCTTATTAAGTGTTCGATGGTCGATACACGATCGAAATAGAAAAGCCACGCAATAAATTTTCGAATCACAGAAAATTCTTAAGAAGTTTCTTGATAGTAATTCCAGTAAACTGAACAACACTAGCCATGAAGGACGAAATCAACACATAATTCACACGAATAAATTTAAAATGATAGAGTCTAACGCATAATCATAACAGTTATACGAATTTATCGTTCACGTCCCGTCATAAATCACTATTCGTGTCTAGAGGCGTTTCGAAGGTCTACCAAGGTAGATAGGAAAGGTTGGTAAATGAATAAGCATGAAAACATTGAAATTTTCAAGTCTGGTATCAATGGTAAGAAATTAGACAATTGGAAACGAGAATTATGTCACGAAAGAAAATGAGGTAACAAGTTAAACAAAGATCGTTGAGTAAGAAAATTTGTGCTTGAGGCATGTACTTTGTTCAAGAAGAGATAAGGTTTCATATGTGTAAGTCGCGAACTGTTGATACTCGCATAAAATGTAAAAATTTCTAAAATTTACATTTATCTAACTTTTTAAGAAACATAATTAAAAAGTTGATTCTTGGTTAAATATTTAAGGTGACTACTATTTGGCGTTGCATGGCTCCTTCTAAATTAAGCATAGGTGATCAGGCCATGCATAATTTAGGACTAGCAATGCGATGCTCAGCTTCGTCAAATCAGTATTACAGGTCATATTATTTAAAATATGTATATAATGCCAGTTGTAAAAAAAAACAGGAATCAAAATATTTTATGAAACTTTTCACCAATAAGTTACTGGCTAGATATCAAATTCAACAATTTTTTTTTACAAGGGTTCTTTATAAGACCAATTGTCGAACAATTTGAGAAATTACATCGTAAAATTAATATAAATTAATTTTATAAGATAGCATTCAATTATTTAAGAAAGCCCAAATGAAAACTTTTGTAAAATGATTCGCAAATAAGACAAGTTTGAATTTATATGGTAACATGATAATAGTTTACAAAGTAGCGAATGGGTTACAAGAGGGAATTAGGAGTCGTTCAATACAATCAATGAAAGGGTTACAAAGTAATAGGGTTTCGAGAGGTTTAGCCGGAATCGTCAAGAGTCCCGTGTCAAGAAGGATAACGAATGATGAAAATAAGAACTTCAACCTCGGTCCAAATCAGTGGTACGATAGAAGCAAAGAAAGACAACTTAGAATGACAATTAAGTCATATATAAAAGAAAGATAGAGGAATCCATATGTGTGCACATCGTTATTTATTTGACATAAATATGCACCATTTTAACGTCTTCAATCGCAATCATTGCTCCATGGTTGTAAAATATCATTAGTTAAAGTTTTACGAGCTCACACGAACTTTAAAACGCCTAAAAACCCTATTTCAAAATTTCTACCAGCTTTGACTTTTTAGTCAACTTTGAGCTTTTGGGATTGACCAAACCAATTGATTCACTAAATGATATTCTAAGACTCGAAGTCTAATGCAATTCGATGTAAAATGATATTTTGAACAACTTTCTAGTTTACTAGAGACTTGAAAGGGATAAAAAAATGGACGAAAATGCCCTTGCATAAAAATTTGTCAACAAAATGATATTTTAGAACTACGCAGAAATAAGTTCTTAAATTTTACAATCCCAAATGAGCGTAACTTTCTTGTTTTTTTTAATGTTTACTGGTAAAATATTATGTCCTAAACGGACGTCTCAACAAATAGAAATATATATTTTTTTTTATGTCTAAAGTTATAAAAATATTTTCTCGACACTGATAAATTTCCTGTAAAGTTTCTGTACAAAGTATATTTTTCGACACAGTTTGAAATTAAATCCAAATTTCATAATAACCCAGAATTAATGTACACACAAGACTTGTGGATTCCATAAAGACGAAAAAAAATAAATTACGTAATTAATCATGTAAAAAAAACACAGTATAGAAATGGTTCAAGAATGCCAACGATAAACTAAGAATTCAAAAACGACGCATGACATCCGTGTCTTAGATTTCGAGATGCAATGCAGGAAGGTCTCTTGGCAGTGTGATTTTTTTTCCAAAACCACAAGACATATCGAGAAAGAATTGGAAGATTAACGGGTCACACTCCTGGAGCGAGGAGGTTAAATGAAAAGGGAGGATACAAGTTTATAGAAGTACAATCGTGTTCCAAAAAATCGTCGCATAATAGAGGATGAATTACAAGATAGCGATGATGTTTTCAAGATACAAACGAACGTTGTAATTCGAAATCGATACGTAGAATGGTCAATGAAACAATATTTAATCGTTATACGAGTGTCGTGTAAAACGGACACGTAAAGGTAAATCAAGGTTATGAAAACCCTTGATATTATTTAACACATATTCAACGAATGGTTAGAGATGTGTGACTCACATGATGTCCTTTAGTCTTTTTCGGAGACACATTGAGCTACACGATGGTCTATAGACTAGACATTCAATTAAGAATGGTCGGAAAACAATTTGGATATCTAAATAGATAGTTTTAATAGGTTTAACAATGAAAGTAACACGCACGGTAGTAGAATGAAAATCAGAAGTTTCATTGAAATCAACACTTACTTAATCCCAAACAATGGTATCGCGAGAATACACATAACATGTAACAGTGAGTCAAGAAAAATAAGCGGTTCAAAACGAACGAGTATATGAGGTCAGTCGTTTCACGCATAAACAAGATAGCAATAGTACTCAGTAAAGTGAGTATGAAAAGTCGGCAGCATACTCGCTCCGAATTCAAGTATGTAACGTCATAAAAATATAAAATAATTGTAACAAGATCAGCTCACAAAAACAAGAATTCAAGATATGCAGCAAGAGCATATGTAATCAAGTAATATCCAATGATAATTCATGAAGCACAAAGGTTTTGAAAAGACATAGTAATTATCGTCATTAGGGTAATGTAATATTTCAACATGTAATCAGGAGAAGAAATACTACGATGATAATTAAAAGTAAATAACAAGGATTGGAGAGTTACCCGCGCAGATATCGAGCAACAATGGAAGATTCTGTGTTTGACACTTTAAACATGAAATATTTGAATTTTGGTTATAGACTATGTTTTGAAAAACGACTCAGTTCCCTATAACCATCGCTCTGATACCAATCTGTGAGACCCCCAAAATTAGGCAAGGAAACACGTAGGCAGCAAAGGGGTTCCACGTCATGGTACAAGAAACAATGAAATACTGTTGACATAAAGTTGACGTAATAAAAAATTATACATTACATCACAAAGAGATCAGAGTTTTTAAACAAAGGTCCCAGAGTTTTATAAGCGGAAAATCTATTAATTAAACATGGTTTTGTAACATGTTGTTAGCAAAAATATAGGATAAACTTCTCACAGCTTTTACCAAAACGAAACTTTAAAAAGTAACACAGAAATCTTCAAGCTGCGATAATATCCTGCGGGCTCCCATCCAAGCAAAGCTAAGTAATATTACCTGAGATTAAACATGTAAAATTGTCAACATAAAGTTGAGTGATATTCATAAGTTTAGCAGTAAAGGTGTGGAACACAAGCATTTATTTGTAAAACAAGAAATAGGAAAAATGGTTACGTACGATAACCATAGTCCGAAACCATTATTATTGCTATTTAGTTCATGAACCGAAGCTTAACTCAATGTAAGTTCCTCTAGTGAGTATTCGGCCTAAATACTCAAGTATAAACAAATGAAATGCGTCATGGTTAAACAACCGCAACATGGGACGGGGATTGTCAATCCCGATGGATCCACCCACAACATTCGCGCTTAGAAACACAAGTAAAATTAACGGTTCATGATCAGGAGAGGAAACTTAAGGGCTATAACTAAAAAAATAATAATAATGAAAATCTGTTGGAAATCATCAAGTTCTGGAAAGCATACAAGTTCTGGATAGCATACAAGTTCTGGATAGCATACAGTTTTAAATGAATGTGTTCCACCATGTAAAATCTCACCCCGCGTTTAGAAACAATATATAAGTAGTAAAAAGGGGCTATGAACTCACCTGATATAGCTATTACACGTAGCTCAAGGGAAAAACGTCCAATAGTCGATACACGACTTCACGAGTTATCAATCGCTCATTGATCGAGAACGAGATGCCCAACGGTTGACATATGACCTAACGAAACCTATAATGACGAGGCGTGTCTTAGGTTCGAGACTATACATAAGTCATACATATATGTAAATAGTTATTTTAGTAAGTTTGGACATTGCATAAGTTTTATAAAACCTTTGATAACAATTCACCATATATTTTCTCATTTTGACAATTTTATTTGATAAAAGGTACTCGAAGTTGAACTGCAGAAACCTACTATTTGATCTACTGTTTTGACCCACTTAGACAACTCTTAAATTTACAAAAAAAATCAGAGAACTCACACACATTATGAATAAGATACTGTAGCATCATGATAAAAACCATCCACCATTGGCAAAGTATGATTTCTTTAGATAAACATGAGTTTTAGATTCGAAAGTTAACTTAAATAACGGGACAGTACCAAACATTTTAGAAACATGCTGCAAAGATCAGTTCACATCTCAAGTTATATAATAGATATGAATGCATACTCAGTGGCTCTATAAATGTATGAATCTTACCTTTCCAAAACACTAAAGCACTCCTTCATAGCTTATATGAATCAACGGAAAAATATATTTTATTGACAGACTACAATTTCTGAATCAAATAACGTTAATTTGATTCTTGACATTTTGATCATAAATCAAGTTCCGTAAAATATTTTTGAGTGAATCCAAAAATGAGAGTTTTATTATGACTATGGCTACTGAGATTATTGAATAACCACTCATACAAGCATTTTGAACAAAGGTTTATCCCACGTTTTTGACCCATTTCCTCAAAATTGACCGATTTTATTAAAACGAGCGTATCGAGCTCATCCGGACACTTCCATTGAGAATCCGACTTGCCACATACACTAAATAACCATGACTACTCATTTTTAACAAAAAGTGCAGACCTTATGTTGACCAAAAATTGACCATGGCCTGTAGCTTTCAGTAAATAATTTATGTTATAATTTCTCGTCAAAAATCAATACCAACTAACTCACAACGACTCTAAAGCCTATGCAATGCCCTAACCAAGTTGACTAACCTATTTGGGGTTCATTACTCATAACAAAACAGTGGGTATTTAGGAAAATATAAAAATCCAAGAATCATATGAAATATATATAAATTGAATCAAAAGAAATAAGTAGAACACCTTCAATGATGAAGAACACAAATCACCTAAATCAACTAGCTTTCAAGGAAACCAATGATCAACAATAAACCCAATCAACTAAGATTTTCACCAAGCTTATATACACATAAAAATACCTTCTTAACTCCAGCTTCAGAAACCACTTAAAATGATGATATTAATGATGATTAAGGTGATCATGATTCAAGAATATAAACTAGTACACAAGTACCTTTATTTTTCTACACATATCATACGTAACACAAAAGTGAAGTGTAGAAATTTTGGTGGTCTATTGAAGCGGCAAAGTGAGGAGGTAGAGATGGTGTTTATTTTTGTCTTTGATCAGAAATGGAATGAGTGTTGTATACTAAGTCAATATCTGTCCAGATGGAGTTTAGTAAGACATTTGTTTAACACTTTGAACCATATGATACACGCATCTCATATTGGTGCTGGTTTGTATAATTTAGTGGGATGAGATTATTTTGTAATCTTGTCCCACATTTTGTTAAAACGGGTATTATTGAAACTCGATATTTTTAAAGTTACGCGATTTGAAAGATACAAGTAGAACATGAAAATAAACGCTCAATACAAAATAAAAACATCGACATTCGAATCACATTGATATTTTGATAAATAAACAAGGGCTTATAATTTAATAAACGTTAATGCGTCGTATAACGAATGACGCCTAAAGGCTTAACGTAAATTACACAGATTTCTCGAAAAACGAGAAATTAAAATGACGATAATAGAAAATATTTATATGTCATAATGAGGATATTCACGGTCAATGACAGACATACACTTAGTCGATAAATAATAAGTGACACGTATCCGATATGTTAAAGCCTTAACATTGCTAGTTAGCCGATAATTCAATATTATTAGTCGAACGTATATGACAAATAAAAGTCAATTAATTAGTATTGGTCCGAATAATTAAAATAGTATTAGAACTCGGTATAAATATTAATTTTAATGTTCGGGTTATAATAGTAAATAAATTTGGAAAAATAAAAATATATATATTTTTTTAATAACTCCGAATAAAATATTATCCGATCAGAAAAATATTAAAATAGAATTTAATTAAAATTATTGAGATCTCAGGATTTACATATGAAAAAGTAAAGAGGAACAAGTAAAATATTATAAAATCGATAAGTATGACTAAAAGAATAACTTAATTATCGAGAAAAATACGAGTTCTCAGAGTATGCAAAGTTGGAGAGTCTTCTACTCAACATGTTGATCCGTCCAACATGCACATTCTACCAACGATATCCATCCACTCACCATTGGACACGTGATCATCCATTGGAGCAAGTTATTGGAAATCCTTCACAACCAGTTAGAACACGCAGACAACTCGAAACCGATGGCGATGTGTGTATGTATGCACTCACCGTGAGTTCAACTGTACCTACAAACATCAAGCAAGCCATGACTGATCATGCGTGGATTGAATCAATGCAAGACGAAATTCATCAGTTTGAACTCCTAAATGTTTGGGAACTTGTTGACAGACCCTATGGAATTTCGTTGTTAGATTTCAAATGGATCTGGAAAAACAAACTGGATGAAGAACAAACCATCATAAAAAATAAATCTCGTCTTGTGGTTAAGGGATATCGTCAACAAGAAGGGATTGATTTCGATGAATCATTTGCTCCAGTTGCTCGTTGGGAAGCTGTCAGGATATTCCTTGCATATGCTGCACATAAAGGCTTCACGGTTTATAAGATGGACGTTAAAACTGCTTTTCTCAATGCTCATTTGAAGGAATAAGTATATGTGAATCAACCGGAAGGGTTGGTTGACCCTCATCATCCTGACAAAGTCTACCGTCTCAAGAAGGTAGTATATGGACTCAAACAAGCTCCAAGGGCGTGGTACGATGATCTATCAAAATTCTTGGTATCCAAAGGATTCTCCAAAGGTTCCATTGATCCTACTCTCTTTATTAATAAATATGGGGATGACATATTTCTTGTGCAAGTTTATGTTTATGACATCATTTTTGGTTCTACGAACCCAAAACTTTCAAAACGTTTTGACAAATTAATGCACAAAAAATTTGAAATGTCAATGATGGGGGAGCTAAAATTCTTTTTAGGCCTCCAGATTTATCAATCCCCACGTGGTCTCTTTATTAACCAAGCTAAGTATGCTCAATAGATACTAAAAAAGCACGGTATGCAATCATGTGCTCGCGTTGGTACACCATTGTCGACCACATCTCTAGACACTGACTTGTACTCATATCCCGTTGATCACACGCGATATCGCAGTATGATCGGGTCTCTTATGTACACTACAGCCAGCAGGTCTGATATTCATCATGCCACATGCTATTGTGCACGATATCAAGCCAGACCTACTCAAAAGCACCTCAAAGAGGTTAAACGGATCTTTCGATACCTTAAGAAGACCATTCACATAGGACTCTGGTATCCGAGGGAAACCGGTTTTCATCTAACATCTTTTTCAGATTCTGATCACGCAGGTTGCCTTGATAGTTGAAAAAGCACTTCTGGTAGCGTACATTTATAGGGGAAGACAAGCTTGTGAGCTGGTCGTCACAGAAGCAGGATTGCACTTTGCTCTCATCAGCTGAAGTAGAATATGTGGCTCTATCTGCGTGTTGTGCTCAAGTCCTATGGATGAGAACTTAACTAAAGGATTATGGCTTCCATTTTGATAAAATACCTATGTATTGTGACTCTAAGTCTGTTATAGCCATACCTTGCAATCCGGTTCAACACTCCCGTACCAAGCACATCGCAGTCTGATATTACTTCATGAAGGAACAAGTGGAACGTGGTATAGTGGAATTATACTTTGTCAGAACTGAGTACCAGATAGCAGACTTGTTTACTAAAGCCCTATCCCAAAATAGGTTTCAGTATCTCGTTGGCCGTCTTGGTATGAAGTATATGAATCCAGAAGACTTGGAGGTTTTGGCAAATGAAGCTGCTTGATACTCTCTCATAATGATTTCTAAGTAAATGTCAGCTTAGAACTCGAACTTTACATTCAGAAAAGTTTATCACGGATGATAACTTATCCTTCACAACGGGAAATTTATTTTTCTCGGTCATGAGCTAGTCACAAAACAATCAAAGTTTTGAGCTCAGGAAAAACGGACCTGAAAGGGAAGTGCACGTTTCAGTGCGCTTTCCCTAAGCAAAACAAGAGAAGTCTTCTATCATGATTATTTTAAAACCGTTGAACACAATTTTTCAAGAATTTCTCAAAAGGTTCTTCTAAGTCTTTCAAAATTGTGTGTTCAACACTCCCTTCCTCATAAAATGTTTTTTATATCTCAAAAATGTCATATGTTATTTTCATCATTTTTTTAGGGGGAGCGTTTTAAATCAAGCCATTAATGTTGTTGGGTACATCTCTGAAACTGTCACATTTTATGTATCCAACACATTCTGAAAATTATATGAAATTGTCAAATGTAATATATTATATCGGTAAAAAGCATCTCATCTACGTACCTCAACATATTTTGTGGTGTCGTTTTTCCAAAATTTTGTCAAATTTTTGTCTCAAGACCCACATATATTGTTGACGGGGAGCGACCAAACTATAAAAGTTCCATGATTCATGCGTGCACACATCTTTCTCTCCCATCGGATTTTAGAAAATTGTCATATTTTAATCAATTGGTATCTCTAATATTATGTTTTTATATTAGAGATAGGGGGAGAAAATGTGATTAAAATGTAATATATCGCAACATGTGATCTTAAAGACTCAAGTGCAACTCTTTCCTTCACATGCTAAAGTATTTCAAATATCGATGCATATGTGTAGGGGGAGCATTTTGGAAATATAAAACTTTCATGGTGTCAAAAAGATTTTATCAAGCACTTTGAATGGTTTTCAATGGTTTTATAGTTACGATCTATACCCAAAACAACCTACTATCCACGATGGAACGATGGAGTCAAAAGGTGGTTTAGGATAGGAAACTAAGTCCTATGATCCAACCAGAACTGAAGGGATCTACCTAAGGACATTCCATAGCTAGAAATACTTTTCCTTAGGAAAGATGGAATTGAATGAAGCTGAATGCGAACTAATTACCTAAGTTAGCAATGGAACAATCACAACAAGGTGCTAGTGATGAAGTATTGGTAAGCATTGAAGGAGTTGAATATTCTATGCAACTTAGGCAGAAACCGGGTCAATACATCTATTGTAGACAAGTCGTCATGGACCCAGTGATGCAATGCACAACACTTCCCCAGCCATTCAGGTTTCTCTCAAAAGAAACTTGTCTCATTGTCACGGAGATCAACACGTATCTATTGACTTTCTTACTCCGAGTTAGTTAATATCGAAAAGGTGGCAGTCTGCTCTAGCCTCCGATTACCAAAATGCACACATCGAGTCTAGAGCCAAACGAGATATATCTGTCATCTCATTAGGACACAATCGAGTCCTACGCATTATCCTTGTGATATTGCCAGAACATCTAAGTGATACACTTCACAATGAAGATGGAAATCCTGCTTGAGCCAGCATCAAACAAGCTCATGGTAGGTGACTTGTGCGATTCTACACGAATCAAACTTGTGAGAACTGGAATGCAACAAAGTTTTGATTCTTAATTGATTCAAACTTGATTCCAGGTTTCTTTGCAAAATCCGTGTGATCTTGCCAGAACATTCAGAGTGACACTCATTAGTGTTCACAGTGACGAATGGAAATCCTTCCAGTGTCAACTTCAAACAGCACTGCGGTAGGTAACTCGCAAGATTCTCTATGAATCCAGCTTGTGACAAACTGGAAAGCAACAATGGTGCATTTCTTATAGAATCAAACTTGTCCAGGAATTCTGAATTGACGACTCTAATCAGACGGATAATTTATCCTTATGATTCACTATTTACGATTGTAGTCTGCTTTGAGACGGTCGAGTAAAGAGAACTGGCTACTACCGCCGAGAAACCCTGTCAAGGAGGTTCTTAATCGAATGTACCCGATCACAGGTACGGTATCTAATACCATCAAACGATCTTCACCGACCGGAGGTAAAACGCTACCGAGTTAGGGTGAAATGTTCAAAGCCATTTCATCCGTGTCCATATAGGTTGCTGCATATCAAGAAGGTGGCGTAGCTGTGTACTAACCAATGACGATTCAGAAGTCACAAGTGCACAAGATGGCAATAGTCAAGATACTTAAGAATGTAATAGGTCATCTTGTCACAAGGAGCACTAGATAAAGATCTCAAGCACTCAAAGTCAAATGACAAAGGCTTAAGATAAAGATCACAAAAGCATGAAGGAACTAAACCGTTACAAACAAGATCAGACCAAGATACAAGACCAAAGAAGGAAGATCACCTCCAATACATTGGGGGAGATTTTTATATTTTATATAGTCGAACAAGAATGTAATAGGTCATCTTAGTCGTATATGGTCTTGTATTGTAATAGGTTAGTCGGGTTA
This sequence comes from Glebionis coronaria, assembly GCA_025667525.1. Taxonomy (NCBI): domain Eukaryota; kingdom Viridiplantae; phylum Streptophyta; class Magnoliopsida; order Asterales; family Asteraceae; genus Glebionis; species Glebionis coronaria. The sequence continues at coordinate 168,180,127 of CM046882.1, read as the reverse complement.
ACCAGGCTTGGTATTTAAGCTAATATTGTATAAGTTAGGGGCTCTAAGCCCAAGCACAAGCCAAGCCCGGCCCATGTTACTAAACCCACGGTCCAACAAGCCTAGGGTATATATACCCTCTTCCATGTGTGGAAGAGGGTGTTGGTTCATAATTACTTTCTCTCTCTAGTTATGTTCTAACCATCCAATTCTCTCTACTTTCTCTCTCTACCTTCATCTATTTATCTCTCTTAATATCATCTTAATATTGTGTTATGGATTAAAGTGTGATTAACTATGACTCTCTCTTAAGTCTCATAATTTCTTCCTCTAATGCCTGAACCACATGAATCATCTTGTCACTTGTCTCAACGTTGTTTTCACATTCATTCGTTATTAAAAGAGTTTCATTTTTAGATTGTTGTTCGATTTCAAGAGATATACAATGTTGTTGAAGCTCGTCAAAACATTTTGAAAGTGATTTATAAGAATCTTGAAGCTTTAAAAATTCAGCGTTAGATTTGTGACAAGAATGATTATCTACATCGTTTACAGTCTCAACATTATTCAGAGAGATCATGCACATCATCACATTTATTCACAACAGATGTAATCTCATTAGCATAATTAATAGTCACAACTTTCATCACATCGAGAGACACCACTTGTTCCAAGAATCGGTCATATTCGGACAAAATCTTTTCTTTCTCAATTAATTGTAGCTCATAAGCGTCATCCATTTCATAGAAAACTTTTTGAACTTCTGCCATTTTGAAATTAGATTTTTTTCCAAGATTGATAAAACCCTCTTTAAGGTTTTCTACAAATGGAATGATCTCTTTCTCAACCATCGCTTTCATGTGTTCAAAAGCCTATTCTCCGTCAGTTTGAGCCGTTGGAGTCGTACATTCCTTGATGACCTTGTCAAAACTGGTAAAGTATCATCTAATCTCTTTCAAGCTTAACAATACTATACTTACCGGTGGAAGAACATTTGGAATTTCCGAGGGTTCATCTGAGTTGAAAAGTGTAGGAAATGTACTAGGGTTTTCTCTGGTGGGCACGTAAGTTGGTGTATCGATAAATTCCTGTTGTATATTAAAGCGATTTCTAAAATCTGTTTTTGAATACTCTTGATTAAGCTTATCATAATCAAACTTAGGATATTTCAAAAGCATTTGTGACTGATTGTCTTCAACTAGTGACATATACTCGGGATCATCTGAAATAACAATCGGATCCGAGACCAATCCTAATTTGGTTGCATCATAAAGTCTCGGGTTGTGGATAAAAGCTTGCTTTGCATAACCTAGGTTAGGTGGAAGGTCTGTTACACGCGATTAATTCCCTAAAAGATTAATTAAACAAATATACTAAGTGTGAAGCGGAGTATTTTTTGAAAAGAAATTTTTTAGTCTTTTTAATTTGATTATACGCTGATATGAGTGTAATTACTCATATCATTTATATCATAATACGTACTTAAAATGCATAAAACATATGAATATGGTATTGTATATGCTTGTTTTTTTGTTTCATGTGTGTAGGTACCAAGATCATAAGAACCGGTAAAAACCGACATGAAATTGAATAAGTTATCAAGAGCCAAAAGACGGGATTGTTTTTAAATGATTTTGGGCCAAGTGGGTCCCACATGAGCTTATTGGGCCTGAAAGCCCATTAGTAAAGTTATGATACTTTTGATTAATTTACATGGATAGGCCCAAGTCCAAAAGCCCAAAAGAGAAAATAAGCAACGGATGAAGAAATATATAACATTGGGTCCAAGCCCAACAAGAAGAAAAATAAGGGACGAATGGAGTTTACATATCTTTTGGTTCAAAAGTTGGGTCAAAGGCCCAAAACAAGAATGAAAATGTTAGGACGGTGGAAAGAAGTTTATATAAACTTTCTATGGTCAAAAGGGTCGGTCAAACTCAAATAAACAAAAGAAAGAAAACGAGAGAGAAAAGAAGAATTTGGGAAAAATCATCCCTATTTACCAGGATGAACCCTAATTTCCAAGATGGTTCAATCAAAGGGTCAAATCAAGGCAATTAAGGATCACACAAGATGAATCAGAGACACAAGGAAGCCAAGGGCGCGTGTATATGCAAAGATTCCAAGTACCAAGCTCCACGTGGAGCTTAGATTCGTCACCAAAGATATCTGATTGGCTGATACCACTGCCAATCTTACAAGAACCAATCACAACCCTCCACATAAGCATCAAACTAGCACATATTTAGCCACGTTGGCAATCTGTATGATGGAGGGCAAATGACAGCCGTAGGATCAAAACAAAGAAGAAAGAGAAAGATTACTGCTTCATCAAGGGCCAAGATCGATTCTTCCTAAACAAACCCTCACCTTACCTCGCCTATAAAAACCCCCCTCGTTTCATTGTATGATCATCCCTTTTCTACCTAAAGTTATAATGTTAGTTTGTTTTTAGAATTTGTATTTTCTTTTGTTATTAAAATTGTAATGGTACTATGTTTTAATAAAATATAATCTTTCAGTTTCATTACTTTGAATCTCACTTCTTGTTTACTTTAATAAAATTTATGCAATATAAATCTCTAAACCGATGTTATAACGGTGAGTTTCTCGTATAAGTTAATGTGATATCTTACGTGAGTGACTAAGTTAGAATAAGAGAATCACACTTAATCCCACTAGTTAAGTGAAAAAATAGGTCGAATTAGGTGTTGTTAAAGGATTTTTATGATGATTGTTCGTGGTTAAAAGGCGTTAAGAATAGTGTCGGTTCCAAGTCAGCTAAGCGCTTGACTTCGTCATCAACGGTTATCTTCAATAAATGGTTAAGCACTTTGTTATTTTTTGAGTATATTTGTAGTTTATTATTAACCTTTTTGTAGTTATGTGTTTGGATTAGTCTCTAATCAGTTTAAGTTTTAATATGTTTGTGTTTGTAATCTGCTGTGATTTTTGAGTATGATTGATGTTTGGGTCTGATTCATAATTAAATTTTTACAAGTTATAACGTTTAGTTGAATCTGCTGTAATGTATGCGTAAGTTTGATATTAGATCTGTTTGAATATGAGATTGAGGACTTGATTTAAGTTGCTGATTTAATTGCTATAATCTGGATCTCTACGATTTTAAATTGTTGTGTTGAAATTCTTTAAAAAGTGTTTTTTAACAAGTATGTGGTTGAGTAGTTCTTGTAGTCTTCATGATTTTAAAACAGTTAATGTGCTTGAATCTGTTTAATTCGAATGAATGCATTAGAATATGCTGTGATGTTGTTTCTTTAATGAAACTGATTTTGGATCGAAGCTTAGTTTAAAATTTGGGAGTTTAAGGATTTGAGTAGTTGCATTCATTTTTAGTCCTAAACAGATTTTTTTAACCTGAGTTAAGATCATTCTTGTTGCAATTATGTTATCACTGCACGATTTTCTGTATTGAACTGCGTGTCTGTTTAGAGGTTCCTTCATCATCGTTTTGGAGTTAATTTGTTGTTGTAGATTAACTGTAGAAGTGTTTCAGTCATTTTATCATAGCTGCGTAGTTTTCAGTATGGATTTTGAGCTTTAATCTGCTGATGCTTTGTTTTCTGTGTACTATAATTGCTATCACTTTTGATCCAGCCTGTTGTGTTATAGTACATATATTTGATGCAAATTATCTGATTGTTAGTCGTAACATTTGATGCGTTGAGTGTTTTCAGCTAAGATTTGTTGTTTATTGTTATCAATTGGTTAAATTTGTGCTTTGCTGCATTTTTTTATGCCTTTGATAAGTTTTGCTATCTGCTTGTTATTGTGACCATAGATATTGGATCTGCTAGATGTAGTATCTGTTATAGTTTTGATTCTATTTTATTTTACTAGTGATTGATTGTTGAATTATCTTTTCACTGTTTAAATTCGTATATATATATATATATATATATATATATATATATATATATATATATATATATATATATATATATATATATATATATATATATATATATATATATATATATATATATATATATATATATATATATATATATATATATATATATATATATATATATATATATATATATATATATATATATATATATATATATATATATATACATATATACTAGTGGCAAAACCCGTCCGATTGACGGGTATGACTTCTGATTGTCGTTTTACTTTTTTTATTTTGTAAATATTTGTTTGTAATGTTTTATTGATATGTATGATTCTTATCTTTATTTATTTTTTTATTTGTTAAATATTTGTTTTAATTTGGTTTTAGTTTTGTTGTCTTAAAATGCATTATCAGTCGTGTGTTTTTAAACATATCATTTATTTATTCAAGCATACTCAATTTCCATTGGCTAAGAATTATTTTATTTTTCTTTCTAAGAATAGGAGTCATACAATGATATCATGTATAAGCCATGTTGTTTGTGAGTCATGTGTTCTAGTCTTTTATAAATGGATATTATAGCGTGTATGTCGTGTTTTGTAGGATGCTAGTTAAAACTTGTTGTGCTTTAATATATAAATGAATTTGTTGGGAATCTGGTATATCTTGTACCGTTTATTGCTTAAGTGTCAACAAACAGTGTGTGGTGTATAAATTAGTACGCTTGTGGGCCATCTGGTTGTGTCATACGTAAGTTAGCATGCTTGTGTGTCATCTTGTTATGTCATGTGTAGATTTCAATTGTTAGATATGGTTTGCAGATTCTAGTTTGCAGTCACCTATAATTGACACTAAAGTGATAACTAAAATGCTGTTTAGTTATAAAAAAGCTAATTTTTAGAATGAATGTTCATCCAATATGAGAAAATATTAACTACTCCATCTGTCTGAAAACAATAGTGCATCTTTTCATTTTTTGTAGTCTCAAAATTATTGTCCACTATTAAAAATGGATAAGGAAGTTTGATGAAATTAACAATATTATCCTTGCTTGATATTGTTATTACAGACTTTTAAAAAGATTTAATTAACTGGGTAAGGGTAAAACCGTCACTGTGCTGAAAGGTAAAATTTAGAAAAATATAATAAATGTATTTTTTTAAAATTGTGTGTTTTTTGTCGATAAACAATAATTTTGAGACAAAAGGGAGTAATAAATTGTTACCAAGAACAAAGTATATATTAAAAAAATCATATGAAAGATAAAGATTTTTTGTAAACAACGTGTTATTAATTTTGTGTATTTATCTTCACGCTTAATATAAGTTTCATCCTTGCAAGAAAAAAATAAAAAAACTTCTAACCGTGATCTAAATGAATGACTTTTTGCTTTCACCAAATCTACCTTTATTTACATAATTTTATATTGTTAAAAGTAACTTGTAGTTTAAAAAAATAAAATATCTTTAATCTCAAATAAACTTGAGTTTCATGTTAAAAAAACAAACAAACATGAAAGAAGTAAATGATTAGAATATGATAAAAACCAAAATCATTTGATTATGTAATTAAAATTACTTATTTGGACACCAATAAACCGAGAGACCAAATTAAATTGTACAACTATCGCTTTTTCTTTTTGAACGTGTACAACTATCGCTTACAAAAAAATACATGCCATGTTCAATTACAAAACGAAGATGATAGCGGTCGCATATTGCTGAGAACCATTTTCAAATGTTAAACTTTGTTTTAAGCAAGAATTTTTAATTGTTTGTCGTGCACTACCAAACAACATAATAAAAAAAACAATAATGCATGTCCACAACTATACATGATGTATATCTTTTGATCACTTTTTTTCTTTGCTGAATTTATAGAATGATTACGTTACCAAATGGTAAACGGAAGCACACAAAGTGTTTCATCAAACTATACATACTTCCAATAGCTAAAAAAACGAAAAAACTGTTGAAATATAAAGAAATATTATTGGCATTGCTTCTCCAAGACAGTTGTCACGTATTTAACGATTTTGTTCCCTTCTCGTGAGATAGAAAATCATCTTGTATTCCAAGAATATTTTATCTGTATCTTGGATCAGTGAGTTTGTAATATACAGTAACTGATTATAGGAAACATAGTTGAAGACTGGTGCTCTGGGAACGCATTGGCTGGGAGGTTCTCCACCTTTGTAAATCTTCCAAATCTCAGACTTGTGTTGTTGTCGAGTGTTTGCAGACAGTTCTTTGTTGCCAAAAAAAATAAAATCTGAGATTCGACATGATGCGCTTTTTACCAGTCTTTGGTTGAAGTAATCAGTTTCCTTGACTTCCATGTTTGACAGCGCGCATTCTATCTAGCTGTAGTATGAAAGCAAAAATGAGCAACCCGTTTCTGGAAAGTAGGGAAAAAAATAGCCTCTAATTGTGTCACGCAGCTGTAGCAATGAATGAATAGATAAACACCATTAACAAAGTATAAGATGATGCTCAATAGTCTCCCCAAATAACATCGTCACCAAAAACAACACAAAATCATAGTAAATTGTAAAAAGATATGAAGTTTGTAAGAAAGCTAAAAAAACAGAAGTGAATGCAACAAAGTCTTTTCTATTTTGTTTAAGAACTCCCTATAATACATTTAAACAATAATACACAAACTCCAAGATTAATACGGAGTATTTCAGTAAGGTGCATACCCCGACATACAAAAGCTCAATCGGACGGTAGTAGTAAGTGGAAGTCCAGGTGTCACAGCCAACCCTGGCCTCCCAACAACTGACCTCGTGGCTTCATCCATCAAACATGTAGATCCACTTATAAGTCACGGACTCGACAATCCATGTGGAGCACATGGACTCGAGATAGTTCCCATCGTTGTTCAAGATTTTCAAGTGACAACATCTGTTGTAGCTGTAAATTGACTAACCGAGGCTTTTATGGCTTCAGGTCTGAGCAGAAAAAGAGTTACTCATCCAACAATAAAAAGACTATGCATTCGATCATTTTCTTGGTAATCATGACTCGTAAAGTCCAAGTTAAACTACAAATCCACAAAACCACGGAATAGTAAAGTTCAAACTTTATTTCGGTTAATTTTGAAGTTATAAAAGAGCTAACATACCTGTATGCAAACTATAGCAGCTACTCTAAACTTAAAGCTTAGCGAATTGCCGTCACCCTTCGTTGACCCATCACTATCACATAAATCAAAATTAGATGACATGTAATCTAAGTCCGGTTTATTCGCTGAACTCGGATCTTTTATTTAGTTCTGTTTACGTACATGTAATGACATAGAGTGCACACATAAGCCATGTAACAGCAGAGTTTGATCATGGGCATGACACGTGCAAGATGGGCGTTGTAGTCGATGGAGAGAGAAAGGCTAGATAATACCATGTCTTTTTCGATGCAAAACTACTTTGGAAATGTACTTTCTATCCCTTATGGCGAGCCGAATTCAGGTGCACTTAAGGAAATGCCACTGACATGGTCCATGAGTTTGTGTCCAACATCGAGTGAAAAACATTTTAAAGGACTCATTGATTGAGTAGAATTGCAGCAACCCACACCAGTTGCAAAGATATACACGTAGACGAAAGAAACCGATTGTAGTTCTCTTCTTGCCCGTTTGACAATAACCTTTCACCATTTGCTTTTGAACTTCCTTCGTAGTATTTGCCATTTTCAAGGATTATATGTTGTCAAATACATGTACCATATTTTTTACTGTCTCGCTTTTTTTGTAATTTTTTGACCATTTTCTAAAGCTTAAGGAAATGATACGAACTGATTTGCTGATTGTGCTTTCTTTCTCTTTGTGAGATATTTTTTTATATAATTCAATATATTGGCCTAACATAAACAAATATAATTGATTTGTACCCGTTCTGGAGTCTTCTCGTGGTAACGACTTTCAGAAACACCTTGTGCGAGCAGTTCTTTCACCCTTTCACCCGAGTATAGCTCAAAACGGCAGTCACATCCTTTCGTAATAAGTCCAGGTCTTAAAGAACAAAGACCAAGATAATCCATCAATCTATTAAACAGTATATAGGTTGATATGTCCATATGTTGAACGTTATCTTTATTTAACAGTTTTATGTCAATGATGACATGGGTCATAAGCAGCAAATAATTAGGAAACCGCCCTTGGACAGGCCTACTGTGTGCACACCAACCTTGTGCAGGCCTGAAACTAAGATTTTGTTTACCCTTTTTATATTACTTTTATCGTTCCTCGACTCGACTCGAATTGAAATCGGACTTAACGTTAGATTTGATTGTTTTTGGTGCCGATATTTTTATATTTTAAACTAAAAGTCTATTTAAAAACTATTTAATCTAATTTAAAAAATATTTTAATCTAATTAATTTTAAAATAGTAACCTTAAATAAAATCTACTTAAAAATATTCCAAATAAAACTAAACACTTTTAAATTCTTTTAAGTGAAAATATATTTTAGAATAAAACTTAATTAAAAACTAATTTAAAGACTTTTATGAAATCTATTATGAAATCTAAACTAAAATTTAAACTAAAATTAAAATTATAATACAATTAAAATAAAAGTAAAGTTAAACTAATTTAAAATTTTAAAGAAAGTAAATAAACTATTTTTTTTGTCCTTTTTTATATTTAAAAAAAAACGAATTAAAGTAAATTAAAATAAAACTTTTAATTAAATTTTTGATAAACTAAAAACTTGTATTTAAATATTACTAAAAACTGCCACTAATGAACTAATCCTATATTAATTAAACTATGAGTAAATAAACACAAAAGGAGTTCTAGACTAGTTGTTTGTGTTGTCTGGTTTGTGAACGAGAGGTCGAGGGTTCAAACCCCTCGACAGACAAATTTTACGCTATTAATATTTTTTTTTGGACAGTTTATAAACCAAACAGCTAAGCTATATCTAATTAAGCTGAAAAACCAATTAAACTAAAAAAGCTGAAACAAATAAGCAGATAAAATCTAAAACTTATAATAAGCAATAATCCAAACGCAGATAAGCACACAAAGCAAAACAGAAAATAAGCTATAATATCCGATTAAGTATTTGAAATGAGCAGATCTAAAAGAAACGAATAACAAAATATAAGCAATAAAAAAATCAAATAAAAATATAGGCTAAAATGAAATAAGCAAACAATTCATACCAATCTAAACAATAAGCAACTCTAACAATTAAATACCCAAAAAAACAGATAGCTAAAGCAGATAAAAACAACCAAAAAAAAGCAGATAAATAATATAAATAAGCTTAAACAAGAAAATTAAAAAGAAGAGAAAGGAACCTATTGTCGAAAACCGTTGAGTTGAAGGAGAGGCGCTGAACCCCCTTGATATCGATACCGAAACCAAAACGTCACCAGGACCTTCGATTCACAATCTTCTCGAACAGATTATTTTTTTTTTATTTTTTTTATTTTTTATTTATTTTATCGAGAACAGTAAATGAAAGAAGAAATTAAAGATGAAATTTAATCTTTAACAGGAATTAAAAGGAGACGAATTAAATTAAAAATCAAACTTTTCATTAATTAAAATAAATCATTACATTAACTGAAATTTTAAAAATACAATAATCCTAATCTATTTTTGCAAAAATTAAATCTAATTTAATCTACTCCTAATTAATTAAAAAAACTGAAAAAATAAAGAAAAGCTATCTATCAATTACAAGATGTAAGGGTTTTATAGGCAAACCCTCAAACTATTTTTCTTGGTGCCCAAGGTGAAGGAACACATCCATTCATTCTTCTTTTCTTCTTCTCTCTTGATTCCAACGGCTGTGATTGATTTTGGGTCTTGGATTGCCAGCGTGGATATTGTGAGGACCACAAGGTGATTGCTTCTGTTTTTCTCGGGGATTAATTTCCTTTTGATGTGAATTAAAGGATTAAGTGAAAACCCCCAATTTCTGTTGTGTGATTTTTGGTAGAGTTAATTATAGGGTTTATGAGATAAGGGTAAAAATGGAGGTGGGAAATTCGTTTGGGAGAGAGAATGATATAACTTCGTTTGTATCGAAGTGGGGTAAAAATGAATCTGTTTATTTGGGAGTTGGGTAAATGTTTTAAAACACGTGAGGTGTGATTGAGTGTGGGAGGGTGCACGGTATAAATGTGAAGTGGGGGTGCAGATTGGGAATAAACAAACGTTTTATTTATTTAACACAAGTGAGGTATATTGTGATTGCGTGTGATGGGGAATAAATGTGTGAAAGGATGAGTTGACCAATTCAAGTAGCAAATTTCCTTCCGTAAATATTGTCTCAACAACCTTGGGCTAGGCCCAAATTTCTTTTAACTGTTTGTGAATTGGGCTAATATGGACTCATAATCCGTGTATAAAGTGTAAACATTTTCTTAAATGGGCTTGTGGGCCCATTAAGCAAATGTGGGACCCACTAAGCCCGATATCTTCGTAAAAATTAAATCCCCAAATAAAACGATTTGATCTTTGGAATTTTGGTCTTTTTATCAAAATAGTATCGATTTTGCCGGGTTCTGTGATCGTCGGCACACTTTTGATCTTTTGACTTTGTCTTCGTCTCTTTTTGGACTTTTCTTCAACATTTGACCGTGAAATCCCGTGTTTTCTTTCCTTTTGATCATCTGTACCTATTTAAACACAAAAACACAAAACCACGCGTAATTCCGACTTTTACGACATTAAACACATGATTAGGTCTTGTTTTTCCTTGATTTTAGTGGTAAAAGGTAAGTGTTTACACACTTATTAAATCCCCTACACTTGACCATTGCAATGACCCCATGCAATGCATAATTTTAAAGCGTAAAGTTACATTTTTCTCATAGTTAATCCATCTCGGCCTTTATTACTATCACTACTACTACTATGACGAAAAGATAAAAACTTTTAAGGAAACAAAAGTTATAATCATTTATTTAACTTGAAAATTATTTGATGGAAGAAACTCGTAAAGAAATCTAAGACTTGAATTAGGGCTTTGGTTTCATGAATATTAATCACCCTCAAGTTTCACGTTCTCCATACCAAGCTTAAAAACGAGATCATTGTTTACCATAAGTTAGCACAACTAACACTTACTCATGTGGTTTAATTAATCACTTAGACCCCCTTATTCCTACGGTGTATCTCTTGTATTTTATTTTTGTCTTAAATGATCACGAGGATGCATTTTTGACTTATTTCGATAATTTATTAAGGTCGAAAATAAAGTGGGACGATTTAATCAATAGTTAGCTAAAGGACAAAATCTTTTAAAACTGCTTCTCGAGACCTCAAAAAGTTCATATCTTGGCATAACTCGTTTCACGATTTGAGACCTTTCTCGGACCGATATTTGGCTTGTACTTCAAACTTCAAATCTTGAGAGACGATCTTGAAATTATGGTCTTCTCTTCATTTTGGTATACATCTTCATAAGGAGTGAAAGATGCTTCAAACGTTGACCACGACTTCTTCATTTATCCTCTTCTTTATTTAGGATTTTGATATACAACGATCCGCCTCCTTTTCGGACTTGGATCAATTTATCCTCATACCTTGTTAGGGTCTTTTTGGATAGACTTCTCCATGATCTTTAGGGGAGTAATTGCTTCTCGTCGTGTGTCTTGATCCATCATATTGATTTGGATTAATGATCTTCACGTCCCATTTCAATAAGTTATGCCTTGGCTATGAACTCTAATTAATACCGAGCAACTTTTAAACGATCTTGTTCTAGAAGCTAAGTAACCTTTTAAATCGTACAACCTTATTTATTGCAAATATATTTATTAACAAGCGATGGGAGAAAAAGCTCATAACTAACTCACATAAGTTAATGAAAGAATACCGAACTTATAATTAACTCTATCATCTCTCGTTCTCCACAATTTAAAATCTCAAGGAATGAGACTCGTGGATGCTTAGCCTAATAAACCAATTAAGGTCCATATGGTTAAGGATACTAGCTAGAGTAAACTTAGATAAGTAAACTCGGGTTGAGTCAAAATATTCGTGACGGGCCTAATATATCAAAGATATCTAAACTTATTTTATTTATTTATTTATTTTTGACTTTATTCTTGAAATGGAAATTATTATGATGCGATAATAAAAGGAAAGAAAATAAATAAAAATACTACTAGGCCAAAATAGATCAAAAATTTGAAAAACGTTGAAAATTTTAAAAATTTTCCGGTAAAAATGGGGTCAAATTCATGGAAAAGGCCACTAAAATTTCGATAGAAATCCCCCCTACACTTAATATAAACATTGTCCTCAATGTTTAAGCATGTGGGAGAATAAACTCCCCTACACTTATGACATTGAGTACGTTGTATAAAATCGAGCTAAGGAAAGGACAACTAAAGTGATTACATGTATTCGTTTTATTTATATACAAGATTGAATCACAATAGCAAAAACTTATCGAAGGAACCGGGTACACGAGAAACACGGGAATACGGGTCTCGTCAAAAACACCAAAAGTGGATCATCAAAGCACATGTACCTACACAATCACAACACACAAAACAAACAACCTACACGGCTCCCCCTACACTTATTGTAGAAAATAAATAAATAAAAGATAGATAATCGGGTTGCCTCCCAAGAAGCGCTTGTTTTTGTTAACCGAGTCACGAGCCTGACTCGTCCCCGAACTAAATGGTCCATGGGGAAGCCTCGAATGGGATACCGGGATCAAAGATCTTGTCCTCGGTCCCGGATGAACATAATAAATGAGAGGTAGGAGGATAAGTCATAGAAGGTAAAAAGGTCCTCTCCACATACGAAAAGTATGTGAGGTCGTGATCCACGGGAGGTGGGGTGGGTAAAGGAGACAAATTGTCATCCCCCAAAGACAATGGATGGTCATAATTCGGCAAAGCCGTAAAGGTATCAATCAAAGAATGGTCAATGTCACCTCCCGGGTCAAAGTAATCATCCTCATGAACGTGAATCTCTTCGATTTCTTCATCATAGATAGGCTCGTCAAACAAAGGTTTGTCGTTCCCCTCATTGAGGATTTTAGAAATTCTCTCGAAGAGATCACGATCAAGTACGAAACCATCATTCATTTGTGGGATTTGTTGATAAGTTAAATCCTCACGAATGTGGTAAACGTAATTCTCATTAGAGGAGTGTTTATTAGGTAACTCCTCGAGAATTGGATGTGTGGTAATGTGAGTTGGTTCGTCATTATTATTAAAAATAAGACGTTCCAACTCATCAAGTTCGGCCTCGATATTGGAAAAATCGACCTCACTTGTAGGTGGAAGTGGAGGTAAAAGAGCTAGCTCTCGGTCGATAAATTCCTTAATCTCGGGCTCGAAGACGAAATCATCATACTCACCACATATAGAACTCTTATTGGAAGAATCAATTATCGCATTTGGATTTGTGAGTATGTGATCGTGGACTAGCGGAACGACCGTGTCCGTAAGCTCAGCAAAAGTCGGCACATCATAAACTTCATCAAAGAATTTGTTGAGCCCAAAATCACTAATCTCACTCGATGTATCAAAATCCTTAGATGCATTTGGGATATTTAGAGAAGGAATTACAATTGAACTAGGACATTGAGCACAAAGATCACTCCAAGAAATAGTAGTCTCATCGTCATCATCATCATAATAGTAAGAACGCACAAGAGGAGGAGTAGAAACACTAAGAGTAGATACTTGCTCTTGTTGTCTTTCGTCATGCAAGCTAATTTTGAGTTGTTTTAAGCGTTCTAAAATTTCATCCAAACTAGTGCTTTGTTCCGTAAAAGAAGGTTGATGAACGACGGAGTTTTGTGGGGGTTCAAATTTTTGAAAACCGGAATTATAGCACGGATGTGGCTCATAATTCATCGGTTGACAATAAGAAGTATCGTGAGGGCCCCCACAATGATTGCAACACGGGTATTGAGAAAAACCCGGTGCATGTTGAGGATAGGGATTGTCATAGACGGGAGGAGGGGAGAAATTTGTGTAAGAGGAGAAGTACGAATTTCTAGAATTGCACAATGGACAAAATCTAAATTGTGTATTGTCGATATCGGAACCACACTTCGCACAAGTACACCATGGACATATTGGAAAACCGAGCCATGGTCTCCCACACCGAACGCAAGACAAATCCATGAAGAATTATAAATAAGAGGGGTTGAGAAAAAGAATTAAACACAATAGAGGATAAAGAAGAATATTTTTGTATTTTTTAGAAAAATATATATGCAAGAAAAATCGAAAGAAATCGAACTAAAAATTAACACTAATACGTAATATTTTTGGTGTAATACTTTTAGGAAAAAGTATTACTTTTGGATTTTTTTAATTTTTTTTGGTGCAATTCTTAGGAAAGAAATTGCTTTTGTGATTTTTTAATTTTTTTTGTATTTTTAAGTTTTTGATTTTTTTGTGTTTTTGATTTTGTTAAAAAGAAACGTAACGTTCAAAAAGAACGAATCCCAAAATCCAAACGTCTTCACGAAAAATCGTCAATCGTACGAGCGAAGCGGCAGCGGCGCCATTTTGAAACTATGATTTTGTTTACCCTTTTTATATTACTTTTATCGTTCCTCGACTCGACTCGAATTGAAATCGGACTTAACGTTAGATTTGATTGTTTTTTGTGCCGATATTTTTATATTTTAAACTAAAAGTCTATTTAAAAACTATTTAATCTAATTTAAAAAACTATTTTAATCTAATTAATTTTAAAATAGTAACCTTAAATAAAATCTACTTAAAAATATTTCAAATAAAACTAAACACTTTTAAATTCTTTTAAGTGAAATAATATTTTAGAATAAAACTTAATTAAAAACTAATTTAAAGACTTTTATGAAATCTATTATGAAATCTAAACTAAAATTTAAAATAAAATTAAAATTATAAAACAATTAAAATAAAAGTAAAGTTAAACTAATTTAAAATTTTAAAGAAAGTAAATAAATTATTTTTTTTGTCCTTTTTTATATTTAAAAAAAAACGAATTAAATTAAATTAAAATAAAACTTTTAATTAAATTTTTGATAAACCAAAAACTTGTATTTAAATATTACTAAAAACTGCCACTAATGAACTAATCCTGTATTAATTAAACTATGAGTAAATAAACACAAAAGGAGTTCTAGACTAGTTGGTTGTGTTGTCTGGTTTGTGAACGAGAGGTCGAGGGTTCAAACCCCTCGACAGACAAATTTTACGCTATTAATATTTTTTATTTTTTTTTGGACAGTTTATAAACCAAACAGCTAAGCTATATCTAATTAAGCTGAAAAACCAATTAAACTAAAAAAGCTGAAACAAATAAGCAGATAAAATCTAAAACTTATAATAAGCAATAATCCGAACGCAGATAAGCACACAAAGCAAAACAGAAAATTAGCTATAATATCCGATTAAGTATTTGAAATGAGCAGATCTAAAAGAAACGAATAACAAAATAGAAGCAATAAAAAAAATCAAATAAAAATATAGGCTAAAATGAAATAAGCAAACAATTCATACCAATCTAAACAATAAGCAACTCTAACAATTAAATACTCAAAAAAACAGATTGCTAAAGCAGATAAAAACAACCAAACAAAAGCAGATAAATAATATAAATAAGCTTAAACAAGAAAATTAAAAAGAAGAGAAAGGAACCTATTGTCGAAAACCGTTGAGATGAAGGAGAGGCGCTGAACCCCCTTGATATCGATACCGAAACCAAAACGTCACCAGGACCTTCGATTCACAATCTTCTCGAACAAATTACTTTTTTTTATTATTTTTTTTAATTTGTTTTATCGAGAACAGTAAATGAAAGAAGAAATTAAAGATGAAATTTAATCTTTAACAGGAATTAAAAGGAGACGAATTAAATTAAAAATCAAACTTTTCATTAATTAAAATAAATCATTACATTAACTGAAATGTTAAAAATACAATAATCCTAATCTATTTTTGCAAAAATTAAATCTAATTTAATCTACTCCTAATTAATTAAAAAAACTGAAAAAATAAAGAAAAGCTATCTATCAATTACAAGATGTAAGGGTTTTATAGGCAAACCCTCAAACTATTTTTCTTGGTGCCCAAGGTGAAGGATCACATCCATTCATTCTTCTTTTCTTCTTCTCTCTTGATTCCAACGGCTGTGATTGATTTTGGGTCTTGGATTGCCAGCGTGGATATTGTGAGGACCACAAGGTGATTGCTTCCGTTTTTCTTGGGGATTAATTTCCTTTTGAAGTGAATTAAAGGATTATGTGAAAACCCCCAATTTCTATTGTGTGATTTTTGGTAGAGTTAATTTTAGGGTTTGTGAGATAAGGGTAAAAATAGAGGTGGGAAATTCGTTTGGGAGAGAGAATGATATAACTTCATTTGTATCAAAGTGGGGGTAAAAATGAATCTGTTTATTTGGGAGTTGGGTAAATGTTTTAAAACACGTGAGGTGTGATTGAGTGTGGGAGGGTGCACGGTAGAAATGTGAAGTGGGGGTGCAGATTGGGAATAAACAAACGTTTTATTTATTTAACACAAGTGAGGTATATTGTGATTGCGTGTGATGGGGAATAAATGTGTGAAAGGATGAGTTGACCAATTCAAGTAGCAAATTTACTTCCGTAAATATTGTCTCAACAACCTTGGGCTAGGCCGAAATTTCTTTTAGTGTTTGTGAATTGGGCTAATATGGACTCATAATCCGTGTATAAAGTGTAAACATTTTCATAAATGGGCTTGTGGGCCCATTAAGCAAATGTGGGACCCACTAAGCCCGATATCTTCGAAAAAATTAAATCCCCGAATAAAACGATTTGATCTTTGGCATTTTGGTCTTTTTATAAAAATCGTATCGATTTTGCCGGGTTCTGTGATCGTCGGCACACTTTTGATCTTTTGACTTTGTCTTCGTCTCTTTTTGGACTTTTCTTCAACATTTGACTGTGAAATCCCGTGTTTTCTTTCCTTTTGATCATTTGTACCTATTTAAACACAAAAATACAAAACCACGCGTAATTCCGACTTTTACGACATTAAACACATGATTAGGTCTTGTTTTTCCTTGATTTTAGTGGTAAAAGGATAAGTGTTTACACACTTATTAAGGCCCTGGACAATCCCATAGTGCGCATTTTTTTCCTAAAAATCATAAGGTGGAGGGCTGATAATTCTAATGATGATCAACCTATTTTTCCCATCCTCTTTTAAATTAAAGTACTTATTAACTCATTTTATTTGTAACGAACAGAACACCATATGAATCGACCCATTCAAGATAATAGTAATAACAATGATCCTTATATCTTAAGTAGAAGACTCATTCTCTACTACATATGTATCTTGTGACAATCCGTCAATTTATGGTTGATATTTTATTCTCAAATATTAATTAAAAATATTATTTTAATGTTATATTATGAACTCACTTATTTTTGGGAAGTAATTTGGATTTACGTCTTGAAGTAGCATCGACTACGTCTAAACCGGAGGATTCTACGTTACGTGCTTACGTTTACATACACCGTTTTGGTAACAGTCCGACATTTCAGAAAATAAATTTATCCGTGAATATTATTTTGGGATTTTAAATTTGTATTGGTTCATAAACTCACAAATTTACGAGAAGAGATTAGGACTTACGATTATAATTTAACTTCCTTTACGACTAAACCGGAAACCTTAGGATTACGTATTTACGTTTTTGAACTCCGTTTTTAATGAGACAATTTTTATTAGATTCGTTTTGTGCCGTTGATTCCTAATTTATAAAAACGTTTTTCGTAAAACGACCCGAGGGCACGCAAATCGAGGAAACTAGAATCGAGGAATACCCGTAAATTAGTGGGATGAGACAAGTTTACACTTGCCCTACCCCACTATATGGGATGGCCAAGTGTGAGCCAACACCAAAGAGATGTCAAGTTGTAAGTAACTTAGTTACTTACACTTGTCCTAAGCTTATAAAGTAAGCAACTATACATCAAAACCACCATCTCTAAACAACTAACTCATTTCTTACATGCAAAAACCACACAACACTCCTCCCTCTCTCTAAAATTCGTCCCATCCTCACCTTAAACACCTCATTTGATCAATTTTCAACCACTAAAACTTGTGTTATTCACATATATGATGGAAACCCTTTGAAGATATGAAGATTGGAGGTGATCTTAACCTATGAAAAGGAGTTTTCATGAGGTTAAAGGGCTGAATTCATGGAGGTGTTCATCTATCCAAAGGACCCAAGAGGTTTCCTTGCTAAAGTTGAAGATTTGATAACAAGAACCAAGTCTTGTTCATCAAAAATCTCATCTTTTCATCACTAATGGTGGTATAAAGATTGTTCTTCCTATCCTCTTGTTATTTTGATTATGTAATATTGTAATTTCTTTATTTATATATATGTAAATGATGATGAATAATGATTAAAAATATTATGTGGGGATTTGGTGTTGATAGATTTGATAAACATGGTTAAAAAGATGGAAAACCATAGGTAAAATGGTTAAAATCTTGTTTAAATGTGATGGCTGTATAAAAACAGTAAGTAACCAAATGTTAAACTGATAAAATGGTAAAGTAGAATCAATATACAGTAAGTATTAGGTGTTATACACATGTGAGAGTTGGCCATGCAATAGAATCATCAAAATGAGTGAGATATGATCAAAACAAGATGAGTGTACCAATCTGAATAGTCTATTTGGTAGGGACTTTTAAGGATAGTTAAACATGGAATGAGCAGTAGATATAACTAACTTATTTGTAGCACATAATATGAAGTTTATGTCATCCAAAAATGAGCTTCTATCTCTTTGTAGAACTCAAGATATGATAAAAATAGTGAAAGTGAAATTAAAAATCAGATTTTGGGAAATTAAAGTATAATAGTATTATATAAGCACTCAAATAAAAATAGTATAAAATGTGAATTAAAATCCACTAACTTATATAATATATTTATATAAATATGTATAAGGATAAATAAATAGACATTTTATAAAAATCGTAGTTTGATAAGTTTTATAAGTTATAAAACTATAAACATGATTTTTACGACTTTTTCGGCTATTGCCGTAAAATTAACGTTTTTGTTAAATAAAACTTAGACGGTTGGACCCGTCTAATGTAAAGTTTTTATAAACTCATATACTGATATATAAACATATATAACAAGTAAAAACCGATAAAACCCGAACTATATAACATACGTACATTAACGGGCTAAGTTAACGTTATTGGACTAATAATACAACAAAATGAGCTAAAACACTTATAAAAAGAACTTATTGGGCTTAACCTATTTGAGCCCAACATGTAAAGTATAAATACTGATAATACAAGTATGAAATAGATCAATACAAGTTAAAGAACTTATAATAAGTTTATTGGACTTAAAATATGTAAATAGGTAAAACTAGTAAACTAGTATAAAAGTTATCGACACATAACAATAAATTGAGTAAACGAGAATATGTAAACCCACTTGATCATCATATATATAATCATCATATGTATACATAATTGTTATTTTTATAAAGTCATTGGACATGAGTCTAAGATGAGTATTATTTGTCTAGGTTTCCGTGATTGAAGCACGTACCGTACGTCCGAATCGCCGATAATCGCCTTCCCACATCAACGTGAGTTCATAGCCTCGCACTCTTTTAAATGTTTTTATGAAATGTTTTATAAACCCGCGAGGGAGATAACATGTTAGTTTTGATAAAATAGGACACCATTTGTCCCGATTGCTTGTTTACTGATTTGGACCCGAATGATTGTATGACCCAATGAATGATTAAATGACCCGATAGATGAAATGAAATGGATTATTAAAGTTAGGTTATGTCACTAAAAGTCCCATTAGCATGAATTGTGAACTACCGGGATTTGGTAGACGCTTATGCATATAATAGTACTATTTAGGGACGATCACCCCAGTTCGCGCCTTGACGGTTGATCCCCGTCGTTCCACATTGATTGGTAAGCGAATTTATGTATGAGAAGATTTCCAGAGCGTGACCTTTGTGACGACACGCTAATTTAGATGGGCAAATGAGATTCGGGCTAGCTACCCGTTGTTTGTTGTAGTAAGGTAACAATGTCATGCGTCTTGTAATAATCCAATTAACGAAATACTGCTTTAAGCATTGAATTGTGATATATTGCCTGACTAGCAATACAGGGTCTTATCTTTGATATTATGTTCGTGTTTTGGTTTTATATAACCATATTCATATAACGGTTTTTATTTAATCTATACAACGTTATAAAACGTATTGTATGATGTTTTTACGACACTGGCTTGTATAATGATTTTGAAGGCGAAAGCCTACATTATGATTTTGACAAGGATTTGTATAAAATGATTTTGGCTATTTTATGGCCTACTACATGGATTTATACAAAAATGATTTTCGGTAATAAATATATATCGATGATATATTAATGGTTTTATTAAACTCTATGAGTTCACTCGGCGTTATCGCTGACCTTTTCTTTTAACATGTTTTGTCTCAGGTACTTGAAGGTAATTCTCGGGAAGACAACAAGAATTCATGGCCCGCACTTAAACAATAATTTCCATTCAAATGCTTTGTAAAACTTTGTATGAAATAATATGACTTGGGACCTATGTAAACTTGATATTTATGAATGGAAGTGCTTTATTATTAAACGACGCGATTTTTAAGCGTTGTCTATGATGTGAGTAATGTGCTATCCCGTAACACCAACTAGTCTTCCGCTGTATTGAGTTGTATAAATGTGGGGGTGTTACAGTTTGGTACCAGAGCTCTCGTTATAGAGAACGAAAGATTTTTAAAACTAAGGTTTTGAATAAAACATTTCAAAATCTTTTAACTATAAACATTTTTCTAAAAATGTCTAAAAATCTTTTGACTATAACGGTGCCGAAGAATTCCCGAGTTACCGACAAGGCCAGGCTGAGAAGTGTTATTTTAATATATATATAACTTGGATTATATATATATATATGATGTAATTTTATTACATGATTGTTTGATGATTATTTTGATATTTATACGAGGTATTTTTACGACGTAGATTGTCACAAGGAACCCTAAATCCCCTAGTAAATTAATCGAAGCTATTCTCGTAGGAATTCTAGCTATCCTAGATCTAAACCAAGTTGTGGATATTTATGATCCCAACAAATGATTTATATTCGTAGAAACGTTAATATTAGTTGATTGTGATATTGAAGAAGAATTGGCGAGAATTAAATCTGATATCGATGTCATGACTATCTTTCCTTATAGAGTGGAGTTTGACAAAACATTACCACCTAGAAAGATGTCATCTGAGTCGTTGTCGCCCAATTCTTATATTTGAAATCGAAAGGGTGAATGTTGCACTTGAGGCTGTCATTGGAACCATTACCCAAAAGCCTCATGCCACTAATACCTTTCCGAGAAGTCTAATTGAATGTGTGAGTCATTTCATACTAGTGAATCATTTGATAATTGTTGTTGTAAGAGCTATAGGATTGGAAATTAAGTGTTGATCATATCGAGCTTTTATTGCCCTATTAAGGTTTATAAATAAGGTTGAAAGTATTGAAGAATGATGTAGGATATCGCATTGAGTATGATTTGGTTGAAATTTGAATAAAGTAAAAATTTAAACTGTATGGAATATGAGATTGTTAAGAGGAAGTTGTTGAGTCATGTGATTGAATTATAAGGTTTTAATTTATTTTTGATTCGTGTTAAGGGTTGTTCCTAGGCCATTGTCCACTAACGAGGATGCCAAGTGTCCAATAAATAAATTGAAGAAATCTTCTTCTGAATTGGGACCGATGGATCTTCCGGGACAGGTGGGACACCTAATGACTCTTGTAGATTAGTATTCATTGTGGTATCTTTTAAAAATCCCTAACTTAACTGAGATATCAGTTGGTAGGATGAGTTTTGAGAATTGTATGACATAGTGACACGTAATGTGTTATGGTACAATTTTGACTTGTTTGTGATTAATGAAAAAGACTACCTTTGATTGCTAAATCCTACATGTATCGACGTTATCTATCTTTTATTGCTTCATCCTAATGTTCGCATTAGTGATGCAACCATTGAACAAGTACTCATCTTGAGTTGAGTTACGTTGTGGATTATTCTTTTGAGTGCCATCGAGATCATGAATAAAGCTCATTTCCTATCATATTGTAGTTAGTTCTTGGTGAACAAGCTTTCATCACTCTTTTACAGATCACTCATTGTTTTTATAAGATAAAACAGTATCCCTTGAGAAAAATTGATTTTTCATCACTATAAGGATTATTCAAAGTAAGATTTATAAGTGATTGTTATCGAAATGAGGTTGTTTATAAAGTACCTTGGAAAACTTAACTGTTTTCATAACAAAGAAAATCTTTGTAAATTTATTCTTGATTCTTATTTAAGAATTAAGCATGAAATTATTTTTATTATAAACATGATGATAAAATTTTGACGAACTGAGTATTGCATCGTTAATCTTGAAATTGTATATAGTTGCGCGCCTACATACATTTTGGAATGGACCATGCAAGGCTGATTAGTAGTCACCATAAAACTAATGAATAAACACTACATTTTCTTTGAAGATTGTGAAAGATTAAATTCTTATGAGATCTGCAGGAAGTGAAAAATAGGGACATAGTGTTAGGGACACCTACATATGTGCCTGTAGCATCTATTCTTCTGAGTTGAATTTACTCATCTGTGGAAATTGTCTTATTTGACAATTGACGATCCTTTCTTGTCCAATTCTCCCGTAGTGAGATTCTTAGGAAAAGTATCTAATTGCCGAATGTTGATACCCGACTGGATGTATTGACGTTCTTATCATTTCTTATGATTTGATTTCATTTGAATGACCTGGGTAACGATCCGAGGAGCTTTCGAATGCGTACTCAAATTATGAAAACATGGGATATATTCATATTCGTTAAATGTTTTCGTCTGTATCTTATTTGAAATTCTCTCGCATAGATTATGCGTTGAACTTACTCTTTTAAGGTTAGTTATGTCTCCAGATATCCTTGAACTTGTGAAGGATTATGAGTTACTATTAGTCTTTTGAGAAGTTCACATCTTATCGACGGCAATGAAACTGGAAAGTTGATAGTGCGAGTAGAATGGATTGATTGATTATGACATGACAACATTGTCTTAATTGATGGGAACTCGAATTGAATTCCCCTAAATGATAAGATGTTGATTATCAAAAGTGATCTAAATAATTCTTGATGGATGACTTGAAATTATACCATGAATGGTTGTTAATTAGTCGTAGATATTATAATCTAGAAAGAACCTAATATGAATTTATTAAAAGATGTTTCCATTATCTGAAACTTTAGGAGGTATTTGTTGGTAAATTACCTAGACTTTCGCCATTAAGGCAAGTTGAAATTGGTATTGATTATATTCCCGGTGCTGCACTTGTGGCTTGTGCACTGTACGTCAGCACCATCTGAATTAAAGGAATTACCGTACAACTGAGAGAGTTGTCGGAGAAAGATTTTATTCTACCAAGCTCGTCATTATGGAGAGCTATGGTATTATCATTCCTTATATTTATAGATTACTGTGAACTAAGTAGATTGACAATCGAAAACGATATCCATAACTCAAAATGGAAGATTTGTTCGATCATTTACAAGGTTCTAGCGTATGTTCTAAAGATTTGATCCTCGGCATGGTTATCATCAACTTCGCATCTGCGAAAAAGATTATCTATTCCAATCACTACATGCAGTACTTGTAATGAACATTATGAGTTTCACGTGATGTCATTTGGATTGACTATACACATGTAGCATTCAAAAATTTGGTGAATCACGTGTATCGGCTGTAAACTGATAAATTCATGCTTGTGATCATTAAGAACCATATGTTTGTTTATAAGAATAAGAATGAGTTAATAATTAGTTATAGACTGCCCTGAATTAGCCGGACAATAAAAACATGTACCTTGAATATTTAACATGTGATTTAAGACTTAATCATTTACATTATTTGACCGTGTGATTAAAAGATAATGGAATCTATATTGACTCTTCAAAATTAAGAGCCCTTTTAAGACTTTTGGCTTTACCATAAAGAAAGTGAAAATGTGTTTTGACAAATGTTTTAACAAAGAACTTTTGAGGGATTATTCCCTTATACCTAGAACATTTAACTAAACTCCTGTTTAGGGGTAAATGTTCGTGTATACCTCAAGACCACCTAAGAAGGATTAAGGAAACCATTTAAACCATGACTTGAAGTTTGAAACGACAATTTCTGCTTTTTAACTAAGAAAATTTTGACCAAAATATAAACGAAGGTTTTTCGAACATTTACGAATCTTATTAATTAAAATCGATAAATCAACAAAAATCTTGTTAATTAAATTCAAATTTATTTTGAACATTTTATATAATTGGTCGAACTAATAAATTTAAAATTCTTACGTTTACGTTTCATAAAAATTTAATAATTATTATCTAATTAATCGTAATGATTATCGACGCTTTAGACGCCGGATTGAGAAAAACAGATAAAAATAATAGTTGAGACGAAACTAAAACATAGGAGATATGAAGAAAGAAATATTGAATTAATACGTTCATGTTATATATATTTCATCAGGGGAAGGTGAATATAGAAACTGACACATTATGCAGAAAAGATAAAGAACCAATTAAGACATGTTCCTTAATAATGAAGGTGCAAAATAAATTGCCGAACAACATAAAAATAGTTGATACTTGTAAAAAGGATAATATAGATAATAAAAAGGGGTTCGCGAAAAATATAAACCATTAGAATTGAGAAGCCGATGGCGTTAAATGTATAAAAGTCCACTTGTGATTATCTAAATATGGAGATTTAGAGATTTAGTTATGTTGGAATCTTGTAAGTATAAGTATTCTATTCCTGTCATTTCTGATTTAATGTATCATTATCAGAAGAAGTTGTACTAATGGAAAATTATGAAGGCATACACCGCCTCATACATTAGTAAACGTCTAGCTATTACAAAGGTCATCATCTGAATTTGATTCGATTTGGGTCATCATCGACAGACTGACCAAATCTGCTAATATCATTCCTGTTAATGATAGATTCTTGATGAAGAAATCGACTCTTTTGTATTTAAAGGAGTTGTGTAAACATGGTGTGCCTGTATCGATCATCTCTATCAAGACCCTCGCTTCGCATTGAATTTCTAGAGATTTGCTCAGAAGTCATTGAGAACGAATCTTGATGAGAGTGCTGTGTACCACCCCAATCGAAGGAACGAGGTAAAGTAACGATACAAAATACTATAAATGTTGTTTTATGCTTGAATGATTGACCTTTGGTAATGAACCGTATAATCGTTTTCCTTTGGAGAGATTATCACTGATAATTATCGTATTAGGATCAAGATCGAATCTTGTGAGGATATATATTAGAGCATCTGTAAGCAGGAGTTGGGATGAAGACACCCGACATACACCCATTGTGAGTTGGACATGTCTTTTAGGTTTAAGGTTTCCTATTATGGCGAACCTAACCTTACAAAATACTCGACCCGCGAGACCTAAAATGATTGTTGAAATTAGGATCTGATTATTGACTGACGGTAGTGGGCAGGAGGTTATGTGAATATGAAATGTAGATCTTAAAGTGCCAGATGGGTAGAAAAGTTATGCCAAAAATTTTAACCACGGAAAAATGAATTGATGATCTGAAAGATCATGGGATATAAGTCCCCGTTGTATGGGACCATTAAGATGATGTAAAATATTGGTTTAAAAGGCATATAAGTTGGATCTACCCTAGGAATTCATAAACTAATGGTGGTATAAAGATTGTTCATAAAAAATCTCATCTTTTCATCACTAATGGTGGTATAAAGATTGTTTTTCCTATCCTCTTGTTATTTTGATTATGTAATATTGTAATTTATTTATTTATGTATATTTAAATGATGATTAATAATAACTAAAAATATTATGTGGGGATTTGGTGTTTATAGATTTGATAAACATGGTTAAAAAGATGGAAAACCATAGGTAAAATGGTTAAAATCTTGCTTAAATGTGATGGCTGTATAAAAACAGTAAGTAACCAAATGTTAAACTGATAAAATGGTAAATTAGAATCAATATACAGTAAGCATTAGGTGTCATACACATGTGAGAGTTGGCCATTCAATAGAATCATCAAAATGAGTGAGATATGATCAAAACAAGATGAGTGTACCAATCTGAATAGTCTGTTTTGTAGGGACTGTTAAGGATAGTTAAACATGGAATGAGCAGTATCTATAACAAACTTATTTGTAGCACATAATATGAAGTTTATTCCATCCGAAAATGAGCTTCTATATCCTTGTAGAACTCAAGAATGGTAAAAATGGTGAAAGTGAAAGTAAAAATCAGATTTTGGGAAATTAAAGTATAATAGTATTATATAAGCTCTCAAATAAAAATAGTATAAAATGTGAATTAAAACCCACTAACTTATATAATACATTTTTATAAATATGTATAAGGATAAATAAATGGACATTTTATAAAAATGGTAGTTTGATAAGTTTTATAAGTTATAAAACTATAAACATGATTTTTACGACTTTTTCGGCTATTGCCGTAAAATTAATGTTTTTGTTAAATAAAACTTAGACGGTTGGACCCGTCTAATGTAAAGTTTTTATAAACTCATATACTGATATATAAACATATATAACAAGTAAAAACCGATAAAACCCGAACTATATAACATACGGACATTAACGGGCTAAGTTAACGTTATTGGACTAATAATACAACAAAATGGGCTAAAACACTTATAAAAAGTACTTATTGGGCTTAACCCATTTGGGCCCAACATGTAAAGTATAAATAATGATAATACAAGTATGAAATAGATCAATACAAGTTAAAGAACTTATAATAAGTTTATTGGACTTAAAATATGTAAATAGGTAAAACTAGTAAACTAGTACAAAAGTTATCAACACATAACACTAAAATGAGTAAACGAGAATATGTAAACCCATTGATCATCATATATATAATCATCATATGTATACATAATTGTTATTTTTATAAATTCATTGGACATGAGTCTAAGACGAGTATTATTTGTCTAGGTGTGACAATCCGTCAATTTATGATTAATATTTTATTCTCAAATATTATTTGAAAACATTATTTTAATGTTACAATATGAAATCACTTTTTTTTGGGAAGTAATTTGGATTTACGTCTTGAAGTAGCGTCGACTACGTCTAAACCGGAGGATTCAACGTTACGTGCTTACGTTTAAATACACCGTCTTTGGTGACAGTCCGACATTTTAGAAAATAAATTTATCCGTGGATATTATTTTGGAGTTTTAAATTTGTGTTAGTTCATAAACTCACAAATTTACGAGAAGAGATTAGGACTTACGATTTTATTTTAACGTCCTTTACGACTAAACCGGAAACCCTAGGATTACGTATTTACGTTTTTGAACTCCGTTTTTGATGAGACAATTTTTATTAGATTCGTTTTGTGCCGTTGATTCATAATTTATAAAAACGTTTTTCGTAAAACGACCCGAGGGCACGCAAATCGAGGAAACTAGAATCGAGGAGTACCCGTAAATAAATGGGGATGAGATAAGTGGGACACTTGCCCCACCCTCATCAAAACCGGCCAAACTATTGCCACAACACCCTTTGAGGTGTCAAAGTGTAAATAATACACTTACACTTGTAACAAAGCTTACAAGTTAAGCTTTATCACCCCACTAACTAGTCAAAACCATCAAACTACTCACACATACCATTTCTCACCATGCAAACAACTCAAAATCTCTCTCCCATCCTCCATTGATGCCGTCCCATTTGCTCCACAAAAACACCATCAGTGATCAAAAATCAACCATGAAATCTTATGTTATATACACATATGTTGAAGCCCTTTTGAAACCCTATTGATTGGTGGTCCTTATAACATCCAAGGAGGAGTTTTCATGGAATAGTAGGGCTGATTTTCCACAAGGTTTCTATGAAGAATGATGGTCTTGAAGATGATCTTGGTGCATCACAAGTTTCTCCATCAAATTCCATATTTTGATCACAACCAACATCAACTTGGTGGTATAAAGATTGTCCTCCTCAACTTCTTGTTATTTTGATTATGTAAACATGTATTTTATTTCCTATTGTATATGTATATGATGATTATATGATGATAAAAATGTTATGTGGGGATTTGGTGTTGATAAACATGATTAAAAAGGTGAAAAACTATAAAGAACAAGGCTAAAATCTTGCTTAAAAGTGATGGCTGTATAAAACAGTAAAGAAACAAGTCATGGACTGATAAAATGATGAAGTAGAATGGATTTACAGTAAGCTATGGGTCTTGTACACATGTGAGAGTTGGTCATACAATGGAATCATTGTAATGAGTGAGATATGATCAAAACAAGTTTAGGGTATAAATCTGAGGTTACTGTTTTGGACGATTTTTAGAAACTATTTAGAAGATGATTCAACAGTACGAAGTCTATTGTCCAAGAGATGCAAAAGATTTGAAGTCATTGTGCCTATTTGAAGATTTATCGAAGAAAAAGGCAAAAGATGGAAGATTCATATATGTCGAAGAACTCGAGTCTATTAAACAAAAGATTATAAGACGAGTTGGAATTATTCACCGACACTTCTCAAAATCCAAAGTCGGAAACGTTTATTTAAAGAAACGTAAAGACTAAAGAAGAAAGAAGAAAAGAAGCCCAAAAACAAAGCCCATTCACAAGCCCACAAGTATACGCCTATATATAGGATTTTACTTCACAATTTTAGAGAGAGTTAGTTTTTAGTTTTTCATTTTCTCTAGTTTTAGAGAGAGAAAGTTCTCAACTTTCTCTCACTAAGTTCTCATCTTTCTTTCTTTTAATGTTTCAAAGATTAGACCTTTGTATTGTCTCTTTCATTAATCAAGTTTAAATTTAAGCTTTTAATCTTTCATCTCATTCTACCTTTCTTTGATTTTGATTCACTTTTGGTGCGAATTACTTATGATCCATGTTGTTCATTAATGTTTTCGTGCTTAAAAGTTAATCTTTTTGTTCCTACATAAGCTCTCATTTGATTAAGCTTTAAGATTCTTGTGCTTATTGGCTTATTTACATGTTTAGCTTATTTACTTTTTAAAAAGTTTTCTTAAAAAGTTCATCTTTTTATTATTTGATTTAAAAGTTTGCTTATTTAAAGTTAGTAAAAGTTGTTTTTAGTGCTTATTTAATCCGTTTCAGTTTAGATTCGTGCTAGTTTTGGTGTTGGCTTATTCCTATAGCTTATTCCCTTAGCTTATATTTCAGATCAAAAGAGTAAGTCGGAAAGGGTATAAACCCTTTTCCGATCTAACATTCCTATCAACACCCCCCTTATTCCGATCATTAGATCGGAAAAGGGTTTTCGTATTCCGATTGTTGGCAGTCTCCACATTCCGATCAGTCAGATCGGATTAGAGTTTTAGAACATTCCGATTAGGGAGGTTTTGTGATATTCCGATAGCAAGAATTATTGTATTCCGATTTGAGCTATTTTTCATATTCCGATTGCATCCATTTATGATTATTCCGATTTGCACCTTTTGTGACATTCCGATTTGGAATTTTATTAAACATTCCGATTGCCTCCTTTGTAGTTATTCCGATTGACCTTTACAATTTGAACATTCCGACGAGGTGATTTTTGATACATTCCGATCAGCTCTTTTGGCACATTCCGATTGGATGAGTTTTATGTTCTTAAAAACTTTTCAAGTTTTAGATTTGTTAAGTGTTGAAGTATTTTTCTAAATCTTGTCTTTAAGTTTTCAAACATTTATTTTTAACTCGTTATTTTAGTCTAATCTTTAAAACTCTTTTCGCTCATCGACATTTACATTTAATTGCTATTAGTTTAAAATAGATAACAAACCAAACCTTCTATTTGTCACCAAGAACAATCATTCCACTTTGAACCATGATCAATTCGAGGAGATTCCGAGATTAATCTTGAACCCAATGAAAACCAAGTTATCAAAGGGTCTAATATTTATGGACAAAGGCCTTTTCAAAAGACTAATACATGGTCTAACAAACAATGGGTTCCTGTAGCAAACCCTAGTTTTGGCGCTGATAAGTGTAAATTCAACGCTGTCAAGAACAATTTTAATGTTGACAGGAGTGTTTCCAACGCTGTTAGACCAAGTAATATCAAATACTTACAGCCAAAGGGAAAGGGGTCTAAACCAATTGGGGTTAACAGGGCGTTCATCCTATGACCTGTAACAGATTTCATTATATTACAAAGGTCATAACTAAACCAATTGGGGTTAACAGGGTGTTCATCCTAAAAGGGATGAACAAGGGGTTGTTATAAGGACTAAATATGTTCTTGTTGAACAACCAAATGAATCCAAGTCTGCTCAGGCTTGGGTTCCCAAAGAAAACTAATTTTTTTCTTTATATGCAGGGCATTCAAAAGCAGGTAAATGATTATGGCTATTGGGATAGTGGATGCTCTAGGCACATGACCAGGAAGGAAGATTATTTGACCAATTTTACCCACATTAAAGATGGTGACTAAGTGTACTTTGGAGGAGGATATGGTACAATTACTGGCAAAGGCACTCTTATCGCCAACATTTTATGTTTTGAAAACATATTTCTGGTAAAAGAACTTGATTATAATCTGTTTAGTGTATCACAACTTTGTGATAACAAAAATAATGTTCTTTTAATTGATACTGAATGCTTGGTGTTAAACAACGACTTTAAAATACCTGATGAGAAGTTTATTGATTATAGAACACCTAGGCATAAGGACATTTATAATGTGAATCTTAATGGAATTAGGATAAATAATAATTTGTCATGTCTATATGCTAAGGCTTCAGTTGATGAAAGTAATCTATGGCACAGAAGGTTAGGGCGCATAAATTTTAAAAACATAAACAGACTTGTGAGACATGGTTTAGTTGATGGTTTGCCTGAAAAGGCTTTTCACAATGATCACTCTTGTGTTGCATGCCTTAAAGGCAAACAACACAAAGTCTCCTTTAAGTCTAAACTTGTGCACTCTAGTTCTAAACCACTTCACTTGCTGCATATGGACTTGTTTTGTCCAACTAATATAGAAATCTTAAATGGTAAATCTTTTTGTTATGTCATAACTGATGATTTTTCTAGATTTACTTGGACTTTCTTTTTGGCTTTGAAAAGTGAAACTGCCACTGTTTTGATTAATTTTATTAATCAAATTGAGAAAAAGACTGGGAATATGGTTAAAATTCTTAGAAGTGATAATGGTGGTGAGTTTAGAAATAAGTTGTTAGATTACTTCTGTGTCAATAAAGGGATTACTAGGCAGTTTAGTGTAGCTAGAACCCCACAACAAAATAGGGTGGCTGAAAGGAAAAATAGAACACTCATAGAAGCAGCTAGGACAATGTTGGTTGATGCTCATTTTCCCATTGCTTTTTGGGATGAGGCTGTGAATACAGCCTGCTATGTTCAGAATAGGGCATTGATCAACATAATCCAAAATAAGACACCTTACGAGCTATTTTGGAATAGGAAACCTAATATTGGTTTTCTTAAACCCTTTATATGTCATGTAGTTGTACTTGATACTAGTGATGCCTTGGGAAAGTTTAGTGCTAAAGGTGATGAAGGCTATTTTATGGGTTATGCAGTGCAGAGTAAAGGATATAGGGTTTATATTAAGAAAGAAAAATGTATACTTGAAAAGGTACATGTTAAATTTTTAGAAAGTAAACCTAGTGATCCTGAGAGTGGACCAAATTGGTTATTTGATTTAGAACCTTTATCTAGAACCTTCAATTATATGCTTGTTTCTAATCCAGACATTGTAAAAGTGGATTCAAATGTTGTGGAAGAACCAATTGTTAAAATTTCAGGTATACAGGTTGATAAGGAAGTAGGATCACATGTAGTCAAATCAGCTCCCATACTTGAGTATGTCACCATTACCATATGGACAGATGGATTTGCTGCTACGGCTGCTGCTGAAAAGGAAAAAGATGGTCCACAAGAAAAACCAATTGATGAAAACATGCATGAATCTTCAAGCGCTGACAATGGCAAATCTGGCGCTGACAAGATAAATTCAGGCGTTGATGGCTCAAACGTTGAGAGACCTAGTTCAGGCGTTGACAAACCTTTTGACCATTTATTCTCTTCCAATGTTTTTGAACAAGGTGAACCTTCCACAGTACATGAAGAGGTTCATTCAGGTGATGATGGAGGAGAATTTGAAGATGATATTGGCAACATGGAGACTGAAATTAAAGACAACACAATTCTTGAAGGGGGAATACTTACATATACTATCAAAAATCATCCTTCTCTAATTATTGGTGATGTGTTGCCTCCTATTCAAACAAGAAGGTCTCATCAGAATCAAGGAGGTTTTATTGCCAATATCCACAAGAAGGTTGATACCCCTCTTGTTCAGGCATGTTTGTTTGCTTGTTTTCTGTCACAACAAGAACAAAGAAGATTTTTTATGCTCTCAAAGAACCAAGTTGGGTGGAAGAAATGCAGGATGAGCTTCACCAATTTGCTATTCAAGATGTTTGTGAGTTAGTGGATTGTCCCAGATATGTCAGACCTATTGGGACAAGATGGGTTCTTAGAAACAAGAAGGTTGAAATAGGAATTGTGGTAAAAAACAAGGCATGTTTAGTTGCTCAAGGCTATACATAAGAGGAAGGGATAGACTATTAAGAGGTTTTTGCACCTGTTGCAAGGATTGAAGCAATAAGGATTTTCCTAACCTATGCTTCTTGCATGGGCTTCACAGTTTATCAAATGGATGTGAAGAGTGCTTTTCTTTATGGCACAATTGCAGAGGAGGTTTATGTAATGCAGCCTCCTGGTTTTGAGGATTCAGAACATCCAGACAAGGTGTATAGGGTAAAGAAAGCAATGTATGGACTTCATGAAGCCCCAAGAGCATGGTATGGCACATTTTCCATCTATCTGGTGGAAAATGATTCAAGAGGGGCACCATGGATCAGACTTCATTTACTAAGAAGATTGATAAGGAATTTTTACTTGTTCAGGTCTATGTAGATGATATCATCTTTGGCTCTTCATGTCCAAAGATGAGTGAATACTTTTCCAAGCTCATGACAGACAAATTCAAGATGAGTGCAATGAGAGAGATGAACTTCTTTCTAGGTTTACAAGTTCAACAGAAAGAATATGGTATCTTCATCCTTCAAGACAAATATGTAGAAGAAATCTTGAAGAAGTTTAGCTTTCCTCCACATGAAAAAAGGGCTAGCACACCCATGGATAGGAAACAACCTTGGGTATAGATTGAAGATGGAAAAGAGGTGGATGTCAGGCATTATAGGTCAATGATTGGATCATTGATGTATCTTACAGCTTCTAGACCTGACATTATGTTTGTTGTGTGTGCATGTGCACGCTATCAAGTGACTCCTAAAGAGTGTCATCTTCATGCTGTCAAGAGGATTTTTAGATACCTTAGGTGCTATCCCACCTTGGGATTATGGTATTCAAAGGATTCCCCATTGGAGCTTATTGGTTATTCAGACAGTGATTATGGAGGTGACAAGTTTGATAGAAAATCCACAACTGTTGGATGCCAATTTCTTGGGAGCAGGTTAATATCTTGGTAATGCAAGAAACAAACAGTGGTGGCCAACTCTACAACTAAAGCAGAATATGTAGTTGCAGCTGCTTGTTGTGGACAAGTCTTATGGATTGAGAACCAACTGTTGGATTATGGGTATAACTTTATGCATACCAAGATTTTTGTAGACAATAACAGTACTTTATGCAATATTAAGAATCATGTACATCATTCTAAAACAAAACACATAGAAATTAGACATCATTTTATAAGAGATTGTTTTGAAAAAGGTTTAATACAACCAGATAGGGTTGACACAGAAGAAAATGTGGCAGATTTATTAACTAAACCTTTTGATGCTGGGTGATTTCAATACTTGGTAACAAGTATTAGAATGACCAATCTTACCTAATATGTGTTTTGGAGCTTATTGTAAAAGTATGTACAGGATAGGCACTATTATTGGTCTTTGTACAAAATTAGGTTTTCCACTTTATTTGTCTAACGCTGACAAAGGGTTATTTTAACGCTGATAAACGTTAAAATGGACGTTGACAGCAACATGTTAGTTTTGTGGTTTTTGATCTAATTATGCAGGCATTATGAGCATTGTACAAATGGATACAGAGTTGCTTATGCTTTGGAGCTTACTTGGAGTGTGTTCAAGTTTATGGATGATGGTTGGAATGTTTACATTCCTATCTTAACATAAATTTTTATTGCATATTTTATGTTTGGCAACCTGTATATCATATTTTAAGGGGAGGTTTAGGAAACCTTTAGGAATTTTGGGTATTCATATAATACTCTTATCACAATTCTAGATTGTGTCCACTGGTGAGTACCAGTTAGTTTACTAAATCGTGAGGCACTATAGCATGCAAAGTTGATATAATTTGTACGTTGCCAAGACTTTTTGACCTAGAATTGGATGTGGTCGGTTGGGAGACTTGGGTATGATTTTTATTGGGCTTATCGGGGAAGTTACAAAGGATTTTATGAGATAACTTCATTGTTAAGAACTTTGGTTAGCAAGGGACACTTGAGGACAATTATGTCTATCTTTATTAAGCAAGTGTGCATGATTGGACAGTGCTTGCCACCCTATAGTGATTTTAAGTCTATAAGTTATCTTCACTAGGATAAATTACTTTGTTAAGGTCCTTTTTCTTTTAAATTCTTTTTATTTTTGGACGCTGACAGTTTTCTTTCCAAACGTTGTTAAGACCAATTTTGACGTTGACATGGCAAAATCCAACGTTGACATGAATATAGTCGTTGGGCGCTGATAAGTTATTTTTGACCGTTGATAAACATTGGGTCCTACCTAGTTGTTATTTTTGACGAAAATATGGGCCGCAATTTAGGGAGTTGGTAACTTTTTATTAATGCTTGAGATAAGTTATATATTTTCAAGATTTTGATCATTATATTTTGAATATAACTGCCTCATGTTTTGACCAATCACATGTTTTCACCTCTCCTATATATTTGGCTCATTTCTTTGAAACATGGTAACTGCTTATTGTTGTCTAACTAAATTTTCTCAAACCTTCATCTTCTATAACTTTTATCACATCTTTCTACATCAATGGCGCCTAATTTTAATCCTAGAGATTTGGAATTGGGGTTCAGGAGTCAGCACAACATGGTTGCTTATTTACAAGCTGATAATGCTCTGTTTCCCCAATATACTCAAATGGTTGAGTATTTGAATGCATCACCTTTAAGGTATGAACTTTCTCATGCTCCTCTTATGCCTATCACACACATTAAATAGTTTTGGAATACTGTCACTTCCTCAACTTGTTAATGATGTGACTACATTGACTGCTATTGCCCATGGGGTTCCATGGGTGGTTACTGAAGCTCTGGTTCTCCAAGCTTTGCATCTTAATGATGCAGATGGTATAACCACCCTACCCATTGCAGACCTAGAATAAGGACTCCAAGCATTGGGTTATCCTTTTCCTGAAAAAGGCCATTTAAACAAATATACTAAACAAGAATTTCCCCCAGCTTGGAAGTACTTAATACATGTCATTCTTCAATGTTTGAGTCCCAAGTGTACTGCACACAATGAAATCAACCGATCTATTGGGAGTGCCATTGTGTGTATCGCTACTGGGCCAAAATATAATTTTTCAAAAATGATTTTTAATGGCATGTGTCATAACAAGAGTAACAAGATGACTCTTTCTTACCCAAGGTTTTTACAAATGGTGTTTGATTTTCAAAGATACTGCAATAGGGATCACAATGATTTTTATACGATCCTTGTTCAAAAGAAAGCAATTTTTGGGAAAATGAACTCTGAACCTTATAGAGACTTACCCCTCACCCAAGCCATGCTTGCTGTTATTGTAGCAGCACAACCACAACCAGACCCACAACCTCAACCACAACCACCATCACCCCAGCATATGGAAGTTGACGAAGAACCTTTCAACGCTGACACTTTAAATGTTGGCGTTGACACATCAAATCCAAATGCTGACACTTTAAATGTTGGCGTTGAAACATCAAATACAAACGCTAAAAACCTTTTAACACAAACCCAAACACCCCTTAACCTTCAAACAGACACTCAATCCACACCATCTTCTACACCCCCAGAATTTAGGTTGGTAAAACGCCAAAGGACTACTAGAGTGTTCTCCTCTAGTTGTCCTAGCCATGTTGTAGAGAGAACCACCACCACAAGTGTGGTTGGAGGCATGGGTGAGGCTAGGACTATTGGTTCTATCTTATATGCAGGCCAGACCAGTCCTAACATCATTAAGACCCCATCCATGCCCCATGAGTCTAATTTGGGAGGTCAAATTCCCATTCTAGAGGAGGTTAGATTGGAACCTTACACAATTTTGGAATTGACGACTGTCTGTATTAGCTTGCAAAAGCAAAATGCAGACCTTGTACATACTGTCAACACACAAGGCCTTGAACTCAAGAAATTGAGGGAGAGGATTGTTATTTTGGAAGGTGCTAACACTAGGCGTAGGGAGGAGGATTCTTCCAAAGGGGAGGATGAACAGGTACATGTGAGTGACAAAGGATCACATAAAGTTGATTCTTTGGGTATAGCTGAGGCTCTAACAGATTTGAAGAGGCAACCAGGTTTTGATGCTTCATTGGTTACCCTACAAATTTAAATGTGTATTTTACTGAGATGTTGGAGCAGTTCACAAAGCCAAGCACTGATAAGAGTAAGTTAAGCGCTGACATTCATGTTTTGGACGATGATAAACCTGCAGGTGTGGTTGATGTATCCCAGTCATCAGCTATCATCAAGGATGTGTCTACATATGTACCATCAACTTCTTTACCCACTATTGATGCATTGGATAAAGGTATAGGGATTATGGTAGAAACAAAAGTTTCCAAG
The DNA here is from genome assembly GCA_025667525.1 of Glebionis coronaria. NCBI lineage: Eukaryota > Viridiplantae > Streptophyta > Magnoliopsida > Asterales > Asteraceae > Glebionis > Glebionis coronaria. Next base: position 168,143,264 of record CM046882.1, on the reverse strand, counting down.
GATGCAGCCTAAGTGTAGTTTGATTCTATTTTGGCTGCACACCTTGAGGAAAAGGAGAGGATGAAGGAGACTTCTATTGAGTGTAAGGAAGGCAGTGATGATGAAAGTACTGATTCAAGTGTGATGATCATTGAAGATCCAGAAAGGCTTGGATATGGTGATGAGTTGGCTAAGGAAAGGCTTGAGGAATTAAGAATGTAGGTAGATTATGAGATGCCTGAAGTAGCCCAGATGTACTTTGCATGGGAGAATAAGGTAATGGAGAATCAAGATATGACAATTTCAGATCAAATTTGGGGTTTGGAGATTCTCTTAAGAGTTCAAAGGGATTGCAAGGTAATTTTGAAGTATAGGGATAGCAAGGTTCTTTCACAAACTAAGAAGGATAGAAGGGAGCTCTACTATATGTTTTTCAGATGTTATCAAGGGGTTGGACTTTCAAGAAGTTGCAAGATTTGACCTTTGATGAGTTGGAATTTCGTGCTTATCCCATATGGGCAAGTGTTAAAGAACAGAATACTATCAGACTTCTTTCTGATGAAAGAAAGGAAGAACTTGCAGAAGAGATGTAGATCTAAAAGGTTTTAATCGCACCAAGGCCTTTGAAGAACGGACTTCCAATTGAGTTCCCAAAGAATTTTGATAGATTGAATCCTAGTGAAGCAGTTATTAGAAAGAATATTAAGCTCTCACCTTTGGAAGCTTCACATATGGTAGAGGTATTACCTTATGATTCCAGAAACCCTATAGTTCACTATGAAGAAGATGCAAGTGGGTTTTAGATGATTGGCAGATATGGAAAGGAGGTACATACTTTTACTACTCTTATCTCTTTGTTTGCAAGTCTGGATAGGGAAGACTTGGTAGATCTTTGGGGATTGATGAAGACCAAGTATGAGGCAGAAGCACCTACTTCAGTCAAAGGAATAAAGATTTGGTCCACATTCAAGAGAATGTGTAAGCCAAATGATGAAGATCCAATATAGTTGGATCTGGATGATATCAGTAGACTTCAATGGCGTCTACATTCATCAGGTGGTGTTTATCATTTGAGTACTCCAAAGTTTTCTGAATATCTTCTTGTAGATGCTGAATATCCCATGTCCACGGAAGTTTTGAAGAAAATGGTGTCAACACAACTGGAAATGGATTACACAAGTGATGTTAGCAAAGATTTAATTAGGTTTATTTATTTCCTAATTAAAAAGTGATTTGTATTTGTAAGAATCCTCCTTGTACTTAGTTTTTATTCAGAAACTAGATTACTAGAGTAGATATCAAGTTTAGGGGAGGATTGTTGGGAATAAAATGAGCCAAGACACTTAGACGATGACAAGAGTTAATTGAGCGTTGATAGGAAGAAATCAAGCGTTGTCAGATCAAGCGTTGACAAGAAGAAATCAAGCGCTGATGAGAAGAAGTCCAAGCACTGATAGAATACTTAGTCTACACGTTTTATGTTTCTAGTAAAGATATGTTCGACAATGTATTTTCTATGTTTATCTTTACCTAAAATAGCTGATACGTAGACTCTTGTACAAGGTTCCTTAATCTATAAAAGGAGGCCTTTAGGTTTTAGTTCAATATATGTTTTACCCTTTCATTATACACAAGTTCAATTATCAATCAAAGTGAAAGTTTGGTTTATTTGTTTTGTTTGTTCTTCATTCAAGTATTAATTCCGCATAGTACTTTAATTGTTTACACAACAAAGTTTCTCTATGTGTTTAACTTGATTTAATCTCGTTTACACAAAAGCTAAATCGATCTAAATTTGGGATCAACAAAATAAACCAAAAAACACAAAAAAAATTGGATTAAGGATTATGAATCAAATACCTCACAAAATTAATAAGAACACAACCACGAATCTTCAATCACCTATCCACTATAGGCTCTTGATACCAAATGTTAATCCCACTTCAATCCATAACACAATATTAAGATGATATTAAGAGAGAGAAATAGATGAAGGTAGAGAGAGAAAGTAGAGAGAATTGGATGGTTAGAACATAACTAGAGAGAGAAAGTAATTATGAACCAACACCCTCTTCCACACATGGAAGAGGGTATATATACCCTAGGCTTGTTGGTTCGTGGGTTTAGTAACATGGGTCGGGCTTGGCTTGTGCTTGGGCTTAGAGCCCCTAACTTATAAAATATTAGCTTAACTACCAAGCCCGGTTAACCCGACTAACCTGTTACAATACAAGACCATTTACGAATAAGATGACCTATTACATTCTTGTTCGACTATATAAAATATAGGGCTAACAGTCATCAATAGAGAAAATGGAACTAGAGGCTGCGGAGAATAAAAACCATGCCTTAGAAAATAGAATCATCTCTATGCTAGGGGAGTTTGAACGAGTAAAGCAGGGGTTTTCACAATTTTATGGTTCACTAGAAGAACGCTTCGCTTTTAATGTGGCAGAGCACAAGTCACTTGTTGACCAACTAAACCAAAAGTCTCAGGAAATCTCTGACTTAAATATTCAACTCATAGACAAAAACATGGTTTTAGCTGAATTAAAGGAGACACTTCAACTCAAAGGATAAGAAGTTGTTGATAATGCAGCTACAATCTCTGAACCATCCTCTAGTGCTCCTAAACCCAACCCGCGTGTGCTTTATCGGGACCCAAAATTTAAGCATAGCCCAACTAAATTTGCAAGTTATATGAAGAATTCCTTAGAACATGTTGTGCTTGCTAGGGAGGTCATTGATGATATGCGTAACCTAGATCCTGCAAGTCACCTACTTTATGGGATTTGCATGTATGTGGATCGTATTCAAGATTGTTTGGCTAACTTAGAATATATCAGTCCACCGATATCTGCACCACAAAAACAACAACCCATGCCATTAATCCATTCAATAAAAATCCAGGAGCTAAACCTTCTTTAAGTACACCCAACAAGGATAAATCCAAATTTGTCACTAATGTTTCTGTAACACCCCCAAATTACCACGCAGCGGAATACCACTTTGGGGCGCTACTCATAGCACATCAAACACAATCATAGAAAACGACCTCAAAAGAGACGTTAAAAATATTATACAATCTTGTCCAAAAAGTTTCCCATCCTAATATATAAAATCAGAGTAGCATTGGTCCCAAAAACCGTTACTAATCACAAGACATTAAATGCTTAAAAGCAGTTTATTCATTTCAAAGGATGGAAAAGTAAACAAAGATTTAGACAAGTAAGCACCAACTTCCTCCCTGCATGCTCCGCTGCCATCCATCTTGATTACCTGAAATACATGCTAAAAATCATCAACACAAAGGTTGAGCAAGTCTATAGTATTTACAAATAAATTTGAACACAAGCAAAGATTATAAGTTTGTGGCATACTTGAAGGCAAAAAGCATCAAATAATAATTTGCATCAACAATAATAATTGTATATAGCATAAATTGCAATAAGCTCATGGAACCGAGCCCTTAGACACTCCTTTTAGAGGTCTGATAAGACAGTAGATTTATTAATTGTCGGTTACCTCTAGATTATTGGTACATTGCCGTATACCTGACTTCTCAATACAATATGTTCAAACAGTGTGGAGGTCGGGCCTAAGCTTCTATAAGTCCACAAAAACTGAACCGGGGCGGCTTCCCCCATAGATCTATTAATTGTACTAGCGGTTAACCCATCATAGGTTAATTAACGGTCCATAATTGAGGTTTTAACAAAGGCAATCACTTAATGCAATTTAAAGGCAACCACGGGTCCATTCATAGAGGGACAAGCATACCATAAAAATCTTGTGTTCTAAGTTTACAAAACATGTATTCCCCCTCGCGGGTTTTAAAAATCATTTACAAGATAGTATAAAGCGAGGCTATAGACTTACCTTAAATGCAGACATCAGAAGAATATAAGTATCACACCACACAGCATCACATAATATATACGGCTTGATTCCAATAGTCGTAATACACCATAATAAATAATCATGTAGCGTCAACAAATATCTTTCCGCGGTTGTAAATAATTCCACAGCTATGCTCCAATCGTTTGGTGAGGTTTATGTTTTGGTTTTTTCCCGATGGATGGTTACATCAACTCGACACAAAATAAATTAATAAAATTTAACTCGTAAAACTTTGGTGGTTGGCCAAATAAAATAAAATGATAAAACAAATCATATAATATATCCAATATATATTTTACATGTGAAAATGACGCACATAAATCATGTCGTAAGTTACTATTTATAATAACATATAAAAATGTATTTCTTAAATTATATACTATATCCTTCGGTTGTAATAGTGTATACAAAGTTATTTTTATATAATTCAACACTCGTTCGAAAATTATTATGTAACTCATTAAAATATATTTACCATCTATAAATGTTAAATGTCATATTACTTGGAATAATACTTTTCAAAAATTATTATATAACGTATTTATTTGTTAACTATTTCTATTATAAACGTATACATTTTTAGAAAATTTCGGCATGACCTTGCCGTTTTTATAACGTTTCCATGTATATAAAATACATAATTTTTCCCACATTTCTCAATCAATATTTCAATTAATACTTTCCTCAAACAATACAATTAATATATTAAATATATATTCTCACCATTAATATTTTAATTACCTTCCATATCTCTTAAACTAATTACTTTCCATTTTTAATCAATACTTTAATTAATATATTAATTATCCCCATCAATATTTTAACTACTTTCCATATATCATTAAATAATTTTATATTTTAATATACCATTTATTAATAATAATATTAATAACAACACTCTTTTAAATATGTATTTATTTATTATTTTTTTATAAGTCCTCAAATAATTATATATCTCATTTTATCAAATAATAATAATAATTATTATTATATTTTCAGACTTCTTACACTCTATTATTTTATTATACCATTTTATTTATTATAATCCATATCTCCTTAAATATTACTTATAAAACCAAATATAATTATATTTATTTATTATAGTACACCCCTTTTTACATAATAATAACAGTAATAAAAATAATTCATTAAATAATTGATTATAATTTTATTTATTCCTTTATTCATTACACTTTTATTTATTTTATTTCTTTTACACATTATAATTAAAATTTAATTATATATAAAAATATATAGATCTAGAATCAACCACCAATACATAATTTATCAACAAAAATAATCAAGGGTATCACCACCACAACCCGACACCACCATGGCGCGGCCGTGGTGGCTGTGATGAAGTCCGACCGCCACCACAGTGGTGGTTTGGCGGCGGCAACCCCCTTTTCGGTCAAAAATCAAGATAAACAACCACCATTAAAAATAAATTAAAGAACTTGTCAAAAACATTATGTAACCACCATGCATGTGTAGATCGGGATTAAATCCGGGGTTTTTGAGGGTTTTTAAGGTATACCCATGTGTTAAAATGATAAATCCACCTTCCACACACCACCATACGGCGGCGGCAACCCACCACAAAAGGGGGGGGGGGGCAGCGGCGGTTTGGTGGATAAAAGGAGGAGGAGAGATGATTTTTGGGGTGTTAGAATAAGGGGTATCTCGGATTTATAAAACAAAATACGCCGGAAAAAATGGAGGTCCGTCGGAAAACTCGCCGGAAAAGTTTTCCGGCGGCGGCACACAGTTGGCAGCCATGGGAGGATATTTGAGAGCTTGTGTGTGTTTGTTTTGTGTAAGAAATGAATGAAATGGGTGTAAAATTTTATTTATACTGAAAATTATAAAATGTAACTAGCAAGTATATAATAATCTAGGGTATATTTCGTAAATACTTTATTTACTTTCGTAAAGTAAGCGTTCGAGGCTCGTTTGGACGACTTAACGGACGATTCAAGACACGAGACTTGCGCCATCGTTTTTAAAATCATTTTTCCAATAAATATGAGTCCTTACTTTGTCGAGTTTCAAAAACATTTGCTATTATTTATTTAATTAATCGTTTAATCATTTATAGATATTTCGGTTAGATTTCACCGTAAAAATAAAATGTAAATTTTATTACTCACGTTATTAGCAACGTTTTAGGATATAATGAAAAATAATATTCCTTCATATTTTCAAAGTTTTCGTTTTGAATCGTTTCAACTATTATATTTTATCAGTTTTGCTCAGTCCGTCGTTTAAAACGTCGATAAATATTACAAGTAATTAAAAATAAATATTTAATTTTATGAAACGTAAACGTAAAAATTTTAAATTTCTCAGCTCATAAACTAAAAGAAAATATTCAAACTAAATTTGAATTTTAGCTAACACGATCTTCGTTAAATTATCGAAAATAAATAACAAGTTTCGTAAATGTTCGAAAAATCTTAATTTAAACTTTGGTCAAAATTTTCGGGTTGTTATATCATCCACTCCTTTAGGAAGCGACATCCCGGCACTTAATTCGCATATGATAGTCTTCAGTCTAACAGTGAAGAGTGAAAAACAGGCAAGTCATCATCTAAGTTCCAAAGAAAGTCAAAAGATATTATATGGTACACGTTCTCCATGATCGGACGTCATTGGACAATGCTGTCTGAAGTTCTCACAACTTACGATCATTCGACTAGATCACATGCCACATAGTATCTAAAAGCAAAAGTCAAACATAAATATCAAATACAGATTTCCGCCGTTGGTCATCGAGTAAAATCTGGAACAATCCTTGATAATAGCAAGTAAAATTACAAAATCTTCACATCCACGCTAAGTCGCCATTGATGACTTGATCCTCAGTCAATCTACAAGTACACGCATAAATCCAGGTGACACCTAAACAAGTCGCCTATTCTCGGAATGGTTAACGGTTCTTAACAATTAGCTTATACAGCTCACGATCATCGAGATATATTAAAAATGGTCCATCAAAACAAATCACAACTCGAGATAAGTACAACGGGTTATTCGTACATAGATGATAATCGACGATCATCATAATGACGAAGACACTGAACGATTCTTACCAACGAAACACGATTCGAAGGAAGACGTACGAACACCCAACATCCACAAATCGAGCCAGACATACTTGGGCCCACTCATTTATAACTCCTTGTCTACACCAAAAGGCGTCCCCTTTCATGTATACAAGATTTTATAAATTTATGGTTCAGGAACTTATAACTTTCTTGTTCAAATAAAAAGGCGTCCCAATCCATTTCAACAAAACGATTATAAGTCATCCTACTCAAGTATTACTATCTCTCAACACGATATCATATCAAAATACCATAGTAAATACAAGGTGTCAATAAACTTAAATCATGATTTCTGTATTCAAACGTCCCATTCCATCTGAATAAGGAAAACACGACAATCTAAGGTCCAGTGTTTAAAATTTTCTTATTCAAATGTCCCAATCCATTTAAATAAGACAACCTTAAACAACTCTTAGTTAGGCGAGTTAAAATCTATATATCTAAATGTCCCATTCCACTTAGATACAAGGCATTAAGTCACTCAACCGAATGACTACTACGAGCATATCTTTGTTGTACCCAAACTATATATATTTGATCAGGATATATATATCTTAGGTCCAACATTGGCATCCTACTTTTCGTCAATAAAACGCAGTCATATAAAAATCAATTCACACGTCGCATTACATAGAAGATGTCACCTCGAATAAATGATTCTTCAAAATCATAAGTAGTAATGAAAACACGAACATCGCATTTATCAATTACGTTTTGAAAGGAGATGTCCAAAAATAGCACATCACGTTACGATGATAACAATCGAACTTAAACAAGTCGATATGCGATAGGTTACGAAACCATATATACATACTCAAAGTATCAAACGAGTTTCATACTCGTATTCAGATAACATAATCATCAATATCAGTGATTGGTAGTGAAACCAAATTCCAATACAAAACCGTATTATAAAATGTACGACAATCATTCAAGGAACATTGCTTCGCGTGCAATGCCTTTAAATACCATAGTATATGCATACATATACATACTACGATTCCTACATACACATAGGTTCACATAATGACAATCAATAAAAAGTAATGCAAGAATAGCCTTATCGGAGCCATGCGGAGTAGTTGCGTGCTTAAAACCTTTTAAAACATACCAAAAGTTATAGTTTAGGTTTTTCAAAATCGACCTAGTTCTCTATAACTTGTGGCTCTGATACCAATTTGTAACACCCCCAAATTACCACGCAGCGGAATACCACTTTGGGGCGCTACTCATAGCACATCACACACAATCATAGAAAACGACCTCAAAAGAGACGTTAAAAATATTATACAATCTTGTCCAAAAAGTTTCCCATCCTAATATATATAAAATCAGAGTAGCGTTGGTCCCAAAAACCGTTACCAATCACAAGACATTAAATGCTTAAAAGCAGTTTATTCATTTCAAAGGATGGAAAAGTAAACAAAGATTTAGACAAGTAAGCACCAACTTCCTCCCTGCATGCTCCGCTGCCATCCATCTTGATTACCTGAAATACATGCTAAAAATCATCAACACAAAGGTTGAGCAAGTCTATAGGATTTACAAATCAATTTGAACACAAGCAAAGATTATAAGTTTGTGGCATACTTGAAGGCAACAAGCATCAAATAATAATTTGCATCAACAATAATAATTGTATATAGCATAAATTGCAATAAGCTCATGGAACCGAGCCCTTAGACACTCCCTTTAGAGGTCTGATAAGACAGGAGATTTATTAATTGTCGGTTACCTCTAGATTATTGGTACATTGCCGTATACCTGACTTCTCAATACAATATGTTCAAACAGTGTGGAGGTCGGGCCTAAGCTTCTATGACAAGTCCACAAAAACTGAACCGGGGCGGCTTCCCCCATAGATCTATTAATTGTACTAGCGGTTAACCCATCATAGGTTAATTAACGGTCCATAATTGAGGTTTTAACAAAGGCAATCACTTAATGCAATTTAAAGGCAACCACGGGTCCATTCATAGAGGGACAAGCATACCATAAAAATCTTGTGTTCTAAGTTTACAAAACATGTATTCCTCCTCGCGGGTTTTAAAAACATTTACAAGATAGTATATAGCGAGGCTATAGACTTACCTTAAATGCAGACATCAGCAGAATATAAGTATCACACCACACAACATCACATAATATATACGGCTTGATTCCAATAGTCGTAATACACCATAATAAATAATCATGTAGCGTCAACAAATATCTTTCCGCGGTTGTAAATAATTCCACAGCTATGCTCCAATCGTATGGTGAGGTTTATGTTTTGGTCTTTTCCTGATGGATGGTTACATCAACTCGACACAAAAAAAATTAATAAAATTTAACTCGTAAAACTTTGGTGGTTGGCCAAATAAAATAAAATGATAAAACAAATCATATAATATATCCAATATATATTTTAGATGTGAAAATGACGCACATAAATCATGTCGTAAGTTACTATTTATAATAACATATAAAAATGTATTTCTTAAATTATATACTATATCCTTCGGTTGTAATAGTGTATACAAAGTTATTTTTATATAATTCAACACTCGTTCGAAAATTATTATGTAACTCATTAAAATATATTTACCATCTAGAAACGTTAAATGTCATATTACTTGGAATAATACTTTTCAAAAATTATTATATAACGTATTTATTTGTTAACTATTTCTATTATAAACGTATACATTTTTAGAAAATTTCGGCATGACCTTGCCGTTTTTATAACGTTTCCATGTATATAAAATACATAATTTTTCCCACATTTTTCAATCAATATTTCAATTAATACTTTCCTCAAACAATACAATTAATATATTAAATATATATTCTCACTATTAATATTTTAATTACCTTCCATATCTCTTAAACTAATTACTTTCCATTTTTAATCAATACTTTAATTAATATAAATTATCCCCATCAATATTTTAACTACTTTCCATATATTATTAAATAATTTTATATTTTAATATACCATTTATTAATAATAATATTAATAACAACACTCTTTTAAATATGTATTTAATTATTATTTTTTGTAAGTCCTCAAATAATTATATATCTCATTTTATCAAATAATAATAATTATTATTATTATATTTTCAGACTTCTTACACTCTATTATTTTATTATACCATTTTATTTATTATAATCCATATCTCCTTAAATATTACTTATAAAACCAAATATAATTATATTTATTTATTATAGTACACCCCTTTTTACATAATAATAACAGTAATAGAAATAACTCATTAAATAATTGATTATAATTTTATTTATTCCTTTATTCATTACAGTTTTATTTATTTATTTTCTTTTACACATTATAATTAAAATTTATTTATATATAAAAATATATAGATCTAGAATCAACCACCAATACATGATTTATCAACAAAAATAATCAAGGGTATCACCACCACAACCCGACACCACCATGGCGTGGCCGTGGTGGCTGTGATGAAGTCTGGCCGCCACCACAGTGGTGGTTTGGCGGCGGCAACCCCCTTTTTCGGTCAAAAATCAAGATAAACAACCACCATTAAAAATAAATTAAAGAACTTGTCAAAAACATTATGTAACCACCATGCATGTGTAGATCGGGATTAAATCCGGGGTTTTTGAGGGTTTTTAAGGTATACCCATGTGTTAAAATGATAAATCCACCTTCCACACACCACCATACGGCGGCGGCGGCAACCCACCACAAAAGGGGGGGGGGGGCAGCGGTGGTTTGGGGGATAAAAGGAGGAGGAGAGATGATTTTTGGGGTGTTAGAACAAGGGGTATCTCGGATTTATAAAAAAAAATACGCCGGAAAAAATGGAGGTCCGCCGGAAAACTCGCCGGAAAAGTTTTCTGGCGGCGGCACACAGTTGGCAGCCATGGGAGGATATTTGAGAGCGTGTGGCTATGTTTGGCAAGAGCTTTTTTATAGCTTTTTCAGAGCTGTTAGCTTTTTTGTTAAAAAAATAATCTAATAGCTCTGTTTGGTACGACAAATAATAAGAGTTGTTAGCTTTTTATTTTCACGAAGTAGCTCTTAAATAAAAAGCTGTCTGATACAGCTTTTTAAAATGTCAAGAGCTGTTAAAGCTATAGATTACTGATATACCCTCCAACCATATTATAATTTATTTAAATATGTCCTTTTAAGTCATTTTACCTTTTAATTTTTACAGTAACAGCTAATATACCAAACACTTCTATTAAAAATATAACTTTTTAGTAAACAGCTTACAGCTAGCTTACAGTTAACAGCTTACAGTTAACAGCTTACAGCTAATTTTACCAAACAGCTAATTTTACCAAACATGGCAGCCATGGGAGGATATTTGAGAGCTTGTGTGTGTTTGTTTTGTGTAAGAAATGAATGAAATGGGTGTAAAATTTTATTTATACTGAAAATTATAAAATGTAACTAGCAAGTATATAATAATCTAGGGTATATTTCGTAAATACTTTATTTACTTTCGTAAAGTAAGCGTTCGAGGCTCGTTTGGACGACTTAACGGATGATTCAAGACACGAGACTTGCGCCATCGTTTTTAAAATCATTTTTCCAATAAATATGAGTCCTTACTTTGTCGAGTTTCGAAAACATTTGCTATTATTTATTTAATTGCTCGTTTAATCATTTATAGATATTTCGGTTAGATTTCACCGTAAAAATAAAATGTAAATTTTATTACTCACGTTATTAGCAACGTTTTAGGATATAATGAAAAATAATATTCCTTCATATTTTCAAATTTTTCGTTTTGAATCGTTTCAACTATTATATTTTTTTATCAGTTTTGCTCAGTCCGTCGTTTAAAACGTCGATAAATATTACAAGTAATTAAAAATAAATATTTAATTTTACGAAACGAAAACGTAAAAATTTTAAATTTCTCAGTTCATAAACTAAAAGAAAATATTCAAACTAAATTTGAATTTTAGCTAACACGATCTTCGTTAAATTATCGAAAATAAATAACAAGTTTCGTAAATATTCGAAAAATCTTAATTTAAACTTTGGTCAAAATTTTCGGGTTGTTATAGTTTATGTGCCTTCTACAGGAGTAATTGTATCTACTAAGGCTAAAGGATCACAAGACAAGAAAGATAGGATCAAGCCTTTCACTAGTAGGACTACAAAAAAGAAAGTAGAAGTTCACCCTAGGAATGTTATTTCAAATTTGAATAAAATGAATCATGTAGGTAAGACTAAAGGCCCTACGATTGTGCAACAGCCAAAGCAAAATGTGAATTCTAATTTGAGATGTTGGAATTGTAATGAATGCATGTTTTCTCAGTGTCATGATTTATGCCTTGTTGACCATGTTATTGAAATGTATGCCATTTTAGGAACAATCTTGAATGGAAGCCAACGGGGAAGAAATTCACCCAAGTTGGATGGCAATGGCAACCCACTGGTAGGACCTTAACTGCAAATGGAACTAAGTGCCCTTTAACTAGGATCACATCCACTAAAGTTTGGTCTCAGCGTCCTTTAAATAGGAACATTAGCACTAAAAAATGGAAAAAGCGCCCTTTAACTAGGTCTGCCTCTACTATTGTGCCTACTAGTGAAGAAGTACCTCAGGATCGTAGACAACTAGAATATAAGCCGACAACTAGGAAGAAAATTTGGAAATCTAAGAAACTTTATGCTAGCAAATATAAGATAATTGTATTTGTACCTGCTAACACAGAGGAACAATTAGATTCTGATACATCGTCGTTGTCTGGTGATATTTTCAGGTGGTCTAAATCATCCTCTGGTACTTGGACTCTGGGTGCTCCAAGCCCATGACCGGAGATCGTTCGATGCTCAAAAATTTCCTCAGCAAGTTTCTAGGCACGGTTAAATTTGGTAATGATCATATTGAAAAGATCATGGGTTATGGTGAATATCAGATTGGGAATGTCATGATTTCAAGAGTGTATTATGTGGAAGGACTCGGTCATAATTTATTCTCAGTGGGACAATTCTGTGATTCAAACCTTGAGGTTGCTTTTCGACAACATACTTGCTTTATTCGTGATCTAGCAGGAAACGATTTGTTAAAAGGTTCTCAAGGGGATAATCTCTACACGTTGTCTATTCAAAACATGATGGACGCTCCTCATGTGTGTCTTCTCTCCAAAGCATCTAAGACCAAGTCATGGTTGTGGCATCGACGGTTATCTCATCTTAACGTTGATGCTATTAACCAATTGGCTAAAAACGAACTTGTTCGTGGTCTTCCAAAGCTCAAGTTTAAAAAGGATCATTTATGTTCCACGTGTTCATTAGGGAAAAGCACCAAGAAATCCTACAAACCTAAAGCTGAAGACACCAACCAGGAACCATTGTATCTTTTGCATATGGATCTTTTCGGGGCAATGCGTACGGCTAATGTGAGTGGTCGAAAACATATCCTCGTCATGGCGGATGAATTTTCAAGGTTTACATGGGTTAAGTTCTTAGAAACCAAGGATCAAGCACCCGCATATATTATTACATTTCTTAAGATGATCCAGGTGTGTCTTAATGCTATTGTTCGCCGCATTCGAACTGATAATGGAACTGAGTTTGTTAATCAAACTCTACGAGACTATTATGAAGAGGTCGACATTTCACATGAAACATCAATTGCTCGCACTCCACAACAAAACGGTTTCGTGGAAAGACGTAATCGTACACTTATGGAGGCAGCTAGAACTATGTTAATTTACGCAAATGCTCCTTTATTCTTATGGGCTGAAGCAGTGGCAACCGTATGTTATACCCAAAACCGCTCTATCATTCGTAAGCGCCAAGGAAAAACTCCATATGAGCTCATGGACACAAACCCGATATCTCCTTTCTTCATGTGTTTGGTGTATTGTGCTATCCAAATACTAATAGTGAGAATTTTGGGAAACTTCAATCGAAGGCTGATATTGGAATTTTCATTGGTTACTCACCCACAAAGAAAGCTTACCGGATTTACAAACGTCGTCTTGGTAAGATAATAGAAACATTGGATGCCGATTTTGATGAGGTGACAGTGATGGCTTCTGAGCAACGAAGCTCTGAACTTACGCTTCATGAGACAGGAACCAGTACTATTAGTTCCGGGTTAGCTCCCAAAAATCCTACTTCTCCATCATCTACACCACCTAGAAGGCCCGAGTGGGATGAGTTATTTCAATCGATATTTGATGAATTCTTTGATCCTCCTAGTGATGATGTTCTAGCTCCTGCAGTAGTAGCTCCGATTCCCGAAGTTGCAGCTCAAGATAATGGAAATCAATCTGATGCATCTACAGTCACTACTGAACCGGATGCACCATCCCCCAACAATTCTCAAACTTCACCCGAATCAACACCCCCACTCATTCTTGATGATGTTGAAGAGGATTACAATGATCATGACTTGGACTTTGATCACTTACAAGAGCTTCCATTCTTTGGTTTACCTATTCCCGAAAACCCTAACGGTACGTCTACCTCAGAGGAAGCTCCTGCAACCGTTCACTCTGGACCCCACGGGATTGAAAATCACAACACAAAATTGACAAAGGATTACCCAATCCGGAATATTATTGGTGATCCTCGACCAACCAGTCTTAACACGCCATCAACTACAAGAGCACGCATTATATTGTTACTTTGATGCATTTTTCTCCGAGAAGGAACCGAAAACATGGCAACAAGCGATGACACAATCGTCATGGATTGAAGCCATGCAAGAGGAACTTAATGAATTACAACGACATGAAGTATGGGAATTAGTTCCTTTACTTGAAAACGATAATATTCTTACTTTATTGTGGTATATAAGGTCAAACTCGATGAGATGGGTGGAGTTTTAAATAACAAGGCTAGATTGGTTGCTCGAGGTTACAAACAAGCATTGGGTAATTGACTTTGAAGAATCCTTTGCTCCTGTTGCAAGATTGGAGGCAATTAGACTATTCCTTGCTTATGCTGCTCACATGAACATGATCGTCTACCAAATGGATGTTAAGACAACATTTCTCAATGGTGAATTAAGGGATGTCTATGTTAGTCAGCCGAATGGATTTTTCAACTCGGAGTATCCTAATCATGTGTACAAGCTTAAGAAGGCTCTTTATGGGTTGAAACAAGCTCCACGCGCATGGTAGGATCTCCTATCATCGTATCTCATCTCAGAAGGCTTCTCCAAAAGCAAAGTGGACCCGACATTGTTCATTCTCAAGGAAGGCAACGACATGATACTGGTACAAATTTATGTTGACGATATAATATTTGCTGCCACTACTCAAAAATTGTCTGACCATTTTGAAAAAATCATGTCCACACCTTTTAAGATGTCGATGATGGGAAAAATATCATTTTTCTTAGGGCTAAAAATTTCTTAGAATCCCAGAGGCATCTTCATTAATCAATCCAAATATGCTCTTGAATCTTTGAAAAAATATCATTTTGAAAACTGTCACCCCGTGGATACTCCAATGGTGGAGAGATCCAAGTTAGATGATGATAGGGATGGGATTGCTTTCGATTCAAAACTTTACTGTGGAATGATCGGCACCCTTCTCTATCTGACTGCTGGCAAGCCTGATTTGCAGTCTGCTATATGCATGTGTGCCCGGTATCAGGCTCGACCTACCGAAAAGCACTTACATGTTGTGAAAAGGATCTTCTGGTACCTTAAAGGAACACTTCATCGTGGTCTATGGTATCCGAAGGACTCCTCTATTGCACTAATCTCATATGCAGATGCGGATCACGCTGGGTGTCAAGATACTAGACGTAGCACATCTAGAAGTGTGCAACTACTTGGAGATATATTGATAAGTTGGGCATCCAAAAGGCGGAAAAGTTCCGCGATATCAAGTATGGAAGTTGAATACATTGCCACGTCCGGTTGTTGTGCTCAAGTTGTTTGGATGCGATCACAATTGACTGACTATGGTCTTGAATTCAACAAAATTCTAATGTACTGTGACAACAAAAGTGACATTGCCCTTTGTTGCAACTACGTTCAGCACTCCAGGGCGAAGCATATTGACATACGCTGCCATTTCATCAAAGAGCAAGTGGAAAATAGAGTGATTGATGACGTATAGTCCCTAGTTGGGCTGGATAGTCCGACTCACGGGTACTACCCGCATCCATCAGGAATGGATTGCATACTTGTGCGATGTGTGCACATGGCCCATAAGGCCTGGTAAGCCACTGTTGTACAAGGGGTTAATTACTTAGCCAAGTCCTCGTCGCAGTGCGACAGGATCCGAATGAATATAACTTATATTATAGTTATATTTGCCTAAGTAAGAGGTAATATACACTTACCTTGATTAGATAATAAAGATCAAGATATTTCCAGTCATTATCTCTTCCTTAGGCTGCAAGAACAGGGAGCCCAGCCTGGACTCTCTAAAGTATAAAAGGAACCCCTTCGGTTCCACAAAGGTATGATATACACAATACCCTAAACACTAATATACTGAAATCGATTACTTACTCTCACACAGGATTCTAATCGTGGGTATCAAACCCACGGTAAGCCTAATGGTGTATGTTTAGTGCGTAGGGTCCCAAAACAAGTTTCACTTGGTACGAGAGCCGGAGTCCACAAGACCCCAAATTAAGCCTAATTTGGGTTAAGCTTGGTCTGCCCCAACTTTTGCATCAACAAGTTGACGCCATCCGTAGGACCGTTACTAAGCTCTAACAAATGACGAAAAGCGGTAAGAATGAAGGCCGTCAAGGATCCTCGATGGTGGATGGCCGTATCACATCAGTAAATGTTACCCCTAGATCTGCCAGCGAGGCAAACACTCGGGACGTGAACAATCCCTTAGTCATAAGAACGGTAGGACAGTTCTCAACTCCCCTGCTCGTCACGGGGGAAAGAGACATTGAAGATGAGTCAACTCATACTCCTCCCTATAAACAAAAAAGAAAGACGCCCTAGGAGGAGAGAGGGGAAATCATCGCTACAAAGGAACGCATGATGGAGGAGTATGTAGCTCATAACTTACAAGCACTCATTCCTTTGGTGGCAAAACATGAAAGGATGGTAGAGGAATCAAAGCGCTCTAAGCATACCGCATCCTCAGAGGACGATCTTTCAGGATCAAGTGATAGTCCGTCTGGAAAATATATGCATGCAAGTTATTTCTCGAATGACCAAATCTTCTCACAACCGTGGAGGAGAGCCAGGAAAAACTCCTTTACAAGGCGCATACAGCACTATGGAGACACCAGAAAGCGCTGCCTACCATCGAACGTAAAAACTTATGATGGACGACGGATCAAGAAGACCACTTGAAAGTCTTTGAATCTCAGGCGGGCATTGAACAAAGGCCAGAGCTCGTATGGTGTAATATGTTGAACTCCACACTCATAGGGAACGCACGGACGTGGTTTGATAGGCTTCCGCCGTGAACAGTCAACGGGTACGAAGTGCTGCGAAAAGCGTTCAAAAGAAATTATGTGCAACAAAAAAGGCATGATAGGAGTGCTGTATCGCTTGCCAGGGTAAAGCAGCGCCAAGGCGAATACTTGGAAGACTTCCTGGAACGTTTCAAAAGCGAGTGTCTTCAAGTAAAGGACTGCCCAGAAATTTTGAAAGTATCCTGCTTCATGGCGGGGATACGGAATAGCGACTTAATAAAGAAGCTTAACGAAAGAACGGCTGAAACCTTCGACGGAGTGCTAAGGCGGATAAGGTCTTTTATAAAAGGAGAATCGGCTGCTTCGGAAATAACACGAGGTACTTACGACCAAAAATCTACTCGCATGCCCATTGAAGGACCCAACAATCAAGGAAAGTCTCTAGGCCTTGATTATACAGGAAGCAAAAGGCATAGGCGAGCTTATAACTCAAGGTTTACCCCCCCTTAACTTACATCCGAGGGAAATCCTAGTGATGGAAGGTACGAGTTTCACAAGGCCAACGCCAATGACCACCCCAGTCGAAAAACGCGCCAGCAACAGATATTGTGAATACCACAATGAGAGAGGGCACGCTACAAATGAATGTATTCAGCTGTAGAAGTTTATCGAGAATAGAGTAAAGAAAGACGAACTAAAACACCTTGTCAAGGAAAACACGAAGGATGGACAAACAATCGCCAGCGCAAACATTTACATGGTGGAATCATGGCAACGAAGGACAAGACAGAGGGTGAGACAAAAATTCTCGAAGGGGAAAGACATTTCTTTTCCTCCACTCAATGCAAGGAACGTCGCAGATGGCCCGCTAGTGATAGAAATAAGCATTGGTCAGCACAGCATACATCGTATGTATGTGGATGAAGGTTCATCGGCATAAATAATGTACGAACACTGCTTTCTAAAGCTTAGCGCAGAAATAAAGAGCCGAATGATGCCTGCGACCTCTCCGTTCATCGGATTCAGCGGAGAAGTAGTATGGCCCTTAGGCCAGCTAGAGTTAGCAGTTAGAGTCGGAGATAATGAGCACTCGGTGGAAGTCCCAATGAATTTTTTTATCATACGGTCTCCATGACAGTATAACGGGATCATTGGGAGACCAGCTATACTAGCAACGCGAGCGGTACCTTCTACGGCTCATGGTATGATAAAATTCCTAGTTGATGGAGGGGTAGTAACAATATTCAACACGTCAGTTACACCCCCAGAATGCAACGCGATCACAGAATTGCCTAGGATCACGATGGAACCAATGGTGGACTCGCCACCAAACATGAAGGTAGCAATACATCCGCAGTACCCGGATCAGGAGATAACGATCAGAGGGACATTATCTGACAAAGGAAATACAGACATGTGTCGTCTTTTGAAGAATAACCTGGACGTCTTCGCATGGGAACCAAAAGATATGACGGGGGTGCCAAGGTCGATAGCTGAACACAAGCTTCAAATCGGCGAAGGGCACCCTCTAGTTAGGCAAAAGAAAAGAGGACAAGCCCCAGAGCGCAACAAGGTAATACTGGACGAGGTAAAAAAGATGGTGGACACAGGAATCATGAAAGAAGTTTACTATCATGACTGGCTCGCTAATCCGGTAATGGTAAAGAAACATGATGGCAGCTGGCGCATGTGCGTTGATTTCACAGACCTCAATAAGGCTTGTCCCCAAGACTGCTATCCACTCTCGGAAATAGATTGGAAGGTGGAATCATTATGCGGATACCCCTTCAAATGCTTCCTGGACGCGTACAAGGGATACCATCAGATACAAATGGTAGAGGAAGATGAGGAAAAGACAACATTCCATACCAGCCAGGGGGTGTACTGTTACATGAAAATGCCGTTTGGGCTAAAGAATGTAGGGGACACGTATCAACGGCTGGTTGATAAGGCATTTGAAAGCCAAATAGGGAGAAATTTGGAGTTCTATGTCGATGACTTGGTAATTGAGAGTCATACGGAGAGCGAGCTTATTCGGGACATAGAAGAGACATTTTCTACCCTCAGAAGGATAAACATGAAGTTAAACCCAAAAAAGTGCACCTTTGGGGCGACAGATGGCATGTTCCTAGGATACATGATTGACCCTAATGGAATCAAATCTTGTCCGGAGAAGACAAACGCGGTTATTCAGCTCCAGATCCCAAAGACGAAGAAGGATGTGTAGTCACTAAATGGGAAGCTTGCAGGATTGAACAGGTTCCTGTCCAAGTCAGCAGAAAAGTCGCTCCCCTTATTTAAAACACTTAAAAAGTGCATTAAGAAAGGAGACTTCAATTGGACGAAGGAAGTAGAAAAGGCCTTCGGGGAGATAAAGGCGCATTTAGCTTCGCTCCCCATGTTAGTCGCACCGTGGCCTAATGAAAAGTTGATAATATATTTATCCGCAACGCATGGAGCGATGAGCGCGGTGCTAATGACAGACAGGGACAATGTGCAAACACTAGTGTACTTTATAAGTAGAGCGTTACAGAGCTCGGAGCTAAATTACACCCCGATGGAGAAATTAGTGCTCGCACTAGTATTCGCAGCAAAAAGGTTACGCAGATATTTCCAAGCACACCTGATAGTGGTGATAACGGATCAACCCATAAAACAGGTGACCTCAAAACCAGATGTCGCAGGCAGGTTCCAAAAATGGAGTGTTATACTAGGGGAACACAATATTACCTATAGACCTCGTAATGCCGTGAAAGGGCAAATCCTGGCGGACTTTATCATTGACAAGCCAGAAGAGGGTGCTCAGGGGCTGGATTAGAAGGAGGAAGACCAAGCCCCATGGATCTAGTTCACGGATGGGTCATCCTGCACAGATGGATCAGGCGCGGGACTCATACTCACCAATCCAGAAGGAATGGAGTTCACATATGCATTACGTTTTGAATTTACAGCCACAAATAATGAGGCAGAGTATGAAGCGCTGATAGCAGGGCTAAGAATCGCAGCGAGAATGGGGGTGCACAACCTCGAAGCAAACGTAGATTCTCGGCTGGTAGCAAACCACGTACTTGGTGATTATGAAGCAAAAGAGGACAACATGGTGCAATACTTACAAAAAGTCAAGGCACTGATTGAAGGGTTCCATAGGTTCCAGATACGCCAAGTACCCTGGGGGAGAACAAGAAAGTAGACGCACTTAGCAAAATAGCTTCCACCAGTTTTGCGCACCGATCGAAACAAGTCCTAGTGGAAATCCTAAGGGACAAGTCAATAAAAGAGCAAGAAGTTGTGTCAGTTGTAGAGGAAGAAGGCCCTACATGGATGACACCGATTATAGATTACTTAACGAATGACTCAGTCCTGCATGATGAAACTAAGGCTGTAACACCCTATTTTGATTAGTGGAATGGCACGCGTGATTATAGCGTGTCATCAAAGCATACAAGGATAAATGTATAAACATCACATGACCATAAAGGAAATACCTGAATCAAACATCGGTACCCCAAAAGTAGAACTCATCACACACAAACATAAGTACTGTAAATGAAAAGGACTAAACAATGTCCATGGAAAAGAGTATCAAAAGTATGAAGAAATGCATAAAGTAATGAAGGCTAGGAAGCTTCCAATAAATATGCACGTACGCTTAAAGTCTACGAGCGTCCTTGAGTACCTGTCGTTTTGGGAACATGAAAGGAAAACGGCTGAGCATAACGCTCAGTGCACGGATATACAAATAAAGCATGAATAATGTAAGCATATAAACATGAAGCAGCGGAAAAGACTATGTCCTGGATAACCTGGTATATCTTAGTAAAACTGGTTTAATAGTTTGAAAAGCCTTATGTTTATCTTACAAAAACTGTGTAACATGTTTACCATTAGCCAATATAGGTCATGAAATATCAACGTGCATGAATACTTGGAGGGCTGATCTCGTCATGCAAATTAGAGGGGCTGCCTCTAATCTAATATACTGCTTGGGTAGGAGGGATCAGCTCCTTGTGAAGGATGCAAGGCACACACCACATTCACCTGAATAATCTGCTGAAAACATGTAAACTAGGATGCACCCATACGCCCCACATGATAATAATAATAATATGGCCAAAAGCTGAAGGGACGCCACGAGCTATCACTCCGTCATGGTAGAGTCATAACACTGGTGCCTCTAGTGTTATGGTTATGGTACCTCCATAACTAGGTGAAACTGGTCATGCATGTATATGGCTTTATGTATCTAAGAAAACATAAGCAATTCAAAAACATAAATAAGGAAGAATGTCCATACTGAAAGGACGGAGAATCCATACCTTGTGTCCAGTGAACGAAGAAGACGAACGTAAGAGAGTCCTACTTCGATATCACTAATGCTACATAAATAATATACGTGTATAAGAATCCTATTACTGAGTACGTAACTGGTTTTATATCATGTCTTAGCTTATTTTATATGTTCATGTCATGTTTTACTTGTTTTAGCTTTATACTGCGTATATCATGTATTCTATCTATTCTGATTAGGTATTACTTGTACTTCTTGTACTTGTTATGTAATAATAAGTAACTTTCTGAAAATAGCAGGTTTCCTAAAATAGAAAGTTCCCAAAAATAGAAAGTTTCCAAAAATAGATTTGCTACTTAAAATAGATAAGTTTCTAAAAGTAGAAAGTTTCCATAAATAGATTGGCTGCCTTAATTAAATAAGTTTCTAAAAATAGAAAGTTTCCATAAAGTCATGTGATTAAATAGTATAGTTTATTAATTATTTCATGTAAATTAATCAAACTATAAGTTAAAGTATTTAATTAAATATAACATGATTTAATTAAATAAGTAAAAATACTTAGGTTAAAACATGTATTAATATTTATTATTTATATAACCTAAGTCATGTAAATTAATTAATTATAAGGCATGTTTAAAAATTAAATAATTATATAGTCTAACTTAAATAATAAATACTTATGTTAAAATCCATGTATTATTATTAATAATAATAACCTAAGTCATGATGTAACTAAATTAATTAAGTAACATGTTAAATTAATTTAATTAACCTTGTAATTATTTAACTTATAAAATAATTAACTTGCAAAAATAACCCATGAACCGAGCCCGTGTTTTAATCTAAACATGTCGTGAACCGGACCGGTTTAGCCCATGAACCGGTCAATCAAACACACCCTTAACAGTGGCAAAACCGGCTTGGTCGGTTGCCACTGTTTTCGCAAAAACAGCCACCGGCTGAGCCGGTGGTTTCCCTTGTTTTCTCGGCTAAGCCGCTGGCTGGCAAAGTTCCCACCAGCTAGCCGGTGTTCCCCCTGCTGTCGCGGCTAGGGTTCCCTCTGCTTTCCATATATAGCCACCGGCTTATGCCGGTGGTGGTCTATGTTTCTGCCGAGACCCAACCAAACACAAAAACACCCCCCGACAAGGTCAGGGGTTCCCTTGTTTTTGCGGTCGAGACACAACAACACCACACAGAGACCATGGGGTCTCGGTTGATGCGCAACAAAGCAAGCTGAGACCTTTTGGTCTCGGTTCCTTGCGTCGGCTGAAACAAACACCCCTAAAACCATATGTTTTTAAACCCTCATGATTAATTAACATGTTATTTACTTGTTTTTAATAAACCATGAATTCATGTGTTCTTGATGTATTAAGGATAATTAAAAGAATTAAAAGAAAGGGTTTAAAGGTTTACCAATGCGTGAAACAATTAAGGATTGATAACACGAACAATCTTGCAAGAAATCAATCACCAAAAATCACAAACACACCCTCCTTGGTGTTCTTAAACCGGCGGCCAAAAGGGAGAAGGAGAAAAGGATTTAGGGTTTTGTATTTTTCTAATTTTATGTAATTATGAAAAATATGTTTTCCTTTTTCTTGTTTTGGTAAAAATTGCATGGGCTTGGCCCTTTCCCTTTGTCTTGTCCGCGGGTAGATGGGGCCCACAAGGGTAACCCGAATGTTTTCTCGTGTCTAATATAATGTGTGTTCTCGTGTTCGTGTTTACATGATTTTATTCTTAATTGTTCGTGTTATATTATATACTTGTACGTAGTCGTAATAATAATTACGTAAATACATATTAATGGGTTCGTGTTTATTTAAGTTCATGATTTCATGTTCATATGTTCGTGATTATAATTATTATTGAAATAATTATCGTGTCTTAATACATATTAAATACTTGTCGTGTTATAACACGTACGTAATACTTATAAATCTTGATCGTGAAACGTAAACGTGCTATAAAAGGAAAGTTCTAATCATGTACGTACGATCATAAGGGTACTATTCATGGTAAAAGCATGCGGGTTTTACAACTCTTCCCCCCTAAAAAGAATAATTTGTCCCTGAATTATAGATAATATAAACTGGAAATGAAGAACATACCCGAATTCAAAATATGAAATGAGGGTAAGAAGCCCGGATAGACTCCTCTGTTTCCCAAGTGGCTTCCCGCTCGGTATGATCCCTCCAAAGGATTTTGACGAATGGAATCGTCTTCCTTCTCATGATTCGTTCTTGTCTGTCAAGAACTCGTTCGGGTTCTTCTATGAAAGTGAGATCTTCACGAATCTATTCCAGTGGATACTGAACCATGTGAAGGGGATGATACTTGTACCCTCTGAGTAAGGACACATGGAAAACATCGTGAACATGAGAAAGCTGCGGAGGTAACGCTAAACGGTAAGATACTTCACCGACTCATTCGATGACATCAAACGGTTCAATGAATCAAGGACTGAGCTTCCCTTTGATTCCAAAACGTCTAACACCACGTGCCGGAGAACCCTTATGGAAAACTTGATCTCCTACGTTGAAATGTAAGTCCCTACGATGCTTGTCTGCATAACTCTTCTAACGTGACAGTGCTTCTTGCAGTTTCTTGTTAGCTACTGCGACCTTCTCATTAGTCAACTCTATCATTTCTGGTCCTTCAAGTGTTCGCTCACCAACCTGATCCCAGCAGATTGGGGCGCGACACTTTCTGCCATACAACACCTCGAAAGGAGCACACTTGATACTTGCGTGCCAACTGTTGTTGTATGCAAACTCCACCAAACAGATAAAATTGTCCCATTCACCCGTCCATTCCAACGCACATGACCTAAACATTTCTTCTAATGTCTGAATCGTTCGCTCCAATTGTCCGTCTGTTTGAGGATGAAAAGCCATGCTAAGCTTAAGTTTTGTACCCTAAGCTTTCTACAGACTTCTCCAAAATCGCGAAGTGAACCGAGGATCTCTGTCTGAGACTATGTTGGATGGAGCACCATGAAGTCTCGTGATCTCCTTCTTGTAAGTATCGGCAAGTTTACTGACCGAATATTCCTTACGATCAGTAAGAAATGAGCTGATTTGGTAAGTCGATCAATGATAACCCAAATCACATCGTGCTTCCTCTTTGTCTGCGGAAGGCCGGTAACAAAATCCATGGTGATCTTGTCCCACTTCCACTCTGGGATATCTAACGGTTTAAGGAGACTGCCAGATCGCTGATGCTCGATATTAACCTGCTGGCAGGTAAGACATTTGGAGACGTAAGTCGCAACATCCTGATTCATACCACTCCACCAAAAGTACTGCTTGAGGTCATGGTACATCTTGGTCGAAACAGGATGAATAGATAATGGAGAGCTATGAGCCTCAAGAAACAATGCTTCCTGGAGTTCTTGATCATCAGGAACACAAAGTCTCGTGCCCTGCCATAAGATACCTTCTGCGTCTACTCGGAATTCTGTCTGTTTCTTCAAATTCTGAATTATCGCCCAGATTTCACCATCATCCTTCTGAGCTTCCTTGATCCTAGAGAGTAACTCGGGTTCCACTCTAAGATTAGCCCACTAACCGTGTTGTCCACGTACCATGATCTCTATGTCTAGTCGCTCCAAGTCTCTTATAATTTCCTCCTCAATTTTAATGTCGTTTATCATTCCAGACTTTCTACTAAGTGCATCTGCCACTACATTCGCCTTGCCGGGATGATACTGCAGATTAATGTCATTATCCTTCAACAGCTCTAACCATCTCCTCTGTCTCATGTTCAATTCACGTTGAGTGAAGATATACTTCAAGCTCTTGTGGTCCGTAAAAATGTCACATGATTCTCCATACAAGTAGTGCCTCTATATCTTCAATGCAAACACGACTGCTGCAAGTTCTAAGTCATGCGTAGGGTAATTTTCCTCATAAGGCTTAAGCTTCCGTGAAGCGTACGCGATCACTTTCCCATGTTGCATGAGAACACAGCCAAGTCCCTTTCCCGATGCATCACTGTAGATCTGAAATCCACCTTTACCAGATGGGAGAGTAAGAATCGGTGCAGATACTAACTTCTGCTTTAGGTCTTTAAAGCCCTTATCTCTTTCTTCAGTCCAGACAAATTTCTCCCCTTTCCGCATCAGTTTGGTCAATGGTAGTGCTAAACGGGAAAAGTTCTCCACGAATCTACGGTAATAACCAGCTAAGCCTAGGAAACTGTGGACTTCAGTTGTTGATGTCGGTCTTGGCCACTTGGTAATAGCCTCAACCTTTGCTGGATCCATCGTGATTCCTTCTGCTGATACAATGTGACCTAAGAAAGCCACCTTGTTTAACCAGAACTCACACTTGGAGAATTTAGCATACAACTGCTTCTGGTGAAGAATCTGTAGTACTGTACGAAGATGGTCTTCGTGTTCCTCCTTGGACTTAGAGAATATCAGTATATCGTCAATGAAGACAATGACGAACTTGTCCAGAAATTCATGGAAGATTTTGTTCGTCAAATCCATGAACACTGCTGGAGCATTGGTAAGGCCAAATGGCATGACTACAAATTCGTAGTGTCCATAGCGTGTACGGAAAGCAGTCTTGGCGATGTCCTGCTCCTTAACCAGTAGCTGATGATAGCCCGACCTTAGATCAATCTTGGAGAAATGTTTGGCCCCTTGAAGTTGGTCAAACAGATCGTCTATACATGGTAGTGGATACCTATTCCTGATGGTAATCTTGTTGAGCTCGCGATAGTATATGCAAAGATGCATACTGTTTTCCTTCTTCTGAACGAATAAGACCGGTGCGCCCCATAGAGATGCACTCGGTCGAATAAAGCCTTGTTCCAGGAGTTCTTGCAATTGATCCTTCAGCTCCTTCAACTCAGTGGGAGCCATGCGATAAGGAGCCTTGGAAATCGGCTCAGCTCCTGGGATGAGCTCGATATTAAATTCTACTTCACGTGCAGGTGGTATGCATGGAAGTTCTTCTAGAAATACATCTGGAAATTCTAACACTATCGGCTGATTCTGAGTTGATAGGCATTCAGCATCCATGTCATGAATAGTAGCTAGATAGCCCTCACAACCATGTGAAAGAAATGCACGTGCTTGCAAGGTTGATATGATTTATACAGACCTTCCGGGTACGAACTGTAACACCCCAAAAATCCAGTAGGTCCCACACAAGCAACATGGGGGTGCCACGTTAAGTAAATCAGAAAACTGCAATATAAGGGCTGTAAAATGACGTAATAAAACCTGTTTTCACATCTCAACCTAACGGAAAATATTAAATAAATCAAGTGTTTTGCGGAAGTTTAAATTAAATAGGTCCCAAACAAGTTTAAAGTTTCAAATGAATCACATAGGCTTCTACCCAAGTCAAAGTTTAACCAAGTTTTACCGTAAGACATCTAACGATGAATTTGTGTCCAAATCTTACCCTTTCATGGAATTTAACCATGGATACAACAAAATAGTTTAGAAAAAGGTAAGCATGTCAAAAGCAAAATACTACAGAATAAGCCGAATGTTCGCAATATCCACGAGCTCCCATCCATGTAACTAAGCTTGATTACCTGAGAAATAGATGTAAAATCGTCAACATAAAGTTGAGTGATATTCATAGGTTTAGTAGTAAAGGTGTGAAATACAAGCATTCATTTGTAGAACAAGTAAATAGAGAAAATGGTTATGATCATTAACCATAGTCCGAAACCAATATTATTACTGTTTAGTTCATGAACCGAAGCTTAACTCAAAGTAAGTTCCTCTAGGGAGTATTCAGCCTAAATACTCAAGTATAAACAAATGTAAGTGCGTCAAGGTAATCGGGACGGGGATTGTCAATCCCGATGGATCCACCCACAACATTCGCGCTTAGCGCAAAGCATACGGGACAATTAACGATTAATGATCAAGAGAGGAAACTTAAGGCTATTAACTATAAGCAATAATATCAATGAAAACTGTTGGAAAGCATACAAGTCTGAAAATCATACAAGTTTTGGATAGCATGTAGTTTTTAAATGGATGTGTTCCACCATGTAAAATCTCACCCCGCGTTTAGAAACAATGTACAAGTAGTAAAAGGGGATATGAACTCACCTTCGATAAGCGTGCTAAGCTAAGAAGGAAAATGAACAACACAATAATATTCAAGGACATACACAACGGTTTCGTGACGTATAAATAGAAGATACCAAGAACAAAGAATAGAAAAACTAGTAAACTAGTCACTAGTAGAAATACGTATAAAAGAAATTTAGTATTCGCGTAACTTGAAAGCACAAAATGATTCGGACTTGGGATGTGGTCAATGGAATGGGGTCTACTGTATGAAATCATTATCAAACTCATTTTAATCTTTAAAGTCTTGTACATGATTAACTTACACAATTAAGTTACAAAAATTAGTTAACTAGTGCAATAGAAGCACATTTTGAAAACAAGCTGTCAAGATTAATTCACAAGTAAAAATGTGTAAAAGTTCTGAATGTGAGGCTTATGGGTCTGGAAAGACATTTGAAATAAATTTCCAACCCAAAAAGAATCAACTTAATTTCATTTACCCATCAACGGGAAAGTTCATTTTAGTGCAGCAACCTCTTTTACCCAAAATGACCCGTTTTAGACACAAAACGGGTTTGACCGTTACAGACAATCCGTAAAAGCTTTTAACTTAATTCCAAAGAGAAAAGTCATATATTTTCCATATGTTATGTATAAAAGCACAGAAACGCCATTTTGACTTAAAAAGGTTTGACCTTTAACAAATTTTTGGCGCGAAATTACATTTTGACCGGTTTCACCGTTTTGACCATAAAATGAGTATCCGGATAGTACTATCGTCCATTCAACTCTGTACAAGCTTAGAACGACATTGGCTATCTATTTTTAAACAAAAACATAGGTCTTGTTTTTACAAAAATTTGGCCATAGGCTGCCTAAACCCACGAAATTTTCCAAGTGTTTTACACTTCCACAACATGTTCTAACAAGCCCTAATTGTTATAAAACCATGAAAAATACTTGTACACATTTACCAAACACCAAAAACGCATAAGGTGCCGTTTGGGACAGAGGGTATTTAGTTCATTTATCATAATCATTCCATATCACAGGTCCAAAATCATTGCATACATAAAAATATAGTTATTTAGGGTTTGAATCATACCAAAACACAAGTAAACTTGTGCTAGTAAATCGAAACCACAAGAACTTCTAGCTCCACCTAGTGAACTTGAACCAAATCAACCTAACAAGTGACCACATTTGATTTTCATTAGCAAATATCACATTCTAAGCATAACCCATCTTTTAGAACACGTTTTTAAACAAGGATTTACAAAGATTTTTGAAGATTTGAGCTATATCAAGAACATGCAAAACTTGTTACAAGTGTAAATTAACACATGGGCTTATGTTAGGAATTGAAAGAGAAACATAAAACAAGAAATTTTATACCTTGAATCAAAGAAAATCACTGGTTATGGTGGCCTTGTTTTGGTTCGTTGCACCACAGAAAGAAAAGAATGATACTGTGTTTTTTTGTCAAGTTTGATAAAAGGAAGTGCAATATATCTAATTTTATAAAATAAAAATATATGGTGGACTCCCTTGGGCTTGGGCTAGCTGAAATCCCCACCACCAAGACAAATTTTTCATTGTTTTGGCCCAATTAATTTTACGGTTTTATTAAACGTGTAGTTTTCAACAAAAACCGACACCCGTTTAAACTTAAAAAACGAAATTTCTTTAAAATTTCTCGTAAACACTTGTTTGGTTCTAAAATCACTAAGGAAGCCTAAAAATTCTAATACAACTCAAGTAAGTAGAAAATAAATTTTTGCGGTGTCGGATCCACCCGAAAAGTCAGCCCGATGCCTGAAAACGCGAAAATATAAAAATTCACCGTTGTGTCTGTAATCGTCCAAGATAATGTTTTTCATTATTTTTCGAGTAAAAGTCAAGAATAAGTCATATAAAATATGTCGAAACCTCGTAAAACGTGTATTACTGAAAAATTTGAATTAACGAATAAGAATCGAGTAAAATAGAATAAATGGAATAAAGTAATTTCCAGAAAAGACAAGTTGTCAAAATTATTTTTGGAGTAAAATAACAGTAATAAGTTGTATAAAATATATCGAGACCTCGTTAACCGTGTAATACTGAAAAAGTCGTAGTAACCAATTAGAATCAAGTAAAATGGAATAAATAGAATAAAGTAATCACTGGAAAAAGACGAGTTCTCACAGTCGACCCCTCTAAAGGAACTATGGTCCCTCAGAGTTCAACTGGAGAAGGTAAAAGTTGAGGAATTCGTCAATGTAAACTATGACGAACAGATCAAGTTAGGATCTGCAACCCTGTTCGTCAATCCAACATTGCAAGGGCGTTCGTAAGACTAAACGGCATCACGGTAGACTCAAAATGTTCGTAACGGGTACATAAGGCGGTTTTAGGAAAATCACTTTCATGAACTCGCAATTGATGGTAACTAGATTTGAATTCTATTTTAGAAAATAGCAAGCACTCATTCAGCTTCAAGGTGCTAAATGGTACAAAGATTGCAACAAGTAACGCACCAGGAATGAGATCAATTTTGGATTCAGCTTCGCACGCAGGAGGTTATCTGGACAAGTCATTACGAAATAGCCCAAGAAAATCACAGACGGCACGGATATCGTCCAAACGCTTTTCAGCAGATATAATATATTGTAGAGAGTTTGAGTCATCTACCGGCTGATCGCCGTGGAGTTCCAACATCGCACCAGAAGGCAAAGGAATACGTAAAATTCGCTCAAAGCAAACAATGACCGCACGATGGGTCACTAACCAATCCATAACCACGATGACATCAAAGCTGCCAAGCCGTGTGGGTAGGAGCTCAAAAAAAAAACTGGTGACCAAGCAGGTCAAATGTACAATTGTGTAAAACAGAACCGGTGGCAACAGGATTGATGGCCAAGAAGGTAAATCGAAAACGGTTAAAATGTGCGAGAAGAGATTAGAATAAACAAAAACGAGGAAGCGCAAAATAAATAAACAATGAAGCCCAGAAATTCGCATTATTAAAAGGTAAACACACTGTACGGATTAAAATCAGCGTTAAAGGTACCAATCACTTAGGTTTAGATCAATCATGGTAATAACGCAGTAAATTATAATGACTTTCAAAAGAGCTTGGTGATTATAAGTAAGAATAGTATCAAATAAAATTTTCAACCATTCCAAAAATAAGTAGAATAAGTATTTTTTTTTTGAAGAAACTGTAGGGTGTATGTATGAAACTGAAATTTGAAATCCAGGTTTAAGATTGCAAGTATAGAAATTCCATTTTTAGATTCTGAAAAAAACAAAGCACCGAAAAGAAAACGTCCTCTTTTTATTTTTAACCTATATTGATAAGGTATAATTGAAACGGGTTGAAATAAACGTATTATTATTTTTAAAGAAATCCATGTATTTTAAAACGTTAGCCATTTATTTTACGGAGAAAGTGTATAAATCCACTTCTTAGATGTAAGAAGTTAATCTAGTAATTTTGAACATTTGTGATAATCTTGTAAATTTTCGTAAAACTTTGTAAAAATCTTTAAAAAGTTTCGTAGGTGTAATCTATGCATCAACAGTAAGCAGGGAACACACTCGGAATTCCACAATATATAAGGTAGAAACAGAACAAGAATAATGAATACAAGTTGCATAATGCGCAAGCAATAATTATATTGCAGCACTTAAAAGTCGTACGGATCTTTGAAGCGAGGACACAATACACGTGTCGACGATAAGACGGCGAAAACAACCAAGTACATCATCAAGTCGTCCATTCATAAAATGGAAAATGTTTTACTCATAGAGTTCGCGAAGATCGATACACAACCGAAAGATAATAGAGTTCATTCAGAAATTTCCAAGTCAAGGGGAAAAGAAAACAATGTTCGTGACTTAAGAAAGAGTCGCCGCGTAAACGACACGAATAAAATTTAAGTAAAGAGGAAAATAAACATCATTCACACCCTTTAGTAACGGGTACACATAACCCGTGCATTCGTAACTCGTCATCCAAAGTCAGTGACATTTCGGAGATCTACCCATGTCACTCGAAGACGTCAATAAAATAATGGATAAAGCATCGAAACTTCAAGATGATCACCAATGATCGATGATTTTACAAGCAGTCAAAAGAACTTTCATCGTGAAGGGAGACAGAAGCAAAGTTCAAGGTGACAGTGGTCATGAACGGATACACCCACGTGTGGTGAATTCGTTTGAGTAAGGATATGGGCACATATGCAGATGTCCCATGATAGAACTAATTGCAAACCTCATCAAGATTGTGTTTTTCAACAAACTTGTTAAAAGTTGATCTTTATCAAAAATAAAAAATTGGTGGTGGCTACTATTTAGCCGTGCATGGCTCCATCTAAATTATACACAGGTGCACAACTATGTATAATTTAGGCCCAGCAATGCAATGCTCAGCTTCGTCAAACCATTATTATTATAATTCAATGTATAAACCATAACATTCATAGAGTAGAAATCAAACAATTTCTGAAGATCTTTTATAGTAGAGTACCTATTTAATTTGCCAGATAATTTGTAAACGGTTTTAAAATGATAATCATTTATTAAAACTCAAGCGAAATATCTCGTAAAATGATAGTATCGCTAAGTTTCCTTAGGCAGAATTAAATATACTTGGTAAAATAGTAACATGTTAAATTTTCTCGGGTGACATCATATCCACTTTGTAAAACACTGAGTGGTTTGCACAAGAGTATCAAATGGTAGTTCACAAGAGAATGGGAGAATCAATCACGATACGATAATTTTTTTTTGTTTTTGTTTTGGAGAGGTTAAACCAGAAACTTCATGAAATAGAGGGTATTAAAGGCGATAGAATACGGAGAGGAGAATTGTCAATCACGGCTTCAAGCAATAGAGAGCGAATTGCAAAACACAAGTCAACACAAGGATTCAGTCAGAATTTGCATAATATGATATTTCAAATCCATGAACGAGAAAGTTTAGACAAGAAAGACTTTAGCATGCATAACTGAATAGTCTACAGAAAATGCAACACTGAGGAGTATCATTAGCAACAATGAAAGTTATAAGCGTAAGAATACTGGAATTTAGAGCAGTGCAACTGAAATCACATGATGAGTAGTAAACCAAGAAAATCGTAGTAAACCAAGAATATAGTAGCAAATCGAGAATGTAGTAAGTCAAAGAATGTAGTAGCGAATCAAGAATGTAATAGTAAACCAAGAATATGATGGTAAATCAAGAATGTAACGAAAATCCAAGGAAGTGGTAATAAATCAAGGAAGTAGTGATAAATCATGAGTGTAGTAGTAAATCAAGGATGTAGTAAATCAAGGATGTAGTAAATCAAGGATGTAGTAAATAAAAAAAACCATTTTCTAAACAAAGTGGTAACCATGTTCGTCACAAGTAGTATATTGACATAGCATGTCGAATAGTAGCAAGATATTACAGCGGAAAGTGGAAACAATAACTGAAATACATGGAAATCAATGTACATGAAATAAGGAAAGAAAATCTAGAAGATCGAAGTAATCAAGTAGATGACCAGCAGACGAATCATCGCCGGTTGAGAAGAGATCGTTGTTCTCAGAAAGGTTGTTCGATATGTCACGTCCAAGTTGTACCATGTTCATAAAACTTTTCAACTTTTGAAGAGTTTCTATTTTTAGTATGTTTCTATTATAGGAAACTTTCAAAATTTGGAAAGCCTAGAAAGATAAATTAATTTACATCGGCTCGTAAAGATGAATTTCAATTTTTTTTTCCGTATCGTCTTACTAAAGTTTTTCTATAGAACTTCACTTGTAACTTCAACAATGTATTTTTTTTTATTTTCCACATAGACACAGAAAACTTCGAGTTTTAGACCCGTTAGCAACGTTTTTCAACTTAACAAGCCCCGCTGGGGAAGTAATACGACCCAACGAACAACTTTTTAGTTTTACACAAAACCCGAAAATCGACAAAAAAGGACGTAAATGCCCCTACATCAGATCTGATAGAAAACGAAATAAAATGAAATTACCTATTTTTCGTTAACTTTTTGACACGTTATCACGCATTTTAGACCACGCTTTTATCGCGGTAAGCTAGTCACGGCATTCTGAACAACTTTCATGTTTCGCCGGAAGGCTGAAACGGATTCTGAAGTGCTCGAAACGGCCGTTCAAAACTGGACCAGCATCTAATTTAACGTAATAGCTGAATTTTATGTATTAACATGCTGAACTGAATTTTGTTAAAATTAAGCCACTTCTACTCACTTTGAGACTCCGATTTCCTATAGTAGACTAGAAATATCATTCCGGACAACTTTCGTGTTTTGGCCGAAGGCCGAAACGGACCAGAAGACGCTCAAAACGTTAAAATTCGGTTCTGCGCAGATTTAATATTTTACCAAAAACTTGTTGAATTTTTACTTGAATTCTCAAAAATTGAATCGGCTCTAAAATGTTCGTTTTTAGGAGTTAGAAGCTCTATTTTATGTCAAAACGATCGTCTAAATAAGATTTATCTACACATTCAATAAAAATATAGATTTTCGAAAATCTCGGACCTCGTTTTCCACGATAAAGTTTCTGCAGCAATGCTGTTTGGAAATTAAAGAAATTCAAAATCTTAAAATTTTGGCGCAAATCTTCTTTTTTGTGAGTTAAAAATCGTGCCATATATCAAAACGTTCGTAAAATTTGACCCCTTTTGTAATTCCAAGGGCAAAACTAGTTTCAATAACCTTAACACGACCAAATTGAGCTCGCAAATTTTATGCAATAAACATATTTTTCGAGACATCATAAAATCTCAACCAAAAACACTATTAACTTGTCACATGTATCACGAAAACATCCCAAATTGTTTAATTCAGTATACTAACACCTTTTTAATATGATAATTAGTGTGCACGCACATCTCATGGAACTGAAATTGTTAAAAGATAATTAATCCAAACGCACCTATATGAAATTATTATAAAATTGTTTCAAGAAAACCATCATATGGGAATAAGGTAAAGCGATGTATAGTGTAATCAAGTTCAAATATTTAAATGTAGGTACTCAACGGTATTTTGAATCATGTAGTAAGAAATCAAGTTTAGTAAACATTTAGGTACAATTATGTAGTAAAAACATACTACAATCGACGGACATATCTTAAGCGAGGAGGTCGTAAGACAACGATGACGTTTCATGGATGTAGTTAAATGCTATAATTCAAAGTCGGGAAAATTGAATACGAAAATTCGAGCAATGGTCAAATGTCATGCAATCATAACCAAGAGGGTTAACAGAAAGAATATGGAAACTCACGATAGAATTCGGTACAATACCAAAAGTAAATTTCAAGAGATGTCGAAAGAACACGATGGCGCTCCAAGGCAATAATCGAATGCCACAATTTAAAGTCGGACAAATAAACAGATTGATCCACGAACCAATAGACGAAATCGAACACACCCAAAGTGTTATATAAATAGTAACATAAAAATGATCAAGGAGAGGGATATGAAATCCACAAAAAGAAAGAAAGAAAAAAAGAAAAAAAAATTATACGATCGAAGAATTCTTTCAAAGGCTTAATAGCCGAAATTGATCAAACCAATGATGGTCAATAAAAATCCTCATGATCAACAATGATCAACACAAATACGACGCGGGAGGATATAAAAGTAGAGTAGTGAATATTGTAGTAATATAGAAATCTCAGAGTAAACCAATGTGAATGTGAATCAAATGAAGTAAAGAGAATAGTACATAATGTAACAAGTGTAAGAATCTCAAAGTAAAACAATATAGTCCAAAATCAAGTAAAGTAAGGATTAGAGAGTTACCCGTGGATGCTGACAATTCTTGGCACATTCTGTATTTGACACTAAGACTCAAGAAATAAATTTGAAAACTTTTATGGTTATAGACCAAGTTTCTTAGTTCCCTATAACCGAAGCTCTGATACCAAACTGTAACACCCCGAAATCCAGTAGGTCCCACACAAGCAACATGGGGGTGCCACGTTAAGTAAATCAGAAAACTGCAATATAAGGGCTGTAAAATGACGTAATAAAACCTGTTTTCACATCACAACCTAACGGAAAATATTAAATAAATCAAGTGTTTTGCGGAAGTTTAAATTAAATAGGTCCCAAACAAGTTTAAAGTTTCAAATGAAGCACATAGGCTTCTACCCAAGTCAAGGTTTAACCAAGTTTTACCGTAAGACATCTAACGATGAATTCGTGTCCAAATCTTACCCTTTCATGGAATTTAACCATGGATACAACAAAATAGTTTAGAAAAAGGTAAACATGTCAACAGCAAAATACTATAGAATAAGCCGAATGTCCGCAATATCCACGAGCTCCCATCCATGCAACTAAGCTTGATTACCTAAGAAATACATGTAAAATCGTCAACATAAAGTTGAGTGATATTCATTGGTTTAGTAGTAAAGGTGTGAAATACAAGCATTCATTTGTAGAACAAGTAAATAGAGAAAATGGTTATGATCATTAACCATAGTCCGAAACCAATATTATTGCTGTTTAGTTCATGAACCGATGCTTAACTCAAAGTAAGTTCCTCTAGGGAGTATTCAGCCTAAATACTCAAGTATAAACAAATGTAAGTGCGTCAAGGTAATCGGGACGGGGATTTTCAATCCCGATGGATCCACCCACAACATTCGCGCTTAGCGCAAAGCATACGGGACAATTAACGATTCATGATCAAGAGAGGAAACTTAAGGCTATTAACTATAAGCAATAATATCAATGAAAACTGTTGGAAAGCATACAAGTCTGAAAATCATAAAAGTTTTGGATAGCATGTAGTTTTTAAATGGATGTGTTCCACCATGTAAAATCTTACCCCGCGTTTAGAAAAAATGTACAAGTAGTAAAAGGGGATATGAACTCACCTTCGATAAGCGTGCTAAGCTAAGAAGGAAAATGAACAACACAATAATCTTCAAGGACCTACACAACGGTTTCGTGACGTATAAATAGAAGATACCAAGAACAAAGAATAGAAAAACTAGTAAACTAGTCACTAGTAGAAATACGTATAAAAGAAATTTAGTATTCGCGTATCTTGAAAGCACAAAATGATTCGGACTTGGGATGTGGTCAATGGAATGGGGTCTACTGTATGAAATCATTATCAAACTCATTTTAATCTTTAAAGTCTTGTACATGATTAACTTACACAATTAAATTACAAAAATTAGTTAACTAGTGCAATAGAAGCACATTTTGAAAACAAGCTGTCAAGATTAATTCACAAGTAAAAATGTGTAAAAGTTATGAATGTGAGGCTTATGGGTCTGGAAAGACATTTGAAATAAATTTCCAACCCAAAAAGAATCAACTCAATTTCATTTACACATCAACGGGAAAGTTCATTTTAGTGCAGCAACCTCTTTTACCCAAAATGACCCGTTTTAGACACAAAACGGGTTTGACCGTTACGGACAATCCATAAAAGCTTTTAACTTAATTCCAAAGAGAAAAGTCATATATTTTCCATATGTTCTATATAAAAGCATAGAAACGCCATTTTGACTTAAAAAGGTTTGACCTTTAACAAATTTTTGGCACGAAATTACATTTTGACCGGTTTCACCGTTTTGACCATAAAATGAGTATCCGGGTAGTACTATCGTCCATTCAACTCCGTACAAGCTTAGAATGACATTGGCTATCTATTTTTAAACAAAAACACAGGTCTTGTTTTTACAAAAATTTGGCCATAGGCTGCCTAAACCCACGAAATTTTCCAAGTGTTTTACACTTCCACAACATGTTCTAACAAGCCCTAATTGTTATAAAACATTGAAAAATACTTGTACACATTTACCAAACACCAAAAACGCATAAGGTGCCGTTTGGGACAGCGGGTATTTAGTTCATTTATCATAACCTTTCCATATCACAAGTCTAAAATCATTGCATACATAAAAATATAGTTATTTAGGGTTTGAATCATACCAAAACACAAGTAAACTTGTGCTAGTAAATCGAAACCACAAGAACTCCTAGCTCCACCTAGTGAACTTGAACCGAATCAACCTAACAAGTGACCACATTTGATTTTCATTAGCAAATATCACATTCTAAGCATAACTCATCTCTTAGAACACGTTTTTAAACAAGGATTTACAAAGATTTTTGAAGATTTGAGCTATATCAAGAACATGCAAAACTTGTTACAAGTGTAAATTAACACATGGGGTTATGTTAGGAATTGAAAAATAAACATAAAACAAGAAATTTTATACCTTGAATCAAAGAAAATCACTGGTTATGCTGGCCTTGTTTTGGTTCGTTGCACCACAGAAAGAAAAGAATGATACTGTGTTTTTTTTGTCAAGTTTGATAAAAGGAAGTGCAATATATCCAATTTTATAAAATAAAAATATATGGTGGACTCCCTTGGGCTTGGGCTAGCCGAAATCCCCACCACCAAGACCAATTTTTCATTGTTTTGGCCCAATTAATTTTACGGGTTTATTAAACGTGTAGTTTTCAACAAAAACCGACACCCATTTAAACTTAAAACGATTTTTTTTTAAATTTCTCGCAAACACATGTTTGGTTCTAAAATCACTAAGGAAGCCTAAAAATTCTAATACAACTCAAGTAAGTAGAAAATAAATTTTTGCGGTGTCGGATCCACCCGAAAAGTCAGCCCGATGCCCGAAAACGCGAAAATATAAAAATTCACCGTTGTGTCTGTAATCGTCCAAGATAATGTTTTTCATTATTTTTCGAGTAAAAGTCAAGAATAAGTCATATAAAATATGTCGAAACCTCGTAAAACGTGTATTACTGAAAAATTTGAATTAACGAATAAGAATCGAGTAAAATAGAATAAATGGAATAAAGTAATTACCAGAAAAAACAAGTTGTCACAATTATTTTTGGAGTAAAATAACAGTAATAAGTTGTATAAAATGTATCGAGACCTCTTTAACCGTGTAATACTGAAAAAGTCGTAGTAACCAATTAGAATCAAGTAAAACGGAATAAATAGAATAAAGTAATCACTGGAAAAAGACGAGTTCTCACACGAACCCATTGTGAATGTACTCTGGTGCATTAACATCACTGAAGATGACTCGGTACGAATGGCAGTCTATGGTAGCATGATGCTTGGATAGCCAATCCATGTCTAAAATCATGTCAAAATCATTCATGTCCAGCGGAAGTGCGTCAACAGGACGAATCTTGTCATCAAACTCTAGGGGAAGGCTCTTGTACACATGGGTTATGCGTATAGAGTCTCTCAAAGGCGTGGTAATATTCAGTATATTCTCTAGTGGCATGGGGAGTATCCTAACATTCTTGGCATAAGCAGTAGAAATGACCGAGTGAGTAGCACCCATATCAAACAGAACACATGCAGATTCCAGTGATGGTACCTATAGACTTGTTGGCCTGATCGCGAGATGTCGTGTAAACACGTCCACTAGTAGGAGGCGGCTTGGTATCAGCATGTCCTGATGTGCCCTCCATCTCGCCCTTGCGGAAGTCCTTCATGCGATGGTCAGGAAGACCACACTTGTAGCATGCGTCGCTGTCGCGGCGACATGGACCTGGGTGCCTACGGTGGCAGGTAGTGCAAAGAGGATGAGTATATCCTCTAGCATGTATCCTGACTGGCTGAGAGCCTGATAAGAACAATATACATGAGACATGATAATAGGTACAAGGACAATGCGGATAATTCGTAAGATGGAATACCAATGATAGCTAGACGGTTAGGCTGTGAACCTCTCTAGTTCTGGTCCCTCCCGTTACCATGATTCCTGGTAGAAGATTCTCTAATTTGTCAGAATTAAGAATTATAACATGTAATCATAAGAAAATGAGTAAGTATAAGGACCTGCTGTTGTTGGAGTGTCCAGCGTTGCTACGATTATTATCATTACCGCCACGCCTATCCGTATCAGAACAGTCGTGAGTCTGACCGTTTCCCTTGAGCTGAGTAGGCTGTTGCTGAGTAGCCGGCTGAGAACGGTCCCCAATCTTCTGCCTGGAAGATACAGTTTAAAGAGATGAAATATTGACATATATTCAAAGAATACGGATTGGTCACCGTTGAATACTAATGTTTACCTCTTATCGGGTCTCTCTGCTTCCCCGAACTCTTCTCTTTCCTGCAACATCTCCAGCTTACGTGCTACATCGGCCACTTGTGCCACCGTGTTGAACGTAGCACACACCAGGTTGTTTGCGACCGATGTACGAAGAGCCCACCGGAAGTGGTGTGCTTGCTCTTCAGGAGTACCTGTTGCTGCACTAAGAAAACTAGCCAAGCGAAGAAAGCGCTGCATGAACGCGTTGCTATTCTCCCTAGCTCTCTGTCGGATTCCATGGTACTCTCTCTTCCGCTTGTCTTGCTCAACCTTGGGAAAGAACTGTCCCATCACCAAATCCCTGAACTAAGCCCAAGTCAAACTAGCCACCCAATTATCACATCCCTTAGACTGCTTCAGTGCCGTCCACCATGATAGCACATCACCTTTGAACCGGTAGCAGACCAACCTCGACTTGAAGACGGGGTCACAACCCATAGCATCGAAGATCTTCTCAATGTGAGCTAACCAGCTTTCAGCTTCACTGGGGCTATCTATTCTCTCGAAAGCTCGAGGGCGTAGCTTATTGAATCTCTCCAGCCATGTGACCAATGTTGCTGGAGGAGGAGAAGGATGTACCGGGTGTTGCTGCTGATTGTTGGCAGCCTGCACCTCAGCCCTGATTTCGTTCCTCAACTAAGGAAGCATAGCTTGCATTGCAGCTTGGATTGCTGCATTGAGTTGTTCCTACTCGCGTGTGAGAACCATCTGACACTATAACATAAAATACATGATTAAACTGATCAAAACATAAACTATATACATGAAAAAAAAATTATACCAATAAATCATGAGAAAAAATTTATGCAAGAAAATTAGTACATGAATGTATGATGCAGTTTTATGAAAACTTTTGTATGCGCGAGAGTGAACGCCTATGGTCAGTTCACTCAAAACAAATGACATGGCGAGGGGACGCCAATGGGTCGGTCACAAATTTAAAAGTTTCTATAAAAGCACATGCGACTAAATAGGGCCAGTCCTGTATCAACCATTACTTAGTCATAAACCTACGACAATGACATATATATGTATGCATGAAAATGATGAATGCATGAAAACCGACTGTCAGTTCTAGGAATACCATAGTGACTACCCACTAATCACAGGTCGTGTTTTGAGAGCCTACAAGTCGAAGCCTTGGCTCTGATACCATAATTGTAACACCCCATTTTGATAAATGGAATGTCACGCGTGATTATGGCGCGTCATCAATGCATACAAGGATAAATGTATAAACATCACATGACCATAAAGGAAATACCGGAATCAAACATCGGTACCCCAAAAGTAGAACTCATCACACATAAACATAATTACTGTAAATGAAAAGGACTAAACAATGTCCATGGAAAAGAGTATCAAAAGCATAAAGAAGTGCATAAAGTAATGAACTCATCACACACAAACATAAGTACCGTAAAAAAAATGAAGGCTAGGAAGCTTCCAATCCATATGCACGTACACTTAAAGTCTACGAGCGTCCTTGAGGACCTGCCGTTTTGGGAACATGAAAGGAAAACGGCTGAGCATAACGCTCAGTGCACGGATATACAAATAAAGCATGAATAACATAAGCATATAAGCATGAAGCAGCGGAAAAGACTAAGTCCCGGATAACCTGGTATATCTTAGTAAAACTGGTTTTATAGTTTGAAAATCCTTATGTTATCTTATAAAAACTGTTTAACATGTTTACCATTAGTAAATATAGGTCATGAAATATCAACGTGCAAGAATACTTGGACGGATGACCTCGTCATGCAAATTAGAGGGGTTGCCTCTAATTTAATATACTGTTTGGGTAGGAGGGATCAGCTCCTTATGAAGGATGCAAGGCACACACCACATTTACCTGAATAATCTGCTAAAAACATATAAACTAGGATGCACCCATACGCCCCACATGATAATAATAATAATATGGCCAAAAGCTGAAGGGACGCCACGAGCTATCACTCCGTCGTGGTGGAGTCATAACACTGGTGCCTCGAGTGATATGGTTATGGTACCTCCATAACTAGGTGAAACTGGTCATGCATGTATATGGCTTTAGGTATCTAATAAAACATAAGCAATTTAAAAATATATAAAACATATAATGGGGAACAGTTGGCTACATACGGGGAAATCCTAAATAAGGAAGAATGTCCATACTAAAAGGACGGAGAATCCGTACCTTGTGTCCAGTGAACGAAGAAGACGAATGGAAGAGAGTCTTACTTCGATATCACTAATGCTACATAAATAATATACGTGTATAAGTACCTGATTACTGAGTACATAACTGGTTTTATATCATGTATTAGCTTGTTTTATATGTTCATGTCATGTTTTACTGGTTTTAGCTTTATATTGCGTATATCATGTATTCTGTCTATTCTGATTAGGTATTACTTGTACTTCTTGTATTATTATACTTGTTGTGTAATAATAATAAACTTTCTAAAAATAGAAGGTTTCCTAAAATAGAAAGTTTCCAAAATATGAAAGTTTCCAAAAATAGAAAGTTTCCAAAAATAGATTTGCTGCTTAAAATAGATAAGTTTCTAAAAATAGAAAGTTTTCATAAATAGATTAGCGGCCTTATTTAAATAAGTTTCTTAAAATAGAAAGTTTCCATAAATAGAAATAAGATGGATTATTAAGCTAATAATATAAGCTTATGTGTTTACTGATTAATATTCTAAGTCATGTGATTAAATAGTATAGTTTATTAATTATTTCATGTAAATTTAATAAACTATAGGTTAAAGTATTTAATTAAATATAACATGATTTAATTAAATAAAAGGTAAAAATACTTAGGTTGAAACATGTATTAATATTTATTATTAATATAACCTAAGTCATGTAAATTAATTAATTATAAGGCATGTTTAATAATTAATTAATTATATAGTCTAACTTAAATAATAAATCTTAGGTTAAAATCCATGTATTATTATTAATAATAATAACCTAAGTCATGATGTAATTAAATTAATTAAGTAACATGTTAAATTTATTTAATTAACCTTGTAATTATTTAACTTATAAAATAATTAACTTGGAAAAATAACCCATGAACCGAACCCGTGTTTTAATCTAAATATGTCGTGAACCGGACCAGTTCTGTAACACCCCACTTTGATAAGTGGACCGTTACGCGTAATTATGGCGTGTTATCAAAGCATGCAAGGTAATATGTAGTAAAACATACATGACAATAGGGAAAACCAAAATCAAACATCGGTTCCCAAACATAAGCCCAAACCTAATAAAGCAAATGAAATGAATGAAAGACTAAACAAGCATAAGTATATGAAGGAAAAAGGAAAAGAAGTCTATGGCAGCGTCCATCCTATGCATCTCCTCCAAATGCTCGAGTCTGTCCTTGGGTACCTGCCGTTTGGGACATGGAAAGGAAAGTAACGGCTGAGCATAACGCTCAGTGCACGGATATACAAACATGGAATGAATAATATAAGCATGTAAAACATATAGCAGCGGAATTGATTAAGTCCTGGAAAAGCTGACATAACTTAGTAAAACTGGTTTTATATTTTGAAAACCCTTATGTTTATCTTATAAAAACTGTTTAACATGTTTACCATTAGCCAATATAGGTCATGAAATATCAACGTACATGAGTACTTGGAGGGGTGACCTCGTCATGCAATTAGAGGGGCTGCCTCTAATTAATATAACTGTTTGGGTAGGAGGGATCAGCTCCTTGTGAAGGATGCAAGGCACACACCACATTCACCTGAATAATCTGATGAAAACATGTAAACTAGGATGCACCCATACGCCCGACATGATAATATAATAATATGGACAAAACCTGAAAGGGATGCCACGAGCTATCACTTCGCCGTGGTGAAGTCATAACACTGGTGCCTCCAGTGTTATGGTTATGGTACCTCCATAACTAGGTGAAATTGGTCATGCATGTATATGGCTTTAGGTATCTAATTAAACATAAGCAAATCAAAACATATAAAACATATACTAGGAAAATAGTTGGCTGCATACGGGAAAATCCTAATAAGAAAAGAATGTCCATACTGAAAGGACGGAGAATCCGTACCTTGTGTCCAGTGAACGAAGAAGACGAACGGAAGAGAGTCCTACTTCGGTATCACTAATGCTACATAAATAATATACGTGTATAAGTATTCTGATTACTGAGTACGTAACTGGTTTTATATCATGTCTTAGCTTGTTTTATATGTTCATGTCATGTTTTACTGGT
Source organism: Glebionis coronaria (assembly GCA_025667525.1). Taxonomy (NCBI): domain Eukaryota; kingdom Viridiplantae; phylum Streptophyta; class Magnoliopsida; order Asterales; family Asteraceae; genus Glebionis; species Glebionis coronaria. Next base: position 168,099,230 of record CM046882.1, on the reverse strand, counting down.
TTTAGATTTATACTGTGTTTATCATGTATTCTATCTATTCTGATTAAGTATTACTTGTATTCCTTGTATTATTATACTTGTTGTTTAATAATACGTAACTTCTAAAAATAGCAGTTTCCTAAAATAGAAAGTTTCCAAAAATAGAAAGTTTCCAAAAATAGATTAACTGCTTAAAATAGATAAGTTTCTAAAAGTAGAAAGTATCCAAAAATAATAAGTTTCCATATTTAGAATTAAGCTGGATTAATAAGCTAAATAATATAAGCTTAGTTTTACTGATAAATATTCTAAGTCATGTGATATATAGTATAGTTTATTAATTATTACATGTAAATTAAATAAACTATATGTTATATGATTTAATTAAATATAAGCATGATTTAATTAAATTTAAGTGTATAAAATACTTAGGTTAAAACATGTATTAATATTGTATTAATATAACCTAAGTCATGGTTATTAATTAATTATATTTCATGTTTAATGATTAAGTAATACTATAGTGTAAACTAAATAATTAAATACTTAGGTTAAAATCATGTATTATTAATAATAAACCTAAGTCCATGTTTTAATTAAATTAATTATATATCATGCCAAATTAATTTAATTAACTTGTAAAATTATATACTTGTAAAATTAAATAAACTTGTAAAAATAATCATGGATCGAACCGCGTGTTATTTATTTATTAAAACGTGTCGTGAACCGAACCCGTGAAAACCGTGAACCAAACACCCCTAAAATCAGTGGCAAACCGGCGTGAACCGGTTGCCCCTGTTTGTGTAAAGATGCCACCGGCTGAAGCCGGTGGTTCCTTTCTCTCGGCTAGCCGCTGACCACCAGGTTTCCACCGGCAGTAGCCGGTGGTTCCCCCTGCCTGCCTACTGTTTCCCCTGCTTTCCTAAAATAGCCACCGACTTAAGCCGTTGGTTGGGGATTTGTTGTTGCCGAGACCAAACCAACCACAAGACACCCCCAACGCACGTCGGGGTATCTTGTCCCTGTTGTAGACCGAGCCAAACACCACCAAGACCTATGTCTTGGTTGGTGGTGAGAACCAAAGCGACGCAGAGAGTCTTGGGACTCTCGGTTCGTGTGGCGACCGGAACCAACAAACCCAAAAACACCCTAATTAAATTGTCCACCATGATTTTACATGTTTTAGTTCATGTTTTAATTAACTCCATGTTCATATATTCATAAAAGCATAAAAAAGGAATTAAAAGAATGGTTTTCGGATTACCCAAAACACGTGGAATGGATAAATCTTGATCTCACGAACACATTCCTAATCAATAATTAAAAACAAACCCCGTCCTTCTTTTGGCTTGCTGCCGGCGGAATAATCAGAACATCACGTTCTCCTTTAGGGTGCTGCTGGCGGCATAATCAGAACATCATGTTCTCCTTTTGGGTGCAGCTGGCGGCATAAAGAGAACATCACGTTCTCCTTTTGGGTGCTACTGGCGGCATAAACAGAACTGGCGGTCATCACAGGGTTTTCTAGGGTTTTTACTTTTTTTGTGAAATCTTGAATAATGAAAAGATATTTTCCCTTTTTTGTTTATCTCGTAAAATCACATGGGCTTGGCCCTTCTTGGTTCTTGTGTCCGCGGGTATGTGTGGCCTACAAGGGAAATCCAAAGTTTTCCCGTGTCTAATATTATACGTGTTCTCGTGTTCGTGTTAACGTGACTTTATTATTAATTGTTCGTGTTATCTTATCTACTTGTACGTAGTCGTAATAATAATTACGTAAATACTATTTAATATGTTCGTGATTATTTAAGTTGATGATTTCATGTTCGTAATTATAATTATTATTGTTAATAATTATCGTGCACTAACACGTTTATAATACTTATCATGTAATAACACGTACATAATTCTTGTAATTAATATTCGTGATACGTGTTCATGTTATAAAAGGAAAGTTTTAATCTTGTACGTACGATTACAAGTGTACTGTTCATGGTAAAAGCATGCGGGTTTTACAACTCTTCCCCCCTAAAAAGAATAATTCGTCCCCGAATGATAGATAACGTAACTAGAAGCGGAAATACCCGAATCAAACTGGAAAGGTATGCAAGATAAAAGGACAAAAAGTTGACATGCTAAAAAGGAACGTGAAATGTGACATGGCTAAATAGGACATGGAACGTGACGTGACTAAAAGAGTCTTACTGAATTATGGAAGGATGAGAGGATAAAGTCCGGATGGACTCGTCCGTTTCCAAGTGGCTTCCCTCTCGTGACGGTTCCTCCACAAGATATTGACACCACTAATAAATCTTGGTCCGGTCATCCTGACCTTGACTTGAAAATACGTAAAAGTTCATGGTTATCAACGTAAGATAGATCCCCTGAATTTCATCGAGGGAATAAGAAATTAACGTACAAGGGTAACTGAAACGTTATAATGCGAAATATCCCAACTAACTGATAATAGTACTGTCTTAGCAATGATACGCGAGACATACTGAAACGTAGTACGTGAAAAATTGTGAACGTGATGCGTTAACAATTTTGAACGTGATACGTGGAGATATGGTGAGTGTAGTATGAGCAAACATATCGTGATCAATGATACGTGTAACATATCGTGAACGTGATATAAGGAACGTGGAATGAACATGACATGTGAAACATATTGTGAACATGGGATACGGTTATGGTAACCCCAAACGCTATAAGGTGAAACATGGAATGTGACGTGAAACGTTTGTCTGAGGATAGGGAGTTATACTAAACTTGAGTCTGGTCTCTCAAGTTCTTGCAAAAACCTCCAGAACGAAAATGTATGTACAATTGTAAGCCAGGATATGCTTATTAACGTGAATAGTGTCATGAACGTGAGCATGAAAGCAAGTCGTAAAACTGGAACAAGAACGTGAACGTAAATAAGGAGCTCAAATGTGAACCTTTGTCTGATTGATAGCTGAGGGATTAGCAAGTGATCGGATGAGCCCTGGCTGGAACACGTTCGATCAATCTGCTGGTTCTGAAATCCTTGCGGATGTAAGGATTCTATAAACTTGGTCAAACTGTTGACAATAACCTAGATAGCACCATGCTTCTTCTTAGTTTGCGTTAATCTGGTAACCAAAATCTATGGAGATCTTGTTCCGTTTCTGTTCACAATTTTAGATGATGGAAAACATCCTAGTCTGTTGGTGTTCTATCTTAGCCTGTTGGTATGTCAGGTACCTAGATATGAACGTAACTGTATCTTGCTTCGTAGAAACTTGATACACAGAAATTTGCGAAACTGTGAGTCTCCGAAATTAGATTTCTCTTAGCGTAGGATTTTCGTGGAACACCTAACGTAGTGTAGGGTTCTCGCCTTTATGCATAAGCTGAGTCATGGTAAGATTAACCGTGCGAATCCATGTGATTCAGCGTGTCACTGTAATCAACCAGAATTTATATTGGAAAACTTCAAGGTGAAATTTCTTGATATGTGTGTAAACACACATCTTTTCTACCACTTAATTACAATAATAACCGGGCCAAAACGTGTATTTTATGTCTTTTATGTCGGAATTATGCATGGTTTGTGTTTTTGTTGTGATTTAGGACGAAAAGGTGAAAAGTGGAGAAAACACGGGCAATCACGGGCATTTACGGACTTTTATTGAAGAAAAAGATGAAAGACGAAGTCAAGCAGTCAAGAGTGCATAAAGAACGGAAGTCCAAGACCAATTCTGAAGATTTATCGAAGAAAAAGTCAAAAGACGGAAGTTTACTTAAAGACGAGGAACTCAAGTCTTATTTATCGAAGAATTCAAAGACGAGTCCAAAGAAATCCCGAGCCAAAAGTCATCAAAGTCCAAGATTAGCAAAAAGATTAAGAAGGTAGGACTTAAGGGCGCAATTAAGAAGAAAGGAAGGAGGGGAGGAAGCTTCCTCTAACCATCCTCCTAATCACCTATAAATACCCCTCTTATTCATTTCATTTAGTTTTGTTGGCTAACTTGACAAATTAGCTCTTCCACTTTTATTTTATGCAACTTTAATTACTTGTCATTTTAATACATGTTTTGCACTTTAATTATCCTTTTAATTCCAAGTAAGTTTTTAATTTGCGTTCTTTAAATTTGTTTCTTTAATCTTTCTTTATCATTTGATCAAGCTTATTTTTACCAATCTCATTCTACTCTTCTTCTTTTTTATTCGGTTACAATTTCGGATTAAGCAAACTTTTGCTTAATCCATTTGCTTATTTTGATTAAAGTTTCGTCCTTTCTTGTCCTTTAAGTTACATACGGAATAAGCCACGAATTTGACAACCTTGTGTGCTTATTTGGTATTTGGCTTAATTGTTTTGAAAGTTTTCTTAAAAGTTTTCCTTTTCAATTTATTTTCCTTAAGTTTCGTCTTTAAAGTTTTGAAAAGGTTTTAACTTTTTAACTTTTTGTCTAGCCTTGTTTTCATTACATTCGAATTTATTTTGTTACTGCTTATTAGTTATAGCTTATTTAGTACTTGTGCTTATTACGAATTTGTATCCATCGGAAAGTAAGGGTTTCTACACATTGCGACGGGTTGCATTTACCATATTCGGATAGTGACAGTATTGGCCAAAGAGTTTTGCATTCCGATCCGGGATTGCGATAGGTGTATCATTTCCCTCATTCTGATCTGGGGATTGCGATCGCACATTGCGATCGCTCTTTCCGACGGCTCTTGAGGCTTACTTAGACGAAGTGCTGCCCAATTTTCTTTAGCCACATTCCGATAGGTGATATTCCGATAGGACACATTCCGATAGCATCATTGCGATCCGGTGTGTTGAGTGGACATTCCGATCAGGTAAAGGTGACATATTCCGATTGGGTTTCCGATCATTATTCCGATCAGGTAGGTTTTGACATTCCTTAGCCACATTCCGATAGGTGATATTCCGATAGGACACATTCCGATAGCATCATTGCGATCCGGTGTGTTGAGTGGACATTCCGATCAGGTAAAGGTGACATATTCCGATTGGGTTTCCGATCATTATTCCGATTAGGTAGGTTTTGACATTCCGATTGTGGTGATCGGAATATATTCCGACGGTGGGTTATTTTCTATGTTTTGTCTTGTTTAATTTTTTAGTTAGTGTTTTTTATACTTTGTCATTTTTAATTCTCGTCACGCTTTTATTTTTAGTCATTTTAATTAATTTAAATTTCAAAAGTTTTTAAATATTACACCCTTTCGTTTAATTAGACTTAGATTTAATTTCATGCCACTCTACTTTAACGACATTTACTTTTAAGTCTTTGCACATTTAAATTTAAAATCAACCAAAAATATTCGTTTCCACCAAAATAAAACTGAGTCACACAGAGAACCTAGATCAATTCGATTAGACCAACACAACGAACTTTAATTTTCTTACGGGGTGTCAAAAGCCTTGTATCAAATGGCGCCGCTGCCGGCTCTTTTCGTAAAGATTAACGGTTTTCTGTGAGAGACGCGTTGCTTTTTGGGATCCGTTCACTTGTGAGCGTTACTTTTCTTGCATAAAAAATTCAAAAAATCATAAAAATTAAAAAATTGATAAAAATTCATAAAAATTAAAAATTTCAAAAATCCAAAAAGATTTTACCTTTATTGTGTATATATATTGTCTTTGTGTTTGGTTTTGTTTTCTTTTGTATTTTCAGGTGTATGCGTACTAGATCTTCCAATTATCAAGAGCCCGAGACTCAGGAAGATTTAGCTATGTCAGGTGTAAACAACAATAATCCACCGCACCCTAATAATAACAACAATGTTCTCCCACAGCCCGATCTTCGGACCATGGAGGAACTTTGTCAACCAACCATGTTTGGACGAGGAGGACCGATTGCGCCGATGCAAATCAACGCTCCTGAGTTTTCGTTGAAGCACCACATGATTCAGCAAGTACAAACTAACCCATTCTGTGGATTGCCTGATGATGATGCCAACAAACACCTCGACAAGTTCATTACAATCACCCAAAGCATGAAGTTGGCTGGTGCCACAATGGATGAACTTCGCCTAGAACTCTTTCCACACACTTTATTACATCATGCCGAGAAATGGTTTGATCGTCTCCCGAAGAATTCTATTCATACTTGGGATGACATGACTCAACGCTTTTTGTCGCGCTACTTTCCACCATCCATGGTCACGAGCCTTCGCAATCAAATCAGCGGTTTCATGCAAGACCCTGATGAATCTCTTTTTGATGCTTGGGAGCGATATAATGTCTTGATCGATAGATGTCCAAACCACAACATGCTCCCTGTGACCTTAATAGATACTTTTTACAACGGTTTGACTTTTCGAGATCGTGATACGATCAATGCAGCCACCGGTGGCACATTTATGAAAAGGAGACCCGAGGAGTGTAGAGAGCTAATTGAGAACATGACTAATCACCACAAAAACTGGGATTCCTCTGCTTCTTCTAGGAACAACCCGAGAGTCAATGTTTCTTCCACCTCAGCAAACCCTGATATGACCGAACTCACCCGTGTGCTGACTGAAATGAGCAGAAGTATGCAACTCTTGGCTTCAAACCAACAACAACAACAAGTTAAAGCTGTTGCACCTTCTTGTGAAACATGCGGTGGTCCTCACTCATACACCGATTGTCCTTCTACACAAGGAAATCCGGAAAATGTGCATGCAGCTTATGGTAATTATTCACCGGACAATTACCAAGCTCGACCTCAAGGGGATAGAAATCTGCTGAGCTACCGATCCAACAATTACCTTTCACCCGGTTTTTCTCCTCAAAACCAAAACCCCACCAACAACTACAATAGAAGCAACCAAATCCCACCAAGAGCTTCTAATCCTTATCACCCACCCGCTCAACAACTCCCACCCATTAACCCGGATGTTGAAGCCATCATGAGAACCCAAGGTGAGCAAATCAAGAACCTGCAGAGTCAAATTATCAATCTCAAAGGAGATATCACAAAGCAAGGAAATGAGATAAGATCCGAGCTTCGAGATAACATTCAATCCTCCTTCAGCAGTCAAACCAATGATTTGAAGAATATGCTTGCTAGTTTCTTGCCCCCTGCTCAACCTTCTTCTTCGAGTTCTCTACCTTCAAATACCGTCACTAATCCGCGAGCCAATGTGAGTGCTATTACTACTCGTAGTGGAGTCACCATCGTAGGACCAATAATCCCACCCCCATCATCTACACCTCCTCCACCACCATGTGTCCCTACTCTTCCTACACCTAGTATTAGTGCACCATTACCGTCTCCGCCTCGACGTGATGAAGTTTCCACGAATGACCCTTCAACATCTCAACCTTTACCTACACCTGCACCTTCACCACCCAAACCCAATATCCCTTATCCCTCTCGTTTAGGCAAGACCAAAATGCTAACCAAGGAGGACTCCGACGTGACACGCTATGTGAAGATGATCTCTCAGATGAACTTCAACATTAGCTTTCTTGAAGCACTTGTCCACATGCCCAAATTTGTTAAAGCATTTAGGGAATTTCTTAACAAGAAGGAGAAGCTGATTGAACTCGCCAACACTCGATTAAATGAAAACTGCTCTGCAGTCATTCTTAAAGAACTTCCGGAAAAGCTTGGAGATCCCGGTCGTTTTGTGTTGCCTTGCGTGTTCAACAAAACTGAATAATTTACTGCCCTTGCTGATCTCGGGGCTAGTATTAATTTGATGCCATTGAGTGTTTGGAAAACACTATCATTGCCCGACCTTACTCCAAAAAAGATGACTCTCGAACTTGCAAATCACACTCTCGCTTACCCCGTTGGTATAGCCGAAGACGTGTTCATCAAAGTTGGCACATTTACTTTCCCGGTCGATTTTATCGTAGTTGATTATGAAATGGACCCTCGTATTCCTTTAATACTTGGTCGGCCATTCTTGAGAACCGGACGAGCTTTAGTTGATGTGGCCGAAGGTGAGTTAATCTTAAGAGTCGGGGATGATGCACAAGTTTTTAAAATGGGGAAGCTTACCAGTACAACCTTTGCAGGCCGAGAATCAGTGAATATGATTAATGTGCTCGATGACTTTACCGTCTACGACAATCCTCTATTCGATTCTTGCATCGATAATCCACTTTTTCATGATGATGTGGATGATTCTCGCCCCAATTTCGACCCTTCTCCCATTTATGATTCTCCACCGGTCTTTGATGCTTATGATGATGATTCTAGCTCAGACTCGGATGATTATGATGACCTTACTTCTGAGTATCCCGAGCTGCCCACGTATGATGATTTCGATGAGGCTGATACTCTTTCGAGCGATTCTTCTCACACTGAAGATCCTCCGCCATCACTCGATCCTACTTTGGACGATTACTCATTTGAGGAATACTTCTCTACATTTCTTAATACTTACTTCCCTCATGAGAGTGATGCTCCTCCTTATGACTTTGAAGATTATCGTCTTGATCCTACTCTGGATTTGAAGCATATTCTGTCAAAGGAGAAGAAACCAGTCGACACCAATATCTGTTGCACATATGATTTGACACCTCTTTGTCCCCCTTCTGAGGACGAGGTTGTGCTTCTTTGCGGATCTTCTTCACACTCTGCTGAGCCTGAGTGCTATTTTCCCCTAAAGGAAAAGGTGTTCGACCCCGGTATTGATATTCTGCAGCCATCTCAGTATCCACCTAATGAAATAAAAGGAAATATCTTTGGAACTTATGGAAATCTGCTTGCACCACCCCATACTTGCTCCCACCGTGCTCCATCGCTGCTTAAGGGAACCTTGCCTACTCTTCTTTGGCTTGCCTTGTTCGCCTTAAGCTTGTGCTATTTGATGGATGAAAACTATGTCTTTGATCCTGGTGGATATGTTTCATGCTTCTTCCGTTGATGATCAAGGTCGAGTCAGGCTAATGACTCGGTTAACAAAAATCAAGCGCTTCTTGGGAGGCAACCCATGCATCTATCTTTTTGCTTTCTTTATCATAAGTGTAGGTGAGACCCGTTGGTTTGCTCTCTCCTCTCTTCTACTAATCAGGGATTCGAGCTTCAATGATCCACTCTTGATGATTCTTGACGACCCGTGATTCCGTGTTCTACTTCTTCCCAGTTCTATCCTAAACTCTTTTCGATTCACTATTTTATATTTTCTCAATATTAAAATAGGAATCTCTTTAGTTGTCTTTTCCTTAGCGAGATTTAAACAACGTGCACAATGTCCTAAGTGTAAGGGAGTTTACTCCCACATGCTTAAACATTGAGGACAATCTTTATGTTAAGTGTAGGGGGACTTCTATCGAAGTTAAGTGATCTTTTCCTTGTTTTTGTCCTCATTTTAACCGGAAAATCAATTTTTCGACATTTTTCAAAATCTTTGATCTGTTTTGGCCTATTAGTTTTTCCTTTTATATAGTTATTTTATTGCCTTATTAGAATAAATCTTTAATAAGTGGTTTTAATTTTCAAAACGTTGTGAATCTTTTGACTCAACCCGAGTTTACTTATCTAAGTTACTCTAGCTAGTATCCTTAACGTGTTTAAGTCAAGTTTTGCTAGGCTTTTATATAGGGAGCTATAAAACGCGAAAGTCTTAACTCTCACGGGTTAAGAACAAGAACTTTTCGCAAGTTCCTATAATTGATCCTAGAGAGTCGTTTATCAAGGGAACTTTAAAATGCGATTTCTAAACTTGAAAAGGTCTAAGAGTTTTCAAGATCCTATAGGCGACTCGAAAACCCAAAACTTTGATTTAATAGGCTAAGTATCCACGAGTCTCATTACTTGAGATTTTAAACCGTGGAGAACGAGAGATGATAGAGTAAATTATAAGTTTGGTATTCTTTCGTGAATTTATGTGAGTTAATTATAAGCCTATTCTCCCATCGCTTGCTAATAAATTTATCTGCTAATAAATAAGGTTGTACGATTTGAAAAGTTACTTAGCTTCTAGCCCAATATCGTTTAAAAGTTGCTCGGTATGGATTAGAGTTCATAGCCAAGGCATAACTTATTGAAGCGGGATGCGAAGATTGGCGAGTCCGAAAAGGCTCTAACAAGGCATGAGGGCTATATTTTGTTGCTAAAGATCCAAAGTGATGTGAAGAATCATTTATCGAAAATCAATATGAAGGATCGAGACACACGACGAAAAGCAAAAACTCCCCAAAAGTCATGGAGAAGTGTATCCGAAAAGACCCTAACAAGGTATGAGGATAAATAGATCCAAGTCATAAAAGGAGGCGGATCGTTGCATATCAAAATCCAAAATAAAGATTGGAGAAAAATGAAGAAGTCGTGGTCCAAGTATGAATCTCTCAAAACTTCAAGTGAAGAAATTCCATTATGAAGAGAAGACCATAATTTCATGAACGTCTCTCAAGATTTGAAGTATGAAGTCACTGCCAAATATAGGTCCGAGAAAGGTCTCAAATCGCAAAGCGAGTTATGCCAAGATATGAACTTTATGAGGTCCCGAGAAGCAGTTTTAAAAGATTTTGTCCTTTAGCTAACTATTGATTAAATCGTTCACTTTATTTTCAGACTAAATAACTATCGAAATAAGTCAAACAATGCATCCTCGTGATCATTCAAGACAATAATAAAATATAAGAGATACCCCCTAGGAATAAGGGAGTCTAAGTGAATAATTGGCCCACATGAGTTCGTGTTAGTTTACTAACTTATAATAACAATGATCTCGTTTTTAAGCTTGGTTTGGAAAAAGTGAAAACTTGAGGATGATGATTATTCATGACATTTCCAAAGCCCAAGGTATGCTTTTTGATTTCTTTACTTTGAATGTTTATAGTTTCTATCTCTTTAATAAAGGCCAACATGAATTAATTATGATGAAAAATGTAAACGTGCTTTGTAACTAATGCATTGCATGAGGACATTGCAATGGTCAAGTGTAGGGGATTTGATATGTGTGTAAACACACATCTCTTCTACCACTTAATTACAATAATAACCGGGCCAAAACGTGTATTTTATGTCTTTTATGTCGGAATTATGCATGGTTTGTGTTTTTGTTGTGATTTAGGACGAAAAGGTGAAAAGTGGAGAAAACACGGGCAATCACGGGCATTTACGGACTTTTATTGAAGAAAAAGATGAAAGACGAAGTCAAGCAGTCAAGAGTGTATAAAGAACGAAAGTCCAAGACCAATTCTGAAGATTTATCGAAGAAAAAGTCAAAAGACGGAAGTTTACTTAAAGACGAGGAACTCAAGTCTTATTTATCGAAGAATTAAAAGACGAGTCCAAAGAAATCCCGAGCCAAAAGTCATCAAAGTCAAAGATTAGCAAAAAGATTAAGAAGGAATGACTTAAGGGCGCAATTAAGAAGAAAGGAAGGAGGGGAGAAAGCATCCTCTAACCATCCCCCTAATCACCTATAAATACCCCTCTTATTCATTTCATTTAGTTTTGTTGGCTAACTTGACAAATTAGCTCTTCAACTTTTATTTTATGCAACTTTAATTACTTGTCATTTTAATACATGTTTTGAACTTTAATTATCCTTTTAATTCCAAGTAAGTTTTTAATTTGCGTTCTTTAAATTCGTGTCTTTAATCTTTCTTTATCATTTGATCAAGCTTATTTTTACCAATCTCATTCTACTCTTCTTCTTTTTGATTCGGTTACAATTTCGGATTAAGCAAACTTTTGCTTAATCCATTTGCTTATTTTGATTAAAGTTTCGTCCTTTCTTGTCCTTTAAGTTACATACGGAATAAGCCACGGATTTGACAACCTTGTGTGCTTATTTGGTATTTGGCTTAATTGTTTTGAAAGTTTTCTTAAAAGTTTTCCTTTTCAAGTTATTTTCCTTAAGTTTCGTCTTTAAAGTTTTGAAAAGGTTTTAACTTTTTAACTTTTTGTCTAGCCTTGTTTTCATTACATTCGAATTTATTTTGTTACTGCTTATTAGTTATAGCTTATTTAGTACTTGTGCTTATTACGAATTTGTATCCATCGGAAAGTAAGGGTTTCTACACATTGCGACGGGTTGCATTTACCATATTCCGATAGTGACAGTATTGGCCAAAGAGTTTTGCATTCCGATCCGGGATTGCGATAGGTGTATCATTTCCCTCATTTTCTTTAGCCACATTCCGATAGGTGATATTCCGATAGGACACATTCCGATAGCATCATTGCGATCCGGTGTGTTGAGTGGACATTCCGATCAGGTAAAGGTGACATATTCCGATTGGGTTTCCGATCATTATTCCGATCAGGTAGGTTTTGACATTCCGATTGTGGTGATCGGAATATATTCCGACGGTGGGTTATTTTCTATGTTTTGTCTTGTTTAATTTTTTAGTTTGTATTTTTTATACTTTGTCATTTTTAATTCTCGTCACGCTTTTATTTTTAGTCATTTTAATTAATTTAAATTTCAAAAGTTTTTAAATATTGCACCCTTTCGTTTAATTAGACTTAGATTTAATTTCATGCCACTCTACTTTAACGACATTTACTTTTAAGTCTTTGCACATTTAAATTTAAAATCAACCAAAAATATTCGTTTCCACCAAAATAAAACTGAGTCACATAGAGAACCTAGATCAATTCGATTAGACCAACACAACGAACTTTAATTTTCTTACGGGGTGTCAAAAGCCTTGTATCATTTTAATTTTCTTTAAAATGATTTGAAGAATATGCTTGCTAGTTTCTTACCCCTGCTCAACCTTCTTCTTCGAGTTCTCTACCTTCAAATACCGTCACTAATCCGCGAGCCAATGTGAGTGCTATTACTACTCGTAGTGGAGTCACCATCGTAGGACCAACAATCCCACCCCCATCATCTACACCTCCTCCACCACCATGTGTCCCTACTCCTCCTACACCTAGTATTAGTGCACCATTACCGTCTCCGCCTCGACGTGATGAAGTTTCCACGAATGACCCTTCAACATCTCAACCTTTACCTACACCTGCACCTTCACCACCCAAACCCAATATCCCTTATCCCTCTCGTTTAGGCAAGACCAAAATTCTAACCAAGGAGAACTCCGACGTGACACACTATGTGAAGATGATCTCTCAGATGAACTTCAACATTAGCTTTCTTGAAGCACTTGTCCACATGCCCAAATTTGTTAAAGCATTTAGGGAATTGCTTAACAAGAAGGAGAAGCTGATTGAACTCTCCAACACTCGATTAAATGAAAACTGCTCTGCAGTTATTCTTAAAGAACTTCCGGAAAAGCTTGGAGATCCTGGTCGTTTTGTGTTGCCTTGCGTGTTCAACAAAACTGAAGAATTTACTGCCCTTGCTGATCTCGGGGCTAGTATTAATTTGATGCCATTGAGTGTTTGGAAAACACTATCAGTGCCCGACCTTACTCCAAAAAAGATGACTCTCGAACTTGCAAATCGCACTCTCGCTTACCCCGTTGGTATAGCCGAAGACTTGTTCATCAAAGTTGGCACATTTACTTTCCCGGTCGATTTTGTCGTAGTTGATTATGAAATGGACCCTCGTATTCCTTTAATACTTGGTCGGCCATTCTTGAGAACCGGACGAGCTTTAGTTGATGTGGCCGAAGGTGAGTTAATCTTAAGAGTCGGGGATGATGCACAAGTTTTTAAAATGGGGAAGCTTACCAGTACAACCTTTGCAGGCCGAGAATCAGTGAATATGATTAATGTGCTCGATGACTTTACCGTCTACGACAATCCTCTATTCGATTCTTGCACCGATAATCCACTTTTTCATGATGATGTGGATGATTCTCGCCCCAATTTCGACCCTTCTCCCATTTATGATTCTCCACCGGTCTTTGATGCTTATGATGATGATTCCAGCTCAGACTCGGATGATTATGATGACCTTACTTCAGAGTATCCCGAGCTGCCCACGTATGATGATTTCGATGAGGCTGATACTCTTTCGAGCGATTCTTCTCACACTGAAGATCCTCCGCCATCACTCGATCCTACTTTGGACGATTACTCATTTGAGGAAGACTTCTCTGCATTTCTTAATACTTACTTCCCTCATGAGAGTGATGCTCCTCCTTATGACTTTGAAGATTATCGTCCTGTTCCTACTTTGGATTTGAAGCACATTCTGTCAAAGGAGAAGAAACCGGTCGACACCAATATCCGTTGCACATATGATTTGACACCTCTTTGTCCCCCTTCTGAGGACGAGGTTGTGCTTCTTTGCGGATCTTCTTCACACTCTGCTGAGCCTGAGTGCTATTTTCCCCTAAAGGAAAAGGTGTTCGACCCCGGTATTGATATTCTGCAGCCATCTCAGTATCCACCTGATGAAATAAAAGGAAATATCTTTGGAACTTATGGAAATCTGCTTGCACCACCCCATACTTGCTCCCACCGTGCTCCATCGCTGCTTAAGGGAACCTTGCCTACTCTTCTTTGGCTTGCCTTGTTCGCCTTAAGCTTGTTCTATTTGATGGACGAAAACTATGTCTTTGATCCTGGTGGATATGTTTCATGCTTCTTCCGTTGGTGATCAAGGTCGAGTCAGGCTAATGACTCGGTTAACAAAAATCAAGCGCTTCTTGGGAGGCAACCCATGCATCTATCTTTTCGCTTTCTTTATCATATGTGTAGGGGAGACCTGTGACAACCCGTCAATTTCAGGTCGTTATTTTAATCTCGACTATTACGTATTACGTGTTTACTTTAATGAGAATTTTAATTTATCGACTAACCGAGAAGGTTATGACTTGAAACTAGCGTAAGAATGTCGATTAGATGAAAACCGACAAGGAATATGTTAGGTATCGATATTATATTCTCAAATAATCATGAAAATGATTATTATTATATTTAATCTTTATTTCTCGTATTTTACGTTTTAACGAATGACGATAACTACTAGTGATCGTGATACCGACGGATGCCCAAAAACTTACGTTTTATTATCGATTGTCTCGATATTGTATATTTTCGACGTTTTCGATTTAATTGCGTTTTAAGTCGTGTCGAAGCTTTATTATTATTTTTATGAAGCGTTTTAACTTACGAAAAGTATTTTTACGAAACCCGAGCCCCGTAAATATTTTTAAAATGTACAATTTACATTTTCTACCTTGTAAACTATTTACTTACACTTTTGGACCAAAAGAATGCACTTTTGACAAAATCTACCCCCACCCCACTATTTAAAGATTTTCCACTAACTCATTTTATTTAAATAATTCATTTTTAACAAAAACACACAAAATCTCTCTCCCCTCTCCTTGTTTTGCCGTCCACCTCCAACAACAAAACCCTCTCAAAATTATTGATTTACTTTGAATCAAGCAAAACTAAAACAAGACCCATCTTGGAAATTTGATTAGCTTCAATTTGGTATAAAAATTTCCCACATGCATCCACTTATTTTTAATTTCAAATTTTTGATGATGAACATCATTTTGATCCATTTCTATGGTTAGATTAGTTGTTATTATTATTATATTCATAATGGGTTATGGTTGCATGTAAGGTTTTTAATTATTTAATTTTTGTAAGATCAAATTTGAGGATGATATGAGTTAGTTAGATGTGTTAGTGTGATATTAGGATCATATTAGGACTATAGGAATTGTTGGAATGGGTCGAAAAATTGTTTTGGTATGATTTTTAGATAGGCTATTTTAGGAAGTAACTTTAAGGCCATTTTTGAAATTGTTACTGTGATAAACTTGGTAAACTAATAAGATAGGGTCGTAGAGAATTTCGTTAGCTTCGATTTGAGCTAAAGTAGAGCGTCTAACTCATTACGAGCGAAAAGTTATGCTACTTTTAGTATTTGTGTACCGGGAGACGGGTATCGGCACAATCCGAAAATTGTTGTCGATATTTGGAACGAATCTCGGGGACTATAAAATGAGTTTTAAAAATGTTCAAGGGCTGTTGTAAGTTAATAAACCTCAGGTCATGAGTCTATTTTCAAACCCGAGTGTCGGTTTTGCAAACGGAAATGTTTAGATAAGTCAAAATGGTTTTACAAGTCAAAGGCGTAAAACTGTCCGGTTTTTTCAACACGAAGGTGTGTCGGGCAGAAGGTCTTAGAAGTAATATTTTTGAACGAAATTTAAACTGAGTCTTATTCATATTATGTGTGAGTTTGTCACCAAGTTTCGTCGAAATCGGACATGTCTAGATAGGTTAGATTGGTGTGTACATTTGGAGTGTACATGCTGAGTGGTATTTTGGACACGTAGTTCAATACTTGTATGGCGTGAGTTGAGTATTCACTATTGGACATAGTGACTTACTCGAGTGTTAAGTCATTATATAAATGACTTAGTTACTGGTCCGAGGGAAGTAAAATGATGGTTTGACTTGCGTTGACTTGGCGTCTTATGACGGGTCAATGTCGAGGGTGTAAGTGTTAAAAGAATAAGTGTTGGATAAAAGGGTATAGAACTACACTTATATTTTTCTTAATTTTTCGGAATTTTCATGGTTATATGAAATTGAGTTTCATATTATTTAAGTATTAAATATACTTGAGTCGTTTATTAACGAACGCACCTTATTTGGTAGGTTGCGGTCTTCGTGTTTAACGGGCATCACAAATCGTCGGCGATCGTCACGTCACTACTATCGTACCAAGGTGAGTCTATAGCCTCGCTTTAACATGTTTACTTGTTTTATTAAACCCGCGAGGGGGATAACATGCTTGTTTTATTAAGATAAAAAGGGGTACGACGAGAAGTTGTGGAAACCCTTATTATTGGAAAAAAAACATTTATTGATAAATGAAGGGTACAACGAGAAGTTGTGGTAAACCCTCTTTCTTTTAAAATTGAACACAAAGGACCCGATTGTATGCTTAGATGAAAGTTGTTATAAAAGTTTGTTTAGCCTAAAAAGACCCATGAATCGTGAATTGTTAATCGAAAGGAACGCTAATACTATGGATAGATCTATCGGGGTGACACCCAGTCCGGTCGCGACTAGCTATCGCGTGGTGTTGTGATGCACCAGTAATGAAACATCGGATGCAATTGTATAAGAGAAATATACGCACTTGGCTAGGTGTGTTGGGCTGAAATAATATATGTTAACGTTCAATTTCACGAGACTTATGAAATAACAACGATAATTATGTCTGATCCACATGATTGTCAACCACGGAAGGTTTATTCAGAATACTTGTGTTCATTTATTTAATTTCAAACTCTATAGATTCACTCAACATTTTTGTTGACTTTATAGCATGTTTTATCTCAGGTCCATGAAGAAGGCACTCAGGGGAGGCGGTTTCATGCAGCTTGCTAAATTAAAATGTTTTGGCCCGCTTTTATAAACTATGTTCATTCAAAGAAACTTTTATCGTATGGTTGGTTGTGTAAACCTTGAAACTTTTTGGGACCGTGTGTGAATTGTTTTACTTTTAAAAATGTTGGATGAATGTATGTTTTAACAAAACGACTCATTTTGAGGCGTTTTCTATTATATTGAGGTTGAACCATGATAGTAACACCCAATGACCCTTCCGCTGCTGTGATCGAAATTGGGGGTGTTACAGATTGGCATCAGAGCTCAAGTTATAGAGAACGAAAAGATTTTCCAAAAATATAATTTTGAAATCTTTTGACTATAACATCTGCAAGCGAAACCTCCGAGTTGCCAATGGACGAGAACAAGAAAAGTATATATATGTTATACATATTTAATTATTATTTATGCTTAAAGCATAATGGATTACATTTATTTATTTATAAATGTCTATTATTTGATTATTATAATACTAATACGTGATTTACAAACGACGCTGATTGTCACAATAGAAATCCCTGTCCTTTGACTCATTCCTCGTGAATCTTCGTTCCTTTTCTAAATTCTATTCTTCGTTCTATCATCCATTCTTGTTTCTTTTCATCTATCTATTCTTATTCTGTGTTATTCATGTTTTGTTATCACAAGCGTTGAATGAATACTCATTTTGATGTGAATTGTGTAACAGGATCATGCCGCCTAAACAGTTGACTGAGACTCAGTTGCGTGCTATAGTAGCTGATCAATTTCAGATATCTATGAATGCATTTATGGCAAACTTGAATAATGGAGCTGGAGGATCTAGTGGAGCTGGTGGATCCGGTGGAGCTGGTGGATCCGGTAGAGCTGGTGGATCTGGTGGAGCTGGCGATACTGGAGCTGGCAACACTGGAGCTGGTGCTACTGGAGCTGGCGCTACTGGATCTGGCGCTACTGGAGCTGGCGCTACTGGAGCTGGCGCTACGGGAACTGGTAATGCTGGAGCTGGTAATACGGGAGCTGGCAATGCTGGTGCTGGAACTGGTGATGCTGATAGACCAGTGATTCCTGAAAACAAGAAGTGCAATTATACCTCGTTCATGAAATGCAAACCTCCAACTTATAAGGGTACTGAAGGCGCTGTTGGGTTAATGCAATGGTTTGAGAAATTAGAATCCGTGTTTCGATTTAGTGGAAGTGAGGAAGGAGATAAAGTGATGTTTGCCTCTGCTACTCTTCAAGGGCGAGCATTAACTTGGTGGAATGGAAGAATGGCATCATTGGGTATGGATGCTGCTTATGCTACACCTTGGGTTGAAGTAAGAAGGTGGATGACTGAGGAATTCTGTCCAATGAGTGTTATTCAGAGGTTAGAACAGGAACTATATCAGCTGAGACTGAAGGGTACTGACATCGATGGATACACCAACAGATTCCATGAGCTTGCTCTACTTTTTCCAAACAAAGTTAACCCAGAATACTTGAAGGTAGAGCAGTATATTCGAGGCTTACCGACCAACATCCGTGGTGATGTGACCTCATCTAAACCTGCCAATATTGATGAAGTTGTTCGTATGGCCTACCAACTAATGGGTCAAATCATCCAAGACAAGGCTGATGGTGTTTCTGAAGGCAACAAAAGAAGAGCTGAAAATGACAGTGATGATCGTGGTGATAACCGTCAATCTCACAGTAGGAATCAAAACCGAAGGAGGGGCAATGCTAATGCGATGACTGAAGCTGCAACTGCGGACAAGGGAACCAGATGTCAACGCTGCAAGAAGTCTCATACTGGTGAATGTGCTAAGTGTGGAAAGTGCAACAAGTTAGGTCACAAGTCTGAAGACTGTTGGGGACCAGGAAAGAAGGGAGTGATGTGTTATAACTGCCAAGGTAAAGGTCACATGAGGAACCAATGCCCTCAACCTCCGAAGAATGCACGTGGTGTAGATAACCAAGGAAAAGCTTATCAATTGGGTGAAGCCGAAGCGAAGCGAAACCCGAAAGTTGTCACTGGTACGTTTTTACTGAACAACCGTTATGCTACAGCTTTATTTGATTCTGGTGCGGACAAAATCTTTGTGTCTACAAGTTTTAGTACCTTAATTGATATCAAACCGGTCGAATTAGACGCAAGTTATGAGGTAGAACTAGCTGATGGTAAATTAGTGAGTACCAATCGTGCGCTCCTAGGATGTTCTCTTAATCTCTTGAACCGTATTTTTAAGATAGACTTGATGATTGTTGAATTGGGAAGTTTTGATATTATTATCGGAATGGATTGGTTATCCAAGTATAACGCGTCTATCTTGTGTGGAGAAAAGAAAGTTAGGATTCCCTTAGACGACAAGACCATGGTTATCGAAGGTGATCAACGTAATTCCCGACTGAAAATCGTTTCGTGCATTAAGGCTCGTAAGTATATCGAAAGAGGGTGTGAGTTATTCCTAGCTAAAGTAGTGGAGAAGGAATCGAAGGAGAAACGTGCTGAAGATGTACCTGTTATCCGTGACTTTCCTGAAGTGTTTCCAGAAGATTTGCCTGGACTTCCTCCTCCAAGGCAAGTAGAATTCCAAATTGACCTAATTCCTGGTGCTGCACCCGTGGCTCGTGCGCCATATCGTTTAGCACCATCCGAGCTGAAGGAGTTATCTGTGCAATTACAAGAGCTATCTGATAAAGGTTTTATACGACCGAGTTCGTCACCTTGGGGAGCTCCTGTCTTATTCGTTAAGAAGAAAGATGGTTCGTTTCGTATGTGTATTGATTACCGAGAGTTGAATAAGCTAACGATCAAGAATCGTTATCCGCTTCCAAGAATTGATGATTTATTTGATCAACTTCAAGGTTCTCGTGTTTTCTCCAAAATTGATCTTCGTTCTGGTTACCATCAACTTCGCATACGTGAGGAAGATATTCCTATTACGGCATTTAGAACTCGTTATGGTCATTATGAGTTTCTGGTTATGCCTTTTGGTTTGACTAATGCACCTGCTGTATTCATGGACTTAATGAATCGCATTTGTAAGCCGTATCTTGATAAATTCGTGATCGTTTTCATAGATGATATTCTAATCTACTCCAAGAGCAATGAAGAGCATGCCGAACACCTAAGGATTATCTTGAACTTGTTGAAGAACGAAAAGTTATACGCTAAGTTCTCAAAGTGTGATTTTTGGCTTAATTCTGTACAATTTCTCGGACACGTGATTGATAAAAGTGGAGTACATGTTGATCCTGCAAAGATCGAAGCCATCAAGAATTGGAGTGCTCCGACTACTCCAACTGAAGTGCGACAATTTCTAGGTCTGGCTGGTTATTACCGAAGGTTTATTGAAGGATTCTCCTTGATATCGAAACCATTAACGAAGCTGACTCAGAAGAATAAACCGTATGTGTGGGGCGATGATGAAGAAGAAGCTTTCCAAACCCTGAAGATGAAACTTTGTAGTGCGCTGATTTTATCGTTACCTGAAGGAAGTGAAGACTTTGTTGTTTATTGCGATGCATCTCTTCGAGGATACGGTGCTGTTCTCATGCAACGCGAAAAGGTGATCGCATATGCCTCTAGACAATTAAGGAAGAATGAGGAGAACTACACTACCCATGACTTGGAATTGGGCGCTGTGGTTTTTGCTCTGCGACTTTGGAGACATTATCTGTATGGTACGAAGTGTACAGTATTCACTGATCATAAAAGCCTACAATACATATTGGATCAAAAGGAGCTGAATATAAGGCAACGTCGATGGGTTGAACTCTTGAGTGATTACGACTGCGAAATTCGTTATCATCCGGGAAAGGCGAACGTGGTAGCTGACGCGTTAAGTCGAAAGGAAAGGGAGAAACCGATTCGAGTGCGTGCTTTGGTGGTGACAGTTCATAATAACTTACCTGAGCAGATTCGGAACGCACAAGTTGAAGCATGCAAGAAGGAAAATATTGCTGCCGAAAGATTTAGAGGAGACGGTGAAACACTCGAGACGCGAGCCGATGGTATCAAATGTTTGAGAGGTCGAATCTGGTTACCATTATATGGTGGACTGAGAGACTTGATTATGCTAGAATCTCATAAGTCCAAGTATTCTATTCATCCTGGATCGGACAAAATGTACCAAGACTTGAAAAAGTTATACTGGTGGCCGAATATGAAAGCTGATATTGCAACATACGTCGCGAAATGCTTAACATGTGCAAAAGTGAAAGCTGAATATCAGAAGCCGTCAGGATTACTTGTCCAACCTGAAATTCCAGTCTGGAAATGGGAGCGAATTACGATGGACTTCATCACAAAACTCCCAAGGACACCGTCTGGGTTCGATGCAATTTGGGTTATTGTCGATCGTTTAACTAAATCCGCTCATTTTATTCCAATCAACGAGAGGTTTGGTTTGGAGAAACTCGCCGATATTTATCTGAAGGAAATCGTGTGCAAGCATGGTGTTCCTATTTCAATCATTTCCGTTAGAGATAGTCGTTTTGCTTCTGGATTGTGGAGATCACTTCAAAAGTCGTTAGGAACCAATTTGGATATGAGCACAGCCTATCATCCGCAAACTGATGGGCAAAGCGAAAGAACAATTCAAACTTTGGAGGATATGCTACGTGCTTGTGTGATAGACTTTGGAAGTAGCTGGGATAAGCACTTACATTTGGCCGAATTCTCGTACAATAACAGTTATCACGCGAGTATTAAAGCTGCACCTTTTGAAGCACTGTATGGGAGAAAATGTAGATCACCCGTTAGCTGGAGTGAGGTTGGTGATGCCCAACTCACTGGACCATATTTGATTAGGGAGACGACGGATATGATTGTGCAAATCAAGAATAGGTTGTTGTCTGCTCGAAGCCGACAGAAGAGTTATGCGGATGTGAGAAGAAAACCATTGGAGTTTAACGTGGGAGATAAGGTTATGCTAAAGGTATCACCATGGAAAGGTGTTGTACGATTTGGAAAACGTGGGAAGTTAAGTCCTCGTTATATCGGACCATTCAAGGTTACATCTAGAGTAGGACCCGTGGCATACCAACTTGAACTACCACAAGAACTGTATGGGATTCATAACACTTTTCATGTGTCGAATCTGAAGAAGTGTTTATCCGATGAAGAACTCATTATACCGTTAGACGAGGTTAAGGTTGATAAAAAGCTGCACTTTATTGAAGAACCGGTCGAGATCATGGATCGCGAGGTCAAGCAACTGAAGCAAAGCCGAATACCTATCGTCAAAGTTCGATGGAACTCTCGAAGAGGACCGGAGTTTACTTGGGAACGAGAAGACCAAATGTGGAAGAATTACCCTCATCTCTTTGATTTCAACAAGCGATCGGGCAAGAACGCAAGTTGATCTTCGAGGGCGAAGATCCTAATTTGGTGGGGATGATGTGACAACCCGTCAATTTCAGGTCGTTATTTTAATCTCGACTATTACGTATTACGTGTTTACTTTAATGAGAATTTTAATTTATCGACTAACCGAGAAGGTTATGACTTGAAACTAGCGTAAGAATGTCGATTAGATGAAAACCGACAAGGAATATATTAGGTATCGATATTATATTCTCAAATAATCATGAAAATGATTATTATTATATTTAATCTTTATTTCTCGTATTTTACGTTTTAACGAATGACGATAACTATTAGTGATCGCGATACCGACGGATGCCCAAAAACTTACGTTTTATTATCGATTGTCTCGATATTGTATATTTTCGACGTTTTCGATTTAATTGCGTTTTAAGTCGTGTCGAAGCTTTATTATTATTTTTATGAAGCGTTTTAACTTACGAAAAGTATTTTTACGAAACCCGAGCCTCGTAAATATTTTTAAAATGTAAAATTTACATTTTCTACCTTGTAAACTATTTACTTACACTTTTGGACCAAAAGAATGCACTTTTGACAAAATCTACCCCCACCCCACTATTTAAAGATTTTCCACTAACTCATTTTATTTAAATAATTCATTTCTAACAAAAACACACAAAATCTCTCTCCCCTCTCCTTGTTTTGCCGTCCACCTCCAACAACAAAACCCTCTCAAAATTTTTGATTTACTTTGAATCAAGCAAAACTAAAACAAGACCCATCTTGGAAATTTGATTAGCTTCAATTTAGTATAAAAATTTCCCACATGCATCCACTTATTTTTAATTTCAAATTTTTGATGATGAACATCATTTTGATCCATTTCTATGGTTAGATTAGTTGTTATTATTATTATATTCATAGTGGGTTATGGTTGCATGTAAGGTTTTTAATTATTTAATTTTTGTAAGATCAAATTTGAGGATGATATGAGTTAGTTAGATGTGTTAGTGTGATATTAGGATCATATTAGGACTATAGGAATTGTTGGAATGGGTCGAAAAATTGTTTTGGTATGATTTTTAGATAGGCTATTTTAGGCAGTAACTTTAAGGCCATTTTTGAAATTGTTACTGTGATAAACATGGTAAACTAATAAGATAGGGTCGTAGAGAATTTCGTTAGCTTCGATTTGAGCTAAAGTAGAGCTTCTAACTCATTACGAGCGAAAAGTTATGCTACTTTTAGTATTTGTGTACCGGGAGACGGGTATCGGCACAATCCGAAAATTGTTGTCGATATTTGGAACGAATCTCGGGGACTATAAAATGAGTTTTAAAAATGTTCAAGGGCTGTTGTAAGTTGATAAAACTCAGGTCATGAGTCTATTTTCAAACCCGAGTGTCGGTTTTGCAAACGGAAATGTTTAGATAAGTCAAAATGGTTTTACAAGTCAAAGGCGTAAAACTGTCCGGTTTTTGCAACACGAAGGTGTATCGGGCAGAAGGTCTTAGAAGTAATATTTTTGAACGAAATTTAAACTGAGTCTTATTCATATTATGTGTGAGTTTGTCACCAAGTTTCGTCAAAATCGGACATGTCTAGATAGGTTAGATTGGTGTGTACATTTGGAGTGTACATGCTGAGTGGTATTTTGGACACGTAGTTCAATACTTGTATGGCGTGAGTTGAGTATTCACTATTGGACATAGTGACTTACTCGAGTGTTAAGTCATTATATAAATGACTTAGTTACTGGTCCGAGGGAAGTAAAATGATGGTTTGACTTGCGTTGACTTGGCGTCTTATGACGGGTCAATGTCGAGGGTGTAAGTGTTAAAAGAATAAGTGTTGGATAAAAGGGTATAGAAGTACACTTATATTTTTCTTAATTTTTCGGAATTTTCATGGTTATATGAAATTGAGTTTCATATTATTTAAGTATTAAATATACTTGAGTCGTTTATTAACGAACGCACCTTATTTGGTAGGTTGCGGTCTTCGTGTTTAACGGGCATCACAAATCGTCGGCGATCGTCACGTCACTACTATCGTACCAAGGTGAGTCTATAGCCTCGCTTTAACATGTTTACTTGTTTTATAAAACCCGCGAGGGGGATAACATGCTTGTTTTATTAAGATAAAAAGGGGTACGACGAGAAGTTGTGGAAACCCTTATTATTGGAAAAAAAACATTTATTGATAAATGAAGGGTACAACGAGAAGTTGTGGTAAACCCTCTTTCTTTTAAAATTGAACACAAAGGACCCGATTGTATGCTTAGATGAAAGTTTTTATAAAAGTTTGTTTAGCCTAAAAAGACCCATGAATCGTGAATTGTTAATCGAAAGGAACGCTAATACTATGGATAGATCTATCGGGGTGACACCCAGTCCGGTCGCGACTAGCTATCGCGTGGTGTTGTGATGCACTAGTAATGAAACATCGGATGCAATTGTATAAGAGAAATATACGCACTTGGCTAGGTGTGTTGGGCTGAAATAATATATGTTAACGTTCAATTTCACGAGACTTATGAAATAACAACGATAATTATGTCTGATCCACATGATTGTCAACCACGGAAGGTTTATTCAGAATACTTGTGTTCATTTATTTAATTTCAAACTCTATAGATTCACTCAACATTTTTGTTGACTTTATAGCATGTTTTATCTCAGGTTCATGAAGAAGGCACTCAGGGGAGGCGGTTTCATGCAGCTTGCTAAATTAAAATGTTTTGGCCCGCTTTTATAAACTATGTTCATTCAAAGAAACTTTTATCGTATGGTTGGTTGTGTAAACCTTGAAACTTTTTGGGACCGTGTGTGAATTGTTTTACTTTTAAAAATGTTGGATGAATGTATGTTTTAACAAAACGACTCATTTTGAGGCGTTTTCTATTATATTGAGGTTGAACCATGATAGTAACACCCAATGACCCTTCCGCTGCAGTGATCGAAATTGGGGGTGTTACAAGACCCGTTGGTTTGCTCTCTCCTCTCTTCTACTAATCAGGGATTCGAGCTTCAACGATCCACTCTTGATGATTCTTGACGACCCGTTATTCCGTGTTCTACTTCTTCCCGGTTCTATCCTAAACTCTTTTCGATTCACTATTTTATATTTTCTCAATATTAAAATAGGAATCTCTTTAGTTGTCTTTTACTTAGCGAGATTTAAACAACGTGCACAATGTCCTAAGTGTAGGGGAGTTTACTCCCACATGCTTAAACATTGAGGACAATGTTTATGTTAAGTGTAGGGGGACTTCTATCGAACTTAAGTGATCTTTTCCTTGTTTTTGTCCTCATTTTAACCGGAAAATTAATTTTTCGACATTTTTCAAAATTTTTGATCTATTTTGGCCTATTAGTTTTTCCTTTTTTATAGTTATTTTCTTGCCTTATTATAATAAATCTTTAATAAGTGGTTTTAATTTTCAAAACGTTGTGAATCTTTTGACTCAACCCGAGTTTACTTACCTAAGTTACTCTAGCTAGTATCCTTAACGTGTTTAAGTCAAGTTTTGCTAGGCTTTTATATAGGGAGCTATAAAACGCGAAAGTCTTAACTCTCACGGGTTATGAACAAGAACTTTTCGCAAGTTCCTATAATTGATCCTAGAGAGTCGTTTATCAAGGGAACTTTAAAATGCGATTTCTAAACTTGAAAAAGTCTAAGAGTTTGCAAGATCCTATAGGCGACTCGAAAACCCAAAACTTTGATTTAATAGGCTAAGTATCCACGAGTCTCATTACTTGAGATTTTAAACTGTGGAGAACGAGAGATGATAGAGTCAATTATAAGTTTGGTATTCTTTCGTGAATTTATGTGAGTTAATTATAAGCCTATTCTCCCATCGCTTGCTAATAAATTTATCTGCTAATAAATAAGGTTGTACGATTTGAAAAGTTACTTAGCTTCTAGCCCAAGATCGTTTCAAAGTTGCTCGGTATGGATTAGAGTTCATAGCCAAGGCATAACTTATTGAAGCGGGATGCGAAGATTGGCGAGTCCAAAAAGGCCCTAACAAGGCATGAGGGCTATATTTTGTTGCTAAAGATCCAAAGTGATGTGAAGAATCATTTATCGAAAATCAATATGAAGGATCGAGACACACGACGAAAAGCAAAAACTCCCCAAAAGTCATGGAGAAGTGTATCCGAAAAGACCCTAACAAGGTATGAGGATAAATAGATCCAAGTCATAAAAGGAGGCGGATCGTTGCATATCAAAATCCAAAATAAAGATTGGTGAAAAATGAAGAAGTCGTGGTCCAAGAATGAATCTCTGTTAGCCTCAAAATATTGAGTCAAACAAGAATGTTCGGTCATAGGTTTCTATTGTAATATTTATTAGAACGTTGTAATAGGTAGTTATTTAGTCGTGGTTCACGGGCTTGGAAATAAACTAATTAAAGTCCAAAAAACAAACCCGGCCCAATATATAGTCCATTAAAGCCCGCATGTGGGTGGACTATATATACAACCCTCCTAGCATGTTAGGAGGGTGAATGGTCATTTGTAACAAATTCTTTTCTCTAATATAATCTCACCAAGTTAATCATCTCCTCTCTACTTTCTCTCAAAACTTTCTCTCTCTAGGAATTCATCTCTTCCTCATCTATTTTCTTTCTTTCTTCATTGCTTAATCAATCACAAATATAAGGGACAAAAATTGGTATCAGAGCTAACCGGGGTGTTTTGTGTTTTGTGTTTGCTGATTTGTGGCTTTTTCAGCTTATTCTTTAAGTTGCTATAAGTCACGAATTTCATTTGGTGTTGTTTATGTGTCACGAATCTGATAACAGTCCAAAAGTTCCATTTTTTTAATGGTGTTGGTGGTTTTATCATTCTTTACGTGTCATTTCTATCTTCTCTCTATTAATCTATTTTCTAACTGTGCCAGATCTAAAAAAAATCACCAGTTCAACATTTTTGGTGGTATCTAGAAAAAAGTCAAAACCCTTTTCCGATGGCTCATTCCGATGCTTTTTCCGATGCCTTTTCCGATGCTTATTCCGATGGTAAGTATTCCGATGGGATTATTTGGATAATTATTCCGATAGGGTATTTTGATATTCCGATGGACTCAATTTTGATATTCCGATTGACTCTACATTAACATTTCGATGTCTGAAAACCAGTTGACTCAAATACATAACATTACACCGAGTCAACTCGGTATTGACCGAGTTGACCAGGTTAACTCAACTGAGTCAATGATTAAGACTGATCCTATCAACCAAACTCAATAACACTCTAAACCAACAAAACCAACTTGACTCTAATCTTAAACACATCGTCTCTAATCACCTCTACTTCAAAATATCATCCTGACATAACAAAATCCAAAAAAAAAGATCTTAGATTTCTTCGAATGTTTAGAGACATGCATGTCGATATCTTTCAAGATCTAACACGAAATAAAATATCATCACTGATCTTTCAAGATTTATATTAAAAAAAACTGATCTTAGACCAAATGCCAAGGCTTAAACCTTTGTTGCTATTCGAATGTGAAGGACTGATATAACAACTTTGTTATATCAATCTCATCGATTCGATTGTCGCATACTCAATACCTACCCGAGACGAAATTAATGGTCTTCATGTCGTTCTTGAAATCAAGAGTACTCGTGGGTTTGGCGATTTTTGTTCTTCGATGGTGATATGTGAAAGATAGATGAGATGTGTGAAATGATTAACAGAGCTACGTTTAGTCTAGCTAAATGGATGATGAGATTTTATTTGGGATGTGATTGATGTTTAGATAGATGAATGATTGTTGGTGGCTGATGTTGGTCCAAAGAAAAATGGAGGCGGTTGCTTAAGAGAGTTAGGGTTAGAAATGACCTAATATCTAGGTATTGACTCTTAAATAGTATTAGCTAATTGTGATGGACCGGGTATATTAATCTCTTGGGCCACCCAACACGTCTTACTTCCTAGAAGTGAAATTGAAAATACAAAAGTTGCTGACTACGTAACATTTTTTTTGGGCTACAACCGTGAAATGAAAATTGGAGTTTTAGATTGGCCAAATTTAGATATATCCGAATGATTAGTATTGGGTTGGCATATTGGACCAAATCTGATTTATTGATTGGAATGTGATTTAGATCGAGTTCATTTATCGGGCTATGATGACATTATTTTTTTTATGCCGGGTATTCGTTATGTCTCGATCGAAAGTGCTTCAACGACAAAGAAAATCATAGGTTTTAAACCTAATATTTTCGGAAAAATTTCTAGACAAATTTGGGCTTCAATGACAAGTCAAATCATAGGTCGATCCGCGCATTAGGTGGGTATATGACTGACGTTGGGCTTCAATGACAAGTTATCTAGACAAATTTTGTCCCTTAATGACAATTCTTTTCAGAATTTGTCCTAGTTAACGACATTCACAACACAACACCAAAGCAAACAAAACACTTAACGCTAAAACGATCCGATATAAGATTCACTTTAACGACAAGGCTAGTTTTGGTTCTACAAAGACAAGTGATCACGAAGTGGATTTGGTATTCTTTATTTGAAGTTGAAGTGGGATTTCATGAAGGCGTCTACTTATTTCATCATCGAGCCTTCCTTCTATTTTTCTACCCCTTTTCTTCAAACCCAGTCTATCGATTGATGACTTGCTTGGGCGATAAAACTTATGATTGAGACTTGAATTATCTAGTTTCCACTGTCAAGGGGTGGATGGTCGACGACATGGATAACTATCATTTTTGGGTGTCACACGCAGTTGCTCGTGTGGATAACTTCAAGAGGTATACGAGACTTGTTTCTGCATCGTTCTTCAATCGACATAAGTGCAAGCTTAAGTAACAAATTTGGGGGATTGTACTTCAGTTTCAAGTTTGGAATATCGGGTTGACTTCACATGTGGTCTCAACAAATAGCCGAATGAATTCGAGGTTGGTAAGTTAGACAGAGAGAGATGGAATCAGCAATCAATTCTCACGGGATATTTATGAGCCTCATATCGACAATGGTACTTCATAGTCTAAGCAAAAATATTTCAGAGTTTCTCAACGACTTTCAAAACTTTTCAAGACATTTGCTTAAGACTAAGAGTTTCTCGAGTATATGGACGTCCACGATAATGATGCTTCCGAGAGTTCGAAATCATCATGGGGGAAGATCGTGTACTTTGAAGTAATCAGATCAACTTCCAGGGGGAAGTAGTGTACATGGAATGGTATCTACTTACTCTATATGATTTTTATGAAGTATTCTGCAAGCGTGAGAAGAGTTGTTGCTGATTTCCTGCATGTTACCCCAAACGGATTATCACCAAAAACCAAACGACATGAGACAGTATAGAAGCAGTTGTATCTGGTGTAGTTCTTCTACAAATTTCCGCTGTGCACTTAAACCGATGTGCTAGAAGATTGTTTAAACTATATCAAAGTGTCAGAATCTGCTTAAGATACAGATATTGGTTTGGGGGGAAGCTGATTCAGAAACTTCGTCAAAAAGAAGTCTATGAAGAAAGTTTTTTAATACATGCTGCATGAATTGGGGGGAAGTTAATCCAAATCATGCATATTACAATTGTTCCACAACAAGCAAAGACAAAGAGGATTCAAGCTGAGGTACAAGTTATGAAGACAAGAAGAATTAAAAGACATCCTCAGCACTGGAAGCGCCTTGGAAGACTTTATTTTGTTGTATTTTTACTTGTTAGGAACATTGTAAGTAATTCCGTATGTCTCCACATTGGGGGAAGATTGTTAGCCCTAAAATGTGAGCGCCATTTACGGAATTACATTTTATTCATATAGGCAAAACGTGGAGTGACTACTATTGACATGTTGTCAAAGTGACCTCTTGTCTAGCCTATATGTACCCCTCCATACTTCCATGGAGGGGTGAGGTTTTTCATTCTTTGTGTATTTCACTTTCTCTCTCTAAATACACACACTACATTCAAGCTTTACTTTCTCTCTCTAAAAATGTCTAAACATTTCTTTTATCCTCCCCGACCTCCGGATCACCTCTTGTTAGCTTGAATCTATATTGTTAACAATCTCTCAAAACTTCAAGTGAAGAAATTCCATTATGAAGAGAAGACCATAATTTCATGAACGTCTCTCAAGATTTGAAGTATGAAGTCGCTGCCAAATATCGGTCCGAGAAAGGTCTCAAATCACGAAGAGAGTTATGCCAAGATATGAACTTTATGAGGTCCCGAGAATCAGTTTTAAAAGATTTTGTCCTTTAGCTAACTATTGATTAAATCGTTCACTTTATTTTCAGACTAAATAACTATCGAAATAAGTCAAACAATGCATCCTCGTGATCATTCAAGACAATAATAAAATATAAGAGATACCCCCTAGGAATAAGGGAGTCTAAGTGAACAATTGGCCCACATGAGTTCGTGTTAGTTTACTAACTTATAATAACAATGATCTCGTTTTTAAGCTTGGTTTGGAAAAAGTGAAAACTTGAGGATGATGATTATTCATGACATTTCCAAAGCCCAAGGTATGCTTTTTGATTTCTTTACTTTGAATGTTTATAGTTTCTATCTCTTTAATAAAGGCCAACATGGATTAATTATGATGAAAAATGTAAACGTGCTTTGTAACTAATGCATTGTATGAGGACATTGCAATGGTCAAGTGTAGGGGATTTGATATGTGTGTAAACACACATCTTTTCTACCACTTAATTACAATAATAACCGGGCCAAAACGTGTATTTTATGTCTTTTATGTCGGAATTATGCATGGTTTGTGTTTTTGTTGTGATTTAGGACGAAAAGGTGAAAAGTGGAGAAAACACGGGCAATCACGGGCATTTACGGACTTTTATTGAAGAAAAAGATGAAAGACGAAGTCAAGCAGTCAAGAGTGCATAAAGAACGGAAGTCCAAGACCAATTCTGAAGATTTATCGAAGAAAAAGTCAAAAGACGGAAGTTTACATAAAGACGATGAACTCAAGTCTTATTTATCGAAGAATTAAAAGACGATTCCAAAGAAATCCCGAGCCAAAAGTCATCAAAGTCCAAGATTAGCAAAAAGATTAAGAAGGAAGGACTTAAGGGCGCAATTAAGAAGAAAGGAAGGAGGGGAGGAAGCTTCCTCTAACCATCCCCCTAATCACCTATAAATACCCCTCTTATTCATTTCATTTAGTTTTGTTGGCTAACTTGACAAATTAGCTCTTCCACTTTTATTTTATGCAACTTTAATTACTTGTCATTTTAATACATGTTTTGCACTTTAATTATCCTTTTAATTCCAAGTAAGTTTTTAATTTGCGTTCTTTAAATTCGTGTCTTTAATCTTTCTTTATCATTTGATCAAGCTTATTTTTACCAATCTCATTCTACTCTTCTTCTTTTTGATTCGGTTACAATTTCGGATTAAGCAAACTTTTGCTTAATCCATTTGCTTATTTGATTAAAGTTTTGTCCTTTCTTGTACTTTAAGTTACATACGGAATAAGCCACGAATTTGACAACCTTGTGTGCTTATTTGGTATTTGGCTTAATTGTTTTGAAAGTTTTCTTAAAAGTTTTCCTTTTCAAGTTATTTTCCTTAAGTTTCGTCTTTAAAGTTTTGAAAAGGTTTTAACTTTTTAACTTTTTGTCTAGCCTTGTTTTCATTACATTCGAATTTATTTTGTTACTGCTTATTAGTTATAGCTTATTTAGTACTTGTGCTTATTACGAATTTGTATCCATCGGAAAGGAAGGGTTTCTACACATTGTGACGGGTTGCATTTACCATATTCTGATAGTGACAGTATTGGCCAAAGGGTTTTTCATTCCGATCCGGGATTGCGATAGGTGTATCATTTCCCTCATTCCGATCTGGGGATTGCGATCGCACATTGCGATCGCTCTTTCCGACGGCTCTTGAGGCTTACTTAGACGAAGTGCTGCCCAATTTTCCTTAGCCACATTCCGATAGGTGATATTCCGATAGGACACATTCCGATAGCATCATTGCGATCCGGTGTGTTGAGTGGACATTCCGATCAGGTAAAGGTGACATATTCCGATTGGGTTTCCGATCATTATTCCGATCAGGTAGGTTTTGACATTCCGATTGTGGTGATCGGAATATATTCCGACGGTGGGTTATTTTCTATGTTTTGTCTTGTTTAATTTTTTAGTTTGTGTTTTTTATACTTTGTCATTTTTAATTCTCGTCACGCTTTTATTTTTAGTCATTTTAATTAATTTAAATTTCAAAAGTTTTTAAATATTTCACCCTTTCGTTTAATTAGACTTAGATTTAATTTCATGCCACTCTACTTTAACGACATTTACTTTTAAGTCTTTGCACATTTAAATTTAAAATCAACCAAAAATATTCGTTTCCACCAAAATAAAACTGAGTCACATAGAGAACCTAGATCAATTCGATTAGACCAACACAACGAACTTTAATTTTCTTACGGGGTGTCAAAAGCCTTGTATCATTTCTCCTGTCATAGAATTTGCAACATAGTGCAAATATGGTCTTCCTTCTCTTCTCTAGACCTAGAGAAAAAAAAATCAGGTTGTTCTCGAAGAAAATACTGATGAATTTGTTTATGAGTTCATGGAAACTCAATTTATTATGTCTATAATGCTGCTGGAGCAATTATGAGACTAATACAAAATCATGAATCTAACATTACCGAGTCGTAAACGAATAGCAGTCATGGACATGTCCTGCTCTTTCACTCGTCACTGTTGGCAGCATGATCATGAATCCTATCTTGGAAAAGTGTTTAACACCTTAAATTTGATTGGACATGTTGTCAATACGTGGAGGAGAATAACGGTTATGAATGGTGATTTGTTTACATCGATGGTGGTCAACACATAATCTCATGTTACCGTCCTCCTCCTTAAGTGTTCTACTAGAATCCATGGGAAGATTTTGGTATAATCGGCTGTTTATGCGTAAAAGAAACTTTAGTGGTCATGTCTTAACTGACAACTAGAAAATTTTTGCAGTCATGACTAACCACACACGTGCTTACAAAACATAGATAATTTGTAGATTTTCCTGATGGAAAACCATGCTGAATGTATTCAGGAGCCTGACAATTTCTATACAACATCATGAATCGTAGCAGGGTGTGGTGTCCGTAGTCCATAAATAGGATTAAATTCAACTCGTATCTGTCCGAGGAAATGCGTTAGCAGCTTGGATCTCATCATTAGGCTGAAGGAAAACCTTCGTATAGATGGGGAATACGAATGGCGTCCTTTATGATCATGAATATATGAAATATAGGTGCAAGAAAGGAAAGTATCATTGAACCATCGTGACAGATCTCACTGATATGCCGGTGCGGGTGCTGAAATTCTTGTGGCCTGATTAATACATGGCACCACAAAATGGATATACCCTTTGGAGGGTACCCTGAATTCCTTAGGGATGTTCTAGAATTGGACGTGAGTCATGTGTCTTGACTCGTGTCTTGGAAAATATAAGCATGACATGTGTCTTGACTGGTGTCTTAACATGTCTCTATATGTAAAACGAATAGAACCCCAAATATTAGGTTAATATGCCAGAATTGGCGGATCGGTTGGACTACTGATCCCTTGTATTTCTTATCACGTTTGTGGCCGAAGCTTCGATTGCGATTGTTAGTATAGTTGCTGTCATAGTAGTGGCTACTATCATCTTGTCTGTCAGTTCCATGACAGTCATTCTCATGACTGTGATTCATGTAACTAGGGATGAGCATTTGGACCCGAATCCCAAAACCAAACCGGAACCGTACCGGAACCGTACCGATTCTCAGTACCCGAATCCCGTTCGGTACGGTACCGGTACCACGAATTAAGGTGAAAAAAAATCCGGTACCATTAATTCGGTACGGGACCGGTACCAAATCGGGAAATTCCCAAAAAAAACGGGAAAACCCCGGTTTCTCGGTACCGGTACCGATATCCGAATCCCGTTCGGTACGGTACCGGTATCATTAATTTATGCTCGGGAAAAATTCGGTACCACTAATTCGGTATCGGTTCGGTACGGTACCGGTACCGTGCTCATCCCTACATGTAACTATTTAGCTGAGTGACCGACTGGTACCGGTTCGCACTCATATGACTGGAACGACAACTGAATGACGTGTGACATGTAACTAAGGATTAGGGTCAATGATTGATGGAAATCGTCTGGTGGTGAAGCATCTTCTCGTCCGATCACTTTGATCTAACGCCTTTGTTTTCGTCTTGTAAGATCTCCAGGTTGTGAACAGCATCAGCATCTCGTAGCGTCTCTAAAATCCGCAGCATCAACCCTTAGTAACCTCTTTGTGCTATGAGCGGCATCAGCAATTTGTAATGTACCAGCAAGTGGAAAACGCACATGGAATACGGTACATGGAATACGATACATGGAATACACATGAAATGCACATGAAATGATCGATATGGGGTCGATCACCTAACATGGTTTTAAAGGAATATAACTGGTTAAGCGGTTAGAAAGACCATCATGATAACCTGGCAATGCCAGTATATACCTCATTCTGGTTGCACAGAGAAACGCTAACGTGTGGTTAAACGAATTTCAACGTTGATTTTCCTGAAAGCATGATTAATGAAAACCAACCATGACTATCATGAAAGCAGGATTTAAATGAATTCCAACAGTGTCTTGCATGAAAGCATAAGCAACAAAAGAGACGTAAGACGTAATCAACATGAGGACAAAATCATCGTGAATAAACATGAAACAACTTAACAAGAAGGAGTATATAACATAATCAGCATGAAACTGAAGTTAACCATGATATTATGAAAGCATACTTGACATAAAAGACATCGTAACTTATGAGGGGACATGAAAAAAACAATTTATGCCACTAAATCCTGAGAAAATTTTTATGCATGAAAACAGTGCATGAATGCATTATGCAGTTTATAAAACCTTTATATGTGTGAGGGGACGCCTATGGGTCGGTCCCAAAATAAAAGACATGGCGAGGGGACGACTATGGGTCGGTCCCAAAATTGAAAATTTCGATAAAAGCACATGCGACTAAATAGGGCCAGTCCTGTACCAACCATTACTTAGTCAAATTTCCTGCAACAATGATACATGAAACATAAATAAGTAAAAATCATATAACCAAAACTTATCAGAAAAAAAATTTATGTGACTAATTATGAACTACTGGGGTTCAGTCCACATAGTCACAGTTCGAAGAACATCATGCATGAAACAAAGACACATAAATAAATATGAATGACGGTTGTCCATCCATATTAGTAAAACAATATCGATGAAAACATCAAGGTTAAAGCATCAAGGTGCTGAAAACATCATGGTTAAAACAACAATGCGATGAACACATCAATACGTAGAATAACAAACGTTGCCTTAGGAAGCTCCTGGTGACTACCCACTAGTCACAGGTCAAGTTTTAGAGCCTACAGGTCAAAGCCTTGGTCTCTGATACCATAATTGTAACACCCTACTTTGATAAGTGGACCGTTACGCGTAATTATAGCGTGTCATCAAAGCAGGCAAGGTAATATGTAGTAAAACATACATGACCATAGGGAAAATCGGAATCAAACATCGGTTCCCAAACATAAGCCCAAACATAATAAAGCAAATGAAATGAATGAAATACTAAACAAGCATAAGTATATGAAGGAAAAAGGAGAAGCAGTCTATGGCAGCTTCCATCCTATGCATGTCCTCTAAATGCTCGAGTCTGTCCTTGGGTACCTGCCGTTTTGGGACATGGAAAGGAAACTAACGGCTGAGCATAACGCTCAGTGCACGGATATACAAACATGGAATGACTAATATAAGCATGTAAAACATATAGCAGCGGAATTGATTAAGTCCTGGAAAACCTGACATAACTTAGTAAAAGTGGTTTTATACATTGAAAAGCCTTATGTTTATCTTATAAAAACTGTTTAACATGTTTACCATTAGCCAATATTGGTCATGAAATATCAACGTGCATGAATACTTGGAGGGGTGACCTCGTTATGCAATTAGAAGGGCTGCCTCAAATTAATATAACTGTTTGGGTAGAAGGGATCAGCTCCTTGTGAAGGATGCAAGGCACACACCACATTCATCTAAATAATCTGCTGAAAATATGTAAACTAGGATGCACCCATACGCCCCACATGATAATATAATAATATGGCCAAAAGCTGAAAGGGGCGCCACGAACTATCACTCCGCCGTGGTGAAGTCATAACACTGGTGCCTCTAGTGTTATGGTTATGGTACCTCCATAAATAGGTGAAACTGGTCATGCATGTATATGGCTTTAGGTATCTAATTAAACATAATCAAATCAAAACATATAAAACATATACTAGGAAAACAGTTGGCTGCATACGGGGAAATCCTAATAAAAAAAGAATGTCCATACTGAAAGGACGGAGAATCCGTACCTTGTGACCAGTGAACGAAGAAGACGAACGGAAGAGAGTCCTACTTCGGTATCACTAATGCTACATAAATAATGTGACAATCCATCAATTTATGGTTTATATTTTATTCTCAATATTTATTTGAAAACATTATTTTAATGTTATAATATGAACTCACTTATTTTTGGGAAGAAATTTGGATTTACGTCTTGAAGTAGCATCGACTACGTCTAAACTGGAGGATTCTACGTTACGTGCTTACATTTACATACACCGTCTTTGGTGACAGTCTGACATTTCAGAAAATAAATTTATCCGTAAAATAATTAAGGGATTTTAATTTTGAGTTGGTTCATAAACTCACAAATTTACGAGAAGAGATTAGGACTTACGATTTTAATTTAACGTCCTTTACGACTAAACCGGAAACCTTAGGATTACGTATTTACGTTTTCGAACTCCGTTTTTGATGAGACAATTTTTATTAGATTTGTTTTGTGCCGTTGATTCATAATTAATAAAAACGTTTTTCGTAAAACGACCCGAGGGCACGCAAATCGAGGAAACTAGAATCGAGGAATACCCGTAAATTAGTGGGATGAGACAAGTATACACTTGTCCCACCCCACTATATGGGACGGCTACACAAGACACCACATCACAAGACGTGGCAAACATTTAGCTTAATACTTACACATGTAAGCTAAGCTTACAAAGTAAGCTTTCACAACACAAAACCATTTGACTAAACCACTTCCCACACACACAACATGCAAAACAACTTCATCTTTCTCTTCTCTCCTTCATTTGGCCGTCCCATCTCACCCTCAAAACACCCATATTGATCAAATTTAACCACAAAATCTCATGTTATTCATACATAAGTTGAAGCCCTTTTGAAGCTCTATGGGTTGGTGGTGATTATAACATCCAAGGAGGAGTTTCTATGGAGTATTGGGGCTGATTTTCCACAAGGAGTTCTTGAAGAATGGTGGTCTTGAAGATGGTCTTGGTTTATCACAAGTTTCTCCATCAAAATCCATGTCTTGATCAAAACCTACATCATCATGGTGGTATATAGATTGTTCTCCCCATCCTTTTGTGAATTTTGATTATGTAATCATGTATTTTCTTCTTAAATGTATATATGTATGATGATATATGATGATAAAAATATTTTGTGGGGATTTGGTGTTGATAATCATGGGTAAAAAGATGAAAAACTATATGTAAAAATGGTTAATCTTGCTTAATTTAGTAGGCTGTATAAAATAGTAAAGAATCATATGATGAACTGATAAAATGGAATGAATAAATTAATATACAGTAAGTAATATGTCTTGTACACATGTGAGAGTTGGCCATGCAATGGAATCATTAGGATGAGTGAGATATGATCAAAACAAGTTTAGAGTGAAAATCTGAGTACACTGTTTTGGACGATTTTTATAAAATACTTAGAAGCTGATTCAACAGTATCCATACGAGAGTTAAATGGAGAACATATCATGTAGTTTATGCCATAAAAATTTGGGCTTCTATCTCCATATAGAACTCTAGATATGGCTGTTTTGGTGAAAATGAAATTTAAAATCAGATTTGTATAATAAAAACTTATATAATATAAGCACTCACTTATATATTTATAAAATGTATACACATTAAAACCCACTAACTTATAAATTTCATATATATAGATATATATAAGGTTAAATAAATGGACTCTTTTTATAAAAATGGTAGTTGAATAAGGTTTATAAGTTATAAAAACTATAAACATGATTTTTACGACTTTTTCGGCTATTACCGTAAAAATAACGTTTTTGTTAAATAAAACTTAGACGGTTGGACCCGTCTAATGTAAACTTTTATAAACTCATATACTGTTATATAAACATATATAACAAGTAATAACCGATAAAACCCGAACTATATAACATACGGACATTAACGGGTTAAGTTAGCGTTATTGGACTAATAATACAACAAAATGGGCTAAAACACTTATAAACTTATTTATTGGGCTTAACCCATTTGGGCCCAAAATGTAAAATATAAATACTGATAATACAATTATGAAATGGATTAATACAAGTTAATGAACTTATAATAGGCTTATTGGACCTGAAACACGTAAATAGGTAAAACTAGTAAACTAGTAAGAACTTACCAATACATAAACACTAAAATGAGTAAAAGAGAATATGTAAACCCACTTGATCATCATATATATAAAATCATCATATGTATACATAATTGTTATTTTGATAAAGTCATTGGACAAAAGTCTAAGACGAGTATTATTTGTCTAGGTTTCCGTGATTGAAGCACGTACCGTACATCTGAATTGCCGATAACCCGCCTTCCCACATCAACGTGAGTTCATAGCCTCGCTCTCTTTTAAATGTTTTTAAGAAATGTTTTATAAACCCACGAGGGAGATAACATGTTAGTTTTTATAAAATAGGACACTAGTTGTCCCGATTGTCTGTTTATTGATTTGGACCCGAATGATTGTATGACCTGATGTATGATTATATGACCCTATAGATGAAATGAAATGGATTATTAAAGTTAGGTTATGTCACTAAAAGTCCCATTAGCATGATTGTGAACTACCGGGATTTGGTAGATGCGTATGCATATAATAGTACTATTTGGGGACGATCACCCCAGTTCGCGCCTTGACGGTTGATCCCCGTCGTGCCACATTGATTGGTAAGAGAATTTATGTATGAGAAGATTTACACAAGCATGATTATTGTGACGACACGCTAATTTAGATGGGCAAATTGAGTTTCAGGCTAGCTACCCGTTGTTTGATATAGTAAGGTAACAATGTCATGCGGCTTATAATAATCCAATTAACGAAATACTGCTATACGCACCGAATTACGATATATTGCCTGACTAGCAATACGGGGTCTTATTATTGATATTCTGATTGTGTTTTGCTTTTATATAACCATATTTATACAACGGTTTTTATTTAACTTTATACAACGTTATAAAACGTATTGTATGATATTTTTACGACATTGGTTCGTATAATGGTTTTGAAGGCGAAAGGCTTTATTATTATTTTGACAAGGAATTGTATAAAATGATTTTGGCTATTTTATGGCCTAATACGATGATTTGTACAAAATGATTTTCGGTAATAATTTTATACCAATGTTATATTAATGGTTTTATTAAACTCTACGAATTCACTCGGCGTTATCGCTGACCTTTTCTTTTAACATGTTTTGTCTCAGGTACTTGAAGGTAATTCTCGGGAAGGCGACAAGAATTCATGGCCCGCACTTAACCAATAATTTCCATTCAAATACTTTGTAAAACGTTGTATGAAATAAAATGACTTGGGACCTATGTAAATTTGATATTTATGAATGGAAATGTTTTATTATTAAACGACGCGAATTTTAAGCGTTGTCTATGATGTGAGTAATGTGCTATCCCGTAACACCAACTTGTCTTCCGCTGTATTGAGTTGTATAAATTTGGGGGTGTTATAGTTTGGTACCAGAGCTCTCGTTATAGAGAACGAAAGATTTTTAAAACTAAGGTTTTGAATAAAACATTTCAAAATCTTTTAACTATAAACATTTTTCTAAAAATGTCTAAAAATATTTTTACTATAACGGTGCCGAAGAATTCTCGAGTTACCGACAAGGCCAGACTGAGAAGTGTTATTTTAATATATATATAACTTGGATTATATATATATTTTGTAATTTGATTACATGATTGTTCGATGATTATTTCTATATTTATACGAGGTATTTATACGACGTAGATTGTCACAAGGAACCCTAAAATCCCCTAGTAAATTAATCAAAGCTATTCTCGTAGGAATTCTAGCTATCCTAGATCTAAACCAAGTTGTGGATTTTATTATCCCAACAAATGGTTGATATTCGTAGAAATGTAGACATTAGTTGATTGTGATATTGAAGAAGAATTGGCGAGATTAAAACTGATATCGATGTCATGACGATCTTTCCTTACAGAGTGGAGTTTGACGAAACATTACCACCTAGAAAGGTGTCATCTGATTCGTTGTCACCCAATTCTTAAATTTGAAATCGAAAGGGTGAATGTTGCACTTGAGGCTGTCAATGGAACCATTACCCAAAAGCCTCATGCCACTAGTACCCTTCCGAGAAGTCTAATTGAATGTGTGAGTCATTTAATAATAGTGACTCATTTGATAATTGTTGTTGTAAGAGCTATAGGATTGGAAATTAAGTGTTGATTCATATCGAGCTTTTATTTCCCTTTTAAGGTTTATAAATAAGGCTGAACGTATTGGAGAATAAGGTAGGATATCGAATTGAGTATAATTTGGTTGAAACTTGAATAAAGTAAAATTTAACCCGGATGGAATATGATATTGTTAAGAGGAAGTCGTTAAGTTCTGTGATTGAATTATAAGGTTTTAATTGATTATTGATTCGTGTTAAGGGTTGTTCCTAGGCCATTGTCCACTAACGAGGATGCCCAGTGTCCAAGAAATAAATTGAAGAAATCTTCTTCTGAATTGAGACCGATGGATCTTCTGGGACATGTGGAACACCTAATGACTCTTGTAGATTAGTATTCATTGTGGTATCTTTTAAAAATAATCCCTAACTTAACTAAGACATCAGTTGGTAGGATGAGTTCTTGGAATTGTATGACATAGTGACACGTAATGTGTTACGGTACAATTTTCACTTGTTTGTGATTAATGAAAAGACTACCTTTGATTGCTAAATTCTACATGTATCGATGATATCTATCTTTTCTTGCTTCTTTCTAATGCTCGCATTAGTGATGCAACCATTGAACAAGTACTCATCTTGATTTGAGTTACGATGTGGATTATCCTTTTGAGTGCCATCGAGATCATGAACCTCATGATTATTTGGCTAAAGCTCATTTCCTATTATATTGTAGTTAGTTCTTGGTGAACAACTCTTCATCACTCTTTTGCAGATCAATGATTGTTTTTATAAGCTAAAACAGTATCCCTTGAGAAAAATTGAATTTTCATCACTATAAGGATTATTCAAAGTAAGATTTATAAGTGATCGTTATCGAAATGAAGTTTTTTATAAAACACCTTGGAAGACTTAATTGTTTTCATAACAAATAAAATCTTTGTAAATTTATTTTTGATTCTTATTTAAGAATTAAGCATGAAAATGTTTTTATTATAAACATGATGATAAAATTTTGACGAACTGAGTATTGCATCGTTAATCTAGAAATTGTATATAGTTGCGCGCCTACATACAATTTGGAATGGACCATGCAAGGCTAATTAGTAGTCACCATAAAACTGATTAATAAACACTAAATTTTCTTTGAAGATTGTGGAAGATTAAAATTTATGAAATCTGCAAGAAGTGAAAAATAAGGACATAGTGTTAGGGACACCTACATATGTGCCTGTAGCATCTATTCTTCTTAATCGAATTTACTCATCTGTGGAAATTGTCTTATTTGACAATTGACAATTGACAATTCTTTGGAAAAGTATCTGATTATCGAGTGTTGATA
Organism: Glebionis coronaria; assembly: GCA_025667525.1. Classification (NCBI taxonomy): domain Eukaryota; kingdom Viridiplantae; phylum Streptophyta; class Magnoliopsida; order Asterales; family Asteraceae; genus Glebionis; species Glebionis coronaria. Next base: position 168,056,793 of record CM046882.1, on the reverse strand, counting down.
CCCGACTGGATGTATCGACGTTATTATCATTTCTTTTGAATGACATGGGTAACGATCCGAGGAGCTTTCGAATGCGTACTCAAATTATGAAAACATGGGATATATTCATATTCGTTAAATGTTTTCGTCTGTATCTGATTTGAAGTTCTCTCGCATAGATTATGCGTTGACCTTACTCTTTTAAGGTTAGTTATGTCTCCAGATATCCTTGACCTTGTGAAGGATTATGAGTTATTATTAGTCTTTTAAGAAGTTCACATCTTATCGACGGCAATAAAACTGGAAAGTTGGTAGTGCCATTAGAATGGATTGATTGATTAAGACATGACGACATTGTCTTAGTCGATGGGAACTCGAGTAGAATTCCCCTAAATGATACGATGTTGATTATCAAAAGTGATCTAAATGATTCTTGATGGATGACCAGATCCTGCATTTAGACTTGAAATTATACCGTGAATGGTTGTGAATTAGTCATAGATATTATAATCTAGAAAGAACCTAATATGAATTTATTAAAAGATGTTTATGTTATCTGAAACTTTAGTAAGTATTTGTTGGTGAATTACCTAGAATTTTGCCATTAAGGCAAGTTGAATTTGGTATTGATTATATTCTCGGTGTTGCACCTGTGGCGTGTGCACTGTACGTCAGCACCATCTGAATTAAAGGAATTACCGTACAACTAAGAGAGTTGTCGGAGAAAGATTTTATTCTACCGAGCTCGTCATCATGAAGAGCTATGGTGTTATCATTCCTTATATTTATAGATCATTGTGAACTGAGTAAATTGACAATTGAAAACGATATCCATAACTCGAAATGGAAGATTTGTTCGATCATTTACAAGGTTCTAGCGTATGTTTTAAAGATTTGATCCACGGCATGGTTATTATCAACTTCGCGTCCGCAAAAAAGATTATCTATTCCAATCACTACATCCGGTACTTGTAATGAACATTATGAGTTTCACGTGATGTCCTTTGGATTGACTAATACACATGTAGCATCCATAAATTTGGTGAATTACGTGTGTAGGATGTAATTTGATAAATTCATGCTTGTGATCATTAAGGACCATTTGTTTTTTTATAAGAATAAGAATGAGTTAATAATTAATTATAGATTGCCCTGAATTGGCCGAACAATAAAAACATGTACCTTGAATAATTAACATGTGATTAAAGACTTAATCCTTTACATTATTCGACCGTGTGATTAAAAGATAATGGAATCTATATTGACTCTTCAAAAATTAAGAGCCCTTTTAAGATTTTGGGTTTTACCAAAAAGAAAGTGCAAAAAAATGTTTTGACAAATGTTTTATCAAAAAGAACTTTTGAGGGATTATTCCCTTATACCCAGAACATTTAACTAAACTTCTGTTTAGGGGTAAATGGTTGAGTATACCTCAAGACAACCTAAGAAGGGTTGAGGAAAACATTTAAACCATGACTTGAAGTTTGAAACGACAATTTACGCTTTTCAACTAAGAAAATTTTGACCAAAGTATAACCAAAGATTTTTCAAACATTTACGAATCTTATTAAATATTTTCGATAAATCAACAAAAATCTTGTTAATTAAATTCAAATTTATATTTGAACATTTTATATAATTGGTCGAACTAAGAAATTTAAAATTTTTACGTTAACGTTTCATAAAAACTTAAATTTATTGTTAATTTACGTGTAATAATTATCGACGCTTTAAAACGTCGGATCAAGCAAAACTGATAAAAATAATAGTTCATATAGAAATTAAAACTTAGAAAATGTGAAGAAAGAAATTTTTAATGAATGTAAATACTGACACATTATGTAGAAAATATAAAGAACCAATTAGGATGTGTTCCTTAATAATGAAGGTGCAAAATAAAATTGCCAAACAATATAAAAATAAACGGTGTTTATAAAAAGAATAATATAGATAATAAAAGGGGTTCGCGGCTAATGTGAACCATCAGAATTGAGAAGCCGATGGCGTTAAATCTTTTAAAGGCCACTTGAAGTTGCCTAAATATGGAAATTTAGAAATGTAGTCATATTGAAATCTTGTAAGTATAAGTATTCTATTCCTGTCATTTCTGAATTAAAGTATCTTTGTCTGAAGAAGTTGTACTAATGGCAAATTATGAAGGCAGACATCGCCTCATACATTAGTAAACATCTAACTATTGCAAAGGTCATCATCTGAATTTGATTTGATTTGGGTCATCGTCGACAGACTGACCAAATCTGCTAATATCATTCTCGTTAATGATAGATTCTTGATGAAGAAATTGACTCTTTTGTATTTAAACGAGTTGTATAAACATGGTGTGCCTATATCAATCATCTCTATCAAGATCCTCGCTTCGCATCGAATTTCTAGAGATTTGCTCAGAAGTCATTGAGAACGAATCTTGATGAGAGTACTGTGTACCACCCTAATCGAAGGGACGAGGTAAAGTAACGGTACAAAGTAATATAAGTGTTGTTTTATGTTTGAATGAATGACCTTTGGTAATAAACTGTAAAATCGTTTTCCTTTGGAGAGATTATCATTGATAATCATCGTATTAGGATCGAGATCGAACCTTGTTAAGATTTATATATTAGAGCATCTGTAAGTATGAGTTGGGATGAAGACACCCGACATACACCCATTGCGAGTTGGACATGTCTTTTAGGTTTAAGGTTTCCTATGATGGCGAACCTAACCTTACAAAATACTCGACCCGCGAGACCTGAAATGATTGTTGAAATTAGGATCTGATTATTGACTACCAATAGTAGGCAGGAGGTTATGTGACTATGAAATGTAGATCTTGAAGTGCTAGATGGGTAGCGAAGTTATGCCAAAAATTTTAACCATGAAAAAAAATGAATTGATGATCTGGAAGATCATGGGATATAAGTCCCCGTTGTATGGGACCATTGAGATGATGTAAAAGATTGGTTTGAAAGGCATATAAGCTAGATCTACCCTAGGACTTCACGAGCTGCGTGAATTATGTTTCGTATATCAAACTTGATGAAATGTCTATCAAGTGAAAATCTGACTATTCCTTAATGATGTTTAGATCGGCGAAAAGTTGCATTCATCAGAAAAACCTGTGAACATCATGGATAGAGAAAGTAAGTCAACATTAAGCCTGATCTTATTCCCGTAGTTATGCTTGATGAAACTCGCGTATTGTAATGAATGGCACTTGTGAGAAAAGACCGAATGTGGAGGAAATACCCACATGGCTTTAACTTTATAAGAAGCGAGTAGTAAAGTAAGATGATCTTTGAGGACAAAGATCCTATTTAGGGGTAAATACTGTGACAATCCGTCAATTTATGGTTTATATTTTATTCTCAATATTTATTTGAAAACATTATTTTAATGTTATAATATGAACTCACTTATTTTTGGGAAGAAATTTGGATTTACGTCTTAAAGTAGCATCGACTACGTCTAAACTGGAGGATTCTACGTTACGTGCTTACATTTACATACACCGTCTTTGGTGACAGTCCGACATTTCAGAAAATAAATTTATCCGTAAATATTATTTTGGGATTTTAATTTTGAGTTGGTTCATAAACTCACGAATTTACGAGAAGAGATTAGGACTTACGATTTTAATTTAACTTCCCTTACGACTAAACTGGAAACCTTAGGATTACGTATTTACGTTTTCGAACTCCGTTTTTGATGAGACAATTTTTATTAGATTCGTTTTGTGTCGTTGATTCATAATTTATAAAAATGTTTTTCGTAAAACGACCCGAGGGCACGCAAATCGAGGAAACTAGAATCGAGGAATACCCGTAAATTAGTGGGATGAGACAAGTATACACTTGTCCCACCCCACTATATGGGACGGCTACACAAGACACCACATCACAAGATGTGGCAAACATTTAGCTTAATACTTACACATGTAAGCTAAGCTTACAAAGTAAGCTTTCACAACACAAAACCATTTGACTAAACCACTTCCCACACACACAACATGCAAAACAACTTCATCTTTCTCTTCTCTCCTTCATTTGGCCGTCCCATCTCACCCTCAAAACACCCATATTGATCAAATTTAACCACAAAATCTCATGTTATTCATACATAAGTTGAAGCCCTTTTGAAGCTCTATGGGTTGGTGGTGATTATAAAATCCAAGGAGGAGTTTTTATGGAGTCTTGGGGCTGATTTTACACAAGGAGTTCTTGAAGAATGGTGGTCTTGAAGATGGTCTTGGTTTATCACAAGTTTCTCCATCAAAATCTATGTCTTGATCAAAACCTACATCATCATGATGGTATAAAGATTTTTCTCTCCATCTTTTGTTAATTTTGATTATGTAATAATGTATTTTCTTCTTAAATGTATATATGTATGATGATATATGATGATAAAAATATTGTGTGGGGATTTGGTGTTGATAATCATGGGTAAAAAGATGAAAAACTATATGTAAAAATGGTTAATCTGGCTTAATTTAGTAGGTTGTATAAAACAGTAAAGAATAATATGATGAACTGATAAAATGGCATGAATAAATTAATATACAGTAAGTAATATGTTTTGTACACATGTGAGAGTTGGCCATGCAATGGAATCATTAGGATGAGTGAGATATGATCAAAACAAGTTTAGAGTGCAAATCTGAGTACACTGTTTTGGACGATTTTTATAAAATACTTAGAGGCTGATTCAACAGTATCCATAGGAAAGTTAAATGGAGCACATATCATTTAGTTTATGCCATAGAAATTTGGGCTTCTATCTCCATATAGAACTCTAGATATGGCTGTTTTGGTGAAAATGAAATTTAAAATCAGATTTGTATAATAAAAACTTATATAATATAAGTACTCACTTATATATTTATAAAATGTATACACATTAAAACCCACTAACTTATAAATTTCATTTATATAGATATGTATAAGGTTAAATAAATGGACTCTTTATAAAAATGGTAGTTGAATAAGGTTTATAAGTTATAAAAACTATAAACATGATTTTTACGACTTTTTCGGCTATTACCGTAAAATTAACTTTTTTGTTAAATAAAACTTAGACGGTTGGACCCGTCTAATGTAAACTTTTATAAACTCATATACTGATATATAACAAGTAAAAACCGATAAAACCCGAACTATATAACATACGGACATTAACGGGTTAAGTTAACGTTATTTGACTTATAATACAACAAAATGGGCTAAAACACTTATAAACTTATTTATTGGGCTTAACCCATTTGGGCCCAACATGTAAAGTATAAATACTGATAATAAAAGTATGAAATGGATTAATACAAATTAATGAACTTATAATAGGCTTATTGTACCTAAAACACGTAAATAGGTAAAACTAGTAAACTAGTAAGAAGTTACCAATACATAAACACTAAAATGAGTAAAAGAGAATATGTAAACCCACTTGATCATCATATATATAAAATCATCATATGTATATATAATTTTATTTTGATAAAGTCATTGGACAAAAGTCTAAGACGAGTATTATTTGTCTAGGTTTCCGTGATTGAAGCACGTACCGTACATCCGAATTGCTAATAACCCGCCTTCCCACATCAACGTGAGTTCATAGCCTCGCACTCTTTTAAATGTTTTTATGAAATGTTTTATAAAACCGCGAGGGAGATAACATGTTAGTTTTTATAATATAGGACACTAGTTGTCCCGATTGTCTGTTTATTGATTTGGACCCGAATGATTGTATGACCCGATGTATGATTATATGACCCTATAGATGAAATGAAATGGATTATTAAAGTTAGGTTATGTCACTAAAAGTCCCATTAGAATGAATTGTGAACTACCGGGATTTGGTAGATGCTTATGCATATAATAGTACTATTTGGGGACGATCACCCCAGTTCGCGCCTTGACGGTTGATCCCCGTCGTGCCACATTGATTGGTAAGCGAATTTATGTATGAGAAGATTTACACAAGCGTGATTATTGTGATGACACGCTAATTTAGATGGGAAAATTGAGTTTCGGGCTAGCTACCCGTTGTTTGGTATAGTAAGGTAACAATGTCATGCGGCTTATAATAATTCAATTAACGAAATACTGCTATATGCATCGAATTACATATATTGCCTGACTAGCAATACGGGGTCTTATTATTGATATTATCATTGTGTTTTGGTTTTATATAACCATATTCATATAACGGTTTTTATTTAACTTTATACAACGTTATAAAACGTATTGTATGATATTTTTACGACATTGGTTCGTATAATGGTTTTGAAGGCGAAAGCCTTTATTATGATTTTTACAAGGAATCGTATAAAATGATTTTGGCTATTTTATGGCCTATTACGATGATTTGTACAAAATGATTTTCGGTAATAATTTTATACCGATGTTATATTAATGGTTTTATTAAACTCTATGAATTCACTCGGCGTTATCGCTGACCTTTTCTTTTAACATGTTTTGTCTCAAGTACTTGAAGGTAATTCTCGGGAAGACAACAAGAATTAATGGCCCGCACTTAACCAATAATTTCCATTCAAATACTTTGTAAAACATTGTATGAAATAAAATGACTTGGGAACTATGTAAATTTGATATTTATGAATGGAAATGTTTTACTTTTAAACGGCGCGAATTTTAAGCGTTGTCTATGATGTGAGTAATGTGCTATCCCGCAACACCAACTAGTCTTCCGCTGTATTGAGTTGTATAAATTTGGGGGTGTTACAAATAATATACGTGTATAAGTATTCCGATTACTGAGTACGTAACTGGTTTTATATGTTCATGTCATGTTTTACTGATTTTAGCTTTATAATGTGTTTATCATGTATTCTATCTATTCTGATTAAGTATTACTTGTATTCCTTGTATTATTATACTTGTTGTTTAATAATAAGTAACTTCTAAAAATAGCAGGTTTCCTAATATAGAAAGTTTCCAAAAATAGAAAGTTTCCAAAAATAGAAAGTTTCCAAAAATAGATTAACTGCTTAAAATAGATAAGTTTCTAAAAATAGAAAGTTTCCAAAAATAATAAGTTTCCATATTTAGAATTAAGCTGGATTAATAAGCTAAATAATAAAAGCTTAGTTTTACTGATAAATATTCTAAGTCATGTGATATATAGTATAGTTTATTAATTATTACATGTAAATTAAATAAACTATATGTTATATGATTTAATTAAATATAAGCATGATTTAATTAAATTAAAGTGTATAAAATACTTAGGTTAAAACATGTATTAATATTGTATTAATATAACCTAGTCATGGTTATTAATTAATTATATTTCATGTTTAATAATTAATTAATACAATAGTGTAAACTAAATAATTAAATACTTAGGTTAAAATCATGTATTATTAATAATAATAATAAACCTAAGTCCATCTTTTTATTAAATTAATTATATATCATGCCAAATTAATTTAATTAACTTGTAAAATTATATACTTGTAAAAGTAAATAAACTTGTAAAAAAAATCATGGATCGAACCGTGTGTTATTAATTTATTAAAACGTGTCGTGAACCGAACCCGTGAAAACCGTGAACCAAACACCCCTAAAAACAGTGGCAAACTGGCGTGAACCTGTTGCCCCTGTTTGTGTAAACATGCCACTGGCTGAAGCCGGTGGTTCCTTTCTCTCGGCTAGCCGCTGACCACCAGGTTTCCATCGGCAGTAGCCGGTGGTTCCCCCTGCCTTCCTGCGGTTCCCCCTGCTTTCCTAAAATAGCCACCGACTTAAGCCGGTTGTTGGGGCTGTGTTGCTGTCGAGACCAAACCAACCACAAGACACCCCCGACGCACGTCGGGGTGTATTTTCCCTGTTATAGACCGAGGCAAACACCACCAAGACCTAGTTCTTGGTTGGTGGTGAGAACCAAAGCGACGTCGAGAGTCTTGGGACTCTCGGTTCGTGTGGCGGCCGGAACCAACAAACCCGAAAACACCATAATTAAATTGTCCACCATGATTTTACATGTTTTAGTTCATGTTTTAATTAACTCCATGTTCATATATTCATAAAAGCGTAAAAAGGAATTAAAAGAATGGTGTTTCGGATTACCCAAAACACGCGGAATGGATAAATCTTGATCTCACGAACACATTCCTAATCAATAATTAAAAACAAACCACGTCCTTCTTTTGGCTTGCTGCCGGCGGCATAATCAGAACATCACGTTCTCCTTTAGGGTACTGCTGGCGGCATAATCAGAACATCATGTTCTCCTTTTGGGTGCTGCTGGCGGCATAAAGAGAACATCACATTCTTCTTTTGGGTGCTACTGGCGGCATAAACAGAACTGGCGACCCTCATAGGGTTTGCTAGGGCTTTTACTTTTTTTGTGAAATCTTGAATAATGAAAAGATATTTTCCCTTTTTTGTTTATTTGGTAAAATCACATGGGCTTTGTCCTTCTTGGTTCTTGTGTCCACGGGTATGTGGGGCCCACAAGGTAAATCCAAAGTTTTCCCGTGTCTAATATTATACGTGTTCTCGTGTTCGTGTTAACGTGACTTTATTATTAATTGTTCGTGTTATCTTATCTACTTGTACGTAGTCGTAATAATAATTACGTAAATACTATTTAATATGTTCGTGATTATCTAAGTTCATGATTTCATGTTCGTAATTATAATTATTATTGTTAATAATTACCGTGCACTAACACGTATATAATACTTATCGTGTAATAACACGTACGTAATTCTTGTAATTAATATTCGTGATACGTGTTAATGTTATAAAAGAAAAGTTTTAATCTTGTACGTACGATTACAAGTGTATTGTTCATGGTAAAAGAATGCGGGTTTTACAGGTTTAACCCATGAACCGGTCAACCAAACACACCCTTAACAGTGGCAAAACCGGCTTGGCCGGTTGCCACTTTTTTCACAAAAACAGCTACCGGCTGAGCCGGTGGTTTCCCCTGTTTTCTCGGCTAAGCCGCTGGCTGGAAAAGTTCCCACCGGCTAGCCGGTGTTCCCCCCTGCTGCCGCGGCTGGGGTTCCCCTGCATTCCATATATAGCCACCTGCTTATGCTGGTGGTGGTCCTTGATTCTACCGAGACCCAACCAAATACCAAAACACCCCCCGACAAGGTCGGGGGTTCCCTTGTTCTTGCGGCCGAGACACAACAACACCACACCGAGACCATAGGGTCTCGGTTGATGCGCAACAAAGCAAGCCGAGACCTTTTGGTCTCGGTTCCTTACGTCAGTCGAAACAAACACCCCTAAAACCATATTTTTTTAAACCCCCATTATTAAATAACATGTTATTTACTTGATTTTAATAAACCATGATTTCATGTGTTCTTGACCTATTAAGGATAATTAAAAGAATTAAAAGAAAGGTTTTAAAGGTTTACCAATGCGTGAAACAATTAAGGATTGATAACACGAACGATCTTGCAAGAAATCAATCACCAAAAATCACAAACACACCCTCCTTGGTGTTCTTAAACCGGCGGCCAAAAGGGAGAAGGAGAAAAGGATTTAGGGTTTTGTATTTTTCTAATTTTGTGTAATTATGAAAAATATGTTTTCCTTTTTCTTGTTTTGGTAAAAATTGCATGGGCTTGGCCCTTTCCCTTTGTCTTGTCCACGGGTAGATGGGGCCCACAAGGGTAACCCGAATGTTTTCTCGTGTCTAATATTATGTGTGTTCTCGTGTTCGTGTTTACATGATTTTATTCTTAATTGTTCGTGTTATATTATATACTTGTACGTAGTCGTAATAATAATTACGTAAATACATATTAATGGGTTCGTGTTTATTTAAGTTCATGATTTCATGTTCGTATGTTCGTGATTATAATTATTATTGAAATAATTATCGTGTCTTAATACGTATTAAATACTTGTCGTGTTATAACACGTACGTAATTAATAAGTGTGAAAAAAACTTATCCTTTTACCACTTAATTATAATAATAACCAAGCCAAAACGTGTATTTTATGTCGTAAATGTCAGAATTATGCGTGGTTTGTGTTTTTGTTGTGATTTAGGACCAAAATATGAAAAAGGGAAGAAAACACGGGCTTTTATCGAAGAAAAAGACAAAAGACGAAGTCAAGAGATCAAGAATGCAAAAAGAACGGAAGTCCAAGACCTTTTCTGAAGATTTATCGAAGAACAAGCTCAAAAAACGAAAGTTTAATAAAGCCGAAGAACTCAAGTCTAATAAATGAAGAAATTATAAGACGAGTTTAATTAATCCCGAGACAAAGTCGATAAAGTCGAAGAACTTAAAAGACGGAAAGACGTGAAGAAAGAAAGAGGAGGCAACACATGCACCTCCCCATTTCCTATAAATACCCTCCTAAACACATTTAGGAGGGATGGTTAGCTAGTTGTAGCATTAGTCATTTTTCATTTTTGTAGGTAATTTTAGAGAGAGAAAGTGACAGTTTCTCTCACTAGGATCTTAATCTTCCATCTTCCTTTCTTGTTTTTAATCTAATCTTTACTTTTATTGTTGAATCTTTAATTTTATCAAGTTTTATATTAATCTCTCTTTCTACCTTTCTTATTTTTGTTAATCTTTATGCTTATTATCTTATTGTCATGCTTATTTGATTAATGGTTATGTTGTTATGTGTTTGATTGTGTTAGCTTAATGATTTGATAGCTTATTGTGTGTTTGATTTGATTTTAGTTAAGTGTTTTTATTAGTTTATTTTATTAAAAGTTGATTTTTAATGTTTAATTTTATTAGTGTTTTTCAAGTTTTGATTTATGGTTAAATTAGTTTTTCTTAAAAGTGTTTTAGATTAAGTTTTGGTAGATTTCTTATTTGATATTAGATTATTCGTGGCTTATTTCTTTAAGTTTAGATTTAACTGTTTATCTGTATCTGTTCTTTAACTATTTCGGAAAAGGGTTTAGTTTTTCTGAAAACACTCCTTTTTCTGAAAAGTCTATTTTTCCGAAATTATTCCTTTTTCTGAAATTTCCATTATTCCGAAATTCCATTTTCTCTGAATTCATCATTATTCCGAAAATACTAGTTTTTCTGAAAAAGCTATTATTCCAAAAATCCTCATTTTTCTGAAAAGGTTGATTATTCCGAAGATCCATTTTTCCGAAAAATCCTTTATTCCGAAAATTCCATTTTTTTCTGAAAAGCTTTTTATTCCGAAAAAGTTCCTTTTTCTAAAAACTTCATTTTTCCGAAGAAACCTTTTTTCTGAAAAGATCATTATTCCGAAATTATCCTTTTCTCTGAAAAACCTATTTTTCCGAAAATGTTACTTTCTCTGAAAAAGTCTTTATTCCGAAGATTTCTCTGAATTTATCTATTATTCCGAAAATCCCCAATTTCTTTGAAATTCCCTTTATCTTGTTTTTAGACTTGATTAACTGTTAGTTTTCTGAATTGTTTCTATTTTTCAAACTTTAATTTTTCCTGCCTTTTTATTTAGCACTGTTTAAACTTGTTTTATCTTAGATTAAATTTTCAAGCTTTCAACGACATTTTTATTTTTAGTTTAAAATAGATAACCCAAACCATTTTATTTTCCACCAAGAACGACTGAGTCACACTTTCTTCCAACAATCAATTCGAAAAGATCGGATTCAACGAACTTTCATACTTGTAAATCTTGATCGTGAAACGTAAACGTGCTATAAAATGAAAGTTCTAATCATGTACGTACGATCATAAGTGTACTATTCATGGTAGAAGTGTGTGGGTTTTACAGAGGCACGGCGAGTGCGAAGGCAGTCGAGGCAATTAGAAGTCAGAGATGGGATCCTTTACAAGCGGTCATTTCTCCAACCATGGTTAAGGTGTGTAGGACCACGAAAAGCGAAGTACATTATTAGCAAAATCCATGAGGGATCATGCGGAATGCACGCAGGACCAAGGTCCGTGGTGGCGACAGCATTGCACAGCGGGTACTACTGGCCAACTATGCAAACAGATGCACGAACAGTTATTAACAAATGCAACGACTGCCAGGTGCACAGACTAGTACCGAAGCATCATCAGGAAGAGCTTACGCCGATTACCTCCCCTTGGCCATTCTTCAAATGGGGAATCGATATAGCCGGGCCTTTCTCTGTAGATGCGGGAGGAGTTAAGTTTCTCATAGTCGCGATGGATTACTTCACAAGGTGGATTGAGGCAAAGGCAGTCGCAACGATAACTGGGAATCAGGTGAAAAGGTTCGTATGGTACAACATAGTATGTCGTTTCAGACTACCTGGTGAAATAATCTCGGATAATGGGAAGCAGTTCGCAGAAAACCCTTTCAAAGATTGGTGCGCGGATAAGGGGATACATCAACGTTTCGCGTCGGTTGCACATCCACAAACAAATGGACTTGTGGAGAGAGTAAACAGGAGTTTGGGGGATGGCATAAAAGCGCGGTTGGGGGAACATAATAAAAACCGGGTCTATGAATTGTTGCATGTTTTGTGGGCACATCGCACAATTATTAAGACGGTCACAGGTGATACCCCTTTCGCCCTTACATATGGAACAGAAGTAGTCCTTCCAGCTGAGATAGGACTGCAAACACTCCGCACAGCAGAGTTAGACATGGTTACTAACGATGATGAACTGCGATTAAACCTAGACGTACTCGAGGAGCGACGAGAGTTAGCATCAATCCGTGAGGCAAAGTCAAAAGCAAAAATGAAAGGTTACAATGATTATAGGGTACGCAAGACCTCATTCAGACCAGGTGATTTTGTTTATCGCTCAAACGCGGTGAGTCGCGCTGAGAATACGGGGAAGCTTGGGCCAAAATGGGAAGGACCCTACATGGTGACAGACGCACTTGGAAATGGTGCGTACCAGCTGCACAACATGGACGGTCATAATCTACAAAGATCTTGGAACATATGCCATCTAAAGAAGTGCTATCTTTAAAGACAAAACTTCCCAAGTGAATGTATTTTTTTTTTCATTATTTGTGTTCAAAAAAACTTGCAAGTATTAATAAAACAGTCGTGGTTCCTAGCTAGTTCCACGACGCATTCTTAAAACTCTCTTCCTATGTTATACATACTTTTTCTTATTATATATTTCCTATTGGCGCACGCGTGTACAACGTTTCCAAGAGGAATAAGAGGAATGAGCCTACCCTACTAATTAGACTCGTCGAGTAAGTGGGATGCACCCCCTTCGACCATGGATCGTGTATCCTTGTTAGGCCCCCTTGCTATTAATGACGTCGTAGCAAGTTATGCAGCCAGTAAACTCTGACACTGTTAAGACACACTTGTGCACACCTAACAATCGGTCAGCCTCACATGACCGTCCTTATAGTAGTAGCGGTATACCGAACGTAATGAGCTTCTCAAACCCATATGGACCATTTATAAGTTTACGTTGGCTTATTACGCGAAATCATGCTATAGACATTAAAATAATTCATTCTATAACAAAAGAAGAGTAGTGTTTATTAAAGATCAAACATTTGAAAATGCAATGGATGAAAATGTGTTCACAAATCTCTAAGATGATTGGAGAGCAGATGGGTCTCAGAGGAGGATCGCTTCAGTTTCAGAAAAGGAGGGCAATAAGCAGTAGCGCGATGATCCTTAAGGATTTTTTCTATCCGGTCCAGAAGGCGCGAATCCCTCTACAGCAATGGTAATGGCAGCACAGGGATGGTAGGATCAAGGTGGGCCGCACCAACAGAAGGCGTTGCTTCTATGTTTAGCAGGGTTTTCTTTGCAGTTGTGCGACTCTCATGCGCTACAAGGACCTCAGATAATGGCACTTCTTTCACAATCTTAAAAGGATCAAGAATATCCTTAGGATGCGCGAATAGAGGCACAGTTAATTGCTCCATAGATGGCTTTAGGTCCGCCCTCTGCCTTATGGCGCGCCAAGGTGAGACCCTCTATTACCACTTCAATTGGCACTTCATGCTCCTTATCCTCTAAACCAAAAGAAGGCAGCGGGCATACACTCATTTCTTTCATGGTTGCGGTGAGCTTGGCGTTGGCCTTCAGATCATAAAAGGGCACCTCTGATAGTTCTCGGTTCAATAGCTTCTCATTGTGCGCTAATACAAGGTTATATCCAAGTATAAAAGAGTTATTGTCCGATCTTTTCGAATTGATTACCAGTAGAAAGTGTGACTCAATCGTTCTTGGTGGAAAATAATTTGAGTTGGTTGATTATCTATTTTTAAACTAAAATGTCGTTGAGTAAAATTAAAGCTTTAAAAATTAAACTAAAAATTACTAGAAAATTACTAGAAAAACACTTGGTAAAAATAGAGTTTTCGGGAAGCGTGCAATTTTTAGAAATTAAACGTAATGAATCTAAAACTTAAAACTTTGTAAATTTAAACTAAGACAAAACTCGTTCAAAATAATACTAAGTAAAAGTGCGGGAAAAATTAAATTTGAAAACTAAGAAAGTTAAAACAAAAGCTACAGTAGATTGCAATGCGATCGTACTCAATTTGTAAGAAGGATCGTAGTGGTGGATCGTACTCATATCGCATCCTACGATCGCAGCCTAGGAGTAAGATCACACTCAATGCGATGGGATCAGACAGATCGTACTCAATAAATGATCGCAACCACCGATCGCACTCACGATCGCAACAAGTGGATCGTAGTTTGATCGTGGTCTGATCGTAACAATAATGATCGCAATCAATGCGATCGTAACAAGGAAATGTGACACGATCGCACCCACAGATCGCAATGAGAGATCATGGTGAGTGATCGTAGCCAGGGAAAGAAGTTATGATCGCACTCAATGCGATCGTAGCCAAGTGATCGTAACCAAGTAAAACCCTTCTAAGATCGCAAAGGGATCCAAAGAGTAACAAAGCTTAACCGATAAGTTGTTAATCCAAAGAGCACTTGCCAACTTTTAGCAAAGGATAAATAAGCACAAATTCGAAACCTTCTGGAATACTAAGTACTGGAACCTTGTAAACCAAACTTTAACAAGATAAAACTTTTAGGAGAGCTTAAAAGTGAATAAGCTAAACATAAAAATAAGCCAATAAGAACAAAGAGCTTAAAGCTTAAACGTATAAGAACTTGTGTAGGAATAAAAAGGTGAGCTTTTTAATCACTTAAACATAAAGATCAATCACGGATCATGAATATCTCGGATCAAAGGTAAACCAAAATCAAGAAATGTAGAAAGAGATTAATGAACAAAAATCTTAACTTGAACTTGTGATTAAGGAAATCCAAATACAAGGATGATTAAAAGCTTAAACTTGAAAGATAAAAATAAAGAAAAGATGAAACTTAGTGAGAGAAAGTTCAAAACTTTCTCTCTCTAAAAACTAGAAAGGAAAAATTGAAAAGTGAAACTAGCTAACTAACCAACCCTCCTAATGTGTTTAGGAGGGTATTTATAGGAAAATGTGGAGGTGCATGTGTTGCCTCCTCTTTCTTTCTTCTCGGCTCGACTCGATTTATATCCTTTGTCTTTCTCGACTTCGTCTCGGGATTTGTCGATGTAAATTGAACTCGTCTTATAATCTTCTTCTATAATTAGACTTGAGTTCTTCGACTTCATTAAACTTCCGTCTTTAGACTTTTTCTTCGATAAATCTTTAGAATAGGTCTTGGACTTCCGTTCTTTTTGCACTCTTGATCTTTTGACTTCGTCTTTTCTCGTTTTCTTCGATAAAAGCCCGTGAAAGCCCGTGTTCTCTTCCTTTTTTATCTTTTGGTCCTAAAACACAATAAAAACACAAACCACACATAATTCCAACTTTTACGACATAAAATACACGTTTTGGTCTTGTTATTATTGGAAATAAGTGGTAAAAGGATAAGTGTTTTCACACTTATTAAATCCCTTACACTAGACCATTGCAATGCCCTCATGCAATGCATTAATTTTAAAGCACGGTTTACATTTTCCATCATAAATAACCCACATTGGCCTTTATTAAATACTAAACATTTATGGGAAGTAAAAAGATAAAAACAAGTAAAGAAATCAAAGACTTACATTGGTTTTTTGGCTGCCATGAACGTTTATCATCCTCAAGTTTCACGTTCCCCATACCAAGCTTAAAAACGAGATCATTATTATTATAAGTTAGCAAACTAACACGAATTCATGTGGGCCAATTATTCACTTAGACTTTTCCTTGAGTATTTCCACAAAAACTTGCTTGGACAAGTGGGCGAAACTTGTGGATGTGATCTTTCTAAGAGCGCCCGCCTTCTTGTTCTCACCTCTTGGTACTTGCTTGATGGAAAACTTGCTGAAAGCCGTGATGAGTGACTTGACTTTCTCCAAGTATCGGACCATGTTGTCCTCCTTAGCCACATATCCACCTAGAATGTGGTTCGCGACAAGCCGTGAGTCCATGTAGGCCTCAAGGTTGCGGACTCCCATTCTAGCGGCGATTTTTAAACCCGCAATTAATGCTTCATATTCCGCCTCGTTGTTGGTGTCTGTGAACTCAAAGCGGAGGGCGTACGTAAACTCCATTCCTTCCGGATTTGTGAGTATGAGACCAGCTCCCGACCCATCCGTACACGAAGATCCGTCCGTAAATAACACCCATGGTTCTGCTGGAGTCTCGTCTTTTTTTACGACTGGTCCTTCCTCATCTGGCTTCTCTATCAAGAAATCTGCCAAGATTTGGCCTTTAACATCCGTCCTTGGCCTATAAGATATATTATGCTCCCCCAATAGAATGCTCCATTTTTGTAGCCTTCCTGCCACATCCGGTCTAGAGATGACTTGATTTATTGGTTGGTCGGTAATGATTACAATTGGGTGCGCCTGAAAGTATCGGCGCAACCGTTTTGTAGCAAACACTAGTGCCAAAACCAACATTTCCATAGAGGAGTAACTCAACTCCGGTCCTTGTAATGTTCTACTTATGAAGTAGACCGGGATTTGTACCGTGTCCCTATCCGTCATGAGTACCGCACTTATTGCTCCATGTGTGGCTGATAGATACATAATGAGCTCCTCCTTTGGCCGGGGAGCTACTAGCATAGAGAGAGATACGAGGTGTTGCTTGAGTTGACCAAAGGCTTCCTCGGCTTCATTTGTCCACCGGAAGTCTCCATTCCTAATGCACTTCTTTAGTGTTTTAAATAGGGGGAGTGACTTCTCTACGGACTTTGACAAGAACCTATTTAGCCAGGCCAGCTTCCCATTTAAGGATTGCACCTCTTTCCGTGTCTGAGGGGATGGTAGCTGTATTACTGCGTCCGTTTTCTCTGGGCAAGGTTTGATGCCATTTGGATCAATCATATATCCAAGGAACATTTCCTCCGTTTCCCCAAACGTGCATTTCTTTGGATTTAGCTTCATATTAATCCTCCTCAGTATGTTGAATGTCTCTTGGACATCCCGAAGAAGTGCATCCTCCGTATGACTTTTTATGACTAAGCCATCCACATAGACTTCCAGGTTGCGGCCTATCTGTGAGTCAAAGGCTTTGTCCACAAGCCGCTGGTATGTAGCACCGGTGTTCTTTAGTCCAAACGGCATTTTGGTATAACAATATACGCCTTGACTAGTATGGAACGCCGTCTTCTCTGCGTCCTCTTCCGCCATCTGGATCTGGTGGTATCCTTTATATGCGTCTAGGAAGAACTTAAAGGGATATCCACATAGAGATTCCACCTTCCAGTCAATCTCCGGTAACGGGTAATAATCCTGTGGACAGGCTTTGTTCAGATCCGTGAAATCCACACACATGTACCAGCTTCCGTCATGTTTTTTGACCATGACTGGATTTGATAACCACTCGTGGTAGTATACCTCGCGCATGATACCCGCGTCCACTAGCTTCCGTACTTCATCCAGTATCACTCGGCTGCGTTCAGGTGCCTGGCCGCGCTTCTTTTGCTTGACGGGTTGATACCCCTGGCGGATCTGGAGCTTATGTTCGGCTATCGCGCGTGGTACGCCTATCATGTGCTTTGGCTCCCATGCGAATATGTCTAAATTTGCTTTTAAGAGAGAACACATGGCCCTCTTGCCGCTATCCGAGAGCGTTCCTCCTATGGATACATCCTGTTCCGGATAATCAGGATGGATTGCCACCCTCCAGTTGGGAGGTGGTGATCCATCCTTGGGTGGAACGGGCGGATCGGTGTTGTCACGGTATGACACTCGGATGCTGGTACGATTGTGTTGTAAATGGTGACGATTCCTCCTTCTACAGGGAACTTGATCATTCCTTGTGCCGTGGAAGGTACCGCACGTATGGCCAGAATACCTGGTCTGCCTATGATCCCATTGTATGGAGAATGTGAGCGTATCACCATAAAGTTCATCCACGCAGTGGTGGAGTGTTCCTCATTCCCTATGGTTACAAGCAGACGCAGTTGCCCTATCGGCCAGATGGTGTATCCACTAAAACCAATGAGCGGCGCCATGGCCGGTACCAATTGGCTTCTTATTTCTGGTCGTAACTGCACAAAACAATGTTCGTACAGTACTTCTGCTGATGACCCTCCATCCACGTACATGCGACGAACATTGTGTGTTCCAATGCTTATCTCAATAGTGAGAGGCGCATCAATCACATCGCTTGCTGTGATGGGAGGGAATGAGATTTCCCTGCCGCGTGAAAATTTTTGACCAATTTTCTGCCTCGTGCGGCTTTGTCTGGATTGGATCATGTATATGGTCGAAGGTTTGTCCTTTTGGGGATCCTTCTTGTCATACTTCTTGTTGTCTTTTCCATCCTTCCAATCCTTAACCAAATGCTTGAGTTTACCTGATTTGATCAGTGACTCAATATGCTTCTTGAGCTGGATACACTCCTCCGTGCCATGGCCCTTGTCGTTATGGAACTCGCAGAAACGATTTCCTTGGCGACGGTCCAGCGGAGTCGTCATTGGGGGAGGCCTCGGAAAATTTGCCCCTTCCGTCAACAAGATCTCCCAGTAGGACATCTTTAGAGGGGTAAACTTCCGGCCGTCCTCCTTTGTTTTGGCTCTTGTAATTTGAGCCCCTACTATTGTTCTGGTTGCTTTGACCGCCCGACTGTCTCCTGGACTGGTCGTTCGATCGGTAGCCGTTTCCTTTTGAAGGGTAGGCCGCGGCAACCGCTGTTTCTCCCTCTATGAAGTTTCTGACCCTTTCCATAAGGTCATCATACCTCTCCGGACGCTTGTCATTGAGACGCCTGATTAATTCCTTGTCTGTTATGGCATGCATGTAGTCGGAAATTTTCAGGAGTTCCGGCATTGTTTTTGTGCGTGTGCACTCGTCGTTGAAGCGTTCAGTTAAAGCTTCTGTAGACTCCCCCGGCCGTTGCTTGACAGTTGCCAATGAGACCGGATCCCTATTATACTTCTTCCGCTGAGTATAATTATTCTTGAACGTAGTGCGTAGTTCAGTGAAGCTATCAATACTTCGCGGAGGGAGTCCCTTAAACCAGTCACGAGCATTGCCGATCAAGGTTGAATTGAACATTTGGCACCATAAAGGCATGGGCCATCGCTCGATTTTAGCCTGCGTATCAAATATTTTGAGGTGATCATCCGGATCACCAGTTCCATCATAAGTCTTGACACACGCAGGCATGCGACGTTTTGTGTCCTCGGAGTAATTCCGTATGCGGAGAGTAAAAGGATCTTCCCTGGGATCCTCCCATGGACGAGTGAGCCTAGGGTCTTCCCACGGGTCACACCACGAACGGGAAAGATCCTCCGCTTCTGCCTCTCGATAATAGGGGCCACCATAATACTCATCATCGTTTGGTGGTGGTGGAGGGGTACGCCTAGGTCGGCGACGCTTGGGCGGATGGTCATCCGAGTCCTCTCCTGATGGGTCTGGAGAAGGAGGTGGTGCCCCATCTCTTGGATGAGGACAGCTCTTTTGAGAAGAGCCATGAGCCTTCTTCCCAGTGTTCATCCTATCCCACACACTTGTGCGGCGAGTGGCTCTGGTCAGTTCCAGATCTGGTCGATCGGGTGAACCGTCAGACTTCTCTCCCCCTTCCCGAGACTGAGTTAGTTCCTGCATGAGGCGATCTCCTATGCGCTCAAACACATTCCTAGGTTGGGGAGTTTCCTCGAAGAGGCTCCGCTCCTGAGGCCGGGTCTTCCTTTTCCTCTGATTTTAGGAAGAGGTTCTTGGTCCGGCATTGCCAAAGTTGAGTCTAGATTGGAGGTTCCTTCCTAGATTCAACCTTGATGCAATCCCTGGGATGATCCTATCAAAGTTCTGCGTGAGAACTCGAGTGAGATCTTCCTCGCTGAGTGGTTGGACTTCTACTTCTTCCTCTATCGACGGTCTGCGCGGCTCCTTGTTAGGGGGATTGGGCGCACTCCCTGGGTCAGGGTTGTCCAGGGTCGAAGTAGGTGGAGGAGTCATGGAGATCGTGCTCGTCACTCCCATAGACTGAAAACCACTGCGGTTGTTTTGTCCGCCCGTTGGACGGCTAGGGGATTGATTGGGGATGAGTATCCCTTCCCCTTGGGACTTCCGATTTCCAGGATTTATGTTCCTGGGATTAGCTTGCGGATGCCCCTTCGTCATTGAGAGTTCAAGATGAGATTTTGCTCTAGCTTAGTGTAATGGGTCCCACGGATGGCGCCAACTTGTTAATGCAAAAGTTGGGTGATCCTTGCTAGACCCGAACTAGGCTTAATTCGGGTGGGCTGGGTTCCGGCTCCTGCACCAAGTGAACTGTATGGTTGGGATCCTACACACTAAACAACACGCGTTAGGCTTACCGTGGGAATGTTTCCCACGATTAGACTCCGGCGTGAGAGTAAGTAATCGGTTAGGGTTTATAGAAGTTGAGTTAGTTGAGAGTATAGAACGTAATACTTTTGTGGAACCCTTGGGGGTTCCTTTTATAGGCAGTGAAACCCTAATGGGTTGTCACTGATGCTTTGGCCCCAAGGAAAGGATAAGCACCAGAATTAGATTGATTGTTATCTACTAATTATGGTGAGTTAATATCCTCTTCTTTGGGGTGAATCCTATTCAGAGACAGAATATGATTCTGTCTAACCCTGTACCGGTCATGCGTGGCCGTGGGCCGCACACATGTGTGCGGTTACTGTTCATCCAAGCCCATAAGCTCAAATGACATTATTCGCACCCATATGTGATGGGCCGGATACGGGTAGTACCCGTGGGCCGGGTTCATGACCCGGTTGGGGACTATACGTCATCATGTCCCCCCAGTCTAGTTGTTACAGCCGTAGGCGTAACCTCTAGACTATCAAGATGCTCCTTGGACGTACCAAGAAAGATCCTTAGGGAATGATAAATTGTCCAAGAATTCGTTTCGGCCGCACGTGGCAACATGATTTAGGAATTTATTCCATTAATATCTCAGCCGCACGTAACGACCGAGCCAAATTAAATGTAGCATTGAATTTGGGTCTTACGTAAGACCGCATATCCCGACATAAATAATTGTTCACCTGCCACTTTGACTGACAAAGTGCAAACAGTCAGAACCTCGAGCATTGTAAACGTCTGAGTCAGAAGTGACCCGTGGGTCCCACCTGACGTTTCACTTGCCACTTGCACCCTAACCACACGATTAAGGATAGTGGCAAACACGTGTCACGCATCCAACAGACCATGACCCACGAGGCAACCCTATAAATAAGCCACCCCTACGGCTGTGTGAAACACACAGTCCTTATCTCCATTTCTGCCATTAAAGATTTTCTTCTTAGCTCCACTTAATCACGTACGGATCCCTTCCTCCGCAGGTTAGAATACCATGTCCTTACCTTTTTATTTAGGAATGGCCCAAAGAAACAACCCCACAATTGGATCCG
Source organism: Glebionis coronaria (assembly GCA_025667525.1). Lineage (NCBI taxonomy): Eukaryota > Viridiplantae > Streptophyta > Magnoliopsida > Asterales > Asteraceae > Glebionis > Glebionis coronaria. The sequence continues at coordinate 168,035,064 of CM046882.1, read as the reverse complement.
TGCTTGATATAGTGTTTTTACCACCCTTTAGGAAAAGAGAGGCAAAATAGTGGTAAGCGTTAAGTGTCGGTTTAGGAAAACCGAGCACTAATGACCAAATAAGTTCGTTTCCCAAGGAGGCACGTGTGTTGTGAATTGAATTGATTTTGATTGATGATTTTATTAACAAGAAAAGAGAATAGAAAGAAGAAAGAAAGACGGTTACGAAAATGGATTAAACTAAGACGAAAAAGACGATCACGTAAAACCGTAAATAGTGCCAAAATTAAAATTTTAATCTAAAAATTCCTAAAAATTACTAAAAAACCACAATATTATTCTAAGAGTTTACAAAAAATCCAAACTTGCTAAAACCTTTTAATTAATTAAATAATGACTTTTTAATGCTAATTAATGCCCTAAAAATCACAATTAATTATTAAAGAGCCCTAAACAAGATTTTATAGTTTGTAAACCTCAAAAATGACTTAATTAAGCTAAAAAGTATTTTTAAAAATTTTAAAACCAAATAAAACTATTTTTAAACACTTAAAAACTATTAAAATCTATTAAAACTTAAATTAACTCTAGAAAATAAATGAAAAGCCCTAAAAATATTTGGAAAGTGACAAAACTCCTAATTAAGTGTCCTTAACCTAGGAAAAATGTTAAAACTTAAAAAATTAAACTTTCAATTTTTAATAATAAAATAATATTAAAATAATCAAAAAAATTCAAAGTTCACTAAAAAATTCTAAAAAATTACCAAAAATCCTAAATAATGTAACTAAAACAAAAATGTAATTAAAATTTTCTGAAACCTATTTAATAATTTTATATTAAATTTTAAAGGTGTTTAAAAACCCTAAAATCCAATAAAATCAAAAGTTAGACTTTTTGAAAACTTTTTGTGATGTAAACCTCAAAAATATAAATCAAAACCTAAAAACTATTTTTTGGATTTTTAAAATGCTTTTTCCTATTTTTAATTCACTTTCTAAAATATAAACTTAAAATAATTCTATTAAATTAATTAAATAAAGGAAAAATAAACTTTTTGCACTGAAAAGTCTAAAACCCTAATATGAACCTAAGAAAAATGCTAACTTTCAAAAAACCTAAGAAAATTAGCTAGAATCAGCTTAATAATAAGCTGATTGTTAAATAAGCTACAAAACAAAACTACTTAAGTAAATATTGAAAAGAGATCCTAGCAGTCAAAGACCCTAGGGCAGAGATGGTTAACACGTTTGGTTGTGGGAGGAGTGGCACAGGTTCGAGTCCTGGCCACGTCCTTTTTGCTATTTATTTTTTTTTTCTTTTTTAACTTTTAAAAACTCAAAACAAGTACTAAACTTACTTAAAAACACAAATCCCAATCCAAATTATCAAAGATTAAAGCTGATTAAGTCAAAAAGGTGCCCAGGTTAGAACTTGTATCTGATGAACACAAGTAGATTTCTTCACTTGTGAAGACTTGACAAGAGGGCTTGTCTTTGGCTTTTTTGTGATGATTTGTTGGACAATAGGCACCCTTATACTCAGTTGAGTATAAGGAGCCAGGAAAAACACTAAACCAGCAAGATCAAACACAATATCAAGCACAAAATAGCAACCCAAGTTTCTGATAAGCTAAATGCAGGTCTGGGGGGTACTTTGCTGATGCAGTTAGCACACAAGTGAGATTCAATGCTCAAAATCTTGCACACAATGACACCAACTAGCATACAAACAATAAAAGACCCTAAAATGACCTAATATCTAGCAGATTATCAATCTTGAAGGCAAAATTTCACACAAATGCAATCACAAAAGCAGTTTCTGATAAAGCCTTATGAGTTTCTGATGAACAATGACCATATATTACATGCATAAAAATGAATTTCAAGGCCTCAAATCTTGCATATAAGTTCACAATATAGCAAACAAACAATACACAATCCTAAATGACCTATCTCCTAGCAGATTATCAACTTGATGAACAAATTCAACCCAAATCAATCAAGCAAGGGACTTTTCTGATTTTGACTAGTATTACCAAAAACTAAGCATACAAATCTGATTTCAAACCCTCTAATCTGAAACCTAAGTGCTTATATCACATAGCAGTAACCAAAGAAGAATTTTAACACAGGTTTTAACACAAGAATTTGTCACCAATCTTGATTAAACAGCTAATCCAAACACCCCTTTAGTTTCTGAATATGAAGATTTTACAAAGCAAATGACTTTAAATCACATTCAAACTGATACAAATGCTACTAACATGCATATAATCCAACAAGAGAGCAATATCAGTCACTAAAACAACACTTGAACAACTAGCATGCAATTTCATGCAAATCACAATAACACCAAATTTATGAAAATTGAAATAGAATCAAGGATTTTACCTTGAGGGACCTACATCCAGGTACCTCAGTGGTTGCTTAACCACCTCCAATAGGCTCGGGCCTATGCAGTACTCTTGAAACAAACAAGTTCTTCAACCCTGCTAAGAAAGAAAGAAGAACAAGCACAATACAATAATATGTTTTCTGATTTTTATGAACCTTTTGAAACCTTTTCAGAAACTTTTCAACACTTCTTTTTCTTTCAAAACTTTTACACCAAACTAGCTTAATAACCTGCAAACCAAATCTCAGAACAAAACTTCACCAAGAAAATTCAATTTCAGAAACGTTTTCTGAAAATTTCAACACATAATATGTTTTGAACAAATGTGAATGGAACTCAGAATTTTTTTACTCAACAAACATATACGAACTTTTAAAAACAATAAAAGGAATTACATTCATAAAAACACCAACTTTAATTTCTTAAAAAGGAATTACAACTTTGGAGTAAAAAAATCTGGAACAAGCTTATAGGGACACATACGTCTCCTATATATACTACTGAAAGGAAAATTCTAGAACTACAAAACCCTAGTATATGAAATTCTTGAAATGTCCTTGGTCAAAAGTCTTCAAAATCTGTCAAGGTGGCAACATGTGATCTTGCTTGGCACTTGTGATATCCAGCTGTTGAGAGTGCATCTTGATCGTCTATTTGTGCTTGGGGACCAAGGGGAACTTGTGGGACGTTGGTTTGGTCGGGTGTAGGGTTTTGAGGGAAAGGGACGGGGCAGGGGAGGGTCCCACAAGACACATGGGTGTGTCTTGTGGTGGTTTGGGATGTGGGATAGGGTGAGGTTAAGCTTAATTAGTAATCTGGAAGGAATTAACACAAAACCCTTTGTTTTGAGTTCAATTGGGTCTGGGGTTGATTAGGGTTTAAGGGTGATTAAGGTGGGGGATTTAATACAAAAAGGGAAAACTTTTATTTAAAAAGGGTGTTTGGAGGGAAGGTTGGGTTTGACTGGTGAGTTGACTGGGGTTTATTAATTAAACCGGGTATTAAACATTTAAGGTTTTGGGCTTGGGTAAATGGGTTGGACGGGTAGGGTAATTGGTTGGGTAGTGATGAGGTGTCAAATTCTGAGTGGTGGTGAGGGTTTGGTTAGTTGGCAGAAAAGGCCCCCAAGCTTTCTTCTTTCTTCCATGTTGTAATAACAGCACCAATACTTCTTTTCCTTTGTTTTTAAGTTTGCCAAAGTGTCATTTTTGGCACACAAACTTTATAAACTTTTAACAAGGACTTCAAATGCAATTCTTCATTCTTCAAGGACTGAATTTGTAATATCTTGATAATTTAGGGACCTCAATGCATTTTATGAGTTTTGCAAGGGTATAAATTGCCAAGTCTTCAATAGTTGAGGGACCATTCTTGCCAATCTTCAATTCTTCAAGGGTATTTTTGGAAATTCAAAACTTAGGTCTGGTTCATTATGTGGCTTCGTTTCCCGTGTTCGTTTTTGAATGATTCTTGTGATCTTTTGCCATTTCCTCAATATCCGTACCAAAAAATACACAAGTAACAAACACGAGCATATATTTGGTATTTTCAATGATATTTAATGTAATTTATGCCCGATTTGGACGATGAGACTATGTATAAAAGCAGTCTCAACACTCCCCCATACTAAACCATTGCCGTGCCCTCACGCAATGCTAGAATAAAGTATCGTAGCCTCTCCAAAATTCATTTTTATTCACTTTATTGGAATGATAAACTAGCTATACTACTACTATTACTACTACTTGCGTTTTAGACATAATGTATGATTTTCATCGCAAAATGGGACGTTTAGGTTCATAGAATAAGAACACGTGAATGCTTCGTTAGAAATAATTTCATCGTCCTCGATTTTCACCTTAATTCCATGCCAAGCGTGCAACGAGATCATTGTCATTATAAGTTAGTAATGCTAACACTACTCATATGCCCTAATCACGTACTTATTCTCCCATTATTCCTAAGTTGTATCTCTTATATTTTATTATGTCTTGAATGTTTCACGAGGATACATTGTTGACTTATGCGATAATAGAGATTTAGGTCTAAAAATAGAGTCCTAATGGTGTAACTAAGACCATCAAATCAATAACCACTCCTAATAGACAACGATGTTAAAAAATTAAGTTGACAAGAAGGATCGATAAACACGGTTTTATAACGGTTTTGAACATGAGACTTATTACCAAGACTTTTATATGCCCCCTAACGGAAGGGCCTTATTATCTTTGGTTTACCTCCATCTTTTATTCAACTTCGCCATGAAGCTTTTATTATGACTTCGGTCTTGCCTTGCCTTTTATTATCCGCCTCATCGGTGGTTTTATTAGCCAAAGATGTATATCCTCACGCTAAAGCGAATTTTGGATCTTTAAAGCTTCGAAGATTAAGGCTTGATTCACTTTCAATTTTGCATAGATTTTAGGCCTTGTGGGGCTTCAAATTGTTTGCTAGATTTAGGTGAGCACTTGAAATCTTATTATTGGGTGAAGCTTTTGATTATTGGGGTGCCAATACTTCAAAACCGTGACGCTGGCGATACCTTAATGTCTTCCCAATTTAATTACACGGAAGCTACTCGAAAAGACTAGAAACCCAACAATCCTAACTAAACCGCTAAGTCAATATTTATTAAGCAAAAAATATTTACATGCGAAGGGAGAATAAGCAAACAACTAGAACACATGAGTTTTTGAAAGAATACGAGTACTCTACGTTTAGCATAGTAACTTATAATTAACTCTATCATTTCTCGTCCTCATTTAAGAGACTTAGCCTAATGTAAGTTAAGGAATCAAAGCTAAGTGCTCAACACGCACGGTCGAGTCAAAAATACCTCTTATTCTCGCCATCGGAAAATCTACATTCGTGTCTTAAACACTTATGAAACATGAGAAAAAAAATTAAAATTTGGCCATTTTTAGCCTTATTTTGCAACAAAACGATAACAAATAGATAAACTTTGGAAAGCGTGAAGGTTTGGCAAGGCAAGTATCTATTCACCCCCCATACTAAAGTTAAACATTGTCCTCAATGTTTCGAGTCTAGGGGTGCAAAACACCCCCATACTAGATACGTAGTCGAATGCCTAATCTAGCATGGAAAGGGTGTAACCGATAAATTTAAAGCCGTTTATGAAGTGTGCTAAAAACCTAAGGTTAGAACAATCAAGGATATATCATTTGGATATTGAGAAATGTCTCCAAAGCAAACGATCGAGTGCTCCCATAAAAACGAAACACGAGAGGCTCCAATCGTGAAGATCAAGATCTAAAAACCACAATGCACAAACAACCACGGAACAAAGGTTGGAAGGGCACAAATCCCCTCACATTAATCTAATTAGAAAGCAATAATATGTACATGGATAAGCATGGGTCTCCCCCACGAGGCACCTTGTTTTTGATAACCGAGTCAAAAGCTCGACTCGAATCCCCATAAATGTGATCATTTAGGGATAATCATGGTGTGGTCAATTTTTAGTGGGGCTTACATGATAAACAAGGCCCAAAAACAACCGGTATAAAGGACTAAGTCCTTTGATGGTGCAAAATACCGGGATCGAAGATGGCGTTCTCGTTTTCATTGGAAAAACAAACCAACGCCACTTCATCATGAGTCAACATAAACCCAAAGAGTTTCAAGAAAATAGATGAGAAGAAATAGAAGGGTGGGACAATGGGTAAGTCATGAAAACATTGAGCCACTCGAGGTAGACTCGCACCAATCAAATGAAAAGATTTTCCATTTATTGCACCGGTGGAAGACCGAGATTTCCCTGTATAATCAATTCCAGGATCAAATATCTCGTCCTCAGTGGAAAAAGGGGAGGGAACAAATGGGGCTTCCCCCACACTAAGTCCACACAAAGCATCATCAAAAGGAGAAGACGAGCTTGTAGTACTCAAAACACGTGGTGATGACGGAGTTAGAATTGTAGAAAAATCTTTTAAATTTAATTCAAAATCTTTTCATTTTTCATCTTTTAAACTCTCCTTGTGAAAACCCGATTTAATTATGTCAAAAATATTTGGTGTATCTAAAATAATGTTAGTCACACTAAAAATTCTCACATTTTGAAACCGTTTTGGTTTAGGTGGTGGTAAGTTTTCAAATCTTTTGTTAACAAAGAAAACTCCCCCATCGGGATCAACGTATTCATCATCCGAAGAATCACTCGAGATTGAAATCGTAGGCTTAACACTCTTAACCTCCACCGGCGGAGGGGACGGAACTTCATTTTTCTCAACAACTCCTAAAACTCTATTTGAAATCTTTTTGCAAATTTTTTTGATGGGATTGACATTGTACAAAGATGTGATGGAATACACATGAGAAAGAGTGGAGTTTTAGGTTGCATTAATGACGAGTTCTTCCTCATTGAAACGAAGAGTGATTTTTCTTGCTTGTACATCGCTAAGTGCTCTCGAGGTATCCAAAAAAGATCGACCTAAAATTAACGGAACTTTAGGATCGATAGGAATGTCAACAACAATAAAGTCTGTAGGATAGTAGAACTTTCCAACTTTCACAAAGACGTCCTCGGCAACTCCACAAGCTAGAATCGTAGAATGATCGGCCATCTCGATTGACATCCTTGAAGGAGTGAGATTTGGAAGATTGAGCGATTTAAATATCTCAAGAGGCATCAAAATAATACTAGCACCAAGATCGGCCAAGGCGTAGCATTCTTCCATATCTTGTATAGCACATGGGATTAAAAACTTTACAGGATCACCGACTTTTTGAGGTATGCGGCTAAGAAAAACCGATGAACAACTAGACGATTTTTGCAATTTTTCTTTGTTATTCAACATACTTTTGAAGTTCGCGGCAAATCGAGGCATCATGACTAAGGCGTCGGCAAAACTTATATTAAAATGCAAGTCACGAAATATTTTCATAAAAAGTTCAAATTGATAATTATTTCGTTCTTGTGCCTTTTCCTTGTCTCGTCTTGAAGGGTATGGTAAAGGTGGTGTGGGTTGGGGCATAGTAGGAAAAGGCCTTGGAATCTCGGGTTCCATGATTGGTATTGGTTCAACCGTAGGTGTGGTTTGAGCGGTACTTCGTGGGCTTGGAATTTGCTCCTTTTCAACCAACACCTCGGGTTCTTTCTCTTTTTCCTTCTCCATAGAAGTAATTGGACGAGAAATGGGTTCTTTGAAAGCTTTACCACTACGAGTAGTAATAACCTTCAATTCTCCTTTCGGGTTCACGATTGTATCACTAGGAAGACCACCCGAAGAAGAGGGCTTACACATGATAGCTTCAAACATTTTTCCCATTTGGTCTTCAAACTTAGATTGCCTAGCATCCGCTTTTAACAATTCTTGCTTAATCTCATGTTGACCTTGCTCCATTTTTTGTTGATTTTGTTGGAGTCTTTAAACATTTCCTTCCATTTTATTAGCATGAGTTTTGAGTTCATTAGCAAGTTCGTTCTTAAGCTCGTTTTTCAACTCGGATCTTAAGCTAACCATTTCACGTTGCATATTGTCAAACTTAGCGTCGTTTACCTTAGCATAATTCAAAAATTCTCCTTGAAGATTTTTGGTGTGATCATTTTGAAAACCTTGTGTAGAAGTTTGAAAATCACGGTTTTGGTTTTGATTAGAAATTTGCCCATTACCACTTTGATAATTACTCTTGTTGTAATTCCTTTGATTTCCTTGGTAATTTCCACCTTGGTTGTTGTTGCGATAATTATTAGCATTTTGATTTGGTGGAGCTTGATTTTGGGGGAACCTTGACCGATTTGGTTATAAGTTCCCGTGGCTACATAAGCACTCGAAGTGTTACCATCCGCGGTAATGCACTCGGAAAGATCATGAGCTCCACCACACGACAAACAAATCATAGAAACCGCTTTAACCGAAGCGGAGTTTGAAGCTTCTTGAGCATTCCAATGGGACATAAGGCTAGCAAATCCATCAAAAAATCGATTTTCTTCATTTGCCTCATCATGTAAAGCATTAATGCTACGAGACGATGACGAGCCCATTTTGGTAACACTCAGTGTGTTACGAGGGCTATAAACCTTAGACCTATTCTCAATTATGACCAAAGCTTCTTCAACCGTTTTACACAAAAAATTACCACCTGCGGCGGCATTTAAATAATCTCTTTCATGATCGTTAAGTCCATTGTAAAACGTGTCTATTTGGTGCAAGTCAGAAAAACCGTGATGAGGACATTCATGTAACATCTCCTTAAACCTATTCCAAGCCGTTGAAAAACTTTCATTTGATTCTTGTGAAAATTTAGAAATCTCATTTTTCAAATGCGTAGTCTTAGAGGGCGGAAAAAAATGGTTCACAAACTTTGAAACGAGATCCTTCCACGTCAATATAGAATTGGGTGGATCTTTATCTAACCAAATTTTAGCGGGCCCCGCTAAGGAATACGGAAAAAGCATCATCTTAATCGAGTCATTCGAGACATCCTTGAATTTGCAAGTGGCGGTAAGACGATTAAATTGGCGGACATGGTTGTGGGGATTGTCCTTCTCATCACCACGGAATTTGTTGTTTTGGATCATCGACAACAAACCCGTTTTCACCTCAAAATTCTCCGCAAGGATTGCGGGAATTACAATAGCTTCTCCATAACCCTCGGTGGGTGCTTGAAGTAACTCCATCATAGTTCGATTCGCCATGGTAGGTGCTTCTCGTACAATGGGTTCGTCAATAGGAGACTCCTCACTAGAATGAGTTGGAGTGGGAGTTTTGTTCTTTCGTCTACGTGCACGTTTTGCTTGATTACGAGTTAGCATAAACGTCACGTACAACGTGGAGACGAGCAAAGAAGATTCTTTTTTGTATTTTTTGTTTTTCAATTTTTTTGTGATTTTTGATTGTATTAACTTTTTGGAAATTGGTGAATGTATTAAGTAGACAAAAATCTACAAATCTCCTCTTTAATCAAATCTCTTGATTAAAGAAGCCTCAAGGAATGAAAACGATCACGTGGAGTGAACGCCTTCGATGACTTTAGAACGATGGTGGAACACCAAATCGTTCAAGAGGGTTTAATCAATAGAAACCAAGAAAATATATATGATATGTAATAATACTTTGGGTGGCAAAACCCTCGATTCACTCTCAAAATCAAATACGCACAAGCAAGCGTAGGAAACGAGGCAGCGCGAAGCACTTAAGACCCTTTTTCCTTTAGGTCGTGAAATACAACCGCCTTATACCCACCTTATAGTTTGTATTTTCAAGATTAAGCTTCACGAAAGTATTTATCTATTTTTGCCTTTTTCTTTGGTTTGAGATTCGAATACAATGATTGGGTAATGACCTCCCAAGTCAAGGTTGTGATTTCTCATGTATTTGGAGTACTTGTGTATTATTGTTCTACGTATACAATATATTAATAATATTCACACAAAAACCAAAAAACGATAATACGTATTAGTAGAGTGCTACTAATACGAATACTATTTATGGCTATATAGAAAACAACAATGGTTCAATCAAAACACAACACGCCTCCTCGGCAGCGGCGCCAAAATGATATAGTGTTTTTACCACCCTTTAGGAAAAGAGAGGCAAAATAGTGGTAAGCGTTAAGTGTCGGTTTAGGAAAACCAAGCACTAATGACCAAATAAGTTCGTTTCCCAAGGAGGCACGTGTGTTGTGAATTGAATTGATTTTGATTGATGATTTTATTAACAAGAAAAGAGAATAGAAAGAAGAAAGAAAGACGGTTACGAAAACGGATTAAACTAAGACGAAAAAGACGATCACGTAAAACCGTAAATAGTGCCAAAATTAAAATTTTAATCTAAAAATTCCTAAAAATTACTAAAAATCCAAAATATTATTCTAAGAGTTTACAAAAAATCCAAACTTGCTAAAACCTTTTAATTAATTAAATAATGACTTTTTAATGCTAATTAAAGCCCTAAAAATCACAATTAATTATTAAAAAGCCCTAAACAAGATTTTATAGTTTGTAAACCTTAAAAATGACCTAATTAAGCTAAAAAGTATTTTTAAAAATTTTAAAACCAAATAAAACTATTTTTAAACACTTAAAAACTATTAAAATCTATTAAAACTTAAATTAATTCTAGAAAATAAATGAAAAGCCCTAAAAATATTTGGAAAGTGACAAAACTCCTAATTAAGTGTCCTTAACCTAGGAAAAATGTTAAAACTTAAAAAATTAAACTTTCAATTTTTAATAATAAAATAATATTAAAATAATCAAAAAAATTCAAAGTTCACTAAAAAATTCTAAAAAATTACCAAAAATCCTAAATAATGTAACTAAAACAAAAATGCAATTAAAATTTTCTGAAACCTATTTAATAATTTTATATTAAATTTTAAAGTTGGTTAAAAACCCTAAAATCCAATAAAATCAAAAATTAGACTTTTTGAAAACTTTTTGTGATGTAAACCTCAAATATATAAATCAAAACCTAAAAACTATTTTTTTGGATTTTTAAAATGCTTTTTGCTATTTTTAATTCACTTTCTAAAATATAAACTTAAAATAATTCTAGTAAATTAATTAAATAAAGGAAAAATAAACTTTTTACATTGAAAATTCTAAAACCCTAATATGAACCTAAGAAAAATGCTAACTTTCAAAAAACCTAAGAAAATAAGCTAGAATCAGCTTAATAATAAGTTGATTGTTAAATAAGCTACAAAACAAAACTGCTTAAGTAAATATTGAAAAGAGATCCTAGCAGTCAAAGACCCTAGGGCAGAGATGGTTAACACGTTTGGTTGTGGGAGGAGTGTCGCAGGTTCGAGTCCTGGTCACGTCCTTTTTGCTATTTATTTTTTTTTCTTTTTTAACTTTTAAAAACTCAAAACAAGTACTAAACTTACTTAAAAACACAAATCCCAATCCAAATTATCAAAGATTAAAGCTGATTAAGTCAAAAACGTGCCCAGGTTAGAACTTGTATCTGATGAACACAAGTAGATTTCTTCACTTGTGAAGACTTGACAAGAGGGCTTGTCTTTGGCTTTTTTGTGATGATTTGTTGGACAATAGGCACCCTTATACTCAGTTGAGTATAAGGAGTCAGGAAAAAAACTAAACCAGCAAGATCAAACACAATATCAAGCACAAATAGCAACCCAAGTTTCTGATAAGCTAAATGCGGGTCTGGGGGGTACTTTGCTGATGCAGTTAGCACACAAGTGAGATTCAATGCTCAAAATCTTGCACACAATGACACCAACTAGCATACAAACAATCAAAGACCCTAAAATGACTTAATATCTAGCAGATTATCAATCTTGAAGGCAAAATTTCACACAAATGCAATCACAAAAGCATTTTCTGATAAAGCCTTATGAGTTTCTGATGAACAATGACCCTATATTACATGCATAAAAATGAATTTCAAGGCCTCAAATCTTGCATATAAGTTCACAATATAGCAAACAAACAATACACAATCCTAAATGACCTATCTCCTAGCAGATTATCAACTTGATGAACAAATTCAACCCAAATCAATCAAGCAAGGGACTTTTCTGATTTTGACTAGTATTACCAAAAACTAAGCATACAAATCTGATTTCAAACCCTCTAATCTGAAACCTAAGTGCTTATATCACATAGCAGTAACCAAAGAAGAATTTTAACACAGGTTTTAACACAAGAATTTGTCACCAATCTTGATTAAACAGCTAATCCAAACACCCCTTTAGTTTCTGAATATGAAGATTTTACAAAGCAAATGACTTTAAATCACATTCAAACTGATACAAATGCTACTAACATGCATATAATCCAACAAGAGAGCAATATCAGTCACTAAAACAACACTTGAACAACTAGCATGCAATTTCATGCAAATCACAATAACACCAAATTTATGAAAATTGAAATAGAATCAAGGATTTTACCTTGATGGACCTACATCCAGGTCCCTCAGTGGTTGCTTAACCACCTCCAATAGGCTCGGGCCTATGCAGTACTCTTGAAACAAACAAGTTCTTCAACCTTGCTAAGAAAGAAAGAAGAACAAGCACAATACAATAATATGTTTTCTGATTTTTATGAACCTTTTGAAACCTTTTCAAAAACTTTTCAACACTTCTTTTTCTCTCAAAACTTTTACACCAAACTAGCTTAATAACCTGCAAACCAAATCTCAGAACAAAACTTCACCAAGAAAATTCAATTTTCAGAAACTTTTTCTGAAAATTTCAAAACATAATATGTTTTGAACAAATGTGAATGGAACTCAGAATTTTTTTACTCAACAAACATATAGCAACTTTTAAAAACAATAAAAGGAATTACATTTATAAAAACACCAACTTTAATTTCTTAAAAAGGAATTACAACTTTGGAGTAAAAAAATCTGGAACAAGCTTATAGGGACACATACGTCTCCTATATATACTACTGAAAGGAAAATTCTAGAACTACAAAACCCTAGTATATGAAATTCCTGAAATGTCCTTGATCAAAAGTCTTCAAAATCAGTCAAGGTGGCAACATGTGATCTTGCTTGGCACTTGTGACATCCAGCTGTTGAGAGTGCATCTTGATCGTCTATTTGTGCTTGGGGACCAAGGGGAACTTGTGGGACGTTGGTTTGGTCGGGTGTAGGGTTTTGAGGGAAAGGGGCGGGGCAGGGGAGGGTCCCACAAGACACATGGGTGTGTCTTGTGGTGGTTTGGGATGTGGGATAGGGTGAGGTTAAGCTTAATTAGTAATCTGGAAGGAATTAACACAAAACCCTTTGTTTTGAGTTCAATTGGGTCTGGGTTGATTAGGGTTTAAGGGTGATTAAGGTGGGGGATTTAATCCAAAAAGGGAAAACTTTTATTTAAATAGGGTGTTTAGAGGGAAGGTTGGGTTTGACTGGTGAGTTGACTGGGGTTTATTAATTAAACCAGGTATTAAACCTTTAAGGGTTTTGGGCTTGGGTAAATGGGTTGGACGGCTAGGGTAATTGGGTGGGTAGTGATGAGGTGTCAAAGTCTGAGTGGTGGTGAGGGTTTGGTTAGTTGGCAGAAAAGGCCCCCAAGCTTTCTTCTTTCTTCCATGTTGTAATAACAGCACCAATACTTCTTTTCCTTTGTTTTTAAGTTTGCCAAAGTGTCATTTTTGGCACACAAACTTTATAAACTTTTAACAAGGGCTTCAAATGCAATTCTTCATTCTTCAAGGACTGAATTTGTAATATCTTGATAATTTAGGGACCTCAATGCATTTTATGAGTTTTGCAAGGGTATAAATTGCCAAGTCTTCAATAGTTGAGAGACCATTCTTGTCAATCTTCAATTCTTCAAGGGTATTTTTGGAAATTCAAAACTTGGGTCCGGTTCATTGTGCAGCTTCGTTTCCCGTGTTCGTTTTTGAATGATTCTTGTGATCTTTTGCCATTTCCTCAATATTCGTACCTAAAAATACACAAGTAACAAACACGAGCATATATTTGGTATTTTCAATGATATTTAATGCATTTTAAGCCCGATTTGGACGATGAGACTATGTATAAAAGCAGTCTCATCAGTGCTCAATGTAATGACCCAGGAACAATTAGATCACTTTTGTACCAATTACTTCATCCCTACCAACCTACACCCCTCGCTCCCTGGCACCGGAGACCTCATAACTGAGGCTCGGCAGGGGAAAATTGGCCTATACACTCGCCTTTTTTTATGCGGCCAACTACCGCATTCTGTTTACCCGTTTCCTCATAGATCTATTAGGATATTATGATGTACATATTAGCTAGCTTCACTGTATAGGCGCATGTAAGATAAGTCAATTCGAGATTCTTTGCCGTGCTAGAAGAATCCCCCCAACCGTAGAACTATTCCGGCTATTTTACACCCCCAGTATAGTAAATGGTTGGCTATCTTTTAAAAAACGATCTCCCAACAGCCCCCAGTCCCATAATAAGCCCATGGACTCATTGAAAAACTGGTACGACCATTACTTTTTAATTGGCTCGATAGTGTGGCCGACCGATTATGCCTTCAAACATAGGTTATCCCACGACCCCTTGCCGCACGTTAGTACATATAATACCCAACACTCCCGAGCAATAGATCTGAACAGAACAGGATTCCATAGAAACCTCCCCGAATCATTCCTCTGTTTTCTAGGGATTAGCCGCAACTATTTCGGCTCGTCCAACAGATATCCTGTGTTTTGGAGAAGGCAGGGTGAAGGTAGGTTAGCATCCGCATAACAAAAAGCGCATTTAATTATTTTGTAATGCCTAATATATTTTGTTTATTGTGGTAGAAATGAACTTATTTGGACTCCTACGTCAAGGCGACCCAAAGCTCGTACCAGAGGGATCTCGTCCCAGGCGTGAGAACGAATTACCCCTCATTGAACATACCCGAAACGTGACGGTTGCTCTGGAGGCCGTACCGGATCCACACTCGGACGAAGAAGAAACAACTCTATTGAGAACCCCCGTCGATTTTGACAACAAGGATGGTGACAATAGGATGCTCGAAGGAGGAGTCGGGCCCTCCTCGCCGCCTAAGACTGCCACTCCCGTACATGGGGAAGAGCAAGGAAACAATATTGAGAGGACCACCTCCAACCTTCGCCAGATGCTGGGCGACGATGAGGAGGAGGTGTAGCAAGTCAATGAAGAGGAAGACGAGGAAGCCGAAAAAGAAGTTGAAGAGGAGGTTGAACAAGTAGCAGCTCAGCCCGTCGCTAAGCGTACCCGCAGAAAAAATAAGCGGGTAAGAAGAGTCGCTCCGGGCGAGGTTGGGGAACATAATGCCCCCTCCAAAAAACTTCGCTAGGACCACCCCCTATATCAATCTGTTGGGAGAACCACCCAGGCCTCCGAGACGGTCCGGGCTGCACATGTGGATCCAGTTACTCAGATTCCCCCGACTGCATCAGAACTAGAAGGAAATAACATGTAAGGCTTCATCTTGCTTAGTAAGAGCCACAAATTTCCTTTAATCAACACTTGATATGTATCCAAATGTTTGTTTTGTAGGAATGAACAAATTGGTGTCGTGCCTCCACCTGATGCCTAAAAGGAGAAGGGAAAAGAGAAGGATGTGGAGAGAGACCCTATGCTTCATACGGCCGCCACAAGATCCGGTCCTGCATTCGAAGAAGGTACATCCGGCCCCCCTCAATCGTTCAATCCTGTTTGGAATATTACCACTGCGTCACGAATGAGGGAAGCCGAGGAGTGCCGTGAGTACCTCAATAACTGCATCCCACCAGGTTTGGTACGAGACGTGAATGTACTAAGCCATGCTGACCTGGTGGATGAGTACAACGGCGCCCTGGTGCATTAAATGGTAATGGGCACCTCGATGAGAGTGAGATTCGAAGCCGCGCTAGGGCATGTGGAGTCCCTCAAGAGGAAAGTTGGACGGAGGGAGAGGATGATCGAGGAGAATGAAGCTCAAATTGCTGCCCTCCAATCCCAACTTGCTAGCGCCGAGGCAACCGTGAAGGAACAATCAGCCCACGCTAATGCTTATGACGAACAGGTAGCCGAGCTCGAGGCAAAACTTGAGGCCGCAACAGCCAAGGTACGTATCCACGACGCATCATTCTTATTCCATAATAATCATAATCTAACAAGTAATCTTTCCCATATAGGTGACCGCAGCGGAGGCGTCTGCCAAGTCCTCCTCCAGCCAAGTATCCGTGCTTACCAAAAAACTTGAGGATGCCCAGAAGATAATCCAAAGCGTGGAAAAGGTACAAGAAGAGCTTGCTTATGAGAGGGTTATGACCAACGAGATAAGGGAGGCGTCCGCCTAAAAAGATGTGATAATAGATGCCCTTACCACCGAACGTGACGACGTGCTATGCCCCCAACTACTAGCAGCCATTGCCGGCCGCAGGTGGATGGTAGGACACGGGGCACGTCTAGCCGTTACCAAGGTGCTGGAAGCCCCTGAATTTGTACAACAATTTGCGAGCCTTGTGTCAGATGGAATTGATCACGGCCGCCATGAAGGAATGGTCAAGGCCGTAGAGCTAATCAAGAAAAAGGATAACTTCACCAGGCATGCTTTCTTTAATCCTGAAGCTGCTAACAAGATGACTACTTCCATGGCCGCAATGTGAGATCTACATTACCCATTCTTGGCCGAGCTGGAAGCCACAAAGGATGCATCAAACATGGAGATCATGGAAAAGCTTAGCCTTGGTGCGTTCTCTCAAGATGAGGGTCATTCTCGTGCTTCCTTCACTCCCTCGCCCAGCCACATTACACTTCCCATCTATGAGGACGTGACCAGGCTCGTACTTGATGAAGAACCTTTAAGCGGGGTGCTGGAGAGGAATGCGTCTTAAGCCTTGAAGTGGAGGGAACGTGGTGAGAGATTGCCTTTCTTGGCTGAAGAACAAGTGGAGATAGGTAGGTTTTTTCCCCCCATGTAGGGTTCCCCTAATTTGTTATCTATTTCAGACAATTTGGTTTGTAACCTTTAAACATTTGTCTGTGGATGTCCACGGTACCTCATGATTGTAGACATTTGTTTTGCTATGTATAAGTCCGTGCGGAGGCACGACAATTTTGATGTTTCGGAAACTTGTTTATATTTTTAGATATCATGTATTTGTGTCGCATGACATGTCACGTCTTACCCAAAATATAACAATGTCTATACTTTACTAGACGTGCGGCGTGCGTCTTTACTATGCAAAGCACTTCGTAAGCGCGGCATATGGAAACTTATCACAACGTCTTGTGAATAAGGTGTCTAGTAAGGATACATGATCCGCGTCACTGGGGTTGCATCCCTCTTATGTGACAAGTTGAATTATTAGGTTCACTTAATCCTCTTACCCCACCTGGAGGCGTATTGTACATGTACGGTATTGAATGAATGCATATGAATAAGGCATGGCACATTATAATAATAATTAAATTCATACGACTATAACGAAATACTAAAAAATAATTTGCACAAAACAAGCCGTGGCGCTAGCTAGGAACCACGGCATTTTATTAGAACGTTTACATTTTTTCTTTTTTAACAGGAATGGTAAGTCCTAAAGAACAAAAAAGGAACCTAGAAAAACATAAGAAACAAAACAGATAGAGTGCATGGATCTTCATTAAATCCACATATAGCGAAGTATCCATGCGGAAGCCGTAGCTTTCAAAGATAGCACCTTTGAGATTGGAGATATTCCATGTGCGTTCCAGATCGCGGCCATCCATGTCACGTAACTTATACGCGCCTCGTCCTAAGGCTTCCGTGACCTCCTACGGTCCTTCCCATTTAGGGCCCAGCTTTCCTGTATTCTCCGCTCAACTTGCTTCATTAGCACGATAGACATAGTCTCCCGGTCGAAAAGAAACACCTTTAACCTTGGCGTCATAATAAGCCTTCATCTTAGCCTTGGACTTAGCCTCATTGATGGTTGCTATCTCCCTTTTCTCTGCCAATAAATCCAGGTTGATTCGCAGTTGCTCGTCGTTTGTGACGACATTAACCTCCGCCGTGCGGATGGTAGGCATTCCTATTTCTGCTGGTATAACAGCTTCAGTGCCGTAGGCCAATGCAAATGGAGTGTCCCCGTTGGCTGTTTTGATCATAGTCCTATGCGCCCATAGAACATGTGGTAGCTCATCCATCCATTTGGCACTTCGTTCCTCCAGGCGTGCCTTGATGCCGTTTCCCAAGCTTCTATTTGCTCGTTACACAAGGCCATTTGTCTGCGGGTGCTTAAAAGACGTGAAGCGCCGTTTGATATTCAGTGATGCGCACCAGTCCTTGAATGGGTTATCCGTGAACTGTTTACCGTTGTCCGAGATGATTTCTCCTGGTAAGCCAAAACGACACACAATGTTCTCCCAAACAAACTTTTTAACTTGTTTGCCTGTGATGGATTTGACTGCCTTAGCCTCTATCCATCGTGTAAAGTAGTCCATTGCGACAATCAAGAACTTAACTCCCCCGCAGCTACAGGAAATGGTTCAGCGATGTCAATTCCCCACTTATAGAATGGCCATGGGGATGTAATAGGTGTAAGCTCCTGCTGCGGATGTCGCGGCACTGGTCTATGCACCTGGTAATCACTACACTTGCGAATCATGTCGCGTGCGTCCCTATGCATGGTAGGCCAATAATATCTTGTACGTAGGGCTCGAGCTACCACGGATCGCGGACCTACGTGCATGCCGCACAACCCTTCATGTATCTCCGTGATCACATAAGTGGCCTGACGTGGTCCAACACACCGCAACCACGGCTGCAAGAAAGAGCACTTATAGAGGATACCTTCTCGAAGTTCGAAGTGCTGCGACTTCCTTCTAATGCGCCGTGCCGCTTTTTCAACGTCCGGAAGGGTTTCATTAGTCAAATACTTGACGATCGGGGTCATCCATGTAGGTCCATCCTCCTCAACTATAGCAGCGACCTCCCCTTATGTTATAGACTTTTCCTTGAGTATTTCCTCCAAAACTTGCTTGGACAAGTGGGCGAAACTTGTGGATGCGATCTTGCTAAGAGCGTCCGCCTTCTTGTTCTCACCTCTTGGTACCTGCTTGATGGAAAACTTGCTGAAAGCCGCGATGAGTGACTTGACTTTCTCCAAGTATCGGACCAT
Source organism: Glebionis coronaria (assembly GCA_025667525.1). Taxonomy (NCBI): domain Eukaryota; kingdom Viridiplantae; phylum Streptophyta; class Magnoliopsida; order Asterales; family Asteraceae; genus Glebionis; species Glebionis coronaria. The sequence continues at coordinate 168,016,130 of CM046882.1, read as the reverse complement.
GTTGTCCTCCTTAGCTACATATCCACCTAGAATGTGGTTCGCGACAAGCCGTGAGTCCACGTAGGCCTCAAGGTTGCGGACTCCCATTCTAGCGGCGATTTTTAAACCCGCAATTAATGCTTCATATTCCGCCTCGTTGTTGGTAGCTGTGAACTCAAAGCGGAGGGCGTACGTAAACTCCATTCCTTTCGGATTTGTGAGGATGAGACCAGCTCCCGACCCATCCGTACACGAAGATCCGTCCGTAAATAACACCCATGGTTCTACTGGATTCTCGTCTTGTTTTACGACTGGTCCTTCCTCATCTGGCTTCTCTATCAAGAAATCTGCCAAGATTTGGCCTTTAACAGCCGTCCTTGGCCTATAAGATATATTATGCTCCCCCTATAGAATGCTCCATTTTTGTAGCCTTCCTGCCACATCCAGTCTAGAGATGACTTGTTTTATTGGTTGGTCGGTAATGACTACAATTGGGTGCGCCTGAAAGTATCGGCGCAACCGTTTTGTAGCAAACACTAGTGCCAAAACCAATTTTTCCATAGAGGAGTAATTCAACTCCGGTCCTTGTAATGTTCTACTTATGAATTAGACCGGGGTTTTTACCGTGTCCCTGTCCGTCATGAGTACCGCACTTATTGCTCCATGTGTGGCTGATAGATACATAATGAGCTCCTCCTTTGGCCGGGGAGCTACTAGCATAGGGAGAGATGTGAGGTGTTGCTTGAGTTGACCAAAGGCTTCCTCGGCTTCCTTTGTCCACCGTAAGTCTCCCTTCCTAATGCACTTCTTTAGTGTTTTAAATAGGGGGAGTGACTTCTCTGCGGACTTTGACAAGAACCTATTTAGCCCGGCCAGCTTCCCATTTAAGGATTGCACCTCTTTCCGTGTCTGAGGGGATGGTAGCTGTATTACTGCGTCCGTTTTCTCTGGGCAAGGTTTGATGCCATTTGGATCAATCATATATCCAAGGAACATTCCCTCCGTTGTCCCAAACGTGCATTTCTTTGGATTTAGCTTCATATTAATCCTCCTCAGTGTGTTGAATGTCTCTTGGACATCCCGGAGAAGTGCATCCTCCGTATGACTTTTTATGACTAAGTCATCCACATAGACTTCCAGGTTGCGGCCTATCTGTGAGTCAAAGGCTTTGTCCACAAGCCGCTGGTATGTAGCACCGACGTTCTTTAGTCCAAACGGCATTTTCGTATAACAATATACGCCTTGACTAGTATGGAACGTCGTCTTCTCTGCGTCCTCTTCCGCCATCTGGATCTGGTGGTATCCTTTATATGCGTCTAGGAAGCACTTAAAGGGATATCCACATAGAGATTCCACCTTCCAGTCAATCTCCGGTAACGGGTAACAATCTTGTGGACAGGCTTTTTTCAGATCCGTGAAATCCACACACATGCGCCAGCTTCCGTCATGTTTTTTTACCATGACTGGATTGGATAACCACTCGTGGTAGTATACCTCGCGCATGATACCCGCGTCCACTAGCTTCCGTACTTCATCCAGTATCACTCGGCTGCGTTCAGGTGCCTGGCCACGCTTCTTTTGCTTGACGGGTTGATACCCCTGGCGGATCTGGAGCTTATGTTCTGCTATCACGCGTGGTACGCCTGTCATGTGCTTTGGCTCCCATGCGAATATGTCTAAATTTACTTTTAAGAGAGAGCACATGGCCCTCTTGCCGCTATCCGAGAGCGTTCCTCCTATGGATACCTCCTGTTCCGGATAATCAGAATGGATTGCCACCCTCCAATTGGGAGGTGGTGATCCATCCTTGGGTGGAACTGGCAGAACCGGTGTTGTCATGGTATGACACTCGGATGCTGGTACGATTGTGTTGTAAATGGTGACGATTCCTCCTTCTCCAGGGAACTTGATCATTCCGTGTGTCGTGGAAGGTACCGCACGTATGGCCATAATACCTGGTCTGCCTATGATCCCATTGTATGGAGAATGTGAGCGTATCACCATAAAGTTCATCCACGTAATGGTGGAGTGTTCCTCATTCCCAATGGTTACAAGCAGACGCAGTTGCCCTATCGGCCAAATGGTGTCTCCACTATAACCAATGAGCGGCGTCGTGGCCGGTACCAATTGGCTTCTTATTTCTGGTCGTAACTACACAAAACAGTGTTCGTACAGTACTTCTGATGATGACCCTCCATCCACATACATGCGACGAACATTGTGTGTTCCAATGCTTATCTCAATAGTGAGAGGCGCATCAATCACATCGCTTGCTGTGATGGGAGGGAATGAGATTTCCTTGCCGCATGAAAAATTTTGACCAATTTTCTGCCTCGTGCGGCGTTGTCTGGATTAGATCATGTATATGGTCGAAGGTTTGTCCTTTTGGGGATCCTTCTTGTCATACTTCTTGTTGTCTTTTCCATCCTTCCAATCCTTAATCAAATGCTTGAGTTTACCTTATTTGATCAGTGACTCAATATGCTTCTTGAGCTGGATACACTCCTCCGTGCCATGGCCCTTGTCGTTATGGAACTCGCAGAAACGATTTCCTTGGCGACGGTCTAGCGGAGTCATCATTGGGGGAGGCCTCGGAAAATTTGCCCCTTCCGTCAGCAAGATCTCACGGTAGGACGTCTTTAGAGGGGTAAACTTATCGTCCGGCCATCCTCCTTTGTTTTGGCTCTTGTAATCTGAGCCCCTACTATTGTTCTGGTTGCTCTGACCGCCCGATTGTTTCCTGGACTGGTCGTTCGATCGGTAGCCGTTTCCTTTTGAATGGTAGGCCACGACAACCGCTGTTTCTCCCTCTATTAAGTTTCTGACCCTTCCCATGAGGTCATCATAACTCTCCGGATGCTTGTCATTGAGACGCCTGATTAATTCCCTGTTTGTTATGGCATGCATGTAGTCGGAAATTTTCAGAAGTTCCGGCATTGTTTTTGTGCGTGTGCACTCGTCGTTGAAGCGTTCAGTGAAAGCTTCTGTAGACTCCCCCGGCCATTGCTTTATAGTTGCCAATGAGACCAGATCCCTATTATACTTCTTCCATTGAGTATAATTATTCTTGAATGCAGTGCGTAGTTTAGTGAAGCTATCAATACTTCGCGGAGGGAGTCCCTCAAACCAGTCACGGGCATTGCCGATCAAGGTTGAATTGAACATTTGGCACCATATAGGCATGGGCCATCGCTCGATTTTAGCCTGCGTATCAAATATTTTGAGGTGATCATCCGGATCACCAGTTCCATCATAAGTCTTGACATACGCTGGCATGCGACGTTTTGTGTCCTCGGAGTAATTCCGTATGCGCAGAGTAAACAGATCTTCCCTGGGATCCGCCCATGGACGGGTGAGCCTAGGGTCTTCCCACGGTTCACACCACGGACGGGAAAGATCCTCCGCTTCTGCCTCTCGATAATAGGGGCCACCATAATACTCATCATCGTTTGGTGGTGGTGGAGGGGTACGCCTAGGTCGGCGACGCTTGGGCGGATGGTCATCCGAGTCCTCTCCTGATGGGTCTGGAGAAGGAGGTGGTGCCCCATCTCTTGGGTGAGGACCGCTCTTTTGAGAAGAGCCAGGAGCCTTCTTCCCAGTGTTCATCCTATCCCACACACTTGTGCGGCGAGTGGCTCTGGTCAGTTCCAGATCTGGTCGCTCGGGTGAACCGTCAGACTTCTCTCCCCCTTCCCGAGACTGCGTTAGTTCCTGCATGAGGCGATCTCCTATGCGCTCAAACACATTCCTAGGTTGGGGAGTTTCCTCGAAGAGGCTCCGCTCCTGAGGCCGGGTCTTCCTTTTCCTCTGATTTTGGGAAGAGGTGCTTGGTCCGGCATTGCCAAAGTTGAGTCTAGATTGGAGATTCCTTCTTAGATTCAACCTTGATGCAATCCCTGGGATGATCCTATCAAAGTTCTGCATGAGAACTCGAGTGAGATCTTCCTCGCTGAGTGGTTGGACTTCTACTTCTTCCTCTATCGACGGTGTGCGCGGCTCCTGTTAGGGGGATTGGGCGCACTCCCTGGGTCAGGGTTGTCCAGGGTCGAAGTAGGTGGAGGAGTCATGGAGATTGTGCTCGTCACTCCCATACACTGAAAACCACTGCGGTTGTTTTGTCCGCCCGTTGGACGGCTAGGGGATTGATTGGGGATGAGTATCCCTTCCCCTTGGGACTTCTGATTTCCAGGATTTATGTTCCTGGGATTATCTTGCGGATGCCCCTTCGTCATTGAGAGTTCAAGATGAGATTTTGCTCTAGCTTAGTGTAATGGGTCCCACGGATGGTGCCAACTTGTTGATGCAAAAGTTGGGTGATCCTTGCTAGACCCGAATTAGGCTTAATTCGGGTTGGCTGGGTTTCGGCTCCTGCACCAAGTGAACTCTATGGTTGGGATCCTGCACACTAAACAACACGCGTTAGGCTTACCGTGGGAATGTTTCCCACGATTAGACCCCGGCGTGAGAGTAAGTAATCGGTTAGGGTTTATAGGAGTTGAATGAGTTGAGAGTATAGAACGTAATACCTTTGTGGAACCCTTGGGGGTTCCTTTTATTGGCAGTGAAACCCTAATGGGCTGTCACTGATGCTTCGGCCCCAAGGAAAGGATAAGCACCAGAATTAGATTGATTGTTATCTTCTAATTATGGTGAGTGAATATCCTCTTCTTTGGGGTGAATCCTATTCAGATGGGGTGAATCCTATTCAGAGATAGAATATGATTCTGTCTAACCCTGTACCGGTCATGCCGGGCCGTGGGCCGCACATATGTGTGTGGTTACTGTTCATCCAAGCTCATAAGCTCAAATGACATTATTCCCACCCATCTGTGATGGGACGGATACGGGTAGTACCCGTGGGCCGGGTTCATGACCCGGCTGGGGACTATACGTCATTAGTTGGCGGTTTGGAGAGCAAGTTTTAACAAGCGAAGTAAGCTTATCAATTCTCTTGTCGCTCTCATTAGTGCTACCACTAGCCACATTAGTCTGAACACTCTTTGTTTGTACTCTAGACTTATTCTCAATAATGTCCCATGCAGCATTAGAAGACTTAACCAAAATGTTACCCCCCGAGGCACTATTTAGTGAATCTTGGTCATTCATGCTTATCCCATTGTAAAAAGTATTTATTTGATGTACTTTTGTGAAACCATGTTGTGGACACTTCCTTAAAAGTTCCTTAAAACGGTCCCAAGATTCACTAAATGTCTCACCGTACTTTTGTTAAAAGGTAATGATTTCATTCCGCAAAGCGGTAGTACGTGAGGGTGGGAAAAAGTAGTTGATGAATTTGGTCTCTAAATCCGTCCACGTTCTTCAAGCCAATTCCGGGATTGTCCCTCTAAGGAGAAAGGAAAAATTTGTAAGCGAATCACTTCTTGTGAAACCCCATTGTACTTAACCGTATTGCTGAGTTGAAGAAACCTTTTTATATGTTCATGAAGATCATCAAGCGAACGCCCCAAGAAAGGTTGAGCAGAGACCATTTGAATGAAGCCGGATTTTAGCTCAAAATTGTTGGCTCTAATCTCAGGTATGACAATAGCATCGGTGTTGCCCTCTACGTCTGATTGCAAAAGCTCGATCATTGGTTGATTGTCCATGGTGACAATAGGTGGAGTTTTTATGACTTCGGCTTGAGCTACTTTCTTCTTACGAGCACGAGTACGCATACACACCTACAAAAGGAAAAGAAAATAGACAAGAAATATTTTTGTTTTTTTTTATGTTTTTCGATTTTTTTTTTTATTATTTTTGAAAATTTTATATTTTTTTGGATTTTTGAAAATTTAAGCAAGAAAATAACGTTCAAAAATGAACGGATCCCAAAATCCAACGCGTCTCTCACTTAAAACCGTTAATCTTAACGAAAAGAGCCGGCAACGGCGCCATTTAATACAAGGTTTTATCCAAGTATAAAAGAGTTATCGTCCGATCTTTTCGAATTGATTACTAGTAGAAAGTGCGACTCAATCGTTCTTGGTGGAAAATAATTTGAGTTGGTTGATTATCTATTTTTAAACTAAAATGTCGTTGAGTAAAATTAAAGCTTTAAAAATTAAACTAAAAATTACTAGAAAATTACTAGAAAAACACTTGGTAAAAATAGAGTTTTCGAGAAGCGTGCAATTTTTAGAAATTAAAACATAATGAATCTAAAACTTAAAACTTTGTAAAAATAAACTAAGACAAAACTCGTTCAAAATAATACTAAGTAAAAGTGCGGGAAAAATTAAATTTGAAAACTAAGAAAGTTAAAACAAAAGCTACAGTAGATGGCAATGCGATCGTACTCAATTTGTAAGAAGGATCGTAGTGGTGGATCGTACTCAGATCGCATCCTACGATCGCAACCTAGGAGTCAGATCGCACTCAATACGATGGGATCAGACTGATCGTACTTAATAAGTGATCGCAACCACCGATCGCACTCACGATCGCAACAAGTGGATCGTAGTTTGATCGTGGTCTGATTGTAACAATAATGATCGCAATCAATGTGATCGTAACAAGGAAATGTGACACGATCGCACCCACAGATCACAATGAGAGATCGTGGTGAGTGATCGTAGCCAGGGAAAGAAGTTATGATCGCACTCAATGCAATCGTAGCCAAGTGATCGTAACCAAGTAAAACCCTTCTAAGATCGCAAAGGGATCCAAAGAGTAACAAAGCTTAACCGAATAAGCTGTTAATCCAAAAAGCACTTGCCAACTCTTAGCCAAGGATAAATAAGCACAAATTCAAAACCTTCTGGAATACTAAGTACTGGAACCTTATAAACCGAACTTTAACAAGATAAAACTTTTAGGAGAGCTTAAAAGTGAATAAGCTAAACATACAAATAAGCCAATAAGCACAAATAGCTTAAATCTTAAACGTATAAGAACTTGTGTAGGAATAAAAAGGTGAGCTTTTTAATCACTTAAACATAAAGATCATCACGGATCATGAATATCTCGGATCAAAGGTAAACCAAAATCAAGAAATGTAGAAAGCGATTAATGAACAAAAAGCTTAACTTGAACTTGTGATTAATGAAATCCAAATACAAGGATGATTAAAAGCTTAAACTTGAAAGATAAAAATAAAGAAAAGATGAAACTTAGTTAGAGAAAGTTCAAAGCTTTCTCTCTCTAAAAACTAGAAAGGAAAAATTGAAAAATGAAACTAGCTAACTAACCAACCCTCCTAATGTGTTTAGGAGGGTATTTATAGGAAAATGGGGAGGTACATGTGTTGCCTCCTCTTTCTTTCTTCTCGGCTTGAGTCGATTTAGATCCTTTGCCTTTCTCGACGTCGTCTCGGGATTTGTCGATGTAAATTGATCTCGTCTTATAATCTTCTTCTATAATTAGACTTGAGTTCTTCGACTTCATTAAACTTCCGTCTTTAGACTTTTTCTTCGGTAAATCTTCAGAATAGGTCTTGGAATTCCGTTCTTTTTGCACTCTTGATCTTTTGACTTCGTCTTTTCTCGTTTTCTTTGATAAAAGCCCGTGAAAGCCCGTGTTCTCTTCCCTTTTTTATCTTTTGGTCCTAAAACATAATAAAAACACAAACCACGCATAATTACGACTTTTACGACATAAAATACACGTTTTGGTCTTGTTATTATTGGAAATAAGTGGTAAAAGGATATGTGTTTTCATAATTATATTATGCGCAGTTTCCAAGCCTCTTGAAGTCCCTCATTGATGGCGGCTATGACGGACTGGGAGAATGTGGCTCGTAGGGAGGGGTCTTCCAAAGAAACCATTGCGGCCAGGCGCAGACCATGGCGCACTAACCACCGTTTCTCAGCTATCTCCTTCATTAGGCGTGGGTACAATTCCTCATCCAGCTCGATGCTCAGTCTCCTCAATTGGCAACTGAGGTCGCTCACATCCTCCTTTACCCTCGCACCCAGAGCATCAACATCAGCAACAAACCTATCCTTACCCTCCTCAAAGGCTCCCATGACAGCAATGTTGGAGGCCTTTATCTGACTAAGATAGGCACGCTCTTCATCCAGGGAAGTAGATAACCTGTTTCTTTCTTGAGTTAGGGAATGGAGGAAGGCGGCATCTTTCCTTCCCCTCTCGGCTTCTTGGTCTATCTTTTCTTGCATGTCGTCGAGAGCGGAGAATTTTTCTTCAGTAACCTGCCTCAATTTTTCCTCTGTCGTACGAAGTTGGGTAGACAATTCAAGAAATCTCTTTTTGAGGTGTGATGTTAAAGTCAACTGCTGCACTGCTAGATAACTTGCCTCATCGGACAAGATAGAGTCGCTCATCCCTTCAAGTACTACCTTTCGGCCAGGGGGCACAATGTTGTCTAGGAAGTTTGCGCAGTCAAATGCGCTTGTGAGATTGGATGATGAGGGGAGCTCCCAGTCAGGGGCAAAGGTAGAATCCTAAGCGAATGCATCCTCTCCTGCTGATGAAGCCTCTTTTTGGGGGGAGGGTGTTGTTTTGGCTTTCATAGAAGCCCTTTCCTGTTCGTCGCTGCTGCATAAAAATAATACTTAGGCGGACGTTTAAAGTATGATCGCGTGGAAATGCAGCGGGGAATGCATAGAAGAAAATTGTTACCTCAGATTGATGGTCGCGTGGGGAGTGCGTGGAGGGGTCTTTACAAGGTTGTCTTCAAACTCTTCCTCTATAGTGCGCACCCTGTCCAGGAGGGACCAGCCCCAGTGCGTGCGACTTTGTGTGGAGATGATGGGGGCTTATGCGTCTTTTTCCTAAAGAGGTGAAGTCCTCTTCCTCAAACTCATCTGTAGTTTTTTTTGGCATCTTTGGTATATTTATCTGACGACAGCGAGGAGCTAAGAAATGGTGGTGGTTGTTGTTGTACCGGTGGCTGCTGTTCTAATTGTTGAATTGGTGGGGATGGCGGTGGCTGGTCAGTTCCAGGGCCTTCGCTCCCTTGGGCGGTTGATGGCTCTTCAATCTTCAAATCCATGGTATTCCTTTGCGGGCGGTCATGAAGTGATTCTTCATTTTCCTGTTGAGGGCGAGACAACACCAGCAAATTTTCAGGAAACGCACCACGGACAAGGTCAAGAACATCCATTACTGCGAAAAGAAGCAAACAGGAAACAGGGAAACATATTTTTAGTATCCTAATGTGCGATGGTACTTACAGAAGTTTATGATGAAGGCGGGAAGGACCAATAACCCTGGCCACTCTCACTACGGAACGCTATTACCATGTGCTCACCACAGATGGGTACGCGGCTTAGGCCAAGAGTTACTAACACACTCTCCGGGTAGGGTTGCACGGGGATACGGTTATTGTTTAGAGTCTCTGCATCTACAGCGTTGTAGGAGTTGGGGCCAGGTAGGGGGTCCTTCCTCACGGTGTCAGGGGTCAAGAATGGAAAATGGAAGGGAAAGGCGGCGTCATCAACCCAGAAGAATTTGTCGGTCTAATTCCTTAAAGAGTCTATCTTTCCATCAAAACATTGCATATCACCCTTTCCCTTAGCAAAAGACACCCAGCCATTGGCTAAATTCCTTTGGTAGAATACGCGGAAAAGATCTACTGTGGGTTCAATGTCTAGGGTGCGGCAGTTTATTTCGAAATTTGAAATTTTCGCTGCCCCTATGCAATGTAGCTGGGAGACGTGGGTCTCGTAGTGTATTAATACACTCAGAAGAAAGCGCGACATGGGTATACGCTGGTTTGGGTAATCGAAGTAACGGGTGTACAACCCTGTATTCCCCGCGGGGAACTGACTTATATCGTGTTGGGGGTTAGGAACTTCTGGGTGAAAATAGTCGGGTATGTAGAATTCAGAGGTGAATTGATCTAGTTGATCAATGGTCAAGATGGACGTGATATTGGTTATCTATTTTACCATGGTGCTGTGTGTACAGAAATATAGTGGTCGCGCGGATTACCTTAGTAAGAGATCTGGTGATGATGGTAAATAATAGAAGCGTTAATGGTGGTTCTAAGGTTTGTAGAGGGTAAACAGTCAACAGGAGGCGTGATGGGTTTATATAAGCTTCCTTAGTTTTACTGTTCATGGTCAGATGTGTGCCACGTGTCCCCCACTTGCTAGATCCAACGGTAGAATGTGAAGGGGTAACTATGACTTGGCAAGCACTTTTCCCGAGTACCAAGGAGGTTAGGTGAAATGGGGGATGTTTGTCTTCTTGGAGGGAATGTTTCAAATCTGAGTTTATGCTTGGACTACGAAACTGTTTAAGTTTGATTCTAGTATAGTAGTCGCGGTTAGCACCTGTGACCACTAGACTGGGGGGACATGATGACGTATAGTCCCTAGTCGGGCTGGATAGTCCGACTCACGGGTACTACCCGCATCCATCTGGAATGGATTGGATACTTGTGTGATGTGCGCACATGGCTCATAAGGCCGGGTAAGCCGCTATTATACAAGGGGTTAATTACTTAGCCAAGTCCTCGTCGTAGTGCGACAGGTTCAGATCGAATATAACTTATATTATAGTTATATTCGCCTAAGGAAGAGGGGATATACACTTACCTTGGTTAGATAATGAAGATCAAGCTATTTCCAGTCATTATCTCTTCCTTAGGCCGCAAGAACATGGAGCCCAGCCTGGACTCTCTCGAGTATAAAAGGAACCCCTTCGTGTCCACAAAGGTACGATATACTCAATACCCTAAACACTAATATACTAAAATCGATTACTTACTCTCACGCCGGAGTCTAATCGTGGGTAACAAACCCACGGTAAGCCTAACGGTGTTTGTTTAGTGCGTAGGGTCCCAAAACAAGTTTTACTTGGTGCGAGAGCCGGAGTCCAAAAGACCCCAAATTAAGCCTAATTTGGGTTAAGCTTGGTCTGCCCTAACTTTTGCATCAACAGTGATCGAGCTAGATTTTGTCAACACTGAGTATCAGCTGACGGATATGTTCACAAAGGCTTTAGACCGAGGACGTATCGAGTTTTTGATCGAGAAGCTTGGTATGAAATCATTCTCACCAGCGACTCTTTAGGAGTTGGGAGACGAATCTGCAGAATAGTGGTGGTAAACTATTCTTGAGTATCCTTTTATCGTGATCATGTATATATTGTATATATTTACCAAAAAGAAAAATACAAAAATATAAAACCTACAAAAACCATAAAAAATATAAAATCAAGAAAATCCAAAAATATTTTTATTTTAAAGGCATGTCTTTTAGTACGATAATATTTACGGCCTTAGAAATGTCGATTAAAATTGACACGGCGCCATAAATAGAGTTCGTATAAAAGTTGTACATATTTTAAAAAATTCCCACATGGCTTGTAGTTATTTTAGACTGCAACCCGCTTTTCGCATTAAAGTCACGTATTTCTTTCGAAAATGTTGACTCACAACAGGTATTAATTCTCTTGGGTATGGTTTACTTTAAAATCATACAAGGGATCAAGTTTACTTTATAACTTGGTCTAACACAAATTTGTGTACGCTTCAGTGCACTTATTTGTTTAAATAAGAGAAATCTTATTGCCACCAGAATCGTTCTTTTAAAACATTAAACGGATAATGATTTCATCGATATTTGTCTCATTAAACAACGACTACAGATCTTTAAATAGAAAACAGATCATTGTTTAAGGGGGAGAAAATTTCAAATCGTCTTTGCCATCAAAATTCGTCTTCAAAAGTGTTTTCAGAAAAATTAAACGGTTAAATATTCTATGTCGTGTATTTCTGTGCTAAAAGGATATTGTATTTGCTGTAGACCGGCTCGTGCATTTGATTTGGATTTAGAGATTATGAGCTTTTAGGCAGATTCGATTAAGTGCGTTGTTTGTGTGTGGGAAATAGTTATTGGAACGTTTAAGTATTAACCGATGTTACAATATGTTCACATTCGTTAAAATTAACATTGCTTAACTTAAATGGAAAAATAAAAGAATTAAGGGGGTCTGATTTGCAATTATGTGAAATTTCTTTGACCTAAGTCAAAGAAAACACACCTGCCTCCCTCTTTCTTTTCTCTGTTTTCGTCTCACTCACACACTAAACACAACCTTGCCGCCATTGTTAACATCAATATCGAATCCTTGTGTTTTTTATCATTCTTTGATTTAATCATCTAAGGTACACATCTTTTTGTATGCTCAGATTATTCTTAGATGCACAAGTTTGTCTAATTCATAGCCAAGATCCCTAAATCACTAATTTTAGGGTTCATGTGATTTTGTTGAGCGAATAGATGAATTTATAAGTGGGTTTTGCTTGGAATAGGGTTTAGATAGAAGGGGTATGCTTAGTTTGCATAAAAAAGTCATATAATTCGAGATAGGATCACGAATGATGCGTTAGTTAAAACAGAGGAGATAAAGTATGCATTCTGAATTTTAAACTGAAAACCACATTCCGAATTCTCTAACAGATAAGTTATTCTGAATTGTTATATGGCATGGATTCTGAATTTGTTAAATGGTGTGGACTCAGACTTTTAAAAATGTGTTATTCCGAATTGATAAATGGCATGGATTCCGAATTTGTTAAATGGTGTGGATTCAGACTTTTAAATTGTATTGTTCATAACTGAAAAATGGCATGGATTACGAATTTGTTAAATGGTGTGTATTTCGACTTATATAACTGTGTAGATTCTGAATTTATGACAGAGTGTGGATTCCGAATTCCATAACAAATAAAAGATTCTGAATTTAAGTAAGAGTACAGATTACGAATTCTATAATGATTAACAGATTCCTAATTCTATAGTGATTAACAGATTCTGAATTCAATAACAAATAATATGAATTCCGAATTTTATCTATTAAATGTATTCCGAATTCAATACAGTTAACAGATTCCGTATTCTGTTAAATATATTCAGAATTCTATTCAATGAGTTAGATTCCAAATCTGATGTTGAGTAAAATTACCCCTTTAGGAAAAGGAAGCAATAAAAGTGGCAAGTATTAAGTGTCGGTTTAGGAAAACCAAGCACTAATGACCAATTAAGTTCGTTCTCAAGGAGGCTAGTGTGTTATGTGTGTAATGATATGGATTAATTTGTGATTATATTTGAGAAAAGAAAGATAGAAAAGGGATTAGAAGAAAATGACGGTTATGAAGACGGATTAAACTAAGTCTAAAAAGGCGTACATGTAAAGCCGTAAAAACCACCAAAATTAAATTTTAAACCTAAAAATTTCTAAAAATTAGTAAAAATCCCAAATAATATTCTAAGAGTTTACAAAAAATCAAAACTTGCAAAAACCTTTTAATTAATTAGATAATGACTTTTTAATGCTAATTAAAGCCCTAAAAATCAAAATTAATTATTAAAAAGCCCTAAACAAGATTTTCAAGTTTGTAAACCTCAAAAATACTCTAATTAAGCTAAAAACTATTTTTTTCAAAATTTTAAAACCAATTAAAACTATTTTTTAATCAATTAAAAAACCCCTAAAATCAATTAAATCTTAAATTAATTATAGAAAATAATTAAAAGACCTAGAAATTAATTGGAAAGTTGCAAAAATCCTAATTAAGTATTTAGAACCTAGGAAAAATATAAAAACCTAGAAAATCAGACTTTTAATTTTTAATAATAAAATAATATTAAAATAATATTAAAAATCCAAAAATTATAAAAAACTCTAAAAACTTGCAAACTAGCTTAATTTAACCTAAATAACTCAGAAATGAAAGTGAAATTACCTAAATACCCCTATTGGGCCTAGAAAATGGGCCAATCCCAAAACAGTCCCTTATTGGGCTTAATTAAGGCCCAATAAGAAAAAGTGTTCAAATTAAGCCCAAAAAGCACAGGTTGACTCAAAATTTGATTTTAAACAACTTTTTCCAAAGGCCCAAAAGCTGAAAATGTGAAATAAGCTAACTTATAATAAGCAGCTTATTCTTAATGGGCTTTTTGGCCCATTAAGCTATAAGCTGATGCCATAAGCTAAAATTTAACACACAACCTTCTTTTGACCTAACAAAGACTTCTGCTAAAAGAAATTTCAAATAAGCCCACTTAATAAGCCAGAAACAAGTCACAAACTTATTCACAAAACGACAAAATAGTCGTTTTTATGATCTAGACCACCTCAAAAGCTGATTCAAGTTGCAAAATGTTTCTTTTGACAAAACTAAGCTTAAAAACCAAAGACCTTTCAAATAAGCACACTCAATAAGCTGGAAAATCAAATAAGCACTTATGTTAAAAGTCAAACAAGTTGGTTTTCTAGTAAAAAGTCAAAGTCAAAGTCTCATAAGCTCTAGTTCACTTAAATGGGTCAAATAATGAAGATCTATTACAAAAAATAAGTTGTTGCAAGTCAGAATAAGCTAGAATAGCTTAATGATAAGCTGATGACAAAATTGCACTAGCAGGGTCTAGTTTTGGATGTTGAGCAGTGGAAACTTTTTCCACTGCTTGACTATTTTGACTTTTTGTCTTTAGTGACTTTTTTGGAGATTCAGATTTCACAAAGGCACCCAATTGATCTTTGGATCAAAAGGAGTCAATCACAATCAAAATAACACAATCACTAACACCCAATTGATACAGTTTAATCAATCATTCATCAGACATGATACTGACATGAACAATAAGCAGTTTAGCATTCAAGAGCAATTTTAGCACAAATTAGCCAGCCAAATTCAACCAAATGCACACACAAGCTATAATAAACTCCAATAAGCAAGTCTAAACAGGTTTCATGCACTGGTTCAAAGAATTAAGCAAGATTCAAGCAATGAAAGTTACTGATGAACACTAACACATGCAGTTTTCTACTTTTGCTGATGTATTTGACACACAAGCCAATTTCAACTCCTCAAATCTTTCAAACAGATTATGTTAACTTTGTTTAAACCACTTTTATCCCTAAGCATGCATACACACTAAGTGTTCCCAAAATCCTAGGTCAAAACAAGCAGAAACAAGGTCTATATAGCAGATTGATTGATTCAAGTGTTCAAACCCAAAAACTTGCAACAAAACACTCTCAAACAATGGCATAGCAGATACAAAGCATAAACAACACCTTTCCTTAACACAAAAACAAATTACAAGCATAAACCAGTAGTCCCAAACACCCCTTTAACTTTTTCAAATCAAGATTTTCAAAAGCACAATGAGATTTCAGGCCAACCAAGCATCAATTAACACTAAAACAAGTCTAATAAACATATTCAAGCAAGAACAAGCCACAAAATTCACAAGAACAACAGTTTCATACAAATATCACCAAAAATCACAATTTTAAGCAGATTTGGAGATTAAGTATGCAAACCTCATGGATGTACATCCACACCCACGAATTTTGAGCTTATATGCTAGCAAGAACAAGCACAAGCTTCCACAAAAAGCCTGCTACGATTCAACAAGGGTTAAGCACAATATCATAAAAATCAGAAACTTGGAAAAACTTGATTAATGCAAACTTGTTACCCCACACTTGATTATCCCCAAGTTATAAGCCTCACCACACCTTAACCAACTCAGTTAGGATGCTATGATCAGCCCTATAACCCAAGAATTCCAAGATTGGAACAAGACTTAGCAAAATATCAAGAAAATGAGGAAATATGCAAACTTTTGCACACTCCTCTTTGAAAAACAGGTTTTGAACTTTAAGAACTACAAAGCATAAATCAAATGAAAGCAGTAAACAAGATTGCCCAATGACTTTTCTTCAAGATTTCAAACTCAATTTCATTAAACTTGAAAATGGGATTTACAGAAACTTGAACAAGGAAAAATCAAAAGCAAACTGAAATGTGAAGGCCTAAGTGGCTTTATATAGCCTTACAAGTGAACTATGAAAGCTGAAAAACGTGTAACCCTAGCTACTTGATCTTCCAAAAATGCCCTTGAGTAGTTTGAACTTTGAGGATCATGTGACTGATTTCTTGGCTGTTTGTGGAGCTGGCAAGCATGTAAAATTGATCAAAGGTCTCCAATAAGCTTAACTTTCAAGCTTTGTTGTGGGACGTTGGATGAGGGCCTACTGTTTTGGCATCTTCTCCAAAGTGAAAAAGCAGGGGAAACATGTGACTTGGTTGGTGATGTGGCAAGCTATTTGAAAGTTGGGATGTGATTAAGGTCACCTTAATTATAAATCTGCACTTAATCAAGGCCTAATTATGACAGGATTAAGAAAACCCAAATCGGCTTAAGAACACCAAGAACATGTTTTTGATCTGTTTTTGTTTTTAAATAAGTGTTAACCGCCTAATTTAAATAATTAATTAGTGGTTAGTTATAACAGATTGTGAGTGGGAAGTGAGGTGGAGTTTTGGTGGGTTGTGATTGGAGGAGAGGGGTGAGTGGGACACGTGGGAGATGCTGGTTGGTCTAGGTTAGAATCATGTCTGGCCAGCTTTGGTCCTTCACTTCCTTTCTTCTTGTCTTTTCAATATAAAACCCTATCAACGCCCATATAAGCTTTGTCAACTTTTGCCTTTTTACATTTTTGGCCCAAAAACTTTTACAAAGTGAAATTAGGGGTATTTCTTGCCATAATTGAATTCTTCAAGGGTTGGTTTGGTATTTTCTTCAATGTTAATGGTCTAGACTTGTATGGTTGACATTTTGGAGGACTGAAATTGCCAAGTCTTGATGATTGAGGGACCATTTTTGCCAAATGTTGAAAGTTGAGGGTCCTTTTTGTAATTTTGAGATTTTCAAAGGACCAAACTTGTCATTTCTTGTACTTTGAAGGACTTCATGATATATTTGACTTTGTGGATGATATTGGTTGACAATTTAGCTTTGTTGAGGGGCTAAAGTTGCCAATTCTTCAAAGTTAAGGGTCCTTTTTGTAATTTTGACAAACTTTAGGGACCAAACTTGTAATTATGAGGATACAAGGGTATAAAGTGTCAATTCTTCATAATTGGAGGACCCTTCTTCATAATTCTTCAAATCTTCAAGGGTTGATCTTGGGAAAGTCTTCACTAGGGCTTGGTTCATTGTGCGGCTTCGTTTCCCGTGTTCGTTTTTGCATGATTCTTGTGATCTTTTGTCATTATCTCAATATCCGTACCTAAAATACACAAGCAACAAACACAAGCATATATTTGGGTATTTTGATGATATTTAATGCATTTTAAGCCCTATTTGGAAGATGAGACTATGTATAAAAGCAGTCTCATCACTCCCCCATACTAAACCATTGTCGTGCCCTCACGCAATGCTAGAATAAAGTATCAAAGCATCTCCAAAATTCATTTTATTCACTTTATTGAACGATAAACTAGCTACACTACTACTATTACTACTACTACTTGTGTTATAGACATAATGTATGATTTTCATCGCAAAATGGGATGTTTAGGTTCATAGAATAAGAACACGTGAATGCTTCGTTAGAAATAATTTCATCGTCCTCGATTTTCACCCTAATTCCATGCTAAGCGTGCAACGAGATCATTGTCATTATAAGTTAGTAATGCTAACACTACTCATATGCCCTAATCACGTACTTATCCTCCCATTATTCCTAAGTTGTATCTCTTATATTTTATTTTGTCTTGAATGTTTCACGAGGATACATTGTTTGACTTATGCGATAATAGAGATTTAGGTCTAAAAATAGAGTCCTAACGGTGTAACTAAGACCATCAAATCAATAACCCCTCCTAATAGACAACGATGTCAAAAAATTAAGTTGACAAGAAGAATCGATAAACACGGTTTTATAACGGTTTTGAACATGAGACTTATTACCAAGACTTTTATACGCCCCCTAACGGAAGGGCCTTATTATCTTTGGTATACCTCCATCTTTTATTCAACTTCGCCATGAAGCTTTTATTATGACTTCGGTCTTGCCTTGCCTTTTATTATCCGCCTCATCGGTGCTTTTATTAGCCAAAGACGTATATCCTCACGCTAAGGCGAATTTTGGATCTTTAAAGCTTCGAAGATTAAGGCTTGATTCACTTTCAATTTTTGCATAGATTTTAGGCCTTGTGGGGCTTCAAATTGTTTGCTAGATTTAGGTGAGCACTTGAAATCTTATTATTGGGTGAAGCTTTCGATTATTGGGGTGCCAATACTTCAAAACCGTGACGCTGACGATACCTTAATGTCTTCCCAATTTAATTACACGGAATCTACTAGAAAAGACTAGAAACCCAACAATCAAAACTAAACCGCTAAGTCAATATTTATTAAGCAAAAAATATTTACATGCGAAGGGAGAATAAGCAAACAACGAGAACACATGAGTTTTTGAAAGAATACGAGTACTCTACGTTTAGCATAGTAACTTATAATTAACTCTATCATTTCTCGTTCTCATTTAAGAGACTTAGCCTAATGTGTAGTTAAGGAATAAAAGCTAAGTGCTCAACACGCACGGTCGAGTCAAAAATTACTCTTATTCTCACCATCGGAAAATCTACATTCGTGTCTTCAAACACTTATAAAACATGAGAAAAATTTTAAAATTTGTTTATTTTTAGCCTTATTTTGCAACAAAATGATAACAAAAAGATAAACTTTGGAAAGCGTGAAGGTTTGGCAAGGCAAGTATCTATTCACCCCCCCATACTAAAGTTAAACATTGTCCTCAATGTTTCGAGTCTAGGGGTGCAAACACCCCGTTACAAGAGACGTAGTCGAATGCCTAATCTAGCATGGAAAGGGTGTAACTAATAAGTAATAGCCGTTTATGAAGTGTGCTAAAAACCTAAGGTTAGAACATCAAAAGGATATATCATGGATATTGAGAAATGTCTCCAAAGCAAACGATCGAGTGCTCCCATAAAACGAACACGAGAGGCTCCAATCATGAAGATCATGATCTAAAAACCACATATCACAAACAACCACGGAACAAAGGTTGGAA
This sequence comes from Glebionis coronaria, assembly GCA_025667525.1. Taxonomy (NCBI): domain Eukaryota; kingdom Viridiplantae; phylum Streptophyta; class Magnoliopsida; order Asterales; family Asteraceae; genus Glebionis; species Glebionis coronaria. Next base: position 167,997,350 of record CM046882.1, on the reverse strand, counting down.
GGGCACAAATCCCCACACGTAAGCTATATTAGAAAGCGATAATATATACATAGGATAAGCATGGGACTCCCCCACGAGGCACCTCGTTTTTGATTACCGAGTCATGAGCTCGACTCGATCCCCTCAATACTAATTATCATTGGGGAAGGTGACTTGGTCGAGGTAGTTCAAGGATAGAACTTCCCCGCCAAAGTAGTGCTTCAACCTATGTCCATTCACCTTGAAGTTAGGACCATCATCTTGAGCTAGCTCGATGGTCCCATACGGAAACACTTGAGTCACGGTGAATGGACCGGACCAACGAGATTTCAACTTACCGGAAAAGATTTTTAGTCTTGAATTAAAAAGTAAAACTTGATCCCCAATGTTAAAAACCCGGTTTTTAATTTTAGAATCATGCAACTTTTTAGTTTTCTCTTTGTAAATCAATGAATTTTCATAAGCAATATCCCTCAATTCATCCAATTCATTTAATTGCATTTTCCGGTGTTTTCCTGCGGTCTCCATATCATCATTACAATGCTTTAGGGCCCAATAAGCCTTGTGTTCTAATTCGATAGGCAAATGACAATTCTTTCCATACACAAGCTTATAGGGAGTGCACCCAATGGGTGTCTTATGAGCGGTCCTAAAGGCCCATAAAGCATCGTCTAACTTGTCCGACCAAGATTGTCGGTTTTCCCCCACGGATCTCTCCAAGATCCTCTTCAAAGCTCGGTTTGAAACCTCGACTTGCGCACTCGTTTGTGGGTGATAAGCCGTAGAAAGACGATGTGTAACCCCATATTTCCTTAAGACTCTTTCGAATTGGTCATTACAAAAATGGGTTCCACGATCGCTTATGATCGCACGAGGGGTTCCAAACCGAGCAAACAAGCTTTTCAAGAACTTAACTACCACACGAGCATCATTAGTGGGCAAGGCCTTTGCCTCCACCCGCTTAGATAGGTAGTCAACCGCAACAAGGATGTACTTATTACCACGAGATGATGGGAACGGCCCCATAAAGTCTATACCCCAAACGTCAAAGATCTCACATACTTGAATGATATTTTGTGGCATTTCATCTTTTTGTGAGGCTTTTCCTTGTCGTTGGCATGCATCACAAGACTTCACAAGAATTTGTGCATCTCGGTAAATAGTAGGCCAAAAGAAGCCGGCATCAAACACCTTCTTAGCCGTGAGATTAGCACCGTGGTGACCACCCGTGGGTCCCTCATGGCAAGCTCTAAGGATGTTAGAAGCTTCGGTGCCAAAAACACAACGTTGGATGATTTGATCCGCACAAGTTCAAAACAAGTAAGGGTCGTTCCAAAAGTAGAACTTGACGTCACGAAAGAATTTTCGTTTTTCTTGAGTCGTCATACCCTTAACGATGAAGTTACCCGCATGGTAATTTGAAAAATCCGCAAACCATGGGGTAGAAGGATCAAGTTTAGAATTCACTACACCAAGTGTCTCGAGCGGAAATGTTTTGGTGATTTCCTTAGGCTCGTAAACACTTTGGTGAGGATCTTCCAAACGAGAGAGATGATCGGCCGCTAGATTCTCGGCTCCTTTTTTGTCAACGATGGTGTGATCAAATTCTTGAAGGAGGAGAATCCAACAAAGTAATCTCGGCTTAGCATCTTGCTTTGCCATGAGATACTTAATAGCCGAATGGTCCGTATACACTATACATTTTGTCAAGACGAGATAAGGTCGTAATTTCTCAAATGCATAAACCACGGCAAGGAACTCCTTTTCCGTTGTAGTGTATTTAAGTTGAGCCTCGGTCATCGTCTTGCTAGCATAGTGAATAGGCAAGAAGTGCTTATCATGACGTTGCCCCAAAACGGCCCCTATAGCGTAATCACTAGCATCACACATTAGCTCAAAGGGGAGGTTCCAATTTGGAGCAACAAGAATGGGAGCTTCGGTAAATTTCCTCTTAAGGATCTCAAAGGCTCGTACACAGTCTTCGTCAAAGACAAAACGTGCCTCTTTTTCAAGAAGATGAGTAATGGGTCGAGATATCTTCGAGAAATCCTTGATGAATCGTCGATAAAAGCCCGCGTGGCCTAGGAAACTCCTAACTCCCTTGACGGTTTTGGGATGAGGTAATTTGGCGATGACGTCTACCTTAGCTTGATCTACCTCAATCCCCGCTTTCGAGACCTTGTGCCCTAAGACGATTCCACTCTTAACCATAAAATGACATTTTTCCCAATTGAGCACAAGGTTGGTTTCCTCACAACGTTTTAACATTCTCTCAAGGTTCGACAAACACGAAGTGAAAGAATCACCAAACACGGAAAAGTCATCCATGAAGACTTCCATCGTCTTCTCGATCATATCATGAAAAATAGCCATCATGCATCGTTGAAAAGTTCCCGGTGCATTGCAAAGTCCGAATGGCATTCTACGATAGGCAAACGTTCCATATGGACACGTAAACGTAGTTTTTTCTTGATCACGAGGATCGATGGGAATTTGGAAGTAACCGGAAAAACCATCTAAAAAGCAATAGAAATCGTTTCCCGCAAGACGCTCCAACATTTGGTCCATGAAGGGCAAGGGAAAATGGTCTTTTCGAGTGGCTTCATTCAACTTACGATAGTCAATGCACACTCTCCATCCGGTCACGAGTCTAGTGGGAATCAACTCGTTGGCATCGTTTGGCACAACGGTCATCCCTCCCTTTTTAGGGACACAATGAATAGGACTCACCCAAGGGCTATCGGAAATAGGGTAAATCATTCCCGCGTCAAGGAGTTTAAGGACCTCCTTTTTGATGACGTCGTGAATTTTGGGGTTCACCCTCCTTTGACTTTGGATTGTTGGCTTGAAATCCTCCTCCATTAAGATTTTGTGGGTACAAAACTTGGGATCGATCCCCTTAATTTGTCGGATAACTTCCACGCGATCGCCCCTTTGTGATCCTTAAGAACATCGACAAGTGCGGTTTTTTCATCATTCGAAAGATCCTTCGCAATAATAACCGGCAACTTGTCGTCCTCCTCCAAATAGACATATTCGAGGTGAGGAGGTAAATCTTTCAACTCGAGGATAGGTGGTTCCTCAAGTGAAGATTTGGGCTCGATACTCATAACCTCCTCGGGTTGAGGAAATGGGAAATCGTTGAGAAAATCCTTGATAATCGAGAAGTCCTCATCGTTGTCGAGGTCTTCGTCACAAGTACGTGGAACATTGCATTCCTCCAACGTAAAACCACCACCTTCAAAAGGAGTGAAGGTTGGTGTCGAATTATCAAGAATTGGATCCAACATAGTGGGATTGCCACTAGTTTCTTCATCACCAAAACCTAGAACTTCTTGTGAAAATTCCTCGCAAACCACGTCAATCATATCAACGAGGTTTATGGTTGCAACGGAATAAACATGAGAAATTTGAGAGTTTTGAGTTGCGTTTATAACAAGTTCCTCGTCGTTGAAACGTAAGGTGATCTTTCTAGCATGCACATCGATCAAAGCCATAGACGTATCTAAAAACGAACGACCTAAAATGAGAGGAACTTGAGGATCCGTGGGGATATAAACAACAATGAAGTCTACGGGATAGTAGAACTTCCCCACTTTCACAAAAACGTCTTCCGCCAAACCGCATGCGGGAATTGTGGAATGGTCGGCCAACTCGATAGACATTAGTGAAGGAGTAAGATTAGGAAGATTGAGCGACTTGAAGATTGCAAGTGGCATTAAGTTAATGCTAGCACCAAGATCGGCCAAGGCGAAGCATTCTTCCATGTCTTGGATTGCACAAGGGATCAAAAATTTACCGAGATCACCGACTTTTTGAGGTATGCGATTAAGATAAACCGACGAACAACTAGACAATTGGTGCAATTTCTCCTTGTTGTTCAACATACTCTTAAAGTTAGCGGCAAATCGAGGCATCATGACCAAAGCATCGGCGAAACTCACATTAAGGTTCAAATCACGAAACATTTTCATAAAAATCTCAAATTGGTAATTGTCGCGCTCTTGACGTTTCTCCTTCCTAAGTCTCGATAGATAGGGAAAAGGTGGTGTGGGTTGAGGCATAGTAGGCATAGCCTTTGGAATCTCGGGTTCCAATGATGGTAATGGGTCAACCGTAGGTGTGGTATGAGCGGTACTTCGTGGGATTGGGACATGCTCCTTTTGCACCACCACCTCGGGTTCTTCCTCAATTGCTTCCTCCGTAGGAGCAATTGGTTGAGGAATCGGCTCCTTAAGTGTCTTACCACTACGTGTGGTAATCACTTTCATCTCACCCTTAGGGTTGGATATGGTGTTACTAGGAAGACCACTTGACGACGGTTTACACATTATAGCCTCAAACATAGACGAGATTTTATCTTCAAAATTAGATTGCCTCAATACGGCTTCGGTTTGCCTTTTCTCGGCCTTAAGCATCTCTTGTTTAATCTCATGTTGCCCTTGTTCCATCTTTTGTTGGTTTTGTTGCAACCTAGTGACATTTCCTTCCATCTTGTTGGTGTGGATTTTAAGTTCATTAGCTAACTCGTTTTTCAACTCTTTCTTCAAGTCGTTTTTAAACTCGGATCTTAGGCTAACGATTTCTCTTTGAATATTGTCAAACCTAGCATCATTCCCACTAGCATATTCAACAAACTCACTTGGAAGATCTTTCAATGTTTGCAAACTTTTATTGTTATTTTGAAAATCATTTTTGTTTGAAACTTGATTATTAGCCCCTTGATTCCCATAGTTTCCCTTGTTGTAATTGTTCTTAAAACCAACTTGATTGTTGCGATAGTTGTTAGCATTTTGATTTGTTCCAAAACCCGGTGGAGTCATTTGATTAGAGCGGGAAACTTGACCGTTTTGGTTGTAATTTCCCGTGGCCGCGAAGGCACTCTAAGTGTTACCACCGTTGGTAATGCACTCGGAGAAATCATGACCTCCACCACAATACATGCAAGAAACCTCAACCGCTTTAGCCGTAGCGGGAGCACTTGGTTCTCCAACTTTAAACTCAATCAAAAGTCCTTTCAACTTTTCAAAAATCTTGTTTTCCAAATTTGCCTCAATTTGGCAAGAATCGATGGTATTAGACAAAGAAGGTGAAGCCGAAGACGAAGCCTTACGAACACTAGACGTGCTACGAGGACTATACACCTTAGATCAATTTTCAATTATCACCAAAGCTTCCTCAACCGTTTTACACAAAAAATTACCACCCGCGGCGGCATTCAAATAATCCCTTTCATGATCATTAAGTCCATCGTAAAACGTGTCAATTTGATGCAAATCGGAAAAACCGTGATGAGGACATTCATGTAACATTTCCTTAAACCTATTCCAAGCAGTTGAAAAACTTTCATTAAATTCTTGTGAAAACTTTGAAATCTCGTTTTTCAAGTGCGTAGTCTTAGAGGGCGGAAAAAATTGGTTCACAAACTTAGACACGAGATCCTTCCACGTCAATATAGAATTGGGTGGCTCTTTCTCTAACCAAATTTTAGCGGGCCCCGCTAAGGAATACGGAAAAAGCATCATCTTAATCGAGTCGTTAGAGACATCCTTAAACTTGCAAGTAGCAGTAAGACGATTGAATTGGCGGATATGGTTGTGTGGATTGTCCTTCTCATCACCACGGAATTTGTTGTTTTGAATCATGGACAACAAACCCGTCTTAACCTCAAAATTCTCCGTAAGGATTGCGGGAATCACAATAGCCTCTCCATATCCCTCGATGGGTGCTTGAAGTAACTTCATCATAGTTCGATTCGCCATGGTTGGTGCTTCTCTTACAATGGGTTCGTCAATAGGAGACTCCTCACTAGAATTGTTGGAAGTGGGAGTTTTGTTCTTTCGTTTACGTGCACGTCTTGCTTGATTTCGAGTTAGCATAAACGTCACGTACAACGAGGGGACAAGCAAAGAAGATTCTTTTTGGTGTTTTGTATTTTTTCAATTTTTTTTGTGGTTTTTGATTGTATTAACCTTTTTGGAGTTTGGTGAAATGTATTAAGTAGACAAAAATCTACAAATCTCCTCCTTAATCAAATCTCTTGATTAACGAAGCCTCAAGGAATGAAAACGATCACGTGGGGTGAACGCCTTCGATGACTTTAGAACGATGGTGGAACACCAAATCGTTCAAGAGGGTTTAATCAATAGAAACCAAGAAAATATATATGATACTTAGTAATACTTTGGGCGGCAAAACCCTCGATTCACTCTCACAATCAAATACTCACAAGCAAGCGGGGAAACGAGGCGGCGCGAAGCACTTAAGAGCCTTTTTCCTTAGGATATATTTTATAATATCCGCCTTATACCCACCTTATAGTTTGTATTTTCAAGATTAAGCTTCACGAAAGTAATTATCTATTTTTGCCTTTTTTTCTTTGGTTTGAGATTCGAATACAATGATTGGGTAATGACCTCCCAAGTCAAGGTTGTGATTTCTCACGTATTTGGAGTACTTGTGTATTTATTGTTCTACGTATACAATATAGTAATAATATTCACACAAAAACCAAAAAGCGATAATACGTATTAGTAGAGTGCTACTAATACAAATACTAATTATGGTTAGTATAAAAACAACAATACGAAATCAAAACACAACACGCCTCCCCGGCAGCGGCGCCAAAATGATGTTGAGTAAAATTACCCCTTTAGGAAAAGGAAGCAATAAAAGTGGCAAGTATTAAGTGTCGGTTTAGGAAAACCAAGCACTAATGACCAATTAAGTTCGTTCTCAAGGAGGCTAGTGTGTTATGTGTGTAATGATATGGATTAATTTGTGATTATATTTGAGAAAAGAAAGATAGAAAAGGGATTAGAAGAAAATGACAGTTATGAAGACGGATTAAACTAAGTCTAAAAAGGCGTACACGTAAAGCCGTAAAAACCACCAAAATTAAAATTTAAACCTAAAAATTTCTAAAAATTACCAAAAATCCCCAATAATATTCTAAGAGTTTACAAAAAATCAAAACTTGCAAAAACCTTTTAATTAATTAGATAATGACTTTTTAATGCTAATTAAAGCCCTAAAAATCAAAATTAATTATTAAAAAGCCCTAAACAAGATTTTCAAGTTTGTAAACCTCAAAAATACTCTAATTAAGATAAAAACTATTTTTTCAAAATTTTAAAACCAATTAAAACTATTTTTTAATCAATTAAAAAACCCCTAAAATCAATTAAATCTTAAATTAATTATAGAAAATAATTAAAATACCTAGAAATTAGTTGGAAAGTTGCAAAAATGCTAATTAAGTATTTAGAACCTAGGAAAAATATAAAAACCTAGAAAATCAGACTTTTAATTTTTAATATTAAAATAATATTAAAAATCCAAAAATTATAAAAAACTCTAAAAACTTGCAAACTAGCTTAATTTAACCTAAATAACTCAGAAATGAAATTGAAATTACCTAAATACCCCTATTGGGCCTAGAAAATGGGCCAAACCCAAAACAGTCCTTTATTGGGCTTAATTAAGGTCCAATAAGAAAAAGTGTTCAAATTAAGCCCAAAAAGCACAGGTTGACTCAAAATTTGATTTTAAACAACTTTTTCCAAAGGCCCAAAAGCTGAAAATGTGAAATAAGCTAACTTATAATAAGCAGCTTATTCTTAATGGGCTTTTTGGCCCATTAAGCTATAAGCTGATGCCATAAGCTAAAATTTAACACACAACCTTCTTTTGACCTAACAAAGACTTCTGCAAAAAGAAATTTCAAATAAGCCCACTTAATAAGCCAGAAACAAGTCACAAACTTATTCACAAAACGACAAAATAGTCGTTTTTATGATCTAGACCACCTCAGAAGCTGATTCAAGTTGCAAAATGTTTCTTTTGACAAAACTAAGCTTAAAAACCAAAGACCTTTCAAATAAGCACACTCAATAAGCTGGAAAATCAAATAAGCACTTATGTTAAAAGTCAAACAAGTTGGTTTTCTAGTAAAAAGTCAAAGTCAAAGTCTCATAAGCTCCAGTTCACTTAAATGGGTCAAATAATGAAGATCTATTACAAAAAATAAGTTGTTGCAAGTCAGAATAAGCTAGAATAGCTTAATGATAAGCTGATGACAAAATTGCACTAGCAGGGGCTAGTTTTGGATGTTGAACAGTGGAAACTTTTTCCACTGCTTGACTATTTTGACTTTTTGTCTTTAGTGACTTTTTTGGAGATTCAGATTTCACAAAGGCACCCAATTGAACTTTGGATCAAAAGGAGTCAATCACAATCAAAATAACACAATCACTAACACCCAATTGATACAGTTTAATCAATCATTCATCAGACATGATACAGACATGAACAATAAGCAGTTTAGCATTCAAGAGCAATTTTAGCACAAATTAGCCAGCCAAATTCAACCAAATGCACACACAAGCTATAATAAACTCCAATAAGCAAGTCTAAACAGGTTTCATGCACTGGTTCAAAGAATTAAGCAAGATTCAAGCAATGAAAGTTACTGATGAACACTAACACATGCAATTTTCTACTTTTGCTGATGTATTTGACACACAAGCCAATTTCAACTCCTCAAATCTTTCAAACAGATTATGTTAACTTTGTTTAAACCACTTTTATCCCTAAGCATGCATACACACTAAGTGTTCCCAAAATCCTAGGTCAAAACAAGCAGAAACAAGGTCTATATAGCAGATTGATTGATTCAAGTGTTCAAACCAAAAAACTTGCAGCAAAACACTCTCAAACAATGGTATAGCAGATACAAAGCATAAACAACACCTTTCCTTAACACAAAAACAAATTACAAGCATAAACCAGTAGTCCCAAACACCCCTTTAACTTTTTCAAATCAAGATTTTCAAAAGCACAATGAGATTTCAGGCCAACCAAGCATCAATTAACACTAAAACAAGTCTAATAAACAGATTCAAGCAAGAACAAGCCACAAAATTCACAAGAACAACAGTTTCATACAAATATCACCAAAAATCACAATTTTAAGCAGATTTGGAGATTAAGTATGCAAACCTCATGGATGTACATCCACAACCACCAATTTTGAGCTTATGTGCTAGCAAGAACAAGTACAAGCTTCCACAAAAATCCTGCTACGATTCAACAAGGGTTAAGCACAATATTATAAAAATCAGAAACTTGGAAAAACTTGATTAATGCAAACTTGTTACCCCACACTTGATTATCCCCAAGTTATAAGCCTCACCACACCTTAACCAACTCAGTTAGGATGCTATGATCAGCCCTATAACCCAAGAATTCCAAGATTGGAACAAGACTTAGCAAAATATTAAGAAAATGAGGAAATATGCAAACTTTTGCACACTCCTCTTTGAAAAACAGGTTTTGAACTTTAAGAACTACAAAGCATAAATCAAATGAAAGCAGTAAACAAGATTGGCCAATGACTTTTCTTCAAGATTTCAAACTCAATTTCATTAAACTTGAAAATGGGATTTACAGAAACTTGAACAAGGAAAAATCAAAAGCAAACTGAAATGTGAAGGCCTAAGTGGCTTTATATAGCCTTACAAGTGAACTATGAAAGCTGAAAAACGTGTAACCCTAGCTACTTGATCTTCCAAAAATGCCCTTGAGTAGTTTGAACTTTGAGGATCATGTGACTGATTTCTTGGCTGTTTGTGGAGCTGGCAAGCATGTAAAATTGATCAAAGGTCTCCAATAAGCTTAACTTTCAAGCTTTGCTGTGGGACGTTGGATGAGGGCCTACTGTTTTGGCATCTTCTCCAAAGTGAAAAAGCAGGGGAAACATGTGACTTGGTTGGTGATGTGGCAAGCTATTTGAAAGTTGGGATGTGATTAAGGTCACCTTAATTATAAATCTGCACTTAATCAAGGCCTAATTATGACAGGATTAAGAAAACCCAAATCGGCTTAAGAACACCAAGAACATGTTTTTGATCTGTTTTTGTTTTTAAATAAGTGTTAACCGCCTAATTTAAATAATTAATTAGTGGTTAGTTATAACAGATTGTGAGTGGGAAGTGAGGTGGAGTTTTGGTGGGTTGTGATTGGAGGAGAGGGGTGAGTGGGACACGTGGGAGATGCTGGTTCGTCTAGGTTAGAATCATGTCTGGCCAGCTTTGGTCCTTCACCTCCTTTCTTCTTGTCTTTTCAATATAAAACCCTATCAACGCCCATATAAGCTTTGTCAACTTTTGCCTTTTTACATTTTTGGCCCAAAAACTTTTACAAAGTGAAATCAGGGGTATTTCTTGCCATAATTGAATTCTTCAAGGGCTGGTTTGGTATTTTCTTCAATGTTAATGGTCTAGACTTGTATGGTTGACATTTTGGAGGACTGAAATTGCCAAGTCTTGATGATTGAGGGACCATTTTTGCCAAATGTTGAAAGTTGAGGGTCCTTTTTGTAATTTTGAGATTTTCAAAGGACCAAACTTGTCATTTCTTGTACTTTGAAGGACTTCATGATATATTTGATTTTGTGGATGATATTGGTTGACAATTTAGCTTTGTTGAGGGGCTAAACTTGCCAATTCTTCAAAGTTAAGGGTCCTTTTTGTAATTTTGACAAACTTTAGGGACCAAACTTGTAATTATGAGGATACAAGGGTATAAAGTGTCAATTCTTCATAATTGGAGGACCCTTCTTCATAATTCTTCAAATCTTCAAGGGTTGATCTTAGGAAAGTCTTCACTAGGGCTTGGTTCATTGTGCGGCTTCGTTTCCCGTGTTCGTTTTTGCATGATTCTTGTGATCTTTTGTCATTATCTCAATATCCGTACCTAAAATACACAAGCAACAAACACAAGCATATATTTGGGTATTTTGATGATATTTAATGCATTTTAAGCCCTATTTGGAAGATGAGACTATGTATAAAAGCAGTCTCATCAAAATCCTTTACCATAACATGGATTCCGAATTCTTATATTTATAATGATTCCGAATTTCATTTATGTGTATTGATTCCAAATTTAATGAGTTGTGGATTCCGAATTTTTAAACAGGTGTGGATTCCGAATTTAAAAAGTTGTGGATTCTGAATTTTATCTTGGGAAATTTTCAGAAATCTTAACTTGTGATTTTTTTTTGGAATTTGATTGTTTTAGGATGTGTTAGACTTTATGGGATGTTAAGTGCTAGTTGATTTGATTTGCTTTATGTAATATTCTAAGTGTTGCAACATGTTATGTCATGCTTTAGGGTTTATATATCATGATATATTTTTTGTGTATCAATGTGTGTGTTTTATCTTAAGCAGCTATCATGTCTCGCACTCAAGCTGAACAAAGTGCACTCGACCTTGCACTTGTCCCAAAAGACAAACGTCTTACACTCACTCCATATAATCAAACATTGAAAGATGGTTACACCCCATCACAGGCAGCATTCAGGATAGCTATCGAAATACTTGATCTCTCACCAATAATAAATGCACTAAGAGTTTCAGCATCGGTCCCAGAAATCTACATGTATGAGTTCTGGTCACCCATAAAGGCCATCACCAACACAAAGTTCTCATTCAACATTAACCGAGAGCAAAAGGTATTTTTGCTTGATCAGTTTCAGCAAATCTTTGGATTCCCTCCTTTAGCCAAAGGGGAAAAATATGTTCAAGATCCAGACAAAGAGGTGGTTGTAGGGTTGATTCAGTCCCTCAGTTATGATGAAGAATTGCCAAACTTGTCTAAGTTCAACACTTCTAGGCTTGGAAAACCATGGAAGGCAATTTTTAGCATACTCATCCGCTGTTTGACTGGAAAATCCAGACGTGTAGATTCTTTGAGACTTTCTCAGGCTCGAATATTTTGGGGAATTTACAAGGGCCTCAACTTAGACTATGCTTCACTACTGTGGGAAGAATTTCATTATCAACCTTTCAGAAACACCAAGAAGAAATCTAAACACCTTCAGTTTCCACGCTTCACAAAGCTCATCATCAGTCACATCATGAAAGCCGATGAAGCTATCAATAGACATGGCGGATTCTTCGACAATTCAGAAGATGATGATTTTCTTTTGGTAAACATGAAACAAGAAGGAGCTAAGAGTCTATATCACGATATTCCAGATCCAGTTCCGGATAATCTACTGAATGATAATGTAACACCCCCAAATATACACAATTCAATACAGCGGAAGACTCGTTGGTGTTACGGGATAGCACATACTCACATCATAGACAACGCATAAAAATCGCGTCGTTTAATAATAAAGCATTTCCATTCATAAATATCAAATTTACATAGGTCCCATGTCATTGTATTTCATACAAGTTTTACAAAGCACTTGAATGGAAATTATTATTTGAGTGCGGGCCACGAATTCTTGTTGTCTTCCCGAGAATTACCTTCAAGTACCTGAGATAAAACATGTTAAAAGAAAAGGTCAGCGATAACGCCGAGTGAATTCATAGAGTTTAATAAAACCATCAATATATCATCGGTATATAATTATTGCCAAAAATCATTTTGTACAAATCCTTGTAATAGGCCAAAAAATAGCCAGAGTCATTTTATACAAATCCTTATCAAAAATCATAATATAGTCTTTTGCCTTCAAAATCATTATACGAACCATTATCGTAAAAACATCATACAATACGTTTTATAACGTTGTATAGATTAAATAAAAACGGTTATATGAATATGGTTATATAAAACCAAAACACGAACATAATTATTAATAATAAGACCCTGTATTGCTAGTCAGGCAATATATCGTAATTCAATACATGAAGCAGAATTTTTGTTATTTTTGGATTATTACAAGCTGCATGACATTGTTACCTTACTACAACAAACAACGGGTAGCTAACCCGAAACTCATTTTCCCATATAAATTAGCCTGTCGTCACAATAATCACGCTTGTTTAATTCTTCTCATAAATAAATTCGCTTACCAATCAATGTGGCACGACGGGGATCAACCGTCAAGGCGCGAACTGGGGTGATCGTCCCCAAATAGTACTATTATATGCATAAACGTCTACCAAATCCCAGTAGTTCACAATTCATGCTAATGGAACTTTTAGTGACATAACCTAACTTTAATAATCCATTTCATTTCATCTATCGGGTCATATAATCATTCATCGGGTCATACAATCATTCGGGTCCAAATCAATAAACAAACAATCGGGACAAATGGTGTCCTATTTTATCAAAACTAACATGTTATCTCCCTCGCGGGTTTATAAAACATTTCATAAAAACATTTAAAAGATTGTGAGGCTATGAACTCATGTTGATGTGGGAAAGCGGGTTATCGGCAATTCGGATGTACGGTACGTGCTTCAATCACGGAAACCTAGACAAATAATACTCGTCTTAGACTCTTGTCCAATGACTTTATAAAAATAACAATTATGTATACATATGATGATTTTATATATATGATGATGATCAAGTGGGTTTATATATTCTCATTTACTCATTTTAGTGTTATGTATTGGTAACTTTTATACTAGTTTACTAGTTTTACCTATTTACATGTTTTAGGTCCAATAAGCCTATTATAAGTCCATTACCTTATATTAGTCCATTTTACACTTTTATTATTAGTATTATACCTTACATGTTGGTCCCAAATGGGTTAAGCCCAATATGTAAGTTTATAAGTGTTTTACCAACTAGTCGGGTTTATAGTCCAATAATGCTAACTTAGCCCGTTAATGTCCATATGTTATATATTTCGGGTTTTATCGGTTTTTACTTGTATTAGGTACTTATATATAAGTATATGACTTTTAAAAAGTTTACATTAGACGGGTCCGACCGTCTATGTTTTAATTGTCGAAAAACGTTAATTTTACGGTATTAGCCGAAAAGACGTAAAAATCATGTTTATAGTTTTTATAACTTATTAAACTTACCAAACTACAATTTTCATAAAATTTCTATTTATTTATCCTTATACATATTTATATAAATGTAATATATAAGTTAGTGGGTTTTAATTTCACATTTTATACTATATTATTTGAGTGCTTATATAATACTATTAAACTTTAATTTCACAAAATCTGATTTTTAGTTTCACTTTCACCATTTTTATCATATCTTGAGTTCTATATGAATATAGAAGCTCATTTTTGGATGACATAATCTTCATATTATGTGCTACAAATAAGTTAGATATAGCTACTGCTCAATCCATGTCTAAGTATCCTTAACAGTCCCTACAAAACAGCCTATTCAGATTGGCATACTAATTTTTATTTGATAACATCTCATTCATTTTGATGATTCAATTGCATGGCCAACTCTCACATGTGTATGACATCTAATACTTACTGTAAATTGATTCCACCAAGCAATTTTATCAGTTTATCATTTGGTTACTTACTATTTTTATACAGCCATCATATTTAGCTAGATTTTAACCATTTTACATGTGATTTTCCATCTTTTTACCCATGTTTATCAACACCAAATCCCCACATAATATTTTTATCATCACTCATCATCATATACATATACATAAATAAAGAAAATACAATATTACATAATCAAAATAACAAGAGGATAGGAAGAACAATCTTTATACCACCATTAGTGATGAAAAGATGAGGTTTTTGATGAACAAGTCTTGGTTCTTGTTATCAAATCTTCAACTTTTGCAAGGAAACTTCTTGGGTACTTTGGATAGATGAACACCTCCATGAATTCATCCCTTTAACCTCATGAAAACTCCTTTTCATAGGTTAAGATCACATCCAATCTTCATATCTTCAAAGGTTCTTCAACATATGTGTGAATAACACATGATATTGTGGTTAAATTGATCAAGAGTGGTGTTTGATGGTGGTTTTTGGACGGTACAAGGAGAGAGGAAGGAGAGAGTTGTGTGTGGTATTGCATGTGTTGGAAGTGCAAATGGTAACAATGAAGTGGTTTTTTGGTTTGGTGGAAGAAGTAGCTTGTTTATTAAGCTTAAAATGACAAGTGTAGTAGCTTGTTGTGAATTTTTGACACCTAAGGGTGTTGTAGCTAAGTGTTGCTGTCCTATATTAGTGGGGTGGGGAAAAACATGTTTTGTCTCATCCCACTAATTTACGGGTATTCCTCGATTCTAGTTTCCTCGATTTGCGTGCCCTCGGGTCGTTTTACGAAAAACGTTTTTATAAATTATGAATCAACGGCACAAAACGAATCTAATAAAAATTGTCTCATTAAAAACGGAGTTCGAAAACGTAAATACGTATTCCTAAGGCTTCTGGTTTAGTCGTAAGGGACGTTAAATTATTCATGTAAGTCCTAATCTCTTCTCGTAAATTTGTGAGTTTATGAAATAACTCAGATTTAAAATCCCAAAATAATATTCACGGATAAATTTATTTTCTAAAATATGGGATTGTCACCAAAACGGTGTATGTAAACGTAAGCACGTAACGTAGAATCCTCTGGTTTAGACGTAGTCGATGCTACTTCAAGACGTAAATCCAAATTTCTTCCCATAAATGAGTGAGTTCATAATATAACATTAAATAATGTTTTTAAATAATACTTGAGAGTAAAATATCAACCATAAATTGACGGATTGTCACAGCATTTACCCCTAAACAGGATCTTTGTCCTCAAAGATCAATTTATCTTACTACTCGCTTCTTATAGAGTTAGAGCCATGTGGGTATTTCCTCCACATTCGGTCTTTTCTCACAAGTGTAATTCATTACAATATGCGAGTTTCATCAAACATTACTACAGGAATAAGATCAGGCTTAATGCTGACTTACTTTCTCTATCCATGAGGTTCACGGGTTTTTGATGAATGCAACTTTTCGCCGATCTATACTTCATCAAGAAGTAATCAAATTTTCACTTGATAGACATTTCATCAAGTTAGATATACGAATCATAATTCACGCAGCCCTTGAAGTCATAGGGTAGATCCAGCGTATATGCCTTTCAAACCAACTTTTATATCATCTCAATGGTCCCATACAACGGGGACTCACTTCCCATGATCTTTCAGATCATTAATTCATTTTTCCAAGGTTAAAATTTTTGGCATAACTTCGCTACCCATTCTGCACTTCAGGATCTACATTTCATATTCACATAACCTCTTGCCTACTATCGGCAGTCAATAATCAGATCCTAATTTACACAATCATTCCAGGTCTCGCGGGTTGGGTATTTTGCAAGGTTAGGTTTATCATTATAGGAAACCTTAAACCTAAAAGACATGTCCAACTTACAATGGGTGTATGTCGGGTGTCTTCCTCCCAACTCCTGCTTACAGATGCTCTCACATTTAGATCCTCACAAGATTCGGTCTCGATCCTAATAAGATAATTATCAATGATAATCTCTCCAAAGGAAACGATTATATGTTTCATTACCAAATGTCAATAATTCAAACATAAAACAACACTTCTAGTATTTTGTATCGTTACTTTACCTCGTCCCTTCGATTGGGGTGGTAAACAGTACTCTTCATCAAGGTTCGTTCCCAATGACTTCTGAGCAAATCTCTAGAAATTCGATGCGAAGCGAGGATCTTGATAGAGATGATCGATACAGGCACACCATGCTTACATATCTCCTTTAAATATAAAGAGTCAATTTCTTCATCGAGAATCTATCATTAACGGGAATGATATTAGCAGATTTGGTTAGTCTGTCGACGATGACCCAAATCGAATCAAATTCAAATGATGACCTTTGCAATAGTTAGACATTTACTAATGTATGAGGCGATGTCTGCCTTCATACATTGCCATCAGTACAACTTATTCAGATAATGATACATTTAGTCAGAAATGACATGAATAGAATACTTATACTTATGAGATTCCAACATAACTAAATCTCGAAATCCTCCATGTTTAGGCAACCACAAGTGGCCTTTTATACATTTAACGCCATCGGCTTCTTAATTCTAATGGTTCACATTAGCCGCGAACCACTTTTATTATCTATATTATCCTTTTTACAAGCATCGGCTATTTTTAAATTGTTCGGTAATTTATTTTGCACAGTCATTATTAAGGAACACGTCCTAATTGATCATTTATCCTTTCTATATTATGTGTCAGTATCTACATTCACCTTCCCTGATGAAACAACTATCACGACCGTATTCATTCAAAATTTCTTTCTTCATATTTTCTAAGTTTTAGTTTCGTCTCAGTTATTATTTTTATCAGTTTTGCTCAGTCCGGCGTCTAAAGCGTCGATAATTATTACAAGTAATTAAATAATAAATATTTAATTTTATGAAATATAAACGTAAAAGTTTTAAATTTTCTCAGTTCGTCTAACTATAGAAAAATGTACAAAATAAATTTGAATTTAGTTAACACGATTTTTGTTGATTTATTGAAAATAACTACTAAGATTCGTAAATATTCGAAAAGTTCTTTGTTTACACTTTGGTCAAAAATTTCTTAGTTGAAAAGCAAAGTTTGTCGCTTCAAATTTCAAGTCATGGTTTAAATGTTTTCCTCAATCCCTTTTAGGTTGTTTTGAGGTATGCACAAACATTTACCCCTAAACAAGAGTTTAGTTAAATGATTTAGTTATAAGGAATGATTCCTTAAAAATCCTTTGTTAAAACATTTGTCAAAACATATTTGCACCTCCTTTTTGGTATAACCCTAAGCCTTAATGGCTCTAATTTTTGAAATGTCAATATAGATCCCATTTTCTTATTAATCACACGGTCAAATCATGTAAAGGATTAAGCCGTTAATCACATGTTATATATTCACAGTACAGGTTTTCATTGTTCGGTCTATTCATGGCAATCTATAAATAATTAGTAACTCCTTTTTATTCTTAGAAACAAACAGATGGTCCTTAATGATCACGAGCATGAAATTATCAAATTACAGCCTACACACGCGATTCACCAGATTTATGAATACTACATGTGCATTGGTCAATCCAAGCGACATCAAATGAAACTCATAATGTTCATTACAAGTTCTGGATGTAGTGATTAGAATAGATAATCTTTTTCGCGGATGCGAAGTTGATGATAACCATGTCGTGAATCAAATTTTCGAATATACACTAGAACCTTGTAAATGATCGAACAATCTATCATCTTGGGTAGTGGATATAGATTTTAATCGTCTATTTACTTAGTTCACGGTAATTAATAAATATAAGGAATGATAATAACATATCTCTTCATGATGACGAGCTTGGTAGAATAAAATCCTTCTTTGACAACTCTCTCAGTTGTACGGTAATTCTTTTGATTCAGATGGTGCTGAAGTACAGTGCACATGCCACAAGTGCAGCACCGGGAATATAATCAATACCAAATTCAACTTGCCTTAATGGCGAAAGTCTAGGTAATTCACGAGTAAATACTTCCTAAAATTTTAGATAACGGAAACATCTTTTTATTAAATTTATATTAGGTTCTTTCTAGATTATAATATCTATGACTAGTTCATAACCATTCATGGTATAATTTCAAGTCTAAATGCAGGATATGGTCACCCATCAAGAATTATTTAGATCACTTTTGATAATCAACATCTTATCTTTTAGGGGAATTCAACTCGAGTTCCCATCAATTAAGACAATGTCGTCATGTCATAATCAATCAATCCATTCTACTAGCATTACCAACTTTTCAGTTTTATTACCATCGATAAGATGTGAACTTCTCAAAAGACTAATAATAACTCATAATCCTTCAAAAATTCAAGGATATCTGGGGACATAACTAACCTTAAAAAGAGTAAGGTCAACGCATAATTTACGCGATAGAATTTCAAATCAAATACAGACGAAAACATTTAACGAATATGAATATATCCCATGTTTTCATAATTTGAGTACGCATTCGAAAGCTCCTCGGATCGTTACCCAGGTCATTCAAATGAAATCTAATCAAAAGAAATCATAGGAACGTCGATACATCCAATCGGGTATCAACACTCGGTAATCAGATACTTTTCCAAAGAATCTCGCCACGGGAGAATTAGACAAGAAGGGAATATCAATTGTCAATTAAGACAATATCTATAGATGAGTAAATTCGATTCAGAAGAATAAATGGTACGGGCACATATGTAGGTGTCCCTATCAATATGTCCCTATTTTTGCACTTCTTGCAGATCTCATAAAATTTAATCTTTCACAGCTTCAAAGAAAATTTAGTGTTTATTAATATTTCATGGTGACTACTAATCAGCCTTGCATGGTCCTTTCCAAATTGTATGTAGGCGCGCAACTATATACAATTTCAAGATTAACGATGCAATACTCAGTTCGTCAAAACTTTGTCATCATGTTTAAATAATATATTCATGCTTAATTCAAAATGAATTTACAGATATGTTCTTTAACATGAAAACAATTAAGTTTTCCAAGGTGTTTCATAAACAACTTCATTTCGATAATGATTATTTATAAATCTCACTTTGAGTAATCCTTATAGTGATGAAAAATCAATTTTTCTCAAGGGATACTATTTTATCTTATAAAAACAATGGGTGATCTGCAAAAGAGTGATGAAAAGTTGTTCACCAAGAACTAACTACAATATAATAGGAAATGAGCTTAGCCAAATAATCATGAGGTTCATGACCTCGATGGCACTCAAAATGAATAATCCACAACGTAACTCAATTCGAGATGAGTACTTGTTCAATGGTTGCATCACTAATGCGAACATTAGGAACAAGCAAGAAAAGATAGATAACATCGATACATGTAGAATTTAACAATCAAAGGTAGTCTTTTCATTAATCACAAACAAGTTAAAATTGTACTGTAACACATTACGTGTCACTATGTCATACAATTTCGGGAACTCATCCTACCAACTGATGTCTCAGTTAAGTTAGGGATTTTTATAAGATACCACAATGAATACTAATCTACAAGAGTCATTAGGTGTCCCACCTGTCCCGGAAGATCCATCGGTCCCAATTTAGAAGAAGATTTCTTCAATTTATTTCTTGGACACTGGGCATCCTCATTAGTGGACGTTGGCCTAGGAACAACCCTTAACACGAACCAAAAATCAATTAAAACCCTATAATTCAAACACAGGACTTAATGACTTCCTCTTAACAATCTCATATTCCATACGGGTTAAATTTTACTTCATTCAAGTTTCAACCAACTTATACTCAATGTAACATCCTACCTCATTTTCTAATACTTTCAACCTTATTCATAAACCTTAAAAGGGTAATAAAAGCTCGATATGAACAATACTTAATCTCCAATCCTATAGCTTCTTACAACAATAGTTATCAAAAGAGTCACTAGTATGAAATAACTCGCACATTCAATTAGACTTCTCGGAAAGGTACTAGTGGCACGAGGCTTTTGGGTAATGGTTCCAATGACAGCCTCAAGTGCAACATTCACCCTTTCGATTTCAATTTTAAGAATTGGGTGACAACGAATCAGATGACACCTTTCCAGGTGGTAACATTTTGTTAAACTCCACTCTATAAGGAAAGATCGTCATGACATCGATATCAGTTTTAATCTCGTCAATTCTTCTTTAATATCATAATCATCTAATACCAACATTTCTACGAATATCAACCATTTTGTTGGGATCATAAACATCCACAACTTGTTTTAGATCTGGAATAGCTAGATTTCCTACGGGAATAGCTTCGATTGATTTGCTAGGGGAGTTAAGGTTCCTTGTGACAATCTACGTCGTATAAATATCTCGTATAAATATTAAAATAATAATCAAACCATCATGTAATCAAATTACAACATATATATATAATCTAAGTGATATATATATTAAAATAACACTTCTCAGTCTAGCCTTGTCGGTAACTCGGGAATTCTTCGGCACCGTTATAGTCAAAAGATTTTTAGACATTTTGAGAAAATGTTTATGATTAAAAGATTTTGAAAAGTTTTATTCAAAACCTTGGTTTTAAAAATCTTTTGTTCTCTATAACGAGAGCTCTGGTACCAACCTGTAACTCCCCTAAATATACACAATTCAATACAACGGAAGACTTGTTGGTGTTACGGGATAGCACATTACTCACATCATAGACAACACATAAAAATCGCGTCGTTTAATAATAAAGCATTTCCATTCATAAATATCAAATTTACATAGGTTCCAAGTCATTGTATTTCATACAAGTTTTACAAAGCACTTGAATGGAAATTATTATTTGAGTGCGGGCCATGAATTCTTGTTGTCTTCCCGAGAATTACATTCAAGTACCTGAGATAAAACATGTTAAAAGAAAAGGTCAGCGATAACGCCGAGTGAATTCATAGAGTTTAATAAAACCATCTATATATCATCGGTATATAATTATTACCAAAAATCATTCTGTACAAATCCTTGTAATAGGCCATAAAATAGCCAAAGTCATTTTATACAAATCCTTATCAAAAATCATAATATAGGCTTTTGCCTTCAAAATCATTATACGAACCATTTTCGTAAAAACATCATACAATACGTTTTATAACGTTGTATATATTAAATAAAAACCGTTATATGAATATGGTTATATAAAACCAAAACACGAACATAATATCAATAATAAGACCCTGTATTGCTAGTCAGGCAATATATCGTAATTCAATGCATGAAGCAGTATTTTCGTTATTTTTCGATTATTACAAGCCGCATGACATTGTTACCTTACTACAACAAACAACGGGTAGCTAACCCGAAACTCATTTTCCCATCTAAATTAGCGTGTCGTCACAATAATCACGCTTGAGTAAATCTTCTCATATATAAATTCGCTTACCAATCAATGTGGCACGACGGGGATCAACCGTCAAGGCGCGAACTAGGGTGATCGTCCCTAAATAGTACTATTATATGCATAAGCGTCTACCAAATCTCGGTAGTTCACAATTCATGATAATGGGACATTTAGTGACATAACCTAACTTTGATAATCCATTTCATTTCATCTATTGGGTCATATAATCATTCATCGGGTCATACAATCATTCGGGTCCAAATCAATAAACAAACAATCGGGACAAATGGTGTCCTATTGTATCAAAACTAACATGTTATCTCCCTCGCGGATTTATAAAACTTTTCATAAAAATATTTAAAATAGTGCGAGGCTATGAACTCACGTTGATGTGGGAAAGCGGGTTATTGGCAATTCGGATATACGGTACGTGCTTCAATCACGGAAACCTAGATAAATAATACTCGTCTTAGACTCTTGTCCAATGACTTTATAAAAATAATAATTATGTATACATATGATGATTTTATATATATGATGATATCAAGTGGGTTTATACATTCTCATTTACTCATTTTAGTGTTATGTACTGGTAACTTTTATACTAGTTTACTAGTTTTACCTATTTACATGTTTTAGGTCCAATAAGCCTATTATAAGTCCGTTACCTTATATTAGTCCATTTTACACTTTTATTATTATTATTATACCTTACATGTTGGGCCCAAATGGGTTAAGCCCAATAAGTAAGTTTATAAGCGTTTTACCAACTAGTCGAGTTTATAGTCCAATAATGCTAACTTAGCCCGTTAATGTCCGTATGTTATATATTTCGGGTTTTATCGGTTTTTATTTGTATTAGGTACTTATATATCAGTATATGACTTTTAAAAAGTTTACATTAGACGGGTCCGACCGTCTAAGTTTTAATTGACGAAAAACGTTAATTTTACGGTATTAGCCGAAAAGACGTAAAAATCATGTTTATAGTTTTTATAACTTATAAAACTTACCAAACTACCATTTTTATAAAATGTCCATTTATTTATCCTTATGCATATTTATATAAATGTAATATATAAGTTAGTGGGTTTTAATTTCACATTTTATACTTTATTATTTGAGTGCTTATATAATACTATTAAACTTTAATTTCACAAAATCTGATTTTTAGTTTCACTTTCACCATTTTTATCATATCTTGAATTCTATAAGGAGATAGAAGCTCATTTTTGGATGACATAATCTTCATATTATGTGCTACAAATAAGTTAGTTACAACTACTGCTCAATCCATGTCTAAGTATCCTTAACAGTCCCTACAAAACAGACTATTCAGATTGGTATACTAATTTTATTTTGATCATATATCTCATTCATTTTGATGATTCCATTGCATGGCTAACTCTCACATGTGTATGACATCTAATACTTACTGTAAATTGATTCCACCATGCGATTTTATCAGTTTATCATTTGGTTACTTACTGTTTTTATACAGCCATCATATTTAGCAAGATTTTAACCATTTTACATGTGGTTTTCCATCTTTTTATCTATGTTTATCAACACCAAATCCCCACATAATATTTTTATCATCATTCATCATCATATACATATACATAAATAAAGAAATTATAACACTACATAATAAAAATAACAAGAGGATAGGAAGAACAATCTTTATACCACCATTAGTGATAAAAAGATGAGGTTTTTGATGAACAAGTCTTGGTTCTTGTTATCAAATCTTCAACTTTAGAAAGGAAACTTCTTGGGTACTTTGGATAGATGAACACCTCCATGAATTCAGACCTTTAACCTCATGAAAACTCCTTTTCATAGGTTAAGATCACCTCCAATCTTCATATCTTCAAAGGTTCTTCAACATATGTGTGAATAACACATGATATTATGGTTAAATTGATCAAGAGTGGTGTTTGATGGTGGTTTTTGGACGGCACAATGAGAGAGGAGGGAGAGAGTTGTGTGTGGTATTGCATGTGTTGGAAGTGCAAATGGTAACAATGAAGTGGTTTTGTGGTTTGGTGGAAGAAGTAGCTTGTTTATTAAGCTTAAAATGACAAGTGTAGTAGCTTGTTGTGAAGTTTTGACACCTAAGGGTGTTGTAGCTAAGTGTTGCCGTCCCATATTAGTGGAGTGGGGAAAAACTTGTTTTGTCTCATCCCACTAATTTACGGGTATTCCTTGATTCTAGTTTCCTCGATTTGCGTACCCTCGGGTCATTTTACGAAAAATGTTTTTATAAATTATGAATCAACGGCACAAAACGAATCTAATAAAAATTGTCTTATTAAAAACGGAGTTCGAAAACGTAAATACGTATTCCTAAGGTTTCCGGTTTAGTCGTAAAGGACGTTAAATTATTCACGTAAGTCCTAATCTCTTCTCGTAAATTTGTGAGTTTATGAACTAACTCAAATTTAAAATCCCAAAATAATATTCACGGATAAATTTATTTTCTGAAATGTCGGACTGTCACCAAAACGGTGTATGTAAACGTAAGCACGTAACGTAGAATCCTCCGGTTTAGACGTAGTCGATGCTACTTCAAGACGTAAATCCAAATTTCTTCCCAGAAATGAATGAGTTCATAATATAACATTAAAATAATGTTTTTAAATAATACTTGAGAATAAAATATCAACCATAAATTGACGGATTGTCATAGATAAAATCAAAAAGAGTGTTGCATAAAAGAAATTTCTACAAGAAAATGAAGAACAGAAAAAGAAAGTAACTGCTGGAGAGTTCAATGCACCAAAACCCAAAAGCAAAAGAAAGGAACCTGAATCCTCAAAAGCCGATACACCAACACAAGACAAAGGTAAAAGAACAAGAACGATACCTTTATGGGAGAAAAGGGCTAAGGGAAAGAAGTCACTTCTCATGGATGAACATACCGAAGAACAACAACCGCCTTTGACTGAAAGGCAACAACTGAAGCAATTGAAGTAGGTCTTCCAGCGAAGTAGACAAGAGACAAGAGGTAGTGGATCAGGACAGAGGTCAAAGGAAATCGAAGTTTTTGACATTGTTGACTTTGGAGAACCCGATTCTTACGTGGACGAGCCTGTTCATGATGCAGATGATGATCAGCAGTACGAACACCAAGACACAATTATCGATGATATTCCACCTATCCAAACAGAGATGGTCCATATGGAGATAGAGATCAATGACATTAACAAGGAGAAGAGTGTAACCAAATCCACTTCAGTGTCGGATCCAGTAGGTACATACTTAAACCTTAATGCTCTAGAATCTAAAGTTACCAACACTGATCCCTCAACAAACCCAAACATGGTAAATGTTCTTGTCACTATGGTCACAACATCGATATCAGCACTATAATGACAATTCCATCGACTGCTGTCCTATCAACCTTACAACCTGTACCAACCACCTCCCAACCATCGGTTGTTGAAAACTTCATGCTAAAGATGGAAGAATGCATGAAAGCACAAAAGGCTGAAATCGTAAGTCTGAAAGAAGAATTAGCTCGTAGAAAACAAAGTGAAGAATCCTTAAAAGCAAATCAAGAAGCTGAAGCAGCCAATATGCAAGAAGAGCTCACTCGTATTCGAGAACTGAAAAGGAAGTACATAGAGGAGAAAAAGATTCTTGCGAAAGAAAACAAAACACTTCTTGCCTCAATCAATGAAAAGGTTCAAGAATCTATTGATACGGCACTCCGTGTTGATCCCAAACTTTGATCGATTTAGCTTGTGTAAACGAGATTAAATCAAGTTAAACACGTAGAGAAACTTTGTTGTGTATAAAACAATTTAAGTATTATGCGGAATTAATACTCAAACAAGAACACACAAACAATTGTAAAACAAACTTTCACTTGACTGATTAGAACAAACTTGCTTACAACGAAAGTGTTAAACATATGAAAACTTATATGAAACAAAACCTAAAGGTCTTCTTTTATAGACATAAGAAGCCTTGTACAATAGTCTACGTATCAGCTATTCTAGGTAAAGATAAATATAGAAAATACATTGTTGATCCTATCTTTACTAGAAACAAACTAGAAACATAATACGCATAGACTAAATCTTTCTATCAGTGCTTGACTTCAACCTATCAACACTTGACTTCTTCCTGTCAACGCTTGATCTGTCAACGCTTGTTTTCTTCTTATCAACGCTTGTTTTCTTCTTGTCAGCGTCCAAGTGTACTGGCTACATTTTATTCCCAACAATCCTCCCCTAAACTTGATATCTACTCTAGTAATCAAGTTTCTGAATAAAAATTAGGAACTAGGAGGAATATTACATATCTTATCATATTGGTAATAAACATGCCTAATCAAATCTTTGGCCACGTCACTTGAATAGTCAATCTCCAGTTGTGTTGTCTTCATCTTGTCCAAAACTTCTTTGGACATGGGATACTCAGCATCTACAAGAAGATACTCAGCAAACTTTGTAGAACTCAAATAATACACACCAGTAGCTGAATAAAAACGCCATCGAAGTCCACTGATATCATCCTCAAGATCCTTCCAAACAGGATCTTCTTCTTCTGGTGCACACATTCTCTTAAATGTTGACCAAAGCTTTCTTCCATTGACTGAAGTAGGTGCTTTAGTCTCATTCTTGGCCATCAACAACCTCCAAAGGTCTACCAAGTCTTCCCTATCTATACTTGCAAAGAGAGACATAAGAGTAGTAAATGTGTGTACCTCTTTCACATATCTGCCAATCATCCAAAACCCACTTGCATCTTCTTCATAGCTAATGATAGGGTTTCTGGCATCAAGAGGTAACACTTGTACCATATCTGAAGCTTCCATGGGTGAGAGCTTAATGCTCCTTCTAAGAACAGCTTCACTGGGAACCACTTTATTTAAATCTTTAGGAAACTCAAGTGGAACTCCCTTCTTCAAAGGCCTTGGAACAATCATTGCCTTTTGAATCTCCATCTCTTCTACAAGTTCTTTTTTCCTTTCATCTGAAAGAAGTCTAAGAGTATTCATTTCCTGCACTCTTGCCCAAATGGGATAAGCCTTGTACTCCAATTCTTCAAAGGATAATCCCTGCAATTTCTTGAAGGTCTATCCAGTTCCATGACATCTGAGTAACATGTAGTAAAGCTCCCTTCTCTCCCTCTTCAACAGTGAGAAAACATTGCTAGCCTTATGCTACAGAATTACCTTGTAGTCTATTTGAACTCTTAGAAGAATTTCCAAACCCCAAATTTGATCTAATATAGTTAAATTTGGATTCTCCATAATCCTATTCTCCCAAGCATGGTACATTTGAGCAACTTCTGGCATATCATAATATACTTGCAACTTTAACTCTCTAAGCTTCTCTTTTGCCAAGTCATCACCATATTCAAGTCTTTCTGGTTGTTCAATTATCATAACACTTGAATCTGAACTCCCTTCATCACTTCCTTCTTGTTCCTCTAAAGTAACAACAAATGGTGATTCACTAACCTTCTTCATTTCTTGTTCCACAAGTTGTACAGCCAACCTTGAATCAAACTCTACTTGTGCTACATCTTTTGGAACTTCTGTTTCTACCATGATTCCTTTACCCTTATCTAATGGATCAATGATGGGTAAAGATGATAATGGTACCTGTGAAGACACTTCTTTGATGATAGTTGATGACTGGAATACATCAACCATATCTGCAGGTCTGTCAACGCTCAAATTCTGTTTATCAGCGCCCAACTTACTCTTGTCTGCGCTTGGGGTGTCAGCATTCAAATTTTTCTTGTCAACGCTCACCTTACTTGTCTCAGCGCCTCTTGTGAAATGCTGCATCATAGCTGTAAAAGACAAGTTCAAGTTTGTAGGAGTAACCAAAGATGTATCAAAACCTGGTTGCTTCTTCAATTTAGTGAGAGCTTCAGCAACACCCAAAGATTCTCCATCATGTGAGCCTTTGTCACTCACATGGATCTGCTCATCCTCCCCTTTGGAAGATTCCCCCATACCACCCCCAGTGTTAGCATCCTCCAAAATGACAATCCTGTCCCTCAATTGCTTGAGTTCAAGGCCTTGTGTACTGACTGTTTGTACCAGGTCTGTATTTCGCTTTTGCAAACTAATGTAGATTGTCGTCAATTCCATCATAGTGTATGGTTCCAATCTGCCCTCCTCTAGATTTGGTATTTGACCTCCCAAAGTAGAGTCATGGGGCATGGATGAGGTCTTAAAGATGTTAGGACTGGCTTGGCCTGCATCTAAGCTAGCACCAATAGTCCCAACGTCATCCATAGCACCAACCACACTTGTGCTGGTGGTTCTCTCTGCAACATGGCGAGCACCACTAGAGGAGAACATCTAGTAGTCCTTGGGCGTTTTTGCAACCTATATTCACGAGGTGTAGAAGATGATGTGGATTGGGTGGTAGTTTGAAGGTTAAGGGATGTTTGGGTATGTGAAGGAAAGGTGTGTCAACGTCTGGATTACTAGTGTCAACGCCAACATTTAATGTGTCAGCATTGAAAGATTCTTGGTAAATTTCCATGTGTTGAGGTGAAGGCAAAGGTTCTGGTATTGCCTCAATTTGTGGTTGTGGGTCTGGTTGAGGTTGTGCTGCTGCAATAACAGCAAGCATAGCTTGGGTGAGGGGTAAGTCACGGTGAGCAGGTGAGTTCATCTTACTAAAAATAGCTTTCTTTTGCACAAGGATCTCATAAAAATCATCATGATCCCTTATGCAGTACCTTTTTTCATCAAAAACCATTTGTAAAAATCTGGGATAAGCCAAAGTCATCTTATTCCCCTTGTTTTTACTCATGCCATCAAAAATTAGTTTTGAAAAATTATACTTTTTCCCATTTGTAATGCACACAATTGCACTAGCAATTGATCTGTTAATTTCATTATGTGCAGTACATTTGGGACTCAAACATTGAAGGATGACATGTATGAGGTACTTCCAGGCTGGGGGAAATTCTTGTTTATGATATTTATTTGAAGTACCCTCATCAGGGAAAGGATACCCCAAAGCCCAAAGTCCGTGTTCTATCTCATTAAAAAGGAGAGTGGTTATACCATCTACATCATTAAGATGCAAAGCCTGGCGAACCAAGGCTTCAGTAACCACCCAAGTACGCCCATGAACAATAGTTGTTACCGTAGTCACATTATTAAGCGTTGAGGAACTAACAGTGTTCCAAAACTGTTTAATATGAGTGACAGAGATGAGAGGAGCATGAGAAAGAGCATACCGTAATGGAGATGCATTCAAATACGCCACCATCTGAGTGTATTGTGGAAACAAAGTATCATCAGCCTCCAAATAAGAAATCATGTTGTGCTGACTCCTGAATCCCAATACCAAGTCACTTGGTTTAAGCTTTGGTGCCATTGTTGAAGAAAGCTGTTTGTGAAAGATTGATGAAAGATGAATTATAGGAGAAAAAGTGTTAGACAAGAATATGATAGTACCATGTTTAAAAATCGAAGCCAAATATATAGGAAAGATAGGCACATGTGATTGGTCAAAAATAAGGCAAGTATTTTCAAAATATAATGATGAAAATATTGAAAAGAAAATAAGTTATCTTGTGCATTAATTAAAAGTTATCTACTCCCAAAATTAAGGCCCCAAAATTCGTCAAAAATAACAACTGGGTAGGTCCCAATGAGTGTCGACGGTCAAAAATAACCCATCAACGCCCAACGGCTATATTCTTGTCAACGTTTGCAAAAGCCATGTCAACGTCTAACTTGGTCACAACAACGCTTGGAAAATTATTTGTCAGCGTCCAAAAATAAAAGTAATAAAAAATGAAAAAGGACCTTAACAAAGTAATTTATCCTAGTGAAGATAACCTATAAACTGAAAATTATTATAGGGAGGCAAGCACTGTCCAATTATGCACACTTGCTTACGCAAGATAGACATAATAGTCCTCTAGTGCCCCTTGCTAACCAAAATTCTTAACAATTAAGTTATCTTATAAAATTCCTTGTAACTCCCAGGTAAACCCAATATAAATCATTCCCAAGTCTCCCAACAGACCACATCCAATTCTAGGCCAAAAAGGTCTTGGCAGCATGCATAGTATATCAACTTTCATGCTATAGTGCCTCATGAGATAGAAAACTAACTCATACTCACCTGTGGACACAATCTAGAATTGTGATAAGAGTATTATAAGAATACCCAAAAGTCCTAAAGGTTCCTAAAACCTCCCCTTAAACTGTGATACACAAGTTGCCAAATAATATGCATGTAAATAAAAATTTATGTCAAGATAGGAATATAAATATTCCAACCATCATCCATAAATTGAAACATGCTCCAATGATTCTCCAAGGATCCATAAGCAACTATGTATCCAATGGTACAATGCTAACAACGCCTGCACACTTAGATCAAAAACAACAAAACTAACATATTGTTGACAATGTCACGATAACACTTATCAGCGTTAAGATAACCTTTGTCAGCGTTAGACAAATATAGTAGAAAATATAACTTCTCAAACAGACCAATAACAATGCATATCATGTACATACTTTTACAATAAGACCCCAAAATACATATTAGGTGAGTTTGATCATTCCAATACTTGTTACCAAGAATTGAAACCTTCCAGTATCAAAAGGTTTAGTTAATAAATCAGACACATTTTCTTCTGTGTCAACCATATCTGGTTGTATTAAACCCTTTTCAGAACAATATCTTATAAAATGATGTCTAATTTCTATGTGTTTTGTTTTAGAGTGATGTACAGGATTTTTAATAATGCATAAAGTACTGTTATTGTCTACAAAAATCTTGGTATGCATGAAATTATACCCATAATCCAACAGCTGGTTCTGAATCCATAAGACTTGTCTACAACAAGCAGCTGCTGCAACATACTTTGCTTCAGTTGTAGAATTGGCCACCACTGTTTGTTTCTTGCATTGCCAAGATATCAACCTACTCCCAAGAAACTAACATCCACCAGTTGTGGATTTTCTATCAAATTTGTCACCACCA
Organism: Glebionis coronaria; assembly: GCA_025667525.1. Classification (NCBI taxonomy): domain Eukaryota; kingdom Viridiplantae; phylum Streptophyta; class Magnoliopsida; order Asterales; family Asteraceae; genus Glebionis; species Glebionis coronaria. Next base: position 167,966,725 of record CM046882.1, on the reverse strand, counting down.
TAATCACTGTCTGAATATGCAATAAGCTCCAATGGTGAATCTTTTGGATACCATAATCCAAAGTCTAGATAACATCTAAGGTATCTAAAGATTCTCTTGACAGCATGAAGATGACACTCTTTGGGAGTCACTTGGTGGCGTGCACATGCACACACATCAAACATAATGTCAGGTCTTGAGGCTGTGAGATACATCAATGAACCAATCGTTGATCTAGAGTGCCTGACATCTACATCTTTTCCATCTCCAACTTTTCCCCAAGGGTGTTCTCTATCCATAGGAGTACTAGCCCTTTTCTCATGTGGAGAAAAGCCAAACTTATTCAAGATTTATGCTACATATTTATCTTGAGAGATGAAGATACCATCTTCTTTCTACTGAACTTGTAACCCTAGAAAGAAGTTCATCTCCCCCATTGCACTCATCTTGAACTTGTCTGTCATAAGCTTGGAAAAGTCTTCACTCATCTTTGGGTTTGATGATCCAAAGATGATATCATCCACATAAACCTGAACAAGTAAGACATCCTTACCAGTCTTCTTTGTAAATAAGGTTTGGTCTATGGTGCCCCTTTTGAATCCAGTTTCCACCAAATATGTGGACAATGTGCCATACCATGCTCTTGGGGCTTGATGAAGTCCAAACATAGCTTTCTTGACTCTATACACCTTGTCTGGATGCTCTGAATCTTCAAAACTAGGAGGCTGCATTACATAAACAGTAAAGCCCATGCAGGAAAAGTACTCTTCACATCCATTTGATAGACAGTAAAGCCCATGCAGGAAGCATAGGCTAGAAATATCCTTATAGCCTCAATCCTTGCAACTGGTGCAAATACCTCCTCATAGTCTATCCCTTCCTCTTGTGTATATCCTTGAGCCACTAAACGTTCCTTGTTTCTGACCACAATGCCTCTTTCATCTTTCTTGTTTCTAAGAACCCATCTTGTCCCAATAGGTCTGACATGTCTGGGACAATCAACCAACTCCCAAACATCCTGTATAGCAAATTGGTGAAGCTCATCCTGCATTGCTTCCACCCAAATTGGTTCTTTGAGAGGATCAAAAATCTTCTTGGGTTCTTGTTGTGACAGAAAACAGGCAAACAAACATGCTTGAACAAGAGGGGTATCAACCTTCTTGTGAATATTAGCAATAAATCCTCCAAGATTCTGATCAGATCTTCTAGTTTGAACAGGAGACATCACATCACCAATAATTAGAGAAGAGGGGTGATCCTTTATTGTAGAAGTAAGAACTCCTCCCTCAAAAAGTCTGTTGTCTTCAATCTCATCTTCCATGTTACCAATATCTTCTTCAGACTCTCTTCCATCAATATCTGTATGAACCTCTCCATTTCTGCTTGAAGGTTCACCTTGTTCAAAATTGGAAGAGAAAATATGGTCAAAAGAGTTGTCAACGCCTGAACCAAGGTTGTCAGCGTTTGAGCCATCAACACCTGAAATAGAGTTGTCAACGTTTGAGCCATCAACGCCTGAATTTGTCTTGTCAGCGCCATATTTTCCTTTGTTAGCGCCTGAAAGACCATGCATGTTGTTAACTGGTGATACTTGGGGACCACCATTTTCCTTTCCAGCAGCAGCAGCAGCAAAAGCATCTGTCCATATGGAATAGTGACATACTCAAGTATGGGTGATTATTTGTCTGCTTGTGATCCAACCTCTTCATTAACCTTTGTACCTGAAATATCAACAACTGGTTCTTCCACAACACTTGAAGTTACCTTCACAATGTTTGGATTAGTAACAGGCATATAATTCAAAGTCCTAGATAGAGGTTCCATGTCAAATAACCAATTTGGACCACTTTCAGGATCACTAGATTTACTTTCTAAAAACCTAACATGTACTTTTTCAAGTATACGTTTTTCCTTCTTAATGTAAACCCTATATCTTTTACTCTGCACTGAATAACCCATGAAGTAGCCTTCATCACCTTTAGCACTAAATTTTCCTAAGGCATCACTAGTATCCAACACAACTACATGACAACCAAAAGGTTTAAGAAAACCAAAATTAGGTTTCCTTCCCCAAATTAACTCATAAGGTGTTTTGTTATGAATCTCGTTGACTAATGCTCTATTCTTAACATAACAAGCTGTATTCACAGCCTCAGCCCAAAAAGCAATGGGAAAGTGAGCATCAGCCAACATAGTCATGGCTGCTTCAATGAGGGTTCTATTCTTTCTCTCTGCAACCCCATTTTGTTGTGGGGTTCTGGCTACACTAAACTGTCTAGTAATCCCTTTCTTGGCACAAAAATCATTCAATAGCTTATTTCTAAACTCACCACCATTATCACTTCTAAGCATCTTAACTTCATTACCAGTTTTCTTCTCAATTTGGTTAATAAAGTTACTTAAAGTATCAGTAGTGTCACTTTTCAAAGCTAAAAAGAAATTCCAAGTAAACCTAGAAAAATCATCAGTGATGACAAAACAGTAAGATTTACCATTCAAGCTTTCTATATTAGTTGGACCAAACAGGTCCATATGCAGCAAGTGAAGTGGTATAGAACTAGAGTGCACCTATTTAGACTTAAATGAGACCTTGTGTTGTTTACCTTTAAGGCATGCAACACAAGAGTGGTCATTGTGGAAAGCCTTTTCAGGCAAACCATCAACCAAGCCATGTCTCACAAGCCTGTTTATATTTTTAAAGTTAATGTGCCCTATTCTCCTGTGCCATAGATTACTCTCATCAACTAAAGCCTTAGCATAAAGATATGACAAGTTATTATTCATCCTAATCCCGTTAAGATTCACATTATAAATGTCCTTATGCCTTGGTGTCCTATAATCAATAATTTTTCTCATTTGGTATTTTAAAATCCTTGCTCAACACCAAGCAATAAGTATCAGTGAAAAGAACCTTATTTTTGTTATCATAAACTTGTGATACACTAAAAAGGTTATAGTCAAGTTCTTTTACCAGAAAAACGTTTTCAATACGCAAATTGTTGGTGAGAAGAGTTCCTTTGCCTATGATAGTTCCATATCCGCCTCCAAAGTAAACTTTATCACCATCCTTAATGGGAGTGAAGTTTGTGAGATAATCTTCCTTCCCAGTCATGTGCCTAGAGCATCCACTATCCCAATAGCCATAATCATTAACCTGCTTTTGAATGCCCTGCACATAAAGAAAACAAATTAGGTTTCTTTGGGAAACCAAGCCTGAGCAGACTTGGATTCATTTGGTTGTTCAACAAGAACAGACTTAGTCCTCATAACAACCCCTTGTTCATCCCTTTTTGGATTAAACACCTAGTTAACCCCAATTGGTTTTTTGATGACCTTTGAAATATAATTAAATATGTTACGGGTCATAGAAATCCCATTAGAATTAGGGTTTCGATCTTGCTTAGGTCTCCATGTCAAGCTAGAAGAAGCTTTAGACCCCTTTCCCTGTGGTTGCAAACATTTACCATTATTTGGTCTGGCAACGTTTCTGTCAGCGTTTGATTTGGTCTTGTCAACGCTGAAATTACCCTTATCAGCGTTGAACCTAGGGTTTGCTACAGGAACCCACTGCCTATTAGACCACGTATTGGTCTTCTGAAAAGGTCTTTGTCCATAAGTATTAGACCCTTTTGAAAAGAATGGGGCTGGTCTAACAACTTGTGGACTTTGTTGAACAAAATTTTTGGGTTTGACAGTGTTTGACTTTTTGTCAGCGTTGACCTTGGAAGCATTGACACACTTATAGGCTAAATGTGAAAAGCTGCCACAAGTATAACAGTCTTTTCTAGACATAACTCTAGGTCTAGAAGAAAAGAAACCTGTTCCATTATCACTAATTTGGCTTTTTGGTGACCTAGATTGTCTATACATTTCTGCATATTTAATACTAGGTTTTCTAACAATGTTTGAGCCAAGGTCAACAGTCTTGCCAGTGATGGGGTTTGTTACTTTGATAGGGGTAGACTCATTTGGACTATCACTAAGCATTCCACCCTTAACAAACAAGGTAGGGTTGGCTTTCTTCCATTGGTCCAAATCAGTCAACTTTTGCCTATATTCTTCTACTGGGGTAAGGACTCTTGGTGGATGAATAAATTCCTCTTCTTGGAGTTTTAGTAAACCAGTCCAAGATAAGTCCTTTCTTTGGACACCATAGAAGTCCGTAGCTGGTGGTGGAACACCAGCATACTCTTTCATCCCAATCCCAGTCATATCCCTAGAATCCCTTTGTTTACTAACACATTCTCCTAGGGTTTGTGAGGCTTTATCAAATCTCTAAATTTTAAGATCTACATTATCCTTATTCTTGATAGTCTCATCTAACTTAGCCTTTAATTCAGCATTGACCCTCTCCATGATGTTTCTAATATCAGTACTAGCATTTAAATCATGTTTAAAGATATTGATTTTATCTTTTAGGTCAAGCTCCATTTTCTTATACTCAGCTACAGTTTTTTTAGTTTGAGTAAGCGCAAGTTGATAGTTAGACAACTTTCATCTTTCATTACCCACATCTGTTGACAATCTTAAAACATCTTTGTTAAGTCTTTTAGTATTTAAACGACAACCTTTACTACAAAAAGCATCATCATATACCTCATTGTCTAATGAAGATGAGGAGTGTGCCATGAGAGCATAGTGAACATGCTCTTCTTCTTCCTTCTCAGCAACCAAAGCTTTATTCTCTTCCTCATCCTTAGCCAAATAGCTCCAATCCCATCCAACACCATCAGTTTCTTGCATTGCAACCATGGCCTTGGGATCCTAAGCCTTAACAATTTGGCTTGAGGGTTTTCCAGCATCAGATCTTCTTGGAGATCTACATTCTCTCATAAAGTGTCCCATACGATGACAATTATAACACTCAACCTTGGATTTATCAAATCCAGCAGTGTCCTTAGCATTAAAAGTCATCTTCTTCTTGAATCTTTTATTACATCTGTTTGCTCTTATACTTGCAAGAGCCATATTCCACTTTATGTCCATCTCCTCCAAATGCTCATCACTTATTTGCTCAAGGTCCTCATAAGTAATCACTGAACCATTGGGAAATGAAGAAACGTATGCACACACAGTATCTAGATCAATACCAGCAGGCTTAACTCTTGGTGAGTCGATTTTGTATGTGTCAGCGTCTGAATGTGAGGCGTTGACAGGATATGATCCAGCGTTGACACAGGTTGATCCAGTAACTAGGTGCATGTATGACTCCTTCTGATCAAATTTGTAACACCCCCAAATTTAAACAATTCAATACAACAGAAGACTCGTTGGTGTTACGGGATAGCACATTACTCACATCATAGACAACGCTTAAAAATCGCTTCGTTTAATAATAAAGCATTTCCATTCATAAATATCAAGTTTACATAGGTCCCAAGTCATAGTATTTCATACAAGTTTTACAAAGCATTAGAATGGAAATTATTATTTAAGTGTGGGCCATGAATTCTTGTTGTCTTCCCGAGAATTACCTTCAAGTACCTGAGATAAAACATATTAAAAGAAAAGGTCAACGAAAACGCCGAGTGAATTCATAGAGTTTAATAAAACCATTAATATATCAACGGTATATAATTAATACCGAAAATCATTTTTGTACAAATCATTGTAATAGGACATAAAATAGCCAAAGTCATTTTATACAAATCCTTATCAAAAATCATAATATAGGCTTTTGCCTTCAAAATCATTATACGAACCAAAGTCGTAAAAACATCATACAATATGTTTTATAACGTTGTATAAAGTTAAATAAAAACCGTTACATGAATATGGTTATGTAAAACCAAAACACGAACATAAAATCAATAATAAGACCCCGTATTGCTAGTCAGGCAATATATTGTAATTCAATGCGTATAGCAGTATTTTCGTTATTTGGATTATTATAAGCCGCATGACATTGCTACCTTACTATAACAAACAACGGGTAGCTAACCCGAAACTCATTTACCCATCTAAATTAGCGTGTCGTCACAATAATCACTTGTGTAAATCTTCTCATACATAAATTCGCTTACCAGTCAATGTGGCACGACGGGGATCAACCGTCAAGGCGCGAACTGGGGTGATCGTCCCCAAATAGTACTATTAAAAGCACAAGCGTTTACCAAATCCCGGTTGTTCACAATTCATGCTAATGGGACTTTTAGTGACATAACCTAACTTTAATAATCCATTTCAATTCATTTATTGGGTCATATAATCATTCATCGGGTCATACAATCAATCAGGTACAAATCAGTAAACAAACAATCGGGACAAAATCGTGTCCTATTTTATTAAAACTAACAAGTTATCTCCCTCGCGGGTTTATAAAACATTTCATAAAAACATTTAAAAGAGTGCGAGGCTATGAACTCACATTGATTGGGAAAGGTGGTAATCGGCGATTTGGATTTACGGTACGTGCTTCAATCACGGAAACCTAGACAAATAATACTTGTCTTAGACTCTTGTCCAATGACTTTATAAAAATAACAATTATGTATACATATGATGATTTTATATATATGATGATGATCAAGTGGGTTTATACATTCTCATTTACTCATTTTAGTGTTATGTATTGGTAACTTTTATACTAGTTTACTAGTTTTACTTATTTACATGTTTTAGGCCCAATAAGCCTATTACAAGCCCATTACTTCATTAGCCCAATTATACTCTTAATATCAGTATTTTACTTTACATGTTGGGCCCAAGTGGGTTAAGCCCAATAAGTAAGTTTATAAGTGTTTTACCAAACTAGTCGGGTTAATAGTCCAATAAGGCTACTTTGACCCGTTAATGTCTATATGTTGTAAAGCTCGGGTTTATCGGTTTTTACTTGTTATATAACTTTATACATCAGTATGTGAGTTTATAAAAGTTTACATTAGACGGGTCCGACCGTCTATGTTTTATTTGACAAAAACGTTAATCTTTCGGTTTTAGCCGAAAAGACGTAAAACTTTACTATATAGTTTTATAATTTGGAAAAACATTTATACTTGTGGTTTATATAAAATGTCCCATTTTAATATCAATATACATAACTCTTTATTTATAATTATTATCAACTAGTGGGATGTATAAATGTATATTTTATATAAATTTTTGAGTGCTTATATTATATACTATTTATTTACAAAATCATTCCTAAATTTTAAGTCCACTAAAATGTCCATATCTAGAGTTCTATAATGAGATAGGACCTAAAATTTTTATGACAGAAACTACATGATATGTGCTTCATTTTATTTAGGTATAGCTACTGATGAATCAACCTATAAGTATTTTAATAAATTCGTCCAAAACAGTGTAGGCAGATTTGCACTCTAATCTTGTTTTGATCATATCTCACTCATTTTGATGATTCCATTTCATGACCAACTCTCACATGTGTATAACACCTAATACTTACTTTAAATTGATTCCACTATGCCATTTTATCAGTTTAGCATTTGGTTACTTATTGTTTTTATACAGCCATCATATTAAGCAAGATTTTAACCATTTTACATATGGTTTTCCATCTTTTTACCCATGTTTATCGACACCAAATCCCCACATAATATGTTTATCATCATTCATCATCATATACATATACATAAATAAAGAAAATACAAGATTACATAATCAAAATAACAAGAGGATAGGAAGAACAATCTTTATACCACCAAGATTAAGTAGTTTATGATCAAGGCTTGGATTTTTTATGGCAAAACTTGTGATAGATCAACACCAACTTTGAAGACCACCAATATTTGTAAACTTCTTGTAGAAATCAGCCTTGGACATCACCAAATCACCTCCTTGGATGTTCGAATCACCTCCAATCTTTAAAGTTTCAAAGGAGCATCATCATGTGTATGAATAACACATGATTCTATGGCTAAAATAGATCAAAGAGTGGTGTTTGATGGTGGTTTTTGGACGGCACAAGGAGAGAGAAAGGAGAGAGTTGTGTGTGGTATTGCATGAATTGGAATGTGAGAAATGGTTTAAGTTTTTAGTGGTTTTGCTAGTTACCTTATTTGTGTAAGTAGCTAGGACAAGTGTCCTAGCTTACTTAGTAAGCTTTGACACATCTTAGATGTGTTGGTGAGGTTTTGGCCGCCCATTTGTGGGGTGAGGCAAGTGTAAACTTGTCTCATCCCACTAATTTACGGGTACTCCTCGATTCTAGTTTCCTTGATTTGCGTGCCCTCGGGTCGTTTTACGAAAAACGTTTTTATAAATTATGAATCAACGGCACAAAACGAATCTAATAAAAATTGTCTCATAAAAAACGGAGTTCAAAAACATAAATACGTAATCCTAAGGTTTCCGGTTTAGTCGTAAAGGACGTTAAATTATTCACGTAAGTCCTAATCTCTTCTCGTAAATTTCTGAGTTTATGAACTATCTCAAATTTAAAATCCTAAAATAATATTCACGGATAAATTTATTTCCTAAAGTGTCGGACTGTCACCAAAACGGTGTATGTAAACGTAAGCACGTAACGTGGAATCCTCCGATTTAGACGTAGTCGATGCTACTTCAAGATGTAAACCCAAATTTCTTCCCAAAATGAATGAGTTCATAATATAACATTAAAATAATGTTTTTAAATAATACTTGAGAATAAAATATCAACCATAAATTGACGGATTGTCACAGTATTTACCCCTAAACAGGATCTTTGTCCTCAAAGATCAATTTATCTTACTACTCGCTTCTTATAAAGTTAAAGCCATGTGGGCATTTCCTCCACATTCGGTCTTTTCTCTCAAGTGTAATCCATTACAATAGGCGAGTTTCATCGAACATAACTACGAGAGTAAGATCAGGCTTAATGTTGACTTACTTTCTCTATCCATGATGTTCACGGGTTTTTAATGAATGCAACTTTTCGCCGATCCAAACTTCATTAAGAAACAATCAGATTCTCACTTGATAGACATTTTATCAAGTTCGATATACGAAACATAATTCACGCAGCCCTTGAAGTCCTAGGGTAGATCCAGCTTATATGCCTTCAAAACCAACTTTTACATTATCTCAATGGTCTCATACAACGGGGACTTACTTCCCATGATCTTTCAGATCATTAATTCATTTTCCAAGGTTAAAATTTTGGCATATCTACGCTACCCATTCTGCACTTCAGGATCTACATTCCATATTCACATAACCTACTGCCTACTGTCGACAGTCAATAATCAGATCCTAATTTCAACAATCATTTCAGGTCTCGCGGGTCGGGTATTTTGTAAGGTTAGGTTTGTCATCATAGGCAACCTTAAACCTAAAAGACATGTCCAACTCACAATGGGTGTATGTCGGGTGTCTTCATCCCAACTCCTGCTTACAGATGCTCTAATATTTAGATCCTTACAAGATCCGATCTCGATCCTAACACGATAATTATCAATGATAATCTCTCCAAAGGAAAACGATTATACGGTTTATTACCAAAGGTCAATCATTCAAACATAAAACAACACTTCTAGTATTTTGTATCGTTACTTTACCTCGTCCCTTCGATTGGGGTGGTAAACAGTACTCTCGTCAAGGTTCGTTCCTAATGACTTCTGAGCAAATCTCTAGAAATTCGATGCGAAGCGAGGATCTTGATAGAGATGATCGATACAGGCACACTATGTTTACACAACTCCTTTAAATACAAAAGAGTCAATTTATTCATCGAGAATCTATCATTAACAAGAATGATATTAGCAGATTTGGTCAGTCTGTCGATGATGACCCAAATCGGATCAAATTCAGATGATGACCTTTGCAATAGTTAGACGTTTACTAATGTATGAGGTGATGTCTGCCTTCATAATTTGCCATCAGTACAACTTCTTCAGACAAAGATACTTTAAATCAGAAATGACAGGAATAGAATACTTAATCTTATGAGATTCCAACATAACTAAATCTCACAAACCTCCATATTTAGGCAACCACAAGTGGCCTTTAAAACATTTAACGCCATCGGCTTTTCAATTCTAAAGGTTCACATTAGCCACGAATCCCTTTTATTATCTATATGATCCTTTTTATTTAATGTGTCAGTATTTTCATTCATCTTTCCTGATGAAATAATTATCATGTCCACAATCTACTCAGGAATTCTTTCTTTATATTTTCTAAGTTTTAGTTTCGTCTCAACTATCATGTTTATTAGTTTTGCTCAATCTGACGTTTAAAGCGTCGATAAATATTACAAGTAATCGAATAATAAATATTTAATTTTCATGAAACGTCAAACGTCAAAAATTTTAAATTTCTCAGTTCGTCCAATTATAGAAAAATGTTTGTAGTAACCCGAACATTAAAGTCAACATTTAGAACGAGCTCTAATACTAATTCTACTATTCCGACCAATATTTATTAATCGACTTTTATTTGTCATGTTCGTTCGACGAATAATATTGATTTCTCGACTAGACGGCAAGATTAGGGTTTTAATGTATCAAATATGTGTCATTTATTATTTATCGGCAAAGTATATGTCCGTCATCGACTGTAAATATCATCGTTATGACATAGAAATATTTTCTATTTTCATCGATTTGATTTCTCGTTTTATGAGAATTCTTGGTAATTTACGTTAAACCTTTAGGCGTCATTCGTTTAGGCGACGCGTTAACGTTTATTAAATTATAAGCCCTCCTTTATTTATTGAAATATAAATGTTCTCCGAATGCCGATGTTTTTATTTTATATTGAGCGTTTATTTTCGTGTCTAACGCGTATCTTTTAAATCGCGTAACTTTTAAAATATCAGACATCGATAATACCCGTTTTAACAAATCGTGGAACAAAAATATTAAACGTTAGCCACTTAACTTATAGCCGATCCATATTGTTCCTTGGTAACACGTGTAATATCTTCTCATCATATTGATAAACTTGGCATCTTTTCATGTATATCAATAGTAATCTTCTTTTCATTTGTAAAGAAATAGAAACACGTCTCTTTTGGTGCCTTCATTTACCGAATCAAAACCAAGCCACCAATACCATAAGCTTAATTTTATTTAGCTACCTTTGATTATTTTATTTAACTTGATGTTCTAGCTTAAACCTTGGTATAAATTCATCTTGATCATCATCAAAACATCATTTTTGTGGGATTTGAGGTTGTGTTCTTCAAGAAGTGTTGTTTTTCCTCATCTTTTTGTAAGATTTCATTGATCATTCTTGTAGTAAATTTATTTATATATATGTATTTATCATTTATCTACTGAAATGATGATTTAAAGAGTATTATGGGGTTGATGACATTGTATATAATTTGTGAAAGTATAGAAACTAGCCTAGACAAGCCCTATATATAATTATTGTGAATTCTTGTTTAGGACAGTGGCTAAAACGTGAATGTTGTGGGAAATCAGTAGGATTTGACCCTTGTATAATTATATAGGGTGATAGGTCTTTATTTTGTGGCGATTTGGCCGGGTCGCTCGTCTTGTGACGATACCCGATGAATTAGATATGACAAAAATACGACACTAGATCAGAATCTGACCTGCTGTAAAGATGAACTGTTTACTCAAAAATTTCGTATACCAACATATGAATATGTAAAACTAAAAGTTGTAGATAAAGTCATATAGAACTAGAATCAATTGGATAGTCCACCAGTTCAATACGGTTTGAAAATGGCGGCTGAAACGGTAGAAACGAAGTTGGCTGCGAATGACAGCCAACTCTTCTAAGTGATAAAATGGGTAAATGTTCTATAATAAATATAAATTATGGGAAATTGAACCTATAATAAGTAAACTACATAAGTTAATAAAGAATTTGGTAAAAATAACTCATCTATACTATTTACGGTTTAGGAGAAGCGACGTAATCTACGAGGGATGTCGAGAAATTGTAAGAAATGGGACTATATTAAATTAATGTTTAACGTGACGATTTTTATAAAACCGAAGTGGTATGACCCACTTACCGGGAATTAGAGACCCATTTACATACTGATAATTAGAATTCTCGAGACCCGACCAACATGAAATATTAAGTGGACATTGTTTGGAGGCGTTTTAGGACCCGAAAGGCATATAAAGTGGAGTTGGGCCACAAAAGCCCCACATACACTTATAATGGCTATTGAGCCATTATTGGACTTGAGATTCATAATAAGTTTGATATTGATTTTAAAATGGAACTAATTCACATGAGTATGTAATGGGCCACTAATGAGCTTTAATGGGCTTAATTGTCAAAATGGGAAAATATATGGTAAATTATTAATAAAAGTCTTACGAAAAGTTTTATAAAACTTATACAATGTCCAAACTTACTAAAGTGAAATATTTACATTTGTGTTTGGCTTATGTATAGTCTCGAGCCTAAGACGCGTCTCGTCATTATTAGGTCTCGTTCAGTTATATGTCGACCGTTCGACATCTCGTTCTCGATCAATGAGCGATTGATATCTCGTGAAGTCGTGTATCGACTATTGGACGTTTATTCCTTGATCGACGTGTTGTACCTATATCAGGTGAGTTCATAGCCTCGCTTTACTGCTTTATATGTGTTAATAAACCCGCGAGGGGGAATACATGCTCTTGGTATAAAAATATGATGTCTATATATATGCTTTTGAGAGAATACATGTTATTGTAAATGAATGTAAGATGGTTGATTATATGCTTTTGAAAGATGAACACAAGCGTTGATTGTATTGATTGTGAACCGCTATTTGCTAAGTGCTGTATTGCCAAAATTTGGAAAGTCCCTATAAACCCATGAACCGTTAACTACCTATGATGGGTAGGCGCTGGTACAGACGGATGGATCCATCGGGGATGGCCCCCACCTGGGCAGGTCGCACCTGTGGGTTGGAGGCTCAGCCAGGTGTGTTGTATTAGAAGTAAGGGGGTATTCGGCAAAATACCTGACTAGGGCATTATTATACTTAAGGCTTCGGTGTCATGGCTTAGTAGAATAGCGTGGACTTTGGGTATTGCATGTGTTGCACTATCGACAGTGGATGAGATTCTTGTGTTCAAAGGCTTTATGGTTTATTTAAAAACCCATTATTGTTTATTAAAAACCTATGAATTCACTCAACCGTTGTGTTGACATGTTAGCATGTATTCTCAGGTGTGTAGGTTTAAGAGCAGCTGGAGCATGGAGCCGCGCAGGATAAAGTAAAGGCATAACAAACAATTTCCATTCGATACATTTGACAAATCTTTATTATTTCTTAAGGTTTGTATAAACTGGTGGGACCTCTTTTTTTTAGTTAACTCTGATTTAATAAAATTTTCGAATGGTTTATTTTATAAAACGTCTCTTTTGAGGTCGTTTTCTATGACTATGTGTGATGTGCTATGAAGTAACACCCAATGTTGATATTCCGCTGCCTTGTGAAATTGGGGGTGTTACAGATTGGTATCAGAGCATTAGTTATAGCGAACTAGGTCATTTTTAAAACCTAGACTATAACTGCTCTTTCGTAAAATTGTTTGATTGCCTTACAAAGTATCCGCGCGCTCATGGCTCCTAGAAACCAATGCTTGGTTGTGATAATATGATCCTATGTGTATTTAGAAATGGTTGTATGTATATGAATGTATATAGTATGGTATTTAAGGGTATTGCGCATGAAGCAATGGTCCTTGCGTGATTATCGTACATTTTATGATACGGTTTTATAGAGAGTTTGGCCTCGCCGCCAATCACTTTCTCGATAATTAATTTATTATCCGAATGCGAGTATGGAACTCGTTTGATATTTTGTGTACTATATGTTGTTTCATATCTATCGCATATCGACTAATTTAAGCTCGATCTTTGTCATCGCATCGTGATGTGCCATTTTAGGACATCTCCTTTTGAAACGTAATTGATAAGCGTATTATTATATTTTTGCACTCCTTATGATTTTGAAGAATCATTTCTTCAAGGAGACATCTTCTACGTAATATAACGTTTAAAGTTTAATTGTGTTTGATTACGTTTTGTGGCGAAAAGGAGGATGCCAATGTTGGACCTAAAATATATATATATATACCCAATCAACTATATATTTGGGTACAACAAAGATATGCTCGTAGTAGTCATTCGGTTGAGTGACTTAATACCTTGTATCTAAATGGAATAGGACATTTAGATATAGGATATTAAATCGCCCAACTATGTGTCGTTTAAGGTTCTCCTATTGAAATGGATTGGGACATTTGAATAAGAAAGTTTTAAACCACTGGACCTTAGATTGTCGATGGTTTCTTTATTCAAATGGTATGGGACGTTTGAATGCAGAAATCATGGAGTAAATTTGACACCCTATACTTTTCTTGGCATTTAATTTGGAGTAAAATGATTGCGGTAAAATTTAGATAACTTGCTTTAGGAAAAACAAGCAACTAAATATGAGCGGTAAGTATCGAGTGACGGTTTAGGAAAACCGTGCACTAATGACCCTCAATCACTTAAAAAGAGATGAAAGATTCGTTTCCCAAGGAGGTATGGTGTCGTGAATTAACTTGTATTTCTTTGAGATTAATATTGAGAAGATGGAATGACGGTTTCTTGGAAATTACACTATGACGTAAAAAACGAAAACGTAAAACCGTAGAAAAATCACTAAAATTAAAAATTATTAAAACCAAAAACAAAATCAAGACAAAGATTAAAAAGACTAAAACAAGTCTAAAATAATATAAATAAAGACAAAAATCCAATAAAGATATTTTATAACCTTTTATTAATTAAATAATTAATTTTAAATGCTAATTAAAGCCCTAAAATTAAATTTAATTAATTCAAATGTCAAAAATATGATTTTATTGAATTATTACTCAACTTATATTATTATAAGACTAAAAAGTAATTTTCTAAAAATTAAAACCTATTAAAATTATTTTTAAAACTCTAAAAATGATTTAAAAATAAATAAAAACTAATTAAACTTAAAATAATTATAAAAATAAATCTAAAAGTTATGAAAATATTCTAAAAATGGAAATAGTCCTATTTAATGCCAAAGAACCTAGGAAAAATGAAAAAGAAAGAAAAATAAAATTTTGAAAATTAATTAATAAAATAATATTAAAATACTCCAAAAAACATAAAAGTCACTAGTTGCGCCGCAACTAGTGGGGTCTTGCGCCGCAACAAGTGTTGCGAGATCACCAAGGTCAGCAGCACCTTCAGTTGCGCCGCAACAAGTATGACTTGCGGCGCAATTCGTGTTACGGGAAAAACTTTGGCCTGCAGCTCCTTGTGTTGCGCCGCAATCTTCTGTCTTGCGGCGCAATTCGTGTGACGTGTCTGGTTGTTTTGCTGATGTTCAAGCTTCTTCCAAGTATGATACAAGCCAAGAGGACTTGGCAATGAGCTTTGTTTGGAGATATTGTTGGAACAATTGGGCACCCTTGAGCTTATTGAAGCTCAAGGAGTCAAGTAACACACAAATAACAACAAGAATCAAAGATCAACAATCAAAGATCATGCACAAAGTTCATCACAAATCAAGCAAATTAGCAATATGCAGATTTTTAACACCCTTTTTACCTTTTAAACTCAACAAATTTACTCCAAACTTGTGCCAAACTATATTACCATCTTACTAACATCTAACTTAACCTTAATCAAGTTGTCTAACACCTTTTAGCAACACAAATCAATGATTGTACCCTGCTTAAACCTGTTGCCAAACACCCTTTAAACTTTTTGAAAACCAATTTTAACAAAGAAAAACCTTACAAACCCTATGCAAACTTGTTCCAATATCTCAAAACATGCATAACAACACTTGAGAACACAAATCCACTATCTATAACACACTTAATCAATCAATCAAGCAAAATCATGTAACAAGCATTTTTATGAACTTTTTCAAGGTAAAAGGGAGATACCTTAGGTTCTTACATCCAAGAACCTAGAGGATGAAAATCCTCCTCCAATCCAACCCGGGTTGGAGCTGAACCAAATCAACAAGCCTTCAACCTATTGAACACAAAACAAAGAAAGAAAACACAAAAACAAGTAATAATATATATTTTTTTTGATTTTCTTTTCTTTCTCTTAAATCTTTCCAAAACCTTTTCAAACTTCCAAATATGTTTTCTAAAACCCTATATTACCAATAACATCAACCAAGAACACCAAAATACCTTTTGAGAAGATTTTACCAAAATCTCTCAAAATCTCAAAACCTTAAACAACTTTGAAAATCAAAGTTGCTTAACCAAATAAAAGTGGAACTCAGAATCAATCTCCTCACAACACACAAACTTTTAAAAACAATAAAAAAGGAATTACACTTGAATATTTCAAAAACCAAACTTTTTATTTCTTTAAAAAGGAATTACATGTGAGAGACTAGAAACTGGAACAAAGGCTTCACACAAGTTGTGAGCTCCTTTTATAGAGTCCTAAGAAGATACTAGAAGGCTAAAAACATAAAACCCTAATCATAAGAAAATCCCAAATGTGCCCTTGAGTGCATTTTGTCCTCTCATTTGATCTTGGCCTTTAAATTTTGCTTTGTGAGCAAGCATATCATCTTGGACGTCCATTTTGCCACGTCACTAGTCTTGGAGGCTAAGGAATGATGTGATTGGTGGATTGGGGAATTGGGGGTTTGGTGCATATGAGTGGGATGCAGGTTTTTAGGAGTGGGAAGGGTTTTGGCATGTGTGAATTAAGTGTGTGCAAGTTTAATTGGGTTTTACCCAAGTAATTGTGGTGGTAATTTCTGGGCATGGTAAAGATGGTGAATAGTACCATTTGATCCGAAAATAGGGGTGGTGCATGTGTTAGGCGCATTTTTTGTTCAAATGTTTCAGCTTTGTCACTTTTGGTCCTTGTTTTTTCAGATTTTTGGCTTTTAAGGTTTCCAGCCCTATAACTTGACTTTCCTTTGTATTTAAGTTTCATCACTTGACAATTTTGGCACAAACTTTCTCCAAAATGTTTCCAAGGACTATTCTTGCTATTTTGAGTATTTCAAGGGCTGAACTTGGACAAAGTTGATCTTCAAAGGTCTTCAATGTCTCTTAAACTTCATGAGGGACCATAATTGGCAATTTGAATTTGTTGAGGGACCAATCTTGCCATTTCTTCAAAGTTGAAGGACCTTTTTGCCATTTTGACAAACTTAAGGGACCAAACTTGTAATTATTAATATACAAGGGTTTTAAGTGTCATTTCTTCAATAAATGATGATCAATCTTGTTTTGTCTTCAAGTCTTCAAGGGTATTTGATGATAATTCCATGATTAGGGCCCGGTTCATTGCACGGCTTCGTTTCTCGTGTCCGTTTTTCCTTGTATCTTGTGATCTTTTGTCTTTTTCACGATATCCATACCTAAAATACACAAGTAAACAAACACAAGCATATATATGGTATTTTATGACATTTTAATGCATTTAAAGCCCGAAAAGAACGATGAGATCATGTATAAATGCCATCTCATCACTCCCCCATACTAAGCCATTGCCGTGCCCTCACGCAATGCTAGAATAAAGTATCTAAGCATCACCAAAGTTCAATTTTATTAACCTTTATTGAAGAGTAAAAGACTTGCAACATACTACGAGAATGTGTAAAGACATAATGTATGATTTTCATCACCAAAATGTGACTTTTAGGGTCTAAGAATAGAAACAAGTTAATGTCCCTTAGAGTAAATTTCGTCATCCTTGATTGTCATACATTCCATGCTAAGTGCAAAAACAAGATCATTGTTGGTACAAGTCACAATGCTAACACTACTCATACGTCCAAATTGTGTAATACTTTTTCTCCCCGCAATCCTAGTTATTATAAAAGGAAATGGGTTACTAGCATTTTTTATCTATTTGTCATGGATCACAAGTGATTCATATTGACTTATTTGAGTAGTTATTAGTCCGAAAGCAAAGTAGCACGATTTGATCAATAGTTAGCCGAAGGACAAAATCTTTTAAAACGGCTTCTCGTGTATCTCCTTAAGTTCATATCTTGGCATAACTCGTTTCACGATTTGAGACCTTTCTCGGACCGATATTTGGCATGTACTTCATACTTCAAATCTTGGGAAGACGTTCTCGAAATTATGGTCTTCTCTTCATATATTTGGAATTTCTTCACTTGACGTTTTTGAGAGATTCTTCATATAGGACCACGACTTCATCATTTTTCTTCAATCTTTACTTTGGATTTTGATATACAACGATCCGCCTCCTTTTCGGACTTGGATATATTTATCCTCATACCTTGTTAGGGTCTTTTTGGATAGACTTTCTCCATTCTTTAGGGGAGTAATAGCTTCTCGTCGTGTGTCTCGATCCTTCATATTGATTTTTGAATAATGATACTTCACATCATCTTTGGATCTTTAGCAAAAATAGAGCTCCTCATGCCTTGTTAGGGCCTTTTTGGATGATCGCCAATCTTCGCGTCCCGTTTCAATAAGTTATGCCTTGGCTATGAACTCTATTCAACCCCGAGCAACTTTTAAACGATCTTGCGCTAGAGGCTAAGTAACCTTTCAAACCGTACGACCTTACTTATTGCAATTATGATTTATTCCTAATGCATTGATCTTATGGGAAGAAAAAGCCACAATTAAAAACATATGAGTTTTTGAAAGAACATTTTCATGTTCTACGTTTAGCATGATCACTTGTCTAACTCTATCATTTCTCGTTCTTCACTATTTAAAGACCTCTAATTAAAGAGACTCGTGAATACTTAGCCATGCAAGTCAAAATTAAGCCAAATTTGGATTAGCTTTCATTAAGACTATATCAAATCAAAGTTTTGGGTTTTCAAGCCACCTATAGGATCTTGCACTTTCTTGGACTTTTTCAAGTTTAGAGAATGCATTTTATAGTTCCCTTGATAAGTGACTTTCTAGAATCAATTATAGGAACTTGCGAAAAGTTCTTGTTCTTAACCCGAATGAATTAAGACTTTCGCGTTTTAAAGCTCCCTATATAAAAGTCTAGCAAAACTTGAATTGAGCGGGTTAAGGAATGTAAATGGCTCCAAATGCCCATCAAGTCAAAAATTAACTCTTATTCTACCCATCGGAAAATATACATTCGTGTCTTAAAAACACTTATGAAAACTAAGAAAAATTTTAAAATTTGACCATTTTTAGCCTTATTAGCAAAACAAAATATTGAAAGTTGGAAA
Source organism: Glebionis coronaria (assembly GCA_025667525.1). Lineage (NCBI taxonomy): Eukaryota > Viridiplantae > Streptophyta > Magnoliopsida > Asterales > Asteraceae > Glebionis > Glebionis coronaria. Next base: position 167,947,626 of record CM046882.1, on the reverse strand, counting down.
ACGTGAGGGCGTAGCAAAGCAAGTACCTATTCACCCCCCCATACTAAAAGTAAACATTGTCCTCAATGTTTCGAGTCTAAAGGTGGAGCACCCCCATACTAGAGACGAAGAATCGAATGCTTAGGATCTAGCATGGAAAGGGTGATCAACAATATATCTAAAGCCGTTTATTAATTATGCTAAAAGATAATTGTTAGAACAATAAAGGATATGTCATGGAATCGTGAAAAACTTCTTCAAACGAACGATGGAGGCTCATGTAAACGAACACGAGAGTCTTCAATCGTAGACGATGATGATGATCTAGATAACACAATCACAAACAACCACGAGACAACGAGTTGGAAGGGTACAAGTCCCCTTATTAGTGAACATAAAGCATAAAGATAAGCATGGGATCTCCCCCACGAGGCACCTCGTTTTTGATTACCGAGTCATGAGCTCGACTCGATCCCCTCAAAATGAACATTTAGGGAAATTCATGGTGTGGTCAATTTTTGGTGGGGCTTACATGATAAACAAGGCCCAAAAAGCAACCGGTAAAAAGGACTAAGTCCTTAAGTGATGCAAAATACCGGGGTCGAAGATGGCGTTCTCGTTTCCATTGGGAAAACAAATCAACACCACTTGAACATGTGCCATAAACTCAAAGAGTTTGAAGAAAAGAGATGAGAAGTAGAAGGGTGGGACATTGGTTGGGTAAAACAATCGAGTTACTCGAGGTAAACTCTCACCGTAAGTGTAGAAAGATTTTCTAGTGACTACTTCGGTGAAAGACCGAGATTTTATCTTAAACGTGATACCGGGGTCAAAAATCTCGTCCTCGGTGGAGAAGTGTGGGGCTTCCCCCATACTATATCCACACAAAACGTCGTCAAAAGGAGTAGACGCGTTTGTAGCAAATTCAATCAATCGAGGTGATGACGGAGTTAGAGTTGGAAAAATTTTCAAATCATTTGTAAAATCTTTTCCTTTGTCAATTTTTAACTCATTATTACGAAAACCCAAGTCGATTAAATTGAAAATTTTTGGTGTTTCTAAAAGAAATCTAGGCACACTTAAACTTTTCACATTTATCTTGAAGGCGGGAGGAGGATTTGACTTTTTAAAACATGAATCGATTAGAAAAATATCCCCCTCCGGGCTAACGTAATGTTCTTCATCAAACTCGAAAATCGAAGGCGGGTCGTCAAGAATACGTTTGATCTCGGAAAAATCTCCATCGGGATCGAAAACGTCTTCTCTTCCTCGTGGAAGAGGTTGAGCAATAAGATCGTCGATAATCGAGTCGCTAGCTTCAACCGTCGTGAGACTAGGAATAGAAGGCTCTTCGATTGAAGATTTTGCCTTTGTCGTGTCGACCTCGATATCAAAAAACGTATCAATGTGAGCAAGGCCATCGGCGGACTTCTCACATGATAAATCCAAAATCTCACATGATGTGGGATTAGGAGCAAAAGGCTCGTCTCGTGACGATTTTGCCTTGACGGTTTCAATTTTGTCCTTCGAAGGGATCGAATGTGGGTTCTCGAACATTTTAGCAAAATTACTAACACGTCCCTTCGGAATTAATTGTCGTTCATCTTGTAAAAACGAGGGTTTCATGATTTCCTTTAAAACCTTTTCACATTTTTCTTCTTTAAAATCATTTATTGGAATTTCTTCAAAATTAAGTGTATATTGATTTAGAAAATCCTCAATAATTTCATCTTCATTAGAAAAATTAGGTTTACAAGGTACAAGATTTAAAATTCCCAAATATCCTACGAGTTTTTCCTTAGGTTTATTTTCACAAACATTTTTCAAAACTTCGTTGGATGGCGGTTTCGTTGCCTCATCGTTCTTACTTGATGACGAAGGTTGCACGACTCTAAAATTCGAGAGATATGGATCAATACGAGACGTACGAGTCTTAGGAGTCGAAGTAACTTGAACCTCTCCTACGGGATTAGGATTGGTGTTTTTAGACAAAGAATTGAATTTTTCCACTAAGCCCTCGAACATTAAAAGAAGTTTATCTCTCTCATTAGCGTGATCATTATTAATTTTATCTATGCATTCTTTCCACATCACTTGATTTTGGTCATACAAACGTTGTTGCTCTTCAAGAAGGGTGTCATAATTGTGTTCCATTTTTTTGTAAGTCTCCCCTTGGGCTTCCAATTTTTCTTTGTAATACTTATCGAGATCGACCACATGTTCTTGAAGTGACTCTATAAGTTTGTTATGACGGCTCATATAATCACAAAAAGATTCATTTAGACTCATTTCTTCATTTTGATTTTCACCACAATTAAAAGACGAATCAAATGACGAATGTGGTTGGTGACCTTGGTCGTTAGATTGAAAATTGTCACCATCACCACGTGGAGGAGAGTTATAGATATAACCCTCACGACCTCCATAAACTTCACAATTAAAACAATTAGCCTCATCGGGTGGGCCTCCACAATATGGACACGAAAAATATCCCTCATCATTAGACATGATGCAACATAAACGGTGTTACGAGAATTAAACGTTTAGAGGGTGAAAGAAGAGAATTATGAAAATAGAGGGAAAGCAAAGAAGATTCTTTTTGGTCGTTTTGTGGATTTTCAATTTTTTTGTGTTTTTGATGATATTTAATTTTTTTGGTTTTTGGTGTATCTTCGTAGACAACAATCTACAAAATCTCTCCTCGAATCAAACTCTTGATTAAAGAAGCCTCAAAGGAATGAAAACGATCACGTGGAGTGAACGCCTTCGAATGACTTTAGAACTTTGGTGAAAACCAAATTGTTCACGAGGGTTTAATCACAAAGAAAACCAAGCAAATATAGTATACGTATTAATACTTTGGGCGGCAAAACCCTCGATTAGCCTTCAAAATCAAAATACTCACAAGCAAGCGGGGAAACGAGGCGGCGCGAAGCACTTAAGAGCCTTTTTCCTTAGGGTATATTTTATAATACCCGCCTTATACCCACCTTATAGTTCGTATCTTTCAAAATCGAGCTTCACGAAAGTATTTATCTATTTTTGCCTTTTCTTTTTGTTTGAGATTCGAATACAATGATCGAGTGATGAAATCCCGAATCAAGGTTGTGTTTTCACACTTTTGGAGATATTGTATTTTGGTTGTGATACTTAATACAATATATTAATAATATTCACAAAGAAAAACCGAGAAAACCGATAATACGTGTTAAGGGAGTTCCACTTAACACAAATATTATTTTGGATAATATCAAAAACAAAATTTTCCAAATTAAGACACGACACACCTCCCCGGCAGCGGCGCCAAAATGATTGCGGTAAAATTTAGATAACTTGCTTTAGGAAAAACAAGCAACTAAATATGAGCGGTAAGTATCGAGTGACGGTTTAGGAAAACCGTGCACTAATGACCCTCAATCACTTAAAAAGAGATGAAAGATTCGTTTCCCAAGGAGGTATGGTGTCGTGAATTAACTTGTATTTCTTTGAGATTAATATTGAGAAGATGGAATGACGGTTTCTTGGAAATTACACTATGACGTAAAAAACGAAAACGTAAAACCGTAGAAAAATCACTAAAATTAAAAATTATTAAAACCAAAAACAAAATCAAGACAAAGATTAAAAAGACTAAAACAAGTCTAAAATAATATAAATAAAGACAAAAATCCAATAAAGATATTTTATAACCTTTTATTAATTAAATAATTAATTTTAAATGCTAATTAAAGCCCTAAAATTAAATTTAATTAATTCAAATGTCAAAAATATGATTTTATTGAATTATTACTCAACTTATATTATTATAAGACTAAAAAGTAATTTTCTAAAAATTAAAACCTATTAAAATTATTTTTAAAACTCTAAAAATGATTTAAAAATAAATAAAAACTAATTAAACTTAAAATAATTATAAAAATAAATCTAAAAGTTATGAAAATATTCTAAAAATGGAAATAGTCCTATTTAATGCCAAAGAACCTAGGAAAAATGAAAAAGAAAGAAAAATAAAATTTTGAAAATTAATTAATAAAATAATATTAAAATACTCCAAAAAACATAAAAGTCACTAGTTGCGCCGCAACTAGTGGGGTCTTGCGCCGCAACAAGTGTTGCGAGATCACCAAGGTCAGCAGCACCTTCAGTTGCGCCGCAACAAGTATGACTTGCGGCGCAATTCGTGTTACGGGAAAAACTTTGGCCTGCAGCTCCTTGTGTTGCGCCGCAATCTTCTGTCTTGCGGCGCAATTCGTGTGACGTGTCTGGTTGTTTTGCTGATGTTCAAGCTTCTTCCAAGTATGATACAAGCCAAGAGGACTTGGCAATGAGCTTTGTTTGGAGATATTGTTGGAACAATTGGGCACCCTTGAGCTTATTGAAGCTCAAGGAGTCAAGTAACACACAAATAACAACAAGAATCAAAGATCAACAATCAAAGATCATGCACAAAGTTCATCACAAATCAAGCAAATTAGCAATATGCAGATTTTTAACACCCTTTTTACCTTTTAAACTCAACAAATTTACTCCAAACTTGTGCCAAACTATATTACCATCTTACTAACATCTAACTTAACCTTAATCAAGTTGTCTAACACCTTTTAGCAACACAAATCAATGATTGTACCCTGCTTAAACCTGTTGCCAAACACCCTTTAAACTTTTTGAAAACCAATTTTAACAAAGAAAAACCTTACAAACCCTATGCAAACTTGTTCCAATATCTCAAAACATGCATAACAACACTTGAGAACACAAATCCACTATCTATAACACACTTAATCAATCAATCAAGCAAAATCATGTAACAAGCATTTTTATGAACTTTTTCAAGGTAAAAGGGAGATACCTTAGGTTCTTACATCCAAGAACCTAGAGGATGAAAATCCTCCTCCAATCCAACCCGGGTTGGAGCTGAACCAAATCAACAAGCCTTCAACCTATTGAACACAAAACAAAGAAAGAAAACACAAAAACAAGTAATAATATATATTTTTTTTGATTTTCTTTTCTTTCTCTTAAATCTTTCCAAAACCTTTTCAAACTTCCAAATATGTTTTCTAAAACCCTATATTACCAATAACATCAACCAAGAACACCAAAATACCTTTTGAGAAGATTTTACCAAAATCTCTCAAAATCTCAAAACCTTAAACAACTTTGAAAATTAAAGTTGCTTAACCAAATAAAAGTGGAACTCAGAATCAATCTCCTCACAACACACAAACTTTTAAAAACAATAAAAAAGGAATTACACTTGAATATTTCAAAAACCAAACTTTTTATTTCTTTAAAAAGGAATTACATGTGAGAGACTAGAAACTGGAACAAAGGCTTCACACAAGTTGTGAGCTCCTTTTATAGAGTCCTAAGAAGATACTAGAAGGCTAAAAACATAAAACCCTAATCATAAGAAAATCCCAAATGTGCCCTTGAGTGCATTTTGTCCTCTCATTTGATCTTGGCCTTTAAATTTTGCTTTGTGAGCAAGCATATCATCTTGGACGTCCATTTTGCCACGTCACTAGTCTTGGAGGCTAAGGAATGATGTGATTGGTGGATTGGGGAATTGGGGGTTTGGTGCATATGAGTGGGATGCAGGTTTTTAGGAGTGGGAAGGGTTTTGGCATGTGTGAATTAAGTGTGTGCAAGTTTAATTGGGTTTTACCCAAGTAATTGTGGTGGTAATTTCTGGGCATGGTAAAGATGGTGAATAGTACCATTTGATCCGAAAATAGGGGTGGTGCATGTGTTAGGCGCATTTTTTGTTCAAATGTTTCAGCTTTGTCACTTTTGGTCCTTGTTTTTTCAGATTTTTGGCTTTTAAGGTTTCCAGCCCTATAACTTGACTTTCCTTTGTATTTAAGTTTCATCACTTGACAATTTTGGCACAAACTTTCTCCAAAATGTTTCCAAGGACTATTCTTGCTATTTTGAGTATTTCAAGGGCTGAACTTGGACAAAGTTGATCTTCAAAGGTCTTCAATGTCTCTTAAACTTCATGAGGGACCATAATTGGCAATTTGAATTTGTTGAGGGACCAATCTTGCCATTTCTTCAAAGTTGAAGGACCTTTTTGCAATTTTGACAAACTTAAGGGACCAAACTTGTAATTATTAATATACAAGGGTTTTAAGTGTCATTTCTTCAATAAATGATGATCAATCTTGTTTTGTCTTCAAGTCTTCAAGGGTATTTGATGATAATTCCATGATTAGGGCCCGGTTCATTGCACGGCTTCGTTTCTCGTGTCCGTTTTTCCTTGTATCTTGTGATCTTTTGTCTTTTTCACGATATCCATACCTAAAATACACAAGTAAACAAACACAAGCATATATATGGTATTTTATGACATTTTAATGCATTTAAAGCCCGAAAAGAACGATGAGATCATGTATAAATGCCATCTCATCACTTATAATCATCTTGTTGAAATAAATTAGGACGCCTTTTTATTTGAACAAGAAAGTTATAAGTTCCCGAACCATAAATCTATAATTCTTGTTTACATGGATTGGGACGCCTTTGGATGTAAACAGCGAATTATAAATGAGTGGGCTCAAGTGTGCCTGAGTTGGTTTGTGATTATTTTGTATACGGATGTATTTCTTCGACTCGTGTTTCGTTGATATGAATCGTTCATTACGGTCGTCATGATGGTTATTATTGATTATCGTCTAAGTACGAGTAACTCGTTAGTCTTCTCTCGAATTATAATTTGTTTCTATGGACCATTTCTAATGTGTCCTAACTATCGCGAGCATTATAAGCTAATCGTTAAGAACCATTACCTGTTCTGAGAACAGATGACTTGTTTAATCGACACTAGTTGTGTACTTGTGGATTGACTGAGGATTAATTTATCAACACAACTCATCGTGAATGAAAAAAAAATCTTCAGATTCTTTCTTGTTATTATGGATGGTTCATCGAATAATTTTTCAAACATAACGAGAAAATATTTGGGTATGAATCCATTTGTGAGCACCCTGTAATATCTATTGGGTATGGATCCGTTTGCGAGCACCCTGCAATGTCATCTGGGTATGGATCCGTGTTTGAGCACCCTCTAATGACGAAAATATTGTTCTATATGCATCTATGCAATCAAGATCGTGAACATCCTTTAACTTGCAAACTTTCGTTTGACTGGACTTATCTGAAGATCCTATCTATTATTTATTATGGCTTGGCTACTTAGCAAGCCTGATTTAACTTGACTGAACTTATTTGATTTGGCATGGCTTGGTTTTCTTTTTTAAGCATGCCGTAATGTGATTATATGTGCCTAATTATGGCTTTTATATTTGATTTGGATCATAGTTCCTCCGATCGAGTAATGTATACTCCAAACGATTTTCGTGTCGATGAATTCGCTTTTGACGAAATAAGTTTTCATGTTTGAGATCAATGCAATTGGGTTATTTTTTATGACTAGTACTAATTACCTCGTCTTGATTATTTTGTAACGTTTCGATGGACTTATGTGTGATCCATGCGATTTTCTCTTACGACGTAATGGCTTTTATCAGACCCGTGGACGATGTGTGTTTTAATTTTATTGACGTGGTCACCGATTGTTTTAGATTGATTGTCGCATTGGAAAATTTCTCAAATGCGCCCAATTCTTTTGTCTCTTAACTTTTCATGTGGAATTTTTCTAACTTATATCGACCGTCGCAAGTTTGATAAGCTAGTAGTAATGTACCTTGAGGCACTTCTAAAAATTGACGGTTTGTTAATTTTCCGCTTTCAATGGCTTCTTCTTCGAGTTATGTATTATTCTCTGCTTATAAGGGTTAAAACTACATTTAAAACGTTCATTCATGGTTGTTATGTATATTCGTTGCTTTGAATTTTGTTCATTTAACATTCGTTAGAAACCTCAGCGATGACTTCTCTATCTCTCACCTCTTCGCCCTTTAACCAAAGACTATTGAGACAATTAAACGCTGGGACATCGCTTCCTAAAGGGGTAGATAATGTAGTAACCCGAACATTAAAGTCAACATTTAGAACGAGCTCTAATACTAATTCTACTATTCGGACCAATATTTATTAATCAACTTTTATTTGTCATGTTCGTTCGACGAATAATATTGATTTCTCGACTAGACGGCAAGATTAGGGTTTTAATGTATCAAATATGTGTCATTTATTATTTATCGGCAAAGTATATGTCCGTCATCGACTGTAAATATCATCGTTATGACATAGAAATATTTTCTATTTTCATCGATTTGATTTCTCGTTTTATGAGAATTCTTGGTAATTTACGTTAAACCTTTAGGCGTCATTCGTTTAGGCGACGTGTTAACGTTTATTAAATTATAAGCCCTCCTTTATTTATTGAAATATAAATGTTCTCCGAATGCCGATGTTTTTATTTTATATTGAGCGTTTATTTTCGTGTCTAACGCGTATCTTTTAAATCGCGTAACTTTTAAAATATCAGACATCGATAATACCCGTTTTAACAAATCGTGGAACAAAAATATTAAACGTTAGCCACTTAACTTATAGCCGATCCATATTGTTCCTTGGTAACACGTGTAATATCTTCTCATCATATTGATAAACTTGGCATCTTTTCATGTATATCAATAGTAATCTTCTTTTCATTTGTAAAGAAATAGAAACACGTCTCTTTTGGTGCCTTCATTTACCGAATCAAAACCAAGCCACCAATACCATAAGCTTAATTTTATTTAGCTACCTTTGATGATTTTATTTAACTTGATGTTCTAGCATACACCTTGGTATAAATTCATCTTGATCATCATCAAAACATCATTTTTGTGGGATTTGAGGTTGTGTTCTTCAAGAAGTGTTGTTTTTCCTCATCTTTTTGTAAGATTTCATTGATCATTCTTGTAGTAAATTTATTTATATATATGTATTTATCATTTATCTACTGAAAATGATGATTTAATAGAGTATTATGGGGTTGATGACATTGTATATAATTTGTGAAAGTATAGAAACTAGCCTAGACAAGCCCTATATATAATTATTGTGAATTCTTGTTTAGGACAGTGGCTAAAACGTGAATGTTGTGGGAAATCAGTAGGATTTGACCCTTGTATAATTATATAGGGTGATAGGTCTTTATTTTGTGGCGATTTGGCCGGGTCGCTCGTCTTGTGACGATACCCGATGAATTAGATATGACAAAAATACGACACTAGATCAGAATCTGACCTGCTGTAAAGATGAACTGTTTACTCAAAAATTTCGTATACCAACATATGAATATGTAAAACTAAAAGTTGTAGATAAAATCATATAGAACTAGAATCAATTGGATAGTCCACCAGTTCAATACGGTTTGAAAATGGCGGCTGAAACGGTAGAAACGAAGTTGGCTGCGAATGACAGCCAACTCTTCTAAGTGATAAAATGGGTAAATGATCTATAATAAATATAAATTATGGGAAATTGAACCTATAATAAGTAAACTACATAAGTTAATAAAGAATTTGGTAAAAATAACTCATCTATACTATTTACGGTTTAGGAGAAGCGACGTAATCTACGAGGGATGTCGAGAAATTGTAAGAAATGGGACTATATTAAATTAATGTTTAACGTGACGATTTTTATAAAACCGAGGTGGTATGACCCACTTACCGGGAATTAGAGACCCATTTACATACTGATAATTAGAATTCTCGAGACCCGACCAACATGAAATATTAAGTGGACATTGTTTGGAGGCGTTTTAGGACCCGAAAGGCATATAAAGTGGATTTGGGCCACAAAAGCCCTACATACACTTATAATGGCTATTGAGCCATTATTGGACTTGAGATTCATAATAAGTTTGATATTGATTTTAAAATGGAATTAATTCACATGAGTATGTAATGGGCCACTAATGAGCTTTAATGGGCTTAATTGTCAAAATGGGAAAATATATGGTAAATTATTAATAAAAGTCTTACGAAAAGTTTTATAAAACTTATACAATGTCCAAACTTACTAAAGTGAAATATTTACATTTGTGTTTGACTTATGTATAGTCTCGAGCCTAAGACGCGTCTCGTCATTATTAGGTCTCGTTCAGTTATATGTCGACCGTTCGACATCTCGTTCTCGATCAATGAGCGATTGATATCTCGTGAAGTCGTGTATCGACTATTGGACGTTTATTCCTTGATCGACGTGTTGTACCTATATCAGGTGAGTTCATAGCCTCGCTTTACTGCTTTATATGTGTTAATAAACCCGCGAGGGGGAATACATGCTCTTGGTATAAAAATATGATGTCTATATATATGCTTTTGAGAGAATACATGTTATTGTAAATGAATGTAAGATGGTTGATTATATGCTTTTGAAAGATGAACACAAGCGTTGATTGTATTGATTGTGAACCGCTATTTGCTAAGTGCTGTATTGCCAAAATTTTGAAAGTCCCTATAAACCCATGAACCGTTAACTACCTATGATGGGTAGGCGCTGGTACAGACGGATGGATCCATCGGGGATGGCCCCCACCTGGGCAGGTCGCACCTGTGGGTTGGAGGCTCAGCCAGGTGTGTTGTATTAGAAGTAAGGGGGTATTCGGCAAAATACCTGACTAGGGCATTATTATACTTAAGGCTTCGGTGTCATGGCTTAGTAGAATAGCGTGGACTTTGGGTATTGCATGTGTTGCACTATCGACAGTGGATGAGATTCTTGTGTTCAAAAGCTTTATGGTTTATTTAAAAACCCATTATTGTTTATTAAAAACCTATGAATTCACTCAACCGTTGTGTTGACATGTTAGCATGTATTCTCAGGTGTGTAGGTTTAAGAGCAGCTGGAGCATGGAGCCGCGCAGGATAAAGTAAAGGCATAACAAACAATTTCCATTCGATACATTTGACAAATCTTTATTATTTCTTAAGGTTTGTATAAACTGGTGGGACCTCTTTTTTTAGTTAACTCTGATTTAATAAAATTTTCGAATGGTTTATTTTATAAAACGTCTCTTTTGAGGTCGTTTTCTATGACTATGTGTGATGTGCTATGAAGTAACACCCAATGTTGATATTCCGCTGCCTTGTGAAATTAGGGGTGTTACAATGTTCAAAATAAATTTGAATTTAATTAACACGATTTTTGTTGATTTATTGAAATTAATTAATAAGATCCGTCAATGTTCGAAAAATTCTTTGTTTATACTTTGGTAAAAAATTTCTTAGTTGAAAAGCAAAAATTGTCGTTTCAAATTTCAAGTCATGGTTTAAACGGTTTCCTCAATCCTTCTTAGGTTGTCTTTGAGGTATACACAAACGTTTACCCCTAAACAGGAGTTTAGTTAAATGATTTGGGTATAAGGGAATAATCCCTCAAAAGTTCTTTTTGATAAAACATTTGTCAAAACATATTTGCACTTTCTTTTTGGGTAAAACCCAAAGTCTTAAAAGGGCTCTTAATTTTTGAAGAGTCAATATAGATTCCATTATCTTTTAGTCACACGGTCAAATAATGTAAAGGATTAAGCCTTAATTAACATGTTAAATACTCAAGGTACAAGTTTTCATTACTCGGCCAATTCAGGGCAGTCTATAAATGATTATTAACTCCTTCTTATTCTTATAAACAATCAGATGGTCCTTAATGATCACAAGCATGAATTTATCAAATTACAGCCTACACATGTGATTCACAAAATTTATGGGTGCTACATATGCGTTGGTCAATCCAAACAACATAACATGAAACTCATAATGTTCACTACGAGTTCCGGATGTAGTGATTGGAATAGATAATCTTTTTTGCGGACGCGAAATTGATGATAACCATGCCGTGAATCAAATTTTCGAATATATGCTAGAACCTTGTAAATGATCGAACAAATCTATCATATTGGGTAGTGGATATAGATTTTTTTATAATCAATTTACCTAGTTCACGGTAATTCAACAGATATAAGGAATAATAACACCATAGCTCTTCATAATGACGAGCTCGGTAAAATAAAAGCTTTCTCCGACAACTCTCTCAGTTGTGCGGTATTACTTTTAATTCAGATGGTGTTGAAGTACAGTGCACACGCCACGGGTGCAGCACCGGGAATATAATCAATACCAAATCCAACCTGCCTTAATGGCAAAAGTCTAGGTAATTCACCAGCAAATACCTCCTAAAGTTTCAAATAACATGACCATCTTTTTATACATTTACTTTTAAGTTCTTCTTAGATTACAAGATCTATGACTAATACAACCATTCACGGTATAATTTCAATTCTAAATGCAGGATATGGTCATCCATAAAGAATTATTTAGATCACTTTTGATAATCAACATCTTATCAATTAGGGGAATTCTATTAGAGTTCCCATCAATTAAGACAATGTCGTCATGTCATAATCAATCAATCCATTCTACTGGCACTATCAACTTTCAGTTTCATTACCGTTGATAAGATGTGAACTTCTCAAAAGACTAATAATAATTCATAATCCTTCACAAATTCAAGGATATATGGAGACATAACTAACCTTAAAAAGAGTAAGGTTAATGCATGATCTACGCGAGAGAATTTCAAATCAGATACAGACGAAAACACTAACGAATATGATTATATCCCATGTTTTCATAATTTGAGTACGCATTCGAAAGCTCCTCGGATCGTTACCCAGGTCATTCAAATTAATTTAAATAAAAAGAAATGATAGGAACGTCGATACAACCAGTCGGGTATCAACACTCGGTAATTAGATACTTTTCCAAAGAATCTCACCACGGGAGAATTGGACAAGAAGGGAATATCAATTATCAATTAAGTCAATTTCCACAGATGATTAAATTCGACTCAGAAGAACAAATGGTATGGGCACATATGTAGGTGTCCCTAATAATATGTCCCTATTTTGCACTTTTTGCACATCTCATAAAATTTAATCTTTCAAAATCTTCAAAGAAAAATTAGTGTTTATTAATAATTTCATGGTGACTACTAATCAGCCTTGCATGGTCCCTTCCAAATTGTATGTAGGCGCGCAACTATATACAATTTCAAGATTAACGATGCAATACTCAGTTCGTCAAAACTTTGTTATCATGTTTAAAATATATATTCATGCTTAATTCAAAATGATTTTACAGATATGTTCTTTATCATGAAAACAATTAAGTTTTCCAAGGTGTTTCATAAACAACTTTATTTCGATAACGATAATTTATAAGTCTCACTTCAAATAATCCTTACGGTGATGAAAATTCAATTTTTCTCAAGGTATACTGTTTTAACTTATAAAAACAAGGAGTGATCTGCAAAAGAGTGATGAAAAGTTGTTCACCAAGAACTAACTACAATATGATAGGAAATGAGCTTAGCCAATTAATCATGAGGTTCATGACCTCGATGGCACTCAAAAAGAATAATCCACAACGTAACTCAAATAGAGATGAGTACTTGCTTAATGGTTGCATCACTAATGCGAGCATTAGGAATAAGCAATAAAGGATAGATAACATTGATACATGTAGGATTTAGCAATCAAACGTAGTCTTTTCATTAATCACAAACAAGTCAAAATTGTACCGTAACACATTACGTGTCACTATGTCATACAATTCCAAGAACTCATCCTACCAACTGAGTCTCAGTTAAGTTAGGGATTTTTAATAGATACCACAATGAATACTAATCTACAAGAGTCATTAGGTGTTCCACATGTCCTAGAAGATCCATCGGTCTCAATTTAGAAGAAGATTTCTTCAATTTATTTCTTGGACACTAGACATCCTCGTTAGTGGACAATAACATAGGAACAGCCCTTAACACGAATCAATAATCAATTAAAACCTTATAATTTAATCACAGAACTTAACGACTTCCTCTTAACAATTTCATATTCCATACGAATTAAATTTTACTTTATTCTAGTTTCAACCAAATTATACTTAATGCAATATCCTACCTCACTCTCCTATACTTTCAACCTTATTCTTAGACCTTAAGAGGGCAATAAAAGCTCAATATGAACAACACTTAATTTCCAATCCTATGGCTCTTACAACAATAGTTATCAAATGAGTCACTAATATGAAATGACTCGATCATTCAATTAGACTTCTCGGAAATGTACTAGTGGCATGAGGCTTTTGGGTAATGGTTCCATTGACAGCCTCAAGTGCAACATTCACCCTTTCGATTTCAATTTAAGAATTGGGTGACAACGAATCAGATGACACCTTTCCAGGTGGTAACGTTTTGTCAAACTCCACTCTATAAGGAAAGATCGTCATGACATCGATATCAGATCTAATCTCGCCAATTCTTCTTCAATATCACAATCAACTAATATCTACATTTCTACGAGAATCAACCATTTTGTTGGGATCATAAATATCCACAACTCGGTTTAGATCTAGAATAGCTAGAATTCCTACGGGAATAGCTTCGATTGATTTGCTAGGGAAGTTAGGGTTTCTTATGACAATCTACGTCGTATAAATATCTTGTATACGTATTGAAATAATCATCAAACAATCATGTAATCAAATTAAAACATATATATAATCCAAGTTTGATATATATATATATATATATATATATATATATATATATATATATATATATATATATATATATATATATATATATATATATATATATATATATATATATATATATATATATATATATATATATATATATTAAAATAACACTTCTCAGTCTGGCCTTGTCGGTAACTCGGGAATTCTTCGGCACCGTTATAGTCAAAAGATTTTTAGACATTTTTAGAAAAATGTTTATAGTTAAAAGATTTTGAAATGTTTTATTCAAAACCTTGGTTTTAAAAATCTTTCGTTCTCTATAACGAGAGCTCTGGTACCAAACTGTAATACCCCCAAATTTATACAATTCAATACAGCAGAAGACTCGTTGGTGTTACGGGATAGCACATTACTCACATCATAGACAACGCTTAAAAATCGCTTCGTTTAATAATAAAGCATTTCCATTCATAAATATCAAGTTTACATAGGTCCCAAGTCATAGTATTTCATACAAGTTTTACAAAGCATTTGAATGGAAATTATTATTTAAGTGCGGGCCATGAATTCTTGTTGTCTTCTCGAGAATTACCTTCAAGTACCTGAGTTAAAACATGTTAAAAGAAAAGGTCAGCGAAAACGCCGAGTGAATTCATAGAGTTTAATAAAACCATTAATATATCATCGGTATATAATTAATACCGAAAATCATTTTTGTACAAATCCTGAGAAGTGTTATTTTATACAAATCCTTATCAAAATCATAATATAGGCTTTTGCCTTCAAAATCATTATAGGAAACAAAGTCGTAAAAACATCATACAATACGTTTTATAACGTTGTATAAAGTTAAATAATAACCATTACATGAATATGGTTATGTAAAACCAAAACACGAACATAAAATCAATAATAAGACCCCGTATTGCTAGTCAGGCAATATATTGTAATTCAATGCGTATAGCAGTATTTTCGTTATTTGGATTATTATAAGCCGCATGACATTGCTACCTTACTATAACAAACAACGGGTAGCTAACCCGAAACTCATTTGCCCATCTAAATTAGCGTGTCGTCACAATAATCACTTGTGTAAATCTTCTCATACATAAATTTGCTTACCAATCAATGTGGCACGACGGGGATCAACCGTCAAGGCGCGAACTGGGGTGATCGTCCCGAAATAGTACTATTATATGCACAAGCGTCTACCAAATCCCGGTAGTTCACAATTCATGCTAATAGGACTTTTAGTGACATAACCTAACTTTAATAATCCATTTCATTTCATTTATCGGGTCATATAAACATTCATCGGGTCATACAATCAATCAGGTACAAATCAGTAAACAAACAATCATGACAAATGGTGTTCTATTTTATTAAAACTAACATGTTATCTCCCTCGTGGGTTTATAAAACATTTCATAAAAACATTTAAAAGAGTGCGAGGCTATAAACTCATGTTGATTGGGAAAGGTGGTTATCGGCGATTTGGATGTACGGTACGTGCTTCAATCACGGAAACCTAGAAAAATAATACTTGTCTTAGACTCTTGTCCAATGAATTTATAAAAATAACAATTATGTATACATATGATGATTTTATATATATGATGATGATCAAGTAGGTTTATACATTCTCATTTACTCATTTTAGTGTTATGTATTGGTAACTTTTATACTAGTTTACTAGTTTTACTTATTTACATGTTTTAGGCCCAATAAGCCTATTACAAGCCCATTACTTCATTAGCCCAATTATACTTTTAATATCAGTATTATACTTTACATGTTGGGCCTAAGTAGGTTAAGCCCAATAAGTAAGTTTATAAGTGTTTTACCAAACTAGTCTGGTTAATAGTCCAATAAGGCTACTTTGGCCCGTTAATGTCTATATGTTGTAAAGCTCGGGTTTATCGGTTTTTACTTGTTATATAAGTTTATACATCAGTATGTGAGTTTATAGAAGTTTACATTAGAAGGGTCCGACCGTCTAAGTTTTATTTGACAAAAACGTTAATCTTTCGGTTTTAGCCGAAAAGACGTAAAACTTTAGTATATAGTTTTATAATTTGGAAAAACATTATACTTTTGGTTTATATAAAATGTCCCATTTTAATATCAATATATATAACTCTTTGTTTATAATTATTATCAACTAGTGGGTTGTATATGTGTATATTTTATATAAATTTTTGAGTGCTTATATTATATACTATTTATTTACAAAATCATTCCAAAATTGTAAGTCCACTAAAATGTCCATATCTAGAGTTCTATAATGAGATAGGACCTCAAATTTTTATGACAGAAACTACATGATATGTGCTTCATTTTATTCTTGTATAGCTACTGATGAATCAACCTCTAAATATTTTAATAAATTCTTCCAAAACAGTGTAGGCTGATTTGCACTCTAATTTTGTTTTGATCATATCTCACTCATTTTGATGATTCCATTGCATGACCAACTCTCACATGTGTATAACACCTAATACTTACTGTAAATTGATTCCACTATGCCATTTTATCATTTTAGCATTTGGTTACTTACTGTTTTTATACAGCCATCATATTAAGCAAGATTTTAACCATTTTACATGTGGTTTTCTATCTTTTTACCCATGTTTATCAACACCAAATCCCCACATAATATTTGTATCATCATTCATCATCATATACATATACATAATGTGACAATCCGTCAATTTACGATTGATATTTTATCCTCAAATATTATTTGAAAATATTATTTTAATGTTACAATATGAACTCACTTATTTTGGGAAGAAATTTGGATTTACGTCTTGGAGTAGCATCGACTACGTCTAAACCGGAGGATTCAACGTTACGTGCCTACGTTTACATACACTGTCTTTGGTGACAGTCCGACATTTCAGAAAATAAATTTGTCCGTGAATATTATTTTGGAGTTTTAAATTTGTGTTGGTTCATAAACTCACAAATTTACGAGAAGAGACTAGGACTTACGATTTTATTTTGACGTCCTTTACGACTAAACCGGAAACCTTAGGATTACGTATTTACGTTTTCAAACTCCGTTTTTGATGAAACAATTTTTATTAGATTCGTTTTGTGTCGCTGATTCATAATTTATAAAAAGTTTTTCATAAAACGACCCGAGGGCACGCAAATCAAGGAAACTAGAATCGAGGAATACCCGTAAACTAGTGAGATGGGACAAAACACTTTGTCCCACCCCACTAGCAAAATGGGACGGCATAACAAGCCACCACATCACAAGATGTGGCAAGTTTCTAGCTAAACTTACACTTGTCTTAGCTTCACAATGAAGCTACACTTCCACTAACTTCACAAAACCATCAAACCAGTCACTTATACCATTTCTCACCATGCAATACCACACACAAACTCTCTCTACTCTCCCAAAAGTGCCGTCCCATATCTCACAAATAAACACCATTTGATCAATTCCAACCACAAAATCATGTGTTATTTACACATATGTTGAAGCTCTCTTGAAGCTCTCTTGAATGGTGGTGATTATAACATCCATGGAGGAGTATTCATGGTCTCATGGGGCTGATTTTCCACAAGGAGTTGATGAAGATTGGAGGTCTTGAAGATGGTCTTGGCTCTGCACAAGTTTCTCCATCAAAAATCCATGTTTTGATCAACCTACATCATCATGGTGGTATAAAGATTGTCCTCCTCAACTTCTTGTTATTTTGATTATGTAAACATGTATTTTATTTCCTATTGTATATATTTATGATGATTATATGATGATAAAAATGTTATGTGGGGATTTGTTATTGATAATCATGGATAAAAAGATGAAAAACTATAAGTAAAAATGGGTAAATCTTGTTTAATTAATAGGCTGTATAAAAACAGTAAAGAACCATATGGTAAACTGATAAAATTGCATGGTTTGATCCATTTACAGTAAGTAGATGATGTTATACACATGTGAGAGTTGGCCATGCAATGGAATCAAAATAATGAGTGAGATATGATCAAAACAAGTTAGGTGGTGTAATCTGAATAAGCAGTTTTGTAGGGACTGTTAAGGCAAGTTAAACTCAAAATGGGCAGTAGCTATAACTAAGTTATATGTAGCACATATTATAAAGAACATGTCATCCAAAAATGAGCTTCTAAGTCATTATAGAACTCTAGATATGGTAAAAATGGTGAACATGAAGTTAAAAATCAGATTTTGGAAATAATGTTTATTAATATTATATAAGCACTCACATTATAATGTATAAAATATAAAAATATAAACCCACTAACTTATAAAACTTATTTATATAAATGTATAAAAGGTTAATTAAATGGGTAAATTATATAAATGGTGGTAAAATAATATTTATAAGTAATAAAAACTATAAACTTGATTTTTACGACTTTTTCGGCTATTGCCGTGAAATAAACGTTTTTCGCCAAATAAAACTTAGACGACCAAACCCGTCTAATGTAAAGTTTATAAAAATCATATACTGATGTATAGATAACTAAGACAAGTAAAAACCGATAAAACCCGAACTATAAGAATTACGGACATTTACGAGCTAAGTAAACATAGTGGACTAATACTTGAGCTAATGATTGGACTAAATAAGATAAAAACTTATAAAAAGAGCTTATTGGGCTTAACCCATTTGGGCCCAACTTGAAAGTGTATGTACTGATAATATAAGTACAAGATGGATTAAAATAAGTTAAATAACTTATAATAAGCTTATTGGACTTAAGACACGTAAATGGGTAAAACGAGAAAACTAGTATAAAAGTTATCGACACATAACTCTAAAATGAGTAAACGAGAATATGTAAACCCACTTGATCATCATATATATATACAATCATCATATGTATACATAATTGATATTTTTATAAATTCATTGGACAAACGTCTAAGACCGAGTATTATTTGTCTAGGTTTCTGTGATTGAAGCACGTACCGTACGTCCGAATTGCCGACAACCCGCCTTCCCACATCAACGTGAGTTCATAGCCTCGCACTCTTTTAAATGTTTTTATAAACCCGCGAGGGAGATAACATGTTAGTTTTTATAAAATAGGACACCATTTGTCCCGATTGTTTGTTTATTGATTTTGGACCCGAATGATTGAATGACCCGATTGTATGACCCGATAAATGATTAATGGACCCGATAGATGAAACAAAATGGATTATTAAAGTTAGGTTATGTCACTAAAAGTCCCATTAGCATGAATTGTGAACTACCGGGAGTTGGTAGACGCTTATGCATTTAATAGTACTATTTGGGGAAGATCACCCCAGTTCGCGCCTTGACGGTTGATCCCCGTCGTGCCACATTGATTGGTAAGCGAATTTATGTATGAGAAGATTTCCAATAGCGTGACCTTTGTGACGACACGCTACTTTAGATGGGCAAAATTTGTATCGGGTTAGCTACCCGTTGTTGGTTTAGTAAGGTAACAATGTCATGCGGCTTATAATAATCCAAAACTAACAAAATACTATTAGACGCTTCGAATTACAATGTATTGCCTGACTAGCAATACTGGGTCATACTATTGATATTATGTTTGTGTTTTGGTTTTCATAACCATATTCATATAACGGTATTTATTTGATTTTATACAACGTCATAAGACGTATTGTATGATGTTTTTACGACATTGGCTCGTATAATAATTTTTAAGGCAAATGCCTATATTATGATTTTCGATAAGGATTTGTATAAAATGACTTTGGCTATTTTATGGCCTATTACAAAGATTTTCATAAAATGATTTTGGCTATTTTATGGCCTATTACAATGATTTGTACGAATTGATTTTTCGTACTAATTTTATACCAAAGTTATATTGATGAAATTTATTAAACTCTATGGATTCACTTGGCGTTATCGCTGACCTTTTCTTTTAACATGTTTTATCTCAGGTACTTGAAGGTAATTCTCGGGAAGACAACAAGAATTCATGGCCCGCACTTAAACAATATTTTCCATTCAAAATACTTGTAAAACTTTGTACAAAATATAATGACTTGGGACCGATGTAACTTTGATATTTATGAATGGAAATGCGTTATTAATAAACGACGCGATTTTTATGCGTTGTCTATGATGTGAGTAATGTGCTATCCCGTAACACCAACTAGTCTTCCGCTGTACTGAGTTGTATAAATTTGGGGGTGTTACAGTTTGGTACCAGAGCTCTCGTTATAGAGAACGAAAGATTTTTAAAACCAAGGTTTTGAATAAAACATTTCAAAATCTTTTAACTATAAACATTTTTCTAAAAATGTCTAAAAATCTTTTGACTATAACGGTGCCGAAGAATTCCCGAGTTACCGACAAGGCCAAGACTGAGAAATGTTATTTTAATATATATAACTTGGATTGTATATATATGATGTAATTTTATTACATGACTGTTTGATGATTATTTTGATTTTTATACGAGGTATTTATACGACGTAGATTGTCACAAGTAACCCTAACTCCCCTAGTAAATTAATCGAAGTTATTCTCGTAGGAATTCTAGTTATCCTAGATCTAAACCAAGTTGTGGATATTTATGATCCCAACAAATGGTTGATATTCGTAGAAATGTAGATATTAGTTGATTGCGATATTGAAGAAGAATTGGCGAGATTAAATCTGATATCGATGTCATGACGATCTTTCCATATAGAGTGGAGTTTGACAAAACGTTATCACCTAGAAAGATGTCATCTGATTCGTTGTCATCCAATTCTTAAATTGAAATCGAAAGGGTGAATGTTGCACTTGAGGCTGTTATTGGAACCATTACCCAAAAGCCTCATGTCACTAATACCTTTCCGAGAAGTCTAGTTGAATGATCAAGTCATTTCATACTAGTGACTCAATTGATAATTGTTTTTGTAAGAGCTAATAGGATTGGAAATTAAGTGTTTATTTATATTGAGATTGTATTGCCTTTACAAGGCCGAAGAATAAGATTGAAAGTATTGGAGAATGAAGTAGGATATCGACTTGAGTATAAAATTGGTTGAAATTTGGATAATGTAAAATTTAACCCATTTGGAATGTGAGATTGTTAATATAAGTCGTTAAGTTTTGTGATTGAATTATAAGATTTTAATTGATTGTTAGTTCTTGTTAAGGGTTGTTCCTAGGCCATTGTCCACTAACGAGGATGCCCAGTGTCCAATAAATAAATTGAAGAAATCTTCTTCTGAATTGGGACCGATGAATCTTCCGGGACAGGTGGGACACCTAATGACTCTTGTAGGTTAGTATTCATTGTGGTATCTTTTAAAAATCCCTAACTTAACTGAGATATCAGTTGGTAGGATGAGTTCTGAGAATTGTATGACATAGTGACACGTAATGTGTTACGGTACAATTTTGACTTGTTTGTGATTAATGAAAAAGACTACCTTTGATTGCTAAGTCCTACATGTATCGATGTTATCTATCTTTATTACTTCATCCTAATGTTCGCATTAGTGATGCAACCATTGAACAAGTACTCATCTTGATTTGAGTTACGTTGTGGATTATTCTTTTGAGTGCCATCGAGATCATGAACCTCATGATTAATTGGCTAAGCTCATTTCCTATCATATCGTAGTTAATTCTTGGTGAACAAGCTTTCATCACTCTTTTGCAGATCACATCTTGTTTTTATAATATAAAACAATATCCCTTGAGAAAAATTGAATTTTCATCACTATAAGGATTATTCACAGTGAGATTTATAAGTGATTGTTATCAAAATGAAGTTGTTTATAAAACACCATGGAAAACTTAATTATTTCCATAACGAAGAAAATCTTTGTAAATTTATTTTGATTCTTATTTAAGAATTAAGCATGAAAATGTGTTTATTATAAACATGATGATACAAATTTTGACGAACTGAGTATTGCATCGTTAATCTTGAAATTATATATAGTTGCGCGCCTACATACAATTCGGAATGGACCATGCAAAACTGATTAGTAGTCACCATAAAACTAATGAATAAACACTACATTTTCTTTGAAGATTGTGAAGGATTAAATTTTATGAGATCTGCAAGAAGTGAAAAATAGGGACATAGTGTTAGGGACACCTACATATGTGCCTATAGCATCTATTCTTCTGAGTCGAATTTACTCATCGGTGGAAATTGTCTTATTTGACAATTGACAATTCTTTCTTGTCCAATTCTCCCGTAGTGAGATTCTTAGGAAAAGTATCCGATTACCAAGTGTTGATACCCGACTGGATGTATCGACGTTCCTATCATTTCTTATGATTTGATTTCATTTGAATGACCTGGGTAACGATCCGAGGAGCTTTCGAATGTGTACTCAAATTATGAAAACATGGGATACATCCATATTCGTTAAATGTTTTCATCTGTATCCGATTTGAAATTCTCTCGCATAGATTATGCGTTGACCTTACTCTTTTAATAGTAGTTGTGTCTCCATATATCCTTGAATTTGTGAAGGATTATGAATTATTATTAGTCTTTTGAGAAGTTCACATCTTATCGACGGCAATAAAACTGGAAAGTTAATAGTGCTAGTAGAATGGATTGATTGATTATGACATGACGACATTGTCTTAATTGATGGGAACTCAAGTAGAATTCCCCTAAATGATAGTTGATTATCAATGGTGATCTAAATAATTCTCGATGGATGACCATATCCTGTAATTAGACTTGAAATTATACCGTGAATGGTTGTGAATTAGTTATAGATATTATAATCTAGAAAGAACCTAATATGAATTTATTAAAAGATGTTTCTATTATCTGAAACTTTAGTAAGTATTTGTTGATGAATTACCTAGACTTTCGCCATTAAGGCAAGTTGAATTTGGTATTTGATTATATTTCCGGTGCTGCACTTGTGGCTTGTGCACTGTACGTCAGCACCATCTGAATTTAAGGAATTACCGTACAACTGAGAGAGTAGTCGGAGAAAGATTTTATTATACCTAGCCTGTCATCCTGAAGAGCTATGGTGATATCATTCCTTATATTTATAGATTACTGTGACTGAGTAAATTGACAATCGAAAACGATATCCATAACTCGAAATGGAAGATTTGTTCGTTCATTTACAAGGTTTTAGTGTATGTTTTAAAGATTTGATCCACGACATGGTTATCATCAACTTCGCATCTGCGAAAAAGATTATCTATTCCAATCACTACATCCTGTACTTGTAATGAACATTATGAGTTTCACGTGATGTCGTTTGGATTGACCGATGCACATGTAGTATTCATGAATTTGGTGAATCACGTGTGTAGGCTGTAATTTGATAACTTCATGCTTGTGATCATTCAGGACTATTTGTTTGTTAATACGAATAAGAATGAGTTAATAATTATTTATAGATTGCCCTGAATTGGCCGAACAATTAAAACCTATATCTTGAATATTTAACATGAGATTTAAGACTTAATCATTTACATGATTTAACCGTGTGATTAATAGATAATGGAATATAAATTGACTTTTCAAAGATTTGAGCCATTTAGGCTTAGGGTTATAACAAAAAGAAAATGGAAATATGTTTTGACAAATGTTTTAACAAATGATTTTTAATGGATCATAACCTTATAACCAAAACATTTAACTAAACTCTTGTTTAGGGGTAAATGTTTTTGCATACTTCAAGATAACCTAAGAAGGATTGAGGAAACCCATTTAAACCATAACTTGAAATTTGAAACGATAATTTTTACTTTTCAACTAAGAAAACTTTGACCAAAGTATAAACAAAGGTTTTTCGAACATTTACAAAATCTTATTAAATATTTTCGATAAATCAACAAAAATCGTGTTAATTAAATTAAAATTTTATTTTGAACACCTTTATATAATTGGACAAACTAAGAAATTTAAAACTTTTACGTTTACACTTCATAAAAATTAACTAATAATTATTTAATTAATTATAATAATTATCGACGCTTTGGACGCCGGATTGAGAAAAACTGATAAAAATGATAGTTGAGACGAAACTGAAACTTAGAAAATATGAAGAAAGTTGAACGTAAATATTGGCGCATAATATAGAAAGAATATCTGAGTGAATTGTGGACATGATAATTATAACATCATGAGAAGTGAATATAGATACTGACATATTATATAAAAAGGATAAAGAATCAATTAAGATGTATTTCTTGATAATGAAGGTACAAAATAATTTGCTGAACGATATAAAAATAAACGATGTTTGTAAAAAGGATGATATAGATAATAAAAAGGGATTCACGACTAATATGAATCATTAAGAATGAGAAGCCGATGGCGTTAAATGTTTTAAAGACCACTTGTGGTTGTATAAATATGGAGATTTTGGAATATAGTTATGTTGGAATTTGTAAGTATAAGTATTATATGTATGTCATTTTGACTAAAAGTATCTTTGTCTGAAGAAGTTGTACTGATGGAAATTATGAAGGCAGACATCGCCTCATACATTAGTAAACGTCTAGCTATTGCAAAGGTCATCATCTGAATATTGATTCGATTTGGGTCATCGTCGACAGACTGGCCAAATCTGCTAATATCATTCCCGTTAATGATAAATTGTAACACCCCCACAAATGCTATGCGCAGCGGAACTACAACATTTGGGTGCTACACAGTTATCATCGCACACAAGATATATCAAACGACTCAAAAGACGTAAAAGTCTTGACATAATTTAAACATAGTTAAAATGTACATGTCTACTGTTTTCCAAACCCCAAAAGAATACAATACAGAGTTTGCGTTTAGGTCTCCACTGAATCTCAACCCAAAAATACATTTTCAATCTCATGACATAGTATGAATTTTTTTTATTTTTTATTTTTAGTGCAAAAAGGGAGGAAAACAAAGTAGACCGCCAAGCCACCACAACTTCCATCCTCGCATGCTCCGCTGCTATCAATCTTGATCACCTGAAACACATGCTTAAAATCATCAACACAAAGGTTGAGCGAATCTATAGGTTTATCAAATCATAAGTTGAACATAAGTATTAAAACCAATCATGATCATTCAATAGCATTGTCGTACTCACAATCTATTACTCAAGGATATGACAATTGTGTTTAAGCTCATGACACTAATCCGTTAACTCAATCACCCGCGTAATAATTACCGGCGTGATTCAGATGAAACCAGTGCCCCTTCTAAAGGCATCAGTTGCAATTATACCTTATCTCTCATACAAGATAATCTACCGCAGAACTTACTCAACGTACAGCTTCTCGGCTAGCATTGGGTCGTTAGCCCCGTAGTACTACAAATTGTATAAGCGGCTATTTCCCCCTTCGCAAGGGCAAGACAATAGTTAATAGTTCATGAATTTAGGGACTTTTGCAACTAGGTACTCAACACAATTTCGAGGCAACATTCGGGTCCAACAATCAATCAAGACTTATGTTCATTTTCATTTAAATTAGCATGTATCCCCCTCGCGGGTTAAAAACATTTGAATAAAGTAAAGAGCGAGGCTATAGACTTACCTTGTGTAGTAGTAGTGGTTCTAGCGAAGACGTAACGAGAAATGTCACCGACGACGTGGATGCCCGGGAAAATCAAACACTTGACCTAAAAATCAAGGTACGTAAACCAAATCAATACTCCGCGTACATTATTGTATTAAACACACGCAAATGCAAACACACTCAATGCTTATGAAAACTCACGCCAAAATCAAACAAGTAGTTGTTACTAGACCTATACCATTTACCTATGTAATTAAAGTTACTATCCATTTCACGACTTCGCCGATACTTACCAAAAGTATGGGTTGTTTTACTAGACTTTACCCTTGTTATAAAAATTTAGAAAATTCTCAAAAATACCTTAAGACCTGTAGAAAACCCATTTTTAATCCCATTAAAAGTTTTCGCTTTTACGACCCGTTACTCAACACATTACTAAACCTACATTTTTCGGACTGAAATTGTACTTCGACCAACTTGGACTTCTTTGACCTATTTGAAATGCACCTTTGACCTCTTTGACTCCTAAGTCCACTTATAGACTCAATTACACAGGTTTGTGACCAAAATTTGACCTTTGACCTTTTACCAATTCATACTTGTGGTCCTCGGGATTTGACTAAAACTAAACATAAATTCGGATTATGAAAGTTCTCGTCTCCCGGTACACGATCTTTAAAACCTCATAACTTTTGGCTCGTTTGGAGTCACGAGCTCTACCTTATACCAAAACGAAGCTAAGACAAAGCTCTACAACAATATCTCATCATCTAGACCTGGACTTAGACTTAAACCGACGAAAATAACCCTAAAGTTTCTGATCTAAAAACACCTCTTTCAAAACCGTAAAAATCACCATTCCAACCCTTTTTCTTACATCCTAGACCTATTATAACACCAATTACCCATTCCCAATCATCCAAACAGCCCTTAACACTATGAAAGTCGAATCCTAATCAAAACCCAAAACCTAAATCATGCATGCAATGTAATTAAACAATTTATAAACACTAAAAACACCTTTTTAAACACAACCCCACAACACATTTCATCAAACACCTTGAACACACCCAAAACCCCAAAAATTTCGTGGCTTTAGGTGACCAAAACACCCAAAATAATCAGCCCCCAATTTGTTTTATGAATGAATAAACATTACCAATACACCAATTAAACATCCCACTAGTTTAATTAGATTAAAACACGTTTTTGAAAAATCTTTAATTCTTGAAGATTTTTATGAATGCATGTTGGATTAAAGTACATGAAAAGAATGAGAATGATGAAATTAGAGGGGGTCTAACCTTGGTTTTAATCAAACAAAGTAGGAAAGAAAATTTAATGGTGGTGCTATGGTGGTGTAGGGTGGCCGTCGGCCTAAGGAGAAAAAGAGGGAGAGAACAAAATTTTTCCAAGTGTTTTTGTTAAGTGTGTGTGTACATTACCCTTTTTATAAAATTGGAAGGACCCCTTGTGCAATTTAGGCTTTCTTTTGGCCTTAAGTAAAAACGACACTAAAACTTTGCGGGTTTGACTCACTAGTCATTTTAGAAAATTTTACGGGAGTCGGAAATAATCCCAAACACTCCAAAATACTTTTGGGATACTTTAAATGTACCCGGAAAGCTATAAAACTCACCCGGCTCAACTTAACACGAACCGTAAGTAAAATTCTCGAAAAATTACATTATCGATAAAACGTCAATAATTATAGAAATTTGGGCATCCATCGGTATCGTAGTCGTTATCGGTTCTTCTTAAATCGTCAAACGTTAAATTACGACCGTAAACGTTGGTTTCAACTTAAACCGTCAAATAAATCCACGATAAAAATTCTTAAAAATTTCAAAATATACGTAAAATAGGGTTAAATAAATAATGTTGGGCTCGGGATATCACATCCACAAGTGAGCCACAACTTAAGAGAGATGCTCATACTGAAGAGCTCTTGAGACAATAACTTAGCATCATACGGCACTTTCACGGGTGTTACATCCTCCCCTCCTTAAGGGAGCGACGTCCCGACGCTCTCTGGTTCTTATACTCGCATTTCGTACTACTGGGAAGATAAGGGTACTCCTTCCTAAAGAGGTCTTTACGTTCCGATATGGACTTCGGTTCACGTCTCGGGTTCCATCACACCTTCACGATGAGTATTATGCCTTGCTTCAATCTCTTACGTCTCTGATACCAATCTGTAACACCCCCACAAATGCTATGCGCAGCGGAACTACAACATTTGGGTGCTACACAGTTATCATCGCACACAAGATATATCAAACGACTCAAAAGACGTAAAAGTCTTGACATAATTTAAACATAGTTAAAATGTACATGTCTACTGTTTTCGAAACCCCAAAAGAATACAATACAGAGTTTGCGTTTAGGTCCCCACTGAATCTCAACCCAAAAATACATTTTCAATCTCATGACATAGTATGAATTTTTTTTTTTTTTTTTTTTTTTTTTTTTTTTTTTTAGTGCAAAAAGGGAGGAAAACAAAGTAGACCGCCAAGCCACCACAACTTCCATCCTCGCATGCTCCGCTGCTATCAATCTTGATCCATGATCTCCACTTCAATTTCCCTAAATTCTTCCCACGGGTATCAACACATCTCTTTCCACAGCTTCTCGCGGTTAGCATATAATTCTTAATCTACAACATCTCTTCCGTAGCCTCTCGAATCATTTCAAGTCCATCCAACTGACTTTTTCCTACTTCATTCTATCCAACTGGAGATCCACATTTTCATCGACATAATTCCTCAAAGGCTGCAGCTTCAATGCTACCATGGTAAATGTCGTTGTACAAGGGTACTACCAACGGCAATGGTCGATCTCAACAACTACCAAAATCAATCACACACGCTCGGTGCACGTCTTCCAACGTTTGAATCGTCCTTTCACTTGGTTCATCATCTCATAAAAACAACTATCACAAAGAAAATCACACGGGTCGCACATCACCTTATAGAAAAACGTTCAAAATATAAAAGACGAAGTAATCAATACTAGTCGTACCAAATCACCTTATTACGATATTACGTACATACAACCCTACTTCGTCAAAAACGAATTCATCGATACGAAATCATTCGGCGTATACATAACTCTCTCGAAGACATCACAATCCAAACAAACACAAAAGCCATTATGAAACACACACAACCATATTACGACATGTTTGCAACATAGCCAAACCATGCTAAACCAATCAGTTCAATCAGTTAACCCACGCTTGCTAATCAGCCAAGCCAAGATAAAACAAGAATATTTACATAATTTTCGGATGAGTCCAGTCAAAAGAAAATTGCAAGTTAAAGAAGGTTCAAGAGCTTGCTAGCTATGGATGCATATCCAAAAAGAAATAAAATACTTACATGTGTCATCGTGGGGTGCTCACACACGGATCCATACCCAAAAGATACTACAAGAACACCATCTTACTTCCGTCCCAAACGTGGTCAAAATCTTAATAAATATCATCGTTCACAGTTAAAAAAATACATTACATGGCACGTGTTCTCCATGATCGGACTTCATTGGACAATGTCGTCTCAAGTTCTCACAACTTACGATCACTCGACCAGATTACTTACCACACAAATACATAAAAGGCAAGGGTTTACCACAAAAACATCAACTAGGGATATCTATCGTTTAACCATCGATAATCAAGGATGGTTGAGTCAAGCAAAGAGGATTCCTCACTTAAATAAACGAAAACGACAATGGAATTGTCTTCCAATTACTGATGCACAGTTGGTAAACTTCAACAATTTATCATGTGTCGCTTGACATATCAAAAGAACGAGAAAAGAAAATATATAAGGTACGATACATTCGATGTAGGAGAAATCTTCGTCATTTCCCTTAGAGTTATTCGAACTCTGATTTCCTCTACTTCGGCATTTTTCCATCTTTATTAAAAACTCTTCTCCCGGTGACGATACGAGCCCCTTTGGTATTTCATCAACACCCTCGTGATTCCGATGAAATTTGCACGTTACACACAACTCATAAAAACATTTTCCAAAAACTACTCGGTCACAGTGACTTACCAAGTCAACACCAAACGAAAGAAAAGATTTCGAGGAATACAAGAAAAATTCAAAAATTGTCTTTAGGAATCAAAGAAAATGCGATTACTTGCATAAGGATCCACCATTTTTTAAAAACGTTCTCATCCAAACATTTATCAAAACACTACAAGTTTCAAGATGACCAATTTGTTTGACACGATAGTGCCCTTCCTAAACTATGCATAATTAGCTAGATCATGCATACTTGAGGATCAAGCAACAACAACCAACAAAACAGGACTCTTCCCGAATTATGCATAGTTAGCTAAGCTGTGCATAATTGAGGATCGAGTGACAACACAAACATTATTATTACATACCAAACACGACTATGGAAGTTTTCGACCTAGCCTTCAAAATAATTAAATCATTTGAAATGAAATTTGAAATGGGAAAATATTGCTACCATCGTTTTAAGAAACACATCAAACATTTTTCGTCCATTTTGGAAACATACTTTTACTTTGCCTTTTTGTGAGGAAAATAAATAAATAATTAAATAAAGAAATCGACACCATTTGCATTTAGTGCACCAAAACATTTGACACACTCATACCTATTTTCACAATAGACTATTCACAAAATAACGGTAAGGTGGTTCATGATTAAAGATCATTGCAAGCACAACAAGTAATAAAATTAAGATCAATGAGATCGAACGAGGTAAACGAGCAATATATTTGCCAACGGAAATTAACTACATTAGAAATGAAAATACTTCAAATGTATGACAAAAGTCTCAGGATAATAACAGCGATCTACGAATACATGGAGTGAAAGTTGAATATCAACACAAGCGTAAAAAAAAAAAAAAAAAAAAAAAAAAAAAACGATCATAATTCCCATCGTCTCGAGTTGCACACACATTCCACGAAGTGTATACGGGAAGAGAAGAATAATCACTTGGTTAACTATAAACAATTTTCACCAGGAAGATCGAGTTCTTTCACCTCTACAATTTGGTAAAGCGGCTTCGCCTCCTCGCTTTTGTTCAATATAAATAAATAGCCAATTTAATGAAGATTTATAGCATCATTCAAGTAAATACATAATTTTTGGTTCCATTAACCGAAAGAAGAAAGTTACGGCGTCCATGAACATGACAAAATACACCGGGTGACATACCCTCATTTTCAAGTACTAGCGAAATAGTAGTTTTAAAATAAATATAACAATAATGGTTTCATACCATAGACAATATTAAAATGAACAATCACATGACGAATCATGTTTAGATACAGACTCACAAAATCAAAGAAGGGATGTCGGACGATCGAACCATCGTGACTCAAAACATTATATATACATCTTTATTAAATAATATACAAGTAGGCGTGTGTTGTGTAATCCAGTTGCGTATAATAATTAGTGTTACCTTGTATATTGTAAAACCGAACATTTACACATTTTTAATTTGTGTTACACCATTAAAGAATTTATACCTTTCATTTTCCAATCTTTACAACGCTTTCATTTCTGGAAAAATTTCAATCTCTCGGAAATTATTAACATTAGTAGATGCGGTGACTCGGTTATCATAATTGACAAATCATTAGGTTTGAAAATCTCCATACTTGTGTCAAAACCTCATTAATGTTCATATCTTAAGTACCAAAAACATACGTAGTAAGAATTTTCCAAGTTTTACGTTTTTATTATTACGACTTATATTATCACAAACATACACGTATCCAACATGACTCAAACTAGTCCAATTAACTCTTAAAATCAACCTTTGACTTTTATTACACACATGTTTTCCCCAAAACTGTTTTGTTAAATCATATTCGCGTAATTCGACTCAAATGATAAAGAGGTTTCACGTGGTATTATCTCGGATACTTACTGATTTTAGTCGAGACTTAAATCTCAATAATAATAATATAATAAACAATCAAAATGCTTATCTCAATAATTTTAAAATATATAAAATTCAACTTTTAATCCTTAGCCCATTATCAAATGATTTTAAAATTAACACATCTCGTCGCGGAATAAAACAAAAGATTTTTCAAACGATTTTAAACAAGCATCATCAAATTACACATATTGATTCTCTATAACGACAATTAAACAAACAAATGATTTCCAATGACGTTCCATCAATGTTTAAAATTTTATTTCAAGCATTATAATTTCATACTTAAAGTGTATATTCTGATTTTATCCCAGTTTATTTACTACAACGAGTGACGAGTTCTAGTTTACACCAATGCATACGTAAACATAACCTTATGTTTAAAATAAACCAATTTTTACAAAGTTTCTACCTCCAAAATATATGACCAATTTTTCTACTCTATATTACAAATTATGCCAAAAGTTTGCTACATTGACCCGAAAATTAATTCATACTAAATCCGAAGCTACATATACTCAATAGTCATCTCGCAAATTTTATTATAACTCCTTTCTCGAACTAATTTAAACAAATTCTTAACAAGTCCATCACAATCTTTTAGTATCAAATTTTAATATATGAAAACAAGGATTTTACGAGTAATAATAATTACTTATTACGATTTACCAACCAAGGTTGAAGGAAAATAATTTCACAATGTCCGTTTATTCTCTACACGAATTTTACTTGTTATAAGACACATCATACGTCATTTTTATCCAAAAGTTTCATTCACCAAATATTAAATATATAAAACACTTTATGTTTAAATCATTCAATCAACAAAGTTTTATGCTTATTTAACTCACACAATTGACGGACCTCGTCATATAAAATATCGAATTCAAATAATGAGACAACAAGACAAATGAAATAAACGAAGCGAGAATACGTATGTCAACTAAGTGTTGTTATCGGCCTCGGATGAGTCTCGAAATTGTACACCACAAAATTAACACAAACCAACCAAATTCTAAGTTATCGCGATTGATCACAACGCTAGTCAAATTTTTAAAACACATCTTTAAATTTAAGTAGAATAGTAAACAACGATTAAATGGCAACACGCCTCAACCACGTTTCATAATATACACACATGATTCGCCGCCCCGATGTACGCATCGTCGATTATACTTCGTCTATGTTATAGTTACGTGAACTAACATATCAAACCCATTAGGAACAAAGGAAATAAAATAGTACGTTAGTAATTTACGATCCAAAAAGAAGGTGTCCCAAAAATGACACATCACAGTGCGATAACGACAATCGAGATCGATCTAGTCGATATAAAATATAATACGAAGCGTTATTTGCGTATCTAGAGTATCAAACGAGGTTCATACTCGTTTATCCGAACAATAAATTAATTATCAAGATTGATAATTTGCGGTGATGCCGAATTCTCAACAAAACCGCATTATAACATATACGATAATTACCCAAGGACCATTGCTTCGCGCGCAATGCCTTTAAATACCATAGTATATACATACTTATACATACTACCTCTTCTACATACACGTAGGATTACAACACGGTGTTTCCATGTAATGCAATGTAGCCCGTTATGCCAATTACATGCAACATATACGATAATCTTTAAAGGAATTTGCAAATTACGATGATAAGTACTCAACGTACAAAACAATATATCTCAATATATATCAAAGTGTTTACTTACTAAATACTTAGGGAATTCATATTAGTTTGAGGGATACATCTAAAATATAATGCAATGCTAAAGAAATCTTACCGGAGCCATGCGGGATAGTTGTGTGCTTGGACAATTTCTTACGACACCAAAAGTTATAGTTTAGGATTTTTCAAAATGACCTAGTTCTCTATAACTCATGGCTCTGATACCAATCTGTAACACCCCCACAAATGCTATGCGCAGCGGAACTACAACATTTGGGTGCTACACAGTTATCATCGCACACAAGATATATCAAACGACTCAAAAGACGTAAAAGTCTTGACATAATTTAAACATAGTTAAAATGTACATGTCTACTGTTTTCCAAACCCCAAAAGAATACAATACAGAGTTTGCGTTTAGGTCCCCACTGAATCTCAACCCAAAAATACATTTTCAATCTCATGACATAGTATGAAATTTTTATTTTTATTTTTTATTTTTTATTTTTTAGTGAAAAAAGGGAGGAAAACAAAGTAGACCGCCAAGCCACCACAACTTCCATCCTCGCATGCTCCGCTGCTATCAATCTTGATCACCTGAAACACATGCTTAAAATCGTCAATACAAAGGTTGAGCGAATCTATAGGTTTATCAAATCATAAGTTGAACATAAGTATTAAAACCAATCATGATCATTCAATAGCATTGTCGTACTCACAATCTATTACTCAAGGATATCACAATTGTGTTTAAGCTCATGACACTAATCCGTTAACTCAATCACCCGCGTAATAATTACCGGCGTGATTCAGATGAAACCAGTGCCCCTTCTAAAGGCATCAGTTGCAATTATACCTTATCTCTCATACAAGATAATCTACCGCAGAACTTACTCAACGTACAGCTTCTCGGCTAGCATTGGGTCGTTAGCCCCGTAGTACTACAAATTGTATAAGCGGCTATTTCCCCCTTCGCAAGGGCAAGACAATAGTTAATAGTTCATGAATTTAGGGACTTTTGCAACTAGGTACTCAACACAATTTCGAGGCAACATTCGGGTCCAACAATCAATCAAGACTTATGTTCATTTTCATTTAAATTAGCATGTATCCCCCTCGCGGGTTAAAAACATTTGAATAAAGTAAAGAGCGAGGCTATAGACTCACCTTGTGTAGTAGTAGTGGTTCTAGCGAAGACGTAACGAGAAATGTCACCGACGACGTGGATGCCCGGGAAAATCAAACACTTGACCTAAAAATCAAGGTACGTAAACCAAATCAATACTCCGCGTACATTATTGTATTAAACACACGCAAATGCAAACACACTCAATGCTTATGAAAACTCACGCCAAAATCAAACAAGTAGTTGTTACTAGACCTATACCATTTACCTACATAATTAAAGTTACTATCCATTTCACGACTTCGCCGATACTTACCAAAAGTATGGGTTGTTTTACTAGACTTTACCCTTGTTATAAAAATTTAGAAAATTCTCAAAAATACCTTAAGACCTGTAGAAAACCCATTTTTAATCCCATTAAAAGTTTTCGCTTTTACGACCCGTTACTCAACACATTACTAAACCTACATTTTTCGGACTGAAATTGTACTTCGACCAACTTGGACTTCTTTGACCTATTTGAAATGCACCTTTGACCTCTTTGACTCCTAAGTCCACTTATAGACTCAATTACACAGGTTTGTGACCAAAATTTGACCTTTGACCTTTTACCAATTCATACTTGTGGTCCTCGGGATTTGACTAAAACTAAACATAAATTCGGATTATGAAAGTTCTCGTCTCCCGGTACACGATCTTTAAAACCTCATAACTTTTGGCTCGTTTGGAGTCACGAGCTCTACCTTATACCAAAACGAAGCTAAGACAAAGCTCTAAAACAATATCTCATCATCTAGACCTGGACTTAGACTTAAAACCACGAAAATAACCCTAAAGTTTCTGATCTAAAAACACCTCTTTCAAAACCGTAAAAATCACCATTCCAACCCTTTTTCTTACATCCTAGACCTATTATAACACCAATTACCCATTACCAATCATCCAAACAGCCCTTAACACTATGAAAGTCGAATCCTAATCAAAACCCAAAACCTAAATCATGCATGCAATGTAATTAAACAATTTATAAAGACTAAAAACACCTTTTTAAACACAACCCCACAACACATTTCATCAAACACCTTGAACACACCCAAAACCCCAAAAATTTCGTGGCTTTAGGTGACCAAAACACCCAAAATAATCAGCCCCCAATTTGTTTTATGAATGAATAAACATTACCAATACACCAATTAAACATCCCACTAGTTTAATTAGATTAAAACACGTTTTTGAAAAATCTTTAATTCTTGAAGATTTTTATGAATGCATGTTGGATTAAAGTACATGAAAAGAATGAGAATGATGAAATTAGAGGGGGTCTAACCTTGGTTTTAATCAAACAAAGTAGGAAAGAAAATTTAATGGTGGTGCTATGGTGGTGTAGGGTGGCCGTCGGCCTAAGGAGAAAAAGAGGGAGAGAACAAAATTTTTCCAAGTGTTTTTGTTAAGTGTGTGTGTACATTCCCCTTTTTATAAAATTGGAAGGACCCCTTGTGCAATTTAGGCTTTCTTTTGGCCTCAAGTAAAAACGACACTAAAACTTTGCGGGTTTGACTCACTAGTCATTTTAGAAAATTTTACGGGAGTCGGAAATAATCCCAAACACTCCAAAATACTTTTGGGATACTTTAAATGTACCCGGAAAGCTATAAAACTCACCCGGCTCAACTTAACACGAACCGTAAGTAAAATTCTCGAAAAATTACATTATCGATAAAAAATCAATAATTATAGAAATTTGGGCATCCATCGGTATCGTAGTCGTTATCGGTTCTTCTTAAATCGTCAAACGTTAAATTACGACCGTAAACGTTGGTTTCAACTTAAACCGTCAAATAAATCCACGATAAAAATTCTTAAAAATTTCAAAATATATGTAAAATAGGATTAAATAAATAATGTTGGGCTCGGGATATCACATCCACAAGTGAGCCACAACTTAAGAGAGATGCTCATACTGAAGAGCTCTTGAGACAATAACTTAGCATCATACGGCACTTTCACGGGTGTTACATAAATGCAAAAGAATTATGTAAACATAGTGTGCCTGTATCGATCATCTATATCAAGATCCTCGCTTCGCATCGAATTTCTAGAGAATTGCTCAGAAATCATTGAGAACGAACCTTGATGAGAGTACTATGTACCACCCCAAATCGAAGGGACGAGGTAAAGTAACGATACAAAGTGATATAAGTGTTGTTTTATGTTTGAATGATTGACCTTTGGTAATAGACCGTATAATCGTTTTCCTTTGGAGAGATTATCATTGATAATCATCATATTAGGATCGAGATCGAATCTTGTTAGGATCTAAATATTAGAACATCTGTAAGCAAGAGTTGAGATAAAGACATCCGACATACACCCACTGTGAGTTGGACATGTCTTTTAGGTTTAAGGTTTCCTATGATGGCGAACCTAACCTTACAAAATACCCGACCCGCGAGATCTGAAATGATTGTTAAAATTAGGATTTGATTATTGACTGCCAATAGCGGGCAGAAGGTTATGTGAATGTGAAATGTAGATCTTGAAGTGCCAAATGGGTAGCGAAGTTATGCCACAGTTTTTAATCTTGGAAAAAAATGAATTCATGATCTGACAAATCATGGGATATAAGCCCCCGTTGTATGGGACCATCGAGATGGTATAAAAGATTGGTTTTGAAAGGCATATAAGCTGGATCTACCCTAGGACTTCAAGAACTGCGTGAATTATGTTTCGTGAATCGAACTTGATGGAATATCTATCAAGTGAAAATCTGATTGTTCTTAGTAAAGCCTAGATCGGCGAAAAGTTGCATTCATCATAAACCCATGAACATCATGGATAGAGAAAGTAAGTCAACATTAAGCCTGATCTTATTCCCGTAGTTATGTTTGATGAAACTCGCGTATTGTAATTGCACTTGTGAGAAAAGATCGAATGTGGAGGAAATACCCACATGGCTTTAACTCTATAAGAAGCGAGTACTAAGGTAAGATGATCTTTGAGGACAAAGATCCTGTTTAGGGGTAAATGCTGTGACAATCCGTCAATTTACGATTGATATTTTATCCTCAAATATTATTTGAAAATATTATTTTAATGTTACAATATGAACTCACTTATTTTGGGAAGAAATTTTGATTTACGTCTTGGAGTAGCATCGACTACGTCTAAACCGGAGGATTCAACGTTACGTGCCTACGTTTACATACACCGTCTTTGGTGACAGTCCGACATTTCAGAAAATAAATTTGTCCGTGAATATTATTTTGGAGTTTTAAATTTGTGTTGGTTCATAAACTCACAAATTTACGAGAAGAGACTAGGACTTACGATTTTATTTTGACGTCCTTTACGACTAAACCGGAAACCTTAGGATTACGTATTTACGTTTTCAAACTCCGTTTTTGATGAAACAATTTTTATTAGATTCGTTTTGTGTCGTTGATTCATAATTTATAAAAACGTTTTTCATAAAACGACCCGAGGGCACGCAAATCGAGGAAACTAGAATCGAGGAATACCCGTAAACTAGTGAGATGGGACAAAACACTTTGTCCCACCCCACTAGCAAAATGGGACGGCATAACAAGCCACCACATCACAAGATGTGGCAAGTTTCTAGCTAAACTTACACTTGTCTTAGCTTCACAATGAAGCTACACTTCAACTTACTTCACAAAACCATCAAACCACTCACTTATACCATTTCTCACCATGCAATACCACACACAAACTCTCTCTACTCTCCCAAAAGTGCCATCCCATATCTCACAAATAAACACCATTTGATCAATTCCAACCACAAAATCATGTGTTATTTACACATATGTTGAAGCTCTCTTGAAGCTCTCTTGAATGGTGGTGATTATAACATCCATGGAGGAGTATTCATGGTCTCATGGGGCTGATTTTCCACAAGGAGTTGATGAAGATTGGAGGTCTTGAAGATGGTCTTGGCTATGCACAAGTTTCTCCATCAAAAATCCATGTTTTGATCAACCTACATCATCATGGTGGTATAAAGATTGTCCTCCTCAACTTCTTGTTATTTTGATTATGTAAACATGTATTTTATTTCCTATTGTATATATTTATGATGATTATATGATGATAAAAATGTTATGTGGGGATTTGTTGTTGATAATCATGGATAAAAAGATGAAAAACTATAAGTAAAAATGGGTAAATCTTGTTTAAATAATAGGCTGTATAAAAACAGTAAAGAACCATATGGTAAACTGATAAAATTGCATGTTTTGATCCATTTACAGTAAGTAGATGATGTTATACACATGTGAGAGTTGTCCATGCAATGGAATCAAAATAATGAGTGAGATATGATCAAAACAAGTTAGGTGGTGTAATCTGAATAAGCAGTTTTGTAGGGACTGTTAAGGCAAGTTAAACTCAAAATGGGCAGTAGCTATAACTAAGTTATATGTAGAAAATATTATAAAGAACATGTCATCCAAAAATTAGCTTCTAAGTCCTTATAGAACTCTAGATATGGTAAAAATAGTGAACATTAAGTTAAAAATCAGATTTTGGAAATAATGTTTATTAATATTATATAAGCACTCACATTATAATGTATAAAAAGTAAAAATATAAACCCACTAACTTATAAAACTTATTTATATAAATGTATAAAAGGTTAATTAAATGGGTAAATTATATAAATGGTGGTAAAATAATATTTATAAGTAATAAAAACTATAAACTTGATTTTTACGACTTTTTCGGCTATTGCCGTGAAATTAACGTTTTTCGCCAAATAAAACTTAGACGACCAAACCCGTCTAATGTAAAGTTTATAAAAATCATATACTGATGTATAGATAACTAAGACAAGTAAAAACCGATAAAACCCGAACTATAAGAATTACGGACATTTACGAGCTAAGTAAACATAGTGGACTAATACTTGAGCTAATGATTGGACTAAATAAGATAAAAACTTATAAAAAGAGCTTATTGGGCTTAACCCATTTGGGCCCAACTTGAAAGTGTATGTACTGATAATATAAGTACAAGATGGATTAAAATAAGTTAAATAACTTATAATAAGCTTATTGGACTTAAGACACGTAAATGGGTAAAACGAGAAAACTAGTATAAAAGTTATCGACACATAACTCTAAAATGAGTAAACAAGAATATGTAAACCCACTTGATCATCATATATATATACAATCATCATATGTATACATAATTGATATTTTTATAAAGTCATTGGACAAACGTCTAAGACCGAGTATTATTTGTCTAGGTTTCCGTGATTGAAGCACGTACCGTACGTCCGAATTGCCGACAACCCGCCTTCCCACATCAACGTGAGTTCATAGCCTCGCACTCTTTTAAATGTTTTTATAAATGTTTTATAAACCCGCGAGGGAGATAACATGTTAGTTTTTATAAAATAGGACACCATTTGTCCCGATTGTTTGTTTATTGATTTTGGACCCGAATGATTGAATGACCCGATTGTATGACCCGATAAATGATTAATGGACCCGATAGATGAAATAAAATGGATTATTAAAGTTAGGTTATGTCACTAAAAGTCCCATTAGCATGAATTGTGAACTACCGGGAGTTGGTAGACGCTTATGCATTTAATAGTACTATTTGGGGACGATCACCCCAGTTCGCGCCTTGACGGTTGATCCCCGTCGTGCCACATTGATTGGTAAGCGAATTTATGTATGAGAAGATTTCCAATAGCGTGACCTTTGTGACGACACGCTACTTTAGATGGGCAAAATTTGTATCGGGTTAGCTACCCATTGTTGGGTTAGTAAGGTAACAATGTCATGCGGCTTATAATAATCCAAAACTAACAAAATACTATTAGACGGTTCGAATTACGATGTATTGCCTGACTAGCAATACTGGGTCATACTATTGATATTATGTTTGTGTTTTGGTTTTCATAACCATATTCATATAACGGTATTTATTTGATTTTATACAACGTCATAAGACGTATTGTATGATGTTTTTACGACATTGGCTCGTATAATAATTTTTAAGGCAAATGCCTATATTATGATTTTCGATAAGGATTTGTATAAAATGACTTTGGCTATTTTATGGCCTATTACAAAGATTTGCATAAAATGATTTTGGCTATTTTACGGCCTATTACAATGATTTGTACGAATTGATTTTTGGTACTAATTTTATACCAAAGTTATATTGATGAAATTTATTAAACTCTATGGATTCACTCGGTGTTATCGCTGACCTTTTCTTTTAACATGTTTTATCTCAGGTACTTGAATGTAATTCTCTGGAAGACAACAAGAATTCATGGCCCGTACTTAAACAATATTTTCCATTCAAAATACTTGTAAAACTTTGTACAAAATATAATGACTTGGGACCGATGTAACTTTGATATTTATGAATGGAAATGCTTTATTAATAAACGACGCGATTTTTATGCGTTGTCTATGATGTGAGTAATGTGCTATCCCGTAACACCAACTATTCTTCCGCTGTACTGAGTTGTATAAATTTGGGGGTATTACACATAAATAAAGAAAATACAAGATTACATAATCAAAATAACAAGAGGATAGCAAGAACAATCTTTATACCACCAAGATTAAGTATTTTATGATCAAGGCTTGGATTTTTGATGGCAAAACTTGTGATAGATCAACACCAACTTTGAAGACCACCAATATTTGTAAACTTATTGTAGAAATCAGCCTTGGACATCACCAAATCACCTCCTTGGATGTTAGAATCATCTCCAATCTTTAATGTTTCAAAGGAGCATCATGAGTGGTGTTTGATGGTGGTTTTTGGACGGCACAAGGAGAGAGAAAGGAGAGAGTTGTGTGTGGTATTGTATGAATTGGAATGTGAGAAATTGTTTAAGTTTTTAGTGGTTTTGCTAGTTAGCTTATTTGTGTAAGTAGCTAGGACAAGTGTCCTAGCTTACTTAGTAAGCTTTGACACATCTTAGATGTGTTGGTGAGGTTTTGGCCGCCCATTTCTGGGGTGAGGCAAGTGTAAACTTGTTTCATCCCACTAATTTACGGGTACTCCTCGATTCTAGTTTCATTGATTTGCGTGCCCTCGGGTCGTTTTACGAAAAATGTTTTTATAAATTATGAATCAACGGCACAAAACGAATCTAATAAAAATTGTCTCATCAAAAACGGAGTTTAAAAACGTAAATACGTAATCCTAAGGTTTTCGGTTTAGTCGTAAAGGACGTTAAATTATTCACGTAAGTCCTAATCTCTTCTCGTAAATTTGTGAGTTTATGAACTATCTCAAATTTAAAATCCCAAAATAATATTCACGGATAAATTTATTTCCTAAAGTGTCGGACTGTTACCAAAACGGTGTATGTAAACGTAAGCACGTAACGTAGAATCCTCCGGTTTAGACGTAGTCGATGCTACTTCAAGATGTAAACCCAAATTTCTTCCAAAAATGAATGAGTTCATAATATAACATTAAAATAATGTTTTTAAATAATACTTGAGAATAAAATATCAACCATAAATTGACGGATTGTCACAAAATTGACCTTCACTATGTGAGAAGAAGGCCATGTTTCCATTTGTAGACTTGCTTCCATGATCCAAAAGAGTTTCATTCTCTATCAGCCTCAGTTTATTGTAAACATCATCAAAAGTAGAACTTTTGTGAGTGTTATTAGCAATTATAGACCTTGCCTCAATTTTCCATGCGTCACCAAGGCTTTTAAGGAAAGTGGAGATGATATCAACATCACCAAGCACTGTTCCTATGAAGGATAGCTTGCTTGTGATGTCCAGAAGTCTGCTTCTCACACTACTTAGCTTCTCATTAGGTTGAGCCTTAAAAACAACATATTCATGCAAGATTTGCTTCTTTTTCTCTTCCAAGTATCATCATTACCACCATAGGCAACTTCAAGGGCTGCCCAAAGATCTTTTGCAGACTCATAGCTTCTGTATTTATGCTGATTTTCTTGTCCCAAAGAGAGTTTCAGAATGCTTAGGGTTTTCATATCAACCCTTCTCTTTGCTATATCCTCAGTTGAGACAGCTCTACCATCTTCAGGTTTTTCTCTTCGTTCCTCTTCAGTAGAACCTTGAATAGATGTTCTTGCGGCAATGGTAGCTGCAATCTTTTGAGCCTTATTGAATGTGTTTCCATATTCAATAATTTCCCATAAAGTGTAGTCATAGATTTATAGATATTGCTCAAAGTTAAACTTCCATAGCTCAAATTTGTCTTGTTCTAGCATGGGAATCTTGATGT
The DNA here is from genome assembly GCA_025667525.1 of Glebionis coronaria. Classification (NCBI taxonomy): domain Eukaryota; kingdom Viridiplantae; phylum Streptophyta; class Magnoliopsida; order Asterales; family Asteraceae; genus Glebionis; species Glebionis coronaria. The sequence continues at coordinate 167,904,649 of CM046882.1, read as the reverse complement.
TGTGGTTTGAGGAGGAGGAGGAGTTTGCTTCTAGGGTAGACATGATGTTTTTAGGGTTTTGTGAAAATTAGGGTTTTTGGTAATTTAGGGTTCTTGTGTTCTTTAGATCAAAGTTTCTCAACAAGCTCTGATACCACTTGTTGATCCCAAACTTAGATCGATTTAGCTTGTGTAAACTAGATTAAATCAAGTTAAACACGTAGAGAATCTTTGTTGTGTATAAAACAATTTAAGTATTATGCGGAATTAATACTCAAACAAGAACACACAAACAATTGTAAAACAAACTTTCACTTGATTGATTAGAACAAACTTGCTTACAATGAAAGTGTTAAACGTATGAAAACTTATATGAAACAAAACCTAAAGGTCTTCTTTTTTAGACATAAGAAGCCTCGTATAAGAGTCTACATATCAGTTATTCTAGGTAAAGATAAATATAGAAAATACATTGTTGATCCTATATTTACTAGAAAAAACTAGAAACATAATACGCGTAGACTAAATCTTTCTATCAGTGCTTGACTTCAACCTATCAACGCTTGACTTCTTCCTGTCAACGCTTGATCTGTCAACGCTTGTTTTCTTCTCATCAACGCTTGTTTTCTTCTTGTCAGCGTCCAGGTGTATTGGCTACATTTTATTCCCAACACTCTGTGCTCTGCGAGACGAGATGAAAAAGATTATTGTAAGCAAATTGATGATCAAGTCGTCAGACACTCAGAAGTCAGACTACTTAATTGCTCAAAGGCTCACAGACTACGAGTTGAAGAAACTTTTGCACGCTCGTATGGTTCAAATCGGGTCCTTCAACCAAAAGCCAGCTCAAAAAGCACTCCACAAGGCTCTCAAGATGGCTATGGATGAAGATACCGATATATTTGAAAAGCATGGCACCATCGTCCCATATAGTAGTCTACAACAAGATGAAGAATATGAAAAAGAGGGTTAATCAGACAAACCTGATGAATCCGATAATGACGATGACGATGACGGTGACGATGACGATGACGGTGATGATGATGGCGATGGTGACGATGAAAACAATGATGACAGTATGGATGAAAGTAACAATGACGAGGATTAGGAAGATGAAGAAGAGAAAAGGGATGAAGATGAGGACGCGGATGATGATAACACAAACAAAGATAAGTCGGATGATGATGATGCTACTAATGATGATCAAACTACAGGTAAAGGGGACAAGTCTCAAAAGGAAGATGCTACCAAAGATCAAACCACTCCTGCAGCCGAGTCAACTCAACAAGGAAAAAGCACCAAACGACTTCATGATATCAATGCTACTACATCAGTCTCATCAGCTCTAGTCCTATATGCCCCAGCTACCACATCTACAACACAAGCACCAGATCAACCCCTCCCAGAACCTGATCAGCCAATACCTGAAGTTTTAGAATCTGCACCAATACAAGATATTCCAGAAACTCAATCAGTTCTAGAATCTAAACCAGTCACGAATATTCTAGAATCTGAACCAGTTCATGACATTCCAGAATCAAGTGATCTGGCATGGGTAGATACAATCACTATAGATGAAAATGCACCCGCGCAACCTTGGGTCATGGAAGCTGCTGCAATTCGTCCATTCACTCAAGCTGATGTAGGTTCTTTCTCCCAACTCCTCAGCAATCCCATCAACTTCTCTGGCTTCTTCGTTTACCACTACGGGACTGATAACATAACACCTGCTATGGTTGTGAGAGCACTAATGATCCAAACTTCCTTGCCAATTCCAGGATCAGTAGAATGGAATGTGAATACAATGCCAATGAGCTCTTAAAAGCAATGAACACTCCTCAGCAAACATGTCTTCACAAACCTGCAAGGGCTCCTCTGCCGACAGCAGAAGATAACGGTCAAATCACACTCGACTTCTTTGTAAGCCGTGACCTCGAGTATTTGATCAAGGGAGCAAACAAATATGCGACATCATTAAGCTTAGTCAAAGCTACAAATTGGGGGTCAATTCCATGGATTGAGGAAAAATTTTATCGTCTCTGGAGAAAGAAAATTGTTCCTAAATATGATCACTATGCCGAACTGGGTGCATCACGTTGGGGTGCAACCGTGAGACGAGCTTACAGCTACGCATGTGGGTTCAAATCAGGTCCTCAAGTCATCTCCCATATCCGAATCAAAAACATTTTAGAAGCAAGGATTCAACCCAAGGTCAGTTATCATCATTTGACCGAAATCAGAATCAAAAGAGAAGACACAAAGTCTACACCATCATGGAAGGAGATTTCTCAGTTCTTCGTCTTGAAGACATTGAAGACATGTTGCTTCTGCTGACTCATGATAGGTGTGAAAACACCCATCCTTTTACCACTTAACTACAATCATAAACCAAGCCCAAACGTGTATTTTATGTCATAAATGTCGGAATTATGCGTGGTTTGTGTTTTTGTTGTGATTTAGGACCAAAATGTGAAAAGGGAGGAAAACACGGGCTTTCACGGGCTTTTATCAAAGAAAACGACAAAAGACAAAGTCAAGAGATCAAGAGTGCAAAAAGAACGGAAGTCCAAGGCCTTTTCTGAAGATTTATCGAAGAACAAGTCTAAAGACGAAAGTTTAATAAAGCCAAAGAACTCAAGTCTAATAAATGAAGAAATTATAAGACGAGTTTAATTAATCCCAAGACAAAGTCGATAATGTCTAAGAACTTAAAAGAAAAAAAAAAGACGTGAAGAAAGAAAGAGGAGGCAACACATGCACCTCCCCATTTCCTATAAATACCCTCCTAAAAACATTTAGGAGGGGAGGTTAGTTAGTGTTAGCTAGTTCATTATTTTCATTTTTGTAGGTAATTTTAGAGAGAGAAAGTGACAGTTTCTCTCACTAGGATCTTAATCTTTTATCTTCCTTTCTTGTTTTTAATCAAATCTTTACTTTTGATAGCTTAAATCTTGTTTTAATCTTTGTCTTATTCTACCTTTCTTAATTTTTATCTATCTTTAATCCGATTTTTTTACACGTCTTGGTTAAATTTTATGTTTGATTTATTAAAAAGTTTATCTTTTGATTTTAATCTAAGTTTCCTACAAAGTAAGCTTTGAGCTTGACATGCTTATTGGCTTATTTTGTGTTTAGCTTATTTGTTTTTAAGTTTTCTTAAAAGTTTTAATCTATTTAAAGTTTGATTTAAAAAGGTTGCTTATTTAAAGTTTAAAAAGTCCTTATTTCATGCTTATTAGTTCGGCTTATTATTGAGTTGGATAAGTTTTGGATTGAGCTTATTAAAATAGGAGTAGCTTATAACTTAGCTTATTTCGAATTACAAAGCCATCACAAAGATAAACCCCTTTGCGACGGGGTATTGCGACGCAGTATGCGATCGGTGCATCGAAAAAGGGTTTTATATTCCGATTCGTTTTGCGATTGGTTTGTTTTTGAGTATATTGCGATAGGATCCAGTTTCATTATTCCGACAGAGATTAGTTTTCCATTATTGTGATAGGATTGCTTTTGGGTCACATTGCGATTGGTATTCCGATAGGATTCCTTTTGGTACATTGCGACAGCATTGCGACGGGATTCCTTTGACTTATTGCGATGGGATTCCGATGGAGTCTTAGTTTATGTCTTGTCTTTATTTTCCAATTTAAATTTAATTTTCCCGACATTTTTTCTTATAGTATTTTAAACTTGATTTGTCTTAGTGTTATTTCTATTAATTGTTTCGTTATAAATTCACGTTTTATTAATTAAATTGTTTTGTTTTTATTAGTTAATTGCTTTTAGTTTATTTTTATCACGTTTCGCTTTTACCTTTTTACTTAGAAATAGATAATCAAAACTTTCTTTTTATTAACCAAAAACAGCTACGTCACACTTTTAACCAGTAATCAATTCGAAAAGATTGGAACGAAATTATTTTATATTTGGTGAAAACCAAATATTAAATGGCGCCGCTGCCGGCTCTTTTCGTGAAGATTAACGGTTTATTGTGAGAGACGCGTTGGATTTTGGGATCCGTTCACTCTTGAACGTTATTATTCTCATCCAATTTTCAAAATTTTCAAAAATCCATAAAAATTAAAAAATTTCAAAAATCCAAAAAATAGAAAAACATAAAAATAAAAAAAATATTTCTTGTATATTTTTCTTTTCCTTTTGTAGGTGTGTATGCGTACCCGTGCTCGTAAGAAGAAAGCAATGCAAGCCGAAGTCATTACTCAACCTATTGTCACTATGGACAATCGACCAATGATCGAGCTTTTGCAATCGCACGTTGAGGGCAACACCGATGCTATTGTCATACCCGAAAATGGAGCGAACAATTTTGAGCTCAAATCCAGCTTCATTCAAATGGTCTCTGCTCAACCATTCTTGGGGCGTACACTTGATGATCCTCATGACCATATAAAAAGGTTTCTTTAACTCACTAATACGGTCAAGTTTAATGGGGTTTCACAAGAGGTAATTCGCTTGCAACTTTTTCCTTTCTCCTTAGAGGGACAAGCCCGACATTGGCTTGATAAGGAACCGCCACAAAGTATTCTTACGTGGTCGGATTTAGAGACCAAATTCATCAATTACTTTTTCCCACCCTCACGTACTACCGCTTTGCGAAATGAAATCATTAACTTTGAACAAAAGTACGTTGAGACATTTAGTGAATCTTGGGACCGTTTTAAGGAACTTTTAAGAAAGTGTCCACAACATGGTTTCACAAAAGTGCATCAAATTATCACTTTTTACAATGGTTTAAGCATGACTGACCAAGATTCACTAAATAGTGCCTCGGGGGGTAATATTTTGGTTAAGTCTTCTAATGCCGCATGGGATATTATTGAGAATAAATCTAAAGTGAAAACCAAAAGTGTTCGGGCTAATGTGGCTAGTGGTAGCACTAGTGACACTGAAAGGAGACTTGATAAGCTTACTATAGTTGTTGAGGCACTGGCTTTACAAGCCGTTAACAATGCCAAAAACAACAATGCTATTAATATAACTTGTGAAACTTGTGGTGGGCCACACTCTTACGCTAACTGTGATAAAGCTTATGATCAATCTCACGCGGAAGTGTATGCTTACAACACCACCGAGAGAGTTCATTTCAATCCTAATGTCGATGTTAATCACTTGTCTTACAACTCGACAAATTATTTGGACCCGGTTTTCAACAAAGACCACCACAACCTAATCAAAACAACCAAGGGCCACCAAGAGCGAATTTTCAAGGTAATGCCAATATGAGGGGCTCAAATGCAAATCAGGGTAACTATCACATGCAAAACCAAGGTTTTCAACACCAAGGTTTCAATCCTCAAGGTTTTTCACCTTACAACCAATACCCAAACCAAGATTTTCAACAACAAGGGTTCAATTTACCTCATCCACCAATGGACTTGGTTTTGCAAAAGTTGAATGAACATGAGAAAATCATGCTAGCAATGCAAGAATCTACGAGACAAATTCAAGAATCCACGGATAGGAAATTCGTGCAAATGTTACAAACCCTTCGCCCCCAAGGTGCTCTTCCTTCTAACACCGAAACAAACCCTAGAGCGAATGTGAGTGCTATTACTACCCGAAGTGGAGCAACTCTAGTAGGACCTTCTACCCCTCCTCCCGTTACTCCATCTACACCTCCTCCACCTCCATTTATCCCTCCTACTTCCACACCTAGTACTAGTTCTCCATTACCGTCTCCACCTCTTAATAAAGAAGTTACCCAAGCAAAACCCTCCACCAACCCCACCTGCCACCTCTAAACCTTCTACCTCTAAACCCTCTACATCTCAACCTTTACCTGCTACACCTACACCTTCCACTTATAAACCCAATATTCCTTATCCATCTCGCTTAGACAAGGACAAACTGCAAACCAAGGATGACATTCAAGTGTCAAACTATTTGAAGAAGATTTTGGAAATGACCATCACTTTTAGCCTTGTTGAAGCTCTTGCACAAATGCCTAAATTTGTTAAGATGTTTAAGGAATTGCTTAATAAGAAGGAGAAGATGGTCGAGTTTGTTAATACTCGATTGAATGAAAAATCTTCTGCCGTCCTTCTTAAAGAACTTCCGGAGAAACTTGGAGATCCCGGTCGTTTTGTGCTACCATGTACTTTTCACCAAACCGAAGAATTTACTGCCTTAGCCGATCTCGGGGCAAGTATAAATCTAATGCCTTTAAGTGTTTGGAAAAAGTTATCATTACCCAATCTTACACCAACGAAGATGACTCTTGAGCTTGCAAATCGCACTCTCACTTACCCCGTTGGTATTTCCGAAGATGTGTTCATTAAAGTTGGAACCTTCACTTTTCCGGTCGATTTTGTTGTTGTTTATTATGAAATGGACCCTCGTATTCCTTTAATACTTGGTCGGCCATTCTTGAGAACCGGAAAAGCCTTAGTCGATGTTGCCGAAGGTGAGTAAATTTTAAGGGTCGGGAATGATGCACAAGTGTTCAAAATGGGGAAGATCACAACCAAATCTAATGGAAGAGAATCAGCGAATATGATTAATGTGCTTGATGATTTTATCGTCTACAACAATCCTCTATTCGATTCTTGCTATGATAATCCACTGTTCCAAGATGATGTGGATGATTCTCTCTCCAATAAAGATCCTCCACAAATTTATGATCCTCCACCGATCTTTAATGATTATGCTGATGATTCTAGTTCTGATGGGGATGATTATGCTGCTTTCGTTTCTGAGTATCCAGACAACCCCACTCTTGATGATTTTAATAAGGCTGATACTCTTTCGAGTGATTCTTCTCATGATGACATTGCACTTACATTTGATGAAGATCCTCCGCCAACAACACTTGATCCTACTTTGGATGACTACTCATTTGAGGAAGACTTTGCTACTTTTCTCAACACATACTTCGCAAATGAGAGTGATGCTCCTCCTTTGGAATTTGATGATTATGGTCTTTATCCTACTTTGGATATGAAGAAACCCACTTCAAAGGAGAAAAAGCCGGCCGACACCGATATCCGCAGCACTTATGTCTTGACACCTCTATATCCACCTTCTGAGGATGAGATTGCGAGATTTATGATCAGATCCTCTTCAAGGTCTGTTGCGCCTGAGTGTTATTTTCCCCTAAAGGAAAAGGTGTTCGATCTCGGTATTGCACTTTTTAAGCTGTCTCAGTATCCATCTGATGAAATAAAAGGAAAGATCTTTGGAACTTATGGAGATATGCTTGCACTTCACCCTTGCTACCACCGTGCTCAATCGCTGCTTAAGGGAACCTTGCCTACTCTTCTTTCGCTTGCCTTGTTCGCCTTAAGCTTGTGCTTTTTGATGGATGAAAACCATGCCTTTGATCTCGTTGGATGTGTTTCAAGTTTCTTCCTATGCTAATCAAGGTCGAGTCAAGCTCACGACTCGGTTATAAAAAATAAGCGATTCTCGGGAGGCAACCCGCAGTATCTATCCTTTTTCTCTGTTTTCATAATAAGTGTAGGGGGAGACCCTTGTATGTGTTTGTTGTCTTCTTTCTTATCATGTGCAGAGATCCGAGCTTTCAAAGATCCATTCTTGATCACTTTTGACAACCCGTGATTCCCTGTACCCGTCTTCCTGGTTCTATCCTATACTCTTTTGATTCTCTATTTAATATTTATTCAATATTAAAATAGGAATCACTTTAGTTGTCCTTTCCTTAGCAAGATTTAAACAAAGTGCCCAATGTTAAGTGTAGGGGTGTAGCACCCCCAATTTCACAAGGCAGCGGAATATCAACTTTGGGTGTTACTTCATAGCACATCACACATAGTCATAGAAAACGACCTCAAAAGAGACGTTTTATAAAATAAACCCATTCGACAATTTTATAAATATTAGAGTTCAATAAAAAGAGGTCCCAAAAATTCATACAAACTTTATTAAAAATAAAGATTTTTCAAATGTATCGAATAGAAATTGTTTGTTTTGCCTGTAATTTATCACGCGCGGCTCCATGCTCCAGCTGCTCTTAAACCTACACACCTGAGAATACATGCTAACATGTCAACACAACGGTTGAGTATATTCATAGGTTTTTAATAAACAGTAATGGGTTTTTAAATAAACCATAAAGCTTTTGAACACAAGAATCTCATCCACTAGCGATATTGTAACACATACAATATCAATACTCCACACTATTACGCTAAGCTCATGACACCGATGCCTTAATCAATAAATTTGCCCTAGTCAGGTATCTTGCCAAATACCCCATACCTCACGTACAACACACCCAGCTGAGCCTCCAACTCACAGGTGCGACCTGCCTGGGTGGGGGTCATCATTCCCAATGGATCCATTCGTCTGTACGAGCGCCTACCCATCATAGGTAGTTAACGGTTCACGATTTATAGGGACTTTTCACTAGCAATAAGCAACTTAGCCTTGCCAATAGTGGCTCATTATTTATACGATCAACGCTTGTGTTCATTTTCTAAAAGCATTCAATCAAACGTCTTTACGTTTATTAACAGCAGCTTGTACTCCTTCAAAGCAAATATTCCAACAACGAAAGTTTATTCACAATCATGTATCCTTTCAAAAGGATACAACACGTATGCTTATTTACCAAGAGCATGTATTCCCCCTCGCAGGTTTATAAACACGTATAAAGTAGTAAAAGCGAGGCTATGAACTCACCTGATATAGCTATCACACGTTTATCGAGGACAAACATCCAATAGTCGACACACGACTTCACGAGATATCAATCGCTCATTAATCGAGAACGAAATGTCCAATGGTCGATACATGACCGAACGAGACCTATAATGACGAGACGCGTCTTAGGCTCGAGACTATACATAAGTCATAAATATATGTAAATAAGTCACTTTAGTAAGTTTGGACATTGTATAAGTTTTATAAAACTTTTCATAAGACTTTTGATAACAATTTACCATATATTTTCATATTTTGACAATTAAACCCATTAAAGTTCATTAGTGGACCATTACATATTCATGTGAGTTAAGTCCATTTCAAAATCAATATCAAACTTATTATGAATCTCAAGTCCAATAATGGCTTAATAGCCATTATAAGTGTATGTTGGGCTTTTGTGGCCCAAATCCACTTTATATGCTTTTCGGGTCCTAAAACGTCTCCAAACAATGTCCACTTAATATTTCACGTTGGTTGGGTCTCGGGTATTCTAAATATCAGTATGTAAACGGGTCTCTAATTCCCGATAAGTGGGTCATACCGCTTCAGTTTTTATAAAAATCGTCACGTTAAACGTTAATTTAATATAGTCCAATTCTTATAATTTTCCGACATCCCTAGTAGATTATGTCGCTTCTCCTAAACCGTAAATAATATAGATGAGTTATTTTTACCAAAGTCATTCTTAACTTAGGTAGTTTACTCAATTGCCCCTAATTTATATTTATTATAGCTCATTTACCCATTTTATCACTTAGAAGAGTTGGCTGTCATTCGCAGCCAACTTCGTTTCTACCGTTTCGGCCGCCATTTCTAAACGTATTGAACTGGTGGACTATCCAATTGATTATAATTCTATATGATTTTATCTACAACTTTTAGTTTTACATATTCATATGTTGGTATACGAAATTATTGAGTAAACAGTCCATCTTTACAGCAGGTCAGATTCTGATCTGGTGTCGTATTTTAGCCATATCTCATTGTTAGAGTATCGTCACGGGACAAGCGACCCGACCAAATCACCACAAAACAGAGGCCTATCACCCTATATTATTAACCAGTACCCAAAACCTATAGGTTTCCTAAAATACCCACATTTTTGCTTATGGTCAAAATCAATAAAATACATCCATCATCAAGGGCTTGTTTTGCTTGTATTTTTGGTGTCACAAATTCATATACAATGTCCAATACCATAAATAAACTATTATAATCTCATTATCATTATATAAATGATAAATATATATTTACAAAATAACTTTACAATGGTAAAGACTAGATGCTAACCTTACAAAAATGGAGAAATCAACAACACCATATTCAATCACTCAAACTCTTGATCAAAACTCATAATTAAATTATTGGATATACTTTTACCCAAGCTTTAATAGTCATACAAATGATCTTCTTGTACAGCCTCAAATGATATTTAAAATAGGTTGATAATGTTGTCTTTTGAATCAACAAAATATAGGACTATAGTGCAAAACTTAAATTGTTATCACCAAAAATAGATAATAACTTTTAAGTTGAATTGGTACATCTTGGGCTGATGATATTCGGCCAAAGGAAAGAGCAAGTGAGTGATATGGATGAAAATGATGATAATTATGAGAATTAAATAAAATATGGAGTTTTTAGTACATATCATGAAAGTTATCCAAGTGTAATATTTACAAACAAAATGGATAAGCAAATGACACGCATTACCTTGTTAGATGCGTCCCACAAAATGGTTAGTGGTTATGTAATTTTTGTTAAAAAGTTACCACGTAATGTAAAAGGGGGTATTATCAAAACCCGATATTTTGAATGTTACGCGATTTAAAAGTTACGCGTAAAATACGAAAAATAAACGCTCAATATAAAATAACAACATCGACATTCGGAGAACATTTATATTTCGATATATAAATGAGGAATAAGATTTAATAAATATTAGCGCGTTATATAAACTAATGACGCTTAATGGTTTAGCGTAAATTACAAAGAATACTCATAAAACGAAAAATTAAAATGACGACAATAGAAAATACTTCTATGTCATAACGAGAATTTTTACGATCGATTGGTGACATAAACTTGACAATAAATAATAATTGACACGTATTCGATATGTTAAAGCCCTACCCTCGCTGGTTAGCTGAGAAATCAATATTATTCGTCAAACGAACATGACAAATAAAAGTCGAGTAATAAATATTTGTCTAAATACTAGAAATAAGATTAGATCTCGGTCTAAATGTTGATTTTAAAGTTCGGGTTATTATAGTAGCTACCCCTTTAGGAAGCGACGTCCCGGCGCTTAATTTGTCTTAATTGCCTTCGGTTAAATGATGAAGATATGAGGAATAGACAAGTCATCGTTGGGGTTTACAACGAAGGTTGAATGAACAGAACTTGTAGATTTGTAAATCTATGCTTATGTTTTTAGAGAGAGAAAGAGATAGAGAGATGGTGGATTTCACACTTTAGAGAGAGAAAGTTAAAAGGAACTATGTGTAAAATAATGAAAAACCACACCCCTATCCATCAAAGGAGAGGGTTTATATACCCAAGCCTTGTAATGGGCTTGGGTTACACGTTTGGGCCGGCCTACACAAGTTGTAGGCTAGGCTTGAACTTGTTTGTTAAATAATGAAAGTTAACTAAACTACGAGCTATTACATGGACTATCGTTGGAGTGACCGATCCTTCTTAATACGTAAAACGTATTTCCAACAATCTCCCCCTAAGGGAGGTCACTCCAAACAAGGGCGTTACCTGAGTTATAATAATGAAATAAACCTAGCATACTATGCTTGTCTTGAGCTCGTAGTCTTCGTCTTTCTTTTCTTTTTCTTTTCTGGTGAACATGCTGATGTGATCTTTGATATCAATCTTTGAGCATCAATCTCTTGCCTTGATCTCGTGCATCCATCACTTGTGATCTTCGCCTTTTCGTGACGCCATGTCCCACATACTTATACCTTCGTAATTCTTGAAAGCTTCAAAGTTCGAAACAGCGGAAGACTTAACTTTTAGGCTTTCTTGAATTAAATGAGATATTAAGTGCATAAAGTATAAGCATGCGGGGACGACTTCTTCTTGGATCCCGCAACGCCACCGTCTTCAAATGCCGCAACATAAGTAGACACGAACGAAATGGCTTTGAACATTTCATTCTAATTCGGTAGCATTTTACCTTCGGTCGGTGAAGACCGTTGGACGATATTAGATATCGTACCCGTGACGGATAGTTTCAATTAAGTAACTTCCTGACAGGATTTCGCGGGTAAACCCGTTCTCTTTATTCGACCGTCCAAAGCTGAATGCGAACATAAAGAGTGAATCATTTGGATAATAATATCCGCATGATTTGAAGCCGTCAATTCATGTTCCTGGAACAAGTGAAATTCAATTAAGAACCGCACCATCGTTGCTTTCCAGTTGTCACGAGCTTGATTCGTATAGAATCTTGCAAGTTACCTACCAAGTGCTGTTTGAGGTTAACACTAGAAGGATTTCCCCTCATCACTGTGAACACTAAGGTATCACTCTGAGTGTTCTGGCAAGATCACTGAGATTTTGCGTAGAGGCCTGAACGTGTTTAAATTCAGTTAAGAATTAAACAGCTGTTGTTTTCCAGTTATCACAAGTTTGATTCATAAAGAATCACACAAGTCACCTACCATGAGCTTTTTGATATTCGCTCAAGAAGGATTTCCATCTTCATTGTAAATACTTTCGTATTACTCGGATGTTCAGGCAAGATCATGAAGATTTTGCGTAGGACTCTTAAGATCTTTCTTACTTTTCACAGTGTGTGAAAAAGCAAGGAATTATGAAAGTGTGTCCTAATGAGATATTTGATGATCTCAAATGGCTCTAGACTCGATCGTGCATTTTGGATTTTAGTGATCGGAGGCTGGAGAGGAGTGCCACCTTTTCAATACCAATTTACTCGGAGTGAATAAATCAATACATAACGTGTTGTCTCCGTGTGATTAAATCAAATACCTTTTGAGAGATACCTGAGTTAGCTGGGATGGGTTGTGCATTGCATCACTGGGTCCATGATGTCTGTCTTCAATATCGAGAATCATTAAAATGATCTCAATAGCATATGTATTGACCCGGTTTCTGCCTAAAGTTGTAAGGAGGGCTTCTTTCTTTACACCCTTTATCTTTACAATTCTTTTTCATTCTTCAACCCCTTCAATGCTTACCAATACGTCATAACTAGCACCTTGTTGTGATTGTTCCAGTGCTAACTTAAGTACTTGGTCGGCATTCAGCTACGTTCACAATCTTTCTCCAACTTTCCTAAGGACTACTATTTCTAGCTATGGAATGTCCTTGGGAAGATTTCTCCGGTTTTGGAAGAATCATAGGACTTAACCTATCCTACCATCCTTATGTCACCACAATCTTCATTGTCGTGAAATAAATGGGTTTCGGGTAAGTATATGTCACCATGAAAATCCATTTTGATATGCAAATCCGTTTTGCTCCCCCTTAACATATGCCACGATATTCGAAAACATTTCGCACATGTCGGGATGAGCCAGCACATTAAGTCAAACCATTTGTGATAATATCACATATTAAATCACATTTTCTCCCCTATATTAAAAATATTAACCCAATCGATGTTTTTAATATCAATTGATTTAATGTAGTTTTAACAAAGGATTTGGGAAGAAAAATGCGAGTCCGTTTTATCTTCATGATACCAACTGTATGAGATATGATACCGATTTGTAACATGATCACATATTCACCATATTAGAAAAGAATTGACAAGGTTGGACCTGATTGATGAGAACATCATATGATAGGAGCAGATGGTTCTTGTCAGTATATGTTGGTCGCCTCGTCACTTCTGAAGTCATCTCTTGACACCACGTGTACGATTGGTATTGTTGTCTTGACACCAACTTGTGAACTTGGCACGTTCGGCATCGAAGATTCTGAATGCTTGACAGTTGCTCCCCCTCAATTGTTGACCCGTGTTCTATCGAAAGAGCTGTAGTTGTCAGTTGAGTAGTCTCATCGTCGAGTATGTAGATACCAATTGTAGATAGCAATGGTTGTATAGATGATAGCTTCATAAAAACAAGACTTCTCTTGTTTTAACAAATAAATACACTGAGGCGTACATATATTTGTGTTAGACCAAGTTATAAAGTAAACTTGATCCCTTACAAGGTTTTAAAGTAAACCTTGCCCGAGAAAATTAATTCCCGTTGTTAGCCAGAGCTTTCATAAGAAATACTTGACTTTAATGTGAAAAACCGGGTTGCAGTCAGAAATAACTACAAGCCATTTAGGCATGTTTTATGAAATATTTACAACTTTTGTACGAACTCTATTTATGGCGCCGTGTCGATATTAATCAACATTTCTAAGGCCGTAAATATTATCGTACCAATAGACATGCCTTTGAAAAATAAAGTAAAAATATTTTTGGACTTTTCTGAATTTTTCAATTTTTATGGTTTTTATATGGTTTTATATTTTTGTATTTTGCTTTTGAGGATAAAAATATAAACAATATATACAAATGATCACCAAGGATACGGAGAATAGTTTTACCACCACTATTCTTTCACTTCATCTGCTAGCTCCTTAAGAGTCTCAGGCGAGAAGGTTCTCATTCCAAGCTTGTCGGCCAAAAATTCAATTCGAGCGCGATCTAAAGCCTTCGTGAAAATATCCGCCAATTGATACTCAGATCGGACAAAGTAAAGCTCGATTACTCCATTTTCCACTTGCTCCTTGAAGTGGTAGCGAATGTCAATATGCTTTCACCGGGAGAATTAAACGTTGTTGCAGCATAAGGCAATTGCACTTTTGTTGTCACAGTACATCGGAATCTTGTTGAAACCTAGACCATAGTCGGTTAATTGCGATCTCATCCAAAGAATTTGAGCACAGCAACCGGACATAGCTATGTATTCTGCTTCCGTACTTGAAATTGCAGCGCTTTTCTGCCTTTTCGATGCCCAACTGATTAGTCGATCTCCTAATAGTTGCAAAGTTCCACTCGTGCTACGCCTTGTATCTTGACAACCCGCGTGATCCGCATCTGCATATGCCATTAGTGCAATAGAAGAGTCCTTCGAATACCAAAGTCCCCGATTAATGGTTCCTTTAAGATATCGAAAGATCCTTTTAACAGTAGCTAAATGTAACTCAGTAGGCCTAGTTTGATACCTGGCACACATACATATAGCAAACTGAAGATCAGGTCGACTGGCTGTGATATACAGAAGAGTACCGATCATTCCACAATAAAGTGTCGGATCAACGGCAACTCCATGTGGATCTGCATCAAGCTTAGATTTCTCCACCATTGGAGTGTCCACGGGGTCGCAAGATTCCATCTTATATTTCTTAAGCGATTCAAGGGCATATTTTGATTGATTAATAAAGATGCCTCTGGGACTCTGAGATATCTGAAGACCTAAGAAGAATGATACCTTGCCCATCATTGACATCTTAAACTTGGAAGACATGAGTGTCCCAAACTCATCCGATAAGGTTTGGGTCGAGGCTGTAAATATAATATCATCAACATATATTTGTACCATAATCATATCTTTACCTCGTTTCTGAATGAACAGCGTAGGATCCACCTTGCCTTTAGTGAAGCCTTGCGTAATGAGGAATTGTGACAAAAGATCATACCATGCGCGAGGAGCTTGCTTCAACCCATAGAGAGCCTTCTTAAGCTTGTACACATGATTAGGATAATTAGGATTCACAAAACCATCCGGCTGTTGAACATAGACTTCTTCCTTGATTTCACCATTAAGAAATGCCGTCTTCACATCCATCTGATAGACGATCATATTCATATGGGCTGCATAAGCGAGGAATAGTCTAATGGCTTCCAAACGGGCAACAGGTGCAAAGGATTCCATAAAGTCGACGCCCAATAATTGCTTGTATCCACGAGCTACTAGTCGAGCTTTGCTTTTCAATATTTAGCCTAACTCATCGAGTTTCACCTTGTAAACCCATTTCAAAATGAGTAACTGCACTTGATCCGGGCATGGGACAAGTTCCCATACTTCGAGACGTATAAACTCATTAAGTTCTTCTTGCATAGCTTATATCCAACAGGATTGAGTAAAAGCTTCTTTCCATGTCTTAGGTTCAACTTCAGTAAGAAAAGCATCAAAGTGACAAAACATTGCACTTTCTTGTAACTGACTTCGTGTGGATACAGGACGATTAGGGTCACCAATAATAGAATCTATAGGATGATCCTTTGTCCACTTGTTGTCATGTTCACGAATCCGTGGATTGGAGTAAACTGTAGAAGGAGCTTCCTCTGAGGTGGACGACCCGGCTTGATTAGGGTCGGGAATAGGTACACCAAAGAATGGAAGTTCACGCATTTGAGCGAATTCCAAATCGTGATCATCATCATCCTCTTCATCATCAATAGGCATGACGTGGGTAGTTGTTACATGTGTTGGTTGAGAATTACTTATGGATGGTATATCTTGACCAATTGTAGGTGCAGATGTATCTGATTGTGCTTCGGTTGCTGGAGCGACAACTTCGGTTACCGGAGCTATTACCTCTGGTTCTAGAGAAACAATAGTTGGAGGAGTAAAGAATTCATCAAAGAACGGTTGAAACAACGTATCCCATTCATTCCCAGTAGGTGGTATAAATGATGAAGTAGGGTTGTTTGGGACAAGACCAGAACTAATATTACTGGGTCCCATTTCATGAAGTGCGGGTTCAGAGTTGCTTTGCTCAGAAGCCATTGCTGTCAGCTCATCAAAATCAACATTCATGGTTTCGAGGATCTTGCGAGAGTTACGCTTGTAGATTCGGTATGCCTTCTTTGCGGGTGCGTAACCAATGAAAATACCAATATCAGCCTTTGGTTGAAGTTTTCCCAAATTATCACCATCATTATTTGGATAGCAAAGAGAACCAAATACATTAAGATATGATAAATCTGGTACTTTTCCATGGAGAAGCTCATAAGGTGTTTTACCATGGCGTTTACGAATTAGTGACCGGTTTTGGGTGTACACTACGGTAGATACTGCTTCTGCCCATAAAAACAATGGAGCCTTTGCATAAATTAACATCGTTCGAGCAGATTCCATAAGTGTGCGATTTCGCCTTTCAACGACACCGTTTTGTTGTGGAGTGCGAGCAACGGATGTTTCATGAGATATGCCAACTTCTTCATAATAATCACGCAAGATTTGATTCACAAATTCGGTTCCATTATCTGTACGAATGCGTCGGACAATAGTGTTGAGACGCACTTGAATCATCTTGAGAATTCTGATGATGAATTTAGGTGCCTCATTTTTTGCTTTAAGAAATTTCACCCATGTAAACCGAGAGTAATCATCGACAATGACGAGGATGTACTTTTTGCCACTAAGACTTTCAATACGCATTGGTCCACAAAGATCCATATGCAACAGATAAAGTTTCTCTTGGTTGGTGTCTTCCGTCTTGGGTTTGTAAGATTTCTTAGTGCTTTTCCCCATTGTACACGCGGAACACAAATGATCCTTTTGAAATGATAATTTAGGAAGACCACGAACAAGTTCGTTTTTCGCCAAGTGGTTAATAGCGTCAAAGTTAAGATGAGATAACCGTCGATGCCATAACCATGACTTAGTCTTTGATGCTTTGGAGAGAAGACATACGGGAGAAGCGGCCATCATGTCTTGTAGAGACAAAGTATACAAATTGTTCCCTCGAGTACCTTTCAATAAATCAACCCCTTCCAAATTACGAATGAAGCAGGTATGCTCTCGAAAAGCAACTTCTAGGTTTGCATCACAAAATTGTCCCACAGAAAATAAGTTGTGACCGAGACCTTCCACGTAATACACTCTTGAAATTATAACATTCCCAATATGATATTCACCATAACCCATTATCTTTGCAATATGATCATTTCCAAATCGAACCGTACCAAGAAACTTGCTGACGAAATTTCTGAGCTGAGAGCGATCTCCGGTCATATGCTTGGAGCAACCAGAGTCCAAATACCAGAGAACAATTTGGACCACCTGTTTTCAATAACAACAGTAGACAATGCATTGGAAACTATTGGTTCCGGAGTGTTAGCAGATACAGATATAGAATTATCAGAATTGCTAACATTTTTGAGATCCTTAGATTTCCTGCGTTTTCTAATGTGAGTTTTAGCACTAACAGGTTTTACTGTTCCAACTTTCTTAGGTTTTGGATTATTCGCGGGCACTACAGTGGGAGTAGACCTATTTAAAGGGCACTTGGTTCCTACAGTAGTGTCGGTGTTCCTAGTTAAAGGACACGCTTGTGTTTTGGTAGCCTTGGTACTCCTAGTTAAAGGGCACGCTTTCTTCACTTCAGTGGGAGTGATCCTAGTTAAAGGGCACGTGTTTCCTACTATAGTGAAAGTTCTACCAGTGGGACGCCACATCCAGCCAACTTGGGTTAACACTTTCCCAGTCGGTTTCCATTCTAATCCATTTTTTCGGGCATACATCTCATTCACATGGTCAATAAGGCAAGAATCATGACGACTAGAAAACATACATTCATTGCAATTCCAACATTTCAAATTAGAATTCACAGTAGGCTTAGAACGCTGCACAACCGCAGAGCGTTTAGGTTTAGCTACATGATTCTTTTTATTCAAAACAGAAATAACATTCCTAGGATGGGCTTCTACTTTCTTCTTCACTTGACTACTAGATGGGGGCAAGATCCTATCATTCTTCTTGTTTCTTTTAAGCTTAGATCTTTGAGCCTTAGTAGTGGTGCTTACTCCTGTAGAAGGCAACACGGGAATATTAGAAGCTGGTTTTGATTCCGCCTTATCTTTAGTGGCCAAAGTTTGAGATGGTTTAGTCCTAGGGCCCTTGTTAAGTGGTGTGACGGCAATAAGGGTTCTTTTGATTGCACTAGAGGACGATGCTGAGACAGTGGCTGCGTTATCCACAACATTCTTACCTTTTAGAGTACGAAGTGTTTCCTTTAACTCAGCCAAGACCAGATTCTTATCACAAATTTGTTCCCTCAAATCAGATATTTCCATCGACTTTCGATTCAATTGTTCAATCAATGATTGATTCTGTGCAGTAGTATCAACACATGCGGGCTGTACTGAATCGAAGAGTCGTTTATTTTTCTGTTTTAAGTTATCAACTTTGGACAAAATCTTGGAAACTCGAGTATCTAGATCAAGTTTAAAATTCTCAGCGGCCTCAAGTACGTTCACACAGTTAAGCTCCTTAGATTTCTCTATTTCCATCGACAAAGAGTTAGCAACTTTGTCACTTGGCTGAAGATGTTTTGATTGTAAATTCAATCGAAAATTCTTTTCAAAATTTGCATCATCGATATTAACACCTTCGAATGACGTTTCAAAGATTTCTTGAATAAATTGTTGCTTGCATTCAAGCGAAATACTAGTATTCGCTACAAAGCGGTTCCGCCGGTACTTTCAGGCGCACCCAATTGTGGTGATTACGGATCAGCCAATCAAGCAGGTTATCTCTAGACCGGACGTGGCAGGGAGGCTAGAGAAATGGAGCATCGTATTGGGGGGCAGAATATATCTTACAGACCAAGGACGGCGGTTAAAGGCTAGATCTTGGCAGATTTCCTGATCGAGAAGCCGGATGAGGAAGAACCAATTATTAAGCAAGACGAGATCCCAACTGAACCTTGGGTGTTATTCACGGACGGATCCTCATGTACCGACGGGTCCGGGGCAGGTCTCATCCTCACGAATCCAGAAGGAATGGAATTCACGTACGCCCTCCGTTTTGAGTTCACGGCCACCAACAACGAAGCGGAATATGAAGCATTAATTGCGGGTTTAAAAATCGCCGCTAGAATGGGAGTCCGCAACCTTGAGGCCTACGTGGTCTCACGGCTTGTCGCGAACCATATTCTAGGTGGATATGTGGCTAAGGAGGACAACATGGTCAGATACTTGGAAAAAGTTAAGTCGTTAATCGCGACCTTCAGTAAGTTTTCCATCAAGTAGGTGCCAAGGGGTGAAAACAAGAAAGCGGACGCTCTTAGCAAGATCGCATCCACGAGCTTCGCTCATTTGTCTAAACAAGTTTTGGTGGAAATACTCAAGGAGAAATCTATCACGGAAGGGGAGGTAGCTGCTATAGTTGAGGAGGAGGGACCTACGTGGATGACTCCAATCATCAACTATTTGACTAATGAAACCCTTCCAGACGAGGAAAAAGCAGCAAGGCGCATTAAAAGGAAGTCGCAACATTTTGAACTTCGAGAAGGCATCCTTTACAAGCGCTCTTTCTTGCAGCCGTGGCTGCGGTGTGTTGGACCACGCCAGGCGGCTTACGTCATCAGTGACATACATGAAGGGTTGTGTGGCATGCATGCAGGCCCACGATCCGTGGTAGCTAGAGCCTTACGAACAGGTTATTATTGGCCCACCATGCACAGAGACGCGCGCGACATGATTCGCAAGTGCAATGATTGCCAAGTGCATAGGCCAGTACCGCGACACCCGCAGCAGGAGCTTACACCTATCACGTCCCCATGGCCATTTTACAAGTGGGGAATTGACATTGCAGGACCATTTCCTGTAGCTGCGGGGGGGGGGGGGGTTAAATTCTTGATTGTTGCAATGGACTACTTCACACGATGGATAGAAGCCAAGGCAGTCAAGTCTATCACAGGTAAGCAGGTCAAGAAGTTTGTGTGGGAACACATTGTGTGCCGTTTCGGTCTACCAGGAGAAATTATCTCGGACAACGGCAAGCAGTTCACGGACAACCCATTCAAAGATTGGTGCGCATCATTGAACATCAAACGGCGCTTCGCGTCCGTTAAGCATCCACAAATGAACGGCCTTGTCAAACGAGCAAATAGGAGCTTGGGGAATGGAATCAAGGCGCGGCTGGATGAACGACAGGGCAAATGGGTCGATGAGTTGTCACACGTGCTATGGGCACATAGAACCATGATCAAAATAGCCAACGGAGATACTCCATTTGCATTAGCTTACGGCACTGAAGCCGTTATACCAGCAGAAATAGGGATGCCTACCATCCGCACGGCGGAGGTTAACGTCGTCACAAACGATGAACAACTGCGAATCAACCTGGATCTGTTGGAAGAAAAAAGGGAAATAGCAGCCATCAATGAGGCTAAGTCCAAGTCTAAGATGAAGGCTTATTATGACGCCAAGGTCAAGGGTGTTTCTTTTCGACCGGGAGACTACGTCTATCGTGCTAACGAAGCGAGTCGAGTGGAGAATACAGGAAAACTGGGCCCTAAATGGGAAGGACCGTATGAAGTCACTGAAACCTTGGGACGAGGCGCGTACAAGTTACGTGACATGGATGGCCGCGACCTAGAGCGTACATGGAACATCTCCAATCTCAAAAGGTGCTATCTTTGAAAGCTACGGCTTCCGCATGGGTACTTCGCTATAGGCGGTCTTAATAAAGAACCATGCGGGTTATTTGTTTTGTTTGTTTTTTCTTATGTTTGTTTAAGTTTCCTTTCTTGTTTTTTAGGACTTGTCGTCATTATTCAAATAAAAGTGTAAACGTTCTAATAAAATGCCGTGGTGCCTAGCTAGCTCCACGGCCTGTTTCGTGCAAATCATTTTCCTTTCTTTGTTAGATTCTTTGTTAGTCGTATGAATTTTACTTGTATTATAATATGCCATGTTTCATTCATATGCATTCTTTCACATTACTGTACATGTACTGTACGCCTCCAGGTGGGGTAAGAGGATTAAGTGAACCTACTAATTCAACTTGCCGCGTAAGAGGGATGCAACCCCAGCCGCACGGATCATGTATCCTTACTAGACGCCTTACTCACAAGACGTTGTGATAAGTTTTTTGTGCACCGTATCCACACGGTACTCTGCATAGTAAAGACGCACGTCGCATGTCTAGTAAATTATAGACTTGTATGTATTTTCCTTTTTTCTTTATGTGTAAGACGTGATACGTCATGCGGCATTGAAATACAACGAAGTACACAAGTTTCAAAATTAACAATAAACTAAATGGCCGTGGTTGTCACGGACTTCTAAATAAAAGGACAAGTTATTACATATATGTCTTAGCCGTGTACATACACGGACGAATATAATCACAAGTGTTTACAACATATCAGTTACAAGGGGGGAAGGAATTCTCCTAGATCCTTCTTCCCTTCCTCAATTAAAGCACGAAGGGCCTCCCCACGAGCATCTTTCCCGTCCTGAACTTTGACTGCAAGAGCATCTAGAGCTTCTCCAAGCAGCTTCTCACCCGACATGGCTTTGGATACAGAATCATAAGTAGCCAGCGTCAAGGGAATTGGATCAGCACTCACCCGGGACATTATTGCTTTGTTTGGAGCATCTTTCATGGCTTTAAGCTCGTCCAGGAGGGGGTGTTGAAGGTCTGCCAAGGCATCCATTGACGCAGTCATCTTACCCGCTGCGGAGGGGTTGTGATACGGATGCTGTGTGATATCCTCACCTTTTGCGATCATCTCCGCAGCTTGGACCAGGCCTTCATGCCTACCACGGTCGATCCCATCAGATACAACCCCGGCAAATGCCTGCAGTAGGTGTGGAGCGTTCAGGGCCCCACTTACGGCAAGCCACAGTCCTTGCCCGATAATCCACCTACGACCGGCTGTCGCGGTTAGTAGGGGGGGCATACTTTCTCCGCGCAACCGACAACCACCTTGCTCAACTCTTCATCAGCTAAGGCAACTTGATTTTCAAGGTTGGTTTGAGTCTGCGTCAATTCCTCCTTCAGGGCGTCACGCTCCTGGGCAATGCTGAATGATTGTACGGTCACCGCCTTAGTAGCAGCCTCAGCCGCAGACACCTGCGTATGAAATTTATAATTACTACAAGAATACATACTTTTTGGGCTACATGCATACAAGAAGTAGGAGTGTATGTACAGTATTTCTGAAAATTTACCTTCTCGTTTAACGCGGCTACGAGGGCCTCCAACTCAGCAATACGCCTCTCTCTGGTATCGGCGTGAAGTGCCTGCTCCTTCACCGTCGCCTCGGCGGTCAGTAATGCCGCCTGCAAGGATGCAATGGTCTTCTCGTTCTTCACGACCATTGCCTCGCGGCGGGCTATCCTTTTGTCGGCACGGCTCACATTAGTGAGGGCCTTGATCAGACGGCGTCTTAACGCGGCACCCACCGTCACCTGATGTGCGGATGATACATCAAACTGTTCAATCAGGGCCTCATGATCTAGTTCGTCTAAATCCTGTGCGAGGGCAGGCGGGGTGATGTGTTCGATGAATTCTGAACACTCGGATTCGGCCTCCAGCCGTGTCAAGCTCGATAAGTTCCATGCTAAGCGCAAGCTCTCTTCTGGCCCCTCGGGGCACGGTTCCTTGGCACGTGCGGTAACAGGTGATGGGGGATTGTTGGTAGCCACGGGGGATGGATTTCTCCCCACTTCTTCTCCTTGTGCTGCCACGGCCGGATTCACCCTGTCGTTTCAAAATTAGTCTATATATATATCATGCGAAGGAACAAATCATAATCACAAGGGGTACTTACGAGGTGCTAATGTTAGGGTCTGGGCCGGTAGGAGCTACGGCGCTCACAGGGGCGACTCACAGAACTGGCCCTTCCATGGTCGGGGTGGGGTCGGCTTGACCAGTCATGGTGCTGCTTCCTTCTTGATATTGTGGATGGTCTTTCCGCAACTTCTTGGGAGGAGCATTTTCAACTCCGGCATCCTCACCAGTCTTCTTCGCCACACGCCTGGTTGTTTTCCTCTTTTTAGAAGTAAGTGTGGTAGATCCGGAAGCTTGCGTAATGACTTCATTAAGATCGCGCTCTTCCTCTTGGTTGATGGTGCCTCCCTCCAGCAAGGGGTCGTCGCCATCTTCGTTATGAAAGTCCAATGGGGACCTCTCGATAACAGGCTCTTCTTCGTCCGACCTGGGCTCGGTTGTCTCTTCCAGCGGAATCGTACGGTCGGCTAAAGCTTCTAGCAAAGGGAGCTCATTCGGCTTTAACGGCCGGAATCCTTCCGCCACCTTCATGGGGTCGCCTTGTCGGAGTAATCCGTGGAGGTTCATCTCTGCAAATGATTGTAGAAGTATATGGGTTAGTAACATTTTACACATATGGGATAGATCAAATTTACAAGATATATATGACCTACCCTCGCCTTGTTCCGTTAAGAAGCACGGATATAAGTCATCCCTCCCAAAGTAACGGCGGCTTATCCCTACTAAGCACAGAAAGTGTTCCGGCAACCCTCTATGAAATTCCGTGCGATGGGTATCTAGTATTTTCAGGTCCCGGCTACTATAATCTTTAGATTTGGGCGGATAGTCTTTTGGGGCTTTGGTTTTAAGTACGAAGGGGGTGGGGAATACTTTCTCATCTACAAAGAAGTAATGGTCGTACCAATTCTTAAGGGAGTCAAGAGGTTTCCTATATGTCATCGGGGCATTGTCGGGTCGTTTCTTGAACGACAACCACCCGTTCACTAATTGGGGAAAGTAGAAAGCCCTAAAAAGGTTCACAGTGGGGGTTACTCTGCAGGTATGGCATGTAATCTCAAACTGTTGATTTTACACGCCCCTATACAGTGGAGCTGGGTGATATGAAAGTCATAATACATAAGAAGGTCTACCAAGAACTTGGACAACGGAATACGGTAGTTGGCTGAGTCAAACAGGCGTGTATATATGCCTATTTTACCCGCCGGTGCATCCGTAATAGCCTCACCATCACCCGGATAGGTGGGGTGCACACTTTCGGGCACATAATACTTCGACAGGAAGTCGAGGTATTTCTCCGCAGACATCACGTTCAGGACGTCCGTGATGAGGGGATTATCCTTGACCATATTTTATAAAAAAGGGTTTTCAAAGGCGTGATAATCTAACCTGCGGTGACGGATATCCGTGGAAAAGAAGGCAAAAGTTTTGGAGATAAAAGCTTGATGTTAACAATGGCGGATGAATGAGTGAGTTGTGTGTGTAACATACACGCATACCCACTCTTATATAGGGTGGCCTCGGTTTCCGAGGTACCGTGGATCTTCGACACGTGTCAGTCACATTCCCTATCCAATGGATAGGGTTTCTGACATTTCTGCAACGTCAGTGGGGGACCCATGGGTCACTTCTTAAACAGTTTCGCGTGGCTCAGGGGTGGGCAGTAATAAATGCACTTTTTGCAGACATGCGACTGGATTATTGACTATCATTAATGCGATTGGATTCTTGTCGGGTTATGCGGCTCTTACGTAAGACCGTATTTAATGTTGCATTTAAGTTGTCTCGGCCGTTACGTGCGGCTGAGGTAGTATTCATTAACATATATTCCTACGACCGGTTTCCATGTGCGGCCGGAACAAATTTTCTAGTGTCGTTTCCTAGGTCTTTCTTGGTATGTCCGGAGAGCAGCTTGATAGTCTAGAGGTTACGCTTACGGCTGTAACAACTAGACTGGGGGGACATGATGACGTATAGTCCCCAACCGGGTCATGAGCCCGGCCCACGGGTACTACCCGTATCCGGTCCATCACAGATGGGTGGATAAATGTCATTGAGGCTTATGGGCTTGAGTGAACAGTAACCGCACATATGTGCGGCCCACGGCCCAATGCGGCCGACATAAGATTAGACAGAATCATATTCTGTCTGGAATATCTTTATCCCAATAAGAGAGGATATTCACTACCAGAATTAGAAGATAACAATCATTCTAATTCTGGTGCTTATCTCTTCCTTGGGGCCGAAGCATCAGTGAAAGCCCACTAGGGTTTCACTGCCTATAAAAGGAACCCCCAAGGGTTCCACAGAGGTATTACGACTTGTACTCTAAACTCATACAAACCTTAAACCGATTACTTACTCTCACGCTGGAGTCTAATCGTGGGAAACATTCCCACGGTAAGCCTAACGCGTGCTGTTTAGTGTGCAGGATCCCAACCAAACGACTCACTTGGTGCAGGAGCCGGAGCCCAGCCAACCCGAATTAAGCCTAATTCGGGTCTAGCGAGGATCAACCAACTTTTGCATCAACATTCCCCTTAGACTGAGCATCAACCAAATACATCTTCTCACGAAACCATGCATCATCCCTTCTTCTTTTCGGCTGAGTGCATTCCCTAGCCATATGACCTTGTCCTCGGCAGTTGTAGCAAGTCACAACCTTCTTAGGACCAATAGGACTCCCATTTCCACTAGCTTGAGAATTCACAGCTTGATTGTTCCCAGTCCTTGTAGGAGGTCCATATGAATTTTGCCTTCCCTGAATAGGTTGCACCGTCACTTGACCATCTTGAACAGTGGCTTGTTGTCGAGGATTGGATGAGGTGCGGAGTTGATTGTTTGTTGGTGGGAATCCTCTGGTTGCAACAAGTTTTGACAAGTAGGCAGTGAGATGGTTTAGAACATCAGCTGGCGTATCATTTGGAGTAAAGACCGGTGCTTGGATTGGTGGAAGTTCATTAGAGTAAAAAGCTTGTGCTGGTTGTGCTTCTATTGGAAAATATCCGTGCTGAGGAGTATAGCCCAATGGAGAAGTGTTGGCTTGTGATGGTGATGTTTGATATGATGGTTGCTGTTGAAAAGATTGTTGATGAACACTTTGTTGATATTCTTGCTGTGGCATCATTGGTGGTTGATAAGATGGTTGTTGTGGTTGCTGATAGATGTGTGGTGGTGGCTGCTGCAAGTATGATGGTTGTTGATAAGTATAAGCCATGTTTTGTTGAGAAGCATACATTGCAAGTGGATCATTAACTTGAGGTGTAGACAACCGAGCCTCGATCACATGGCATTCGTGTTGTTGAAGAAAAGCTTGAAGTTGATCCACATTGGTGTTATGCAAGTCCTTAGCCAATTTAAAATCCGTCACGTATTTTATCCATTCTGGAGGAAGAGTGTTCAAATACTTGGTGTTCAATTGAAAGGTAGGAATTGCCATGCCATAGATATTAAGCTCATTCAACAATAGGGTAAATCTCAGATAGTAATCATTGAGAGTCTCCCCTGGCACATAGGCAAACTTATCAAAAGTATCATAAAGCTTACACTCTCGTTATTGTTTAGTTAACGAGGTGACTTGCATGAGAACACGAATTCTATCCCATAACTCTTTGGCAACTTTATGTTTGCTGACGAGTTTGTAGACATCTGGAGGAAGAGCTTGGAGAATGACGTTTGTAGCATACTTGTCACATTTATCTTGAATCTTCATATCTCCAGTCAACTCACCCGTTGTGCGAGGACGAGTGGTCGTACCTTCCGTCACAGTACCATAATCTAATGGTCCATTGAGCACCGATGCCCAAATTAGATGTCCATTCTCTTTGTTCAACATATAAAGTTCCATTCGGGAAGCCCATTCCTCATACATAGTCTTCACCAACATTGGTGGACGATTATCCGTACCCGAGAGGATGGACTTATCCGTAAGAGATGTGTACTCCATTTCAATAAGTTAAGATTTACAAAGTTGATCGAACAATGAAATAAGGTTAAGTATTTTTGTGTTGTTGTAAGTTAAAATCGAGAAACAATGTTAAAATCCCCTAAAATATGTTCTCGATAAACCAAAAATTCCAAGTCAAAATTACACAGAATACCAGATCGTAATGTAACCCTGTCGGAATGATGATGGTATCAGAATGCTTAGATCGCAATGCAGAGCGGTCGAAATGTTCAGATCGCAAAGAGCTATCGTAATACTCAGATCGCAAAACCTATCGGAATACTCAGATCACAATGTTCAGATCGCAAAGTAGCTGACAAAATTCAAGCAGAGTAACGACTTAAAATACTTCCTTATACCCGTCGGAATCCCAGATCGCAAAGCACGATCGGAATGTTCAGATCGGAATAAGTAATAAAACCCACGATCGCAATGTAGAACCAAACCCTTTCCGATGGTAAGGTTATTGCGATGGAAGTCCAAGTACAATTTGTACTTTCCGATGGATGTTTCTGCTAGAATTTCGGAATGAAGAACACAACCTTTTTTGCACTTTTGATCCAAGAACACTGATGTTTTAATGAAAAACAAGATACCAAGGACACGTTTAAGCACAAATCCCTATGTTACACTACTTAATACTACGATCAAACCAAAAAATTTTGAAGATTTCGGCAAAAACCAACTTGTATTCTACGAATTGTTAAGAAGACAATACTCAACACAAAAACAAACCTATATTTCATCCCAAGCTCTCTGATACCATTTGTAGAAATGTAAATCTATACTTATGTTTTTAGAGAGAGAAAGAGATAGAGAGATGGTGGATTTCACACTTTAGAGAGAGAAAGTTAAAAGGAACTATGTGTAAAATAATGAAAAACCACACCCCTCTCCATCAAAGGAGAGGGTTTATATACCCAAGCCTTGTAATGGGCTTGGGTTTACACGTTTGGGCCGGCCTACACAAGTTGTAGGCTAGGCTTGAACTTGTTTGTTAAATAACGAAAGTTAACTAAACTACGAGCTATTACATGGACTATCGTTGGAGTGACCGATCCTTCTTAATACGTAAAACGTATTTCCAACAGAACTCAAGGCAACGAGTATACATTACAGGTAAAAATGTACGGTTTTAATGATGCTCCAATCCGTATAAAGATAGATGAATACATAACTCGAAGGAGAAGCCATTGGAAGCTTAAAATTTAACATATTGTAAATATTTGGAAGTGCTTCAAGGTACATTACTACTAGCTTATTAAACTTGCGGCAGTTGATATGAGTTCGAAAAAGTACATACGACAAGTGATATGAGTTTGAAAAATATCCAATGCGACAATCAATTCAAAACTACCGGTGATCACATCTATCAATTTGAAACATATAGTCCAAGAGTCTAAATAGAAGAGATCACGTTATAAAATGAAATTCGCATGGATAGTCCATAACTCCATCGAAAACTTTACAAAATATTCGAAACGAGATAATTATTGCTAGTCGTACAAAACCACCCAATTGCATGATCTCAAACATGCAAACCTATTTCGTCAAAAGCGAATTCATCGATACGGAAATCGTTCGGAGTATACATTATTCTATCAAAAGAACTACGATCCAAATCGAACACAAAATACATCACCAAGCTCATATAATCAGATTACGACATGCTTGCAAAATAGCCAAGCCATGCCAAATCAATAAATTCAATCAAGTTAACTCATGCTTGCTAAATAGCCAAGCTATGCTAAATAAGAATACTTGACAAGATTTTCGGATAATCCGGTCAAAGAAAATTTTGCAAGTTAATGGATGTTCATGGGCCTAATAGCCATGGATGCATATCCTGGAATATTATTTATTTATTTATTTATTTTTTATCAGAGGGTGCTCTCACACGGATTCATACCCAAATGATGTTACATGGTGCTCATAAATGGATCCATACCTAAAATATAATACAGGGTGCTCACACACGGATCCATACCCAAAAGATATTATGAGGTACACGTTACCCAAGATCATACGTCATTTCAGAATGCCTCCTCGATCTCACACAATGTATGGCCAATTGACTAAATCAGATATCATATAAATACATTACAAGAAAAGGCTTTGCACATAAATCTCAGATATGGCTAGCCACCGTTGATCACCAAGAAAGCTGAAACTGGGATTTTTGCAAATCCTTTTTATGTCAATTTTTTCGTTCCTCGACTCACTCGAATTGAAATCCAATTTTAACGTAGAGATTAATCGTTTTTGGTTATAGAAACTTGATTGGTAATCTATATCTATTTAAGCTAAAAATGGGGAAAATATGTAGGCTAAGGACTATATAAAAATAAAAGCGCAATTAATTCACGTAAATATTACTCTGAAATGTAATGTAAAATTAAACTACAAAAATCGATCTAGATGCAACAAAAATAGACTATAATTAAAAATAAAATCTAAATGCGAAATTAATCTAAATGCAAGCACGTAATAGCAAATAAAAGTGAAAAAAAATGAAATCACAAAAATAAACTTAAAAATTAAGTATAAAGCTTCAACCTTTTAAGCTTACTAATCTTTTTAGACGATAAAGCTACAAGCTTTATGTACTAATAAGCTTAATAATCACAAAAAGGTGTAAAGTTTTTACTAATAATGAGCTTATCTAAATGAAATCTACTTTTAAAAACTTTTAAACTATTTTTTAAACACAAATAATAATAACTAAAACTAATTAAACCGATTTTTATAAAAAAACTATAACTATTATTAAAAACAATTTAAACTATAACGATCTAAATAATAAAACTAAAGCGATTAAACTAGAAAAATTAAAAGGAGAGCTTTAGTACCCGTAGTCCGTAGAAAACCGCTCTAAAACAAATAACATCAACAACATCAACAATATACGGCCCGTTAAGTACACGGCCTCCAAATACCAAAACTATCAAAAGCTAAACCCAAATTTGGCCTGTAAAGTACACGGCCTTCCAAATCAATCTCTAACCAAATCAATCAAACCATATCAACTTGGACCGAATTAATCAACTATAAGCTCTTCTTAAAAAAGATAGATCGATACGCCGAGATCAAAGAAAACATAAAAGGTTAGAATAATAAGCAATAATTATTAAATGATTAAGAGATTTAATTAAAACTAATAGATCTAAAATATTTTTATGTTTTATAAAAGTATTTTAAATTTTAAAGCTAAAAATTATAGATCTAGTTAATCTATTTAAAAACCTAATAAATCTAACTATTTTTAAATGTTTTATAAAAATACTTTAAATTTTAAACTCTAAACTTATATATCTAAACTTTTTAATATGAAAAACTAATAGATCTAATTATTTTTTTGGTTTTTTTTTTTTTGAAAGTATTTTTAATTTTTAAAACTTAAATCTAATAGATCTAAAAAAACTAATTAATAAAATCTAGAAGTGCTTAAATAAAAAGCTAGCTTATAAATAAGTCGTAAGCCTAAGCTTAGGACTTATGAGATTTAAAAAGCTAAAAAGCTAATTAAATGATTACTCCACAAATAAGCTAGATTTACTAAAAGGCAACAATAAGCTTGAAATAAAATTAATTATTCCAAACGTTATATAAATTTAATCTTATTTGGAAAAAGTTATAAAAACTTATCCCAAAATAATAAGATAGATTATTATTAATCTTAAAAAAAGAAAGGAAGAATGAGAATATAACTAAGAGAAAATTAATTAAACTAAAACTTGACTTTTATTAAAATTTAAAGATTACAAACTTGAAAGGAAAATACAAAATTTATAATATAATAAAAACTAGAGAGAAATTTAAATAAAACTAAGCTAACATGTTACAAATGAGAGGGTGGGGGTTTATATAAGCTGATGGACCCAGGGGTATTTTTGTCCATTCACAGCCTTTCCTTAGCTTCAAAGTTACGCACCCACATGGCCAACTGTCTTTTTTTTCTTGTTAATATCAATCCCTTCTAGAAGCTTGGATCTTGTGCATATCATTGGCTGACACATGCACTCCTAATACTGACGCGTGCCAGGTGCCACGTGTCACTCAATGATTGGGCAGCCGCCCTGAGTCATCTGCCACCACAGCAACCTTGAATTGACATGGCGGCGCCGCCGCCACGTGTCATCAGCCTATTGACCCGCCGCCACTGCTCCTCTGCCACCTCTGCGCCGCCCTGCCACCTCGTACTGACACCTCTGCCGCCGCCCTGCCATGTCAGACCTGCAGTTAATAAATCATTAGTGCCACGTGGATGATGACGTCAGCGTGACATCACCCGGTCTGGACCGGTTTAAACCAGGTCTGGACCGGGACTGAACCGGGTCTGGATCGAACCGGGTGTGAACCGGGTCAACGGTCGGGTCAACTGGTCGGGTCGGGTCCGCCACGTGGATCACTCAGAGAGTGCCACGTGGCAGCTGGAAAATAATCCCAGCCTTTTGCCTCAGCCAGGATTCGAACCCTGGTCGGGTCGGGTCCGCCACGTGGGTCACTCAGAGAGTGCCACGTGGCAGCTGGAAAATAATCCCAGCCTTTTGCCTCAGCCAGGGTTCGAACCCTGGTCTTGGCTGCCAAAGTTGAAGTTGCTAGCCAATGGGCCAAGCAGACCTTCATGTTTATATATACAAAACAATATACTTGACCCCTTTTGTGGCTTGGTTGACTGGCACATTGACCCCCTTTGACTTGTTGACTAGCTTTATTAATTTTAAATAATAATAATAATAATAATAATAATAATAATAATAATAATAATAAATAATATTACGAAAAATTAATTTATTTTTAATAAAAACTTTATTTTATTTATTTTATTTTATTTATTTTTGGAGATTAATTTATTTATATTATTAAATTATTAAAAACTATTTATTTAATTTAAAAACTTAATAAATTTTAAAAATTCATAGAAAACAAACCGTAAACAGTTACGACGCGAGGTCGGGACCGTTGGCTTCGTAATTTTATGTTCTTCAATGTGGCTTATTAGTGGATGACTTTGGAGATTGGAAAAAATGGTCCTTGTTGTAAAATCTTCATCAAATCTTCATTTTTAGTCCTCCAAACTTCATTCTTTTGGCATTTTTTGGTCCTTTGACTTTATCTTTGGCTTTTTCTTCGATAAATGACCGTGAAATCCCGTGTTTTTCTTTCTTTTTGATCTTTTGTACCTATTTCACAACAAAAACACAAACCACGCATAATTCCGACATTTACGATATTAATTACACGTTTTGGTCTTGTTTTTCATTGTTTTTAGTGGCAAAAGGATAAGTGTTTACACACTTATTAAATCCCCTACACTTGGCCATTGCAATGACCCCATGCAATGCATTATTTCAAAGCATAAAGTCACATTTTTCTCATTAATAATCCATCTCGGCCTTTATTACTATTACTACTACTACGATAAAAAGATAAAAATTTTAAAAGAAGACAAAAGTTATAACAATTTATTAACTTGAAAATTATTGATGGAAGAAACTTGTAAAGAAATCTAAGACTTGAATTAGGGCTTTGGTGTCATGAATATTAATCACCCTCAAGTTTCACGTTCCCCATACCAAGCTTAAAAACGAGATCATTATTTATCATAAGTTAGCACAACTAACACTTACTCATGTGGTTTAATTAATCACTTAGACCCCCTTATTCCTACGGTGTATCTCTTATATTTTATTTTGTCTTGAATGATCACGAGGATGCATTTTTGACTTATTTCGATAATTTATTAAGACCGAAAATAAAGTGGGACGATTTAATCAATAGTTAGCTAAAGGACAAAATCTTTTAAAACTGCTTCTCGAAACCTCATAAAGTTCATATCTTGGCATAACTCGTTTCACAATTAGAGACCTTTCTCAGACCGATATTTGGCTTGTACTTCAAACTTCAAATCTTGAGAGACGATCTTGAAATTATGGTCTTCTCTTCATTTTGATATACATCTTCATTAGGAGTGTAAGATGCTTCAAACGTTGACCACGACTTCTTCATTTATCCTCTTCTTTATTTAGAATTTTGATATACAACGATCCGCCTACTTTTCGGACTTGGATCTATTTATCCTCATACCTTGTTAGGGTCTTTTTGGATAGATTTCTCCATGATCTTTAGGGGAGTAATTGCTTCTCGTGGTGTGTCTTGATCCGTCATATTGATTTGGATTAATGATCTTCACAATCTCTTAGGATCTTTAGCAAAAAAGTGAATCCTCATGCCTTGTGAGGGCCTTTTTGGACTCGGGTATCCTCATGCCTTGTTAGGGCCTTTTTGGATATGCCAATCTTCGCGTCCCGCTTCAATAAGTTATGCCTTGGCTATGAACTCTAATTAATACCGAGCAACTTTTAAACGATCTTGTGCTAGAAGCTAAGTAGCTTTTCAAATCGTACAACCTTATTTATTGCAAATATATTTATTAACAAGCGATGGGAGAAAAAGCTCATAACTAACTCACATAAGTTAATGAAAGAATACCAAACTTATAATTAACTCTATCATCTCTCGTTCTCCACAAATTAAAATCTCAAGTAATGAGACTCGTGGATGCTTAGCCTAATAAACCAATTAAGTTCCATATGGTTAAGGATACTAGCTAGAGTAAACTTGGATAAGTATACTCGGGTTGAGTCAAAATATTCACGACGGGCCTAATATATCAAAGACATCTAAACTTATTAAAACCATTTTATTTATTTATTCATTTTTGACTTTATTCTTGAAATGGAAATTATTACGATGCGATAATAAAAGGAAAAACATAAATGAAAAATACTACTAGGCCAAAATAGATAAAAAATTTGAAAAACGTTGAAAATTTTTTAAATTTTCCGATTAAATGGGATCAAATTCATGGAAAAGCCCACTAAAATTCGATAGAAGTCCCCCCTACACTTAATATAAACATTGTCCTCAATGTTTAAGCATGTGGGAGAATAAACTCCCCTGCACTTAGGACATTGAGTACATTGTTTAAAATCGAGCTAAGGAAGGGACAACTAAAGTGATTACATTTATCCGTTTTATTTATATACATGATTGAATCACAATAGCAAAAAATTATCGAAGGAACCGGGTACACGGGAAACACGGGAACACGGGTCTCGTCAAAAGTACCAAAAGTGGATCATTAAGCACATGTCCCTGCACACAACATGACAACACAAAAATACTACTTGGCTCCCCCCCTACACTTATTGGTGAAAATGGGTGAAAAAGGTAAAAAAGGTGGAAAAGGAAAAAATCTAACCTAGTTAAACGATGCTTGATTTTTAACACGAGTCTCTAGCTCGACTCGAATTCCCGAATGTCATCATTCAAATGGAAAAATCATGGAAAAATCAAGATTTCCAAGGGAGGAAAATCTCTCCATGATAAAGGGGTGAAATAAAGTCATATAAGGCATACCCCAATAAAATTCCACCCGGGTCAAACACATAATTTCCATCATTAAAGGAAATAAACCCCGAGGTGGTACGCAAGTCATAGAAAAGTGGGGTATCCTTCGGCAAAAGTCTCTTACAAGGAAAGATAAGGTGGTATGGCAATGAAAGCACAAAAGTCTCTATTCCCGGATCAAACACCGGTTCCTTAATGGGAAAATAGCAAGAGGTGTTGACATTTAAGCTAAAAATATCATCAAAATCCATAGTGGGAAAGTCATCCTCTTCCAAACTTGATGTAAAAACATAAGTATCATCGGAGTCATAGGAAAACTCTTCCTCATGAGGAAAATAGGTATTTAGAAAGATATCTAAATCCTCCTCAAATGGAATAACCTCTAAAGTAGGTATGATCTCTAAGAGTGGAGGATCCTCCTCAAAAGTCATGACTTGTAAAATTAGAGTATAAAAGTCAAAAGGAGTTTCCATGGAAGAATCACTCATAGAGATATGAGGTGTATTAAGATCATGGGGTGGGTCATCAAAAGTAATGAGATCACTTAAGGAAGTGTCATCATCAAAGGTATCAAAGATTGGGGTATCATAAATGGGTGGGTCAAAAGACGAGTCGTCTAAGCCGAAAATAGTGTGATCACCTGAAAAAGTGTCATCACTATCGGTGTCATAAATGGGAGTATCAAAAATTTGAGGCTCTAAGGGAAGGGATGAGTTTATCATAAAATCATTTTGATTAGACTTTTCAATCCCAAAAGGATTAATAAAAATCTCGTCATTATCATAATTAAGAACATCAATCATATTGACCGACTCTTTTCCATTTGATTTTGTTGTGATTTTTCCCATTTTAAAAACTTGTTTTTCATCCCGAACCCTAAGAATTAACTCCCCTTCGGCCACGTCAACTAAGGCTCTTCCGGACCTTAAAAATGGTCTACCAAGTATTAACGGAATACGAGGATCCATCTCATAGTCGACGACGACAAAGTCCACGGGAAAAGTAAATGTACCAACTCGAACAAAAACATCTTCGGCAATACCAACGGGGTATGCGAGAGTTCGATTAGCTAACTCTAAAGTCATACGAGTCGGTACAAGGTTGTGTAATGACAATTGTTTCCAAACCGAAAGTAGCATAAGATTGATGCTAGCGTCGAGATCCGCTAAACCCATACAATCATCGATTTGAGGAAACGAGCAAGGTAACACGAATCGTCCGGGATCTCCTAGCTTTTTGGGAAGCTCTTTGAGAAGAATCGCGGAACAATTCTCATTTAAACGGGTGTTCACGAGCTCAACCATTTTTTCTTTCTTATTAAGCAAATCTTTAAACATTTTGACAAATTTTGGCATTTGAGCAAGTGCTTCAATAAGGCTAACGTTAATATTCACATTGGAAATCATTTTAAAAAAGTTAGAGACATGAACATCATCTTTGGTGAGCACTTTAGCCTTGCCTAACCTAGATGGATAAGGAATATTAGGCTTAGACTTTGAAGGTTGAGAAGGAGAAGGACTCGCTTCTTGAACAACCGTAGGAATAGGCTCTTTCGGCAATGGAGGACTAGAACTAGGAGTGGTAGTTGGCGGAATCACCGAAGGGGGAGTAGGATTACTCATTATGACCTCCGGGCCTTGTCTCTCCTTTATTGGCGAAGAGATTGAAGGTCCCACTAAAGTGGCTCCACTTCGAGTATTGATAGCACTCACATTAGCACGAGGGTTAATCTCGGTATTTGAAGCTAAGGCTCCTTGGGGTCGAAGGGTTTGCAACATAGTTAAAAATCTCTTATCGTTGGACTCTTGCATTTGTCTAGTAGACTCTTGCATAGCTTTCATGATTTTCTCATGTTCGGCCAATTTTTGTAGAACCAAGTCCATTTGAGGGTTTTGCATATTCATTTTATTTAACCCTTGATTGTTAACCCCTTGATTAGGAAAACCTTGGTTTTGATATTGAGATTGAAAACCGTTGTTATTATAAAAACCTTGATTATTTTGAAACCCTTGATTTTGACCATTAAAATTCCCTTGGTTAGCATTCCCTTGAAAATTACCCATTTGAGGACCTTGGTTCCTATTTTGGTATTGGGTATTTTGGGCGGGTGGGGGTGGTCTTTGAGGTGCTACAAAACCCGGGGGAGCCAAATAATTAGTACTCTTGTAAGACAATTGGTTAACATCAACATTAGGTTTAAATGGAACCCTTTCATTACCATTAAAAGCACAAACTTGTTGTTGTTGATTATAAACCTTGTCACAATTGAAATATGAATGTGGTCCACCACAAGTCTCACACGTTTCACTATTTTCTTTCAAGGCATTAACTTGACCATTTAAGGCATCGGTTTTTAGAGCAAGTGTTTCAACAAGCAAAGTGAGTTTATCGATTCTCTTGTCACTCTCACTAGAACTAGCACTCACCATAGTGGCCCTAACACTTTTGGTTTGTACTTTAGCCTTGTTTTCAATTATGGACCAAGCCTCGTTCATGGTTTTCACAAGAATATTGCCCCCCGTGGCACTATTAAGTGAGTCTTGGTCATTTAGAGTTAAACCATTGTAAAACGTATTAATTTGATGTACTTTGGTGAAACCGTGTTGTGGACATTTTCTCAAAAGCTCTTTAAATCGATCCCAAGACTCACTAAACGTCTCCCCATATAGTAAATGAAAAATCTTTTTGTATTTTTTAATAAAAATATATATTCACCATAAAAACGAAAGAAATCGAATTAAAAATTAACACTAATACGTAATATTTTTGGTGTAATACTTTTAGAAAAAAGTATTACGTTTGGATTTTTTAATTTTTTTGGTGCAAATCTTAGGAAAGAAATTGCTTTTGTGATTTTTTAATTTTTTTGTATTTTTAAGTTTTTGATTTTTTTGGATTTTTGATTTTGTTGCAAGAAACGTAACGTTCAAAAAGAACGGATCCCAAAATCCAAACGCCTTCACGAAAAATCGTCAATCGTACGACCGAAGCGGCAGCGGCGCCATTTTGAAACTTGGATTTTTGCAAATCCTTTTTATGTCTATTTTTTCGTTCCTCGACTCACTCGAATTGAAATCCAATTTTAACGTAGAGATTAATCGTTTTTGGTTATAGAAACTTGATTGGTAATCTATGTCTATTTAAGCTAAAAATGGGGAAAATATGTAGGCTAAGGACTATATAAAAATAAAAGCGCAATTAATTCACGTAAATATTACTCTGAAATGCAATGTAAAATTAAACTACAAAAATCGATCTAGATGCAACAAAAATAGACTATAATTAAAAATAAAATCTAAATGCGAAATTAATCTAAATGCAAGCACGTAATAGCAAATAAAAGTGAAGAAAAATGAAATCACAAAAATAAACTTAAAAATTAAGTATAAAGCTTCAACCTTTTAAGCTTACTAATCTTTTTAGACGATAAAGCTACAAGCTTTATGTACTAATAAGCTTAATAATCACAAAAAGGTGTAAACTTTTTACTAATAATGAGCTTATCTAAATGCAATCTACTTTTAAAAACTTTTAAACTATTTTTTAAACACAAATAATAATAACTAAAACTAATTAAACCGATTTTTATAAAAAACTATAACTATTATTAAAAATAATTTAAACTATAACGATCTAATTAATAAAACTAAAGCGATTAAACTAGAAAAATTAAAAGGAGAGCTTTAGTACCCGTAGTCCGTAGAAAACCGCTCTACAACAAATAACATCAACAACATCAACAATATACGGCCCGTTAAGTACACGACCTCCAAATACCAAAACTATCAAAAGCTAAACCCAAATTTGGCCCGTAAAGTACACGGCCTCCCAAATCAATCTCTAACCAAATCAATCAAACCATATCAACTTGAACCGAATTAATCAACTATAAGCTCTTCTTCAAAAATGATAGATCGATACGCCGAGATCAAAGAAAACATAAAAGGTTAGAATAATAAGCAATAATTATTAAATGATTAAGAGATTTAATTAAAACTAATAGATCTAAAATATTTTTATGTTTTATAAAAGTATATTAAATTTTAAAGCTAAAAATTATAGATCTACTTAATCTATTTAAAAACCTAATAGATCTAACTATTTTTAAATGTTTTATAAAAATACTTTAAATTTTAAACTCTAAACTTATATATCTAAACTTTTTAATATGAAAAACTAATAGATCTAATTATTTTTTTGGTTTTTTTTTTTGAAAGTATTTTTAATTTTTAAAACTTAAATCTAATAGATCTAAAAAAACTAATTAATAAAATCTAGAAGTGCTTAAATAAAAAGCTAGCTTATAAATAAGTCGTAAGCCTAAGCTTAGGACTTATGAGATTTAAAAAGCTAAAAAGCTAATTAAATGATTACTCCACAAATAAGCTAGATCTACTAAAAGGCAAGAATAAGCTTGAAATAAAATTAATTATTTCAAACTTTATATAAATCTAATCTTATTTGGAAAAAGTTATAAAAACTTATCCCAAAATAATAAGATAGATTATTATAAATCTTAAAAAAAGAAAGGAAGAATGAGAATATAACTAAGAGAAAATTAATTAAACTAAAACTTGACTTTTATTAAAATTTAAAGATTACAAACTTGAAAGGAAAATACAAAATTTATAATATAATAAAAACTAGAGAGAAATTTAAATAAAACTAAGCTAACATGTTACAAATGAGAGGGTGGGGGTTTATATAAGCTGATGGACCCAGGTGTATTTTTGTCCATTCACAGCCTTTCCTTAGCTTCAAAGTTACGCACCCACACGGTCAGCTGTCTTTTTTTTCTTGTTAATATCAATCCCTTCTAGAAGCTTGGATCTTGTGCATATCATTGGCTGACACATGCACTCCTAATACTGACGCGTGCCAGGTGCCACGTGTCACTCAATGATTGGGAAGCCGCCCTGAGTCATCTGCCACCACAGCAACCTTGAATTGACGTGGCGGCCCCCCGCCACGTGTCATCAGCCTATTGACCAGCCGCCACTGCTCCTCTGCCACCTCTGCGATGCCCTGCCATGTCAGACCTGCAGTTAATAAATCATTAGTGACACGTGGCGCGGTGGCATTAGCCAGCCGTCGCCACGTGGATGATGACGTCAGCGTGACATCACCCGGTCTGGACTGGTTTAAACCAGGTCTGGACCGGGACTGAACCGGGTCTGGACCGAACCGGGTCAACGGTCGGGTCAACTGGTCGGGTCGGGTCCACCACGTGGATCACTCAAAGAGTGCCACGTGGCAGCTGGAAAATAATCCCAGCCTTTTGCCTCAGCCAGGATTCGAACCCTGGTCTTGGCTGCCAAAGTTGAAGTTGCTAGCCAATGGGTCAAGCAGACCTTCATGTTTATATATACAAAACAATATACTTGACCCCTTTTGTGGCTTGGTTGACTGGCACATTGACCCCCTTTGACTTGTTGACTAGCTTTATTAATTTTAAATGATAATAATAATAATAATAATAAATAATATTACGAAAAATTAATTTATTTTTAATAAAAACTTTATTTTATTTATTTTATTTTATTTATTTTCGGAGATTAATTTATTTATATTATTAAATTTATAAAAACTATTTATTTAATTTAAAAACTTAATAAATTTTAAAAATTCATAGAAAACAAACCGTAAAGAGTTACGACGCGAGGTCAGGACCCTTGGCTTCGTAATTTTGTGTTCTTCAATGTGGCTTATTAGTGGATGACTTTGGAGATTGGCAAAAATGGTCCTTGTTGTAAAATCTTCATCAAATCTTCATTTTTAGTCCTCCAAACTTCATTCTTTTGGCATTTTTTGGTCCTTTGACTTTATCTTTGGCTTTTTCTTCGATAAATGACCGTGAAATCCCGTGTTTTTCTTTCTTTTTGATCTTTTATACCTATTTCACAACAAAAACACAAACCACGCATAATTCCGAAATTTACGATATTAATTACACGTTTTGGTCTTGTTTTTCAATGTTTTTAGTGGCAAAAGGATAAGTGTTTACACACTTATTAAAAGCCTTTAGTAAACACTTGTTAATAAAAAAATCAAAATATTTACATCCAATCTAAGTACTCGTTGATGACTTAATCGTCGGTCAAATCATAAATACACATTTAAATCGTGGTGTCGATTAGACAAGTCGTCTATTTTTGTAACGAGTAATGGTCCTTAACGGTTATCTTATTAAGCTCGCGATAGTAGGGACTTATTAGAAATAGTCCATATAAATAAATCATAACTCGAGAGAATTCTAACGTATTACTCGTACTTAGACGATAATCAGTAATAACCATAATGACGACGGTAATGAACGATTCATACCAACGAAACACGAGTCGAAGAAATACACCCTTATACAAAATAAACATAAACCAAGTCTGGCACACTTGAGCCCACTCATTTATAATTTGTTGTTTACATCCAAAGGCGTCCCAATCCATGTAAACAAGGATTATAAATTTATGGTTCGGGAACTTATAACTTTCTTGTTCAAATAAAAAGGCGTCCCAATTTATTTCAACAAGACGATTATAAATCATCCTACTCAGGTAATACCGTCACAAAACACGATATTATAACCAAATCAAATGCCAAGAAAAGTATAGGGTGTCAAACTTACTCCATGATTTCTGTATTCAAACGTCCCACTCCATCTGAATAAAGAAACCATAAACAATCTAAGGTCCAGTGGTTTAAAACTTTCTTATTCAAATGTCCCAATCCATTTCAATAAGAGAACTTTAAACGACACATAGTTGGGCGATTTAATATCCTATATCTAAATGTCTCATTCCATTTAGATACAAGGTATTAAGTCACTCAACCGAATGACTACTTCGAGCATATCTTTGTTGTACACAAATATATAGTTGATTGGGTATATATATATTTTAGGTCCAACATTAGCATCCTCCTTTTCGCCACAAAACGTAATCAAACACAATTAAATTAAACGTTATATTACGTAGAAGATGTCTCCTTGAAGAAATGATTCTTCAAAATCATAAGGAGTGACGAAATATAATAATACGCTTAGCAATTACGTTTCGAAATGAGATATCCTAAAATGGCACATCACGATGTGATGACAAAAATTGAGCTTAAATTAGTCGATATGCGATAGATTATGAAACAATATATACGTACCCAAAATATCAAACGAGTTCCATACTCGTATTCAGATAATAAATTAATTATCGAGAAAAGTGATTGGCGGTGAGGCCAAACTCTCTATAAAACCGTATCATAAAATGTACGATAATCACGTAAGGACCATTGCTTCATGCGCAATGCCTTTAAATGTGACACCCTAGAATCAAGGTCATTAACGTTACCCTAAATTACGCTAATTTTTGAAATTTTTAATAAATTACAATTTCTATATTTATAAGTATTTTGGTTAAAGCCGATGTTCGAGGTTATAATTTTTACGATTGACGTTTTAAGAAGGACGATGAAGATTACGATCCCGAGGGATGCCCAATTTTATATAATTTTTGACGATTTATCGATAATGTAATTTTTCGAAAATTTTATTTACGGTTCGTGTTAAGTTGAGTCGGGTGAGTTTTATAGCCTTCCGAGTACATTTAAAGTATCCCAAAATTATTTTGGAGCGTTCGGGAAGATTTCCGACTCCCGTAAAATTTTCAAAATTGACAAATGGGTCGAACCCGCAAAGTTTTGAGGACGTTTTCCCTTTGAGGCCAAAAGAAGTTAAAAATTGCAAAAAGGCCCCTCCCAACCCACCAAAAAGGGCAAAAATCACACAAACACAAACACATACACAACTTTCACCAAAAATCAAACTCTCTCTCCCTCCTTTCTCTCTAAAGCCGACGGACACCCCCAACACACCAAGAAATCCACCAAAAATCTTTTTTCACTTGATTTTCCTAAAAACCAAGGTTAGACCACATCTAATTTGGTCATTCCCCACATTTTCATGTGCTCAAATCCCACATGTACTAACAAAAATTTTCCAAGATTTTTCAAAATGATCCAAATTCGTTTTTGTGGCTAAATGTGCTAATGCATGTTGATTTTATGAGTAATGGATGCATAAACACCAAGAAAACCCACCAAAATCAATTTGGTTGTGGTGATTGGGTCACCCAAACCCCACGGCAATGGGGGTGTTTGGGGAGCCATGGTGGTTGTTGATTTTGAATGTTATTATTGTGTTTGGTTCATTGTTTTAGGATGTTTTACATAGGTTTAATTAGTTGCATGTACATTTCTTTGAATTTTTGATTTTGAGATTGGTTGATCAATAGGGGTAGGACTGAAATTTGGTGTTAGGATATGTTTGGGAAGGCTTAGGATGATGTTTAGTGGTGGTTAGAAGGCTTGGAATCGAGTCTAAGTGCGTTTTTGGTATGGTCATTTTTAGGCAGAAACATTAGGTCCATTTCATAAAAATTATTTTTTTTCCAGGTCTTGAAAACTAAATGTAGTTATAGAGGGTCTTCCTAGCTTTAATTTGGTATAAGGTAGAGCCCGTGACTCAAAACGAGCTAAAAGTTATGACATTTTAAAGATCGGGTACCGGGAGACGAGGACTTTCATAATCCGAATTTGTGCAAAGTTTTAGTCAAATCCCGAGGGTCACAAGTATAAATTGGTAAATGGTCAAGGGTCAAAATTTGGTCCCTAACCTGTGTAAATGGGTCTATATGTTGACTTAGGTGTCAACGAAGTCAAATGTGCATTTCATATAGGTCAAAGAGGTCAAAATTGGTCGAAGCGCAATTTCAGCCCGTAAAATGTAGTCGTGGAAAAGAGTTGCGTAACGG
The DNA here is from genome assembly GCA_025667525.1 of Glebionis coronaria. Classification (NCBI taxonomy): domain Eukaryota; kingdom Viridiplantae; phylum Streptophyta; class Magnoliopsida; order Asterales; family Asteraceae; genus Glebionis; species Glebionis coronaria. The sequence continues at coordinate 167,861,321 of CM046882.1, read as the reverse complement.
GTCGTAAAAGTAAAAACTTTTATTGGGCTTAAAAACATGTTATCTACAGGTCTTATAGTATTTTTGGAAATTTTGTCAAATTTTATAAGTGTGGTTAAATAAGGTAAAACAGCCCGTACTTTAGGCAAGTACCGGCGAGAACGAGTAAAAATGGACAACGTAAGTAATGAGAACGAATGGAATAAAATGAGTGATGCTTGTTGTTTTTGTTTTTGGCGTGAGTTATACTTGTCCTAAGTGACTAGTATATATGTATTTTATACAGTACCGTAAAGTATTTAAATGAGATTACTCATTACGCGTTATTTGTGATAGGTGTTGATTTAACCGGGCATCCGTAACATCGTCAGTGATCATCCCTCGAACTACCGACTACTTAAGATATAAGGTGTGAATTTATAGCCTCACTTATACTTATTTCAAATTGTTTTACCCGCGAGGGAAATGCATGCTAGTTTTTAAAAGGAACGTATATCATGAATGATTGTTAGACCCGAAAGTTGCCTTAGAAATTGTGTTGAGTACCAAAGTTGCAAAAGTCCCTAAAATCATGAACTATTAACTATTGTCCTGCCCTCGAGTAGGGGGAAATAGCCGCTTATGCAATTTGTAGTACTACGGGGTTAACGACCCAATGCTAGCCGAGAAGCTGTACTTATAGTAAGTTCTGCGGTAGATTATTTTGTATGAGAAATAAGGTATAATTGCAACTGATGCCTTTAGAAGGGGCACTGGTTTCATCTGAATCACGCCGGTATTTATTACGCGGGTGATTGAGTTAACGGATTAGTGTCATGAGCTTAAACACAATTGTCAGTATCCTGATTATATTTTGTTTGATCGACAAGACTATAAATGATCACGAATGGTTTTTATTATATATACGTTCAAATGGATTGTAAAACCTATGAATTCCACTCAACGTTTTCGTTGACCAAAATTTTGGCATGTGTTTCAGGTAACCGCTGAGGTGTAGGATGGAGCATGCATGGGATGGATGTTGTGTGTACGGCTTGGAGTCCGCTTGTTTTTCCCTCCTTTTTCTACTTAAACATTTTAAGTTTAAATGTTATGTTGTTGTAAAACTGAAGTTTTTGGGTTGAGATTCATGGGGACCGAAAACGCTAAACTCTGTGTACCAAATTGGGGTTGGAAAAACTGTGGACATGTATCATCTAACAATTTTAAATTTCAAGTTTTAAGTTGACGTCTTTTTAGCGTCGTTTGATATATCTTGTGTGCAATGAATACTGTGTAGCACCCATTGTTGTAGTTCCGCTGCACATAGCAATTGTGGGGGTGTTACAGATTGGTTATCAGAGCCACGAGTTATAGAGAACTAGGTCGTTTTTGAAAGTCCTAAACTATAACTTTTGGTGTCGTAAGAAAGGGTCCAAGCACACACAACTATCCTGCATGGCTCCGGTAAGATTTATTGTTGTATTTATGGCATTTGACGTATACTTTTGAGTAAAGTATATATGTGGGTAATTATTACGTAAGTATGGAATTACTATATGTAGACGTTGAATTTTACGTGAAATATCCGACATCGTAATTTTTGTATTAATCATGCATGAGCATCATATTATTACATTTCGGGCATATGTACCACCTTTGCATTGCATTTGCATGCATATATTTATAAATATTGTATAATTACTTATGTACCCTCCGAAATTCGCTGTTATTGCAGGAATGGCCGAGGTACCGCCCAACGATAATGGAAACGAATACGTCGTAGGTCGCGAAGGGGGAAGTGTTGGAACAGCAGCTGAAGGACAAGCTGAGACGAACGATGTACAAGCCCAGGACCCGGACCCAAGGAGAACTACTTGCCCCACGCCTATGCGTACTTCCCATCTGGTTGGTGTACCAGATATCCCCAGAAGAGCCGAAGGGGCAATGAGCGCAAATTCTCTTCATCAAGGCATCCCAAGAATTTGCTGTCCCGGACCGAGGATTTATCATGACGTACGACAGACTGTGAGAGGTTATCGATGTGCATGAGGTACGTAGTGGAATCAAGGGTGGTCAGTAGATTCGACGAGAATGAAAAGGCGGACCAAAGATTGTTGGAAAGGACTGCAAGAGTGGAGTATGATGGGATAGTGAACACAAGTGACATCAACAGTTTAAGATCAATGGTTGCGAATTTAAGTGCTAGTCTTGACCGTGTTAGGGAGGATCAGATGAGGTTGTCGAGGATGCAGAGTTGGGAGCATCGTGTGAGGGATTCATTGCCCCCGGATTGGAGATTCGTGGACGATTTGGAGATGGAGGCGAATGACTTCATGATTCAGCCGCCTACTAGAGGTGCTTGTATTACGGTGGGAAGTCAGGTAGCGATTGAGTGTGGATCCACATCAGGGACGAAAAAGGAAACAGAATATGGGCCGGATGAGAAAGGAAAAAGAAAAGTGGATGATGTGGATGAGGACGTTAGTGATGAGGAAACCGAGGAAGACGACGACGAGCCGCCATCCAAGAGGCCGTGTGGATCACCACATGCCTAGTTACTTGTTTTGTATTTTCTTTGATCATTGTAATAGAACTATTTTAGACCTTTGTATGATGGTATTATGACGAGAAACTCAAGTACTTGATGTTTTATGGTGAACGATTGTAGTGGCAATACTTGTCACGATTTTGGTTAATTATCAATACAATCTATGTTACCTTTCATGATCTGTGATATGTCTTAAATTTGATCTTTTGTGGTGTGAATTGATGAATATTAGTAACTCCGTAGTGATGTGTCGTTGTATGTATTTTATGTCTGGGAAACTTGATATGAATACTTACATTGTTTTTCTATTTTCCTTGTCTTGCAGAAAGAGATATTCGATAACACCATGCCTCCAAAGTTGACCGCCGATCGTGTTAACACCATGATTCAGGAAGCTATAGCAAATGCGTTGGAAGCGGACCGAGCTGGGAGAAATCAGGACCAGGGAAGGAACGCGGGGAGACAGCAAGCCCCGAGAGTGTGTACCTATTCTAGCTTTATGAAGTGCGGTCCCACGCAGTTCCGTGGAACGGGTGGAGCTTTAGAACTTAGACGATGGTTGGAGAAGGTTGAAAGTACGTTTGAAATCAGTGGTTGTGCAGAAGCGGATAAAGTAAAGTTTGCAGCAGCTACGTTTCTTGATGATGCGTTAAGTTGGTGGAATACCCAGGTAGCTACGGTTGGATTGGCTGTAGCGAATGCAAGGACGTGGAATGCGACCAAAGCTTTGTTGACTAAGAAGTTTTGCCCAGAGGACGAATTGAGGCACTTGACCTTGAAGAATAACGATATAGCTGCTTACACCAGGAGATTCAATGAGTTAAGTCTTTTGTGTCCAGACATATTTGCCAACGATGCCAAGAAAATGAAGCAGTATATTAAGGGTTTATCTAGCAATATCAAAGGTGAAACAACTTCGTCAAAACCTGGAACGTTTGATGAAGCGGTTCAAATGGCTCACGCTTTGATGGACGTTAAGCTTCAGGACAAGCAGAACTACATTGCCGAAGGCAACAAAAGGAAATGGGAAGCGACACAAAGTAATCAATCCCAAGGCCAGAACCAAGGTGGAAATCGAAACAACCATGGGCCGAATAGAAATCAGCAGTTTAATCAGAGAAGGAACGAAGGGATGAGGGCAGTGACGAACCCTAGAGGTGTGAAAGTGAATCCCCATTGTGGAAAGTGCAACTTGTATCATGTTGGAAATTGCCCGCCTGCATGCGGCAAGTGTGGAAAGGCAGGTCATAGGACATCTGGTTGTCGAACGGGAGGAGTAGCCACTGGGGCTAATGCTATCAGGACGAGGGGATGTTATAGTTGTGGAGAAAGGGGTCATGTGCAAGTGAATTGCCCAAAGGCAGGAAACAGGCGGGGAGGTAATAATGCGGCAGCTGTGTATCAAGTGGGAACTGCTGATAAACCACAGGGTCCCAATGTGGTTACCGGTACGTTTTTGCTAGACGCTTGTTATGCTAGTATTTTATTTGATTCTGGCTCCGACAAGAGTTTTGTAGACGTTAGATTTAGTCGTCATATTGATAGAGAACCGGTGTTATTAACGACTAGTTATAACGTTGAGTTAGCCGATGGAAAAATTGTTAGTACGAATTCTATACTGAGAGGGTGTACCTTGAAGTTAGGAAATTACGCTTTTAAAATCGACTTGATGCCTATAGAGCTAGGATCGTTTGACGTGATTGTGGGAATGGATTGGCTAATGGCGCATAGTGCTACGATCGTCTGTGGTGAGAGATTGGTTCAGATTCCGCTGAGGAATAGGGTTTTGACGGTAAAGGGAGACGAATGCACTTCTCGTTTGAAAGTGATTTCGTGTTTGAAAATGATGAAGTACGTAGAGAGCGGATGCGATGTGTTTTTGGCACAAGTTTCGAGCGATGGTGATGTAGAGGCGAGGATCGAAGAGGTACCAGTTATTTGCGAGTATCTGGACGTTTTTCCAGACGAGTTGCCAGGTTTACCGCCTACCCGTGAGGTCGAGTTTCGAATTGATTTAGTGCCAGGAGCTGCGCCGGTTGCACGTGCACCTTATCGCTTAGCACCATCTGAGTTAAAGGAGTTAGCGGATCAATTGAAGGAATTGATGGACAAAGGATTTATTAGGCCGAGCTCATCACCTTGGGGAGCGCCAGTGTTGTTCGTAAAGAAGAAGGATGGTTCGTTTAGGATGTGTATCGACTATAGGGAACTCAATAAGCTGACGGTTAAGAATCGGTACCCATTGCCGAGGATTGATGATTTGTTCGATCAATTGCAAGGTTCCAGTGTATACTCAAAGATCGATTTGAGATCAGGGTATCATCAACTGCGTGTAAGAGAGGAGGATATTCCTGTAACTGCCTTTCGTACGCGGTATGGACACTTTGAATTTCGAGTGATGCCGTTTGGGTTGACGAACGCACCTGCTGTATTCATGGATCTTATGAATCGCGTATGCAAGCCGTATCTAGATAAGTTTGTTATTGTTTTCATCGACGATATACTTATTTACTCTAAGAGTAGGGAGGAGCACGAGAAGCACCTAAGAAAGATTTTGGAGTTGTTAAGAAAGGAGAAGCTGTATGCAAAATTCTCTAAGTGTGAGTTTTGGTTGGAATCAGTGCAGTTTCTAGGTCATGTGATTGATAGTGAGGGAGTTCGTGTAGATCCTGCTAAGATCGTAGCGATCAGGGAATGGTCAGCACCGACGACGCCGACGGAAGTTCGACAATTTTTGGGTTTAGCGGGGTATTATAGAAGGTTTATCGAAGGATTTTCGTTGATTGCAAAACCATTGACGCGGCTTACCGAAAATAATAGGGTGTATGAATGGGGAAATGAGGAAGAGCTTGCTTTCGAAACGCTCAAGGATAAGTTATGTTCCGCACCGATTTTATCATTGCCTGAAGGAACCGAAGACTTCGTAGTGTATTGTGATGCGTCTCGTAAGGGTTATGGAGCGGTATTAATGCAACGTGAAAAGGTGATAGCTTACGCGTCGAGGCAACTGAGGAAAAATGAGGAGAACTACACGACGCACGATTTGGAATTAGGAGCGGTAGTTTTTGCGTTAAAGCTGTGGAGACACTATTTGTATGGGACAAAGTGTGTTGTATTCACTGATTACAAGAGTTTGCAGCACATTTTAGATCAAAAGGAGTTGAATATGCGACAAAGACGATGGGTTGAACTACTAAGTGATTACGACTGTGAAATTCGCTACCACCCTGGAAAGGCGAATGTTGTAGCGGATGCACTGAGTAGGAAGGAATGGGAGAAACCTTTGAGGGTTAGAGCTTTAGTGATGACTGAGAGCGTTGACTTAACCGAAACCATACTGAAGGCTCAGGAGAAAGGATTAATGAAAGGGAATGTTGAAGCCGAAAACTTGGGACGAATGTTGAAACCTCTTTTCGTGATTAGGTCAGACGGACTAAGATATTTTGAGAATCGGATTTGGTTACCATTGTGTTCATCTGAGGAAGGAAAGCCTGGAGTTCGAGAATTGGTTATGAATGAGTCGCATAAGTCGAAGTATTCGATACATCCTGGATCGGATAAGATGTACCACGACCTGAAGAAAGTTTATTGGTGGCCGAATATGAAGGCAGATATTGCTCGTTACGTTAGTAAGTGTTTGACTTGCGCGAAGGTTCAGGCAGAACATAAGAAACCATCTGGATTGTTGGTACAACCGGAGATCCCAGAATGGAAATGGGAGAAAATCGCAATGGATTTCGTGACGGGTTTACCTAGGACTCCTAGTGGATGCGATATGATATGGGTAATTGTGGATAGGTTGACGAAATCTGCTCATTTCTTACCTATGAAGAAGACGGACAGCATGGAAAAACTCGCCAGCGTGTACGTGAAGGAGATCGTCTGTAGACATGGAGTGCCGTTATCGATCATTTCGGATCGCGATAGTAGATTTACGTCGGAATTTTGGAAATCGCTTCAACGTGCGATGGGCACTGAGCTGAGTTTAAGCACGGCTTATCACCCGGAAACTGACGGCCAGAGTGAACGAACGATTCAAACGATGGAGGACATGCTCCGAGCATGCGTAATTGATTTTGGAGGAAGTTGGGAACGCCACTTGCCTCTGGTGGAATTTTCGTACAATAATAGTTATCATGCGAGTATCAAAGCGGCACCGTTCGAAGCATTGTATGGAAGGAAGTGTAGATCGCCTGTGTGTTGGAGTGAAGTAGGGGAAAGTCAATTGACTGGACCCGAAATGGTTTTAGAAACGACAGAGAAGATCGTGCAGATCAAGAACCGACTACTTGCTGCGAGAAGCCGACAGAAGAGTTATGCCGATAACCGAAGGAAACCGTTGGAGTTTGCAGTTGGAGATATGGTTATGCTCAAGGTATCGCCGTGGAAGGGTGTAATTCGTTTTGGAAAGAAAGGAAAGTTGAGTCCGAGGTATATTGGACCGTTTAAGATCGTTGAACGAATTGGACCAGTAGCGTACAAGTTAGAATTGCTGACCGAGCTTAGTGCTATTCATGACACGTTTCACGTATCGAACCTGAAGAAGAGTTTGGCGGATAAGGAATTGGTGATTCCTTTGGACGAGATTCGACTAGACGACAAAATGCACTTTGTGGAAGAACCTGTGGAAATTATGGACAGGGAGGTCAAGCGGTTGAAGCGTAGTAGGATTCCTATCGTGAAGGTCCGATGGAATTCTAAGCGTGGACCGGAATACACCTGGGAGCGTGAGGACTTTTTCAAGGAAAGGTATCCTCATCTGTTCCAGTAAGACGAAATGTGAGTACAAGAAGAGGCGAGCGCCGGGACGTCGCTCTCTTTAAGGAGGGGTGGATGTGACACCCTAGAATCAAGGTCATTAACGTTACCCTAAATTACGCTAATTTTTGAAATTTTTAATAAATTACAATTTCTATATTTATAAGTATTTTGGTTAAAGCCGATGTTCGAGGTTATAATTTTTACGATTGACGTTTTAAGAAGGACGATGACGATTACGATCCCGAGGGATGCCCAATTTTATATAATTTTTGACGATTTATCGATAATGTAATTTTTCGAAAATTTTATTTACGGTTCGTGTTAAGTTGAGTCGGGTGAGTTTTATAGCCTTCCGAGTACATTTAAAGTATCCCAAAATTATTTTGGAGCGTTCGGGAAGATTTCCGACTCCCGTAAAATTTTCAAAATTGACAAATGGGTCGAACCCGCAAAGTTTTGAGGACGTTTTCCCTTTGAGGCCAAAAGAAGTTAAAAATTGCAAAAAGGCCCCTCTCAACCCACCAAAAAGGGCAAAAATCACACAAACACAAACACATACACAACTTTCACCAAAAATCAAACTCTCTCTCCCTCCTTTCTCTCTAAAGCCGACGGACACCCCCAACACACCAAGAAATCCACCAAAAATCTTTTTCCACTTGATTTTCCTAAAAACCAAGGTTAGACCACATCTAATTTGGTCATTCCCCACATTTTCATGTGCTCAAATCCCACATGCACTAAAAAAATTTTCCAAGATTTTTCAAAATGATCCAAATTCGTTTTTGTGGCTAAATGTGCTAATGCATGTTGATTTTATGAGTAATGGATGCATAAACACCAAGAAAACCCACCAAAATTAATTTGGTTGTGGTGATTGGGTCACCCAAACCCCACGGCAATGGGGGTGTTTGGGGAGCCATGGTGGTTGTTGATTTTGAATGTTATTAATGTGTTTGGTTTATTGTTTTAGGATGTTTTACATAGGTTTAATTAGTTGCATGTACATTTCTTTGAATTTTTGATTTTGAGATTGGTTGATCAATAGGGGTAGGACTGAAATTTGGTGTTAGGATATGTTTGGGAAGGCTTAGGATGATGTTTAGTGGTGGTTAGAAGGCTTGGAATCGAGTCTAAGTGCGTTTTTGGTATGGTCATTTTTAGGCAGAAACATTAGGTCCATTTCATAAAAATTATTTTTTTTCCAGGTCTTGAAAACTAAATGTAGTTATAGAGGGTCTTCCTAGCTTTAATTTGGTATAAGGTAGAGCCCGTGACTCAAAACGAGCTAAAAGTTATGACATTTTAAAGATCGGGTACCGGGAGACGAGGACTTTCATAATCCGAATTTGTGCAAAGTTTTAGTCAAATCCCGAGGGTCACAAGTATAAATTGGTAAATGGTCAAGGGTCAAAATTTGGTCCCTAACCTGTGTAAATGGGTCTATATGTTGACTTAGGTGTCAACGAAGTCAAATGTGCATTTCATATAGGTCAAAGAGGTCAAAATTGGTCGAAGCGCAATTTCAGCCCGTAAAATGTAGTCGTGGAAAAGAGTTGCGTAACGGGTCGTAAAAGTAAAAACTTTTATTGGGCTTAAAAACATGTTATCTACAGGTATTATAGGATTTTTGGAAATTTTGTCAAATTTTATAAGTGTGGTTAAATAAGGTAAAACAGCCCGTACTTTAGGCAAGTACCGGCGAGAACGAGTAAAAATGGACAACGTAAGTAATGAGAACGAATGGAATAAAATGAGTGATGCTTGTTGTTTTTGTTTTTGGCGTGAGTTATACTTGTCCTAAGTGACTAGTATATATGTATTTTATACAGTACCGTAAAGTATTTAAATGAGATTACTCATTACGCGTTATTTGTGATAGGTGTTGATTTAACCGGGCATCCGTAACATCGTCAGTGATCATCCCTCGAACTACCGACTACTTAAGATATAAGGTGTGAATTTATAGCCTCGCTTATACTTATTTCAAATTGTTTTACCCGCGAGGGAAATGCATGCTAGTTTTTAAAAGGAACGTATATCATGAATGATTGTTAGACCCGAAAGTTGCCTTAGAAATTGTGTTGAGTACCAAAGTTGCAAAAGTCCCTAAAATCATGAACTATTAACTATTGTCCTGCCCTCGAGTAGGGGGAAATAGCCGCTTATGCAATTTGTAGTACTACGGGGTTAACGACCCAATGCTAGCCGAGAAGCTGTACTTATAGTAAGTTCTGTGGTAGATTATTTTGTATGAGAAATAAGGTATAATTGCAACTGATGCCTTTAGAAGGGGCACTGGTTTCATCTGAATCACGCCGGTATTTATTACGCGGGTGATTGAGTTAACGGATTAGTGTCATGAGCTTAAACACAATTGTCAGTATCCTGATTATAGTTTGTTTGATCGACAAGACTATAAATGATCACGAATGGTTTTTATTATATATACGTTCAAATGGATTGTAAAACCTATGAATTCCACTCAACGTTTTCGTTGACCAAAATTTTGGCATGTGTTTCAGGTAACCGCTGAGGTGTAGGATGGAGCATGCATGGGATGGATGTTGTGTGTACGGCTTGGAGTCCGCTTGTTTTTCCCTCCTTTTTCTACTTAAACATTTTAAGTTTAAATGTTATGTTGTTGTAAAACTGAAGTTTTTGGGTTGAGATTCATGGGGACCGAAAACGCTAAACTCTGTGTACCAAATTCGGGTTGGAAAAACTGTGGACATGTATCATCTAACAATTTTAAATTTCAAGTTTTAAGTTGACGTCTTTTTAGCGTCGTTTGATATATCTTGTGTGCAATGAATACTGTGTAGCACCCATTGTTGTAGTTCCGCTGCGCATAGCAATTGTGGGGGTGTTACATTAAATACCATGGTATATGCATACATATACATACAATCATTCCTACATACACATAGGATCACATTATCAGAACCAATCATTGGTTTCTAAGAGCCATGAGCGCGCGGATACTTTGTAAGGCAATCAAACAATTTTACGAAAGAGCAGTTACAATCTAGGTTTTAAAAATGACCTAGTTCTCTATAACTAGTGCTCTGATACCAATCTGTAGCACCCCCAATTTCACAAGGCAGCGGAATATCAACTTTGGGTGTTACTTCATAGCACATCACACATAGTCATATAAAACGACCTCAAAAGAGACGTTTTATAAAATAAACCCATTCGACGATTTTATAAATATTAGAGTTCAATAAAAAGAGGTCCCAACAATTCATACAAACTTTATTAAAAATAAAGATTTTTCAAATGTATCGAATGGAAATTGTTTGTTTTGCCTGTACTTTATCACGCGCGGCTCCATGCTCCAGCTGCTCTTAAACCTACACACCTGAGAATACATGCTAACATGTCAACACAGCGGTTGAGTGAATTCATAGGTTTTTAATAAACAATAATGGGTTTTTAAATAAACCATAAAGCTTTTGAACACAAGAATCTCATCCACTGGCGATATTGTAACACATACAATATCAATACTCCACACTATTACGCTAAGCTCATGACACCGATGCCTTAATCAATAAATTTGCCCTAGTCAGGTATCTTGCCAAATACCCCATACCTCACGTACAACACACCCAGCTGAGCCTCCAACTCACAGGTGCGACCTGCCTTGGTGGGGGTCATCATTACCAATGGATCCATTCGTCTGTACGAACGCCTACCCATCATAGGTAGTTAACGGTTCACGATTTATAGGGACTTTTCACTGGCAATAAGTAACTTAGCCTTACCAATAGTGGCTCATTACCTATACAATCAACGCTTGTGTTCATTTTCCAAAAGCATTCAATCAAACGTCTTTACGTTTATTAACAGCAGCTTGTACTCGTTCAAAGCAAATATTCCAACAACGAAAGTTTATTCACAATCATGTATCCTTTCAAAAGGATACAACACGTATGCTTATTTACCAAGAGCATGTATTCCCCCTCGCAGGTTTATAAACACGTATAAAGCAGTAAAAGCGAGGCTATGAACTCACCTGATATAGCTATCACACGTTTATCGAGGACAAACATCCAATAGTCGACACACGACTTCACGAGATATCAATCGCTCATTAATCGAGAACGAAATGTCCAACGGTCGATACATGACCGAACGAGACCTATAATGACGAGACGCGTCTTAGGCTCGAGACTATACATACGTCATAAATATATGTAAATAGTTCACTTTAGTAAGTTTGGACATTGTATAAGTTTTATAAAACTTTTCATAAGACTTTTGATAACAATTTACCATATATTTTCATATTTTGACAATTAAACCCATTAAAGTTCATTAGTGGCCCATTACATATTCATGTGAGTTAAGTCCATTTCAAAATCAATATCAAACTTATAATGAATCTCAAGTCCAATAATGGCTCAATAGCCATTATAAGTGTATGTTGGGCTTTTGTGGCCCAAATCCACTTTATATGCTTTTCGGGTCCTAAAACGTCTCCAAACAATGTCCACTTAATATTTCACGTTGGTTGGGTCTCGGGTATTCTAATTATCAGTATGTAAACGGGTCTCTAATTCCCGATAAGTGGGTCATACGGCTTCAGTTTTTATAAAAATCGTCACGTTAAACGTTAATTTAATATAGTCCAATTCTTACAATTTTCCGACATCCCTAGTAGATTATGTCGCTTCTCCTAAACTGTAAATAATATAGATGAGTTATTTTTACCAAAGTCATTCTTAACTTAGGTAGTTTACTCAATTGCCCCTAATTTATATTTATTATAGCTCATTTACCCATTTTATCACTTAGAAGAGTTGGCTGTCATTCGCAGCTAACTTCGTTTCTACCGTTTCGGCCGCCATTTCTAAACTGTATTGAACTGGTGGACTATCCAATTGATTCTAATTCTATATGATTTTATCTACAACTTTTAGTTTTACATATTCATATGTTGGTATACGAAATTATTGAGTAAACAGTCCATCTTTACAGCAGGTCAGATTCTGATCTGGTGTCGTATTTTAGCCATATGTCATTGTTAGAGTATCGTCACGGGACAAGCGACCCGACCAAATCACCACAAAACAGAGGCCTATCACTCTATATTATTAACCAGTACCCAAAACCTATAGGTTTCCTGAAATACCCAAGTTTTTGCTTCTGGTCAAAATCAATAAAATACATCCATCATCAAGGGCTTGTTTTGCTTGTATTTTTGGTGTCATAAATTCATATACAATGTCCAATACCATAAATAAACTATTATAATCTCATTATCATTATATAAATGATAAATATATATTTACAAAATAACTTTACAATGGTAAAGACTAGATGCTAACCTTACAAAAATGGAGAAATCAACAACACCATATTCAATCACTCAAACTCTTGATCAAAACTCATAATTAAATTATTGGATATACTTTTACCCAAGCTTTAATAGTAATACAAATGATCTTCTTGTACAGCCTCAAATGATATTTAAAATAAGTTAATAATCTTGTCTTTTGAATCAACAAAATATAGGACTATAGTGCAAAACTTAAATTGTTATCACCAAAAATAGATAATAACTTTTAAGTTGAATTGGTACATCTTGGGCTGATGATATTCGGCCAAAGGAAAAAGCAAGTGAGTGATATGGATGAAAATGATGATAATTATGAGAACTAAATAAAATATGGAGTTTTTAGTACATATCATGAAAGTTATCCAAGTGTAATATTTACAAACAAAATAGATAAGCAAAGGACACATATTACCTTGTTAGATGCGTCCCACAAAATGGTTAGTGGTTATGTAATTTTTGTTAAAAAGTTACCACGTAATGTAAAAGCGGGTATTATCAAAACCTGATATTTTAAATGTTACGCGATTTAAAAGTTACGCGTAAAATACGAAAAATAAACGCTCAATATAAAATAACAACATCGACATTCGGAGAATATTTATATTTCGATATATAAATGAGGAATAAGATTTAATAAATATTAGCGCGTTATATAAACTAATGACGCTTAATGGTTTAGCGTAAATTACAAAGAATACTCATAAAACGAAAAATTAAAATGACGACAATAGAAATACTTCTATGTCATAACGAGAATTTTTACGATCGATTAGTGACATAAACTTGCCAATAAATAATAATTGACACGTATTCGATATGTTAAAGCCCTACCCTCGCTGGTTAGCTGAGAAATCAATATTATTCGTCAAACGAACATGACAAATAAAAGTCGAGTAATAAATATTTGTCTAAATACTAGAAATAAGATTAGATCTCGGTTTAAATGTTGATTTTAAAGTTCGGGTTATTATAAGGGGAGTTTACTCCCACATGCTTAAACATTGAGGACAATGTTTATATTAAGTGTAGGGGGACTTCTATCGAAGTTAAGTATTTTTTTCCTTGCATTTGTCCTCATTATAACCGGAAAATTGATTTTTCGACATTTTTCAAAATTTTTGATCTATTTTGGCCTAGTAGTTTTTCCTTTGTTATTGTTATTTACTTTCTTTGCTAGAATAATTTTTTTTACTAAAGTGGTATTAATTTTTCAAAGTCGTGAATATTTTGACTCAACCCGAGTTTACTTACCTAAGTTTACTCTAGCTAGTATCCTTAACGTGTTTAAGTCAAGTTTTGCTAGGATTTTATATAGGGAGCTTTAAAACGCGAAAGTCTTAACTCTCACGGGTTAAGAACAAGAACTTTCCGCAAGTTCCTATCATTAATCCTAGAGAGTCGTTTATCAAGGGAACTTTTAAAATGCAAATTCTAAACTTGAAAGAGTCTAAGAAGATGCAAGATCCTATATGCGACTCGAAAACCCAAAACTTTGATTTAATTGGCTAAGCATCCATGAGTCTCATTCCTTGAGATTTTAAAATGTGGAGGACGAGAGATGATAGAGTCAATTATAAGTTTGGTATTCTTTCGTGAATTTATATGAGTTGATTATAATCCTATTCTCCCATTGCTTGTTAATAAATATATCTGCAATAAATAAGGTTGTACGATTTGAAAAGTTACTTAGCTTCTAGCCCAAGATCGTTTAAAAGTTGCTCGGTATTAAATAGAGTTTATAGCTGATAGGTGTGTAAACACCCATCCTTTTTACCACTTAATTACAATAATAACCGGGCCAAAACGTATATTTTATGTCATTTATGTCCGAACTATGCGTGGTTTGTGTTTTTGTTGTGATTTAGGACGAAAAGGTGAAAAGTGGTGAAAACACGGGCATTCACGGGCTTTTATCGAAGAAATAGACGAAAGACGAAGTCAAGAAATCAAGAGTGCATAAAGAACGGAAGTCCAAGACCAATTCTGAAGATTTATCGAAGAAAAAGTCAAAAGACGAAAGTTTACTAAAAGCCGAAGAACTCAAGTCTAGTTTATTGAAGAATTACAAGACGAGTTCAAAGAAATCCCGAGACAAAGTCATTAAAGTCCAAGATTTAAGAAGATTAAGAAGATTAAGGACTTAATCTTGCAATTAAGGAAGAGAAGAAAGAGGGGAGGAAGCTTCGTAAGCACCTCCTTAATCCCCCCTATAAATAGATTAGACTAGATTCATTTTTCTCTTGTTGGATAATAGTGACAATTAGTTCTTCCAATTTTAATTACCTTGTTATTTACTTTTCATGTCAAATTTAAATACTTGTCTTGCACCTTAAATAACTTTAATTTCAAGTAAGTTTCCTTTTAATTCTTGTCAATCTTTATTTTCATTGTTCATCTCCTATCTACCTTTCTTTAATCTTTGATTTTTATGTTTATTGTTCATGTTCATGTTTATGTTTTTGAGTTTTTATTGATTAAAGTGGGTTTTGATTAGTTTGATTATTATTGTTAGTTTGATTGATTTGGTTTGTTTGATTATCATTAGTTGATCATTTGTTATTAGTTTGCTTAATCTTTTGGTTTGATTTTGCTTGATCTTCTTTAGATTCGTGTTTATCTTTGTATCCCTTGTTCTTCGCTTGTCTGTTCATCTGTTTTCCCAGGATTATTCTGGATCAAGCCCAAAGTTCCGAATCAGTGAAGGTGTGTTTGTTGAATATTCCGAATCAAAGGCCTCCATCCGGAATAAGTGACATATTCCAGATCAAGTCCACATTCCGGATCAACAGAACATTCCGGATCAACAGAACATTCCGAATCAAGGAGACATTCCGGATCAAGGACCTTTATTCGGAATAATTAATTATTCCGGATCAAAGACTTCATCCGGAATCTTCAACATTCCGGATCAAGGAAGATATTCCGGATCAACTTGTTCATTCGGAATATTTTAATATTCCGGATCAAGGTTCATTCGGAATATATTCCGAACGATGGGCCAAGGAATTATTCCGAATCAAGAGTTCCGCATCAAACATTCCGGATCAAGGCTTTATTCCGAATCAAGACTTTATTCCGGATAAGTGACATATTCCGGATAAAGGATTTATTCCGGATCAAGGGTTTTGGTTAATATTCTGAGTGAAGAAGAATCATTCCGAACGAAGGTGACATTCCGGATGAGTGATTATTATGAACGAAGGTTTATTCCGGACGAGCTGTTTTCAAGTTGTTTTTAATTTCAGTTTTTAACTTTCAAGCTTTATTTTTTCCGCCTTTCTACTTAGTTGCACTTTAAGATTACTTGCCTTAGATTTATTTTTAGCCTTGCCTTAGTTTTAAGTTTTAGTTGCGTTTAAAGTTTGCCTTAGATAGATTTAAGTTTGCGTTATTTACTCTTAGTGCCTTTTAATTTTCGTCACGCTTTTAATTTCTCGCCATTTATTTTAAATTAGACTTAGATTTATTTTACTTGCCTTTTACTTTAAAGTCTTGCATTTTTAATTACTACAACGACACAACTATTTGTTCCACCAAAGAACGATTGAGTCGCATAGTTAACCAAGATCAATTCGATTAGACATACGACAAAGAATCTTTTTAACTAGGTAAAAGCTTAGTTATCAAATGGCGCCGCTGCCGGCTCTTTTCGTTAAGATTAACGGTTTTCTGTGAGAGAGGCGTTGCTTTTTGGGATCCGTTCATTCGTGAGTAATATGTGTATAGTTGAGTTCGTTTTTCTCAGTTCTTAAAAAATTGAAAGTCCTAACAAGATCGAGTTTTTAATTGTTTTTGGTTGGTAAAGTATTTGGATATTCTATAGCTAATTAAAACAAAGCCTTGCTAAAATGAAAAATACAGTCTACTTATACATAAAACAAAGTGCACAAACCAAGTTTTTATTCAAGTAAAATGCTAAAATGTAAATTCTACAAACTATAAGGACTGAAAATGTAAATTCAATGAAAATTAAATGCTAAAAATACAAAGTCAACAAGTCTAGGGACTATTCATGTAAAATCAGTAAACTAAATGGACTAAAAATGAAAATTTAACAAACAAAGTAACTAATTTTTAACTAATTGAAAACTGACTAACAATTTTGAAACAAACTTGAAAATACAAGGACTTAATCTTTGCAAACCCTACTTAGTTGAAAGTTTAGCTGAATTAGAAATTGTTTAAAACTAAAAAGACTAAAAAGCAATTTCTAAACTTTTTAACCAAAAAGGGTTTAGGGACAAAATAAGCTCGTTTGAGCTCGTTTCTTGACCAAATAAGCTCAAACCACTTTCAAAAGTCTTAAAATTGAATTTAAGCTAGACCTGTCTTAGGAATTAAGCTGAAACTATCTAGAACTCTTATAAGCAAATTCTAATAAGCTCAAAACAAGCTAACTGATAAGCTACTCATGCACAACTTGATTTTAATGAAGAAACTTGTTAAACAGCTCAAAAGAAGAATGGGAAATCTAGTTTCAAAGAAAATGATCTAGTAATAAGCTCTAATATTGAAAATAAGCTAAAATGAGCTTAAGTTGACTTTCGTTGACCAGATTTTCCAAAAAGCTCAAATTCTCAAAACCTACTCATGAACACTTTCTAAATGGAAATATGAAAGAAAATTAACAGATTTCTGAAGTGGAAATTGAGATATGAGAAATCAGAAATCCTATTTATCACAGGTAATTGAAAATGCTCTAATGCTTATGAAAGTGCTTATTTCTCACTCAAAACTAGATACTGTATAATTTCCTCTTATAAGCTAAAAGTTCATATGTTGAGTGAAAGATGAGAACTGGTTTCAAAGAATTTCATTCAAGATTAAAGAAATGCCAAGCAATTGAAAATCACTACTTTATGAAAATTTTCTTAACAAGAACTGACCCAAACTTTTTTGTGTACCAATTGCCTTTTTGACTAAATCCTTGACTTGAAAATGACTAAACTTGATTAGTTATGACTAAGTGATTTGAAATGAACAAAAATTTGTCAAATACTAACACTTGAAAATTAACTTTCAAGTTAATCCCAAACACTACTTATCTGAACTTGAACAAACTTTTATGAAGGAATTTTAAGCAATTGGTTAACTGATTAAAAAGCAATATCAGAACAAGTTTTATAGCTAGAATGAAGTGCAAAGTAACCACAAACAAACAGTCTAAAAGGCTAACACTCAATATGATCTATTAAGCTGAAATGACTGATTAATGCTGAAAACAGGACAAGTAAAAGACTAATAAGCAAGTTTTAAGCTACAATAAAGCTACTCAAACACTGAAATCAAATCAACTATTAGCTAAAAACCTTTTATCATGCATTCACTCAAGAATTAGCTAGGTATTGAGCATGCAAACAACAATTCAGTGGAACAAAAACTCAGAATGTAAAACCTTCTAGCTTAGGCCTCCATTGGGGAGTAGAGAAGCGCTGAGCTTTCTAGCTAGTGCTAACCACCACTTTAGCACTAGAAACAACCAAACATCTACAAATCAACAGCTACAATCACCATAATCTCCATTGTTGAACTAGAAATCTCCAAAATCTACTCAATACTTGGACCGAAATGAACTGAACAGGATCAACAGCTACAAATCTTCTCAATCAGCTAATCATGATCAAATGGTGATCATAACTAACTAGAACAGCAACAGAGTAACAAGATGTAGGGTATGAACAGTAATGAAGGAAAATGAAAGTGAATTTTTATTGATTTAGGAATTGAGTTGGTTACAAAGCTGGTAAATTGGTTACAACTAATAACAGACTCAAGAGTTTGTCAGACTCTTGAGTTATTAAGCTAAAAACTAATAGAATTGGGAGAAAACTAAAAAGTATGTGTGTGTGTTCACACTTTTCTACATTACTTTAAATGAAAGCTAATCTAGGGTATTTATAGAATGTAGATGAGAGTTGGTGAGGGAGAGTGACGTGTTGCATCCAATCACAAGCTTCCACATGGACAATTCTGCTTAATTGAATTTTGTAGGTGAAGAACACTTTTGGTGATTTTTGATTGAGATGATTTCATGTTAATTGATTGTGTCCATTGTATTCCTCTCTAAAAAACGATCACTTTTGATGTTTATATCATCTTCTGAAACGCATCCTAGCTCAAACCCGTTCCTGGCAAATTTTGTTGAAGAAGATGACACGTGGCAGATTGTGATTAGTCTTCAATAGCTCACACGGATTGTTATCCAATTTGGATAAAACTGATTATTGCATGGTGTGTTTCTATTGGTGGAGAACTGAAGTAGTGGAGGACACTGTTGAGATCTTGTTATTTATTGCTGGCGGCTGTGAGTGGCCAGGTGCCACTGATTTGGCAATCCTTGACTCTTGTTTTCTTTCTTCCCATTGGTTCGAGGCTTTAAACACGGATCAAGCACATATAACTTCCAACAAATGGCAAAATTAACCCCTCAACTTTGGCAGTTTGAACTTTTGAGCTATAATCTTTATTTCTTTGACAATTTCAGTCCTTCAACTTGCATTTTTAAACATTTAAGCCCTTTGACTTGATTTACTTGAGAGTTGACCAGATTTGACTTTGATCTTGACTTTGACAAATTTACACTTTTGGTCCTTCATCTTTGGCAGATTGTCAAGATAGGTCCTTGCACTTCAAAGTCTTTTCACTTTTGATCCTTCTTTGTCTTTTCCATCCAATTAAGCTTGATTTTCCTTTGTTTGCTTGAAATTGTATCCTTCTTACCTAGTTGCACACAAACACAAAACATACCACATAATTCCGCTTTATAGCACAAAGTTTAGGTATTCATCATTTGAGGAATGATTGCCCATAGAAAGCTTCATAAAGTCATTCATCATTTTTCTTGCATCTTTTGAGTATTTTGAATGAATGTTTGACTTTCCTTTTGAGCTTGAGTAAATGCTTGAATGCATGAAATGAGTTGAGTCTCTGATGGTTTAGAACTTCCTTCTTGAATGACATGGACTCTTTCATCAAATTGTGTGTTGGTTTGAACCATTGCTTTGGTCTCACTAATATCCCAAGCCTCTTGAATGGATTTAAGAAGAATATTCCCTCCCGCGGAAGCATTGAGTGAGTCTTGGTGATGAGGTTTAAGGCCATTGTAGAAAGTATTGATTTGGTGAACTTCATCCAATCCATGGTTAGGGCATCTCCTAAATAACTCTCTAAACTCCTCCCAAGGATCACTAAAGGTTTGACTAGGTTTTTGTTGAAAGCCTATAATTATGTTCCTCAAAGCCGTGGTCTTAGATGGGAGAAAGAACTTGTTCAAAAACTTAGTAGTGAAACCATCCCATGTGGTGATACTATCGGGTGGTTGTGTATCTAGCCAATGCTTAGCGGGTCCCTCTAGTGAAAATTGCACCAATATCAACTTAATGGCATCATGGGGAACTCCATTGTACTTAATGGTGTTACAAAGAGCAAGGAATCTCTTAAGGTGATCATGAGGATTATCATTCTTGTTTCCATAGAAAGGTGTGTTTGAAACCAAGTTAATCATAGCCGTTTTTAGCTCAAATGAATTTGCGGGAATATCGGGAATCTTGATAGCATCGGCATATCCGTGAACATTGGATTGCAAACGTTCCATCAAAGAACGAGTATCAACTCTAGCCATGGCTTCTTGTTGTGGATTAATCAAAGCATGATTCTCGTGATCGGCTTGATGGACGGTGGTGTTCCTACTCTTTCTCTTTTTCTTCCTTTTCGGAGGAAGGGGTTGTACACCAATCGGTATTTATGCACGCCCGCGAGTGAGCATGCAACTCAAGACGAGGAATGAGAGAGAAGCTCTCGTGTGACTTTGAAGAGAAAAGGATTATCCCCTTCGAGTTTCAATATGAAATATCCACAAGAAAATAATAATATATGTATGTACTACTTGGGTGCAAGACCCCCAATGAAGCCTTCCTTCTTAGAATACTCACAAGTGAACGGGGGGTTAGGTGGCGTGAAGCACTTAAGTACCTATTGACCCTTAGATGGCATTTTATAGCACATCGCCTTTCTATTCACTTAATTGTTTGTATTCTTCGAATTTTTGCTTATTGGAAGTATTTATCTATTCTTGCTTTATTTTGTTTGATCGATACACGTGTCAAGGACCGGAACGCCCCTCAACACGGTGTATTGCCTTGGCAATACTTATGGAGAATATGTGAATTGGTTGTTCTTATACGTATACGTATTTACTTATAATAATATATGGAAAATATTTTTGTATTTATGAGTTTTTAAGAGAAAATACTATATGTACATAAAAACCGAGAGAATCCAATAATATATCTTTTAAATTAGACTTAGATTTATTTTACTTGCCTTTTACTTTAAAGTATTGCATTTTTAATTACTACAACGACACAACTATTTGTTCCACCAAAGAGCGATTGAGTCGCATAGTTAACCAAGATCAGTTTGATTAGACATACGACAAAGAATCTTTTTAACTAGGTAAAAGCTTAGTTATCAAATGGCGCCGCTGCCGACTCTTTTCATTAAGATTAACGGTTTTCTGTGAGAGAGGCGTTGCTTTTTGGGATCCGTTCATTCGTGAGTAATATGTGTATAGTTGAAGTTCGTTTTTCTCAGTTCTTAACAAATTGAAAGTCCTAACAAGATCGAGTTTTTAATTGTTTTTGGTTGGTAAAGTATTTGTATTCTTTAGCTAATTCAAACAAAGCCTTGCTAAAATGAAAAATACAGTCTACTTATACATAAAACAAAGTGCACAAACCAAGTTTTTATTCAAGTAAAATGCTAAAATATAAATTCTACAAACTATAAGGACTGAAAATGTAAATTCAATGAAAATTAAATGCTAAAAATACAAAGTCAACAAGTCTAGGGACTATTTATGTAAAATCAGTAAACTAAAAATGGACTAAAAATGAAAATTTAACAAACAAAGTAACTAATTTTTAACTAACTGAAAACTGACTAACCACTTTTGAAACAAACTTGAAAATAAAAGGACTTAATCTTTGCAAACCCTATTTAGTTGAAAGTTAGGTGAATTAGAAACTGTTTAAAACTAAAAGGACTAAAAAGCAATTTTCTAAACTTTTTAACCAAAAACGGGATTAGGGACAAAATAAGCTCATTTGAGCTTGTTTCTTGACAAAATAAGCTCAAACCACTTTCAAAAGTCTTAAAATTGAATTTAAGCTAGACCTGTCTGAGGAATTAAGCTGAAACTATCTAGAACTCTTATTAGCAAATTCTAATAAGCTCAAAATAAGCTAACTGATAAGCTACTCGTGCACAACTTGATTTTAATGAAGAAACTTGTTAAACAGCTCAAAAGAAGAATGGGAAATCTAGTTTCAAAGAAAATGATCCAGTAATAAGCTCTAAAATTGAAAATAAGCTAAAATGAGCTTATGTTGACTTTCGTTGACCAGATTTTCCTAAAAGCTCAAATTCTCAAAACCTACTCATGAACACTGAAATATGAAAGAAAATTAACAGATTTCTGAAGTGGAAATTGAGATATGAGAAATCAGAAATCCTATTTATCACAGGGAATTGAAAATGCTCTAATGCTTATTAAAGTGCTTATTTCTCACTAAAAACTAGATACTGTATAGTTTCCTCTTATAAGCTAAAAGTTCATCTGTTGAGTGAAAGATGAGAACTGGTTTCAAAGAATTTCATTCAGGATTAAGGAAATGCCAAGCAATTGAAAATCACTACTTTTTGAAAATTTTCATAACAAGAACTGACCCAAACTTTTTTGTGTACCAATTGCCTTTTTGACTAAATCCTTGACTTGAAAATGTCTGAACTTGATTAGTTATGACTAAGTGATTTGAAATGAACCAAAGTTTGCCAAATACTAACACTTGAAAAATAACTATCAAGCTAATCCCAAACACTACTTATCTGAACTTGAACAAACTTTTATGAAGGAATTTTAAGCAATTGGTTAACTGATTAAAAAGCAATATCAGAACAAGTTTTATAGCTAGAATGAAGTGCAAAGTAACCACAAACAAACAGTCTAAAAGGCTAACACTCAATATGATCTATTAAGCTGAAATGACTGATTAATGCTGAAAACAGGACAAGTAAAAGACTAATAAGCAAGTTTTAAGCTACAATAAAGCTACTCAAACACTGAAATCAGATCAACTATTAGCTAAACACCTTTTATCATGCATTCACTCAAGAATTATCTAGGTATTGAGCATGCAAACAACAATTCAGTGGAACAAAAACTCAGAATGTAAAACCTTCTAGCTTAGGCCTCCATTGGGGAGTAGCGAAGCGCTGAGCTTTCTAGCTAGTGCTAACCACCACCTTAGCACTAGAAACAACCAAACATCTACAAATCAACAGCTACAATCACCATAATCTCCATTGTTAAACTAGAAATCTCCAAAATCTACTCAATACTTGGACTGAAATAAACTGAACAGGATCAACAGCTACAAATCTTCTCAATCAGCTAATCATGATCAAATGGTGATCATAACTAACTAGAACAGCAACAGAGTAACAAGATCCAGGGTATGAACAGTAATGAAGGAAAATTAAAGTGAATTTTTATTGATTTAGGAATTGAGTTGGTTACAAAGCTGATAAATTGGTTACAACTAATAACAGACTCAAGAGTTTGTCAGACTCTTGAGTTATTAAGCTAAAAACTAATAGAATTAGGAGAAAACTAAAAAGTGTGTGTGTTTTCACACTTTTCTACATTACTTTAAATGAAAGCTAATCTAGGGTATTTATAGAATGCAGATAAGAGTTGGTGAGGGAGAGTGACGTGTTGCATCCAATCACAAGCTTCCACGTGGACAATTCTGCTTAATTGAAATTTGTAGGTGAAGAACACTTTTGGGGATTTTTGATTGAGATGATTTCATGTTAATTGATTGTGTCCATTGTATTCCTCTCTAAAAAACGATCACTTTTGATGTTTATATCATCTTCTGAAACGCATCCTAGCTCAAACCCGTTCCTGGAAAATTTTGTTGAAGAAGATGACACGTGGCAGATTGTGATTAGTCTTCAATAGCTCACACGGATTGTTATCCAATTTGGATAAAACTGATTATTGCATGACGTGTTTCTATTGGTGGAGAACTGAAGTAGTGGAGGACACTGTTGAGATCTTGTTATTTATTGTTGGCGGCTGTGAGTGGCCAGGTGTCACTGATTTGGCAATCCTTGCCTCTTGTTTCCTTGCTTCCCATTGGTTGGAGGCTTTAAACACGGATCAAGCACATATAACTTCCAAAAAATGGCAGAATTAACCCTTCAACTTTGGCAGTTTGAACTTTTGAGCTATAATCTTTATTTCTTTGACAATTTCAGTCCTTCAACTTGCATTTTTAAACATTTAAGCCCTTTGACTTGATTTACTTGAGAGTTGACCAGATTTGACTTTGATCTTGACTTTGACAAATTTACACTTTTGGTCCTTCATCTTTGGCAGATTGTCAAGATAGGTCCTTGCACTTCAAAGTCTTGTCACTTTTGATCCTTCTTTGTTTTTTCCATCCAATTAAGCTTGATTTTCCTTTGTTTGCTTGATATTGTATCCTTCTTACCTGTAACACCCCCAATTTCGGGCCATAGCAGCGGAAGGGTCATTGGGTGTTACTATCATGGTTCAACCTCAATATCATAGAAAACGCCTCAAAATGAGTCGTTTTAACAAAACATATATCCATTCATTTGTTTAAAAATAAAACAGTTCACACACACGGTCCCAAATAGTTTTAAAGTTTACACAACCAACCAAACAATAAAAGTTTCTTAGAATGGACATCGTTTAGTAAAGCGGGCCAAAACATTTTAATTAAGCAAGCTGCATGAAACGGCCTTCCTTGAGTGCCTTCTTCATGGACCTGAGATAAAACATGCTATAAAGTCAGCAAAATGTTGAGTGAATCTATAGAGTTTAAATTAAATAACGAACACAAGTATTCTGAATAAACCTTCTGTGGTTGACAATCATGTGGATCAGACATAATTATCGTTGTTATTTCATAAGCCTCGTGAAATTGAACGTTAACATATATTATTTCAGCCTAACACACCTAGCCAAGTGCGTATATTTCTCTTATACAATTGCATCCGATGTTTCATTACTGGTGCATCACAACACCACGCGATAGCTAGTCGCGACCGGACTGGGTGTCACCCCGATAGATCTATCCATAGTATTAGCGTTCCTTTCGATTAACAATTCACGATTCATGGGTCTTTTCAGGCTAAACAAACTTTTATAACAACTTTCATCTAAGCATACAATCGGGTCCTTTGTGTTCAATTTTTAAAAGAAAGAAGGTTTACCACAACTTCTCGTTGTACCCTTCATTTATCAATAAATGTTTTTCCAATAATAAGGGTTTCCACAACTTCTCGTCGTACCCCTTTTTATCTTAATAAAACAAGCATGTTATCCCCCTCGCGGGTTTTATAAAACAAGTAAACATGTTAAAGCGAGGCTATAGACTCACCTTGGTACGATAGTAGAAATGTGACGATTGCCGACGATTTGTGATGCCCGTTAAACACGAAGACCGCAACCTACCAATTAAGGCGCGTTCGTTAATAAACGACTCAAGTATAAATAATACTTAAATAATACGAAAGTCAATTTCAAATGACCATGAAAATCCCGAAAAATAACAAGAATATAAGTGTACTATTATACCCTTTTATTCAACACTTATTCATTTAAAAACTTACACCCTTGACATTGACCCGTCATAAGACGCCAAGTCAACGCAAGTCAAACCTTCATTTTACTTCCCTCGGACCAGTAGCTAAATCATTTATATAATGACTTAACACTTGAGTAAGTCACCATGACCAATAGTGAATACTCAACTCACGCCACACAAGTATTGGACTACGTGTCCAAAATACCATTCAGCATATACACTCCAAATGTACACACCAATCTAACCTATCTAGACTTGTCCGATTTCGACGAAACTTGGTGAAAAACTCACACATAATATGAATAAGACTCTGTTTAAATTTCATTCAAAAATATTACTTCTAAGACCTTCTGCCCGACACACCTTCGTGTTGCAAAAACCGGACAGTTTTACGCCTTTGACTTGTAAAACCATTTTGACTTATTTAAACAATTCCGTTTGCAAAACCGACACTCGAGTTTGAAAATAGACTCATGACCTGAGGTATATCAACTTACAAAAGTCCTTGATCATTTTTAAAACTCATTTTATAGTCCCCGAGATTTGATCCAAATACCGACAACAATTTTCGGATTGTGCCGATACCCGTCTCCCGGTACACAAATACTAAAAGTAGCATAACTTTTCGGTCGTAATGAGTTAGAAGCTCTACTTTAGCTCAAATCGAAGCTAACGAAATTCTCTACGACCCTATCTTATTAGTTTACCAAGTTTACAACAGTAAAAATTTCAAAAATGGCCTTAAAGTTACTGCCTAAAATAGACTATCTAAAAATCATACCAAAACAATTTTTCGACCCATTCCAACAATTCCTATAGTCCTAATATCATCCTAATATCATACTAACACATCTAACTAACTCATAACACCCTCAAATTTGATCTCACAAAAATTAAATAACTAAAAATCTTACATGCAACAAAAACCCACTATGAATATTATAATATTAACACCATTTATCACCATAAAAATGGATCAAACTTGATGTTCATCATCAAAAATTGAAAGTAAAAAAAAAAGTGGATGCATGTGAAAAAAAATTATACCAATATGAAGCTTATCAAATTTCCAAGGTGGGTCTTTTCTTAGTTTCTTTAGATTCAAGGTAGAAAATCAAAAATCAAAGGGTTTGGGTGTAGGGGGTGGACGGCAAAATAGGGAAGGAGAGAGAGGGATGAGATTTTTTTTTGTTAAAAATGAATTTTTAATTTAAGTGTGTTAGTGGAAATTTAATATATAGTGAGGTAGTGGGGTAGATTTTGTCATTTAGGCATAGTTTTGGTCCAACAATGCAAGTAAATAGTTTACAAGGTAGAAAATGTAAATTGTAAATTTTAAAAATATTTACGGGGCTCGGGTTTCGTAAAAATACTTTTCGAAAGTTAAAACGCTTCAAAATATAATAACAAAGCTTCGACACGACTTAAAACACAATTAAATCGAAAACGTCGAAAATATACAATATCGAGACAATCGATAATAAAACGTAAATTTTTGGGCATCCGTCGGTATCGCGATCACTAATAGTTATCGTCATTCGTTAAAACGTAAAATACGAGAAATAAAGATTAAATATAATAAAAATCATTTTTATGATTATTTGAGAACATAATATCGATACCTAACATATTCCTTGTCGGTTTTCATCTAATCGACATTCTTACGCTAGTTTCAAGTCATAACCTTCTCGGTTAGTCGATAAATTAAAATTCTCATTAAAGTAAACACGTAATACGTAATAGTCGAGATTAAAATAACGACCTGGAATTGACGGGTTGTCACATCATCCCCACCAAATTAGGATCTTCGCCCTCGAAGATCAACTTGCGTTCTTGCCGATCGCTTGTTGAAATCAAAGAGATGAGGGTAATTCTTCCACATTTGGTCTTCTCGTTCCCAAGTAAACTCCGGTCCTCTCCGAGAGTTCCATCGAACTTTGACGATAGGTATTCGGCTTTGCTTCAGTTGCTTGACCTCGCGATCCATGATCTCGACCGGTTCTTCAATAAATTGCAACTTTTGATCAACCTTAACCTCGTCTAACGGTATAACGAGTTCTTCATCGGATAAACACTTCTTCAGATTCGACAAGTGAAAAGTGTTATGAATCCCATACAGTTCTAGTGGTAGTTCCAATTGGTATGCCACGGGTCCCACTCTAGATGTAATATTGAATGGTCCGATATAACGAGGACTCAACTTCCCACGTTTTCCAAATCGTACAACACCTTTCCATGGTGATACCTTTAGCATAACTGTATCTCCCACGTTAAACTCCAATGGTTTTCTTCTCACATCCGCATAACTCTTCTGTCGGCTTCGAGCAGACAACAACCTATTCTTGATTTGCACAATCATATCCGTCGTCTCTCTAACCAAATCTGGTCCAGTGAGTTGGGCATCACCAACCTCACTCCAGCTAACGGGTGATCTACATTTTCTCCCATACAGTGCTTCAAAAGGTGCAGCTTTAATACTCGCGTGATAACTGTTATTGTACGAGAATTCGGCCAAATGTAAGTGTTTATCCCAGCTACTTCCAAAGTCTATCACACAAGCACGTAGCATATCCTCCAAAGTTTGGATTGTTCTTTCGCTTTGCCCATCAGTTTGCGGATTATAGGCTGTGCTCATATCCAAATTGGTTCCTAACGACTTTTGAAGTGATCTCCAAAATCCAGAAGCAAAACGACTATCTCTATCGGAAATGATTGAAATAGGAACACCATGCTTGCACACGATTTCCTTCAGATAAATATCGGCGAGTTTCTCCAAACCGAACCTCTCGTTGATTGGAATAAAATGAGCGGATTTAGTTAAACGATCGACAATAACCCAAATTGCATCGAACCCAGACGGTGTCCTTGGGAGTTTTGTGATGAAGTCCATCGTAATTCGCTCCCATTTCCAGACTGGAATTTCAGGTTGGACAAGTAATCCTGACGGCTTCTGATATTCGGCTTTCACTTTTGCACATGTTAAGCATTTCGCGACGTATGTTACAATATCAGCTTTCATATTCGGCCACCAGTATAACTTTTTCAAGTCTTGGTACATTTTGTCCGATCCAGGATGAATAGAATACTTGGACTTATGAGATTCTAACATAATCAAGTCTCTCATTCCACCATATAATGGTAAGCAGATTCGACCTCTCAAACATTTGATACCATCGGCTCGCGTCTCAAATGTTTCACCGTCTCCTCTAAATCTTTCGGATGCAATATTTTCTTTCTTGCATGATTTGATTTGTGCGTTTCGAATCTGCTCAGGTAAGTTATTATGAACTGTCACCACCAAAGCACGCACTCGAATCGGTTTCTCCCTTTCCTTTCGACTTAACGCGTCAGCTACCACGTACGCCTTTCCTGGATGATAACGAATTTCGCAGTCGTAATCACTCAAGAGTTCAACCCATCGACGTTGCCTCATATTCAGCTCCTTTTGATCCAATATGTATTGTAGGCTTTTATGATCAGTGAATACTGTACACTTCATACCATACAGATAATGTCTCCAAAGTCACAGAGCAAAAACCACAGCGCCCAATTCCAAGTCATGGGTAGTGTAGTTCTCCTCATACTTCCTTAATTGTCTAGAGGCATATGCGATCACCTTTTCACGTTGCATGAGAACATCACCGTATCCTCGAAGAGATGCATCGCAATAAACAACAAAGTCTTCACTTCCTTCAGGTAATGATAAAATCGGCGCACTACAGAGTTTCATCTTCAGGGTTTGGAAAGCTTCTTCTTCATCATCGCCCCACACATACGGTTTATTCTTCTGAGTCAGCTTCGTTAATGGTTTCGATATCAAAGAGAATCCTTCAATAAACCTTCGGTAATAACCAGCCAGACCTAGAAATTGTCGCACTTCAGTTGGAGTAGTCGGAGCACTCCAATTCTTGATGGCTTCTATCTTTGCAGGATCAACATGTACTCCACTTTTATCGATCACATGTCCGAGAAATTGTACAGAATTAAGCCAAAAATCACACTTTGAGAACTTAGCGTACAGCTTTTCATTCCTCAACAAGTTCAAGATAATCCTTAAGTGTTCGACATGCTCTTCATTGCTCTTGGAGTAGATTAGAATATCATCTATGAAAACGATCACGAATTTATCAAGATACGGCTTACAAATGCGATTCATTAAATCCATGAATACAGCAGGTGCATTAGTCAAACCAAAAGGCATAACCAGAAACTCATAATGACCATAACGAGTTCTAAACGCCGTAATAGGAATATCTTCCTCACGTATGCGAAGTTGATGGTAACCAGAACGAAGATCAATCTTGGAGAAAACACGAGAACCTTGAAGTTGATCGAATAAATCATCAATTCTTGGAAGCGGATAACGATTCTTGATCGTTAGCTTATTCAACTCTCGGTAATCAATACACATACGAAACGAACCATCTTTCTTCTTAACGAATAAGACAGGGGCTCCCCAAGGTGACGAACTCGGTCGTATAAAACCCTTATCAGATAGCTCTTGCAATTGCACAGATAACTCCTTCAGCTCGGATGGGGCTAAACGATATGGCGCACGAGCCACAGGTGCAGCACCAGGAATTAGATCAATTTGGAATTCTACTTGCCTTGGAGGAGGAAGTCCAGGCAATTCTTCCGGAAACACTTCAGGAAAGTCACGGATAACAGGTACATCTTCAGCACGTTTCTCCTTCGATTCCTTCTCCACTACTTTAGCTAGGAATAACTCACAACCTCTTTCGATATACTTACGATCCTTAATGCACGAAACGATTTTTAGTCGTGAATTACGTTGATCACCTTCGATAACCATGGTCTTGTCATTTAAGGGAATCCTAACTTTCTTTTCTCCACACAAGATAGACGCGTTATACTTGGATAGCCAATCCATTCCGATAATAACATCAAAACTTCCCAATTCGACAATCATCAAGTCTATTTTAAAAATACGGTTCAGAAGATTAAGAGAACATCCTAGGAGCGCACGATTGATACTCACTAATTTACCATCAGCTAGTTCTACCTCATAACTTGCGTCTTATTCGACCGGTTTGATGTCAACTAAGGTACTAAAACTTGTAGACACAAAGCTTTTGTCCGCACCAGAATCAAATAAAGCTGTAGCATAACGGTTGTTCAGTAAAAACGTACCAGTGACGACTTTCGGGTTTTGCTTCGCTTCGGCTTCACCCAATTGATAAGCTTTTCCTTGGTTATCTCCACCACGTGCATTCTTCGGAGGTTCAGGGCATTGGTTCCTCATGTGACCTTTACCTTGACAGTTATAACACGTCACTCCCTTCTTTCCTGGTCCCCAACAGTCTTCAGTCTTGTGACCTAACTTGTTGCACTTTCCACACTTAGCACATTCACCAGTATGAGACTTCTTGCAGCGTTGACATCTGGTTCCCTTATCAGCAGTTGCAGCTTCAGTCATCGCATTAGCATTGCCCCTCCTTCGGTTTTGATTCCTACTATGAGATTGACGGTTATCACCACGATCATCACTGTCATTTTCAGCTCTTCTTTTGTTGCCTTCAGAAACACCATCAGCCTTGTCTTGGATGATTTGACCCATTAGTTGGTAGGCCAAACAAACAGCTTCATCAATATTGGCAGGTTTAGATGAGGTCACATCACCACGGATGTTGGTCGGTAAGCCTCGAATATACTGTTCTACCTTCAAGTATTCTGGATTAACTTTGTTTGGACAAAGTAGAGCAAGCTCATGGAATCTGTTGGTGTATCCATCGATGTCAGTACCCTTCAGTCTCAGCTGATATAGTTCCTGTTCTAACCTCTGAATAACACTCCTTGGACAGAATTCCTCAGTCATCCACCTTCTTACTTCAACCCAAGGTGTAGCATAAGCAGCATCCATACCCAATGATGCCATTCTTCCATTCCACCAAGTTAATGCTCGCCCTTGAAGAGTAGCAGAGGCAAACATCACTTTATCTCCTTCCTCACTTCCACTAAATCGAAACACGGATTCTAATTTCTCAAACCATTGCACTAACCTAACAGCACCTTCAGTACCCTTAAAAGTTGGAGGTTTGCATTTCATGAACGAGGTATAATTGCACTTCTTGTTTTCAGGAATCACTGGTCTATCAGCATAACCAGTTCCAGCACCAACATTGCCAGCTCCCGTATTACCAGCTCCAGTATTATCGGCTCCAGTAGCGCCAGCTCCAGTATTGCCAGCTCCAGTGTTGCCAGCTCCAGTATCGCCAGCTCCACCAGATCCACCAGCTCCACCGGATCCACCAGCTCCACCAGATCCACTGGCTCCATTATTCAAATTTGCCATAAATGCATTCATAGATATCTGAAATTGATCAGCTACTATAGCACGTAACTGAGTCTCAGTCAACTGTTTTGGCGGCATGATCCTGTTACACAATTCACATCAAAATGAGTATTCATTCAACGCTTATGATAACAAAACATGAATAACATAAAATAAGAATAGATAGATGAAAAGAAACAAGAATGGATGATAGAATAAGGAATAGAATTTAGACAAGGAACGAAGATTCACGAGGAATGAGTCAAAAGACAGGGATTTCTATTGTGACAATCAGCGTCGTTTGTAAATCACGTATTAGTATTATAATAATCAAATAATAAACATTTATAAATAAATGTAATTTCATTATGCCTTAAGCATAATTAATAATTAAATATGTATAACATATATATACTTTTCTTATTCTCGTCCATTGGCAACTCGGAGGTTTCGCTTGCAGATGTTATAGTCAAAAGATTTCAAAATTATATTTTTGGAAAATCTTTTCGTTCTCTATAACTTGAGCTCTGATGCCAATCTGTAACACCCCCAATTTCGGGTCATAGCAGCGGAAGGGTCATTGGGTGTTACTATCATGGTTCAACCTCAATATCATAGAAAATGCCTCAAAATGAGTCGTTTTAACAAAACATACATCCATTCATTTGTTTAAAAATAAAACAGTTCACACACACGGTCCCAAATAGTTTTAAAGTTTACACAACCAACCAAACAATAAAAGTTTCTTAGAATGGACATCGTTTAGTAAAGCGGGCCAAAACATTTTAATTAAGCAAGCTGCATGAAACCGCCTTCCTTGAGTGCCTTCTTCATGGACCTGAGATAAAACATGCTATAAAGTCAACAAAATGTTGAGTGAATCTATAGAGTTTAAATTAAATAAAGAACACAAGTATTCTGAATAAACCTTCCGTGGTTGACAATCATGTGGATCAGACATAATTATCGTTGTTATTTCATAAGCCTCGTGAAATTGAACGTTAACATATATTATTTCAGCCCAACACACCTAGCCAAGTGCGTATATTTCTCTTATACAATTGCATTCGATGTTTCATTACTGGTGCATCACAACACCACGCGATAGTTAGTCGCGACCGGACTGGGTGTCACCCTGATAGATCTATCCATAGTATTAGCGTTCCTTTCGATTAACAATTCACGATTCATGGGTCTTTTCAGGCTAAACAAACTTTTATAACAACTTTCATCTAAGCATACAATCGGGTCCTTTGTGTTCAATTTTTAAAAGAAAGAAGGTTTACCACAACTTCTCGTTGTACCCTTCATTTATCAATAAATGTTTTTCCAATAATAAGAGTTTCCACAACTTCTCATCGTACCCCTTTTTATCTTAATAAAACAAGCATGTTATCCCTCTCGTGGGTTTTATAAAACAAGTAAACATGTTAAAGAGAGGCTATAGACTCACCTTGGTACGATAGTAGAAATGTGACGATTGCCAACGATTTGTGATGGCCGTTAAATACGAAGACCGCAACCTACCAATTAAGGCGCGTTTGTTAATAAACGACTCAAGTATAAATAATACTTAAATAATACGAAAGTCAATTTCAAATGCCCATGAAAATCCAGAAAAATAACAAGAATATAAGTGTACTACTATACCCTTTTATTCAACACTTATTCATTTAAAAACTTACACCCTTGACATTGACCCGTCATAAGACGCCAAGTCAACGCAAGTCAAACCTTCATTTTACTTCCCTCGGACCAGTAGCTAAGTCATTTATATAATAACTTAACACTTGAGTAAGTCACCATGACCAATAGTGAATACTCAACTCACGCCACACAAGTATTGGACTACGTGTCCAAAATACCATTCAACATATACACTCCAAATGTACACACCAATCTAACCTATCTAGACTTGTCCGATTTCGACGAAACTTGGTGACAAACTCACACATAATATGAATAAGACTAAGTTTAAATTTCATTCAAAAATATTACTTCTAAGACCTTCTGCCCGACACACCTTCGTGTTGCAAAAACCGGACAGTTTTACGCCTTTGACTTGTAAAACCATTTTGACTTATTTAAACAATTCCGTTTGCAAAACCGACACTCGGGTTTGAAAATAGACTCATGACCTGAGGTATATCAACTTACAACAGTCCTTGATCATTTTTAAAACTCATTTTATAGTCCCCGAGATTCAATCCAAATACCGACAACAATTTTCGGATTGTGCCGATACCCGTCTCCCGGTACACAAATACTAAAAGTAGCATAACTTTTCGCTCGTAATGAGTTAGAAGCTCTACTTTAGCTCAAATCGAAGCTAACAAAATTCTCTACGACCCTATCTTATTAGTTTACCAAGTTTACAACAGTAACAATTTCAAAAATGGCCTTAAAGTTACTGCCTAAAATAGACTATCTAAAAATCATACCAAAACAATTTTTCGACCCATTCCAACAATTCCTATAGTCCTAATATCATCCTAATATCATAGTAACACATCTAACTAACTCATAACACCCTCAAATTTGATCTCACAAAAATTAAATAACTAAAAATCTTACATGCAACAAAAACCCACTATGAATATTATAATATTAACACCATTTATCACCATAAAAATGGATCATACTTGATGTTCATCATCAAAAATTGAAAGTAAAAAAAAAAGTGGATGCATGTGAAAAAAAATTATACCAATATGAAGCTTATCAAATTTCCAAGGTGGGTCTTTTCTTAGTTTCTTTAGATTCAAGGTAGAAAATCAAAAATCAAAGGGTTTGGGTGTAGGGGGTGGACAGCAAAATGGGGAAGGAGAGAGAGGGATGAGATTTTTTTTTTGTTAAAAATGAGTTTTTAATTTAAGTGTGTTAGTGGAAATTTAATATATAGTGAGGTAGTGGGGTAGATTTTGTCATTTAGGCATAGTTTTGGTCCAACAATGCAAGTAAATAGTTTACAAGGTAGAAAATGTAAATTGTAAATTTTAAAAATATTTACGGGGCTTGGGTTTCGTAAAAATACTTTTCGAAAGTTAAAACGCTTCAAAATATAATAACAAAGCTTCGACACGACTTAAAACGCAATTAAATCGAAAACGTCGAAAATATACAATATCGAGACAATCGATAATAAAACGTAAATTTTTGGGCATCCGTCGGTATCGCGATCACTAATAGTTATCGTCATTCGTTAAAACGTAAAATACGAGAAATAAAGATTAAATATAATAAAAATCATTTTTATGATTATTTGAGAACATAATATCGATACCTAACATATTCCTTGTCGGTTTTCATCTAATCGACATTCTTACGCTAGTTTCAAGTCATAACCTTCTCGGTTAGTCGATAAATTAAAATTCTCATTAAATTAAACACGTATTATGTAATAGTCGAGATTAAAATAACGACCTGGAATTGACGGGTTGTCACATTACCTATTTGCACACAAACACAAAACATACCACATAATTCCGCTTTATAGCACAAAGTTTAGGTATTTTTCTTGTGTTTTAGGGTGATTTGTTGATAAATTGATATGAGTTTTTGCTCATATCAGTGAGCGTTATTTTCTTGCTTAAAAATTTCAAAAAACCATAAAAATTAAAAATTGTTAAAAATCCATAAAAATTACAAAATTTCAGAAATCAAAAAACATTTAGTTTTATTGTGTATATATATATTGTCTTTGTGTTTGGTATTGTTTTCTTTTGCCTTTGTAGGTGTATGCGTACTAGATCTTCTACTTATCAAGAGCCCGAGACTCCTGAAGATTTAAGTATGGCAGGTGTGAACAACAACAATAATCCACCGCACCTCAATAATAACAACAATGTTCTTCCACAGCCCGATCTTCGGACAATGGAGGAGCTTTGTCAACCTACCATGTTTGGACGAGGAGGACCGATTGCGCTGATGCAAATCACGGCTCCGGAGTTTTCGTTGAAGCACCACATGATTCATCAAGTGCAAACTAATCCTTTTCGAGGAATGCCTGATGATGATGCCAACAAACACCTCGACAAATTCATTACTATTACCCAAAGCATGAAGTTGCCCGGTGCCACAATGGATGTTCTACGCCTTCAACTCTTTCCACATACTTTATCACACCACGCCAAGAAATGGTTTGATCGTCTCCCGAAGAATTCAATTCATACTTGGGATGACATGACTCAACGCTTTTTGTCGCGCTACTTTCCACCATCCATGGTCACGAGCCTTCGTAATCAAATAAGCGGTTTCATGCAAGAACCCGATGAATCTCTTTTTGATGCTTGGGAAAGATATAATGTCTTGATCGATAGATGTCCAAACCACAACATGCTCCCTGTGACCTTAATTGATACTTTCTACAACGGATTGACTTTTCGAGATCGTGATACGATTAATGCAGCCGCCGGTGGCACATTTATGAAAAG
Organism: Glebionis coronaria; assembly: GCA_025667525.1. NCBI lineage: Eukaryota > Viridiplantae > Streptophyta > Magnoliopsida > Asterales > Asteraceae > Glebionis > Glebionis coronaria. Next base: position 167,825,299 of record CM046882.1, on the reverse strand, counting down.
GAGACCCGAGGAGTGTAGAGAGCTTATTGAAAACATGACTACTCATCACAAAAACTGGGATTCCTCCGCTTATTCAAGGAACAACCCGAGAGTCAATGTTTCTTCTACTTCAGCAAGCCACGATATGACCGAATTCACCCGCATGATGACCGAAATGAACAAAAATATCTTGCTACTCGCTACAAACCAACAACAAGTTAAAGCGGTTGCACCTTCTTGTGAGACATGCGGCGGTCCTCACCCATACACTGATTGTCCTTCTACTCAAGGAAATCCGGAAAACATGTATGCAGCTTATGGTAATTATTTACCGGAAAATTACCAAGCCCGACCTCAAGGGGATAGAAATTTGTTGAGTTACCGATCAAACAACTACCTTTCACCCTGTTTTTCTCCTCAAAACCAAAACCCCAAAAACAATTACAATATAAGCAACCAAATCCCACCTAGAGCTTCTAATCCTTATCACCCACCCGCTCAACAAGCCCCACCTATTCCTCAAGATGTTGAAGCCTTAATGAGAACCCAAGGAGAGCAAATCAAGAATCTATAGAGCCAAATTATCAATTTGAAAGGTGATATTACCAAGCAAGGGAATGACATTAGATTCGAGCTTCGAGATAATATTCAATCCTCCTTCAGCAATCAAACGAATGATTTGAAGAATATGTTGGCTAGTTTCTTGCCCACTACTCAACCCTCTACCTCGAGTTCTCTACCTTCAAACACCGTCACCAATCCGCGAGAGAATGTGAGTGCTATTACTACCCGTAGTGGAGTTACCATAGTAGGACCACCTATCCTGCCCCCATCATCTACACCTCCTCCACCACCATTTATCCCTACTACTCCCACACCTAGTCTTAGAACACCATTACCGTCTCTGCCTCGTCGTGATGAAGCACCCACCAAGAATCCTCCACCAACCCCACCTTCAACATCTCAACCTTTACCTACACCTATACCTTCACCACCCAACCCCAATATTCCTTATCCATCTCGCTTAGGCAAGACCAAAATGCACACAAAGGATGACATTTAAGTGTCGAATTATTTGAAGATGATCTCTCAAATGACTTTCAATATTAGCCTTGTTGAAGCACTTGTCCACATGCCGAAATTTGTCAAAGCATTCAAGGAATTGCTTAACAAGAAGGAGAAGCTGATTGAGCTCGCCAACACACGCTTAAATGAAAACTGTTCTGCAGTTATTCTTCAAGAACTTCCGGAAAAACTTGGAGATCCCGGTCGTTTTGTGTTGCCTTGCATCTTTAACAAAACCGAAGAATTTATTGCCCTAGCTGATCTCGGGGCCAGTATAAATCTCATGCCATTAAGTGTTTGGAAAACACTATCATTACCCGACCTTACTCCAACGAATATGACTCTAGAGCTTGCAAATCGCACTCTCGCTTACCCCGTTGGTATTGTCGAAGACGTGTTCATTAAAGTTGGCACATTTACTTTCCCGGTCGACTTTGTCGTTGTTGATTATGAAATGGACCCTCGTATTCCTTTAATACTTGGTCGGTCATTCTTAAGAATCGAACGAGCTCTAGTTGATGTTACCGAAGGTGAATTAATTTTAAGAGTCGGGGATGATGCCCAAGTGTTCAAAATGGGGAAGCTTACAAGCAAATCCTTTGGACGAGAATTAGTGAATATGATTAATGTGCTCGATGATTTTTTCATCTACAACAATCCTCTATTCGATTCTTGCATTGATAATCCACTTTTTCAAGATGATGTGGATGATTCCCTCTCCAATTTGGAACCTTCTCCCATATATTATTCTCCACCGATCTTTGATGCTTATGATGATGATTCTAGCTCAGATTCGGATGATTATGATGATCTTACCTCCGATTATCCCGACCTGCCCATTTATGATGATTTTAATGAGGCTGATACTCTTTCGAGTGATTCTTCACATGATGAAGATCCTCCGCCATCACTTGATCCTACTTTGGATGATTACTCATTTGAGGAAGACTTCTCTACTTTTCTCAATACCTACTTCCCTCATGATAGTGATGCCCCTCCTTTAGATTTTGATGATTATGGTCTTAATCCTACTTTGGATTTGAAGAAAATTCTTTCAAAGGAGAAGCAATCGGTCGACACCAACATCCGCAACACGTATGATTTAACACCTCTTTGTCCACCTTCTGAGGACGAGGTTGTGCATCTTCTTCGCGGATCTTACTCACATTCTGCTGAGCCTAAGTGCTATTTTCCCCTAAAGGAAAAGGTGTTCGACCCTGGTATTGATATTCTTCAGCCATCTCAGTATCCGTCTGATGAAATAAAAGGAAATATCTTTGGAACTTATGGAAATCTGCTTGCACCACTCACCCTTGCTTCCACCATGCTCCATCTTCGCCTAAGGGAACCTTGCCTACTCTGCTTTGGCTTGCCTTGTTCGCCTTAAGCTTGTGCTATTTATGGACAAAAACTATGTCTTTGATCCCGGTGGATATGTTTTATGCTTCTTCCTATGATAATCAAGGTCGAGTCAGGTCACGACTCGGTGAACAAAAATCAAGCGCTTCCTGGGAGGCAACCCATGTATCTATCTTTTAGCTATCTCTATCCTAAGTGTAGGGGAGACCCGTTGGTGTTTGCTATTTCCTCTCTTCTACTATTCAGGGATTCGAGCGCTCAATGATCCACTCTTGATGATTTTTGACGACCCGTGATTCCGTGTTCCCATTTTCCCAGTTCTATCCTAAACTCTTTTCGATTCACTATTTTATATTTTCTCAATATTAAAATAGGAATCTCTTTAGTTGTCTTTTCCTTAGTGAGATTTAAACAAAGTGCACAATGTCCTAAGTGTAGGAGAGTTTACTCCCACATGCTTAAACATTGAGGACAATGTTTATCTTAAGTGTAGGGGGACTTATATCGAAGTTAAGTGGTATTTTCTTTGTATTTGTCCTCATTTTAACCGGAAAATCAATTTTTCGACATTTTTCAAAAATTTTGATCTATTTTGGCCTATTAGTTTTTACCTTTGTATAGTTATTTTCTTTCTTTGCTAGTATAAATTTTAATAAAGTGGTTTTAATTTTCAAACGTTGTGAATCTTTTGACTCAACCCAAGTTTACTTATCTAAGTTTACTCTAACTAGTATCCTTAACGTGTTTAAGTCAAGTTTTGCTAGGCTTTTATATAGGGAGCTATAAAACGCGAAAGTCTTAACTCTCACGGGTTAAGAACAAGAACTTTTCGCAAGTTCCTATAATTGATCCTAGAGAGTCGTTTATCAAGGGAACTTTAAAATGCGATTTCTAAACTTGAAAAAGTCTAAGAGTTTGCAAGATCCTATAGATGACTCTAAAACCCAAAACTTTGATTTAATAGGCTAAGTATCCACGAGTCTCATTCCTTGAGATTTTAAACTGTGGAGAACGAGAGATGATAGAGTCAATTATAAGTTTGGTATTCTCGTGAATTTATGTGAGCTAATTATAAGCCTATTCTCCCATCGCTTGCTAATAAATTTATCTGCAATAAATAAGGTTGTACGATTTGAAAAGTTACTTAGCTTCTAGCCCAAGATCGTTTAAAAGTTGCTCGGTATGGATTAGAGTTCATAGCCAAGGCATAACTTATTGAAGCGGGATGCGAAGATTGGCGAGTCCGAAAAGGCCCTAACAAGGCATGAGGGCTACATTTTGTTGCTAAAGATCCAAAGTGATGTGAAGAATCATTTATCAAAGATCAATATGAAGGATCGAGACACACGACGAAAAGAAAAAACTCCCCAAAAGTCATGGAGAAGTCTATCCAAAAAGGCCCTAACAAGGTATGAGGATAAATAGATCCAAGTCCAAAAAGGAGGCGGATCGTTGTATATCAAAGTCCAAAATAAAGATTGGAGAAAAATGAGGAAGTCGTGGTCCATTTATGAAGAATCTCTCAAAACTTCAAGTGAAGAAATTCCTATTATGAAGAGAAGGCCATTATTTCATGAACGTCTCTCAAGATTTGAAGTATGAAGTCGCTGCCAAATATCGGTCCGAGAAAGGTCTCAAATCGCGAAGCGAGTTATGCCAAGATATGAACTTTATGAGGTCCCGAGAAGCAGTTTTAAAAGATTTTGTCCTTTAGCTAACTATTGATTAAATCGTCCCACTTTATTTTTGGCATAAATAACTATTGAAATAAGTCAACAATGCATCCTCGTAATCATTCAAGACAATAATAAAATATAAGAGATACACCTAGGAATAAGGGAGTCTAAGTGAATAATTGGCCCACATGAGTTCGTGTTGGTTTGCTAACTTATAATAACAATGATCTCGTTTTTAAGCTTGGTTTGGAGAAAGTGAAAACTTGAGGATAATGATTATTCATGACATTTCCAAAACCCAAGGTATGTTTTTGATTTCTTTACTTTGAATGTTTATAATTTTCTATCTCTTTAATAAAGGCCAACGTGGATTGATTATGATGAAAAATGTAATCTTGCTTTGTAACTAATGCATTGCATGAGGACATCGCAATGGTCAAGTGTAGAGGATTTGATAGGTGTGTAAACACCCATACTTTTTACCACTTAATTACAATAATAACCGAGCCAAAACGTGTATTTTATGTCATTTATGTCGGAATTATGCGTGGTTTGTGTTTTTGTTGTGATTTAGGACGAAAAGGTGAAAAGTGGTGAAAACACGGGCATTCACGGGCTTTTATCGAAGAAATAGACGAAAGACGAAGTCAAGAAATCAAGAGTGCATTAAGAACGGAAGTCCAAGACCAATTCTGAAGATTTATCAAAGAAAAAGTCAAAAGACGAAAGTTTACTAAAAGCCGAAGAACTCAAGTCTAATTTATTGAAGAATTACAAGACGAGTTCAAAGAAATCCCGAGACAAAGTCATTAAAGTCCAAGATTTAAGAAGATTAAGGACTTAATCTTGCAATTAAGGAAAAGAAGAAAGAGGGGAGGAAGCTTCCTAAGCACCTCTCTAATCTCCCCTATAAATAGATTAGACTAGATTCATTTTTCTCTTGTTGGCTAATAGTGACAATTAGTTCTTCCAATTTTAATTACCTTGTCATTTACTTTTCATGTCAAATTTAAATACTTGTCTTGCACCTTAAATACCTTTAATTTCAAGTAAGTTTCCTTTTAATTCTTGTCAATCTCTATTTTTATTGTTCATCTCCTATCTACCTTTCTTTAATCTTTGATTTTTATGTTTATTGTTCATGTTCATGTTTATGTTTTTGAGTTTTTATTGATTAAAGTGGGTTTTGATTAGTTTGATTATTATTGTTAGTTTGATTGATTTGGTTTGTTTGATTATCATTAGTTGATCATTTGTTATTAGTTTGCTTAATCTTTTGGTTTGATTTTGCTTGATCTTGTTTAGATTCGTGTTTATCTTTGTATCCCTTGTTCTTCGCTTGTTTGTTCATCTGTTTTCCCAGGATTATTCCGGATCAAGCCCAAAGTTCCGAATCAGTGAAGGTGTGTTTGTTGAATATTCCGAATCAAAGGCCTCCATCTGGAATAAGTGACATATTCCGGATCAAGTCCACATTCCGGATCAACAGAACATTCCGGATCAACAGAACATTCCGAATCAAGGAGACATTACGGATCAAGGGCCTTTATTCGGAATAATTAATTATTCCGGATCAAAGACTTCATCCGGAATCTTCAACATTCCGGATCAAGGAAGATATTCCGGATCAACTTGTTCATTCGGAATATTTTAATATTCCAGATCAAGGTTCATTGGGAATATATTCCGAACGAAGGGCCAAGGAATTATTCCGGATAAAGAGTTCCGCATCAAACATTCCGGATCAAGTTTTTATTCCGAATCAAGACTTTATTCCAGATAAGTGACATATTCCGGATAAAGGATTTATTCCGGATCAAGGGTTTTGGTTAATATTCCGAGTGAAGAAGAATCATTCCGAACGAAGGTGACATTCCGGATGAGTGATTACTCCGAACGAAGGTTTATTCCGGATGAGCTGTTTTCAGGTTCTTTTTAATTTCAGTTTTTAACTTTCTGTTTTTAATTTTCAAGCTTTATTTTTCCGCCTTTCTACTTAGTTGCACTTTAAGATTACTTGCCTTAGATTTATTTTTAGCCTTGCCTTAGTTTTAAGTTTTAGTTGCGTTTTAAGTTTGCCTTAGATAGATTTAAGTTAGCGTTATTTACTCTTAGTGCCTTTTAATTTTCGTCACGCTTTTAATTTCTCGCCATTTACTTTAAATTCGATTTAGATTTATTTTACTTGCCTTTTACTTTAAAGTCTTGCATTTTTAATTACTACAACGACACAACTATTTGTTCCACCAAAGAACGATTGAGTCGCATAGTTAACCAAGATCAATTCGATTAGACATACGACAAAGAATCTTTTTAACTAGGTAAAAGCTTAGTTATCAATAGCCAAGGCATAACTTTTTGAAGCGGGATGCGAAGATTGGCAAGTCCGAAAAGGTCCTAACAAGACATGAGGGCTATATTTTGTTGCTAAAGATCCAAAAGTGATGTGAAGAATCATTTATCGAAAATCAATATGAAGGATCGAGACACACGACGAAAAGCAAGAGCTCCCCAAAAGATCATGGAGAAGTCTATCCAAAAAGGCCCTAACAAGGTATGAGGATAAATAGATCTAAATCCTAAAAGGAGGCGGATCGTTGTATATCAAAATCCCAAATAAATATTGGGGAAAAATGAAGAAATCGTGGTCCAAATATGAAGAATCTCTCAAAAAGTTCAAGTGAAGAAATTCCTATTATGAAGAGAAGACCATTATTTCATGAACGTCTCTCAAGATTTGAAGTATGAAGTCACTGCCAAATATCGGTCCGAGAAAGGTCTCAAATCGTGAAGCAAGTTATGACAAGATATGAACTTTATGAGGTCCCGCAAAGCAGTTTTAAAAGATTTTGTCCTTTAGCTAACTATTGATTAAATCGTCCTACTTTATTTTCAGCCTAAATAACTATCGAAATAAGTCAACAATGAATCCTCGAGATCATTCAAGACAACAATAAAATATAAGAGATACACCTAGGAATAAGGGAGTCTAAGTGAATAATTGGCCCACATGAGTTCGTGTTAGTTTGCTAACTTATAATAACAATGATCTCGTTTTTAAGCTTGGTTTGGGGAACATGAAACTTGAGGGTGATAATCATTCATGCCAATTCCAAAACCCTAAGATATGTCTTTGATTTCTTAATTTAATTTCTTCCTTTGAATGTTTTAGGATTTTCTATCTTTTTAATAAAGGCAAATATAGATTGATTATGATGGAAAATGTAAAACATGCTTTGTAACTAATGCATTGCATGAGGACATTGCAATGGTCAAGTGTAGGGGATTTGATAGGTGTGAAAACACCCATCCTTTTACCACTTAACTACAATCATAACCAAGCCCAAACGTGTATTTTATGTCATAAATGTCAGAATTATGCGTGGTTTGTGTTTTTGTTGTGATTTAGGACCAAAACGTGAAAAGGGAGGAAAACACGGGCTTTTATCAAACAAAACGACAAAAGACAAAGTCAAGAGATCAAGAGTGCAAAAAGAACGGAAGTCCAAAGCTTTTTCTGAAGATTTATCGAAGAACAAGTCTAAAGACGAAAGTTTAATAAAGCCGAAGAACTCAAGTCTAATAAATGAAGAAATTATAAGACGAGTTTAATTAATCCCGAGACAAAGTCGATAAATTCAAAGAACTTAAAAGACGAAAAGACGTGAAGAAAGAAAGAGGAGGCAACACATGCACCTCCCCATTTCCTATAAATACCCTCCTAAACACATTTAGGAGGGGGGGGGGGGTTAGTTAGTGTTAGCTAGTTCATTATTTTCATTTTTGTAGGTAATTTTAGAGAGAGAAAGTGACAGTTTCTGTCACTAGGATCTTAATCTTTTATCTTCCTTTCTTGTTTTTAATCAAATCTTTACTTTTGATAGCTTAAATCTTGTTTTAATCTTTGTCTTATTCTACCTTTCTTAATTTTTATCTGTCTTTAATTCGATTTTTTTACGCGTCTTTGTTAAATTTTATGTTTGATTTATTAAAAAGTTTATCTTTTGATTTTAATCTAAGTTTCCTACGAAGTAAGCTTTGAGCTTGACATGCTTATTGGCTTATTTTGTGTTTAGCTTATTTGTTTTTAAGTTTTCTTAAAAGTTTTAATCTATTTAAAGTTTGTTTTAAAAAGGTTGCTTATTTAAAGTTTAAAAATTCCTTATTTCATGCTTATTAGTTCGGGTTATTATTGATTTGGTTAAGTTTTGGATTGAGCTTATTAAAATAGGAGTAGCTTATAACTTAGCTTATTTCGAATTACAAAGCCATCACAAAGATAAACCCCTTTGCGACGGGGTATTGCGACGCAGTATTGCGATCGGTGCATCGAAAACGGGTTTTATATTACGATTCGTTTTGCGATTGGGATTGCGATTGGTTTGTTTTTTAGTATATTGTTATAGGATCCAGTTTCATTATTCCGACAGAGAGTAGTTTTCCATTATTGTGATAGGATTGCTTTTGGGTCACATTGCGATTGGTATTCCGATAGGATTCCTTTTGGTACATTGCGACAGCATTGCGACAGGATTCCTTTGACTTATTGCGATGGGATTCCGATGGAGTCTTAGTTTATGTCTTGTCTTTATTTTCCAATTTAAATTTAATTTTCCCGCCATTTTTGCTTATAGTATTTTAAACTTGATTTGTCTTAGTGTTATTTCTATTAATTGTTTCGTTATAAATTCACGTTTTATTATTTAAATTGTTTTGTTTTTATTAGTTAATTGCTTTTAGTTTATTTTTATCACGTTTCGCTTTTACCTTTTTACTTAGAAATAGATAATCAAAACTTTCTTTTTATTAACCAAAAACAACTGAGTCACACTCTTAACCAGTAATCAATTCGAAAAGATTGGAACGAAATTATTTTATACTTGGTGAAAAACAAATATTAACTTAGCAAAAGGTCACACATTTGGACTCTGAAGAAGTCATTGCTTTGAACTCAGGTCTTCGTATGTATACACGTCAAATTGTGATCAAGAAGAGAGTTGAAGACTTGCAACTTGGTGTGGAAAGTTATCAGAGGAAGCTGAATCTCACTGCTCCATACACTGAAGTTCCTGATCACCATCGCAACAAATGTCCCTACACAAGTACAAAAAAGCCGGTTCCAAGTATTTTCTACTTAAATGGATCTGGACAGAAGAAATTCATAAGAGTCGCGGAACTTCACAAGTCTAGTGACGGGACTCTTCAACAAGTACGAGACACTTTGTTGCATCTCAACGTCACCAAGAAGCATCCTGAGCTGAAAGTAGTGTGGCACGGAGGATACATCACAAGTGCTACCTACATGATCAAGAAGATTGACGAAAAGCTGAGGGAAAGACGTTTAATGAGAAGCTTAGAACGATTCATGGGTGGCAGACCGTATGGAGATCACCACAGGCTTATGGACCAATCCATTTAATATGGGTCGTACTATCTCAGGTCAACTCCATACTTTACTTGTGAATATGTATCTATTTTGAATATTCGGCTTTTATGGCTTGCTGTAGTGTGAAAGTATGATATTTTTCAAGAATTTCTCACGAGATTCTAAATCTTTCAAAATATACCGTACTCAAGCACTACAACTAACCCTCATTGATTTGAGGGGGAGCATTAACATGTTCTATGGCCAACAACAATTTCATTTTGTTACCCAAAGACCGGTTAATCCATTAATATCTAAAATATTAATGGTTAACGTTTTGGATAAGGGGAGAAAATGAGATAAAGGAGACTTGTATTGTAAAAACATGTGGCTATAAATGAAAAGGACTTAATGGAAAATCTAACTTGATATGTGTTTTGCACATGTTAAGGGGGAGCATTTTGATATCAAAAAAACACTTAAGGTACAAAACATCTTGATATTATATCACAAGTACCTCAGTGATTTTTAGGAATTTTCATTAAGACAAATACATACCCAAAACTTACTTAACTTACGACGATGTGGTGACAAAAGGGTGGTAGGATTAGGTATTAGTCGAATGATTCTTCCAGAACCGGGGGAATCTTCCCAAGGACAATTCCATAGCTAGAAAATAGAAGTCATTAGGAAAGATGAGGAATGGATTGTAAACGTAGTAGAATGCTGACCAAGTACTGATGCTAGCACTGGAACAATCACAACAAGGTGCTAGTTATGATGTATTGGTAAGTATTGAATGGGTTGAAGAATGAAAAAGAATTGTAAAGGTAAAGGGTGTAAAGAAAGAAGCCCTCCTTACAACTTAGGCAGAAACCGGGTCAACACATCTTGAAGACGATAAAGTATCATGGACCCAGTGATGCGATGCATAACCCCTCCCAGCTAACTCCAATATCTCTCAAAAGATATATTTTTAATGTCACAGAGTTCAACACACTATCTATCGATTTATTCAGTCCGAATAAATTGATATTGAAAAGGTGGCAATCCTCTCCAGCCTCCGCTCACCAAATCAAAATGCACCATTGAGTCTAGAGCCATGAGATCGTCAAAAGTCTCATTAGGACGCGTTTCAAAACAAGAAAGATTTTTTATGAGTCCTACGCAACATTCTTGTAATATTGCTAGAACATCAGAGTGATACGAAAGTATTACAATGAAGATGGAAATCCTTCTTGAGCCAACATCAAACAAGCTTATGGTAGGTGACACGTGCGGTTCTTTAAGAGACATTCTTGTGATTACTGGAAAGAAACAATGGTTTTATTCTTAATTAAATTCAAACTTGTTCTAGGGCCTCTACACATTATCCAAGTGATCTTGCCAGAACACTCAGAGTGGCACTCTTTAGTGTTCACAGTGATGAATGGAAATCCTTCCAGTGTCAACATCAAACAGCACTGCAGTAGTTGACAAGCAAGATTCTGATAGAATCGAGCTCCAACAATATTATTTAATGTAATTAGCTCGTAGTTAGTTCATTGTTTTAAAATAAGTAACAAACTAACCCATGGGCTTGTCCATGGGTTGAAGGCCCAAGCCCACCAAGGATTGGGTATATAAGCCCTCTTTCCTTCATGGAAAGGGGTTGGTTGTTTCATTTTCATGTTTCATATAAACATAGTTTGTCTCATCTTTCTCTCTCTAGTTTATCTCTCTAGAAACAACAACCCACTTGTTAGGATCATAGATTATCAATATTCTACAATAAGCTAGGCGGATTGAAACTAGGGCTTGTAACTTGTAACTTTGTAATTTTGGTTATTAAGGGTTTAGGAATGTGATTAGTGATGGATTAGGGTTTCATTAGGGTATATACATTGTAATTAACAAGTTTGGGTCTTTCGTTTGAAGTTTAACAAAGGTTTGATGTGAAAATAGGAAGAAAACTTAGGCGGGTTAGGGTTTCTAATGATTTATAATTAAGTCTTAGTAAAAGTGATTATCGTTCAATTATCTACTAATTTAAACTCATTTTATACATCCTATATTTTCCTCAATTTGTTAATGAAGTCCCTACATTGGTTTTATTAATTTATTCTAAGTAAACATGTCTAAAGGGTGAAAATACCCATTTTGACCTAATTTACAAGCCATGCATTGAAATGTTGTACCTTGTGTTGTATGGTACTTTTACATTGTCTTAATATAATCTTATAACCTTAATGAAGTGTTATGGGTGTTTTTAGACTTGTCCTAAAAGACTAGGTAGTGATTCCATGTAGATTTCTTAATATAAGGGTTTTTAGGTCATTAATCCTAATGACTTTTTGTCTTGAGTAATTAGTGTTTGTATCTTTATAAACACTTATTCTAGGGATTATATGATGTGTTTATGACTTCTAGGGTTTCTATTTTCTTAGTTTAAGGGTTTGTATAGGGTAATCATATTCTAGGGATAATTGTGGGAGCTTAAGATCCTATGCTTTGATAAATTGTACCTTATGACTTATTAACTTGTACTTTATATTGAAGTAAATGTATAATACTAATATGATACATAATTGAGTTTTATAATTAGTGGCAAAAGATTAGACTCTAATTTAATGTATTGCATTTTATATGCTAATCTTGGTAACTAGGTCTCAACTTGTAATTAGCTTTGGATTAGTGAATATTAGTGTTTTGTGATCAATTATCCTTCTTTTATATAATAGATTATAATTAGTATATTGTATTTGATAATAGTACATAGATATTATGTAGTTATATTGCTTGAAACATTGTTTACTAAGGGTTTCTAGGTGATGATCTAGACTATTATGTACATTTATTTGTACTTAGCTTTGTATGGTTTGTTCTTACTATTCTTAGGCGTTATCATGTCTTTAAAGCATAGTTTGTAACTTGTTTATAATCTATAATTACTTATTCATATGTATTCTTTATTCATAATTTACCATTCTTGAGTTTACAACTCAATTATGGGGATTCTAGGGTTTCTAAGGGAATTTAGGGCATTATAGTTACATTTGAGATGTTGTCACACTCCCAAAATATTAGAGTATAATGGCAACAAGGGAGTGGTGACGTCATGATTATCATACACACAGTTACAAAGAACGACCTCTAAATGAGACGTTCGGAAAATTGATCACTTGCATTTGATAAAATAAAGATTTTTAACATAGTGCAGAAGCATAAAACTGGTCACAGATACAAAAACATAGTTTTCAAATAGTACAAATGATCTTTATTTTCAATAGAAACGACGGCAGTGCATGAGACCTCACATAGCATCTTCATTCTTAATACCTGAGAAAAACATTGCTAAAGCGTCAACATAAAGTTGGTGAGTTCATAGGTTTAGTTAATTTGAAGTGTTTAATGAACCACAAGATTTTCCCAAACATGATGACAATATAACAAATACAAAGTCATCATAAAAGCATTTATTACAGTCTAAGCTCGTAACACCGAAGCGTTAACAACACCGGCAGTATAATCATATAAATGTAGCCTGTGACACCCTAGAATCGAGGTCATTAACGATACCCTAAATTACGCTAATTTTTGAAATTTTTGATAAATTTTAATTTCTATAAATTATAAGTATTTTGGTTAAAGCCGATGTTCGAGGTTATAATTTTTACGTTTGACGTTTTAAGAAGGACGATGACGATTACGATCCCGAGGGATGCCCAATTTTATATAATTTTTGACGATTTATCGATAATGTAATTTTTCGAGAATTTTATTTACGGTTCGTGTTAAGTTGAGTCGGGTGAGTTTTATAGCCTTCCAAGTACATTTAAAGTATCCCAAAAATATTTTGGAGCATTCGGGAAGATTTCCGACTCCCGTAAAATTTTCAAAATTGACAAATGAGTCAAACCCGCAAAGTTTTGAGGTCGTTTTCTATTTAAGGACAAAAGAAGCCCAAAATTTGCACTTAGGTCCCTCCTAACCCATCAAAAGGGCCTAAATGAACAAATACACAAACACATACTAAACATTTCACCAAAAATCAAAACCCACTCCCTCTCTTCTCTCTCAAACTCACGGCAACCCCCACCACCATCAAAAATCCACCAAAAATCTTTTCCACTTGATTTTTCAAAAATCTAAGGTTAGACCACGCTTAGTTTGGTCATTCCCCACCTATTCATGTGCTCAAATCCAACATGCATTGATAAAAAATTTTCAAGATTTTTCCATATGATCCAAATTCGTTTTTGAGGCTTAAAGAGCTAGTGCATGTTGATAATTTAGTGTTATGGAAGTATAAACACCATGAAAACCCACCAAAATTAATTTGGTTGTGGTGATTGGGTCACCCAAACCCCACGGCAAAGGGGGTGTTTGGGGAGCCATGGTGGTTGTTGATTTTGCATGTTATATTTGTGTTTGGTTTGTTGTTTTAGGATGATTCATATAGGTTTTATTACTTGCATGTTTATTTTCTTTGATTCTTGATATTGAGATTGGTTGATCAATAGGGGTAGGATGGAAGTTTGATGTTAGGATATGTTTGGGAAGGCTTAGGATGATGTTTAGAGTTGGTTAGAAGTCTTGGAATCGAGTCTAAGCATGTTTTTGGTATGGTCATTTTTAGGCAGAAACATTTGGTCTATTTTGGAAAAATGATTTTTGTTCCAGGTCTTGAAAACTAAATATAGTGATAGAGGGTTTTTCTAGCTTTAATTTGGTATAAGGTAGAGCCCGTGACTCAAAACGAGCTAAAAGTTATGACATTTTAAAGATCGGGTACCGGGAGACGAGGACTTTCACAATCCGAATTTGTGCAAAGTTTTAGTCAAATCCCGAGGGTCACAAGTATAATTTGGTAAATGGTCAAGGGTCAAAATTTGGTCCCTAACCTGTACAAATGGGTCTATATGTTTACTTATGAGTCAAGGAAGTCAAAGGTATTTTTCATATAGGTCAAAGAGGTCAAAATTGGTCGAAGCGCAATTTCAGCCCGTAAAATGTAGTCGTGGAAATGAGTTGCGTAACGGGTCGTAAAAGTGAAAACTTTTATTGGGCTTAAAAACATGTTATCTACAGGTCATATAGGATTTTTGGAAATTTTGTCAAATTTTATAAGCATGGTTTAATAAGGTAAAACAGCCCGTACTTTAGTCAAGTACCGGCGAGAACGTGTAAAAATGGACAACGTAGGTTATAAGAACGAATGGTATAGAATGAATGATACTTGTTGTTTTTGTTTTTGGCGTGAGTTATATTTGTCTTAAGTGACTTGTATATATGTATTTTATACAGTACCGTAAGTATTTAAATGAGATTACTCATTACGCGTTATTTGTGATAGGTGTTGATTTACCCGGGCATCCGTAACATCGTCAGTGATCACTCCCTCGAACTACCGACTACTTAATATCTAAGGTGTGAATTTATAGCCTCGCTTATATTATTTCAAATTGTTTTACCCGCGAGGGAAATGCATGCTAGTTTTTAAAAAGGAACGTATATCATGAATGATTGTTAGACCCGAAAGTTGCCTTAGAAATTGTGTTGAGTACCAAAGTTGCAAAAGTCCCTAAATTCATGAACTATTAACTATTGTCTTGCCCTCGAGTAGGGGGAAATAGCCGCTTATGCAATTTGTAGTACTACGGGGTTAACGACCCAATGCTAGCCGAGAAGCTGTACTTATAGTAAGTTCTGCGGTAGATTATTTTGTATGAGAAATAAGGTATAATTGCAACTGATGCCTTTAGAAGGGGCACTGGTTTCATCTGAATCATGCCGGTATATTTACGCGGGTGATTGAGTTAACGGATTAGTGTCATGAGCTTAAACACAATTGTCAGTATCCTGATTATAGTTTGTTTGATCGACAAGACTATAAATGATCACGAATGGTTTTTATTATATATACGTTCAAATGGATTGAAAAACCTATAAATTCCACTCAACGTTTTCGTTGACCAAATTTTTGGCATGTGTTTCAGGTAACCGCTGAGCAGTAGGATGGAGCATGCATGGGATGGATGTTGTGTGATCGGCTTGGTGTCCGCTTGTTTTTCCCTCCTTTTCTACTTAAACAATTTTTATGTTTAATGTCATGTGGTTGTAAACTGAAGTTTTTAGGGTTGAGATTCATGGGGACCGAAAACGCTAAACTCTGTGCACTATTTGGGGTTGGAAAAACTGTGGACATGTATCATCTAACAATTTTAAATTTCAAATATTAAGTCGACGTCTTTTTAGCGTCGTTTGATATATCTTGTGTGCAATGAATACTGTGTAGCACCCATTGTTGTAGTTCCGCTGCGCATAACAATTGTGGGGGTGTTACAGATTGGTAATCAGAGCCACGAGTTATAGAGAACTAGGTCGTTTTTGAAAATCCTAAACTATAACTTTTGGTGTCGTAAGAAAAGGGTCCAAGCACACACAACTATCCTGCATGGCTCCGGTAAGATTTATTGTTGTATTTATGGCATTTGACGTATACTTTTGAGTAAAGTATATATGTGGGTAATTATTATATAAGTATGGGAATTACTATATGTAGACGTTAAATTTTACGCGAAATATCCGACATCGTAATTTTCGTATTAATCATGCATGAGCATCATATTATTACATTTCGGGCATATGTACCACCTTTGCATTGCATTTGCATGCATATATTTATAATTATTGTATAATTACTTATGTACCCTCCGAAAATTCGCTGTTATTGTAGGAATGGCCGAGGTACCGCCCAACGATAACGGTAACGATGTACGAGCCCAGGACCCCGACCCAAGGAGAACTACTTGCCCCACGCCTATGCGTACTTCCCATCTGGTTGGTGTACCAGATATCCCCAGAAGAGCCGAAGGTGCAATGAGCGCAAATTCTCTTCATCAAGGCATCCCAAGAATTTGCTGTCCCGGACCGAGGATTTATCATGACGTGCGACGGACTGTGAGAGGTTTGGAAGGATCGATGTGCATGAGGTATGTAGTGGAATCAAGGGTGGTCAGTAGATTCGACGAGAATGACAAGGCGGACGAAAGATTGTTGGAAAGGACTTCAAGGATTGCGTATGATGGGATGATGAACACAAGTGCCATCAACAGTTTGAAATCAATGGTTGCGAATTTAAGTGCTAGTCTTGACCGTGTGAGGGAAGATCAGATGAGGTTGTCGAGGATGCAGAGTTGGGAGCATCGTGTGAGGGATTCATTGCCCCCGGATTGGAGATTCGTGGACGATGTGGAGATGGAGGCGAATGACTTCATGGTTCAGCCGCCTACTGGAGGTGCTTGTATTTCGGTGGGAAATCAGGTAGCTATTGAGTGTGGATCCACATCAGGGATGAGAAAGGAGACAGAATGTGGGCCGGATGAGAAAGGAAAGGGAAAAGTGGATGATGTGGATGAGGACGTGAGTGATGAGGAAACCGAGGAAGACGACGACGAGCCGCCATCCAAGAGGCCGTGTGGATCACCACATGCCTAGTTACTTGTTTTGTATTTTTCTTTGATCATTGTAATAGAACTATTTTAGACCTTTGTATGATGGTATTATGACGAGAAACTCAAGTACTTGATGTTTTGTGGTGAACGATTGTAGTGGCATTACTTGTCACGATTTTGGTTAACTATCAATACAATCTATGTTACCTTTCATGATCTGTGATATGTCTTAAATTTGATCTTTTGTGGTGTGAATTGATGAATATTAGTAACTCCGTAGTGATGTGTCGTTGTATGTATTTTATGTCTGGGAAACTTGATATGAATACTTACATTGTTTTTCTATTTTTCTTGTCTTGCAGAAAGAGATATTCGATAAAACAATGCCTCCAAAGTTGACTGCCGATCGTGTTAACAACATGATTCAGGAAGCAATAGCTAATGCGTTGCAAGCGGACCGAGCTGGGAGAAATCAGGATCCAGGAAGGAACGCGGGGAGACAACCAGCCCCGAGAGTGTGTACCTATTCCAGCTTTATGAAGTGCGGTCCCACGCAGTTCCGTGGATCGGGTGGAGCCCTAGAACTTAGGCGATGGTTGGAAAAAGTTGAGAGTACGTTTGAAATCAGTGGTTGTGCAGAGGCGGATAAAGTAAAGTTTGCAGCAGCTACATTTCTGGATGATGCGTTAAGTTGGTGGAATACCCAGGTAGCTACGGTGGGATTGGCTGTGGCAAATGCGAGAACGTGGAATGCAACCAAAGCTTTGTTGACCAAGAAGTTTTGCCCAGAGGAGGAATTGGGGCAATTGGAGGACGAACTGAGACATTTGACCTTGAAGAACAACGATATAGCTGCTTACACCAGGAGATTCAATGAGTTAAGTCTTTTGTGTCCGGACATATTTGCCAATGATGCCAAGAAAATGAAGCAGTATATTAAGGGTTTATCTAGCAACATCAAAGGTGAAACAACTTCGTCGAAAGCTGGAACGTTTGACGAAGCGGTTCAAATGGCTCACGCTTTGATGGACGTTAAGCTTCAGGATAAGCAGAACTACATTGCTGAGGGCAACAAAAGAAAATGGGAGGCAGCACAAGGCAATCAATCCCAAGGCCAGAACCGAGGAGGAAATCGAAACAATCATGGGCCGAACCGTAATCAACAGTTTAATCAAAGAAGGAATGAAGGGATGAGGGCAGTGACGAACCCTAGAGGTGTGAAAGTGAATCCCCATTGTGGCAAGTGCAACTTGTATCACGTTGGAAACTGCCCGCCGGCATGCGGCAAATGTGGAAAGGCAGGTCATAGGACTGCTAGTTGTCGAACGGGAGGAGTAGCCACTGGGGCTAATGCTATCAGGATGAGAGGATGTTATAGCTGTGGAGAAAGAGGGCATGTGCAAGCAAATTGCCCGAAGGCAGGGAACAGACGGGGAGGAAATAATGCGGCTGCTGTGTATCAAGTGGGAACTGCTGATAAACCACAAGGTCCAAATGTGGTTACCGGTACGTTTTTGCTAGACGCTTGTTATGCTAGTATTTTATTTGATTCTGGCTCCGACAAGAGTTTTGTAGACGTTAGATTTAGTCGTCATATCGATAGGGAACCGGTGTTGTTAACGACTAGTTATAATGTTGAATTGGCCGATGGAAAAATTGTTAGTACGAATTCTATACTGAAAGGGTGTACCTTGAAGTTAGGAAACTACGCTTTTAAAATCGACTTGATGCCTATAGAGCTAGGATCGTTTGACGTGATTGTGGGAATGGATTGGCTAATGGCGCATAGTGCTACGATCGTCTGTGGTGAGAGATTGGTGCAGATTCCGCTGAGGAATAGGGTTTTGACGGTAAAGGGAGACGAATGCACTTCTCGTTTGAAGGTAATTTCGTGTTTGAAGATGATGAAGTACGTAGAGAGCGGATGTGATGTGTTTTTGGCACAAGTTTCGAGCGATGGTGATGTAGAGGCGAGGATTGAAGAGGTACCAATTATTCGCGAGTATCCGGACGTTTTTCCAGACGAGTTGCCAGGTTTACCGCCTAATCGTGAGGTCGAATTTCGAATTGATTTAGTTCCAGGAGCTGCACCGGTTGCACGTGCACCTTATCGTTTAGCACCATCTGAGTTAAAGGAGTTAGCGGATCAATTGAAGGAGTTGATGGACAAAGGATTTATTAGGCCGAGCTCATCACCTTGGGGAGCGCCAGTGTTGTTCGTAAAGAAGAAGGATGGTTCGTTTAGGATGTGTATCGACTATAGAGAACTCAATAAGCTGACGGTTAAGAATCGGTACCCATTACCGAGGATTGATGATTTGTTCGATCAATTACAAGGTTCCAGTGTGTACTCTAAGATCGATTTAAGATCAGGGTATCATCAACTGCGTGTAAGAGAGGAGGATATTCCTGTAACTGCCTTTCGTACGCGGTATGGACACTTTGAATTTCGAGTGATGCCGTTTGGGTTGACGAACGCGCCTGCTGTATTCATGGATCTTATGAATCGCGTGTGCAAGCCGTATCTAGATAAGTTTGTTATTGTTTTCATCGACGACATACTTATTTACTCTAAGAGTAAGGAGGAGCACGAGAAGCACCTGAGAAGGATTTTGGAGTTGTTAAAGAAGGAGAAGCTGTATGCAAAATTCTCTAAGTGTGAGTTTTGGTTGGAATCAGTGCAGTTTCTAGGTCATGTGATTGATAAGGAAGGAGTTCGTGTAGATCCTGCTAAGATCGAAGCGATCAGGGAATGGTCAGCACCGACGACGCCGACTGAAGTTCGACAATTTTTGGGTTTAGCTGGGTACTATAGAAGGTTCATTGAAGGATTTTCGTTGATTGCGAAACCATTGACGCGGCTTACCGAGAAGAATAGGGTGTATGAATGGGGAAATGAGGAAGAGCTTGCTTTCGAAACGCTCAAGGATAAGTTATGTTCCGCGCCGATTTTATCATTGCCTGAAGGAACCGAAGATTTCGTAGTGTATTGTGATGCGTCTCGTAAAGGTTATGGAGCAGTATTAATGCAACGTGAAAAGGTGATAGCTTACGCGTCGAGGCAATTAAGGAAGAATGAGGAGAACTACACGACACACCATTTGGAATTAGGAGCGGTAGTTTTTGCGTTGAAGCTGTGGAGACACTATCTGTATGGGACAAAGTGTGTTGTATTCACTGATCACAAGAGTTTGCAGCACATTTTAGATCAAAAGGAGTTGAATATGCGACAAAGACGATGGGTTGAACTACTGAGTGATTATAACTGTGAAATTCGCTATCACCCTGGGAAGGCGAATGTTGTAGCGGATGCTTTGAGTAGGAAGGAACGGGAGAAACCTTTGAGGGTTAGAGCTTTAGTGATGAGTGAGAGCGTTGACTTAACCGAAACCATACTGAAGGCTCAGGAGAGAGGATTAATGAAAGGGAATGTTGAAGCCGAAAACTTGGGACGAATGTTGAAACCTCTTTTTGTGATTAGATCTGACGGACTAAGATATTTTGAGAATCGGATTTGGTTACCATTGTGTTCGTTTGAGGAAGGAAAGCCTGGAGTTCGAGAGTTAGTTATGAATGAGTCGCATAAGTCGAAGTATTCGATACATCCTGGATCGGATAAGATGTACCACGACCTGAAGAAAGTCTATTGGTGGCCGAATATGAAGGCAGATATTGCTCGTTACGTCAGTAAGTGTTTGACTTGTGCAAAGGTTCAGGCAGAACATAAGAAACCATCTGGATTGTTGGAACAACCGGAAATCCCAGAATGGAAATGGGAGAAAATCGCAATGGATTTTGTGACAGGTTTACCGAGGACTCCTAGTGGAAGCGATATGATATGGGTAATTGTGGACAGGTTGACGAAATCTGCTCATTTCTTACCTATGAAGAAGACGGACAGCATGGAAAAACTCGCCAGCGTGTACGTGAAGGAGATCGTCTGTAGACATGGAGTGCCGTTATCGATCATTTCGGATCGTGACAGTAGATTTACGTCGGAATTTTGGAAATCGCTTCAACGTGCGATGGGCACTGAACTGAGTTTAAGCACGGCTTATCACCCGGAAACTGACGGCCAGAGTGAACGAACGATTCAAACGATGGAGGACATGCTCCGAGCATGCGTGATTGATTTTGGAGGAAGTTGGGAACGCCACTTGCCTCTGGTGGAATTTTCGTACAATAATAGTTATCACGCGAGTATCAAAGCGGCACCGTTCGAAGCATTGTATGGAAGGAAGTGTAGATCGCCCGTGTGCTGGAGTGAAGTAGGGGAAAGTCAATTGACTGGACCCGAAATGGTTTTAGAAACGACAGAGAAGATCGTGCAGATCAAGAACCGACTACTTGCTGCGAGAAGCCGACAGAAAAGTTATGCCGATAACCGAAGGAAACCATTGGAGTTTGAAGTTGGAGATATGGTTATGCTCAAGGTATCGCCATGGAAGGGTGTGATTCGTTTTGGAAAGAAAGGAAAGTTGAGTCCGAGGTATATTGGACCGTTTAAGATCGTTGAACGAATTGGACCAGTAGCGTACAAGTTAGAACTGCCGACCGAGCTTAGTGCTATTCATGACACGTTTCACGTATCGAACCTGAAGAAGAGTTTGGCGGACAAGGAATTGGTGATTCCTTTGGACGAGATTCGACTAGACGACAAAATGCACTTTGTGGAAGAACCTGTGGAAATCATGGACCGGGAGGTCAAGCGGTTGAAGCATAGTAGGATTCCTATTGTGAAGGTCCGATGGAATTCTAAGCGTGGACCGGAATACACCTGGGAACGTGAGGACTTTTTCAAGGAAAGGTATCCTCATCTGTTCCAGTAAGACGAAATGTGAGTACAAGAAGAGGCGAGCGCCGGGACGTCGCTCTCTTTAAGGAGGGGTGGATGTGACACCCTAGAATCGAGGTCATTAACGATACCCTAAATTACGCTAATTTTTGAAATTTTTGATAAATTTTAATTTCTATAAATTATAAGTATTTTGGTTAAAGCCGATGTTCGAGGTTATAATTTTTACGTTTGACGTTTTAAGAAGGACGATGACGATTACGATCCCGAGGGATGCCCAATTTTATATAATTTTTGACGATTTATCGATAATGTAATTTTTCGAGAATTTTATTTACGGTTCGTGTTAAGTTGAGTCGGGTGAGTTTTATAGCCTTCCAAGTACATTTAAAGTATCCCAAAAATATTTTGGAGCATTCGGGAAGATTTCCGACTCCCGTAAAATTTTCAAAATTGACAAATGAGTCAAACCCGCAAAGTTTTGAGGTCGTTTTCTATTTAAGGACAAAAGAAGCCCAAAATTTGCACTTAGGTCCCTCCTAACCCATCAAAAGGGCCTAAATGAACAAATACACAAACACATACTAAACATTTCACCAAAAATCAAAACCCACTCCCTCTCTTCTCTCTCAAACTCACGGCAACCCCCACCACCATCAAAAATCCACCAAAAATCTTTTCCACTTGATTTTTCAAAAATCTAAGGTTAGACCACGCTTAGTTTGGTCATTCCCCACCTATTCATGTGCTCAAATCCAACATGCATTGATAAAAATTTTTCAAGATTTTTCCATATGATCCAAATTCGTTTTTGAGGCTTAAAGAGCTAGTGCATGTTGATAATTTAGTGTTATGGAAGTATAAACACCATGAAAACCCACCAAAATTAATTTGGTTGTGGTGATTGGGTCACCCAAACCCCACGGCAAAGGGGGTGTTTGGGGAGCCATGGTGGTTGTTGATTTTGCATGTTATATTTGTGTTTGGTTTGTTGTTTTAGGATGATTCATATAGGTTTTATTACTTGCATGTTTATTTTCTTTGATTCTTGATATTGAGATTGGTTGATCAATAGGGGTAGGATGGAAGTTTGATGTTAGGATATGTTTGGGAAGGCTTAGGATGATGTTTAGAGTTGGTTAGAAGTCTTGGAATCGAGTCTAAGCATGTTTTTGGTATGGTCATTTTTAGGCAGAAACATTTGGTCTATTTTGGAAAAATGATTTTTGTTCCAGGTCTTGAAAACTAAATATAGTGATAGAGGGTTTTTCTAGCTTTAATTTGGTATAAGGTAGAGCCCGTGACTCAAAACGAGCTAAAAGTTATGACATTTTAAAGATCGGGTACCGGGAGACGAGGACTTTCACAATCCGAATTTGTGCAAAGTTTTAGTCAAATCCCGAGGGTCACAAGTATAATTTGGTAAATGGTCAAGGGTCAAAATTTGGTCCCTAACCTGTACAAATGGGTCTATATGTTGACTTATGAGTCAAGGAAGTCAAAGGTATTTTTCATATAGGTCAAAGAGGTCAAAATTGGTCGAAGCGCAATTTCAGCCCGTAAAATGTAGTCGTGGAAATGAGTTGCGTAACGGGTCGTAAAAGTGAAAACTTTTATTGGGCTTAAAAACATGTTATCTACAGGTCATATAGGATTTTTGGAAATTTTGTCAAATTTTATAAGCATGGTTTAATAAGGTAAAACAGCCCGTACTTTAGTCAAGTACCGGCGAGAACGTGTAAAAATGGACAACGTAGGTTATAAGAACGAATGGTATAGAATGAATGATACTTGTTGTTTTTGTTTTTGGCGTGAGTTATATTTGTCTTAAGTGACTTGTATATATGTATTTTATACAGTACCGTAAGTATTTAAATGAGATTACTCATTACGCGTTATTTGTGATAGGTGTTGATTTACCCGGGCATCCGTAACATCGTCAGTGATCACTCCCTCGAACTACCGACTACTTAATATCTAAGGTGTGAATTTATAGCCTCGCTTATATTATTTCAAATTGTTTTACCCGCGAGGGAAATGCATGCTAGTTTTTAAAAAGGAACGTATATCATGAATGATTGTTAGACCCGAAAGTTGCCTTAGAAATTGTGTTGAGTACCAAAGTTGCAAAAGTCCCTAAATTCATGAACTATTAACTATTGTCTTGCCCTCGAGTAGGGGGAAATAGCCGCTTATGCAATTTGTAGTACTACGGGGTTAACGACCCAATGCTAGCCGAGAAGCTGTACTTATAGTAAGTTCTGCGGTAGATTATTTTGTATGAGAAATAAGGTATAATTGCAACTGATGCCTTTAGAAGGGGCACTGGTTTCATCTGAATCATGCCGGTATATTTACGCGGGTGATTGAGTTAACGGATTAGTGTCATGAGCTTAAACACAATTGTCAGTATCCTGATTATAGTTTGTTTGATCGACAAGACTATAAATGATCACGAATGGTTTTTATTATATATACGTTCAAATGGATTGAAAAACCTATAAATTTCACTCAACGTTTTCGTTGACCAAATTTTTGGCATGTGTTTCAGGTAACCGCTGAGCAGTAGGATGGAGCATGCATGGGATGGATGTTGTGTGATCGGCTTGGTGTCCGCTTGTTTTTCCCTCCTTTTCTACTTAAACAATTTTTATGTTTAATGTCATGTGGTTGTAAACTGAAGTTTTTAGGGTTGAGATTCATGGGGACCGAAAACGCTAAACTCTGTGCACTATTTGGGGTTGGAAAAACTGTGGACATGTATCATCTAACAATTTTAAATTTCAAATATTAAGTCGACGTCTTTTTAGCGTCGTTTGATATATCTTGTGTGCAATGAATACTGTGTAGCACCCATTGTTGTAGTTCCGCTGCGCATAACAATTGTGGGGGTGTTACATAGCCCAACTGGATGCCTAAACCCACGACATCCTATCTCAGACTCAAATGAAACTGTGCCCGCTTGTCCCCTGTTGGACCAAGACGGACAGGGGCGTCAACCCCGATAGATCTATCCATAACATTCGCGCTTACACAAAGTAATTAACGGTTCACGATTCACGGGCCAAAGCAACTGGGTTTTAAGTGGGACTTAGACTAGTATATAAATCAGTTAATGCACTTGTGTTCATACGTTAAATCAAGCAGTGTCTCACCCCAAAAAGCAGTAAAAGCAGTTAAAAAGTGGGGCTATAAACTCACCTCAAATGATAGTCAAGCAAAAGTAATCAAACAGTAGGCACGGAAAAATGCTCGCAACAACGTCAACCCAAACCGTAGCCTAGCAATAGTAATAACTGACTAAGCTAAAAGTAAAGCAAATAAATAATTATTCCTACATTACATTGTACTTGCATCAATTAATTAAAAATATTTACTTTTTATTTCAAAAGTTAAACTATATAATAAAATGTCATTTTTTATAAATAAACACGCACACAAAAATAATTAACTTAAAATGACACAAAGACAAAATCTTTAGAAAATTAGACGCGACAATTAATTATATTTTTAGTTGGGTCAAATGGTAGTTGGTCTCTATCTATGTCTAATAATAGTCCAAGTCTCAGTCCAATACAGTCCAAATAATAATAAGGTCCTAACACTAATTTTTGTTCAATAATATATGTGAGTCATATTTGTCTTATTATTTTTAGTCTCAATTATTTATTAATATGAGTGTCCAAATAAAATAAATAAAGTGATCGTCCCTTTTGGGTCGTCAATAAATAAATTATGAGACCTTTGTCCGGGACCCACTTTAATTGGGTCTTTTAGTTCGGTTAGAGTCAATGGGACTCGGCATATACGACTTACACGAAGAATGCCTACTCCCACGCTCCACGCGCGAACCGTGACACCAATTTAGTCCGGGTTAAATTATATTAATTATATTTACTATTTATTAAGTTTTAAGTTTTAAGTTTAAATTAATTAAAGGGTCCAATTTTGATAAGTCTACTAATTAAGCGGGGTTTAATTTCTATTAAATTTTAATACACATAGACTAATAGAACTAATAGTACTATGACATTACTATGACATTGTCATTTCATCTTTTGTTCCCCTCTCACCACTGACACACACAGACATGTACTTTAATAATAAGACACAAGAACAAAAACGCAACACCATTTGAACAAAATTTAAACCGCAACTTGTGATTTAAATTGAGACTTCTTTATTTGATAATTTTCAAAAATTCAAGTTGCATGATAACCGTTACGACACCGACTATAAATCCCACCACAAAAACGACACGATTGGACGTGGTTTTGACTCGCTATACTCATTTAAACAACATATTAACACAAAAACTTAAAAACATATATTTAGCTCAAATGATCTCAAACTTTTCGTCTCAAAACCTTATGTTACTCATATATAATTCATTTACATTCGAAAATATAATTTTGCTTATGATTTCAACGTACCCATTTAGCCACTTTTTTGAAGAAAGTTATGATTTCATGTAAAACTTGATTATTAGTTGTAAGAAATGGCTTTTAGATGTGCAAGTACGAGTAACAAGTTATAAACGAAACTAAAACGAAAGTTTAGAGCCTTACAAAGATATGTGAATCGATGGACTCAAGATCCCACGAACCAAACTAAGAAACCCTAAAGAGAAACCTTAGCTTGAAACCCTAATTCGTCCCTTTAGCCCGAAAGATAAACCAAATCCGCAACCTACTTCGTCCTAGCTCGAACCCACGGAAAATATCTAGCTCAACGAAACCCTAATCGCGTTCGTTCACCATGTGTTGTGTTCTTGAATATGTTTATGTATGTGTATGTGATTTGTTTATGTGTTAAGCAAGGTGTTTGTAAATTTTCTAAGCTTTGCAAGAAATGAAAAATGGAGGATATGTTCTTGTGTTGTGTGTATTTCGACACAAGGAAGAGATGGGGTATGAATTTTTGTGTTTGCTCGTGGGTTTTGTAGAAAAGAAAGATAGATGATGTATGCTAGTTATAATATATCTTAGGTAAAGGTTGGTGATAATATGGGTTCATGCAAAATAGGTGATATCCAATTATGGTAACAAACAAAATGTAGTACTTGCTTTCTTTGGCTATAACAAATTTTCAAATGTGTGGCCTAGTGGTTTTAGTCGTAGGTTAGAAAAGAGTAATAGAGGATGGTTTGAAATTTTTAAGGTGTAAAGTATATTGTCTAGTTTACTAGATATGGAAAATGTATATTATAAGTTATTTGAGATAGTGGAGCTTTTGTGAATTAATTGGAAAAATGGTGTAGGATTGGGCTAGTAGTAAGGAAAAAGAAAAATGTTTTATGTTGTTATTTATTTATAGTGTGAGTGGAGGATTTTATATTTAATTAGGATAGTATGTGTTGAAGTTTTAATGGTAGAAGTAAAATAAGGATAAAGTGTATTAGTGTAAAAATGTAAGGAAACTTTTTAGGTAGGATGAAATGGTAAATGTAATTATTTTTTGGTATATAGTAAAACTTGTTTGAATCGTTAACTTAACTAGTTAACATTAAATATTTAGGCTCGAACAATGATGTGATGAATGACACGATTTTTCCTATGACTCTAAATAATGCTAAGTACAAATAGTAACACATAACAAATAAAAACCATGATATTCCATAATTATGAGATAACTTCTTAATTTGTTAAATCCACTAGGTTCAAAGCTCAAATTAAATAATTACATGGGAAAATAAAGGTGGAAAATTGACGGATGTCACAGTATCCCCATGTTTTAGAGATTTTAGCGAAAAGATGATGATACTTGATCTTGAATTGGTCTTCACGTTCCCACGTGTATTCCGGACCTCTACGTGCATTCCAACGGACTTTCACGATAGGTATACGACTTTGCTTGAGCTGTTTGACCTGACGGTCCATGATCTCCACCGGTTCTTCTACGTAGTTGAGTTTGTCATCGAGTTGGATCTCTTCCAAAGGAATAACGAGTGTCTCATCGGATAAGCATTTCTTCAGATTGCAAATGTGGAACACATTATGCACTCGGCTAAGTTCTTGAGGTAACTCCAAACGATAGGCAACGGGGCCAATCCTCTCTATGATCTTGAATGGTCCAATGTAACGAGGATTCAACTTTCCACGCTTTTCGAAGCGGATTACACCCTTCCAAGGTGCGACTTTCCAAATGACTCTATTGCCAACCTCAAACTCAAGAGGTTTGCGTCTCATGTCAGCATAACTCTTTTGTCGATCTCTTGCTGCTTGCATACGGCTCATGATCTTAAAGATCTTCTCAGTAGTTTCATGTATGATCTCGGGTCCGGTGAGTTGAGCATCACCAACCTCTGCCCAACACACGGGTGAACGACACTTTCTACCATATAATGCTTCAAACGGTGCTGCCTTAATGCTAGTGTGATAACTATTATTATACGAGAACTCCACGAATGGAAGATGCATATCCCATCCATTCCCAAAGTCGATCACACAAGCTCTTAGCATATCTTCTAGTGTTTGAATGGTCCTTTCACTTTGACCGTTGGTTTGGGGATGATACGCAGTGCTCATATCCAAATGCGTTCCCAACGCTTTCTGCAGCGACTTCCAAAACTGTGAAGTAAATCGGCTATCTCGGTCAGAGATTATAGACACAGGCACACCATGCCTCGTGACTACTTCCTTCAAGTATGTTCTCGCTAACTTATCCATTCCATCCGTCTCCTTGATTGGTATGAAGTGAGCCGATTTGGTGAGTCGGTCGACGGTGACCCAAATAATGTCAAATCCAGCTGAGGTTTTAGGTAGCTTTGTAATGAAATCCATAGTGATCCTTTCCCACTTCCATTATGGTAGTTCGGGTTGAACCAATAGTCCTGATGGTTTCATGTGTTCGGCCTTGACCTTGGCACAAGTTAAGCACTTGCCAACATAGGTAGCAATGTCCGCCTTCATGTTCGGCCACCAATACAACATCTTAAGGTCATGATACATCTTGTCAGATCCCGGATGTATGGAGTATTTTGACTTATGCGACTCATGCATAATCAAAGGTCGTAGGTCACCATGGCACGGTAACCAACTCCTATTATCAAGGCATAATATTCCATCCGAGGGAGCTTCTAACTTCTTTATCATGCCTTCAACATCTTCAGTCTTGAGAATTTCCTCCTCGACTGCCTCCTTATGAGTCTTGAGAATTAAGGATGGAAGATCTAAGCCAATGGTCATCACCAAGGCTTTCACTCTAAGGATCCTCTCCTTTCGACTCAAAACGTCAGCTACGACATTTGCCTTGCCCGGGTGATAACGGATCTCACAATCGTAATCACTGAGCAACTCTAGCCAACGTCGTTGTCTCATGTTGAGTTCTTTTTGATTCAAGATGTGTTGTAAACTTTTATGATCAGTAACAACACACTTTGTCCATAAAGGTAGTGTCTCCATATCTTTAGGGCAAACACCACTGCTCCTAACTCTAGATCATGAGTTGTGTAGTTCTTCTCGTGCACTTTTAGTTGTCTTGATGCATAAGCAATGAACTTAGTCCTTTGCATCAACACTGCACCTAACCCTTTTATGGATGTATCACAATATACCACAAAGTCTTCATTACCCTCGGGTAGGGCTAGTATAGGTGCTTCACACAACATCTGCTTCAATGTTTGGAATGCCAAATCTTGATCTTCTTTCCACTCAAACTTCTTGTCCTTTTGAGTTAACTCCGTCATTGGTTTAGCTATTGATATGAGCTTAAACTCATATCCTTTTATCAACAAATAACCCTAAAACATGAAGCAAAATACCCAATTATTTGGCAAAAACAGTATTATGTGGTATGTTTGTGTTTGTGTACACTTTTGTAGGTAAGGAGATACATTTTCAAGCAAACAAGGAAAAACCAAGCTCAAATGGATGAAAAAGACAAAAGAGGATCAAAAGTGACAAGACTTTGAAGTTCAAGGACCTATCTTGACAAGTTATGAAAGTTGAAGGACTAGAAGTGCAAATTATGAAAAGTCAACTATCAAGTCAACTCAGTCAAAGGGCCATTTTGTACAAGTTATCAAAGTTAAAGGACAAAAAATGACAAAGGAATGAAGATCCTAGCTTGAAATGGGAATCTGCCAAGTATAGGGACCAAATCTGCCAACTTTGGAAAGAAATGCAAGTTGAATCCATGTGTCAAGAGTTAAACCAATGGGAAAGGAGAATTCACTTCACACGGATCACCACATAAGCCCACTACTGCCGCCTTTCATTTATTACCATATCTCAACAGTGTAATCTGCAACACTTCTCCTCAACCAATAAGAAGATGACACGTGTCATCTTCTTTAACAAAAAATATTTCCAGGATCGGGATTTTGATAGAAGGCGTTTCATGAGAAGATCAAAACACCAAATTTGCTCGTTTTGAAGAGAGGAATACAATGGTGCAATCCAATTAACAAATTATCCATTCAATCAAAAACCCCCAATTCAGTGTTCATCACCTTCAAAGAGCAAATGCAGAATTTTTCCACGTGGCAATTTACTACTGGTTCTGACACGTCACAACTCTAACAAACTCTCATATCTTGCCTATAAATAGATAGCTTGTACCTCATTTCTCATAGTAGCTTAATTTTGTAAAACACATAGTTAAATCTTTCCTTTCCATTTTTCCCTCACTTTTCCCCTAACTACTCAAGAGTCTGACAAACTCTTGAGTCAGTTAGTTAGTTAGTAGCTTGTAACCAACTTTTGTAACTGAATTCATCAAATAAATTTCAAATTACCTTTTCCCGCCAAAATCTGTTCTTCAAATTCCTGTTGATTCTTGTTGCTATTGGATATACTAGTTGCTGTTTGATGTTTGTTATGATCAACCAATGATCATAACTGACATTGGTGAAGTGTTGTAGCTGTTTGATCAGAATTCAAGTATTTCCATTGTTCCTTTGAAGATTTGTAGCAGAATGTTGATTCCAGATGAATTGTAGCTGTTTGATTGTTGATTTTAGTTGAATACTAGTGATAGGTGGTGGTATCACTAGTGCAAGAGAGCTCAGCGCTCCTCTTCTTCCCAAAGGACTTCTACAATAGGTTCCATAGCTCTTGTTTTATATTCCTCTAAACAGTCAATTGCATGTTCAATTTCCTAGTTAATCTTGAAGGCTGCATGATTTACTTGATAGTAGTTGATGTGTGAGTGATCTTGGTTCATTTGTAGCTTAAACTTGCCTTCTTGTTTATTGAATTGATAGCCTTAGAAGTTATTGCATCATTTTTTTGTCACCTTTTAGCCTTATAGCTCATTTTCAGTTCTAGCCTTGGTAATTGCTTGTTTTCAGTTTCAATAGCTCTCATATTGTCTACTAAAACTAGTCTGTTAAAGCTTTTGAATCAGTTTAAACCAATATTCAATTAGCCTTTGTTAAATCTTGCTAAAAACAGATAAAGGAGTGTTTGGTAGTAGCTATTAAGTGGTTTTCAAGTGTTAAGATTTGGTGTTTAGAAGTTGATTTCCAGTCATTAGGAGTTAACAATTGGTTTTAAGTCTTTTACAAGTCATAAAAATAGTCAAAAAGGCAATTGGTACTAAAATAGTTTGGGTCATCCTTTTTATCAGCTTTGTTTTGAAAACTTGTTACTTTCAATTGCTGAATTCTCTTTCATTACTTGGTTAAATTTGCTCAAACTTGTTTCTAGTTATAGCTTACATCATAAACTTTTAGTTTCTAAGAGGAAAATCTACAGTTTTAGGTAATAAGCTAGGAATTAGCTTTTTAGTCAAGGATTGAGCAAATTTCATTCTCTGATGTAAAGTGCCTACTGTTTTACTGGTTCTCTTAATCCTCTTCACAAAAGTCTTGGTTTTCTTTCACAAATCCATTTAGAAAGTGTTGAATATCAAGATTTGAAGTTTTGAGCTTTTTCATAAAAATTGGTCAAACCTGGTCAACATAAGCTCAAAAGAGCTTATTTCAGATTTTTCATTCATTACTTGATGAAAATGGTTCTAGTTTGATTTCCCGTTCTTGTAATCAAGTGCTTAATCAGTTTCTTTACAAAAAACAGGTTGTGACTGATTGAAATAAGCTGTAGCTTATTTTGTGCTTATTAATAAGCACTCATTTGATTAATTCTGACTTTTAGCTTATTTCCTTGAACACACGTAGTCTTAATTGGATTTTAAGAGTTTTGCAAGTTGTTTCAGCTTAATTGGTTGAGTAATAAGCTCAAACGAGCTTAATCTTGTTTGTGTCCCGTTTTTAGTTAAAAGTTTGTAAAAATTGCACTTTAGTCCCTAGAAGTTTAATCAGTTCTAAAACCTAGCTAAACTTCCTAATTTTGTGGTATTTGCAAAATTCAGTCCTTTACATTTGAAGTTTGTTAAATTTCAGTTATCAAGTTTGTTAGTTAGTTACTATTTGGTTAGTTTGTTAAAGTTTTTACATAATTGGTCCTTTTAGTTAACTGTTTTGCATTAGTAGTCCTTATAACTTTTAGAACTTACATTTCAAGCATTTACATTTCATAGAAATTACATTTTCAGTCCTTTTAGTTTCAAGTTTAGCATTTTATATTTTGTTTGAATAAAATCTTGGTATTTGCAACTTGTTTTACGTATAAGTAGGTTTATATTTTTCATTTTTAGATAGTGTTGATTGAATTAGCAATAGATTACCAAGCAAGCTTGAACAACCAAGAACAATTATAAATCTGATATTGATTGGACTTTCTATTGGTTAAGAACTGAGAAAACGAACTTGCATTATATTACATTTCAAATGGCGCCGCTGCCGGTTCTTTGACTACACGAGAGACTATCGATTGACGGTTTTCATTGGCTTTTGGGATCCGTTCATTTGGTGAACGTTATTTTTACGTATCATAAATCAAAAACAAATAAAAAAAAAATCAAAAATATAAAAATATATAAAAACTAAAAATTAACAAAACAATTCTTTTCCTAAAGAATTGACCAAAAAAATTAAAAAATCCAAAAAGCAATCTTTTTCCTAAGAGATTGCACCCAAAAATATATATTATTGGATTCTATCGGTTTTTATGTACATATAGTATTTTCCTTTAAAAAAACTCATAAATACAAAAATATTTTCCATATATTATTATAAGTAAATACGTATATGTATAAGAACAATCAATCTACATATCTTCCATAAGTATTGCCGAGGCAATACACCGTGTTGAGGGGCGTTCCGGTCCTTGACACGCGTATCGATCAAACAAAATAAAGCAAGAATAGATAAATACTCTCAATAAGCAACAATTCGAAGAATACGACCATTTAAGTGAATAGAAAGGCGATGTGCTATAAAATGCCATCTAAGGGTCAATAGGTACTTAAGTGCTTCGCGCCACCTAACCCCCCGTTCACTTGGGAGTATTCTAAGAAGGAAGGCTTCATTGAGGGTCTTGCACCCAAAGTAGTAATACATATATTGTTATTTTCTTGTGGATATTTAATATCGAAACTCGAAGAGGATAATCCATTTCTCTTCAAAGTCACACGAGAGCTTCTCTCTCATTCCTCGTATTGAGTTGCATGCTCACTCGCGGGCGTGCACAAATACCGATTGGTGTACAACCTCTTCCTCCGAAAAGGAAGAAAAAGAGAAAGAGTAAGACCACCACCGTCCACCAAGCCGATCACGAGAATCGTTCTTTGTTACCACCACAAAGAGCCATGGCTATTGATAACCGTACTTTGTATGAACGTATGCAATCCAACATTCATGGATATGTTAGTGCCATTAAGATTCCCGACTTTCCCGCTAACACATTTGAGCTACATACATCTATGATCAATATGGTTTCTGCATCACCTTTCTTTGGAAAACAAAATGAGGATCCCCATGCTCACCTTAAGAGATTACTTTCACTTTGCAACACAATTAAGCATAATGGGGTTCCACCTGAGGTCATTAGATTGATGTTAGTGTCATTTTCATTAGATGGGAGTGCTAAGCATTGGTTAGACATCCAACCACCCGATAGTATCACCACATGGGATGATTTTACCACTAAGTTTTTGAACAAATTCTTTCCTCCACAAAAGACTATGGTTTTGAGGAATTTGATTATGGGCTTTACACAAAAACCTAGTCAATCCTTTGGTGATGCTTGGGAAGAGTATAGTGAGTTGTTGAGGCGATGCCCTAACCATGGAATGGATGATCTAAGCCAAATCAATACCTTCTACAATGGCCTTAAACCTCACCACCAAGATTCACTAAATGCTTCCGCGGGTGGGAGTATTCTTTTCAAGACATACCACGAGGCTTTGAACATTATTGAGACTAAGGCAATGGTTCAAACAAACAATCCATTTGAAGAAAAGGTTCATGTTATCCAAAACACTTCTCAAACACCTTGTGATAACCAATTCCTTAAATATCACCAAGAGATCCTTCAACAAGTCAAACAAGGACAACAAGAAATGACTCAAGAAATAGTTCAAGCCTTTAAGTGCATGACATTGAACAATTCCTCAAATAATGTGAATGCCATCACCATTTCTTGTGTTACTTGTGGAGGACCCCACTCTTATGAACAATGTGACAAGGTGCAAGGGTATCAAGGGGAATGCTATGCTTATCAAGAGGAACACCGTGAACACTTCAAGCCTAACATCAATCCAAATAACCTTTCTTACAAATCCCAAAATTACCTTACTCCACCCGGATTCCCACCCCAACCACCCACCCAAATTCCACAAAATCCTCCTCAAATTTTAGCAAGGAATCAAGGGCAACGACAACCATACCAAGGTACTAACTTCAAGGCACCCAATCAATTTCAACCTCAAGCAAATACCCTTTATCCACCAAATCAAGGATTTAACTCCCAACCTTTACCTTTCCAACCTCAAGGTTTTCAAGGTTATGTGCCACAAGAGTTAAACACAATGGATCTTTTGCAAAAGATGAATCAAGATAATGAAAGGAAATTCCAAGCTATAGACAAGAAAATGAATGACCAATTAAATAAGCTTTTAATGGCGGTAACTCAAAGACCACAAGGGGCTTTACCTTCCAACACACAAACAAACCCTAGGGCTAATGTCAATGCTATTACAACAAGGAGTGGTACAACAACAAAGGATCCTTCACCTCCTAAACCTACTATTGTTCAACCCACTTGTGCTCCTACTTGTGACAAGCCCTCTACTTCTACTTCACCACCTCAACATGCTCCCATTTCAAAGCCCATTCATGACACACTCAATAAGGAAAATCCTTCATTCACACCTCAACCACAACCAAAACCAAGTCTTCCTTATCCCTCAAGATTGAGAAAAGAAAAACTTAAGAACAAGGATGATATTCAAGTTTCTAACTTTTTGAGGATGTTCAAGCAACATAACATCAATATCTCCTTTGCGGAAGCCTTAGCCAATATGCCTAAGTTTGCTAAGATGATTAAGGATTTGCTTTCTAACAAGGAAAGATTGGTGGATTTGCCTAATGCTTCTTTGAATGAAAATTGTTCCGCGGTATTGCTTAAGAAGTTGCCTACTAAGCTTGGAGATCCGGGGCGGTTTTTGATTCCTTGCAATTTCCCGGGGGTGGAAAATTGTATGGCTTTAGCGGATTTAGGAGCAAGCATAAATCTTATGCCATTATCGGTTTGGAAGAGACTTTCACTTCCCGAGGTTACTCCTACTAAGATGACTCTTGAGTTGGCTAACCGTACTATAGCTTATCCGGTGGGAATTGCGGAGGATGTTTTTGTTGGGGTTGATAGATTTACATTTCCCGCGGATTTTGTGGTAGTTGATTATGATGTGGATCCTAGAGTACCTTTGATTGTTGGTAGGCCATTTTTGAGAACGGGTCGTACTTTAATCGATGTGGCGGAAGGAGAACTTACAATGCGGGTAGGAGATGAGAGAGTGGTGTTTAACATGGGGAAGTTGTCCAAAAAGTCTAATGAGCCCGAAGCGGTAAAACATATTGATGTTGTACATGAGGAGGAAACACAAAATGATCTTCTTGATGAAGTTTGTGATGAGTACTTTTATGAAGCTTGCTCAAGTGGAGACTTTGATTACCCTCATATTGAGACCATTGCTTCCATTACTTCCTCTTTGGATTTTCATGAACCTCAAGAGCTAAACTTTAGTGAAATTCCATATGACACCCCATTTTTCCCCCATACTAATCACTTTGATGAGGACTTAAGTAATGAGGGATCTTTTCTTTGTGATTCACCAACATATGATGACTATAGTGATGATGAGCTTTCTACTTGTGACTCTCCATTTGTTGATGATCATACTTCCTTTGGTTTTGAGGGATCACCCATCTTTGATAGACCAATCTATGATGTTTATGGTGATGAGGAGGATTCTATCATTGATGAGAGTGATGAGTTTTTATTGGAGGATATATCTTTTGAGTATACTCTTGGTTACCTTGATGAGGAGGGGGACATACTCTATCTAGAATCTTTATTGCTTGAGGATCCTTTACCTTCTTTGTCCACCCCAACCTTTCTACAACCAATCACTCTACAACCTTTCTCTCACCATGTGACCTACAAAGGAGAATCTTTTAAGGCAATCCACACTTGTTGTTTTCCCATTAAGGAACGGATTTTTGATCCTGGCATAGAGCTTGCTAAACCATCTCAGTATCCACCTGATGCAACAAAAGGAAACCTTGTGAAAGATTTGAGAACTTTACACCATCACCTTGGAAAGAACATATGGGAAACCAATTTAGAGAGCTACACCTCATTCTTGTCACCATTGATTGGGAAGCTAGTTGTTGGCTTGTGTTATAAGTGGGAGGGTAATTATGTATTTGATCCTGGGGGATATTTATGGAGTTTTGATACATGAACACTTGTTTTACCTCATCATGGAGATTTTTCTTAAAAAGGGCAAACATTTTCTTCTCCATGATAGGTTTTAGACACTTTTAAGTGTGGGACGAGTCGAGCTAGAGACTCATTAACTCAAGCATCGTATAACTAGGTTTAGAGTGTTGTAGGTTAGAAATAAAGGCATAGATTTGGAGATAAGTGTAGGGGCGACCTTCTTTTGTCTTCATGCTTGTTTGTAGGGTTGCTCACTCATTTCATGCTTTGGAGCTTATGGAGGAGGCCCTTGTATCCAGTTCACTTCGTTACTTTAGTGAATTTTCATTCACACTTTGTGCTTAAACATGATTTCACTAATAGTAGTCCTTTCCTTAACTTGGGTTAAGCAAAGTCTATTCATTGTCATAAGTGTAGGGGAAGTTTTTATACTTCCATGCTCTTAAACATTGAGGACAATGTTTAGCTTAAGTGTAGGGGGGTCTTCTATCGAAGTGACCTTACCTAGAACTTGTCATTGTCTTGCATGATAACATGGAAAATTGAATTTTAAACATTTTTCAAATTTTTGATCTACTTTGGCCACCAAAAATATGCATTCATGATTTTTGCATCAATCATTTTTCATTTGCATATCACATTTGCATTGTATATATTTCTTCTTTTATTTTTCATCAAAAATATATAAAAAGGAAAAAAAATATAATAAAACATGGTTTTAACAAGTTTAGACTTCTTTGACATATTAGGCCCGCCATGGATATTTTGACTCAACCCGAGTTTGCTTATTTTAGCATTCTCTAGCTAGTATCCTTAACCATGTAGTCCTTCATTGGTCTATTAGGCTAAGCTTCCACCAATTTCATTCTTTGAAATTTTAAATTTGTGGAGAATGGGAAATGATAGAGTTGAAGCAAGTGTAAAAGGGCTAGATAAACTTCATGGCAATTACTTGTGGCTAAACCCTTCTCTTCTTTATCTCTATTTTCTTCGCTTGTATATAATTGTTAATAAATAATCAAGTACGGTTTTAATTGGTTTGTAATCTCTTATGCATTTTTGGCTAATCATTCATGGTTGATATGAGTACGTCTTAAGATTCTAAGTTAGCACGTTTTATGTGTACTAGACTTATGTCATGCTCCATATTTAGCGGGTGTTTTTCCTTTTCTTCTTTTCAAATTTTTTGGTGAGGAATAAAGAAAAATAAGAGCGGCTTATAAAAAAAATGAGTGGCTAGAAAAAAAAAAGAAAAAGAAAAAAAAATAATGCAAGACTCCCAAGAGGGGCAGTGTGGGTTAATTATAGTGACTATTGAGTTCCAATATTACCTTGACGGGTTGCGGGGATTCAATAGATTGCTCCAATCCAATATTACCTTGACGGGTTGCGGGGTTGAAGATCCAAAATCTCAAAAAGATGCGGATGTAAATTATTGCATGAGTTTTATTTTTCTTTCCTTAGCGAGTGTGTAGTTACTTATGAAAGCATGACATGAGGATTTTACACATAAGGCGAATGACTTATTATTCTTAATACGGACTTATATTAATTGTGAGCGGTTTTTCAAGTAATGAATGAGAAGATTACTTAGGATTAAAACCGTGCTTCCTTATTTTTGGATTTTACATTTCTTATATTTCACGCTTGAATAATGACAAATTTGCCCACAAGCAATTTGCTCAATTAATAACCGGTTCCACATTTAATTGTCATGAATACGTTGATGCACTTTTTACTTGTGAATGCAATGATCCCATTTATTAGCTTGGTATGGGGAAAGTGAAACTTGAGGGTGATAAATGTTCATGGTATCCAAGCCCTAATCCAAGTCATTGAATTCTTTATGAGTTATTTCCATCAAAACCATTTCAAGGAAAATCAAAAAGATATAGATAGAATTGTATTTTGATTCATTGCAAGTCAAAATCATGCATCATCTAGTTTAGAGTAGTATAGGTGCATCTCATATGGCCAAGGTGGATTAATTATGAGGGAAATGTAAATTTTTAAGCCTTGAAATATAATATTGCATGAGGACATGGCAATGCTCAAGTGTAGGGGAATTTGATATGAGCTTAAACTCATATCCTTTTATCAACAAATAACCCTAAAACATGAAGCAAAATACCCAATTATTTGGCAAAAACAGTATTATGTGGTATGTTTGTGTTTGTGTACACTTTTGTAGGTAAGGAGATACATTTTCAAGCAAACAAGGAAAAACCAAGCTCAAATGGATGAAAAAGACAAAAGAGGATCAAAAGTAACAAGACTTTGAAGTTCAAGGACCTATCTTGACAAGTTATGAAAGTTGAAGGACTAGAAGTGCAAATTATGAAAAGTCAACTATCAAGTCAACTCAGTCAAAGGGCCATTTTGTACAAGTTATCAAAGTTAAAGGACAAAAAATGACAAAGGAATGAAGATCCTAGCTTGAAATGGGAATCTGCCAAGTATAGGGACCAAATCTGCCAACTTTGGAAAGAAATGCAAGTTGAATCCATGTGTCAAGAGTTAAACCAATGGGAAAGGAGAATTCACTTCACACGGATCACCACATAAGCCCACTACTGCCGCCTTTCATTTATTACCATATCTCAACAGTGTAATCCGCAACACTTCTCCTCAACCAATAAGAAGATGACACGTGTCATCTTCTTTAACAAAAAATATTTCCAGGATCGGGATTTTGATAGAAGGCGTTTCATGAGAAGATCAAAACACCAAATTTGCTCGTTTTGAAGAGAGGAATACAATGGTGCAATCCAATTAACAAATTATCCATTCAATCAAAAACCCCCAATTCAGTGTTCATCACCTTCAAAGAGCAAATGCAGAATTTTTCCACGTGGCAATTTACTACTGGTTCTGACACGTCACAACTCCAACAAACTCTCATATCTTGCCTATAAATAGATAGCTTGTACCTCATTTCTCATAGTAGCTTAATTTTGTAAAACACATAGTTAAATCTTTCCTTTCCATTTTTCCCTCACTTTTCCCCTAACTACTCAAGAGTCTGACAAACTCTTGAGTCAGTTAATTAGTTAGTAGCTTGTAACCAACTTTTATAACTGAATTCATCAAACAAA
Organism: Glebionis coronaria; assembly: GCA_025667525.1. Classification (NCBI taxonomy): domain Eukaryota; kingdom Viridiplantae; phylum Streptophyta; class Magnoliopsida; order Asterales; family Asteraceae; genus Glebionis; species Glebionis coronaria. The sequence continues at coordinate 167,785,740 of CM046882.1, read as the reverse complement.
TTTCAAATTACCTTTTCCCGCCAAAATCTGTTCTTCAAATTCCTGTTGATTCTTGTTGCTATTGGATATACTAGTTGCTGTTTGATGTTTGTTATGATCAACCAATGATCATAACTGACATTGGTGAAGTGTTGTAGCTGTTTGATCAGAATTCAAGTATTTCTATTGTTCCTTTGAAGATTTGTAGCAGAATGTTGATTCCAGATGAATTGTAGTTGTTTGATTGTTGATTTTAGTTGAATACTAGTGATAGGTGGTGGTATCACTAGTGCAAGAGAGCTCAGCGCTCCTCTTCTTCCCAAAGGACTTCTACAATAGGTTCCATAGCTCTTGTTTTATATTCCTCTAAACAGTCAATTGCATGTTCAATTTCCTAGTTAATCTTGAAGGCTGCATGATTTACTTGATAGTAGTTGATGTGTGAGTGATCTTGGTTCATTTGTAGCTTAAACTTGCCTTCTTGTTTATTGAATTGATAGCCTTAGAAGTTATTGCATCATTTTTTTGTCACCTTTTAGCCTTATAGCTCATTTTCAGTTCTAGCCTTGGTAATTGCTTGTTTTCAGTTTCAATAGCTCTCATATTGTCTACTAAAACTAGTCTGTTAAAGCTTTTGAATCAGTTTAAACCAATATTCAATTAGCCTTTGTTAAATCTTGCTAAAAACAGATAAAGGAGTGTTTGGTAGTAGCTATTAAGTGGTTTTCAAGTGTTAAGATTTGGTGTTTAGAAGTTGATTTCCAGTCATTAGGAGTTAACAATTGGTTTTAAGTCTTTTACAAGTCATAAAAATAGTCAAAAAGGCAATTGGTACTAAAATAGTTTGGGTCATCCTTTTTATCAGCTTTGTTTTGAAAACTTGTTACTTTCAATTGCTGAATTCTCTTTCATTACTTGGTTAAATTTGCTCAAACTTGTTTCTAGTTATAGCTTACATCATAAACTTTTAGTTTCTAAGAGGAAAATCTACAGTTTTAGGTAATAAGCTAGGAATTAGCTTTTTAGTCAAGGATTGAGCAAATTTCATTCTCTGATGTAAAGTGCCTACTGTTTTACTGGTTCTCTTAATCCTCTTCACAAAAGTCTTGGTTTTCTTTCACAAATCCATTTAGAAAGTGTTGAATATCAAGATTTGAAGTTTTGAGCTTTTTCATAAAAATTGGTCAAACCTGGTCAACATAAGCTCAAAAGAGCTTATTTCAGATTTTTCATTCATTACTTGATGAAAATGGTTCTAGTTTGATTTCCCGTTCTTGTAATCAAGTGCTTAATCAGTTTCTTTACAAAAAACAGGTTGTGACTGATTGAAATAAGCTGTAGCTTATTTTGTGCTTATTAATAAGCACTCATTTGATTAATTCTGACTTTTAGCTTATTTCCTTGAACACACGTAGTCTTAATTGGATTTTAAGAGTTTTGCAAGTTGTTTCAGCTTAATTGGTTGAGTAATAAGCTCAAACGAGCTTAATCTTGTTTGTGTCCCGTTTTTAGTTAAAAGTTTGTAAAAATTGCACTTTAGTCCCTAGAAGTTTAATCAGTTCTAAAACCTAGCTAAACTTCCTAATTTTGTGGTATTTGCAAAATTCAGTCCTTTACATTTGAAGTTTGTTAAATTTCAGTTATCAAGTTTGTTAGTTAGTTACTATTTGGTTAGTTTGTTAAAGTTTTTACATAATTGGTCCTTTTAGTTAACTGTTTTGCATTAGTAGTCCTTATAACTTTTAGAACTTACATTTCAAGCATTTACATTTCATAGAAATTACATTTTCAGTCCTTTTAGTTTCAAGTTTAGCATTTTATATTTTGTTTGAATAAAATCTTGGTATTTGCAACTTGTTTTACGTATAAGTAGGTTTATATTTTTCATTTTTAGATAGTGTTGATTGAATTAGCAATAGATTACCAAGCAAGCTTGAACAACCAAGAACAATTATAAATCTGATATTGATTGGACTTTCTATTGGTTAAGAACTGAGAAAACGAACTTGCATTATACTACATTTCAGCTATCTTGGAGAAACCCTCAATGAATCTTCTATAGTAACCAGCAAGACCTAAAAATTGGCGGATCTCCGTGGGTGTTGTAGGAGTCGCCCAATCTTTCACAGCCTCGGTCTTAGCAGGATCAACGTGAATACCACTGCTATCGATTACATGCCCAAGGAATTGCACTGTGTTTATCCAAAACTCACATTTGGAAAACTTTGCATATAACTTCTCCTTCCTCAGCAGCTCTAGTATGGTCTTCAAATGCTCCTTGTGTTCTTCTTTATTACGTGAGTAAATGAGAATATCATCAATGAATACGATCACAAACTTTTCCAAGTATGGCTTGCAAACTCGGTTCATGAGATCCATGAATACCGCGGGTGCGTTTGTCAAACCAAAAGTCATAACTTGGAACTCGTAGTTTTCGTATCGGGTTCTAAAAGCCATCTTGTGAACGTATTCTTCTCTAACCCTTAGCTGATGATATCCCGACCTTAAATCGATCTTCGAGTATATGCTAGATCCTTGCAATTGGTCGAAAAGATCGTCAATTCTTGGCAATGGGTAGCGGTTCTTTATCGTCAGCTTATTCACCTCTCGGTAATCAATACACATCCTAAAGGATCCATCGTTCTTTTTGACAAATAGGACCGGTGCTCCCCAAGGTGAGAACTCGGCCTAATGAAACCTTTGTCAGAAAGTTCCTTTAGTTGTTCAGCTAGCTCTTTCATCTCTGCTGGTGCTAAGCGGTATGGGGCTCTAGCAACAGGTGCAGCTCCTGTTGTAAGCTCTATGTGAAACTCCACTTGTCGTGTTGGTGGTAATCCCTGTAAGTCTTCTGGAAATACGTCTGGAAAATCTCTAACGATCGGTACATCTTTAACCTTCTTCTCATGATCTTCTTCTTCCTCCTTTTGCGTTACTTGAACCAAGAACACTGGACATCCCTTCTCAATGTATCTTTGGGTTCTAATACATGAGATGACTTCCAGTCTCGATCTATTCTTAACTCCACTTCTTTTGCCTTGTATGATTAGTACATCATTTCCATAAGGAACACGGACGCAATTCTCATGACATACAATTTCCGCGTGCTACTTCGACATCCAATCCATTCCAATGATAACATCAAAACTTCCTAATTCTATGGGGAGTAAGTCGATACTTAACGAATGATCTTGTAACCTTAGACTACATCCTTTCAGAATAGCATCGGTGGTCACTGACTTCCCATCAGCTAGTTCTACGTTATACTTAATATCTAATGCAGTAGGGGTGATATTTAGGCGTTCACTAAATGCAGATGACACAAAACTCCTATCCGCACCAGAATCAAATAGTACTGAAGCATAGTTGTTATTGATTAGGAACGTACCAGTCACAACATTGTTGTCTTGCACCGCAGCCTTAGCACACAAATGATACACCTTGCTAGGTGCCGTGAATCCTCCCGGAGCACTGGTTGTGGCTCGGTTATTTCCTCCCCGGTTCCCCTGGTTCCCTTGGTTGTGGTTTTGGTTGCCTCGAATTTGATTACCACGACCTTGGTTCCCACTACTTGGACACTTATTCTTGTAATGCCCTTTCTCTCCACACCCAAAACAAGTAACATTCGCTCCTTGTCTACCTTGAGTTCCTGTCCTCTTTGGTTAGCAGGACGGGGTGGTGCTCGACACTCCTTTGCCTTATGTCCAGCCTTTCCACAGTTGTAGCATGTAGGAGGACATGCTCCCTCGTGGTGTCGGCCACACTTTCCACAGAAAGGAAATCTTCCAACATAGTTTCCAGCATTACTTTGCCCAGCAGTAAACACCCTAGCCACCTCTTGACGCTTGTTTTGATTGTAGTTATTAGTGTTGTTGTTGTTGTTATTGTTGTTGTAGTGATTACCAGACCACTTCCTCTTGTCTCCAGCATTCTCCCCCAACTCTTGCACCACTTGGTACATCAAACTCTGAGCCATATCGATTGCCTCATGCAAGTCAATTAGCTTTGATGAAGTCACATTCCCCTTGATGTTCAAAGGTAAGCCCTCAATGTATCGCTCCAACAATCAGTCATTGTTGGGCACCATTTCGGGACACAACAAAATTAGCTCTTGAAAGCGCTGCTTGTAAGTAGTAAGGGTGGTACCCTTGACTTTCAAGTTCCATAGCTCAACCTCCATTTGTTTGACTTCATTTCGTGGAAAATACTTCCTAACAAACATAGCCTTGAACTCACTCCAAGGTGTAGCTTGTGCAACATCAATAGTCACTGCACGAGCATATACATTCCACCAAGTCAAAGCACTATCCACCAGTATGCTTGATGCAAACTTCACCTTATCAGCTTAGCAACATTGCTAATCCAAAATTGAGATTCCAACTTCTCAAACCATCTAGTCAAACCCACTGCACCTTCAGTACCACGGAAACTCACTTGCGTAACCGCGCGAAATTCCTTGTAGGTGCAGGTCCATGCATCGGTAACAGTGGCTCCTCGGTTTGTCTCCTCTTGTGTGCTCGCAGAACGGGTCACTTCATCTGGCTGAGTATGACCGGGTCAATTCCACCGGTAGCGGCTGGTGGATTCTGCGTCTCAGATCTTTGGACGGGTGCCATAATCTAAAAGGTAAACAAGATAATAAGGTTTTGCCAGATATAACAATCATGGCACATACGACACGATAATGTAATGCTCAATAGTAAAAACAAACAAGATATGTATAAATACCCATAAATAGCCCATGTTAGGGATATCGACATAACATATAGCAATCATTGTTCAGACCACTTGTATCCCATATAACATAACTCAGATTTTTTTGTTGCACATGTACCCCATATAAATATATCTCGTAATTGTTAAATCACAGGTATCCCATTTAATTTTATACTCTTTATTGTTGAATCACCTGATTCCAATAATAATTGTTCATTACATACATATATATTCACATATATATATACTTAATACATACAATCCGTATGATAATCAACTAAACAAATAGCAGTTATAGTCTAGAGTTACTAAATGCAACCTAGTTCTCTATAACCATGACTCTGATACCAATCTGTCACACTCCCAAAATATCAGAGTATAATGGCAACAAGGGAGTGGTGACGTCATGATTATCATACACACAGTTACAAAGAACGACCTCTAAATGAGACGTTCGGAAAATTGATCACTTGCATTTGATAAAATAAAGAGTTTTAACATAGTGCGGAAGCATAAAACTGGTCATAGATACAAAAACATAGTTTTCAAATAGTACAAATGATCTTTATTTTCAATAGAAATGACGGCAGTGCATGAGACCTCACATAGCATCTTCATTCTTAATACATGAGAAAAACATTGCTAAACCGTCAACATAAATTTGGTGAGGTCATAGGTTTAGTTAATTTGAAGTGTTTAATGAACCACAAGATTTTCCCAAACATGATGACAATATAACAAATACAAAGTCATCATAAAAGCATTTATTACAGTCTAAGCTCGTGACACCGAAGCGTTAACAACACCGGCAGTATAATCATATAAATGTAGCCTAACTGGATGCCTAAACCCACGACATCCTATCTCACACTCAAATGAAACTGTGCCCGCTTGTCCCCTGTTGGACCAAGACGGACAAGGGCGTCAACCCCGATAGATCTATCCATAACATTCGCGCTTACACAAAGTAATTAACGGTTCACGATTCACGGGCCAAAGCAACTGGGTTTTAAGTGGGACTTAGACTAGTATATAAATCAGTTAATTCACTTGTGTTCATACGTTAAATCAAGCAATGTCTCACCCCAAAAAGCAGTAAAAGCAGTTAAAAAGTGGGGCTATAAACTCACCTCAAATGATAGTCAAGCAAAAGTAATCAAACAGTAGGCACGGAAAAATGCTCGCAACAACGTCAACCCAAACCGCAGCCTAGAAATAGTAATAACTAACTAAGCTAAAAGTAAAGCAAATAAATAATTATTCCTACATTACATTGTACTTGCATCAATTAATTAAAAATATTTACTTTTTATTTCAAAAGTTAAACTATATAATAAAATGTCAATTTTTATAAATAAACACGCACACAAAAATAATTTACTTAAAATGACACAAAGACATACTCTTCAGAAAATTAGACGCGACAATTAATTATATTTTTAGTTGGGTCAAATGATAGTTGGTCTCTATCTATGTCCAATAATAGTCCAAGTCTCAGTCCAATACAGTCAAATAACAATAAGGTCCTAACCCTAATTTTTGTCCAATAATATATGTGAGTCATATTTGTCTTATTATTTTTAGTCTCAATTATTTATTAATATGAGTGTCCAAAATAAATAAATAAAGTGATCGTCCCTTTTGGGTCGTCAATAAATAAATTATGAGACCCTTGTCCAGGACCCACTTTAATTGGGTCTTTTAGTTCGGTTAGAGTCAATGGGACTCGGCATATACGACTTACACGAAGAATGCCTACTCCCACGCTCCACGCGCGAACCGTGACACCAATTTAGTCCGGGTTAAATTATATTAATTATATTTACTATTTATTAAGTTTTAAGTTTTATGTTTAAATTAGTTAAATGGTCTAATTTTGATAAGTCTACTAATTAAGCGGGGTTTAATTTCTATTAAATTTTAATACACATAGACTAATAGTACTATGACATTACTATGACATTGTCATTTCATCTTTTGTTCCCCTCTCACCACTGACACACACAGACATGTACTTTAATAATAAAAAAAAGTATTTCTTTTTGGTTTCCCTCTCGACGCAAGAACAAAAACACAACACCATTTGAACAAAATTCAAACCGCAACTTGTGATTTAAATTGAGACTTCGTTATTTGATGATTTTCAAAAATTCAAGTTGCATGATAACCGTTACGACACCGACTATAAATCCCACCACAAAAACGACACGATTGGACGTGGTTTTGACTCGCTATACTCGTTTAAACAACATATTAACACAAAAACTTAAAAACATATATTTAGCTCAAATGATCTCAAACTTTTCGTCTCTGTTACTCATATATAATTCATTTACATTCGAAAATATAATTTTGCTTATTATTTCAACGTACCCATTTAGCCACTTTTTTGAAGAAAGTTGTGATTTCATGTAAAACTTGATTATTAGTTGTAAGAAATGGTTTTTAGATGTGCAAGTACGAGTAACAAGTTATAAACGAAACTAAAATGAAAGTTTAGAGCCTTACAAAGCTATGTGAATCGATGGAGTCAAGATCCCACGAACCAAACTAAGAAACCCTAATGAGAAACCTTAGCTTGAAACCCTAATTCGTCCCTTTAGCCCGAAAGATAAACCAAATCCGCAACCTACTTCGTCCTAGCTCGAACCTACGGAAAATCTCTAGCTCAACGAAACCCTAATCGCGTACGTTCATCATGTGTTGTGTTCTTGAATATGTTTATGTATGTGTATGTGATTTGTTTATGTATTAAGCAAGGTGTTTGTAAATTTTCTAAGCTTTGCAAGAAATGAAAAATGGAGGATATGTTCTTGTGTTGTGTGTATTTCGACACAAGGAAGAGATGGGGTATGAATTTTTGTGTTTGCTCGTGGGTTTTGTAGAAAAGAAAGATAGATGATGTATGCTAGTTATAATATATCTTAGGTAAAGGTTGGTGATAATATGGGTTCATGCAAAATAGGTGATATCCAATTATGGTAACAAACAAAATGTAGTACTTGCTTTCTTTGGCTATAACAAATTTTCAAATGTGTGGCCTAGTGGTTTTAGCCGTAGGTTAGAAAAGAGTAATAGAGGATGGTTTGAAATTTTTAAGGTGTAAAGTATATTGTCTAGTTTACTAGATATGGAAAATGTATATTATAAGTTATTTGAGATAGTGGAGCTTTTGTGAATTAATTGGAAAAATGGTGTAGGATGGGGCTAGTAGTAAGGAAAAAGAAAAATGTTTTGTGTTGTTATTTATTTATAGTGTGAGTGGAGGATTTTTGATTTAATTAGGATAGTATGTGTTGAAGTTTTAATGGTAGAAGTAAAATAGGAATAAAGTGTATTAGTGTAATAATGTAAGGAAAATTTTTAGGTAGGATGAAATGGTAAATGTAATTATTTTTTGGTGTATAGTAAAACTTGTTTGAATCGTTAACTTAACTAGTTAACATTAAATATTTAGGCTCGAACGATGATGTGATGAATGACACGATTTTTCCTATGACTCTAAATAATGCTAAGTACAAATAGTAACACATAACAAATAAAAACCATGATATTCCATAATTATGAGATAACTTCTCAATTTGTTAAATCCACTAGGTTCAAAGCTCAAATTAAATAATTACATGGGAAAATAAAGGTGGAAAATTGACGGATGTCACAGATATTCTTATTCAAAATGTACTTGTTATATTACTTTTAGATCTTAGAGTTGATATATATACATTGTATTTCCAACATATATGAATATGTTGAAGTGGCTATCAGGTTGTGAGAAAAAATTCATCTTATCAAGTAAGGCATAAAAAGAAAAAAAATTAATGGATTTTCCACTTACATTAAATCATAGCATATATCATACATGTCATATTTATCGGTTGTCATAGTCTCTCCCCCTTAAATAAATCTCGTCCCGAGATTATAATCGTAACATAACATATCAAGGGCAAAATAGCTCTTAGGGCTCAAATTCTTCTTAGAAACTTATTCATATATCAAGAAAAACAGTTTTACAGTTGGTATTTAGTTTAAAATCAATCTCTTCTATGAGTATTACCATCAAATTGGTTATTCATAAAGTTTTATTTATATCTAGTGATCAAAATCACCATTTACTCCAGCAAATACTTAACATAATTCAATGTTCTACGAAGCTATATTCTAATATAATCTTTCCAATAGTTTTATGAACTAATTTGGGTTTCATAGGTTGAAAATCTACAACTTTAGACCAACAGATACGTAAATGGCACTTCTTTCGATAGAGTGATCCAAATAGTATTGCTTTGATTCTAGCATGAAAACTATTGTTATATGGGAAATTTTACCAATGATAAGTGTCCTTCCAAAATTGATAACACATACATGGAGTATGTAGTTTAGTTAATTGGATAGTTCTTCCACTTAACACATTAGTATACCTATTATAACTTACAAATTTTGAGTATACTTTTAGGATCAAGATGTGAAACACTCGTCATGATCTTAGATGATAGATATTGATACTCTATGTCGACAGATTACTTCACATATAATCTTGTCTGAGTTTCCATATTATCAATTTCCTAAATAAATCTTATAGTTCTAAAATAATCGACAATGATCCAGGCATCATGTCTACTTGAAGTAACAAAATCCTCATTGTTCTTTCCAATTTCCATGGAGAAAATTAAGGTTGAACTAGTAAGTCGGATGACTTAAGGATTTCAGAGTTTCTTCGAGTTAAATGGAATACTTAAACTTCCAAGTATTCCAAATTTAAGATGCACATTGACGTATCTTCCAATATACCATATAGTAATATACGTAATATCTTACTTGGCATTTTAACGTTTCATTAGGTATATACTTATCTTATATCGAATATTCTTAAGTCCATTCATAAATTCTTACTAACATAAAGATGCGTCCAACTTTATGCAAGGAAGAAATCATAAATTTGGTGATTTAGATTTATTCATTTGACTGAAGAAGCGTCCTAATTCAATCAAATAAACAAAATGTAAATCATTGACTTAGAAATTTCCGTCATAATAAGAATATAGACAAATGTTCTAGTATTTAATATATTTATTATACCCTTAAATTTCCTTCTTACGTTGGTGAATGTAAGACGTTTTGTATATGATATCTAAGAATACGATTTTCTAAAGACGAACGATGTGAAAATAGAAGACGATATTTTATTCCTTACAACATGTTAGATACATGATAATTCTATTAAATATATAGCTTATAAGGCCACCTGCTTTTATAATTCTAATCCAACGACCTACTATGTTGAAAATCCGACACTAGATGGTGCCAAGTCCTGTGTGATGCACAGTGCATTTCTTACACAGAAGAAAATTTCCATCATAACCACCGTAGGTTGTAATCTAGTTTACTAGAATTTTTACAGAGTTCTTTCATTGATGAATTTACGCTTAAGATTTTTTCGATTTTTGCACAAGATTGTGCTTAATTACCTTATTCATCAACTCTTTTGGGTAAAGGTTAATGACTTTTCCAATATATTGGGGTTTTGGAAGTGGTAATCTTTCTTCAAAATCTTCGATAAAAATCATTAACAAATTTTTCTAACAAAATCTTCTGATGGAGTCTTCTTAATAGAATTTCAGATGAAATTCTATTACAATATTCCATGATAAAATATTCTGATGAATGTTTTTCTCATTCTAGGGTATAACTCAAGAAACTCTTGAAATTTCCTCGTGTATGTCTCGAAGTTAATTCCTTTTATCATTAGATAGCAGAGTTCTTCTTTCATCTTCTTGATCATATTTCTAATAAATATTTGAAGTTTAATCAAGCTATCTTAGGTACTTCTTTTTATCTCAGTGGGTTGAGCATAAAGAATTTAGCCAGATAATTGACGAAGTGCTATCTTCTTATAGCAAGCTTAATTTATAATTTCAAATACGATTTATAAGATAGAAAACTGAATTCGCTTTCTCAATCCAACGGGTGATACTAATAGCATCTTTTCTTCCTTAGATATTAAAAACTAATTAGCCATAGAATCTTCTTTCGAATATTAGTTCTTATTAGCACTTTGCACTTGCAGGATTGCAGCCAAATCATCGTTAATTCTTCGTCAAATACTTTTTAAGGTTTAGAATGAAGGGGAAGAATAGAAATAATTCAGAATCCAAGGTATAGTCATATCAGAAAACATCTGTCACATATGTATATGGATACATATACATGTTTATCGAACACAAGGTATATCTTTTAGGTTTATATAGGAAACTTACTATGTTGATTATCATTCATATCCGAGGATAATAAATCCAACTATGAAATAAAATTTCAAAGTTTACAACGAATTCATAAAGATATGACTCATACATAATCTTAACATAATTTTTCCATGAGATGGAATGGAGGAATATAATGGAAAATGTAAAAACTCGACTTACAGAACAAGCTTCTCTTTTACATATCATATATTCTACAAAAAGAATATTTTCACTGGCAAAAGTTGAGAATAGAATATTTTTGGAAAACTTGGGAAGTTTATTTCTTCAAACTTGCGGGTTATATTCAACTTGATAATTATCATTATCATAGAAGATAACAGAAATTCCAAAAATATATACTTTATCAAGTATATGCTTTTCTTGGAATTAACGCAATTTCATTCATAATCATTTATGAGAAAACCAAGAAATAGGGGTCTCTTACTTTTCAGAAATAAGTATGAAACGACAATATTTGATGAGAAACACAACTTTTATTTATTAACAACTTGTCTTCTTATACTTACAAGACAAGCTTCACTGTTAACATAAAAGTAAAGACATAAATGTGAAAATATTTACAACTTATAGTCTAATGTCTTCATCTCTCCCTCTTAAGTTCTTTGATGGAATCAAAAAGACTTCGTATGTTGGCTCAATGTCTAATTTGAATGTCCTCAATGATTAACTCCAGAGTAGAAATCTTCAGTCGAGCATGAAAAATTTCTTCATCGTGTATCATTTGTGTTTTCCATAACTTAGCCTTAATTTCTTCAAAATCTTATTCTAATTTCTCAAAATCTTGTTGTATAATTATTCGGCCTTTCCTAAGCCCTTCAACTTTATCTTCAAGATCTTAAATATGATCGGGTGGAAGTTCTTTCATATAGGGTAAGATATCTTTAAATTGTTGTTCATAGGTATTTTGTGTAAGTTTTCAAATTTAGGTGATGGTACATTAATAGGGTAAGGTGATGGAAAAATTTGTTGTCGAGGTGTAAAATCTATTTCTTCATTATATGCTTGTATAACTTGCATATATGGGTCATCATCAGAGGATAAAACGGCTTGTGGGATTTTCTAATCTTTGGGTGTATTTTCTGAAGTCTCATAAGGATTATTCATCGGGAGATTGGAAATATACTTTATGGAATCATCGGGTATACTTTTAGAATGCCCATCTTGGGAATCCGATAAGATGATAATAGGAGGAAGATAGGAATACATATTTCTGGAGACATCGATAAATATTTATTTAGTATGTATATTTAAATATAGTATTACTTACTCATAAGTATAATCTTTATAATTACACATAAACATGGTATCCTTACACATTGTTCTAGAGAGTAGCAAGTATAGGCATTTACATTACTCTTGTAGCAGCACTGGCTTTTGGCACGGAGGACTTTCTTGAAATTATTTTAAAAGTAGGTATAGTCAACATTTTATTTCTTATTCTCTATAACCACGGCTCTGAGTCCCAATCTGTAACACCCCCATTTTACCTTTACGCATCGAAACGTTGATCTGGGGTATTTGATAACGACCAAAATATTCATATTCAACCCGTTATTATAATGCCACATTGTATTATAAATAAGAGCTTTTGATACTTAATATATTGCGTTTTATATGCAGGTACGAAGTATGGGGATGCAAAGTGAAGAAAATACAAAGGAGGGTCCTTATGGTTAAATTTAGCCAAACTATTGAAAGAAGAATATAGAACACACAAAAGTGCGGCGCACAATGTCAAATGTGCGGCGCACATTCCCACATCCAAAGTGCAGCGCACTTTCGGATAAGTGCGGCGCACATTTGATCTCAGCCAGCACTATAAATAGGAGCTACTTTTACTCATTTATCAATATCTCATTCTAAAACCACTACTCAAATCTGAGTATTTTTAGCTTCTTAGTAGTATTTTCAGTATTATCCACTTTTGGGAAATACTTGTAACGAGAGTATTCCACTCTTCGATTCTTGGAGGAATGATACAATCGTGACACTTGTGTACTCGTTCATTCAATCAAATCTAAGTATGATATTCTCTTACTCCTTTCCATTTGTTACTTTCATTACTATGCTAGGCTAAGCTATTTGTGACTATATGGGTATGTGACTATGATTAGTGATGATGCTATGATATGATCCTTTATAAATTTATTTGAAGCTAATGTTGTAGAACCACTTTACCACCTAGTTCTATAAACCATATTCTATCTAGAGTTGATTTGTTATGATGGCTTGGCGTTGAGAAACACAAATCGTTGTAATAAGTTTTTAAAGACTTGTCTATGGTTTTGAATCTTTGGTTGAAGAAATCCGCTTAGAAACCGTGATAAAATATTGAACTCGTTGGCAACTTGTTTTAAGCTTAGTCGCTTGAATAAACATAAGTCTTGAATCACACTAAGTGAATTGTGCGAACACCATTTTGACGAAAAAGGATTATCACTCTTTACCTACATAAGCATATCTCGATCATTATCATCATCACGAACTCATACGAACTATCCCATATTAGTCATATTTGTTACTATTATTATTCATATCAATCATTTCTTTCTTCAATTATTATATTGATTACCAAAACGAAACTAAGTCTCAGCGAACGATCCTGGCTTACCATTACAAGCTATATTACGAATGAAAGGGTATACTTGCTTGTGTTTATATTTCTAGTCCCTTGTTTTGTCTAAACCTTGTAATATAAATTTAAGATTTGCAAAACGAACATCAGTATTACTTCATAGAACACAAGTCATAATGATAGAAAACAACTCAAAAGAGTAATTAAATCAACTTTCTTTATATATCATTAAAAATTCAGAGTTTTACAATATGAGGTTCCCAAAATCTAAGATAATAATTTCAAGCTCGTGCATCTTCATGCCATCCTCGTATTACTACATAATATCAGTCATGGTTTCCTGAAATATATGCTTAAAGTCAACACGAAGGTTGAGTGAATTCATAGGGTTTAAACATATTTTGAATACAAGATCCTTATTCTAAGCTACGTTATTATTCGCTCACATAAAACAATTTATAATTATTGCACTAGCTCATGACCCCGCGACTAGACATATGAGGAAAAACCTAACAAATTTTCCCTTAAGTAGGAAGTTTTCTGGACTATCCTAAAAGAAAAATAAAGCATATCTGTTTAGCCTAGGTAGGAACCATCAGCTGCTAGCAAGCGCGACTTGCCCAGATAGGAGATGTCAGTCTCTAATAGTACTATTCTCAATATTAGCGCTCATTAAATGATTAGCGGTCTACGATTAAAAAGCGACTTAACGACAACTGATATGTGTGTAAACACACATCTTTTCTACCACTTAATTACAATAATAACCGGACCAAAACGTGTATTTTATGTCTATTATGTCGCAATTATGCGTGGTTTGTGTTTTTGTTGTGATTTAAAACGAAAAGGTGAAAAGTGGAGAAAACACGGACATTCACGGGCATTTACGGACTTTTATTTAAGAAAAAGATGAAAGACGAAGTCGAGAAATCAAGAGTGCAAAAATAACGAAAGTCCAAGACCAATTCTGAAGATTTATCGAAGAAAAAGTCAAAAGACGGAAGTTTATCAAAAGCCGAAGAACTCAAGTCTATTTCATTGAAGAATTTAAAGACGAGTTCAAAGAAATCCCAAGCCAAAAAGTCCTTAAAGTCCAAGTTTAATAAAGATTAAAAGAAGGAAGGACTAATGATGCAATTAATGAAGATTAAAAGAAGGAGGGACCTAATGACGCAATTAAGAAGAAATGAAGGAGGGGAGGAAGCTTCCTAATCCTCCCCTATATATAGATTAGGATGGTTAATCATTTTCTTTGTTGGCTAGAGTGACACTAGTTCTTCCATTTTCTTTACCTTGTCATTTAAATACTTGTCAATTTAATTACCTTGTCTTGCACCTTAAATTCATTTAATTTCAAGTAAGTTTTCATTTAATTATTGTCAATCTTTACTTTATCTTGTCAATCTCTTATCTACCCTTCTTAATCTTTGATTTTTATGTTTATGTTTGTGTTCATGTTCATGCTTTTATTTTGATCAAATGGGTTTTTGATTATTGTGGTTAAAGTTGTTAGATTTCTTGATATTGATTGTTTGTTTATGATTAATTGATGTTTTGATTGAATCGTTTGTTGATTTTAGTTAAATCTGTGGTAGATTAGTTGTTATTTTTGATCCCTTGTTCTTCGGGAAGTTTGTTTGTGTTTCTGTATTCCCAGGAAAAGTTCCGAGCCAAGGCAAGAGAGGAGTCTTCATTCGGAAGTCTGAAGTTCCGAACCAAGGGGTTTCATCCGGAACATTCAAAGTTCCGGATCAAGAGTGCTCATTCGGAACTCAAAAGTTCCGAGTCAAGACTTTCATTTGGAACTTAAAAAGTTCCGGATCAAGCAATTCATTCGGAACTTTAAAAGTTCCGGATCAATACTTCCGGACGAACTTCCGACTCAATTCTTCTGAACGAACTTCCGGATCAACACCAAACTTCCGACTCAAGGTAGCTTCATTCAGAACTTCTCAAAAGTTCCGGATCAACTCGAAAGTTCCGAACCAAAGGCAAAAGTTCCGGATCAATATCTTCCGAACGAAGTTCCGGATCAAGGGAAGGAAAAAGTTCCGAGTCAAGCCAAAACTTCCGAACCAAACCTGTTTCATTCGGAACTTTAAAAGTTCCGAGTCAAGCTAGTTCATTCGGAAGTTTTGAACTTCCGAATCAAGGATTAATACTTGGCTTTTACCCCAAAAGTATCAAAGTTCGTTATAGTTCCGAATCTTTTCGAATTGAAAACCGGTCTAAAGTGCGACTCAATCGTCTTTTGGTGAATCAAAGGTTTGGTTGATTTGTTTTTAAACTAAATGCAAGTAATTAAAGTGTCGTTGAGTAAAAGGGAAGTTAAACGATTAATTTGAATAACGAGTAAAAATAAATGCATATAAACGTAAAGGTGACAATGGAAAAGAACTAAATCACTAAATAAAACTATCACTTGGAAAATTTTTAGAAAATAAAAGGTACTATAAGAAAGTTATATCGAAAGAAACCAAAAACAGCCAAAAGGGAGCCCGATCGGAATGTATTCCGATCGGATGGTCGGAATGGTGGGAAGAAGTAACACAATCGGAATATCCGCAAGACTGTCAATCGGAAAGTAGGATTAGGGACCCAATCGGAATGTTCAACTTAACCAAATCAGAATATATAAGAAAGATTAGCAATCGGAATATCCAAAATCACATGAATCGGAATATGTAATAGAGCTCAATCGGAATAGGTGAAATGCTACCAATCGGAATAAGGGACGGATCAATCGGAATACACGTAAATACCCCCAATCGGAATATTGGACAAAGGACCAATCGGAAAGGGTAAACCCTAATCCGATTGGGTAAATCGGAATGAGGGAAAGGGGTCCGGTCGGAATGGTCAATCGGAAAAGGAGGTTGAACCGCCTCCTAAAAATGGGGAAATCGGTTAGAAGAGCCGATCGGAAAAAACCAATCGGAAAGGGGATTAAAACCCTTTCCGAAATCTAAGGGATTCGAGCTAAAAGCTAGAAAATAAGCTATTAAGTTGAGCTTATTCCCAAAACTAAATCGAATCAACAAAACCGAATCAAATAAGCACTTTAATCAACTTATCTAACTCGAAATCAAGCAACTTTTTAGATCAAACAATAAAAATATAAACTTTTTAATAAAACTTTTAATAAGAAAAATAAGATGATCATAAAAGTAAGCCAATAAGCACAAAAGTCTTAAAGCTTAATCAAATGAAACCTTATAAAATGATCAAAAGATTAACTTTTTAGCATGAAATCAATTAGAACAACACGGATCACATGATAATCACACCAAAACCAATCTTAAATCAAAGAAAAGTAGAATGAGATTAAGAAATAAAAGCTTAAAATGGAACTTTGATTAATGAAATAAGCAATACAAAGATGTTTAATCTTAAAAGATTAAAAGAAAAACAATGAACTAGTGAGAGAAAGTTTAAGACTTTCTCTCTCTAAAAACTACAAAGTGAAAAGTTAACTAAAAACTCTAACTACCCTCCTAATGACTATTAGGAGGGTATTTATAGGGAAGGAGTGCATGTGTTGCATCTTCTCTCTTGCTTTCTTCACGTTTTCTCGACTCGACTTTAATTCTTCGTCTTTGTCGTCTCGGGATTTGAACTTGTCTTTTAATTTTCTTCTTCTATTAGACTTAAGTTCTTCGACTTCGTTAAACTTCCGTCTTTTGACTTTTTCTTCGATAAATCTTCAGAATAGGCCTTGGACTTCCGTTCTTTTTGCACTCTTGATCTTTTGACTTCGTCTTTTCCCGTTTTCTTCGATAAAAGCCCGTGAAAGCCCGTGTTTTCTTCCTTTTTCATATTTTGGCCCTAAAACACCATAAAAACACAAACCACGCATAATTCCGACTTTTACGACATAAATCACACGTTTTGGTCTTGTTATTATTGGAAATAAGTGGTAAAAGGATAAGTGTTTTCACACTTATTAAATCCCCTACACTTGACCATTGCAATGCCCTCATGCAATGCATTAATTTTAAAGCACGGTTTACATTTTCCATCATAAATAACCCACCTTGGCCTTTATTAAATACTAAACATAAAAGATAGAAATAAGTAAAGAAATTAAAAACTTACATTGGGTTTTGGCGGCCATGAACGTTTATCATCCTCAAGTTTCACGTTCCCCATACCAAGCTTAGAAACGAGATCATTGTTATTATAAGTTAGCAAACTATCACGAACTCATGTGGGCCAATTATTCACTTAGACTCCCTGATTCCTAGGTGTATCTCTTATATTTTATTTTTGTCTTGAATGATCACGAGGATACATTGTTTGACTTATTTCGATAGTTATTTAGTCCGAAAATAAGGTGAACGATTTAATCAATAGTTAGCTGAAGGACCAAATCTTTTAAAACTGCTTCTCGGGATATCAGAAAGTTCATATCTTGGCATAACTTGGTTCGCGATTTGAGACCTTTCTCGGGCCGATATTTGGCAGCGACTTCATACTTCGAATCTTTGAGAGACGTTCTTGAAATTATGGTCTTCTCTTCATAATAGGAATTTCTTCACTTGAAGTTTTTGAGAGATTCTTCATCTTTGGACCACGACTTCTTCATTTTTCTCCAATCTTTATTTTGGACTTTGATATACAACGATCCGCCTCCTTTTAGGACTTGGATCTATTTATCCTCATACCTTGTTAGGGTCTTTTCGGATAGATTTCTCCATGACTTTTGGGGAGTTCTTGCTTTTCGTCGTGTGTCTCGATCCTTCATATTGATTTTTGATAAATGATTCTTCACATCACTTTTGGATCTTTAGCAACAAAATGTAGCCCTCATGCCTTGTTAGGGCCTTTTCGGACTCGCCAATCTTCGCGCCCCGCTTCATAAGTTATGCCTTGGCTATGAACTCTCGTCATTACCGAGCAACTTTTAAACGATCTGGGCTAGAAGCTAAGTAACCTTTTAAATCGTACAACCTTATTTATTAGCAGATTAATTTATTAACAAGCGGAGGGAGAATAGGCTCATAATTAACTCACATAAATTCATGAAAGAATACCGAACTTATAACTGACTCTATCATCTCTCGTTCTCCACAGTTTAAAATCTCAAGGAATGAGACTCGTGGATGCTTAGCCTATTAAATCAAAGTTTTGGGTTTTCGAGTCGCCTATAGGATCTTGCAAATTCTTGGACTTTTTCAAGTTTAGAATTCGCGTTTTAAAGTTCCCTTGATAAACGACTCTCTAGGTTCAATTATAGGAACTTGCGAAAAGTTCTTGTTCTTAACCGGTGAGAGTTAAGACTTTCGCGTTTTATAGCTCCCTATATAAAAGCCTAGCAAAACTTGACTTAAACACGTTAAGGATACTAGCTAGAGTAAACTTAGGCAAGTAAACTCGGGTTGAGTCAAAATGTTCACGACTAAGAAAAAACTAAAACCACTTTATTGAAAAACTATTCTAGCAAGGGAAGAAAATAAACATAATAAAGGAAAATGCAACTATACAACTAGGCCAAAATAGATTAAAAATTTTGAAAAATGTCAAAAAATCAAATTTTCCGGTTAAAATGAGGGCAAATTCATGGAAAAGACCGCTTACTTCGATAGAAGTCCCCCTTACACTTGAGATAAACATTGTCCTCAATGTTTAAGTATGTGGGAGTAAACTCCCCTACACTTAGGACATTGTGTACTTTGTTTAAATCTTGCTAAGGAAAGGACAACTAAAGTGAATTCAATGTGAACATATAGAATATGAAATATTGAATCACAAGAGTTTAGGGTAGAACCGGAAAGATGGAAAACACGGTATCATGGTTCGTCAAAAGTCATCAAGATGCTCTCTAAAGTTTAAATCCCTGCACAGCACAAGAAACAAGACAACAAACAGATGCGGGGCTCCCCCTACACTTATTATGAAAACAGTAAGGGATAGAACACGGGTTGCCTCCCGAGAAGCGCTTGTTTTTGTTCACCGAGTCATGAGCCTGACTCGACCCAATTTCAGTTCATGGGGAACGTGGTGAGGGATGGAATCATCTCCTGAGAGATGTCCTCACCAAAGTACAGCTTCAAACGCTGGCCATTCACCTTGAAATTGGGCCCATTCGGCTGAGAAAGCTCAATGGTCCCATACGGAAAAACTTTGGCGACGGTGAATGGACCAGACCAGCGGCTCTTCAACTTGCCAGAGAAGATCTTCAACCGAGAGTTAAAGAGTAAGACTTGATCACCAACATGGAACTCTTGGTTCTTGATTTTAGCATCGTGGATCATCTTCGTCTTCTCCTTGTAGATCAGCGAGTTCTCATAAGCTTCATTCCTCAGTTCATTTAGCTCGTTGAGTTGAACCTTGCGATGATCACCGGCTTTGATGATGTCGAAGTTAGCCCACTTCAAGGCCCAGTGCGCCTTATGTTCCAGCTCGATGGGTAGGTGGCAAGCTTTCCCGTACACAAGATGATAGGGTGTACAACCGATCGGGGTCTTGTAAGCAGTACGGAAAGCCCACAGAGCATCATCTAACTTATCGGCCCATGCGGCACGATGCTCTCCCACAGTACGCTCCAAAATTCTCTTCAAGCCACGATTGGAAATTTTGGCTTGCCCATTGGTTTGGGGATGATAGGCGGTGGAAAGACGGTGATTGACACCATACTTTGCCATGACTCGTGCAAATTGATCGTTGCAAAAATGAGTCCCGCGGTCACTAATGATAGCACGAGGAACGCCAAATCGAGCGAAAAGCTGCTTCAAAAAGTTCACAACCACCCTCGCATCATTCGTAGGAAGAGCCTTAGCTTCAACCCATTTAGAGACGTAGTCGACGGCGACGAGGATGTACTTGTTCCCTTTGGAGGATGGAAATGGCCCCATAAAGTCGATGCCCCATACATCAAAGATTTCACATTCCTGTATGAAATTTTGAGGCATCTCATCCTTATGTGTGATCTTGCCTTGACGTTGGCAAGCATCACAATGCTTAACCATTTCGTGAGCGTCACGATAAATGGTGGGCCAGTAGAATCCGGAATCAAACACTTTCTTAGCGGTGTAGTTGGGACCAAAGTGACCACCGGTGGGTCCTTTGTGGCAAGCTTGGAGGATATCGAAAGCTGCCGGTCCGTCAACACATCGACGAATAATCAGATCAGCACACTGTTTGAATAGATAAGGGTCATCCCAAAAGTAAGTCTTAACATCGTTCAAGAACTTCTTCTTTTGTTGGGATGTTAACCCTTGGATGAGAATACCACCCGCTAAGTAGTTTGCAATGTCTGCAAACCACGGGGTGCCATCAAGATTGAGATTTATAGACATTAGAGTCTCCAGGGGGAAAGAGTCATTGATCTCTTTGTTCGGATGATCCCCCTGATATGGATCCTCAAGTCGACTCAGATGATCCGCGGCCAGGTTTTCGGCTCCCTTCTTGTCACGAATTTCAATGTTGAATTCTTGAAGGAGCAAAACCCAGCGAAGAAGTCTTGGCTTAGAATCGTTCTTAGTCATCAAGTACTTCAACGCGGAATGGTCCGTGTATACGATGGTGGTGGATAAAACAAGATAGGGGCGAAATTTCTCAAAAGCATAGACAACAGCTAAAAGTTCTTTTTCGGTTGTCGTATAATGCAATTGAGCCCCCGTCATTGTTTTGCTAGCGTAGTGGATTGGTTGGAAGTGTTTATTCACACGTTGGCCCAAAACCGCACCAATAGCAAAGTCGCTAGCATCGCACATCAATTCAAAAGGAAGCTCCCAGTTAGGGGTGACCAAGACCGGTGCCTTAGTTAGCTTATCCTTGAGAAGATTGAAGGCTTCGAGACACTCTTTAGAAAAGATAAAAGGAGTATCTTTTTCCAAGAGGTGGGTCATCTGGCGAGCGATTTTAGAGAAATCCTGAATGAATCTACGATAGAAGCCCGCATGACCCAAAAAACTTCTCACACCCTTCACGGTTGAAGGTGGAGGTAATTTGGCTATGACATCTACTTTAGCACGGTCGACTTCAAGACCGGCTTTAGAGATTTTGTGTCCTAGCACAATGCCTTCTTTTACCATAAAATGGCATTTTTCCCAATTCAGAACAAGGCGAGTGTCTTCGCACCGCTTAAGCATACGTTCCAAATTGGCAAGGCAAGTAGAGAAGGAATCCCCGAAGACCGAGAAATCATCCATGAAGACTTCCATGGTTTGCTCAACCATGTCATGGAAGATAGCCAACATGCACCTTTGGAAAGTCCCGGGGGCATTGCATAAGCCAAAAGGCATTCGTTTATAAGCAAAGGTGCCATAGGGACAAGTGAATGTTGTCTTCTCTTGATCTTGGGGATCGATGGGTATTTGAAAATAACCCGAGAAACCATCCAGAAAGCAGTAATATTCATTACCAGCTAGACGTTCAAGCATTTGGTCCATAAAAGGTAAAGGGAAATGATCCTTTCTCGTGGCATCATTGAGTTTGCGGTAGTCTATACAAACTCTCCACCCAGTAACGAGACGGGTAGGAATTAACTCGTTGTTTGCATTGGGCACAACGGTTATACCAGCTTTCTTAGGCACACAATGGACTGGACTAACCCATGGTGAATCCGAAATAGGGTAAATCATACCCTCATCAAGAAGTTTGATAACCTCTTTTTTGATGACTTCATGGATTTTAGGATTCACCCTTCGTTGACTTTGAATTGTGGGTTTAAAGTCGTCCTCCATGAGAATTTTATGTGTGCAGAAATGAGGATCAATTCCACGGATGTCCGAGATTTTCCAAGCGATAGCGCGTTTATGCTTCTTCAACACAGCGACAAGTCGTTGTTTTTCGTCTTGCTTCAGATCCTTTGCGATGATGACCGGTAGCTTCTCGTCGTCTTCTAGAAAAACGTACTCAAGATGAGGCGGTAAGTCTTTAAGCTCGAGAGTAGGAGGATCCTTAATAGATGGTGAAACTAACGATGGATCATCATTAGTCACCTCTTTAGGAGCAGGAGGAGAGAATGGGTCCTCATTGAGAAGTCTCTCAATAGTACTAATGTCTTCATCCCAATTTGTGGACAAATTATCATACTTAATATCGAGAGGACCCAAGCTAGCTTCGAAATCATCCAAGTCACTTTCCCCAAAAGGAGTCAATGCTGGAGCAATTGAGGCAACGGTCTCAACATTGGGTAGAGAAGGAGTACTTTTGCAAGCATCATGAAAATGTTCTTCACAAGCCTCATCGAGAACATCAATAGCATTAACACTCTCATACGAATAAGGTTGCTTAGAAATCTTACCCATGTTGAAGACAATTTGATCGTCACCAACTCTCATGATTATTTCGCCTGCGGCTACATCAATAAGAGTGCGACCGGTCCTCAGAAATGGACGTCCAACGATTAATGGAACACGGGGATCCATTTCGTAATCAACGACGACAAAATCCGCCGGGAAGGTGAATTTGTCAACGCCAACGAAGACATCTTCGGCTATCCCCACTGGATAAGCAACCCTACGGTTGGCTAATTCCAAAGTCATTTTAGTGGGGACAAGCTCGGGGAGAGATAATTGCTTCCAAACACTTAAAGGCATTAAGTTTATACTGGCACCTAGATCGGCTAGGGCCATGCAATTCTCTACTCCCGGGAAGTTGCAAGGAATCAAGAAGCGACCCGGATCACCAAGTTTGGTGGGCAATTGCCTTAAGAGCACTACGGAGCAATTCTCATTAAGGTGGGTCTGAGCAATGTCAAGAAGCTTTTCTTTATCACTTAAAAGATCTTTAAACATCTTAGCGTATTTGGGCATGTGAGCGAGAGCCTCGGCAAAGGAGATGTTAAAATTCAATTGTTTGAACATTTTAAGGAAGTTCGAAACCTGAATATCATCCTTGCTCTTTTGCTTCTCTTTCCTCAACCTTGAAGGATAAGGTATATTGGATGAAGAAGAAGGCTTTAAGGGAATAGGATCACTCACAACCACGGGTGGTGGGGAAATGGGGATAGAGGGTGAAGGAGGTGGGGAAAGTTGCTCTTTTTCCTTGTTCACAATCACCGGTGGAGGTGTAGGAAGCTCGGGTTCCATATAACCTTTTCCACTACGAGTGGTGATTGCTTTCATCTCCCCTCTTGGATTCGCAACGGTATTACTCGGAAGAGTACCCGAAGAAGAGGGTTGATTACCTTGGATGAGCGAACCAATCATATCACGAAGGTGAAGAGCTTGATTGTTAAAAGAGTTTGGCATGTTTGCATTCATTGTATCATTGTGTTTGGCCATATCATTCTTTAGCTCGGCTCGAATATCGTTCCCTTGCTTTGCCATTTCTCCCTTCAAGTTGCGGACTTGACTCTGAAGATTCATCACCAACTCCCGATTAGTCTTCATGAATGTCTCGACTTCTGGATTCACTGCCATCGGTTGATTGAGAGGTGGAGCCTGGTAAGCTTGAGAATTTCCTTGAGTTGGGTATGGGTTTCTTTGGGATTGATATTGATTGTTTGCACGAGGTTGGGATTGATTGTAGCTTTGTTGTTGGTTTTGGTTTGCAGGAGGGAAACCGGGGGGAGCAAGATAATTGTTGGATCGATAACTTAGCAAGTTACGGTCTCCTTGAGGGCGGGCTTGATAGCCTCCCGTGGGATAAGTACCGTATGCTGCGTTAACGTCTTCAGAATAATTGCCTTGGGTAGAAGGACAATCATTGTAAGAATGAGGACCACCACATGTGTCACAAGAAATAGCAACGGCTTTAGCTTGTTGAAAGTGGTTTGTGGCCATGGCCATGAAATTCTTGTTCATTTCAGCGAGTTGGCGAGAAATTTCAGACATTTCAGGATTGGAGGTAGTAGAAGAAACATTGACTCTCGAGTTAGATCTTGAGGATGCGGATGAATCCCAATTCTTGTGGTGAGTAGTCATGTTTTCGATCAACTCTCGACACTCCTCCGGTCTCCTTTTCATAAAAGTACCACCGGCGGCGGCATTGATCGTGTCACGATCACGAAAGGTGAGACCATTGTAGAAGGTGTCAATGAGAGTGACGGGGAGCATATTGTGATTAGGACAGCGGTCGATCAAATCATTGTAACGTTCCCAAGCATCGAAAAGCGATTCATCATTCTCTTGCATAAATCCACTGATTTGGTTGCGAAGGCTAGTGACCATGGATGGGGGAAAGTAGCGCGATAAAAAGCGTTGAGTCATGTCGTTCCACGTGTGAATAGAATTCTTAGGAAGACGGTCAAACCATTTTTCGGCATGGTGAGAAAGTGAGTGTGGAAAAAGTTGAAGGCGAAGGTCATCCATAGAAACACCGGGGCATTTCATGCTTTGGGTAATGGTAATGAATTTGTCGAGGTGTTTGTTGGCATCATCATCCGGAATTCCACGAAATGGGTTCGTTTGCACTTGTTGTATCATATGATGCTTCAACGAAAACTCCTGAGCCGTAACGTGCATTGGCGCAATCGGGCCTCCGCGTCCATTCATGGTGGGTTGGCACAATTCCTCCATGGTTCGTAAATCGGGTTGAAGGACATTGTTGTTGTTGTTGTTGTGGTTGTTATTCAAATTATTTTGAGGTGGGTGATTATTGTTGTTGTTAACACCAGCCATATCTAAATCTTCACGATTCTCGGGCTCAGAATAGTTTGTAGATCTAGTACGCATGCACCTGCAGAAGAAAAATATACACAAGAAATATCTATATAATCTTTTTGGTTGTTATAGGTTTTTTAATGTTTTTGTATTTTTGAAGAGTTTTATATTTTTTAGGATTTTTGGAAATTTTTAAAGCAATGAAAATAACGTTCAAAGAACGGATCCCAAAATTCAATGCGTCTCTCACTAGAAACCGTTTATCTTAACGAAAAGAGCCGGCAGCGGCGCCATTTAATACATGTTTTTTACACCTCGTATCAAAGTTCGTTAAAGTTCCGAATCTTTTCGAATTGAAAACCGGTCTAAAGAGCGACTCAATCGTCTTTTGGTGAATCAAAGGTTTGGTTGATTTGTTTTTAAACTAAATGCAAGTAATTAAAGTGTCGTTGAGTAAAAGGGAAGTTAAACGATTAATTTGAATAACGAGTAAAAATAAATGCATATAAACGTAAAGGTGACAATGGAAAAGAACTAAATCACTAAATAAAACTATCACTTGGAAAATTTTTAGAAAATAAAAGGTACTATAAGAAAGTTATATCGAAAGAAACCAAAAACAGCCAAAAGGGAGCCCGATCGGAATGTATTCCGATCGGATGGTCGGAATGGTGGGAAGAAGTAACACAATCGGAATATCCGCAAGACTGTCAATCGGAAAGTGGGATTAGGGACCCAATCGGAATGTTCAACTTAACCAAATCGGAATATATAAGAAAGATTAGCAATCGGAATATCCAAAATCACATGAATCGGAATATGTAATAGAGCTCAATCGGAATAGGTGAAATGCTACCAATCGGAATAAGGGACGGATCAATCGGAATACACGTAAATACCCCCAATCGGAATATTGGACAAAGGACCAATCGGAAAGGGTAAACCCTAATCCGATTGGGTAAATCGGAATGAGGGAAAGGGGTCCGGTCGGAATGGTCAATCGGAAAAGGAGGTTGAACCGCCTCCTAAAAATGGGGAAATCGGTTAGAAGAGCCGATCGGAAAAAACCAATCGGAAAGGGGATTAAAACCCTTTCCGAAATCTAAGGGATTCGAGCTAAAAGCTAGAAAATAAGCTATTAAGTTGAGCTTATTCCCAAAACTAAATCGAATCAACAAAACCGAATCAAATAAGCACTTTAATCAACTTATCTAACTCGAAATCAAGCAACTTTTTAGATCAAACAATAAAAATATAAACTTTTTAATAAAACTTTTAATAAGAAAAATAAGATGATCATAAAAGTAAGCCAATAAGCACAAAAGTCTTAAAGCTTAATCAAATGAAACCTTATAAAATGATCAAAAGATTAACTTTTTAGCATGAAATCAATTAGAACAACACGGATCACATGATAATCACACCAAAACCAATCTTAAATCAAAGAAAAGTAGAATGAGATTAAGAAATAAAAGCTTAAAATGGAACTTTGATTAATGAAATAAGCAATACAAAGATGTTTAATCTTAAAAGATTAAAAGAAAAACAATGAACTAGTGAGAGAAAGTTTAAGACTTTCTCTCTCTAAAAACTACAAAGTGAAAAGTTAACTAAAAACTCTAACTACCCTCCTAATGACTATTAGGAGGGTATTTATAGGGAAGGAGTGCATGTGTTGCATCTTCTCTCTTGCTTTCTTCACGTTTTCTCGACTCGACTTTAATTCTTCGTCTTTGTCGTCTCGGGATTTGAACTTGTCTTTTAATTTTCTTCTTCTATTAGACTTAAGTTCTTCGACTTCGTTAAACTTCCGTCTTTTGACTTTTTCTTCGATAAATCTTCAGAATAGGCCTTGGACTTCCGTTCTTTTTGCACTCTTGATCTTTTGACTTCGTCTTTTCCCGTTTTCTTCGATAAAAGCCCGTGAAAGCCCGTGTTTTCTTCCTTTTTCATATTTTGGCCCTAAAACACCATAAAAACACAAACCACGCATAATTCCGACTTTTACGACATAAATCACACGTTTTGGTCTTGTTATTATTGGAAATAAGTGGTAAAAGGATAAGTGTTTTCACACTTATTAAGGATTTTTGTCAGGTTCTTCTTAGTGTTCCTTTTTAATTTTCATATCTTTATTTTCAAGCTTTATTTTTCCCGCCTTTTTATTTAATTGCACCTTAAGATTACTTGCCTTAGTTTTATTTTAAACTTGCCTTAGTTTAAGTTTTAGTTGCGTTTTAAGTTTGCCTTAGATAGATTTAAGTTTGCGTCATTTATTTTAAGTGCCCTTTAATTTTAGTCACGCTTTTAAATACTTGCACCTTTATTTTAATTAGACTTAGATTTATTTTAATAGCACCTTTACGTTAATTGTTTTGCACTTTTATTTAAAAACAACCAAAATTATTTGTTTCACCAAAAAACGACTGAGTCACATAGGGAACCTAGATCAATTCGTTAAGATACCGAAAACGAACTTTTCAACTAGCAAAAACCAGTATCAAATGGCGCCGTTGCCGGCTCTTTTTGTAAAGATTAACGGTTTTCTGTGAGAGACGCGTTGCTTTTTGGGATCCGTTCACTTGTGAGCGTTATTTTTCTTGCATAAAATTCAAAAAAAAAAAAACCATAAAAATTCAAAAATTGATAAAAATACAAAAAAATTAAAAATTTCAAAAATCCAAAAAGATTTTATCTTTCTTGTGTATATATATTGTATTTGTGTTTTGTTTCTTTTTCTTTTGTCTTTGTAGGTGCATGCGTACTAGATCTTCTAATTATCAAGAGCCCGAGCCTCAAGAAGATTTAGCTATGTCTGGTGTAAACAACAATAATCCACCGTACCCTAATAATAACAACAATGTTCTTCCACAGCCCGATCTTCGGACCATGGAGGAACTTTGTCAACCAACCATGTTTGGACGAGGAGGACCGATTGCGCTGATGCAAATCAACGCTCCTGAGTTTTTGTTGAAGCACCACATGATTCAGCAAGTACAACAAACCCATTCCATGGATTGCCTGATGATGATGCCAACAAACACCTCGAAAAGTTCATAACAATCACCCAAAGCATGAAGTTGGCTGGTGCCACAATGGATGAACTTCGCCTACAACTCTTTCCACACACTTTATTACATCATGCCGAGAAATGGTTTGATCGTCTCCCGAAGAATTCTATTCACACTTGGGATGACATGACTCAACGCTTTTTATCGCGCTACTTTCCACCATCCATGGTCACGAGCCTTCGCAATCAAATCAGCGGTTTCATGCAAGATCCTGATGAATCTCTTTTTGATGCTTGGGAGAGATATAATGTCTTGATTGCTAGATGTCCAAACCACAACATGCTTCCCGTCACATTGATTGACACTTTCTACAACGGTTTGACTTTTCGAGATCGTGATACGATAAATGCAGCCGCCGGTGGCACATTCATGAAAAGGATACCCGAGGAGTGTAGAGAGCTAATTGAGAACATGACTACTCATCATAAAAACTGGGATTCCTCTGCTTCTTCAAGGAACAACCCGAGAGTCAATGTTTCCTCTACCTCAGCAAACCCTGAGATGACCGAACTCACCCGCATGATGACCGAAATGAGCAAAAGTATTACGCTTCTCGCTTCAAACCAACAACAACAACAAGTTAAAGCGGTTGCTAATCCTTGTGAAACATGTGGCGGTCCACACTCATACACCGATTGTCCTTCGACACAAGGAAATCCGGAAAATGTGTATGTAGCTTATGGTAATTATTCACCGGAAAATTACCAAGTTCGACCTCAAGGGGATAGAAATCTGCTGAGCTACCGTTCCAACAACTACCTTTCACCCGGTTTTTCTCCTCAAAACCAAAACCCCGCCAACAACTACAATAGAAGCAACCAAATCCCACCAAGAGCTTCTAATCCTTATCACCCACCCGCTCAACAAACCCCACCCATTAACCCCGATGTTGAGGCCACAATGAGAACCCAAGATGAGCAAATCAAGAATCTGCAAAGCCGAATTATCAATCTTAGAGGAGATATCACGAAACAAGGAAATGAGATAAGGTCCGAGGTTCGCGATAATATTCAATCCTCCTTCAGCACCCAAACAACTGAATTAAAGAATCTGTTGGCTAGTTTCTTGCCCGCCGCTCAACCTTCTTCTTCGGGTTCTCTACCTTCAAACACCGTCACTAATCCGCGAGCTAATGTGAGTGCTATTACTACCCGTAGTGGAGTCACCATCGTAGGACCACCAATCCCACCACCATCATCTACACCTCCTCCACCACCATGTATCCCTACTCCTCCTACACCTAGTATTATTGCACCATTACCGTCTCCGCCTCGTCATGACGATGTATCTCGGAAGGACCCTTCAACATCTCAACCTTTACCGACTACACCTTCACCTTCCACCTATAAACCCAGAATCCCATACCCTTCTCGCATAGGCAAGACCAACGATCTAACA
This sequence comes from Glebionis coronaria, assembly GCA_025667525.1. Classification (NCBI taxonomy): domain Eukaryota; kingdom Viridiplantae; phylum Streptophyta; class Magnoliopsida; order Asterales; family Asteraceae; genus Glebionis; species Glebionis coronaria. The sequence continues at coordinate 167,756,192 of CM046882.1, read as the reverse complement.
AAGGAGGACTCTCAAGTGACAAAATATATCAATATGATTTCTCAAATGGGCTTCAGCATTAGTTTTCTTGAAGCACTTGTCCACATGCCCAAATTTGTTAAAGCATTTAAGGAATTGCTTAACAAGAAGGAGAAGCTGATTGAACTCGCCAACACACGCTTAAATGAAAACTGCTCTGCATTTATTCTTAAAGAACTTTCGGAAAAGCTAGGAGATCCAGGTCGTTTTGTGTTGCCTTGCGTATTCAACAAAACTGAAGAATTTACTGCCCTTGCTGATCTCGGGGCTAGTATAAATTTGATGACACTGAGTGTTTGGAAAACACTATCATTACCCGCCCTCACTCCAACAAAGATGACTCTTGAACTTGCGAATCGCACTCTCGCTTACCCCGTTGGTATAGCCGAAGATGTGTTCATCAAAGTTGGCGGATTTACTTTCCCGGTCGATTTTGTCGTAGTTGATTATGAAATGGACCCTCGTATTCCTTTAATACTTGGTCGGCCATTCTTGAGATCCGGACGTGCTTTAGTGGATGTTGCCGAAGGTGAGTTAATCTTACGAGTCGAGAATGACTCACAAATTTTCAAAATGGGGAAGCTTACAAGCAAATACTATGGACGAGAATCAGTGAATATGATTAATGTGCTCGATGACTTTACCGTCTATGACAATCCTCTATTCGATTCTTCCATCGATAATCCACTCTTTGAAGATAATATGGATGATTCTCGCTCCACTTTGGACGCTTCTCCCATTTATGATTCTCCACCGGTCTTTGATGCTTATGATGATGATTCTAGCTCAGATTTGGATGATTTTGATTGTACTTCTGAGTATCCCGAGCTGCCCACTTTCGATGATTTTGATGAGGCTGATACTCTCTCGAGCGATTCTTCACATGATGAAGATCCTCCGCCATCACTCGATCCTACTTTGGACGATTACTCATTTGAGGAAGATTTCTCTGAATTTCTCAACACTTACTTCCCTCATGAGAGTGATGCTCCTCCTTATGACTTTGAAGATTATCGTCTTGATCCTACTTTGGATTTGAAGACCATTCTGTCAAAGGAGAAGAAACCGGTTGACACCAATATCTGTTGCACATATGATTTGACACCTCTTTGTCCCCCTTCTGAGGACGAGGTTGTGCTTCTTTGCGGATATTCTTCACACTCGGCTGAGCCTGAGTGCTATTTTCCCCTAAAGAAAAAGGTCTTCGACCCCGGTATTGAAGTCTTTAAGCCATCTCAGTATCCACCTGATGAAATAAAAGGAAAAATCGGTGGAATTATTGAAGACATGCTTGCACCTCACCATACTTGCTTCCACCGTGCTCCATCTTTGCTTAAGGGAACCTTGCCACTTCTTCTTTGGCTTGCCTTGTTCACCTTAAGCTTGTGTTATTTGCTCGATGAAAACTATGTCTTTGATCCTGGTGGATATGTTTCATGTTTCTTCCGTTGATGATCAAGGTCGAGTCAGGCTAATGACTCGGTTAACAAAAATCAAGCGCTTCTTGGGAGGCAACCCATGCATCTATCTTTTCGCTTTCTTTATCATAAGTGTAGGGGAAGACCCTTTGGTTTGCTATTTCCTCTCCTCACTTCTTAATCAGGGATTCGAGCTTCAATGATCCACTCTTGATGATTCTTGACGACCCGTGATTCTGTGTTCTACTTCTTCCCGGTTCTATCCTAAACTCTTTTCGATTCACTATTTTATATATTTTCTCAATATTAAAATAGGAATCTCTTTAGTTGTCTTTTCCTTAGCGATATTTAAACAACGTGCACAATGTCCTAAGTGTAGGGGAGTTTACTCCCACATGCTTAAACATTGGGGACAATGTTTATCTTAAGTGTAGGGGGGACTTCTATCGAAGTTAAGTGGTCTTTTCCTTGTATTTTTCCTCATTTTAACCGGAAAAATCAATTTTTCGACATTTTTCAAAATTTTTGATCTATTTTGGCCTATTAGTTTTTCCCTTTGTATAGTTATTTTCATGCCTTATTAGAATAAATGTTTAAATAAGTGGTTTTCATTTTCAAACGTTGTGAATCTTTTGACTCAATCCGAGTTTACTTATCTAAGTTTACTCTAGCTAGTATCCTTAACATGTTTAAGTCAAGTTTTGCTAGGCTTTTATATAGGGAGCTATAAAACGCGAAAGTCTTAACTCTCGCGAGTTAAGAACAAGAACTTTTCGCAAGTTCCTATAATTGATCCTAGAGAGTCGTTTATCAAGGGAACTTTAAAATGCGATTTCTAAACTTGAAAAAGTCTAAGAATTTGCAAGATCCTATAGGCGACTCGAAAACCCAAAACTTTGATTTAGTAGGCTAAGTATCCACGAGTCTCATTCCTTGAGATTTTAAACTGTGGAGAACGAGAGATGATAGAGCCAATTATAAGTTCGGTATTCTTTTGTGAATTTATGTGAGTTAATTATGAGCCTATTCTCCCATCGCTTGCTAATAATTTATCTGCTAATAAATAAGGTTGTACGATTTGAAAAGTTACTTAGCTTCTAGCCCAAGATCGTTTAAAAGTTGCTCGGTATGGATTAGAGTTCATAGCCAAGGCATAACTTATTGAAGCGGAATGCGAAGACTGGCGAGTCCGAAAAGGCCCCAACAAGGCATAAGGGCTATATTTTGTTGCTAAAGATCCAAAAGTGATGTGAAGAATCATTTATCGAAAATCAATATGAAGGATCGAGACACACGACGAAAAGCAAATACTCCCCAAAGTCATGGAGAAGTGTATCCGAAAAGACCCTAACAAGGTATGAGGATAAATAGATCCAAGTCATAAAAGGAGGCGGATCGTTGTATATCAAAGTCCAAAATAAAGATTGGAGAAAAATGAAGAAGTCGTGGTCCAAGTATGAATCTCTCAAAACTTCAAGTGAAGAAATTCCATTATGAAGAGAAGACCATAATTTCATGAACGTCTCTCAAGGTTTGAAGTATGAAGTCGCTACCAAATATCGGTCCGAGAAAGGTCTCAAATCGCGAAGCGAGTTATGCCAAGATATGAACTTTATGAGGTCCCGAGAAGCAGTTTTAAAAGATTTTGTCCTTTAGCTAACTATTGATTAAATCGTTCACTTTATTTTCAGACTTAATAACTATCGAAATACGTCAAAAATGCATCCTCGTGATCATTCAAGACAATAATAAATTATAAGAGATACACCTAGGAATAAGGGAGTCTAAGTGAGTAATTGGCCCACATGAGTTCGTGATAGTTTACTAATTATAATAACAATGATCTCGTTTTTAAGCTTGGTTTGGAGAAAGTGAAAACTTGAGGATGATGATTATTCATGACATTTCCAAAACCCAAGGTATGCTTTTGATTTCTTTATTTTGTATGTTTTTAATTTTCTATTTCTTTAATAAAGGCCACTATGGATTGATTAGGATGAAAAGTGTAAACGTGCTTTGTAACTAATGCATTGCATGAGGACATTGCAATGGTCAAGTGTAGGGGATTTGATATGTGTGTAAACACACATCTTTTCTACCACTTAATTACAATAATAACCGGACCAAAACGTGTATTTTATGTCTTTTATGTCGGAATTATGCGTGGTTTGTGTTTTTGTTGTGATTTAGGACGAAAAGGTGAAAAGTGGAGAAAACACAGACATTCACGGGCATTTACGGACTTTTATTGAAGAAAAAGATGAAAGACGAAGTCGAGAAGTCAAGAGTGCAAAAATAACGAAAGTCCAAGACCAATTCTGAAGATTTATCGAAGAAAAAGTCAAAAGACGGAAGTTTATCAAAAGCCGAAGAACTCAAGTCTATTTCATTGAAGAATTTAAAGAAGAGTTCAAAGAAATCCCAAGCCAAAAAGTCCTTAAAGTCCAAGTTTAATGAAGATTAAAAGAAGGAAGGACTAATGATGCAATTAATGAAGATTAAAAGAAGGAGGGACCTAATGACGCAATTAAGAAGAAATGAAGGAGGGGAGGAAGCTTCCTAATCCTCCCCTATATATAGATTAGGATGGTTAATCATTTTCTTTGTTGGCTAGAGTGACACTAGTTCTTCCATTTTCTTTACCTTGTCATTTAAATACTTGTCAATTTAATTACCTTGTCTTGCACCTTAAATTCATTTAATTTCAAGTAAGTTTTCATTTAATTATTGTCAATCTTTACTTTATCTTGTCAATCTCTTATCTACCTTTCTTAATCTTTGATTTTTATGTTTATGTTTGTGTTCATGTTCATGCTTTTATTTTGATCAAATGGGTTTTTGATTATTGTGGTTAAAGTTGTTAGATTTCTTGATATTGATTGTTTGTTTATGATTAATTGATGTTTTGATTGAATCGTTTGTTGATTTTAGTTAAATCTGTGGTAGATTAGTTGTTATTTTTGATCCCTTGTTCTTCGGGAAGTTTGTTTGTGTTTCTGTATTCCCAGGAAAAGTTCCGAGCCAAGGCAAGAGAGGAGTCTTCATTCGGAAGTTTGAATTTCCGAACCAAGGGGTTTCATCCGGAACATTCAAAGTTCCGGATCAAGAGTGCTCATTCGGAACTCAAAAGTTCCGAGTCAAGACTTTCATTCGGAACTTAAAAAGTTCCGGATCAAGCAATTCATTCGGAACTTTAAAAGTTCCGGATCAATACTTCCGGACGAACTTCCGACTCAATTCTTCTGAACGAACTTCCGGATCAACACCAAACTTCCGAGTCAAGGTATCTTCATTCGGAACTTCTCAAAAGTTCCGGATCAACTCGAAAGTTCCGAACCAAAGGCAAAAGTTCCGGATCAATATCTTCCGAACGAAGTTCCGGATCAAGGGAAGTAAAAAGTTCCGGGTCAAGCCAAAACTTCCGAACCAAGCCTGTTTCATTCGGAAGTTTAAAAGTTCTGAGTCAAGCTAGTTCATTCGGATGTTTTGAACTTCCGAATCAAGGATTTTTGTCAGGTTCTTCTTAGTGTTCCTTTTTAATTTTCTTATCTTTATTTTCAAGCTTTATTTTTCTCGCCTTTTTATTTAATTGCACCTTAAGATTACTTGCCTTAGTTTTATTTTAGACTTGCCTTAGTTTAAGTTTTAGTTGCGTTTTAAGTTTGCCTTAGATAGATTTAAGTTTGCGTCATTTATTTTAAGTGCCCTTTAATTTTAGTCACGCTTTTAAATACTTGCACCTTTATTTTAATTAGACTTAGATTTATTTTAATAGCACCTTTACGTTAATTGTTTTGCACTTTTATTTAAAAACAACCAAAATTATTTGTTCACCAAAGAACGACTGAGTCACATAGGGAACCTAGATCAATTCGTTAAGATACCGAGAACAACAATTGAACCTAGCAAAATCTCTTCATTAGCAACAAGAAAACGTAGTGTCAATAATCATATCTGAGAAGCATACCAAAACCACTTGTATTCCATTTTTAGCATATATCCCCCTCACAGGTTTTAAAATCATTTATAAAACATTTAAAAGTGAGGCTATGAACTCACCTTATGTCCATAGAATCCGAGCTATGACCAGATATATTTCACATATAAACATCTTGATCATACAAACTACAACTTGGTCTCATAAACAATAGCTTCATGTCACATAAACCTGGATTAATACATTGTGTATAGTATCAAGTCTTTAATTTTTTGTTCAATATTTCTAAGTATTTGATTACATGTTCTTTAATTATTATTTTGTGGTAATTCTAGCATCATTTTTCAGGCCATCATACTTAGAAGTCATTCTATAAACGTTTGAGGAGCGATGGCACTTTAAATCGTAAACCCAACCACTCAGTCAGAACGTAATATCGAGATGGAACATCTTTGTACAAAGATCCCTACTAACATGATACTTTCATTACTTCCTTATACTCATAATTAATATTCTTTAGGTTCAACATTGGCAAAAATAGCCTGTTAGCCGTATTTAAAGTGATGGTCATATAATATACCGTTGCGAAGCTCGTGAAAAATGCTATTCAACGGCGTCGAGAGTTCTTAGTTATTAATGTTTATGTAACGGGAATTAGTCCCGAACACACAAATGAGGAAGGCCTCCTAATCTTGTTAGTCATAGTATAAAAGGCCTCTCCTCCTCATTTGTGAGTGTGTGTTTTCCATTTTGTTTTGATCTTAGAGAGAGAATGGGTGTTTGTTTCTCTCACTAGGAAAAACACCATCTTTGTTTTCTTTCTTTCTTTCCTTAATCTAATCTTTCCTTTTTAGTTTAATCTTTGTTTAATCTTCATCTACTTTATCATCTTTATTAGTTCTTCATCATCACCATAATAGTTCTACATCTATTTCGTTCCATATCTTCATCACGTCTCTTAAAGAACTTTTCTTTTCGTGTTTGATTTGTGTGTAAAGGTCCTACAAGTGGTATCATTCGCCAAGGGATTCGTGGATAGCGTTTTGGTGGCTTTTGTTGGCTTAAAATCCTTAAAAGTTGCGAACCATAGTGCGAAATCCAGTTTTTTTCCGAGTTCCTTCTTGTTAGAAATACATTTTTAACGTATATTAGAAGTATCGGTCACTCCACAATATTATTAATGTTGTATAACTCGTAGTTAATGTTTGCTTATTTAGTTAAGTAAAAACCGGCCCATGGGCTTGTCATGGGTCGGCCCAAGCCCATTAGAGGCTTGGATATAAATACTAATAAGTGTGAAAACACTTATCCTTTTACCACTTATTTCCAGTAATAACAAGACCAAAACGTGTGATTTATGTCGTAAAAGTCGGAATTATGCGTGGTTTGTGTTTTTATTGTGTTTTAGGACCAAAATATGAAAAAGGAAGAAAACACGGGCTTTCACGGGCTTTTATTGAAGAAAACGGGAAAAGACGAAGTCAAAAGATCAATAGTGCTTAAAGAACGGATGTCCAAGACCTATTCTGGAGATTTATCGAAGAACAAGTCTAAAGACGGAAGTTTAATGAAGTCAAAGAACTTAAGTCTAATAGAAGAAGAAAATTAAAAGACAAGTTCAAATCCCGAGACTACAAAGACGAAGAATTAAAATTGAGTCGAGAAGAAAAAGAAAGAAGAAAGCACCACACATGCCTCCCACTTCCCTATAAATACCCTCCTAATCACATTAGGAGGGGGTTAGCTAGTTTTTATTTTTCAAGTTTCTTTCTAGTTTTTAGAGAGAGAAAGTCTTAAACTTTCTCTCACTAGTTCATCTTTCTTTTTTTTAATCTTTCAAGATTAAACACTTTTGTATTGCTTATTTCATTAATCAAAGTTCTATTTTAAGCTTTTGATCCTTACTCTCATTCTACACTTCTTGATTTACTCTACCTTTGATCCGAATTTCACATCTCATTCGTATGATTTGATGTTTTTCGTGAATAAAGGTTTGATCTTTTGGATTACACACAAGCTTTTACACGTTTAGGCCATAAGCTCATAATGCTTATTGGCTTATTCGAATCTTAGCTTATTGATTCTCGGATTTTGCAAAAGGTTTTAATAAGTTTAAAGTTCATTTCATAAAGTTCTTGAATTTATGTTTTGGAAGTGTTAAATTTAAGCTTTTTGAATTATTTAAGATCCGTTTAGATTTGCTTATTGCATTTGCTTATTGAGATTCACTCTTGCCACAAATTTCGGAAATTGTTATATCCCATCGCAATCTTAGGGTTTTGACAAACATTCCGACGGTCTACTACACATTCCGATAGCTTTGGTTTTTGATCGCAATAACCCATTAGGGTTTTACTTTGCGATCGGTTGGTTAATCCCCTTATTCCGATCTGGGTTGCGATAGCTTATTGCGATCGCATATTCCGACGGATCTTAAGGCCTTGGTTAAGACGAAGTGCTGCCCATTTTTCGACAGCATCATTCCGATAGATATACATTGCGACAGTTGTACCTTACATTATTCCGATCTGAATCATCGCAATAGTGGCTTTCCGATAGATGATCATTGCGATAGTATTGATCTTGACTATTCCGATGGTTAATGTTAGTTATATTCCGATGGTTGCAATTTTGGTGTATTCCGATGGACATGAATTGCTTTATTCCGATTGATTAAGTTTTTAAGTTTTTAAGTTCTTCAAAGTTTTAAGTTTAAGTATTTTCTTAATTAACTTTAATTTTAATTTTGTCCAAGTTCAAATTTACTCAACGACACTTTAATTATTTGCTAGTAGTTTAAAACAAACAAACCAAACCATTCTCTTGATTCACCAAAAGACGATTGAGTCGCACTTAAGACCGGTTTTCAATTCGAAAAGATTCGGAACTTTAACGAACTTTGATACGAGGTGTAAAAAACATGTATTAAATGGCGCCGCTGCCGGCTCTTTTCGTTAAGATAAACGGTTTCTAGTGAGAGACGCATTGAATTTTGGGATCCGTTCTTTGAACGTTATTTTCATTGCTATAAAAATTTCCAAAAATCCATAAAAAATATAAAACTCTTCAAAAATACAAAAACATTAAAAAAAACCTATAAAAACCAAAAAGATTATATAGATATTCCTTGTGTATATTTTTCTTCTGCAGGTGCATGCGTACTAGATCTACAAACTATTCTGAGCCCGAGAATCGTGAAGATTTAGATATGGCTGGTGTTAACAACAACAATAATCACCCACCTCAAAATAATTTGAATAACAACCACAACAATAACAACAACAACAATGTCCTTCAACCTGATTTACGAACCATGGAGGAATTGTGCCAACCCACCATGAATGGACGCGGAGGCCCGATTGCGCCAATGCACGTCACGGCTCAGGAGTTTTCGTTGAAGCATCACATGATACAACAAGTGCAAACGAACCCGTTTCGTGGAATTCCGGATGATGATGCCAACAAACACCTCGACAAATTCATTACCATTACCCAAACCATGAAGTGCCCCGGTGTTTCTATGGATGACCTTCGCCTTCAACTTTTTCCACACTCACTTTCTCACCATGCCGAAAAATGGTTTGACCGTCTTCCTAAGAATTCTATTCATACGTGGAACGACATGACTCAACGCTTTTTATCGCGCTACTTTCCCCCATCCATGGTCACTAGCCTTCGTAACCAAATCAGTGGATTTATGCAAGAGAATGATGAATCGCTTTTCGATGCTTGGGAACGTTACAATGATTTGATCGACCGCTGTCCTAATCACAATATGCTCCCCGTCACTCTCATTGACACCTTCTACAATGGTCTCACTTTTCGTGATCGTGACACGATCAATGCCGCCGCCGGTGGTACTTTTATGAAAAGGAGACCGGAGGAGTGTCGAGAGTTGATCGAAAACATGACTACTCACCACAAGAATTGGGATTCATCCGCATCCTCAAGATCTAACTCGAGAGTCAATGTTTCTTCTACTACCTCAAATCCTGAAATGTCTGAAATTTCTCGACAACTCGCTGAAATGAACAAGAATTTCATGGCCATGGCCACAAACCACTTTCAACAAGCTAAAGCCGTTGCTATTTCTTGTGACACATGTGGTGGTCCTCATTCTTACAATGATTGTCCTTCTACCCAAGGCAATTATTCTGAAAACGTTAACGCAGCTTACGGCACTTATCTCATGGGTAGCTATCCAGCTCGCCCTCAAGGAGACCGTGGCTTGCTAAGTTATCGTTCCAACAATTATCTTGCTCCTCCCGGTTTCCCTCCTGCAAACCAAAACCAACAACAAAGCTACAACCGAAACAACCAATCCCAACCTCGTGCTCAAAATCAATATCAATCCCAAAGAAACCCATACCCAACTCAAGGAAATTCTCAAGCTCCACCTCTCAATCAACCGATGGCCGTAAGTCAAGACGTCGAAACGTTCATGAAGACTAATCGTGAGATGGTGACGAATCTTCAGAGCCAATTTGTCAACTTGAAGAATGACATGGTGAAACAAGGGAGTGATATTAGAGCCGAGCTAAGTAATGATATGGCCAAACACAGCAATGATATTAATGCCAACATGCAAAACTCTTTCAACAATCAAGCTCTTCACCTTCGTGATATGATTGGTTCGCTCATCCAAAGTAATCAATCCTCTTCTTCGGGTACTCTTCCGAGTAATACCGTTGCGAATCCAAGAGGGGAGATGAAAGCAATCACCACTCGTAGTGGAAAAGGTTATATGGAACCCGAGCTTCCTACACCTCCACCGGTGATTGTGAACAAGGAAAAAGAGCAACTTTCTTCACCTCCTTTACCATCTATCCCCATTTCCCCACCACCCGTGGTTGTGAGTGATCCTATTCCTTTAAAGACTTATTCTTCATCCAATATACCTTATCCTTCAAGGTTGAGGAAAGAGAAGCAAAAGAGCAAGGATGATATTCAGGTTTCGAACTTCCTTAAAATGTTCAAACAATTGAATTTTAACATCTCCTTTGCCGAGGCTCTCGCTCACATGCCCAAATACGCTAAGATGTTTAAAGATCTTTTAAGTGATAAGGAGAAGCTTCTTGACATTGCTCAGACCCACCTTAATGAGAATTGCTCCGCAGTGCTCTTAAGGAAATTGCCCACCAAACTTGGTGATCCGGGTCGCTTCTTGATTCCTTGCAACTTCCCGGGAGTAGAGAATTGCATGGCCCTAGCCGATCTAGGTGCCAGTATAAACTTAATGCCTTTAAGTGTTTGGAAGCAATTATCTCTCCCCGAGCTAGTCCCCACCAAAATGACTTTGGAGTTAGCCAACCGTACGGTTGCTTATCCAGTGGGGATAGCCGAAGATGTCTTTGTTTGCGTCGATAAATTCACCTTTCCGGCGGATTTTGTCGTCGTTGATTACGAAATGGATCCCCGTGTTCCATTAATCGTTGGACGTCCATTTCTGAGGACCGGTCGCACTCTTATTTATGTAGCCGCAGGCGAAATAATCATGAGAGTTGGTGACGATCAAATTGTATTCAACATGGGTAAGATTTCTAAGCAACCTTATTCATATGAGAGTGTTAATGCTATTGATGTTCTCGATGAGGCTTGTGAAGAACAATTTCATGATGCTTGCAAAAGTACTCTTACTTCTCTACCCAATGTTGAGACCGTTGCCTCAATTGCTCCAGCATTGACTCCTTTCGAAGAAAGTGACTTGGATGACTTTGAAGCTAGCTTGGGTCCTCTCGATATTAAGTATGATAATTTGTCCACAAATTGGGATGAAGACATTAGTACTATTGAGAGACTTCTCAATGAGGACCCATTCTCTCCTCCTGCTCCTAAAGAGGTGACTAATGATGATCCATCGTTAGTTTCACCATCTATTGAGGATCCTCCTACTCTCGAGCTTAAGGACCTACCACCTCATCTTGAGTACGTTTTTCTGGAAGACGACGAGAAGCTACCGGTCATCATCGCAAAGGATCTGAAAGAAGACGAAAAAGCCCAACTTGTCGCTGTGTTGAAGAAGCATAAAAGTGCTATCGCTTGGAAAATCTCTGACATCCGTGGAATTGATCCTCACTTTTGCACACATAAAATTCTCATGGAGGACGACTTTAAGCCCACAATTCAAAGTCAACGAAGGGTGAATCCTAAAATACATGAAGTCATCAAAAAAGAGGTTATCAAACTTCTTGATGCGGGTATGATTTACCCTATTTCGGATTCACCGTGGGTCAGTCCAGTCCATTGTGTGCCTAAGAAAGGTGGTATCACCGTTGTGCCCAATGCAAACAACGAGTTGATTCCTACCCGTCTCATTACTGGGTGGAGAGTTTGTATAGACTACCGCAAACTCAATGATGCCACGAGAAAGGATCATTTCCCTCTACCTTTTATGGACCAAATGCTTGAACGTCTAGCTGGTAATGAATATTACTGCTTTCTGGATGGTTTCTCGGGTTATTTTCAAATACCCATCGATCCCCAAGATCAAGAAAAAACAACATTCACTTGTCCCTACGGCACATTTGCTTATAAACGAATGCCTTTTGGCTTATGCAATGCCCCCGGGACTTTCCAAAGGTGCATGTTGGCTATCTTTCATGATATGGTTGAGCAAACCATGGAAGTCTTCATGGATGATTTCTCGGTCTTCGGGGATTCCTTCTCTGCTTGCCTTGCCAATTTGGAACGTATGCTTAAGCGGTGCGAAGACACTCGCCTTGTTCTGAATTGGGAAAAATGCCATTTTATGGTAAAAGAAGGCATTGTGCTAGGACACAAAATCTCTAAAGCCGGTCTTGAAGTCGACCGTGCTAAAGTGGATGTCATAGCCAAATTACCTCCACCTTCAACCGTGAAGGGTGTGAGAAGTTTTCTGGGTCATGCGGGTTTCTATCGAAGATTCATTCAAGATTTCTCTAAAATCGCTCGCCCGATGACCCACCTCTTGGAAAAAGATACTCCTTTTATCTTTTCTAAAGAGTGTCTCGAAGCCTTCAATCTTCTAAAAGACAAGCTAACTAAGGCACCGGTCTTGGTTACCCCTAATTGGGAGCTGCCTTTTGAATTGATGTGCGATGCTAGCGATTTTGCTATTGGTGCGGTTTTGGGCCAAAGAGTGAATAAACACTTCCAACAAATCCACTATGCTAGCAAAACAATGACGGGGGCTCAATTGCATTATACGACAACCGAAAAAGAGCTTTTAGCTGTTGTCTATGCTTTTGAGAAATTTCGCCCCTATCTTGTTTTATCCACCACCATCGTATACACGGACCATTCCGCGTTGAAGTACTTGATGACTAAGAACGATTCTAAGCCAAGACTTCTTCGCTGGGTTTTGCTCCTTCAAGAATTCAACATTGAAATTCGTGATAAGAAGGGAGCCGAAAACCTGGCCGCGGATCATTTGAGTCGACTTGAGGATCCATATCAGGGGGATCATCCAAACAAAGAGATCAATGACTATTTCCCCCTGGAGACTCTAATGTCTATAAATCTCAATCTTGATGGCACCCCGTGGTTTGCAGACATTGCAAACTACTTGGCGGGTGGTATTCTCATCCAAGGGCTAACCTCCCAACAAAAGAAGAAGTTCTTGAACGATGTTAAGACTTACTTTTGGGATGACCCTTATCTATTCAAACAGTGTGCTGATCTGATTATTCGTCGATGTGTTGACGGACCGGCAGCTTTTGACATCCTCCAAGCTTGCCACAAAGGACCCACTGGTGGTCACTTTGGTCCCAACTACACCGCTAAGAAAGTGTTTGATTCTGGATTCTACTGGCCTACCATTTATCGTGACGCTCACGAAATGGTTAAGCATTGTGATGCTTGCCAACGTCAAGGCAAGATCACACATAAAGATGAGATGCCTCAAAATTTCATACAGGAATGTGAAATCTTTGATGTATGGGGCATCGACTTTATGGGGCCATTTCCATCATCCAAAGGCAACAAGTACATCCTCGTCGCCGTCGACTACGTCTCTAAATGGGTTGAAGCTAAGGCTCTTCCCACGAATGATGCGAGGGTGGTTGTGAACTTTTTGAAGCAGCTTTTCGCTCGATTTGGCGTTCCTCGTGCTATTATCAGTGACCGCGGGACTCATTTTTGCAACGATCAATTTGCAAGAGTCATGGCAAAGTATGGTGTCAATCACCGTCTTTCCACCGCTTATCATCCCCAAACCAATGGGCAAGCCGAAATTTCCAATTGTGGCTTGAAGAGAATTTTGGAGCGTACTGTGGGAGAGCATCGCGCCGCGTGGGCCGATAAGTTAGATGATGCTTTGTGGGCTTTCCGTACTGCCTACAAGACCCCGATCGGTTGTACACCCTATCGTCTTGTGTACGGGAAAGCCTGCCACCTACCCATCGAGCTGGAACACAAGGCGCACTGGGCCTTGAAGTGGGCGATCTTCGACATCATTAAAGCCGGTGATCATCGCAAGGTTCAACTCAACGAGCTAAATGAACTGAGGAATGAAGCTTATGAGAACTCGCTGATCTACAAGGAGAAGACGAAGATGATCCACGATGCTAAAATCAAGAACCGAGAGTTCCACGTTGGAGATCACGTTCTACTCTTTAACTCTCGGTTGAAGATCTTCTCTGGCAAGTTGAAGAGCCGCTGGTCTGGTCAATTCACCGTCGCCAAAGTCTTTCCGTATGGGACCATTGAGCTTTCTCAGCCAAATGGGCCCAATTTCAAGGTGAATGGCCAGCGTTTGAAGCTGTACTTTGGTGAGGACATCTCTCAAGAGATGATTCCATCCCTCACCACGTTCCCCATGAACTAAAATTGGGTCGAGTCAGGCTCATGACTCGGTGAACAAAAACAAGCGCTTCTCGGGAGGCAACCCGTGTTCTATCCTTTACTGCTTTCACAATAAGTGTAGGGGGAGCCCCGCATATGTTTGTTGTCTTGTTTCTTGTGATGTGCAGGGATTAAAGCTTCAGAGAGCATCTTGATAACTTTTGACGAACCGTGATACCGTGTTTCCTATCTTCCCGGTTCTATCCTAAACTCTTGTGATTCAATATTTCATATTCTATATGTTCACATTGAATTCACTTTAGTTGTCCTTTCCTTAGCAAGATTTAAACAAAGTGCACAATGTCATAAGTGTAGGGGAGTTTACTCCCACATGCTTCAACATTGAGGACAATGTTTATCTCAAGTGTAGGGGGGACTTCTATCGAAGTAAGTGGTCTTTTCCATGAATTTGCCCTCATTTTAACCGGAAAATTTGATTTTTCGACATTTTTCAAAATTTATAATCTATTTTGGCCTAGTTGTATAGTTGTATTTGCCTTTGTTATGTTTCCTTTGCTAAAATAAATTTTTAATAAAGTGGTTTTAGATTTTTATTAGTCGTGAACATTTTGACTCAACCCGAGTTTACTTGCCTAAGTTTACTCTAGCTAGTATCCTTAACGTGTTTAAGTCAAGTTTTGCTAGGCTTTTATATAGGGAGCTATAAAACGCGAAAGTCTTAACTCTCACGGGTTAAGAACAAGAACTTTTCGCAAGTTCCTATAATTGATCCTAGAGAGTCGTTTATCAAGGGAACTTTAAAATGCGATTTCTAAACTTGAAAAAGTCTAAGAAGTTGCAAGATCCTATAGGCGACTCGAAAACCCAAAACTTTGATTTAATAGGCTAAGTATCCACGAGTCTCATTCCTTGAGATTTTAAACTGTGGAGAACGAGAGATGATAGAGCCAATTATAAGTCGGTATTCTTTCATAAATTTATGTGAGTTAATTATGAGCCCATTCTCCCATCGCTTGCTAATAAATTCATATGCTAATAAATAAGGTTGTACGATTTGAAAAGTTACTTAGCTTCTAGCCCCAGATCGTTTAAAAGTTGCTCGGTAATGACGAGAGTTCATAGCCAAGGCATAACTTATGAAGCGGGGCGCGAAGATTGGCGAGTCCGAAAAGGCCCTAACAAGGCATGAGGGCTACATTTTGTTGCTAAAGATCCAAAAGTGATGTGAAGAATCATTTATCAAAAATCAATATGAAGGATCGAGACACACGACGAAAAGCAAGAACTCCCCAAAAGTCATGGAGAAGTCTATCCGAAAAGACCCTAGCAAGGTATGAGGATAAATAGATCCAAGTCCTAAAAGGAGGCGGATCGCTGTATATCAAAGTCCAAAATAAAGATTGGAGAAAAATGAAGAAGTCGTGGTCCAAAGATGAAGAATCTCTCAAAAACTTCAAGTGAAGAAATTCCTATTATGAAGAGAAGACCATAATTTCAAGAACGTCTCTCGAAGATTCGAAGTATGAAGTCGCTGCCAAATATCGGCCCGAGAAAGGTCTCAAATCGCGAACCAAGTTATGCCAAGATATGAACTTTCTGATATCCCGAGAAGCAGTTTTAAAAGATTTGGTCCTTTAGCTAACTATTGATTAAATCGTTCACCTTATTTTCGGACTAAATAACTATCGAAATAAGTCAAACAATGCATCCTTGTGATCATTCAAGACAAAAATAAAATATAAGAGATACACCTAGGAATAAGGGAGTCTATGTGAATAATTGGCTCACATGAGTTCGTGATAGTTTGCTAACTTATAATAACAATGATCTCGTTTTTAAGCTTGATATGGGGAACGTGAAACTTGAGGATGATAAATGTTCATGGCCGCCAAAGCCCAATGTATGTTTTTAATTTCTTTACTTATTTCTATCTTTTATGTTTATACTTTAATAAAGGCCAAGGTGGGTTATTTTTGATGGGAAATGTAAACCGTGCTTTAAATTTAATGCATTGCATGAGGGCATTGCAATGGTCAAGTGTAGGGGATTTAATAAGTGTGAAAACACTTATCCTTTTACCACTTATTTCCAGTAATAACAAGACCAAAACGTGTGATTTATGTCGTAAAAGTCGGAATTATGCGTGGTTTGTGTTTTTATTGTGTTTTAGGACCAAAATATGAAAAAGGAAGAAAACACGGGCTTTCACGGGCTTTTATTGAAGAAAACGGCAAAAGACGAAGTCAAAAGATCAAGAGTGCTTAAAGAACGGATGTCCAAGACCTATTCTGGAGATTTATCGAAGAACAAGTCTAAAGAAGGAAGTTTAATGAAGTCAAAGAACTTAAGTCTAATAGAAGAAGAAAATTAAAAGACAAGTTCAAATCCCGAGACTACAAAGACAAAGAATTAAAATCGAGTCGAGAAGAAAAAGAAAGAAGAAAGCACCACACATGCCTCCCACTTCCCTATAAATACCCTCCTAATCACATTAGGAGGGGGTTAGCTAGTTTTTATTTTTCAAGTTTCTTTCTAGTTTTTAGAGAGAGAAAGTCTTAAACTTTCTCTCACTAGTTCATCTTTCTTTTTTTTAATCTTTCAAGATTAAACACTTTTGTATTGCTTATTTCATTAATCAAAGTTCTATTTTAAGCTTTTGATCCTTACTCTCATTCTACACTTCTTGATTTACTCTACCTTTGATCCGAATTTCACATCTCATTCGTATGATTTGATGTTTTTCGTGAATAAAGGTTTGATCTTTTGGATTACACACAAGCTTTTACACGTTTAGGCCATAAGCTCATAATGCTTATTGGCTTATTCGAATCTTAGCTTATTGATTCTCGGATTTTGCAAAAGGTTTTAATAAGTTTAAAGTTCATTTCATAAAGTTCTTGAATTTATGTTTTGGAAGTGTTAAATTTAAGCTTTTTGAATTATTTAAGATCCGTTTAGATTTGCTTATTGCATTTGCTTATTGAGATTCACTCTTGCCACAAATTTCGGAAATTGTTATATCCCATCGCAATCTTAGGGTTTTGACAAACATTCCGACGGTCTACTACACATTCCGATAGCTTTGGTTTTTGATCGCAATAACCCATTAGGGTTTTACTTTGCGATCGGTTGGTTAATCCCCTTATTCCGATCTGGGTTGCGATCGCTTATTGCGATCGCATATTCCGACGGATCTTAAGGCCTTGGTTAAGACGAAGTGCTGCCCATTTTTCGACAGCATCATTCCGATAGATATACATTGCGACAGTTGTACCTTACATTATTCCGATCTGAATCATCGCAATAGTGGCTTTCCGATAGATGATCATTGCGATAGTATTGATCTTGACTATTCCGATGGTTAATGTTAGTTATATTCCGATGGTTGCAATTTTGGTGTATTCCGATGGACATGAATTGCTTTATTCCGATTGATTAAGTTTTTAAGTTTTTAAGTTCTTCAAAGTTTTAAGTTTCAAGTATTTTCTTAATTAACTTTAATTTTAATTTTCTCCAAGTTCAAATTTACTCAACGACACTTTAATTATTTGCTAGTAGTTTAAAACAAACAAACCAAACCATTCTCTTGATTCACCAAAAGACGATTGAGTCGCACTTAAGACCGATTTTCAATTCGAAAAGATTCGGAACTTTAACGAACTTTGATACGAGGTGTAAAAAACATGTATTAAATACCCCTTTCCACCATGGAAAGGGGTTGGTTGTTGGTTAATGTTTTGATTCCATTTGAATAAAACACACACATTTTCTCTCTCACTTTCTCTCACTACTTTCTCTCTCTAGAAACCTTCAACCCACCTTATTGATTCATAAGATTATCCATATTCTTCAATTGGTATCAGAGCCATGGGGTGATTTAAGGTAATGATTTGTGTTGTTCTTTAGTTTTTGATTGTATTAGTGTTTTTAGAAAAATCTATCTTGATTCTTGAAGTTTTTTGGTGATTTTGTTGTTGGGATTAGTAGATAAGTATTGGGTTTTACTTATTTTGGTAGAAATCACAAAACTTTTCGTGTAATTTGGTAAAAATCTGGGTTCATTCTTAATACTCTTATTCGACTGTTAAAACACACGAACAAGCTCTTCCGAATCAACAGTTCCGGATCAAAGAAGTTCCGAACCAAGATCTTCCAAATCAACCGTTCTGGATCAAAGAAGTTCCGAACCAATATCTTCCGAACCAACAGTTCCGGATCAAAGAAGTTCCGAACCGATATCCTTCCGAACCAACAGTTCCGGATCAAGGAAGTTCCGAACCAATTTCTTCCAGATCAAGGAAATTCCGAACCAAACTCTTCCGAATCAACACTGTTCCGGATCAAGGAAGTTCCGAACCAATTTCTTCCGAATCAATAATTGTTCCGAACCAAGGGATATTTTACTTGTTTTTTCGACGATTTTTAGAGGATTTAATCTTGGTTTCTTACACAAAAATTCAACACAATTCACAACCTTACCTCACTGCTCGATCAACCGATAATATTTGTCTCTTTAAAGTGATCAAAATGAATCCGAATTCATTAATGCCTCAAATGACATCACTTACAGATATTTCCGTCATTACGGGAATGGATAATCGCCCTCCAATGCTCATTAAAGAAGTCTTTGAAGCATGGCAAGGCCGTATGATGTCATACATTAAGGGAAAACCGACATATGGGAGGCTTATGGTCAAGTCAATTCTAAATGGTCCACTTGATTATGGTACCATCGTTGTTAACAATGTGACTCGACCACGGGAGTTTGAAGAACTTACGCCAGCTCAACAACTTGTTGTCGATGCAGATGAAAAGGCTCTTCAAACCATTCTCCAAGCTCTTCCACATGACATCTATCGAATGGTAAGTCAATATACGGTTGCAAAGGATTTATGGGAACGTCAAAAGGTTTTGCTACAAGGTACGTCTCTTACTAAACAGGAACGGGAATGTCAGTTGTATGATCTGTTTGATAGGTTCACGTACAGTCCAGGGGAAACGCTTCACGACTACTACTTCAGATTCACTACTCTCATGAATGATTTGAATGTATACAATCTCTTGATTGCTCCATTCCAGGTTAACACCAAGTTTTTGAATACTTTACCTCAAGCTGAATGGGGTGAGTATATTACCGATGTTAAGTTAACCAGGGATTTGCATAAGTGCAATTTGGATCAACTCTATGCTTTGCTCCAGCAGCATGAGAAACACGTGATCATGCACCGTTCGCCTCGAGGAATGTACCCTGATTCTCTAGCCTTGATGGCAAATCAACCAAGCTTGTCATATAACAACACTCCTTATATTATGGGACACCAAGCTTATCATCCATCACCGTACCTGACTCCAAGCTTCCCCCAATATTTGATTATACCTCAACCACCCACCTCACATCGGCAACAATATCGGTTTAATGCACCTTCGTCTTAGAGAGAACCACAAGCATCACAATATGCCTCACAACCTCACCCATATTCACCAGCAAGCATTGCACCTTATGCTTAGTCATCATACTCTTCTTATCAAGAAAATACAGCATATCCATCAAGCTATTCTGACCGCATGAGTATTCCTTCTAGTGCTTATGCCGCTCAACAAGAGCATGCTTTGTATTGTGATAATGATGAAGTTTCCATTCATGAATTCAAACAAGGAACTGACCCATTTGAAGTGTTAGCCACTATGTCTGCTTATCTCACAAGGACATTGAGCAAAGGAGGATTTAGAGGACCATCTCTTACTAACAATCAGCTGAGGAATTCATCCAATTCTCGACAACAAGCTACCATTGAGAATGGCATGGTAATGGTTCAACCTATACAACCTCATCAAGGGAGACCCACTACATCAACCACCAATGCACGCATGGTCAATCCTGCTCCAATGGTCAATACTCCTCCACGGGCTAATTCCACAGGTAAGTTAAGAATGATTACATGCTACAACTGTAAGGAAGAGGGTCACATGTCTAGGGATTGCACAAAACCCAAGAGGAGAAGGGATGGTCAATGGTTTGCAGAGAAGATTTATTTGGTGAACGCTCAGGCACAAGGACAGGAACTTGATGAAGAGGAGCTTGCATTTTTTGCTGATCCGGGGATTACGGAACAAGAAGTTTTTACTACACAGAATGCAGCATACCAAGCAGATGATCTGGATGCTTACGATTCAGACTATGATGATCTTCAATCTGCTCAGGCACCTCTTATGGCAACTATCTCTAGCTTTGGGTCAGATAAAATATCTGAGGTACCTACTAATACCACTTATACTAGTATTCAACCACATCAAGTTGGGCAAGAGGGTGTTGATCCGAATGAGTCTTCGGCGGTGAGTCTTTCAAATGAGGAGACAATCAATGATAGCAATATCAATGCAAGTCCCCAGACTTTGATTGAATCACAACCGGGAGTCATTTCGCATACGCATACTCCTGCTCAACAAGATTTGGTCATGGTTCCTGCAAAATTACTTAGCCAAATGAATACTGCACTCTTAGAAACCCTAGCTAAGAATAAGAATTTGTCTGTTGAGCTTGCCTTGTGCAACGAAAAAGTTCAAACTTTGGAATTAGTTCCTTCGTCCAATGTTCTAAAAAATCCCGAATATGATCATTTTCGAAACAAACAAATGGGTCATTTTCAAGAAATTGAAACCTTAAGAGCAGATCTTTCCAACGAACTTAAAGAAAAAGAGTTAGTGGTCACTAATTTTCACAAACTTCAAACGGATTTTGAATTACTCGAGTCTAAAAAGAATGAAATGGAAATTAATGCGGCTAATAAGATTAGTAGTTTAGATTATTTGCTTTTAAGACAATACGCTGCCTCTCAACTAGTGCACTTATTTGACGCATCGTTTAGAGAGTTTAACTTATCGCGTCAAAAAGACCTTCCCCCTAACCCACGGTATGCAAAACAAGCTTTTATCCATAAAGACTTTATAATGCAACCCAATTAGGATTGGTCTTAGATCCGATTGTTATTTTCGAGGATCGGACAAATAAGGATCTAGTTGATGAGAATCGGTCATACAACTTTGCAAAATATCCCCAGTGTGATTATTTTAAAATGAATCAGGAGCTTGCAAAAACGGACTTTAGAATTCGCTTCCATATTGATAAAGATCTCATCATAGCACCAACCTACATGTTAAATGAAGAAAACCCTAGTACACTTCCTACACTTGTCAAAATGGAAGGACCTAAGGAAATTCCAAAGGATCTTCCACCTGTTAGCACTGTATGGATAAACTTGCAAGAGATTAATCAATACTTTGCTAGTTTTGACAAGGTCATCCGGGAATGTACGACTTCAAATGGTCTAAACGCCGGAGAATGGGCTTTCGAACACATGAACGAGGTGTTTAAGAATGAGATCAATCCGTTTGTCGAAAGTCTAAAAGGAAGTTTTGCATATCTTTCGGAAAATCTCGAGTTTGAAATTAAAGAAGTTCAAAAAGTGTTTTATGAAATGGACACCGCTTACGAACTACAATTAATTGAAAAGGAAAAGATTTTATCCGAGTATGACCGATTCGTGTCCCAAGTAATTTCGTGTGACGTGCTTACTATTGTGAATGTTAATTATTCGAATGAGCTTACATCCGCTATGAATAACTGTGATGCTGTGAATATATGTGATGATGTACATGATCTCTCTGTAAATGTTACTGATACTGTAAATGAGGTAGATAATCATTCTTGTCACGAGTCTAACGCTGAATTTTTAAAGCTTCAAGATTCTTACAATTTATTTACAAAACGCTTTAATCAACTTGAAGAACATTGTATATCTTTAGAATTAAAACAGCAAACTCAAAATGAGGATCTTTTGATAACAAATGGTTGTGAAAACAGTGTTGAGACGAGTGACAAGATGATTGAGATAGTTAAGGCATTAGAGGAAGAGATTATGAGATTAAAGAGAGATGTGTCATAGAATGAAATACTAAAATTGGAACTAGAGGCTGCAGAGTCTAAAAACCAGGACTTAGAAATTAGACTTTTGTCTATTCTAGGGGAGATGTATCGGGCAAGACAGGGACTATCCGCTCTTTATGGTTCAATAGAAGAACGCTTAGGTTTTAATGCAGCACAGCAACAATCTTATGTTGAACAACTGAACCAAAATTGTTAGGAAATCTCTGACTTAAATATCCAGCTCATTGACAAAAACATGGTCTTGGCTGAGTTAAAGGAGACACTTCTTCTCACCCGACTAGAAGTTGTTAATAACTTAGCTACCAACTCTGCACCGTCCTCTAGTGCTCCATCAACCAATTCAGTAGTGATCTATAAGAACCCGCGCCATAAGCAAAATCCGGATACTTACGATGTTTATATGATGAATGCAATTAAGCGTGTGGACCTTGTTAGGGATATTTTAGATGATTTGTATGCGTTAGATCCCTCAAGCAGTTACTATTATTCGGATCATGCATATATTCAGCGAGTTCAATATTGCTTAGCATATTTGCAATACATAGGTAAACCGGGTTCTGCACTACTCACTAATCGACCCATTGCTGTAACTCCATTCAATAAGACCCCAGGAGCAAAACCGTCACCGGCACCATCAACTAAGGCACCTTTAAAATCTGTTGCTAATGTTCCCACTTTGCCTTCTACAGGATTAAAAGAGTCTACTAAGGCTAAAGGATCGCCACTCAAGAAAGATAAGATCAAGCCCTCCACTAGTAGTACCATTAAGAAAAAAGTAGAAGCTCACCCTAGGAATGTTATTTCAGATTTAAATAAAAAGAATCATGTTACTAAGACTAAAAGCTCTGT
This sequence comes from Glebionis coronaria, assembly GCA_025667525.1. Classification (NCBI taxonomy): domain Eukaryota; kingdom Viridiplantae; phylum Streptophyta; class Magnoliopsida; order Asterales; family Asteraceae; genus Glebionis; species Glebionis coronaria. The sequence continues at coordinate 167,733,244 of CM046882.1, read as the reverse complement.
GCTTGTGCAGAAGCCTAAACCATTTGTGAATTCTAATTTGAAATGTTGGAATTGTAATGAATGCATGTTTTTCCAACGTCATGATTTGTGTCTTATTGATCATGTGAATGAAATGAATGCCATTAGGAATGATCTTGAATGGAAGCCAACTGGGAGAACTCGTACCCAAGTTGGATGGCAATGACGTCCCACTGGTAGGACCTTTACATTAGATGGAAAAATGTGCCCTTTAACTAGGAATGCATCCATTGAGGTTAGGTCTCAGCGTCCTTTAATTAGGCACACTAGCACTAAAGTATGGAAACCGCACCCTTTAATTAGGTCAGCCCCCACTATAGTGCCTATCAGTGAAGAAATACCTCAGGATTTAAGCCAACTTGAATCTACACCACCAACTAGGAAGAAGGCTAGGAAATCTAAGAAACCTAATGTTAGCAAATCTAAGATCATTAAATCTGTACCTGCTAATAACAAGGAACATTCAGATTCCGAAACCTATACATTGTCCTCGTCTGGTGATATTTTCAGGTGGTCCAAATCATCGTCTAGTATTTGGACTCCGGTTGCTCAAAGCATATGACCGGAGATCACTCGATGCTCCGAAATTTTGTCAGCAAGTTTCTTGGAACGGTTAAATTCGGTAATGATCATATTGCAAAGATAATGGGGTATGGTGAATATCAGATTGGAAATGTTACGATTTCAAGGGTATACTATGTAGAAGGTCTTGGTCATCATTTATTTTCAGTAGGACAGTTATGTGATTCCAACCTAGAGGTTGCTTTTCGACAACATACTTGTTTCATCCGCAACTTGGAAGGAAAAGATTTGTTGAAGGGGTCTCGTGGTGCAAATCTTTATACATTGTCCCTACAAGACATGATGGCCGCCTCTCCAGTATGTCGTCTCTCCAAATCATCTAAGACCAAGTAATGGTTATGGCATCGCAGATTATCTCATCTCAACTTTGATGCTATTAATCACTTGGCTAAAAACGAATTAGTTCATGGTCTTCCAAACCTCAAATTTCACAAGGACCATTTATGTTCCGCGTATTCAAGGGGGAAAAGCACTAAGAAATCATACAAGCCCAAAGCTGAAGACACCAATCAAGAAAAACTTCATCTCTTGCATATGGATCTTTTTTGGGCCAATGCGAACCGAAAGTGTGAGCGGTAAGAAATTCATCCTTGTTATTGTGGATGATTTCTCCAGGTTTACATGGGTTAGATTTCTACGTACAAAGGATGAAGCACCAAAGGCTATCATCACTTTCCTGAAATTCATTCAGGTACGTGTAAATACTACTGTCCGCCGTATTCGTACTGATAATGGAACAGAGTTCGTCAACCAGACTCTTCGTGATTACTATGAAGAAGTTGGTATTTCACATGAAACATCCGCTGCACGTACTCCACAACAAAACGGTGTCGTTGAAAGACGGAATCGTACGCTTATGGAAGCTGCTAGGACTATGCTGATTTATGCGAACGCTCCATTATTCTTATGGGCAGAAGCTGTATCTACTGCATGTTTCACCCAAAACCGCTCTATCATTCGGAAACGCCATGGAAAAACACCTTACGAGCTTCTACATAATCGTAAACCCGATGTTTCATTCTTTCACGTGTTTGGTGCTCTTTGCTATCCAAACATTAATAGTGAGAACTTGGGCAAACTTCAACCGAAAGCCGATATAGGTATTTTCATTGGTTACTCACCCTCCAAAAAAGCATACCGAATTTACAACCGTCGTCTTGGTAAGATAGTAGAAACTATGGACACAGATTTTGATGAGCTGACAGCGATGGCTTCTGAGCAACACAGGTCTGAACCCGCGCTTCACGAGATGGGAACCGGTGCTATTAGTTCCGGATTAGTTCCCAATAATCCTACTTCTATATCATTTATACCACCTACTAGGCCCGAGTGGGATAAACTATTTCAACCTTTGTTTGATGAAATCTTTGATCCCCCAAATGATGAAGTTCCAGCACCTGTAGTGATATCTCCAATCACTGAAGTTGTTGCTCAAGCTAATGAAGCTTCATCAAATGCATCTTCAATTAACATTGAACCGGATGCACCTCTACCAAGTAATTCTCAAACTACACCTGAATCGTCACCTTTACTTGTGCCTAATGATGTTGAAGAGGATTCTGTTGATCACGATTTGGAATATGCTCACCTACAAGAGCTTCCCTTCTTTGGTATACCGATACCTGAAAATCCTTCAGCCGCGTCTACCTCAGAAGAAGCTCCTACAATCGTTCACTCCAGACCACCACGGATTGAAAATCACAGCACCAAATGGACAAAAGATCACCCAATTAGGAATATTATTAGAGGTCTCGATCGACCAGTCTCTACACGCCATCAATTACAAGAGAGTGTACTCTATTTCTATTTTGATGCATTTCTCTCCGAAGTTGAACCTAAAAACTGGCAACATGCTATGACTCAATCATCTTGGATTGAATCCATGCAAGAGGAACTAAATGAATTCCAAAGACTTGAAGTATGGGAATTAGTTCCTCTCCCTGACAAGGTAAACATCCTTACTTTGTTGTGGGTTTATAAGGTTAAACTCGATTAGATGGGTGGAGTCTTGAAGAATAAGGCTAGATTGGTTGCTAGAGGATATAAACAAGCCTTGGGTATCGACTTTGAAGAATCTTTTGCTCCTGTTGCAAGATTGGAGGCTATTAGACTATTCCTTGCGTATGCTGCTCATATGAACATGATCGTCTATCAAATGGATGTGAAGACGACATTTTTGAATGGTGAACTAAGGGAAGAAATCTATGTTAGTCAGCCGGATGGGTTCGTTAGCACGGAGTTTCCTAATCATGTGTACAAGCTTAAGAAGGCTCTCTATGGGTTGAAACAAGCTCCACGCGCGTGGTATGATCTCCTTTCAACATATCTCATTTCGGAAGGCTTCTCCAAAGGCAATGTGGACCCCACTCTATTCACTCTCAAGGAGGACAACGACATGATACTAGTACAAATTTATGTTGATGATATAATATTTGCTGCCACTAACATAGAATTATCAAACCGCTTTGAGAAAATAATGTCCACATGCTTTCAGATGTCAATGATGGGAAAAATTTCATTTTTCTTAGGATTACAAATTTCTTAGAATCCCAGAGGCATCTTTATTAATCAATCCAAATATGCTCTAGAATCTTTAAAGAAATATAACTTTGAAAATTGTGACCCCGTGGACACTCCAATGGTGGAGAAATCCAAGTTAGATGAAGATAGGAATGGGACTATTGTCGATCCAAAACTCTACCGTGGGATGATCGGCACCCTTCTCTATCTGACTGCTAGCAGGCCTGATCTGCAATTTGCCGTATGCATGTGTGCCCGGTATTAGGCTCGGCCTACCGAAAATCACCTACATGCTGTTAAAAGGATCTTTCGGTATCTCAAAGGAACACTTCATCGTGGTCTATGGTATCCGAAAGATTCCTTTATTGCTTTAATATCATATGCAGATGCCGATCATGCTGGGTGTCAAGACACGAGGTGTAGCACTTCTGGGTCTGTACAACTCCTTGGAGACAGATTGATTAGTTGGTCTTCAAAAAGGCAGAAAAGCGCTGCAATTTCTAGCACGGAGGCTGAATACATTGCCATGTCCGGTTGTTGTGCTCAAGTCCTTTGGATGAGATCACAACTAACTGACTACGGTTTGGGATTTAACAAAATCCCGATGTATTGTGACAACAAGAGCGCCATTGCCCTTTGCTGCAACTACGTTCAACACTCCCGGGCAAAGCACATCGACATTCGCTACCATTTCATTAAAGAGCAAGTGGAAAACGGAGTGATCGAGCTGTATTTTGTCACCACTGAGTATCAGCTGGCAGATATGTTCACCAAAGCCTTAGATCGAGGACGAATCGAGTTTTTGATCGACAAGCTTGGCATGAAATCATTCTCTCCAACGTCTCTCAAAGAGTTGGCAGAAGAATCAGCAGAATAGTGGTGGTAAACTATTCATGCGTATCCTTTGTTCGTGATCATGTATATTATCGTATATATATAAACCACAAAAAGAAAAATACAAAAATACAAAACCAAGAAAAACCAGAAAAAATATAAAACCAAGAAAAACCATAAAAAATATAAAACCAAGAAAAACCTTAAAAAATATAAAATCAAGAAAACCCAAAAATATTTTCGTTTTTTAAAAATCGGGCATGTCTTTTTGTACGGTAATATTTACGGCTTTAGAAATGTCGATCAATATTGACACGGTCCCATAAATAGAGTCCGTATAAAAGTTGTACAAACATGCCCATTATGGCTTGTAGTTATTTCATACTACAACCCGCTTTTCGCATTAATGTCAAGTAATTCCTTGGAAAACGTTGGCTCACAACGGGAATTAATTTTCTCGGGCATGATTTACAAGCCAAATCATGCAAATGGATCAAGTTTACTTTATAACTTGGTCTAAAACGAGTTAGTGTACGTCTCAGTGCATTAATTTGTCAAAATAAGAGAAATCTTTTTGCCACCACGAATCAATCTTTTCAAGACATTAATTGGAAATGGTTTCATCAATATTTGACTCTTTAAACAATGACTACAGCTCTTTAAATAGAAAACGGATCATCGTTTAAGGGGGAGAAAATATTAAATCGTCTTTGTCATCAAAACGGTTTTCAAAAATTGTTGAGGAAAATTAATTGGCTAATTGGTTAATGACTGGAATTTCTCTGGTATTCGTTTTGTATTCGTTCGTGATTTGTCGTGTGTTTTAGGCCTCGGATATTTTGTTTAAGTGGTGTGAGGGCTAGAATAGTTATTTCAATGAGATAGGCCTAACGATTGTTAATTACTTTAACGAATGTTAACCTAAAAATTGTTATTAACTAGAAAAGAAAAGGAAAAGTAAAGAAAAAAACGAATAGTCAAGGGGATTAAAACTAAAAGGGCTAAATGTGACATTTGTGCAACTTGTGAAAACTTTGACAAAGTCAAAACACCCCTCCCCGTCCTTCTTTCTTTTCTCTTTTTCTGGTTTATCCCTTTGCCGCCATTATCGCACACTAAAACACACACGCAAGCTTCTATATCGTTTTTATTGATCTATAACTCATCTCATTCATCTAACAAGGTAATTGATTCATCTAATTCATTGTTAAATCCCAGGTAATTGATTCGTTTTAATCAAATTTATCAAAATTAGGGTTTCTGCCTAAATTAGGGTTTTATTGATTAGGGTTTTAGTTGGGTTTCACTAGGAATGAGATTAGAACGATGTGTGTTGCCTTAGAATGCCATAAATTCACTCCTGCGTGTAGATTAATCGATCTTAGAACAAATTTAGTACATTCCGAATGAACAAGGATTTAGAACTTCCGAACGAATGACTTCCGAACGAATGGCTTCCGAACTAATAACTTCCGAACGAATAACTTCCGAACGAATGACTTCCGAACGAATGTGTTCCGAACGAATGACTTCCGAACGAAGGTGTTCCGAACGAATGACTTCCAAACGAAGGTGTTCCGAACGAATGACTTCCGAACGAAGGTGTTCCGAACGAGTGACTTCTGAACGAAGATGTTCCGGACGAATGACTTCCGAACGAAGGTGTTCCGAACGAATGACTTCCGAACGAAGATGTTCCGAACGAATGACTTCCGAACAAAGGTGTTCCGAACGAATGACTTCCGAACGAAGGTGTTCCGAACGAATGACTTCCGAACGAAGGTGTTCCGAACGAATGACTTCCGAACGAAGGTGTTCCGAACGAATGACTTCCGAACGAAGGTGTTCCGGACGAATGACTTCCAAATGAAGGTGTTCCGAACGAATGACTTCCGAACGAAGATGTTCTGAACGAATGACTTCCGAACGAAGGTGTTCCAAACGAATGACTTCCGAACGAAGCAGTTCCAAACGAATGATTTCCGAACGAAGGTGTTCCGAACGAAGGTGTTCCGAACGAAGTTGTTCCGAACGAAGGAGTATTGGATTGATAATCGTTTGCTTGTTATAATTACTTGAAGATGGTATATATATTGTTCTGTGTATCAACCTTTTATGTCTTATCTTAAGCAGAAACCATGACTAATCCAACCGTGCAAGAACTCTAAAAGGCTAGAGCAGCCGCAATTGGCGAGGCAAAAGCCCTCAAGTTCATACCAAACAATTACCGGCTGAAAGAAGTTTCTAATTCCACTCACCGTGGATTCAAAGTCGCCTCAGCAATTCTTGATCAATCTCACTTCAAAAATACAATAAGGAGTACCGCTTCGGTGCCATTTGATTACATGTACGAATTCTGGGCTACCAAGGAAAGTACTTCAAACAAAATCACCTTCTTCCTCGACAACAAGCAACAGACACTTACCGCTTCAAACTTCCGCAAGATATTTGGAATTCGGGATAGACCCAAAGGTCTGTCATTTTCAAGGAACCCTAACAAAGACGAACTCATGGAGATGTTCTGTGCTCTTGGATGTCCTGACCTACGAGTAGTGTCCGATTTTACCACCGCCAAAGTGGGTCAACCTTGGAGAGCTATCTTTGGTATCCTCAGTAGATGTCTTACACCTAAAACAACTAGGCATGATGTTGTGCGTGGTCCAATTATGAACATCTTCTATGGAATGTACAAAGGCTTAAATACATATTATGCATCCTTGTTGTGGGAAGAATTTAACTTTCAACTCTTCCAAAACAAGAAGCTGAAGGCTAATGTCTTTCCTTACCCTCGATTTATCAAGCTTATAATTCATTATTTTATGAAGAATGATGCCTCTATTGATAAGCGCGCAGAAAGCCGTCACCACACTGAAGAGGCTTATGACACTGTGGACCTAAGGCATGAAGGATCATCTGGTGCTGTTAATCCTGGTCCTATTCCTGGTCATCTTCTGACAGATAAGATTATAGCTTCTGCTGATTACAAGCTACTGCTAATAGAAATCAAGAATCAAAAAGCAAGCCTTCAGACAGGAGAAGACTCGTCTACTACGGTCAAGAGTAAAGGTAAAACGCAAGAAAACAGTTGCTTTATCTGAACCCAAAACCAAGAAGAAAAAGACTGAGGCTAAGAAGGGTAAGAGCACGGCTGACGAGCTTGTTCTTCACGATGAAGAAGATGTTGATGACGATCCTACTCCCGAGCTAACTCGCAAGACTGAGAAAAAATTAATGAAGAAGGCTATTGAAAATAGTAGGAGAGACACAGGCGGTAGTGGTTCGGGTGCACAGATGAATGTTGAAGAAGAATACGAGGAGCCGCATGACATTAGTGAGTTTGGATCACCCGAACGTTACTCAGCATCGAAGGAGACATCCGTTGCTGATACAACAAGTGTTGAGAAGGAGTCTGGTGCTACAACAATCATTGTGACTACACAGCCTCTTGTAACTCAACCTCTACCAATCCAGCCTTTACCAACACGACCGGTGTCAACACCACTACCATTCATTCCACCTCTAACAACTTCCATCCTCAGTACTGTAATTACAACCGAGCCTCTTCAACTATCCCAGAGTAGCTCTGTACCATCTTCAATGGCTGCATTCGTAATGGCAGAAATGTTGGATAAACACACCGAAAATCAAAGAAAAGAGATGGATCAACTTCGAGAAGAGCTATTTCAACGAGTGGAAAGTGAAGAGGCATCCAAGAAAGCCCAAGAAGAGATGCTAGCTAAGTTCACTGTAGAGATGGAGTTGACACGTAAAGCTCATGCAGAAGAACTTGCTCAGGTCAAACAGGCTGAAGCGGATAAGCATGAAGCACGATTTACGAGACTTCGAGCTATAAAGGATAAATATAAGGAGTAGAAAGAAACACTTGAAGCGTCTGTTGTAGAGAGAGTGAATGAATCTGTTGAGTCCCTTATGCCAAAGCTGCGTGATGAGATGAGGAAACTTGCGGCTGATAACTTGATGATTAAGTCGTCGAACCCTTCCGAGTCAGCTTACAAAATTGCATATGACCTAGCGGATTTTGAATTAAAGAAGATCCTCAAAGCTCGCATGAAGGAAGTTGGATCTTTTGACAAGTCTAAAGTTCAGCGGACACTCTACAAAGCACTCAATGAAGCTATCTTGGAGGATGATCGGTTGTTTAAGATGTTTGGAAGTGTGGTACCTTACCACATTTTGGATGAGGAGAAAAAGGAAGATAGTGAACAAGAGGAGGATGATGGTGAAGAAGAAGATGATGATGATGATGATGATGATGACAAAGGTAGGTATGGTGATGATGGTGATGATGATGATGATGGTGATGATGGTGATCAAAATGAGGAGAGTGATATGGGTAGCAACGGGGATGATGATGAGGATGATGGTGGTAAAAATGACAAGCCTGATCAGTCTGATGACGATGAAACGGGGGACAAGGTTGCCAGCAAAAAGAAACCATCCAAGTCTGGTACCAAGTCTCAGAAAGATGTTGCCCGAAAGGAAAAGTCCACCTCTACAGAGTCAGGACGAACCAAGTGGCGCCATGATGTGAATGCTGCTACTGCATCATCGATTCCCGGTACATTTGTTTCTGTTTCTATACCTGTTACCACTATTCCTGTTAGTTCGTTTGTTGCTCCTGTGATTGCAGAACTAGTAACTGAACCTGAATCTGCACAACACTCGCCTGTTCATGTTACCACCGAAATGCCTAAATCAGAACCAGTAAGTGTTCATGTTTCTACTCCTCTTCAAAAAGAACCACAATCTACTGTTCCCGAGTCAAGCACACGGGACTGGGCGGATACATTGGAGATTGATGAAACTGCACCGCCACAAGCTTGGATCACGGCAGCTGCTAAATATGATCCAATCACAGACGCTGATAGAGATGTTCTATATCTCCGTATCCGTAGTCCGATAGACTTGTGTGCATTTTTGGCTCATGAGTTCAAATCTTCGGTCACTCCGTCTTTGGTGAAGAGAGCACTAAAGGACAAGAGAATTCACGCCAAAACCAGGTTAAGCCGCATGGAGTACGAGTATTATGCTGACGAAGTCCTGAAAGCTCTCAATACCGTTCAAAGGCCAGGCCTTCATGAGTCAGAAAGAGCTCCACCTCCACTTGATCCCTCTCAAGATAATCAAATTGCTCTTGACTTCTTTGTCACCTATGATCTTGATTATCTCCTCAAGGAATCATCCAAGTACGCAACCTCCCTAACCTTGTTGAAAGCTGCTAATTGGGGGAAAATACCCTGGATCGAGGAAAAGGTAAACCGACTCTGGGTTCCAAAGGTAAGCCGTAATTATGATATGTATGCTGCTATAGGAGCATCACATTGGGACGAGCGAGTCCGAAGGGCGTACAGATGTTGCTGCTTAGCCAACTCAGGTAATATTGTCAAATCCGATATTCGCATCTCAAGTATTTTGGGACTGAAATTTGAACCCAAGAATGGCTATCATCATGTGACGGAGATTCACCTAAAAAGGGAGGATGACAGAGAATACACGATACAGCAGGGAGATTTTTCTATCATTCGCCTTGAAGATATCGAAGACATGTTGCTTATGATGACCCGTGATTAACTTACCCATCTTACTCGTGAAGAAATCATTGCCTTGAATACAGCACTTCGTATGTTCACACGAAGCGTTGTTATCAAGAAACGAGTTGAAGATCTTCAATTGGGAGTTGAAAGCTACCAAAGGAAGCTTAACATGACCCGTCCAATGAATCAAGTTCCACCTCAACATGTCAAAAGATGTCCCTATACCGGCATTACTGTTCCGATGTACGGGATTTTCTACATGAACAGTCGTGGGATCATGAAGTTTATGAGGGTAGGTGAGCTTCATAAATACAGTGATGGGACTCTCATATACGTCAGAGGAAAATTGGAGCATCTTAATTCTGGTGGGTCATTACCAGAAATGATTGAGGATTGGCATCCGGGTTATCGAAAAATGGCGACATATGTGATCAAGAAGATTAATGAAAAGCTCCAGGAACGTAGATTGATGAGGAGCTTAGAAAGATTCGTTGGTGGTAGACCATATGGAGTGCACCACAAGTTACTGCAACGATCCATCTAATGGGTCGTACATCTCAGGTCCACTCTATATTGGTTTTAATTGTCAATATGTAAATTTTGTGAATATTGTGCTTTTATGGCTTGATGTAGTGTTAAGGTATGATAACTTTTCAAGAATTTCTCACGAGATTCTAAATCTTTCAAAATATATCATACTAAAGCACTACAATTAACCTTTATTAATTTAAGGGGGAGCATTAATATGTTCTATGGCCAAAACATTGATTTCATTTTTACCCAAAGACCGGTTAATCCATTCAATATCCCAAATATTAATGGTTAACATTTTGGATAAGGGGAGAAAATGGGATTAAGGAGACTTAAATGATACTTGGCTAAAAGATGAAAAAGACTTAACGATAATCCAACTTAATATGTGTAAAGCACGTGTTAAGGGGGAGCGTTTTTTGATGAACAAAACACTTAAGGTACAAAACTCTTGATTTCGATATCACAAGTACCTTAAGTGATTTTCAAGGATTTTTCATGGTGACTATACTTTCCCAAAACGCGCTTTATTCACGACGGATGTGGTGACAAAAGGGTGGTAGGAATAGGTATTAGTCCAATGATTCATCAGAGCCGATGGAATCTTCCCAAGGACAATTCCCTAGATAGAATTAGAAGTCCTAGGAAAGATGAAGAAAGATTGTGGACGTAGCAGAGTACCGACTAATTACTAATGCTAGCACTGGAACAATCACAACAAGGTGCTAGTAATGATGTATTGGTAAGTACTGAAGGGGTTGAAGAATGAAAAAGAAATGTAAAGATAAAGGGTGTAAAGAAAGAAGCCCTCCTTACAACTTTAGGCAGAAACCAGGTCAATACATATGCTATTGAGATCATTTGTTAATGATTCTCAATATTGAAGAAAGACATCATGGACCCAGTGATGCAATACACAACCCTTCCCAGCTAACTCAAATATCTCTCAAAAGGTATTTGTTTTAATCACACGGAGATCAACACGTTATGTATTGGTTTATTCACTCCGAATAGACTGATATTCAAAAGGTGGCACTCCTCTCCAGCCATCCCTCACTAAATCAAAACGCACTATCGAGTCTAGAGCCACGAGATCATCAAAAGTCTCATTAGGACACTTTCCATTTATTCCTTGCTTTCTCACACACTGTGAAAAGTAAGAGATTTTTATGAGTCCTACGTAGTATTCTTGTAATATTGCCAGAACATCCGAGTAATACGCAAGTATTACAATGAAGATGGAAATCCTGCTTGAGCCAACATCAAACAAGCTCATGGTAGGTTACACGTGCGGTTCTTTAAGAACCAATCTTGTGAAAAAGTGGAAAGAAACAGTAGTTTAATTCTTAATTGAACTTAAACTCGTTCCAGGCCTCTACGCATTATCGTATGATCTTGCCAGAACACTCAGAGTGACACTCTTTAGTGTTCACAGTGACGAGTGAAAATCCTTCTAGTGTTAACATCAAACAGCACTTGGTAGGTGACGTGCAAGATTCTTTATGAATCAAACTCGTGATAACTGGAAAGCAACGATGGTGAAAATCTTAATTGAAATTCACTTGTTCCAGGTTTCATGAATTGACGGATTCAATCACAAGGATAATTTATCCAAGTGATTCACTCTTTATGTTCGCAGTCAAGCTTAGTGATCGTCGAATAAAGAGAACGGGTTTACCCGCGAAATCCTGTCAGGAAGTTACTTAATTGAAACTATCCGTCACAGGTACGATATCTAATATCGTCCAACGGTCTTCACCGACCGGAGGTAAAATGCTACCGATTTAGAATGAAATGTTCTAAGCCATTTCATTCGTGTCTTATTATGTTGCTGCGAAGACGGTGGCGTTGCGGTGTACCAGCTGAAGTCGTTCCCACATGCTTATGTTTTTCTGCATCAAAGTTCAGCAAAATTCAAGAAAGTACAAAATGAAGTCTTCCGCTGTACCAAACTCTGAAGCTTTCAAGAATTCAACAAAAGACATAAGTGTGTGGAACATGGGGTCACGAGAAGGCAAGATTCACAAGAAGGCAAAGATCGTACGTGATTGGTCAAAAGAACAATGCTCTCAAGCCAAAGCCTAAAAGATCAAATCAACATATTCACAACAAAAATAAAAGAAGAAAAGACTACGAGCTGAAGAACGAAGACTTAGTATAGTATGCTAGGTTTAGAACTGTGTAACGTGGAGTGACCTCCCTTAGGGGGAGATTGTTAGAAATACATTTTTAACGTATATTAGAAGTATCGGTCACTCCACAATATTATTAATGTTGTATAGCTCGTAGTTAATGTTTGCTTATTTAGTTAAGTAAAAACCGGCCCATGGGCTTGTCATGGATCGGCCCAAGCCCATTAGAGACTTGGATATAAATACCCCTTTCCACCATGGAAAGGGGTTGGTTGTTGGTTAATGTTTTGATTCCATTTGAATAAAACACACACATTTTCTCTCTCACTTTTTCTCACTACTTTCTCTCTCTAGAAACCTTCAACCCACCTTATTGATTCATAAGATTATCCATATTCTTCACTTCTTCTAGGGAAACTACCAAAATTTCGCAATCTTTGAATATTGTGAAATTGTGACATTTTTCGTGCATTGCGGAATCGAAACACTTGGCATTTCGGAATTATCACTGATATGAGTGTATTTACTCATATCATTTGTATCAAATAACAATGAAATATTGCATGAAATGTATCAAATATTTCTTGGATATGCTTTTTTCTTGTTTGAATGTGTGTAGGTACCAAGATCGTGAAAATCGGCAAAACCAGCACGAGTTTGAAGAAAAAGATCGAAGAAGCCAAAATCGAGCTCGACATGAGTGGATTTAATAATTATGTGAGTTTACAGCCAAGTGGGTCCCACATGGGCTTATTGGGCCTGAAAAGCCCAATAATGGATATTAAGTGAATAAATTTGGACAATTCCAAAATCAAGGCCCAAAAATAGGAATAGCACACGGATGGATTGTTTTTGGGCCACAAGCCCAACTCAATAGAAAAGGAACGAATGAAATATTTGCAAGTTTATGGGCCTTAGGGTTTACCTTGTTACAAAACGTGTTAATACGTTGCTTTCAATCACACATATCCATTTTTAGTCAAACTTTCAACACGTATTCCCCATTTACTCGTTTTCTCACAAACACACACACAACTTTACACATTAAATATTCAACCGTTCCATTTACCCACACCACCCCACTGATCACTTTTAATAGTCGATACAAACTATGTTTTTTATTCTCTCTCTCTCACCCTTCTTCCCCACTTCACAAACCCAAAAACCAGTAACTTTATGTTACTGTGCAAAAAACCCTAGATGGTAAAAAGTCCTTATTATTTAGGGCTTTTTATCTATTTAATTAATTCATACCAAGGGGATTAAAACCCCCAATGTTTTAGGAAGAGAAGATGTGAAGAAGAGCTTGTAACGTGGCGTTTTTCTATTGGGTTGAACACCTCATTCCCCCAATCCCACCAATCAGAGCCCTTAAAAGAAACACAACTAGCACACGGATGCCACGTTGGCAATCCGTGTGCTAGATTGTATCATCTCAACCATCAGATCAAAGAGAGAGAAGAAAAGTGAAGATCAAAGGCTCAGATTAAAGCGGAATATTCCATGGAAGATTCGGATATTCGTCACCAACAAGCCATTGGGGAGGCTATAAAAACCCCCAATTATCTTGTAAAAATCATCCTTTTCTTTACTTTAATATTATGCTGTTAAAATAGTTGTAGAAGTTATTCTTGTATTTTCTTTAAATTTAATCTTGTAATCTCTTTAAATTTAATAAAAGTTCAGTTTATTACCTCATATTGGTGTCTCGTTTTCTTTTATTTACTGTTTAAATTAATATATGAATTAATCTCTATAACTGTTTTACATGAATAATAATTGAAGTGTTAAGTTTAAACTAATTAATAGTTTAGATTTAATATTTTAAGTAAAAATTGGATCAAGTATTTTCCCTACTGGAAAATATTCACAAAAAGTGGATGTTTCGGTTAATGTTATTGATGGTATAATGGTGATGATAATGGTGGTTCGAATGGAGGTAAATGGTGTTTTCTGATACGGTTCTTTGGTAGCTCAGCGCTAGCCTACGTCTCAAAGGAAATCTCCAAAAAGGTGCGAAGCTCTTTTAGATTAATGTTTAATTTTGTATTTTTCAATAAGTTTGCTAATATGATTATTCTTAAGCAGTAGTAATAGATTTGTTTTATATAAACCTGTGTGATAGTTTAAGCATATTTGGATGATAGATTTGTTTACTTAATGTTTTAGTTTACTGTCTTCTTTAATTTCACTGAGAATCTGAAGTTTTAATGGTAAATGAAATACTTTGTAAGAATAATGATAGATTTTGGCGTAACTGGTATTTCTTTTATATATCTGATTTATAGCTGATCTAAGCTGTTAAGTTTTATGGTTTAAATGATTTATATCTGTTTAGTTTATTTACTGTTTTAAACAGTTTGGTGTTATTTTTCCTGGATTGTTTGACGGTTTTTATCTGTTTGTAATTGATGAGTTTAATGGTAATTTTTCACTGCGGTTTATTCAAGTATATGCTAGATTTGGTTTAAAATGGATACTGCTCACCTTGAATTATCATTTGAAAAGTTTAGTTTTCTTTTATTGCTTGTGGATTTTGAATCTATCTGAATGTAATTCTTAGGTATCTGCTGATTTAAGTGCTGCATTGATTGAATTTAGATTACCAGCTAACTTAGATTTTATTGGAGTTTTTAGTTTTTTACTTTGTTACTGATCAAGTGCAGCTTATCAGATACAATTTATCTGATAAGCTCAAAAAGTTGTGTCCTCATAAGCTTTCCAATAGTCTGTTTAATGTTCTTAATTTGCTTATCAGATTCAAACGATCTGTTTAAGCCCAATAAGCTGATTACTGTCAGCTTATTCAATTAAGCTTTAAAAGTTCTCTCTTGAGACTTCTCTTTTAATCATCTGTCAAAAGATTAATTCACAAAAATAAATGTCCCTTGGGGGGTTCGAACTCGAGACCTCCTGCTTGTAGGCATTGCGTGTTTACCACTTGAGCTCAAGGCTCTTTTGATTTTACTTTCCTCTTTTGCATTATTATAGTAGTTTTTAACTTAGGCGGACTTATTTTAGCAAAGTTTAATTACTTTAAATACGTTTTAAAATAGAATTTTCAATTAAAGTTTTCATCAAAAGTTGTTTTAGTTTAATAATAAATAGAATAAAATAAATAAATAAATATAATTAAAAATGTTTTTATTTAAAAATGTTTAATTAGTTTTAATAATTAAAATAAAATAGTTTTAAAATAGATTTGTTTAAAGTAGATTTTAATTAAGTATTTAGTTTAAAAAGTTTTTAATTAGATTATTTTTAAAGTAGAAGTTATAATTTTTAAATAGATTATATTTTTATAGATTTTTAATTAGATTAATTTTTTTTGAATAGTGTATTAATTTTTAAGTAGATAATTGATTGTAGATTTTTAAATAAGCGGGGTTTACGATTCATGCACTTTAGGTTAATTTTAAATAGCTTAAAATTGGTAGATTTAATTTGTAGTTTAAAAACCGAAAACTAATTCAAATCGATTGTCCAAATCAAAACAAAACGTCTCAAATTCATAAGATCTTCGTGTACAACGAACTCGACTCACTCACGTGTTTAATTGAATTCGTCATTGGTATTATTAGACTATTACTTTTTTCTAAAGGTAATTTTCTAATTTACCCTATAACGTATCCAAATTATCACTATACACATCACGACACATCAAAAATTTTGGCGCCGCCGCCGGGGATCTTGTGTACGATTCGCTTTTGTGGAGATTTGTTGATCGTGGATTTGAAGACCCTTTGCATCCTCGAAAAGATTGTTATTTTTCTATTATATTGTATGTATTGTTTTTCTCGTTTTTTGTGAATAATATATTGTATTACGTAGAACAATAAATTTACATATCTTTCAAATAAGCCTTAGTTTGGATTTCATCACCTAGCTATTGTATTCGAACCCAAAACAAAATAAAAGGCAAAATAGATAAATACTAATAAGAAGTTTGAACTCGATTTATACAAACTATAAGGTGGGTATAAGGCGACGTGCTATAAAAGGCCGTCTAAGGAAAAAGGTTTTTAAGTGCTTTGTGCCACCTCGTTTCCCCGCTTGCTTGTGCGTATATTGAGAGGGACAACCTATTATTGGTTTGCCGACTCAAGTAGTAATAAATCTTATTTTTGTTGTTTACTTATTGAACCTCGAGACGTTTAGGTTTTCACCTATCGTTTCAAAGTCGACCGAGGGTAATTTACTTCCATAGTAGTTATCCTTATTCCTTGTTTTTATTGATCATTTTTTATTGAGCAATACCAAATAAAATACCAAAAATAATCTTCTTCTTGTCTAATTTCTTTTCTTCAATCCTCTAAATTCTCGTCTTTGTAGTGTATGCAATTACGTTCTTCTAGTCTTGTGATTGATTTTAATAGGCTTGAAAATATTCCTCGTAGAAATAGAAATCGTCAACAACGAATAGTGGAACCCGAGCTTCCACCTATTGTTGTAGAGATGGCCGATAACCGAATAATGGAGGAATTGCTCCGTGCACCCATCGAAGGGTATGGGGAAGCAATCGTTGTGCCGGCTATTTTGGCGGATCATTTTAAGATTAAGACGGGTCTTCTATTGCTCATTCGTGCCGACCAATTTCGTGGCAATGAGACCGATAGCCCGCATTCTCACATTCGAAATTTTAATCGAATTACCTCGACTCTCAAGTTTAGAGATGTGCCGAATGACGTGATTAAGCTCATGCTTTTTCCGTACTCGCTCGAGGGTAATGCTAAGCTTTGGTATGAGAAAGAACCACCGGGTTCGATCTTAACATGGGATGATTTAGTGTCAAAATTCATGAATTATTTCTTTCCACCATCTAAGACAACACACTTTAAGAATGAGATCACTAGATTTGAACAAAAAGTGCATGAATCGTTTGGGTTTGCTTGGGAAAGATTTAAAGATTTGTTGAGACAATGTCCACACCACGGTTTCTCGGAATTGCATCAAATTAATACTTTTTATAATGGGCTAAATATGATTGAACAAGATTCTTTAAATGCCGCCGCGGGTGGTAATCGTTTAAGAAAAACAACGAGAGACGCGTGGAGAATAATTAAGGATAAGTCTAGAGCACAATATTCACGAAACACACCGGTTGTTTCCAATGTGAATTCATCTAATCACGAGATTGCTAGATTGGACTCTAAGATTGACACACTTATGAATGAGATTAGGAAGAATCCTCATGGATCGATGAATATGGTTGGGAATGTTTGTGTATCATGTGGTGGAGCACATCCTAATTATGCTTGTTTAAACACGGGTTTTGATCAAGCTAGTGCTTTTTCCGCGACGGGAACTTATGGCTCCAACGGTCAAGTTCCTCGTCAAAATCATGTTGCTCCACCGGGTTTTCCACCGGTTCAAAATAGGTACAACAATGGGAATAATGGGAATAATTTTAACCGTGGTAACCAAGGGAATTTTAATCAAGGAAATGGGTTTAATGCTAATCAAAATAATCAAGGTTTTCAAGGGAATAATCAAAATGATTTGTCAAGTTACATGAAGTCAAATGAGGCAAATATGAAGGCTTTGCAAAATAACATTCAAGGACAAATGGCAACTTTGAAAAATGAGTTTCAAAATACGCTAAAGGGGCAAAATAACAAGATTGAGCTAAATCAACAAAGAATGGAACAAAGATTTGAGCAAATGTTCGAGCAAGGTCAAAATCGTTTGCAACAAAATTTAGAGCAAAGTCAAAATCGTATGCAACAAAATTTGGAACAAGGTCACAATAAATTGCTTTCGATGTTTGAGGGATTCATGTCTAAACCGTCATCTTCTTCGGGTTGTTTACCTAGTAATACCATTCCTAACCCGAGGGGAGAGCTTAAGGCTATCACCGCTTATGATAATTTAGAAAGGAAGCTTGAGCTTTATGTGCCACCTAAAGAAACCTTTTGGAATGTCACCAAGGCTACTTTAAATGTGATTAGTACCTCGGATTTCATTGATCTCTTTCCTAAGAAATATAATGATCCGGGTCACTTCTTGATACCTTGTGTTTTCGATGAGCTTGGGGAATACAAGGCTCTATCCGATCTAGGAGCTAGTATTAACGTTATGCCCCTAGCCATTTGGAAAACTCTTGACTATTTGCAACTTACGCCCACTCGAATGATCATTGAGCTTGCTAATGGTACCACCACTCGACCGGTTGGTATAGCGGAAAATGTCATTGTTAAAGTGGGGGAGTTCGTTTACCTAACCGATTTTGCTATCATTGATTATGAGCCGAATCCTCGTGCGCCTATAATTTTAGGACGACCATTTTTGTGTACGGCCGGTGTTTTAGTTGATATGAAAGAAGGGGAGCTTAAATTGTTTCATGGGGATAAACATATGATTTTCAAACTGGAAAAAATTTCAAGATTGGTTCCTAAGAAATTGGAAAGTGTAGAAATTGATAAACCTAATTTTGTTGAATCATGTTGTAATGTTACTTCATCTATACTCACTCCACACGAGGATGATAAGATTGAAAAACAAATTGATGATTACTTAAGTGAGCCATTTGATGCTAGTGAGTTTGTTAGTGAGAATTTTGATCCCGAGAGTGACATTGCTTTAATTGAACAATCTTTGAAAATGGACTCATTTTCACTCTCTTCTATGGATCATGTTGAAGTTCCTAAGGCACAATCTTCAATTGAAGAGCCTTTGATTCCTAGCTTCACACCGAGTGAGGTTAGTGACTATTCGTTGGATAAGTTCGTCGATGAACTTTTTGCTATCATTGATCCACTTCCATGGGGAAGTGAAGACGTTTCCGATCTTGAGATCGAACGTGATTCTTGTGTTTTACCTACCATTCTCGAGGAATTCGCCGATGAATTGCCTTCAAATGAGAATGATGATCTTGTATCCGAGTGTGACACACTCGATACTTTGTCGGAAATTTCTTGTGATGACAAGGATGACGACACTTTCGTGACTTACTCAAATCCTCTATTTGAAGCTTCATTGAACAATAATCCATTGTTTCAAGAGGATTTTGAGAACATCATACCTCCTCCATCTCACACCTTTTGTGATGATGAGTATGTCGACTCGGATGGAGAAACTTACTTTATTCCCAATCTCCCTCCCACTCGCGTTGATCTTAATGTGCGGGTTTTTCATGTGACTCATATTGAGTACCATGACCCCTTTGTACACGTTCCTAAGAGTGACAAGGTCAACAAAGTCATGCAAGTTGAAACCACTATGGTTGAGACTTTTGTACCACCATTACTATGTGCTTCTTATGATATTGGATTAGCATGGGGGACGACACCGTGTTATCCTTTCCTTTTTCCACCGAGGACGAGGTATTTGATCCCGGAATCGTTGATTTAGGGAAATCTCTGCCTTTCACCGATGTAATAAATGAAAGATTTTTCGATCATCTTGGTGCGCGTTTATCTCGGGGAGCATGCTTTATCCATACCATTCGTTGTGACTACTATCTCTTTTTAGAGATTTGTGTTGGAGTTTTATCCTTTCGTTTGTCATCCGACAAAGAGGATGAGATCTTTGACCCCGGCATCGCGCTTTATGTTGGATTTTATCCTAATATGCCGGTTTTCACCTCTTTCCCTAAGGACCAATGAATGCGGGGATCGAGTCGAGCTCATGACTCGGTTAACAAAAACGAGTATATTCTATCTTCTTTCTATTTTCTAACACCTAATAAGGCTTGATCATTCAAGCTCGTGTTCGTGTTTTGTTGTGTTGTGATCTTAGGTACGACCCTTATATTTGAAGATTCTCGTGTTCGGTTTTTTCTGGTCCACTTGATCTTCCATTCTTTGAATGCCAAAAAAAGGGGCACACTATTTATATCCCTTGATTTTTATCGACTAACGTTTTATCTTGAGGCATACTTAATAAACGGCTTATAGATTTGCGTGCTCTTTCCATGCTAGGATTTTGCATTAGACTCTTCGTGTTTTAGCAAGGGGGTGTTACTCTTGAGCTAAGAAACATTGAGGACAATGTTTGGTTTTAGCATGGGGGAGTCAATCGATATAATCGCTTGCAATTGCTTTTGTCGTGTCCAAACGTGTTGTTTTTCTCATTTTTCAATAAAAAATTTAAAATTTTTTGTGTTATTTTTAAGTTTTAATTAATAAAATAAGTGCTTTTGACACGAATGTAGGCTTTCAATAAGAATAGTTTTTGACTCGACTCGGTTTTTAACCTTAGCTTTTCCTTAATGTATTTGAATTAAGTTTTGCTAGGCTATTATATAGGGAGCTTTAAAACGCGAAAGTCTTAATTCATACGAGTTAAGAACAAGAACTTTTTGCAAGCTCCTATAATTGATCCTAGAAAGTCGTCTATCAAGGGAACTTTAAAACGCAAATTCTAAAACTTGAAAGAGTCTAAGAAGATGCAAGATCCTATAGATGACTTGAAAACCCAAAACTTTGATTTAATAGGCTAAGTATCCATTGATTTCACATTCTTGAAATTTTACAATATGGAGAACAAGAGATGATAGAGCCAATTATAAGTTTGGTATTCTTTCGGGAATTTATGTGAGTTAATTATGAGCCTATTCTCTCATCGCTAGTTAATAAATTTAATTGCAATAAATAAGGTTGAATGATTTGAAAAGTTACTTAGCTTCTATCCCATGATCGTTTAAAAGTTGCTCGGTATGGATTAGAGTTCATAGCCAAGGCATAACTTATTGAAGCGGGATGCGAAGGTTGGCGAGTCCAAAAAGGTCCTAACAAGACATGAGGGCTATGTTTTATTGCTAAAGATCTCAAGTGATGTGAAGATTCATTTATCAAAAATCAATATGAAGGATCGAGACACACGACGAAAAGCAAATATGTAACACTCTCATTTTTCGTATCAGTACAGCGGAAGGGTCTTTTAGAGTGTTACGGGATAGCACAATAACTCCAATCATAGACAACACATAAAAATGGTTGTACAAGGTTTAACAAACATTCATTCGATAAAAAGGTTTAAAAGTGTACAACAGGTCCCAAATTATACAGGTCATTAAGTTTACAAAACACAGATCGAATGAACATTTTTAATATTAAGTGTGGGCCATCAGAGTCGATCTCCATCCGGATTACCTTCAAGCACCTGAGATAGAAAACATGCAAAAATCATATCAGCGAATGCCGAGTGAATTCATAGAGTTTAATGAAAACCGTTATATAAAACAATCATTTACATTCATTTAAAATCAGAACACAAGTATAATATCGGAAGTAAGTCCACATATTGCTAGTCAGGCAATATATATCAAGCATACATCTTAAACCGTCCATGAGACCGTAGTCTCTATATTACCATGATAGGTAATATATTCATCGTTAATAGCGTCGTTATCATATATAGGATACATTTTTATTTGAATTAGGATTATTATTAGCCGCATGACATTGTTACCTTACTGTGAAAACAGCGGGCCGCGAACCTGACAAACAATTTGCCCATCTAAGTTAGCGTGTCGTCACAAAAATCACGCTATGGAATCTTCTCATACATAAATTCGCTTACCAATCAATGTGGTACGACGGGGATCAACCGTCAAGGCGCGAACTGGGGTGATCGTCCCCAAATAGTACTATCAAATGCATAAGCGTCTACCAAATCCCGGTAGTTCACAATTCATGCTAATGGGACTTCAAGTGACATAACCTAACTACTAATAATCCTTTTAGTCTCGAATATAGGGTCATAGCATCATTCGGGTCCATATCATTTAGCATACAATCGGGACTACTTGTGTTCTATTTTTATAAAAATCTAGCATGTTATCTCCCTCGCGGGTTTACAAATCATTTTATAAAACATTTAAAAGAGTGCGAGGCTATGAACTCACGTTGTTAATGAAAGGCGGATTATCGGCTACGGGCGTGCTTCGGTCACGGAAACCTATATAAATAATAATCGGTCTTAGACTCGGTCCAATGACTTTTATCAAAATAACAATATACATATGATGATTTTGTACATATGATGATGATCAAGTGGGTTTATAAATCCTCATTTACTCATTTTAGCGTTTAAGTTTTGGTATCGTCTTACTAGTTCACTAGTTTTATCGATTTTACCTATTTTAAGTCCATTAATTCTTTTATAAGTTCTTTTACTTGTGTTTACCCATTTTATACCTATATGATCAGTATATATATCTTTCATGCTGGGCCCAAATGGGTTAAGCCCAAATAATTCTTTTTACAAGTTTTTATCTTATTAAGTCCAATTATTAGTCCAATACGTTTATTTAGCTCGTAAATGTCCGTAATTCTTATAGTTCGGGTTTTATCGGTATTTATTTATATTAGTTACTTATACATCAGTATATAACTTTTATAAACTTTACATTAGACGGGTTTGGTCGTCTAAGTTTTATTTGGCGAAAAACGTTAATTTCACGGCGATAGCCGAAAAAGTCGTAAAAATCAAGTTTATAGTTTTTATTACTTATAAATATTATTTTTACCACCATTTATAGAATTTACCCATTTAATTAACCTTTTATATATTTATATAAATAAGTTCTATAAGTTAGTGGGTTTATATTTTACATTTTATAAGTTATAATGTGAGTGCTTATATAATAATAATAATCATTATTTCCAAAATCTGATTTTTAACTTCATATTCACCATTTTTATCATATCCAGAGTTCTACAATGACTTAGAAGCTCATTTTTGGATGACAACTTCTTCATAATATGTGCTACATATAACTTAGTTATAGCTACTGCCCATTTTGAGTCTAAGTTGCCTTAACAGTCCCTACAAAACTGATTATTCAGATTGTACCACCTAACTTGTTTTGATCATATCTCACTCATTATTTTGATTCCATTGCATGGCCAACTCTCACATGTGTATAACATCATCTACTTACTGTAAATAGATCAAACCATGCAATTTTATCAGTTCATCATTTAGTTATCTACTGTTTTTATACAGCCAACTAATTAGTCATGATTTTAGCTTCATTTCTTATGGTTATCATCATTTTTAAGCATGTTTATCAACACTTGATCCCCACACAACATTTTTATCATCATATATACATCATATACATATACAAAATGAAAGAAAATACATTTGTTCTTTACAAAATAATAAGAGAAAAATGTAGAGGATGATCTTCTTTACCAATCCAAGTGGATTTCTTGTTTTAGGAAGGCAAGAACTTGATGAACACAACAAGTATCTCCAAGACCATAAAATATCAAGATCATATGTTGGAAAATCAGCCCTAGGACACAAGCAAATCACCTCCAAAGTTGTTTATATGGCCACCAAATGATCAAGGCTTCAAGGAAACACCTTAATAGGACTAGTAAACATGTGGTTTGTGGCTAGAAAAGATCAATGAGGGTGTTTGTTGGTTTATTTGGGACGGAAAGAGAGGAGAGTTGAGAGAGTTTTTGGGGTGGTTTGCATGTAGGAAATGGTAAGAATGAAACTACTTGCTAGTTTTGTTTAGTTGGTAAATGAGTTGGCTTAAAGTGTAAGCACAAGCTTACACTTGTGTAACTAGCTAAGACTTGATGCCACCTAAGTGTGGTGGTGTCAACATTGCCGTCCCATATAAGCTAGTGGGGTGGGGCAAAGTGTTTTGTCCCATCTCACTAGTTTACGGGTATTTCTCGATTCTAGTTTTCTCGATTTGCGTGCCCTCGGGTCGTTTTACGAAAAACGTTTTTATAAATTATGAATCACCGTCACAAAACGAATCCAATAAAAATTGTCTCATCAAAAACGGAGTTCAAAAACGTAAATACGTAATCCTAAGGTTTCCGGTTTAGTCGTAAAAGACTCCAAATTATGCACGTAAGCCCAAATTTAAATTCGTAAATTGTGAGTTCGTCAACCAACACAAAAATAAGTTTCAAAATATTATACGAGAAAATATTTCACTACCTGAAAATGTTAGATTTGTCACAGCTTTTCCTCCTAAAAGGGATCAACGTCCTCGTGATCCATTTCATTTGGATGTCCGTTTCTTATTGAAATCGAAGAGGTGCGGATATTTCTTCCACATTTCATCCTCTCGTTCCCAAGTATACTCCGGTCCATGCTTTGAATCCCATCGGATCTTGACAATAGGTATCCGACTTTGTTTCAGTTGCTTTACCTCACGGTCCATAACTTCTACGGGCTCTTCGATAAAATGCAACTTCCCATCTATTCGAACCTTACCTAACGGAATTTTCTCATCACTCACTGCTAGACATTTCTTCAGATTAGATACATGGAATGTGTTGTGAACACCATGAAGTTCTGGGGGTAACTCTAGTTTGTAAGCCACCGGACCTACTCTTGATAAAATCTTAAAGGGTCCAATATAATGGGGTTTCAATTTTCCTCGTTTTCCAAATCTGATAACGCCTTTCCATGGCGATACTTTCAACATTACTCGGTCACCCACTTCAAACTCCATTGGCTTCCGCCGCACATCCGCGTAACTTTTCTGTCTACTACGGGCAGTCAACAACCTCTTCTTAATCTGAACTATCATCTCCGTAGTCTCCCGGATCAATTCCGGTCCCGTGAGCTGGGTATCCCCAACTTCACTCCAACATACAGGAGATCTACACTTCCTACCATACAAAGCTTCAAACGGTGCAGCCTTAATACTAGAATGGTAACTATTGTTATATGAAAACTCTGCTAACGACAAATGTTTATCCCAATTCTTACCAAAGTCTAACACACAAGCTCTCAACATATCTTCAAGTGTTTGTATCGTCCTTTCACTCTGCCCATCAGTCTGGGGGTGATAAGCAGTGCTCATGTCGAGATTCGTTCCTAAAGATCTTTGGAGAGATTTCCAAAAATTCGATGCGAATCTAGGATCTCGATCTGAAATGATCGATACAAGCACTCCATGCTTGCATACAACATTATCAAGGTATATTCGAGTCAGCTTCTCCAGTGAGAACTGCTCCTTAACCGGAATGAAGTGTGCTGATTTGGTCAGTCTATCGACAATAACCCAAATCGAATTGTTTCCAGATGATGTTCTAGGAAGCTTGGTGATAAAGTCCATTGTAATTCGCTCCCACTTCCATTCAGGAATCTTAGGCTGTTGAAGTAGTCCTGATGGCTTTTGATGTTCGGCTTTAACTCTAGCACAAGTCAAGCATTGAAGAACATACATAGCTATGTCAGCTTTCATATTCGGCCACCAGTACAACTTCTTCAAATCATGGTACATCTTATCAGATCCCGGATGAATGGAATACTTAGATTTATGGGATTCTAACATAACCAAATCTCTTAAGCCTCCAAACTTAAGTATCCACATACGACCTCTTAAGCATTTCACTCCATCAGCTCTAACCTCTAAAGGATCTCCTTCTCCTCGGAACCCTTCATTAACAAAATTCTCCTTCTTACAAGCTTCTATTTGCGCATTTCGAATTTGCTCAGGCAAATTATTGTGCACGGTCAAGACTAGAGAACGCACCCTGATAGGCTCTCTATCTTTCCTACTCAATGCATCAACAACAACATTGGCTTTTCCTAGGTGATACTTTATATCACAATCATAATCACTTAACAACTCTATCCATCTTCGTTGCCTCATGTTCAATTCCTTCTGGTCGAGAATATACTGTAGGCTTTTGTGATCGGTGAATACCGTACACTTGGTGCCATACAGATAATGTCTCCACAACCTAAGAGCAAAGACCACAGCTCCTAACTCAAGATCATGAGTAGCATAATTCTCCTCATTCTTCCTTAATTGCCTAGAAGCATAAGCTATCACTTTCTCTCTCTGCATCAAAACAGCTCCATAACCTCTAATAGATGCATCACAATACACTACAAAATCTTCACTCCCGTCGGGTAATGATAAGATTGGCGCACTACATAATTTTTTCTTCAATGTCTGAAATGCTCCATCTTCATCACTTCCCCAAATGAAAGGTTTATTCTTCTGAGTAAGCTTTGTCAAGGGTTTAGCTATCAAAGAAAATTCTTTAATGAATCGCCTATAATAGCCAGCCAATCCTAAGAACTGTCGCACTTCCGTTGGCGTTGTCGGTGCAGACCAATTCTTAATAGCTTCAACCTTTGCAGGATCAACATGAATTCCATCTCTGTTAATCACATGACCAAGAAATTGCACAGAATCCAACCAGAAATCACACTTCGAAAACTTAGCATACAACCTTTCATCCTTCAACAACTTCAAAATAATCCTCAAATGTTCTCTATGCTCATCTTCATTCTTAGAATAGATTAGAATATCGTCAATAAACACAATCACAAATTTATCCAAGTAGGGCTTGCACACTCGATTCATTAAATCCATGAAAACCGCAGGTGCGTTAGTTAACCCAAATGGCATTACTTGAAATTCATAGTGTCCATAACGAGTTCTAAATGCAGTTATAGGAATATCTTCTTCATGGACGCGAAGTTGGTGATATCCTGACCGCAAATCTATCTTAGAATACACACTAGATCCTTGTAGTTGATCAAACAAATCATCAATCCTAGGTAAAGGATATCGATTCTTAATTGTCAACTTATTCAGTTCCCTATAATCAATGCACATACGAAAAGATCCATCCTTCTTCTTAACGAACAAGACTGGAGCTCCCCAAGGCGACGAGCTCGGTCGAATAAAACCTTTATCAGACAACTCCTTAAGTTGCTCAGATAACTCCTTTAATTCAGAAGGGGCTAATCGGTAAGACGCACGTGCCACCGGTGCAGCACCAGGAATTAAATCGATTCGAAACTCTACTTGCCTTATCGGTG
Organism: Glebionis coronaria; assembly: GCA_025667525.1. Classification (NCBI taxonomy): domain Eukaryota; kingdom Viridiplantae; phylum Streptophyta; class Magnoliopsida; order Asterales; family Asteraceae; genus Glebionis; species Glebionis coronaria. The sequence goes on along the minus strand of CM046882.1, from coordinate 167,706,306 downwards.
GAAGTCCGGGTAAATCTTTAGGAAATACCTCAGGAAATTCACAAATAATAGGTACATCTTCCAATCGTTTCTCCCTAGACTCATTCCCGGTCACTTGAGCTAAAAATAACTCACAACCGTTCCTGATGTACTTTTGGACTTTAATAAATGAAACGATTTTTAAACGGGATTCACCTCGACTACCATCAATTAATAACGTCCTATTCCTAAGAGGAATCTTAACTTTCTTCTCTCCACATAAAATAGTAGCATTATTCAACGACAACCAATCCATACCAATAATAATATCGAAGCTACCTAATTCTATCAACATCAAATCAATCGGAAAAGAATGGTTCAAGAGATTTAGAGAGCATCCTTCTAATAGCTTATTAGTTTTCACTAATTTACCATCAGCCAATTCCACCTCGTAACTGGTACTTATCTCAACAGGTTCAATATCAATAAGGGCACTAAATTTAGTGGATACAAAGCTCCTATCGGCACCCGAATCGAATAAAGCAACAACATAATGATTGTTGAGTAAAAACGTACCGGTAACGACATTCGGATCCTCTTTCTTCACCTCAATTGTTCCAAGTTGATAGATACCACCCTAGGGGTTTCTTCCAGGTACAATCGCTTTCAACTTGGGGCATTCCGATTTCCTATGACCTTCTTCATTACAGTTGAAGCAAATCGTTCCCTTCTTACACCTTTCAACCTTGTGTCCAAGCTTTCCGCAATTTCGGCACTTCCAGCAGTCGCCAGGATGCCTCTTGTTGCCACACTTAGGACATCTATCATCGTTGCGCGGTGTGTTGTTGGTAAGAGCATTTGCATTCCCCTTTCTCTTGTTCTGACGGCGATTGAAATTCTTCCTATAATCACCTCTATCTACACGATCACCGTCTCCCTTTCTTTTCTCACCTACATGGGTTTCATCTTCCTTATCCTGAATTATCTGTCCAATGAGTTGGTAAGCCATTCGAACAGCATCATCAATGGTCAGTGGTTTCGATGATGTTACGTCCCCCCGGATATTCCTGGTCAACCCTTTCACATATTGCTCAATTCGGATCTCTTCGGGTTCAACCAATCGAGGACATAACAAGGCCAACTCATGGAATCGATTCGTGTAACTATCAATATCCACACCTTTCATTCTCAAATGAATCAACTCCTGTTCTAACCTAATGATCACACTACGAGGACAAAACTCCAAAGTCATCCACTTCTTGATTTCAGCCCAAGGAGTAGCATTAGCAGCATCAAGACCCATGAAAGCAATTCTCCCGTTCCACCAAGTCAACGCAAGACCTTTAAGAGTAGCCATAGCAAAAGTCACCTTATCTTCCTCCTTACACTTACTAATCCTAAACACCGATTCAATCTTCTCGATCCACTGGCTTAGTCCTACAGCACCTTCAGTTCCATTAAAAGGTAGAGGTTCACACTTCATGAACGTCACATAAGTACAGCCACTAATTTCAGGTGCATTCGTTCCAAGTCCTCCTACATTTCCTCCAGCATTAGCATTCACATTATTAGCATTCACATTCACATTAGTACCGCCAATTCCACTACCGCCAGCTCCACTACCGCCAGCTCCACTACCGCCAGCTCCACTACCGCCAGCTCCACTACCGCCAGCTCCACTACCGCCAGCTTCACTACCGCCAGCTCCACTACCGCCAGCTTCATTTCTAGCATTTGCCATAAATTCAGTCATAGATGCGGTAACTTGCTCCGTAATAATCCTACGTACATCATCCTCAGTCACAGCCTTCTTGGGCGGCATAGTTCTATAATCCCACAATTTCAAAGCATTAAGCATTCATCCAACAAAGGATTCATATAATACGGATCGAATTCATAATTAAGATACAAATAAGGCACAATATGGAATTCAAGACAAGATACATATTTCATTCGATCTGAAACAAAAGTATTGTCTTAGTACATCCATATCAAAGTTCTAACACTATTTACACTCAAAATTCGTGCCAAGTCTACTACTAACAAGTCGGTTCAGTCAAAGCTACAAGCACAAAAGATATAAAGGTCACTACTAAATACAGACTGGTCTACTGAGAACCGCCAGATGGTCCATCATCCATCGTCTTCTGGATCTTCGTCGGACGATCACTAGACACATCTTCAGCTGGGCGCTTACGGATTACTCCTCTTTCAACCATATCGGCATAAAATCTACTGTTCCAACCCACAGATATATTCAACTCCTTTTCAGCTTTCTCACGCATCGCACGAGCCACACTCAACTGAATCTCCATATAATTCACCTTTCTCTTCATAGCAGCATACTCACCACTTTCCAACACTGATAACCTCCTAAAAGCCTCATTCAAACCACGTTCTACATCACTCAAATCCAAACTAAGCAATTCTCGCTCTTTCTCGCCAATCTTAGTCTTCGACTCCAAATAAGCAACCTGAGTCTGAACAACACCTAATCCAACCTCTGTCACACAACTCTTAACACGGGAAGCATCTAGATCACGTCTCAAGGCCCATGGTGCAAGACCATCAATATGAGTAGCCTCTCGAGTACTAGACGACTCTCCTATCTCACGTCTACGAGTATCAATACCATCAGTACCGTCAGGTGCATCGTCATCCTCATCCTCCTCTGATTCAGAATCAGATTCAGACGATTCAGACATTTCATCCCTAGGTAACTCATCCTCGGAATCAGACAAACAAACTGGTGGGGGCAAAGGCTCGCCCTCTGGAACATCATACGGATAAATAAGCTCAGCTTCCTCATCGTCATCAACCTCAACATCTATACCTACGTCCTCCTCGACATCCTCGTCGTCAATCTCGTCATCTAACTCATCTAGCCCAATCTCATCCTCATTCTCAATATCAGCATTCTCAATCTCCACATTCTCAATATCCACATTCTCATTACCCACATTCTCAATATCATTCTCTACTAAGTCAACCTGAGGGGCAATCTGATCTCCTAGTCCTAACTCGGGCTCGGGATCCTCAAATGGTTCCTCCTCATCATCAATATCAAAATCTACTAAGTCTAAATAAGGATCATCTTCTATATTAGGTTCGGAATAGCATGGTTTTATACAGGAATATTAGGGTCAGCCATGACAATCTGCATTTATATATATTTATCTCGTATTAGGATAACATACTAGTTAAACAATTACATAATGAAATCACGATATATACATATATATAAATTAAATTATATATATCAAAATATATATCTTCTCAATAGGGCTTGTTGGTAACGTCGGAGATCTCTGGCACCGTTATAGTCCAAAGATTTTTCAAATATTTTCTTAAATGTTCATTGTCAAAAGATTTTGAAAAGTTTTGTTCAAAACCTTGGTTTTTGAAATCTTTTGTTCTCTACAACGAGAGCTCTGGTACCAAACTATAACACTCTCATTTTTCGTATCGGTACAGCGGAAGGGTCTTTCAGAGTGTTACGGGATAGCACAATAACTCCAATCATAGACAACACATAAAAATGGTTGTACAAGGTTTAACAAACATTCATTCGATAAAAAGGTTTAAAAGTGTACAACAGGTCCCAAGTTATACAGGTCATTAAGTGTACAAAACACAGATCGAATGAACATTTTTAATATTAAGTGTGGGCCATCAGAGTCGATCTCCATCCGGATTACCTTCAAGCACCTGAGATAGAAAACATGCAAAAATCATATCAGCGAATGCCGAGTGAATTCATAGAGTTTAATGAAAACCGTTATATAAAACAATCATTTACATTCATTTAAAATCAGAACACAAGTATAATATCGGAAGTAAGTCCACATATTGCTAGTCAGGCAATATATATCAAGCATACATCTTAAACCGTCCATGAGACCGTAGTCTCTATATTACCATGATAGGTAATATATTCATCGTTAATAGCGTCGTTATCATGTATAGGATACATTTTTATTTGAAAATCACCTACATGCTGTTAAAAGGATCTTTCGGTATCTCAAAGGAACACTTCATCGTGGTCTATGGTATCCGAAAGATTCCTTTATTGCTTTAATATCATATGCAGATGCCGATCATGCTGGGTGTCAAGACACGAGGCGTAGCACTTCTGGGTCTGTACAACTCCTTGGAGACAGATTGATTAGTTGGTCTTCAAAAAGGCAGAAAAGCGCTGCAATTTCTAGCACGGAGGCTGAATACATTGCCATGTCTAGTTGTTGTGCTCAAGTCCTTTGGATGAGATCACAACTAACTGACTACGGTTTGGGATTCAACAAAATCCCGATGTATTGTGACAACAAGAGCGCCATTGCCCTTTGCTGCAACTACGTTCAACACTCCCGGGCAAAGCACATCGACATTCGCTACCATTTCATTAAAGAGCAAGTGGAAAACGGAGTGATCGAGCTGTATTTTGTCACCACTGAGTATCAGCTGGCAGATATGTTCACCAAAGCCTTAGATCGAGGACGAATCGAGTTTTTGATCGACAATCTTGGCATGAAATCATTCTCTCCAACGTCTCTCAAAGAGTTGGCAGAAGAATCAGCAGAATAGTGGTGGTAAACTATTCATGCGTATCCTTTGTTCGTGATCATGTATATTATCGTATATATATAAACCACAAAAAGAAAAATACAAAAATATAAAACCAAGAAAAACCAGAAAAAATATAAAACCAAGAAAAACCATAAAAAATATAAAACCAAGAAAAACCTTAAAAAATATAAAATCAAGAAAACCCAAAAATATTTTCGTTTTTTAAAAATCGGGCATGTCTTTTAGTACGGTAATATTTACGGCTTTAGAAATGTCGATCAATATTGACACGGTGCCATAAATAGAGTCCGTATAAAAGTTGTACAAACATGCCCATTATGGCTTGTAGTTATTTCATACTACAACCCGCTTTTCGCATTAAAGTCACGTAATTCCTTGGAAAACGTTGGCTCACAACGGGAATTAATTTTCTCGGGCATGATTTACAAGCCAAATCATGCAAAGGGATCAAGTTTACTTTATAACTTGGTCTAACACGAGTTAGTGTACGTCTCAGTGCATTAATTTGTCAAAATAAGAGAAATCTTTTTGCCACCACGAATCAATCTTTTCAAGACATTAATTGGAAATGGTTTCATCAATATTTGAATCTTTAAACAATGACTACAGCTCTTTAAATAGAAAACGGATCATCGTTTAAGGGGGAGAAAATATTAAATCGTCTTTGTCATCAAAACGGTTTTCAAAAATTGTTGAGGGAAGTTAATTGGCTAATTGGTTAATGACTGGAATTTCTCTGGTATTCGTTTTGTATTCGTTCGTGATTTGTCATGTGTTTTAGGCCTCGAATATTTTGTTTAAGTGGTGTGAGGGCTAGAATAGTTATTTCAATGAGATAGGCCTAACGATTGTTAATTACTTTAACGAATGTTAACCTAAAAATTGTTATTAACTAGAAAAGAAAAGGAAAAGTAAAGAAAAAAACGAATAGTCAAGGGGATTAAAACTAAAAGGGCTAAATGTGACATTTGTGCAACTTGTGAAAACTTTGACAAAGTCAAAACACCCCTCCCCGTCCTTCTTTCTTTTCTCTTTTTCTGGTTTATCCCTTTGCCGCCATTATCGCACACTAAAACACACACGCAAGCTTCTATATCGTTTTTATTGATCTACAACTCATCTCATTCATCTAACAAGGTAATTGATTCATCTAATTCATCTAATTCATTGTTAAATCCCAGGTAATTGATTCGTTTTAATCAAATTTATCAAAATTAGGGTTTCTGCCTAAATTAGGGTTTTATTGATTAGGGTTTTAGTTGGGTTTCACTAGGAATGAGATTAGAACAATGTGTGTTGCCTTAGAATGCCATAAATTCACTCCTGCGTGTAGATTAATCGATCTTAGAACAAATTTAGTACATTCTGAATGAACAAGGATTTAGAACTTCCGAACGAATGACTTCCGAACGAATGGCTTCCGAACTAATAACTTCCGAACGAATAACTTCCGAACGAATGACTTCCGAACGAATGTGTTCCGAACGAATGACTTCCGAACGAAGGTGTTCCGAACGAATGACTTCCGAACGAAGGTGTTCCGAACGAATGACTTCCGAACGAAGGTGTTCCGAACGAGTGACTTCTGAACGAAGATGTTCCGGACGAATGACTTCCGAACGAAGGTGTTCCGAACGAATGACTTCCGAACGAAGGTGTTCCGAATGAATGACTTCCGAACAAAGGTGTTCCGAACGAACGACTTCCGAACGAAGGTGTTCCGAACGAATGACTTTCGAACGAAGGTGTTCCGAACGAATGACTTCCGAACGAAGGTGTTCCGAACGAATGACTTCCGAACGAAGGTGTTCCGGACGAATGACTTCCAAACGAAGGTGTTCCGAACGAATGACTTCCGAACGAAGATGTTCCGAACGAATGACTTCCGAACGAAGGTGTTCCAAACGAATGACTTCCGAACGAAGCAGTTCCAAACGAATGATTTCCGAACGAAGGTGTTCCGAACGAAGGTGTTCCGAACGAAGTTGTTCCGAACGAAGGAGTATTGGATTGATAATCGTTTGCTTGTTATAATTACTTGAAGATGGTATATATATTGTTCTGTGTATCAACCTTTTATGTCTTATCTTAAGCAGAAACCATGACTAATCCAACCGTGCAAGAACTCTAAAAGGCTAGAGCAGCCGCAATTGGCGAGGCAAAAGCCCTCAAGTTCATACCAAACAATTACCGGCTGAAAGAAGTTTCTAATTCCACTCACCGTGGATTCAAAGTCGCCTCAGCAATTCTTGATCAATCTCACTTCAAAAATGCAATAAGGAGTACCGCTTCGGTGCCATTTGATTACATGTACGAATTCTGGGCTACCAAGGAAAGTACTTCAAACAAAATCACCTTCTTCCTCGACAACAAGCAACAGACACTTACCGCTTCAGACTTCCGCAAGATATTTGGAATTCGGGATACACCCACAGGTCTGTCATTTTCAAGGAACCCTAACAAAGACGAACTCATGGAGATGTTCTGTGCTCTTGGATGTCCTGACCTACGAGTAGTGTCCGATTTTACCACCGCCAAAGTGGGTCAACCTTGGAGAGCTATCTTTGGTATCCTCAGTAGATGTCTTACACCTAAAACAACTAGGCATGGTGTTGTGCGTGGTCCAATTATGAACATCTTCTATGGAATGTACAAAGGCTTAAATACAGATTATGCATCCTTGTTGTGGGAAGAATTTAACTTTCAACTCTTCCAAAACAAGAAGCTGAAGGCTAATGTCTTTCCTTACCCTCGGTTTATCAAGCTTATAATTCATTATTTTATGAAGAATGATGCCTCTATTGATAAGCGCGCAGAAAGCCGTCACCACACTGAAGAGGCTTATGTTGATGCAAAAGTTGGTTGATCCTTGCTAGACCCGAATTAGGCTTAATTCGGGTTGGCTGGGCTCTGGCTCCTGCACCAAGTGAATCGTCTGGTTGGGATCTTGCACACTAAACAACACGCGTTAAGCTTACCGTGGGAAGGTTTCCCACGATTAGACTCCGGCGTGAGAGTAAGTAATCGGTTTAGGGTTATATGTAAGTTTAGAGTATATGTCGTAATACCTTTGTGGAACCCTTGGGGGTTCCTTTTATAGGCAGTGAAACCCCAGTGGGCTTTCACTGATCCTTCGGCCCCAAGGAAGAGATAAGCTCCAGAATTAGAATGATTGTTATCTTCTAATTCTGGCAATGAATATCTCTTCGTATTAGGATTAAGATATACCTAGACAGAATATTATTCTGTCTGATCTTATGTCGGCCGCCTTGGGCCGTGGGCCGCACACATGTGCGAGCACTGTTCACTTAAGCCCATAAGCCTGAATGATATTTATCCACCCATCTGTGATGGGCCGGATACGGGTAGTACCCGCGAGCCGGGCTCATGACCCGGTTTGGGGACTATACGTCATCATGTCCCCCCAGTCTAGTTGTTACAGCCGTAGGCGTAACCTCTAGACTATCAAGCTGCCCTCCGGTCATACCAAGAAAGGCCGAGGAAATGATACTGGAAAATTTGTTCCGGCCGCACGTGGTAACCGATCGTATGAATATTCTTTAATGAATACTACCTCAGCCGCACGCAATGGCCGAGACAAATTAAATGCAACATTTAATACGGTCTTACGTAAGAGCCGCATAACCCGACAAGAATCCAGTCGCATTAATGATATTCAACAATCCAGTCGCATGTCTGCAAAAAGTGCATGATTACTGATCACCCTCGAGCCACACGAAACTGTTTAAGAAGTGACCCGTGGGTCCCCTACTGACGTTACAGAAATGTCAGAAATCCTATCCATTGGATATGAAATGTGACTGACACGTGTCAAGGATCCATGGCACCTTGGAAACCGAGGCCACCCTATATAAGAGTGAGTATGCGTGTATGTTACACACACAACTCACTCATTCTTCCGCCATTGTTAACTTCAAGCTTTTTCCTTCACAACTTTTGCCTTCTTTTCCACGGATATCCATCACCGCAGGTTAGATTACCACGCCCTTAAAAACCTTTTCATAAATTATGGTTAAGGATAACCCCCTCATCACGGACGTCCTGAATGTGATGTCGGGAGAGAAATACCTCGACTTCCTGTCGAAGTACTATGTGCCCGAAAGCGTACATCCCACCTTTCCGGGTGATGGTGAAGCTATTACGGACGCACTGGCGGGGAAAATAGGCATATACACACGCCTGTTTGACTCAGCCAACTACCGTATTCCGTTGTCTAAGTTCTTAGTAGACCTTCTCTTGTACTATGACTTTCATATCACCCAGCTCCACTGTATAGGGGCGTGTAAAATCAACCAGTTTGAGATTACATGCCACACCTGTAGGGTAACCCCCACCGTTAACCTTTTTAGGGCTTTCTACTTTCCCCAGTTGGTGAACGGGTGGTTGTCGTTCAAGAAACGACCCGGCAATGCCCCGATGACATATAGGAAACCCCTTGACTCCCTGAAGAATTGGTACGACCATTACTTCTTTGTAGATGAGAAAGTATTCCCCACCCCCTTCGTACTTAAAACCAAGGCCCCAAAAGATTATCCGCCCAAACCCAAAGATTATAGTAGCCGGGACCTGAAAATACTAGATACCCATCGCACGGAATTTCATAGAGGGTTGCCGGAGAACTTTCTGTGCTTGGTAGGGATAAGCCGCCGTTACTTTGGGAGGGATGACTTATATCCGTGCTTCTTAACGGATCAGGGCGAGGGTAGGTCATATATATCTTGTATATTCGATCTGTCGCGTATGTTTAAAATGTTACTAACCCATATACTTCTACAATCATTTGCAGAGATGAACCTTCACGGATTGATTCGTCAAGGCGACCCCATGAAGGTGAGGGAAGGATTCCGGCCGTTGAAGCCGAATGAGCTCCCCTTGCTGGAAGCTTTAGCCGACCGTACGATTCCACTGGAGGAGACAACCGAACCCAGGTCGGACGAAGAAGAGCCTGTTATTGAGAAGTCCCCATTGGATTTTCATAACGAAGATGGCGACGACCCCTTGCTGGAGGGAGGCACCATTAACCAGGAGGAGGAGCGCGACCCGAATGAAGACACTACGCAAGCTTCCGGATCCACCATACTTACTTCAAAAAAGAGAAAAACAACCAGGCGTGTGGCGAAAAAAACTGGGGAAGATGCCGGAATTGCGAATGCTCCTCCCAAGAAGTTGCGGAAAGACCATCCTTAGTATCAGGGGGATGGCAGCACCATGACTGGTCAAGCCGACCCTACCCCGATCATGGAAGGGCCAGTTCTGCGTGTGCCCCCTGTGAGCGCCGTAGCTCCTACCGGCCCAGACCCTGCTACTGGCACCTCGTAAGTACCCATCCCGACTATGATTTGTATCCTCATATGATATATGTAGACTAAAAATTTGTCTCTTTTTGTTTTAATCACAGGGTAAATCCGGCGGTCGCAGCTCAAGGAGAAGAGGTGGGGAGAAATCCATCCCCCGCGGCTACTAACAATCCCCCTTCCCCCACCACCACCCATGCCAAGGAACCGTGCCGCGAGGGGCCAGAGGAGAGCTTGCGTCTAGCCTGGATCCTATCAAGCTTGACACGGCTGGAGGCCGAATCAGAGTGTTCGGAATTCATCGAACACATCACCCCGCCCGTCCTCGCACAGGATTTGGATGAGCTAGACCATGAGGCCCTAATTGAACAGTTTGATGTGTCATCCGCACATCAGGTAACGGTGGGTGCCGCGCTGAGACGCCGACTGATCAAGGCCCTCACCAATGTGAGCCGTGCCGACAAAAGGATCGCCCGTGGTAGGCATGAAGGCATGGTCCAAGCTGCGGAGATGATCACAAAAGGTGAGGATATCACCCAGCATCCGTATCACAATCCCTCCGCAGCGAGCAAGATGACTGCGTCCATGGACGCCTTGGCAAACCTTCAACATCCCCTTCTGGACGAGCTCGAAGCCCTGAAAGACGCTCCCAATGAAACAATAATGTCCCGGCTGAGTGCTGACCCAACCCCTTTGACGCTGGCTACATATGATTTCGTATCCAAAGCCATGTCAGGTGAAAAGCTGCTTGGTGAAGCTTTAGATACTCTTGCAGTCAAAGTTCAGGACGGGAAAGATGCTCGCGGGGAGGCCCTTCGTGCTTTAATTGAGGAAGGAAAGAAGGATCTAGAAGAATTCCTCCCCCCTATGTAACTTATATGTTTGTAAACATTTGTATTTATATTCGTCCGTGTATGTACACGGCTGAGACATGCATGTAATAACTTGTCCTTTTATTTTAGAAGTCCGTGACAACCACGGCCATTTTGTTGATTGTTAATTTTGAAACTTGTGTATCTCATTGCAATCCAATGCCGCGTGACGTATCACGTCTTACATACAAGTCTAATTTACTAGACATGCGACGTGCGTCTTTACTATGCGGAGCACCGTATGGCTATAGCATATGAAGCTTACCCCAACGTCTTGTGAGTAAGGTGTCTAGTAAGGATACATGATCCGTGCGGCTGGGGTTGCATCCCTATTACGCGGCAAGTTGAATTAGTAGGTTCACTTAATCCTCTTACCCCACCTGGGGGCGTATAGTACATGTACGGTAATTTGAGAGAATGCATACGAATGAAACATGGCATAGTATAATACAAGTAAAATTCATACGGCTAACAAAGAATCTAACAAATAAAGGAAAATGATTTGCACAAAACAGGACGTGGAGCTAGCTAGGCACCACGGCATTTTATTAGAACGTTTACATTTTTGTTTGAATAATGACGACAAGTCCTAAAAAATCCAGAAAGGAAACTTAAACAAACATAAGAAAAACAAATAAAACAAATAACCCGCATGGTTCTTTATTAAGACCGCCTATAGCGAAGTATCCATGCGGGAGCCGTAGCTTTCAAAGATAGCACCTTTTGAGATTGGAGATGTTCCATGTGCGCTCTAAGTCGCGGCCATCCATATCACGTAACTTGTACGCGCCTCGTCCCAAGGTTTTAGTGACTTCATACGGTCCTTCCCATTTAGGGCCCAGTTTTCCTGTATTCTCCACTCGACTTGCTTCGTTAGCAGGGTAGATGTAGTCTCCCGGTCGAAAAGAAACACCCTTGACCTTGGCGTCATAATAAGCCTTCATCTTAGCCTTGGACTTAGCCTCATTGATGGCTGCTATTTCCCTTTTTTCTTCCAACAGATCCAGGTTGATTCGCAGTTGTTCATCGTTTGTGACGACATTAACCTCCGCCGTGCGGATGGTAGGCATCCCTATTTCTGCTGGTATAACGGCTTCAGTGCCGTAAGCCAATGCAAACGGAGTATCTCCGTTGGCTGTTTTTATCATGGTTCTATGCGCCCATAGCACGTGTGACAACTCATCGACCCATTTGCCCTGTCGTTCATCCAGCCGCGCCTTGATTCCATTCCCCAAGCTCCTATTTGCTCGTTCGACAAGGCCGTTCGTCTGTGGATGCTTAACAGACGCGAAGCGCCGTTTGATGTTCAATGATGCACACCAGTCTTTGAATGGGTTGTCCGTGAACTGTTTGCCGTTGTCCGATATAATTTCTCCTGGTAAACCGAAACGGCATACGATGTGTTCCCACACAAACTTCTTGACCTGCTTACCCGTGATAGACTTGACTGCCTTGGCTTCAATCCATCGTGTGAAGTAGTCCATTGCAACGATCAAGAATTTAACCCCTCCCGCAGCTACAGGAAATGGTCCTGCAATGTCAATTCCCCACTTGTAAAATGGCCATGGTGACGTGATAGGTGTAAGCTCCTGCTGCGGGTGTCGCGGTACTGGCCTATGCACTTGGCAATCATTGCACCTGCGAATCATGTCGCGCGCGTCTCTGTGCATAGTGGGCCAATAGTATCCTGTTCGTAAGGCTCGGGCTACCACGGATCGTGGGCCTGCATGCATGCCGCACAACCCTTCGTGTATGTCACTAACGACGTAAGCCGCCTGGCGTGGTCCAACACACCGCAGCCACGGCTGCAAGAAAGAGCGTTTGTAAAGGATGCCTTCTCGGAGTTCGAAATGTTGTGATTTTCTTTTAACGCGCCTTGCTGCTTTTTCCTCGTCTGGAAGGGTTTCATTAGTCAGATAGTTGATGATTGGGGTCATCCACGTAGGTCCCTCCTCCTCAACTATAGCGGCCACTTCCCCTTCCTTGATAGATTTCTCCTTGAGTATTTCCACCAAAACCTGTTTAGACAAGTGGGCGAAGCTCGTGGATGCGATCTTGCTGAGAGCGTCCGCTTTCTTGTTCTCGCCCCTTGGCACCTGCTTGATGGAAAACTTACTGAAAGTTGTGATTAACGACTTGACTTTTTCCAAATACCTGACCATGTTGTCCTCCTTAGCCACATACCCACCTAGAATATGGTTCGCGACAAGCCGTGAGTCCACGTAGGCCTCAAGGTTGCGGACTCCCATTCTAGCGGCGATTTTTAAACCCGCAATTAATGCTTCATATTCCGCTTCGTTATTGGTGGCCGTGAACTCAAAACGGAGGGCGTATGTGAATTCCATTCCTTCTGGATTTGTGAGGATGAGACCTGCCCCGGACCCGTCTGTGCATGAGGATCCGTCCGTGAATAGCACCCAAGGTTCCGCTGGGACCTCGTCTTGCTTAATGATTGGTTCTTCCTCATCCGGCTTCTCGATCAGGAAATCCGCTAAGATCTGGCCTTTAACAGCCGTCCTTGGTCTGTAAGATATATTATGCCCCCCCAATAGGATACTCCACTTCTCTAGCCTCCCTGCCACGTCTGGTCTAGAGATAACCTGCTTAATTGGCTGATCCGTGATCACCACAATTGGGTGCGCCTGAAAGTACCGGCGCAACCGCTTTGTAGCAAATACTAGTGCTAGCACCAATTTTTCCATGGAGGAATAATTCAACTCCGCCCCTTGTAGTGTTCTACTTATAAAGTATACCGGAGTTTGTATTGTATCTCTATCCGTCATCAGTACCGCGCTTATTGCGCCATGGGTGGCTGAGAGATACATAACGAGTTCCTCCTTTGGCCGGGGAGCTACTAGCATGGGGAGAGATGCGAGATGCTGCTTGAGTTGGCAAAAAGCTTCCTCAGCTTCCTTCGTCCAGCGGAAGTCTCCCTTTCTAATGCACTTATTGAGTGTCTTAAATAGGGGCAGTGACTTCTCTGCGGATTTAGATAGGAATCTATTCAGCCCGGCTAACTTCCCATTCAGGGACTGCACCTCTTTCCGTGTCTGGGGGGACGGTAGTCGTATCACTGCGTCCGTCTTCTCTGGACAAGGTTTGATGCCGTTCGGGTCAATCAAATATCCCAGGAACATTCCTTCTGTTGCCCCAAACGTACATTTCTTTGGATTTAACTTCATGTTAATCCTTCTCAGCGTGTCGAATGTCTCCTGGACATCCCGGAGAAGTGCCTCCTCCGTGTGGCTTTTTATCACCAAGTCATCAACATATACTTCCAAGTTGCGTCCTATTTGTGATTCGAAAGCTTTGTCCACCAACCGCTGATACGTAGCGCCGGCGTTCTTCAATCCAAACGGCATTTTCGTATAGCAATATACGCCCTGGCTCGTGTGGAACGCCGTTTTTTCTGCATCTTCCTCCGCCATGTGGATTTGGTGATACCCTTTATATGCATCCAAGAAGCATTTGAAAGGATATCCACACAGGGACTCCACCTTCTAGTCGATTTCTGGCAATGGGTAACAGTCCTGTGGGTAGGCCTTGTTCAGATCCGTGAAATCCACACACATGCGCCAACTTCCGTCATGTTTCTTGACCATGACCGGATTAGATAACCACTCGTGGTAGTATACCTCGCGCATGATGCCTGCGTCCACTAGCTTACGCACTTCCTCCAGTATAACTTGGCTGCGCTCGGGCGCCTGGCCGCGCTTCTTTTGCTTGATGGGTTGGTACCCTTGGCGGATCTGGAGCTTATGCTCTGCTATCGCACGTGGCACACCCGTCATATGTTTTGGCTCCCATGCGAATATGTCCAGCTTTGCACTTAAAAGAGAGCACATGGCCCTTTTACCGCTATCCGAGAGCGCCCCTCCTATGGATACCTCCTGTTCCGGATAGTCAGGGTGAATGGCCACCTTCCAATTGGGCGGTGGTGCCCCATCCTTGGGTGGGACAGGTGGAGTCGGTGTTGCCACGGTGTGACACTCGGATGTTTGTACGACTGTGTTGTAAATAGTAACGATTCCCCCCCTCAACGGGGAATTTGATCATTCCGTGTGCCGTAGAGGGTACTGCCCGGATAGCCAAAATGCCTGGTCTGCCTATGATTCCATTATAGGGAGAGTGTGAGCGTATCACCATGAAGTTCATCCACGCCGTAGTGGAATGTTCCTCATTCCCAATGGTGACAAGCAAACGTAATTGCCCTATCGGCCAGATGGTGTCTCCACTAAAGCCAGTAAGCGGCGACGTGGCCGGTACTAGCTGGCTTCTTATTTCTGGACATAACTGCACAAAGCAGTGTTCATACAGTACCTCTGCTGACGACCCTCCATCCACATACATGCGACGAACATTGTGTGTTCCAATGCTTATCTCAATAGTGAGAGGCGCATCAATCACATCGCTTGCCGTGATGGGAGGGAATGATATTTCCTTGCCGCGTGAAAATTTTTGGCCAATTTTTTGTCTCGTGCGGCGCTGTCTGGATTGGATCATGTATATGGTAGAAGGCTTGTCCTTTTGGGGATCCTTCTTGTCATACTTCTTGTTGTTGTCTTTTCCATCTTTCCAATCCTTAACTAGGTGCTTGAGTTTGCCTGATTTGATTAGCGACTCAATATGCTTCTTGAGCTGGATACACTCCTCCGTGCCGTGTCCTTTGTCATTATGGAACTCGAAGAAGCGGCTTCCTTGTCGACGTTCCGGGGGAGTGGTCATTGGGGGAGGCCTTGGAAAGTTCGCCCCTTCAGTCAACAAGATCTCCCGGTAGGACATCTTTAGGGGGGTGAACTTGTCGTCCGACCGTCCGCCTTTGCTTTGGCTCTTATAGTCTGAACCCTTATTATTCTGGTTGCCTTGACCGCCCGACTGTCTCCGGGACTGGTCATTTGACCGGTATCCATTTGCTCGGGATGGGTAGGCCGCGGCAACAGCTGTTTCTCCCTCTATGAAATTTCTGACCCTTTCCATGAGGTCATCATATCTCTCTGGGTGCTTGTCGTTGAGACGCCTGATCAGTTCTCTGTCTGTAATGGCGTGCATGTAGTCAGAGATTTTCAGGAGCTCTGGTATGGTTCTTGTGCGTGTGCACTCATCATTGAAGCGCTCAGTGAAGGCTTCTGTGGACTCCCCCGGCCGTTGCTTAACGGTTGCCAATGAGACCGGATCCCTATTATACTTCTTCCTCTGAGTATAATTGTTCTCGAACGCAGTGCGTAGTTCCGTGAAAATATCAATGCTCCGTGGGGGGAGCACCTCGAACCAGTCACGGGCGTTTCCAATCAGGGTCGAATTGAACATTTGGCACCATATAGGCATGGGCCATCGCTCAATTTTGGCCTGAGTGTCGAATATTTTGAGGTGATCCACAGGATCACCGGACCCATCATAAGTCTTGATGCACGCCGGCATGCGACGTTTGGTGTCCTCAGAATAGTTCCGTATGCGGACGGTGAACGGATCTTCCCTGGGATCCGCCCATGGCCGTGTGAGCCTAGGATCATCCCATGGTTCACACCAGGGACGCGAGAGGTCCTCTGCTTCCGTATCCCGATAGTAAGGGCCACCATAATACTCGTCATTGTTTGGTGGTGGAGGCGTGCGCCTAGGCCGGCGGCGCTTGGGCGGATGGTCATCTGAGTCCTCCCCAGACGGATCTGGGGACGGCGGTGGTGCCCCGCCTTTTGAATAGGGACCACTTTTCTGAGACGAACCAGGAGCCTTTCTCCCTGTGTTCATCCTATCCCACACACTTGGGCGGCGTGTGGTTCTGGTCAGCTCTCGATCTGGCCGCTCGGGTGAGCCATCCGACCTTTCTCCATCTTGAGACTGCGTTAATTCTTGCATAAGGCGATCTCCTATGCGCTCAAACACATTCCGGGGTTGAGGGTTTTCCTCAAAGGTTCCCTGCTCCTGAGGCCGAGTCCTCCTTTTTCTCCGGTTTTGGGAGGGAGTGGATGGTCCACTGTCGCCAAAGTTGAGTCTGGCTTGGAGGTTCCTCCCCAGACTCAATCTTGATGCGATCCCTGGGACGATCCTTTCAAAATTCTTAGTGAGAACTCGAGTAACATCCTCCTCACTGAGTGGTAGGGCTTCCACTTCTTCCTCCGTCGAAGGTCTGCGTGGTTCCTTGTTGGGAGGGTCTGGCGCACTCCCTGGATCAGGGTTGTCCAGGGTTGAAGTAGGCAGGGGTGTCACCGAGATCGTGCTCGTCACCCCCGCAGGTTGAAAACCGCTACGGTTACCCAGCCCGCCTGCGGGGCGGTTAGGTGACTGGTTGGGGATGAGAATCCCTTCCCCTTGGGACTTCCGGTTCCCAGGATTCACATTCCTGGGGTTAGTTGGCGGATGTCCCTTCGTCATTGGAGATTTGAGATGAGGTTTTGTTCTAGCTTAGTGTTACTGTCCCACGGATGGCGCCAACTTGTTGATGCAAAAGTTGGTTGATCCTTGCTAGACCCGAATTAGGCTTAATTCGGGTTAGCTGGGCTCTGGCTCCTGCACCAAGTGAATCGTCTGGTTGGGATCCTGCACACTAAACAACACGCGTTAAGCTTACCGTGGGAAGGTTTCCCACGATTAGACTCCGGCGTGAGAGTAAGTAATCGGTTTAGGGTTATATGTGAGTTTAGAGTATATGTCGTAATACCTTTGTGGAACCCTTGGGGGTTCCTTTTATAGGCAGTGAAACACCAGTGGGCTTTCACTGATCCTTCGGCCCCAAGGAAGAGATAAGCACCAGAATTAGAATGATTGTTATCTTCTAATTCTGGCAATGAATATCTCTTCGTATTAGGATTAAGATATACCTAGACAGAAAATTATTCTGTCTGATCTTATGTCGGCCGCCTTGGGCCGTGGGCCGCACACATGTGCGAGCACTGTTCACTTAAGCCCATAAGCCTGAATGATATTTATCCACCCATCTGTGATGGGCCGGATACGGGTAGTACCCGCGAGCCGGGCTCATGACCCGGTTTGGGGACTATACGTCATCAGCTTATGACACTGTGGACCTAAGGCATGAAGGATCCTCTGGTGCTGTTAATCCTTGTCCTATTCCTGGTCATCTTCTGACAGATAAGATTATAGCTTCTGCTGATTACAAGCTACTGCTAATAGAAATCAAGAATCAAAAAGAAAGCCTTCAGACAGGAGAAGACTCGTATACTACGGTCAAGAGTAAAGGTAAAACGCAAGCAAACAGTTGCTTTATCTGAACCCAAAACCAAGAAGAAAAAGACTGAGGCTAAGAAGGGTAAGAGCACGGCTGACGAGCTTGTTCTTCACGATGAAGAAGATGTTGATGACGATCCTACTCTCGAGCTAACTCGCAAGACTGAGAAAAAATTAATGAAGAAGGCTATTGAAAATAGTAGGAGAGACACAGGCGGTAGTGGTTCGTGTGCACAGATGAATGTTGAAGAAGAATACGAGGAGCCACATGACATTAGTGAGTTTGGATCACCCGAACGTTACTCAGCATCGAAGGAGACATCCGTTGCTGATACAACAAGTGTTGAGAAGGAGTCTGGTGCTACAACAATCATTGTGACTACACAGCCTCTTGTAACTCAACCTCTACCAATCCAGCCTTTACCAACACGACCGGTGTCAACACCACTACCATTCATTCCACCTCCAACAACTTCCATCCTCAGTACTGTAATTACAACCGAGCCTCTTCAACCATCCCAGAGTAGCTCTGTACCATCTTCAATGGCTGCATTCGTAATGGCAGAAATGTTGGATAAACACACGGAAAATCAAAGAAAAGAGATGGATCAACTTCGAGAAGAGCTATTTCGACGAGTGGAAAGTGAAGAGGCATCCAAGAAAGCCCAAGAAGAGATGCTAGCTAAGTTCACTGTAGAGATGGAGTTGACACGTAAAGCTCATGCAGAAGAACTTGCTCAGGTCAAACAGGCTGAAGCTGATAAGCATGAAGCACGATTTACGAGACTTCGAGCTATAAAGGATAAATATAAGGAGTAGAAAGAAACACTTGAAGCGTCTATTGTAGAGAGAGTGAATGAATCTGTTGAGTCCCTTATGCCAAAGCTGCGTGATGAGATGAGGAAACTTGCGGCTGATAACTTGATGATTAAGTCGTCGAACCCTTCCGAGTCAGCTTACAAAATTGCATATGACCTAACGGATTTTGAATTAAAGAAGATCCTCAAAGCTCGCTTGAAGGAAGTTGGATCTTTTGACAAGTCTAAAGTTCAGCGGACACTCTACAAAGCACTCAATGAAGCTATCTTGGAGGATGATCGGTTGTTTAAGATGTTTGGAAGTGTGGTACCTTACCACATTTTGGATGAGGAGGAAAAGGAAGATAGTGAACAAGAGGAGGATGATGGTGAAGAATAAGATGATGATGATGATGATGATGATGACAAAGGTAGTGATGGTGATGATGGTGATGATGATGATGATGGTGATGATGGTGATCAAAATGAGGAGAGTGATAAGGGTAGCAACGGGGATGATGATGAGGATGATGGTGGTAAAAATGACAAGCCTGATCAGTCTGATGACGATGAAACGGGGGACAAGGTTGCCAGCAAAAAGAAACCATCCAAGTCTGGTACCAAGTCTCAGAAAGATGTTGCCCGAAAGGAAAAGTCCACCTCTACGGAGTCAGGACGAACCAAGTGGCGCCATGATGTGAATGCTGCTACTGCATCATCGATTCCCGGTACATCTGTTTCTGTTTCTATACCTGTTACCACTAATCCTGTTAGTTCGTTTGTTGCTCCTGTGATTGTAGAACTAGTAACTGAACCTGAATCTGCACAACACTCGCCTGTTCATGTTACCGCCGAAATGCCTAAATCAGAACCAGTAAGTGTTCATGTTTCTACTCCTCTGCAAAAAGAACCACAATCTACTGTTCCCGAATCAAGCACACGGGACTGGGCGGATACATTGGAGATTGATGAAACTTCACCGCCACAAGCTTGGATCACGGCAGCTGCTAAATATGATCCAATCACAGACGCTGATAGAGATGTTCTATATCTCCGTATCCGTAGTCCGATAGACTTGTGTGCATTTTTGGCTCATGAGTTCAAATCTTCGGTCACTCCGTCTTTGGTGAAGAGAGCACTAAAGGACAAGAGAATTCACGCCAAAACTAGGTTAAGCCGCATGGAGTACGAGTATTATGCTGACGAAGTCCTGAAAGCTCTCAATACCGTTCAAAGGCCAGGCCTTCATGAGTCAGAAAGAGCTCCACCTCCACTTGATCCCTCTCAAGATAATCAAATTGCTCTTGACTTCTTTGTCACCTATGATCTTGATTATCTCATCAAGGAATCATCCAAGTACGCAACCTCCCTAACCTTGTTGAAAGCTGCTAATTGGGGGACAATACCCTGGATCGAGGAAAAGGTAAACCGACTCTGGGTTCCAAAGGTAAGCCGTAATTATGATATGTATGCTGCTATAGGAGCATCACATTGGGACGAGCGAGTCCGAAGGGCGTACAGATGTTGCTGCTTAGCCAACTCAGGTAATATTGTCAAATCCGATATTCGCATCTCAAGTATTTTGGGACTGAAATTTGAACCCAAGAATGGCTATCATCATGTGACGGAGATTCACCTAAAAAGGGAGGATGACAGAGAATACACGATACAGCAGGGAGATTTTTCTATCATTCGCCTTGAAGATATCGAAGACATGTTGCTTATGATGACCCGTGATTAACTTACCCATCTTACTCGTGAAGAAATCATTGCCTTGAATACAGCACTTCGTATGTTCACACGAAGCGTTGTTATCAAGAAACGAGTTGAAGATCTTCAATTGGGAGTTGAAAGCTACCAAAGGAAGCTTAACATGACCCGTCCAATGAATCAAGTTCCACCTCAACATGTCAAAAGATGTCCCTATACTGGCATTACCGTTCCGATGTACGGGATTTTCTACATGAACAGTCGTGGGATCATGAAGTTTATGAGGGTAGGTGAGCTTCATAAATACAGTGATGGGACTCTCATATACGTCAGAGGAAAATTGGAGCATCTTAATTCTGGTGGGTCATTACCAAAAATGATTTAGGATTGGCATCCGGGTTATCGAAAAATGGCGACATATGTGATCAAAAAGATTAATGAAAAGCTCCGGGAACATAGATTGATGAGGAGCTTAGAAAGATTCGTTGGTGGTAGACCATATGGAGTGCACCACAAGTTACTGCAACAATCCATCTAATGGGTCGTACATCTCAGGTCCACTCTATATTGGTTTTAATTGTCAATATGTAAATTTTGTGAATATTGTGCTTTTATGGCTTGATGTAGTGTTAAGGTATGATAATTTTTCAAGAGTTTCTCACGAGATTCTAAATCTTTCAAAATATATCATACTAAAGCACTACAATTAACCCTTATTAATTTAAGGGGGAGCATTAATATGTTCTATGGCCAAAACATTGATTTCATTTTTACCCAAAGACCGGTTAATCCATTCAATATCCCAAATATTAATGGTTAACATTTTGGATAAGGGGAGAAAATGGGATTAAGGAGACTTAAATGATACTTGGCTAAAAGATGAAAAAGACTTAACGATAATCCAACTTAATATGTGTAAAGCACGTGTTAAGGGGGAGCGTTTTTTGATGAACAAAACACTTAAGGTACAAAACTCTTGATTTCGATATCACAAGTACCTTAAGTGATTTTCAAGGATTTTTCATGGTGACTATACTTTCCCAAAACGCGCTTTATTCACGACGGATGTGGTGACAAAAGGGTGGTAGGAATAGGTATTAGTCCAATGATTCATCAGAGCCGATGGAATCTTCCCAAGGACAATTCCCTAGATAGAATTAGAAGTCCTAGGAAAGATGAAGAAAGATTGTGGACGTAGCAGAGTACCGACTAATTACTAATGCTAGCACTGGAACAATCACAACAAGGTGCTAGTAATGATGTATTGGTAAGTACTGAAGGGGTTGAAGAATGAAAAAGAAATGTAAAGATAAAGGGTGTAAAGAAAGAAGCCCTCCTTACAACTTTAGGCAGAAACCAGGTCAATACATATGCTATTGAGATCATTTGTTAATGATTCTCAATATTGAAGAAAGACATCATGGACCCAGTGATACAATGCACAACCCTTCCCAGCTAACTCAAATATCTCTCAAAAGGTATTTGTTTTAATCACACGGAGATCAACACGTTATCTATTGGTTTATTCACTCCGAATAGACTGATATTGAAAAGGTGGCACTCCTCTCCAGCCATCCCTCACTAAATCAAAACGCACTATCGAGTCTAGAGCCACGAGATCATCAAAAGTCTCATTAGGACACTTTCCATTTATTCCTTGCTTTCTCACACACTGTGAAAAGTAAGAGATTTTTATGAGTCCTACGCAGTATTCTTGTAATATTGCCAGAACATCCGAGTAATACGCAAGTATTACAATGAAGATGGAAATCCTGCTTGAGCCAACATCAAACAAGCTCATGGTAGGTTACACGTGCGGTTCTTTAAGAACCAATCTTGTGAAAAAGTGGAAAGAAACAGTAGTTTAATTCTTAATTGAACTTAAACTCGTTCCAGGCCTCTACGCATTATCGTATGATCTTGCCAGAACACTCAGAGTGACACTCTTTAGTGTTCACAGTGACGAGTGGAAATCCTTCTAGTGTTAACATCAAACAGCACTTGGTAGGTGACGTGAAAGATTCTTTATGAATCAAGCTCGTGATAACTGGAAAGCAACGATGGTGAAAATCTTAATTGAAATTCACTTGTTCCAGGTTTCATGAATTGACGGATTCAATCACAAGGATAATTTATCCAAGTGATTCACTCTTTATGTTCGCAGTCAAACTTAGTGATCGTCGAATAAAGAGAACGGGTTTACCCGCGAAATCCTGTCAGGAAGTTACTTAATTGAAACTATCCGTCACAGGTACGATATCTAATATCGTCCAACGGTCTTCACCGACCGGAGGTAAAATGCTACCGATTTAGAATGAAATGTTCTAAGCCATTTCATTCGTGTCTTATTATGTTGCTGCGAAGACGGTGGCATTGCGGTGTACCAGCTGAAGTCGTTCCCACATGCTTATGTTTTTCTGCATCAAAGTTCAGCAAAATTCAAGAAAGTACAAAATGAAGTCTTCCGCTGTACCAAACTCTGAAGCTTTCAAGAATTCAACAAAAGACATAAGTGTGTGGAACATGGGGTCACGAGAAGGCAAGATTCACAAGAAGGCAAAGATCGCACGTGATTGGTCAAAAGAACAATGCTCTCAAGCCAAAGCCTAAAAGATCAAATCAACATATTCACAACAAAAATAAAAGAAGAAAAGACTACGAGCTGAAGAACGAAGACTTAGTATAGTATGCTAGGTTTAGAACTGTGTAACGTGGAGTGACCTCCCTTAAGGGGAGATTGTTAGAAATACATTTTTAACGTATATTAGAAGTATCGGTCACTCCACAATATTATTAATGTTGTATAGCTCGTAGTTAATGTTTGCTTATTTAGTTAATTAAAAACCGGCCCATGGGCTTGTCATGGATCGGCCCAAGCCCATTAGAGGCTTGGATATAAATACCCCTTTCCACCATGGAAAGGGGTTGGTTGTTGGTTAATGTTTTGATTCCGTTTGAATAAAACACACACATTTTCTCTCTCACTTTTTCTCACTACTTTCTCTCTCTAGAAACCTTCAACCCACCTTATTGATTCATAAGATTATCCATATTCTTCACTTCTTCTAGGGAAACTGCCAAAATTTCGCAATCTTTGAATATTGCGAAATTGTGACATTTTTCGTGCATTGCGGAATCGAAACACTTGGCATTTCGGAATTATCACTGATATGAGTGTATTTACTCATATCATTTGTATCAAATAACAATGAAATATTGCATGAAATGTATCAAATATTCCTTGGATATGCTTTTTTCTTGTTTGAATGTGTGTAGGTACCAAGATCGCGAAAATCGGCAAAACCAGCACGAGTTTGAAGAAAAAGATCGAAGAAGCCAAAATCGAGCTCGACATGAGTGGATTTAATAATTATGTGAGTTTACAGCCAAGTGGGTCCCACATGGGCTTATTGGGCCTGAAAAGCCCAATAATGGATATTAAGTGAATAAATTTGGACAATTCCAAAATC
This sequence comes from Glebionis coronaria, assembly GCA_025667525.1. NCBI lineage: Eukaryota > Viridiplantae > Streptophyta > Magnoliopsida > Asterales > Asteraceae > Glebionis > Glebionis coronaria. Next base: position 167,682,418 of record CM046882.1, on the reverse strand, counting down.
AAGGCCCAAAAATGGGAATAGCACACGGATGGATTGTTTTTGGGCCACAAGCCCAACTCAATAGAAAAGGAACGAATGAAATATTTGCAAGTTTATGGGCCTTAGGGTTTACCTTGTTACAAAACGTGTTAATACGTTGCTTTCAATCACACATATCCATTTTTAGTCAAACTTTCAACACGTATTCCCCATTTACTCGTTTTTTCACAAACACACACACAACTTTACACATTAAATATTCAACCGTTCCATTTACCAACACCACCCCACTGATCACTTTTAATAGTCGATACAAACTATGTTTTTTATTCTCTCTCTCACCCTTCTTCCCCACTTCACAAACCCAAAAACCAGTAACTTTATGTTACTGTGCAAAAAACCCTAGATGGTAAAAAGTCCTTATTATTTAGGGCTTTTTATCTATTTAATTAATTCATACCAAGGGGATTAAAACCCCCAATGTTTTAGGAAGAGAAGATGTGAAGAAGAGCTTGTAACGTGGCTTTTTTCTATTGGGTTGAACACCTCATTCCCCCAATCCCACCAATCAGAGCCCTTAAAAGAAACACAACTAGCACACGGATGCCACGTTGGCAATCCGTGTGCTAGATTGTATCATCTCAACCATCAGATCAAAGAGAGAGAAGAAAAGTGAAGATCAAAGGCTCAGATTAAAGCGGAATATTCCATGGAAGATTCGGATATTCGTCACCAACAAGCCATTGGGGAGGCTATAAAAACCCCCAATTATCTTGTAAAAATCATCCTTTTCTTTACTTTAATATTATGCTGTTAAAATAGTTGTAGAAGTTATTCTTGTATTTTCTTTAAATTTAATCTTGTAATCTCTTTAAATTTAATAAAAGTTCAGTTTATTACCTCATATTGGTGTCTCGTTTTCTTTTATTTACTGTTTAAATTAATATATGAATTAATCTCTATAACTGTTTTACATGAATAATAATTGAAGTGTTAAGTTTAAACTAATTAATAGTTTAGATTTAATATTTTAAGTAAAAATTGGATCAAGTATTTTCCCTACTGGAAAATATTCACAAAAAGTGGATGTTTCGGTTAATGTTATTGATGGTATAATGGTGATGATAATGGTGGTTCGAATGGAGTTAAATGGTGTTTTCTGATACGGTTCTTAGGTAGCTCAGCGCTAGCCTACGTCTCAAAGGAAATCTCCAAAAAGGTGCGAAGCTCTTTTAGATTAATGTTTAATTTTGTATTTTTCAATAAGTTTGCTAATATGATTATTCTTAAGCAGTAGTAATAGATTTGTTTTATATAAACCTGTGTGATAGTTTAAGCATATTTGGATGATAGATTTGTTTACTTAATGTTTTAGTTTACTGTCTTCTTTAATTTCACTGAGAATCTGAAGTTTTAATGGTAAATGAAATACTTTGTAAGAATAATGATAGATTTTGGCGTAACTGGTATTTCTTTTATATATCTGATTTATAGCTGATCTAAGCTGTTAAGTTTTATGGTTTAAATGATTTATATCTGTTTAGTTTATTTATTGTTTTAAACAGTTTGGTGTTATTTTTCCTGGATTGTTTGACGGTATTTATCTGTTTGTAATTGATGAGTTTAATGGTAATTTTTCACTGCGGTTTATTCAAGTATATGCTAGATTTGGTTTAAAATGGATACTGCTCACCTTGAATTATCATTTGAAAAGTTTAGTTTTCTTTTATTGCTTGTGGATTTTGAATCTATCTGAATGTAATTCTTAGGTATCTGCTGATTTAAGTGCTGCATTGATTGAATTTAGATTACCAGCTAACTTAGATTTTATTGGAGTTTTTAGTTTTTTACTTTGTTACTGATCAAGTGCAGCTTATCAGATACAATTTATCTGATAAGCTCAAAAAGTTGTGTCCTCATAAGCTTTCCAATAGTCTGTTTAATGTTCTTAATTTGCTTATCATATTCAAACGATCTGTTTAAGCCCAATAAGCTGATTACTGTCAGCTTATTCAATTAAGCTTTAAAAGTTCTCTCCTGAGACTTCTCTTTTAATCATCTGTCAAAAGATTAATTCACAAAAATAAATGTCCCTTGGGGGGTTCGAACTCGAGACCTCCTGCTTGTAGGCATTGCGTGTTTACCACTTGAGCTCAAGGCTCTTTTGATTTTACTTTCCTCTTTTGCATTATTATAGTAGTTTTTAACTTAGGCAGACTTATTTTAGCAAAGTTTAATTACTTTAAATACGTTTTAAAATAGAATTTTCAATTAAAGTTTTCATCAAAAGTTGTTTTAGTTTAATAATAAATAGAATAAAATAAATAAATAAATATAATTAAAAATGTTTTTATTTAAAAATGTTTAATTAGTTTTAATAATTAAAATAAAATAGTTTTAAAATAGATTTGTTTAAAGTAGATTTTAATTAAGTATTTAGTTTAAAAAGTTTTTAATTAGATTATTTTTAAAGTAGAAGTTATAATTTTTAAATAGATTATATTTTTATAGAGTTTTAATTAGATTAATTTTTTTTGAATAGTGTATTAATTTTTAAGTAGATAATTGATTGTAGATTTTTAAATAAGCGGGGTTTACGATTCATGCACTTTAGGTTAATTTTAAATAGCTTAAAATTGGTAGATTTAATTTGTAGTTTAAAAACCGAAAACAAATTCAAATCGATTGTCCAAATCAAAACAAAACGTCTCAAATTCATAAGATCTTCGTGTACAACGAACTCGACTCACTCACGTGTTTAATTGAATTCGTCATTGGTATTATTAGACTATTACTTTTTTCTAAAGGTAATTTTCTAATTTACCCTATAACGTATCCAAATTATCACTATACACATCACGACACATCAAAAATTTTGGCGCCGCTGCCGGGGATCTTGTGTACGATTCGCTTTTGTGGAGATTTGTTGATCGTGGATTTGAAGACCCTTTCCATCCTCGGAAAGATTGTTATTTTTCTATTATATTGTATGTATCGTTTTTCTCGTTTTTTGTGAATAATATATTGTATTACGTAGAACAATAATTTTACATATCTTTCAAATAAGCCTTAGTTAGGATTTCATCACCTAGCTATTGTATTCGAACCCAAAACAAAAATAAAGGCAAAATAGATAAATACTAATAAGAAGTTTGAACTCGATTTATACAAACTATAAGGTGGGTATAAGGCGACGTGCTATAAAAGGCCGTCTAAGGAAAAAGGTTTTTAAGTGCTTTGTGCCACCTCGTTTCCCTGCTTGCTTGTGCGTATATTGAGAGGGACAACCTATTATTGGTTTGCCGACTCAAGTAGTAATAAATCTTATTTTTGTTGTTTACTTACTGAACCTCGAGACGTTTAGGTTTTCACCTATCGTTTCAAAGTCGACCGAGGGTAATTTACTTCCATAGTAGTTATCCTTATTCCTTGTTTTTATTGATCATTTTTTATTGAGCAATACCAAATAAAATACCAAAAATAATCTTCTTCTTGTCTAATTTCTTTTCTTCAATCCTCTAAATTCTCGTCTTTGTAGTGTATGCAATTACGTTCTTCTAGTCTTGTGATTGATTTTAATAGGCTTGAAAATATTCCTCGTAGAAATAGAAATCGTCAACAACGAATAGTGGAACCCGAGCTTCCACCTATTGTTGTAGAGATGGCCGATAACCGAATAATGGAGGAATTGCTCCGTGCACCCATCGAAGGGTATGGGGAAGCAATCGTTGTGCCGGCTATTTTGGCGGATCATTTTAAGATTAAGACGGGTCTTCTATCGCTCATTCGTGCCGACCAATTTCGTGGCAATGAGACCGATAGCCCGCATTCTCACATTCGAAATTTTAATCGAATTACCTCGACTCTCAAGTTTAGAGATGTGCCGAATGACGTGATTAAGCGCATGCTTTTTCCGTACTCGCTCGAGGGTAATGCTAAGCTTTGGTATGAGAAAGAACCACCGGGTTCGATCTTAACATGGGATGATTTAGTGTCAAAATTCATGAATTATTTCTTTCCACCATCTAAGACAACACACTTTAAGAATGAGATCACTAGATTTGAACAAAAAGTGCATGAATCGTTTGGGTTTTCTTGGGAAAGATTTAAAGATTTGTTGAGACAATGTCCACACCACGGTTTCTCGGAATTGCATCAAATTAATACTTTTTATAATGGGTTAAATATGATTGAACAAGATTCTTTAAATGCCGCCGCGGGTGGTAATCTTTTAAGAAAAACACCGAGAGACGCGTGGAGAATAATTAAGGATAAGTCTAGAGCACAATATTCACGAAACACACCGGTTGTTTCCAATGTGAATTCATCTAATCACGAGATTGCTAGATTGGACTCTAAGATTGACACACTTATGAATGAGATTAGGAAGAATCCTCATGGATCGATTAATATGGTTGGGAATGTTTGTGTATCATGTGGTGGAGCACATCCTAATTATGCTTGTTTAAACACGGGTTTTGATCAAGCTAGTGCGTTTGCCGCGACGGGAACTTATGGCTCCAACGGTCAAGTTCCTCGTCAAAATCATGTTGCTCCACCGGGTTTTCCACCGGGTTTTCCACCGGTTCAAAATAGGTACAACAATGGGAATAATGGGAATAATTTTAACCGTGGTAACCAAGGGAATTTTAATCAAGGAAATGGGTTTAATGCTAATCAAAATAATCAAGGTTTTCAAGGGAATAATCAAAATGATTTGTCAAGTTACATGAAGTCAAATGAGGCAAATATGAAGGCTTTGCAAAATAACATTCAAGGACAAATGGCAACTTTGAAAAATGAGTTTCAAAATACGCTAAAGGGGCAAAATAACAAGATTGAGCTAAATCAACAAAGAATTGAACAAAGATTTGAGCAAATGTTCGAGCAAGGTCAAAATCGTTTGCAACAAAATTTAGAGCAAAGTCAAAATCGTATGCAACAAAATTTGGAACAAGGTCACAATAAATTGCTTTCGATGTTTGAGGGATTCATGTCTAAACCGTCATCTTCTTCGGGTTGCTTACCTAGTAATACCATTCCTAACCCGAGGGGAGAGCTTAAGGCTATCACCGCTTATGATAATTTAGAAAGGAAGCTTGAGCTTTATGTGCCACCTAAAGAAACCTTTTGGAATGTCACCAAGGCTACTTTAAATGTGATTAGTACCTCGGATTTCATTGATCTCTTTCCTAAGAAATATAATGATCCGGGTCACTTCTTGATACCTTGTGTTTTCGATGAGCTTGGGGAATACAAGGCTCTAGCCGATCTAGGAGCTAGTATTAACGTTATGCCCCTAGCCATTTGGAAAACTCTTGACTATTTGCAAATTACGCCCACTCGAATGATCATTGAGCTTGCTAATGGTACCACCACTCGACCGGTTGGTATAACGGAAAATGTCATTGTTAAAGTGGGGGAGTTCGTTTACCTAGCCGATTTTGCTATCATTGATTATGAGCCGAATCCTCGTGCACCTATAATTTTAGGACGACCATTTTTGTGTACGGCCGGTGTTTTAGTTGATATGAAAGAAGGGGAGCTTAAATTTTTTCATGGGGATAAACATATGATTTTCAAACCGGAAAAAATTTCAAGATTGGTTCCTAAGAAATTGGAAAGTGTAGAAATTGATAAACCTAATTTTGTTGAATCATGTTGTAATGTTACTTCATCTATACTCACTCCACACGAGGATGATAAGATTGAAAAACAAATTGATGATTACTTAAGTGAGCCATTTGATGCTAGTGAGTTTGTTAGTGAGAATTTTGATCCCGAGAGTGACATTGCTTTAATTGAACAATCTTTGAAAATGGAATCATTTTCACTCTCTTCTATGGATCATGTTGAAGTTCCTAAGGCACAATCTTCAATTGAAGAGCCTTTGATTCCTAGCTTCACACCGAGTGAGGTTAGTGACTATTCGTTGGATAAGTTCGTCGATGAACTTTTTGCTATCATTGATCCACTTCCACGGGGAAGTGAAGACGTTTCCGATCTTGAGATCGAACGTGATTCTTGTGTTTTACCTACCATTCTCGAGGAATTCTCCGATGAATTGCCTTCAAATGAGAATGATGATCTTGTATCCGAGTGTGACACACTCGATACTTTGTCGGAAATTTCTTGTGATGACAAGGATGACGACACTTTCGTGACTTACTCAAATCCTCTATTTGAAGCTTCATTGAACAATAATCCATTGTTTCAAGAGGATTTTGAACATCATACCTCCTCCATCTCACACCTTTTGTGATGATGAGTATGTCGACTCGGATGGAGAAACTTACTTTATTCCCAATCTCCCTCCCACTCGCGTTGATCTTAATGTGCGGGTTTTTCATGTGACTCATATTGAGTACCATGACCCCTTTGTTCACGTTCCTAAGAGTGACAAGGTCAACAAAGTCATGCAAGTTGAAACCACTATGGTTGATACTTTTGTACCACCATTACTATGTGCTTCTTATGATCTTGGATTAGCATGGGGGACGACACCGTGTTATCCTTTCCTTTTTCCACCGAGGACGAGGTATTTGATCCCGGAATCGTTGATTTAGGGAAATCTCGGCCTTTCACCGATGTAATAAATGAAAGATTTTTCGATCATCTTGGTGCGCGTTTATCTCGGGGAGCATGCTTTATCCATACCATTCGTTGTGACTACTATCTCTTTTTAGAGATTTGTGTTGGAGTTTTATCCTTTCGTTTGTCATCCGACAACGAGGATGAGATCTTTGACCCCGGCATCGCGCTTTATGTTAGATTTTATCCTAATATGCCGGTTTTCACCTCTTTCCCTAAGGACCAATGAATGCGGGGATCGAGTCGAGCTCATGACTCGGTTAACAAAAACGAGTATATTCTATCTTCTTTCTATTTTCTAACACCTAATAAGGCTTGATCATTCAAGCTCGTGTTCGTGTTTTGTTGTGTTGTGATCTTAGGTACGACCCTTATATTTGAAGATTCTCGTGTTCGGTTTTTTCCGGTCCACTTGATCTTCCATTCTTTGAATGCCAAAAAAAGGGGCACACTATTTATATCCCTTGATTTTTATCGACTAACGTTTTATCTTGAGGCATACTTAATAAACGGCTTATAGATTTGCGTGCTCTTTCCATGCTAGGATATTGCATTAGACTCTTCGTGTTTTAGCAAGGGGGTGTTACTCTTGAGCTAAGAAACATTGAGGACAATGTTTGGTTTTAGCATGGGGGAGTCAATCGACATAATCGCTTGCAATTGCTTTTGTCGTGTCCAAACGTGTTGTTTTTCTCATTTTTCAATAAAAAATTTAAAATTTTTTGTGTTATTTTTAAGTTTTAATTAATAAAATAAGTGCTTTTGACACGAATGTAGGCTTTCAATAAGAATAGTTTTTGACTCGACTCGGTTTTTAACCTTAGCTTTTCCTTAACGTATTTGAATTAAGTTTTGCTAGGCTATTATATAGGGAGCTTTAAAACGCGAAAGTCTTAATTCATACGAGTTAAGAACAAGAACTTTTCGAAAGCTCCTATAATTGATCCTAGAAAGTCGTCTATCAAGGGAACTTTAAAACGCAAATTCTAAAACTTGAAAGAGTCTAAGAAGATGCAAGATCCTATAGATGACTTGAAAACCCAAAACTTTGATTTAATAGGCTAAGTATCCATTGATTTCACATTCTTGAAATTTTACAATATGGAGAACAAGAGATGATAGAGCCAATTATAAGTTTGGTATTCTTTCGGGAATTTATGTGAGTTAATTATGAGCCTATTCTCTCATCGCTAGTTAATAAATTTAATTGCAATAAATAAGGTTGAATGATTTGAAAAGTTACTTAGCTTCTATCCCAAGATCGTTTAAAAGTTGCTCGGTATGGATTAGAGTTCATAGCCAAGGCATAACTTATTGAAGCGGGATGCGAAGGTTGGCGAGTCCAAAAAGGTCCTAACAAGACATGAGGGCTATTTTTTATTGCTAAAGATCTCAAGTGATGTGAAGATTCATTTATCAAAAATCAATATGAAGGATCGAGACACACGACGAAAAGCAAATATGTAACACTCTTATTTTTCGTATCCGTACAGCGGAAGGGTCTTTCAGAGTGTTACGGGATAGCACAATAACTCCAATCATAGACAACACATAAAAATGGTTGTACAAGGTTTAACAAACATTCATTCGATAAAAAGGTTTAAAAGTGTACAACAGGTCCCAAATTATACAGGTCATTAAGTTTACAAAACACAGATCGAAATGAACATTTTTAATATTAAGTGTGGGCCATCAGAGTCGATCTCCATCCGGATTACCTTCAAGCACCTGAGATAGAAAACATGCAAAAATCATATCAGCGAATGCCGAGTGAATTCATAGAGTTTAATGAAAACCGTTATATAAAACAATCATTTACATTCATTTAAAATCAGAACACAAGTATAATATCGGAAGTAAGTCCACATATTGCTAGTCAGGCAATATATATCAAGCATACATCTTAAACCGTCCATGAGACCGTAGTCTCTATATTACCATGATAGGTAATATATTCATCGTTAATAGCGTCGTTATCATATATAGGATACATTTTTATTTTAATTAGGATTATTATTAGCCGCATGACATTGTTACCTTACTGTGAAAACAGCGGGCCGCGAACCCGACAAACAATTTGCCCATCTAAGTTAGCGTGTCGTCACAAAGATCACGCTATGGAATCTTCTCATACATAAATTCGCTTACCAATCAATGTGGTACGACGGGGATCAACCGTCAAGGCGCGAACTGGGGTGATCGTCCCCAAATAGTACTATCAAATGCATAAGCGTCTACCAAATCCCGGTAGTTCACAATTCATGCTAATGGGACTTCAAGTGACATAACCTAACTACTAATAATCCTTTTAGTCTCGAATATAGGGTCATAGCATCATTCGGGTCCATATCATTTAGCATACAATCGGGACTACTTGTGTTCTATTTTTATAAAAATCTAGCATGTTATCTCCCTCGCGGGTTTACAAATCATTTTATAAAACATTTAAAAGAGTGTGAGGCTATGAACTCACGTTGTTAATGAAAGGCGGATTATCGGCTACGGGCGTGCTTCGGTCACGGAAACCTATATAAATAATAATCGGTCTTAGACTCGGTCCAATGACTTTTATCAAAATAACAATATACATATGATGATTTTGTACATATGATGATGATCAAGTGGGTTTATAAATCCTCATTTACTCATTTTAGCGTTTACGTTTTGGTATCGTCTTACTAGTTCACTAGTTTTATCGATTTTACCTATTTTAAGTCCATTAATTCTTTTATAAGTTCTTTTACTTGTGTTTACCCATTTTATACCTATATGATCAGTATATATATCTTTCATGTTGGGCCCAAATGGGTTAAGCCCAAATAATTCTTTTTACAAGTTTTTATCTTATTAAGTCCAATTATTAGTCCAATACGTTTATTTAGCTCGTAAATGTCCGTAATTCTTATAGTTCGGGTTTTATCGGTTTTTATTTGTATTAGTTACTTATAAATCAGTATATAACTTTTATAAACTTTACATTAGACGGGTTTGGTCGTCTAAGTTTTATTTGGCGAAAAACGTTAATTTCACGGCGATAGCCGAAAAAGTCGTAAAAATCAAGTTTATAGTTTTTATTACTTATAAATATTATTTTTACCACCATTTATATAATTTACCCATTTAATTAACCTTTTATACATTTATATAAATAAGTTCTATAAGTTAGTGGGTTTATATTTTATATTTTATAAGTTATAATGTGAGTGCTTATATAATAATAATAAACATTATTTCCAAAATCTGATTTTTAACTTCATATTCACCATTTTTATCATATCTAGAGTTCTACAATGACTTAGAAGCTCATTTTTGGATGACAACTTCTTCATAATATGTGCTACATATAACTTAGTTATAGCTACTGCCCATGTTGAGTCTAAGTTGCCTTAACAGTCCCTACAAAACTACTTATTCAGATTGTACCACCTAACTTGTTTTGATCATATCTCACTCATTATTTTGATTCCATTGCATGGCCAACTCTAACATGTGTATAACATCATCTACTTACTGTAAATAGATCAAACCATGCAATTTTATCAGTTCATCATTTAGTTATCTACTGTTTTTATACAGCCAACTAATTAGTCATGATTTTAGCTTCATTTCTTATGGTTAGCATCATTTTTAAGCATGTTTATCAACACTTGATCCCCACACAACATTTTTATCATCATATATACATCATATACATATACAAAATGAAAGAAAATACATTTGTTCTTTACAAATAATAAGAGAAAAATGTAGAGGATGATCTTCTTTACCAATCTAAGTGGATTTCTTGTTTTAGGAAGGCAAGAACTTGATGAACACAACAACTATCTCCAAGACCATAAAATATCAAGATCATATGTTGGAAAATCAGCCCTAGGACACAATCAAATCACCTCCAAAGTTGTTTATATGGCCACCAAATGATCAAGGCTTCAAGGAAACACCTTAATAGGACTAGTAAACATGTGGTTTGTGGCTAGAAAAGATCAATGAGGGTGTTTGTTGGTTTATTTGGGACGGCAAGAGAGGAGAGTTGAGAGAGTTTTTGGGGTGGTTTGCATGTAGGAAATGGTAAGAATGAAACTACTTGCTAGTTTTGTTTAGTTGGTAAATGAGTTAGCTTAAAGTGTAAGCACAAGCTTACACTTGTGTAACTAGCTAAGACTTGATGCCACCTAAGTGTGGTGGTGTCAACATTGCCGTCTCATATAAGCTAGTGGGGTGGGGCAAAGTGTTTTGTCCCATCTCACTAGTTTACGGGTATTTCTCGATTCTAGTTTTCTCGATTTGCGTGCCCTCGGGTCGTTTTACGAAAAACGTTTTTATAAATTATGAATCACCGTCACAAAACGAATCCAATAAAAATTGTCTCATCAAAAACGGAGTTCAAAAACGTAAATACGTAATCCTAAGGTTTCCGGTTTAGTCGTAAAAGACGCCAAATTATGCACGTAAGCCCAAATTTAAATCCGTAAATTGTGAGTTCGTCAACCAACACAAAAATAAGTTTCAAAATATTATACGAGAAAATATTTCACTACCTGAAAATGTTAGATTTGTCACAAAATACTCCCAAAAAGTCATGGAGAAGTCTATCCAAAAAGACCATAATAAGGTATGAGGATAAATGAATCAAGTCCAAAAAGGAAGCGGATCGTTGTATATCAAAATCCCAAATAAAGATTGGAGAAAAATGAAGAAGTCGTGGTCCAAGTATGAATCTCTCAAAACTTCAAGTGAAGAAATTCCTATATGAAGAGAAGACCATTATTTCGTGAACGTCTCTCAAGGTTGGAAGTATTAAGTCACTGCCAAATATCGGTCCGAGAAAGGTCTCAAATCGCGAAGCAAGTTATGCCAAGATATGAACTTTATGAGAGCCCGAGAAGCAGTTTTAAAAGATTTTGTCCTTTAGCTAACTATTGATTAAATCGTTCACTTTATTTTTGGCTTAATAAATTATCGAAATAAGTCAACAATGTATCCTCGTGATCATTCAAGACAACAATAAAAGAGATACACATAGGAATAAGGGAGTCTAAGTGAGTAATTGGCCCACATGAGTTCGTGTTAGTCTACCAACTTATAATAACAATGATCTTGTTTTTGCACTTGGCATGGAAAAGTGAAAAGTCGAGGACGATGAATCTATTTGAATTTTATGATTCTTAAAGTTATTTTTCAATAATACATTATGTCTTTGCATAATAAAGTAGTCATAAAGTTGAATAATGGTGTAGCTATAGTTTTATTTTATCATTGCGTGAGGACACGGCAATTGCTTAGCATGGGGGAATTTGATATGAGTGTATTTACTCATATCATTTGTATCAAATAACAATGAAATATTGCATGAAATGTATCAAATATGCCTTGGATATGCTTGTTTCTTGTTTGAATGTGTGTAGGTACCAAGATCGCGAAAATCGGCATAACCAGCACGAGTTTGAAGAAAAAGATCGAAGAAGCCAAAATCGAGCTCGACATGAGTGGATTTAATAATTATGCGAGTTTACAGCCAAATGGGTCCCACATGGGCTTATTGGGCCTGAAAAGCCCAATAATGGATATTAAGTGAATAAATTTGGACAATTCCAAAATCAAGGCCCAAAAATGGGAATAGCACACGGATGGATTGTTTTTGGGCCACAAGCCCAACTCAATAGAAAAGGAACGAATGAAATATTTGCAAGTTTATGGGCCTTAGGGTTTACCTTGTTACAAAACGTGTTAATACGTTGCTTTCAATCACACATATCCATTTTTAGTCAAACTTTCAACACGTATTCCCCATTTACTCGTTTTCTCACAAACACACACACAACTTTACACATTAAATATTCAACCGTTCCATTTACCCACACCACCCCACTGATCACATTTAATAGTCGATACAAACTATGTTTTTTATTCTCTCTCTCACCCTTCTTCCCCACTTCACAAACCCAAAAACCAGTAACTTTATGTTACTGTGCAAAAAACCCTAGATGGTAAAAAGTCCTTATTATTTAGGGCTTTTTATCTATTTAATTAATTCATACCAAGGGGATTAAAACCCCCAATGTTTTAGGAAGAGAAGATGTGAAGAAGAGCTTGTAACGTGGCGTTTTTCTATTGGGTTGAACACCTCATTCCCCCAATCCCACCAATCAGAGCCCTTAAAAGAAACACAACTAGCACACGGATGCCACGTTGGCAATCCGTGTGCTAGATTGTATCATCTCAACCATCAGATCAAAGAGAGAGAAGAAAAGTGAAGATCAAAGGCTCAGATTAAAGAGGAATATTCCATGGAAGATTCGGATATTCGTCACCAACAAGCCATTGGGGAGGCTATAAAAACCCCCAATTATCTTGTAAAAATCATCCTTTTCCTTACTTTAATATTATGCTGTTAAAATAGTTGTAGAAGTTATTCTTGTATTTTCTTTAAATTTAATCTTGTAATCTCTTTAAATTTAATGAAAGTTCAGTTTATTACCTCATATTGGTGTCTCGTTTTCTTTTATTTACTGTTTAAATTAATATATGAATTAATCTCTATAACTGTTTTACATGAATAATAATTGAAGTGTTAAGTTTAAACTAATTAATAGTTTAGATTTAATATTTTAAGTAAAAATTGGATCAAGTATTTTCCCTACTGGAAAATATTCACAAAAAGTGGATGTTTCGGTTAATGTTATTGATGGTATAATGGTGATGATAATGGTGGTTCGAATGGAGGTAAATGGTGTTTTTTGATACGGTTCTTAGGTAGCTCAGCGCTAGCCTACGTCTCAAAGGAAATATCCAAAAAGGTGCGAAGCTCTTTTAGATTAATGTTTAATTTTGTATTTTTCAATAAGTTTGTTAATATGATTATTCTTAAGCAGTAGTAATAGATTTGTTTTATATAAACCTGTGTGATAGTTTAAGCATATTTGGATGATAGCTTTGTTTACTTAATGTTTTAGTTTACTGTCTTCTTTAATTTCACTGAGAATCTGAAGTTTTAATGGTAAATGAAATACTTTGTAAGAATAGTGATAGATTTTGGCGTAACTGGTATTTCTTTTATATATCTGATTTATAGTTGATCTAAGCTGTTAAGTTTTATGGTTTAAATGATTTATATATGTTTAGTTTATTTACTGTTTTAAACAGTTTGGTGTTATTTTTCCTGGATTGTTTGACGGTTTTTATCTGTTTGTAATTGATGAGTTTAATGGTAATTTTTCACTGCGGTTTATTCAAGTATATGCTAGATTTGGTTTAAAATGGATACTGCTCACCTTGAATTATCATTTGAAAAGTTTAGTTTTCTTTTACTGCTTGTGGATTTTGAATCCATCTGAATGTAATTCTTAGGTATCTGCTGATTTAAGTGCTGCATTGATTGAATTTAGATTACCAGCTAACTTAGATTTTATTGGAGTTTTTAGTTTTTTACTTTGTTACTGATCAAGTGCAGCTTATCAGATATAATTTATCTGATAAGCTCAAAAAGTTGTGTCCTCATAAGCTTTCCAATAGTTTGTTTAATGTTCTTAATTTGCTTATCAGATTCAAACGATCTGTTTAAGCCCAATAAGCTGATTACTGTTAGCTTATTCAAATAAGCTTTAAAAGTTCTCTCCTAAGACTTCTCTTTTAATCATCTGTCAAAAGATTAATTCACAAAAAAAAAATGTCCCTTGGGGGGTTCGAACTCGAGACCTCCTGCTTGTAGGCATTACGTGTTTACCACTTTAGCTCAAGGCTCTTTTGATTTTACTTTCCTCTTTTGCATTATTATAGTAGTTTTTAACTTAGGCAGACTCATTTTCGCAAAGTTTAATTACTTTAAATACGTTTTAAAATACAAATTTCAATTAAAGTTTTCATCAAAAGTTGTTTTAGTTTAATAATAAATAGAATAAAATAAATAAATAAATATAATTAAAAATGTTTTTATTTAAAAAAGTTTAATTAGTTTTAATAATTAAAATAAAATAGTTTTAAAATAGATTTGTTTAAAGTAGATTTTAATTAAGTATTTAGTTTAAAAAGTTTTTAATTAGATTATTTTTAAAGTAGAAGTTATAATTTTTAAATAGATTATATTTTTATAGATTTTTAATTAGATTAATTTTTTATGAATAGTGTATTAATTTTTAAGTAGATAATTGATTGTAGATTTTTAAATAAGCGGGGTTTACGATTCATGCACTTTAGGTTAATTTTAAATAGCTTAAAATTGGTAGATTTAATCTGTAGTTTAAAAACCGAAAACCAATTCAAATCGATTGTCCAAATCAAAACAAAACGTCTCAAATTCATAAGATCTTCGTGTACAACGAACTCGACTCACTCACGTGTTTAATTGAATTCGTCATTGGTATTATTAGACTATTACTTTTTCCTAAAGGTAATTTTCTAATTTACCCTATAACGTATCCAAATTATCACTATACACATCACGACACATCAATCACTTTTGGAGGGATTGCGGAATTATCACTTTATGTGGAATATTGCGGAATTATCATTTTTTAGAGCATTGCGGATTTGAATCGTATTGTGTATTGCGGAATCGATCCCTCAGAATCATTGTGGAATTACACCCTACTCATAATTGCGAAATTGAATAATAGGGTTTATTGCGGAAGCATTGTTCTTGTTATCATTGAGGAATTGTGTACGTTTGTATATTGCGGACTTATAACATACATTGCGGAATTGAACACTTGAACTGATTGCGGAATTATTTCCTTTTGAATATTGTGGAATGGTGTCCTAATTCACATTGCGGAATTATACATGGTTTGACATTGTGGAATCTTAGCCAGTTTTTGCTCGATGTATTGTTAGACTTAGCCAGTATCTAGTCTAGTTTCGGACTATCGTTTACACGAAGATAAAAAAAAGAAAGTTTTTTTGCGGGAAGACCCAAGTAAAATTTAATTTTTCCTAGACCATTTTTAGGCCATTTAAGCTTCAATTTCAAATTTTGGCGAAACGAAAATTTTTTTGACCCAAAATTTGAATTTTTACGGTTTTAATTTTTTTCAAAATTATTCAATTTTCAAATTTTTCCTACTAGTTTTTGGCTATTCTAACTTGATTTCAAAATCTGGAAATTCGCAAAATTTTCAAGTTTATTTTATATCGGACTGAGGTATTTTTTGTCGGACTGGAAAATTTCGGCAAAAATTTGATTTTTTTAGAATCCGAAACGCGCTTTCTATGAATTGAGATCCTGATTTACACACAACTTTTACGATGACATCTCAACAAGATATTTATGCTGCGGGTACTGAGAATCGTCCACCCATGCTTACCAAGGAGAACTACACTACATGGGCTAGTCGTCTCCTTAGTTATGCAAAATGTAAACCTCTGGGAAAGTTGATTGTCAACTCGATTCAAAAGGGTCCGTATGTTAGAAGAACAATTATTGTACCTGGGGATCCTACGAATGCTAACCTAGTGGCTGATGTTGGGAATAAAATATAGCCAGTCTACTTGAGCGCTGACAAGAGCAAAACAAGCGTTGATAGGAAGAAAACAAACGCTGACAGATCAAGCGTTGACAAGAAGAAGTCAAGCGTTGATACATTGAAGACAAGCACTGATGGAAAGATTTAGTCTACGCGTATATTGTTTCTAGTTTTTTTCTAGTAAAGATAAGTTCAACATTGTATTTTCTATAATTATCTTTACCTAGAATAGTTGATACGTAGACTCTTGTACAAGGCTTCTTATGTCTATAAAAGAAGACCTTTAGGTTATTGTTCAATATAAGTTTTCATACGTTAAACACTTTCATTGTAAGCAAGTTTGTTATCATTAATCAAGTGAAAGTTTGTTTACATTTTTGTGTGTTCTTGTTTAAGTGTTAATTCCGCATAACACTTAGATTACTATATACATATACAAAGGTTTCTCTACGTGTAGAACTTGATCTAATCTCGTATACATAAAGCTAAATCGATCTAAGTTTGGGATCAACAAGTGGTATCAGAGCTTGTTGAGAAACTTTTGATCTTAAAGAACACAAGAACCCTAAAATCACCAAAACCCTAATTTTCACAAAACCTTTATAACATCATGTCAAATCCTGAAGTAACCTCCTCCTCCTCACCTTTACCAAACATCAAGATTCCCATGCTTGATGCAACCAACTTCGAGTTGTGGAAATTCAACTTTGAGCAATATCTGGGGATCTATGACTACACTCTCTGGGAGATAACTGAATATGGAAACACATTCAATAAAGCTGAAAAAGGTTGCTGCTGTCATTGCTACAAGAACTGCTGTTGTTGGATGTCCAGAAGCAGATAAGAAAGAAAAACCTTGTGATGGTAGAGCTGTGTCTGCTGAAGACATAGCAAAGAGAAGGGTTGATATGAAAACCCTAAACATTCTGAAACTCTCTTTGGGACAAGAGAACCAACATAAATACAGAGGTTATGATTCTACAAAAGACATTTGGGCAGCTCTTGAAGTTGCATATGGTGGCAATGATGATACTAGGGAAGAGAAGAAGAAGCAACTCATGCATGCGTATGCTGTTTTCAAGGCTCAACCTAATGAGAAGCTTAGCAGTGTGAGAAGCAGACTGCTTGACATTACAAGCAAGCTGTCCTTCATGGGGACACAACTTGGTGATGTTGACATTAATGCCACATTTCTTAAAAGTCTTGGTGATGCGTGGAAGATTGAGGCAAGATCTATACTTGCTAATAACACTCACAAAAGTTCTACTTTTGATGATATCTACAACAAACTAAGGCTGTTGGAGAATGAGACTCTTTTGGAGCATGGAAGTAAGTCTACCAATAGTAACATGGCCTTCTTCTCACGTAGTGAAGGTAAATTTGATCAGAAGGACTCTTACATGCACCTAGTTACTGGATCAACATGTGTCAACGCCTCATATTCAGACGCTGACACATACAAAAGTGATTCTCCAAGAGTTAAGCCTGCTGGTTTGGATCTGGATACTGTGTGTGCATACATTGCTTCTTTGCCCAATGGTTTAGTGATTACATATGAGGACCTTGAGCAAATAAGTGATGAGCACTTGGAGGAGATGGATATTAAGTGGAACATGGCTCTTGCTAGTATAAGAGCAAACAGGTGGAATAGAAGGTTTAAGAAGAAGATGACCTTTAATGCGAAGGACACTGCTGGATATGACAAATCCAAGGTTGAATGCTACAATTGTCATCGTATGGGGAACTTCATGAGGGAATGCAGATCTCCTAGAAGATCTGATGTTGGCAAACCCTTAAGCCAAATTGTTAAGGCTCAGGATCCTAAGGCCATGGTTGCAGTGCAAGAAATTGATGGTATGGGATGGGATTTGAGCTATTTGGCTAAGGATGGGGAAGAGGATAAAGCTTTGGTTGCTGAGATAGAAGAAGAAGAGCATGTTCAATATGCTCTCATGGCACACTCCTCCTCTTCATCAGATAATGAGGTATACGATGATGCTTTTTGTAGTAAGGGTTGTAGGTTAAATACTAAGAAACTTAACCAAGAGGTGTTAAGATTATTAGATGATGTGAGTACTGAAAGATGCAAACTGTCTAATTACCAACTAGCTCTCACTCAAACTGAGAAGACAGTTTCTGAATACAAGAAAATGGAATTTGACTTAAAAGATAAAATAAATATCTTAAAACATGAGTTAAATGCTAGCAATGATGTTAGGAGCATCATGGAAAGGGCTAATGGTGAGTTAGAGGCTAAGTTAGATGAGGCCAGTAAGAATAAGGATAATGTTGACCTTAAGATTCAGAGATTTGATAAGGCCACACAAACCCTAGGAGAATGTGTTAATAAAAAGAGGGATCCTAAGGACATGACTGGGATTGGGATGAACGACTATACTCTTGTTCCACCACCAGCTGGGGACTTCTATGGTGTCCAAAGAAAGGACCTATCTTGGACTGGTCTACCAGAACTCCAAGAGGAGGAATTTATTCCTCCACCAAGACTCATTACCCCAGTTGAAGAGTATCAACAAAAGTTGACTGACTTGAATGAATGGAAGAAAGCCAACCCTACCTTGTTTGTTAAGGGTGGCTTGTTGTGTGAAAGTCCTAATGAGTCAACCCCTATTAAGGTAACAAACCCAATCACTGGTAAGACTGTTGACCCTGGCTCAAACACTGTTAGAAAACCTAGCATCAAGTATGCAGAAATGTATAGGAATACTAGGTCACCTAAAAGCCAAGTTAGTAATGGAACAGGCTTCTTCTCTTCTAGACATAGGATTGTGTCTAGAAAAGCCTGTTACACTTGTGGTAGCTTTTCACATTTAGCATATAAGTGTGTCAACGCTTCCAAGGTCAACGCTGTTAAAAAGTCAAACGTTGTCAGACCCAAAACTTGTGTGGAGCAAAGTCCACAAGTTGTTAGACCAGCCCCTTTCTTCACTAGAGGGTCTAACACTCATGGACAAAGACCATTTCAAAAGACCAATACTTGGTCTAATAGGTAATGGGTTTCTGTAGCAAACCCTAGATTCAACGCTGACAAGGGTAATTTCAGCGTTGACAAGACAAATCCAACGCTGACAGAAACGTGACCAGACCTAAATATTTGCAACCACAGGATAAGGGGTCTAAAGCTTCTTCCAGCTTGACATGGAGACCTAAGAAAGATCAAAACCCTAATGATAATGGGATTTCTATGACCTGCAACAGATTTAATTACATTTCAAAGGTCATTACAAAACCTATTGGGGTTAACTGGGTATTTCATCCAAAGAGGGATGGACAAGGGGTTGTTATGAGAACCAAGTCTGTTCTTGTTGAACAACCAGATGAATCCAAGTTTGCTAAGGTTTGGGTTCCCAAAGAAAACTAATTTGTTTTCTTTATGTGCATGGCATTCAAAAACAGGTCAATGATTATGGTTATTGGGACAGTGGATGCTCCAGGCACATGACAGGGAAGGAAGATTATTTAACTAACTTCACTCCCATTAAGGATGGGGATAAGGTTTACTTTGGAGGAGGATATGGAACTATCACAGGCAAAGGAACTCTTCTCACCAAGAACTTGTGTTTTGAGAACGTGTTTCTGGTAAAGGAACTTGATTACAATCTCTTTAGTGTATCACAAGTTTGTTATAACAAAAATAAAGTTTTGTTTACTGATACTGAATGCTTGGTGTTAAGCAAGGATTATAAAATCCCAGATGAGAAATATATTGACTATAGAACACCTAGACATAAAGACATTTATAATGTGAATCTTAATGGGATTAGGATGAATAATAATATGTCATGTTTTTATGCTAAAGCTTCAGTAGATGAGAGTAATCTATGGCATAGTAGACTAGGGCACATAAACTTCAAGAATATAAACAGGCTTGTGAGACTAGGCTTGGTTGATGGTTTGCCTGAAAACTCTTTCCACAATGACCACTCTTGTGTTGCACGTCTTAAAGGCAAGCAGCACAAGGTCTCATTTAAGTCTAAACATGTGCACTCTAGTTTTAGACCACTTCACTTGCTGCATATAGACCTATTTGGTCCAACTAATATAGAGAGTTTGAATGGTAAATCATACTGCTTTGTCATCACAGATGAATTTTCCAGGTTTACTTGGACTTTACTTTTAGCTATGAAAAGTGACACTGCTGACACTTTGATTGACTTTATTACTCAGATAGAAAAGAAAACAGGTAATGAAGTTAAAATACTTAGAAGTGACAATGGTGGTGACTTTAGAAATAAGCTTTTGGATGATTTTTGTGCCCAGAAAGGGATTACTAGGCAGTTTAGTGTTGCCAGAACCCCACAACAAAATGGGGTTGCTGAGAGAAAGAATAGAACCCTAATTGAAGCAGCCATGACTATGTTGGCTGATGCTCACTTTCCCATAGCTTTTTGGGCTGAGGCTGTGAATACAGTTTGCTATGTTCAGAATAGAGCATTGGTCAACAAGATACAGAACAAAACACCTTATGAATTACTTTGGGGAAGAAAACCTAATATTTGTTTTCTTAAACCTTTTGGCTGTCATGTAGTTGTCCTTGATACTAGTGATGCCTTAGGTAAATTTAGTGCAAAAGGTGATGAAGGTTACTTCATGGGTTATTCCGTGCAGAGTAAGGGATATAGGGTTTACCTTAAGAAGGAAAAACGTATACTTGAAAGAGTACATGTTAGGTTTTTAGAGAGTAAACCCAGTGATCCTGAAAGTGGTCCAAATTGGTTGTTTGACTTGGAACCTCTATCTAGGACTTTAAATTACATGCTTGTTACTAATCCAGACATTGTGAAGGTAACTTCAAATGTTGTGGAAGAACAAGTTGTTGATGTTTCAGGTACACATGTTAATGAAGAGGTTGGATCACAAGTAGACAAGGCACCTCCCATGCAAAAGTATGTTACAATTCCCATATGGACAGATGCTTTTGCTGCTGCTACTGCTGCTGGAAAGGATAATGCTGGTCCCTAAGTACCACCAATTAACAACATGCATGGTCCTTCAGGCGCTGACAAAGGCAAATCTAGCGCTGACAGGACAAATTCAGACGTTGATGGCTCAAACGTTGACAACAACATTTCAAGCGTTGATAACCCAAACGCTGACAACCAAGGTTCAGGCGTTGACAACACTTTTGAGCATCTTTTCTCTTCTAATTTTGAACAAGGTGAACCTTCCAATCTACATGAAGAGGTTCATCCTAATATTGATGAAAGAGAGTCTGAAGAAGATATTGGCAACTTGGATAAAGAGATTGAAGACAACAGACTTTTTGAAGGAGGACTTCTCACTTCTACTATGAAGAATCATCCCCCATCACAAATTATTGGGGATGTTATGACTCCTGTTTAGACTAGAAGATATCATCAGAATCTTGGTGGATTCATTGCCAATATACACAAGAAGGTTGATACCCCTCTTGTTCAATCATGCTTGTTTGCCTGTTTTCTGACACAACAGGAACCCAAGAAGATCTTTGATGCTCTCAATGAACCAAGTTGGGTGGAAGCAATGCAGGATAAGCTTCACCAATTTGCAATTCAGGATGTTTGGGATCTGGTTGATTGTCCTAGATATGTCAGACCTATAGGGACAAGATGGGTTCTAAGAAACAAGAGAGATGAAAGAGGCATTGTGGTTAGAAACAAGGCACGTTTAGTGGCTCAGGGATATACACAAGAGGAAGGGATAGAGTATGAGGAGGTCTTTGCACCAGTTGCAAGGATTGAAGCTATAAGGATATTTATAGTCTACGCTTCCTGCATGGGCTTCACTGTCTATCAAATGGATGTGAAGAGTGCCTTCCTCTATGGAACAATTGTTGAGGAGGTGTATGTGATGCAGTAATAAGTGTGAAAACACTTATCCTTTTACCACTTATTTCCAATAATAACAAGACCAAAACCTGTATTTTATGTCGTAAAAGTCGGAATTATGCCTGGTTTGTGTTTTTATTGTGTTTTAGGACCAAAATATGAAAAAGGAAGAAAACACGGGCTTTCACGGGCTTTTATCGAAGAAAACGGGAAAAGACGAAGTCAAAAGATCAAGAGTGCTTAAAGAACGGATGTCCAAGACCTATTCTGAAGATTTATCGAAGAACACGTCTAAAGACGGAAGTTTAATGAAGTCAAAGAACTCGAGTCTAAATAAATGAAGAAATGTTAAGACGAGTTTAATTAATCCCGAGACGACATCGAGAAAGACAAATGAATTAAATCGAGTTGAGAAGAAAAGAAAGAAGGAAGCACCACACATGCACTTCCCACTTCCCTATAAATACCCTCCTAATCACATTAGGAGGGGGTTAGCTAGTTTTTATTTTTTAAGTTTTCTTTCTAGTTTTAGAGAGAGAAAGTTCCCAACTTTCTCTCACTAAGTTTTTCTTTGTTTTCATCTTTTAAATTCAAGCTTTCTTTAATCATTGTATTTGGATTCCATTAATCAAATTCGAGATAAGTTTTAAGTTTTTAATCTTCTTCTACATTTCTTGGTTTACTTGATTTTTGATGCGAAATCTTTTCTTTGATCCGAACCCTCATTGATCCGTGATTGAATTTGAGATTGTATGGTTAGAAGGTTCATTCCCTTTGTTCCTTCATAAGCTTCTACACGTATAAGTTGTAAGCTTTTAATGCTTATTGGCTTATTCAAGTTTTAGCTTATTGATTTTCGGATTTCACAAAGGTTTTGGTCATTACAAAAGTTCCTTTCATAAAGTGTTTGATTTTATGTTTTGAGAAGTTGTCAAATTTAAGCTTTTTGAATTGTTTAAGGTTCGGGTAGAATAGCTTATTGCATCAGCTTATTGAGTTTTAAACTTGCCACCAATTTCGGATTAAGAGTGCATTCCATCGTAATCTAGGGGCTTTACACATTCCGACGACTACTGGTTTAGATCGCAATAACCCAAAAGGGTTTTACTTTGCGATCATTTGGTCATTCCCCTTATTCCGATCTGGATTGCGATCGCTCATTGCGATCGCATATTCCGACGGGACTAATGTCTTGGTTAAAACGAAACGCCGCCCAAATTTACTTTACATCATTCCGATCTGAACCACTTTGCGACAGAGGTATTTCTAGTTATTTCGATCTGGATTGCGATTTAACTCATTCCGATAAGCATCATTGCGACAGAAGTGTTGGATTATTCCGATCTGGATATTGCGACCACTTTGCATTCCGATAGATTTGACCTTGATTATTCCGATGGTTATTAACATGAATTATTCCGATGACTTGTTTATGTATTCTGATGGTTGTGATTTTGGTGTATTCCGATGGACATGATTTGCATTATTCCGATTGACTAAGTTTTTAAGTTTTTAAGTTTTAAAGTTTTACAATGTTTTAAGTCATAAGTATTTTCCTAATTAACTTTTAGTTTAATTTTGTCAAAGCTTCTACTTTACTCATTGACATCGACATTTTCATACTTGCTTTTAAATTAGATAACCAAACCATACCAAATCATTCTCTTGTTCACCAAAAGACGATTGAGTCGCACTTTAAACCAATAGTCAATTCGAAAAGACTTGGGACTACGAATTTTGATACAAGGGGAAAAAGCCGAGTATTAAATGGCGCCGCTACCGGCTCTTTTCGTTAAGATTAACGGTTTCTAGTGAGAGACGCATTGAATTTTGGGATCCGTTCTTTGAACGTTATTTTCCTTGCTTAAAAAAAATAAAAAAATTTCACAAATCCATAAAAAATATAAAATTCTTAAAAAATACAAAAACATTGAAAAATCATAAAAAGCAATTCTTTTCCAAAAGGTTTTGCACCAAAAAGATTATATAGATATTCTCTCTGTGTATATTTTTCTTCTGCAGGTGTATGCGTACTAGATCTTCGAACTATTCTGAGCCCGAGACTCGTGAAGATCTAGATATGGCTAGTGTTAATAACAACAATAATAACCCACCTCTACCCAATTTGAATAACAACAACAACAATGTACCCCTACCTTATTTACGAACAATGGAGGAATTGTGTCAACCCACCATGAACGGACGCGGAGGCCCGATTGCGCCGATGCACGTCACGGCTCAGGAGTTTTCGTTGAAGCATCACATGATCCAACAAGTGCAAACTAACCCATTTCGCGGAATTCCGGATGATGATGCCAACAAACACCTCGACAAATTCATTACCATCACCCAAAGCATGAAGTCCCCCGGTGTTTCTATGGATGACCTTCGCCTTCAACTTTTTCCCCACTCGCTTTCTCACCATGCCGAAAAATGGTTTGACCCTCTCCCGAAGAATTCTATTCATACGTGGAATGACATGACTCAACGCTTTTTGTCGCACTACTTCCCACCATCCATGGTCACAAGCCTTCGTAACCAAATTAGTGGATTCATGCAAGACAATGATGAATCGCTCTTCGATGCTTGGGAACGATACAATGATTTGATCGACCGCTGTCCAAATCACAACATGCTCCCCGTTACTCTCATTGATACTTTCTACAATGGTCTCACTTTTCGTGATCGTGAAAGGATCAATGCCGCCGCCGGTGGTAATTTTATGAAAAGGAGACCGGAGGAGTGTAGAGAGTTGATTGAATACATGACTACTCACCACAAGAATTGGGATTCATCCGCATCCTCAAGATCTAACTCGAGAGTAAATGTTTCTTCTACTACTTCCAATCCTGAGATGACTGAAATTTCTCGACAACTCGCTGAGATGAAAAAGAATTTCATGACCATGGCCACAAACCACTTTCAACAAGCTAAAGCTGTTGCTATTTCTTGTGACACATGTGGTGGTCCTCATTCTTATAATGATTGTCCTTCTACCCAAGGCAATTTTTCTGAAAACGTTAATGCAGCATACGGTACTTATCCCACGGGAGGCTATCAAGCTCGTCCTCAAGGAGATCGTAGCTTGCTGAGTTATCGTTCAAATAACTATCTTGCTCCACCCGGTTTCCCTCCTCAAAACCAAAACCAACAACAAAGCTATAACCAAAACAACCAATCCCAACCTCGTGCTAACAATCAATATCAATCCCAAAGAAACCCATACCCAACTCAAGGAAATTCTCAAGCTTACCAAGCTCCACCTCTCAATCAACCAATGGCATTGAATCCAGACGTCGAAACATTCATGAAGACTAATAGAGAGATGGTGACGAATCTTCAGAGTTAAGTCATCAACTTGAAGGGCGAAATGGCGAAACAAGGGAGAGATATTCGAGCCGAGCTAAGGAATGACATGGCAAAACAAAGCAATGAAATTCGCGCAGACATCAGAGACTCTTTCAGCACTCAAGCGCTTAACATACGTGATATGATCGGTTCGCTCATCCAAGGTAATCAACCCTCTTCTTCGGGTACTCTTCCGAGATACACCGTTGCGAATCCAAGAGGGGAGATGAAAGCAATCACCACTCGTAGTGGAAAAGGTTATACGGAACCCGAGCTTCCTACACCACCACCCGTGATTGTGAACAAGGAAAAAGAGCAATTCTTCCCACCTCCTTTACCTTCTATCCCCATTTCCCCACCACCCGTGGTTGTGAGTGATCCTACTCCCCTAAAGCCTTCTTCTTAATCCAATATACCTTATCCTTCAAGGTTGAGGAAAGAGAAGCAAAAGAGCAAGGATGACATTCAGGTTTCAAACTTTCTCAAAATGTTTAAACAATTGAATTTTAACATCTCCTTTACCGAGGCTCTCGCTCACATGCCCAAATACGCTAAAATGTTTAAAGATCTTCTTAGTGACAAGTAGAAGCTTCTTGACATTTCTCAGACCCAACTTAATGAGAATTGCTCCGCCGTTCTCTTAAGGAAATTGCCCACCAAACTTGGTGATCCGGGTCGCTTCTTGATTCCTTGCAACTTCCCGGGAGTAGAGAATTGCATGGCCCTAGCCGATCTAGGTGCCAATATAAACTTAATGCCTTTAAGTGTTTGGAAGCAATTATCTCTCCCCGAGCTAGTCCCCACCAAAATGACTTTGGAATTAGCTAACCGTACGGTTGCTTATCCAGTGGGGATAGCTGAAGATGTCTTTGTTGGCGTTGACAAATTCACCTTCCCGGCGGATTTTGTTGTCGTTGACTACGAGATGGACCCCCGTGTTCCATTAATCGTTCGACGTCCATTCCTGACGACCGGTCACACTCTCATTGATGTAGCCGCGGGCGAAATAATCATGAGAGTTGGTGACGATAAAATTGTCTTCAACATGGGTAAGATTTCTAAGCAACCTTATTCGTATGAGAGTGTTAATTCTATTGATGTTCTCGATGAGGATTGTGAAGAAAATTTTCATGATGCTTGCAAAAGTACTCTCTCTTCTCTACCCAATGTTGAGACCGTTGCCTCAATTGCTCCAGCGTTGACTCCTTTTGGAGAAAGTGACTTGGATGATTTCGAAGCTAGCTTGGGTCCTCTCGATATTAAGTATGATAATTCATCCACCGATTGGGATAAAGACATTCGTAATATTTAGAGACTTCTCAATGAAGACCCGTTTTCTCTTCCTTCTCCTAAAGAGGTGACTAATGATGATCCATCGTTAGTTTCACCATCTATTGAGGATCCTCCCACTCTTGAGCTTAAGGACCTACCTCCTCATCTTGAGTACGTTTTCCTTGAAAACAACGAGAAGTTACCGGTCATCATCGCGAAGGACCTGAAAGAAGAAGAAAAAGCCCGACTTATCGCCGTGTTGAAGAAGCATAAAAGAGCTATCGCTTAGAAAATCTCCGACATCCGTGGAATTGATCCTCACTTTTGCACACATAAAATTCTCATGGAGGACGATTTTAAGCCCACAATTCAAAGCCAACGAAGGGTGATTCCTAAAATCCATGAAGTCATCAAAAAAGAGGTTATCAAACTTCTTGATGCGGGTATGATTTACCCTATTTCGGATTCACCATGGGTTAGTCCAGTCCATTCTGTTCCTAAGAAAGGCGGAATCACCGTCGTGCCCAATCAAAACAACGAGTTGATTCCTACCCGTCTCGTTACTGGGTGGAGAGTTTGTATAGACTACCGCAAACTCAATGATGCCACGAGAAAGGATCATTTCCCTCTACCTTTTATGGACCAAATGCTTGAACGTTTAGCGGGTAATGAATATTACTGCTTTCTTGATGGTTTCTCGGGTTATTTCCAAATACCCATCGATCCCCAAGATCAAGAGAAGACAACATTCACTTATCCCTATGGCACATTTGCTTACAAAAGAATGCCTTTTGGCTTATGCAATGCCCCCGGGACTTTCCAAAGGTGCATGTTGGCTATCTTCCATGACATGGTTGAGCAAACCATGGAAGTCTTCATGGATGATTTCTCGGTCTTTGGGGATTCCTTTTCTTCTTGCCTTGCCAATTTGGAATGTATGCTCAAGCGGTGCGAAGACACTCGCCTTGTTTTGACTTGGGAAAAATTCCATTTTATGGTAAAAGAAGGCATTGTGCTAGGACACAAAATCTCTAAAGCCGGTCTTGAAGTCGACCGTGCTAAAGTAGATGTCATAGCCAAATTACCTCCACCTTCAACCATGAAGGGTGTGAGAATTTTTCTGGGCCATGCGGCCTTCTATCGTCGATTCATTCAGGATTTCTCTAAAACCGCTCGCCCGATGACCCACCTCTTGGAAAAAGATACTCCTTTTATCTTTTCTAAAGAGTGTCTCGAAGCCTTCAATCATCTTAAGGATAAGCTAACTAAGGCACCGGTCTTGGTTACCCCTAATTGGGAGCTACCCTTTGAATTGATGTGCGATGCTAGCGACTTTGCTATTGGAGTGGTTTTGGGCCAAAGAGTGAATAAACACTTCCAACCAATCCACTATGCTAGCAAAACAATGACGGGGGCTCAATTGAATTATATGACAACCGAAAAAGAGCTCTTAGCTGTTGTCTATGCTTTTGAAAAATTTCGCCCCTATCTTGTTTTATCCCCCACCATCGTATACACGGACCATTCCGCGTTGAAGTACTTGATGACTAAGCACGACTCTAAGCCAAGACTTCTTCGCTGGGTTTTACTCCTTCAAGAATTCAACATTGAAATTCGTGACAAAAAGGGAGCCAAAAACCTAGCCGCGGATCATCTGAGTCGACTTGACGATCCATATCAAGGGGATCATCCGAACAAAGAGATCAATGACTCTCTCCCCTTGAGACCTTAATGTCTATAAATCTCAATCTTGATGACACCCCGTGGTTTGCGAACATTGCAAACTACTTAGCGGGTGGTATTCTCATCAAAGGGTTAACATCCCAACAAAAGAAGAAGTTCTTGAATGATGTTAAGACTTACTTTTGGGATGACCCTTATTTATTCAAACAATGTGCTGATCTGATCATTCGTCGTTGTGTTGATGGACCGGCAGCTTTGCAAATCCTTGCTGCTTGCCATAAAGGACCCACCGGTGGTCACTTTGGTCCCAACTACACCGCTAAGAAATTGTTTGATTCTGGATTCTATTGGCCCACCATTTATCGTGACGCTCACGAAATGGTTAAGCATTGTGATGCTTGCCAACACCAAGGCACGATCACACATAAAGATGAGATGCCTCAAAATTTCATACAGGAATGTGAAATCTTTGATGTCTGGGGCATCGACTTTATGTGATGACTCAAAATTTCATACAATTGTTGAGTGAGGTGTATGTGATGCAGCCTCCTGGTTTTGAAGATCCAGACAATCCAGACAAGGTGTATAGAGTCAAGAAGGCTATGTATGGACTTTATCAAGCCCCAAGAGCATGGTATGGTACATTGTCCACTTATTTGGTGGAAAATGGATTCAAGAGGGGCACCATAGACCAGACATTATTTACCAAGAAGGCTGGTAAGGATGTCTTACTTGTTCAGGTTTATGTTGATGATATCATCTTTGGATCCACAAATCCAAAGATGAGTGAAGATTTCTCCAAGCTTATGACAAACAAATTCAAGGAGAGTGCAATGGGGGAGATGAACTTCTTTCTAGGGTTACAAGTTCAGAAGAAAGAAGATGGTATCTTCATCTCTCAGGATAAGTATGTAGCAGAGATCTTGAAGAAGTTTGGCTTTTCTCCACATGAAAAGAGGGCTACTACTCCTATGGATAGAGAACACCCTTGGGGAAAGGTTGGAGATGGAAAAGATGTGGATGTCAGGCACTATAGATCAATGATTGGTTCATTGATGTATCTCACAGCCTCAAGACCTGATATCATGTTTGTTGTGTGTGCACGTGCACGCCATCAAGTGACTCCCAAAGAATATCACCTTTATGCTGTCAAGAGAATCTTTAGGTACCTAAGATGTTATCCCAATCTTGGCTTGTGGTACCCTAAAGACTCACTGTTAGGACCATTGGTATAGTTAAATGTAATAGGTAGACTAGGAGGTATGTAGTTCCTCCTGGTCCTAGTAGTAGTAGGAGCAAGTCGTGCTCCTGGTCCTGCTCAAAGTCAAACTTTATTATTTGTTTATTATTCTGTTAGGATATGCATGAGATATGTTAGGAAAGGATATGCATATCAGTTTTACACATTTTGTTTAATGCTGTATTAGGGTTTCCTTGTAGTATAAAAGGAACCTTAGGCAGAAGGGTGAAACACACCTTCATCAAACATAGTTCTAGTGATTATCAATATTAGAAATCCTTAGAAAGGATCAAGTCTTTATAGTTATTCTATTCTTCTTTATTATATTTGTATTCTGCATTCATATTGTGTATAGAGTCTCTCTGTGGATTGACTTGTGATTACAGAAGTCATTCACCGTTCCTGACAGGCTGCAAGATCTACATCTAGTAGACCCAACAAGTGGTATCAGAGCCTGGGAGGGTCTCTATACAAGAAGAATCAAGTTTTCTTATTACTGACATTTTTGTTTTATCATGTCTGCCTCAACTTCTACTCAAACAGGAGAAGACAGCACTCCTAAAATTGTGCAACCTTAGCAGATCGTTGCTACGGTTTCCAACACGAATGGTAAATTCCCTCTTCTGAAAAAGGATGAATATGATAGTTGGGCAATGAAGATGGAATGGTGGATCACCAATACTGATCAAGACCTTTGGAAGATTATTCTGAATGGGAACAGCAGGAAGCTAACTAGAAGAGACAAGAATGGTAATATTACTCTTCTTGACCCTAAATCTCATGAAGAAATCATAGCTCTTCAGAAGGAGGTCAAAGCAAAAACATTTTTGCTTCAATCTCTTCATGATGATCACATGGGTGACTTCTACCATTTGGATGATGCCAGAGAGATCTGGAATAGTATTAAAGCAAGGTTTGGTGGGAATGAGGAGTCCAAGAAAATGCGAAGATCCATGCTGAGAGATGAATTCACAAAATTCAAAATCTCAGAAACTGAAGGTTTACATCAAGGGTATGACAGGTTTCAGAAGATTTTGAGCCAATTGAATCAACTTCGTTCAAAGCCAGACGATGGTGATATTAATGCAAGGTTTCTAAAAGCCTTACCCTACTCATGGAATCAGGTGGTGATCTCTCTCAAAGCCAAAGGTGGGCTGGACTATCTCAACTTTGATGATTTTTTTCATAAGCTCAGAACTTTTAAACCTCATGTGAGAGGATATACAAGTGACTCTTTTCCCACTCCTGCTAATTCTGCCTTTGTGAGTTCTATGGCATCCAGTCCTATGTCATATGCTAGTAGCCCAAGCAATAATGTGTCCTCTCAACATACTTTTCAGCATACTTCTGCTCCTGATCCTACCGCCAAGTCTGGTAGTATGGTAGAAGCCATTCTTCATTCTTTTGTGGCTGATGTTGATGCTCAACAACAACTTGCTTTTGATGACTTCAAACAGGTCGATAAACTTGATCTGGATGAAATGGATCTTAAATGGCAGATGGCCATGCTCACTCTTAGGGTTCACAAGTTTGAGAAGAAAGCAGGTCGAAAATTCAATTACAACCCACGGGAGCCAGCAAGATTCGACAGAAGCAAGGTTCGATGCTATAACTGCCAGCAACAAGGTCACTTTGCAAGGGAATGCCTTAGCAAGAATGACCAGGAGAAGAGCAGGTACTCAGCTTTTAAGGTTCAGGAGGTAAAAGATGACAAGAAGGCACTAGTATCTGTTGACTCTATGGTCAACTGGAATGATCATCAGGCTTCCACTCTGGAATCAGCTAAATCCTCGACTGACGTGTTTGCAATGATTGCTAGGAATCTATCTGATGCAGAAGAAACAGACGAATTTGCTCTTATGGGCATCTCACCTCAGGTACAACATTGTCCTCTTGGTTGTCATGATAAATACTCAGAATTGTTGTCCCAATTTAATGAAGTAAATGATCAAAATGATAAGTATTTTTTGGAGGTTCAAGCCTATAAGGCTTCTTTAAACACATTGGAACAACAAAAGAGGTGGCTACAAGATACTCAACGTGAGTATGAGGATAAAATTCGGATACTAAGCATCGATTTAGAAAACACAACTAATATGCTTAAATATACATAAAAGGTAAAAGATGTCAGTATCAAAGAAAAACAGGAGATGCACGAAAAATTAGATGCTACAATGTTGGGATTTGAAAAATGGCAAAAGGCACCTAAAAATCTATCAAAATTAATTGATAGCAGTATGTCTGGTAGGACTAAAAGAGGGTTAGGATTTGATAAGTATATTGATTCAGAAGATGTGTTTGATTTATCCTTTTCGAGTGTCTTTGATGCCGACAAAGAGTAAAAGGGAAAACCTAGTTACAATAGGTTTAAACCAACAGCAGAAATGCATGTTGTCCCTGTGACAATCCGTCAATTTATGATTGATATTTTATTCTCAATATTTATTTGAAAATATTATTTTAATGTTACAATATGAACTCACATATTTTTGGGAAGAAATTTGGACTTACGTCTTGGAGTAGCATCGACTACGTCTAAACCGGAGGATTCAACGTTACGTGCTTACGTTTACATACACCGTCTTTGGTGGCAGTCCGACATTTCAGAAAATAAATTTATCCGTGAATATTATTTTGGAGTTTTAAATTTGTGTTGGTTCATAAACTCACAAATTTACGAGAAGAGATTAGGACTTACGATTTTATTTTAACGTCCTTTACGACTAAACTGGAAACCCTAGGATTACGTATTTACGTTTTCGAACTCCGTTTTTGATGAGACAATTTTTATTAGATTCGTTTTGTGACGTTGATTCATAATTTATAAAAACGTTTTTCGTAAAACGACCCGAGGGCACGCAAATCGAGAAAACTAGAATCGAGGAGTACCCGTAATTAAATGGGGATGAGACAAGTGGGACACTTGTCCCACCCCCACTCAAAACCGGCCTAAATAAGCCACACAACACCACCACACCACATTTTGTAAGCTAAGTTAACACTTGTCCACTTTGCTTACAATGTAAGCTTACTTCTTAACAAAACCATCAACCTAAAAAACTAGTCTCATTTCCACCATGCAATACCACACAAATCCTCTCTACTCTCCATTTTGTGCCGTCCCATCCTCACCCACAAACACCATTTTGATCAAAAATTAACCATGGAATCCTATGTTATTTCTACATATGTTGAAGCCCTCTTAAAGCTCTCTTGAATGGTGGTGATTATAACATCCATGGAGGAGTTTTCATAGTGTCTTGAGGCTGATTTTCCACAAGGTATACATGAAGAATGGTGGTCTTGAAGATGGTCTTGGCTATGCACAAGTTTCTCCATCAAAAACCATGTCCAAATCACAACTAACATCAACTTGGTGGTATAAAGATTGTCCTCCTCATCTTCTTGTTATTTTGATTATGTAAACATGTATTTTATTTCCTATTGTATATGTATATGATGATTATATGATGATAAAAATGTTATGTAGGGATTTGGTGTTGATAAACATGATTAAAAAGGTGAAAAACTATAAAGAACAAGGCTAAAATCTTGCTTAATTTACATGGCTGTATAAAACAGTAAAGAAACTTGTTATGAACTGATAAAATGATGAAGTAGAATGGATTTACAGTAAGCTATGGGTCTTCTACACATGTGAGAGTTAGCCATGCAATGGAATCAAAATAATGAGTGAGATATGATCAAAACAAGTTTAGGGTATAAATCTGAGGTTACTGTTTTGGACGATTTTTAGAAAATATTTAGAAGATGATTCAACAGTAGCTATAATAGAGTTAAATGTAGCACATATCATTTAGTTTATATGATAAAAATTTGAGCTTCTATCTCCATATAGAACTCAAGATATGGCAGTTTTGGTGAAAGTGAAGATAAAAATCAGATTTTTGGAAATTAAAGAATAATACTATTATATAAGCACTCAAAATTTAATAGTATAAAATATAAATGAAAACCCACTAACTTATAAAAGTTATTTATATAAATATGTAAAAGGGTAAATGAATGAATAACTTATATAAATGGTAGTGAAATAATACTTATAAGTTATAAAACTATAAACATTGTTTTTACGACTTTTTCGGCTAATACCGTAAAAATTAACGTTTTTGTTAAATAAAACTTAGATGGTTGGACCCGTCTAATGAAAACTTTATAAAACTTATATACTGATATATAGACATGTATAACAAGTAAAAACCGATAAAACCCGAACTATAAGAAATACGAACATTTACGAGCTAAATAAGCATATTGGACTAATAATTGGACTAAATAAGATAAAAACTTGTAAAAAGAACTTATTGGGCTTAACCCATTTGGGCCCAACATGGAAAGTATACATACTGATAAAATAAGTATAACAAGGATTAAAACAAGCTAAAGAACTTATAATGAGCTTATAGGACTTAAAACGTGTAAATAAGTAAAACTAGTAAACTAGTATAAAAGTTATCGACATATAACACTAAAAGGAGTAAACGAGAATATGTAAACCCACTTGATCATCATATGTATATAATCATCATATGTATACATAATTGTTATTTTATTAAAGTCATTGGACAAACGTCTAAGACTGAGTATTATTTGTCTAGGTTTCCGTGATTGAAGCACGTACCGTACGTTCGAATTGCCGATAACCCGCCTTCCCACATCAACGTGAGTTCATAGCCTCGCACTCTTTTAAATGTTTTTATAAATGATTTATAAACCCGCGAGGGAGATAACATTTAGTTTTTATTAAATAGGACACCATTTGTCCCGATTATTTGTTTATTGATTTTGGACCCGAATGATTGAATGACCCGATTGTATGACCCGATAAATGATTAAAGGACCCGATAGATGAAATTAAATGGATTATTAAAGTTAGGTTATGTCACTAAAAGTCCCATTAGCATGAATTGTGAACTACCGGGATTTGGTAGACGCTTATGCATTTAATAGTACTATTTGGGGACGATCACCCCAGTTCGCGCCTTGACGGTTGATCCCCGTCGTGCCACATTGATTGGTAAGCGAATTTATGTATGAGAAGATTTCCATAGCGTGACCTTTGTGACGACACGCTACTTTAGATGGGCAAATTGAGGATCGGGTTAGCTACCCGTTGTTGGTTTAGTAAGGTAACAATGTCATGCGGCTTATAATAATCCAAAAACTAACGAAATACTACTAGACGCTTCGAATTACGATGTATTGCCTGACTAGCAATACAGGGTCATACTGATGATATTATGTTTGTGTTTTGGTTTTCATAACCATATTGATATAACGGTTTTTATTTGATTTTATACAACGTCATAAGACGTATTGTATGACGTTTTTACGACATTGGCTCGTATAATGATTTTTAAGGCTTTTTATAACCATATTCATATAACGGTTTTATTTAATCTATACCACGTTGCAAAACGTATTGTATGGTGCTTTTAACGACAATGATTCGTATAATGATTTTTAAGGCAAACGCCTATATTATGATTTTGATAAAGATTTGTATAAAATGATTTTGGCTATTCCATGGCCTATCAAAACGATTTATACAAAATGATTTTCAGTAATACTTTTATACTGATATTATGTTGATGGAATTTATTAAACTCTATGAATTCACTCGGCGTTATCGCTGACCTTTTCTTTTAACATGTTTTATCTCAGGTACTTGAAGGTAATTCTCGGGAAGACGACAAGAATTCATGGCCCGTGATTGAGTCGTTTTTAGTATAAACCCGAAGGTTATCGTAGTTCCTGGCGAAGTGTGAATGGAAATCGGCGTTTATGTCTCAAGTTTGATGCTCGAATAAAAATGGTTTTGATTTTTATATTTAAAACTACTAATTTTAACGACTAAAAATTAAACTATATAAAAGCGATAAAAATAAAAATTAAACTACAATTATAAAACGATATAAGAGCAATAATTATACTACGAATATTAACCTAAGGGTACCTAAAATAATACTAAGGACAATAACGATTGTAACTAAACGAGCATAATCAAAACTACTATAATCTCGACATTAAAGTTAAACAATAATAAGGCAACAATATAGAAGCTAACTAAATAATGACAAGGAAATAGATAGAGAAACGAACCCGAGCGAATAACCGAATACGCCGAGCTAAAATAAAACATAAACGTTAACGACAATTAAGATAAACGACATATTAAAATCGACTTATAAAAGCATTTTTTATTAAACTTTTCTTTTAAAGTAATACTATTTTAAAAGAAACTAATTTATATATTAAAACTATTTTTATGAAACTAAGCTAATTAAACAAAAGGTCATTGTTAATATTAAGAAAAACTATATTCATATACAAAACAAATCATATGACTAGAAAAATTCATAGCACATTAATAAGATGTTGAGAATGAGAATATAACGTAAGTTGGGTTCTAGTTCCAATCACATCTTTTTCCATTCATATCACTATGTCATTTGAATATCAAAAATCACAAAACACATCAAACTAAATTAATCAACCACCGAATCTCACTTTCAACAGTAAACATCAACCTTCATTCAAAATCACCAACTACTCCAACAATAATATACTAGCGAATCGAAACCAATAAACGAAATGTAACAAAGATCTTTTATTAAGCAAAAACGGATTCAAAGTATTGAAAAACATGAGATTGAAACGAAATTTATAATCATAAACTAATCTTCTTGAAAGAAAAATAAATAAATAAAAACTAAAAGATATCAAAGTTGCATATGAAAATAAATATAGATCTATTCCTATTTTATCTAACCTATTAATGAAAGGAAAATAAAAAAAATAGAGAGAAAGAAATTGATGTAGAGATGATAAAAATTATGCAAAAGAGAATATCTCCCTTTTTCCTTTTGATGTACGCAGGTCTTCCTCAATATATCCAAATGGATATTATTTAGCTTCTTCCACTTTGGGCCTGCTGGGCTTTGTCACTTTTGGGCTGATTTTTCTATGTTGGGCCAGCAGCTTGTTAAAATAATAATGGGTCGGTTCGACCCATTTAAATGGTGTCGGTTCGATCCATTTAAATGGTGTCGGGTCGGCCCAATAAAACATGAATGCACCATCAAACTCGATTTCTCGTGTTCTTTTCATTCCCCGTGCTCGTCTTAGTTCTTTTTCTTCGTTTTTGCTTCTTTTCTTTAATATTCGTACCTACAATAATAAATAGCAAATATAAACAATATATGCACTAAAAATTCATTTTTGTTATTTATTATGCCAAAAATGAAGGGATATAAGCAATAAAAACATGAATAATTACGTGTCTAACACACCCCTGCACTTAAGACGTTGCTTGCCCCCAAGCATCCAAAAACAATTTAAAAACTACTTTATTCGATTTTTATTTATTTATTTATTTTTTTTCATTTTTTTTTTAAATAAAAGAAAAATAAAAAATCATAGTGACCCGCCATGCTCGACTTTTTATTCAAGGTATAAGGATCATAGAACGGGAAACACGCAAACTGGGTGTCTCCAGGGAATAAATATCGTCATCCTCTTTTTATTACTCCCAACTAAGCTAAGATTCCTTGTGCAAACGTTTTGGCAAAATGCTAACACTACTTATACTAATAACCTGTGTAAATATAACTTTTCACTCCTATAATTATAAAAGACTAGGCAAGTGTGTTCATTTTCAAATTTTTGATCGTTCAAATCGACATTTGTTATGGTTGTTAATCATCTAAGTGGAATATTAGACTCACCGAAAATGACGAGATTTAAGTTTCAAAAATGGCCTTTCCCATGTAGCGGCTTTCTTCTCGGAACGTCTCAACCTCATCGGTTAAGTGCCCGGGCTTTTGACACCCCACGGAGAATAGTACCGGGATCGGCGGGATTTTGAAATCAAAGATCTTGAAATCACCGCTAAGCTAATAAAACACACTTAGATGAAAAACAACGACGGTAATTAGAGAATGAAGATTCAAAGGAGAGATCACTCCATGTAGCGACTTTCTTCTCAGCTTGTCCTTTAGCAAAGCTTAGGAGGCTAGGTTTTTACACCCTCGAGAATAGTATCGGAGCTCACGGGACCTTTGACTTCTACATTCTCAATTACCGTCTAAACTCTTATAAAAAAAAATTGACGAATTCTAGTTCAACTTCGGATTTAAATTTGAGAAAAAGCAAGTTTCTCACAATTATAAATAAAGCAACAAAAACATAAAACTCATATTCATATTTTTTTTTTTATTCTTTTCTTTTTTCAAATATGTATTTTTTTTTCTTTTTTTTTTCTTTCTTTTCTTCTTTTTTTTCGATATATATATATATTTTTTTCTTTTTTTTTTCTCTTTTTTTTTTTTTCAACATATTTATTCACGCAACATTATTTCAAATTTAAGAAAGTATGCTTTCACTCAAATTTTAATAAAAAGTTGAACTAGGACTCTATATCAAAATTGGATAAGAATTTATTTTTGCATAAGAACACAATTTTTAACGTTCAAAGGCTTGAAAAAAATAACACACTTATTAAGTCTAGTTACAATCTAGGAGGAAAAGCCACAGGTTATTCATATAAGCTCTAAAGAGAATCAACTACTCCACGTTTAGCATTTTTATTTGCACAATTCCTAAAAGCTTAGTCTATAAGTTAAGGGAGCAGCCAGATCAACACTCAGGCAGAGTCAGGATCCCATTTGTTCTAGCCTACGGGACAAGTCAATCACGCACGGTCAAAAACGTTTTATTATTATTAATAAAATAAAATAAAATAAAAACAGACATTTGATCAAAATAGGATGCTAGAGGGCAAACAAGTAGGTATGAATATGATCCATATGATATAAAACCCTCCTACACTTAGAACCGAACATTGGCCTCAATGTTCAAAAGTGATAAGGTGCAACCCCTACACTTAAGAACACAAAAGGCTAATGCTAGAATTCCAAGTGTAAGAAGGAGAACACAATCAGATATGCATGGATAAAGACGAGAACTGAGTACTCCCCTGATATAGACATGAAGATCGATCGGAGACTGAATGAAGAAGATGATGGAAAACAACAACATCAACCCTTTGAAAATCTTCTCGATCCAAGGGAACCTGCACACAAAAACAAAGACCAACAAGCACACATGTGGAGAAGCACACGCCCCTACACTTATGTTAGAAAAAGATAAAAAGGATAGATCATCGGGTTGCCTCCCGAGAAGCGCTTGTTTTTGTTAACCGAGTCACGAGCCTGACTCGACCCCGAATTAAATGGTCCATGGGGAAGCCTCGAATATTATACCGGGATCAAAAATCTTGTCCTCGGTCCCGGAGGAACATAATAAATGAGAGGCAGGAGGATAAGTCATGAAAGGTAGAAAAGTCCGCTCAACATACGAAAAGTATGTGAGGTCGTGATCCACGGGAGGTGGGGTGGGTAAAGGAGACAAATTGTCATCCCCCAAAGACATAGGATGGTCACTATTCGGCAAAGCCGTAAAGGTATCAATCAAAGAATGGTAAATGTAACCTCCGGGGTCAAAGCACTCATCCTCATTTCCCGGTATGAAATGAGGAAAGTAAAAGCGATACATCACTTGCTTGGGTGTGCACGCGGTAGGACGGGGTGGCAACATAATATGAGAAATATCAGAAGACATATCTACCACCCGCGTCACCTCACCAGACCGAATCAAACGGAAAGTAGGGTCAAATCTCTCCACCTCCTCAATGATGGGAGGTGGCATGGCTAACAACGAATGCTCATTAATAGCAAGAGAGTCGGAGCTATCAATGTCCTCAATCCCCTCTTCAAAGAGAGGATTCACGTCACTAGAGATGTAGACGTCATCAAAATCAAATAAAGGGTTCGAATAAATCTTGAAATTTTCCTTCGGAACGTCTTCATCGGATAGTGACTCGTCATCACTAGAAGTAAAATCATCATTGAGATCAAAAATGGGATTAGAGAAAGCCAAAGAATCGTTTCCCAAGATGTCGGTGGGAGGTAATGAATCATTACTAGAAAGAGATTCACACTCATCATCACTATCGGAAGCAACCGTAGGCTCACTTTGGATTGGAATAAGAGTCTCGTCACAAGGAATAGTGATAAGACCCTCATCCCCCATGATGAGAGAGGCATCGGGCTCCGTAGTGGAAGAATCGAGAATAGAAGTGGTAGAATCCTTAGGCTCGAGAGCCGGCAAGTCGAGAGAAGGAATTACAATTGCACTAGGACATTGAGCACAAAGATCATTCCAAGAAATAGAATTCTCATCGTCATCATCATCATAATAGTAAGAACGCACAAGAGGAGGAGTATAATCACTAAGATTAGATACTTGCTCTTGTCGTTGTCGTTGTCGCTTTTCCTCCTCATTTGCTTCTTTTAGAAGAACAACGGCTTCTTGAAGTTGCAAAACAATGGCGTGTGTTTCGTCTTTCAAAGTATTGAGTTGTTGAATTCTCTGAGAGGATTGATGATTGATGGTAGGATGTGGGGGCTCACAGTTATGAAAACCAGAATTGTAGCAAGGATGTGGCTCATAGGAAGTCATCGGTTGAGAAGAATTAGAACACGGATTTGGTTCATAATAATCCATCGGTGAAGAAAAATGAGGACACGGATTTGGCTCATAATAATTCATTGGCTGACAATACGAAGTATCGTGAGGGCCCCCACAATAATTGCAACACGGGTATTGAGAAAAACCCGGTGCATGTTGAGGATAGGGATTGTCATAGACGGGAGGGGGGAAGAAATTTGTGTAAGAGGAGAAGTACGAATTTCTAGAATTGCACAATGGACAAAATCCAAATTGTGTATTGTCGATATCAGAACCACACTTCGCACAA
This sequence comes from Glebionis coronaria, assembly GCA_025667525.1. NCBI lineage: Eukaryota > Viridiplantae > Streptophyta > Magnoliopsida > Asterales > Asteraceae > Glebionis > Glebionis coronaria. The sequence continues at coordinate 167,642,182 of CM046882.1, read as the reverse complement.
GTACACCATGGACATATTGGAAAACCAAGCCATGGTCTCCCACACCGAACGCAAGACGAATCCATGAAGAATTATAAATAAGAGGGGTAGAGAAAAGAATTAAACACAATAGAGGATAAAGAAGAATATTTTTAAAACTTTTTTTTTAATAATAAAGTAATATAATATATAATATATAGCTAAAAGAAAAATAAAGTCGAAAGAAAATATTTTTGGTTTTTTTTTTTTTTTTTTGAATGATATATATACTAATAAAGAAAATAAAATAAAATAAGAAAATATTTTTGATTTTTATAAATTTTATATATTTTTTTTGATTTTTAATTTTTTTTTTTATATATATATATACAAATACGAAAATAAACTTTCAAAACGAAAGGATCTTCAAGTCACCAACTAAAAACACAACGCAAACATCGCTACACACAAAGCCGGCAGCGGCGCCATTTGATTGAGTCGTTTTTAGTATAAACCCGAAGGTTATCGTAGTTCCTGGCGAAGTGTGAATGGAAATCGGCGTTTATGTCTCAAGTTTGATGCTCGAATAAAAATGGTTTTGATTTTTATATTTAAAACTACTAATTTTAACGACTAAAAATTAAACTATATAAAAGCGATAAAAATAAAAATTAAACTACAATTATAAAACGATATAAGAGCAATAATTATACTACGAATATTAACCTAAGGGTACCTAAAATAATACTAAGGACAATAACGATTGTAACTAAACGAGCATAATCAAAACTACTATAATCTCGACATTAAAGTTAAACAATAATAAGGCAACAATATAGAAGCTAACTAAATAATGACAAGGAAATAGATAGAGAAACGAACCCGAGCGAATAACCGAATACGCCGAGCTAAAATAAAACATAAACGTTAACGACAATTAAGATAAACGACATATTAAAATCGACTTATAAAAGCATTTTTTATTAAACTTTTCTTTTAAAGTAATACTATTTTAAAAGAAACTAATTTATATATTAAAACTATTTTTATGAAACTAAGCTAATTAAACAAAAGGTCATTGTTAATATTAAGAAAAACTATATTCATATACAAAACAAATCATATGACTAGAAAAATTCATAGCACATTAATAAGATGTTGAGAATGAGAATATAACGTAAGTTGGGTTCTAGTTCCAATCGCATCTTTTTCCATTCATATCACTATGTCATTTGAATATCAAAAATCACAAAACACATCAAACTAAATTAATCAACCACCGAATCTCACTTTCAACAGTAAACATCAACCTTCATTCAAAATCACCAACTACTCCAACAATAATATACTAGCGAATCGAAACCAATAAACGAAATGTAACAAAGATCTTTTATTAAGCAAAAACGGATTCAAAGTATTGAAAAACATGAGATTGAAACGAAATTTATAATCATAAACTAATCTTCTTGAAAGAAAAATAAATAAATAAAAACTAAAAGATATCAAAGTTGCATATGAAAATAAATATAGATCTATTCCTATTTTATCTAACCTATTAATGAAAGGAAAATAAAAAAAATAGAGAGAAAGAAATTGATGTAGAGATGATAAAAATTATGCAAAAGAGAATATCTCCCTTTTTCCTTTTGATGTACGCAGGTCTTCCTCAATATATCCAAATGGATATTATTTAGCTTCTTCCACTTTGGGCCTGCTGGGCTTTGTCACTTTTGGGCTGATTTTTCTATGTTGGGCCAGCAGCTTGTTAAAATAATAATGGGTCGGTTCGACCCATTTAAATGGTGTCGGTTCGATCCATTTAAATGGTGTCGGGTCGGCCCAATAAAACATGAATGCACCATCAAACTCGATTTCTCGTGTTCTTTTCATTCCCCGTGCTCGTCTTAGTTCTTTTTCTTCGTTTTTGCTTCTTTTCTTTAATATTCGTACCTACAATAATAAATAGCAAATATAAACAATATATGCACTAAAAATTCATTTTTGCTATTTATTATGCCAAAAATGAAGGGATATAAGCAATAAAAACATGAATAATTACGTGTCTAACAGCCCGCACTTAAACCATATTTTCTATTCAAACACTTTGTAAACTTTGTATGAAATGTAATGACTTGGGACCGATGTAACTTTGATGTTTATGAATGGAAATGATTTATTACTACACGACGCGCTTTTTATGCGTTGTCTATGATGTAAGTAATGTGCTATCCCGTAACACCAACGAGTCTTCCGCTGTATTGAGTTGTACAAATTTGGGGGTGTTACAGTTTGGTACCAGAGCTCTCGTTATAGAGAACGAAAGATTTTTAAAACCAAGGTTTTGAATAAAACATTTCAAAATCTTTTAACTATAAACATTTTTCTAAAAATGTCTAAAAATCTTTTGACTATAACGGTGCCGAAGAATTCCCGAGTTACCGACAAGGCCAAGACTGAGAAGTGTTATTTTAATATATATATATAACTTGGATTATATATATATATATATGATGCAATTTTATTACATGATCGTTTGATGATTATTTTGATATTTATACGAGGTATTTATACGACGTAGATTGTCACAAGTAACCCTAACTCCCCTAGTAAATTAATTGAAGCTATTCTCGTAGGAATTCTAGCTATCCTAGATCTAAACCAAGTTGTGGATATCTATGATCCCAACAAAATGGTTAATATTCGTAGAAATGTAGATATTAGTTGATTGTGATATTGAAAAAGAATTGGCGAGATTAAATCTGATATCGATGTTATGACGATCTTTTCTTATAGAGTGGAGTTTGACAAAACGTTACCACCTAGAAAGATGTCATCTGATTCGTTGTCATCCAATTTTTAAATTGAAATCGAAAGGGTGAATGTTGCACTTGAGGCTGTCATTGGAACCATTACCCAAAAGCCTCATGCCACTACTACCTTTCCGAGAAGTCTAATTGAATGTATGAGTCATCTCATACTAGTGACTCATTTGATAATTGTTGTTGTAAGAACTATAAGATTGGAAATTAAGTATTGATTCATATTGAGCTTTTATTGCCTATTAAGGCCTAAGAATAAGATTGAAAATATTGGAATATGAAGTAGGATATTGAATTAAGTATAAAAGTGGTTGAAACTTGAATAAAGTAAAATTTAACTTGATTGGAATATGAGATTGTTAAGAGGAAGTCGTTAAGTTATGTGATTGAATTATAAGGTTTAAATTGATTGTTGATTCGTGTTAAGGGTTGTTCCTAGGCTATTGTCCACCGACGAGGATGCCCAGTGTCCAATAAATAAATTGAAGAAATCTTCTTCTGAATTGAGACCGATGGATCTTCTGGGACATGTGGAACACCTAATGACTCTTGTAGATTAGTATTCATTGTGGTATCTTTTAAAAATCCCTAACTTAACTGAGATATCAGTTGGTAGGATGAGTTTTGAGAATTGTATGACATAGTGACACGTAATGTGTTACGGTACAATTTTGACTTGTTTGTGATTAATGAAAAGACTACCTTTGATTGCTAAATCCTACATGTATCGATGTTATCTATCTTTTATTGCTCTATCCTAATGTTCGCGTTAGTGATGCAACCATTGAACAAGTACTCATCTTGAATCGAGTTACGTTGTGAATTATTCTTTTGAGTGCCATCGAGATCATGAACCTCATGATTATTTGGCTAAAGCTCATTTCCTATCATATCGTAGTTAATTCTTGGTGAACAAGCTTTCATCACTCTTTTGCAGATCACTCATTGTTTTTATAAGATAAAACAGTATCATTTGAGGAAATTGAATTTTCATCACTATAAGGATTATTCAAAGTAAGATTTATAAGTGATTGTTATCAAAATGAAGTTGTTTATAAAACACCTTGGAAAATTTGATTGTTTTCATAACAAGGAAAATCTTTGTAAATATATTTTGATTCTTATTTAAGAATTAAGCATGTAAATGTTTTTATTATAAACATGATGATAAAGTTTTGACGAACTGAGTATTGCATCGTTAATCTTGAAATTGTATATAGTTGCGCGCCTACATACAATTTGAAATGGACCATGCAAGGCTGATTAGTAGTCACCATAAAACTGATTAATAAACACTACATTTTCTTTGAAGATTGTGAAAGATTAAATTTTATGAGATCTGCAAGAAGTGAAAAATAAGGACATAATGTTAGGGACACCTACATATGTGCCTGTAACACCTATTCTTCTGAGTCGAATTTACTCATCTATGGAAATTGTCTTATTTGACAATTGACAATTCTTTCTTGTCCAATTCTCCCGTAGTGAGATCCCTAGGAAAAGTATCTGATTACCGAGTGTTGATACCCGACTGGATGTATCGACGTTCTTATCGTTTCTTTTAATTTGATTTCATTTGAATGACCTGGGTAACGATCCGAGGAGCTTTCGAATGCGTACTCAAATTATGAAAACATGGGATATATTCATATTCATTAAATGTTTTCGTCTATATCTGATTTGAAATTCTCTCGCATAGATTATGCGTTGACCTTACTCTTTTAATAGTAGTATGTCTCCTGATATCCTTGAAATTGTGAAGGATTATGAATTATTATTAGTCTTTTGAGAAGTTCACATCTTATCGACGGCAATGCAACTGGAAAGTTGATAGTGCCAGTAGAATGGATTGATTGATTATGACATGACGACATTGTCCTAATTGATGGGAAATAGAGTAGAATTCCCCTAAAAGATAAGATGTTGACTATCAAAAGTGATCTAAATAATTCTTGATGGATGACCATATCCTACATTTAGACTTAAAATTATACCGTGTATGGTTGTGAACTAGTTATAGATATTATAATCTAGATAGAACCTAATATGAATTTAATAAAAGATGTTTATGTTATCTGAAACTTTAGGAAGTATTTGTTGGTGAATTACTGATGTAGTGTTTTTGTACCCTTTAGGAAAAGGATGACAAATAGTGGTAGTATTAAGTGTCGGTTTAGGAAAACCGAGCACTAATGACCCAAATGAAGTCCAAGTTCGTTTTCCCAAGGAGGCAAGTGCGTTGTGTTAAGAGTTGATTTTTGTTTGAGATTATATTGATTGAGAAAGAAATGGGATTAGAAGAGAAAGACGATTACGAAAATGAATTAAAATACGACGAAAAAGGCGTAAACGTAAAACCGTAAATAGTGCCAAAATTAAAATTTTAACCTAAAAATTCCTAAAAATCCACAATAAAATTCTAAGAGTTTACAAAAAATCCAAACTTGCTAAAACCTTTTAATTAATTAAATAATGACTTTTTAATGCTAATTAAAGCCCTAAAAATCACTTTTAAATATTAAAAAGCCCCAAACAAGATTTTATAGTTTGTAAACCTCAAAATAGACCTATTTAAGCTAAAAACTATTTTTAAAAATTTTAAAACCAAATTAAACTATTTTTAAACTCCTAAAAACTATTAAAATCTATTAAATCTTAAATTAATTCTAAAAATTAATTGAAAAGCCTAAAAATTAATTGGAAAGTGACAAAGTTCCTATTTTAATGTCTATAACCTAGGAAAAATGAAAAAAAAAATTAAAAATAAAACTTTGAATTTTTCTTAATAAAATAATATTAAAATAATCCAAAAAATAAAAAGTTCTTAAATAAATTCTAAAAAATTCTCAAAAATCCTAAATATTCTAAATAAGAAGAAAATGCAAATTAAAGTTCCTAAAACCTTTTTATTAATTTTATATTAATTTTTAAAGTTGTCTAAAAACCCTAAAATTAAATAAAATTAAAAATTAGACTTTTTGAAAACTTTTTTAAATGTAAACCTCAAATAACTTAATTAAAACCTAAAAGCTATTTTTCTGGATTTTTAAAACACACAAAAACTAGTTGTTGATATACCCTTATGGGTCTGATGGCTTTCTTTGCCAATTACTTGCACACTTTTGAGATTTAAAGGCTCAGATTTAGCACATAATCACACAAACTAGCACACAAGCAATCTCAAATCTTATATTAACCTATCTCTTATCAGATTTCAAGCATTGAAACACAATTCTTACCAAAATAAGCACAAAATGAGCATAGCAGAATCTAAGCTATATTTTTCAACTTTTGATCATGCAAACTGGTTAAAATTGTTCAAATTAAAAGCCAAGCATACTATACATCTAACACTAACTTAAGGGATGCATCTAACATGTTGTTAACTCAACAATCAATCAATAATCCTGTATAAAACTCAAATCCAAACACCCCTATAAAACTGAGTATGCATTTTTTTTTCAAACAAAGCCTATCCTAAACAACTCCAAACTGATTTCTACCAACACTAACATGCATAACACATCAACCAAAGCAATATCAAGCAAATAAATGAACACAAAAACACCATTCATGCATTTTCCACAAAAATCTCATAAATTTCAGAAAACTTAAAAAAATGAAATAGAAAACAGTAGGGTACCTTGTTGGGCTTACTTCCAAGCCCAACAGTGGCTGATAAGCCACCTCCCACAAGCTCGGGCTTGTGCTGAATCTTGAGTGAAAAGCAAGGAAGAGAGGGTGGTGGTGGTCACTGTTGACACACACACCCTATGTCTTCTTAAAAGGATGATTATGGAAACCTGCTAAGAAGAAAGGTAAAGCACAAGGGTCAAGTGATCACAAAGCAAATAAGCTACAAACAAGCTTATCAATTAAGCTGTCTATGGCTTATTTGAGAATAAAATGAAAACTGATTTTTTTTTATATTTTTTTTTTGAATATTTCTAACAAGGAAATAAACTAAAAACTTCACACCTCACTTAAGCTTGATAATCAGATAGATTATCAGGCTTATGCTATTAGCTTGAAGCTTTTGGACTAATTTTCTAAAAGTAAAACTTGAGTTAAACAGAAAACTTGAATTGAAATTAAACTTGGAATTTAAATTGCTGAAATGTAAGGGGGCTCTTTGCTTCTCATCAACAATACAACACCATTTTCATTTCAATAGAAAAGTGGATTTACAGGACTTGTGACAAAACAGAGAAGAAAGAACAAAAAACATAAGCTAAGTCCTATTGCCCTTTATATAGGGTCACATTGGTTCTAGAAAGTTGGAAAATACTGCTAAACCCTAATGCTGAACTTCCCAATAAGCCCTTGGTCGAATCTGGAATATGCCAATTTGATGCCTTGTTTGAAATCGTCCCATGTGAAATTGTTGGAGTTTTGTGAATGCCAGTAGGGTACAAGTGATCATGGACGTTGCTCAAAGTCCTTTGGGACCAAGGAATCCCTAGTACTCGTTGATTTGCTGTCTTGCTTTGTCCTGGAGTAGCAGGGGAGCCACGTGGGGGACCCATGAGTTGAAGGTGATGGGTTTTGGGATGTGGGTTTGGATGGGGAGAGGGCAAATTATCATTCTGGAAGCTTTCATACAAAAACCCTTTGATTAGTGGTTTAATCAAATTAGGGTTTATGAGGGATGAGGGTGTTTAGCAGGAAGGGTTAAATCCATTTGGGGGGGATTAATTTTTAAAAATAGTGTTTACCTCCATTAATAAACTGATTTATTTAAAATCAGTTAAATAACAAAGTGGGATGGTGACATGGCTGGTGGGGTGGACGTGATTGGTTGGTTTTCAGTAGTGGGGCAGGTGGCGTGATGTGAGTGGGTGTGAGGAGATTGATTGTCTGCCCAAAATACCCCCTAGACTCCTTATAACTTGATACTTTCCATTAAATAGCCCAAAACTTCCCTTTCCTTTGTTTTTAACTTTCAACACTTGTCAAAAATGGCACATGATATTTCAAAACTTTTATCAAGGGTTTAAAATGCACAATTTGCATTCTTCAAGGGCATAAATGATATTTTCTTGAAACTTAAGGACCAATCTTGTAATAATAGAGATTTACAAGGGTCAAAAGTGACAAGTCTTCAAAAGTTGAGGGACCATGCTTGCCAAATCTTCAAACTTCAAGGATTGATCTTTTGGAAAGTCTTCATTAGGGCTTGGTTCATTGTGCGGCTTCGTTTCCCGTGTTCGTTTTTGCATGATTCTTGTGATCTTGTGTCATTTTCCCAATATCCGTACCTAAAATACACAAGCAACAAACACAAGCATATATTTGGGTATTTTGATGATATTTAATGCATTTTAAGTCCTATTTGGAAGATGAGACTATGTATAAAAGCAGTCTCATCACTCCCCCATACTAAACCATTGTCGTGCCCTCACGCAATGCTAGAATAAAGTATCATAGCATCTCCAAAATTCATTTTTATTCACTTTATTGGAATGATAAACTAGCTATACTACTACTATTACTACTACTTGTGTTATAGACATAATGTATGATTTTCATCGCAAAATGGGACGTTTAGGTTCATAGAATAAGAACACGTGAATGCTTCGTTAGAAATAATTTCATCGTCCTCGATTTTCACTCCAATTCCATGCTAAGCGTGCAACGAGATCATTGTCATTATAAGTTAGTAATGCTAACACTACTCATATGCCCTAATCACGTTCTTATTCTCCCATTATTCCTAAGTTGTATCTCTTATATTTTATTTTGTCTTGAATGTTTCACGAGGATACATTGTTGACTTATGCGATAATAGAGATTTAGGTCTAAAAATAGAGTCCTAACGGTGTAACTAAGACCATCAAATCAATAACCCCTCCTAATAGACGACGATGTTAAAAAAATAAGTTGACAAGAAGAATCGATAAACACGGTTTTATAACGGTTTTGAACATGAGACTTATTACCAAGACTTTTATATGCCCCCTAACGGAAGGGCCTTATTATCTTTGGTTTACCTCCATCTTTTATTCAACTTCGTCATGAAGCTTTTATTATGACTTCGGTCTTGCCTTGCCTTTTATTATCCGCCTCATCGGTGGTTTTATTAGCCAAAGACGTATATCCTCACGCAAAATCGAATTTTGGATCTTTAAAGCTTCGAAGAATAAGGCTTGATTCACTTTCAATTTTGCATAGATTTTAGGCCTTGTGGGGCTTCAAATTGTTTGCTAGATTTTGGTGAGCACTTGAAATCTTATTATTGGGTGAAGCTTTCGATTATTCGGGTGCCAATACTTCAAAACCGTGACGCTGGCGATACCTTAATGTCTTCCCAATTTAATTACACGGAAGCTACTAGAAAAGACTAGAAACCCAATAATCAAAACTAAACCGCTAAGTCAATATTTATTAAGCAAAAAATATTTACATGCGAAGGGAGAAGAAGCAAACAACGAGAACATATGTGTTTTTGAAAGAATACGAGTACTCTACGTTTAGCATAGTAACTTATAATTAACTCTATCATTTCTCGTCCTCATTTAAGAGACTTAGCCTAATGTGTAGTTAAGGAATCAAAGCTAAGTGCTCAACACGCACGGTCGAGTCAAAAATTACTCTTATTCTCGCCATCGGAAAATCTACATTCGTGTCTTAAACACTTATGAAAAACTAGAAAAAAAAAATTAAAATTTGGCCATTTTTAGCCTTATTTTGCAACAAAAACGATAAACAAAAAGATAAACTTTGGAAAGCGTGAAGGTTTGGCAAGGCAAGTATCTATTCACCCCCCCATACTAAAGTTAAACATTGTCCTCAATGTTTCGAGTCTAGGGGTGCAAACACCCCCATACTAGAGACGAAGTCGAATGCATAATTTAGCATGGAAAAGGGTGTAACCAATAAGTAATAGCCGTTTATGAAGTGTGCTAAAAACCTAAGGTTAGAACATCAAAAGGATATATCGTGGATATTGAGAAATGTCTCCAAAGCAAACGATCGAGTGCTCCCAAAAAACGAACACGAGAGGCTCCAATCGTGAAGATCATGATTAAAAACCACATATCACAAACAACCATGGAACAAAGGTTGGAAGGGCACAAATCCCCACACGTAAGCTACATTAGACTAAGAAAGCGATAATATGTACATAGGATAAGCATGGGATTCCCCCACGAGGCACCTCGTTTTTGATTACCGAGTCATGAGCTCGACTCGATCCCCTCAATACTAATTATCATTGGGGAAGGTGACTTGGTCGAGGTAGTTCAAGGATGGAACTTCCCCACCAAAGTAGTGCTTCAACCTATGTCCATTCACCTTGAAGTTAGGACCATCATCTTGAGCTAGCTCGATGGTCCCATACGGAAATACTTGAGTCACGGTGAATGGACCGGACCAACGGGATTTCAATTTACCGGAAAATATTTTCAATCTTGAATTAAAAAGTAAAACTTGATCCCCAATGTTAAAAACCCGGTTTTTAATTTTAGAATCATGCAACTTTTTAGTTTTCTCTTTATAAATCAATGAATTTTCATAAGCAATATCCCTCAATTCATCCAATTCATTTAATTGCATTTTCCGGTGTTTTCCCGCGGTCTCCATGTCATCATTACAATGCTTTAGGGCCCAATAAGCCTTGTGTTCTAACTCGATAGGCAAATGACAATTCTTTCCATACACAAGCTTAGGGAGTGCACCCAATGGGCGTCTTATGAGCGGTCCTAAAGGCCCATAAAGCATCGTCCAACTTATCCGACCAAGATTGTCGGTTTTCCCCCACGGATCTCTCCAAGATCCTCTTCAAAGCTCGGTTTGAAACCTCGACTTGCCCACTCGTTTGTGGGTGATAAGCCGTAGAAAGCCGATGTGTAACCCCATATTTCCTTAAGACTCTTTCGAATTGGTCATTACAAAAATGGGTTCCACGATCCTTATGATCGCACGAGGGGTTCCAAACCGAGCAAACAAGCTTTTCAAGAACTTAACTACCACACGAGCATCATTAGTGGGCAAGGCCTTCGCCTCCACCCACTTAGAAAGGTAGTCAACCGCAACTAGAATGTACTTATTACCACGAGATGATGGGAACGGCCCCATAAAGTCTATGCCCCAAACGTCAAAGATCTCACATACTTGAATCATATTTTGTGGCATTTCATCTTTTTGTGAGGCTTTTCCTTGTCGTTGGCATGCATCACACGACTTCACAAGATCTTGTGCATCTCGGTAAATAGTAGGCCAAAAGAAGCCGGCATCAAACACCTTTTTAGCCGTGAGATTAGCACCGTGGTGACCACCCCTGGGTCCCTCATGGCAAGCTCTAAGGATGTTAGAAGCTTCGGTGCCAAACACACAGCGTCGGATGATTTGATCCGCACAAGTTCGAAACAAGTAAGGGTCGTTCCAAAAGTAGAACTTGACATCACGAAAGAATTTTCGTTTTTCTTGAGTTGTCATACCCTTAATGATGAAGTTACCCGCATGGTAATTTGCAAAATCCGCAAACCATGGGGTGGAAGAATCAAGCTTAGAATTCACTACACCAAGTGTCTCGAGCGGAAATGTTTCGGTGATTTCCTTGGGCTCGTAAACACTTTGGTGAGGATCTTCCAAACGAGAGAGATGATCGGCCGCTAGATTCTCGGCTCCTTTTTTGTCAACGATTTTGTGATCAAATTCTTGAAGGAGGAGAATCCAACGAAGTAATCTCGGCTTTGCATCTTGTTTAGCCATGAGATACTTGATAGCCAAATGGTCTGTATACACTATGCATTTTGTCAAGACGAGATAAGGTCGGAATTTCTCAAATGCATACACCACGGCAAGGAATTCCTTTTCCGTTGTAGTGTATTTAAGTTGAGCCTCGGTCATCGTCTTGCTAGCGTAGTGAATAGGCAAGAAGTGCTTATCATGACGTTGCCCCAAAACGGCCCCAATAGCGTAATCACTAGCATCACACATTAGTTCAAAGGGGAGGTTCCAATTGGGAGCAACAAGAATGGGAGCTTCGGTAAGTTTCCTCTTAAGGATCTCAAAGGCTCGTACACAATCTTCGTCAAAGACAAAACGTGCTTCTTTTTCAAGAAGATGTGTAATGGGTCGAGAAATCTTCGAGAAATCCTTGATGAATCGTCGATAAAAGCCCGCGTGGCCTAGGAAACTCCTAACTCCCTTGACGGTTTTGGGATGAGGTAATTTGGCGATGACGTCTACCTTAGCTTGATCTACCTCAATCCCCGCTTTCGAGACCTTGTGCCCTAAGACGATTCCACTCTTAACAATAAAATGACACTTTTCTCAATTGAGCACAAGGTTGGTTTCCTCACAACGTTTTAACATTCTCTCAAGGTTCGACAAACACGAAGTAAAGGAATCACCAAACACGGAAAAGTCATCCATGAAGACTTCCATCGTCTTCTCGATCATATCATGAAAAATAGCCATCATGCATCGTTGAAAAGTTCCCGGTGCATAGCAAAGTCCGAATGGCATTCTACGATAGGCAAACGTTCCATATGGACACGTAAACGTAGTTTTTTCTTGATCACGAGGATCGATGGGAATTTGGAAGTAACCGGAAAAACCATCTAAAAAGCAATAGAAATCGTTTCCCGCAAGACGCTCCAATATTTGGTCCATGAAGGGCAAGGGAAAGTGGTCTTTTCAAGTGGCTTCATTCAACTTACGATAGTCAATGCACACTCTCCATCCGGTCACGAGTCTAGTGGGAATCAACTCGTTGGCATCGTTTGGCACAACGGTCATCCCTCCTTTTTTAGGGACACAATGGATAGGACTCACCCAAGGGCTATCGGAAATAGGGTAAATCATTCCCGCGTCAAGGAGTTTAAGGACCTCCTTTTTGATGACGTCGTGAATTTTGGGGTTCACCCTCCTTTGACTTTGGATTGTTGGCTTGAAATCCTCCTCTTTTAAGATTTTGTGGGTACAAAATTTGGGATCGATTCCCTTAATGTCGGATAACTTCCACGCAATCGCCCCTTTGTGGTCCTTAAGAACATCGACAAGTGCGGTTTTTTCATCATTCGAAAGATCCTTCGCAATAATAACCGGCAACTTGTCGTCCTCCTCCAAATAGACATATTCGAGGTGAGGAGGTAAATCTTTCAACTCGAGAATAGGTGGTTCCTCAAGTGAAGATTTAGGCTCGATACTCATAACCTCCTCGAGTGGAGGCAATGGGAAATCGTTGAGAAAATCTTTGATAATCGAGAAGTCCTCATCGTTGTCGAGGTCTTCGTCACAAGTACGTGGAACATCGAATTCTTCCAACGTAAAACCACCACCTTCGAAAGGAGTGAAAATTCCTCGCAAACCACGTCGATCATATCAACGAGGTTTATGGTAGCAACGGAATAAACATGAGAAAGTTGAGAATTTTGAGTTGCGTTTATAACAAGTTCCTCGTCGTTGAAACGTAAGGTGATCTTTCTAGCATGAACATCAATTAAAGCCATAGACGTATCTAAAAACGAACGACCTAAAATAAGAGGAACTTGAGGATCCGTGGGGATATCAACAACAATAAAGTCTACGGGATAGTAGAACTTCCCCACTTTCACAAAAACGTCTTCCGCCAAACCACATGCACGAATCGTGGAATGGTCGGCCAACTCAATAGACATTTGTGAAGGAGTAAGATTAGGAAGATTGAGCGACTTGTAGATTGAAAGTGGCATCAAGTTAATGCTAGCACCAAGATCAGCCAAGGCATAGCATTGTTCCATATCTTGAATGGCACAAGGGATCAAAAATTTACCGGGATCACCGACTTTTTGAGGTATGTGATTAAGATAAACCGACGAACAACTAGACATTTGGTGTAATTTCTCCTTGTTGTTCAACATACTTTTAAAGTTAGCGGCAAATCGAGGCATCATGACCAAAGCATCGGCGAAACTCACATTAAAATGCAAATCACGAAACATTTTCATAAAAAGCTCAAATTGGTAGTTGTCGCGCTCTTGTCGTTTCTCCTTCCTAAGTCTCGATGGGTAAGGCAAGGGTGGTGTGGGTTGGGGCATAGGCATAGCCTTTGGAATCTCGGGTTCCAAAATGGGTGATGGGTCAACCGTAGGTGTGGCATGAGCGGTACTTTGTGGGATTGAAATATGCTCCTTTTCGACCACCACCTCGGGTTCTTCCTCAATTTCCTCCACCGTTGGAGTAATTGGTTGAGGAGTCGGTTCCTTAAGTGTCTTACCACTTCGTGTGGTAATCACTTTCATCTCTCCCTTCGGGTTTGAAACGGTGTTACTAGGTAAACTACCCGAAGTAGAGGCTTTGTTCCCCATGACGGCTTCTAAGATGGCATTAAGCTTAACATCAAAACCATTAAACTTCAAATCTTGACTAGCGGCTTTTTGGTCAATTCTTTGTTCAAGCCTAGCATGACTTTGCTCTATCTTGTTGTTTTGTCCTCGAATTTGGTTAGCAAAATCATTTTTCAATTCATTTCTCATGGCTAGATTTTCCTTAACAAAATTAGCTAACTCCTTTGCGTTCTTAGCCGTGTCCCTAGCTTGACTAGCCAATTGCTCTTGAATGTTTTCCAAAATCTTATCATTTGAAGTAGCGTAATTCAAAAAGTCCATTGGAAGTTCTTTAGTGTGAGCATTTTGAAGACCTTGACTCGTGTTTTGAAAATTACGGTTTTGATTTTGATTTTGCAATTGGCTACTACTACTCCCTTGATTCCCATAGTTGTTATTACCCTTATAATTGTTCCTTTGATTGCTTTGGTAACCAACTTGATTGTTTCGATAACTGTTAGCATTTTGATTTGGTGAAAAACCCGGTGGAGTCAATTGATTAGTGCGAGGAACTTGACCGTTTTGGTTATAAGTTCCCGCGGCCGAGAAGGCACTCGAAGTGTTACCACCGTTGGTAATGCACTCGGAATAATCGTGAGCTCCACCACAATACATACAAGAAACCTCAACCGCTTTAATCGTAGCGGGAGCGGGTTGTTCACCAACTTTAAACTCAACTAACAAGCCTTTCACTATATCAAAAAGTTTGTTCTCCAAATTAGCCTCGACTTGGCAAGCATCAACGGTGTGTGACAAACTAGGTGAAGACGAAGACGAAGTATTACGAACACTGGATGTGCTACGAGGACTATACACCTTAGACCTATTCTCAATGATTAACAATGCTTCCTCGACCGTCTTACACAAGAAATTACCACCCGCGGCGGCATTAAGATAATCACGCTCATGATCGTTCAAGCCATTGTAAAACGTGTCTATTTGATGCAAGTCGGAAAAACCATGATGAGGACATTCGTTCAACATTTCCTTAAACCTATTCCAAGCCGTTGAAAAACTCTCATTATACTCTTGCGAAAACTTTGAAATCTCGTTTTTCAAGTGCGTAGTCTTAGAGGGCGGAAAAAATTGGTTCACGAATTTTGAAACGAGATCCTTCCACGTCAATATAGAATTGGGTGGCTCTTTCTCTAACCAATTTTTTGCGGGCCCCACTAAGGAATACGGAAAAAGCATCATCTTAATCGAGTCGTTTGAAACATCCTTAAACTTGCATGTGGCGGACGATTAAATTGGCGAATGTGGTTATGAGGGTTGTCCTTTTCGTCCCCTCAAAACTTGTTGTTTTGAATCATGGACAACAAACCCGTCTTAACCTCAAAATTCTCCGCAAGGATAGCGGGAATCACAATCGCTTCTCCATAACCCTCGGTGGGTGCTTGAAGCAACTCCATCATAGTTCGATTAGCCATGGGTGCTTCTTTCACTACAATGGGTTCGTCAATAGGAGATTCCTCACTAGTAGGAGTGAGTGATTTGTTTCTTCTCTTACGAGCACGTCTTGCTTTAGAGCGAGTTTGCATAAACGTCACGTACAACGAGAAGGCGAGCAAAGAAGATTCTTTTTGGTGTTTTTACTTTTTCAATTTTTTTGTGGTTTTTGATTGTTTTTACTTTTTTTTTTGGATTTTTTTGGAATGTATTAAGTAGACCAAAATCTACAAATCTCCTCCTTAATCAAATCTCTCGATTAAAGAAGCCTCAAGGAATGAAAATGATCACGTGAAGTGAACGCCTTCGATGACTTTAGAACGATGGTGGAACACCAAATCGTTCAAGAGGGTTTAATCAAATGAAACCAATAAAATATATATGATACGTAAGTAATACTTTGGGTGGCAAAACCCTCGATTCACTCTCAAAATCAAATACGCACAAGCAAGCGGGGAAACGAGGCGGCGCGAAGCACTTAAGAGCCTTTTTCCTTAGGATATATTTTATAATATCCGCCTTATACCCACCTTATAGTTTGTATTATCAAAATCAAGCTTCACGAAAGTATTTATCTATTTTTGCCTTTTTCTTTGGTTTGAGATTCGAATACAATGATCGAGTGATGAAATCCCGAATCAAGGTTGTGATTTCTCACGTATTTGGAGTACTTGTAAATTTATTGTTCTACGTATACAATATAGTAATAATATTCACAAAAATCGAAAAACCGATAATACGTGTTAGTAGAGTGCTACTAATACAATTACTTTTATGGCTATATATAAAAACAACAATGGTTCAACCAAAACACAACACGCCTCCCCGGCAGTGGCGCCAAAATGATGTAGTGTTTTTGTACCCTTTAGGAAAAGGATGATAAATAGTGGTAGTATTAAGTGTCGGTTTAGGAAAACCGAGCACTAATGACCCAAATAAAGTCCAAGTTCGTTTTCCCAAGGAGGCAAGTGCGTTGTGTTAAGAGTTGATTTTTGTTTGAGATTATATTGATTGAGAAAGAAATGGGATTAGAAGAGAAAGACGATTACGAAAATGAATTAAACTACGACGAAAAAGGCGTAAACGTAAAACCGTAAATAGTGCCAAAATTAAAATTTTAACCTAAAAATTCCTAAAAATTACTAAAAATCCACAATAAAATTCTAAGAGTTTACAAAAAATCCAAACTCGCTAAAACCTTTTAATTAATTAAATAATGACTTTTTAATGCTAATTAAAGCCCTAAAAATCACTTTTAAATATTAAAAAGCCCCAAACAAGATTTTATAGTTTGTAAACCTCAAAATAGACCTATTTAAGCTAAAAACTATTTTTAAAAATTTTAAAACCAAATTAAACTATTTTTAAACTCCTAAAAACTATTAAAATCTATTAAATCTTAAATTAATTCTAAAAATTAATTGAAAAGCCTAAAAATTAATTGGAAAGTGACAAAGTTCCTATTTTAATGTCTATAACCCAGGAAAAATGAAAAAAAAATTAAAAATAAAACTTTGAATTTTTCTTAATAAAATAATATTAAAATAATCCAAAAAATAAAAAGTTCTTAAATAAATTCTAAAAAATTCTCAAAAATCCTAAATATTCTAACTAAGAAGAAAATGCAAATTAAAGTTCCTAAAACCTTTTTATTAATTTTATATTAATTTTTAAAGTTGTCTAAAAACCCTAAAATTAAATAAAATTAAAAATTAGACTTTTTGAAAACTTTTTTAAATGTAAACCTCAAATAACTTAATTAAAACCTAAAAACTATTTTTCTGGATTTTTAAAATAACTTTTACTATTTTTAATACACTTTCTAAAATTAAATACAAAAATAATCCTAATAAATAATTAAATAAAGGGAAAAATAAAATTTTTAAACAGAAAAGTCTAAACTGACAAAAGAATCCTAGGAAAAATACTAGCTATTAAACAAGCTTAATAAATAAGCTGGAATAATCAAAATAAGCTACGGCTTATTTAAGATAAGCCAAAGCAAAACACACTTAAGTAATCTTTGAAATGAAACTTAAACGTAAAAACTCATCTAGATCACTGGTAAACGCGTACACTCCCCCAACGAGGGGTCCCGTGTTCGAGTCCAGGCAGGGTGTAGTTATTGATTTTTATTTTCTTTTTTTTTTTTCTTTTTAAAACTCAAACCTGTTACACTTTTAAGTACAAAAACACAAACACAAACCTAATTTATCAAGATTAAGCCAAATTTGAAAGCAAAAACGTGCCCAGTTTCTTACCCTTTTTTTTAAGAACACAAGTGATACTTTTCTTCACTTGTGCAGATTTGATCCAAGAGGACTTGGATCTTGGATTCAGTGGTGTTCTTGTTGATGATTGTTGGATACAGGGCACCCCTATACTCTTTGGAGTATAGGGAGTCACAATTTGCACAAAACAAGCAGAACAAAACACACAATCACACTCAAACAAGCAAAAACTAGTTGCTGATATACCCTTATGGGTCTGATGGCTTTCTTTGCCAATTACTTGCACACTTTTGAGATTTAAAGGCTCAGATTTAGCACATAATCACACAAACTAGCACACAAGCAATCTCAAATCTTATATTAACCTATCTCTTATCAGATTTCAAGCTTTGAAACACAATTCTTACCAAAATAAGCATAAAATGAGCATAGCAGAATCTAAGCTATATTTTTCAACTTTTGATCATGCAAACTGGTTAAAATTGTTCAAATTAAAAGCCAAGCATACTATACATCTAACACTAACTTAAGGGATGCATCTAACATGTTGTTAACTCAACAATCAATCAATAATCCTGCATAAAACTCAAATCCAAACACCCCTATAAAACTGAGTATGCAATTTTTTTTCAAACAAAGCCTATCCTAAACAACTCCAAACTGATTTCTACCAACACTAACATGCATAACACATCAACCAAAGCAATATCAAGCAAATAAATGAACACAAAAACACCATTCATGCATTTTCCACAAAAATCTCATAAATTTCAGAAAACTTAAAAAAATGAAATAGAAAACAGTAGGGTACCTTGTTAGGCTTACTTCCAAGCCCAACAGTGGCTGATAAGCCACCTCCCACAAGCTCGGGCTTGTGCTGAATCTTGAGTGAAAAGCAAGGAAGAGAGGGGGGTGGTGGTCACTGTTGACACACACACCCTATGTCTTCTTAAAAGGATGATTATGGAAACCTGCTAAGAAGAAAGGTAAAGCACAAGGGTCAAGTGATCACAAAGCAAATAAGCTACAAACAAGCTTATCAATTAAGCTGTCTATGGCTTATTTGAGAATAAAATGAAAACTGATTTTTTTTATATTTTTTTTTGAATATTTCTAACAAGGAAATCAACCAAAAACTTCACACCTCACTTAAGCTTGATAATCAGATAGATTATCAGGCTTATGCTATTAGCTTGAAGATTTTGGACTAATTTTCTAAAAGTAAAACTTGAGTTAAACAGAAAACTTGAATTGAAATTAAACTTGGAATTTAAATTGCTGAAATGTAAGGGGGCTCTTTGCTTCTCATCAACAATACAACACCATTTTCATTTCAATAGAAAAGTGGATTTACAGGACTTGTGACAAAACAAAGAAGAAAGAACAAAAAACATAAGCTAAGTCCTATTGCCCTTTATATAGGGTCACATTGGTTCTAGAAAGTTGGAAAATACTGCTAAACCCTAATGCTGAACTTCCCAATAAGCCCTTGGTCGAATCTGGAATATGCCAATTTGATGCCTTGTTTGAAATCGTCCCATGTGAAATTGTTGGAGTTTTGTGAATGCCAGTAGGGTACAAGTGATCATGGACGTTGATAAAATTCCTTTGGGACCAAGGAATCCCTAGTACTCGTTGATTTGCTGTCTTGCTTTGTCCTGGAGTAGCAGGGGAGCCACGTGGGGGACCCATGAGTTGAAGGTGATGGGTTTTGGGATGTGGGTTTGGATGAGGAGAGGGCAAATTATCATTCTGGAAGCTTTCATACAAAAACCCTTTGATTAGTGGTTTAATCAAATTAGGGTTTATGAGGGATGAGGGTGTTTAGCAGGAAGGGTTAAATCCATTTGGGGGGGATTAATTTTTAAAAATAGTGTTTACCTCCATTAATAAACTGATTTATTTAAAAGCTTCCAGAATAACAAACTGAGATGGTGACATGGCTGGTGGGGTGGACGTGATTGGTTGGTTTTCAGTAGTGGGGCAGGTGGCGTGATGTGAGTGGGTGTGAGGAGATTGATTGTCTCCCCAAAATACCCCCTAGACTCCTTATAACTTGATACTTTCCATTAAATAGCCCAAAACTTCCTTTTCCTTTGTTTTTAACTTTCAGCACTTGTCAAAAATGGCACATGATATTTCAAAACTTTTATCAAGGGTTTAAAATGCACAATTTGCATTCTTCAAGGGCATAAATGATATTTTCTTGAAACTTAAGGACCAATCTTGTAATAATAGAGATTTACAAGGGTCAAAAGTGACAAGTCTTCAAAAGTTGAGGGACCATTCTTGCCAAATCTTCAAACTTCAAGGATTGATCTTTTGAAAAGTCTTCATTAGGGCTTGGTTCATTGTACGGCTTCGTTTCCCGTGTTCGTTTTTGCATGATTCTTGTGATCTTTTGTCATTTTCCCAATATCCGTACCTAAAATACACAAGCAACAAACACAAGCATATATTTGGGTATTTTGATGATATTTAATGCATTTTAAGTCCTATTTGGAAGATGAGACTATGTATAAAAGTAGTCTCATCAATTACCTAGACTTTCGCCATTAAGGCAAGTTGAGATTGGTATTGGTTATATTCCCGGTGCTGCACCTATGGCATGTGCACTATACGTTAGCACCATCTGAATTTAAGGAATTACCGTACAACTGAGAGAGTTGTCGGAGAAAGATTTTAATATACCAAGCCTGTCATCCTGAAGAGCTATGGTGTTATCATTCCTTATATTTATAGATTACTGTGAACTGAGTAAATTGACAATCGAAAACGATATCCATAACTTGAAATGGAAGATTTGTTCGATCATTTACAAGGTTCTAAGTGTATGTTTTAAAGATTTGATCCACGGCATGGTTATTATCAACTTCGCGTCCGTGAAGAAGATTATTTATTCCAATCACTACATCCGGTACTTGTAGTGAACATTATGAGTTTCACGTGATGTCGTTTGGATTGACTAACACACATGTAGCATTCATAAATTTGGTGAATCACGTGTGTAGAGTGTAATTTGATAAATTCATGCTCGTTATCATTAAGGACCATTTATTTGTTTGTTTATAAGAATAAGAATGAGTTAATAATTATTTATAGATTGCCCTGGATTGGCCGAACGATAAAAACCTGTACTTTGAATATTTAACATAAGACTTAAGACTTAATCATTTACATGATTTAACTGTGTGATTAATAGATAATGGAATATAAATTGACTCTTAAAAAAAAATTAGAAGTCATTTAAGACTTTGAGTTATACTAAAAAGAAAGTGCAAGTGTGTTTTGACAAATGTTTTAACAAAGAACTTTTGAGGGATTATTCCCTTATAACCAAAACATTTAACTAAACTTCTGTTTAGGGATAAATGTTTTTTCATACATTAAGACAACCTAAGAAGGAATTAGAAAACCATTTAAACCATGACTTAAAAGTTGAAACGACAATTTTTACTTTTCAAATAAGAAAAGTTTGACCAAAGTATAAACAAAGGTTTTTCGAACATTTACAAATCTTATTAAATATTTTCGATAAATCAACAAAAATCTTGTTAATTAAATTCAAATTTATTTTGAACATTTTATATAATTGGTCGAACTAAGAAATTTAAACTCTTAACGTTTACGTTTCATAAAAATTAAATAATTATTGTTAATTTACATATAATAATTATCGACGCTTTAGACGCCGGAATGAGAAAAACTAATAAGAATGATAGTTGAGACGAAACTAAACATAGAAGATATGAAGAAAGAATTTTGAATAAATACGGTTAGGATATTTGTTTCATCAGGAAAGTGAAAGTAATTACTGACACATAATATAGAAAGAATATCTGTGTGAATTGTGGACATGATATTTATATCATCATGAGAAGTGAATATAGACACCGACACGTTATGTAGAAAGGATAAAGAACCAGTTAGGACCTGTTCCTTGATAATGACTGTGCAAAATAAATTGCCGAACAATTTAAAAATATACCCGACGCATATAAAAAGGATAATATAGATTATAAAAGAGGTTCGCGGCTAATGTGAACCATTAAAATAGAGAAGCCAATAGCGTTAAATGTTTTAAAGGCCACTGGTGGTTGCCTAAATATGGAGATTATGAGATATAGTTATGTTGGAATTTGTAAGTATAAGTATTCTATTTGTGTCATTTATGACTAAAAGTATCTTTGTCTGAAGAAGTTGAACTGATGACGGATTATGAAGGCAGACATCGCCTCATACATTAGTAAACGTCTAGCTATTGCAAAGGTCATCATCTGAATTTGATTCGATTTGGGTCATCGTCGACAGACTGACCAAATCTGCTAATATCATTCCCGTTAATGATAAATGCAAAAGAGTTATGTAAACATAGTGTGCCTGTATCGAACATCTTTATCAAGATCCTCGCTTCGCATCGGATTTCTAGAGATTTGCTCAGAAGTCATTGAGAACGAATTTTGATGAGAGTACTGTGTACCATCCCAAATCGAAGGGACGAGGTAAAGTAACGATACAAAGTAATATAAGTGCTGTTTTATGTTTGAATGATTGACCTTTGGTAATAGACCGTATAACCATTTTCCTTTGGAGAAATTATCATTGATAATCATCGTGTTAGGATTGAGATCGAATCTTGTTAGGATCTGAATCTTAGAGCATCTGTAAGCAGGAGTTGAGATAAATACATCCGACCTACACCCATTGTGAGTTGGACATGTCTCTTAGGTTTAAGGTTTCCTATGATGGCGAACCTATCCTTGCAAAATACCCGACCTGCGAGATCTGAAATGATTGTTGAAATTAGGATTTGATTATTATCTGCCAATAGTCGGCAGGAAGTTATGTGAATATGATATGTAGATCTTGAAGTGCCAAATGGGTAGCGAAGTTATGCCAAAATTTTTAACCTCGAAAAAATGAATTCATGATCTGACAAATCATGGAATATAAGTCCCCGTTGTATGGGACCATTGAGATGATGTAAAAAGATTGGTTTGAAAGGCATACAAGCTGGATCTACCCTAGGACTTCAAAGACTGCGTGAATTATGTTTCGTATATCGCACTTGATGGAATATCTATCAGGTGAGAATCTGATTATTCTTAGTAAAGCTTAGATCGGCGAAAAGTTGCATTCATCAGAAACCCATGAACAACATGGATAGAGAAAGTAAGTCAACATTTAGCCTGATCTTATTTCCGTAGTATGTTTGATGAAACTCACGTATTATAATGGATTACACTTGTGAGAAAAGACCGAATGTGGAGGAAATACCCACATGGCTTTAACTCTATAAGAAGCGAGTAGTAAGATGATCTTTGAAGACAAAGATCCTGTTTAGGGGTAAATTCTGTGACAATCCGTCAATTTATGATTGATATTTTATTCTCAATATTTATTTGAAAATATTATTTTAATGTTACAATATGAACTCACATATTTTTGGGAAGAAATTTGGACTTACGTCTTGGAGTAGCATCGACTACGTCTAAACAGGAGGATTCAACGTTACGTGCTTACGTTTACATACACCGTCTTTGGTGGCAGTCCGACATTTCAGAAAATAAATTTATCCGTGAATATTATTTTAGAGTTTTAAATTTGTGTTGGTTCATAAACTCACAAATTTACGAGAAGAGATTAGGACTTACGATTTTATTTTAACGTCCTTTACGACTAAACCGGAAACCCTAGGATTACGTATTTACGTTTTCGAACTCCGTTTTTGATGAGACAATTTTTATTAGATTCGTTTTGTGACGTTGATTCATAATTTATAAAAACGTTTTTCGTAAAACGACCCGAGGGCACGCAAATCGAGGAAAGTAGAATCGAGGAGTACCCGTAATTAAATGGGGATGAGACAAGTGGGACACTTGTCCCACCCCCACTCAAAACCGGCCTAAATAAGCCACACAACACCACCACACCACATTTTTTAAGCTAAGTTAACACTTGTCCACTATGCTTACAATGTAAGCTTACTTCTTATCAAAACCATCAACCTAAACAACTAGTCTCATTTCCACCATGCAATACCACACAAATCCTCTCTACTCTCCATTTTGTGCCGTCCCATCCTCACCCACAAACACCATTTTGATCAAAAATTAACCATGGAATCCTATGTTATTTCTACATATGTTGAAGCCCTCTTAAAGCTCTCTCGAATGGCGGTGATTATAACATCCATGGAGGAGTTTTCATAGTGTCTTGAGGCTGATTTTCCACAAGGTATACATGAAGAATGATGGTCTTGAAGATGGTCTTGGCTATGCACAAGTTTCTCCATCAAAAACCATGTCCAAATCACAACCAACATCAACTTGGTGGTATAAAGATTGTCCTCCTCATCTTCTTGTTATTTTGATTATGTAAACATGTATTTTATTTCCTATTGTATATGTATATGATGATTATATGATGATAAAAATGTTATGTGGGGATTTGGTGTTGATAAACATGATTAAAAAGGTGAAAACTATAAAGAACAAGGCTAAAATCTTGCTTAATTTACATGGCTGTATAAAACAGTAAAGAAACTTGTTATGAACTGATAAAATGATGAATTAGAATGGATTTACAGTAAGCTATGGGTCTTGTATACATGTGAGAGTTGGCCATGCAATGGAATCAAAATAATGAGTGAGATATGATCAAAACAAGTTTAGGGTATAAATATGAGGTTACTGTTTTGAACGATTTTTAGAAAATATTTAGAAGATGATTCAACAGTAGCTATAGAAGAGTTAAATGTAGCACATATCATGTAGTTTATGTGATAAACATTTGAGCTTCTATCTCCATATAGAACTCAAGATATGGCAGTTTTGGTGAAAGTGAAGATAAAAATCAGATTTTTGGAAATTAAAGAATAATACTATTATATAAGCACTCAAAATTTAATAGTATAAAATATAAATGAAAACCCACTAACTTATAAAACTTATTTATATAAATATGTAAAAGGGTAAATGAATGAATAACTTATATAAAGGGTAGTGAAATAATACTTATAAGTTATAAAACTATAAACATTGTTTTTACGACTTTTTCAGCTAATACCGTAAAAATTAACGTTTTTGTTAAATAAAACTTAGATGGTTGGACCCGTCTAATGAAAACTTTATAAAACTTATATACTGATATATAGACATGTATAACAAGTAAAAACCGATAAAACCCGAACTATAAGAAATACGGACATTTACGAGCTAAATAAGCATATTGGACTAATAATTGGACTAAATAAGATAAAAACTTGTAAAAAGAACTTATTGGGCTTAACCCATTTGGGCCTAACATGGAAAGTATACATACTGATAAAATAAGTATAACAAGGATTAAAACAAGCTAAAGAACTTATAATGAGCTAATAGGACTTAAAACGTGTAAATAAGTAAAACTAGTAAACTAGTATAAAAGTTATCGACATATAACACTAAAAGGAGTAAACGAGAATATGTAAACCCACTTGATCATCATATGTATATAATCATAATATGTATACATAATTGTTATTTTTATAAAGTCATTGGACAAACGTCTAAGACCGAGTATTATTTGTCTAGGTTTCCGTGATTGAAGCACGTACCGTACGTTCGAATTGCCGATAACCCGCCTTCCCACATCAACGTGAGTTCATAGCCTCGCACTCTTTTAAATGTTTTTATAAATGTTTTATAAACCCGCGAGGGAGATAACATGTTAGTTTTTATTAAATAGGACACCATTTGTCCCGATTATTTGTTTATTGATTTTGGACCCGAATGATTGAATGACCCAATTGTATGACCCGATAAATGATTAAAGGACCCGATAGATGAAATTAAATGGATTATTAAAGTTAGGTTATGTCACTAAAAGTCCCATTAGCATGAATTGTGAACTACCGGGATTTGGTAGACGCTTATGCATTTAATAGTACTATTTGGGGACGATCACCCCAGTTCGCGCCTTGACGGTTGATCCCCGTCGTGCCACATTGATTGGTAAGCGAATTTATGTATGAGAAGATTTCCATAGCGTGACCTTTGTGACGACACGCTACTTTAGATGGGCAAATTGAGGATCGGGTTAGCTACCGGTTGTTGGTTTAGTAAGGTAACAATGTCATGCGGCTTATAATAATCCAAAAACTAACGAAATACTACTAGACGCTTCGAATTACGATGTATTGCCTGACTAGCAATACAGGGTCATACTAATGATATTATGTTTGTGTTTTGGTTTTCATAACCATATTCATATAACGTTTTTTATTTGATTTTATACAACGTCATAAGACGTATTGTATGACGTTTTTACGACATTGGCTCATATAATGATTTTTAAGGCTTTTTATAACCATATTCATATAACGGTTTTATTTAATCTATACAACGTTGCAAAACGTATTGTATGGTGCTTTTAACGACAATGATTCGTATAATGATTTTTAAGGCAAACGCCTATATTATGATTTTGATAAAGATTTGTATAAAATGATTTTGGCTATTCCATGGCCTATCAAAACGATTTGTACAAAATGATTTTCAGTAATACTTTTATACTGATATTATGTTGATGGAATTTATTAAACTCTATGAATTCACTCGGCTTTATCGCTGACCTTTTCTTTTAACATGTTTTATCTCAGGTACTTGAAGGTAACTCTCGGGAAGACACAAGAATTCATGGCCCGCACTTAAACAATATTTTCCATTCAAACACTTTGTAAAACTTTGTATGAAATGTAATGACTTGGGACCGATGTAACTTTGATGTTTATGAGTGGAAATGATTTATTAATACACGACGCGCTTTTTATGCGTTGTCTATGATGTGAGTAATGTGCTATCCCGTAACACCAACGAGTCTTCCGCTGTATTGAGTTGTACAAATTTGGGGGTGTTACAGTCCCTCCCCCTCTTACTGGAACTTTTATGCCCACTTCTTGGCATAATGACTTGGATAGATCACAGATGCATGAGTCCCCAAAAAGTTCTACTAATTCTAATGAGTTTGTCTCGTGTACTTTCAGTGACAAAGCCAGTGACTCTGCATCAAGTGATTCAAGTGAAGGGTCACGACCTACGAGTTCCAAGTCGAATGATCATGCTGCTACTGGTGCTAGGGTGTGTGAAGAAAGAGTTGTTGTTAAGTCAAGTGTGTCTGGTCCTAGTTTATTGAGTCCTAGGAAGAATGTTTCTCCTAGAATTATGTGTAATAAAGTTAGCAGTATGAAACAAAGTCATTCTAATAAAAGGTTTATTAAAACATGTTTTGTTTGTGGAAGTGCATTTCATTTGATTAAGGACTGTGATTTTTATGACACACATGCTTCTGTTAATCAAGTATTTCCTACTCCTGGTCTACTAGGAGCTGCTCCATATACTTCTAGAAGACTTAATCCTAGTGCTCAATCGTTTTCTTATTCTAGAATGTCCTCTCCATTAACTTCTGATCATTGGAGAAACATTGGATTAACAACAAATAGAAACACCAGTAACTATCTTCAGAATTTTAATCCAATTTATCCACATAATTTAGACCACATGTATTTTGGTTTGGGAAGTCTGGGAACTGCTGTTAAGCCCTCAGCAGGTTGTTCTTGGTCAAACAATAATACCCATATGATGCATAGGCAACCAAGGAACAACGGTGGATCTCATCAATCTTCTTGGCTCTCTACTAAAGATCCACAAGGCAGGCTCAAATCTGAAAAGGTTTGGGTCACCTTAAGACACTAACTTTTGCATTTTTATTATCTTGTTGTTGTAGGTTACTCCATACCAAGATCCTAGTTTAGGCATTGTTGATAGTGGTTGCTCCAGGAGCATGACATGAAATAAAGGTCTTCTCTCTAACTTTGTACAATTTCAAGGCGACAAGGTCTATTTTGGTGGAGGAGAAGGCAGGATCACTCGCAAAGGAACGATTAAGACGCCTAATCTAAATTTTGAGCAGGTCTACTATGTGGAATCACTTCAACACTTCAACTTGATATCTGTCTCTCAGATTTGTGACAAGAAGCAGTTTGTTCTCTTCACGGATACTGATGCACTTGTTCTCTCCAAAGACTTTCAGCTTCCAGATGACTCACAAGTTCTGCTCAGAATCCCTAGAAGACACAATCTATATAGCATCAAGCTGAATGATGTAAACCCTACTGGTCAACTAGCATGTCTGGTTGCTAAAGACTCAGAAGATGAAGCCACTCAATGGCACAGAAGGATGGGGCATGTGAACTTCAAGACCATTCACAAACTTGAAAATCTGAATCTGGTCTCTGGTTTACCTCCCAAGTCATTTAGGAATGATATAAATTGTATTTCTTGCAGCAAAGGCAAACAGCATAAAGCATCCTTCAAGGCCATTACTACTCTTAGTCTTATTACTGAGCCATTGCAGCTACTACACATGGATTTATTTGGTCCTACTTCCATTAGGAGCATTGACCACAAACAATTATGTCTGGTGGTAACTGATGGATATAGCAGGTTTTCATGGGTGTTCTTCATGGCTGCCAAGAGTGAGACCTACTCAATTCTTAGAGATTTTCTTACCCTTATAGAGAACCAGTTGACCAAGAAGGTTAAAGGTATTCGTTGCGACAATGGAACCGAGTTCAAAAATAAAGACCTCATAGCACTTTGTAATGCTAAGGGTATCAAAAGAGATTATAGTACAGCAAGAACTCCTCAACAGAATGGCGTGGCAGAAAGAAAGAACAGGACACTAATAGAAGCAGCAAGAACAATGCTTGCCGATTCGAAGCTTCCAACCATGTTCTGGACAGAAGCTGTTAATACTGCAAGTTATGTTTTGAATAGGGTGTCTATTACCAATCCTCACAAGAAGACTCCTTATGAGCTTCTAACGGGCAAAGTTCCAAATATTGCTCATTTGAAGCCTTTTGGGTGTCTAGTAACCATTCTGAATACTAGTGACTATTTAGGGAAGTTTGATGGCAAGGCAGATGAAGGATACATTGTGGGATATTCAGCTCAATCTCGGGCTTATCGTGTCTACAATCTTCAAGCCAAGCGGATCATTGAAACTATAAATCTCAGGTATTTTGAAGAGAAGTCAAACATCCAAGGCAAGGGTCCTGAATGGTATTTTGATCTTGATTATCTTAGTGATTCGTTAGGATATTTTCGTTTCAAAACTAACCATGATGCAGGTCCACAAGTGTTTGCAACTTCTAGTACTGGTGTTCCTTCTAGTCTTTCTGATTCAGATGACGAGGATGACATTTTTGTGGTTCCATCCTACTCCACCACAGTCTCTCCTACTCCTCCTTGTGTTGCAACTCCATTGGATGTACTGGATTCCCAAGTAGCTCTTGACACTCTACTCAAACAACAACAAGAAGCTACTACAGCAGCTGCTCAAAGTGGTTTTGAGTTTCCCTTGAATACGCCTACTGACAAAGCTGCTCCTGGTACCCCAGCTTCTGCTCCTAGTGCTAGCTTTTCACCTACTGGTACTCCAGCTAATGAGTCTGCTTCCAATACTCGTTTCTCCAGTCCTTCTGATTTGGGGAACCATCAAAAGAAGTCTTCTACCAAACTGGATGATATTCATAAACAACCAGTAGATGGGATTTTCAACACTGCTTCATATGATGCTGACTTTGTTGGTGATCTCAATAACTTGGCACCAGAAGTGGAGGTAGCTTCCAATCCAGTCTTGCAATCACACAAAGATCACCCTACCACCCAAATCATTGGAGATCCTGGTTCTACTGTCAAGACACGCAGAATGCAGAAGAAGGCATCGTCTGATCATCATGCTCTTGTGAGCTATATTAAAGATCAAAAGCGTAATAATCATACGAACTTTCAACACTGTTTGTTTGCTTGTTTTCTTTCACAGGTGGAACCTAGGTTAGTCTCTCATGCTCTTGAGGATCAAAGTTGGGTGGAGGCTATGCATGAGGAAATGCATCAATTCTTGTTTCAGAATGTTTGGGTTTTGGTTGACTTACCAGATGGAAAGACAGCAATCAATACCAAATGGATTCTCAAGAACAAGAAGGATGCACGGGGAATTGTCGTGAGGAATAAAGCTAGGCTTGTTGCACAGGGCCACACTCAAATTGAGGGCATTGACTACACTGAAGTTTTTTCTCCGGTTGCAAGGATTGAGGCCATTCGTCTGTTTTTAGCCTTTGCTTCTTATGTGGGCTTTATGGTGTTTCAGATGGATGTCAAGAGTGCATTTCTCTATGGCAAAATTGATGAGGAGGTGTATGTCACTCAACCTAAGGGCTTTGTAGATCCACTTCATCCCAAGAAAGTTTACAAGGTGGTCAAGGCTCTTTATGGTTTACATCAGGATCCTAGAGCTTGGTATGAGCGTCTTTCAACTTTCTTGTTAAAGAATGGCTATAGACGAGGTACTATTGACAAAACACTATTTCTTCGGAGGAATACCAAGGACATTATCCTTTTTCAGGTTTATGTGGACGACATTATCTTTGGTTCTACTAGGAAGGAATGGTGTGATGAGTTTGAACACTTGATGAAAGGCGAATTTCAGATGAGTGCAATGTGAGAGCTTTCTTTCTTCCTTGGTCTTCAAGTCAAGCAACAGTCGGATGGGATCTTCATCAGTCAAGATAAATATGTTCATGAGATCCTTCAGAAGTTTGACATGGATCCTCTTAGACCAGCAGCAACTCCTTATGAAGTTGCTAAAGTCAAACTCAAGAATGAGCCTGACCCCCCGGTCAATGTTCACATGTACAGGTCTATGATTGGCTCCCTCATGTATTTGACTGCATCACGTTCGGATATCATGTTTGCAGTAAGTGCTTGTTCTAGACACCAGGTGACTCTAACGGTTTCGAACTTGAATGCAGTGAAGAAGATTTTCAAGTATATCAAGGCTCAACCTAAATTGGGCTTATGGTATCCTAGAGAATCACCTTTTGTTCTAGAAGCATATAGTGATAGTGACTATGCAGGTGCTAATAATGACAGAAAGTCTACTACTGGTGGTTGTCAATTTTTGGGTCGTCGACTTATTTCATGGCAATGCAAGAAACAGACGATAGTAGCTACTTCTTCAACAGAAGCTGAATATGTTGCTACTGCTAGCTATTGTGGACAAGTATTGTGGATCCAAAATCAGATGTTGGATTATGGGTTCAATTTTATGAACACCAAAATTTTCATTGACAATTAAAGCACTATCTGCATTTGTGAAGAATCTTGTTTTTCATCAGCGAACAAAGCATATTGAAATTAGGCACCATTTTATATGGGATGCCAATGAGAAGAAGTTGATACAGGTTCTTAAAGTTCATACGGATGATAATGTTGCTGATTTGCTGACAAAAGCATTTGATGGTCCTCGGTTCAACCACTTAGTTGTTCATATTGGGATGGTCAATCCTTGAGGTCTAGGATTGAGGGGAGGCTAAGCCTAAGGGGAGGCTTCGTGTACATATTACTTTGCACAGACTAACATATTGGTAGATTTTAACAACATATTGCATTGGTTCTGGTGGTGTGTGTTACTCCTGGTGGAGGATTTTGCTCACTTCTGGTGGTTATATTCTTTCATGACTGGCTTCTAGTCCTCATTGGTTAGCTTCTAGTCATTATTGGTTGGCTTCTGGTGGTTAAAAATCCTTCTTTGTCAAGTAATGATTGGCTTCTGGTACTGGCCTGGGACACTGTTCATTCTTATTGACTTTTGTTGACCACATTTTGCTTCTAGTACTGACCTTTGTGCGCTTTGACTTTTCGTCAACGCTTCCAATTCTGGTATTTACACTCTTATTTACCTTTGGTAAATTGGAAATTGGAAATTATGTTAAAAGGGGCAAGTGGTTACTATGTAATAATTGTCTAATTTGAAAGGGCAACCCCCCATTAATAGGGGTCAATGAACAGTTACTCCCTTCCTTATTTATGGTCAAATAAACCCCCTTGACTCATTCATTCCACTCATAACACACACAAAACCGATCCTACTCTCTCAACCCTAACCAAAATCATCTTCCATTCAATCAATCAAGATCCATGGCTGCTCTGGTATATCAACCTGCTCACAACAAGATCGCCTATCTAGGAGATGGTCCAGATCATGATGATTTTACTGATATTCTGGACTTCATTGAGGCTTCAAACCTAAGGTATGCTTTTACTGTATGTCCCACTATTTATGATATTGTTATTCGTCAGTTCTAGGCATCTGCTCGTCTTGTGGTTGTGGTTGGTCGTCCACGTGAACTCCATGCTACCATAGATGGACGTTCATACGTGGTGTCTGAGGCTTCTATTCGATCTTCCCTTCATCTTCAAGATGAGGGTGGTGTTGAGTCCATCCCCAATTCGGAGGTATTGGAGGGGATGGCTGCTATAGGGTACAATCATGGGGGGAAGTTTAACTTCCAGAAGAATAGGTTTTCCCCCCAATGGAAGCTTTTGGTGCATTTTCTGATTCATTGTTTAAGTCCCAAGTCTGGGAGTTGGGATGCTTTCCCTACTCCTTTGGCTACTGGTCTCATTTGCTTAGCTCAGGGTAGAGTTTTTAATTTCTCTCGTTATTTGTTTGAGGGGATGGTTAGTAATCTATCTAATGCTGGTTCTAGGAAGAAGTTTCTTATGTATCCTAGGTTTTTACAACAAATACTGGTTTGCATTCCTCGTGATAGGACTGAGCATGTGCCGTCTAAGCTTACTGCAAAAGTGTATTATAATATGGTCCATGGGTTTACCGGGGAGTGGAGGCCCCTTATTGAGGCCATGTTGGGACTGGCTCAGGGTCCTCCTGATGTTGTTGAACTTGATGATGACCCTATGGAGGAGGAGGCTCCTACTGGTGGTGCTTCTCATGTGGTTGAGGAGGAGCTGGCTAAGGAGGTGGTGGTTGAGAGACCATCCACTTCCAAGGCTGGTCCTTCTTCAGTACCACAGAAGTCTCCATTTGTGGAGACTCCACCTCCTAGTCCTGCTCCACACTCTTCTGATAAGCCTTTTGGTGCTAGTACTCCTAATGTTGACCCATCTGTTGCTTCGGGCTCCAATGACGCCTTCCCTGACCCAAGTTCTCTTGGTGGGCAGGCGGAGGAGCCTATTACACTTATGTCGTTGCTTGATCTTATGCACATGTATCATGCGCGGATTCTTACCTTGGAAGCTGATTTGAATCAACACCGGAAACTTACTAGGGAGTTTGTTCTTCCTCTGGCGGATCGCATCAAAGCGTTGGAGACTCAGCAAAGACGACAAAAGAAGCATGTGATCCACTCTGATTCTGATGAGGAGGTTAAGGAGCGTGTTGAGGATGGTTTGACATTGTTGGCAAAGGCTGCCTTTGCTGATAAATTGTATGATGATTTGCCGGTTCCTCCGACATCCTCCAGTGTTCCTTCTCCTGCTGGTGTTTCCACTCCTATGGCTGGTGCTTCTGGTCCTGCTGCTGGTTCTCATGCTGGTCCATCCCATGATCCAAAGGGGAAGGCCCCCATGACTGATGCTCCCTCACCACCTCGCAAGCGTACATGCAGACAGCTTGAGGAGGATAGGCTAGGTGAGGAGGCTGCTCAACGGATGCAAGCCGAGATTGATGAAGCTGATCGGGCTGCGGAGGAGGCGCTTCAACAGCAGAGGCGTGAACAAGTTCAGCACGATGCAATGCATTGGAATGATAGTGATTGGATGCAGGTGTTGACTATTCTTACCAGGGATTATGCCCAGTTTACTGATCTTTTAGGTGCGGATGTGGATGAGCATAATTTTATTCCTAGAGCTATGGTGTTGATGCGCAAGCATCAGTTGGCACTTGCTGCACAACTTCGTGAGAAGCGTAAGAATAGACCTTTATCGAGAACTGAGGAGCGAAAGCAGATGCAGCGATATGTGAAGTATCAATCGGCCGCTTATTTCCAAGCTGGTTGGAAGTGGGACAGGGTTCGGGCTTTGTCTTTTGATGAGCTCAAGGCGCTCTATGAACGTATGGTCAAGCATCAGAGTCAACCAATTCCGGAACGATTTATCTACCGTCCTTCTCCGCGTGTGGTGACCACTTCTTCACCTGCTGTTACTACTGGTCCTCCATCTGCTGCTACTCCTGGTTCTGCTGCTATTCCCTTGGTTTTTGTTGCTTCTACAGTTGGTACTACCTCTACTCCTTTGGTTGCTCCTATGGGTTCTTCTTCAGGTCATGCTACCACCACCACACATGTTACCACCACCACCTTTGCTACCACAACCACCACAACTGCTACACCTGATATGGCATCACTAGCACAACCAGTTCCTGGTTCTGACCCTATTCCTTCATCTAGTGCAGCTCCTATTGATCCCTTGGGTGGGCAAACTGATGAGTCTACTTCTCCTGCTCCCACTGCTGCTGCTAAGGTAAAGGTAAAGGTTGAACCTCTCCTAGTGATCCCACACCTCGACGTTCGCTTCGCTAGAAATCGGCTCGACGTGTTAGACGTGGCAAGACGGTCCCTTATGAGAAGCGTGATCCTAAGAATTTGATTGATGCCGCTTCTGACAGTGATTCTGATTTTCCTTTGGGAAATGGACATATTACTGGTTGGACGGTTGAGCGCTCCACGACTCTTCCTGGTATGGTATCTCATAGGATTACTCTTAGTGCTGGGTCTGTGCCGTTAGGTTCGGGTCAGCAGGGTATTTTGTCTTGGGCTGATCGTAAGGATCTTATGGCTTTATATGGGTTTGTGGATTCTGCCATGCCTTTTGATCCCATGGCTGTGTCTTCCTCGCCTGGACTGCGAGTATGGGCTGATCTTAAGATGATGCTTGATGCACCTTCTCATGCTCCTGTTTCTGGTGTGTGGAAGGATCAGATGCAATGGGTTATTCAGTGATGGAAGTTGTATGCGGGATGTGGTGTGCATATGTTGGAGTTGGAATCTGGTCATATGGTCTTCATGCTCACAGACGTGGATTATCCTTTGACGATTGCTTCAATGGAGGCTATGTTGGCTACTCACTTGCAAATTTCAAATGCTCCATCAGGGAATGAGTCCTCTATGGCAACAACATTGGTGGAAGGAATCCAGGCTCGTTTGAAAGCAGATAAGAACGCTGCTTCTGGTCTTTGATTTGGTTGGTTTGTAAGTGTTTATGTTTTGTCTTTTTTGTTCATTTGTTCATATTATCATTCTTTTCACCAATATGTAAAGTGATTGGTGAATTTCATTCTTTATAGTTTAAAAAAAAACAAAAATATAACTTCAAAATTAAAATTAAAAAAAAAATACTTTTTATATAATATCTGCTTATACTTTAAACACATCATGGATTTTACACTTGTGAATATAATACCATTTGCTGCTTCACACTATGGGTTCTAGTTACTGAACTGTGCTTGTGCTGGTTACTGGTTTCATCTGGTGTTGGACTTGGTCCTCACAACAAATGGTCCTCAACTCACCATGTCTCATCGACAAGAAAGAGTTGATTCACCTTGAGGTTACGGCTCCTGGTGCGATTCTCAAATCCGTTGATGGTTGCCAGGTTACCCAAAACTGGATGGTTTTCACTTGCCATGGTC
Source organism: Glebionis coronaria (assembly GCA_025667525.1). NCBI lineage: Eukaryota > Viridiplantae > Streptophyta > Magnoliopsida > Asterales > Asteraceae > Glebionis > Glebionis coronaria. The sequence goes on along the minus strand of CM046882.1, from coordinate 167,606,881 downwards.
CTCGACTGAAAAGTGGCTAATCCAAGGGGGTACGGCTCTTGGTAAAGATTTTATCAAATCCGTTGATAGCTGTAATAGCTTGCTTAAAGCTATAGGGTTTTCAACTCACCGATGCTTCATTGCTAAGAGTTGGCGAGTCCAGAGGGGTACGGCTTCTGGTAAAGACATATCAAATCCGTTGACGGCTGTGATGGTTTGCCTAAAATCATCAGGGTATTCCCACTCACCATTGATTCACGTTCTAAGAGTTGGGCTGGGTTCTAGTCTCCCAGGGTGATGCTTATTCCACCAGAAAGACTGGCTAGCCCAAGAGCGAGCAGCTACTTGGTAAAGGCTCATCAAATCTGCTCATGTTGCTGAAAAGATTCAACACGATGCTAATTTGTTCCAAGCTTTGAAGAAGCTTCTAGTGTTATATGTCGCGGCGATTCTTCTTACTCTTATCTTGCTGATGCTGATATTAGTTTTGCTGATTCAATCCTCGGGCTTTCTTGCACGTTTTCCAAGAAACTTGAACTCAACAGGTCAAATTCATGTTTAGGGGAGGATTGTTAGGACCATTGGTATAGTTAAATGTAATAGGTAGACTAGGAGGTATGTAGTTCCTCCTGGTCCTAGTAGTAGTAGGAGCAAGTCGTGCTCCTTGTCCTGGTCAAAGTCAAACTTTATTATTTGTTTATTATTCTGTTAGGATATGCATGAGATATGTTAGGAAAGGATATGCATATCAGTTTTACACGTTTTGTTTAATGCTGTATTAGGGTTTCCTTGTAGTATAAAAGGAACCTTAGGCAGAAGGGTTAAACAGACCTTCATCAAACATAGTTCTAGTGATTATCAATATTAGAAATCCTTAGAAAGGATCAAGTCTTTATAGTTATTCTGTTCTTCTTTATTATATTTGTATTCTGCATTCATATTGTGTATAGAGTCTCTCTGTGGATTGACTTGTGATTACAGAAGTCATTCACCGTTCCTGACAGGCTGCAAGATCTACATCTAGTAGACCCAACACTCACCATTGGAGCTTATTGCATATTCAGACAGTGACTATGGAGGTGATAAGTTTGATAGAAAATCCAAAACTGGTGGATGTCAGTTTCTTGGGAGCAGGTTGATATCTTGGCAATGCAAGAAACAAACAGTGGTGGCTAATTCTACAACTGAAGCAGAGTACGTTGCTGCAGCTGCTTGTTGTGGACAAGTTTTATGGATTCAAAACCAGATGTTGGATTATGGGTATAATTTCATGCATACCAAGATATTTGTTGACAATAACAACACTTTATGCATTATTAAGAATCCTGTACATCATTCAAAAACAAAACACATAGAAATTAGACACCATTTTATAAGGAATTGTTTTGAAAAGGGTTTAATACAACCAGATAGGGTTGACACAGAAGAAAATGTGTCAGATTTACTAACTAAACCTTTTGATGCTGGAAGATTTCAATACTTGGTAACAAGTATTAGAATGATCAATCTCTCATAATATGTGTTTTGGGGTCTTTTTGTATAAATATGTACAGGATAATGCATTGTTATTGGTCTTTTTGAGGATTTAGATTTTCCACTATATTTTTCTAACACTAACAAAGGTTACTTTAACGCTGATAAGTGTTATTGTGACTTTGTCAGCAATATATTTGTCTAACGCTGACAAAGGTTTCCTTAACGCTGACAAGTGTTATCGGGACGCTGTCAGCAACAATGTTAGTTTTGTGGTTTTTAATCTAAATGTGCAGGTGGTGTTAGCATTATACCATTGGATACAGAGTTGCTTATGGATCATTGGAGAATCATTTGAGCATGTTTTTATTTATGGATGATGGTTGGAATTTTATATTCCTATCTTGACATAAATTTTTTATGTTCATGCATATTTTTGGCAACATATGTATCAAAGTTTAAGGGGAGGTTTTAGGAACCTTTAGGATTTTTGGGTATCCTTATGATACTCTTATCACAATTCTAGATTGTGTCCACAGGTGAGTATGAGTTAGTTTTGCTAAATCATGAGGAACTGTAGCATGCAAAGTTGATATACTATGCATGCTGCCAAGACATTTTTGGCCTAGAATTGGTTGTGGTCTGTTGGGAGACTTGGGAATGATTTGCACATGGGTTTTACCTGGGAGTAACAAGGAATTTTGTGAGATAACTTAGTTGTTAAGAACTTTGGTTAGCAAGGGACACTAGAGGACCGTTATGTATATCTTGCATAAGCAAGTGTGCATAACTGGACAGTGCTTGCCGCCCTATAATAATTATCAACTTATAGGTTATCTCCACTAGGATAAATTACTTTGTTAAGGTCCTTTTTCATTTTTAAATATTTTTCTTTTTGGACGCTGACAAGTATTTTTCCAAGCGTTGTTGTGACCAATCTAGACGGTGACATACGTTGACAAGAATATAGCCGTTGGGCGTTGATGGGTTATTCTTTACCGTTGACACTCAATGGGACCTACCCAGTTGTTATTTTTGACGAATTTTGGGGCCGTAAGTTTGGGAGTAGATAACTTTTAATTAATGCATGAGATAACTTATTTTCGTTTCAATATTTTCATGATTGCATTTTGAAAATAGTTGCCTCATTTTTGACCAATCACATGCATATTTCTCTCCTATATATTTGGCTCCTATTTTTAAACAGGGTACCTATCATTCTTGTCTAACAATATTTTCTCCTATACTTCATCTTTATCATTCATTCAAACAGCTTTGAAAAATGGCACCAAAATTTAAACCAAGTGATTTGGAATTGGGATTCAGGAGTCAACACAACATGATAGCATATTTGGACGCTGATGATACTCTGTTTCCCCAATACACATAGATGGTGGCGTATTTGAATGCATCTCCTATTAGGTATGCTCTTTCTTATGTTCCTCTCATCCCTGTCACACATATTAAGCAGTTTTGGAACAGTGTTAGTTCCTCAACAGTTAATAGAGTGACTACATTATCATCTATTGTTCATGGGCGCACATGGGTGGTTACTGAAGCCTTGGTTCACCAGGCTTTGCATCTTGATGATGCAGATGGTATAACCACCCTCCCTATTAATGAAATACAACAAGGACTAAGGGCTTTGGGTTATCCTTTCCCTTATGAGGGAACTTTAAACAAATATCATAAACAGGAGTTTCCCCCAGCCTAGAAGTACCTAATACATGTCCTCTTGCAATGTTTGAGTCCCAAGTGTACTGCACATAATGAGATCAATAGATCTATTGCTAGTGCTATTGTGTGCATTGCTACTGGGCAAAAGTTTAATTATTCCAAAAATGATTTTTGAGGGCATGTGTAAAAACAAAGGGAATAAGATGACCTTAGCTTATCCCAGATTTTTACAAATGGTTTTTGATGTCTAAAATTACTGCACAAGGGATCATGATGATTTTTATGAGATCCCTGTGCAAAAGAAAGCTATTTTTACAAAGATGAACTCACCCCCTCACCGTGACTTACCCCTAACTCCAGCTATGATTGCTGTCATTGAAACAGCACAACCACAACCAGACCCACAACCCCAACTTGACCCAATACCTGAACCTTTACCTTCCCGACAACACATGCAAATTGACCAAGAACCCTTTGACGCTGACACATTAAATGTTGGCGTTGATATACCTAATCTAAATGTTGACACCAATCCTTCACAGACCCAAACACCCCTTAACCAACCCACATCCACCCAATCCACATCATCTTCTCCCCCACCACAATCTAGGTTGCAAAAACGCCAAAGGACTACTGGAGTGTTCTCCTCTAGTGGTCCTAGCCATGTAGCAGAGAGAACCACCACCACAAGTGTGGTTGGTGCTATGGATGAGGCTGGGACTATTGGTTCTGGCTTAGATGCAGGCCAAGACGGTCCTAACATCTTTAAGACCTCATCCATGCCCCATGAATCTAACTTGGGAGGTCAGATACCCATTTTAGAGGAGGGTAGATTGGAACCAATGACCTTAATGGAATTGACGGCTGTCTGCATTAGATTGCAAAAGCAAAATGCAGACTTGGTACATATTGACAGTACACAAGGCCTTGAACTCAAGCAATTGAGGGAGAGGATTGTTATTTTGGAAAATGCTAGCACAAGACGTGGGATGGAGGAATCTTCCAAAGGGGAGGATGAGCAGATAAATGTGAGTGATAAGGGCTCACATGATGATGAATCTTTGGGTGTTGCTGAGGCCCTAACTAGTTTGAAGAAGCAACCAGGTTTTGTTAGATCTCTGGTCACCCCTATAAATTTAGACTTGTCTTTTACAGCTATGTTGGAGCAAATTACAAGAGGCGCTGAGACAGGTAACTTGGGCGTTGACAAGCAAGATTTGAACGCTAACATGAGTAAATTAGGCGCTGACAAGGCAAATTTGAGCGTTGACAGACCTGCAGATGAGGTTGATGTATTCCAGTCATCATCCATCATCAAAGAAGTTTCTTCATAGGTATTACCATCATCCTTACCTACCATGGATCCATTAGATAAGGGTAAAGGAAAAATGGTAGAAGTAGATATTCCAAAGGATGCATCACAGGTTGAGTTTGATAGAAGGTTGGTTGCATAAATTATGGAACAAGAAAGAAAGAAGGTTGGTGAATCACCTTTTGTTGTCACTTCAGAAGAACAAGAAGGAAGTGATGAAGCCAGTTCAGACTAAAGTGTAATGATTATAGAACAACCAGAAAGACTTGAGTATGGTGATGAGTTGGCAAGAGAGAAGTTGAATGAGTTAAAATTGCAAGTTGATTTTGATATGCCAAAAGTTGTTCATATGTAGCATGCTTGGGAAGATAGGTGTATGGAGAATCCACATTTGACTATTTCAGACCAGATATGGGATTTGGAGATTCTTCTAAGAGTACAAAAGGACTGCAAGGTAATTCTGAAACACAGAGCTAGCAATATTCTCTCATTGTTGAAAAGGGATAGAAGGGTGCTGTACTATATGCTCCTCATATGCCATGGGACAGGATCGACCTACAAGAAATTGATTGGATTATCCTTTGAAGAGTTGGAGTTCAAAGCTTATCCCATTTGGGCAAGAGTGCAGGAAGAAAGCACTCTAAGACTTCTTTCTGATGAAAGAAAAGAAGAACTTGTAGAAGAGATGGAGCTTAAGAAGGCAATGATTGTTCCCAGCCTTTGAAGAAGGGAGTCCCTCTTGAGTTTCCTAAAGATATGGATAGGTTGAATCCTAGTGAAGCTGTTATAAGAAGAAGCATCAAGCTCTCACCATTGGAAGCTTCAGATATGGTACAAGTGTTACCTCTTGATTCCAGAAACCCAATTATAAGCTATGAAGAAGATGAATGTGGGTTTTGGAAGATTGGCAGGTATGGGAAAGAGGTTCACACTTTTACCACTCTTATATCTTTGTTTGAAAGTTTTGATAGAGAAGACTTGGTAGACCTTTGGAGCTTTTTAGAAGCCAAGTATGAGACTGAAGCTCCTACTTCAGTCAATGCAATAAAACTGTGGTCAACTTTCAAAAGAATGTGTGGACCAAGAGATGAAGATCCTACTGTTTGGAAGGATCTTGAAGATGACCTCAGTGGTCTTCAATTGCGTTTGTATTCAGCTGCTGGTGTATATTACTTGAGTTCTACAAAGTTTGCTGAGTATCTACTTGTAGATGGTCAGTATTCCATGTCCAAGGAAGTCTTGGAGAAGATGAAGACAACACAGCTGGAGATTGATTATTCAAGTGACTTGGCCAAAGATTTGATCAGACATATTTATTACCAGTATGAACAAGTTTGTAAGATTCCTCCTAGTTCTTAATGTTTATTCAGAAACTTGATTACTAGAGTAGATATCAAGTTTAGGGAAGGATTGTTGGGAATAAAATATAGCCAGTCTACTTGAGCGCTGACAAGAGCAAAACAAGCGTTGATAGGAAGAAAACAAACGCTGACAGATCAAGCGTTGACAAGAAGAAGTCAAGTGTTGATACATTGAAGACAAGCACTGATGGAAAGATTTAGTCTACGAGTATACTGTTTCTAGTTTGTTTCTAGTAAAGATAAGTTCAACATTGTATTTTCTATAATTATCTTTACCTAGAATAGTTGATACGTAGACTCTTGTACAAGGCTTCTTATGTCTATAAAAGAAGACCTATAGGTTATTGTTCAATATAAGTTCTCATACATTAAACACTTTCATTGTAAGCAAGTTTGTTATCATTAATGAAGTGAAAGTTTGTTTACATCTTTGTGTGTTCTTGTTTAAGTGTTAATTCCGCATAACACTTAGATTACTATATACATATACAAAGGTTTCTCTACGTGTATAACTTGATCTAATCTCGTATACATAAAGCTAAATCGATCTAAGTTTGGGATCAACAGCTGACTCTAGTCATGAACAAACGGATGAAGAATTAACTAAAGTTGAATCCAAACAACTCGACGATGATGATCAAGCAATTCAAGTCATTCTTATGGGACTTCCTAAAGATGTTTATGTAGCTGTCGATAGTTGTGAAACCGCACACGAGATGTGGCTTAGTATTCAGAAAATGAAGAAGGGTAGTGAAATTGGTTTACAAGAAAAGGAAACTAAGTTGCTTCGTGAATGCGAGAAATTTACGTCTACTGAAGGAGAACAAATTGAACCTTACTATCATCGGTTTTCAACCCTCGTGAATCACCTTAGAAGAAACAAACATGAACCTGCTCAAATTGCTGCCAACATCAAATTTCTTGATAATCTTCCTTCTGAATGGTCACGATATGTCACTCTTGTCAATCAAACCAATGATCTTCATGTCGTGGACTACACTCAAGTATATGATTATTTGAAGATGAATCAAGATGAAGCTAACGAAGTTAGGGCAGAACGACGTGCCAAGACACAAGATCCATTGGCTTTTATGGAAAACTCTCCATCATCTATGTCATATCCCATGGTACCCTACCATCAACCCTCATCAAGTAATTCATGCCACAACAACAACAACAACTTACCTCTTATGGATATCAACCTCCTACTGCTGTGAATTGCTTACAACAACCCATTATCTGTTTTGATGACATCACCAATCCTACTCATGCTATTAATACTGGTCTTGCCCTTCTTGCAAAGGCATTCAAATTCACCATTAACCCCACCAACAACAATCCGAGAATCTCCTCGAACAATCGAAATAGGCAGATTGCTCAACCTTTCATGAATGCGAATCAAGATCGCCAATTTGTAATTGCTGGGAACACAGGGACTCAGTTTCACCAATATGGTCAGAATGTTGGGCAGACCGTTGGCAATGCAGGAAATCAGTATGGTCAAAACCGTGGTCAAAATCCGGGTGTCCCAAATGCGGGTAATCAGAATGGGTTAATATTTATGCCTGCGGTTGGTAACCAGATGGAAAACATTGTGGCTGCAAGGGCTGAGAATACTGGTACGGGATATTGAAACAACAATCGTCAAGTTCAGTGTTACAACTGCAGGGGATTTGGTCATTATGCTAGAGATTGTTACAGCCAAAAAGAAGAGGGATGCTTCTTATCTTCAGACTCAGCTTTTCATAGCACAAAAGAAAGAGGCAGGGATTCCACTTCAAGCTGAGGAATTCTATCCTATGGCTTCTGCTGCAGAATATGACAGGGAAAAAGAGGTGAATGCCAACTACATCTTGATGGCTAACTTACAGCAAGTATCTACCTCAGGAATGCAAGTTGACAGAGCTCCCATTTATGATTCAGACGGTCCCTCTGAGGTACATCCACGCTTTGATGATAATGATATATATAGTACGTCTAATAAGGAGGAGGAGTATACTGAGATTCTTGAGCCCTACATTGAGACACACGGGGATCAAAAGAATAATAGTAATATTAGTTCGAATAAGCCCAGTGTGGACCTTAGTGTAGATCAAGTTGCCCAGCCTACAAACCTTCCTGATGCGACACATGCGTATTATAAATCTCTATTTGATAAGCTTGGTAAGGAAGTTGACCATGCTACGGTGGTTAATAATAAGTTTAGATGCCAATTTGACCACTGAGCTTGCGGGATATATGGAATGGGAGAAAAGTTTTGAAATTTATCAGACTAAAATTAAAGAACTTGAACAAGCTCATGCAACATCGGTTTATCAAGAAAAATGCACCACTAGGAAATTAAATGCCTTACATTTAAGTAGTGCTAAAAAGATAAGTGAACTGAATGATGAAATCACATCTCTTAATAAACAGCTTTCAACTAAAAAATCTATTGTTTCTGATCTAAAAGAAGAAAGGAAAAAGCTGAAACATGATTTCAAAATTCGAGAAGATGGGCTTCTTGAGTACTTGTGCAAAGCTCAGGAGAGGATTAGATAATTAGACAACCTTTTAGTAAAACGTGTTCAAACTATGAAGACGATAAATACGCTCGCACCAAAAGTGAATGAGATAAATTACACTTGATACAAATTGGCTTTAGGTTGTCCTCTTCCTGCTAATCCCGGATACCTTAAGCAAGTTCAGGCCACTAATAAAACTTTATATAATGGTAGTGTGCTCTTGTCTGATGAGCATGATCCTCCTAGTGTGCATGATTCTGAGGAAACTACTGATCTTGGAGTAGAGACTCGTTTAAGAATGAAAAAGCTTGATAAAGAAGTGACACCCGTTTATTACCCGAAAGTTAATCCTCCAACTGTTTTTGTTCGGTCTAAAACGAGTACTGAAATGCTTTTGCTCCCAAGTGAGGAATTCTCTGATGAACCACCTAAACCGAGTATCACACGTTGATTTCTAAACGAGCTTACATATAACTTTGTCATCCTTAAACATGTTGTTAATTCCAAAATCACTAGACGAAATTTTACATCACCTGTTCAAATTGAGGTTCAGAAAATTCTTCAAAACAATATTAATCTGATTATTAATCAAGTTGATTCTCGGTTAGGCAATTTGGAAAACGCTTTTATAAAAGAATTTGCCAACTTTGTTGAAGAATTTAAATCTTTGGCAAAGGAAGCTAATGAATCTCTTGATAAAATCAAAGTTTTGGAGAACGATCTTGAACGCCTCTCTGAAGCAAGTGATTGTATTGATAGTAGCCCTGTTGAGTTAGGTACCTCTGTGTTGCATAATGAAAACCTCCAAACTGAGCTTGATCTTATGAAAGACAAAATAGAATCTTATGTCATTAAAAACGATAAAGAGTTCACCGATCTTTGGAATAAATTTGTCAAAAAATGTGATGAATGCAAATATGACAAGATTTCGTACGAAAAAGCTTATAATGAAATGCAACAAAAAATCGTACATTTGACAGCTCAGTTGGGAGGTGCTCAGGGAAACAATCTGGCTTCTCCTGGGTTAGAGAAGGCCAGTGATGGGAATGTTCAGAAGCTTAAGGCTAAGATTGCAGATTTAGAATCTGTTGTTGTTTCATATAAGCGGGTTGTTGAACAAAGTAAGTCTGTCTATCAGAAACTCATCGATAAAATTTGTGAGAATTGTAAGTTAAAGGCCTTGTTAAAAGATAAGACTTTTGTGACAATCGATTGTGGACAAGATGATCCAGAAACCAGTAACCTCGGGACCTGCTCGTATTGCTGTAACACCTTTTCCCAAGGTTGCTGGAACGAAAGCTGATGTGATTGCCCCGGAAATGTTTCGTGTTAGTCCCCCCTCTCAACCTAGGGTCGATACCTCTGTGCCTAGAAAACAACGTAAAGCAAGTGTTAGGACAAAACCGACCACTATCTCTCAACCACAAGTCATTGATTTAAAAAGTGCCAATTCTAATAGACGTGTGTCTTCTTCTACAGGAATAAACAACTACACTAAGAGCAGAAGGACACAACCTATGAGTAATACAAGGAACGATAGGGTCCCTTTTGCCTCTAGAAGTAGTCGCCCCAAGATCAATAATGTGGATGTAGAAGAACACCCTAGGAATTTACCGCTTTTTAATCATAATCAGAATCTTAATTCATCTGAATGTAATGACTTTATGCTTGCTATTCGGAATGAAAAATCTGAATTTGTGCTAAATGTAATAAATGTTTCTTTACTTTTAGTCATGGTGCTTGTGGTTTGACTATGAATGGGTTGAATTATGGTGGTTACACCCGAATTGACAAGCTGTCAATCAGTGAAAGACATAGCACTCCTAAGGCTAAGGTGTATGTTCCTAAAAGTACGCACGTAGGAACCACAGAAAGTCTTGCTAAGCCTAGTAGCCCTAGAATCACTTATAAATGGTTGCCTACTGGTAGAAATTTTGATGGTAGTGGAAAAATTATCGACACTAGTAGATCTCATACTGACAATGAAATGTCGGTATGTGATAAGGCTTAATTATCATCTAACCCTACCGAAACCTATTTCATCGGTTGCCAAAAATTTTTCTTCTCTTATCATTGGCAGACTGTTGAAATTTGTCTCTGGTGTGTGGACTCGGGCTGTTCCAAACATATGACTGGGAATCAAAGCCTTCTCAAGAACTTTGTTTGGCGATTCATGGGAACTGTCCGATTTGGAAATGATCATGTTGCTGCAATTCTAGGCTATGGTGATCTTCATTGGGGAAATATAATCATCACCAGAGTCTCTTTTGTAGATGGCTTGGGACATAATTTATTCTCGGTTGGACAATTTTGTGAATCCGACTTGGAGGTTGCTTTCAGAAGTCATACATGTTTTGTAAGAGATCTTGAAGGAATTGATTTGTTGAAAGGAAATCGTACCACCAACCTTTACACCATTGATCTTTTTCAAATGTCTGCTGCTTCTCCAATTTGTCTCATGGCCCGAGCCACATCAACAAAGTCATGGTTATGGCATCAAAGGTTATCTCATCTAAAATTCGATGCCATCACCCAACTCGCAAAAGATGATCTCGTTACCAGTCTTCCAAAGTTCAAATATACAAAAGACCATCTTTGTCCTTCATGTGAGCAAGGTAAAAGTAAGAAGAAGCCTCACAAACCTAAACATGTTCCCAACTCAACGAATAGGTTACATCTCCTACATATGGATTTGTGTGGCCCAATGAGAATCAAAAGCATTAATGGAAAGCGATATGTCCTTGTGATTGTGGATGATTATTCTCGTTACACATGGGTTCATTTTCTTGCTTCGAAAGATGAAGCCCCTGATGTAATTATTAAGTTGTTGAAGAAAAAATCAGTGCTACTTCAAGCCCCAGTTATCATTGTAAGAACGGATAACGGCACATAATTCACCAATCAGAAACTGAAAGCTTATTTTGACGAAGTTGGGATTTCTCATCAAACTTCGGTTGTAAGAACTCCAGAGCAAAATGGAGTCGTGGAACGGAGGAATCGTACGTTAGTTGAAGCTGCTCGGATGATGCTTATCTCCTCCAGTGCACCATTATTCCTTTGGGCCGACGCTATAGCAACTGCATGTTATACTCAAAATCGCTCCATTATTCACACCCGTTTCAACAAAACACCTTATGAGATCATTAATGGAAGAAAACTGGATATTTCATTTTTACATGTATTCGGTGCATTATGTTATCCGAAGAATGATCGGGAAGATATCGGTAAACTTGAACCTAAAGGCGACATTGGCTTTTTCATTGGTTATTCTTCAATTGCTTGTGCTTACAGGGTTTATAATCGAAGGACAAGAAATGTAATGGAGACTATGAATGTTACCTTTGATGAACTCTCAGGTATGGCCTCTCAGCATAGAAGTTCACATCCCGAGCTTCAAGGTCAGACTTCTGGACACGTAAGTTCAGGACTCGCGCTTCAATTTGCACCGTCAGCAATCTCATCGTTACAACCTTCAGAACATGACTTGGAATTTTTATTTGGGCCAATTTATGATAAATATATGGAGGGTCCTTCGTCATTTGGTGTTCCTCAAAATGCCCCAGCTGCACCTGCTACGGTAGTTCCAGAACCACCAATTGCATCTACACCAACGGCATCCATTTTTGCACCATCTACGTCAACCTCAACTATATTGACTCCAAACATTCCAACCACTTCTCCAACTACTGACGTAACTCAACAAAATTCTCAGCAAATTCCTACTCATGTTCATCTTTAGAATGAAATAGTTGCTGAAAATGCAAACAATGCGATGCTCAACGAACATGAGTTTGTTAATCCATTTGTGGCTTCCTCAAGTACTACGCAACCTTCAACACCATATGTGGATCCGTTGAGCTCGCATCAAGTTTCTCATACACTTCCACATGAACACAAATGGACTAAGAATCATCCTTTGGTTCAAGTGATTGGCAATCTCTCACGACCAGGCTCAACACGAAATTAGCAGCGTACCGACGGTGATATGTGTATCTATGCACTATCAGTCAACACAATGGAACCACCAAGTGTTAAAGAAGCAATGACCGATGCATCATGGATTGAGTCTATGCAAGAAGAGCTCAATCAATTCATCCGTCTTGATGTATGGGAGTTAGTACCACGACCGGTGTAACACCCCCAAATTTATACAACTCAATACAGCGGAAGACTCGTTGATGTTATGGGATAGCACATCACTCAGATCATAGACAACGCTTAAAAATCGCGTCGTTTATTAATAAAGAATTTCCATACATAAACATCAAATTTACATAGGTCCCAAGTCATAGTCATCTCATACGATTTTACAAAACATTTGAATGGAAATTGTTATTTAAGTGCGGGCCATGAATTCTTGTTATCTTCCCGAGAATTACCTTCAAGTACCTGAGACAAAACATGTTAAAAGAAAAGGTCAGCGATAACGCCGAGTGAATTCATAGAGTTTAATAAAATCCATCAATATAACATCCGTATAAAATTATTACCGAAATTCACTTTGTACAAATCATTGTAATAGGCCATAAAATAGCCAAAGTCATTTTATACAAATCCTTATCAAAATCATAATATAGGCTTTCGCCTTCAAAATTATTATACGAACCATTGTCGTTAAAAACATCATACAATACGTTTTATAACGTTGTATAGATTAAATAAAAACCGTTATATGAATATGGTTATATAAAACCAAAACACGAACATAAAATCAATAATAAGACCCCGTATTGCTAGTCAGGCAATATATCGTAATTCGGTGCGTATAGCAGTATTTCGTTAATTGGATTATTATAAGCCGCATGACATTGTTACCTTACTACAATAAACCACGGGTAGCTAGCCCGAAACTCAATTTGCCCATCTAAGTTAGCGTGTCGTCACAAAGATCACGCTATGGAAATCTTCTCATAAATAAATTCGCTTACCAATCAATGTGGCACGACGGGGATCAACCGTCAAGGCGCGAACTGGGGTGATCGTCCTCAAATAGTACTATTATATGCATAAGCGTCTACCAAATCCCGGTAGTTCACAATTCATGCTAATGGGACTTTTAGTGACATAACCTAACTTTAATAATCCATTTCCTTTCATCTATCGGGTCATAAAATCATTCATCGGGTCATACAATCATTTGGGTCCAAATTAATAAACAAGCAATCGGGACAACTAGTGTCCTATTTCATAATAACTAACATGCTATGTCCGTCGCAGGTTTATAAAACATTTCATAAAAACATTTAAAAGAGTGCGCAGCTATGAACTCACGTTGATTGGGAAAGGCGGTTATCGGCGATTCGGATGTACGGTACGTGCTTCAATCACGGAAACCTAGATAAATAATACTTGTCTTAGTCTTTTGTCCAATGAATTTATCAAAATAACAATTATGTATATATATGATGACTTTATACATATGATGATGATCAAGTGGGTTTATATATATATTCTCATTCACTCATTTTTGTGTTATGTGTTGACAACTTTTATATTAGTTTACTAGTTTTACCTATTTACGTGTTTTAGGTCCACTAAGCCTATTATAAGCTCATTAACTTGTATTAATCTACTTTATACTTGTATTATCAGTATTTATACTTTACATGTTGGGCCCAAATGGGTTAAGCCCAATAAGTAATTTTTATAAGTGTTTAACTTATTTAGTTAAATTATTAGTCCAATATGCTAACTTAGCTCGTTAATGTCCGTATGTCCTATAGTTCGGGTTTTACCGGTTTTTTCTTGTATTAGGTACTTATATATCAGTATATGACTTTTAAAAACTTTACATTAGACGGGTTTGATCGTCTAAGTTTTAATTGAAAAAAAAACGTAAATTTTACGGTAATAGCCAAAAAAGTCGTAAAAATCATGTTTATAGTTTTTATACTTATAAATCTTATTCAACTACCATTTTTATAAAGTGTCCATTTATTTAACCTTATACATATTTATAAAAATGAAATTTATAAGTTAATGGGTTTTAATTCACATTTTATATTATATTATTGTGAGTGCTTATATAATACTATTAAACATTAATTCTTCAAAATTTGATATTTAGTTTCATGTTCACCAAAACAGCCATATCTAGAGTTCTATAAGGAGACAGAAGCCCAAATTTTAATGGCATAAACTACATGATATGTGCTCCATTTAACTCTTATATGGCTACTGTTGAATCAGCCTCTGAGTATTTTATAAAATTCGTCCAAAACAGTGTACTCAGATTTGCACTCTAAACTTGTTTTGATCATATCTCACTCATTTTTATGATTCCATTGCATGGCAAACTCTCACATGTGTACAAGAAATATTTCTTACTGTATATTGATTCCACTTTACAATTTTATCAGTTCATCATATGGTTATTTACTGTTTTTATACAGCCTACTAAATTAAGCAAGATTAACCACTTTTACATATAGTTTTTCAACTTTTTACCCATGTTTATCAACACTTGATCCCCACACAACATTTTTATCATCATATATTCATCATATACATATACAATAAGAAAGAAAATACATGATTACATAATCAAAATAACTAGAGGATGGGAAGAACAATCTTTATACCACCAAGATGATGTAGGTTGTGATTAAGGTATGGATTTTGATGGAGAAACTTGTGATAAACCAAGACCATCTTCAAGACCACCCATCTAAATGAACACCTTGATGATAATCAGCCCTTGACTCCTTTGAAAACTCATTTTTAGATGTTAAAACTTTCACCAATCTTCATAACTTCAAAAGGACATCATCATATGTGTGTATAACACCAAATATTGTGGTTGAAAATTGATCAAAGGGGTGTTTGATGGTGATATATGGACGGCAAAAATGGAGGTTAGAGAGAGAGATGAGAGTGTTTGCATGTTGAATAATGGAAGAAATGGTTTTAGTTGCTAGTTAGTGGTTTTGAGGTAAGCTTCGCTTACATTGTAAGCTTCGCTTACATTGTAAACTTAAGCAACAAGTTTAGCTTTTACTTGTTTGATATTGACACCTAAGGTGTGTTGTGGAGACTTGTTAACCGTCCCTTTGAGTGGGGTGGGGCAAAATTTGTTTTGTCTCATCCCACTAATTTACGTGTATTCCTCGATTCTAGTTTCCTCGATTTGCGTGCCCTCGGGTCGTTTTATGAAAAAATGTTTTTATAAATTATGAATCAACGGCACAAAACGAATCTAATAAAAATTGTCTCATCAAAAACGTAAATACGTAATCCTAAGGTTTCCGGTTTAGTCGTAAAGGACGTTAAATTAAAATCGTAAGTCCTAATCTCTTCTCGTAAATCTGTGAGTTTATGAACCAACTCAAATTAAAATCCCAAAATAATATTTGAAGATAAATTTATTTTCTGAAATGTCGGACTGTCACCAAAGACGGTGTATGTAAACGTAAGCACGTAACGTAGAATCCTCCGGTTTAGACGTAGTCGATGCTACTTCAAGACATAAATCCAAATTTCTTCCCAAAAATAAGTGAGTTCATAATGTAACATTAAAATAATGTTTTCAATTAATAATTGAGAATAAAATATCAACCATAAATTGACGGATTGTCACAGCATTTACCCCTAAATAGGATCTTTGTCCTCAAAGATCATCTTACCTTACTACTTGCTTCTTATAGAGTTAAAGCCATGTGGGTATTTCCTCCACATTCGGTCTTTTCTCACAAGTGTAATTCATTTCAATACGCGAGTTTCATTAAACATAACTACGGGAATAAGATCAGGCTTAATGTTGACTTACTTTCTCTATCCATGATGTTCACGGGTTTTTGATGAATGCAACTTTTCGCCGATCTAAACATTACTAAGAAACAACCAGATTTTCACTTGATAGACATTTTATCAAGTTCGATATACGAAACATAATTCACGCAGCACTTGAAGTCCTAGGGTAGATCCAACTTATATTCCTTTCATACCATCTTTTACATCATCTCTATGGTCCCATACGACGGGGACTTATATCCCATGATCTTCCAGATCATCAATTCATTTTTCCATGGTTAAAATTTTTGGCATAACTTCGCTACCCATCTGGCACTTCAAGATCTACATTTCATATTCACATAACCTCCGGCCCACTACCGGCAGTAAATATTCAGATCCTAATTTCAACAATCATTTCAGGTCTCGCGGGTCGAGTATTTTTTAAGGTTAGGTTCGCCATCATAGGTAACCTTAAACCTAAAAGACATGTCCAACTCACAATGGGTGTATGTCGGGTGTCTTCATCCCAACTCCTGCTTACAGATGCTATAATATATATCCTCACAAGATTCAATCTCGATCCTAATACGATAATTATCAATGATAATCTTTCCAAAGGAAAGCGATTATATGGTTTATTATCAAAGGTCAATCATTCAAGTATAAAACAACACTTATAGTATTTTGTATCGTTACTTTACCTCGTCCATTCGATTGGGGTGGTACACAGTACTCTTATCAAGATTCGTTCTCAATGACTTCTAAGCAAATCTGTAGAAATTCGATGCGAAGCGAGGATCTTGATAGAGATGATCGATACAGGCACACCATGTTTACATAACTCCTTTAAATACAAAGGAGTCAATTTCTTCATCAAGAATCTATCATTAATAGGAATGATATTATCAGATTTGGTCAGTCTGTCGACAATGACCCAAATCGAATCAAATTCAGATAATGACCTTTGCAGTAGTTAGACGTTTATGAGGCGATGTCTGCCTTCATAATTTTCCATTAGTACAACTTCTTCAGATAAAAATACATTTAGTCAGAAATGACAGGAATAGAATACTTATACTTAAAAGATTCCAACATGACTACATCTCAAAAATCTACATATTTAGGCAACCACAATTGGCTTTTAAAACATTTAACGCCATCGGCTTCTCAACTCTAATGGTTCACAATAGTCGCAAACCCCTTTTATTATCTATATTATTCTTTTTACAAACATCAGCTATTTTTAAATTTCTCGGCAATTTATTTTGCACAGTCATTATTAAGAAATTCATCCTAATTGGTTCTTTATCTTTTCTACATAATGTGTCAGTATCTACATTCACTTTCTCCTGATGAAATATATATAACATGACCGTATTAATTCAAAATTTCTTTCTTCATATTATCTAAGTTTTAGTCTCGTCTCAACTATTATTTTTATCAGTTTTGCTCAATCCGACGTTTAAAGTGTCGATAAATATTTCAAGTAATTAAATAATAAATATTCAAATTTTATGATACATAAACGTAAAAATTTTAAACTTCTTAGTTCGACCAATTATATAAAAATGTTCAAAATGAATTTGAATTTAATTAATATGATTTTTGCTGATTTATCGAAAATAATTAATAAGATTCGTAAATGTTTGAAAAATCTTTGTTTATTCTTTGGTAAAAATTTTCTTAGTTGAAAAGCAAAAATTGTCGTTTCAAATTTCAAGTCATGGTTTAAATGTTTTCCTCAATCCCTTTTAGGTTGTCTTGAGGTATACACAAACATTTACCCCTAAACAGAAGTTTAGTTAAATGTTCTGGGTATAAGGGAATAATCCCTCAAAAGTTGTTTTTAATAAAACATTTGTCAAAACATATTTGCACTTTTCTTTTTAGTATAACCTTAAGCCTTAATGGCTCTAATTTTTGAAATGTCAATATAGATCCCATTATCTTATTAATCACACGGTCAAATCATGTAAAGGATTTAGTCTTTAATCACGTGTTAAATATTTAAGGTACAGGTTTTTATTGTTCAGTCAATTCAGGGCAATCTATAAATAATTACTAAATCCTTCTTATACTTATAAACAAACAAATGGTCCTTAATGATCACAAGCATGAATTTATCAAATTACAGCCTACATACGTGATTCACCAAATTTATGGATGCTACATGTGAATTAGTCAATCCAAACGACATAACATGAAACTCATAATATTCATTATAAGTTCTGGATGTAGTGATTGGAATAGATAATCTTTTTCACGGACGCGAAGTTGATGATAACCATGCCGTGGATCAAATTTTTAAAACATACGCTAGAACCTTGTAAATGATCGAACAAATCTATCATCTTGGGTAGTGGATATAGATTTTTAATCGTCAATTTACCTAGTTCACGGTAATCAACAAATATAAGGAATAATAACACCATAGCTCTTCATGATGACAAGCTTGGTAGAATAAAAGCTTTCTCTGAGAACTCTCTTATTTGTACGGTAGTTCTTTTAATTCTGATGGTGCTGACGTGCAGTGCACACACCACAGGTGCAACACCGGGAATATAATCAATACCAAATTCAACTTGCCTTAATGGCGAAAGTCTAGGTAATTCACCAACAAATATCTCCTACAGTTTCAAATAACATAAACATCTTTTTAATAAATTCATTTTAGGCTCTTTCTAGATTATAATATCTATGACTAATTCACAACCATTCATGGTATAATTTCAAGTCTAAATGCAGGATATGGTCATCCATCAAGAATTATTTAGATCACTTTTGATAATCAACATCTTATCATTTAGGGGAATTCTATTCGAGTTCCCATCAATTAAGACAATGTCATCATGTCATAATCAATCAATCTATCTTACTGGCACTATCAACTTTCCAGTTTCATTACCGTTGATAAGATGTGAACTTCTCAAAAGACTAATAATAACGCATAATCCTTCACAAATTCAAGGATATATGGAGACACAACTACCTTTAAAAGAGTAAGGTCAACGCATAATCTACGCGATAGTATTTCAAATCAGATACAGACGAAAACATTTAATGAATATGAATATATCCCATGTTTTCATGAATTGAGTACGCATTTGAAAGCTCCTCGGATCGTTACCCAGGTCATTCAAATGAAATCAAATCAAAAGAAATGATAGGAACGTCGATACATCCAATCGGGTATCAACACTCGGTAATCAGATACTTTTCCTAAGAATCTCACTACGGGAGAATTGGACAAGAAAGAATTGTCAATTGTCAAATAAGACAATTTCCACAGATGAGTAAATTCGACTCAGAAGAATAGATGCTATAGGCACATATGTAGGTGTCCCTAACATTATGTCCCTATTTTTCACTTCTTGCAGATCTCATAAAATTTAATCTTTCACAATCTTTAAAGAAAATGTAGTGTTTATTAATCAATTTTATGGTGACTACTAATCAGCCTTGCATGGTCCATTCCAAATTGTATGTAGGCGCACAACTATATAAAATTTTAAGATTAACAATGCAATACTCAGTTCGTCAAAATTTTATCATCATGTTTATAATAAAAACATTTTCATGCTTAATTCTTAAATAAGAATCAAGAATAAATTTACAAAGATTTTCTTTGTTATGAAAACAGTTAAGTTTTCCAAGGTACTTTATAAACAACCTCATTTCGATAACAATCACTTATAAATCTTACTTTGAATAATCCTTATAGTGATGAAAATTCAATTTTTCTCAAGGGATGCTGTTTTATCTTATAAAAACAATGAGTGATCTGCAAAAGAGTGATGAAAGCTTGTTCACCAAGAACTAACTACAATATGATAGGAAATGAGCTTTAGCCAAATAGTCATGAGGATCATGATCTCGATGGCACTCAAAAGAATAATCCATAACGTAACTCAATTCAAGACGAGTACTTGTTCAATGGTTTCATCACTAATTCAATCATTAGGATGAAGAAATAAAAGATAGATAACATCGATACATGTAGGATTTAGCAATCAAAGGTAGTCTTTTCATTAATCACAAACAAGTCAAAATTGTACCGTAACACATTACGTGTCACTATGTCATACAATTCCAAGAACTCATCCTACCAACTGATGTCTCAGTTAGGTTAGGGATTATTTTTAAAAGATACCACAATGAATACTAATCTACAAGAGTCATTAGGTGTTCCACATGTCACGGAAGATCCATCGGTCCCAATTTAGAAGAAGATTTCTTCAATTTATTTAATGGACACTGGGCATCCTCATTAGTGGACAATGGCCTAGGAACAACCTTTAACACGAAACAACAATCAATTAAAACCTTATAATTCAATCACAGGACTTAACGACTTCCTCTTAACAATCTCATATTCCAATACTTTCAACCTTATTCATAAACTTTAAAAGGGCAATAAAAGCTCGATATAATCAACACTTAATTTCCAATCCTATAACTCTTTCAACAATAGCTATCAAATGAGTCACTAGTATGAAATGACTCAATCATTAAATTAGACTTCTCAGAAAGGTACTAGTGGCATGAGGCTTTTGGGTAATGGTTCCAATGACAGCCTCAAGTGCAACATTCACCCTTTCGATTTCAATTTAAGAATTGGGTGACAACAAATCAGATGACACCTTTCCAGGTGGTAACGTTTTGTCAAACTCCACTCTATAAGGAAAGATCGTCATGACATCGATATCAGATTTAATCTCGCCAATTCTTCTTTAATATCATAATCAACTAATATCAACATTTCTACGAATATCAACCATTTTGTTGGGATCATAAATATCCACAACTTGGTTTAGATCTAGGATAGCTAGAATTCCTACGAGAATAGCTTTGATTAATTTACTAGGGGATTTAGGGTTCCTTGTGACAATCTACGTCGTATAAATACCTCGTATAAATATCAAAATAATCATCAAACAATCATGTAATAAAATTACATCACATATATATATATATATATATATATATATATATATATATATATATATATATATATATATATATATATATATATATATATATATATATATATATATATATATATATATATATATATATATATATATATATATATATATATATATATATATATATATATATATATATATATATATATATATATATATATATATAATCCAAGTTATATATATATTAAAATAACACTTCTCAGTCTGGCCTTGTCGGTAACTCGGGAATTCTTCGGCACCGTTATAGTCAAAAGATTTTTAGACATTTTTAGAAAAATGTTTATAGTTAAAAGATTTTGAAATGTTATATTCAAAACCTTGGTTTTAAAAATCTTTCGTTCTCTATAACGAGAGCTCTGGAACCACACTGTAACACCCCCAAATTTATACAACTCAATACAACGAAAGACTCGTTGGTGTTACGGGATAGAACATTACTCACATCATAGACAACGCTTAAAAATCGCGTCGTTTATTAATAAAGCATTTCCATTCATAAACATCAAATTTACATAGGTCCCAAGTCATAGTCATTTCATACGATTTTACAAAAGATTTGAATGGAAATTGTTATTTAAGTGCGGGCCATAATTCTTGTTATCTTCCCGAGAATTACCTTCAAGTACCTGAGACAAAACATGTTAAAAGAAAAGGTCAGCGATAACGCCGAGTGAATTCATAGAGTTTAATAAAATCCATCAATATAACATCGGTATAAAATTATTACCGAAAATCACTTTGTACAAATCATTGTAATAGGCCATAAAATAGCCAAAGTCATTTTATACAAATCCTTATCAAAATCATAATATAGGCTTTCGCCTTCAAAATCATTATACGAACCATTGTCGTTAAAAAAATCATACAATACGTTTTATAACGTTGTATAGATTAAATAAAAACCGTTATATGAATATGGTTATATAAAACCAAAACACGAACATAAAATCAATAATAAGACCCCTTATTGCTAGTCAGGAAATATATCATAATTCGGTGCATATAGCAGTATTTCGTTAATTGGATTATTATAAGCCGCATGACATTGTTTCCTTACTACAATAAACAACGGGTAGCTAGCCCGAAACTCAATTTGCCCATCTAAGTTAGCGTGTCGTCACAAAGATCACGCTATGGAAATCTTCTCATACATAAATTCGCTTACCAATCAATGTGGCATGACGGGGATCAACCGTCAAGGCGCGAACTGGGGTGATCGTCCCCAAATAGTACTATTATAAACATAAGCGTCTACCAAATCCCGGTAGTTTACAATTCATGCTAATGGGACTTTTAGTGACATAACCTAACATTAATAATCCATTTCCTTTCATCTATCGGGTCATAAAATCATTCATCGGGTCATACAATCATTCGGGTCCAAATTAATAAACAAGCAATCGGGACAACTAGTGTCCTATTTCATAGAAACTAACTTGTTATCTCCCTCGCGGGTTTATAAAACATTTCATAAAAACATTTAAAATAGTGCGAGGCTATGAACTCACGTTGATTGGGAAAGGCGGTTATCGGCGATTCGGATGTACGGTACGTGCTTCAATCACGGAAACCTAGACAAATAATACTTGTCTTACACTTTTGTCCAATGAATTTATCAAAATAACAATTATGTATATATATGATGACTTTATACATATGATGATGATCAAGTGGGTTTATATATATATTCTCATTCACTCATTCTTGTGTTATGTGTTGACAACTTTTATATTAGTTTACTAGTTTTACCTATTTACGTGTTTTAGGTCCAATAAGCCTATTGTAAGTTCATTAACTTGTATTAATCCACTTTATACTTGTATTATCAGTATTTATACTTTACATGTTGGGCACAAATGGGTTAAGCTGAATAAGTAATTCTTATAAGTGTTTAACTTATTTAGTTAAATTATTAGTCCAATATGCTAACTTAGCTCGTTAATGTCCGTATGTCCTATAGTTCGGGTTTTATCGGTTTTTACTTGTATTAGGTACTTATATATCAGTATATGACTTTTAAAAACTTTACATTAGATGGGTTTGATCGTCTAAGTTTTAATTGGCGAAAAACGTAAATTTTACGGTAATAGCCGAAAAAGTCGTAAAAATCATGTTTATAGTTTTTATACTTATAAATCTTATTCAACTACCATTTTTATAAAGTGTCCATTTATTTAACCTTATACATATTTATATAAATGAAATTTATAAGTTAGTGGGTTTTAATTCACATTTTATATTATATTAGTTTGAGTGCTTATATAATACTATTAAACATAAATTCTTCAAAATCTGATTTTTAGTTTCATGTTCACCAAATCAGCCATATCTAGAGTTCTATATGGAGATAGAAGCCCAACTTTTTATGTCATAAACTACATGATATGTGCTCCATTTAAATCTTCTATGGCTACTGTTGAATCAGCCTCTAAGTATTTTATAAAATTCGTCCAAAACAGTGTACTCAGATTTGCACTCTAAACTTGTTTTGATCATATCTCACTCATTTTTATGATTCCATTGCATGGCCAACTCTCACATGTGTACAAGACATATTTCTTACTGTATATTGATTCCACTTTACCATTTTATTAGTTCATCATATGGTTATTTACTGTTTTTATACAGCCTACTAAATTAAGCAAGATTAACCACTTTTACATATAGTTTTTCATCTTTTTACCCATGTTTATCAACACTTGATCCCCACACAACATTTTTATCATCATATATTCATCATATACATATACATTAAGAAAGAAAATACATGATTACATAATCAAAATAACAAGAGGATGGGAAGAACAATCTTTATACCACCAAGATGATGTAGGTTGTGATTAAGGCATGGATTTTGATGGAGAAACTTGTGATAAACCAAGACCATCTTCAAGACCACCCATCTGCATGGACACCTAGATGATAATCAGCCCTTGAATCCTTTAAAAACTCCTTTTTAGATGTTAAAACTTGCACCAATCTTCATAACTTCAAAAGGACATCATCATATGTGTGTATAACACCAAATATTGTGGTTTAAAATTGATCAAAGGGGTGTTTGATGGTGATATATGGACGGCAAAAATGGAGGTTAGAGAGAGAGATGAGAGTGTTTGCATGTTGAATAATGGAAGAAATGGTTTTAGTTGCTAGTTAGTGGTTTTGAGGTAAGCTTAGCTTACATTGTTAGCTTAAGCAACAAGTGTAGCTTTTACTTGTTAGATATTGACTCTAAGGTGTGTTGTGGAGACTTGTTAACCGTCCCTTTGAGTGGGGTGGGGCAAAACTTGTTTTGTCTCATCCCACTAATTTACGGGTATTCCTCGATTCTAGTTTCCTCGATTTGCGTGCCCTTGGGTCCTTTTATGAAAAACGTTTTATAAATTATGAATCAACGGCACAAAACGAATCTAATAAAAATTGTCTCATCAAAAACGGAGTTCGAAAACGTAAATATGTAATCCTAAGGTTTCCGGTTTAGTCGTAAAGGACGTTAAATTAAAATCGTAAGTCCTAATCTCTTCTCGTAAATTTGTGAGTTTATGAACCAACTCAAAATTAAAATCCCAAAATAATATTTATAGATAAATTTATTTTCTGAAATGTCGGACTGTCACCAAAGACGGTGTATGTAAACGTAAGCACGTAACGTAGAATCCTCTGGTTTAGACGTAGTCGATGCTACTTCAAGACATAAATCCAAATTTCTTCCCAAAAATAAGTGAGTTCATAATGTAACATTAAAATAATGTTTTCAATTAATAATTGAGAATAAAATATCAACCATAAATTGACGGATTGTCACAACCGGACAATATCGATCCCCTTACACTAAAATGGATATTCAAAAACAAGATGGATGAGGAGCAAACGGTCATTAGGAACAAGACTCGGTTAGTCGTGAGAGGTTATAAACAACAGGAGGGAATTGATTTCACAGAATCCTTCGCCCCGGTTGCTCGAATGGAAGCTATTAGGATTTTCTTGGCATACGCTAAACACAAATCGTTCACTGTGTATCAAATGGACGTGAAGACGGCTTTCTTGCATGGTCCGTTAAAAGAAGATGTGTATGTATGTCAACCTGAAGGTTTCATCAACACCGAACACCCAAGCCATGTCTACAAGTTGAAAAAGGCAATATATGGTTTGAAACAAGCACCGAGAGCATGGTACGACAAATTATCATCATTTCTTCTACAAAATCACTTCAGCAAAGGAACCATTGATCCAACGTTGTTTATCAAGCACTACGGCAACGACATCTTGGTGGCTCATGTCTATGGAGATGAGATTATATTTGGTTCTACTAACCCAAAATATTCCATATTATTTTCCAACCTTATGAAAAGTCGATTCGAAATGTCCATGATGGGGGAAATGACGTTTTTTCTAGGTCTCTAAGTTCACCAATCCCCCCGTGGTATTTTCATAAATCAGTCCAAGTGTGTGCTTGAGATTCTAACGAAATTTGGCATGGAAAACTGTGATCCTATTGGCACTCTAATGGACACTAAACACAAGCTTGATTTGGATAAGAAAGGGACATTTGTAGATGCTACAAAACACCGAAGCATGATCGGGTCCCTTATGTACTTAACCTCAAGCAGACCGGGCATTGTGCATGTTACTTGTTTATGTGCTCGGTACCAGGCGAAGCCAACCGAGAAGCACCTCAAGGAGGTTAAAAGGATATTTTGTTATCTCCGGGGAACCATTAACATGGGTCTCTGGTATACGAAGGATTCTAGTTTTAATCTCACTGATTTTTCAGATGTCGACCATGCAGGGTGTCATGATACATTCAAGAGCACTTCCGCTTGAGCACAATTCGTAGGCGAGAAGCTAGTGAGCTGGTCATCAAGAAAACAAGACTGAACGACGTTGTCCTTTGCGGAAGCAGAATATGTATCTCTATCCGTGTGTAGTGCTCAAGTCCTTTGGATGAGAACACAACTCACGGATTTTGGCTTTCACTTTAACAAAGTTCCTATTTATTGTGATTCACAATCAGCCATATGCATATCCTGCAACCCGGTCCAACACTCCAAGACCAAGCACATAGCTGTCCGATTCCATTTCATAAAGGAGCATGTGGAAAGAGGAACGATCGAACTGTACTTTGTCAAGACGGACTACCAATTAGCCGACATCTTCACCAAAGCTCTTTCTCAAGAAAGATTTGAATTCTTGGTATGCGTAGTTTCACTCTAGATGAACTTGAACGTCTTGCACATTCGCAGTAACCTTGTATATATCTATCAGAAAATCAAAATACAAATATATAAATCTGATGTGATCGTGATAGTATAGTGATAATTAAGATACGTTATAGGGTAAATTAGAAAATTACCTTTAGGAAAAAGTAATAGTCTAAAATTACCAAAGACGAATTCAATTAAACACGTGATGAACCAAGTTCGTTGTACACGAAGATCGAGTGAATTTGAGACGTTTTCATTTTGAATTGGACAATTGATTTGAATTGGTTTTCGGTTTTTAAACTAAAATTAAATTCTACCAATTTTAAACCTATTTTTATCCTAAAGTGCATGAATCGTAATCCAAATAAAATTCTATTATTTAATCAATTTAAAATTATAATCTATTTAAAATTTAATCTATTTTATTTAAAACAATTTTACACTATTTAAAATCTAATTAACCGATTTTAAAAACTATTTAGA
This sequence comes from Glebionis coronaria, assembly GCA_025667525.1. NCBI lineage: Eukaryota > Viridiplantae > Streptophyta > Magnoliopsida > Asterales > Asteraceae > Glebionis > Glebionis coronaria. The sequence continues at coordinate 167,580,172 of CM046882.1, read as the reverse complement.
ATTATAAACTAATTTAATCTATTTAAAAATTTACTTTTATTTTTAATTAACAAAATCTATTTAAAACTATGTTTATTTAAAACAAAATTAATTAAAACTAATCTATTTAAAATCTAACTTAAATTTCTAAAATTAATAAAATTAATTTTTATTCATTTATTTTTTTAAAAATATTTATTTAAACTAATATTAAATGGACTTTTATTTATAAAAGTTATTAATGATCTAATTAGACTTTATGAAATATTAAAAGTAAATACAAGCATTTATAAACTATCAATCTAAGTGAAGCATTTAATAAATTCTGAACGAAATGTATTAACAAGAAACATGGCTAGAGCAGCTGGCTATCACGCTGGTCTATAAGGTGCAGGTCTCGAGTTCGAGACCTGCAAGAGACATATTTTTGATTATATTTTTTTAGAGGACAGACTTTGATTATTTCAACCAAACATCCCCAAACACAGAACAATTACTCAGCACAATTAAACAAATTACAGCAAAAAAAAGGCAGCCTATAATAATAGATTATACAGCAGACTAAATCACTAATAAATCTAATAAAATGTCATTAAACAAATCACCAAACAACAGTTACTAAGAAAAGCAGTTGGGGCAAATTAACAAAACGTTAAGGCTCAATTTATATCTCATAACATACTAAAACGTATTACTACTAAACAAATATCTGCATCCTATTTTAAAACTTCATTTAATCAACTTGAGATCTTATCCAACTTAACACTAAAGTCTGAATATTACGAAAAATCTTACTATAATAGTTATTAATTAACAGACAAGTTATTCAACTCTAATCTCCTATACAAAATCCTATTTAGAAACTTACACAAGCAAAGTTATAAATCCAATCTTAAATCTCTGCAATGACAATATCAGATAAAAAGATTGCTTAGTGTTCCATCGTTCAAAGATCATTAGCTTACTTAATAACGGGCACAACAACATCTATCACAGGCAAAAACAAATTCCAATTCCAGATTCAAACACAAATTATAAACAGATTAGATCATTATCAATATCAGATATAATCTAACAAATCACAGCTGACTAGCAGATCCGAAAAACAATAGTTCTAAAACACGAAAAGCAAAAATCAATCCCTATCATCATGAATAATAAAGTGATTAATATTAAATAATTCAAACAAGAACCTAAAACTAAACATAAAAATGAGCTTGACCTACGAATGACGAACCGTTGAGCCGAAGTATGGCGCTGAGCCTACTTATAACAATCTCGACACCAAAAATCACCATTCAAATCATCAGACATCAGGAACATCTTTTAACCAAATCGACATCACCTTTTTTCATTATCCATAAAACTGAACCCTCGAACCGTCAATAAGCATCAACTATTTCGTATGAATCACTATCCACAGCTCAAACTCGAGCTAAGTACCAAATCAATTGCATCGATCCAACAATTTTTTTAAAATTTAACAGTAGGTTAAAATTTTCCCCAAATCTATCTTAGAATTATTCACATAAACTATAATGAAAGTTTATATGAATTAATAATACTCATAACATCATTTTAACTTAGATAAATTTTTAACACAAAAATTAAACATGAGATATTGAATGAGGCAGAAAAACAATTTTATTAATTCATGTAAACCATTAAAATACTAATAAAAAGAAAATACATTAATCTAATTCTAAATTAACATTATGACATGAAAAGAAAGAAAAAGGGATGATGATACTCATTTTCTTCCAGGGTTTTTATAGATGAACAAAGGGGGTAGTTTGTTGATGAGAGGTGAAATCTTGACCTTCGATTTGGAATCTCCTCCTTCTCTTTCTTCTTTAACTTGATCTAAGGGCTGAGAAATACCCACCCTCACACGGATTGCCAAGCTGGCACTAAGTGTGCTAGTTTGGATCCTATGTGAAAGGTTGTGATTGGCCTTTTGACTAGCATTCATCATTTCCACCAATAATAAGTTAGCTGTGACGAGAATCATTGCCACGTTTATCTGATTAAACCAGTATCTTCTTCCCGAATTAATAGTGAATTAATTCAGGCGCGTGTGATTCACATCCTTTGTAGAGAAAAACCCCCAAATTGGATTTTAAGGGTTTGGGGTGGCTGTGAAATGTTTTTGTGTTTCTTTGGTGAGAGAGAGAAAGGTTGTGAAATATTGTTTGTATCGAAACATTTATGTGTTATGTGAGAGAATTTTGACTGGAATAAAAATATGAATAAACTTTCACTTTTAAGTTCACATCATCCGTCCCAATTCGTCTATGCAACCCTAATGGGTTTTGAAACCCAAGAGTACTCCTTATTTCATTGTTTTGGATTTACTTTGGGCCTTTCCATTGAAAATTTACTCATCCGTTATGTTTATAGGTAACTTGGGCTTTGAATTGGCTGTATTTCAAAAAAATGAATAACTTGTTTCATAAATGGGCTTTTAAGCCCATTAATCCAAATGTGGGTCTCACAGGCCCAAAATAACTTTGATAGAGTTAAATCCCCGAAAACGAACTTTATTTTAGGCTTTCTCGATTTTACTTCATTCTCGTGTCGTTTTCGTTGGTTTTCGTTAACTTGGTACCTACACACATCAAACAACAAAACAAGAAAATACAAGGCTATATTTGAACATTTTATTTTATTCTTTTATTCATTGTTTTAAGATATAATTGATATGAGTAAAATCACTCATATCAAACTCCCCCTTGCTAAGCAATTGTCGTGTCCTCACACAATGATGAAATAAAACTCTAGCTACACCATTATTCAACTTTTGACAGTTTATTTTGCAAAGACATAATGTATTGCTTTCATTATTTGAAAAATAACTTTTAGGATCATAAAACTCAAATAGATTCATCGTCCTCGACTTTTCACTTTTCCATGCCAAGTGCAAAAACAAGATCATTGTTAATCATAAGTCCCAAAATTAAAACAACTCATACAAGTAATATGTGTTAAACTCAATCTCCTATTATTCTTAATTGTATCTCTAGATTTTATTTTTCATTCACCCAAAGGCTCATTTGACTTTATTTTGATATTTATTAGTCCAAAAATGAAGGCAAAAACGGTGTAAACTCAACACTCAAAACCTAACCTCGACTTCAAAAACCGTTGTCACTAAAGAAAGCCCACATCAAGGATAACTTAACACGATTTAGGGATAAATCCCCGGACCCAAAATTTGGCTACTATGGCTACTTAAAAGCAACAAATAAAACCTCCAAAGTCAATTATCACCTTATATGGAGTTAGCAACAATTACATCATAACACTTGGTGGCTCTTTAAGATGCAATTGTGCTCCTTATTTAAAATCCACACCCGAAGGCTCCTTGGACAAAAATAAGGGAATTGACATCACCATCCCACCTTATGGCTCATGATGATGAAGCAATTTTTATTCAACACGTCCCCTCGCCATACACCCTAAGGCTCTAATGACAAGGTTAGTGCTACATGACTCCCACCCGAAGGCTCCTAGAGAACATGTTTTTATTTATTCTTCTTTATTAATATGATATTTATAGTAAGCCAAATTTCCGCAATCCCATGATCAAAAGTCCATGACGCTGACACCCTTAATGTGTTCTCACTTTAATTACAAGGGAAGAAAAAGAAGGAGTTACGAGTTAAGATATCAAGCCTAAACCGCTAAAAACTTCATTTATTAAGTAATTATTATTCAAGCGTGGAAAGTAAATACGAGGAGATTAAATGAAACACAAAAATACTTGCACAAAGAAGAGTTAATTTTAGAAACTTATGATTGAACTCTATCATCTCTTGTTCTCCATATTGTAAAATTTCAAAAATGTGAAATCAATGGATACTTAGCCTATTAAATCCAAGTTTTGGGTTTTCAAGTCATCTATAGGATCTTGCATCTTCTTATACTTTTTCAAGTTTTAGAATTTGTGTTTTAAAGTTCCCTTGATAAACGACTTTCTAGGATCAATTATAGGAGCTTGCGAAAAGTTCTTGTTCTTAACCCGTATGAATTAAGACTTTCGCGTTTTAAAGCTCCCTATATAAAAGCCTAGCAAAACTTAATTTAAACACGTTAAGGAAAAGCTAAGGTAAAAACCAAGTCGAGTCAAAAACTATTTTTATATTCACCAACGGAAAGCCTACATTTGTGTCAAAAGCACTTATATTATTTATTAAAACTTAAAAATAACACAAAAAATTTAAAATTTTATTGAAAAACGAGAAAAATTACGTTTGGACACGACAAAAGCAATTGCAAGCGATTATATCGATTGACTCCCCCATGCTAAAACCAAACATTGTCCTCAATGTTTCTTAGCGCAAGAGTAACACCCCCTTGCTAAAATACGAAGAGTCTAATGCAAAATCCTAGCATGGAAAGAGCACGCAAATCTATAAGCCGTTTATTAATTATGCATCATGATAAAACGTTAGTCGATAAAAATCAAGGGATAAAGAGTGTGCCCCTTGCTAGCATTCAAAGAATGGAAGATCAAGTGGACCGGTAAAAACCGAACACGAGAGTCTTCAAATATTAGGGTCATACCTAAGATTCGCAACACAACAAAACACGAGCCCGAGCTTGAAAGATCAAGCCTTATTAGTTGTTAGAAAATAGAAAGAAGGTAGAATGTATGGGACTCCCCCACAAGGCACCTCGTTTTTGTTCACCGAGTCATGAGCTCGACTCGATCCCCGCATTCATTGGTCCTTAGGGAAAGTGGTGAAAACCGGCATAATGGAATAAAATCCATGATAAACGCGATGCCGGGGTCAAAGATTACATCCTCGTTGCCGGATGACAAACGAAAGGATAAAACTCCAACAAAAATCTATAAAAAGAGATGGTAGTCATAAATATTGGAATGGATATAGCATGCTCCCTGAGATAAACTCGCACCAAGATGATTAAAAAGTCTTTCAATTATTGCATCGGTGAAAGGCCGAGATTTCCCTAAATCAACGATTCCGGGGTCAAATACCTCGTCCTCGGAAGAGAAAGGAATGGACAACACGGTGTCGTCCCCCTATGCTAATCCAAGATCATATGAAGCACATGGTAACGGTGTGGTAAAAGTCTCAACAATTGTGGTGTCAACTTGCTTATCTTTAACGACCATTTCACCCTTGGAAATATGATCAATCGGTTCATGGTACTCAATATGAGACACATGAAAAACCCGCACATTAAGGTCAAAGTGGGTGGGAGGAGGACTTGGGACGAAATCATTATCAAGTAAATTCTCTAAAAAGAGAGCGTCCCCCTCCGGGTCGATTTCATCAACACCCGGTGGTATCGAATCATTAGAAGCAAGAAACATGTCAATCTCCTCCATGAGTGGATCACTATCCTCAACGGGAATAGGATATGGAGAGAAAGACTCGTCATTAGGCTTCGAATTCAAAGCCTCGATCTTAGATATGAGAAGATAGACGTTTGATAACTTCTCACAAAGAATCACGTCTTCCACATCTAAATGAGTAAGTTCATCGTAGAACTTCTCAAGGATCGGAATAGTCAAATCAACCTCCTTTCCCGGTGGAAATGGGTAGAAAGGAGCGAGTTCAAAAGTGAACCTCTCAAAAACCGGATCACTATCATCCTCATTTCCCGGTGGAAATGGGTGAAGAAGAGTAGGTTCATCGGTAAACCCCTCAAAATCCGAGTCGTGAATATCATCTTTATAAGAAAGTTCACCGGAGAACTCCTCATTAGAAAATTCACTAGAAGTCGAATCATTCTCAAAATCTTCATTTCCATCACAATTTTCATCATTAGAATGAGAGAAAATATCAAAGTGAATGGAAGAAGTAGAGTCATCACATTGTGGCAAATTACACGTTTCATTGGAAATACCGTCGAACTCTCTTGGGTTTTGGACAAGTATAGTGCTAATATGCTCGTCCCCCTTGCTTAGAGAATTTTCGGGTTCCACGGTGGAAGAATCATGAATAGGAGTAGTGATGTCATGAGATGGAGTGAGATCAAAGATATCCTCATCATCGTCATCGTCCAAAAGAAGAGAACGCTCGAGTTCACGATTAGCAAGGCATTTTGCTTCCGCTTGAGCTCGTTCTTTCTCACGAATTTCAATGCTTAATCCATTATAATCTTGCGAAAGTTTTCTAATCCTTATTTCACATTCTCTTTTAAATCCCTCATCAATTATCTCTCCATGAAATCATCGACTTCCTAATTCATTAGTTATATCATTAATCTCTTGATTAATTTGTATCTTTTCAAGCAACATATCTTCAATGCTTTTTTCAACAACTTCAACATTTCTTTGATTCATTATTTGTTGGAAAAATGTTTCAAGTCGTTCAATATCGAAAGAATATTGTGGAGATTGGTCAAAACCGGAAGGAATCGAATTATAACAAGGATTAGGCTCATAAAAATTTTGATCCATCGGTTTACAACAAAAGCTCTCGTGAGGACCTCCACAATACTCACAACAAAGATGTTGTTGTGATAAACTCGGTAAATCTTGTGGATAAAAATTATCATTAAAGTTTTGATTGTAGCTCGGTTCTTGCTCGTAATTAAGCGAGAATCGATGCGAACAATCATCACCAAAATGAGAATCGTTTCCACAAAACTCACACGAGGGTGTCTCGTATGTAGGGTGTGGAGGTGGGTAAAAATCGAGAGAATTATTCGAAAAATTTGGGTTTCCACATGAAGTAATCTCATTACAAAAAGGACAAAATCCAACTCGTAAATCGTGACGTAAGTCATTTCCACAACGCTCACACGTACACCACCAACATGGTAAAAAACCATATAACGGTTCTCCACACCCATCACAATTGACGAAGGAATTCATGGAAGAATTAAAAATTGGAGGGTGAGGAGAAAAAGAATTAAACACGATAGAGGAATAAGAAGATTATTTTCGGTACTTTTCATAAATCAATAAAAACGATACATACTATATAATAAGAAAATAACAAAACTTTTCGAGGACGGAAAGGGTCTTCAAATCAACGATCAACAAATCTCGATGAAAACGAATCGTACACAAGATCCCCGGCAGCGGCGCCAAAATTTTTGATATGACCGTGATAGTATAGTGATAATTAAGATACGTTATAGGGTAAATTAGAAAATTACCTTTAGGAAAAAGTAATAGTCTAAAATTACCAAAGACGAATTCAATTAAACACGTGATGAACCAAGTTCGTTGTACACGAAGATCGAGTGAATTTGAGACGTTTTCGTTTTGAATTGGACAATCGATTTGAATTGGTTTTCGGTTTTTAAACTAAAATTAAATTCTACCAATTTTAAACCTATTTTTATCCTAAAGTGCATGAATCGTAATCCAAATAAAATTCTATTATTTAATCAATTTAAAATTATAATCTATTTAAAATTTAATCTATTTTATTAAAAACAATTTTACACTATTTAAAATCTAATTAACCGATTTTAAAAACTATTTAGAATTATAAACTAATTTAATCTATTTAAAATTTTACTTTTATTTTTAATTAACAAAATCTATTTAAAACTATGTTTATTTAAAACAAAATTAATTAAAACTAATCTATTTAAAATCTAATTTAAATTTCTATAATTAATAAAATTAATTTTTATTTATTTTTTTATTTAGTTTTATTAAAATATTTATTTAAACTAATATTAAATGGACTTTTATTTATAAAAGTTATTAATGATCTAATTAGACTTTATGAAATATTAAAAGTAAATACAAGCACTTATACACTGTCAATCTAAGTGAAGCATTTAATAAACTCTGAACGAAATGTATAACAAGAAACATGGCTAGAGCAGCTGGCTATCACGCTGGTCTATAAGGTGCAGGTCTCGAGTTCGAGACCTGCAAGAGACATATTTTTGATTATATTTTTTTTAGAGGACATACTTTGATTATTTCAACCAAACATCCCCAAACACAGAACAATTACTCAGCACAATTAAACAAATTACAGGAAAAAAAAGGCAACCTATAATAATAGATTATACAGCAGACTAAATCACTAATAAATCTAATAAAACATCATTAAACAAATCACCAAACAACAGTTACTAAGAAAAGCAGTTGGTGCAAATTAACATAACGTTAAGGCTTAATTTGTATCTCATAACATACTGAAACGTATTACTACTAAACAAATATCTGCAGCCTATTTTAAAACTTCATTTTTAATCAACTTGAGATCTTATCCAACTTAACACTAAAGTCTGAATATTAAGAAAAATCTTACTATAATAGTTATTAATTAACAGACAAGTTATTCAACTATAATCTCCTATACAAAATCCTATTTAGAAACTTAGACAAGCAAAGTTATAAATCCAATCTTAAATCTCTGCAATGACAATATCAGATAAAAAGATTGCTCAGTGTTCCATCATTCAAAGATCATTAGCTTACTTAATAACGGGCACAACAACATCTATCACAGGCAAAAACAAATTCCAATTCAAGATTCAAACACAAATTATAAACAGATTAGATCATTATCAATATCAGATATAATCTAACAGATCACAGCAGACTAGCAGATCCGAAAAACAATAGTTCTAAAACACGAAAAGCAAAAATCAATCCCTATCATCATGAATAATAAAGTGATTCATATTAAATAATTCAGACAAGAACCTAAAACTAAACATAAAAATGAGCTTGACCTGCGAATGACGAACCGTTGAGCCGAAGTATGGCGCTGAGCCTACTTATAACAATCTCGACACCAAAAATCACCATTCAAATCATCAGACATCAGGAACCATTTTTTAACGAAATCGACATCACCTTTTTTCATTATCCATAAAACTGAACCCTCAAACCGTCAATAAGCATCAACTATTTTGTATGAATCACTATCCACAGCTCAAACTCGAGCTAAGTACCAAATCAATTGCATCGATCCAACAATTTTTTTTAAAGTTTAACAGTAGGTTAAACTTTTCCCCAAATCTATCTTAGAATTATTTCACATAAACTATAATGAAAGTTTATATGAATAAATAATACTCATAACATCAATTTAACTTAGATAAATTTTTAACACAAAAATTAAACACGAGATATTGAATGAGGCAGAAAAATTTTTTTTATTAATTCATGTAAACCATTACAATACTAATAAAAAGAAAATACATTAATCTAATTCTAAATTAACATTATGACATGAAAAGAAAGAAAAAGGGATGATGATACTCATTTTCTTCCAGGGTTTTTATAGATGAACAAAGGGGGTAGTTTGTTGATGAGAGGTGAAATCTTGACCTTCGATTTGGAATCTTCTCCTTCTCTTTCTTCTTTAACTTGATCTAAGGGCTGAGAAATACCCACCCTCACACGGATTGTCAAGCTGGCATTAAGTGTGCTAGTTTGGATCCCATGTGGAAGGTTGTGATTGGCCTTTTGACTAGCATTCATCATTTCCACCAATAATAAGCTAGCTGTGACGAGAATCATTGCCACGCGTATCTGATTAAACCAGTATCTTCTTCCCGAATTAATAGTGAATTAATTCAGGCGTGTGTGATTCATATGCTTTGTAGAAAAAAACCCCCAAATTGGATTTTAAGGGTTTGGGGTGGCAGTGAAATGTTTTTGTGTTTCTTTGGTGAGAGAGAGAAAGGTTGTGAAATATTATTTGTATCGAAACATTTATGTGGTATGTGAGAGGAGTTTGACTGGAATAAAAAATATGAATAGACTTTCACTTTTAAGTTCACATCATCCGTCCCGATTCGTCTATGCAACCCTAATGGGTTTTGAAACCCAAGAGTACTCCTTATTTCATTGTTTTGGATTTACTTTGGGCCTTTCCATTGAAAATTTACTCATCCATTACGTTTATAGGTAACTTGGACTTTGAATTGGCTGTATTTCAAAAAAATGAATAACTTGTTTCATAAATGGGCTTTTAAGCCCATTAATCCAAATGTGGGTCTCACAAGCCCAAAATAACTTTGATAGAGTTAAATCTCTGAAAACGAACTTGATTTTAGGCTTTCTTGATTTTACTTCATTCTCGTGTCGTTTTCGCCGGTTTTCGTGAACTTGGTACCTACACACATCAAACAACAAAACAAGCAAATACAAGGCAATATTTGAACATTTTATGCTTTTATTCATTGTTTTAAGATATAATTGATATGAGTAAAATCACTCATATCAAAAACCTATAAAAACAACATAAAAAAACGAGAAAATCTTTCAAAAATATTCTTCTTCGACATGTCTCTCAGCATCAATAATATGGACGTATTTAGAAATATTGTTCAATAACGACACGGGTATGTACATAAAGTTCGAATGAGTGTTCAAATGTTTTCAAAACATGTCATTTCTATTTTCTTCTCATAATGGCTTATAGTCACATGTAAGACTATAACCCAGTATCTAAAGAAAGGAAAGTCTTTGAATTCTCCTCAACAACGGGAAATTACTTTTTCTCGGTCATGGGCTTATATTAAAACATTCAAAGTTTTAAGCTCATGAACTCAAGTAAAATGTTCATTTATGTACATTTTTCCTCAACAACGGGAAATTCAGTTTTCTCGGTTTTGAGCATAATTCTTCAAGGTATTTCAAAACTGTGTGCTCAAATACTCCCCTGTATTAATTAGAAATTCTTTTCGAGGGGGAGTATAAAGATTTCATGAAAATTATTCTCTCCATGTTTCATCACTAGTTTCACAAAAATTTGAATCATGCAATTTTTGAGGGGGAGAATAGTGATAAAATGTTTCATCTTGGATAAGATCTTTGATTTAAGTGCTTTCTCTTCCTAATATGTGCAAAAATCTTTCCTTTATGATGCACATATGTAGGGGGAGTATTTTTGGTGATATAGAAAGTTTCACTAGTTACGATATCTTCACCTTCAACACAATTATTCACGACGATATTGGTGTCAAAGGGTGGTTAGATATTCGTCCTATGATCCAACCAGAACCGGAGGGATCTTCCCAGGGAAAATCCATTAGAATTTAGAAGTCCTTAGGAAATATGGAGTAGTTGATTGTACGGGAAAAATGCTGACTAATGACTTAAGCTAGCACTGGAACAATCACAACAAAGTGCTAGTTATGACGTCTTGGTAAGCATTAAAGGGGTTGAAGAATGAAAAATAAATGTAAGGATAAAGGGTGAAAAGAAATAGCCCTCCATACAACTTAGGCAGAAACCTGGTCAATACATCTACTATCAGAATCACGTTGATGATTTCTGGTATTGAAGACAAAGCACCATGGACCCAGTGATGCAAAGCACAACCCTTTCTAGCCTACTCAAGCTTCTCTCAAAAGAAGTTTGTTTTATTGTCACGAAGTTCAACTCATTTCTATCAAATTTCTCACTCCGAGATAGTAGATATTGAATAGGTGGCAGTCTGATCCAGCCTCCGATCACCAAATAAACGTGCACTTATAGAGTCTAGAGCCAACGAGATTCATCAAAAAGTCTCATTAGGACACTTACTCCATATATCAATTTTTGTTCATCACTAGAACACAAGGGATAATTTACAGAGTCCTACACTCTATCCTTGTGTTATTGCTAGAACTTTCAGAGTGATACTCTATAGTAGTCACAGTGATGAATGGAAATCCTTCCAGTATCGACATCAAACAGCACTGCGGTAGGTCATATGTAAGATTCAGTTGAATTAAACATATGCTAACTGGAAAGCAACAGTGGTTTGATTCTATTTTGATTCAAACTCGTTCTAGGTATCTACGCGATATCTTTATGATCTTGCTAGAACATTCGGAGTAATACTTTTCAGTATTTACAGTGACGAATGGAAATCCTTCCAGTGTCATCATCAAACAGCACTACGGTAGGTAACTTGTGAGATTCTATATGAATCAAACTTGTGTCAACTGGAAAGCAACAATGGTTTGATTCTTAATTGATTCAAACTTGTTCTAGGAAATTGAATTGACGACTTAATCAGCAGAATGGAACTGCATGATTCACTCCTTACTATGAATTATCTTTCGATATATTCAAGTATTGAGAACGGCTACCATAGCTGGAAACCCTGTCAAGGAAGTTATTTGAACTTACCTAATCACACGTACAGTATTCGTACTGTATAACGGGAAACCGGAGGAATGCAAACGGTGGCATAATCTCTAGAGTCGTGATTCAAGACCACATACTCAAGTAAATGAAGAAAGCTCAAGAACATCTAAAGACAAAGACTTCTGCCACTCTGATAATCAAGGGAGATTGTTATCAAGCTTTCAAGACAACACAAAATATGAGTATGTGGGGAAAGACACAAGAACACAAGTTGGCAAAGTTTCATGTTCAAGGCAAGGCAAAGATCAAAGATCCAAAATCACAAGTCATGAAAGGAACTGTGAAAGAACTCTCAAGACAACGAGCTTCAAAGTCTGCAACATCAAAGAAGTGAAGTCACATATTACATGACCACCCCTTAGGGGGGAGATTGTTAGTCGTATTTAAAGTGATGGTCATATAATATACCGTTGCGATGCTCGTGAAAAATTCTATTCAACGGTGTCGAGAGTTCTTAGTTATTAATGTTTATGTAACGGGAATTAGTCCCGAACACACAAATAAGGAAGGCCTCCTAATCTTGTTAGTCATAGTATAAAATGCCTCTCCTCCTCATTTGTGTGTGTGTGTTTTCCATTTTTTTTATCTTAGAGAGAGAATGGGTGTTTGTTTCTCTCACTAGGAAAAACACCATCTTTGTTTTCTTTCTTTCTTTCCTTAATCTAATCTCTCTTTTTTAGTTTAATCTTTGTTTAATCTTCATCTACTTTATCATCTTTATTAGTTCTTCATCATCACCATAATAGTTCTACATCCATTTCGTTCTATATCTTCATCACGTCTCTTAAAGATCTTTTCTTTTCATGTTTGATTTATGTGTAAAGGTCCTACATAGCCCTTTTTGTTACTTTGGTATAATTACACTTTTAACCCTTTAAGTATATAGTTTTAGTATTTGCATTTTAAACAATGCATTATCCTGTACATACTGTTACAAAAAGGTTCCAAAACACATATTAAGTGAGATTAACCATTCCAATATTTGTTACCAAATATTGAAATCTTCCAGCATTAAAAGGTTTAGTTAATAAATCAGCCACATTATCCTCTGTGGCTACCCTATCTGGTTGTATTAAACCTTTCTCAAAGCAATCTCTTATAAAATGATGTCTAATTTCTATGTGTTTGGTTTTAGAATGATGTACAGGATTTTTAATAATGCATAAAGTACTGTTATTGTCTACAAAAATCTTGGTATGCATAAAATTATACCCATAATCCAACAGCTGGTTCTGAATCCATAAGACTTGTCCACAACAAGCAGCTGCAGCCACATATTCTGCTTCAGTTGTAGAGTTTGCCACCACTGTTTGTTTCTTGCATTGCCAAGATATCAATCTACTCCCAAGAAATTGGCATCCACCAGTTGTGGATTTCCTATCAAACTTGTCACCACCATAGTCACTGTCTGAATATGCAATAAGATCCAATGGAGAATCTTTTGGGTACCACAAGCCAAGATCTGGATAACATCTTAGGTACCTAAAAATTCTCTTCACAGCAAAAAGGTGACATTCTTTGGGAGTCACTTGATGGCGTGCACATGCACACACAGCAAACATGATGTCAGGTCTTGAGGCTGTAAGATACATCAATGAACCAATCATTGATCTATAGTGCCTAACATCCACATCCTTTCCAGCTCCAATCTTTCCCCAGGGGTGTTCCCTATCCATAGGAGTGGAAGCATCCTTTTCATGTGGAGAAAAACCATATTTCTTCAAGATTTCAGCTACATACTTGTTTTGGGAGATGAAGACACCATCTTCTTTCTGCTGAACTTGCAATCCTAGAAAGAAGTTCATCTCACCCATGGCACTCATCTTGAATTTATCTGTCATGAGCTTGGAAAAGTCCTCACTCATTTTTGGATCAGTAGACCCAAAAATGATGTCATCAACATAGACCTGCACAAGCAACACATGTTTTCCTTTCTTCTTTGTAAATAGTGTCTGATCTATGGTGCCCCTCTTGAATCCATTGTCCACTAAATATGTAGACAAGGTACCATACCATGCTCTTGGGGCTTGATGAAGTCCATACATAGCTTTCTTCACTCTATAAACCTTGTTTGGATTCTCAGGATCTTCAAAACCAGGAGGTTGCATGACATATACTTCCTCAACAATTGTCCCATAGAGGAAAGCACTCTTCACATCCATTTGATAAACAGTGAAGTTCATGCAAGAGGCATAAGCTAAGAAAATTCTGATAGCTTCAATTCTTGCAACTGGTGCAAAAACTTCTTCATAATCTATGCCTTCCTCTTGTGTATATCCCTGAGCTACCAAACGTGCCTTGTTTCTGACCACAATGCCCCTTTCATCTTTCTTGTTCCTTAGAACCCATCTTGTCCCAATTGGTCTCACATATCTAGGACAATCAACCAGCTCCCAAACATCTTTTATAGCAAATTGGTGAAGCTCATCCTGCATTGCTTCCACCCAACTAGGTTCTTTGAGAGCATCAAAAATTTTCTTGGGTTCTTCCTGTGACAGAAAACAGGCAAACAAACATGCTTGTACAAGAGGGGTATCAACCTTCTTGTGTATATTGGCAATAAATCCACCAAGACATTGATGGGATCTTCTTGTCTGAACTGGAGCCATAACATCACCAATGATCTGAGATGTGGGGTGATCCTTTGCTGTGGAAGTGAGAACTCCTCCTTTAAAAAGTCTGGTGTCCTCAACTTCATGCTCCATGTTGCCAATATCTTCTTCATCAGACTCTCTTTGATCAACATGAATCTCTTCATGGACATTGGAAGGTCCACCTTGTTCAAAATGGGAAGAGAAAAGCTGTGTAAAGGTGTCACCAAAGTCTGATCCTTGTTTGTCAGCGCTTGGGCTAACAACGCTTGAACTGTTGTTGTCAGCGTCTAAGCCATCAGCGTCTGAATTTGTCTTGTCAGCGCTTGATTTCCCTTTGTCAGCGCCTGAAGAAGTATGCATGTTTGTATTTGGTGGTATTTGAAAACCACCATTATCTTTTCTAGCAGCAGCAGCAGCAGCATAATACTCATCTGTCCATATAGGAAGTGTAACATATTCTTGTGTGGGAGATGATTCAACTGCTGGTGGTCCATCCTCCTTAGCAACCTGTATACCTGAAACATTACCAATTCTCTTTTCCAAAACACTTGAAGTTACCTTCACAATGTCTGGATCAGTAACAGGCATATAATTTAAAGCTCTAGATAAAGGTTCTAAGTCAAACAACCAATTTGGACCACTTTCAGGATCACTAGGTTTACTCTCTAAAAACCTAACATGTACTTTTTCAAGTATACGTTTTTCCTTTTTAATGTAAACCCTATATCCTTTGCTCTGCACTGAATAACCCATGAAGTAGCCTTCATCACCTTTTGAGTCAAATTTACCTAGGGCCTCACTAGTTTCTAAAACAACTACATGACATCCAAAAGGCTTGAGAAAGCCAATATTTGGCTTCCTTCCCCAAAGTAACTCATAAGGTGTCTTATTATGTATCTTGTTGACCAATGCCCTATTTTGAACATAACAAGCTGTGTTAACAGCTTCAGCCCAAAAGGCTATAGGAAAGTGGGCATCAGCCAACATGGTTCTGGCTGCTTCAATAAGGGTTCTATTCTTCCTCTCAGCAACCCCATTTTGCTGTGGGGTTCTAGCTATGCTAAACTGCCTAGTAATCCCTTTCTTGGCACAAAAATCATCTAACAACTGATTTCTAAACTCACCCCCATTGTCACTTCTAATAATTTTGACCTCATTACCATTCTTCTTCTCAATTTGGGTAATGAAATTAATTAGACTTTGGGCAGTTTCACTTTTCTTGGCTAAAAAGAAAGTCCATGTAAACCTGGAATAATCATCAGTGATAACAAAACAATATGATTTACCCTTCAAACTTTCTATATTAGTTGGACCAAAGAGGTCCATATGCAATAAGTGAAGTGGTTTAGAACTAGAGTGCACCTGTTTAGACCTGAATGAGACCTTGTGCTGCTTGCCCTTAAGACATGCAACACAAGTGTGGTCATTGTGGAAAGCCTTTTCAGGCAAACCATCAAATAAACCAAGCCTCACAAGTCTATTGATATTCTTAAAATTTATGTGCCCTAATCTCCTGTGCCAAAGATTACTTTCATCTACTGAGGCTTTAGCATACAGACATGACATTTTATTATTTATCTTAATTCCATTAAGATTCACATTATATATGTCTTTATGCCTTGGTGTTCTAAAATCTATGTATTTTTCCTCAGGGAGCTTATAATCTTTGCTTAACACCAAGCACTCAGTATCTGTGAAAAGAACCTTATTTTTGTTATCACACACTTGTGATACACTAAACAAATTATAATCCAGTTCTTTTACCAAGAAGACATTCTCAAATCGTAGATTATTGGTGACAAGGGTTCCTTTTCCTGTGATGGTGCCATAGCCCCCTCCAAAGTATACCTTATCACCATCTTGAATAGGAGAGAAATTAGTCAGATAGTCTTCCTTCCCTGTCATGTGCCTTGAGCATCCACTATCCCAGTATCCATAATCATTGATCTTCTTCTGAATGCCCTGCACATAAAGAAAACACATTAGTTTTCTTTGGGAACCCAAGCCTTGGAAGACTTGGATTCATTTGGTTGTTCAACAAGAACAGACTTGGTTCTCATAACAACCCCATTTTCATCCCTGTTTGAATGAAATTCCCAGTTAACCCCAATTGGTGTTGACAATGCCTTTGAAATATAATGAAACCTGTTGCATGTCATAGAAATACCAGTAGAATTAGGGTTTTGGTCTTGTTTTGGTCTCCATGTTAGGCTAGTAGAAGCTTTAGACCTATTTCCCTGTGGTTGCAAATACCTAGGTTTGGCAGTGTGTCTGTCAGCGCTGAAATTGTTCTTGTCAGCGCCCCGATTGCCTTTATCAGCGTTGAACCTAGGGTTTGCTACAGGAACCCATTGCCTATTGGACCAAGTGTTTGACTTTTGAAAAGGTCTTAGGCCTTGTGTGTTAGACCCTCTAGAAAAGAATGGGGCTGGTCTAACAACTTGTGAACTTTTGTTCACAAAGGTATTTGGTCTGACAGTGTTTGACCTATTTTGACTTTTGTCAGCGCTGAAATGGTTCCTATCAGCGTTGACATTGGAAGCGTTGACACATTTGTATGCCAAATGTGAGAAGCTACCACATGTGTAACAAGCTTTTCTAGACATAGTCTTAGGTCTAGAAGCAAAGAAGCGTGTTCCTTGGTTACTAACTTGGCTTTTTGGTGACCTAGTATTTCTATACATCTCTGCATACTTAACACTAGGTTTTCTAACAGTTTGTGGGCCAAGGTCAACAGCTTTGCCAGTGGTAGGGTGTGTGATCTTAATAGGTTTAGGATCATTGGATTCCACAATTGGTATCATGTTTGGTGTGGGCTCATTTGGACTTTCACACAACAACCCTCCCTTAATAAACAAGGTGTGGTTAGCTTTCTTCCACTCATCTAGGTCAGTTAGTTTTTGCTTGTATTCCTCAACTGGGGAAGTCACTCTAGGTGGAGGAATGAATTCCTCCTCTTGGCATTCTGGCAAGCCAGTCCAAGATAAATCCTTTGATTGGACACCATAGAAATCCCCAGCTGGTGGTGGAACACCAGTATAATTATTCATCCCAATCCCACTCATATCCTTAGAGTCTCTTTGTTTACTAACACACTCTCCTAGGGATTGTGTGGCCTTATCAAATCTCTGGATTTTAAGACTCACATTATCTTTATTTTTGTTAGCCTCCTCTAACTGAGCTATCAAATCAAGATTAACCCTATTTACTATATCTTGAACATCTTTACTCTGATGTAACTCATGTTTTAAGATATTTATTTGATCCTTTAAATCAAACTCCATTTTCTTATACTCAGCTACTGTCTTTTCTGTTTGGGTAAGAGCAATTTGATAATTAGATACTTTGCATCTTTCAGTACTTGCCTCATCTAATAATTTTACTATCTCTTGATTTAGTTTTTCAGTATTTAAACGACAACCCTTAGAACAGAAAGCATCATCATATACCTCATTATCTGATGAAGAGGAGGAGTGTGCCATGAGAGCATATTCAACATGCTCTTCTTTAACTTCAGCAACCAAAGCTCTATCCTCTTCCTCATTCTTGGCCATCCAGCTCCAGTCCCATTCTCCAACGCCATCAATTTGATGAACAGCAACCATGGCCTTGGGATCTTGGCTTTTAACCATTTGGCTTGAGGGCTTGCCAGCATCAGATCTTCTTGGAGATCTACATTCCCTCATGAAGTGCCCCATCCTATGACAGTTGTAGCACTCAACCTTGGACTTGTCAAATCCAGCAACATCCTTAGCATTAAACGTCATCTTCTTCTTGAACCTTTTATTAAACCTGTTTGCTCTTAAGGTTACAAGAGCCATAGTCCACTTGATGTCCATCTCTTCCAATTGTTCATCACTTATCTGCTCAAGATCTTCATATGTAATCCTTGAATCACTGGGCAAAGAAGCAATGAATGCACACACAGTATCTAGATCTAAACCAGCAGGTTTAAGTCTATCAGCGCCAAAGTTGTGTGTGTCAGCGCTTGAGTATAAAGCGTTGACAGGATATGATCCAGCGCTGACAGACTGACATCCAGCGCTGACACCTTGAGATCCAGTGGCTGGATGTCCATAGAAGTTCATGGAATCAAATTGGCCTTCACTTTGTGAGAAGAAGGCCATGTTACTACTGGAAGATTTATTATCACTATCCAATTGCCATTCATTCTCCAACAGTCTTAGTTTGTTGAAGATGTCATCAAACCTGGAGGTCTTGTGGGTATTATTGACAAGAATGGATCTTGTCTCAATCTTCCATACATCACCAAGGCTTTTGAGAAAAGTAGCATTCAATTCAGGGTCATCAATCTGTGTTCCCATGAAGGAAAGTTGACTTGTGATGTCAAGAAGTCTACTTCTCACACTGCTGAGATTTTCATTGGGTTGAGCTTTAAAGACAGCATACTCATGCAAGAGTTGCTTCTTCTTTTCTTCTTTTGTGTCAGCATTGCCACCATGTGCTACTTCAAGAGCTTCCCAAAGCTCTTTTGCAGACTCAAAGCGTTTGTACTTGTGCTGATTCTCATGACCTAGGGCGTGTTTCATGATGTTCAAGATTTTCATGTCCACCCTCTTCTTGGCTATATCTTCAACAGCTACAGCTCTCCCATATCCAGGCTTTTCCTTCTTATCAGCTTCAGGACAATTAGGAACAGCTGTCCTTGTGGCAATTGCAGCAGCAATCTTTGCTGCTTTGTCGAATGTGTTCCCATATTCGACAATCTCCCAAAGAGTGTAGTCATGAATAGCTATATATTGCTCAAAATTTGACTTCCAAAGCTCAAAGTTCCTGGCATCAAACATGGGAATTTTGATACTAGGATTTGAGGAGTTGTTTTGTAGCAAAGCAGCAGGTTGATCTGTGCCAGACATGGTGTTTTTAGGGTTTTGAGAATTTTAGGGTTCTTGCGTTACTTAAAGATCAAAAGTTTCTCAACAAGCTCTGATACCACTTGTTGATCCCAAACTTAGATCGATTAAGCTTTGTGTATACGAGATTAGATCAAGTACTACACGTAGAGAAACCTTTGCTTATGAATAAAGTAACAAAGTGTTATGCGGAATTAACACTTGATCTAAAACACAAAGATGTTAAACAAACTTTCACTTGTATTAGAATGATTCTTGTTGATTACAATGAAAGAGGTTTAACTTGCGAATACTTATGAAAACTTATTAATAACTTTAACCTAAAAGATCTTCTTTTATAGAACAAGAAGTCTTGTACAATAAGCTACGAATCAACTATTCTAGGTAAAGATAATAATGGAAAATACAATGTCGTACTTATCTTTACCATACATAAATAAAGAAACAAATAAACAAAAAGATTCGTATGAAGATATTCCATCAGTGTCAATCTTCAAGGCTGTCAGCGTTGACTTCTTCAATGTCAACGCTTGGCTGTCAGCGTCCAATGTCTTCTTATCAGCGTTGACATTCTTCTTATCAGCGTCTAGTGAACTGACCCATATTTTATTCCCAACAGGTTTGTATGATTCCTCCTAGTCCTTAATGTTTATTTAGAAACTTGATCACTAGAGTAGATATCAAGTTTAGGGGAGGATTGTTGGGAATAAATTATAGCCAGTCTACTTGAGCACTGACAAGAGTAAAACAAGCGTTGACAAGAGTAAAACAAACGCTGATAGATCAAGCGTTGACAAGACAAAGTCAAGCGTTGATACATTGAAGACAAGCACTGATGGAATGATATACTCTACGCGTTTATTGTATTCTAGATTACTTCTAGTAAAGATAGGAACAACAATGTATTTTCTATATTTATCTTTACCTAGAATAGTTGATACATAGATTATTGTACAAGGCTTCTTATGTCTATAAAAGAAGACCTTTAGGTTAATGATCAATATAAGTTTTCATACGTAAACTACTTTCATTGTAAGCAAGTCTGATATCATTAATCAAAGTGAAAGTTTGTTTATATCTTGTATGTTCTTGTTTAAGTGTTAATTCCACATAACACTTAGATTGTCATATACATATACAAAGGTTTCTCTAAGTGTATTACTTGATCTAATCTCGTATACATAAAGGTAAATCGATCTAAGTTTGGGATCAACAAATGGAGTGATCGAACTGTACTTTGTCAACACCGAGTATCAGCTGGCAGATAAATTCACAAAGGCCTTAGATCGAGGACGTATCGAGGTTTTGATCGAAAAGCTAGGCATGAAATCATTCTCACCAGCGACACATAAGGAGTTGGCAGAAGAATCTGAAGAATAGTGGTGGTAAACTATTCTAGAGTATCCTTTGATCGTGATCTTGTATATTATCGTATATAGTTAAACCACAAAAAGTCAAATACAAAATATAAAACATACAAAAACCATAAAAAATATAAAAACAAGAAAATCAAAAAATATTTTTCATTTTAAATCGGGCATGTCTTTTAGTACGGTAATATTTACGGCCTTAGAAATGTCGATTAAAATTGACACGGCGCCATAAATAGAGTCCGTATAAAAGTTAGACATATTTTAAAACATGCCCATATGGCTTGTAATTATTTCAGACTGCAACCCGCTTTTCACATTAAAGTCACGTATTTCTTTTGAAAACGTTGGCTCACAATGGGAATTAATTTTCTCGGGCAAGGTTTACTTAAAAACCTTGTAAGGGATCAAGTTTACTTTATAACTTGGTCTAACACAAATCTGTGTACGTATCAGTGCACTTATTTTGTAAAAATATGAGAAATCTTATTGCCACCAGAATCGTTCCAACCAATCACTAAACCAGAAAAAGTCTTCATGGATATTTACTTCTTTATAACATTGACTACAGCTCTTTAAATAGAAAACGGGTCCGTGTTTAAGGGGGGTCAAATATAAAATGTTTTCGTACTTATATTGGTCTTCAAAATGGGGTTTTTTAGTAAACATAAACCATTCATCGTCTTCAGTAAATGCTAAATGTGCCTTGTGTGGAATATAACTTGTGGAATAGGTTGTATAAAATTTTGCATTAGGCGTATGTGTTCGTGTTTGTTTTCAAAGATAAGACGTTACGGGAGTTTGTTAGTTCATTTGTTGTTTTACAAGTGCTAAATTAACAATCCTTGGGAGTCAAAATTGCACAATAGCAAAAGGGGGGGGGATCAAGTTGCAATTTCTTGGAACATTGGTTTGACCTAAGTCAACTTAACCCCCCCCCCCCCCCCCCCCTGTTCTTTCTTTTACATCGCAACACACAAACACATACACTCTTTCTGCCATTGTTAAAGCTTCAACCCTTGACTTATTTTGAGATAACCATCCGCATACTTAATCTAGGTATTATTCTGTGATTGATATGATTATCATGTTTTTCATCTTATTCTTATGCTTATCTTGTTTATCATCTTAAACATAACAAACAGACCCCCAGTTCATGATATAATCAAAATTAGGGTTTATAGAATCTTGATGAAAATGAGTTGTAAGTGGTGGGATTCACACATCTAGCCTAGCTTGGTTTTACACAGTTTGGCCTATAACAGCTTCTAAGTCCCGTAATCGAACTCAAAAGATTTGCCTTGGTTCTATCGCCCATAAT
Organism: Glebionis coronaria; assembly: GCA_025667525.1. Classification (NCBI taxonomy): domain Eukaryota; kingdom Viridiplantae; phylum Streptophyta; class Magnoliopsida; order Asterales; family Asteraceae; genus Glebionis; species Glebionis coronaria. The sequence continues at coordinate 167,557,937 of CM046882.1, read as the reverse complement.
ACGATGCCTGACTACGATGGCTTCTCATCGCATTGATTACGATGGCATAACGGCGATGGGTTCGTTGCGATGGCACCATTACGATGGGATGGTTGCGATGCTTCCATTGCGATGACTTGTGGCGATGGACACGCTGCGATGGGTCCGTTGCGATGGGTCCAATGCGATGGGTCTGATGCGATGGGTCCAATGTGATGGGTCTGTTGCGATGGATCTGTTGTGATGGGTCTGTTACGATGGATCCGTTGCGATGGGTCCGTTGCGATGGGCTCATTGCGATGGGTCTGTTGCGATGGATTTGTTGCGATGGGTCTGTTGCGATGGATTCAATGCGATGGTCAATGTGATGGCTTATTACGATGGACCAAAATTTGTAAGTTTGTTTAGACATCTTTAGCACTACGATTGACTTAGTATTGCAATGCCTTTGCTTTGAATGAATTTTAGATTGCGATAAGGGTTTACATTGTAACACACGTTAGGATTGTGATGAACTTTCAGTATTGTTCACATGATTTGCATAACTAAGACTGATCTAATGGATTAGGCCTAGACAGCATTCCCACATTATTAGGCTATAAGACAATTAGGGCCATTAAAACAAAACCAAGTTATATTGATAATAACTAATTTTATCTCATAAGAATACTTGAAAGGTTTCTTATTACAGAAGTTCATCTTATTTAATAAGTTACAACTCTGTAAACAAAAGAGATACAAATTACTTATTCAATGTCTTGTGTTTTGTATCTAGGCCATGGAAGACAATGTTTCATCATTGTCTAACACTGAGTTCAAGCCTACTCAAATTTGGGTTGATCATACTCCAAAAGTTACTGAAGTAGTGGTTGTAACTACACCAAGACCAACTGAGGTTGTGGTTGAAACTAAACCAAGACCAACTGAGGTTGTGGTTGAAACTAAACATAGACCTACTGAGGTTCTGGTTATGACAACCAAGAAGCCCAAATTTTCAAGGAACGCTAGGTTGTTATCTCCTTAGAATAAATAGTCTGTGGTATGTCTTTCATAATTCTAGATATGATTCTCAATGTATGAACTTAGTCCATATGAACTATGTCTGTATCTTGTTACTCAATCATATGTGGTGACATTTGTTGTGATTTATTCCCCATGCTTAGGATTTACATAGTTTATGAGAGATATATATATGTGTATATTTCAAGTGTGCTTGTGTTTATCTAAAAGCAGGAAAATGTCGATAACTGAAGAAGAACAAAAACTACTAGATCTTATCCTTGTCCACTTAATGCTAGAATGCAACATGCACCAAATAATTTTCGTCTGAAAGACGATTTTGATCCTTCTTTGGCGACATTCAAAATTTCAACGGACATCCTAGATTGTTCACCAATAAAGGATGCATTACGTGTCATTGCATCAGTTCCTGAAGTATACATGCACGAATTTTGGGCAACAGACTCAATCACACAGGCAAAGCAATTGTCAAAGAAGATTATCTCGTTTACGTTAAACAACAAAGACTTGACACTTGACTTGCGTGAATTTAGGAAATTCAAGCTTCCTAAGTTAGCAAAAGGAGAACACTTTGTGCCTGACCCAAATACAGATGAACTGCTTCGAGTAATCCGAGAATTGAATTACGAGGGGGAAATTGGTTTCCTTTCTCAGTTTAACACGTCACATATTGGGCAACCTTGGAAAGCAATTGTCACTACATTAGTAAAATGCCTTACTTCTAAGATTCGTGGATCAGACGCAATGCGACCCTCACAGGCTATTATCTTTTGGGGTCTCTATACTGGATCTAAGGTAGACTATGCACTACAACTTTGGGAGGATTTTTGTCATCAATTTACAAGTTCCAAGAGGAAAGCGGTGCATCTCCCATTTCCAAGGTTCACAAAACTAATCATCAATTTCTTCATGAAGAGTGACCCAGATATTGTTCCTCGTGGGAATTTCTTATATCATACTCAAGATAGTGACGATTTGTTAGACACTATGACTGCGGATAATCAATTCACAAAGTATTCACTCAGACCAGCTCCAGTGCCAAACATCATGATGAATGAAGGAATCGAGGAAAGTGATCACTACCGCGAGATGCTACTGGATATTGAAGCACAATTCAAAAAAGCAAATGCATCTCCTTCTGAGAAACAATCAGAGACGCAAAAAGGTAAACGAAAGAAAAGAATTTCCAAGCGCCAATCGACTGCTTCCTCAAAAGATAAAGGCACAGGGAAAGAGCAATTAGTTGATGAAGATGCTGAAGAAGATGAGATGACCTACACTGCGATGACAATGAAGAAGTACCACTAAGAATGCCAAAGAAAGCAAAGCAAACCAAAGGTAAAGAAGCACTTGTTGCTTCAGCTGAACCAGCTAAGCAAACCATTTCTGAAGCCAAACAACTACGTATTACTCTTCAGAAAAGCAAAGTGGAGGCTTTTGCAACATACAAAGGATCAAGCTCAACAGTGTTTGATGACTTAGAGGAATTTGGTGAACCTGATGCCGATATTGCCTTTTATGAAGATCCTAACGATGAAGATGCTTATGAAGATGCTGATAACTTCCTTTATGAAAGTCATGAGCAGAGTGAAGAGGGTGTTAGCAGTGAAAACACAGATACAAATTTGTTGTATCATGATGTCAATGTCAACACATCTTTACCGAAACCAACTCACACGGTGATAAACGATGATGCTCATGCAACTTTAATACCAGAAACTCAACTTCAAAGTAAGTCTACTTCCGGCTCTGACGATGTTATGAAATATCTTAATTTGGAAGGGGAGGGTGTCGAGGTTACAAATACTGATCCATCGACATATGAAAACATGGTGGATGTTCCTATAACTTCTGTTACATCAACTACCCTTCCACCATTATCCACCCCGGTCATCACTGATATCATAACACCAGCTATCACACCCGTACCTGTTGAACAACTTGTATCAACTACCACCCCAACGACTGAATCTACACCGTCATAAATAGCAGAACAAGCTGTATCAACCACCGCCCCAATCACTGTATCTACACCATCACCTATCCTTGAACAACCCGTATCATACAACACCACTTTAACAGTCATGGTTACACCTCCATCATCAGTACAACAACTATCATCCACCTCCAACCCATTCCTCACAGTCAGTGATCCACTGATCCAGTCTCTTCAACAACAGCTGGAGGCCCAAGCTAAACAAATAGCTACACTGACTGAAAGATTCACCACTCCTGAGACAAAAACTCTCAATGAACCGCAAACTGATGAGCCTACACTTAAGAAAATATCCGACAATGTGTCTAAACTGAAAGAACAACATAAATCATTTCTTGGAGAGAAGAAAACTCGTGACAAAGAGAATGCTGCCTTTCTTGGGTCAATTAATGAGAAGATGACCAAGATCATTCGACGAGAAGTAAAGTCATATGTTGATCAGGAGCTACCAACTATTTTCGGTACTGGTTTATCTACCTTTCAACTAATGAAATTGTTACAAATACGACTCCACGATATGAGGACTCGTAAATCGTATATAAACGCAAAGTTATGCAATATCTCAACAAAGCAATCATAGAAGAAACACCTGCTGACACTGAAGACTCTGAGTCTGAGGATGAAGAAGATAAGGAGGGTAATGGTGATGAGGATGAGGTGATAATGATCAAAATGAGGAAGAGGATGAGGAAGCAGAGGATGAGGAAGAAGAGGATGAGAAGAAAAGGATAAGGATAAGGATGAAGATGAAGATGAGGACGAGGATACATACGAGAATGAGGATGATGATGATGATAATGACGACGAGAATGGAACCAACGAGGGTGACAAGAATGACAAAACGGGTACAAATGCCGACGAGTCAAATAAGGATGAAGGTGATAAGGCAACTGAGAAAGGTATTGAGGAAGCTGAAGAAAGCGTTGCTGAAACCGTAGAAAAGATGGTGGACTCTACTGTACCAGAATCTCAGCATATTAACACAGGTATATCTACTGGACCAGTTTCTACTACTACTTCTTACAATGAATCTGTAGAACATATGCTAGAAGACAAAATACCTGTGTCTACGTATGAAGAAGAACCCACAGGGTCTATGCCAAATGATGATATACCGGTGACACAAGAACAACCTTCAACACCATCTGAAGATCAACACATCTCTGATATGGAAGTTGAGGACTTAAATGTGCTAGAACCAAAGTTTGCTGAATCTCTTATCATCGATGACACGGTACAAGAGCAACTCTGGCTTACAAGTGTAGCACCACAGCATCCTTTCGCCACAGCAACTGAAATGGATCTCACTCAATTCCTAAAGAATCCTATCGATTTCTCGGCCTTTCTAAAGTATTCTCATAGGAAACCGAAAATGACTCCGGATCTTACCAAAATGGCAGCCGCATATGTGGACTTCTTTGATACCTTGAAGATCAGCCATAATGAGGAAGAATATCACTTAAATGAGCTTACAAAGGCAATGAGAACGACGACTACGGGAATTCAGACTCCAGTGTTACGACCTCTTACACCCACAGTCATCGCCTGATCTACAACGATTCCAATAGAGCACTTTGTATCTCATGATCTTGAGTATCTTGAAAAAGGCGCGAAGAAATATGCCACATCACTTACCATGCTCAAGGCTGTTAATTTGGAGAACGTACCATGGATCAAAGATAAAGTACCTGATGCGTTATGGAGAAGGAAACTGCTCAAGTTTTATGATACTTTCGCATCACTTGGCATCTCTCACTGGAATGTAAAGAAACGGTTAGCTTACAATCACTTCCATCGTCCAAAGAGAGGTTCTTCTATTGTATCAGCTCACAGAATTAAAAGCATTCAAGGAGCAACCACTTAGACAGTATTCGACTATGATTACTTGAATGTAATCGTGTTCAAACCTACTGATGAGAAAGAATATCGAATTGACGAAAGTGATATCTAGTACCTTCAACTTGATGACATCAAATATCTTCTGTTGTTATTGGCTCAGGTAAAAGTCGACCATTTACCACCTGAGATAGTTATTGCATTGAGCGCCAACTTTCGTCAATATGCTAGAAAAATCGTCATCCAACACCGGGTGGAAGATTTTCAACTTGGAGTGGAGAGCTATCAAAAGCAGCTAAACTTGCAACGTCCCAATACAACTCCACTCAGTAATTTCCACAAGAACAAGAAGCCTTACATGGGAACCACGACACCGAAAGCAAGGATATTTTATCCGAATGAGACTGGCGTCATGCAGTTTATGTGATTCTCCGAACTGCACAAATTCAGCGATGGTACACTCAAGCATGTTCGAGATGATCTGACGGTTCTCAATGCCGACCTACCGCTTCCAGCAGTCAAGTACCCCTGGACAAGCCAATGCAAAATAGGAGCTAAGTACGCTATCAAAAAGATCGAAGAACTTTTAAGGAAGCGCCGGTTGCTAAGAAGTGTGTAACGATTCGTAGGTGGAAGACCTTATGGAGCTCATCATAGGTTCACGGAACGGTCCATTTAATTATGGACCGTCTTATAACAGGTCAACTCCATATGTCTATTACTATGAATATGTTAATTTTTGTAAAATCAGCTTTTGTGGCATGTTGTAGTGTAAAAGTATGATATTTTTCAAGAATTTCTCTCGAGATTCTAAATCTTTCAAACATATCATTCTCGAGCACTACAACTAACCCTCATTAATTTGAGGAGGAGCATTAATATGTTCTTTGGCCAACATCTAATTTCATTTTATTACCCAAAGACCGGTTAATCCATTAATATCCAAAATATTGATGGTTAACATTTTAGAAAGGGGAGAAAATGGGATTAAGGAGACTTAATAATAATTGGCTAAACAATGAAAAAGGCTTAAAAGATAATACAACTTAATATGTGTAATGCACATGTTAAGTGGGAGCGTTTTTTATGAACAAAACATTTAATGCACAAAAAACTTTGATTATAATATCACAAGTGCTTTAAGTGATTTTCAAGGATTTTTCATGGTGACAATACTTACCCAAAACACACTTAATTCACGACGGACGTGGTGACAAAAGGGTGGTAGGATTAGGTATTAGTCCAATGATTCATCAGAACCGATGGAATCTTCCCAAGGACAATTCCTTAGATAGAATTAGTAGTCCTTAGGAAAGATGGAGAAATATTGTAAACGTAGCTGAATGCCGACCAAGTACTTAAGTTAGCACTGGAACAATCACAACAAGGTGCTAATTATGACGTATTGGTAAGCATTGAAGGGGTTGAAGAATGAAAAAGAATTGTAAAGATAAAGGGTGTAAAGAAAGAAGCCCTCCTTACAACCTTAGGCAGAAACCGGGTCAATACATATGCTATTGAAATCATTTTTTTAATGATTCTCGATATTGAAGATAGACATCATGGACCCAGTGATGCAATGCACAACCCATCCCAGCTAACTCAAAAATCTCTCAAAAGATATTTGTTTTAATCACACGAAGGTCAACACCTTATCTGTTGGTTTATTCACTCCAAATAGACTGATATTGAATAGGTGGAAATCCTCTCCAGCCATCGCTCACTAAATCAAAACGCATTATCGAGTCTAGAGCCACGAGATCATCAAAAGTATCATTAGGACACTTTCCATTTATTCCTTGCTTCTTCACACACTGTGAAAAGTAAGAGATTTTTATGAGTCCTACGCAGTATTCCTGTAATATTGCCAGAACATCCGAGTGATACGCAAGTATTACAATGAAGATGGAAATCCTTCTTGAGCCAACATCAAACAAGCTCATGGTAGGTGACACGTGCGGTTCTTTAAGAACCAATCTTGTGAAAACTGGAAAGAAACAGTAGTTTAATTCTTAATTGAACTTAAACTCGTTCCAGGCCTCTACGCATTATCGTATGATCTTGCCAGAACAGTCAGAGTGACACTTTTTAGTGTTCACAGTGACGAGTAGAAATCAAGCTCGTGACAACTGGAAAGCAACAATGGTGAATATTTTAATTGAAATTCACTTGTTCCAGGTTTCATGAATTGACGGCTTCAATCATAAGGATTTTTAATCCAAATGATTCACTCTTTATGTTCGCAGTCAGCTTTGGACGGTCGAATAAAGAGAACGGGTTTACCCGCGAAATCCTGTCAGGAAGTTACTTAATTGAAACTATCCGCCACAGGTACGATATCTAATATCGTCCAACGGTCTTCACCGACCGGAGGTAAAATGCTACCGAATTAGAATAAAATGTCAAAGCCGTTTTATTCCTGTCTTATTATGTTTCCGCATTCAAAGACGGTGGCGTTGTGGTGTACCCGTTGAAGTCGTCCTCACATACCTATTCCTTCTGCATCAAATATTTCAGCAAATTCAAGAAAGTCTGACCTAAAAAGTTTTCCGCTGTATCAACTCTGAAACTTTCAAGAATTCAACAAAGGATAGGTGCGTGGGACATGAAGTCACGAAGAGGCGAACATCACAAGAAGATAAAGATTGCACGTGAAAGGCCAAAAGAACATGTTCCAAGCAAAAGCCTGATATTATTTAACACATGTTCACAAAAAGAAGAAAAAGTTAAAGAAAGAAAAAAGAAAGTGGAATACGAGCTCAAGAACAAGATCTAACATGCTAGATTAGGACTTTGTAAATTTGGAGTGACCTCCCTTTGGGGGAGATTGTTGGAAATAAGTTTTACGTATAAAGAAAGTCTCGGTCACTCCAACAATATAGTTATAGGCTCGTAATAGTGTTTAAGTTACATTTATGTTAAGCCTGACCCATGAGCATGTTCATGGGCCGGAGGCCCAAGTCCATTAAGGACTTGGGTATATAAACCTCTTTCCACCATGGAAAGAGATGTTGGTTGTTTCATTTCTTAAATTTAATACACATAGTTTCTTTCACTTCTCTCTCTAGTTTCTCTCTCTAGGAAAATATCAACCCTCTTGAAATAAAAAGATTAGCACACTTCTACTAAATGTGGGTTCCAAAAAGCAAAAAATCATGTGTTAAAGCAAGTACTGCTAAAGCAGTACTTAAGGCAAAGAAGTCTGAGCACATAGAGTCACTCTATGTCTTTGACTACATAACTGAAACCATGAAGTATAAGAGAAAAAGTAGCATTACTAGAAATGCTTCAGAACAGACTCTTAAGTGTGTAGGTCCTACAAGATCCGAGCCAAATATGGCTTGGGTCCCTGCTAAAAACTAATGAGTTTTATTTGTGTACAAGGGCATCTAATTGATGAATTGAAGGACAAAGGTATAGTAGATAGTGGATGCTCAAGACACATGACAGGAAACAATGATTTTCTTACCGAATTTGAAGAATTCAGAGGAGGACCAATAGCCTTTGGAGGTAGCAAAGCTAGAATTACTGGAAAAGGGAAAATCAACACGAGGAAGTTGGAATTTGAAGATGTGTTCTTTGTGAAAGAATTGAATGAGTTCAATCTCTTTTCTGTATCACAAATGTGTGATGAGAAGAACAAGGTGCTGTTCACAGACAAAGACTGCTTGGTGTTGTCTAAAGACTTTGAGATGCCTAAGGAATCTCAAGTACTACTAAAAGTACCCAGGCAAGAAAATACCTACACCTTTAATTTGCATACTATAACTCCAACAGGTGGTATTACATGGTTGCTAGCTAAGGCTTATTTTGATGAGTCTAATTTATGGCATAGAAGGTTAGGTCATGTGAATTTCATGAATCTTAACAGATTAGTGAATAAGAATTTGGTTAGAGGTTTACCTAACAAATCTTTTCAAAATGATTTCACATGTGCTGCCTATCAAAAAGGTAAACAACATAGAGCCTCTTGTTAGACCAACACTGTCAACACTGTGAAAAAACCTTTGCAGCTATTGCATATGGATTTGTTTGGTCTAGTTTTTGTAAGAAGCATTAGTCATAATACCTTTTGTCTAGTCATAACTGATGATTATAGTAGATTCAGTTAGGTTTTCTTTTTAGCTCTTAAAAGTGAGACCAATGAATTACATAAGGACTTTATCACTTTAGTTGAAAAGCAGTTCACTAAACAGGTTTTAATCATTAGGACTGATAATGGGACAAAATTCAAGAATGTTGAATTTGATGAATTCTGTAGGTCTAAAGGAATTAAGAGACAATTTAGTAATCCTAGGACTCCACAACAAAATGGAGTAGCTGAAAGGAAGAATAGTAAACTAATTGAGGCTACTAGAACTATGTTGGCTGATTCTCTTTTGCCAAATACCTTTTGGGCAGAAGCAAACAACACTGCATGTTATGTGTTAAATAGAGTCTTAGTGACCAAGCTTCAAAACAAAACACCTTATGAACTTTTGACTGGTGTGAAGCCTACCATGTGTCTATACTAAATACTCTTGATTATTTGGGAAAGTTTGGTGGAATGTCTGATCCAGAATATCTTGTAGGATATTCAGTGCAAAGTAAAGCATATACGGTTTATAATTTGGTATCTAAAAGGTTGAAGAAAATGCCCATGTTAATTTCTTAGAAAATAAACCCAATGTCCCAGGAATATGTTATGCTTGGATGTTTGATTTAGATTATCTAACTAACTCCATGGATTACTATTCTCTGCAAAAGGATTGTCAAACTAACAATGCAGGTGAGGAGTAATACAAGGTCTTGGCCAAGTATAAAATATTATCGTCCGATCTTTTCGAATTGATTATTGGTAGAAAGTGCGACTCAATTGTCTTTTGGTGAACAAGAGGATGGTTTGGTTTGATTATCTAATTCTAAACTAAAAACATATGATTGTCGTTGAGTAATAGTAGAAGCTTTTAGAAGATTAAACTAAAAGTAATTTAGAAAAAGACTTATAATATAAAACTTGTAAAACTTAAAAACTTAAAAGCTCAATCTAACGGAATTCAACAAGTCCTTTCTATCGAAATGCACAAAATTTAGAACCATCGGAATAATTAAATGCTAAGCTATCGGAATAATTAAATGCTAAGCTATCGGAATAATAAAGGTGAAAGTCCATCGTAATGCTAATCTGAATACCCATCAGAATACAAAGTCAATACTGTCGCAATATGGTCTTATCGGAATGTTCCAGATCGGAATATACAAGCTATCGGAATGTTCTTGTCGTAACATGATTCTATCGGAATGATGACCAACCTATCGGAAAGTAGTTGACAAAATTTGGGCAGCGTTTCGACTTAAGGCAACCTTAAATCCCGTCGGAATATGCTATCGCAATGAGCGATCGCAATCCCAGATCGGAATAAGGGGGATGGTACAAATGATCGCAAAGTAGAACCACGAATGGTTATTGCGATCGAAACAAACTTCTCGTCGGAATGTTGTAAATCCAATATTGCGATGGAATGCAATAGTAATCCGAAATTGGTGGCAAGCTGAAAACTCAATAAGCACGTATAATAAGCTCACTTTATCTAATATTAAATAACTCAATAAGCTTATATTTGACAACTTTCAAAACATAAAATCACAAAATTTATAAAAGAACTTTTAAAAAGAGTTAACCTTTTGAATAATCCGAAAAGTAATAAGCTAAAACATGAAATAAGCCAATAAGCATAAAGAGCTTATAGCCTAAACCAAATAAAAGCTTAATACGTAGTAAAAAGATTAACCTTTTAACCACTTAAACATCAAATAAATTCAATCCGTATGGATTATGAATTTCGGATCAAAATCAAAAGTAAATCAAGAAATGTGGAAAGAGATTAAAGAACACAAACTTAAACTTAAACTTTTAATTAAAGAAACTCAAATACAAAGATTAATGAAAGCTTAAACTTGAAAGATTAAAAGAAAGAAAAGATGAAAAACTTAGTGAGAGAAAGTTTAGAACTTTCTCTCTCTAAAAACTAGATAGGAAAAAAATAAAAAAAATGAAACTAGCTAACCCCCCTCCTAATGTGATTAGGAGGGTATTTATAGGCTAAGTGGGAAGTGCATGTGTGGTGTGCTTCCTTCTTTCTTTTCTTCTCGACTCGATTTAATTCTTTGTCTTTTCTCGACGTCGTCTCGGGATTTGAACTTGTCTTAATAATTTTCTTCTTTAATTTAGACTTGAGTTCTTCGACTTCATTAAACTTCCGTCTTTAGACTTTTTCTTCGATAAATCTTCAGAATAGGTCTTGGACATCCGTTCTTTAAGCACTCTTGATCTCTTGACTTCGTCTTTTCTCGTTTTCTTTGATAAAAGCCCGTGAAAGCCCGTGTTTTCTTCCTTATTCATCTTTTGGTCCTAAAACACAATAAAAATACAAACCACGCATAATTCTGACTTTTACGACATAAAATACATGTTTTGGTCATGTTATTATTGGAAATAAGTGGTAAAAGGATAAGTGTTTTCACACTTATTAAATCCACTACACTTGACCATTGCAATGCCCTCATGCAATGCATTAATTTTAAAGCATGGTTTACATTTTCCATCATAAACAACCCACCTTGGCCTTTATTAAATACTAAACATTTAAGGAAATTAAGAAGATAGAAAACAAGTAAAGAAATCAAAGACTTACATTGGTTTTAGGCCTACTGATGAGACTGCTTTTATACATAGTCTCATCGTCCAAAAAGGGCTTAAAATGCATTAAATATCATCAAAATACCCATATATATGCTTGTGTTTTTTGCTTGTGTATTTTAGGTACGGATATTTAGAAAATGACAAAAGATCACAAGAAGCATGCAAAAACGAACACGGGAAACGAAGCCGCGCAATGAACCAAGCCCTAATGAAGAATTTTCCCCAGAAAACCTTGAAGATTTGAAGAATTATGAAGAAGGGTCCTCCAATATGGAAGAACTGACACTTTATACCCTTGTATCTTCATAATTACAAGTTTGGTCCCTAAAGTTTGTCAAAATTACAAAAAGGGCCCTCTACTTTGAAGAATTGACAAGTTTAGCCCCTCAACAAAGTTAAATTGTCAATCATTATCCTCCACAAAGTCAAATATATCATGAAGTCCTTCAAAGTACAAGAAATTACAAGTTTAGACCTTTGAAAATCCCAAAATTACAAAAAGGACCCTTAACTTTCAACATTTGGCAAGAATGGTCCCTCAATCATTATGACTTGGCAATTTTAGTCCTCCAAATATCAAATATGCAAGTCAAGACCATTATCCATTAACAAAATTCAAAAAAACAGCCCTTCAAGAATCACAAATTGGCAAGAAATACCCCTGAATTCACTTCGCAAAATGTTTTAGGGCAAAAGTGTAAAGAATGAAAAGTTGTTATAGCTTAAATGGGCGTTGACAGATTTTGGAATGCAAATGACAAGTATTGAAAAGTTGGAGGTTTAATGCTGGCAGACACAATTCTTACCTAGACCAACCAATGGGTGACACATGTCCCACTTACTCCTCTCCTCCAATCACATCCCACCAATCCTCCACATCACCTTTCCACTCACCACCGGATTAAATAAACTAACAAAACCTTGGTGCCATTAACACTTATTTAAAATTAAACCACCCCTGTTGATCCCAAACTTAGATCGATTAAGCTTTGTGTATACGAGATTAGATCAAGTACTACATGTAGAGAAACCTTTGCTTATGAATAAAGTAACAAAGTGTTATGCGGAATTAACACTTGATCTAAAACACAAAGATGTTAAACAAACTTTCACTTGTATTAGAATAATCGTACTTGGTTACAATGAAAGAGTTTTTAACAATCGAAAACTTATGAAAACTGATATTAAACATAAACCTAAAAGATCTTCTTTTATAGAACAAGAAGTCTTGTACAATAAGCTACGAATCAACTATTCTAGGTAAAGATAAACATAGAAAATACATTGTCGTCTCTATCCTTACTAGAAGTATTCTAGAATATAATAAACGTGTAGCTCACATCTTCATCAGTGCTTGTCTTCAATCTGTCAACGCTTGACTTTAACTTGTCAACGCTTATGCTGTCAGCGCTCACTTTGCTCTTGTCAACGCTTGAGTTGTTCTTGTCAGCGTTCAAGTGTTCTGGCCTAAATTTATTCCCAACAATCCTCCCCTAAACTTGATATCCACTCTTATGATCAAGTTTCTGAATAAACATTAAGAACTTGGAGGAGTCTGACAAACCTTATCATATTGGTAATAAATAAATCTGATCAAATTCTTTGCCACGTCACTTGTATAGTCTATCTCCAACTGGGTGTCCTTCATCTTCTCCAAAAAAGCTTTGGATATGAAATACTGAGCATCTACAAGTAAATACTCAGCAAACTTTGTAGAACTCAAATGGTATACACCTGCAGCTGAATATAACCTCCATTGAAGACCACTGAGGTCATCTTCAAGATCCTTCCATATTTCAGGATCTTCTTCTTTTGTCCCACACATTCTTTTGAATGTGGTCCAAAGTTTTATTCCATTGGCTGAAGTTGGTGCTTCAGCCTCATACTTGGTCTCTAGCAACCTCCAAAGGTCCACCAAGTCTTCTCTGTCACAACTTGCAAATAAAGATATGAGAGTGGTAAAAGTGTGTACCTCCTTGCCAAATCTTCCAATTTTCCAGAATCCACATTCATCTTCATCATAACTCACAATTGGATTCCTGGAATCTAGTGGTAACACATGCACCATATCTGAAGCTTCTAATGGGGAGAGCTTGAGGCTCTTTCTAATGATTGCTTCACTTGGATATAGTTGATTCATATCTTTTGGAAACTCAAGAATAAATCCCTTCTTTACTGGTCTAGGAACTATCATAGCTTTCTTGATTGCCATCTCTTCTGCAAGTTGCTCCTTTCTTTCATCTGAAAGAAGTCTGAAAGTGTTTTCTTCTTGCACTTTCACCCAAATAGGATAAGCCCTATGTTCCAACTCATCAAATGTCAAAGCCTTCAGCTTCTGATGTGTCCATCCAACTCCATGACATTTGAGCAACATAAAGTAGAGCTTCCTTCTATCCCTTTTCAACTCAGAGAGAATGTTGCTTGCCTTGTACTTCAACATCACCTTACAATCCTTCTGAACTCTAAGAAGAATTTCCAAACCCCATATCTGATCTGAAATGGTCAAGTCTGGATTATCCATACAGCTTTCTTCCCAAGAATTATACATCTGAACTACCTCTGGCATATCAAAATCAATCTGCAACTTTAAATCTCTCAGCTTTTCCCTAGCAAGCTCATCACCATACTCAAGTCTTTCTGGTTCAACAATCATCACACTTGAATCTGAGCTAGCTTCATCACTTTCTTCTTCAGAAGTCGCAACAAATGGTGACTTTTCCTTTTCACCTTGTTCCATCATTTGCTCAGCCAATCTTCTATCAAATTCAACCTGAGCTGCATTCTTTGGAACAATTTCTTCTACCAACTTACCCTTACCCTTATCTGTTGGTGCAATTGTTGGTAGGGTAGATGATAATACCTGAGTAGGAACATCTTTGATGATAGATGATGACTGGAATACATCACCTCCATATGCAGATCTGTCAACGCCCAAATTTCCTCTATCAGCGCCCAAAATACTTCTGTCAGCGTCCAAACTTGTCTTATCAACGCTCAAATATTTTCCCTCAGCGCCTTGTGTAACCTCTCTCAACATATCTGTAAATGATAAATTTAAATTGGTTGGAGAGATCAAGGACGTATCAAAACCCGTTTGTTCCTTCAAAGTAGTAAGAGCTTAAGCAACATCCAATGATTGTCCATCTTGACTGCTCTTATCACTCAGATTTCTTTGATCTTCCTCCCCTTTGGAAGACTCCTCCATACCTCCCCTTGAATGAGCACTCTCCAAAACAACAATCCTCTCCCTCAATTCCTTGAGTTCAAGGCCTTGGTTACTGACAATTTGTACTAAGTCTGCATTTTGCTTTTGCAAGCTAATGCAGACAGCCGTCAATTCCAAAAGCGTCATTGGTTCCAGTCTGCCCTCTTCCAAAATAGGGATTTGACCTCCCAAGTCAGGTTCATTGGGCATGGATGAGGTCTTAATGATGTTGGGACTGTCTTGACCAGCTTCTAAGCCTGTATCAATAGCCCCAGCCTCATCCAGGTCACCAGCCACACTTGTGGTGGTGGTTCTCTCTGCTTCATGGCTAGGACCACCAGAGGAGAACACTCCAGCAGTCCTTTGGCGTTTAATCAACCTATATTCAGGTGGTGTGGAAGATGGTGTAGAAGAAGGTGTAGATGTGGGTTGGTTAAGGGGTGTTTGGGATTGT
Organism: Glebionis coronaria; assembly: GCA_025667525.1. Lineage (NCBI taxonomy): Eukaryota > Viridiplantae > Streptophyta > Magnoliopsida > Asterales > Asteraceae > Glebionis > Glebionis coronaria. Next base: position 167,542,765 of record CM046882.1, on the reverse strand, counting down.
GATGGTTGGGTGTCAGTGATGGAAATAGGCATATCAACGCCCACATTGGATGTGTCAGCGTTGAAGGGATTTTGGTCTATTTGCATTTGGTCAGGTGAGGGTAAAGGTTCAGGGATAGGTTCAAGTTGTGGGTGAGGGTCAATATGAGGTTGGGGGTCTGGTTGAGGTTGTGCTGCTGCAATAACAGCAAGCATAGCTGGGGTTAAAGGTAAGTCTCTATGAGGTGGTGAATTCATCTTGGTAAAAATAGCCTTCTTTTGTTCAGGGATCTTATAAAAATCATTGTGATCCCTTGAACAATATCTTTGAGCATCAAAAATCATTTGCAGAAAACGGGGATAAGCTAAAGTCATTTTTGTCCCCTTGTTTTTACACATTCCTTCAAAAATCATTTTAGACCAGTTATACTTTTGCCCTGTTGCAATACACACAATAGCAGTTGCAATGGATCTATTGATCTCATTGTGTGCAGTACATTTGGGACTCAAACATTGAAGGAGAATGTGAATTAGGTACTTCCAGGCTGGGGGAAATTCCTGCTTATGGTACTTATTAAGAGTACCTTCATCAGGAATAGGGTATCCCAAAGCCCTAAGCCCTTGTTCTATTTCAGATATGGGAAGAAGGTTTACACCATCAGCATCATCAAGATGCAAGGCTTGGCGTACCAAGGCCTCAGTAACCACCCAAGGTCTCCCATGTACAATAGAAGTCAATGTGGTCACTCCATTAACGGTTGAGGAACTTACTGTGTGACTGGAATGAGTGGTGCATGAGAAAGAGCATACCTTAATGGGGATGCATTCAAATACTCCACCATCTGTGTGTATTGAGGGAACAAAGTATTATCAACAACAAGATAAGCAATCATGTTGTGTTGAGACTTGAACCCCAAATCCAATTCTGCTGAGTTAAATCTTGGTGCCATTGATGAAAGCTGTTAATTTGAAGTATAAAAGATGAAGGTTGATAAGAGAAAAGTGTTAGACAAGAATTATAGATACCCTGTTTAAAATAGGAGCCAAATTTATAGGAGTGGATGAATGCATGTGATTGGCCCAAAAATAGGCAAAGATTTTCAAAAATCAATCATGAAAATATTGAAAAAGTTTATAAGTTATCTCATGCATTTAATGAAAGTAACAACTCCTAAAATTACGGCTTGAAAATATGTCAAAAAGTAACAACTGGGTAGGTCCCATTGATTGTCAACGGTCAAATATAACCCATCAACGCCCAACGGCTATAATCTTGTCAACGTTCGCCTAAAGCCATGTCAGCGTCCATTTTGGTCACAACAACGCTTGGAAAAATCTTGTCAGCGTCCAAAAATAAAATTGTTTTAAAAAGTGAAAAATGACCTTAACAAGTAATTTATCCTAGAGAAGATAACCAAAAGCTGATAATTATCATAGGGCGGCAAGCACTGTCCAGTTATGCACACTTGCATAAGCATGATAGACATAACAGTCCTCTAGTGTCCCTTGCTAACAAAAATTCTTAACAACCAAGTTACCTTATAAAATCCTTGTTACTCCCAGGTAAAACCCATATCAAAATGATTCACAAGTCTCCCAACAGACCACAACCAATTCTAGGCCAAAAATGTCTTGGCAGCATGCAAAGTTGATATACTATGCATGCTACAGTGCCTCATGGTTTAGTAAAACTAACCCATACTCACCTGTGGACACAATCTAGAATTGTGATAAGAGTATCATATGGATACCCAAAAATCCTAAAGGTTCCTTAAACCTCCCCTCAAACTATGATACATGAGTTCTCAAAATATAAATGAACATTAAAAATTTATGTCAAGATAGGAATATAAATATTCCAACCATCATCCATAAACAAAACATGTCCAAATAGCTCTTCAAAGATCCATAAGCAACTCTGTATCCAATGGTATAAAGCTACCACCTACCTACACATTTAGATGAAAACCACAAAACTAACATTTGTTGCTGACAGCGTCCCGACAACACTTATCAGCGTTGAAGGAACTCTTGTCAGCGTTAGACAATAATATCTCTAACAACGGCAAAATAACACTTGACAGCGTTACATTTACCTTTGTCAGTGTTAAAAAAATAAAGTGGAAAATCTAAATCATCACAAAGACCAATAACAATGCATTATCCTGTACATACTTTTACAAAAAGGTTCCAAAACACATATTAAGTGAGATTAACCATCCCAATATTTGTTACCAAATATTGAAATCTTCCAGCATCAAAAGGTTTAGTTAATAAATCAGCCACATTATCTTCTGTGTCTACCCTATCTGGTTGTATTAAACCTTTCTCAAAGCAATCTCTTATAAAATGATGTCTAATTTCTATGTGTTTGGTTTTAGAATGATGTACAGGATTTTTAATAATGCATAAAGTACTGTTATTGTCTACAAAAATCTTGGTATGCATAAAATTATACCCATAATCCAACAGCTGGTTCTGAATCCATAAGACTTGTCCACAACAAGCAGCTGCTGCAACATATTCTGCTTCAGTTGTAGAGTTTGCCACCACTGTTTGTTTCTTGCATTGCCAAGATATCAATCTACTCCCAAGAAATTGGCATCCACCAGTTGTGGATTTCCTATCAAACTTGTCACCACCATAGTCACTGTCTGAATAAGCAATAAGGTCCAATGGAGAATCTTTTGGGTACCATAATCCAAGATCTGGATAACACCTTAGGTACCTAAAAATTCTCTTCACAGCAAAAAGGTGACATTCTTTGGGAGTCACTTGATGGCGTGCACATGCACACACAGCAAACATGATGTCAGGTCTTGAGGCTGTAAGATACATCAATGATCCAATCATTGATCTATAGTGCCTAACATCCACATCCTTTCCAGCTCCAATTTTTCCCCAAGGGTGTTGCCTATCCATAGGAGTGGAAGCCTCCTTCTCATGTGGAGAAAAACCATATTTCTTCAAGATTTCAGCTACATACTTGTCTTGGGAGAAGAAGATACCATCTTCTTTCTGCTGAACTTGTAAACCTAGAAAGAAGTTCATCTCACCCATTGCACTCATCTTGAATTTATCTGTCATGAGCTTGGAAAAATCCTCACTCATTTTTGGATCAGTAGACCCAAAAATGATGTCATCAACATAGACCTGCACAAGCAACACATGTTTTCCTTTCTTCTTTGTAAATAGTGTCTGATCTATGGTGCCCCTCTTGAATCCATTGTCCACCAAATAGGTAGACAAGGTACCATACCATGCTCTAGGGGCCTGATGAAGTCCATACATTGCTTTCTTCACTCTATAGACCTTGTCTGGATTTTCAGGATCTTCAAAACCAGGAGGTTGCATAACGTATACCTCCTCAACAATTGTCCCATAGAGGAAAGCACTCTTCACATCCATTTGGTAAACAGTAAAATTCATACAAGAGGCATAAGCTAAGAAAATCCTTATAGCTTCAATTCTTGCAACAGGAGCAAATACCTCCTCATAATCTATTCCTTCCTCTTGTGTGTATCCCTGAGCTACCAAACGTGCCTTGTTTCTGACCACAATACCTCTTTCATCCTTCTTGTTCCTTAGAACCCATCTTGTCCCAATTGGTCTCACATATCTAGGACAATCAACCAGCTCCCAAACATCCTGTATAGCAAATTGGTGAAGCTCATCCTGCATTGCTTCCACCCAACTTGGTTCTTTGAGAGCATCAAAAATTTTCTTGGGTTCTTCCTGTGACAGAAAACAGGCAAACAAACATGCTTGTACAAGAGGGGTATCAACCTTCTTGTGTATATTGGCAATAAATCCACCAAGACTTTGATGGGATCTTCTTGTCTGAACTGGAGCCATAACATCACCAATGATCTGAGATGTGGGGTGATCCTTTGCTGTGGAAGTAAGAACTCCTCCTTCAAAGAGTCTGGTGTCCTCAACTTCACGCTCCATGTTGCCAATATCTTCTTCAGATTCTTCTTGATCAACAGAAATCTCTTCATGGACATTGGAAGGTCCACCCTGTTCAAAATGGGAAGAGAAAAGCTGTGTAAAGGTGTCACCAAAGTCTGAACCTTGTTTGTCAGCGCTTGGGCTAACAACGCTTGAACTATTGTTGTCAGCGTTTGAGCCATCAGCGTCTGAATTGGTTGTGTCAGCGCTTGATTTCCCTTTGTCAGCGCCTGAAGAATCATGCATGTTTGTATTTGGTGGTATTTGAACACCACCATTATCCTTTCTAGCAGCAGTAGCAGCAGCATAATATTCATCTGTCTATATAGGAAGTGTAACATATTCTTTTGTGGGAGATGATTCAACTGCTGGTGGTCCATCCTTCTTAGCAACCTGTATACCTAAAACATTACCAATTCTCTTTTCCAAAACACTTGAAGTTACCTTCACAATGTCTGGATCAGTAACAGGCATATAATTTAAAGCTCTAGATAAAGGTTCTAAGTCAAACAACCAATTTGGACCACTTTCAGGATCACTAGGTTTACTTTCTAAAAACCTAACATGTACTTTTTCAAGTATACGTTTTTCCTTTTTAATGTAAACCCTATATCCTTTACTCTGCACTGAATAACCCATGAAGTAGCCTTCATCACCTTTTGAATCAAATTTACCTAGGGCCTCACTAGTTTCTAGAACAACTACATGACATCCAAAAGGCTTGAGAAAGCCAATATTGGGCTTCCTTCCCCAAAGTAATTCATAAGGTGTCTTATTATGTATCTTGTTGACCAATGCCCTATTTTGAACATAACAAGCTGTGTTAACAGCTTCAGCCCAAAAGGCTATAGGAAAGTGGGCATCAGCCAACATGGTTCTGGCTGCTTCAATAAGGGTTCTATTCTTCCTTTCAGCAACCCCATTTTGCTGTGGGGTTCTAGCTATGCTAAACTGCCTAGTAATCCCTTTCTTGGCACAAAAATCATCTAACAACTGATTTCTAAACTCACCCCCATTGTCACTTCTAATAATTTTGACCTCATTACCATTCTTCTTCTCTATCTGGGTAATGAAATTAATCAGACTTTGGGCAGTTTCACTTTTCTTGGCTAAAAAGAAAGTCCATGTAAACCTGGAATAATCATCAGTGATAACAAAACAATATGATTTACCCTTCAAACTTTCTATATTAGTTGGACCAAAGAGGTCCATATGCAATAAGTGAAGTGGTTTAGAACTAGAGTGCACCTGTTTAGACCTGAATGAGACCTTGTGCTGCTTGCCCTTAAGACATGCAACACAAGAGTGGTCATTGTGGAAAGCCTTTTCAGGCAAACCATCAACTAAACCAAGCCTCACAAGTCTATTGATATTCTTAAAGTTTATGTGCCCTAGTCTCCTGTGCCAAAGATTACTTTCATCTACTGAGGCTTTAGCATACAGACATGACATTTTATTATTTATCTTAATTCCATTAAGATTCACATTATATATGTCTTTATGCCTTGGTGTTCTAAAATCTATGTATTTTTCCTCAGGGAGCTTATAATCTTTGCTTAACACCAAGCACTCAGTATCTGTGAAAAGAACCTTATTTTTGTTATCACACACTTGTGATACACTAAACAAGTTATAATCCAGTTCTTTTACCAAGAAGACATTCTCAAACCGTAGATTGTTGGTGACAAGGGTTCCTTTTCCAGTGATGGTGCCGTAGCCCCCTCCAAAGTATACCTTATCACCATCTTGAATAGGAGAGAAATTGGTCAGATAGTCTTCCTTTCCAGTCATGTGCCTTGAGCATCCACTATCCCAGTATCCATAATCATTGATCTTCTTCTGAATGCCCTGCACATAAAGAAAACACATTAGTTTTCTTTGGGAACCCAAGCCTTGGAAGACTTGGATTCATTTGGTTGTTCAACAAGAACAGACTTGGTTCTTATAACAACCCCATTTTCATCCCTGTTTGAATGAAATTCCCAGTTAACCCCAATTGGTGTTGACAATGCCTTTGAAATATAATGAAACCTGTTGCATGTCATAGAAATACCTGTAGAATTAGGGTTTTGGTCTTGTTTTGGTCTCCATGTTAAGCTAGTAGAAGCTTTAGACCTATTTCCCTGTGGTTGCAAATACCTAGGTTTAGCAGTGTGTCTGTCAGCGCTGAAATTTCTCTTGTCAGCGCCCCGATTGCTCTTATCAGCGTTGAACCTAGGGTTTGCTACAGGAACCCATTGCCTATTTGACCAAGTGTTTGACTTTTGAAAAGGTCTTAGGCCTTGTGTGTTAGACCCTCTAGAAAAGAATGGGGCTGGTCTAACAACTTGTGAACTTTTGTTCACAAAGGTATTGGGTCTGACAGTGTTTGACCTATGTTGACTTTTGTCAGCGCTGAAATGGTTCCTATCAGCGTTGACATTGGAAGCGTTGACACATTTGTATGCCAAATGTGAGAAGCTACCACATGTGTAACAAGCTTTTCTAGACATAGTCTTAGGTCTAGAAGCAAAGAAGCCTGTTCCATGGTTACTAACTTGGCTTTCTGGTGACCTAGTATTTCTATACATCTCAGCATACTTAACACTAGGTTTTCTAACAGTTTGTGGGCCAAGGTCAACAGCTTTGCCAGTGGTAGGGTGTGTGATCTTAATAGGTTTAGGATCAAGGCTCTTGATTGGTGTGGGCTCATTTGGACTTTCACACAACAACCCTCCCTTAACAAACAAGGTGTGGTTAGCTTTCTTCCACTCATCTAGGTCAGTCAGTTTTTGCTTGTATTCCTCAACTGGGGAAGTCACTCTAGGTGGAGGAATGAATTCCTCCTCTTGGCATTCTGGCAAGCCAGTCCAAGATAAGTCCTTTGATTGGACACCATAGAAATCCCCAGCTGGTGGTGGAACACCAGTATAATTATTCATCCCAATCCCACTCATATCCTTAGAGTCTCTTTGTTTACTAACACACTCTCCTAGGGATTGTGTGGCCTTATCAAATCTCTGGATTTTAAGACTCACATTATCTTTATTTTTGTTAGCCTCCTCTAACTGAGCTATCAAATCAAGATTAACCCTATTTACTATATCTTGAACATCCTTACTCTGATGTAACTCATGTTTTAAGATATTTATTTGATCCTTTAAATCAAACTCCATTTTCTTATTCTCAGCTACTGTCTTTTCTGTTTGGGTAAGAGCAATTTGATAATTAGATACTTTGCATCTTTCAGTACTTGCCTCATCTAATAATTTAACTATCTCTTGTTTTAGTTTTTCAGTATTTAAACAACAACCCTTAGAACAGAAAGCATCATCATATACCTCATTATCTGATGAAGAGGAGGAGTGTGCCATGAGAGCATATTCAGCATGCTCTCCTTTAACTTCAGCAACCAAAGCTCTGTCCTCTTCCTCATTCTTAGCCATCCAGCTCCAGTCCCATTCTCCAACTCCATCAATTTGTTGAACAGCAACCATGGCCTTGGGATCTGGGCTCTTAATCATTTGGCTTGAAGGCTTCCCAGCATCAGATCTTCTTGGAGATCTACATTCCCTCATAAAGTGCCCCATCCTATGACAGTTGTAGCACTCAATCTTGGACTTGTCAAAGCCAGCAACATCCTTAGCATTAAAGGTCATCTTCTTCTTGAACCTTTTATTAAACCTGTTAGCTCTTAAGCTTACAAGAGCCATAGTCCACTTGATGTCCATCTCTTCCAATTGTTCATCACTTATCTGCTCAAGATCTTCATATGTAATCCTTGAATCACTGGGCAAAGAAGCAATGAATGCACACACAGTATCTAGATCAAAACCAGCAGGTTTAATTCTATCAGCGCCATGATTGTGTGTGTCAGCGCTTGAGTACAAAGCGTTGACAGGATATGATCCAGCGCTGACAGACTGACATCCAGCGCTGACACCTTGAGATCCAGTGGCTGGATGTCCATAGAAGTTCATGGAATCAAATTGGCCTTCACTTTTTGAGAAGAAGGCCATGTTACTACTGGAAGATTTATTATGACTATCCAATTGCCATTCATTCTCCAACAGTCTTAGTTTGTTGAAGATGTCATCAAACCTGGAGGTCTTGTGGGTGTTATTGACAAGAATGGATCTTGTCTCAATCTTCCATACATCACCAAGGCTTTTGAGAAAAGTAGCATTCAATTCAGGGTCATCAATCTGTGTTCCCATGAAGGAAAGTTGACTTGTGATGTCAAGAAGTCTACTTCTCACACTGCTGAGATTTTCATTGGGTTGAGCTTTAAAGACAGCATACTCATGCAAGAGTTGCTTCTTCTTTTCTTCTTTTGTGTCAGCATTGCCACCATGTGCTACTTCAAGAGCTTCCCAAAGCTCTTTTGCAGACTCAAAGCGTTTGTACTTGTGCTGATTCTCATGACCTAGGGCATGTTTCAAGATGTTCAAGATTTTCATGTCCACCCTCTTCTTGGCTATATCTTCAACAGCTACAGCTCTCCCATCTCCAGGCTTTTCCACCTTATCAGCTTCAGGACAATTAGGAACAGCTGTCCTTGTGGCAATTGCAGCAGTAATCTTTGCTGCTTTGTCGAATGTGTTCCCATATTCGATAATCTCCCAAAGAGTGTAGTCATGAATAGCTATATATTGCTCAAAATTGGACTTCCAAAGCTCAAAGTTCCTGGCATCAAACATAGGAATTTTGATACTAGGGTTTGAGGAATTGTTTTGTAGCAAAGAAGCAGGTTGATCTGTGCCAGACATGATGTTTTTAGGGTTTTGAGAATTTTAGGGTTTTTAGGGTTTTTGGTGTTTTAGGGTTCTTGCGTTACTTAAAGATCAAAAGTTTCTCAACAAGCTCTGATACCACTTGTTGATCCCAAACTTAGATCGATTAAGCTTTGTGTATACGAGATTAGATCAAGTACTACACGTAGAGAAACCTTTGCTTATGAATAAAGTAACAAAGTATTATGCGGAATTAACACTTGATCTAAAACACAAAGATGTTAAACAAACTTTCACTTGTATTAGAATAATCGTACTTGGTTACAATGAAAGAGTTTTTAACAATCGAAAACTTATGAAAACTGATATTAAACATAAACCTAAAAGATCTTCTTTTATAGAACAAGAAGTCTTGTACAATAAGCTACGAATCAACTATTCTAGGTAAAGATAAACATAGAAAATACATTGTCGTCTCTATCCTTACTAGAAGTATTCTAGAATATAATAAACGTGTAGCTCACATCTTCATCAGTGCTTGTCTTCAATCTGTCAACGCTTGACTTTAACTTGTCAACGCTTATGCTGTCAGCGCTCACTTTGCTCTTGTCAACGCTTGAGTTGTTCTTGTCAGCGTTCAAGTGTTCTGGCCTAAATTTATTCCCAACAACCCCTAAACCAGATCAAACCCCATGTTCTTAGTGTTCATAATAAAAATTAGGCATTCCTTAATCATTATGAATTAAGGGCTAATTTTTTCCAGAATAATGATTAAGGGTCCTATTATCACAACCCAACCTTAAAACCCTCCACCTCATCATCCCTTTTGTCACATGCTACCTCCCCTGCCCCACCCTTCACGTCCAAACAAGAATGAGCCAGAAGATCAACGCCCCAAAGCCTTGCTTACTTTTCAAGCCTAGAATGGACGTCCAAGATTACATATCCACCACTGGCATCACATGTTCCTTCCCAAACATACAAAAATCAGTCACATGAAGCCAAGTTATTCAAATTTTCAAAAGGAAAATTGGGGACTTTACAGCTAGGGTTTACGTTTTCCTTTGCATTTCTAGATACATTGTATGCCTATATAAAGGCCCTAGGACTTTACATTTCAACTGCTTTTGGTTTTTCCTTGTTCAACTTCTTGTAAATCCTCTTTTCATTTAATGAAAGTGTGTTGAGTTTTGTTGAAGAAAGACCAAGTGCCATCTTATTTTAAGCTTGTTATTGATATATGTTAACTGTAATTGGACCTTAAAACGTTTTTCAAACCTTGTGTAAGAAATTACACATTGGATCAAAATTTGATATTTTGCTAAGTTCTTGTTTCAACCCTGTAATTCTTGGGTTATAGGGTTGATCATAGCATCCTAATTGTGATATTAAGGTGTGGTGAGGCTTATAACTTGGGGATAATCAAGTGTGGGGTAACAAGGTTGCATTAATCAAGTTTATTTTCCAAAAAGTCACCTTTCTGTTTTTGATTTTGTTCTCTAACCTTGTTGAATCTTAGCAGGGTTGTTATTGGAAGCTTGTGCTTGTTCTAGCTAGCACATAAGCTCATAAATTCGTGGGTGTGGATGTACATCCATGAGGTTTGTCTAAAATCCTTGAAAATCTGACAAATATTGGAATTTTTGTGGATTTGTGCTCTATTGGTGTTCTTGTTGATTTCTTGGCTTGAATCTGCTTGGTCTTGCATGATAAAGTTGTTTATATGCTAGATTGATCATTGGGTTAACTGAATCACACTTTTTCTTGTTTAAATTTGGATTTGAAAAGATAAAGGGGTGTTTGGGTCTACCTGTTTAAGTTGAAATCTTGGTATTGTGTTGATAGAAGTGTGTATTTATGCTCTATATCTGATATATGCCTTGTTGAGAGTGTTTTGCTGCAAGTTTTTGTGTTTGAAACTTCAAATCATACAATCTGCTATAACTTGGTGAATTTAACTGTTTTTTACCTAAGATTTTGGTGAAATCTAGTATTTGTGCATGCTTAGGGTTGAAAGTTGTTAAAACATCATTATTATAACTTATTTGATAGATATTGAGTGTTGAATCTGGCTTATTGGTCAAATACATCAGCAAAGTGTAAAACTGCATGTGTTAGTGTTCATCAGTAACATTCATCAGCTTGGATCTTGCTTAATTCTTTGAATCATTGCATGAAACTTGTTTAGACTTGTTTATTTGAGTTTAATATAGCTTGTGTATGCATTTGGTGGAATTTGGTTGGCTGAATTGTGCTCTAAGTGCTTTTTGAACCTAAACTTCTTATTGTTTCATGTCTGTGCTAGATCTGGTACTTTATTGATTAAACTGTAACAATTGGGTGATTGTGTTTGTGATATTTTGATTGTTATTGACTCCGTTTGATCCAAAGATCATTTGGGTGCCTTTGTGTAATCTGAATCTCCAAAAAGTTCACTAACGACAAAAAGTCAAACAAGTCAAGTAGTGGAAAAAGTTTCCACTGCTCAACACCCAAAACTAGCCCCTGCTAGTGTTAAATTGAACTCAGCTTATCAATAAGCTATTTTAGCTTATCCAGCCCTGCAACAACTTATTTTTTGTGATAGATCTTCATTATTTGACCCATTTGATTAGACTAGAGCTTATTGGACTTTGACTTTGACTTTTTACTAGAAAACCAACTTATTTGACTTTTACATAAGTGCTTATTTGCTTTTTCCAGCTTATTGAGTCAGCTTATTTGAAAAATCTTTGTTGATTTTGCTTAATACAGTCATTTAAAAGCTTTAGAAACTTGAATCAGCACTTGGGGTGGCCTAGAACTCAAAAACGACTATTTTGTCGTTTTCTGTAGATTGCTTATTGCATTTTCAGGCTTATTCCTTGGGCTTATTTCAATTTTTTTTACAGAAGTCTTATTTAGGACAAAAGAAGATTGTGTGTCTAATTTCAGCTTATGGCATTGGCTTATAGCTTAATGGGCCAAAAAGCCCATTAAGAATAAGCTGTTTGGTATAAGCTAGCTTATTTCACACTTTCAGCTTTTGGGCCTTTGGAAAAAGTTGTTTAAAATCAAATTTTGAGTCAAGTAGTTCTTTTTGGGCTTATTTTGGACACTTTTTTTATATTGGGCCCAAATTAGCCCATTTAGTGATCTGTTTTGGGTATAGCCCATTTTCTAGGCCTATTAGGGGTATTTAGGTAATTTCACTTTCATTTCTGAGTTATTTAGGTTAAATTAAGCTAGTTTGCAAGTTTTTTTAATTTTTTTATGATTTTTGGATTTTTAATAATATTTTAATATTATTTTATTATTAAAAATTAAAAGTCTGATTTTCTAAGTTTTTATATTTTACCTAGATTGTAGACACTTAATTAGAAATTTTGCAACTTTCCAAATATTTTTAGAGTCTTTTAGTTATTTTCTAGAATTAATTTAAGTTTTAATTGATTTTAATAGTTTTTAATTGTTTAAAAATTGTTTTTAGTGGTTTAAAATTTTGAAAAATACTTTTTAGCTTAATTAGGGTATTTTTAAGGTTTACAAACTTTAAGATCTTGTTTTGGACTTTTTAATAGTTAATATTGATTTTTAGGGCTTTAATTAGCATTAAAAAGTCATTATTTTATTAATTTAAAGGTTTTGGCAAGTTTGGATTCTTTGTAAACTCTTAGAATATTTTTGTGGATTTTTTGTGATTTTTAGGAATTTTTAGGGTAAAATTTTAATTTTGGTTCTTTTTACGTTTTTACGTGTACACCTTTTTCGTCTTAATTTAATTCGACATCGTAACCGTCACTCTCTTCTTATCTCATTTCTATTTTTCTTTCTCACAAATATAATCACAAAGATGATCATTTCCTCACACACACACTAAGCCTCCTTGAGAACGATTCCCCATCTTGGGTCATTTGTACACGGTTTTCCTAAATCGTCGTACTTAATACTTGCCACTTTTGCTCTCTTTTCTAAAGAGTAGTAAAACCACTACATCATTTTGGCGCCGCTGCCGTGGAGGCTGTTGTGTTTTGATTTGGAATTGTTGTTTTTATTTACTAACCAAAATAGTATTTGTATTAGTAGCACTCTACTAATACATATTATCGGTTTTCGATTTTTGTGTGAATACTATTACTATATTGTATACGTAGAACAATAAATTCACAAGTACTCCAAATACGTGAGAAATCACAACCTTGACTTGGGAGATCATTACCCAATCATTGTATTCGAATCTCAAACCAAAGAAAAAGGTAAAAATAGATAAATACTTTCGTGAAGCTCAATCTTGAAAAATACAAACTATAAGGTGGGTATAAGGCGGATATTATAAAATATATCCTAAGGAAAAAGGCTCTTAAGTGCTTCGCGCCGCCTCGTTTCCCCGCTTGCTTGTGAGTGTTCGATTTTGAGAGCTAATCGAGGGTTTTGCCGCCCAAAGTATTACTAAGTATCATATATATTTTCTTGGTTTCATTGATTAAACCCACTTGAACGTTTTGGTGTTCCACCAACGTTCTAAAGTCATCGAAGGCGTTCACTTCACGTGATCGTTTTCATTCCTTGAGGCTTCTTTAATCGAGAGATTTGATTAAGGAGGAGATTTGTAGATTTTTGTCTACTTAATACATTCACCAAAATCAAAAAGGTTAATACAATCAAAAACCACAAAAAAATTGAAAAATACAAAACACCAAAAAGAATCTTCTTTGCTCGTCCCCTCGTTGTACGTGACGTTTATGCTAACTCGTAATCAAGCAACACGTGCACGTAAACGAAAGAACAAAACTCCCACTCCCAATCTTTCTAGTGAGGAATCTCCTATTGACGAACCCATTGTAAGAGAAGCACCAACCATGTCGAATCGAACTATGATGGAGTTACTTCAAGCACCCACCGAGGTTATGGAGAGGCTATTGTGATTCCCGCTATCCTTGCGGAGAATTTTTAGGTGAAAACGGATTTGTTGTCGATGATCCAAAACAACAAATTCCATGGTGATGAGAAGGACAATCCACACAACCATATCCGCCAATTCAATCGTCTTACCGCCACTTGCAAGTTTAAGGATGTCTCGAATGACTCGATTAAGATGATGCTTTTTCCGTATTCCTTAGCGGGGCCCGCTAAAATTTGGTTAGAGAAAGAGCCACCCAATTCTATATTGACGTGGAAGGATCTCGTGTCTAAGTTTGTGAACCAATTTTTTCCGCCCTCTAAGACTACGCACTTGAAAAACGAGATTTCAAAATTTTCACAAGAGTTTAATGAAAGTTTTTCAACGGCTTGGAATAGGTTTAAGGAGATGTTACATGAATGTCCTCATCACGGTTTTTCCGACTTGCATCAAATTGACACGTTTTACAATGGACTTAATGATCATGAAAGGGAATATTTAAATGCCGCCGCGAGTTATAATTTTTTGTGTAAAACAGTTGAGGAAGCTTTGGTGATAATTGAGAATAGATCTAAGGTGTATAGTCCTCGTAGCACGTCTAGTGTTCGTAAGGCTTCGTCTTCGGCTTCACCTTCTTTGTCTACTACCATCGATGCTTGCTAAATTGAGGCGAACTTGGAAAACAAGTTTTTTGATAAGCTTAAAGGACTTTTGATTGAGTTTAAAGTTGGTGAACCTAGTGCTCTCGCTACGGCTAAAGCGGTTGAGGTTTCGTGCATGTATTGTGGTGGAGGTCATGATTTCTCCGAGTGCATTACCAACGGTGGTAACACTTCGAGTGCCTACGCGGCCACGGGAAATTACAACCAAAACGGTCAAGTTTCCCGCTCTAATCAATTGACTCCACCGGGTTTTGGTTCAAATCAAAATGCTAACAGCAACTATCGCAACAATCAAGTTGGTTTCAAAAACAATTTCAACAAGGGAAACTATGGTAATCAAGGGGCTAATAATCAAGTTTCAAACAAAAATCAAAATGATTTTCAAAACAACAACAAAGGTTTGCAAACATTGAAAGATCTTCCAAATGAATTTGTTGAATACGCTAATGGGAATGATGCTAGGTTTGACAATATTCAAAGAGAAATCATTAACCTAAGATCCGAGTTTAAAAACGACTTGAAGAAAGAGTTGAAAAATGAGTTAGCTAATGAACTTAAGATCCATACCAACAAGATGGAAGGAACCGTAACTAGGTTGCAACAAAACCAACAAAAAATGGAACAAGGGCAACATGAGATAAAGCAAGAAATGGTCAAAGCCGAGAAAAGGCAATACAAGTTTGAAGATAAAATCTCGTCTATTTTTGAGGCAATACTGTGTAAACCGTCTTCGAGTAGTCTTCCTAGAAACACCGTATCCAACCCTAAGGGTGAGATGAAAGTGATTACCACACGTAGTGGTAAGACACCTAAGGAACCGACTCCTCAACCAATTGCTCCTACAGAGGAAGCAATTGAGGAAGAACCCGAGGTGGTGGTCGAAAAGGAGCATGTACCAATCCCACGAAGTACCGCTCATTCCACACCTACGGTCGACCCTTTACCAACATTGGAACCCAAGATTCCAAAGGCTATGCCTACTGTGCCTCAACCCACACCACCTTTGCCCTATCCATCGAGACTTAGGAAGGAGAAACATCAAGAGCGCGACAATTACCAATTTGAGCTTTTTATGAAAATGTTTCGTGATTTGCACTTTAATGTGAGTTTCGCCGATGCTTTGGTCATGATGCCTCGATTTGCCGCTAACTTTAAGAGTATGTTGAACAACAAGGAGAAATTGCACCAATTGTCTAGTTGTTCATCGGTTTATCTTAATCGCATACCTCAAAAAGTCGGTGACCCCGGTAAATTTTTGATCCCTTGTGCAATCCAAGATATGGAGGAATGCTTCGCCTTGGCCGATCTTGGTGCTAGCATTAACTTGATGCCACTTGCAATCTTCAAGTCGCTCAATCTTCCTTATCTTACTCCTTCACTAATGTCTATCGAGTTGGCCGACCATTCCACGATTCCCGCATGTGGTTTGGCGGAAGACGTTTTTGTGAAAGTGGGGAAGTTCTACTATCCCGTAGAC
This sequence comes from Glebionis coronaria, assembly GCA_025667525.1. Classification (NCBI taxonomy): domain Eukaryota; kingdom Viridiplantae; phylum Streptophyta; class Magnoliopsida; order Asterales; family Asteraceae; genus Glebionis; species Glebionis coronaria. The sequence goes on along the minus strand of CM046882.1, from coordinate 167,527,106 downwards.
TTTATCATTGTTGATATCCCCACGGATCCTCAAGTTCCTCTTATTTTAGGTCGTTCATTTTTTGATACGTCTATGGCTTTGATCGATGTTCATGCTAGAAAGATCACCTTACGTTTCAACGACGAGGAACTTGTTATAAACGCAACTCAAAACTCTCAAATTTCTCATGTTTATTCCGTTGCAACCATAAACCTCGTTGATATGATTGACGTGGTTTGCGAGGAATTTTCACAAGAAGTTCTAGGTTTTGGTGATGAAGAAACTAGTCGCAATCCCACTATGTTAGATCCAATTCTTGATAATTCGACAACAACCTTCACTCCCTTTGAAAGTGGTGGTTTTACGTTGGAAGAATTCGATGTTCCACGTACTTGTAATGAAGACCTCGACAACGATGAGGACTTCTTGATTATCAAGGATTTTCTTAACGATTTCCCATTTCCTCCACCCGAGGAGGTTATGAGTATCGAGCCCAAATCTTCACTTGAGGAACCACCTATCCTCGAGTTGAAAGATTTACCTCCTCATCTCGAATATGTATATTTGGAGGAGGGCGACAAGTTGCCGGTTATTATTGCGAAGGAACTTTCAAATGATGAAAAAACCGCACTTGTCGATGTTCTAAAGGATCACAAAGGGGCAATTGCATGGAAGTTATCCGACGTTAAGGGGATCGATCCCAAATTTTGTACCCACAAAATCTTAATGGAGGAGGATTACAAGCCCGCAATCCAATGTCAAAGGAGGGTGAACCCCAAAATTCACGACGTCATCAAAAAGGAAGTCCTTAAACTCCTTGACGCGGGAATGATTTACCCTATTTCCGATAGCCCTTGGGTGAGTCCTATTCATTGTGTCCCTAAAAAGGGAGGAATGACCGTTGTGTCAAACGATGCCAACGAGTTAATTCCCACTAGACTCGTGACCTGATGGAGAGTGTGCATTGACTATCGTAAGTTGAATGAAGCCACTCGAAAAGACCATTTTCCCTTGCCCTTCATGGACCAAATGTTGGAGCGTCTTGCGGGAAACGATTTCTATTGCTTTTTAGATGGTTTTTCCGTATACTTCCAAATTCCCATCGATCCTCGTGATCAAGAAAAAACTACGTTTACGTGTCCATATGGAACGTTTGCCTATCGTAGAATGCCATTCGGACTTTGCAATGCACCGGGAACCTTTCAAAGGTGCATGATGGCTATTTTTCATGACATGATCGAGAAGAAGATGGAAGTCTTCATGGATGACTTTTCCGTGTTTGGTAATTCGTTCACTTCGTGTTTGTCGAATCTTGAGAGAATGTTGAAACGTTGTGAGGAAACCAACCTTGTGCTCAATTGGGAAAAGTGTCATTTTATGGTTAAGAATGGAATCGTCTTAGGGAACAAGGTTACGAAAGCGGGGATTGAGGTAGATCAAGCTAAGGTAGACGTCATCGCCAAATTACCTCATCCCAAAACCGTCAAGGGAGTTAGGAGTTTCCTAGGCCACGTGGGCTTTTATCGTCAATTCATCAAGGATTTTTCAAAGATCTCTCGACCCATTACACATCTTCTTGAAAAAGAGGCACGTTTTGTCTTTGACGAAGATTGTGTACGAGCCTTTGAAATCCTTAAGAGGAAACTTACCGAAGCTCCCATTCTTGTTGCTCCCAATTGGAACCTCCCCTTTGAGCTCATGTGTGATGCTAGTGATTACGCTACCGGGGCCGTATTGGGGCAACGTCATGAAAATAACTTCTTGCCTATTCACTATGCTAGCAAGACGATGACTGAGGCTCAACTTAAATACACTACAACAGAAAAAGAGTTCCTTGCCGTGGTGTATGCATTTGAGAAATTCCGACCTTATCCCGTCTTGACGAAATGCATAGTGTATACGGATCATTCGGCTATCAAGTATCTCATGGCTAAACAAGATGCAAAGCCGAGATTACTTCGTTGGATTCTCCTCCTTCAAGAATTTGACCACAAAATTGTTGACAAAAAAGGAGCCGAGAATCTAGCGACCGATCATCTTTCTCGTTTGGAAGATCCACACCAAACTGTTTACGAGCCCAAGGAAATCACCGAAACATTTCCGCTCGAGACACTTGGTGTAGTGAATTCTAAGCTTGATTCTTCCACCCCATGGTTTGCGTACTTTGCAAATTACCATGCGGGTAACTTCATCATCAAGGGTATGACGACTCAAGAAAAATGGAAATTCTTTCGTGACGTCAAGTTCTACTTTTGGAACGACCCTTACTTGTTTCGAACTTGTGCGGATCAAATCATCCGACGTTGTGTATTTCGCACCAAAGCCTCTAATGTCACACCCCACCATGGCGGAATATGGGGCGTGACGTATAGATATCATCACAACAACAGCGTGTCTATACAGAGAACTAAATGAAATTGAAATATCATAAATTACGACACAAATGTCGTAACAATATCTCAACAATGCATGCGTCTAGGTAAGTAGGTAACAGGCCTATCTTACCAAAGACATTCAAATAACACACATCAAACATATAGGTATCAAACAATATACTAAATCAAAAGACAAAATAAAATCTAAGAGGAAAGGGATTCCTCCTAATGCAATTCTAGCAGCCTCTACACTCTAGCCACTTCTAACATCATCCTCCTCAACTACCTCACCTGAAAATGACACTAAAATCTGTCAACATAAAGTTGGTGAGAACATAGGTTTAAGTTATCTAGAACATCATAAGAAACCTTTACATCCGCTGCAAATTAGTTGAAGGAAAACAATTTATAGTAATGGACTATAATGTGATAATCATGTTACATGCATCCACAACAAAACATAAACCAAGTACCGATCACATCTACAATTCACAAAGCACACTATAACAATCAAGAAGTATCCCGTCACACACACAAGAACACACACCACACTATCCGGATCTTTGCCACACCACCTGTGGAAGATGAACTATATCCCCGTCGAGATATTCTGCCTCCGAAGAGACGATGCACAAGTACTCAGGACGGATCGTGAACTCACCTGATAGCACATCAAGCTAACACTCATACAAACCTATAAAATCATACACGACACCGTTAGCTCAGGTCTTAACACCCAAGTTAAGTAACAATCAAGGAGATGAATATAATCACCCAATCCCCACTATCTAGTTCTCCCACTACAAGCTATTCTATACGTAAAATTCCAGTTTTTCCCCGGTACGGTTTACTAGTCACTAAACGATCACATGAAGTGAACTTAACACCACACTTGACTCCTACCCTACTGGAGTTATGTTGTTATATGATCTAAGAACTTAAAAAACCAATTTTACTTTCTAATTACACGTTTAACCCTTTCGTTTAGTCTCTACGCCAAAAGTCGTTTTCACCAAAACTGATTTTCTGTACATGCTAAATGTTAGACACCAAAAGCCCGACCTAAACACCATAACTTTTATTGAAAACCTCCATTACTTTTATATACATTATAAAGAGTTCTCAAATAAAAAATCTTTGGCTATCTCATTTGTTTGGTTAGGTTTTGACTCAAATCCCCGAAATCAAAATTTATTCCTGAACAGCGCACTGTTTTTGTAAAAATTATTTGATGACCTTCCCGAACTCCATTTTCTACCAACCTTACATTTTTTAAAGTTAGACTCTCTGAACTTAATTTTAAAAAAAAGAAACTCGACCAAAGGTGCTACCTACTACCCGGAACAGTCGACACAAGACAGCTTTAACAATCCGACTGTTTTACGCCTTTATGCACTAACCCTCTAAACATCATTAATTATCCCTAAATTTATAACAAAAACCCTAAAATCATTAATGGATCTTAATTAATATATTTTTCCAGAAAATTAATAAAAACCTAATCATCTCAATGATGGTTAATTAACAATACAATTATGATTAATTAATAAAAACATAAATTATATTAAGGTTTAATTGATCACTTACCTTGAAACAACAAAAATTAATGAACCCTAATCATAATTTCGACTTCTCTTGATATACATGGAAGATTTAGACTAATTTTAGGTTTATTTAGGGTTATTAGTCGTTTTTAGGGGTCCAGGGGTGTTTATATAGGCCTTGGTAACCTTCTGGACAAGTTTAGGCCAAATTAGGACTTTTAAATGGTAATTATCCTATTTTTATTAATTTAATTATTAAAATTAAGGCTATGGGACCCACAAATTCGACTCCTCTCTGTGTTTTATCATATTTACACTCTCCCCCTTCTATTTTATGTTTATTTATACTCCTATACACTTTCGGGACCAAACCGGGTACCCTTTTGCTAATTTTTCGACTTTTTACGCGATTTTTGAACTAGCCTTCATTTCTAAAAGTTTCTAAATATACAAAGTAACTATAAAACTTATCCTAACCATACTATATATACTTAATACATACATACAACATACGATACGTACATGAAACCTTATCAAAACGATACCCGAACTTTTCTGCAGTTCATTTCTAAACTCATTTCATTTCATTTCATTTAATTTCCAACTTATACCATGATTTACACATTCATGTGAACTCATGAGCATGAACCAACCCCATCAAATCATCATATAACGTACCATCTACTACGTAAACAATGTCTAACATCATGATAAAGTCTCAAATATGAGCACATAACACATAAACGCACACCAAGCACATGATCAATATCAAATAGTCAAAAGTGAAAAATCCAAAATCTAGGGTTGTCACATCAGTCCCTCCTAATAGAAATCTCGTCCCGAGATTTACTCCATAAGCTCAAAAAAATTTCATTTCACAACCAACTCGCTATCTCTCTCATAAGAACGTAACCGGATCATCCGTATGACTACAACAACGCCCTCAATGAATATAAGGTCACGACAAATTTTAGGACTCCCAACTTTGGATAAACGATCAAGCCCATGGACAACTAACGGACGTTTACGTGAACGAATTTAAAAATATGAACCAAAACCATGAGACTCCAAAAGATACTAAACATAAAACGTGTATCGACTCCCAACGAACCATGGAAACGGACCAATGACACAAGAAGCACCCAGCGACAACCAAAACGTATTACGACCGGTGACATACTATTAAAACCTTGTGCAAAACCAAATTTTACCCCAGAATGGATTTTGTACCTTAATGTATATTAGTTGTTCTAAAACCATGGTATCACATTAGTAATTTATGTAATCATTTGACGAAAAAAAATCTAGTCTCTTCACGAACGATCAATTGTCTAAAGCACACAACACAATATCACGCGTCAACATTGACTCCGGAACCCACATTATTCATTAATGTAACAATCTCTATGATGGATACATCTAAAATCCTATCCCAAAGCAGCCCTATGTTAGCCTTCTAAGTGTCCACTATCCCAAAATACCCAAAACACGAGTTTAAACCATGTTGTCCAAAAATTAATCTTGAACTCGACAGTTGTACAATTAATTCGACCAAGCTACTGACTTCCATTGACAATACGTTCTAAATATTTGAAAAGTACGCTCCGGGTACATAACTTTAGGCTTTTGAATCACCAAAAAATCATTAAAAACGAATAAGTTATAACCAAAACGATTTTTACCTAGAATCTGCCCAGACATTAGCGACAGTTTCTGACAGTTTAGCGATGAATTCTGACAATTTAGCGACAGTTTCTGCCTACTCCGATTTATAACAAAAAAAAACAATTTGAAACCCTAAAACCCCTCATTAATTACCAAATTCAAGACCTAATTTATTTTAATTCCAGAAAATTAGAAACCCTTACCCATCATATGAGTAATTACATGATTTTAACATATTTAATTAAATAAGAACAAGAATTTAGCTAAAGATCATTAGCTTTAGGTGATCAAAACCAATTTTAGTTTTTTTTTAAAAAAAAATAATAATAAACAAGCCATACTTATATCTTAAAAAAAATATATATCCCATCTTATTTCAAACACGCTTACGACACTTAACCCTTATTTCACCGACTACCAACAACTATTTTAACTATTTACAAATTCCATTTCTTTTACCACATAAGATACAAACTAAAAGATACCGTGATCCCAAAAAGAATTCTCCACCCTCTCAATAGCCTCTACACCAAAAGTACCGTACAAACAAATACGTGAAATGAGGACTCGATAAATGCGCTACTACAGAAGTTGAACATCCCAAAGAATGAAGAGCTATAAAACCATCCTAAGAATACAACCGATAAGTAGAAGGGATATACACATATATAGGAATAGGCGTACATACACTCAAATCCATACAACATATACAATACAAGCATGTATTAACCCTCTTTCATGCAACCATACTTAGGAATCCATTGATGTCGTGGTACTTGTATTACTATGTTGGCCACCATACTTATACCAGTCCCCTTTCACTAATGCATGACACTTATAAGAATTAATACTACACATAACACATCAGTCTACCAACTCAAATAAGCACATAGATCCTACAACTCATATAAGCACATAACCACAACATAAAATAAGATCCAAAATCCATGTATTAAAATAACGTAGCCAATGCATGAAACATATAAACTCGTAATCCAGCTGAACCACCGTAGACAAAATTCAAAATGTATAAAGAACATGAAAACGTAATTAAATGAAATCCAACAATGACTGGCGTATACGACTACAGTTTAACCCGCACTATTCAAAACTAAAAAAGAAAATAACATGTAGCTAAGTATGAACTTACTATGGTTCAATTCATACTAGTCAAAATCTCGTAATAAATAACATCCAAACATATCAATTAATATAAAATGCACATGTACTCCTATGACGCCTATATGCAGGGACCCTTAAGCTATAGACTAGGCTACGCGACTAGGCAACCTAATTCTCTATAACCATTGTCTCTGATACCATTCTGTCACACCCGCCCATGGCGGAATATGAGGCGTGACATATAGATATCATCACAACAACAGCGTGTCTATAGAGAGAACTAAATGAAATTGAAATATCATAAATGGCGACACAAATGTCGTAACAATATCTCAACAATGCAGGCGTCTAGGTAAGTAGGTAACATGCCTATCTTACCAAAGACATTCAAATAACACACATCAAACATATAGGTATCAAACAATATACTAAATCAAAAGACAAAATAAAATCTAAGAGGAAAGGGATTCCTCCTAATGCAATTCTAGCAGCCTCTACACTCTAGCCACTTCTAACATCATCCTCCTCAACTACCTCACCTGAAAATGACACTAAAATCTGTCAACATAAAGCTGGTGAGAACATAGGTTTAAGTTATCTACAACATCATAAGAAACCTTTACATCCGCTGCAAATAAGTTGAAGGAAAACAATTTATAGTAATGGACTATAATGTGATAATCATGTTACATGCATCTACAACAAATCATAAACCAAGTACCGATCACATCTACAATTCACAAAGCACACTATAACAATCAAGAAGTATCCCGTCACACACACAAGAACACACACCACACTATCCGGATCTTTCCCACACCACCTGTGGAAGATGAACTATATCCCCGTCGAGATATCTTGCCTCCGAAGAGACGATGCACAAGTACTCAGGACGGATCGTACCCCACGAACCAAGAAATCAGGACGGATCGTGTCCCACGAACCAAGAACTCAGAACCAAGAACTCAGGACGGATCGTGCCCCACGCTCCACACACATCACAACTGGTCCCATAGACGCCCATACATCTATGTACCAAAGCCAATCACAACCCAAACAAGATTCACATAGCAGAACACATATCAAAGCACATATGAGAACACATAAGCACGCAAGTCACACAATAACACATTTATGTCCACACATTTAAAACATAGTACTAAATCATGTTAAAGAACATTTCAAGTGTCATCTCCATCCTATACTGGAAAAACATTTAAAAACGTAGCAAAAATGGGACTATGAACTCACCTGATAGCACATCAAGCTAGCACTCCTACAAACCTATAAAATCATACACGACACCCTTAGATCAGGTCTTAACACCCAAGTTAAGTAAAAATCAAGGAGATGAATCTAATCCCCCAATCCCCACTATCTATTTCTCCCACTACAAGCTATTCTATACGTAAAATTCCAGTTTTTCCCCGGTACGGTTTACTGGTCACTAAACGATCACATGAAGTGAACTTAACACCACACTTGACTCCTACCCTAATGGAGTTATATTGTTATATGATCTAAGAACTTCAAAAACCAATTTTACTTTCTAATTACACGTTTAACCCTTTCGTTTAGTCTCTACGCCAAAAGTCGTTTTCACCAAAACTGATTTTCTGTACATGCTAAATGTTAGACACCAAAAGCCCGATCTAAACACCATAACTTTTATTGAAAACCTCCAGTACTTTTATATACATTATAAAGAGTTCCCAAATCAAAAATCTTTGGCTATCTCATTCGTTTGGTTAGGTTTTGACTCAAATCCCCGAAATCAAAATTTATTCCTGAACAGCGCACTGTTTTTGTAAAAATTATATGACGACCTTCCCAAACTCCATTTTCGACCAACTTTACATTTTTGAAAAGTAGACTCTCTGAACAGTCGACACAAGACAGCCTTAAAAATCAGACTGTTTTACACCTTTATGCACTAACCCTCTAAACATCATTAATTATCCCTAAATTTATAACACAAACCCTAAAATCATTAATGGATCTTAATTAATATATTTTTCCAGAAAATTAATAAAACCCTAATCATCTCAATGATGGTTAATTAACAATACAATTATGATTAATTAATAAAAACATAAATTATATTAAGGTTTAATTGATCACTTACCTTGAAACAAGAAAAATTAATGAACCCTAATCATAATTTCGACTTATCTTGATATACATGGAAGATTTAGACTGATTTTAGGTTTATTAGGGTTATTAGTCGTTTTTAGGGGTCCTGGGGTGTTTATATAGGCCTTGGTAACCTTTTGGACAAGTTTAGGCTCAGTTAGGACTTTTAAATGGTAATTATCCTATTTTTATTAATTTAATTATTAAAATTAAGGCTATGGGACCCACAAATTCGACTCCTCTCTGTGTTTTATCATATTTACACTCTCCCCCTTCTATTTTATGTTTACTTATACTCCTATACACTTTCGGGACCAAACCGGGTACCCTTTTGCTAATTTTTCGACTTTTTACGCGATTTTTGAACTAGCCTTCATTTCTAAGAGTTTCTAAATATAGAAAGTAACTATAAAACTTATCCTAACCATATTATATATACTTAATACATACATACAACATACGATACGTACACGAAACCTTATCAAAACGATACCCGAACTTTTCTGCAGTTCATTTCTAAACTCATTTCATTTCATTTCATTTCATTTCCAACTTATACCATGATTTACACATTCATGTGAACTCATGAGCACGAACCAACCCCATCACATCATCATATAACGTACCATGTACTACGTAAACAATGTCTAACATCATGATAAAGTCTCAAATATGAGTACATAACACATAAACGCACACCAAGCACATGATCAACATCAAACAGTCAAAAGTGAAAAATTCAAAATCTAGGGTTGTCACATCTAATATCCTTAGAGCTTGCCATGAGGGACCCACGGGTGGTCACCACGGTGCTAATCTCACGGCTAAGAAGGTGTTTGATGCCGGTTTCTTTTGGCCTACTATTTACCGAGATGCATAAGATCTTGTGAAGTCGTGTGACTCATGCCAACGACAAGGAAAAGCCTCACAAAAAGATGAAATGCCACAAAACATCATCCAAGTGTGTGAGATCTTTGACGTTTGGGGTATAGACTTTATGGGGCCGTTCCCATCATCTCGTGGTAATAAGTACATCCTCGTTGCGGTTGCCTACCTATCTAAGTGGGTGGAAGCTAAGGCTTTGCCCACCAATGATGCTCGTGTGGTAGTTAAGTTTTTGAAAAGCTTGTTTTCTCGGTTTGGAACCCCTCGTGCGATCATAAGCGATCAGGGAACCCATTTTTGTAACGACCAATTCGAAAGGGTGCTAAGGAAATATGGGGTTACACATCGGCTTTCTACGGCTTATCACCCACAAACGAGTGGGCAAGTCGAGGTTTCAAACCGAGCGTTGAAGAGGATATTGGAGAGATCCGTTGGGGAAAACCGACAATCTTGGTCGGATAAGTTGGACGATGCTTTATGGGCCTTTAGGACCGCTCATAAGACGCCCATTGGGTGCACTCCTTATAAGCTTGTGTATGGGAAAAATTGCCATTTGCCTATCGAATTGGAACACAAGGCTTATTGGGCCCTAAAGCATTGTAATGATGATATGGAGACCGCGGGAAAACACCGGAAAATGCAATTAAATGAATTGGATGAATTGAGGGACATTGCTTATGAAAATTCATTGATTTATAAAGAAAAAACAAAAAAGTTGCATGATTCTAAAATTAAAAACCGGGTTTTTAACATTGGGGATCATGTTTTGCTTTTTAATTCTCGCTTGAAAATCTTTTCTGGTAAGTTGAAATCCCGTTGGTCCGGTCCATTCACCGTGACCCAAATATTTCCATATGGGACCATCGAGCTAGCTCAAAATGATGGCCCCATTTTCAAGGTGAATGGACATAGGTTGAAGCACTACTTTGCCGGGGAAGTTCCATCCTTGAACTACCTCGACCAAGTCACTTTCCCCAATGATAATTAGTATTGAGGGGATCGAGTCGAGCTCATGACTCGGTAATACAAAACGAGGTGCCTCGTGGGGGAGTCCCATGCTTATCCTATGTACATATTATCGCTTTCTAATGTAGTTAACGTGTGGGGATTTGTGCCCTTCCAACCTTTGTTCCGTGGTTGTTTTTGAATTGTGGACTGTGACAATCCGTCAATTTATGGTTGATATTTTATTCTCGAATATTATTTAATGTTATAATATGAACTCACATATTTTTGGGAAGAAATTTGGATTTACGTCGACTACGTTTAAACCGGAGGATTCAACGTTACGTGCTTACGTTTACATACACCGTCTTTGGTGACAGTCCGACATTTCAGAAAATAAATTTGTCCATCAATATTATTTTGGAGTTTTGAATTTGTGTTGGTTCATAAAATCACAAATTTACGAGAAGAGATTAAGACTTACGATTTTATTTTGACGTCCTTTACGACTAAACCGGAAACCTTAGGATTACGTATTTACGTTTTCGAACTCCGTTTTTGATGAGACAATTTTTATTAGATTCGTTTTGTGCCGTTGATTCATAATTTATAAAAATGTTTTTCGTAAAACGACTCGAGGGCACGCAAATCGAGGAAAATAGAATCGAGGAATACCCGTAAATAAATGGGGATGAGACAAGATAACTCTTGCCCCACCCCCATAACATGTGGAGGCCAAGCTTCCATGACACACCCTTGTGTGTCAAAATTAAGCTAAGTTGTGGACACTTGTCCTCCTAAGTTTACCAAAACCACCTAAGACTTAAAACCACTAACTCAAACAACACACACTCATTTCTTACATGCAAAACCATCTAAAATCTCTCTCTCACTCTCCCATGGTCGTTCATATCACCACCACCACCACAATAACCATCAAAAATTTACCATAAACAAAGGCTACAATCTACATATGATGATGTCCTTTTAAAGATATGAAGATTGGAGGTGATCTTAACTTATGAAAAGGAGTTTTCATTAGGTTAAAGGGCTGATTTCATGGAGGTCTTCATCCATCCATAGGACTCAAGAAGTTGCCTTGCTAAAGTTGAAGATTTGATAACAAGAACCAAGTCTTGTTCATCAAAAACCTCATCTTTTCATCACTAATGGTGGTATAGAGATTGTTCTTCCTATCTTTTTGTTATTTTGATTATGTAATCATATATTTTCTTTCCTATTGTACATTTATATGATGATTATATGATGATAAAAGTATTGTGTGGGGATTTGGTGTTGATAAATATGATTAAAGAGATGAAAAACTATAAGAAACAAGGCTAAAATCTTGTTTAGATTGTTGGCTGTATAAAACAGTAAAGAAACAGGTCATGGACTGATAAAATGATGAAGTAGAATGGAATTACAGTAAGCTATGGGTCTTGTACACATGTGAGAGTTGGCCATGCAATGGAATCATTGTAATGAGTGAGATATGATCAAAACAAGTTTGAGGTACAAATCTGAGTTCACTGTTTTGGACGATTTTTAGAAAATACTTAGAGGATGATTCAACAGTAGCTATAGGAGAGTTAAATGGAGCACATATTATGTAGTTTATGTGATAAAAATTTGAGCTTCTATCTTCATATAGAACTTAAGATATGGCGGTTTTGGTGAAAGTGAAGATAAAAATCAGATTTTGGAAATTAAAGTATAATACTATTATATAAGCACACAAAATTTAATAGTATAAAATATAAATTAAAACCCACTAACTTATATAATACATTTATATAAATATGTACAATGGTAAATAAGTGGACATTTTATAAAAATGGTAACTTGTTAAGTTTTATAAGTTATAAAACTATAAACATGATTTTTACGACTTTTTCGGCTAATACCGTAAAATTAACGTTTTTGCTAAATAAAACTTAGACGGTTGGACCCGTCTAATGTAAACTTTATAAAACTCATATACTGATATATAAACATGAATAACAAGTAAAAACCGATAAAACCCGAACTATAGAACATACGGACATTAACGAGCTAAATAAGCATATTGGACTAATAATTGGACTAAATAAGTTAAACACTTATAAAAAGTACTTATTGGGCTTAACCCATTTAGGCCCAACATATAAAGTATAAATACTGATAATAAAAGTATAATTGGACTAATAAATAGTATTGGGCTTGTAATAGGCCCATTGGGCTTCAAAATATAAACAAGATTGAACTAGTATAACTAGTCTTGAAAAATTCCCAACACATAACACTAAAATAAGTAAATGAGAATATATAAACCCACTTGATCATCATATATATAAAATCATCATATGTATACATAATTGTTATTTTTATAAAGTCATTGGACAAACGTCTAAGACCAAGTATTATTTGTCTAGGTTTTCGTGATTGAAGCGCGTACCGTACGTCCGAATTGCCGATAACCCGCCTTCCCACATCAACGTGAGTTCATAGCCTCGCACTCTTTTAAACGTTTTTATGAAATGTTTATAAACCCGCGAGGGAGATAACATGTTAGTTTTTATAAAATAGGACACCATTTGTCCCGATTGTTTGTTTATTGATTTTGGACCCGAATGATTGAATGACCCGATTGTATGACCCGATAAATGATTAAAGGACCCGATAGATGAAATAAAATGGATTATTAAAGTTAGGTTATGTCACTAAAAGTCCCATTAGCATGAATTGTGAACTACCGGGAGTTGGTAGACGCTTATGCATTTAATAGTACTATTTGGGGACGATCACCCCAGTTCGCGCCTTGACGGTTGATCCCCGTCGTGCCACATTGATTGGTAAGCGAATTTATGTATGAGAAGATTTCCATAGCGTGACCTTTGTGACGACACGCTACTTTAGATGGGCAAAATTGGTATCGGGTTAGCTACCCGTTGTTGGTTTAGTAAGGTAACAATGTCATGCGGCTTATAATAATCCAAACTAACGAAATACTACTAGACGCTCAGAATTACAACGTATTGCCTGACTAGCAATACAGGGTCATACTATTGATATTATGTTTGTGTTTTGGTTTTTTTAACCATATTCATATAACGGTTTTTATTTAATCTATACAACGTTGCAAAACGTATTGTACGATGTTTTTACGACATTGGCTCGTATAATGATTTTTAAGGCAAATGCCTATATTATGATTTTCGATGAGGATTTGTATAAAATGATTTTGGCTATTTCATGGCCTATCAAAACGATTTGTACAAAATGATTTTCAGTAATACTTTTATACTGATATTATATTGATGGAATTTATTAAACTCTATGAATTCACTCGGCGTTATCGCTGACCTTTTCTTTTAATATGTTTTATCTCAAGTACTTGAAGGTAATTCTCGGGAAGACGACAAGAATTCATGGCCCGCACTTAAACAATATTTTCCATTCAAATATTTTGTAAAACTTTGTATGAAATAATATGACTTGGGACCGATGTAACTTTGATATTTATGAATGGAAATAATTTATTATTAAACGACGCGATTTTTATGCCTTGTCTATGATGTGAGTAATGTGCTATCCCGTAACACCAACGAGTCTTCCGCTGTATTGAGTTGTATAAATTTGGGGGTGTTACAGTTTGGCATCAGAGCTCTCGTTATAGAGAACGAAAGATTTTTAAAACCAAGGATTTGAATAAAACATTTCAAAATCTTTTAACTATAAACATTTTTCTAAAAATGTCTAAAAATCTTTTGACTATAACGGTGCCGAAGAATTCCCGATTTACCGACAAGGCAAGACTGAGAAGTGTTATTTTAATATATATATATATATAACTTGGATTATATATATATATATATGATGTAATTTTATTACATGATTGTTTGATGATTATTTTGATATTTATACGAGATATTTATACGACGTAGATTGTCACAAGAAACCCTAAATCCCCTAGTAAATTAATCGAAGCTATTCTCGTAGGAATTCTAGCTATCCTAGATCTAAACCAAGTTGTGGATATTTGTGATCCCAACAAATGGTTAATATTCGTAGAAATGTAGATATTAGTTGATTGTGAAGTTGAAGAAGAATTGGCGAGATTAAATCTGATATCGATGTCATGACGATCTTTCCTTATAGAGTGGAGTTTGACAAAACGTTACCACCTAGAAAGATGTCATCTGATTCGTTGTCATCCAATTCTTAAATCTGAAATCGAAAGGGTGAATGTTGCACTTGAGACTGTCATTGGAACCATTACCCAAAAGCCTCATGCCACTAATACCTTTCCGAGAAGTCTAGTTGAATGATCAAGTCGTTTCATATTAATGACTCATTGGATAATTGTTGTTGTAAGAGCTAATAGGATTGGAAATTAAGTGTTGATTCATATTGAGATTGTATTGCCTTTACAAGGCCGAAGAATAAGGTAGGATATTGAATTGAGTATAAAATTGGTTGAAACTTGAATAAAGTAACATTTAACTTGTATTGAAATATGAGATTGATAAGAGGAAGTCGTTAAGTCCTGTGATTGAATTATAAGGTTTTAATTGATTGTTAGTTTGTGTTAAGGGCTGTTCCTAGGCCATTGTCCACTGACGAGGATGCCCAGTGTCCAAGAAATAAATTAAAGAAATCTTCTTCTGAATTGAGACCGATGGATCTTCTGGGACATGTGGAAGCCCTAATGACTCTTGTAGATTAGTATTCATTGTGGTTTTTTTAAAAATCCCTAACTTAACTGAGATATCAGTTGGTAGGATAAGTTCTGAGAATTGTATGACATAGTCACACATAATGTGTTACGGTACAATTTTGACTTGTTTGTGATTAATGAAAAGACTACCTTTGATTGCTAAATTCTACATGTATCGATGTTATCTATCTTTTCTTACTTCATCCTAATGTTCGCATTAGTGATGCAACCATTGAACAAGTACTCATCTTGATTTGAGTTACGTTGTGAATCATTCTTCGTGAGTGCCATCGAGGTCATGAACCTCATGATCATTTGGCTAAAGCTCATTCCCTATCATATTGTAGTTAAGATCTTGGTGAACAACTCTTCATCACTCTTTTGCAGATCACACATTGTTTTTATAAAGTTAAAACGGTATCCTTTGAGAAAATTTAATTTTCATCACAATAAGGATTATTCAAAGTGAGATTTATAAGTGATTGATATCAAAATGAAGTTGTTTATGAAACGCTTTGGAAACATAATTGTTTTCATAACAAGGAAAATCTTTGTAAATTTATTTTGATTCTTATCTTAGAATTAAGCATGTAAATGTATTTATTATAAACCTGATGATAACGTTTTGACGAACTGAGTATTGCATCGTTGATCTTGAAATTGTATATAGTTGCGCGCCTACATACAATTTGGAATGGACCATGCAAGACTGATTAGTAGTCACCATAAAACTAATGGATAAACACTACATTTTCTTTGAAGATTGTGAAAGATTAAATTTTATGAGATCTGCAAGAAGTGAAAAATAAGGACATAATGTTAGGGACACCTACATATGTGCCTGTAGCATCTATTCTTCTGAGTCGAATTTACTCATCTGTGGACATTGTCTTATTTGACAATTGATATTCCGTTCTTGTCCAATTCCCCCGTAGTGAGATTCTTAGGAAAAGTATCTGATTACCGAGTGTTGATACCCGACTGGATGTATCGACATTCCTATCATTTCTTTTGATTTGGTTTCATTTGAATGACCTGGGTAACGATCCGAGGAGCTTTCGAATGCGTACTCAAATTATGAAAACATGGGATATATTCATATTCGTTAAATGTTTTCGTCTGTATCTGATTTGAAGTTCTCTCGCATAGATTATGCGTTGGCCTTACTCTTTTAATGGTAGTTGTGTCTCCATATATCCCTGAAATTGTGAAGGATTATGAATTATTACTAGACTTTTGAGAAGTTCACATATTATCGACGGCAATGCAACTGGAAAGTTGATGGTGCCCGTAGAATGGATTGATTGATTATGACATGACGACATTGTCTTAATTGATGGGAACTCGAGTAGAATTCCCTAAATGATAAGATGTTGATTATCAAAAGTGATATAAATAATTCTTGATGGATGACCATATCCTGCATTTAGACTTAAAATTTTACCATGAATGGTTGCGAATTAGTCATAGATATTGTAATCTAGAAAGAACCTAATATGATTTATTAAAAAGATGTTTATGTTATCTGAAACTTTAGTAAGTATTTGTTGATGAGTTACCTAGACTTTCGCCATTAAGGCAGATTGAAATTGGTATTGATTCTATCCCCGGTGCTGCACTAGTGGCATGTGCACTGTACGTCAGCACCATCTGAATTTAAGGAATTACCGTACAACTGAGATAGTTGTCGGAGAAAGATTTTATTATACCAAGCCTGTCATCCTGAACAGCTATGGTGTTATCATTCCTTATATTTATAGATTACTATGAATTGAGTAAATTGAAAATCGAAAACGATATCCATAACTCGAAATGGAAGAATTGTTCGATCATTTACAAGGTTCTAGCAAATTTGATCCATAGCATGGTTATCGTCAACTTCGCATCTGCGAAAGAGATTATCTATTCCAATTACTACATCCGGTACTTGTAAATGAACATTATGAGTTTCGCGTGATGTCTTTTGGGTTCACCGATGCACATGTAGCATTCATAATTTTGGTGAATCACGTGTGTAGGCTGTAATTTGATAAATTCATGCTCGTGATCATTAAGGACCATTTGTTTGTTTATAAGAATAATAATGAGTTAATAATTATTTATAGATTGCCCTGAACTGGCTGAACAATAAAGACATGTACCTTAAATATCTGATATGTGATTAAAAACTTAAACCTTTACATTATTTGACTATGTGATTAATAGATGATGGAATATAAATTGACTCTTCAAAAATTAAAAGTCATTTAAGACTTTGAGTTATATTAAAAAGAAAGTGTAAATATATTTTGACGAATGTTTTAACAAAGGATTTTTAGGGATTATTCCCTTATACACAAACCATTTAACTAAACTTCTGTTTAGGGGTAAATGTTTGTGTATACTTCTAGACAACCTAAGGAGGATTGAGAAAACCCATTTAAACCATAACTTGAAATTTGAAACGATAATTTTTGCTTTCCAACTAAGAAAAACTTTGACCAAAGTATAAACAAAGAATTTTTTTTTTCAAATATTTACGAACCTTATTAATTATTTTCGATAAATCAACAAAAATCGTGTTAATTAAATTCAAATTTATTCTGAACATTTTATATAATTGGTCGAACTAAGAAATTTAAAACTTTTACGTTTACGCTTCATAAAAAATTAACTAATAATTATTTAATTAATTATAATAATTATCGACGCTTTAAAACGTCAGATTGAGTAAAACAGATAAAGATAATAGTAAAGACGAAACTAAAACTTAGAAATTATGAAGAAAGAAATTTTGAATAAATACGGTTATGATATTTATTTTATCAGGAAGGTGAACGTAATTACTGACGCATAATATAGAAAGAATATCTGAGTGAATTATGGACGTGATAATTACATCATCATGAGAAGTGAATATAGATACTGACATATTATATAAAAAGGATAAAGAACCAATTAGGACATGTTCCTTAATAATGAAGGTGCAAAATAACTTGCTGAATGATATAAAAATAAATAATGTTTGTAAAAAGGATAATATAAATAGTGAAAGGTTTCACGGCTAGTGTGAACCATTAGAGTTGAGAAGCCGATAGCGTTAAATGTCTTAAAGACCACATGTGATTGTCTAAATATGGAGATTGTGAGATATAGTTATGTTGGAATTTGTAAGTATAAGTATTCTATTTATGTCATTTATGACTAAAAAGTATCTTTGTCTGAAGAAGTTGTACTAATGGCAAATCATGAAGACAGACATCGCCTCATACATTAGTTAACATCTAGCTATTGCAAAGGTCATCATCTGAATTTGATTCGATTTTGGTCATCGTCGACAGACTGACCAAATCTGCTAATATCATTCCCGTTAATGATAAATGCAAAAGAGTTATGTAAACATAGTGTGCCTGTATCGAACATCTTTATCAAGATCCTCGCTTCGCATTGAATTTCTAGAGATTTGCTCAGAAGTCATTAAGAACGAATCTTGATGAGAGTACTGTGTACCACCCCAATCGAAGGGACGAGGTAAAGTAACGATACAAAATACTATAAGTACTATTTTATGATTGAATGATTGACCTTTGGTGATAGACTGTAAAATCGCTTTCCTTTGGAAGGATTACCATTGATAATCATCGTATTAGGATTGAGATCGAATCTTGTTAGGATCTAAATCTTAGAGCATCTGTAAGCAAGAGTTGAAATGAAGACATCTGACATACACCCACTGTAAGTTGGACATGTCACTGAGGTTTAAGGTTTCCTATGATGGCGAACCTATCCTTGCAAAATACCCGACCCGCGAGATCTGAAATGATTATTGAAATTAGGATCTGATTATTGACCGCCGGTAGTGGGCAAGAGGTTATGTGAATATGAAAGTAGATCTTGAAGTGCCAAATGGGTAGCGAAGTTATGCCACAATTTTTAACCTTGGAAAAATGAATTCATGATCTGACAAATCATGGGATATAAGTCCCCATTGTATGGGACCATTGAGATGATGTAAAAGTTGGGATTGAAAGGCATATAAGCTGGATCTACCCTAGGACTTCAAGAACTGCGTGAATTATGTTTCGTAAATCGGACTTGATGGAATATCAATCAAGTGAAAATCTGAATTTTTCTTAGTAAAGCTTAGATCAGCGAAAAGTTGCATTCATCAAAAACTCGTGAACATCATGGATAGAGAAAGTAAGTCAACATTTAGCCTGATCTTATTCCCGTAGTTATGTTTGATGAAACTCGCGAATTATAATGGATTACACTTGTAAGAAAAGACCGAATGTGGAGGAAATATCCACATGGCTTTAACTCTATAAGAAGCGAGTAGTAAGATGATCTTTGAGGACAAAGATCCTGTTTAGGGGTAAATGCTGTGACAATCCGTCAATTTATGGTTGATATTTTATTCTCGAATATTATTTAAAAACATTATTTTAATGTTATAATATGAACTCACATATTTTTGGGAAGAAATTTGGATTTACGTCTTGAAGTAGCGTCGACTACGTTTAAACCGGAGGATTCAACGTTACGTGCTTACGTTTACATACACCGTCTTTGGTGACAGTCCGACATTTCAGAAAATAAATTTGTCCATCAATGTTATTTTGGAGTTTTGAATTTGTGTTGGTTCATAAAATCACAAATTTACGAGAAGAGATTAGGACTTACGATTTTATTTTGACGTCCTTTACGACTAAACCAGAAACCTTAGGATTACGTATTTACGTTTTCGAACTCCGTTTTTGATGAGACAATTTTTATTAGATTCGTTTTGTGCCGTTGATTCATAATTTATAAAAACGTTTTTCGTAAAACGACCCGAGGGCACGCAAATCGAGGAAACTAGAATCGAGGAATACCCGTAAATAAATGGGGATGAGACAAGATAACTCTTGCCCCACCCCCATAACATGTGGAGGCCAAGCTTCCATAACACACCCTTGTGTGTCAAAATTAAGTTAAGTTGTGGACACTTGTCCTCCTAAGTTTACCAAAACCACCTAAGACTTAAAACCACTAACTCAAACAACACACACTCATTTCTTACATGCAAAACCATCTAAATCTCTCTCTCACTCTCCCATGGTCGTTCATATCACCACCACCACCACAATAACCATCTAAAATTTACCATAAACAAAGGCTACAATCTACATATGATGATGTCCTTTTAAAGATATGAAGATTGGACGTGATCTTAACTTATGAAAAGGAGTTTTCATTAGGTTAAAGGGCTGATTTCATGGAGGTCTTCATCCATCCATAGGACTCAAGAAGTTGCCTTGCTAAAGTTGAAGATTTGATAACAAGAACCAAGTCTTGTTCATCAAAAACCTCATCTTTTCATCACTAATGGTGGTATAGAGATTGTTCTTCCTATCTTTTTGTTATTTTGATTATGTAATCATATATTTTCTTTCATATTGTACATGTATATGATGATTATATGATGATAAAAGTATTGTGTGGGGATTTGGTGTTGATAAATATGATTAAAGAGATGAAAAACTATAAGAAACAAGGCTAAAATCTTGTTTAGATTGTTGGCTGTATAAAACAGTAAAGAAACAGGTCATGGACTGATAAAATGATGAAGTAGAATGTAATTACAGTAAGCTATGGGTCTTGTACACATGTGAGAGTTGGCCATGCAATGGAATCATTGTAATGAGTGAGATATGATCAAAACAAGTTTGAGGTACAAATCTGAGTTCACTGTTTTGGACGATTTTTAGAAAATACTTAGAGGATGATTCAACAGTAGCTATAGAAGAGTTAAATGGAGCACATATTATGTAGTTTATGTGATAAAAATTTGAGCTTCTATCTTCATATAGAACTTAAGATATGGCAGTTTTGGTGAAAGTGAAGATAAAAATCAGATTTTGGAAATTAAAGTATAATACTATTATATAAGCACTCAAAATTTAATAGTATAAAATATAAATTAAAACCCACTAACTTATATAATACATTTATATAAATATGTACAATGGTAAATAAGTGGACATTTTATAAAAATGGTAACTTGTTAAGTTTTATAAGTTATAAAACTATAAACATGATTTTTACGACTTTTTCGGCTAATACCGTAAAATTAACGTTTTTGCTAAATAAAACTTAGACGGTTGGACCCGTCTAATGTAAACTTTATAAAACTCATATACTGATATATAAACATGAATAACAAGTAGAAACCGATAAAACCCGAACTATAGAACATACGGACATTAACGAGCTAAATAAGCATATTGGACTAATAATTGGACTAAATAAGTTAAACACTTATAAAAAGTACTTATTGGGCTTAACCCATTTAGGCCCAACATATAAAGTATAAATACTGATAATAAAAGTATAATTGGACTAATGAATAGTATTGGGCTTGTAATAGGCCCATTGGGCTTCAAAATATAAACAAGATTGAACTAGTATAACTAGTCTTGAAAAATCCCAACACATAACACTAAAATAAGTAAATGAGAATATATAAACCCACTTGATCATCATATATATAAAATCATCATATGTATACATAATTGTTATTTTTATAAAGTCATTGGACAAACGTCTAAGACCGAGTATTATTTGTCTAGGTTTTCGTGATTGAAGCGCGTACCGTACGTCCGAATTGCCGATAACCCGCCTTCTCACATCAACGTGAGTTCATAGCCTCGCACTCTTTTAAACGTTTTTATGAAATGTTTATAAACCCGCGAGGGAGATAACATGTTAGTTTTTATAAAATAGGACACCATTTGTCCCGATTGTTTGTTTATTGATTTTGGACCCGAATGATTGAATGACCCGATTGTATGACCCGATAAATGATTAAAGGACCCGATAGATGAAATAAAATGGATTATTAAAGTTAGGTTATGTCACTAAAAGTCCCATTAGCATGAATTGTTAACTACCGGGAGTTGGTAGACGCTTATGCATTTAATAGTACTATTTGGGGACGATCACCCCAGTTCGCGCCTTGACGGTTGATCCCCGTCGTGCCACATTGATTGGTAAGCGAATTTATGTATGAGAAGATTTCCATAGCGTGACCTTTGTGACGACACGCTACTTTAGATGGGCAAAATTGGTATCGGGTTAGCTACCCGTTGTTGGTTTAGTAAGGTAACAATGTCATGCGGCTTATAATAATCCAAACTAACGAAATACTACTAGACGATAAGAATTACGACGTATTGCCTGACTAGCAATACAGGGTCATACTATTGATATTATGTTTGTGTTTTGGTTTTTTTAACCATATTCATATAACGGTTTTTATTTAATCTATACAACGTTGCAAAACGTATTGTACGATGTTTTTACGACATTGGCTCGTATAATGATTTTTAAGGCAAATGCCTATATTATGATTTTCGATGAGGATTTGTATAAAATGATTTTGGCTATTTCATGGCCTATCAAAACGATTTGTACAAAATGATTTTCAGTAATACTTTTATACTGATATTATATTGATGGAATTTATTAAACTCTATGAATTCACTCGGCGTTATCGCTGACCTTTTCTTTTAACATGTTTTATCTCAGGTACTTAAAGGTAATTCTCGGGAAGACGACAAGAATTCATGGCCCGCACTTAAACAATATTTTCCATTCAAATATTTTGTAAAACTTTGTATGAAATAATATGACTTGGGACCGATGTAACTTTGGTATTTATGAATGGAAATAATTTATTATTAAACGACGCGATTTTTATGCGTTGTCTATGATGTGAGTAATGTGCTATCCCGTAACACCAACGAGTCTTCCGCTGTATTGAGTTGTATAAATTTGGGGGTGTTACATGGACTTTAGATGATCATGATCTTCATGATTGGAGCCTCTCGTGTTCGTTTTACGGGAGCACTCGATCGTTTGCTTTGAAGACTTTCTCAATATCCATGATATATCCTTTTGATGTTATAACCATAGGTTTATAGCACACTTCATAAACGGCTTTAAATTTAATGGTTACACCCTTTCCATGCTAGATTAGGCATTCGACTACGTCTCTAGTATGGGGGTGTTTGCACCCCTAGACTCGAAACATTGAGGACAATGTTTAACTTTAGTATGGGGGGGGGGGGGTGAATAGATACTTTCCTTGCCAAACCTTCACGCTTTCCAAAGTTTATCTTTTTGTTTATCATTTTGTTGCAAAATAAGGCTAAAAATGGCCAAATTTTAAATTTTTCTCAATGTTTTATAAGTGTTTGAAGTCATGAATGTAGGTTTTCCGATGGCGAGAATAAGAGTAATTTTTGACTCGAACGTGCGTGTTGAGCACTTAGCTTTGATTCCTTAACTTCACATTAGGCTAAGTCTCTTAAATGAGGACGAGAAATGATAGGGTTAATTATAAGTTACTATGCTAAACGTAGAGTACTCGTATTATTTCAAAAACTCATGTGTTCTCGTTGTTTGCTTATTCTCCCTTCGCATGTAAATATTTTTTGCTTAATAAATATTGACTTAGCGGTTTAGTTGGGATTGTTGGGTTTCTAGTCTTTTCTAGTAGCTTCCATGTAATTAAATTGGGAAGATATTAAGGTATCGCCAGCGTCACGGTTTTGAAGTATTGGCACCCGAATAATCAAAAGCTTCACCCAATAATAAGATTTCAAGTGCTCACCTAAATCAAGCAAACAATTTGAAGCCCCACAAGGCCGAAAAATCTATGCAAAATTGAAAGTGAATCAAGCCTTAATCTTCGAAGCTTTAAAGATCCAAAATTTGCCTTAGCGTGAGGATATACGTCTTTGGCTAATAAAACTACCGATGAGGTGGATAATAAAAGGCAAGGCAAGACCGAAGTCATAATAAAAGCTTCATGGCGAAGTTGAATAAAAGATAGAGGTAAACCAAAGATAATAAGGCCCTTCCATTAGGGGGCGTATAAAAGTCTTGGTAATAAGTCTCATGTTCAAAACCGTTATAAAACCGTGTTTATCGATTCTTCTTGTTGACTTAATTTTTTGACATCGTTGTCTATTGGGAGGGGTTATTGATTTGATGGTCTTGGTTACACCGTTAGGACTCTATTTTTAGTCCTAAATCTCTATTATCGAATAAGTCAAACAATGTATCCTCGTGAAACATTTAAGACAATATAAAATATAAGAGATACAACTTAGGAATAATGGGAGGATAAGTACGTAATTAGGGCATATGAGTAGTGTTAGCATTACTAACTTATAATGACAATGATCTCGTTGCACGCTTGGCATGGAATTGGGGTGAAAATCGAGGACGATGAAATTATTTCTAACGAAGCATTCACGTGTTCTTATTCTATGAACCTAAATGTCCTATTTTGCGATGAGAATCATACATTATGTCTAAAACGCAAGTAGTAGTAGCAATAGTAGTAGTGTAGCTAGTTTATCGTTCAATAAAGTGAATAAAAATGAATTTTGGAGGTGCTATGATACGTTATTCAAGCATTGCGTGAGGGCACAACAATGGTTTAGTATGGGGGAGTGATGAGACTGCTTTTATACATAGTCTCATCGTCCAAAAAGGGCTTAAAATGCATTAAATATCATCAAAATACCCATATATATGCTTGTGTTTGTTGCTTGTGTATTTTAGGTACGGATATTGAGAAAATGACAAAAGATCACAAGAATCATGCAAAAACGAACACGGGAAACGAAGCCGCACAATGAACCAAGCCCTAATGAAGAATTTTCCCCAGAAAACCTTGAAGATTTGAAGAATTATGAAGAAGGGTCCTCCAATATGGATGAATTGACACTTTATACCCTTGTATCTTCATAATTACAAGTTTGGTCCCTAAAGTTTGTCAAAATTACAAAAAGGGCCCTCCACTTTGAAGAATTGACAAGTTTAGCCCCTCAACAAAGCTAAATTGTCAATCATTATCCTCCACAAAGTCAAATATATCATGAAGTCCTTCAAAGTACAAGAAATTACAAGTTTGGTCCTTTGAAAACCCCAAAATTACAAAAAAGGACCCTTAACTTTCAACATTTGGCAAGAATGGTCCCTCAATCATTATGACTTGGCAATTTCAGTCCTCCAAAATATCAAATATGCAAGTCAAGACCATTATCCATTAACAAAATGCCAAAACAGCCCTTCAAGAATCACAAATTGGCAAGAAATACCCCTGAATTCACTTTGCAAAATGTTTTGGGGCAAAAGTGTAAAGAATGAAAAGTTGTTATAGCTTAAATGGGCGTTGACAGATTTTGGAATGCAAATGACAAGTATTGCAAAGTTGGAGGTTTAATGCTGGCAGACACAATTCTTACCTAGACCAACCAATGGGTGACACCTGTCCTACTTACTCCTCTCCTCCAATCACATCCCACCAATCCTCCACATCACCTTTCCACTCACCACTGGATTAAATAAACTAACAAAACCTTGGCGCCATTAACACTTATTTAAAATTAAACCACCCCTAAACCAGATCAAACCCCATGTTCTTAGTGTTCATACAAAAATTAGGCATTCCTTAATCATTATGAATTAAGGGCTAGTTCTTTCCAGAATAATGATTAAGGGTCCTATTATCACAACCCAACCTTAAAACCCTCCACCTCATCATCCCTTTTGTCACATGCTACCTCCCCTGTCCCACCCTTCACGTCCAAACAAGAATGAGCCAGAAGATCAACGCCCCAAAGCCTTGCTCACTTTTCAAGCCTAGAATGGACGTCCAAGATTACATATCCACCACTGGCATCACATGTTCCTTCACAAACATACAAAAATCAGTCACATGAAGCCAAGTTATTCAAATTTTCAAAGGGCAAATTGGGGACTTCACAGCTAGGGTTTACGTTTTCCTTTGCATTTCTAGATACATTGTATGCCAATATAAAGGCCCTAGGACTTTACATTTCAGCTGCTTTTGGTTTTTCCTTGTTCAATTTCTTGTAAATCCTCTTTTCATTTATTGAAAGTGTGTTGAGTTTTGTTGAAGAAAGACCAAGTGCCATCATATTTTAAGCTTGTTATTGATATATGTTAACTTCAATTGGACCTTAAAATTTTTTTCAAACCTTGTGTATGAAATTACACATTGGATCAAAATTTGATATTTTGCTAACTTCTTGTTTCAACCTTGGAATTCTTGGGTTATAGGGCTGATCATAGCATCCTAATTGTGATATTAAGGTGTGGTGAGGCTTATAACTTGGGGATAATCAAGTGTGGGGTAACAAGGTTGCATTAATCAAGTTTATTTTCCAAAAAGTCACCTTTCTGTTTTTGATTGTGTGCTCTAACCTTGTTGAATCTTAGCAGGGTTGCTATTAGAAGCTTGTGCTTGTTCTAGCTATCACATAAGCTCATAAATTCGTGGGTGTGGATGTACATCCATGAGGTTTGTCTAAAATCCTTGAAAATCTGATAAATATTGGAATTTTTGTGGATTTATGCTCTATTGGTGTTCTTGTAGATTTCTTGGCTTGAATCTGCTTAGTCTTGCATGATAAAGTTGTTTATATGCTAGATTGATCATTGGGTTAACTGAATCATACTTTTTCTTGTTTAAATTTGGATTTGAAAAGATAAAGGGGTGTATGGGTCTACCTGTTTAAGTTGAAATCTTGGTATTGTGTTGATAGAAGTGTGTATTTATGCTCTATATCTGATATATGCCTTGTTGAGAGTGTTTTGCTGCAAGTTTTTGGGTTTGAAACTTCAAATCATTCAATATTCTATAGCTTGGTGAATTTAACTGTTTTTGACCTAAGATTTTGGTGAAATCTACTATTTGTGTATGATTAGGGTTGAAAGTTGTTAAAACATCATTATTATCACTTATTTGATGGATATTGAGTGTTGAATCTGGCTTATTGGTCAAATACATCAGCAAAGTGTAAAACTGCATGTGTTAGTGTTCATCAGTAACATTCATCAGCTTGGATCTTGCTTAATTCTTTGAATCATTGAATGAAACTTGTTTATTTGAGTTTAATATAGCTTGTGTATGCATTTGGTGGAATTTGGATGGCTGAATTGTGCTCTAAGTTCTTTTTGAACCTAAACTGCTTATTGTTTCATGTCTGTGCTAGATTTTGTACTTTATTGATTAAACTGTACCAATTGGGTGATTGTGTTTGTGATATTTTGATTGTTATTGACTCCTTTTGATCCAAAGATCATTTGGGTGCCTTTGTGTAATCTGAATCTCCAAAAAGTTCACTAAAGACAAAAAGTTAAACAAGTCAAGCAGTGGAAAAAGTTTCCACTGCTCAACACCCAAAACTAGCCCCTGCTAGTGTTAAATTGAACTCAGCTTATCAATAAGCTATTTTAGCTTATCCAGACCTGCAAGAAATTATTTTTGTGATAGATCTTCATTATTTGACCCATTTGATTAGACTGGAGCTTATTGGACTTTGACTTTGACTTTTTACTAGAAAACCAACTTATTTGACTTTTACATAAGTGCTTATTTGCTTTTTCTAGCTTATTGAGTCAGCTTATTTGAAAACTCTTTGTTGATTTTGCTTAATTCAGTCATTTAAAAGCTTTAGAAACTTGAATCAGCACTTGGGGTGGCCTAGAACTCAAAAACGACTATTTTGTCATTTTCTGTAGATTGCTTATTGCATTTTCAGGCTTACTCCTTGGGCTTATTTCAAAATTTTTTTTACAGAAGTCTTATTTAGGACAAAAGAAGCTTGTGTGTCTAATTTCAGCTTATGGCATTGGCTTATAGCTTAATGGGCCAAAAAGCCCATTAAGAATAAGCTGTTTGGTATAAGCTAGCTTATTTCACACTTTCAGCTTTTGGGCCTTTGGAAAAAGTTGTTTAAAATCAAATTTTGAGTAAAGTAGTGCTTTTGGGGCTTATTTTGGACACTTTTTTTTATATTGGGCCCAAATTAGCCCATTTAGTGATCTGTTTTGGGTATAGCCCATTTTCTAGGCCCATTATAGGTAATTAGGTAATTTCACTTTCATTTCTGATTTATTTAGGTTAAATTAAGCTAGTTTACAAGTTTTTAGAATTTTTTTTGATTTTTGTATTTTTAATAATATTTTAATATTATTTTATTGTTAAAAATTAGAAGTCTGATTTTCTAAGGTCTTATATTTTTCCTAGATTGTAGACACTTGATTAGAAATTTTGCAACTTTCCAAATATTTTTAGTGTCTTTTAATTATTTTCTAGAATTAATTTAAGTTTTAATTGATTTTAATAGTTTTTAATTGTTTAAAAATAGTTTTTAGTGGTTTTAAAATTTTGAAAAGTACTTTTTAGCTTAATTAGGGTATTTTTGAGGTTTACAAACTTTAAGATCTTGTTTTGGACTTTTTAATAGTTAATATTGATTTTTAGGGCTTTAATTAGCATTAAAAAGTCATTATTTAATTAATTAAAAGGTTTTGGCAAGTTTGGATTTTTTGTAAACTCTTAGAATATTTTTGTGGATTTTTAGTGATTTTTACGAATTTTTAGGGTAAAATTTTAATTTTGGTGCTTTTTACGGTTTTACGTGTACACCTTTTTCGTCTTAGTTTAATTCGACATCGTAACCGTCACTCTCTTCTTATCTCATTTCTATTTTTCTTTCTCACAAATATAATCACAAAGATAATCATTTCATCACACACACACTAAGCCTCCTTGAGAACGATTCCCCATCTTGGGTCATTTGTACACGGTTTTCCTAAATCGTCGTACTTAATACTTGCCACTTTTGCTCTCTTTTCCTAAAGAGTAGTAAAACCACTACATCAGCTGCCATGAACGTTTATCACCCTCAAGTTTCACGATCCCCATACCAAGCTTAAAAACGAGATCATTGTTATTATAAGTTAGCAAACTAACACGAATTCATGTGGGCCAATTATTCACTTAGACTCCCTTATTCCTAGGTGTATCTCTTATATTTTATTTTTGTCTTGAATGATCACGAGG
Organism: Glebionis coronaria; assembly: GCA_025667525.1. Lineage (NCBI taxonomy): Eukaryota > Viridiplantae > Streptophyta > Magnoliopsida > Asterales > Asteraceae > Glebionis > Glebionis coronaria. Next base: position 167,497,850 of record CM046882.1, on the reverse strand, counting down.
ATTCATTGTTTGACTTATTTCGATAGTTATTTAGGCCGAAAATAAAATGGGACGATTTAATCAATAGTTAGCTAAAGGACTAAATCTTTTAAAACTGCTTCTCGGGACCTCATAAAGTTCATATCTTGGCATAACTCGCTTCACGATATGAGACCTTTCTCGGACCGATATTTGGCAGTGACTTCATACTTCGAATCTTGAGAGACGTTAATGAAATAATGGTCTTCTCTTCATAATAGGAATTTCTTCACTTGAAGTTTTTGAGAGATTCTTCATATTTGGACCACGACTTCTTCATTTTTCTCCAATCTTTATTTTGGACTTTGATATACAATGATCCGCCTCCTTTTAGGACTTGGATCTATTTATCCTCATACCATGTTAGGGCCTTTTTGGATAGACTTCTCCATGATCTTTTGGGGAGTATTTGCTTTTCGTCGTGTGTCTCGATCCTTCATATTGATTTTCGATAAATGATTCTTCACATCACTTTGGATCTTTAGCAACAAAATGTAGCCCTCATGCCTTGTTAGGGCCTTTTCGGACTCGCCAGTCTTCGCATCCCGCTTCAATAAGTTATGCCTTGGCTATGAACTCTAATTAATACCGAGCAACTTTTAAACGATCTTGTGCTAGAAGCTAAGTAACTTTTCAAATCGTACAACCTTATTTATTGCAGATAAATTTATTAACAAGCGATGGGAGAATAGGCTTATAATCAACTCACATAAATTCACGAAAGAATACCAAACTTATAATCGACTCTATCATCTCTCGTCCTCCACAATTTAAACTCTCAAGGAATGAGACTCATGGATGTTTAGCCAATTAAATCACAACTTTGGGTTTTTGAGTCATCTATAGGATCTTGCATCTTCTTAGACTCTTTCAAGTTTAGAATTTGCGTTTTAAAGTTCCCTTGATAAACGGCTCTCTAGGATCAATTATAGGAACTTGCGAAAAGTTCTTGTTCTTAACCCATGAGAGTTAAGACTTTCGCGTTTTAAAGCTCCCTATATAAAAGCCTAGCAAAACTTGACTTAAACACGTTAAGGATACTAGCTAGAGTAAACTTAGATAAGTAAACTCGGGTTGAGTCAAAAGATTCACAACGTTGAAAATTAAAACCACTTTATTAAAATTTATTCTAGTAAAGAAAGAAAATAACTATACAAAGGTAAAACTACTAGGCCAAAATAGATCAAAAATTTTGAAAAATGTCGAAAAATCAATTTTCCGGTTAAAATGAAGAAAAATACAAGGAAAAGATCACTTACTTTGATAGAAGTCCCCCCTACACTTGATATAAACATTGTCCTCAATGTTTAAGCATGTGGGAGTAAACTCCCCTACACTTATGACATTGTGTACTTTATTTCAATCTTGCTAAGGAAAGGACAACTATAGTGATGTCAATGTGAACATATAAGATATGAAATATTGAATCACGAGAGTTTAGGATAGAACCAAGAAGATGGGAACACGGGATCACGGTTCGTCAAAAGTCATCGAGGTTCACTTTGATGCTTGAATCCCTGTAGAGAATAAGAAACAAGGCAAAAAACACATACGGGGCTCCCCTACACTTATTATGAAAGCGGTAAATGATAGATCACGGGTTGCCTCCCGAGAAGCGCTTGTTTTTGATAACTGAGTCACGAGCCTGACTCGACCCAAAACTAGTTCATGGGAAACGTGGTGAGGGATGGAATCATCTCATGAGAGATTTCCTCACCAAAGTACAGCTTCACGCATTGGCCATTCACCTTAAAATTGGGCCCATTTGGCTGAGAAAGCTCAATGGTGCCATAGGGAAAGACTTTGGCGACGGTGAATGGTCCAGACCAGCGGCTCTTCAACTTGCCCGAGAGGATCTTCAACCGAGAGTTAAACAGTAAGACTTGATCACCAACGTGGAACTCTCGGTTCTTAATGCTTGCATCATGGATGATCTTGGTCTTCTCCTTGTAGATCAGTGAGTTCTCGTAAGCTTCATTCCTCAGTTCGTTAAGCTCGTTGAGTTGAATCTTCCGATGATCGCCGGCTTTGTTGATGTCGAAGTTAGCCCACTTCAAGGCCCAGTATGCCTTATGTTCCAGCTCAATAGGGAGGTGGCATTCTTTCCCGTACACAAGACGATAAGGTGTACAACCAATCGGGGTCTTATATGCGGTACGGAAAGCACACAAAGCATAATCTAACTTATCGGCCCACGCGGTACGATGCTCTCCCACAATACGTTCCAGAATTCGCTTCAATTCACGGTTGGAAATCTCGGCTTGCCCATAGGTTTGGGGATGATAGGTGGTGGAAAGACGGTGATTGACACCATACTTAGCCATGACTCTTGCGAATTGATCATTGCAAAAATGAGTCCCACGATCACTGATAATAGCACGAGGAACACCGAATCGAGCAAAAAGCTGCTTCAAAAAGTTCACAACCACCCTCGCATCGTTCGTTGGGAGAGCCTTAGCTTCAACCCATTTAGAAACGTAGTCAACGGCTACGAGGATGTACTTGTTCCCTTTGGATGATGGAAATGGCCCCATAAAGTCGATACCCCATACATCAATGATTTCACATTCCTGTATGAAAGTTTGAGGCATCTCATCTTTATGTGTGATCTTGCCTTGTCTTTGGCAAGCGTCACAATGCTTAACCATTTCGTGATCGTCACGATAAATGGTGGGCCAATAAAATCCTGAGTCAAACACTTTCTTGGCGGTGTAGTTGGGACCAAAGTGACCACCGGTGGGTCATTTGTGGCAAGCCTCGAGAATGTCTAAAGCTGCCGGTCCGTCAACACATCGACGAATAATCAAATCAGCGCATTGTTTGAAGAGAAAAGGGTCATCCCAAAAGTAAGTCTTAACATCGTTTAAGAACTTTTTCTTTTGTTGGGATGTTAACCCTTTGATGAGAACACCACCCGCTAAGTAGTTTGCAATGTCGGCAAACCAGGGGGTGTCATCAAGATTGGCACTAATAGACATTAAGGTCTGAAGGGGAAAAGAGTTATTGATCTCTTTGTTCGGATGATCCCCTTGATATGGATCCTCAAGTCTACTTAGATGATCCGCGGCTAGGTTTTTAGCTCCCTTCTTGTCACGAATTTCAATGTTAAATTCTTGAAGGAGTAAAACCCAGCGAAGAAGTTTTGGCTTAAAATCGTGCTTAGTCATCTAGTACTTCAACGCAGAATGGTCCGTGTATACAATGGTGGTGGATAAAACAAGATAGGGGCAAAATTTTTCAAAAGCATAAACAACAGCTAAGAGCTCTTTTTCGGTTGTCGTATAATGCAATTGAGCCCCCGACATAGTCTTGCTAGCATAATGGATTGGTTGGAAGTGTTTATTCACTCTTTGACCCAAAACCACTCCAATAGCAAAGTTGCTAGCATCACACATCAACTCGAAAGGTAGCTCCCAATTAGGGGTAACCAAGACCGGTGCCTTATTAAGCTTATCCTTAAGAAGATTGAAGGATTCAAGACACTCTTTGGAAAAGATGAAAGGAGTTCTTTTTCCAAGAGGTGGGTCATCAGGCGAGCGATTTTAGAAAAATCCTGAATGAAACGACGATAGAAGCCCGAATGACCCAGAAAACTTCTCACACCCTTCACGGTTGAAGGTGGAGGTAATTTGGCTATGACATCCACTTTAGCACGATCCACTTCAAGACCGGCTTTTGAGATTTTGTGTCCTAGCACAATGCCTTCTTTCGCCATGAAATGACATTTTTTCCCAATTTAGAACAAGGCGAGTGTCTTCACATCGCTTAAGCATGCGTTCCAAATTAGCGAGGCAAGTAGAGAAGGAATCACCATAGACCAAGATATCATCCATGAAGACTTCCATAGTTTCTTCAACCATGTCATGGAAGATAGCCATCATACACCGTTGGAATGTCCCAGGAGCATTGCATAAGCCAAAAGGCATTCTTTTGTAAGTAAATGTTCCATAAGGACAAGTGAATGTGGTTTTCTCTTGGTCTTGGGGATCGATGGGTATTTGAAAATAACCCGAAAAACCGTCTAAGAAGCAGTAATAGTCATTACCCGCTAGATGTTCAAGCATTTGGTCCATGAAAGGAAGGGGAAAATGATCCTTTCTCGTAGCATCATTGAGTTTGTGATAGTCTATACAAACTCTCCACCTTGTAACGAGACGAGTAGGAATCAACTCGTTGTTTTCGTTGGGCACAACGGTGATTCCGTCTTTCTTAGACACACAATGGACTGGACTAACCCATGGTGAATCCGAGATAGGATAGATGATGCCCGCATCAAGAAGTTTGATAACCTCTTTTTTGATAACGTCATGGATCTTTGGATTCACCCTTCTTTGGCTTTGAATAGTGGGTTTAAAGTCGTCCTCCATGAGAATTTTATGTGTGCAAAAGTGAGGATCAATTCCACGAATATCGGAGATCTTCCAAGCAATCGCTTTCTTATGATTCTTCAGCACGGCGATAAGTCAGGATTTTTCTTCTTCTTTCAGGTCCTTTGCGATGATGACCGGTAACTTCTTGTTGTCTTCAACGAAAACGTACTCGAGATGAGACGGAGAATCCTTAAGCTCTAAATCCGGAGGATTTTCGATGGACGGCGTAGTCAACTTCGGATCATCGGTAGAGATAGCCTTAGGAGACTGTGGAGAAATATGGTCCTCGTTGAGAAGTTTCTCAATGGTACGAATGTCTTCATCCCAATTGGAGGGAGAATCGTCATATTGCAAATCCACATCTCCCAGAGTTGCTTCAAATTCTTTCAAGAGGAAATCACTTTCTCCAAGAAGGGACGTCCAACGATTAATGGAACACGGGGATCCATCTCGTAGTCAACGACAACAAAATCCGCCGAGAATGTGAATTTGTCAACGCCAACGAAGACGTCTTCGGCTATCCCCACTGGATAAGCAACCGTACTGTTAGTTAATTCCAAAGTCATTTTGGTGGGGACTAGCTCGGGGAGAGATAATTGCTTCCAAACACTTAAAGGCATTAAGTTTATACTAGCACCTAGATCGGCTAGGGCCATGCAATTCTCTATTCCCGGGAAGTTGCAAGGAATAAAGAAGCGACCCGGATCACCATGTTTGGTGGGCAATTTCCTTAAGAGAACCGCGGAGCAATTCTCATTAAGTTGGGTATTAGAAATATCAAGAAGCTTTTCCTTGTCACTAAGAAGATCTTTAAACATCTTCGCATATTTAGGCATGTGAGCGAGAGCCTCGGCAAAGGAAATGTTAAAATTCAATTGTATAAACATTTTAAGAAAGTTTGAAACTTGAATATCATCCTTGCTCTTTTGCTTCTCTTTCCTCAACCTTGAAGGATAAGGTATATCGGATGAAGAGGAAGGCTTTAGGGGAGTAGGATCACTCACAACCGCGGGTGGTGGGGGGAATGGGGTAAGAAGGTAAAGGAGGTGAAGAAAGTTGTTCTTTTTCCTTGTTCACAATCACGGGTGGAGGTGTAGGAGGCTCGGGTTCCGTATAACCTTTTCCACTACGAGTTGTGATTTCTTTCATCTCCCCTCTTGGATTAGCAACGGTGTTACTCGTAAGAGTACCCGAAGAAGAGGGTTGATTACCTTGTAAAAGCGAATCGATCATATCATGTATTTTATCCGCTTGAGTGCTGAAAGAGTCTCTCATGTCTACGCGAGTATCATTGCTTTGTTTTGCCATGTCATTCCTTAGCTCGGCTCGAATATCACTCCCTTGTTTCGCCATGTCTCCCTTCAAGTTGATGAATTTACTCTTAAGATTCGTCACCATCTCTCTTTTAGTCCTCATGAACATCTCGACGTCTTGATTCAACGCCGTTGGTTGATTGAGAGGTGGAGCTTGGTAAGCTTGAGAATTTCCTTGAGGTGGATATGGGTTTCTTTGGGATTGATATTGATTGTTAGCACGAGGTTGGGTTTGGTTATTTCTGTTATAGCTTTGTTGTTGGTTTTGGTTTTGAGGAGTAAAACCGGGTGGTGAAAGATAGTTGTTTGAACAATAACTTAGCAAGTTACGGTCTCCTTGAGGACGAGCTTGATAGCCTCCCGCAGGATAGTTACTGTGACAATCCGTCAATTTATGGTTTATATTTTATTCTCAAATATTATTTAAAAACAATATTTTAATGTTATATTATGAACTCACTTTTTTTTGGGAAGAAATTTGGATTTACGTCTTGAAGTAGCATCGACTACGTCTAAACCGGAGGACTCAACATTACGTGCTTACGTTTACATACACCGTCTTTGGTGACAGTCACACATTTCAGAAAATAAATTTATCCGTAAATATTATTTTGGGATTTTAAATTTGTGTTGGTTCATAAACTCACAAATTTACGAGAAGATATTAGGACTTACGATTTTAATTTAACGTCCTTTACGACTAAACCGGAAACCTTAGGATTACGTATTTACTTTTTCGAACTCCGTTTTTGATGAGACAATTTTTATTAGATTCGTTTTGTGCCGTTGATTCATAATTTATAAAACGTTTTTCGTAAAACGACCCGAGGGCACGCAAATCGAGGAAACTAGAATCGAGGAGTACCAGTAAATAATTGGGGATGAGACAAAAACAAGTTTTGCCCCACCCCCACTAACCCACGGCTAAAACAAGGACACACACATTTGTGATGTGTCAAACTTGCAACAACATAGCTTACACTTGTAAGCTAAGCTTACAAAGTAAGCTACACTTCCCACTAACCTAACAAAACCCACTAGCTAAACCACTTATCTCATTTTTACCATGCAAAACCACCACAAATTTCTCTCTTGCTCTCTCTTTGTGTCGTCCAACAAACACCATCAAACACCCTATTCATACAAAAATTAACCATAAAATCTCATATTATTCATACATAAGTTGAAGCCCTTTTGAAGCCCTATTGATTGGTGGTGATTATAACATCCAAGGAGGAGTTTCTATGGAGTCCTAGGGCTGATTTTCCACAAGGAGTTCTTGAAGAATGGTGGTCTTGAAGATGGTCTTGGTTTACCACAAGTTTCTCCATCATCCTCTTGTTATTTTGATTATGTAATCATGTATTTTCTTTCCTATTGTATATGTATATGATGATTATATGATGATAAAAGTATTGTGTGGGGATTTGGTGTTGATAATCATGGGTAAAAAGATGAAAAACTATATGTAAAAAGGTTAAAATCATGCTTAAAATGATGGCTGTATAAAACAGTAAAGAACCTTGTCATGAACTGATAAAATGGCATAGATTAATGGATATACTGTAAGTAATATGTATTGTACACATGCGAGAGTTGGCCATGCAATGGAATCATTATAATGAGTGAGATATGACTAAAACAAGTTTAGAGTACCAATCTGAATAGTCAATTTTGGACGGACTGTTAAGGATATTTAGAGTGGGATTGAGCAGTAGCTAAAACTAAGTTAATTGTAGCACATATCATGTAGTTTATGGTGTCCAAAAATGAGCTTCTATCTCCTTGTAGAACTCAAGATATAGTAAAAATGGTGAAAGTGAAAGAAAAAATCAGATTTTGGGAAATTAAAGTATAATAGTATTATATAAGCACTCAAATAAAAATAGTATAAAATGTGAATTAAAACTCACTAATTTATATAATAAATTTATATAAATATTTATAAGGATAAACAAATGAACATTTTATAAAATGGTAGTTTGATAAGTTTTATAAGTTATAAACTATAAACATGATTTTTACGACTTTTTCGGCTATTACCGTAAAATTAACGTTTTTCGTCAATTAAAACTTAGACGGTTGGACCCGTCTAATGTAAACTTTATAAACTCATATACTGATATATAAACATATATAACAAGTAAAAACCGATAAAACCCGAACTATATAACATACGGACATTAACGGGCTAAGTTAACGTTATTGGACTAATAATACAACAAAATGGGCTAAAACACTTATAAACTTATTTATTGGGCTTAACCCATTTGGGTCCAACATGTAAAGTATAAATACTGATAATACAAGTATGAAAAGGGTTAATACAAGTTAATGAACTTATAATAGGCTTATTGGACCTAAAACACGTAAATAGGTAAAACTAGTAAACTAGTAAGAAGTTACCAATACATGAACACTAAAATGAGTAAAAGAGAATATGTAAACCCACTTGATCATCATATATATATAAAATCATCATATGTATACATAATTGTTATTTTTATAAAGTCATTGGACAAGAGTCTAAGACGAGTATTATTTTTCTAGGTTTCCGTGATTGAAGCACGTACCGTACATCCGAATTGCCGATAACCCTCTTTCCCACATCGACGTGAGTTCATAGCCTCGCACTCTTTTAAATGTTTTTATGAAATGTTTTATAAACCCGCGAGGGAGATAACATGTTAGTTTTTATAAAATAGGACACTAGTTGTCCCGATTGTTTGTTTATTGATTTGGACCCGAATGATTGTATGACCCGATGAATGATTAAATGACCCGATAGATGAAATAAAATGGATTATTAAAGTTAGGTTATGTCACTAAAAGTCCCATTAGCATGAATTGTGAACTACCGGGATTTGGTAGACGCTTATGCATATAATAGTACTATTTGGGGACGATCATCCCAGTTCGCGCCTTGACGGTTGATCCCTGTCGTACCACATTGATTGGTAAGCGAATTTATGTATGAGAAGATTTACATAGCGTGACCTTTGTGACGACACGCTAATTTAGATGGGAAAATGAGTTTCGGGCTAGCTACCCGTTGTTTGTTGTAGTAAGGTAACAATGTCATGCGGCTTATAATATTCCAATTAACTAAATACTGCTATACGCACCGAATTACGAAATATTGCCTGACTAGCAATACGGGGTCATATTATTGATATTATGTTTGTGTTTTGGTTTTACATAACCATATTCATATAACGGTTTGTATTTAACTCTACACGACGTTATAAAACGTATTGTATGGTATTTTTACGACATTGGCTCGTATAATGGTTTTGAAGGCGAAAGCCTATATTGTGATTTTGACAAGGATTTGTATAAGATGTTTTTGGCCTATTTCATGGTATATTATAAAGATTTGTTTAAAATGATTTTCGGTAATAAATATATACCGATGATATATTGACGGTTTATTAAACTATATGAATTCACTTGGCGTTATCGCTGACCTTTTCTTTTAACATGTTTTATCTTAGGTACTTGAAGGTAATTCTCGGGAAGACAACAAGAATTCATGGCCCGCACCTAAACAATGATTTCAATTAAAATTCTTTGTAAAACCTTGTATGAAATAATATGACTTGGGACCTATGTAACTTTGATATTTATGAATGGAAATGCTTTACTATTAAACAACGTGATTTTTAAGCGTTGTCTATGATGTGAGTAATGTGTTATCCCGTAACACCAACGAGTCTTCCGCTAAATTGAATCGTATAAATTTGGGGGTGTTATAGTTACCGTATGCCGCGTTAACGTTTTCCCAAAAATTGCCTTGAGTAGAAGGACAATCATTGTAAGAATGAGGACCACCACATGTTTCATAAGAAATAGCAACGGCTTTAGCTTGTTGAGTATGGTTAGTAGCCAAAATTTGCATATTTTTGCTCATTTCGATAATGGCTCGTTCCATGGCGGACAAGTCGGTGGTGGAAGAAGTAGATGAAACATTGACTCTCGGATTAAATCTTGAGGATACGGATGAATCCCAATTCTTGTGCTGAGTAGTCATGTTTTCAATCAACTCTCTAGACTCCTCCGGTCTCCTTTTCATAAAAGTACCACCGGCGGCGGCGTTGATCGTGTCACGATCACGAAAAGTCAGACCATTGTAGAAAGTATCAATGAGAGTGACGGGGAGCATGTTATGATTTGGACAACGGTCGATCAAATCATTGTAGCGTTCCCAAGTATCGAAGAGAGATTCATCATTATCTTGCATGAATCCACTAATTTGGTTACGAAGGCTCGTGACCATGGATGGTGGAAAGTAGCGCGACAAAAATCGTTGAGTCATGTCGTCCCAAGTATGAATAGAATTCTTTGGGAGACGGTCAAACCATTTTTCGGCATGGTGAGAAAGCGTGTGGGGAAATAGTTGAAGGGGAAGTACATCCATAGAAACACCGGGCATCTTCATGCTTTGAGTAATGGTAATGAATTTGTCGAGGTGCTTGTTGGCATCATCATCCGGCAATCCGCGAAATGGATTAGTTTGCACTTGTTGGATCATGTGATGTTTCAACGAAAACTCCTGAGCCGTGATTTGCATCGGCGCAATCGGTCCTCCACGTCCGTTCATGGTGGGTTGACATAATTCCTCCATTGTTCGTAAATCGGGTAGGGGAGCATTGTGGTTGTTGTTATTGTTATTCAAATTGGGTAGAGGTGGGTTATTATTGTTGTTATGAACACCAGCCATATCTAAATCTTCACGAGTCTCGGGCTCAGAATAATTTGAAGATCTAGTACGCATACACCTGCAGAAGAAAAAGATACCAAAGAAACAGAGAATATATATATATATATATATATCTTTTTGGTGCAAAACCTTTGGAAAAGAAATGCTTTTTATGATTTTTTAATGTTTTTGTATTTTTGAAAATTTATAGCAAGTAAAATAACGTTCCTAAAAGAACGGATCCCCAAAATTCAATGCGTCTCTCACTAAAAATCGTTAATCTTAACGAAAAGAGCCGGCAGCGGCGCCATTTAATACAAGGTCTTAGCCAAGTATAAAATATTATCGTCCGATCTTTTCGAATTGATTATTGGTAGAAAGTGCGACTCAATTGTCTTTTGGTGAACAGGAGGATGGTTTGGTTTGATTATCTAATTCTAAACTAAAAACAAATGATTGTCGTTGAGTAATAGTAGAAGCTTTTAGAAGATTAAACTAAAAGTTATTTAGAAAAGACTTATAATATAAAACTTGTAAAACTTAAAAACTTAAAAGCTCAATCTAACGGAATTCAACAAGTCCTTTCTATCGGAATGCACCAAATGTAACACCCCCAAATTTTTACAACTCAGTACAGCGGAAGACTAGTTGGTGTTACGGGATAACACATTACTCACATCATAGACAACGCATAGAAATCGCGTCGTTTATTAATAAAGCATTTCCATTCATAAATATCAAAGTTACATGGGTCCCAAGTCATTGTATTTAATACAGGTTTTACAAAGCATTTGAATGGAAATAAGTATTTAGGTGCGGGCCATGAATTCTTGTTGTCTTCCCGAGAATTACCTTCAAGTACCTGAGATAAAACATGTTAAAAGAAAAGGTCAGCGATAACGCCGAGTGAATTCATAGAGTTTAATAAAATCCATCGATATAATATTAGTATAAAGTTATTACTGAAAATCATTTTGTACAAATCATTTTAATAGGCCATAAAATAGCCAAAGTCATTTTATACAAATCTTCATCAAAATCATAATATAGGCATTTGCCTTAAAAATCATTATACGAGCCAATGTCGTAAAAACATCATACAATACGTCTTATGACGTTGTACGAGAATAAAAACCGTTATATGAATATGGTTATGAAAACCAAAACACGAACATAATATCAATAGTATGACCCTGTATTGCTAGTCAGGCAATACATCGTAATTCGGAGCGTCTAGTAGTATTTCTTTAGTTTTGGATTATTATAAGCCGCATGACATTGTTACCTTACTAAACCAACAACGGGTAGCTAACCCGATACCAATTTTGCCCATCTAAAGTAGCGTGTCGTCACAAAGGTCACGCTATGGAAATCTTCTCATACATAAATTCGCTTACCAATCAATGTGGCACGACGGGGATCAACCGTCAAGGCGCGAACTGGGGTGATCGTCCCCAAATAGTACTATTATATGCACAAGCGTCTACCAAATCCCGGTAGTTCACAATTCATGCTAATGGGACTTTTAGTGACATAACCTAACTTTAATAATCCATTTTATTTCATCTATCGGGTCCTTTAATCATTTATCAGGTCATACAATCGGGTCATACAATCATTCGGGTCCAAATAAATAAACAAGCAATCGGGACAAATGGTGTCATGTTTTATAAAAACTAACATGTTATCTCCCTCGCGGGTTTATAAAACATTTCATAAAAACATTTAAAAGAGTGCGAGGCTATGAACTCACGTTGATGTGGGAAGGCGGGTTATCGGCAATTCGGATGTACGGTACCTGCTTCAATCACGGAAACCTAGACAAATAATACTCGTCTTAGACTCATGTCCAATGACTTTATAAAAATAACAATTATGTATACATATGATGATTATATATATATATATGATGATCAAGTGGGTTTACATATTCTCTTTTACTCATTTTAGTGTTTATGTATTGGTAACTTCTTACTAGTTTACTAGTTTTACCTATTTACGTGTTTTAGGTCCAATAAGCCTATTGTAAGTTCATTAACTTGTATTAATCCATTTCATACTTGTATTATCAGTATTTATACTTTACATGTTGGGCCTAAATGGGTTAAGCCCAATAAATAAGGTTATAAGTGTTTTAGTCCATTTTGTTGTATTATTAGTCCAATAACGTTAACTTAGCCCGTTAATGTCCGTATGTTATATAGTTCGGCTTTTATCGGTTTTTACTTGTTATATATGTTTATATATCAGTATATGAGTTTATAAAATTTTACATTAGACGGGTCCAACCGTCTAAGTTTTATTTAACAAAAACGTTAATTTTACGGTAATAGCCGAAAAAGTCGTAAAAATCATGTTTATAGTTTTTATAACTTGTAAATCTTATTCAACTACCATTTTTATAAAGTGTCCATTTATTTAACCTTATACATATTTATATAAATGAAATTTATAAGTTAGTGGATTTTAATTCACATTTTATACTATATTAGTTTGAGTGCTTATATAATACTATTAAACATTAATTCTTCAAAATCTGATTTTTTAGTTTCATCTTCACCATTTTTATCATATCTTGAGTTCTATAAGGAGATAGAAGCTCATTTTTGGATGGCATAAACTTCATATTATGTGCTACAAATAAGTTAGTTATTGCTACTGCTCATTCCATTTTTAACTATCCTTAACAGTCCCTACAAAACAGACTATTCAGATTGGTACACTAATCTTGTTTTGATCATATCTCACTCATTTTGATGATTCCATTGCATGGCCAACTCTCACATGTGTACAAGACTCATAGCTTACTGTATATCAATTCTACTTCATTATTTTATCAGTTCATGACTTGTTTCTTTACTGTTTTATACAGCCTACCATTTAAACAAGATTTACCCATTTTACATGTAGTTTATCCATTTTTTTACCCATGTTTATCAAATCTATCAACACCAAATCCCCACATAATATTTTTAATCATCATTCATCATCATATACATATACATAAATAAAGAAAATACGAGATTACATAATCAAAATAACAAAAGGATAGGAAGAACAATCTCTATACCACCATTAGTGATGAAAAGATGAGGTTTTTGATGAACAAGACTTGGTTCTTTTTATCAAATCTTAAACTTGGTAAATGAACTTCTTGGGTACTTCAAATGGATGAATATCTTCATTAAGATTAGTCTAGGAACTCCATGGAAACTCCTTTCCACATGTTATAACCACCTCCAATCTTCATCTTTTCAATGGGTTTTCATCATATGTAAATTATACATATGATTTATGGTTGATTTTTTTTGATCAATGGTGATGTTTTTGATGAATGATAGACGTTCATAAGGAGTAGAGAGAGAGAGAGAGTGTGTGAGTTTTGCATGTAACAAAGTGAGTAAATGGTTTAGTGTAGGTGGTTTTGTGGTTTTGGTGGAAGAAGTAGCTTACAAGTTAAGCTTAAAAATGACAAGTGTAGTAGTAGTAGCTACAACTTGACACCTCAAAGGGTGTGGTGGAGTAAGCTTGGCCATCCCATGTGTGGGGTGGGCAAGTGTAAAACTTGTCCTATCCCACTAATTTACGGGTATTCCTCGATTCTAGTTTTCTCGATTTGCGTGCCCTCAGGTCGTTTTACGAAAAATGTTTTTATAAATTATGAATCAACGGCACAAAACGAATCTAATAAATATTGTCTCATCAAAAACGGAGTTCGAAAACGTAAATACGTAATCCTAAGGTTTTCGGTTTAGTCATAAAGGACGTTAAAATATTCACGTAAGTCCTAATCTCTTCCCGTAAATTTGTGAGTTTATGAACTAACTCAAATTTAAAATCCCAAAATAATATTCACGGATAAATTTATTTTCTGAAATGTCGGACTGTCACCAAAAACGGTGTATGTAAACGTAAGCACGTAACGTATAATCCTCCGGTTTAGACGTAGTCGATGCTACTTCAAGACGTAAAATCCAAATTACTTCCCAAAAATAAGTGAGTTCATATTGTAACATTAAAATAATGTTTCATATAAATATTTAGAATAAAATATCAACCATAAATTGACGGATTGTCACAGCATTTACCCCTAAACAGGATCTTTGTCCTCAAAGATCATCTTACCTTACTACTCGCTTCTTATAGAGTTAAAGCCATGTGGGTATTTCCTCCACATTCGGTCTTTTCTCACAAGTGTAATTCATTACAATCGCGAGTTTCATCAAACATAACTACGGGAATAAGATCAGGCTAAATGTTGACTTACTTTCTCTATCCATGATGTTCACGGGTTTTTGATGAATGCAACTTTTCGCCGATCTAAGCTTTACTAAGAACAATCAGATTTTCACTTGATAGATATTCCATCAAGTTCGATTTACGAAACATAATTCACGCAGTTCTTGAAATCCTAGGGTAGATCCAGCTTATATGCCTTTCAATCCCAACTTTTACATCATCTCAATTGTCCCATACAACGGGGACTTATATCGCATGATTTGTCAGATCATGAATTCATTTTTCCAAGGTTAAAAATTGTGGCATAACTTCGCTACCCATTTGGCACTTCAAGATCTACTTTTCATATTCACATATCCTCTTGCCCACTACCGGCAGTCAATAATCAGATCCTAATTTCAACAATCATTTCAGATCTCGCGGGTCGGGTATTTTGCAAGGTTAGGTTCGCCATTATAGGAAACCTTAAACCTAAAAGACATGTCCAACTCACAATGGGTGTATGTCGGGTGTCTTCATCTCAACTCCTGCTTACAGATGCTCTAAGATTTAGATCCTAACAAGATTCAATCTCAATCCTAATACGATGATTATCAATTATAATCCTTCCAAAGGAAAACAATTATACGGTCTATTACAAAAGGTCAATCATTCAAACATAGAACAGCGCTTATAGTATTTTGTATCGTTACTTTACCTCGTCCCTTCGATTGTGATGGTATATAGTACTCTCATCAAGGTTCGTTCTCAATGACTTCTGAGCAAATCTCTAGAAATTCGATGCGAAGCGATGATCTTGATATATAGATGATCGACACAGGCACACTATGTTTACATAACTCCTTTAAATAAAAGAGTCTATTTCTTCATCAAGATTCTATCATTAATCGAGAATGATATTAGCAGATTTGGTTAGTCTGTCGACGATGACCCAAATCGAATCAAATTCAGATGATGACCTTTGCAATAGTTAAACGTTTACTAATGTATGAGGCGATGTCTGCCTTCATAATTGCCATTAGTACAACTTCTTCAGACAAAGATACTTTTAGTCAAAAATGACATACATATAATACTTATACTTACAAGATTTCCAATTTAACTATATCTCACAATCCTCCCTATTTAGGCAACCACAAACGGCCTTTTATACATTTAATGTCATTGTCTTCTCAATTCTAATGGTTCACATTAGCCGTGAACCCCCCTTTTTTTTCTATATTATCCTTTTTACAAACATCGTTTATTTTATATTGTTTGGCAATTTGTTTTTCACAATCACTATTAAGAAATATATCTTAATTGGTTCTTTATATTTTCTACATAATGTGTCAGTATTTATATTCATTTTTCCTGATGATATAATTATCATGTCCACAATTCACTCAGATATTCTTTCTATATTATGCGTCAGTAATTACGTTCACCTTCCTGATGAAATAAATATCACAACCGTATTTATTCAAAATTCTTTCTTCATATCTTCTATGTTTTAGTTTCGTCTTTACTATCATTTTTATCCGTTCTACTCAATCCGTCGTCTAAAGCGTCGATAATTATTATAATTAATTAAATAATTATTAGTTAATTTTTTTTTTGAAGCGTAAACGTAAAAGTTTTAAATTTCTTAGTTCGACCAATTATATAAAATGTTCAAAAATAAATTTGAATTTAATTAACACGATTTTTTTTTATTTATCGAAAATAATTAGTAGGATTCATAAATGTTCGAAAAATCTTTGTTTATATCTTGGTCAAAATTTTCTTAGTTGACAAGTAAAAATTGTCCTTTCAAGTTTTAAGTCATGGTTTAAATGGTTTCCTCATTCCTTCTTAGGTTGTCTTAAGGTATACACAAACATTTACCCCTAAACAGAAGTTTAGTTAAATGGTTTGTGTATAAGGGAATAGTCCCTTATAAATCCTTTGTTAAGATATTCGTCAAAACATATTTGCACATTCTTTTTGGTATAACTCAAAGTCTTAAATGACTTCTAAATTTTAGAGAGTCAATTTATATTCCATTATCTATTAATCACACGGTTAAATCATGTAAATGATTAAGTCTTAAATCTCATGTTAAATATTCAAGATACAGGTTTTAATTGTTCGGCCAATTCAGGGCAATCTATAAATAATTATTAACTCATTTTTATTCTTATAAATAAACATATAGTCCTTAATGATCACGTGCATGAATTTATCAAATTACAGCCTACACACGTGATTCACCAAATTTATGAATGCTACATGTGCATTGGTCAATCCAAACGACATCACGTGGAACCCATAATGTTCATTACAAGCACCGGATGTAGTGATTGGAATAGATAATCTCTTTCGCAGATGCGAAATTGATAATAACCATGCCGTGGATCAAATCTTTAGAACATACGCAAGAACCTTGTAAATGATCGAAAAAATCTTCCATTTCGAGTTATGGACATCGTTTTCGATTGTCAATTTACTCAATTCACAGTAATCTATAATTATAAGGAATGATAACACCATAGCTCTTCAGGATGACAGGCTTGGTATAATAAAATCTTACTCTGACAACTCTCTCAGTTGTACGGTAATTCCTTTAATTTAGATGGTGCTGACGTACAGTGCACAAGCCACAAGTGCAGCACCGGAAATATAATCAATACCAATTTCAACTTGCCTTAATGGTAAAAGTCTAGCTAATTTATTAACAAATACCTCCTAAAGTTTAGATAACATAAACATCTTTTAATAAATTCATATTAAGTTCTTTCTAGATTATAATATCTATAACTAGTTCACAACCATTCACGGTATAATTTCAAGTCTAAATGCAGGATATGGTCATCCATCAAGAATTATTTAGATCACTTTTGATAATCAACATCTTATCATTTAGGGGAATTCTACTCGAGTTCCCATCAATTAAGACAATGTCGTCATGTCATAATCAATCAATCCATTCTACTGGCACTATCAACTTTCCAGTTTCATTGCCGTCAATAAGATGTGAAATTCTCAAAAGACTAATAATAACTCATAATCCTTCGCAACTTCAGGAGACATAACTAACCTTAAAAGAGTAAGATCAACGCATAATCTATGCGAGAAAAATTCAAATCAGATACAGACGAAAACATTTAACGAATATGAATATATCCCATGTTTTCATAATTTGAGTACGCATTCGAAAGCTCCTCGGATCCTTACCCAGGTCATTCAAATGAAATCAAATCAAAAGAAATGATAGGAATGTCGATACATCCAGTCGGGTATCAACACTCGGTAATCAGATACTTTTCCTAAGAATCTCACTACGGGAGAATTGGACAAGAATGGGAATATCAATTTGTCAAATAAGAAAAATTCCAAAGATGAGTAAATTCGACTCAGAAGAATAGATGCTACAGGCACATATGTAGGTGTCCCTAACACTATGTCCCTATTTTTCACTTCTTGCAGATCTCATAAAATTTTATCTTTCACAATCTTCGAAGAAAATGTTGTGTTTATTAATCGGTTTTATGGTGACTACTAATCAGCCTTGCATGGTCCATTCAAAATTGTATGTAGGCGCGCAACTATATACAATTTCTAGATTAACGATGCAATACTCAGTTCGTCAAGATTTTATCATCACGTTTATAATAAAAACATTTTCATGCTTAATTCTTAAATAAGAATCAAGAATAAATTTACAAAGATTTTCTTTATTATGAAAACAATTAAGTTTTCCAAGGTACTTTAGAAACAACTTCACTTCGATAATAATCACTTATAAATCTTACTTTGAGTAATCCTTTTAGTGATGAAAATTCAATTTTTCTCAAGGGATACTGTTTTATCTTATAAAAACAATGAATGATCTGCAAAAGAGTGATGAAAGCTTGTTCACCAAGAATTAACTACAATATATCAGGAAATGAGCTTAGCCAATTAATCATGAGGTTCATGACCTCGATGGCACTCAAAAGAGAATAATTCACAACATAACTCAAATCAAGATGAGTACTTGTTCAATGGTTGCATCACTAATGCGAACATTAGGATGAAGCAATAAAAGATAGATAACATCGATACATGTAGGATTTAGCAATCAAAGGTAGTATTTTCTTTAATCACAAACAAGTCAAATTGTACCGTAACACATTGCGTGTCACTATGTCATACAATTTCATAAACTCATCCTACCAACTGATATCTCAGTTAAGTTAGGGATTTTTTTTAAAAGATACCACAATGAATACTAACCTACAAGAGTCATCAGGTGTTCCACATGTCCCAGAAGATCCATCGGTCTCAATTCAGAAGAAGATTTCTTCAATTTATTTATTGGACACTGGGCATCCTTGTTAGTGGACAATGGTCTAGGAACAACCCTTAACATGAACTAACAATCAATTAAAACCTTATAATCTAATGAAAGAACTTAACGACTTCCTCTTATCAATCTCATATTCCATACGGGTTAAGTTTCACTTTATTCAAGTTATAACAAATTTTATACTCAATTCGATATCCTACCTCATTCTACAATACTTTCAACCTTATTCTTAGGCCTTAATAGGGCAATAAAAGCTCGATATGAACAACACTTAATTTCCAATCCTATAGCTCTTACAACAACAATTATCAAATGAGTCACTAGTATGAAATGACTCGATCAGTCAATTAGACTTCTCGGAAAGGTATTAGTGGCATGAGGCTTTTGGGTAATGGTTCCAATGACAGCCTCAAGTGCAACATTCACGCTTTCGATTTCAATTTAAGAATTGGATGACAACGAATCAGAAGACATCTTTCTAGGTGGTAATGTTTTGTCAAACTCCGCTCTATAAGAAAAGATCGTCATGACACCGATATCGGATTTAATCTCGCCAATTCTTCTTCAATATCACAATCAACTAACACCTACATTTCTACGAATATCAACCATTTGTTGGGATCATAAATATCCGCAACTTGGTTTAGATCTAGGATAGCTAGAATTCCTACGAGAATAGCTTCGATTAATTTACTAGGGGATTTAGGGTACATTGTGACAATCTACGTCGTATAAACACCTCGTATAAATATCAAAATAATCATCAAACAATCATGTAATAAAATTACATCATATATATATATATATATATATAATCCAAGTTATATATATATTAAAATAACACTTCTCTGTCTTGGCCTTGTCGGTAACTCGGGAATTCTTCGGCACCGTTATAGTCAAAAGATTTTTAGACATTTTTAGAAAAATGTTTATAGTTAAAAGATTTTGAAATGTTTTATTCAAAACCTTAGTTTTAAAAATCTTTCGTTCTCTATAACGAGAGCTCTGGTACCAAACTGTAACACCCCCAAATTTTTACAACTCAGTACAGCGGAAGACTAGTTGGTGTTACGGGATAACACATTACTCACATCATAGACAACGCATAGAAATCGCGTCGTTTATTAATAAAGCATTTCCATTCATAAATATCAAAGTTACATGGGTCCCAAGTCATTGTATTTAATACAGGTTTTACAAAGCATTTGAATGGAAATAAGTATTTAGGTGCGGGCCATGAATTCTTGTTGTCTTCCCGAGAATTACCTTCAAGTACCTGAGATAAAACATGTTAAAAGAAAAGGTCAGCGATAACGCCGAGTGAATTCATAGAGTTTAATAAAATCCATCGATATAATATCAGTATAAAGTTATTACTGAAAATCATTTTGTACAAATCATTTTAATAGGCCATAAAATAGCCAAAGTCATTTTATACAAATCTTCATCAAAATCATAATATAGGCATTTGCCTTAAAAATCATTATACGAGCCAATGTCGTAAAAACATCATACAATACGTCTTATGACGTTGTACGAGAATAAAAACCGTTATATGAATATGGTTATGAAAACCAAAACACGAACATAATATCAATAGTATGACCCTGTATTGCTAGTCAGGCAATACATCGTAATTCGGAGCGTCTAGTAGTATTTCTTTAGTTTTGGATTATTATAAGCCGCATGACATTGTTACCTTACTAAACCAACAACGGGTAGCTAACCCGATACCAATTTTGCCCATCTAAAGTAGCGTGTCGTCACAAAGGTCACGCTATGGAAATCTTCTCATACATAAATTCGCTTACCAATCAATGTGGCACGACGGGGATCAACCGTCAAGGCGCGAACTGGGGTGATCGTCCCCAAATAGTACTATTATATGCACAAGCGTCTACCAAATCCCGGTAGTTCACAATTCATGCTAATGGGACTTTTAGTGACATAACCTAACTTTAATAATCCATTTTATTTCATCTATCGGGTCCTTTAATCATTTATCAGGTCATACAATCGGGTCATACAATCATTCGGGTCCAAATAAATAAACAAGCAATCGGGACAAATGGTGTCCTGTTTTATAAAAACTAACATGTTATCTCCCTCGCGGGTTTATAAAACATTTCATAAAAACATTTAAAAGAGTGCGAGGCTATGAACTCACGTTGATGTGGGAAGGCGGGTTATCGGCAATTCGGATGTACGGTACGTGCTTCAATCACGGAAACCTAGACAAATAATACTCGTCTTAGACTCATGTCCAATGACTTTATAAAAATAACAATTATGTATACATATGATGATTATATATATATATATATATGATGATCAAGTGGGTTTACATATTCTCTTTTACTCATTTTAGTGTTTATGTATTGGTAACTTCTTACTAGTTTACTAGTTTTACCTATTTACGTGTTTTAGGTCCAATAAGCCTATTGTAAGTTCATTAACTTGTATTAATCCATTTCATACTTGTATTATCAGTATTTATACTTTACATGTTGGGCCTAAATGGGTTAAGCCCAATAAATAAGGTTATAAGTGTTTTAGTCCATTTTGTTGTATTATTAGTCCAATAACGTTAACTTAGCCCGTTAATGTCCGTATGTTATATAGTTCGGCTTTTATCGGTTTTTACTTGTTATATATGTTTATATATCAGTATATGAGTTTATAAAAGTTTACATTAGACGGGTCCAACCGTCTAAGTTTTATTTAACAAAAACGTTAATTTTACGGTAATAGCCGAAAAAGTCGTAAAAATCATGTTTATAGTTTTTATAACTTGTAAATCTTATTCAACTACCATTTTTATAAAGTGTCCATTTATTTAACCTTATACATATTTATATAAATGAAATTTATAAGTTAGTGGATTTTAATTCACATTTTATACTATATTAGTTTGAGTGCTTATATAATACTATTAAACATTAATTCTTCAAAATCTGATTTTTTAGTTTCATCTTCACCATTTTTATCATATCTTGAGTTATATAAGGAGATAGAAGCTCATTTTTGGATGGCATAAACTTCATATTATGTGCTACAAATAAGTTAGTTATAGCTACTGCTCATTCTATTTTTAACTATCCTTAACTGTCCCTACAAAACAGACTATTCAGATTGGTACACTAATCTTGTTTTGATCATATCTCACTCATTTTGATGATTTCATTGCATGGCCAACTCTCACATGTGTACAAGACTCATAGCTTACTGTATATCAATTCTACTTCATTATTTTATCAGTTCATGACTTGTTTCTTTACTGTTTTATACAGCCTACCATTTAAACAAGATTTACCCATTTTACATGTAGTTTATCCATTTTTTTACCCATGTTTATCAAATCTATCAACACCAAATCCCCACATAATATTTTTAATCATCATTCATCATCATATACATATACATAAATAAAGAAAATACGAGATTACATAATCAAAATAACAAAAGGATAGGAAGAACAATCTCTATACCACCATTAGTGATGAAAAGATGAGGTTTTTGATGAACAAGACTTGGTTCTTTTTATCAAATCTTCAACTTGGTAAATGAACTTCTTGGGTACTTCAAATGGATGAATATCTTCATTAAGATCAGTCTAGGAACTCCATGGAAACTCCTTTCCACATGTTATAACCACCTCCAATCTTCATCTTTTCAATGGGTTTTCATCATATGTAAATTATACATATGATTTATGGTTGATTTTTTTGATCAATGGTGGTGTTTTTGATGAATGATAGACGTTCATAAGGAGTAGAGAGAGAGAGTGTGTGAGTTTTGCATGTAACAAAGTGAGTAAATGGTTTAGTGTAGGTGGTTTTGTGGTTTTGGTGGAAGAAGTAGCTTACAAGTTAAGCTTAAAAATGACAAGTGTAGTAGTAGTAGCTACAACTTGACACCTCAAAGGGTGTGGTGGAGTAAGCTTGGCCATCCCATGTGTGGGGTGGGCAAGTGTAAAACTTGTCCTATCCCACTAATTTACGGGTATTCCTCGATTCTAGTTTTCTCGATTTGCGTGCCCTCAGGTCGTTTTACGAAAAACGTTTTTATAAATTATGAATCAACGGCACAAAACGAATCTAATAAATATTGTCTCATCAAAAACGGAGTTCGAAAACGTAAATACGTAATCCTAAGGTTTTCGGTTTAGTCATAAAGGACGTTAAAATATTCACGTAAGTCCTAATCTCTTCCCGTAAATTTGTGAGTTTATGAACTAACTCAAATTTAAAATCCCAAAATAATATTCACGGATAAATTTATTTTCTGAAATGTCGGACTGTCACCAAAAACGGTGTATGTAAACGTAAGCACGTAACGTATAATCCTCCGGTTTAGACGTAGTCGATGCTACTTCAAGACGTAAAATCCAAATTACTTCCCAAAAATAAGTGAGTTCATATTGTAACATTAAAATAATGTTTCATATAAATATTTAGAATAAAATATCAACCATAAATTGACGGATTGTCACACCAAATTTAGAACCATCGGAATAATTAAATGCTAAGCTATCGGAATAATAAAGGTGAAAGTCCATCGGAATGCTAATCTGAATACCCATCGGAATACAAAGTCAATACTGTCGCAATATGGTCTTATCGGAATGTTTCAGATCGGAATATAGAAGCTATCGGAATGTTCCTGTCGTAATATGATTCTATCGGAATGATGACCAACCTATCGGAAAGTAGTTGACAAAATTTGGGCAGCGTTTCGACTTAAGGCAACCCTAAATCCCGTCGGAATATGCGATCGCAATGAGCGATCGCAATCCCGGATCGGAATAAGGGGGATGGTACAAATGATCGCAAATTAGAACCACGAATGGTTATTGCGATCGAAACAAACTTCTCGTCGGAATGTTGTAAATCCAATATTACGATGGAATGTAATAGTAATCCGAAATTGGTGGCAAGCTGAAAACTCAATAAGCACGTATAATAAGCTCACTTAATCAAATCTTAAATAACTCAATAAGCTTAAATTTTACAACTTTCAAAACATAAAATCATAAACTTTATAAAAGAACTTTAAAAAGACTTAACCTTTTGAATAATCTGAAAAGTAATAAGCTAAAACATGAAATAAGCAAATAAGCATAAAGATCTTATAGCCTAAACCAAATAAAAGCTTAATAAGTAGTAAAAAGATTAACCTTTTAACCACTTAAACATCAAATAAATTCAATCCGTATGGATTATGAATTTCGGATCAAAATCAAAAGTAAATCAAGAATGTGGAAAGAGATTAAAGAACACAAACTTAAACTTAAACTTTTAATTAAAGAAACTCAAATACAAAGATTAATGAAAGCTTAAACTTGAAAGATTAAAAGAAAGAAAAGATGAAAAACTTAGTGAGAGAAAGTTTAGAACTTTCTCTCTCTAAAAACTAGAAAGGAAAAAAAAATAAAAATGAAACTAGCTAACCCCCCTCCTAATGTGATTAGGAGGGTATTTATAGGCTAAGTGGGAAGTGCATGTGTGGTGTGCTTCCTTCTTTCTTTTCTTCTCGACTCAATTTAATTCTTTGTCTTTTCTCGACGTCGTCTCGGGATTTGAACTTGTCTTAATAATTTTCTTCTTTAATTTTGACTTGAGTTCTTCGACTTAATTAAACTTCCGTCTTTAGACTTTTTCTTCGATAAATCTTCAGAATAGGTCTTGGACATCCGTTCTTTAAGCACTCTTGATCTCTTGACTTCGTCTTTTCTCGTTTTCTTTGATAAAAGCCCGTGAAAGCCCGTGTTTTCTTCCTTATTTAACTTTTGGTCCTAAAACACAATAAAAACACAAACCACACATAATTCTGACTTTTACGACATAAAATACACGTTTTGATCATGTTATTATTGGAAATAAGTGGTAAAAGGATAAGTGTTTTCACACTTATTAAGGAGTCAAGTGCAAAAAATGCAGGTACTCAAGAGGATGTTTCTTCATCAGATGATGATGTTCATATCTATGTTCCCAATATACCTACTGTTACTCCCATGTCTGCTACTCCCAAGAAGCAAACCATGCCATCAAAAGATGATCAAGCCTCCCAGGAACTTCAGAGGCTTCAAGATCAAGAAAAGAATGCTATATCTGCTAATAAGCATTCAGGAGAAGAATATTTTGAGTCACAACACTCAGTAGTTGTGACCTTGGTTTAAAAATGTGTGCATCATTGCGCAAATTGCACGCATCAGTGCGTTGCATTCAAAATTTCGCATCAAGGTGCCTAATGCATAGCCATCCCAAAATGCGTTCACATTAAACCGCAATTTGTCGCATTTGTGTAATGCTAGCAACGGTAGCAATTGTCGCAATCTAGTACTTAGGTCATTTTTGTCCAATTTTAACCTTTTAAAAGTGACCTATATATTTTAATAGCTTTTTAAAGATAAGAAATCTTAGACAAACATCTAAAGAAACACAATAACAAAAATAAGGTATTTTGTATTTTGCTAAGTTTTTATTGTCAAGCTTTACTTTCAATTTATTTGTTTTACAAGGGGTTATAAGACAAATTTAAATATGCTAGTAACTTATTTTGTAACTTTATTGCATTTATTTTATACTTATATAATTTTTGCACTTTTTTATACTAAACGCATAGCGTCTAAATTGCGCTCGCAATCGCATCACGCATCACGCAATAGCTTTTGAGACCTTTAGCGCAATGGATCGCAAAACGCATTTTTAAACCAAGGTTGTGACAACACAAAATCGAGGCGATTGCTTAATCTTATTTTACGATTATTTTTAAAATTTTTGGATGAGTTTGAACGATATTTATTTTTGGAGATTTAAGTTTAAACCAATGTTGGAAGGTTTATATTTAATATTAAGTATAAGGAGTATTAGCAAGCGTGATGTCGATGGATGCCAAATATTTTACGTTTTATTGTCGGTTGTTCGATTTTTATTATTTTTGAGGTTTTATTTTAAATGACGTGTTAAGTCGAGTCGAGAGTCGATATTATTAATTTCGAGGTACGTTTTAAATTTTTAAAAGTATCTTTATGAAACCCGAGCCCCGTAAATATTTTGAAAATTGACTAATAGTTATTTCCCGCTTTTTAGCTAACTATTTTCATTTCTAGCCACAACTTTCACTAAATTGAAACTAAGTCCCTACCCCACTATATAAAAACTAGAAACAACACACACACATCACATTTTTCATTTTAAAAAATTTCACTTCCACTCTCTCTCTCTCTTGAATTGCCGAAACCCTCCCCATCACCAAAACACATTCAAACTTCAATTTTTCTTGAGTTTGAGGTTGATTCAAGCTAAAATAACACTAGACCCAACCTTATTTTTGATCAAGGATTACATTGGTGTAAGAATTTTACACATACAAGCAACTTTTTTTTTCTTGATGTTGGTACGTAGGAGCTATGATCATGCATGTCATTATCATGATGATCCATGGTGGTTTGTGCTAAAAATCTTGTTAGAAACTTCATTTTGATCTTATGATTTTTATTTTGATTATGACTTTGATGATATGGTTGATGTATGATGATATTAGGGTATAGTAATGATCATTTTCATGGTTGGTTTTTATCAAAAAGTTGATTTTGTACAAGGTTTGAGTAGTCATTTTATAACAGTAAGTAAAAGGTAAAATCCAAATTTTTATGTTTTTAAAATGGCTTAACTTATAGCCTAGGGTTGTAGATAATTTTCTTAGCTTCGATTTGATATAAGGTAGAGCTTCTAGCTCAAAACGAGCGCGAAGTTATGATGTTTTGAATAATCATGTACCGGGAGACGAGTATCGGCACTACAAGTAGTTGTTGTCGATATTTGGATCGAATCTCGGGGACTCTAAATGGATGTTTTGAAAAATGTAACCTACTGATAATGAGGTGTTTACTTATTAGGTTGAGTTTACTTTAAAACCCGAGTGTCGGTTTGTAAACGGAGTCGTTTAAATAAGTTAAAACGGTTGTATGAAAAATTAACGTAAATCTGTCCGGATTTTGTAGTTTGAAAATGAGTAGGGTAAAGTACTCTAATAGTAATTTCATTTGATAAACATGTAAGAGGACTTTCTATATATAGTAAGTTAGTTTATCGAGTCGTTTCATAAACGGTTGACGAGTTTAAAAAGGGGTAAGTAAGCTAGTACATGTAGTATGTACCGACGGACTTTGTAAAAAGTATAAAATGGTTATGTAAAAGTGTAGTAAAGTATAAAGAAGTTAGTTATATCGTTTTCTCTCGAGTTTATCGTGACTTTTTGAGTTTGAATTTGATGTTGTTATGTATGATTTATTTCTCGAGTCATTATTTAACGAACGCGCCTTATTTGATAGGTAGCGGTTCTCGTGTTTGAAAGGCATCCATTACCGTCGACGATCATCTCGCTAGATCTCTTATACTAAGGTGAGTCTATAGCCTCGCTTTCTACTCGTTTTAATTATTTTTATTACCCGCGAGGGGGATACATTCTATTTGAAAATAAATGAACACAAGTCATGAGTAATTGTTAGACCCGAATGTTGTCTAAAGTTGATTTCATTGTATTGAGTAACTTGTTGCTAAAGACCCTAAATTCATGAGCCATTAACTATCTTCTGACTTGATGTTGTGAGTCAGGAATAGCCGCTTATTCTAATGATAGTACTATTGGGTTGACCACCCTATCTCAGACCAGGGCATTACGTTGAGTAACCCGCTGGGAAGGATAATTTTACGTGAATAAGATTGTGGTATTCTAGCAACTGATACCCTAGAGGGGCAATGGTTTTATTCTAGTCATGCCGGCATTTGGCGTGGGTGACTATTTGGTTAAGGGGTCGGTGTCATGAGCTTAAATACAATGTTTGTTTAATAATATCATTATTATTACTACCTTTAATATAGATTGTGTTTACGACAATTCTATAAATGATTATGATTGATTTTCTTCTTATGTTCAAATGTGATTTGATAAACCTATAGTCTCGCTCAACATTATTATTGACTCGTTTTATGCATGTATTTCAGGTAATAGGAAGTGATGGAGCATGGAGCTTTGCTGTGGAGGTTGTGGCTTGGCTTTTGGAAGAATGTTGGTATAAACTGTTTCTACCTTTTAATGTGAACAATTTACTTTATGTTGATGTACTGTACTAAACTTGTTGGTTGTTGGTCGAGATCCATGGGGACAAAACGCTTTACTCTTGTATCGTGTCAGTACAATTTGGGTTGAAATCTATGTTTTAGACCATTTATGAAAATCATGTTTATATTTATGTGTAAACGTCTCTATTTTGAGTCGTTCAATATACCTTGTGTGATGATGCTTGTGTCTAGCACCCAATTATGTATTTTCGCTGCGCAATGTAAATTGGGGGTGCTAGAGATTGGTAATCAGAGCTGCAAGTTATAGAGAACTGGGTCGATTTTGAAAACTGTCTTAAACTATAACTTTGGTGTCGAAAGTATTTATTCTTCAAAAGCACACAACTCCTCTGCAACGCTCCGATAAGATCACTTTTAGTTTTGTTTTGCATTGTAGATGTATCCCTCATAACTGAAATGATTTCCCGAGTATTTATTAAGTAAATACTACGATATTGTATTGGAATTATTGAATGTACGCTGAGTGCTTGTCAGTATCATATTTTTTTTTGCGAGCATTGCATAAACATCATTTGCATTATGTTGCATAGCATGGATAATGTATGACATTTTCATGAGCATTGCATACTAATTATTATTTTATTAACGATGACCTTAAGTATCCTTAACCCTTATAATTGTAGAAAATGGATGGTTTACCTCGTGAGGATGGATGGATTGATATGACTAATGTAGTGGATGGTGAGGAAGTAGATAACTTTGGTGCTAGTGACGAGGAGGAGCCTTTTGAGTTTTTAGATGATGGGATTCCACTTACTGCAGTTGGTCAGACAGAGCCTGAGTTGATACAAGGTAGTCATGTTCCAAGGGTCAATGTTGTGCCATAGATTGTTCCAGATTGTCAGCGATCGGTTGTTCATTCTTCGACTCTTACTTGTGATGCTTATATTAGTAGTTTTCCTGGGATTGCATTTGCTAGGGGTGATGTTCCTGTTGAGTCGAGTAGGGCTGCTAGTGCTCGATCTATTCATGATGGTATTCCTAAGGTTTATTGTCCAGGTCCTAGGTCTTATGATGATATTTTCTTGTTTCTTAAGAAGTTTGATCGATCTTTGTTTGAGAGGTATTTGGTTGAGACTCGTGTGATTAGGAGGTTTGAGCAGAATGAGAAAAAGTTTGAAAGGTTTGTTGGTAGTGTGAGGAGATCAGAGTTTGTTATGGCAAGGGAAATGGATGAAGTTGTTAGATTGAGATCTATGGTGCAGAATTTGAGTGGGCAAGTTGAAAGGTTGCGGAGGGAGCAAGAAAGGAATGCTAGGTTGAGTGCGTGGGGTTTGCCGATGAGATCTTTTCCTAGTCGAGGTGTTGGGATTCGTGATGTGCCAAATCAGGTTGAAGCTCAAGTGTCGGTGAAGCCAAGTGAAGGAGGTAGTAGAAAGGGGAAGGAAAAAGTGGAGGAAGAATCTGATGATGATGATAGCAGCAGTGACGACGAGCCGATGTACAAGAAGCTGCGGGGATCTGATGTTTAGTTCTTTATGTTGTTTTTATTTAGCCATGTTGTAATAGAACTTATGTAGACTCGTACTCTAATTTGTGATGAAACTTAATGACCTTTAAGTTGTTGTGATGAAGGGTTGTAGTGACATTACTTGTCACAATTTTGTGGAGATTTTCCAAAGCAATCCAAAATTACCTTCATGACTTATGATTTGTCTTATTAGTTCTTTTGTGTGATTGGTTAATGATTCGTTGTGAATTGGGTTGTTGGTACATGTAGTATCCATGTTACATCTTGATAGAGAAATCCTACTTCTTATCTTGATATGAATACTTACTTGTTCTTTTTCTGTTATGGTGACAGGAAGGAGTTGGGAGGATTTTTCTGACTTTACTAAATTATTGTTTGGTTAGTTTTCCGTAAACATGTCGCCTAAATTGACGACTGCTACTGTTAATACCATGATTGAGCAAGCTATCGCTAGAGCTTTGGAAGTTGAACGTGCTGCGAGGAACCAAGAGGGTGAGAATAGGAATGTTGCTGGTCAGGTTGGAGGGAATGCTGGAAATCAGGCTGGAGGAAATGCTGATGAACAAGCAGAAGGAAATGCTGCGGGACAAGTTGGAGGTAATGTTGCTGTTCAACAGATTCAGAAGGAATGTTCTTATGCTAGTTTCATGAAATGTGGACCTACCCAATTTCGTGGTACTGGTGGTGCATTGGAATTAAGGAGGTGGATTGAGAAGATTGAAAGTACTTTTGAAATCAGTGGATGTTCAGAAGCTAGTAAAGTAAAATTTGCTGCAGCTACTTTTCAGGATAATGCGTTGAGTTGGTAGAATAGTCAAGTAGCTACTGTGGGATTGGTTGAAGATAATGCTAGAACATGGACTGTGACTAAGGGACTGTTGGCTGCTAAGTTTTGTCCTGAGGAAGAGTTAGGTCAGTTGGAAGATGAATTGAGGCATTTGGTGTTGAGGAATAATGATATTGTAGCTTATACAAGGAGATTTTCTGATTTATGTTTGTTGTGTCCTAATGCGTTTGCTGATGACCAAAAGAAGATGAAGCAGTATATTAGAGGGTTATCTAGTAATATCAAGGGAGAAACTACTTCGTCGAAACCCAAGTCATTTGATGAAGATGTTCAAATGGCTCATCCTTTAATGGATGTAAAGCTGCAGGATCAAAAGGATAGTATTGCTGAGGGGAATAAGAGAAAGTGGGAAGCTACACACTCAAGTTAAGGGCAGAATCGAGGTGGTTATCGTAATAACAATAACCAAGGACCGAATAGGAATCAGCAATACAATTTGAGAAGGAATGATGGTGTTCGTGCTGCTACAGGAAATCAAGGTAACAAGGTGAATCCAAAGTGTTGTCGGTGTAATCTGTATCATGTTGGAAATTGTCCACCTGCTTGCAACAAGTGTGGGAAGGCCGGACATAAGATGGCAGATTGTAGAAACAAGGGTGTAGCCACTTGGGCTAATGCTGTCAAGGTAGTTTACTGTTATGGATGTGGAGGCCGTGGACATAAGCAGGGGAACTGTCCAAGGGTTGGCATACGACAAGGAGGAAATGTTGTTGCTGTTGCTGCTAGGATTGCTGCTCCAGCCTATGTCGTGGGAGATGCTGACAAACCTCAAGGGCCGAACGTGGTGACTGGTACGTTCTTACTTGATTCTTGTTATACTAGTGTGTTATTTGACTCTGGATCCGATAGAAGTTTCGTAGATGTTAGATTCAGTCAGCTGTTGGATAGAGAACCAGTGAGATTGACAACTAGTTATAATGTGGAGTTAGCTGATGGTAAGGTTGTAAGCACTAGTTCTATAATGAAAGGTTGTTCCTTGAAGTTAGGTAATTATGTGTTTAGTATTGATTTGATGCCCATAGAATTAGGATCTTTTGACGTGATTGTTGGAATGGATTTGTTAGTTGGTAATGGTGCAGTAATTGTTTGTGGAGAAAGATTAGTTCAGATACCGCTAAGGAATGGGGTATTGACTGTGAAAGGAGATGAATGTACGTCTCGTTTGAGAGTTGTTTCTTGTTTAAAGATGATGAGGTATATAGAAGCAGGTTGTGATGTGTTTCTTGCACAGATAAGTAATGATGGTGTGAATGAAAGGAAATTGGAGGATGTGCCTGTGATTAGAGAGTATGCTGCTCTAGTTGCCCATGCACCGTATCGTTTAGCTCCATCTGAGATGAAAGAATTATCTGATCAATTGAAGGAATTGATGGATAAGGGATTTATTAGACCAAGTTCGTCGCCGTGGGGTGCGCCTGTTTTGTTTGTTCGAAAGAAAGATGGTTCTTTTAGAATGTGTATTGATTAAAGAGAGCTTAACAAATTGACTGTCAAGAATCGGTATCCACTGCCGAGGATTGATGATTTGTTCGATCAGTTGCAAGGATCTAGTGTATACTCGAAGATCAATTTGACGTCTAGGTATCATCAACTGAGAGTTAGGGAAGAAGATATTCCTATAACAGCTTTTCGTACTCGATATGGACATTTCGAATTTCAAGTGATGCCTTTTGGATTAACAAATGCGCCTGCTGTATTTATGGATTTGATGAATCGTGTATGTAAGCCGTATTTGGATGAGTTTGTTATCGTATTCATTGATGATATTCTCGTTTACTCCAAGAGTGAAGAGGAACATGAGAAGCATTTGAGAACAATTTTGGAATTGTTAAAGAAGGAGAAGTTGTATGTGAAATTCTCTAAGTGTGAATTTTGGTTGAAATCAGTGCAATTTTTGGGGCACGTGATTGATAGTGAAGGTGTTTGTGTGGATCCTGCTAAGATTGAAGCAATTAAGGATTGGTCAGTGCCGAAGACGCCGACTGAAGTTCGCCAATTTCTTGGTTTGGCTGGGTATTATAGAAGGTTTATTGAGAAGTTTTCATTAATTGCTAAGTCGTTGACTAAGCTTACGGAAAAGAATCGAGTGTTTGAATGGGGATTGGAAGAGGAATCTGCATTTAGTATGTTGAAGGATAAGTTGTGTTCTGCGCCAATATTGTCTTTGCCAGAAGGATCTAAGGATTTTGTAGTGTACTGTGACGCGTCTCATAAAGAATTTGGAGCTTTATTGATGCAAAGGGAGAAAGTAATAGCGTATGCGTCTAGACCATTAAGGAAGCATGAAGAGAATTACACTACACATGATTTAGAACTTGGGGCTGTTATTTTTGCTTTGAAGCTGTGGAGACACTACTTGTATGGAACCAAGTGTGTGGTTTTCACTGATCATAAGAGTTTGCAGTATATTTTGGAACAAAAGGAATTGAATATGAGGCAAAGGAGATGGGTTGGGTTGCTGAGTGATTATGACTGCGAGATTCGTTACCATCCTGGTAAAGCGAATGTGGTAGCTGATGCACTTAGTAGGAAGGAAAGAGATAAGTATATAAGAGTTAGAGCTTTGACGATGTTGGAAAGTCTTGATTTGACAGAAGAGATATTGAAAGCCCAAACTAATGGTTTGAAGGAAGAGAACGTTGAGGCAGAAAACTTGGGTAGAATGTTGAAACCTTTTTTTGAAATAAGGTCGAATGGATTGAGGTATTTTAATAATAGGATTTGGTTACCGATGTGTCCGTCTGAGATAGATTTGTTAGGGGTGCGAGATTTGGTGATGAATGAATCTCATAAGTCGAAGTATTCAATACATCCTGGATCGGACAAGATGTATCGAGATCTTAAGAAAGTTTATTGGTGGCCGAATATGAAGGCAGATATAGCACAGTATGTTAATAAGTGTTTAACTTGTGCGAAGGTGAAGGCTGAACATAAGAAACCGTCGGGATTATTAGTGCAACCTGAGATTCCTGAGTGGAAATGGGAGAAGATTACGATGGATTTTGTGACAGGTTTGCCAAGGACTGCAAATGGTAGTGATATGATATGGGTGATTGTAGATAGATTGACTAAGTCTGCTCACTTTTTACCGATGAAGAAGACAGATAGTATGGAGAGGTTAACAACAGTTTATGTGAAGGAGATTGTTTGTCGACATGGTGTGCCTTTGTCGATAATTTCTGATCGTGATAGTAGGTTTACTTCAGAATTTTGGAAGTCTTTGCAGAAAGCGATGGGAACGGAGTTATGTTTAAGTACAACATATCATCCAGAAACTGATGGACAAAGTGAAAGAACGATTCAAACGTTAGAGGATATGCTTCGTGCATGTGTGATTGATTTTGGAAATGGTTGGGATAAGCATTTTCCATTGGTTGAATTTTCGTACAATAATAGTTATCATGCTAGTATTAAAGCCGCACCATATGAAGCTTTGTATGGACGTAAGTCTAGATCTCCAGTGTGTTAGATTGAGGTAGGAGAAAGTCAATTGACTGGGCCTGAAATGATATTTGAGACGACTAAAAAGAGTGTGCAAATTAAGAAGCGTTTGTTATCTGCCAGAAGTAGACAAAAGAGTTATGCTGATAACAGAAGGAAATCATTGGAGTTTGAAGAGGAGACATGGTTATGTTGAAAGTATCTCCATGGTAAGGAGTAATACGTTTTGGAAAGAGAGGAAATTTTAGCCCAAAGTATATTGGACCATTTAAGATTATCCAAAGGATTGGATTGGTGGCTTATAAGTTAGAATTGCCTGATGAGCTTAAGGCTAGTCATAATACTTTTCATGTGTCTAATTTGAAGAAGTGTTTAGCTGAAAGG
This sequence comes from Glebionis coronaria, assembly GCA_025667525.1. NCBI lineage: Eukaryota > Viridiplantae > Streptophyta > Magnoliopsida > Asterales > Asteraceae > Glebionis > Glebionis coronaria. The sequence continues at coordinate 167,463,613 of CM046882.1, read as the reverse complement.
GATGTGGTGATTCCATTGGAGGAGATTCAACTTGATGATAAGTTGCATTTTATAGAGGAACCTGTAGAGATAATGGATAAGGAAGTTAAGAAGTTGAAGCATAGTAGAATTCCGATTGTGAAGGTGAGATGGAACTCTAGACGTGGGCCAGAGTTTACGTGGGAACGCGGGGATTTCTTTAAGGATAAGTATCCTCATTTGTTTAGGAAGGATTAAGCGCCGCGGACGTCGCTTCTTTTAAGAAGGGGAGGATGTGACAACCCAAAATCGAGGTCATTGCTTAATCTTATTTTACGATTATTTTTGAAATTTTTGGATGAGTTTGAACGATATTTATTTTTGGAGATTTATGTTTAAACCAATGTTGGAAGGTTTATATTTAATATTTATTAAGTATAAGGAGTATTAGCAAGCGTGATGTCGATGGATGCCAAATATTTTACGTTTTATTGTCGGTTGTTTGATTTTTATTAATTTTGAGGTTTTATTTTAAATGACGTGTTAAGTCGAGTCGAGAGTCGATATTATTATTTTCGAGGTACGTTTTAAATTTTTAAAAGTGTCTTTATGAAACCCGATCCCCGTAAATATTTTGAAAATTGACTAATAGTTATTTCCCGCTTTTTAGCTAACTATTTACATTTCAAGCCACAACTTTCACTAAATTGAAACTAAGTCCCTACCCCACTATATAAAAACTAGAAACAACACACACACATCACATTTTTCATTTTAAAAAATTTCACTTCCACTTTCTCTCTCTCTTGAATTGCCGAAACCCTCCCCATCACCAAAACACATTCAAACTTCAATTTTTCTTGAGTTTGAGGTTGATTCAAGCTAAACTAACACTAGACCCAACCTTATTTTTGATCAAGGATCACAGTGGTGTAAGAATTTTACACATGCAAGCAACTTTTTTTTTCTTGATGTTGGTAGGTAGGAGCTATGATCATGCATGGCATAATCATGATGATCCATGGTGGTTTGTGCTAAAAATCTTGTTAGAAACTTCATTTTGATCTTATGATTTTTATTTTGATTATGATTTTGATTTTATGGTTGATGTATGATGATATTAGGGTATAGTAATGATCATTTTCATGGTTGGTTTTTTTTATCAAAAAGTTGATTTTGTACAAGTTTTGAGTAGTCATTTTATAACAGTAAGTAAAAGGTAAAATCCGAATTTTTATGTTTTTAAAATGGCTTAACTTATAGCCTAGGGTTGTAGATAATTTTCTTAGCTTCGATTTGATATAAGGTAGAGCTTCTAGCTCAAAACGAGCGCGAAGTTATGATGTTTTGAATAATCGTGTACCGGGAGACGAGTATCGGCACTACAAGTCGTTGTTGTCGATATTTGGATCGAATCTCGGGGACTCTAAATGGATGTTTTGAAAAATGTAACCTACTGATAATGAGGTGTTTACTTATTAGGTTGAGTTTACTTTAAAACCCGAGTGTCGGTTTTGTAAACGGAGTCGTTTAAATAAGTTAAAACGGTTGTATGAAAAATTAACGTAAATCTGTCCGGATTTTGTAGTTTGAAAATGAGTCGGGTAGAGTACTTTAAAAGTAATTTCATTTTATAAACTTGTAAGAGGACTTTCTATATATAGTAAGTTAGTTTTCGAGTCGTTTCATAAACGGTTGACGAGTTTAAAAAGGGTAAGTAAGCTAGTACATGTAGTATGTACCCGCGGACTTTGTAAAAAGTATAAAATGGTTAAGTAAAAGTGTAGTAAAGTATAAAGAAGTTAGTTATATCATTTTCTCTCGAGTTTATCGTGACTTTATGAGTTTGAATTTGATGTTGTTATGTATGATTTATTTCTCGAGTCATTATTTAACGAACGTGCCTTATTTGATAGGTAGCGGTTCTCGTGTTTGAAAAGGCATCCATTACCGTCGACGATCATCTCGCTAGATCTCTTATACTAAGGTGAGTCTATAGCCTCGCTTTCTACTCGTTTTAATGATTTTTATTAACCGCGAGGGGGATACATGCTATTTGAAAATAAATGAACACAAGTCATGAGTAATTGTTAGACCCGAATGTTGCCTAAAGTTGATTTCATCGTATTGAGTAACTTGTTGCTAAAGACCCTAAGTTCATGAGCCATTAACTATCTTCTGACTTGATGTTGTGAGTCAGGAATAGCCGCTTATTCTAATGATAGTACTATTGGGTTGACCACCCTATCTGAGACCAGGGCATTACGTTGAGTAACCCGATGGGAAGGATAATTTTACGTGAATAAGATTGTGGTATTCTAGCAACTGATACCCTAGAGGGGCAATGGTTTTATTATAGTCATGCCGGCATTTGTCGTGGGTGACTATTTGGTTAAGGGGTCGGTGTCATGAGCTTAAATACAATGTTTGTTTAATAATATCATTATTATTACAGCCTTTAATATAGATTATGTGTACGACAATTCTATAAATGATTATGATTGATTTTCTTCTTGTATTCAAATGTGATTTGATAAACCTATAGTCTCGCTCAACATTATTGTTGACTCGTTTTATGCATGTATTTCAGGTAATAGGAAGTGATGGAGCATGGAGCTTTGCTGTGGAGGTTGTGGCTTGGCTTTTGGAAGAATGTTGGTCTAAACTGTTTCTACCTTTTAATGTGAACAATTTACTTTATGTTGATGTACTGTACTAAGCTTGTTGGTTGTTGGTCGAGATCCATGGGGACAAAACGCTTTACTCTGGTATCGTGTCAGTACAATTTGGGTTGAAATCTATGTTTTAGACCATTTATGAAAATCATGTTTATATTTATGTGTAAACGTCTCTATTTTGAGTCGTTCAATATACCTTGTGTGATGATGCTTGTGTCTAGCACCCAATTGTGTATTTCCGCTGCGCAATGTAAATTGGGGGTGTTAGAGTAGTACCTACTACACCTAGCGGTACTTCATCTTCAAGTACTGCTAAGTCAAAATCTGCTAAATCTGTTGACTCACTAGAAGAGATTTTACAAGCTATGGACGATGAAGACGTATATGCTAGTCCAGCTGAAGGAATCTTCTCCAAAGCTTCCTATGATGAGCAGGGTACAGTAACTGATTTCAGCAATTTTGAAACAAAAATTCCAGTCAGTTCTATTCCCACTCATAAAGTCAACACCAACCATCCTACTACACAGATCATTGGAGATCCCAAGTCTGTTGTACAAACCAGAAGACAACTTCAAACCAATATTGAAACTCATTCACTTGTGAGTTATGTCAAACAACAGTAGAGAACTAATCATAAATATACTCAACATTGTTTGTTTGCCTGTTTCTTATCACAAGTAGAGCCCAAAAATATTTCTCAGGCTCTTGATGAAGAAAGTTGGGTAGATGCCATGCAAGAAGAATTAACACAATTTGAGCTACAAAAAGTTTGGATTCTTATGAATCTTCCCTCAGGCAAGAGAGTAATTGGTACTAGATGGGTTTTCAGGAACAAGAAGGATGAAAGAGTTGTTGTGGCGAGGAACAAGGCAAGACTTGTTGCTCAAGGCTATATACATGAATAAGGGATAGACTATGATGAGGTTTTTGCACCAGTGGCAAGGATAGAAGCCATTAGGTTATTTTTGGCCTTTGCATCCTATATGGGTTTTATAGTCTATCAAATGGATGTGAAAAGTACCTTTCTTTATGGTACTATTTCAGAGGAGGTATATGTCTCACAACCTCCAGGTTTTGTAGATCCTAAATTCCCCAATAGAGTCTACAAAGTTATTAAAGCACTTTATGGTCTGCATCAAGCTCCAAGAGCCTGGTATGCAACTTTATCCAATTTTCTGCTAGAACATGGAAATAGGAGAGGGACCATTGACAAAACTCTGTTCATCAAGAAGAATGCTAAGGACATCATTCTAGTTCAAGTCTATGTTGATGACATCATTTTTGGTTCTACCAAGAAGACATGGTGTGAAGAGTTTGAGGCTTTAATGAAAGCAAGATTTCAGATGAGTTCTATGGGAGAACTAACTTTCTTTTTGGGACTGCAAGTCAAACAAAGGAAATATGGAATATTCATTAGCCAAGATAAGTATGTTTCTGAAATCTTGAAGAAATTTTCATGTATGGATACAAGGAGTACAAGCACACCTTTTAAAGCTAAGAAGTCTTTATCAAAAGATGAACATGGTGAAAATGTTGATATTCATCTATACAGATCAATAATTGGTTCATTGATGTATCTTACTGCTTCAAGGCCAGATATCATGTTTGCTGTGTGTGCCTGTTCAAGGTTCCAAGTTCATCCAAAGGTGTCACATCTACATGCTGTAAAGAAGATTTTTAAGTATCTTAAAAGTTAACCCAATTTAGGATTATGGTATCCTAGGGATTCCACCTTTGAGTTGGAAGCTTACTTAGATAGTGATTATGCCAGAGCTAATCATGATAGAAAATCTACAACATGAGGTTGTCAATTCCTAGGCAGAAGACTCATATCATGGCAGTGTAAAAAGAAAACCATTGTTGCTACTTCTACAACTGAAGCTGAATATGTAGCTGCTGCTCATTGCTCTGGACAAGTACTTTGGATTCAGAATCAATTGTTAGAATATGGGTTTAACTTCATGAACACCAAGATTTACATTGATAATGAAAGTACTATATGCATTGTCAAGAATCCAGTATTTAACTCCAAGACCAAGCATATTGAAATAAGACATCACTTTATAAGAGATGCTTATGACAAGAAGCTTATTCAAGTCTTGAAGATTCATACAGACAACAATGTAGCTGATTTGTTGACCAAGGCATTTGATGCAAAGAGATTTGAATTCTTGGTGACACATATTGGTATGCTTAACCAATAGATTGCTGCATATGTTGAGGGGAGGTAACAACTGTACAAATTTTTATACTAATTTTTATTGTATAGTCTATGCTTTGTGTTTTTGATGTGATTACAGGTTAATAGAAAAGGATAAAAGAGGTTACAATGATAGTGGAAAGCATGAACTGGTCAAAATTGTGAGGTACCATTATAATCCAAGTACCGCTAGCACAAATTCAATTACCGAGTATGTTCCATGTACCGCTACATGTCCGTTATACCGTTAAGGGTCTCTTTTGTAAATTTGGCAGTTTCTTCGCGCTTGGGTTTGTTATTTACTTAAATACTTACTCCAATTACACAATTGATTCACCTAATCTTTTATTTTTATCTCTTGATTCTATAACCTTCTCTCTAATTTTTTGATCATCAAAAATACTAATGGCTGCTTTACAAGTGATCTCTAAGCATAATTTGGTTGCGAATCTTGCTACGAATGATGACTCTCTTGGTTTCCATGAGATTCTTGTTTTCTTATCTCGAAGTCATATTTGTATTGCACTCACTGTAAGTCCAGTTGTCTCTATTTCCATTGTTGAACAATTTTGGAACACTACTGTGTTATGTACTCGGTTTAATCAACCTTGCATTAAGGCTAGGGTGAATCATAGAAATATATATGAAACTGAGGTACTGCTAAGGGCAAGTTTGAGATTAAATGATGAAAATGGACTTAGTATGCTTAATAATAAAGAGATTTATGATGGCCTTACAGTAAATGGCTATGGGGGTGGTAGAGAAAGTCTTACTTTCTTTAAAGCTCTATTTTCACCTCAATGGAAATTGCTTTTTCATGCTATTATTCACTGTTTAAGCTCTAAAAGTACATCTTTTGATCAAATTCCTGCTTCATTGGCATCAGCTGGTATTTGTCTAGCAAATAACAGAGTTTTTAATTTTTCAAGATTAATTTTGAAGGCATGACTAGGAATTTGGAGGGAACTAAAAAGTTTTTGATGTATCCTAGATTCATTCAGACTTTAGTTAGTTACCAAATACCTAACCTACCAGAGTTAACTGTTATATGGGATGTTCCTACTTTTATAAAGAGAACCTTCTCTTTCTTGAACAAACAAGGAAATGCCTTTACAGGAATAGTTACACCATTGTTTGCTCATATGTTAGCTCAACCTGCCAATCAAGAAGGTGAGGAACCTAGCAATGCTAGTGCTTCTCAGCAAACTCCTTCTCACCAGAGTTCCCATTCCCTAGAAGATTCACAATCTTCTTCTCACAATGTTGGTGCTCCACCAAACAATGATGAGATGATCCATACACGTGCTCCTTCTATTGCTACTAGTGGTTCTCCACAAGCACAAGCACCAAAGGTGTTGGATGTTGCAAATTTAACTGCTTTGTGTACTAGTTTGTCCCAACAGGTACAGGTGTTGCAGAAAGAAATTTTTTTTCAAGACAAGAAAATTGCTGAATTGGAAGCTAGCCTAATGAAGTTGTGAAACAAAGTATCACCTTGGATGAGGCAACATAGATCTATTCAGAATGCTGCACTCAAGAAGCAAATATTTAGGAACCACAAGAAAAGGAAACTGAATGCAACCAAACAAGGGAGGAATTATGAAGAACAACCACCTTCTTTTGATAATCAAACAAGGATCTCTGGAAATGACATCAATTTTGAGCTGGATGAAGATGTCATGGGGACTTATGAAGATGGAACTGGTTTAGATACTGGTGTGGATGGAACTTCAAATATGGAGATTGAACAGGAAGAACCACAACCTACTCCTGAGGAGCCAAAAGTTGAAGAAATGATGGTAACTCAGCCAGCACCAACACCTCAATCACCACTTCAAGTGAATTGGAGTACTTTCTATGAGAAGTTGGAGGAAATTAACATTTAGTTTCCTATATCTTCAACTCCACCATCACAAAGAAAAGTATGGTTTCAAAGGAAACAGACTTTGCAAGTACTGTCTAGATCAAGAATGAGCAATGGATCAGACAAGACTAAAGAGGTGCAAGTTGAAATGATGGCTTCTATGGAAGAAAGGGTATCTGGGGATACACAAGTGATTGAAGAAAAAAGTGTGTCTAATACTGGTGAAGTCAACATTGTTGAAGATCCAAGTACTGCTAAGCTAACTAAGCCGACTACAAGTACTGCTGACATTGTTGAAGACCCAAGTACTACTAAGCCAACTAAGCCGATTGCAAGTACCGCTGGTGATCATCCTTCACTAGAAAGTCAAACTCCTTTTGGAGAGGATGAGACTTTAGCCCAATTACTGCTTGACTTAAGAAAGAAGAATTCAGCTGAGAAGACTAAACAAGCAGAGGCAGAGAAAAAGACACAACAAGAAGTTCTTGCCAAAAAGGATCAAATTTAAGGTAAGAAAGTTCAAGCTTCACCTCCCACTAAAGGTATAGTTATTCAACAGCAAGCTGATGAGGAAAGACCTTCCAAGCTTAAGAAGAAGCTACCTAAGATTAATCCAAAGGATAAAGGGAAGAAGCAAATATTATCAGAATCTGAGAATGAAAGTGATTCAGATGATGACATAAGCAAAGTTATGTACAGATTTAATCAATTAGACCATGATGAAGAATATGCTTTCAGAATGCAAGCACAAATTCGTGAAGAAGAATTACAAGAAGAACTTGCAGCAAAGCAGCATTTGCTAGAAGCTAAGAGAATACAACAAGAATGGAACATACAAGAGTATGATAGGATTCAAGATGAATTACATGAAAGTGAGCTTCTTGCAGACTCATTAATAGCTGAAGAGAGAGAGATGCTTATGATGAAGAGGAAAAATCAAAGTTGATTGATGATCTGGTAAGGGAGCAACACATATTCTTTGCTGAAAAGAAAAGAAGAGAAAAGATTAAGCCTCCAACTACTATGCAGATTAGGAATCAAATGATGAATTTTCTCAAGAGAGTTAAGGGTTTTACTCATATTCAGCTGGTCAAGAAATTTTTTAAAGAAATCAAGACTTTGTATGAGCAAAATAAGAGAACTGAATTGAATTTTGTTGAGATTGGATCTGAAGCAGATAGAATGGCTGTTGAAGAACTTAAAAGAAATCTGCAACAACAAAGGCAATTTGGAAGTACTCCTAGAATGGAGCCAAGTACTTCTGAACCTAATAATACATCTCCACCTATCAAGACCACTTAGTGAGGAAGAATATAAAGGAGAAGGTAAGTTCAAGGGAGGAAGAGACTGCTCAAAGAATGAATGAAGGAGATGAAGCTCAAGATATTACTCAGACTGAAAATGTACAAGCAGTACATACACAGTCAACAGTACATACTGAAGAGACGGTACATACAAACTTGGAAGAGGGTTCAACAGAATTGGAGGGAATATCCAAGGGTGTTAAAAGAAAAAGATCAACAAAGAGAAAGTAGAAAGCCAAGAGGGCTAAGTCAGCAGTAGAAGATAGTGATGATGATGAGAGCTTGAAGAAGTACTTGAAGATAGTAAAGTTTGAAGATCAATGTATTGATACAGAGATTTTTGGAAAGAGATCATCTATTGCTAGATGGATATACTCTATGGATCAAGGACTTGAAGCTCATGGAATTCAAAGAACTGATGGCACAACAAGGATATTCAGACTTTTGGAGGATATTCTTCACATTCTTGACAGACAAGATATTCAGGAACTTTTCAGGTTAGTTCAAGAAGCTAGTGCAGGTAAAACTAAAGTATCACTATTATATAGGGAATTTCTCTTTATGTATGAGCCACACAATTGTGATCAAGAAATGTTGAAGGGATTAGAGAATCAAGTTCCTAGTTACTGGAGATATTATAGGTCATGTGGATTGCATATTTTGGATATATATGATGTTACATACTATATGCTGCAAGAGAAGACTTACCCATTCAAAAGAAGATTGTTGTAAAGAATGTTGGAACAACAATTGGAAGTTACAGAAGAATCTGTTGATGCTTTGGAGTTGATCAGAATGGTTAAACAACAAATCAAGGATTTGAAAGATGAGGAAGAAGCTGAGAAAGAGCCTTAAGTGTTTGAATTTCAGTCACACTTCACAAATGGTTCTCAGTTCACCATGTCTAACACACATAAGAACTGGCTAGTCCATAAGCAAACGGTTTATGGTAAAGACTTCTAAAATCCGTTGAAAGCTAGTAGTTTGCTAAAAACTATATGGTTCTAACTCACCTTGTTTCGAGACGAATAGTTGGCTAGTCCTAGACAAACGGTACTAGTTAAAGACTTCATCATATCCGTTGATGGTTGACAATTTACCAAAAACTGTAAGGTTATCAGTACACCTTATTCTTTGTGAATAAAGTATTGGCTATTCTAGAGTGTACGACTAACTTGTAAAGAATTTATCAAATCCGTTGATAGCTGGCGATTTGCTAAAAATCACAAAGCCAATACATATTGGTTTTTGTTGTTAACAGTTTTATTTCAGGTATGAAGATTGCAAGCAAAGAAGTATTCAAAGAAAATACATAGAAGGTTTTTGTCTCATCAAATCAAGACTGAATTTCATGATTCAGAGTTCATAGATTTAACTCAAGAAGAAAATTACTGATGCTGCAAAGATAAATGAATGTTTACAAGACACAAGAAGATCATAGTTTGAAGACAAAGATGATATTCATGATGTTTAAAGATTATCTTATCAGAAGAAGATCTATATTGAAGTGTTTGGTTACATTCAGTTGGATACAAATACAATTACCAAGTTCAATCCAAGGATGAAGGAAAGACTGAAGACATGTATTCTAAATACATCTAGTACAAGAGAAACAAGAAGACAACAAGTTATCATTCTTGTTTAGGGGAGGATTGTTGGGAATTATATGTTAAGTGTCAAGTACCGTCAGTGTAATTTAAGTACTGTTAGTATTATGGAAGTACCGTTAGTATTAACGCGGTACATAGTAAGTACTACTACTTATAAAGTAAGTACTGTTATACTTATTAGGATGAATATATCTTTGTATAAGATATGCCATAGTTATAGTTAGAGTATATCTTATGTGATATACTTAAATAGTTAGAATATTGATAGTATATCGTCTATGATATATTTATCTTTATAGAATATTCTAAGGTTTCTAGGGTTCCTTACTCTATAAAAGGAACATAAGTACAATGTCATTCAAGTACCTCATTCAAGTCGATTAATAAGAGAATCGAATAGTTAAAAGTAATTATGTTCTTCTGTGCTTTATAAGTTAGATTCTGCATAACTTATTTAGTTTGAGTAAGAGTTCTCAAAGTGTTTTAGTTTGATTACAAACTACTATACTAGTTCTTAAAAGAATATAGATCCAATCAAAGGGATCAACACAGTCGTTGGTGAAATCACCCTTGTCTTGATGTTTCCACCTCTTGCTGGGCTATTCATCGGACGAGGAGGAGGTAAACGTAGTTGCCTTTCGGTTGCCAAAATTTCCTTCAAATTCTTTGTTAGGGAGGTTATGCTCAAAACAGGTGTTGTTCGATGATAGTTATCATTTCGTTTGAAGTTATTTCGGTTGTAGTTTTCATTTCGGGGTGGTGGTTATGGTTCCTTGTAGTCTCTATCTCGGTTCCTTTTGGCGTTTTGAAGATCTCTTCCCCTATATTCCTATCGGCCATCATTCCTTCGATTGTTGTTACATCTATTATACTTTTGATTACGGTCATCCCTCCTTGGGTGGGAGGGTTGGGCTTTCTGAACGGATCAGACCCTTACCCCTTCGGTAGTTTAGTGTTAGCGAATGCCTCTTCGACTCAGAAAAATCATCTAATCTTTCCATCATTTCATCCACCGATTCAGGAGCCTTGTCCGAATACATCTTTGCTAGTTCGGGGCTTTTGACCGAATCCATAAACACTGATATTTTCATGACTTCCGAAACTCCATGGATGAGACCCACCTCTACTGTCCATCTTTCCTTGAAGTCCGTAAGTGACTCATTCGCTTTTCGTACGATATTGGTTATCTCATGAGGACGCTTGTGACACAGCTTCCTAATCGAGTATCTTTTGGTGAATGCTTTTCTTAGGTCAGCCCATTCATCAATGCTGTTCGGCTCCAAGCTTTCAAACCAACCTCTTGCTCCTCCATCCAATGTTTGCTGACATACCTGCATTAGCCATTCTACAGAGTTAACTGCGTCGGCGAAACGGTTCAAATGATCTTCCAGATCTCCTGAGTAGTCGTATGATTTAACGTTAACAAGGAGCTTGTATTCTGGACCGGAAAAATCAATAATCCTTTGAGTGAGTGGATTTTTGACCGTTTCTTTCAAAGGCTTCCTTAAATCTGCATCGGACACCACCTTTCCTCGGACTATCTTGGTGCTACTGCTTCCTTCCTCTTCTTCATTGAGATTTAGGCGAACCGGTACCATAGTATTTCGGTTATGTTCCTTGACTAACGAGCGCAGAGTTGAGATGTTCTATTCAAGTTGTTCTCTGGTGAGGTTTTATTTTTCCGGGGTGGCCAGATTAACGAGAGGGATAGGACATGTTGGAGTAACAAGAGGGATAGGACCTTCTATTCTAAGCGAATGGTAGATAGAATGTTAGGTCCCACGGATGGCGCCAAATGTTCGTGCAAAATCCTGCGAGGTTCCGGATTGTATGATCTATCGGACTAGACAAGGCTTGTCCTTCGGATATCTTGAAATCATAGTAAACGCGTTAACCTCGTCCGGGTGTAAGAACCCAGATCAAGCTCCTGTGTGAGAGTAAGTAATGGAAAATGATCCGAACTGGATAAGTAATAACTATAGTAAACAATAATATGATAATGTAAAATCAATCACCTCAAACTTGAGTCCTAGGGGGTATTTATACTGCTCAAATCCCCTAAAGCCGGAAGGCCCAATGGGCTTTGGTCGGGGGCCTTGTTGGTCCGAATGGAGACAACTTTAATGAATTTGGGGAAGCTTGTCGGTTGACTTATCTTTGGCCCATACTTTATGCTTTGGGCTGGTGATGGGCTTACTGAATCAATTTTGGGTTCCAGATTCGTTTTTCGGATCTGAGTCCGGTTTGGACTCATACACGAACACTATTAATTATGGGTAGTGATCAAACTAGCCAAAATGTATACACGAGTTATGGTTAAATTGACAAATATTCATGTTTATACTAAAAACAGGCATCAATTTTGCGAATCTTTCTTGGGACTAAACACTTTTTTAGGGATTTTTTAAGGAAAAACTACCTGAAAAATGGCCACTAAATGTATGATTACTATTTGTGGAATGAAATGCATCCGCAAGAATTTTGCTACAAAACCGTCAACAATTTGCATTTAAAAGCAGTTGGGAAAAAACGTTTGCGAATTTGACACTATTTTTTGATCATTCAATAAAGATAATGTATCCAAGTTGTAACACCATGTCATTAGATTTAATGTATTGACTTTACTGCCTGATATGTTTTGTGTTAGGATGCATTATCATTGACAGAATTTTAGTTGATGGAATTGCTAGATGTTAGTTTGGCAGACGTAACGCTTGCAGTAGCTCTCATTAGTGAGATTGTTTCTCCACCCTGTAAAACGGTAACTGCTTCACTCTGTTGGTAACACCGGTGCACAAATACTATCTACTCTATTCCCAAAAGGCTGCAGTTGTCAAATTATATCACTTTCAGATTGAAGTATTTTGACCCTATATGCCTCGGGTATCACGAAATCCTAAATTAGATAAGACAAAGAATAACACTTAGTCTCTAAGGCACGAGATATCTAAGCAATACACAGAAAGTTGTAATGTTTATTCAATTCTAGAACAATTCTGTGTTTATCAACACCAAAAATATTATCAGTTACGAGAATGGGTTATAAACGGTTGTAGGGAAAAACACCATTGTTACCAAAAGTTATGTCTATTGGAAGGGGAAAACCGTATTTTTATGTAGCAACCGTATATACAGTATGCTAATAATCGTTTTGGTTTTGGGGCGCTGCCCCCTCGAACCCTGCCTGTTGGGAATAAAATGTAGCAGTCCACTTAAACGCTGACAAGAAGAAAACAAGCGTTGATAAGAAGAAACCAAGCGCTGACAGATCAAGCGTTGATAGGAAGAAGTCAAGCGTTGATAGGTTGAAGACAAGCACTGATAGAAAGATATGGTCTATGCGTATTATGTTTCTAGTTTGTTTCTAGTAAAGATAGGATCAACATTGTATTTTCTATAATTATCTTTACCTAGAATAGTTGATACGTAGACTCTTGTACAAGGCTTCTTATGTCTATAAAAGAAGACCTTTAGGTTATGTTTCATATAAGTTTTTCATACGTTAAACACTTTCATTGTAAGCAATTTCGTTATTATCAATCAAGTGAAAGTTTGTTTGCAACTGTTTGTGTGTTCTTGTTTAAGTGTTAATTCCGCATAACACTTAAATTGTTTCATACATAAACAAAGTTTCTCTACGTGTATAACTTGATCTAATCTCGTTTACACAAGCTAAATCGATCTAAGTTCGGGATCAACAAGTGGTATCAGAGCTTGTTGAGAAACTTTGATCTAAAAGAACACAAGAACCCTAAATCACCAAAACCCTAATTTTCACAAAACCCGAAAAACATCATGTTCACTCCAGAAGTAACCTCCTCCTCCTCAAACCACAACATCAAGATTCCCATGCTAGATGCAGACAATTTTGAGCTATGGAAGTTCAACTTTGAGCAATATCTGCAAATCCATGACTACACTCTTTGGGAGATTATTGAATATGGAAATACATTCAATAAAGCTCAAAAGATTGCAGATGCCATTGCTACAAGATCAGCTGTTCAAGGATGCTCTGAAGCATATAAGAAAGAAAAACCTGAAGATGGTAGAGTTGTGTCTGCTGATGACATAGCAAAGAAAAGGGTTGATATGAAAACCCTAAGCATTCTAAAACTCTCTTTGGGACAAGAAAATTAGCACAAATACAAAGGTTATGAGTCTGCAAAAGACCTTTGGGCAGCCCTTGAAGTTGCATATGGTGGTAATGCTGATACTGTGGAAGAGAAAAGGAAGAAACTCTTACATGAGTCTGCTGTTTTTAAGGCTCAAACTAATGAGAAGCTAAGTAGTGTGAGAAGCAGACTTCTTGACATTACAAGCAAGCTGTCCTTCATGGGGACAGTAATTGGTGATGTTGACATTATTGCCACTTTTCTTAAAAGCCTTGGTGATGCATGGAAGATTGAGGCAAGATCTATAATTGCCAACAACACTCACAAAAGTTCTACTTTTGATGATGTTTACAACAATCTGAGGCTGTTGGAGAATGAAACTCTTATGGATCATGGAAGTAAGTCTACCAATAGTAACATGGCCTTCTTCTCACATAGTGAAGGCCAATTTGATCAGAAGGATTCATACATGCACCCAGTTACTGGATCAACATGTGTCAACGATGGATCATATCTTGTCAACGCCTCACATTCAGACGCTGACATGTACAAAATTGACTCACCAAGAGTTAAGCCTGCTGGTTTGGATCTAGATACTGTGTGTACATACATTGCTTCATTGCCCAATGGGTCAGTGATTACATATGAGAACCTTGAGCAAATAAGTGATGAGCATTTGGAGGAGATGGATATAAAGTGGAACATGGCTCTTGCTAGTATAAGAGCAAACAGGTGGAATAGAAGATTCAAGAATAAGATGACTTTTAATGCTAAGGACACTACTGGATTTGATAAATCCAAGGTTGAATGTAACAATTGTCATCGTATGGGGCACTTTATGAGAGAATGCAGATCTCCACGAAGATCTGATGCTGGCAAACCCTCAAGCCAAATTGTTAAGGCTCAGGATCCTAAGGCCATGGTGGCAGTGCAAGAAATTGATGGTATTGGATGGGACTAGAGCTATTTGGCTAAGGATGAGGAAGAGGATAAAGCTTTGGTTGCTGAGATAGAAGAAGAAGAGCATGTTCAATATGCTCTCATGGCACACTCCTCATCTTCATCAGACAATGAGGTATATGATGATGCTTTTTGTAGTAAGGGTTGTCGTTTAAATATTGAAAGACTTAACAAAGAGGTTTTAAGATTGTTAGGAGATGTGAGTACTGAGAGATGCAAGTTGTCTAACTATCAACTTGCTCTTACTCAAACTGAAAAGACTGTAGCTGAGTATAAGAAAATGGAGCTTGGCCTAAAAGATAAAATAAATATCTTAAAACATGATTTAAAAGCTAGTAATGATATTAGAAACATCATGGAAAGGGTCAATGCTGAATTACAGGCTAAGTTAGATGAGGCTATTAAGAATAAGAATAATGTAGACCTTAAAATTCAGAGATTTGATAAGGCCTCAGAAACCCTAGGAGAATGTGTTAGTAAACAAAGGGATTCTAGGGACATGACTGGGATTGGGATGAAAGAGTATTCTGGTGTTCCACCCCCAGCTGGGGACTTCTATGGTGTCCAAAGAAAGGACTTATCTTGGAATGGTTTACCAGAACTCCAAGAAGAGGAATTTATTCCTCCACCAAGAGTTCTTACCCTAGTAGAGGAATATAGGCAAAAGTTGACTGATTTGAACGAATGGAAGAAAGACAACCCTACCTTGTTTGTCAAGGGTGGCATGCTTTGTGATAGTCCAAATGAGTCGACCCCTATCAAAGTAACAAACCCAATCACTGGCAAGACTATTGACATTGGCACAAACACTGTTAGAAAACCTAGCATTAAATATGCAGAAATGTATAGAAATACTATGTCACCAAAAGGGCAAGTTAGTAATACCAATTGTGGAAACCTTGGTAATGGAACAGGTTTCTTTTCTTCTAGACCTAGAGTTGTGTCTAGAAAAGCATGTTATACATGTGGTAGCTTTTCACATTTAGCCTATAAGTGTGTCAACGCTTCCAAAGTCAACGCTGACAAAAGTTCAAACACTGTCAGACCCAAAACTTTTGTGGAGCAAAGTCCACAAGTCGTTAGACCAGCCCTATTCTTCACTAAAGGGTCTAACACTCATGGACAAATACCTTTTTAGAAGACCAATACATGGTCTAATAGGCAATGGGTTCCTGTAGCAAACCCTAGGTTCAACGCTGATAAGGGTAATTTCAGCGTTGACAAGACCGAATCAAACGCTGACAGAAACGTTACCAGACCAAATAATGGTAAATATTTGCAACAATAGGGAAAGGGGTCTAAAGCTTCTTCTAGCTTGACATGGAGACCTAAGAAAGATCAAAACCCTAATTCTAATGGGATTTCTATGACCTGTAACAAATTTAATTATATTTCAAAGGTCATTACAAAACCAATTGGGGTTAATGGGTATTTCATCCAAAAAGGGATGAACAAGGGGTTGTTATGAGAACTAAGTATGTTCTTATTGAACAACCAGATGAATCCAAGTCTGCTCAGGCTTGGGTTCCCAAAGAAAACTAATTTGTTTTCTTTATGTGCAGGGCATTCAAAAACAGGTAAATGATTATGGATATTGGGATAGTGGATGCTCTAGGCACATGGTTGGGAAGGAAGATTATCTTACAAACTTCACTCCCATTAAGGATGGTGATAAAGTTTAATTTTGAGGTGGATATGGAACTATCACAGGCAAAGGAACTCTTCTCACCAAGTTTTTATCACAAGTTTGTGATAACAAAAATAAGGTTCTTTTTACTGATACTGAATGATTGGTGTTGAGCAAGGATTTTAAGATGCCAGATGACAAATTTATTGACTATAGAACACCTAGGCATAAGGACATCTATAATGTGAATCTTTATGGAATTAGGATGAATAATAACATGTCATGTTTTTATGCTAAAGCTTTAGTTGATGAGAGTAATCTATGGCACAGGAGACTAGGACACATTAACTTTAAAAATATAAACAGACTTGTGATACTTGGCTTGGTTGATGGTTTGCCTGAAAAGGCTTTCCACAATGACCACTATTGTGTTGCATGCCTTAAAGGCAAACAGCACAAGGTCTCATTTAAGTCTAAACAGGTGCACTCTAGTTCTAAACCACTTCACGTGCTGCATATGGACCTGTTTGGTCCAACTAATATAGAGATTTTGAATGGTAAATCATACTGCTTTGTCATCATAGATGACTTTTCTAGGTTTACTTGGAGTTTCTTTTTAGCCATGTAAAGTGACACTGCTGATACTTTAATCAACTTTATTACTCACATTGAGAAGAAAACTGTTAATGAAGTTAAAATACTTAGAAGTGATAATGGTAGTGAGTTTAGAAATAAGCTATTGGATGATTTTTGTGCCAAGAAAGGGATTACTAGACCGTTTAGTGTTGCCAAAACCTCACAGCAAAATAGGGTTGCTGAGAGAAAGAATAGAACCCTAATTGAAGCAGCCAGGACTATGTTGGCTAATGCTCACTTTCCCATAGCTTTTTGGGTTGAGGCTGTGAATACAGCTTGTTATGTTCAGAATAGAGCATTAGTCAACAAGATACATAACAAAACACCTTCTGAGTTACTTTGGGGAAGGAAACCTAATATTGGTTTTCTTAAACCTTTTGGCTGTCATGTAGTTGTCCTAGATACTAGTGATGCCTTAGGTAAATTTAGTGCTAAAGGTGATGAAGGCTATTTCATGGGTTATTCAGTGCAGAGCAAGGGGTATAGGGTTTATCTTAAGAAGGAAAAACGTATACTTGAAAAGGTACATGTTAGGTTTTTAGAGAGTAAACCTAGTGATCCTGAAAGTGGTCCAATATGGTTGTTTGACTTAGAACCTCTATCTAGGACTTTGAATTATATGCCTGTTACTAATCCAGACATTGTGAAGGTAACTTCAAATGTTGTGGAAACACCAGTTGTTGATGTTTCAGGTACACAGTGTGACAATCTAATATTTTCAGGTAGTGAATTATTTTCTCGTATAATATTTTGAAACTTATTTTTGTGTTGGTTGATGAACTCACAATTTACGGATTTAAATTTGGGCTTACGTGCATAATTTAGCGTCCTTTACGATTAAACCGGAAACCTTAGGATTACGTATTTACGTTTTTTAACTCCGTTTTTAATGAGACAATTTTTATTAGATTCGTTTTGTGCCGTTGATTCATAATTTATAAAAACGTTTTTCGTGAAACGACCCGAGGGCACGCAAATCGAGGAAACTAGAATCGAGGAGTACCCGTAAATTAGTGAGGTGGGACAAAATAAATCATCCCACCCCACTACACATGGGACGGCCCAAACATGACACCACATCAAAGATGTGGCATCATGTAAACATTAAGCTAACAAGTGTAAGTTAGCCTTACACTTAAGCTACCACTAACTCAAAAACAACTAGCTTCACACATACCATCATTTCACACATGCAAAACAATCTCAATTCTCTCTCAAACCATCACCATTGCCGTCCCATATTCAAAGAACAAACACCCCTTTTGATCTTTTCTAGCCACAAAATACTTGTTATCTAGCTATATCATGGAGTTACCTTGAAGCCTTGATCACTTGGTGGCCATTTTAACAACAAAAGAGGTGATTTGCTTGTGTCCTAGGTCTGATTTCTCAACTTACTTTCTTGGTGTTTGATGATCTTGGAGTTACATTTGGTGTTCATCAAGTTCTTGTCTTCCAAAAACAAGATATACTCTTGGTTGGTAAAGAAGATCATCCTTTCCATTTTCTCTTGTTATTTTTGTAAAGATCAAATGTATTTTATTTCTTTTTGTATATGTATATGATGAATATATGATGATAAAAATGTTGTGTGGGGATCAAGTGTTGATAAATATGCTTAAAAAGATTAATAACCATAAGAAACAAGGCTAAAATCATGATTAATTTGTTGGCTGTATAAAAACAGTATGTAACCAAAACTTGAACTGATAAACTTGCATGGTAGAATCCATTTACAGTAAGTACAATATGTTATACACATGTGAGAGTTGGTCATGCAATGGAATCATTAAAATGAGTGAGATATGATCAAAACAAGATGAGTGTGCTAATCTGAATAAGCTGTTTTATATGGACTGTTAAGGATAGATAAACTTAAAATGAGCAGTAGCTATAACTAAGTTAATTGTAGAACATAATATGAAGTTCATGCCAACCAAAAATGAGCTTCTAATTCATTGTAGAACTCTAGATATGATAAAAATGGTGAAGATGAAAATAAAAATCAGATTTTGAAGAATTAATGTTTATTACTATTATATAAGCACTCAAATTATATAGTATAAAATGTGAAATTAAAACCCAC
The DNA here is from genome assembly GCA_025667525.1 of Glebionis coronaria. NCBI lineage: Eukaryota > Viridiplantae > Streptophyta > Magnoliopsida > Asterales > Asteraceae > Glebionis > Glebionis coronaria. The sequence goes on along the minus strand of CM046882.1, from coordinate 167,444,578 downwards.
TAACTTATGAATTTCATTTATATAAATATGTATAAGGTTAAATAAATGGATAAATTATAAAAATGGTAGTGGAATAATATTTATAAGTTATAAAAACTATAAACTTGATTTTTACGACTTTTTCGGCTATTACCGTAAAATTAACGTTTTTCGCCAATTAAAACTTAGACGATCAAACCCGTCTAATGTAAAGTTTTTAAAAGTCATATACTGATATATATAAGTATCTAATACAAGTAAAAACCGATAAAACCCGAACTATAGGACATACGGACATTAACGAGCTAAGTAAGCATATTGGACTAATAATTGGACTAAACAAGTTAAACACTTATAAAAAGAACTTATTGGGCTTAACCCATTTGGGCCCAACATGTAAAGTGTAAATAATGATAATATAAGTATGAAATAGACTAAAACAAGTTAAAGAACTTATAATAAGCTTACTGGACTTAAAAACATGTAAATAGGTAAAACTAGTAAACTAGTAAAAAGTTACCAGTACGTAAACACTAAAATGAGTAAACAAGGATATATAAACCCACTTGATCATCATCATATGTACAAAAATCATCATATGTATATTGTTATTTTGATAAAAGTCATTGGACAAAAGCCTAAGACCGATTATTATTTTTATAGGTTTCCGTGACCGAAGCACGCCCGTAGCCGATAATCCGCCTTTCATTATCAACGTGAGTTCATAGCCTCGCACTCTTTTAAATGTTTTATAAAATGATTTGTAAACCCGCGAGGGAGATAACATGCTAGTTTTTGATAAAAATAGAACACAAGTAGTCCCGATGGTATGCTTAATGATATGGACCCGAATGATGTTATGACCTTATAAACGAGACAAAAAGGATTATTAGTAGTTAGGTTATGTCACTTAAAGTCCCATTAGTATGAATTGTGAACTACCAGGATTTGGTAGACACTTATGCATATGATAGTACTATTTGGGGACGATCACCCCAGTTCGCGCCTTGACGGTTGATCCCCGTCGTACCACATTGATTGGTAAGCGAATTTATGTATGAGAAGATTACATAGCGTGATTTTTGTGACGACACGCTGACTTAGATGGGCAAATTGTTTGTCCGGTTCGCGGCCCGTTGTTTTCATAGTAAGGTAAAAATGTCATGCGGCTAATAATAATCCAAACGTATCCTATATACAATACAATAACGATGCAAATAACGATGAATATATTACCTATTATGGTAATATTGAGGCTACGGTCTCATGGACGGTTAAAGATGTATGCTTTATTTATATATTGCCTGACTAGCAATACGAGGACTTACTTCTGATATTATACTTGTGTTCTGATTTTAACGATTGTTTTATATAACGGTTTTTATTAAACTCTATGAATTCACTCGGCATTCGCTGATATGATTTTTGCATGTTTTTATCTCAGGTGCTTGAAGGTAATCCGGATGGAGATCGACTCTGATGGCCCACATAATATTAAAAATGTTCATTCGATCTATGTTTTGTAAACTTAATGACCTGTATAATTTGGGACCTGTTGTACACTTTAAAACTTTTTATCGAATGAATGTATGTTGAACCTTGTACAACCATTTTTATGTGTTGTCTATGATTGGATTTATTGTGCTATCCCGTAACACTCTGAAAGACCCTTCCGCTGTACCGATACGAAAATTGAGAGTGTTACACACAGGTTAATGAAGAGGTTGGATCACAAGCAGACAAGTCATCTCCCATACTTGAGTATGTTACTGTTCCCATATAGACAAATGCTTTTGCTGTTGCTGAAAATGGTGGTCCCCAAGCATCACCAGTTAACAACATGCATGGTCTTTCAGGCGGTGACAAAGTAAAATCTGGCGCTGACAAGACAAATTCAGGCGTTGATGGCTCAAACGTTGACAACACCATTTCAGGCGTGGATGGATCAAACGTTGACAACCTTGGTTCAGGCGTAGACAACTCTTTTGAGCATATTTTCTCTTCCAATTTTGAACAAGGTGAACCCTCACACAGAAATGGAGAGGTTCATACAGATATTGATGGAAGAGAGTCTGAAGAAGATATTGGTAACTTGGATGATGAGATTGAAAACAACAAACTTTTTGAGGGAGGAGTTCTTACTTCTACTATGAAGAATCATCTCTCTTCTCAAATTATTGGAGATGTCATGTCTCCTGTTCAGACTAGAAGATCTCATCAGACTCTTGGAGGATTTATTGCCAATATACACAAGAAGGTTGATACCCCTCTTGTTCAAGCATGTTTGTTTGCCTGTTTTCTGTCACAACGGGAACCCAAGAATATTTTTGATGCTCTCAAAGAACCAACATGGGTGGAAGAAATGCAGGATGAGCTTCACCAATTTGCTATTCAGGATGTTTGGGAGCTGGTTGATTGTCCCAGATATGTCAGACCTATTGGGACAAGATGGGTTCTTAGAAACAAGAAAGATGAAAGAGGCATTGTGGTCAGAAACAAGGAACGTTTAGTGGCTCAGGGATATACACAAGAGGAAGGGATAGACTATGAGGAGGTCTTTGCACCAGTTGAAAGGATTGAGGCTATAAGGATATTTCTAGCCTATGCTTCCTGCATGGGCTTCACTGTCTATAAAATGGATGTGAAGAGTGCTTTCCTATATGGCACAATTGTTGAGGAGGTGTATGTCATGCAGCCTCCTGGTTTTGAAGATCCAGAGCATCCAGACAAGGTGTATAGAGTCAAGAAAGCTATGTATGGACTTCATCAAGCCCCAAGAGCATGGTATGGCACATTGTCCACTTATCTGGTGGAAAATGGATTCAAAAGGGGCACCATAGACCAGACCTTATTTATAAAGAAGACTGGTAGGGATGTCTTACTTGTTCAGGTTTATGTTGATGATATCATCTTTGGCTCTACCAACCCAAAGATGAGTGAAGACTTTTCCAAGCTTATGACAGACAAATTCAAGATGAGTGCAATGGGGAGATGAACTTCTTTCTAGGGTTACAAGTTCAGTAGAAAGAAGATGGTATCTTCATCGCTCAGGATAAATATGTGGTAGAAATCTTGAAGAAGTTTGGCTTTTCTCCACATGAAAAGAGGGCCAGTACTCCTATGGATAGAGAACACCCTTGGGGAAAAGTTGGAGATGGAAAAGATGTGGATGTCAGGCACTATAGATCAATGATTGGTTCATTGATGTATCTCACAGCCTCAAGACCTGATATTATGTTTAGTGTGTGTGCATGTGCACGCCACCAAGTGACTCCCAAAGAGTGTCACCTTTATGCTGTCAAGAGAATCTTTAGGTACCTTAGATGTTATCCAGATCATGGATTGTGGTACCCAAAAGATTCACCATTGGAGCTTATTGCATATTCAGACAGTGACTATGGTGGTGATAAGTTTGATAGAAAATCCACAACTGGTGGATGTCAGTTTCTTGGGAGTAGGTTGATATCTTGGCAATGCAAGAAACAAACAGTGGTGGCCAATTCTACAACTAAAGCAGAGTATGTTGCTGCAGCTGCTTGTTGTGGACAAGTCTTATGGATTCATAACCAGCTGTTGGATTATGGGTATAATTTCATGCATACCAAGATTTTTGTAGACAATAACAGTACTTTATGCATTAGTAAAAATCATGTACATCATTCTAAAACAAAACACATAGAAATTAGACATCATTTAATAAGAGATTGTTTTGAAAACAGTTTAATACAACCAGATAGGGTTGACACAGAAGAAAATGTGTCTGATTTATTAACTAAACCTTTTGATGCTGGAAGGTTTCAATACTTGGTAACAAGTATTAGAATGATCAATCTCACATAATATGTGTTTTGGGGTCTTAATGTAAAAGTATGTACAGGATATGCATTGTTATGGGTCTTTTTGAGAAGTTAGATTTTCCACTATATTTGTCTAACACTGACAAAGGTTATCTTAACGCTGATAAGTGTTATCGTGACGTTGTCAGCAACAATGTTAGTTTTGTGGTTTTTGATCTAAGTGTGCAGGCGTTGATAGCATTGTACCATTGGATACAGAGTTGCTTATGGATCCTTGGAGAATCATTTGAGCATGTTTTTATTTATGGATGATGGTTGGAATATTTATATTCCTATCTTGACATAAATTTTTATATTCATGCATATTATTGGGCAACATATGTATCACAGTTTAAGGGGAGGTTTTAGGAACCTTTAGGACTTTTGGGTATTCTTATAATACTCTTATCACAATTCTAGATTGTGTCCACAGGTGAGTATGAGTTAGTTTACTAAATCATGAGGCAGCATGCAAAGTTGATATACTATGCATGCTGCCATGACATTTTTGGCCTAGAATTGGATGTGGTCTATTGGGAGACTTGGGAATGATTTCTAATGGGTTTTACCTGGGAGTTACAAGGAATTTTATGAGATAACTTAGTTGTTAAGAATTTTGGTTAGCAAGGGACACTAGAGGACTGTTATGTCTATCTTGCATAAGCAAGTGTGCATAACTGGACAGTGCTTGCCGCCCTATAATAATTATCAATTTATAGGTTATCTTCACTAGGATAAATTACTTTGTTAAGGTCCTTTTTCATTTTTATTACTTTTATTTTTGGACGCTGACAAGTATTTTTCCAAGCGTTGTTATGACCAATTTAGACGCTGACATGGCTTTGGCAAACGTTGACAAGAATATAGCCGTTGGCGTTGATGGGTTATTTTTGACCGTTGACACTCATTGCGACCTACCCAGTTGTTATTTTTGACGAATTTTGGGGCCGTAATTTTGGGAGCAGGTAACTTTTAATTAATGCACAAGATAACTTATTTTCTTTTCAATATTTTCATCATTATATTTTGAAAATAGTTGCTTAATTTTTGACCAATCACATGTGCCTATCTCTCCTATATATTTGGCTCTTATTTTTAAACAGGGTACCTCATATTCTTGTCTAACAATTTTCTCCTATAATTCATCTTTCTCAATAACTCGCAAATAGCTTTCTTCAACAATGGCACCAAAGTTTAAACCAAGTGACTTGGTATTGGGATTCAGGAGTCAACACAACATGATTGCTTATTTGGAGGCTGATGATACTCTGTTTCCACAATACACCCAGATGGTGGCGTATTTGAATGCATCTCCTATTAGGTATGTTCTTTCTCATGCTCCTCTCATCCCTGACACTCATATTAAAAAGTTTTGGAACACTGTTAGTTCCTCAACAATTAATAATGTGACTACATTATCAGCTATTGTTCATGGGCGTACATGGGTGGTTACTGAAGCCTTGGTTCGCCAGGCTTTGCATCTTGATGATGTAGATGGTATAACCACCCTCCCCATTAATGAAATAGAACAAGGACTTCGGGCTTTGGGGTATCCATTCCCTGATGAGGGCTCTTTAAACAAATATCATAAATAAGAGTTTCCCCCAGCCTGGAAGTACCTCATACATGTCATCCTACAATGTTTGAGTCCCAAATGTACTGCACACAATGAAATTAATAGATCAATTGCTAGTGCAATTGTGTGCATTGCAAATGGGCAAAAGTTTAATTTTTCAAAACTGATTTTTGATGGCATGTGTAAAAACAAAGGGAATAAGATGACTTTGGCTTATCCAAGATTTTTGCAAATGGTTTTTGATGTGCAAAATTACTGCACAATGGATCATGATGATTTTTTATGAGATCCCTGTGCAAAAGAAAGCTATTTTTACCAAGATGAACTCACCCCCTCACCGTGAATTACCCCTCACCCAAGCTATGCTTGTTGTTATTGCAGCCGCACAACCCCAACCAGACCCACAACCACAACTTGACCCAATACCAGAACCTTTTCCTTCACCTCAACACATGGAAATTGACCAAAAACCCTTCAACGCTGACACATTAAATGTTGGCGTTGACACAAGTAATCCAAACGTTGACATCTTTCCTTTACAGACCCAAACACCCCTAAACCTTCCAACATCCACCCAATCTACATCATCTTCTACCCCACCTAAATATAGGTTGCAAAAACGCCCAAGGACTACTGGAGTGTTCTCCTCTAGTGGTCCTAGCCATGTAGCAGAGAGAACCACCACCACAAGTGTGGTTGGTGCTATGGATAAGGCTGGGACTATTGGTTCTGGCTTAGATGCAGGCCAAGACAATCCTAATATCTTTAAGACCTCATCCATGCCCCATGACTCTACCCTGGGAGGTCAAATACCCATTTTAGAGGAGGGTAGATTAGAACCATACACATTGATGGAATTGACGGCTGTCTGCATTAGCTTGCAAAAGCAAAATGCAGACTTGGTACAAACAGTCAGTACACAAGGCCTTGAACTCAAGCAATTGAGGGAGAGGATTGTCATTTTGGAGAATGCTAGCACTAGGCGTGGGATGGAGGAATCTTCCAAAGGGGAGGATGAGCAAATTAATGTGAGTAATAAAGGCTCACATGATGGAGAATCCTTAGGTATTGCTGAGGCCCTAACTGAATTGAAGAAGCAACCAGGTTTTGATAGATCTCTGGTTACTCCTACAAATTTGAACTTGTCTTTTACAGCTATGTTGGAGCAATTTACAAGAGGCGCTGAGACAAGTAATTTGGGCGTTGATAAGCAAAATTTGAACGCTAACACATCAAGCGCTGACATGAGTAAATTGGGCGCTGACACAAGGAATTTAAGCGTTGACAGACCTGCAGATATGGTTGATGTATTCCAGTCATCAGCTATCATCAAAGAAGTGTATTCACAGGTATTACCATCATCCTTGCCCATCATTGATCCTATAGATAAGGGTAAAGGAATCATGGTAGAAGTAGAAGTTCCAAAGGATGATGCACAGGTAGAGTTTGATTCAAGGTTGGCTGCACAACTCATGGAACAAGAAAGTAAGAAGGTTGGTGAATCACCATTTGTTGTCACTTCTGAGGAACAAGAAGGAAGTGATGAAGAAAGTTCAGATTCAAGTGTGATGATAATTGAACAACTAGAAAGACTTGAATATGGTGATGACTTGGCAAAGGAGAAGCTTAGAGAGTTGAAATTGCAAGTAGACTTTGATATGCTAGAAGTAGTTCAGATGTACCATGCTTGGGATAATAGGATAATGGAGACTCCAGATTTGACTATTTCAGACCAAATTTGGAGATTAGAGATTCTTCTAAGAGTTCAAAGAGACTGCAAGGTCATTCTGAAACATAAGGCTAGCAATGTTTTCTCACTGCTGAAGAGGGATAGAAGAGAGCTTTACTACATGTTACTCAGATGTCATGGAACTGGATGGACCTTCAAGAAATTGTAGGGAATATCTTTTCAAGAATTGGAGTACAAGGCTTATCCCATTGGGCAAAAGTATAGGAAATGAACACTCTAAGACTTCTTTCAGATGAAAGGAAAGAAGAACTTGCAGAATAGATGGAGATTCAAAAGGAAATGATTGTTCCAAGGCCTTTGAAGAAGGGAGTTCCACTTGAGTTTCCTAAAGATCTAAATAAAGTGGTTCCCAGTAAAGCTGTTCTTAGAAGGAGCATCAAGCTCTCACCCATGGAAGCTTCAGATATGGTGCAAGTGTTACCTCTTGATGCAAGAAACCCTATCATTAGCTATGAAGAAGATGCAAGTGGGTTTTGGAAGATTGGCAGATATGGGAAAGATGTACACACATTTACTACTCTTATGTCTCTCTTTCCAAGTATGGATAGAGAAGACTTGGCAGACCTTTGGAGGTTGTTGGTGGCCAAGTATGAGACTGAAGCTCCTACTTCAGTCAAAGGAATAAAACTTTGTTCAACATTCAAGAGAATGTGTGCACCAGAAGAAGAAGATCCTGTTTGGAAGGATCTTGAGGATGATATCAGTGGTCTTCAATGGCGTTTGTATTCAGCTGCTGGTGTATATTATTTGAGCTCTACAAAGTTTGCTGAGTATCTTCTTGTAGACGCTCAGTATCCCATGTCCAAAGAAGTTTTGGACAAGATGAAGACAACACAGCTGGAGATTGACTATTCAAGTGACGTGGCCAAAGATTTGATTAGGCATGTTTATTACCAATATGATAAGATTTGTAAGTTTCCTTCTAGTTCTTAATTTTTATTCAGAAACTTGATTACTATAGTAGATATCATGTTTAGGGGAGGATTGTTGGGAATAAAATGTAGCCAGTCCACTTGAACGCTGACAAGAAGAAAACAAGCGTTGATAAGAAGAAAACAAGCGTTGACAGATCAAGCGTTGACAGGAAGAAGTCAAGCGTTGATAGGTTGAAGACAAGCACTGATAGAAAGATATGGTCTACGCGTATTATGTTTCTAGTTTGTTTCTAGTAAAGATAGGATCAACATTGTATTTTCTATAATTCTCTTTACCTAGAATAGTTGATACGTAGACTCTTGTACAAGGCTTCTTATGTCTATAAAAGAAGACCTTTAGGTTATGTTTCATATAAGTTTTTCATACGTTAAACACTTTCATTGTAAGCAATTTCATTATTATCAATCAAGTGAAAGTTTGTTTACAACTGTTTGTGTGTTCTTGTTTAAGTGTTAATTCCGCATAACACTTAAATTGTTTCATACATAAACAAAGTTTCTCTACGTGTATAACTTGATCTAATCTCGTTTACACAAGCTAAATCGATCTAAGTTTGGGATCAACACTGCCCACTGACCTGCCAATGTGGCCCTAGCAAGGGGCTCTGCCGCTTGACCCCGCAAGGGGGCGCGACCCCCTTGAACCCTGCATTTATTCTTGGCGGCATCAAGTTAGCTAGAACGAGCGTGCACTCCGCACCCTCCTAACTCGCCTATAAGTTATACTTGATTAAGCCCTTGATCTCAAGTATATCACAATTACACAAAATATATGCGATGACACTAAAATCACCAACAAAAAATTGATTGGAGTAAATATACACTTTTAGGAAACAACGTATAAACAGTAAGTATTAAATGCATGTTTTAAGAAAAACGTACCCTAATGACCAAATGAGTTCGTTCTCCAAGGAGGTATAAGTGTGTGACAAATTTTTAACTTTTTGATTGATTATAGCTTGAAAATAGAAAAAGAGATGATGGATTACGCTAAAATTATACTACGATGATAAAAAAGTAAAACGTAAAAACGTTACGTAAAAATAAAAATAAACTAAAAATTTATAAAAATTAAAAATAAATCCTAATAGATATAACTAAGGTGTAAAAATAAATAAAAGTTCTTTAAACCTTTTAAATAATTATTTATATTATTTTAAAATGCTAATTAAAGCCATAAAATTAAAAATAATCAAGAAAAAGTCCGACCAAATTTTTTATTATTTATAAACCTTTATTATATTTATCTAAGTCTAAAAAGTATTTTTCAAAAATTTAAAATTAATTCTATCTATTTTTAATCTGTTTAATAAAACAAAAAGTATAAAAGTGCATAAAAAAAATAAAAGACAAAAGGGAAAAATGTAAAACCAATTGTAGAAAATCTAAAACTTAACCGGAAACAAAGGAAAATTAAGAAAAGGAAAATAAGCCCACAAAATAAGACAGAAATGAGCTTTTAGCTCACGTCTTATTTTATTAAGCTTGAACAATAAGCCTATAAGAACTAGAAAAGCCAACCAGTGTACCAAGAGGAAGCTTGGTACACTGGTAAAACTTGTTACTCCTGAGCTGCAGGTCGTAAGTTCAAAGCCAAACCAAGTGTTTTTTACACTTGGTATTTTTTATTGGAAGCACAGGCACCCCAATAAGCTTTGGCTTATTGACAAACAAGCAATAAGCAATAGTAATAAGCCATAAAGGCAAACCAATCAGCTCAGAAATCAAAATGAACAAAGTGCTTAAATTATACTATCACTGGGAACCAACAGTGTGAAGAAACAAACAAGCAGTGGCTAGCATGCACAAAATACAATAACAAACAATCCCCAATTTCTGATATCTGACAGGAACAAGTTCCTTTGTCAGATATCAGATGAAACTTAAAATAAGCTTATCAAACATATGCACCTAGCAAGTTTTTTTTCCTGAATTTCAACTTATCAAATAAGCTACCATAAGCTACAAAAATTGATCCCAACTATCAAATAGCTTAGAAAAAAACCTAAATCTAGTTGTCTACAAGATTTTAGCTTCTAAATCAACTTTTAACCAACCAAATCAACTAACTCTATGATTTGGACTGTTTTGGTGAATTTCTTGCAAATAGAACGCACAAAGGATTAGAAAAACACCTCTAACAACTCACTCAGCATACATACAGATCAAAACTTCATATCTCTACGCATACAATAGCTGTTGAAACTCAAACACTAGAATACTCAGAAACTATAGCAGATTTCCACAAATCCTTGCAGATCCAAAACTTTAAACTAACATCACAAAATTTTTGGCACAAATTAAAACCTCTTGACTAGATTAACATGGACAAGTTTTGTTTACTTATGTTAATACCTAATCCTTTTACTGATAATCCCAAACACTACTTAAACTTTCTGATTTTAACTTTTTCAAAGCAAAATGACTTTAAACACTTTAAAGCAACAAGTTAACAACTAATTAAGATCTAATAGCACCTCAGCAACAAAATCAAAACTAGAAAACACAGATGCAAGGCATATACCACAAAATCATAGGGCATGAAAACTTTTGCAAGAAAATTAAAGAGAAAAAGGAAGAAAGGTGAGCACCTCCCCTCACTTACTTCCTATGGGGGGTCAGCTAAGCTCTAAGGAAGCTTGTTCACAACTGAACAAGCCCCTTGGTGTCTTGGAAAAATGAAATGAGGGTGGGTCTTATTGATGGCCCAAATTGTAGGACCAAGACCATGGTTGCTGCTTTGATATCACACACAAACAAAGACAAATCAAACTTCAAGCTCTTAAGAAGGAAGGTATAAGCTAGTTTAAGGATAGCTTATACTTTAATTTAAAGGGATAATGAGTGGGTTAGCAAACTAAACAAAGGATACAAAGATTTTTTTCACAAAAATCTTTTGGAGTATAAACTTAGTAACTAACTTGAAAGTACCAAGTATGATGAGACTGGAATTATACATAGTCTCATCGTTCTTTTCGGGCTTAAAATGTACAAAAATTTCATAAACTACCGTACAATATGCTTGTGTTTGTTCATTGTGTATTTTAGGAACGGATATCGTGAATTCAACAAAAGATCAAAAGAATCAAGCAAAAACGAACAGGGGAAACGAAGCCGCACAAAGAACCGGACCCGAGCAATGAATTTCAAATGAAGTCCTTGAAGTTTAAAGATTTGTCAAGATTGGTCCCTCATCTTTTAAAGACTTGTCAATTTTAACCCTTGTAAAAATCTAAAATTGTATTAGGGTCCTTAAAGTTTCAAGATGTAACACTTATAGCCCTTGAAGATTGTTTTTATTGCATAAGAGGTCCTTATTCAAAGTTATGGAATTTATTGTGCATATTTGACAATTAGCTCAAAGTTACTTAATAAGGGAAATGAGTAGAATGCTGTTTTGTACAAAGCTAAACACAAACCCAATTCATACCCGACCTTAGCCCATTTAAGATTAATTATTTATTAATTAAGTACGCGGGTAACACATCCCAAACCTCATGATCAAACTACACACTAAACCCGGTAAAGAACCCTAATTAAATAACCCTTAATTATCCATGATTTGATCCCAGATTTTCCAGAAACATAATTCACCCTACCCTAGTTACACCCTCATCCCTAAAAATGTATCCCTTTCAACTTGTAGACCCTACACGTGCTCCCTTGTCACCCGTGTTATAGCGAAAGGGGAACAGCCAGACAATCCACGACTCCAAGCTTTTTCGTGCTCCCAAAGTACACATTCAAGGACTAAGATCACAACAACATAGCTGGCACATCATATGGGAGTTTTGACTATTTTTAAGATTAGAACTCAAGAGGTCAAATTAGGAAATTCTTGTATCTAGGGTTCCTTTTATTTCATGTATCTAATACCTTCTATTATCATGTATAAAATGAGACGTATGTGTCTCATTTGCATTCGTTCTAGCCTCGTTGTAAATTTTCCAAAATTTTAATGAAAGTTTTTTAAATTTTATGAAAGCTGAGTTCCCTTGTTTTTTTATCTAGTGTAAGTCGTTTATTTTTCTTGCAAGATATTAAGTTAGTTTTCCAACGAAAAATATTTTTGTTCAAAAGAAGATTGGCAAATAGTTTTTTATGAGATCCAAAAGTTGTTAAGTTCTTGGATAATATTGATCTGACAAATCAAGTGAATCCATAGGTTTAAGGCTTTTGTAACTTTACTGTTTGGTACTCCATTGATTCACAAAGATTTTCCAAAAATTTCCCTTTTATTGATTTCTTTTCTCACTATTCCAAAAGCCCTTAGATGCTTTTTGACACAATGCTTAAGGTAGCTTTTGTGAGCTGCTGGATTGTTATTTTTGTTGTAGTTGTAACAAGTACCACAAGGATCTTGGTGGCTTGGTCTATTGTAGACCACCACCACCTATTCTCCTTTCACTTATCTCATTTGAAAATCCCTAGAAGTTTCTTCCATTTACAGCTAGCACAGGGGTCAATACTGGTGTGTCTTAGGGCTGAACAAGCCTCGGGGTGGTAATTAATCTAACCTCTTATAACATACTATAGTTCTTGGTATGAATCTGTGAAAAAATTGTGTAAATGATATTTAAGAAATAATTTCTGGTTAGTTCTGGTTAGTTATTGTTGCTATAACATGTTCATGGTTATTTGATGATTTGAATTAAGTTTATCAGCTAAAACCTTTGAAAATCTTGATTTGTACCTTTTAAAGGGGTGTTTGGATCTACTTATTATGTGCATGAGGTGACACATTTGTATGTTATAAGTAAATTCAACACTCTCTAATAGCCTTAGGTAGAAGTTATTTGCAGTTTATTCTAAAGTAGTAGTGTAAATAATGAAAGTAGTATGTTAATTTCAAAACAACAAGAAACCAAACAGTAGGTCTGTAGGGGTTGATTTTTGAGTTTGTGACTTTGAAATCTTGTCCACTTTTGGACATTAGGTTAGTATAGGGTTGTACCTAATTATTTTAGGTTTCGCTGCTCTTTGGTTAAGATTTGGTAGCCTAAAAGTTAACTGAAGTGCATATTGCACCAGCAAATAGCAACTTTCACCATTCTGCCTACACAATAGGTCCCACAGGCCTCATTTTTGTGCTTCAAGAATTGAAATTATGCCCACTGTTAGAACTTAGGTTAGTGTTGGTATGCATTAGCTGGTACTTGAGTTTTGTTGTCATGTGTAGCTTTTACATTTGGTTGAAACTCCCTGTTGTGCATAACATATCATAAACAAGTTTTTGTGTGCTTTTTTTTGTTTAATCTGATCTTGATTCTATGGATTATTTGTGGTTGATTTTGTGCTACTTGTGTTATTGTTGACTCCCCACAGGTCCATGCTTGTGGGGGTGCCACTTGTTCCATAAAAACCACAAGAAACAAAGCAAATCTGTCACTTCTCTCTGACAGTGTAAAATTACACTGTTAGTGGCAACCATAAGTCCCACTGAAGCACTCAGAACTAGCCATTACTAGTTATATAAGCATCATCAGCTTATATTTGGCTTATTTTCAGCTTTTCCGTAACTCTTTTATAGTTTCCTTATTTTTCCCAAGTAGGTTTAAGTAGAATAGATTGTTAGAAAAAGGTTTCAGATTCTTCCTCTTTTTTATTTTATTTTTATGATTATTTTAATTCAAAAATAGTTTAGCCATTAAAAACTAGATTTAATTGTTCAAAAATTTTGGAAAAATATTTTCTAGTGTTAGAAAAGTGTATTTGAGGTTTACAAGTTATAAAATCTTGGTTTGGGCTTTTTATTGATTTGTTTAATTTTTAAGGCTTTAATTAGCATTTAATAATTAAATATTAATTAATTTAAAAAGTTTCAACAAGTTTTCTTTATTTGTAAACCCTAGATATATTTTTAAGAGTTTAATTAAATTTTTTGAAATTTTTTAGTTAAGTTTTATTTTTCGACGCGTTTTACGATTTTACGTCTTGTACGACTTAATGTAATTTTTAGCGTAACTCATCATTTAGTTTTCAATCTCTTTCTTATCAAAAAACGAACTAATCCAAACATTGTAATTTTAATATTGGTATACACAAAACAATTCCCTTAAGGAACGAACTCACTTGTCAGATTTTGTGTTTTTCCCTTGAGGAACGAAATCGTAGAATTTAATACTTAACGCATTTAGTCCTTTTTCCTAAAAGGTGTCATTTATGTACAATCATTTTGGCTCCACTGCTGTGGAGGTGTTTTTAGGTGTGTTAGCCTTATTATATATCGTGTTTGTTTGAGTATTGCGTTTTTGACTTTCCATTTTGGGAAAGCGTAAATATCGTACATACTCGTTTTTATTTTTTGTATATATTATTATCCATAAAAATAAAAAGTGTTAAATTGAAATCAGTTAACACAAAATCATTTTTTGTTTTTTTGTGAATACTGTATTGTATACATAGCACAATTAACAAACAATATTATCCAAATACGCGTGAAAAGCACCATAACAGTGGACGTTCCGGTCATTATTAAGTGTATCGATGAAACAAAAGTCAAAGGCAAAATAGATAAATAATCTTAATTGACTTAATCTTAATTGATACAAACTATAAGGTGGGTATAAGGCGGTTGTATTTCATGACCTAAGGAAAAAAGGCTCTTAAGTGCTTCGCGCCGCCTCGTTTTCTCCGTTCGCTTGTGCGTATTGATTTAGTGACGATTGATTAAGGGTTTGCCACATCAAGTATTAATAATTTGTTTTTGTTGAGCTTATATTATTGAACCCTCGAAACGTTTTGGTGTTCCACCAACGTTCCAAAGTCCACGAAGGTTTTCATTTCACGTGATTACTTTCATTCTCTTTGGATTCGTTAATCGAGACTTTTGATTAGTGGATAGGTTTTGTGGATTTAATTATCTACGTAATACACCAAAAATAAAAAAAATAAAAAATAATCAAAAACCAAAAAAATTAAAAAATTAAGAAACAAAAAAGAATCTTCTTTGCTACCCCCATTCTACGTTTAGTGCATGCGTACTCGTTCATGTGATTATCTAAATTCTAGCAACATGTCGAATCAATGTAATCGAGATCGAAGGAAACGACAACGAAGACGTGAATTAGAAACGAACGTTTCTAATATCGTTGTTGAAACTAGAGACGAGATGGCCGAGAATCGTACGATGATGGAGTTGCTCCAAGCACCCATGAGGGTTATGGAGACGCGATCGTGATTCCCGAAATCGATGCGTAGAATTTTGAAATTAAAAGCGGAATGTTGACTTTAATTCAAGTAACAAAGTTTAAGGGTCGTGAGGCGAATAATCCTCACGATCACATTTGGAGTTTTGATCGTCTTTTAGCCACGGGCAAGTTTAAGAATGTTGACACCGATGTCATTGAGCTTATGCTTTTTCCATACTCGCTCGATGGCGCCGCCAAGGATTGGTACGAGAAACAACCACCTAATTCCATAATTACGTAGAAGGATCTCGTTTCCAAATTCGTTAATCATTTCTTTCCACCATCTAAGACCACGTTTTTCAAAAACGAG
The DNA here is from genome assembly GCA_025667525.1 of Glebionis coronaria. Lineage (NCBI taxonomy): Eukaryota > Viridiplantae > Streptophyta > Magnoliopsida > Asterales > Asteraceae > Glebionis > Glebionis coronaria. The sequence continues at coordinate 167,429,002 of CM046882.1, read as the reverse complement.
ATCACGAGGTTTGAACAAAAGCCGAATGAGTCGTTTAGAGACACGTGAGATCATTTTAAGGAATTGCTTAGGCAATGCCCTCACCACGTTTTTTCCTAAATTATACCAAATCGATACTTTTTATAACGGTCTTAATTTTGAAGATCAATATTCGCTAAGTTCCGCTGAGGGTGGTAACTTCTGTGTAAAACTCCTAGGGAAGCGTTATTGATTAGCGAAAATAGATCCAAGGTTTACCAACTCCGAAGCACACCGAGTGTTGCCAATGTCGCCAATGTCGTCAATGTTAGCCATGCTAATCGTGATATTGAGAGGGTTGATGCGAAAGTCGATAAATTGACGAATGCTTTTACGTCGTTTTTGATCGAGGTGAAAAACGCTCCGGCTACGGTGAAAGTGTGACAATCCGTCAATTTATGGTTTATATTTTATTCTCAATATTTATTTGAAAACATTATTTTAATGTTATAATATGAACTCACTTATTTTTGGGAAGAAATTTGGATTTTACGTCTTGAAGTAGCATCGACTACGTCTAAACCGGAGGATTCTACGTTACGTGCTTACGTTTACATACACCGTTTTTGGTGACAGTCCGACATTTCAGAAAATAAATTTATCCGTGAATATTATTTTGGAATTTTAAATTTGAGTTAGTTCATAAACTCACAAATTTACGAGAAGAGATTAGGACTTACGATTATAATTTAACGTCCTTCACGACTAAACCGAAAACCTTAGGATTACGTATTTACGTTTTTGAACTCCGTTTTTTATGAGACAATTTTTATTAGATTCGTTTTGTGCCGTTGATTCATAATTTATAAAAACTTTTTTCGTAAAACGATCCGAGGACACATGAATCGAGAAAACTAGAATCGAGGAATACCCGTAAATTAGTGGGATGAGACAAAACAAGTTTTTCCCCACCCCACTATATGGACGGCTAAACATAAGCCACCACACACCCTTAGGTGTCAACTTGTATTAAACAAGTTGTTACACTTGGCTTGCTTAACTAAATAAGATACCAACACATCAAAACCACTAGCACCAAACCATTATCTCATTTCATCTCATGTAAACCACCAAATCCTCTCTTCCTCTCTCTAAAATTTGTCCAAGAACTACCCCTAATCACCCTCATTTGATCAATTTTAACCATGAAATTATGTGTTATTCACACATATGATGAAACCCTTTTGAAGCTCTATAGATTTGTGGTGAATTTAACATCCAATGAGAAGATTTGGTGATGTTAAAGGGATGATTTCTACATGAAGTTTACAAGTATTGGTGACCATGAAGATTGGTGTTGATCTATCACAAGTTCTTCCATCAAAATCCAAGCCTTGATCATAAACTACACAACTTTGGTGGTATAAAGATTGTTCTTTCCATCCTCTTGTTATTTTGATTATGTAATCATGTATTTTCTTTCTTTCTTATTTTATATGTATATAATGAATATATGATGATAAAAATGTTGTGTGGGGATCAAGTGTTGATAAATATGATTAAAGAGATGAAAAACCATAGGTAACAAGGTTAAAATCTTGCTAAATATGATGACTGTATAAAAACAGTAAGTAACCAAATGTTAAACTGATAAAATGGTAAAGTGGAATCAATATACAGTAAGTATTAGGTGTTATATACATGTGAGAGTTGTCCATACAATGGAATCATAAAAATGAGTGAGATATGATCAAAACAAGTTTAGAGTGCAAATCTGCCTATACTGTTTTGGACGAATTTTATAAAATACTTAGAAGTTGATTCATCAGTAGCTATAAAGGAATAAAATGAAGCACATATCATGTAGTGTCGGTGATAAAAATTTGAGGTCCTATATCCATATAGAACTCTAGATATGGACATTTTAGTGAACTTAAAATTTAGGACTGATTTTGTGAAATTAAAGTTTAATATTATTATATAAGCACTCAAATAAAGATAGTATAAAATGTGAATTAAAACCCACTAACTTATATATTACTTTTATATAAATATGTATAAGGATAAATAAATGGACATTTTATAAAAATGGTAGTTTGGTAAGTTTTATAAGTTATAAAAACTATAAACATAATTTTTACGTCTTTTCGGCTAATACCGTAAAATTAACGTTTTTTGTCAATTAAAACTTAGACGGTCGGACCCGTCTAATGTAAACTTTTTAAAAGTCATATACTGATATATAAGTACTTAATACAATTAAAAACCGATAAAACCCGAACTATATAACATACGGACATTAACGGGCTAAGTTAGCATTATTGGACTAATAATCCAACTAAATGGACTAAACACTTATAAATTTACTTATTGGGCTTAACCCACTTGGGCCCAACATGAAAAGTACAATCCCGATAATAAAGGTGTAAAATGGACTAATATAAAGTATTGGGCTTGTAATAGGCTTATTGGGCCCAAAACATGTAAATAAGTAAAACTAGTATAAAAATGTTACCAATATATAAACACTATAATGAATGAGTAAAAATGTACAATCCCACTTGATCATCATCATATTTATAAAATCATCATATGTATACATAATTGTTATTTTTATAAAGTCATTGGACAAGAGTCTTAGACGAGTATTATTTGTCTAGGTTTCCGTGATTGAAGCACGTACCGTACATCCGAATTGCCGATAACCCGCTTTCCCATATCAACGTGAGTTCATAGCCTCGCACTCTTTTAAATGTTTTTATGAAATGTTTTATAAACCCGCGAGGGAGATAACAAGTTAGTTTTTATGAAATAGGACACTAGTTGTCCCAATTGTTTGTTTATTGATTTGGACCCGAATGATTGTATGACCCGATGAATGATTAAATGACCCAATAGATGAAATAAAATGGATTATAAAAGTTATGTTATGTCACTAAAAGTCCCATTAGCATGAATTGTGAACTACCGGGATTTGGTAGACGCTTATGCATATAATAGTACAATTTGGGGACGATCACCCCAGTTCGCGCCTTGACGGTTGATCCCCGTCGTGCCACATTGATTGGTAAGCGAATTTATGTATGAGAAGATTTACACAAGCGTGATTATTGTGACGACACGCTAATTTAGATTGGCAAATTGATTTTCGGGCTACCTACCCGTTGTTGGTTATAGTAAGGTAACAATGTCATGCGGCTTATAATAATCCAAAAATAACGAAATACTGCTTTATGCATTGAATTACGATATATTGCCTGACTACTAATACAGGGTCTTATTATTGATATTATGTTCGTGCTTTGGTTTTATATAACCATATTCATATAACGGTTTTTATTTAATCTATACAACGTTATAAAACGTATTGTATGATGTTTTTAACGACAATGGTTCGTATATTATGATTTTGATAAGGATTTGTATAAAATGACTTTGGCTATTTTATGGCCTATTACAATGATTTGTACAAATTGATTTCCGGTAATAATTTTATACCGATGTTATATTGATGGATTTTATTAAACTCTATGAATTCACTCGGCGTTATCGCTGACCTTTTCTTTTAACATGTTTTATCTCAGGTACTTGAAGGTAATTCTCGGGAAGACAACAAGAATTCATGGCCCACACTTAAATAATAATTTCCATTCAAACTCTTTGTGAAACTTGTATAAAATACAATGACTTGGGACCTATGTAAAATTGATATTTATGAATGGAAATGCTTTATTATTAAACGACGCGATTTTTAAGCGTTGTCTATGATGTGAGTAATGTGCTATCCCGTAACACCAACGAGTCTTCTGCTGTATTGACTTGTATAAATTTGGGGGTGTTACAGTTTAGTACCAGAGCTCTCGTTATAGAGAACGAAAGATTTTTAAAACTAAGGTTTTGAATAAAACATTTCAAAATCTTTTAACTATAAACATTTTTCTAAAAATGTCTAAAAATCTTTTGACTATAACGGTGCCGAAGAATTCCCGAGTTACCGATAAGGCCAGACTGAGAAGTGTTATTTTAATATATATATATATATAACTTGGATTATATATATATGTTGTAATTTGATTACATGATTGTTTGATGATTATTTTTATATTTATACGATGTATTTATACGACGTAGATTGTCACAAGGAACCCTAAATCCCCTAGTAAATCAATCGAAGCTATTCCCGTAGGAATTCTAGCTATTTTAGATTTAAACCAAGTTGTGGATATTTATGATCCCAACAAATGGTTGATATTCGTAGAAATGTTGATATTAGTTGATTGTGATGTTGAAGAAGAATTGGCGAAATTAAATCTGATATCGATGTCAAGACGATCTTTCCTTATAGAGTAGAGTTTGATAAAACGTTACCACCTGGAAAGGTGTCATCTGATTCGTTGTCACCCAATTCTTAAACTTGTAATCTAAAGGGTGAATGTTGCACTTAAGGCTGTTATTGGAACCATTACCCAAAAGCCTCATGCCACTAGTACCTTTCTGAGAAGTCTAATTGAATGATCGAGTCATTTCATACTAGTGACACATTTGATAACTATTGTTGAAAGAGCTATAGGATTGGAAATTAAGTGTTGTTCATATCGAGCTTTTATTGCCCTTTTATGGTTTAAAAATAATGTTGAAGTACTGGAAAATTAGGTAGGATATCGAATTGAGTATAAAATTGGTTGAAACTTGAATAAAGTAAAATTTAACTTATATGGAATAAGAAATTGTTAAGAGGAAGTTGTTGAGTCCTGTGATTGAATTATAAGGGTTTAAATGATTGTAGGTTCGTGTTAAGGGTTGTTCCTAGACCATTGTCCACTGACGAGGATGCCCAGTGTCCAATAAATAAATTGAAGAAATCTTCTTCTAAATTGGGACCGATGGATCTTCCGGGACAGGTGGGACACCTAATGACTCTTGTAGATTATTATTCATTGTGGTATCTTTTATAAATAATCCCTAACCTAACTGAGACATCAGTTGGTAGGATGTGTTCTTGGAATTGTATGACATAGTGACACGTAATGTGTTACGGTACAGTTTTGGCTTGTTTGTGATTAATGAAAAGACTACCTTTGATTGCTAAATTCTACATGTATCGATGTTACCTATCTTTTATTGCTTCATCCTAATGCTTGAATTAGTGATGCAACCATTGAACAAGTACTCATCTCGAATTGAGTTACGTTGTGGATTATTCTTTTCGAGCGCCAGCAAGGTCACGAACCACATGATTATTTGGCTAAGCTCATTTCCTATTATATTGTAGTTAGTTCTTGGTGAACAACTTTTCATCACTCCTTTGCAGATCACTAATTGTTTTTATAAGTTAAAACAGTATCCCTTGAGAAAAATTAGGTTTTCATCACCATATGGATTATTTAAAGTGAGGCTTATAAATAATCATTATCGAATTGAAGTTGTTTATAAAACACATTGGAAAACTTAATTGTTTTCATAACAAAGAAAATCTTTGTAAATTTATTTTTGATTTTATTTAAGAATTAATCATGAAAATGTTTTTATTATAAACATGATGATAAAATTTTGACGAACTGAGTATTGCATCATTAATCTTGAAATTGTATATAGTTGTGCGCCTACATACAACTTGGAATGGACCATGCAAGGCTGATTAGTAGTCACCATAAAACTAATGAATAAACACTACATTTTATTTGAAGATTGTGAAAGATTAAAGTTTATGAGATCTACAAGAAGTGCAAAATAGGGACATATTGTTAGGGACACCTACAAATGTGCCCGTACCATTTATTTTTATGAGTCGAATTTACTCATCTGTGGAAATTTACTTATTTGACAATTGACAATTCTTTCTTGTCCAATTCTCCCGTAGTGAGATTCTTAGGAAAAGTATCTGATTACCGAGTGTTGATACCCGACTGGATGTATCGACGTTCCTATCATTTCTTTTGATTTGATTTCATTTGAATGACATGGGTAACGATCCGAGGAGCTTTCGAATGCATACTCAAATTATGAAAACATGGGATATATTCATATTCATTAAATGTTTTCGTCTGTATCTGATTTGAAATTCTCGCGTAGATTATGCGTTGACCTTACTCTTTTAATGGTAGATTTTGTCTCCATATATTCTTGAATTTGTGAAGGATTATGAGTTATTATAAGTCTTTTGAGAAGTTCACATCTTATCGACGGCAATAAAACTGAAAAGTTGATAATGCCAGTAGAATGGATTGATTGATTATGACATGACGACATTGTCTTAATTGATGGGAACTCGAGTAGAATTCCCCTAAAAGATAAGATGTTGATTATCAAAAGTTATTTAAGTAATTCTTGATGGATGACCATATCCTGCATTTAGACTTGAAATTATACCATGAATGGTTGTGAATTAGTCGTAGATGTTATAATCTAGAAAGAACCTAATATGAATTTATTAAAAGATGTTCCTGCTATCTGAAACTTTAGGAAGTATTTGTTGGTGAATTACCTAGACTTTCACCATTAAGACAAGTTGAATTTGGTATTGATTATATTCCCGGTGTTGCACCTGTGGCATGTGCACTGTACGTCAGCATCATCTGAATTAAAGGAATTACCGTACAACTGAGAGAGTTGTCGGAGAAAGATTTTATTCTACCGAGCTCGTCATCATGAAGAGCTATGGTGTTATTATTCCTTTTATTTATTGATTACCATGAAATAGGTAAATTGACGAATAAAAATCTAAATCCACTACCCAAGATGATAGATTTGTTCGATCATTTACAAGGTCCTAGCGTATATTCAAAAATTTGATCCACGGCATGGTTATCATCAATTTCGCGTCCGCGAAAAAGATTATCTATTCCAATCACTACATTCAGAACTCGTAATGAAGATTATGAGTTTCAGGTTATGTTGTTTGGATTGACCAATGCACATGTAGCATCCATAAATTTGGTGAATCACGTGTGTAAGCTGTAATTTGATAAATTCATGCTTGTGATCATTAAGGACCATTTGTTTGTTTCTAAGAATAAGAAGGAGTTAATAATTATTTAAAGATTGCCCTGAATTGGCCGAACAACGAAAACATGTACCTTGAATGTATAACATGTGATTTAAGGCTTGATCCTTTACATAAAATGATCGTTCGATTAATGATGGTAAGATATATATATATATATATATATATATATATATATATATATATATATATATATATATATATATATATATATATATATATATATATATATATATATATATATATATATATATATATATATATATATATATATATATATATATATATATATATATATATATATATATATATATATATATATATATATATATATATATATATATATATATATATATATATATATATATATATATATATATATATATATATATATATATATATATATATATATATATATATATATATATATATTGACTCTTCAAAAATTAGAAGTCATTTAAGAATTTTGGCTTTACCAAAAAAAAGAAAGTGCAAATATATTTTGACAAATGTTTTATCAAAAAGAACTTTTGAGGGATTATTCCCTTATACCCAGAATATTTAACTAAACTCCTGTTTAGGGGTAAATGTTTGTGTATACCTCAAGACAACCTAAGAGGGATTGAGGAAACCGTTAAACCATGACTTAAAATTTGAAACGACAATTTTTGCTTTTCAACTAAGAAAATTTTTACCAAAGAATAAACGAAGGTTTTTCGAACATTTACGAATCTTAATAATTATTTTAGATAAATCAACAAAATCGTGTTAATTAAATTCAAATTTATTTTGAATATTTTTCTTTAAATGGGACAAACTGAGAAGTTTAAAACTTTTTACGTTTACGTTTCATAAAAATTAAATATTTATTATTTAATTACTTGTAATAATTATCGACGATTTAGACATCGGATTGAGTAAAACGGATAAAAATGATAGTTGAAACGAAACTAAAACTTAAAAAAGATAAAGAATCAATTAGGATGTGTTCCTTAATAATGACTGTGCAAAATAAATTGCCGAACATTTTAGAAATAACTGATGCTTGTAAAAAAAAAAGAGATAATATAGATAATAAAAGGGGTTCGCGGCTAATGTGAACCATTAGAATTGAGAAGCCGATGGCGTTAATGTTTAAAAGGCCACTTGAGGTTGCCTAAATATAGAGGATTTTGAGATTTAGACATGTTGAAATCTCGTAAGTATAAGTATTCTATTCATGACATTTCTTACTAAATGTATCACTATCTGAAGAAGTTGTACTGATGGCAAATTATGAAGACAGACATCGCCTCATACATTAGTAAACGTCTAACTATTGCAAAGGTCATCATCTGAATTTGATTCGATTTGGGTAATCGTCGATAGACTGACCAAATCTGCTAATATCATTCCTGTTAATAATAGATTCTCGATGAAGAAATTGACTCTTTGTATTTAAAGGAGTTGTGTAAACATAGTGTGCCTGTATCAATCATATCTATCAAGATCCTCGCTTCGCATCGAATTTCTAGAGATTTGCTCAGAAGTCATTGGGAACGAACCTTGATGAGAGTACTGTTTACCACCCCAATTGAAGGGACGAGGAAAAGTAATGATACGAAACACTAGAAGTATTGTTTGTTGCTTGAATAATTGACCTTTGGTAATAGACCATATAATCGCTTTCCTTTGGAGAGATTATCATTGATAATCATCGTATTAGGATCGAGATCAAATCTTGTTAGGATCTAAATATAAGAGCATCTGTAGTAGGAGTTGGGATGAAGACATCCGACATACACCCATTGTGAGTTGGACATGTCTTTTAGGTTTAAGGTTTCCTATGATGACAAACCTAACCTTGCAAAATACCCAACCCGCGAGACCTGAAACGATTGTTGAAATTAGGATCTGATTAGTGACTGCCAGTAGTGGGCAGGAGGTTATATGAATATGAAATGTAGATCTTGAAGTGCAGGATGGGTAGCGAAGTTATGCCAAAAATTTTCACCATAGAAAGATGAATTGAAGATCTGAAAGATCATGAGAACTAAGTCCCTCTTGTATGGGACCATTGAGATGATGTAAAAGTTGGTTTGAAAGGCATATAAGCTGGATCTACCCTATGACTTCAAGAGCTGCGTGAATTCGTATATCGAACTTGAGAAAATGTCTATCAAGTGAGAATCTGATCACTTATTGATAAAGTTTTGATCGGTGAAAAGTTGCATTCATCAAAAACCCGTGAACATCATGGATAGAGAAAGTAAGTCAACAATAAGCCTGATCTTATTCCCGTATTTATGTTTGATGAAACTCGCGTATTGTAATGAATTACACTTGTGAGAAAAGACCGAATATGGAGGAAATACCCACATGGCTTTAACTTTATAAGAAGCGAGTAGTAAGATAAGATGATCTTTGAGGACAAAGATCCTGTTTAGGGGTAAATGCTGTGACAATCCGTCAATTTATCGTTTATACTTTATTCTCAATATTTATTTGAAAACATTATTTTAATGTTATAATATGAACTCACTTATTTTTAGGAAGAAATTTGGATTTTACTTCTTGAAGTAGCATCGACTACGTCTAAACCGGAGGATTCTATGTTACGTGCTTACGTTTACATACACCGTTTTTGGTGACAGTCCGACATTTCAAAAAATAAATTTATCCATGAATATTATTTTGGAATTTTAAATTTGAGTTAGTTCATAAACTCCCAAATTTACTAGAAGAGATTAGGACTTACGATTATAATTTAACGTCCTTCACGACTAAACTGGAAACCTTAGGATTATGTATTTACGTTTTCGAACTCCGTTTTTGATGAGACAGTTTTTATTAGATTCGTTTTGTGCCGTTGATTCATAATTTATAAAAACGTTTTTCGTAAAACGACCCGAGGGCACGCAAATCGAGAAAACTAGAATCGAATAATACCCGTAAATTAGTGGGATGAGACAAAACAAGTTTTGCCCCACCCCACTATATGGACGGCTAAACATAAGCCACCACACACCCTTAGGTGTCAACTTGTATTAAACAAGTTGTTACACTTGGCTTGCTTAACTAAATAAGATAACAACACATCAAAACCACTAGCACCAAACCATTATCTCATTTCATCTCATGCAAACCACAAACTCCTCTCTTCCTCTCTCTAAAATTCGTCCAAGAACCACCCCTAATCACCCTCATTTTATCAATTTTAACCATGAAATCATGTGTTATTCACACATATGATGAAGCCCTTTTGAAGCTCTATAGATTGGTGGTGATTTTAACATCCAAGGAGAAGATTTGGTGATGTTCAAAGGATGATTTCTACATGAAGTTTACATGTATTGGTTGCCATGAAGATTGGTGTTGATCTATCACAAGTTCTTCCATCAAAATCCAAGCCGTGATCATAAACTACACAACCTTGATGGTATAAAGATTGTTCTTTCCATCCTCTTGTTATTTTGATTATATAATAATGTATTTTATTTCTTATTGTATATGTATATGATGTATATATGATGATAAAAATGTTGTGTGGGGATCAAGTGTTGATAAATATGATTAAAGATATAAAAAACCATAGGTAACAAGGTTAAAATCTTGCTAAATATGATGGCTGTATAAAAACAGTAAGTAACCAAATGTTAAACTGATAAAATGGTAAATTGGAATCAATATACAGTAAGTATTAGGTGTTATACACATGTGAGAGTTGGTCATACAATGGAATCATAAAAATGAGTGAGATATGATCAAAACAAGTTTAGAGTGCAAATCTGCCTATACTGTTTTGGACGAATTTTATAAAATACTTAGAAGTTTATTCATCAGTAGCTATAACGTAATAAAATGAATCACATATCATTTAGTTTCTGTGATAAAAATTTGAAGTCCTATCTCCATATAGAACTCTAGATATGGACATTTTAGTGAACTTAAAATTTAGACTGATTTTGTGAAATTAAAGTTTAATATTATTATATAAGCACTCAAATAAATATAGTATAAAATGTGAATTAAAAACCACTAACTTATATATTACATTTATATAAATATGTATAAGGATAAATAAATGGATATTTTACAAAAATGGTAGTTTGGTAATGTTTATATGTTATAAAAACTATAAACATGATTTTTACGTCTTTTCGGCTAATACCGTAAAATTAACGTTTTTCGTCAATTAAAACTTAGACGGTCGGACCCGTCTAATGTAAACTTTTTAAAAGTCATATACTGATATATAAGTACTTAATAAAGTAAAAACCGATAAAACCCGAACTATATTCGGACATTAACGGGCTAAGTTAGCATTATTGGACTAATAATCCAACTAAATGGACTAAACACTTATAAATTTACTTATTGGGCTTAACCCACTTGAGCCCAACATGAAAAGTATAATACTGATAATAAAGGTGTAAAATGGACTAATATAAAGTATTGGGCTTGTAATAGGCTTAATGGGCCTAAAACATGTAAACAAGTAAAACTAGTAAAACTAGTATAAAAATGTTACCAACATATAAACATTATAATGAATGAGTAAAAATGTACAATCCCACTTGACCATCATCATATTTATAAAATCATCATATATACATAATTTTTATTTTTATAAAGTCATTGGACAAGAGTCTAAGACGAGTATTATTTGTCTAGGTTTCCGTGATTGAAGCACGTACCGTACATCCGAATTGCCGATAACCCGCTTTCCCACATCAACGTGAGTTTATAGCCTCACACTCTTTTAAATGTTTTTATGAAATGTTTTATAAACCCGCGAGGGAGATAACATGTTAGTTTTTATGAAATAGGACACTAGTTGTCCTAATTGTTTGTTTATTGATTTGGACCCGAATGATTGTATGACCCGATGAATGATTAAATGGCCTGATAGATGAAATGAAATGGATTATTAAAGTTAGGTTATGTCACTAAAAGTCCCATTAGCATGAATTGTGAATTACCGGGATTTGGTAGACGCTTATGCATATAATAGTACTATTTGGGGACGATCACCCAAGTTCGCGCCTTGACGGTTAATCCCCGTCGTGCCACATTGATTGGTAAGCGAATTTATGTATGAGAAGATTTACACAAGCGTGATTATTGTGACGACACGCTAATTTAGATGGGCAAATTGAGTTTCAGGCTAGCTACCCATTTTTGGTTATAGTAAGGTAACAATGTCATGCGTCTTATAATAATCCAAAAATAACGAAATACTGCTTTATGCATTGAATTACGATATATTGCCTGACTAGCAATACAGGGTCTTATTATTGATATTATGTTCGTGTTTTGTTTTTATATAACCATATTCATATAAGGGTTTTTATTTAATCTATACAACGTTATAAAACGTATTGTATGATGTTTTTAACGACAATGGTTCGTATAATGATTTTGAAGGCGAAAGCTTATATTATGATTTTGATAAGGATTTGTATAAAATGACTTTGGCTATTTTATGGCCTATTACAATGATTTGTAAAAAATGATTTCCGGTAATAATTTTAAACCGATGTTATATTGATGGATTTTATTAAACTCTATGAATTCACTCGGCGTTATCGCTGACCTTTTCTTTTAACATGTTTTATCTCAGGTACTTGAAGGTAATTCTCGGGAAGACATCAAGAATTCATGGCTCGCACTTAAATAATAATTTCCATTCAAACTCTTTGTAAAACTTGTATAAAATCAATGACTTGGGACCTATGTAAAAATGATATTTATGAATGGAAATTCTTTATTATTAAACGACGTGATTTTTAAGCCTTGTCTATGATGTGAGCAATGTGCTATCCCGTAACACCAACGAGTCTTCCGCTGTATTGAATTGTATAAATTTGGGGGTGTTACAGAAAGCGGTTGAGGTTTCGTGTACGTTGTGTGGTGGACCACATAATTGTTACGAGTGTGTGGATACTTATGGCCAAACGTCGAGTGTAAACTTGTTAAATGCAAATTTTCAAAATCAAAATCAAAATAACGCCGGTCCATCACAACAAGTGAATTATAGTAACCAATGTAACAATTTTCAAAATCGCAACAATTTTTCAAATCAAGGGAATAATCATGGAAATCAAGGAGGATATAATCAAGGTCAAATTTTGGATTAGCAAAATCAAAGTATTAATAATAACAACAATCAAAACTGTAAATTTTCTCCAAATCAAAATTCTTATTTTTCGAACAAGAATCTAGGAAACAATTTTTCGAGTGGGAATCAAAACCAAGGTTTTAATCACAATTATAATAGTTCAAATGATTTTTCAAAAATACGTAAAATCTAATGACGCTAATATGATGAGATTAGAAGCCAAAATTGGTGAAATGAAAAACGAATTTTCTAACACGTTGAGAGGGCAAAACCACAAGATTGACCAAGGTCCAACCGACATTAAAAAGATATTTTCGGCTATTATGAACAAACAATCGAGTCCTTATTCGAGTACGTTACCAAGTGACACCATACCAAATCCGAAGGAACATGTCAAAGCGAGATTGTCCCATGGAAAAAGTCGTGTGATTCCCCATAACCTTAATGGTTTTAAAGTTGTGCTATCATCTCTACCCTCGAGTTCTAAAACGACTTCATGTTCAAAAGTAGATGGAAAGAAGGTGGTGACCAAGGAAAAGAGTGCACATCCTCGTGTACCTCAAATTCCATCCACGGTTCAAAAAGAGAGTTTCATAGACCTTTTGAAAGTTCACCTTAAAGAAGTTTGTGCTTCGATTCTTCTTAAACAACCAAAAAGGCATATGCCGAGAAAGGAAGAATACCACGGCCAATTTCTTTTACCTTGTGATTTTTCTGAGATTGTGGGATGTTTAGCCCTTGCCGATTTAGGGGCTAGCATCAATCTCATGCCTCATTCTCTTTGGAAATTGATGAAATTGCCTAATCTTACCCCCACGAACATGACAATCGAGCAAATTGTACACCACTTAAACCAATTGGGATAGCCAAGGATGTCTACGTTAAGATTGGAAAGTTCACTTTTCCCGTGGAATTTGTTATTTCTGATTACGAGTGCGACCCTAAATGTCCCATTATTTTAGGTCGACCATTTTTATCGATGGCTCGAGCCATAATCGACGTTCATGGTGGGAAAATGACTATGGCTTATGTGGAGGATAAGATGGATTTTTTCGCGAGTAGATTCCAAATTAAAAATTACCAAATCAAAACCGAAGTTTCAAAATTTAATGATTTCAAAGTACATACTTTAGCGGAAAAAGTGAGGCTTGATACTTGTTTTGAAAGAATTAAAGATAACGGTTTTCGAGATGAAGATTTTAATGATAAAGAATACGTTTACCTAATCGAAAAAATAATTCGTAGATTTATGAATGAAGAATCATTTTGAGATATATTCGGAGAAACAAGTGAACAAACAAATCCGGAGGTTAACGTTAATTCCATCACGATAATGACAAATATAGATTCGTTTTCACCACCTTCGAAGGACCATGACTTTGAGGCATCAACTTCTAAACCCATTGAAGTGCATCCATTTCCTAGCCCAATATCTATTGAGATAAAGGTTTTATTGACACCAATCCATTCATCATTGAAAGGTCACCTAAGCATAGTCCAAAGACTTGTAAGACCATGGTTGTGAGTGCTCACATCGACACTTTCTTTGATGACGACGATGGTGATTTTGCCGAAATCGATCACATACTTCGTAATCCCAATGCCATTTTTGAGGATTCTCCCAAAAAGACCTCTTTACATGGGAGGTATGATGATTTCGTGTTCGACCCCAAGATTGAGGAAATTATCGAACAAGAGCTTGCTCTTATGCCTCCACTTCCACCTACAAGTGAGGTAGATTTTACCAATATCAAGGAAGAACTTGATGAGTTGGAACGTCTTATTTTTAATGAAGAACCAACTCATTTGACCCAAAATCCCTTTCTCGAGGAGTTACCTAATCAACACTCCTCAAATGAGAATGAAGTTTACCACATTCGTGAGGATTTAACTTATCAACAATCCCCACCAAAGAATGATGGTTTTGTGCTTATCATGATCTCTTTTAAAGAGAGACTAAAATCATTCACGAGGGGAACACCAAACCTTTATTTGACGAGCCTATCTAAAATGAAGAAATCGATGAGATTAACGATCTTGAGGATGACGTTTATGTTAACCCCGAGGGGGTGGTGTTCTTTGTTGATCACCGTTTTTAAGAATTTATACAATCTGTAAGATATTGTAGATCTTGCTTATGTTTAGAGAGAGAAAGAGATAGAAGGATGTTAGATTTCACACACACTTTAGAGAGAGAAAGTAAAGAATACACCTTTTACTATGTGTAAAGTATGAGAAAACCACACCCTCTCCATCTAAGGAGAGGGTTTATATACCATGCCTATAAGATGGGCTTGGGCTTACAATTGGGCCGGCCATACAAGCATGGACCGGGATTTTTCTTGTTTGATATATATAAATATATCTAGACTACGAGCTACTACTTAATATATTGTCGGAGTGACCGAATCTTCCTAAATACGTAAAAAACTATTTCTTACAATCTCCCCCTAAGGGAGGTCACTCCAAACAAGGGCATTACCCAAGTTACAATAATAAAATAAACCTAGCATACTATGCTTGTCTTGAGCTCGTAGTCTTCGTCTTTCTTTTCTTTTCCTTTTCTGGTGAACATGTTGATGTGATCTTAGATATCAATCTTGAGCATTAATCTCTCGCCTTGATCTTGTGTATCATCACTTGTGATATCCTCCTCTTCGTGACTTCATGTCTCACATACTTATACCTTCGTAATTCTTGAAAGCTTCAGGGTTCGATACAACGGAAGACTAGACTTTTAGGCTTTCTAGAATTAGATGAAGTATTAAGTGCATAAAGTATAAGCATGAGGGGACGACTTCTTCTCGGATTCCGCATCGCCACCGTCTTCAAATTCCGCAACATAAGTAGACACGAACGATATTAAATATCGTACTTGTGGCAGGTAGATTTAATTAAAAATCTCCTTGACAAGATTTCGCGGGTAAACCCGTTCTCCTTACTCGACCGTCCAAAGCTGACTGCGAACGTAAAGAGTGAATCATTTGGATAAAATTATCTGTATGATTGAAGCCGTCAATTCAATTCCTGGAACAAGTTTGATTCATTAAAGAATCTCACCATCGTTGCTTTCCAGTTGTCACGAGCTTGATTCGTATAGAATCTTGCAAGTTACCTACCAAGTGCTGTTTGAGGTTAACACTAGAAGGATTTCCACTCATCACTGTGAACACTCTAGAGTGTCACTCTGAGTGTTCTGACAAGATCACTAAGATATTGCGTAGAGGCCTGGAACGTGTTTAAATTCAGTTAAGAATTAAACCACTGCTACTTTCTAGTTACCACAAGCTTGATTCATAAAGAATCACACAAGTCACCTACAATGAGCTTTTTGATATTCGCTCAAGAAGGATTTCCATCTTCATTGTAAATACTTTCGTATTACTCGGATATTCAGGCAAGATCATGAAGATTTTGCGTAGGACTCTTAAGATCTTTCTTACTTTTCACAGTGTGTGAAGAAGCAAGGAATTATGAAAGTGTGTCCTAATGAGATTTTTGGTGATCTCAAATGGCTCTAGACTCGATCGTGCATTTTGGATTTTAGTGATCGGAGGCTGGATAAGAGTGCCACCATTTCAATATAAATATATTCGGAGTGAATAAATCAATAGATAATGTGTTGTCTCCGCGTGATTAAAACAAATATCTTTTAAGATATATTTGAGTTAGCTGGGATGGGTTGTGCAATGCATCACTGGGTCCATGATGTCTATCTTCAATATCGAGCATCATTAAAATGATCTCAATAGCATATGTGTTGACCCGGTTTCTGCCTAAGGTTGTAAGGAGGGCTACTTTCTTTACACCCTTTATCTTTACAATTCTTTTTCATTCTTCAACCCCTTCAATGCTTACCAATACGTCATAAATAGCACCTTGTTGTGATTGTTCCAGTGCTAACTTAAGTTATTGGTCGCCATTCAGCTACGTTCACAATCTTTCTCCATCTTTCCTAAGGACTACTATTTCTAGATATGGAATGTCCTTGGGAAGATTCCTCCTGTTTTGGAAGAATCATTGGACTTAACTTATCCTACCATCCTTATGACACCACAATCTTCATCGTTGTGAAATAAATGGGTTTAGGGTAAGTATATGTCACCATGAAATCCATTTTGATATAGCAAATCCATTTTGCTCCCCCTTAACATATGCCACGATATTCGAAAACATTTCACATATGTCGGGATGAGCCATCACGTTAAGTCAAACCATTTGTGATAATTCCCCATATTAAATCATATTTTCTCCCTTATATTAAAAATATTAACCCAATCGATGTTTTTAATATCAATTGATTTAATGAAGTTTTAACAAAGTTTTTGGGAAGAAACATGCAAGTCCGCTTAATCTTCATGATACCAATTTGTGAGATATGATACCGATTTGTAATATGATCACATATTCACCATATAAGAATAAATTGACAAGGTTGTACCTGATTGATGAGAACATCATATGATAAGATCAAATGGTTCTTATCGAAAAATGTTGGTCGCCTCGTCACGTATGAAGTCATCTCTTGACATCACAAGGTACGATTGGTATTGTTGTCTTGACACCAATTTGTGAACATGGCACGTTCGGCATCAAAGATTCTGAATGCTTGACAATTGCTCCCCCTCAATTGTTGACCTGTGTTCTATTGAAAGAGCTGTAGTCTTCGTTTGAGTAGTCGCATCATCGAGTATGTAGATACCAATTGTAGAGTGCTATGGTTGTAGAGATGATAACTTCATTAAAACAAGATTTCTCTTGTTTTAACAAATGAATGCATTGATACGTACATATATCCGTGTTAGATTGTATTATAACGTAAACACAATCCCTTACAAGGTTTTTAAAGTAAACCATGCCCGAGAAAATTAATTCCCGTTGAGAGCTAAAGCTTTCATAAGAAATACTTGACTTTAATATGAAAACCGGGTTGCAGTCAGAAATAACAACAAGCCATATAGGCATGTTTTATGAAATATTTACAAATTTTGTACGAACTCTATTTATGGCACCGTGTCAATATTAATCAACATTTCTAAGGCAGTAAATATTATCGTACCAAAAGACATGCCTTTGACAAATAAAGTAAAAATATTTTTGGATTTTTATGAAAATTTTCAATTTTTATGGTTTTTATATGGTTTTATATTTTTGTATTTTGCTTTTGTGGTTAAAAATATAAACAATATATACAGATGATCACCAAGGATACGGAGAATAGTTTACCACCACTATTCTTTTGCTTCATCTGCCAATTCCTTTAGAGTCTCAGGCGAGAAGGTTCTCATTCCTAGCTTGTCGGCCAAAAATTCAATTTGAGCGCGATCTAAAGCCTTCGTGAAAATATCCGCCAATTGATACTCAGATCGGACAAAGTAAAGCTCTATTACTCCATTTTCCACTTGCTCCTTGATAAAGTGGTAGCGAACGTCAAAATGCTTCTACCGGGAGAATTGAACATTGTTGCAGCATAAGGCAATTGCACTCTTGTTGTCGCAGTACATCGGAATTTTGTTGAAACCAAGACCATAGTCGGTTAATTGCGATCTCATCCAAAGAATTTGAGCACAGCAACAAGACATAGCTATGTATTTTGCTTCCGTACTTGAAATTGTAGTGCTTTTCTTCCTTTTCGATGCACAACTTGTTGGAAATACGTTTTTACGTATTTAGGAAGGATCGGTCACTCCAACGATATATACGTAGTATGGGCTCGTGATCCAATATGTAACAATATAACCCAGGAAGCCTACATGTAGGGTGGGCTATATAAACCCCCTCCTAGCATGTTAGGAGGGGTTGGTTCTCACAATTACACACTTCTAATCTAATATTTTCTATTTTCTCTCCAACCTCTCTCTACTTTCTCTCTCTACATCTTCATCTCTCTCTCTCTAGTAATCATCTCCATAGTTAGATAATCCAAGGATTACGATAAATTGTCAATTGATTAGTCGATCTCCTAGTAGTTACAAAGTTCCACTCGTGCTACGCCTTGTATCTTGAAAACCCATGTGATCCGCATATACATATGCCATGAGTGCAATCGAAGTGTCCTTCGAATACCAAAGTCCCCGATTGATGGTTCCTTTAAGATACTGAAAGATCCGTTTAACAGTAGCTAAGTGTAACTCAGTAGGCCGAGTTTGATACCGAGCACACATACATATAGCAAACTGAAGATCAGGTCGACTAGCTGTGATATACAGAAGGGTACCAATCATTCCACGATAAAGTATCGGATCAACGACAATCCCATGTGGATCCGCATCTAGCTTAATTCGTTCCACCATTGGAGTATCCTCGGGGTCACAAGATTCCATCTTATATTTCTTAAGCGATTCAAGGGCATACTTGGATTGATTGATAAAGATGCCTCTAGGACTCTAAGATATCTGAAGACTTAGAAGAATGATACCTTGCCCATCATTGACATCTTAAACTTTGAAGACATGAGTGTCCCAAACTCATCCGATAAGGTTTGGGTCGAGGCTACAAATATAATATCATCAACATATATTTATACCATAATCATATCTTTACCTCGTTTCTGAATGAACAGCGTGGGATCCACTTTGCCTTTAGCGAAGCCTTACGTAATGAGGAATCGTGACAATAGATCATACCATGCGCGTGGAGCTTGTTTCAACCCATAAAGAGCCTTCTTAAGCTTGTACATGTGGTTAGGATATTTAGGATTCACAAAACCATCCGGATGTTGAACATAGACCTCTTCCTTGATTTCACCATTAAGAAATGTCGTCTTCACATCCATCTGGAAGACGATCATATTCATGTGGGCTACATAAGCAAGGAATAGTCTAATAAATTCCAAACGGGCAACAGGTGCAAAGGATTCCATAAAGTCGATGCCCAATAATTGCTTGTATCCACGAGCGACTAGTCGAGCTTTGTTCTTCAATATTCCGCCTAACTCGTCGAGTTTCACCTTATAACCCCATTTCAAAGTGAGTAACTGCACTTTATCTGGGCATGGGACGAGTTCCCATACATCAAGACGTATAAATTCATTAAGTTCTTCTTGCATGGATTATATCCAAAAGGATTAGGTAAAAGCTTCTTGCCATGTCTTAGGTTCAACATCAGTGAGAAAAGCATCAAAATGACAAAACATTGCATTTCCTTGTAACTGACTTCGTGGGGATACCGGACGATTAGGGTCACCAATAATAGAATCTATAGGATGATCCTTTGTCCACTTGCTGTCATGTTCACGAATCCGTAGATTGGAGTAGACCGTATTAGGAGCTTCCTCTGAGATGGACGACCCGACTTGATTAGGGTCGGGAATTGGTACACCAAAGAATGGAAGTTTACGCATTTGAGCGAATTCCAAATCGTGATTATCATCATCCTCTTCATCATCAATAGGCATGACATGAGTAGTTGATTCAGGTGTTGGTTGAGAATTACTCGTTGAAGGTATATCTTGACCAATTGTAGGTGCAGACGTATCTGATTGTGCTTCGATTGCTGGAGCAACAACTTCGGTAGCCGGAGCTATTACTTCAGGTTCTGGAGCAACAATACTTGGAGGAGTAAAAAAATCATCAACGAACTGTTGAAACAACGTATCCCATTCATTCATAGAAGGTGGTGTAAATGATGATGAAGTAGGGTTGTTTGGGAGAAGACCAGTGCTAATGTTACTGGGTCCCATTTCATGAAGTGCGGGTTCAAAGCTGCTTTGCTCAGAAGCCATTGCTGTCAACTCATCAAAATCAACATTCGTAGTTTCGAGGATCTTGCGAGAGTTACGGTTGTAGATTCTATATGCTTTCTTTGCGGGTGCGTAACCAATGAACATACCAATATCAGCCTTTGGTTGAAGTTTTCCCAAATTGTCACCATCATTATTTGGCTAGCAAAGAGAACCAAATACATGAAGATATGATAAATCTGGTACTTTTCCATGTAGAAGCTCATAAGGTGTTTTACCATGGCGTTTACGAATTAGCGACCGGTTTTGGGTGAAAACTGCTGTGGATACTGCTTCTGCCCATAAAAACAATAGAGCCTTTGCGTAAATTAACATCGTTCGAGCAGCTTCCATAAGTGTGCAATTTATCCTTTCAACGACACCATTTTGTTGTGGAGTGCGAGCAACAGATGTTTCATGAGATATGCCAACTTCTTCATAATAATCACGCAATATTTGATTCACAAATTCAGTTCCATTATCTGTACGAATGCGTCGGACAGTAGTGTTGATACGGACTTGAATCATCTTGAGAAATCAGATGATGAATTTAGGTGCCTCATTTTTTGTTATAAGAAATTTCACCCATGTAAACCAAGAGTAATCATCGACAATGACGAGGATGTACTTTTTACCACTAAGACTTTCAACACGCATTGGCCCACAAAAATCCATATGCAACAAATAAAGTTTCTCTTGGTTGGTGTCTTCAGTCTTTGGTTTGTATGATTTCTTAGTGCTGTTCCCCATTGTACACGCGGAAAACAAATGGTCCTTGTGAAATGTAAGTTTAGGAAGACCACGAACAAGTTCGTTTTTCGCCAAATGATTAATAGCGTCAAAGTTAAGATGAGATAATCGTCGATGCCATAACCATGACTTAGTCCTTGATGCTTTGGAGAGAAGACATACAGGAGAAGCGGCCATCATGTCTTGTAGAGACAAAGTGTACAAATTATTCCCTCGAGTACCTTTCAATAAATCAACCCCTTCCAAATTACGAATGAAGCAGGTATACTCTCGAAAAGCAACTTCTAGGTTTGCATCACAAAATTGTCCCACAAAAAATAAGTGGTGACCGAGACCTTCCACATAATACACTCTTGAAATTATAACATTTCCAATATGATATTCACAGTAACCCATTATCTCTGCAATATGATCATTTCCAAATCGAACCGTACCAAGAAACTTGCTGACGAAATTTTTGAGCTGAGAGCGATCTCCGGTCATATGTTTAGAGCAACCAGAGTCCAAATACCAGAGAACAATTTGGACCACCTGTTTTCAACAACAACAGTAGACAATGCATTGGAAACTATTGGTTCTAGAGTGTTAGCAGATACATATATAGTATTATCAAAATTGCTAACATTTGTGTGACCCTTAAATTTCCTGAGTTTTTTAAGGTGAGTTTTACCACTAACAGGTTTTATTGTTCCAACTTTCTAAGGTTTTGGAATATTATCGGGCACTGTAGTGGGAGTAGACTTATTTAAAGGGCACTTGGTTCCTACGGTAGTGTTGGTGTTTGATAACAGGTTTTGCTAGGTTCAATTGTTGTTCTCGGTATCTTAACGAATTGATTTCCAGCTTAAAGTATGACTCTATTGTTTTTGGTGAAAAAGAATATTTTGGTTGTTTTTAAAATAAAAGTGCGAAACTTTAAAGTAAATGTGCAATTAAAGTAAATCTAAAACTAATTTAAAGTAAAGTGCAAGTATTAAAACGTTTGACTGAAATTAAAGGGCACTAAACGTAAATAACGCAAACTTAAATCTATCTAAGGCAAACTTAAAACGCAACTGAAACTTAAACTAAGGCAAGGCTAAAATAAATCTAAGGCAAAGAATCTTAAAGTGCGACTAGGAAAAAGGCGGGAAAAATAAAGCTTGAAATTAAAAATCAAAAACTAAAACTAAAAAGAACCTGAATACAGCTCATTTGGAATAATCCTTCGTTCGGACCAATCACTCATCCGGAATGTCACCTTCGTTCGGAATGATTCTTCTTTGCTCGGAATATTGCCAAAATCCTTGATCCTGAACAAATTATTCTGAATATGTCACTTATCCAAAACAATCCTTCGTTCGGAACTTCTACTGATTCAAACCCTTGATTCGGAAGTTTCTGGTTAGCCTTTGGTTCGGAACTTCTTTATTCAGAACTCTTCCGATTGAATCAAGAAGTCTTGATCCGGAACTTTTCCGAGTGAGCTTGTCTTGATTCGGAAGTTTTTGCTTGACCCGGAAGTTTTCTGTTCGGAACTTTTAAACAATCCTGATTCGGAACACTTCCGAATGAAAAACACTTGGTTCGGAAGCTGTTGATTCGGAACTCTTCTGAATGAGTAGTCTTGATTCGGAAGTCTCTGCTTGTTCGGAACTTTTCAATCCCAACCCTTCGTTCGGAACTTCCTGGTTCGGAAGACTTTGATTCGGAAGTTTTATTCGGAACTCTTCCAAATGAACAAGAAACCTTGGTTCGGAAGTTTTCTGAATGAACAAAGAGTCGATCCGGAACTTACCTGGGAAAGATCAGAAATAGGCAAACAAACACCCCGAAGAACAGGGAACACAGTAACACGCTAATCTAATCACAGTTAACCAAAACTAAACAAAAGGTTGAATCAATCTAATAACAAAACATCCAATAATCATAAACAAACTATCCAAATCAATAAAACTAACAAATCTAACCACAATAATCAAAACCCACTTTGATCAAAATAAGAACATGAACATAAACATAAACATAAAAATTAAAGATCAAGAAAGGTAGATAGGAGATTAACAAGATAAAGTAAAGATTGACAAGAATTAAATGAAAACTTACTTGAAATTGAAGGAATTCAAGGTGCAAGACAAGGTAATTAAATTTGACAAGTATTTAAATTGACATGAATTTAAAGGTGCAAGGTAAATAAATGGAAGAACTAATTGTCACTATTAGCCAACAAAGAAAAATAATTAACTAGCCTAATCTATATATAGGGGAGGATTAGGAAGCTTCCTCCCCTCCTTCATTTTCTCTTAATTACAAGATTAAGTCCTTCCTTCTTTAATCTTCTTTTAATTGCACCATTAGTCCTTAAGCCTTTATTCTTCATTAAACTTGGACTTTAAATGGTTTTGTCTCGGGATTTCTTTGAACTCGTCTTTTGATTCTTGAAATAAAATAGACTTGAGTTCTTCGGCTTTAAGTAAACTTCCGTCTTTCGACTTTTTCTTCGATAAATCTTCAGAATTGGTCTTGGACTTCCGTTCTTTTTGAACTCTTGACTTCTCGACTTCATCTTTCATCTTTTTCTTCAATAAAAGCCCGTGAATGCCCGTGTTTTATCCACTTTTCACCTTTTCGTCCTAAATCACAACAAAAACACAAACCACGCATAATTCCGACATAAAAGACATAAAATACACGTTTTGGCTCGGTTATTATTGTAATTAAGTGGTAAAAAGGATGGGTGTTTACACACCTATCAAATCCCCTACACTTGACCATTGTAATGTCTTAGTTACGAAGCACGTTTACATTTTTCATCATAGTCAATCCACGTTGGCCTTTATTAAAGAGACAAAAAACTATAAACATTCAAAGTAAAGAAATCAAAAGCATACCTTGGGTTTTGGAAATGTCATGAATAATCATCATCCTCAAGTTTTCACTTTCTCCAAACCAAGCTTATAAACGAGATCATTGTTATTATAAGTTAGTAGACTAACACGAACTCATGTGGGCCAATTACTCACTTAGACTCCCTTATTCCTATGGGTATCTCTTATATTTTATTGTTGTCTTGAATGATCACGAGGATGCATTTTTGACTTATTTCGATAGTTATTTAGTCCGAAAATAAGGTGAACGATTTAATCAATAGTTAGCTAAAGGACAGATTCTTTTAAAACTGCTTCTCGGGACCTCATAAAGTTCATATCTTGGCATAACTCTCTTCGCGATTTGAGACCTTTCTCGGACCGATATTTGGCAGCGACTTCATACTTCAAACCTCGAGAGACGTTGATGAAATAATGGTCTTCTCTTCATAATAGGAATTTCTTCACTTGAAGTTTTGAGAGATTCATACTTGGACCACGACTTCTTCATTTTTCTCCAATCTTTATTTTGGACTTTGATATACAACGATCCGCCTCCTTTTATGACTTGGATCTATTTATCCTCATACCTTGCTAGGTTCTTTTTGGATACACTTCTCCATGACTTTTGGGGAGTTTTTTGCTTTTCGTCGTGTGTCTCGATCCTTCATATTGATTTTCGATAAATGATTCTTCACATCACTTTGGATCTTTAGCAACAAAATATAGCCCTCATGTCTTGTTAGGACCTTTTTGGACTCGCCAATCTTCGCATACCGCTTCAATAAGTTATGCCTTGGCTATGAACTCTAATCCATACCGAGCAACTTTTAAACTATCTTGGGCTAGAAGCTAAGTAACTCTTCAAATCGTACAACCTTATTTATTGCAGATAAATTTATTAGCAAGCGATGGGAGAATAGGCTCATAATTAACTCACATAAATTCCCGAAAGAATACCAAACTTATAATTGGCTCTATCATCTCTCGTTCTCCACAGTTTAAAATCTCAAAGAATGAGACTCGTGGATGCTTAGCCTATTAAATCAAAGTTTTGGGTTTTCGAGTCGCCTATAGGATCTTGCAAGCTCTTAGACTTTTTCAAGTTTTAGAAATCTCGTTTTAAAGTTCCCTTGATAAACGACTCTCTAGGATCAATTATAGGAACTTGCGAAAAGTTCTTGTTCTTAACCCGTGAGAGTTAAGACTTTCGCGTTTTATAGCTCCCTATATAAAAGCCTAGCAAAACTTGACTTAAACACGTTAAGGATACTAGCTAGAGTAACTTAGATAAGTAAACTCGGGTTGAGTCAAAAGATTCACAACGTTTGAAAATTAAAACCACTTTATTAACATTTATTATGATAAGGAAAGAAAATAACTATACAAAGGGTAAAACTAATAGGCCAAAATAGATAAAATTTTTTGAAAAATGTCGAAATGTTGGTTTTCCGGTTAAAATTAGGACAAATACAAGGAAAAGACCACTTAACTTCGATAGAAGTCCCCCCACACTTAACATAAACATTGTCCTCAATGTTTAAGCATGTGGGAGTAAACTGACCTACACTTAGGACATTGTGCACTTTGTTTAAATCTCGCTAAGGAAAGGACAACTAAAGAGATTCCTATTTTAATATTGAGAAAATATAAAATAGTGAATCAAAAAGAGTTTAGGATAGAACCGGGAAGGAGTGGATACGTAATAATGGGTCGTCAAGAATCATCAAGAGTGGATCATTGAGCTCGAATCACTGATTAAGAGAGGAGAGGAGAGGAAATAGCAAACCAACGGGTCTCCCCTATACTTATGATAAAGAAAGCGAAAAGATAGATGCATGGGTTGCCTCCCAGGAAGCGCTTGATTTTTGTTTACCGAGTTGTGAGCCTGACTCGACCTTGATCATCATAGGAAGAAGCATGAAACATATCCACCGGGATCAAAGACATAGTTTTCATCCATCAAATAGCACAAGATTAAGGCGAACAAGGCAAGCCAAAGAAGAGTAGGCAAGGTTCCCTTAAGCAGTGATGGAGCACGGTGGAAGCAAGTATGGTGAGGTGCAAGCATGTCTTCAATATTTCCAAAGATTTTTCCTTTTATTTCATCAGGTGGATACTGAGATGGCTTAAAGATTTCAATATCGGGGTCGAACACCTTTTCCTTTAAGGGAAAATAATACTCAAGCTCAGCAGAATGGGAACAAGATCCGCGAAGAAGCACGACCTCGTCCTCAGAAGGGGGACAAAGAGGTGTTAACTCATACGTGTTGCGGGTATTGGTGTCGACCGGTTTCTTCTCCTGTGAAAGAATGTTCTTCAAATCCGAAGTAGGATCAAGACGATAATCTTCAAAATCCAAAGGAGGAGCATCACTCTCATGAGGGAAGTAAGTATTAAGAAATGCAGATAAGTCTTCCTCAAATGAGTAATCGTCCAAAGTAGGATCAAGTGATGGTGGAGGATCTTCATCATGTGAAGAATCGCTCCAAAGAGTATCAGCCTCATCGAAATCATCATATGTGGGCAGATCGGGATACTCAGAAGTAAGGTCATCATAATCATCCGAATCTGAGCTAGAATCATTATCATCATAAGCATCGAAGATCGGTGGAGAATCATAAATGGGAGAAGGTTCCAAATTGGGGCGAGAATCATCCACATCATCTTGAAAAAGTGGATTATCAATGCAAGAGTCGAATAGAGGATTGTTGTAGACGGTAAAATCATCGAGCACATTAATCATATTCACTGATTCTCGGCCTCCAAAGGATTTGCCTGTAAGCTTTCCCATTTTAAAAACTTGTGAATCATCCCCGACTCTTATGATTAACTCACCTTCGGCAACATCCACTAAAGCTCGTCCGGTTCTCAAGAATGGCCGACCAAGTATTAAAGGAATACGAGGGTCCATTTCATAATCAACTACGACAAAATCGACCGGGAAAGTAAATGTGCCAACTTTAATGAACACATCTTCGGCTATACCAACGGGGTAAGCGAGAGTGCGATTTGCAAGTTCGAGAGTCATCTTCGTTGGAGTGAGGTCGGTCAATGATTGTGTTTTCCAAACACTCAATGGCATCAAATTAATACTGGCCTCGAGATCAGCAAGGGCAGTAAATTAATATTGGCCCCGATATAATGTCTTGATTTTGGTTTGGACAACGATCAATCAAGACATTATATCGCTCCCAAGCATCAAAAAGAGATTCATCGGGTTCTTGCATGAAACCGCTGATTTGATTGCGAAGGCTCGTGACCATGGATGGTGGAAAGTAGCGCGACAAAAAGCGTTGAGTCATGTCATCCCAAGTGTGAATAGAATTCTTTGGGAGACGATCAAACCATTTCTCGGCATGATGCGATAAAGTATGTGGGAAGAGTTGTAGGCGAAGAACATCCATTGTGGCACCAGGCAACTTCATGCTTTGGGTGATTGTAATGAACTTGTCGAGGTGTTTGTTGGCATCAACATCAGGCAATCCACGGAAAGGATTTGTTTGCACTTGCTGAATCATGTGGTGCTTCAACGAAAACTCAGGAGCGTTGATTTGCATCGGCGCAATCGGTCCTCCTCGTCCAAACATGGTAGGTTGACAAAGCTCCTCCATTGTCCGAAGATCGGGCTGTGGAAGAACATTGTTGTTATTATTGAGGTGCGGTGGATTATTGTTGTTAACACCTGACATAGCTAAATCTTCTTGAGTCTCGGGCTCTTGATAATTAGAAGATCTAGTACGCATACACCTTAAAATGCAAAAGAAAAAGAAACCAAACACAAAGACAATATATATACACAATAAAGATAAAATCTTTTTGGATTTTTGAAATTTTTAATTTTTATGTATTTTTATCAATTTTTAATTTTTATGATTTTTTGAATTTTTTATGAAAGAAAAGTAACGCTCACAAGTGAACGGATCCCAAAAAGCAACGCGTCTTTCACAGAAAACCGTTAATCTTTACGAAAAGAGCCGGCAGCGGCGCCATTTGATAAAAGGTTTTGCTAGGTTCAATTGTTGTTCTCGGTATCTTAACGAATTGATTTCCGGCTTAAAGTATGACTCTATTGTTTTTGGTGAAAAAGAATATTTTGGTTGTTTTTAAAATAAAAGTGCGAAACTTTAAAGTAAAAGTGCAACTAAAGTAAATCTAAAACTAATCTAAAGTAAAGTGCAAGTATTAAAACGATTGACTGAAATTAAAGGGCACTAAACGTAAATAACACAAACTTAAATCTATCTAAGGCAAACTTAAAACGCAACTAAAACTTAAACTAAGGCAAGGCTAAAATAAATCTAAGGCAAAGAATCTTAAAGTGCGACTAGGAAAAAGGCGGGAAAAATAAAGCTTGAAATTAAAAATCAAAAACTAAAACTAAAAAGAACCTGAATACAGCTCATTCGGAATAATCCTTCGTTCGGAACAATCACTCATCCGGAATGTCACCTTCGTTCGGAATGATTCTTCTTTGCTCGGAATATTGCCAAAATCCTTGATCCTGAACAAATTATTCTGAATATGTCACTTATCCAAAACAATCCTTCGTTCGGAACTTCTGCTGATTCAAACCCTTGATTCGGAAGCTTCTGGTTAGCCTTTGGTTCGGAACTTCTTTATTCGGAACTCTTCCGAGTGAATCAAGAAGTCTTGATCCGGAACTTTTCTGAGTAAGCTTGTCTTGATTCGCAAGTTTTTGCTTACCCGGAAGTTTTCTGTTCGGAACTTTTAAGCAATCCTGATTCGGAACACTTCCGAATGAACAACACTTGGTTCGGAAGCTGTTGATTCGGAACTCTTCCGAATGAGTAGTCTTGATTCGGAAGTCACTGCTTGTTCGGAACTTTTCAATCCCAACCCTTCGTTCGGAACTTCTTGGTTCGGAAGACTTTGATTCGGAAGTTTTATTCGGAACTCTTCCGAATGAACAAGAAACCTTGGTTCGGAAGTTTTCTGAATGAACAAAGAGTCGATCCGGAACCTACCTGGGAAAGATCAGAAACAGGCAAACAAACACCCCGAAGAACAGGGAACACAGTGACACGCTAATCTAATCACAGTTAACCAAAATTAAACAAAAGGCTGAATCAAACTAATAACAAAACATCCAATAATCATAAACAAACTATCCAAATCAATAAAACTAACAAATCTAACCACAATAATCAAAACCCACTTTGATCAAAATAAGAACATGAACATAAACATAAACATAAAAATCAAAGATCAAGAAAGGTAGATAGGAGATTAACAACATAAAGTAAAGAATTAAATGAAAACTTACTTGAAATTAAAGGAATTTAAGGTGCAAGACAAGGTAATTAAATTTGACAAGTATTTAAATTGACATGAATTTAAAGGTGCAAGGTAAATAAATGGAAGAACTAATTGTCACTATTAGCCAACAAAGAAAAATAATTAACTAGCCTAATCTAAATATAGGGGAGGATTAGGAAGCTTCCTCCCCTCCTTCATTTTCTCTTAATTACAAGATTAAGTCCTTCCTTCTTTAATCTTCTTTTAATTGCACCATTAGTCCTTAAGCCTTTATTCTTCATTAAACTTGGACTTTAAATGGTTTTGTCTCGGGATTTCTTTGAACTCGTCTTTTAATTCTTCAATAAAATAGACTTGAGTTCTTCGGCTTTAAGTAAACTTCCGTCTTTTGACTTTTTCTTCGATAAATCTTCAGAATTGGTCTTGGACTTCCGTTCTTTTTGCACTCTTGACTTCTCGACTTCATCTTTCATCTTTTTCTTCAATAAAAGCCCGTGAATGCCCGTGTTTTATCCACTTTTCACCTTTTCGTCCTAAATCACAACAAAAACACAAACCACGCATAATTCCGACATAAAAGACATAAAATACACGTTTTGGCTCGGTTATTATTGTAATTAAGTGGTAAAAAGGATGGGTGTTTACACACCTATCAGTGTTCCTAGTTAAAGGACACGGTTGTGTTTTGGTAGACTTGGTACTCCTAGTTAAAGGGCACGCTTTCTTTGCATTAGTGGGGGATGATCCTATTTAAAGGGCACGCATTTCCTACTATAGTGAAAGTTCTACCAGTGGGGCGCCACATCCAACCAACATGGGTTAACACTTTCCCAGTCGGTTTCCATTCTAAACCATTTTTCCGGGCATTCATCTCATTCACATGTTCAATAAGGCAAGAATCATGACGACTAGAAAACATACATTCATTGCAATTCCAACATTTCAAATTAGAATTCACAGTA
Organism: Glebionis coronaria; assembly: GCA_025667525.1. Classification (NCBI taxonomy): domain Eukaryota; kingdom Viridiplantae; phylum Streptophyta; class Magnoliopsida; order Asterales; family Asteraceae; genus Glebionis; species Glebionis coronaria. Next base: position 167,398,383 of record CM046882.1, on the reverse strand, counting down.
GTCTTAGAACGCTGCACAACTGTAGAGCCTTTAAGTTTAGTTACATGATTCTTTTTATTCAAAACAGAAATAACATTCCTAGGATATGCTTCTACTTTCTTCTTCACTTGACTACTAGATGGGGGCAAGATCCTATCATTCTTCTTGTTTCTTTTAAGCTTAGATATTTGAGCCTTAGTAGTGGTGCTTACTCCTGTAGAAGGCAACACGGGAATATTAGAAGCTGGTCTTGATTTTGCCTTATCTTTAGTGACCAATGTTTGAGATGGTTTAGTCCTAGGGCCCTTATTAATGGTGTGATGGCGATGAGGTTCGTTTTGATGGCACTAGAGGACGATGCTGAGACAGTGGCTGTGTTATCCACAACATTCTTACCTTTTAGGGTATGAAGTGTTTCCTTTAACTTAGTCAAAGCCAGATTTTTATCACAAATTTGTTCCCTCAAATCAGATATTTCCACCAACTTTCGATTCAGTTGTTCAATCAATGATTGATTTTGTGCAGTGGTATTAGCACATGCGGGCTTTACTGAATCGAAGAGTTGTGTATTTTTCTGTTTTAAGTTATCAACTTTGGACAAAATCTTGGAAACTCGATTATCTAGATCAAGTTTAAAATTCTCAGCGGCCTCAAGTACGTTCACACAGTTAATCTCCTTAGATTTCTCTATGTCTATCGACAATGATTTAGCAACCTTGTCACTTGGTTGACGCTGTTTTGATTGTAAATTCAATTGAAAATTCTTTTGAAAATTTGCATCATCAATATTAACACCTTCGAATGACGTTTCAAAAATTTATTGAATAAATTGTTGCTTGCATTCAAGTGAAATACAATGTGTTTGAATCTCATCAAAACATTTTGAGAGCGAAGAATATGAATCTTGAAGCTTTAAAAATTCAGCGTCAGATTCGTGACAAGTACTATCTACCACATTATCCACATATTCAACATTATGCACAATAGAATCTGTTAATTCAATAATGCCTAAAAACGTTTCTTGCATTTTTCTTTCTCGCTCAGTTTTGATTACGACAATATGTAAAAATAAGCATTTACGAAAACAACCAAAAAACGAATTCTTCAGTTCAAGTATTTTTCATTTTACCCATTTTCACTTAAGGTATGAATAAACAAGTACTAACCTTAATCAAGTGATCAAGTGATTTAATCTTTTCTTAAAACTCACTTTTTATTAAGTGTGACAAGTTTTTTATTAAACTTTCTTTTTAAGAAAATGTTTTATTAAATTAAATATTTAAAAATTTGAAAATGGCATATTCCATTTTGATTTGGAATATTCTTTTAGGATATTTTATTATCAGATAAGACCTCCACCACTAAAGGACAAAAAGGGAGCGGAGTCTACTCCGGCGGTTCCCTAGTGCCTATGCGGTTCCTTATTGATAAGGTACCGCCGGCTGAGATAAGGAACCGCGGACAAATAAAGTCGTTGGCCCTTTGTCCTATAAATAGTGGACCATTCTTAGATTTTCTGTTCACCTCTTTTGCACATAAATTTCCAGATTCAAACATACTTCTTAAATCACTCAAATCCTTGATCATTTGATTGATTACTACTTGTTTAGAAGTGAACCTATCCCATCCATCCCTTCCTATCAGAGTGCAAAGAGAAGAACACTATCCTTGTGAAGTGTTGAGTCCACCACCAAAGATCCTTTGAAGATCAAATCTTATACATTTGTTGTTGTGTCATAGTTGTGAAGATCCAAGTAGTATTGTCTATTTGGAAGTTGTGTATGTACTAAGTATAGTTGTGTAGATTGGTCCTAGCTACGATTAGGACTCGACTTTTAGCTTAGAGTCGGAAATTGCTTAAGAAACGTGTATGGTTTTCTCCACCATAAGGAGCTTGTTGTGTAGTGAACTCTCGAGTAAGGAGTACTCGAGGAGTGGAGTAGGAACGAGGAGTGAGCTTCGTTGCCGAACCACTATAAATCCTTGGTGTTTGGTTTGATCTTTCTTTAACCTTAACTCTTTACATTCTTTATTCTTTGTGCCTATACATTAGTTAGTATTAGTTTAGTTACACTATCATTGTTCATATTGTGCATAAGAAGATTTCTCATATTTCCTCAAGCCTAAGTTTTTGAAAAAGGATTTTTTTGAAAATCATCTTTTAACAAGTAAATAAAAGAAACTATTCAACCCCCCCTTCTAGTTTCTACAATTGGTATCAGAGCGAGGCTGCTCAAGAATTTTTAAAGTATATTGTATTTTAAAACTTGAATCGATATATGGATTCCAACAAGTACCTAGAAGGGCAATCTATGCAAAGACCACCACTTTTTGAAACCGATAGTTTTATTTATTGGAAAAATAGTTTTGAGACTTATGTGATATCAAAAGATTTAATATAGGTGATTATCCATATAAATATGATATGAATAAATAATAAACGCAGTGGAAAGATCACCTATCAACGGATCCATATAGTCATATGATTAATGTAAAGAATAAACAATAAAAGTATACCTTTGTAACGTGATTCGGTAGGATCGAACGGCAACAAATGATTGGAGACAATCACCACATGATCTAACCAAGAAACTAAATGAAACCAAGTGATCAAAGGAGATCACCTCTATGATGTATCTACACCACACATCCTTGTATACCAATAGATGGTAGTCTTAAACCCCGTAACCTAGTAACACCCTTTGAATAAACAAGATTCAAAGATGGAGATCAATACAAAGCATAAACCCTCGTTTTCTTTATCTCAAAACCGTGCAAAAACCAAATAGAGGAAAGAGGAGGAGTTTTGGTAATGTGTTTAATGTAATAAATTTGAGTTATTCCCTAATAACTTATATTTATCACAAATGTAACTCCTTCCTTTTTTCATTTAATGGGCCGGACTCAATGGACTTTGTATGGACCTTGCCATTCACTTTTACAAGTCTAATAACTAAGTACTCTACTAGTCGTTAGAAGCCCAATAATGATCTCGAGTTACGAAGGTTGTTTATATACCGTAAATACAATAAACACGATATATTGAAATGGTACCTCAGTGTATATGTGTGTGACCCAATAGGCCCATATTTGTCTATCCGTATAATTAGTTGTTATGACACGAGCATACTCCAACAGCTCCCACTTGCGCACGTCATAATAATCATGTAATTATACAAGCAATGATTAGCGTCTAGCAACACGCCAATGCCCCTAGAAACGTATGGGGGTAGTTTCTCAAACATCTTATTTAAATGGTTTAGATATCAGTCATACTTTTGTTTCAGATACTCTGTTAAACTTTAGACATGGATCAACAGTCATTCTTAAGTTTAACTATTCTGTTTCTCGATATAGAAATTGAACTAGATTACCAAATTAATCAAGAATCATCTTAATTACATTTGGGTGTGGCCACACATACATCTGTACAATTCATCAAGGGGCCCAATAGTATCTAACTCTAATAAAAGTGGAGGAACAAATCCTATTTGACTACACGTGTCGTTCATGTGTTTCACATCGCACCTGAAAATGGTCTTTATAGCAGCCTTGCTCAGGACAGCGTTTACCAATATCAAAGATTGACATTCCACACATACAAAACCTTCTTGCATCTCAAGTCTAAGGATGAGAGATTTAACCACTTGCGAGATTCACTATTGACGATGATCCATGTAGTGAATTCTCATAGGTTGGGTCAATCCAATGTTCATCCAATGAACACATATGAGTTTGGCGGCATCATCAATTAATATTCATTCCTAATGAATATGACCAACTCACATTTGTCTTAATTCCACAATACTCCCGTATCGTCAACTGACAATGGATAATTTAGAATAACTAAATTATTCATGGATTAAACATGCTAATATAGAACACAGTAGTACAAATGAAGACGATCTACCAAGTATATCAATTCATTATTTAGTAAAACTGCTTAACGTTTCATTATCCAAATACTAAAAACACCAGATATACATGAGACTACTCTAAGGTCAAAGTCTAATGTTTCAAGCATGATGAACATGTTTGACTACAAGACATTGAATTTTCACAAGGACCTGTTGAGTTGTCATCTGGGTGAACTTTGAGAATACTTATTTCAGAAACTCATATAATAGTGAAGATTTTGAATAATACGATGATTGTCATTTTGTATATGTGCGTTCAAGTGCTAATATAGTAATACTAGCATCGCCATAGTAGATTACATAGGTTGTTTGAAGCAAGTAGAACACCTATTTAAGACAATCTTCTTAACAGCTTCCCAAAGTGTAAAGTATTCTTATTTTACTAATGAGTAGTGCAACAATGCTTTTCATCAAGCACGTCTAGGTAATAGTATTATCATTGAAGATGAAATCCTACTATCACTAGTATTGAGTACCATGTCAATCGAAGTAAGCATTAGTGTATAAACTCAACACTAATCTTCTTAGCTAAAATCCGTAAACGATGATCAAGTATATAGTAGTCTAATGACTTTCACTTACATACTTTGTGATCAGTTCATCTTGCATTCATGCAAGTATTAACATTATTCTAATACATCACATATCATATGTAATTAATCCACTAGGTAAACTAAAAGTTTCCATGTACATAATCAATCTTATCACATGAGATAGAATTTTGAGACTTTCTCAGTGATGTGTCATATTTAGACTTATTAACCGCGTATGCCTTTTCCTAATAAGCATATGTTCCAAGGTTATATGTGTTATTTCTTATATCTCTCAATAGAAATATATTACAAACTAAACATTAAAACCTAGCTTTGATGGAATGTTATTTCCAATATGTTAACAACATATGAGATTTAAGAACAACCAAAACAATATGCTCATACTAGCTTAAAGAGTTATCTTTGTTTTAATCATGCTCATATCCTTGATTCAAACATAAGATTCCAGCTCCTAGATGCATACTCTAATCCACACTTGGATTTATAGAGTTTGTACACCAATTGCCATATTTCATATTCATGAAATAAAGTATGGTAATTAATATCTTTATTAATTTAACACTCGTAAATAAAATAAAGCCTTAAATCATGATCAATTGCTTGAGCATGCCTTAAACTCTATTTAAAGAGAGTGTGTATAAATGTGTAGAATTGTGTCCATATCTATCTTCTCATAGAAGACCATGTATAACCTATCAGTCTTACTGATTATTGAAAGCTAATCAAATTCCAAAATTGATTTTCTTTTATGGACTACATCTAACCATTCATAGTTTTGAGTCATTTATTAGATTCCAAATCTAAAAATGAGTCTCCATAGTTATGAGGTTCACTATGATCCTCTAACTTAGATTCCTCAACATTGACATGACATTCATATCTTCAGGTGCTTGAGGTATCCTTGCGGATATGCGAATGGAAGTTACAACACTTTGTGGCTTTTGCATTTACTTGCTCAGCCTCAATTGTGTCGTTCACTAGTGTATTCATAAGGTTGTATTTTATTCATTACTTTCTTCAAAGATGCATAAAGGCTCCCACTTGCTTCTTGTAAGAGGAGACTTTCTCCAAGTACACAGCATGTCAAGCAACAATGAATTTTTCTCGTTTGGGATGTATAAAATACACTAAAATTTCTTGATTCAAGTTTTGTTAATAACACATCTAACATGATTTTAACAAATTCAAGACTTAAACTAAGACTTACTGGGAGTCATCCCATTCCATAAATTGATGGTTTCTTAGTTACCTTCTTGTTTGGAACCATATTGAATAAGCACGGGCATATTCAAATTTTTGTTAACCTTAATAAGATACAAGAGAGAGAGAGTAGTTAATGTTATCAAGGATCAAATAATAACAATAGTATTTGATTTTACACATGATACATAGTGTTGCAAATATGAGACAGTATCACAATTCCTTTGATAACATAATACTCTTTGGCTCACATATTTTATAATTTGTCCAAACCAAATTGCATAAGCAAAATATTCAAGCCGATTGCATGCTATAAAGTATGATTCTTTTAGTAGTGCAAGAACTTCATGTTCATGTTTTAACAAGAAAACATAACATGTTGGTCGCTAAATATACTTTATAAGATATTGAACAATCCAATAACTTCATTGTATATGCCCTAACAGGAAGACACAACAAGTCAAGTACTTACTTTATTTTATAAGTCTTTGAACAATTCAAGGAAGTTCATGTTTATGTCTTTACTTGAAGACATAAATATACTAGAAATAAAGTATTATTTAATGCCTACTTTTGGCTTCAATAGTATTTTCAAGTTAATTTACATACTTCATATTTATTTCTTTACAAGAAGACATATGCTAATTAGCTAAAACATTTAGGTAATGCGATGAAGTAATTTTTATTGTTTCTTGACATTAGTTCTCTATTAGGCAACATACATCAATATGTATAAGTCCTAATAGAATATTATAAGCCATATTGTGTTGTACCTTGCACACTCTAATAATTCTCCCACTTGAGCATGGCACAACATCATATATGAATAATATTAAAATATCATAGATATAATAAGATTTAAGTAATACTTAAATCAAGCTTGTATAGAAGGGTTATGTAGAACTTCATCATTTAATAAGCAATCATGCATTACTATTTTTTAGATAACATTTCGGGAAGCGACTTCAGGAAAGCGACTAGTTATCTTTTAAATAATATGCAATAAGGCTTAGAAAACTATGATGTTATTTCAAGACAATCTAGAAATTAAGTGGGTCACTTACAAGGTGATAAGCTCATAGCTCCCACTGAATAAGACAACTTTACAAGTGTGTCCTATGGTTAAAAAAATGCATTGCTCCCATTAGTTTTGACAACATTTTGAATGTATCTATACTAGTGAAAAAGCAAGTAGCAATTTGTATACTTTCTAGTTCTTTGAATGTCTACACATTATAGCCAATGTGAGTCTCGTAGACTAGTAAACATGTACATAGATATTCAAAGAAAAGTATCAAGTTCTACTATATTTGTGATGAGATTTCTATCGATGCCATTAACTTGAAAGTTTTGCATGCAATTCCTCTTTCTACTTTACCTCAAATGTGTGAAGAATCTTATGAAACTTGTTTGTGTAAGGAAAATATACTATAAAAACATGCTAGTAATTTCCTTTCCTCTCACGGTTTAATGAGACTTCAATTTCTAATCAAGACTCATACAATATCTTAACACTTTAAGATATGCAACCGTACTTAATCGTTTTGACTTACAAGACAATGCGATTTCTTGAGTAGGTGTGTATTAAGATTGATTAGAATTGAGAAGATTCAAATGTTCCTATTACAGCTTTCTCATACAAGGAGAAAGGATGGGAACGAGTCTTATTCTTACAAGGAAAGAAGACTTAGTTTGTTTTCCTCTAACACAAAAGGAAACAAACTTTGTTTACGGTTTGTGTTGCACAAAATCATTAATAGAAATACAAAGTTCATATTTAGTATTTTCGATAATTATCTTTTTAAAATTAAGATTGATTAGAATTGAGAAGATTCAAATGTTCCTATTACAGCTTTCTCATACAAGGAGAAAGGATGGGAACGAGTCTTATTCTTACAAGGAAAGAAGACTTAGTCTGTTTTCCTGTAACACAAAAGGAAACAAACTTTTTTTACGGTTTGTGTTGCACAAAATCATTAATAGAAATACAAAGTTCATATTTAGTATTTTCGATAATTATCTTTTTAAAATTAACTACCCAAGTTTATAAAAACAATTAATTTTACGAAAAGGCTAAGATCCTCATTGAGGTTCCACCACCACATCAGTTGATCTGCTAGCAATGATAGATTCAACAGGTAGATGACGTTCATCAATTGCAAATCTTGTGCAATTCTTAGATCCTTATGGTACTCATGACACAAGCAAACATTTCACTAAATGTCAAACTGGCATGTTTAGTCCCATCCTTGCCTCGGTCAAGGTCTTACCGTTGTACCGATTAAATCATCCAATTTGAGAACATGCGAGAATATGTCTAGGTCTCACGCATAGATAATAATCACCTTGGGTTACAATTCACATCCGTCTCACAAGATGCAAAAAGTAATTGCAAGATCTCAAACGATTGGACAGCATGACCTAAATTTGAGACGGGTATAAAAGTTTGATTTACAAATCAAAAGTGTGTACGAGGAAGCATGCATTCATCCATCATAGCACAAGTTAAAAACATTTCTTAACTTAATTCTAATCTTGTTTTAATTTATGTGTGTCAAGTTGTCCAAGTTAAAGACTAATATAAAACCTAAGTGGAAGTATTATTAGTTTAGACAATACATAAAATAAATAACATTCATAACATGTTATGAATTATTATGAAAACAAGATTTTTGTTTTAAATCGTATTTAAACATTAGAATAAATCAAATATTTAGTTTTGTAAATGGTTTGTGATTGGTATCAAGTTTTATAAAAACATTTGCATGTTATAGCAAGATATCAAGCAAATAAGCAACCACACAACCACAAGTATGCAAAGCCTCGAACCGTAGAAAAACCTAAGCTTGATCTCGTGAGCCATTACGAGGACCAAGAAGCGAACTAAGGGTAAGTCAACACAACCACAAAGTGGGCTCCCACTTGCTCCAAGACCATCAAGAGAAAGTAGAACCCAAAATGAACATGAGGCCCAAATCTGCCAAAAAAATTCAGTCGACTTCTAGGGCCCAAAACCCATAGAAGGAGTCTTCCCTAGCCTGAGGTCCAGTTGAGACTTTTGAAGGCCCATGAGTTGTGAAACAGCACACCAAATTTGGGATTCTATCTCCTTATAGAACACCGGGAAATCACGTTTTAGTGCAGGTCACTAAGCAGCTCCGAATATCATAATATGTATTTAATTCTTTAGCCATTCCCATCCAAGCATCGGTTACAAATGATTTTTGACTAAAAACATTTAACCTATCATTAACCTACTTTAAAGTGCCCAAACAATGGCTATAAACAACATCAAAAACATATTACTGAAGCCGAAACAATGGCAAATCCCCAAAACTGAAATTAAATGCAAATCAATACACAACATGTCATATTTGGTCTAGGTTTTCATCGGCTTTGCATACGAAACATAATAATGCCATAAGATTATGAATATAACAAGGTGTTGGCTAATTCCATGACCAAACATGCATGTATTTTCCATGGATATAAAATAAACAACAAGATACACTTGTTAGCCAACGAAATCAAAGCAATAATCAACAATTAATTAAACCCCCGATTGGTACGTGTAACCGATGACCTTAGGACCTTAAAACGACATTTTAGAAACCTTGTAATTATCATATATTTACAGAAAATATGGTCATAAGGGCTGTTTAAAACTTGATTCAATAATCGTTCCAAAAACGCGTTTTAAGTCATTTTACACGTACCGGTAACAAACCCATTAAAATATGCGTAACCCGTGGCTATTAGACCATTAAAAACAGATTATAAGACCTTCTAAAAATCTGTAATAAGTAGAAAATAAGGCCATAGGGGCTGTTTTAAAATTGGTTTAACAAAACCATCAAAAACACTTATTTTTAGCCATTTTTACGCATACCCGATAATCATATGACATCTATGATGGCTCGTGATACCACTATAGGTGATTATCCATATAAATATGATATGAATAAATAATAAACGCAGCGGAAAGATCACCTATCAACGGATCCATATAGTCATATGATTAATCTAAAGAATAAACAATAAAAGTATACCTTTGTAACGTGATTCGGTAGGATCGAACGGCAACAAATGATTGGAGACAATCACCACATGATCTAACCAAGAAACTAAATGAAACCAAGTGATCAAAGGAGATCACCTCTATGATGTATCCACACCACACATCCTTGTATACCAATAGATGCTAGTCTTAAACCACGTAACCTAGTAACACTCTTTGAATAAACAAGATTCAAAGATGGAGATCATTACAAAGCATAAACCCTCGTTTTCTTTATCTCAAAACCGTGCAAAAACCAATTAGAGGAAAGAGGGAGGAGTTTTGGTAATTTGTTTAATGTAATAAATTTGAGTTATTCCCTAATAACTAATATTTACCACAAATGTAACTCCCTTCCTTTTTTCATCTTAATGGGCCGGACTCAATGGGCTTTGTATGGACCTTGCCATTCACTTTTACAAGTCTAATAACTAAGTACTCTACTAGTCGTTAGAAGCCCAATAATGATCTCGAGTTACGAAGGTTGTTTATATACCGTAAATACGATAAACACGATATATTGAAATGGTACCTCAGTGTATATGTGTGTGACCCCATAGGCCCATATTTGTCTAGCCGTATAATTAGTTGTTATGACACGAGCATACTCCAACATTTAGATCTTTGGCATGTTATTACCAATGGTGATTTTTTACCTTATCAATTTAATGAAGTTTCGAAAACAAAATAATTGGTCACTTTTGACAAAGCTAATGACGATACTAAAAAGAAACTTTCGAAAAAAATGAGGCTAAAATGGTGATTTATAATGCTTTACCTAAGAAAGAGTATGAAAGGATTTTTATGTGTGAAACCGCTAAAGATAATTGGAACAATCTTTTAGTAACCCACCAAGGTAATAACCAAGTCAAAGAAAGCAAAATCGATCTTCTTGTCCAATAATATGAACAATTTGTCATCTTAGAAGATGAAACTATTGATAGTGCTTTTGCTAGATTTAACACTATTATTACTAGTCTAAAAGCACTTGATGAAAGTTTTTCTAGAAAGAACAATGTTAGGAAGTTTCTAAGGGCCTTACATCCGAAGTGGAGAGAAAAAGTCACGGCGATTGAAGAATCGAAAGATATCTCAACTTTATCACTCGATGAACCCATAGGCAACTTTAAGGTTCATGAGATGATAATTTTGAAGGACTCGGAATTGGTGAAAACCAAGAGTGAAAGGAAGTCTCTTTCACTCAAAGCCAAGAAGGCACAAAGCGATCATGATAGTTCATCGGATAGCGATGACGAGGAGTATGCATTGGCGGTGAGAGATTTCAAGAAGTTCTTCAAAAGACGAGGTCAACACGTGAGGCAACCCAACAATGACAAGAAACGATTCTTAAAGAATTAGATAGCCAAGAACAAAAAAGGTGATAGGAATTGCTTTAGATGTGGTGATCCAAATCATTTCATTAGTGAGGGTCCAAAGCCTTCACGCGATAAGAATCACACGGCGTTCGTTAGTGGTTCTTGGAGCGATAGCGGTGAAGATGTCGATGACAAACCCAAAGAGGAGAAATGTCTTATGGCTCATACTTCTAAAGAGGTACATTCCGAAACCAAATATTATAGCAATGATAGCTCCACCTTAGATGATATTGAATTAGAAGGCCAATATGATAATTTACACAAACTTAGCCTGAAATTCATAGAAAAGAATAAAACCTTAAAATCAACCAAAACTAAGCTTGAAAATGAGGTCAATGAACTTAGGGAGAAATTAGCCAAGCTTGAGAAAAATAATGAAGTTGATTTAGGTTGCTTAAGTTGTGAGAAACTTAGATTAGAGAATGAAGATCTCAAGAGCACCTCCATTAAATTGGAAAAGTTTATGAAAGGTACTAGTGCTCTTGATGATATGTTAAACAAATAAATTCATTCTAAGGAAAGACTTGGTGTAGGTTTTAACTCAAATGAAGCATCAACTAGTGAACCTAAACAAGTCAGATTTTCAGAAAAATCGTCTGCTGTACGCGGTCCCAGATTGTATAGGGCGGTTCCTTATCACTATGGAACCACCGCCCTAGATAAGGAACCGCGGACAGAAAGAGATTTTGCTGAAAATCCTGAACTTTCTGAAAAGTCAAATTTAGATGAACAACCAAAGCATCTTATTGTTAACAAGGTCAAATTACCCATACTTGACGACAATGCCGTTGATAAGTTCTATAAGCCCTTGAGTAAACCTCTAATGGGAAATAGAAGTTTATCAAGACCATCCACTACTCCACCAAGAGTACGGAATGATTCTAGGCCTAGAAGTAGAACGACAACACCTAGAAGAGATAGTCAAAACAATTTATGACCTAGAAGTAAAACTCCAACACCTAGAAGGAATGACCACAACTCTAAACCAAGATCAAATACACCTAGGAGAAATAATGAACAACAAAACGGTTATATGAATTATTTTCCTACTCCATTTTATTCCTCATGGGGAACCCCTCCTCCATTCATGCATCCCAACCAAATGCAAGGGATGTTTGGAACTAATAATTTTGGACCCATGAGATATTGGGGACCAAATGTTTGATCTTGTGTGTTGTTACCTAGATATGCTTGGGAATTGATTTGGAACCCGATGAGTGGATTAAGGATAGTGGTTGCTCTAAACATATGACGGGTAATCAAAGTTTGTTCTCGCGCTACAAAGCATACAATGGAGGCAACGTCACATTCGCTAGTAGTCTACGTGGTAATATCATTGGTAAAGGTACGGTTTCTCTTGACTCCATGACAATTGAAAATGTTAAGCACGTAGATAATTTAGGGTTTAACCTTTTAAGTATAGGTTAAATTTATGACAATAAGTGTAAGGTCATCGTTTCAGAACATGACAGTGAAATCGTAAAAGATGGAAAGGTCATTGGAAAAGGTGTTAGAAAGCATGGGCTTTATGTCATGAAGGTCAATAAGAAGTCAAAATACAACATATGTCTTGCGACTATAGATTATAGTTCTACTCTTTGGCATAGGAGATTAGGTCAAGCTAATATGCGTTTAATTCAATCTTTAGTCTCTAAGGAGTTGGTAAGACACCTCCCCAAGATGAAGTTTGATAGTCACTTTTGTGATACTTGCAAAGTTGGAAAGCAAGTTCACTCAAGTCACAAAGCCAAGAATTTGGTTTCAACATCTCGGTGCTTAGAGCTCCTACATATGGATCTCTTTGGACCTTCCGCCATACGGAGTTATGGAGGTAACCTTTATACCCAAGTTATAGTTGACGACTATTTTAGATTCACTAGGACTAGATTTTTGGCATCTAAGAATGAAGCTTTCGATCATTTCGAAATCTTTAGTCGGAGAATTCAAAATCAACTACTATTTCCAATTGTCTCTATTAGTATGGATCATGGTAGGGAATTTGATAATGAAGTGCAATTCGGTGCCTTTTGTGAAGCTCATGGAATTACCCAAAACTTCTCGGCTCCTCGCACTCAACAATCACATGGGGTAGTTGAAAGGAAGAATAGGACCATCCAAGAGATGAGTAGGACGATGTTGAACGAGAAATATTTGCCTCAAAAGTTTTGGTGCAATGCCGTGGACACATCGACTTATATTCTCAACCGAATTCTTATTCGACGTTTCCTAGGAAAGACCCCCTATGAGATTTTTAAAGGTAAGAAACCCTCATTGGAATACTTAGGGGTGTTTGGAAGCAAGTGCTTTATCCTCAACACCAAAGACTACCTTACCAAGTTCGACCCAAAGTCTTACGAAGGTATCTTTTTAGGTTATTCCCAAACTAGCAAAGCCTATATAGTCCTCAATAGAACCTCGGGCGTAATTGAAGAATCACTTAACGTGACTTTTGATGAAACCCCTCCTTTACCTAAGACACCATCTGTAACACCCCATTTTGATAAATGGAATGTCACGCGTAATTATGGCGTGTCATCAAAGCATACAAGGATAAATGTCTAAAACATTAAATGACCATAGGGTAAACCGGAATCAAACATCGGTTCCCAAACATAAGCCCAAAACATAATAAAGTAAATGAAATAATGGAAGACTTAAACAAGCACAGATATATGAAGGCAAAAGGAGAAGAAGTCTATGGCAGCTTCCATCCTATGCATGTCCTCCAAGATGCTCGAGTCCGTCCTTGGGTACCTGCCGTTTTGGGACATGGAAAGGAAAGTAACGGCTGAGCAAAATGCTTAGTGCACGGATATACAAGCATGAAATAAATAATATAGGTATGAATAACATATATCAACGGAAATGTATATGTCCTGGAAAACCTGGTTATTTCTTAGTAAAACTGGTTTTATAGTTTGAAAAGCCTTATGTTTATCTTATGAAAACTGTTTAACATATTTTACCATTAGCCAATATAGGTCATGAAAATCCATCGTGCATGATTACTTGGAGGGGTGACCTCATCATGCAAATTAGAAGGGCTACCTTTAATTTAATATACTTGTTTGGGTTGGAGGGATCAGCTCCTTGTGAAGGATGCAAGGCACACACCACATTCACACTGAGTAATCTACTGAAAAACATGTAACTAGGATGCACCCATACGCCTCACATGATAAATATAATAATATGGCCAAAAGCTGAAGGGACGCCACGAGCAATCACTCTGCCGTGGGGAAGTCATAACACCAGTGCCTCTAGTGTTATGGTTATGGTACCTCCATAACTAGGTGAAACTGGTCATGCATGTATATGGATATAGGTATTCTAAATTAAACATAAGCAAATCAAACATAAAAACTTATACTACGGGAAAACAGTTGGCTGCATACGGGGAATCCTAATAAGGAAATAATGTCCATACTAAAAGGACGGGAATCCGTACCTTATGTCCAGTGAACGAAGAAGACGAACGGAAGAGAGTCCTACTTCGGTATCACTAATGCTACATAAATACATACATGTATAAGTATCTGATTACTGAATACGTAACTGGTTTTATGTTATGTCTTAGCTTATTTTACACGTTCATGTCATGTTTTACTGTTTTAAGTATTATGCTATATTTATCTTATATTCTGTCTATTCTGATTAAGTATTACTTGTATTTCATGTATTATTATACTTGTTGTGTAATAATAAGTGACTTTCTAAAAATAGTAGGTTTCCTAAAATAGAAAGTTTCCAAAAATAGAAAGTTACTAAAAATAGAAAGTTTCCAAAAATAGAAAGTTTCCAAAAATAGAAAGTTTCCAAAAATATAAATTTCCAAAAATAGAATTACTACTTAAAATAGATAAGTTTCCAAAAATAGAAAGTTTCCATAAATAGATTAGCTGCCTTAATCAAATAAGTTTCTAAAAATAGAAAGTTTCCATAAATAGATATAAGCTGGTTAAATAAGCTAATAATATAAGCTTAATTGTTTTCTGATTATTATTCTAAGTCATATTGATATAAGGTATAGTTTATTAATTATTACATGTAATTTAAATAAACTATAGGTTAAAAGTATTTAATTAAATATATCATGTTTTTAATTAAATAAAGTTAAATACTTAGGTTAAAACATGTATTATTAATTATTAATAATATAACCTAAGTCATGTTAATTAATTAATTATAGTCATGGTTTCTAATAATTAATTAATTATAAAGTCTAATTAATAATAAATACTTAGGTTAAAAAATCATGATCTAATAATTAAATTTATCACCTAAGTCATGTTAATTAAATTAATCATGTCAAGTTTTATTAATTTAATTTTTAACATATAACTATAAAAATCATAAACCTTAACATAATCAATGAACTGGATCGTTACTAGAAACCATGAACCGGACCCGTAATCAACACCATACCCCGAACCAAGTCGGGGTTCCCCCTTGTTTGCTGCTACCGTGGGACCCACACCACCATACCGAGACCATGAGGTCTCGGTGGTGGGTAATAAGCCAAACCGAGAACCCTTAGGGGTTCGGTTAGGCGTCGGCTAGAACAAACACCCCTAAAAACCCTTGTTTTGATTTACCCCATAATCATAGACATGTTTTAATAAATGTTTTTAATTAGTTTTTAAAAACATCATGATTTTATGACATTCATTAAATCAAAACATAAAAGAAAAGAGTTAAAAAAAAGTTATACCAAATGCGTGGATCAATAAAGGATGAACAGACACGAATGCTTGCACAAATTCCAAGATCAAAAATCAACCCGAACACCCCTTGTTGATGATCAAAGTGCCGGCCAAAAAAGGGAGCAAATAAAGGAATTAGGGTATTTTCTTATTTTCTTGATTTTTGATAAATGAATATGTTTTCCTAATTTTTCTTGTTTAGTAAAAAAACAATGGGCTTGGCCCTTTTTCTTCCTAATTTCGTGGGTAGGGGCCCACATAAGGGTAAACCGTACATTTCTCGAGTCTAAATATTATAGTGTGTTCTCGTGTGTTCTCGTGTTCGTAATTTACGTGTTTTTAATTAGTTATCGATCGTGACTTAATATATTTATTCGTGTTTGCGATAAATATATATATATATATATATATATATATATATATATATATATATATATATATATATATATATATATATATATATATATATATATATATATATATATATATATATATATATATATATATATATATATATATATATATATATATATATATATATATATATATATATATATATATATATATATATATATATATATATATATATACGTAATTAATATTAGCTCGTGATTAAATTACGTTCATGATTTCATGATCGCATGTTTGTGATTAAAATTATTATTGGAATAATTATCGTGTGTTCATACGTAATAAATACTTATCGTGTTCTAACACGTACGTAATACTCGTAATTCTTATGCGTGAAACGTAAACATGTTATAAAAGGAAAGTTCTAATCATATACGTACGATCTTAAGGGTACTATTCATGGTAAGAGCATGTGGGTTTTACAACTCTTCCCCCCTAAAAAGAATAATTCGTCCCCGAATTATAGATAACGTAAACTGAAAGAGAAACATACCCGAATCAAACTGAGAGGGTATGTAAGATAAATGAACGTGCAGGTGACACGGTAGGAGGAACGCGGAACGTGACATGTCTTGGTAGGACATGGAACGTGACGTGATTGAAAGGACATATCTAATTGATAAGAGAAAAACGGATGAGAATTCTGGATGAACTTTTCCGTTTCCAAGTGGCTTCCCTCTTGAAACAGTTCCTTCACAGATCTTGACACGAATGATAAATCTTGGTCCTCCTGACCTTGACTTGAAATACGAAGAAGTTCTTGGTTATCTACGTAAGGTAGATCCCCTAAATTTGATCGAGGGAATAAGAATTAACGTGTATGGTAACTAAAATGTTATCGTGCAAAACACTCTAACTTAACTGATAATTAGCAACGATGCGCGAGACATAAAGAAACGTAGTACGTGAAAAATTTTGAACGTGATACGTGAAAAATTTTGAACGTGATACGTGGAGATATTTTGAATGTAGTATGAGTAAACATATCGTGATCCATGATACGTGTAACATATCCTGATCATGATATGAGGAACGTGGAATGAACATGACATGTGAAGCATATCGTGAACATAGAATATAATGGCGGTAACGCCAAACACTACAAGGTGAGAAATAGAATATGACGAGAAACGTCTATCTGAGGATAGGGAGTTATACTAAACTTGGGTCTGGTCTCTCAAGTTCTTGCAAAATTTACCAGAATGAGAAAAAAGAACGTAAAATCGTTAGCCAAGATGCCATCATGAACGTGAATAGTGTCATGAACGCGAGCGCGAAAGCAAGTCGTAGAATTAAAATGAAGACGCGAAGTAAATAAGGAGCACAATTGCGAATCTTTGTCAGACCCGATAACTGAGGAATCGCCAAGTGATCGGATGGGCCTTGGCTGGAACATATCCGATCAATCTGTTGGTTCTGAAATCCTTACGGATGTAAGGATTCTGCAGACTTGATCAACTGTTTGCAATAACCCATATAGCATCATGTTTCTTCTGAGTTTGCGTTAATCTGGTAACCAACATCCATGGAGATCTTGTCCCATTTTAATTCACTATTTCAGATGATGAAAACATCCCAGTCTGTTGGTGTCCTATCTTAGCCTGTTGGTATGTCAGGTACATAGATATGAACGTAGCTGTATCCTGCTTCGTAGAAACTTGATACATAGAAGTTTTCGAATCTTTGAGTCTCCGAGATAAGACTTTTCTTAGCGTAGGATTTTCTTGGAACACCTAACATAGTGTAGGGTTCTCACCTTTACGCATAAGCTGAGTCATGGTAAGATTAACCGTGGGAATCCATATGATTCAGCATGTCACTGTAATCAAACAGAATTGATATTGGAAAATTTCCAGGGTGAAATTTCTCCTGTCGTAGAATTTGCAACATAGTGCAAATATGGTCTTCCTGCTCATCTCTAGGCTTAGAGGAAATCAAGTTATCCTCAATGGAAACACTGATGAATTTGCTTATGATTTCATGGAAACTCATTCTTATAATGGTGTCGGAGCATTGATGGGACTAAATCAAAATCATAAATATAGCATGACCGAGTCGTGTACGAATAGCAATCATGGACATTTCCTGCTCTTTCACTCGTCCCTGTTGGCAGCATGATCATGAGTTTGATCTTGGAAAAGTGACTAACACTATAAGGTCGATTGGACATGTTGTCAATACGTGGAGGAGAATAACGGTCATGAATGGTGATTTGTTTAAATCGACGTTAGTCGACACATAATCTCATGGTACCGTCCTTCTCCTTGTAGGTTCTTCTGGAATGTATGGGAAGATTTTGGAATACTCGTCTGGTTATGCGTAAAAGGAACTTCGGTGGTCAAGTCTTACTATCAGCTAGAAAATTTTAGCGACCATGGCTAACAACGCACATGCTTGTAAGCATAGATAATTTGTACAGATTTTCCTGATGGAAAATCAAGCTGAATGTATTCAGGAGCCTGAACATTACCGTACATAATTATGAATCGTAGCATGGTGTGCTGTTCATAGTCCATAATTAGGATAAAATTCAACTCGTGTATGTCCAAGGAAATGCGTTAGCAGCTTGGAACTCATCATTAAGCTGAAGGAAAACCTTCGTATACGTGGGAATACGAAAGTCGTCCTTCATTGTCATGAATCTATAAGCTATGGTTACAAGAAATGAAAGTGTCATCGGGAAACGTGATAGTTCCCACTGATGCGCCGGTAATGGTACTGAAATTCTTGTGGCCTGATTAATACATGACACAACAAAATGGATATACCCTTGGAGGGTACCCAGAATTTCTTAGAAATATTCCATAATTGGACGTGAGTCATGTGTCTCGACTCGTGTCTTGGAAATATAAGCATGACATGTGTCTTGACTGGTGTCTTGACATGTGTCTTCAGAAATTATACGCGAGACATGTGTCTTGACTGATGTCTTGACATGTGTCTCGAGATGTGAAATAACTAGAACCATAATATTAGGTTATTATGCCAGAATTGGCGGATCGGATGGACCACTGATCAATTGTATGTCTGATCACGTCCACGGCTGGAGCCTCGGTTGCGATTTCTAGGATAGTTATTGTCATAGTAGTGGTTACTATCATCCTGTCTGTCAGTTCCATGACGGTCATTCTCATGACCGTGATTCATGTAACTATTCAGCTGAGTGGCCGGCTGGTACCGGTTCTCCACTCATATGACTGAAACGAAAATTTAATGACATGTAACATGTAACTAAGAATTTGGGACAATGATAGATGGAGATCGTGTGGTGGTGAAGCATCATCTCGCACGATCGCTTTGATCTAACGCCTTTGTCTTCGTCTTGTATGAGCTCCAGTTTGTGAACAGCATCCGCATCTCGTAGCGTCTCCCAACATCAGCAGCATCAACCTTTAGTAACATCTCCAAGCTATGAGCGGCATCAACAATTTGTAGAGTATCAGCAAGTGGAAGTACGCACATGGGATAAGGTACATGCAGTACACATGGAATGTACATGAAATGATCGGTATGGGGTGGATCATTTGTCATGATTTAAGGAAAGTATAACGGTTAAACGGTTAGAAAACCATCATGATAACCTGTTAATATTAGCATAGACATCATTCTGGTTGTATCGAGAAACGTTAAAGTGTGGTTACAGAAAATTCAATGATGATTTTCCTGACAGCATGGTCAATGAAAACCAACCATGACTATCATGAAAGAAGGATTCAATGAAATCCAACAATGTCTTGCATGAAAGCATAAATAACAAAAGAGGCATAAGACGTAATCAACATGAAGACGGAATTATCTGAAGAAACATGAAACCATCTATCATGAAGGAGTGTATAACATAATCAGCACGAAACTGAAGTTAACCATGACAGTATGAAAGCATACTTGACATAAAACATATTAACTTATGAGGGGACATGAAAAAAATAAAAAATTATGCCAATAAATCATGAGAAAAATTTTATGCATGAAAAACAGTGCATGAATGCGTAATGTAGTTTATAAAAACCTTTATATGTACGAGGGAACGCCTATGGGTCGGTTCCAAAACAAAAGACATGGCGAGGGGACGCCTATGGGTCGGTCCCAAAGTTAAAAGTTTCGATAAAAGCACATGCGACTAAATAGGGCCAGTCCTGTACCAACCATTACTTAGTCATAATTCCTGCAACAATGATACATGAAACATAAATAAATGAAACTCATCTGTCAAAACTTATCATAAAAATTTTATCTGACTAATTATAAACTACTGGGGTTAAGTCCACATAGCTACAGTTCACGAGGAACATTATGCATGAAACAATGACACATAACTAAATATGAATGACGGTTATCCATCCATATTAGTAAAACAATATCGATGAAAACATCAAGGTTAAAACCTAAAGGTGCTGAAAACATCATGGTTAAAACAACAATGCGCTGAAAACATCAATACGTAGAATAACAAACGTTGGCTTAGGAAGATCCTGGTGACCACCCACTAGTCACAGGTCAAGTTTTAGAGCCTACAGGTCGAAGCCTTGGCTCTGATACCATTAATGTAACACCCCATTTTGATAAATGGAATGTCACGCGTAATTATGGCGTGTCATCAAAGCATACAAGGATAAATGTCTAAAACTTTACATGACCATAGGGTAAACCGGAATCAAACATCGGTTCCCAAACATAAGCCCAAAACATAATAAAGTAAATGAAATAATGGAAGACTTAAACAAGCACAAATATATGAAGGCAAAAGGAGAAGAAGTCTATGGCAACTTCCATCCTATGCATGTCCTCCAAGATACTCGAGTCCGTCCTTGGGTACCTGCCGTTTTGGGACATGGAAAGGAAAGTAACTGCTGAGCAAAACGCTCAGTGCACGGATATACAAGCATGAAATGAATAATATAGGTATGAATAACATATAGCAGCGGAAATGTATATGTCCTGGAAAACCTGGTTATTTCTTAGTAAAACTGGTTTTATAGTTTGAAAAGCCTTATGTTTATCTTATGAAAACAGTTTAACATATTTTACCATTAGCCAATATAGGTCATGAAAATCCACCGTGCATGAATACTTTGAGGGGTGACCTCATCATGCAAATTAGAGGGGCTGCCTCTAATTTAATATACTGGTTTGGGTAGGAGGGATCAGCTCCTTGTGAAGGATGCAAGGCACACACCACATTCACACTGAGTAATCTGCTGAAAAACATGTAACTAGGATACACCCATACGCCCCACATGATAAATATAATAATACTGCCAAAAGCTGAAGGGACGCCACGAGCAATTACTCCGCCGTGGGGAAGTCATAACACCAGTGCCTCTAGTGTTATGGTTATGGTACCTCCATAACTAGGTGAAACTGGTCATGCATGTATATGGCTATAGGTATTCTAAATTAAACATAAGCAAAAAAACATAAAAACTTATACTACGGGAAAACAGTTGGCTGCATACGGGGAATCCTAATAAGGAAAGAATGTCCATACTGAAAGGACGGAAATCCGTACCTTATGTCCAGTGAACGAAGAAGACGAACGGAAGAGAGTCCTACTTCGGTATCACTAATGCTACATAAATACATACATGTATAAGTGTCTGATTACTGAATACGTAACTGGTTTTATGTTATGTCTTAGCTTATTTTATACGTTCATGTCATGTTTTACTGTTTTAAGTTTTATACTGTATTTATCTTATATTATGTCTATTCTGATTAAGTATTACTTGTATTTCATGTATTATTATACTTGTTGTGTAATAATAAGTAACTTTCTAAAAATAGTACGTTTCCTAAAATAGAAAGTTTCCAAAAATAGAAAGTTACCAAAAATAGAAAGTTTCCAAAAATAGAAAGTTTCCAAAAGTAGAAAGTTTCCAATAATAGAAATTTCCAAAAATAGAATTACTGCTTAAAATAGATAAGTTTCCAAAAATAGAAAGTTTCCATAAATAGATTAGCTGCCTTAATTAAATAAGTTTCTAAAAATAGAAAGTTTCCATAAATAGATATAAGCTGGTTAAATAAGCTAATAATATAAGCTTAAGTGTTTTCTGATTATTATTCTAAGTCATATTGATATAAGGTATAGTTTATTAATTATTACATGTAATTTAGTAAACTATAGGTTAAAAGTATTTAATTAAATATATCATGTGTTTAATTAAATAAAGTTAAATACTTAGGTTAAAACATGTATTATTAATTATTAATAATATAACCTAAGTCATGTTAATTAATTTATTATAGTCATGGTTTCTAATAATTAACTAATTATAAAGTCTAATTAATAATAAATACTTAGGTTAAAAATTCATGATCTAATAATTAAATTTATAACCTAAGTCATGTTAATTAAATTAATCATTTCAAGTTTTATTAATTTAATTTTTAACATATAACTATAAAAATCATAAACCTTAACATAATCAATGAACCGGATCGTGACTAGAAACCATGAACTGGACCCGTAATCAACACCATACCCCGAACCAAGTCGGGGTTCCCCCTTGTTTGCTGCTGCCGTGGGACCCACACCATCATACTGAGACCATGAGATTTCGGTGGTGGGTAATAAGCCAAACCGAGACCCCTTAGGGGTTCGGTTAGGCGTCGGCTAGAACAAACACCCCTAAAAACCCTTGTCTTGATTTACCCCATGATAACTGGCTTTTACCTAGTATAAAAAGTTAAAGTTCATTGTTGTGGTCTAATCGAATTGATAACTGGTTAACTATGCGACTCAGCTGTCTTTTGGTGGAAACAATATTTGTCGTTGTAGTAAAATTAAATGTGCAAAACGTTAAAGTAAGTGACGGTAATTTAAAACTAAACCTAATTAAAACTTAAATTGTGCCATATTAAAACTTTTAAAAGTAAAGTTATTTAAATGACTTAAAACTAAAGCATTGCGAAAATTAAATTTGACGAAGTATTAAAAATGTAACTTAAAAACAAAACAAAGCAAAATATAATCCTAAACTCAAAACCATCGGAATCCAGATCGGAAAGCTGTCACCAAGTCCATCGGAATCCAGATCGCAATGTTTCTATCGGAATATGGCTATCGGAATTATGAGAGATGCAACCTATCGGAATGTCACTTCCATCGGAATACACCCATCAGAATGTGGCTCTAATCGGAATATTGCTATACAAATTTGGGCAGCACTTCGACTTAGAAAACCTCAAGAGCCGTCGGAATATGCGATCGCAATGTGCGATCGCAATCCCAGATCGGAATGAGGGGGTTATACTCTAGATCGCAATGCCGTCGGAATCCAAAACCCTCGTCCCAATTCTGTCACAATCGGAATGTGGCTAAATGGAGCTGTCGCAATGTGTAGAATCCCTTACCTTCTGATGGATTCCAAATTCGCAATAAGCACAAGTCCAAATAAGCTGAATTCAAAAACTTAAATGAAATGGAAACAAAACGAGACAATAAGCTAAAAAGTTAAAACCTTTCACAATTTAAAAGACGAAACTTAATAAAATGGATTTCACAAAGATAAAACTTTTAAGAAAACTTTGAAAACAATTAAGACAAATACCAAATAAGCACATAAGATTTTCAAACTTATGGTTTATTTCGTATGAAAACTTAAAGGGAAAAGAAAAGACAAAACCTTTAATCAAATAAGCAAAGAGATTAAGCAAAAGCTTTCTTAATCCGATTTTTAAAACAAACCAAAAACAAGAGAAAAGTAGAAGGAGAATGATAAAAGTAAACTTGATCAAAGGTAAATAAAGATTAAAGCAACAAAATTAAGAACACTTACTTGGAATTAAAATGAATTAAGGTGCAAGACAAGTATTTAAATGACATGAATTTAAATGTGCAAAAATTAAAGATGGAAGACTAATTGTCACACTTAGCCAACAAAATGAAAATGAAATCATAATGATCTATTTATAGGAGGATTAGGGAGGTGCTTAGGAAGCTTCCTCCCCTCTTTCTTCTTTCTTTAATTGCATCATTAAGTCCGTAATCTTCTTAATTCTTTGACTTTAATGACTTTGTCTCGGGATTTCTTTAAACTCGTATTGTAATTCTTCAATAAATTAGACTTGAGTTCTTCGGCTTTAAGTAAACATTCGTGTTTTGAATTTTTCTTCGATAATCTTCAGAATTGGTCTTGGACTTCCGTTCTTTTTGCACTCTTGATTTCTTGACTTCGTCTTTTGTCTTTTCCTTCGATAAAAGCCCGTGAATGCCCGTGTTTTCTCCCCTTTTCACATTTTCGTCCTAAATCACAACAAAAACACAAACCACGCATAATTCCGACATTTACGACATAAAATACACGTTTCGGCTTGGTTATTGTTGTAGTTAAGTGGTAAAAAGGATGGGTGTTTACACACCTATCAAATCCCCTACACTTGACCATTGTAGTGTCCTCATGCAATGCATTAGTTACAAAGCACGATTACACTTTTCATCATAATCAATCCACGTTGGCCTTTATTAAAGAGATAGAAAATTATAAACATTTAAAGTAAGTAAAGAAATAAAAAACATACCTTAGGGTTTTGGAAATGTCATGAATGATCATCATCCTCAAGTTTTTACATTCTCCAAACCAAGCTTAAAAACGAGATCATTGTTATTATAAGTTAGCAAACTAACACGAAATCATGTGGGCCAATTATTTACTTAGACTCCCTTATTACTAGGTGTATCTCTTATATTTTATTGTTGTCTTGAATGATCACGAGGATGCATTGTTGACTTATTTTGATAGTTATTTAGGCTGAAAATAAAGTGGGACGATTTAATCAATAGTTAGCTAAAGGATAAAATCTTTTAAAACTGCTTCTCGTGACCTCATAAAGTTCATATCTTGGCATAATTTGCTTCACGGTTTGAGACCTTTCTCGGACCGATATTTGGCAGCGACTTCATACTTCAAATCTTGAGAGACGTTCATGAAATAATGGTCTTCTCCTCATAATAGGAATTTCTTCACTTGAAATTTTGAGAGATTCTTATATTTGGACCACGACTTCTTCATTTTTCTCGAATCTTTATTTGGTATTTTGATATAAAACGATCCACCTCCTTTTTGGACATGGATCTATTTATCCTCATACCTTGCTAGGGTCTTTTCGGATAGACTTCTCCATGATCTTTTTTGGGAGTATTTGTTTTTCGTCGTGTGTATCGATCCTTCATATTGATTTTTGATAAATGATTCTTCACATCACTTTTGGATCTTTAGCAACAAAATATAGCCCTCATGCCTTGTTAGGGCCTTTTCGGACTCGCCAAACTTCGCATCCCGCTTCAATAAGTTATGCCTTGGCTATGAACTCTAATCTATACCGAGCAACTTTTAAACGATCTTGGGCTAGAAGCTAAGTAACTTTTCAAATCGTACAACCTTATTTATTGCAGATAAATTTATTAGCAAGCGATGGGAGAATATGATTATAATTAACTAACATAGATTCACGAAAGAATACCAAACTTATAATTGACTCTATCATCTCTCGTTATCCACAATTTAAAATCTCAAGGAATGAGACTCGTGGATGCTTAGCCTATTAAATCAAAATTTTGGGTTTTTGAGTCGTCTATAGGATCTTGCAAATTCTTATACTTTTTCAAGTTTAGAAATCACATTTTAAAGTTCCCTTGATAAACGACTCTCTAGGATCAATTATAGGAACTTGCGAAAAGTTCTTGTTCTTAACCCGTGAGAGTTATGACTTCTATATAAAAGCCTAGCAAAACTTGACATAAACACGTTAAGGATACTTGCTAGAGTAAACTTAGATAAGTAAACTCGGGTTGAGTCAAAAGATTCACAACGTTTGAAAATTAAAACCACTTTATTAAAGATTTATTCTAGCAAAGAAAGAAAATAACTATACAAAGGGAAAAACTAATAGGCCAAAATAGATCAAAAATTTTGAAAAATGTCGAAAAATTGATTTTCCGGTTAAAATAAGGACAAATACAAGGAAAAGGCCACTTAACTTCGATAGAAGTCCCCCCTACACTTAACAAAAACATTGTCCTCAATGTTTAAGCATGTGGGAGTAAACTCCCCTACACTTAGGACATTGTGCACTTTGTTTAAATCTCGCTAAGGAAAAGACAACTAACGAGATTCCTATTTTAATATTGGAAAATATAAAATAGTGAATCGAAAAGAGTTTAGGATAGAACCGGGAAGACGGAAACACGGAATCACGGGTCGTCAAAAATCATCAAGAGTGGATCATTGAGCGCTCGAATCCCTAAATATGAGAAGAGAGGAGATAGCAAACACCAACGGGTCTCCCCTACACTTAGGATAAAAATAGCTAAAAGATAGATACATGGGTTGCCTCCCAAGAAGCGCTTGATTTTTGTTCACCGAGTCGTGAGCCTGACTTGACCTTGATTAGCAAAGGAAGAAGCATGAAACACATCCACCGGGATCAAATACATAGTTTTCGTCCATCAAATAGCACAAGCTTAAGGCAAACAAGGCAAGCCAAAGAAGAGTAGGCAAGGTTCCCTTAAGCAAAGATGGAGCACGGTGGGAGCAAGGGTGAAGAGGTGCAAGCATATCTTCATAAGTTCCAAAGATTTTTCCTTTTATTTAATCAGATAGATACTGAGATGGCTGAAGAATATCGATACCGGGGTCGAACACCTTTTCCTTTAGGGGAAAATAGCACTCAGGCTCAGCAGAATTTGAAGATGATCCGCGAAGAAAATGCACAACCAAGTCCTCAGAAGGTGGACAAAGAGGTGTTAAATCATACGTGCTGCGGATGTTGGTGTCGGCCGGTTACTTCTCCTTTGAAAGAATTTTCTACAAATCCGAAGTAGGATCTTACCATAATCATCAAAGTCCAAAGGAGGATCATCACTCTCATGAGGGAAGTATGTATTGAGAAAAGTATAGAAGTCTTCCTCAAATGAGTAGTCATCCAAAGTAGGATTAAGCATGGTAGGCGGAGGATCTTCATCATGCGAACAATCACTCAAAAGAGTATCAGCCTCATCAAAATCATCATACGTGGGCATGTCGGGATACTTGGAAGTAAAATCATCGTAATCATCTCCATCGAAGCTAGAATCATCATCATAAGCATCAAAGATCGGTGAAGAATCATATATGCGTGAAGATTCCAAATTGGAGTGAGAATCATCCACATCATCTTGAAATAGTGGATTATCTTTGCAAGAATCGAATAGAGGATTGTTGTAGACGACAAAATCATCGAGCACATTAATCATATTCGCGGATTCTCTTCCAAAGGATTTGCTGGAAAGCTTCCCCATTTCAAAAACTTGTGCATCATCCCCGACTCTTAAGATGAGCTCACATTTATCCACCTCTATTAAAGCTCTACCGGTTCTCAAAAATGGGCGTCCAAGTATTAACGGAATACGAGGGTCCATTTCATAATCAACAACGACGAAGTCGACCGGAAAAGTGAATGTGCCAACTTTAATGAACACATCTTCGGCAATACCAACGGGGTAAGCGAGAGTGCGATTGGCAAACTCAAGAGTCATCTTCGTGGGTGTAAGGTCGGGCAATGATAACTTTTTCCAAACACTTAAAGGCATCAAATTTATAATTGCCCCGAGATCGGCTAAGGCAGCAAATTTGTCGGTTTGGTTAAAAGTACAAGGAGCACAAAACGACCGGGATCTCCAAGTTTTTCCGGAAGTTCTTTAAGAAGGACGGCAGAACAATTTTCATTCAATCGAGTATTAACAAAATCGGCCATCTTCTCCTTCTTACTAAGCAATTCCTTAAACATCTTGACAAATTTAGGCATTTGTGCTAGAGCTTCAACAAGGGGAAAAGTGACGGTCATTTCCGAAACATTCTTCAAATAGTTTGACACTTGAATGTCATCCTTGGTGTGCAGTTTGGCCTTGTCTAAGCGAGATGGATAAGGAATCTTGGGTTTATAGGTGGAAGGTGTAGGTGTAGCAGGTAAAGGTTGAGATGTTGAAGGTGGGGTTGGTGGAGGATTCTTGGTGGGTACTTCGTCATGACGAGGCAGAGACGGTAATGGTGTACTAATACTAGGTGTGGGAGGAATAGGGATAAATGGTGGTTGAGGAGGTGTAGATGATGGGGGCGGGATAGGTGGTCCTACTAAATTAACTCCACTACAGATAGTAATAGCACTCACATTTGCTCTCGGATTGGTGACGGTGTTTGAAGGTAGAGAACTCGAAGTAGAAGGTTGAGTGGTGGGCAAAAAACTAGCCAACATATTCTTCAAATCATTTGTCTGATTGCTAAAGGAGGATTGTATATTATCTCGAAGCTCGGATCTAATGTCATTCCCTTGCTTGGTGATATCTCCTTTCAAATTGATAATTTGGCACTGCAGATTCTTGATTTGCTCTCCTTGGGTTTTCATTAAGGCTTCAACATCTTGATTTAAGGGTGGGGCTTGTTGAGCGGGTGGGTGATAAGGATTAGAAGCTCGAGGTGGGATTTGGTTGCTTCTATTGTAATTGTTGTTGGGGTTTTGGTTTTGAGGAGAAAAACCGGGTGAAAGGTAGTTGTTTGACCGGTAACTCAGCAAATTTCGATCCCCTTGAGGTCGGGCTTGGTAATTTTCCGGTGAATAAGTACCATAAGCCGCATACACGTTTTCCGGATTTCCTTGAGTAGAAGGACAATCAGTGTATGAGTGTGGACCACCGCATGTCTCACAAGGATTGGCTACCGCTTTAACTTTTTGTTGGTTTGTAGCGAGGAGCAAGATATTTTTGTTCATTTCGGCCATCATGCGGGTGAATTCGGTCATGTCGGGGTTTGCTGAAGTAGAAGAAACATCGACTCTCGGGTTGTTCCTCGAAGAAGCGGAGGAATCCCAGTTTTTATGATGAGTAGTCATGTTCTGAATAAGCTCTCTACACTCCTCGGGTCTCCTTTTCATAAATGTGCCACCGACGGCTGCATTAATCGTATCACGATCACGAAAAGTCAAACCGTTGTAGAAAGTATCAATTAAGGTCACAGGGAGCATGTTGTGGTTTGAACAACGATCAATCAAAACATTATATCTTTCCCAAGCATCAAAGAGAGATTCATCGGGTTCTTGCATGAAACCGCTGATTTGATTTCGAACGCTCGTGACCATGGATGGTGGAAAGTAGCGCGACAAAAAAGCGTTGAGTCATGTCATCCCATGTATGAATTGAATTCTTCGGGAGACGATCAAACCATTTCTCGGCGTGGTGTGATAAAGTATGTGTGAAGAGTTGAAGGCGAAGAACGTCCATTGTGGCACCGAGCAACTTCATGCTTTGAGTGATTGTAATGAATTTGTCGAGGTGTTTGTTGGCATCATCATCAGGTATTCCGCAAAATGGATTAGTTTGCACTTGTTGAATCATGTGATGCTTCAACGAAAACTCCGGAGCCATGATTTGCGTCGGCGCAATCGGTCCTCCTCGTCCAAACATGGTAGGTTGACAAAGCTCCTCCATTGTCCGAAGATCGGGTTGTGGTAGAACATTGTTGTTGTTATTGTTGAGGTGCGGTGGATTATTGTTGTTGTTCACACCTGCCATACCTAAATCTTCACGAGTCTCGGGCTCTTGATAATTTGAAGATCTAGTACGCATACACCTACAAAGGCAAAAGAAAACAATACCAAACACAAAGAGAATATATATACACTATAAATATAAAAATATAATCTTAATGGAATTTTGAAAATTTTTAATTTTTATGGATTTTTATCAATTTTTAATTTTTATGGATTTTTGAAATTTTTGAGCAAGAAAAATAACGCTCACGAATGAACGGATCCCAAAAAGCAACGCGTCTCTCAAAGAAAACCGTTAATCGTTATGAAAAGAGCCGCCAGCGGCGCTGTGACAATCCGTCAATTTCAGGTCGTTATTTTAATCTCGACTATTACGTATTACGTGTTTACTTTAATGAGAATTTAAAATTTATCGACTAACCGAGAAGGTTATGACTTGAAACTAGCGTAAAAATGACGACTGGATGAAAACCACAAGGAATATGTTAGTTATCGATATTATATTCTCAAATAATCATAAAATTGATTTTTATTATATTTAATCTTTATTTCTCGTGTTTTACGTTTTAACGAATGACGAGAACTATTAGTGATCGCGATACCGATGGATGCCCAAAAATTTACGTTTTATTATCGAATGTTTCGACATTTTATATTTTCGACGTTTTCGATTTAATTGCGTTTAAAGTCGTGTCGAAGCTTTGTTATCATTTTTATGAAGCGTTTTAACTTTCGAAAAGTATTTTTACGAAACCCGAGCCCCGTAAATATTTTTAAAATTTACAATTTACATTTTCTACCTTGTAAACTATTTACTTGCATTTTTGTACCAAAAATATGCCTAAATGACAAAATCTACCCTAACCTTGGACTATCTAAACAAATTCCACTAACTATTTTATATTATAAATTCATTTTTATTAAAAAAAATCACACAATCTCTCTCTTTTCTTCCATTTTTTCCGTCCACCTTCCCTCTCTAATCCATCAATTTGTTCAATTTTTACTTTGAATCTTACAAATCCAATTCAAAACCCATCTTGGAAATTTGATAAGCTTCATATTGGTATATATTTTTCCTACATGCATCCACTTAATTTTTATTTTCAAATTTTGATGAAGAACATCATGTTTGATCCGTTTCTATGGCTATGTATGTTGTTAATATTATTATATTTATAGTGGGGTGATTTTGCATGTATGGTTTCTTTATATTTGATTTTTATTTTATTAAATTTGGGGATGTTAGGAGTTAGTTAGATGTGTTAGTATGATATTAGGATGATATTAGGACCATAAGAATTGTTAGAATGAGTCGAAAATTTGATTTGGTATGATTTTTACATGGTCAATTTTTGGCAGTAACTTTAAGGCTATTTTTGAATTACTTACTTTAAAAATCTTGTTAAAGTAATAATATAGGGTCGTAGATTATTTTGTTATCTTCGATTTGAGCTAAAGTATAGCTTCTAACTCATTACGAGCGAAAAGTTATGCTAGTTTTAGTATTCGTGTACCGGGAGACGAGTATCGGCACAATCCGAAAATTGTTGTCAATATTTGGATCGAATCTCGGGGACTATAAAATGAGTTTTAAAAATTTTTAAGGACTGTTGTAAGTTGCTAAACCTCAGGTCATGAGTCTATTTTCAAACCCGAGTGTCGGTTTTGCAAACGGAATTGCTTAGATAAGTCAAAATGGTTTTACAAGTCAAAGGCATAAAACTATCCGGTTTTTGTAACACGAAGGTGTGTCGGGCATAAGGTCTTATAAGTAATATTTTTGAATGAAAATTAAACTGAGTCTTATTCATATTATGTGTGAGTTTGTCACCAAGTTTCGTCAAAATCGGACAAGTCTAGATAGGTTAGATTGGTGTGTACATTTGGAGTGTACATGCTGATTGGTATTTTGGACACGTAGTTCAATACTTGTATGGCGTGAGTTGAGTATTCACTATTGGACATGGTGACTTACTCAAGTGTTAAGTCGAGAGTGAAAATGTTTAAAAGAACAGTGTTGAATAAAAGGGTATAGAAAGTACACTTATATTCTAATTTTTCGGGAGATTCATGGTTATATGAAATTGAGTTTCGTATTATTTAAGTATTATTTATACTTGAGTCGTTTATTAACGAACGCGCCTTATTTGGTAGGTTGCGATCTTCGTGTTTAACGGGCATCACAAATCGTCGGCGATCGTCACATTACTACAATCGTACCAAGGTGAGTCTATAGCCTCGCTTTAACATGTTTACTTGTTTTATAAAACCCGCGAGGGGATAACATGCTTGTTTTATTAAAATAAAAGGGGTACAACAAGAAGTTGTGGACACCCTTATTATTGGAAAAGCATTTATGATAAATGAAGGGTACAACGAGAAGTTGTGGTAAACCCTCTTTCTTTTAGAATTGAACACAAAGGACCCGATTGTATGCTTAGATGAAAGTTGTTATACAAGTTTGTTTAGCCTGAAAAGACCCATGAATCGTGAATTGTTAATCGAAATGAACGCTAATACTATGGATAGATCTATCGGGGTGACACCCAGTCCGGTCGCGACTAGCTATCGCGTGGTGTTGTGATGCACTAGTAATGAAACATCGGATGCAATTGTATAAGAGAAATATACGCACTTGGCTAGGTGTGTTGGGCTGAAATAATATATGTTAACGTTCAATTTCACGAGACTTATGAAATAACAACGATAATTATGTTTGATCCACATGATTGTCAACCAAGGAAGGTTTATTCAGAATACTTGTGTTCGTTTATTTAATTTAAACTCTATAGATTCACTCAACATTTTTGTTGACTTTATAGCTGATGTAGCTTTTTGTATACCCTTTTAGGAAAAAGAGGCAACAAAGTAGTGGTAAGCGTTAAGTGTCGGTTTAGGAAAACCGAGCACTAATGACCTAACAAGTTCGTTTCCCAAGGAGGCAAGTGTGTTGTGAATTGGATTGATGATTAATGTTTTTGATTATTAACAAGAAGAAAAGAAATGAGAAAATGACGAAGACGTAAAAAATAAAAATTAACAAAAACTACTACTAGAAAGTTAAGACGTAGAAACGTAAAAAACACAAAAATTAAAATTATGACCTAAAAAATCCTAAAAATTACTAAAAATCCACAATAATATTCTAAGATTTACAAAAAATCAAAACTTGCTAAAACCTTTTAATTAATTAAATAATGACTTTTTAATGCAAATTAAAGCCCTAAAAATCACAATTAATTATTAAAAAGCCCCAACCAAGGTTTTCAAGTTTGTAAACCTCAAAGCTAAAAACTATTTTTAAAAATTTTAAAACCAAATTAAACTATTTTTAAACTCCTAAAAACTATTAACATCTATTAAATCTTAAATTAATTCTAAAAATTAAATGAAAAGCCTAAAAATTAATTGGAAAGTGAAAAAGTTTCTAATTTAATGTCTATAATCTAGGAAAAATGAAAAAAGTAGAAAAAACCAACTTTCTATTTTTACTAATAAAATAATATTAAAATATTCTAAAAAAATTAAAAGTTTATAAATTAATTCTAAAAAATTATCAAAAATCCTAAATATTCTAACTAGGATAAAAATGCAAATTAAAGATCCTAAAACCTTTTTATTAATTTTATATTAATTTTTAAAGTTGTCTAAAAACCCTAAATTCAAATAAAATTAAAAATAAGACTTTTTGAAAACTTAACTAAATGTAAACTTCAAATATATAAATTAAAACCTAAAAAACTATTTTTTTTTTATTTTTAAAATAATTTTTACTATTTTTAATTTACTTTCTAAAAATAAATCTAAAAATAATCCTAATAAATAATTTAAACAAGGGAAAAATAATATTTTTGGACAGAAAAGTCCTAAAACCTAATACTATCCTAGCAAAAATAAGCTAGACCAAAAAAACTTAATAAATAAGCTGAAATAACCACAATAAGCTACGACTTATTTAAATAAGCCAAACTGAAAACCACCTTAAGTAATTAATGAAATGAGACATAAACATAAAAACCCATCCAGATCACTGGTTAACACGTTACTCCTCCATAAGAGAGGTCGCGTGTTCGAGCCCAGGCAAGGTGAGGTTTTGCAATTTTTTTTTTTTTTTTTAACTTTACAAACCCAAATCTGTTATCCTTTTAAGCACAAAAACACAAACCAAATCAAAATTCAACCAAGATTGAATCAACTAGAAACCCAAACGTGCTCAGTTGAGCCTTTTAAGAACATAAGCAGACTTGAGTCTTCACTTGTGAAAACAGGAACAAGAGGGCTTGTTCCTTGGCTTTTTGTGGATGATTGTTGGGCAATGGGACACCCTTGTATTCTTTGGAGTATAAGGAGTCAATATCAACACAAAACAAGCAGATTACAACACAAAATCCAAACACAAATAAGCCAAAAGTTTCTGATTAAGCAACAAGCAGGTCTGAGATTTTTTTTCTGATTCAATGTGCATATAAATGATATTCAGGTCCTCAAATCCAGCATACAAACTCCCTAGATGACTAGCAAGCAAATGCAAACCCTTCCTAAGCCTATAACCTAGTTGATTATCAAATTTGGGGCACAAATTTCAACAAAAATAGTCACACAAGCAGTTAATGGTTTTCATGCTACTTTGCCCATTGTTTATCACCAAACTTGTTCAAATCCTTCCCAATACTGAAATAAAACTAGCATACACCCTAAATGTTACCTAACTAGTGATTGAAACCTGTTTTCAACTCAAAAATCCTCCAAAATATTCAGTTAAATAGCATATCCAAACACCCCTTAAAATACTGATTATGAAAATTTTCAAAGCAAATCCTTTGCAAACCTATCAAAACTGATTACAATCGCTTCTATCATGCACAATAACACAAAATGGGCAACTTAAACAAACATTTAACAACTTTTCATGCAAATCATGCAAATCACATAATATTTCAGAAACTGAGATAAATGAAATAGAAACAAGGGACTACCTCAAGGGTCCTACATCCAGGACCCTTAGTGACAGCTAGGTCACCTCCTTTCAGGCTGGGGCCTGAGCAGATCACTTGAACAAAATAATCAACAATCAAACCTGCAAATCAAGAACAAACACAAGCCAAATAATACTATCTGATTTTCTGAAAACTTATAACCCTTTTCAAAAACCTTGAAACCAATTAACACCTTTCAA
Organism: Glebionis coronaria; assembly: GCA_025667525.1. Classification (NCBI taxonomy): domain Eukaryota; kingdom Viridiplantae; phylum Streptophyta; class Magnoliopsida; order Asterales; family Asteraceae; genus Glebionis; species Glebionis coronaria. The sequence continues at coordinate 167,363,483 of CM046882.1, read as the reverse complement.
AAACAGCTTCAAAATCACAAATCCAACACCTCCTTATCCACTTTCACTTCAAAGGAGTTTTGGGTTTCTGAAATTTGAACTAATTTGAAACTTTTTGAAAATTCTTAACAAACCTTGAACACACTAAGTGTTAACACAAGAGAAATGGAACTCAGATTATTTACTCATAAACATATCAATTTTAAAAATCAATAAAAGGAATTACATTTGTTTCACCACAAATACCAAACTTTATAAATATTTTAAAAGGATTACAATTTTGAGTAAAAATCTGGAACAAGAGTAAAAGGCTAAACTAAGCTGCCTTTTATAGGCCTACAAGGAAGATTCTAGTATGCTAACCCCTAATTTATGAAATCTCCAAAAAGCCCTTTGGTCTTTGTCTTCAAAATCAGTCAACATGGCCTTCATGTGATGGATGTTGATGTGCCAGCTTGGATTTTTGATCTTGGCCGTTGGTTTACTCCTTTGGGACCAAGGAAAGCCTTGGGGACGTTTATCTGGTCGGTTTGTGTTTTTGAGGAAGAAAGTGACGTGCAGGGGAGGTCCCTACAGTCACATGGGCTTGTTGTAAAAAGATTCTGGGTTGGGGGATTGGTTTAGTGCAAGGTTAATCATCAATCTGGAAGCTATTAATAATTTCCCCTTTGTTTTAAGATTTTTAGGATTAGGGTTTATGGGGATGAATTAGGGGTGATTAGCAGGGTTTGATTTGGTTTGGGATTTAAAAAGGTGTTTCCCACGTTTTTATAACTGATTAGTTATAATCAGTTTTTTTAAAAATTAAGTGGAATGTGACGTGGTGAAAATGAGGCGTGTGATTGGTTGGATGGTTGAGTGGGGTGACGTGGAGGGTTGTGACTGGATGGGGAGGTTTTGCTGACTTGGCAGATAAGGTCCCCAAGGTTTCATACTCCTTCCACTTTGTAAAAATATGCTACCAACGCCCAATTTGTACTTAACAACTTTTGCCAAGTTGTCAAAAATGGCACAACAACTTCCAAAACTTTATCCAAGGGTTTTAAATGTATTTCTTGGATTCTTCAAGGACTGGTCTTGTTCAATCTTCAAACATGGAGGACCATACTTGTACAAATAACATTTGGAGGGTCATTTGTGACAAGTTCTTCAAAGATGAGGGACTAAAGTTGCCAATCTTCAATTCTTCAAGGGTCATTTTGCAAAATCCAAACTTGGGCCCGGTTCATTGTGTGACTTCGTTTCCCATGTTCGTTTTTGAATGATTCTTGTGATCTTTTGCCATTTCCTCAATATCCGTACATAAAAATACACAAGTAACAAACACGAGCATATATTTGGCATTTTCAATGATATTTTATGCATTTTAAGCCCGATTTGGACGATGATACCATGTATAAAAGCAGTCTCATCACTCCCCCATACTAAACCATTGCCGTGCCCTCACGCAATGCTAGAATAAAGTATCAAAGCATCTCCAAAATTTAATTTTATTCACTTTATTGAAATGAAAAACTAGCTACACTACTATTATCACTACTACTTGCGTTTTAGACATAATGTATGATTTTCATCGCAAATGGGACGTTTAGGTTCCTAGAATAAGAACACGTGAATGCTTCGTTAGAAATAATTTCGTCGTCCTCGATTTTCACTCTAATTCCATGCCAAGCGTGCAACGAGATCATTGTCATTATAAGTTAGTAATGCTAACACTACTCATATGCCCTAATCACGTACTTATTCTCCCATTATTCCTAAGTTGTATCTCTTATATTTTATTATGTCTTAATGATCACGAGGATACATTGTTGACTTATGCGATAATAGAGATTTAGGTCTAAAAATAGAGTCCTAACGGTGTAACTAAGACCATCAAATCAATAACCCCTCCTAATAGACAACGATGTTAAAAAATTAAGTTGACAAGAAGAATCGATAAACACGGTTTTATAACGGTTTTGAACATGAGACTTATTACCAAGACTTTTATACGCCCCCTAACGGAAGGGCCTTATTATCTTTGGTTTACCTCCATCTTTTATTCAACTTCGCCATGAAGCTTTTATTGTGACTTCGGTCTTGCCTTGCCTTTTATTATCCGCCTCATCGGTGGTTTTATTAGCCAAAGACGTATATCCTCACGCTAAAGCGAATTTTGGATCTTTAAAGCTTCGAAGATTAAGGCTTGATTCACTTTCAATTTTGCATAGATTTTAGGCCTTGTGGGGCTTCAAATTGTTTGCTAGATTTAGGTGAGGACTTGAAATCTTATTATTGGGTGAAGCTTTCGATTATTGGGGTGCCAATATTTCAAAACCGTGACGCTGGCGATACCTTAATGTCTTCCCAATTTAATTACACGGAAGCTACTAGAAAAGACTAGAAACCCAACAATCCTAACTAAACCGCTAAGTCAATATTTATTAAGCAAAAAAAATATTTACAAGCGAAGGGAGAATAAGTAAATAACGAGAACACATGAGTTTTTGGAAGAATACGAGTACTCTACGTTTAGCATAGTAACTTATAATTAACTCTATCATTTCTCGTCCTCATTTAAGAGACTTAGCCTAATGTGTAGTTAAGGAATCAAAGCTAAGTGCTCAACACGCACGGTCGAGTCAAAAATTACTCTTATTCTCGCCATCGGAAAACCTACATTCGTGTCTTCAAACACTTATAAAATATGAGAAAATTTTTAAAATTTGGCCATTTTAGCCTTATTTTGCAACAAAACGATAAACAAAAAGATAAACTTTGGAAAGCGTGAAGGTTTGGCAAGGCAAGTATCTATTCACCCCCCCATACTAAAGTTAAACATTGTCCTCAATGTTTCGAGTCTAGGGGTACAAACACCCCCATACTAGAGACGAAGTCGAATGCCTAATCTAGCATGGAAAGGGTGTAACCAATAAGTAAATAGCCGTTTATGAAGTGTGCTAAAAACCTAAGGTTAGAACATAAAAAGGATATATCATATGGATATTGGGAAAGGTCTCCAAAGCAAACGATCGAGTGCTCCCATAAACGAACACGAGAGGCTCCAATCGTGAAGATCATGATCTAAAAACCACAATGCACAAACAACCACGGAACAAAGGTTGGAAGGGCACAAATCCCCTCACATTAAACTACATTAGAAAGCAATAATATGTACATGGATAAGCATGGGTCTCCCCCACGAGGCACCTTGTTTTTGATAACCGAGTCAAAAGCTCGACTCGAATCCCCATAAATGTGATCATTTAGGGATAATCATGGTATGGTCAATTTTTGGTGGGGCTTACATGATAAACAAGGCCCAAAAGCACGTGGAGTACTTTAAAAACCCGATAAACGTATACCGGGGTCAAAGATAACGTCCTCATTTTCGGATGAAAGACGAAACAACGCCACTCCAACACAAACCCCAATGGGTAGAAGAAAATAGGAGAGAAGAAATAGAAGGGTGGGACAATGGGTAAGTCATGAAAACATTGAGCTACTCGAGGTAGACTCGCACCAATCAAATGAAAAGATTTTCCATTTATTGCATCGGTGGAAGACCGAGATTTCCCTATATAAGCAATTCCAGGATCAAATATCTCATCCTCGATGGAGAAAGGGGAGGGAACATAAGGGGCTTCCCCCACACTAAGTCCACACAAAGCATCGTCAAAAGGAGAAGACGAGCTTGTAGTACTCAATACACGCGGTGATGACGGAGTTAGAATTGTAGAAAAATCTTTTAAATCCAAGTTAAAATCTTTTCCTTTTTCATCTTTTACACTCTCCTTGTGAAAACCCGATTTGATTATGTCGAAAATATTTGGTGTATCTAAAACAATGTTAGTCACACTAAAAATTCTCACATTTTGAAATCTTTTTGGTAAAGGTGGTGGCAAGTTTTCAAATCTTTTGTCAACAAAGAAAACCTCCCATCGGGATCAACGTATTCATCATCCGAAGATTCACTCGAGATTGGAATCATAGGCTTAACACTATTAACCTCCACCGGCGGAGGGGACGGAACTTCAGTTTTCTCAACAACACCTAAAACTCTATTGGAAATCTTTTTGCAAATGTTTTTGATGGGATTGACATTGTACAAAGATGTGATAGAATACACATGAGAAAGAGTGGAGTTTTGGGTTGCATTAATGACGAGTTCTTCCTCATTGAAACGAAGAGTGATTTTTCTTGCATGCACGTCGATAAGTTCTCTCGAGGTATCCAAAAAAGATCGACCTAAAATTAACGGAACTTTAGGATCGATGGGAATGTCAACAACAATAAAGTCTACAGGATAGTAGAACTTTCCAACTTTCACAAAGACGTCCTCGGCTACTCTACAAGCTAAAATCGTAGAATGATCGGCCATTTCGATTGACATTCTTGAAGGAGTGAGATTTGGAAGATTGAGCGATTTAAAAATCTCAAGAGGCATCAAATTAATACTAGCACCAAGATCGGCCAAGGCGTAGCATTCTTCCATGTCTTGGATAGCACATGGGATTAAGAACTTTCCAGGATCACCGACTTTTTGAGGTATGCGGCTTAGAAAAACCGAAGAACAACTAGACGATTTTTTCAATTTCTCTTTGTTATTCAACATACTTTTGAAGTACGCGGCAAATCGAGGCATCATGACTAAGGCGTCGGCAAAACTTATATTAAAATGCAAGTCACGAAACATTTTCATAAAGAGTTCAAATTGATAATTATTTCGTTCTTGTGCCTTTTCCTTGTCTCGTCTTGAAGGGTAGGGTAAAGGTGGTGTGGGTTGGGGCAAAGTAGGCATAGGCAACGGCCTTGGAATCTCGGGTTCTATGATTGGTGTAGGTTCAACTGTAGGTGTGGTTTGAGCGGTACTTCGTGGGCTTGTAATGTGCTCCTTTTCAACCACAACCTCGGGTTCTTTCTCTTTTTCCTTCTCCATAGAAGTACTTGGACGAGAAATGGGGTCTTTGAAAGTTTTACCACTACGAGTAGTAATAACCTTCAATTCTCCTTTCGGGTTCACGATGGTATCACTAGGAAGACCACCCGAAGAAGAGGGCTTACACATGATAGCTTCAAACATTTTAGCCATACGGTCTTCAAACTTAGATTGCCTAGCATCCGCTTTTAACAACTCTTGCTTAATCTCATGTTGACCTTGCTCCATTTTTTGTTGATTTTGTTGGAGTCGTGTGACATTTCCTTCCATTTTGTTAGCATGAGTTTTAAGTTCATTAGCAAGTTCGTTTTTAAGCTCGTTTTTCAACTCGGACCTTAAGCTAACCATTTCACGTTTCATATTGTCAAACTTAGCATCATTAGCCTTTGCATAATTAAAAAATTCTCCTTGAAGATTTTTGGTGTGATCGTTTTGAAAACCTTGGGCATTGTTTTGAAAATCACGGTTTTGGTTTTAGTTAGAAATTTGCCCATTACCACTTTGATAATTACCTTTGTTATAATTCCTTTGATTTCCTTGGTAATTTCCACCTTGGTTGTTGTTGCGATAGTTATTAGCATTTTGATTTGGTGGAGCTTGATTTTGGCGGGAACCTTGACCGATTTGGTTATAAGTTCCCGTGGCTACAAAAGCATTCGAAGTGTTACCATCCGCGGTAATGCACTCGGAAAGATCATGAGCTCCCCCGCACGACAAACAACTTTTAGAAACCGCTTTAACCGAAGCGGAATTGGAAGCTTCTTGAGCCTTCCAATGGGACATGAGAGTCGAAAACCTATCGAAAAACCGATTTTCTTCATTAGCTTCATCTTGCAAGGCATTAATGGAACGAGACGATGATGAGCCCATTTTGGCAACACTCGGTGTGTGACGAGGGCTATAAACCTTAGACCTATTCTCAATTATGACCAAAGCTTCTTCAACCGTTTTACACAAAAAATTACCACCCGTGGCGGCATTTAAATAATCTCTTTCATGATCATTAAGTCCATTGTAAAACGTGTCAATTTGGTGCAAGTCGGAAAAACCGTGATGAGGACATTCATGTAACATCTCCTTAAACCTATTCCAAGCCGTAGAAAAACTTTCATTTGATTCTTGTGAATATTTAGAAATTTCATTTTTCAAATGCGTAGTCTTAGAGGGCAGAAAAAATTGGTTCACAAATTTTGAAACGAGATCCTTCCACGTCAATATAGAATTGGGTGGCTCTTTCTCTAACCAAATTTTAGCGGGCCCCGCTAAGGAATACGGAAAAAGCATCATCTTAATCGAGTCATTCGAGACGTCCTTAAATTTTCACGTGGCGGTAAGATGATTAAATTGGCGGATATGGTTGTGAGGATTGTCCTTCTCATCACCACGGAATTTGTTGTTTTGGATCATCGACAACAAACCCGTTTTCACCTCAAAATTCTCCGCAAGGATAGCGGGAATCACAATCGCTTCTCCATAACCCTCGGTGGGTGCTTGAAGTAACTCCATCATAGTTCGATTCGCCATGGTAGGTGCTTCTCGTACAATGGGTTCGTCAATAGGAGACTCCTCACTAGAATGAGTTTGAGTGGGAGTTTTGTTCTTTCGTTTACGTGCACGTTTTGCTTTGTTACGAGTGAGCATAAACGTCACGTACAACATGGAGACGAGCAAAGAAGATTATTTTTGGTATTTTGTGTTTTTCAATTTTTTTTTGTGGTTTTTGATTGTATTAACCTTTTTGGAAATTGGTGAATGTATTAAGTAGACAAAAGGTCCACAAATCTCCTCCTTAATCAAATCTCTTGATTAACGAAGCCTCAAGGAATGAAAACGATCACGTGGAGTGAACGCCTTCGATGACTTTAGAACGATGGTGGAACACCAAATCGTTCAAGAGGGTTTAATCAATAGAAACCAAGAAAATATATATGATATGTAATAATACTTTGGGCGGCAAAACCCTCGATTCACTCTCAAAATCAAATACGCACAAGCAAGCGGAGGAAACGAGGCGGCGCGAAGCACTTAAGAGCCTTTTTCCTTTAGGTCGTGAAATACAACCGCCTTATACCCACCTTATAATTTGTATTATCAAGATTAAGCTTCACGAAAGTATTTATCTATTTTTGCCTTTTTTCTTTGGTTTGAGATTCGAATACAATGATCGAGTGATGAAATCCCGAATCAAGGTTGTGATTTCTCACGTATTTGGAGTACTTGTGAATTTATTGTTATACGTATACAATATAGTAATAATATTCACACAAAAACCAAAAAACGATAATACGTATTAGTAGAGTGCTACTAATACAAATACTAATTATGGTTAGTATAAAAAAACAACAATGGTTCAATCAAAACACAACACGCCTCCCTGGCAGCGGCGCCAAAATGATGTAGCTTTTTGTATACCCTTTTAGGAAAAAGAGGCAACAAAGTAGTGGTAAGCGTTAAGTGTCGGTTTAGGAAAACCGAGCACTAATGACCTAACAAGTTCGTTTCACAAGGAGGCAAGTGTGTTGTGAATTGGATTGATGATTAATGTTTTTGATTATTAACAAGAAGAAAAGAAATGAGAAAATGACGAAGACGTAAAAAATAAAAATTAACAAAAACTACTACTAGAAAGTTAAGACGTAGAAACGTAAAAAACACAAAAATTAAAATTTTGACCTAAAAATTCCTAAAAATTACTAAAAATCCACAATAATATTCTAAGAGTTTACAAAAAATCAAAACTTGCTAAAACCTTTTAATTAATTAAATAATGACTTTTTAATGCTAATTAAAGCCCTAAAAATCACAATTAATATTAAAAAGCCCCAACCAAGGTTTTCAAGTTTGTAAACCTCATAAATGTCCTACTTAAGCTAAAAACTATTTTAAAAAATTTTAAAACCAAATTAAACTATTTTTAAACTCCTAAAAACTATTAACATCTATTAAATCTTAAATTAATTCTAAAAATTAAATGAAAAGCCTAAAAATTAATTGGAAAGTGAAAAAGTTTCTAGTTTAATGTCTATAATCTAGGAAAAATGAAAAAAGTAGAAAAAACCAACTTTCTATTTTTACTAATAAAATAATATTAAAATATTCTAAAAAAATTAAAAGTTTATAAATTAATTCTAAAAAATTATCAAAAATCCTAAATATTCTAACTAGGATAAAAATGCAAATTAAAGTTCCTAAAACCTTTTTATTAATTTTATATTAATTTTTAAAGTTGTCTAAAAACCCTAAATTCAAATAAAATTAAAAATAAGACTTTTTGAAAACTTAACTAAATGTAAACCTCAAATATATAAATTAAAACCTAAAAATCTATTTTTTTTTGGACTTTTAAAATACTTTTTACTATTTTTAATTTACTTTCTAAAAATAAATCTAAAAATAATCCTAATAAATAATTTTAAAAAGCGAAAAATAATATTTTTGGACAGAAAAGTCCTAAAACCTAATACTATCCTAGAAAAATAAGCTAGACCAAAAAAACTTAATAAATAAGCTAAAATAACCACAATAAGCTACGGCTTATTTAAATAAGCCAAACTGAAAAACACCTTAAGTAATTAATGAAATGAGACATAAACATAAAAACCCATCCAGATCACTGGTTAACACGTTACTCCTCCATAAGAGAGGTCGCGTGTTCGAGCCCAGGCAAGGTGAGGTTTTGCAATTATTTTTATTTTTTTTTTAACTTTACAAACCCAAATCTGTTATCCTTTTAAGCACAAAAACACAAACCAAATCAAAATTCAACCAAGATTGAATCAACTAGAAACCCAAACGTGCTCAGTTGAGCCTTTTAAGAACATAAGCAGACTTGAGTCTTCACTTGTGAAAACAAGAACAAGAGGGCTTGTTCCTTGGCTTTTTGTGGATGATTGTTGGGCAATGGGGCACCCTTGTATTCTTTGGAGTACAAGGAGTCAATATCAACACAAAACAAGCAGATTACAACACAAAATTCAAACACAAATAAGCCAAAAGTTTCTGATTAAGCAACAAGCAGGTCTGAGATTTTTTTGCTGATTCAATGTGCATATAAATGATATTCAGGTCCTCAAATCCAGCATACAAACTCCCTAGATGACTAGCAAGCAAATGCAAACCCTTCCTAAGCCTATAACCTATCTGATTATCAAATTTGGGGCACAAATTTAAACACAAACAGTCACACAAGCAGTTAATGGTTTTCATGCTACTTTGCCCATTGTTTATCACCAAACTTGTTCAAATCCTTCCCAATACTGAAATAAAACTAGCATACACCCTAAATGTTACCTAACTAGTGATTGAAACCTGTTTTCAACTCAAAAATCCTCCAAAATATTCAGTTAAATAGCAGATCCAAACACCCCTTAAAATACTGATTATGAAAATTTTCAAAGCAAATCCTTTGCAAACCTATCAAAACTGATTACAATCACTTCTATCATGCACAATAACACAAAATGGGCAACTTAAACAAACATTTAACAACTTTTCATGCAAATCATGCAAATCACATAATATTTCAGAAACTGAGATAAATGAAATAGAAACAAGGGACTACCTCAAGGGTCCTACATCCAGGACCCTTAGTGACAGCTAGGTCACCTCCTTTCAGGCTGGGGCCTGAGCAGATCACTTGAACAAAATAATCAACAATCAAACCTACAAATCAAGAACAAACACAAGCCAAATAATACTATCTGATTTTCTGAAAACTTATAACCCTTTTCAAAAACCTTGAAACCAATTAACACCTTTCAAAAGCAGCTTCAAAATCACAAATCCAACACCACCTTATCCACTTTCACTTCAAAGGAGTTTTGGGTTTCTGAAATTTGAACTAATTTGAAACTTTTTGAAAATTCTTAACAAACCTTGAACACACTAAGTGTTAACACAAGAGAAATGGAACTCAGATTATTTAATCATAAACATATCAATTTTAAAAATCAATAAAAGGAATTACACTTGTTTCACCACAAATACCAAACTTTATAAATATTTTAAAAGGATTACAATTTTGAGTAAAAATCTGGAACAAGAGTAAAAGGCTAAACTAAGCTGTCTTTTATAGGCGTACAAGGAAGATTTTAGTATGCTAAACCCTAATTTATGAAATCTCCAAAAAGCCCTTTGGTCTTTGTCTTCAAAATCAGTCAACATGGCCTTCATGTGATGGATGTTGATGTGCCAGCTTGGATTTTTGATCTTGGCCGTTGGTTTACTCCTTTGGGACCAAGGAAAGCCTTGGGGACGTTTATCTGGTCGGTTTGTGTTTTTGAGGAAGAAAGTGACGTGCAGGGGAGGTCCCTACAGTCACATGGGCTTGTTGTAAAAAGATTCTGGGTTGGGGGATTGGTTTAGTGCAAGGTTAATCATCAATCTGGAAGCTATTAATAATTTCCCCTTTGTTTTAAGATTTTTAGGATTAGGGTTTATGGGGATGAATTAGGGGTGATTAGCAGGGTTTGATTTGGTTTGGGATTTAAAAAGGTGTTTCCCACGTTTTTATAACTGATTAGTTATAATCAGTTTTTTTAAAAATTAAGTGGAATGTGACGTGGTGAAAATGAGGCGTGTGATTGGTGGGATGGTTGAGTGGGGTGACGTGGAGGGTTGTGACCGGATGGGGAGGTTTTGCTGTCTTGGCAGATAAGGTCCCCAAGGTTTCATACTCCTTCCACTTTGTAAAAATATGCTATCAACGCCCAATTTGTACTTAACAACTTTTGCCAAGTTGTCAAAAATGGCACAACAACTTCCAAAACTTTATCCAAGGGTTTTAAATGTATTTCTTGGATTCTTCAAGGACTGGTCTTGTACAATCTTCAAACATGGAGGACCATACTTGTACAAATAACATTTGGAGGGTCATTTGTGACAAGTTCTTCAAAGATGAGGGACTAAAGTTGCCAATCTTCAATTCTTCAAGGGTCATTTTGAAAAATCCAAACTTGGGCCCGGTTCATTGTGCGACTTCGTTTCCCGTGTTTGTTTTTGAATGATTCTTGTGATCTTTTGCCATTTCCTCAATATCCGTACCTAAAAATACACAAGTAACAAACACGAGCATATATTTGGCATTTTCAATGATATTTTATGCATTTTAAGCCCGATTTGGACGATGAGACCATGTATAAAAGCAGTCTCATCACTCCCCCATACTAAACCATTGCCGTGCCCTCACGCAATGCTAGAATAAAGTATCAAAGCATCTCCAAAATTTAATTTTATTCACTTTATTGAAATGAAAAACTAGCTACACTACTATTATCACTACTACTTGCGTTTTAGACATAATGTATGATTTTCATCGCAAAATGGGACGTTTAGGTTCCTAGAATAAGAACACATGAATGCTTCGTTAGAAATAATTTCGTCATCCTCGATTTTCACTCTAATTCCATGCCAAGCGTGCAACGAGATCATTGTCATTATAAGTTAGTAATGCTAACACTACTCATATGCCCTAATCACGTACTTATTCTCCCATTATTCCTAAGTTGTATCTCTTATATTTTATTATGTCTTAATGATCACGAGGATACATTGTTGACTTATGCGATAATAGAGATTTAGGTCTAAAAATAGAGTCCTAACGGTGTAACTAAGACCATCAAATCAATAACCCCTCCTAATAGACAACGATGTTAAAAAATTAAGTTGACAAGAAGAATCGATAAACACGGTTTTATAACGGTTTTGAACATGAGACTTATTACCAAGACTTTTATACGCCCCCTAACGGAAGGGCCTTATTATCTTTGGTTTACCTCCATCTTTTATTCAACTTCGCCATGAAGCTTTTATTATGACTTCGGTCTTGCCTTGCCTTTTATTATCCGCCTCATCGGTGGTTTTATTAGCCAAAGACGTATATCCTCACGCTAAAGCGAATTTTGGATCTTTAAAGCTTCGAAGATTAAGGCTTGATTCACTTTCAATTTTGCATAGATTTTAGGCCTTGTGGGGCTTCAAATTGTTTGCTAGATTTAGGTGAGCACTTGAAATCTTATTATTGGGTGAAGCTTTCGATTATTGGGGTGCCAATACTTCAAAACCGTGACGCTGGCGATACCTTAATGTCTTCCCAATTTAATTACACGGAAGCTACTAGAAAAGACTAGAAACCCAACAATCCTAACTAAACCGCTAAGTCAATATTTATTAAGCAAAAAAAATATTTACAAGCGAAGGGAGAATAAGCAAATAACGAGAACACATGAGTTTTTGAAAGATTACGAGTACTCTACGTTTAGCATAGTAACTTATAATTAACTCTATCATTTCTCGTCCTCATTTAAGAGACTTAGCCTAATGTGTAGTTAAGGAATCAAAGCTAAGTGCTCAACACGCACGGTCGAGTCAAAAATTACTCTTATTCTCGCCATCGGAAAACCTACATTCGTGTCTTCAAACACTTATAAAATATGAGAAAAATTTTAAAATTTGGCCATTTTTAGCCTTATTTTGCAACAAAACGATAAACAAAAAGATAAACTTTAGAAAGCGTGAAGGTTTGGCAAGGCAAGTATCTATTCAGTTATAATCAGTTTTTTTAAAAATTAAGTGGAATGTGACGTGGTGAAATGAGGCGTGTGATTGGTGGGATGGTTGAGTGGGGTGACGTGGAGGGTTGTGACTGGATGGGGAGGTTTTTCTGTCTTGGCAGATAAGGTCCCCAAGGTTTCATACTCCTTCCACTTTGTAAAAATATGCTATAAACGCCCAATTTGTACTTAACAACTTTTGCCAAGTTGTCAAAAATGGCACAACAACTTCCAAAACTTTATCCAAGGGTTTTAAATGTATTTCTTGGATTCTTCAAGGACTGGTCTTGTACAATCTTCAAACATGGAGGACCATACTTATACAAATAACATTTGGAGGGTCATTTGTGACAAGTTCTTCAAAGATGAGGGACTAAAGTTGCCAATCTTCAATTCTTCAAGGGTCATTTTGCAAAATCCAAACTTGGGCCCGGTTCATTGTGCGACTTCGTTTCCCATGTTTGTTTTTGAATGATTCTTGTGATCTTTTTCCATTTCCTCAATATCCGTACCTAAAAATACACAAGTAACAAACACGAGCATATATTTGGCATTTTCAATGATATTTTATGCATTTTAAGCCCGATTTGGACGATGAGACCATGTATAAAAGCAGTCTCATCAATAGCATGTTTTATCTCAGGTCCATGAAGAAGGTACTCAAGGAAGGCGGTTTCATGCAGCTTGCTAAATTAAAATGTTTTAGCCCGGTTTTCTAAACTATGTCTATTCAAAGAACTTTTATCGTTTGGTTGGTTGTGTAAACCTTAAAACTATTTGGGACCGTGTGTGGACTGTTTTCTCTTTAAACAAATGAATGGATGTATGTTTTATTAAAACAACTCATTTTGAGGCGTTTTCAATGATATTGAGGTTGAACCATGACAATAACACCCAATGACCCTTCCGCTGCTATGACCCGAAATTGGGGGTGTTACAGATTGGTATCAGAGCTCAAGTTATAGAGAACGAAAAGATTTTTCAAAAATAAAATTTTGAAATCTTTTGACTATAACATCTGCAAGCGAAACCTCTGAGTTGCCAATGGACGAGAATAAGAAAAGTATATATATGTTATAAATATTTAATTATTATTTATGCTTAAAGCATAATGGATTACATTTATTTATTTATAAATGTTTATTATTTGATTATTATAATACTAATACGTTATTTACAAACGACGCTGATTGTCACAATATAAATCCCTGTCTTTTGACTCATTCCTCGTGAATCTTTGTTCCTTGTCTAAATTCTACTCTTTGTTCTATCATCGATTCTTGTTTCTTTTCATCTATCTATTCTTATTTTGTGTTATTCATGTTTTGTTATCACGAGCGTTGAATGATTACTCATTTTGATGTGAATTGTGTAACAAGATCATGCCGCTAAAAAAGTTGACTGAGACTCAGTTACGTGCTATAGTAGCTGATCAATTTCAGATATCTATGAATGCATTTATGGCAAATATGAATAATGGAGCCGGTGGATCTGGTGGAGCTGGTGGATCTGGTGGAGCTGGTGGATTCGGTGGAGCTGGTGGATCTGGTGGAGCTGGCGATACTAGAGCTGGCAACACTGGAACTGGCACTACTGGAGCTGGTAACACTAGAGCCGATAATACTGGAGCTGGTAATACGGGAGCTGGCAATGCTGGTGCTGGAACTGGTGATGCTGATAGACCAGTGATTCCTGAAAACAAGAAGTGTAATTATACCTCGTTCATGAAATGCAAACCTCCAACTTTTAAGGGTACTGAAGGTGCTGTTGGGTTAATGCAATGGTTTGAAAAATTGGAATCCGTGTTTCGATTTAGTGGAAGTGAGGAAGGAGACAAGGTGATGTTTGCCTCTGCTACTCTTCAAGGGCGAGCATTAACTTGGTGGAATGGACGAATGGCATCAATGGGTATGGATGCTGCTTATGCTACACCTTGGGTTGAAGTAAGAAGGTGGATGACTGAGGAATTCTGTCCAAGGAGTGTTATTCAGAGGTTAGAACAGGAACTATATAGGTTGAGACTGAAGGGTACTGACATCGATGGATATACAAACAGATTCCATGAACTTGCTCTACTTTGTCCAAACAAAGTTAGCCAAGAATACTTGAAGGTGGAGCAGTATATTCGAGGTTTACCTACCAACATCCGTGGTGATGTGACCTCATCTAAACCTGCCAATATTGATGAAGCTGTTCGTATGGCCTACCAACTAAGGGGTCAAATCATCCAAGACAAGGATGATGGTGTTTCTGAAGGTAACAAAAGAAGAGCTGAAAATGATAGTGATGATCATGGTGGTAACCGTCAATCTCACAACAGGAATCAAAACCGAAGGAGGGGTAATGCTAATGTGATGACTGAAACTGCATCTGCTGATAAGGGAACCAGATGTCAGCGCTGCAAGAAGTCTCATACTGTTGAATGTGCTAAGTGTGGAAGTGCAACAAGTTAGGTCACAAGACTGAAGACTGCTGGGGACCAGGAAAGAAGGGAGTGACGTGTTTTAACTGCCAAGGTAAAGGACACACGAGGAACCAATGGCCTCAACCTCCGAAGAATGCACGTGGTGGAGATAACCAGGGAAAAGCTTATCAGTTGGGTGAAGCCGAAGCGAAGCAAAACCAGAAAGTTGACACTGGTACGTTTTTACTGAACAACCGTTACGCTACAGCTTTATTTGATTCTGATGCGGACAAAATCTTTGTGTCTACAAGTTTTAGTACCTTAATTGATATCAAACCGGTCGAATTAGACTCGAGTTATGAGGTAGAACTAGCTGATGGTAAATTAGTGAGTACCAATCGTGCGCTCCTAGGATGTTCTCTTAATCTTCTGAACCGTATTTTTAAGATAGACTTGATGATTGTCGAATTGGGAAGTTTTGATATTATTATCTGAATGGATTGGCTATCCAAGTATAACGCGTCTATCTTGTGTGGAGAAAAGAAAGTTAGGATTCCCTTGGATGACAAGACCATGGTTATCGAAGGTGATCAATATAATTCACGACTAAAAATCGTTTCGTGCATTAAGGCTCGTAAGTATATCGAAAGAGGTTGTGAGTTATTCCTAGCTAAAGCAGTGGAGAAGGAATCGAAGGAGAAACGTGCTGAAGATGTACCTGTTATCCGTGACTTCCCTGAAGTGTTTCCGAAAGATTTGCCTGGACTTCCGCCTCCAAGGCAAGTAGAATTCCAAATTGATCTAATTTCTGGTGCTGCACCCGTGGCTCGTGCGCCATATCGTTTAGCCCCATCCGAGCTGAAGGAGTTATCTGTGAAATTGCAAGAGCTATCTGATAAAGGTTTTATACGACCGAGTTCGTCACCTTGGGGAGCTCCTGTCTTATTCGTTAAGAAGAAAGATGGTTCATTTCGTATGTGTATTGATTACCGAGAGCTGAATAAGCTAACGATCAAGAATCGTTATCCGCTTACAAGAATTGATGATTTATTTGATCAACTTCAAGGTTCTCGTGTTTTCTCCAAGATTGATCTTAGTTCTGGTTACAATCAACTTTGCATACGTGAGGAAGATATTCCTATTATGGCGTTTAGAACTCGTTATGGTCATGATGATTTTCTGGTTATGCCTTTTGGTTTGACTAATGCACCTGCTGTATTCATGGATTTAATGAATCGCATTCGTAAGCCGTATCTTGATAAATTCGTGATCGTTTTCATAGATGATATTCTAATCTACTCTAAGAGCAATGAAGAGCATGCCGAACACATAAGGATTATTTTGAACTTGTTGAAGAACGAAAAGTTGTACGCTAAATTCTCAAAGTGTGATTTTTGGCTTAATTCTGTACAATTTCTCGGACATGTGATTGATAAAAGTGGAGTACATGTTGATCCTGCAAAGATCGAAGCCATCAAGAATTGGAGTGCTCCGACTACTCCAACTGAAGTGCGACAATTTCTAGGTTTGGCTGGTTACTACCGAAGGTTTATTGAAGGATTCTCTTTGATATCGAAACCATTAACTAAGCTGACTCAGAAGAATAAACCGTATGTGTGGGGCGATGATGAAGAAGAAGCTTTCCAAACCCTGAAGATGAAACTTTGTAGTGCGCCGATTTTATCGTTACCTGAAGGAAGTAAAGACTTTGTTGTTTATTGCGATGCATCTCTACGAGGATACGGTACTGTTCTCATGCAACATGAAAAGGTGATCGCATATGCCTCTAGACAATTAAGGAAGAATGAGGAGAACTACACTACCCATGACTTGGAATTGGGCGCTGTGGTTTTTGCTCTGCGACTTTGGAGACATTATCTATATGGCACGAAGTGTACAATATTCACTGATCATAAAAGCCTACAATACATACTGGATAAAAAGGAGCTGAATATGAGGCAACGTCGATGGGTTGAACTCTTGAGTGATTAGGACTGCGAAATTCGTTATCATCCAGGAAAGGCGAACGTGGTAGCTGACGCGTTAAGTCGAAAGGAAAGGGAGAAACCGATTCGAGTGCGTGCTTTGGTAGTGACAGTTCATAATGACTTACCTGAGCAGATTCGAAACGCACAAATCGAAGCATGCAAGAAGGAAAATATTGCAGCCGAAAGATTTAGAGGAGACGGTGAAACATTCGAGACGCGAGTCGATGGTATCAAATGTTTGAGAGGTAGAATTTGGTTACCATTATATGGTGGACTGAGAGACTTGATTATGTTAGAATCTCATAAGTCCAAGTATTCCATTCATCCTGGATCGGACAAAATGTACCAAGACTTGAAAAAGTTATACTGGTGGCCGAAATGAAAGCTGATATTGCAACATACGTCGCGAAATGCTTAACCTGTGCAAAAGTGATAGACGAATATCAGAAGCCGTCAGGATTACTTGTCCAACCTGAAATTCCAATCTGGAAATGGGAGCGAATTACGATGGACTTCATCACAAAACTCCCAAGGACACCATCTGGGTTCGATGCAATTTGGGTTATAGTCGATCGTTTAACTAAATCCGCTCATTTTATTCCAATCAACGAGAGGTTCGGTTTGGAGAAACTCGCCGATATTTATCTGAAGGAAATAGTGTGCAAGCATGGTGTTCCTATTTCAATCATTTCCGATAGAGATAGTCGTTTTGCTTCTGGATTTTGGAGATCACTTCAAAAGTCATTAGGAACCAATTTGGATTTGAGCACAGCCTATCATCCACAAACTGATGGGAAAAGCGAAAGAACAATCCAAACTTTGGAGGATATGCTACTTGCTTGTGTGATAGACTTTGGAAGTAGCTGGGATAAGCACTTACATTTGGCCGAATTCTCGTACAATAACAGTTATCACGCGAGTATTAAAGCTGCACCTTTTGAAGCACTTTATGGAAGAAAATGTAGATCACCCGTTAGCTGGAGTGAGGTTGGAGATGCCCAACTCACTGGACCAGATTTGATTAGAGAGATGACGGATATGAATGTGCAAATCAAGAATAGGTTGTTGTCTGCTCGAAGCCGACAGAAAAGTTATGCGGATGTGAGAAGAAAACCATTGGAGTTTAACGTGGGAGATAAGGTTATGTTAAAGGTATCACCATGGAAAGGTGTTGTACGATTTGGAAAACGTGGGAAGTTGAGTCCTCGTTATATCGGACCATTCAAGATTACATCTAGAGTAGGACCCGTGGCATACCAACTTGAACTACCACAAGAACTGTATGGGATTCATAACACTTTTCATGTGTCGAATCTGAAGATGTGTTTATCCGATGAAGAACTCGTTATACCGTTAGACGAGGTTAAGGTTGATAAAAAGTTGCACTTTATTGAAGAACCAGTCGAGATCATGGATCGTGAGGTCAAGCAACTGAAGCAAAGCCGAATACCAATTGTCAAAGTTCGATTGAACTCTCGGAGGGGACCGGAGTATACTTGGGAACGAGAAGACCAAATGTGGAAGAATTACCCTCATCTCTTTGATTTCAACAAGCGATCGGGCAAGAACGCAAGTTGATCTTCGAGGGCGAAGATCCTAATTTGGTGGGGATGATGTGACAATCCGTCAATTTCAGGTCGTTATTTTAATCTCGACTATTACGTATTACGTGTTTACTTTAATGAGAATTTCAAATTTATCGACTAACCGAGAAGGTTATGCTTGAAACTAGCGTCAAAATGTCGATTGGATGAAAACCGACAAGGAATATGTTAGGTATCGATATTATATTCTCAAATAATCATAAAATTGATTTTTATTATATTTAATCTTTATTTCTCGTGTTTTACGTTTTAATGAATGATGAGAACTATTAGTGATCGCGATACCGACGGATGCCCAAAAATTTACGTTTTATTATCGAATGTCTTGATATTTTATATTTTCGACGTTTTCGATTTAATTGCGTTTTAAGTCGTGTCGAAACTTTGTTATTTTTTTATGAAACGTTTTAACTTTCGAAAAGTATTTTTACGAAACCCGAGCCCCGTAAATATTTTTAAAATTTACAATTTACATTTTCTACATTGTAAACTATTTACTTGCATTTTTGTACCAAAACTATGCCTAAATGACAAAATCTACCCTAACCTTGGACTATTTAAACAAATTCCACTAACTATTTTATATTATAAATTCATTTTTATTTAAATAATCACACAATCTCTCTCTTTTCTTCCATTTTTGCCGTCCACCTCCCCTCCCTAATCCATCAATTTGTTCAATTTTTACATTGAATCTTACAAATCCAATTCAAGACCCATCTTGGAAATTTGATAAGCTTCATATTGGTATAAATTTTTCCTACATGCATCCACTTAATTTTTATTTTCAAATTTTGATGAAGAACATCATGTTTGATCCATTTCTATGGCTATGTATGTTGTTAATATTATTATATTCATAGTGGGGTGATGTTGCATGTATGGTTTCTTTATATTTGATTTTTATTTTATTAAACTTGGGGATGTTAGGAGTTAGTTAGATGTGTTAGTATGATATTAGGATGATATTAGGACCATAGGAATTGTTAGAATGAGTCGAAAATTTGATTTGGTATGATTTTTACATGGTCAATTTAGGCAGTAACTTTAAGGCTATTTTTGAATTACTTACTGTAAAAATCTTGTTAAACTAATAAGATAGGGTCGTAGAGAATTTTGTTAGCTTCGATTTGAGCTAAAGTATAGCTTCTAACTCATTACGAACGAAAAGTTATGGTAGTTTTAGTATTCGTGTACCGGGAGACGAGTATCGGCACAATCCGAAAATTGTTGTCGATATTTGGATCGAATCTCGGGGACTATAAAATGAGTTTTAAAAATGTTCAAGGACTTTTGTAAGTTGCTAAAACTCAGGTCATGAGTCTATTTTCAAACCCGAGTGTCGGTTTTGCAAACGAAATTGTTTAGATAAGTCAAAATGGTTTTACAAGTCAAAGGCGTAAAACTGTCCGGTTTTTGTAACACGAAGGTGTGTCGGGCAGAAGGTCTTAGAAGTAATATTTTTGAATGAAACTTAAACTGAGTCTTATTCATATTATGTGTGAGTTTGTCACCAAGTTTCGTCAAAATCGGACAAGTCTAGATAGGTTAGATTGGTGTGTACATTTGGAGTGTACATGCTGATTGCTATTTTGGACACGTAGTTCAATACTTGTATGGCGTGAGTTGAGTATTCACTATTGGACATGGTGACTTACTCAAGTGTTAAGTCATTATATAAATGACTTAGTTACTGGTCCGAGGGAAGTAAAATGATGGTTTGACTTGCGTTGACCTGGCGTCTTATGACGGGTCAATGTCAAGAGTGCAAATGTTTAAAAGAATAGTGTTGAATAAAAGGGTATAGAAAGTACACTTATATTCTAATTTTTTGGGATTTTCATGGTTATATGAAATTGAGTTTCGTATTATTTAAGTATTATTTATACTTGAGTCGTTTATTAACGAACGCGCCTTATTTGGTAGGTTGCGATCTTCGTGTTTAACGGGCATCACAAATCGTCGGCGATCGTTACATTACTATTATCGTACCAAGGTGAGTCTATAGCCTCGCTTTAACATTTTACTTGTTTTATAAAACCCGCGAGGGGGATAACATGCTTGTTTTATTAAAATAAAAGGGGTACAACGAGAAGTTGTGGACACCCTTATTATTGGAAAAGTATTTATTATAAATGAAGGGTACAACGAGAAGTTGTGGTAAACCCTCTTTCTTTTAAAATTAAACACAAAGGACCCAATTGTATGCTTAGATGAAAGTTTTTATACAAGTTTGTTTAGCTTGAAAAGACCCATGAATCGTGAATTGTTAATCGAAAGGAATGCTAATACTATGGATAGATCTATCGGGGTGACACCCAGTCCGGTCGCGACTAGCTATCGCGTGGTGTTGTGATGCACTAGTAATGAAACATCGGATGTAATTGTATAAGAGAAATATACACACTTGGCTAGGTGTGTTGGGCTGAAATAATATATGTTAACGTTCAATTTCACGAGACTTATGAAATAACAACGATAATTATGTTTGATCCACATGATTGTCAACCAAGGAAGGTTTATTCAGAATACTTGTGTTCGGTTATTTAATTTACTCTCTATAGATTCACTCAGCATTTTTGTTGACTTTATAACATGTTTTATCTCAGGTCCATAAAGAAGGCACTCAAGGAAGGCGGTTTCATGCAGCTTGCTAAATTAAAATGTTTTGGCTCGCTTTTCTAAACTATGTCTATTCAAAGAACTTTTATCGTTTGGTTGGTTGTGTAAACCTTAAAACTATTTGGGACCGTGTGTGGACTGTTTTCTCTTTAAACAAATGATAGGATGTATGTTTTATTAAAACGACTCATTTTGAGGCGTTTTCTATGATATTGAGGTTTAACCATGACAGTAACACCCAATGACCCTTCTGTTGCTATGACCCGAAATTGGGGGTGTTACAGGCGCCATTTGATAACTGGCTTTTACCTAGTATAAAAGGTTAAAGTTATTTGTTGTGGTCTAATCGAATTGATAACTGGTTAACTATGCGACTCAGCTGTCTTTTGGTGGAAACAATATTTGTCGTTGTAGTAAAATTAAATGTGCAAAACGTTAAAGTAAGTGACGGTAATTTAAAACTAAACCTAATTAAAACTTAAATTGTGTCATATTAAAACTTTTAAAAGTAAAGTTATTTAAATGACTTAAAACTAAAGCGTTGCAAAAATTAAATTTGACGAAGTACTAAAAATGTAACTTAAAAACAAAACAAAGCAAAATATAATCCTAAACTCAAAACAATCGGAAAGCTGTCACCAAGTCCATCAGAATCCAGATCGCAATGTTTCTGTCGAAATATGGCTATCGGAATTATGAGAGATGCATCCTATCGGAATGTCACTTCCATCGGAATACACCCATCGGAATATGGCTCAGATCGGAATATTGCTATACAAATTTGGGCAGCACTTCGACTTAGAAAACCTCAAGAGCCGTCGGAATATGCGATCGCAATGTACGATCGCAATCCCAGATCGGAATGAGGGGGGTTATACTCTAGATTGCAATGTCGTCGGAATACAAAACCCTCGTCCCAATTCTGTCACAATCGGAATGTGGCTAAATGGGGCTGTCGCAATGTGTAGAATCCCTTACCTTCCGATGGATTCCAAATTCGCAATAAGCACAAGTCTAAATAAGCTGAATTGAAAAACATAAATGAAATGGAAACAAAACGAGACAATAAGCTAAAAAGTTAAAACCTTTCACAATTTAAAAGACGAAACTTAATAAAATGGATTTCACAAAGATAAAACTTTTAAGAAAACTTTGAAAACAATTAAGCCAAATACCAAATAAGCACATAAGATTGTCAAACTTATGGTTTATTTCGTATGGAAACTTAAAGGGAAAAGAAAAGACAAAACCTTTAATCAAATAAGCAAAGAGATTAAGCAAAAGCTTGCTTAATCCGATTTTTAAAACAAACCAAAAACAAGAGAAAAGTAGAAGGAGAATGATAAAAGTAAACTTGATCAAAGGTAAATAAAGATTAAAGCAACAAAATTAAGAACACTTACTTGGAATTAAAATGAATTAATGTGCAAGACAAGTATTTAAATTACATGAATTTAAATGTGCAAAAATTAAAGATGGAAGACTAATTGTCACACTTAGCCAACAAAATGTAAATGAAATCCTAATGATCTATTTATAGGAGGATTAGGGAGGTGCTTAGGAAGCTTCCTCCCCCTTTCTTCTTTCTTTAATTGCATCATTAAGTCCTTAATCTTCTTAATTCTTTGACTTTAATGACTTTGTCTCGGGATTTCTTTAAACTCGTCTTGTAATTCTTCAATAAATTAGACTTGAGTTCTTCGGCTTTAAGTAAACTTCCGTCTTTTGATCTTTTCTTCGATAAATCTTCAGAATTGGTCTTGGACTTCTGTTCTTTTTGCACTCTTGATTTCTTGACTTTGTCTTTTGTCTTTTTCTTCGATAAAAGCCCGTGAATGCCCGTGTTTTCTCCCCTTTTCACATTTTCGTCCTAAATCACAACAAAAACACAAACCACGCATAATTTCTACATTTACGACATAAAATACACGTTTCGGCTTGGTTATTATTGTAGTTAAGTGGTAAAAAGGATGGGTGTTTACACACCTATCACCCCATAATCATATACATGTTTTAATAAATGTTTTTAATTAGTTTTTAAAAACATCATGATTTTATGAAATTCATTAAATCAAAACATAAAAGAAAAGAGTTAAAAAAAAGTTATACCAGATGCGTGGATCAATAAAGGATGAACACACACAAATGCTTGCACAAATTCCAAGATCAAAAATCAACCCGAACACCCCTTGTTGATGATCAAAGTGGCGGCCAAAAAGGGAGCAAAGAAAGGAATTAGGGTTTTTTCTTATTTTCTTGATTTTTGATAAATGAATATGTTTTCCTAATTTTTCTTGTTTAGTAAAAAAACAATGGGCTTGGCCCTTTTTCTTCCTAATTTCGTGGGTAGGGTCCCACATAAGGGTAACCCGTACATTTCTCGAGTCTAAATATTATAGTGTGTTCTCGTGTGTTCTCGTGTTCGTAATTTACGTGTTTTTAATTAGTTATTGATCGTGACTTAATATATTTATTCGTGTTCGCGATAAATATATATATATAAATAATTAATATTAGCTCGTGATTAAATTACGTTCATGATTTCATGATCGCATGTTTGTGATTAAAATTATTATTGGAATAATTATTGTGTGTTCATACGTAATAAATACTTATCGTGTTCTAAAAGGAAAGTTCTAATCATATACGTACGATCTTAAGGGTACTATTCAGCGTAAGAGCATGCGGGTTTTACACCACCATTGGTTGATGATGACTTGGATGAAATAGAAGTAGTTAAAGACAAAGAAGTTAGAAAAATAGGAGTTGAAGACCTTAGTGTTGAAAAGGAAGTAAACATTAAGGAGTCTAAGGATCATACTCTCAATAATATCATTGGTGACTTAAATCAAAGGACCCTAAGATCTCAAGTCGAAAACAAAAGCAACTTCTTTTGTTTCGTCTCCTTAATTGAACCAAAGAATGTTAAAGAAGCTTTGACGGATGAGAGTTGGGTCATTGCGATGCAAGAAGAATTTAATCAATTCGTTGCTAATGATGTTTAGGAACTTGTTCCTCCACCTTGAAGTTCTACCATTATAGGAACCAAATGGGTCTATAGGAATAAGTTAGATAAGAATGGTGTTGTGTCTCGTAACAAGGCTAGACTTGTAGCTCAAGGCTATAATCAACAAGAAGGGATTGATTATGACGAGACATATGCACCGGTAGCAAGATTAGAATCCATTAGAATCCTTTTATCCTACGCGTGTGCCATAGACTTTAAGCTTCAACAAATGGATGTAAAGAGTGTGTTTCTTAATGGTTTGATCAATGAGGAGGTATATGTGGCTCAACCTCCCGGCTTCATTGATTTTGAGAAACCGGATCATGTTTACAAGCTTAAGAAGGTACTTTATGGTCTTAAACAAGCACCCAAAGCTTGGTATGATAGACTTAAAGTGTTTCTTGTTAAACATGAGTATAGCATGGGAATGGTAGACAACACACTCTTTACAAAGAAGAAAGGTTCTCACCTCATAATCGTGCAAATAAATGTTGATGACATTATATTTGGCTCAACTTGTCAAGAATTGTGTGATGACTTTGCCAAAATCATGCATGATGAGTTTGAAATGAGTATGATAGGAGAACTTAACTTCTTTTTAGGAATCCAAATTAAACAAATAGATGATGGTATTTTCTTTAGTCAATCTAAGTATGATAAAGAAATGCTAAAGAAATTTGGATTAGAAGAATCTAGACCAATGAAGACCCTAATGGCCTCGGATACTAAACTCACCGTAGATGATGATTGTGAGTCGGTAGACAACACCAAATATAGAGGTATGATTGGTAGTTTGTTGTACCTAACGGCAAGTCGAACGGATATCATGTTTAGTGTTTGCCTTTGTGCTCGCTTCCAAGAGGCTCCCAAAGGCTCTCACCTTGAAGCGGTTAAGCGTATCTTCCGATACATTAAGGGTACTATACATTTAGGATTATGGTATCCTAAAGGGACCGGTGTAGAAACCATTGTCTACACGGACTTGGATCATGCGGGATACTATGTGGACCGGAAAAGCACTAGTGGAGTTTGTGCCTTCATGGGTTGTTGTTTAACTTCTTGGTTCTCCAAGAAACAAACCGCTCTTGCGATATCTGTAACACTCTCAATTTTCGTATCGGTACAGCGGAAGGGTCTTTTAGAGTGTTACGGGATAGCACAATAACTCCAATCATAGACAACACATAAAAATGGTTGTACAAGGTTCAACATACATTCATTCGATAAAATGTTTTAAAGTGTACAACAGGTCCCAAATTATACAGGTCATTAAGTTTACAAAACATAGATCGAATGAACATTTTTAATATTATGTGGGCCATCAGAGTCCATCCGGATTACCTTCAAGCACCTGAGATAAAAACATGCAAAAATCATATCAGCGAATGCCGAGTGAATTCATAGAGTTTAATAAAACCGTTATATAAAAAATTCGTTAAAATCAGAACACAAGTATAATATCAGAAGTAAGTCCTCGTATTGCTAGTCAGGCAATATATAAATCAAGCATACATCTTAAACCGTCCATGAGACCGTAGCCTCAATATTACCATTATAGGTAATATTATTATCGTTATTAGCATCAATATTAAATCGTACTGGAATACATTATGGATTATAATTAGCCGCATGACATTGTTACCTTACTATCAAAACAACGGGCCGCGAACCCGACAAACAATTTGCCCATCTAAGTTAGCGTGTCGTCACAAAAATCACGCTATGTAAATCTTCTCATACATAAATTCGCTTACCAATCAATGTGGTACGACGGGGATCAACCGTCAAGGCGCGAACTGGGGTGATCGTCCGCAAATAGTACTATCATATGCATAAGCGTCTACCAAATCCCAGTAGTTCACAATTCATGCTAATGGGACTTTGAGTGACATAACCTAACTACTAATAATCCTTTTTATCTCGTTTATAGGATCATAGCATCTTTCGGTTCCATATCATTAAGCATACCATCGGGACTACTCGTGTTCTATTTTATCAAAAACTAGCATGTTATCTCCCTCGCGGGTTTACAAATCATTTTATAAAACATTTAAAAGAGCGCGAGGCTATGAACTCATGTTGATAATGAAAGGGGGATTATCGGCTACGGGCGTGCTTCGGTCACGGAAACCTATATAAATAATAATCGGTCTTAGACTTTTGTCCAATGACTTTATCAAAATAACAAATATTCATATGATGATTTTGTACATATGATGATGATCAAGTGGGTTTATATATTCTTATTTACTCATTTTAGCGTTTATGTATTGGTAACATTTTACTAGTTTACTAGTTTTACCTATTTACATGTTTTAAGTCCAATAAGCTTATTATAAGTTCTTTAACTTGTATTAATCCATTTTATACTTGTATTATCAGTATTGATACTTTCCATGTTAGGCCCAAATGGGTTAAGCCCAATAAGTACTTTTTATATGTGTTTAACTTATTTAGTTAAATTATTAGTCCAATATGCTAACTTAGCTCGTTAATGTTCGTATGTCCTATAGTTCGGGTTTTATCGGTTTTTACTTGTATTAGATACTTCTATATCAGTATATGACTTTTAAAACTTTACATTAGACGGGTTTGATCGTCTAAGTTTTAATTGGCGAAAAACGTTAATTTTACGGTAATAGCCGAAAAAGTCGTAAAAATCATGTTTGTATTTTTTATAACTTATAAATATTATTCAACTACCATTTTTATAAAGTGTCCATTTATTTAACCTTATACGTATTTATATAAATGAAATTTATAAGTTAGTGGGTTTTAATTTCACATTTTATACTATATTATTTGAGTGCTTATATAATAGTATTAAACATTAATTCTTCAAAATCTGATTTTTAGTTTCATCTTCACCATTTTTATCATATCTAGAGTTCTACAATGAGTTAGAAGCTCATTTTTGGATGGAATGAACTACATATTATGTGCTACAAATAAGTTCTATAGCTACTGCTCATTCCATGTCTAACTATCCTTAACAGTCCCTACAATATAAACTATTCAGATTAGCACACTCATCTTGTTTTGATCATATCTCACTCATTTTGATGATTCCATTGCATGGCAAACTCTCACATGTGTATGACATCTTATACTTACTGTAAATGGATTCCACCATACAATTTTATGAGTTTAATTCTTGGTTACTTACTGTTTTTATACAGACAACAATTTAAGCATGATTTTAGCCTTGTTTCTTATGGTTAATCATCTTTTTAAGCATATTTATCAACACTTGATCCACACACAAAATTTTTATCATCATATATTCATCATATACATATACAATAAGAAAGAAAATACATTTTATCTTTACAAAAATAACAAGAGAAATGGAAAGGATGATCTTCTTTACCAACCAAGATTATATCTTGTTTTTGGAAGACAACAACTTGATGAACACCAAATATATCTCCAAATCATCAATCACCAAGATAGTTCGTTGAGAAATTAGCCCTAGGACACAAGCAAATCACCTCCTTTGTTGTTAAAATGGCCACCAATCAATCAAGGCTTCAAGGTTTCTCCATAATATGGCTAGATAACATGTATCTTGTGGCTAGAAAAGATCAAATGGTGGTGTTGTATGGTGAAGTGGGACGGCAAAGGTAGAGAGAGAGAGAGTATGTGTGAGTTGTTTGCATGTAAAATGGAAGTAATGGGAAAGTTAGATGGTTATGCTAGTTTTTAGTGGGTGAAGAAGCTTCAAAATGAAGCTAAGTTACAAGTGTAGCTTAAGTTAGTGTAAGGATGCCACATCTTTTATGTGGTGTCCCTAGTTTGGCCGTCCCTTAGATAGTGGGGTGGGATAAATTAGTTTGTCCCATCCCGCTAATTTACGGGTATTCTTCGATTCTAGTTTCCTCGATTTGCGTGCCCTCGGATCGTTTTACGGAAAACGTTTTTGTAAATTATGGATCAACGGCACAAAACGAATCTAATAAAAATTGTCTCATCAAAAACGGAGTTCAAAAACGTAAATACGTAATCCTAAGGTTTCCAGTTTAGTCGTAAAGGACGCTAAATTATGCACGTAAGCCCAAATTTAAATCCGTAAATTGTGCGTTCATCAACCAACACAAAAATAAGTTTCAAAATATTATACGAGAAAATAATTCACTACCTGAAAATGTTAGATTGTCACAGCTTTTCCTCCTAAAAGGGATCAACGTCCTCGTGATCCATTTCATTTTGATGTCCGTTTCTTATTGAAATCGAAGAGGTGCAGATATTTCTTCCACATTTCATCCTCTCGTTCCTAAGTATATTCCGGTCCATGCTTTGAATTCCATCGGATTTTGACAATAGGTATCCGACTTTGTTTCAGTTGCTTTACCTCACGATCCATAACCTCTACGGGTTCTTCGATAAAATGCAACTTCCCATCTATTCTAACCTTATCCAACGAAATTTTCTCATCACTCACTGCTAGACATTTCTTTAGATTAGATACATGGAATGTGTTGTGAACACCATGAAGTTCTGGGGGTAACTCTAGTTTGTAAGCCACCGGGCCTACTCTAGATAAAATCTTAAAGGGTCCAATATAGCGGGGATTCAATTTTCCTCGCTTTCCAAATCTTATAACGCCTTTCCATGGCGATACTTTCAACATTACTCGGTCACCTACTTTAAACTCCATCGGCTTCCGCCGCACATCCGTGTAACTTTTCTGTCTACTACGGGCAGTCAACAACCTATTCTTAATCTGAACTATCATCTCCGTAGTCTCCCAGATCAATTCCGGTCCCGTGAGGTGGGTATCCCCAACTTCACTCCAACATACAGGAGATCTACACTTCCTACCCTACAAAGCTTCAAACGGTGCAGCCTTAATACTAGAATGGTAACTATTGTTATACGAAAACTCTGCTAACGGCAAATGTTTATCCCAATTCTTACCAAAATCTAACACACAAGCTCTCAACATATCTTCTAATGTTTGTATCGTCCTTTCACTCTGCCCATCAGTCTGGGGGTGATAAGCAGTGCTCATGTCGAGATTCGTTCCCAAAGATCTTTGGAGAGATTTCCAAAAATTCGATGCGAATCTAGGATCTTGATCTGAAATGATCGATATAGGCACTCTATGCTTGCATACAACATTATCAAGGTATATACGAGTCAACTTCTCCAGTGAGAACTGCTCTTTAACCGGAATGAAGTGTGCTGATTTGGTCAATCTGTCGACAATAACCCAAATCGAGTTGTTTCCAGATGATGTTCTAGGAAGCTTGGTGATAAAGTCCATCGTAATTCGCTCCCACTTCCATTCAGGAATCTTTGGTTGTTGAAGTAGTCCTGATGGCTTTTGATGTTCAGCTTTGACTCTAGCACAAGTCATGCATCGAAGAACATACATAGCAGTATCAGCTTTCATATTCGGCCACCAGTACAACTTCTTCAAATCATGGTACATCTTATCAGATCCCGGATGAATGAAATACTTAGATTTATGGGATTCTAACAAAATCAAATCTCTTAAGCCTCCAAACTTAGGTATCCACATACGACCTCTTAAGCATTTCACTCCATCAGCTCTAACCTCTAAAGGATCTCCTTCTCCTCGGAACCCTTCATTAACAAAATTTTCCTTCTTGCAAGCTTGTATTTGCGCATTTCTAATTTGCTCAGGCAAATTATTGTGCACGGTCAAGACTAGAGAACGTACCCTGATAGGCTCTCTATCTTTCCTACTTAATGCATCGGCAACAACATTGGCTTTTCCTGAGTGATATTTTATATCACAATCATAATCACTTAACAACTCTATCCATCTTCATTGCCTCATGTTCAATTCCTTCTGATCGAGAATATACTGTAGGCTTTTGTGATCGGTGAATACCGTACACTTGGTGCCATACAGATAATGTCTCCAGAACCTAAGAGCAAAGACTACAGCTCCTAACTCAAGATCATGAGTAGTATAATTCTCCTCATTCTTCCTTAATTGCCTAGAAGCATAAGCTATCACTTTTTCTCGCTGCATCAAAACAGCTCCATAACCTCTAAGAGATGCATCACAATACACTACAAAATCTTCACTCCCATCGGGTAATGATAAAATTGGCGCACAACATAATTTTTTCTTCAATGTCTGAAATGCTCCATCCTCATCAATTCCCCAAACGAAAGGTTTATTCTTCTGGGTAAGTTTAGTCAAGGGTTTAGCTATTAGAGAAAATTCTTTAATGAATCGCCTATAATAGCCAGCCAATCCTAAGAACTATCGCACTTCCGTTGGTGTTGTCGGTGCAGACCAATTCTTAATAGCTTCAACCTTTGCAGGATCAACATGAATTCCATCTTTCTTAATCACATGACCAAGAAATTGCATAGAATCTAACCAAAAATCACATTTCGAAAACTTAACATACAACTTTTCATCCTTTAACAAATTCAAAATAATCCTTAAATGTTCTCTATGTTCATCTTCATTCATAGAATAGATTAGAATATCGTCAATAAACACAATCACAAATTTGTCCAAGTAGGGCTTGCACACTCGATTCATTAAATCCATGAAAACCGCAGGTGCGTTAGTTAACCCAAATGGCATTACTTGAAATTCATAGTGTCCATAACGAGTTCTAAATGTAGTTATAGGAATATCTTCTTCACGGACGCGAAGTTGGTGATATCCTGACCGCAAATCTATCTTAGAATACACACTAGATCCTTGTAGTTGATCAAACAAATCATCAATCCTTGGTAAAGGATATCAATTTTTAATTGTCAACTTATTCAGTTCCCTATAGTCAATGCACATACGGAAAGATCCATCCTTCTTCTTAACGAACAAGACTGGAGCTCCCCAAGGCGACGAGCTCGGTCGAATAAAACCTTTATCAGACAACTCCTTAAGTTGCTCAGATAACTCCTTTAATTCAGAAGGGGCTAATCGGTAAGGCGCACGTGCCACCGGTGCAGCACCAGGAATTAAATCGATTCGAAACTCTACTTGCCTTATCGGTGGAAGTCCGGGTAAATCTTTAGGAAATAACTCAGGAAATTCACAAATAATAGGTACACCTTCCAATCGTTTCTCCCTAGACTCATTCCCGGTCACTTGAGCTAAGAATAACTCACAACCGTTCCTGATGTACTTTTGGACTTTAATACATGAAACGATTTTCAAACGGGATTCACCTCGATTACCATCAATTACTAACGTCCTATTCCTAAGAGGAATCTTAACCTTCTTCTCTCCACATAAAATAGTAGCATTATTTAACGACAACCAATCCATACCAATAATAATATCAAAACTACCTAATTCTATCAACATCGGATCAATCGAAAAGGAATAGTTCAAGAGATTTAGAGAGAATCCTTCTAATAGCTTATTAGTTTTCACTAATTTACCATCAGCCAATTCCACCTCGTAACTGGTATTTATCTCAACAGGTTCAATGTCAATAAGGGCACTAAATTTAGTGGATACAAAGCTCCTATCAGCACCCGAATCAAATAAAGCAACAACATAATGATTGTTGAGTAAAAACGTACCGGTAACGACATTCGGATCCTCTTTCTTCACCTCGACTGTTCCAAGTTGATAAACACCACCTTGGTGGTTTCTTCCAGGTACAATCGCTTTCAACTTGGGGCATTCCGATTTCCTATGACCTTCTTCATTACAGTTGAAGCAAATGGTTCCCTTTTTACACCTTTCAACCTTGTGTCCAAGCTTTCCGCAAGTTTGGCACTTCCAGCAGTCGCCAGCATGCCTCTTGTTGCCACACTTAGGACATCTATCATCGTTGCGTGGTGTGTTGTTGGTAAGAGCATTTGCATTCCCCTTTCTCTGGTTTTGAAGGCGATTGAAATTCTTCCTATTATCACCTCTATCTACACGATCACCGTCTCGCTTTCTTTTCTCACCAATACGGTCTTCATCTTCCCTATCCTGAATTATCTGTCCAATGAGTTGGTAAGCCATTCGAACAGCATCATCAATGGTCAGTGGTTTCGATGATGTCACGTCCCCCCGGATATTCTTGGTCAACCCTTTAATATATTGTTCAATTCGGATCTCTTCGGGTTCCACCAATCGAGGACATAACAAGGCCAACTCATGGAATCGGTTTGTGTAACTATCAATGTCCACACCTTTCATTCTCAAATGAATCAACTCTTGTTCTAACCTAATGATCACACTACGGGGACAAAACTCCAAAGTCATCCACTTCTTAATTTCAGCCCAAGGAGTAGCATTAGCAGCATCAATACCCATGAAAGCAATTCTCCCGTTCCACCAAGTCAACGCACGACCTTTAAGAGTAGCCATAGCAAAAGTCACCTTATCTTCCTCCTTACACTTACTAATCCGAACACCGACTCAATCTTCTCAATCCACTGGCTTAATCCTACAGCACCTTCAGTTCCATTAAAAGGTAGAGGTTCACACTTCATGAACGTCACATAAGTACAACCACCAACTTCAGGTGCATTAGTTCCAAGTCCTCCTATATTTCCTCCAGCATTAGCATTCACATTATTAGCATTCACATTCACATTAGTACCACCAATTCCACTACCACCAGCTCCACTACCGCCAGCTCCACTACCGCCAGCTCCACTACCGCCAGCTTCACTACCGCCAGCTCCACTACCGCCAGCTCCACTACCGCCAACTTCATTTCTAGCATTTGCCATAAATTCAGTCATAGATGCGGTAACTTGCTCCGTAATAATCCTACGTACATCATCCTCAGTCACAGCTTTCTTGGGCGGCATAGTTCTATAATTTCACAATTTCAAAGTATTAAGCATTCACCCAATCGAGGGATTTATATAATGTGGATTGAATTCATAATCAAGATACAAATAAGGCACAATATGGAATTCAAGACAAGATACATATTTCATTGGATTTGAAACAAAAGCATTGCCTTAATTACATCCCATATCAAAGTTCTAGCACTATACATACTCAAAATTTGTGCCAAGTCTACTACTAACAAGTCGGTTCAGTCAAAGTTACAAAAGGTACAAAAGATACAAAGGTCACTAATAAACACAGACTGGTCTACTGAGAACCGCCAGATGGCCCATCATCCATCGTCTTCTGTATCTTTGTCGGACGATCGCTAGACACATCTTCAGCTGGGCGCTTACGGATCACTCCTCTTTCAACCATGTCAGCATAAAATCTACTATGCCAACCCACAGATATATTCAACTCCTTCTCAGCTTTCTCACGCATCGCACGAGCTACATTCAACTGAATCTCCATAGAATTCACCTTTTTCTTCATAGCAGCAAACTCACCACTTTCTAACACAGATAACCTCCTAAAAGCCTCATTCAACCCACGCTCTACATCAGTCAAATCCAAACTAAGCAATTCCCGCTCTTTCTCACCAACCTTAGTCTTCGAATCCAAATACGTAACATGAGTCTGAACAACACCTAATCCAATCTCTGTCATACTACTCTTAACACGGGAAGCATCTAAATCACGTCTCAAGGCCCATGGTGCAAGACCATCCATATGAGTAGCCTCTCGAGCACTAGACGACTCTCCTATCACACGTCCACGAGTAGCAATACCATCAGTACCTTCAAGTGCGTTATCATCCTCATCCTCCTCTGATTAAGAATCAGATTCAGACGATTCAGACATTTCATCTCTAGGTAGCTCAACCTGAGAATCAGACAAATAAACTGGTGGGGGTAAGGGCTCGCCCTCTGGAACATCATAAGGGTAAATAAGCTCGGCTTCCTCATCATCATCAACCTCATCGTCTATACCTATATCCTCCTCGACATCCTCGTCGTCAATCTCATCATCTAAATTATCTAACCCAATCTCATCACCATTCTCAATATCAACATTATCAATCTCATTTTCTACCATATCAACCTGAGGGGAAATCTGATCTCCTAGTCCTATCTCAGGCTCAGGATCCTCAAATGGTTCCTCCTCATCATCCATATCATAATCTACTAAGTCAAAATAAGGATCATCATCTACATTAGGTTCGGGAATAGCATGGTTCTCTACAGGAATATTAGGGTCAGCCATGACAATCTGCATTTATATATATATCTCGTATTAGGATAACATACTTATTAAACAATTACATACTGAAATCATGATATATACATATATATAAATTAAATTATATATATCAAAATATATATCTTCTCAATAGGGCTTGTTGGTAACGTCGGAGATCTTTGGCACCGTTATAGTCAAAAGATTTTTCAAATATTTTCTCAAATGTTCATAGTTAAAAGATTTTGAAAAGTTTTGTTCAAACCCATGGTTTTTAAAATCTTTTGTTCTCTATAACGAGAGCTCTGGTACCAAACTGTAACACTCTCAATTTTCGTATCGGTACAGCGGAAGGGTCTTTTAGAGTGTTACGGGATAGCACAATAACTCCAATCATAGACAACACATAAAAATGGTTGTACAAGGTTCAACATACATTCATTCAATAAAAAGTTTTAAAGTGTACAACAGGTCCCAAATTATACAGGTCATTAAGTTTACAAAACATAGATCGAATGAACATTTTTAATATTATGTGGGCCATCAGAGTGGATCTCCATCCGGATTACCTTCAAGCACCTGAGATAAAAACATGCAAAAATCATATCAGCGAATGCCGAGTGAATTCATAGAGTTTAATAAAACCGTTATATAAAACAATCGTTAAAATCAGAACACAAGTGTAATATTAGAAGTAAGTCCTCGTATTGCTAGTCAGGCAATATATAAATCAAGCATACATCTTAAACCGTCCATGAGACCGTAGCCTCAATATTACCATTATAGGTAATATTATTATCGTTATTAGCATCAATAGTAAATCGTATTGGAATACATTATGGATTATTATTAGCCGCATGACATTGTTACCTTACTATAAAAACAACGGGCCGCGAACCCGACAAACAATTTTCCCATCTAAGTTAGCGTGTCGTCACAAAAATCATGCTATTTAAATCTTCTCATACATAAATTCGCTTACAAATCAATGTGGTACGACGGGGATCAATCGTCAAGGCGCGAACTGGGGTGATCGTCCCCAAATAGTACTATCATATGCAAAAGCGTCTACCAAATCCTGGTAGTTCACAATTCATGCTAATGGGACTTTGAGTGACATAACCTAACTACTAATAATCCTTTTTATCTCGTTTATAGGGTCATAGCATCTTTCGGGTCCATATCATTAAGCATACCATCGGGACAACTTGTGTTCTATTTTATCAAAAACTAGCATGTTATCTCCCTCGCGGGTTTACAAATAATTTTATAAAACATTTAAAAGAGTGTGAGGCTATGAACTCACGTTGATAATGAAAGGCGGATTATCGGCTACGGGCGTGCTTCGGTCACAGAAACCTATATAAATAATAATCGGTCTTAGACTTTTGTCCAATGACTTTATCAAAATAACAAATATACATATGATGATTTTGTACATATGATGATGATCAAGTGGGTTTATATATTCTTATTTACTCATTTTAGCGTTTATGTATTGGTAAATTTTTACTAGTTTACTAGTTTTACCTATTTTCATGTTTTAAGTCCAATAAGCTTATTATAAGTTCTTTAACTTGTATTAATCTATTTTATACTTTTATTATCAGTACTTATACTTTCCATGTTGGGCCCAAATGGGTTAAGCCCAATACGTACTTTTTATAAGTGTTTAACTTATTTAGTTAAATTATTAGTCCAATATGCTAACTTAGCTCGTTAATGTCCGTATGTCCTATAGTTCGGCTTTTATCGGTTTTTACTTGTATTAGATACTTATATATCAGTATATGACTTTTAAAAACTTTACATTAGAGGGTTTGATCGTCTAAGTTTTAATTGGCGAAAAACGTTAATTTTACGGTAATAGCCGAAAAAGTCGTAAAAATCATGTTTATAGTTTTTATAACTTATAAATATTATTCAACTATCATTATTATAAATTTCCATTTATTTAACCTTATACATATTTATATAAATCAAATTTATAAGTTAGTGGGTTTTAATTTCACATTTTATACTATATTATTTGAGTGCTTATATAATAGTATTAAACATTAATTCTTCAAAATCTGATTTTTAGTTTCATCTTCACCATTTTTATCATATCTAGAGTTCTACAATGAGTTAGAAGCTCATTTTTGGATGGAATGAACTTCAAATTATGTGCTACAAATAAGTTAGTTATAGCTACTGCTCATTCCATGTCTAACTATCCTTAACAGTCCCTACAAAACAGACTATTCAGATTAGCGCACTCATCTTGTTTTGATCATATCTCACTCATTTTGATGATTCCATTGCATGGCCAACTCTCACATGTGTATGACATCTTATACTTCCTGTAAATGGATTCCACCATGCACTTTTATCAGTTTAAGTCTTGGTTACTTACTGTTTTTATACAGCCAACAATTTAAGCATGATTTTAGCCTTGTTTCTTATGGTTATTCATCTTTTTAAGCATATTTATCAACACTTGATCCCCACACAACATTTTTATCATCATATATTCATCATATACATATACAATAAGAAATAAAATACATTTGATCTTTACAAAAATAACAAGAGAAATGGAAAGGATGTTCTTCTTTACCAACCAAGATTATATCTTGTTTTTGGAAGACAACAACTTGATGAACACCAAATATATCTCCTAGATCATCAATCACCAAGATAGTTTGTTGAGAAATTAGCCCTAGGACACAAGAAAATCACCTCCTTTTTGTTAAAATGGCCACCAATCAATCAAGGCTTCAAGTTTTCTCAATAATATGGCTAGATAACATGTATCTTGTGGCTAGAAAAGATCAATTGGTGGTGTTGTATGGTGAAGTGGGACGGCTAAGGTAGAGAGAGAGAGAGTATGTGTGAGTTGTTTGCATGTAAAATGGAAGTAATGGGAAAGTTAGATGGTTTTGCTAGTTTTTGGTGGGTGAATAAGCTTCAAAATGAAGCTAAGTTACAAGTGTAGCTTAAGTTAGTGTAAGGATGCCACATCTTTGATGTGGTGTCCCTAGTTTGGCCGTCCCTTAGATAGTGGGGTGGGATAAATTAGTTTGTCCCATCCCACTAATTTACGGGTATTCTTCGATTCTAGTTTCCTCGATTTGCGTGCCCTCTGGTCGTTTTACCAAAAATGTTTTTATAAATTATGAATCAACGGCACAAAACGAGTCTAATAAAAATTTTCTCATAAAAAACGGAGTTCAAAAACGTAAATACGTAATCCTAAGGTTTCCGGTTTAGTCGTAAAGGACGCTAAATTATCCACGTAAGCCCAAATTTAAATCCGTAAATCGTGAGTTCATCAACCAACACAAAAATTAGTTTCGAAATATTATACGAGAAAATAACTCACTACCTGAAAATGTTAGATTGTCACAATATCCACCACAGAAGCCGAGTATGTGAGTGCCAGAAAATCATGCCAACAATCTCTATGGATGAAGCAAGCGCTTGTTGATTACGAGATTTATCTTGATGATGTTCCCATCATGTGCGACAATAAAGGTGCTATAGACCTTAGCAAGAATCCCGTGCAACATTCGCGAACCAAGCACATAGAAATTCGCCACCATTTCCTTAGGGATAATGTTCAAAAGGGGAACATTTCGATTGAGAAGGTACCCTTCGAGGATAACTTAGCCGACATCTTCACTAAGCCACTTAAGAGGGAACCTTTTAATTACTTGCGTCTAGGTCTAGGATTAATGGAACATATTCCTTAATTGCTTTCCTCTTATTGAGTCTCTTATTTTCTTTTGCGTCTTTTATCACTTTGAGTCATTGAGTCTCCTAAACTCTTCTTGAAAATCTTCTCTTCTCCGTTTCAAAATTCTCAAAGTCTCTTTCGAAAATGGTCGAGAAATGTTTTGACATTGTTAACTCAATCTAAAAATGTTTTTCATATATTCTCGCTATTAATCTCGAGCTTACATAATTCATATGTATGATTCTCTTAAACATAGCAAGAACAAGATAGAATCATAGAGGATCATTGTGTCGTGACTTAAGGTATTGTCTTACACACCTCCTACATCGTTTTTTATTTTAAAATCCATGTATTTTGGTCAAATCTCTATTTGGTGAGTTCGTATGTATTTTATTTGTCTATCTTTGCTTTTAAGCATATCCCTATGATTAGTTAGACTAGAAAAATAAGATTTGCTACATTGAAAAAATCTTCCTTCACCATCAAAACACAGCCTTTGTAGGCGGTTCCATATATGAACCGCGGTCCCTTAGAGATAAGGAACCGCCAGAAGTGATAAGGAACCGCGTACAGTGCTTCCTTTTTCGGGTATTTCTGAAACTCCAAATTTGTTTCAACACTTTTGGGAATCTTTGTTTCAACCCTTTGACCAACCTAAAAATACCTTGAGCCTTCACTATTTAACCATAAGCATTTTGCCATACTTCACATCCCAAAATGTCTTATTCTCCTAATGAAAGCCTTGTCTCTCCTCCATTTTCCCCAATTGCTTTCAATCCCAACTCACCCACGAACACTTTCAATCCCAACTCACCCAAAAACACTTTCAATCAAAATTCACCCAAGAACACTCTTAATCACATTTCTCCTACCAAGAATGTTGATTGTGGAAAATCTTTTCTTCCACCACCACCCTTTAGTGTTCTTCCTCCTTCTCTTGATAATGTCATGCACCATGGGACATATTGTCATTGTTGTCAATATCAATATCTTGCTATGGCACACATCTATGAGGAGTTGAGCTACATCAAGAGTCTCTTAATCAAGCCTCCTCATCACTTTGATTATGAGATCTCCACCAAGCCACCACCACCACCTTCCGCCACTACCTTGTCTTTCATATAAGGATTGGTTGCTTATCCACAAGACACCTAATTCAAGAAAATCTTAGAATTCTAGATTAACTAGGATT
Source organism: Glebionis coronaria (assembly GCA_025667525.1). Classification (NCBI taxonomy): domain Eukaryota; kingdom Viridiplantae; phylum Streptophyta; class Magnoliopsida; order Asterales; family Asteraceae; genus Glebionis; species Glebionis coronaria. Next base: position 167,324,480 of record CM046882.1, on the reverse strand, counting down.
AGATTTATGCTTTTGGCTTATTTCCTTTTTCATTCATCTTTGTATGATTTTTTTAACATGACTTCACTTGGATCTTAGTCTTTGTGTTTTCTTCTCTTTTTTTTGACCTATAGCTATCTCTTGTTGGTTGTCTCTTTTGTTCAACTAAACCTTCTATGTAGCTTGTCACCATATCTTGATTCCTCGGTGCCCCAAGAAAGGGGGAGTAAGCACCAAGGGGGAGTCTTTGCAAAGTTCGTCTCTTCAACACCGACTTGTGCAACCTTTTTGCTTCGACAAAGGGGGAGAAATGAATAAATTCGTCTTCGAAAATCTTGTTTTTGTGTGATTGAGTTTATGTATTGTCGGAATCATAAAGGGGGAGATTGTTAATGCAATAATGCCTAAAAACGTTTCTTGCATTTTTTGGTCTCGCTCAGTTTTGATTACGAACAATATGTAAAAACAAGCATTTACGAAAACAACGAAAAACGAATTCTTGAGTTCAAGTATTTTTCATTTTACCTATTTTCACTTAAGGTATGAATAAACAAGTATTAACCTTAATCAAGTGATCAATTGATTTAATCTTTTCTTAAAACTCACTTTTTATTAAGTGTGACAAGTTTTTTATTAAACTTTCTTTTTAAAAAAATGTTTTATTAAATTAAATATTTGAAAATTTTAAAATGGCATATTCCTTTTTTATTTGGAATATTCTTTCAGGATATTTTAGAATCAGATAAGACCTCCACCACTAAAGGACAAAAAGGGAGCGGAGTCTACTCTAACGGTTCCCTAGTGCCTATGCGGTTCCTTATCGATAAGGTACCACCGGCGGAGATAAGGAACCGCGGGCAGATAGAGCCGTTTGCCCTTTGTCCTATAAATAGTGGACCATTCTCAGATTTTCTGTTCACCTCTTTTGCACATAAATTTCCAGATTCAAACATACTTCTTAAATCACTGAAATCCTTGATCATTTGATTGATTACTACTTGTTTAGAAGTGAATCTATCTCATTCATCCCTTCCTCTCCAAGTGCAAAGAGAAGAACACTATCCTTGTGAAGTGTTGAGTCCACCACCAAATATCCTTTGAAGATCAAATCTTATACATTTGTTGTTGTGTCATAGTTGTGAAGATCCAAGTAGTTGTGTCTATTTGGAAGTTGTGTATGTACTAAGTATAGTTGTGTAGATTGGTCCTAGCTACGATTAGGGCTCGACTTTTAGCTTAGAGTCAGAAATTAGTTAAGCAACGTGTACGGTTTTCTCCACCATAAGGAGCTTGTTGTGTAGTGAACTCTCGAGTAAGGAGTACTCGAGGAGTGGAGTAGGAACGAGGAGTGAGCTTCGATGCCGAACCACTATAAACCCTTGGTGTTTGGTTTGATCTTTCTTTACCCTTATCTCTTTACATTCTTTATTCTTTGTGCATATACATTAGTTAGTATTAGTTTAGTTACACTATCATTGTTCATATTGTGCATATTTCCTCAAGCCTATGTTTTTGAAAAATGATTTTTTTGAAAACCATCTTTTAACAAGTAAATATAAGAAACTATTCAACCACCCCCCCCTTCTAGTTTCTACAGAATCATTATCAACACTTCTATTCACACAGACGGAAATTATATCCCGAGACATCACTTGCTTCATAAGCTGATCATTTTGGCGTAAAACTCATTCTTTTTCAAGTAAACTGTTTTCATAAGCATCATCCATTTCATTGAAAACACGTCTAACTTATTCTATTTCCAAAAGCAAATCTTGATCAATATTACTAAGACAAGCTTTAACATTGTTTACAAATGGAACAATTTTGTATCGAAATGCAGCTCTTGTGTGCTCAAAATTCCATTCACCTTCCGTTATGGCCGAAGCCGTCGTACGTTCCACAATGACCTTGTCAAAATCGGCTAAGTGTTGGTGCACCGAATTTATGCTAACGGACACTTTACTTACCGGTGGAATGAACTTAGTTAAATCCTTTTTGACAAGTGTAGGAGACGTACTAGGAAGGTTTTCCTTTGACAACAGAAAACCTTTGTGCCCCTCGTTCCATAAACTTTTAGCTTATAAAAATGATCTTTATTATGCTTATCATAATCAAGCTTATGGAATTTTGAAAGAATTTTATATTGAGTTTCTTCCGCAAATGACTGTGTCTCCTCAATACTACGAACATAAGGTGCTTCTTTCGATTTGCCAATTAGGGTCACATCATAAAGACAAGGAATATATTCCTGAACTTGTTTTGCATAACCGGGATTAGGTGGTATATCTTGAAGACCCTTAAGTTCAAGTTCTTTAAACGATTTAGTTAAAAGATGAACCTTTTCTGTGGAAGCGTATTGTTTTAAAAGCTGTTGTTCTTTGAATTTAAGAAGTTCGGTAGCATTAATTTCCGATTCAAACTTTTTAGACTCGAGAGTTTTGAAATCCATTGTAAGTTTCTGAAAATCATTGAAAACTGACTCTTTTGCTTTTAATTCATTGAAAAGATTAGCTTTTAATGATTCAATTTCTTTTAAGTTTTCAATCTTTTCAAAACGAAATTGGTCAAATTCAGAACACGTTATTTTCTCTGCTTGAAGGACCATTTCAAAAGTTTTGACCTATTCCTTATACAGCGCAAGCTCAGCGGTTAGGTCGGCATTCATATCTATGGTTTGTCGAACAGCCACATTCATGTTATCAATAATATGTTTACGCACCATTACCAAATCACGTTGATTATAAGATTCCATACCCGTCGTAGCATTTGGTTGAGGTTCACTCAAATGTGTTGGATTAGATACCGCATCATTTGAGTTACTAGTTCCCGAATGCTGTTCGAGGTTGTCATTTTCATGCTCAACATGATGTGGATTATCATGAACATTATTAGATGTGGTTGGTACCTCACTGATGACATCAGAACCGTAGTGAGAGAGATTAGCAACGAGAGCAGCTTGGGCAGAGTGAATGTCATCACAATCTGAATCATATGCGTCAAGATCATCTGCTTGATAAGCTGCATTAAAAGTGGAAACGAATGCAATGCCTTCATTGTCTGCTGCCCCTGGGTCTGCAAGAAATGCTAACTCTTCTGAATCCAAAATCTTTCCTTTAGACTGAACATCGACCAAATACATCTTCTCACGAAACCACGTCGCGTCCCTTCTCCTTTTTGGTTGAGTGCATTCCCTATCCATATGACCTTGTGCTCTACAATTGTAGCAAGTCACAACCTTTTGTGGACCAACAATGCTTCTATTTCCATTAGCTTGAGAATTCACAGCTTGAGCATTCACGGTCCTTGTAGTGGGTCCATATGAATTTTGTCTTCCCTGAATAGGTTGCACCGTCACTTGACCATCTTGAACAGTGGCTTGTTTTTCGAGGATTTGACGGAGCTGATTGTTTGTTGGTGGAAAACCTCTAGTAGCAACAAGTTTTGACAAGTAGGCAGTTAGATGGTTTAAGACATCAGTAGGCGTATCATTTGGAGTAAAGACCGGTGGTTAAATTGGTGAAAGTTCATTGGAGTAGAAGGCTGGTGCTTGTGGTGCTTCAGTTGGAAAGTATCCTTGCTGAGGAGTATAGCCCATAGGATAAGTGTTAGCTTGTGAGGGTGATGCCTGATGTGCTGGTAGCTGTGGAAGAACACTTTGTTGATATGCTTGTTGTGGCATCATCAGTGGTTGATAAGATGGTTGTTGTGGTTGTTGATATGTGTGTTGTGGTGGTTGCTGCATGTATGATTGTTGTTGATAAGTGTAAGCCATGTTTTGTTGGGGGGTCATTTGTTGAGAAGCATACATGGCAAGTGGATCACGAACTTGTGGTGTAGACAACCGAGCCTCGATCACATGGCATTCGTGTTGTTAAAGAAAAGCTTGAAGTTGATCCACATTGGTGTTATGCAAGTCCTTAGCCAATTTAACAACCGTCACGTACTTACACCATTCTAAAGGAAGGGTGTTCAAATACTTTGTGTTTAATTGAAACGTAGGAATTGCCATGCCATCGATATTGAGCTCATTCAACAAAAGAGTAGATCTCAAATAGTAATCATTGAGAGTCTCCCCGGGAACATAGTCAAACTTATTAAACGTATCATAAAGCTTACACTCTCGTTCTTGTTTAGTTAATGAGGTGCCTTGCATTAGAAAACGAATTCTATCCCATAACTCTTTAGCAACTTTATGTTTGCTGACGATCTTGTAGACGTCTGGAGGAAGGGCTTGGAGAATGATGTTTGTAGCGTACTTATCACATTTGTCTTGAATCTTCATATCTCCGGTCAATTCACCCATTGTGCGAGGACGAGTAACTGTACCTCCCGTCACAATACCTTAATCTAATGCTCCATTGAGCACCGATGCCCAAATGAGATGTACATTCTCTTTGTTCAACATGTAAAGTTCCATTCGGGAAGTCCAATCCTCGTACATAGTCTTCCCCAACATTGGTGGACGATTATCCGTACCCGAGAGGATGGACTTATCCGTAAGAGATGTGTACTCCATTTCGATAAGTTAAGATTTACGAACGTTGATCGAACAATGAGAGAAAGTAAATGTGTTTGTTGTTGTGAGTTGAAGTCGAGAAACAATGTTGAAATCCCCTAAAATATGTTATCTATGACCAAAAAATTCCAGGACGAACAAAAAACACACAATTTTTTAAGGAATAATTTTTGGTTCGTCGGAATATTGATGGGAATATCTGATCGAAATACCCCTGTCGGAATAAACTATCGGAATACCCCCTGTCGGAATATACTATCGGAATACCCCCTGTCGGAATAAATCTATCAGAATACCCCCAATCGAAATAAACCTATCGGAATACCACTATCGGAATACCCTGTCGGAATAACCCTATCGGAATACCTGTCGGAATATCACTATCGGAATACCCGTCGGAATAACCTGTGTCAGAATACCACAATCGGAATACCCGACGGAATAATGGTCGGAATGATAAACCCTTTTCCGATGGAAGCTGTCGGAATATCTATACCCTTTTCCGATGGATTATGTCGGAATCGTACCCACTTTTCTCGGACAAAACTCAACCAATTCGAGATTTTAAGCCAAAAAATGATCAAAACACCCAAAAATTTTGTGTTTTTAGCCAAAGTAAATATACCAAATCTCTACCACAACTATGTAGAAGATTTATATCAAGAAAAAACCATAAAAAAACAAAAAAAATTTGGTTCGTATGAAATGGATCAAAATAGGCACAAAAAATCAAGAACACAAACACATAAACAATACAATCATCCCGTGGCTCTTAATACCATTTGTAAGATATTGTAAATCTTGCTTATGTTTAGAGAGAGAAAGAGATAGAAAGATGGTATGTTTCACACACACATTAGAGAGAGAAAGTAAAGAGTACACCTTTTACTATGTGTAAAGTATGAGAAAACCACACCCTCTCCATCCATGGAGATGGTTTATATACCAAGCCCATAATATGGGCTTGGTCTTACAATTGGGCCGGCCATACAAGCATGGACCGGGATTTTTCTTGTTTGATATATATAAAGATATCTAGACTACGAGCTACTACTTAATATATTGTTGGAGTGACCGAATCTTCCTAAATACGTAATAATGTATTTCCAACACAATCCACCTCCCCCCACCCACGGCGTTAATGTAAGGATCTTTAGTGTGACTAATATTGACTTAGAAACACCAAATATTTTCGACATAATTAAACCGGGTTTTCATAAAGAGTTTTTAAACGACGAAAAAGGAAAAGATTTTGAATTTAATTTGAATGATGTTCCTACATTAACTCCGTCATCACCACGTGATTTGAGTACTACTACCTCATCTACTCCTTTTGATGATGGTGTGTGTGGTTTTAGTATGGGGGAAGCCCCTTATATTTCCTCACACTTTTCCACCGAGGACGAGATATTCGATCCTGAAATCGCATTCTTAGGGAAATCTCGGACTTCCACCGATGCAATAAATGGAAAATATTTCTATTTGCTTGGTGTGAATCTACCTCGAGTAGCTCATTATTTTGCCCCACCCATTGTCCCGACCTTCTATTTCTTCTCATCTATTTTCTTCTACCCCTTTGGGGTTCCGCTTGCAGTGGTGTTGTGTCGTTTGTCCCATGAAAACGAAGACACCATCTTCGACCCTGAGATTTTGCAATATCAAAGGACTTAGTCCTTAAAACCGGTTTGTTTTTTAGGCCTTGTTTAACATGGAAGAACCACTTAATACCATGCCATGATAATCCCTAAATGATCACATTTATAGGGATTCGAGTCGAGCTCTTGACTCGGTTATAAAAAACGAGGTGCGTTGTAGGGGAAATCCCATGCTTATCCTTGTAAATATTTTTGATTTATAATAGTGTAATGTGGGGACTTGTGCTCTTCCAACCTATGTTTCGTGGTTGTTTGTGATTGTGATTTATTAGGAATCATCATCATCGTTGAAGCCTCTCGTGTTCTTTTTATGTATCAATCGAGCTTCGACCATTGCCTTTGAAGATTCCGATATCCGATGATATCTTATTACGTTCTAACGTTTATTATTTTAGCATAATTCATAAACGGCTATAGATTATTAGTTTTACCCTTTCCATGCTCGGGATTAAGCATTCGACTTTTTGTCTCTTGTATGGGATGTTTCACCCTTAGACTAGAAACATTGAGGATAATGTTAAGTTTTAGTATGGGGTGAATAGATACTTTACTTTGCTTACGCAATCACGCAATCTAATTTTCCTCATTTTGTTGTCATATTGTTGCAAAATAAGGCTAAAAATAGCCAAATTTTAAACTTTTTCTTATTTTTCATAAGTGTTTATATCAGAGCCCAATGTCTCGACCTGTAGGCTCTAAACTTGACATGTGACTAGTGGGTAGTCACCAGGATCTTCCTAAGACGACGTCTGATATTCCACGCATTAATATTTCAGAACCTCGTTGTTTTCAACCATGATGTTTTCCTCGGAATTGTTTTACTAATATGGATTGAACAACCGTCATCCATACTTAGTTACATGTCATTGTTTTATGCATAATGTTTTATTGTGAATTTTGACTAGTATGAACTGAACCACAATAGTCCATACTTAGTCACACGTTTTCCGTTAGGGTTAGACAGTTGGTTTTCATGCATTCATTTCATTTTTCATTTCATGTATTTGATTTCATGCATTTATTTCATGTAGCAGGTATTTTGACTAAGTAACGGTTGGTACAGGACTGGCCCTATTTAGTCGCATGTGCTTTTATCGAAACATTTTCTTTGTTTAGTGGACCGACCCCTAGGTGTCCACACTTGTCTTTTGTTTTGTGAACCGACCCATAGGCGTTCACTCATGTACATATCATCATATTTATTAACCATGCATTTTAAACTGTTTCATGCATTATAAACTGTTTCATACTTTATAAAGTATTTCATGCATCTTTTATGTTTAGGTCATGTTATATTGTGTCAGACTTACCATTTATGTTGCATTAAATTGCATTGTGAAATGACTCATAGTCGTCCACACTATCACTTCTCAAAATTCATTTCATTACAGTCATAACTTTTCATGTACCCTCATTTATTGTTACGTTTCCTTATGTCGATTATGTTGTCATACTATCATGGTTAACCTTGTTTTCATGCTGATTATGTTTTATACTCATTTATGTGAATTTTGTTCCATGTTTCCTCATGTTGATTTTGCTTCATGCTAGACATTGATGGATTGTATTTAATCATGCTTTCATGATAGTCATGGCTGGTTTTCATTGATCATGCTTTCAGGCTAACAAGCATTCGATTTCATTTAATCATGTTTTTGTACTTCTACGCAACTAGGATTATGTCTACGCTAAATTAGATAGATTATTATGTTGTTCTATTCAGTTCATTTCAACCATCTAATCATTTACCTTCCTCTGATCATGTCAGATGATTGACACCGCATCGATCACCTCATGGGAATTCCATGTGTGTACTCCATGTACCATGTTCAATGTCTGCTGCATGTACCATATTTCAGATGTATTCCAGTTACCGCACTCCATGTGTGATATTAATCCATTTTCAATTTTCTCAGACATTTTTTCTTCTCACCGATGTTGCTTAAAAGATGATACGTCTCTCAGCATGGAAAATCTGCAGAGCAAGAAGAAGGCGATAGATCGGAGCAACCCGACTAGAATTTTATTAACCCACCAGACGTACCGTTTTATTCCATATTTCTTACCTTTTCAGATTGTACGTCACGTGCCATCCAGTTTTCTTTTCCAGCATACGAGTGGAAACTTGTTGGTTAATACTTCGTTTTGCAACCTAGTATGTAATCTTATCGTCCGAATCCTTTCGAATTGAAAACCGGTCTAAAGTGCGACTCAATCGTCTTTTGGTGAATCAAGAGAATGCTTTGGTTTGTTTGTCTATTTTAAACTATAAGCAAGTAATTAAAGTGTCGTTGAGTAAAGTGGAAGTTAAAAGATTAATACTAAAATGACGAGTAAAAATAAAAGCTTGAAAACTTAGAGGCAATAATGGAAAAATACTAGCACACTTAATAGAAACTAACACTTCGAACTTTTATCAAAGCAATAAACTAAACAAACCCTAATCGGAATATCACAAATAATAACTCAATCGGAATGAGCCCAAAAAGGTGTCCCGATCGGAATGTATTCCGATCGGTTGCTCGGAAAGTTGGTAGTGACCTGCGCTCGGAATATTTAACAGAAAGGGGCAATCGGAATGTTACTCAAGGTCCCAATCGGAATAACAGAACAAACACAATCGGAATATTAGCTGTGTCCCTCGATTAGAATACTAAACCCTATTCCGATCAAGAGTGATCGGAATATAGGGATGCAAATCTGAATGTGGAGAAACCCTTTTCCGATTGGCGAATCGGAAAAAGGGGAAGGCTGCTCGGAATATCTCGATCGGAAAGGGGTTTAATCCCTTTCCGATTTTTGTGGGATTCGGTTAAAAAGCAAGAAAATAAGCTATTAGAATGAGCTTATTCCCAAAACTATAACGAATCAAACCAAATGGATCAATTAAGCACTTGTATCAACTTATCTAACTCGAAAATAAGCAAACTTTCATATCAAACTTTTAAAAAGATGAACTTTTTAAGAAAACTTTAGATCAAATAAGCATTAAGATGAAAACAAATCAAGGATGACCATGAATCAAAGAGAAGCAAAGTAAGAAAGGGAGAAGAAGATGATTAAAGATAAGAACTTGATTAAAAGAAAAGATTCCAAAATAAAAAGACTTACTTGAATTGAAGAAATTAAAAGTGCATAACATGAAATTAAATTACAAGAAATTAAATGACAAGAAATGAAAATGGTGGAAGTGTGGCTTGTCAAGCCACCAACAACATGAAAATGAAGCTAGCCTAAACTATATATAGGGGTGATTAGGGAGGAGCTTAGGAAGCTTCCTCCCTCTTTCCTCTTTGCCTTAATTGCACACTTAAGTCCTTTTCTTCTTTATCTTTTGTTAATCTTGGACTTTGTCTTGGGATTTCATTAACTCGTCTTGATTTTTCTTTATAAATAAGACTCTAGTTCTTCGGCTTTTAGTAAACTTCCGTCTTTTGACTTTTTCTTCGATAAATCTTCAGAATTGGTCTTGGACTTCCGTTCTTTTTCCACTCTTGATCTTTCGACTTCATCTTTCGTCTTTTTCTTCGATAAAAGCCCTTGAATGCCGTTTTTTCTCCACTTTTCACTTTTTCGTCCTAAATCACAACAAAAACACAAACCACGCGTAATTCCAACATAAATGACATAAAATACACGTTTTGGCTCGGTTATTATTGTAATTAAGTGGTAAAAAGGATGGGTGTTTTCACACCTATCAAATCCCCTACACTTAACCATTGCAATTTCCTCATGCAATGCATTAGTTACAAAGCACGTTTTACATTTTCCATCATAATCAACCTACCTTGGCCTTTATTAAACAACTAAGGAAAAATAAAAAAGATAGAAAATAACAAGATGCAACAAGGAAGAAACTTGTAAAGAAATCTAAGACTTACATTAGGGCTTGTGTGTCATGAATGTTCATCACCCTCAAGTTTCACGTTCCCCATGCCAAGCTTAAAAACAAGATCATTGTTAGTACAAGTTAGCATAACAAACATTTACTCATGTGGTTCAATTAATCACTTAAACTCCCTTATTCCTACGAGTATCTCTTATATTTTATTTATGTCTTGAATGATCACGAGGATGCATTGTTGACTTATTTCGATAATTTATTTAGGCTGAAAGCAAAGTAGGACGATTTGATCAATAGTTAGCTAAAGGACAAAATCTCTTAAAACTACTTCTCGGGATATCAAAAAGTTCATATCTTGGCATAACTTGGTTCACGATTTGAGACCTTTCTCGGGCCGATATTTGGCATGTACTTCATACTTCATATCTTCGAGAGACGTTTTTGAGATAATGGTCTTCTCTTCGTTATAGAGTTTCTTCACTTGGAGACTTTTGAGGGGTACTCCAGCTTTGTTGACCACGACTTCATGATTATTTCTTCAATCTCTAATTGGGATTTTGAGATACAACGATCCGCCTCCCTTTCGGACTTGGATCTATTTATCCTCATACCTTGTTAGGGTCTTTTCGGATAGACTTCTCCATGATCTTTATGAGAGGTGATTGCTTTTCGTCGTGAGTCTTTATCCTTCATATTGATTTTGGGAATAATGCTTTTCACATCACTTTGGATCTTCAGCAATAAAATTGAATCCTCATGCCTTGTTAGGGCCTTTTCGGACTCGCCAATCTTCGCGCCCCGCTTCATAAGTTATGCCTTGGCTATGAACTCTTATCATTACCGAGCAACTTTTAAACGATCTTGGGCTAGAAGCTAAGTAACTTTTCAAATCGTACGACCTTACTTATTGCATTTATTTATTTACAAGCGAGGGGAGAAAAAGATCATAATTAAGTCACATAAGTTAATGAAAGAATACCAAACTTGTAACCAACTCTATCATTTCTGGTTCTCCACAATTTAAAATCTCAAGGAATGAGACTCGTGGATGCTTAGCCCAATAAACCAATTAAGGTCTACACGGTTAAGGATACTAGCTAGAGTGAACTTGGATAAGTAAACTCGGGTTGAGTCAAAAAATTCACAACGGGCCTAATATATCTAAGATAACTAAACTTGTTAAAACCATTTTATTAAAATAAGAGAAAAATAGCAAAAATAAAGGGAACTACAACTAGGCCAAAATAGATTAAAATTTTTGAAAAATGTCGAAAAATCGATTTTCCGGTTAAAATGAGGACAAATACAAGGAAAAAGCCACTTAACTTCGATAGAAGTCCCCCCTACACTTAATATAAACATTGTCCTCAATGTTTAAGGATGTGGTAGTAAACTCCCCTACACTTAGGACATTGTGCACTTTGTTTAAATCTTGCTAAGGAAGAGACAACTAAAGAGATTCCTATTTTAATATTGAGAAATATAAAATAGTGAATCGAAAAGAGTTTAGGATAGAACCGGGAAGAAGGGAACACGGAATCACGGTTCGTCAAAAGTCATCAAGAGTGTGTTTTTGAAGCTCTAATCCCTGCACATGATAAGAAAGAAAGCAAGAAATACCACGGGGCTCCCCCTACACTTATGGTGAAAATAGATAGATAATTGGGTTGCCTCCCAAAAAGCGCTTGTTTATATTAACCGAGTCACGAGCCTGACTCGTCCCCGAATTAAATGGTCCATGGGGAAGCCTCGTATGTAATACCGGGATCAAAGACCTTGTCCTCGTTCCCGGAGGACATCAATAAAGGAGAGGCAGGAGGATAAGTCTTGAATGGTAAAAAGGTCCTCTCAATACCAGAAAAGCAAGTGAAGTCCAGATTGACGGGAGGTGGGGTGGGTAAGGGAATCACATTGTCATCCTCCAAAGACAATGGAGGCAGACCAATTGGCAAAGCCGTAGAAGTATCAATCATAGAATGGTCCATGTCACCTCCCGGGTCAAAGCATTTATCCTCATGATCGTAGAGAAGGAGTGTAGAAACTCGTTTGAGAAGACCACGATCAAGTACGAAACCATCATTCATTTGTGGGGATTGTTGATAAGTTAAATCCTCACGAATGTGGTAAACGTAATTCTCATAAGAGGAGTGTTGATTAGGTAACTCCTCGAGAATAGGATGTTTGGGCATGTGAGTTGGTTCGTCATTAATATGAAAAATAAGACGTTCCAACTCATCAAGTTCGGCATCGATGTTGGAAAAGTCGACCTCGCTTGTAGGTGGAAGCGGAGGCAAAAGAGCTAGCTCTCGGTCGATAATTTCCGCAATCTCTGGCTCGGAGACGAAATCATCATACTCACCATATGTTGAACTCTCGTTGGGAGGATCAAATATCGGATGTGGAGTTGTGAGTATGTGATCATTGACTAGCGAAGCAAACTTGTCCGTAAGCTCCACAAAAGTCGGCACATCACACAAATTTTCCGGAACACCCGCGGGCTCACTTGGGATGACGACAAGTTCCTCGACACTAGACTTTAGGGATTTGTCCGATTCCATAGCCGAGATAATGTCAAGATGCTGATCCTCTATTATGAGAGAGCCAACGGGCTCCTCGGGTGTTATAGCAATAGACGAAGGAGGAAGGGGAGAAGTTTTGCTTTGCTTTAGAAATTCCTCCTCGTCAAAAATAACCTCAATATCGTCATCGCTCTCCTCATTACATAAAGGGCCAATAATAAGCTCAGGGATATGAGTACTCGTCTGATCTCGCTGCTGTAAAAATGACTCCATATAAGTTTGCAGCGTGTGTAAAAGCTCTTTGCTTTGTTCTTGAAAAGCTGCAGTAAGATCGTTTCTTTGTTCTTGAAAGGCTGTAGCAAGATCGTCAATTGGTTCTTGGTAACTGATAGTCGTAGAAATACGTCTTTTAGGAAAAAGAGCGTAAATAGGGCAAGTGTGCACGACGATTTAGGAAAACCGTGTGTAAATGACCCAAGTAAGAGTGAGTTCGTTCTCGAGGAGGCACGTGTGTTGTGTAATGAATTGATTTTGATTGATGATTTTATTAAGAAGAAAAGAGAAGAGAAACTGACGAAGACGTAAAAATAAAAATTGCCGAAAAAATCACTACTAGAAAGTTAAGACGTAGAACCTTAAAAACCACGAAAATTAAAATTTTAACCTAAAAATTCCTAAAAATTACTAAAAATCCTAAGAGTTTACAAAAAATCCAAACTTGCTAAAACCTTTTAATTAATTAAATAATGACTTTTTAATTCTAATTAAAGCCCTAAAAATCACAATTAATTATTAAAAAGCCCTAAACAAGATCTAATAGTTTGTAAACCTCAAAAATGACCTAATTAAGCTAAAAACTATTTTTAAAAATTTTAAAACCAAATTAATCTATTTTTAATTACTTAAAAACTATTAAAATCTATTAAATATTAAATTAATTCTAAAAATTAAATGAAAAACTAAAAAAATATTTGGAAAGTTACAAAGTTCCTAATTTAATGTCTATAACCTAGGAAAAATGAAAAAAGTAGAAAAAACAAACTTTCTATTTTTGGCAATAAAATAATATTAAAATAATCAAAAAAATAAAAAGTTTAAAAATAAATTCTAAAAAATTACTAAAAATCCTAAATAATGCAAATTAAAGTTCCTAAAACCTTTTAATTTCCCAAATCCTAAATAATGCAAATTAAAGTTCCCAAATCCTAAATAATAAAAATAAATCCTAAATAATGCAAATTAAAAATCCTAAATAATGAAAATTAAAGTTCCCAAATCCTAAATAATAAAAATAAATTCTAAAAAATTACTAAAAATCCTAAAAATAAATTCTAAAAAATTACTAAAAATCCTAAAGAGAAAAATGCAAATTAAAGTTCCCAAAACCTTTTAATTAATTTTATATAAAATTTCAATGTTAACAAAAAACCCTAAAATCAAATAAAATTAAAAATAAAAGTTTTTGAAAATGTTTTGGGCTGTAAACCTCAAAATACTTTAATAAAACCTAAAAATTACTTTTCTAAAAATTAAAACTACTTTTAACTATTTTTTATCTAATTAATAAAATACGGCTACTTAAAAAGGATAAAAAATAAATAAATAATGAGAAAAATCCAAACTTAGTTTATAAAAATCCTAGACCCTAATACTAACCTAGGAAAAATAAGCTAACAAAAATAAGCTTAATGAATAAGCTGGAAAAGCCCTAAATAGCTACGGCTTTTTTTAAATAAGCCCACTTTCAAAACATGTTATAAGGATTACCAATGCACCCTTTGTCAGTAAAAGACCCAAGGGCGCAGTGGTGAGTGTGTTGTGTTGTGAGTGGAGTGGCGTAGGTTCGAGTCCTGGCCACGTCCTTTTTGTTGTTTTATTTTTTTTTTCTTTTTTTAACTTTTTTTAAAACCAAACTGTAACATTTTACTTACTCAAAACACAAATCAAATCCAAATTTGTCAATATTTTAATTACTGCTAAGCCCAAAACGTGATCAGTTGCCCTTTTTTATGAACCAAGAACAAAAGCTTCTCTTCACTTGTGCAAGTTAATACCAAGAGGGTTTGGTTTGATTCTGTGGATGATTTTGTGGACACAGGGGCACCCTTGTACTCTTTGGAGTACAAGGAGTCAAGAAAATCACAAAGACAAGCAAGATTAGACACACAATCTCACACAAATCAAGTAGAAAACCAAACTCAAGTTGCTGATGTAATATGCTATGTCTGGTGGTATCTATGCAGATTACTAGGTTCAAATGTGAGGTTCAATGCTCAATATTTTGCATATAATGACACCAAATAGCACCCAAGAAATCCTCAATCCTATATAACCTCTACTCTTTAACAGATTTCCAAGTTTGGTGACAAAATTCACATACAACAAGCAAAAAAATGACTACAACAGATTTATGCTACTTTTTCACTTTTTTACTTGCAAACTTGTTTAAAACCCCAACAATATGAAAACCATGCATACCTATAACTAAATGACCACCTATTGAGATGATTTAAACGGGTTTTAACACAGGTTTAACACAAATTTCCCACTGTTACACCCTAAGCCAAACACCCCTTTAAAATCTGATATGCAAATTTTTTAAACAAAATGAACTCAAATCAAATCCAAAATGATCCCTACTGCTTATAACATGCATACAAACTTAAAACAAGGAATTTCCAACAGTTTTAACAACACTTAACATTCAAATCACAGATTTCATGCAAATCACTCAATAAACTGAAAAATGAAAAAGGTAAAAGATTTTTACCTTTAGGGACCTACATCCAGGTCCCTAGTGGTTGAAGAACCACCTCCTTTCAGGTCCGGACCTGAGCTGGACCTTGGACAACAACAATCTCCTTAACAAACCTGCTAAGAAAGTGAAAAAACACAAGCACAAATAATATTTCTGATTTCTGAAAACTTTTTGAAACCTTTTCTCAACCAAGTAACCAAATGACTTAAACACGTTTTAAAATCAATCCTTAACACTCAGAAACTCAAAGATTTTGGTCCACTTTCACTTCTCAAAATCCATAAATTTCTGAAAAATCTCAAACCTTTTAAAACCAACTTTGAAAAATTTAACTTCAAACACTTCAAGTGTTATACAATAAAATTGGAACACAGAATATTAGCAATCCAATAACAAGCTTTTAAAAAACATAAAAGGAATTATAATTTCAATGAAAAATACCAAACTTTATATTAAGTTTAAAAAGGAATTACAAGGACTTGCTAAAAAAACTGGAACAAAGGGTCTCTTACAAACCAAGGACTCCTTTTATAATGCTAATAAGACTACTCTAGAAAACATAAACCCTTAAACCCTAATCTATGGAAATGCCAAAGTTTCCCTTGGAGTCTTGACGAATTTTTGGTCAAAATCTCCCATGTGATCATGTACTGGATGCCAGGCTGTAAGAAGTTGATCTACATCGTCCATTTAGCCTTGGGGACAAAGGAGTGAGGCTGGGTCGTTTAATTGGTCGGGTTTGGGAATTGGGGGAAAGGGACGTGTGCAGGGGAGGGGTCCACAAGAACATGGGTTGGTTGGGGAGGGAATCTGGGTTGTGGGTTGGGTTCGTATGAAGGTTAATCAAGGATCTGCACAAGATGGGGTGTTAATTTTGGGTAGTGAGGGATTAGGGAATTTAGGGTTTAAGTGAAAATGGGGGTAATTTAATCCAAAATGGGTAATTAGATTTTTTTAAAAATCTGTTTAGTGGGAAAAGTTGGGAAGTTTTGACTTTTTGAGTGGTGGGTTTTTAATTAAGCCGGGTTAAGGGTTTGGGTATTGGGTATGGACGGGTAGGGTAGGGTTAATGGGTTATTGGGTGGGTTAGGTGACGTGGCAGGATGTGACTGGGTGTATGGGATTGGTTGGTTGGCAGTTTAAGTCCCCAAAGGTTTCCTTTTTCTTCATTTTGTAAAAACAGCAACAAACTTTCCATTCCTTTGTAAATGATTTTGGAAAGTTGTCATTTTTGGCACATATTGTTTTCAAGCTTGTAATAAGGACCTTTAATGCATATTCTTCATTTTCCAAGGGCTTTTCTTGTACAATCTTCAAACATGGAGGATCATTCTTGTACAAATAACTATTGGAGGGTCATTTGTGACAAGTTCTTCAAAGATGAGGGACCAAAATTGCCAATTCTTCAAACTTCAGGGGTCTTTTTGCAAAATTCCAAACTTGGGCTTGGTTCATTGTGCGTCTTCGTTTCCCGTGTTCGTTTTTGAATGATTCTTGTGATCTTTTGCCATTTCCTCAATATCCGTACCTAAAAATACACAAGTAACAAACACGAGCATATATTTGGTATTTTTAATGATATTTTATGCATTTTAAGCTCAATTTGGACGATAAGACCATGTATAAAAGCAGTCTCATCACTCCCCCATACTAAACCATTGTCGTGCCCTCACGCAATGCTAGAATAAAGTATCATAGCATCATTTTATTCACTTTATTGAAATGATAAACTAGCTATACTACTACTACTACTTGCGTTATAGACATAATGTATGATTTTCATCGCAAAATGGGATGTTTAGGTTCATAGAATAAGAACACGTGAATGCTTCGTTAGAAATAATTTCATCGTCCTCGATTTTCACCCTAATTCCATGCCAAGCGTGCAACGAGATCATTGTCATTATAAGTTAGTAATGCTAACACTACTCATATGCCCTAATCACGTACTTATTCTCCCATTATTCCTAAGTTGTATCTCTTATATCTTATTATGTCTTAATGATCACGAGGATACATTTTTGACTTATGCGATAATAGAGATATAGGTCTAAAAATAGAGTCCTAACGGTGTAACTAAGACCATCAAATCAATAACCCCTCCTAATAGACAACGATGTTAAAAAATTAAGTTGACAAGAAGAATCGATAAACACGGTTTTATAACGGTTTTGAACATGAGACTTATTACCAAGACTTTTATACGCCCCCTAACGGAAGGGTCTTATTATCTTTGGTTTACCTCCATCTTTTATTCAACTTCGCCATGAAGCTTTTATTATGACTTCGGTCTTGCCTTGCCTTTTATTATCCGCCATCATCGGTGGTTTTATTAGCCAAAGACGTATATCCTCACGCTAAAGCAAATTTTGGATCTTTAAAGCTTCGAAGATTAAGGCTTGATTTACTTTCAATTTTGCATAGATTTTTCGGCCTTGTGGGGCTTCAAATTGTTTGCTTGATTTAGGTGAGCACTTGAAATCTTATTATTAGGTGAAGCTTTCGATTATTGGGGTGCCAATACTTCAAAACCGTGACGCTGGCGATACCTTAATGTCTTCCCAATTTAATTACACGGAAGCTAATAGAAAAGACTAGAAACCCAACAATCCTAACTAAACCGCTAAGTCAATATTTATTAAGAAAAAAATATTCACATGCGAAGGGAGAATAAGCAAACAACGAGAACACATGAGTTTTTGAAAGAATACGAGTACTCTACGTTTAGCATAGTAACTTATAATTAACTCTATCATTTCTCGTCCTCATTTAAGAGACTTAGCCTAATGTGAAGTTAAGGAATCAAAGCTAAGTGCTCAACACGCACGGTCGAGTCAAAAATTACTCTTATTCTCGCCATCGGAAAATCTACATTCGTGTCTTTAAACACTTATAAAACATGAGAAAATTTTTAGAATTTGGCCATTTTTAGCCTTATTTTGCAAGAAAACGATAAACAAAACATAAACTTTGGAAAGCGTGAAGGTTTTGCAAGGCAAGTATCTATTCACCCCCCCCCCATACTAAAGTTAAACATTGTCCTCAATGTTTCGAGTCTAGGGGTGCAAACACCCCCATACTAGAGACGTAGTCGAATGCCTAATCTAGCATGGAAAGGGTGTAACCAATAAATTAATAGTCGTTTATGAAGTGTGCTAAAAACCTAAGGTTAGAACATAAAAGGATATATCATATGGATATTGGGAAACGCCTCCAAAGCAAACGATCGAGTGCTCCCATAAAACGAACACTAGAGGCTCCAATCGTGAAGATCATGATCTAAAAACCACAATTCACAAACAACCACGGAACAAAGGTTGGAAGGGCACAAATCCCCTCACATTAAACTAATTAGAAAGCAATAATATGTACATGGATAAGCATGGGTCTCCCCCACGAGGCACCTTGTTTTTGATAACCGAGTCAAAAGCTCGACTCGAATCCCCATAAATGTGATCATTTAGGGATAATCATGGTATGGTCAATTTTTGGTGGGGCTTACATGATAAACAAGGCCCAAAAGCAACCGGTATAAAGGACTAAGTCCTTTAATGGTGCAAAATACCGGGATCGAAGATGGCGTTTTCGTTTTCATTGGAAAAACAAATCAACGCCACTTCAAGGTGTGCCAATAAAAACTCAAAGAGTTTCAAGAAAATAGGAGAGAAGAAATAGAAGGGTGGGACAATGGGTAAGTCACTAAAAACATGAGCTACTCGAGGTAGACTCGCACCAATCAAATGAAAAGATTTTCCATTTATTGCATCGGTGGAAGACCGAGATTTCCCTCTATAAGCAATTCCAGGATCAAATATCTCGTCCTCGGTGGAGAAAGGGGAGGGAACATAAGGGGATTCCCCCACACTAAGTCCACACAAAGCATCCTCAAAGGGAGAAGACGAGCTTGTAGTACTCAATACACGTGGTGATGACGGAGTTAGAATTGTAGAAAAATCTTTTAAATTAAATTCAAAATCTTTTCCTTTTTCATCTTTTACACTCTCCTTGTGAAAACCCGATTTGATTATGTCAAAAATATTTGGCGTTTCTAAAGCAATGTTAGTCACACTAAAAATTCTAACATTTTGAAATCTTTTTAGTTTGGGTGGTGGTAAGTTTTCAAATCTTTTGTCAACAAAGAAACCTCCCCATCGGGATCAACGTATTCATCATCCGAAGAATCACTCGAGATTGGAATCGTAGGCTTAACACCCTTAACCTCCACCGGCGTAGGGGACGGAACTTCATTTTTTTCAACAACTCCTAAAACTCTATTTGAAATCTTTTTGCAAATGCTTTTGATGGGATTGACATTGTACAAAGATGTGAAAGAATACCCATGAGAAAGAGTGGAGTTTTGGGTTGCATTAATGACGAGTTCTTCCTCATTGAAACGAAGAGTGATTTTTCTTGCATGCACATCGATAAGTGCTCTCGAGGTATCCAAAAAAGATCGACCTAAAATTAACGGAACTTTAGGATCGATAGGAATATCAACAACAATAAAGTCTACAAGATAGTAGAACTTTCCAACTTTTACGAAGACGTCCTCGGCAACTCCACAAGCTAGAATCGTAGAATGATCGGCCATTTCGATTGACATTCTTGAAGGAGTGAGATTTGGAAGATTGAGCGATTTAAAAATCTCAAGAGGCATCAAATTAATACTAGCACCAAGATCGGCCAAGGCGTAGCATTCTTCCATGTCTTGGATAGCACATGGGATTAAAAACTTTTTAGGATCACCGACTTTTTGAGGTATGCGGCTTAGAAAAACCGAAGAACAACTAGACGATTTTTGCAATTTTTCTTTGTTATTCAACATACTTTTGAAGTTCGCGGCAAATCGAGGCATCATGACTAAGGCGTCGGCAAAACTTATATTGAAATGCAAGTCACGGAACATTTTCATAAAAAGTTCAAATTGATAATTATTTCGTTCTTGTGCCTTTTCCTTGTCTCGTCTTGAAGGGTAGGGTAAAGGTGGTGTGGGTTGGGGGAAAGTAGGCATAGGCATCGGCCTTGGAATCTCGGGTTCCATGATTGGTGTAGGTTCAACCGTAAGTGTGGTTTGAGCGGTACTTCGTGGGCTTGTAATTTGCTCCTTTTCAATCAACACCTCGGGTTCTTTCTCTTTTTCCTTCTCCATAGAAGTACTTGGACGAGAAATGGGTTCTTTGAAAGTTTTACCACTACGAGTAGTAATAACCTTCAATTCTCCTTTCGGGTTTACGATGGTGTCACTAGGAAGACCACCCAAAGAAGAGGGCTTACACATGATAGCTTCAAACATTTTAGCCATTCGGTCTTCAAACTTAGATTGCCTAGCATCCGCTTTTAACAATTCTTGCTTAATCTCATGTTGACCTTGCTCCATTTTTTGTTGATTTTGTTGGAGACGTGTGACATTTCCTTCCATTTTATTAGCATGAGTTTTAAGTTCATTAGCAAGTTCGTTTATAAGCTCGTTTTTTAACTCGGACCTTAAGCTAACCATTTCAAGTTGCATATTATCAAATTTAGCATCATTAACCTTTGCATAATTCTAAAATTCTCCTTGAAGATTTTTGGTGTGATCGTTTTGAAAACCTTGGGCATTGTTTTGAAAATCACGGTTTTGGTTTTGATTTGAAATTTGCCCATTTCCACTTTGGTAATTACCCTTGTTATAATTCCTTTGATTTCCTTGGTAATTTCCACCTTGGTTGTTGTTGCGATAGTTATTAGCATTTTGATTTGGTGGAGCTTGATTTTGGCGGGAACCTTGACCGATTTGGTTATAAGTTCCCGTGGCTACAAAAGCATTCGAAGTGTTACCATCCGCGGTAATGCACTCGGAAAGATCATGAGCTCCACCACACGACAAACAACTCTTAGAAACCGCTTTAACCGAAGCGGAATTTGAAGCTTCTTGAGCTTTCCAATGGGACATAGGGCTAGCAAATCTATCAAAAAATCGATTTTCTTCATTTGCTTCATCATGTAATGCATTGATACTACGAGACGATGATGAGCCCATTTTGGCAACACTCGGTGTGTGACGAGGGTTATAAACCTTAGACCTATTCTCAATTATGACCAAAGCTTCCTCAACCGTTTTACACAAAAAATTACCACCCGCGGTGGCATTTAAATAATCTCTTTCATGATCGTTAAGTCCATTGTAAAACGTGTCGATTTGATGTAAGTCGGAAAAACCGTGATGAGGACATTCATGTAACATCTCCTTAAACCTATTCCAAGCCGTAGAAAAACTTTCATTTGATTCTTGTGAAAATTTAGAAATCTCATTTTTCAAATGCGTAGCCTTAGAGGGCGGAAAAAATTGGTTCACAAATTTTGAAACGAGATCCTTCCACGTCAATATAGAATTGGGTGGCTCTTTCTCTAACCAAATTTTAGCGGGCCCCGCTAAGGAATACGGAAAAAGCATCATCTTAATCGAGTCATTCGAGACATCCTTAAATTTGCACGTGGCGGTAAGACGATTAAATTGACGGATATGGTTGTGGGGATTGTCCTTCTCATCACCACGGAATTTGTTGTTTTGGATCATCGACAACAAACCCGTTTTCACCTCAAAATTCTCCGCAAGGATTGCAAGAATCACAATAGCTTCTCCATAACCCTCGGTGGGTGCTTGAAGTAACTCCATCATAGTTCGATTCGCCATGGTAGGTGCTTCTCGTACAATGGGTTCGTCAATAGGAGACTCCTCACTAGAATGAGTTGGAGTGGGAGTTTTGTTCTTTCGTCTACGTGCACGTTTTGCTTGATTACGAGTGAGCATAAACGTCACGTACAACGAGGAGACGAGCAAAGAAGATTCTTTTTGGTATTTTGTGTTTTTCAATTTTTTTTGTGGTTTTTGATGGTATTAACTTTTTTTTGGAAATTGGTGAAATGTATTTAGTAGACAATAATCTATAAATCTCCTCCTTAATCAAATCTCTCGATTAAAGAAGCCTCAAGGAATGAAAACGATCACGTGAAGTGAACGCCTTCGATGACTTTAGAACGATGGTGGAACACCAAATCGTTCAAGAGGGTTTAATCAATAGAAACCAAGAAAATATATATGATATGTAATAATACTTTGGGCGGCAAAACCCTCGATTCACTCTCAAAATCAAATACGCACAAGCAAGCAGAGGAAACGAGGCGGCGCGAAGCACTTAAGAGCCTTTTTCCTTTAGGTCATGAAATACAACCGCCTTATACCCACCTTATAGTTTGTATTATCAAGATTAAGGTTCACGAAAGTATTTATCTATTTTTGCCTTTTTCTTTGGTTTGAGATTCGAATACAATGATTGGGTAATGACCTCCCAAGTCAAGGTTGTGATTTCTCACGTATTTGGAGTACTTGTGAATTTATTGTTCTACGTATACAATATAGTAATAGTATTCACACAAAAACCGAAAAACGATAATACGTATTAGTAGAGTGGTACTAATACAAATACTATTATGGCTAATATAAAAAACAACAATGGATCAATCAAAACACAACACGCCTCCCCGGCAGCGGCGCCAAAATGATAGTCGTAGAAATACGTCTTTTAGGAAAAAGAGCGTAAATAGGGCAAGTGTGCACGACGATTTAGGAAAACCGTGTGTAAATGACCCAAGTAAGAGAGTTCGTTCTCGAGGAGGCACGTGTGTTGTGTAATGAATTGATTTTGATTGATGATTTTATTAAGAAGAAAAGAGAAGAGAAAATGACGAAGACGTAAAAATAAAAATTGACGAAAAAATCACTACTAGAAAGTTAAGACGTAGAACCTTAAAAACCACGAAAATTAAAATTTTAACCTAAAAATTCCAAAAAATTCCTAAAAATTACTAAATATCCACAATAAAATTCTAAGAGTTTACAAAAAATCCAAACTTGCTAAAACCTTTTAATTAATTAAATAATGACTTTTTAATGCTAATTAAAGCCCTAAAAATCAAAATTAATTATTAAAAAGCCCTAAACAAGATCTAATAGTTTGTAAACCTCACTAATGACCTAATTAAGCTAAAAACTATTTTTAAAAATTTTAAAACCAAATTAAACTATTTTTAATTACTTAAAAACTATTAAAATCTATTAAATCTTAAATTAATTCTAAAAATTAAATGAAAAACTAAAAAAATATTTGGAAAGTTACAAAGTTCCTAATTTAATGTCTATAACCTAGGAAAAATGAAAAAAGTAGAAAAAACAAACTTTCTATTTTTGGCAATAAAATAATATTAAAATAATCAAAAAAATAAAAAGTTTAAAAATAAATTTTAAAAAATTACTAAAAATCCTAAATAATGTAACTAAGAGAAAAATGCAAATTAAAGTTCCTAAAACCTTTTAATTAATTTTATATAAAATTTCAAAGTTAACAAAAAACCCTAAAATCAAATAAAATTAAAAATAAAAGTTTTTGAAAATGTTTTGGGCTGTAAACCTCAAAATACTTTAATAAAACCTAAAAATTATTTTTCTAAAAATTAAAACTGCTTTTAACTATTTTTTATCTAATTAATAAAATACGGCTACTTAAAAAAGGATAAAAATTAAATAAATAATGAGAAAAATCCAAACTTAGTTTATAAAAATCCTAGACCCTAATACTAACCTAGGAAAAATAAGCTAACAAAAATAAGCTTAATGAATAAGCTGGAAAAGCCCTAAATAGCTACGGCTTTTTTTAAATAAGCCCACTTTCAAAACGTGTTATAAGGATTACCAATGCACCCTTTGTCAGTAAAAGACCCAAGGGCGCAGTGGTGAGTGTGTTGTGTTGTGAGAGGAGTGGCGCAGGTTCAAGTCCTGGCCACGTCCTTTTTGTTGTTTTATTTTTTTTTTCTTTTTTTTTTAACTTTTTTAAAACCAAACTGTAACCTTTTACTTACTCAAAACACAAATCAAATCCAAATTTGTCAAGATTTTAATTACTGCTAAGCCCAAAACGTGATCAGTTGCCCTTTTTTATGAACCAAGAACAAAAGTTTCTCTTCACTTGTGCAAGTTAATACCAAGAGGGCTTGGTTTGATTCTGTGGATGATTTTGTGGACACAGGGGCACCCTTGTACCCTTTGGAGTACAAGGAGTCAAGAAAATCACAAAGACAAGCAAGATTAGGGACACAATCTCACACAAATCAAGTAGAAAACCAAACTCAAGTTGCTGATGTAATATGCTATGTCTGGTGGTATTTATGCAGATTACTAGGTTCAAATGTGAGGTTCAATGCTCAATATTTTGCATATAATGACACCAAATAGCACCCAAGAAATCCTAAATCCTATATAACCTCTACTCTTTAACAGATTTCCAAGTTTGGTGACAAAATTCACATACAACAAGCAAAAAAATGACTACAACAGATTTATGCTACTTTTTCACTTTTTTACTTGCAAACTTGTTTAAAACCCCAACAATATGAAAACCATGCATACCTATAACTAAATGACCACCTATTGAGATGATTTAAACGGGTTTTAACACAGGTTTAACACAAATTTCCCACTGTTACACCCTAAGCCAAACACCCCTTTAAAATCTGATATGCAAATTTTTTAAACAAAATGAACTCAAATTGAATCCAAAATGATCCCTACTGCTTATAACATGCATACAAACTTAAAACAAGGAATTTCCAACAGTTTTAACAACACTTAACATTCAAATCACAGATTTCATGCAAATCACTCAATAAACTGAAAAATGAAAAAGGTAAAAGATTTTTACCTTTAGGGACCTACATCCAGGTCCCTAGTGGTTGAAGAACCACCTCCTTTCAGGTCCGGACCTGAGCTGGACCTTGGACAACAATAATCTCCTTAACAAACCTGCTAAGAAAGTGAAAAAACACAAGCACAAATAATATTTCTGATTTCTGAAAACTTTTTGAAACCTTTTCTCAACCAAGTAACCAAATGACTTAAACACGTTTTAAAATCAATCCTTAACACTCAGAAACTCAAAGATTTTGGTCCACTTTCACTTCTCAAAATCCATAAATTTCTGAAAAATCTCAAACCTTTTAAAACCAACTTTGAAAAATTCAACTTCAAACACTTCAAGTGTTATACAATAAAATTGGAACTCAGAATAATAGCAATCCAATACCAAGCTTTTAAAAAACATAAAAGGAATTATAATTTCAATGAAAAATACCAAACTTTATATTAAGTTTAAAAAGGAATTACAAGGACTTGCTAAAAAAACTGGAACAAAGGGTCTCTTACAAACCAAGGACTCCTTTTATAATGCTAATAAGACTATTCTAGAAAACATAAACCCTTAAACCCTAATCTATGGAAATGCCAAAGTTGCCCTTGGAGTCTTGACGAATTTTTGGTCAAAAATCTCCCATGTGATCATGTAATGGATGCCAGGCTATAAGAAGTTGATCTACATCGTCCATTTAGCCTTGGGGACAAAGGAGTGAGGCTGGGTCGTTTAATTGGTCGGGTTTGGGAATTGGGGGAAAGGGACGTGTGCAGGGGAGGGGTCCACAAGAACATGGGTTGGTTGGGGAGGGAATCTGGGTTGTGGGTTGGGTTCGTATGAAGGTTAATCAAGGATCTGCACAAGATGGGGTGTTAATTTTGGGTAGTGAGGGATTAGGGAATTTAGGGTTTAAGTGAAAATGGGGGTAGTTTAATCCAAAATGGGTAATTAGATTTTTTTAAAAATCTGTTTAGTGGGAAAAGTTGGGAAGTTTTGTCTTTTTGACTGGTGGGTTTTTAATTAAGCCGGGTTAAGGGTTTGGGTATTGGGTATGGACGGGTAGGGTAGGGTTAATGGGTTATTGGGTGGGTTAGGTGACGTGGCAGGATGTGACTGGGTGTATGGGATTGGTTGGTTGGCAGTTTAAGTCCCCAAAGGTTTCCTTTTTCCTTCATGTTGTAAAAACAGCAACAAACTTTCCATTCCTTTGTAAATGATTTTGGAAAGTTGTCATTTTTGGCATATATTATTTTCAAGCTTGTAATAAGGACCTTTAATGCATATTCTTCATTTTCCAAGGGCTTTTCTTGTACAATCTTCAAACATGGAGGATCATTCTTGTACAAATAACTATTGGAGGGTCATTTGTGACAAGTTCTTCAAAGATGAGGGACCAAAATTGCCAATTCTTCAAACTTCAGGGGTCTTTTTGCAAAATTCCAAACTTGGGCTTGGTTCATTGTGCGTCTTCGTTTCCCGTGTTCGTTTTTGAATGATTCTTGTGATCTTTTGCCATTTCCTCAATATCCGTACCTAAAAATACACAAGTAACAAACACGAGCATATATTTGGTATTTTTAATGATATTTTATGCATTTTAAGCTCGATTTGGACGATGAGACCATGTATAAAAGCAGTCTCATCACTAACTCATCCCGTGACGAGGCTGATGATCAATTGGGTATTGCAGGGGTTGGTCAAAACTGGAAGGGGTATAATTATAGTAATTGTGATCCCCTGTAGGACAGTGAAAACTTTCGTGAGGACCCCCACAGCTGTTGCAAAACGGGTGAGGAAAAAGACTGGGTGCGTCTTGTGGATAGCTATTTTCATTGTCATAATTGTACCCTGGTTCTTGCCCGTGACCATACGGGTATCGAACCGGGCACGAAACATGCCAATGAGAATCGCTTCCACAATAGATGCACGGGGGAACAGGATGTGGGTTCAAAAAGAATGAATTAGTCGAGTTGCACAAGGGACAAAATCCGAATTGTGTGTTGTCGATATCGTTTCCGCACCGCTCACATGTACACCATTGACAAGAGTCGTTCCCGTACAGTTGTCTCCCACACCCGACGCAATGGACATAAAAATACATGGAGAAAGATAGATAAGCAAGAAGAATATTTTTGGTGCAAAACTTTGAAAAAGAAATGCTTTTTAAGATTTTTCAAATGTTTTTGGATTCTTTTTTTTTTCTTTTTTTTGAAATTTTTTGACTCGAAAAAATAACGTTCACAAGTGAACGGATCCCAAAAGCCAACGCGTCTCTCACAAAAAACCGTTAATCTTCACTAAAAGAGCCGGCGGCGGTGCCATTTAATACTTGGTTTTGTAACCTAGTATGAAATCTTATCTTCCGAATCCTTTCGAATTAAAAACCGGTCTAAAGTGCGACTCAATCGTCTTTTGGTGAATCAAGAGAATGGTTTGGTTTGTTTGTCTATTTTAAACTATAAGGAAGTAATTAAAGTGTCGTTGAGTAAAGTGGAAGTTAAAAGATTAATACTAAAATGACGAGTAAAAATAAAAGCTTGAAAACTTAGAGGCAATAATGGAAAAATACTAGCACACTTAATAAAAACTAACACTTAGAACTTTTATCAAAGCAATAAACTAAACAAACCCTAATCGGAATATCACAAATAATAACTCAATCGGAATGAGCCCAAAAAGGTGTCCCGATCGGAATGTATTCCGATCGGTTGATCGGAAAGTTGGTAGTGACCTGCGATCGGAATATGTAACAGAAAGGGGCAATCGGAATGTTACTCAAGGTCCCAATCAGAATAACAGAACAAACACAATCGGAATATTAGCTGTGTCCCTCGATCGGAATACTAAACCCTATTCCGATCAAGAGTGATCGGAATATAGGGATGCAAATCTGAATGTGGAGAAACCCTTTTCCGATTGGCGAATCGGAAAAAGGGGAAGGCTGCTCGGAATATGTCGATCGGAAAGGGTTTAATCCCTTTCCGATTTTTGTGGGATTCGGTTAAAAAGAAAGAAAATAAGCTATTAGAATGAGCTTATTCCCAAAACTATAACGAATCAAACCAAACGGATCAAATAAGCACTTGTATCAACTTATCTAACTCGAAAATAAGCAAACTTTCAAATCATACTTTTAAAAAGATGAACTTTTTAAGAAAACTTTAGATCAAATAAGCATTAAGATGAAAACAAATCAAGGATGAACATGAATCAAAGAGAAGCAAAGTAAGAAAGGGAGAAGAAGATGATTAAAGATAAGAACTTGATTAAAAGAAAAGATTCCAAAATAAAAAGACTTACTTGAATTGAAGAAATTAAAAGTGCATAACATGAAATTAAATTGCAAGAAATTAAATGACAAGAAATGAAAATGGTGGAAGTGTGGCTTGTCAAGCCACCAACAACATGAAAATGAAGCTAGCCTAAACTATACATAGGGGTGATTAGGGAGGAGCTTAGGAAGCTTCCTCCCTCTTTCCTCTTTGCCTTAATTGCACACTTAAGTCCTTTTCTTCTTTATCTTTGTTAATCTTGGACTTTGTCTTGGGATTTCATTAACTCGTCTTGATTTTTCTTTATAAATAAGACTCGAGTTCTTCGGCTTTTAGTAAACTTCCGTCTTTTGACTTTTTCTTCGATAAATCTTCAGAATTGGTCTTGGACTTCCGTTCTTTTTCCACTCTTGATCTTTTGACTTCATCTTTCGTCTTTTTCTTCGATAAAAGCCCTTGAATGCCGTGTTTTCTCCACTTTTCACTTTTTCGTCCTAAATCACAACAAAAACACAAACCACGTGTAATTCCGACATAAATGACATAAAATACACGTTTTGGCTCGGTTATTATTGTAATTAAGTGGTAAAAAGGATGGGTTTTTTCACACCTATCATTGGTCCCTTGTAATTTGTTATTTCTTACTAACTTAAGTAATAACTCTTACTTCGACTCAAGTGAGTTGTTTTAACAATAGATAAGAACTGCGAAAGATTAAAACAACAATGCAAATATACTTTTCAACATATAGACTTTTATTAGAATCAAATAAAGAATCTATAACCCACTTTGTTTGCGGAATAACAAAGTGGTTGAATGACAATGGGGTTTGATCTCCTCTACTTAAACGTCTAACCAAAGTTAAAGTCTAAGCTTCAATCTAAACGATCATATGCATCTTGGATATATGCTTTAGTTGGTATCGAGAGAGAAAGATTTTCTAGAGTTTTAGCTCTTGTATTGGTTAACCTTTCCTCTATCAATGTACACTCCTTTTATAGGCACTGTAAATTAGGGTTTGTATTTTGCATGTACCAATGCATGGGTTTATCCAGTGGGTGGTTGATGCCCATGCTAGATAAACAGTACAAAGTACATATTAAACTATTCTAGAAAAGATAAAGGTTGTACTTATATCTAAGTATACAAGAAACCTACTTTGACTTAATGTTATCTTTTCCCGCCTAATGCAAACCATCAGAATACTGAAGAGTCTTCAGTATCCTAGAGGAGACCGACATCATTCAGCTTGGTATTGTCAAGCCAAACTGAACTGAAAGCCCTTCTTCAGTCCTTGTTCTTCAGTAACTAGACCGCCTAGTATTTGAAGCGAAGACTCCTTTGTCTTCTAAGTTCACTGGAATGGGAGTGCTAAACTTTCTTCAGCTATAAAGTCTTCAGTAGGAACTTTGTTCCTCTGGTCATCCTTCAGCAGACTGGCCTTACTGTTGAGCATGAAACACTTAGGGGGATTTTATATTCAAATCCTAGAGTTGCTTAAAGGTCAGTAAATACTGACCCAACAATCTCCCCTATTTGGATATACAAATAGCCTAATTCTAATGTCAGTAGTAAGTGAGCATAACAACTTCTTCTTACTTGCACTAAACAGTTAATAACTTATAAACATCAGATAATCATTTATTCAATAACATTGCAAATTACAACAAAATATTACAAATGATTATTCAGTTTTCCTTTGGCCTAAGTTCTTCAATGACAGGGGTCTGTACTGATGGATCAGAGTTTCTGATGTCCATTATTGATAGTAAGCACATGCTGAAGGTTCTTGCAACTTCAGTGAGTCCTGGACCACCATGGTGAGCAAAGAAGATTTTCTGAATGTTTCCAAGAAATTCATTATTAAGATCATCCAGATCACTAATGCCCACAAAATCATGTCGTTCACGATGATTAAACATTATCATTCCCAATGGTGGTTCTTCTAACACATGTCCAGGGAGATGATTTCCAAACTAAAAAATGACAAAGATGTCATCCACACCAGGTTGAACAAGATTGGCTCTCTTGTTTAGTTCTAGAACTGGATCTTGATCCTCCAATGAGATTTGGTTGTTGATATTCAGATGCTGACCAAGCCTTTCATGATTTCTCACAAAGTGTTCAATTCTTGTGTGAACTTCTACCCATCTCCTGGATGTTTTCTTTACAATGATTATGCTCATTTGACAACCGTGGTTTTGGGTTAGTCACTTGGTCTTAATTTTAGGTTATTTTATGTGTGCTTACTTGAATTTTGTGTTTACGTGTTTATTTTGTGTGAACGAGGTTGGTGTGGTTATCGTTTATGAGTATAGAGTACTCATAAGTAAATCGAGGAACGGTTATTTCATGTTCATGAGCTCACAAGTGGTGATTATGAAATGAAAATGGTGATATTGTGGTGTTTACGTATACGTATAAGTATTATAGTAGTAGTATTTTTTTTAGGATTTACGGTTTAGCATTTAGAGGTCTCGGGTGAGGTAATTATCCATATGAATATTTTTCGGGATGGTTTTAAGTCATTTAGGACTTAGTTATAAAGTTTATTTCAAAATTTGAGATTTTTTTATAAAAGTGTATATTTTACGTCTTTTACGGTAAAACGCGTAAATTTGACTAGTTTTACGGTTTTAAGGTTTTGGAAGCTTTAGGAGCTGAAATAAATTAAGGAAAATTAAGGTAATATTATTAACATAATATTAAATAATAAAAATAAAAAAAAACGAATTTATTGGGTGTTTGGGTCGGTTTAGACGCACCAAAGAAAGAAAAAAAGGGAAAAGGGAAAAAAAAGGAAAGTTGGGTGTTATACTTGGACTAGGATTTTATGTACACACTATATAAGGTTATCTAATAAGTAAAAAAAACATAAACCCCTGGAGACAAAGAAAAATTCGTGGGTTTCATTGAGGAGAATTAGGGTTCTTCAAAAAAAATAGGTTTTCTTCATCTTCCATTGATTTAAGGTAAAAACCTTCATTAACCTTTTTAATTAAATTGTTTTTATATTTAATTAATCATTCTTATGATGGATTAAGGGTTAGGGTTTATATAATCATTAATGATGTATTAATCATAATATGATGATCATATAATCTAGGGCTTGTATTAGATGGGTTTTAGGTGATTAATTAGATCAATTTGTTTAAAACCCGTTTTTAAAAACTGGGCATAATTTTGAGTCTATTGTTTTGATCATATCTCGAGTTCTAGGAACATTCAAGATGCGATCAAACTAGCCCTCGATAGGTAATTGAGTTGGCTTTCTAAATCAAGAAACGAGAACTAAATTGGAGGTCGGTAAGTGGGTCAAAAACAGGTTACAACAGTCGGAGGTCAAAACAGTTTTGAATTCAGCCTGTTTTCTTTTTAAGTTTTTTGTTGTTTGGGGTACTTAGGGTTGCATTGGGATCTTCTCACGAACATGAGAGATGGTTTATATATTGTAGTAAGGATCTGCACTTGGGCTAAGATTTTGGTTTAGGGTAAGACCCTCTAATGGTAATGAACTTTTCATACGTTTAAAATCAGTGAATTCTGGATAGGTAGCAATATATACACATATATCTGGGCCTTAACTGTAGCTTTAAGGTTAGGGAAAGTGGGAGATTTTAGCTAACATGTATAAAAGTGTGAATATTACTTTTACAGAAACCATGGGTATGTTTAAGTGGGCGTTTGACTTAAAGTTTTGAGACCTAAAACTGGGACTGTTTTGTGTAAAATTATGAACGGGATAGCTATTAAACTTAACCAAGTTAGGGACTTGTTAAGGAAGGGTAATGGGGTGATTAAAGCTTAATAATGAGGTAATTATTCGGGAATAGACTAGATGTCCATCATAGGTTGATGAGCCATCTTAGTGATTGGTTCGTGTATTGATTTCGTGTTTTTGGTTTGTGAGCTTGTTGCTAGTGCGAGGACTTGTGAAGAAGCTATCAAGTGAGTTTCATAATCCCATGTTTACTGTTGATTTTGACTTCCAGATGGGATGGAAGAGACACTGTGTTATATTGTTTATAAATTGATGTTGTGAATGTTTTTAAGGTTTGAGATGGACTTGTGTGTACATTATGTGATTAACTGCTATGTGAATTTTGATTGGGTATGATTTGGATCGGGGGACACGTGCCGTCTCAGTTATTGTGGTTTGACAAGGTAGTGGCCTTGAGGTTTGACAAGGCAGTGGCCTTGTGGTTTGACAAGGTAGTGGCCTTGAGGTTTGACAAGGTAGTGGCCTTGTGGTTTTACAAGTGGCCTTGGGATAGGTACATAGTGTGATCATCTATGGTACCATGTTGTTTGGCAAGGTAGGAGCCTTGGATTTTGGTTTGGAATTATTGATCTTGAATGCTAGTTGTTAATACATAATTGTAGCACATTGTCCATATGTTATTGTGTTGATGGTTGTTAATCACAACTTGTAATTGATTTAGCGTTGGAGTCTAAACCTATGACTCTCACCAACTTTATGTTGACGTGTTTTAGTGTCTTTTTCAGGTGATACTATGGTTAAGCATGAGAACATAAGTGGCTAGGATTGGAGAAGCTTAGGATTGCATGTAGAAGGAGAATCCCCGTTTCCTTCTTAGTTTTTATTTGTTCTTTTAATAAGTGATACTGTGGCACACATATATTTGTTTGGTTATGTTATTTGTTTGTCTTGGGTAAGCGGTAGGACTGTTACCTACTTACCTAGACTCCTGAGTCTGATGAGATATTGTCATGACTTTGTGTCTCCATTTTATGACATTTCTTATTTCATATAGTTATATCTATAGACACGCCATGTTGTGATCATATCCACACGTCGCGCCCCATATTCCGCCATGGTGGGGTGTGACAGAATGGTATCAGAGACAATGGTTATAGAGAATTAGGTTTCCTAGTCGTGTAGCCTAGTCTATAGCTTAAGGGACCCTACATATAGGCGTCATAGGAGTATGTGTGCATTTTATAGTAATTGATGTGTTTGCATATTATTTTCGCAGTATTTGTTAGGTTATGAACTAATATGGTTCATACTTTACTACATGT
Organism: Glebionis coronaria; assembly: GCA_025667525.1. Taxonomy (NCBI): domain Eukaryota; kingdom Viridiplantae; phylum Streptophyta; class Magnoliopsida; order Asterales; family Asteraceae; genus Glebionis; species Glebionis coronaria. The sequence goes on along the minus strand of CM046882.1, from coordinate 167,291,175 downwards.
TATTTTCTTTACGAGTTTTGACTAGTGCGGGTGGAACCATGGTCGTATACGCTAGTCATTGTTGGATTTCGCTTAATTATGTTTTCATGTTCTTTATACATTTTGAATTTTATCTACGCTGGTTCAGCTGGACTACGAGTTTATGTGTTACGTGCATTGGCTATGTTATTTTAATACATGGGGTTTTGGATCTTATCTTGTGTGGTTATGTGCTTGTCAGTTGTTGGATTATGTGTTATGTGTAGTATTAATTTCTTATAAGTGTCATCATAGGAGGGAGTACATTGGTGAAAGGGAACATGTATAATTATGGAGGCCTACATAATTATATATGTGCCACAACACCAATGGACTTTCAAGTATGATTGCATGAAAGAGAGTTAATACATGCTTGTATAGTATATGTTGGATGGATTTGAGTGTATGTACGCTTATGCCTATGTATGTAAAATTATTTTCTACTTATCGGTTGTATTCTTAGGATGTTTTGCTAGCTCGTTCCTCTTCGAGATGTTTAACTTCCGTAGTAGTACATTTATCGAGTTCTCATTTCTTGTGTTCTTTTGTACGATACTTTTGGCGTGAAGGTTTTTGAGATGGTGGAGATTTCTTTTTGGGGTAACGATGTCTTTTGTTTCGAGTTATACATAGTAAAAAAATAGAACTTGCAAATTGAAAAAAAAATAGTTGTTGGTAGTCGATGAAATAAGGAAGTGTCGGGATAATGTTTCAAATAAGGTGGAATATAAATTCTTTAACATATAAGCATGACTCGGTTATTTTAAAATATTTTGGTTTTGATCACCTAAAGTTATTGTTCTTAAGTTAAAAATTTTGTTCTTATTTAGTGAAATATGTTAAAATCATGTAATTAATAGAGTTTTAATTTTCTGGAATTAAAATAAATTAGGTTCTAGTTTTGGTAATTAATGGGGGGTTTTAGGGTTTAAAAATCGTTTTTTTTGGTATAAATCGGAGTAGGCAGAAACTGTCGCTAAACTGTCAAAATATGTCGCTAACTATCAGAAACTGTCGCTAATGCCTAGGCAGATTTTGAGAAAAATCGTTTTGGTCATAACTTATTCGTTTTTAAAGGTTTTTGGGTGATTCAAAAGCCTAAAATTATGTACTCGGAACATACTTTTCAAATATTCAGAAAGTTTCGTAATTAAAAGTCAGTAGTTTGGTCGAATTAATTGTACAAGTGTTGAGTTCAAGGTTAATTTTCCGACAACATGGTTTAAACTCGTGTTTTGGGTATTTTGCGGTAATGAACACCTGCAGGGTTAACATAGAGATGAGTTGGGAAGGAATTTGAGAGTTCTTTAGACCTTATTATACGTGGTTATATTTTGATGAGTTTTGATTTATGGTATTTATGAGTAAGACTGAAATCGGGGTGACAGTTTTAAACCCGTTGAGTTATGTGACGACTCCTAACTTGGTTTCAAGACAGTTCTTGTTTGATGAGTTGCGAGAATTAGTTAGGTTGGTTACATAACTTTATGGTTTTGATAAGTTTCCTTGCGGACGGTTAAGGCTCATGTGTTGTTGGTTGAGACTATTTTCGTGTAAACTGAGTTCACGTTTGAACGTGAAGGTTTTATCAGGGATATGCATCCTCGTTTGTTTGCTGAGAATAAGTTTGAGTTTGGGAGTGAATCTCGGGACGAGATTTCTATTAGGAGGGAGTGATGTGACAATCGTGGTTTTGGGTTTGTCACTTGGTCTTACTTTTAGGTTATTTTATGTGTGCTTACTTGAATTTTGTGTTTACGTGTTTATTTTATGTGAACGAGGTTGGTGTGGTTATCGTTTATGAGTATAGAGTACTCATAAGTAAATCGAAGAACGGTTATTTCATGTTCATGAGCTCACAAGTGGTGATTATGAAATGAAAATGGTGATATTGTGGTGTTTACGTATACGTATAAGTATTATAGTAGTAGTATTTTTTTTTAGGATTTACGGTTTAGCATTTAGAGGTCTCGGGTGAGGTAATTATCCATATGAATATTTTTCGGGATGGTTTTAAGTCATTTAGGACTTAGTTATAAAGTTTATTTCAAAATTTGAGATTTTTTATAAAAGTGTATATTTTACGTCTTTTACGGTAAAACGCATAAATTTGACTAGTTTTACGGTTTTGAGGTTTTGGAAGCTTTAGGAGCTGAAATAAATTAAGGAAAATTAAGGTAATATTATTAACATAATATTAAATAATAAAAAAAAAAACGAATTTATTGGGTGTTTGGGTCGGTTTAGACGCACCAAAGAAAGAGAAAAAGGGAAAAGGGAAAAAAAAAAGGAAAGTTGGGTGTTATACTTTGACAAGGATTTTATGTACACACTATATAAGGTTATCTAATAAATAAAAAAAACATAAATCCCTGGAGACAAAGAAAAATTCGTGGGTTTCATAGAGGAGAATTAGGATTCTTCAAAAAAATTAGGTTTTCTTCATCTTCCATTGATTTAAGGTAAAAACCTTCATTAACCTTTTTAATTAAATTGTTTTTATGTTTAATTAATCATTCTTATGATGGATTAAGGGTTAGGGTTTATATAAAAACAGTATATTAATGATGTATTAATCATAATATGATGATCATATAATCTAGGGCTTGTATTAGCAGCGTTATAGGTGATTAATTAGATCAATTTGTTTAAAACCCGTTTTTAAAAACTGGGCAGAATTTTGAGTCTATTGTTTTGATCATATCTCGAGTTATAGGAACATTCAAGATGCGATCAAACTAGCCCTGGATAGGTAATTGAGTTGGCTTTCTAAATCAAGAAACGAGAACTAAATTGGAGGTCGGGAAGTGGGTCAAAAACATGTTACAACAGTCGGAGGTCAGAACAGTTTTGAATTCAGCCAGTTTTCTTTTTAAGTTTTGGGTTGTTTGGGGTACTTAGGGTTGCATTGGGATCTTCTCACGAACATGATAGATGGTTTATAAATTGTAGTAAGGATCTGCACTTGGTCTAAGATTTTGGTTTAGGGTAAGACCCTCTAATGGTAATGAACTTTTCATACGTTTAAAATCAGTGAATTCTGGATAGGTAGCAATATATACACATATATCTGGGCCTTAACAGTAGCTTTAAGGTTAGGGCAAGTGTGAGGTTTTAGCTAACATGTATAAAAGTGAGAATATTCCTTTTACAGAAACCATGGGTATGTTTAAGTGGACGTTTGACTTAAAGTTTTGAGACCTAAAACTGGGACTGTTTTGTGTAAAATTATGAACGGGATAGCTATTAAACTTAACCAAGTTAGGGACTTGTTAAGGAAGGGTAATGGGGTGATTAGAGCTTAACAATGAGGTAATTATACGGGAATAGACTAGATGTCCATCATAGGTTGATGAGCCATCTTAGTGATTGGTTCGTGTATTGATTTCGTGTTTTTGGTTTGTTAGCTTGTTGCTAGTGCGAGGACTTGTGAAGAAGCTATCAGGTGAGTTTCGTAGTCCCATGTTTACTATTGATTTTGACTTCCAGATGGGATGGAAGAGACACTGTGTTATGTTGTTTATAAATTGATGCTGTGAATGTTTTTAAGGTTTGAGATGGACTTGTGTGTACATTATGTGATTAACTACTATGTGATTTTTGATTGTGTATGATTTGGATCGGGGGACACGTGCCGTCTCAGTTATTGTGGTTTGACAAGGTAGTGGCCTTGAGGTTTGAAAAGGTTGTGGCCTTGTGGTTTGACAAGGTAGTGGCCTTGAGGTTTGACAAGGTAGTGGCCTTGTGGTTTGACAAGGTAGTGGCCTTGGGATAGGTACATAGTGTGATCATCTATGGTACCATGTTGTTTGGCAAGGTAGGAGCCTTGGATTTTGGTTTGGAATGATTGATCTTGAATGCTAGTTGTTAATACATAATTGTAGCACATTGTCCATATGTGATTGTGTTGATGGTTGTTAATCACAGCTTGTAATTGATTTAGTGTTGGAGTCTAAACCTATGACTCTCACCAACTTTATGTTGACGTGTTTTAGTGTCTCTTTCAGGTGATAATATGGTTAAGCATGAGAACATAAGTGGCTAGGATTGGAGAAGCTTAGGATTGCATGTAGAAGGAGAATCCCCGTTTCCTTCTTAGTTTTTATTTGTTCTTTTAATAAGTGATACTGTGGCACACATATATTTGTTTGGTTATGTTATTTGTTTGTCTTGGGTAAGCGGTAGGACTGTTACCTACTTACCTAGACTCCTGAGTCTGATGAGATATTGTCATGACTTTGTGTCTCCATTTTATGACATTTCTTATTTCATATAGTTATCTCTATAGACACGCCATGTTGTGATGATATCCATACGTCGCGCCCCATATTCCGCCATGATGGGGTGTGACAGCTCATCTCTAGCCATTCAGTATAGGAGAGCTCCTTCCTTTGGAAGTCATCTATGATCTCATCAGACCCATTATCCCTATAGAACTTTAGATTGATATCTCCCTTTCAAGTCAACATGTCAATGTTTGTGATTTCTGAGAGACATCTTCTGTTCAACCTTGTTATACAAATTTTTTCGTATAACATCTTTTTCTTGAAAAGGCCTTCAACCTTAGATTTCCAATTCTTTCATATAAGCTCATCTTCAGATCTTTGAGCTTTTCTTCATTTTGAAGTTTGTGAATTTTATCAGGTTCTTCTTGAGTAGCCAACCCTGACTTGATAATTATTTCATCTAATGTGAATTCACCTTTGCTTTTGGGTTTGATGGGAGGTGACCCATCTTTAGATGATTCAGGGCTGGTGGTAAGGCCATCAATATGAGTGTCCTTAGCTGAAGACTCGCCCTTAGTCTTAGCTGGACTGTCTTCATTGAAGGGAGATACATACACCATAGGTTATTTATGGGCCTTCTTTTGTGCATGTTTCTTAAAGAGATGCTGAATAGTGACTTTCTCCCCCTCAGCAGAAGATTGCCCTACAGCTTCTAATGAACCCCCCAGTAGGTAACCATGCACATATAGAGTCTAAGGTGGATGATACCATGGTCAACATTGCTGGAACATTAGCAAGAGCATTCAGTTTCTATTGAACTTCATCATATAAGTTCAGCTTTTGTTGTTCTAGCAGACCCACCCTATCCTTGATCTTTGAAACTAAATCACATAACTCATGCAGCTGATTAGGAATCGGCTTGTATTCAGAAGGAAACTCAAAAGATGCAGCATCAATGGAGTCCATGAGGGAGGTGATCTCTTTCTTGATAGAAGTGGTAGTGGCCACATCTTTCACCAATGGTTTCAGTGCAGTGAGAATTTCATATTTGATCTGTTCAGCAGTGGGAGGAACTGGCCTTGCTTTAAGAGTAATGAGTTCAGCATCAGCAATAGCCTTTTCCTTCTTGAGCTTGGTCACATGTGATTGTAGAACCAACACTTGATTTGTTAGTTCATTTACCTTGACGGTTTTGGGGGATGGAGGCTTGGGAGTTTGATCAGCAATGTCATCTTCAAATTCACTATCATCCAGGTTTACTGGAGCTCTTTCACTTAGCCCCAACTCCTTCTCCAAGTAATCAGCAGACATGCTGAATATAAATGTAGGCAAGTGTCCCCCCTTGGCGCCAGTGGAGAGAGGCACTTCCTTCATTGTCTGTTGATCGCCACCTTCAGCGTGCTGGTCAGTTTCAAGTCCTTCACCACCAGGGTTGGTTTTACCTAATGGATCTTGAGAAAGAGTCCCTGATGAGTTAAGATCAAAGATAATGTTTTTGGTTTCTTCAATAGGACCTTGTTGTGAGGGAACTATATCATGAGAAATAGAAGAGCCAGGGTCAGCGTCAACTGTTGTATTTGCTGATGCATCATGCCCTGATGCAGACTCAGGTGACAAATGATAGAGATTGGTAATGACATTTGAGATGCATTCAGATTTAAATTGCTTATCGATGCTGACTCCACTCTATTGAGCTAAGGGTGCGCTCTATCTTCACCCTTCTCTCCTAAAGAAGTTGAGAGATGGGTTGCCTTCAGGGCCTCTTGATGCATGCCACCTTCAGCAGAGACTGATGGTGGCGGCTGGCTTGGGTTCTGGTCCTTGGCCAAGGACTTTTGTTTCTTCAAATCATGACCTTTAGGATCATCAGAATACTTCTTTGATGAAGATTTTATGGGGTGCCTCCTTTTATTAGACCCACGTCTACACTTAAAAGTATTCACAGACGTGCTCTTTTAACGTGGTCTAGAAGAAGCTCCATACTTTATGCCTGTTAGATCCCCTTCTCCAGTTGGAGAAGTGTCTTGTGGAGCTTTAAACACTACTGGAGCATTTTCTGAGGAAATGTCCAGCATGGGTTGTGTGAAAGGAGGTTCAGTTGTGCTGACTGGAATGTTCCAGCGATTGGTATCAAAGATTTGAAAAACTAGTTTTTCTCCTTCAATCTTAGAATACTCTTCACCAAATTGGTCAGCAAAAATGAGGGATAGAAATCTGGTGTAGACCACATTATTTTCCCTAGTTTTCTTCTCCATTTTATTATGGATATCTTCAAATATTAGTTTTCCAAAATCAGCTTATATGCCCTTTGCCAGACAATACAAAATCAGGGCATCCTTTTGGTTGATTTAATCAAGCCCACCAGTTTTCCTACCCAGACACTCAATTAAGATGGACATCAAAAGTTTCCACTTAGGTGGTAAACAAATTCTCTTCAACCCCCATTTATCACCAATCTCTTCAGTGTATCCAATTTCTCTAAAAAATGATTTGACAATAGAGAGATCGTTGGGAACAACCTCATATTTACGAGAATCCTCCAAAAAGTTTAACCTTAAAACCCTTCTAAACATCTTTAAATTTATTTTCCCATGAATACCTAAGGTTGTAGATACAAACTCAATAGATTTCTTGTTCTTTGACCCTTGTGCTGTGAACCAAAATTCTTTTAACACATTTTCAAACATAACCCCTGGATCCTTGAACAAGGCATCACGAATCACACACTTAGATAAAAAGTTTAGTACTTGCTTTCCAGGTTCAGATGTTAGGGTTTCTAGTTTGATCAAGGTGATGTTGTTGGGTTTAAAGAATATGTCCTCGATGGGATAGTTTACATGGATGGAAGGATTGAGGGTGATCTCAGTCTCTTGTTGTTGTGAAGAATATTCAGCAGCCATTGATGTTTGTTGTGTGTGTTTTCTTTTGAAAAGAGAGAGAGTTGTGTGTGTGTTTTTTTAAAATTTTGCAAATGATATGAATCTTCAATCTTCAAAAGATATATGTAAACACTTTTTAAACTGATTGTCAAATTTTGTAAAACATTTGAAAAGAGAATGAAACTTTTAGGGTTTCTTTTGACTAAATGGCACAAACTCTCTCATTAATGTTCTAAAAAAGGTGTTGATTTTCTGTTGTTTTAAACAGTGAGACGCCTCATTGTGTCAGAAAGTTGTTGACTGTGATATGGACGCTTGATATTTCCTAAATAAACAATTGACGAACATTAAAAGAATGTTTTGTATTTATTCACAAGAAATTTAATGCCATTAACTCTTTTGAATCACATGATTGATAGGTTTTAAATGTTGTTTCTCAGATATGCTGAAGCTGATGGCAATACTTGTGAGCTTCAGTACGTCAGGTGAGGCGACAAAACCCCATATACATGTTCACATAGGTGAAAAAGACATATGACTTTGCACGCTCCTCTACTCAGGCCTAGCTACTCATTTGTATTTAAAATTTTGTTCAGCATTGCTGAAGGAATTTTTTGATGACTGGTGATTATTTGTTTAGCTTTAGTGAATCAGATAAGGCGATAAAACATCATATACACAATCACATAAAGTGAAATAGACACATGACATTGCACACTCCTTTACTCAGACAATGCTACTAAACACTAATCAAATTTTTTATGAAATCTTGAACCTTCAAGTTTCTTCAGTGAATGCTGAAGGTTCAGGCTTTGTATCATCAATGTTTAGCATACCAAGCTCTATTATCAATATTTTGAAAGTTGGTTCATCCAATGGTTTGGTGAAGATATTAGCCAATTGGTATTGAGTGGGGATGACATGTAATTCAATGTCCCCTTTCACAATGTGATCTCTGATAAAGTGATATTTGATATCAATGTGTTCTATTCTTGAGTGGAGGATTGGATTATTGGATATTGCAATAGCAATAGTGTTATCAAAAAAGATTGGTACCTTTTCATATTCTATGTCATAATCAGCCAGTTGGCTTTTCATCCAAAGAACATTGGCACAACATCCAGCAGCTGCTACATATTCAGCTTCTGCTAAAGACATGGCAACTGTTTGTTGCTTTTTATCACTCCAACATACAAGTTTGCCACCTAGCAATTGGCAGGCACCAGAAGTGCTTTTTCTGTCCAAATTGCAACCAGCATAGTCAGAATCTGAATACCCCTTTAGATCAAATTATGAGGATTTGGGGTACCAAAGACCTAGGCTTGGTGTACCTTTTAGGTATCTGAAGATTCTATTTACAGCAGTAAGGTGTGATTCCTTTAGATCTGCTTGCTATCTTGCACAAAGGCATGTAGAGAATTAAATGTCAGGCCTGCTTGCAGTTAAGTACATGAGTTACCCAATCATACCTCTATACTGAGTCTCATTAACTGATTGTCCAGTGAGATCAGGTCCTAAGTTGTTATGGGGTACCATTGGAGTCTTCACTGAAGCACAATTGATATCATACTTCTTTAGCAGATCCTTGACCTATTTTTCTTGATTAATGGAGATGCCTTGGTCAGATTGTTTAATCTGAAGACCAAGGAAGTATGTGAGTTCTCACATCATACTCATCTCAAACTTGTTGGTCATAAGCTTAGAAAATTATTTGTAAAGTTTCAAGCTTGTAGAACCAAATATTATGTCATCCACATAAATTTGAACTAGAATGGTGTCTGTTTTAGATTTATAGATGAACAAGGTGCTATCTATTTTTCCTCTGGCAAATTTATGTTCAATGAGAAAAGTTGAGAGAGTTTCATACCATGCTCTTGGAGCATGCTTCAGTCCATACAAAGCTTTGTAAATCTTGTAGACATGATTTGGGTATTTACTACTCTCAAAGCCAGGAGGCTGAGCAACATAAACTTCTTCTTTTAGGTCACCATTTAGGAATGCACTTTTGACATCTATTTGGTAGATGATGAAGTTCATGTAAGTGGCATATCCAAGGAAGATTCGTATGGCTTCCATACGTGCAACTGGAGCAAAGGTTTGATCAAAATCAACACCAGACTCTTGATTGAATCCTTGGGCCACCATCCTAGCTTTATTTTTTGTCACTGCATTGGATTCATCTCTTTTGAGCTTTTAAACCCATTTGGTGTCAGTGGTTGATTTACCATATGGAAGAAGATCCAATTTCCAGACTTTGTTTCTTTTAAATTGATTGAGTTCTTCTTGCATGGCATCCACATATCCAGGGTGTGTGAGTGCTTCAGAAACCTTTGTAGGTTCAATTTCTGAGAGAAAATTTGCATAGAGGCATTCTCCAGATGAAGCTGCACTCAGTTTTTTTGCCATAGATCTAGTGACTCTACCTTCACCAAGATTACCTATTATGTTCACAAGTTGTATGTGACTATTTTGAGTCCAAGATTTTTGTGGAGCTGGAGAATAGGTGCTGGTATCATGATTAGAGATAGAGCTTGGAAGTCCATGACATGGACTTGGGCTTGGAATGTCTCTAGTGTCTGCTGAAGGATATTCAGTGGACAAGGGTTTAATCATTGGAGGACTTCCTTGTTGATCAAAAGCAGCATATCCAAGACCTAATTCCCTAGAGATGATAGGAGAGCTTTGAGCAAGGGGCTCAGATTGTTCTTCAACAGCTGCATATGATTGATCATTTTTATCATGTGTGTCAGCATACTGATTGTTTTGAGACTGACCATTTTGGTCATTTATGTTTCCTTGTTGATCATTTTGAGATTGATTATTATTTGATTGACAGCCATCAGTATGTGATACTGAAGGATTTTCTTTTGTAGGACTTGTCATATCTTCAAATGGATCAATATAAGGGACTGAGTTGCTTGTTTGGTATTTTTGAGAAGGCTCATAGCGATTAAATTCATCAGATGGATAATTTTGAGATTCATGTATATGAAGTTCATCATTTGATGGATTTGTAAAAGTGAGAGCTTCAGAACTTTCATTGAAGGAGATGTTATAGGTTTCTTCAATACATTGTCTTCTTGTGTTGAAGACTCTGTATGCTTTAGATACTAGGGAGTATCCAAGAAAGTACCCATCATCAGATTTTTCATCAAACTTTCCAAGGTGATCCTTGTGATTGTAAATGAATACTGGACACCCAAACACATGTAAGAATTAAATGTTTAGAATTCTCCCCCTGAAGACTTCATAGGGAGTCTTCATGTGTCTCTTCACAATGATGGATCTATTTTGAGTGTAGCAAGCAGTGCCTACAGCATCAGTCCAAAAATGTTTAGAGAGAGCAGATCCAACAAGCATTTCCCTTGCTGCTTCAATCAAAGTTCTGTTCCTTGTTTCAGCCACGCCATTTTGTTCAGGAGTGTAATAAATTTTGAGAAATTCCTTTGTCGTCACAAAATTTGATCAGTGAGTGATTATTGAATTCAGTGCCATTGTCAGTTCTGAGTTGTTTGACATGAGTGTCATTTTGATTTTCAACTCTTCTGATGAATGACATTATGGCATCTGGTGCATGGCTTTTCTTTGTTAGAAAATATACCCAGGTGTACCTAGAGTACTCATCAACAATGACAAGTGTATATTTTTCATGAAAAATGGCCCTAGGTGATATTGGGCCAAATAAGTCCATGTGAAGCAAATGAATACTTGCTTTGATTGAGAAAGTTTTCTTTGTTTTGAAACTGGTCCTATGGTGCTTCCCTTTTTCACACGCTGAGCATGGTTTGTCCTTGGAGTAGACAAGTTAAGGAAGACCAATAATAAGATTTTGTTTTGCCAGCAGAGTTACTGTTTTGAAATTGAGATCTAAGAGCCTCTTATGCCAAAGCCAATTGGTAATATTGGAGGCTTTAGCAAAGAAGCATGTCTCCTGAGTAGAGTTCATGTTCATGACATAAACATCTTTGACTCTCGGAGCAATCATCACAATTTCATGATTGGAGTTGAAGATTGTACCTTTTTTGTCATCAAACAGCACAAGATACTTTGCATCACAAAGTTGACTAATGCTTATGAGGTTGTGCTTTAATCCATTTACATATGCTACCCTTGAGGAAATTATACCATTGCATTTTACTGAACCAAATCCTTGAGTAGTAGCTGATGAGTTATCACCAAAAACAACTTTGGGACCTTGTTCCTCCTTATACTTGTGCAGATAACTTTTGGTGCTAGTCATGTGCCTTGAGCAACCACTATCTAGGTACCAAATAGGCTTCCTGAGATCACACTGCACAAGTAAAGGAAATGGTCAGTTTCGTTTTGAAACCTAACTTTGTTGGGTGGGGGTTTTAGATCTAGAAAGTGTTCTAGATCTGAAGGGTCCTCTTGTTGAGGGTATGTGTGATTGCTCAGTAGAAGAAGAGGTCTGAATAGCTTTAGCTTTCTTAGCCTAAAGGGCTTCACCTCTTCTGAACCACTCTATATGGTTGTGATCAGATGTAGTGTGTACATCGCTTCCATAAGTCTCACAACATTTGGTAATAGAGTTTGGGTTTCTTGGTTTAATACCTCTTCTGAGTGAGATGATACGATTATGTCCATGAGTGTCATGGTCATAACTTCCACAAATATTACAAACAGGGTAATAGTGGTAGTCATATGAGTGATGATTGCCCATACCACAATGAATGCATGGTGGGAAAGGCATATTTCGCCTGGAATGAGATGCTTCAGATTTGTAAGCATCAACACTTGTTTTGGCCAGCATATACTGAGTGTGTTCACAAGTGCGATGGTTAGTCCTTTCACATTTGGTACAATAAATCACTTTTAGGCAAGTTTCAGTGAGACGGTTATTTAGACCACATAAATCACAAGCCCTTTTAAATTGTGTCTTGTACTTGAGATGAGGAGAGTCTAAAGGTTCATCTCTGAACCATGTTGGTGTTTGCTGCTGCCTGAGTTACAATTTAAGATAATTGATCTCTTGCATTACAAGAGACATTCTTTCATCTTCCTCGGATCTAGCATTCTTTAGTTTATTTGTTGAAACTAAAGAGGTAGTTCCCATATATGAACCTTCAGTAGGAGCTGAAGAGTTCTTTGAAGTGTCAATTTTGACATGTTTGGAAGAACTACCTTTGAGTGTGGTGTGTGACTTGATGATAGACCAGATAGTATTGGGTCCAGTAGAAGGTTCAGCACCAGCCAGCTTCTCCAAAGGAGGAAGTGGGGTAATTACTCATTCTCTATATCATCATCTGAGTCATCCTCAGTGACTGATGACTCAACTGGTGCTGAAGTGTCAACACTTGCTTGAAACTCACGAAGAAGGATACATCCAGTGTCATGATTTGGTAAATTCTCTTCACCTGAACTTTCAATGTCAGGGATCGAGCTACCATCCTCATTTGAGGCTTTGACAAAGACAATAGGTTTGGTGCTGGAGGATCCTTCAGCACCAAGCATTTTCCTCTTTTGAGCAGGTATTTGTTCACTTATGCATTGATTTACCCTATCAGAGTTTCTAAGCGAAGATTTAACAATATCCTGTGCTTCTTTTAGTTTCACTCTAAGGGAGTTATTTTCTTCCAAAATTTCTTTGTTCAATTGTTGAAAAGTAAGAATATCAAGTTTAGCTTCTTTTATCTCTATTTGCTTACTTTCAAAATCTTCAAGTTGTAGAACAAGTTTATGAAATTTTTCAAGCAAATTGTTTTGTTGCTCTTCAACAAATTTTTTATCAATGCACAAGTAATCAAAGACAAATTTAATGTCATCTTTATCTTCTAATTCAAGAAGAGTTTGTACCTTTTTAATTATAACATTGACCCATTCACCATTTCTGGCACTTTCTCTGGTCACAACATTTGAATTAGCCCCTTCATCATCAGCAAGAGCCATCAACACTTTCACATTCACCATTTCATCATCTTCTAAATAAACGTATTCTTCATCCCATTCATAGGCTTCAGCAACAAGCCCTTTGTTCTTGTCTTGCTTGGGAGTCTTGGATGAGGAGCTTTCACTACTCATTAAGGCCAAACTTTCCTTGATTTCTCTATATTTGGCTTCAAAGTCTTTTGTTGGTCTCAGTTTAACCATGCTTTGCTGAAATGGAGTAGAAGCAATTTGTTTTGGTTGAAATGATGATTGACCAGATGGTCTTGATTGAGCTGGTGAGGAATATGAAGGGAGAGATGTTTTTGGATAACAATCCCTAGCATAGTGAACAGTCTTCCCACATTTGTATTATCCACAACTACTGTCATTGCTCCAGAGAACACAAATCAAGCAGACAATGCATTATCTGAAGAACACGAATTAATCAACCCATTCGGTACACCGGTACACGAAACTGGAGAGTCTTCTACTAGCCATGTTGATCCGTCAAATATGCATACGTTCTATCAACGACATCCTTCAACACATCATTGGACGTGAGATCATCCTTTGGTTCATGTAATTGGAAACCCTTCCCAACCCGTTTGCACAAGACGACAACTTAACATCGATGTCGATGTTTGTATGTTCGCACTCACCGTGAGTTCAGCTGAATCGAAAAACATCAAACAAGCCATGGCTGATCATGCTTGGATAGAATCGATGACAGATGAACTTCAACAATTTGAAAGACTTAAAGTCTGGGAACTTGTTGACAGACCATACGATGTAATACTATTAAATCTTCGATGGATCTGGAAAAACAAGATGGATGAAGAGAATACGATCATCAAAAATAAATCTAGGCTAGTGGCTAAAGGGTATGGTCAGAAAGAGGGTATTGATTTTAAAGAGTCATTTGCACCAGTAGCTCGTTTGGAAGTGGTCAGGATTTTCCTTGGTTATGCTGCACATAAGGGATTCATTGTCTATAAAATGGACGTAAAGACGGCGTTTCTTAACGGTCCTTTGAAGGAAGAAGTCTATGTCACTCAACCGGAAGGATTCGTCAATCCTCAATATCCTGACAAGGTGTATCGTCTCCACAAAGCACTTTATGGACTTATGCAAGCTCCAAGGGCGTGGTACGACGAGCTCTCGAAATTTCTGGTCTCCAAAGGTTTCTCAAAAGGTTCCACTGATCTAACTTTGTTCACTTATAAATATGGGGATGACATTTTGCTTGTGCAGATTTATGTTGATGACATTATTTTCGGGTCTACAAACCCAAAACTTTCAAAATGGTTTGAAAAAGTCATGCACAGCAAATTTGAAATGTCAATGATGGGCGAACTAAAATTCTTTCTAGGAATTCAAGTTCACCAATCCCCAAGTGGTATGTTTATTAACCAAGCTAAGTATTGTAAAGAGATAATCAAAAATCATGGTATGACTTCATGTGACCCCGTTGGGACACCATTATCAACCACATCCCTAGATGCTGATTTGGAGGGAGATGCCATCGATCAAACGAAATATTGTTCCATGATCGGCTCTCTCATGTACTTAACAGCAAGTCAACCAGATATATCACATGCTACGTGTTATTGTGCACGATATCAAGCATGACCCATTGAAAAGAACCTAAAGGAGGTTAAACGGATCTTTCGATAGCTTAAGAATACCATTCACATAGGACTCTGGTATCCGAGGGAAACCGGTTTCTTTCTAACGGCCTATTCAGATTCTTATCATGCAGGGTGTCTTAATACACGTAAAAGTACTTCTGGTGGTGCACAATTTCTAGGTCAAGATAAGCTTGTAGGGTGGTCTTCCAAGAAGCAGGATTGCACGTCACTTTCATCAGCTGAAGCGGAGTATGTGTCTCTATCTGTGTGTTGTGCTCAAGTTCTTTGGATGAGAACATAACTCATGGATTATGGCTTCAACTTTGATAAAGTACCTATGTAATGTGACTCAAAGTCTGCCATAGCCATCTCCTGCAATCCGGTATAGCATTCTCGCACGAAGCACATTGATGTCAGATGTCACTTCATTAAGGAACAAGTTGAAAAGGGTATTGTTGAATTGTAATTTGTTGGAACTGATTACCAATTAGCTGACTTTTTTACAAAAGCTATTTCGAAAGAGAGGTTTGCGTATCTTGTTAGGCAAATTAGTATGAGATGTTTCACTCCAGCAGAACTGGATATTCTGGCAAAGAAGCCTGCTTGATTCATCTATCAAACATCTACTTGTAAATATTAATGAAAAAGAAAAATACAAAATTAAAAAATCTTTGATAATTCAAAAATATTCTTCTCGACATGTCTTTCAATATCGATAATATGGAGTACCTAGAAATGTCGCTCAATAATGACACGGGTGTGTACATAAAGCTCGAATGAAAGTTGTAAATATTTTTCAAAACATGTCATTTCTATCTTTTCTAAAGGAAATTGTCTATTTTGGACAATATTTCCAACAACGGGTAGAACAATCTATCTTGGGTTGAGCTTGTCACAAAACATTCAACGTTTTGAGCTCAACACAATGGCTTGTAATCACTTTCAGATTGCAACCCGGAACTGTATTCACGGGGGAGTGTACATTTTCGTACTCTTACCCTTAGCAAAAGAAGTTAAATCTTCTTACACTTGAGTGGATTCGTCAAGACATTCAAAGTCTACGAACTCAAGTTTATGCTTTAGAAAAACCTTTTCGCCAAAAAGAATTGATTTTTCAAAAAGCGTTGAACACAATTTTTTCAAGAATTTCTCAATGATATTCAAAATCTTTCAAAATTTGTGTGTTCAACAACTCCTATCCTCAAAAGTTTAATGTGGATCATATCCTCGTAATGACAATTCCATTGGATCAATTTTTGAGGGGGAGCTTTACAAATTTCATGCTAAGTTTGACACATCTTTCTCCCGAAAATTTCAAGACTATTTTTATTACAATATATTTTAATCAAATTTTGTATCTCTAATATCAAACTATTTTATATATTAGAGATAAGGGGAGAAAATGTGATTAAAATGTGATCTAAAGAATCAAGCACTCATGGTTTCGATCATATACCCACAACATCTTTAATTCACGACGTTATTGGTGTCAAAAGGGTGGTTAGGTTTAAGTCCTATGATCCAACCAGAACCGGAGGGATCTTCCCAGGGGAAATCCAATAGATTATTAGAAGTCCTTAGGAAAGATGGAGTAGAATGTGAACGTAGCTGAATGCCGACTAAGTACTGATGCTAGTACTGGAACAATCACAACAAGGTGCAAGTAATGATGTTTTGGTAAGCATTAAAGGGGTTCAAGAATGAAAATGAAATGTAAGGATAAAGGGTGTAAAGAAAGAATCCCCCCATACAACTTAGGCAGAAACTGGGTCAACACATCATGAAGACAACTCATCATGGACCCAGTGATGTGAAGCACAATCCTTTCATAGCTACTTAGGCTTCTCTCAAACGAAGTTTGTTTTATTGTCACGGAGATCAACACGAATTCTATTGAATTTGTCACTCCGAGATAGTTGAAATTGAATAGGTGGCATCTGCTCCAGCCTCCGACCACTAAAAGTGCACAAATTGAGTATAGAGCCAAGAGATCAATCAAATCTCGTTAGGACACACGGATGAAGATAAAGAGAGTCCTACGCTATATCCTTGTGATATTGCTAGAACACTCAGAGTGATACTACTTAGTATTCACAATGATGAGTGGAAATCCTTCCAGTGTTAACATCAAACAGCACTGCGGTAGTTCATGTGTAAGATTCTTTATGAATTGAACATAAGTAAAACTGAAAAGCAACAGTGGTTTGATTCTGAATTGATTCAAACTCGTTTCAGGTTTCTACGCAATATCTTTATGGTCTTGCCAGAACATTCAGAGTGATATTCATTAATATTCACAGGGATGAATGGAAATCCTTCTAGCGTCAACATCAAACAGCGCCACGGTAGGTGACTTGTGAGATTCTGATGAATCAAACTTGTGTCAACTGGAAAGCAACAATGGTAAGATTCTTAATGAATCAAACTTGTTCCAGGAATTTGAATTGACGACTTTAATGATGCGGATATTTATCCAATTGATTCACTCTTTATGTTCACAGTCTTGCTTTGAGACGGTCGAGTAAAGAGAACGGCTAGTACAACCGCGAAACCCTGTCAAGGAGACTTTTAACTGAATCTACCTATCACAGGTACGATATTTAATATCGTATAACAGTCTTCACCGACCGAAGGTAAACGCTACCAATTTAGGACAAATGTCAAAGCCATTCAGTCCATGTCTATGTTTTGTCTCAAGAAGGTGGCATCACGGTGTACTCGACAAAGTCAAAGATTCAAAACCACATACTAATGCCTAAAGACATATTCAACTATTAATAGTGTGAGCATGTGGATGAAGACACAAGATCGCAAGATGGCAAAGACAAGTCAAGGATGATTTGAAGATCTCAAGATAAAAGACTATGCTGAAAGACAATGACAAAGGCTCAAAGATCACAGCATGAAGGAACAAGACTACTGTTACACGTTCAAGACTCATTTATGACGAGATTCGTAATCTCCATTGATCTCAAAATATCGAAGGGGAATGACCTCACATTGGGGGAGATTGTTAGCCTCAAAATATTGAGTCAAACAAGAATGCTCGGTCATAGTTTATTATTGTAACATTTATTAGAACGCTGTAATAGTTAGTTAAATACTCGTGGTTCACGGACTTGGATTTAAGCTACTTAAAGCCCAAAAGACAAGCCCGGTCCAAACAATATAGCCCATTATGGTTACATGTAAGCCCGGCTATATAAGGCCCTTCCTAGCATGTAAGGATGGGTGGATGATCATTTGTAACTCTCATTTTATCCTAATCTAATATTCACCAAGTTAGTCACTTCTTCTCTCTACTTTCTCTCACTACTTTCTCTCTCTAAAATTCATATCTTTTCCATCTCATTTCTTAATCTATCATCATATTATTTGGGACAACAGAGTGTCATTCCGTGGCTGCGAAGATGTTCTAGCTATCATTTATGATATGACTTCTAAAACTCCTTTTATCCAGAATCAGCCGATGATTTCAAAGTTTCCAGATATATTTCCAGAAGAACCTCTGAATATAATTCCTATCTGCAAGGTGGAACATAACATCAAGCAGGTTAGGGAGCAGAACCAGTTCCAAGGCTCTTCATTGCATGACCTGCTTAAACTAATAGAGTTGAAGGATCAGCTACAGAGATACTTGAACAAAGTTCACTCATCAGGTGCATCACCAAGGTGTGCACCGGTTTTGTTTATTGAGGAGAAGAATGGTAACATAAGATTATGTGTCGACTACCGTCGATGTAAAAAAATCTGTTGTCCCTAAGATATGTGATGATTAAACAAGAAAGGTAGATAAAAGATAGATGAAATCTATAGAGAGAAAGTAGAGAGAGAAAAGAGATAGAATGGTTGGAACTTGGTGAATATTAGATTTAGAGAGAGAATACAAAAATGAACCAACCTCCTCCTACCAAGCTAGGAGGAGGGTATATATAGTCCACCCACATGCAAGGTTGTATGGGCTATATATTAATGGGTCGGTCTTTCCTTTTAGGGTTTAGTTACTTATGAATGAACTTTAGCTTAAAGTTAAGCCCATAAAACACGACTAATCTACTACCTATTACAACGTTCTAAAATACGATACATAATAAACATATGACCAAACATTCTTGTTTGACTCAATATTTTAAGGCTAACAATCTCCCCAACGAGAGGTCATTACCCTTTGTCATTTGGAGATTTGTAGAGATTACTAATCTCGCCATAAATGAGTCTTAAATGTGTAATAGTAGTCTTGTTCCTTCATGTTGTGATCTTTTAACCTTTGTCGTTGACTTTTGACTTTGTCTTTTGATCTTGAGACCTTCAAATCATCCTTAACTTATCTTTGCCATCTTGCGATCTTGTGTCTTCATCCACATGCTCACATTATTATTGTTGAATATGTCTTTAGGCATGAGTATGTGGTTTTGAATCTTTGACTTTCCTGATTACACCGTAATGCCACCTTATTGAGACAAAACATAGACACGAACTGAATGTCTTTGACATTCATCCTAAATCGGTAGCGTTTTACCTCCGGTCGGTGGAGACCGTTACACGATATTGAATATCGTACCTGAGATAGGGTTTCACGGCTATACTAACCGTTCTCTTTACTCGACCGTCTCAAAGCAAGACTGCGAACATAAAGAGTGAATCAATTGGATAAATATCCGCTTGATTAAAGTCTTCAATTCAAATTCCTGTAACAAGTTTGATTCATAAAGAATCTTACCGTTGTTGCTTTCCAGTTTACACAAGCTTGTTTCATAAGAATCTCACAAGTCACCTACAGTAGCGCTGTTTGAGGTTGACGCTAGAAGGATTTCCATTCGTCACTGTGAATATTAATGAATATCACTCTAAATGTTCTGGAATTACCATAAAGATATTGCGTAGAAACCTAAAACGAGTTTGAATCAATTCCGAATCAAACCACTGTTGCTTTTCAGTTCTACATATGTTTAATTCATAAAGAATCTTACATATGACCTACCGCAGTGCTGTTTGATGTTAACACTGGAAGGATTTCCACTCATCATTGTGAATACTAAGTAGTATTGTAACACCCCCAAATTTATACAACTCAATACAACGGAAGACTCGTTGGTGTTAGGGGTAGCACATTACTCACATCATAGACAACGCATAAAAATCGCGTCATTTAATAATAAAGCATTTCCATTCATAAATATCAAGTTTACATAGTTCCCAAGTCATATTATTTCATACAAAGTTTTACAAAGTATTTGAATGGAAAATATTGTTTAAGTGCGGGCCATGAATTCTTGTCGTCTTCCCGAGAATTACCTTCAAGTACCTGAGATAAAACATGTTAAAAGAAAAGGTCAGCGATAACGCCGAGTGAATTCATAGAGTTTAATAAATTCCATCAATATAACTTTGGTATAAAATTAGTACCAAAAATCATTTCGTACAAATCATTGTAATAGGCCATAAAATAGCCAAAATCATTTTATACAAATCTTTATCAAAATCATAATATAGGCGTTTGCCTTAAAAATCATTATACGAGCCAATGTCGTAAAAACGTCATACAATACGTCTTATGACGTTGTATGAAAATAAAAACCGTTATATGAATATGGTTATGAAAACCAAAACACGAACATAATATCAATAGAATGACCTTGTATTGCTAGTCAGGCAATACATCGTAATTCTGAGCGTCTAGTAGTATTTCGTTAGTTTTGGATTATTATAAGCCGCATGACATTGTTACCTTACTAAACCAACAACGGGTAGCTAACCCGATACTCAATTTGCCCATCTAAAGTATCGTGTCGTCACAAAGGTCACGCTATGGAAATCTTCTCATACATAAATTCGCTTACCAATCAATGTGGCACGACGGGGATCAACCGTCAAGGCGCGAACTGGGGTGATCGTCCCCAAATAGTACTATTAAATGCATAAGCGTCTACCAAATCCCGGTAGTTCACAATTCATGCTAATGGGACTTTTAGTGACATAACCTAACTTTAATAATCCATTTAATTTCATCTATCGGGTCCGTTAATCATTTATCGGGTCATACAATCGGGTCATTCAATCATTCGGGTCCAAATCAATAAACAAACAATCGGGACAAATGGTGTCCTATTTTATAAAAACTAACATGTTATCTCCCTCGCGGGTTTATAAAACATTTCATAAAAACATTTAAAAGAGTGCGGGGCTATGAACTCACGTTGATGTGGGAAAGCGGGTTATCGGCAATTCGGACGTACGGTACGTGCTTCAATCACGGAAATCTAGACAAATAATAATCGTCTTAGACTCATGTCCAATGATTTTATAAAAATAACAATTATGTATACGTATGATGATTTTATATATATGATGATCAAGTGGGTTTACATATTCTCGTTTACTCATTTTAGTGTTATATGTCGGTAACTTTTATACTAGTTTACTAGTTTTACCTATTTACTCGTTTTAAGTCCAATAAGCTTATTATAAGTTATTTAACTTGTTTTAATCCATTTTGTACTTATATTATCAGTATTTAAACTTTACAAGTTGGGCCCAAATGGGTTAAGCCCAATAAGTTCTTTTTATGAGTGTTTAACTTATTTAGTCCAACTATTAGCCCAATGTGTTTACTTAGCTCGTTAATGTCCGTTTGTCCTATAGTTCAGGTTTTTATCGGTTTTTACTTGTTATACATGTCTATATATCAGTATATAAGTTTTATAAAGTTTTCATTAGACGGGTCCAACCATCTAAGTTTTATTTAACAAAAACGTTAATTTTACGGTAATAGCCGAAAAAGTCGTAAAAATCATGTTTATAGTTTTATAACTTATAAAACTTAACAAGTTACCATTTTTATAAAATTTACACTTATTTACCATTGTACATATTTATATAAATGTATTATATAAGTTAGTGGGTTTTAATTTATATTTTATACTATTAAATTTTGAGTGCTTATATAATAGTATTATACTTTAATTTCCAAAAATCTGATTTTTATCTTCACTTTAACCAAAACTGCCATATCTAGAGTTCTATATGGATATAGAAGCTCAAATTTTTATCACATAAACTAAATGATATGTGCTCCATTTAACTCTCCTATAGCTACTCTTAAATAATCTTCTAAGTATTTTCTAAAAATCGGCCAAAACAGTGAACTCAGATTTGTACCTTAAACTTGTTTTGATCATATCTCACTCATTACATTGATTCCATTGCATGGCCAACTCTCACATGTGTACAAGACCCATAGCTTACTGTAAATCCATTCTACTTCATCATTTTATCAGTTCATGACATGTTTCTTTACTGTTTTATACAGTCATCATTTTTAAGCAAGATTTTAACCTTGTTCTTTATAGTTTTTCATCTTTTTAATCATATTTATCAACACCAAATCCCCACATAACATTTTTATCAACATATAATCATCATATACATATACAATAGGAAATAAAATACATGTTCACATAATAAAAATAACAAGAAGATGAGGAGGACAATCTTTATACCACCAAGTTGATGTTGGTTATGATTTGGACATGGATTTTGATGGAGAAACTTGTGAATAACCATGACCATCTTCAAGACCACCATTCTTCATGAATACCTTGTGGAAAATCAGTCCCAAGACATCATGGAAACTCCTCCTTGGATGTTATAACTTGCACCAATCAATAGGGCTTTAAAAGGACTTCAACATATATGTAAATAACATAGGCTTTGTGGTTGAATCAAGATCAAAGGGTGGTGTTTTTGTATTAAAGTGGACAACACAAAGGGAACGGAGGAGAGAGTTTGAAGGTTGTTTGCATGTGTGAAATGGGAAAAAATGGTTTTGCTAGTGGTTTTGAGTAAGTGTTAGTGGAAAGTTAGCTTATTGTGTAAGCTTAATGGACAAGTGTCCATATGGAGTGAAAAGTTTTTGCCACCAAGGGTGTTAAGTGGCATACTTTGGCCGGTTTTGATGGGGGTGGGGCAAGTGTCCCACTTGTCTCATCCCCATTTAATTACGGGTACTCCTCGATTCTAGTTTCCTCGATTTACGTGCCCTCGGGTCGTTTTACGAAAAACGTTTTTATAAATTATGAATCAACGGCACAAAACGAATCTAATAAAAATTGTCTCATCAAAAACGGAGATCGAAAACATAAATACGTAATCCTAGGGTTTCCGGTTTAGTCGTAAAGGACGTTAAAATAAAATCATAAGTCCTAATCTCTTCTCGTAAATTTGTGAGTTTATGAACTAACACAAATTTAAAACTCCAAAATAATATTCACGGATAAATTTATTTTCTGAAATGTCGGACTGTCACCAAGGACGGTGTATGTAAACGTAAGCACGTAACGTTGAATCCTCCGGTTTAGGCGTAGTCGATGCTACTTCAAGACGTAAATCCAAATTTCTTCCCAAAAATAAGTGAGTTCATATTGTAACATTAAAATAATATTTTCAAATAAATATTGAGAATAAAATATCGACCATAAATTGACGGATTGTCACAGCATTTACCCCTAATTAGGATCTTTGTCCTCAAAGATCATCTTACTAATCGCTTCTTATAAAGTTAAAGCAATGTGGGTATTTCCTCCACATTCGGTCTTTTCTCAAAAGTGCAATTCATTACAATACGCGAGTTCTATCAAACATAACTACGGGAATAAGATCAGGCTAAATATTGACTTACTTTCTCTATCCATGTTGTTCATGGGTTTCTGATGAATGCAACTTTTCGCCGATCTAAGCTCTACTAAGAATAATCAGATTCTCACTTGATAGATATTCCATCAAGTGCGATATACGAAACATAATTTACGCAGTCTTTGAAGTCCTATGGTAGATCCAGCTTATATGCCTTTCAAACCAATCTTTTATATCATCTCAATGGTCCCATACAACGGGGACTTATATCCCATGATTTGTCAGATCATGAATTCATTTTTCCAAGTTTAAAAATTGTGGCATAACTTTGCTACCCATTTGGCACTTCAAGATCTACATTTCACATTCACATAACCTCTTGCCCACTACCGGCAATAAATAATCAAATCCTAATTTCAACAATCATTTCAGATTTCGCGGGTCGGGTATTTTGCAAGGTTAGGTTTGCCATCATAGGAAACCTTAAACCTAAAAGACATGTCCAACTCAAAATGGGTGTATGTCGGGTGTCTTCATCTCAACTCCTGCTTAAAGATGCTCTAATATGGATCCTAACAAGATTCGATCTCAATCCTAATACGATGATTATCAATGATAATCCTTCTAAAGGAAAACGATTATACGGTTTATTACCAAAGGTCAATCATTCAAACATAAAACATCACTTATATTACTTTGTATCGTTACTTTACCTCGTCCCTTCGATTTGGGGTGGTACATAGTACTCTCATCAAGGTTCGTTCTCAATGATTTCTGAGCAAATCTCTAGAAATTCGATGCGAAGCGAGGATCTTGATAAAGATGTTCGATACAGGCACACTATGTTTACGTAACTCTTTTGCATTTATCATTAACGGGAATGATATTAGCAGATTTGGTCAGTGTGTCGACGATGACCCAAACCGAATCAAATTCAGATGATGACCTTTGCAATAGCTAGACGTTTACTAATGTATGAGGCGATGTCTGCCTTCATAATTGCCATTAGTACAACTTCTTCAGACAAAGACACTTTTAGTCTAAAAAATGACATACATAGAATACTTATACTTACAGATTCCAACATAACTATATCTCACAGTCCTCCATATTTAGAAAATGACAAGTGGTCTTTAAAACATTCAACGCTATCGGCTTTTCAATTCTAATGGTTCACATTAGCCGTGAATCTCCTTTTTATTATCTATATCATCCTTTTTACAAACATTGTTTAATTTTATATTGTTCGGCAATTTATTTTGCACCTTCATTATTATGAAATACATCCTAATTGGTTCTTTATCTTTTATACATTATTTGTCAGTAATTACGTTCACTTTCTCCTGATGAAATAAATATCATAACTGTATTTATTCAAAATTCTTTCTTCATATCTTCTATGTTTTAGTTTCGTCTTTACTATTATCTTTATCTGTTCTACTCAATCTGACGTCTAAAGCGTCGATCATTATTACAACTAATTAAATAATAAACATTGAATTTTTATGAAACATAACGTAAAAATTTTAATTTTCTTAGTTTGACCAATTATAAAAATGTTCAAAATAAATTTGAATTTAATTAACAAGATTTTTGTTGATTTATCGAAAATAATTAAGATAATTAATAAGATCCGAAAATGTTCGAGAAATCTTAGGTTATATTTTGCTCAAAATTTTCTTAGTTTGAAAAGCGTAAATTATCGTTTCAAATTTCAAGTCATGGTTTAAAAGGTTTCCTCAATCCCTCTTAGGTTGTCTTGAGGTATACACAAACATTTACCCATAAACAGAAGTTTAGTTAAATGTTTTGTGTATAAGGGAATAATCCCTTTAAAATCCTTTGTTAAAACATTCGTCAAAACATATTTGCACATTCTTTTTGGTAAAAATCCAAAGTCTTAAAAGGGCTCTAATTCTTTAAAGAGTCAATATATTCCTTTTTCTATTAATCATACGGTCAAATAATATAAAAGATTAAGTCTTTAAATCTCATGTTATATATTCAAGGTACAGGTTTTAATTGTTCGGACAATTCAGGGCAGTCTATAAATAATTATTAACTCATTCTTATTCTTATAAACAAACAAATGGTCCTTAATAATCACGAGCATGAATTTATCAAATTACAGCCTACACACGTTATTCACCAAATTTATGAATGCTACATGTGTATTAGTCAATCCAAAAGACATCACGTGAAACTCATAATGTTCATTATAAGTACCGGATGTAGTGATTGGAATAGATAATCTTCTTCGCAGATGCGAAGTTGATGATAATCATGCCATGGATCAAAAACCTTGTAAATGATCGAACAAATCTTCCATTTCGAGTTATGGATATCGTTTTCGATTGTAAATTTACTCAGTTCACAGTAATCTAATAATATAAGGAATGATAACACCATAGCTCTTCATGATGTCGACCTCGGTAGAGTAAATTCTTTCTCCGACAACTCTCTCAGTTGTATGGTAATTCCTTTAATTTAGATGCTGCTGACGTACAGTGCACATGCCACGGGTGCAGCACCGGTTATATAATCAATACCAAATTCAACTTGCCTTAATGGTGAAAGTCTAGGTAATTCATTAACAAATACCTCCTAAAGTTTTAGATAACATAAACACCTTTGATAGGTGTGTAAACACCCATCTTTTCTACCACTTAATTACAACAATAACCGGACCAATACGTGTATTTTATGTATTTTATGTCGGAATTATGCGTGGTTTGTGTTTTTGTTGTGATTTAGGATGAAAAGGTGAAAAGTGGAGAAAACACGGACATTCACGGGCATTTACGGACTTTTATTGAAGAAAAGGATGAAAGACGTCAAGAAGTCAAGAGTGCAAAAAGAACGGAAGTCCACGACCAATTCTGAAGATTTATCGAAGAAAAAGTCAAAAGACGGAAGTTTATCAAAAGCCGAAGAATTCAAGTCTATTTTATTGTAGAATTTAAAGACGAGTTCGAAGAAATCCCGAAACCAAAAGTCCCTTAAGTCCAAGTTTAAAGAAGATTAGAAGAAAAGGACTAATGACGTAATTAATGAAGATTAATAAAAGGAGGGACTTAAGCTTGTAATTAAGAAGAAATGAAAGAGGGGATGAAGCTTCCTTAATCCTCCCCTATAAATAGTCATTAGGATAGTCATTTCTTGGTTGTTGGCTAAGTGTGACAATTAGCTCTTCCACCATTTAAATACCTTGTCATTTACTTTTCTTGTCAAATTTAAATACCTTGTCTTGCACCTTAAATTCATTTAATTTCAAGTAAGTTTTCCTTTAATTATTGTCAATCTTTACTTTATCTTGTCAATCTCTTATCTACCTTTCTTAATCTTTGATTTGTTGTGTTTATGTTTATGTTCATGCTTTTATTTTGATCCAAAGTGGTTTTTGATTATTGTGGTAAAAGTTGTTTGATTTCGTGTTTTTAATTGTTTGTTGATGTTACTGTTGATTCGGTACTATTTTTATTGAATTGTTTGTGTTTGATTTTGGTTAGTTTTTGTTTAGATCTGCTGTTACTGTATCTCCTTGTTCTTTGGGAGAGTTTGTTTTGTTTCTGATCTTTCCAGGAAAAGTTCCGAACCAAGAAGGAGGGAAAGTGCTCATTCGGAACTTCCAAAGTTCTGAATCAAGGTTTCATCCGGAAGATTTTGGGGTCAGCAAAACTTCCGAGTCAAGCTGTTCATCCGGAACATTCAAAGTTTCGGACGAAGGAAAACTTCCGACTCAAGAACCATTCATTCGGAACTTCCAAAGTTCCGAACCAGAAAAGCTTCATTCGGAACTTAAAAGTTCCGGATCAAGCACTGTTCATTCGGAACTTAAAAGTTTCGGATCAGTGGGTATTCATTCGGAAGTCACCAAAGTTCCGAACCAAGAGGTGTTCATTCGGAACATAAAAGTTCCGAATAAACTTCCGGATCAAGAGGCAACTTCCGACTCAAGAGGTGTTCATTCGGAAGTTCTAAACTTCCGAATCAAGGGGCTTCATTCGGAAACTTCCGAATGAAGGATGACCAAATAGTTCCGGATCAAGGCAGATTTTACAAGTTCCGAATCAGTAAAGTTCCGAACGAAGGATTGTTTTGGATAAGTGACATATTCAGATCAATTTGTTCCGGATCAAGGATTTTGGCAATATTCCAAGCGAAGAAGAATCATTTCAACCGAAGGTGACATTTCGGACGAGTGATTGTTCCAAACGAAGGTTTATTCCGAATGAGCTGTATTCAGGTTCTTATTAGTTTTTGTTTTTGATTTTTATTTTTCCTGCCTTTTACTTAATTGCACTTTAAGATTAATTGCCTTAGCTTTATTTTTGCCTTAGTTTAAGTTCTAGTTGCGTTTTAAGTTTTCCTTAGATAGATTTAAGTTTACGTCATTACTTTAGTGCCTTTTAATTCCAGTCACGCTTTTAAATACCTGCACCTTTGCTTTAATTAGACTTAGATTTACTTTAATTGCCCTTTTTCTTTTAAGTCTTTGCACATTTAATTAAAAACAACCAAAAATATTCTTTTTCACCAAAGATCAACTGAGTCACACATAGGGCCTAGATCAATTCGTTAAGATACCGAGAACACGAACTTGAACTTTAATACTTTTATACGAGCAAAAGTCTTGTATCAAATGGCGCCGCTGCCGGCTCTTTTCGTTAAGATTGACGGTTTTCTGTGAAAGACACGTTGCTTTTTGGGATCCGTTCACTTGTGAGCGTTATTTTTCCTGCCTAAAAGAATTCAAAAAAAATCATAAAAATTAAAAATTGATAAAAAACCATAAAAATTAAAAATTTCAAAAATCCAAAAAGATTTTATTTTTATTGTGTATATATATTGTCTTTGTGTTTGGTTTCTTTTTCTTTTGCATTTTCAGGTGTATGCGTACTAGATCTTCTAATTATCAAGAGCCCGAGCCTAAAGAAGATTTGGATATGGCAGGTGTTAACAACAACAACATTCCACCGAACCTCAATAATAATAATAATAACAACAATGCTCTTCCACAGCCCGATCTTCGGACCATGGAGGAACTTTGTCAACCAACCATGTTTGGACGAGGAGGACCGATTGCGTCGATGCAAATCAACGCTTCTGAGTTTTCGTTGAAGCACCACATGATTCAGCAAGTGCAAACAAACCCATTTAGAGGATTGCCTGATGATGATGCCAACAAACACCTCGACAAGTTCATTACAATTACCCAAAGCATGAAGTTGCCTGGTGCCACAATGGATGTACTCCGCCTACAACTCTTCCCACATACTTTATCGCACCATGCCGAGAAATGGTTTGATCGTCTCCCGAAGAATTCTATTCACACTTGGGATGACATGACTCAATGCTTTCTATCGCGCTACTTTCCACCATCCATGGTCACAAGCCTTCGCAATCAGATCAGCGGTTTCATGCAAGATCCCGATGAATCTCTTTTTGACGCTTGGGAGAGATATAATGTCTTGATCGATAGATGTCCAAACCACAACATGCTCCCTGTGACCCTAATTGATACTTTCTACAACGGTTTGACTTTTCGAGATCGTGATACGATCAATGCGGCCGCCGGTGGCACATTCATGAAAAGGAGACCCGAGGAGTGTAGAGAGTTAATTGATAACATGACTACTCACCACAAGAACTGGGATTCCTCTACTTCTTCTAGGAACAACCCGAGAGTCAATGTTTCCTCTACCTCAGCAAACCCTGAGATGACCGAACTCACCCGCATGATGGCCGAAATGAGCAAAAGTGTTACGCTTCTCGCTTCAAACCAACAACAACAACAAGTTAAAGCGGTTGCTAATCCTTGTGAAACATGTGGCGGTCCTCACTCATACACCGATTGTCCTTCGACACAAGGAAATCCGGAAAATGTGTATGCTGCTTACGGTAATTATTCACCGGAAAATTACCAAGATAGACAACAAGGGGATAGAAATCTGCTGAGTTACCGTTCCAACAATTACCTTTCACCCGGTTTTTCTCCTCAAAACCAAAACCCCGCCAACAACTACAATAGAAGCAACCAAATCCCACCTCGTGCTTCTAACCCTTATCAACCACCCACCCAACAACACCCACCCATAAACACCGATGTTGATGCCATCATGAGAACTCAAGGTGAGCAAATCAAGAATCTACAGAGCCAAATAATCAATTTGAAAGGAGATATCTTAAAGCAAGGTAATGACATCAGAACCGAGGTTCGTGATAATATTCAATCCTCCTTCATCACTCAAACGACTGAATTAAAGACTCTATTGACTAGTTTCTTGCCCGAAGCTCAACCTTCTTCTTCGGGTTCTCTACCTTCAAACACCGTCACCAATCCGCGAGCTAATGTGAGTGCTATAACTACACGTAGTGGAATTACCATTGTCAATCCACCTGACCCACCACCATCATCTACACCTCCTCCACCACCATATATCCCTACTCCTCCTACACCTAGTAGTAGTGCACCATTACCGTCTCCGCCTCGTCATGACGATGTATCTCGGAAGGACCCTTCAACATCACAACCTTCACCAACTACACCTTCACCATCTCCCTATCAACCCAGAATCCCATACCCTTCTCGCATAGGCAAGACCAACGAGCTAACCAAGAATGACTGTCAAGTATCGAAATATGTGGATATGCTATCTAAAATGACCATCAACATTAGCCTTGTTGAAGCACTTTGCCACATGCCGAAATTTGTCAAAGCATTCAAGGAATTGCTTAGCAAGAAAGAGAAGCTGATTGAACTCGCCAACACACGATTAAATGAAAACTGCTCTGCAGTCCTTCTTAGAGAACTTCCGGAAAAACTTGGAGATCCCGGTCGTTTTGTGTTGCCTTGCGTGTTCAACAAAACTGAAGAATTTACTGCCCTTGCTGATCTCGGGGCTAGTATTAATTTGATGCCACTGAGTGTTTGGAAAACACTATCATTACCCGACCTCATTCCAACAAAGATGACTCTCGAACTTGCAAATCGCACTCTCGCTTACCCCGTTGGTATAGCCGAAGACGTGTTTATCAAAGTTGGCACATTTACTTTCCTGGTCGATTTTGTCGTAGTTGATTATGAAATGGACCCTCGTATTCCTTTAATACTTGGTCGGCCATTCTTGAGAACCGGACGTGCTTTAGTAGATGTGGCCGAATGTGAGTTAATCTTACGAGTCGGGGATGATTCTAAAGTTTTTAAAATGGGGAAGCTTACAGGCAAATCCTTTGGAGGACGAGAATCAGTGAATATGATAAATGTGCTCGATGACTTTACCGTCTATGACAATCCTCTATTCGAGTCTTCCACTGATAATCCACTCTTTGAAGATAATGTGGATGATTCTCTCCCTACTTTGGACGCTTCTCCCTTTTATAATTCTCCACTGGTCTTCGATGCTTATGATGATGATGATTCTAGCTCAGATTCGGATGATTTTGATTGTACTTCTGAGTATCCCGAGCTGCCCACTTTCGATGATTTTGATGAGGCTGATACTCTCTCAAGCGATTCTTCACATGATGAAGATCCTCCGCCATCACTCGATCCTACTTTGGACGATTACTTATTTGAGAAAGATTTCTCTGAATTTCTCAACACTTACTTCCCTCATGAGAGTGATGCACCTCCTTTGGACTTTGAAGATTATCGTCTTGATCCTACTTTGGATTTGAAGAAAATTTTGTCAAAGGAGAAGAAACCGGTCGACACCGAAATCCGTTGCACGTATGATTTGACACCTCTTTGTCCCACTTCTGAGGACGAGGTTGTGCTTTGAAATGTGTATAATGCAAGTTCGTTTTCTCAGTTCTTAACTAATAGAAAGTCCAATCAATATCAAATTTTTAATTGTTTTTGGTTGTTCAAGCTTGCTTGGTAATCTATTGCTAATTCAAACAACACTAAGTAAAAATGAAAAATATAAACCTATTTATACGTAAAACAAATTGCAAATTCCAAATTTTATTCAAGTAAAATATTAAAATGCAAAATTTAAAAGTATAAGGACTGAAAATGTAATTTCTATGAAATATAAATGCTTGAAATGTAAATTCTAAAAATTATAAGGACTAAAAATGTAAAACAGTTAACTACAAGGACTAAACTTGTAAAAATTCTAACAAACTAACCAAATTTAACAAACTAACAAACTTCTAAAACTGAAATTAAACAAACTAACAAATCCAGGGACTAACTTTTGCAAATTCCACAAAATTAGAAAGATTAGCTAGGTTTAGAACTTTAATAGAACTCTAGGGACTAAAATGCAATTTTTGAAAATGTTTAAACCAAAAACGGGCTTATCACTTGAATAAGCTGGAACTGGCTTATTTCTGAACCAAAATTAATGAGACAACTTGCAAACAACTTCTAATTCAGATTAAGAAACGTGTATTCAAGGAATTTGCCTAAAAGTCAAAGATAAGCAAAAGAGAGCTTATTAATAAGCTCAAAATAAGCTACAGAAAAATCCAAACATCCACAACTTGATTTTTGTAAAGAAAATGAATAAGCACTTGATATAAAGCAGGGGAAATCAAACTAGAACAAATTTCATCCACTAATAAGCAAGATATCTGAAAATAAGCTCAAATGAGCTTATGTTGACCAAAACGTTGACCAGATTTTTGAAAAAGCTAAAATTCTCAAAACTTGATATTCAACCCTTTCTAAACAGGTTTGTGAAAGAAAACAGCTAGATTTATGAAGTGGATAATGAGATCTAGTGAAACAGTTAGCAATCCATATCAGAGAATGCAATTTGCTCAGGTCTGAACTAATAAGCTATTTTCTTGCTTATTTCTGAAAACTGTAGGATTTCCTCTTAAAGTCTGAAAGATTATGATGTAAGCTTTAACTAGAAACTGGTTTGAGCAATTTTGAACAAGTAATGAAGGAGAAATGAACAATTGAATTTGGCAAGTTTTGAACTAAAAGCTGTTTAAAGGAATGACCCAAACTTTTTATCAACCAATTGCCTTTTTGACTTTTATATTGACTAGTAAAAGACTCAAAAACACTTGTTAACTTCTAATGAGTAGAAATGAACACTTAAACACTAATTAACAACACTTGAATTCTGAATTACAACTAGTCCCAAACACTCCTTATCAGATTATGATCAAACTTTTACAAAGGATTATTTAGTTCTGATTAAGGCTGAGTTATGAGCTATAGCAAACTAGTTTAAGTGAGTAAAATGTGAGCTAATCAAACTGAAATCACACACTTACAACTAACAGAACTCAATTAAGCTAAATGACTAAAAAGTTACTGAAAATGAGATCAAATCTATAAGACTGAACACAATAGCACAAAATCAAACTACAAAACACTAAAATCACTCAATCAAACATCAACTAACCAAATAGAATCAGGCAGCCATCAATCATTACACTAGGAAATATAGCATGCAAGAACTGTTTAGAGGAACTTAAATCAGAAACTCAGAACCTATTGTAGAAAACCTTTGGGTAGAAGAGGAGCGCTGAGCTCTCTTGCCCTAGTGATACCACCACCTATCACTAGCTATCAACTCTTATCAATCACCAAAACAGCTACAAATCATCATTCTGCCATGGAAACTTCAAGAACAATGGAAAGAACTGAATTTTTGATCAAACAGCAACAAATCTTCAACAAAGCCAGTTATGATCAATGTATGATCATAACAAACTTCAAACAGCAACAATGGAATCCAATTACAGCAAGTAAGTAGCAGGAATTGAAGAACAAGAATTGGCGGGAAAACTTGGATTTGAATTTTTATTGATGAAAACAGTTACAATTGGTTGTTACAAGGTTCTAACTAACTAACAAACTCAAGAGGTTGTCAGTCTCTTGAGTTGTTAGGTGAAAAGGAGGGAAAAGAAGAAAAATGAAATTGAGAGAACTAGGTGTTTTCTGAAAATTAACTACTACTGAAAATGAAGAACAAGTTGTGTATTTATAGGCTAAACTTGAGAGTTTGTTGGAGATGTGACGTGTTCAGGCCAATCATTGCTTGACACGTGGATGAATTCTGCCAATCTTCTTTAAAGGTGATGAACACATTTTGGGGATTTTTGATTCATTGGATAATATGCTAATTAAGTTGCACCATTGGATTCGTCTCATCAAAACGAGCAACTTTGATATTTTGATCTTCTTCTGAAATGCATTCTATCAAAAACGCGATCCTGGAAAATATTTTGGTGAAAGAGAGAGACACGTGGCAGCTTTTTATTGGTGGAAAAAGTGTCACATGGATTACACTGTTATGATCTGGTTATTAAATGTGGCGGCTTGAGTGGATATTAATTACTTGATCCGTGTGTCTTTCTTTCTCTCTTCTCATTGGTCCTTAGCCTTTCACTTGGATTGATCTTTATTTAACTTTCAAAACTTGGCAGAATAAGCCCCTTAACTTGGCAGATTTCTCTTTAAGGCTAGAAACTTCATTTCTTTGACAATTTTGGCCCTTTAACTTTGATTCTTCAACAAAATGACCCTTTGACTTGATTGACTTTGTAGTTTGACCAGGTTTGACTTGGATCTTGACTTTGTAGTTTTTGCACTTTAAGTCCCTCAACTTTCAAGACTTGTCAAGATAGGTCCTTGAGCTTTGAAAACTTGTCACTTGTGATCCTTCCTTGTCTTTTTCATCCTTTTGAGCTTGGTTTTTCCTTGTTTGCTTGAAATTGTATCCTTTTACCTACACATGATCACACAAACACAAACATACCACATAACACTGCTTTTACAATATAAAAGGGTATTTTGCTTCATGTTTTAGGGTTATTTGTTGATAAAAGGATATGAGTTTAAGCTCATATCAAATTCCCCTACACTTGAGCATTGCCATGTCCTCATGCAATATTATCTTTCAAGGCTTAAAAATTTACATTTCTCTCATAATTAATCCACCTTGGCCATATGAGATGCATCTACACTACTCTAAACTAGATGATGCATGATTTTGACTTTGCAATGAATCAAAATACAATTCTATCTATATCTTTTTGATTTTTCTTGAAATGGTTTTGATGGAAATAACTCATAAAGAATTCAATGACTTGGATTAGGGCTCGGGTACCATGGACACTTATCACCCTCAAGTTTCACTTTCCCCATACCAAGCTAGTAAATGGAATCATTGCATTTACAAGTAAAAAGTGCATCAACTTATTCATGACAATTAAATGTGGAACCGGTTATTATTTGAGCAAATTGCTTGTGAGCAAATTTGTCATTATTAAAGTGTGAAATATAAGAAATGTAAAATCCAAAAATAAGGAAGGACGGTTTTAATCCTAAGTAATCTTCTCATCCATTACTTGAAAAACCGCTCACAATTAATACAAGTCCGTATTAAGAATAATAAGTCATTCGCCTTATGTGTAAAATCCTCATGTCATGCTTTCATAAGTAACTACACACTCGCTAAGGAAAGAAAAATAAAACTCACGCAATAATTTACATCCGCATCTTTTTGAGATTTTGGATCTTCAACCCCGCAACCCGTCAAGGTAATATTGGATTGGAGCAATCTATTGAATCCCCGCAACCCGTCAAGGTAATATTGGAACTCAATAGTCACTATAATTAACACCACACTGCCCCTCTTGGGAGTCTTGCATTATTTTTTTTTTTTTTTTTTTTTTTTTTTTTTTTTTTCTTTTTTTTTTTTCTAGCCACTCATTTTTTTTCATAAGCCGCTCTTATTTTTCTTTATTCCTCTCCAAAAAATTTGCAAAGAAGAAAAGGAAAAACACCCGCTAAATATGGAGCATGACACAAGTCTAGTACACATAAAACGTGCTAACTTAGAATCTTAAGACGTACTCATATCAACCATAAATGATTAGCCAAAAATGCATAAGAGATTACGAACCAATTAAAACCGTACTTGATTATTTATTAACAATTATATACAAGCGAAGAAAATGGAGGTAGAGAAGAGAAGGGTTTAGCCACAAGTAATTGCCATGAAGTCTATCTAGCCCTTTTACACTTGCTTCAACTCTATCATTTCCCATTCTCCACAAATTTAAAATTTCAAATAATGAAATTGGTGGAAGCTTAGCCTAATAGACCAATGAAGGACTACATGGTTAAGGATACTAGCTAGAGAATGCTAAAATAAGCAAACTCGGGTTGAGTCAAAATATCCATGGCGGGCCTAATATGTCAAAGAAGTCTAAATTTGTTAAAACCATGTTTTATTATATTTTTTTTCCTTTTTATATATTTTTGATGAAAAATAAAAGAATATATACAATGCAAATGTGTTATGCAAATGAAAAATGATTGATGCAAAAATTATGAATGCATATTTTTGTGGCCAAAGTAGATCAAAAATTTGAAAAATGTTGAAAATCCAATTTTCCATGTTATCATGCAAGACAATGACAAGTTCTAGGTAAGGTCACTTCGATAGAAGACCCCCCTACACTTAAGCTAAACATTGTCCTCAATGTTTAAGAGCATGGAAGTGAACTCCCCTACACTTATGACAATGAATAGACTTTGCTTAACCCAAGTTAAGGAAAGGACTACTATTAGTGAAATCAAGTTTAAGCACAACGTGTCAATGAAAAATCACTTAAAGTAACGAAGTGAACCGGATACAAAGGCCTCCTCCATAAGCTCCAAAGCATGAGATGAGTGAGCAACCCTACAAACAAGCATGAAGACAAAAGAAGGTCTCCCCTACACTTATCTCCAAATCTATGCCTTTATTTCTAACCTACAACACTCTAACCTAGTTATACGATGCTTGAGTTAATGAGTCTCTAGCTCGACTCGCCCCTCAATGAATTAATTCATGGGGAAAATGGGGACCTCTTGGACCATTTCAACGGAAATGTCCTCCCCAAAGTAGTGCTTAACACGGTGACCATTCACTTTAAAATTTGGACCATCGGGTTGGGACAACTCAAGAGTTCCATATGGAAACACTTGAGCAATAGTGAATGGACCGGACCATCTCGACTTAAGCTTGCCCGCAAAAAGCTTCAATCTTGAGTTAAAGAGGAGAACCGGCTCTCCAACTTTGAACTCACGATTCTTAATCTTAGCATCATGCAATTTCTTAGTCTTTTCCTTGTATAGCAAAGAATTCTCATAGGCATTGGCTCTCAACTCATCCATCTCATTGAGTTGATCTTTCCTATGTGAACCGGCTTGGTTTAAATCAAAGTTAGCCCACTTGAGAGCCCAAGATGCCTTATGTTCTAACTCAAATGGGAGGTGGCACGCTTTTCCATAGACAAGCCTATAAGGAGTACAACCAATTGGTGTCTTAAAAGCCGTCCTAAACGCCCACAAAGCATCATCAAGCTTATCCGACCAAGAAGCTCTATGCTCTCCCACCGTTCTTTCTAAAATTCTCTTTAAACCACGATTTGTGACCTCGGTTTGACCATTTGTTTGAGGGTGATACGCGGTAGAAAGTCTATGATTCACTCCATATTTCTTCATAACTCTTGTGAATTGATCATTACAAAAATGCGTACCACGATCACTTATGATGGCCCGAGGTACACCAAATCTAGCAAACAATTGTTTCAAGAACTTTACAACCACTCTAGCATCATTAGTAGGTAAGGCTTTAGCCTCCACCCACTTGGACACATAATCCACCGCCACAAGTATATACTTGTTTCCCTTAGAGGATGGAAAAGGTCCCATGAAATCTATTCCCCATACATCAAATATCTCACACTCTTGGATAAAATTTTGTGGCATCTCATCACGTTGTGTAATTTTTCCTTGTCTTTGGCAAACATCACAAAATTTCACCATCTCTTGGGCATCCTTGTAAATGGAAGGCCAGTAGTAACCCGAATCAAAGACTTTCTTGGCGGTGTAGTTAGGCCCAAAATGTCCACCCGTAGGTCCTTTATGACATGCCTCTAAGATTTTAAATGCCTCGGGCCCATCTACACACCGTCTAATGATTTGGTCCGCACATTGCCTAAAAAGATATGGATCATCCCAAAAGTAATACTTAACTTCCTTAAGAAACTTTTTCTTTTGTTGGTAAGTAAGACCCTCAATAAGCACATTGCCCACAAGATAGTTTGCAATATCCGCAAACCAAGGTGTGGCATCCTCTTGGGAAGAGATAGACATGAGCTCCTCTAATGGAAAGGATTCATTGATTTCTTGATGTGGGAAATCTCCTTGAAAAAGATGCTCAAGTCTACTCAAATGATCCGCCGCTAAATTCTCGGCCCCTTTTTTATCACGAATCTCTATCTTAAACTCTTGAAGCAACAAAACCCATCTCAAAAGCCTAGGCTTAGCATCTTGTTTTGTCATAAGATACTTGAGAGCGGAATGATCCGTATACACTATGGTCTTGGAAAGCACAAGGTATGGTCTAAACTTCTCAAAAGCATATACTATAGCAAGCAACTCTTTTTCCGTGGTAGTGTAATGAAGTTGTGCACCGGTCATGGTTTTACTCGCATAGTGTATAGGTTGGAAATGCTTATTAACTCTTTGTCCTAAGACGGCCCCCACCGCATAATCACTAGCGTCACACATAAGCTCAAAAGGTAATTCCCAATTTGGAGAAACCAAAACGGGAGCCTTAGTCAATTTTTCCTTAAGTGTCTCAAAAGATTCTAAACAAGCTTGGTCAAAAATGAAAGGAGCCTCTTTCTCCAAGAGATGAGTCATCGGTCTAGCTATCTTAGAGAAATCTTGTATAAAGCGCCTATAAAAACCCGCATGACCTAAGAAACTCCTCACACCTTTAACCGAGGTGGGTGGGGGAAGCTTAGCAATCACATCAATTTTGGCACGATCAACTTCTAATCCCTTATTGGATATCTTGTGTCCTAAAACAATCCCCTCTTTTACCATAAAGTGACATTTCTCCCAATTAAGCACCAAACGTGTTTCCTCACAACGCTTAAGCATTCTCTCAAGATTGGTGAGACACGAGCTAAAGGAGTTTCCAAATACGGAAAAATCATCCATAAAAACCTCCATGGTTTGCTCTATCATATCATGGAAAATTGCCATCATGCACCTTTGAAACGTCCCCGGTGCATTACATAGGCCAAAAGGCATCCTCTTGTAAGCAAATGTACCGTATGGACAAGTGAATGTGGTCTTTTCTTGATCCTTAGGGTCAATTGGGATTTGGAAATAACCCGAAAAGCCATCAAGAAAGCAATAGTACTCATTTCCCGCTAAGCGTTCAAGCATTTGATCCATAAAGGGAAGCGGGAAATGGTCTTTCCTAGTTGCCTCATTAAGTTTTCTATAATCAATGCATACTCTCCAACCGGTTACAAGTCTCGTGGGAATAAGCTCATTGTTCTCATTAGGCACCACGGTGATTCCACCCTTCTTTGGAACACAATGAACCGGGCTAACCCATGGAGAGTCGGAAATGGGGTAAATCATACCCGCATCTAAGAGTTTAATCACTTCCTTCTTAATAACCTCATGAATTTTTGGGTTAACTCTCCTTTGGTTTTGAATGGCGGGTTTATAATCATCCTCCATAAGGATTTTGTGAGTACAAAAATGTGGATCAATTCCCCTTATGTCGGATATTTTCCATGCTAAAGCTTTCTTATGTTTCTTAAGGACTTCAATAAGTTGCTCCTTCTCATCCTCTTGTAATTCCTTAGCAATAATCACCGGTAATTGGTCTTTTCCTTCTAAGAAAGCATATTCTAAGTGGGATGGAAGTTCCTTAAGTTCAATGGGAGGTGGACTCTCTATGGAAGGTTTCACTATGGAAGGTTCCTCAATGGTAATCTCTTGTGGAATAGGGGAAGGAATAGGGTCCTCATTGAGCAACTTTTGGATTGTAAGAATATCTTCTTCCCAATTTATGGGAGAATCATCATCACCAAGAAAGTTAGACTCAAATTCCTCCAAGAGGAAATCACTCTCTCCAAAAGGTGTTAAAGAGGGAGCAATTGAGGCCACGGTTTCAACATGTGGAATCTCATCACTAGCATTCTTACAAGCATCATGAAAGTGTTCATTACACACTTCATCTAGCACATCCACAATGTTAATCGTCTCACAAGGTCTAGACTCCTTAACCTCTCTTCTATCACAAACTTTCCCTAACTTAAACACCACTTTCTCATCCTCTACTCTCATAATTAATTCTCCTTCCGCCACATCTATCAAGGTACGACCCGTTCTCAAAAACGGTCTACCAACAATCAAAGGCACTCTAGGATCCATGTCATAATCGACCACTACAAAGTCGGCCGGAAAGGTAAACTTATCCACACCTACAAACACATCTTCCGCTATACCTACGGGGTGAGCTATGGTTCGGTTGGCTAGTTCAAGAGTCATCCTAGTGGGGGTGAGCTCGGGAAGAGAGAGTTGTTTCCAAACCGATAAAGGCATGAGATTTATGCTTGCCCCTAAATCCGCCAAAGCCATGCAATTTTCAACACCGGGAAAATTGCAAGGTATCAAGAAGCGCCCCGGATCTCCAAGTTTTGTTGGTAAGGTTTTAAGTAACACCGCGGAACAATTTTCATTAAGTGATGTGTTGGGCAAGTCAACCAATTTTTCTTTGTTTGAGAGCAAATCCTTGAACATCTTAGCAAACTTTGGCATATAAGCAAGAGCTTCCGCAAAGGATATGTTGATATTGAGTTGCTTGAACATCCTTAAGAAATTGGAGACTTGTATGTCATCTTTGTTCTTTAACTTGTCCTTTTTCAACCTTGAAGGGTATGGAAGAGTAGGTTTGGGTGTAGGTGGAATAGGTGTTGTAGTGGAAGATTTGTCTTTGTTAGCCTCTTCATTGGGAAGTGTGGAAGATGAAGGAGAAGTATGAGGTGGTTGAGAAGGTGTGTTTGAGTGAATAGGAGCACTTTGAGGAGGTGGAGTAGAAGTAGAAGGCTTATCACAAGTAGGAGCACAAGTGGGTTGAACAATAATAGGTTTAGGAGGTGAAGGATCCTTTGTTGTTGTACCACTCCTTGTTGTAATAGCATTGACATTGGCCCTAGGATTTGTTTGTGTGTTGGAAGGTAAAGCTCCTTGTGGTCTTTGAGTTACCGCCACTAAAACCCTATTGATTTGTTCCTCTATTGTACGTTTCACTTGGTCATTCATTCTCTTCTCAATGTCACGCATTTTCTTGTCAACATACTCTTGAGTCTCTTGCATCCCATATCCTTGAGTTTGATTTTGAGGGTAAGCTTGATTTGGAATTGGAGCATATGCTTGATTGGGAATAAATGGAAGTGGTTGATTAAATCCTTGTTGTGGTGGATAAAAGGTATTAGCTTGAGGTTGAAATTGATTGGGTGCTTTGTAATTATTTCCTTGGTATGGTTGTCTTTGCCCTTGATTCCTTGCTAGAATTTGAGGAGGATTTTGTTGAATTTGGGTGGGTGGTTGGGGTGGAAAGCCGGGTGGAGTAAGGTAATTTTGGGATTTGTAAGAAAGGTTATTTGGATTGATGTTAGGCTTGAAGTGTTCACGGTGTTCCTCTTGGTAAGCATAACATTCCCCTTGATACCCTTGCACCTTGTCACATTGTTCATAAGAGTGAGGTCCTCCACAAGTAACACAAGAAATGGTGATGGCATTCACATTGTTTGAGGAATTGTTCAATGTCATGCTCTTAAAAGTTTGAAGCATATCTTGTTGTGCTTGCAAATGCCTCTCACTTTCTCTATCCATCCTTTGAAAAATAGCTTCTTGAAACTTGAGGAGTTGGTTGTCAAAAGGGATTTGAGAAGTGTTTTGGATAACATGAACTCTTTCCTCAAATGGATCATTGGTTTGAACCATTGCCTTAGTCTCAATAATGGTCAAAGCCTCTTGGTATGTCTTGAAATGAATACTCCCTCCCGCGGAAGCATTTAGTGAATCTTGGTGGTGAGGTTTAAGGCCATTGTAGAAGGTATTGATTTTGCTTAGATCATCCATTCCATGATTAGGGCATCGCCTCAACAACTCACTATACTCTTCCCAAGCATCACCAAAGGATTGACTAGGTTTTTGTGTAAAGCCCATAATCATATTTCTCAAAGCCATAGTCTTTTGTGGAGGAAAGAATTTGTTCAAAAACTTAGTGGTAAAACCATCCCATGTGGTGATACTATCGGGTGGTTGGGTGTCTAACCAATGCTTAGCACTCCCATCTAGTGAAAATGACACTAACAACAATCTAATGACATCCGGTGGAACCCCATTATGCTTAATGGTATTGCAAAGTGAAAGGAATCTCTTAAGATGAGCATGGGGATCCTCATTTTGTTTTCCATAGAAAGGTGATGCAGCAACCATATTGATCATAGATGTATGTAGCTCAAATGTGTTAGCGGGATAGTCGGGAATCTTAATGGCACTAACAAATCCATGAATGTTGGTTTGCATACGTTCAAACAAAGTACGGTTATCAACAGCCATGGCTCCTTGTGGTGGTGACAAAGCACGATTCTCGTGATCGGCTTGGTGGACGATGGTGGTCTTACTCTTTCTTTTCTTCTTCCTTTTCGGAGGAAGAGGTTGTACACCAATCGGTATTTGTGCACGCCCGCGAGTGAGCATGCAACTCAATACGAGGAATGAGAGAGAAGCTCTCGTGTGACTTTGAAAAGAATAAGATTATCCTCTTCGAGTTTCGATATTAAATATCCACAAGAAAGTAACAATATATGTAATACTACTTTGGGTGCAAGACCCTCAATGAAGCTTTCCTTCTTAGAATACTCCCAAGTGAACGGGGGGTTAGGTGGCGCGAAGCACTTAAGTACCTATTGACCCTTAGATGGCATTTTATAGCACATCGCCTTTCTATTCACTTAAATGTTCGTATTCTTCGAATTATTGCTTATTGAGAGTATTTATCTATTCTTGCTTTATTTTGTTTGATCGATACGCGTGTCAAGGACCGGAGCGCCCCTCAACACGGTGTATTGCCTCGGCAATACTTATGGAAGATATGTAGATTGATTGTTCTTATACGTATACGTATTTACTTATAATAATATATGGAAAATATCTTTGTATTTATGAGTTTTTTAAAGGAAAATACTATATGTACATAAA
This sequence comes from Glebionis coronaria, assembly GCA_025667525.1. Lineage (NCBI taxonomy): Eukaryota > Viridiplantae > Streptophyta > Magnoliopsida > Asterales > Asteraceae > Glebionis > Glebionis coronaria. The sequence continues at coordinate 167,248,859 of CM046882.1, read as the reverse complement.
AACCGAGAGAAGCCAATAATATATATTTTTGGTTGCAATCTCTTAGGAAAAAGATTGCTTTTTGGATTTTTTTAATTTTTTTGGTCAATTCTTTAGGAAAAGAATTGTTTTGTTAATTTTTTAGTTTTTATATATTTTTATATTTTTGATTTTTTTATTTGTTTTTGATTTATGATACGTAAAAATAACGTTCACAAAGTGAACGGATCCCAAAAGCCAATGAAAACCGTCAATCGATAGTCTCTCGTGTAGTCAAAGAACCGGCAGCGGCGCCATTTGAAATGTGTATAATGCAAGTTCGTTTTCTCAGTTCTTAACTAATAGAAAGTCCAATCAATATCAAATTTTTAATTGTTTTTGGTTGTTCAAGCTTGCTTGGTAATCTATTGCTAATTCAAACAACACTAAGTAAAAATGAAAAATATAAACCTATTTATACGTAAAACAAATTGCAAATTCCAAATTTTATTCAAGTAAAATATTAAAATGCAAAATTTAAAAGTATAAGGACTGAAAATGTAATTTCTATGAAATATAAATGCTTGAAATGTAAATTCTAAAAATTATAAGGACTAAAAATGTAAAACAGTTAACTACAAGGACTAAACTTGTAAAAATTCTAACAAACTAACCAAATTTAACAAACTAACAAACTTCTAAAACTGAAATTAAACAAACTAACAAATCCAGGGACTAACTTTTGCAAATTCCACAAAATTAGAAAGATTAGCTAGGTTTAGAACTTTAATAGAACTCTAGGGACTAAAATGCAATTTTTGAAAATGTTTAAACCAAAAACGGGCTTATCACTTGAATAAGCTGGAACTGGCTTATTTCTGAACCAAAATTAATGAGACAACTTGCAAACAACTTCTAATTCAGATTAAGAAACGTGTATTCAAGGAATTTGCCTAAAAGTCAAAGATAAGCAAAAGAGAGCTTATTAATAAGCTCAAAATAAGCTACAGAAAAATCCAAACATCCACAACTTGATTTTTGTAAAGAAAATGAATAAGCACTTGATATAAAGCAGGGGAAATCAAACTAGAACAAATTTCATCCACTAATAAGCAAGATATCTGAAAATAAGCTCAAATGAGCTTATGTTGACCAAAACGTTGACCAGATTTTTGAAAAAGCTAAAATTCTCAAAACTTGATATTCAACCCTTTCTAAACAGGTTTGTGAAAGAAAACAGCTAGATTTATGAAGTGGATAATGAGATCTAGTGAAACAGTTAGCAATCCATATCAGAGAATGCAATTTGCTCAGGTCTGAACTAATAAGCTATTTTCTTGCTTATTTCTGAAAACTGTAGGATTTCCTCTTAAAGTCTGAAAGATTATGATGTAAGCTTTAACTAGAAACTGGTTTGAGCAATTTTGAACAAGTAATGAAGGAGAAATGAACAATTGAATTTGGCAAGTTTTGAACTAAAAGCTGTTTAAAGGAATGACCCAAACTTTTTATCAACCAATTGCCTTTTTGACTTTTATATTGACTAGTAAAAGACTCAAAAACACTTGTTAACTTCTAATGAGTAGAAATGAACACTTAAACACTAATTAACAACACTTGAATTCTGAATTACAACTAGTCCCAAACACTCCTTATCAGATTATGATCAAACTTTTACAAAGGATTATTTAGTTCTGATTAAGGCTGAGTTATGAGCTATAGCAAACTAGTTTAAGTGAGTAAAATGTGAGCTAATCAAACTGAAATCACACACTTACAACTACCAGAACTCAATTAAGCTAAATGACTAAAAAGTTACTGAAAATGAGATCAAATCTATAAGACTGAACACAATAGCACAAAATCAAACTACAAAACACTAAAATCACTCAATCAAACATCAACTAACCAAATAGAATCAGGCAGCCATCAATCATTACACTAGGAAATATAGCATGCAAGAACTGTTTAGAGGAACTTAAATCAGAAACTCAGAACCTATTGTAGAAAACCTTTGGGTAGAAGAGGAGCGCTGAGCTCTCTTGCCCTAGTGATACCACCACCTATCACTAGCTATCAACTCTTATCAATCACCAAAACAGCTACAAATCATCATTCTGCCATGGAAACTTCAAGAACAATGGAAAGAACTGAATTTTTGATCAAACAGCAACAAATCTTCAACAAAGCCAGTTATGATCAATGTATGATCATAACAAACTTCAAACAGCAACAATGGAATCCAATTACAGCAAGTAAGTAGCAGGAATTGAAGAACAAGAATTGGCGGGAAAACTTGGATTTGAATTTTTATTGATGAAAACAGTTACAATTGGTTGTTACAAGGTTCTAACTAACTAACAAACTCAAGAGGTTGTCAGTCTCTTGAGTTGTTAGGTGAAAAGGAGGGAAAAGAAGAAAAATGAAATTGAGAGAACTAGGTGTTTTTTGAAAATTAACTACTACTGAAAATGAAGAACAAGTTGTGTATTTATAGGCTAAACTTGAGAGTTTGTTGGAGATGTGACGTGTTCAGGCCAATCATTGCTTGACACGTGGATGAATTCTGCCAATCTTCTTTAAAGGTGATGAACACATTTTGGGGATTTTTGATTCATTGGATAATATGCTAATTAAGTTGCACCATTGGATTCGTCTCATCAAAACGAGCAACTTTGATATTTTGATCTTCTTCTGAAATGCATTCTATCAAAAACGCGATCCTGGAAAATATTTTGGTGAAAGAGAGAGACACGTGGCAGCTTTTTATTGGTGGAAAAAGTGTCACATGGATTACACTGTTATGATCTGGTTATTAAATGTGGCGGCTTGAGTGGATATTAATTACTTGATCCGTGTGTCTTTCTTTCTCTCTTCTCATTGGTCCTTAGCCTTTCACTTGGATTGATCTTTATTTAACTTTCAAAACTTGGCAGAATAAGCCCCTTAACTTGGCAGATTTCTCTTTAAGGCTAGAAACTTCATTTCTTTGACAATTTTGGCCCTTTAACTTTGATTCTTCAACAAAATGACCCTTTGACTTGATTGACTTTGTAGTTTGACCAGGTTTGACTTGGATCTTGACTTTGTAGTTTTTGCACTTTAAGTCCCTCAACTTTCAAGACTTGTCAAGATAGGTCCTTGAGCTTTGAAAACTTGTCACTTGTGATCCTTCCTTGTCTTTTTCATCCTTTTGAGCTTGGTTTTTCCTTGTTTGCTTGAAATTGTATCCTTTTACCTACACATGATCACACAAACACAAACATACCACATAACACTGCTTTTACAATATAAAAGGGTATTTTGCTTCATGTTTTAGGGTTATTTGTTGATAAAAGGATATGAGTTTAAGCTCATATCATGCTTCTTTGCGGATCTTCTTCACACTCGGCTGAGCCTGAGTGCTATTTTCCCCTAAAGGAAAAGGTGTTCGACCCCGGTATTGAAGTCTTTAAGCCATCTCAGTATCCACCTGATGAAATAAAAGGAAAAATCTTTGGAAATCTTGAAGACAAGCTTGCACTTCACCCTTGCTTCCACCGTGCTCCATCGCTGCTTAAGGGAACCTTGCCTACTTTTATTTGGCTTGCCTTGTTCGCCTTAAGCTCTTGCTTATTGATGGATGAAAACTATGTCTTTGATCCTGGTGGATATGTTTCATGCTTCTTCCGTTGATGATCAAGGTCGAGTCAGGCTCACGACTCGGTTAACAAAAACCAAGCGCTTCTTGGGAGGCAACCCATGCATCTATCTTTTCGCTTTCTTTACCATAAGTGTAGGGGGGGCCCTTTGGTTTGTTTTCCTCTCCTCACTTCTTAATCAGGGATTCGAGCTTCAATGATCCACTCTTGATGATTCTTGACGACCCATGATTCCGTGTTCTACTTATTCCCGGTTCTATCCTAAACTCTTTTCGGTTCACTATTTTATATATTTTCTCAATATTAAAATAGGAATCTCTTTAGTGGTCTTTTCCTTAGCGAGATTTAAACAACGTGCACAATGTCCTAAGTGTAGGGGAGTTTCTCCCACATGCTTAAACATTGAGGACAATGTTTATCTTAAGTGTAGGGGGGACTTCTATCGAAGTTAAGTGGTCTTTTCCTTGTATTTGTCCTCATTTTAACCGGAAAATCAATTTTTCGACATTTTTCAAAATTTTTGATCTATTTTGGCCTATTAGTTTTTACTATTGTATAGTTATTTTCTTTCCTTACTAGAATAAATGTTTAATAAGTGGTTTTAGTTTTCAAACGTTGTGAATCTTTTGACTCAACCCGAGTTTACTCTAGCTAGTATCCTTAACGTGTTTAAGTCAAGTTTTGCTAGGCTTTTATATAGGGAGCTATAAAACGCGAAAGTCTTAACTCTCACGGGTTAAGAACAAGAACTTTTCGCAAGTTCCTATAATTGATCCTAGAGAGTCGTTTATCAAGGGAACTTTAAAATGCGATTTCTAAACTTGAAAAAGTCCAAGAATTTGCAAGATCCTATAGGCGACTCGAAAACCCAAAACTTTGATTTAATAGGCTAAGCATCCACGAGTCTCATTAATTGAGATTTTAAACTGTGGAGAACGAGAGATAATAGAGCCAATTATAAGTTCGGTATTCTCTCGTGAATTTATGTGAGTTAATTATAAGCCTATTCTCCCATCGCTTGCTAATAAATTTATCTGCTAATAAATAATGTTGTACGATTTGAAAAGTTACTTAGCTTCTAGCCCCAGATCGTTTAAAAGTTGCTCGGTACGAATTAGAGTTCATAGCCAAGGCATAACTTATTGAAGCGGGATGCGAAGATTGGCGAGTTTGAAAAGGCCCTAACAAGGCATGAGGGCTATGTTTTGTTGCTAAAGATCCAAAGTGATGTGAAGAATCATTTATCAAATCAATGTGAAGGATCGAGACACACGACGAAAAGCAAATACTCCCCAAAAGTGATGGAGAAGTGTATCCGAAAAGACCCTAACAAGGTATGAGGATAAATAGATCCAAGTCATAAAAGGAGGCGGATCGTTGTATATCAAAATCCAAAATAAAGATTGGATAAAAATGAAGAAGTTGTGGTCCAAGTATGAATCTCTCAAAAAGTTCAAGTGAAGAAATTCCAATTATGAAGAGAAGACCATTATTTCATGAACGTCTCTCAAGATTTGAAGTATGAAGTCGCTGCCAAATATTGGTCCGAGAAAGGTCTCAAATCGCGAAGCGAGTTATGCCAAGATATGAACTTTATGAGGTCCCGAGAAGCAGTTTTAAAAGATTTGGTCCTTTAGCTAACAATTGATTAAATCGTTCACTTTATTTTCAGACTAAATAACTATCGAAATAAGTCAAACAATGCATCCTCGTGATCATTCAAGACAAGAATAAAATATAAGAGATACACCTAGGAATAAGGGAGTTTAAGTGAGTAATTGGTCCACATGAGTTCGTGATCGTCTACTAACTTATAATAACAATGATCTCGTTTTTAAGCTTGGTTTGGAGAAAGTGAAAACTTGAGGATGATGATTATTCATAACATTTTCAAAACCCAAGGTATGCTTTTGATTTCTTTATTTTGTATGATTTTAATTTTCTATCTCTTTAATAAAGGCCAACGTGGATTGATTATGATGAAAAGTGTATTCTTGCTTTGTAACTAATGCATTGCATGGGGACACTGGAATGGTCAAGTGTAGGGGATTTGATAGGTGTGTAAACACCCATCTTTTCTACCACTTAATTACAACAATAACAGGACCAATACGTGTATTTTATGTCTTTTATGTCGGAATTATGCGTGGTTTGTGTTTTTGTTGTGATTTAGGATGAAAAGGTGAAAAGTGGAGAAAACACGGAGATTCACGGGCATTTACGGACTTTTATTGAAGAAAAGGATGAAAGACGAAGTCAAGAAGTCAAGAGTGCAAAAAGAACGGAAGTCCACGACCAATTCTGAAGATTTATCGAAGAAAAAGTCAAAAGACGGAAGTTTATCAAAAGCCGAAGAATTCAAGTCTATTTTATTGTAGAATTTAAAGACGAGTTCGAAGAAATCCCGAAGCCAAAAGTCCCTTAAGTCCAAGTTTAAAGAAGATTAGAAGAAAAGGACTAATGATGCAATTAATGAAGATTAATAAAAGGAGGGACTTAAGCTTGTAATTAAGAAGAAATGAAAGAGGGGAGGAAGCTTCCTTAATCCTCCCCTATAAATAGTCATTAGGATAGTCATTTCTTGGTTGTTGGCTAAGTGTGACAATTAGCTCTTCCACCATTTAAATAACTTGTCATTTACTTTTCTTGTCAAATTTAAATACCTTGTCTTGCACCTTAAATTCATTTAATTTCAAGTAAGTTTTCCTTTAATTATTGTCAATCTTTACTTTATCTTGTCAATCTCTTATCTACCTTTCTTAATCTTTGATTTGTTGTGTTTATGTTTATGTTCATGCTTTTATTTTGATCCAAAGTGGTTTTTGATTATTGTGGTAAAAGTTGTTTGATTTCGTGTTTTTAATTGTTTGTTGATGTTACTGTTGATTCGTTACTATTTTTATTGAATTGTTTGTGTTTGATTTTGGTTAGTTTTTGTTTAGATCTGCTGTTACTGTATCTCCTTGTTCTTCGGGAGAGTTTGTTTTGTTTCTGATCTTTCCAGGAAAAGTTCCGAACCAAGAAGGAGGGAAAGTGCTCATTCGGAACTTCCAAAGTTCCGAATCAAGGTTTCATCCGGAAGATTTTGGGGTCAGCAAAACTTCCGAGTCAAGCTGTTCATCCGGAACATTCAAAGTTCCGGACGAAGGAAAACTTCCGACTCAAGAACCATTCATTCGGAACTTCCAAAGTTCCGAACCAGAAAAGCTTCATTCGGAACTTAAAAGTTCTGGATCAAGCACTGTTCATTCGGAACATAAAAGTTCCGGATCAGTGGGTATTCATTCGGAAGTCACCAAAGTTCCGAACCAAGAGTTGTTCATTCGGAACTTAAAAGTTCCGAATAAACTTCCGGATCAAGAAGCGACTTCCGACTCAAGAGGTGTTCATTCGGAAGTTCTAAACTTCCGAATCAAGGGGCTTCATTCGGAAACTCCCGAATGAAGGATGACCAAATAGTTCCGGATCAAGGCAGATTTTACAAGTTCCGAATCAGTAAAGTTCCGAACAAAGGATTGTTTTGGATAAGTGACATATTCAGATCAATTTGTTCCGGATCAAGGATTTTGGCAATATTCCAAGCGAAGAAGATTTATTTCAACCGAAGGTGACATTCCGGACGAGTGATTGTTCCAAACGAAGGTTTATTCCGAATCAGCTGTATTCAGGTTCTTATTAGTTTTTGTTTTTGATTTTTATTTTTCCTGCCTTTTACTTAATTGCACTTTAAGATTAATTGCCTTAGCTTTATTTTTGCCTTAGTTTTAGTTCTAGTTGCGTTTTAAGTTTGCCTTAGATAGATTTAAGTTTACGTCATTACTTTAGTGCCTTTTAATTCCAGTCACGCTTTTAAATACCTGCACCTTTACTTTAATTAGACTTAGATTTACTTTAATTGCCCTTTTTCTTTTATGTCTTTGCACATTTAATTAAAAACAACCAAAAATATTCTTTTTCACCAAAGATCAACTGAGTCACACATAGGGCCTAGATCAATTCGTTAAGATACCGAGAACACGAACTTGAACTTTAATACTTTTATACGGGCAAAAGTCTTGTATCAACCTTTTAATACATTTATTTTAAGTTCTTCTTAGATTATAATATCTATGACTAATTCACAACCATTCATGGTATAATTTTAAGTCTAAATGCAGGATATGGTCATTCATCAAGAATTATCTAGATCACTTTTGATAATCAACATCTTATCTTTTAGGGGAATTCTACTCGAGTTCCCATCAATCAAGACAATGTCGTCATGTCATAATCAATCAATCCCTTCTACTGGCACTATCAACTTTCCAGTTTCATTGCCGTCGATAAGATGTGAACTTCTCAAAAGACTAATAATAATTCATAATCCTTCACAAGTTCAAGGATATCTGGAGACATAACTAACCTTAAAAGAGTAAGGTCAACGCATATTCTACGCGAGAGAATTTCAAATCAGATACGGACGAAAACATTTAACGAATATGAATATATCTCATGTTTTCATAATTTGAGTACGCATTCGAATGCTCCTCGGATCGTTACCCAGGTCATTCAAATGAAATCGAATAATAAGAAATGATTAGAACGTCAATACATCTAGTCGGGTATCAACACTCGGTAATCAAATACTTTTCCTAAAAATATCACTACGGGAGAATTGGACAAGAAAGAATTGTCAATTGTCAAATAAGACAATTTCCACATATGAGTAAATTCGACTCAGAAGAATAGATGCTACAGGCACATATGTAGGTGTCCCTAACATTATGTCCTTATTTTTCACTTCTTGCAGATCTCATTAAAATTTAATCTTTCACAATCTTCAAAGAAAATGTAGTGTTTATTCATTAGTTTTATGGTGACTACTAATCAGTCTTGCATAGTCCATTCCAAATTGTATGTAGGCGCGCAACTATATACAATTTCAAGATTAACGATGCAATACTCAGTTCGTCAAAACTTTATCATCATGTTTATAATAAAAACATTTTCATGCTTAATTCTTAAATAAGAATCAAGAATAAAATTACAAAGATTTTCTTTGTTATGAAAACAATTAGGTTTTCCAAAGCGTCTCATAAACAACTTCATTTTGATATCAATCACTTATAAATCTCACTTTGAATAATCCTTATTGTGACGAAAATTAAATTTTCTCAAAGGATACCGTTTTAACTTTATAAAAACAATGTGTGATCTGCAAAAGAGTGATGAAGAGTTGTTCACCAAGAACTAACTACAATATGATAGGAAATGAGCTTTAGCAAAATAATCATGAGGTTCATGATCTCGATGGTACTCAAAAGAATAATCCACAACGTAACTCAAATCAAGATGAGTACTTGTTCAATGGTTGTATCACTAATACGAACATTAGGATGAAGCAATAAAAGATAGATAACATAGATACATGTAGAATTTAGCAATCAATGGTAGTCTTTTCATTAATCACAAACAAGTCAAATTGTACTGTAACACATTATGTGTCACTATGTCATACAATTCCAATATCTCATCCTACCAACTTATGTCTCAGTTAAGTTAGGGATTATTTTTAAAAGATACCACAATGAATACTAATCTACAAGAGTCATTAGGTGTCCCACCTGTCCCGGAAGATCCATCGGTCCCAATTTAGAAGAAGATTTCTTCAATTTATTTCTTGGACACTGGGCATCCTCATTAGTGGACAATAGACTAGGAACAACCCTTAACACGAACTAACAATCAATTAAAACCTTATAATTCAATCACAGAACTTAACGACTTCCTCTTAACAATCTCATATTCCATACAAGTTAAATCTTACTTTATTCAAGTTTCAATCAACTTATACTCAATTCGATATCCTGTCTCACTTTCCAATACTTTCAACCTTATTCTTAGGCCTTAATAGAGCAATAAAAGCTCGATATAATCAACACTTAATTTCCAATCCTATATCACTTACAACAATAATTATCAAATTAGTCACTAGTATTAAATGACTCACACATTCAATTAGACTTCTCGGAAAGGTACTAGTGGCATGAAGCTTTTGGGTAATGGTTCCAATGACAGCCTCAAGTCCAACATTCACCCTTTCGATTTCAAATTTAAGAATTGGGTGACAACGAATTAGATGACACCTTTCCAGGTGGTAACGTTTTGTCAAACTCCACTCTATAAGGAAAGATCGTCATGACATCGATATCAGATTTAATCTTGCCAATTCTTCTTTAATATCGTAATCAACTAATATAAACATTTCTACGAATATCAACCATTTGTTGGGATCATAAATATCCACAACTTGGTTTAGATCTAGGATAGCTAGAATTCCTACAAGAATAGCTTCGATTAATTTACTAGGGGATTTAGGGTTCCTTGTGACAATCTACGTCGTATAAATATCAAAATAATCATCAAACAATCATGTAATAAAATTACATCATATATATATATATAATCCAAGTTATATATATATTAAAATAACACTTCTTAGTCTGGCCTTGTCGGTAACTCGGGAATTCTTCGGCACCGTTATAGTCAAAAGATTTTAATACATTTTGTGAAAAATGTCTATAGTTAAAAGATTTTGAAATGTTTTATTCAAAACCTTGGTTTTAAAAATCTTTCGTTCTCTATAACGAGAGCTCTGGTACCAAACTATAACACCCCCAAATTTATACAACCCAATACAGCGGAAGACTCATTGGTGTTACGGGATAGCACATTACTCACATCATAGACAACGCATAAAAATCGCGTCATTTAATAATAAAGCATTTCCATTCATAAATATCAAGTTTACATAGGTCCCAAGTCATATTATTTCATACAAAGTTTTACAAAGTATTTGAATGGAAAATATTGTTTAAGTGCGGGCCATGAATTCTTGTCGTCTTCCCGAGAATTACCTTCAAGTACCTAAGATAAAACATGTTAAAAGAAAAGGTCAGCGATAACGCCGAGTGAATTCATAGAGTTTAATAAATTCCATCAATATAACTTTGGTATAAAATTAGTACCAAAAATCATTTCGTACAAATCATTGTAATAGGCCATAAAATAGCCAAAATCATTTTATACAAATCTTTATCAAAATCATAATATAGGTGTTTGCCTTAAAAATCATTATACGAGCCAATGTCGTAAAAACGTAATACAATACGTCTTATGACGTTGTATGAAAATAAAAACCGTTATATAAATATGGTTATGAAAACCAAAACACGAACATAATATCAATAGTATGACCCTGTATTGCTAGTCAGGCAATACATCGTAATTCTGAGCGTCTAGTAATATTTCGTTAGTTTTGGATTATTATAAGCCGCATGACATTGTTACCTTACTAAACCAACAACGGGTAGCTAACCCGATACTCAATTTTCCCATCTAAAGTAGCGTGTCGTCACAAAGGTCACGCTATGGAAATCTTCTCATACATAAATTCGCTTACCAATCAATGTGGCACGACGGGGATCAACCGTCAAGGCGCGAACTAGGGTGATCGTCCCCAAATAGTACTATTAAATGCATAAGCGTCTACCAAATCCCGGTAGTTCACAATTCATGCTAATGGGACTTTTAGTGACATAACCTAACTTTAATAATCCATTTAATTTCATCTATCGGGTCCTTTAATCATTTATCGGGTCATACAATCGGGTCATTCAATCATTCGGGTCCAAATCAATAAACTAACAATCGGGACAAATGGTGTCCTATTTTATAAAAACTAACATGTTATCTCCCTCGCGGGTTTATAAAACATTTCATAAAAACATTTAAAAGAGTGCGAGGCTATGAACTCACGTTGATGTGGGAAAGCAGGTTATCGGCAATTCGGACGTACGGTACGTGCTTCAATCACAGAAACCTAGACAAATAGTAATCTTCTTAGACTCATGTCCAATGATTTTATAAAAATAACAATTATGTATACGTATGATGATTTTATATATATGATGATCAAGTGGGTTTACATATTCTCGTTTACTCATTTTAGTGTTAGATGTCGGTAACTTTTATACTAGTTTACTAGTTTTACCTATTTACACGTTTTAAGTCCAATAAGCTTATTATATGTAAAACCCGCATGCTTTTACCACGAATAGTGCTCTTAAGATCGTACGTCCTAGATTAAAACTTACCTTATTCAGTATTGATCACATTCATGTGCTATTAATCAAGTAAGCACATACGTGTATAACATGATAAGTATCGTTTACGTACGAACTCATGATAAGCAGTTAATAAGTATTTCACGGGAACATAATTAAATCATGATCACCATTAAAACACGAACTAAAATAATCACGTAAATACATATAATATAATTACGAGCATAAATAAATACGTTAAGGTACGGTAAATATTTAACGAGAACACACTAAACATGAACACCAATAAACATGAATAAACACGTAACAAATTAAAACACGTAAAACACGAACACGAGAGCACACTATAATATTTTAGACACGGAAAACATTTGGGCTACCCCATGTGGGGCCCCATACCACTGCTACAATCAAGAAATGGGCTAAGCCTATCAAGTTTACATGAAAGGGGGGTAAAGGGTAAAAACTACTTTCATTTTTCACTTTCCAAGGAAATAATCACAAAACCTAAAAAAGTTCTTCTCCCCTCCTCTCTTCCCTTTTGTAGCCGCCACCTTTAACACCACCTTAAGGGGGTGTTGGTTGATTTTGATCATAAAAACAAGTGTATAAACCGTGTTTATTCATCCTCTTTCAAGCTACGTATTGGTATATCATTCTAAACCTTTCTTTTTAATTCTTTTAAATCTTTGATTATTTTCATGAACATGTTATTAAAATTCTTATTAAAACATGATAATTAAACATTGATCTAACATGTTTTGGGGTAAATTAAAATCAAAGGATGATATAAGAGGGTGTTTGTTTTGGCCGCCTAGCATAACCAACCCGAGGGGGGGTTCGGTTTGCTTTTAGCCGCCACCACCAAGACCATTTTTGGTCTTGGTTGGTGCATGTGGGACCCACGGCAGCAAGGGGGCACAAGTACCCCGAGTTTGGCTCGGGGTACGGTGTCGAGTTCATGCCCGATTCATGGTTCGTTGGTTAAATCATGATTTATGCTACATGTTAATTTTTATGAATTATGAACTTAGGATATAAATTAATTAATAACATGAAATATTAATTAAACCATGACTTAGGTTATTTTAATTATTAATTTAGCATGATATTAATTTAACCTAAGTATTTTATGTTATAAGTTATAATTAATTAATTATTTAAAACATGCCTATAATTAATTAATTTAGACATGACTTAGGTTATATTATTAATAATAATAATACACATTTTAACCTAAGTATTTTATTTCATTTTAATTAAAACATGTTATACTTTAATTAAAATGCTTAACCTATAGTTTAATTAAAATACATGAAATAATAATTAAACTATACACTATATCATATGACTTAAGAAATAAGCTTATAAACACTTAGACTTATATGTTAGCTTATGTAACCAGCTTAATTCTAAATATGGAAACTTCTATTTATAGAAACTTAATTAAATAAGGCAACTAATCTATTAATGGAAACCTTCTATATATGGAAATTTATCTATTTCAGGCAGCTAATCTAATCATGGAAACCTTCTATATATGGAAACTTATTTAATTAAGGCAGCTAATCTATTTTTGGAAACTTTCTATTTTTAGAAACTAATCTATTTTTAGCAGTAAATTCTATTTTAGGAAACTTTCTATTTTTGGAAACTTTCTATTTTTGGAAACTTTCTATTTTTGGAAACTTTCTATTTTTGGAAACTTTCTATTTTTGGTAAATTTCTATTTTTGGAAACTTTCTATTTTTGGAAACTTTCTATTTTTGGAAACTTTCTATTTTTGGAAACCTGCTATTTTTGGAAAGTTACTTATTATTACACAGTAAGTATAATAATACATGAAATACTAGTAATACTTAAACAGATTAATCAGAATACAAGATAAACACAGTTTAAGACTTTAAACAGTAAACCATGACCTAAAACATACCAAGTAAGCTAAGATGAGACATAAAACCCAGTACGTAATCAGTGATTCGATACTTATACACGTGTGTATTCATGTAGCGTTAGTGATCCAGAAGTAGGAGTCTTTCTTCCGTTCATTCACTGGACTTGAGGTACGGATTCCCGTCCTTTCAGTATGGACATTCTTTCCTTATTAGGATTTCCCCGTATGCAGCCAACTGTTTTCCCCAGTATTTGTTTTATTGTTTTGAACTGCTTATGTTTAATTAGCATAATCTATAGCCATATACAAGCATGACCAGTTTCACCTAGTTATGGATGTACCATAACCATAACATTGGAGGCACCAATGTTATGACTTCCCCACGGCGGAGTGATTGCTCGTGGCGTCCCTTTCAGTTTTGGCCATATTATTATATCATGTGGGGCGTATGGGTGCATCCTAGTTACATGTTTTATTCAGTATATCATGGTGAATGTGGTGTGTGCCTTACATCCTTCACAAGGAGTTGATCCCTCCTACCCAAACCAGTATATTAATTAGAGGCATCCCCTCTAATCAACATGATGAGGTCACCCCTCCAAGTATTCATGCACGTGACCTTTTCATGACCTATATGGGCTATGGTATATTTATGTTAAAACAGTTTTCATAAGATAAACATAAGGCTTTTCAAACTATAAAACCAGTTTTCTCAATACTTAACCAGTCTACTCAGAACTTAGTCTTCCGCTGTTATATGTTACATGCTTATCCTATTTCATGCTATATTGTATATCCGTGCACTGAGCGTTTTGCTCAGCCGTTACTTTCCTTTCCATGTCCCAAAACGGCAGGTACCCAAGACTCGAGCATTTGGAGGACATGCATAGGATGGAAGCTGCCATAGACTTCTTCTCCTGTTTCCTTCATATATTTATGCTTGTTTAGTCTTTCATTTAGTTCATTTACTTTGTTATGTTTTGGGCTTATGTTTGGGAACCGATGTTTGATTCCGGTTTTTCCCTTTGGTCATGTATGTTTTACTACATATTACCTTGCATGCTTTGATGACACGCCATAATTACGCGTGACATTCCATTTGTCAAAATGGGGTGTTACAATTATGGTATCAGAGCCAAGGTTTCGACCTGTAGGCTCTAAAACTCGACCTGTGACTAGTGGGTAGTCACCAGGAGCTTCCTAAGCCAACGCTTGTTATTCCACGTATTGACGTTTTTCAGCACCTTTTTGTTTTAACCATTACGTTTTCAGCACCTTGTTGTTTTAACCATGATGTTTTCACCAGTATCGTTTTATCTATATGGAATGAACAACCGTCATCCATATTTAGTTATGTGTCAGTGTCTATGCATGATGTTCCTGGTGAACTGTGATTATGTGAACTGAACCCCAGTAGTTCATAATTTTCACATAAAATTTTTTCTGTTAAGTTTTGACAATGACTTTTAATTATTTATGTTTCATGCATTCATGAATTTATATCATATGTCATCTATTGCAGGAATTTTGACTAAGTGATGGTTGGTACAGGACTGACCCTATTTAGTCGCATGTGCTTTTATCGAAACTTTTAACTTTGGGACCGACCCATAGGCGTCCCCTCGCCATGTCTTTTGTTTTGGAACCGACCCATAGGCGTTCCCTCGCACATATAAAGGTTTTATAAACTACATTACGCATTCATGCACTGTTTTTCTTGCATAAAATTTTTCTCATTATTTAAATCGGCATAAATTTTTTTTTTCATGTCCCATCATAAGTTATTATGTTTTTATGTCAAGTATGCCTTCATACTGTCATGGTTAACTTCAGTTTCATGCTGATTATGTTATACACTTCTTCGTAATAGATGGTTTCATGTTTCCTCATGATAATTCCGTCTTCATGTTGATTATGTTTCACGCCTCTTTTGTTATTTACGTTGTCCTGCAAGACATTTTTAGATTTCTTGAATCATGCTTTCATGATAGTCATGGTTGGTTTCCATTGATCATGCTGTCAGGCAAATCATCGTTGAATTTTGTGTAACCACACTTTAGCATTTCTCTATGCAACCAGAATGATGTCTATGCTAATACTGCCAGGTTATCATGATGGTTTTCCTAACCGTTTAACCGGTTTACTTTCCTTAAATCATGACAAATGATCGAGCCATACCGATCATTTCATGTGCATTCCATGTGTACTCCACGTACCGTATTTCATGTGTATTACATGTACCTCAATCCATGTGTATTCCACTTGCAATACTTCACGAGTATTCGCTAGTCGATTCTAAATCATCTCAGGCGTATGTTCACTTGCTGATATTCTACAAGGTTGTCGATGCCGCTCATAGCTTGGAGATGTTACTGAAGGTTGATGCTGCTGATGTTGGGAGACGCTACGAGACGCTGATGCTGATGCTGTTCACAACCTGGAGATCCTAAAAGACGAAGACAAAGGCGTCGGAGAAAAGCAATTGGACGAGAAGATGCTTCACCATCAGACAATTCCCATCAATCATTGTCCCAAATTCATAGTTACATGTCACACGTCGTTCGGCTGTCATTTCAGCCATATGAGTGCAAACCAGTACCAGCCGGCCACTCAGCTAAATAGTTACATGAGTCACGGTCATGAGAATGATCGTCATGGAACCGACAGACAAGATGATAGTAACCACTACTATGACAGCAACTATCCTAGAAATCGCAACCGAGGCTCCGGCCACGGACGTGATCAGACATACAAACGATCAGTAGTCCAACTGATCCGCCAATTCTGGCATATTAACCTAATATTTGTAGTTCTAATTTTTTCACAACTCGAGACACACGTCAAGACATCAGTTAAGACACATGTCTCACGTATACTTTCTGAGGACACATGTCAAGATACCAGTCAAGACATATGTCACACTTACATTTCTCAAGACACGAGTCAAGACACATGACTCATGTCTAATTATGGAACATTTCTAAGAAATTCAGGGTACCCTCCAAGGGTATATCTATGTTGTTGTGCCATGTATTAATCAGGCCACAAGAATTTCAACACCATTATCGGCGCATCAGTGAGAACTGTCACGTTGCCGATGTCACTTTCATTTCTTTCACCATATTTCATATATTCATGACCTTGAAGGATGTCTTTCGTATTCCCACGTATACGAAGGTTTTCCTTTAGCTTAATGATGAGATCCAAGCTGCTAACGCATTTCCTCGGACAGACACGAGATGAATTTTATCCTAATTATGTACTATGAACACCACACCATGCTATGATTCATAATTATGTACAGTAACGTTCAGGCTCCTGAATACATTCAGCTTGATTTTCCATCAGGAAAATCCGTACAAATTATCTACGCTTACAAGCAGGTTCGTTGTTAGCCATGGTCGCTAAAATTTTCTAGCTGTCAGTAAGACACGACTACTTAAGTCCTTTTACGCATAGCCAGTTGATTATTCCAAAATCTTCCTATACATTCCAGAAGAACCTACAAGGAGAAGAACGGTACCATGAGATTATGTGTCGACTACCGTCGACTTAAACAAATCACCATTCATGACCGTTGTTCTCCTCCACTTATTGACAACATGTCCAATCAACCGTATGGTGTTAATCACTTTTCCAAGATCGAACTCACGATCATGCTGCCAACAGTGACGAGTGAAAGAGCAGGACATGTCCATGACTGCTATTCGTACACGACTCGGTCATGCTAGATTTATGATTTTGAATTAGTCTCATCAATGCTTAAACCGCATTATGGACTTAATAAATTGAGTTTCCATGAACTCCCAAAATTCATCAGCATTTTCATTGAGGATAACCTGATTTCATTTAAGCCTAGAGAAGAACAGGAAGACCATATCTGCACTATGTTGCAAATTCTTGACAAGAGAAATTTTACCCTAGAAAATTTTCCAATATCAATTCTGTTTCATTACAGTGACACGCTGAATCACATGGGTTTCTATGGTTAATCTTACCATGACTCAGCTTATGCGTAAAGGAGAGAACCCTACTCTACATTAGGTGTTCTAGAAAATTATACGCTAGTAAAAGTCTAGATTCAGAGACTCAGAGTTTCGCAAACTCCTAGGTATCAAGTTCTACGAAGCAAGATACAGTTACGTTCATATCTAGGTACCTGACATACCAACAGGTTAAGATAGGACACCAACAAACTGGGATGTTTTTATCATCTGAACTTGTGAATCGAAATGGGACAAGATCTCCATGGGGTTGGTTACCAGATAAACGCAAACTCAGAAGAAGCATGATGCTATCTGGGTTATTGCAAACAGTTTGATCAAGTCTGCAGAATCCTTACATCCGCAAGGATTGCAGAACCAACAGAGTGATCGAACATGTTCCAGCCAAGGCTCATCCGACCACTGGGTAATCCCTCAGCTATCGGGTCAGACAAAGATTCGTAATTGTACTCCTAACTTACTTCACGTCTTCATTCTAATTCTACGACTTGCTTTCGTGCTCACGTTCATGACACTATTCACGTTCATGATCGTATTTTGGCTTACGATTTTACGTTCATTCTTTTCTCATTCTTGGAAGTTTGCAAGAACTTGAGAGACCAGACCCAAGTTTAGTATAACTATCCATCATCAGATAGACGTTTCACGTCATATTCCACGTCTCAACTTGTAGCGTTTGGCGTTACCACCATTATATTCTATGATCACGATATGTCTCACATGTCATGTTCATTCCACGTTCCTCATATCACGATCAAAATAGGTTACACGTATCATGGATCACGATATGTTTACTCATACTACACTCGCCATATCTCCACGTAGCACGTTCAAAAATTTTCACGTATCACGTTCAAAATTTTTCACGTACTACGTTTCTTTATGTCTCGCGCATCGTTTCTAATTATCAGTTAAGCCAGATTGTCTTGCATCGTAACGTTTCAGTTACCCTTGCATGTTAACTCTTATTTTCCACGATCGAATTTAGGGGATCTACCTTCCGTTGATAACCAAGAATTTCTTCTTATTCCAAGTCAAGGTCAGGAGGACCAAGATTTATCATTAGGGTCAGGATCTTCTGAAGGAACCGTTCCAAGAGGGAGGCCACTTGGAAACGGACAAGTTCATCCGGACTTCTTATCCGTTTTTTTCCCTTATCAACTAGATATGTCCTTTCAGTCACGTCACGTTCCATGTCTTTTCAAGACAGGTCACGTTCCATGTTCCCTTCTACCATGTCACCTTCATTTCCGTTATTTTGCATACCTTTCCAGTTTGATTCGGGTATGTTTCGCTTCCAGTTACGTTATCTATAATTCGGGGACGAATTATTCTTTTTAGGGGGGAAGAATTGTAAAACCCGCATGCTTTTACCATGAATAGTGCCCTTAAGATCGTACGTCCTAGATTAAAACCTACCTTATTCAGTATTGATCACATTCATGTGCTATTAATCAAGTAAGCACATACGTGTATAACATGATAAGTATCGTTTACATACGAACTCATGATAAGCAGTTAATAAGTATTTCACGGGAACATAATTAAATCATGATCACCATTAAAACACGAACTAAAATAATCACGTAAATACATATAATATAATTACGAGCATAAATAAATACGTTAAGGTACGGTAAATATTTAACGAGAACACACTAAACATGAACACCAATAAACACGAATAAACACGTAACAATTTAAAACACGTAAAACACGAACACGAGAGCACACTATAATATTTTAGACACGGAAAACATTTGGGCTACCCCATGTGGGGCCCCATACCACGGCTACAATCAAGAAATGGGCTAAGCACATCAAGTTTACATGAAAGGGGGGTAAAGGGTAAAAACTACTTTCATTTTTCACTTTCCAAGGAAATAATCACAAAACCTAAAAAAGTTCTTCTCCCCTCCTCTCTTCCCTTTTGTAGCGGCCACCTTTAACACCACCTTAAGGGGGTGTTGTTTGATTTTGATCATAAAAACAAGTGCTATAAACCGTGTTTATTCATCCTCTTTCAAGCTACGTATTGGTATATCATTCTAAACCTTTCTTTTTAATTCTTTTAAATCTTTGATTATTTTCATGAACATGTTATTAATATTCTTATTAAAACATGATAATTAAACATTGATCTAACATGTTTTGGGGTAAATTAAAATCAAAGGATGATATAAGAGGGTGTTTGTTTTGGCCGCCTAGCATAACCAACCCGAGGGGGGGTTCGGTTTGCTTTTAGCCGCCACCACCAAGACCATTTTTGGTCTTGGTTGGTGCATGTGGGACCCACGGCAGCAAGGGGGTACAAGTACCCCGAGTTTGGCTCGGGGTACGGTGTCGAGTTCATGCCCGATTCATGGTTCGTTGGTTAAATCATGATTTATGCTACATGTTAATTTTTATGAATTATGAACTTAGGATATAAATTAATTAATAACATGAAATATTAATTAAACCATGACTTAGGTTATTTTAATTATTAATTTAGCATGATATTAATTTAACCTAAGTATTTTATGTTATAAGTTATAATTAATTAATTATTTAAAACATGCCTATAATTAATTAATTTAGACATGACTTAGGTTATATTATTAATAATAATAATAATACACATTTTAACCTAAGTATTTATTTCATTTTAATTAAAAAATGTTATACTTTAATTAAAATGCTTAACCTATAGTTTAATTAAAATACATGAAATAATAATTAAACTATACACTATATCATATGACTTAAGAAATAAGCTTATAAACACTTAGACTTATATGTTAGCTTATGTAACCAACTTAATTCTAAATATGGAAACTTCTATTTATAGAAACTTAATTAAATAAGGCAACTAATCTATTAATGGAAACCTTCTATATATGGAAACTTATCTATTTCAGGCAGCTAATCTAATCATGGAAACCTTCTATATATGGAAACTTATTTAATTAAGGCAGCTAATCTATTTTTGGAAACTTTCTATTTTTAGAAACTAATCTATTTTTAGCAGTAAATTCTATTTTAGGAAACTTTCTATTTTTGGAAACTTTCTATTTTTGGAAACTTTCTATTTTTGGAAACTTTCTATTTTTGAAAACTTTCTATTTTTGGTAACTTTCTTTTTTTGGAAACTTTCTATTTTTGGAAACTTTCTATTTTTGGAAACTTTCTATTTTTGGAAACCTGCTATTTTTGGAAAGTTACTTATTATTACACAGTAAGTATAATAATACATGAAATACCAGTAATACTTAAACAGATTAATCAGAATACAAGATAAACACAGTTTAAGACTTTAAACAGTAAACCATGACCTAAAACATACCAAGTAAGCTAAGATGAGACATAAAACCCAGTACGTAATCAGTGATTCGATACTTATACACGTGTGTATTCATGTAGCGTTAGTGATCCAGAAGTAGGAGTCTTTCTTCCGTTCATTCACTGGACTTGAGGTACGGATTCCCGTCCTTTTAGTATGGACATTCTTTCCTTATTAGGATTTCCCCGTATGCAGCCAACTGTTTTCCCCAGTATTTGTTTTATTGTTTTGAACTGCTTATGTTTAATTAGCATAATCTATAGCCATATACAAGCATGACCAGTTTCACCTAGTTATGGAGGTACCATAACCATAACATTGGAGGCACCAATGTTATGACTTCCCCACGGCGGAGTGATTGCTCGTGGCGTCCCTTTCAGTTTTGGCCATATTATTATATCATGTGGGGCGTACGGGTGCATCCTAGTTACATGTTTTATTCAGTATATCATGGTGAATGTGGTGTGTGCCTTGCATCCTTCACAAGGAGTTGATCCCTCCTACCCAAACCAGTATATTAATTAGAGGCATCCCCTCTAATCAGCATGATGAGTCACCCCTCCAGGTATTCATGCACGTGACCTTTTCATGACCTATATGGGCTATGGTATATTTATGTTAAAACAGTTTTCATAAGATAAACATAAGGCTTTTCAAACTATAAAACCAGTTTTCTCAATACTTAACCAGTCTACTCAGAACTTAGTCTTCCGCTGTTATATGTTACATGCTTATCCTATTTCATGCTATATTGTATATCCGTGCACTGAGCGTTTTGCTCAGCCGTTACTTTCCTTTCCATGTCCCAAAACGGCAGGTACCCAAGACTCGAGCATTTGGAGGACATGCATAGGATGGAAGCTGCCATAGACTTCTTCTCCTGTTTCCTTCATATATTTATGCTTGTTTAGTCTTTCATTTAGTTCATTTACTTTGTTATGTTTTGGGCTTATGTTTGGGAACCGATGTTTGATTCCGGTTTTTCCCTTTGGTCATGTATGTTTTACTACATATTACCTTGCATGCTTTGATGACACGCCATAATTACGCGTGACATTCCATTTATCAAAATGGGGTGTTACATTATAAGTTATTTAACTTGTTTTAATCCATTTTGTACTTATATTATCAGTATTTAAACTTTACAAGTTGGGCCCAAATGGGTTAAGCCCAATAAGTTCTTTTTATGAGTGTTTAATTTATTTAGTCCAACTATTAGCCCACTGTGTTTACTTAGCTTGTTAATGTCCGTTTGTCCTATAGTTCGGGTTTTTATCGGTTTTTACTTGTTATACATGTCTATATATCAGTATATAAGTTTTATAAAGTTTTCATTAGACGGGTCCAACCATCTAAGTTTTATTTAACAAAAACGTTAATTTTACGGTAATAGCCGAAAAAGTCGTAAAAATCATGTTTATAGTTTTATAACTTCTAAAACTTAACAAGTTACCATTTTTATAAAATGTCCACTTATTTACCATTGTACATATTTATATAAATGTATTATATAAGTTAGTGGGTTTTAATTTATATTTTATACTATTAAATTTTGAGTGCTTATATAATAGTATTATACTTTAATTTCCAAAAATCTGATTTTTATCTTCACTTTCACCAAAACTGCCATATATAGAGTTCTATATGGAGATAGAAGCTCAAAGTTTTATCACGTAAACTACATGATATGTGCTCCATTTAACTCTGCTATAGCTACTATTGAATCATCTTCTAAGTATTTTCTAAAAATCGTCCAAAACAGTGAACTCAGATTTGTACCTTAAACTTGTTTTGATCATATCTCACTCATTACAATGATTCCATAGCATGGCCAACTCTCACATGTGTACAAGACCCATAGCTTACTGTAAATCCATTCTACTTCATCATTTTATCAGTTCATGACATGTTTCTTTACTGTTTTATACAGTCATCATTTTTAAGCAAGATTTTAACCTTGTTCTTTATAGTTTTTCACCTTTTTTATCATATTTATCAACACCAAATCCCCACATAACATTTTTATCATCATATAATCATCATATACATATACAATAGGAAATAAAATACATGTTTACATAATAAAAATAACAAGAAGATGAGGAGGACAATCTTTATACCACCAAGTTGATGTTGGTTATGATTTGGACATGGATTTTGATGGAGAAACTTGTGAATAACCATGACCATCTTCAACACCACCATTCTTCATGAATACCTTGTGGAAAATCAGTCCTAAGACATCATGGAAACTCCTCCTTGGATGTTATAATTTGCACCAATCAATAGGGCTTTAAAAGGACTTCAACATATATGTAAATAACATAGGCTTTGTGGTTGAATCAAGATCAAAGGGTGGTGTTTTTGTGTTAAAGTGGATGGCACAAAGGGAAGGGAGGAGAGAGTTTGAAGGTTGTTTGCATGTGTGAAATGGGAAAAAATGGTTTTGCTAGTGGTTTTGAGTAAGTGTTAGTGGAAAGTTAGCTTATTGTGTAAGCTTAATGGACAAGTGTCCATATGGAGTGAAAAGTTTTTGCCACCAAGGGTGTTAAGTGGCTTACTTTGGTCGGTTTTGATGGGGGTGGGGCAAGTGTCCCACTTGTCTCATCCCCATTTAATTACGGGTACTCCTCGATTCTAGTTTCCTCGATTTGCGTGCCCTCGGGTCGTTTTACGAAAAATGTTTTTATAAATTATGAATCAACGGCACAAAACGAATCTAATAAAAATTGTCTCATCAAAAACGGAGTTCGAAAACGTAAATACGTAATCCTAGGGTTTCCGGTTTAGTCGTAAAGGACGTTAAATTAAAATCGTAAGTCCTAATCTCTTCTCGTAAATTTGTGAGTTTATGAACTAACACAAATTTAAAACTCCAAAATAATATTCACGGATAAATTTATTTTCTGAAATGTCGGACTGTCACCAAGGACGGTGTATGTAAACGTAAGCACGTAAAGTTGAATCCTCCGGTTTAGACGTAGTCGATGCTACTTCAAGACGTAAATCCAAATTTCTTCCCAAAAATAAGTGAGTTCATATTGTAACATTAAAATAATATTTTCAAATAAATATTGAGTATAAAATATCGACCATAAATTGACGGACTGTCACAAGTATCATTCTGAGTGTTCTAGCAATATCGCAAGGATATGGCATAGGACTCTCTTTATCGTCATTCCATGTGTCCTAACGATATTTGATTTATCTCTTGGCTCTAGACTCGATTTGTGCACTTTTAGTGGTCGGAGGCTGGAGCAGATGCCACCTATTCAATATCAACTATCTCAGAGTGAGAAAGTTTGTTGGAAACTCACTTTATGTGACGACATTTAAGAATTCCCATTAGTTATCATAGTCACACACGTTTAGACTAGACTAGGTTCATGTATGGTTACGTGTATCGTGTGTGACTATATATACCCCTCCTTAGCTTCCAAGGAGGGGTGTTGCTTGTGTCATTTTTCAAGTTTAATTCATTTTCTTTCTTTCACACAACCACTCTTCTCTCTCTCTTTCAACAATGGCTACCACCACCATATTCCATCATGTTAGACCACCGGATCATAGATAGCAAATCCACAATTGGTATCAGAGCCTTGGTTCATTCCTTGGATCATGTTTTTGTTTGGATTTGGTGGTCTAAACATTTTTTATCTCGTTATATCATTTTTTTGTCCAATTTGTCATTTTTTTGTCACGTATGATATCTTCTTATCATATTGTTTCTTTTGTCACAGTTTTACAGTCACTTTTTATTTGTCTCACAGTCCATATCACAGTCCATATCTGATATTTTCATTTGGTCAAATGTTTACTGTTTCTGGATTTTTCTTATATGATATCATTTTTTTCTGGGTTTCTATTCTTCTTTTTGATGATGTATTTACCCAGAAATGTAGTCAGATTCACATGATCCTGAAAAATCGGAAATAGTACAGAAAAGATAACAGGTTAATTTTTATTAGAAAACTATGGAAATGGGTCAAAACCCTTTTCCGATGGGGATTCAGATGGGGATTCCGATTGGGATTCAGATGGGGACTCCATTTATGCTTATTCCGATGGTTATTCGGATGGTCATTCCGATGGCTATTCGGATAGCCATTCCGATAGGGTGTTTGTTTGATTCCGATGGATACTTAATCATTCCGATGGAGACTTAAGAAAAACATTCCGATGGAGACTTAACAAGATTCCGATGGAGACGACACATCATTCCGATGGTGCCTTACTGTTTTCTGAAAACATTACTTTGACTCATACACAAAAAAATTCCGATGGGATTTGATGAGACTGCTTTTATACATGGTCTCATCGTCCAAATCGAGCTTAAAATGCATAAAATATCATTAAATATGCCAAATATATGCACGTGTTTGTACTTGTGTATTTTTAGGTACGGATATTGAGGAAATGGCAAAAGATCACAAAGATCATTCAAAAAACGAACACGGGAAACGAAGCCGCACGATGAACCGGGCCCATGTTTGGAATTTTGCAAAATGACCCTTGAAGAATTAAAGATTGGCAACTTTAGTCCCTCATCTTTGAAGAACTTGTCACAAAAGACCCTCCAATTTTATTTGTGCAAGTATGGTCCTCCATGTTTGAAGATTGTACAAGACCAGTCCTTGAAGAATCCAAGAAGTACAAAAGAAGCCCTTGTTAAAAGTTTGTAAAGAAATTGTGCCACTTTTGACAAGTTACCAAAAGTTGACAAAGGGAAGTTGGACGTTGATGGCTATTTTTCACAAAGTGAAGACAAGAATAAAACTTGGGGACCTAAACTGCCAAACATCCAAACCCCCTCACCCACTTAGAACCTGCCACCTCATCAGAACCCACCCATAACCCATTTACCAATACCCAACCCGTAACCAAACCCATAACCCAGGTTTATTTGTTAAACCTTGGTCAAATCCCCCAGTCAACCCCACCCTTTCCCACCAAAACACCTTTTTCAAATACTTTTTACCCAAAAAGGATTAAACCACCCTTAATCACCCACTTAAACCCTACTAATCCCCAGTCACAATCAAGGGCAAAACAAAGGGTTTCTAGCTGATTTTGTCCAGATCCTTGATTGCACTCTTTCTCACTTAAACCCACATCACAAAACGCCACAAGACACACCCATGTGTCTTGTGGGACCCTCCCCTGCACACGTCTTTTTCCCCCAAACCCAAGAGGAGACAAGTTTAGCGTCCAAGATCAACTCCTTTGTCCCCAAGGCTCATTTAACGCCCAAGATCATCCAAGACCAGCTGGCACATCACTCTCATTCACATGGAGTAATTTTGACTGATTTTGAAGACCTCAACCAAGGGCTTTTTAGGAATTCAAGCTGCTAGGGTTTAGTAGTTCTAGATATTTCTATCTATTTGTATAAATAGAGACGCATGTGTCTCTATTTCCTCTTGTTCCAGTTTTTAAGCTTTCACTCATTGTAATTCCTTTTTGATAATATAAAAAGTTTGGTATTTGTGTTAACAAGTGTAATTCATTTTTTATAAGTATTAAAAGTTGTGTGTGTGTGTGTGTTAGAAAGCTAAAAACTGAGTTCCAATATCATTGTGAAACACTTTTTGTGTTTTATGTTTTCAAAAAGGTTTGAAAATTATTTGGTTAATTTCAGAAAATTTGAATCAAGGAAAGTGAAAGTGGACTTTGATTTTTGATTTTCTGATATTGACATTGATTCTAAAACGTGTTTAAGTTATTTGGTTACTTGGTTTAAGAGATTTTAACAAAGTTTTAAAAAAAAATCAGAAAATTGCATTGTGCTGTTTTCTTTCCATTTTCTAAGCAGGTTTTTGAGCTTGTTGCTGTTAAAGGTTCAGCATAGACCCGGGTCTATTGGAGGTGGTTTTTCAACCACAAAGGGTCCTGGATGTAGGACCCTTAAGGTAGTCTTGTTTCCCTTTTCATTTTTTTTAAGTTTTCTGAAAATATTGTGCAAGTTGTGATTTGTATGAAAAGGTGTTCAAGTGTATTTATATGGTTTGATTGGAGTTTGTTTAGTGTTATATGCATGCTTAGCAGGTTTTAAATCAGTTTGAGTATGTTTTGAATAGAGTTACTTTGAAAATCAGTTGATAGCAGATTTTAAAGGGGTGTTTGGATAAGGGTTTATTTGAGATTTTGTGACAAGATTTTGAGTAAAAACCTGTTAGAAATACTCATTAGGTGTTAAATAGGTTGCTGGTAGTTGTGCTTTCAGTTTGGAACAAGTTTTGAACATCACTGCATGCTAAAAAAGTGAAAAATAGCTCAAATCCAGTAAACTGCCATTGGTGACTGTTTTGATTGAATTTGAGCTTGAAATTTGTAAATCTGCTAGGTTATAGGTTTAGGAAGGGTTTGCATTTGCTTGCTTGTCATCTAGTTGGATTGTATGCAAGATTTGGGAGCTTAAAATTCACTTTTTGTGCATCTAAGTTAACAAAATTGCCCCTAGAACTGCATAAGTCATACCAGTGACTTATTTTGAACTTTTGTGTTTGATTCTGCTTAGAACTTGCTTTATTTGTGTTTGTGTTTGACTCCTTATACTCCAAAGAGTATAAGGGTGCCCCTTGTATCCAACCAATCAATCATCCACAAACATCATAAACCAAGCCCTCTTGGTCAATATTCACAAGTGAAGATATATATTTTGCTTACTTTGTGTTCATCAGAAACATCTCATACCTGGCACGTTTTTTTTATTCCAAATTAGCTTAATCTTGGTCATATTAGATTGTGTGTGTGTTATTGAGCTAATAGGGTATACAGGTTTGGATTTTTAAAGTTTAAAAAAAAAATTGCAAAAACCTCACCTTGCCTGGGCTCGAACACGCGACCTCTCTATTGGAGGAGTAACGTGTTAACCAGTGATCCAGATGGGTTTTTACGTTATAGGTCCATTTCACTAGTTACTGAAGGTGTTTTAGTTTTGGCTTATT
Source organism: Glebionis coronaria (assembly GCA_025667525.1). Classification (NCBI taxonomy): domain Eukaryota; kingdom Viridiplantae; phylum Streptophyta; class Magnoliopsida; order Asterales; family Asteraceae; genus Glebionis; species Glebionis coronaria. The sequence continues at coordinate 167,220,988 of CM046882.1, read as the reverse complement.
TAATATAAGTCGTAGCTTATTTTGGCTATTTGAGCTTATTTAATAAGCTTATTTGTGATAGCTTATTTTTCCTAGGTTCTGATTAGTATTTTATACTTTTCTGTTTTAAAAGTAGATTTTTCCCTTTATTAATTTATTTATTAGGATTATTTCTAGTTTAATTTTTAGAAAGTAATTTAAAAATAGTAAAAAGCATTTTAAAAATCCAAAAAAATAGTTTTTAGTTTTTATTTTAGTAATTTGAGGTTTACATATCAAAAAGTTTTCAAAAAGTCTAATTTTTAATTTTATTTGATTTTAGGGTTTTTAGACAACTTTAAAAATTAATATAAAATTAATTAAAAGGTTTTAGGAACTTTAATTTGCATTTTTGTTCTAGTTACATTATTTAGGATTTTTGGAAATTTTTTAGAATTTATCTATAAACTTTTTATTTTTTTGATTATTTTAATATTATTTTATTAGTAAAAATAGAAAGTTTGTTTTTTCTACTTTTTTCATTTTTCCTAGATTGTAGACATTAAATTAGGAACTTTGTCACTTTCCAAATCTTTTTAGGACTTTTCATTTATTTTCTAGATTTAATTTAAGATTTAATAGATTTTAATAGTTTTTAAGTAATTAAAAATAGCTTAATTTGGTTTTAAAATTTTTAAAAATAGTTTTTAGCTTAATTAGGTCATTTTTGAGGTATACAAACTTTAAAATCTTGTTTGGGTCTTTTTAATAATTAATTGTGATTTTTAGGGCTTTAATTAGCATTAAAAAGTCATTATTTAATTAATTAAAAGGTTTTAACAAGTTTTGATTTTTTGTAAATTCTTAGAATTTTATTGTGGATTTTTAGTAATTTTTAGGAATTTTTAGGTTAAAATTTTAATTTTTGTAGTTTTACGGTTTTACGTTTACGCCTTTTTCGTCTTAGTTTTAATTCGTCTTCGTAATCGTCTTTTCTTCCCTTTCTCATTTCTTTTCTTCTTGTTAATAATCAAAAACATTAATCATCAATCCAATTCACAACACACTAGCCTCCTCGAGAACGAACTCACTCTTCTTAGGGTCATTTACACACGGTTTTCCTAAATCGTCGTGCTTACCCTATATTATTGCCTTGTTTTCCTAAACAAGTGTGATTTTACAACTATCATTTTGGCACCGCTGCCGGGGAGGCGTGTTGTGTTTTGATTGAACCATTGTTGTTTTTTATATTAGCCATAATATCTATTTGTATTAGTAGCACTCTACTAATACGTATTATCGTTTTTCAATTTTTGTGTAAATATTATTAATATATTGTATACGTAGAACAATAAATTTACAAGTACTCCAAATACGTGAGCAATCACAACCTTGATTTGGGAGGTCATTACCCAATCATTGTATTTGAATCTCAAACCAAAGAAAAAAGGCAAAAATAGATAAATACTTTCGTGAAGCTTAATCTTGATAATACAAACTATAAGGTGGGTATAAGGCGGTTGTATTTCACGACCTAAAGGAAAAAGGCTCTTAAGTGCTTCGCGCCGCCTCGTTTCCTCTGCTTGCTTGTGTGTATTTGATTTTGAGAGTGAATCGAGGGTTTTGCCGCCCAAAGTATTATTACATATCATATATATTTTCTTGGTTTCTATTTGATTAAACCCTCTTGAACGATTTGGTGTTCCACCATCGTTCTAAAGTCATCGAAGGCGTTCACCCCACGTGATCGTTTTCATTCCTTGAGGCTTCTTTAATCAAGATATTTGATTAAGGAGGAGATTTGTAGATTATTGTCTACTTAATACATTTCACCAATTTCCAAAAAGGTTAATACAATCAAAAACCACAAAAAAATTAAAAAACACAAAATACCAAAAAGAATCTTCTTTGCTCGCCTTCTCGTTGTACGTGACGTTTATGCAAACTCGCTCTAAAGCAAGACGTGCACGTAAACGAAGAAACAAATCGACCACTCCTTCTAGTGAGGAGTCTCCTATTGACGAACCCGTTATAGTGAAAGAAGCTACCATGGCTAATCGAACTATGATGGAGTTACTTCAAGCACCCACCGAGGGTTATGGAGAAGCTATTGTGATTCCCGCTATCCTTGCGGAGAATTTTGAGGTGAAAACGGGTTTGTTTTCGATGATCCAAAACAAAAAATTCTGTGGTGATGAGAAGGACAATCCCCACAACCATATCCGCCAATTTAATCGTCTTACCGCCACGTGCAAATTTAAGGATGTCTCGAATGACTCGATTAAGATGATGCTTTTTCCGTATTCCTTAGCTGGGCCCGCTAAAATTTGGTTAGAGAAAGAGCCACCCAATTCTATATTGACGTGGAAGGATCTCGTTTCAAAGTTTGTGAACCATTTTTTTCCGCCCTCTAAGACTACGCATTTGAAAAATGAGATTTCTAAATTTTCACAAGAATCAAATGAAAGTTTTTCAACGGCTTTGAATAGGTTTAAGGAGATGTTACATGAATGTCCTCATCACGGTTTTTCCGACTTGCACCAAATCGACACGTTTTACAATGGACTTAACGATCATGAAAGAGATTATTTAAATGCCGCCGCGGGTGGTAATTTTTTGTGTAAAACGGTTGAAGAAGCTTTGGTCATAATTGAGAATAGGTCTAAGGTTTATAGCCCTCGTAACACACCGAGTGTTGCCAAATTGGGCTCGTCATCATCGTCTCAAAGTTTCAATGCTTTACATGATGAGGCAAATGAAGAAAACCGATTTTTTGATAGACTTGCTAACCTTATGAACCATTGGAAAAATCAAGAAGCTTCAAATTCTGCTTCGGTTAAAGCGGTTTCTAAGAGTTGTTTGTCGTGTAGTGGAGCTCATGATCTTTCCGAGTGCATTACCGCGGATGGTAACACTTCGAATGCTTTTGTAGCCACTGGAACTTATAACCAAATCGGTCAAGGTTCCCGCCAAAATCAAGCTCACCTAAATCAAAATGCTAATAACTATCGCAACAACAACCAAGGTGGAAATTACCAAGGAAATCAAAGGAATTATAACAAAGGTAATTACCAAAGTGGAAATGGGCAAATTTCAAACCAAAACCAAAACCGTGATTTTCAAAACAATGCCTAAGGTTTTCAAAATGATCACACCAAAAATCTTCAAGGAGAATTTTTGAATTATGCTAAGGCTAATGATGCTAAGTTTGACAACATGCAACGTGAAATGGTCATCTTAAGATCCGAGTTGAAAAACGAGCTAAAAAACGAACTTGCTAATGAACTTAAAACTCATGCTAAAAAATGGAAGGAAATGTCACACGTCTCCAACGAAATCAACAAAAAATGGAGCAAGGTCAACATGAGATTAAGCAAGAGTTGTTAAAAGCGGATGCTAGGCAATCTAAATTTGAAGACCGTATGGCTAAGATGTTTGAAGCTATCATGTGTAAGCCCTCTTCTTCGGGTGGTCTTCCTAGTGATACCATCGTGAACCCGAAAGGAGAATTGAAGGTTATTACTACTCGTAGTGGTAAAACTTTCAAAGAACCCATTTCTCGTCCAAGTACTTCTATGGAGAAGGAAAAAGAGAAAGAACCCGAGGTTGTGGTTGAAAAGGAGCAAATTACAAGCCCACGAAGTACCGCTCAAACCACACCTACGGTTGAACCAATACCAATCATGGAACCCGAGATTCTAAGGCCGATGCCTATGCCTACTTTGCCCCAACCCACACCACCTTTACCCTACCCTTCAAGACGAGACAAGGAAAAGGCACAAGAGCGAAATAATTATCAATTTGAACTTTTTATGAAAATGTTTCGTGACTTGCATTTCAATATAAGTTTTGCCGACGCCTTAGTCATGATGCCTCGATTTGCCGCGAACTTCAAAAGTATGTTGAATAACAAAGAGAAATTGCAAAATCGTCTAGTTGTTCTTCGGTTTTTCTAAGCCGCATACCTCAAAAAGTCGGTGATCCTGGAAAGTTTTTAATCCCATGTGCTATCCAAGACATGGAAGAATGCTACGCCTTGGCCGATCTTGGTGCTAGTATTAATTTGATGCCTCTTGAGTTTTTTAAATCGCTCAATCTTCCAAATCTCACTCCTTCAAGAATGTCAATCGAGATGGCCGATCATTCTATGATTTTAGCTTATGGAGTTGCCGAGGACGTCTTTTTGAAAGTTGGAAAGTTCTACTATCCTGTATACTTTATTGTTGTTGATATTCCTATCGATACTAAAGTTCCGTTAATTTTAGGTCGAGCTTTTTTGGATACATCAAGAGCACTTATCGATGTGCATGCAAGGAAAATCACTCTTCGTTTCAATGAGGAAGAACTCGTCATTAATGCAACCCAAAACTCCACTCTTTCTCATGTGTATTCTATCACATCTTTGTACAATGTCAATTCCACCAAAAACATTTGCAAAAAGATTTCCAATAGAGTTTTAGGAGTTGTTGAGAAAAATGAAGTTTCGTCCCCTCCGCCGGTGGAGGTTAAGAGTGTTAAGCCTACGATTCTAATCTCGAGTGATTCTTCGGATGATGAATACGTTGATCCCGATGGGGAGGTTTTCTTTGTTGACAAAAGATTTGAAAACTTGCCACCACCTAAACCAAAAAGATTTCAAAATGTGAGAATTTTTAGTGTGACAAACATTGCTTTAGAAACACCAAATATTTTTGACATAATAAAATCGGGTTTTCACAAGGAGAGTTTAAAAGATGAAAAAGGAAAAGATTTTAACTTGGATTTAAAAGATTTTTCTACAATTCTAAATCCGTCATCACCACGTTTATTGAGTACTACAAGCTCGTCTTCTCCTTTTGACGATGCTTTGTGTGGACTTAGTGTGGGGGAATCCCCTTATGTTCCCTCCCCTTTCTCCACCGAGGACGAGATATTTGATCCTGGAATTGCTTATATAGGGAAATCTCGGTCTTCCACCGATGCAATAAATGGAAAATCTTTTCATTTGATTGGTGCGAGTCTACCTCGAGTAGCTCAACGTTTTCATGACTTACCCATTGTCCCACCCTTCTATTTCTTCTCTCCTATTTTCTTGAAACTCTTTGAGTTTTTGTAGACCATTGATGAAGTGGCGTTGATTAGTTTTTCCAATGAAAACGAGAACGCCATCTTCGATCCCGGTATTTTGCACCATCAAAGGACTTAGTCCTTAATACCGGTTGTTTTTTGGCCTTGTTTATCATGTAAGCCCCACCAAAAATTGACCACACCATGATTATCCCTAAATGATCACATTTATGGGGATTCGAGTCGAGCTTTTGACTCAGTTATCAAAAACAAGGTGCCTCGTGGGGGAGACCCATGCTTATCCATGTACATATTATTGCTTTCTAATGTAGTTTAATGTGAGGGGATTTGTGCCCTTCCAACCTTTGTTCCGTGGTTGTTTGTGAATTGTGGTTTTTAGATCATGATCTTCACGATTGGAGCCTCTCGTGTTTCGTTTTATGGGAGCACTCGATCGTTTGCTTTGGAGACATTTCTCAATATCCATATGATATATCCTTTTATGTTCTAACCTTAGGTTTATAGCACACTTCATAACGGCTATTAACTTATTGGTTACACCCTTTCCATGCTAGATTAGGCATTCGACTACGTCTCTAGTATGGGGGTGTTTGCACCCCTAGACTCGAAACATTGAGGACAATGTTTAACTTTAGTGTGGGGGGGTGAATAGGTACTTGCCTTGCCAAACCTTCACGCTTTCCAAAGTTTATCTTTTTGTTATCGTTTTGTTGTAAAATAAGGCTAAAAATGGCCAAATTTTAAAAAATTTTCTCATATTTTATAAGTGTTTTAAGACACGAATGTAGATTTTCCGATGGCGAGAATAAGAGTAATTTTTGACTCGACCGTGCGTGTTGAGCACTTAGCTTTGATTCCTTAACTACACATTAGGCTAAGTCTCTTAAATGAGGACGAGAAATGATAGAGTTAATTATAAGTTACTATGCTAAACGTAGAGTACTCGTATTCTTTCAAAAACTCATGTGTTCTCGTTGTTTGCTTATTTTCCCTTCGCTTGTAAATATTTTTTGCTTAATAAATATTGACTTAGCGGTTTAGTTAGGATTGTTGGGTTTCTAGTCTTTTCTAGTAGCTTCCGTGTAATTAAATTGGAAAGACATTAAGGTATCGCCAGCGTCACGGTTTTGAAGTATTGGCACCCCAATAATCGAAAGCTTCACCCAATAATAAGATTTCAAGTGCTCACCTAAATCAAGCAAACAATTTGAAGCCCCATAAGGCCAAAAATCTATGCAAAATTGAAAGTGAATCAAGCCTTAATCTTCGAAGCTTTAAAGATCCAAAATTCGCCTTAGCGTGAGGATATATGTCTTTGGCTAATAAAACCACCGATGATGGCGGATAATAAAAGGCAAGGCAAGACCGAAGTCATAATAAAAGCTTCATGGCGAAGTTGAATAAAAGATGGAGGTAAACCAAAGATAATAAGGCCCTTCCGTTAGGGGGCGTATAAAAGTCTTGGTAATAAGTCTCATGTTCAAAACTGTTATAAAACCGTGTTTATCGATTCTTCTTGTCAACTTAATTTTTTAACATCGTTGTCTATTAGGAGGGGTTATTGATTTGATGGTCTTAGTTACACCGTTAGGACTTTATTTTTAGATCTAAATCTCTATTATCGCATAAGTCAATAATGTATCCTCGTGAAACATTCAAGACAAAATAAAATATAAGAGATACAACTTAGGAATAATGAGAGAATAAGTACGTGATTAGGGCATATGAGTAGTGTTAGCATTACTAACTTATAATGACAATGATCTTGTTGCACGCTTGGCATGGAATTGGGGTGAAAATCGAGGACGACGAAATTATTTCTAACGAAGCATTCACGTGTTCTTATTCTATGAACCTAAACGTCCCATTTTGCGATGAAAATCATACATTATGTCTATAACACATGTAGTAGCAATAGTAGTAGTGTAGCTAGTTTATCATTTCAATAAAGTGAATAAAATTGAATTTTGGAGATGCTACGATACTTTATTCTAGCATTGCGTGAGGGCACGTCAATGGTTTAGTATGGGGGAGTGATGATACTGCTTTTATACATGGTCTCATCGTCCAAATCGAGCTTAAAATGCATAAAATATCATTAAATATGCCAAATATATGCTCGTGTTTGTACTTGTGTATTTTTAGGTATGGATATTGAGGAAATGGCAAAAGATCACAAAGATCATTCAAAAAACGAACACGGGAAACGAAGCCGCACGATGAACCGGGCCCAAGTTTGGAATTTTGCAAAATGACCCTTGAAGAATTAAAGATTGGCAACTTTAGTCCCTCATCTTTGAAGAACTTGTCACAAATGATCCTCCAATAGTTATTTGTGCAAGTATGGTCCTCCATGTTTGAAGATTGTACAAGACCGGTCCTTGAAGAATCCAAGAAGTACAAAAGAAGCCCTTGTTAAAAGTTTGTAAAGAAATTGTGCCACTTTTGACAAGTTACCAAAAGTTGACAAAGGGAAGTTGGACGTTGATGGCTATTTTTCACAAAGTGAAGACAAGAATAAAACTTGGGGACCTAAACTGCCAAACATCCAAACCCCCTCACCCACTTAGAACCTGCCACCTCATCACAACCCACCCATAACCCATTTACCCATACCCAACCCGTAACCAAACCCACAACCCAGGTTTATTTATTAAACCTTGGTCAAATCCCCCAGTCAACCCCACCCTTTACCACCAAAACACCTTTATCAAATACTTTTTACCCAAAAAGGATTAAACCACCCTTAATCCCCCACTTAAACCCTAATAATCCCCAGTCACAATCAAGAGCAAAACAAAGGGTTTCTAGCTGATTTTGTCCAGATCGTTGATTGCACTCTTTCTCACTTAAACCCACATCACAAAACGCCACAAGACACACCCATGTGTCTTGTGGGACCCTCCCCTGCACACGTCTTTTTCCCCCAAACCCAAGAGGAGACAAGTTTAGCGTCCAAGATCAACTCTTTTGTCCCCAAGGCACATTTAACGCCCAAGATCATCCAAGACCAGCTGGCACATCACTCTCATTCACATGGAGCAATTTTGACTGATTTTGAAGACCTCAACCAAGGGCTTTCTAGGAATTCAAGCTGCTAGGGTTTAGTAGTTCTAGATAGTTCTATCTATTTGTATAAATAGAGACGCATGTGTCTCTATTTCCTCTTGTTCCAGTTTTTAAGCTTTCACTCATTGTAATTCCTTTTTGATAATATAAAAAGTTTGGTATTTATGTTAACAAGTGTAATTCCTTTTTTATAAGTATTAAAAGTTGTGTGTGTGTGTTAGAAAGCTAAAAACTGAGTTCCAATATCATTGTGAAACACTTTTTGTGTTTTATGTTTTCAAAAAGGTTTGAAAATATTTGGTTAATTTCAGAAAATTTGAATCAAGGAAAGTGAAAGTGGACTTTGATTTTTGATTTTCTGATATTGACATTGATTCTAAAACGTGTTTAAGTTATTTGGTTACTTGGTTTAAGAGATTTTAAGCTTTTTGCTGTTAAAGGTTCAGCATAGACCCGAGTCTATTGGAGGTGGTTTTTCAACCACAAAGGGTCCTGGATGTAGGACCCTTAAGGTAGTCTTGTTTCCCTTTTCATTTTTTTTAAGTTTTCTGAAAATATTGTGCAAGTTGTGATTTGTATGAAAAGGTGTTCAAGTGTGTTTATATGGTTTGATTGGAGTTTGTTTAGTGTTATATGCATGCTTAACAGGTTTTAAATCAGTTTGAGTATGTTTTGAATAAAGTTGCTTTGAAAATCAGTTGATAGCAGATTTTAAAGGGGTGTTTGGATAAGGGTTTATTTGAGATTTTGTGACAAGATTTTGAGTAAAAACCTGTTAGAAATACTCATTAGGTGTTAAATAGGTTGCTGGTAGTTGTGCTTTCAGTTTGGAACAAGTTTTGAACATCATTGCATGCTAAAAAAGTGAAAAATAGCTCAAATCCAGTAAACTGCCATTGGTGACTGTTTTGATTGAATTTGAGCTTGAAATTTGTAAATCTGCTAGGTTATAGGTTTAGGAAGGGTTTGCATTTGCTTGATTGTCATCTAGTTGGATTGTATGCAAGATTTGGGAGCTTAAAATTCACTTTTTGTGCATCTAAGTTAACAAAATTGCCCCTAAAACTGCATAAGTCATACCAGTGACTTATTTTGAACTTTTGTGTTTGATTCTGCTTAGAACTTGCTTTATTTGTGTTTGTGTTTGACTCCTTATACTCCAAAGAGTATAAGGGTGCCCCTTGTATCCAACCAATCAATCATCCACAAACATCATAAACCAAGCCCTCTTGGTCAATATTCACAAGTGAAGATATATATTTTGCTTACTTTGTGTTCATCAGAAACATCTAAGACCTGGCACGTTTTTTTTAATTTCAAATTAGCTTAATCTTGGTCATATTAGATTGTGTGTGTGTTATTGAGCTAATAGGGTATACAGGTTTGGATTTTTAAAGTTTAAAAAAAAAAATTGCAAAAACCTCACCTTGCCTGGGCTCGAACATGCGACCTCTCTATTGGAGGAGTAACGTGTTAACCAGTGATCCAGATGGGTTTTTACGTTATAGGTCCATTTCACTAGTTACTTAAGGTGTTTTAGTTTTGGCTTATTTAATATAAGCTGTAGCTTATTTTGGCTATTTGAGCTTATTTAATAAGCTTATTTGTGATAGCTTATTTTTCCTAGGTTCTGATTAGTATTTTAGACTTTTCTGTTTTAAAAGTAGATTTTTCCCTTTATTAATTTATTTATTAGGATTATTTCTAGTTTAATTTTTAGAAAGTAATTTAAAAATAGTAAAAAGCATTTTAAAAATCCAAAAAAATAGTTTTTAGTTTTTATTTAAGTAATTTGAGGTTTACATATCAAAAAGTTTTCAAAAAGTCTAATTTTTAATTTTATTTGATTTTAGGGTTTTTAGACAACTTTAAAAATTAATATAAAATTAATTAAAAGGTTTTAGGAACTTTAATTTGCATTTTTGTTCTAGTTACATTATTTAGGATTTTTGGAAATTTTTTAGAATTTATCTATAAACTTTTTATTTTTTTTATTATTTTAATATTATTTTATTAGTAAAAATAGAAAGTTTGTTTTTTCTACTTTTTTCATTTTTCCTAGATTGTAGACATTAAATTAGGAACTTTGTCACTTTCCAAATCTTTTTAGGACTTTTCATTTATTTTCTAGATTTAATTTAAGATTTAATAGATTTTAATAGTTTTTAAGTAATTAAAAATAGCTTAATTTGGTTTTAAAATTTTTAAAAATAGTTTTTAGCTTAATTAGGTCATTTTTGAGGTTTACAAACTTTAAAATCTTGTTTGGGGCTTTTTAATAATTAATTATGATTTTTAGGGCTTTAATTAGCATTAAAAAGTCATTATTTAATTAATTAAAAGGTTTTAACAAGTATTGATTTTTTGTAAACTCTTAGAATTTTATTGTGGATTTTTAGTAATTTTTAGGAATTTTTAGGTTAAAATTTTAGTTTTTGTAGTTTTACGGTTTTACGTTTACGCCTTTTTCGTCTTAGTTTTAATTCGTCTTCGTAACCGTCTTTTCTTCCCTTTCTCATTTCTTTTCTTCTTGTTAATAATCAAAAACATTAATCATCAATCCAATTCACAACACACTAGCCTCCTCGAGAACGAACTCACTCTTCTTAGGGTCATTTACACACTGTTTTCCTAAATCGTCGTGCTTACCCTATATTATTGCCTTGTTTTCCTAAACAAGTGTGATTTTACAACTATCAGGATTTCTATTAACATTCCGATGGACTGTTTATAAAACCAGTGGACCAAATATGTGACCGAACCAATATCAACACATCCAACCTTTTAACTTCTCAACATCATATCTAATCCCTAACCCATCGTCTCCTAAACCCCTTCGCATCTAGACTCGATCCGAACCAACAATATATTTCATAGATCTCAGTTAAATTATTTTTTCGTGAGATGCTTTTGCATATCAAGATTTTTCAAAGATCTTTTCACGAATAAATAAATTCATCATAGATCTATGTTGGGTTAATCCCACATTTAATATTCGAATCATATGATTGATTAATAACATTTTTTGTTATAAACAACTCATTTGTTCGATTAAAACTAGAAAACCGACATGCAACATAGATCTAATATTTGGTGTTAACCATGTTTTAATTTTCGAAATAAAAGAAAGATTGATAGCAACCTTGCTATAATCAATTCTTTTTCTTATCGATTCAAGCACTCAATCAATCGCATGCAATTTAATTAAGGGCCCCCTTTAATTAAACCTACCTGAGATCTCTTCATAGAGATCGTGAAGATGAACCTTTAATTTATGGGCTTCATTTTTCATACGGTTGGTTAGGGTTGCTTGTGATGTGATAAATTGATGATGGAGATTGAAAGATTAGATGCAGATTATTTGAGGTTTGATATGGAGATTAGAAGATGATTGGAGCAGCTTGTTTTGGGAGATTAGGAGAAAGAAAATGGGGGATAGAAGTTTTCAGATTGGGAGCAGATGAGATGGGGGACGGATTAAACGAGGTGGAGGGTGGGAGAAGATAAGTTTGATGGAGGACGGAAGTATCTAGGTTGACTGGGAGAGAATAAGAAAAGGGGGGCGCAAGATTAAGAGTGATTAGGGTTGAGTGAAATTAGGGGTTGTGAGTATTATATACCACATAATGAACCGGGTTGGTGACTTGGACCGGGTTTGATGGCCCGGGTGATGTTGTTAAACACAAAAATGAGACGTGTGGACCACGTGGTACTCACCACAAATGGTCAATCGATAGTTGTCTGCCAAGCATGCCACGTTTCCCATAACTCTATTTTTTCATTCATGGGCCTCGAGTTATTTTTTCCTTTATGGGCTCGATTTTGTTGGCAAAGAAATTGGGCTGTGATGAGTTTGTAGTTGATTGATGGGCCCAGTGATTCATTCACTCTATACACGAATTTTTTGTTTCAAAATTATTTATTTTGAATAAAATTTTGTGTATTATAATATACTTTGGACATTATCGAGACGAAAATGACGTGACAAAGTGACAAGATTTATTTTTGACGAGACCACGAAAAGTTTGGGCGATTTTTTAGTGGCTACAGATTTTGTTTGATCGGGTATTAATTACGAGAAGTTGAAGACGGATTTTTTGAAGGCGTGTGTTTATTTTATCTTTCAAAGATAACTTGCTCGTGCTTAATCTTAGAATGAAGACTTGTTTATCTAGTTTCCGGGTTCGGGGTGGTTTGTTGATGACTCGGATAACTATCACTTAAAGGGGTTACATTGTTGTACTCAGTGTCACGCGCTTAGTCGACGTGGATAATTTCAAGAGGTGTTGTGCTTATAGACTTCTTCAGTGATGCATTGAGTACTTAGAGATTTCTCCACCGTTCTTCATTCAACAATTGTGCAAGCTTAAGTCACAAGATCGAAGGATTCTTATTCAGTTTCACGTTTGATGTATCTGGTTCATTCTTTCAGTGGTCACTTCAAATTGCTTTCACGTGGGTTGGTAAAGGTGGCCATGGAGAGTTTATGAGAAGAGATTTTCGATCAACAGATGATTCTCACAAAATATATAATTCAACTTATTTATTATTCTCACGAGATTTCAGGTTCATGTGCTTACGATTTATTGATGGTTCCGAGTTTCGAAACCATCAAGGGGGAAGAAGAAGACACATTGAACGCACAACGAGTACACGTGATGAACTTCATACCTTCTTTTGATTTGAAGACATTCCGGGATGACATTTGTCATAGCCGCAGAGAAAATCAGTGTTTTAACTCGTGGCGTTATCAATCTCTAAACGGTACACTACTGATTCGAGGTTTAATTGTTTGATTGTTGCAATTAAACATCATCATTATCCTATATGCATTCCCGGGACTTAATTGACTCTGGTGCATCTCCGGAAGAAGATATGTGCATTTCCGGGACTTAATTGACTCTGGTGTTACGATGTCAACTTCATGAATGGGATAAAGTGTCCACTTCAGTATTTGAGCTTCATAATTGGGATTGATTTACTTTCTTCAACTATGTGGGGGAAGAAATGTATTGACTCTTTCTGGTATGCATAACTTGAACTCTCAGGGGGAAGAAAAATTCAGAAGAATTATTCAAGCGTGAGAAGAAAAGTTGTTGATCTACTTGGTGTACCCCTTACTTTCAATCCCTCTTAGCAACGTTATCATGTTATATGATGGGATTTGCTTGTTAGATTCCGCTGTGCGCTTAATCATTGTAAGCTTTATTGAAAGCTTTGAAGTTGCTTACGAGGATTGTCGATTTAGGGGGAAGCTATTTAAAAGCTTCTACATCAAGTTTATGTGGCATGAATTAGGGGGAAGCTAATTCAGAAGCATCTCCTTAACCAGAAGTGTATAGGTTACTTAGCTCGTGCCGTTATAGTATTTCTACTACAAGTTAAAGATGAGTCGTTTTGAAGTCAAAGGCCTTAGAAGACATCATCAGCATTGGACGCTTCATGAAAGCTCTTGTTCTTTATCATTATGTACTTGTTAAGAAAAAATATTGTATGGAATTCTACACGTCGTCCCATGGGGGAAGATTGTTGGAAACTCACTTTATGTGACGACATTTAAGAATTCCCATTAGTTATCATAGTCACACATGTTTAGACTAGACTAGGTTCATGTATAGTTACGTGTATCGTGTGTGACTATATATACCCCTCCTTAGCTTCCAAGGAGGGGTGTTGCTTGTGTCATTTTTCAAGTTTAATTCATTTTCTTTCTTTCACCCAACCACTCTTCTCTCTCTCTTTCAACAATGGCTACCACCACCATATTTCACCATGTTAGACCACCGGATCATAGATAGCAAATCTACAAGGTCTGACATATCTGGGACAATCAACCAGCTCCCAAACATCCTGAATGGCAAATTGGTGAAGCTCATCCTACATCGCTTCCACCCAACTAGGTTTTTTGAGAGCATCAAAAATCTTCTTGGGTTCTTGTTGTGACAGAAAACAGGCAAACAAACATGCTTGAACAACAGGGGTATCAACCTTCTTGTGTATATTGGTAATAAATCCTCCAAGAGTCTGATGAGATCTTCTAGTCTGAATAGAAGACATGACATCTCCAATAATTTGAGAAGAGGGGTGATTCTTCATTGTAGAAGTCAAAACTCCTCCCTCAAAAAGTCTGTTGTCTTCAATCTCATCATCCAAGTTACCAATATCTTCTTCAGACTCTCTTTCATCAATATCTGAATGAACCTCTCCATTTCTGCTTGAAGGTTCACCTTGTTCATAATGGGAAAAGAAAATATGAGCAAAGGTGTTGTGAACGCCTGAACCAAGATTGTCAACGTTTGAGGCATCAACGCCAGAACTAGAGTTGTCAACGTTTGAGCCATCAACGCCTGAATTTGTCTTGTCAGCGCCAGATTTTCCTTTGTCAGCGCCTGAAGGACCATGCATGTTGTTAACTGGTGATACTTGGGGACCACCTTTTTCCTTTCCAGCAACAACAGCAGCAGCAAAAGCATCTGTCCATATGGGAATAGTAACATACTCAAGTATGGGAGATGACTTGTCTGCTTGTGATCCAACCTCTTCATTAACATGTGTACCTGAAACATCAAAAACTAGTTCTTCCACAACATTTAAAGTTACCTTCACAATGTCTGGATTAGTAACAGGCATATAATTCAAAGTCCTAGATAGAGGTTCCAAGTCAAACAACCAATTTGGACCACTTTCAGGATCACTAGGTTTACTTTCTAAAAACCTAACATGTACTTTTTCAAGTATATGTTTTTCCTTCTTAAGGTAAACCCTATATACTTTTCTATGCACTGAATAACCCATCAAGTAGCCTTCTTCACGTTTAGCACAAAATTTCCCTAAGGCATCACTAGTATCTAACACAACTACATGACAACCAAAAGGTTTAAGAAAACCAATATTAGGTTTCCTTCCCTAAAGTAACTCATAAGGTGTTTTGTTATGTATCTTGTTGACTAATGCTCTATTTTGAACATAACAAGCTGTATTAAAAGCCTCAACCCAAAAAGCTATGGGAAAGTGAGCATCAGCCAACATAGTCCTGGCTGCTTCAATTAGGGTTCTATTCTTTCTCTCAGCAACCCCATTTTGTTGTGGGGTTCTGGCAACACTAAACTGTCTAGTAATCCCTTTCTTGTCACAAAAATCATCCAATAGCTTATTTCTAAACTCACCACCATTATCACTTCTAAGCATCTTAACTTCATTACCAGTTTTCTTCTCAATCTGAGTAATAAAGTTGATTAAAGTATCAGTAGTGTCACTTTTCATGGCTAAAAAGAAATTCCAAGTAAACCTAGAAAAGTTATCTGTGATGACAAAGAAGTATGATTTACCATTCAAGCTTTCTATATTAGTTGGACCAAACAGGTCTATATGCAGCAAGTGAAGTGGTCTAGAACTAGAGTGCACCTGTTTAGACTTAAATGAGACCTTGTGTTGTTTGCCTTTAAGGCATGCAACACAAGAGTGGTCATTGTGGAAAGCCTTTTCAGGAAAACCATCAACCAAACCAAGTCTCATAAGTCTGTTTATATTTTTAAAGTTAATGTGCCCTAGTCTCCTGTGCCATAGATTACTCTCATCAACTAAAGCTTTAGCATAAAAACATGACATGTTATTATTCATCCTAATACCATTAAGATTCACATTATAAATGTCCTTATGCCTAGGTGTCCTATAATCAATAAATTTCTCATCTGGCATTTTAAAATCCTTGCTCAACACCAAGCATTCAATATTAGTAAAAAGAACCTTATTTTTGTTATCACAGACTTGTGATACACTAAAAAGATTATAATCAAGTTCTTTTACCAGAAACACATTTTCAAAACGTAAGTTGTTGGTGAGTAGAGTTCCTTTGCCTGTGATAGTTCCATATCCGCCTCCAAAGAAAACTTTATCACCATCCTTAATGGGAGTGAAGTTTGTGAGATAATCTTCCTTCCCAATCATGTTCCTAGAGCATACACTATCCCAATAGCCATAATCATTCACCTGTTTTTGAATGCCCTGCACATAAAGAAAACAAATTAGTTTTCTTTGGGAACCCAAGCCTGAGCAGACTTGGATTCATCTGGTTGTTCAACAAGAACAGACTTAGTTCTCATAACAACCCCTTGTTCATCCCTTTTTGGATGAAACACCCAGTTAACCCCAACTAGTTTTGTGATGACCTTTGAAATATAATTAAATCTGTTACAGGTCATAGAAATCCTATTAGAATTAGGGTTTTGATCTTGCTTATGTCTCCATGTCAAGCTAGAAGAAGCTTTAGACCCCTTTCCCTGTGGATGCAAATATTTACCAGTATTTGGTCTGGCAACGTTTCTGTCAGCGTTTGATTTGGTCTTGTCAACGCTGAAATTACCCTTATCAGCGTTGAACCTAGAGTTTGTTACAGGAACCCATTGCCTATTAGACCATGTATTGGTATTCTGAAAAGGTCTTTGTCCATGAGTGTTAGACCCTTTGGTAAAGAATGGGGCTGGTCTAACAACTTGTGGACTTTGCTCCAAAAAAGTTTTGGGTCTGACAGTGTTTGACCTTTTGTTACCGTTGACACACTAATAGGCTAAATGTGAGAAGCTACCACAAGTGTAACAGGATTTTCTAGACACAACTCTAGGTATAGAAGAAAAGAAACCTGTTCCATTATCAAGGTTTCCACAATTGGTATCACTAACTTGGCTTTTTGATGACCTAGTATTT
Organism: Glebionis coronaria; assembly: GCA_025667525.1. Classification (NCBI taxonomy): domain Eukaryota; kingdom Viridiplantae; phylum Streptophyta; class Magnoliopsida; order Asterales; family Asteraceae; genus Glebionis; species Glebionis coronaria. The sequence goes on along the minus strand of CM046882.1, from coordinate 167,204,191 downwards.
CTATACATTTCTACATATTTAATGCTAGGTTTTCTAACAACGTTTGAGCCAAGGTCAACAGTCTTGCCAGTGATTGGGTTTGTTACTTTAATAGGCGTAGACTCATTTGGGCTATCACAAAGCATGCCACCCTTGACAAACAAGGTAGGGTTGGCTTTCTTCCATTCATTCATATCAGTCAACTTTTGCCTATATTCTTCTACTGGGGTAAGGACTCTTGGTGGAGGAAGAAATTCCTCTTCTTGGAGTTCTGGTAAACCAATCCAAGATAAGTCCTTTCATTGGACACCATAGAAGTCCCCAGCTGGTGGTGGAACACCAACATACTCTTTCATCCCAATCCCAGTCATGTCCCTAGAATCCCTTGGTTTACTAACACATTCTCCTAGGGTTTGTGAGGCTTTATCAAATCTCTGAATTTTAAGGTCTACATTATCCTTATTCTTAATAGCCTCATCTAACTTAGCCTGTAATTCAGCATTGACCCTTTCCATGATGTTTCTAACCTCAGTACTAGCATTTAAATCATGTTTTAAGATATTTATTTTATCTTTTAGGTCAAACTCCATTTTTTTATACTCAGCTACAGTTTTTTCAGTTTGAGTAAGAGCAAGTTGATAGTTAGACAACTTGCATCTCTCAGTACTCACATCTCCTAACAGTCTTAAAACCTCTTTGTTAAGTCTTTCAGTATTCAAACGACTACCCTTACTACAAAAAGCATCATCATATACCTCATTGTCTGATGAAGATGAGGAGTTTTCGATGAGAGCATATTGAACATGCTCTTCTTCTTCTATCTCAGCAACCAAAGCTTTATCCTCTTCCTCATCCTTAGCCAAATAGCTCCAGTCCCATCCAATACCATCAATTTCTTGCACTGCCACCATGACCTTAGGATCCTAAGCCTTAACAATTTGGCTTGAGGGTTTTCCAGCATCAGATCTTCTTGGAGATCTGCATTCTCTCATAAAGTTCCCCATATGATGACAATTGTAACACTCAACCTTGGATTTATCAAATCCAACAGTGTCCTTAGCATTAAAAGTCATCTTCTTATTGAATCTTGTATTCCATCTGTTTGCTCTTATACTTGCAAGAGCCATGTTCCACTTTATATCCATCTCCTCCAAATGCTCATCACTTATTTGCTCAAGGTCCTCATATGTAATCACTAAACCATTGGGCAATGAAGCAATGTATGCACACACAGTATCCAGATCAATACCAGCAGGCTTAACTCTTGGAGAGTTAATTTTGTATGTGTCAGCGTCTGAATGTGAGGCGTTGACAAGGTATGATCCATCGTTGACACATGTTGATCCAGTAACTGGGTGCATGTATGAATCCTTCTGATCAAATTGACCTTCACTATGTGAGAAGAAGGCCATGTTACCATTTGTAGACTTACTTCCATGGTCCAAAAGAGTTTCATTCTCCAACAGCCTTAGTTTGTTGTAAACATCATCAAAAGTAGAACTTTTGTGAGTGTTATTGGCAATTATAGATCTTGCCTCAATCTTCCATGCATCACCAAGGCTTTTAAGAAAAGTAGCAATAATGTCAACATCACCAATTACTGTCCCCATGAAGGACAGCTTGCTTGTAATGTCAAGAAGTCTGCTTCTCACACTACTTAGCTTCTCATTAGGTTGAGACTTAAAAACAGCATACTCATGTAAGAGTTGCTTCCTTTTCTCTTCCATAGTATCAGCATTACCACCATATGCAACTTCAAGGGCTGCCCAAAGGTCTTTTGCAGACTCATAACCTCTGTATTTGTGCTGATTTTCTTGTCCCAAAGAGAGTTTTAGAATGCTTAGGGTTTTCATATCAACCCTTTTCTTTGCTATGTCGTCAGCAGACACAGCTCTACCATCATTAGGTTTTTCTTTCTTATCTGCTTCAGAGCATCCTTGAACAGCTGATGTTGTAGCAATGGCATCTGCAATCTTTTGAGCTTTATTGAAGGTGTTTCCATATTCAATAATCTCCCAGAGAGTATAGTCATGGATTTGCATATATTGCTCAAAGTTGAACTTCTATAGCTCAAAATTGTCTGCATCTAGCATGGGAATCTTGATGTTGTGGTTTGAGGAGGAGAAGGAGGTTACTTCTGGAGTAGACATGATGTTTTTAGGGTTTTGTGAAAATTAGGGTTTTTGGTGATTTAGGGTTCTTGTGTTCTTTTAGATCAAAGTTTCTCAACAAGCTCTGATACCACTTGTTGATCCCAAACTTATATTGATTTAGCTTGTGTAAACGAGATTAGATCAAGTTATACACGTAGAGAAACTTTGTTTATGTATAAAGTAATTTAAGTGTTATGCGGAATTTAACACTTAAACAAGAACACACAAAGGATGTAAAACAAACTTTCACTTGATTGATTGAATCGAACTTGCTTACAATGAAAGTCTTTAACGTATGAAAAACTTATATATGAAACATAACCTAAAGGTCTTCTTTGATAGACATAACATTTAACACCCCCACATTTACACAATTCAATACAGCGGAAGACTCGTTGGTGTTACGGGATAACACATTACTCACATCATAGACAACGCTTAAAAATCGCGTCGTTTAATAATAAAGCATTTCCATTCATAAATATCAAGTTTACATAGGTCCCAAGTCATAGTCATTTCATACTATTTTAAAAAAGATTTGAATGGAAGTTGTTATTTTAGTGCGGGCCATGAATTCTTGTTGTCTTCCCGAGAATTACCTTCAAGTACCTAAGATAAAACATTTTAAAAGAAAAGGTCAGCGATAACGCCGAGTGAATTCATAGAGTTTAATAAAATCCATCAATATAACGTCGGTATAAAATTATTACCGAAAATCATTTTGTACAAATCTTTGTAATAGGCCATAAAATAGCCAAAGTCATTTTATACAAATCCTTATCAAAATCATAATATAGGCTTTTGCCTTCAAAATCATTATACGAACCAATGTCGTAAAAACATCATACAATACGTTTTATAACTTTGTATAGATTAAATAAAAACCGTTATATGAATATGGTTACGTAAAACCAAAACACAAACATAATATCAATAATATGACCCCGTATTCCTAGTCAGGCAATATATCGTAATTCGGTGCGTATAGCAGTATTTCGTTATTTTTGGATAATTATAAGCCGCATGACATTGTTACCTTACTACAACAAACAACGGGTAGCTAGCCCGAAACTCAATTTGCCCATCAAAATTAGCGTGTCGTCACAATAATCACGCTTGTGTAAATCTTCTCATACATAAATTCACTTACCAATCAATGTGGCACGACGGGGATCAACCGTCAAGGCGCGAACTGGGGTGATCGTCCCCAAATAGTACTATTATATGCATAAGCGTCTACCAAATCCCGGTAGTTCACAATTCATGCTAATGGGACTTTTAGTGACATAACCTAACTTTAATAATCCATTTCATTTCAATTATCGGGTCATTTAATCATTCATCGGGTCATACAATCATTTGGGTCCAAATCAATAAACAAACAATTGGGACAAATGGTGTCCTATTTTATCAAAACTAACATGTTATCTACCTCGCGGGTTTATAAAACATTTCATAAAAACATTTAAAAGAGTGTGAGGCTATAAACTCACATTGATGTGGGAAAGCGGGTTATCGGCAATTCGGATGTACGGTACGTGCTTCAATCACGGAAACCTAGACAAATAATACTTGTCTTAGACTCTTGTCCAATGACTTTATAAAAATAACATTTATGTATACCTATGATGATTTTGTACATATGATGATGATCAAGTGGGTTTACATATTCTTATTTACTCATTTTAGTGTTTATGTATTGGTAACATTTTACTAGTTTACTATTTTTACCTATTTACATGTTTTAGGTCCAATAAGCCTATTATAAGTTCATTAACTTGTATTAATCCATTTTATACTTGTATTATCAGTATTTATACTTTACATGTTGGGCCCAAATGGGTTAAGCCCAATAAGAAATTTTTATAAGTGTTTAACTTATTTAGTTAAATTATTAGTCCAAATATGCTAACTTAGCTCGTTAATGTCCGTATGTCATATAGTTCGGGTTTTATCGGTTTTTACTTGTATTAGGTACTTATATATCATTATATGACTTTTAAAAACTTTACATTAGACGGGTTTGATCGTCTAAGTTTTAATTGATGAAAAACGTTAATTTTACGGTAATAGCCGAAAAAGTCGTAAAAATCATGTTTATAGTTTTTATAACTTATAAATCTTATTCAACTACCATTTTTATAAAGTGTCCATTTATTTAACCTTATACATATTTATATAAATGAAATTTATAAGTTAGTGGGTTTTAATTCACATTTTATACTATATTAGTTTGAGTGCTTATATAATACTATTAAACATTAATTCTTCAAAATCTGATTTTTAGTTTCATCTTCACCATTTTTATCATATCTTGAGTTCTATAAGGAGATAGAAGCTCATTTTTGGATGGCATAAACTTCATTTTATGTGATACAAATAAGTTAGTTATAGCTACTGCTCATTCCATGTTTAACTATCCTTAACAGTCCCTACAAAACAGACTATTCAGATTGGTACACTAATCTTGTTTTGATCATATCTCACTCATTTTGATGATTCCATTGCATGACCAACTCTCACATGTGTATGACACCTAACAATTACTGTAGATGGATTCCAATTTATCATTTTATCAGTTTAACCTTTGGTTACTTACTGTTTTTATACAACCATCATATTTAGCAGGATTTTAACCATTTTACATGTGGTTTTCCATCTTTTTACCCATGTTTATCAAATATATCAACACCAAATCCCCACATAATATTTTTAATCATCATTCATCATCATATACATATAGATAAATAAATAAAATACAAGATTACATAATCAAAATAACAAAAGGATAGGAAGAACAATCTCTATACCACCATTAGTGATGAAAAGATGAGGTTTTTGATGAACAAGACTTGGTTCTTGTTATCAAATCTTCAACTTGGCAAATGAACTTCTTGGGTCCTTCAAATGGATGATTATCTTCTTGAAAATCAGCCCATAACTCCATGGAAACTCCTTTTTTGATGTTAAGCTCACCTCCAATCTTCATAACTTCAACTAGGCTTCAACATATGTTGATTATAGCCTTGGGTTATGGCTAGATTTTTGATCAAAGGGGTGGTTTATGGTAGATATGGGACGAATTTTAGAGAGGAAAGAGAGAAAGTTGTGGTGGTTTGCATGGATGGAAATTGAGAAGTTGTTTAATTTAGTGGTTTTAGTGTTTTGAAAGCTTACTAGTTAAGCCAGCTTACAAGTGTTATCTTGTTAGCTACATTTTGCCACATCTTGTGATGTGGTGGCATACTTTGGCCGTCCCATGTTAGTGGGGTGGGGCAAAACTTGTTTTGTCTCATCCCACTAATTTACGGGTATTCTTCGATTCTAGTTTCCTCGATTTGCGTGCCCTCGGGCCGTTTTACGAAAAACGTTTTTATAAATTATGAATGAACGGCACAAAACGAATCTAATAAAAATTGTCTCATCAAAAACGGAGTTCAAAAACGTAAATACGTCATCCTAAGGTTTCCGGTTTAGTCATAAAGGACGTTGAATTATAATCGTAAGTCCTAATCTCTTCTCGTAAATTTGTGAGTTTGTGAATGATGAAACTCCTTTTATACATAGTCTCATCGTCCAAATCAGGCTTAAAATGCATAAAATATCATTAAAACTGCCAAATATATGCTCGTGTTTGTTGCTTGTGTATTTTAGGTACGGATATTGAGGAAAAGACAAAAGATCACAAGAATCATTCAAAAACGAACACGGGAAACAAAGCCGCACAATGAACCGGGCCCAAATCTGGAATTTCCAAAAATGGTCCTTGAAGAATTGAAGATTGGCAACTTTAGTCCCTTAATTTTGAAGACTTGGCAAGATTAGACCTTGAAGAAATCATCATTTGGCAACACAAGTCCTCCATTTTTTGAAGATATTACAAGTTTGGCCCTTGAAGATTGCATTTATTACATTTGAAGTCCTTAAATTAAGTTTGAAAACTTAATTGTGCCAAAAATGACAAGTTTGCAAAGTCATTTATAAAGGAAATGGAAGATTTGCTGTTTTAAAACAAAATGAACAAAGCAAGAAACCTTGGGGGCCTTTTCTGCCCAGACAACCAAACCCACTCCTCCACTCAAAACCTGACACATCACCATTAACCCGACCCTACCTACTAAACCAACCCAAACCCAACCCGTCCAACCCACAACCCAGGTTTATTAAATAAACCTGGTCAACCCACCAGTCAAACCCCTTAATCCCTTCCCACCAAAACACTTATTTAAAAATCCATTTGCCCAAAATGGATTAAACTGCCACTAATCCTCCCATAAACCCTACTTAATCCCAGATTCAATCCAAACAAAAACAAAGGGTTTTTCACTTATAATCTCCAGATCACTAATTACCCTCACCCTCACAAACCCACACTCAAAACAAGACCCTAGACCAACCCATGTGAGTGTAGGGCCTTCCCCTGCAAGTCACTTTCTTCCTCAAAAACAAAACCCGACCAAATAAACGTCCATGATCTTTCTACTTGGTCCCCAAGGTTTATTTAACGCTCCTGATCATTCATCACAACTGGCATATCACATGAGAGCTTATTGACCAAGATTCAAGTCAAAGAACAATTGCATTTTCGGATTTTCAGATCATTAGGGTTTTAGTTTATGAATTTTTTATTGAGATAGACTAGAATCTTCTATTAGTTGTATAAATATGGGACGTATGTGTCCATATCATTTGTTCCAGTTTTTCTAGCAAAAAATTTTGTAATCCCGTTTTAATCAATATAAAGTTGGTATTTGATTATATGTAATTCCTTTTATGATTTGTTAAAAGTTGGTAAATGTTTTTAAGCTAGAATACTGAGTTCCATAAAAATTGTTGAAGTAATTTTTGAATTTTCAAAAATTATCTTCAAGTTTCTGATATATTGATTTCTTTTGGGTGAAATCTTGTTTCATGGTTTGATTTTCAGGGATCATTAGTCATATTTTAAGTGTGTTAAAAGAAGGGTATTTGAGAAGATTTTGAAAAGGTTTTAAAAAGTTTGAAAGAAAAAAATCAGAAACATTGGATATTTGTTTGTTCTTGTTGATTTTAGCAGGTTCAAGTGGGAGCTTGTTTAGTCCAAGTGTACTGCTCAGGTCCGGACCTGATTGGAGATGGCTAGCAGCCATTGTTGGGCCTGGATGTAGGTCCAACAAGGTAAAAGCCTTGTCCCTTTTTTTTTTTCAGTTTTCAGTTTATGTGATTTATGCATGAAACTGGTTATGTGTTGGTTTAGTGCTTGATATTGCTTACTTTGATGTTATTTGCATGATAGAGTAGGTTAAAATCAGATTTGTGTCAATTGGTTAAGATTTGCTTTGAAAAATTTGGTTTCTGAAATTTTAAGGGGTGTTTGGATTAAGGGCTAAGTAGGGTTTATTGATTGCAAGCTTGCTTTAAAACCTGTTAATCACACTCCTTAGGGTAGTAGTAGGTGATATTAGTACTTGTTTTCAGTTTGGGTGAGTTTTAAAACAAGATGCATGCTTAAAAGTTGGAAAAAATGGTCAAAATCAGTAACTGATCCATTGTGCATGTTTTGTGAAAATTTTGCCAACTAAGTTTGATTATCTGTTAGGTATTAGGTCATTTAAGGGTTTGTGATTGCTTATATGTCATTTAGTTGGATTGTATGCAAGTTTTAAGCCATTGAATCTCACCATTGTGCATGTAATCCATTTTTACTGTTCATCAGAAAAGGCTTAACCTTCATCAATAACTTTTAGGGTCTTTTGTGCTTGATTTTGTTAAGTGATCTGTGTGTTTTTGTGTTTAAATAGACTCCTTATACTCAACTGAGTATAAGGGTTTTGTCCAAAATAAGCTACCAAAATAAGCTTTCCTAAGCTTATTGTTAACTGAACAAAAATTAACACTATCAGTGGGAACTCCTTTCCCACTGCTAGCACACTGGTTTCCACTGCTAAGCAAACAGACAAAAACCAATCACATGTCACTATCAGTTATCTTGATTTTTTGTCTTTAGTGCACTAAACTTGGAATTAGAGCTTCAAATTTGTTTCTTTATTTTTCTTATTTTATTTTTGATTTTTCTGATTAACTAGAATTTTTATTACTGTTCATTTAGTATTTATTAGATTAAATAGCATTTTAAATATATTTTTAATGTTTCTGTTTTTGGCATTTAGTGCCAAAAATACTTGTTTTTCAGTTTAAACATTTTTCTTAGATTAGGAAAAACATTTTAAGATTTTTGGTTAAAAAAGTTTTTAGTGTTCATCTTTTATTTATTTTTTAGAATTAATTTAAGTTAATTAGGGTTTAATTTTAAACTGTTTTTGTCTTTTAGTGGTAAATTTAATATTTTTCAAACTTTTTCATTTTTCTACTGTTCATTAGAGTATTTTATGATTTTTAAAATTGGTAGATTATTTTTAGCATTATTTTATTATTTTTTTAATTATTTTGGTTTAAAAATAGTTTTAAGTAATTTAAAAATAGAAAAATAGTTTTTAAAAATTAGGAAAAATACTTTTTAGTCTTTAGATAATATAAGTAAGTTATTTGTTCAATAAAATAATATTTTGGACATTTTGGTTAATTATATTTAATTTTAGGGCTTTAATTAGCATTTAAAATTGAATATTTTATTAATAAAAGGTTTTAAAATATTTTTATTGGATTTTTATTCTTATTTCTATTACGTTAGACTTATTTTAGCTTTTAATTAATTTTTAGGTTCAAAATTTTTAATTTTGTAGTTTTTTTACGGTTTTACGTGAACGCTTTTTCGTCTTAGCTCGATCCGTTTTCGTAACCGTCATTTCTTTCTTACTTCTATTTTCTTTTCTTCTCATAACAATAAAATCATCATAATCAATTCATTACACAACACACTTGCCTCCTTGGGAAACGAACTTGAACTTAATTGGTCATTAGTGCTCGGTTTTCCAAAACCGACACTTAACGCTTACCACTACTTTGTTGCTCTTTTTCCTAAAAGGGTATACAAAAAGTCTACAATCATTTTGGCGCCGCTGCCGGGGAGGCGTGTTGTGTTTTGATTGAACAATTGTTGTTTTTAAATAGCCATAATTAGTATTTGTATTAGTATCACTCTACTAATACGTATTATCGTTTTTTGGTTTTTGTGTGAATACTATTACTATATTGTATACGTAGAACAATAAATTCACAAGTACTCCAAATACGTGAGAAATCACAACCTTGACTTGGGAGGTCATTACCCAATCATTGTATTCGAATCTCAAACCAAAGAAAAAAGGCAAAAATAGATAAATACTTTCGTGAAGCTCGATTTTGAAAATACAAACTATAAGGTGGGTATAAGGCGGTTGTATTTCACGACCTAAAGGAAAAGGCTCTTAAGTGCTTCGCGCCGTCGTTTTCTCCGCTTGCTTGTGAGTATTTGATTTTGAGAGTGAATCGAGGGTTTTGCCGCCCAAAGTATTACTAAGTATCATATTATTTTCTTGGTTTCATTGATTAAACCCTCTTGAACGATTTGGTGTTCCACCATCGTTCTAAAGTCATCGAAGGCGTTCACTTCACGTGATCGTTATCATTCCTTGAGGCTTCTTTAATCGAGAGATTTGATTAAGGAGGAGATTTGTAGATTTTTGTCTACTTAATACATTCACCAATTTCCAAAAAGGTTAATACCATCAAAAACCACAAAAAAATTGAAAAATACAAAACACCAAAAAGAATCTTCTTTGCTCGTCTCCTCGTGGTACGCGACGTTTATGCTAACTCGTAATCAAGCAAAACGTGCACGTAGACGAAAGAACAAAACTCCCACTCCAACTCATTCTAGTGAGGAGTCTCCTATTGACGAACCCATTGTACGAGAAGCACCAACCATGGCGAATCGAACTATGATGGAGTTACTTCAAGCACCCACCGAGGGTTATGGAGAAGCTATTGTGATTCCCCCTATCCTTGTGGAGAATTTTGAGGTGAAAACGGGTTTGTTGTCGATGATCCAAAACAGCAAATTCCGTGGTGATGAGAAGGACAATCCCCACAACCATATCCGCCAATTTAATCGTCTTACCGCCACGTGCAAATTTAAGGATGTCTCGAATGACTCGATTAAGATGATGCTTTTTCCGTATTCCTTAGCGGGGCCCGCTAAAATTTGGTTAGAGAAAGAGCCACCCAATTCTATATTGACGTGGAAGGATCTCGTTTCAAAATTCGTGAACCAATTTTTTCCGCCCTCTAAGACTACGCATTTGAAAAATGAGATTTCTAAATTTTCACAAGAGTATAATGAGAGTTTTTCAACGGCTTGGAATAGGTTTAAGGAAATGTTACATGAATGTCCTCATCACGGTTTTTCCGATTTACACCAAATTGACACGTTTTACAATGGACTTAACGATCATGAAAGAGATTATTTAAATGCCGCCGCGGGTGGTAATTTTTTGTGTAAAACGGTCGAGGAAGCTTTGGTCATAATTGAGAATAGGTCTAAGGTTTATAGCCCTCGTAACACACTCCTTTGTCTTAAGTGATCTATTAGAGAGCTTCCCTGTAACCGTAAGAAAGAGATGCTCCGTGTAGCTAACCCCAAGTCTGGTAGCCTTTGAAAAGCGGTTTCTGACGTAACTGCCTATCATGCCAAGCTTGACGCAGTAGCTCTAGCACAGGCGGTTATCTTGCCATCTTCCCCGGGATGAATCAATTTGTGTAAACGATCGCTTTCTATGTTTCCGCGGTACTGCCAATCGTAGACTGGTGGCCGGGGAATGAGAGCTTCAGCTCCATACACCATGATGAATGGAGTGTTTCCAGTCGTTCTTTTTTAGGTTGTTTAAAGCGCATTCCTTTAAGAATGTATCTGGTTCCATTTTTCTTTCGTTAGTTAAGCCACCTTTTTCTAAAAGGGATTGTAGTAATTCTGTTTTTATACTCTTTAAAATGGCGCTCTCATATTGAGAAATTCTGTCTAGTGGCATTCGATCACAGAATCCATTGACAGCTGCATAAATGACTAAAATTTGTTTTTCAATTGGAAGTGGTGCATATTGTGGTTGTTTCGGTACTTCTGTAAGCCTTGCACCTCTATTGAGTAATGCCTGAGTCGCAGCATCCAGGTCTGACCCAAATTGAGCAAGGGCGGCGAGTGTTGCCAAAATGGGCTCGTCATCGTCTCGTAGCATTAATGCTTTACATGATGAAGCAAATGAAGAAAATCGGTTTTTTGATAGATTTGCTAGCCTTATGTCCCATTGGAAAGCTCAAGAAGCTTCGAATTCCGCTTCGGTTAAAGCGGTTTCTAAGAGTTGTTTGTCGTGTGGTGGAGCTCATGATCTTTCCGAGTGCATTACCGCGGATGGTAACACTTCGAGTGCTTATGTAGCCACAGGAACTTATAACCAAAACGGTCAAGGTTCCCGCCAAAATCAAGCTCCACCAAATCAAAATGCTAATAACTATCGAAACAACAACCAAGGTGGTAATTATCAAGGAAATCAAAGGAATTACAACAAGGGTAATTATCAAAGTGGTAATGGGCAAATTTCAAATCAAAACCAAAACCGTGATTTTCAAACTTCTACACAAGGTTTTCAAAATGATCACACCAAAAATCTTCAAGGAGAGTTTTTGAATTATGCAAAGGCTAATGATGCTAAGTTTGACAATATGCAACGTGAAATGGTTAGCTTAAGATCCGAGTTGAAAAACGAGCTTAAAAACGAACTTGCTAATGAACTTAAGACTCATGCTAATAAAATGGAAGGAAATGTCACACGTCTCCAACAAAATCAACAAAAAATGGAGCAAGGTCAACATGAGATTAAGCAAGAGTTGTTAAAAGCGGATGCTAGGCAATCTAAATTTGAAGACCGAATGGCTAAAATGTTTGAAGCTATCATGTGTAAGCCCTCTTCTTCGGGTGGTCTTCCTAGTGATACCATCGTGAACCCGAAAGGAGAATTGAAGGTTATTACTACTCGTAGTGGTAAAACTTTCAAAGAAACCACTTCTCGTCCAAGTACTTCTATGGAGAAGGAAAAAGAGAAAGAACCGGAGGTGGTGGTAGAAAAGGAGCACATTACAAGCCCACGAAGTACCGCTCAAACCACACCTACGGTTGAACCAATACCAATCATGGAACCCGAGATTCCAAGGCCGATGCCTATGCCTATGCCCCAACCCACACCACCCTTACCTTACCATTCAAGACGAGACAAGGAAAAGGCACAAGAACGAAATAATTATCACTTTGAACTTTTCATGAAAATGTTTCGTGACTTGCATTTTAATATAAGTTTTGCCGACGCCTTAGTCATGATGCCTCGATTTGCCGCGAACTTCAAAAGTATGTTGAATAACAAAGAGAAATTGCAAAAATCGTCTAGTTGTTCATCGGTTTTTCTAAGCCGCATACCTCAAAAAGTCGGTGATCCCGGCAAGTTTTTAATCCCATGTGCTATACAAGACATGGAAGAATGCTACACCTTGGCCGATCTTGGTGCTAGTATTAATTTGATGCCTCTTGAGATTTTTAAATCGCTCAATCTTCCCAATCTCACTCCTTCAAGAATGTCAATCGAAATGGCCGATCATTCTACGATTCTAGCTTGTGGAGTTGCCGAGGACGTCTTCGTGAAAGTTGGAAAGTTCTACTATCCCGTATACTTTATTGTTGTTGATATTCCCATCGATCCTAAAGTTCCGTTAATTTTAGGTCGATCTTTTTTGGATACCTCGAGAGCACTTATCGATGTGCATGCAAGAAAAATCACTCTTCGTTTCAATGAGGAAGAACTCGTCATTAATGCAACTCAAAACTCCACACTTTATCATGTGTATTCTATCACGTCTTTGTACAATGTCAATCCCATCAAAAACATTTGCAAAAAGATTTCCAAAAGAGTTTTAGAAGTTGTTGATAAAAATGAAGTTCCGTCCCCTCCGTCGGTGGAGGTTAAGAGTGTTAAGCCTACGGTTCCAATTGTGAATAAATCTTCGGATGATGAATGTGTTGATCCCGATGGGGGAATTTTCTTTGTCGAAAAAAGTTTTGAAAACTTGCCACCACCTTTACCAAAACGGTTTTCAAATGTGAGAATTTTTAATGTGACTAACATTGCTTTAGAAACACCAAATATTTTTGACATAATTAAGTCGGGTTTTCACAAGGAGAGTTTAAAAGATGAAAAAGGAAAAGATTTTGAATTGAATTTAAAAGATTTTTCTACAATTCTAACTCCGTCATCACCGCGTGTATTGAGTGCTACAAGCTCGTCTTCTCCTTTTGACGATGCTTTGTGTGGACCTAGTGTGGGGGAATCCCCTTATGTTCCCTCCCCTTTCTCCACCGAGGACGAGATATTTGATCCTGGAATTGCTTATATAGGGAAATCTCGGTCTTCCACCGATGCAATAAATGGAAAATCTTTCTATTTGATTGGTGCGAGTCTACCTCGAGTAGCTCAATGTTTTTATGACTTACCCATTGTCCCACCCTTCTATTTCTTCTCATTTATTTTCTTGAAACTCTTTGAGTTTTTGTTGGCTCATGATGAAGTGGCGTTGATTTGTTTTTCCAATGAAAACGAAAACGCCATCTTCGATCCCGGTATTTTGCACCATCAAAGGACTTAGTCCTTAATACCGGTTGTTTTTGGGCCTTGTTTATCATGTAATCCCCACCAAAAATTGACCATACCATGATTATCCCTAAATGATCACATTTATGGGGATTCGAGTCGAGCTTTTGACTCGGTTATCAAAAACAGGGTGCCTCGTGGGGGAGACCCATGCTTATCCATGTACATATTATTTCTTTCTAATTAGTTTAATGTGAGGGGATTTGTGCCCTTCCAACCTTTGTTCCGTGGTTGTTTGTGCATTGTGGTTTTTAGATCATGATCTTCACGATTGGAGCCTCTCGTGTTCGTTTTATGGGAGCACTCGATCGTTTGATTTGAAGACATTTCTCAATATCCAAATGATATATCCTTGATTGTTCTAACCTTAGGTTTTTAGCACACTTCATAAACGGCTATTAATTTATTGGTTACACCCTTTCCATGCTAGATTAGGCATTCGACTACGTCTCTAGTATGGGGGTGTTTGCACCCCTAGATTCGAAACATTGAGGACAATGTTTAACTTTAGTATGGGGGGTGAATAGATACTTGCCTTGCCAAACCTTCACGCTTTCCAAAGTTTATCTTTTTGTTTATCGTTTTAGTGCAAAATAAGGCTAAAAATGGCCAAATTTTAAAAATTTTCTCATGTTTTATAAGTGTTTGAAGACACGAATGTAGGTTTTCCGATGGCGAGAATAAGAGTAATATTTACTCGACCGTGCGTGTTGAGCACTTAGCTTTGGTTCCTTAACTTCACATTAGGCTAAGTCTCTTAAATGAGGACGAGAAATGATAGAGTTAATTATAAGTTACTATGCTAAACGTAGAGTACTCGTATTCTTTCAAAAACTCATGTGTTCTCATTGTTTGCTTATTCTCCCTTCGCATGTAAATATTTTTTGCTTAATAAATATTGACTTAGCGGTTTAGTTAGGATTGTTGGGTTTCTAGTCTTTTCTAGTAGCTTCCGTGTAATTAAATTGGGAAGACATTAATGCATCGCCAGCGTCACGGTTTTGAAGTATTGGCACCCGAATAATCGAATGATTCACCTAATAATAAGATTTCAAGTGCTCACCTAAATCTAGCAAACAATTTGAAGCCCTACAAGGCCGAAAAATCTATGAAAAATTGAAAGTGAATCAAGCCTTAATCTTCGAAGCTTTAAAGATCCAAAATTCGCCTTAGCGTGAGGATATACGTCTTTGGCTAATAAAACCACCGATGAGGCGGATAATAAAAGGCAAGGCAAGACCGAAGTCATAATAAAAGCTTCATGGAGAAGTTGAATAAAAGATGGAGGTAAACCAAAGATAATAAGGCCCTTCCGTTAGGGGGCGTATAAAAGTCTTGGTAATAAGTCTCATGTTCAAAACTGTTATAAAACCGTGTTTATCGATTCTTCTTGTCAACTTAATTTTTTAACATTGTTGTCTATTAGGAGGGGTTATTGATTTGATGGTCTTAGTTACACCGTTAGGACTCTATTTTTAGACCTAAATCTCTATTATCGCATAAGTCAACAATGTATCCTCGTGATCATTAAGACAAAATAAAATATAAGAGATACAACTTAGGAATAATGGGAGGATAAGTACGTGATTAGGGCATATGAGTAGTGTTAGCATTACTAACTTATAATGACAATGATCTCGTTGAACCCTTGGCATGGAATTAGGGTGAAAATCGAGGACGATGAAATTATTTCTAATGAAGCATTCACGTGTTCTTATTCTATGAACCTAAACGTCCCATTTTGCGATGAAAATCATACATTATGTCTAAAACACAAGTAGTAGTAGTAATAGAAGTAGTGTAGCTAGTTTATCATTTCAATAAAAGTGAATAAAAATGAATTTTGGAGGTGTTACGATACTTTATTCTAGCATTGCGTGAGGGCACGGCAATGGTTTAGTATGGGGGAGTGATGAGACTGCTTTTATACATAGTCTCATCGTCCAAATCGGGCTTAAAATGCATAAAAAATAATTAAAACTGCCAAATATATGCTCGTGTTTGTTGCTTGTGTATTTTAGGTACGAATAATGAGGAAAAGACAAAAGATCACAAGAATCATTCAAAAACGAACACGGGAAACGAAGCCGCACAATGAACCGGGCCCAAATCTGGAATTTCCAAAAATGGTCCTTGAATAATTGAAGATTGGCAACTTTAGTCCCTCAATTTTGAAGACTTGGCAAGATTAGACCTTAAAGAAATCATCATTTGGCAACACAAGTCCTCCCTTTTTTGAAGATATTACAAGTTTGGCCCTTGAAGATTGCATTCATTACATTTGAAGTCCTTAAATTAAGTTTGAAAACTTGATTGTGCCAAAAATGACAAGTTTGCAAAGTCATTTATAAAGGAAATGGAAGATTTGCTGTTTTAAAACAAAATGAACAAAGCAAGAAACCTTGGGGGCCTTTTCTACCCAGACAACCAAACCCACTCCTCCACTCACAACCTGACACATCACCATTAACCCGACCCTACCCACTAAACCAACCCAAACCCAACCCGTCCAACCCACAACCCAGGTTTATTAAATAAACTTGGTCAACCCACCAGTCAAACCCCTTAATCCCTTCCCACCAAAACACTTATTTAAAAATCCATTTGCCTAAAATGGATTAAACTGCCACTAATCCTCCCATAAACCCTACTTAATCCCAGATTCAATCCAAACAAAAACAAAGGGTTTTTCACTTATAATCTCCAGATCACTAATTACCCTCACCCTCACAAACCCACACTCAAAACAAGACCCTAGACCAACCCATGTGAGTGTAGGGCCTTCCCCTGCACGTCACTTTCTTCCTCAAAAACAAAACCCGACCAAATAAACGTCCATGATCTTTCTACTTGGTCCCCAAGGTTTATTTAACGCTCCTGATCATTCATCACAACTGGCATATCACATGAGAGCTTATTGACCAAGATTCCAGTCAAAGAACAAGGCCATTTTCGGATTTTCAGAGCATTAGGGTTTTAGTTTATGAATTTTTTATTGAGATAGACTAGAATCTTCTATTAGTTGTATAAATATGGGACGTATGTGTCCCATATCCTTTGTTCCAGTTTTTCTAGCAAAAAATTTTGTATTCCCTTTTTAATCAATATAAAGTTGGTATTTGATTATATGTAATTCCTTTTATGATTTGTTAAAAGTTGGTAAATGTTTTTAAGCTAGAATACTGAGTTCCATAAAAATTGTTGAAGTAATTTTTGTATTTTCAAAAATTATCTTCAAGTTTCTGATATATTGATTTCTTTTGGGTGAAATCTTGTTTCATGGTTTGATTTTCAGGGATCATTAGTCATATTTTAAGTGTGTTAAAAGAAGGGTATTTGAGAAGATTTTGAAAAGGTTTTAGAAAGTTTGAAAGAAAAAAATCAGAAACATTGGATATTTGTTTGTTCTTGTTGATTTTAGCAGGTTCAAGTGGGAGCTTGTTTAGTCCAAGTGTACTGCTCAGGTCCGGACCTGATTGGAGATGGCTAACAGCCATTGTTGGGCCTGGGTGTAGGTCTAACAAGGTAAAATCCTTGTCCCTTTTTTTCAGTTTTCAGTTTATGTGATTTATGCATGAAACTGGTTATGTGTTGGTTTAGTGCTTGATATTGCTTACTTTGATGTTATTTGCATGATAGAGTAGGTTAAAATCAGGTTTGTGTCAATTGGTTAAGATTTGATTTGAAAAATTTGGTTTCTGAAATTTTAAGGGGTGTTTGGATTAAGGGCTAAGTAGGGTTTATTGACTGCAAGCTTGCTTTAAAACTTGTTAATCACACTCCTTAGGGTAGTAGTAGGTGATAGTAGTACTCGTTTTCAGTTTGGGTGAGTTTTAAAACAAGATGCATGCTTAAAAGTTTGAAAAAATGGTCAGAATCAGTAACTGATCCATTGTGCATGTTTTGGTAAAATTTTGCCAACTAAGTTTGATTATCTGTTAGGTATTAGGTCATTTAAGGGTTTGTGATTGCTTATATGTCATTTAGTTGGATTGTATGCAAGTTTTAAGCCATTGAATCTCACCATTGTGCATATAATCCAATTTTACTGTTCATCAGAAAAGGCTTAACCTTCATCAGTAACTTTTAGGGTCTTTTGTGCTTGATTTTGTTAAGTGATCTATGTATTTTTGTGTTTAAATAGACTCCTTATACTCAACTGAGTATAAGGGTGCCTTTTTGTCCAAAATAAGCTTTCCTAAGCTTATTGTTAACTGAACAAAAATTAACACTATCAGTGGGAACTCCTTTCCCACTGCTAGCACACTGGTTTCCACTGCTAAGCAAACAGACAAAAACCAATCACATGTCACTATCAGTTATCTTGATTTTTTGTCTTTAGTGCACTAATCTTGGAATTAGAGCTTCAAATTTGTTTCTTTATTTTTCTTAATTTTTTTTTTGATTTTTCTGATTAACTAGAATTTTTATTACTGTTCATTTAGTATTTATTAGATTAAATAGCATTTTAAATATATTTTTAATGTTTCTGTTTTTGGCATTTAGTGCCAAAAATACTTGTTCTTTAGTTTAAACATTTTTCTTAGATTAGGAAAAACATTTTAAGATTTTTGGTTAAAAAAGTTTTCACTGTTCATCTTTTATTTATTTTTTAGAATTAATTTAAGTTAATTAGGGTTTAATTTGAAACTGTTTTTGTCTTTTAGTGGTAAATTTAATATTTTTCAAACTTTTTCATTTTTCTACTGTTCATTAGAGTATTATAGGATTTTTAAAATTGGTAGATTATTTTTAGCATTATTTTATTATTTTTTATAATTATTTTGGTTTAAAAATAGTTTTTAGTAATTTAAAAATTGAAAAATAGTTTTTAAAAATTAGGAAAAATACTTTTTAGTCTTTAGATAATATAAGTAAGTTAATTGTTCAATAAAATAATATTTTGGACATTTTGATTAATTATATTTAATTTTAGGGCTTTAATTAGCATTTAAAATTGAATATTTAATTAATAAAAGGTTTTAAAATATTTTTATTGGATTTTTATTCTTATTTATATTATTTTAGACTTATTTTAGCTTTTAATTAATTTTGAGGTTCAAAATTTTTAATTTTGTAGTTTTTTTACGGTTTTACGTGAACGCTTTTTCGTCTTAGCTCGATCCGTATTCGTAACCGTCATTTCTTTCTTATTTCTATTTTCTTTTCTTCTCATAACAATAAAATCATCATAATCAATTCATTACACAACACACTTGCCTCCTTGGGAAACGAACTTGAACTTAATTGGTCATTAGTGCTCGGTTTTCCTAAACCGACACTTAACGCTTACCACTACTTTGTTGCTCTTTTTCCTAAAAGGGTATACAAAAAGTCTACAATCAGTGAACCAACACAAATTTAAAATTCAAAATAATATTCACGGATAAATTTATTTCCTGAAATGTCGGACTGTCACCAAAACGGTGTATGTAAACGTAAGCACGTAACGTAGAATCCTCCGGTTTAGACGTAATCGATGCTACTTCAAGAAGTAAACCCAAATTTCTTCCCAAAAATAAGTGAGTTCATAATATAACATTAAAATAATGTTTTTAAATAATATTTGAGAATAAAATATAAACCATAAATTGACGGATTGTCACAGCATTTACCCCTAAACAGGATCTTTGTCCTCAAAGATCATCTTACTACTCGCTTCTTATAGAGTTAAAGCCATGTGGGTATTTCCTCCAAATTCGGTCTTTTCTCACAAGTGTAATTCATTACAATACGCGAGTTTCATCAAACATAACTACGGGAATAAGATCAGGCTTAATGTTGACTTACTTTCTCTATCCATGATGTTCACGGGTTTTTGATGAATGCAACTTTTCGCCGATCTAAACTTTACTAGGAAACAATAAGATTCTCACTTGATAGACATTTCATCAAGTTCGATATACGAAACATAATTCACAAAGCTCTTGAAGTCCTAGGGTAGATCCGGCTTATATGCCTTTCAACCCAACTTTTACATCATCTCAATGGTCCCATACAACGGGGACTTATATCCCATGATCTTTCAGATCATCAATTTATTTTTCCATAGTTAAAATTTTTGGCATAACTTCGCTACCCATCTGGCACTTCAAGATCTATACTTCATATTCACATAACCTCCTGCCCACTACCGGCAGTCAATAATCAGATCCTAATTTCAACAATCATTTCAGGTCTCGCGGGTCGGGTATTTTGTAAGGTTAGGTTTGTCATCATAGGAAACCTTAAACCTAAAAGACATGTCCAACTCACAAAGGGTGTATGTCGGGTGTCTTCATCCCAACTCCTGCTTACAGATGCTCTAATATATATCCTCACAAGATTCGATCTCGATCCTAAAACGATAATTATCAATGATAATCTTTCCAAAGGAAAGCAATTATACAGTTTATTACCAAAGGTTAATCATTCAAACATAGAACAACACTTATAGTATTTTGTATCGTTACTTTACCTCGTCCCTTCGATTGGGGTGGTACACAGTACTCTCATCAAGATTCGTTCTTAATGACTTCTGAGCAAATTTCTAGAAATTCAATGCGAAGCGAGGATATTTATAGAGATGATCGATACAGGCACACCATGTTTACACAACTCCTTTAAATCCAAAAGAGTCAATTTCTTCATCAATAATCTATCATTAACATGAATGATATTAGTAGATTTGGTCAGTCTGTCGAAGATGACCCAAATCGAATCAAATTCAGATGATGACCTTTGCAATAGTTAGACGTTTACTAATGTATGAGGCGATGTCTGCCTTCATAATTTGCCATCAGTACAACTTTTTCAGATAAAGATACATTTAATCATAAATGACATGAATAGAATACTTGTACTTACAAGATTCCAACATAACTATATCTCACAATCCTCCATATTTAGACAATCACAAGTGGCCTTTTAACCATTTAGCGCCATTGGCTTCTCAATTCTAATGGTTCACATTAGCCGCGAACCCCCTTTTATTATTTATATTATCCTTTTTACATAATGCGTCCGTATTTACATTCATCTTTCCTGATGAAATAATTATCATGTCTACAATTTACTCAGAAATTCTTTCTTCATATTTTCTAAGTTTTAGTTTCGTCTCAACTATAATTTTATCAGTTTTGCTCAATCCGACGTTTAAAGCATCGATAAGTATTACTAGTAATTAAATAATAAATATTTAATTTTTATGAAACGTAAACGTAAAAATTTTAAATTTCTTAGTTTCACCAATTATATAAAAATATTCAAAATAAATTTAAATTTAATTAACACGACTTTGTTGGTTTATCGAAAATAATTAATAAGATTCGTAAATGTTTGAAAAATCTTTTGTTATACTTTGGTCAAAATTTTCTTAGTTGAAAAGCAAAAAGTGTCGTTTCAAATTTCAAGTCATGGTTTAAATGGTTTCCTCAATCTCTCTTAGGTTGTCTTGAGGTATACATGAACATTTACCCCTAAACAGGAGTTTAGTTAAATGTTCTGGGTATAAGGGAATAATCCCTCAAAATTTCTTTTTGATAAAACAATTGTCAAAACACATTTGCACTTTCTTTTTGGTAAAACCCAAAGTCTCAAATGGCTCAAATTTTAACAGTCAATATAGATTCCATTATTTATTAATCACACGGTCAAATAATGTAAAGGATTTAATCTTTAATCACATGTTAAATATTCAAGGTACAAGTTAACACTACTCGGCCGACTCAGGGCATTCTACAAATAATTATTAACTCATTCTTATTCTTATAAACAAACAGATGGTTCTTAATGATCACGAGCATGAATTTTATCAAATTACAGCCTACACACGTGATTCACCAAATTTATGAATGCTACATGTGCATTGGTCAATCCAAACGACATCATGTGAAACTCATAATGTTCATTACAAGTTCTGGATGTAGTGATTGGAATAGATAATCTTTTTCGCGGATGCGAAGTTGATGATAACCATGCCAAGGATCAAAAGTTTAAAACATACACTAGAACCTTGTAAATGATCGAACAAATCTATCATCTTGGGTAGTGGATATAGATTTTTAATCGTCAATTTACCTAGTTCACGGTAATCAATAAATAAAAGGAATAATAACACCATAGCTCTTCATGATGACGAGTTTGGTAGAATAAAAGTATTCTTCGACAACTCTCTCAGTTGTACGGTAATTCTTTTAATTCAGATGGTGCTGACGTACAGTGCGCATGCCACAGGTACAGCACCAGGAATATAATCAATACCAAATTCAACTTGCCTTAATGGCGAAAGTCTAGGTAATTCACCAGCAAATACCTCCTAAAGTTTTAGATAACATAAACATATTTTAATACATTTTATTAAAGTTCTTTCTAGGTTATAATATCTATGACTAATTCACAACCATTCATGGTAAAATTTCAAGTCTAAGTCCAGGATATGGTCATCCACCAAGAATTATTTAGATCACTTTTGATAATCAACATCTTATCTTTTAGGGGAATTCTACTCGAGTTCCCATCAATTAAGACAATGTCATCATGTCATAATCAATCAATCCATTCTACTGGCACTACCAACTTTTCAGTGTTATTGCCGTCGATAAGATGTGAACTTCTCAAAAGACTAATAATAACTCATGATTCTTCACAAATTCAAGGATATCCGACATAACTAACCTTAAAAGAGTAAGGTAAACGCATGATCTACGCGAGAGAATTTCAAATCAGATAAGGACGAAAACATTTAATGAATATGAATATATCCCATGTTTTCATAATTTGAGTACGCATTCGAAAGCTCCTCGGATCGTTACCTAGGTCATCCAAATGAAACCAAATAAAAAGAAATGATAGGAACGTCGATACATCCAGTCGGGTATCAACACTCGGTAATCAGATACTTTTCCTAAGAATCTCACTACGGGAGAATTGGACAAGAAAGAATTGTCAATTGTCAAATAAGACAATTTCCACAGATGAGTAAATTCGACTCAGAATAATAGATGCTACAGGCACATATGTAGGTGTCCCTAACATTATGTCCCTATTTTTCACTTCGTGCAGATCTTATAAAAATTAATCTTTCACAATCTTCAAAGAAAATGTAGTGATTATTCATTAGTATTATGGTGACTACTAATCAGCCTTGCATGGTCCATTCCAAATTGTATGTAGGCGTGCAACTATATACAATTTCAAGATTAACGATGCAATACTCAGTTCGTCAAATTTTTATCATCATGTTTATAATAAAAACATTTTCATGCTTAATTCGTAAATAAGAATCAAAAATAAATTTACAAAGATTTTCTTTGTTATGAAAACAATTAAGTTTTCCAAGGTGTTTTATAAACAACTTCATTTAGATAACAATCACTTATAAATCTCACTTTGAATAATCCTTATAGTGATTAAAAATCAATTTTTCTCAAGGATACTGTTTTATCTTTATAAAACAATGAGTGATCTGCAAAAGAGTGATGATAAGTTGTTTACCAAGAACTAACTACAATATGCTAGGAAATGAGCTTATCCAATTAATCATGAGGTTCATGACCTCGATGGCACTCAAAAAGAATAATTCACAACGTAACTCAATTCAAGATGAGTACTTGTTTAATGGTTGCATCACTAATTCAATCATTAGGATGAAGCAATAAAGGATAGATAACATCGATACATGTAGAATTTAGCAATCAAAGGTAGTCTTTTCATTAATCACAAACAAGTCAAAATTGTACCATAACACATTATGTGTCACTATGTCATACAATTCCATGAACTCATCCTACCAACTGATGTCTCAGTTAATTTAGGGATTTTTTTTAAAAGATACCACAATGAATACTAATATACAAGAGTCATTAGGTGTCCCACATGTCCCGAAAGATCCATCGGTCCCGATTCAGAAGAAGATTTCTTCAATTTATTTCTTGGACACTGGGCATCCTCATTATTGGACAATGGCCTAGGAACAACCCTTAAGACGAACTAACAATCATTTAAAACCTTATAATTCAATCACAGAACTTAACGACTTCCTCTTAACAATCTCATATTCCGTACGGTTAAGTTTTATTTCATTCAAGTTTCAATTAACTTATACTCAATGCAACATCCTACCTCATTCTCCAATACTTTCAACCTTATTCTTAGACCTTAATAGGGCAATAAAAGCTCGATATGAACAACACTTAATTTCCAATCCTATAGCTCTTACACCAATGGTTATCAAATGAGTCACTACTATGAAATGACTCACACATTCAATTAGACTTCTTGGAAAGGTACTAGTGGCACGAGGCTTATGGGTAATGGTTCCATAGACAGCCTCAAGTGTAACATTCACCCTTTCGATGTCAGATTTAAGAATTGGGTGACAACAAATCAGATGACACCTTTCCAGGTGGTAACGTTTTGTCAAACTCCACTCTATAAGGAAAGATCGTCATGACATCGATATCTGATTTAATCTAGCCAATTCTTCTTCAATATCATAATCAACCAATATCTACATTTCTACGAATATCAACCATTTTGTTGGGATCATAAAAATCCACAACTTGGTTTAGATTTGGAATAGCTAGATTTCCTACAGGAATAGCTTAGATTAATTTACTAGGGGAGTTAGGGTTTCTTGTGGCAATCTACGTCGTATAAATACCTCGTATAAATATCAAAATAATCATCAAACAATCATGTAATAAAATTACGTCATATATATATATATATATATATATATATATATATATATATATATATATATATATATATATATATATATATATATATATATATATATATATATATATATATATATATATATATATATATATATATATATATATATATATATATATATATATATATATATATATATATATATATATATATATATATATATATATAATCCAAGTTATATATATATATTAAAATAACACTTCTCAGTCTGGCCTTGTCGGTAACTAAGGAATTCTTCGGCACCGTTATAGTCAGAAGATTTTTAGACATTTTTAGAAAAATGTTTATAGTTAAAAGATTTTAAAATGTTTTATTCAAAACCTTGGTTTTAAAAATCTTTCGTTCTCTATAACGAGAGCTCTGGTACCAAAATGTAACACCCCCAAATTTACACAATTCAATACAGCGGAAGACTCGTTGGTGTTACGGGATAGCACATTACTCACATCATAGACAACGCTTAAAAATCGCGTCGTTTAATAATAAAGCATTTCCATTCATAAATATCAAGTTTACATAGGTCCCAAGTCATAGTCATTTCATACTATTTTACAAAAGATTTAAATGGAAGTTGTTATTTTAGTGCGGGCCATGAATTCTTGTTGTCTTCCCAAGAATTACCTTCAAGTACCTGAGATAAAACATGTTAAAAGAAAAGGTCAGCGATAACGCCGAGTGAATTCATAGAGTTTAATAAAATCCATCAATATAACGTCGGTATTAAATTATTACCGAAAATCATTTTGTACAAATCTTTGTAATAGCCCATAAAATAGCCAAAGTCATTGTATACAAATCCTTATTAAAATTATAATATAGGCTTTTGCCTTCAAAATCATTATATGAACCAATGTCGTAAAAACATCATACAATACGTTTTATAACGTTGTATAGATTAAATAAAAACCGTTATATGAATATGGTTATGTAAAACCAAAACACAAACATAATATCAATAATATGACCCCGTATTGCTAGTCAGGCAATATATCATAATTCGGTGCGTATAGCAGTATTTCGTTATTTTTGGATTATTATAAGCCGCATGACATTGTTACCTTACTACAACAAACAACGGGTAGGTAGCCCGAAACTCAATTTGCCCATCTAAATTAGTGTGTCGTCACAATAATCACGCTTATGTAAATCTTCTCATACATAAATTCGCTTACTAATCAATATGGCACGGCGGGGATCAACCGTCAAGGCGCGAACTGGGGTGATCGTCCCCAAATAGTACTATTATATGCATAAGCGTCTACCAAATCCCGGTAGTTCACAATTCATGCTAATGGGACTTTTAGTGACATAACCTAACTTTAATAATCCATTTCATTTCATCTATCGGGTCATTTAATCATTCATCGGGTCATACAATCATTCGGGTCCAAATCAATAAACAAACAATTGGGACAAATGGTGTCCTATTTTATCAAAACTAACATGTTATCTCCCTCGCGGGTTTATAAAACATTTCATAAAAACATTTAAAAGAGTGCGAGGCTATAAACTCACGTTGATGTGGGAAAGCGGGTTATCGGCAATTCGGATGTACGGTACGTGCTTTAATCATGGAAACCTAGACAAGTAATACTTGTCTTAGACTCTTGTCCAATGACTTTATAAAAATAACATTTATGTATACCTAAGATGATTTTGTACATATGATGATGATCAAGTGGGTTTATATATTCTTATTTACTCATTTTAGTGTTTATGTATTGGTAACATTTTACTAGTTTACTAGTTTTACCTATTTACATGTTTTAAGTCCAATAAGCCTATTATAAGTTCATTAACTTGTATTAATCCATTTTATACTTGTATTATCAGTATTTATACTTTACATGTTGGGCCCAAATGGGTTAAGTCCAATAAGAAATTTTTATAAGTGTTTAACTTATTTAGTTAAATTATTAGTCCAAATATGCTAACTTAGCTCGTTAATGTCCGTATGTCATATAGTTCGGGTTTTATCGGTTTTTACTTGTATTAGGTACTTATATATCAGTATATGACTTTTAAAAACTTTACATTAGACGGGTTTGATCGTCTAAGTTTTAATTGATGAAAAACATTAATTTTACAGTAATAGCCGAAAAAGTCGTAAAAATCATGTTTATAGTTTTTATAACTTATAAATCTTATTCAACTACCATTTTTATAAATTGTCCATTTATTTAAACTTATACATATTTATATAAATGAAATTTATAAGTTAGTGGGTTTTAATTCACATTTTATACTATATTAGTTTGAGTGCTTATATAATACTATTAAACATTAATTCTTCAAAATCTGATTTTTAGTTTCATCTTCACCATTTTTATCATATCTTGAGTTCTATAAGGAGATAGAAGCTCATTTTTGGATGGCATAAACTTCATTTTATGTGATACAAATAATTAGTTATAGCTACTGCTCATTCCATGTTTAACTATCCTTAACAGTCCCTACAAAACAGACTATTCAGATTGGTACACTAATCTTGTTTTGATCATATCTCACTCATTTTGATGATTCCATTGCATGGCCAACTCTCACATGTGTATGACATCTAACAATTACTGTAAATGGATTCCAATTTATCATTTTATCAGTTTAACCTTTGGTTACTTACTTTTTTTATACAACCATCATATTTAGCAGGATTTTAACCATTTTACATGTGGTTTTCCATCTTTTTACCCATGTTTATCAAATCTATCAACACCAAATCCCCACATAATATTTTTAATCATCATTCATCATCATATACATATACATAAATAAATAAAATACAAGATTACATAATCAAAATAACAAAAGGATAGGAAGAACAATCTCTATACCACCATTAGTGATGAAAAGATGAGGTTTTTGATGAACAAGACTTGGTTCTTGTTATCAAATCTTCAACTTGGCAAATGAACTTCTTGGGTCCTTCAAATGGATGATTATCTTCTTGAAAATCAGCCCATAACTCCATGGAAACTCCTTTTTGGATGTTAAGATCACCTCCAATCTTCATAACTTCAACTAGGCTTCAACATATGTTGATTATAGCCTTGGGTTATGGCTAGATTTTTGATCAAAGGGGTGGTTTATGGTGGATATGGGACGAATTTTAGAGAGGAAAGAGAGAAAGTTGTGGTGGTTTGCATGGATGGAAATGGAGAAGTGGTTTAATTTAGTGGTTTTAGTGTTTTGAAAGCTTACTAGTTAAGATAGCTTACAAGCGTTATCTTGTTAGCTACATTTTGCCACATCTTGTGATGTGGTGGCATACTTTGGCCGTCCCATGTTAGTGGGGTGGGACAAAACTTGTTTTGTCTCATCCCACTAATTTACGGGTATTCCTCGATTCTAGTTTCCTCGATTTGCGTGCCCTCGGGTCGTTTTACGAAAAACGTTTTTATAAATTATGAATCAACGGCACAAAACGAATCTAATAAAAATTGTCTCATAAAAAACGGAGTTCAAAAACGTAAATACGTCATCCTAAGGTTTCTAGTTTAGTCGTAAAGGACGTTGAATTATAATCATAAGTCCTAATCTCTTCTCGTAAATTTGTGAGTTTGTGAACCAACACAAATTTAAAATTCCACAATAATATTCACGGATAAATTTATTTCCTGAAATGTCGGACTGTCACCAAAACGGTGTATGTAAACGTAAGCACGTAACGTAGAATCCTCTGGTTTAGACGTAATCGATGCTACTTCAAGACGTAAACCCAAATTTCTTCCCAAAAATAAGTGAGTTCATAATATAACATTAGAATAATGTTTTTAAATAATATTTGAGAATAAAATATAAACCATAAATTGACGGATTGTCACATAACAAGCCTTGTACAAGAGTCTACGTATCAGCTATTC
Organism: Glebionis coronaria; assembly: GCA_025667525.1. Taxonomy (NCBI): domain Eukaryota; kingdom Viridiplantae; phylum Streptophyta; class Magnoliopsida; order Asterales; family Asteraceae; genus Glebionis; species Glebionis coronaria. Next base: position 167,175,874 of record CM046882.1, on the reverse strand, counting down.
TAGGTAAAGATAATTATAGAAAATACAATGTTGATCCTATCTTTACTAGAAACAAACTAGAAACAAAATACGCTTAGACCATATCTTTCTATCAGTGCTTGTCTTCAACCTATCAACGCTTGACTTCTTCTTGTCAACGCTTGATCTGTCAGCGCTTGTTTTCTTCGTATCAACGATTGTTTTCTTCTTGTCAGCGTTCAAGTGGACTGGCTACATTTTATTCCCAACATTTATTTATTTTATCAAAACTCTGTAGAATGAAAAAGGTTTTCCCTTTTTTTGTTTATTTTAGTTAAAACCAAAACTGGGCCTGGGCCTCCTTGTATTTGGTGTCCGCGGCTATAAGGAGCCCACAAGGGAAACACGTTGGTTTTTCGTGTCTAATATTTTATGTGTTCATACGTTAGCGTTTTCATATTATGTCATAATTAATTATTCGTGTAGTAACTAATACTTGTATGTAAACGATATTTATCATATTATAATAAATACACACGTAATTACGTGTTCGTGATTTAACGTTCATGATTTCATGTTCGTGATTATAATTATTATGTTTAATAATTATCGTGTAATAACACGTACTGAATACTTATCGTGCGATAACACGTACGTAATTTCTGAAATTAATATTCATGACACGTGTTCGTGCTATAAAAGGAAAGTTTTAGTTTGTACATATATTTACTAAGTGTACTGTTCATGGTAAAAGTATGCGGGTTTTACACTAAGTCTAAAAATGCTTCAAACAAAAATCTCGCAATGTTATAATCTCGGAATAACCCTTCAAAATCTCGAAATATGTATACAAAGATTTTGGATTGTATATCTAAGATTTCGGAATGTATATCTCAAAGATTTCGGAATGTATATCTCAAAGATTTCGGAATGTATATCCAAGATTTCGGAATGTGTATCCAAGATTTGAGAATGTATATCTCAAAGATTTTAGAATGTATATCACAAAGATTATGGAATAATTTTTCGAAGATTTCGGAAAAAGTTTCAAATATTTCGGAATAATTTTCAAAATCTCGGAATAATGTTCAAAAAAGTGATTTATTTTCCAAAAATCGAGCCAAACGCCCCAAAATTTTGTGTTCTTTTTATCAAACAAAAAAAATGCAAATCACTACCACAACTGTGTAGATGATTTTTATAAAGATTTAGACCACAAAAACACGAATTTTTTTAGACCAAGGTTGTTGAGCCTAAAATCTACGGAATCTATATAAAACAACCACAAAACCTTCAATCACCTATCTACTATAGGCTATGATACTAAATGTTAGTCCCAAATCAATCCATAACACAAACCACATGATAAAAATAGAGAGAAGTTAGAGAGAGAAAATAGAGAGAGAAAGTTGAGAGATGGTGGAAGGTTAAAACTTTTGTTAGTGCAAACATTACGATGTTTAGCCGATATAATCTCTTCGTGTTTTGTTGATGACAAACGAATAAATGGTAATACATTATATAAAATGTTAAGGTACTCGTAATCACTCAAGAATACATTTGTATACTTCTCTCGCCACATCCAAGATCGCATTCGGCATGAATCACTCAAGGTATGAATAAACATGTCATTAACCTAACTAAGTGATAAAGGATTAATATTTTATTAAAACTCACATTTAATCAAATGTGACAAAAGATTTTAATAAACATTATTTTTAAGGAAATGTTTTATTAAAAAGAAAATGAAATTTGAATTTGGCATATTCCATATGCCAAAAGAATGTCCTTTGAGGGTCTAAATAGTATTTCCTCACTAAAGGACAAAAATGAGCGGACTCCTAGGCTGAGGTTCTTTATTGATAAGGAACCGCCACCTGAGGTTCCTTATTGATAAGGAACCGCGGGTATATAGAGCCGTTACACTCTTGTCCTATAAATAGTGGATCATTTCCAGCTTTTCTTTCAACCCTTTTTGCACAGTTTCTTCAAAAACATCTTTAAACTCCTTGATTAGTTAGTTTTGATTAATCTTGTTTAAGATGTGATTCTATCCTCCATCCTCTCATCCTCTCAAGTGAAAAGAGAAGAACACTTTCATTACCATGAAGTGTTGGATTCATAACATGATGAAGATCTCTCCTTCTAGATCAAGTCATTGTTTTCCTACTTTGGATATGTAGAAGATCCAAGTGTTGGGTTCACTTGGATGCGTTTGTAAGGGTAGAAGATCCAAGTGATGGGTATCCTTGGATTAGGTGTTAGTTATGTAGATACAAGTTTGTTAATGCTTGGATATAGTGTTAGAGTCATAGATCTAACTGTTGTGTGCTTAGATCTATATGATTTATGTTTTTAGGACATAAAACACAAGGTTTGTTATGTTGGGCCATAAAACATAACTTGTGTGAAGATTAGTGTAGATAGGTGTAGATTGGTCCTAGCTAAGATTAGGACTCGACATCTAGCCTTGTGTCAGAAAATGGTGAAGTAGGCGACGTGTGTAGATTGGTCCTACCTAAGATTAGGACTCGACCCTTTTAGCTTAGAGTCGGAAAGTGGATAAGCGACGTTGTGTATGGTTTCTCCCCCTTAAGGAGTTTGTTGACTAGTGAAGTAACTCTTGCGTAAGGTGTACTCGAAGAGTGGAGTAGGGCGAAGAGGAGCTTCGTGACCGAACCACTATAAATCATCGTGTCGGTACTTTCCTTTACATTTATGTCTTTACTCTTATTGATGCATTTATATGTTTTTGTGTGTTGCGTGCATCTCATTATCTAAACATCTAAGTTGCTGAAAAGTTAAGGCTTAGTACGTGTGTGCTTCATGTTCAGATTATGGTCAAGTATACATCACTTAATCTAAACATCTTAGTTGTAGAAAAGCATATGCTTAGTACGTGTGTGCTTAGTGTTTAGACTATTGTCTGATGTTCTCTTGATTTTATGTGTTTGTGTGTTTTCTTACTTGTAGTATTTATCTTTCAATCAAAAACATCTCATATCTAGTCAAACTTGATCGAGAATTTGATACCAAGGATTGTTTAAGTTTAACATTCAATAAATGGTTTCGTCCACTTTCGGTGGTTCCCTAAATGGACCGACGGTTCTTTATTGATAAAGAACCGCGGGTACAATAAAGAATCGCGGACAGTGGATTAAGCTGAAATGTTTTAAAAATGAACTAGAAACTGCTCAACCCCCCTTCTAGTTTCTACAATTGGTATCAGAGCGAGGTTATTCATTATCTTTTAAGTATACTGTACTTCAAAGCTTGGATCGATCTTTGCTCTAGTTTTTCAAAACAAACGGTTTTTAAAAATAGAAACGATTATTGTATCAAATTTCTATGAAGAATGATTATATATGAAACGTGTTTTATTTTTTCATTCGTACAAGTTTTGGTGTTAAATAAACTTTGGGAAATTTCTTGATTTTAAGTGTTTTTATTTTTGGAAGTATAAAAATCTTTCGTGTCATAATTAACTCTAATTTTTTAGTTCTATGTGTCAAATGAGTTTTTAGAGTCCTAAGTCCTTCCAAAATGTTTCTAAATGATTTTGGTCAAAAACCCATTTTTTGTCCTCTGACCGCGGTTCTTTAATTGTTACCCGAGGTTCCTTATCAATAAGGAACCGCAGTCAGTCCGACGCAGATTTTTACAATCTTTGAAAAATCATATAAAATCAGCCGTAAGTCCGTAGAAGTCGTGCCACCCGCCGTTTCGAACGTAATTGAATTTACTTTCTATTAAAAATTCTTCCAAACCTTTATTCAAACATTAAAATTTGGATGTTTTCTAAGTTCCATACTTTGTCCAAAGTATTGAGAGTCGGTTTTTCGTAAAACTTGTGTTTTACTCTATCTTATTAAGTTGGACATCTCTTGTTGATATATCTTTGTGAATTCATATATTTATAGTGTTGAACTTAATTAAGTTTTTAAAAGGGTCGAAAACGTTTTTTTTAATAAAATCAAGCTATGTATACTTTGGTGTATCTAACACTCAAAACAAATACGAATGCTTTTGTGCTTTTTCTTTTGTCTTTGGACATTCTTAAGTGCTCCTTACTATTGGTAGTAGTGTTACTTAGTTGTCTATTTATGTGTGCATTGAATATAGGATTAACATCTCTTGGTTTACAAATGTTACATAAACATCCTGTACACCTCAACATGTTCATTAACACTGTTAGATTTGAAAGCTTTGTGAGCTTGTCAAATCTACTGATGACGGTTGTCTTAGTCGATCATTGTGTTATTAGTTCAATTAGATTAATGTCTCACTATAAAACATGAAACACCCTTTGAAAATCTTAGTTATTTTCTCTTAAAGGAGTGTTAGTAGGAATCAAGAAAATTTTTGAACATATATCAATTCATTATTCAAATTATGATTGGTATTATTATCGAATCTAATTGACATGTTTTTTAGTGTAGACATGAATGTGGATTTTTAATAATATACATCGGATCATAACTCACTCTTGTGTTGATGATGGTATATTGAATATACTTGTTTAAGTTGTTAGACTATTTTTGTTTAATAATTGCTTATAATGCACAATGGAGTCGGTCTGACAACTTGGATGTTTTATCCGAAATACTAAAGTAATTTACATTGCAATGTAATTTGTAAACGTGTCATTTCCAAAAGACCAATCAAAAGTGTTCCTTTGTTTTGTGTAAACATTCTTTATACACTTCAAAGTTATTGGCCTCAAGTTCTATTAAGGTAAATAACCTTAACTAGACTTGTTTGACATGATATGCAATGGTGCATTCTTAACCCTCATTAGGTTGTGCATTGTGTCGTCATACACTCTTCATCCTTGGTACACTATATTAGGCAAATGTAGGAAATGCATTTTGTCTAACTTGAGAATGACTACTAGAGAATTTATTGCACTAGAATCTTAATTTGACCTAACGGTTGAATTACTTCCATGTGGGAAGTTGAGTTATTATATAACTCATAAAAGCGGTCGTGCTTAGCCTTAATTGAGCACCTCTAGTGATAGTCTCATACTCATTCTCTAAATTGATTAAATGGCTCTTCCTAAATATGACTAATGATAAATTACTTTGATGGACTTTGTATGTCATTAGGAGTCTTTTTCTTTTGTAGCCATTAGGTTTTTCTTAGCCTTCTTCCTACGTGCTAATTGAACCTATGTGTTTTTCCTTTGTGTGTGTTCTAGTTCTTATTGCTCTTAAGCATGGCTTTATGATAAGTTAGACTAGAACATTAGGATTTGCAGAATTGGAAAAATTCCCTTATCCTCCAAAACACACCCTCTGTGGTCGGTTCCTTAATTATACCATGGCTCAATGTTTTTATTGAACCGCATGGAGAAATAAGGAACCGCGGGCAGACACCTTTAAAAACAGGTTTTCCAAAATTTCCCAATTGTTCCATCACCCTTTGGAATCCTTGTTTTAAACCTTTGGTCACTCCCAATATCTTGTGCTTTCTCTTCTTAACCCAAAGCATTTTGAAATCTCTTTCACACCAAAGTAAAATGTATTTTTCACAAATGAAAGCCTTGATTATCCACTATTTTCTAAAATCTCTTTCAATCCAAATTCATCAAAGAACACACCAAACTAAATCTTTTATCCTTCTACGGAAATTGATTTTGGAAACTCTCTTTTTCCACCTCTTCCCTTTTGTGTTCTTACTCCATCATATGATTATGTCATGCATCATGGAACATATTGTCATTGTTGTCAATATCAACATCTTGTCATGTCTTATATCTATGATGAGTTGAATTACAAGATTATCACCAAGCCTTCTCCACCATATTCCGCCACCAACTTGTCTTTCATTTAAGCATGTGGATTGCTTATTACTAAGACATCTAATATAAGCAAATCTTAGGGTTCTAGTTGGACTAGGATTAAATTTATATGCTTAAGTTTTAGGCTTGTGTTTCATACATCTTTGTATGATCTTTAATCTCTTGTATTCCTTTTCATGTTTTTCAACATGATTTTTCTTTGGGTCTTGGATCTCGTTGTTCTTGTGATCTTTCTTTTCTTCTTTATTTTCTCACTCGGTTGTCAAGGATGTTAGATTTAAATCTAATTCCTCTCCTAGTAAGATTGACAACTTAAATATTTCTTTTGAAATATTCAAGTAATTTTAACTTGCAAGTGCAATTGTTAAAATTCATATCTGAAGCATTGACTTTCAAGCGATTTAGCATCTTATGTTAAATGGTTTGACCAAGTGCTTTTATTTGGAGTCGATAATCGTTTTTGGACACCTACTGTCCATAGTTCCTTAAATAACCTAGCGACTCATTATTGATAATGAACCACATACCTATTTAACGAACCATGGCCAGTGAGTCCCTTTTTTGGTTTTTTTCTATCTCTATCTTTGACGTGTTTTATTGAAGATTCCTTCTTTTCTTCTCTTTTGAGTTTCTTCTCTCGTTTTCCTTCAAGACTTCACTATCACCTAATAAGGTATAGTATTCTTAAATTATTTTATGAAGTTATCCTTAACTTCTTTGTTGAGTCTCTTTCGATTTATTTTAATCATTCCTTTCTAAGTTAAGTCTTTCTCTTCTATCCTTTCTCAACCAAGTCGAGTCGAGCCTCACCCTTTCCTCGTCATGTAATTGTTCTTTGAACATTCACAATGATTGAGAAGAGCTACGAAACTTTGAGCATGTAGTTTATCGTATGCTAAACACCAACCATCTTGGTCTTTCTATATTATTTGGCTTCTTTGATCTCTTTCTCTATATCATTGAGTCATCTTTTTGGTGTCGACATTCATAAGCATCCTTGCCTATAATGTCTTATATCTAGTATTTTTCTTAAACATCGATTTATCCTTGCTTTTGGTTTTTCTTTATTTTTGTACCTTGATTCCCTACTTAAAGCTTTTGGAGCTTTCTAAAGGAATTATTTTTAAGGTAAAGAATGTCTTTGGTTTGAGATTTTTTGTCTTCTCGTTGTTGAGAGTTAATTGCGGTTAAAATTTACAATTGGATTGAGTGATTCCAACAATTCTTAGTTTTTAACCTTTTGAGAGGATTTTGGTTAAATCTTAAATTTTCTTGGATGATTCCAAAAATTCTAAGCTTTTTACCCTTTGACATATTATCATTACAATTGGTATGGTTGTTTCTTCTCTACCTCTACTCCAACAATTGTGAATTGATATTGTAAAGATCCTCTCCTTCGACTTGTCTTTGGATTGATAGCATCGCGTGCACACTTCTTTCTCCAATGTTGGTCATTGTTTGTGCAAACGACTTGTTTATCGTCCTCGTTTTCATTTTTCCTCATAGTCATTCTTCCTCTCTTTTTGACTATGTGGAATTTTTTATTGTCCTTGTCATACTTTCTTTATTTTGGTATTCATGCCAAAATATTAAAGTGGATTATGTCCTCTCGACAATATCTTTTCTTATAAATTGGACATATCTTTTCTATCTTATTCCACTTTATATATTTTTTGGTGTCACCAAAATAAGTTGGGTTCTCTTTTCTATCTAATAGCCCTCTTATTTTTCTTAACTTGTCATATTTTTGAGACTTCTAAAGGTTCAGATTGTTTTAGCCTTGTCATGAGTCCTTCTCTTTGTACTCAAGATGTTTAAAGCTAATTCCGCTTGGGTGACATTGCTATACATATATGCTCTTGTCCACTAACTATATTTTGTAGGACTTCTCTAACCCTTCTTTGTAGCTTGTCACTATCCTTGCTTCATTGGTGCCTCAAGCAAGGGGGAGCTCATATCAAGGGGGAACATTTGCAAGATTTCTAGTCATTACATTTGCGATCGTTGAGTCACTTAAATTGCATTCATCAAACTTCTTGTAAGTAATGAATTTTGGAATCTTGAAGATAAGTATTTTATTATGCATGGAGTTGGTTAACCTATGTTGATTGAAGACTTGACTAGGATGACGCAAGCTCAATATCTTTAGATGATGGGTCTACGGTTTGGATTCTCGCCTCTCAGCCGACGACTACAAGGTACGACTAGCTTTTTGGATGCAAGATCTTTCAAAGTCGATCTTCCTTTTCTATAAATGAAGAATACCTTTCGGATGCAAGCTCTCGTGATGTCAATTCTTCTCTTCCTCAAATGACGAGCAATCGATGACTACCACTTTGGATGCATGCTCTCTCGGCGTTGATTTTTCTCTTCTTCAAAGACGTTGACTACCTTTTTGATTCGACAAAAGGGGGAGAAGTAAGTGTAAACGAGTAACTTATACATTTTAATATGTGTTATGGTTTACTTGTTTGTCATCATCAAAATGGGGGATATTGTTAGTGAAAACGTTACGATGTTTAGCCGATATAATCTCTTCGTGTTTTGTTGATGACAAAAGAATAAATCGCAATACACTATGTAAAATTTTAAGGTACTCGTAATCACTCAAGAATACATTTGTATACTTTTCTCGACACCTCCAAGATCGCATTCGGCATGAATCACTCAAGGTATGAATAAACATGTCATTAACCTAACTAAGTGATCAAGGATTGATATTTTCTTAAAACTCACGTTTAATCAAATGTGACAAAAGATTTTAATAAACTTTATTTTTAAGAAAATGTTTTAATAAAAAGAAAATAAAAAATTGAATTTTGCATATTCCATATGCCAAAAGAATATCCTTTGAGGGTATAAATGGTATTTCCCCACTAATGGACAAAAATGCACGGACTCCTAGGCCGAGGTTCATTATTGATAAGGAAACGCCACCCGAGGTTCCTTATTGGTAAGGAACCGCGGGTATATAGAGCCGTTTCACTCTTGTCTTATAAATAGTGGATCATTTCCAGCTTTTTTTTCAACCCTTTTTACACAGTTTCTTCAAAAACATCTTTAAGCTCCTTGATTAGTTAGTTTTGTTTAATCTTGTTTAAGATGTGATTCTATCCTCCATCCTCTCATCCTATCAAGTACAAAGAGAAGAACTGATGGTTGAGTTTTACAACCTTGTTTAGGAAAACAAAGAGAAATTAGGGTAAGTACGACGATTTAGGAAAATCGTGCACAAATGACCCAAAATGGGGATCGTTCTCAAGGAGGCTAGTGTGTTGTGTAGAGAGATGATTAACTTTGTGATTATATGATTATGAGAAAAGAAAATAGAAATGAGATAAGAAGAGAATGACGCTTACGATGACGATTTAAACTAAGACGAAAAGGTCATACACGTAAAACCGTAAAAAGTACCAAAATTAAACATTTACCCTAAAAATTCTTAGAAAATTGCAATAAATCCTAAATAATGTAATTAGAGTTTACAAAAAATTAAAAATCACCCAAACCTTTTATTTAATTAAATAATGATTTTTAATACTAATTAAAGCTCTAAAAATCAATTTAATTAACAAAAAGTCCAAAATGAGATTTTTTATTGTAAACCTCTAAAATGACCTAACTTAATTTAAAACTATTTTTGAAAATTTTAAAATTAATTAAAATTATTTAAAAACAATTAAAAACTATTAAAACTTAAAATAATTATAAAAATTAATCTAAGGACAATAAAAATATTCTAAAAGTTGTAAAATTCCTAACTTGATGTATTTAACCTAAGAAAAATGTAAAAACTTGAAAAATCTAAATTTTGATTTTTAATAATAAAATAATAATTAAATAATATTAAAAATCCAAAATTTATAAAAAATCTAAAAACTTGCAAACTAGCCTAATTTAACTTAAATAAACAGAAAATGAACTTGAAATTACAAAAATACCCCTAATGGGCCTTCAAATGGGCCAAAATCCAAAACAGACCCTTATTCGGCCAAAATAAGCCCAATAAGAAAAATGTTTATAAAAATGGCCCAAAAGCTCCTATTTGACTCAAAATTTGATTCTTAACATAATTTTTCAAAGGCCCAAAAGCTTCCTCCTCAAAAGCTTACCACTACGTGTGGTAATCACTTTCATCTCACCCTTAGGGTTTGATATGGTGTTGCTAGGAAGACTACTCGAAGACGGTTTGCACATAATTGCCTCAAACATAGATGAAATTTTGTCTTCAAACATGGATTGCCTCTTCTCGGCCTTAATCATTTCTTGCTTAATTTCATGTTGCCCTTGTTCCATTTTTTGTTGGTTTTGTTGTAACCTAGTTACATTTCCTTCCATCTTGTTTGTATGGATTTTAAGCTCATTTGCTAACTCATTTTTCAACTCTTTCTTCAAGTCGTTCTTAAACTCAGATCTTAGGCTAATGATTTCTCTTTGAATGTTTTCAAACCTAGCATCGTTTCCATTAGCGTATTCAACAAATTCATTTGGAAGATCTTTAAAAGTTTGCAAACTCTTGTTGTTGTTTTGAAAATCACTTTGATTTTTGTTTGAAACTTGATTATTAGCCCCTTGATTACCATAGTTTCCCTTGTAATTGTTTTTGAAACAAACTTGATTGTTTCGATAGTTGTTGTTAGCATTTTGATTTGAACCAAAACCCGGTGGAGTCAATTGATTAGAGCGGGTATCTTGACCGTTTTGGCTGTAAGTTCCTGTGGCCGCGTAGGCACTCGAAGTGTTACCACCGTTGGTAATTCACTCGGAGAAATCATGACCTCCACCACAATACATACATGAAGCCTCAACCGCTTTAGCCGTAGCGGAAGCACTTTGTTCTCCAACTTTGAATTCAATTAAAAGTCCTTTAAGCTTATCAAAGATTTTGTTTTCCAAGTTCGCCTCAATTTGGGAAGCATCGATGGTAGTAGACAAAGAAGGTGAAGCCGAAGACGAAGGCTTACGAACACTCGACGTGCTACGAGGACTATACACCTTAGATCTATTCTCAATTATCACCAAAGCTTCCTCAACCGTTTTACACAAAAAATTACCACCGGCGGCGACATTTAGATAATCCCTTTCATGATCATTAAGTCCATTGTAAAACGTGTCAATTTGATGCAAATCGGAAAAACCGTGATGAGGACACTCATGTAACATTTCCATAAACCTATTCCAAGCCGTTGAAAAACTCTCATTAAATTCTTGTGAAAATTTTGAAATCTCGTTTTTCAAATGCGTAGTCTTAGAGGGCGGGAAAAATTGGTTCACAAACTTTGAAACGAGATCCTTCCACATCAATATAGAATTGGGTGGCTCTTTCTCTAACCAAATTTTAGCGGGCCCCGCTAAGGAATACGGAAAAAGCATCATCTTAATCGAGTCATTAGCAACATCCTTAAATTTGCAAGTGGCGGTAAGACGATTGAATTGGCGGATATGGTTGTGTGGGTTGTCCTTTTCATCACCACGGAATTTGTTGTTTTGGATCATCGACAACAAACCCGTTTTCACTTCAAAATTCTCCGCAAGGATAGCGGGAATTACAATAGCCTCTCCATAACCCTCGGTGGGTGCTTGAAGTAACTCCATCATAGTTCGATTCTCCATGGTTGGTTCCTCTCTTACAATGGGTTCGTCAATAGGATACTCCTCACTAGAAAGATTAGGAGTAGGTGTTGACTCCTTTCGGTTTCTTCGTTTATGTGCACGTCTTGCTTGGTTGCGGGTTTGCATAAACGTCACGTACAACGAGGGGATGAGCAAAGAAGATTATTTTTGATGTTTTGTATTTTTCCAATTTTTTTGTGGTTTTTGATTGTTTTTACTTTTTTTGGATTTTTGTGATTGTATTAAGTAGACCAAAATCTACAAATCTCCTCCTTAATCAAATCTCTTGATTAAAGAATCCTCAAGGAATGAAAACGATCACGTGAAGTGAACGCCTTCGATGACTTTAGAACGTTGGTGGAACACCAAAACGTTTAAGAGGGTTTAATCAATGAAACCAAGAAAGTATATATGATACTTAATAATACTTTGGGCGGCAAAACCCTCGATTAGCTCTCAAAATCAAATACTCACAAGCAAGCATGGAAACGAGGCGGCGCGAAGCACTTAAGAGCCTTTTTCTTTAGGGTATATTTTATAATACCCGCCTTATACCCACCTTATAGTTTGTATTTTTCAAAATCGAACTTCACGAAAGTATTTATCTATTTTTGCCTTTCTTTCTTGTTTGACATTCGAATACAATGATTGGGTAATGACCTTCCAAGTCAAGGTTGTGTTTTCACACTTTTGGAGTACTTGTGAATTTATTGTTCTACGTATACAATATATTAATAATATTCACACAAAAACCGAAAAACCGATAATACGTATTAGTAGAGTGCTACTAATACAAATAGATATTATCGCTATATATAAAAACAACAATTTCCAAATCAAAACACAACACACCTCCCCGGCAGCGGCGCCAAAATGATGGTTGAGTTTTACAACCTTGTTTAGGAAAACAAAGTGTAATTAGGGTAAGTACGACGATTTAGGAAAATCGTGCACAAATGACACAAAATGGGGATCATTCTCAAGGAGGCTAGTGTGTTGTGTAGAGAGATGATTAACTTTGTGATTATATGATTATGAGAAAAGAAAATAGAAATGAGATAAGAAGAGAATGACGGTTACGATGACGATTTAAACTAAGACGAAAAGGTCATACACGTAAAACCGTAAAAAGTACCAAAATTAATAATTTACCCTAAAAATTCCTAGAAAATTGCAATAAATCTTAAATAATGTAATTAGAGTTTACAAAAAATTAAAAATCACCCAAACCTTTTATTTAATTAAATGATGATTTTTTAATAATAATTAAAGTCCTAAAAATCAATTTAATTAACAAAAAGCCCAAAATGGGAATTTTTTATTGTAAACCTCTAAAATGACCTAATTTAATTTAAACTATTTTTGAAAATTTTAAAATTAATTAAAACTATTTAAAAACAATTAAAAACTATTAAAACTTAAAATAATTATAAAAATTAATCTAAGGACAATAAAAATATTCTAAAAGTTGTTAAATTCCTAACTTAATTTATTTAACCTAAGAAAAATGTAAAAAGTTGAAAAATCTAAATTTTAATTTTTAATAATAAAATAATAATAAAATAATAATAAAATAATATTAAAAACCAAAATTTATTAAAAATTCTAAAAACTTGCAAACTAGCTTAATTTAACCTAAATAAACAGAAAATGAACTTGAAATTACAAAAATACCCCTAATGGGCCTTCAAATGGGCCAAAATCCAAAACAGACCCTTATTGGGCCAAAATAAGCCCAATAAGAAAAATGTTTATAAAAATGGCCCAAAAGCTCCTATTTTTGACTCAAAATTTGATTCTGAACACAATTTTTCAAAGGCCCAAAAGCTGAAAATGTGAAATAACCTGGCTTATATCAAACAACTTATTCTTAATGGGCTTTTTGGCCCATTAAGCTATAAGCTGATGCCATAAGCTCAAACTAGACACACAAGCTTCTTTTGAGTTACTTAAGACTTCTGTAAAAAGAAATTTGAAAAAAGTCCAAGGAATAAGCCTGAAAATGCAATAAGCAATCTACACAAAACGACAAAATAGTCGTTTTCGAGTTCTAGGCCACCCCAAGAGCTGATTCAAGTTTCAAAAGCTTTTAAATGACTTAACTAAGCTTAATCAACAAAAAGTTTTCAAATAAGTTCACTCAATAAGCTGAAATAAGCAAATAAGCACTTCTTTAAAAGTCAACTTTAAGAGTTTTCTAGCAAAAAGTCAAAGTTAAAGTCTAATAAGCTCCAGTTCAAACAAATGGGTCAAATGAGGAAGATTGATCACAAAAAATAAGTTGTTGTAGGAATGGATAAGCCAATATGGCTTATTAATAAGCTGAATGCAAAATTACACTAGCAGGGGCTAGTTTTGGATGTTGAGCAGTGGAAACTTTTGACTTTTTGTCTTTAGTGACTTTTGTTGGAGATTCAAGTTTCACAAAGGCACCCAAATGATCAGTGAATCATAAGGAGTCAATAACAACAAAGAAATCACAATCACTAACAGCCAGTTTGTACAGTTAATTCAATTAAGCATCAGACATACCAGACTTTGAACAATAAGTAGTTATGAACTTATAAGCTGTTTTACCAAATTTCAGCCAACCAAATTGCACCAAAAGCATACATAAGCTATAATAAACTTAAATGAACAAGTTTAAACATGTTTCATGCAATCGTTCAAAGCCCAAATCAAGATTCAAGCACAAATAGGTTACTGATGAACACTAACACAAGCAGATTTTACTTTTGCTGATGCACTTGACCAACAAGCCAAATTCAAACACTCAAATCTATCACATATGTTGTATAAACAATGATTTAACAACTTTTAACCCTAAGCATGCATATATTCTAGATATTACCAAAATCTTAGGTCAAGAACTATTAAGATGAATGAGATATAGCACAATGTTTAATTCAAAGGTTTAAACCCAAAAACTTGCAGCAAATAGCACTCAAACAAGTATATAGCAGATACAAAGCAATAACACAAACTTCTAACAACACAATATCAACTTATGATCTTAAACAGGTAATCCCAAACACCCTTTTAACTTTTCAAAATCAAATTTTCAAATCAAAAGTGTTATCCAAGACCACCCAAGCCCAAATAAGCACAATAACAGATGTAATATGCAGATTAGAACAAGATTAAGCCACAAAATCAACAAGAACACAAGCAACACACAAATATCACAAATATTCAAAATTTATTCAGATTTTGAGATTAAGGGTGCAAACCTCATGGATGTACATCCACACCCATGAATTTTGAGCTTATGTGCTAGCAAGAACAAGCACAAGCTTCCTCAATAAAGCCTGTTAAGATTCAACAAGGTTAAGAGCACAAATATCAAAATAGAAAGATGAAAAATTCTTGATTAATACAACCTTAGTTCCCCACACTTGATTATCCCCAAGTTATAGGCTTCACCACACCTTGATAACTCAATATCAGGATGCTATGATCAGATTTATAGCCCAAGAATTCCAAGGTTTGAACAAGACTTAGCAAAATATCAAGAAAAGTGGAAAATGTGCAAACTTTTGCACACTCCTTTTGAAAACAGGTTTAGGATTCAAGATTAGCAAACAAGTAACAATAATAAGCAGGAAATAACAATGGTACTTGAGTTTTCTTCAAAGATTCAAACACATTTAATTAAACTGAATATTGATTTACAGAATTTTGAACAAAGGAAAACTCAAGAGCAAAGTAAAAATGAAGCACCCTAAGGCCTTTTTATAGGCATACAAGTGAACTATGAAAGCTGAAAAACGTGTAACCCTAGCTTATGAAGTTCCAGATTTTCCCTTTGAGTAGTTTGTACTTTGAAGATCATGTGACTTTCTTTTTGATTGTTGTGGAGCTGGCATTGTGAAAAGTGCATCCAATGGCTTGTATCAAGCTTAAAAAGTAAGCTTCAATCTTGAACGTTGGATGTCTGGTGGTTTTTGGTAGTATCTTCAACCTTTGTAGCAGGGGAATCTCTTGTGGGGTTGCTGAGTGATGAGTCAAGAGTTTTTAAGGTTGGGTTATGACTAAAACATCATTAATCATTAATCTGGATAATATGGAGGCTTAATTTTTGCTTAAACAAAAATACCCAATTCTTGTTCTTGAGTGAATAGTGGGTGTTTGATCCGGATTCGAGGTGATTAAGTTTCAAATTAGTGTTAAGGCGCCAAGGTTTATTAATAAATAAACCTGGTGAAGTGGAATGGTGAGGTGGAGCCATGGTGGGATCTGATTGGATGTGTGTCTGCCAGAAATAGTCCCCCACCTTTAATAATCCTTTCACGTGCAACTTTATAAACAAAATCCGGATTCCCTTTGTTGTAGAAGTTTTGGTTTTCACACTTTTGCCCCAAAAAGTTTTGTAAAGTGAGTTCAGGGGTATTTCTTGCCAATTCTTGATTCTTGAAGGACTGATTTGGTATTTTCTTCAAGGATTATGGTCTTGACTTGTTTGTTTGACTTCTTGGAGGACTGAAATTGCCAAGTCATGATTTATGAGGGACCATTTTTGCCATTTCTTCAAAGTCAAGGGTCCTTTTGGTAATTTTGACATTTTCAAAGGACAAAACTTGTAATTTCTTGTAACTTGAAGTCCTTCATGGTATGTTTGACTTTTAGGAGGATTAATATTGACATTTTAGTTTTGTTGAGGGACTATAATTGCCAATTCTTCAAAGTGGAGGGCCCTTTTTGTAGTATTGACAAACTTTAGGGACCAATCTTGTAATTATGAAGATACAAGGGTATAAAGTGTCAATTCTTCAATATTGGAGGACCCTTCTTCATAAATCTTCAAATCTTCAAGGGTTTTCTTGTAAAATTCTTCATTAGGGCTTGGTTCAATGTGCGGCTTCGTTTCCCGTGTTCGTTTTTGCATGATTCTTGTGATCTTTTGTCATTTTCTCAATATCCGTACCTAAAATACACAAGCAACAAACACAAGCATAAATTTGGCCAATTTCATGATATTTTATGCATTTAAAGCCCTTTTTGGACGATGAGACTATGTATAAAAGCAGTCTCATCAAAAACACTTTCATTACCATGAAGTGTTGGGTTTATAACATGATGAAGATCTCTCCTTCTAGATCAAGTCATTGTTTTCCTACTATGTATATGTAGAAGATCCAAGTATTGGGTTCACTTGGACGTGTTTGTAAGGGTAGAAGATCCAAGTGATGGGTATCCTTGGATTAGGTGTTAGTTGTGTAGATCCAAGTTTGTTAATACTTGGATATAGTTTTAGAGTCATAGATCTAAGTGTTGTATGCTTAGATATATATGGTTTATGTGTTTAGGCCATAAAAAACAAGGTTTGTTATGTTAGGCCATAAAACATAACTTGTGTGAAGATTAGTGTAGATGGGTGTAGATTGGTCCTAGCTAATATTAGGACTTGACATCTAGCCTTGTGTGCGAAAATGGTGAAGTAGGCGACGTGTGTAGATTAGTCCTACCTAAGATTAGGACTCGACTTTTAGCATAGAGTCTGAAATTCGATTAGCGACGTTGTGTATGGTTTCACCACCTTAAGGAGTTTGTTGACTAGTGAAGTAACTCTTGAGTAAGGTGTACTCGAGGAATGGAGTAGGGGGAAGAGGAGCTTCGTGACCGAACCACTATAAATCATCGTGTCGGTACTTTCCTTTACATTTATGTCTTTACTCTTATTGATGCATTTATATGTTGTTGTGTGTTGTGTGCATCTCATAATCTAAACATCTAAGTTGCGAAAAAGTTAAGGCTTAGTACGTGTGTGCTTCATGTTTTGATTATGGTCAAGTGTACATCACTTAGTCTAAACATCATAGTTACAGAAAAGATTATGCTTAGTATGTGTGTGCTTAGTGTTTAGACTATTGCTTGATGTACTCCTGATTTGATGTGTTTGTGTGTTTTCTTACTTGTAGTAGTTATCTTTCAATCAAACACATCTCATATCTAGTCAAACTTGATTGAGAATTTGATACCAAGGATTGTTTAAGTTTAACATTCAATAAAAGGTTTCATCCACTGTCGGCGGTTCCCTAAATGGATCGGCGGTTCTTTATTGATAAAGGACCGCGGGTACAATAAAGAACCGCGCACAGTGGATTAAGCCGAAATGTTTTGAAAATGAACTAGAAACTTTTCAAACCCCCCCCCCCTTTCTAGTTTCTACAACTTTTACTATGTGAAAATAAATGAACCAACACTCTCTTCCATACATGGAAGAGGGTTTATACACCCATGAGGTTGGTGGGCTCATGGGCTTTGTTACATGGGTCGGGCTGGGCTTACACTTGAGCATAAAGCCCCTAACTTAGACAATATTAGCTTAAAGTTCAAGCCCGGTTAACACGAATAACCTATTACAATACAAGAGCGTTAATGACTAAGATGCCCTATTACATTCTTGTTCGACTATATAAAATATAGGGCTAACAAGTTTTTCTAGCAAAATCTTCTAATGGAGTTTTAATATAATTTCAGATGAAATTCCATGACATAATTCCATGATAAAATCTTCTGATGAAATCTTTTATCATTTCTATAGGGAGATCTTAGGTACTTCTTTTTATCTCAATGGGTTGAGCATATATGATTTACCAAGATAACTGATGAAGTGCTATCTTCTTATAGCAAGCTTCACTTTATAATTTCAAATACAATTTATACGATAGGAAACTATATTGGCTTTTTCAATCCAAAGGGTGATACTAATAATATCTTTCCTTCCTTGGATATCAAAAGTAACTAGTCATCGAGTCTTCTTCCGGATAATAGTTCTTATTGACAATTTTCACTTGCAGGATTGCAGCCATATCATCGTCAATTCTTCGTCAAATATTTTTAGTGTTTAGAATGAAGGGAAAGAATTGAAATAATTCAGAATCCATGGTATACTCATATCAGAAAGCATCTGTCACCTATGTATATTGATACATATAAATGCTTATCGAACACAAGGTATATCTTTTAGGTATATAGAAAACTTATTATGTTAATTATCATTCACAGCTAGGGATAATAAATCCAACCATGAAAAATAATTTCAAAGTTTACCATGGATTTATAAAGATATGACTCATATATAATCGTAACATAATTTATCCATGATATGGAATGAAGGAATATAACATAAGATGTAAAAACTCGTCTTATAGAGCAAGCTTCTCTTTTACATTTCATACATATTCTACAAAAAGAACCTTTTAATAGACAAAAGTCGAGAATTGAATATTTCTAGAAAACTTGGGAAGTTTCCTTTCTCTTTCTTTAAACTTGCGGGTTATATTCAACTTGATAATTATCATTATCATAGAAGATAACTGAAATTCCAATATACTTTATCAAGTATATGCTTTTCCCAGAATTAACGCAATTTCATTCATAATCATTTGTGAGAAAATCAAGAAAAAGGGATCTCTTACTTCTTAGAAATAAATATGAAACGACAATATTTGATGAAAAACGCAACTTTTATTTATCAACAACTGGTCTGTTTAAACTTACAAGACAAGCTTTACTGTTAACATAAAAGTAAAGACATAACGTTGAAAGTATTTACAACTTAATAGTCTAATATCTTCGTCTCTCCCTCTTAATTTCTTTTATGGCCTCAAAAAGACTTCGTATGTTGGCCCGATGTCTAATTTGAATGTCCTTAATGACTAACTCTAGGGTATAAATCTTCAGTCGAGCTTGAAACAATTTCTTCATCGTGTATCATTTGTCTTCTCCACAACTTAGCCTTAATTTCTTCAAAATCTTCTTCTAACTTCTCAAAATATCGTTGTATAATTCTTCAGCCTTTCCTAAGCCCTTCAAATTTATCTTCAAGATCTTCAATACGCTCGGGAGGAACTTCTTCCATATAGGGTAGGATATCTGTAAGTTATTGTTCATAGGTATTTTTAGGTAAGTTTTCAGATATAGGTGATGGCAAGGTGATGGAAAATTTTGGTGTCGAGGTGTAAAATTTATTCCTTCATTATATGCTCGTATAACTAACATATAGGGCTCGTCATCAAAAGGCAAAACGGCTTTTGGGATTTTCTGATCTTTGGATGCATTTTTTAAAGTATAATAGGGATTATTTGTCAGCATATCGGAAATATACTTTGGGAAATTATCAGGAATACTTGCAGAACACTCATCTTGAGAATCCGATAAGATGATAATAGGAGGAAGATAGGAATACCTATATCTAGAGACATCGATTTATCCTAATTTATTATGTATATTTAAACATAATATTACTTACTTATAATTATAATCTTTATACGTACACATAAACACGGTATTATTTACACATTGTACTAGAGAGTAGCAGTATTAGTATTGGTATAATATTACCTCATTCTTGTAGCAGCACTGGCATGGGCACGAAGGACTTTCTTGAATTTATTTTAAAAGTAGTTATAGTCAAGATTTTAATTCTTGTTCTCTATAACCATGGCTCTGAGTACCAATCTGTAACACCCCCATTTTTTCCTTAACGCAGCGAAACATTGATTTGGGGTATTACTTCATAGAACACAAGTCATAATAATAGAAAACAACTCAAAAGAGTGATTAAATCAATTTTCTTTATATATCATCAAAAATGAGAGTTTTACAATATAAGCTTCCCAAAATCTAGAATAATAATTTCAATCTTGTGCCTCTTCATGCCATCCTTATACTGCTCCATACTATCAGTCATAGTTTCCTGAAATATATGCTTAAGGTAAACATAAAGGTTGAGTGAATTCATAGGTTTAAACATATTTTAAATACAAGTATATCATCCGGTCTATAGTGTTATATGCCCACGTAAAATAGTCATCATACAGCACTATGCTCATGCACCGCTACTTGATAGACAGAAACCTACAAATTTCCCTTATGTAGGCAGTTTGCCAAACACCTGAGTCAAGAAATATAAAGTGTATCCGTTTAGCCTAGGTCAGAGCCATCAACATTCCATCAAGTTCAACTTGCCCAGATAGGGGACGTTAGTCCCCAAATAGTACTATTCACAATATTAGCGTTCATTTTATAGAAATGATTAACGGTCATGATTGAAAAGAGATTTAACGGCAACAAATAAACATAGTGTCAGTAATCATACCATACAACATTTTAAAGAACATGTATTCCAGTTTTAGCATGTATCCCCTCATGGGTTTTCAAATCATTTTATAAAGCATTTAAAAGTGAGGCTATGAACTCACCTTATGTCCATAGAATCCGAGATATAATCAGATATGTTTCATTCATAGATAAAAATCTTGATCGTACAAACCATAACTTGGTCTCATAAACAACAGGTTGATCTCACACAAACCTGGATTAATACATTCGGTATAGTATCAAGTCGATAATCTTTTGGTTCAATCTTTCTAAGTATTGCTTATATATTCTTTAATTAATACTTGGTTGTAATTCTAGCACCATTGTTCGGGCCATCATTGGAATGGGTTTTTGCTTATTATTTAATGTAAATTACAAAACTAGGGTTTTAAGACATATTTAACTTATACCTTTCATTTAAAATGATCAAATGCTCTAATTTCTTTTAAATTATATTTATAACATTATTTTAGAATCATAACAACTCTAGTAATTCATTATAACAACATCAAAGCATATCTAACATAGAAATTACCTAGGTAGCTCCAAAATGGCTCATAATGGCTACTTATGAACACTAATTGCTATCAAAGCTTCAAGAGATTCAATGGCTACCTTCTATACCCGGTTTTTGGTCTTGGTGGATGTCCTAAGATATTTATAGAAGTGGAAATGAAGAATGGGTAGGAGGTTAAAAGAAAACATAGTGCAAGTTTTTAAGTGTGAAGTTCTCCCCTATTTATAGTTTTTCCAACCCTTAGGCTCCAATTTTGGTATGTAAACGTGTAATATAGATATCTCAGTGACTAAGGGAGGCTAGTGAATCTCTACACAAGTTTATAGAGTCTAGGATGAAAAGTATCTTACCCTATGGCTAGTATTAAGTCACGATATTATATACATAAGATCAATGATGTGTAGCACACAAGTAGGTGCATCACCTACTTAGAAATATCCCAAAATATCCTATTGATCTGATCCTAAGTTTAAAAATTGGAGGGAAAGTGTTTGAATTCATTTTTGGAGGGAAAAAGCTAGGCGGATAAAAAACTACGGATTGTAAATTTATACTTTGTGATTTTGGTAATTAAGGGTTTAGGAATTTGATTAGTGATGGAATATGTTTTAATTAGGGTATACAATTTGTATTTAAGAAGTTTGGGTTTTTGGTTTGAAGTTTAACAAAGGTTTAAGGTAAACTTGGGAAGAAAACTTAGGCGGGTTAGGGTTTCTAATGATTTATGGTTAAGTCTTAGTAAAAGTGATTATCCTTCACTTAGCTACTGATGTAAACTCAATTTATACATCCTACATTGTCATTAATGTTTTCATGAAGTCCCTACATTGGTTTTACTAAGTTATTCTAAGTAAACATGTCCAAAGGGTGAAAATACCCATTTTGACCTAATTTACAAGCCATGCATTGAAATTTTGTACCTTGGGCTTTAGGGTACTTGTAAATTGTCTTAATATAATCATATAACCTTAAGGAAGTGCTATGAGTGTTTTTATACTTGTCCAAAAAGACTAGTAGTGATCCTATGTACATTTCTTATTATAAGGGTTTTTAGGTCATTAATCCTAATTACTTTCTATTTTGGCCAATTAGGGTTTGTATCTTCATAAACAGTTATTCTAAGGCTTATATGATATGTTTATGACTTTTAAGGTTTCTACATTCTTAGTTTAAGGGTTTGTATAGGTTGATCATATTCTAGGGATAATTATGCGAGCTTAAGATCCTATGCTTTGATAACTTGTACCTTATGCTTTATGAACTTGTAACTAACTTGAAATAAATGTATAATCATAATATGATATATAGTTTAGTTTTATAATTAATGGCAAAGGATTATACTCTAATTCAATGTGAAATAGATTTTATATGCTAATCTTGGTTACTAGGTCTTAACCTGTAATTAGCTTCGGATTAGTAAATATTAGTATTTTGTGATCAATTAAATTTCCTTTATATGATAGATAATAATTAGTATATTGTTTTTGATACTTGTACATAGATATTAGGTAGTTATATTTCTTGAAACATTGTTTACCAAGAGTTTCTAGGTGGTGATCTAGACTATTAGGTACATTTATTTGTATTTAGCTTTGTATAGTTTGTTCTTACCATTCTTAGGTATTATTATGTCCTAAAAGTATAGTTTATAACTTGTTTATAATTCATAATGACTTATTCATATGTATTCTCCATTCATAGTTTACCATTCTTGAGTTTATAACTCATTTAAAGGGATTCTATGGTTTCTAAAGGAATTTAGGGCATCATAGTTATATTTGAGATGTTCTTATCAATATTGAACTTATTAGATCACTTTTAGATCTTAGACTTGATATATACATTGTATTTCCAACACATAGGAATATGTTGAAGTGGTAGTTCAGGTTGTGAGAAACAATTCTGTTGGGCCACTGAAAGTTCTAACTATGGCTCAGTCTAGATTTGTTTTAATTAGAATAAGTGTTACGAGTCCCTGAGAAGACCAACGACAGAGACCAAACCAGCTGAAGAAGCCTCAGCTGGCACACCAAGAGTCAGAGAAATCGAAGGTTATCTGAAGTCATACTCGTCAACGATTATGAACAGCTGGGATGTAGAAGGAATGTACTGGTGTTCAAGGATCACTGAGATGACAATACTCAGAGATCACTTACAACCCTATGAAGACTTATGCAAGCAAATCTTGTCTTATCCTTTATATTTTTGGCGGGAGAATATACAAAGTGTATTGAGTGGGACAAAACAAGAGATTCAAGATAAAGCCTAGTACGACCTAGTGGGACCAAAGTGAATAGTTGGCAGAACTGTTCACCTAAAGTAGTTAAAAGGTATGTCTCTATTTAGACATACATTTAATACGTTGTACTCTTCCACTTAGAAGATGAAACGTATCAACTACTCCCTCCAAGGAAGCAACCTCGTACCACTATAAATAGGAGGGAGAAAGAAGAGAAAACCAACCCTTGTGCTTGGATAATTTATCTAAGTTTCTTTCTCCCATTAGAACCTCTTAGTCCACAGCCGTCCATCAACGACTCTCAGGTTCTGTCGTAAACTTGAGTCTCGAATTAAGTTTACTTGTTCTAGGGTTCATTTCTTATTGTCACTGAACGGGTGTATTCATAGCACTTTGTAATACTTTGTTTATAAAGATTAATAAAGCATTACGCGTTTGAAAAGTATTCATAGTGTGTTATCTTGTATACAAGTAATTGTATCAATAATAGTTATATTTTGGGGCTTTTAATTGGTATCTGAGCGGTTTTATTTTTAAAACTTTTATAAACCGTTCTTGTTTTTAAAATCAAGATCCTAATATGACTGATACTTTG
This sequence comes from Glebionis coronaria, assembly GCA_025667525.1. Classification (NCBI taxonomy): domain Eukaryota; kingdom Viridiplantae; phylum Streptophyta; class Magnoliopsida; order Asterales; family Asteraceae; genus Glebionis; species Glebionis coronaria. Next base: position 167,152,044 of record CM046882.1, on the reverse strand, counting down.
CCTCCTATGCCACCACCCTTTGGTCAAACCCGTCAAGATAATGCTTTGACCAACGCCCCGACCACCACATCAACTACTACCATGTCTACGCCTGTTGTAAGTACTGATAATAATGATGATGATTTACCTCAACTTCTTGATATTAGAGGGGGCTCTCACGTGTTAAATGTCCCAGCATTTGATGAAGAAGACTTTTCTTGTTGGAAAAGTTAATTTCTAATCTATCTTGATGGCCTAGAAACTTTCTTGATAGAGATATTAGAAAATGGACCATATGTCCCTTTAGCCATTTCCTCCACCCCTGAGAGACCTATCAAAAAACCTGTTAAGCAATGGTCTCCAGCAAATAGACGCCTAGCAAATCAGGACAAGAGACTCAAAAGAATTATAGTCTCTTGCCTACCTAAGAATGTTATGAAGTCTATTATCAAATGCGACTCTGCAAAATATATGTGGACAGAATTAGTTCTTGGGTATGAAGGTCCTGAAGAAACTAAGGAAACCAAAATCCAAGCTCTTAGACTTAAGTTCAATACTTTTAAGGCCTTAGAACAGAACCTGTTGCTCAAACTTACACTAGGCTCACAATCTTGCTAAATGATCTAGGTAACAATGGTGTTGTGATACCTAAGGCTGAGATTAATGCTACGTTTGTTAATACTTTGCCTAGAAAATGGCTTAGCTTAAACCAAACCTTAGGGGCAAATAATGCTATCAAAAACAACACTCTGGCCTAACTATTTGGTAGATATAACTATGAAGAAGGGCTTATTGATTCCATTACAAGTCTGAGACTAAAAGGTTTTCCACCCATATCTGTGGTTCAAAAGCTCTTGTTGCTAACCATTCTTTTCAGGACAACGACTCTGACATAGAAGAAGATACTCGAAGCAGTCAAGAGTTTCTTGGTGAATTGCATGAAAAATTCCATGACATAGCTCTTCTCTCTGATCAAAAGAGATATTACAAGAGATCGGGTAGAGCGGGAGATGCGAAAGTCGACAAATCCAAAGTGATATGCTACACTTGTGGAAAAGATGGTCATTTCCAAAAGGAATGCTGGTCAAACAAAACCTCCTCTCATAGCTTTCCCTCATCCTGCAGTGACCACAACAGCAAGAATAAGTTTTCTCCATCTCCTTTCAAGCAAACTTCTCACTCTGACTCTGAGGGAAAGAAGGACTACAAGGTCAAATACAAAGCACTGAAAGCTGAGTTTGTGAAACTTAATCAAAAGGCTAATGATGCAGCCAATAAAAAGGACAACAAAAAGAGTGAAAAAGGTCTTATCGCTGCTTCCTTTGATTGGTATGATGAGCCTCTTACATCAGAGGATGAAGCCACCACCATTGTTAGAGCTTTGATGGCTATCGCTGACGAGGAACCAGCAGTTGGAAAAAGTGAAGTGAGATCTGGACAATGGGTTGATATCACCATTAAAAAGGTATAGAGATTGCTTACTATGTCTGAAGGTCCTGATAGAGACCATGTGTACACTTTGGTTGACCTATACTTCGTGGAAGAAAAGAGAAAAAATTTGTTAAATAAATTCCACAATCTTAAAACAGAGTTAAATCTTTATCAATCTGAGATGTCAAATCTTAAACCTTTTGTAAATCTTTCTAATCAAATTCAAAATGAAGTAATATGAAAATCCTGATATTTTTGATCATTATTCTAATCTCGATTATTACATATTATGTATTTAGTTTATTGAGAAATTTAAATTATCGACTAACCAGGAAGGTTAAGGCTTGAAACTTAGCGTAAGAATGACTTTTAGATTATAACCGGAAAGGAGTAGGTTAGGTAACGATATTTATATTCTCATTTGACATAAAAATATTTTCTATTGTCGTCGTTTATATTTCGTTTTACGAGTATTTTTCATAAATTTATGACATACCTTTAAGTGTCGTTCGTTTATACAACGCGTTAAAATTTGCTAAATTATTAGTCCTTATTTTTATATCAAAATGTCAACGATCTTTGAATGTCAATGTTTTTATTTTATATTGAGAGTTTATTTTTCGTGTTTTACGAGTAACTTTCAAATCGCATAACTTTCAAAATATCGGATATCAATAATACCCTCTTTAATATATTCTGAAGCAAAATTTTATATAATAACACCCCTTTAGTCATATCTCACGTCATTACATACATATAATAATACGTGGAAGAATTTCCTATGACTAAGAAAGTAAAAGTCACATGTATATCTAAAAATTTCGGATGCGTTACACGTACATATGGTATATTGATACTAATCACTTTGAAAGGAAAAGATAACAAAAAAAACATGAGACACATCCATGGCTGCTAGATAGCTTTACAAATCATATAAATAAAGACATGAAGTTTAATAGCAATGGAAAGCACGCCTCACAATCCGTTATTGTGCCACCGTTTATTGAAAGTGAAGTTGATGTGCGAGTAAGCGCCTTGGTGAGGTGACAACGATCAGAGGCATGTCCCGACATGAAATCTTATTATGTCGTGGGTTAAAACTCCGTATATCATTCGGTCCGGGTTCATAACACGGCCTTGACTCAAGTTGATATAGTTTGAGCTTTTTTTATCTAATCGTTCGTATTCGGGCGAGAGTTTCTGTTTCGTTAGCCATGGGTTCGAGTTTGTGTTCATCGGTATCTATAGTTGTGCATAACGGCTCCGAATCACTTGTCTTTTTGCATGGAACTAAGGTATCTCTCGACGTCGTCTCGATATTATTATTTGCGATAAGTTGTAATATTTTGATTAAATACGAAAAACGAATAACGGTGGCATATTCTCAAATGAAACTTAGAATGAAGAACTAATAATATTCACGTCAAATTCATGCAATTCTATTGCATAATTACATTTAGGTCCCTCATTTATAAAGTTATATACAAATGAATGCTAAAGTTTTCTAAAATAGCACTTTTGGTCCTTCTTAATTTATAATTTTTGAAACTAGTCCTAAACTTATAATTTAGTCATTTTAAAAGTGATTGTGTTTATAAAAAAATCATATATATATCTGAGACGCCACTTTATTTTAGGTCGGCGTTTGAAGCTTGCAGCCTCTAGTCCTATCTTATTTCATCGTTTCACTCACGTTGCTATCTTAATACCAAGATCGCTAAGGTGAGTCTATACCCTCGCTTTTAAATTCTTTAATTGTTTTAGAAACCTGCGAGGGGGATAACATGCTTGTTTTACTAAAAATAAAAGAGTAAAACTATAAGCTGCGGTAAACCAATTGAATGGTGCAACTAGAAGTTGTGAAAGCTCTATTTACTTGAAAAGTAATTATTGAAAATAAAGGTTACAACAAGAGTTGCTGTAAACCCATGAATGGGTGCAACCAGAAGTTGTGGTAAATCCTATTTGTTTTAAAATTGAACACAAGGGGCCCGATTGTATGCTTAGATGAAAGTTATTACATAAGTTAGCTTTAGCCTTAAAAGACCCATTGAATCATGAATTGTTAATCGAAAGAACGCTAATACTATGGATAGATCTATCGGGGTGACACCCAGTCCGATCGCGACTAGCTATCGCGTGGTGTAGTGAAGCACTAGTAATGAAACATCGAATGCATACGTATAAGAGAAATATACACACTTGGCTAGGTGTGTTGGGCTGAAATAACATATGTTAACGTTCAATGTCACGAGGCTTATGTAATAACACCGATAATTATGTCATTACAACATAATTGCCTTTCGATGAAGGTTTATCCAGATACTTGTATCTGATTTATATATTTTAATCTCTATGGATTCACTCAACAATTTTTTTTGATTTTATAGCATGTTTTATCTCAGGTCCATAAAGAAGGTACTCAAGGAAGATGGTTTCATGAAGCTTGCTAAATTTTGGTGACTCTGGCCCGCTTTATAAAATATATCCATTCAAAACAACTTTTATCTTTTGATGTGTACTGTAAATACTTTAAAATTATTTGGAACCATGTTGAAAGTTTTATCATTGAATGAATGAATGGATGTTTTTATCAAAACGACTCGTTTTGAGCCGTTTTCTATGATTATGAGCTTGAATCATGTAAGTAACACTCAAGAACCCTTCCGCTAGTGTGACCCGATTTAAGAGTGTTACAGATTGGTATCAGAGCTCAAGTTATAGTGAACGAAAATATTTTCCAAAAATGAATTTTTTTAAATCTTTTGGCTATAACAGTTGCAAGCGAAACCTCCGAATTACCAATGGACGAGAATGAGAAAATTATATATATTGGATAACATATATATATATATGCTGTAATGATTATTAATTAATTGTACTTGTGGATTACAAGTCATGTTTTCGTTTATTTAATTATAAATGTTAATTTTATACTAATACTAGATATTTATATGACGTAGATTGTCACGAATCCACCCTAGTCATTTTAATGCTAGCGCTGAAGCTATTCCTGAAATGAATCATGTTATTCTCGAGACTAAGTAAGTTGTGGATATACATGATCCCAACAAAATGGTTAATATTCTTGATGATATTCTTCGGGTTACAAGGATTTTGATTTCCTTGGTTCTTATTATTGATTCCTCAACCCGTTCATATCGTTTAGCAAATTTAATCTGCATTCTCATTAATCTTCGACATTATACTGTTGTGATAGAAACAAGTTTGTCTGAAATGGTACTATTGGTTGTTAGGAATTGAGATTGATGGGTATGGTATTCACATGCCAACCAGTATTCCATATCATATCACTAATCATTTTCTATTAAATCAGTTTCTCGTTTGTTTCGATTCTGTCTTTTGCGTTGAGCTGGCGATGCTTAAATAAGGTGATTTATAATCGTCTTGTTGAAATGAATTGGCCATTTATTTGAACAAGGATATTATAAATTGTTGAACCACTAATTTATAAATCTTATTTAGATGGATTTGATCAATTCATGGAAATAATGATTTATAAATGTGTGGGCTTAAGCATATAGCATTCACGCAAACAAACTCTTATTGACTCGTAACTCGTTTGTTCGACTCATTCTTTGATTTTGTTTCTCTAATTCTATGATCATGTGATGATTTATATTGGGCATATTCCAAATAGGCCAATTGAGGAGAATACCGAGCGTTCCAGAAAGACACTGAAGAGATCTTCTTCTAGTGGGACCAAATAGCCTTTTGAGCCATATGAATCACCTAGTAACTCTTAGTGATTTAGCTTATCATCTATAGTATCCTTTGTAAATCACTAACTAAACTGTAACATCAGTTAGTAGAACTAGTCTTATTGAGTTGTATGACCTTAAACGATGATAATCTATAATGCATGGGAATACAACTTGTACTAGTTCGTGATTAATCAAATGACTATATTTTGATCCCTAATTCTACATCGTTTAATTATTATATTTCCTTGCTTGCTTATTCTAGTCATTTGTTCATTTTAAACCCTTCGTTCTATTTAGTTATTCCTTTTCTTGTAATGCAATCGTTAAACGAATACTCATTATGATCCGCGTTGTACTAGAATCATGCGCCAAAAATATGACTATGCACGTATGAGCCAAGTTATTAGTGAACAAGTTGATGCATCCTTAACCTAATTCATGACCAACATGAATGATGGAGTTGGCGACTCTAGTGGGCCGGTAGTTCGGGTGGAGCAAGTGGTTCTATGGTACAAATGGTTCTAGAGGAGGAGCTGGTGGAACTGGAAACTGATGGAGCTAGCGCCCGGGCCATTAATGCTAGTGGTAATTGACCAAATGTGACCAAAATTAGAGGTCGTAACTACACTTCATCCATGAAGTGCAAACCGCAAACTTTGAATGTGACTGAAGATGAGGTAGGATTTTGTTAGTGGTTTGAGATTCTAGAGTCAGTTTTTCGAATCAACGACTATCTCGAAGTCTTTCCGAAGATTTGCCAGGGCTTCCGCCCCCAAGGAAAATAGAATTCCAAATCGATCTAATTTATGGTGTTGCACCCGTGGCACATGCGCCATATCGTATAGCACCATCCGAACTGAAGAAATTATATGTGCTGTTGCAAGAGCTATCTGATAAAGGTTTTATTCGACCGAGCTCGTCGCCATGGAGAGCTATGGTATTATTCGTAAGAAGAAATATGGATCGTGTCATCGAGAACCAAATAAATTTTTGATCAAGAACCGATATCCTTTGCCGAGGATTGATGACATCTTTGATATGCTGTATTTCTAGTGTCTACTCTCATATTGATCTACGGTTTGGTTATCATCAACTTCGCATTCGCGATGAAGATATTCTAATTACTACGTTTAGAAATCATTATGGACGATTATGAGTTCTAAGAAATGTCGTATGGATTGACCAATGCACCGACAGTATACATGGATTCATGAATCGCGTGTGCAAGTCGTATCTTGATAAATTTGTGATCATGTTCATTGATATTGTTATGATTTATTGTAAAAATAAAGAAGAGCATGGTGAACATTCGGAGACTATCTTGAATTTGCTAAGAAGTGAAAAGTTATACGTAAAATTTTCAAAATGTGATTTTTGGCTTGATTGCATGCAATTTCTTAGCATGTGATTGATAGCAGTGGAGTTCACGTCCATCTCGAAAAAAAATAAAATAAAATAAAATAAAAAATAAAAAATAATAAAATAAAAAAATCCAAACCATTTAAATTTGGGTTGGACTTACTACTCCGACTGGATTGCGACAATTTATTGTTTTTGTTGTTGTTTTCCAGTTACTACTGAAGGTTTATTGAACGGTTTTCATTAATGTCTAAGAAGACGAGTATGGTTAGCGTTGAAGAAGTTGTACTGGTGGCAAAACATGAATGCAGATATTGTGACTTATGTTGGTAAAGGATTGGCATGTGCTAAATCAGTGTTGAATACTAAAGCCATCAAGATTACTTCAACAATCGAAAAATCCTATCTGAAAGTGGGAGCCAATAGAAATGGATTTCATTATAAAGCTTCTGAATACCTCGTTTATATTTGATCCAATTTGTGTCATTGTCGTTCGATTGACTAAATTTGCTCATTTCATTCCAAAAAAAAATGATCGTGCAAATTAAGAATCGTTTGTTAGCCGTTCGTAGTAGACAGAAAAGTTATGATGATGTGAAGCAGAAACCTTTGGAGTTCGAGGTAGGTGGCAAAGTTATGCCGAAAGTATCACCATAGAAAGGTGTTATACATTTTGTAAAATGTGGGAAGATAAGCCCCGTTATGTTGGGCCACTCGAGATAATATTGAGAGTGAGCTAAGTGGCATACAAACTTGAATACCTCGAGAGCTACAAGAAAATCACAATAATTTTCATGTGTCGAATCTAAACCAATGTCTTATCGACTAAGATCTTATTATCCATCTTGACAAAGTAAGATTCGATGATAAGATGAAAGGGAAGTTAAGTAACTAAATCAAACTCGAATTCCTATTGTCAAAGTCTGACAGAACTCGAGACGAGGACAAGAATACATTTGGGAAAGAGATGATCAAATGTGGAAGAAATATCATCATTTGTATGACTTCAACAAGAAGGCAGACAATAAGGCAAATAGATCTTCAGGGACGAAGATCCCTGTTAGATGGGGATGCAATGACAATCTTGATATTTTTTTAGCATTATTCTAATCTCGATTATTACATATTATGTATTTACTTTATTGAGAAATTTAAATTATCGACTAACCGGGAAGGTTAAGGCTTGAAACTTAGCGTAAGAATGCCGTTTAGATTATAACCGAAAATTAATAGGTTAGGTGTCTATATTTATATTCTCATTTGACATAAAAATATTTTCTATTGTCGTCGTTTAATTTTTCGTTTTACGAGTATTTTTCATAAATTTATGACATACCTTTAAGCGTCGTTCGTTTATACAACGCGTTAAAATTTTCTAAATTATTAGTCCTCATTTTTATATCAAAATGTCAACGATCTCCGAATGTCAATGTTTTTATTTTATATTGAGAGTTTATTTTTCGTGTTTGACGAGTAACTTTCAGATCGCATAACTTTAAAAATATCGGATATCAATAATACCCGCTTTAATATATTCTAAAGCAAAATTTTATATAATATCACCCCTTTAGTCATATCGCACGTCATTACATACATATAATAAGACATGGAAGATAACAAAAAAAAACATGAGACACATCCATGGCTGCTAACTAGCTTTGCAAATCATATAAATAAGGACATGAAGTTTAATAGCAATGGAAAGCACGCCTCACAATCCGTTATTGCGCCACCGTTTATTAAAAGTGAAGTTGATGTGCGAGTCAGCGCCTTGGTGAGGTGACAACGATAAGAGGCATGTCCCGACATGAAATATTATTATGTCGTGGGTTAAAACTCTGTATATCACTCGGTCCGGGTTCATAACACGGCCTTGATTCAAGTTGATATAGTTTGACCTTTTGTTATCTAATCGTTCGTATTCGGGCGAGAGTTTCTGTTTTGTTAGCCATGGGTTCGGGTATGTGATCATCGGTATCTATAGTCGTGCATAACGGCTCCGAATCACTTGTATTTTTGCATGGAACTAAGGTATCTCTCGACGTCGTCTCGATATTATTATTTGCGATAAGTTGTAATATTTTGATTAAATACGAGAAACGAATAACGTTGGCCTATTCTCAAATGAAACTTAGAATGAAGAAGTAATAATCTTCACGTCAAATTCATGAAATTCTATTGCATAATTACATTTAGGTCCCTCACTTATAAAGCTATATACAAATGAACGCTAAAGTTTTCTAAAATAGCACTTTTGGTCCTTCTTAATGTATAATTTTTGAAACTAGTCCTAAACTTATAATTTAGTCATTTTAAAAGTGATTGTGTTTATAAAAAAAATCATATATATTTCTGAGACGCGCCACTTTATTTTAGGTCGGCGTTTGAAGCTTGCAGCCTCCCGTCCTATCTTATTTCATCTTTTCACTCACGTTGCTATCTTAATACCAAGATCGCTAAGGTGAGTCTATTGCCTCGCTTTTAAATTCTTTAATTGTTTTAGAAACTTGCGAGGGGGATAACATGCGTGTTTTACTAAAAATAAAAGAGTACAACTATAAGTTGCGGTAAACTAATTGAATGGCGCAACTAGAAGTTGTGAAAGCTCTATTTACTTGAATAGTAATTATTGAAAATGAAGGGTACAACAAGAGTTGTTGTAAACCCATGAATGGGTGCAACCAGAAGTTGTAGTAAACCCTATTTGTTTTAAAATTGAACACAAGGGATACGATTGTATGCTTAGATGAAAGTTATTACATAAGTTAGCTTTAGCCTTAAAAGACCCATTGAATCGTGAATTGTTAATCGAAAGAACGCTAATACTATGGATAGATCTATCGGGGTGACGCCCAGTCCGGTCGCGACTAGCTATCGCGTGGTGTAGTGAAGCACTAGTAATGAAACATCGGATGCATACGTATAAGAGAAATATACGCATTTGGCTAGGTGTGTTGGGCTGAAATAATATATGTTAACGTTCAATGTCACGAGGCTTATGTAATAACACCGATAATTATGTCAGTACAACATAATTGTCTTTCGATGAAGGTTCATCCAGATACTTGTGTCCGATTTATATATTTTAAACTCTATGGATTCACTCAATAATTTTTGTTGATTTTATAGCATATTTTATCTCATGTCAATAAAAAAGGTACTCAAGGAAGGTGGTTTCATGAAGCTTGCTAAATTTTGGTGACTCTGGCACGCTTTTATAAAATATATCCATTCAAAACAACTTTTATCTTTTGATGTGTACTGTAAATATTTTAAAATTATTTGGGACCATGTTGAAAGTTTTATCGTTGAATGAATGAATGATGTTTTAATCAAAATGAATAGTTTTGAGCCGTTTTCTATGATTATGAGCTTGAATCATGTAAGTAATACTCAAGAACCCTTCCGCTAATGTGACCCGATTTAAGAGTGTTACAAGTAAGCAAACTTTCCATGGAAAACGAGTCTTTGTCTGATGAAAATGTTGAACTTAGAAATACCATTCAAAAGTGGAACAAAGGTCAATACTCTGTGGAAGATTTTGTTGCTGAAACCTTACCTGGGAATGTGGTTCAAGCTATTGGGGGAAGGGTAGGTATAAGAAACATATACCAGCGGCCAAATTATTGTTTGTTCCCTCTGATGACCCATCTCCTATCTTCACTTCCGTGGATGAAAATGATTCTAAAGAGGAGTGAGAGGACACTAGCACCCCTCCAGCCTTATCCAAACTTGCTGGAGCCGATGCATCTGACTCTTTACTTGGTCCAAAGCATACCATCAAAGCCTCTAGCACACCTAGCCATATCAAACCTTCTACCAGAGACGCTAAGAAAAACCAAAAGAAGGTTTTTGTGGATAAAGAACCAAAGGAAACTAAACCCATTCCTCCCACTAAAGAGCTATCACCAACCAAGAAAATTCTCCTTACCCTTATGGAAGAAGTAAAAGGTTTGAAAGAACAAATCAAACCTCTAGCTAACAGCCCATCTATTAGCTCTCAGAGTGAAGGGTCTAGTATTATATCTAAGGGAAGAGCCATGTTCAGACCTTGCACACATTATGGTTTCAAAAATCATTTATCTGAAAAATTCTTAAAGAAACCCAAATATATCACATACGAGTCAACTGAACACACCTCTAGTGAACATTAGGAGACCATAGATGTCCAAAAGGCTAGACTTCAACTAAGATCCAAAACTCCTCACTATTCCTCTAGGAGACCAAAACCCAAACCCAGAGACTCCTATCAGAATTACAGACCCTATCCTCCTTGCAAGTACTGTGGTTTCTATGATCATCACTACGATGAGTGTGAACACTATCTTAGATGTGACATCTGTGGAAGTATGCGTCATGACACTAGAGACTACAACCAAATAGGGGGAGATAGGTACCAAATACGACCCTATGTCACTGGTCAACGAAAGCATGGACCCACTGGAAAGTGGGTTCATCATCGAAACCAATTTGGTTTCATTATATCTATACAGGAATACTTGAATAAATCTGTTTGGTATTTGGATAGTGGGTGCTCTAAACACATGACAGGGGTTAAACAATATCTGCATAGATATAAAAAGGAGTCTGGTCCCAAGGTAGTCTTTGGAGATGACTCCTCAGGGGCTACTGTGGGATATGGCTTAGTGGATTGTATTGGAATCACCTTCACAAGGGTCGCGCATGTCAATGGACTGAAGCACAACTTAATAAGTATCAATCATCTTTATGATGATGGTTTCAAAGTTCTGTTCACAAAGATCTAAGGAACACTATTTAATCAAAATGATGACGTTGTTCTTATTGCACCAAGAAGAAGGGATGTGTATGTTATTGCCATGACATCATGTCCAGAAGGAAACAACACCCGTCTCTTCGCCAAAGCCTCTAATAGTGAAAATTGGCTCTGGCAGAAGAGACTTTCCCATCTCAACTTCAAAAACATCAACAAACTCGCTAAGAATGATTTAGTCACCGGGCTTCCCTCACCGACCTTCACCGAAGACAGACCGTTCTTAGCTTGCGAAAAAGGGAAGCACCACAGAGCATCGTTTAAACCCAAACAATCGTTCTCTATTAATAAGTGCCTCCATCTTCATCACATGGACTTATTTGGACCAGTTAAACCTGAATCCCTTAATTACAACAAGTACACTATGGTCATTGTCGATGAATTCTCCAGGTTCACTTGGATATTCTTTCTTAAAAGAAAGAGTGATGTAGCTAAAAGGATCATGTCCTTCATCAGAGAAATTGAGAACTTCAATGACTGCAGAGTTAAGGCTATCAAAAGCGATAATGGCACATAATTCAAGAACTATGCCATGGAAGCCTTTTGTGATGAAAAAGTAATCTCATAGAACTTTTCAAACCCAGGCACCCCAAAACAAAATGGTGTCACTGAAAGAAGAAACAGAACCCTCATAGTGGCTGCCAGAACCATACTCAGCGAATCAAGACTTCCAAAGCAATTTTGGTGTAAAGCTGTATATACAGCATGTTACACACAAAACATATCCATTATTGTAAAGAGACACAGCAAGACCGCTTATGAAGTGTAAAGGAAGAGAGCCCCTGATGTAAGCTACTTCCCCATGTCATTCGTTGCCCTGTTTTTATTCAAAACTAGAAGGATCATCTGGGTAAATTTGATGAAAAGTCAGATGATGGGTTCTTTCTTGGATACTCTCCTACCTCCAGAGCATATAGAGTATTCAATATCCGCAGGCAAGAACTTGAAGAATCCATCCATGTCACCTTCAATAAATCAGACACGGTAATCACTCACACTAACTCAGATGGTTGTAACATTGACTTCAATGAAGTCAAATCATATCCAGAGGATGATTTATCAACCCCAAGGAATCATCTCAAAAGTGTCACAAGGACATCCCTTATGTTCATGCATTTGATCCTCACTTCTTGTTGTCGAATCACACACTCTACCTCCTACTGAAGAAAATGCTGATCATATATCTCCTGTCTTTCAAATGTGTAACACCCCCAAATATTCATACTTTTGTTCAGCGGAAGAGTCGGTGTTACGGGATAACACATTACTCAAATCATAGACAACGCTTAAAAATCGCGTCGTTTAATAATAAAGCATTTTCCATTCATAAATATCAAATTACATAGGTACCAAGTCATAGTATTTCATACAAGTTTTGCAAATCATTTGAATGGAAATTTTTATTTAAGAGCGGGCCATAAATTCTTGTCGTCTTCCCGAGAATTACCTTCAAATACCTGAGATAAAACATGTTAAAAGAAAAGGTCAGCGAAAAACACCGAGTGAATTCATAGAGTTTAATGAAATCCATTAATATATCATCGGTATAAAATTATTACCGAAAATCATTTTGTACAATTCTTTGTCGTAGGCCATAAAATAAGCCAAAAACATTTTATTCAAATCTTTGTGGTAAATCATACTATAGGTTTTTGCCTTCAAAACCATTATACGAACCAATGTCGTAAAAACATCATACAATATGTTTTATAACGTTGTATAGAGTTAAATAAAAACCGTTATATGAATATGGTTATGTAAAACCAAAACACGAACATAATATCAATAATAAGACCCCGTATCGCTAGTCAGGAAATATATTGTAATTCAATGCGTATAGCATAATTTTTGTTATTGGATTATTATAAGCCGCATGACATTGCTACCTTACTATAACAAACAATGGGTAGCTAACCCGAAACTCATTTTCCCATCTAAAAACAGCGTGTCGTCACAATAATCACGCTTATATAAATCTTCTCATACATAAATTCGCTTACCAATCAACGTGGCACGACAGGGATCAACCGTCAAGGCGCGAACTAGGGTGATCTTCCCCAAATAGTACTATTATATGCATAAGCGTCTACCAAATCCCGGTAGTTCACAATTCAGGCTAATGGGACTTTTAGTGACATAACCTAACTATAATAATCAATTTTATTTCATACATCGGGTCATATAATCATTCAAGTCCAAATCAATAAACAAACAATCAGGACAACTGGTGTCCTATTTTATTAAAACTAACATGTTATCTCCCTCGCGGGTTTATAAAACATTTCATAAAACAATTAAAAGAGTGCGAGGCTATGAACTCACGTTGATTGGGAAAGGCGGGTTATCGGCGATTTGGATGTACGATACATGCTTCAATCACGAAAACCTAGACAAATAATACTCGTCTTAGACTCTTGTCCAATGACTTTATAAAAACAATGGCTATGTATATATATGATGATATTATAAGTATTATTATGATCAACTGGGTTTTTATATCTTCATTAACATTATAGTGTTATGTGTTAGTCAAATTGTTGACTAGTTTCACTAGTTTCAATCCAATTCCATATTCAGGCCCAATAAGCCCATTAAAGTCCAATACTTTATGTTAGCCCAATTATACTTCTAATATCAGGCCTATACTCATTTGTTGGCTCAAGTGGGTTAAGCCCAATGAGTAAGTCCATTAGTGTTTATCCAAACTAATTTGGTCAATAGTCCAATAAGGCTACTTTGGCCCGTTAAAGTCCATAAGTTATAAAGCTCGGATTTTACTTCTTTTAACTTGTCAAATATACTTATACATCAGTATATGAGTTATAAAAAGTTTACATTAGACGGGTCCAACCGTCTAAGTTTTATTTGACGAAAACGTTAATTTTTCGGTTTTAGCCGAAAAGACGTAAAACTTATGTATATAGTTTAATAACTTATAAAACTTATCAAACTGTCAATTTTAAAAAATGTTACATTTATTTATCAAAGCAAATATTTATTTATAAGTAATATATAAGTTAGTGCGTTTTAGGTATACATTTTATATTAGTTTTACTTGAGTGCTCATCTTATAATATATACAAATCTGTTTATTGTTTTCACTTTAACCATTTTTACCATATCTTGAGTTCTACAAGGATATAGAAGCTCATTTTTGGACACCACAAACTAAATGATATGTGCTACAATTAACTCAGTTTTAGCTACTACTCAATCATCCTCTAAATGTCTCTAACAGTTCGTCCAAAACAGACTATATAGATTTGGACTTTAATATTGTTTTGATCATATCTCACTCATTTTATGGATTCCATTGAGTGGCCAATCTCACATATGTAAAATTCACTTATATTACTGTATATTAAATTATCCAAGCTACTTTAACAAGTTATCATATAGTTCTTTACTGTTTTATACAGCCTACATTTTTAGCCATGATTTTAACATCCTTTCATGTAGCTTTTAATCATTTTAACCAAATTTATCAACACCAAATCCCCACATAATATTTTGATCATCATTCATCATCATATACATATACATAAATGAAGAAAAATACAAGATTACATATTAAAAATAACAAGATGATAGGGATAAATAATCTCTAAACCACCAAGATGATGAAAAGATAGAATTTTGATGAACAGGGATTGGTTCCTTGTTACCAAATCTTCAACTTTAGCAAGGAAACTTCTTAAGTTCTTCAAATGGATAAACACCTCCATGAAATCAGACCTAAACTCCTTCTTTAAAATCAGCCCAAAGACCTCCATGAAAACTCCTTTTCACATGTTATAATCACCTCCAATCTTCATCTTTTCAAGTAGGCTTCAACATATGTTGATTATAGCCTTTTCTTATGGTTAAAATTTGATGAAAATATTGATAGGAGGTTGGCTATGGACGTTCATAGAGAGAGAAGAGAGTGTTTGAGTGGTTTTGCAGGTATGAAATGAGAAATGGTTTATGGTGTAGCTAGTTTTGTTAGTTGGTGGTTTGTGTATGCACTAAGGACATGTGTCCTTAGTGTGTATATAAACTTGACACCACATATGGTGTGTTGGCTAAGTCTTGCCACCCATAGTGGGGGTGAGGCAAGTGTAAACTTGTCTCATCTCCACTAATTTACGGGTACTCCTCGATTCTAGTTTCCTCGATTTACGTGCCCTCAGGTCATTTTACGAAAGATGTTTTTATAAATTATGAATCAACGGTGCAAAACGAATCAAATAAAAATTGTCTCATAAAAAACGGAGTTCAAAAACGTAATTACGTAAACCTAGGGTTTCCGGTTTAGTCGTAAAGGACGTTAAATTATTCACGTAAGCTCTAATTTCTTCTCGTAAATTTGTGAGTTTATGAACCAACACAAATTTAAATTCCAAAATAATATTCAAGAATAAATTTATTTTTCTGAAATGTCGGGCTGTCACCCAAAATGGTGTATGTAAACGTAAGCACGTAACGTAGAATTCTCCGGTTTAGACGTAGTCGATGCTACTTCAAGACGTAAACCCAAATTTCTTCCTAAAAATGAGTGAGTTCATATTATAACACTAAAATAATGTTTTTAAATAATACTTGAGAATAAAATATCGATCATAAATTGATGGATTGTCACAGCATTTACCCCTAAACAGGATCTTTGTCCTCAAAGATCGATTTATCTTACTACTCGCTTCTTATAGAGTTAAAGCCATGTGGGTATTTCCTCCACATTAGGTCTTTTCTCTCAAGTGTAATTCATTACAATACGCGAGTTTTTTCAAACATAACTACGGGAATACGATCAGGCTTAATGTTGACTTACTTTCTCTATCCATGACATTCACGGGTTTTTGATTAATGCAACTTTTCGCCGATCTAAACTTCATCAAGAAGTAGTCAGATTGTCACTTGATAGATATTTTATCAAGTTCGATATACGAAACATAATTCACGTAGCCCTTGAAGTCCTAGGGTAGATCCAGCTTATATTCCTTTCAAACAAACTTTTACATTATCTCAATTGTCCCATACAACGGGGACTTATTTCCCATGATCTTTCAGTTCATCAGTTCATTTTTCCAAGGTAAAAGTTTTTGGAATAACTTCGCTACCCATCCTACACTTCAAGATCTACATTTCATATTCACATAACCTCCTGCTCACTACTGGCAGTCAATAATCAAATCCTAATTTCAACAATCATTTCAGGTCTCGCGGGTCAGGTATTTTGTAAGGTTATTTTTGTCATCATAGGCAACCTTAAACCTAAAAGACATGTCCAACTCACAATGGGTGTATGTCGGGTGTCTTCATCCCAATTCTCACCTACAGGTGCTCTTATATTTAGATCCTCACAAGATTTGATCTTGATCCTAATACGATAATTATCATTGATAATCTCTCCAAAGGAAAACGATTATACGGTTCATTACCAAAGGTCAATCATTCAAACATAAAACAAGACTTCTAGTGTTTTGTATCATTACTTTACCTCGTCCCTTCGATTGGGGTGGTAAACAGTACTCTCATCAAGGTTCGTTCCCAATGACTTCTGAGTAAATATCTAGAAATTCGATGTGAAGCGAGAATCTTGATAGAGATGATCGATACAGGCACACTATGTTTACACAACTCCTTTAAATACAAAAGAGTCAAATTCTTCATCGAGAATCTATCATTAACAAGAATGATATTAGCAGATTTGGTCAGTCTGTCGACGATGACCCAAATCGATTCAAATTCAGATGATGACCTTTGCAATAGTTAGACGTTTACTAATGTATGAGGCGATGTCTGCCTTCATAATTTGCCATCAGTACAACTTCTTCAAATAAAGATACATTAAATCAGAAATGGCATGAATAGAATACTTAATCTTATGAGATTCCAATATGACTAAATCTCGAAATCCTCCATATTTAGGCAACCACAAGCGGCCTTTAAAACATTTAACACCGTCGGCTTCTCAATTCTAATGGTTCACATTAGCCGCGAACCCCTTTTTATTATCTATATTATCCTTCTTACAAGCATCAGCTATTTTTAAATTGCTCGGCAATTTATTTTGCACAGTCCTCACTAAGGGACACATCCTAATTGATTTGTTATCCTTTCTACATAACGTGTCAGTATCTACATTCACCTTTCCTTGGTGAAATAATTATCATGACCACAATTCACTCAGAAATTCTTTCTTCATATTTTTTATGTTTTAGTTTCGTCTCAACTATCACTTTTATCAGTTTTGCTCAATCCGACGTTTAAAGCGTCTATAAATATTCAAAGTAATTAAATAATAAATATTTAATTTTTATGAAATGTAAACGTAAAAAGTTTTAAATTTCTTAGTTCATTCAGTTATAGAAAAATGTTCAAAATAAATTTGAATTTAATTAACACGATTTTTGTTGATTTATCGAGAATATTTAACAAGATTTGTAAATGTTTGAAAAATCTTTGTTTATTCTTTGGTCAAAATTTTCTTAGTTTGAAAAGAAAAAATTGTCGTTCCAAATTCCAAATCATGGTTTAAATGGTTTCCTCGATCCCTCTTAGGTTGTCTTGAGGTATGCACAGACATTTACCCCTAAAGGAGTTTAGTTAAATGTTTTGGGTATAAGGGAATGATTCCTTAAAAATCCTTTGATAAAATATCTGTCAAAACATTTTTGCACTTTTCTTTTTGTTAAAACCCAAAGCCTTAATGGCTCTAATTTTTGAAGAGTCAGTATAGATTTCATTACCATTAATTACACGGTCAAATAATGTAAAGGATTAAACCTTAAATCACATGTTAAATACTCAAGGTACAGGTTTTCATTGCTCGGCCAATTCAGGACAGTCTATAAATGATTATTAACTCCTTCCTATTCTTATAAACAAACAAATGGTCCTTAATGATCACAAGGATTAATTTATCAAATTACAGCCTACACACGTGATTCACCAAATTTATGGATGCTACATGTGCATTGGTCAATCCAAACGACATCACATGAAACTCATAATGTTCATTACAAGTTCTGGATGTAGTGATTGGAATATATCATCTTCTTCGCGGACGCGAAGTTGATGATAACCATGTCGTGGATCAAATTTTGAATATACGCCAGAACCTTGTAAATGATCGAACAAATCTTCCATCTTGAGTAATGGATATAGATTTTCGATAGTCAATTTACCTAGTTCACGGTAATCAATAAATATAAGGAATGATAACAACATAGATCTTCACAATGACGAGCTTGATAGAATAAAATCCTTCTCCGACAACTCTCTCAGTTGTACGGTAATTCTTTTAATTCAGATGGTGCTGACGTATAGTGCACACGCCACAGGTGCAGCACCGGGAATATAATCAATACTAATTTCAACCTGCCTTAATGGCAAAAGTCTAGGTAATTCACCAGCAAATACCTCCTAAAGTTTCAGATAACAGAAACATCTTTTAATAAATTTACTTTAAGTTCTTTCTAGATTACAAGATCTATGACTAGTTAATACTTCGCTTTTGGCTAGGTATAAAATCTTTATCGTCCGAATCTTTTCGAATTGAAAACCGGTCTTAAGTGCGACTCAATCGTCTTTTGGTGAATCAAGAGAATGGTTTGGTTGATTTATTTTAATCTAATAGCAAGTAATTAAAGTGTCGTTGAGTAAAATGGAAGTTAAAAGATTAATTCTGAATGACGAGTGAAAATAAATGCATATAAACTTAAAGGTAAAATGGAAAAGTACTAACACACTAAATAAAACTAACACTTGGAAAATTTTCTGAAAATAAAAAGTACTATAAGAAAGTAAGATCGAAAGAAACCAAAACAAGCCAAAAGAGGCCCAGATCGGAATGTATTCCGATCTGGTGGTCGGAATATAGCTAAAACACCCAATCGGAATGTGGGACACAAAGGGTCAATCGGAATATCCAACCAATCGGAATAAAGTGCAAAGTTAACCAATCGGAATAACAAGGGACGAGCACCAATTGGAATAATCAAAAGAAGGGCAAATCGGAATACTTAGATTACAATTCAAATCGGAATACGCAGAAAAACCACCAATCGGAATACTAAAGTGGGATCCCGTCGGAAAGTCAAAACCCTTTTCTGATTGGACTCAATCGGAAAGAGGGGTGGCTGATCGGAAAGCCTCGATCGGAAAGGGGAGTTTGTTGCTGCTCGGAAAAGGGACCAATCGGAAAGGGGTTTTAAACCCTTTCCTAAAATTGTGGAAATCGGTTAAGCTAGTTAATAAGCTATATAATAAGCTTACCACAAAACTAGCCCAAATCAATGCCTAAACCGGATCAAATAAGCACTATAATCAACTTATCCGACTCGAAATTAAGCAACTTTTTAGATTAAACAATAAAAACATAAACTTTTTAAGGAAGATTTTTATAAACTAAATAAGCTAATCATAAAAATAAGCCAATAAGCACAAAAGTCTTAAAGCTTAATCAAAGGAAAACTTATGAAATGATCAAAAGATTAACTTTTTAAGCACGAAATCAATTAGAACAACACGGATCACATGATAATCGCACCAAAATCAATCTTAAATCAAAGAAAAGTAGAATGAGATTAAGAAATAAAAGCTTAAAATGGAACTTGATTAATAAAAATAAGCAATACAAAGTGTTTAATACTTGAAAGATTAAGAAAAAGATGAAATTTAGTGAGAGAAAGTTTAAGACTTCCTCTCTCTAAAACTAGAGAAAACTAAGAAAAAGTGAAAACTAACTAAAAATCTAACCACCCTCCTAATGACTATTAGGAGGGTATTTATAGGGAAGGTGGAAGGAGTGCATGTGTTGCATCTTCTTTCTTGCTTTCTTCACGTTTTCTCGACTCGACTTTAATTCTTCGTCTTTGTCGTCTCGGGATTTGAACTTGTCTTTTAATTTTCTTCTTCTATTAGACTTAAGTTCTTCGACTTCGTTAAACTTCCGTCTTTTGACTTTTTCTTCGATAAATCTTCAGAATAGGCCTTGGACTTCCGTTCTTTTTGCACTCTTGATCTTTTGACTTCGTCTTTTCCCGTTTTCTTCGATAAAAGCCCGTGTTTTCTTCCTTTTTAATATTTTGGTCCTAAACACAATAAAAACACAAACCACGCATAATTCCGACTTTTACGACATAAATCACACGTTTTGGTCTTGTTATTATTGGAAATAAGTGGTAAAAGGATAAGTGTTTTCACACTTATTAAATCCCCTACACTTGACCATTGCAATGCCCTCATGCAATGCATTAATTTTAAAGCACGGTTTACATTTTCCATCATAAATAACCCACCTTGGCCTTTATTAAATACTAAACATAAAAGATAGAAATAAGTAAAGAAATTAAAAACTTACATTGGGTTTTGGCGGCCATGAACGTTTATCATCCTCAAGTTTCACGTTCCCCATACCAAGCTTAAAAACGAGATCATTGTTATTATAAGTTAGCAAACTATCACGACTCATGTGGGTCAATTATTCACTTAGACTCCCTTATTCCTAAGTGTATCTCTTATATTTTATTTTTGTCTTGAATGATCACAAGGATGCATTGTTTGACTTATTTCGATAGTTATTTAGTCTGAAAATAAGGTGAACGATTTAATCAATAGTTAGCTAAAGGACCAAATCTTTTAAAACTGCTTCTCGGGACCTCATAAAGTTCATATCTTGGCATAACTCGCTTCGCGATTTGAGACCTTTCTCGGACCGATATTTGGCCGGGACTTCATACTTCGAATCTTGAGAGACGTTCTTGAAATAATGGTCTTCTCTTCATAATAGAAATTTCTTCACTTGAAGTTTTGAGAGATTCTTCATCTTTGGACCACGACTTCTTCATTTTTCTCCAATCTTTATTTTGGACTTTGATATACAACGATCCGCCTCCTTTTAGGACTTGGATCTATTTATCCTCATACCTTGTTAGGGTATTTTTGGATAGACTTCTCCATGACTTTTGGGGAGTATTTGCTTTTCGTCGTGTGTCTCGATCCTTCATATTGATTTTCGATAAATGATTCTTCACATCACTTTTGGATCTTTAGCAACAAAATGTAGCCCTCATGCCTTGTTAGGGCCTTTTCGGACTCGCCAATCTTCGCATCCCGCTTCAATAAGTTATGCCTTGGCTATGAACTCTAATTCGTACCGAGCAACTTTTAAACGATCTGGGGCTAGAAGCTAAGTAACCTTTTAAATCATACAACCTTATTTATTGCAGATAAATTTATTAACAAGCGGAGGGAGAATAGGGTAATAATAAACTCACATAAATTCACGAAAGAATACCGGACTTATAATTGGCTCTATCATCTCTCGTACTCCATAGTTTAAAATCTCAAGGAATGAGACTCGTGGATGCTTAGCCTATTAAATCAAAGTTTTGGGTTTTCGAGTCGCCTATAGGATCTTGTAAATTCTTAGACTTTTTCAAGTTTAAAAATTGCGTTTTAAAGTTCCCTTGATAAACGACTCTCTAGGATCAATTATAGGAACTTGCGAAAAGTTCTTCTTCTTAACCCGTGAGAGATAAGACTTTCGCGTTTTATAGCTCCCTATATAAAAGCCTAGCAAAACTTGACTTAAACACTTTAAGGATACTAGCTAGAGTAAACTTAGGCAAGTAAACTCGGGTTGAGTCACAATGTTCACGACTAAGAAAAATCTAAAACCACTTTATTGAAAATTTATTCTAGCAAAGGAAACATAACAAAGGCAAATACAACTATACAACTAGGCCAAAATAGATTAAAAATTTTGAAAAATGTCGAAAAATCAAATTTTCCGGTTAAAATGAGGGCAATTTCATGGAAAAGACCACTTACTTCGATAGAAGTCCCCCCTACACTTGAGATAAACATTGTCCTCAATGTTTAAGCATGTGGGAGTAAACTCCCCTACATTTATGACATTGTGCACTTTGTTTAAATCTTGCTAAGGAAAGGACAACTAAAGTGAATTCAATGTGAACATATAAAATATGAAATATTGAATCACGAGAGTTTAGGATAGAACCGGGAAGATGGGAACACGGTATCACGGTTCGTCAAAAGTCATCAAGATGCTCGCTGAAGCTTTTAATCCCTGCACAGCACAAGAAACAAGACAACAAACATATGCGGGGGTCCCCCTACACTTATTATGAAAGCAGTAAAGGATAGAACACGGGTTGCCTCCCGAGAAGCGCTTGTTTT
This sequence comes from Glebionis coronaria, assembly GCA_025667525.1. NCBI lineage: Eukaryota > Viridiplantae > Streptophyta > Magnoliopsida > Asterales > Asteraceae > Glebionis > Glebionis coronaria. Next base: position 167,129,571 of record CM046882.1, on the reverse strand, counting down.
TGTTCACCGAGTCATGAGCCTGACTCGACCCAATTTTAGTTCATGGGGAACGTGGTGAGGGATGGAATCATCTCCTGAGAGATGTCCTCACCAAAGTACAGCTTCAAACGCTGGCCATTCACCTTGAAATTAGGCCCATTTGGCTGAGAAAGCTCAATGGTCCCATATGGAAAGACTTTGGCGACGGTGAATGGACCAGTCCAGCGGCTCTTCAACTTGCCAGAGAAGATCTTCAACCGAGAGTTAAAGAGTAAGACTTGGTCACCAACGTGGAACTCTCGGTTCTTGATTTTAGCATCGTGGATAATCTTCATCTTCTCTTTGTATATCAGCGAGTTCTCATAAGCTTCATTCCTTAGTTCATTTAGCTCGTTGAGTTGAACCTTACGATGATCACCAGCTTTGTTGATGTCGAAGTTAGCCCACTTCAAGGCCCAGTGTGCCTTATGTTCCAGCTCGATGGGTAGGTGGCAGGCTTTCCCGTACACAAGACGATAAGGTGTACAACCGATCGGGGTCTTGTAAGCAGTACGGAAAGCCCATAGAGCATCATCTAACTTATCGGCCCACGCGGCGCGATGCTCTCCCACAGTACGCTCAAAAATTCTCTTCAAGCCACGATTGGAAATTTCGGCTTGCCCATTGGTTTGGGGATGATAGGCGGTGGAAAGACGGTGATTGACACCATACTTAGCCATGACTCTTGCAAATTGATCGTTGCAAAAATGAGTCCCGCGATCACTGATGATAGCACGAGGAACGCCAAAACGAGCGAAAAGCTGCTTCAAAAAGTTCACAACCACCCTCGCATCATTCGTAGGAAGAGCCTTAGCTTCAACCCATTTAGAAACGTAGTCGACGGCGACGAGGATGTACTTGTTCCCTTTGGATGATGGAAATGGCCCCATAAAGTCGATGCCCCATACGTCAAAGATTTCACATTCCTGTATGAAATTTTGAGGCATCTCATCCTTATGTGTGATCTTGCCCTGACGTTCGCAAGCATCACAATGCTTAACCATTTTGTGAGCGTCACGATAAATGGTGGGCCAGTAGAATCCGGAATCAAACACTTTCTTAGCGGTGTAGTTGGGACCAAAGTGACCACCGGTGGGTCCTTTGTGGCAAGCTTGGAGGATGTCAAAAGCTGTCGGTCCGTCAACACATCGACGAATAATCAGATCAGCACACTGTTTGATTAGATAAGGGTCATCCCAAAAGTAAGTCTTAACATCATTCAAGAACTTTTTCTTTTGTTGGGATGTTAACCCTTGGATGAGAATACCACCCTCTAAGTAGTTTGCAATGTCCGCAAACCACGGGGTGCCATCAAGATTGAGATTTATAGACATTAAGGTCTCAAGGGGGAAAGAGTCATTTATCTCTGTGTTCGGATGATCCCCTTGATATGGATCCTCAAGTCGACTCAGATGATCCGCGGCCAGGTTTTCGGCTCCCTTCTTGTCACGAATTTCAATGTTGAATTCTTGAAGGAGAAAAACCCAGCGAAGAAGTCTTGGCTTAGCATCATGCTTTGTCATCAAGTACTTCAACGCGGAATGGTCCGTGTATACGATGGTGGGGGATAAAACAAGATAGGGGCGAAATTTTTCAAAAGCATAGACAACAGCTAAAAGCTCTTTTTCGGTTGTCGTATAATGCAATTGAGCCCCTGTCATTGTTTTGCTAGCGTAGTGGATTGGTTGGAAGTGTTTATTCACTCTTTGGCCCAAAACCACACCAATAGCAAAGTCGCTAGCATCGCACATCAATTCAAAAGACAGCTCCCAGTTAGGGGTAACCAAGACCGGTGCCTTCGTTAGCTTATCCTTAAGAAGATTGAAGGCTTCGAGACACTCTTTAGAAAAGATAAAAGGAGTATATTTTTCCAAGAGGTGGGTCATCGGGCGAGCGATTTTAGAGAAATCTTGAATGAATCGACGATAGAAGCCCGCATGACCCAGAAAGCTTATCACACCCTTCACGGTTGAAGGTGGAGGTAATTTGGCTATGACATCAACTTTAGCACGGTCGACTTCAAGACCGGCTTTAGAGATTTTGTGTCCTAGCACGATGCCTTCTTTTACCATAAAATGGCATTTTTCCCAATTCAGAACAAGGCGAGTGTCTCCGCACCTCTTAAGCATACGTTCCAAATTGGAAAGGCAAGAAGAGAAGGAATCTCCGAAGACCGAGAAATCATCCATGAAGACTTCCATGGTTTGCTCAACCATGTCATGGAAGATAGCCAACATGCACCTTTGGAAAGTCCCGGGGGCATTGCATAAGCCAAAAGGCATTCTTTTATAAGCAAAGGTGCCATAGGGACAAGTGAATGTTGTCTTCTCTTGATCTTGGGGATCGATGGGTATTTGAAAATAACCCGAGAAACCATCAAGAAAGCAGTAATATTCATTACCAGCTAAACGTTCAAGCATTTGGTCCATAAAAGGTAGAGGGAAATGATCATTTCTCGTGGCATCACTGAGTTTGCGGTAGTCTATACAAACTCTCCACCCAGTAACGAGACGGGTAGGAATCAACTCGTTGTTTGCATTGGGCACAACGGTGATTCCGCCTTTCTTAGGCACACAATGGACTGGACTAACCCATGGTGAATCCGAAATAGGGTAAATCATACCCGCATCAAGAAGTTTGATAACCTCTTTTTTGATGACTTCATGGATTTTAGGATTCACCCTTCGTTGGCTTTGAATTGTGTGCTTAAAGTCGTCCTCCATGAGAATTTTATGTGTGCAAAAGTGAGGATCAATTCCGCGGATGTCGGAGATTTTCCAAGCGATAGCTCGTTTATGCTTCTTCAACACAGCGACAAGTCGGGCTTTTTCGTCTTCCTTGAGATCCTTTGCGATGATGACCGGTAGCTTCTCGTCGTCTTCCAGAAAAACGTACTCAAGATGAGGAGGTAGGTCCTTAAGCTCAAGAGTAGGAGGATCCTCAATAGATGGTGAAACTAACGATGGATCATCATTAATCACCGCTTTAGGAGCAGGAGGAGGCAGCGGGTCCTTATTGAGAAGTCTCTCAATAGTACGAATATCTTCATCCTAATTGGTGGACAATTTATCATACTTAATATCGAGAGGACCCAAGCTAGCTTCAAAATCATCCAAGTCACTTTCTCCGAAAGGAGTCAATGCTGGAGCAATTGAGGCAACGGTCTCAACATTGGGTAGAGAAGAAGGAGTACTTTTACAAGCATCATGAAAATGCTCTTCACAAGCCTCATCGAGAACATCAATAGCATTAACACTCTCATATGAATAAGGTTGCTTAGAAATCTTACCCATGTTGAAGACAATTTTATCGTCACCAACTCTCATGATTATTTCGCCCGCGGCGACATCAATAAGAGTGCGACCGGTCCTCAGGAATAGACGTCCAACGATTAATGGAACACGAGGGTCCATCTCGTAATCAACGACAACAAAATCCGCCGGGAAGGTGAATTTGTCGACGCCAACAAAGACATCTTCGGCTATCCCCACTGGATAAGCAACCGTACGGTTGGCTAATTCCAAAGTCATTTTGGTGGGGACTAGCTCGGGGAGAGATAATTGCTTCCAAACACTTAACGGCATTAAGTTTATACTGGCACCTAGATCGGCTAGGGCCATGCAATTCTCTACTCCCGGGAAGTTGCAAGGAATCAAGAAGCGACCCGGATCACCAAGTTTGGTGGGCAATTTCCTTAAGAGCACTGCGGAGCAATTCTCATTAAGGTGGGTCTGAGCAATGTCAAGAAGCTTTTCCTTATCACTTAAAATATCTTTAAACATCTTAGCGTATTTGGGCATGTGAGCGAGAGCCTCGGCAAAGGAGATGTTAAAATTCAATTGTTTAAACATTTTTAGAAAGTTTGAAACCTGAATATCATCCTTGCTCTTTTGCTTCTCTTTCCTCAACCTTGAAGGATAAGGTATATTGGATGAAGAAGAAGGCTTTAAGGGAATAGGATCACTCACAACCACGGGTGGTGGGGAAATGAGGATAGAAGGTGAAGGAGGTGGGGAAAGTTGCTCTTTTTCCTTGTTCACAATCACCGGTGGAGGTGTAGGAAGCTCGGGTTCCATATAACCTTTTCCACTACGAGTGGTGATTGCTTTCATCTCCCCTCTTGGATTCGCAACGGTATTACTCGGAAGAGTACCCGAAGAAGAGGGTTGATTACTTTGGATGAGCGAACCAATCATATCACGAAGGTGAAGAGCTTGATTATTAAAAGAGTTTTGCATGTTCATATTAATCTCATTGCTGTGTTTGGCCATATCATTCCTTAGCTCGGCTCGAATATCGCTCCCTTGTTTCACCATGTCATTCTTCAAGTTGACAAATTGACTCTGAAGATTCGTCACCAGCTCACGATTAGTCTTCATGAAAGTCTCGACGTCTGGACTCACAGCCATCGGTTGATTGAGAGGTGGAGCTTGGTAAGCTTGAGAATTTCCTTGAGTTGGGTATGGGTTTCTTTGGGATTGATACTGATTGTTTGCACGAGGTTGGGATTGATTGTTTCGGTTAAAGCTTTGTTGTTGGTTTTGGTTGGTAGGAGGGAAACCGGGAGGAGCAAGATAATTGTTGGAACGATAACTTAGCAAGCCACGGTCTCCTTGAGGGCGGGTTTGATAGCCTCCCGTGGGATAAGTGCCGTAAGTTGCGTTAACGTTTTCAGAATAATTGCCTTGGGTAGAAGGACAATCATTATAAGAGTGAGGGCCACCACATGTGTCACGAGAAATAGCAACGGCTTTAGCTTGTTGAAAGTGGTTTGTGGCCATGGCCATGAAATTCTTGTTCATTTCAGCGAGTTGTCGAGAAATTTCAGACATTTCAGGATTGGAGGTAGTAGAAGAAACATTGACTCTCGAGTTAGATCTTGAGGATGCGGATGAATCCCAATTCTTGTGGTGAGAAGTCATGTTTTCGATCAACTCTTGACACTCCTCCGGTCTCCTTTTCATAAAGGTACCACCGGCGGCGGCATTGATCGTGTCACGATCACGAAAAGTGAGACCATTGTAGAAGGTGTCAATGAGAGTGACGGGGAGCATATTGTGATTAGGACAGCGGTCGATCAAATCATTGTAGCGTTCCCAAGCATCGAAAAGCGATTCATCATTCTCTTGCATAAATCCACTGATTTGGTTACGAAGGCTAGTGACCATGGATGGGGGAAAGTAGCGCGATAAAAAGCGTTGAGTCATGTCATTCCACGTATGAATAGAATTCTTAGGAAGACGGTCAAACCATTTTTCGGCATGGTGAGAAAGCGAGTGTGGAAAAAGTTGGAGGCGAAGGTCATCCATAGAAACACCGGAGCACTTCATGCTTTGGGTCATGGTAATGAATTTGTCGAGGTGTTTGTTGGCATCATCATCCGGAATTCCACGAAATGGGTTCGTTTGCACTTGTTGTATCATGTGATGCTTCAACGAAAACTCCTGAGCCGTGACGTGCATTGGCGCAATCGGGCCTCCGCGTCCGTTCATGGTGGGTTGGCACAATTCCTCCATGGTTCGTAAATCTGGTAGAAGGACATTGTTGTTGTTGTTGTTGTTGTTGTTATTCAAATTGTGTTGAGGTGGGTGATTATTGTTGTTGTTAACACCAGCCATATCTAAATCTTCACGAGTCTCGGGCTCAGAATAGTTCGTAGATCTAGTACGCATGCACCTGCAGAAGAAAAATATACACAAAGAGAATAATATTTTTGGTTTTTATAGGTTTTTTAATGTTTTTGTATTTTTGAAGAGTTTTATATCTTTTTAGAATTTTTGAAAATTTTTATAGCAATGAAAATAACGTTCAAAGAACGGATCCTAAAATTCAGTGCGTCTCTCACTAGAAACCGTTTATCGTAACGAAAAGAGCCGGCAACGGCGCCATTTAATACTTCGCTTTTGGCTAGGTATAAAATCTTTATCGTCCGAATCTTTTCGAATTGAAAACCGGTCTTAAGTGCGACTCAATCGTCTTTTGGTGAATCAAGAGAATGGTTTGGTTGATTTATTTTAAACTAATAGCAAGTAATTAAAGTGTCGTTGATTAAAATGGAAGTTAAAAGATTAATTCTGAATGACGAGTGAAAATAAATGCATATAAACTTAAAGGTAAAACGGAAAAGTACTAACACACTAAATAAAACTAACACTTGGAAAATTTTCTGAAAATAAAAAGTACTATAAGAAAGTAAGATCGAAAGAAACCAAAACAAGCCAAAAGAGGCCCAGATCGGAATGTATTCCGATCTGGTGGACGGAATATAGCTAAAACACCCAATCGGAATGTGGGACACAAAGGGTCAATCGGAATATCCAACCAATCGGAATAAAGTGCAAAGTTAACCAATCGGAATAACAAGGGACGAGCACCAATTGGAATAATCAAAAGAAGGGCAAATCGGAATACTTAGATTACAATTCAAATCGGAATACGCAGAAAAACCACCAATCGGAATACTAAAGTGGGATCCCGTCGGAAAGTCAAAACCCTTTTCCGATTGGACTCAATCAGAAAGAGGGGTGGCTGATCGGAAAGCCTCGATCGGAAAGGGGAGTTTGTTGCTGCTCAGAAAAGGGACCAATCGGAAAGGGGTTTTAAACCCTTTCCTAAAATTGTGGAAATCGGTTAAGCTAGTTAATAAGCTATATAATAAGCTTACCACAAAACTAGCCCAAATCAATGCCTAAACCGGATCAAATAAGCACTCTAATCAACTTATCTGACTCGAAATTAAGCAACTTTTTAGATTAAACAATAAAAACATAAACTTTTTAAGGAAGATTTTTATAAACTAAATAAGCTAATCATAAAAATAAGCCAATAAGCACAAAAGTCTTAAAGCTTAATCAAATGAAAACTTATGAAATGATCAAAAGATTAACTTTTTAAGCACGAAATCAATTAGAACAACACGGATCACATGATAATCGCACCAAAATCAATCTTAAATCAAAGAAAAGTAGAATGAGATTAAGAAATAAAAGCTTAAAATGGAACTTGATTAATAAAAATAAGCAATACAAAGTGTTTAATACTTGAAAGATTAAGAAAAAGATGAAATTTAGTGAGAGAAAGTTTAAGACTTTCTCTCTCTAAAACTAGAGAAAACTAAGAAAAAGTGAAAACTAACTAAAAATCTAACCACCCTCCTAATGACTATTAGGAGGGTATTTATAGGGAAGGTGGAAGGAGTGCATGTGTTGCATCTTCTTTCTTGCTTTCTTCACGTTTTCCCGACTCGACTTTAATTCTTCGTCTTTGTCGTCTCGGGATTTGAACTTGTCTTTTAATTTTCTTCTTCTATTAGACTTAAGTTCTTCGACTTCGTTAAACTTCCGTCTTTTGACTTTTTCTTCGATAAATCTTTAGAATAGGCCTTGGACTTCCGTTCTTTTTGCACTCTTGATCTTTTGACTTCGTCTTTTCCCGTTTTCTTCGATAAAAGCCCGTCTTTTCTTCCTTTTTAATATTTTGGTCCTAAAACACAATAAAAACACAAACCACGCATAATTCCGACTTTTACGACATAAATCACACGTTTTGGTCTTGTTATTATTGGAAATAAGTGGTAAAAGGATAAGTGTTTTCACACTTATTACTAGTTCATAACCATTCATGGTATAATTTCAAGTCTAAATACAGGATGTGGTCATCCATTAAGAATTATTTACATCACTTTTGATAATCAACATCTCATATTTTGGGGGAGTTCCACTGGAGTTCCCATCAACTAAGACAATGTCGTCATGTCATAATCAATCAATCCATTCTACTGGCACTACCAGCTTTTCAGTTTTATTGCCATTGATAAGATGTGAACTTCTCAAAAGACCAATAATAACTCATAACCCTTCACAAATTCAAGGATATCTGGAGACATAGCTAACATTAAAAGAGTAAGGTCGACGCATAATCTACGTGAGAGAATTCCAAATCAGATACAGACGAAAACATTAACGAATATGAGTCTATCCCATGTTTTCATGAATTGAGTACACATTCGAAAGCTCCTCGGATCGTTACCCAGGTCATTAAAATGAAATCTAATCAAAAAAATGATAGGAACGTCGATACATCCAGTCGGGTATCAATACTCGATAATTAGATACTTTTCCGAAGATTCTTACCATGCGAGAATTGGACAAGGGGAGGAGGTCAATTGTCAAATAAGACAATTTCCACAGATGATTAAATTTGTTTCAGAAAATAAATGGTACGGGCACATATGTATGTGTTTTTAACAATATGTCCCAATTTTGCACTTCTTGTAGATCTCATAGAAATTCAATTTTTCAAAATTACAAAGAAATGTAATGTTTATTAACAATTTCATGGTGACTACTAATCAGCCTTGCATGGTCCTTTCCAAATTGTATGTAGACGCGCAACTATATACACTTTAGGATTAACGATGCAATACTCAGTTCGTCAAAATTTTGTCATCATGTTTAAAATATATATATATTCATGCTTAATTTTGGAATAAGAATCAAAATGAATTTACAAAGATGTTCTTTGTTATTGAAACAATTAATTTTTCCAAAGTGTTCCATAAACAAATTTATTTCGGTAACAATTACTTAGAAATCTCACTTTAAATAATCCTTACAGTGAAGAAAGTTCAATTTTTCTCAAGGGATGCTGTTTTATCTTATAAAAACAATGAATGATCTGCAAAAGAGTGATGAAGAGTTGTTCACCAAGAACTAACTACAATAAGATAGGAAATGAGCTTAGCCAATTGATCATGAGGTTCGTGACCTCGATGGCACTCAGGAACACAAAGAGAAGAATTTACAACGCAACTCAAACCGAGATGAGTGCTTGTTCAATGGTTGCATCACTAATGCGAAGATTAGGATGAAGCAATAAAAGATAGATAACATCGATACATGTAAAATTTAGCAATCAAAGGTAGTCTTTTCATTAATCACAAACAAGTCAATATTATACCGTAACACATTACGTGTCAGTATGTCATACAATTCCAAGAACTCATCCTACCAACTGATGACTCTCTTAAGTTAGGGATTTTTAAAAGATGCTAAAATTAATACTAATCTACAAGAGTCATTAGGTGTTCCACCTGTCCCAGAAGATCCATTGGTCCTAATTTAGAAGAAGATTTATTCGATTTATTTCTTGTACACTAGACATCCTCGTCATTGGACAATGGCCTAGGAACAACCCTTAACACGAACCAACAATAATTTAAAACCTTATAATTCAATCACAGGACTTAACAACTTCCTCTTAACAATCTCATATTACATACGAGTTAAATTTTACTTTATTCAAGTTTTCAACCAACTTATACTCAAGTCGATATCCTACCTTATTCTCCAATACTTCAACCTTATTCTTCGATCTTGAAAGGGAAATTAAAGCTCAATCTGAACAACACTTAATTTTCAATCCTATAGCTTCTTACAACAATAGTTATCAACTGAGTCACTAGTATGAAATGACTCACACATTCAATTAGACTTCTCGGAAAGGTACTAGTTGCATGAGGCTTTTGGGTAATGGTTCCAATGACAGCCTCAAGTGCAACATTCACCCTTTCGATTTCAAATTTAAGAATTGGGTGACAACGAATCAGATGACACCTTTCCAGGTGGTAACGTTTTATCAAACTCCACTCTATAAGGAAAGATCCTCATGACATTGATATCAGTTTTAATCTCGCCAATTCTTCTTCAATATCACAATCAATTAATATCTACATTTCTACGAATATCAACCATTTTGTTGGGATCATAAATATCCACAACTTGATTTAGATCTGAAATAGCTAGAATTTCCTATAGGAATAGCTTCGGTTTATTTGCTAGGGGAATTAGGGTTTTTTGTGACAATATACGTCGTATAAATACCTCGTATAAATATTAAAATAATCATCAAACAATCATGAATCAAATTATAACATATATATATATATATATATATATATATATATATATATATATATATATATATATATATATATATATATAAGCCTTTAGACCCGTCCAGTGGACGGGCTAGCTTTAAGTATATATATTTTTAATGAAAATTGAATTTATGTGTGTTTGTATTAGAAGTTTAGTATATGTACTGTTCGTTATGGCATTTATATTTTAAAAACGTAGCATAGATTAGACGAAAATAACGTAGTTTAAGATATTTTATTTATTTAAAAATATTATGAGTTAACTGAATTTGGATACGTTAACGGTATGAATAAGTTTGTTACATTAATTTTTTTTAGAATTTTAATAATATTGTATAAATATTTTATGTATTTTTGAATTTTGTGAGGTAATAAATTTTGTATATGTTAATGTTATGAATAATGTTTTTACATTAATTTTTTTTGAAATTAATATTATTCTTTTGCATTTTTATAGAATTTTATATTTAAGGCATTGTTTCACCATCCTTCCTTGTATATTTTTATAGAATTTTGTATTTATGGCATCATTTATAATTCCTATATATTTTTTTATAGAATTTTGTATTTAAGTCATCATTTGTAATTCCTATTTTATTTTTGAAGCATTTTATGGAATCACTATATAGAATTTTGTATATAAGACATTGTTTACCATCCTTCCTTATATATTTTTACAAAATTTTGTATTTAAGACATCATTTGTTATTCCTATATATATTTTTATAGAATTTGTATTTAAGGCATCATTTGTAATTCCTATTTTATTTTTGAAGAATTTTATAGAATCATTTTTATAGAATTTTTTATTTAAGGCATTGTTTCACCATCCTTCCGTATATATTTTATAAAATTTTGTATTTAAGGCATCATTTGTAATTCTTATATAAATTTTTATAGAATTTTGTATTTAAGGCATCATTTTTAATTCCTATTTTATTTTTGAAGCATTTTATGGAATCATTTTAATAGAATTTTGTATTTTATGCATTGTTTCACCACCATTCCATATATATTTGTATAGAATTTTGTATTTAAGGCATCATTTATAATTTCTATATTTATTTTTATAGAATTTTGTGTTTAAGTCAACATTTGTAATTCCTATTTTATTTTTGAAGCATTTTATGGAATCATTTTTAAAGAATTTTGTATTTAAGGCTTTATTTCACCATCCTTCCTTATATATTTTTATAGAATTTTGTATTTAAGGCATCATTTGTAATTCCTATATATATTTTTATAGAATTTTGAATTTAAGGCATCATTTGTAATTCCTATTTTATTTTTGAAGTATTTTATATTTAAGGCATTGTTTCACCATCATTCCTTATATATGTTTATAGAATTTTGTATTTAAGGCATTATTTTTAATTCGAATATATATTTTAACTGAATTTTATATTTAAGGCATCATTTGTAATTCATATTTTATTTTTGAAGCATTTTATGGAATCATTTTTATAGAATTTTATATTTAAGGTATTGTTTCACCATCATTCCATATATATATTTAAAGAATTTTGTATTTAAGGCATCATTTGTAATTCCTATATATATTTTTATAGAATTTTATATTTAAGGCATCATTTGTAATTCCTATTTTATTTTTGAAGCATTTTATGGAATCATTTTTATAGAATTTTGTATTTAAGGCATTGTTTCACCATCATTCCTTATATATTTTTATAGAATTTTGTATTTAAGGCATCATTTGTAATTCCTATATATATTTTTATAGAATTTTGTATTTAAGGCATCATTTGTAATTCCTATTTTATTTTTAAAGCATTTAGGGAATCATTTTTATAGAATTTTGTATTTAAGTTATTGTTTCACCATCCTTCCTTATATATTTTTATAGAATATTGTATTTAAGGCATCATTTTTAATTTCTATATATATTTTTATTGAATTTTGTATTTAAGGCATCATTTGGAATTCCTATTTTCTTTTTGAAGCATTTTATGGAAACCCTTTAATAAATTATATGTGTCATTTTTGTAGAATTTTGTATTTAAGGAATTGTTTCACTATCCTTCCTATATAAGGGTTTTTGATTTGATTTGATTTGATATATGATCCAGGTTATATATATATATATATATATATATATATATATATATATATATATATATATATATATATATATTAAAATAACGCTTCTCAGTCTGGCCGTGTCGGTAACTCAGGAATTTTTCAGCACCGTTACAGTCAAAAGATTTTTAGACATTTTGAGAAAAATGTTTATGGTTAAAAGATTTTGAAATGTTTTATTCCAAACCATGGTTTTTTTAAAAATCTTTCGTTCTCTATAACGAGAGTTCTGGTACCAAACTGTAACACCCCCAAATATTCATACTTTTGTTCAGCGGAAGAGTCGTTGGTGTTACGGGATAGCACATTACTCAAATCATAGACAACGCTTAAAAATCGCGTCGTTTAATAATAAAGCATTTTCCATTCATAAATATGAAATTACATAGGTCCCAAGTCATAGTATTTCGTACAAGTTTTGCAAATCATTTGAATGGAAATTGTTATTTAAATGCGAGCCATAAATTCTTGTCGTCTTCCCGAGAATTACCTTCAAGTACCTGAGATAAAACATGTTAAAAGAAAAGGTCAGCGAAAAACGCCGACTGAGTTCATAGAGTTTAATGAAATCCATTAATATATCATCGGTAGGCTTTGTGGTAAATCATACTATAGGCTTTTGCCTTCAAAATCATTATACGAACCAATGTCGTAAAAGCATCATACAATACGTTTTATAACGTTGTATAGAGTTAAATAAAAACTGTTATATGAATATGGTTATGTAAAACCAAAACACGAACATAATATCAATAATAAGACCCCGTATTGCTAGTCAGACAATATATTGTATTTCAGTGCGTATAGCAGTATTTTCGTTATTGGATTATTATAAGCCGCATGACATTGCTACCTTACTATAACAAACAACGGGTAGCTAACCCGAAACTCATTTGCCAATCTAAAACAGCGTGTCGTCACAATAATCACGCTTATTTAAATCTTCTCATACATAAATTCGCTTACCAATCAATGTGGCACACGGGGATCAACCGTCAAGGCGCGAACTGGGGTGATCTTCTCAAAATAGTACTATTATATGCATAAGCGTCTACCAAATCCCGGTAGTTCACAATTCATGCTAATGGGACTTTTAGTGACATAACCAAACTATAATAATCCATTTTATTTCATACGTCGGGTCATAAAATCATTCATCGGGTCATATAATCATTCGGGTCCAAATCAATAAACAAACAATCGGGACAACTGGTGTCCTATTTTATTAAAACTAACATGTTATCTCCCCCACGGGTTTATAAAATATTTCATAAAATAAAACATTTCATAAAACATTTAAAAGAGTGCGAGGCTATGAACTCAGATTGATTGGGAAAGGTGGGTTATCGGCGATTCGGATGTACGGTACGTGCTTCAATCACGGAAACCTAGACAAATAATACTCGTCTTAGACTCTTTTCCAATGACTTTATAAAAGCAATGCTATGTATATATATGATGATATTATAAGTATTGTGATGATCAAGTGGGTTTATATATCTTCATTCAACATTATAGTGTGATGTGTTAGTCAAATTGTTGACTAGTTTCACTAGTTTCAATCCAATTCCATATTGAGGCCTAATAAGCCCATTAAAGTCCAATACTTTATATTAGCCCAATTATAATTCTAATATCAGGCCTATACTCATATGTTGGGCCCAAATGGGTTAAACCCAATGAGTAAGTCCATTAGTGTTTATCCAAACTAATTGGGTCAATAGTCCAATAAGGCTACTTTGGCCCGTTAAATTCCATAAGTTATAAAGCTAGGGTTTTATTGGTTTTTACTTGTCAAATATACTTATATATCAGTATATGAGTTATAAAAAGTTTACATTAGACGGGTCCAACCGTCTAAGTTTTATTTGACGAAAACGTTAATTTTTCGGTTTTAGCCGAAAAGACGTAAAACTTATGTATATAGTTTTATAACTTATAAAACTTATCAAATTGTCATTTTTATAAAATGTTACATTTATTTATCAAAGTAAATATTTATTTATAAGTAATATATAAGTTAGTGGGTTTTAGGTATACATTTTATATTAGTTTTACTTGAGTGCTCATTTTATAATATATACATTTATTTACAAATCTGATTATTATTTTAACTTTCACCATTTTTACCATATCTTGAGTTCTATGAAGAGATAGAAGCTCATTTTTTGACAACACAAACTACATGATATGTGCTACAATTAACTCACGCTTAGATACTGCTCAATCATCTTCTAAATGTCTCTAACAGTTCGTCCAAAACAGACTATACAGATTTGGACTTTAATATTGTTTGGATCATATCTCACTCATTTTATGAATTCCATTGAGTGGCCAACTCTCACATATGCACAATTCACTTATCTTACTGTATATTAAATTATCCAAGCTACTTTAACAAGTTATCATATAGTTCTTTACTGTTTTATACAGCCTACATTTTTAGCCATGATTTTAACATCCTTTCATGTAGCTTTTAATCATTTTAACCAAATTTATCAACACCAAATCCCCACATAATATTTTGATCATCATTCATCATCATATATATATTCATAAATGAAGAAAATACAAGATTACATATTCAAAATAACAAGATGATAGGGAGAAATAATCTCTATACCACCAAGATAATGAAAAGATGGGATTTTAATGAACAAGGCTTGGTTACCAAATCTTTAACTTTAGCAAGGAAACTTCTTGAGTCCTTCAAATGGATGAACACCTCCATGAAATCAGCCCTAAACTCCTTCTTTAAAATCAGCCGAAAGACCTCCATGAAAACTCCTTTTCACATGTTATAATCACCTCCAATCTTCATCTTTTCAAGTAGGCTTTAACATATGTTGATTATAGCCTTTGCTTATGGTTAAAATTTGATAAAAATGGTTATAGGAGGGTGGCTATGGACGTTCATAGAGAGACAAGAGAGTGTTTGAGTGGTTTTGCATGTATGAAATGAGAAATGGTTTATGGTGTACCTAGTTTTGTTAGTTTGGTGGTTTATGTATGCACTAAGGACATGTGTCCTTAGTGTGTATATAAACTTCA
Source organism: Glebionis coronaria (assembly GCA_025667525.1). Taxonomy (NCBI): domain Eukaryota; kingdom Viridiplantae; phylum Streptophyta; class Magnoliopsida; order Asterales; family Asteraceae; genus Glebionis; species Glebionis coronaria. Next base: position 167,114,468 of record CM046882.1, on the reverse strand, counting down.
CACCATATATGGTGTGTTGGCTAAGTCTTTCCACCCATAGTGGGGGTGAGGCAAGTGTAAACTTGTGTCATCTCCACTAATTTACGGGTATCCCTCGATTCTAGTTTCCTCGATTTACGTGCCCTCGGGTCGTTTTACGAAAAATGTTTTTATAAATTATGAATCAACGCCACAAAACGAATCAAATAAAAATTGTCTCATCAAAAACGGAGTTCAAAAACGTAAATACATAAACCTAGGGTTTCCGGTTTAGTCGTAAAGGACGTTAAATTATTCACGTAAGCTCTAATTTCTTCTCGTAAATTTGTGAGTTTATGAACCAACATAAATTTAAATTCCAAAGTAATATTCACGAATAAATTTATTTTTCTGAAATGTCGGGCTATCACCCAAAATGGTGTATGTAAACTTAAGCACGTAACGTAGAATCCTCCCGTTTAGATGTAGTCGATGCTACTTCAAGACGTAAACCTAAATTTCTTCCCAAAAATGAGTGAGTTTATATTATAACATTAATATGAACTCACTCATTGACGGATTGTCACAAAATGGATGAAGAGATCATGGATGAAGAAATTATTTGTGAAGAACCTCCATCATGTACTAAACCTGTTGTGACTCCCGATCCTACAGAGACTTCTGCTCCTCAATCCAAGTGGAGTAGGAGCCAAGATATTCTTCTTGTCAATATTCTTGGTGAACCTCATAAGGGAGTCACCACCAGAGGAAAGCTAAGATCTCTAGAAATAGCCTCAGCGAATGAATTCATTTTCGCTGATTTTCTCTCTGAAGATGAACCAAAGAATGTTGCTGCAGCTCTGCCGGATGAAGGTTGGGTTGTGGCCATGCAAGAGGAACTGAATCAGATTAAGAGAAACAAGGTGTGGACTATGGTAAAAGCTCTAGCTGGAAAACAAGTGGTTGGAACTAAATGGGTCTATTGGAACAATAGAGATGAAGTTGGCATGATTTTTAAAAACAAGGCTAGGCTTGTGGTACTGGGTTACAATCAATTAGAGGGTATTGATTATGATGAAACTTTTGCACCAGTGTCCAGATTAGAAGCTATCAGAATCTTCCTAGCCTATGCAGCTTATACATGTTTCATGGTATACCAGATGGATGTAAAGAGTGCCTTTCTTAATGGGAAGCTTGTAGAGGAAGTATATGTCAAACAACCCCCAAGGTTTGAGAACATTGACTATCCTGACCATGTCTGCATACTTCACAAAGTACTCTATGGGCTAAAACAAGCGCCTAGAGCCTGGTATGAAACTCTATCAAAATTTCTACTTGAAAATAAGTTTTTCATAGGTACTATTAACCAAACCTTGTTCACTTATAGGTCTAAGGGTGATGTCATTATAGTACAGATTTATGTGGATGATATAATTTTTGGTTCAACCAACATTACCTTGAGGAAACAATTTGCCAAACTTATGACCAAAAAGTATGAAATGAGCATGATGGGGGAACTAAATTTTTTCTTGGGTTTTTAAATCAAAGAAAATTCAAAAGGAATTTCTATTTGTCAAGAAAAATATGTTAGATATTTGCACAAGAAGTATGATCTGTCTGATTGTGCATAAGTGAAATGCCCCATGCTTCCTCCCAACAACTTGGGAGCTGATGAATCAAGGGTATCTGTTAATGAGACATTATACAGAGGCACGATAGGGTCATTGATGTATCGTACAACAAGCAGACCAGATATATAATTCTCCACATGTGTCTGTGCTAGGTACCAATCTAACCCCAAGGAATCTTACTTTGTAGATGTCAAAAGAATTTTCAGGTACTTAAAAGGATCTCCCTCTCTGGGTCTCTGGTATCCAAATGGATCAGGCTTCAACCTCAAAGCCTACTCAAACTCAGACTATGCTGGGTGCTGCCTTGATAGAAAGAGCACCTCTGGGAGTTGTCAAATCCTTGGTGCAAAGTTAGTATGTTGGAGTGCAAAGAAACAAAACTCTGTTGCCATGTCATCAGCTGAAGCTGAATATGTCGTTGCCGCTGGGTGTTGTGCACAAGTTCTCTGGATGAAAAGTCAATTGGATGATTATGGAATCAACTATGAACAGGTTCCCATATTCTGTAACAACACAACTGCAATAGCCATCTAAAATAATCTGATACTTAATTCCAGAACCAAACATATTGACATCAGGTATCACTTTATCAGAGACCATATTTTAAAAGGTGATATTGAGCTTCACTTTATACCCACTAAATACCAGCTCGCTGATCTTCACCATGCCTCTGGCTGAGCCAAGTTTCACTAGGTTGGTTGCTGAGATGGGTATGCTCAATATTGGAAAATAAGTCTGATAAGTGATCTCTGTCTCTGGGCATTTAAGGGAATTATGTAATGAGGTAGTTACAATCCAATGGAAGTTAATATTGTTAGCCCTAAATTTTATATAGTCGAACAAGAATGTAATAGGTCATCTTAGTCGTATATGGTCTTGTATTGTAATAGGTTAGTCGGGAAATCCGGGCTTGGACTTTAAGCTAATATTGTATAAGTTAGGGGCTCTAAGCCCAAGCAAAGCCAAGCCCGGACCAAGAAAACTAAACCCACGTCCCAAATGACAAGGGTATATAAACCCTCTTCCATGTGTGGAAGAGGGTGTTGGTTACTTTCACTTTCTCTCTCTAAAGTATAACCTTCCACCAATTCTCTCTAGTTTCTCTCTCTACCTTTCTTCTCTTTCTCTCTCTAGAATCTTGTGTTATGGATTAAGTGGGATTAACATTTGGTATCAAAAGCCTATAGTAGATAGGTGATTGAAGTTCGTGTGGTTTGGATTCTTGATTTTCGTGTGTATTTTTTATCCTAAACCCCACGTCCTAAATCTTTTTTTTTTGTGTTTTTCGTGGTTTGATATTTACCAATATCATCTACATAGTCGTGGTAGTGATTTGGGTTACTTGGATCGCTCGAAAACGCAAAATATTTGGTGTTTGGCTTCATTTTTGGCTTGAAATCTCGAAAATCAAAAAGTACATCCAAGATCCACTTTTTTAGAATAATTTCGCAATATCTACTCATATTTTGGAATTGTACGCCTTTGGTGATTACGGAATTGTGCACTAGTGAAGATTGCGGAATCATATACAAATAGAGATTGTGGAATTATACAATTCTTGTGATTGCGGAATCATTTGTTTGTTTGCTATTGCAGAATCATATACTTTCAACTTTTGCGGAATTATAGCTTTTTGTTGATTGCAGAATCTTACTCTTTTCCACATTGCGGAATCTTACTCATTCCACATTGCGGAATCATTGCATATCCAACATTGCGGAATCTTAGCCAATTTTTGTTCGAGCCATTTTTAGCGGGAAAACCATAGTAAAATTTATATTTTCCTAGACCATTTTTAGGCCATTTAATCTTCGATTTCAAATTTTGGCGATGCGAAAATTTTTTCGACCAAAAATTCAAATTTTCGGATCAAAATTTAAAATTTTAGGCCAAATTTCAAATTTTTTAGGTTTTATTTTTCGTTAAAACTTTCATTTTTCAAAAATTTTCCCTATTAGTTTTTGGCTATTTCGATCTCGATTACAAAATTTGGTAATTCAAAAATTTCCGGTTTACCGTTATATCGGACTGAGGAATTTATTGTCGGACTAAGAAAAAATCAAAATTTTCGGAATTGCAAACCACACCTAATCACAACACATCTACTAAGATCCATAATCCATACACATCGTATCCTCTTTGATACATCCCCTCAATGGACATTTTCAATACAACGGATTCAACAACAACGTCCATGAATAAGGTGATTAAAGAGAAGATGCGGAATCCAAAGGGTCAGATAAATACTAAGACTCCAATCAGTAAACCTACTAACAAGGATTCTACAACCAAAACCGTTCATGCAATCAAGTACAAGATGTCGAAAGCAAAAGAAAGATGCATTGAACACTTAAAGTTGCTTCAGTCACACCTTCAGGTTCTTTCAAGAGATGACCTAAAAGGCACTTGTCTTGAAATTGGATTCAAACGGGTATTTGCTCTACTATTTGGTCAAGATGTTGAGACATTCACTAGATCGATGCTACTTAATGTGAACCATCTTCAACAATAACTTGACAGAGATAATTTTCACGAGCTTATATCCATGGAGGTCCTTTTAGCTCTCAAGAATCAGTTCCAGCAATTCATTGACTCAAGTGGTTTATCCAAAAATGATCGACAGTTCACAAGCACATACTTTACCAAATATACTCTCGTAGATCTTCAAGCGTTCAAAGAGACACTTCTTCAACATATGAGTAATATAAAGAAGTCACTTGCTGAAGAAGACGCCATCAAAGGCAATTTGAAAGAAGGGTTAATCAAAGACTGATACAGACGAAAGAGAGCACTATCGATAAACATCAAGCATTGGATTCTTCTTCGGTTGATACAAAGAGCAGCAGAACAGAGTCAGAAATACATCATACCAGTACCAGCTCAGAGAATGATCAAACAACAAATGGTGCGGATATCAGACCCATTTATGATGATCAGCCAATGGCTATGGTACATTTAAATGTTGAATACGATGTTCCTCAACATACTGAGCAATCTGAACCCATTTTTGACACGTATCTACTAAAAAGGTTGATAGCAATACCACACCTGATTCATCAGATACGAGTACTAATGGAGGAGAGACTTCCCAGGATGTTAATTCTAAGATTCACGAGCTCGAAACTTTGTTATCTCAAAAGACAAAAGATTTTGAGGATGCCAAAGTCGATTTTTCAAAGAAAAATAACAAATTTGAGGCTTATTTTGAAAAACTTGAAAAAGCAAATGTTGTTCTTGAACAAAAATTGGATCGTAAGATTCAAGATTTCAACGCGGAAAAAGAACATTTTGTGAAACAAATAAATTTGTTAGAATCAAAGGTGGCTTCTCAAAATCCAAGTCCTCCGCCTGCTTCATTAACTGAATTATCTGTGCCACCTATCGACACTATAGACAGTAATGACGCGAATGTTGATAACGACATATTTAATAATATGAACATTAAGTTAGAACAACGTTGACACAAGGCTTTTGACACCCCGTATAAAAATTAAAGTTCGTTGATGTGAGTCTAATCGAATTGATCTAGGTTCTCTATGTGTGACTCGGTTGTCTTTTGGTGAAACAAATATTTTTGGTTGGTTTTAAATTTAAATGTGCAAAACAATTAAAAGTAAATGTCGTTGAAAGTAAAGTGGTGTGAAAATAAATCTAAATCTAATTAAAAGAAAGTGTGCAATACTTAAAAACGTGACAGAAAGTAAATTAATTAAATGACTAAAATTAAAGCGTGACGAGAATTAAAAATGGACAAAGTATAAAAACATAGCTGAAAATTAAACAAGACAAAGTATAAAGAAAATAGCCCAATCGGAATATATTCCGATCAGTTCACAATCACCTCAGATCGGAATGATGGCCGGACCCAAATCGGAATGCTGTCACTCACCCAATCGGAATAACCAACACCCTCAGATCGGAATGACGAACTTACCTTGATCGGAATATGGGTGGACCTGGTCGGAATGCTGATCGGAACCCACTGATCGGAATATGTCACCTTACCTGATCGGAATGTCCAAACACGCACCTCGATCGGAATGTGGAAAAGAGTACCAATCGGAATAACTGTCACTTACTGATCGGAATATCCTAACCTCTCTTGATCGGAATACCAAGCCACCAATCGGAATACTGAAACACTTTCCAATCGGAAAGTTATAAATTGAAGGCCTACTAATTCTAAGGATTTGTTAATTGATGAATTAGATCTAAGGATTTGGTGGAAGAGATGGGGAAGATGGAGATTAGGTGTAGAGAGAGAAAGGAGAGGGAAGATAAGTAGAGAGAGAAAGTGATTAGATTGAATGAATAAGTGTGAAATGAATGACCAACCCCCTCCTAACATGCTAGGAGGGGTATATATATAGCCCACCCTACATGTGGGCTATATGGACTATACATTACAAAGTGGACCACGAGCCCATTACATAAATATCGTTGGAGCGACCGATCCTTCATAAATACGTAAAACGTATTTCCAACAATCTCCCCCTAAGGGAGGTCGCTCCAAGTTACAAAGTTCTAAATATACTATGGCTCGTGATCTATGCTAATAATGATGTGACCGAGACTTTCTTTGGGAAAACACATTTCCAACATAAATCCTTTTCCGACCAAGCAAGACACGCTGGTCGGAATGTGTAAACCCCTTTCCGATCGTTAGATCGGAATACAGTAAAGAATACCAAAAATAAGCTAGAAAAATAAGCTAAAATCCTAATAAGCACAAGACGAAATTTCTAAGACAAAACGTGTAAAAATAAGCCACGAAACTGAAATTTTAAGACTTTTGAAACAAGAAATGAATAAGCTTTACTAAAAACAACTTTTTATATAAAAATAACTTTTATAAAAACTTTATAAACTTGAAAATAAACAAAATAAGCTATGAAAATAAATGATTTAAAACACTCAAAAGCATAAAAATGAAATCTTTAAACAAATTAACAAGTCTAAAAGCATATAAATCAAGGATTAAAGAAAGGTAGAATGAGATCAACAAGATAAAGTAAAGGTGCGAGAATTAAAAAGAAACACTTACTTGAAATTAAAGGTATTAAAGGTGCAAGAAAAGTAATTAAATGTGCAAGTAAATAAAGGTGCATAAAAGTAAAGGTGGAAGAACTAGTTTTTCAATCTAGCCAACAAAAGCAAATGAATGAAAATGGAAAGTATTTATAGGTGATTAGGAGGATGGTTAGAGGAAGCTTCCTCCCCTCCTTCCTTTCTTCTTAATTGCGCCCTTAAGTCCTTCCTTCTTAATCTTTTTGTTAATCTTGGAATTTGATGACTTTTGGCTCGGGATTTCTTGGGACTAGTCTTTTAATTCTTCGATAAACAAGACTTGAGTTCCTCGGCTTTAAGTAAACTTCCGTCTTTTGACTTTTTCTTCGATAAATCTTCAGAATTGGTCTTGGACTTCCGTTCTTTTTGCACTCTTGACTGCTTGACTTCGTCTTTCATCTTTTTCTTCAATAAAAGTCCGTAAATGCCCGTGAATTCCCGTGTTTTCTCCACTTTTCAGCTTTTCGTCCTAAATCACAACAAAAACACAAACCACGCATAATTCCGACATAAAAGACATAAAATACACGTTTTGGTCCGGTTATTATTGTAATTAAGTGGTAGAAAAGATGTGTGTTTTCACACATATCAAATCCCCTACACTTGACCATTGCAATGTCCTCACGCAATGCATTAGTTACAAAGCAAGATTACTCTTTTCATCATAATCAATCTATGTTGGCCTTTATTAAAGAGATAGAAAATTATAAACATCAAAAACATACCTTGGGTTTTGGAAATGTCATGAATAATCATCATCCTCAATCTTTCACTTTCTCCAAACCAAGCTTAAAAACGAGATCATTGTTATTATAAGTTAGCAGACTAACACAAACTCATGTGGGCCAATTATTCACTTAGACTCCCTTATTCCTATGTGTATCTCTTATATTTTATTACTGTCTTGAATGATCACGAGGATGCATTTTTGACTTATTTTGATAGTTATTAAGTCTGAAAATAAAGTGAACGATTTAATCAATAGTTAGCTAAAGGACAAAATCTTTTAAAACTGCTTCTCGGGACCTCATAAAGTTCATATCTTGGCATAACTCGCTTCGCGATTTGAGACCTTTCTCGGACCCATATTTGGCAGCGACTTCATACTTCAAACCTTGAGAGACGTTCATGAAATTATGGCCTTCTCTTCATAAATGGAATTTCTTCACTTGAAGTTTTGAGAGATTCATACTTGGACCACGACTTCTTCATTTTTCTCCAATCTTTATTTTGGACATTGATATACAACGATCCGCCTCCTTTTATGACTTGGATCTATTTATCCTCATACCTTGTTAGGGTCTTTTCGGATACACTTCTCCATGACTTTTGGGGAGTATTTGCTTTTCGTCGTGTGTCTCGATCCTTCATATTGATTTTCGATAAATGATTCTTCACATTACTTTGGATTTTTAGCAACAAAATATAGCCCTCATGCCTTGTTAGGGCCTTTTCGGACTCGCCAATCTTCGCATCCCGCTTCAGTAAGTTATGCCTTGGCTATGAACTCTAATCCATACCGAGCAACTTTTAAACGATCTTGGGCTAGAAGCTAAGTAACTTTTCAAATCGCACAACCTTATTTATTAGCAGATAATTATTAGCAAGCGATGGGAGAATAGGCTCATAATTAACTCACATAAATTCACGAAAGAATACCTTGGCTCTATCATCTCTCGTTCTCCACAGTTTAAAATCTCAAGTAATGAGACTCGTGGATACTTAGCCTATTAAATCAAAGTTTTGGGTTTTCGAGTCGCCTATAGGATCTTGCAAATTCTTAGACTTTTTCAAGTTTAGAAATCGCGTTTTAAAGTTCCCTTGATAAACGACTCTCTAGGATCAATTATAGGAACTTGCGAAAAGTTCTTGTTCTTAACCCGTGAGAGTTAAGACTTTCGCGTTTTATAGCTCCCTATATAAAAGCCTAGCAAAACTTGACTTAAACACGTTAAGGATACTAGCTAGAGCAAACTTAGATAAGTAAACTCGGATTAAGTCAAAAGATTCACAACGTTTTGAAAATTAAAACCACTTTATTAAACATTTATTCTAATAAGGCAAGAAAATAACTATATAAAAGGAAAACTAATAGGCCAAAATAGATCAAAAATTTTGAAAAATGTCGAAAAATTGATTTTCAGGTTAAAATGAGGACAAATACAAGGAAAAGGCCACTTAACTTCGATAGAAGTCCCCCCTACACTTAAGATAAACATTGTCCTCAATGTTTAAGCATGTGGGAGTAAACTCCCCTACACTTAGGACATTGTGCACTTTGTTTAAATCTTGCTAAGGAAAAGACAACTAAAGAGATTTCTATTTTAATATTGAGAAAATATAAAATAGTGAATCGAAAAGAGTTTAGGATAGAACCGGGATAATGGAACACGGAATCACGGGTCGTCAAGAATCATCAAGAGTGGATCATTGAGCTCGAATCCCTGATTAAGAAGTGAGGAGAGGAAAGCAAACCAACGGGACTCCCCCTACACTTATGGTAAAAACAAAGAAAAAGATAGATAGATAATTGGGTTGCCTCCCAAAAAGCGCTTGTTTTTGTTATCCGAGTCACGAGCCTGACTCGTCCCGAATTAAATGGTCCATGGGGAAGTCTCAAATGTAATACCGGGATCAAAGACCTTATCCTCATTCCCGGAGGAATATAACAAAGGAGAGGCAGGAGGATAAGTCTTAAACGGTAGAAAGGTCCTTTCAACATACGAGAAGTATGTGAAATCTTGATCCTCGGGAGGTGGGTGGGTATAGGAATCACATTGTCATCCTCCAAAGACAATGGACGAGGACCAATTGGCAAAGCCGTAATGTTATCAATCATAAAATGGTCATTGTCACCTCCTGGGTCAAAACACTCATCCTCATTTCCCGGAGAGGGAAATTGATACATCACCCGATTGGGCATGCATTCAGTAGGATGAGGGGGCAATATAGTAGGAGAAGTAAGAGAAGAATTACCTTCCACCTGCGATACCTTTCCAGTAGAATCAGAACTCTCCACCTCTGCGATAGAAGGGGGCATGGCTAACAAAGCATGCTCATTAATAGTAGGAGAATCAGAGCTAGCAATGTCCTCAATCCCTTTGTCAAAGAGAGGATTCACCTCACTAGATATGTAATCGTCATCAAAATCAAATAAAGGGTTCGAATAAATCTTGAAAGTTTCCTGCGGAACGTCTTCATCAGATAGTGACTCGTCATCACTAGAAGTAAAATCATCATCTTGATCAAAAAGAGGATTGGAGAAAACCATAGAATCCTCTTCCAAAGTGTTGGTGGAAGGAACATCATCAGAAGAAAGTGCATCAAACTCATCGTCACTGTCGGATGTCAACTCAGATTCACTTGGAATTGAGACCAGGTTATCAGCACTAGACGTATTGAATTCGTCGGATTCCTTTGCAGGAATTGTGTTGATATCCTCATCCCTTAAGATGGTTGAATCCTTAGGCTCCGGCAAGTCAGGAGAAGGAATAGCATTCTCATTGTTCCAAGAAATAGGACTCTCATCGTCATCACTGTCATAATAATATGGAGGCACAAGAGGAGGAGTATAAGGATTAAGTTTAGATACCTGCTCTTGGTGCTGATCCGCTTGCCATTTCTCCATCATCCTGTGGACAATTTCTTGAACTTTTTGAAAGTTGTCAAACAGTGTGGCCAGTAGATCAGGAGGAAATGCACGACAGGGTTGAGGATTGACGGTGTGACGTGGGGGCTCACGGTTATAAACACTAGGATGATAGCACGGAACTTTCTCAAAGATCTTCGACGGATCACAAGAAGAAGCATCGTGAGGGCCACCACAAATATAACACCACGGGTATGGAGAAAAACCCGGTGCGTCTTGAGGATAGGGATTGTCATAGGGAGAGGGTGGGAAAGTATTGTAAGAGTTGAAGTATGAATTTGTTGAATTGCAAAATGGACAAAATCCAAATTGTGTATCGTCGATATCAAAACCACACTGCTCACAAGTACACCATTGACATGTTTGAAAACCATGCCAAGGTCGCCCACACCGTCCGCAAGACGGATCCATGAAGAATTATGAATAAGAGGGGTAAAGAAAAGAATTAAACATACTAGAGGATAAAGAGGAATATTTTTGGTGCAAAACTTTTGAAAAGAAATGCTTTTTATGATTTTTCAAATGTTTTTGGGGTTTTTGGAAAAAAATTTTGACACGAAAAATAACGTTCACAAGTGAACGGATCCCAAAAAGCAATGCGTCTCTCACAGAAAAGTGTTAATCTTCACGAAAAGAGCCGGCAGCGGCGCCATTTGATACAAGGCTTTTGACACCCCGTATAAAAATTAAAGTTCGTTGATGTGAGTCTAATCGAATTGATCTAGGTTCTCTATGTGTGACTCGGTTGTCTTTTGGTGAAACAAATATTTTTGGTTGGTTTTAAATTTAAATGTGCAAAACAATTAAAAGTAAATGTCGTTGAAAGTAAAGTGGTGTGAAAATAAATCTAAATCTAATTAAAAGAAAGTGTGCAATACTTAAAAACGTGACGGAAAGTAAATTAATTAAACGACTAAAAATTAAAGCGTGACGAGAATTAAAAATGGACAAAGTATAAAAACATAGCTAAAAATTAAACAAGACAAAGTATAAAGAAAATAGCCCAATCAGAATATATTCTGATCAGTTCACAATCACCTCAGATCGGAATGATGGCCGGACCCAAATCGGAATGTTGTCACTCACCCAATCGGAATAACTAACACCCTCAGATCGGAATGACGAACTTACCTTGATCGGAATATGGGTGGACCTGGTCGGAATGCTGATCGGAACCCACTGATCGGAATATGTCACCTTACCTGATCGGAATGTCCAAACACGCACCTCGATCGGAATGTGGAAAAGAGTACCAATCGGAATAACTGTCACTTACTGATCGGAATATCCTAACCTCTCCTGATCGGAATACCAAGCCACCAATCGGAATACTGAAACACTTTCCAATCGGAAAGTTATAAACCCTTCTCCGACCAAGCAAGACACGCTGGTCGGAATGTGTAAACCCCTTTCCGATCGTTAGATCGGAATACAGTAAAGAATACCAAAAATAAGCTAGAAAAATAAGCTAAAATCCTAATAAGCATAAGACGAAATTTCTAAGACAAAACGTGTAAAAATAAGCTACGAAACTGAAATTTTAAGACTTTTGAAACAAGAAATGAATAAGCTTTACTAAAAACAACTTTTTATATAAAATTAACTTTTATAAAAACTTTATAAACTTGAAAATAAACAAAATAAGCTATGAAAATAAATGATTTAAAACACTCAAAAGCATAAAAATGAAATCTTTAAACAAATTAACAAGTCAAAAAGCATATAAATCAAGGATTAAAGAAAGGTAGAATGAGATCAACAAAATAAAGTAAAGGTGCGAGAATTAAAAAGAAACACTTACTTGAAATTAAAGGTATTAAAGGTGCAAGACAAGTAATTAAATGTGCAAGTAAATAAAGGTGCATAAAAGTAAAGGTGGAAGAACTAGTTTGTCAATCTAGCAAACAAAAGCAAATGAATGAAAATGGGAAGTATTTATAGGTGATTAGGAGGATGGTTAGAGGAAGCTTCCTCTCCTCCTTCCTTTCTTCTTAATTGTGCCCTTAAGTCCTTCCTTCTTAATCTTTTTGTTAATCTTGAAATTTGATGACTTTTGGCTCGGGATTTCTTGGGACTAGTCTTTTAATTCTTCGATAAATAAGACTTGAGTTCCTCGGCTTTAAGTAAACTTTCGTCTTTTGACTTTTTCTTCGATAAATCTTCAGAATTGGTCTTGGACTTCCGTTCTTTTTGCACTCTTGACTGCTTGACTTCGTCTTTCATCTTTTTCTTCAATAAAAGTCCGTAAATGCCCGTGAATTCCCGTGTTTTCTCCACTTTTCACATTTTCGTCCTAAATCACAACAAAAACACAAACCACGCATAATTCCGACATAAAACACATAAAATACACGTTTTGGTCTGGTTATTATTGTAATTAAGTGGTAGAAAAGATGTGTGTTTTCACACATATCAAACGTGTCGTTCAATTACTTCTACAAAATGAGCAATTAATGGCTCAGATTCAGGAAAAGGTTTTTGCACTGACAGCGGTGAAAAACGAATTAAGGAAGCTAAAAGGAAATAGTGTGGATACTAAATTAGCAAAACAGTCAGTCTTGGGGAAACCCCTTTCTCAACAATTTAGAAATCGCTCAGTTGCTAGACAACCGAATGCGTTTAAATCTGAACGACCGAAAACGTCGAACCCGAGGTTTGCATCCCAAGTTGACGTGCGTAGCAATTTACCTAAACCAGTCACTCAACAATCAAGATACTCCTTAAGAAATCCTGCATTTGCAAAACCCGATCACATGAATGTTTCAAGCAACTCTAGATCTAGCCCAAGAACATGCCTAGGCGTAGTTCAAATGACACGGGTCATCAAAGCTATCTAGAGGATTCAAAGAACAAGACACAAGCAAGAGATAGGACAAAACTACAACCTAGGAGCGCTAATCACACATCTAGGAATTCTAGACCCTTCTATGTTGTGCACAAATCTGCCAACCCTAGGAACTCTAGAGCCTTCTCAGATGCTAAGCACTTTGTTTACACGAAATGTAACAAATGTGTAACATCCCACTTTGATAAGTGGGCCGTTACGCGTAATTATGGCGTGTCATCAAAGCATGCAAGGTAATATGTAGTAAAACATACATGACCATAGGGAAAACCGGAATCAAACATCGGTCCCCAAACATAAGCCCAAAACATAAATAAAGTAAATTAAATGAACAAAGACTACACAAGCATAAATCTATGAAGGCAAAAGGGAAAGAAGTCTATGGCATCTTCCCTCCTATGCACATTCTCCAAGTGCTCGAGTCTGTCCTTGGGTACCTGCCATTTTGGGACATGGAAAGAAAAGTAACGGTTGAGCATAACGCTCAGTGCGCGGATATACAAGCATGAAATGAATAATATAAGCATGAATAACATATAGCAGTGGAAATGTATATGTCCTGGAAAACCTGGTTATATCTTAGTAAAACTGGTTTTATAGTTTGAAAAGCCTTATGTTTATCTTGTAAAATCTGTTTAACATATTTATCATTAGCCAAAATAGGTCATGAAAATATCAACGTGCATGAATACTTGGACGGGTGACCTCGTCATGAAAATTAGAGGGGCTGCCTCTAACTTAATATACTGGTTCTGGGTAGGAGGGATTAGCTCCTTGTGAAGGATGCAAGGCACACACCACATTCACACTGAGTAATCTGCTGAAAACATGTAACTAGGATGCACCCATACACCCCACCTGATAATAATAATAATATGGCCAAAAGCTAAAGGGACGCCACGAGCAATCATTCCGTCGTGGGGAAGTCATAACACCAGTGCCTCTAGTGTTATGGTTATGGTACCTCCATAACTAGATGAAACTGGTCATGCATGTATATGGCTTTAGGTATTCTAATTAAACATAAGCAATCAAAAACATATAAAACAAATTCTAGGGAAAACAGTTGGCTGTATATGGGGAATCCTAATAAGGAAAGAATGTTCATACTGAAAGGACGGAGAATCCGTACCTTGTGTCTAGTGAACGAAGAAGACGAACGGAAGAGAGTCCTACCTCGATCTCACTAATGCTACATACATAGGATACACCTACAAGTGTTTTGATTACTGATTACGTAACTGGTTTTATATCATGTTTTACCTTGTTTTATATGTTCATGTCTTGTTTTACTGATTTTAATGTCATACTGTGTTTATCGTGTATTTTGTATATTCTGATTAAGTATTACTTGTATTTCTTGTATTATTATACTTGTTGTGTAATAATAAGTAACTTCCTAAAAATAGCAGGTTTCTTAAAATAGAATGTTTCCAAAAATAGAAAGTTTCCAAAAATAGATTTACTGCTTAAAATAGATAAGTTTCTAAAAATAGAAAGTTTCCATAATTAGATTAGCTGCTTAAAATAGATAAGTTTCTAAAAATAGAAAGTTTCCATAATTAGATTAGCTACTTAAAATATATGAGTTTCTAAAAATAGAAAGTTTCCAAAAATAGAAATAAGTTGGATTTATAAGCTAATAATATAAGCTTAGTTTTACTGATTATGTATCTAAGTCATGTGATTAATAGTATAGTTTATTAATTATAACATGTAAATTACATAAACTATAGGTTATAAGATTTAATTAAGTATAAACATGATTTAATTAAATTAAGTGTATAATATACTTAGGTTAAAACATGTATTAATATTAATATTAATATAACCTAAGTCATGATAATTAATTAATTATAAGTCATGTTTAATAATTACTTAATTACCATAGTCTAAATTAAATAATAAAATACTTAGGTTAAAATCATGTATTATTAATTAATAATAATAAACCTAAGTCCATGTTTTAATTAAATTAATTATCTACCATGTTAAATTAATTTAATTGAACTTGTAAATAATAATCTTGTAATTATAAGTCATGTTTTATTAATTTAATTACCTTGTAAATTAATATACATGCAAAGCTAATTAAACTTGTAAAAAAAATGATAACCCGAACCCATGTATTATTTATTCAAACGTGTCGTAACCCGAACCCGTGAAAACCCGTGTCGTATTAACATTTAAGCCGAACCAAACAACCCCTAAATGTCTTTTTAATACCGACAGCCAAACACCCCCTTATTGTTTTTATTAAACTGTTAACCAAACAGCCCTTAAACTGCCATTTCCCCCTGGCAGTTCTGTGTTTCCCCCTGCTTGTTTAAAGCTCCCACTGACAGGCTAAACCTGCCAGCCGTTGGTTCCCACTGGCTGACCAAACCCAAACACCCCCGCTTCCTTGTTGAACACCACTGTTAAGCCAAACGCACCCCTGCTAGCAGCAGGGGCTTGCGGCTGATGGAGAAAAAGGCCCACCAAGAGTCTCTCGACTCTCGGTTTGTGCGCCAAAAGGATGCAGCAACACCAAAAACGACCCCCCTTATTTAGCTTATTATATACATGTTTTAGATCACCCATCTTGGATTTGTGATCGATTAAACCAGAGAAAAGAAAATAAAAACGAGTTAATGGTTACCTTAATTCGTGACTAGGGTTTAGGACACTAACAACCTTGATCTCTTGGATTAGTTGCCATGTTTTTCTTGGTTCCCATGGTGTTGGTCGACGGTAGCAAGGAAGACAAAGGGAGAAAACATACGGCTGTTTCTTTTTGTGTCTAGGGTTTCATAGGATTTTGTCTAAAAAGTGTATGCCCCGTCCCTTTTCTTTTTAAGCCGATTTAAGCCCAAATGGGCCTAGAGCCCATGCTTGTCTTTTCTCCCTTGTCCAAATGGCCCAACAACAGCCCTTATATATATTTTATAAACATTCGCGTCTTGTTAAAAGACGCGTGCAATCGTATATTGAAATGTCATGAATTCTCATAGTTATTTTTATACGTGTTAAAAGTGAACATTACGTACGTAATTACTTGTCGTGTAATCTAATATACGTAGTAATAATAATAATCGTGTTAAGTATTCGTGTTTACGTGTTACATAATTATTTACTATTCATGTTATTAATATTACTTGTACGTACGACATTCATCGTATTAATGATATACGTAAGTGCGTAATTATCCGTTCGTGATTTCATGTTCATGATTTTATGTTCGTGATTATAATTATTATTGTTCATAATTATCATGTACCAATACGTATTTAATAATTATCGTGTAATAACACATACGTAATTCTTGTAATTAATATTCGTGATACGTGTTCATGTTATATAAGGAAAGTTTTAATCCTGTACGTACGATCATAAGTGTATTGTTCATGGTGAAAGCATACGGGTTTTACAACTCTTCCCCCCTAAAAAGAATAATTCGTCCCCGAATTATAGATAACGTAACTGAAAGAGAAACATACCCGAATCAACTGAGAGGGTATGTAACATAAATGGACGTGCAGGTAACATTGTAGAAGGAACGTGAAACGTGACATGTTTTGAAAAGGACATGGAACGTGACGTGACTGAAATGACTTATCTAATTGATAAAAGAAAAACGGATAAGAAGTCTGTTTCCAAGTGGCTTCCCTCTTGACACAAATGATAATCTTGGTCCTCCTGACTTTAACACCCCAACAAATGCTATGGGTTGCGGAACTACAACATTTGGGTGCTACGTAGTTATCATCACACATAAGCTATATTAAACGACTCAAAGAGACGTAAAAGTTTAAACATAAATTTAAACATTATTAAAATCATACAAGTCTACAGTTTTCCAAATCCCAAGATAATACTAAACAGAGTTTGCGTTAGGTCCCCACTGAATCTCAACCCAAAAGTACATTTTTGCTCCCATGACAGAATATTAAAAGAGTTTTAAGTTAAATAAGGGTGGAAAAACAAGTAGACCGCCAAGCCACAACAACTTCCATCCTCGCATGCTCCGCTGCTATCAATCATGGTTACCTGAAACACATGCTTAAAACCATCAACACAAAGGTTGAGCGAATCTATAGGTTTATCAAATCATAAGTTGAACATAAGTATTAAAAACCAATCATGATCATTCAATAGCATTGTCGCGCAAACAATCTATTATTCAAGGATATGACAATTGTGTTTAAGCTCATGACACTAATCCGTTAACTCAATCACCCGCGTAATAATAACCGGCGTGATTCAGATGAAACCAGTACCCCTACTAAAGGCATTAGTTGCAATTATACCTTATCTCTTATCACAAATTATCCGTCCGCAGGGGGTATCAACGTACTAGCCCTCGTCTCGGATAGGGTAGTCAACCCCATAGTACTATCACTTTGTATAAGCGGCTATTTCCCCCTTCGCAAGGGCAAGACAATAGTTAATAGTTCATGAAATTAGGGCCTTTTGCAACTAGGTACTCAACACAATTTCAGGGCAACATTCGGGTCCAACAATCATTCATGACTTATGTTCATTTTCATTTAAATAGCATGTATCCCCCTCGCGGGTAAAAACATTTGAAATAAGTAAAGAGCGAGGCTATAGACTCACCTTAAGTAGTAGTGGTAGTATTAGTAACTACGGCGTAAACGAAATCGATCACCGACGATGAGGATGCCCCGGGAAATCAAATACAACACCTAACGAATAAACACGTAATGAATCAACACATTCAAGTACCTTCAAGTACTGTATGTACATAATTAAGAACACTCAAGGTTCATATAAACTCACGCCAAAAATCCATACAAGTGATATTTACTATACACGTCAAATTTTATACTTTATTAAAACTATTACTCATTTTACAATTTTGCCGGTATATACCGAATGTACGGGCTGTTTTACCCCACTTAGACCACTCCTAAAAATCTGAGAACATTTGTAAAAATCACTTATAATCTGTAGAAACCCCATACCAAATTTCATAAAAAGTTTTCACTTCTAAGACCTTCTGCCCGACACATCTTTGAAGTACAAAATTCGGACAGTTTTGCGCACTCGACTTGTAAGATCATTTTGACCATCTTAACCAATACCATTTGCAAATCCGACTCTTGATTATGAAAATAGACTCAAAATGTTAAGTTTATGGCCTGAGAACAGCCCTTTACCATTTTTGAAACTCAACTTATAGTCCCCGAGATTTGACCCAATATCGACAACAATTTCGTATTGTGTCGATACGCATCTCCCGGTACACGAACTTTTAAAATATCATAACTTTCGACTCGTTTGGAGTCGTAAGCTCTACCTTATACCAAAATGAAGATAAGACAAAGCTCTACGACAATATCTCATCATCTAGACCTGGACTTAGACTTAAACCCACGAAAATACCCTTAAAGTTTCTGATCTAAAAATACCTTTTTAAAATCATCACAAATCGCCTTTCCAATCAATTCCCTTGATTCCTAGACCTATTATATCACCATAACATCAATCTAAAACATCCTAATCATCCCTAATCACTTGTATGAACAATATTAACCAAAACCCATTTCACAAAATCAACATGCAACATGTTTAACTTATATAAAAACATCAAAAACAACTTTATAAACACAAACCCATGACACATTTCATCAAACACCATGAACCCACCAAACACCCCCATTAGCCATGGGGTGTGGGTGACAAAAACACCCAAACCCTACTGTTTTTAACAAGTTTTATGGATGATTATCCATTATCTAATCACTAATTAGATATCCCACTAGTTTAATTACATCAAAACACGTTTTTGAAAAATCATGAATTTTTGGAAAAATCAAATGGATGCATGTATGTTATGAGTGGATTAAAACACTTACAATGATGAAAGGAAGGTGGGTCTTTGATTAGATTCTTAAAAAACCCACGAAAAATGGTGGTGGTGGTGGTTGTTTGGTGGTGGCCGGCGGCTAATGGAGAGAAAGAGGGGAAACCCTAATTTTTTTGAATGAAAAATGGTGTGTGTGATCCCCTTTCCCCCTTTTTGTAAAATGGGAGGGGCTAAAGTTGACAACTTGGCTATCTTTTGGCCTAAAGTTTAAACGACACTAATAAAGAGTGGGATTCGACTAGTAGTCGGTTTTGAAAATTTACGGGAGTCGGGTTTAGTCCCGGCTACCTCAAAATACTTTTAAATTGTTCAAACGCACATAAAACGAATATACATATGGTTCTGACTCGACTTAACACGTAATAAAAATAAAAATCTCGAAAAACTCAAATATTGATCAATCGATAATAAAATGTAAGTTTTGGGCATCCGTCGGTATCGTAGTCGTTATCGGTTCTTCTTAAATCGTCAAACGTTAAATTACGACCGTAAACGTTGGTTTCAACTTAAACCGTCAAATAATTCCACGATAAAAATTCTTAAAAATTTCAAAAATATACGTAAAATAGGATTAAATAATTGACGTTGTGTTTGGGGTATCACATCCTCCCCACCTTAAGGGAGCGACGTCCCGGCGCTCCCCGGTTCTTATACTCGCATTTCGTACTAATAGAAAGATGAGGGTACTACTTCCTAAAGAGGTATTCACATTCCAATGTGGACTTCGGTTCACGTCTCGGGTTCCATCACACCTTCACAATGACTGTTATACTTTGCTTAAATCTCTTAACATCTCGATCCATGGTCTCCACTTCAATTTCCCAATTTCTTCCTACGGTTATCAACACATCTCTTCACACAGCCTCTCGCGGTCAACAAGTGATTCTTAGTCTACACCATCTCTTCCGTAGCCTCTCGAATTCATTTCAAGTCCATTCAACTGACTTTTTCCTACTTCATTCTATCCAACTGGCGATCTATATTTTCATCATCATAATTCCTCAAAGGCTGCAGCTTCAATGCTACCATGGTAAATGTCGTTGTACAAAGATACTACCAACGGCAAGTATCGATCTCAACAACTATCAAAATCAATCACACACGTTCGGAGCGTGTCTTCCAACTTTCGAATCGTCCTTTCACTTGGTTCATCATCTCATAAAAACAATTACTCACAAAATAAAATCGCACGGGTCACACATAACCCCATCGAAAACGTTCAGAATATACAAGACGAGGTACTTAATACTAGTCATACAAAATCACCTTAAGCGCAATATTATGTACATACAAACCTATTTCGTCAAAAACGAATTCATCGATACGAAAGTCATTCGACGTATACATAACTCTGCTGAGGACATCACAATCCAGTCAAACACAAAAGCCATAATGAAGCATATACAACCGCATCACGACATGTTTGCAAACTAGCCAAACCATGCCAAGTCAATGAGTTCAACCAAGTTAACTCATGCTTTCTAATCGGCCAAGCCATGATAAAATAAGGATATTTGACATATTTCTCGGATGAGTCCAGTTAAAAGAAAATTGCAAGTTAAAGAAGGTTCACAAGCTTGCTAGCTATGGATGCATATCCATAAGGAAAGAAAAAAAATACATACATATGTCATCTCAGGGCGCTCACCCATGGATTTATACACAAAAGACATTACAAGAACACCATCTCAACTTCCATCTCAAACATGGTCAAAATCTCAATAAGCATCATCGTTCACAGTATAAAAAAATACATATATATATATATATTACATGGCACGTGTTCTCCATGATCGGACTTCATTGGACAATGTCGTCTCAAGTTCTCACAACTTACGATCACATGACCAGATCACATACAACATAAACACATAAAAGATAAGGGTTCACCACAAAAACCTCAACTAGGGCTATCTATCGTTTAACCATCGATAATAAAGATAGTTGAGTCAAGCAAAGAGGATTCCTTACTTAAATAAACGAAGACGGCAATGGAATTGTCTTCCAACTACCGATGCACAGTTGGTAAACTTCAACAGTTTATCGCGTGTCGTTAAACATATCAAAAGAATGAGAAAAGAAATTAAATAAGATACGATACGTTTGATGTAGGAGAAGTCTTCGTCATTCCCCTCAGAGTCACTTGAACTCTGATTTCCTCCACTTTGGCAGTCTTTTATTCTTGTTTAAAATTTCTTCTCAGTGTCGGTATGAGTCCCTTTGGTATTTCATCAACACCCTAACGATTCTGATAAATTTCACACGTCACACACAACACATAAAAACATTTTCCAAAATTACTCGGCCATAGTGACTTACTAAGTCAACGCCAAACAAAAAGAAAAGATTTCAAGGAACACAAGAGAATTCAAAAATTTTCTTTAGGAATCAAGGAGAATACGATTACTTTCATAAGGATCCACCATTTTTAAAAACGTTCTCATCCAAACATTTATCAAAACACTACAAGTTTCAAGATGACCAATTTGTTTGACACGATCGTGCCCTTCCTAAACTATGCATAATTAGCTAGATCATGCATACTTAAGGATCAAGCAACAACAACCAACAAAACAGGACTCTTCCCGAATTATGCATAGTTAGCTAAGCTGTGCATAATTGAGGATCGAGTGACGCCACAAACATTATTATTACATACCAAATATGTCTATAAAAGTTTTCGACCCATACTTCAAAATAATTAAATCATTTGAAATGAAATTTGAAATGGGAAAATATTGTTACTATCGTTTTAAGAAACACATCAACCATTTTTCGTCCACTTTGAAAACATACCTTTGCTTTGCCATTTTATGAGAAAATAAATAAATAATTAAATAAAGAAATCGACACCCTTTGCATTTGGTTCATCAAAACATTTCACACACATATATATTTTCAAAATAGACTACTCACAAAATAACGGTAAGGTGGTTCATGATTAAAGATCATTGCAAGCACAACAAGTAATAAAATCAAAAATCAATGAGATCGAACGAGGTAAACGAGTAATATAATTTCCAACTATAATTAACTATATTAGAAATGAAAATACTTCAAACATATGACAAAAGTCTTGGGATAACAATAGCGATCTACGAATACATGGAGTAAAAAAATTGAATATCAACACAAGCGTCAAAAATAAAACAACGATCATAATTCCCATCGTCTCGAGTTGCACACACATTCCACCAAGGGTATACGGGGAGAGGAAATTAATCACTTGGTCGAATAGAAACAATTTCACCAGGAAGATCGAGTTCTTTCACCTCTACTATTCGGTAAAGCGGCTTCGCCTCCTCGCTTTTGTTCAATATAAATAAATAACCAATTTAATGAAGATTTATAGCATCATTCAAGTAAATATAGAATTTTAGGTTCCATTAACCGTAAGAAGAAAAGTCACAACGTCCATGAACAGGACAAAATATACCGGGTGACATACCCTCATCATCAAGTCCTAGCGAAATAGTATTTTAAAAATAAATAACGGTTTCATATCATATAAAATATTAAAATGAACAGTCACATGACGACTCAAGTTTAGATACAGACTCATAAAATCAAAGAAGGGATGTCGGACGATCGAACCATCGTGACTCAAAACATTATATATACATCTTAAGAAAATAATACAAATATTCGTTTGTTGGGTAATCCATTTGCATTTTCTAGTTATTGTTACCTGGTATATTGTAAAACCGAACATTTGCACATTTTTAATTCGTGTTACCCCATTAAAGATTTCAGACCTTTCATGTTTCAATCTATACAAAGTTTTTATTTTTAGAAAAATTACAGTTGCAAGAAAATTTCTAACATTAGTTGATTCGGTGACTCGGTTATTATAACTGGTAAAATCATTAAATTTGAAAGTCTCGCTACTTGTGTCAGAATGTCATTAATGTTCATATCTTAAGTACCAAAAACGTACATAGTAAGAATTTTCAAAGTTTTACGTTATTACGACATATCTTATTACGTATATACGAATATCCAAAATAACTCAATCTAGTCCAATTAACTCTTAAAAATCAACCTTTGACTTTTATTGTACATAAGTCTTCCTTAAAACTGGTTTGTTAAATCACATTCGCGCACTTCGACTCAAATGATAAAGAGGTTTCACGTAGTTTTATCTCAGATGATTTACTGATTTTAGTCGACACTTGAAACTCGATGATAATAATAAAATAATAAATAATTAAGATGCTTATTTCAATAATTTTAAAATATAGAAAATTCGAATTTTAAATCTTTAGCCAATTATCAAACGATTTTTAACATTAACACATCTCGCAGCGGAATAAAACAAAAGATTTTTCAAACGATTTTAAACAAGCATCATCGAATTATGCATAGTGATTCTCTATAACGACAATTAAATAAACAAATGATTTCCAATGATGTTCCATCAATGTTTAAAAATTTATTTCAAGCATTATAATTTCTTACTTAAGGTGTATATTCCGATTTTTATCCCAGTTTATTCGCTATAACAAGTAACGTGTTCTAGTTTATACCAATGCATACATAACATAACCTTATGTTTAAAATAAAAAAATTTTACAAAGTTTTTATCTCCAAAATACATGACCAATTCTTCTACTCATGTTTTATATTACAAGATACGCCAAAAGTTTGCTACATTGACCCGAAAATTAATTCATACTAAATCCAAGTTACATATACTCAACAGTCATATCGTAAATTTTATTATAAACTCCTTTTTCAAATTATATTAAACAAATTCTTAACAAATCCATCACTAGCTTCTAGTATCAAATTATTAATATATAAAAACAAGGATTTTACGAGTAGTATAAATTACTTATTATGATATACCAACCAAGGTTGAAGGAAAAACAATTTCACTTTGTCACTTTACTCTCTATAAGAGTTTTACTTTTTACAAGACACATCATAAGTCATTTTTGTCCAAAAGTTTCATTCACCATTTATTTAATATGTAAAACACTTTATGTTTAAATCATTCGATCAACAAAGTTTAGTGCTTACTTAACTCACCCAATTGCCGGACCCCGTCATATATACCATCAAATTTAAAATAATAAGACAACAAGAACAAAAATGAAATAAACGAAGCGAGAATACGTATGTCAACTAAATGTTGTTATCGGCCTCGGATGAGTCTCGAAATTGTACTCCACAAAATTAACACAAAAACCAACCAATTTCCAAGTTATCGCGATTGATCACAACGCTAGTCTATTTTAAAACACATCTTTAAAATTCAAGTAGAATAGTAAACAACGATTAAATGGCAACACGCCTCAACCACGTTTTATAAAATACACATGTGATTCGTCGCTACGATGTACGCATCGTTGATTATACTTCGTCTATATTATAGTTACACCAACCAATATATCAAACCCATAAGGAATAAAGGAAATAAAGTAATACGTAAGTAAATTACGTTTCAAAAGAAAATGTCCAAAATGACACATCACGGTGCGATAACGACAATCGAGATCAATCTAGTCAATATACAATATGTTACGAAGCGTTACTTACGTATATAGAGTATCAAACGAGGTTCATATTCGGTTATCCGAACAATAAATAAATTATCAAGATTGATAATTAGCGGTAAGGCCGAATTCTCAACAAAACCGCATTTTAATGTACGATAATTACCCAAGGACCATTGCTTCGCGTGCAATGCCTTTAAATACCATAGTATATACATACTTATACATACAACCATTCCTACATACACGTAGGATTACAACGCGGTGTTTCCATGTAATGCAATGTAGCCCATTATGCCAAA
The DNA here is from genome assembly GCA_025667525.1 of Glebionis coronaria. Classification (NCBI taxonomy): domain Eukaryota; kingdom Viridiplantae; phylum Streptophyta; class Magnoliopsida; order Asterales; family Asteraceae; genus Glebionis; species Glebionis coronaria. Next base: position 167,089,646 of record CM046882.1, on the reverse strand, counting down.
TACATGCAACATATATGATAGCCGTATAAGTGTTTGTAAATTACGATGATAAGTACCCAACGTACATAATAATATATCTCAATATATATCATAGTATTTACTTACTAAATACTAGAAAATTTATGTCAGTTTTGAGGGATACGTCTGTTGGGAATAAATTAAGGTCAGATCACTTGAGCGCTGACAAGAACAAATCAAGCGTTGACAACAAAAAAACAAGCGCTGATAGCTCAAGCGTTGACAAGTTAAAGTCAAGCGTTGACACATTGAAGACAAGCACTGATGGAGGATATATTCTACGCGTGTATTATATTCTAGAATACTTCTAGTAAAGATAAGAACAACAATGTATTTTCTATATTTATCTTTACCTAGAATAGTTGATACGTAGATTATTGTACAAGGCTTCTTATGTCTATAAAAGAAGGCCTTTAGGTTAATGTTTAATATAAGTTTTATATAAGTTTTCGTTCGTAAACATCTTTCATTGTAAGCAAGTTTGATATTGATAATCAAAGTGAAAGTTTGTTTACATCATTCTGTGTTCTTGTTTAAGTGTTAAATTCCGTATAACACTTAGATTCATAAAGCATATACAAAGGTTTCTCTATGTGTATTACTTGATCTAACCTCGTATACACAAAGCTAATCGATCTAAGTTTGGGATCAATAAGTGGTATCAGAGCTTGTTGAGGAACTTTTGATCTTAAAGAACACCAGAACCTTAAAAACACCAAAACCCTAATTTACTCAGAAACCCTAACAGCATCATGTCTGAAGCAATAACCTCCTCCTCCTCAGCCTTACCAAACATCAAGATTCCCATGCTTGATGCAACCAACTTTGACTTATGGAAGTTCAACTTTGAACAATATCTGGGGATCTATGACTACACACTCTAGGAGATTATTGAATATGGAAACACATTCAATAAGGCTCAAAAGATTCTTGATGCCATTTCTCAAAGATCAGCTGTTGCTGGATGTTCTGAAGCAGATAAGAAAGAAAAACCTGGAGATGGTAGAGCTGTGGCTGCTGATGACATTGCAAAGAAAAGGGTTGACATGAAAGCCCTAAATATTCTGAAAGTCTCCTTGGGACAAGAAAACCAACATAAATATAGAGGCTATGAATCTGCTAAGGAGCTTTGGGAAGCTCTTGAAGTAGCATATGGTGGCAATGCAGACACTAAGGAGGAAAAGAAAAAGCAACTTCTGCATGATTATGCTGTCTTCAAAGTTCAACCCAATGAGAAACTGAGTAGTGTGAGAAGCAGATTGCTTGATATTACAAGCAAGTTGTCCTTCATGGGGACACAAGTTGGTGATGTTGACATCAATGCTACCTTTCTTAAAAGTCTTGGTGAGGCATGGAAGATTGAGGCAAGATCTATTCTTGCCAACAATACTTACAAGAGCTCCTCGTTTGATGACATCTACAACAAACTAAGACTGTTGGAAGATGAAACTCTTTTGGATCATGGAAGCAAATCTACCACCAGTAACATGGCCTTCTTCTCTCATAGTGAAGGTCAATTCAATCAGAAGGACTCTTATATGCATCCAGTTACTGGATCATCATATGTCAGCGCTGGAACAAGTCCTGTCAACGTCTCCTTTTCAGACGCTGACACATTCAAGAATGACTCCCCAAGAGTTAAACCTGCTGGTTTAGATTTGGATACTGTTTGTGCTTACATTGCTTCTTTGCCTAATGGTTCAGTGATTACATATGAGGACCTTGAGCAGATAAGTGATGAGCACTTGGAAGAGATGGACATCAAGTGGAACATGGCTCTTGCTAGTATAAGAGCAAATAGGTGGAACGGAAGGTTTAAAAAGAAGATGACCTTCAATGCTAAAGACACAGTTGGATTTGATAAATCCAAAGTTGAATGCTACAACTGTCATCGTATGGGGCACTTCATGAGGGAATGCAGATCTCCTAGATGATCTGATGCTGGTAAACCCTCAAGTCAGGTTGTTAAAGCTAAGGATTCTAAAGCCATGGTTGCAGTTTAAGGAATTGATGGTACAGGATGGGATTGGAGCTATCTGGCTAAGAATGTTGAAGAGGACAAAGCTTTGGTTGCTGATATTGAAGAAGAAGAACATGTTGAATATGCTCTCATGGCACACTCCTCCTCTTCATCTGATAATGAGGTATATGATGATGCTTTTTGTAGCAAAGGTTATAGGTTAAACACTGAAAGACTTAACAAAGAGGTGTTAAAACTAAAAGATGATATGAGTACTGAAAGATGTAAATTGTCTAATTACCAACTAGCTCTTACTGAGACTGAGAAAACCGTTTCTGAATACAAGAAAATGGAATTTGACTTAAAAGATAAGATCAATATCTTAAAACATGAGTTAGAGGGTAGTATGGATATTAGAAACATCATGGAAAGGGTTAATGGTGAATTACAGGCTAAGTTAGATGAGGCCATTAAGAATAAAGATAATGTTGGCCTCAAAATTCAAAGATTTGATAGAGCCACCCAAAACCTAGGAGACTGTGTAGCCAAACAAAGGGATCCTAAGGACATGACTGGGATTGGGATGAATGATTACTCTTTGGTTCCACCACCAGCTGGTGACTTCTGTGGTGTCCAACAAAGGGACTTATCTTGGACTGGTTTGCCAGAGCTCCAAGAGGAGGAATTCATTCCTCCACCAAGAGTTGTCACTCCAGTGGAAGAGTATCAACAAAAACTGACTGACCTAAATGAGTGGAAGAAAGCTAACCCTACTTTATTTGTTAAGGGAGGTTTGCTATGTGAAAGTCCAAATGAATCTACACCCATTAAGGTTACTAACCCAATCACTGGTAAAGTTGTTGACCTAGGCTCAAACACTGTTAGAAGACCTAGCATTAAATATGCAGAGATGTATAGGAATACTAGGTCACCCAAGAGTCAAGTTAGCAATCATGGAACAGGCTTCTACTCTTCTAGACCTAAGGTTGTGTCTAGAAAAGCTTGTTACACTTGTGGTAGCTTTTCACACTTGGCATACAAGTGTGTCAACGCTCCTAAAGCCAGCGCTGACAGGAATAATTTCAGCGCTGTCAGGAACAAAGTCAACGTTGTTAGAAAGTCAAATGTTGTCAGACCCAAACCTTGTGTGCAGCAAAGTCCACAAGTGATTAGACCTGCCCCATTCTTTTCTAGAAGGTCTAACACTCATGGACAAAGACCTTTTCAAAAGACAAACACCTGGTCAAATAGGCAATGGGTTTCTGTAGCAAACCCTAGGTTCAACGCTGACAAGGGTAATTTCAGCGTTGACATGACAAATTCTAACGCTGACAGAAACGTGACCAGACCTAAATATTTGCAGCCACAAGGTAAGGGGTCTAAAGCTTCTTCAAGCTTAACATGGAGACCCAAGAAAGATCAAAACCCTAATGATAATGGGATTTCAATGACTTGCAATAGATTTAATTACATTTCAAAGGTCATTACAAAACCTATTGGGGTTAACTGGGTATTTCATCCTAAAAAGGATGAGCATGGGGTTGTTGTGAGAACTAAGTCTATTCTTATTGAACAACCAGATGAATCCAAGTCTTTTGAGACTTGGGTTCCCAAAGAAAACTAATTTGTTTTCTTTATGTGCAGGGCATTCAAAGACAGATCAATGATTATGGATATTGGGATAGTGGATGCTCAAGGCACATGACAGGGAAGGAAGACTATCTGACGAATTTCACCCCTATTAAAGATGGTGATAAGGTTTACTTTGGAGGTGGATATGGAACTATCACAGGCAAAGGAACCCATCTCACCAATAATCTGCGTTTTGAGAACGTCTTCCTGGTAAAAGAACTTGATTACAACCTGTTTAGTGTATCACAAGTTTGTGATAACAAAAACAAAGTTCTTTTTACTGATACTGAGTGTTTGGTGTTAAGCAAGGATTTTAAGATCCCTGATGAGAAATATATTGAGTATAGAACACCTAGGCATAAGGACATATATAATGTGAATTTAAATGGGATTAAAATGAATACCAATATGTCTTGTTTTTATGTTAAGGCCTCAGTAGATGAGAGTAATTTGTGGCACAGGAGACTAGGGCACATAAACTTTAAAAATATAAATAGACTTGTTAGGCTTGGTTTAGTTGATGGTTTGCCTGAGAAGGCCTTCCACAATGACCACTCTTGTGTTGCATGTCTTAAAGGCAAGCAACACAAGGTCTCATTCAAGTCCAAACAGGTGCATACTAGTTCCAGACCTCTTCATATGCTTCACATGGACCTCTTTGGTCCAACTAATATAGAAAGTTTGAATGGTAAGTCATATTGCTTTGTTATCACATATGACTTTTCTAGGTTTACTTGGACATTCTTTCTAGCTATGAAGAGTGACACAGCGGATGTTCTTATTGATTTTATCACTCGGATTGAGAAAAGGTCTGGCAATGAGGTTAAAATGCTTAGGAGTGATAATGGTGGAGAATTTAGAAATAAGAAGCTAGATGATTTCTGTGCCAGGAAAGGAATTACTAGGCAATTTAGCATTGCTAGAACCCCACAACAAAATGGGGTTGCTGAGAGGAAAAATAGAACCCTAATTGAAGCAGCCAGAACAATGTTGGCTGATGCTCACTTTCCAATAGCCTTTTGGGCTGAGGCTGTTAATACAGCATGCTATGTGCAAAATAGAGCATTGGTTAACAAAATTCAGAACAAAACACCTTATGAGTTACTTTGGGGTAGAAAACCTAATATTGGTTTTCTCAGACCTTTTGGTTGTCATGTAGTAGTGTTAGATACTAGTGATGCCTTAGGGAAATTTAGTGGAAAAGGTGATGAAGGTTACTTCATGGGGTATTCAGTGCAGAGCAAGGGTTATAGGGTTTATCTTAAAGAGGACAAATGTATAGTTGAAAGAGTACATGTTAGGTTTTTAGAGAATAAACCTAGTGATCCTGAAAGTGGTCCTAATTGGTTGTTTGATTTGGAACCCTTATCTAGAACTTTAAATTATATGCCGGTCACTAATCCAGACATTATGAAGGTAACTTCAAATGTTGTTGAGAAACAAGTTGTTAATGTTTCAGGTACACAGGTTCATGAGAAGGTTGGATCACAAGCAGAAAAGGCATCTCCTACCTTAGAATATGTCACAATTCCCATTTGGACAGATGCTTTTGCTGCTGCTGCTGCTGCTGGACAAGATAATGGTGGTTTCCAAGTACCACTAGATACAAACATGCATGGTTCTTCAGGCGCTGACAAAGGAAAATCTAGCACTGACAAGACCAATTCAGACGTTGATGGCTCAAACGTTAACAACAACAGTTCAAGCGTTGTTAGCCCAAGCGCTGACAAACAAGGTTCAGACGTTGACAACACCTTTGCACATCTTTTCTCTTCTACTTTTGAACAAGGAGAACCTTCCAATTCTTATGACGAAGGTCATCCTTATGTTGATATAAGAGAGTCTGATGAAGAAGATATTGGCAACATGGAGCATGAAGTTGAGGACACCAGACTTTTTGAAGGAGGAGTTCTCACTTCTACAATGAAGAATCACCCCCTTCCCAGATCATTGGTGATATTATGACTCCAGTTCAGACTAGAAGGTCTCATCAAGGTCTTGGTGGGTTTATTGCCAATATACACAAGAAGGTTGATACCCCTCTTGTGCAAGCATGTTTGTTTGCATGTTTTCTGTCACAAGAAGAACCCAAGAAAATATTTGATGCTCTCAAAGAACCAAGTTGGGTGGAAGCAATGTAGGATGAGCTTCACCAATTTGCAATTCAGGATGTTTGGGAGCTGGTTGATTGTCCTAGATATTTCAGACCTATAGGGACAAGATGGGTTCTCAGGAACAAAAGATATGAAAGAGGTATTGTGGTCAGAAACAAGGCAAGGTTAGTGGCTCAAGGTTATACACAAGAGGAGGGGATAGACTATGAGGAGGTCTTTGCACCAGTTGCAAGGATTGAAGCTATTAGGATTTTTCTAGCCTATGTCTCCTGCATGGGCTTCACAGTCTATCAAATGGATGTCAAGAGTGCCTTCCTCTATGGAACTATTGTTGAGGAAGTTTATGTGATGCAACCTCCTGGTTTTGAGGATCCAGAGCATCCAGATAAAGTGTATTGAGTCAAAAAGGCTATGTATGGCCTTCATCAAGCCCCTAGAGCATGGTATGGTACTTTGTCTACCTATTTGGTGGACAATGGATTCAAGAGGGGCACCATAGATCAGACACTATTTACAAAGAAGAAAGGCAAGGATGTGTTGCTTGTGCAGGTCTATGTTGATGATATCATTTTTGGGTCTACTGATCCAAAGATGAGTGAGGATTTCTCCAAGCTTATGACAGACAAATTCAAGATGAGTGCTATGGGGGAGATGAACTTCTTTCTTGGTTTATAAGTTCAGCAGAAAGAGGATGGTATCTTCATCTCCCAGGACAAATATGTTGCTGAGATCTTGAAGAAGTTTGGTTTTTCTCCACATGAAAAGAGGGCTACTACTCCTATGGATAGAGAACACCCTTGGGGAAAGATTGGAGATGGGAAAGATGTTGATGTCAGGCATTATAGATCCATGATTGGATCCTTGATGTATCTTACTGCTTCCAGACCTGACATTATGTTTGCTGTGTGTTCTTGTGCACGCCATCAAGTGACTCCCAAAGAATGTCACCTTTATGCTGTGAAGAGGATCTTTAGGTACCTAAGATGCTATCCTAGTCTTGGTTTGAGGTACCCAAAGGATTCACCATTGGAGCTGATTGCATATTCAGATAGTGATTATGGAGGTGATAAATTTGATAGGAAATCCACAACTGGTGGATGTCAGTTTCTTGGGAGCAGGTTAATATCTTGGCAATGCAAGAAACAAACAGTGGTGGCTAATTCTACAACTGAAGCAGAGTATGTGGTTGCAACTGCATGTTGTGGCCAAGTGTTGTGGATTCAGAACCAGCTGTTGGACTATGGGTACAATTTCATGCATACTAAGATATTTGTTGACAATAATAGTACTTTATGCATCATTAAGAATCCTGTACATCATTCTAAAACTAAACACATAGAAATTAGACACCATTTTATAAGAGATTGCTTTGAGAAAGGTTTAATACAACCAGATAGGGTTGACACTGAGGAAAATGTGTCAGATTTATTAACTAAACCTTTTGATGCTGGGAGATTTCAATACTTGGTAACAAGTATTGGAATGGTTAATCTCACATAATATGTGTTTTGGATTCTTTTTGTAAAAGTATGTACATGATGATGCATTATTATTATTGGTCTTATTGATGATTTAGATTTTCCACTATCTTTTTCTAACACTGACAAAGGTTACTTGAACATTGATAAGTGTTTTTGTAACGTTGTCAGCAATATAATTGTCTAACACTGACAAAGCTTCCCTCAACGCTGTCATGTGTTATCGGGGCGTTGTCAGCAACAATGTTAGTTTTGTGGTTTTCAATCTAAATGTGCAGATGGTGTTAGCAGTATACCATTGGATACAAAGTTGCTTATGGATCAATGGAGAAGCATTTGGACAAGTTTTTATTTATGGATGATGGTTGGAATGTTTCATTCCTATCTTGACATAAATTTTTTATGTTCATGCATGATTTTAGCAAACTTTTTGTATCATAGTTTAAGGGGAGGTTTTAGGAACCTTTAGGATGTTTGGGTATCCATATGATACTCTTATCACAATTCTAGATTGTGTCCACAGGTGAGTATGAGTTAGTTTCTACTAAATCATGAGGCACTGTAGCATGCAAAGTTGATATACAGTGCATGCTGCCAAGACATTTTTGGCCTAGAATTGGTTGTGGTCTGTTGGGAGACTTGGGAATGATTTTGATATGGGATTTACCTGGGAGTAACAAGGATTTTATAAGGTAACTTTGTTGTTAAGAGTTTTTGGTTAGCAAGGGACACTAGAGGACTGTTATGTCTATCTTGCTTATGCAAGTGTGCATAACTGGACAGTGCTTGCTGCCCTATAATAATTATCAGCTTTTGGTTATCTTCTCTAGGATAAATTACTTGTTAAGGTCATTTTTCACTTTTTAAAATATTTTTATTTTTGGACGCTGACAAGTTTTCCAAGCGTTGTTGTGACCAAATTGGACGCTGACATGGCTAAAGGCAAACGTTGACAAGATTATAGCCGTTGGGCGTTGATAGGTTATTTTTGACCGTTGACACTCAATGGGACCTACCCAGTTGTTACTTTTTGACATATTTTCAAGCCGTAATTTTAGGAGTTGTTACTTTCATTTAATGCATGAGATAACTTATCACTTTTTCAATATTTTCATGATTGATTTTTGAAAATCTTTGCCTATTTTTGGGCCAATCACATGCATTCTTTTTCTCCTATAAATTTGGCTCCTATTTTAAACAGGGTATCTATAATTCTTGTCTAACAATTTTATCTTATCAACTTCATCTTCTACACTTAAAATTAACAGCTTTCATCAATGGCACCAAAGTTTAAACCAACAGAATTGGAATTGGGGTTCAGATCACAACACAACATGATTGCTTATCTTGAAGTTGATGATGCTCTGTTTCCCCAATACACACAAATGGTGGCGTATTTGAACGCATCCCCATTAAGGTATGCTCTTTCTCATGCACCACTCATTCCAGTCACACAGATTAAGCAGTTTTGGAACACTGTTAGTTCCTCAACAGTTAATGGAGTGACCACATTGACTTCTCTTGTTCATGGGAGATCTTGGGTGGTTACTGAGGCTTTGGTACGCCAAGCCTTGCATCTTGATGATGCCGATGGTATAGCCACCCTTCCCATAAATGAAATAGAACAAGGGCTTAGGGCTTTGGGATATCCTTTTCCTGATGAAGGTACTCTTAATAAGTATCATAAGCAGGAATTTCCCCCAGCCTGGAAGTACCTCATACATGTCCTCCTTCAATGTTTGAGTCCCAAATGTACTGCACACAATGAGATCAATAGATCCATTGCCAGTGCTATTGTGTGCATTACAACAGGGCAAAAATATAACTATTCTAAAATGATTTTTGAGGGGATGTGTAAAAACAAGGGGACAAAAATGACTTTAGCTTATCCCCGTTTTCTGCAAATGGTTTTTGATGATCAAGGTTACTGCTCCAGGGATCACAATGATTTTTATAAGATCCCTGAGCAAAAGAAAGCTATTTTTATGAAGATGGATTCACCACCCCATAGAGACCTACCTTTAACCCAAGCCATGCTTGCTGTTATTGCAGCATAAAATCCCCAACCAGACCCCCAACCTCAAATTGACCCTCAACCACACCTTGAACCAATTTCTGAACCTTTACCTTCACCTGAACAAATGCAAATTAACTCAGAATCCTTCAACGCTGACACACTCATTGTTGGCGTTGATGTGCCTATTTCCAACTCTGACACACAACCTTCACAATCCCAAACACCCCTTGACCAACCCACATCTACTCACTCTTCTACACCATCTTCCACACCCCCTGAATATAGGTTGATGAAACGCCAAAGGACTACTAGAGTGTTCTCCTCTGGTGGTCCTAGCCATGAAGCAGAGAGAACCACCACCACAAGTGTGGCTGGTGCCCTGGATGAGGCTGGGACTATTGGTTCTGGCTTAGAGGCTGGCCAAGGCAGTCCCACCATCATTAAGTCCTCATCCTTTCCCAATGAATCTGACTTGGGAGGTCAAATTCCCATTTTAGAAGAGGGCAGACTGGAACCAATGACTCTTATGGAATTGACGGCAGTCTGCATTAGCTTGCAAAAGCAAAATGCAGACTTGGTAAGAGTAGTCAGCTCACAAGGCCTTGAACTCAAGCAATTGAGGGAGAGGATTGTTGTTTTGGAAAGTGATCGTGCTATAAGGAGTATGGAGGAATCTTCCAAAGGGGAGGAAGATCAAATAAATCTGAGTGATAAGGGCAGCCAGGATGGTCAATCAATGGATGTTGCTGAAGCCCTTACAACTTTGAAGAAACAAACAGGTTTTGATACGTCCTTAGTCTCTCCCACCAACTTAAATTTATCATTTACAGCTATGTTGAGAGAGGTTACACAAGGCGCTGAGGGAAGATATTTGAGCGTTGATAAGGAACATTTGGACGCTGATAGAAGTATTTTGGGCGCTGATAGAACAAATTTGGGCGTTGACAGACCTGCACATGAAGGTGATGTATCCCAGTCATCATCTATCATCAAGGAGGTTTCTACTCAGGTATTACCATCTACCTTACCAATCATTGCACCATCAGATAAGGGTAAGGGTAAAATGGTAGAAGAGATTGTTCCAAAGGATGCAGCCCAAGTTGAATTTGATAGAAGATTAGCTGCACAAATCATGGAAAAAGATGAAAAGGAAAAGTCACCATTTGTTGTGACTTCAGAAGAAGAAAGTGATGGAGCTAGCTCAGACTCAAGTGTGATGATAATAGAACCAGAAAGGCTTGAGTATGGTGATGAGTTTGCTAGGGAAAAGTTGAGAGAATTAAAATTGCAGGTTGACTTTGACATGCCAGAGGTGGTTCATATGTACAATGCTTGGGAAGAAAGATGCATGGATAATCCAGACTTGACCATTTCAGATCAAATATGGGGTTTGGAGCTTCTTCTTAGAGTTCAGAAGGATTGTAAGGTAATTTTGAAACACAAGGCAAGAAATATTCTCTTAGAGTTAAAAAGGGATAGAAGGGAGCTCTACTTTATGTTGCTCAGATGTCATGGAGTTGGATGGACATATCAGAAGTTGAAGGCTTTGACATTTGATGAGTTGGAAAACAGGGCTTATCCCATTTGGGTGAGAGTGCAAGAAGCAAACACTCTCAGACTTCTTTCAGATGATAGAAAGGAGGAACTTGGAGAAGAAATGGAAATCAAGAAAGCTATGATGGTTCCCACGCCAGTGAAGAAGGGAATTAAATTTGAGTTTCCAAAAGATATGGATCCACTATATCCAAGTGAAGCAGTTATAAGAAAGAGCCTCAAGCTCTCCCCATTATAAGCTTCAGATATGGTGCAAGTGTTACCATTAAATTCCAGGAACCCAATTGTGAGCTATGAAGAAGATGAATGTGGGTTCTGGAAGATTGGCAGATTTGGCAAGGAGGTACACACTTTTACCACTCTCATATCTTTGTTTGCAAGTTGTGATAGAGAAGACTTGGTGGACCTTTGGAGGTTGTTGGAGACCAAGTATGAGGCTGAAGCACCAACTTCAGCTAATGGAATAAAACTTTGGACCACATTCAAAAGAATGTGTGGACCAAAAGATGAGGATCCTGCAATATGGAAGGATCTTGAAGATGACCTCAGTGGCCTTCAATGGAGGTTATATTCAGCTGTTGGTGTATACCATTTGAGTTCTACAAATTTGCTGAGTATCTACTTGTGGATGCTCAGTATTTCATATCCAAGGCTATTTTGGAAAAGATGAAGGACACTCAGCTGGAAATAGATTATTCAAGTGACGTGGCAAAAGATTTGATCAGATTTATTCATTACCAATATGAGAAGGTTTGTAAGACTCCTCCTAGTCCTTAATGCTTATTCAGAAACTTGATCATAAGAGTGGATATCAAGTTTAGGGGAGGATTGTTGGGAATAAATTAAGGCCAGATCACTTGAGCGCTGACAAGAACAAATCAAGCGTTGACAAGAACAAAACAAGCGCTGACAGCTCAAGCGTTGACAAGTTAAAGTCAAGCGTTGACACATTGAAGACAAGTACTGATGGAGGATATATTCTACGCGTGTATTATATTCTAGAATACTTCTAGTAAAGATAAGAACAACAATGTATTTTCTATATTTATCTTTACCTAGAATAGTTGATACGTAGATTATTGTACAAGGCTTCTTATGTCTATAAAAGAAGGCCTTTAGGTTAATGTTTAATATAAGTTTTATATAAGTTTTCGTTCGTAAACATCTTTCATTGTAAGCAAGTTTGATATTGATAATCAAAGTGAAAGTTTGTTTACATCATTGTGTGTTCTTGTTTAAGTGTTAAATTCCGCATAACACTTAGATTCATAAAGCATATACAAAGGTTTCTCTACGTGTATTACTTGATCTAACCTCGTATACACAAAGCTAATCGATCTAAGTTTGGGATCAACAACATCAAAAATATAAAGCAATGCTAAAGGAATCTTACCGGAGCCATGCAGGATAGTTGTGTGCTTAGACAATTTCTTACGACACCAAAAGTTATAGTTTAGGATTTTTCAAAATGACCTAGTTCTCTATAACTTATGGCTCTGATACCAATCTTTAACACCCCCAGCAAATGCTATGCGCAGCGGAACTACAACATTTAGGTGCTACGTAGTTATCATCACACATAAGCTATATTAAACGACTCAAAGAGACGTAAAAGTTTAAACATAAATTTAAACATTATTAAAATCATACAAGTCTACAGTTTTCCAAATCCCAAGATAATACTAAACAGAGTTTGCGTTAGGTCCCTACTGAGTCTCAACCCAAAAGTACATTTTTGCTCCCATGACAGAATAATAAAAGAGTTTTAAGTTAAATAAGGGTGGAAAAACAAGTAGACCGCCAAGCCACAACAACTTCCATACTCGCATGCTCCGCTGCTATCAATCATGGTTACCTGAAACACATGCTTAAAACCATCAACACAAAGGTTGAGCGAATCTATAGGTTTATCAAATCATAAGTTGAACATAAGTATTAAAAACCAATCATGATCATTCAATAGCATTGTCGCGCAAACAATCTATTATTCAAGGATATGACAATTGTGTTTAAGCTCATGACACTAATCCGTTAACTCAATCACCCGCGTAATAATTACCGGCGTGATTCAGATGAAACCAGTGCCCCTACTAAAGGCATTAGTTGCAATTATACCTTATCTCTTATCACAAATTATCCGTCCGTAGGGGGTATCAACGTACTAGCCCTCGTCTCGGATAGGGTAGTCAACCCCATAGTACTATTACTTTGTATAAGCGGCTATTTCCCCCTTCGCAAGGGCAAGACAATAGTTAATAGTTCATGAAATTAGGGCCTTTTGCAACTAGGTACTCAGCACAATTTCAAGGCAACATTCGGGTCCAACAATCATTCATGACTTATGTTCATTTTCATTTAAATAGCATGTATCCCTCTCGCGGGTAAAAACATTTGAAATAAGTAAAGAGCGAGGCTATAGACTCACCTTAAGTACTAGTGGTAGTATTAGTAACTACGGCGTAAACGAAATCGATCACCGACGATGAGGATGCCCCGGGAAATCAAATACAACACCTAACGAATAAACACGTAATGAATCAACACATTCAAGTACCTTCAAGTACTGTATGTACATAATTAAGAACACTCAAGGTTCATATAAACTCACGCCAAAAATCCATACAAGTGATATTTACTAGACACTTCAAATTTTATACTTTATTAAAACTATTACTCATTTTACAATTCTGCCGGTACATACCGAATGTACGGGCTGTTTTACCCCACTTAGACCACTTCTAAAAATCTGAGAAAATTTGTAAAAATCACTTATAATCTGTAGAAACCCCATACCAAATTTCATAAAAGGTTTTCACTTCTAAGACCTTCTGCCCGACACATCTTTGAAGTACAAAATTCGGACAGTTTTGCGCACTCGACTTGTAAGATCATTTTAACCATCTTAACCAATACCATTTGCAAATCCGACTCTTGATTATGAAAATAGACTCAAAATTTTAAGTTTAGGGCCTGAGAACAGCCCTTGACCATTTTTGAAACTCAACTTATAGTCCCCGAGATTTGACCCAATATCGACAACAATTTCGTATTGTGTCGATACGCATCTCCCGGTACACGAACTTTCAAAATATCACAACTTTCGACTCGTTTGGAGTCGTAAGCTCTACCTTATACCAAAACGAAGCCAAGACAAAGCTCTACGACAATATCTCATCATCTAGAACTGGACTTAGACTTAAACCCACGAAAATACCCTTAAAGCTTCTGATCTAAAAATACCTTTTTAAAATCATCACAAATCGCCTTTCCAATCAATTCCATTGATTGCTAGACCTATTATATCACCATAACATCAATATAAAACATCCTAATCATCCCTAATCACTTGTATGAACAATATTAACCAAAACCCATTTCACAAAAACAACATGCAACATGTTTAACTCATTTAAAAACATCAAAAACAACTTTATAAACACAAACCCATGACACATTTCATCAAACACCATGAACCCACCAAACACCCCCATTAGCCGTGGGGTGTGGGTGACCAAAACACCCAAACCCTACTGTTTTTAACAAGTTTTATGGATGATTATCCATTATCTAATCACTAATTAGATATCCCACTAGTTTAATTACATCAAAACACGTTTTTGAAAAATCATGAATTTTTGGAAAAATCAAATGGATGCATGTATGTTATGAGTGGATTAAAACACTTACAATGATGAAAGGAAGGTGGGTCTTTGATTAGATTCTTCAAAAACCCACGAAAAATGGTGGTGGTGGTGGTTGTGTGGTGGTGGCCGGCGGCTAATGGAGAGAAAGAGGGGAAACCCTAATTTTTTTTGAATGAAAAATGGTGTGTGTGATCCCCTTTCCCCCTTTTTGTAAAATGGGAGGGGCTAAATTTGACAACTTGGCTATCTTTTGGCCTAAAGTTTAAACGACACTAATAAAGAGTGGGATTCGACTAGTAGTCGGTTTTGAAAATTTACGGGAGTCGGGTTTAGTCCCGGCAACCTCAAAATACTTTTAAATGGTTCAAACGCACACAAAACGAATATACATATGGTTCCGACTCGACTTAACACGTAATAAAAATAAAGATCTCGAAAAACTCAAATATCGATCAATCGATAATAAAATGTAAGTTTTGGGCATCCGTCAGTATCGTAGTCGTTATCGGTTCTTCTTAAATCGTCAAACGTTAAATTACGACCGTAAACGTTGGTTTCAACTTAAATCGTCAAATAGTTCCACGATAAAAATTCTTAAAAATTTAAAAAATATACGTAAAATAGGATTAAATAATTGACGTTGTGTTTGGGGTATCACACTGACCTTTACTTGAAAACACGAAGAGTTCTTTGACATCTCCGTAAGATAGATCCCCTAAATTCGATCGAGGAAATGAGAGTTAACGTGCAAGGGTAACCGAAACATTACGGTGAAAAACAATCTAACTTAACTGATAATTATCAACAATGTGCGAGACATATTGAAACGTAGTACGTAAAAAATTTTGAACGTGATACGTGAAAATTTTTGAACGTGATACGTGGAAATTTTTTGAACGTGATACGTGGAGATATGGTGAGGGTAGTATGAGCAAACATATCGTGATCCATGATACGTGTAACATATCGTGAACGTGATATAAGGAACGTGGAATGAACATGACATGTGAAACATATCGTGAACATGGAATACGGCGGCGGTATCACCAAATGCCATTAGGTGAGACATGGACTGTGACGTAAAACGTCTATCTAAGGGTAGGGAGTTATACTAAACTTGAGTTTAGTCTCTCCAGTTTCCTTCAAAACTTCTTAGAACGAAGATGAACGTTAAATCGTAAGCCAAGATACGATCATGAACGTGAATAGTTTCATGAACGTGAGCGTGAAAGCAAGTCGTGAAATTAGAACAAGGACGTGAACGTAACTAAGGAGCACAAATGTGGACCTTTGTCTGACCCGATAGCTGAGGGGTTACCAAGTGATCTAATGAGCCTTGGCTGGAACATGTCCGAGTAATCTGATGGTTCTGAAATACTTGCGAATGTAAGGATTCTGCAGACTTGATCAAACTGTTAGCAATAACCCAGATAGCATCTTGCTTCTTCTGAGTTTGTATTATCTGGTAACCAAAATTCGTGGGGATCTTGTCCCATTTTTTTTTCACAATTTGATGGTGGATAAACATCCCAGTCAGTTGGCGTTTTATCTTAACCTGTTGGTATGTCCGGTACTTAGATAGGAACGTAACTGTATCTTGCTTCGTAGAAACTTGATACATAGAAATTTGCGGATCTATGAGTCTCCGAAATTAGACTTCTCTTAGCGTAGGATTTCTGGACACCTAATGTTGTGTAGTTTTCTCACCTTTGCGCATAAGCTGAGTCATGGTAAGATTAACTGTAAAACCCGTAAAAATAAGGTCATAATTTAATTCTACTTTCAATTATTTTGAAGTATTTTATAACGTTAAATCCTATTATGCTTAACGGTTTAAGTTGAAACCGATATTAAATATTATATTTTAATATTTTGAAGAGTAACGAGGACTACTAGTGATCGCGATACCGACGGATGCCAAAATTTTTATATTTTATTATCGATCGTTTCGATAATTAATACTTTCGACGATATCGTTTTAATTACGTATCGAGTCGTTATATTATTATTTTTCGTGTGCGTTTAAACTTTTTAGTATTTTTACGAAACCCGAGTTTCGTAAATATTTTAAAATTTACAATTTATTTTTTCTACCCTTTTAAACTATTTTATTACATTTTGGACCAAAACTATCACAAATTGGCAAAAACTACCCCGACCTTATACTATATAAATGTTTTCCACTAGCATCTTTTCATTTAAAAATTCATAAACCAAAAATCATCTCCTTCCTCTCTTTCTTTTTCTTTTGGCCGTACACCACACAACACCAAATCATCAAACTTTTTGATGATCCAATTTGATTCAATCTAAACTAAAACATGTCCTATTCCTAGTTTTTCAAGGTGATTCTAATGATACAAATTTTTCTTACATGCATTAAGTTTTTAATTTTGATAAAAACTAGGCTTGTTAGGTGGAGATTTTGATCATGCATGTGTTGCTAGTGATGATCAAATGATGTTTATGTTATATTTTTGTTAAAAAATTGATTTTTAATTTTTGGGTTTTTGAATTTGATGATTATACAAGTGTTAGGATTAGATTGTGATGATATTAGGATGTTAGAATGATGACAAAAGTTGTTGGTTTTAATCAAAAACTTGATTTTGTAAGAGATTTTAATAGTCAATTTTGGGCAGTAGGTTTGAGGCCATTTTCGAGGGTCTTAAGTCTGAATATAGGATGATATTATGGGATTATGTCGTAGAGAATTTCGTTAGCTTCGATTTGATATAAAGTAGGCCTTCCAACTCCAAACGAGGTGGAAGATACACTAGTTTGATTTTCGTGTACCGGGAGACGAGTGTCGACACAATCCGAAAATTGTTGTCGATATTTGGATCGAATATCCGGGACCATAAAATGAGTTTCAAAATGATTCAAGGGCTGTTCTCAGGCTCCAAGTTTAGTATTTTTAGTCTATTTTTAGAATCAAGTGGCGGTTTTACAAATGGAGTTGTTTAGAATGGTCAAAATGGTTTCGTAAGTCAAGGTCGCTAAACTATCCGGATTTTGTAATTCAAAGATGAGTCGGGCAGGGAACTTTAGAAGTAAAATCTTTTGATGGGCTCTTGGGAGGACTTTCTACATATAGTAAGTAAGTTCTCTGAGTAGTATCATAAAAATTTGAAATGTCTAAGTATGGGAAAACGGCTTGGACATTCGGTATGTTCCGACAGATTTTTATTAAAGGCATAGAACAATAAAATGAATATATAGGAGAGTGTAATAGTATCACTTGTATCATTTTCTCTCGAGTTTGTGGTGATTATATGAGTCGAATATTCTTATGTATGGTTTATTTCTCGAGTCTATTATTAATGAACGCACCATATTTGATAGGTTGCGGTTCTTGTGTTTGAAAGGCATCATCTATCGTCGGCGATCGTCTCATTACAACTATTGACTAAGGTGAGTCTATATCCTCGCTTTATACTAGTTATTAAATGATTTTAAAAACCCGCGAGGGGGAATACATGTTTTATAAACTGAGAACACAAGGTTTTTATGGTATGCTTGTCCTTCTATGAATGGACCCGTGGTTGCCTTTAAATTGCATTAAGTGATTGCCTTTGTTAAAGCCTCAATTATGGACCGTTAACTAGTTTATGATGGGCTAGCCGCTAGGACAATTAATAAATCTATGGGGGAAGCCGCCCCGGTTCAGTTTGTGTGGACTTGTCACAGAAGCTTAGGCCCGACCTCCACACTGTTTGAACATATTGTATTGAGAAGTCAGGTATACGGCAATGTACCAATAATCTGGAGGTAACGGCAATTAATAAATCTCTTGTCTTATTAGACCTAACGGAGTGTCTAAGGGCTCGGTTCCATGAGCTTATTGCAATTTATGCTATATACAATTATTATTGTTGATGCAAATTATTATTCGATGCTTTAAGCATGCCACAAACTTATAATCTTTGCTTGTGTTCAAATTCATTACATAAACCTATAGATTCACTCGGCCTTTTTGCTGATTGTTTTACTCACATGTATTTCAGGTAATCAAGAAGTGGAAGCTTGGAGGTCACGGGAATGAAGTTGTGCACTGCTTTTGTTGTTCAAACTCTTTGATTTATTTATCGTTCCATTTTTAAACAAACTAATATGTTGTTTTAACTTATCTTTTGGTAACGATTACTTGGGACTACGCTACTCTGATAAATGTTTTAGGAACGATAAATTTGAAACGTCTCTTTTCGAGTCGTTCTTTAGAAATTATGTGTTATTGTATCGTTGTTTAGCACCCAAAGATGTATTCCGCTAAGTGTAAATTTGGGGGTGTTAAAGATTGGTACCAGAGCCATGAGTTATAGAGAACTAGGTCTTTATTTTAAAAACCTAAACTATAACTATCAGTTTTTATTTTTCAAAGGGTCATGTGTACCGGACTTCGCGTGACTTCAGGTTCAAGCTACTTCTGGGATTACCACTTTAGTATGCGTTATTACGTATCTCTTATTGACAAGTATTTTATAAATAAATACTATGATCCATTTAAGGATATATATGTTTATATCTAGGATCCCTTTATCGATATATATTTATGTCGGTAAATTTTCGATAGAAGTTTATCATTTATTAATGATTAACTTAAATAAATACAAAGAATTTTCAAGATCTTTTTGTATTTATTTTTGAAGTATTTAAATTGCTTTTATTGCAATTTTTTTATATTATGTCCTTACATACCTTCATCTACGCGTATTACTTTCATTGTTTAACCCTTTGTGATATCTATAGAAATATCTAAATCGTCTTCCGGCTGTTTGTGCTTGGACGTCTTGAAACGTAGTCTCTAGACCATTGTGTAGCTCAATGTGTCCTTGGAATAGACTAATCGCTATTGTGTGAGTCATACATTTTGAAACAATTCCTATAATCTTGTTGAATAATATCATGTTTTTCTTAATATTTTGTTGATTTTTATCACCGTTTTATACGGCATGCAAAGATTAAATTCATTGACATTTATATGTATCGACTCCGAAGTGTATTGTTTGCTTATATCTCGGTAACGTCATCGTCATTTTATAAATCATCGTCTAGATTATGGCGCTAGATTGGGATACGATTTTACTTTAATAAAATTGTATCATTTGTCTTTCATTAACTTTCTTGCTCCTGGAACGCAACCAATGAATGTTCCATTCTTTTCTTGTTATGTGTTATGTTTTTGGACAATCGTGGCACCAAGGAGATTTGCCTACATTGCACCTTGAAACTTAAATTATGAACGTCATTCACCGTTTTGCTTCCTAAATTTTGTGTTGGATACCTTGAAGCATCTTATTTCATTCATTATACTATATTTTTATTTGATGGTCATTATGAGATTTATTTTTCATTGTTGTAAAATCCACAAGACATGTGTATATATATATATATATATATATATATATATATATATATATATATATATATATATATATATATATATATATATATATATATATATATATATATATATATATATATATATATATATATATATATATATATATATATATATATATATATATATATATATATATGTATGTATATATATATATATATATATATAATTGAGCCATTAGGAAATGTCAAAAAAATATATTTAATGGAAAAACTGCAGGGGCAGTATAAACAGGTCACAATTTAAAAGTAAAACCTGCGTTTTTAAAATAAAATAGTCAAACCTGCACAGAACTTGCAGGGGTATTTTGGTCATTTTATATTGGGTTTCAGGTCTCAGGTAAAACTAGAAAGTCGTCTGAAACATTGTTTTGCATCAAAATGCTTTAGACATCGAGTCTTGGAGATGTCGTTTATTGGGTCAATTAATCGGCTCATATTAAACGTTAAATTTGATAGAAAATTTAGAACATGGGTTTTAAACGTTTCTAAGCAGTTTTAAGTTCATTTGAAATCGTAAAATTTTAACAAATATTATTTTACAACTAACTAATACTAGTTGCATGTAAAAATGTTTAAAATAGAAACATTACAGGTTTAGCAATTACCGGATTAATGGTGTAATTTGAAAACAAATAATATACTTTCTTAAAAGCATGTTGTGTCGAGTATCTTACATAGAATACACATGTGGATTGATTTATTCTTTTTATATATATGACTCATTTGTCATTCGATGTTATTTTATTTTTTATTTTCTTCTAACCTTCCGCTGATTTGGGTTGAGTTTTAAAGTTTTGCCTTCACATCTTCGTCGATATTCTCATCACGTGTCTCATGGCGTTTCCGTCTAAACCTTATAACCTTTTGAAACTTTAACAACTTGTAACCATTTAATTGGTTGTTTTATGAGCTACTATTTGCCACTTTTTGCAAACCTTTGGCTACTTTATACGTTGTCGTAATGTCACATTATTAATAAATCTGATATTGTTTTACGATTATTTTCACAAATTGTTTTTACTTTGGTCTTATAAAATACTTTTCGTAACATTAAAAGTTGCTTATTGAGTATCTCACATATTACTTGTATCCTATAAATTTATAAACTATTTTAAATTCCATTTTACAAATGGCATGGTTTATATATAAACATAAGAAACGTAATACTTTTCGACGAAATGGAGCACTGCATTTGCTAGCCCTAAATTATACATGGTCTGATCACCTATGTCTAATTTAGAAGAAGCCATGCTAGGCTGAATAGTAGTCACCATAAAAATTTTGATAATAATCAACTTTTTACTAGTATTCATAATAGAATAAAATAAAATGAAATAAAATGAAAAGAAGTTTTGAAAACCTTTATATTTTATGCAAGTAGCACAATTTATATGCATCCGCATATGTTTTTTTACCTTTTCTTAAACGAATTACGGGCTTACAAATACGTTTTTACTCGACGATCGTTTTTCCACTTGTTACTTCATTTTGTCTTATAACTGATTTCTTTTGACCGTTCGTCTAATTACTGACTGTTGATAAATGACTTGAAAGTCTCGATATTTTATCCTTCCTTCTCGTCCAATCTTCTTTATGCGACTGGGTAGATCTTTGGAATGTCTCCGCACGTGAATAATGAATTATCACTAGAGTGATTTCTGTATATCCGGGATGACGTCCGTCACTCTCGTTTGTCTCGAAATCCACTCTTGTGAACCGTGTTTTGACTTCTCTCTTTAAACACTAACATCTTTTATTTGATTTATTTTAATTACAAGTGATTATTAGGAATTTTCTTTGATTAAAATTCTTGTATCGATCTTATTTCCGATCGTGTATTGACCACCGCTAAGTTAACGAGCTGATATTGGTGAACCATCGACCGCACTAACAAAATTGACAACTTGTTTAATCTATTATTTCTTATCGTCTTACCATCAATGCCTTTATTTTATTATTCTCTTTAAGAATTCATACGACATTTGTTTCGTCCCCTTTTGTACCATTGATTTCGTATTAATTGTTGACTATTATTTTCATTCGTATTCGTTTGTTATCTTGTCACATTTCGAAACCCGAATGTATTCCATGTTTATTTTGAAATAATAAACACCTTTATGTATTTCTACAACATATTATAAAAAATTTATGGAACTTGTCTATATTTTCTAATGATTTTCAATTAATGAAATAACTATCATAAGAAAAAGGTCAAATTTATACATCATATTTTGTATAACTAAAACTAATGTTTAAAATGAAATTATGCTCTATCTTTTGAACTAATTGACTTATCATACTTTACTTTTAATGTAATGAAATTACCGGTTTAATTTACATTCCTAATAATGATTTAATTTGGAAATTATATTTTCTAATTGTAACCATCAATACGAGTTTAATTAGTAAATTCATGTCATTCTTTCAAAGTTTCTTAAGACAACCAAAATAAATTATGAAGCTATTTATTAACTCCTATTTTTGATATATCATCCTTATCAAGAAGGTACTTCAACTGAGTTTTAAGGTAATACCAAATCCGGGACGGATAATTGTGACAAACGTTATTTTAATGTTAATATTTAATTCTTTCTTCGCCCTCATTTTTCTAGTATTGTGAATTATTATGTTTTACGGTTACGTGATTCGAGATCCCTCGTCGATCATTAACCTTAAATCATTTTACCATATCTTGTCCGTTTATGCGTTTATTGAATTCATTTTTATCTCGTTCTGTTCCTCGTATTGAAGATCACTATTTTATTTTGAGTTTAAAATGAATCTTGGGAAGCAGTGTATAAGAAGAAACGATAAGTGTCACCAGGATTTATGTGTGTACTTGTGGAATGATTGAGGACCGAATCTCTTAATGAATGGAGTTAATAAATTCGTTACAACCTCGAGGAGTATGTTGAAGCCGACACCGTAAGTGGAAAGACTCTTGAGATCAAGTAGTTATTATCAAGGGTTCGTTCAAGGTTTTCTCGATGATTAACAGTGGAGATCTATACTCGACGTTTATGTTCGACTTTTTCTTTTATGTACTTATATGGTGTGTGATCTAGTCAAATGATCGTAAGTTGTGAGAACTTGTGACGGCATCATCCGATGACGTCCGATCATGTAGAACACATATTATGAAATATCTTTTTGACTTTCAACGACGATGTTTGTTGAAACTTTAATGCGCGTTGGCGAAAGTGAGATGGTGTCTTTGTATTATCTTTTGAGTAGGGACCCGCGTGTGAACACCCTACGATGACGAAAATGTTTTTCTTGTTAGTTCTTCTAATGTGTGTCCATGGCTATCCGGCCAGTGGCTATCCTTTAAATTTCAACATTCCTTTTAACTGGACTTACCCGAAAATCTTGTCATCTAATCTTGTCGTCGAATTAGCTTCGTGTGATTCATAAAATTTTCATGTGTCGAGCCTGGCGGGTGACTGGTGGATAAGTATTTATTTATTCCTTTTTGGTGAGATACAACTTGAGGACAGTTTGCGTTTTGTAAAAGAACCAGTGGAGATCGTGGATCGCGATTCACGTGGGAACGTGAGGATTTCTTTATAAGGAATGCCCTCATCCTTCCGGTTAGTGAACAACTCGAGTATGAGGTGAGTTGAGCGCCGAGACGTCGCTCCCTTAAGGTGGTGAGGATGTAAAACCTGTAAAAATAAGGTCATAATTTAATTCTACTTTCAATTATTTTGAAGTATTTTATAACGTTAAATACTATTATGCTTAACTGTTTAAGTTGAAACCGATATTAAATATTATATTTTAATATTTTGACGAGTAACGAGGACTACTAGTGATCGCGATACCGACGGATGCCAAAATTTTTATATTTTATTATCGATCGTTACGATAATTAATACTTTCGACGATATCGTTTTAATTACGTATCGAGTCGTTATATTATTATTTTTCGTGTGCGTTTAAACTTTTTAGTATTTTTACGAAACCCGAGTCTCGTAAATATTTCAAAATTTACAATTTACATTTTCTACCCTTTTAAACTATTTTATTTCATTTGGACCAAAACTATCACAAATTGGCAAAAACTACCCCAACCTTATACTATATAAATGTTTTCCACTAGCATCTTTTCATTTAAAATTTCATAAACCAAAAATCATCTCCTTCCTCTCTTTTTTTTCTTTTGGCCGTACACCACACAACACCAAATTATCAAACTTTTTGATGATCCAATTTGATTCAATCTAAACTAAAACAAGTCCCATTCCTAGTTTTTCAAGGTGATTCTAATGATACAAATTTTTCTTACATGCATTAAGTTTTTAATTTTGATAAAAACTAGGCTTGTTAGGTGGAGATTTTGATCATGCATGTGTTGCTAGTGATGATCAAATGATGTTTATGTTATATTTTTGTCAAAAAGTTGCTTATTAATTTTTGGGTTTTTGAATTTGATGATGATACAAGTGTTAGGATTAGATTGTGATGATATTAGAATGTTAGAATGATGATAAAAGTTGTTGGTTTTAATCAAAAACTTGATTTTGTAAGAGATTTTAATAGTCAATTTTGGGCAGTAGGTTTGAGGCCATTTTCGAGGGTCTTAAGTCTGAATATAGGATGATATTATGGGAATATGTCGTAGAGAATTTCGTTAGCTTCGATTTGATATAAAGTAGGCCTTCCAACTCCAAACGAGGTGGAAGATACACTAGTTTGATTTTCGTATACATGGAGACGAGTGTCGACACAATCCGAAAATTGTTGTCGATATTTGGATCGAATCTCGGGGACCATAAAATGAGTTTCAAAATGATTCAAGGGCTGTTCTCAGGCTCCATGTTTAGAATTTTGAGTCTATTTTTAGAATCAAGTGGCGGTTTTACAAATGGAGTTGTTTAGAATGGTCAAAATGGTTTCGTAAGTCAAGGTCGCTAAACTGTCCGGATTTTGTAATTCAAAGATGAGTCGGGCAGGGAACTTTAGAAGTAAAATCTTTTGATGGGCTCTTGGGAGGACTTTCTACATATAGTAAGTAAGTTCTCTGAGTAGTATCATAAAAATTTGAAATGTCTAAGTATGGGAAAACGGCTTGGACATTCGGTATGTTCCGGTAGATTTTTATTAAAGGCATAGAACAATAAAATGAATATATAGGAGAGTGTAATAGTATCACTTGTATCGTTTTCTCTCGAGTTTGTCGTGATTATATGAGTCGAGCTTTATATTCTTATGTATGGTTTATTTCTCGAGTCTATTATTAATGAACGCACCTTATTTTATAGGTTGCGGTTCTCGTGTTTGAAACGCATCATCTATCATCGGCGATCGTCTCATTACCACTATTGACTAAGGTGAGTCTATAGCTTCGCTTTATACTAGTTATTAAATGATTTTAAAATCCCGCGAGGGGGAATACATGTTTTATAAACTTAGAACACAAGATTTTTATGGTATGCTTGTCCTTCTATGAATGGACCCGTGGTTGCCTTTAAATTGCATTAAGTGATTGCCTTTGTTAAAGCCTCAGTTATGGACCGTTAACTAGTTTATGATAAGCTAGCCGCTAGTACAATTAATAGATCTATGGGGGAAGCCGCCCCGGTTCAGTTTGTGTGGACTTGTCACAGAAGCTTAGGCCCGACCTCCACACTGTTTGAACATATAATCTGGAGGTAACGACAATTAATAAATCTCTTGTCTTATTAGACCTAACGGAGTGTCTAATGGCTCGGTTCCATGAGCTTATTGCAATTTATGCTATATACAATTATTATTGTTGATGCAAATTATTATTCGATGCTTTAAGCATGCCACAAACTTATAATCTTTGCTTGTGTTCAAATTCATTACATAAACCTATAGATTCACTCGGCATTTTTGCTGATTGTTTTACTCACATGTATTTCAGGTAATCAAGAAGTGGAAGCTTGGAGGTCACGGGAATGAAGTTGTGCACTGCTTTTTTTGTTCAAACTCTTTGATTTATTTATCGTTCCATTTTTAAAACAAACTAATATGTTGTTTTAACTTATCTTTTGGTAACGATTACTTGGGACTACGCTACTCTGATAAATGTTTTAGGAACGATAAATTTGAAACGTCTCTTTTCGAGTCGTTCTTTATAAATTATGTGTTATTGTATCATTGTTTAGCACCCAAAGATGTATTTCGCTGCGTGTAAATTTGGGGGTGTTAAATTAGCCGTGTGAATCCATGTGATTCAGCGTGTCACTGTAATCAACCAGAATTTAGATTGGAAAATTTCAGGGTGAAATTTCTCCTGTCGTAGAATTTGCAACATAGTGCAAACATGGTTTTCCTGCTCTTCTCTAGACTTAGAGAAGGTTACGTTGTCATAGATGAAAAATAATTTGTTTAAGAGTTCATGGAAACTCATTCTTATAATGTTACTGGAGCATTGATGAGACTAATTCAAAATCATAAATCTAGCATGATCGAGTCGTGTACGAATAGCAGTCATGGACATGTTCTGCTCTTTCACTCGTCACTGTTGGCAGCATGATCATGAATCTGATCTTGGAAAAGGGTTTGACACCCTAAAGTCAATTATATAGTTATCAATACGTGGAGGAGAATAACGGTTATGGATGGTGATTTGTTTTAAATCGACGGTAGTCGACACATAATCTCATGTTACCGTCCTTCTCCTTGTAGGTTCTTCTGAAATGTATGATTATGGAATAATCAGTTGGTTATGCTTAAAAGAAACATCAGTGGTCGTGTCTTAACTTAACAGCTAGAAAATGCTTGCAGTCATGTCTAACCACCCACGTGCTTGTAAAGTATAGATAATTTGTACAGATTTTCCCGATAGAAAACCGTGCTGAATGTATTCAGGAGCCTGAATATTTCCGTACAAAGTCACGAATCGTAGCAGGGTGTGCTGTTCGTAGTCCATAATTAGGATTAAATTCAACTCGTGTCTGTCCGAGGTAATGCGTTAGCAGTTTGAATCTTATCATTAGGCTAAAGGAAAACCTTCGTATATATGGGGAATACGAATGGTGTCTGTTATAGTCATGAATATATGAAATATAGGTGCAAAAAGGAAAGTGTCAACGAACAATCGGGACAGATCTCACTGATATGCCGGTGCTGGTACAGAAATTCTTGTGTCCTGATTAATACATGGCACCACAAAATGGATATACCCTTTGGAGGGTACCCTGAATTTCTTAGGGAGGTTCCAGAATTGGACGTGAGTCATGTGTCTTGACTCGTGTCTTGGGAAATATAAGCATGACATGTGTCTTGACTGGTGTCTTGACATGTGTCTTCAGAAAGTATACGTGAGACATGTGCCTTGACTGATGTCTTGACATGTGTCTCAAGATGTGAAACAAATAAAACTACAAATATTAGGTTATCATGCCAAAATTGGCGGATCGGTTGGACCACTTATCCTTTGTATTTCTGATCACGTCCACGGCTGGAGCTTCGGTTGCGATTACTAGGATAGTTAATGTTGTAGTAGTGGTTACTATCGTCTTGTCTGTCAGTTCCATGACGGTCATTCTCATGACTGTGATTCATGTAACTATTCAGCTGAGTAGTTGGCTGGTACCGGTTTGCACTCATATGACCGAAACAACAATTGAATGACGTGTGACATGTAACTAAGAATTAGGGACAATGATTGATGAAAATCGTCTGATGGTGAAGCATCTTCTCGTCCAATTGCTTTGCTCTGACGCCTTTGTCTTCGTCTTGTAGGATCTCCAGGTTGTGAACAACATCATCATCTCATAGCGTCTCCAAAAATCAGCAGCATCAACCTTTAGTAACATCTCCAAGTCATGAGCGGCATCAGCAATCTTGTAGAATATCAGCAAGTGGAATATGCACATGGGATACGGTACATGGAGTACACATGGAATGTACATGAAATGATCGGTATGGGGTCGATCATTTGACATGATTTTAAAGGTAAATAACTTATTAAACGGTTAGAAAGACCATCATGATAACCTGGCAATGCCAGTATATACCTCATTCTGGTTGCATAGAGAAACGCAACGTGTGGTTAAACGAATTTCAACGATGATTTTCCTGAAAGCATGATTAATGAAAATCAACCATGACTATCATGAAAGTATAATTTACATGAATTCCAACAGTGTCTTGCATGAAAGCAAAAATAACAAAAGAGACGTAAGACATAGTCATGTGAAGACGAAGTCATAATGAAGAAACATGGAACAACCCGACATGAAGGAGTGTATAATATAATCAGCATGAAACTGTAGTTAACCATGACAGTTTAAAAACATACTTGACATAAAAAACATAGTAACTTATGAGGGGACATAAAAAAATTAAAAAATTTATGCTTATAAATCATGAGAAAAATTTTATGCATGAAAACAGTGCTTGAATGCATGATACAGTTTATAAAAACTTTTATATGCGCGAGGGGATGCTTATGGGTCGGTCCCAAAACAAAAGACATGGCGAGAGGACGCCTATGGGTCGATCCCAAAGTTAAAAGTTTTGATAAAAGCACATGCGACTAAATAGGGCCAGTCCTGTACCAACCATTACTTAGTCATAATCCATGCAACAATGATACATGAAACATAAATAAAATAAACTCATCTGTCAAAAGTTATCAGAAATTTTTTATGTGACTAATTATGAACTACTGGGGTTCAGTCCACATAGTCACAGTTCACGAGGAACGTCATGCATGAAACAATGACACATAACTAAATATGAATGACGGTTGTCCATCCATATTAGTAAAACAATATCGATGAAAACATCAAGGTTAAACATCAAGGTGCTGAAAACATCATGGTTAAAACAACAATGCGATGAACACATCAATACGTGGAAGAACAAGTGTTGGCTTAGGAAGCTCCTGGTGACTACCCACTAGTCACAGGTCAAGGTTTTGAGCCTATAGGTCGAAACCTTGGCTCTGATACCATAATTGTAACACCCCACTTTGATAAGGGGACCGTTACGCGTAATTATGGCGTGTCATCAAATCATGCAAGGTAATATGTAGTAAAACATACATGACCATAGGGAAAACCAGAATCAAACATCGGCACCCAAACATAAGCCCAAAACATAAATAAAGTAAATGAAATGAACAAAGACTACACAAGCATAAATCTATGAAGGCAAAAGGGAAAGAAGTCTATGGCATCTTCCCTCCTATGCACATCCTCCAAGTGCTCGAGTCTGTCCTTGGGTACCTGCCGTTTTGGGACATGGAAAGGAAAGTAACGGCTGAGCATAACGCTCAGTGCGCGGATATACAAGCATGAAATGAATAATATAAGCATGAATAACATATAACAGTGGAAATGTATATGTCCTGGAAAACCTGGTTATATCTTAGTAAAACTGGTTTTATAGTTTGAAAAGCCTTATGTTTATCTTGTAAAATCTGTTTAACATATTTACCATTAGCCAATATAGGTCATGAAAATATCAACGTGCATGAATACTTGGAGGGGTGACCTCGTCATGCAAATTAGAGGGGCTGCCTCTAATTTAATATATTGGTTCTGGGTAGGAGGGATCAGCTCCTTATGAAGGATGCAAGGCACACACCACATTCACACTGAGTAATCTGCTGAAAATATGTAACTAGGATGCACCCATACGCCCCACCTGATAATAATAATAATATGGCCAAAAGCTGAAGGGACGTCACAAGCAATCACTCCGCCGTGGGGAAGTCATAACCTCAGTGCCTCTAGTGTTATGGTTATGGTACCTCCATAACTAGGTGAAACTGGTCATGCACGTATATGGCTTTAGGTATTCTAATTAAACATAAGCAATCAAAAACATATAAAACATATACTAGGGAAAACAGTTGGCTGCATACGGGGAATCCTAATAAGGAAAGAATGTCCATACTGAAAGGACGGAGAATCCGTACCTTATGTCTAGTGAACGAAGAAGACGAACGGAAGAGAGTCCTACTTCGATCTCACTAATGCTACACACATAGAATACACGTATAAGTGTTCTGATTACTGATTACATAACTGGTTTTATATCATGTTTTACCTTGTTTTATATGTTCATGTCTTGTTTTACTGGTTTTAATGTCATACTGTG
Source organism: Glebionis coronaria (assembly GCA_025667525.1). NCBI lineage: Eukaryota > Viridiplantae > Streptophyta > Magnoliopsida > Asterales > Asteraceae > Glebionis > Glebionis coronaria. The sequence goes on along the minus strand of CM046882.1, from coordinate 167,059,743 downwards.
TTTATCGTGTATTCTTTATATTCTGATTAAGTATTACTTCTATTTCTTGTATTATTATACTTGTTGTGTAATAATAAGGAACTTCCTAAAAATAGCAGATTTCTTAAATTAGAAAGTTTCCAAAAATAGAAAGTTTCCAAAAATAGACTTACTGCTTAAAATAGATAAGTTTCTAAAAAAAGAAAGTTTCCATAATAAGATTAGCTGCTTAAAATAGATAAGTTTCTAAAAATAGAAAGTTTCCATAACTAGACTAGCTGCTTAAATCATATGAGTTTCTAAAAATAGAATGTTTCCAAAAATAGAAATAAGCTGGATTTATAAGCTAATAATATAAGCTTAGTTTTACTGATTAATTATCTAAGTCATGTGATTAATAGTATAGTTTATGTAATTTACATGTTATAAACATGATTTAATTAAATTAAGTGTATACTATACTTAGGTTAAAACATGTATTAATATTAATATAACCTAAGTCATGATAATTAATTAATTATAAGTCATGTTTAATAATTACTTAATTACCATAGTCTAAATTAAATAATAAAATACTTAGGTTAAAATCATGTATTATTAATTAATAATAATAAACCTAAATCCTTGTTTTAATTAAATTAATTATCTAGCATGTTAAATTAATTTAATTGAACTTGTAAATAATAATCTTGTAATTATAAGTCATGTTTTATTAATTTAATTACCTTGTAAATTAATATACATGCAAAGCTAATTAAACTTGTAAAAAAAATGATAACCCGAACCCATGTATTATATATTCAAACGTGTCGTAACCCGAACCCGTGAAAACCCATGTCGTATTAACATTTAAGCCGAACCAAACAAACCCCTAAATGTCTTTTTAATACCGACAGCCAAACACCCCTTACTGTTTTTATTAAACTGTTAACCAAACAGCCCTTAAACTGCCATTTCCCCCTGGCAGCTCTGTGTTTCCCCTGCCTGTTTAAAGCTCCCACCGACAGGCTAAACCTGCTAGCCGTTGGTTCCCACTGGCAGACCAAACCCAAACACCCCTGTTGCCTTGTTGAACACCACTATTAAGCCAAACGCACCCCTGCTAGCAGCAGGGGCTTGCGGCTGATGGAGAAAAGGCCCACCGAGAGTCTCTCGACTCTCGGTTTGTGCGCCAAAAGGACGCAACAACACCCAAAACGACCCCCCCCCCTTATTTAGCTTATTATATACATGTTTTAGATCACCCATCTTGGATTTGTGATCGATTAAACCAAAGAAAATAAAATAAAAACGACTTAGTGGTTACCTTAATTCGTGACTAGGGTTTAGGACACTAACAACCTTGATCTCTTGGATTAGTTTCCATGTTTTTCTTGGTTCCCATGGTGTTGGTCGACGACAGCAAGGAAGACAAAGGGAGAAAACATACGGCTGTTTCTTTTTGTGTCTAGGGTTTCATAGGATTTTGTCTAAAAAAATGTATGTCGCGTCCCTTTTCTTTTTAAGCCGATTTAAGCCCAAATGGGCCTAGAGCCCATGCTTGTCTTTTCTCCCTTGTCCAAATGGCCCAACAACAGCCCTTATATATTTTATAAACATTCGCGTCTTGTTAAAAGACACGTGCAATCGTATATTGAAATGTCGTGAATTCTCATAGTTATTTTTATACGTGTTAAAAGGGAATATTACGTACGTAATAACTTGTCGTGTAATCTAATATACGTAGTAATAATAATAATCGTGTTAAGTATTCGTGTTTACGTGTTACATATTTATTTACTATTCATGTTATTAATATTACTTGTACGTACGACATTCATCGTATTAATTATATACGTAAGTGCGTAATTATCTGTTCGTGATTTCATGTTCATGATTTTATGTTCGTGATTATAATTATTGTTGTTAATAATTATCGTGTACCAATACGTATTTAATAATTATCGTGTAATAACACATACGTAATTCTTGTAATTAATATTCGTGATACGTGTTCATGTTATATATGGAAAGTTTTAATCCTGTACGTACGATCATAAGTGTATTGTTCATGGTAAAAGCATGCGGGTTTTACAAAATGCGTGTTTAATTCCATTCAAGATGATTGTATCACTAAAGTCCTGAACAAGGTGAACCAAAACGCTAGAGCACCTAAAAAACGGAACAAAAAAAGAAATAGGTTTTCTCAAATTAAGTCTTCCGCTGTGCGTGAGAAACCTATGTCTCCTAGACCTTGTCTTAGGTGGATACCAATAGGTAGAACCTTTAAAACAATTGGTCTTAGGTGGGTTCCTACTGGAAATATATTTCCCTCTAGCTCGACAAAGGTTCAAGGTGAACCCCCACATGGTTCTCATCAAGATATCGTTAACCCACACGCAAGCATCCAAACGACTGATGAAAGTGCAGGTAATAAAGTAAAGGTTCAACAAGAACACAAAGGCTTTACATATTCATACCGTTCAACAAAGGACACTATCAGAGTTTGGTTGCTGAAGAAGCAGATATCAGAGAAACAAGCGTCTCAGGGGTTTCATAAGTAAACTTCACAATGGCTTATAGTCAAATTACAGATTGTAACCCGGGCTCACAAGATAGGAAAGTTCATCCCGATGATGACTTATCCTCAGAACGAGAAATTACGTTTTCTCGGACATCGGCTATCTGTAAAAACATTTAATGTTTTTAAGCTCATGTACAAAGACTTACAGTCACATGTCAGACTGTAACTCGTACTTCAAACACTGGAAAGTTCATCCCGTGTATGACTTATCCTCAAAACGAGAAATTCGATTTTCTCGGACACGAGCTTTTAATAAAACTATTCGAAAGTTTTACGCTCGTGTATATGACTCCTTAGCGCATCACAACTTAGAACTCGGACCTCAAATAAGGAAAGTTTATCACGGACGATAACTTATTATTCTCAACGAGAAATTCATATTTCTGAGTCATGAGCTTCTCATAAAAACATTCAACGTTTTTAAGTTCATGAAAAATGACTTTTAAGTAAATGTCAGCTTAGAACTTGAACTTCAACTTAAGGAAAGTTCATCACGGATGATAACTTATCCTTCAAAACGGGAAATTAATTTTTCTCGGTCATGAGCTAGTCACAAAACAATCGAAGTTTTGAGCTCATGAAAAACGGACCCGAAAGGGAAGTGTACGTTTCAGTGCGCTTCCCCATACAATAGAAGAGAAGTCTTCTATCATGTTTATTTTAAGATCGTTGAACATAATTTTTCAAGAATTTCTCAAATGGTTTTTCAAAATCTTTCAAAATTGTGTGTTCAATACTCCCTTCCTCATAATATGGTTTTTATATCCCAAAAATGTCATATGTAATTCTGATCAATTTTTGAGGGGGAGCGTTTTAAAATCAAGCCTTTAATGTTGTTGGGTACATCTCTGAAATTGTCATATTTTATGTATCCATCACATTCTGAAAATGGTTTAAAACTGTCATATGTAATATACTATATCGGATAAGGCATCTGTACTTCGTACCTCAACATATTTGTGGTGTCGTTTTTCCAAAATTTTGTCAAACTTTTGTTTCAAGACACACATATATTGTTGAGGGGGAGCATCCTGTGACAACCATGGTTTTGGGGTTCGTCACTTAGACTATAGTTTAGGGTGTTTTGTGCAAATATGTGTTTTTATGTGCTTATGTGTTTATTTTATGTGGTTGGAGTGAGGTTTGGATATCATTTATGGGTAAATGGTACTCATAAGTAAATCGAGGAACGGTTATTTTATGTTCATGATCTCACAAATTGGTGACTATGAAATGAAGTGTTATTATTTTGGTGTTTTACGTATACGTATAAGTATAATAATAAATCGTATTTCTACGATTTAAGGTTTAGCATTTAGAGGTCTCGGATGAGGTCATTAGTGACATGAATATTTTTCAGGATGGTTTTAAGTCATTTAGGACTTAGCTATATAGTTTATTTCATATTTCAAGAGTTTTTATAAAACTGTATATTTTTACGTCTTTTACGGTATACGCGTAAATTGACTAGTTTTACGGTTTTGAGGTTATGGAGGTTTTAGGAGCCGAAATAAATTAAGGTAACTTAAGTTATTATTAATAATATATTAATAAGTAATAAAAAGAAAAAAAAATATAGCGGTATTGTCGGTTTGTAAACACAGGAAGAAAAGAAAACGAGAAAAAAGGGAAAAAGGAAACCGGGCTTATGTACATGGGTCAAGGACTTGTTAGAAAGTATATAAAGTCTTTTTATTAATCAAAACACTCATAAAATCCCTGGATATCAAGGTTTAGTCGGCATCAATGGATATTTTTAGGGTTCTTCATAATTTTCTTGTCTTTTAAAAATTCTAAGGTAAAACATATGTTTCTCTTTTCGATTAAATTATTTTTAACTTGTTCTTAATCAATACATGATGGATCTAGGGTTAGGTTAATTGTGAATTATTTATTATAATGTTAGAAACATGATTAGATTAATTATAGATACTAATTATACATGGTGATGGTAATTGATTAAGCTAATTGTGTTAAATTCGTTTTTAAAAACTGGGAAGAATTTTAGGTCACTTGTTTTGATTATATGTAGAGTTATACAAACCCTTATTTTGCAATCCAAGTACCCCTGGAAAGTTAATTGAGTTGGCTTTCAAATTCAAGAAATGAGAACTAAATTTGAGGTTGGAAATGGGTCAAAAACAGGTTACAACAATCAGAAGTCAAAGCAGTTTTGGAATCAGTCGGGTTTAAATTAATATTTTAAGATGGTTAGAGTACTTTGGAGTATAATTGGACCTTCAAATGAACATGAGACTTGGATTATATATTAAATAAAAGATCTGGAGGAGGGATAAACAAATGGGTTAGGGTAAGACCCTTTGATCATAACAAACTTTTCATATGTTCAAAATCAGTAAATTTTGGATTAGGTAAAACTATATATATATATATATATATATATATATATATATATATATATATATATATATATATATATATATATATATATATATATATATATATATATATATATATATATATATATATATATATATATATATATATATATATATGGAGGTCTTAACAGAAGCTTTAAGGTTGAGGTCAAATAAGAGAGTTAGCTAACACATCTAAGGGCATAGGGTTTCTTTTAAAGGGCATGTTAGTTTGGTTAAGGGGTTGTCCGACCCATAGTTTGAAGTATGAAAAACAGGACTATTTTGGGTTAAATGTTAACGGGACGAGTAATGAACTAAACTAAGTTAAGGGCTTTATAGAGGGGTGTAATGAGATGCATATGGCATATAAATGGGGTTAAGTTATAGGAGAAGGTTATATATCCATCATGGATTGATGAGCCATTTTGGTATGTGGTCCATGTCTTGATTGTATACGTTTGTGTGTTTAGATTTTTGTTAGAGATCGAATACTTAGAGAAGCTTGTTCAGGTGAGTTTCATAGTCCCATGTTTCTAAGATTTATAAATGTTTTGAATTCCAGATGGGATGGAAGAGACACTGTGTGCTTTTGTAACTAGTGTTGTGAATATTTTTATGGTTTGTGATAGACTTGTGTGTACATTTATATGATTAACCGCTATGTGATTATTGATTGTTATTGTGGTTTGACTTGGTTCCAAGGGGATGTTTACAAGGCGGGGCCTTGGGATTGGTTCATAGGTGTATGGGCGCCTATGGGACCATGGTTATTGGTAAGGCTTGGAGCCTTAGAATTGTGGTTATTGGTAAGACTTGGAGCCTTGGAATTGGTTTAGTATGATTAGTCTTGAATGCTAGTTGTTAATACATAATTGTAGCACATTGTCCATATGTTCTTTTGTTAGTGGTTGTTATTCATAGCTTATAATTGATTTGGAGTTCGAGTCTAAACCTCTGACTCTCACCAACTTTATGTTGACGCGTTTTAGTGTCTCTTTTATGTGAGAATGTGGTTAAGCGTGAGAATAGGAGTGGCTAGCTGGGAGGCTTAGGATTGCATTAGAGGAACCCCCTTTCATCTTAGTCTTTACTTTTGTTTAAATAGGTGATACTTTGTTGACACCTATATGTTTGTTATTTGTTAATTGTATGTCTTTTGTAAGAGGTAGACCTGTTACCTACTTACCTAGACGCATGCATTGTTTGTGATATCTTCATGACATTGTGTCACCATTTATGATATTTTCATTTCATTTAGATATATCTATAGACACGATATTGTTGTGATGATATCCATACGTCGCGCCCTATATTCCGCCAGGGTGGGTTGTGACTTAATGGTATCAGAGACAATGGTTATAGAGAATTAGGTTGCCTAGTCTAGTAGCCTAGTCTATAGCTTAAGGATCCTTGCATATAGGCGTCATAGGAATATGTGTGTATGTTTTTTTATTGTATTTTCTGAGTATTGTTAATTAGTTTTCTGTGAGTTTTGACTAGTATGGATTAAACTATAGTCGTCCATACTTAGTCACATGCTAATTTCTGTTTTGTTTTTTATATATGAATTACTTTCATAAAATTGATAAGGTATTTGGTGTACCTAATGTATAATATTTTTCTTTTGATGTTTAAGTCATGTTCCCTAAGAATCATGTGGTGATTTGAGTTACTAGGAGTAGGTGGATAGAATGGATTTTAAGTTGTTTCCACTCTTATGGGCGACATGACTTATAACTGATTATGATGTTGTTTTGGAGTTTGTCTATGCTGTTTTAGCTAGATTATGGATTTATGTATTCCAAGAGTTTGACTATGTTATTTTAATAGATGGATTTTTGGACCTTATTGGCTATGTGGTTATGAGCTTATGTGAGTAGATGGATTTATATGTTATATGTTGTGTTGATTCTTATTAGTGTCGTCATAGGAGGGAGTGCATTGGGGAAAGGGTAATTGTATAAGTATGGTGTCCAACATAGTTATACAAGTGCCACAACTTCAATGGGTTCCCAAGTATGATTGCATGAAAAAAAGGTTAATACATGCTTGTATATGATGAGATGTGGATTTTGGGTATATGTATAATATAGGGGTTTATGTAATGGCTGCCTATGATATGCTATTTTTTATGTGTTTTATGTTTTGAGTAATAGTCATGTTGTGTGATTATGGAATCACACGATATAGGTTGGTTTTAGTTACGGGTTTCATGCCTTGTTGTAAGATGGTGATTTACTCGTATGGAAAACGAGTTTATGACGCGATTGATTGATTTGACATATATGGTAAAGAGTATGTTTTGGGTTATTCAATAGGTGTATATATATATATATATATATATATATATATATATATATATATATATATATATATATATATATATATATATATATATATATATATATATATATATATATATATATATATATATATATATATATATATATATATATATATATATATATATATATATATATATATATATATATATATATATATATATATATATATATATATGGATGTATATATACTAGTATGAGCTAAGTTAGGATATATGGTCGTTCAGTAGTTATTATAACTTGAACGTACCATGTGTTTGCTCGTGTTTTATGGTGCTGGAGTTTGATGGAGTTCCAACGACGTTTTAAATCTTTTGAAGTGTGTCTACATTCGGGTATGTATTTTAGTTGATGAAAACTACCAAATTTTCTTGCAAAGGAGTCTAGATAATTAAATGAAAATGATTTTGAAAATACTTGTAATTGTACGTTATGATATCCTGACTTACATGTCTTTTCTTTAAGTTTACAAGTAGTAAGTTAAAAAAAATATGGACAATGAATGGATTAGTTTTTTAGGTAACATGTGATGGTACATATAAAGGGTAAAGAAATTTTAAGATAATTTTCTTAAAAGTGGATTTAAAATTTTAGAAGTATTTAAATAGACAGCAAGAGTAAAAAGGGAGATTTTATTATAATAATGACATTAACACCACACCTTGTAAACGTGTAATAGTTTAGTTATAACAAGCCTAAATGGATTATATAAAATAATAATAATAATAATAATATAGAATAACATGAATAAAAACACCATATTTTATAAACATGTATTGGTTTCATAATAACAAGTGAAATGAGTTTAATGTGAGTAAACAAGATAATGGTTAGAATAACGTTATACTATACTAACTAGTGGATACCTTTGATAAAATAATGAAGATAAAAGATGAGTTTATTGTTAAAGGAGATGATAGATAAAGTGAGTTTTAGTACACTAACTGAGTTATGCCCTTTGATAGTAACGAAAATGGTAAAATATGACTATGAATTCATTTATTGATGTTAAAATAGGGTCCTAATGTTGAACTAATTGAGATAAAAATTTAAAATTTTCTAAGATATTGAAATTTGGTAATGCAAATCGTGATGAGTCTAACTTTTATTGTTGGCACACTCCATTGATCTTTTGGATTACATTGCTTTGTTTTTAGTTGTTTTGGCTAGGGTTCATTTACCTTATATTTTATTTTGGGACACGATTGTTTGGAATTCTTTTGGTACACGTCATGGTTGATTTAGTTATGCGGTTGTGGGAACGTTAGGATAAGAGGATAGAGTTAGGTATTATTACTTATGGTTAGATATTAGAATGGAGAGATGTATTTTGTTTTATAGGTTGTGTTGAAGGAATGATTAAGATTTGTGGAGTTTTGAAACTTAGATTGGTTATGGGAATAAGGGAGTAAGTAAAGTTAGTTAACTAGTCGTGGGAACGAGATGTCATGCTATGAGAAGTTGGTTGAAGTACCATTAGGAGATCGATGAAAGTACTAGCGGATGTGAGGGTAGAGTAGAAAGTTTCTACTAATGGAAAGATTCGGCAAATAACATGCAAGGTAATTGGTATAGTTATGGAGGCAAGGTAGTAGTAGACACGTGAAGGAAAACATGTATGTGAAAGAATGATTGGTAGGAGGCTGATTAATGGTGAAGTACATCAAGTAAGGAAGAGTGAGCCATTGAGGGGTTGAAGTACCTTTAGAAAAATTGTGGTAGATGAGTTGAAGTTAGAAGCTACTACGTAGTGTGAAGTTCCTAGGTAACATCATGGAGACGAGAAGGAGTGCCTGAAGAGCTACATCGTGAAGCAAGGAGTTGAAAGGACTACGCGCCGGATGCAAGAAGGATGCAATAGATGTTGAAGGAGTCACAAAAGTTGCAAGGACTGGAAAGGTGACAAGCACTATGATGGGAATCTCCGTATGGTTCGTGGCGAAGAAGGACAGATCGAGTACCGGAGTGGAGCTACAAAGAGCTGAACCAATGGATCATGATGTAGTGACTACATAACATGGGAGATTAAGAACTCGTTGAAGTGACAAGGGGAGTCGAGTGACTACACAAAGATAGAATTTTGTTCCGATCAATATCGAGGGATGAGGAGTTATAAATGTGATGTGTCATGAGAGACGGAGGGCTTAGTCTAACTGAGACGAGACGAGGAGCACTATGACCTTGAAGGTAAGACATTGTGTAGGTATAAAGGAATAAATGTAGCTAATTGTCTTAGAAAGAGTTGAATATGTTCAAGGGTAAGTTGAGTATTAAGGATCATTAAAAAGTCTTTCATTGAGGAAAGTAAGAAAAGAAGTGTATGGGTGCTACTAATGAGCTATCCAAATTTGATGGAAGTAGTTATAACATGGGTTCGGATGACAATTGATAAAACCAACTAATGAATATGTGAAAGACCATCATAGGTCACTTTTGTAAGGAAATCGGAATTTTTGAGTGGTTTGGGGTACGGACTAAAGGGATTGATGAACATGATTGGATATGGGTATATCTAGCTAATTAGAAAAGGATGGGCAAGTGAGAGATTTATAGAACATTATGAGTTACACTGAGGGCATGAGTGATTGATTTAGAGGGTGTTAGGAAACTCGTTAGCGATGGCTGAGTTTTCATATAATGATAGTTATCATACTAGAAGTCGATAAATGCCATTTGAGGCACTATATGGAAGGATAGGGTGAGTTGTCCCTATTGTGGACTAGAATTGGTGAAAGAGGTTGCTGATATAATAATGGTGTTTGTGGAAAGGACGAGAGAAACAAGAGATGATATGTTAAAAAGGAGGAAACCACTACAGTTTAGTGACAAAGTTATGTAAGAAGTTTCACCCATAGTAACGGGCGCCATGTGTAGGAAAAAAAGGAAAAGTTGATGTCGGGTTTTGTAGGTCTATTTATGATCTTTTGAAAGAATGGACCAATAGTTTATGGGTATAGAATTACATGGGGAATTGCGTGGTGTACATGATATATTTCATGTATTGAGATTTGGGAAATGTGGTTTGAGAATGCATATTTGCATGTACGGTTATTAGGGATTTGTGTTAAAAAGAGTCATTTATGAGATTTATGGGCTGTGAGGTCAATAGTTTGGGAATGATTTTAAATAATGTTAGTTAATATATGTGGTAATTTGAGACTTGAACTAAAGTACATATGGAAATGAGAGGAGTTCAATTAGAACAAGTATCCTAATGTGATTTGCTGTTTGTGTGTTTGATCCTAAGGAGTAAATCTCGGGACGAGATTTCTATTAGGAGGGAGTGGTGTGAAAACATGGTTTTGGGGTTCGTCACTTAGACTATATGTAACACCCCCAAATTTATACAACACAGTACAGCGGAAGACTAGTTGGTGTTACGGGATAGCACATTACTCACATCATAGACAACGCATAAAAATCGCGGCGTTTATTTATAAATCATTTCCATTCATAATTGTCAAAGTTACATCGGTCCCAAGTCATATTATTTCATACAAAGTTTTACAAAATATTTGAATGGAAAATATTGTTTAAGTGCGGGCCATGAATTCTTGTCGTCTTCCCGAGAATTACCTTCAAGTACCTGAGATAAAACATGTTAAAAGAAAAGGTCAGCGATAACGCCGAGTGAATTCATAGAGTTTAATAAGTTCCATCAATATAACTTTGGTATAAAATTATTACCAAAAATCATTTCGTACAAATCATTATAAAAGGCCATAGAATAGCCAAAATCATTTTATACAAATCTTTATCAAAATCATAATATAGGCATTTGCCTTAAAAATCATTATACGATCCAATGTCGTAAAACATCATACAATACGTTTTACAACGTTGTATAGATTAAATAAAAACCGTTATATGAATATGGTTATGAAAACCAAAACACGAACATAATATCAATAGTATGACCCTGTATTGCTAGTCAGGCAATACATCGTAATTCGGAGTGTCTATAAGTATTTTGTAAATTTTGGATTATTATAAGCCGCATGACATTGTTACCTTACTAAACCAACAACGGGTAGCTAACCCGATACCAAATTTTCCCATCTAAAGTAGTGTGTCGTCACAAAGGTCACGCTATGGAAATCTTCTCATACACAAATTCGCTTACCAATCAATGTGGCACGACGGGGATCAACCGTCAAGGCGCGAACTGGGGTGATCGTCCCCAAATAGTACTATTAAATGCATAAGCGTCTACCAACTCCCGGTAGTTCACAATTCATGCTAATGGGACTTTTAGTGACATAACCTAACTTTAATAATCCATTTTATTTCATCTATCGGGTCCATTAATCATTTATCGGGTCATACAATCGGGTCATTCAATCATTCGGGTCCAAAATCAATAAACAAACAATCGGGACAAATGGTGTCCTATTTTATAAAACTAACATGTTATCTCCCTCGCGGGTTTATAAAACATTTATAAAAACATTTAAAAGAGTGCGAGGCTATGAACTCACGTTGATGTGGGAAGGCGATTATCGGCGATTTGGATGTACGGTACGCGCTTCAATCACGGAAACCTAGACAAATAATACTCGGTCTTAGACTCATGTCCAATGACTTTATAAAAATAACAATTATGTATACATATGATGATTATATATATATGATGATCAAGTGGGTTTACATATCCTCATTTACTCATTTTTGTGTTATGTGTCGATAACTTATATACTAGTTTTCTCATTTTACCTATTTACGTGTTTTAGGTCCAATAAGCCTATTATAAGTTCTTAACTTGTATTAATCCTTGTTATACTTATATTATCAGTATATACACTTTACAAGTTGGGCCTAAAAGGGTTAAGTCCAATAAATAAGTTTATAAGTGGTTTTTAGTCCATTTTTGTTGTATTATTAGTCCAATAACGTTAATTTAGTCCGTTAACGTCCGTATGTCCTATAGTTCGGGTCTTATCGGTTTTTACTTGTTATACATGTTTATATATCAGTATATAATTTTTATAAAGTTTACGTTAGACGGGTCCAACCATCTAAGTTTTATTTAACAAAAACGTTAATTTTACGGCGATAGCCGAAAAAGTCGTAAAAATCAAGTTTATAGTTTTATAACTTATAAGTGTTATTCCACTACCATTTTTATAATTTATATACTTATTCCACCTTTTACATATTTATATAAATAGAATCCAAGAGTTAGTGGGTTTTAACTTTACAGTTTATACATTATAATTTTGGGTGCTTATATAATAGTATTATACTTTATTTTCCAAAATCTGATTTTTATCTTCACTTTCACCAAAACTGCCATATCTTGAGTTCTATATGGAGATAGAAGCTCAAATTTTTATCACATAAACTAAATGATATGTGCTACATTTAACTCTTCTATAGCTACTGTTGAATCATCTTCTAAGTATTTTCTAAAAATCGTCCAAAACAGTGAACTCAGATTTATACCTTAAACTTGTTTTGATCATATCTCACTCATTATTTTGATTCCATTGCATGGTCAATTCTCACATGTGTACAAGACTCATAGCTTACTGTATATCAAATCTACTTCATTATTTTATCAGTTCATAACATGTTTCTTTACTGTTTTATACAGCCATGTAAATTAATCAAGATTTTAACCTTGTTTCTTATAGTTTTTCACCTTTTTAATCATGTTTATCAACACCAAATCCCCACACAACATTTTTATCATCATATAATCATCATATACATATACAATAGGAAATAAAATACATGTTTACATAATCAAAATAACAAGAAGATGAGGAGGACAATCTTTATACCACCAAGTTGATGTAGATTATGAGTTTGACATGGATTTGGATGGAGAAACTTGTGCATAGCCAAGACTATCTTCAAGACCACCATTCTTCATGTATACCTTGTGGAAAATCAGCCCTAAGACACCATGAATACTCCTCCTTGGATGTTATAAGTACCACCAATCAATGGGGTTTCAAAAGGGCTTCAACATATGCAAGTATAACATAGGATTTCATGGTTGAATCAAGATCAAAGGGTGTTTTTGGGGTGGATATGGGACGGCATTAATGGAGAGGATGAGAGAGTTTTAGCTAGTTTGCATGGTGAGAAATTGTATGTGTGAGTGGTTTGATGGTTTTGTGTGTAGTGGAAGCTTACAAAGTAAGCATTTAGCACAAGTGTTGCTAGTTGCATAAGAACTTGAAACTTAAGGGTGTTGGTGAGTATTTTGCCACCCCATGTGTGCTAGTGGGATGGGACAATGTATTTTGTCCCATCTCACTATTTTACGGGTATTCCTCGATTCTAGTTTCCTCGATTTGCGTGCCCTCGGGTCGTTTTACGAAAAACGTTTTTATAAATTATGAATCAATGTCACAAAACGAATCCAATAAAAATTGTCTTATCAAAAACGGAGTTCAAAAACGTAAATACGTAATCCTAAGGTTTCCGGTTTAGTCGTAAAGGACGTTAAAATAAAATCGTAAGTCCTAATCTTTTCTCGTAAATTTGTGAGTTTATGAACCAACACAAATTTAAAACTCCAAAATAATATTCACGGATAAATTTATTTTCTGAAATGTCGGACTGTCACCAAAGACGGTGTATGTAAACGTAAGCACGTAACGTTGAATCCTCCGGTTTAGACGTAGTCGATGCTACTTCAAGACGTAAATCTAAATTTCTTCCCAAAAATAAGTGAGTTCATAATATAACATTAAAATAATGTTTTTTTTAATATAATATCTGAGAATAAAATATCAACCATAAATTGACGGATTGTCACAGCATTTACCCCTAAACAGGATCTTTGTCCTCAAAGATCATCTTACTACTCGCTTCTTATAGAGTTTAAGCCATGTGGGTATTTCCTCCACATTCGGTCTTTTCTCACAAATGTAATCCATTATAATACGCGAGTTTTATCAAACATAACTACGGAATTAAGATTAGGCTAAATGTTGACTTACTTTCTCTATCCATGATGTTCACGGGTTTTTGATGAATGCAACTTTTCGCCGATCTAAGCTCTATTAAGAAGAATCAGAATTTCACTTGATAGATATTCCATCAAGTTCGATTTACGAAACATATTTCACGCGGTTCTTGAAGTCCTAGGGTAGATCCAGCTTATATGCCTTTCAATCCCAACTTTTACATCATCTCAATGGTCCCATACAACGGGGACTTATATCCCATGATTTGTCAGATCATGAATTCATTTTTCCAAGGTTAAAAATTGTGGCATAACTTTGCTACCTATTTGGCACTTCAAGATCTACATTTCACATTCATATAACCTTTTGCCCACTACCGGCAGTCAATAATCAAATCCTAATTTCACCAATCATTTAAGGTCTCGTGGGTCGGGTATTTTGTAAGGTTAGGTTCGCCATCATAGGAGACCTTAAACCTAAAAGACATGTCCAACTCACAATGGGTGTATGTCGGATGTCTTTATCTCAACTCTTGCTTACAGATGCTCTAAGATTTAGATCCTAACAAGATTCGATCTCAATCCTAATACGATGATTATCAATGGTAATATATCCAAATGAAAACGATTATACGGCCTATATCCAAAGGTCAATCATTCAAACATAGAACAGCGCTTATAGTACTTTGTATCGTTACTTTACCTCGTCCCTTCAATTTGGGGTGGTAAACAGTACTCTCTTCAAGATTCGTTCTCAATGACTTCTGAGCAAATCTCTAGAAATTCGATGCGAAGCGAGGATCTTGATAGAGATGATCAATACGGCACGCCATGTTTACATAACTCTTTTGCATTTATCATTAACGAGAATGATATTAGCAGATTTGGTCAGTCTGTCGACGATGACCCAAATCGAATCAAATTCAGATGATGACCTTTGTAATAGCTGGACGTTTACTAATGTATGAGGCGGTGTCTTCCTTCATAATTTGCCATTAGTACAACTTCTTCAGACAAAGATACTCTTAGTCATAAAATGACATAATTAGAATACTTATACTTACAAATTCCAACATACTATATCTCGCAATCTCCATATTTAACAATCACAAGTGGTCTTTTATACATTTTAACGCCATCAGCTTCTCAATCTTAATGATTCATATTAGTCGCGAATCCCTTTTTATTATCTATATTATCCTTTTTACAAACATTGTTTTTTTTATATCGTTCGGCAAATTATTTTGTACCTTCATTATTAAGAAATATATCCTAATTGGTTCTTTATCCATTTATATAATATGTCAATATCTATATTCATTTTTCCTGATGATATAATTATCATGTCCATAATTCACTCAGATATTCTTTCTAATTATACGTCAGTAATTACGTTCACCTTCCTGATGAAATAAATATCACAACCGTATTTATTCAAAATTCTTTCTTCATATCTTCTATGTTTTAGTTTCGTCTTTACTATTATCTTTATCTGTTTTACTCAATCTGTCGTTCTAAAGTGTCGGTAATTATTATAATTAATTAATTAATTATTAGTTAATTTTTATGAAGCATAAACGTAAAAGTTTTAAATTTTTAGTTCGACCAATTATATAAAATTTTCAAAAATAAATTTGAATTTAATCATCAAGATTTTTGCTGATTTATCGAAAATAATTAATAAGATTCGTAAATGTTTGAAAAATCTTTGCTTATACTTTGGTCAAAGTTTTCTTAGTTGAAAGCAAAAATTGTCGTTTCAATTTCAAGTAATAAGTTATATAGTTTCCTAAATTCTTCTTAGGTAATCTTGAGGTATACACAACCATTTACCCCTAAACAGAGGTTTAGTTAAATGGTTTGTGTATAAGGGAATAATCCCTTAAAATCCTTTGTTAAAACATTTGTTAAAACATATTTCCACTTTCTTTTTAGTATAACTCAAAGTCTTAAAAGGGCTCTTGATTTTTGAAGAGTCTATATGCATACATCTTACCATTATTAATCCAACGGTCATTTTATGTAAAGGATTAAGTTTTTAATCCCTAAGCGTTAATGGTTCTAATCTTTGAAAAGTCGATATAGCTTCCATTATCTATTAATCACACGGTTAAATCATATAAAGGATTAAGTCTTAAGTCATATGTTAAATATTTAAGGTACAGGTTTTCACTACTCGGCCAATTCAGGGCAGTCTATAACTAATTGTTAACTCATTCTTATTCTTATAAACAAACAAATGGTCCTTAATGATCACAAGCATGAATTTATCAAATTACAGCCTACACACGTGATTCACCAAATTTATGAATGCTACATGTGCATTGGTCAATCCAAACGACATCATGTGAAACTTATATTGTTTATTACAAGTTCTAGATGTAGTGATTGGAATAGATAATCCTTTTCGCAGATGCGAAGTTGATGATAACCACGCTGAGGATCAAAAACCTTGTAAATGATCGAATAAATCTTCCATTTCGAGTTATGGATATTGTTTTCGATTGTCAATTTACTCAGTTCGTAGTAATCTATAAATGTAAGGAATGATAACACCATAGATCTTCATGATGACGAGCTTGGTAGAATAAAATCTTTCTCCGACAACTCTCTCAGTTGTACGGTAATTCCTTTAATTCATATGGTGTTGACGTACAGTACACACGCCACAGGTGCAGCACCGGGAATATAATCAATACCAATTTCAACTTGCTTTAATGGCGAAAGTCTAGGTAATTTACCAACAAATTCCTTCTAAAATTTTAGATAACGAAAACATCTTTTAATAAACTCATATTAGGTTCTTTCTAGTTTATAATATCTATGACTAAATCACAACTATGCACGGTATAATTTCAAGTCTAAATGCAGGATATGGTCATCTGTCAAGAATTATTTAGATCACTTTTGATAATCAACATCTTATCTTTTAGGGGAATTCTACTCGAGTTCCCATCAATTAAGACAATGTCGTCATGTCATAATCAATCAATCCATTCTACGGGCACTATCAACTTTCCAGTTGCATCGCCGTCGATAAGATGTGAACTTCTCAAAAGACTAATAATAACTCATAATCCTTCACAAGTTCAAGGATATATGGAGACATAACTAACCTTAAAAGAGTAAGGTCAACGCATAATCTATGCGAGAGAATTTCAAATCAGATACAGACGAAAACATATAACGAATATGAATATATCCCATGTTTTCATAATTTGAGTACGCATTCGAAAGCTCCTAGGATCGTTACCCAGGTCATTCAAATGAAATCAAATCAAAAGAAATGATAAGAACGTCGATGCATCCAGTCGGGTATCAACACTCGGTAATCAGATACTTTTCCTAAGAATCTCACTACGGGAGAATTGGACAAGATCGGAATATCGATTGTCAAATAAGACAAATTCCAAAGATGAGTAAATTCGACTTAGAAGAATAGATGCTACAGGCACATATGTAGATGTCTCTAACATTATGTCATTATTTTTCACTTCTTGCAGATCTCATTAAAATTTAATCTTTCACATTCCTCAAAGAAAATGTAGTGTTTATTCATTAGTTTTATGGTGACTACTAGTCAGTCTTGTATGGTCCATTCTAAATTGTATGTAGGCACGCAACTATATACAATTTCAAGATTAACGATGCAATACTCAGTTCGTCAAAATTTTTTCATCATGTTTATAATAAAAACATTTTCATGCTTAATTCTTAAATAAGAATCAAGAATAAATTTACAAAGATTTTCTTTGTTATGAAAACAATTAAGTTTTCCAAGTTGTTTCATAAATAACTTCATTTCGATATCAATCACTTATAAATCTTACTTTAAATAATCCTTATTGTGATGAAAATTTAATTTTCTCAAAGGATACGGTTTTAACTTTATAAAAACAATGTGTGATCTGCAAAAGAGTGATGAAAAGTTGTTCACCAAGAATTAACTACGATATGATAGGAAAGGAGATTAGCCAATTAATCATGAGGTTCATGATCTCGATGGCACTCAACAAGAACAATTCACAACGTAACTCAAATCGAGATGAGTACTTGCTCAATGCTTGCATCACTAATGCGAACATTAGGAAGAGGCAAGAAAAGATAGATAACATCGATACATGTAGAATTTAGCAATCAAAGGTAGTCTTTTCATTAATCACAAACAAGTCAAATTGTACCGTAACACATTACGTGTCACTATGTCATACAATTCTCAGAACTCATCCTACCAACTGATATATCAGTTAAGTTAGGGATTATTTTTAAAAGATACCACAATGAATACTAATCTACAAGAGTCATTAGGTGTCCTGACTGTCCCGAAAGATCCATCGGTCCCAATTCAGAAGAAGATTTCTTCAATTTATTTCTTGGAATCTGGGCATCCTTGTCATTGGACAATGGTCTAGGAACAACCCTTAACACAAAGTAACAATCAATTAAAACCTTATAATTCAATCACAAAACTTAACGATTCCCTCTTAACAATCTCATATTCCAATACAAGTTAAATTTTACTTTATTCAAGTTTCAACAAATTTTATACTCAATTCGATATCCTACCTCATTTTCCAATACTTACAACCTTATTCTTCGGCCTTGTAAAGGCAATACAATCTCAATATGAATCAACACTTAATTTCCAATCCTATTAGCTCTTACAACAACAATTATCAAATGAGTCATTAATATGAAATGACTTGATCATTCAACTAGACTTCTCGGAAAGGTATTAGTGGCATGAGGCTTTTGGGTAGCGGTTCCAATGACAGCCTCAAGTGCAACATTCACCCTTTCGATTCTCAAATTTAAGAATTGGGTGACAACGAATCAGATGACATCTTTCTAGGTGGTAACGTTTTTTCAAACTCCACTCTGTAAGGAAAGATCGTCATGACATCGATATTAGATTTAATTTCGCCAATTCTTCTTTAATATCACAATCAACTAATATCTACATTTCTACGAATATCAACCATTTGTTGGGATCATAAATATCCACAACTTGTTTAGATCTAGGATAGCTAGAATTCCTACGAGAATAGCTTCGATTAATTTACTAGGGGATTTAGGGTTACTTGTGACAATCTACGTCGTATAAATACCTCGTATAAATATCAAAATAATCATCAAACAATCATGTAATCAAATTACATCATATATATATATATATATATATATATATATATATATATATATATATATAATCCAAGTTATATATATATTAAAACACTTCTCAGTCTTGGCCTTGTCGGTAACTCGGGAATTCTTCGGCACCGTTATAGTCAAAAGATTTTTAGACATTTTTAGAAAAAATGTTTATAGTTAAAAGATTTTGAAATGTTTTATTCAAAACCTTGGTTTTAAAAATATTTCATTCTCTATAACGAGAGCTCTGGTACCAAACTGTAACACCCCCAAATTTATACAACACAGTACAGCGGAAGACTAGTTGGTGTTACGGGATAGCACATTACTCACATCATAGACAACGCATAAAAAATCGCGTCGTTTATTTATAAATCATTTCCATTCATAATTTTCAAAGTTACATCGGTCCCAAGTCATATTATTTCATACAAAGTTTACAAAATATTTGAATGGAAAATATTGTTTAAGTGCGGGCCATGAATTATTGTCGTCTTCCGAGAATTACCTTCAAGTACCTGAGATAAAACATGTTAAAAGAAAAGGTCAGCGATAACGCCGAGTGAATTCATAGAGTTTAATAAATTCCATCAATATAACTTTGGTATAAAATTATTACCAAAAATCATTTCGTACAATCATTGTAAAAGGCCATAGAATAGCCAAAATCATTTTATACAAATCTTTATCAAAATCATAATATAGGCATTTGCCTTAAAAATCATTATACGAGCCAATGTCGTAAAACATCATACAATACGTTTTACAACGTTGTATAGATTAAATAAAAACCGTTATATGAATATGGTTATGAAAACCAAAACACGAACATAATATCAATAGTATGACCCTGTATTGCTAGTCAGGCAATACATCGTAATTCAGAGCGCTATAAGTATTTTGTAAATTTTGGATTATTATAAGCCGCATGACATTGTTACCTTACTAAACCAACAACGGGTAGCTAACCCGATACCAAATTTTCCCATCTAAAGTAGCGTGTCGTCACAAAGGTCACGCTATGGAAATCTTCTCATACATAAATTCGCTTACCTATCAATGTGGCACGACGGGGATCAACCGTCAAGGCGCGAACTGGGGTGATCGTCCCCAAATAGTACTATTAAATGCATAAGCGTCTACCAACTCCGGTAGTTCACAGTTCATGCTAATGGGACTTTTAGTGACATAACCTAACTTTAATAATCCATTTTATTTCATCTATCGGGTCCATTAATCATTTATCGGGTCATACAATCGGGTCATTCAATCATTCGGGTCCAAAATCAATAAACAAACAATCGGGACAAATGGTGTCCTATTTTATAAAACTAACATGTTATCTCCCTCGCGGGTTTATAAAACATTTATAAAAACATTTAAAAGAGTGTGAGGCTATGAACTCACGTTGATGTGTGATGTAGTGTTTTTACTACCCTTTAGGAAAAGAGCGTAAAAAGCGGTAAGTATTAACGAGCGGTTTAGGAAACCGCAAGTTATGACCCAAATGGGGATCGTTCTCTCGAGGAGGCACGTGTGTTGTGTAATGAATGATTGATTATGTTTTTGATTATTAATGAGAAGAAAAGAAGAGAAAATGACGAAGACGAAAAAATAGAAAAATAAGGCAAAAACACTACTAGAAAGTAGAAACGTAAAAAGTGCAAAATTTAAAATTTTAACCTAAAAATTCCTAAAAATTACTAAAAAATCCCAATTAATATTTTAAGAGTTTACAAAAAATCCAAAATTGCCAAAACCTTTTAATTAATTTAATAATGACTTTTTAATGCTAATTAAAGCCCTAAAAATCACTTTTAAATATTAAAAAGCCTAAACAGATTTAATAGTTTGTATACCTCAAAAATGACCTAATTAAGCTAAAAACTATTTTTAAAAATTTTAAAACCAAATTAAACTATTTTTAAACTCCTAAAAACTATTAAAATGTATTAAATCTTAAATTAATTCTAAAATTAATTGAAAAGCCTAAAAATTAAATGGAAAGTGACAAAGGTCCTATTTTAATGTCTAGAATCTAGGAAAAATGAAAAGAAATGAAAATAAAACTTTTTATTTTAATGAATAAAATAATAATAAAATATTCTAAAAAATTAAAAGTTCTCAAATAAATTCTAAAAAAATTCTCAAAAATCCTAAATATTTTAACTAAGAAGAAAAATGTAAATTAAAGTTTCTAAAACCTATTAAATAATTTTATATTGAATTTTAAAGTTGCTTAAAAAACCTAAAATCAAATAAAATTAAAAATTAAAGTTTTTGAAAACTTTTTGATATGTAACCTCAAAAATAAGAATTAAAACCTAAAAACTATTTTTTGTATTTTTTAATTACTGTTTATATTTTTAAATGACTTTCTAAATTTAAAACTAAAATAATCCTAGAAATTAATTAAATAATAGGAAAAATAAAATTTTTATACAGAAAAATCCCTAAGCCTATGAAAGTCCTAGGAAAAATGATAAGAAGCTAAAAAGCTTAATAAATAAGCTGAAAATGAGAAAATAAGCTACGGCTTATTAAACTAAGCTCAAATGAAAACGTGGTTAAATACTTAATGAAATGAAAGCCTAACGTAAAAAGGCATCCAGATCAATGGTAAGCACGCTAGTCCCCAGCGAGGGGTCGCGTGTTCGAGTCCGTTGCGGGTGACCTTTTTACAAAAATTTCTTTTTTTTTTTTAAACTTTCAAACTTGATTCCAGTAACTTAAATGAACACAAAAACTTAAAAACAAACTAATTTAAACAATGATCAAAGCAAATGAATGGCAAAACGTGCCCAGTTCTTGATGAGTTTCTGATGAACAAGTGACAACCAAGAGGACTTGGTTTTTTGCTTTGTTTGTGGTGATTTCTTGGAACAAAGGGCACCCCTACACTCTTTCTGAGTGTAGGGAGTCAAGCAAGCAGAAAAATGCACACTTAGCTCAAACAAACTCACAAAATCAGGCTCACAAAGTCAAATCAAGTTGCTGTAAACTTTTTTTAAGGTCTGGTGGGCTATTTTGCTTAACAGATTGCACAAAACTCCACTTCAATGCCCAAGATTTGGTATACCAACTCACCAACTAGCATAAAAACAACTCATACCCCTAAATATCCCTATCCTTTAACAGATCACAAGATTATGAGCACAAAATTTCAAGGAAAATAAGCAAAAATGGATCAAGCAGTTTTTTAAGCTACACTTTTCTTTTTTTACTCTCACACTGCTTCAAAACAAGACCAAACTTAAACACAACTCTCATACAACTCAAAACAACCCTACTTAAGCTATTTAACACGTTTTAATCTTCAAAATCTACAAGCTTCTTCCATAAAACTCACATCCAAACACCCCTTAAAAACTTGAAAACAATTTTTTTAACAACCAAATCACTTCAAAACTATTTCAAACTGATTCAAACAACCTCTAACATGCATATCATACCATATACACACAAATCAAACCATAAAAACTCACTTAACATGCAAATCACATAAACCACACTTTTCTGAAATATGAAAAATGAAAAAAGGGATTTTTACCTCAAGGACTTACATCCAAGTCCTTTGTGGATGTCAATCCACCTCCAAATACACCGGGTGTATGCTGAAACAATTATCAACAACAATTCAAACCTGAAAAACCAAAACAGAACAAGAACAAAGTGCATATAAAATCTGACTTTTCGAAACCTTTTTTTTTTTGACAAACTCTAACACAACCCTTGAAATCTTGTTTGAAAAACTTCTTATAATCCACAAATCAAGGGTGCTATTCACTTTCACTTCCTAACACACTTGATTTCTGAAGTTTATAAAAAATCTTTTCAACCTTTTTGAAAAAAAACTTAAACACAAATCCTTTCACAAATCTTAATGGAACTCAGTTAATCTTCAGTATTTATAACAACTTTAAATAAACATTAAAAGGAATTAAATTGCTCAAACACAAACACCAAACTTTAATTTTATAAAAACGGAATTACAAAATATTTTGAAGAAAAACTGGAACAAAGGGCATTACACATGTTGTAAAGCTCCTCCTTAAATAGACTAACTAGGAACATTCTAGGACTACAAACCCTAATCTATGGAATTGCCCTAAATGCCCTTGAGTTCTTTGACGAAAATTGGGTCAAATGTTACCCATGTGATTTGCCAGCTTGGAATCTTCAATCTTGGACGTAGGATTCATCTTGGGGACCAGGTAGTTGCATCCAATCGTTTATCTGGTCGGGGGTGGGGTTTTGTGTGAAAGTGATGGAGCAGGGGAGGCTTGGGGAGGGTCCCACAAGCCATGTGAGTGTGTTGGGTGAGGTGGGAAAGGATGAGAGGGACGTAAATTGATGATCTGGACAGTTTAAGCTAAAAACCCCTTGATTTGGGTGTGATTGGATCTGGGGGTGTTTAAGGGTTTATGGGGTGATTAGCCAGTGTTTAATCTGGTTTGGGTGGGTTTTGTTTTTAAATTTAGTGTTTAGGAGGGAATGGGGGGTAAGTGGGGTTTTGACTTGGGTTGACCAGGTTTAACTTAATAAACCGGGTATAGGGTATTGGGTAGGGTCGGGCAAAAGGGTTTAGTAGGTGGGTAGGGCTGAGGTGTCACATCCTGGTTGGGTGGGTTTGTTTGGGCAGTTGGCTAATTTGGTCCCCAAGTTTCTCACTTCTTTCCACTTTGTAATAAATGTCCAACAGCGCCCATTCTAGCCTTGTCAACTTTGGACAAGTTGCTGAAAATGGCACAATTACTTTCCAAAACTTTTTCCAAGGGCTTAACTTGTACAAACTTGATTCTTCAAGGACTGGAAGTGTAATATCTTCAAATATTAAGGAACATTCTTGTACAATTGACATTTGGAGGGTCAATTGTGACAAGTTCTTCAAAGATGAGGGGCCATTTTTGCCAATCTTCAATTCTTCAAGGGTCATTTTGCAAAATCCAAACTTGGGCCCGGTTCATCGTGCGACTTCGTTTCCCGTGTTCGTTTTTGATTGATTCTTGTGATCTTTTGCCAATTCCTCAATATCCGTACCTAAAAATACACAAGTAACAAACACGAGCATATATTTGGCATATTTTATGATATTTTTATGCATTTAAGGCCGATTTGGACGATGAGACCATGTATAAAAGCAGTCTCATCACTCCCCCATACTAAACCGTTGCCGTGCCCTCACGCAATGCTAGAATAAAGTATCAAAGCATCTCCAAAATTCATTTTATTCACTTTTATTGAAATGATAACTAGCTACACTACACCATTACTACTACTTGTGTTTTAGACATAATGTATGATTTTCATCGCAAAATGGGACGTTTAGGTTCATAGAATAAGAACACGTGAATGCTTCGTTAGAAATAATTTCGTCGTCCTCGATTTTCACCTTAATTCCATGCCAAGCGTGCAACGAGATCATTGTCATTATAAGTTAGTAATGCTAACACTACTCATATGCCCTAATCACGTACTTATTCTCCCATTATTCCTAAGTTGTATCTCTTATATTTTATTATGTCTTAATGATCACGAGGATACATTGTTGACTTATGCGATAATAGAGATTTAGGTCTAAAAATAGAGTCCTAACGGTGTAACTAAGACCATCATATCAATAACCCCTCCTAATAGACAACGATGTTAAAAAATTAAGTTGACAAGAAGAATCGATAAACACGGTTTTATAACGGTTTTGAACATGAGACTTATTACCAAGACTTTTATACGCCCCCTAACGGAAGGACCTTATTATCTTTGGTTTACCTCCATCTTTTATTCAACTTCGCCATGAAGCTTTTATTATGACTTCGGTCTTGCCTTGCCTTTTATTATCTGCCATCATCGGTGGTTTTATTAACCAAAGACGTATATCCTCACGCTAAAGCAAATTTTGGATCTTTAAAGCTTCGAAGATTAAGGCTTGATTCACTTTCAATTTTGCATAGATTTTAGGCCTTGTGGGGCTTCAAATTGTTTGCTTGATTTAGGTAAGCACTTGAAATCTTATTATTGGGTGAAGCTTTCGATTATTAGGGTGCCAATACTTCAAAACCGTGACGCTGGCGATACCTTAATGTCTTCCCAATTTAATTACACGGAAGCTACTAGAAAAGACTAGAAACCCAACAATCAAAACTAAACCGCTAAGTCAATATTTATTAAGCAAAAAAATATTTACATGCGAAGGGAGAATAAGCAAACAACGAGAACACATGAGTTTTTGAAAGAATACGAGTACTCTACGTTTAGCATAGTAACTTATAATTAACTCTATCATTTCTCGTCCTCATTTAAGAGACTTAGCCTAATGTGTAGTTAAGGAATCAAAGCTAAGTGCTCAACACGCACGGTCGAGTCAAAAATTACTCTTATTCTCGCCATCGGAAAATCTACATTCGTATCTTCAAACACTTATGAAACATGAGAAAAATTTTAAAATTTGGCCATTTTAGCCTTATTTTGCAACAAAACGATAACAAAACGATAAACTTTGGAAAGCGTGAAGGTTTGGCAAGGCAAGTATCTATTCACCCCCCCATACTAAAGTTAAACATTGTCCTCAATGTTTCGAGTCTAGGGGTGCAAACACCCCCATACTAGAGACGTAGTCGAATGCTTAGTCTAGCATGGAAAGGGTGTAACCAATAAGTAATAGCCGTTTATGAAGTGTGCTAATAACCTAAGGTTAGAACATAAAAGGATATACCATATGGATATTGGGAAAGGCCTCCAAAGCAAACGATCGAGTGCTCCCATGAAACGAACACGAGAGGCTCCAATCGTGAAGATGATGATCTAAAAGACACAATGCACAAACAACCACGGAACAAAGGTTGGAAGGGCACAAATCCCCTCACGTTACACTAATTAGAAAGCAATAACATGTACATGGATAAGCATGGGTCTCCCCCACGAGGCACCTTGTTTTTGATAACCGAGTCAAAAGCTCGACTCGAATCCCCATAAATGTGATCATTTAGGGATAATCATGGTTTGGTCAATTTTTGGTGGGGCTTACATGATAAACAAGGCCCAAAAGCACGTGGAGTACTTTAAAAATCCGATAAACGTATACCGGGGTCAAAGATAGCGTCATCGTTTTCGGATGAAAGACGAGACAACACAACTCCAACACAAATCCCAATGGGATAGAAGAAAATAGGAGAGAAGAAATAGAAGGGTTGGACAATGGGTAAGTCATAACATTGAGCTACTCGAGGTAGACTCGCACCAATCAAATGAAAAGATTTTCCATTTATTGCATCGGTGGAAGACCGAGATTTCCCTATAAAAGCAATTCCAGGATCAAATATCTCGTCCTCGGTGGAGAAAGGGGAGGGAACATAAGGGGCTTCCCCCACACTAGGTCCACACAAAGCATCGTCAAAAGGAGAAGACGAGCTTGTAGTACTCAAGACACGCGGTGATGACGGAGTTAGAATTGTAGAAAAATCTTTTAAATTCAAGTTAAAATATTTTCCTTTTTCATCTTTAACACTCTCCTTGTGAAAACCCGATTTAATTATGTCAAAAATATTTGGTGTATCTAAAACAATGTTAGTCACACTAAAAATTCTCACATTTTGAAAACGTTTTGGTTTAGGTGGTGGCAAGTTTTCAAATCTTTTGTCAACAAAGAAAACCTCCCCATCGGGATCAACGTATTCATCATCCGAAGATTCACTCGAGATTGGAATCATAGGCTTAACACTCTTAACCTCCATCGGCGGAGGGGACGGAACTTCATTTTTATCAACTCCTAAAACTCTATTTGAAATCTTTTGACAAATGTTTTTGATGGGATTGACATTGTACAAAGATGTGATCGAATATACATGAGAAAGAGTGGAGTTTTGAGTTGCATTAATGACGAGTTCTTCCTCATTGAAACGAAGAGTGATTTTTCTTGCATGCACATCGATAAGTGCTCTCGAGGTATCCAAAAAAGATCGACCTAAAATTAACGGAACTTTAGGATCGATGGGAATATCAACAACAATGAAGTCCACGGGATAATAGAATTTCCCAACTTTCACAAAGACGTCCTCGGCAACTCCACAAGCTAGAATCGTAGAATGATCGGCCATTTCGATTGACATTCTTGAAGGAGTGAGATTTGGAAGATTGAGCGATTTAAAAATCTCAAGAGGCATCAAATTATTACTAGGCCAAGATCGGCCAAGGCGTAGCATTCTTCCATGTCTTGGATAGCACATGGGATTAAAAACTTTCCAGGATCACCGACTTTTTGAGGTATGCGGCTTAGAAAAACCGATGAACAACTAGACGATTTTTGCAATTTTTCTTTGTTATTCAACATACTTTTGAAGTTCGCGGCAAATCGAGGCATCATGACTAAGGCGTCGGCAAAACTTATATTAAAATGCAAGTCACGAAACATTTTCATAAAAAGTTCAAATTGATAATTATTTCGTTCTTGTGCCTTTTCCT
This sequence comes from Glebionis coronaria, assembly GCA_025667525.1. NCBI lineage: Eukaryota > Viridiplantae > Streptophyta > Magnoliopsida > Asterales > Asteraceae > Glebionis > Glebionis coronaria. The sequence continues at coordinate 167,031,951 of CM046882.1, read as the reverse complement.
TGTTTCGTCTTGATGGGTAGGGTAAAGGTGGTGTGGGTTGGGGCAAATTAGGCATAGGCATCGGCCTTGGAATCTCGGGTTCCATGATTGGTATTGGTTCAACCGTAGGTGTGGTTTGAGCGGTACTTCGTGGGCTTGTAATGTGCTCCTTTTCAACCACAACCTCGGGTTCTTTCTCTTTTTCCTTCTCCATAGAAGTACTTGGACGAGAAATGGGTTCTTTGAAAGTTTTACCACTATGAGTAGTAATAACCTTCAATTCTCCTTTCGGGTTCACGATGGTATCACTAGGAAGACCACCCGAAGAAGAGGGCTTACACATGATAGCTTCAAACATTTTAGCCATTCGGTCTTCAAACTTAGATTGCCTAGCATCCGCTTTTAACAATTCTTGCTTAATCTCATGTTGTCCTTGCTCCATTTTTTGTTGATTTTGTTGGAGTCGTGTGACATTTCCTTCCATTTTATTAGCATGAGTTTTAAGTTCATTAGCAAGTTCGGTTTTAAGCTCATTTTTCAATTCGGACCTTAAGCTAATCATCTCACGTTGCATGTTATCAAACTTAGCATCATTAGCCTTGGCATAATCTAAAAATTCCCCTTGCAAATTTTTAGTGTGAGCATTTTGAAAACCTTGAGTAGGAGTTTGAAAATCACGGTTTTGGTTTTGGTTTGAAATTTGCCCATTACCACTTTGATAATTACCCTTGTTATAATTCCTTTCATTTCCTTGGTAATTTCCACCTTGATTGTTGTTTCGATAGTTATTAGCATTTTGATTTTGTGGAGCTTGATTTTGGCGGGAACCTTGACCGATTTGGTTATAAGTTCCCGTGGCTACATAAGCATTCGAAGTGTTACCATCCGCGGTAATGCACTCGGAAAAATCATGAGCTCCACCACATGAAATACAACTCTTAGCAACCGCTTTAACCGAAGCGGTGTTTGAAGCTTCTTGAGCTTTCCAATGAGACATAAGAGTCGAAAACCTATCGAAAAACCGATTCTCCTCATTTGCTTCATCTTGCAAGGCATTAATGAAACGAGATGATGACGAGCCCAAATTGGCAACACTCGGTGTGTTACGAGGGCTATAGACCTTAGACCTATTTTCTATGATTTTCAAAGCCTCATTGGTCGTTTTGCACAAAAAATTACCACCCGCGGCGGCATTTAAATAATCTCGTTCATGTTCATTAAGCCCATTATAAAAAGTGTCAATTTGATGCAATTCGGAAAAATCATGGTGTGGACATTCATGTAACATTTCTTTGAATCTTTCCCAAGCCATTGAAAAACTTTCATTTGGTCTTTGTGTAAAACGTGAAATCTCGTTTTTCAAATGTGTTGTCTTAGATGGTGGAAAAAATTGATTCACAAATTTAGACACGAGATCGGCCCATGTCAAAATCGAATTCGGCGGTTCTTTCTCAAGCCAAATCTTGGCGGGTCCATCTAACGAGTAAGGAAACAACATCATCTTAATGGCATCGTGTGGTACATCCTTAAACTTGCTTGTCGCGGTGAGACGATTAAATTGCCTAATGTGATAATGTGGGTTGTCTTTTTCGTGACCGCGAAACTTGTTTGCTTGAAGCATAGACATTAAACCCGTTTTAATCTCAAAGTTCTCCGCAAGGATGGCGGGAATCACAATGGCCTCTCCAAAACCCTCGGTGGGTGCTTGAAGCAACTCCATCATAGTACGATTAGCCATGATAGCTTCTTGTTCTACAATAGGTTCCTCACTTGGAGACTCCTCACTAGATTGAGTGAGTGATTTGTTTCTTCGTTTACGAGCACGTCTAGCTTTAGAGCGAGTTTGCATAAACGTCACGTACAACGAGAAGGCGAGCAAAGAAGATTCTTTTTGGTATTTTGTGTTTTTTCAAATTTTTTTTTTTTTTTGTGGTTTTTGATTGTATTAACCTTTTTGGAATTGGTGAATATATTAAGTAGACAAAAGTCCACAAATCTCCTCACTAATCAAATCTCTTGATTAAAAAGGCCTCAAGGAATGAAAACGATCACGTGGAGTGAACGCCTTCGATGACTTTAGAACGATGGTGGAACACCAAATCGTTCAAGAGGGTTTAATCAAATAGAAACCAAGAAAATATATATGATATGTAATAATACTTTGGGCGGCAAAACCCTCGATTCACTCTCAAAATCAAATACGCACAAGCAATCGGAGGAAACGAGGCGGCGCGAAACACTTAAGAGCCTTTTTCCTTTAGGTTGTGAAATACAACCGCCTTATACCCACCTTATAGTTTGTATTATCAAGATTAAGCTTCACGAAAGTATTTATCTATTTTTGCCTTTTTCTTTGGTTTGAGATTCGAATACAATGATCGAGTGATGAAATCCCGAATCAAGGTTGTGATTGCTCACATATTTGGAGTACTTGTGTATTTATTGTTCTACGTATACAATATAGTAATAATATTCACACAAAAAACCAAAAAACGATAATACGTATTAATAGAGTGCTATTAATACAATTACTATTATGGCTAATATAGAAAAACAACAATTGTTCAATCAAAACACAACACGCCTCCCCGGCAGCGGCGCCAAAAAATGATGTAGTGTTTTTACTACCCTTTAGGAAAAGAGCGTAAAAAGCGGTAAGTATTAACGAGCGGTTTAGGAAAACCGCAAGTTATGACCCAAATGGGGATCGTTCTCTCGAGGAGGCACGTGTGTTGTGTAATGAATGATTGATTATGTTTTTGATTATTAATGAGAAGAAAAGAAGAGAAAATGACGAAGACGAAAAAATAGAAAAATAAGGCAAAAACACTACTAGAAAGTAGAAACGTAAAAAGTGCAAAATTTAAAATTTTAACCTAAAAATTCCTAAAAATTACTAAAAAATCCCAATTAATATTTTAAGAGTTTACAAAAAATCCAAAATTGCCAAAACCTTTTAATTAATTTAATAATGACTTTTTAATGCTAATTAAAGCCCTAAAAATCACTTTTAAATATTAAAAAGCCCTAAACAAGATTTAATAGTTTGTAAACCTCAAAAATGACCTAATTAAGCTAAAAACTATTTTTAAAAATTTTAAAACCAAATTAAACTATTTTTAAACTCCTAAAAACTATTAAAATGTATTAAATCTTAAATTAATTCTAAAAATTAATTGAAAAGCCTAAAAATTAAATGGAAAGTGACAAAGGTCCTATTTTAATGTCTAGAATCTAGGAAAAATGAAAAAGAAATGAAAATAAAACTTTTTATTTTAATGAATAAAATAATAATAAAATATTCTAAAAAATTAAAAGTTCTCAAATAAATTCTAAAAAAATTCTCAAAAATCCTAAATATTTTAACTAAGAAGAAAATGTAAATTAAAGTTTCTAAAACCTATTAAATAATTTTATATTGAATTTTAAAGTTGCTTAAAAAACCTAAAATCAAATAAAATTAAAAATTAAAGTTTTTGAAAACTTTTTGATATGTAAACCTCAAAAATAAGAATTAAAACCTAAAAACTATTTTTTTGTATTTTTTAATTACTGTTTAATATTTTTAAATGACTTTCTAAATTTAAAACTAAAAATAATCCTAGAAATTAATTAAATAATAGGAAAAATAAAATTTTTATACAGAAAAATCCCTAAGCCTATGAAAGTCCTAGGAAAAATGATAAGAAGCTAAAAAGCTTAATAAATAAGCTGAAAATGAGAAAATAAGCTACGGCTTATTAAACTAAGCTCAAATGAAAACGTGGTTAAATACTTAATGAAATGAAAGCCTAACGTAAAAAGGCATCCAGATCAATGGTAAGCACGCTAGTCCCCCAGCGAGGGGTCGCGTGTTCGAGTCCGTTGCGGGTGACCTTTTTACAAAAATTTCTTTTTTTTTTTAAACTTTCAAACTTGATTCCAGTAACTTAAATGAACACAAAAACTCAAAAACAAACTAATTTAAACAATGATCAAAGCAAATGAATGGCAAAACGTGGCCAGTTCTTGATGAGTTTCTGATGAACAAGTGACAACCAAGAGGACTTGGTTTTTTGCTTTGTTTGTGGTGATTTCTTGGAACAAAGGGCACCCCTACACTCTTTCTGAGTGTAGGGAGTCAAGCAAGCAGAAAAATGCACACTTAGCTCAAACAAACTCACAAAATCAGGCTCACAAAGTCAAATCAAGTTGCTGTAAACTTTTTTAAGGTCTGGTGGCTATTTTGCTTAACAGATTGCACAAAACTCCACTTCAATGCCCAAGATTTGGTATACCAACTCACCAACTAGCATAAAAACAACTCATACCCCTAAATATCCCTATCCTTTAACAGATCACGAGATTATGAGCACAAAATTTCAAGGAAAATAAGCAAAAATGGATCAAGCAGTTTTTTAAGCTACACTTTTCTTTTTTTACTCTCACACTTGCTTCAAAACAAGACCAAACTTAAACACAACTCTCATACAACTTAAAACAACCCTACTTAAGCTATTTAACACGTTTTAATCTTCAAAATCTAACAAGCTTCTTCCATAAAACTCACATCCAAACACCCCTTAAAAACTTGAAAACAATTTTTTTAACAACCAAATCACTTCAAAACTATTTCAAACTGATTCAAACAACCTCTAACATGCATATCATACCATATACACACAAATCAAACCATAAAAACTCACTTAACATGCAAATCACATAAACCACACTTTTCTGAAATATGAAAAAGGAAAAAGGGATTTTACCTCAAGGACTTACATCCAAGTCCTTTGTGGATGTCAATCCACCTCTAAATACACCCGGGTGTATGCTGAAACAATTATCAACAACAATTCAAACCTGAAAAACCAAAACAGAACAAGAACAAAGTGCATATAAAATCTGACTTTTCGAAACCTTTTTTTTTTTTGACAAACTCTAACACAACCCTTGAAATCTTGTTTGAAAAACTTCTTATAATCCACAAATCAAGGGTGCTATTCCACTTTCACTTCCTAACACACTTGATTTCTGAAGTTTATAAAAAATCTTTTCAAACCTTTTTGAAAAAAAACTTAAACACAAATCCTTTCACAAATCTTAATGGAACTCAGTTAATCTTCAGTAATTTATAACAACTTTAAATAAACATTAAAAGGAATTAAATTGCTCAAACACAAACACCAAACTTTAATTTTATAAAAACGGAATTACAAAATATTTTGAAGAAAAACTGGAACAAAGGGCATTACACATGTTGTAAGCTCCTTAAATAGACTAACTAGGAACATTCTAGGACTACAAACCCTAATCTATGGAATTGCCCTAAATTCCCTTGAGTTCTTTGACGAAAATTGGGTCAAATGTTACCCATGTGATTTGCCAGCTTGGAATCTTCAATCTTGGACGTAGGATTCATCTTGGGGACCAGGTAGTTGCATCCAATCGTTTATCTGGTCGGGGGTGGGGTTTTGTGTGAAAGTGATGGAGCAGGGGAGGCTTGGGGAGGGTCCCACAAGCCATGTGAGTGTGTTGGGTGAGGTGGGAAAGGATGAGAGGGACGTAAATTGATGATCTGGACAGTTTAAGCTAAAAACCCCTTGATTTGGGTGTGATTGGATCTGGGGGTGTTCTAGGGTTTATGGGGTGATTAGCCAGTGTTTAATCTGGTTTAGGTGGGTTTTGTTTTTAAATTTAGTGTTTAGGAGGGAATGGGGGGTAAGTGGGGTTTTGACTTGGGTTGACCAGGTTTAACTTAATAAACCGGGTATAGGGTATTGGGTAGGGTCGGGCAAAAGGGTTTAGTGGGTGGGTAGGGCTGAGGTGTCACATCCTGGTTGGGTGGGTTTGTTTGGGCAGTTGGCTAATTTGGTCCCCAAGTTTCTCACTTCTTTCCACTTTGTAATAAATGTCCAACAACGCCCATTCTAGCCTTGTCAACTTTGGACAAGTTGCTGAAAATGGCACAATTACTTTCCAAAACTTTTTCCAAGGGCTTAACTTGTACAAACTTGATTCTTCAAGGACTGGAAGTGTAATATCTTCAAATATTAAGGAACATTCTTGTACAATTGACATTTGGAGGGTCAATTGTGACAAGTTCTTCAAAGATGAGGGGCCATTTTTGCCAATCTTCAATTCTTCAAGGGTCATTTTGCAAAATCCAAACTTGGGCCCGGTTCATCGTGCGACTTCGTTTCCCGTGTTCGTTTTTGATTGATTCTTGTGATCTTTTGCCAATTCCTCAATATCCGTACCTAAAAATACACAAGTAACAAACACGAGCATATATTTGGCATATTTTATGATATTTTTATGCATTTAAGGCCGATTTGGACGATGAGACCATGTATAAAAGCAGTCTCATCAATGTGGGAAGGCGATTATCGGCGATTTGGATGTACGGTACGCGCTTCAATCACGGAAACCTAGACAAATAATACTCGGTCTTAGACTCATGTCCAATGACTTTATAAAAATAAAAATTATGTATACATATGATGATTATATATATATTATGATCAAGTGGGTTTACATATCCTCATTTACTCATTTTTGTGTTATGTGTCGATAACTTTTATACTAGTTTTCTCGTTTTACCTATTTACGTGTTTTAGGTCCAATAAGCCTATTATAAGTTCTTAACTTGTATTAATCCTTGTTATACTTATATTATCAGTATCTACACTTTACAAGTTGGGCCTAAAAGGGTTAAGTCCAATAAATAAGTTTATAAGTGGTTTTTAGTCCATTTTTGTTGTATTATTAGTCCAATAACGTTAATTTAGTCCGTTAACGTCCGTATGTCATATAGTTGGGGTCTCATCGGTTTTTACTTGTAATACATGTTTATATATCAGTATATAAGTTTTATAAAGTTTACATTAGACGGGTCCAACCATCTAAGTTTTATTTAACAAAAACGTTAATTTTACGGCGATAGCCGAAAAAGTCGTAAAAATCATGTTTATAGTTTTATAACTTATAAGTGTTATTCCACTACCATTTTTATAATTTATATACTTATTCCACCTTTTACATATTTATATAAATAGAATCCAAGAGTTAGTGGGTTTTAACTTTACATTTTATACATTATAATTTTGGGTGCTTATATAATAGTATTATATTTTATTTTCCAAAATCTGATTTTTATCTTCACTTTCACCAAAACTGCCATATCTTGAGTTCTATATGGAGATAGAAGCTCAACTTTTTATCACATAAACTACATGATATGTGCTACATTTAACTCTCCTATAGCTACTGTTGAATCATCTTCTAAAGATTTTCTAAAAATCGTCCAAAACAGTGAACTCAGATTTATACCTTAAACTTGTTTTGATCATATCTCACTCATTATTTTGATTCCATTGCATGGCCAATTCTCACATGTGTACAAGACTCATAGCTTACTTTATATCAATTCTACTTCATCATTTTATCAGTTCATAACATGTTTCTTTACTGTTTTATACATCCATGTAAATTAATCAAGATTTTAACCTTGTTTCTTATAGTTTTTCACCTTTTTAATCATGTTTATCAACACCAAATCCCCACACAACATTTTTATCATCATATAATCATCATATACATATACAATAGGAAATAAAATACATGTTTACATAATCAAAAAAACAAGAAGATGAGGAGGACAATCTTTATACCACCAAGTTGATGTAGATTATGAGTTTGACATGGATTTGGATGGAGAAACTTGTGCATAGCCAAGACCATCTTCAAGACCACCATTCTTCATGTATACCTTGTGGAAAATCAGCCCTAAGACACCATGAATACTCCTCCTTGGATGTTATAAGTACCACCAATCAATGGGGTTTCAAAAGGGCTTCAACATATGCAAGTATAACATAGGATTTCATGGTTGAATCAAGATCAAAGGGTGTTTTTGGGGTGGATATGGGACGGCATTAATGGAGAGGATGAGAGAGTTTTAGCTAGTTTGCATGGTGAGAAATGGTATGTGTGAGTGGTTTGATGGTTTTGTGTGTAGTGGAAGCTTACAAAGTAAGCATTTAGCACAAGTGTTGCTAGTTGCATAAGAACTTGACACCTAAGGGTGTTGGTGAGTATTTGGCCGCCCCATGTGTGCTAGTGGGGTGGGACAATGTATTTTGTCCCATCTCACTATTTTATGGGTATTCCTCGATTCTAGTTTCCTTGATTTGCGTGCCCTCGGGTCGTTTTACGAAAAACGTTTTTATAAATTATGAATCAATGTCACAAAACGAATCCAATAAATATTGTCTCATCAAAAACGGAGTTCAAAAACGTAAATACGTAATCCTAAGGTTTCCAGTTTAGTCGTAAAGGACGTTAGAATAAAATCATAAGTCCTAATCTTTTCTCGTAAATTTGTGAGTTTATGAACCAACACAAATTCAAAACTACAAAATAATATTCACGGATAAATTTATTTTCTGAAATGTCGGACTGTCACCAAAGACGGTGTATGTAAACGTAAGCACGTAACGTTGAATCCTCCGGTTTAGACGTAGTCGATGCTACTTCAAGACGTAAATCCAAATTTCTTCCCAAAAATAAGTGAGTTCATAATATAACATTAAAATAATGTTTTTTTAATATAATATCTGAGAATAAAATATCAACCATAAATTGACGGATTGTCACACTATAGTTTAGGGTGTTTTGTGCAAATATGTGCTTTTATGTGCTTATGTGTTTATTTTGTGTGTTTGGAATGGGGTTTGGATATCATTTATGGGTAAATGGTACTCCTAAGTAAATCGAGAAACGATTATTTCATGTTCATGATCTTACAAATTGGTGACTATGAAATAAGTGGTGTTATTTTGATGTTTTACGTATACGTATAAGTATAATAGTAAATCGTATTTTTACGATTTAAGGTTTAGCATTTAGAGGTCTCAGATGAGGTAATTAGTGACATGAATATTTTTCGTGTTGGTTTTAAGTCATTTAGGACTTAGTTATATAGTTTATTTCATATTTCAAGAGTTTTTATTAAACTGTATATTTTTACGTCTTTTACGGTATACGCGTAAATTGACTAGTTTTACAGTTTTGAGGTTTTAGGAGCCGAAATAAATTAAGGTAACTTACGGTATCATTAATAATATATTAATAAGTAATAAAAAGAAAATTTTTAAAAAAATAGGGGTATAGTCGGTTTGTAAACGCAGGAAGAAAAGAAAAAGGGAAAAAGGGAAAAAGGAAACCGGGCTTATGTACATGGGTCAAGGACTTGTTAGGAAAGTATATAAAGTCTTTTTATTAATCAAACACTAATTAAATCCCTGGATATCAAGGTTTAGTCGGCATCAATGGAGATTTTTAGGGTTCTTCATAATTTTCTTGTTTTCTAAAAATTCTAAGGTAAAACCTATGTTTCTCTTTTCGATTAAATTATTTTTAACTCGTTCTTAATAAAAACATGATGGATATAGGGTTAGGTTAATTATTAATTCTTTATTATAATGTTATAAACATTATTAGATTAATTATAGATACTAATTATACATGGTGATGCTAATTAATTAAGCTAATTGTGTTAAATTCGTTTTTAAAAACTGGGCAAAATTTTAGGTCACTTGTTTTGATCATATGTAGAGTTATATAAACCCTTATTTTGCAATCCAAGTACCCCTGGAAAGGTAATTGAGTTGGCTTTCAAATGCAAGAAACGAGAACTAAATTAGAGGTCAGAAAGTGGGTCAAAAACAGATTATAACAATCGGACGTCAATGCAGTTTTGGAATCAGTCGGGTTTAAATTAATATTTTAAGATGGTTAGGGTACTTAGGAGTATAACTGGACCTTCAAACGAACATGAGACTTGAACTATATATTAAATAAAAGATCTGGAGGAGGGATAAACAAATGGGTTAGGGTAAGACCCTCTGATCATAACAAATATTTCATATGTTCAAAATCAGTAAATTATGTATTAGGTAAAAGTATATATATATATATATATATATATCTATATATATATATATATATATATATATATATATATATATATATATATATATATATATATATATATATATATATATATATATATATATATATATATATATATATATATATATATATATATATATATATATATATATATATATATATATATATATATATATATATATATATATATATATATATATATATATATATATATATATACTAGCGTCGTTACCCGCCCAATGGGCGGGGTCGTTTTATAAATGTTTTCTAAGAGCAGTTTGTGTGTTAGTTTTATGTGTTTAGAGTTATGGTTCGTTTTTCTGCTTTTTTTTAGCCCGGGTCACTCAGTGATCGTGTTATTTTTTGTTTTTGTGGTTTTTTTCCAGTGTTTAGTGTGTTTTTTCGGTACGTTTTCTGTTTATATTCGTATTTTTTTAATAATTTGATTTGGTTTTATTCGCTAAGTTTTTGTTTCGTGAATTTATTTTTTAAAAGTATATCTGTGTATTTTTTTTTTCAGTGGGACTCGATTTTTTTAAAATTAACTTAAACGAATTTTTATTTTTATTCTTTTAGGCTTGTCTCACCTAATGGACTTATTTTGTCCCATGTCGTTATTTCATTTTATTATTATGGGTGTCTTTTTTTATAAATACTTTGTGTATTTTATTTTATTTTAGTAAGCGAATCTATTTTTTGATATTTTGAGGGCTCGACCAACCCAACTGACTTGTTTAGTCCCATTTCAATACTTTGTTTTGCTAATATGGGAGGGTTTGTTTTGTTATTTTTTTCTCTGACAGTTGTTTTTGTTGAAAAAAAACTTAAAGAAATGTATTTTGACATTTTTAACTCTTGTTCTATCTAACGGACTTGTTTGTCTCATGTAAGTAATTTGCTTTACTAAGATTGGTTTATGTCAATCATATGGCTAATAATGTGTTGTCTTTTTTACATCGTTTATTATTGTTGGAATGTTGTAGACTAATAGTATGACAAAGAAGTGCTAATAGATGATTTTTAGAAGAATGATCAGGAAAAGAAAGATTTTAATTTTTGTAACAATTGCTAAGCCATTGTAACTTTACAGTTAGTCAGTGCACACCATCACAGTCATGAAATTTGAACTAATTGCAACCGGTCAAACAATTAGATTTTTAACCATATTGGTTTGGTTTTAACATACTTTAAACTGGATCAGTTTGCTTTTAACCTGTTTTTAACTTAATCGGTTTGACTAAACCTATTTTTATCCGGATTGGTTGAGTTTAACTGCTTAACTCAGTGGTTTAAATAACTCAAGAAGATGACGTCATATCCAACATAAAATATAAAATAATGATATTTACTTTTAGACACGACTAAGTGGTGGCTAAAAGTGCTCCATGCGTTCATGGCTATATAAGCCTTAATTCTTGTAGTGTGTTAAACACAAATCGCACATCAAACTACACAAAAGTTACTTTTGTATATGTATAGAAGTAGAAGTAAAGAGGGCAGATTCATCATTCATGATAAAAAAACACATACAATTATAACTTAATGATTTTTGGCACTCAAGTAAGAATAGATTTATATTTAAAAGACGACTTAAATCAAACACCAAAAACCAATGTTTTGAACCCCGGTTTTTAAATCGACCCGGTCGAGTCATCAGGTCTGAATCAAATAAATGCAGCACAAAGATCAAATAAATGCAGAAATTATGGTCTTCTATTTACATGAAAGATCAAATAAATGCAGCACAAAGAATATCAAGTGAAAGAATACATGTACTACTAAAAGTAAGCGCTTTATTTTTTCATGAGAATATAGTTTGATGATTTGGTTATCATCTTCAAGATATTATCATTTACATACACTAATATTGGTACGTAAAATGACTATAAAGAGATCTTGAATATAAATAAGAAAAGAAAAACAGAGCCAAGAAATATAGGAGTCAAGAGTGCGTAAAGTATACACAAAACATCATAACAAATTTTTCCTACACTTAGCCAAGTTGAAGGAGTTAAAGTAATACATGAACCTACAGGTGATTATATTACAACCCATTAAAAGCAGGTATAAACTTGCATCAACTTTCTTATTGAAAGTTATTACTTTAATCTACTAAAATTGAACCTCACATGTTATTTAAAGACAAATGCTCGACCAAGGCTCATTCAAAATGATCTATATGATCGACCAAAGGCTAACCTGAAGTAGGAGCAGCAGGCGTCAGTAAAGGCTCATTCAAATATCAACTCCTGGCCTTTTCCTTCTTTTTCTCAACACCATCAGCAATAGCCTTGTTTTACCTATATGGCAAACATAATGATCTATATGGCGAAGAAACCACTAAAGGCTTACATGGGAACACAATGACCAGTGATACATTTGTCTTCAAGTTTGCTAAAGTGTTGGAGTAAGCCAATATCGCCGAAAAATATGCAATAGATCTCGACCTGTAAGTACATTTGTACTTGACTGTTATAGACTTATACTTCTGCATAACTAAGGCCTTGCTACTTGCATTATACTTCTGAATATAGTTTCGAACTTGCGTTTCTGATATCTTGTTGCATGCCGAAACTGTTGTTAAAAAACCTCAACACGCTTAAAAAGTGACTACTGATATGGGTCTAACTACTGATATGGGTTACAGCTTAAAAAGGTTGTTCAAGTAATTATATTTATTTAATGGTGAAACCAAACAATTAATGTTTCTATGTTTCACTATATTGTCACAACTACTCACTTGATCACTAAGAAAGAGGTGTATACTTCACTTTGCAGCAGACAGTTCTAGCAAATGTCAATAAATATGTGATCCTAACAGAAAGGAAATGTTCCGACTACTTAAAATGACAGGCCACATGTTTCCAAAATAATTATCGGCAAAGGAAGTCCCAAACACCACGGAGCATTCCTTTAGTTAAATAAAAGTAAAACATATCCGTTTCTTGCACAGTTCTTTGTTTATTTAGTGGTGGTAATACTTACTTGACAAAGCTTTTCAAATTGTACATCTCGTCCTTGCATCTGAATATCCATGGCCAAATAAAGAAAGGCATTACATACACTCTTCATAGTTGCAGCCAAATTCTCTTTTGTTAGTTTATTGACTTTATTCACATTGAACACACAGTTTATAGCGGCACCAAACACACCATATGATGCAAGAACCAAAACACTCCCTGGCGTTCTGTGATTTATGTACTCAGGTTTAGCGATGTGAATTTGTAATCGGCCTATTCTTACTACTAACACTCGACCCAGACTTTATTCATGATGAAACCCCATAAGACCCAAACTGGAACTTGGGCAGTGATACATGCAAGAAAGCAAAAAATAGACAGAAAATTATAACATGGGACTATTTAGGAGCCTATTTGAATATATGCACATGAACAAGAGAGAGTTTAGAATGATAATCTTATATCTTTGTCGTTATTATGATCTTATATGTTTAGCATTAATGTGAACAGTGGATAGGTTCAGTTCTCAAAATCATAAGACTACACCCGGAAAGTGTTAGTGGCGAGGGCAGACCGAGGGGTTCCAGAGGTGCCAATGAATCACATAGATGGGCAGTAGACATTTTAACCAAATAACCGAATTATTAAGGCAAAAAAATATATAACTCGAATCTGGCAAAAAAAAAACAAATCGGTGCCAACCCGAATCCTAAAAAGATCCGACCTAAAAACCGTCACTTAGTCGCGCTATTTAATAGATCTGTATAAAAAGTATCAAGAAAACACGTGCGATAAGAAACAAATACATACATAGTGGCGTGCATATATACAAAACCTCGACCAATATCAGCCTTGACAACCTTCTAGCTTTAACATACATGCATATACATAAAATATACCAAGTTAATGATAAAACAAATGAATTATTTTTAAAAGGTTATACCTATCATGATTAGGTTTTGAGAAACAGAAGACAACCTGCAAAATTAAAACATAAATCTTAAGTTAGTATGTTCATTCAAATAATACAAAAATATGTACGTGGTTAATAATAATACAATGAACAAACAAATACGTAAATTAAATAAAATCGTTCAGAGGTTATGAACCTGTTTCTGTTATTAAAAGAATTAAGGTTTTAAGATGTTTTTAGGAAGATTGTGAGATTAACATGGAAACGATATATGTATAAAAGAATCAGAAGATATTCTATAAAATTTTAAAATTTAAAAGATATATAATAAACATTATAGAAATATCATTGACCATTTTTTGTTACAGGGGATAATAATTTTCTTACACATTACATATATAGGTTTAAACTACAAATCATAACTTCTAGATTGGTACAGTGGTTGTGTTTCTTGTCTTTGTATTGTCCAACCCAAGTTCGAATCTATCTCTTGACATTTTTTAAAACATATTTCGGATTTCAAATAATTTAAGAAAAAAATAAAAAAAGCCATAAATACGAATTAGATAATAAATCCGGAATTTAAAAAAAGCCATAGAGAGAGAGAGAGGCCAAATAGGGTTTCTTTTAAAAGGCTTGTTAGTTTGGTTAAGCGGGTGTTCGACCCATAGTTTGAAGTATGAAAAACGTGACTGTTTTGGGTTAAATGTTAAGGGGCGAGTTACGAACTAAACTAAGTTAAGGGCTTTATAGAGGGATGTAATGAGATGCATATGGCATATAAATGGGGTTAAGTTGCAGGGTAAGGTTATATATCCATCATAGGTTGATGAGCCATTTTGGTATGTGGTCCATGTCTTGATTGTATACGTTTGTGTGTTTAGATTTTTGCTAGAGCGCGAATACTTGGAGAAGCTTGTTCAGGTGAGTTTCATAGTCCCATGTTTCTATGAATTATAAATGTTTTGAATTCCAGATGAGATTGAAGAGACACTGTGTGGTTTTGTAAATAGTGTTGTGAATGTTTTTATGGTTTGTGATAGACTTGTGTGTACATTTATGTGATTAACGGCTATGTGATTCTTGGTCGTTATTGTGGTTTGACTTTGTACCAAGGGGATGTTGACAAGGCGGGGCCTTGGGATTGGTTCATAGGTGTATGGGCGCCTATGGGACCATGGTGATTGGTAAGGCTTGGAGCCTTAGAATTGTGGTTATTGGTAAGACTTGGAGCCTTGGAATTGGTTTAGTATGATTAATCTTCAATGATAGTTGTTAATACATAATTGTAGCACATTGTCCATATGTTCTTTTGTTGGTGGTTGTTATTCACAT
The DNA here is from genome assembly GCA_025667525.1 of Glebionis coronaria. Taxonomy (NCBI): domain Eukaryota; kingdom Viridiplantae; phylum Streptophyta; class Magnoliopsida; order Asterales; family Asteraceae; genus Glebionis; species Glebionis coronaria. The sequence goes on along the minus strand of CM046882.1, from coordinate 167,016,810 downwards.
ATTATAATTGATTTGGAGTTGGAGTCTAAACCTATGACTCTCACCAACTCTATGTTGACGTGTTTTAGTGTCTCTTTCAGGTGAGAATGTGGTTAAGCGTGAGAATAGGAGTGGCTAGCTGGGAGGCTTAGGATTGCATTGGAGGAACCCCCTTTCCTCTTAGTCTTTACTTTTGTTTGAATAAGTGATACTTTGTATACACCTATATGTTTGTCATTTGTTAATTGTATGTCTTTGGTAAGAGGTAGACCTGTTACCTACTTACCTAGACGTCTGCATTATTTGTGATATCTTCATGACATTGTGTTACCATTTATGATATTTCCATTTCATTTAGATATATCTATAGACACGCTATTGTTGTGATGATATCTGTAAAACCCGCATGCTTTTACCATGAATAGTACCCTTAAGATCGTACGTACAAGATTTAAACTTTCCTAATATAGCATGATTACGATTACGTGTTAGGATTTTACGTATTACATACGTGTTAGAACACGATAAGTATTTACTACGCACGAGCACGTAATAATTATTTGACAATAATTAATCACGAACATGCGATCATGAAATCCTGAACGTAATTAAAACACGAACTATTATTAATTACGTATATATATTTATTACGAGCGTAATTAAATATATTAGATCACGATAATTACGTAACGAGAACACATAAAACGCGAACACAAATAATCACGAACGAATAACTAAACATCGAGACACGAAAAAAGGTACGGGTACCAAATGTGGGGCCCCCTACCCGCGGATACAAGGAGCAATGGGCCAAGCCCATTTATAAATTTTACTAAAGGGGGTTAAAGGATTTTTACACTACTCATTTTACATTTACAGAAGATTTTAGCAAAAAACCTAAAAACCCTCCTCCTTCTCTTCTTTTTGGCCGCCACCTACAAAACATCACAAGGGGGTGTTTGTTGATGTTGGATCTTGGAATTCTAGTTGGTGATCGTGTTTGTTCTTCGTCCTTTTGATCCACGATTTCGGTAAATCCTTTTTAAACCTTTTCTTTTGATTTGATCTTTTATAAATTAAGAACATGTTATGTTTTTATAAAAACCTAATTAAAATCATGGTATCTAACATGAATTGGGATTTAATAAAAATCAAAAGTAATGTTTTAAGGGGTGTTTGTTTTGGCCGCAGCCTACACCGAACCCAAGGGGGTTTCGTTTTGGCCATCCGACCACCACCGAGACCATATGGTCCCGGTTGGTTGGTGTGGGTCCCACGGCAACATCAAGACAAGGGGTACCCCGATTTGGTTCGGGGTACGGTGTTGATTTCATGTCCGGTTCATGGTTTTTAGTTTAGATCCGGTTCATGGTGTATGTTTAGTTTTATTATTTTTATGATCTTATGTTAAAAATTTAATTAATAAAATGGCATGATTAATTTAATAACATGACTTTGGTTATCTTAATTATTAATAATCATGAAATTAATTAACCTAAGTATTTTTATATTTTAGACTTATAATTAATTAATTATTTAAAAGACATGATTATAATTAATTAATTAACATGACTTAGGTTATATTATTAATAAATAATAATACATGTTTTAACCTAAGTATTTAAATTTATTTAATTAAAAACATGTTATACTTTAATTAAATATTTTAACCTATAGTTTAATTTAATTAAATGAAATAATTATTAAACTGTACATTATATCATATGACTTAGGAAATAATCATGAAAACACTTAGGCTTATATACTTAGCTTATTTAACCAACTTATTTCTAATTATGGAAACTTTCTATTTTTATAAACTTAATTAAATAAGGCAGCTAATCTATTTATGGAAACCTTCTATTTTTAGAGAATTATTTATTTCAGGCAGCTAATCTATTTATGGAAACTTATTTAATTAAGGCAGCTGATCTATTTATGGAAACTTTCTATTTTTAGAAACTTATCTATTTTAAGCAATAATTCTATTTTTGGAAACTTTCTATTTTTGGAAACTTTCTACTTTTGGGAACTTTCTATTTTTGGAAACTTTCTATTTTTGGTAACTTTCTATTTTTGGAAACTTTCTAATTTTGGAAACTTTCTATTTTTGGAAACTTTCTATTTTAGGAAACCTGCTATTTTTGGAAAGTTACTTATTATTACACAGTAAGTATAATAATACATGAAATACCAGAAATACTTAATCATATTAAATAAGATATAAGATAAATACGGTTTAAGGCTTTAAAACAGTAAAACATGGTATGAACACATAAAATAAGCTAAGACATGACATAAAACCAGCTACGTATTTAGTAAGCAAATACTTATTCATGTATGTATTTATGTAGCACTAGTGATACGGAAGTAGGATTCCTCTCAGCTCATCTTCTTCGTTCACTGGACATAAGGTACGGATTCCCGTCCTTTCAGTATGGACATTCTTTCCTTATTAGGATTCCCCGTATGCAGCCAAATGTTTTCCCGTAGTATAAGTTATGTGTTTGATTTGCATATGTTTAATTAAGAATACCTATAGCCATATACATGCATGACCAGTTTCACCTAGTTATGGAGGTACCATAACCATAACATTAGAGGCACTGATGTTATGACTTCACCACGGCGGAGTGATTGCTCATGGCGTCCCTTCAGCTTTTGGCCATTTATATTATATTTATCATGTGGGGCGTATGGGTGCATCCTAATTACATGTTTTCAGTAAGGATTTCATGGTGAATGTGGTGTGTGCCTTGCATACTTCACAAGGAGCTGATCCCTCCTACCCAAAAACCAGTATATTAAATTAGAGGCAGCCCCTCTAATTTGCATGATGAGGTCACCCCTCCAAGTATTCATGCACGGTGGATTTTCATGACCTATATTGGCTAATGGTAAAATATGACAAACAGTTTTTACAAGATAAACATAAGATTTTTCAAACTATAAAACCAGATTTATCAAGACTTAACCAGGTTACTCGGGACTTAGTTTTCTTCCGCTGTTATATGTTATATGCTTATCCTATTCATGCTTTATTGTACATCCGTGTACTGAGCGTATTTGCTCAGCCGTTTACCTTTTCTATGTTCCCAAAACGGCAGGTACTCAGGGACGCTCGTAGACACTAAGAGTACGTGCATATGGACTGGAAGCTGTCTAGCCTTCTTTACTTTACGCATTTCCTTTCTTATGATACATTTGCTATGGACATTGTTTAGTCCTTTCCTTTATTATATTATGTTTGTGTGTGATGAGCTTTACTTTTGTACTATCGATGTTTGATTCCAGTATTTTCCTTTTATGGTCAAGTAATGTTTAGACATTTTTCCTTGTATGCTTTGATGACACGCCATAATTGCATGTGACATTTCCATTATCAAAATAGGGTGTTACAATTATGGTATCAGAGCCAAGGCTTCGACCTGTAGGCTCTCAAATATGACCTGTGATTAGTGGGTAGTCACTACGGTCTTCCTAGAACTGACAGTTGTTTTCATGCATTCATCATTTTTAAGCATACATATACATGTCATTGTCGCAGATTTGTGACTAAGTAATGGTTGGTACAGGACTGGCCCTATTTAGTCGCTTGTGTTTTATCGAAACTTTTAAATTTGGGACCGACCCATAGGCGTCCCCTCGCTATGTCTTTTGTTTTGGGTGAACTGACCAGAGGCGTTCACTCTCGAGCATACTAAAGTTTTCATAAAACTGCATCATGCATTCATACACAAAAATTTTCTTGCATAAATTTTTTCTCGTGAAATTTTGGTATAAATTTTTTTTTTCATGTGTATATATATTTTATGTTTTGATCTGTTTAATCATATGTTTTATGTTATACTGTCAGATGGTTCTCACACGCGAACAGGAACAGCTCAATGCAATTCAGGCTGCTATGCAAGCTTTGCTTCCTCAACTGAGGAATAACATCAGGGCTGAAGTTCAAGCTGCCAACAATCAGCAACATAATCAGGCACCTCCTCCTCCAGTGACATTAGCAGTATGGCTGGAGATATTCAACAAGCTCCGCCCTCGAGCTTTTGAGAAGACAGATAGCCCCAGCGATGCTGAAAGCTGGTTGGCTCACATCGAGAAGATTTTCAACGCTATGGGCTGTGACCCCGCATACAAGGCGAGGTTGGCATGCTATCGGTTCGAAGGCGATGTACTTAATTGGTGGTTGGCATTGATGCAGTCTGAAGGCGGTGACGAGTGGGTTGCTGGTTTGACTTGGGCTCAGTTCAAGGGCAGGGTGATGGAGCAGTTCTTTCCCAAGGCTGAGCAGGACAAGCTCAAGAGAGAGTACCATGGGATCCGACAGAGAGCTGGGGAGAATAGCAACGAGTTTATGCAGCGCTTTCTTAGCTTAGCTGGATTCCTTGGTGCGGCAGTAGGTACTCCTGAAGAGCAGGCACATCACTTTAGATGGGCTCTTCGCACATCGGTCGCAAACAATCTGGTGTGTGCTACGTTCAACACTGTAGCACAAGTGGCCGATGCAGCACGTAAGTTGGAGATGCTGCAGGAGAGAGATGAGTTCGGGGAAGCTGAAAGACCCGACAAGAGGTAAACATTCGTATTCAAGCGGTGATCAATTCATATACTTTTCATATATGTCAATTATTCATCTCTTTAAATGTATCTTCCAGGCAGAAAACTGGGGACCGGTCTCAGCCGGCTACTCAGCAGCAACCTCATCAACCCAAGGGAAACGGTCAGACTAACGACTGTTCTGCTACGGATAGGCGTGGCGGTAATGATAATTACCGTAACAACGATGGGCACTCCAACAGCAGCGGGTCCTAATACTTAAGCATTTCCTTATGATTTCATGTTATAACTCATATTCTGACACTTCAGCAAAACTTCTACCAGGAACCATGGAAACGGTAGGGACCAGAACCAGAGAGGTTCGCAGCCTAGCCGTCCAACTATCACTGGTATTCAATCTTACGATTATCCGCTTTGTCCTTTGTACCCAATTATCATGTCTTATGTAAAATGTTTTATCAGGTTCCCAGCCAGCCAGAGCACCTGCTGGAGGATTCACTCATCCTCTTTTCTCTACTTGCCATCGTAGGCACCCAGGACCATGTCGCCGTAATACTGACGCGTGCTTCAAGTGTGGTCTTCTTGGCCATATTATGAAGGACTGCCGTAAGGGCGAGATGGAAGGTACATCGGGACATGCTGATACCAAGCCACCTCCTACTACCGGACGTGTCTACACGACATCTCGAGACCAGACCAACAAGTCTACAGGTACCATCACTGGAATCTTGTATATGTATGGTCAAGCTGCATGTGTTCTTTTCGATACGGGTGCTACTCACTCGGTTATTTCTACTGCTTATGCTAAGAACATTAGGATGCTCCCCATTCCACTAGAAAATAGGCTTACTATTTCCACGCCTTTGAGGGACTCTGTATTAATCACCCATGTATACAAGAGTCTTCCCCTAGAATTTGACGATAAGGTTCGACTTGTTGACGCACTTCCGCTGGACATGAACGACTTCGACATGATTTTGGGCATGGATTGGCTATCCAAGTATCATGCCACCATAGACTGCCATTCATATCGGGTTATCTTCGTTGATGTTAATGCAATAGAGTACATTCATAATGGGTTCATACCCGGACGGTCTGTACAAGTCATATCTACCCTACAAGCGCGTGCACTACTGTCACATGGCTGCGAGGGTTATCTAGCTACGGTTCACGACATGGATGCTGAATCCCCATCAATTCAGGATCAACCTATAGTGTCGGAATTCCAAGATGTTTTTCCAGCAGAACTTCCGGGCATACCACCTGCACGATAAGTGGAATTCAGTATCGAGCTTATTCTAGGAGCTGAACCAATCTCCAAAGCTCCTTATCGCATGGCTCCCATAGAGCTGAAGGATCAACTGCAAGAACTTCTTGAACGAGGTTTTATTCGACCGAGCGCATCTTCATGGGGCGCACCGGTCTTGTTAGTTAAGAAGAAGGACGGTAGTATGCGTCTTTTCATAGACTATAGCGAGCTCAACAAGATTACCATTCAGAATCGATATCTACTGCCACGCATTGACGATTTGTTTGACCAACTCTAAGGGGCCAAACACTTCTCCAAGATCGATCTTAGGTCAGGCAATCATCAGCTACGGGTCAAGGAGCAGGACATCGCTAAGAATGCTTTTCGTACCCGATATGGCCACTACGAGTTTGTAGTTATGCCATTTGGCCTGACAAATGCTCCAGCGGTGTTCATGGATTTGATGAACAGAATCTTCCATGAATTTCTGGAAAAGTTCGTCATTGTCTTCATCGATGACATCTTGATTTTCTCAAAGTCCAAGGAGGAACACGAAGACCATCTTCGTACAGTACTACAGATTCTTCGCCAGAAGCAGCTGTATGCTAAATTCTCCAAGTGTGAGTTCTGGTTAGACAAGGTGGCATTCTTAGGTCACATTGTATCAGCAGAAGGAATCACTATGGATCCTGCGAAGGTTGAGGCCATTACTAAGTGGCCAAGGCCGACATCAGCGACGGAAGTCCGCAGTTTCTTAGGCTTAGCCGGCTATTACCGTAGGTTCGTGGAGAACTTTTCTCGCCTAGCACTACCATTGACCAAACTGATGCAGAAAGGGGAGAAATTCGTCTGGACTGAAGATCGAGAGAAGAGCTTTGAAGACCTGAAGCAGAAGCTAGTATCTGCACCTATTCTTACTCTACCATCTGGTACGGGTGGATTTCAAATCTACAGCGATGCATCGGGGAAGGGACTTGGCTGTGTTCTCATGCAACATGGGAAAGTGATCGCGTACGCTTCACGGCAGCTTAGGCCTTATGAAGAAAATTACCACACGCATGACCTGGAACTTGCAGTTGTGGTGTTTGCATTGAAGATATGGAGGCACTACTTATATGGAGAATCATGTGACATTTTCACGGACCACAAGAGCTTGAAGTATATCTTTACTCAACGTGAATTGAACATGAGGCAGAGGAGATGGTTAGAGCTGTTAAAGGATTATGACATTAATCTACAGTATCATCCCGGAAAGACAAATGTAGTAGTAGATGCTCTTAACAGGAAGTCCGGAATGATCAACGGCATTAAAATGGAAGAGGAAATCATAAGAGACTTGGAGCGACTAGACATCAAGATCATGGTACGTGGACAGCACGGTTACTGGGCTAATCTTAGAGTAGAACCCGAGTTACTCTCTAAGATCAAGGAAGCTCAGAAGGATGAAGGAGAAATCTGGGCGATAGTACAGAATTTGGAAAAGCAGACGGAATTTAGAGTAGATGCTGATGGTATCGTATGGCAGGGCACGAGACTTTGTGTTCCTGATGACCAAGAACTCCGGGAAGCTTTGTTAGCGGAAGCTCAAAGCTCCCCATTCTCTATACATCCTGGTTCGACTAAGATGTACCATGACATCAAGCAATACTTTTGGTGGAGTGGTATGAAACAGGATGTGGCCACTTACGTCTCCAAATGTCTTACCTGCCAGCAGGTTAAGATCGAGCATCAACGATCTGGCGGTCTCCTTCAACCGTTAGATATTCCGGAGTGGAAGTGGGACAAAATCACCATGGATTTTGTTACTGGTCTTCCGCCTACCAAGAAGAATCACGATGCAATTTGGGTTATCGTAGATCGACTTACCAAATCAGCTCATTTCTTACCGATCCGCAAGGAAGATCCGGTAAGTAAACTCGCAGATACGTACAGAAGAGAGATCATGAGACTCCATGGTGCACCATCCAGCATCGTCTCGGACAGAGATCCTCGATTCACTTTGCACTTTTGGAAGAGTCTGCAGAAAGCTTGGGGTACACAACTTAAGCTTAGCACGGTTTTTCATCCTCAAACGGACGGACAGTCGGAGCGAACCATTCAGACATTGGAAGATATGTTGAGGTCATGTGCGTTAGAATGGACGGGTGATTGGGACGATTACATCTGTTTGGTGGAAGTTTGCATACAACAACAGTTGGCACGCAAGTATCAAGTGTGCTCCATTTGAGATGTTGTATGGCAGAAAGTGTCGCGCCCCAATCTGCTGGGATCAGGTTGGTGAGCGAACACTTGAAGGACCGTAAATCATAGAGATGACCAATGAGAAGCTCGCAGTAGCTAAGCAGAAAATTCAGGAAGCACGGTCACGTCAGAAGAGTTACGCCGATAAGCATCGTAGGGACATACACTTTAACGTAGGAGATCACGTCTTCCTTAAGGTTTCGCCGGCACATGGTGTTAGACGCTTCGGGATTAAAGGGAAGCTCAGTCCTCGTTTCATCGGACCGTTTGATATCATTGAACGAGTCGGTGAAGTATCTTACCGATTGGCGTTACCTCCGCAGCTTTCGCATGTACACAATGTGTTTCATGTGTCCTTACTCAGAGGGTACCAGTATCATCCCCTTCACATGGTTCAGTATCAACTGGAACAGATACGTGAAGATCTCACTTTTATAGAAGAAACCGAACGAGTTCTTGACAGACAAGAACGAGTCATGAGAAAGAAGACGATTCTATTCGTCCAAATTCTATGGAGGGATCATACCGAGCGGGAAGCTACTTGGGAAACAGAGGAGTCTATCCGGGCTTCTTACCCTCATTTCATCTTTTGAATTGGGGTATGTTCTTCTTTTCCAGTTTACTTTATCTATAATTCGGGGACGAATTATTCTTTTTAGGGGGGAAGAGTTGTAAAACCCGCATGCTTTTACCATGAATAGTACCCTTAAGATCGTACGTACTAGATTTAAACTTTCCTAATATAGCATGATTAAGATTACGTGTTAGGATTTTACGTATTACGTACGTGTTAGAACACGATAAGTATTTACTACGCAAGAGCACGTAATAATTATTTGACAATAATTAATCACGAACATGAGATCATGAAATTATGAACGTAATTAAAACACCAACTATTATTAATTACGTATATATATTTATTACGAGCGTAATTAAATATATTAGATCACGATAATTACGTAACGAGGACACATAAAATGCGAACACAAATAATCACGAACGAATAACTAAACATCGAGACACGGAAAAAGGTACGGGTACCCCATGTGGGGCCCCCTACCCGCGGCTACAAGGAGCAAATGGGCCAAGCCCATTTGTAAATTTTACTAAAGGGGGTTAAAGGATTTTTACACTACTCATTTTACATTTACAGAAGATTTTAGCAAAAAACCTAAAAACCCTCCTCCTTCTCTTCTTTTTGGCCGCCACCTACAAAACACCACAAGGGGGTGTTTGTTGATCTTGGATCTTGGAATTCTAGTTGGTGATCGTGTTTGTTCTTCGTCCTTTTGATCCACGATTTCGGTAAATCCTTTTTAAACCTTTTCTTTTGATTTGATCTTTTATAAATTAAGAACATGTTATGTTTTTATAAAAACCTAATTAAAATCATGGGATCTAACAAGAATTGGGATTTAATAAAAATCAAAAGTAATGTTTTAAGGGGTGTTTGTTTTGGCCGCAGCCTACACCGAACCCAAGGGGGGTTTCGGTTTGGCCATCCGACCACCACCGAGACCATATGGTCCCGGTTGGTTGGTGTGGGTCCCACGACAGCAATAAGACAAGGGGTACCCCGATTTGGTTCGGGGTACGGTGTTGATTTCATGTCTGGTTCATGATTTTTAGTTTAGATCCGGTTCATGGTGTATGTTTAGTTTTATTATTTTTATGATCTTATGTTAAAAATTAAATTAATAAAATGGCATGATTAATTTAATAACATGACTTAGGTTATCTTAATTATTAATAATCATGAAATTAATTAACCTAAGTATTTTTATATTTTAGACTTATAATTAATTAATTATTTAAAAACCATGATTATAATTAATTAATTAACACGACTTAGGTTATATTATTAATAAATAATAAAACATGTTTTAACCTAAGTATTTAACTTTATTTAACTAAAAACATGTTATACTTTAATTAAATATTTTAACCTATAGTTTAATTTAATTACATGAAATAATTATTAAACTATACATTATATCATATAACTTAGGAAAGAATCATGAAAACACTTAGGCTTATATACTTAGCTTATTTAACCAGCTTATTTCTAATTATGGAAACTTTCTATTTTTAGAAACTTAATTAAATAAGGCAGCTAATCTATTTATGAAACCTTCTATTTTTAGAGACTTATTTATTTCAGACAGCTAATCTATTTATGGAAACTTATTTAATTAAGGCAGCTGATCTATTTATGGAAACTTTCTATTTTTAGAAACTTATCTATTTTAAGCAGTAATTCTATTTTTGGAAACTTTCTATTTTTTGAAACTTTCTATTTTTGGAAACTTTCTATTTTTGGTAACTTTCTATTTTTGGAAACATTCTATTTTTGGAAACTTTCTATTTTTGGAAACTTTCTATTTTAGGAAACCTGCTATTTTTGGAAAGTTACTTATTATTACACAGTAAGTATAATAATACATGAAATACCATAAATACTTAATCAGATTAAACAAGATATAAGATAAATATGGTTTAAGGCTTTAAAACAGTAAAACATGGTAAGAACACATAAAATAAGCTAAGACATGACATAAAACCAACTATGTATTTAGTAAGCAAATACTTATTCATGTATGTATTTATGTAGCACTAGTGATACGGAAGTAAGATTCCTCTCAGCTCATCTTCTTCGTTCGCTGGACATAAGGTACGGATTCCCGTCCTTTCAGTATGGACATTCTTTCCTTATTAGGATTCCCCGTATGCAGCCAAATGTTTTCCTGTAGTATAATTTATGTGTTTGATTTGCTTATGTTTAATTAAGAATACCTATAGCCATATACATGCTTGACCCATATACATGCTTGACCAGTTTCACCCTGTTATGGAGGTACCATAACCATAACATTAGAGGCACTGATGTTATGACTTCACCACGGCGGAGTGATTGCTCGTGGCGTCCCTTCAACTTTTGGCCATTTATATTATATTTATCATATGGGGCGTATGGGTGCATCCTAGTTACATGTTTTCAGTCAGGATTTCATGGTGAATGTGGTGTGTGCCTTTCATCCTTCACAAGGAGCTGATCCCTCCTACCCAAAAACCAGTATATTAAATTAGAGGCAGCCCCTCTAATTTGCATGATGAGGTCACCCCTCCAAGTATTCATGCACGATAGATTTTCATGACCTATATTGGCTAATGGTAAAATATGACAAACAGTTTTTACAAGATAAACATAAGAGTTTTCAAACTATAAAACCAGTTTTATCAAGACTTAACCAGGTTACTCGGGACTTAGTTTTCTTCCGCTGTTATATGTTATATGCTTATCCTATTCATGCTTTATTGTACATCCGTGCACTGAGCGTATTTGCTCAGCCGTTTTCCTTTTCTGTGTTCCCAAAACGACAGGTACTCAGGGACGCTCGTAGACACTAAGAGTACGTGCATATGGACTGGAAGCTGTCTAGCCTTCTTTACTTTATGCATTTCCTTTCTTATGATACATTTTCTATGGACATTGTTTAGTCCTTTCCTTTATAATACTATGTTTGTGTGTGATGAGCTTTACTTTTGTACTACCGATGTTTGATTCCGGTATTTTCCTTTTATGGTCAAGTAATGTTTAGACATTTTTCCTTGTATGCTTTGATGACACGCCATAATTGCATGTGACATTTCCATTATCAAAATGGGGTGTTACAATATCCATACGTCGCGCCCCATATGCCGCCATGGTAGGGTGTGACACATCCCGACTGAACAAGTTCCATGATTCATGCGTGCACACATGTTTCTCTCCCAATCGGTTTTCAGAAATTGTCATATTTTAATCAATTGTTATCTCTAATATGATGTTTTTATATTAGAGATAAATGGAGAAAATGTGATTAAAATGTAATATATTGCAACATGTGATCTTAAAGACTCAAGTGCAACTCTTTCCTTCACATGCTAAACTATTTCGTGCATTGATGCATGTGTGAAGGGGGAGCTTTTCGGAAATGTAAAACTTTCAAGTGTTAAAAGTTTTGATTTTTATCAATCACTTTGAATGGTTTTCATTGGTTTATTGTTACGATCTATACCTAAAACAACCTACTATCCACGATGGAACGATGGAGTCAAAAGGTGGTTTAGGATAGGAAACTAAGTCCTATGATCCAACCAGAACCGGAGGGATCTACCCAAGGACATTCCATAGCTAAAAATAGTTGTCCTTAGGAAAGATGGAGTTGAATGAAGCTGAATGCGGACCAATTACTTAAGTTAGCACTGGAACAATCACAATAAGGTGCTAGTGATGACGTATTGTTTTGGGAATTATTTGTTAAGTGTCAAGTACCGTTAGTGAATTCCAAGTACTGTTAATGTTATGTAAGTACCGTTAGTATTAACGCGGTACATAGTAAGTACTGCTACTTATAAAGTAAGTACTGCTATGATGATTAGGATGAATATATCTTTGTATAAGATATGTCATAGTTATAGTTAGAGTATATCTTATGTTATATACCTAAATAGTTAGAATATTGATAATATATCGTCTGTGATATAATCTTTATACAATATTCTAAGGTTTCTAGGGTTCCTTACTCTATAAAAGGAACATAGGTACAATGTCTTTCATGTACCTCATTCAAGTCGATTAATAAGAGAATCAAATAGTTAAAAGTAATTCTATTCTTCTGTGCTTTATAAGTTAGATTCCACATAACTTATTTAGTGTTAGTAAGAGTGCTCAAAGTGTTTTAGTTTGATTACAAACTACTATACTAATTCTTAACAGAATATAGATCCAACCAAAGGGATCAACAAGTGGTATCAGAGCTTGTTGAGAAACCCTGAAAAAGAAGAACACAACCCCAAACACTCCGCACGTACCAAATCTCAATGTCTCAACCAGATGGTGATAATGCTCACTTGGATGATGTTCAGAACCCTGATCCTATTCTGCCACAGGGACAACCACAAGTTGTGCATCCTGCACAAGCACAAGGTGTTCAAGCCGTGAATGTTGTAGCTACCTCTACACCAATACCTTCTCATACTCTGTCTGCGGTTAAACTCCTAGTTCTCAAAGGTGAAAATTATGAGACATGGGCTATGCGGATGGAACATTACTTGAATCACACAAATCACATTGTGGCAAGTTATCAAGAATGGGAATACACCAAATAAGTTACACTGGTTGCCAGACAATACATGCTATGTTCTACCTGTTGTGACTGTTGAGGAGGTACAAGCAGAGATCAGAGAGAGAAAAGCCAAAACTGCTTTGGCTATGGCTCTTTCTGAAGACATTCTACCAAGCTTTCATCATTATAAGGATGCTAAAGCTATGTGAGATGCTATAAAACTTAGATTTGGGGGCAAAGACAAATCTAAGAAGATTAAGAAGATTGTTTTTAAGCAAGAATTTGATAACTTCTCAATTACCAGTATAGATGGGATACATGGTGGATATGGAAGGTTCAGTAAATTGCTTATTCAGTTGGCAGTTTATGGACAAGTAATTCCTAATGAAGAATCTAACTTAAAATTCTTAAGAAGTGTTCCACCAGAGTGGAAAGCAATGGCTATGCACTTCATCACAAGAGATGATTTGGAAACATTTCCTTTTGATCATCTCTACAATAATCTTAGAGCATATGAGATGGATGTGAAAGGCACTAAAGTAAAGACAACAACTACTTCAAAGTCTAACTTGGCTTTTGTGTCAGATGGGAATAGCGGTACTTACTTTCAAAATACCGCTAGTGGATCTAGCAGCGGTACATACTTCACAAATACCGTTGGAGGACTTACAAGCAGTACTTACCCACAAAGTATTGAAAGCAGCCCTATAGTCTCTCAAAATCCACATGGATGGTCGTCACCATTGTTTAGTGACAATGATGCCTTCTCATTCTTCGCTGGACAAGACAACAGGCCAAGATTAACACTCAATGACTTGTTCCAAATGGATGATGGTGATGTTGAAGAGATGGATCTTAAATGGCAAGATGTTATGGTGTCAGTAAGATCTAATAGGTTCTTCAAGAAGACTGGAAGAAAAATGATTGTTGATCCTAATGAGCCATTAGGATATGACAAGTCCAAAGTTTAATGCTTCAACTGTGGAAGGAATGGACACTTTGCAAGAGAATGCTGTAGAGATAAAACTGAGACTAGAAATCAGAAGTCCAAGCACAACTATAGAACCAGTCCAAGAATAACTGAAAGCTTTCCAAAAGGAAACAGCAGGAGTCCTAAAGGAACCAAAGCACTGGTTACTGTAGATGGAGTGGTGAATTGGGCAGAAGAAGAAGAAGAAGAAGAGCTTGGTTTAATGGCTCTCTCACATGAAGATACTGAGGTACATCGTTGTTCTAAAGACTGTGTTCTTAAATTTAATAGCCTAAAAGTAGAACTAGAGGAACAGTATCAAAAGGTTAACACATGCACTATAGAATTAAAAGGTTTTAAACAGGGTGTTGTTAGATTAGAAGAAAATATAGTTTTGTACAAAAAGGATCAACAAAACTCTGAAGAGAAAATAAGGATTTTGAATCTTCAAATAAGGGAAAAAGATGTGGAAATAAAAGCTTTTGAAAGACAACTGTTAAAAATATCAATAGAAAATGAAGCTTTGAAAACCAGTCTTTGTAATGAAAGGGAAGTGATTAATCATTGGCAAAAATCCTCTAAAGGATTAGAAAAATTGATTAATTCACAAATGGGGTATTATGATTTTAACACCCCTAAATTACATTGCGCAGCGGAAATACACATTTGGGTGCTAAATACAAACATTGTTACACAAGACATTTTGAACAACTCAAAATGATAAATTTGAAATATAATAGAATATAATTTAACCACTGTCTAAAACTTTCAATCCAAAGTAAAACCATTTTAGAAATATTAGAGTTATATTTAGGTCCCCCAAAGACTTTATCAAATCCATAAACACTTTAACAAAGTACTCGACCGTACAGTATTATTTGTATGACAAAAGGGAAAAAAATCCGTTTTAGACCAAACACTACAAAAGCAATCCCGCAATCCTTCTCCAGCAAGCTTCGCAATTCATCAACTTCAATCACCTGAAATACATGCTTAAAATCATCAACACAACGGTTGAGCGAGTCTATAGGTTTTTCAAATCAACATTGAACACAAGAGAAAAATCAATCAAGATCATTTAATAGAATTGCTGATCATTACAATCTATTAGTCAGGCATTCTGGTATATAGCAATAGCTATTGAATTGTATTAAGCTCATGACACCGACCCCTTAACTTAGTCACCCACGCCTAAAGCCGACATGACTAGATGAAATTCCAGTGCCCCTACTAGGGTATCATTTGCAAAAATACCAATTCTCATTCTCGTAAAATTATCCTTCCCAGCGGGTTAGTTAGCATAAAGCCCTGGTCTCAGATAGGGTCGTCAGCCCAATAGTACTATTATTAGAATAAGCGGCTATTACCAACTCACAACATCAAGTCAGAAGATAGTTAACGGCTCATGAATTTAGGGTCTTTTGCAAATTAGGTACTTATACAATTCAAATCAACAAAGGCAACAAAGGAAACATTCGGGTCCAAACAATCAATCATGACTTGTGTTCATTTTACTTTCAAATAGCATGTATCCCCCTCGCGAGTTTTAAAATCATTCAAAATAATTACAAAAGCGAGGCTATAGACTCACCTGGAGTAATAGCAGTAGTAAGACGATATTCGACGATAGTTGATGCCCGATAAACACAAAAACCACAACCTATCAAATAAGGCGCGTTCATCAATAATAAACTCGAAAATTAAATCATACATAATAACATCAAAATCAAACTCATAAATTCACGATAAACTCGAGAGAAAACGATATAAATAACTTCATTATACTTTACTACAAATTTACTTAACCATTTCACACTTTTTACAAATTCTGCCAGTACATACTACAAGTACTAGCTTATTTACCCCTTTTAAACTTGTCAACTGTTTATGAAACGACTCGATAAACTAACTTACTATATATAGAAAGTCCTCTTACAATTTTATCAAATGAAATTACTTTTAAAGTACTTTACCCAACTCATTTTCAAACTATAAAACCCGGACAGATTTACGTTAATTTTTCATACAACTGTTTTAACTTATTTAAACGACTCCGTTTATAAAACCAACACTCGGGTTTTAAAGTAAACTCAACCTATAAAATAAACACCTCATTATCAGTAGGTTACATTTTTCAAAACATCCATTTACAGTCCCCGAGATTCGATCCAAATATCGACAACAACTACTTGTAGTGCCGATACTCGTCTCCCGGTACACGATCATTCAAAACATCATAACTTCGCGCTCGTTTGGACCTAGAAGCTCTACCTTATATCAAATCGAAGCTAAGAAAATTATCTACAGTCCTAGGCTATAAGTTAAGCCATTTTCAAAACATAAAAAATCGGATTTTACACTTTACTTACTGTTATAAAATGACTATAAAAATCTTGTACAAAATCAACTTTTTGATAAAAACCAACTATAGAAATGGTCATTTCAATACCCTAATATCATCATACATCAACCATAACATCAAAATCATAATAAAAATAAAAATCTTTAGATCAAAATGATGTTTTAACAAGATCTTTAGCAAGAATCACCATGGATCATCATGAAAATGCCATGCATGATCATAGCTCCTACCTACCAACATCAAGAAAAAAAATATGCTTGCATGTAAGGAATTCTTACACCAATATGATCCTTATGCAATTATAAGAGTGGTTCTATGCTTGGTTTAGTTGGATTCAACCTCAAACTCAAGATAAAATTGATTGATGTTTTGTTTTGGTGATGGGGTGGGTTTCGAAAAAATGGAGAGAAAAGAGAGAGAAGAGAAAAAAACTTTAAATGAGGAAATGAATTGTATGTGTTTGTTTAAGCTTTATATATAGTGGGTAGGGACCAAAGTTGCAATTTAGCAAAAGTTGCGGCTAAAAATGTAAATAGTTAGCTAAAAGCGGGAAATAACTATTAGTCAGTTTTCAAAATATTTATGGGGCTCTGGTTTCATAAGGATACTTTTAAAAATTTAAAACGTACCACAAAAATAATAATATCGACTCTCGACTCGACTTAATACGAACTTAAAATAAAAACATCAAAAATATAAACATCGAGACAACAATTGATAAAACATAAAATCTAGGACATCCGTCGATATCGTGGTCACTAATAATCCTCGCTATTAGTAAAAAGATAAAAATAAGTCCTCCAACTTCGGTTTTAAATAAAACCATCAATCGTCATTTCATTCAACTCATCAAAAATTTCAAAGTTATTCGTAAAAATAATATTATATAATATTAAATAAATGACCTCGGGTTTGGTTTGTCACATTCTACCCTCCTAAAAGAGAGCGAGGTCCCGGCGCTCTGCCCCTCTTATACTCACATCCCATACCTCCAGAACAAATGAGAACTCTTTTCCTTAAAGAAATCCTCATGCTTCTTCAACAATTTCAAATTCCACTCCTGGAATACGTGTATCATCACAATATAATCCTTGCTATGTTTCGACCTCATAAGAACTCTTCAAGGTTCTTTCTATGAAAAGCAACTTATCTTCAAGTTGAATTCTTTCCTTGTTGTTGTTCTGAAAACAAATTTTACCCGTCATAACGACACCTTATGCATAACCACGTTTCCTAAATTCAAACTCCATCGACTTCCTTCGATTGCCAACATAACTCTTCTGACAACTCCTTGTTACTAATAAACGGTCCTTAACTCATACAATCTCATCCTTAATTACCAACATTATTTCTAGTTCAGTCATTCAATTCCACCTACATTTCTGCAATACACCAAAAAACTAATCTTATGTCCATAACTCACTTACATTAACCTTCACAACTTGAAGTTCTTTATGTACCATCAATAGTACAACCTCATTACTAGCATGACAATCATTGTCGTATAAGAATTCCAACAAGGCCTAAGTCAATCACACACGCACAAGTATACCGTTCGATGTTCGAATCATCCTTTCACTCTGTCCATCAGTCTCTATATAACACACAGTACTCAACTCAACTTTCATCTTTATCCAAACCAAATCGTATCGATTACTTGACTTGTGAGATTCCTTCATCACTAAGTCTCACTCTCTCAACTTAGATATGTTAGGAGTGCTCAATATACCATGTCTCACTTGACTTTAACACAAAATCCTTTCTATAAGTTGACAAAATGTCAAAATCACTTACCTTGACATCCTTCTCAAATCAGACCACTAACTTAAAATTTCATATCCTTGTTATCAAGCCCACACTTCTTGTCATTACCAAAACTCAAATCTTAATAGATTTTTCCCTTCTTATTCCTGATAAGTGCATTAGCTACCACATTCGCCTTTTCCGGATGGCAGCGAATCTCGTAGTCATAATCACTCACAGTCATAACCACCAACCTACTCAAATACTCAAAATATATAACTGGTAATCCTTTACTCATTTCCTTTATCATCCCAAAAAAATTAATTATGAAGTAACTCTTATGATCCTTTATTACTACACACTTGATTCCATACAAGTAATATTTCTACCATCCCAAAACAAACACCACAACTACATAACCCTTATGAGACGCATCACAGCAAACTACAAATTATAAATACTTCAAATCCTTTCAAAAATGACAACACCAGTGCAGAACACAACTTACCCTTCAGTGTTCAGAATACAGCTTCCTCATCTGATAGGGATTTCAGATCTCGAAACTTACAATTTAGATGTATAAGTGGGACTTACACACCCAATTCTTCTTAGTCAGCTTAATCAATGGTTTAACAATCAGTGAAAACCTTTCGATCAACCTTCGATTATTCACAGCTTAAACCAAGGAATTAACAAATTTTAGTCAGCGTCGTTGGTACCGACCAATCATTGATCGTTTCAATCTTGGCAAGATCTTCACAAATACCTTTATTGTCAAACAACTGCCTTAGAAAACGCAAATATTTCAACTAACATTCACACATAGGAAACCTTACATACAGTTTCTCCTTTTCCAACCATCCCATAAACTATCCTCATATGTTACTTATGTTCCTTCTTTTCCCCTTGGAATAAAATAGAATATCTTCAATAGATATAATGAATAACTCATCCTAGCACATCTTACACACAAGATTCACCCAATCCATGAATACGACATACCCGTTTGTCAATTCCAAAAACACCACTTGAACTTAAAGTACCCACATCAAGTACGAAAAAAACCTATAGGAACATCTTCCTTCCTAATCTCTCAGTTAATGATAACCAGGACTAAAAGCGATCTTTGAGTACACACTAGATCCAGAAAAGTCGCAAGGATCAAACGAATCATCAATCCTCGGTAATGGATACCGATTCTTGGTTGTCAGTTTGTTAAGCTCTCGATAATCAATACACATCTGAAACAATTCATCCTTCTTGACAAACAACACAGACGATCATCACTGTAACGAAACTTAATCTAATACATCCTTTATCCATCAATTCTCGCAGTTGACTAGATAACTCATTCCACTCTGACGGTGCCAAATGATAAGGCATACAAATACTACTCAACAGAAAGCAGAAGCACTACACAACGAAACACAGAAGCACTACACCTATCGCTTACAACACTCAATAGACACGAACTCCACTTCATGAGGCGGCAGCAACTCTGCAAAACTTTGGGAAAAACCTTAGAATACTCTCGAATCATTAACAGATCTCCCAACTTCTCCTCAACTACCCGATCACTAATTACCTAAGCTAGGAGTAAATCATATCCTTCTTCTGCATAATTCCTTGTTTCCAAACAAGATACCTTTTTTTTCAAACGGAAATTTCACTCATCACTTCTCACAGTCAACACTCAGCTTCACAGCAAAATCTAAACCAGAAGCTATCATTTTATAGTGAAGATTAGTCCAATCTCAAGCATCAGCACTTCGCACCACTAACCAATTCATACCAATAATCCACATCCAAAGATTCCCACTCCTTGAGCATCAAGTCGATACTAAACACCTACTTTCCTAAATTCAAGGAACACACTCTCAGTGTAAAACTAACACTAGCAACATTTCCATCGGTTAACACCACATCATAGTTAATTGTCAATCTTATTGACTTTCCTTGATAAAACAATTGAATCTTTACAGTTCTACAGTTTCTATCCGATCTGAAATCCAAAACATACTGACATAAAGAATCTCAAGTAAGAATATACCATTTACAACATTCAGACCATAAGGTGTGTCAGCATCATTCAAACGTAAACCGGAGCGGCAGCATTCCTATTTTGTCAATTTCCTTTCCTTGGACAATTCCTTTGTTTGTATTCTTTCTCACCACGGCTAAAACATATCACTACTCCAGGGGTACTAATTACAATTACTAATCCTCTTGTTCTGCACTTAGCAGCTTTATGACCAGGTTTTCCTAACTCTAGTCGCATTTGTGGAAAATTACCTACATGGTATAGAGTATAGCGAACACACTCGAGATTTAACTTGTCACTTCTAGACACAGTGGCATCACGAATTTCCATCATTCCTTCCATTGTTTAAATACTGATTTCGGTTCTGTCTTTGGTTATTGTTATTACTGCAATCCACACGAATCTAACCTTGATTCGGGTTAGACTGAACAAATTCCCACTTTCTCTTATTGTTTCAACAATGCTATCTTTCCTAACTTGCACTTTCACGTCCATTAAATCAAACGTCCTCTAAACAGCTTCATCGAAAGATTTAGGTCTTAAAGAAATAACCTCACCCTTGATATTACTAGACAATCCTCTAATGTACTGCTTCGTTGTTTTACGGTCATTCACAAAAGTATCATGGCATAGCAATTATAGCTCAGGAAATTTCCCAGTAAGTAGTAATATCATCGTCCCTTAGCACTAATTATCTCAATTTGGGTTCCAACTGTCCTAGTTCCTTCTCAGAACAAATCCTAGCAGTCAATAGTCCTTTCATCACGGTCCATGCCTTACTACTAGTCACAACCAATCCTAAAGTAGTCACTTGGTATTCCACCATCTTAGTGTACCATCCTGAAATATAGCAGCAGCAAATTTCACCTTATTAGTTTCTGAACACCCAATAATCTCAAAGTACTTTCTATCTTATCAATCCAACTATGAAATTCCAATGCACTACTAATACCACCAAACAGCGCAGAACCACACTTCTGAAAACTAACATATTTATATTCTTTCGAACTTGTAGAATAGCAGCAACACTATTATCTGGATCAGTAGCATCCTCATCATTGTTAGCAGCATCGCCATTATTTTCAGCAGCATCATCATTATTCTCAGCAGCATCACCATTATTCTCAACAGCATCACCATTATTCTCAATAGCATCATCATTATTCTCAGCAACATCACCATTATTCTCAGCAGCATCATCATTATTCTCAACAGCATCACCATTATTCTTAGCAGCATCATCATTATTCTCAGCAGCATCTACTGAAGCACCATTATCTCCAACACACTTAACCCCATCATCTTTTAATTCCTGACAGCACGATCAGCTCCAAATGCTCTAGAAATAACTTGTTCGATTATAGTGTTCACAGTAGCAGTCGTTAGTTTTGGCAACATATTTCAAGAAACTTAGTCAAGTAGCAATCTACTAATGACATAAATATGATTCCCCTACTCCTTCTTCCATCATCACGGAAGAAAGAAACATGTTAGGTATACATATCAAGATAAAAGAAGGAATTCTTTATCAGGATGTCTCATGAATACTACATGCACGAACAACACAAACTACAATGGTTCATCAACCAAAACTCAAAAGAGTTAATAAGGGAACATCATAGATCATGAGGGTAATTCAGATTGCGTTGAGGATTCAACAGGATAGTGGCACTGTCTGTCACTACAATCATCTACCGAACAAACATAATAGATATTAAGTTCCATCACAATGCTACAACACAAGGGTTTAAATAAGTCTGATCACAAAAGAAAATAAGATACAAAGAAATCCATCAAACGATTTGTTCCTTAGACAGCAGCTCCTCATTCTCCTTAACATTGTTGTTAGCTTCTTCACACTTGTCTATTTCCCTTTTCACACCTCAAGGTCAAATCTATAACCTGATGGCAGCTCACTCTCAAAATCCAAATACTCACTCCTACACGGCAAATTAATCACAAAGCAAATCTCAGTACGACTTTCAACATTCCTAAGCTTCCAAGCTCTACTCAGAATCAATCTCACCTGAGGCTCCACTCACTCATCCTTTCAAAACATACCTACTTATCTTTAAACCTTTCCATTCAAGCATACAAATGCATCACAATCGACCCAAGGCTAGCAATCTCATCCGTCTTCCATGTCCTAACAAACTCAAATTTCCACATACCAAATACAACCTTTAAAACCACCTTTCTTTCACATCAACCCTCTAATCACACCAATTTCAAACACATATCTATCATACATCAACTAATCAAACTTCCTCATACCCGATATAAGTCGTAAGAAATCAGTTGTAAAATCGTTCAACATCTGGTCCACTGTCCCAGACTCTTAGCAGTATATAAGGTCATTATTTAAAAATATATACATATGCATTACATAAAGAAAATTACGATAACAAGTACTCAACGTACTTTCAACAACATCAATACATCATCAATACATTATCATAGTATTTACTTAATAAATACTGTAGAAATCATTTCAATTTTCAAGGGATACATCAATTATAAAACAATACAAAACAATAATCTTACCGGAGCCTTGCGGAGAAGTTGCGTGCTTTTGTAAAATACTTTCGACACCAAGGTTATAGTTTAGGACATTTTTCAAAAATCGACCTAATTCGCTATAACTGAAAAGCTCTGATTACCAATATTTAACACCCCCAAATTACATTGCGCAGCGGAAATACACATTTGGGTGCTAAATACAAACATTGTTACACAAGACATTTTGAACAACTCAAAATGATAAATTTGAAATACAATAGAATATAATTTAACCACTGTCTAAAACTTTTAATCCTAAGTAAAACCATTTTAGAAATATCAGAGTTATATTTAGGTCCCCCAAAGACTTTATCAAATCCACAAACACTTTACCAAAGGGAAAAAAATCCGTTTTAGACCAAACACCACAAAAGCAATCCCGCAATCCTTCTCCAACAAGCTCCGCAATTCATCAACTTCAATCACCTGAAATACATGCTTAAAATCATCAACACAACGGTTGAGCCAGTCTATAGGTTTTACAAATCAACATTGAACACAAGAGAAAAATCAATCAAGATCATTTAATAGAATTGTTGATCATTACAATCTATTAGTCAGGCATTCTGGTATATAGCAATAGCTATTGAATTGTATTAAGCTCATGACACCGACCCCTTAACTTAGTCACCCACGCCTAAAGCCGGCATGACTAGATGAAATTCCAGTGCCCCTACTAGGGTATCATTTGCAAAAATACCAATTCTCATTCTCGTAAAATTATCCTTCCCAGCGGGTTACTCAGCGTAAAGCCCTGGTCTCAGATAGGGTCGTCAGACCAATAGTACTATTATTAGAATAAGCGGCTATTCCCAACTCACAACATCAAGTCAGAAGATAGTTAACGGCTCATGTATTTAGGGTCTTTTGCAAATTAGGTACTTATACAATTCAAATCAACAAAGGCAACAAAGGAAACATTCGGATCCAAACAATCAATCATGACTTGTGTTCATTTTACTTTCAAATAGCATGTATCCCCTTCGCGGGTTTTAAAATCATTCAAAATAATTACAAAGGCGAGGCTATAGACTCACCTGGAGTAATAGCAGTGGTAAGACGATCTTCGACGATAGTTGATGCCCGATAAACACAAAAACCGCAACCTATCAAATAAGGCGCGTTCATCAATAATAAACTCGAAAATTAAATCATACATAATAACATCAAACTCAAACTCATAATGTCACGATAAACTCGAGAGAAAACGATATAAATAACTTCATTATACTTTACTACACATTTACTTAACCATTTTACACTTTTTTACAAAGTCCGCCGGTACATACTACATGTACTAGCTTATTTACCCCTTTTAAACTTGTCAACCGTTTATGAAACGACTAGATAAACTAACTTACTATATATATAAATTCCTCTTACAAGTTTATCAAATGAAATTACTTTTAAAGTACTTTACCCAACTCATTTTCAAACTATAAAATCCGGACAGATTTACGTTAATTTTTCATACAACCGTTTTAACTTATTTAAAGGACTCCGTTTACAAAACCGACACTCGGGATTTAAAGTAAACTCAACCTATAAAATAAAAACCTCATTATCAGTAGGTTAAATTTTTCAAAACATCATATAGAGTCCCCGAGATTCGATCCAAATATCGACAACAACTACTTGTAGTGCCGATACTCGTCTCCCGATACACGATCATTCAAAACATCATAACTTTGCGCTCGTTTGGAGCTAGAAGCTCTACCTTATATCAAATCGAAGCTAAGAAAATTATCTACAACCCTAGGCTATAAGTTAAGCCATTTTCAAAACATAAAAATTCGGATTTTACACTTTACATACTGTTATAAAATGACTATAAAAATCTTGTACAAAATCAACTTTTTGATAAAAACCAACCATAGAAATGGTCATTTCTATACCCTAATATCAACATAAATCAACCATAACATCAAAATCATAATCAAAATAAAAATCTTTAGATCAAAATGAAGTTTTAACAAGATCTTTAGCAAGAATCACCATGGATCATCATGAAAATGCCATGCATGATCATAGCTCCTACCTACCAACATCAAGAAAAAAATGTGCTTACATGTAAGGAATTCTTACACCAATATGATCTTTATGTAATTATAAGAGTGGGTCTATGCTTGGTTTAGTTGGATTTAACCTCAAACTCAAGATAAAATTGATTGAAGTTTGGTTTTGATGATGGGGTGGGTTTCGGCAAAATGGAGAGAAAAGAGAGAGAAGAGAAAAAAAATTTTAAATGAGGAAATGAATTGTATGTGTTTGTTTAAGCTTTATATATAGTGGGGTAGGGACCAAATTTGCAATTTAGCAAAAGTTGTGGCTAAAAATGTAAATAGTTAGCTAAAAAGCGGGAAATAACTATTAGTCAATTTTCAAAATATTTACGGGGCTCGGGTTTCATAAGGAGACTTTTAAAAATTTAAAACGTACCTCAAAAATAATAATATCGACTCTCGACTCGACTTAATACGAACTTAAAATAAAAACGTCAAAAATATAAACATCGAGGCAACAATTGATAAAACATAAAATCTCGGGCATCCGTCGATATCGTGGTCACTAATAATCCTCGCTATTAGTAAAAAGATAAAAATAAGTCCTCCAACGTCGGTTTTAAATAAAACCATCAATCGTCATTTCATTCAACTCATCAAAAATTTCAAAGTTATTCGTAAAAATAATATTATATAATATTAAATAAATGACCTCGGGTTTGGGTTGTCACAATGATAAAACAGGTCTAGGATTTATTGAGGGCCAACCTGAGATAACCTTAACTAACAAGGACTTATCAAAAGGGATTTATGATAGTTCTAGTGAGGTAGATAATACACCTAAAAATGATAGATATGCTGAAGGAATGAAGGTAGTTCCTCCGCCATTATCAGGAATTTTCATGCCCCTAGTAATGATACAAGTATAGAGTTAGAAGAACAAAAGGTTAATAATACCTTAAACTCTAGTACTTTGTCCCAAGAAAAGACTGTTGTGACAAAAAATATTGTTTATCCACCTTTAATGAACAACTTTGTTTCTGAGGAATCTAAGTCTAGTTCTGCTCCCAAGCAGGTAAAAACTCCTAGCAAGATATTGGAAAACAATGTAAAACATAATAAAGTCAAAAAGGGTGGGTTAGGTTTTGAAAAATTAAAGTCAAAACAACCTTTTGGGTCTTCTTTAAGAAGAAAAGGATGTTATGTTTGTGGTTGTCTAAATAATTTTATCAAAGACTATGCTTTACATGAAGATAAAATAGTGAAACAAAAGGCTACACAAAGGGTCATGAAAAATAGTAATGGGAAAATGCACAGGTTTATAGGAATCAGAAACTTAAAAATGACAAACCTAAGTTTGATCACACAAGGGTAGTTAAACAGGTTAGAAATAACTCTACCAAAAGTTTTGTTCCTAGGGCAGTACTTATGAAACAAGGTCTAGTACCTTTAAAGTCTGGTAAACCAAGTACCGGCAAGTCTAGATCTGCAAGTACTGCTAGACCAAACTTAAGTACTGTTGGTTTAAAGTCTGTAAAACCAAAGTTCTCCAAGACTTCTAAGAAATTTTTTGAAAAAGTTAAAACACCTAGAAGTAAGGATAAAAACAAACCAGTGAAAATGTGGGTTCCTAAAGGAGATAAATCATGGGTTAAAGCAAGTATCGCTAAAGCAGTACTTAAGTCAAAAATTCTGAGCACATAGAGTCACCCTATGACTTTGACTACATAAATGAAACCATGAAGTATAAGAGTAAAAGTAGCATTACTGGGAATTCTTCAGTACAAACTATTAAATGTGTAGGTCCCACAAGATCTGATCCAAATGTGGCTTGGGTCCCTGTTAAAAGCTAATGAGTTTTTATTTGTGTGCAGGGACATCTAATTGATGAATTAAAAGATAAAGGAATAGTAGATAGTGGATGCTCAAGACACATGACAGGAAACAAAGATTTTCTTGCTGAATTTGAAGAATTCAGAAGAGGACCAGTAGCCTTTGGAGGTAGCAAAGGTAGAATCACTAGCAAAGGGAAAATCAACACAGGAAAGTTGGAATTTGAAGATGTGTTATTTGTTAAAGAATTGAATGAATTCAATCTCTTCTCTGTATCACAAATGTGTGATAAGAAGAACAAGGTGCTATTCACAGACAAAGACTGCTTGGTGTTGTCTAAAGACTTTGAGATGCCCAAGGAATCTCAAATACTGCTTAAAGTACCCAGGCAAGAAAATATATACACCTTTAATCTTCATACTATTACTCCAACAGGTGGTATTACATGTTTGCTAGCTAAGGCTTCTTTAGATGAGTCAAATTTATGGCATAGAAGGTTAGGTCATGTGAATTTCAAGAATCTTAATAGATCGTTGAATAGAAATTTGGGTAGAGGTCTACCTAACAAATATTTTCAAAATGATTTCACATGTGCTGCTTGTCAAAAAGGTAAACAACATAGAGCCTCTTATAAGACCAAGACTGTTAACACTATGACAAAACCTTTGCAACTTTTGCATATGGATTTGTTTGGTCTAGTGTGTATCAGAAACAATAGTCATAAGAACTTTTATCTAGTCATAAATGATGATTATAGTAGATTCAGTTGGGTTTTCTTTTTAGCTCTTAAAAGTGAAACAAGTGAATTACTTAAGGATTTTATCATTTTAGTTGAAAAGCAGTTCACTAAACAGGTTTTAATCATTAGGACTGATAATGGTACAGAATTTAAAAATGCTGAATTTGATGAATTCTGTAGGTCTAAAGGAATTAAGAGACAATTTAGTAATCCTAGAACTCCACAACAAAATGGAGTAGCTGAAAGGAAGAATAGGACACTGATTGAGGCTGCTAGAACTATGCTGGCTGATTCACTTTTGCCAAATACCTTTTGGGCAGAAGCAATCAATACTGCATGTTATGTGTTAAATAGAGTCCTAGTAACCAAGCCTCAAAACAAAACAGCTTATGAAATCCCGATTGATGTAAAGCCTAACATAAGTCATTTAAGACCTGTTGGGTGTCATGTGTCTATACTAAATACTCTTGATTATTTGGGAAAGTTTGATGGAAAGTCTGATCCAGGATATCTTGTAGGATATTCATTGCAAAGTAAAGCATATAGGGTTTACAATTTGGCAACTAAGAAGGTTGAAGAAAATTCTCATGTCAATTTCTTAGAAAATAAACCCAATTTCCCAGGAATAGGTTATGCTTGGATGTTTGATTTAGATTATCTAACTAACTCCATGGATTACTATTCTTTGCAAAAGGATTGTCAGACTAACAATGTAGGTGAGGAGTCAAGTGCAACTAATGCAGGTACTCAAGAAGATGTTTCTTCATCAGATGATGATATTCATGTCCATGTGCCCAACATGCCTACTGTTACTCCCATGTCTGCCACTCCCAAGAAGCAAATCATGCCATCAAGTGATGATCAAGCCTCCTTGGAGCTACAGAGGCTTCAAGATCAATAAAATAATGCTACATCTGCTAATAAGCATTCAGGAGAAGAATCTTTTGAGTCACAACACTCAGCAGTACATACTACACCTAGCGGTACTTCATCTGCTGGTACTGCTAAGTCAAAATCTGCCAAATCTGTTGACTCACTAGAAGAGATTTTACAAGCCTTGGACGATGAAGACTTATATGCTAGTCCAGCTGAAGGAATCTTCTCTAAAGCTTCCTATGATGAGCAGGGTGCAGTAACTGATTTCAACAATTTGGAAACAGAAATTCCAGTCAGTTCTATTCCCACTCATAAAGTCAACAACAACCACCTACTACACAGATTATTGGAGATCCCAAATTTGATGTACACACCAGAAGACAACTTCAAACCAATATGGAAACTCATGCACTTGTGAGTTATGTCAATCAACAGCAGAGAACAAATCATAAAGATACTCAACATTGTTTGTTTCCCTGTTTCTTATCACAAATAGAGCCCAAAAACATTTCACATGCTCTTGATGAAGAAAGTTGGGTAGATGCCATGCAAGAAGAATTAACACAATTTGAGCTACAAAAAGTTTGGATTCTTATGGATCTTCCCTCAGATAAAAGAGTAATTGGTACTAGATGGGTCTTCAGGAACAAGAAGGATGAAAGAGGGGTTGTTGTGAGGAACAAGGCAAGACTTGTTGCTCAAGGCTATAGACAGGAAGAAGGGATAAACTATGATGAGGTTTTTGCACCAGTGGCAAGAACAGAAGCCATTAGGTTATTTTTGGCCTTTGCATCATATATGGGATTTATAGTCTATCAAATGGATGTGAAATGTAACACCCCCAATTATTAATACAACTCAATACAGCGGAAGACTAGTTGGTGTTACGGGATAGCACATTACTCACATCATAGACAACGCATAAAATCGCGTCGTTTAATAATAAATCATTTCCATTCATAAATATCAAAGTTACATCGGTCCCAAGTCATTATATTTCATACAAAGTTTTACAAAGTATTTGAATGGAAAATATTGTTTAAGTGCGGGCCATGAATTCTTGTCGTCTTCCCGAGAATTACCTTCAAGTACCTGAGATAAAACATGTTAAAAGAAAAGGTCAGCGATAACGCCGAGTGAATTCATAGAGTTTGATAAACCATCAATATAATATCGGTATAAAATTATTACCGAAAATCATTTTGTACAAATCATTTTAATAGGCCATAAAATAGCCAAAGTCATTTTATACAAATCCTTATCAAAAATCATAATATAGGCATTTGCCTGAAAAACCATTATACGAATCATTGTCGTTAAAAACACCATACAATACGTTTTGCAACGTTTTATAGATCAAATAAAAACCGTTATATGAATATGGTTATATAAAACAAAAACACGAACATAATAACAATAGTATGACCCAGTATTGCTAGTCAGGCAATACATCGTAATTCGGAGCGTCTAGTAGTATTTCGTTAGTTTTGGATTATTATAAACCGCATGACATTGTTACCTTACTAAACCAACAACGGATAGCTAACCCGATCCACAATTTGCCCATCTAAAGTAGCGTGTCGTCACAAATGTCACGCTATGGAAATCTTCTCATACATAAATTCGCTTACCAATCAATGTGGCACGACGGGGATCAACCGTCAAGGCGCGAACTGGGGTGATCGTCCCCAAATAGTACTATTATATGCATAAGCGTCTACCAAATCCCGGTAGTTCACAATTCATGCTAATGGGACTTTTAGTGACATAACCTAACTTTAATAATCCATTTAATTTCATCTATCGGTTCCTTTAATCATTTATCGGGTCATACAATCGGGTCATACAATCGGGTCATACAATCATTCGGGTCCAAATCAATAAACAAACAATCGGGACAAATGGTGTCCTATTTTATAAAAACTAACATGTTATCTCCCTCGTGGGTTTATAAAACATTTCATAAAAACGTTTAAAAGAGTGTGAGGCTATGAACTCACGTTGATGTGGGAAGGCGGGTTATCGGCAATTCGGACGTACGGTACATGCTTCAATCACGGAAACCTACACAAATAATACTCGTCTTAGACTCATGTCCAATGACTTTATAAAAATAACAATTATGTATACATATGATGATTATATATATATATATGATGATCAAGTGGGTTTACATATTCTCATTTACTCATTCTGGTGTTATATGTCGATAACTTTTATACTAGTTTACTAGTTTTACCTATTTACACGTTTTAAGTCCGATAAGCTTATTATAAGTTTATTAACTTGTGTTAATCCATTTTATACTTATATTATCAGTATTTAAACTTTACAAGTTGGGCCCAAATGGGTTAAGCCCAATAAGTTCTTTTTACAAGTTTTTATCTTATTTAGGCCAATTATTAGTCCAATATGCTTAATTAGCTCGTAAATGTCCGTATTTCTTATAGTTCGGGTTTTATTGGTTTTTACTTGTATTAGATACTTATATATCAGTATATGACTTTTATAAATTTACATTAGACGGTTTTGGTCGTCTAAGTTTTATTTGGTGAAAAACGTTGCTTTTACGGCGATAGCCGAAAAAGTCGTAAAAATCAAGTTTATAGTTTTTATTACTTATAAATATTATTTCACCACCATTTATATAATTTATCCATTTAATTAACCTTTTATATATTTATATAAATAAGTTTTATCAGTTAGTGGGTTTTTATTTTTACATTTTATACATTAAAATGTGAGTGCTTATATAATAATAATAAACATTAATTCCAAAAATCTGATTTTTATCTTCATGTTCACCATTTTTACCATATCTCGAGTTATATAATGAATTAGAAGCTCATTTTTGGGTGACATGTTCTTCATATTATTTGCTACATTTAACTTAGTTATAGCTACTGCCCATTTTAAGTTTATCATGCCTTAACAGTCCCTACAAAACTGCTTATTCAGATTAGACCACCTAACTTGTTTTGATCACATCTCACTCATTATTTTGATTCCATTACATGGCCAACTCTCACATGTGTCTAACATCTTATACTTACTGTAAATGGATAATACCATGCAATTTTATCAGTTCATGTTTTAGTTATATACTGTTTTTATACAGCCAACTAAATAATCAAGATTTTAGCCTCATTTCTTATAGTTATTAATATTTTTATGCATATCTATCAACACTTGATACCCACACAACATTTTTATCATCATATATACATCATATACATATACAAAATGAAAGAAAATACATTTGTTCTTTACAAAATAACAAGAGAAAAATGGAGAGGATGATCTTCTTTACCAACCAAGTGGATTTCTTGTTTTTGGAAGACAAGAACTTGATGAATACAACAAGTAACTCCAAGACCATCAAATATCAAGAACATATGTTGGAAAAACAGCCCTAGGACACAAGCAAATCACCTCCAATGATGTTAATATGGCAACCAAATGATCAAGGCTTCAAGATAACTCCTTAACAGAGCTAGTAAACATGTGTTTCATGGCTAGAAGAGATCAAAAATGGTGTGTGTAGCTTTATTTTGGACGGCAAGGGAGGAGTATTGAGAGAGTTTTGAGAGAATTTGCATGAAAGGGAAAGATGGAATGAAGTTGCTACTGGTTTTGTGAAGGTTGTTTAGCTAATTTTGTGTAGTGGAAGCTTAAACCTTAAGCTTAGTAGACAAGTGTCTATCTAGTTAATAAAAATGACACCAAATGTGGTGTGTTGTACACATTGATGCCATCCCATGTAAGCTAGTGGGGTGGGACAATTTATTTTGTCCCATCTCACTAGTTTACGGGTATTCCTTGATTCTAGTTTTCTCGATTTGCGTGCCCTCGGGTCGTTTTACGAAAAACGTTTTTATAAATTATGAATCAACGTCACAAAACGAATCCAATAAAAGATGTCTCATCAAAAACGGAGTTCGAAAACGTAAATACGTAATCCTATGGTTTCCGATTTAGTCGTAAAGGACGTTAAAATAAAATCGTAAGTCCTAATCTCTTCTCGTAAATTTGTGAGTTTATGAACCAACTCAAATTTAAAACTCCAAAATAATATTCGCGAATAAATTTATTTTCTGAATTGTCGGACTGTCACCAAAGACGGTGTATGTAAACGTAAGCACGTAACGTTGAATCATCCGGTTTAGACGTAGTCGATGCTACTTCAAGACGTAAATCCAAATTACTTCCCAAAAATAAGTGAGTTCATATTGTAACATTAAAATAATGTTTTCAAATAAATATTAAGAATAAAATATCAACCATAAATTGACGAATTGTCACAGCATTTACCCCTAAACAGGATCTTTGTCCTCAAAGATCATCATACCTTAATACTCGCTTCTTATAGAGTTAAAGCCATGTGGGTATTTCCTCCACATTCGGTCTTTTCTCACAAGTGTAATCCATTATAATACGCGAGTTTCATTAAACATAGCTACGGGAATAAGATCAGGCTAAATGTTGACTTACTTTCTCTATCCATGATGTTCACGGGTTTTTGATGAATGCAACTTTTTGCCGATCTAAGCTTTACTAAGAACAATCAGATTTTCACTTGATAGATATTCCATCAAGTTCGATTTACGAAACATAATTCACGCAGTTCTTGAAGTCCTAGGGTAGATCCAGCTTATATGCCTTTCAATCCCAACTTTTACATCACCTCAATGGTCCCATACAACGGGGACTTATATCCCATGATTTGTCAGATCATGAATTCATTTTTCCAAGTTTAAAAATTTGTGGCATAACTTCGCTACCCATTTGGCACTTCAAGATCTACATTTCATATTCACATAACCTCTTGCCCACTACCGGCTGTCAATAATCAAATCCTAATTTCAACAATCATTTCAGATTTCGTGGGTCGGGTATTTTGTAAGGATAGGTTCGCCATCATAGGAACCTTAAACCTAAAAGACATGTCCAACTCACAGTGGGTGTATGTCGGGTGTCTTCATCTCAACTCTTGTTTACAGATGCTCTAAGATTTAGATCCTAACAAGATTCAATCTCGATCCTAATACGATAATTATCAATGATACTATCTCCAAAGGAAAGCGATTATACGGTCTATTACCAAAGGTCAATCATTCAATCATAGAACAACACTTATAGTATTTTGTATCGTTACTTTACCTCGTCACTTCGATTGGGGTGGTACACAGTACTCTCATCAAGGTTCGTTCTCAACGACTTCTGAGCAAATCTCTAGAAATTCAATGCGAAGCGAGGATCTTGATATAGATGATCGATACAGGCACACCATGTTTACATAACTCTTTTGCATTTATCATTATCGGGAATGATATTAGCAGATTTGGTCAGTCTGTCGACGATGACCCAAATCGAATCAAATTCAGATGATGACCTTTGCAATAGCTAGACGTTTACTAATGTATGAGGCGATGTCTGCCTTCATAATTGCCATCAGTACAACTTCTTCAGACAAGGATACTTTTAGTCAAAAATGACATACATATAATACTTATACTTACAAATTCCAACATAACTATATCTCACAATCCTCTATATTTAGGCAACCACAAGTGGCCTTTAAAACATTTGACGCTATTGGTTTCTCTATTTTAATGGTTCACATTAGACGTGAACCTCTTTTATAATCTATATTATCCTTCTTACAAACATCGTTTATTTTTATATTGCTCGACAATTTATTTTGCACCTTCATTATTAAGAAATATATCCTAATTGGTTCTTTATCCTTTTTATATAATATCTCAGTATCTATATTCACTTCCCATGATGATGTAATTATCATGTCCACAATTCACTCAGATATTCTTTCTATATTATGCGTCAGTAATTACGTTCACCTTCCTGATGAAATAAATATCACAACCGTATTTATTCAAAATTCTTTCTTCATATCTTCTATGTTTTAGTTTCGTATTTACTATCATTTTTATTTGTTTTACTCAATCCGTCGTCTAAAGCGTCGATAATTATTATAATTAATTAAATAATTATTAGTTAATTTTTATGAAGCGTAAACGTAAATGTTTTAAATTTCGTAGTTCGACCAATTATATAAAATGTTCAAAAATAAATTTGAATTTAATTAACACGATTTTTGTTGATTTATCGAAAATAATTAATAGGATTCGTAAATGTTCGAAAAACCTTTGTTTATACTTTGGTCAAAGTTTTCTTAGTTGAAAAGCAAAGATTGTCGTTTTAAGTTTTCAGGTTATGGTATAAATTGTTTTACTCAATCCTTCTTAAGTTATCTTGAGGTATACACAAACATTTACCCCTAAACAGAAGTTTAGTTAAATGGTTTGTGTATAAGGGAATAACCCCTTTAAAAAAATCATTTGTTAAAACATTTGTCAAAACATATTTCCATTTCTTTTTGGTAAAGCCAAAGTCTTAAAAGGGCTCTTAATTTTTAAAGAGACAATATATTCCATTATCTTATTAATCACATGGTCAAATCATGTAAAGGATTTAGTCTTTAATCTCATGTTAATTATTCAAGGTACATGTTTTCATTGTTCGGCCAATTCAGAGCAATCTATAATTAATTATTAACTCATTCTTATTCTTATAAAAAAAAACAAATGATCCTTAATGATCACAAGCATGAATTTATCAAATTACAGCCTACACACGTGATTCACCAAATTTTATGAATGTTGTATGTGCATTGGTCAATCCAAACGACATCACGTGAAACTCATAATGTTCATTACAAGTACCGGATGTAGTGATTGGAATACATAATCTTCTTCGCGGATGCGAAGTTGATAATAACCATGTCGTGGATCAAATCTTTAAAACATACACTTAGAACCTTGTAAATGATCGAACAAATCTTCCATTTCGAGTTATGGATATCATTTTCGATTGTCAATTTACTCAGTTCACAGTAATCTATAAATATAAGGAATGATAACACCATAGCTCTTCATGATGACAGGCTTGGTATAATAAAATCTTTCTCCGTCAACTCTCTCAGTTGTACGGTAATTCCTTAAATTCAGATGGTGCTGACGTACAGTGCACAAGCCACAGGTGCAACATCGGGAATATAATCAATACCAAATTTTCATCTTGCCTTAATGGCGAAAGTCTAGGTAATTCATCAACAAATACCTCCTAAAATTTCAGATAGCATAAACATCTTTTAATAAATTCATATTAGGTTCTTTCAAGATTATAATATCTATGACTAATTCACAACCATTCATGGTATAATTTCAAGTCTAAATGCAGGATATGGTCATCCATCGAGAATTATTTATATCACTTTTGATAATCAACATCTTATCATTTAGGGGAATTCTACTCGAGTTCCCATCAATTAAGACAATGTCGTCATGTCATAATCAATCAATCCATTCTACTGGCACTTCCAACTTTCCAGTTTTATTGCCGTCGGTAAGATGTGAACTTCTCAAAAGACTAATAATAACTCATAATCCTTCACAAGTTCAAGGATATATGGAGACACAACTATCATCTAAAGAGTAAGGTCAACGCATAATCTACGCGATAGAATTTCAAATCAGATACAGATGAAAACATTTAACGAATATGAATATATCCCATGTTTTCATAATTTGAGTACGCATTCGAAAGCTCCTCGGATCGTTACCCAGGTCATTCAAATGAAACCAAATCAAAAGAAATGATAGGAACGTCGATACATCCAGTCGGGTATCAACACTCGGTAAGCAGATACTTTTCCTAAGAATCTCACTACGGGAGAATTGGACAAGAAAGAATTGTCAATTGTCAAATAAGACAATTTCAACAAATGAGTAAATTCGACTCAGAAGAATAGATGCTACAGGCACATATGTAGGTGTCCCTAACACTATGTCCTTATTTTTCACTTCTTGCAGATCTCATAAAATTTATTCTTTCACAATCTTCAAAGAAAATTTAGTGCTTATTCATTAGTTTTATGGTGACTACTAATCAGCCTTGCATGATCCATTCTAAATTGTATGTAGGCGCGCAACTATATCCAATTTCAAGATTAACGATGCAATACTCAGTTCGTCAAAACTTTACCATCATGTTTATAATAAAAACATTTTTATGCTTAATTCTTAAATAAGAATCAAGAATAAATTTACAAAGATCTTCCTTGTTAGGAAAACAATTAAGTTTTCAATGTGTTTTATAAACAACTTCATTTTGATAACAATCACTTATAAATCTCACTTTGAATAATCCTTATAGTGATGAAAATTCAATTTTTCTCAATGGATACGGTTTTATCTTATAAAAACAATGAGTGATCTGCAGAAGAGTGATGAAAGCTTGTTCACCAAGAATTAACTACGATATGATAGGAAATGAGCTTAGCCAATTAATCATGAGGTTCATGATCTTGATGGCACTCAAAAAGAATAATTCACAACGTAACTCAAATCAATATGAGTACTTGTTCAATGGTTGTATTACTAATGCGAACATTAGAATGAAGCAATAAAAGATAGATAACATCGATACATGTAGGATTTAGCAATCAAAGGTAGTCTTTTCATTAATCACAAACAAGTCAAATTGTACCGTAACACATTACGTGTCACTATGTCATACAATTCTCAGAACTCATCCTACCAACTGATATCTCAGTTAAGTTAGGGATTATTTTTAAAAGATACCACAATGAATACTAACCTACAAGAATCATTAGGTGTTCCACATGTCCCGGAAGATCCATCGGTCCCAATTCAGAAGAATATTTCTTCATTTATTTCTTGGACACTGGGCATCCTCGTTAGTGGACAATGGCCTAGGAACAACACTTAACATGAATCAATAATCAATTAAAACCTTATAATTCAATCACAAAACTTAACGCCTTCCTCTTAACAATTTCTTATTCCATACAAGTTAAATTTTACTTTATTCAGTTTCAGTCAACTTATACTCAATGCGACATCCTACCTCATTTCTCAATACTTTCAATCTTATTCTTAGACCTTAATAGGGCAATGAAAGCTCAATATGATCAACACTTAATTTCCAATCCTATATCTCTTACAACAACACTTATCAAATGAGTCACTAGTATGAAATGACTTGATCATTCAACTAGACTTCTCGGAAAGGTACTAGTGCCATGAGGCTTTTGGGTAACGGTTCCAATGACAGCCTCAAGTGCAACATTCACCCTTTCGATTTCAATTTAAGAATTGGATGACATCGAATCAGATGACATCTTTCTAAGTGGTAACGTTTTGTCAAACTCCACTCTATAAGGAAAGATCGTCATGACATCGATATCAGATTTAATCTTGCCAATTCTTCTTCAATATCACAATCAACTAATATCTACATTTCTACGAATATCAACCATTTGTTGGGATCATATATATCCACAACTTGGTTTAGATCTAGAATAGCTAGAATTCCTACGAGAATAGCTTCGATTAATTTACTAGGGGAGTTAGGGTTTCTTGTGACAATTGACGTCGTATAAATACCTCGTATAAATATCAAAATAATCATCAAATAATTATGTAATAAAATTACATCATATATATATATATATAATCCAAGTTATATATATATTAAAATAACACTTCTCAGTCTGGCCTTGTCGGTAACTCGGGAATTCTTCGGCACCGTTATAGTCAAAAGATTTTTAGACATTTTTAGAAAAATGTTTATAATTAAAAGATTTTGAAATGTTTTATTCAAAACCTTGGTTTTAAAAATCTTTTGTTCTCTATAACGAGAGCTCTGATACCAAACTGTAACACCCCCAATTATTTATACAACTCAATACAGCGGAAGACTAGTTGGTGTTACGGGATAGCACATTACTCACATCATAGACAACGCATAAAATCGCGTCGTTTAATAATAAATCATTTCCATTCATAAATATCAAAGTTACATCGGTCCCAAGTCATTATATTTCATACAAAGTTTTACAAAGTATTTGAATGGAAAATATTGTTTAAGTGCAGGCCATGAATTCTTGTCGTCTTC
This sequence comes from Glebionis coronaria, assembly GCA_025667525.1. Lineage (NCBI taxonomy): Eukaryota > Viridiplantae > Streptophyta > Magnoliopsida > Asterales > Asteraceae > Glebionis > Glebionis coronaria. Next base: position 166,978,545 of record CM046882.1, on the reverse strand, counting down.
CCGAGAATTACCTTCAAGTACCTGAGATAAAACATGTTAAAAGAAAAGGTCAGCGATAACGCCGAGTGAATTCATAGAGTTTGATAAACCATCAATATAATATCGGTATAAAATTATTACCGAAAATCATTTTGTACAAATCATTTTAATAGGCCATAAAATAGCCAAAGTCATTTTATACAAATCCTTATCAAAAATCATAATATAGGCATTTGCCTGAAAAACCATTATACGAATCATTGTCGTTAAAAACACCATACAATACGTTTTGCAACGTTTTATAGATCAAATAAAAACCGTTATATGAATATGGTTATATAAAACCAAAACACGAACATAATATCAATAGTATGACCCAGTATTGCTAGTCAGGCAATACATCGTAATTCGGAGCGTCTAGTAGTATTTCGTTAGTTTTGGATTATTATAAGCCGTATGACATTGTTACCTTACTAAACCAACAACTGGTAGCTAACCCGATCCACAATTTGCCCATCTAAAGTAGCGTGTCGTCACAAATGTCACGCTATGGAAATCTTCTCATACATAAATTCGCTTACCAATCAATGTGGCACGACGGGGATCAACCGTCAAGGTGCGAACTGGGGTGATCGTCCCCAAATAGTACTATTATATGCATAAGCGTCTACCAAATCCTGGTAGTTCACAATTCATGCTAATGGGACTTTTAGTGACATAACCTAACTTTAATAATCCATTTAATTTCATCTATCGGGTCCTTTAATCATTTATCGGGTCATACAATCGGGTCATACAATCATTCGGGTCCAAATCAATAAACAAACAATCGGGACAAATGGTGTCCTATTTTATAAAAACTAACATGTTATCTCCCTCGCGGGTTTATAAAACATTTCATAAAAACATTTAAAAGAGTGTGAGGCTATGAACTCACGTTGATGTGGGAAGGCGGGTTATCGGCAATTCGGACGTACGGTACGTGCTTCAATCACGGAAACCTACACAAATAATACTCGTCTTAGACTCATGTCCAATGACTTTATAAAAATAACAATTATGTATACATATGATGATTATATATATATGATGATCAAGTGGGTTTACATATTCTCGTTTACTCATTCTGGTGAACTTTTATACTAGTTTACTAGTTTTACCTATTTACACGTTTTAAGTCCGATAAGCTTATTATAAGTTTATTAACTTGTATTAATCCATTTTATACTTATATTATCAGTATTTAAACTTTACAAGTTGGGCCCAAATGGGTTAAGCCCAATAAGTTCTTTTTACAAGTTTTTATCTTATTTAGTCCAATTATTAGTCCAATATGCTTAATTAGCTCGTAAATGTCCGTATTTCTTATAGTTCGGGTTTTATTGGTTTTTACTTGTATTAGATACTTATATATCAGTATATGACTTTTATAAACTTTACATTAGACGGGTTTGGTCGTCTAAGTTTTATTTGGCGAAAAACGTTACTTTTACGGCGATAGCCGAAAAAGTCATAAAAATCAAGTTTATAGTTTTTATTACTTATAAATATTATTTCACCACCATTTATATAATTTATCCATTTAATTAACCTTTTATATATTTATATAAATAAGTTTTATAAGTTAGTGGGTTTTTATTTTTACATTTTATACATTAAAATGTGAGTGCTTATATAATAATAATAAACATTAATTCCAAAAATCTGATTTTTATCTTCATGTTCACCATTTTTACCATATCTAGAGTTCTATAATGAATTAGAAGCTCATTTTGGGGTGACATGTTCTTCATATTATGTGCTACATTTAACTTAGTTATAGCTACTGCCCATTTTAAGTTTATCATGCCTTAACAGTCCCTACAAAACTGCTTATTCAGATTAGACCACCTAACTTGTTTTGATCATATCTCACTCATTATTTTGATTCCATTGCATGGCCAACTCTCACATGTGTATAACATCTTATACTTACTGTAAATGGATCATACCATGCAATTTTATCAGTTCATGTTTTAGTTATATACTGTTTTTATACAGCCAACTAAATAATCAAGATTTTAGCCTCATTTCTTATAGTTATTAACATTTTTATGCATATCTATCAACACTTGATCCCCACACAACATTTTTATCATCATATATACATCATATACATATACAAAATGAATGAAAATACATTTGTTCTTTACAAAATAACAAGAGAAAAATGGAGAGGATGATCTTCTTTACCAACCAAGTGGATTTCTTGTTTTTGGAAGACAAGAACTTGATGAATACAACAAGTAACTCCAAGACCATCAAATATCAAGAACATATGTTGTAAAATCAGCCCTAGGACACAAGCAAATCACCTCCAATGATGTTAATATGGCCACCAAATGATCAAGGTTTCAAGATAACTCCTTAATAGAGCTAGTAAACATGTGTTTCATGGCTAGAAGAGATCAAAAGGGGTGTGTGTAGCTTTATTTTGGACGGCAAGGGAGGAGTATTGAGAGAGTTTTGAGAGAGTTTGCATGAAAGGGAAAGATGGAATGAATTTGCTAGTGGTTTTGTGAAGGTTGTTTAGCTAGTTTTGTGTAGTGGAAGCTTAAACCTTAAGCTTAGTAGACAAGTGTCTATCTAGTTAATAAAAATGACACCAAATGTGGTGTGTTGTACACATTGTTGCCGTCCCATGTAAGCTAGTGGGGTGGGACAATGTATTTTGTCCCATCTCACTAGTTTACGGGTATTCCTCGATTCTAGTTTTCTCGATTTGCGTTCCCTCGGGTCGTTTTACGAAAAACGTTTTTATAAATTATGAATCAACGTCACAAAACGAATCCAATAAAAATTGTCTCATCAAAAACGGAGTTTGAAAACGTAAATACGTAATCCTATGGTTTCCGCTTTAGTCGTAAAGGACGTTAAAATAAAATCGTAAGTCCTAATCTCTTCTCGTAAATTTGTGAGTTTATGAACCAACTCAAATTTAAAACTCTAAAATAATATTCGCGAATAAATTTATTTCTGAATTGTCGGACTGTCACCAAAGATGGTGTATGTAAACGTAAGCACGTAACGTTGAATCCTCCGGTTTAGACGTAGTCGATGCTACTTCAAGACGTAAATCCAAATTACTTCCTAAAAATAAGTGAGTTCATATTGTAACATTAAAATAATGTTTTCAAATAAATATTAAGAATAAAATATCAACCATAAATTGACGGATTGTCACATGAAAACTGCCTTTCTATATGGTACTATTTCAGAGGAGGTATATGTCTCACAACCTCCAGGTTTTGTAGATCCTAAATTCCCCAATAGAGTCTATAAGGTAATCAAAGCACTTTATGGTCTGCATCAAGCTCCAAGAGCCTGGTATGCAACCTTATCCAACTTTATGCTAGAACATGGATATCGGAGAGGAAACATTGACAAAACTCTGTTCATCAAGAAGAATGCTAAGGAAATCATTCTAGTTCAAGTTTATGTTGATGACATCATTTTTGGTTCTACCAAGAAGACATGGTGTGAAGAGTTTGAAGCTTTGATGAAAGGAAGATTTCAAATGATGTCTATGGGAGAACTAACTTTCTTTTTGGGACTACAAGTCAAACAATGGAAAGATGGAATATTTATCAGTCAAGATAAATATGTTGCTGAAATCTTGAAGAAATTTTCATGTACGGATGCAAGGAGTACAAGCACACCTTTTGAAGCCAAGAAATCTTTATCAAAAGATGAACATGGAGAAGATGTTGACATTCATCTATATAGGTGAATGATTGGTTCATTGATGTATCTTACTGCTTCAAGGCCAGATATAATGTTTGCTGTTTGTGCATGTTCAAGGTTCCAAGTTCATCCAAAGGTGTCACATCTACATGTAGTGATGAAGATTTTTAAATATCTTAAAATTCAACCCAATTTAGGATTATGGTATCCTAGAGATTCCACCTTTGAATTGGAAGCTTACTCAGATAGTGATTATGCTGGAGCTAATCATGACAGGAAATCCACAACAGGAGGTTGTCAATTCCTAGGCAGAAGACTCATATCATGGTAGTGTAAGAAGCAAACCATTGTTGCTACTTCTACAACTGAAGCTGAATATGTAGCTGCTGCTCATTGCTGTGGACAAGTACTTTGGATACAAAATCAATTGTTGGACTATGGGTTTAACTTCATGAACACCAAGATTTACATTGATAATGAAAGTACTATATGCATTGTCAAGAATCCAGTATTTCACTCCAAGACCAAGCATATTGAAATAAGACAACACTTTATAAGAGATGCTTATGACAAAAAGCTTATTCAAGTCTTGAAGATTCATACAGACAACAATGTAGCTGATTTGTTGACCAAGGCATTTGATGCTAAGCGATTCGAATTCTTGGTGACACATATTGGTATGCTCAACCAATAACATACTGCATATGTTGAGGGCAAGTAATAGCTGTACAAATTTTTATAATTTTTATTGTATAGTCTATGTTTTGTTTTTTTTAATGTTATTGCAGGTTAATAGAAAAAGATAAAAGAGGTTACATTGTTAGTTGAAAGCATGAACTGGTCAACATTGTGAGGTACCGTTGTCACTCCAAGTACCGCTAGCACAATTTCAAGTACCGCTTATGTTCCATGTACCGCTACATGTCCGTTGTACCGTTAAGGATCTCTTTTGTAAATTTGGCGGTTTCTTCGCGCTTGGGTTTGTTATTTACTTAAATACTTACTCCAATTACACAATTGATTCACCTAATCTTTTATTCTTATCTCTTGATTCTATAACCTTCTCTCTAATCTTTCGATCATCAAAAATACTAATGGCTGCTTTATAAGTAATCTCTAAGCATAATTTAGTTGCGAATCTTGCTACGAATGATGACTCTCTTAGTTTCCATGAGATGCTTGGTTTCCTATCTTGAAGTCATGTTCGCTTTGCATTCACTGTAAGTACAGTTGTCTCTATTTCTATTATTGAACAATTTTGGGATACTTCTATTTTAGGTACTCGGTTTGGTCAACCTTGCATTAAGGCTAGGGTAAATCATAAGAACATATATGTAACTGAGGTACTGCTACGAGCAAGTTTGAGATTAAATGATGAAAATGGACTTAGTATGCTTAATAATACAGAGATTCATGATGGCCTTGCAACCATGGGCTATGGAGGTGGTAGGGAAAGTCTTACTTTCTTTAAAGATTTATTTTCACCTCAATGGAAATTGCTTTTTCATGCTATTATTCACTGTTTATGTTCTAAAAGTACATCTTTTGATCAAATTCCAGCTGCATTGGCATCAACTGGTGTTTGTTTAGCAAATAACAGGGTTTTTAATTTTTCAAACTTAATTTTTGAAGGCATGACTAGAAATTTGGAAGGGACAAAAAAGTTTTTAATGTATCCTAGATTCATTCAGACTCTAGTTAGTGACCAAATACCTAACCTACTAGAGTTAACTGATACATGGGATGTTCCTACATTCACAAAGAAAACTTTCTCTTTCTTTACCAAACAAGGCAATGCCTTTATAGGAATAGTAACACCATTGTTTGCTCATATGTTAGCCCAACCTGCCAACCAAGAAGGTGAGGAACCTAGCGATGCTAGTGCTTCTCAGCAAACTCCTTCTCACCAGAGTTCCCACTCCCTAGAAGATTCACAATCTTCTTCTCAAAATGTTGGTGTTCCACCAAACACTGATGAGATGATCCACACACCTGCTGCTTCTTTTGCTGCTAGTGGTTCACCACAAGCACAAGCACCAGAGCTGGTGGATGTTGCAAATTTAACTGCTTTATGTACAAGTTTGTCCCAACAGGTACAGGTTTTGCAGAAAGAAAAGCTTGTTCAAGACAAGAGAATTGTTGTATTAGAAGCTAGCCTACTCAAGTTAAGGAACAAAGTGTCACCTTGGATGAGGCAACACAGATCTATTCAGAAGTCTGCAATCAAGAAGCAAAGATTCAGGAACCACAAGAAAAGGCAATTAAATGCAACCAAACAGGGGAGGAATTATGAAGGACAACCACCTTCTTCTGATAATCAGACAAGGATCTCTGAAAATGACATCAATTTTGAATTGGATGAAGATGTCATGGGGACTTATGAAGATGGAACTGGTTTAGAGACTGGTGTAGATGGACCTTCAAACATGGAGATTCAGCAAGAAGAACCACAGCCTACTCATGAGGAGCCACAAGTTGAAGAAATTTTGTTAACTCAGCCAGCACCACCACCTCAATCACCACTTCAAACAAATTGGAGTGCTTTCTATGAGAAGTTGGAGGAAATTACTATTTAGTTTCTTGTATATTCAACTCCATCACCACAAAGACAAGTATGGTTTCAAAGGAAACAGACTTTGCAAGTGTCTAGATAAACAATGAGCAATGAATTAGACAAGACTGAAGAGGTGCAAGTTGAAATGATGGCTTCTATGGAAGAAAGAGTATCTGGGGATACACAAGTGATTGAAGAAACAAGTGTGTCTAATACTGCTGCAATCAACATTGTTGAAGATCCAAGTACTGCTAAGCCAACTAAGCTGATTGCAAGTACTGCTGACATTGTTGAAGACCCAAGTACTGCTAAGCCAGCTAAGCCGATTTCAAGTACCGCTAGTGATCAACCTTCACTAGAAAGTCAAACTCCTTTTGGAGAAGATGAGACTTTAGCCCAATTGCTGCTTGATCTAAGGAAGAAGAATTTAGTTGAGAAGACTAAACAAGCAGAGGCAGAGAAAAAGACACAACAAGAAATTCTTGCCAAAAAGAATCAAATTCAAGGTAAGAAAGTTCAAACTTCACACCCTACTAAAGGTATAGTTATTCAACAGCAAGCTAATGAGGAAAGATCTACCAAGCTGAAGAAGAAGCTACCTAAGATTGATCCAAAGGATAAGGGGAAGAAGCAATTATTATCAGAATCTGAAGATGAAAGTGATTCAGATGATGATATACACGAAGTCATGTATAGATTCAATCAAATAGACCATGTTGAGGAATTTGCTTATAGAATGCAAGCACAAATTCGTGAAAATGAATTACAAGAAGAACTTGCAACAAAGCAGGATTTGATAAAAGCTAAAAGAATACAGCAAGAATGGTACATACAAGAGTATGACAGGATATTTAAGCTGAATTACATGCAAGTGAGCTTCTTGCAGACTCATTGATAGCTGAAGAGAGAAATGCATATGATGAAGAAGAGAAATCAAGATTGATTGATGATCTGGTAAGGGAGCAACAAAGATTCTTTGCTAAAAAGAGAAGGAAAGAAAAGATTAAGCCTCCAACTACTATGTAGATTGGAAATCAGATGATGAACTTTCTTAAGCAAGTTAAGGGATTTACTCATATTCAGTTGGTCAAGAAATTTTTTGAAGAAATCAAGACTTTGTATGAGCAAAATAAGAGGACTAAATTGAATTTTGTTGAGATTGGATATGAAGCAGATAGAAAAGCTATTGAAGAGTTTAAGAGACATCTGCAACAACAAAGGGAATTTGGTAGTACTCCTAGAATTGAGCCAAGTACTGCTGAACCTACAAACATATCTCCACCTATCAAGACCACTTATGTGAGAAGAATAGAAAGGGGAAGGTAAGTTCAAGGGAGGAAGAGACTACTCAAAGAATGAATACAGGAGTTGAAACTCAAGATATTGCTCAGACTAAAAATGTACAAGCAGTACATACACAGTCAACAGTACATACAACATTACATACTGAGGAGAAGGTACATACAAACTTGGAAGAGGGTTCAACAGAACTTGAGGGAATTTCCAAGGGTGATAAAAGGAAAAGGTCAACAAAGACAAAGAAGAAAGCCAAGAGAGCCAAATCAAAAGGAGAGGATAGTGATTATGATGAGAGCTTAAAGAAGTACTTGAAGATAGTAAAATTTGAAGATCAATGTATTGGTACAGAAATTTTTGGAAAGAGAGCATCCATTGCTATATGGATTTACTCTATGGATCAAGGACTTGAAGCTCATGGAATTCAGAGAACTGATGGCACAACAAGGGTATTCAGACTTTTGGAGGATATTCTTCACATTCTTGACAGACAAGATATTCAAGACCTTTCAAGGTTAGTTCAAGAAGCCAGTGCAGGTAAAACTGAAGTATCACTATTATACTGGGAATTTCTCTTTATGTATGAGCCACACAATTATGATCAAGAAATGTTGAAGGAATTAGAGAATCAGGTTCCTAGTTACTGGAGATATTACAGGTCACGTGGATTGCATATTTTGGATGTAGATGATGTTACATACCATATGCTGCAAGAGAAAACTTACCCTTTCAAAAGACATTTGTTGGAAAGGATGTTAGAACAACAATTGGAAGTTACAGAAGAATCTGTTGATGCTTTGGAGTTGATCAGAATGGTTAAACAACAAATCAAGGATTTGAAAGATGAGGAAGAAGCTGAGAAAGAATCTTAAGTGTTTGACTTTCAGACACACTTCATAAATGGTTCTCAGTAAACCATGTCTAACACACATAAGAACTGGCTAGTCCATAAGAAAATGGTTTGTGGTAAAGACTTGTCAAATCCGTTGAAAGCTGATAGTTTGCTAAAAACTATATGGTTCTAACTCACCTTGTTTCGAGACAAAGAGTTGGCTAGTCCTAGACAAACGGTACTAGGTAAAGACTTCATCAAATCCGTTGATGGTTGACAATTTACCAAAAATTGTAAGGTTTTCATTACACCTTATTCTTTGTGAATAAAGTATTGGCTATTCCAGAGTGTACGGCTAACTGGTAAACAATTTATCAAATTCGTTGATAGCTGGTGATTTGCTAAAAATCATGAAGCCAATACAGATTGGTGTTTGTTGTTAACTGTTTTATTCCAGGTATGAAGATTGCAAGAAAATAAGTATTCAAAGAAAAATACTTAGAAGGTTCTGTTATCATCAAATCAAGATAAATGTTTATGATGAAGAGTTCAAAGACTAAACTCAAGAAGATAATAACTGATGCTGCAAAGATAAGTGAATGTTTAGAAGACAAAAGAAGATCATAGTTTTAAGACAAAGATGATGCTCATGATGTTTGAAGATTATCTTATTAGAAGAAGATCTACATTTGAAGTGTTTGGCTACATTTAGTTGGATACAAATACAAATTACCAAGTTCAATCCAAGGATGAAGGAAAGACTGAAGACATGTATTTTCATACATCAAGTACAAGAGAAACAAGAAGACAACAAGTTATCATTTCTTGTTTATGGGAGGATTGTTAGGAATTATTTGTTAAGTGTCAAGTACCGTTAGTGTATTCCAAGTACTGTTGGTGTTATGTAAGTACTGGTAGTATTAACGCGGTACATAGTAAGTACTGCTACTTATAAAGTAAGTACTGCTATGATGATTAGGATGAATATATCTTTGTATAAGATATGTCATAGTTATAGATAGAGTATATCTTATGTGATATACCTAAATAGTTAGAATATTGATAATATATCGTCTATGATATAGTTATCTTTATAGAATATTCTAAGGTTTCTAGGGTTCCTTACTCTATAAAAGGAACATAGGTACAATGTCTTTCATGTACCTCATCCAAGTCGATTAATAAGAAAATCAAATAGTTAAAAGTAATTATGTTCTTCTATGCTTTATAAGTTAGATTCCGCATAACTTATTTAGTGTTAGTAAGAGTGCTCAAAATGTTTTAGTTTGATTACAAACTACTATACTAATTCTTAACAGAATATAGATCCAACCAAAGGGATCAACATATTGGTAAGCATTGAAGGAGTTGAATATTTCTATGCAACTTAGGTAGAAACCGGGTTAACACATCTTTTGAAGACAAGTGTCATGGACCCAGTGATGCGATGCACAACCCTTCCCCAGCTATTCGAGTTTCTCTCAAAAGAAACTTGTCTCATTGTCACGGAGATCAACATGTATCTATTGACTTTCTCACTCCGAGTTAGTTAGTATTGAAAAGGTGGCAGTCTGCTCCAGCCTCCGATTACCAAAAATGCACTTATCGATTCTAGAGCCCAAAAGAGATCTATCTATCATCTCATTAGGACACAATCGAGTCCTACGCATTATCCTTGTGATATTGCTAGAACATCTGAGTGATACGATTCACAATGAAGATGGAAATCCTGCTTGAGCCAGCATCAAACAAGCTCATGGTAGGTAACTTGTGCGATTTTACATGAATCAAACTTGTGAGAACTGGAAAGCAACTAAGTTTGGATTCTTAATTGATTCAAACTTGATTCCAGGTTTCTTCGCAAAATCTGTGTGATCTTGCTAGAACATTCAGAGTGACATTCTTTAGTACTCACAGTGACGAATGGAAATCCTTCCATTGTCAACCTCAATCAGCACTGAGGTAGGTGATTCACAAGATTCTTTATGAATCTATCTTGTGACAAACTGGAAAGCAACAATGTTACGATTCTTTTAGAATCAAACAGGAATTCTGAATTGACGACTCTAATCAGACGGATAATTTATCCTTATGATTCACTCTTTACGTTCGCAGTCTGCTTTGGGACGGTCGAGTAAAGAGAACTGTCTACTACCGCCGGGAAACCCTGTCAATGAGGTTCTTAATTGAATCTACCCGATCACAGGTACGATATCTTATACCGTCTAACGGTCTTCACCGACCGGGGGTAAAACGCTACCGAATTAAGGTGAAATGTTCAAAGCCATTTCGTCCGTGTCTATATATGTTGCTGCATATAAAGATGGTGGCGTAGCTGTGTACTAACCGAAGTTGTCTACACATGTTCATACTAAAAGTTAAAGTCTTCCGCAACTCTGATGGATATTTGAAGGACTAACTACAACTTCATTTGAATGGGAGATTGTTAACCGTTCAAAAACCAACAAAGTGTAAACATGTCGATTTAGAAGTCACAAGAGCACAAGATGGCGATAATCAAAATACCTAAGAATGTAAGAATGTAATAGGTCATCTTAGTCACAAGGAGCACAAGATGGAGATCTCAAGCACTCAAAGTCAAATGAGAAAGGCTCAAGATAAACATCACAAAAGCATGAAAGAACAAATCCGTTACAAACAAGATCAAGACCAAGATACAAAACCAAAGAAGGAAGATCACCTCCACAAGAATGTATTCACTCAATCATCTTATTTTAAAGATGACCGATACATTGGGGAAGATTGTTAGCCCTATATTTTATATAGTCGAAGAAGAATGTAATAGGTCATCTTAGTCGTATATGGTCTTGTATTGTAATAGGTTAGTCGGGAAATCTGGGCTTGGACTTTAAGCTAATATTGTATAAGTTAGGGGCTCTAAGCCCAAGCAAAGCCAAGCCCGACCCAAGAATACTAAACCCACGGCCCAAATGCCAAGGGTATATAAACCCTCTTCCTTCTGTGGAAGAGGGTGTTGGTTACTTTCACTTTCTCTCTCTACAGTATAACCTTTCACTAATTCTCTCTAGTTTCTCTCTCTACCTTTCTTTTATTTCTCCCTCTAGAATCTTGTGTTATGGATTAAGTGGGATTAACAAATATATTCCAGTATTTAATTCAAATGATTTCCTTTTAATATCAACAACTTTCCCAATTTCCAAGGGGACAAAGATCACATGAAGGATCAAGGGGTCCCATGTTTTTCTCAAAAGGTAAACTTTGCATTAAATGATACATTGGAAAACGACAAAACCTTGTTGATCCCAAACTTAGATCGATTTAGCTTGTGTAAACGAGATTAGATCAAGTTAAACACGTAGAGAAACTTTGTTTATGTATAAAACAACTTAAGTATTATGCGGAATTAATACTCAAACAAGAACACACAAAGAATGTAAAACAAACTTTCACTTGATTGATTAGAACAAAGTTGCTTACAATGAAAGTGTTAAACGTATGAAACTTATAGAAACATAACCTAAAGGTCTTCTTTTATTGACATAAGAAGCCTTGTACAAGAGTCTACGTATCAGCTATTCTAGGTAAAGATAATTATAGAAAATACATTGTTGATCCTATATTTACTAGAAACAAACTAGAAACATAATACGCGTAGACCATATCTTTCTATCAGTGCTTGACTTCAACCTATCAATGCTTGACTTCTTCCTGTCAACGCTTGATCTGTCAATACTTGTTTTCTTCTTATCAACGCTTGTTTTCTTTTTGTCAGCGTTCAAGTGAACTGGCCACATTTTATTCCCAACAATCCTCCCCTAAACTTGATATCTACTCTAGTAATCAAGTTTCTGAATAAAAATTAATAACTAGGAGGAATCTTACAAATCTTATCATATTGGTAATAAACATGCCTAATCAAATCTTTGGCCACGTCACTTGAATAGTCAATCTCCAGCTGTGTTGTCTTCTTCTTGTCCAAAACTTCTTTGGACATGGGATACTCAGCATCTACAAGAAGATACTCAGCAAACTTTGTAGAGCTCAAATAATACACACTAGCAGCTGAATAAAAACGCCATTGAAGTCCACTGATATCATCCTCAAGATCCTTCCAAACAGGATCTTCTTCTTCTGGTGCACACATTCTCTTGAATGTTGACCAAAGCTTTATTCCATTGACTGAAGTAGGTGCCTCAGTCTCATACTTGGCCATCAACAACCTCCAAGGTCTGCCAAGTCTTCCCTATCCATACTTGCAAAGAGAGACATAAGAGTAGTAAATGTGTGTACCTCTTTCCCATATCTGCCAATCATCCAAAACCCACTTTCATCTTCCTCATAGCTAATGATAGGGTTTCTTGCATCAAGAGGTAACACTTGTACCATATCTGAAGCTTCCATGAGTGAGACCATATTGCTCCTTCTAAGAACAGCTTCACTGGGATTCACTTTATTTAAACCTTTAGGGAACTCAAGTGGAACTCCCTTCTTCAAAAGCCTTGGAACAATCATTGCCTTTTGAATCTCCATCTCTTCTGCAAGTTCTTTTTTCCTTTCATCTGAAAGAAGTCTAAGAGTATTCATTTCCTACACTCTTGCCCAAATGGGATAAGCCTTGTACTCCAATTCTTCAAAGGATAATCCCTGCAATTTCTTAAAGGTCCATCTAGTTCCATGACATCTGAGTAACATGTAGTAAATATCCCTTCTATCCCTCTTCAGTAGTGAGAAAACATTGCTAGCCTTATGTTTCAGAATTACCTTGCTGTCTCTTTGAACTCTTAGAAGAATCTCCAATCCCCAAATTTGGCCTGAAATTGTCAAATATGGATTCTCCATAATCCTATTCTCCCAAGCATGGCACATCTGAACAACTTCTGGCATATCAAAGTCTACTTGCAATTTTAACTCTCTAAGCTTCTCTCTTGCCAAGTCATCATCATATTCAAGTCTTTCTGGTTCAATTATCATCACACTTGAATCTGAACTTCCTTCATCACTTCCTTCTTGTTCCTCAGAAGTGACAACAAATGGTGATTCACCAAACTCTACTTGTGCTGCATCCTTTGGAACTTCTACTTCTACCATAATTCCTTTACCCTTATCTAATGGATCAATGATGGGTAAAGATGATGGTACCTGTGAAGACACTTCTTTGATGATAGCTGATGACTGGAATACATCAACCATTTCTACAGGTCTGTCAACGCTCAAATTCTGTGTGTCAGCGCCCAACTTACTCTTGTCAATGCTTGGTGTGTCAGTGTTCAAATTTTGCTTGTCAACACTCACCTTACTTGTCTCAGCGCCTCTTGTAAACTGCTCCATCATAGTTGTAAAAGACAAGTTCAAGTTTGTAGGAGTAACCAAAGATGTATCAAAACCTGGTTGCTTCTTCAATTCAGTGAGGGCTTCAGCAACAACCAAAGATTCTCCATCATGTGAGCCTTTGTCACTCACATGGATCTGCTCATCCTCCCCTTTGGAAGATTCCTCCATTCCACGCCTAGTGTTATCATCCTCCAAAATAACAATCCTCTCCCTTAATTGCTTATGTTCAAGGCCTTGTGTACTGACTGTTTGTACCAGGTCTGCATTTTTCTTTTGCAAGCTAATGTAGACAGCCGTCAATTCCATCAATGTGTATGGTTCCAATCTGCCCTCCTCTAGAATGGGTATTTGACCTCCGAAAGTATATTCATGGGGCATGGATGAGGTCTTAAAGATGTTAGGACTGTCTTGGCCTGCATCTAAGCGAGTACCAACAATCCCAGCCTCATTCATAGCACCAACCACACTTGTGGTGGTGGTTCTCTCTACAACATGGCTAGGACCACTAGAGGAGAACACTCCAGTAGTCCTTGGGCGTTTAATCAACCTATATTCAGGGGGTGTAGAAGATGATGTGGATTGGGTGATAGTTTGAAGGTTAAGGGGTGTTTGGGTCTGTGAAGGAAATGTGTCAACGTTTGGATTACTTGTGTCAACGCCAACATTTAATGTGTCAACGTTGAAGGATTCTTGGTCAATTTCCATGTGTTGAGGTGAAGGCAAAGGTTCTGGTATTGGTTCAAGTTGTAGTTGTGGGTCTTGTTGGGGTTGTGCTGCTGCAATAACAGCAAGCTTAGCTTGGGTGAGGGGTAATTTACGATGAGGGGGGGGGGGGGGAGTTCATCTTGCTAAAAATAGTTGTCTTTTGCATAGGGATCTCATAAAAATCATCATGATCCCTTGTGCAGTAATTTTGCACATCAAAAACCGTTTGCAAAAATCTGGGATAAGCCAAAGTCATCTTACTCCCTTTGTTTTTACACATGCCATCAAAAAATTGTTTTGAAAAATTGTACTTTTTCCCATTTGTAATGCACACAATTGCACTAGCAATGAATCTGTTAATTTCATTATGTGCAGTACATTTGGGACTCGAACATTGAAGGATGACATGTATGAGGTACTTCAAGGTTGGGGGAAATTCTTGTTTATGATATTTATTTAAAGTACCTTCCTCAGGGAAAGGATACCCCAAATCCCGAAGTCCTTGTTCTATTTCATTAATGGGGAGAGTGGTTATACCATCTGCATCATTAAGATGCAAATCCTGGCGAACCAAGGCTTCAGTAACCACCCAAGTACGCCCATGAATAATAGCTGTTAATGTAGTCACATTATTAATTGTTGAGGAACTAACAGTGTTCCAAAACTGTTTAATATGAGTGACAGGGATGATAGGAGCATGAGAAAGTGCATACCTAAGTGGAGATGCATTCAAATACGCCACCATCTGAGTGTATTGTGGAAACAAAGTATCATCAACCGCCAAATAAGCAATCATGTTGTGCTGACTACTGAATCCCAATACCAAGTCACTTGGTTTAAACTTTGGTGCCATTGTTGAAAAAAGTTGTTTCTGAAAGTGATAGGTGTAGTGATACGCTTTTAGGAAAAACGCGTATGAGTGGCAAGTATTAAACTCGACGATTTAGGAAAACTGACAAGTCGAATAAGTGCGAGTTCGTTCTCGAAGGAGGTGTGTGGATTAAGTGTGCCAATTATATAAAATCAATGTTTGGATTAGTGACGTTTTTGGTTTAGAAGAGAAAATTTAAAGACGAGCTACGATTACGATTAAACTACGACGTAATGACGTAATACGCGAACGTAAATACGTAAAACGTGACAAAATTAAAAATTAAAGCTAAAAATTAATTAAAAGTTTAAACTAAGTCTAAAATAATATAAATAAGAATAAAAAAATCCAACAAATATATTTTTAAACCTTTTATTAATTAAATATTGAATTTTGAATGCTAATTAAAGCCCAAAAATTAAATATAACTAAGAAAAAGCCCAAAATATTATTTTATTGGACAAATAACTCACTTATATTATTTAAAGACTAAAAAGTATTTTTCCTAAATTTTGAAAACTATTTTTCTATTTTTGAAACACTAAAAACTATTTTTAAACTAAAATAATGATTAAAAATAATAAAATAATGCTAAAAATAATTTGACAATTTTAAAAATCCAAAATTATATTAATGAAAAGTAGAAAAATGAAAAAGTTTGAAAAAAGTAAAATTTTTCACTAAAAGACAAAATAGTTTATAATAAAACCCTAATTAAATTTATATTAATTCTAAAAATTAATAAAAAAGTGAACAGTGAAATATTTTTAAACTAAAAATCTTAAAATGTTTTTCTAAATCTACAAAATTTGTAAAACTGAAAAATATAAAATTTTGCCACTGAAAGACAAAAACAGAAACTTAAAAAGTAATTAAAATTGCAATTAAATCTAAAAAATAGGAGATGAACAGTAAAATAAAAATAAACTGAATAGAAAAATCACAAATTAAATAAGAAAAATTTTAAAACTAAAATCAGGTTATAACTCTTAAAAAACACCACTAAAGACAAAAAAATAAAAAGGATGAAAGTGACATGTGTTTTACTTTGTCTGCTTGTATAGCAGTACCAATAATATAACTAGCAGGAGGAACTTAGTTCCCACTGATAGTGTAAATATTTGGTCTGGGCACAAATGTGCTTAGAACTTGTGATTTGCTTGGTTTCTTTTAGATCCAAAGGCACCCCCACAACCAGTTGGGTTGTGGGGAGTCAGATAAACAATAAAACAATCAAGTTCTTCACAAAAATAACACACAAATGAGCAAAATCAGTCACTGTTATACTAGTTATGGGGTCTGGTTAACAGTACTGGTGCAATTGGCTTAAAAACGAATTTCAAAGCTATCAAACTTACTCAAAAGCTTACCAAATCATTCACAACTGATTACAAACCCTAGGTAGACCTATTATCTAACAATCAATAAGATTTCAAGGCAAATTCACACTAAATCAAGCATAAAAATGGACTTACTGATTTTTATGCAATTTACTACCAATTTTACTAACAAAATGCTTTTTAAAACCTTCCAACTACAAACAGACTACTGATAACATGTGACATTCACAACATAAGTGTGTTTAGGCAACTTTCAAGCCAGCAGCTTATCAAAAATGCAGCTAAAAACCTAGACCCAAACACCCCTATATAAACTGTAAGTGAAAATTTGCAAATCAAATGTGTTTAAAACTTGACCAAACTGATTTCTACTTAACCTAACATGCATACTAATCCTAAATAAGCAATATCCAACAAGAAAATTAACTATTAAACAAGCAACACTCTATTCACATAAATCACATAAGAAAAACTCCAAATCAAGTAAATAGGGTTCAAGCCTTTTACCTAAAGCTGATGCCTTCTATTTGGCTTGCAAGAGGACTTATATGAGCTTATGTAGAGAAGTTGCCTGCTGTTGGAATCCAAGTGGGACCCAAGGCACACAATATCTTCAAACTGAACTGAAGATGGAAAGTGATGAGTGAATCATGGTCTTGTTTGAGATCCTTCTTCATGCACAACCACAACAAGCAATAAACAAACTCCACGTAGCAAAGGCTACAATAAACTGTTAAAAAATGAGAACAAGATTTTTGTGAAAAAATCTTTGAAAAACTTGTAATAAAACACCTTTTGAAAAATGAAAGAGTTTTGAAAACTACCTATTCCAAAACTGAAAAGAGCATCATATTTCCACTTTCACTTCAATATGAATGCTAAATTCGTTTTTGGAAAAGAAACATGATTTTCAGAAAATCTAAATTACTTGTGAAATGATGGAACTAGAAACCAATTAAAACTATCTTGCAAATAAATGAATTTAACTAAGGAAAACAAGTAAAAGGAACTCAGTAATGAAGAATTAAAAGTTGCTTTATTTACTCCACTTAAAATCCTTACAAAAACTGGAACAAAATAAAAGGGACACAAACGTCTCCTTTTATATTACATGATGGAACTATCTAGATACTTGAATAAAAAATTACAATTGATAAACCCTAACAGCTAGAATTCCAGAATTGCCCCTTTGGTCTTGGTCAAATGTGGCTTCATGTGATTGCCAGTTGGATGTATTCATCTAAGACGTCCATTGGTAGCTTTGGGGCCAAGTTTTGGATTGAGAGCTGTTGATTCGCTGAAAGATGCTAAACTTGCCATTTTAGGGTAAGCAGGGGAACATGGGGGACCCATTTTTGGTCACGGGAGGAGGGTTCTTGTTGATGGGTTTTGTTTAAGGGGTGCTTAATCACGTTTCTGGAAGAAATCATCCAATAACCCCTTGATTAGTGCTTTATATGGTTTAGTGTTTATGTGGGTTTAGGGAAGAATAAATAGTGGGGTTAGATTAGGTTAGGGGTTTAAACACCTGTTTACCTCCAAGAATAAGTATTAACAGATTTTAAATAAGTTGGGTGGATTTGTGACGTGGGAGTCAATGGTGAGGTAGAGGATGGTTATTGGATGGGGGTGTGATGTGGCGAATGGGGATTGGAGGAGGGGTTAAGTTTGTCGGCCAGTTAAAGTTAATGGGTGGGTAGGTTAAATAGTTTGGTTAGTTGGCAATTTAAGTCCTCCCTATTAAAAGTGGCATTAAGCATCTTTGCATTTCCAGTCCTTGTCCTTATGCACCATCCATCCTTATGTAATTGCATAGTTAGTCCTTGAGTTAACTATTGGAGTTTAAGAACTAACTTTGAAACTTCAATCAATCTTCAAGGTCATGTCTTGATAATTCATGAAACTTTAGGGACTCCTTTGCATGTTTGAACATTTTTAGGGGTATAAAGTGACATTTCTTCAAAGTAGAGGGACTAATCTTGTACAATCTTCAAACTTCAAGGACATTTTTGGAATTTTCATTCTTGGGCCCGGTTCTTTGTGTGACTTTGCTTCCTGTGTTCGTTTTTGCTTGATTCCTTTGATCTTTTGTTGAATTCACGATATCCGTACCTGAAATACACAATGAACAAACACAAGCATATATTTGGGTATTTTGATGATATTTTTAGCATTTTAAGCCCGATTTGGACGATGAGACTATGTATAATTATAGTCTCATCACTCCCCCATACTAAACCATTGTCGTGTCCCCACGCAATGCTAGAATTAAGTATCATAGCACTTCCAAAATTCATTTTATGATGACTTTTATTGAGGACATAAATTTAAATAAACTACTACACGCGTTTTAGAAATAATGTATTGTTTTCATCATGATTAAGTGACTTTTGGGATCATAGAACAAGAACACGTGAATGTTTCGTTAGAAATAATTTCGTCGTCCTCGATTTCACCCAATTCCATGCTAAGCGTGTAATGAGATCATTGTTATTATAAGTTATCAACACGATCATATCTCATGAGTGTTAATTATGAACCTAAACTCCCTTATTCCTACTTGGTATCTCTTATATTTTATTTTGTCTTAATGATCACGAGGATACATCATTGACTTATGCGTGAATAGAGATTATGTCTAAAAATAGAGTCTTAATGGTGTAACCAAAATCATTAAATTAATAATTCATCCTAATAGACAATGATGTCAAAAAATTAAGTCAACAAGAAGGATCGATAAACACGGTTTTATAACGGTTTTGAACATGAGACTTATTACCATGACTTTTATTATCTGCCATCATCGGTGGTTTTATTATCATGGTTTACCTCCATCTTTTATTCAACTTCGCCATGAAGCTTTTATTATGACTTCGGTCTTGCCTTGCCTTTTATTATCCGCCTCATCGGTGGTTTTATTAGCCAAAGACGTACATCCTCACGCTAAAGTGAATTTTGGATCTTTAAATCTTCAAAGATTAAGGCTTGATTCACTTTCAATTTGGGCATAGATTTTTCGGCCTTGTGAGCTTCAAATTTTTGCTTAGTTTAGGTGAGCACTTGAAATCTTATTATTAGGTGAAGCTTTCGATTATTCGGGTGCCAATACCTCAAAACCGTGACGCTGGCGATACCTTAATGTTTTCCCAATTTAATTACATGGAAGCTACAAAAACAAATTAGAAACCAACAATAGTGACTAAACCGCTAAATCAATATTAATTAACAATTTATTATGCAAAAGTGTGGGGAGAATAAGCTAATAATTACTACACATGAGATCGTGACGATTACGAGACTTATAAATAACTCTATCATTTCTCGTCCTCATTTAAGAGACTTAGCCTAAAAAGTTAAGAAATCGAAGCTAAGTGCTCAACACGCACGGTCGAGTAAAAAATTACTCTTATTCTCACCATCGGAAAACCTACATTCGTGTCTTAAACACTTATGAAAAATACGAAAATTTTTAAAATTTGGCCATTTTTAGCCTTATTTTGCATCAATACGATAACAAAAAGATGAATATTGGATTGCGTGTTGACGTGAGCAAGGTGAAGTATCTACTCACCCCCATACTAAAACTAAACATTATCCTCAATGTTTCGAGTCTAGGGGTGAAAACACCCCCATACTAGAGACGAAGTCGAATGCTTAATCTCGAGCATGGAAAGGGTAAAACGAATAACCTAAAAGCCGTTTATGAATTATGCTATTAAGATAAACGGTAGAACATAAAAGGATATCATAGGATATCGGAATCTCCAAAGGCAACGATCGAAGCTCGAGTGATCCGTAAAGCAAACACGAGAGTCTTCAATGATGATGATGAACCTAATAAATCACAATCGCAAACAACCACGAAACAAATGTTGGAAGAGTACAAGTCCCCTCGTTACATTAAACTAAGAAAGCGATAATATGTACATGGATAAGCATGGGATCTCCCCCACGAGGCACCTTGTTTTTGATAACCGAGTCAAAAGCTCGACTCGAA
Source organism: Glebionis coronaria (assembly GCA_025667525.1). Lineage (NCBI taxonomy): Eukaryota > Viridiplantae > Streptophyta > Magnoliopsida > Asterales > Asteraceae > Glebionis > Glebionis coronaria. Next base: position 166,957,935 of record CM046882.1, on the reverse strand, counting down.
TCCCCATAAATGTGATCATTTAGGGATAATCATGGTATGGTCATTTTTGGTGGGGCATACATGATAAACAATGCCCAAAAGTACGTGGAGTATTTTAAAAACCCGATAAACGTATACCGGGGTCAAAGATAGCGTCCTCGTTTTCGGATGAAAGACGAAACAACGCTACTTCAACCATTTCATAAACCCCAAAGGGGTAGAAGAAAAGAGATAAGAAGTAGAAAGGTGGGGCAATAGGTAAGTCAACATAATGAGCTACTCGAGGTAGACTCACACCAAGCAAACGAAAAGATTTTCCATTTATTGCATCGGTGGAAGACCGGGATTTCCCTTTACAAGCAATTCCGGGATCGTAAATCTCGTCCTCGGTGGATAAATGTGAGGGAACATAAGGGGATTCCCCCACACTAGATCCACACCAACCATCTTCAAAATGAGTAGACGAGGTGGTAGCACTCATATAACGCGGTGATGACGGAGTTAAACATGTAGAAAAATCTTTTAAAACATTTTTAAAATCTTTTCCTTTTTCATCGTTTAAAAACTCTTTATGAAAACCCAATTTGATAATGTCGAAAATATTTGGCGTGTAAAATTCAAAATTAGTCGCGCTAAAAATCCTCACATTTAAGTCTTTGGTGGGAGGGGGTGGCGGATTATATAAGTTCTCAAAACGTTTGTCAATAAAGAACACCGCCCCCTCGGGGTCAACATACTCGTCATCCTTATGAACGTCGATCTCATCAATTTCTTCATCAAAGATAGGCTTGTCAAACCAAGGTTTGTCATTCCCCTTCTTAAGTATCTTAGAAACTCTCTCGAAAAGATCACGATCAAGCACGAAACCATCATTCATTTGTGGGGATTGTTGATAAGTTAAATCCTCACGAATGTGGTAAACGTAGTTCTCCTTTGAGGAGTGTTGATTAGGTAACTCCTCGAGAATTGGATTTTTGGTGGTCACATGAGTTGGTTCGTCATCAAAAATAAGACGTTCCAACTCATTAAGTTCATCCTCGATTTTGGAAAGATCGACCTCACTCGTAGGTGGAAGTGAAGGCATAAGAGCTAGCTCTCGTTCAACGATTTCCTCAATCTCGGGATCAAACTCGTAATCATCGTACTTCACATGTTTCTTTTTAGGAGAATAAAAAATTTCATGTGGATTTCGAAGTACGTGATCAAGCTCGGCAAAATCGCCATCATCATCGTCAAAGAAAGAGTCGATGTGAGCACTCACAACCGTGGTATTACAAGTCGAATGACTATGCTTAGGTGACTTTTCTAAAACGAGAGGATCGATGTCGGTAAACCTTTAGCCTCAACGGGTGTTGGGCTAGGAATAGGAGGCACTTCGACGGAGTTAGAAGTTGAAGCCTCAAAGACGTGGTCCTTCGAAGGTGGTGAAGACGAGCCCATTTTGGTCATTGTCCTGATGGCACTAACGTCTCCCTTCTGAATTGGTGTTTCACTTGTTTCATCGAATTTATCCCAAAGTGAATTTTCATTCATAAATTTACACATACCCTTTTGAATTAGGTACACGTATTCTTTATCATTAAAATCCTCATCTTTAAAACCGTTCTTCTTAATTTTTTTCAAAACATGCATTAAGCCTCATTCTTTCCGCTAAAGTGAACATTTTGAAATCATTAGGTTTAGAAACATTAGGTTTGAAACCTCGGTTTTTTCATTATCACAAGACACTTGGGATTTACTCGTGAAAAAGTCCATTTTATCCTCCCCATATCTCATAGTAAGTCTCCCCTCGTGAACGTCGATTACGGTTCGAGCCGTCGATAAAAATGGTCGGCCTAAAATAATGGGACATTTAGGGTCACAATCGTAATCGGATATAACGAAATCCGCGGGAAAAACAAACTTTCCAACTTTGACATAGACATCCTCGGCTATTTCAATTGGTATTAAAGGCGTAAAATTTGCTAGCTCGATAGTCATGTTCGTGGGGGTAAGTCTAGGCAATCTCATCTATTTCCATAGAGAATGAGGCATAAGATTGATGCTAGCACCTAAATCGGCAAGGGCTAAACATCCCTCAATCTCGGAAAAATCACAAGGTAATAGAAATTGTCCCGGATCCTCTTCCTTTCTCGGTATATGCCTTTTAGGTTTTTTAAGAAGGATTGAAGCACAAGTTTCTTCAAGGGTTACTTTGGTAAGGTCAATAAAGCTCTCTTTATTGAACCGTGGATGGAATTTGAGGTACACGAGGGTGTGCACTCTTTTCCTTGGTCGCCACGTTTACCCCATCGATTTTAGAACAATAAGACGTCTTAGAAGTCGAGGGTTGAGAAGAAGGAACAACTCGAAATCCTTCAAGGTTAGGGGTAATCATACGACCTTTCTCACGAGACGAGGCGGCTTTACATTGTTCCTTCGGATTTGCAACGGTGTCACTAGGTAACGAACTCGATGAAGCACCCGAGGCTTTGTTCATAATAGCCGAAAACATCTTTTTAATATCAATTTGTCCTTGCTCAATCTTCGTGTTTTGCAATTTCAATGTATTAGAAAAGTCGATTTTCAAAGTACCAATTTCTCCCTCTAATCGTCTCATATTTGCCTCATTCGTTTTCATGTAATTTTGAAAATCGTTTGACGAACTATTTTGATTTGAATTAAAGTTCCCTTGGTTTTGATTACTTCTTTGAAAATTGTTTTGATTACCACTTGAAAAATTATTTCCTTGATTGTTGTTGTTTGAAAAATTCGAGTTTTGATTATTATCTCGATTTTGCCAATTCAAATTACGACCTTGATTATAACCTTGATTTTGATTCGAAAAATTTCCTTGTTGATTATTTCCTTGAAAATTGTTTCGGTTTTGAAAATTGTTGCCTTGGTTATAATTGCCTTGTTGTGATGGACCCGCGTTATTTTGATTTTGAAAATTGTTGTTTCCATTTAACGCACTCACATTCGACGTTTGGCCATCCGTAGCCGCACACTCGTAATAATTATGAGGTCTACCACAAAACGTACACGAAACCTCAACCGCTTTCACCGTAGCGGGAGCGTCTTTCTTTTGCATCTCAACGAGAAAAGACGTAAACACATTCGTCAACTTGTCGACTTTCGCATCAACTCTCTCAATGTCGCGATTAGAATTACTAATATTGGCGACATTGGCAACACTCTGTGCGTTGCGGAGTTGGTAAACCTTGGATCGGTTTTCGATAATTATCAACGCATCTTTCGGAGTTTTACACAAAAAGTTGCCACCGGTGACGGAATTCAACGAATCTTGTTCTTGAAAATTAAGACCGTTGTAAAACGTATCGATTTGATGCAACTCGGAAAAACCATGGTGAGGACATTGCCTAAGCAATTCCTTAAAACGATCCCACGCGTCTCTAAAAGATTCATTCGGTTTTTGCTCAAATTTCGTAATTTCATTTTGAAAAACGTTGTCTTAGACGATGGGAAAAAATAATTAACGAACTTGGAAACGAGATCCTTCCACGTAGTTATCGAATTAGGTGGCTCTTTCTCGTACCAATCCTTGGCGGCACCATCGAGCGAGTACGGAAAAAGCATAAGCTTGACGACATCGGTGTCGACGTTCTTAAACTTGCTCGTGGCCAAAACACGATCAAATTTCCGAATATGGTCGTGAGGATTATCGGCTTCACGACCTGGAAACTTCGTAGCTTGGATTAACGAAAGCATTCCGCTCTTAATCTCCAAATTCTCCGCTTTGATAGCGGAAATTACGATCGCGTCTCCATAACCCTCGGTGGGCGCTTGGAGCAACTCCATCATCGAACGATTGTCGGCCATCTCCTCTACGGTTTCTTCAACAACGATATTAGAAACGTCGGTTTCTAAATCTCGTCTACGTCGTCGATTCCTTCGATTACGATTGCGTCGATTCGAAGCGTCGCTAGAATTAGAATAATCCTTCGATCGAGTGCGCATGCACTAAGCGTAGAATGGGTGGTAGCAAAGAAGATTCTTTTTGCGGTTTTTTGATTTTTCAATTTTTTTGGTTTTTGATTGTTTTTTAATTTTTTTGGATTTTTGTTGTATTAAGTAGACACAAATCCACAAATCTCCCCTCGAATCGATCTTCTCGATTAAAGGAGCCTCAAAGAATGAAAACGATCACATGGAGTGAACACCTTCGATGACTTTAGAACTGTGACAATCCAACATTTTCAGGTAGTGAAATATTTTCTCGTATAATATTTTGAAACTTATTTTTATGTTGGTTGACGAACTCACAATTTACGGATTTAAATTTGGGCTTACGTGCATAATTTGGCATCTTTTACGACTAAACCGGAAACCTTAGGATTACGTATTTACGTTTTTGAACTCCGTTTTATATGAGACAATTTTTATTGGATTCGTTTTGTGACGTTGATTCATAATTTATAAAAACGTTTTTCATAAAACGACCCGAGGGCACGCAAATCGAGAAAACTAGAATCGAGAAATACTCGTAAACTAGTGAGATGGGACAAAACACTTTGTCCCACCCCACTAGCTTAATGGGACGGCTACACTTGACACCACAACACTAATGTGGCATCAAGTTAAGTAGCTTACACCAAGTGTAAGCATAAGCTTACCTTTCAAGCTAACCTTTACCACTTAACATCAAAACTAGCTACTTGTTTTCACCTACATCATTTCTTACATGCAATCCACTCCAAAACTCTCTCAACTCCTCCCTTGTGCCGTCCACTATTAACCAACAAACACCCCATTTGATCTTTTTTAGCCATAAACCACATGTTTACTAGTTCTATTAAGGTGTTCTCTTGAAGCCTTGATCATTTGGTGGCCATATCAACAACTTTGGAGGTGATTTGCTTGTGTCCTAGGGCTGATTTTCCAACCTATGTTCTTGATATTTGATGGTCTTGGAGATACTTGTTGTGTTCATCAAGTTCTTGTCTTCCTAAAACAAGAAATCCACTTAGATTGGTAAAGAAGATCATCCTCTCCATTTTTCTCTTGTTATTTTGTAAAGAACAAATGTATTTTCTTTTATTTTGTATATGTATATGATGTATATATGATGATAAAAATGTTGTGTGGGGATCAAGTGTTGATAAATATGCTTAAAAATGATGATAACTATAAGAAATGAAGCTAAAATCTTGACTATTTAGTTGGCTGTATAAAAACAGTAGATAACTAAAAGATGAACTGATAAAATTACATGGTTTGATCCATTTACAGTAAGTAGATTATGTTATACACATGTGAGAGTTGGCCATGCAATGGAATCAAAATAATGAGTGAGATATGATCAAAACAAGTTAGGTGGTATAATCTGAATAAGCAGTTTTGTAGGGGCTGTTAAGGCAAGTTAAACTCAAAATGGGCAGTAGCTATAGCTAAGTTAAATGTATCACATGATATGAAGATTATTCCATCCAAAAATGAGCTTCTAATTCATTATAGAACTCTAGATATGTTAAAAATGGTGAACATGAAAATAAAAATCAGATTTTTGGAAATAATGTTTATTATTATTATATAAGCACTCACATTATAATGTATAAAATGTAAAAATATAAACCCACTAACTTATAAAACTTATTTATATAAATGTATAAAAGGTTAATTAAATGGGTAAATTATATAAATGGTGGTAAAATAATATTTATAAGTAATAAAAACTATAAACTTGATTTTTACGACTTTTTCGGCTATCGCCGTAAAATTAACGTTTTTTGCCAAATAAAACCTAGATGACCAAACCCGTCTAATGTAAAGTTTATAAAAGTCATATACTGATGTATAGGTAACTAATACAAGTAAAAACCGATAAAACCCGAACTATAAGAATTACGGACATTTACGAACTAACAAAACATATTGGACTAATAATTGGACTTAATAAGATAAAAACTTGTAAAAAGAACTTATTGGGCTTAACCCATTTGGGCCCAAAATGAAAAGTATATATACTGATAATATAGGTATAAAAGGGGTAAAAACAAGTTAAAGAACTTATAAAAGACTTAATGGACTTAAAATAGGTAAATCGGTAAAACTAGTGAACTAGTAAGACGTTACCAAAACGTAAACGCTAAAATGAGTAAACAAGGATTATAAACCCACTTGATCATCATCATATGTACAAAATCATCATATGTATATTGTTATTTTGATAAAAGTCATTGGACCGAGTCTAAGACCGATTATTATTTATATAGGTTTCCGTGACCGAAGCACGCCCGTAGCCGATAATCCGCCTTTCATTAACAACGTGAGTTCATAGCCTCGCACTCTTTTAAATGTTTTATAAAATGATTTGTAAACCCGCGAGGGAGATAACATGCTAGATTTTTATAAAAATAGAACAAAAGTAGTCCCGATTGTATGCTTAATGATATGTACCCGAATGATGCTATGACCCTGTAAACGAGATTAAATGGATTATTAAAGTTAGGTTATGTCACTAAAAGTCCCATTAGCATGAATTGTGAACTACCGGGATTTGGTAGACGCTTATGCATTTAATAGTACTATTTGGGACGATCACCCCAGTTCGCGCCTTGACGGTTGATCCCCGTCGTACCACATTGATTGGTAAGCGAATTTATGTATGAGAAGATTCCATAGCATGATTTTTGTGACGACACGCTAACTTAGATGGGCAAATTGTTTGTCGGGTTCGCGGCCCGCTGTTTTCATAGTAAGGTAAGAATGTCATGCGGCTAATAATAATCCTATAATATGAAACATATATAAATTCAAATACGATGTATCCTATATATGATAACGACGCTATTAACGATGAATATATTACCTACCATGGTAATATAGAGACTACGGTCTCATGGACGGTTTAAGATGTATGCTTGATTTATATATTGCCTGACTAGCAATATGAGGACTTACTTCCGATGTTATACTTGTGTTCTGTTTTTAAATGAATGTAAATGATTGATTTATATAACAGTTTTCATTAAACTCTATGAATTCACTCGGCATTCGCTGATATGATTTTTGCATGTTTTTATCTCAGGTGCTTGAAGGTAATCCGGATGGAGATCGACTCTGATGGCCCACATAATATTAAAAATGTTCATTCGATATGTGTTTTGTAAACTTAATGACCTGTATAATTTGGGACCTGTTGTACACTTTTAAACTTTTTATCGAATGAATGTTTGTTAAACCTTGTACAACCATTTTTATGTGTTGTCTATGATTGGAGTTATTGTGCTATCCCGTAACACTCTGAAAGACCCTTCCGCTGTACCGATACGAAAATTGAGAGTGTTACAGTTTGGTACCAGAGCTCTCGTTGTAGAGAACAAAAGATTTTAAAAACCAAGGTTTTGAACAAAACTTTTCAAAATCTTTTGACAATGAACATTTGAGAAAATATTTGAAAAATCTTTTGACTATAACGGTGCCAGAGATCTCCGATGTTACCAACAAGCCCTATTGAGAAGATATATATTTTGATATATATAATTTAATTTATATATATGTATATATCGTGATTTCATTATGTAATTGTTTAACTAGTATGTTATCCTAATACGAGATATATATATATATAAATGCAGATTGTCATGGCTGACCCTAATATTCCTGTAGAAAACCATGCTATTCCCGAACCTAATATAGAAGATGATCCTTATTTAGACTTAGTAGATTATGATATCGATGATGAGGAGGAACCATTTGAGGATCCCGAGCCCGAGTTAGGACTAGGAGATCAGATTGCCCCTCAGGTTGACTTAGTAGAGAATGAGATTGAGAATGTGGATATTGAGAATGTGGATATTGAGAATGTGGATATTGAGAATGTGGAGATTGAGAATGTGGATATTGAGAATGTGGAGATTGAGTATGTCGATATTGAGAATGATGATGAGATTGGATTAGATAATTTAGATGAAGAGATTGACGACGAGGATGTCGAGGAGGATGTAGGTATAGATGTTGAGGTTGATGACGATGAGGAAGCTGAGCTTATTTATCCGTATGATGTTCCAGAAGGCGAGCCTTTGCCCCCACCAGTTTGTTTGTCTGATTCTGAGGATGAGTTACCTAGGGATGAAATGTCTGAATCATCTGAATCTGATTCTGAATCAGAGGAGGATGAGGATGACGATGCACCTGACGGTACTGATGGTATTGCTACTCGTAGACGTGAGATAGGAGAGTCGTCTAGTACTCGAAAGGCTACTCATATTGATGGTCTTGCACCATGGGCCTTGACACGTGATCTAGATGCTTCCCGTGTTAAGAGTTGTATGACAGAGGTTGGATTAGGTGTTGTTCAGACTCAGGTTGCTTATTTGGAGTCGAAGACAAAGGATGGCGAGAAAGAGCGGGAATTGCTTAGTTTGGATTTGAGTGATGTAGAACATGGTTTGAATGAGGCTTTTAGGAGGTTATCGGTGTTGGAAAGTGGTGAGTATGCAGCTATGAAGAGAAAGGTGAATTCTATGGAGATTCAGTTGAGTGTGGCTCGTGCGATGCGTGAGAAAGCCGAAAAGGAGTTGAATATATCTGTGGGATGGAACAGTAGATTTTATGCCGACATGGTTGAAAGAGTAGTAATCCGTAAGCGCCCAGCTGAAGATGTGTCTAGTGATCGTCCGGCGAAGATTCAAAAGACGATGGATGATGGACTATCTAGCGGTTCTCAGTAGACCAGTCTGCATTTAGTAGTGACCTTTATATATTTTGTGCTTTTGTAGCTTTGACTGAACCGACTTGTTAGTAATAGACTTGGCACGAATTTTGAGTATATATAGTGCTAGAACTTTGATATGGGATGTACTAAGACAATACTTTTGTTTCAGATCGAATGAAATATGTATCTTGTCTTGAATTCCATATTGTGCCTTATTTGTATCTTGATTATGAATTCGATCCATATTATATGAATCCTTTGTGGATGAATGCTTAATACTTTGAAATTGTGGAATTATAGAACTATGCCGCCCAAGAAGGCTGTGACTGAGGATGATGTACGTAGGATTATTACGGAGCAAGTTACCGCATCTATGACTGAATTTATGGCAAATGCTAGAAATGAAGCTGGCGGTAGTGGAGCTGGCGGTAGTGGAGCTGGCGGTAGTGGAGCTGGCGGTAGTGGAGCCGGCGGTAGTGGAATTGGCGGTACTAATGTGAATGTGAATGCTAATAATGTGAATGCTAATGCTGGAGGAAATGTAGGAGGACTTGGAACGAATGCACCTGAAGTTGATGGCTGTACTTATGTGACGTTCATGAAGTGTGAACCTCTACCTTTTAATGGAACTGAAGGTGCTGTAGGATTAAGCCAGTGGATTGAAAAGATTGAATCAGTGTTTAGGATTAGTAAGTGTAAGGAGGAAGATAAGGTGACTTTTGCTATGGCTACTCTTAAAGGTCGTGCGTTGACTTGGTGGAACGGGAGAATTGCTTTCATGGGTCTTGATGTTGCTAATGCTACTCCTTGGGCTGAAATTAAGAAGTGGATGACTTTCGAGTTTTATCCTCGTAGTGTGATTATTAGTTTAGAACAAGAGTTGATTCATTTGCGAATGAAAGGTGTGACATTGATAGTTACACGAACCGATTCCATGAGTTGGCCTTGCTATGTCCTCGATTGGTTGAACCCGAAGAGATCTGAATTGAGCAATATGTGAAAGGGTTGACCAGGAATATCCGGGGGGACGTGACATCATCTAAACCACTGACCATTGATGATGTTGTTCGAATGGCTTACCAACTCATTGGACAGATAATTCAGGATAAGGAAGATGAAGCCCGTGTTGGTGAGAAAAGAAAGGGAGACGGTGATCGTGTAGATAGAGGTGATAATAGGAAGAGTTTCAATCGCCGTCAGAACAAGAGAAAGGGGAATGCAAATGCTCTTACCAACAATGCACCGCGCAACGATGATAGATGTCCTAAGTGTGGCAACAAGAGGCATGCTGGCGACTGCTGGAAGTGCCGAAATTGCGGAAAGCTTGGACACAAGGTTGAAAGGTGTAAGAAGGGAACCATTTGCTTCAACTGTAATGAAGAAGGTCATAGGAAATCGGAATGCCCCAAGTTGAAAGCGATTGTACCTGGAAGAAACCCCCAGGGTGGTATCTACCAACTTGGAACAATTGAGGTGAAGAAAGAGGATCCGAATGTCGTTACCGGTACGTTTTTACTCAACAATCATTATGTTGTTGCTTTATTCGATTCGGGTGCCGATAGGAGCTTTGTATCCACTAAATTTAGTGCCCTTATTGATATTGAACCTGTTGAGATAAGTACCAGTTATGAGGTGGAATTGGCTGATGGTAAATTAGTGAAAACTAATAAGCTATTAGAAGGATGCTCTCTAAATCTCTTGAACCATTCCTTTCCGATTGATTTGATGTTGATAGAATTAGGTAGTTTTGATATTATTATTGGTATGGATTGGTTGTCGTTGAATAATGATACTATTTTATGTGGAGAGAAGAAGGTTAAGATTCCTCTTAGGAATAGGACGTTAGTAATTGATGGTAGTCGAGGTGAATCCCGTTTGAAAATCGTTTCATGTATTAAAGTCCAAAAGTACATCAGGAACGGTTGTGAGTTATTCTTAGCTCAAGTGACCGGGAATGAGTCTAGGGAGAAACGATTGGAAGATGTACCTATTATTTGCGAATTTCCTGCGGTATTTCCTAAAGATTTACTTGGACTTCCACCGATAAGGCAAGTAGAGTTTCGAATCGATTTAATTCCTGGTGCTGCACCGGTGGCACGTGCACCTTACCGATTAGCCCCTTCTGAATTAAAGGAGTTATCTGAGCAACTTAAGGAGTTGTCTGATAAAGGTTTTATTCGACCGAGCTCGTCGCCTTGGGGAACTCCAGTCTTGTTCGTTAAGAAGAAGGATGGATCTTTTCGTATGTGCATTGATTATAGGGAACTGAATAAGTTGACAATTAAAAATCGATATCCTTTACCTAGGATTGATGATTTGTTTGATCAACTGCAAGGATCTAGTGTGTATTCTAAGATAGATTTGCGGTCAGGATATCACCAACTTCGCGTCCGTGAAGAAGATATTCCTATAACTGCATTTAGAACTCGTTATGGACACTATGAATTTCAAGTAATGCCATTTGGGTTAACTAACGCACCTGCGGTTTTCATGGATTTAATGAATCGAGTGTGCAAGCCCTACTTGGATAAATTTGTGATTGTGTTTATTGACGATATTCTAATCTATTCTAAGAATGAAGATGAGCATAGAGAACATTTGAGGATTGTTTTGAATTTGTTGAAGGATGAAAGGTTGTATGCTAAGTTTTCGAAGTGTGATTTCTGGTTAGATTCTGTGCAATTTCTTGGTCATGTGATTAACAGAGATGGAATTCATGTTGATCCTGCAAAGGTTGAAGCTATTAATATTGGTCTGCACCGACAACGCCAACGGAAGTGCGACAGTTCTTAGGATTGGCTGGCTATTATAGGCGATTATTAAAGAATTTTCTTTGATAGCTAAACCCTTGACTAAGCTTACTCAGAAGAATAAACCTTTCGTTTGGGGAAGTGATGAAGATGGAGCATTTCACACATTGAAGCAAAAATTATGTAGTGCGCCAATCTTGTCATTACCCGACGGGAGTGAAGATTTTGTAGTGTATTGTGATGCATCTCTTAGAGGTTATGGAGCTGTTTTGATGCAGAGAGAGAAAGTGATAGCTTATGCTTCTAGGAAATTAAGGAAGAATGAGGAGAATTATACTACTCATGATCTTGAGTTAGGAGTTGTAGTCTTTGCTCTTAGGTTGTGGAGACATTATCTGTATGGCACCAAGTGTACGGTATTCACCGATCACAAAAGCCTACAGTATATTCTCGACCAGAAGGAATTGAACATGAGGCAACGAAGATGGATAGAGTTGTTAAGTGATTATGACTGTGATATAAAATATCACCCAGGAAAAGCCAATGTTGTTGCCGATGCGTTGAGTAGGAAAGATAGAGAGCCTATCAGGGTGCGTTCTCTAGTCTTGACCGTGCACAATAATTTGCCTGAGCAAATTAGAAATGCGCAGATAGAAGCTTGTAAGAAGGAGAATTTTGTTAATGAAGGGTTCCGAGAAGGAGATCCTTTAGAGGTTAGAGCTGATGGAGTGAAATGCTTAAGAGGTCGTATGTGGATACCTAAGTTTGGAGGCTTAAGAGATTTAATTATGTTAGAATCCCATAAATCTAAGTATTCCATTCATCCGGGATCTGATAAGATGTACCATGATTTGAAGAAGTTGTACTGGTGGCCGAATATGAAAGCTGACATAGCTATGTATGTTCTTCAATGCTTGACTTGTGCCAGAGTCAAAGCTGAACATCAAAAGCCATCAGGACTACTTCAACAACCAAAGATTCCTGAATGGAAGTGGGAGCGAATTACGATGGACTTTATCACCAAGCTTCCTAGAACATCATCTGGAAACAATTCGATTTGGGTTATTGTCGATAGACTGGCCAAATCAGCACACTTCATTCCGGTTAAGGAGCAGTTCTCACTGGAGAAGCTGACTCGAATATACCTTGATAATGTTGTATGCAAGCATGGATTGCCTGTATCGATCATTTCAGATCGAGATCCTAGATTCGCATCGAATTTTTGGAAATATCTCCAAAGATCTTTGGGAACGAATCTTGATATGAGCACTGCTTATCACCCGCAGACTGATGGGCAGAGTGAAAGGACGATACAAACACTGGAAGATATGTTGAGAGCTTGTGTGTTAGACTTTGGTAAGAATTGGGATAAACATTTGTCGTTAGCAGAGTTTTCGTATAACAATAGTTACCATTCTAGTATTAAGGCTGCACCGTTTGAAGCTTTGTATGGTAGGAAGTGTAGATCTCCTGTATGTTGGAGTGAAGTTGGGGATACCCAGCTCACGGGACCGGAATTGATCCGGGAGACTACGAAGATGATAGTTCAGATTAAGAAGAGGTTGTTGACTGCCCGTAGTAGACAGAAAAGTTACGCGGATGTGCGGCGGAAGCCAATGGAGTTTGAAGTGGGTGACCGAGTAATGTTGAAAGTATCGTCATGGAAAGGCGTTGTAAGATTTGGAAAACGAGGGAAATTGAATCCCCGTTATATTGGACCCTTTAAGATTTTATCTAGAGTAGGTCCGGTGGCTTACAAACTAGAGTTACCCCCAGAACTTCATGGTGTTCACAACACATTCCATGTATCTAATCTGAAGAAATGTCTAGCAGTGAGTGATGAGAAAATTCCGTTAGGTAAGGTTCGAATAGATGGGAAGTTGCATTTTATCGAAGAGCCCGTAGAAGTTATGGACCGTGAGGTAAAGCAACTGAAACAAAGTCGGATACCTATTTTCAAGATCCGATGGAATTCAAAGCATGGACCGGAGTGTACTTGGGAACGAGAGGATGAAATGTGGAAGAAATATCCGCACCTCTTCGATTTCAATAAGAAACGGACATCCAAATGAAATGGATCACGAGGACGTTGATCCCTTTTAGGAGGAACAGCTGTGACAATCTAACATTTTCAGGTAGTGAAATATTTTCTCGTATAATATTTTGAAACTTATTTTTATGTTGGTTGACGAACTCACAATTTACGGATTTAAATTTGGGCTTACGTGCATAATTTGGCGTCTTTTACGACTAAACCGGAAACCTTAGGATTACGTATTTACGTTTTTGAACTCCGTTTTTTATGAGACAATTTTTATTGGATTCGTTTTGTGACGTTGATTCATAATTTATAAAAACGTTTTTCGTAAAACGACCCGAGGGCACGCAAATCGAGAAAATAGAATCGAGAAATACCCGTAAACTAGTGAGATGGGACAAAACACTGTGTCCCACCCCACTAGCTTAATGGGACGGCTACACTTGACACCACAACACTAATGTGGCATCAAGTTAAGTAGCTTACACCAAGTGTAAGCATAAGCTTACCTTTCAAGCTAACCTTTACCACTTAACATCAAAACTAGCTACTTGTTTTCACCTACATCATTTCTTACATGCAATCCACTCCAAAACTCTCTCAACTCCTCCCTTGTGCCGTCCACTATTAACCAACAAACACCCCATTTGATCTTTTTTAGCCATAAACCACATGTTTACTAGTTCTATTAAGGTGTTCTCTTGAAGCCTTGATCATTTGGTGGCCATATCAACAACTTTGGAGGTGATTTGCTTGTGTCCTAGGGCTGATTTTCCAACCTATGTTCTTGATATTTGATGGTCTTGGAGATACTTGTTGTGTTCATCAAGTTCTTGTCTTCCTAAAACAAGAAATCCACTTGGATTGGTAAAGAAGATCATCCTCTCCATTTTTCTCTTGTTATTTTGTAAAGAACAAATGTATTTTATTTTATTTTATATATGTATATGATGTATATATGATGATAAAAATGTTGTGTGGGGATCAAGTGTTGATAAATATGCTTAAAAATGATGATAACTATAAGAAATGAAGCTAAAATCATGACTATTTAGTTGTCTGTATAAAAACAGTAGATAACTAAAAGATGAACTGATAAAATTGCATGGTTTGATCCATTTACAGTAAGTAGATGATGTTATACACATGTGAGAGTTGGCCATGCAATGGAATCAAAATAATGAGTGAGATATGATCAAAATAATTAGGTGGTATAATCTGAATAAGCAGTTTTGTAGGGACTGTTAAGGCAAGTTAAACTCAAAATGGGCAGTAGCTATAGCTAAGTTAAATGTAGCACATAATATGAAGATCATGCCATCCAAAAATGAGCTTCTAATTCATTATAGAACTCTAGATATGTTAAAAATGGTGAACATGAAATTAAAAATCAGATTTTTGGAAATAATGTTTATTATTATTATATAAGCACTCACATTATAATGTATAAAATGTAAAAATATAAACCCACTAACTTATAAAACTTATTTATATAAATGTATAAAAGGTTAATTAAATGGGTAAATTATATAAATGGTGGTAAAATAATATTTATAAGTAATAAAAACTATAAACTTGATTTTTACGACTTTTTCGGCTATCGCCGTAAAATTAACGTTTTTCGCCAAATAAAACTTAGATGACCAAACCCGTCTAATGTAAAGTTTATAAAAGTCATATACTGATGTATAGGTAACTAATACAAGTAAAAACCGATAAAACCCGAACTATAAGAATTACGGACCTTTACGAGCTAACAAAACATATTGGACTAATAATTGGACTTAATAAGATAAAAACTTGTAAAAAGAACTTATTGGGCTTAACCCATTTGGGCCCAACATGAAAAGTATATATACTGATAATATAGGTATAAAAGGGGTAAAAACAAGTTAAAGAACTTATAAAAGACTTAATGGACTTAAAATAGGTAAATCGGTAAAACTAGTGAACTAGTAAGACGTTACCAAAACGTAAACGCTAAAATGAGTAAACAAGGATTATAAACCCACTTGATCATCATCATATGTACAAAATCATCATATGTATATTGTTATTTTGATAAAAGTCATTGGACCGAGTCTAAGACCGATTATTATTTATATAGGTTTCCGTGACCGAAGCACGCCCGTAGCCGATAATCCGCCTTTCATTAACAACGTGAGTTCATAGCCTCACACTCTTTTAAATGTTTTATAAAATGATTTGTAAACCCGCAAGGGAGATAACATGCTAGATTTTTATAAAAATAGAACACAAGTAGTCCCGATTGTATGCTTAATGATATGGACCCGAATGATGCTATGACCCTGTAAACGAGATTAAATGGATTATTAAAGTTAGGTTATGTCACTAAAAGTCCCATTAGCATGAATTGTGAACTACCGGG
The DNA here is from genome assembly GCA_025667525.1 of Glebionis coronaria. Taxonomy (NCBI): domain Eukaryota; kingdom Viridiplantae; phylum Streptophyta; class Magnoliopsida; order Asterales; family Asteraceae; genus Glebionis; species Glebionis coronaria. The sequence continues at coordinate 166,942,120 of CM046882.1, read as the reverse complement.
ATTTGGTAGACGCTTATGCATTTAATAGTACTATTTGGGGACGATCACCCCAGTTCGCGCCTTGACGGTTGATCCCCGTCGTACCACATTGATTGGTAAGCGAATTTATGTATGAGAAGATTCCATAGCGTGATTTTTGTGACGACACGCTAACTTAGATGGCAAATTGTTTGTCGGGTTCGCGGCCCGCTGTTTTCATAGTAAGGTAACAATGTCATGCGGCTAATAATAATCCTACAATATGAAACATATATAAATTCAAATACGATGTATCCTATATATGATAACGACGCTATTAACGATAAATATATTACCTACCATGGTAATATAGAGACTACGGTCTCATGGACGGTTTAAGATGTATGCTTGATTTATATATTGCCTGACTAGCAATATGAGGACTTACTTCCGATATTATACTTGTGTTCTGATTTTAAATGAATGTAAATGATTGTTTTATATAACGGTTTTCATTAAACTCTATGAATTCACTCGGCATTCGCTGATATGATTTTTGCATGTTTTTATCTTAGGTGCTTGAAGGTAATCCGGATGGAGATCGACTCTGATGGCCCACATAATATTAAAAATGTTCATTCGATCTGTGTTTTGTAAACTTAATGACCTGTATAATTTGGGACCTGTTGTACACTTTTAAACTTTTTATCGAATGAATGTTTGTTAAACCTTGTACAACCATTTTTATGTGTTGTCTATGATTGGAGTTATTGTGCTATCCCGTAACACTCTGAAAGACCCTTCCGCTGTACCGATACGAAAATTGAGAGTGTTACAAGAACGTTGGTGGAACACCAAAACGTTCAAGAGGGTTTAATCTTGAAAACAAGCAAATATAATATACGTAGATAATACTTGGGCGGCAAACCCTAGATTAGCCCTCTTTCTCAAAACATGCACAAGCAAGCGGGAGAAACGAGGCGGCGCTAAGCACTTAAGAGCCTTTTTCCCTTAGTTCGTGAAATACAACTGCCTTATACCCACTTATAGTTTGTGTTAATTGAAATTAAGCCTCACGAAAGTATTTATCTATTTTGCCTTTAAAATTTTGCTTTGGATTCGAATATAATGATTGAGTGATGAAATCCCGAATCAAGGTTGCGTTTTCACGCTTTTGGAGTACTTGTATATTTATTGTTCTACGTAAGTACAATATAGTAATATATTCACAAGAAAAACGAAAATGATAATGGGATATCTACAATATAGTAAAATGATTGTTGTGTGTTTAATTCAGGAAAATTAAACACGATTTATTTGGAAATTATAATATAATAGAGAAAAATAACAAAAATGAGTATGTACGATATTTACGCTTTCCAAAAATGAAAAGCAAAAACGCACTACTCACACAAACACGATAATGATAATGGCAACACTAAACACCTCCCCGACAGCGGCACCAAAATGATAGTTGTAGTGATACGCGTTTAGGAAAACGCGTATGAGTGGCAAGTATTAAACACGACAAATTAGGAAAACTGACAAGTCGAATAAGTGCGGGTTCGTTCTCGAAGGAGGTGTGTGGATTAAGTGTGCCAATTATATAAAATCAAAGTTTGGATTAGTGACGTTTTTTGTTTAGAAGAGAAAATTTAAAGACGAGCTACGATTACGATTAAACTACGACAGTACGACGTAATGACGTAAAACGCGAACGTAAGTACGTAAAACGTGACAAAATTAAAAATTAAAGCTAAAAATTAATTAAAAGTTTAAACTAAGTCTAAAATAATATAAATAAGAATAAAAAATCCAACAAATATATTTTAAAACCTTTTATTAATTAAATATTCAATTTTAAATGCTAATTAAAGCCCTAAAATTAAATATAATTAAGAAAAAGCCCAAAATATTATTTTATTGGACAAATAACTCACTTATATTATTTAAAGACTAAAAGATTTTTCCTAAATTTTGAAAACTATTTTTCTATTTTTGAAACACTAAAACCTATTTTTAAACTAAAATAATGATTAAAAATAATAAAATAATGCTAAAAATAATTTGACAATTTAAAAAATCCTAAATTATACTAATGAACAGTAGAAAAATGAAAAAGTTTGAAAAAGGTAAAATTTTTCACTAAAAGACAAAACAGTTTATAATAAAACCCTAATTAAACTTAAATTAATTCTAAAAACTAATAAAAAAGTGAACAGTGAAATATTTTTAAACTAAAAATCTTAAATGTTTTTCTAAGTCTAAGAAAATTTGTAAAACTAAAAAATATAAATTTTTGTCACTAAAAGACAAAAACAAAAACTTAAAAAGTAATTAATATTTCAATTAAATCTAAAAAATTAGGAGATGAATAGTAAAATAAAAATAAACTGAATAGAAAAATCACAAATTAAATAAGAAAATTTTTAAAACTAAAGTTAGGTTATAACTCTTAAAAAACACCACTAAAGACAAAAAAATAAAAAGGATGAAAGTGACATGTGTTTTACTTTGTCTGCTTGTGTAGCAGTACCAATAATATAACTAGCAGGGGGAACTCAGTTCCCACTGATAGTGCAAATTTTTGGTTTGGGCACAAATGTGCTTAGGACTTGTGATTTGCTTGGTTTCTTTTGGATCCAAAGGCACCCCCACAACCAGTTGGGTTGTGGGTAGTCAGATAAACAATAAAACTATCAAGTTCTTCACAAAAATAACACACAAATGAGCAAAATCAGTCACTGTTATACTAGTTATGGGGTCTGGTGAATAGTACTGGTGCAATTGGTTTCAAAAACGAATTTCAAAGCTATCAAACTTACTCAAAAGCTTACCAAATCATTCACAACTGATTACAAACCCTAGGTAGACCTATTATCTAACAATCAATAAGATTTCAAGGCAAATTCATACTAAATCAAGCATAAAAATGGACATACTGATTTTTATACAATTTACTAACAATTTTACTAACAAAATGCTTTTTAAAACCTTCCAACTACAAACCAACTACTGATAACATGTGACATTCACAACATAAGTGTGTTTAGGCAACTTTCAAGCCAGTAGCTTATAAAAAATGCAGCTAAAAACCTAGACCCAAACACCCCTATATAAACTGTAAGTGAAAATTTGCAAATCAAATGTGTTTAAAACTTGACCAAACTGATTCTACTTAACCTAACATGCATACTAATCCTAAATAAGCAATATCCAACAAGAAAATTAACTATTAAACAAGCAACACTCTATTCACATAAATCACATAAGAAAAACTCCAAATCAAGTAAATAGGGTTCAAGCCTTTTACCCAAAGCTGATGCCTTCTATTTGGCTTGCAAGAGGACTTATATGAGCTTATGTAGAGAAGCTGTCTGCTGTTGGAATCCAAGTAGGACCCAAGGCACACAATATCTTCAAACTAAACTGAAGATGGAAAGGGATGAGTGAATCATGGTCTTGTTTGAAATCCTTCTTCCTATACAACCACTACAAGCAATAAACAAACTCCAAGTAGCAAAAGCTACAAGCTTTTGGCTTGTAGCTTTTGCTATAGTAAAATGTTAAAAATGAGAACAAGATTTTTGTGAAAAAATCTTTGAAAAACTTGTGATAAAACACCTTTTGAAAAATGAAAGAGTTTCGAAAACAACCTATTCCAAAACTGAAAAGAGCATCATATTTCCACTTTCACTTCAATATGAATGCTAAATTCGTTTTTGGAAAAGAAACATGATTTTCAGAAAATCCAAATTACTTATGAAATGATGGAACTAGAAACCAATTAAAACTATCTTGCAAATAAATGAATTTAACTAAGGAAAACAGGTAAAAGGAACTCAGTAATAAAGAATTAAAAGTTGCTTTATTTACTCCACTTAAAATCCTTACAAAAACTGGAACAAAATAAAAGGGACACAAATGTCTCCTTTTATATTACATGATGGAACTATCTAGATACTTTAAAATAAAATTAAAATTGATAAACCCTAACAGCTAGTATTCTAGAATTTCCCCTTTGGTCTTGGTCAAATGTGGCGTCATGTGATTGCCAGTTGGATGAATTCATCTAAGACGTCCATTGGTAGCTTTGGGGCCAAGTTTTGGATTGAGAGCTGTTGATTCGCTGAAAGATGCTAAACTTGCCATTTTAGGGTAAGCAGGGCAACATGGGGGACCCACTTGTGGTCACGGGAGGAGGGTTCTTGTTGGTGGGTTTTGTTAGGGGGTGCTTAATCACGTTTCTGGAAGCAATCATCCAATAACCCCTTAATTAGTGCTTTATATGGTTTAGGGTTTATGTGGGTTTAGGGAAGAATGAATAGTGGGGTTAGATTAGGTTAGGGGTTTAAACACCTGTTTACCTCCAAAATCAGTATTAACAGATTTTAAATAAATCTGTTGGGTGGATTTGTGACGTGGGAGTCAATGGTGAGGTGGAGGATGGTTATTGGATGGGGGTGTGATGTGGCGAATGGGGATTGGAGGAGGGGTTAAGTTTGTCGGCCAGTTAAAGTTAACGGGTGGGTAGTTTAAATAGTTTGGTTAGTTGGCAATTTAAGTCCTCCCTGTTAAAAGTGGCATTAAGCATCTTTGCATTTCTAGTCCTTGTCATTATGCACCATCCATCCTTATGCAATTGCATAGTTAGTCCTTGAGTTAACTATTGGAGTTTAAGAACTAACTTTGAAACTTCAATCAATCTTCAAGGGCATGTCTTGATAATTCATGATACTTTAGGGACTCCTTTGAATATTTGAACATTTTTAGGGGTATAAAGTGACATTTCTTCAAAGTAGAGGGACCAATCTTGTACAATCTTCAAACTTCAAGGGCATTTTTGGAATTTTCATTCTTGGGCCCGGTTCTTTGTGCGACTTCATTTCCCGTGTTCGTTTTTGCTTGATTCCTTTGATCTTTTGTTGAATTCACGATATCCGTACCTAAAATACACAATGAACAAACACAAGCATATATTTGGGTATTTTGATGATATTTTTAGCATTTTAAGCCCGATTTGGACGATGAGACTATGTATAATTACAGTCTCATCAGAAAGATTGATGAAAGATGAATTATAGGAGAAAAAGTGTTAGACAAGAATATGATTGTACCCTGTTTAAAAATAGGAGCCAAATATATAGGAGAGATAGGCACATGTGATTTGTCAAAAATAAGGCAAGTATTTTCAAAATATAATGATGAAAATATTGAAAATCAAATAAGTTATCTTGTGCAATAATTAAAAGTTATCTACTCCCAAAATTACGGCCCCAAAATTCGTCAAAAATAACAACTGAGTAGGTCCCAATGAGTGTCAACGGTAAAAAATAACCCATCAACGCCCAACGGCTATATTCTTGTCAACGTTTGCAAAAAGCCATGTCAGTGTCTAAATTGGTCACAACAACGTTTGGAAAAATATTGTCAGCGTCCAAAAATAAAAGTAATAAAAATGAAAAAAGACCTTATCAAAGTAATTTATCCTAGCGAAGATAACCGATAAACTGATAATTATTATAGGACGGCAAGCACTGTCCAGTTATGCACACTTGCTTATGCAAGATAGACATAACACTCCTCTAGTGTCCCTTGCTAACCAAAATTCTTAACAATTAAGTTACCTCATAAAATCCCTTGTAACTCCCAGGTAAACCCATTATAAATCATTCCCAAGTCTCCCAACAGACCACATCCAATTCTAGGCCAAAAAGGTCTTGGTAGCATGCATAGTATGTCAACTTTGCATGCTACAGTGCCTCATGATTTAGTAAACTAACTCATACTCAGCAGTGGACACAATCTAGAATTGTGATAAGAGTATTTTAAGAATACCCAAAAGTCCTAAAGGTTCCTAAAACCTCCCCTTAAACTATGATACACAAGTTGCCAAATAATATGCATGTAAATAAAAATTTATGTCAAGATAGGAATATAAATATTCCAACCATCATCCATAAATTGAAACATGCTCCAATGATTCTCCAAGTATCCATAAGCAACTCTGTATCCAATGGTACAATGCTAACAACGCCTGCACACTTAGATCGAAAACCACAAAACTAACATATTGCTGACAACGTCACGATAACACTTATCAACGTTAAGATAAACTTTGTCAGCGTTAGACAAATATAGTGGAAAATCTAACTTTTCAAAAAGACCAATAACAATGCATATCCTGTACATACTTTTACAAAAAGACCCCAAAACACATATTAAGTGAGATTGATCATTCCAATACTTGTTACCAAGTATTGAAACCTTCCAGTATCAAAAGGTTTAGTTAATAAATCAGACACATTGTCTTCTGTGTCAACCCTATCTGGTTGTATTAAACCTTTTTCAAAACAATCTCTTATAAAATGATGTCTATTTTCTATGTGTTTTGTTTTAGAATGATGTACAGGATTTTTAATAATGAATAAAGTACTGTTATTGTCTACAAAAATCTTGGTATGCATGAAATTATACCCATAATCCAAAAGCTGGTTCTAAATCCATAAGACTTGTCCACAACAAGCAGCTGCAGCAACATACTCAACTTCAGTTGTAGAATTGGCCACCACTGTTTGTTTCTTGCATTGCCAAGATATCAACCTACTCCCAAGAAACTGACATCCACCAGTTGTGGATTTTCTATCAAATTTATCACCACCATAGTCACTGTCTGAATATGCAATAAGATCCAATGGTGAATCTTTTGGATACCATAATCCTAAATATGGATAACATCTAAGGTACCTAAAGATTCTCTTGACAGCATGAAGGTGACACTCTTTGGGAGTCACTTGATGACGTGCACATGCATACACATCAAACATAATGTCAGGTCTTGAGGCTTTGAGATACATCAATGAACCAATCATTGATCTATAGTGCCTGACATCCACATCTTTTCCATCTCCAACTTTTCTCCAAGGGGGTTCTCTATCCATAGGAGTACTAGCCCTTTTCTCATGTGGAGAAAAGCCAAACTTCTTCAATATTTCTGCTACATACTTATCTTGAGAGATGAAGATATCATCTTCTTTCTACTAAACTTGTAAGCCTAGAAAGAAGTTCATCTCCCCCATTGCACTCATCTTGAATTTGTCTGTCATAAGCTTAGAAAAGTCTTCACTCATCTTTGGGTTTGATGAGCCAAAGATGATATCATCCACATAAACCTGAACAAGTAAGAGATCCTTACCAGTCTTCTTTGTAAATAAGGTCTGGTCTATGGTGCCCCTTTTGAATCCATTTTCCACCAGATAGGTAGACAATGTTCCATACCATGCTCTTGGGGCTTGATGAAGTCCATACATAGCTTTCTTGACTCTATATACCTTGTCTAGATGCTCTGGATCTTCAAAACCAAGAGGCTGCATTACATAAACCTCCTCTACAATTGTGCCATAAAGAAAAGCACTCTTCACATCCATTTGATAGACAGTAAAGCCTATGTACGAAGCATAGGATAAAAATATTCTTATAGCCTCAATCCTTGCAACTGGTGCAAAGACCTCCTTATAGTCTATCCCTTCCTCTTATATATATCCTTGAGCCACTAAACGTGCCTTGTTTCTGACCATAATTCCTCATTCATCTTTCTTGTTTTTAAGAACCCATCTTGTCCCAATAGGTCTGACATATCTGGGACAATCAACTAACTCCCAAACGTCCTGAATAGCAAATTGGTGAAGCTCATCCTGCATTGCTTCCACCCAACTTGGTTCTTTGAGAGCATCAAAAATCTTCTTGGGTTCCTGTTGTGACAGAAAACAAGCAAACAAACATGCTTGAACAAGAGAGGTATCAACCTTCTTGTGTATATTGGCAATAAATCCTCCAAGATTCTGATGAGATCTTCTAGTTTGAACAGGAGACATCACATCACCAATAATTAGAGAAGAGGGGTGATCCTTCATTGTAGAAGTAAGAACTCCTCCCTCAAAAAGTCTGTTGTCTTCAATCTCATCATCCAAGTTACCAATATCTTCTTCAGACTCTCTTCCATCAACATCTGTATGAACCTCTCCATTTCTGCTTGAAGGTTCACCTTGTTCAAAGTTGGAAGAGAAAATATGGTCAAAAGAGTTGTCAACGGCTGAACCAAGGTTGTCAGCGTTGGAGCCATCAACGCCTGAAACAGGGTTGTCAACGTTTGAGCCATCAACTCCTGAATTTGTCTTGTCAGCGCCAGATTTTCCTTTGTGAGCGCCTGAAAGACCATGCATTTTGTTAACTGGTGATACTTGGGGACCACCATTTTCCTTTCCAGCAGCAGCAGCAGCAGCAAAAGCATCTGTCAATATGGGAATAGTGACATACTCAAGTATGGGAGATGACTTGTCTGCTTGTGATCCAACCTCTTAATTAACCTGTGTACCTGAAACATCAACAAATGGTTCTTCCACAACACTTGAAGTTACCTTCACAATGTTTGGATTAGTAACAGGCATATAATTCAAAGTCCTAGATAGAGGTTCCAAGTCAAATAACCAATTTGGACCACTTTCAGGATCACTAGGTTTACTTTCTAAAAACCTAACATGTACCTTTTCAAGTATATGTTTTTCCTTCTTAATGTAAACCCTGTATCCTTTACTCTACACTGAATAACCCATGAAGTAGCCTTCATCACCTTTAGCACTAAATTTACCTAAGGCATCACTAGTATCTAGTACAACTACATGACAACCAAAAGGTTTAAGAAAACCAATATTAGGTTTCCTTCCCCAAAGTAACTCATAAGGTGTTTTGTTATGTATCTTTTTTACTAATGCTCTATTCTGAACATATCAAGTTGTATTCACAGCCTCAGCCCAAAAAGCAATGGGAAAGTGAGCATCAACCAACATAGTCCTGGCTGCTTCAATTAGGGTTCTATTCTTTCTCTCAGCAACCCCATTTTGCTGTGGGGTTCTGGAAATACTAAACTGTCTAGTAATCCCTTTCTATGCACAAAAATCATCCAACAGCTTATTTCTAAACTCACCACCATTATCACTTCTAAGCATTTTAACTTCATTACCAGTCTTCTTTTCAATTTGGTTAATAAAGTTAATTAAAGTATCAGTAGTGTCACTTTTCAAGGCTAAAAATAAAGTCCAAGTAAACCTAGAAAAATCATCAGTGATGACAAAACAGTAAGATTTACCATTCAAGCTTTCTATATTAGTTGGACCAAACAGGTCCATATGCAGCAAGTGAAGTGTTTTAGAACTAGAGTGCACCTGTTTAGACTTAAATGAGACCTTGTGCTGTTTGCCTTTAAGACATACAACACAAGAGTCGTCATTGTGGAAAGCCTTTTCAGGCAAACCATCAACCAAGCCATGTCTCACAAGCCTGTTTATATTTTTAAAGTTAATGTGCCCTAGTCTCCTGTGCCATAGATTACTCTCATCAACTGAAGCCTTAGCATAAAGACATGACAAGTTATTATTCATCCTAATCCCATTAAGATTCACATTATAAATATCCTTATGCCTAGGTGTTCTATAATCAATGAATTTCTCATCTGGTATTTTAAAATCCTTGCTCAACACCAGGCATTCAGTATCAGTGAAAAGAACCTTATTTTTGTTATCACAAACTTGTGATACACTAAAGAGATTATAATCAAGTTCTTTTACCAGAAACATGTTTTCAAAATGCAAATTGTTGGTGAGAAGAGTTCCTTTGCCTGTGATAGTTCCATATCCGCCTCCAAAGTAAACTTTATCACCATCCTTAATGGGAGTGAAGTTTGTGAGATAATCTTCCTTCCCAGTCATGTACCTAGAGCATCCACTATCCCAATAGCCATAATCATTGACCTGCTTTTGAATACCCTGCACATAAAGAAAACAAACTAGTTTTCTTTGGGAACCCAAGCCTGAGCAAACTTGGATTCATTTGGTTGTTCAACAAGAACAGACTTAGTCCTCATAACAACCCCTTGTTCATCCCTTTTTGGATTGAACACCCAGTTAACCCCAATTGGTTTTGTGATGACCTTTGAAATATAATTAGATCTTTTACATGTCATAGAAATCCCATTAGAATTAGGGTTTTGATCTTGCTTAGGTCTCCATGTCAAGCAAGAAGAAGCTTTAGACCCCTTTCCCCGTGGTTCCAAATATTTACCATTATTTGGTCTAACAACGTTTCTTTCAGCGTTTGATTTGGTCTTGTCAACGCTGAAATTACCCTTATCATCGTTGAACCTAGGGTTTGCTACAGGAACCCATTGCTTATTAGACCATGTATTGGTCTTCTGAAAAGGTCTTTGTCCATAAGCATTAGACCCTTTTGAAAAGAATGGGGCTGGTCTAACAACTTATGGACTTTGTTGAACAAAAGTTTTGGGTTTGACAGTGTTTGACCTTTTGTCAGCGTTGACCTTGGAAGCGTTGACACACTTATAGGCTAAATGTGAAAAGCTACCACAAGTATAACAGGCTTTTCTATACATAACTCTAGGTCTAGAAGAAAAGAAACCTGTTCCATTATCACTAATTTGGCTTTTTGGTGACCTAGTATTTCTATACATTTCTGCATATTTAATGCTAGGTTTTCTAACAACGTTTGAGCCAAGGTCAACAGTCTTGCCTGTGATTGGGTTTGTTATGTTGATAGGTGTAGGCTCATTTGGGCTATCACTAAGCATGCCACCCTTGACAAACAAGGTAGGGATGGCTTTCTTCCATTGGTCCAAATTAGTCAACTTCTGCCTATATTCTTCTACTGGAGTAAGGACTCTTGATGGAGGAACAAATTCCTCTTCTTGGAGTTCTGGTAAACCAGTCCAAGATAAGTCCTTTCTTTGGACACCATAGAAGTCCCCAGCTGGTGGTGGAACACCAGCATACTCTTTCATCCCAATCCCAGTCATATCCCTAGAATCCCTTTGTTTACTAACACATTCTCCTAGGATTTGTGAGGCTTTTATCAAATCTCTGAATTTTAAGATCTACATTATCCTTATTCTTGATAGCCTCATCTAACTTAGCTTGTAATTCAGCATTTACCCTCTTCATGATGTTTCTAATCTCAGTACTAGCATTTAAATCATGTTTTAAGATATTGATTTTATCTTTTAGGTCAAGCTCAATTTTCTTATACTCAGCTACAATCTTTTCAGTTTGAGTAAGAGCAAGTTGATAGTTAGACAACTTGCATCTCTCATTACTCACATCTGTTGACAATCTTAAAACCTCTTTGTTAAGTCTTTCAGTATTTAAACGACAACCCTTACTATAAAAAGCATCATCATATACCTCATTGTGTGATGGAGATGAGGAATGTGCCATGAGAGCATAGTGAACATGCTGTTCTTCTTCCATCTCAACAACCAAAGCTTTATTCTCTTCCTCATCCTTAGCCAAATAGCTCCAATCCCATCCAACACCATCAATTTCTTTCATTGCAACCATGGCCTTGGGATCCTGAGCCTTAACAATTTGGCTTGAAGGTTTTCCAACATCAGATCTTCTTGGAGATCTGCATTCTCTCATAAAGTGTCCCATACGATGACAATTATAACACTCAACCTTGGATTTATCAAATCCAGCAGTGTCCTTAGCATTAAAAGTCATCTTCTTCTTGAATCTTCTATTCCATCTGTTTGCTCTGATACTTGCAAGAGCCATGTTCCACTTTATGTCCATCTCCTCCAAATGCTCATCACTTATTTGCTCAAGGTCCTCATAAGTAATCACTGAACCATTAGGCAATGAAGCAATGTATGCACACACGGTATCCAGATCAATACCAGCAGGTTTAACTCTTGGTGAGTCAATTTTGTATGTGTCAGCGTCTGAATGTGAGGCGTTGACAGGATATGATCCAGCGTTGACACAAGTTGATCCAGTAACTGGGTGCATATATGACTCCTTTTGATCAAATTGACCTCCATTATGTGAAAAGAAGGCCATGTTTCCATTGGTAGACTTGCTTCCATGATCCAAAAGAGTTTCATTCTCTATCAGCCTCAGTTTATTGTACACATCATAAAAAATAGAACTTTTGTGAGTGTTATTAGCAATTATAGACCTTGCTTCAATCTTCCATGCATCACCAAGGCTTTTAAGAAAGGTGGAGATAATATCAACATTACCAAGCACTGTTCCCATGAAGGATAGCTTGCTTGTGATGTCCAACAGTCTGCTTCTCACACTACTTAGCTTCTCATTAGGTTGAGTCTTATAAACAGCATACTCATGCAAGAGTTGCTTCTTTTTCTCTTGTACAGTATCAGCATTACCACCATAAGAAACTTCAAGAGCTTCCCAAAGATCTTTTGCAGATTCATAACTTTTGTATTTGTGCTGATTTTCTTGTCCCAAAGAGAGTTTCAGAATGCTTAGGGTTTTCATATCAGCTCTTGTTTTTGCTATGTCCTCAACTGAGACAGCTCTACCATCATCAGGTCTTTTTCTTCGTTCCTCTTCAGTAGAACCTTGAACTGCTGTTCTTGCAGCAATGGCAGCTGCAATCTTTGCAGCCTTATCGAATGTGTTTCCATATTCAACAATTTCCCAAAGAGTGTAGTCATGGATTTGTAAATATTACTCAAAGTTAAACTTCCACAGCTCAAAATTGTCTTGGTCTAGCATGGGAATCTTGATGTTGTGGTTTGAGGAGGAGGAGGAGTTTGCTTCTTGGGTAGACATGGTGTTTTTAGGGTTTTGTGAAAATTAGGGTTTTTGGCAGTTTAGGGTTCTTGTGTTTTTTAGATCAAAGTTTCTCAACAAGCTCTGATACCAACTGTGGAAACATTGGTTTCCTCGATCTTTTAGCTACTAGGAATGCATCATGTTCATATGATTAGATAATCAAAGCAGAATTAGAACACGACACATTAACAAGGTGATCGGACACAAAGAGCATGAATTAAAACAAATGGATTGCTAATTATATTAATAATCAACAATCACTAAACGTGTATACATTGAATCCCACGTCTAGTCGACACACGCTTTTAGGATTACATTGTGAATGAATGATATGAATAAACCTAATACCCTTGGTTCCTTTTATAGTGTAAGGAATAGGGTTTACAAGAGATAATATCAAATAAACATATAAATCTTCTATTAAAATAAACTTATACATAATATATTCTGCATACTTATCTAAACAGAAGCTTCCAACAACACTTGTCAATGTTCTTGTCAATGCTTGGATTGTACATGACAATGCTTGGATTCCACATGACAATGTTTGTCAATGTTGACTTCTGTCAACGCTTGATTTGCTCTTGACAACGCCTGGATTACACTTGTCAACGCTTAGACAAATGCCTTCATGTTTTCTTCGTTTTTGAGTTTCTGCCACATCAACTTTTTGACCCAACAATCTTCCCCTAGTTAATTTTGGCAAAACTCTTTGTGTATCTCTTGTAAGTTGTACATCATCTTCAAATTGCTTCCCCTCAATTGTAGCATGTATGTCTTCCCCTTTTTGTCACATCAACAGGGAAGTAAACAATGTATGCAATCTTGAAGATTCTCCAAATGTAGGCTCTGTGTAATGATCTTAAAGAAAAATAAATATTATATTCTTGATGTAGAATTAGAATAACCCAACCTTGTGTTCCATGCTTGCACTATCCATGTGATGAAGAACTTATACTGATGATTAAATATAAGGAGACCTCGATCCCTTGTCAATATTCTCATCCTTTGTGAGACACTGAGCACGATAATGTAACTCCTTCAAGTGTTATGACAAGTCTTCGTCACCAAACATTTAAAGCACGAACAAGTTATCTTCAAACCAATGGGATCCATCCATGATTTAAAGATATGATAAAACACAAACTCGCGAAAATCTTCTTCAAACATCAAACTTACCATAAGAATTCTTCCCCTTAAGCCAACACCTTTTCATGACGAATTTAATGAAATAACATCTTCATACCATATGTACAAGGACTTGACGGATAACTCTTTCACAAGGCTACCCCGATTACATAATCTAATATCTATCAAATTCCCCATGAATAGTTGCTAACTCGCATTAAAATCATTAATCCCTTTTAAAAATATCCGAGCCATAAATATCAACTTGATATTCTATATAAAAACAGAGATTCCATGTACCTTTGCGTGTAAATACCTCCTTTTTGTGTGCCAAAAATCGTATCAATTTCCAAACTGCAACTATTCCTTTGTTGTCCAAGAACCTTCACTTTCCAATATCTTAATCACATGCATTGCCAGATATCGGACAATAGCTATGAGCGTTTGAACAAACCTTTCTCGGACAACACGCGTCAACGCCTTCTATCAGCGCAAACTTTATTCTTTTCAGCGTCGAATTAACAAACGTCAGCGGCTAACCCCATCTGTGGCTTCTGTCACCACTTTTTGCATCATATTACATCATGATAATATCCAGCCCACCAAATCACATATTACGTCCAAAAATAAATCATGTGACTAACTTCAAACTATATCCCACGTCAAATATAACAATCCCTAAAAATAATCCATCAAGACGTATCTTCCAAAATTTGTTCCATAATCTTTGTGGCTTCCTTTAAACAAACTATATTTTGCCCTTTTCTTGACAGCAATATAACATGTAGAATATACCTTCCTTTATCTTTTGGCTTTTTCTTATAGCAGAAAAATACGAACCATGCCATGGTCCATTAATTCTTTTCCTTGTCACATAAAGTTCATGTAAACACATTATGCTCCACCAATAAGAATTGAATAGACCATTCTCCTTGCTCAATACCATGGACAACAGATTCACACGTTTGTATGCCCATCGAAACTTTTTCTTTTCTTTAGCATCCCACGTGATGCACTTTAACAATTTTGGGCAATCTATTGATTCGATGTTGCTTGAATAGTACGAACAGTAACAATAGAATAGTAGTAGCTTTCTTCATGAAGACATTCAACCATTCATACAAGATCTAAAGTTTATAATCAAAACCCTAAAAACCATTCTTGTTGTAGCAGTACATAAATCATCACCATCAAACTTAGGGTTCACAAAGAAAGGAACCCTACACAAACAGCAACGTAAACACGAATATGCTTCCTTCTTTTCTGTTTATAAACTCGATCTAGGGTTTCGAATAAACCCTAATTCATTATTTTATGTTACACAAAAAACTTCGTACCTTCTTTGCAGCCGACTTCGAACTCAAATAACTTTCTGATAAAAGCTCAGATCGAAAATCCCTTCGGTCAGATCCTAGACACAAGTGCCAAGAATCTACAGTTCAAAAATCACGATGATCCAACGGTTAACGAAGGAGAAATCGTGTTTTGAATATGGCTGTCCACAGAAAAACTACATATGATAAGTGCCGACTTTGACGCTTAATAACTTTTTCTTAAAGATAAAACTTGACAATCCCTCCGCTGGATGTCTAGATATATGTGCATAGAACACGCACAAGAAGTTTCGTGACGATCCAACAGTCCAATAAAATGTTATGACCTTCTGAATACTGCTACGCACACAAAAACGTCCAGAAAAACCCTAGACGGATTTTTATATCTTCACACCATTATGAACACCTTGTTGGTCCTAGCATCACGAGCCACGAGGCTCTGATACCACTTTTTGATCCCAAACTTAGATCAATTTAGCTTGTGTAAACGAGATTAGATCAAGTTAAACACGTAGAGAAACTTTGTTTGTGTATAAAACAATTTAAGTATTATGCGGAATTAATACTCAATTAAGAACACACAAAGAATGTAAAACAAACTTTCACTTGATTGATTAGAACAAACTTGCTTACAATGAAAGTGTTAAGCGTATGAAACTTATATGAAACATAACCTAAAGTCTTCTTTTATAGACATAAGAAGCCTTGTACAAGCGTCTACATATCAGCTATTCTAGGTAAAGATAATTATATAAAATACATTGTTGATCCTATCTTTACTAGAAACAAACTAGAAACATAATATGCGTAGACCATATCTTTCTATCAGTGCTTGACTTCAACCTGTCAACGCTTGACTTCTTCCTGTCAACGCTTGATCTGTCAACGCTTGTTTTCTTCTTATCAATGCTTGTTTTCTTTTTGTCAGCGTTCAAGTGTACTGGCTACATTTTATTCCCAACAAACCTTTTTACTAACCATTGAATCTTATTATTTTCATTTTATCACACTCATTTTCACACACACATAATGTTCATCTCTCTCTAATCCCCTAAACTTTCACTCGTACATAAATGGCGTCCTCATCTGAAAACCAAACGTTCACCGTCATGGCTACCTCCAACATTGATTTTGGCGCTAATGAATGAAAGATTGCTTTCAAAAACTGTGTTTCTCTTCTCGAACACAACTATCCACTATACACACCATAGTTGACCTTCTTGAAGAACTCCTCCACTTGCTACTCATAATACTTGAAGGAGTTTTGGTTCTCGGTTGAAGTAGACCAAACCTCTTCAAGTATCACCTTTAACCTTGATATGAGTGATTTTACTCATATCATTTATATCTAAAAACAAACAATAAATGCATATAATCAATGAAAATGCTTTGTATATGTTTGTTTGTCGTTTTATGTGTGTAGGTACCGAAGTTTACGAAAATCCTGCAAAAATGGGACAAGTTTGAAGAAAAGATCATCAAAGCCATATACAAGCTCGTTTTTAGCGGATTTAATCTAAGACAAAGTTTAGTGGGCTTGTGGGTCCCACTTATGATTAATGGGCCCAAAAGCCCATTTGAGAGGATATATTATTTACCATTAGGCTTAAAAGTCCACAAAGGGACAAATTTGCATAAATGGGACGGATGAGTAAAAATTGGGCCCAAGCCCAATTGTAAACCAAGATAAAGAGAATGGTGGAAATTATTTTTGGGTCCAAGAACTGGCTCAAGGCCCATCACAAAAGAAAGATGTAACGAAAGTTACATAAACATGGGTCAAACGTTTCAGTCAAAGAAAAAAAATCAATTTATTTACTTCACACACGTTTTTCACCCACTCACACCTAAGACCTTTCGATACTACCAATGTATCATCTCTCCCATTCCCAAAACCTAATAACCAGAAATATCAATATTCATCTAACCCTAAAAGTGAATAAAATTGGGGCTTTTGTTCAAATCAATCGTGTGGATGCACACGAGTGGGGAATTAATTTCCCACTTTTTTGGGGCTTGAAGATGGAGGGCATCTATTGACGTGGCAACTTATCGTTGGCTGTAACAGCACATCACCACCAATCCACCAATCATCTAAATCCACTTCAGCAATGAGAAATCACAAGAAGCACACTTCTTGTACACGCTGGTGATCGATGTGATGGAGGATGATTTTCTACCCTTAGATCAAAACCAACAGGAAAGAGAAGATGGAGATGCTCATCCAAGGGATTAAACCGAGTATTCATCAATAACCCACACCTCTTCACCAGCTATAAATACCCCCTCAATAATCAGGAAAGGATATCCCATTTCTAGTTTACTGTTATAATGTTAAAATTAGTATACGATTTATTGTTATCTTAATCTTGTAATAGTTGAAATTTTTAATCAATAAAAGTTTATTTTAGTTTTAAATACATCTCGTTTAAATTGTTCTGTTATTGTTCTTGGAATTAAATTGCTCTTGTTATTATTATGCTATTTTTATCATTATAATATCAAATTTTTATTTGTAAGCTAAATAATTGCTTATTAGTTTGATTTTACTGAATTTGGGATTCGGTTTATCCTACTGATAAACCGAAAAATATAAGAAGGAGAATAAGCAAGTTGCTGGTTCGAGATGATAAGCTGTGGTTTGAACCCATGATGGTGGTTTTGTTTGGTTGATGGTGGTTTTGGTTCAAAGGCAAATAGGTAGCTCAACGCTAACCTACTTCCCAACGGTTAATCTTCAAATAATGGTTAAGCTCGGTTCTCATTGTTATGCATTTTTTTATGTTTTATGTTAGTATAACTTGTAGATGATGTTTGATTGAGTTGTGTCATTTGAATAAGAGTCATAATCGGATTTTATTTGAGTTAATGGATTAAACTGTTTTTAGTTAATGTTATTTTTGGATTTTTTTAGGTTTTATAATCTACTTGTGTAATTTGTACTTTGATTAGTAGTTTGAATAATGATATCTGATTTTTTTTAGTTTAATGTTGAGAAACGAATCTACTATTGTTCTTCGTTGTTAGTTGAGTTGGGTATTTAGAACTCTGATCTGAATGCTTTTAATATGGGAACTGTTTCTCTGTTTCTTTGTTTAGTTTAACTGGATAAGAATTATCATGTAATGAATTTGTGATAGTGGATCTTGAGCTGATATTTATATGAGTCTGCCTGTTGGATTTATCTGCTGAGTTTATCTGAGTGTGATGGTTAGTCTGTTAGTTTTATTGTTTATTTTTTTAACTGCTATGATAAGATTATCTGTTATTTTGATTATAGTACTGTTCATTATAGATACTGTATGTGGTCATTTTGATATTCTACTTATGAGTTCGTGTTAAGAACGCTTCTGTTAATTTAGCTGTTGAACTACGTTTCATGATTACGGCGTTTCAATAAGCTTTTGCTTCAGTTTTTATGAATTAATACAACGTAGTTGTTTGTTGCCTGTATGTTTCAGTTTCAGTAGTCTGCTAGTTATTGTTTCGGACTTAATTTGCTGAATTGTTTTGCTTTGCTATTATGTTTGAGCACACAGACTCATTTAGTCTGTGTAAGATTGGCTGATTTTATCACTCCAAATTTATACCACAAAAGTCACTCCTGTGACGTTCATATAGTTTTTTGTCCAAAATAAATAACCACAAAAAAAATGTGTCCCTCATGGGATTCGATCCCTTGACCTCAAGGGTTAAGGTCAAACGTGTTAACCAGCTTAACTACCTCTTTGTTTTGGTTTAATTACTTATTTAGTTGTATTTATAGTTTTATAGTCACTGTCAGTTTAAATACAATAGATTTAATTTTATTTAACTTTGGATTCATTTTATTTACTTTTGCAAGTTTTTAAAATAAATATATAAAAACAAAATAAAAAGTTTCATTAATTTTAGAAATTTTATTAATTTTAAATATTAAATTGCTAAAATAAGTAGATTTAAATTAATTTAGTTTTTAAATAAATATTTTTTTAATAGATGTTGTTTTGATAAAGTAAAAAGATTTAGTTAATAATTAAATAGATTTAATTAGAATAAAAAAATCTTTAATAGTTTTAAAATAGTTAATTTAGTTTTAAATAAGTTTTTTTTATAAAAGTAAATTTGATTATAAAGTTAAAGTTTTTATTTAATTTTTAAATAGTTTAATTAATTTTAATTTTAAATAATTGCTTTTAAATAAAATAATGGGGAACGATTCATGCACTAAGATTTTATTAGTTTAATTCTGTAGGATTAATTTTAGTTTAAAAACCGAAACCATTCAAATCAATTGTCCATTTCAAAATAAAACGTCTCAAATTCACTTGATTTTCGTATACAACGAACTTGGATCATCCACGTGTTTAATTAAATCCGCTTTGTTAAATTTTAGTCTATTACTTTTTCCTAAAGGTAATTTTCTATTTTACCCTATAACGTATCTAATTAATATACAATACACGACACATGAAAAATTTTGGCGCCGCTGCCGGGGATCTTGTGTATGATTCATCTTGTTGAGATTTGTTGATCGTTGATTTAAAGACCCTTTTCGTCCTCGAAAAGTTTTGCTATTTTTCTATTATTATAGTATGTATCATTTTTCGTGTTTTTTGTGATTACTATATTGTATTACGTAGAACAATAAATTTACATACTTCCAAATAAGACTTTAGTTGTGATTTCATCACCTAGCTATTGTATTCGAATCCAAAACGAAAAAAAAGGCAAAATAGATAAATACTAATAAAAAGTTTGAACTCGATTTATACAAACTATAAGGTGGGTATAAGGCGAGGAGCTATAAAAGTCCGTCTAAGGAAAAAGGTTTTTAAGTGCTTTGTGCCACCTCGTTTCCCCGCTTGCTTGTGCGTATATTGAGAGGGACGACCGATTATTGGTTTGCCAACTCAAGTAGTATTATATCTTATTTTTGTAGTTTACTTATTGAACCTCGAGACATTTAGGTTTTCACCTATCATTTCAAAGTCGACCGAGGGTAATTTACTTCCATAGTAGTTATCCTTATTCCTTGTTTTTATCGATCTTTTTGATTGAGCAATACCAAATAAAATACCAAAAATAATCTTCTTCTTGTCTAATTTCTTTTCTTTAATCCTCTAAAATTCTTGTCACTTTGGTATATGCAATTACGTTCTTCTCGACTTTTGATTGATTACAATAGGCTTGAAAATATTCCTCGTAGGAATAGAAATCGTCAACAACGAATAGTGGAACCCGAGATTCCACCTATTGTTGTAGAGATGGCCGATAACCGAAAAATAGAGGAATTGCTCCGTGCACCCACCGAATGGTATGGGGAAGCAATCGTTGTGTCAGCTATTTTGGCGGATCATTTTGAGATCAAGACGGGTCTTTTAACACTCATTCGTGCCGACCAATTTCGTGGCAATGAGACCGATAACCCGCATTCTCACATTCGGAATTTTCTTCGTATTACCTCGACTCTCAAGTTTAGAGATGTGTCGAATGACGCGATTAAGCTCATGCTTTATCCGTACTCGCTCGAGGGTAACGCTAAGATTTGGTATGAGAAAGAACCACCGGGTTCGATTTTAACATGGGATGATTTAGTGTCTAAGTTCATGAATTACTTCTTTCCACCATGTAAAATAACACACTTTAAGAACGAGATCACTAGATTTGAACAAAAGTGCATGAATCGTTTGGGGTTGCTTGGGAAAGGTTTAAAGATTTGTTAAGACAATGCCCACACCACGGTTTCTCAGAATTGCACCAAATCAATACTTTTTATAATGGGCTTAATATGGTTGAACAAGATTCTTTAAATGCCGCCGCGGGTGGTAATCTTTTAAAAAAAACTCCGAGAGACGCATGGGGCATAATTGAGAATAAGTCTAGAGTGCAACATTCACGAAACACACCGATTGTTTCCAATGTGAATTCATCTAATACCGAGATTGCTAGATTGGACTCTAAGATTGACACGATTTTGAATGAGCTTAGGAAGAATCCTCATGGAACGATTAATATGGTTGAGAATTTTGTGTATCATGTGGTGGAGCACATCCTAATTATGCTTGTTCAACCACGGGGTTTGATCAAGCTAGTGCTTTTTCCGCGACGGGAACTTATGGCTCCAACGGTCAAGTTCCTCGTCAAAGTCATGTTGCTCCACCGGGTTTTCCACCGGTTCAAACTAGGTACAACAATGGGAATAATGGGAATAATTTCAACCGTGGTAACCAAGGTAATTTTAATCAAGGAAATGGGTTTAATGCTAATAAAAAAAATCTAGGTTTTCACAATAATCAAAATGATTTGTCAAGCTACATTAAAACGAATGAGGCAAATTTGAAAGCTTTTCAAAACAATATTCAAGGACAAATGGAAACTTTGAAAAATTAGTTTCAAAATACGATTAAAGGGCAAAATAACAAGATTGAGCTTAATCAACAATGACTTGAACAAAACCAAAACCGTTTTGAGCAAAGATTAGAGCAAAGTCAAAATCGTATGCAACAAAGTTTGGAACAAGGTCAAAATAAATTGCTTTCGATGTTTGAGGGATTTATGTCCAAACCATCTTCTTCTTCGGGTTGCTTACCTAGTAATACCATTCCAAACCCGAAAGGAGAGCTTAAGGCCATCACCGTTTATGATGATTGTGATAATTTAGAAGAAGTGATAGAGTTTGATCCTCCACCTAAAGAGACCTTTCATGATGTTACCAAGGCTACTTTAAATATGATTAGTACCTCGGTTTTATTTGATTTCTTTCCCGAGAAATATAAAGATCCGGGTCAATTCTTGATACCTTGTGTCTTCAATGAGCTTGGGGTATGCAAAGCTCTAGCCGATCTAGGACCTCGCATTAACTTAATGCCCTTAGCCATTTGGAAAACTCTTGACTATGAACCACTTAGTACCACTCGAATGATCATTGAGCTTGCTAATAGTACCACCACCCGTCCAGTTGGTATAGCGGAAAATGTCATTGTTAAAGTGGGGAAGTTTTTGTACTCAGTCGATTTTGCAATAGTTGATTATGAGACCAATCCTCGTGTGCCTATCATTTTAGGACGACCATTTTTGTGCACGGCTCATGTTATAGTTGATATGAGGAAAGAGAAGATTAAATTGTTTTATGGGGATAAAAGTATTATTTTCAAACCGGAAAAGATTCCAAGATTTGTTTCTAAGAAAGTGGAAAGTGTGAAATTTGTTAAAACTATTGAAAGTAATGAAAGATCTCTCGTTTACAAAGGTGTTTTGCCAATTATGGAAACCTCATTTTGTGAAGTAGAACAGTTAATTTCAAAGAAAGATGCTTGTTTTGTTGAATCGTGTTGTAATATTATCTCGTCTCCACTCACTCTACTCGAGGATGATAGTTCTAAGTTTGAAAAGTAAATTGATGAATACCTTAGTGCACCATTTGATGCTAGTGAGTTTGATAGTAAGAATTTTGATCCCGAGAGAGATATTGCTTTAATTGAACAATGTTTGAAAATGGACTCATTTTCACTCTCTTCGAAGGACCAAATTGATGATCCTAAGGCACAATATTCATTTGAAGAGCCTTTGATTCCTAACTTCACACCGAGTGAGGTTAGTGACTATTCATTCGATAAGTTCGCCGATGAACTTGTTGATCCACTTCCATGGGGAAGTGAAGACGTTACCGATTTCGAAATCGAGCGTGATTCTCATGTTTTACCTACCATTCTCGAGGAATTCTCCGATGAATTTCCTTCTAATGAGAATGATGATCTTGTATCCGAGTGTGACGCACTTGATACTTTGTTGGATATTTCTTGTGATGACAAGATTGATGACACTTTTGTGACTTACTCAAATCCTCTCTTTGAAGCTTCAATGAACAATAATCAATTATTTCAAGAGGATTTTGAGAACATCATACCTCCTTCGCTCACAACCTTTGTGATGATGAGCTCTTCATTAAGGAGTTTGATAAGTTACTTTCCATAGACATTCCTTCGGAATTTGAGGAAGAGTCTAATGACGGTGATGAAAATCTTTGGTTTGATCACCCGATGTATGATGATGATAATGTTAACCCGGAGGGAGAAATTACTTTTACTCCAATTATCCTTCCTACTTGCTTTGATCTTAATGTGCGGGTTTTTCATGCGACTCATTTTGAGTACCATGACCTATTTTTTTACATTCATAAGAGTGATAAGGTCAACAAAGTCATGCAAGTTGATACCACTAGTGTTGAGACTTTTACCACACCATTACCATGTGCTTCATATGATTTTGGATTAGCATGGGGGGACGACACCGTGTTGTCTATTCCTTTCTCTCGCGAGGACGAGGTATTCGACCCTGGAATCATTGATTTAGGGAAATCTCGGCCTTTCACAGATGCAATAATTGAAAGACTTTTCGATCATCTTGGTGTGAGTATATCTCGTGGAGCTTGTTATATCCATATCATGTTTTGTGACTACCATATCTTGTTAGAGATTTATGTTGGAGTTTTATCCTTTCGTTTGTCATCCGACAACGAGGATGTAATCTTTGACCCCAACATCATGCTTTATTATGGATTTAATTCCATTATGCCTGTTTTCACCACTTTCCCTAAGGACCAATGAATGCGGGGATCGAGTCGAGCTCATGAATCGGTTAACAAAAACGAGGTGCCTTGTGGGGGAGTCCCACACATTCTATCTTCTTTCTATGTTCTAACACTAATAAGGCTTGATCTTTTCAAGCTCGTGCTCGTGTTTTGTTGTGTTGTGAATATTAGGTATGACCCTAATCATTGAAGACTCTCGTGTTTGGTTTTTGCCGGTCCACTTGATCTTACATACTTTGATTGCCAAAAGGGGCACATTCTCTATCCTTTGATTTTTATCGACTAACGTTTTATCTTGAGGCATAATTAATAAACGGCTTATAGATTTGCGTGCTCTTTCCATGTTAGGATTTTGCATTCGACTTTTCGTGTTTTAGCAAGGGGGTGTTAGTCTTGAGCTAAGAAACATTAAGGACAATGTTTGGTTTTAGTATGGGGGAGTCAATCTATATAATCTCTTGCAATTGCTTTTGTCGTGTCTAAACGTAATTGATTTTCTCGTTTTTCATAAAAATTTTAAAATTTTTAGTGTTATTTTAAGTTTTAATAAAGAAAATAAGTCCTTTTGACACAAATGTAGGCTTTCCGTTGGTGAAAATAAAAATAGCTTTTCCTTAACGTGTTTGAATTAAGTTTTGCTAGGCTTTTATATAGGGAACTTTAAAACGCGAAAGTCTTAACTCATACGGGCTAAGAATAAGAACTTTTCGCAAGTTCCTATAATTGATCCTAGAATGTCGTTTATCAAGGGAACTTTAAAACGCAAATTCTAAAACTTGAAAAAGTATAAGAAGATGCATGATCCTATAGATGACTTTAAAACCCAAAACTTTGATTTAATAGGCTAAGTATCCATTGATTTCACATTTTTGAAATTTTACAATATGGAGAACAAGAGATGATAGAGTTTAATCATAAGTATCTAAGGTTAATTCTTCCTTGTGTAAGTATTTTTGTGTTTGATTTAATCTCCCCGTATTTATTTTCCACGCTTGAATAATAATTGCTTAATAAATAAAGTTTTTAGCGGTTTAGGCTTGATATCTTAACTCGTAACTCCTTCTTTTTATTCCCTTGTAATTAAAGTGAGAACACATTAAGGGTGTCAGCGTCATGGACTTTTGATCATGGGATTGCGGAAATTTGGCTTACTATACATATCATCATAATAAGAAGAATAAATAAAAACATGTTCTCTATGATCCTTCGGGTGGGAGTCATGTAGCACTATCCTTGTCATTAGAGCTTAGGGTGTATGGCATGGGGACGTGTTTAATAAAAATTGCTTCATCATCATGATCCATAAGGTGGGATGGTGAATGTCAAATCCTTTTTTTTTACAAGGAGCCTTCAGGGGTGTGGATTTTAAATAAGGAGCACAATTGCATCTTAAAGAGCCACAAGGTGATATGATGTAGTTGTTGCTAACTCCATTAATAAGGTCATAATTGACTTTGGAGGTTTTATTGTTGCTTTTAAGTAGTCCTACTAGCCAAATTTCGGGTCCGGGGATTTTTCCCTCAAATCGTGTTAAGTTATCCTTGATGTGGGCTTTCTTTAGTGACAACAGTTTTTGAAGTCGAGGTTTGGTTTTGAGTGTTGAATTTACACCGTTTTTCCTTCATTTTTGGACTAATAAATATCAAATAAGTCAAATGAGCCTTTGGGTGAATGACAAATAAAATCTAGAGATACAATTAGGAATAATAGGAGATTGAGGTTAATACAAATTACTTGTATGAGTTGTTTTAACTTTGGGGCTTATGATTGACAATGATCTTGTTTTTACACTTGGCATGGAAAAGTGAAAAGTCGAGGACGATGTATCTATTTGAGTTTTATGATCCTAAAAGTTATTTTTTAATAATGAAAGCAATACATTATGTCTTTGCAAAATAAAGTTTCAAAAGTTGAATAATGGTGTAGCTAGAGTTTAATTTTATCATTGCGTGAGGACACGGCAATTGCTTAGCAAGGGGGAGTTTGATATGAGTGATTTTACTCATATCATTTATATCTAAAAACGAACAATAAATGCATATAATCAATGAAAATGCCTTGTATATGTTTGTTTGTCGTTTCATGTGTGTAGGTACCGAAGTTCACGAAAACCGGCAAAAATGGCACAAGTTTGAAGAAAAGATCATCAAAGCCATATACAAGCTCGTTTTTAGTAGATTTAATCTAAGACGAAGTTTATTGGGATTGTGGGTCCCACTTATGATTAATGGGCCCAAAAGCCCATTTGAGAGGATATATTATTTACCATTGGTCTTAAAGTCCACAAAGGGACTAATTTGAATAAATGGGACGGATGAGTAAAAATTGGGCCCAAGCCCAATTGTAAATCAAGATAAAGAGAATGGTGGAAATTATTTTTGGGTCCAAGAACTGGCTCAAGGCCATCACAAAATAAAGATGTAACGAAAGTTACATAAACTTGGTTCAAACGTTTCAGTCAAAGAAAAAAAACCAATTTATTTACTTCACACACGTTTTTCACCCACTCACACCTAAGACCTTTCGATACTACCAATGTATGATCTCTCCCATTCCCAAAACCTAATAACCAGAAATATCAATATTCATTTAACCCTAAAAGTTAATAAAATTGGGGCTTTTGTTCAAATCAATCGTGTGGATACACACGAGTGGGGAATTATTCCCCACTTTTTTGGGGCTTGAAGATGGAGGGCATCTATTGACGTGGCAACTTATCATTGGCTGTAATAGCACATCACCACCAATTCACCAATCATCTAAAGCCACTTCAGTAAAGTGAAAGCACAAGAAGCACACTTCTTGTACACGCTGGCGATCCTTGTGATGGAGGATGATTTTCTACCCTTAGATCAAAACCAATAGGAAAGAGAAGATGGAGATGCTCATCCAAGGGCTTAAACCGAGTCTTCATCAATAACCTACACCTCTTCACCAGCTATAAATACCCCTTCAATAATCAGGAAAGGCTATCCCATTTTTAGTTAATTGTTATAATGTTAAAATTAGTATAGGATTTACTTTTCTCTTAATCTTGTAATAGTTGAAGTTTTTAATCAATAAAAGTTTATTTTAGTTTTAACTACATCTCGTTTAAACTGTTCTGTTATTGTTCTTGGAATAAAATTGCTCTTGTTATTTGATAGGTGTGAAAACACCCATCCTTTTTACCACTTAATTACAATAATAACCGAGCCAAAACGTGTATTTTATGTCATTTATGTCGGAATTATGCGTGGTTTGTGTTTTTGTTGTGAATTAGGACGAAAAGGTGAAAAGTGGAGAAAACACGGCATTCACGGGCTTTTATCGAAGAAAAAGACGAAAGATGAAGTCGAAAGATCAAGACTGCAAAAAGAACGGAAGTCCAAGACCAATTCTGAAGATTTATCGAAGAAAAAGTCAAAAGGCGGAAGTTTACTTAAAGCCGAAGAACTCGAGTCTTATTTATGAAGAAATATCAAGACAAGTTCAAAGAAATCCCGAGACAAAGTCATTAAGTCCAAGATTAACAAAAGACTAAGAAGAAAAGGACTTGAGTGTGCAATTAAGGAAAAGAGGAAAGAGGGAGGAAGCTTCCTAAGCTCCTCCCTAATCACCACTATAAATAGGCCATTAGTTCTTTCATTTCATGTTGTTGGTGGCTTGACAAACCACTCTTCCATCATTTTCATTTCTTGTCATTTCATTTCTTTCACTTTAATTAAATGTTATGCACTTTTAATTATTTAATTTTCAAGTAAGTTTTCATCGTTTGTTCTTTAATCTTTAATCTTTACTTTTCTTGTCTTAATATCTCATCTTCCTTTCTTGATTCTAATTTACTTTTGGTGCGATTTACATATGATCCGTGTTGTTCATTCATGTTTTCGTGCCTAAAAAGTTAATCTTTTTATGTTTTAATTTCAAAGTTGTTTATTTTTAGTTTGGAAAAGTCGTTATTTGTGCTTATTGATTTCGTTTCAGTTTTGATTCGTTCTAGTTTTGGTTATAAGCTTATTTCCATAGCTTTTTTATCTAGCTTATATTTCGGATCAAAGAACCAAATCGGAAAGGGAAAACCCCTTTCCGATCGTACTTTCCGACCGGCACACCCTTTTTCCGATTGGCAAATCGGAAAAGGGTTTAGTTATTCCGATTGGCTTCAAGTTTTACTTATTCCAATTATGCATGCTTCCATACATTCCGATTTGCCTTTTTCTTCATTATTCCGATCAGCTCCGTTTTGCCTTATTCCGATTGTAGCTTATGTTGAACATTCCGATTGGTATGTTTGATAATATTCCGATTTGGATGTTCCCATATATTCCGATTAGTGTTTGTTTACATATTCCGATTGTCTTCATTTTGTGTATTCCGATCACCATCTATTCCCACATTCCGATCATCCGATCGGAATACATTCCGATCGGGACACCTTTTTGGGTGTATTCCGATTTGGGTGGTTTGGGTTTGTTTTAATACTTTGTTCTAGTTAAAGGGTTAATGTCTCTCGTTTTATTTTTAAGTTCATCTTAATTTCGCTTTGTATTTTTATTTGATTTTCAATTTACTTTTCGCTAAGTTTTAATTTTACGTCAGTTAATTTTACGTCATTTACTTTTAACGCTTTAAATATTGCACCGTCTACGTTTCAACTAGTTTTAGCTTT
Source organism: Glebionis coronaria (assembly GCA_025667525.1). Lineage (NCBI taxonomy): Eukaryota > Viridiplantae > Streptophyta > Magnoliopsida > Asterales > Asteraceae > Glebionis > Glebionis coronaria. The sequence goes on along the minus strand of CM046882.1, from coordinate 166,913,830 downwards.
AATTTCCCGTCCTTTATTATTAAGTCTTGCACATTTATTTTATCAAAACCAAATATATTATTTTCACCAAGAACAACTAATCTCACACAATTAACCGGAAATTAATTCGAGAAGACACCGAGAAAATGAACTTTCAACTAGCAAAATCTATACATTAAAATGGCGCCGCTGCCGGCTCTTTTCGTGAGGATCGAAAGTTTTTTGTGAGAGAAGCGTTGGCTTTTGGGATCCGTTCACTCGTGAACGTTATTTTTCGTGTCCAAACATTTTCAAAAATCCAAAAACATTTGAAAAATCATAAAAAGCATTTCTTTTTTGCACCAAAAATATTCTTCTTGCTTATCTATCTTTCTTTATGGATTTTTATGTCCATTGCGTCCGGTGTGGGAAACAATCATCTGGGAACAACTCTTGTCAATGGTGTACATGTGAGCGGTGCGGAAATGATATCGACTACATACAAAACGGATTTTGTCCCTTGTGCAACTCGACTAATTCATTCTTTTTGAGTCCACCTCCTGTTCCCCCGTGCATCTATTGTGGAAGCGATTCTCATTGGCATGTTTCGTGCCCGGTTCAATACCCGTATGGTCACGGGCAAGAACCGGGGTACAATTATGACAATGACAATAGCTATCAACAAGAGGCACCCAGTTTCTCTCCATACCCATGGTGCTATATTTGTGGGGGCCCTCACGATGCTTCTTCTTGTGATCCGTCGCAAATCTTTGAGAAGGTACCGTGCTTTCATCCTAGTGTCTATAACAGTGAGCCCCACATCACACCCTCTAATAAGTGTGTAAACACTTATCCTTTTGCCACTAAAATCAAGGAAAAACAAGACCTAATCATGTGTTTTACATCTTAAATGTCGGAATTACGCGTGGTTTTGTGTTTTTGTGTTAAAATAGGTACAAATGATCAAAAGAAGAGAAAACACAGGATTTCACGGTCAAATGTTGAAGAAAAGTCCAAAAAGAGACGAAGACATAGTCAAAGAACCAAAAGTGTGCCAAAGATTACGAAAACCGGCAAATTCGACACGAGTTTGAAGACAAGATCAAGAAACCAAATGAAAATCATTTTAAGACAGGATTCGAGTTTTTAAGGTTAATTGGGCCTAGTGGGTCCCACATTTGGCTAATGGGCCCAAAAACCTAATATTGGAAATGTTTATTAACTTTTGGGCCTTATAACCCAATTCCTTACAACACTTGGACGGTTAGAATATTATTTTGGGCCCAAGCAAAAAATCAAGGCCCAAATATTACCTCAAGCCCAAATAACCAAAAAGAAAAAAAAAACATTACACGGATGAAATCTTGTTACTTGGAAAGGTTGGTCAATAGTCTCGGTCAACTCTCACAAATATTACTTACCCACTCCCCTACACCCTCAAACACACCCGATTACCCCACTCCATATTAAATAAAACGCCTTTTGTTTTATTCCCACATCCTCTCCCCACATTTTCCTACGGTACACCTCCCCCACACACAATCAATTCACCCCCACATTTAGCTTTTACCCAACCATCCCTCACCCCACACGTGTCCACCAATTTTCAACCGACCCTCATTCACCCTACCCATTAAATAAAAACGATTTTTATTTTACCCAACTCTTTTTTTTCATTCGATACATCCAAGAATAAAATACTTTTACTGTTTTTCTTCCTCCTCCATTTATCTTTTACATAAACCCTAAATTTACCATCTTAAAAATTACACAAAAGATATTAGGGCTTTTTGTTTAAGTGGTTAATTCACACCAATTTAATTAATTCACCCAAATCCACTTAAAACCCCCTTTGTTTTCGGATCAAAACACTCTCTGGTGGTCCTCCTCACGTGACACGCTGGCAATCCAAACCCAAATTAATCTCAGCCATAGATTAAAGAAGAAAGGAAAGAGAAGAGATTGAACGATCAAGATTCTACTCCGTGTTCACCAAGGAAATCTAGAAGGATCGGGGGATCCTTATAAAAACCCCCTTCATTGTAATTCATTTATAAAGCTTTTTCTTTATTTTTTTTTAGTTTTATTTTAATTAAATTTAGGAGTAGGTTTAATTAGGTTTAATTTTCAGTTAAATTAGATTAGATTTAATATTGTACTTTTTTTAATTCCAGCATTTGTAATCTTTATTTAAAATTAATGAAAAGTCACTTTTAATTATTACTGTCTAATTTAATTTCCAGTTTTTTTTATCTTAAAGTTTAATCCGTTTTTTTTATATAAATCTTATTACTGTTCTCGTGATATATTATTATATACATAAAAAAAATATATATATATATATATAAAAAAAAAAAAATGGTTACTGTTCGAGAGATGATGGTTGGTTCGAGATGTGTTGATTCGAAGATGGTGTTGATTCTGTGACAAAGGGGGTTCAGCGCCCACCCTTCGGCTCAAAGGCTATCGACACCAGGTTTGGTCTTATTTATCTTTTATTTTTTTATGTTAGATTTAAATTAAACTTGTGTGTTTTAGTTTTTAGATTAATCTGCTTATTTGTTTTTACTTGCTTTCGTTGTGTTTGGAATCTGCTTAATTGGTTAGCTTATCTACGTTGTCATTTGCTTATTTTGATATCGTGTAGTTTCAATCTGTTTAGGATAGTTTGTTTTTGTTTAATTTGGTTTAGTTGTAATCTGCTGTGTCTTACTTTATCTGCTCTAGTCATTTTGTTTCTGCTTATTGAGTTTATGTGGTTTGCACTGTTTGGATCTGATATGCTTTTATTTAGTTCTTGTTTATTGCTGTCTGCTTATATGTTGGGGTATTGTTAGGATTGAATCTGCTGTTAGGAAGTATTTTGAGTTAACTGTCTTTTTAATTTTCTTGTTAAGTTTATTGTTTAGATTTAGTTTAATCTGCTTTAAGTTGTGTAGTTGAGGCTACTGATTGAGTTTATGTTTCCTATTTTACTTGGTATGCTTGAATTTATTTATAAAAGTTACTGTTTAGTGTATTTGGTTTTCTGCTTGCTAAGTTTATTAGTTTGATTTATTTGCTACTGTTGGGAATTGCTTAGTTTTGGCTTTAGATAATCTGAATTGTTTAAATGGTAATTTGCTTATTTGCTGCTTACTTTACACCTGCTTATGTAGGATTAATCTTTCTTTCTGATTATTAGTTGTATTTTTTTTGATGTAGTTAAGCTGGTACTACTTATTTGGTTGAAGTATATTTTTGCTGATTTATATTGCTGATATTACTGCTTTCAATAGATCCCATTGGTCTATTGGATTAAATTTCCGAAAGCTTATAAAAAAAAAATAATAATAATAATAAATAAAATAAATAGCAATTTTTGGTTCTGGTGGGATTCGACCCCCAGACCTCTCGAACAACAACCATCGTCCCACCCAACTCTGCTAGATCTACTTTTGTTTATTAGTTTGCAATAGGAATTTAATATAGGGTAAAAGTCTTTGGCAGTTTTTTTTATTTAAATAAAGTTTAATATAGTTTAGGTTTAATTAAATTTAATTAAAAAGTTTTATTTAATTCCGTTTTTTTATTTTACTTTTCAAAATACAAAAGACAAAAAAATTACTTTTAAATTGTTTTAATTTATCTTTTATTTTATCTTTTATTTACTTTTATAACTTTTAATTTGTTTTCATTTTATTTAAAATAGTTTACATTAAATTAGCTTTAAAATTACTTTCAATTAAATAGATTTATTTTAAGTTTTCAAATTGAGTTTTAAAATTAGCGTTATTAAGTTTTCATTTAATTTTAAAAGTTTTATAGAAAGTTAAAGTTCGTTTTCAAAATTAGTTTATATAGATTAGTTGTCATTTCTATTAGTTTAATTTTTACATTAGGTTAAAAAGATTTTTTTTATCAAGTAGTTTTTAGTTTAAAATATCCTAAAATTACGTTTACCAAAAACAAATCAAGTCGTTACGATAATTGCTAATCAATTCGAGTGAGTCGAGGAGAAAACGAACAAAAATAGGATTGCAAAACTATTTTTCAAAATGGCGCCGCTGCCGCTTCGCTCGTACGATTGACGATTTTTCGTGAAGACGTTTGGATTTTGGGATCCGTTCTTTTTGAACGTTACGTTTCTTGCACAACAAAAATCAAAAACACAAAAAAATCAAAAACTTAAAAATACAAAAAAAATTAAAAAATCACAAAAGCGATTTCTTTCCTAAGAATTGCACCAAAAAAATTAAAAAATCCAAAAGTAATACTTTTTCCTAAAAGTATTACACCAAAAATATTACGTATTAGTGTTAATTTTTATTTCGATTTCTTTCGATTTTTCTTGTGTATATATATTTTTCTAAAAATACAAAAATATTCTTCTTATCCTCTATTGTGTTTAATTCTTTTTCTCAACCCCTCTTATTTATAATTCTTCATGGATTTGTCTTGCGTTCGGTGTGGGAGACCATGGCTCGGTTTTCCAATTTGTCCATGGTGTACTTGTGCGAAGTGTGGTTCCGATATCGACGATACACAATTTGGATTTTGTCCATTGTGCAATTCTAGAAATTCGTACTTCTCCTCTTACACAAATTTCTCCCCTCCTCCCGTCTATGACAATTCCTATCCTCAACATGCACCGGGTTTTTCTCAATACCCGTGTTGCAATCATTTTGGGGGTCCTCACGATACTTCTTATTGTCAATCGATGAATTATAAGCCACATCCGTGTTATAATTCCGGTTTTCAAAATTTTGAACCCCCACAAAACTCCGTCGTTCATCAACCTTCTTTTAAGGAGCAAAGCACTAGTTTGGATGAAATTTTAGAACGCTTAAAACAACTCGAAATTAGCTTGCATGACGAAAGACAACAAGAGCAAGTATCTACTCTTAGTGTTTCTACTCCTCCTCTTGTGCGTTCTTACTATTATGATGACGATGAGACTACTATTTCTTGGAGTGATCTTTGTGCTCAATGTCCTAGTGCAATTGTAATCCCTTCTCTCAATATCCCAAATGCATCTAAGGATCTTGATACATCGAGTGAGATTAGAGATTTTGGGCTCGACAAATTCTTTGATGAAGTTTATGATGTGCCGACTTTTGCTGAGCTTACGGACACGGTCGTTCCGCTAGTCCATGATCACATACTCACAAATCCAAATGCGATAATTGATTCTTCCAATAAGAGTTCTATATGTGGTGAGTATGATGATTTCGTTTTCGAGCCCGAGATTAAGGAAATTATCGACCGAGAGCTAGCTCTTTTACCTCCACTTCCACCTACAAGTGAGGTCGATTTTTCCAAAATCGAGGCCGAACTTGATGAGTTGGAACGTCTTATTTTTAATAATGACGAACCAACTCACATGACCACGCATCCAATTCTCGAGGAGTTACCTAATAAACACTCCTCTAATGAGAATTACGTTTACCACATTCGTGAGGATTTAACTTATCAACAAATCCCACAAATGAATGATGGTTTCGTACTTGATCGTGATCTTTTCGAGAGAATTTCTAAAATCCTCAATGAGGGGAACGACAAACCTTTGTTTGACGAGCCTATCTATGATGAAGAAATCGAAGAGATTCACTTTCATGAGGATGATTACTTTGACCCGGGAGGTGACATTGACCACTCTTTGATTGATACCTTTACGGCTTTGCCGACTTATGACCATCCAATGTTTTTAGGGGATGACAATTTGTCTCCTTTACCCACCCCACCTCCCGTGGATCATGACCTCACATACTTCTCGTATGTTGAGCGGACTTTTCTCCCTTCTATGACTTATCCTCCTGCCTCCCATTTATTATGTTCATCCGGGACCGAGGACAAGATCTTTGATCCCGGTATCACATTCAAGGCTTCCCCATGGACCATTTAATTCGGGGTCGAGTCAGGCTCGTGACTCGGTTAACAAAAACAAGCGCTTCTCGGGAGGCAACCCGATGATCTATCTTTTATCTTTTATCTTTTATTTATTTTCTACAATAAGTGTAGGGGGAGCCGTGTAGGTTGTTTGTTTGTGTGTTGTGTTGTGATTGTGTAGGTACATGTGCTTTGATGATCCACTTTTGGTACTTTTGACGAGACCCGTGTACCCGTTTCCTTCGATAAGTTTTTGCTATTGTGATTCTATCTTAAAACAAATGAATGTAATCACTTTAGTTGTCCTTTCCTTAGCTCGATTTAAACAACGTACTCAATGTCCTAAGTGTAGGGGAGTTTATTCTCCCACATGCTTAAACATTGAGGACAATGTTTATATTAAGTGTAGGGGGGATTTCTATCGAAATTTTAGTGGCCTTTTCCATGAATTTGACCCCATTTTTACGGGAAAATTTTTAAAATTTTCAACGTTTTTCAAATTCTTTTGATCTATTTTGGCCTTATTTTTCATTTATTTTCTTTTGTCATATCATCTTATTTTTAATTTCCATTTCAAGAATAAAGTTAAAAAAAAAATAATAAATAAATAAAATGGTTTTAATAAGTTTAGATATCTTTGATATATTAGGCCCGTCGTGAATATTTTGACTCAACCCGAGTTTACTTATCCGAGTTTACTCTAGCTAGTATCCTTAACCATATGGGCCTTAATTGGTTTATTAGGCTAAGCATCCACGAGTCTCATTCCTTGAGATTTTAAATTGTGGAGAACGAGAGATGATAGAGTTAATTATGAGTTCGGTATTCTTTCATTAACTTATGTGAGTTAGTTATGAGCTTTTTCTCCCATCGCTTGTTAATAAATATATTTGCAATAAACAAGGTTGTACGATTTAAAAGGTTACTTAGCTTCTAGCACAAGATCGTTTAAAAGTTGCTCGGTATTAATTAGAGTTCATAGCCAAGGCATAACTTATTGAAACGGGACGCGAAGATTGGCTTATCCAAAAAGGCCCTAACAAGGCATGAGGATACCCGAGTCCAAAAAGGCCCTAACAAGGCATGAGGATTCACTTTTTGCTAAAGATCCTAAGATGATGTGAAGATCATTAATCCAAATCAATATGAAGGATCAAGACACACGACAAGAAGAAATTACTCCCCTAAAGATCATGGAGAAGTCTATCCAAAAAGACCCTAACAAGGTATGAGGATAAATAGATCCAAGTCCGAAAAGGAGGCGGATCGTTGTATATCGAAATCCTAAATAAAGAAGAGGATAAATGAAGAAGTCGTGGTCAACGTTTGAAGCATCTTTCACTCCTTATGAAGATGTATACCAAAATGAAGAGAAGACCATAATTCCAAGATCGTCTCTCAAGATTTGAAGTTTGAAGTACAAGCCAAATATCGGTCCGAGAAAGGTCTCAAATCGTGAAACGAGTTATGCCAAGATATGAACTTTGAGGTTTCGAGAAGTCGTTTTAAAAGATTTTGTCCTTTAGCTAACTATTGATTAAATCGTCCCACTTTATTTTCGGCCTTAATAAATTATCGAAATAAGTAAAAAATGCATCCTCGTGATCATTCAAGACAAAAATAAAATACAAGAGATACACCGTAGGAATAAGGGGGTCTAAGTGATTAATTAAACCACATGAGTATGTGTTAGTAGTGCTAACTTGTAATAACAATGATCTCGTTTTTGAGCTTGGTATGGGGAACGTGAAACTTGATGGTGATTAATATTCATGACACCTAAGCCCTAAGTCAAGTCTTAGATTTCTTTACGAGTTTCTTCCATCAAATAATTTCCAAGTTAATAAATGATTGTCTCCTTTTAAGTTCTTATCTTTTTATCGTATTAGTAGTAGTAATAATAATTAAGGCCGAGATGGATTGATAATGAGAAAAATGTAACTTATGCTTTAAAATAATGCATTGCATGGGGTCATTGCAATGGTCAAGTGTAGGGGATTTAATAAGTGTGTAAACACTTATCCTTTTGCCACTAAAATCAAGGAAAAACAAGACCTAATCATGTGTTTTACATCTTAAAAGTCGGAATTACGCGTGGTTTTGTGTTTTTGTGTTAAAATAGGTACAAATGATCAAAAGAAGAGAAAACACGGGATTTCACGGTCAAATGTTGAAGAAAAGTCCAAAAAGAGACGAAGACATAGTCAAAGAACCAAAAGTGTGCCAAAGATTACGAAAACCGGCAAATTCGACACGAGTTTGAAGACAAGATCGAGAAACCAAATGAAAATCATTTTAAGACAGGATTCGAGTTTTTAAGGTTAATTGGGCCTAGTGGGTCCCACATTTGGCTAATGGGCCCAAAAACCTAATATTGGAAATGTTTATTAACTTTTGGGCCTTATAACCTAATTCCTTACAACACTTGGACGGTTAGAATATTATTTTGGGCCCAAGCAAAAAATCAAGGCCCAAATATTACCTCAAGCCCAAATAACCAAAAAGAAAAAAAAAACATTACACGGATGAAATCTTGTTACTTGGAAAGGTTGGTCAATAGTCTCGGTCAACTCTCACAAATATTACTTACCCACTCCCCTACACCCTCAAACACACCCGATTACCCCACTCCATATTAAATAAAACGCCTTTTGTTTTATTCCCACATCCTCTCCCCACATTTTCCTACGGTACACCTCCCCCACACACAATCAATTCACCCCCACATTTAGCTTTTACCCAACCATCCCTCACCCCACACGTGTCCACCAATTTTCAACCGACCCTCATTCACCCTACCCATTAAATAAAAACGATTTTTATTTTACCCAACTCTTTTTTTTCATTCGATACATCCAAGAATAAAATACTTTTACTGTTTTTCTTCCTCCTCCATTTATCTTTTACATAAACCCTAAATTTACCATCTTAAAAATTACACAAAAGATATTAGGGCTTTTTGTTTAAGTGGTTAATTCACACCAATTTAATTAATTCACCCAAATCCACTTAAAACCCCCTTTGTTTTCGGATCAAAACACTCTCTGGTGGTCCTCCTCACGTGACACGCTGGCAATCCAAACCCAAATTAATCTCAGCCATAGATTAAAGAAGAAAGGAAAGAGAAGAGATTGAACGATTAAGATTCTACTCCGTGTTCACCAAGGAAATCTAGAAGGATCGAGGGATCCTTATAAAAACCCCCTTCATTGTAATTCATTTATGAAGCTTTTCTTTATTTTTTTAGTTTTATTTTAATTAAATTTAGGAGTAGGTTTAATTAGGTTTAATTTTCAGTTAAATTAGATTAGATTTAATATTGTACTTTTTTTAATTCCAGCATTTGTAATCTTTATTTAAAATTAATGAAAAGTCACTTTTAATTATTACTGTCTAATTTAATTTCCAGTTTTTTTTATCTTAAAGTTTAATCCGTTTTTTTATATAAATCTTATTACTGTTCTCGTGATATATTATTATATACATAAAAAAAAATAAAAAAAATATATATATATAAAAAAAAAAATGGTTACTGTTCGAGAGATGATGGTTGGTTCGAGATGTGTTGATTCGAAGATGGTGTTGATTCTGTGACAAAGGGGGTTCAGCGCCCACCCTTCGGCTCAAAGGCTATCGACACCAGGTTTGGTCTTATTTCTCTTTTATTTTTTTATGTTAGATTTAAATTAAACTTATGTGTTTTAGTTTTTAGATTAATCTGCTTATTTGTTTTTACTTGCTTTCGTTGTGTTTGGAATCTGCTTAATTGGTTAGCTTATCTACGTTGTCATTTGCTTATTTTGATATCGTGTAGTTTCAATCTGTTTAGGATAGTTTGTTTTTGTTTAATTTGGTTTAGTTGTAATCTGCTGTGTCTTACTTTATCTGCTCTAGTCATTTTGTTTCTGCTTATTGAGTTTATGTGGTTTGCACTGTTTGGATCTGATATGCTTTTATTTAGTTCTTGTTTATTGCTGTCTGCTTATATGTTGGGGTATTGTTAGGATTGAATCTGCTGTTAGGAAGTATTTTGAGTTAACTGTCTTTTTAATTTTCTTGTTAAGTTTATTGTTTAGATTTAGTTTAATCTGCTTTAAGTTGTGTAGTTGAGGCTACTGATTGAGTTTTTGTTTCCTATTTTACTTGGTATGCTTGAATTTATTTATAAAAAGTTACTGTTTAGTGTATTTGGTTTTCTGCTTGCTAAGTTTATTAGTTTGATTTATTTGCTACTGTTGGGAATTGCTTAGTTTTGGCTTTAGATAATCTGAATTGTTTAAATGGTAATTTGCTTATTTGATGCTTACTTTACACCTGCTTATGTAGGATTAATCTTTCTTTCTGATTATTAGCTGTATTTTTTTTGATGTAGTTAAGCTGGTACTACTTATTTGGTTGAAGTATATTTTTGCTGATTTATATTGCTGATATTACTGCTTTCAATAGATCCCATTGGTCTATTGGATTAAATTTCCGAAAGCTTATAAAAAAAAAATAATAATAATAATAATAAATAAAATAAATAGCAATTTTTGGTTCTGGTGGGATTCGACCCCCAGACCTCTCGAACAACAACCATCGTCCCACCCAACTCTGCTAGATCTACTTTTGTTTATTAGTTTGCAAAAGGAATTTAATATAGGGTAAAAGTCTTTGGCAGTTTTTTTTTATTTAAATAAAGTTTAATATAGTTTAGGTTTAATTAAATTTAATTAAAAAGTTTTATTTAATTCCGTTTTTTTTATTTTACTTTTCAAAATACAAAAGACAAAAAAATTACTTTTAAATTGTTTTAATTTATCTTTTATTTTATCTTTTATTTACTTTTATAACTTTTAATTTGTTTTCATTTTATTTAAAATAGTTTACTTTAAATTAGCTTTAAAATTACTTTCAATTAAATAGATTTATTTTAAGTTTTCAAATTGAGTTTTAAAATTAGCGTTATTAAGTTTTCATTTAATTTTAAAAGTTTTATAGAAAGTTAAAGTTCGTTTTCAAAATTAGTTTATATAGATTAGTTGTCATTTCTATTAGTTTAATTTTTACATTAGGTTAAAAAGATTTTTTTTTATCAAGTAGTTTTTAGTTTAAAATATCCTAAAATTACGTTTACCAAAAACAAATCAAGTCGTTACGATAATTGCTAATCAATTCGAGTGAGTCGAGGAGAAAACGAACAAAAATAGGATTGCAAAACTATTTTTCACCCTCAATCATCAATCCAATGAGCAAACTAGTCTTGATCAACAACTCACATCTTTAAATGGCATTCTAGAAAGTCTAGCTCAACTCCGAGCTGACTTGCATCAGGAAAGGCAACCGTTGCTTGATGTGGACGAAACCTTGAAAACCACCGACACCTTTTTGAGCCAATTTAGTCGTTTTCCCTTCTTTTCTACACCAAAATGTTTAATTAAAGCGTGGGATAGAATTGGTGAAATTGAACATACTCGGGGCGATGAACAACAAAAGTTGCTGCATGAGCTTCTTAAAGATGTGGAGGTTATTAAGGAAGAGTTAGCCGACTACGTCACTCCTAACTGGACTCGTCCCATCTATTATGATGATGATGACGACGATTATGTCTACACTTTCAACCAATCTTCTGAAGTTGCTGCTCCTACTGTCGATGTTCCTACTGCATCTAAGGATCTAGATTCGTTGAATGAGCTTAGTGATGTTGGTCTCGACAAAGTATTGGATGATGAGGTTTGTGACTTACCTGCTATGGAGCCTGAGGACGACGTTGCTCTTACGGAAGAGGTCGATCTTAGTGATGACGATTTTTCTCCAAGCTATGAGAATTTCACCTTTGAAATTTCTCAATCTCCACCGGGAGATGCGGGCGATGACGATTTATTTTCTCCGGTTTACGAGAAGTTCATCGATGAACATGATCTTGTGTATGAGGTGGAAGACGTGCTTCTTCGCGATAGATTACGGAAAGTGTACCTTCTTATTGCTCAAATCGAAGCGTTGACTTCTCCGCCTCTGTCAAAGTCTTTACCTCCATCTATTCCTCCCGTTGAAGATAATGACCCATTGCTGGAAGAAATCGATATCCACTCCATCCCTCCAGGTATTAATGATTCTGACACGGAGGGGGACATTATTTTTGATAATTTGCTGCAGGAAGATATTGTCCCAAGTCCCCCTCCCGAGCACCTTTCATCCTCCCCTTTAGAGACTATCTCGGAGGATGAGTGCTTTGACCCGGGAGGTGACATTGACTATGCTATGATTGATACCATTACGGCTTTGCCGTTTGCTCAGCATCCATTGTCTTTGGAGGAGGACAATGTGCTTACTTTACCCACCCCACCTCCCGTGGATCTTGAATTCACATACTTCTCGTATGTTGAAAGGACCTTTCTCCCATTCAAGACTTATCCCCCCGCCTCTCCTTTGTTGATGTCAACCGGGAACGAGGACAAGGTCTTTGATCCCAGTATTGCATTCGAGTCTTCCCCATGGACCATTTAATTCGGGGACGAGTCAGGCTCGTGACTCGGTTAACAAAAACAAGCGCTTTTTGGGAGGCAACCCAATTATCTATCTATTTTCACCATAAGTGTAGGGGGAGCCCCGTGGTATTTCTTGCTTTCTTTCTTATCATGTGCAGGGATTAGAGCTTCAAAGACACACTCTTGATGACTTTTGACGAACCGTGACTCCGTGTTCCCTTCTTCCCGGTTCTATCCTAAACTCTTTTCGATTCACTATTTTATATTTTCTCAATAATAAAATAGGAATCTCTTTAGTTATCTCTTCCTTAGCGAGATTTAAACAAAGTGCACAATGTCCTAAGTGTAAGGGAGTTTACTCCCACATGCTTAAACATTGAGGACAATGTTTATATTAAGTGTAGGGGGGACTTCTATCAAAGTTAAGTGGTCTTTTCCTTGTATTTGTCCTCATTTTAACCGGAAAATCAATTTTTCGACATTTTTCAAAATTTTTGATCTATTTTGGCCTATTAGTTTTTTCCCTTTGTATAGTTATTTTCTCCCCTTATTAGAATAAATGTTTAATAAAGTGGTTTTAATTTTCAAACGTTGTGAATCTTTTGACTCAATTCGAGTTTACTCTAGCTAGTATCCTTAACGTGTTTAAGTCAAGTTTTGCTAGGCTTTTATATAGGGAGCTATAAAACGCGAAGTCTTAACTCTCACGGGTTAAGAACAAGAACTTTTCGCAAGTTCCTATAATTGATCCTAGAGAATCGTTTATCAAGGGAACTTTAAAATGCGATTTCTAAACTTGAAAGAGTCTAAGAATTTGCAAGATCCTATAGGCGACTCGAAAACCCAAAACTTTGATTTAATTGGCTAAGCATCCACGAGTCTCATTACTTGAGATTTTAAACTGTGGAGAACGAGAGATGATAGAGTCAATTATAAGTTTGGTATTCTTTCGTGAATTTATGTGAGTTAATTATGAGCCTATTCTCCCATCGCTTGCTAATATTTTATCTGCTAATAAATAAGGTTGTACGATTTGAAAGGTTACTTAGCTTCTAGCCCCAGATCGTTTAAAAGTTGCTCGGTATGGATTAGAGTTCATAGGCAAGGCATAACTTATTGAAGCGGGACGCGAAGATTGGCGAGTCCGACAAGGCCCTAATAAGGCATGAGAGGCTACATTTTGTTGCTAAAGATCCAAAAGTGATGTGAAGAATCATTTATCGAAAATCAATATGAAGGATCGAGACACACGACGAAAAGCAAAAACTCCCCAAAAGTCATGGAGAAATCTATCCAAAAAGACCCTAACAAGGTATGAGGATAAATAGATCCAAGTCCTAAAAAAGGAGGCGGATCGTTGTATATCAAAGTCCAAAATAAAGATTGGAGAAAAATGAAGAAGTCGTGGTCCATTTATGAAGAATCTCTCAAAACTTCAAGTGAAGAAATTCCTATTATGAAGAGAAGACCATAATTTCAAGAACGTCTCTCAAGATTCGAAGTAAGAAGTCGCTGCCAAATATTGGTCCGAGAAAGGTCTCAAATCGCGAAGCGAGTTATGCCAAGATATGAACTTTATGAGATCCCGAGAAGCAGTTTTAAAAGATTTGGTCCTTTAGCTAACTATTGATTAAATCGTTCACTTTATTTTCGGCCTAAATAACTATCGAAATAAGTCAAGCAATGCATCCTCGTGATCATTCAAGACAAAAATAAAATATAAGAGATACACCTAGGAATAAGGGAGTCTAAGTGAGTAATTGGCCCACATGAGTTCGTGTTAGTTTACTAACTTATAATAACAATGATCTCGTTTCTAAGCTTGGTTTGGAGAAAGTGAAAACTTGAGGATGATGATCATTCACGACATTTCCAAAACCCAAGGTATATTTTTAATTTCTTTACTTTGAATGTTAATAATTTTCTATCTCTTTAATAAAGGCCAACGTGGATTGATTGTGATGAAAAATGTAAAAGTGCGTTGTAACTAATGCATTGCATGAGGACATTGCAATGGTTAAGTGTAGGGGATTTGATAGGTGTGAAAACACCCATCCTTTTTACCACTTAATTACAATAATAACCGAGCCAAAACGTGTATTTTATGTCATTTATGTCGGAATTATGCGTGGTTTGTGTTTTTGTTGTGAATTAGGACGAAAAGGTGAAAAGTGGAGAAAACACGGCATTCACGGGCTTTTATCGAAGAAAAAGACGAAAGATGAAGTCGAAAGATCAAGAGTGCAAAAAGAACGGAAGTCCAAGACCAATTTTGAAGATTTATCGAAGAAAAAGTCAAAAGGCGGAAGTTTACTTAAAGCCGAAGAACTCGAGTCTTATTTATGAAGAAATATCAAGACAAGTTCAAAGAAATCCCGAGACAAAGTCATTAAGTCCAAGATTAACAAAAGACTAAGAAGAAAAGGACTTGAGTGTGCAATTAAGGAAAAGAGGAAAGAGGGAGGAAGCTTCCTAAGCTCCTCCCTAATCACCACTATAAATAGGCCATTAGTTCTTTCATTTCATGTTGTTGGTGGCTTGACAAACCACTCTTCCACCATTTTCATTTCTTGTCATTTCATTTCTTTCACTTTAATTAAATGTTATGCACTTTTAATTATTTAATTTTCAAGTAAGTTTTCATCGTTTGTTCTTTAATCTTTAATCTTTACTTTTCTTGTCTTAATCTCTCATCTTCCTTTCTTGATTCTAATTTACTTTTGGTGCGATTTACATATGATCCGTGTTGTTCATTCATGTTTTCGTGCCTAAAAAGTTAATCTTTTTATGTTTTAATTTCAAAGTTGTTTATTTTTAGTTTGGAAAAGTCGTTATTTGTGCTTATTGATTTCGTTTCAGTTTTGATTCGTTCTAGTTTTGGTTATAAGCTTATTTCCATAGCTTTTTGATCTAGCTTATATTTCGGATCAAAGAACCAAATCGAAAAGGGAAAAACCCTTTCCGATCGTACTTTCCGACCGGCACACCCTTTTTCCGATTGGCAAATCGGAAAAGGGTTTAGTTATTCCGATTGGCTTCAAGTTTTACTTATTCCGATTATGCATGCTTCCATACATTCCGATTTGCCTTTTCCTTCATTATTCCGATCAGCTCCGTTTTGCCTTATTCCGATTGTAGCTTATGTTGAACATTCCGATTGGTATGTTTGATAATATTCCGATTTGGATGTTCCCATATATTCCGATTAGTGTTTGTTTACATATTCCGATTGTCTTCATTTTGTGTATTCCGATCACCATCTATTCCCACATTCCGATCATCCGATCGGAATACATTCCGATCGGGACACCTTTTTGGGTGTATTCCGATTTGGGTGGTTTGGGTTTGTTTTAATACTTTGTTCTAGTTAAAGGGTTAATGTCTCTCGTTTTATTTTTAAGTTCATCTTAATTTCGCTTTGTATTTTTATTTGATTTTCAATTTACTTTTCGCTAAGTTTTAATTTTACGTCAGTTAATTTTACGTCATTTACTTTTAACGCTTTAAATATTGCACCGTCTACGTTTCAACTAGTTTTAGCTTTAATTTCCCGTTCTTTATTATTAAGTCTTGCACATTTATTTTACCAAAACCAAATATATTATTTTCACCAAGAACAACTAATCTCACACAATTAACCGGAAATCAATTCGAGAAGACACCGAGAAAACGAACTTTCAACTAGCAAAATCTAAACATTATTATTATTATGCTATTTTTATCATTATAATATCAAATCTGGATTTGTAAGCTAAATAATAGCTTATTAGTTTGATTTTACTGAATTTAGGATTCGGTTTATCCTACTGATAAACTGAAAAATATAAGAAGGAGAATAAGCAAGTTGCTGGTTCGAGATGATAAGCTGTGGTTCGAACCCATGATGGTGGTTTTTTTGGTTGATGGTGGTTTTGGTTCAAAGGCAAATAGGTAGCTCAGCGCTAACCTACTTCCCAACGGTTAATCTTCAAATAATGGTTAAGCTCGGTTCTCATCGTTATGCATTTTTTTATGTTTATGTTAGTATAACTTGTAATGATGTTTGATTGAGTTGTGTCATTTTAATAAGAGTCATAATCGGATTTTATTTGAGTTAATGGATTAAACTGTTTTTAGTTAATGTTATTTTTGGATTTGTTTAGGGTTTATAATCTGCTTGTGTAATTTGTACTTTGATTAGTAGTTTGAATAATGTTATCTGATTTTTTTTTGTTTAATGTTGAGAAACGAATCAGCTATTGCTCTTCGTTGTTAGCTGAGTTGGGTATTTAGAACTCTGATCTTAATGCTTTTAATATGGGAACTGTTTCTCTGTTTCTTTGTTTAGTTTAACTGAATAAGAATTATCATGTAATGAATTTGTGATAGTGGATCTTGAGCGGATATTTATATGAGTCTGCCTGTTGGATTTATCTGCTGAGTTTATCTGAGTGTGATGGTTAGTCTTTTAGTTTTATTGTTTATTTTTTTTAACTGCTATGATAAGATTATCTGTTATTTTGATTATAGTATTGTTCGTTATAGATACTGTTTGTGGTCATTTTGATATTCTACTTATGAGTTTGTGTTAAGAACGCTTCTGTTAATTTAGCTGCTGAACTACGTTTCATGATTACTGCGTTTAATAAGCTTTTGCTTCAGTTTTTAAGAATTAATACAGCGTAGTTGTTTGTTGCCTATATGTTTCAGTTTGAGTAGTCTGCTAGTTATTGTTTCGGACTTAATTTGTTGAATTGTGTTGCTTTGCTGTTATGTTTGAGCACAAAGACTCATTTAGTCTGTGTAAGCTTGGCTGATTTTATCAGTCCAAATTTATACCACAAAAGTCACTCCTGTGACGTTCATATAGTTTTCTGTCCAAAATAAATAACCACAAAAAAATGTGTCCCTCATGGGATTCGATCCCTTGACCTCAAGGGCTAAGGTCAAACGTGTTAACCAGCTTGACTACCACTCTGTATTGGTTTAATTACTTATTTAGTTGTATTTATAGTTTTATAGTCACTGTCAGTTTAAATACAATAGATTTAATTTTATTTAACTTTGGATTCATTTTATTTACTTTTGCAAGTTTTTAAAATAAATATATAAAAAAAATAAAAAGTTTTATTAATTTTATTAATTTTGTTATTTTTAAATATTAATTTGCTAAAATAAGTAGATTTAAATAAATTTAGTTTTTAAATAAATATTTTTTTAATAGATTTTGTTTTGATAAAGTAAAAAGTTTTAGTTAATAATTAAATAGATTTAATTAGAATAAAAAAAAATCTTTAATACTTTTAAAATAGTTAATTTAGTTTTAAATAAGTTTTTTTATTTAGTATAAAAGTAAATTTGATTATAAAGTTAAAGTTTTTATTTAATTTTTAATAGTTTAATTTTTAAATAGTTTAATTAATTTTAATTTTAAATAATTGCTTTTAAATAAAATAATGGGGAACGATTCATGCACTAGGATTTTATTAGTTTAATTTTGTAGGATTAATTTTAGTTTAAAAACTGAAACCATTCAAATCAATTGTCCATTTCAAAATAAAACGTCGAAAATTCACTTGATCTTCGTATACAACGAACATGGATCATCCACGTGTTTAATTAAATCAGTCTTTGGTAAATTTTAGTCTATTAATTTTTCCTAAAGGTAATTTTCTATTTTACCCTATAACGTATCTAATTAATATACTATCCACGACACATCAAACCTATCCACCCATCCACAACCTCTCACCTTCGATTTTAATGATTTTTTTAGAATCATTAGACTGGCTGTCAATGATGACATGGCCGTTGTACCAAACAGCATCACTGTGAAGAAAGCTCTGGCCACTCTAAGACCTTATGACGATAATGACAAACCCTTCACATCCCTTGCTTTCCAAAACCAATCCTCGATAAAGATCAATTACTCTCACCCATCTGGAGAACCCTGATGCTGTATATTATCAAATGTCTGGGAGGGAACCAGGGATCTCATGACCAGCTGAATGGATCAGCTGGCAATTGCCTACAGCCTTATATGGGAGCTAGACATAGGTATTGCGCATATTCTCTACACGGATCTCATTGCCAAGCTTGAGAACAATGGAAAGAAAAGCCGTCTAGCCACCATTTGCTACACCAGATATCTCTCACTCATCATTGAGGATATCCTTGGAGAGACCTACGACAATGAAGAACTTCACTCCTTCTCTCCTTTTCACATCACAACGGCTTCTTTAAAGACACCTTTATAGGATGAGGTGCCACTCACCAGGCATATGTTAAAGGTTGCTGGCCTACTGACATTAGAGGAAGAAGAGCCCTTGATCCCTCAATTTGAGGTGAATGCTGAAGGAACTGCGAACAAGTCTCTGTCCAAGACCTTTGTGTAGTCTTCCTCTCGGCCAAGGTGCTTAAGGAAAAGAAGAAGAAGAGGAAAGAAATCCCACTTTCCTCTGAAGCCCCTTCTATTAATCCTTGTAAGAAAATAAAGATCAAGAAGACCCCATCTACTACTCTGGTGGATGAGGAAAGAGACCCCGATGCTGACAAACAACCAGCGTCTAGCGTCTCTAAGTCAGTTGAGACAACTAAGAACCTACTCAATGCTGATATCACTCAGGTATTGGTTTCCCCTTATTTTTTCCTTTTTGGAGGTTGATGAGACTGCTTTTATACATAGTCTCATCTTCTAAATATAGCTTAAAATGCATTAAATATCATCAAAATACCCAAATATATGCTTGTGTTTGTTGCTTGTGTATTTTAGGTACGGATATTGAGAAAATGATAAAAGATCACAAGAATCATGCAAAAACGAACACGGAAAACAAAGCCGCACAATGAACCAAGCCCTAATGAAGACTTTCCCAAGATCAACCCTTGAAGATTTGAAGAATTATGAAGAAGGGTCTTCCAAATTATGAAGACTTGACACTTTATACCCTTGTATCCTCATAATTACAAGTTTGGTCCCTAAAGTTTGTCAAAATTACAAAAAGGACCCTCATCTTTGAAGAATTGGCAAGTTTAGCCCCTCAACAAAGCTAAATTGTCAACTAATATCATCCACAAAGTCAAATACATCATGAAGTCCTTCAAAGTACAAGAAATGACAAGTTTGGTCCTTTGAAAAATTCAAAATTACACAAAGGACCCTCAACTTTCAACATTTGGCAAAAATGGTCCCTCAATTATGAAGACTTGGCAATTTCAGTCCTCCAAAATGTCAACCATACAAGTCTAGACCATTATCATTGAAGAAAATACCAAACCAGCCCTTGAAGAATTCAAATATGGCAAGAAATACCCCTGATTTCACTTTGTAAAAGTTTTTGGGCCAAAAATGCAAAAAGTCCAAAGTTGATAAGACTAAATGTGGTGTTGATAGATTTTTCTATTGAAAAGACAAGGAGTAAAGAATCAAGGGGTTAAAGCTGGCCAACATGAAAGATACATAGACCAGTGACAAGTTGCCACGTGCCCCACTCACTCAAACCCACCAATCCCATTCCACCAATCCTCCACATCATCATCCACTCACAACCGGATTAACAACTTAATTTATTAAGTTAAATTTGGGCGCCTAACACATTTTTAAACACTAATCTGGATCAAATACACCCACTATTGACACATGAACACAAATTGGGTATTTGTGTTTAAGCCAAAATTAAACCACCAAATCATCCAAATTAGTGATTAAGCTTGTCATGAACATATCTCCACTTCAAAAACCCTTGCCACGTCACTCATGTGCTCACATGATAAACCCTTGCTACACACTTTTGGGGAAACTGCCAAAACCAGCCAGGGAATCAACCATCCAGATACAAGCTTACATTTTAAGCTTTGTTTGAGCCCTTGGATCAAATTTCAACAGCTATCTACTTCACATACGTCCAAGAATCAGTCACATGAAGCATTTGAGTTCAAATTCAAGAGGGCATTTTTGGAACTTCACCACCAATTAGGGTTACGTTTTTATGCATTCACTAGTCCATTTGTAGCATATATAAGGCATAGGACCCTTACAATTTAGCTTTGCTCTTGATTTTTCCTTGGTTCAAGTTTCTGTAAATCCTATTTCTAAGTTAATGAAATTGAGTTTGAAATCTTGAAGAAAAGTCATTGGCCAATCTTGTTTACTGCTTTCATTTGTTATATGCTTGTTAGTTCTTAAAGTTCAAAACCAGTTTTCAAAAGAGGAGTGTGCAAAAGTTTGCATATTTCCTCATTTTCTTGATATTTTGCTAAGTCTTGTTCCAATCTTGGAATTCTTGGGCTATAGGGCTGATCATAGCATCCTAACTGAGTTGGTTAAAGTGTGGTGAGGCTTATAACTTGGGGATAATCAAGTGTGGGGTAACAAGTTTGCATTAATCAAGTTTTTCCAAGTTTCTGATTTTTATGATATTGTGCTTAACCCTTGTTCAATCTTAGCAGGCTTATTGTGGAAGCTTGTTCTTGTTCTTGCTAGCACATAAGCTCAAAATTCGTGGGTGTGGATGTACATCCATGAGGTTTGCATACTTAATCTCCAAATCTGCTAAAATTGTGATTTTTGGTGATATTTGTATGAAACTGTTGTTCTTGTGAATTTTGTGGCTTGTTCTTGCTTGAATCTGTTTATTATACTTGTTTTAGTGTTAATTGATGCTTGGTTGGCCTGAAATCTCATTGTGCTTTTGAAAATTTTGATTTGAAAAAGTTAAAGGGGTGTTTGGGTCTACTGGTTTGTGCTTGTAACTTGTTATTGTGTTAAGGGAAGGTGTTGTTTATGCTTTGTATCTGCTATACCTTTGTTTGAGAGTGTTTTGCTGCAAGTTTTTGGGTTTGAACACTTGAATCAATCAATCTGCTATATAGACCTTGTTTCTGCTTGTTTTGACCTAGGATTTTGGGAACACTTAGTGTGTATGAATGCTTAGGGATAAAAGTGGTTTAAACAAAGTTAATATAACCTGTTTGAAAGATTTGAGGTGTTGAAATTGGCTTGTGTGTCAAATACATCAGCAAAAGTAGAAAACTGCATGTGTTAGTGTTCATCAGTAACTTTCATTGCTTGAATCTTGCTTAATTCTTTTAACCAGTGCATGAAACCTGTTTAGACTTGCTTATTGGAGTTTATTATAGCTTTTGTGTGCATTTGGTTGAATTTGGCTGGCTGATTTGTGCTAAAACTGCTCTTAAGTGCTAAACTGCTTATTGTTCATGACTGTATCATGTCTGATGAATGATTGATTAAACTGTATCAATTGGGTGTTAGTTATTGTGTTATTTTGATTGTGATTGACTCCTTTTGATCCAAAGATCGTTTGGGTGCCTTTGTGAAATCTGAATCCAAGAAAAAGTCACTAAAGACAAAAAGTCAAAATAGTCAAGCAGTGGAAAAAGTTTCCACTGCTCAACATCCAAAACTAGCCCCTGCTAGTGCAATTTTGTCATCAGCTTATCAATAAGCTATTCTAGCTTATTCTGACTTGCAACAACTTATTTTTTGTGATAGATCTTCATTATTTGACCCATTTAAGTGAACTGGAGCTTGTGAGACTTTGACTTTGACTTTTTACTAGAAAACCAACTTGTTTGACTTTTAACATAAGTGCTTATTTGATTTTCTAGCTTATTGAGTGTGCTTATTTGAAAGGTCTTTGGTTTTTAAGCTTAGTTTTGTCAAAAGGAACATTTTGCAACTTGAATCAGCTTCTGAGGTGGTCTAGATCATAAAAACGACTATTTTGTCGTTTTGTGAATAAGTTTGTGACTTGTTTCTGGCTTATTAAGTGGGCTTATTTGAAAATTATTTTTGCAGAAGTCTTTGTTAGGTCAAAAGAAGGTTGTGTGTTAAATTTTAGCTTATGGCTTCAGCTTATGGCTTAATGGGCCAAAAAGCCCATTAAGAATAAGCTGCTTATTATAAGTTAGCTTATTTCACATTTTCATCTTTTGGGCCTTTGGAAAAAGTTGTTTAAAATCAAATTTTAAGTCAACCTGTGCTTTTTGGGCTTATTTTGAGCACTTTTTCTTATTGGGCCTTAATTAAGCCAAATAAGGGACTGTTTTGGGTTTGGCCCATTTTCTAGGCCCAATAGGGGTATTTAGGTAATTTCACCTTCATTTCTGAGTTATTTAGGTTAAATTAAGCTAGTTTGCAAGTTTTTAGAATTTTTTATAATTTTTGGATTTTTTAATATTATTTTAATATTATTTTATTATTAAAAATTAAAAGTCTTATTTTCTAGGTTTTTATATTTTTCCTAGGTTCTAAACACTTAATTATGATTTTTGAAACTTTCCAATTATTTTTTAGGTCTTTTAATTATTTTCTATAATTAATTTAAGATTTAATTGATTTTAGGAGTTTTTAATTGTTTAAAAATAGTTTTAATTGGTTTTAAAATTTTGAAAAATAGTTTTTAGCTTAATTAGAGTATTTTTGAGGTTTACAAACTTGAAAATCTTATTTAGGGCTTTTTAATAATTAATTTTGATTTTTAGGGCTTTAATTAGCATTAAAAAGTCATTATCTAATTAATTAAAAGGTTTTTGCAAGTTTTGATTTTTTGTAAACTCTTAGAATATTATTAGGGATTTTTGGTAATTTTTAGGTTAAAATTTTAATTTTGGTGGTTTTTACGACTTTACGTGTACGCCTTTTTAGACTTCGTTTAATCCGTCTTCATAACCGTCATTCTCTTCTAATCCCCTTTCTATTCTTCTTTTTTCAAAAATAATCACAAATTAATCCATATCATTACACACATAACACACTAGCCTGCTTGAGAACGAACTTACTTAGGGTCATTCACACACGGTTTTCCTAAATCGTCGTGCTCACTTGCCCTATTTTTATTGCTTCCTTTTCCTAAAGGGGTAATTTTACAACTATCATTTTGGCGCCGCTGCCGGGGGGCGTGTTGTGTTTTGATTTGGCATTGTTGTTTTTATACTAACCATAATTAGTATTTGTATTAGTAGCACTCTACTAATACGTATTATCGTTTTTCGGTTTTTGTGTGAATATTATTAATATATTGTATACGTAGAACAATAAATATACAAGTACTCCAAATACGTGAGAAATCACAACCTTGACTTGGGAGGTCATTACCCAATCATTGTATTCGAATCTCAAACCAAAGAAAAAGGCAAAAATAGATAAATACTTTCGTGAAGCTTAATCTTGAAATATATCCTAAGGAAAAAGGCTCTTAAGTGCTTCGCGCCGCCTCGTTTCCCCGCTTGCTTGTGAGTATTTGATTGTGAGAGTGAATCGAGGGTTTTGCCGCCCAAAGTATTACTAAGTATCATATATATTTTCTTGGTTTCTATTGATTAAACCCTCTTGAACGATTTGGTGTTCCACCATCGTTCTAAAGTCATCGAAGGCGTTCACTTCACGTGATCGTTTTCATTCCTTGAGGCTTCTTTAATCAAGAGATTTGATTAAGGAGGAGATTTGTAGATTTTTGTCTACTTAATACATTTCACCAAACTCCAAAAAGGTTAATACAATCAAAAACCACAAAAAAATTGAAAAAATACAAAACACCAAAAAGAATCTTCTTTGCTCGTCCCCTCGTTGTACGTAACGTTTATGCTAACTCGAAATCAAGCAAGACGTGCACGTAAACGAAAGAACAAAACTCCCACTCCCAACAATTCTAGTGAGGAGTCTCCTATTGACGAACCCATTGTAAGAGAAGCACCAACCATGGAGAATCGAACTATGATGGAGTTACTTCAAGCACCCACCGAGGGTTATGGAGAGGCTATTGTGATTCCCGCTATCCTTGCGGAGAATTTTGAGGTGAAAACGGGTTTGTTGTCCATGATTCAAAACAACAAATTCCGTGGTGATGAGAAGGACAATCCACACAACCATATCCGCCAATTCAATCGTCTTACCGCTACTTGCAAGTTTAAGGATGTCTCTAACGACTCGATTAAGATGATGCTTTTTCCGTATTCCTTAGCGGGGCCTGCAAAAATTTGGTTAGAGAAAGAGCCACCCAATTCTATATTGACGTGGAAGGATCTCGTGTCTAAGTTTGTGAACCAATTTTTTCCGCCCTCTAAGACTACGCACTTGAAAAACGATATTTCAAAGTTTTCACAAGAATTTAATGAAAGTTTTTCAACGGCTTGGAATAGGTTTAAGGAAATGTTACATGAATGTCCTCATCACGGTTTTTCCGATTTGCATCAAATTGACACGTTTTACAATGGACTTAATGATCATGAAAGGGATTATTTGAATGCCGCCGCGGGTGGTAATTTTTTGTGTAAAACGGTTGAGGAAGCTTTGGTGATAATTGAAAATAGATCTAAGGTGTATAGTCCTCGTAGCACGTCTAGTGTTCGTAAGGCTTCGTCTTCGGCTTCACTTTCTTTGTCTAATACCATCGATGCTTGCCAAATTGAGGCAAACTTGGAAAACAAGATTTTTGATAAGTTGAAAGGACTTTTGATTGAGTTTAAAGTTGGTGAACCAAGTGCTCCCGCTACGGCTAAAGCGGTTGAGGTTTCTTGCGTGTATTGTGGTGGAGGTCATGATTTCTCCGAGTGCATTACCAACGGTGGTAACACTTCGAGTACCTTCGCGGCCACGGGAAATTACAACCAAAACGGTCAAGTTTCCCGCTCTAATCAAATGACTCCACCGGGTTTTGGAACAAATCAAAATGCTAACAACTATCGCAACAATCAAGTTGGTTTTAAGAACAATTACAACAAGGGAAACTATGGGAATCAAGGAGCTAATAATCAAGTTTCAAACAAAAATGATTTTCAAAATAACAACAAAAGTTTACAAACATTGAAAGATCTTCCAAGTGAGTTTGTTGAATATGCTAGTGGGAATGATGCTAGGTTTGACAACATTCAAAGAGAAATCATTAGTCTAAGATCCGAGTTTAAAAACGACTTGAAGAAAGAGTTGAAAAATGAGTTAGCTAATGAACTTAAAATCCACACCAACAAGATGGAAGGAAATGTCACTAGGTTGCAACAAAACCAACAAAAAATGGAACAAGGGCAACATGAGATTAAACAAGAGATGCTTAAGGACGAGAAAAGGCAAACCGAAGCCGTATTGAGGCAATCTAATTTTGAAGATAAAATCTCGTCTATGTTTGAGGCAATAATGTGTAAACCGTCGTCAAGTGGTCTTCCTAGTAACACCATATCCAACCCTAAGGGTGAGATGAAAGTGATTACCACACGTAGTGGTAAGACACTTAAGGAGCCGATTCCTCAGCCAATTGCTCCTACGGAGGAAGCAATTGAGGAAGAACCCGAGGTGGTGGTCCAAAAGGAGCATGTCCCAATCCCACGAAGTACCGCTCATGCCACACCTACGGTTAACCCATTACCATCATTGGAACCCGAGATTCCAAAGGCTATGCCTACTATGCCTCAACCCACACCACCTTTGCCCTATCCATCGAGACTTAGGAAGGAGAAACGTCAAGAGCGCGACAATTACCAATTTGAGCTTTTTATGAAAATGTTTCGTGATTTGCACCTTAATGTGAGTTTCGCCGATGCTTTGGTCATGATGCCTCGATTTGCCGCTAACTTTAAGAGTATGTTGAACAACAAGGAGAAATTGCACCAATTGTCTAGTTGTTCGTCGGTTTATCTTAATCGCATACCTCAAAAAGTCGGTGATCCCGGTAAATTTTTGATCCCTTGTGCAATCCAAGATATGGAAGAATGCTTCGCCTTGTCTGATCTTGGTGCTAGCATTAACTTGATGCCACTTGCAATCTTCAACTCGCTCAATCTTCCTAATCTTACTCCTTCACTAATGTCTATCGAGTTGGCCGACCATTCCACGATTCCCGCATGTGGTTTGGCGGAAGACGTTTTTTGTGAAAGTGGGGAAGTTCTACTATCCCGTAGACTTTATCGTTGTTGATATCCCCATGGATCCTCAAGTTCCTCTCATTTTAGGTCGTTCGTTTTTAGATACGTCTATGGCTTTGATTGATGTTCATGCTAGAAAGATCACCTTACGTTTCAACGACAAGGAACTTGTTATACACGCAACTCAAAACTCTAAAATTTCTCATCTTTATTCCGTTGCAACCATAAAACTCGTTGATATGATTGACGTGGTTTGCGAGGAATTTTCACAAGAAGTTCTAGGTTTTGGTGATGAAGAAACTAGTGGCAATCCCACTATGTTGGATCCAATTCTTGATAATTCGACACCAACCTTCACTCCATTTGAAGGTGGTGGTTTTACGTTGGAAGAATGCAATGTTCCACGTACTTGTGACGAAGACCTCGACAACGATGAGGACTTCTCGATTATCAAAGATTTTCTTAACGATTTCCCATTTCCTCCGCCCGAGGAGGTTATGAGTATCGAGCCCAAATCTTCACTTGAGGAACCACCTATCCTTGAGTTGAAAGATTTACCTCCTCACCTCGAATATGTCTATTTGGAGGAGGACGACAAGTTTCCGGTTATTATTGCGAAGGATCTTTCGAATGATGAAAAAACCGCAATTGTCGATGTTCTTAAGGATTACAAAGGGGCGATTGCGTGGAAGTTATCCGACATTAAGGGAATCGATCCCAAATTTTGTACCCACAAAATCTTAATGGAGGAGGATTTCAAGCTCACAATCCAAAGTCAAAGGAGGGTGAACCCCAAAATTCACGACGTCATCAAAAAGGAGGTCCTTAAACTCCTTGACGCGGGAATGATTTACCCTATTTCCGATAGCCCTTGGGTGAGTCCTATCCATTGTGTCCCTAAAAAGGGAGGGATGACCGTTGTGCCAAACGATGCCAACGAGTTGATTCCCACTAGACTCGTGACCGGATGGAGAGTGTGCATTGACTATCGAAAGTTAAATGAAGCCACTCGAAAAGACCATTTTCCCTTGCCCTTCATGGACCAAATGTTGGAGCGTCTTGCGGGAAACGATTTCTATTGCTTTTTAGATGGTTTTTCCGGTTACTTCCAAATTCCCATCGATCCTCGTGATCAAGAAAAAACTACGTTTACGTGTCCATATGGAACGTTTGCCTATCGTAGAATGCCATTCGGACTTTGCAATGCACCGGGAACTTTTCAACGATGCATGATGGCTATTTTTCATGATATGATCGAGAAGACGATGGAAGTCTTCATGGATGACTTTTCCGTGTTTGGTGATTCTTTCACTTCGTGTTTGTCGAACCTTGAGAGAATGTTAAAACATTGTGAGGAAACCAACCTTGTGCTCAATTGGGAAAAATGTCATTTTATGGTTAAGAGTGGAATCGTCTTAGGGCACAAGGTCTCGAAAGCGGGGATTGAGGTAGATCAAGCTAAGGTAGACGTCATCGCCAAATTACCTCATCCCAAAACCGTCAAGGGAGTTAGGAGTTTCCTAGGCCACGCGGGCTTTTATCGTCGATTCATCAAGGACTTCTCGAAGATTTCTCGACCCATTACACATCTTCTTGAAAAAGAAGCACGTTTTGTCTTTGACGAAGATTGTGTACGAGCCTTTGAGATCCTTAAGAGGAAACTTACCGAAGCTCCCATTCTTGTTGCGCCCAATTGGAACCTCCCCTTTGAACTTATGTGTGATGCTAGTGATTACGCTAAAGGGGCCGTTTTGGGGCAACGTCATGATAAGCACTTCTTGCCTATTCACTATGCTAGCAAGACGATGACCGAGGCTCAACTTAAATACACTACAACGGAAAAGGAGTTCCTTGCCGTGGTGTATGCATTTGAGAAATTCCGACCTTACCTCGTCTTGACAAAATGCATAGTGTATACGGACCATTCGGCTATCAAGTATCTCATGGCAAAGCAAGATGCTAAGCCGAGATTACTTCGTTGGATTCTCCTCCTTCAAGAATTTGATCACACCATCGTTGATAAAAAAGGAGCCGAGAATCTAGCGGCCGATCATCTCTCTTGTTTGGAAGATCCTCACCAAAGTGTTTACGAGCCCAAGGAAATTACCGAAACATTTCCGCTCGAGACACTTGGTGTAGTGAATTCTAAGCTTGATTCTTCTACCCCATGGTTTGCGGATTTTGCAAATTACCATGCGGGTAACTTCATCGTTAAGGGTATGACGACTCAAGAAAAACGAAAATTATTTCGTGACGTCAAGTTCTACTTTTGGAACGACCCTTACTTGTTTCGAACTTATGCGGATCAAATCATCCGACGTTGTGTATTTGGCACCGAAGCTTCTAACATCCTTAGAGCTTGCCATGAGGGACCCACGGGTGGTCACCACGGTGCTAATCTCACGGCTAAGAAGGTGTTTGATGCCGGCTTCTTTTGGCCTAGTATTTACCGAGATGCACAAATTCTTGTGAAGTCTTGTGATGCATGCCAACGACAAGGAAAAGCCTCACAAAAAGATGAAATGCCACAAAATATCATTCAAGTATGTGAGATCTTTGACGTTTGGGGTATAGACTTTATGGGGCTGTTCCCATCATCTCGTGGTAATAAGTACATCCTCGTTGCGGTTGACTACCTATCTAAGTGGGTGGAGGCGAAGGCCTTGCCCACTAATGATGCTCGTGTGGTAGTTAAGTTCTTGAAAAGCTTGTTTGCTCGGTTCGGAACCCCTCGTGCGATCATAAGCGATCGTGGAACCCATTTTTGTAATGACCAATTCGAAAGAGTCTTAAGGAAATATGGGGTTACACATCGTCTTTCTACGGCTTATCACCCACAAACGAGTGGGCAAGTCGAGGTTTCAAACCGAGCTTTGCAGAGGATCTTGGAGAGATCCGTAGGGGAAAACCGACAATCTTGGTCGGATAAGTTGGACGATGCTTTATGGGCCTTTAGGACCGCTCATAAGACGCCCATTGGTGCACTCCCTATAAGCTTGTGTATGGAAAGAATTGTCATTTGCCTATCGAGTTAGAACACAAGGCTTATTGGGCCATAAAGCATTGTAATGATGATATGGAGACCGCGGGAAAACACCGGAAAATGCAATTAAATGAATTGGAAGAATTGAGGGATATTGCTTATGAAAATTCATTGATTTATAAAGAGAAAACTAAAAAGTTGCATGATTCTAAAATTAAAAACCGGGTATTTAACATTGGGGATCAAGTTTTGCTTTTTAATTCAAGATTAAAAATCTTTTCCGGTAAATTGAAATCCCGTTGGTCCGGTCCATTCACCGTGACTCAAGTGTTTCCTTATGGGACCATCGAGCTAGCTCAAGATGATGGTCCTAACTTCAAGGTGAATGGACATAGGTTGAAGCACTACTTTGGCGGGGAAGTTCCATCCTTGAACTACCTCGACCAAGTCACCTTCCCCAATTATAATTAGTATTAAGGGGATCGAGTCGAGCTCATGACTCGGTAATCAAAAACGAGGAGCCTCGTGGGGGAGTCCCATGCTTATCCGATGTACATATTATCGCTTTCTAATGTAGCTTACGTGTGGGGATTCGTGCCCTTCCAACCTTTGTTCCTTGGTTGTTTGTGATATGTGGTTTTTAGATCATGATCTTCACGATTGGAGCCTCTCGTGTTCATTTTATGGGAGCACTCGATCGTTTGCTTTGGAGACATTTCTCAATATCCATGATATATCCTTTTGATGTTCTAACCTTAGGTTTTTAGCACACTTCATAAACGGCTATTGATTTATTGGTTACACCCTTTCCATTCTAGATTAGGCATTCGACTATGTCTCTAGTATGGGGGTGTTTGCACCCCTAGACTCGAAACATTGAGGACAATGTTTAACTTTAGTATGGGGGGTGAATAGATACTTGCCTTGCCAAACCTTCACGCTTTCCAACGTTTATCTTTTTGTTTATCGTTTTTGTTGCAAAATAAGGCTAAAAATGGCCAAATTTTAAATTTTTCTCATGTTTTATAAGTGTTTGAAGACACGAATGTAGGTTTTCCGATGGCGAGAATAAGAGTAATTTTTGACTCGACCGTGCGTGTTGAGCACTTAGCTTTGATTCCTTAACTACACATTAGGCTAAGTCTCTTAAATGAGGACGAGAAATGATAGAGTTAATTATAAGTTACTATGCTAAACGTAGAGTACTCGTATTCTTTCAAAAACTCATGTGTTCTCGTTGTTTGCTTATTCTCCCTTCGCATGTAAATATTTTTTTCTTAATAAATATTGACTTAGCGGTTTAGTTAGGATTGTTGGGTTTCTAGTCTTTTCTAGTAGCTTCCGTGTAATGAAATTGGGAAGACATTAAGGTATCGCCAGCGTCACGGTTTTGAAGTATTGGCAACCCGAATAATCAAACGCTTCACCCAATAATAAGATTTCAAGTGCTCACCTAAATCAAGCAAACAATTTGAAGCCCCACAAGGCCTAAAATCTATGCAAAATTGAAAGTGAATCAAGCCTTAATCTTCGAAGCTTTAAAGATCCAAAATTCGCTTTAGCGTGAGGATATACGTCTTTGGCTAATAAAACCACCGATGAGGCGGATAATAAAAGGCAAGGCAAGACCGAAGTCATAATAAAAGCTTCATGGCGAAGTTGAATAAAAGATGGAGGTAAACCAAAGATAATAAGGCCCTTCCGTTAGGGGGCGTATAAAAGTCTTGGTAATAAGTCTCATGTTCAAAACCGTTATAAAACCGTGTTTATCGATTCTTCTTGTTGACTTAATTTTTTAACATCGTTGTCTATTAGGAGGGATTATTGATTTGATGGTCTTAGTTACACCGTTAGGACTCTATTTTTAGACCTAAATCTCTATTATCGCATAAGTCAAACAATGTATCCTCGTGAAAGATTTAAGACAAAATAAAATATAAGAGATACAACTTAGGAATAATGGGAGGATAAGTACGTGATTAGGGCATATGAGTAGTGTTAGCATTACTAACTTATAATGACAATGATCTCGTTGCACGCTTAGCATGGAATTGGAGTGAAAATCGAGGACGATGAAATTATTTCTAACAAAGCATTCACGTGTTCTTATTCTATGAACCTAAACGTCCCATTTTGCGATGAAAATCATACATTATGTCTATAACACAAGTAGTAGTAATAGTAGTAGTGTAGCTAGTTTATCGTTCAATAAAGTGAATAAAAATGAATTTTGGAGATGCTTTGATACTTTATTCTAGCATTGCGTGAGGGCACGGCAATGGTTTAGTATGGGGGAGTGATGAGACTGCTTTTATACATAGTCTCATCTTCCAAATAGGGCTTAAAATGCATTAAATATCATCAAAATACCCAAATATATGCTTGTGTTTGTTGCTTGTGTATTTTAGGTACGGATATTGAGAAAATGATAAAAGATCAAAAGAATCATGCAAAAACGAACACGGGAAACGAAGCCGCACAATGAACCAAGCCCTAATGAAGACTTTCCCAAGATCAACCCTTGAAGATTTGAAGAATTATGAAGAAGGGTCCTCCAAATTATGAAGACTTGACACTTTATACCCTTGTATCCTCATAATTAGAAGTTTGGTCCCTAAAGTTTGTCAAAATTACAAAAAGGACCCTCATCTTTGAAGAATTGGCAAGTTTAGCCCCTCAACAAAGCTAAATTGTCAACCAATATCATCCACAAAGTCAAATACATCATGAAGTCCTTCAAAGTACAAGAAATGACAAGTTTGGTCCTTTGAAAAATTCAAAATTACACAAAGGACCCTCAACTTTCAACATTTGGCAAAAATGGTCCCTCAATTATCAAGACTTGGCAATTTCAGTCCTCCAAAATGTCAACCATACAAGTCTAGACCATTATCATTGAAGAAAATACCAAACCAGCCCTTGAAGAATTCAAATATGGCAAGAAATACCCTTGATTTCACTTTGTAAAAGTTTTTGGGCCAAAAATGCAAAAAGTCCAAAGTTGATAAGACTAAATGTGGCGTTGATAGATTTTTCTATTGAAAAGACAAGGAGTAAAGAATCAAGGGGTTAAAGCTGGCCAACATGAAAGATACATAGACCAGTGACAACCTTCCACGTGCCCCACTCACTCAAACCCACCAATCCCATTCCACCAATCCTCCACATCATCGTCCACTCACAACCGGATTAACAACTTAATTTATTAAGTTAAATTTGGGCGCCTAACACATTTTTAAACACTAATCTGGATCAAATACACCCACTATTCACACATGAACACAAATTGGGTATTTGTGTTTAAGCCAAAATTAAACCACCAAATCATCCAGATTAGTGATTAAGCTTGTCATGAACATATCTCCACTTCAAAAACCCTTTCCACGTCACTCATGTGCTTACATGATAAACCCTTGCTACACACTTTTGGGGAAACTGCCAAAACCAGCCAGAGAATAAACCATCCAGATACAAGCTTACATTTTAACTTTGTTTGAGCCCTTGGATCAAATTTCAACAGCTATCTACTTCACATACGTCCAAGAATCAGTCACATGAAGCATTTGAGTTCAAATTCAAGAGGGCATTTTTGGAACTTCACCACCAATTAGGGTTACGTTTTAATGCATTCACTAGTCCATTTGTAGCATATATAAGGCATAGGACCCTTACAATTTAGCTTTGCTCTTGATTTTTCCTTGGTTCAAGTTTCTGTAAATCCTATTTCTATGTTAATGAAATTGAGTTTGAAATCTTGAAGAAAAGTCATTGGCCAATCTTGTTTACTGCTTTCATTTGTTATATGCTTGTTAGTTCTTAAAGTTCAAAACCTGTTTTCAAAAGAGGAGTGTGCAAAAGTTTGCATATTTCCTCATTTTCTTGATATTTTGCTAAGTCTTGTTCCAATCTTGGAATTCTTGGGCTATAGGGCTGATCATAGCATCCTAACTGAGTTGGTTAAGGTGTGGTGAGGGTTATAACTTGGGGATAATCAAGTGTGGGGTAACAAGTTTGCATTAATCAAGTTTTTCCAAGTTTCTGATTTTTATGATATTGTGCTTAACCCTTGTTCAATCTTAGCAGGCTTATTGTGGAAGCTTGTGCTTGTTCTTGCTAGCACATAAGCTCAAAATTCGTGGGTGTGGATGTACATCCATGAGGTTTGCATACTTAATCTCCAAATCTGCTAAAATTGTGATTTTTGGTGATATTTGTATGAAACTGTTGTTCTTGTGAATTTTGTGGCTTGTTCTTGCTTGAATCTGTTTATTATACTTGTTTTAGTGTTAATTGATGCTTGGTTGGCCTGAAATCTCATTGTGCTTTTGAAAATTTTGATTTGAAAAAGTTAAAGGGGTGTTTGGGTCTACTGGTTTGTGCTTGTAACTTGTTATTGTGTTAAGGGAAGGTGTTGTTTATGCTTTGTATCTGCTATACCTTTGTTTGAGAGTGTTTTGCTGCAAGTTTTTGGGTTTGAACACTTGAATCAATCAATCTGCTATATAGACCTTGTTTCTGCTTGTTTTGACCTAGGATTTTGGGAACACTTAGTGTGTATGCATGCTTAGGGATAAAAGTGGTTTAAACAAAGTTAATATAACCTGTTTGAAAGATTTGAGGTGTTGAAATTGGCTTGTGTGTCAAATACATCAGCAAAAGTAGAAAACTGCATGTGTTAGTGTTCATCAGTAACTTTCATTGCTTGAATCTTGCTTAATTCTTTGAACCAGTGCATGGAACCTGTTTAGACTTGCTTATTGGAGTTTATTATAGCTTTTGTGTGCATTTGGTTGAATTTGGCTGGCTGATTTGTGCTAAAACTGCTCTTAAGTGCTAAACTGCTTATTGTTCATGTCTGTATCATGTCTGATGAATGATTGATTAAACTATATCAATTGGGTGTTAGTAATTGTGTTATTTTGATTGTGATTGACTCCTTTTGATCCAAAGATCATTTGGGTGCCTTTGTGAAATCTGAATCCAAGAAAAAGTCACTAAAGACAAAAAGTCAAAATAGTCAAGCAGTGGAAAAAGTTTCCACTGCTCAACATCTAAAACTAGCCCCTGCTAGTGCAATTTTGTCATCAGCTTATCAATAAGCTATTCTAGCTTATTCTGACTTGCAACAACTTATTTTTTGTGATAGATCTTCATTATTTGACCCATTTAAGTGAACTGGAGCTTGTGAGACTTTGACTTTGACTTTTTACTAGAAAACCAACTTGTTTGACTTTTAACATAAGTGCTTATTTGATTTTCTAGCTTATTGAGTGTGCTTATTTGAAAGGTCTTTGGTTTTTAAGCTTAGTTTTGTCAAAAGGAACATTTTGCAACTTGAATCAGCTTCTGAGGTGGTCTAGATCATAAAAACGACTATTTTGTCGTTTTGTGAATAAGTTTGTGACTTGTTTCTGGCTTATTAAGTGGGCTTATTTGAAAATTCTTTTTGCAGAAGTCTTTGTTAGGTCAAAAGAAGGTTGTGTGTTAAATTTTAGCTTATGGCATCCGCTTATGGCTTAATGGGCCAAAAAGCCCATTAAGAATAAGCTGCTTATTATAAGTTAGCTTATTTCACATTTTCAGCTTTTGGGCCTTTGGAAAAAGTTGTTTAAAATCAAATTTTAAGTCAACCTGTGCTTTTTGGGCTTATTTTGAGCACTTTTTCTTATTAGGCCTTAATTAAGCCCAATAAGGGACTGTTTTGGGTTTGGCCCATTTTCTAGGCCCAATAGGGGTATTTAGGTAATTTCACCTTCATTTCTGAGTTATTTAGGTTAAATTAAGCTAGTTTGCAAGTTTTTAGAATTTTTTATAATTTTTGGATTTTTTAATATTATTTTATTATTAAAAATTAAAAGTCTGATTTTCTAGGTTTTATATTTTTCCTAGGTTCTAAACACTTAATTAGGATTTTTGCAACTTTCCAATTATTTTTTAGGTCTTTTAATTATTTTCTATAATTAATTTAAGATTTAATTGATTTTAGGAGTTTTTAATTGTTTAAAAATAGTTTTAATTGGTTTTAAAATTTTGAAAAATAGTTTTTAGCTTAATTAGAGTATTTTTGAGGTTTACAAACTTGAAAATCTTGTTTAGGGCTTTTTAATAATTAATTTTGATTTTTAGGGATTTAATTAGCATTAAAAAGTCATTATCTAATTAATTAAAAGGTTTTTGCAAGTTTTGATTTTTTGTAAACTCTTAGAATATTATTAGGGATTTTTGGTAATTTTTAGAAATTTTTAGGTTAAAATTTTAATTTTGGTGGTTTTTACGACTTTACGTGTACGCCTTTTTAGACTTAGTTTAATCCGTCTTCATAACCGTCATTCTCTTCTAATCCCCTTTCTATTCTTCTTTTTTCAAATATAATCACAAATTAATCCATATCATTACACACATAACACACTAGCCTCCTTGAGAACGAACTTACTTAGGGTCATTCACACACGGTTTTCCTAAATCGTCGTGCTCACTTGCCCTATTTTTATTGCTTCCTTTTCCTAAAGGGGTAATTTTACAACTATCAGAGGTCCACAAGCAATCACTCTCAAAAGTCTGTAGGAGAGAGTGATGAAGTTTAGGGTTTGCCTCAATCCTTAGAGTGTCTATGTCCGCACCTAGATCCCATATGAGATTTGTACACTCTGTCTTTGCACTAGGAAATGATTCATTTGTGCTCATAACACACACCGATGATCTTTTACCCTTTGGATTGGGATTTGGTAAATAACAACCTAAGTACATATAAGTCCCGGCCTAAAGTCTCTAAACATCACTCAATCTCTGGGTCCCCTCATTATTAAAAGAGTCCCAAAGAATTTATTCTTTTGGGGAGGCTGAATAATCACCCTCATTCTTCCTAGGGGAAGCGATAAAAGGCGACCTTTACCCTCATATAATTCACACTTAAAAGAGTCCCAATGAGCAATCCTTCAGGGGGAGCTGGATAATCACACCCAGCTATCCTAGGGGCAGAGAAAGGCGACCATTTCCATATCATGTTTCACAACTAAAAGAGTCCCAAGGAGCAATCCTTCATGGGGAGTTGGATAATCACACCCAGCTATCCTAGGGGCAGCGAACAACGACCATTCACCATATAATGTTTCACAATCAAAAGAGTCCCAAGGAGTAATCCTTAAAGGGGAGCTTGATAATCACACCTAGCTATCCTAGGGGCAGCGAATGGCGACTCTTCACCATATATTATTCACAAATTAAAGAGTCCCAAGGAGAAATCCTTAGGGGGGGGCGGATAATCACACCTAGCTTTCCTAGGGGCAACCAATGGTGATTAATAAGTGTGTAAACACTTATCCTTTTGCCACTAAAATCAAGGAAAAACAAGACCTGATCATGTGTTTAGTATCGTAAAAGTCGGAATTACGCGTGGTTTTGTGTTTTTGTGTGAAATAGGTACAAATGATCAAAAGGAAAGAAAACACGGGATTTCACGGTCAAATGTTGAAGAAAATTCCAAGAAAAAGACGAAGACAAAGTCTGTAGAAACTAGAAGGGGGGGTGGGGGGTTGAATAGTTTCTCTTCGATTGGTGACCAAATTAAAATTACTTTCAATTTGGTTTGTATCAAAACTATCTTTTACTTGAGGCTAAGTTGCATAATGATTAGGTTCAATTAAAATGCACTAGCAAGGATAATAAGCAAGTATAATGATAATGAAATAAGTAAAGAGCAAGGAAGGAGACAACCTAGTGGGAAGACACCAAGATTTATAGTGGTTCGACAACGAGGCTCTATCCTCGTTTCTACTCCACTCCTCGAGTACACCTACTCGATATTTCCACTATATCCACAAGCTCCCTTCTCGGCGGAGAAAACCTTACATCGTTGCTTACATTATTTTCCGACACTAAGCTAAATGTCGAGACCTAATCTTTAGCTAGGACCAATCTACACGACGTTGCCTACTTCATAATTTAACGACACAAGGCTAGATGTCGGGTTCTAATCTTAAGGTAGAACCAATCTTCACGACGTTGCCTACTTCACCATTTTACGACACAAGGCTAGATGTCGAGTTCTAATCGAAATCTAGAACCAATCTTCACGACTCTTCACTTTGAAGCTAAGTGAGAACTTCACACAACACAACTACTAATCACTTTAAAGTTTAGTGAGAACTCACAAGACACAACCACATCACTTTATAGTTTAGAGAGAACTCCTAATCAAATCTATTACAACTCAACTAGACTTATCCAAGTACACACATGTAGCTTGGATTTACACAACACAAATCCAAGCAAACACATATGCAATGGATGTACACAACAAATCCAAGTATCCACAAATAACTTGGATGAACACCACTAGTCCAAGTATTCATAAATACATTGGAATGACCTAAAACAAAAAGGGTATCATGATGAATATGACTAGCTCATAAATTCATCTTTATCACTACACTAGTGAGTGAGTGATCTTCTTATTGGACATGGTAAAGGAGGGGATCAAGAGGATAATCATATGTAAACATCCTTAACAATTTAAGTGATCATTTACTAATGATTATGCTATAGAAAATAGAAGAGGGCTGAGAAAAACGTCCAAGAGGCTTGCTGAAAAATGAGATTTGACCCACTATTTAAAGGAGACAAAGTTACAACGGATCTATAACGGCTACTGTGCGCGGTACCTTATCTCACCCCGTGGTACCATATCGCTAAGGTACCGCGTAGGTACTTAAGGTACCGCCACTAGACTCCGCTCCGTTTTTTGTCTTTTAGTGGGGTAGGAATATCTGAGGTATTTGAACCCTTCAAAGGATATTCTAACAGCATTTGGAATATGCCATTTCAAATTTTCATTTTCCATTTTAATAAAACATTTTATAAAAAAGAAAGTTTATTAAAAGTCTTTTGTCTTATTCACAAAAGTGAGTTTTAAGGATAATCATTTTGATGATCACTAAGTATGATTAAGAAAGGTTAGTGATATGATTATTACCTTGATGATAGTGTTAGTTAAATAATTCATTTTGTGTTTTACACTAAATGTGTTGTATGGTTTGTTGTGATCAAAACTAAGAAAGATTAGTTAACAATAATAATGTTTTTAGGCATTACTTGCATTAACAATCTCCCCCTTTTTGATTACGACAAACGATAAACTCATTTACGTAGAAACACAAACTATGGAATTATTAACTAGTTTATCACTATCATTTCTCCCCCTTTGTCATAGCAAAAAGGTTAGCATAAGTCTTTGAAGAGCATCGAACTTTGCTAGTAGCTCCCCCTTGGTGGTTGCTCCCCCTTGCTTGGGGCACCAAGTTTGTGAGCTAAGGTGACATGCTACACAAAGGTTAGTAGAAAGGAAAGAAACACCAATGTATATATGATCACTACCTACTAAGTAACTTGAGAGGGAGAAAGAGAAGAAATCTAAAATTAGAAGCAAGTATTTTGCTAAGTATGTCCAAAGAGGTAATTGACAAAATCAAACTTCAATCCAATGAAGATGATAAGCTTGTCAATGGGTTAAAGCTTTAGAATTGATGGAATCACCCATGAGCAATTGTAAAAAATTAACCAAGATCAACTCAAAGTAGAACTAATTAGATAGCACACAAATAACACAAAGGTTAAAAAAATACAACAAAGAAGATAGTCATACACATAGTATGAGTATCTAAAAGCAATAAATATGGAAAATAAACCACTAAGCATAAGCTAGTCTAATAGTGATATTTTCCAAGATTGCTAAAAATAAAATAAAACTAAAAAGACGACGATGCATCATTCGAAGTTTTGTCCACCAGAACGAAAACTTGAATAGGAGGTCGAGTGAGGAGGAATTCAAGAAAATTTAACTTCTCATACACATGAGCAAGTTCAATTTGTTGAAATCGGAAACAATCACACGAGGATCCATGATGCAACACAAAATTGTTTGATGGGGGTATGGCATCAAACTTAGGGTTTGGTGGTGGTGGGGTAAAGGGTTTGGGAGTGTTTTCACAATGCCTTGTGAGGTTTGGGTAGGTTGAAAGGTCATTGAGTTGAGGGGTATTGAAGGATTGTGGTGGTGGAACATGTTCTTTTGCTCCGGTGATGGGGTTTATGGAGTCTCATTCCAATACTTGATTGGAGAGAAGGTAGGGTTTTTGGGTGGTTTGGACGAAGATGGTTCATTCTTCTTAACCCAAACGGGTCGAACCAAGATTTTTGGTTTCCTTGAAAGCTTGGATGAAGAAGCTTTGGGTGAGAGGGGTTGTGACAAAGAAATGTCAAGGTTAGGAATGTAGGAGTTAGGCATTGTGAGAGTGTGAGAATGATATCTCAAGGTTATGTGAGAATGAGTTCTCAAGGTTGGGAAGGTGTGAGAATGAAATCTCAAGGTTGGGGTATAAGTAAAATGTGATCAAGTTAAGAATTTGAATACAAAATGTGTAGTGTCAAGGAATGTTTAGTCAATTTGAGTAAACAAGGAATCTTGACTAGGAATAGGGTTTTAAAGGTTTTGACCAAAAATTCGTCAAAAGTCACTTTCTGCCCGCGGTACCTTATAGGGGCCGGCGGTTCCATATCACTAAGGAACCGCGGGTCTTTAAGGAACCGCGTGCAGAGGACTTTGAACCATGTTTTTCCTGGGTTTTGGGAAAAAACTAAGACTTTTTCAAAAAGTTGCAAATCTTGGAATTTTACCTATATTAGAACCAAAATATGCTAGGGTTGCATAAAGCAACACATTCACAAAGAATGTCTTGACAAAGGGTGACAAAATAATTTAGATATCATTTTGAACCAATTTTAGTCAAGTTTAGGGGTTGTGATAGATTTAGGTTCAATTTTAATTTCAAATTAAAGTTGATTAGTGTGCACAAAAGGATAGAAACACACAAAGCTAAATCCATAAGTTAACAACATAAAACATTCATTAATGAGGAAACAAGTGCAAAGATAAATAAAACTAACTAATACATAGCTAGCTTATCATAAAATCTAGATAAGTGGTTTTCTTTGGCTTGATTGTTGTTGAAAACTCTTATTAAAAGAACTCCATCATTCATCTCCTAGGAGGAGGCATGGAGAACAATGTAATCAAGAAATCTTGCAAACCCCTATGTAGTCCATACATATCCATCCTTAGGTTTTGGATGAGGAAGTGGTTGTAGAGACAACATGGACATCTAGGACCATGAGTTTGTTGAAACCCAAAGTAAGGATCACCCAAGAGGAGGGAAAGAGGGACACCCAAAATTGGGATGTTTGAGTTGGGTGGAGGTGGAGGAGGCAAGTTCTCCAAGGGTGATGTGGGTGAAAGTGGAGGCATGTTTCTCAAAGGGGAAATGGGTGAGTGTGGAGGTAAATCCTCCAAGGTTGGTGAAATTGGTGAGTTGTGAGGGGTAAATGGTGAAGTCACCAAAGATTCATCAAAGTCATTCCCAAAAGGAATGCTTTGGATTGGTTGAGGTTGTGTGGTTACTTCCAAGGGTGCACTTAGAGTGAAGGGTGAAGAAAGCTCATTCATTCTAGAATTGAATGAAGAGGAGGTAGAACCAATGGAGTGGTTAGTACCATGGGTGGAGGAGGTCTTGCATGGTGCAAGAGGTGGGGAAGGTGATGAAGAAATGAGGATAGGAGCATTCTCATTCTTAGGTGAGTGGAAAGGTGAAGATTTAGGCTTAGCTACCTTAACCCTTTTTTTGAGTGTTTTTCTTGGGGTGGAGGTCTTGGAAGTGTTTGAGGTTTTGGTACACACCATGGTTGATTAGGGTGGTTTAAGGTTTAGGGAAGTATGTTTAATGTGTGAAGAACATGGCAAACAAGGTGGGTTTAAATGGGTGAGGGGATGATCCAAACTAGTAATGGGTTAAAATCATTTTAGGTGAATAATGAATTTAGATACCCTAGTTTAGGAAATGTGCAGTTTATTACTGAAAATCATGTAAGGTTTACACAAAATTAAGAAAACAGTGTAAAGCAAAGATGATGTCGTGCACAGTGACCGGCGGTTCCTTATCTAGGACCGGCGGTACCTTATCGAAAAGGAACCGCGGGTCAATATGGAACCGCGACCAGAAGGTTTTCAAAAATTTCCCATTCCAGTTTTTGATAAACCCAGATTTTTCCCAAAAATTTCACAAGCCAAAGTTAACTACAGATCATAATCTAATAAGCTAACTATCAAAAGGCATGCACAAAGCTATGTAAAACACAAACATGATGGCATAATTAACATTAAGGATCAAAATAAATAATAATCCAAGCATGCAACACAAGTTAATAAACAACTAAACCAAAGTGTTAATAACCAATGTTTAACCATCAAATCCAAACTTTGTCACAACTTCAAAGTCTTCACCTCCTTTTCTTTCCTAAACCCTTGATCATCTTTCCCAAATACTTGAACCCTTTTCTTGACTCCACTCGGTGTTCATGTCATTCTCCCCGAGTTCTAAGATTCTCACGATAAAGATGCTCCATATTGAGATCTTCAGGGACATCACTAGAAGGGTGAGGAGGAGGAGCTAAGTCTTCAAAATCATCCTCGAATTGATTTGAGGATGGATGGGAGTTACTCGAAGAATCAAAATGAGAACTAGGACCGATGCCATCACCATCACTTGGTGGCATATTGGTGTCCTCCTCATCCGGCTCTTGATGGTTGGATTTTCTCGAACCACGGTCACTTCTTGGCTTTCGTTGATACGCCTCTTGAATAGGCAACATAACCCGTTGAAGCGGGTGAAAGCGAGAAAGATCGAGTTGAGGAAAATCTTGACCAACCCTTCTAAAGAGGCGAGTAAGAAGCATAGCATAAGGGAGGTTGGTTTTGGGTTTGGAAAGAGCATAATTTATACGTCGAACGATGTAATATGTAAGATTGTACTTTTTGGAAGTAAACAGGCAAAACAACATATGCCCCATGCAAGCCGGGATATGATCCCGGTTCCCACCAAGACAAAACACATTTTCCCTAAGGATGTTTGCCCATTGGAGCATGTAATCCTTAAGGTCGCTTGAGAGCACTTCATACCTATTCACATTTCGCACATTTGTATGAAGGCTTCTCACAACGTTTCCACTACGCTCTTTCGTGATGATTTCAAGGATGAAATTTAGATCAACTTCGGTGGTGTCATTTGGAGGTTTATCGTTTGACTCCAAGAGAGCATCTAGTCTCCACTTATTTGTGAAACGACAAGTGCCTTCAAATGGCACACCAAGAATATCACCAAAGTCATCGAGGGAATATTGAATCATTTGACCATTCAACGAGAAACGAATAAAGATTTGGTCGTTGATTTCAAGCATGGAGTAAGTACTAAAGAACTCAAGAAGGAACAAGGGATAAGTTACCTCGTCTATGTAAAGCAAACAGTCAAACCCAATAAGCTCGTACATAGAGTTGATATAATTATCTCCCGCTATTCTTGGATCTACAATCCTACCCTCATGGAAACAACGAGAGGAAAGGGATGGAAAAGCGTTTTTGAGTTGAGGGGAAACAAAGGTTTGAGAGATGTCAGGCATATAATCTCTAGTGAATTGATGATCTTTTTGATATTGAGAAGGCATGATTAAGTACCTAAATTACAAACACAAGACAATATTTCTCCAATCACTCATATGAAAAATAAAAAGGAAAACGAAAAATGAAGATGTGTTATATCAATTTCTTGACAAACATAGGATTGAATCCATATCATTTTCATGTTCACAATGTGTCTATTCCATCATTAACCAAGAACACATGATCTATGTTAGATCAACAATGGATTAGAACATTGGTTTTTCAAAATAAGGTTTTTAGGTAAGCATTAACAATGTCATTACCTACTTGTTCATGGGTTCATCTCAAATCCATCATTCAACCAAAATCATTTAGCCTAAATTCGGATTTGTTCTACAAGTGGGTTTTAGTGAAATCTTAATGAATATCAACCTAAGGAATCATAGTAAGATTACCATGTCAACCCACATTCCTATTAAGGTTTTAATTCAATTTCAATTTTAAAAATCCCCAATTATGAAAGGATGAACCCTAGAACAAAATAGATGAAATTGAAATAAAATACTTACAATTAATTGATGTTAGATAGATGAGTGAAACCCACAACTTGGAATCAATTAATTTGAGTGATTGAAGGTTTTGGAAGCTTCAACAATGGTGGAAAAGGTAAAACCCGTCGGCTGTGTGTTTTTGGGAGAGAGAGAGTTTGGTTTGAAAAAGAATAAAAAACTCAAACTGGCGCTCTGACAAAAGTTACTGCCCGCGGTACCCTATCGATAAGGAACCGCGGGTTTGAGCCGCGGAGATAAGGAACCGCCTACAGAGGCAGGTTTCTATCTCTGAAAAACGCCAAATTTTGAAAATCCAGTTTTTCTAAAATACTTAAAATTAAATCATGAGCCTTTTATAATATCATTGGATCATCATAACACTAAGCAATATGCCTTAATGAAGGATTACGAGTTAAATCAAGATCGAAAAGAACCGAAATGGACAAACGACTACTCGTAGCAAAACGACTAAGTGGATAGAAGTCAAGAGAAGTGAATCAAGACTAGGATCAATGCTCAAGGGATTAATGACAATCTTCAAGTAGTTGAAACGAAGAGCTTGTGTCATATATAGTGGTTTAAGACGTGCCTTTCCGGCGAAACGATATATGGCTTTGGTAATGAATAAGCACAAAGCAATAATTCAAGTCTAAACTAAGATCACTTTCAATAATAGTCTTAGTCTAAACTAAAATATGAGCAAAGTATTAATTAACTTTCTCTCCCACAAAGGGCCTACTAACCGTATGGGTGCAAACCATGGAAATCATGCTTGATACTTTAAGCTTCTACTAACTCACTCTACATCACCCTAGTGAGTCAAGTATCCAAGCAATGAAGGTTTGAGAGGATAAAAGAAAAGAAACACAAACCACAAATAAATATCAAGGCAAGGATGCCGAGAATAAGCACATAGTCAAGTAATGATCAAAAGAATGATCAAAGGGCGTGTGGAAGAACGAAAGCGTACCTTGGCCACAAAGAGCAATCCATGAAGGAATAAATGCTATGCCCAATCAATGTCTATGATGAGTACTAAGTCTTCAAGGACTAGTATCATTCCCAATCATCTTGGTATCATCATTCAAAGATGTTAAAGATCAATGAAGATGATTCTTCTAAAAGTGCAAGTAACTCAATCCATAACCAATAAATTGATTGATCTTAATGAGTACCTACACAAAGCAAGATGCAAACTAGTAGATACATTTCAAAAGTATATCTAAAATGCATAAAGGCTACTAATCTTAAGTGGGATGCAAAATTATCAATTAAAAGACCTATTTTCAAAGAAAACATAGTTTTGACCAAAGAGAAACTTTAGCACAACTAGACCTTCTAATTTGAGGAGACAATGGATCGATCCAAGTTTCAAAGTACAATATACTTCAAAGATCTTAAGTGACCATCGCTCTGATACCAATTGTAGAAACTAGAAGGGGGGGGGGGGGGGGGGGGTTGAATAGTTTCTCTTCGATTGGTGACCAAATTAAAATTACTTTCAATTTGGTTTGTATCAAAACTATCTTTTACTTGAGGCTAAGTTGCATAATGATTAGGTTCAATTGAAATGCACTAGCAAGGATAATAAGCAAGTATAATGATAATGAAATAAGTAAAGAGCAAGGAAGGAGACAACCTAGTGGGAAGACACCAAGATTTATAGTGGTTCGACAACGAGGCTCTATCCTCGTTTCTACTATACTCCTCGAGTACACCTACTCGTGATTTCCACTATATCCACAAGCTCCCTTCTCGGCGGAGAAAACCTTACA
The DNA here is from genome assembly GCA_025667525.1 of Glebionis coronaria. Taxonomy (NCBI): domain Eukaryota; kingdom Viridiplantae; phylum Streptophyta; class Magnoliopsida; order Asterales; family Asteraceae; genus Glebionis; species Glebionis coronaria. The sequence continues at coordinate 166,868,891 of CM046882.1, read as the reverse complement.
TCGTTGCTTACATTATTTTCCGACACTAAGCTAAATGTCGAGACCTAATCTTTACCTAGGACCAATCTACACGACGTTGGCTACTTCACAATTTAACGACACAAGGCTAGATGTCGGGTTCTAATCTTAAGGTAGAACCAATCTTCACGATGTTGCCTACTTCACCATTTTACGACACAAGGCTAGATGTCGAGTTCTAATCGAAAGCTAGAACCAATCTTCACGACTCTTCACTTTGAAGCTAAGTGAGAACTTCACACAACACAACTACTAATCACTTTAAAGTTCAGTGAGAACTCACAAGACACAACCACATCACTTTAAAGTTATTGACAACTCCTAATCAAATCTATTACAACTCAACTAGACTTATCCAAGTACACACATGTAGCTTGGATTTACACAACACAAATCCAAGCAAACACATATGCAATGGATGTACACAACAAATCCAAGTATCCACAAATAACTTGGATGAACACAACTAGTCCAAGTATTCATAAATACATTGGATTGACCTAAAACAAAAAGGGTATCATGATGAATATGAATTGCTCATAAATTCATCTTTATCACTACACTAGTGAGTGAGTGATCTTCTCACTGGACATGGTAAAGGAGGGGATCAAGAGGATAATCATATGTAAACATCCTTAACAATTTAAGTGATCATTTACTAATAATTATGCTATAGAAAATAGAAAGAGGGCTGAGAAAAACGTCCAAGAGGCTTGCTGGTAAATGAGATTTGACACACTATTTAAAGGAGACAAAGTTACAACGGATCTATAACGGCTACTGTGCACGGTACCTTATCTCACCCCGCGGTACCATATCGCTAAGGTACCGCGTAGGTACTTAAGGTACCGCCACTAGACTCCGCTCCGTTTTTTGTCTTTTAGTGGGGTGGGAATATCTGAGGTATTTGAACCCTTCAAAGGATATTCTAACAGCATTTGGAATATGCCATTTTCCAATTTTCATTTTCCATTTTAATAAAACATTTTCTAAAAAAGAAAGTTTATTAAAAAGTCTTTTGTCTTATTAACAAAAGTGAGTTTTAAGGATAATCATTTTGATGATCACTAAGTATGATTAAGAAAGGTTAGTGATATGATTATTACCTTGATGATAGTGTTAGTTAAATAATTCATTTTGTGTTTTACACTAAATGTGTTGTATGGTTTGTTGTGATCAAAACTAAGAAAGATTAGTTAACACTAATAATGTTTTTAGGCATTACTTGCATTAACAAAGTCAAAAGACCAAAAGTGTGCCAAAGATCACGAAAACCGGCAAATCGACACGGATTTGAAGAAAAAAATCAAGGAAGCCGAAATCGAGCTTGATTTTAGTAGATTTAACCCAATGAAAGACATTTGGGATTAGTGGGTCCCACATTTGGGTAAATGGGCCCAAAAGACCATTTGAGGGAATGTTTTATTTAAATTTGAGCAAAAAGCCCACCAAAGCCCAAAATCAATATATACGGATGGAGTTGGGCCACAAAGCCTAATTACTTACACTAATGAAACGGAGGAAACAAGATTGCTAGATCAAATATTTGGTCAACTCAACACCAACCCCTCACACGTTTATTTACTTTCACCCCACCCCCACTTTTCGATAATAACAAGAAAACATTCACCCACCTTCATCTCTCCCACAAAAGATGCAACACCCATTTTACCCCAAACCATAATTTACCTTGATAAAATAAAATACATCAAAATAATTGGGGGTTTTGATTAATACGTGTGATTCACACGTTTAGGGTTAATTCCCCCTTAATTCGGAGCTTGTTAATGGTGGTCCTGTCCTCAAATCATGACGTGGCTCCTAACCCTCTTGTGATTGTTCCCACACGTTTCCACCACCAAATCCTCCAATAAGATCACTCCACATCACCCCTAAACAAACACAACAAACACACCCCCAAGACAGGTTGGTGATCCGTGTGACTTGGTGTGTTTTCAACCGCAAGATCAAGAGAAGAAAGAGAAATGATGCATTTAAGGGTCAGGATTGAAGACTTGCTCACGAAGATAATGAAGAAGGTTTTCTAGGGTTTTCCTATAAAAACCCCCCTAATTTGTGTAATTTGATTCGTGCCTTTTCTTTTATTTTTAATTTATTTTTATGCATTATTATATTTAGGTTTATTGTAATTTTCTTTTAAAAGTATTGTAATCAAATTTTGAGTTATTAATGAAATTTTAATTTCGGTTTAATATTGTTTCTTTAAATTTTATTGTAATTTACTTTTGAATCTGTTTTTGATTATTAATATTATTGAAAATAAAAAGAAAGTGGATTATTAATTTCCCCCACTGGGAAGTTATAAAAATCTGTTCGAAAGACAGATTATGATTATTGGTTCGACTGAAGTTGATGGTGATGATTCGGTTTGGTTAAGGTGGTTCTGTTTTATTCACAAAGACGGCCCAGCGCCGCTCTTCTCCTCAACGGAATCGACATCAGGTTCATTCCCTTTTATTTATTTATTTTATTGTTAATTTTTAGATTAAATTTATGTTTGATTGAGTTTCTGTTATATAGACTTTAGTAGTAGTCTGCTAGAGTTTGCTTTGTTATAGTTTGTATCTGCTTTATTTTCAAGTAAGTTTAGTCTGCTGGTTTTGGTGTTTTAATTTGTTTGATTTAAAGTTTGGTAATATTAATAGTGATAAATCTCGTTTTTATTTGGGTTTTCGTGTGCTTGTTTGGATTTTCTTATTTTGTTATCTGCTTATGTTCATTAATCTGTTTTAGTTTATTTAGATCTAGTGTGTTTTGTTTAGATAAGTTTAGTTAATATTTGGGATTAATCTGCTTATTTGTGCTTTTGTTAAATTATTTGCTCATCTGCTTATTTGCTAGTTTTAGTTTGGATCTGCTTATTTGCTTTTCTATTTATCTGCTTATTTTCTATCTGCTCATTGTTATTGATTAATATGCTTATTGTCTTGATTGGTTTTTGGCATAAGTTGTTAGGTTTATATTCCTTTCTTAGTTTTTCATTAATCTGCTTATTTTCTGTGAGTTTTATGAGCTTATTTTATTTTGCTGATTTACTAGTATAAGCTGTTTAGCTCAAATTCAAATGGTCTGAGTATTTTAAATTCCAAAAATATAAGCAAAAATTCGTCTTCTAGGGGACTCGAACCCTTGACCTTTCGCATAACTGTCCAACACCTTTACCAGTTCATCTAGGCTTTCATTTATGTTTAAATACAACTTAGGAAATTAATATAGGTTTTATCTTAGCTGCATTTTTATTAAATAGTTTTAATACAAGTTTATTACTTTTAAGTAAAAGTTTTATTTATATTCACTTTTATTAAAAGTTTAAAATAAAAACAAACAAAATATTTTATTTAAATTGTTTTACAATTTAGTTTTTAAATAGTTTTCAATTAATTTAGTTTTAAATTTCATTAAAAGTTTTTATTTTAATTTAGTTTCACATAAAATTAGTTTTAAATTTTGTTTAAGTTTCAAAATAGTCTTTATATTAGTTTAATTAATTTTGTTTAAGTTTCAAAATAGTTTTTATTTAAATTAGTTTAAATTAGATTTTTTTAAATTAGATTAAATAGATTTTAGTTAAATAGTTTTTAGTTTTAAAAATACCAAAAAGAGTTTTATTCACCAAAAACAATTAATCCACGTAAATTAGATATCAATTCGAGTGAGTCGAGGAAAAACGAATGATATATGATACACAAAATCTCTTACATTAAATTGGCGTCGCTGCCGCTTCGCTCATTACGATTGAAGATTTCGTGAGACGTTTGGATTTTGGGATCCGTTCAAATTTGAACGTTTATTTTCTTGTTACAAAAATCAAAAATACAAAAAAAAATCAAAAACTTAAAAATAAAAAAAAAATTAAAAATTCACAAAAGCAAACTCTTTCCTAAGATTTGCACCAAAAAAAATAATAAAAAAAATCAAAAAAAATCAAAAAGTAATACTTTTTCCTAAAAGTATTACACCAAAAATATTACGTATTATTGTTATTTTTCTTAGTTTGATTTTTTTCGTTTTTATTGTGAATATATATTTTTCTTAAAAAAAAGAAATACAAAAAGATTTTTCTTTTACTATATTATATTACGTAGCACAATTAATTTACCTACTTTTCAAATAAGACCTTAGTTGGGATTTCATCACCTAACTATTGTATTCGAATCCACAACAAGGAAAAAAGGGCAAAATAGATAAATACTAGTAAGACGTTTGAACTCGATATATACAAACTATAAGATGGGTATAAGGCGACGCGCTATAAAAGGCCGTCTAAGGAAAAAGGTTTTTAAGTGCTTTGTGCCACCTCGTTTCCCCGCTTGCTTGTACGTATATTGAGAGGGACGACCGATTATTGGTTTATCAACTCAATTAGTATTAAGTATATATTTTTGTAGCTTTTTCATATTGCACCTAGAGAGGGATAATCCCTTTCCTCTCAAAGTCGACCGAGGTCTCCTATCTCATTCCTAAAGTTTTAATTGTATGCGCACTCGCGCGCGTACATACATACCGATTGGTGTACCAAACACTTTCAATTCTTCCAAAAAGAAGAAGAAGAAGAAAAACAAAAAGACCTCATTCAAGACGATCCCGAGAATCGCGCTTTCGACAATACGATGGCAACGGATAATAGACCTATGATTGAGATTCTACAATCTCACGTTGAGGGAAACAATGACGCTATCGTTTTCCCCGCAATTGGAGCAAATAATTTTGAAATCAAAACGGGTTTTATTCAAATGGTTTCCGCTACACCATTTTTGGGTCGTTCCCAAGATGACCCCCATGATCATATCAAGAGATTTATCCATTTGACTAATACGGTTAAATACAATGGGGTGCCACAAGAGGCCATTCGTTTACAACTCTTTCCTTTTTCCCTCGAGGGACAAGCCCGTATTTGGCTTGATAAGGAACCACCCCAAAGTTTTACTACATGGATTGATTTAGAGACCAAGTTCATTAACTACTTTTTTCCACCATCACGGACCACCTCTTTAAGGAATGACATCATTACGTTTGAACAAAAATATGGGGAAACTTTTAGTGAGTCTTGGGACCGATTTAAGGAGCTTTTAAGAAAATGTCCACATCATGGTTTCACTAAAGTGCATCAAATAAATACGTTTTACAATGGTTTAACTCTTAATGACCAAGACTCACTTAATAGTGCCGCGAGGGGCAATATTCTTGTGAAATCCATGAACGAGGCTTGGGCTATAATTGAAAATAAGGAAAAAGTACAAACCAAGAGTGTTAGGGCCACTATGGCAAGTGCTAGTTCTTGTGAGAACGACAAAGGAATTGATAAGCTTACTTCGCTTGTTGAATCAATTGGTTTACAAACCAAAGACATAAAAGGTCAAGTGAATGCCTCAAAAGAAACTTGTGAAACGTGTGAGACTTGTGGTGGACCACATTCATATTTTAATTGTGACAAGGTTTACAATAATCAACAACAACAAGTTTGTGCTTATAACACCAATGCCAATGAGAGGGTTCAATTCAAACTAAATGTTGATGTTAACCATTTGTCTTATAAGAGTACTAATTATTTGGCTCCCCCGGGTTTTGTAGCTCCACAAAAACCACCCCCACCCGCCCAAAATACCCAAAACCATAGTACGAACCAAGGTCCTCAAATGGGTAATTTTCAAAGGAATGCAAATCAAGGGAATTTTAATGGTCAAAATCAAGGGTTTCAAAATAATAACCAAGGTTTTCATAATAACAACGGTTTTCAACCTCAATATCAAAACCAAGGTTTTACTAATCAAGATTTTCCTAATCAAGGTTTTCCTAATCAAGGGTTTAATCAAATGAATATGCATAATCCTCAAATGGACTTGGTTTTATAAAAATTGACCGACCATGAGCGAATTATGAGAGAGATGCAAGAATCGACCGATAAGAAATTTTTGACAATGATTCAAGCCCTTAGACCCTAAGGAGCCTTACCTTCTAATACCGAGATTAACCCTCGTGCTAATGTGAGTGCTATCATTACTCGAAGTGGAGCCACTTTAGTGGGACCTTCCATCTCTTCGCCCATAAAGGAGAGACAAGGCCCAGAGGTCATAATGAGTAATCCTACTCCCCCTTCGGTGATTCCTCCCACTACCACTCCTAGTACTAGTTCTTCATTGCCCAAAGAGCCCAACCCTAAGGTTGTTCAAGAAGCGAGTCCTTCTCCTTCTCAACCTTCAAAGTCTAAACCCAATATCCCTTATCCCTCTAGGTTAGACAAGGCTAAAGTGCTCACCAAAAATGACGTTCATATCTCCAACTTTTTGAAAATGATTTCCAATGTCAATGTTAACATTAGCCTTATTGAAGCACTTGCTCAAATGCCAAAATTTGTGAAAATGTTCAAAGATTTGCTTAATAAGAAAGAAAAAATGGTTGAGCTCGTGAACACTCGTTTAAATGAGAATTGTTCCACGATTCTTCTCAAAGAGCTTCCTGAAAAGCTAGGAGATCTCGGACGATTCGTGTTACCTTGCTCGTTTCCTCAAATTAATGATTGTATGGCTTTAGCGGATCTCGACGCTAGCATCAATCTTATGCCACTCTCAGTATGGAAACAATTATCATTACCCGACCTTGTACCGACTCGCATGACTCTCGACTTAGCTAATCGAACTCTCGCATACCCCGTTGGTATTGCCGAAGACGTTTTTGTTCGAGTTGGTACATTCACTTTTCCCGTGGACTTTGTCGTCGTCGACTATGAGATGGATCCTCGTATTCCGTTAATACTTGGTAGACCATTCTTACGATCCAGAAGAGCCTTAGTTGATGTGGCCTGATACTCGGTTTTTGCTAGGTTCAATTTTATCTCTCGGAATCCTCTCGAATTGATCTCGGCCTTAAGTGGAATGATTGTTCTTGGTTACTAAATAAAAGGGCTTGGTTTAGTTTTCTAATCTACTAAAAAGTTTAAATGCACGAAAATGTAAACTTAAATCTAAAAGCAATTGTATTAATAGCAATTAATTAAACTTGAATTAAAATTAAGATTAAAATTAAAATTAAAATTAAAATTAAAGGTTTGAACTGATGAAACAGTAAGGAACAGTAACACTTAAAAGTACACAAAGAAATTTGATTCGGAAGTTTTAACCTTGATTCGGAACTATTGATCCGGAACTTTTCACCCGGAAGTCTTCATTCGGAACTTTTAGAAATCCTTCATTCGGAACTTTGATTCGGAAGTTAGTTCGGAAGTTGTGTCGGAACTTTCATGCGGAACTTTATTCGGAAAATTGGTTCATCCGGAACTTGTACTCATTCGGAAGTTTTTGGAAAAGAAAATCATTCGAAACTTAAAACTCATCCGGAACTTCAGTTCATTCGGAAGATTGGATTCATCCGGAACTATCTGTTCGTTCGGAACTTTCTAAAAGGAAACTCATTCGGAACTATAAACTGACTCGGAACTTTTTTAGAAAACACTTTCATCCGGAACTTTTTGGTTCATTTGGAAGATTATGCTCATCCGGAACTTTTTAGTTCACCCGGAACTTTTTGGTTCACTAGGAACCTGGGGAATGAACAAGAACAGTATCTTCACCCGAAGAACAAGGAAAAACGTTTTAATCCAAAATCAAACTAAATAATCAAAAAGGTTTTACCAAATTAACCACAAATCATCTAATAACCATAAGCAACAAATCCCAAAAATAAAAACACAAATTCAACAACTTTTTAAAGATCAAATCAATCAAATAAAAACTTGAAAACTTGAATAAAAAGATGATGATGAACAAGATAAAATGGAAAGATTAAACAAGAACTTGTATTGATGATTAATGTTTTAACAATAACAAAACAAGGATTAAAATTACAAGATTGAAAAAAAAACAAAGATCAAGATCACCAAACACCCTAGTGGTGTTGGTGATGATACGAACTAAAAAAGGAGGAAAAGAAGGAGAAAGAAAAACTAAAAACTGGTGCAAAGTGTGTGAGGGGAACCCTTTATATAGGTGTTCCCTTTGGTTGGTGAGTGGGCTTTCTCCCGTTCTTCTTGTCTTCTCGTCTTTTCAGAAAAGTTGACGTTTTTGATTCTGATTCGGGATTTGTTGTCGATTAATTTCAACTCGTCTTTTAATTTCTTCGTTTAATAGACTTGAGTTTCTTCGACTTTTGTAAATCTCCCATCTTTGGTCCTTTTCTTCGATAAATCTTTGAATAGGCCAAGTGACTTCAAATCTTTTGCATCTCTTGGACAATAGACTTCATCTTGAGTCTTTTTCTTCGATAAATCCCGTGCAATCCCATGTTTTCTTTAATATTCATCCGGTTGGCTCTGAAAACACGATAAACACAAAAACCACGCATAATTCCAAACAAATGATATTAAATACGTGTTCTGGGCTTGTTTTAGCCAGAATTAAGTGGTAAAAGGATGGGTGTTTACACACCTATCAAATCCCCTACACTTAACCATTGCCATGCCCTCTTGCAATGCTTAGTGATAAAGCAGTTTTACACTTTTCTCATAATTAATCAACCTTGGCCTTATTAAAATACTACTAAAACAAAAATTAAAATACTAGGAGAAATTAAAACTTTAAAGTAAACAAAACGATGGAAATAACTTGCAAAGAAATCCAGGACTTACATTAGGGCTTTGGTGCTGCGAAGATTTATCACCCTCAAGTTTCACGTTCCCCAAACTAAGCTTAAAAACGAGATCATTGTTATTATAAGTTAGTAAATCAAACACTTACACACATGGCTTAATTATACGCTTAAACTCGCTTATTCCTAGGTGTATCTCTTATATTTTATTCTTGTCTTAGAATGATCATGAAGATGCATTTTTGGACTTATTTCGATAGTTTATTAAGGCTGAAAGAAAAGTAAGACGATTTGATAAATAGTTAGCTAAAGGACAAAATCTCTTAAAACTGCTTCTCGGGATATCAAAAAGTTCATATCTTGGCATAACTCGGTTCACGATTTGAGACCTTTCTCGGGCCGATATTTGGCATGTACTTCATACTTCATATCTTGAGAGACGTGCTTGAGATAATGGTCTTCTCATCGTTCATAGAGTTTCTTCATTTGGAGACTTTTGAGAGGTACTCCAACTTTGTTGACCACGACTTCATGATTATTCTTCAATCTCTAATTGGGATTTTGAGATATAATGATCCGCCTCCTTTTCGGACTTGGATCTATTTATGCTCATACCTTGTTAGGGTCTTTTCGGATAGACTTCTCCATCATCTTTATGGGAGTTGATTGCTTTTCGTCGTGAGTCTTGATCCTTCATATTGACTTTGGGAATAATACTTTTCACATCACCTTGGATCTTTAGCAATAAAATGGAATCCTCATGCCTTGTTAGGGCCTTTTCGGACTCGCCAATCTTCGCGCCCCGCTTCATAAGTTATGCCTTGGCTATGAACTCTTATCACTACCGAGCAACTTTTAAGCGATCTTGGGCTAGAAGCTAAGTAACCTTTCAAATCGTACGACCTTACTTATTGCAGATAAATTATTAGCAAGTGATGGGAGAATAGGCAAATAATTACACCAAGTGAGCTTGTGCAAGAATACCGACTTATAATTGACTCTATCATTTCTCGTCCTCCACAATTTAAAATCTCAAGTAATGAGGCTCGTGGATACTTAGCCTAATAAACCAATTAAGGTCTACATGGTTAAGGATACTAGCTAGAATAAACTTGGATAAGTTTATTCGGGTTGAGTCAAAATAAACGCAACTGGCCTAATATGTCAAAGACTTTTAAACTAGCTACACCACTTTATTAATATTTTTGACTTTATTGCGGGATATATACATATGAAACCAACGATAAAAATTTAAAAAATACGACAAAATGGCCAAAGTTAATTAAAAATTTGAAAAATGTTGAAAAATAGGATTTTCCGGTTAAATGAAGGCATTTTCATGGAAAAGTCCACTTAAAACTTCGATAGAAGTCCCCCCTACACTTAAGATAAACATTGTCCTCAATGTTTAAGCATGTGGGAAAAGTCTCCCCTACACTTATGACATTGTGCACGTTGGTTAACTCAAGTTAAGGAAGAGACGACTAAAGTGATCAATTTCAAATGTGAGTATGAAGAAAACTGAATCACGATAGTTGAGAGATAGAACCGGATTTCGGATAACACGGGAGCACGGTTCTTCAAAGATTCCAAGAGTGCACTTATCCCTGTAATCACATCACCACACAAAGACAAACACGTATAGAAGTCCCCCTACACTTAAGAGGTTAAAACATAAAAGGATAGATACTCGGGCTGCCTCCCGAGGAGCGCTTGTTTTTGATAACCGAGTCACGAGCCTGACTCGACCCAAAATTAGTTCATGGGGAACGTGGTGAGGGATGGAATCATCTCTTGAGATATGTCCTCACCAAAGTACAATTTCAAACGCTGGCCATTCACCTTGAAGTTGGGCCCATTTGGCTGAGAAAGCTCAATGGTGCCATAGGGAAAAACATTGGCGATGGTGAATGGACCAGACCAGCGGCTCTTCAACTTGCCTGAGAAGATCTTCAACCGAGAGTTAAAGAGTAAGACTTGATCACCAACGTGGAACTCTCGGTTCTTGATTTTAGCATCGTGGGTCATCTTGGTCTTCTCCTTGTAGATCAATGAGTTCTCGTAAGCTTGATTCCTCAATTCTTGTAGCTCGTTGAGTTGAATCTTGCGAAAATCACCGGCTTTGTTGATGTCGAAGTTAGCCCACTTCAAGGCCCAGTATGCCTTATGTTCCAACTCGATAGGGAGGTGGAAAGCTTTCCCGTACACAAGACGATAGGGCGTACAGCCGATCGGGGTCTTGTAAGCAGTACGGAAAGCCCACAGAGCATCATCTAACTTATCGGCCCACGCGGCGCGATGCTCTCCCACAGTTCGCTCCAAAATTCTCTTCAATCCACGGTTGGATATTTCGACTTGACCGTTGGTTTTAGAATGATAAGCGGTGGAAAGACGGTGATTAACACCATACTTTGCCATGACTCTTGCAAATTGATCGTTGCAAAAATGAGTCTCGCGGTCAAACCAAATCGAGCAAACAGTTGTTTCAAGAATTTACAAACCACCCTCGCGTCGTTAGTGGGTAAAGCCTTGGCTTCAACCCATTTGGAAACGTAGTCAACAGCGACAAGGATGTATTTGTTGCCTTTAGAAGAAGGGAATGGCCCCATAAAGTCGATGCCCCATACATCAAAGATTTCACATTCTTGTATGAAATTCTGAGGCATCTCATCTTTATGTGTGATCTTGCCTTGTTTTTGGCAAGAATCACAATGTTTAACCATCTCGTGAGCATCACGGTAAATGGTGGGCCAATAGAATCCCGAATCAAACACTTTTTTGGCAGTGTAGTTGGGACCAAAGTGACCACCGATGGGTCCTTTGTGGCAAGCCTAGAGAATATCCAAAGCGGCCGGTCCGTCAACACATCGGCGAATAATCAAGTCAGCGCATTGTTTGAATAGAAAAGGGTTATCCCAAAAGTAAGTCTTAACATCGTTCAAGAACTTCTTTTTTTGTTAGGATGTTAACCCTTGGATGAGAACACCACCCGCTAAGTAGTTTTCAATATCCGCAAACCACAGGGTGCCATCGAGATTGAGATCTATAGACATTAAGGTCTAAAGGGGGAAAGAGTCATTGATCTATTTGTTCGGATGATCCCCTTGATATGGATCCTCAAGTCTGCTCAGATGATCCGCGGCCAGGTTTTCGGCTCCCTTCTTGTCACAAATTTCAATGTTGAATTCTTGAAGGAGTAAAACCCAGCGAAGAAGTCTTGGCTTAGAATCATGCTTTATCATCAAGTACTTCAACGCGGAATGGTCCGTGTATACGATTGTGGTGGAAAGGACAAGATAGGGGCGAAACTTTTCAAAGGCATAGACAACAGCTAAAAGCTCTTTTTCGGTTGTCGTATAATGTAATTGTGCCCCCGTCATTTTCTTGCTAGCGTAATGGATTGGTTGGAAGTGTTTGTTCACTCTTTGTCCCAGAACCGCTCCAATAGCAAAATCACTAGCATCGCACATCAACTCAAAGGGAAGCTCCCAATTATGGGTAACCAAGACGGGTGCCTTAGTTAGCTTATCCTTCAGCGAGTTGAAGGCTTCAAGGCACTCTTTGGAAAAGATAAAAGGAGTATCTTTTTCCAAGAGGTGGGTCATCGGGCGAGCGATTTTAGAGAAATCTTGAATGAAACGACGATAGAAGCCCGCATGACCCAAAAAGCTTCTCACACCCTTCATGGTTGAAGGTGGAGGTAATTTGGCTATGACATCTACTTTAGCACGGTCAACTTCAAGACCGGCTTTAGAGATTTTGTGTCCTAGCACAATGCCTTCTTTTACCATAAAATGGCATTTTTCCCAATTCAGAACAAGGCGAGTGTCTTCGCACCGCTTAAGCATACGTTCCAAATTGGCAAGGCAAGAAGAGAAGGAATCCCCAAAGACCTAAAAATCATCCATGAAGACTTCCATGGTTTGTTCAACCATGTCATGGAAGATAGCCAAGATGCACCGTTGGAAAGTCCCGGGCGCATTACATAAGCCAAAAGGCATTCTTTTGTACGCAAATGTGCCATAGGGACAAGTGAATGTTGTCTTCTCTTGATCTTGGGGATCGATGGGTATTTGGAAATAACACGAGAAACCATCAAGAAAGCAGTAATATTCATTACCCGTTAAACGTTCAAGCATTTGGTCCATAAAAGGGAGAGGGAAATGATCCTTTCTCGTGGCATCATTGAGTTTGCGGTAGTCTATACAAACTCTCCACCCAGTGACGAGACGGGTAGGAATAAGCTCGTTGTTTGCATTCGGCACAACGGTGATGCCGCCTTTCTTAGGCACACAATGGATTGGACTAACTCATGGTGAATCCGAAATAGGGTAAATCATACCCGCATCAAGAAGTTTGATAACCTCTGTTTTGATGACTTCATGGATTTTTGGATTCACCCTTCGTTGGCTTTGAATTGTGGGCTTAAAGTCGTCCTCCATAAGAATTTTGTGTGTGCAGAAGTGAGGATCAATTCCACGAATGTCAGAGATTTTCCAAGCGATAGCTGTTTTATGCTTCTTCAACACGGCGACAAGTCGGGCTTTTTCTTCTTCTTTTAGGTCCTTTGCGATGATGACGGGCGACTTCTCGTTCTCTTCAAGGAAAACGTACTCAAGATGAGGAGGTAGGTCCTTAAGCTCAAGAGTGGGAGGATCCTCAATAGATGGTGAAACTAACGATGGATCATCATTAGTCACCTCTTTAGGAGAAGGAGGATCAATAGCAGTAACCGTCGGAGAAAGATTGTCTTCTTTGAGAAGGTTTTCAATGAGGCAGAGATCTTCATCCCAATTGGTAGTAGAATCGTCATTGTCTAAATTCACATCTCCCATGGTGGCTTCCAAATCTTTCCAAAGGAAATCACTTTCTCCAAATAAAGATAGTGATGAGTCGATAGAGGAAACAGTCTCAACATTGGGAAGAGAGGTAGGAATACTTTTACAAGCATCTTTGAAGTGTTCTTCACAAGCCTCATCAAGAACGTCAATACAATTAACACTCTCGTATGAATAAGGCTGTTTAGAAAGCTTTCCCATGTTGAAGACGATCTTATCGTCACCCACTCTCATGATAAGCTCACCGGCTTCAACATCGATTAGAGTGCGACCGGTCCTCAGGAATGGACGACGAACGATCAATGGCACACGAGGGTCCATGTCATAGTCAACAACGACGAAATCAGCAGGAAAGGTGAATTTGTCGACTCCTACAAAGACGTCTTCGGCTATCCCCACTGGATAAGCAACCGTACGGTTGGCTAATTCCAAAGTCATTTTGGTGGGGACTAGCTCAGGGAGAGATAATTTCTTCCAAACACTTAGAGGCATTAGATTAATACTGGCACCTAGATCGGCTAGGGCCATGCAATTCTCTACTCCCGGGAAGTTGCAAGGGATTAGGAAACGACCCGGATCACCAAGCTTGATTGGCAATTTCCTTAAGAGCACTGCGGAGCAATTCTCATTAAGTTGGGTGTTAGAAATATCAAGAAGCTTCTCCTTTTCGTTTAGAAGATCTTTAAACATCTTAGCGTATTTGGGCATGTGAGCGAGAGCCTCGGCAAAGGAGATGTTAAAATTCAATTGTTTAAACATTTTGAGAAAGTTTGAAACTTGAATATCATCCTTGCTCTTTTGCTTCTCTTTCCTCAACCTTGAAGGATAAGGTATATTTGATGAAGAAGAAGGCTTTAGGTGAATAGGATCACTCACAACCACGGGTGGTGGGGAAATAGGGGTAGAAGGTGAAGGAGGCGGAGAATTTGGGGAAGTAGAAGGATGAGGAATAGGAGCAGGTGACTCGTTCTCCTAGTCACAACCACCGGTGGAGGTATAGGAAGCTCGGGTTCCTTGGTACCTTTGCCACTGCGAGTAGTGATTGCTTTCATCTCTCCTCTTGGATTCGCAACGGTGTTACTCGGAAGAGTACCCGAAGAAGAGGGTTGATTACCTTGGAAAAAATAGCCATCATGTTCTTCAAGTCATTTGTTTGGCTATCCAACGTATTTCTCATGTCGGCTCTCAAATCGTTCCCTTGTTTGACCAAGTCTGCTTTAAGGTTGAGCACTTCTCTCTGAAGATTTCCCACTATCACATCGTTAGTCCTTATATAATTTTCCACTTCTTGGTGAAGAGCGGTGGGTTGGTTGGGAGGAGCGTTGTATGCGGGTGGTTGATAAGCAGGTTGCTGGTATACTTGGTTGTTTCGTTGAGGTGGTTGTTGTTGCTTGTGAGGTGGAATGTATGGTGTACGAGGTTGTTGTTGTTGTTGAGGAGGGCGATTAAGGTTTTGTTGTTGGTTTGGGTTGTTTGGGGGAAAACCGGGTGGTGAGAGGTAGTTGTTGGAGCGGTAGGTAAGCAAATTTCGGTCACCTTGAGGTCTAGCTTGATAAGCAGGTTGAGGATAGGTGCCATATGCTGCATTCACATTCTCAGCAGGGTAGTCTTGGGTGGCGGTACAAGTGGTGTAAGAGTGAGGACCACCGCATATCTCACAAGGTTGGCTGACAGCGTTAACTTGAGCATTTTTAGCGTTGTTGTTGTTGTTGTTGCTGACGGTGTGGGTGACAAGCGATTCAAGAAGCACAGTGATTTTGTCCAGTCGCTTGTCGCTGTCACTAGTGCTAGCACTAGCGACATTGGTCCGAACACTCTTGGTTTGCACACGAGACTTATTCTCAATGATATCCCAAGCAGCATTGGAAGTCTTAGCCAAAAGATTACCCCCCCGAGGCACTGTTTAGTGAATCTTGGTCACTCATGTTTAAACCATTGTAAAAAGTATTAATTTGATGTACTTTGGTAAAACCATGTTGTGGGCATTTTCTTAAAAGATCTTTAAAACGATCCCAAGATTCACTGAACGACTCATCGTACTTTTGTTCAAAGTTTATGATTTCATTCCGCAAAGCGGTAGTACGAGAGGGTGGGAAGAAGTAATTGATAAACTTGGTTTCCAAATCCGTCCACGAGAGAATACTCTGTGGCGGTTCCTTAGCAAGCCAATGCCGGGCTTGTCCCTCTAAAGAAAAGGGAAAAAGTTGTAACCTGATAACCTCTTGTGGAACACCATTGAACTTGACCGCGTTAGTGAGTTGCAAGAATCTCTTGATGTGGTCGTGTGGATCATCAATGGTACGTCCCAAGAATGGTTTAGCGGAGACCATCTGGATAAAGCCTGATTTTAGCTCAAAGTTGTTGGCGGCAATTAGAGGTATGACAATTGGATCCGTGTTGCCATCTACATGAGCTTGCAGCAGTTCAATCATCGGGCGATTATCCGGTAGAGGCTCATTGTTGTTGTTATTGTGCATGTTGTTGAAAGGTGGGTTGTTGTTGTTATTTTTATTGTTCGGAGGTGGTATGTTATTGATGTTTTGTACACCGGCCATGTCTAAAGTGATCGAGAGGCTCGGGCTCTTGATAAGACGTGGATCGAGTGCGCATACACCTGCAAAAGAACGAACAAAGAAAAGCAAAGCAAAAATATTTTTGGTTTTTATGTTTTTTAATTTTTTTTTGTATTTTTGAAAATTTTATATTTTTTAGGATTTTTTTTTTTAAATTTTTATGAAAAAATAACGTTCACGGGGCGGCGCCATTTGAAAATTTTATATTTTTTAGGATTTTTGATCTTAACGAGAAGAGCCGGCAGCGGCGCCATTTGATACTCGGTTTTTGCTAGGTTCAATTTTATCTCTCGGAATCCTCTCGAATTGATCTCGGCCTTAAGTGGAATGATTGTTCTTGGTTACTAAATAAAAGGGCTTGGTTTAGTTTTCTAATCTACTAAAAAGTTTAAATGCACGAAAATGTAAACTTAAATCTAAAAGCAATTGTATTAATAGCAATTAATTAAACTTGAATTAAAATTAAGATTAAAATTAAAATTAAAATTAAAATTAAAGGTTTGAACTGATGAAACAGTAAGGAACAGTAACACTTAAAAGTACACAAAGAAATTTGATTCGGAAGTTTTAACCTTGATTCGGAACTATTGATCCGGAACTTTTCACCCGGAAGTCTTCATTCGGAACTTTTAGAAATCCTTCATTCGGAACTTTGATTCGGAAGTTAGTTCGGAAGTTGTGTCGGAACTTTCATGCGGAACTTTATTCGGAAAATTGGTTCATCCGGAACTTGTACTCATTCGGAAGTTTTTGGAAAAGAAAATCATTCGAAACTTAAAACTCATCCGGAACTTCAGTTCATTCGGAAGATTGGATTCATCCGGAACTATCTGTTCGTTCGGAACTTTCTAAAAGGAAACTCATTCGGAACTATAAACTGACTCGGAACTTTTTTAGAAAACACTTTCATCCGGAACTTTTTGGTTCATTTGGAAGATTATGCTCATCCGGAACTTTTTAGTTCACCCGGAACTTTTTGGTTCACTCGGAACCTGGGGAATGAACAAGAACAGTATCTTCACCCGAAGAACAAGGAAAAACGTTTTAATCCAAAATCAAACTAAATAATCAAAAAGGTTTTACCAAATTAACCACAAATCATCTAATAACCATAAGCAACAAATCCCAACAATAAAAACACAAATTCAACAACTTTTTAAAGATCAAATCAATCAAATAAAAACTTGAAAACTTGAATAAAAAGATGATGATGAACAAGATAAAATGGAAAGATTAAACAAGAACTTGTATTGATGATTAATGTTTTAACAATAACAAAACAAGGATTAAAATTACAAGATTGAAAAAAAAACAAAGATCAAGATCACCAAACACCCTAGTGGTGTTGGTGATGATACGAACTAAAAAAGGAGGAAAAGAAGGAGAAAGAAAAACTAAAAACTGGTGCAAAGTGTGTGAGGGGAACCCTTTATATAGGTGTTCCCTTTGGTTGATGAGTGGGCTTTCTCCCGTTCTTCTTGTCTTCTCGTCTTTTCAGAAAAGTTGACGTTTTCGATTCTGATTCAGGATTTGTTGTCGATTAAATTCAACTCGTCTTTTAATTTCTTCGTTTAATAGACTTGAGTTTCTTCGACTTTTGTAAATCTTCCATCTTTGGTCCTTTTCTTCGATAAATCTTCGAATAGGCCAAGTGACTTCAAATCTTTTGCATCTCTTGGACAATAGACTTCATCTTGAGTCTTTTTCTTCGATAAATCCCGTGCAATCCCATGTTTTCTTTAATATTCATCCGGTTGGCTCTGAAAACACAATAAACACAAAAACCACGCATAATTCCAAACAAATGATATTAAATACATGTTTTGGTCTTGTTTTAGCCAGAATTAAGTGGTAAAAGGATGGGTGTTTACACACCTATCATGGTCGAATGGGAGTTAATCCTTAGGGTTAGGGATGAACAACAAGTTTTCAAAATGGGAAAAATCACAACTAAATCAAATGGAAAAGAGTCGGTCAATATGATTGATGTTCTTAATTATGATAATGAAGAGATTTTTATTAATCCTTTTAGAATTCAAAAGTCTAATCAAAATGATTTTGTGATAACTTCATCCCTTTCCTTAGAGCCTCAAATTTTTGAAACTCCTATTTATGATACCTATAGTGATGACACTTCTTCAAGTGATCACACTATCTTCGGTTTAGACGACCTATCTTTTGACCCACCCATTTTTGATCAACCAATATTTGATACCTACGATGATGACACTTCTTTAAGTGATCTTATTAACTTTGATGACCCACCCCATGATCTTAATGCACCTCATATCTCTATGAGTGATTCTTCCATGGAGACTCCTTTTGACTTTTATACTCCAATTTTAGAAGTCATGACTTTTGAGGAGGATCCTCCACTCTTAGAGATCATTCCTACATTAGAGGTTATTCCATTTGAGGAGGATTTAGATATCTTTCTAAATACCTATTTTCCTCACGAGGATGAGTTTTCCTATGACTCCGATGATACTTATGTTTTCACATCGAGTTTGGAAGAGGACGAATCCCCCACTTTGGATCAAAATGACATTTTGAGCTTTAATGTCCACACCTCTTGCTATTTTCCCATTAAGGAACCGGTGTTTGATCCCGGAATACAGACTTTAGTGCTTTCATTGCCAAATCACCTTACCCTTCATCATGAGAGACTTTTGACTAAGGATATCCTACTTTTCTTTACCTTGTGTGATTTTACCACCTCGGGGTTTATTTCCTTTTGTGATGGAAATTATGTGTTTGACCCGTGTGGATTTTTCTTGGGGTATTCCTTATATGACTTTGTTTCACCCTTTATCATGGAGAGATTTTCCTCCCTTGGAAATCTCGGTTTTCCCATGATTTTCCCATTTGAATGATGACATTTGGGAATTCGAGTCGATCTAGAGACTCGTGATAAATAAATCAAGCATCGTTTAACTAGGTTAGGTTTTTACCTTTTCCATCCTTTCCACCCTTTTTTCAATAAGTGTAGGGGGAGCCAAGTAGGTTGTTTGTGTTGTGATGTTGTGTGCAGGGACATGTGCTTTAATGATCCACTTTTGGTATTTTTGACACGACCCGTGATCCCGTGTTCCCGTGTACCCGGTTCTATCAAAACTATTGTGATTCATACATGTATATAAATAAAATGAATAAATGTAATCACTTTAGTTGTCTCTTCCTTAGCTCGATTTAAACAACGTACTCAATCCTAAGTGTAGGGGAGTTTATTCTCCCACATGCTTAAACATTGAGGACAATGTTTATATTAAGTGTAGGGGCGACTTCTATCGAATGTTAGTGGACTTTTCCATGAATTTGACCTCATTTAACCGGAAAATAAAAAAAAATTCAACGTTTTTCAAATTTTTGATCTATTTTGGCCTAGTAGTATTTTCTTTTATTTACTTACCTTTTGTCATCGCATCGTATGTATACTTTCCATTTCAAGAATAAAGTCAAAAATAAATAAATGAATAAAATGGTTTTAACCAGTTTAGATATCTTTGATATATTAGGCCCGTCGTGAATATTTTGACTCAACCCGAGTTTACTTATCCAAGTTTACTCTAGCTATTATCCTTAACCATATGGACCTTAATTGGTTTATTAGGCTAAGCATCCACGAGTCTCATTCCTTGAGATTTTAAATTGTGGAGAACGAGAGATGATAGAGTTGATAATAAGTTTAAGGGTTAAATCTTATTTATATGAGTTTTGTGGCTCTTTCTTCCCGCTTGTATATTTAATTGCTTAATAAATGAGGATTTTTGCGGTGTAGATTCGATATCTTAACTCTTAGCCAAATCTTTTATCTCCTTGTAATTAAAGCATGAACACATTGAGGGTGCCAGCGTTGTAGACTTCCGAATAAGGTGGCTCATAACCACTAAGTAGGAGGTATTCAGACCATGGGACCGCGGAATTTGGCCTACTATATATATCATAAATAAAAAAAAATAATAAGATTAAAACATGACCTCAAGGAGCCTTAGGGTGTGGGGCATGTAGCACGAACCTTTTCATTAGAGCCTTTGGGTGTATGGCATGGTAAGTGTTGAATAAAAATTGATCAAAAATCAATTCCCTTGTTTATCGTTCAAGGAGCCTTAGGGTGTGGACAATAGATGAGGAGCATTTTTACATCTTAAAGAGCCTAAGGGTATATGATGTGAACTTGCTAAACTCCACATAAAGTCAACATGACTTTGGAGGAATAATTAATAAGTAGTACTATTGGCCAAATTTTGGGTCCGGGAATTTATTCCCCAAATCGTGTTAAATCATCCTTGATGTGGGCTTACTTTAGTGACAACGTTTTTTAGGATGAGGTTAGGTTTTAAGTGTCGGGTTTGCACCGTTTTGCCTTCATTTTTGGACTAATAATTATCAAATAAGTCAAATGAGCCTATGGGTGAATGAAAATCAATAAAATCTAGAGATACAACGTAGGAATTGGAGAAAGAGTATTACACAATTGTCTTATATAAGTGGTTTTAACCTAAGAACTTATGGTAAACAATGATCTCGTTTTTAAGCTTGGTATGGGGAACGTGAAACTTGAGGGTGATTAATATTCATAACACCAAAGCCCTAATTTAATTCTTAGATTTCTTTACGAGTTTCTTCCATCAAATAATTTCCAAGTTAATAAATTGTTATAACTTTTGTCTCCTTTTAAATTTTTATCTTTTCATCATAGTAGTATTAGTATATCTTAATAAAGGTCGAGATGGGTTAATTATGAGAGAGAGATGTAACTTTATGCTTTAAAACTATGCATTGCATGGGGTCATGGCAATGGTCAAGTGTAGGGGATTTAATAAGTGTGTAAACACTTATCCTTTTGCCACTAAAATCAAGGAAAAACAAGACCTAATCATGTGTTTAGTATCATCAAAGTCGGAATTACGCGTGGTTTTGTATTTTTGTGTGAAATAGGTACAAAAGATCAAAAGGAAAGAAAAAACGGGATTTCACGGTCAAATGTTGAAGAAAAGTCCAAGAAAAAGACGAAGACAAATTCAAAAGACCAAAAGTGTGCCAAAGATCACGAAAACCGGCAAATCGACACGGATTTAAAGAAAAAAAATCAAGGAAGCCGAAATCAAGCTCGATTTTAGTGGATTTAACCCTGTGAAAGACATTTGGGCTTAGTGGGTCCCACATTTGGGTAAATGGGCCCAAAAGCCCATTTTAGGAAATGTTTTATTTACATTTGAGCAAAAAGACAACCAAAGCCCAAAATCAATATATACGGATGGAGTTGGGCCACAAAGCCCAATTACTTACACTAATGAAACGGAGGAAATAAGATTGCTAGATCAAATATTTGGTCAACTCAAAACCAACCCCTCACACGTTTATTTACTTTCACCCCACCCTCACTTTTCGATAATAACAAGAGAACATTCACCCACCTTCATCTCTCCCACAAAAGACGCAGCACCCATTTTACCCCAAACCCTAATTTACCTTGATCAAAAAAATACATCAAAATAATTGGGGGTTTTAATTAATACGTGTGATTCACACGTATAGGGGTAATTCCCCCTTAATTCGGAGCTTGTTAATGGTGGTCCTGTCCTCAAATCATGACGTGGCTCCTAACCCTCTTGTGATTGGTTCCCACACGTTTCTACCACCAAATCCTCCAATAAGATCACTCCACATCACCCCTAAACAAACACAACAAACACACCCCCAAGACAGGTTGGTGATCCGTGTGACTTGGTGTGTTTTCAACCGCAAGATCAAGAGAAGAAATAGAAATGATTCATTTAAGGGTCAGAATTGAAGACTTGCTCACGAAGATAATGAAGAAGGTTTTCTAGGGTTTTCCTATAAAACCCCCCTCATTTGTGTAATTTGATTCGTGCCTTTTCTTTTATTTTTAATTTTATTTTTATGCAAAAATTAGATTTAGGTTTATTGTAATATTCTCTTAAAAGTATTGTAATCAAATTTTGAGTTATTAATGTAATTTTAATTTCGGTTTAATATTGTTTCTTTAAATTTTATTGGAATTTACTTTTAAATCTGTTTTTGATTATTAATATTATTGAATATAAAAAGAAAGTGGATTATTAATTTCCCCCGCTGGGAAGTTATAAAAATATGTTCGAAAGACAGATTATGATTTGGCTTGAGTGAAGTTGATGGTGATGATTCGGTTTGGTTAAGGTGGTTCGGTTTTGTTCACAAAGACGGCTTAGCACCGCTCTTCTCTTCAACGGAATCGACATCAGGTTCATTCCCTTTTATTTATTTTTAATTTTTAGATAAAATTTATGTTTGATTGAGTTTCTGTTATATAGACTTTAGTAGTAGTCTGATAGAGTTTGCTTTGTTATAGTTTCGATCTGCTTTATTTTCAAGTAAGTTTAGTCTGCTGGTTTTGGTGTTTTAGTTTGTTTGATTTAAAGTTTGGTAATATTAATAGTGATAAATCTCGTTTTTATTTGGGTTTTCGTATGCTTGTTTGTATTTTCTTATTTTGTTATCTGCTTATGTTCATTAATCTATTTTAGTTTATTTAGATCTAGTGTGTTTTGTTTAGATAAGTTTAGTTAATATTTGGGATTAATCTGCTTATTTGTGCTTTTGTTAAATTATCTGCTCATCTGCTTAGTTGCTAGTTTTAGTTTGGATCTGCTTATTTGCTTTTCTATTTATCTGCTTATTTTCTATCTGCTCATTGTTATTGATTATTATGCTTATTGTCTTGATTGCTTTTTGGCATAAGTTGTTAGGTTTATATTGCTTTCTTAGTTTTTCATTAATCTGCTTATTTTCTGTGAGTTTTATGACCTTATTTTATTTTGCTGATTTACTAGTATAAGCTATTTAGCTCAGATTCAATTGGTCTGAATATTTTAAATTCCAAAAATGTAAGCAAAAATTCGTCTGTCAGGGGACTCGAACCCTTGACCTTTCGCATAACTGTCCAACACCTTTACCAGTTCATCTAGGCTTTCATTTATGTTTAAATACAGCTTAGGAAAATAATATAGGTTTTATCTTAGCTGCAGTTTTATTAAATAGTTTTAATACAATTTTATTAATTTTAAGTAAAAGTTTTATTTATATTCATTTTTATTAAAAGTTTAAAATAAAAACAAACAAAATATTTTATTTAAATTTTTTTACAATTTAGTTTTTAAATAGTTTTCAATTTATTTAGTTTTAAATTTCATTAAAAGTTTTTATTTTAATTTAGTTTCACACAAAATTAGTTTTAAATTTTGTTTAAGTTTCAAAATAGTCTTTATATTAGTTTAATTAATTTTGTTTAAGTTTCAAAATAGTTTTTCTTAAATTAGTTTAAATTAGATTTTTTAAATTATATTAAATAGATTTTAATTAAATATTTTTTAGTTTTAAAAATACCAAAAAGAGTTTTATTCACCAAAAACAATTAATCCACGTAAATTAGATATCAATTCGAGTGAGTCGAGGAAAAACGAACGATAATTGATACACAAAATCTCTTACATTCGTGATCCTTCACCTTATTACAAATTTACCAACTGTGTACCAATGAACTTCATAACAAGGCTTTAACGTTCATGAGGAACAGCTAAATGATGATCCATTTTCTTATGCTGGTGATGACAACGCTGAAGCTTCCACCATTGATCTCTCTGTTGTCTCTGATATTGAATCCATGCCAGATGATGAAGTTCTTATCATTGAAGATGATATCATCCAGTCAGGATGTAAAACCCGCATGCTTTTACCATGAATAGTAACCTTAAGATCGTACGTACTAGATTAAAACTTTCCTAATATAGCATGATTACGATTACGTGTTAGGATTTTACGTATTACGTACGTGTTAGAACACGATAAGTATTTACTACGCACGAGCACGTAATAATTATTTGACAATAATTAATCACGAACATGCGATCATGAAATCATGAACGTAATTAAAACACGAACTATTATTAATTACGTATATATATTTATTACGAGCGTAATTAAATATATTAGATCACGATAGTTACGTAACGAGAACACTTAAAACGCGAACACAAATAATCACGAACGTGTAACTTAACATCGAGAAACGGAAAAAGGTACGGGTACCCAAGTGGGGCCCCTACCCGCGGCTACAAGGGAAAATGGGCCAAGCCCATTTGTAAATTTTACTAAAGGGGGTTAATAATTTTCACTACTCATTTTTAGTTTTATAGAAGATTTTAGAAAAAACCTAAAACCCTCTTCCCTTATCTTCTTTGTGACGCCACCCTACAAACACCACAAGGAGGTGGTTTGTGATCTTGGAGCTTGGAATTTTAGTTGGTGATCGTGTTTGTTCTTCATCCTTTTGATCCACGAATTCGGTAAATAGTTATTAAACCTTTTCTTTTGATTTGATCATTTAATAAATCAAGAACATGTTATGTTTTTTACAAAAACCTAATTAACATCATGGATCTAACATGATTTGGGGTTTAATAAAATCAAAAGTATGTTTTTAAGGGGTGTTTGTTTTGGCCGCAGGCTGCACCGAACCCGAAGGGGGTTTCAGTTTGTCCAACCGACCACCACCAAGACCATACGGTCTCGGTTGGTATGTGTGGGTCCCACGGCAGCATCAAGGCACGGGGTACCCCGAGTTGGTTCGGGGTACGGTGTCGATTTCATGTCCGGTTCATGCTTTTTAGTCTAGATCCGGTTCATGGTGTATGTTTAGTTTTTTTATGTTTTATGATCTTATGTTAAAAATTAAATTAATAAAATGATATGATTAATTTAATAACATGAGTTAGGTTATTTAATTATTAATAATCATGAAATTAATTAACCTAAGTATTTTTATATTTTAGACTTATAATTAATTAATTATTTAAAAACCATGACTATAATTAATTAATTAACATGACTTAGGTTATATTATTAATATATCATAATACATGTTTTAACATAAGTATTTAACTATATTTAATTAAAAATATGTTATACTTTAATTAAATATTTTAACCTATAGTTTAATTTAATTACATGAAATAATTATTAAACTATACCTTATATTATATGACTTAGAAAAAAATAATCATGAGAACACTTAGGCTTATATACTTAGCTTATTTAACCAGCTTATTTCTAATTATGGAAACTTTCTATTTTTAAAAACTTAATTAAATAAGGCAGCTAATCTATTTATGGAAACCTTCTATTTTTAGAAACTTATTTATTTCAGGCAGCTAATCTATTTATAGAAACTTATTTAATTAAGGCAGCTAATCTATTTATGGTAACTTTCTATTTTTAGAAACTTATCTATTTTAAGCAGTAAATCTATTTTTGTAAACTTTCTATTTTTGGAAACTTTCTATTTTTGGAAACTTTCTATTTTTGGTAACTTTCTATTTTTGGTAACTTTCTATTTTTGGAAACTTTCTATTTTTGGAAACTTTCTATTTTAGGAAACCTGCTATTTTTGTAAAGTTACTTATTATTACACAGTAAGTATAATAACACATGAAATACCAGAAATACTTAATCAGATTAAACAGAATATAAGATAAACACAGTTTAAGGCTTTAAAACAGTAGAACATGGTAAGAACACATAAAATAAGCTAAGACATGACATAAAACCAGCTACATATTTAGTAAGCAGATACTTATTCATGTATGTATTTATGTAGCACTAGTGATTCGGAAGTAGGATTTCTCTCAGTTCATCTTCTTCGTTCACTGGACATAAGGTACGGATTCCCGTCCTTTCAGTATGGACATTCTTTCCTTATTAGGATTCCCCGTATGCAGCCAATTGTTTTCCCGTAGTATAAGTTATGTGTTTGATTGCTTATGTTTAATTAAGATTACCTACAGCCATATACATGCATGACCAGTTTCACCTAGTTATAGAGGTACCATAACCATAACATTAGAGGCACTGATGTTATGACTTCACCACGGCGGAGTGATTGCTCGTGGCGTCCCTTCAACTTTTGTCCATTTATATTATATTTATCATGTGGGGTGTATGGGTGCATCCTAGTTACATGTTTTTAGTCAGGATTTCATGGTAAATGTGGTGTGTGTCTTGCATCCTTCACAGGGAGCTGATCCCTCCTACCCAAAAACCAGTATATTAAATTAGAGGCAGCCCCACTAATTTGCATGATGAGATCACCCCTCCAAGTATTCATGCACGGTGGATTTTCATGACCTATATTGGCTAATGGTAAAATATGATAAACAGTTTTTATAAGATAAACATAAGACTTTCAAACTATAAAACCAGTTTATTTAAGACTAAACCAGGTTATTCGGGACTTAGTTTTCTTCCGCTGTTATATGTTATATGCTTATCCTATTCATGCTTTATTGTACATTCGTGCACTGAGCGTATTTGCTCAGCCGTTTTCCTTTTCTAAGTTCCCAAAACGGCAGGTACTCAGGGACGCTCGTAGACACTAAGAGTACGTGCATATGGACTGGAAGCTGTCTAGCCTTCTTTACTTTATGCATTTCCTTTCTTATGATACATTTGCTTTGGACATTGTTTAGTCCTTTCCTTTACTATACTTATGTTTGTGTGTGATGAGCTTTACTTTTGGACTACCGATGTTTTATTCCTGTATTTTCCTTTTATGGTTAAGTAATGTTTAGACATTTTTCCTTATATGCTTTGATGACACGCCATAATTGCATGTGACATTTCCATTATCAAAATGGGGTGTTACAATTATGGTATCAGAGCCAAGGCTTCGACCTGTAGGCTCTCAAATATGACCTGTGATTAGTGGTTAGTCACTACGGTCTTCCTAGAACTGACAGCTGTTTTCATGCATTCATCATTTTTAAGCATACATATACATGTCATTGTCGCAGATTTTTGACAAGTAATGGTTGGTAGAGGACTGACCCTATTTAGTCGCATGTGTTTTATCGAAACTTTTAGATTTGGGACCGACCCATAGGCGTCCCCTCTCTATGTCTTTTGTTTTGGGTGAACTGACTAGAGGCGTTTACTCTCGAGCATATAAAAGTTTTCATAAAACTGCATCATGCATTCATACACAAAATTTTCTTGCATAAAATTTTTCTCGTGAAATTTTAGTATAAAATTTTTTTCATGTATATATATATATATATTATGTTTTCATCTGTTTAATCATATGTTTTATGTTAAACTGTCAGATGGCAAACACAGACAATCTCTGGGCAATATTTGCAGTTGCGGATGCAGAGATGCAAGACTCCCTTCATCAGAACGACGGCTATCCTCCCCCGCCTAACATCTTCCCCATGGAAGGAAGGAATCGGCTCATGAGGGAATACTATAGCCTTAGACAGCAACCTGACGAAGACAGCAATGACTTCATGCAGCGTTTCCTTCGCTATGCTGGTATCCTGAGAGCAGCTGCGGGCACCACTGAGGAACAAGCACTACATTTTCGTTGGGCTCTTAATCCAAGAATCGCCAATAACTTATATGGTGCTCCGTTGGATACGGTAGCGCAAGTGGTCGAGGTAGCATAAAAACTAGAGATGCTGCAGGAGAGAGATGAGTTTGGGGAAGCTGAAAGACCCGACAAGAGGTAAACCTTCGTATTCAAGCGGTGACCAATCCGTATACTTTCCATATGTCAATTATTCATCTCTTAAATGTATCTTCCAGGCAGAAAACTGGGGACCGGTCTCAGCCGGCTACTCAACAGCAGCCTCATCAGCCCAAGGGAAACGGTCAGACTAACGACCGTTCTGCTACGGATAGGCGTGTCAGTAATGATAATTACCGTAAAAACGCTGGGCACTCCAACAGCAGCAGGTCCTAATACTAACGCATTTCCTTATGTTTTCATGTTATAACTCATATTCTGACACTTTAGCAAAACTTCTACTAGGAACCATGGAAACGGCAGGGACCAGAACCAGAGAGGTTCGCAGCCTAGCCGTCCAGCTATCACTGGTATTCAATCTTACGATTATCCGCTTTGTCCTTTGTACCCAATTACCATGTCTTATGTAAAAAGTTTTATCAGGTTCTCAGCCAGCCAGAGCACCTGCTGGAGGATACACTCATCCTCTTTGCTCTACTTGCCACCGTAGACACCCAGGACCATGTCGCCGTAATACTGATGCGTGCTTCAAGTGTGGTCTTCCTGGCCATATTATGAAGGATTGCCGTAAGGGCGAGATGGAGGGTACATCGGGACATGCTGATACCAAGCCGCCTCCTACTGCCGGGCGTGTCTACACGACATCTCGAGACCAGGACAACAAGTCTACAGGTACCATCATTGGAATCTTGTATATGTATGGTCAAGCTGCATGTGTTCTTTTTGATACAGGTGCTACTCACTCGGTTATTTCTACTGCTTATGCTAAGAACATTAGGATGCCTCCCATGCCACTAGAAAATAGGCATACTATTTCCACGCCTTTGAGGGACTCTGTATTAATCACCCATGTATACAAGAGTCTTCCCCTAGAATTTGACGATAAGGTTCGACCTGTCGACGCACTTCCGCTGGACATGAATGACTTCGACATGATTTTGGGCATGGATTGGGTATCCAAGCATCATGCTACCATAGACTGCCATTCATATCGAGTTATCTTCGGTGATGTTAATGCACCAGAGTACATTCATAATGGGTTCATACCCGGACGGTCTGTACAAGTCATATCTACCCTGCAAGCGCGGGCACTACTGTCACATGGCTGCGAGGGTTACCTAGCTACGGTTCACGACATGGATGCGGAATCCCCATCAATTCAGGATCAACCTATAGTGTCGTAATTCCAAGATGTTTTTCCAGTAGAACTTCCGGGCATACCACCTGCACGAGAAGTGGAATTCAGTATCGAGCTTATTCCAGGAGCTGAACCAATATCCAAGGCTCCTTATCGCATGGCTCCCATAGAGCTGAAGGATCAACTGCAAGAACTTCTTGAAAGAGGTTTCATTCGATCGAGCGCATCTCCATGGGGCGTACCGGTCTTGTTCGTTAAGAAGAAGGACGGCAATATGCGTCTTTGTATAGACTATCGCGAGCTCAACAAGATTACCATTCGGAATAGATATCCACTGCCACGTATTGACGATCTGTTTGACCAACTCCAAGGGGCCAAACACTTCTCCAAGATCGATATCAGCTACGGTCAAGGAGCAGGACATCGCTAAGACTGCTTTTCGTACCCGCTATGACCACTACGAGTTTGTAGTTATGCCATTTGGCCTAACAAATGCTCCAGCAGTGTTCATGGATTTGATGAACAAAATCTTCCATGAATTTCTGGACAAGTTCGTCATTGTCTTTATCGATGACATCCTGGTTTTCTCAAAGTCCAAGGAGGAACACGAAGACCATCTTCGTACAGTACTACAGATTCTTCGCCAGAAGCAATTGTATGCTAAATTCTCCAAGTGTGAGTTCTGGTTAGACAAGGTGGCATTCTTAGGTCACATTGTATCAGCAGAAGGAATCACTATGGATCCAGCGAAGGTTGAGGCCATTACTAAGTGGCCAAGGCCGACATCAGCGACGGAAGTCCGCAGTTTCTTAGGCTTAGTTGGCTATTACCGTAGGTTCGTGGAGAACTTTTCCCGCCTAGCACTACCATTGACCAAACTGATGCGGAAAGGGGTGAAACTCGTCTTGACTGAAGATCGAGAGAAGAGCTTTGAAGACCTGAAGCAGAAGCTAGTATCTGCACCTATTCTTACTCTACCATCTGGTACGGGTGGATTTCAAATCTACAGCGATGCATCGGGGAAGGGAATTGGCTGTGTTCTCATGCAACATGGGAAAGTGATCGCGTATGCTTCACGGCAGCTTAAGCCTTATGAAGAAAATTACCCCACGCATGACCTGGAACTTGCTGCAGTCATGTTTGCATTGAAGATATGGAGGCACCACTTATATGGAGAATCATGTGACATTTTCACGGACCATAAGAGCTTGAAGTATATCTTCACTCAGCGTGAATTGAACATGAGGCGGAGGAGATGGTTAGAGCTGTTGAAAGATTATGACGTTAATCTACAGTATCATCCCAGAAAGACAAATGTAGTAGCAGATGCTCTTAGCAGGAAGTCCAGAATGATCAACGGCTTTAAAATCGAAGAGGAAATCATCAGAGACTTGGAGCGACTAGACATCGAGATCATGGTACGTGGACAGCACGGTTACTGGGCTAATCTTAGAGTAGAACCCGAGTTTCTCTCTAAGATCAAGGAAGCTCAGAAGGATCACGGAGAAATCTGGGCGATAATACAGAATTTGGAGAAGCAGACAGAATTCAGAGTAGATGCAGATGGTATCGTATTGGCAGGGCACGAGACTTTGTGTTCCTGATGACCAAGAACTCCAGGAAGCTTTGTTAGCTGAAGCTCACAGCTCCCCATTCTCTATACATCCTGGTTCGACTAAGATGTACCATGACATCAAGCAGTACTTTTGGTGGAGTGGTATGAAACAGGATGTGGCCTCTTACGTCTCGAAATGTCTTACCTGCCAGCAGGTTAAGATCGAGCATCAATGATCTGGCGGTATCCTTCAACTGTTAGATATCCCAGAGTGGAAGTGGGACAAAATCACCATGGATATTGTTACTGGTCTTCCGCCTACCAAGAGGAAGCATGATGCAATTTGGGTTATCGTAGATCGACTTACCAAATCAGCTCATTTCTTACCGATCCGCAAGGAAGATCCGGTAAGTAAACTCGCAGATACGTACGGAAGAGAGATCATGGGACTCCACGGTGCACCATCCAGCATCGTCTCAGACATAGATCCTTGATTCACTTCGCGCTTTTGGAAAAGTCTACAGAAAGCTTGGGGTACACAACTTAAGCTTAGCACGGCTTTTCATCCTCAAACGGACGGACAGTCGGAGCGAACCATTCAGACATTGGAGGATATGTTGAGGTCTTGTGCGTTGGAATGGACGGGTAATTGGGACGATTACATATGTTTGGTGGAATTTGCATACAACAACAGTTGACACGCAAGTATCAAGTGTGCTCCATTTGAGATGTTGTATGGCAGAAAGTATCGCGCCCCAATCTGCTGGGATCAGGTTGGTGAGCAAACACTTGAAGGACCGGAAATCATAGAGATGACCAATGAGAAGATCGCAGTAGCTAAGCAGAAAATTCAGGAGGCACGGTCACGTCAGAAGAGTTACGCCGATAAGCATCGTAGGGATATACACTTTAACGTAGGAGATCACGTCTTCCATAAGGTTTCGTCGGCACGTGGTGTTAGACGCTTCGGGATTAAAGGGAAGCTCAGTCCTCGTTTCATCGGACCGTTTGATATCATTGAACGAGTTGGTGAAGTATCTTACCGATTGGCGTTACCTCCGCAGCTTTCGCATGTGCACAATGTGTTTCATGTGTCCTTACTCAGAGGGTACCATTATCATCCCCTTCACATGGTTCAGTATCACTGGAACAGATATGTGAAGATCTCACTTTTATAGAAGAACCCAAACGAGTTCTTGACAGACAAGAACGATTCATGAGAAAGAAGACGATTCCATTCGTCAAAATTCTATGGAGGGATCATACCGAGCGGGAAGCCACTTGGGAAACAGAGGAGTCTATCCGGGCTTCTTACCCTCATTTCATATTTTGAATTCGGGTATGTTCTTCTTTTCCAGTTTACTTTATCTATAATTCGGGGACGAATTATTCTTTTTAGGGGGGAAGAGTTGTAAAACCCGCATGCTTTTACCATGAATAGTACCATTAAGATCGTACGTGCTAGATTAAAACTTTCCTAATATAGCATGATTACGATTACGTGTTAGGATTTTACGTATTACATACGTGTTAGAACACGATAAGTATTTACTACGCACGAGCACGTAATAAGTATTTGAAAATAATTAATCACGAACATGCGATCATGAAATCATGAACGTAATTAAAACACGAACTATTATTAATTACGTATATATATTTATTACGAGCGTAATTAAATATATTAGATCACGATAGTTACGTAACGAGAACACTTAAAACGCGAACACAAATAATCACGAACGTGTAACTTAACATCGAGACACGGAAAAAGGTACGGGTACCCCAAGTGGGGCCCCTACCCGCGGCTACAAGGACAAATGAGCCAAGCCCATTTGTAAATTTTACTAAAGGGGGTTAATAATTTTTCACTACTCATTTTTAGTTTTATAGAAGATTTTAGAAAAAACCTAAAACCCTCTTCCCTTTTCTTCTTTATGCCGCCACCCTACAAACACCACAAGGAGGTGGTTTGTGATCTTGGATCTTGGAATTTTAGTTGGTGATCGTGTTTGTTCTTCATCCTTTTGATCCACGAATTCGGTAAATACTTTTTAAACCTTTTCTTTTGAATTGATCATTTAATAAATCAAGAACATGTTATGTTTTTTACAAAAACCAAATTAACATCATGGATCTAACATGATTTTGGGTTTAATAAAATCAAAAGTATGTTTTTAAGGGGTGTTTGTTTTGGCCGCAGGCTGCACCGAACCCGAAGGGGGTTTCGGTTTGGCCAACCGACCACCACCAAGACCATACGGTCTCGGTTGGTGTGTGTGGGTCCCACGGCAGCATCAAGGCATGGGGTACCCCGAGTTGGTTCGGGGTACGGTGTTGATTTCATGTCCGGTTCATGCTTTTTAATCTAGATCCGGTTCATGGTGTATGTTTAGTTTTTTTATGTTTTATGATCATATGTTAAAAATTAAATTAATAAAATGATATGATTAATTTAATAACATGACTTAGGTTATTTAATTATTAATAATCATGAAATTAATTAACCTAAGTATTTTTATATTTTAGACTTATAATTAATTAATTATTTAAAAACCATGACTATAATTAATTAATTAACATGACTTAGGTTATATTATTAATATATCATAATACATGTTTTTGTTGGGTCAAAAAGTTGATGTGGCAGAAACTCAAAAACGAAGAAAACATGAAGATATTGTCTAAGCGTTGTCAAGAGCAATTTAGGCGTTGACAAGAACAAATCCAGCGTTGTTGGCTCAAGAGTTGTCATGTACAATTTAAGCATTGTTACATGCAATTCAAGAGTTGATAGAAACGTAGACAAGAAGCTTATGGAAGCTTCTATTTAGATAAACATGCAAGATATATTCTGCATAAGTTTATTTAAATAGAAGATTTACTTGTTTATTTGTTATTATCTCTTGTAAACCCTAATCCTTACACTATAAAAGGAACCAAGGGTCTTAGGTTTTTTTCATCAATTCATTCACAATGTAAACCTAAAAGCATGTGTCGACTACACGTGGGATTCATTGTATACACGTCTAGTGATTGTTTGTTATTAATATAATGAACAATCCAATTGTTTTAATTCATGTTCTTGTGCCCTAAACACCTTGTTAATGTGTCATGTTCTAATTCCGCTTTGAGTATCTAATCATATGAACATGGTGCATTCCTAGTAGCTTCAAAGATCCGGAAACCAAGGTTTCCACAATTGGTATCAGAGCCTCGTGGCTCGTGATGCTAGGACCAAAAATCCGTCTAGGATTTTTCTGGACGTTTTTGTGTGCGCAGCAGTATTCAGAAGGTCGTAACTTTCGACTGAACCGTTGGATCGTCACGAAATTTTATATGTGTGTTCTACATACATATATCTAAACATCCACCGGAGGGATTGTCCTGTTTTATCCCCAATCAAAAGTTATTAAGCGTCTAAGTCGGCTGCAGACATGATTTTCAGATTTCTTGTTTACATAAAATAATGATTTAGGGTTTTCTAAAAACCCTAGATCAATTCTAAACAGCAAGAAACGATTTGCAGCAGTGTTGTGTTGTGTAGTAGGATGCAAGACAAGGGTTTTTCACAAACCCTAGTTCTATAATTCAAGGATCAATAGCAGAAGAACCTTAGGGTTTCTTAAACCCTAGATATATGATGGAGTTGCGGTTATTATCTAGGGATGAAGGCAGTAGGCTTCCTTGAAGAATATTTACTGTCTTTTATGATCTGTGGTTGACAAACAGGTTGGGATTGACCAAGATTCATCTTGCCTGTTGATGGAGTTGCGGTAATTATGTTGTCAACAACAGTTCATATGTCCACTCCTGATGACTCGTCGATATGAAGGATCAAAGATATATGGTATGTGAATAACGTTCACTGAATCTTGTTATGCTATTATTCTGAGGTTTTCTCATATGGACGCATGATATATTGCATATATATCTTTATTGGGGAGATTGAAATATTACGTGGGTTGCATCTCGAATTTTAAGGATATCAAGACGTCAGCACATGAGGAATTGGGTGATCTTTAGGATTTCTCAACGGTCCTTTGATAAGTCTGTGATGAAAGTTTTATTTGGAAGACATGCGTATTCACAAGATGGAAAGATACAGACTGTATGGTGACGTGAGAATGATTCAAGATCTGCATTTATGAGATATTTTCTAAGTTTATGGAAGCAGACATCTAGACATCTGGTGTTCGCTCATTTTTAGGAGGTCAAGCGTGTGATTTCTTGAATATATCTCTACTATTTTTTAGGGTATCTAAAACATGGGTAAGATTTCTGATTCTTCTATACGTAACTTTCTGATCATGATCCTATTTTATAGGAGATATAATTCGATATATATAAAGCACATATTTCAAGGTGTATATATATAAGGAAACGTATAAAGTCATGATTTGAAGGAAAAACTATACGTTTGTTGCGTCTTATGGTTCTTCCACGTTTATTGTCTGCTGGAAATGTCAGTAATGAATTTGACGCTGACAAGGTTGGTATTAACGCTGACAAGGATGGAATTTGACGCTGACAGAATAAGTCAACGCTGATAGCATTGACAGTGTCGTCCGATATATGAATTCCAACGCTGATAGGTATTGTCCGATATCGGACAATACAACTGATAGAGATCTTGGATAAAGATTATATTGGATAACGCACGGATTGCTGCTGTTTGAGAAAATTAGTACGTTTTTAGCACACAAAAAGGAGGTAATTACACACGAAGGTACATGGAATCTCCGTTTTAATTTAGAATATCATGTTGATATTTATGGCTCGGATATTTTTAAAAGGGATTAATGATCTTAAAGCGAGTTAGCAACTATTCGTGGGAATTTGATGGGTATTTTAAACTATGTAATTAGGATAGCCTTGAGAGTGGCTTTTACATATGGTATGAAGATGTTATTCCATTAAATTCATCATGAAGAGGTGTTGGCTTAAGGGGAAGAATTCATATGGTAAGTTTGATGCTTGAAGAAGATTTTCGCGAGTTTGTGTTTTATCATATTGTTAAGTTGTAGACGACACCCATTGACTTAACAATAACTTGTTCGTGCTTACATGATTGGTGATTAAGACTTGTCATAACACTTGAAGGAGTTACATTATTGTGCTCAGTGTCTCACAAAGGATGAGAATATTGACAAGGGATCGAGGTCTACTTATACTTAGTACCATGAGTATAAGTTCTTAGTCACATGGATAGTACAAGACATGGAACACAAGGTTGGGTTATTCTACTTCTACATCAAGATTACTTTATTTATTTTTCTTCAAGGTCGTTACTTAGAGCTACATTTGGAGAATCTTCAAAGATTGCAAACATTGTTTACTTTCCTGTTGATGTGACAAAAAGGGGAATAAATACATGCTACACTTGAGGGGAAGCAATTTGAAGATCATGTATAACTTACAAGAGATACACATAGAGTTTTGCCACTATCAACTAGGGGAAGATTGTTGGGTCAAAAAGTTGATGTGGCAGAAACTCAAAAACGAAGAAAACATGAAGATATTGTCTAAGCGTTGTCAAGAGCAATTTAGGCGTTGACAAGAACAAATCCAACGTTGTTGGCTCAAGAGTTTTCATGTACAATCTAAGCATTGTTACATGCAATTCAAGAGTTGATAGAAACGTAGACAAGAAGCTTATGGATGCTTCTATTTAGATAAACATGCAAGATATATTCTGCATAAGTTTATTTAAATAGAAGATTTACTTGTTTATTTGTTATTATCTCTTGTAAACCCTAATCCTTACACTATAAAAGGAACCAAGAGTCTTAGGTTTTATTCATCAATTCATTCACAATGTAAACCTTAAAGCGTGTGTCGAATACACGTGGGAATCAATGTATACACGTCTAGTGATTGTTTGTTATTAATATAATGAAAAATCCAATTGTTTTAATTCATGTTCTTGTGCCCTAAACACCTTGTTAATGTGTCATGTTCTAATTCTGCTTTGATTATCTAATCATATGAACATGGTGCATTCCTAGTAGCTTCAAAGATCCGGAAACCAAGGTTTCCACAGTTTTAACCTAAGTATTTAACTATATTTAATTAAAAACATGTTATACTTTAATTAAATATTTTAACCTATAGTTTAATTTAATTACATGAAATAATTATTAAACTATACCTTATATTATATGACTTAGAAAAAAATAATCATTAGAACACCTAGGCTTATATACTTAGCTTATTTAACCAACTTATTTCTAATTATGGAAACTTTCTATTTTTAGAAACTTAATTAAATAAGGCAGCTAATCTACTTATGGAAACCTTCTATTTTTAGAAACTTATTTATTTCAGGCAGCTAATCTATTTATGGAAACTTATTTAATTAAGGCAGCTAATCTATTTATGGAAACTTTCTATTTTTAGAAACTTATCTATTTTAAGCAGTAAATCTATTTTTGGAAACTTTCTATTTTTGGAAACTTTCTATTTTAGGAAACTTTCTATTTTAGGAAACCTGCTATTTTTGGAAAGTTACTTATTATTACGCAGTAAGTATAATAACACATGAAATACCAGAAATACTTAATCAGATTAAACAGAATATAAGATAAACACAGTTTAAGGCTTTAAAACAGTAGAACATGGTAAGAACACATAAAATAAGCTAAGACATGACATAAAACCAGCTACATATTTAGTAAGCAGATACTTATTCATGTATGTATTTATGTAGCACTAGTGATTCGGAAGTAGGATTTCTCTCAGTTCATCTTCTTCGTTCACTGGACATAAGGTACGGATTCCCGTCCTTTTAGTATGGACATTCTTTCCTTATTAGGATTCCCCGTATGCAGCCAACTGTTTTCCCGTAGTATAAGTTATGTGTTTGATTGCTTATGTTTAATTAAGATTACCTATAGCCATATACATGCATGACCAGTTTCACCTAGTTATGGAGGTACCATAACCATAACATTAGAGGCACTGATGTTATGACTTCACCACGGCGGAGTGATTGCTCGTGGCGTCCCTTCAGCTTTTGGCCATTTATATTATATTTATCATGTGGGGCGTATGGGTGCATCCTAGTTACATGTTTTTAGTCAGGATTTCATGGTGAATGTGGTGTGTGCCTTGCATCCTTCACAAGGAGCTGATCCCTCCTACCCAAAAACCAGTATATTAAATTAGAGGCAGCCCCTCTAATTTGCATGATGAGGTCACCCCTCCAAGTATTCATGCACGGTGGATTTTCATGACCTATATTGGCTAATGGTAAAATATGATAAACAGTTTTTATAAGATAAACATAAGACTTTCAAACTATAAAACCAGTTTATTTAAGACTTAACCAGGTTACTCGGGACGTAGTTTTCTTCCGCTGTTATATGTTATATGCTTATCCTATTCATGCTTTATTGTACATCCGTGCACTGAGCGTATTTGCTCAGCCGTTTTCCTTTTCTATGTTCCCAAAACGGCAGGTACTCAGGGACGCTCGTAGACACTAAGAGTACGTGCATATGGACTGGAAGCTGTCTAGCCTTCTTTACTTTATGCATTTCCTTTCTTATGATACATTTGATTTGGACATTGTTTAGTCCTTTCCTTTACTATACTTATGTTTGTGTGTGATGAGCTTTACTTTTGGACTACTGATATTTGATTCCGGTATTTTCCTTTTATGGTCAAGTAATGTTTAGACATTTTTCCTTGTATGCTTTGATGACACGCCATAATTGCATGTGACATTTCCATTATCAAAATGGGGTGTTACACAGGATTGAAGACATGGATGTTGATGATGATCTAGTATC
Organism: Glebionis coronaria; assembly: GCA_025667525.1. Classification (NCBI taxonomy): domain Eukaryota; kingdom Viridiplantae; phylum Streptophyta; class Magnoliopsida; order Asterales; family Asteraceae; genus Glebionis; species Glebionis coronaria. The sequence goes on along the minus strand of CM046882.1, from coordinate 166,830,797 downwards.
ATATTATGAGTTGAAGCCAGTTCTATTCCCCACCATGATCAATGTGCAGGAACTTGATGCTAAGAAGGTATATGAACAGAGGCCAATTCCCTGAACCCCAGTTCCATTCCCTATAATGCCAAATGTCATGGATCTGGGGGCAGGGAAACATTGGGAATACCTACAGCAACTAAATCCCATCCCTGTTTAAATGTTGAAATAGGTACAAGAACTAGGTGCTGAATAACTATGGGTTAAGAGGAGATATCAACATCACTAAACCCATGATCACCAATGATGACCTCCTCTCTGAGATTAAAGTCTGTACAAATGCGGCTGAGGAGATGACCATAAACATAGAGACCTCCATGACTTCATCCATAGAATCATCTCTCAAATCACTACTTCCGTAACTACTGGCAAATACTCTGCAAACTCATCTACGAGCAGTAGTAAATCAGAGTCTTGTGCAATACATGCCCTCTGCCCTCACAGCAGCTGTCCAAGCAAATGTTGCTGTCGTTGCCAAGGTATCTGAACCCTCAAGGCGCCCACTTCAAGAGCTACTTCAAGAAGAACTTAAAGAAATATGCATTTTTGTTCATCAAGAATTCGTTAAATTCAACAAGATGTGCCTGAGGGCGAGAACTCTACCACTTCCTCCTATGATGATGAACAAGATGTTATATCTAAGGGGGAGCATCCACCCCAACAACCAAAACCTACAACTCAACCCAAGATAACTGTCATCCCCACACCAACTACAATTAGATCCTTCAAGTCTACCACTGAAGTTACAAAGGACAAAGGCAAAGGCATTTCCACTGAGGTGCTAGTGATAACTCTGCAATCTTTGCAAGAGGAAGGAGGATCCACTACCAAGCACTCTGAATTGAACAAGTTCATAAGCGCTGATGAGCCACCACTAACTCCAGAGCAAGCAAAGGCTCAGATCCTTGAACAAAAGAGGTTGGCGGACATCCAAGCTGCTGAACTTAAAAGCAAAAAGGATCTAAACAAACTGCTCTCACCCGCTATAAAAGAAGCTCAGATGAAAAAGCTCAAAGAGCTTGAAACCAAAAGAAAAAGTCTTCAAAAGGAGTATGAGAAGACGGTGAACCAAAGATCCGAGCCAGGGAAAATCACCAAATACAATTGCCTCAAAGACAAGGATAAAAAGGTGGTGATGACCCTATGTAGAAATAATGAGCTGGCCAACTACAAAGTTGACAGCGACTTTAAACTCAAGAGTCTAGGACTCTATGAGTGGTTGGAACTGCTATCTCTTGCCAAAAAGAAATCTGGGGCTGGTGCAGCCCAGATGATGAAGAACATTCAAGCTAAACTTAACTGGGTAAGTGAGATTGCTAAGAAGTTGAAACTACTACTGCCCCCACAGCTATCACAACAATCACAAAGCCAAAGGAAGAGAAAGAACCCAATAGGACCCCTCATTGAGAGGCTAGTTACTGAAGAAGTGATAGTAGATGGGATGCACAAAAATTTGGTGCCTCCCAAATAAATCTCTAAGCTAGTCAATGGTCAAGCATACACAAAACCAGAGAAAGGTATGGCCTTCATGAACAGAAACTGTGAGTATGGGTTCCAGAGAGAAAACGAACTACATCTTGCATCAACAGTACAGCTGATCAGACTGAAATAATGCCTATTGAGGAACTGCAAGTATGCAAGTGATTTTGAGTTTGAGATTGAGCTAGTTATAAACTCAAGCGTTGATGATAGGTGTGTAAACACCCATCCTTTTACCACTTAATTCGGGCTAAAACGAGACCAAAACACGTATTTAATATCATTTGTTTGGAATTATGCGTGGTTTTTGTGTTTATTGTGTTTTCAGAGCCAACCGGATGAATATTGAAGAAAACATGGGATTGCACGGGTTTTACTGAAGAAAAAGACTCAAGATAAAGTCTATTGTCCAAGAGATGCAAAAGATTTGAAGTCACTGGGCCTATTCGAAGATTTATCGAAGAAAAGGACCAAAGATGGAAGATTTATATAAGTCGAAGAAACTCAAGTCTATTAAACGAAGAAATTAAAAGACGAGTTGAATTTAATCGACGACAAATCCCGAATCAGAATCGAAAACGGAAACTTTTTTGAAAAGACGAAAAGACAAGAAGAACGGGAGAAAGCCCACTCACCAACCAAAGGACAAGGCTATAAATAGCCTTCCCCTCACACATTTTAGTTTAGTTTTTTTTCTTTCTTCCTTCCCACTTTTCTTCCTGGTTCGTAGAACACCATCACCACTAGGGTGATTGGTGATTTTTATCTTTGTCTTTCCAATCTTGTAATTTTAATCTTTGGTTTATCTTGTCAAAACATTAATCATTCAATACAAAGCTTTTGTTTAATCTTTCCATTTAATCTTGTTCATCTTCATCTTTATCTTCAAGTTCTTAAGTTTTTATTTTCCTTGATTTGATCTTCAAAAGTTGTTTGGATTTGTGTTTTTATTAATGGGATTTGTTTCTTATGGTGTCTAAATGATTTGTGTTTAATTTGGTAAATCCTTTTTAAGTATTTGGTTTGATTTTGAATAAATTGTGTTCCGTGTTCTTCGCATAACCTGCTACTGTATCTGGTTCCCAGAAGTTCCGAACCAAACAAAAAAGTTCCGAATGGAGCTTTCATTCGGAAAGTTCCGAACCAAGCCTTAAGTTCCGGATCAGTGACTTCCGAACCAGTTATTTCCGAACCAAGTAAAATCTTCCGAATCAACCTTCATTCGGAAGGTTCCGAATCAGTGGCTTCCGAACGAAGCAGAAGTTCCGGATCAAGCTCAGACTTCCGAACCAAGCACCTTCATTCGGAAGGTTCCGAATCAGCCAGAAAGTTCCGGATAAGTTCCGGATGAGAATGTTCCGGATGAATGAATAGTAACTTCCGAATCAGTGAGTTCCGCATGAGCAAGTTCTGAATCAAGGTTTAAAAGTTCCGAATCAAGTTTTCCCTTTAGATTACTGTTTGTCCACTTTACTGTTTCTTTATGTTTGTTTGCTTAAATTTCAATTTTAATTTTTAATCTTGATTTTAATCTTAAGTTTAATACAAGTCTTTGGTAATCAGAATTAAAGTAATTGTCTTTGACTTAAATTTTCGTTTCCACTTTTTATTAGATTAGAAAACCAAACCCCCTTCATTTAGTAACCAAGAACAATCATTCCACTTAAGACCTAGATCAATTCGAGAGGATATCGAGATTTAATCTGAACCCATACAAAAGCCCAATATCAAATGGCGCCGCTGCCGGCTCTTCTCGTTAAGATCAAAAGTTTTTTGTGAGAAATTGGATTTTGGGATCCGTTCCCCGTGAACGTTCTTTTTCAAAAATTCTCAAAAACAACTAAAAAATATATAAAATTTTCAAAAATCCTAAAAACTAAAAAACAATAAAAACCAAAAATATTTTTGCTTTGTTTTTCTTTGTTCGTTCTTTTGCAGGTGTATGCGCACTCGATCCACGTCTTATCAAGAGCCCGAGCCTCTCGATAACTTAGACATGGCTGGTGTACAAAACAACAATAACATACCACCTCCGAACAACAATAATAACAACAACAATCCGCCTTTCAACAACATGAATAATAACAACAACAATGAGCACCTTCCGGATAATCGCCCGATGATTGAATTGCTGCAAGCTCATGTTGATGGCAACACGGATCCAATTGTCATCCCTCCAATTGCCGCCAACAATTTCGAGCTCAAGTCAGGCTTTATCCAGATGGTCTCAGCTCAACCGTTCTTGGGACGAACCATTGATGATCCACACGACCACATCAAGAGATTTCTACAACTCACTAACACGGTCAAATTCAATGGAGTTTCCCAAGAAGTGATAAGGTTACAACTTTTTCCCTTTTCTTTAGAGGGACAAGCCCGGCATTGGCTTGCTAAGGAACCGCCACAGAGTATTCTCTCGTGGACGGATTTGGAAACAAAGTTTATCAACTACTTTTTTCCACCCTCTCGTACTACCGCTTTGCGGAATGAGATTATAAACTTTGAACAAAAGTACGATGAGTCATTCAGTGAATCTTGGGATCGCTTTAAAGATCTTTTAAGAAAATGCACACAACATGGTTTTACCAAAGTCCATCAAATAAATACTTTTTGCAATGGTTTAAGCATGAGTGACCAAGATTCACTGAATAGTGCCTCAGGGGGTAATTTATTGGCTAAGACTTCCAATGCTGCTTGGGACATCATTGAGAACAAATCTCGTGTGCAAACCAAGAGTGTTAGGACCAATGTTGCTAGTGCTAGCACTAATGACAGCGACAAGCGATTAGACAAAATCACCACGCTTCTTGAATCGCTTGTCACCCACACCGTCAGCAACAACAACAGCAACAACGCCAAAAATGCACAAGTGAACGCTGTCAGCCAACCTTGTGAGATATGCGGTGGTCCCCACTCCTACACAACTTGTACCGCTACCCAAGATTACCCTGCTGAGAATGTGAATGCGGCATATGGCACCTACCAACAACCTGCTTATCAAGCTAGACCTCAAGGTGACCGTAACTTGCTTAGCTACCGCAGCAACAACTATCTTTCACCACCTGGCTTTCCTCCTACCAACCCAAACCAACAACAAAACCTTAACCGCCCTCCTCAACAACAACAACAACCTCGTCAACCTTACATCCCACCTCACAAGCAACAACAACCACCTCAACGTACCAATCAAGTCTACCAACAACCTGCTTACCAACCACCTGCATACAATGCTCCTTCCAACCAAACCACCACTGCTTTACACCAAGAGGTCGCAACCTACATGAGAACAAATGATGTGATAGTGGGAAATCTCCAAGAGGAAGTGCGCAATTTGAAGGCAGATTTGGTCAAGCAAGGAAATGATTTGAGAGCTGACATGAGAAACACGTTGGATAGCCAGACTAATGATCTGAGGAACATGATGGCTAGTTTCTTCCAAAGTAGTCAACCCTCTTCTTCGGGTACTCTTCCGAGTAACACCGTTGCGAACCCAAGAGGGGAGATGAAAGCAATCACTACTCGAAGTGGTAAAGGTACCAAGGACCCCGAGCTTCCTATACCTCCACCGGTGGTTGTGACTAAGGAGAACGAGTCGCCTGCTCCCATTCCTCATCCTTCTCCTTCCCCAATTTCTCCACCTCTTCTTTCTACCCCTCCTCCACCCGTGGTTGTGAGAGATCCTATACTCCCAAAACCTTCCTCTTCTTCTAATATACCTTATCCTTCTAGGTTGAGGAAAGAGAAGCAAAAGAGCAAGGATGATATTCAGGTTTCTAACTTTCTTAAAATGTTTAAACAACTGAATTTTAATATCTCCTTCGCTGAGGCTCTCGCTCACATGCCCAAATACGCCAAAATGTTTAAAGACCTTCTGAGCGACAAGGAAAAGCTCCTCGACATTGCCAACACCCAACTTAATGAAAACTGTTCCGCAGTGCTCTTAAGGAAATTGCCAATCAAGCTTGGTGATCCGGGTCGTTTTCTTATCCCTTGCAATTTCCCGGGAGTAGAGAATTGCATGGCCCTAGCCGATCTAGGTGCCAGTATTAATCTCATGCCTTTAAGTGTTTGGAAGCAATTATCTCTCCCAGAGCTAGTCCCCACTAAAATGACTTTGGAATTGGCCAACCGTACGGTTGCTTATCCAGTGGGGATAGCCGAAGATGTCATTGTAGGAGTCGACAAATTCACCTTCCCTGCTGATTTTGTTGTCGTCGACTACGAGATGGACCCCCGTGTGCCACTTATTGTTGGTCGTCCATTCTTGAGGACCGGTCGCACTCTCATTGATGTTGAAGTCGGTGAGCTTATCATGAGAGTGGGTGACGACAAAGTAGTCTTCAACATGGGAAAGTTGTCTAAACAGCCTTATTCATATGAGAGCGTTAATTGTTTTGACGTTCTTGATGAGGCTTGTGAAGAACACTTTAATGATGCTTGCAAAAGTATTCCTACCTCTCCTCCCACTGTTGAGACCGTGTCCTCCATTGATTCATCATTGTCTCTATTTGGAGAGAATGATTTATTCTGGAACAATCTTGAAGATACCATGGGAGATGTGAATTTCGCTACTAATGATTCTCCCACCGAGGGGGATGAAGATATGAGTTTCTTTGACAATCTTCTCACAGAAGACAATCCTTCGCCTCCATCTCCCACGGTCATTGCTATCGATACTCCGACTTTGAAAACGCCTCCCGTCGAAAATCCTCCGGATTTGGAACTTAAGGAGTTGCCGCCACATCTCGAGTACGTGTTCCTTGACGACAACAAGAAGTCGCCCGTCATTATTGCAAAGGATTTGAAAGATGAAGAGAAGACTCGCCTCGTTGCTGTGTTGAAAGCTCACAAGAAGGCTATTGCGTGGAAAATCTCGGATATTCGTGGAATTGATCCTCACTTCTGCACACACAAAATTCTCATGGAGGACGACTTCAAGCCCACTATTCAAAGCCAACGAAGGGTGAATCCAAAAATACATGAAGTCATCAAAACAGAGGTTATCAAACTTCTTGATGCGGGTATGATTTACCCTATTTCGGATTCACCGTGGGTTAGTCCAATCCATTGTGTGCCCAAGAAGGGCGGAATAACCGTTGTTCCCAATGAACACAACGAGTTGATTCCCACTCGTCTCGTTACTGGGTGGAGAGTTTGTATAGACTACCGCAAACTCAATGATGCCACGAGAAAGGATCATTTCCCTCTACCTTTCATGGACCAAATGCTTGAACGATTAGCCGGTAATGAATATTACTGCTTTCTCGATGGTTTCTCGGGTTATTTTCAAATACCCATCGATCCCCAAGATCAAGAAAAGACCACATTCACTTGTCCCTATGGCACTTTCGCTTACAAAAGAATGCCTTTTGGCTTATGTAATGCGCCCGGGACTTTCCAAAGGTGCATGTTGGCTATCTTCCATGACATGGTTGAACAAACCATGGAAGTCTTCATGGATGATTTCTCAGTCTTCGGGGATTCCTTCTCATCTTGCCTTGCCAATTTGGAACGTATGCTAAAGCGGTGCGAAGACACTCGCCTTGTTCTAAATTGGGAAAAATGCCATTTTATGGTAAAAGAAGGCGTCGTGCTTGGACATAAGATTTCGAAAGCCGGTCTTGAAGTAGACCGTGCTAAAGTTGATGTTATAGCAAAGTTGCCTCCACCTTCAACTGTGAAGGGTGTGAGAAGTTTCTTGGGTCATGCGGGCTTTTACCGTCGATTTATCAAAGACTTTTCTCAAATCGCTCGCCCGATGACCCACCTCTTGGAAAAAGATACTCCTTTTATCTTTTCTAAAGAGTGCCTTGATGCCTTCAACTCGCTTAAGGATAAGCTAACTAAGGCACCCGTCTTGGTTACCCCTAATTGGGAGCTGCCTTTTGAGTTGATGTGCGATGCTAGTGATTTTGCTATTGGAGCGGTTCTTGGACAAAGAGTGAACAAACACTTCCAACCGATCCATTACGCTAGCAAGACAATGACTGGGGCACAATTGCATTATACGACAACCGAGAAAGAGCTTTTAGTTGTTGTCTATGCTTTTGAAAAATTCCGCCCCTATCTTGTCCTTTCTACCACCATTGTGTACACCGATCATTCCGCGTTGAAGTACTTGTTGACAAAGAAAGATTCCAAACCAAGACTTCTTCACTGGGTTTTGCTGCTCCAGGAATTTAAAATCGACATCCGCGATAAAAAAGGAGCAGAAAACTTAGCCGCGGACCATCTTAGTAGACTTGAGGATCCATACCAAGGGGATCACCCGACCAAAGAAATCAATGATTCTTTTCCCTTGGAGACCTTAATGTCTATAAACTCGAAGCCGAATGAAACCCCGTGGTTTGCGGATTTTGCAAACTATTTGGCGGGTGGAATTCTAAAGGAAGGGTTGACGTCCCAACAAAAGAAGAAGTTTTTCACCGACATTAAGACTTACTTTTGGGACGACCCTTACCTATTCAAACAATGTGCTGATCTGATAATTCGCCAATGTGTTGATGGACCGGCAGCGTCGGACATCCTTGATGCTTGCCACAAAGGACCCACCGGTGGTCACTTTGGTCCCAACTACACCGCTAAAAAAGTGTTTGATTCGGGATTTTATTGGCCCTCCATATACCGTGACGCTCACGATATGGTCAAGCGATGTGATGTTTGCCAAAAGCAAGGCAAAATCACACATAAAGACGAGATGCCTCAGAATTTTATTCAAGAGTGTGAAATTTTTGATGTTTGGGGTATCGACTTTATGGGGCCATTCCCTTCATCTAAAGGAAACAAATACATCCTTGTAGCCGTTGACTACGTTTCAAAGTGGGTTGAAGCCAAAGCTTTGCCTACTAATGACGCAAGGGTGGTTTGTAACTTTTTGAAAGCTCTATTCGCTAGATTCGGTGTGCCTCGCGCCATTATTAGTGATCGTGGGACTCATTTCTGCAATGCTCAATTTGCTCGAGTCATGGCTAAGTATGGTGTAAACCATCGTCTTTCCACAGCCTACCACCCACAAACTAATGGCCAGGCCGAAATATCCAACCGAGGTCTTAAGCGAATTCTAGAAAGGACCGTGGGAGAGCATCGTGCCTCATGGGCTGATAAATTGGATGATGCTTTGTGGGCTTTCCGTACTGCTTACAAGACCCCGATCGGCTGTACGCCTTATCGTCTTGTGTACGGGAAAGCGTGCCACCTCCCCATTGAGTTGGAGCACAAGGCTTATTGGGCCTTGAAGTGGGCTAATTTTGATATAAACAAAGCCGGTGACCTACGCAAGATCCAACTCAATGAGCTGAATGAACTCCGTAATGAGGCTTATGAAAATTCTTTGATCTATAAGGAAAGAACTAAGCTCATTCACGACTCCAAGATCAAAAACCGAGAGTTCCATATTGGATACAAAGTCTTACTTTTTAACTCTCGGTTGAAAATCTTTTCGGGAAAGCTCAAATCTCGTTGGTCCGGCCCATTCACCATTGCCCAAATTTTTCCATATGGTACTCTCGAGCTCGCTCAAACTGATGGACCAAATTTTAAGGTGAATGGCCAACGAGTGAAGTTGTACTTTGGTGAGGACACCTCTAAGGAGGTGATTCCATCCCTCACCACGTTCCCCATGAACTAATTTTGGGTCGAGTCAGGCTCGTGACTCGGTTATCAAAAACAAGCGCTCCTCGGGAGGCAGCCCGAGTATCTATCCTCGTATGTTTTAATCCCCTAAGTGTAGGGGGGGACTTCTATATGTGTTTGCCTTTGTGTGGTGATGTGATTACAGGGATATGTGCACTCTTGGAATCTTTGAAGAACTGTGCTCCCGTGTTTATCCGAAATCCGGTTCTATCTCTCAACTATCGTGATTCAATTTTCTTCATACTCACATTTGAAATTGATCACTTTAGTCGTCTCTTCCTTAACTTGAGTTAACCAACGTGCACAATGTCATAAGTGTAGGGGGGACTTCTCCCACATGCTTAAACATAGAGGATAATGTTTATCTTAAGTGTAGGGGGGGACTTCTATCGAAGTTTTAAGTGGACTTTTCCATGAAAATGCCTTCAATTAACCAGAAAATCCTATTTTTCAACATTTTTCAAATTTTTTATTAACTTTGGCCATTTAGTTGTAATTTTTAAATTTTTATCGTTGCTTTCATATGTATATATCCCGCAAATAAGTCAAAAATATTAATAAAGTGGTGTAGCTAGTTTTGAAGTCTTTGACATATTAGGCCCGTTGCGTTTATTTTGACTCAACCCGAATAGACTTATCCAAGTTTATTCTAGCTAGTATCCTTAACCATGTAGACCTTAATTGGTTTATTAGGCTAAGTATCCACGAATCTCATTACTTGAGATTTTAAATTGTGGAGAACGAGAAATGATAGAGTCAATTATAATTCGGTATTCTTGCGCAAGCTCACTTGGTGTAATTATTTGCCTATTCTCCCATCACTTGCTAATAATTTATCTGCAATAAGTAAGGTCTTACGATTTGAAAAGTTACTTAGCTTCTAGCCCAAGATCGTTTAAAAGTTGCTCGGTAATGATAAGAGTTCATAGCCAAGGCATAACTTATGAAGCGGGGCGCGAAGATTGGCGAGTCCGAAAAGGCCCTAACAAGGCATGAGGATTCAATTTTATTGCTGAAGATCCAAAGTGATGTGAAAAGCATTATTCCTAAAGTCAATATGAAGGATCAAGACTCACGACGAAAAGCAATCAACTCCTATAAAGATCATGGAGAAGTCTATCCGAAAAGACCCTAACAAGGTATGAGGATAAATAGATCCAAGTCCGAAAAGGAGGCGGATCGTTGTATCTCAAAATCCCAATTAGAGATGGAAGAAATAATCATGAAGTCGTGGTCAACAAAGTTGGAGTACCCCTCAAAAGTCTCCAAGTGAAGAAACTCTATTATGATGAGAATACCATTATCTCAAGAACGTCTCTCGAAGATATGAAGTATGAAGTGCATGCCAAATATCGGCCCGAGAAAGGTCTCAAATCGTGAACCAAGTTATGCCAAGATATGAACTTTTTGATATCCCGAGAAGCAGTTTTAAGAGATTCTGTCCTTTAGCTAACTATTGATCAAATCGTCCTACTTTGCTTTCAGCCCTAATGAACTATCGAAATAAGTCCAAAAATGCATCTTCATGATCATTCTTAGACAAAAATAAAATATAAGAGATACACTTAGGAATAAGGGAGTTTAAGCATTTAATTAAGCCATGTGTGTAAGTGTTTGAATTGCCAACTTATAATAACAATGATCTCGTTTTTAAGCTTAGTTTGGGGAACGTGAAACTTGAGGGTGATAAATCTTCGCAGCACCAAAAGCCCTAATGTAAGTCATCGATTTCTTTGCAAGTTATTTCCATGTAGCTATTTTCAAGTGAAAATGGTTTTCTATCCCTTTGTTATTTTTGAAGTTTTATTTCTTTAATTTTAGTTTAAATTTTAAATAAGGCCAAGGTTGATTAATTATGAGAAAAGTGTAAACTTGCTTTATCACTAAGCATTGCATGAGGGCATGGCAATGGTTAAGTGTAGGGGATTTGATAGGTGTGTAAACACCCATCCTTTTACCACTTAATTCGGGCTAAAACGAGACCAAAACACGTATTTAATATCATTTGTTTGGAATTATGCGTGGTTTTTGTGTTTATTGTGTTTTCAGAGCCAACCGGATGAATATTGAAGAAAACATGGGATTGCACGGGTTTTACTGAAGAAAAAGACTCAAGATAAAGTCTATTGTCCAAGAGATGCAAAAGATTTGAAGTCACTGGGCCTATTCGAAGATTTATCGAAGAAAAGGACCAAAGATGGAAGATTTATATAAGTCGAAGAAACTCAAGTCTATTAAACGAAGAAATTAAAAGACGAGTTGAATTTAATCGACGACAAATCCCGAATCAGAATCGAAAACGGAAACTTTTCTGAAAAGACGAAAAGACAAGAAGAACGGGAGAAAGCCCACTCACCAACCAAAGGACAAGGCTATAAATAGCCTTCCCCTCACACATTTTAGTTTAGTTTTTTTTCTTTCTTCCTTCCCACTTTTCTTCCTGGTTCGTAGAACACCATCACCACTAGGGTGATTGGTGATTTTTATCTTTGTCTTTCCAATCTTGTAATTTTAATCTTTGGTTTATCTTGTCAAAACATTAATCATTCAATACAAAGCTTTTGTTTAATCTTTCCATTTAATCTTGTTCATCTTCATCTTTATCTTCAAGTTCTTAAGTTTTTATTTTCCTTGATTTGATCTTCAAAAGTTGTTTGGATTTGTGTTTTTATTAATGGGATTTGTTGCTTATGGTGTCTAAATGATTTGTGTTTAATTTGGTAAATCCTTTTTAAGTATTTGGTTTGATTTTGAATAAATTGTGTTCCGTGTTCTTCGCATAACCTGCTACTGTATCTGGTTCCCAGAAGTTCCGAACCAAACAAAAAAGTTCCGAATGGAGCTTTCATTCGGAAAGTTCCGAACCAAGCCTTAAGTTCCGGATCAGTGACTTCCGAACCAGTTATTTCCGAACCAAGTAAAATCTTCCGAATCAACCTTCATTCGGAAGGTTCCGAATCAGTGACTTCCGAACGAAGCAGAAGTTCCGGATCAAGCTCAGACTTCCGAACCAAGCACCTTCATTCGGAAGGTTCCGAATCAGCCAGAAAGTTCCGGATAAGTTCCGGATGAGAATGTTCCGGATGAATGAATAGTAACTTCCGAATCAGTGAGTTCCGCATGAGCAAGTTCCGAATCAAGGTTTAAAAGTTCCGAATCAAGTTTTCCCTTTAGATTACTGTTTGTCCAATTTACTGTTTCTTTATGTTTGTTTGCTTAAATTTCAATTTTAATTTTTAATCTTTATTTTAATCTTAAGTTTAATACAAGTCTTTGGTAATCAGAATTAAAGTAATTGTCTTTGACTTAAATTTTCGTTTCCACTTTTTATTAGATTAGAAAACCAAACCCCCTTCATTTAGTAACCAAGAACAATCATTCCACTTAAGACCTAGATCAATTCGAGAGGATATCGAGATTTAATCTGAACCCATACAAAAGCCCAATATCAGTTGACAAGGTGTAAGATCAGAGAATCTGTGACCAGGGCCTTGACCACTGAAGAACTTTTGTATTTTGTTTTTCTTTTTACACCTCTGGGTGTTCATATAAAGTTTTAGGTTCTTTGTGTTTAATAAAACTTTGAGGTATTTTTGTTAAATTATGTGTAAGAAGAAGTTGTGTACTCACTTACAATAATTTCACACTTAGTATAATTTATAAACAAATAGGGGAGATTGTTTGGCCAATGAAAGTTCTAACTATCGCATAGTCTAGATTTATTTAAAGTAGACTACATGTTACGAGTCGTTGAGAAGACCAACGACAGAGACTAGACTAGCTGAAGGCAAAGCCTCAACAGGCACACCAGGAACATTCAAGTCAAAGACAACGTTAGAGAAGTCGAAGATTATCTGAAGTCATACTCACCAGCGGTTATGAACAGCTGGGCTATAGAAGGAATGTACTGGTGTTCAAGGATCTCTGAGACGACAATACTCAGAGATCACTTACAACCCTATGAAGACTTATGCAAGCAAATATTGTCTTATCCTTATAGTTTAGGCGGGCGAATCTACAAAGTGATTTGAGCGGGACAAAATAAGAGATTCAAGATAAAGCCTAGTACGACCTAGTGGGACAAAACTGAACAGTTGGAAGAACTGTTTACCTAAAGTAGTTTAAAGGTATGTCTCAATTTAGACATGCATTTAATACGTTGTACTCTTCCACTTAGAAGATGACACGTATCAACTACTCCCACTAAGGAAGCAACCTCGTACCACTATAAATAGGAGGGAGAAAGAAGAGAAAATCAACCCTTGTGCTTGGATAATTTATCTAACTTTCTTTCTCCCATTAGAACCTCTGATTCCCCAGCTGTCTACCAGCGACTCTAAGGTTCTCTCGTAAACTTGTGTCTCGGATCAAGTTTACTTGTTCTAGGGTTCATTTCTTATTGTAACTCAACGGGTGTATTCATAGCACTTTATCATACTTTGTTTATAAAGATTAATAAAGCATTACGCGTTTGAAAAGTAATCATATTGTGTTATCTTGTATACGAGTCACTGTATCAACAATAGTTATAATTTGGGACTTTCAAACTCATCTTACCAAGTAAGGTATAAAAAGAAAAAATTTCCAGCCAAATTTTCATACTCATATAATCATAGCATATAGCACAGATGTAAACTTTTTGGGTTGTCATACCCCATCAAAGATTTTAATGTTTGTAAACCTCTAATATATTTATCTAATTCTAAAAAGTATTTTTCAAATATTTTAAACTAATTTTATCTATTTTTAATCTATTTATTAAAATGGAAAATATAAAAATGCATAAAAAATAAAAGACAAAAAGGAAAAATGTAAAACCAAATTTATAAAATCTAAAACTTAACCAGAAACAAGGAAAAATAAGAAAAGCCAAATAAGCCAGAAATGAGATTTTAGCTAAGTTGTAGGTTATAAGTTCGAAGCTAGACCAAGTGCTTTTTGCACTTGGTATTTTTTTATAGATTTTTATTGGAAGCACAGGCACCCCTAATAGCTTTATGTTATTGGGGAGTCACAAATAAGCTAAAACAAGACAAATAAGCTAAGGGAAGCATAAATAAGCACACAAATATGCAAAATTAGCAAACAACTTATCCCTCTTGTGACAAATATCGGGCAACAACAATTTAACTTGTTTTCTGATATCTGTCAACACATAAAACTATTTATCAGACAGATGCATGACATTAGTTTTTTAGTGAGTTTGAAAATCTGTTTAAGCCTTCAATAAGCTACCAACTAACTAACTAGCAACCAGCAGGCATCAATCAACCTATATACTTACAGCAAGCAAGATTCCTAGGTCTAATTCTTTCAAATCAAGCCTAGGTCTAGTCTGATGTGTTTTTGTTGTTTTAGAACAAAACTTGCAATTCTTGATTATAAACTAAACAGGTTCAAACAAACACCCAATTCACTATAACTATACAAGATAAGATGTGCAGACCTTTATGTTGTAGTTTGTTGTCACCCAAAGTACTTTAAACATGTAAACCAAACACCCCTTTAAATAACAGATAGCAACATTAACAAAGGATTTTGTTAAAACCAAACTAAAAACCTATTTATCTAGCATGAACACAATTAAAACACTCAAAGAACACCAGTTAACCACTAAACTAACAAGGTTAAGCAGTCATAGAAAAAATTACATAAACACATAAATTTCAGAAAACTCAAAAGGGTTTAAGCCTTACTTACTTGACCTTGCTCAGGCCAAGTAAGAGATCTGATGCCTTCTTTTGGAGATTTATAAGCTTAATATTGCTTATGCAAGTGAGAAGAAGAAGGTTGGTTTGTTGGAGGACTACAATAGTCCCTAAACTAGAGAAAAATGAAGAGAAATGTGGGATATGTCTTCAACCTACTAAATCACAACACCATAAGCAAAACAGGTAGCAAAAACTAAGTCCAAAAGCCTTTGTCAGAAGCTTTGAACTTAGCCTATGCCACAATTAGCTGTCAAACATAAAGGATTAAAATTTTCTTTTGAAACCACAAAATTAATACCAAAGTACTTTTTCAAGAAAATAAGATATAATCAACAGAAAAATAACAAACCTTGACACCATTTTGTTTAGGTTTGGTGTCAATCAACCCTAAACAACAGCTTGTCAACACTTGGGTCTCAATTTTTTTTTGCCAAATGACTTTGCACAAAGAGAAATTTTGATAAAACTTAAACTAAGTTTGTAGAAAATGTAAATTTATTAAACTAAAACAGATAAAATAAAAGGAACACAACTTTTGCAATTTTTAAAAATTATATTTTCACTAATTTAAAAAAAGTTACAAAAGTTGGAACAAAAATGGTCACCATAATCCGGGCCTCTTTTTATAGTGATGCTAAGAACTATCTAGAATCATAAAATAATTAAGAAACCATAGGCTTGGTAATTCTAGTTATGCCCTTTGAAGAAAAAATTGAACTTGGTCAAACAACTCTACATGTGATTTCTGCTGATGGGGAGCTTTCCAAATTCATGCTAAGTTTGACACATCCTTCTCCCAAAGATTTCAAGACTATTTTTCGCGATATATTTTAACCAAATTTGGTATATCTAATATCAAAAGATTTTATATATTATAGATAGGGGAGTAAATGTGATTAAAATGTGATCTATTTTGCAAGACTCAAGCACTTTAACTCTTGCCCACATGTGCGAAACACTTTCGATTATCGATGCACATGTGAAGGGGGAGCATTTCTAAAACAACAAAACTATCAAGGTGTTAAATGTTTTTCAAACACTTTGATAGACTTTATAGTGGTTTTATGGTTACGATCTCATACCCACAACATCTTTAAGTCAAGACTTTATTGGTGTCAAATGGGTGGATAGGTTTAAGTCCTATGATCCAACCAGAACCGGAGGGATCTTCCCAGGGACAATCCAATAGATTATTAGAAGTCCTTAGGAAAGATGGAGTAGAATGAACGTAGCTGAATACCGACTAAGTACTGATGCTAGCACTGGAACGATCACAACAAGGTGCTAGTAATGATGTCTTGGTAAGCATTAAAGGGGTTGAAGAATAAAAAAGAAATGTAAGGATAAAGGGTGAAAAGAAAGAAGCCCTCCATACAACTTAGGCAGAAACCGGGTCAACACATCATGAAGACAACTCATCATAGACCCAATGATGTAATGCACAACCCTTACCTAGCTACTCAGGCTTCTTTCAAAAGAAGTTTGTTTTATTGTCACGGAGATCAACATGACTTCTATTAACTTTGAAGGTCTATGATATCTTAGGATTTGGCAATCTAAGATTAATCTCTTGATTGAGTGGATGAAGGAGGAGGAAGAAGATGAGGGTGTAGAGAGAGAAAGAAGAGAGGAGAGAAAGATAGAGAGAGAAAGTAAATTTATTAAATGAAAGATCAGAAAATGAAATGAGCCACCCCTCCTAACATGCTAGGAGGGGGTATATATAGCCTACTCTACATGTGGGCTATATGGACTATATTGTTTACAAACTGGATCACGAGCCTATTACTTGAATATATTATTGGAGTGACCGATCCTTTCTAAATAAAAACATATTTCCAACAATCTCCCCCTAAGGGAGGTCACTCCAAGTTACAATGTCCTAAATAGTCTATAGCTCGTGATCTATGCTAATAATGATGTGACCGAGACTTTCCTTAGAAAAACGTATTTCCAACAATCTCCCCCTAAGGGAGGTCACACCATTTTACAAAATCTTAAACCTAGCATACTATGCTTGAGTCTTCGATCTTGTTTTTGTGAATATGCTTGATGTGATCTTTGACTTTAGTATTGAGCATGTTTCCTTGCCTTGACCTTGTGCATTCTTCACTTGTGATATTTGCCTCTTCGTGACTTCATGTTCCACATACTTATACCTTTAAATTCTTGAAAGCTTCAGAGTTTGATACAGTGGAAGACTTGACCTTCAGACTTTCTTGAATTTGTTGAAGTACTAAGTGTATGTAGTATAAGCATGTGGTGACGACTTCTTCTGGATTGTATACCGCAATGCCACCTTCTTGTTACGCTGCATAAGACAGTTAGCAACAAAACATATGCACGGATGAAATGGCCTTGAACATTTCATTCTAATTCGGTAGCATTTTACCGCCGGTCGGTGAAGACCGTTGGACGATATAAAATATCGTACTTGTGACATGTAGTTTCAATTAAGAACCTACTTGACAAGATTTCGCGGGTAAACCCGTTCTCTTTATTCGACCATCCAAAGCTGACTGCGAACATAAAGAGTGAATCATTTGGATAATAATATCCGCATGATTTGAAGCCGTCAATTCATGTTCCTGGAACAAGTGAAGTTCAATTAAGAACCGCACCATCGTTGCTTTCCAGTTGTCACGAGCTTGATTCGTATAGAATCTTGCAAGTTACCTACCAAGTGCTGTTTGAGGTTAACACTAGAAGGATTTCCACTCATCACGTGAACACTATAGAGTGTCACTACGAGTGTTCTGGCAAGATCACTGAGATATTGCGTAGAGGCCTGGAACGTGTTTAAGTTCAGTTAAGAATTAAACCATTGTTGCTTTCCATTTATCACAAGTTTGAATCATAAAGAATCGCACAAGTCACCTACCATGAGCTTTTTGATATTCGCTCAAGAAGGATTTCCATCTTCATTGAAGATACTTTCGTATTACTCGGATGTTCAGGCAAGATCATGAAGATTTTGCGTAGGACTCTTAAGAACTTTCTTTCTTTTCACAGTGTGTGAAGAAGCAAGGAATTATGAAAGTGTGTCCTAATGAGATATATGATGATCTCAAATGGCTCTAGACTCGATCGTGCATTTTGGATTTTAGTGATCGAAGGCTGGAAAGGAGTGCCACCTTTTCAATACCAATTTATTCGGAGTGAATAAATCAATAGATAATGCATTGTCTCCGTGTGATTAAAAAAAATATCTTTTGAGAGATATCTGAGTTAGCTGGGATGGGTTGTGCCTTGCATCACTGGGTCCATGATGTCTATCTTCAATATCGAGAATCATAAATGATCTCAATAGCATATGAATTGACCCGGTTTCTGCCTAAGTTGTAAGGAGGGCTACTTTCTTTACACCCTTTATCTTTACAATTCTTTTTCATTCTTCAACCCCTTCAATGCTTACCAATACGTCATAACTAGCACCTTGTTGTGATTGTTCCAGTGCTAACATAAGTACTTGGTCGGCATTCAGCTACGTTCATAATCTTTCTCCATCTTTCCTAAGGACTTCTATTTCTAGCTATGGAATGTCCTTGGGAAGATTCCTCCGGTTCTAGAGAAATCATTGGACTTTAACCTATTCTACCATCCTTATGTCACCACAATCTTCACCGTCGTGAATAGAGATGTTTTGTGTAAGTGTATGTCACCATGAAATCCATTTTGAAGTGCAAATCCATTTTGCTCCCCCTTAACATATGCCACGATATTCGAAAACATTTCACACATGTCGGGATGAGCTAACACGTTAAGTCAAAACATTTGTGATTAATCATTTCCCATATTAAATTACATTTTCTCCCCCATATAGAAAATATTAACCCAATCGATGTTTTCAATATCAATTGATTTAATAGCATTTTAAGAAAATTTGGGAAGAAAAATGCAAAGCCAAGTATCTTCATGAGTTACACAAGCTCCCCCTCAAATTAATGAGGGTATACTTGAAACGTAAATTAAATACCTTTTAAACACAAGTGTAAGGTATTTATCACGTGCAAAGATCATATATGATGATGAATTCACAATATTAACAATTTACGAGGTTGGACCTGAATGATGAAGAACATCATATGAAAGAAGCACATGGTTCTTGTTCACGAATGTTGGTCTTCCTCGTAACTTCTGAAATTATCTTCCCCTTTACACCACATGGACAATTGATATCGTTTTCTTGACACCAACTTGTGAACTATGGCACTTTCGACATCGAAGAGTCTGAACGCTTGACAATTGCTCCCCCTCAATTGTTGACCCGTGTTCTACTTAAAGAGCTTTAGTCGTCGTTTAATTAGTCGCATCGTCTAGTATGTAGATATCAATTGCACCGAACTTCGTATTGTGGAGTTGATAACTTCGGATTCTAAAGTCAAAGCTTTTCGGTGAAATGCTTGACTTCAAAGTGAAAAGCGGGTTACTATCTGAAATAATAGCAAACCATTTTAAGCATGTTTTAAATCTTTTAAACTTCCGCTCGAACTTTATTTACAACCCCGTGTCATTATTGAATGACATTTCTAGGTTCGTAAATATTATCGATTCCAGAAGACATGCTCTTTTTTATCAAAACATTTTGAACACACAATTTTTTAAAGATTTAGAAAAAACTTTTTGAAAAATTCTTAAAAAATTGTGTTCAAAGTTTTGAAAAACAATTACTTGAGCTTAAGATGTTGAATATCTTATAAAACGAGCTCAAGTTCGAGAAGTTGTAAACTTCCCGTTGTTAAGGATAAGTTACCAATGGCGATAAACTTTCCTTTTATCCGAAGGACGAGTTCTAAGCTGACATTTACTTAGAAGTCGTTTTCATGAGCTTGAAAACTTTGACTGTTTTAACGGAAAGCTCATGACCGAGAAAGGTTAATTTCTCGTTATGAGGAAAAGTTCTCTTATTTAAAAGATACACTTTCGTTTCTGAGCTTAAAACTTCGAATGTTTTAAGACAAGCTCATGACCGAGAAAGGTGAATTTCTCGTTTAGAGGATAAGTTATCATAAAAGATAATCTTTCCTTTATTTGATGTCAGGGTCATTGTCTGACATTTAACAATGAACCATTGTGTATGAGCTTAAAAACTTGGAATGTTTTCGATATCAGCTCATGCCGGAGAAAAATTAATTTCTCGTTGTAAGGATAAGTTTATCATCGGCGATAAACTTTCATGCCTTTGAAGAACGGGACATAAACTGTAATGTGATTATACGCCATTTACACGAGCTTAAAACCTTTGAATAGTTTTAACGGAAGCTCGTGTCCGAGAAAAATTAATTTCTCGTTTTGAGGGTAAGTTATCGTTGCGAGATAAACTTCCCTTTCTTTGAAGAACGGGTTACAGACTGTGATTTGAATGTAAGCCTTTGTTAAGCTTAACCATGAATCCCCTAAGACACTTGTTTCTCCGATATCTGCTTCTTCAGCAACCAAACTCTAAGAGTGTCCTTAGTTGAACGGTATACAACAATCGGACCGCTTCGTTCCTTTGGAACATCAACTTTGGTACCTGCATTCTCATTAGGAGTTTGTATACTTTTGCATGGGTTAGCGATATCTATTTTAGAAGCACGTGGGGGTTCATGGTTGGCTTTACTTGTGTCAGAGATGACCTGAGTAGATGATTCACTTGTCTTAGCTGGCAAACATTTCCTTTTATAGAAAACCTTAAGTTTAGGCTTAAGTGAAGTATCATCTTTATCAATTTCCTCCTTAGTAGTCTTAGTAGAATCGGAGACTATCCTAGTTAAAGGGCACTCGTTTCCTACAAGAGTGAAAGCTCTACCAGTGGGGCACAAAACTTTACCAAAGGGTTTGAATTTAGCTATCCACTGGGACTTAATTCTAGCACGGGAGTTCACCTCATCAAGTAATTTCTTGACACAAGAGTCATGATTTTCAGTAAAGACACATTTTCTACACGTTTTACAAGTAGCATATTTAATGTCCGAGTAATTCCTAGACGATTGATCGATGCTCCTAGGAGACGTCATGCTACGGTTAGTAGTGTTGGGTAATCTAGAAGGCATCTGACTAGGTTGGACATTGCTATCTCTTACATGTGTCTTTTGAATAGCTTCCCTTTGACCAAAATCATGGAGCACATCAGTTGAACTAGTTCTAGACGTGTTCTTTGAACTATTCTTAGAGAAACTAGAGGCAATCATGTGATTAGATCTTGCTAACGTTGTTTTGATCACATTGGGCCTAGTTGCTGGAGTGACTGGTCTAGGAAAGTGAACCAAATCAACTTGGGAGGCAAACCGCGGTCTCGAGGATTGTGGTCGCTCGGATCTAAATGCAGTAGGTTGTTTGACAGTCGGTTGTCTGACGAACTGATTTGTAGGCGGTTTCCCCAAGATTGATGGTTTTTCAAGTTTAGTGTCCACACTAGGTCCTCTAGTTTTCCTTAACTCGTTTTTCAACGCAGCTATAGCAAAAACCTTTTCCTGTACTTGGGCCTTTAAAGTCTCATTATCTTTGAGCAAGTTATCTTGGGATGCCAACTTAGATTCAAGCAGTTGAATTTGTTTCAAAAGATTATCCTTTTCATTTTTAGAATCTAAAACTTTTTGATCCAATTTTCTTTCAAGAACAACATTTGATTTTTCAAGTTTTTCAAAATATGTTTCAAATTTGTTCGTTTTCTTTGAAAATTCAATTTTGGCATCCTCAAGATCTTTTGATTGTTGAGCTACAATCGTTTTGAGCTCTCTAATCTTGGAATCAGAAGCAGTCAATGAAGCAGTTATAATACAATTATCATGATGTACTATAGAATTCTGAACAATCTCTCCCCCATGATGACTTACATCGGATGAATCAGAAGTGGTATTGCTATCACTCGTTTCCATCCCATGTTTGTCATAATTAGGTTCAGAATTCTCAATATGCGGCATATCATCAGCATATACATCATAAACAACATTACATTGTACCATGTTTGCAGGCGCTTCGTCATAAACGGGTAAGGTTTCAGCAAAAGATATCTCGTGATAGGCTCCAAGTTTTCAACCGTATGACCAGTTTCCTCTTGCATCGAAGAGTCTTGCATTCCATTATCATACCCTTGTTGAAGTCGAGATCTTTCATAAATCGAAGACGAGACCGATGACATGAGTTTCTAAATTGTATCACGGAAAACTCGAAGCTCGGTATTGTATCTCGAAGAAATGATTGGCAAATCACTGAACTTTCAGTCTTGATGATATTGAATTCGAGGAAAGGCGTGAGTTGTGTCACAAGAGTCTTATATGCAAGTGCCGATGCAGAGCGATTGAAGTTGTCATTGTTGAGTTGCTCGGCGAGTTGGGTCAAAGTGATGAATATTAAGTCGATGAATATATGACGATCTTGTCCAAAGATGGTCACAAATTCGCTCCCTCCTTGAATCCTCGAAAGAGTGACAAGATGAGACTGAAGCATTTGAAATGAAGTGATGCCACTTTTCCTAACTTTGTTTTGCATTGAATGCGATTCTCCCTTTTGACATGTCGAATCGAAAGAATCCATTGAATATCAATTAAAAATGACGTGGATATTGTTGTTTTCGGGATTTTATAATACGTGAAGAAACTTAGAAACAGAAAGTCACGGAATATGACAAAACCAACGAAACGATCCGTAAATAAATCTGAAAAATCCTCGATGGATGATAAAATTCGTCTTCACGGACAAGTACCCGATCAACAATCCGTCGGAAAATTAAACCTTGTCACTTTATCACGTCACTTTTGTCATGTAGTGACGTCACTTTGTCCCGACTATAACGTAATGTCACAAAAGTTTTCCAAAATAAAAATTTTAATAAAAATAAAAATATCAATTGATTATCAAAATAAAAGTTAATAAGAATAAAAAAATTTTCAAAATAAAAAGGAATAACTAAAATTAACTAAACAAAAAAAAACTTTCTAAAATTAACAAATGAAAACAATAAAATTAAAATAAGAAAATCTGATAAGTTTGAAAAATCTGATAAGTTTGAAAAAAAATCTAACCACCACCTAAAACGTGGCAACACCTCGACCCCAACGTGTAAACACCTACTCCTTGTAATCTCCGTCTCTCAATATATATATATATATTCAAAAAGTAAAAAGCCTGACTTTATATATCTCTCTCTCTAATCATGGAAAACTCCGTCCCCCAATCTTTGTCTCTCCACCCTCTCAACAGCCATTTTTCTTCTCTAATCCGCCTCTTCTCTCCCAACAAATAAATCTCCTTCGTCCTTTTTCTTCCCTCAACCACAAAATGATTCTCAAACACAAATCTACACAACACCAAATCCTTATCCCCACTCAATCACAGATCCCTTCATCTCTTTGATTTTCTCAAGAATGATCAAGAAAAATGTCTTCAAGATCTTAAATTATAAGGTCTCGGGTAAGGTTATTGATCGTCTAAGCATAGTCTTTCTATCATCTGTCGAGTCTTTCTTGTGGTGTTTTTCTTTGATTTAATCGAAACGAGATAAGATAATAACAGAGATTGTTATTGATCTTTTCTTCTTCTTCGAAAAGTAATCTTGGATTTACCCAACAACAGATCAATGATGATTAGTTTTTCGTGAGTCTTGATCTTAAAAATGATCTAGGCATGCATGTTGAATCACAAAAAAAATGAATCTGAGATCTTGTAATTTTCTGTTTGAAAATCGAGTCTTGTTGATGTTTTGAGGTGGTGGTGAGAGGCGACTTGTTAGTTTTAGTCTTTCGAGTCTTGGGATTTGAGTTCAAGAGGTGTGGGTGAGGAAACGAGGGTGTGAGGGTGTCGAGTATAGAGTTGTTTTGACAGTTGTGAGAGTTTGAGGTTGTTTGTTTGTTTGGACGAGAGGCGTTTTCGTTTGAAAATGGGTGAGTTTGTTTGGAATGGTTTCAGTTTGAACGAGAGTTTAAAAAAATGAGTGTTGTTGTTGACGAGGGTGTGTGTCGAGTGGAGGGTTAATGGAGGGTCAATGGTTTGATTTTGTGTGGTGTCTAGGGTCTTGATTCGAGAGAGAGTTGGTGTTAGATTCTTGCAATGAGAATGTTGTCGAGAGTTTTGAGGGAGGGTCGAGGGTCTGTTGTAAGTGATGAGTCGAGTACGGTTTTCGAGTTGTGTGTTGTTGAATGAGGTCGAGTCCAAGTCGAGACCAAGTGAGAGTCTGGTTGTGTTGTTGGGTCGAGAGTTGGAGTCCTGTTTGCCGTTATGTTTGAATCTTTTTTGAGTTTCTTTATCCGGAATAAATTGGTCTATCCGGAATAATCATCTATCCGGAATAAACAGGTCTATCCGGAATAAACAGGTCTATCCGGAATACACTGGTCTATCCGGAATAAACTGGTCTATCCGGAATAAACTGGTCTATCCGGAATAAACTGGTCTATCCAGAATAAACTGGTCTATCCGGAATAAATTGGTCTATCCGGAATAAACTGGTCTATCCGGAATAAACTTGTCTATCCGAAATAAACTGGTCTATCCGGAATAAACTGGTCTATCCGGAATAAACTTGTCTATCTGGAATAAAACGGTCTATCCGGAATAAATCGGTCAATCCGGAATATACTATTCACTCGGAATATACTGTTCACTCGGAATATACTTTGATTCTGAAAAAACTGGTCATGCGGAAAAAACCGTTCGTTCTGAAAAAAGAACTGTACGTACGTTCTGAAACAACTTATCCAGTTGACAGATATGTTGGGACTCACACCCAGATAAAGAAAAAAAGACCGAGATTGGACAAATTGGATAGAAACAAGAAAAACTGATAATAATAAAATAAAAAATAAAAAAATTTAAAAAATTTAAAAACTGATGATTGAGAAGACGGATATTGGATAACAAAAATTTTATGGAAAACTGATTGACCAAAATTGATTTTAAGAAAACCGGATAAAATAAAAATAATAACTGATAAAAATATAAAAGAAAAATTGATAAAATTGATTATAAAAGAAAAATTGATAGAAAAAACTTTATAAAAAATTGATAGAAAATTGATAAGAAACTTTATAATAAAATTGATAAGATTTATGTAAAATTGATAAAAAGTTTATAAAATAATGATAAGATTGATAAAATTGATAAGAAACTTTATCAAATTGATAGACAAAAAGATGATAAAAGATGAGAAAAAAACTAGAAAAGAAAAGATTTTTACCACCAAATCAAAAGATAAAAATATGCAAAACCTAAGATTTAACCATGGCTCTGATACCAATTGAAGGTCTACGATATCTTAGGATTTGTCAATCTAAGATTAATCTCTTAATTGAGTGGATGAAGGAGGAGGAAGAAGATGAGGG
Organism: Glebionis coronaria; assembly: GCA_025667525.1. Classification (NCBI taxonomy): domain Eukaryota; kingdom Viridiplantae; phylum Streptophyta; class Magnoliopsida; order Asterales; family Asteraceae; genus Glebionis; species Glebionis coronaria. Next base: position 166,805,644 of record CM046882.1, on the reverse strand, counting down.
TATAGAGAGAAAGAAGAGAGGAGAGAAAGATAGAGAGAGAAAGTAAATTTATTAAATGAAAGATCAGAAAATGAAATGAGCCACCCCTCCTAACATGCTAGGAGGGGTATATATAGCCCACCCTACATGTGGGCTATATGGACTATATTGTTTACAAACTGGATCACGAGCCTATTACTTGAATATATTATTGGAGTGACCGATCCTTTCTAAATACGTAAAAACGTATTTCCAACAGACCTATTGGGACAAGATGGGTTCTTAGAAACAAGAAAGATGAAAGAGGCATTGTGGTAAGAAACAAGGCACGTTTAGTGGCTCAGGGATATACACAAGAGGAAGGGATAGACTATGAGGAGGTCTTTGCACCAGTTGCAAGGATTGAGGCTATAAGGATATTTCTGGCCTATGCTTCCTGCATGGGCTTTACTGTCTATCAAATGGATGTGAAGAGTGCTTTTCTTTATGGCACAATTGTTGAGGAGGTGTATGTTATGCAGCCTCCTTGTTTTTAAGATCTAGAGCATCTAGACAAGGTGTATAGAGTCAAGAAAGCTATGTATGGGCTTCATCAAGCCTCAAGAGCATGGTATGGCACATTGTCCACCTATCTGGTGGAAAATGGATTTAAAAGGGGCACCATAGATCAGACCCTATTTACAAAGAAGACTGGTAAGGATGTCTTACATGTTCAAGTTTATGTGGATGATATCATCTTTGGATCCATGAATCCAAAGATGAGTGAAGACTTTTCTAAGCTTATGACAGACAAATTCAAGATGAGTGCAATGGGGGAGATGAACTTCTTTCTAGGGTTACAAGTTCAGCAGAAAAAAGATGGTATCTTCATCTCTCAGGATAAATATGTGGCTGAAATCTTAAAGAAGTTTGGCTTTTATCCTCATGAAAAGCGGGCTAGTACTCCTATTGATAGAGAACACCCTTGGGGAAAAGTTGGAGATGGAAAAGATGTGGATGTCAGGCACTATAGATCAATGATTGGTTCATTGATGTATCTCACAGCCTCAAGACCCGACATTATGTTTGTTGTGTGTGCATGTGCACGCCACCAAGTGACTCCCAAATAATGCCACCTTCATGCTGACAAAAGAATCATTAGGTACCTTAGATGTTATCCAAATCTTGGATTATGGTATCCAAAAGATTCACCATTGGAGCTTATTCCATATTCAGACAGTGACTATGGTGGTGATAAGTTTGATAGAAAATCCACAACTGGTGGATGTCAGTTTCCTGGGAGTAGGTTAATATCTTGGCAATGCAAGAAACAAACAGTGGTGGCCAATTCTACAACTGAAGCAGAGTATGTTGCTGCAGCTGCTTGTTGTGGACAAGTCTTATGGATTCAGAACCAGCTGTTGGATTATGGGTATAATTTCATGCATACCAAGATTTTTGTAGACAATAACAGTACTTTATGCATTATTAAAAATCTTGTACATCATTCTAAAACAAAACACATTGAAATTAGACATCATGTTATAAGGGATTGTTTTGAAAAGCGTTTACTACAACCAGATAAGGTTGACACAGAAGAAAATATGTCTGATTTATTAACTAAACCTTTTGATGCTGGAAGGTTTCAATACTTGGCAACAAGTATTGGAATGATCAATCTCACATAATATGTGTTTTGGGGTCTTCATGTAAAAGTATGTACAGGATATGCATTGTTATTGGTCTTTTTGAGAAGTTAGATTTTCCACTATATTTGTCTAACGCTGACAAAGGTTATCTTAACGCTGATAAGTGTTATCGTGACGTTGTCAGCAACAATGTTAGTTTTGTGGTTTTTGATCTAAGTGTGCAGGTGTTGATAGCATTGTACCATTGGATACAGAGTTGCTTATGGATCCTCGGAGAATCATTTGAGCATGTTTTCATTTATGGATGATGGTTGGAATATTTATATTCCTATCTTGACATAAATTTTTATATTCATGCATATTATTGGGCTACATATGTATCACAGTTTAAGGGGAGGTTTTAGGAACCTTTAGGACTTTTGGGTATTCTTATAATACTCTTATCACAATTCTAGATTGTGTCCACAAGTGAGTATGAGTTAGTTTACTAAATCATGAGGCACTGTAGCATGCAAAGTTAATATGCTATGCATGCTGCCAAGACATTTTTGGCCTAGAATTGGTTATGGTCTGTTGGGAGACTTGGGAAGGATTTATAATGGGTTTTACTTGGGAGTTACAAGGAATTTTATGAGATAACTTAATTGTTAAGAATTTTGGTTAGCAAGGGACACTAGAGGACTGTTATGTCTATCTTGCATAAGCAAGTGTGCATAACTGGACAGTGCTTGCCGCCCTATAATAATTATCAATTTATAGGTTATCTTCACTAGGATAAATTACTTTGTTAAGGTCCTTTTTCATTTTTATTACTTTTATTTTTGGACGCTAACAAATATTTTTCCAAGCGTTGTTATGACCAATTTAGACGCTGACATGGCTTTGGCAAACGTTGACAAGAATATAGCCGTTGGGCGTTGATGGGTTATTTTTTACCGTTGACACTCATTGGGACCTACCCAGTTGTTATTTTTGACAAATTTGGGGCCGTAATTTTGGGAGTAGATAACTTTTAATTAATGCACAAGATAAATTATTTTCTTTTTAAGACTTTCATCATTATGTTTTGAAAATTTCTTGCCTTATTTCTGACCAATCACATGTGCCTATCTCTCCTATATATTTGGCTCCTATTTTTAAACAAGGTATCTCATATTCTTGTCTAACAATTTTCTCCTATAATTCATCTTTCTCAATAATTTACAAACAGCTTTCTTCAACAACGACACCAAAGTTTAAACCAAGTGACTTGGTATTGGGATTCAGGAGTCAGCACAACTTGATTGCCTATTTGGACGCTGATGATACCTTGTTTCCACAATACACCCAGATGGTGGCATATTTGAATGCATCTCCTATTAGGTATGCTCTTTCTCATGCTCCTCTCATCCCTGTCACTCATATTAAACAGTTTTGGAACACTGTTAGTTCCTCAACAATTAATAATGTGACTACATTATCAGCTATTGTTCATGGGCGTACTTGGGTGGTTACTGAAGCCTTGGTTCGCTAGGCTTTGCATCTTGATGATGCAGATGGTATAACCACCCTCCCTATTAATGAAATAGAACAAGGACTTCGGACTTTGGGTTATCCTTTCCCTGATGAGGGCACTTTAAACAAATATCATAAACAAGATTTTCCCCCAGCCTGGAAGTACCTCATACATGTCATCCTACAATGTTTGAGTCCCAAATGTACTGCACACAATGAAATTAATAGATCAATTGCTAGTGCAATTGTGTGCATTGCAAATGGGCAAAAGTTTAATTTTTAAAAACTGATTTTTGATGACATGTGTAAAAACAAAGGGAATAAGATGACTTTGGCTTATCCCAGATTTTTTCAAATGGTTTTTGATGTGCAAAATTACTGCACAAGGGATCATGATGATTTTTATGAGATCCCTGTGCAAAAGAAAGCTATTTTTACCAAGATAAATTCACCCCCCACCGTGACTTACCCCTCATCCAAGCTATGCTTGCTATTATTGCAGCGGCACAACCCCAACCAGACCCACAACCACAACTTGATCCAATACCAGAACCTTTGCCTTCACCTTAACACATGGGAATTGACCAAGAACCCTTCAATGCTGACACATTAAATGTTGGCATTGACACAAGTAATCCAAACGTTGACACCTTTCCTTCACAGACCCAAACACCCCTTAGCCTTCAAACTACCACCCAATCCACATCATCTTCTACCCCACCTCAATATAGGTTGCAAAAACGCCCAAGGACTACTAGAGTGTTCTCCTCTAGTAGTCCTAGCCATGTAGCAGAGAGAACCACCACCACAAGTGTGGTTGGTGCTATGGATGAGGCTAGGACTATTGGTTATGGCTTAGATGCAGGCCAAGACAGTCCTAACATCTTTAAAACCTCATCCATGCCCCATGACTCTACTTTGGGAGGTCAAATACCCATTCTAGAGGAGGGTAGATTGGAACCATACACATTGATGGAATTGACGGCTGTCTGCATTAGCTTGCAAAAGCAAAATGCAGACCTGGTACAAACAGTCAGTACACAAGGCCTTGAACTCAAACAATTGAGGGAGAGGATTGTTATTTTGGAAACTGTTGAGTCTAGGAGAAGGTAGACAAGAGTCCTTTTATCAGAGGAGGATTCTTACAAAGGGGAGGAAGATGCTACAGAGCCTGTTAATTTGAGTGATAAAGGCTCACATGAAGCTGCTACAGAGCCATTTGATTTGAGTGGAAAAGGCTCATATGATGGAGAACCTTTGGGTGTTGCTGAAGCCCTTACTGAATTGAAGAAACAATCAGGTTTTGATACGTCTCTGATTACTCCTACAAATTTAAACTTGTCTTTTACAGCTATGATGGAGCAGTTCACTAGAGACGCTGAGACAAGTAAGTTGGGCGTTGACAAGCAAAATTTGAACTCTGACACACCAAGCGCTGACAAGATTAATTTGGGCGCTGATACTAGGAATTTGAGCGTTGACAGACCTGCAGATATGGTTGATGTATTCCAGTCATCATCTATCATCAAAGAAGTGTCTTCATAGGTATTACCATCATCCTTACCAGTCATTGATCCTTTAGATAAGGGTAAAGTAATTATGGTAGAAGTAGAAGTTCCAAATGATGCAGCACAAGTAGAGTTTGATTCAAGGTTGGCTGCTCAACTTGTGGAACAAGAAAGGAAGAAGGTTGGTGAATCACCATTTGTTGTCACTTCAGAGGAACAAGAAGGAAGTGATGAAAAAAGTTCAGATTCAAGTGTGATGATAATTGAACAACCAGAAAGACTTGAATATGGTGATGACTTGGCAAGAGAGAAGCTTAGAGAGTTAAAATTTCAAGTAGACTTTAATATGCCAGAAGTTGTTCAGATGTACCATGCTTGGGAGAATAGGATTATGGAGAATCCAGATTTGACAATTTCAGACCAGATTTGGGGATTGGAGATTCTTCTAAGTGTCCAAAGAGACTGTAAGGTAATTCTGAAACACAAGGCTAGCAATGTTTTCTCACTGCTAAAGAGGGATAAAAGAGAGCTCTACTACATGTTACTCAGATGTCATGGAACTGGATGGACCTTCAAGAAATTACAGGGATTATCTTTTCAAGAATTGGAGTACAAGGCTTATCCCATTTGGGCAAGAGTGCAAGAAATGAACACTCTTAGACTTATTTCAGATGAAAGGAAAGAAGAGCTTGCAGAAGAGATGGAGATTCAGAAGGCAATGATTGTTCCAAGGCCTTTGAAGAAGGGAGTCCCACTTGAGTTTCCTAAAGATCTAAATAAAGTGGTTCCCAGTAAAGTTGTTCTTAGAAGGAGCATTAAGCTCTCACCCATGGAAGTTTCAGATATGGTAAAAGTGTTACCTCTTGATGCCAGAAACCCTATCATAAGCTATGAAGAAGATGCAAGTGGGTTTTGGAAGATTGGCAGATATGGGAAAGAGGTACACACATTTACTACTCTTATGTCTCTCTTTGCAAGTATGGATAGAGAAGACTTGGCAGACCTTTGGAGGTTGTTGATAGCCAAGTATGAGACTGAAGCTCCTACTTCAGTCAATGGGATAAAACTTTGGTCAACATTCAAGACAATGTGTGCACCAAAGAAGAAGATCCTGTTTGGAAGGATCTTGAGGATGATATCAGTGGTCTTCAATGGCGTTTGTATTCAGCTGCTGGTGTGTATTGTTTGAGCTCTACAAAGTTTGCTGAGTATCTTCTTGTAGATGCTCAGTATCCCATGTCCAAAGGAGTTTTGGACAAGTTGAAGACAACACAGCTGGAGATTGACTATTCAAGTGACGTGGCCAAAGATTTGATTAGGCATGTTTATTACCAATATGATAAGATTTGTAAGATTCCCCCTAGTTCTTAATTTTATTCAGAAACTTGATTACCAGAGTAGATATCAAGTTTAGGGGAGGATTGTTGGGAATAAAATGTAGCCAGTCTACTTGAACGCTGACAAGAAGAAAACAAGCGTTGATATGAAGAGAATAAGCGCTGACAGATCAATCGTTGACAAGAAGAAGTCAAGCGTTGATAGGTTGAAGACAAGCACTGATAGAAAGATATGGTCTAAGCGTATTTTGTTTCTAGTTTGTTTCTAGTAAAGATAGGATCAACATTGTATTTTCTATAATTATCTTTACCTAGAATAGTTGATACGTAGACTCTTGTACAAGGCTTCTTATGTCTATAAAAGAAGACCTTTAAGTTATGTTTCATATATAAGTTTTTCATACGTTATACACTTTCATTGTAAGCAAGTTCGATTCAATCAATTAAGTGAATGTTTGTTTTACATCCTTTGTGTGTTCTTGTTTAAGTGTTAAATTCCGCATAACACTTAAATTACTTTATACATAAACAAAGTTTCTCTACGTGTATAACTTGATGTAATCTCGTTTACACAAGCTAAATCGATCTAAGTTTGGGATCAACAATAAAACCCTAGCCTCCTTGCCTCCTTTTCTTGCCGCCGGCTATAGCACACCACAAAGGAGTGGTTGTTTGATTTTGGTGATTGAAAACAAGTGTTAGTGTTCTCATTTGATTCGCGCATTCGGTATCCCTTTAATTCCTTTTCTTTTATTCTTTTTAATTAAATCAAGAACACATGAACATGGGGATTATAAAAATAGGTAAAGCATGCTAGAATCATGGGGTATTAAAAAGAATGGTTTTCGTTCGGGTTTTGGTTTGGCCGACGCAAGACCCAAGAGCCGAAGCTCTTGGTGGTCGTTGTATCACCACCAACCGAGACTCAATGGTCTCGGTGTGGGGCTGTGGTTTCTCGGCAGCAGGGAACAAGGACCCCGACATAAGTGGGGGTGGCCTTGTGGTGTTTTTGGTCTTGGCGCAGTAGCAAGAAACACCACGGGTCTATGACCGGTGGCTGTTTTGGTCAAGCAGGGGGAACGACAGCAGCAGGGGAACCACCGGCTAACTCCCGGTGGGAACCTGTTGTTGTGGTCAGTGGCTAGCCGAGGCAGACCAGGGGCAAACAACCGGCTTAAGCCGGTGGTGAATATGAACCAGCAGTGGCAACCGGTTAGGCCAGTTAGGCCGGTTAACCACTGCTAAGAGAGTGTTTGTTTTGGTCCGGTTCATGGGGAATTTGGTCCGGTTCACGATGGGTCTAAATTAAAAACACGGGTTCGATTCATGACTAATATTTTAACAAGTTAATATTTTTACAAGTTATATTATTTAACAAGAAAATTAAATTAATTAAACCATGGGTTAGTAATTAATTTAATTAAACATGGAATTAGGTTATTGTTATTTAGTAAATAATACATGTTTTAACCTAAGTATTTTATTATTTAATTTAGACTAGAGTATTAATTAATTATTTAAAACATGGAATATAATTAATTAATAAACATGACTTAGATTATAAATAATATAATATTAATACACGTTTAACCTAAGTATTTTATATGCTTTAAATTATTTAAATCATGCTTATATTTAATTAAATCGTATAACCTATAGTTTATTAAATTAACATGATATTATTAATAAACTATACAAATAATTACATGACTTATGATATTTAACCAGTAAACTTAAGTTTATATTACTAGCTTATTAATCCAGCTTATTTCGAAATATGGAAACTTTCTATTTCAGGAAACGTACTAATTTTGGAAACTTTTTATTTTTAGAAAATAATCTATTTTTAGAAGTTAATCTATTTTTGGAAACTTTCTATTTTTGGAAACTTTCTATTTTAGGAAACCTGCTATTTTTAGAAAGTTACTTATTATTACACAATAAGTATAATAATATAAGAGTATAAGTTGATACTTAACCAGAATACATAGAATACATGATAAACACAATATACATTAAAATCAGTAAAACAAGACAAGAACATATAAAACAAGCTAAGACATGATTCAATCAGTTACATACTCAGTAAACAGAATACTTATACATGTCCCCTATTTATGTAGCATTAGTGAGATCAGAGTAGGACTTTCATTCTTTCGTCTTTTCGTTCACTGGACACAAGGTACGGATTTCCCGTCCCTTTAGTATGGACATTATTTCCTTATTCCCTGTTTGTATCCAACTGTTTTCCCAGTATTTGTTTTATATGTTTGATTGCTTATGTTAGTTTAAGAGTTTAAGCCATATACATGCATGACCAGTATCACCTAGTTATGGAGGTACCATAACCATAACACTGGAGGCACCAGTGTTATGACTTCCCCACAACAGAGTGATTGCTCGTGGCGTCCCTTTTCAGTTTTGGCCATTATATTATATTATCATGTGGGGCGTATGGGTGCATCCTAGTTACATATTTTACCAGTATTACTAGAGTGATTGTGATGTGTGCCTTGCATCCGTCACTAGGAGTTGATCCCTCCTACCAGAATATTTAATTAGAGGCAACCCCTCTAATTGCATGACGAGGTCTCCCCTCTAAGTATTCATGCACGGTGGAATCTCATGACCTATAGGGGCTATTGGCTAATTAATACAGATTTTACATATAAACATAAGTCTTTTCAAACTATAAAACCAGTTTTATGAACATGTTACCAGGTTATCTAGGACTTATACATTTCTGCTGCTATTAGTCTTTTATGCTTATGTTATTCCATGTTATACTTGTATATCCGTTCACTGGGTGTTATGCTCAGTCGTTTCCTTTCATGTTCCCAAACGGCAGGTACTCAAGGGCGCTCGTAGATTTTAAGCGTACGTGCATATGGATTGGAAGTTATCTAGCCTTCTCTACTTTATGCATTTCATCATACATTTTGCTACTTATTTGGACATTGTTTAGTCCTTTTTCATTTCAGTACATATGTTTGTGTGTGATGAGCTTATACTTGGACTACCGATGTTTGTTTCTTGTATTTCCATCCATGGTCATTTAATGTTTTTAAGACATTTACCTTGTATGCTTTGATGAGACGCTATAATCACGCGTGACATTCCATTTACCAAAATGGGGTGTTACAATTATGGTATCAGAGCCTGGTTTCGACATGTAGACTCTCAAAACATGACTTGTGATTAGTGGGTAGTTACCATGGTCTTCCTAGAACTGACAGTTTGTTTTCATGCATTTATATCATGTATCATTGTCGCAGGAATTTTGACTAAGTAATGGTTGGTACAGGACTGGTCGTATTTAGTCGCATGTGCTTTTATCTATCATGTTATTTTGATAAACCAACCCATGGCATTCATCTTCGTCATGTCATTTTTTAGGTGAACCGACCCAAAGGCGTTCACCAAACCCTTGTCATTTCATCATCATGCATTCATATACTTTTCTCATGCATAAAATTTTTCTCATGATTTATTGGCAGAATTTTTTTTCATGTATATATATAATGTTTAATCAGTTTAATCATGCATTTTGTTTTGTACTGTTAGATGGTTCTCACACGCGAGCAGGAACAACTCAATGCAGAAGTTCAAGCTGCGATGCAGGCCATGCTTCCTCAACTGAGGAATGAAATAAGGGCGGAAGTGCAAGTTGCCAACAATCAGCACCAGCACTAGCATCTGATTCCTCCTCCTCCTCCAGCTACACTGATCACATGGCTGGATCGATTCAACAAGCAGCGTTCGCGATCCTTCGAGAAGACTGACAACCCCAATGAGGCTGAGAGCTGGCTAGCTCATATTGAGAAGATTGTTGATGCAATGGCCTGCGACCCTGTCTTCAAGACAAGGTTGCCATGTTACAAGTTTGAAGGAGACGTGCTTGGATGGTGGAAGTCAATGAAGAAGTCTAAGGGAGGCGACGATTGGGTGGCTGGTTTGACTTGGACTCAGTTCAAGGAGTTGGTTATGGGACAGTTCTTCCCCAAGGCTGAGAAGGATAAGCTGGAGAGGGAGTACCACGGGATTAGGCAGAGAGGTGGGAAGAAAAGCAACGAGTTCATGCAGCGGTTTCTTCGTTTGGCTCGTTTTCTTGGCGCAACAGCAGGTACGGTAGAGGATCAAGCGTACCACTTTCACTGGGCTCTTCGTACATCGATCGCCAATAACTTGGCGTGTGCTACCTTCAACATGGTGGCACAAGTAGCTGATGCAGCACGCAAATTGGAGATGCTACAAGAGAGGGATGAGTTTGGAGAGGCAGAGAGACCCGAGAAGAGATATATTTCATCATTCAGCGGTGATCATTTCAATTCATTCAGTCTATCCAAATATTTATCTTTCTCTATACAATTCCATCTTTCAGGCAGAAGACTAGAGACCGGTCTCAACAGGCTACTCAGTAGTAGCCTAGTCAGCACAAGGGTAACGGTCAAACCCTAGACCGTTCTACTTCGGACAGGCGTGGCGGTAATGAATATTATCGTAACAACACTAGCAACTCCAACAGCATCAGATCCCTAAACTTACTCAATTATTATGTTACATTCTTACATTTCATAATTCTGACACTCCAGCATCTTCTACCAGGAATCATGGCAACGGAAGGGAGTAGGACCGCAAAGGTTCACAGCCCAACCGTACAGCTATTACTCGTATTATGTCTTACGATTTTCTCCATTTTCCTGTTTTACCCATAAACCATGTCTCATGTATACTTTTCTGAACAGGCTCCCAACTAGCAAGGGAACCTGTTGGAGGGTATACTCACCCTCTCTGCACTACCTGCAACCGTAGGCACCGAGGGCCATGTCACCGCGACATTGATGCTTGCTTCAAGTGTGGCCAGCCAGGCCATTGCGTGAAGGACTGCCGCAAGGGTGAGATAGAGGGCACATCTGGACATGCCGACTCCAAGCCACCTCCTACTACTGGAAGGGTGTGCACGACCTCGCGTGATCAGGCCAAAAAGTCAAAAAATACCATTACTGGAATCTTATATATATATGGTCAAGCTGCATGTGTTTTATTTGACACGGGTGCTACTCACTCGGTCATTTGTACTGCTTATGCCAAGAATGTTAGGATATCCCCTATGCCATTAGAGAATGTATTAAACATTTCCACGCCATTATGAGACTTTGTACGAATAACACATGGGTACAAGATTCTTCCCCTCGAGTTTGACGATAAGATCCGCCCAATTGACGCACTTCCATTGGACATGTGCGATTTTGACATGATATTAGGCATGGACTGGCTATCCAAACATCATGCCACCATTGACTGCCATTCATATCGAGTCATCTTCGGTGATGTAAATGCACCATAGTACATTCACAACGTTTTCATACCCGGAAGGTTTGTACAAATAAATTTATACTTACAAGCACGTGCATTACTGTCACATGGTTGCGAGGGCTATCTTGCTACAGTTCATGATCTAGAGGCTGAATCTCCATCTATCCAGAATCAGCCTATCGTGTCAGAATTCCCAGGCGTATTTCCAGAAGAACTTCCTGGCATACCACCTGCTCGTGAGGTAGAGTTTAATATTGAGCTCATCCCAAGAGATAAGACAATTTCTAATGCTCCTTATCGCATGGCTCCCATAGAGCTGAAGGAGTTAAAGGAACAACTGCAGGGACTATTGGAACACGGTTTCATCCGACCTAGTGCTTCTCCATAGGGCGCACCAGTCTTATTCGTAATGAAGAAGGACGGCAGTATGCGTCTCTGCATAGATTATCGTGAGCTAAACGAGATCACCATCAGGAATAGATATCCTTTGCCGCGCATTAACGATCTGTTTGACCAACTCCAAGGGGCCAAACATTTCTCCAAGATTGATATGAGGTCGGGCTATCATCAGTTGCGGGTTATTGAGCAGGACATCGCCAAGACTGCTTTCTGTACACGTTATAGGCACTACGAATTTGTAGTCATGCCATTTGGCCTTACCAATGCTCCAGCTGTTTTCATGGACTTGATGAACCGTATCTTCCATGAGTTTCTAGAAAAGTTCGTCATTGTCTTCATTGACGATATTCTTATTTTCTCTAAGTCAAAGGAGGAACACGAAGACCATCTTCGTATAGTGTTACAGATACTTCGCCAGAAGCAGCTGTATGCTAAATTCTCCAAATGTTAATTCTGGTTAGACAAGGTGGCGTTCCTAGGCCACATTGTATCAGCAGAAGGAATAACCATGGATCCAGCAAAGGTTGAGGCTATTACCAAGTGGCCAAGACGAACATCGGCGACTAATGTTCGCAGTTGCCTAGGTTTAGCTAGTTACTACCATAGGTTCGTAGAGAACTTTTCCCGTTTAGCACTGCCATTGACCAAACTGATGCGAAAAGGGAAGAAATTCGTCTAGACTGAAGAAAGAGAGAAGAGCTTTGAAGACCTAAAGCAGAGGCTGGTATCTGCACCGATTCTTACTCTCCCATCTGGTACATGTGGATTTCAAATCTACAGTGATGCTTTAGGGAAGGGACTCGGTTGTGTTCTCATGCAACATGGGAAAGTAATTGCTTACGCATCACGGCAGCTAAAGCCTTATCAGGAGAACTACCCTACGCATGACTTGTAACTTGCAGCAGTCGTGTTTACATTGAAGATATAGAGGCACTACTTGTATGGTGAATCATGTGATATCTTCATAGATCACAAGAGCATGAAATACATCTTCACTCAACATGAACTGAACATGAGGCAGAGAAGATGGTTAGAGCTGTTGAAGGATTATGACATTAATCTGCAGTATCATCCCGACAATGAGAATGTAGTGGTAGATGCTCTTAGTAGGAACTCAGGTATGATCAACGACATCAAGATAGAGGAAGAGATTATAAGAGACTTGGAGCGACTAGACACGGTTACGGGCTAATCTTAGAGTGGAACCTGAATTAGTCTCTAAGATCAAGGAAGCTCAGAATGATGATGGTGAAATTTGGGCAATCATTCAAAACTTAGAGCAACAGACGGAGTTCCGGTTAGATGACGACGGTATCTTATGGCACGGCACCAGACTTTGTGTTCCTGATGATCCTACACTCAGGGAAGCATTATTGGATGAAGCTCATAGCTCCCCATTCTCCATTCATCCTGTTTTAACCAAGATGTAACACGACATCAAGCAGTACTTTTGGCGGAGTGGTAGGAAACATGATGTTGCTACTTACGTCTTCAAATGTCTTACCCGCCATCAGGTTAAGATCGAGCATCAGCGGTCTAGTGGTCTACTACAACCGTTAGACAATATAGAGTGGGAGTGGGAGAAGATCGCCATTGATTTTGTTATCGGTCTTCCGCAGACCAAGACGAAGCATGATGCGATTTGGGTTATCATTGATCGACTTACTAAGTCAGCTCATTTCTTACCAATCCGCAAGGATGATCCGGTTAGCAAACTCACCGATACTTACAAGAAGGAGATCATGAGACTTCATGGTGCTCCATCCAGTAACATCTCGGACAGAGATCCTCGGTTTACTTCGCGATTTTGGAGAAGTCTGCAGAAAGCTTGGGGTACAAAACTTAAGCTTACCACAACTTTTCATCCTCAAACAGACGACCAGTCGGAGCGAACTATTCAGACATTAGAGGACATGCTTCTAGCATGTGCATTGGTGTGGATGGGATATTGGGATGATTATATCTGCTTGGTAGAGTTTGCATACAACAGTTGGCACGCTAGCATCAAGTGTGCACCATTTGAGATGTTGTATAGAAGAAAGTGTCACACCATAATCTGCTGGGATCAGGTTGGTGAGCTGTGACAACCGCGGTTTTGAGGTTCGTCACTTAGTTTTATTTTGTGTTAGTTACGTGTCTTTACGTGTTTATGTGCTAATTGGTGTGTATAGATTGTGGTTTGGATATCGTTTCCGGTTCGGGGTACCTTGTGAGTGAAACGATGTGTGATGATCTCATGTTCATGAGCTCACATGGTAGTGATTATGAAATGAGATAGTGTTATTTAGTGGTTTTACGTATACGTATATGTATTATAGAAAATTGTATTTTTACGATTTACGGTTTAGCATTTTGAGGTCTCGGAAGAGGTACTTAGTCACGGAAGTATTTTTCGGGATGGTTTTAAGTCATTTAGTAGATAGTTATAAAGTTTATTACAAAATTTGAGATTTTTTAAAACTGTATATTTTACGTCTTTTACGGTAAACGCGTAAATTTGACTAGTTTTTCGGTTTTGAGGTTTTGGAAGTTTTAGGAGCTGAAATAAATTAAGGAAAATTAAGTTAATATTAATAAGATATTAATTAATAATAAAATTAAAAAAACGAAATTAAGGGGGGTGTTGGTCGGTTTTGGACGCAAGAAAAGGAAGAGAAAAAGGAAAAAAATAAAAAAAGGAAAGTTGGGTTTGGGTTGGACTAGGATTCACCCACACCCTATATAATGTTTTATTATAAATCAAAAACACATTCTTTTCTCCTGGAAACATTAAACCGTCGGCCACATAAAGAATATTAGGGTTCTTCATAAAAATCTTGGTTTCCATTATTCTAAGGTAAGACCTTCAATAACCCTTTTTAATTTAATTGTTTTTAATGTTTATATAATCATCTTATGATGGATTTAGGTTAGGGTTTAAATAAAAATCTGTATTTTAATGATTTCATAATGATTAAATAAGTTAGGGCTTGTAATTGGTGGGATTATGGGTAATTAATTAGGTTAATTTAATTAAACCCGTTTTTAAAAACTGGGCAGAATTTAGGGTCAATTGTTTTGATCATATAGGGAGTTCTACAAACTCTTATTATCGATTAAAGTATCCCTGAAAAGGTAATTGAAGTGGCTTTCAAATGCAAGAAACGAGAACTAAATTGGAGGTCGGGAAGTGGGTCAAAAACAAGTTACAACAGTCGCAGGTCAAAACAGTTTTTAAATCAGCCTGTTTTCTTTTTAAGTTTTGGGTTGTTTGAGGTACTTAGGGTTGCATTGAGACATTTAAACGAACATTGGAGATGGTTTATATATTATAGGAAGTATCTGCATTGGGGCTAAGATTGTGGGTTAGGGTAAGCCCCCTAATCATAACAAACTTTTGTATGTTCAAAATCAGTAAAATCTGGATAGACAAAAGTATATATATATATATATATATATATATATATATATATATATATATATATATATATATATATATATATATATATATATATATATATATATATGTATATATATATATATATATGTATATATATATATATATATATGTATATATATATATATATATATATATATATATATATATATATATATATATGTATATATATATATATATATATATATATATATATATATATATATATATATATATATATATATATATATATATATATATATATATATATATATATATATATATATATATATATATATATATATATATATATATATATATATATATATATATATATATATATATATATATATATATATATATATATATATATATATATATATATATATATATATATATATACATACTAGTGGCGAAACCCGTCTGATGGACGGGTATTACTTCTGATTGTCGTTTTACTTTTTTTATTTGGTAAAAAAAAGTTTGTAGTGTTCGATTGGCAGGTATGAATTTTTATTTTTTTTTTGTAAATATTCGTTTTTACTTTAATTTTTAGTTTAATTTTGTTCTTATAATGAATTGTCAGCTGTGATGACTTTTATTTGTTGTTTATGTTTTTTATGAAATTTATTGTTTATAACTATTATGTTTCTTTAAATGATTGATTGTATTTTTAAGCATACCATTTGTTATTTTATGGTTTCTTTAGTATAATTGCTTTTTAATGCAAAGCCCGCCCAATAGGTAGTGATCCTTTTTAGTATATCGAAAGAATAAATTAATTAACTGTTAATGAATTACAAACATCCTAAATATTTACACATTGAATGAAGAACAAATATAACTTAATGTTAATCGGATAAGAAGAATTAAAAGTAATAAGTTCTCTATCATTACAAAATATATGTTTTTAATTTAAATGTGAAATAAAACTTATTTATACACAATATTGGTCGTTAAATTTGTGTATTTACCATCTCTATCACAACATAAAATCTTTAAACCCTTCCTGCTCTTGACGTTTGAGAAAATGACATATAGTTACCCATGAGAGAAAACCGATTTCTAAAGAAACAACTCATCTTTAAAAATTATTTTACCTTGACCTTTTATTAGTGTATGAAATCGATCGCAAATGTACTATGACCGCTCGTTTAACATTGCAATGATGATCATTTGTTCAAAGAAAAAAGAAATAAGAGTAACGTTTTAAAATATATTATAACTATGAAGATCAATAGTTTTTAATGAAGTCCTTATCATCGACACTTGTGAAAGGATAAAAATTCAGTACACAAATACAACAAATTTTAACTGATAATTGATCATATGATTAGCCGAGTCTACATAAATATTCTAAATATATAAAAGTGTAAATCACAACACTTATAAATTAATTTTTTTCTATTAAATAATTGTTTTCATTAACCAAAACCATTTAAATTAACTTGAATATGCCATGATTGATATATAATACGACAATAAATTAATAAAAATTATACTTATAAAAACTATAAAAAAAACTTGTCTACCAACCAATATATGTAAAAGAAATACGTCATAAATACGAAATTTACAAATTTAAAAATAACGCCAACGAATCGAAACCCGGCTACGTCTCAAGAACCAGGTTGACCCGGATCACCCCAAATCTGGCGGGTCTAACCAGGTTTAAAAAATGTGAAACCCGGATCAATATGACCCATTTTTTCAACCAAAACCGGGTCAACCGATTGACCCGACCGAGTCAACCCGAATCTGAAAACATTGATTATACTGATTATAACTTGCTTTTAACGTTTTCCACATACGTGCTTATAAGCTTCCCTACCTCAAACTGCGATAAAAAAAGCCTATCACCATATTTTAGCAATTTTGTTCATTTTCCAACGGATTAATTAGGTATATTATATTTACTTTATCAAATCTTCAACGTAATTTGGTACTATCACTTTCTACCAACCTGCAAATCAACAAATATAATAGAATATGGTGATGGGAGAAGCATAGGAAGAAATAAACCTAACAACTAACAATTATGCTGAGTTGCAATTTGGCAACAACACACAAATGAAACACGTAACAATAGATGGGTAATTTTGTAAATATACTTAAAAGGAAAAGGTGGGTTTTTTAAAAGTACGTGTCTACCTACGTATCCAAAACCACGTTTTAGAGGTTTTTGTAACCATAATAAGAGATAATATGGTACGTACCACACTCCCAATAAAAATCCAACGGATGAGGAAGCCTCGCATGACATGACCAACACCAAGTAGTGCAACCACTGGTATGGAAAGACAAGGATCATAAGAAACCTATTGGCAAACTATATAAAGACCAATTACTTGAAAACAAATGCCAAAAAACTTGAAACTAATAATCCTTTTGTATTAGTCACAGAAAATTCTCTTACTTAAATTAGTAGCAATCAAAATGAAACAGAGACAATTGTAGCATAACCGTAAGAAGAACCTTGTGTGGCAGACACAATAAATAATCACTCTAATATTTGCAGCAGCCTCTGAAAAATTTCTCACTTATATTTGTAACAGCCCGTTCAGCAGACTCTCTTGACCAAACACATCAGTAACATACCATAAACTATATCTAAATCTTTATTGATTCCCATAACAATTGTATGATCCGGATAAGTATTAAAAATAGTTTATGAACATGTAAAATTAAATAAAATTATCCAAATGATTATTGGCGAGGCTGTAATTTTGTTATGAGTGAGTATAAGAACTATACTCAACAACCATTATTGCAGACTCTTCAATCTTGGATTTGGAAAATGTCCTCGCAGCCGTTATTCATTCCAAAAAGGGCACCGCAATTCGTCATCTTATTCTTGGTAAAAAGCATATACTTGTGGTTTCTGGTGATGTCAAGGTCTCTGACTGGACGTTCTCCCGTTAATCCCCTACACATTATACATGCCAACCAACATAATCACGGTGCATAGCCAAAGCCGGGCCAACAATCATTCCTATGCTCCAGGATGTAATACTAACCTGAAAATTGATAACAAAAATAAGACTGTCATAGTATAACTACTACCAGCAACTTAATTTATTCTATCAAGTGTGAAATAAAGGAAAAGATAAGAACATAAAGCGGGCGGTTACATACAGGCAACAATCCACCCATTTAAAAATCCAACAAAAAACCTTGAAATTATAGCCATCCAAATGTTTTTACCAAAATAAATTCTTAAATATTCAATCACAAAGTATATTACTGTATTAAATAGTAACACAACTTTCTGAAAAAGGAAAAGCGTTACAGGATCTTGCAAACACTTTTATCTTTAGCTACTTTAAAACTGGCCTTAGATACAATTTTTTCAGTTAATTGCTTTGGACCCTTTATTAACGATATAAAATGTAACTCACCAATTTCTTCATAAATAAGTTAAAATCGCTAACCCCAAATAAATTGGTCTTTGATAGGAACTCACTTGACAATTAGTGGAAAATATGGGAGGAACACAAATGGGTCTCAACCCAAAACATGTGATTTTGCGTAAAGCAAGTATTGCGAGCATTCCAGGTGCAGTTTTGGTTGTAATAGCAAGGTGAGCTATCAGCAAAGAAAAGGGAAGACGATAAGACCACTATCTAGTCCTTAATAACTCCATCCAATCGAATTATAAGGGCACTTGTATGTTGAATCACAAGGAAAACCAAAAGATTTAGACCAAAAGTACAAAGGGAATCCACATGCTTTGTGCATTCATCTTTGGTTTCTCAAAAAAATCCTTGGAATTAACAAACAAAGAGCGATGCACAGCCAGTCATGATTATGTTCACATGCACAGAAATGTATAAACAGAATGGCGGCAGGAAGGGAAAAGAGTAACTTTTAAGAGGTGGCAAATCATGTGCTCAAAAAGATGTTGGTTGAAAAGGTTTGGGCCAGGTTGACCCGCTAATCTTCTATTTAACCTTGTGGGTTAGTGAAAAGTAAAGAGATCATATGTCATCTATACTACTTGCATGATCTGTACTTTTTCTTCCACTTTTGGTCCCCCGACGTCGTACCGTTTAGGGAGCACAATCAGAACTAATTATAATGCTTTTCCAAACCAAATGTAAGAACCATTCATAATAGAATAAGACGAAATTGTCACCTCTTGTATTTAACATTACAGGTAAAGGGACATTACCTGCAAGTTCATAAGTAGTAACTTATACTGTTAGAGGTGGTAAGATGGGCTGGTCAAATGGAGAGGGTTGGCCCATAAAAATACTTTTCTCATATTCTCCACTCGCTCCTTCTCTCTTGATAGCGTAATCATACATAACATACAGTAACATGATATTATTTATTTCAAGTAATGACAAACGAAAAAAACCTGACAATCTAAAAAGGCAGACAGAGTTTAAACCATACATACCTTGTCCTCTTGGTAGAAACCTTTAAGAACCATGTTGCTAGAAACATTTAAGAACCAATGGAACTTTTAGAGCCTCCTTTGGATGTGAGCTATGACACATTGGTCATCGACACACTTGAACACAACCTGATAGCATCTCTATTGTAACACCCCCAAATTTATACAACTCAATACAGCGAAAGACTAGTTGGTGTTACGGGATAGCACATTACTCACATCATAGACAACGCATAAAAATCGCGTCGTTTATTAATAAATCATTTCCATTCATAAATGTCAAAGTTACATCGGTCCCAAGTCATTATATTTCATACAAAGTTTTACAAAGTATTTGAATGGAAAATATTGTTTTAAGTGCGGGCCATGAATTCTTGTTGTCTTCCCGAGAATTACCTTCAAGTACCTGAGATAAGACATGTTAAAAGAAAAGGTCAGCGATAACGCCGAGTGAATTCATAGAGTTTAATAAATTACATCAATATAACTTTGGAATAAAATTATTACCAAAAATCATTTCGCACAAAGAGTTTAAGAAACCATCAATATAATATCGGTATAAAGTTTTTACCGAAAATCATTTTTGTACAAATCATTGTAATAGGCCATAAAATAGCCAAAATCATTTTATACAAATCTTTATCAAAATCATAGCATAGGCATTTGCCTTAAAAATCATTGTACGAGCCAATGTCGTAAAAACGTCATACAATACGTCTTATAACGTTGTATGAAAATAAAAACCGTTATATGAATATGGTTATGCAAACCAAAACACGAACATAATATCAATAGTATGACCCTGTATTGCTAGTCAGGCAATACATCGTTATTCGGAGCGTCTAATAGTATTTCGTTAGTTTGGATTATTATAAGCCGCATGACATTGTTACCTTACTAAACCAACAACGGGTAGCTAACCCGATACCAATTTTGCCCATCTAAAGTAGCGTGTCGTCACAAAGGTCACGCTATGGAAATCTTCTCATACATAAATTCGCTTACCAATCAATGTGGCACGACGGGGATCAACCGTCAAGGGGCGAACTGGGGTGATCGTCCCCAAATAGTACTATTAAATGCATAAGCGTCTACCAACTCCCGGTAGTTCACAATTCATGCTAATGGGACTTTTAGTGACATAACCTAACTTTAATAATCCATTTTATTTCATCTATCGGGTCCATTAATCATTTATCGGGTCATACAATCGGGTCATTCAATCATTCGGGTCCAAAATCAATAAACAACAATCGGGACAAATGGTGTCCTATTTTATAAAAAATAACATGTTATCTCCCTCGCGGGTTTATAAAACATTTATAAAAATATTTAAAAGAGTGTGAGGCTATGAACTCACGTTGATATGGGAAGGCGGGTTATCGGTAGTTCGGATGTACGGTACGTGCTTCGATCACGGAAACCTAGACAAATAATAATCGGTCTTAGACTCATGTCCAATGACTTTATAAAAATAACAATTATGTATACATATGATGATTATTTATATATGATGATCAAGTGGGTTTACATATTCTCGTTTACTCATTCTAGTGTTATATGTCGATAACTTTTATACTAGTTTACTAGTTTTACCCATTTACGTGTTTTAAGTCCAATAAACTTATTATAAGTTCCTTAACTTGTTTTAATCCTTGTTATACTTATTTTATCAGTATGTATACTTTCCATGTTGGGCCCAAATGGGTTAAGCCCAATAAATTCTTTTTACAAGTTTTTATCTTATTTAGTCCAATTATTAGTCCAAGTATTAGTCCAATATGTTTACTTAGCTCGTTAATGTCCGTTTGTCCTATAGTTCGGGTTTTATCGGTTTTTACTTGTATTAGCTACTTATATATCAGTATATAAGTTTTATAAAGTTTTCATTAGACGGGTCCAACCATCTAAGTTTTATTTAACAAAAACGTTAATTTTACGGTATTAGCCGAAAAAGTCGTAAAAATCATGTCTATAGTTTTATAACTTATAAAACTTAACAAGTTATCATTTTTATAAAATGTCCACTTATTTAACCTTTAACATATTTATATAAATAAAATTCATGAGTTAGTGGGTTTTAACTTTACATTTTATACAATATAATTTCGAGTGCTTATATAATAGTATTATACTTTATTTTTCAAAAATCTGATTTTTATCTTCACTTTCACCAAAACTGCCATATCTTGAGTTCTATATGGAGATAGAAGATCAAATTTTTATCATATAAACTACATGATATTTGATACATTTAACTCTTCTATAGCTACTGTTGAATCATCTTCTAAGTATTTTCTAAAAATCGTCCAAAACAGTGAACTCAGATTTGTACCTTAAACTTGTTTTGATCATATCTCACTCATTACAATGATTCCATTGCATGGCCAACTCTCACATGTGTACAAGACATATAGCTTACTGTAAATGGATTCTACTTCATCATTTTATCAGTCCATGACCTGTTTCTTTACTGTTTTATACAGCCATAACCTTTAACCAAGATTTTAACCTTGTTCTTTATAGTTTTTCACCTTTTTAATCATGTTTATCAACACCAAATCCCCACATAACATTTTTATCATCATATAACCATCATATACATATACAATAGGAAATAAAATACATGTTTACATAATCAAAATAACAAGAAGATGAGGAGGACAATCTTTATACCACCATGTTGATGTAGGTTATGATTTGGACATGGATTTTGATGGAGAAACTTGTGATAGATCAACACCAATATTCATGGCCACCAATACTTGTAAACTTCATGTAGAAATCAGCCTTTGAACATCACCACATCTTCTCCTTGGATGTTAAAATCACCTCCAATCTTCAAGGCTTCAAAGGGGCATCATCATATGTATGAATAACACATGATTTTATGGTCAAACTAGATCAAATGAGGGTTGTTGTTGGTGATTTTGGGACGAATTTAGAGAGAGTTTTGAGAGAGATTGGTGGTTTTGCATGTAAGATAAATGAACAAATGGTTTGGGTGTGAGTGGTTTTAGTATTGATGCTAGTTTGGTGAAGTGGCTAAGACATGTGTCTTAGCTTACTTCTTAAGCTTGACACATCATGGTGTTGTGGCTTATTTTAGCCATCCATGAGTGGGGGTGGGGCAAAAGTGGTTTTGTCTCATCCCCATTTATTTACGGGTACTCCTCGATTATAGTTTCCTCGATTTGCGTGCCCTCGGGTCGTTTTCCGAAAAACGTTTTTATAAATTATGAATCAACGACACAAAACGAATCTAATAAAAATTGTCTCATCAAAAACGGAGTTCGAAAACGTAAATACGTAATCCTAAGGTTTCCGGTTTAGTCGTAAAGGACGTTAAATTATAATCGTAAGTCCTAATCTCTTCTCGTAAATTTGTGTGTTTATGAACCAACACAAATTTAAAATCTCAAAATAATATTTACGGATAAATTTATTTTCTGAAATGTCGGACTGTCACCAAAACGGTGTATGTAAACGTAAGCACGTAACGTAGAATCCTCCGGTTTAGACGTAGTCGATGCTACTTCAAGAGGTAAATCCAAATTTCTTCCCAAAATAAGTGAGTTCATAAAATAATATTTTTCAAATAAATATTGAGAATAAAATATCAACCATAAATTGACGGATTGTCACAGCATTTACCCCTAAACAGGATCTTTGTCCTCAAAGATCATCTTACCTTACTACTCGCTTCTTATAGAGTTAAAACCATGTGGGTATTTCCTCCACATTCGGTCTTTTCTCACAAGTGTAATTCATTACAATACGCGAGTTTCATCAAACATAACTACGGGAATAAGATCAGGCTAAATGTTGACTTACTTTCACTATCCATGATGTTCACGGGTTTCTGATGAATGCAACTTTTCGCCGATCTATGCTTTACTAAGAACAATCAGATTTTTAACTTTATAGATATTTATCAAGTTCGATTTACGAAACATAATTCACGCAGTCTTTGAAGCCCTAGGGTAGATCCAGCTTATATGCCTTTCAAACCAATCTTTTGCATCATCTCAATGGTCCCATACAACGGGGACTTATATCCCAAGATTTGTCAGATCATGAATTCATTTTTCCAAGTTTAAAAATTGTGGCATAACTTCGCTACCCATTTGGCACTTCAAGATCTACATTTCACATTCACATAACTTCTTGCCCACTACCAGCAGTCAATAATCAGATCCTAATTTCAACAATCATTTCAGGTCTCGCGGGTTGGGTATTTTGCAAGGTTAGGTTCGCCATCATAGGAAACCTTAAACCTAAAAGACATGTCCAACTCACAATGGGTGTATGTCGAATGTCTTCATCTCAACTCTTGCTTACAGATGCTCTAATATTTAGATCCTAACAAGATTCGATCTCGATCCTAATACGATGATTATCAATGATAATCCTTCCAAAGGAAAGCGATTATACAGTCTATTACCAAAGGTCATTCATTTCAACATAGACCAGCACTTATATTACTTTGTATCATTACTTTACCTCGTCCCTTCGATTGGGGTGGTACATAGTACTCTCATCAAGGTTCGGTCTCAATGATTTCTGAGCAAATCTCTAGAAATTCGATGCGAAGCGAGGATCTTGATAAAGATGTTCGATACAGGCACACTATGTTTACATAACTCTTTTGCATTTATCATTTACGGGAATGATATTAGCAGATTTGGTCAGTCTGTCGACGATGACCCAAATCGAATCAAATTCAGTTGATGACCTTTGCAATAGCTAGATGTTTACTAATGTATGAGGCGATGTCTGCCTTCATAATTGCCATCAGTACATCTTCTTCAGACAAAGATACTTTTAGTCTTAAATGACATAAATAGAATACTTATACTTACAAATTCCAACATAACTATATCTTACAATCCTCCATATTTAGACAATCACATGTAGTCTTTTATACATTTAACGCCATCGGCTTCTCAATTTTAATGGTTCACATTAGCCGTGAAACCTTTCACTATTTATATTATCCTTTTTACAAACATCGTTTATTTTATATTGTTCGGCAATTTATTTTTGCACCTTCATTATTAAGGAACACGTCCTAACTGGTTCTTTATATTTTATACATAATGTGTCAGTATCTACATTCCCTTCTCATGATGATGTAATTATCATGTCCACAATTCACTCAGATATTCTTTCTATATTAAGCGTTAGTAATTACGTTCACTTTCTCCTGATGAAATAAATATCATAACTTTATTTATTCAAAATTCTTTCTTCATATTCTTTATGTTTCAGTTTCGTCTCAACTATCATTTTTATCAGTTTTTCTCAATCCGGCGTCTAAAGCGTCGATAATTATTATAATTAATTAAATAATTATTAGTTAATTTTTATGAAGCGTAAACGTAAAAATTTTAAATTTCTTAGTTCGACCAATTATATAAAATGTTCAAAATAAATTTGAATTTAATTAACAAGATTTTTGTTGATTTATCGAAAATATTTAATAAGATTCGTAAACGTTTGAAAAATCTTTGGTTATATTTTGGTCAAAGTTTTCTTAGTTGAAAAGCAAAAATTGTCGTTTTAAGTTTTCAGGTTATGGTATAAATGGTTTTACTCAATCCTTCTTAAGTTATCTTGAGGTATACACAAACATTTACCCCTAAACAGAAGTTTAGTTAAATGGTTTGTGTATAAGGGAATAATCCCTTTAAAAATCCTTTGTTAAAACATTTGTCAAAACATATTTCCATTTCTTTTTGGTAAAATCCAAAGTCTTAAAAGGGCTCTTAATTTTTGAAGAGTCTATATGCATACATCTTACCATTATTAATCCAACGGTAATTTTATGTAAAGGATTAAGTTTTTAATCCCTAAGCGTTAATGGTTCTAATCTTTGAAAAGTCAATATAGCTTCCATTATCTATTAATCACATGGTTAAATCATGTAAATGATTAAGTCTTAAGTCACATGTTAAATATTTAAGGTATAGGTTTTCATTGTTCGGACAATTCAGGGCAATTTATAACTAATTATTAACTCATTATTATTCTTATATACAAACAATTGGTCCTTAATGATCTCAGGCATGAATTTATCAAATTACAGCCTACACACGTGATTCACCGAATTTATAAATGCTACATGTGCATTGGAATAGATAATCTTTTTCGCAGATGCGAAGTTGATGATAACCATGTCGTGGATCAAATCTTTAAAACATACGCTAGAACCTTGTAAATGATCAAACAAATCTTCCATTTCGAGTTATGGATATTGTTTTCGATTGTCAATTTACTCAATTCACCGTAATCTATAAATATAAGGAATGATAACACCATAGCTCTTCATGATGACCGGCTTTGTAGAATAAAATCTTTCTCCGACAACTCTCTCAGTTGTACGGTAATTCCTTAAATTCAGATGGTGCTGACGTACAGTGCACAAGCCACAGGTGCAGAACCGGGAATATAATCAAATACCAAATTCTACTTGCCTTAATGGCGAAAGTCTAGGTAATTCATCAACAAATACTTCCTAAGATTTCAAATAACATAAACATCTTTTATTACATTTATTTTAAGTTATTTATAGATTATAATATCTATGACTAATTCACAACCATTCACGGTAAAATTTCAAGTCTAAATGCAGGATATAGTCATCCATCAAGAATTATTTAGATCACTTTTGATAATCAGCATCTTATCATTTAGGGGAATTCTACTTGAGTTCCCATCAATTAAGACAATGTCGTCATGTCATAATCAATCAATCCATTCTACTAGCACTATCAACTTTCCAGTTTTATTGCCGTCGATAAGATGTGAACTTCTCAAAAGACTAATAATAATTCATAATCCTTCACAATTTCAGGGATATTAGGATACATAACTAACCTTAAAAGAGTAAGGTCAACGCATAATCTATGCGGGAGAATTTCAAATCAGATACAGACAAAAACATTTAACGAATATGAATATATTCCATGTTTTCATAATTTGAGTACGCATTCTAAAGCTCCTCGGATCGTTACCCAGGTCATTCAAATGAAATCAAATCAAAAGAAATGATAGGAACGTTGATACATCCAGTCGGGTATCAACACTCGGCAATCAAATACTTTTCCTAAGAATCTCACTACGGGATAATTGGACAAGAAAGAATTGTCAATTGTCAAATAAGACAGTTTCCACAGATGAGTAAATTTGACTCAGAAGAATAAATGGTACGGGAACATATGTGGGTGTCCCTAACACTATGTCCCTATTTTTCACTTCTTGAAGATCTCATAAATTTTAATCTTTCACAATCTTCAAAGAAAATTTAGTGTTTATTAATCAGTTTTATGGTGACTACTAATCAGCCTTGCATGGTCCATTCCAAATTGTATGTAGGCGCGCAACTATATACAATTTCAAGATTAACGATGCAATACTCAGTTCGTCAAAACTTTATCATCATGTTTATAATAAAAACATTTACATGCTTAATTCTTAAATAAGAATCAAAATAAATTTACAAAGATTTTCCTTGTTATGAAAACAATTAGATTTTCCAAAGTGTTTTATAAACAACTTCATTTCAATAAAAATCACTTATAAATCTCACTATGAATAATCCTTATAGTGATGAAAATTCATTTTTTCTCAAGGCATACTGTTTTATCTTATAAAAAGAATGAGTGATCTGCAAAAGAGTGATGAGGAGTTGTTCACCAAGAACTAACTACAATGTGATAGGGAATGAGCTTAGCCAAATAATCATGAGGTTCATGACCTTGATGGCACTCAACAAGAATAATCCACAACGTATCTCAATTTGAGATAAGTACTTGTTCAATGGTTGCATCACTAATGCGAACATTAGGATGAAGCAAGAAAAGATAGATATTATCGATACCTATAGAATTTAGCAATCAAAGGTAGTCTTTCCATAATCACAAAAAAGTCAAATTGTACCGTAACACATTACGTGTCACTATGTCATACAATTTACAAAACTCATCCTACCAACTGATATCTCAGTTAAGTTAGGGATTTTTAAAAGATACCACAATGTATACTAATCTACAAGAGTCATTAGGTGTTCCATATATCCCGGAAGATCCATTGGTCCCAATTCAGAAGAATATTTCTTCAATTTATTTCTCGGACTCTGGGCATCCTCGTCATTGGACAATGGCCTAGGAACAACACTTAACACGAATCAACAATCAATTAAAACCCAATAATTCAATCATATAACTTAACGAATTCCTCTTAACAATCTCATATTCCATACAAGTTAAATTTTACTTTATTCAAGTTTCAACCAATTTTATACTCAATTTGATATCCTACCTCATTTTCCAATACTTTCAATCTTTATTCTTAGGCCTTAAAAGGGCAGTAAAAGCTCGATATGAATCAATCACTTAATTTCCAATCCTATAGCTCTTACAACAACAATTATCAAATGAGTCATTAATATGAAATGACTTGATCATTCAACTAGACTTCTCGGAAAGGTATTAGTGGCATGAGGCTTTTGGGTAATGGTTCCAATAACAGCCTCAAGTGCAACATTCACCCTTTTGATTTCAATTAAGAATTGGATGACAACGAATCAGATGACATCTTTCTAGGTGGTAATGTTTTGTCAAACTCCACTCTATAAGGAAAGATCGTCATGACATCGATATCATATTTAATCTCGCCAATTCTTTTTCAATATCACAACCAACTAATATCTATATTCCTACGAGTATCAACCATTTGTTGGGATCATAAATATCCACAACTTGGTTTAGATCTAGGATAGCTAGATTTCCTACGAGAATAGCTTCAATTAATTTACTAGGGGATTTAGGGTTACTTGTGACAATCTACGTCGTATAAATACCTCGTATATATATCAAAATAATCATCAAACAATCATGTAATAAAATTACATCATATATATATATATAATCCAAGTTATATATATATATATATTAAAATAACACTTCTCAGTCTTGGCCTTGTCGGTAACTCGGGAATTCTTCGGCACCGTTATAGTCAAAAGATTTTTAGACATTTTAGAAAAATGTTTATAGTTAAAAGATTTTGAAATGTTTTATTCAAAACCTTAGTTTTAAAAATCTTTCGTTCTCTATAACGAGAGCTCTGATACCAAACTGTAACACCCCCAAATTTATACAACTCAATACAGCGGAAGACTAGTTGGTGTTACGGGATAGCACATTACTCACATCATAGACAACGCATAAAAATCGCGTCGTTTATTAATAAATCATTTCCATTCATAAATATCAAAGTTACATCGGTCCCAAGTCATTATATTTCATACAAAGTTTTACAAAGTATTTGAATGGAAAATATTGTTTTAAGTGCGGGCCATGAATTCTTGTTGTCTTCCCGAGAATTACCTTCAAGTACCTGAGATAAGACATGTTAAAAGAAAAGGTCAGCGATAACGCCGAGTGAATTCATAGAGTTTAATAAATTACATCAATATAACTTTGGTATAAAATTATTACCAAAAATCATTTCGCACAAAGAGTTTAAGAAACCATCAATATAATATCGATATAAAGTTTTTACCGAAAATCATTTTTGTACAAATCATTGTAATAGGCCATAAAATAGCCAAAATCATTTTATACAAATCTTTATCAAAATCATAGCATAGGCATTTGCCTTAAAAATCATTGTACGAGCCAATGTCGTAAAAACGTCATACAATACGTCTTATAACGTTGTATGAAAATAAAAACCGTTATATGAATATGGTTATGCAAACCAAAACACGAACATAATATCAATAGTATGACCCTGTATTGCTAGTCAGGCAATACATCGTTATTCGGAGCGTCTAATAGTATTTCGTTAGTTTGGATTATTATAAGCCGCATGACATTGTTACCTTACTAAACCAACAACGGGTAGCTAACCCGATACCAATTTTGCCCATCTAAAGTAGCGTGTCGTCACAAAGGTCACGCTATGGAAATCTTCTCATACATAAATTCGCTTACCAATCAATGTGGCACGACGGGGATCAACCGTCAAGGCGCGAACTGGGGTGATCGGCCCCAAATAGTACTATTAAATGCATAAGCGTCTACCAACTCCCGGTAGTTCACAATTCATGCTAATGGGACTTTTAGTGACATAACCTAACTTTAATAATCCATTTTATTTCATCTATCGGGTCCATTAATCATTTATCGGGTCATACAATCGGGTCATTCAATCATTCGGGTCCAAAATCAATAAACAACAATCGGGACAAATGGTGTCCTATTTTATAAAAACTAACATGTTATCTCCCTCGCGGGTTTATAAAACATTTATAAAAACATTTAAAAGGGTGGGAGGCTATGAACTCACGTTGATATGGGAAGGCGGGTTATCGGCAGTTCGGATGTACGGTACGTGCTTCGATCACGGAAACCTAGACAAATAATAATCGGTCTTAGACTCATGTCCAATGACTTTATAAAAATAACAATTATGTATACATATGATGATTATTTATATATGATGATCAAGTGGGTTTACATATTCTCGTTTACTCATTCTAGTGTTATATGTCGATAACTTTTATACTAGTTTACTAGTTTTACCCATTTACGTGTTTTAAGTCCAATAAACTTATTATAAGTTCCTTAACTTGTTTTAATCCTTGTTATACTTATTTTATCAGTATGTATACTTTCCATGTTGGGCCCAAATGGGTTAAGCCCAATAAATTCTTTTTACAAGTTTTTATCTTATTTAGTCTAATTATTAGTCCAAGTATTAGTCCAATATGTTTACTTAGCTCGTTAATGTTCGTTTGTCCTATAGTTCGGGTTTTATCGGTTTTTACTTGTATTAGCTACTTATATATCAGTATATAAGTTTTATAAAGTTTTCATTAGACGGGTCCAACCATCTATGTTTTATTTAACAAAAACGTTAATTTTACGGTATTAGCCGAAAAAGTCGTAAAAATCATGTCTATAGTTTTATAACTTAAAAAACTTAACAAGTTATCATTTTTATAAAATGTCCACTTATTTAACCTTTAACATATTTATATAAATAAAAATCATGAGTTAGTGGGTTTTAACTTTACATTTTATACAATATAATTTCGACTGCTTATATAATAGTATTATACTTTATTTTTCAAAAATCTGATTTTTATCTTCACTTTCACCAAAACTGCCATATCTTGAGTTCTATATGGAGATAGAAGATCAAATTTTTATCACATAAACTACATGATATTTGCTACATTTAACTCTTCTATAGCTACTGTTGAATCATCCTCTAAGTATTTTCTAAAAATCGTCCAAAACAGTGAACTCAGATTTGTACCTTAAACTTGTTTTGATCATATCTAACTCATTACAATGATTCCATTGCATGGCCAACTCTCACATGTGTACAAGACATATAGCTTACTGTAAATGGATTCTACTTCATCATTTTATCAGTCCATGACCTGTTTCTTTACTGTTTTATACAGCCATCACTTTTAACCAAGATTTTAACCTTGTTCTTTATAGTTTTTCACCTTTTTAATCATGTTTATCAACACCAAATCCCCACATAACATTTTTATCATCATATAACCATCATATACATATACAATAGGAAATAAAATACATGTTTACATAATCAAAATAACAAGAAGATGAGGAGGACAATCTTTATACCACCATGTTGATGTAGGTTATGATTTGGACATGGATTTTGATGGAGAAACTTGTGATAGATCAACACCAATATTCATGGCCACGAATACTTGTAAACTTCATGTAGAAATCAGCCCTTGAACATCACCAAATCTTCTCCTTGGATGTTAAAATCACCTCCAATCTTCAAGGCTTCAAAGGGGCATCATCATATGTATGAATAACACATGATTTTATGGTCAAACTAGATCAAATGAGGGTTGTTGTTGGTGATTTTGGGACGAAATTAGAGAGAGTTTTGAGAGAGATTGGTGGTTTTGCATGTAAGATAAATGAACAAATGGTTTGGGTGTGAGTGGTTTTAGTATTGATGCTAGTTTGGTGAAGTGGCTAAGACATGTGTCTTAGCTTACTTCTTAAGCTTGACACATCATGGTGTTGTGGCTTATTTTAGCCATCCATGAGTGGGGGTGGGGCAAAAGTGGTTTTGTCTCATCCCCATTTATTTACGGGTACTCCTCGATTCAAGTTTCCTCGATTTGCGTGCCCTCGGGTCGTTTTCCGAAAAACGTTTTTATAAATTATGAATCAACGACACAAAACGAATCTAATAAAAATTGTCTCATCAAAAACGGAGTTCGAAAACGTAAATACGTAATCCTAAGGTTTCTGGTTTAGTCGTAAAGGACGTTAAATTATAATCGTAAGTCCTAATATCTTCTCGTAAATTTGTGAGTTTATGAACCAACACAAATTTAAAATCTCAAAATAATATTTACGGATAAATTTATTTTCTGAAATGTCGGACTGTCACCAAAACGGTGTATGTAAACGTAAGCACGTAACGTAGAATCCTCCGGTTTAGACGTAGTCGATGCTACTTTAAGAGGTAAATCCAAATTTCTTCCCAAAATAAGCGAGTTCATAAAATAATATTTTTCAAATAAATATTGAGAATAAAATATCAACCATAAATTGACGGATTGTCACATCTATCACAACCAAGACAACATATATCAGTCGAAGGTCCATACCGTTTGGTCTTTGGATGATTGGCAAACAAAATATGCATGAGAAAAAGGTCACGACTCCAGATTAGGTTGTGTTTGTATTGATTTTGGAGTTAACCCAAACACCCTTGATGAAAAAACATGTGTTTTTGATGTTAGATTAAGTGTATAAATTTTCAGCAATGATTAGTCATGTTAGAAATAACATATAAAATATGTTGTAGAACGGATTCAATTATGGCCTGAGTTTTCGGAAAGCCCCAAGTGTCTAATTCTGTAATTATGCATAAAGTTTTGGTAAATTCGATAGTCAAAACTGCTCAAAAATGGGATTTGTTACAGCTTATCAGATTAGGAATCGTGCAGCAAACACATTTTCAAAAATTCATATAAAAATAAACCATATCTCCGTTTGAATTGTGCCATACCTTTTCGGAAAGATATAAAATAATTACTTCAGTTGTATAATAGTAATGACATTTTTGAAAAATGATACTACCAAATATTTAGTCATGTGTACATATTTGTCTAAGGAAAGCAGGTTCAACTCTATGCTGGTTTCCTAACTATTGATTGACACCAAATACATACAAAAAATTATACCTTTACAGGGGTTGTTGTAGGTTGCTTATTTATCTCACTTGTAACCTGCAACATCAAATTCATATCAGCTAAAGTAGTACTGCAGGAGTAATAAGCCATAACAACATAATTTGCGTATAATACCATTGAAGGGGTTGTCATAGGATGCTTGTTAAGTTTATTTGTAACATGAAGCGCCCATTTCACACAAGTTAATGTGGTATAAAAGGAGCTACGACCATATAATCCGAGAAAAGTACCTTAGCTTAAAAGGACTTTTTGTAGGTGTCATGCGACGTTTGGGTGTGGAATGAGCACTAAGAGTTGCTTTTGTGCTCCTAATTTTAATTAGCGACTATACATAAAATATGGATTTTATAAAGTTATAAGCAATTTTCAACCTTTAAGACCATAATTAGGATTAAAATGTTGTTTGCTGCTCTGAATAATGAATCTGAAATCATCATGTAATTCCGCGTGGGCATTGTAGTAAGTACTTTTTGTATCAGATTTCATCTCACGTGGAGCTTCATCACACTTTTTCGCTTAATTCTTGCCAGGTTCAGAGATCTTAGAAGCAGCAACCGCCACACATTCAACAAGACTAATCATCCCTGCTCGACCAAAAGAATATGTTTTTGCAAGAGATGCAAAATGGGTCACTCAAGTCATTTGTTCCCTGATGCATCAGTAAATTACTAAATTAGAAAAGATTACATAACAATACATAACATCTTAATTACATTAGGTACTCTTATACACCAGTACATAGCGGGTTTTTTCTAGGTTTTGTTTGTATGGGGCATCGTATACATAACAGCTCGTAAACATCCAAGTGTTTAACATATTAAAAAACTCACAGGTTACCAATAGTATTTTCATGAGCAGTCCCCTACTTTGAAATAATGATACCTGCAACTGTCTCTCAGCAAAATCTGTCATAAACATCAACAATAAGCAACACATCCTCTCTGATACACGTTTAAAAATTAAATACTAACTAACATAGGGTACAATGATGGAGGTTAAAGTCACAGAAGGCCTTGGAACAACCATCGATGTGATATTGGTTAACAGTGTTCTTCACAAAGGGAGATGAGATTGTTGTTTGCAGCTTTAAGGTACGTGCAACATCTCTCGTGGACGCAAACAAATCAACTTGAGGATCGGTGATTTTAAGAAAATCGGCGACACGATCAAAGTTTGTCCCACACCTTGAAATCTTGATTTCTTCATTTGTATCCAATTCTAGACATTACAAAAAGTCAGTGCATAAAAATTATAGGGACACATTTGTGATCAACTGATCATAAAGGTCTGAAGCAAAATTAGTAAATGTACAATATATGACAAAAGTTTATAAGATGAGTGTGACATACCTGTCTTGACGTTGGCTTTGATAGATTTTGGTCCTCTTACACCCTCTAGAAATTACACGACTTACATACGTATTGATGTTGGTTTTGCGCATGACTTTGAGTGTCATTTGTTTGGGTGAAGCTTCTGTTTGCAGTCATTTGTTTAATTTTTAAGTATTTCATGTGTAAATCCATACTTATAGCTAATAATTCATATCTTAATAAAGGTTAAAGAACCGTAGTCATATTGATGTTGAAAAAAGAGAGGAAGAAATCACACCTTTTTAGGCTTCGGAGTGTTTGCAATAAGCTCCCATCTTTCCTTATTCAATCGTACAACTTCAACGTCGTAGTCATTGTATAAAACCTTCAACATAATACGTGTTCATGAGATGAATTTAGGCTTCTCAAATCTTCAGAATGCAAAAAAGAGAAACATTCAATGACGAGTACACTTTCAGATCATCTATAGACCTTGTGAGTTGTGACATCATTAGGATTGACTAACACAATCGTTATCACACAAGGAGCATTAACCAACGTTAGATAGTCGGGTTGGTTACAGTCTGAGAAACATGCTTCTCGGTCACTTTTAGCAGCCTCATGAAGTCCTCTAATAAGGGCACCGTGTTTAAGTAACTTTCTTAGCTTAAGCTGCAAAGTAGTCATGATGTCCATTGGCTCACCAAGAGCGAGAGCAGGTGCAGCGAGCACCTCAAATGGAACAACAGCTTCTTCGCTGCAAAACTACTAACACGATATAAATTACTTAATACTCTTGTGAAAAGGAATAAAAGTAGTTGTATCAAACACCAACAAACAATAAGATTATGAGGCTTGACTCACACAATTACATGAATCGAGTTGATTAGATAATGAATTCACCTTAAAGAAATAGAGTACAAACAAAACTTGACAGAGATAAGAGATTTGCAGCGCTTGTAGCTTGTTCAAATAGAATTGACTTGGGGCTCCAAGCTCGATAGACCTTTCAAATTAAACAAAGTCCATCATGACGAGCAATCTCATTTCCTTTACATCCTAAATTGACCCTTAAACGTCGAAAACAAAGAAACTATATGAAAACATTGTTCACTTACTTTTGGCATAAACTCGTACCTTTAGAGAACATTTTTTGAGCTTGTCCATGCCTCAAAGTCGAAAAGTGGTTCTACTCTCCTTCTCTTCGACTCCAGTTGACAAACCTTTGAGCTTAAATGATTCCACATCCACTGGCAAAGGTTACGATTATCTGAAAATCAAGTAAAAATTATATTATCCACTCTTTCTCTAATCATTTACAGCATATTATATTATCCTCTTCACCAATTTACACCAGCAACAGTTACAACTAATAGACAATCCAGGTTTAGAGAGACCAATCAAGAGGTTGTAAACATATTTAAATACATATCTTAGATCTACAAATACATATACAGTTATAATTTCTGAACTTTACATGAGTAAATAATAAACAAAAATAAAATAACAGATAAATCTTTTTCACTAATCACTAATCTTTTTAATGTAAAATATGCTTATGACACTAAGATGGTTTCAATGTTATGACATTAAGAGATAAGCTATAAAACCTATACCATGCTTCATGGAAAGCATTCACGACAATGAAGTGGCAATCTCTTGAATTAGATCGTGCATCTGCAGACATCAACATCCCTTTGTGTTTATCATATTAGGGTTTTTGAACAAAACTAAAATACGATTATTATTTTACCCAGTTTGGTATATATCAAAACCTTTTTAGGCTTATCCAGAAAATAATATCTTTACATAATATTTACTATAAAATAGTCGAATATTTTATAATCCAAAATTGTAAAATAAATAATAGTATTATTTATTTAAAAACAAAAATTACAAAAAAAATATGACATGGCATTATGGTTGCTTATGTGGCATATCCCTCCTCTTATATATAATGTAAAGATATATATATCGGGGCCTTAACAGTAGCTTTAAGGTTGGGGAAAATGGGAGGTGTTAGCTAATATATGTAAGGGAATAAGTATTCCCTTTATAGAGGTCATTGGTATATTTAGGTGGGCGTTTGGCTTATAGTTTGGAGACCTAAAAGTTGGGACTGTTTTGTGTAAAATATGAACGGGATAGTTATCAAACATAACCAAGTT
The DNA here is from genome assembly GCA_025667525.1 of Glebionis coronaria. Lineage (NCBI taxonomy): Eukaryota > Viridiplantae > Streptophyta > Magnoliopsida > Asterales > Asteraceae > Glebionis > Glebionis coronaria. The sequence continues at coordinate 166,769,421 of CM046882.1, read as the reverse complement.
AAGGACTTGTTAGGGAAGGGTAATGGGGTGTTTAGAGCATATTAGTGAGGGTCATATATGGGAGAAGGCTAGATGTCCATCATAGGTTGATGAGCCGTCTTAGTGATTGGTTCATGTTTTGATTATGTGTTTTTGGTTTGTTTGCTTTTTGCTAGTGCGCAGACTTTTGGAGAAGCTCAATCAGGTGAGTTTCATAGTCCCATGTTTTCTAATGATTATGACTTCCAGATGGGATGGAAGAGACACTGTTTTGTTATTTATAAATTATGCTGTGAATGTTTTGTGTTTGGTGATGGACTTTTGTGTGCATACTTATGTGATTAACTGCTAGTTAATTCTTGATTGTTTATGTTTTGACTTGGTACCAAGGGGATATTGGCAAGGCGGGGCATTGGGATTGGTTCATAGGTGTTTGGATGCCTATGGGAGTATGGTGTTTGGTAAGGCTGGGAGCCTTGGATTTAGGTTGTTTTGTTAAATCTTGAATATTAGTTGTTAATGCATGTTAGTATCACATTGTCCATATGTTTCTTAGATTTGGTTATTATTCACAGCTTATGGTATGATTTTTGCGTTTGAGTCTAAACCTATGACTCTCACCAACTTTATGTTGGCGTGTTTTAGTATCTCTTTCAGGTGATATTATGGTTAAGCGTGAGAACATAAGTGGCTAGGATTTGGAGTTGCGTAGGAATGCATTTAGAAGGAGATCCTCGTTCCTTCTTAGTTTCTTTTGATTGTTTTATATGTGACACTGTTGGAACCTATATGTTTGTTTTGTTTATGTTATTGTTTGTCTCGGGTAAGTGGTAGGACTGTTACCTACTTATCTAGACTCCTGCATTGTTGATATATTTTCATGACTTTTGTGTCACCATTTTATGACATTTATTATTTCATATAGTTATCTCTATAGACACGCCATGTTGTGATGATATCCATATGTCGCGCCCTATATTCCGCCATGGTGGGGTGTGACAGAATGGTATTAGAGACAATGGTTATAGAGAATTAGGTTGCCTAGTCGTGTAGCCTAGTCTATAGCTTAAGGGTCCCTGCATATAGGCGTCATAGGAGTATGTGTGCATTTTATAATAATTAATGTGTTTGGATGTTATTTTTGTGATGTTTGTTAAGTTATGAACTACTATGGTTCATACTTAGCCACATGTTATTTTTTTTCGGGTTGTGACTAGTGCGGGTTGAACCATAATCGTCCACGCTAGTCATTGTTGTATTTTGCTTAAATTGTACATTATAGTACATAATTTGGTACAAGGTAGTTTCTATCTTTTGTTGAGTTATTTTATGTAATTGAGGGATATTATCTTTTTTTTTATGTTTAAGTCATGTTCCCTAAGAATCTTGTGGTGGTTCGAGTTAGTATGAGTAGGGGATATGAAGGATTTTAAGTTGTTTCCACTCTTATGGGCGACATGATTTATAACTGATTATGTTTTCATTTTGGATTTAGTCTATGCTGTTATAGCTAGACTATGGATTTCTGTATTCCAAGAGTTTTACTATGTTATTTTATTAGATGAAGTTTTGGACCTTATTGGTTATGTGGTTATGTGCTTATGTGAGTTGATGGATTTATGTGTTATGTGTTGTATTGATTCTTATAAGTGTCATCATAGGAGGGAGTGCATTGAGGAAAGGTTAATTGTATAAGTATGGTGGCCAACATAGTTATACAAGTACCACAACTTCAATGGGTTTCTAAGTATGATTGCATGAAAGAGGGTTAGTGCATGCTTGTATATGATGAGATGTGGATTATTGGTATATGTATAGTATATGGGTTTATGCAACGGTTGCCTACGATATGGATATTTTTGAGTGTGTTATTGTTTTGGGTTATAGTCATGTTGTGTAATTATGGGGTCACACGATATGGACTGGTTTTAGTGATGGGTTTTATGCCTTGTGGTAAGATGGTGGTTACTCGTAGAAAAACACGAGTGTATGATGTGATTGGTTGATCTGACATGTATGGTAACGAGTATGTTATGGGTGATTTAATAGGTATATATATGTCGATGTATATATACTAGTATGTGTTAAGTTATGATATATGGTCGTTCAGTAGTTATTAACTTATTATAACTTGAACGTACCTTGTGTTTGCTCGTGTTTTATGGTGCTAGAGTTTAATGGAGTTCCAACGACGTTTTGAGTCTTTTGATGGGTGTCTACATTCGGGTATGTATTTAACTAATGAGAACTACTAAATTTTCTTACAAATAAGTGTGGCTGATTATGGAAAAACGGTTTAAAAAAAATGTTAGCGTATGGTATGATATCGTGACTTACATATTTTTTTTCAGTTTGTGGTAGTAAGCTATAAAAAACTTTGTCTTGAAAATAATTGGATTAGTTTTCTATGTAACATGTGATAATACATTTTAAAGGGGTAAAGAAATTTTATTCAAATTTCAGAAGTATTTAACTAGACGGCAAGAGTAAAAAGGGAGATTTTATTATAGTAATGATAATAATAACACCACACCTTGTAAACGTGTAGTAGTTTAGTTATAAGCAGCCTAAATGGATTTTATAAAATAATAATAATAATATAGAATTAAAAAAAACACTATATTTTATAAACATGTATTAGTTTCATAATAACAAGCGAAATAAGTTTAATATGGGTAAACAAGATAATGGTTAAGATTGTAGTATACTAATTAGTTGATATCTTGATAACATGATGAAGATAAAGGATGAGTTTATGGTTAATAATGAGTATGATTGGTTTTAGTAGTATGGAAGTTTGGTTCTTATGAGAAGTAACTAATTGGGATGAATATTTTAAATTTTCTAACGTATCGAAATTTGGTAATACTAATCGTGACGAGTCTAATTTTTCGATGTTGTAACACTCCATTGATCTTTCGGATTACATTGTTTTGTTTTAAGTTGTTTTGGCTAGGGTTCGTTTTACCCTATATTTTATTGGGACACGATTGTTTGGAATTCTTTTGTTACACGTCATGGTTGATTTATTTATGCGATTGTGGGAACGTTAGGATGAGAGAATAGAGTTGGGTAGTATTACTTATGGTTAGATACTATAATGGAGAGATGTGTTTTGGTTTAAAGGTTGTGTTGAGGAATGATTAAGAGTTGTGGAGTTTTGAAACATAGATTAGTTACGAGAATAAGGGAGTAAGTAAAGTTAGTTGAGTGGTCATGGGAACGAGATGTCAAGCTATGAGAAGTTGGTTGAAGTACTTTTAGAAATATTGTGGTTGATGAGTTGAAGTTAGAAGCTACTACGTAGTGTGAAGTTCCTAGGTAACATCATGGAGACGAGAAGGAGTGCGTAAAGAGCTACATCGCGAAGCAAGGAGCTGAAAGGACTACGTGTCGGCTGCAAGAGATTTCGAAGGAGTCACAAAAGTTGCAAGGACTGGAAAGGTGACAAGCACTATGATGGGAAATTTACGCATGGTTCGTGACGAAGAAGGGCAGATCGAGTATCGAAGTAGAGCTACAAAGAGTTGAACCGGTGGATGGTGATGAAATGAATACATGACATGGGAGATTAAGAACTCGTGGAAGTAACAAGGGGATCAAGGGATAATAAGTGAAGTTGAGCTGAATAAGTTTCGTGGAGAAGTGATTAGAGAGTCGGTTTTGTGAAGGTGTTATGAAAGATCTTTGGAAGAGACAGCTATGCATTATCCAATGCACTAGTGATTTCCATAGATCTGATGAATGAAGTTTGGAATTTTTGTTGGACGGGATAGTGTAGGAATAAGGGAGAACCATGGAAGGAGAGAACCAAGTATTCCTAGAAGATGATGATTGAAAGTACCTCATGATTGTGCAAGATCAAAGTAGAAGTATGAGATTTGAATAAGAATTCAAAATATGGCTTAGTAGACAAATGGAAACTAATATGGGTATAAGATGGGAGTGTGATCCGCATGGAATCACATGAAACTCTAGTCTGTTCCTATTAGGAGGGAGTAGGAGAACTGGTTGTGAGAAAAACAAGTGAAGCTACTTGGAAAATCTTGGCGTATAGATGACTAGATAGACTTAGTTAGTGGAGCTGGATTATTATATATGCCTAGAATGCTAGGGGCATTTGGGGTACGAGACGTAGAGAATGATCTATACAGATCATGAACGTCTCCAACATATATTTAATCATCTTGATTGAACATTTGGAAAAGGTGATGGGTGGAGTTAAGTGATTAAATAAAATTGCAAGGCCAAGTACCATCTGGGAAAGGCAAGCATGGTTGATGAGACATGGAATAAGAAGAATGAAGTGAAGCTGAGACGAACTTGAACTATATAGATGACGTATTAGGGTGGTTTGGATGAAGGATGTAGGTTGCACGAGTTGAGTTGTCTAAAGCAGAGAACGCGTCAACATGTATGTTGTGTAGCTTGGACAATCATATGGAGAAAAAGGGACGTAGACTATACTTCCTACATAGATAGGAGTAGCTTAGAAAGGGCAATGTAAGGACGAAATTGGTGAAAGTGACGAGAGTTGGGTGATAGTCGATAGTCTGACTAATTCATCTCATATTTCAAGAGGAATGAGTAGTCACGTAGTTGAGAAGTTGGAAGGAGTGCGTACGGATGTGATGGAATAGAGGGTTTTGCGTAAAAGTTAGCCTAATATGTATGGAATTCCTTATGAAGGATTATGGCAAGGGAAGAAACGATGGGAAGCATCACATCGTGATGTATGGTAGGAGTTGAGGAAGAAGAAGGAAGTGTGTATATTAGCAAAGCATGAATGAAATAGGTCGAGATAGGAACCGAAGGTAAAACTTTGGTAGAGCTTAATGAGTAGAATAAAGCACAACGCAGGCTAATACTGTCGTAGTGTGGAAAAGGAAATGGCACTGACCGATACTGATTGTTTGGGAGACTTGGTATCGATAATCAAAAGGATGAGGAGTTATAGGTGTGATGTGCCATAGGGACGAAGGGCTTGCTCTAACTGAGACAAGATGAGGAGGAATATGACCTTGAAGGTAGGACATTGTGTAGGTATAAAGGAAGTGTTGGGTATAAAAAAAATCATGAAGAAAAGTGAGAAAGAAGTGTATAGGTGCTACTAATGAGCTATCCAAATTTAATGGAAGTAGTTGTAGCATGAGTTTGGATGGCAGTTGATAGACTAACTGAGATAACCGTCCTTTTGATGATGTGTATAGATCATAAGTTGCTTTGTATTGGAAGAACTAATGGATATGTGAAAGACCGTCATAGGTCACTTTGTAAGAGTTGATGAACATGATTGAATATGAGTATATCCAGCTAACTGGAAAAGGATGGGCAAGTGAGATATTTATACAACCTTAGGAGTTTCACTGAGGGCATGAGTGATTGATTTAGAGGGAGTTAGGAAACTCTTTAGCGATGGCAGAGTTTTCATATAATGTTAGTTATCATACTAGAAGTCGATAAATGCCATTTGAGGCACTATATGAAAGGATAGGGTGAGTTGTCCCCATTGTGGACTAGAATTGGTAAAAGAGGCTACTAATGTGGTAATGGTGTTTGTGGAAAGGATGAGAGCAACAAGGGATGCTATGTTGAAAAGGAGGAAACCACTAGAGTTTAGTGACAAAGTTAAGTAGGAAGTTTCACCCATAGTAATGGGTGGCATGTTTTGGTAAAAGGGAAAGTTGATGTCAAGTTTTGTAGGTCCATTTATGATCTTTTGAAAGATTGGACCAGTAGTTTATGAGAATAGAATTACCTGGGGGAAATGAGTGGTATACATGTTATATTTCGTGTATTAAGATTGGTAAATGTTGTTTGTGAATGCATATTTGCATGTACGGTTATTCGGGATTTGTGTTAATAAGGGTTTGTGTTATCAAAGAGTCATTTGTGAGATTTATTGACTGTGATGTCAAGAGTTTGGCAATGAATTTAAATATTTTTAGTTAGTATATGTGGTAATTTGAGACTTGAACTAAAGTTCATGTGGAAATGAGAGGAGTTCTTTTAGAACAAGTATCCTCAGTTGTTTGCTAATGGTATGTTTGATCCTAAGGAGTAAATCTCGGGACGAGATTTCTATTAGGAGGGAGTGATGTGACAACCGCGGTTTTGATGTTCGTCACTTAGTTTTATTTTGTGTTAGTTACGTGTCTTTACGTGTTTATGTGCTAATTGGTGTGTATAGATTGTGGTTTGGATATCATTTCCGGTACGGGGTACCTTGTGAGTGAAAAGATGTGTGATGATTTCATGTTCATGAGCTCACATGGTAGTGACTATGAAATGAGATGGTGTTATTTAGTGGTTTTACGTATACGTATATGTATTATAGAAAATCGTATTTTTACGATTTACGGTTTAGCATTTTGAGGTCTCGGAAGAGGTATTTAGTCGCGGGAGTATTTTTTGGGATGGTTTTAAGTCATTTAGGAGATAGTTATAAAGTTTATTTCAAAATTTGAGATTTTTTTTAAAACTATATTTTACGTCTTTTACGGTAAACGCGTAAATTTGACTAGTTTTGAGGTTTTGAGGTTTTGGAAGTTTTAGGAGCTGAAATAAATTAAGGAAAATTAAGGTAATATTAATAAGATATTAATTAATAATAAAATTAAAAAAAACGAAATTAAGGGGGGTGTTGGTCGGTTTTGGACGCAAGAAAAGGAAGAGAAAAAAGAAAAAAATTAAAAAAGGAAAGTTTGGTTTGGGTTGGACTAGGATTCACCCACACCCTATATAATGTTTTATTATAAATCAAAAACACATTATTTTCTCCTGGAAACTTTAAACCGTCGGCCACATAAAGAATATTAGGGTTCTTCATAAAAATCTTGGTTTCCATTAATCTAAGGTAAGACCTTCAATAACCCTTTTTAATTTAATTATTTTTAATGTTTATATAATCATCTTATGATGGATTTAGGTTAGGGTTTAAATAAAAATCTGTATTTTAATAATTTCATAATGATTAAATAAGTTAGGGCTTGTAATTGGTGGGATTATGGGTAATTAATTAGGTTAATTTAATTAAACCCGTTTTTAAAAATTGGGCAGAATTTAGGGTCAATTGTTTTGATCATATAAGGAGTTCTACAATCTCTTATTTTGCGATCCAAGTATCCCTGGAAAGTTAATTGAAGTGGCTTTCAAATGCAAGAAACGAGAACTAAATTGGAGGTCGGGAAGTGGGTCAAAAACAGGTTACAACAGTCGGAGGTCAAAACAGTTTTCAAATCAACCTGTTTTCTTTTTAAGTTTTGGGTTGTTTGGGGTACTTAGGGTTATAGTGGAACATTCAAACGAACATGGGAGATGGTTTATATATTTTAGGAAGTATCTGCATTGGGGATAAGATTGTGGGTTAGGGTAAGACCCCCTAATCATAACAAACTTTGGTATGTTCAAAATCAGTAAAATCTGGATAGACAAAAGAATATATATATATATATATATATATATATCGGGGCCTTAACAAAAACTTTAAGGTTGGGGAAAATGGGAGGTGTTAGCTAACATATGTAAGGGCATAAGTATTCCCTCTACAGAGGTCATTGGTATGTTTAGGTGGGCGGTTGGCTTATTGTTTGGAGACCTAAAAGTTGGGACTGTTTTGTGTAAAATATGAACGGGATAGTTATCAAACTTAACCAAGTTAAGGACTTGTTAGGGAAGGGTAATGGGGTGTTTAGAGCATATTAATGAGGTTTATATATGGGAGAAGGCTATATGTCCATCATAGGTTGATGAGCCGTCTTAGTGATTGGTTCATGTTTTGATTATGTGTTTTTGGTTTGTTAGCTTTTTGCTAGTGTGCGGACTTTCGGAGAAGCTCAATCAGGTGAGTTTCATAGTCCCATGTTTTCTAATGATTATGATTTCCAGATGGGATGGAAGAGACACTATTTTGTTATTTATAAATTATGCTGTGAATGTTTTGCGTTTGGTGATGGACTTGTGTGTGCATACTTATGTGATTAACTGCTAGTTGATTCTTGATTGTTTATGATTTGACTTGGTACCAAGGGGATATTGGCAAGGCGGGGCCTTGGGATTGCTTCATATGTGTTTGGACGCCTATGAAAGTATGGTGTTTGGTAAGGCTGGGAGCCTTGGATTTGGGTTGTTTTGTTAAATCTTGAATATTAGTTGTTAATGTATGTTAGTATCACATTGTCCATATGTTTCTTAGATTTGGTTATTATTCACAGCTTATGGTATGATTTTGGCGTTTGTGTCGAAACCTATTACTCTCGCGAAATTTATGTTGACGTGTTTTAGTTTCTCTTTCAGGTGATATTATGGTTAAGCGTGAGAACATAAGTGGCTAGGATTTGGAGTTGCGTAGGAATGCATTTAGAATGAGATCCCCGTTCCTTCTTAGTTTCTTTTGATTGTTTTATATGTTGTTGGCACCTATATGTTTGTTTTGTTTATGTTATTGTTTGTCTCGGGTAAGTGGTAGGACTGTTACCTACTTACCTAGACTCCTGCATTGTTGAGATATTGTCATGACTTTTGTGTCACCATTTTATGACATTTCTTATTTCATATAGTTATATCTATAGACACGCCATGTTGTGATGATATCCATACGTCGCGCCCTATATTCCGCCATGGTGGGGTGTGACATGAGCGAACACTTGAAGGACCGGAGATGATTGAGTTGACCAACGAGAAGGTCGTTGTAGCTAAGGCGAAATTACAGGAAGCTCGTGCACGTCAAAAGAGTTATGCTAACAAGCACCGTATGGACTTACATTTCAACGTGGGAGATCATGTCTTTCTTAAGGAATCACCAGCACATGGTGTTAGACGTTTTGGAATCAAAGGGAAACTCAGTCCTCGATTCATCAGACCGTTTGATATCATCGAGCAAGTCGGTGAAGTATCTTACCGTTTAGTGTTACCTCCTGTAAAACCCGCATGCTTTTACCATGAATAGTACCCTTATGATTGTATGTACATGATTAGAACTTTCCTTATTTAGCACGTTTACGTTTCACGAATAAGAATTTCAAGTATTAAGTACGTGTTATTACACGATAAATATTTATTACGTATTAATACACGATAATTATTATCCACAATAATTATAATCACGAACATGAAAATCATGAACGTAAATAATCACGAACGTAATATTATGTATTTACGTATATTTATTACGATTACGAATAAATATAGTTTACGACACGAACGATAACTAAATAAATCACGTAAACACGACACGAGAACACGTATAATATTTAGACACGGAAATCAATGGGTATCCCTTTGTGGGCCCCACATACCCGCGGTAAGAAACAAGAGAAAGGGCCAAGCCCATGTTGATTTTACTAAAACAAGAAAAAGGGAAATTTACTTTTCATAATTACAAAATTAGAAAAATATCAAAACCCTAAATCTTTTTCTCCTTCTCTCTTGGCCGCCGGGTATAACACACCAAAAGGGTGTGATTGGTTGATTTTGGGGATCAATTCTTACAAGGGTGTTCGTGTTTTTCATTCTTCATTGTTTCACGTATTCGGTAAATCATTAAACCCCTTTTGTTTTTATGTTTTTTATTAAATAATAACACATGAAATCATGGAGTTATATAAACAAGTTAACTAACATGTAATTAATCATGTGAGGGTAATTAATCATGCTGTGTTAGGGGTGTTTGTTCGGCCGACACAAGGAACTGAGACCCCATGGTCTCGGCTTTCTTTGTTCCGCTTCAACCGAGACCCCATGGTCTCGGTGTGATGTTGTTGTGTTTCGGCCGTAAGAACAAGGGAACCCCGACATGCGTCGCGGTGTGGTTTGGTTTGTGTGGGTCTCGGCTAAAAACAAACATACACCACCGGCTTAAGCCGGTGGCTAAATATGGAAAGCAGGGGGAACATGAGCCGCGGCAGCATGGGGAACCACCGGCTAACTGCCGGTGGGAACTTTTGCTAGCCGGCGGCTAGCCAAGATCAATGGAACCACCAGCTTGGGCCGGTGGCTGTTTTGCGAAAACAGTGGCAACCGGGCAAGCCGGTTTGCCACTCTTAAGGGTGCGTTTGTTTGGCCGGTTCACGGGTTCACGAACACGGTTCACGACTTAATTGATTTTACAAGTTTAATTATTTTACAAGTTTATTTAATTACTAGATTAATTAAATTAATTTACCATGTTATATAGTTAATTTAATTTAGACATGACTTAGGTTACTTATTATTATTAATAATACATAATTTTAACCTAAGTATTTTATGATTTAATTTAGACTAAGTAATTAATTAATTATTAAAAACATGACTTATAATTAATTAATTTTCATGACTTAGGTTATATTAATAATAAATACTAATACATGTTTTAACCTAAGTATTATTACCTTTATTTAATTAAATCATGGTATATTTAATTAAATCTGATAACATATAGTTATTTAATTTACATGTAATAATTAATAAACTATATTATTTAATCACATGACTTAGAATATTAATCATTAAACACTGAAGCTTATCTTATTAGCTTAATAAACCAGCATAATTCTATTTTTGAAAACTTTCTATTTTTAGAAACTCTTTTATTTTTAGCAGCTAATCTATTTATGGAAACTTTCTATTTTTAGAAACTTATCTATTTTAAGTAGTAAATCTTATTTATGGAAACTTTCTATTTTTGGAAACTTTCTATTTAGGAAACCTGTTATTTTTAGAAAGTTACTTACTATTACACAACAAGTATAATAATACAAGAAATACAAGTAATATTTAATCAGAATAGACAGAATACATGATAAACACAACATAATGATAAAATCAATAAAACATGACATGAACATATAAAACAAGCTAAGTCATGATATAAAACCAGTTACGTATTCAGTAATCAGAATACTTATACACGTATATTATTTATGTAGTATTAGTGATATCGAAGTAGTACTCTCTTCCGTTCGTCTTCTTCGTTCACTGGACACAAGGTACGGATTCTCCGTCCTTTCAGTATGGACATTCTTTCCTTATTAGGATTCCCCGTATGCAGCCAACTGTTTTCCCAGTATATGTTATATATTTTTTTGAATTGCTTATGTTTAATTAGATACCTAAAGCCATATACATGCATGACCAGTTTCACCTAGTTATGGAGGTACCATAACCATAACACTAGAGGCACTAGTGTTATGACTTCACCACGGCGGAGTGATAGCTCGTGGCGTCCCTTCAGCTTTTGGCCATATTACTATTATCATGTGGGGCATATGGGTGCATCCTAGGTTACATGTTTTTACAGATTATTCAGGTGAATGTGGTGTGTGCCTTGCATCCTTCACAAGGAGCTGATCCCTCCTACCCAAAACTTATATTAATTAGAGGCAGCCCCTCTAATTGCATGACGAGGTCACCTCTCCAAGTATTCATGCACGTTGATATTTCATGACCTATATTGGCTAATGGTAAACATGTTAAACTGTTTTTATAAGATAAACATAAGGCTTTTCAAACTATAAAACTAGTTTTACTCAGATATGTCAGGTTTTCCAGGACTTAGTCTTTTCACTGCTATATGTTGTATATGCTTATATTATTCATGCTATACTTGTATATCCGTGCACTGAGCGTTATGCTCAGCCGCTTTTCCTTTCATGTTTCCAAAACGGCAGGTACTCAAGGACGCTCGTAGACTTTATGAAAAGGTGCATATGGATTGGAAGCTTCTAGCCTTCATTACTTTATGCATTTCTTCATACTTTTGATACTCATTTCCATGGACATTGTTTAGTCCTTTTCATTTACAATAGTTATGTTTGTGTGTGATGAGTTCTACTTTTGGGGTACCGATGATTGTTTCCGGTATTTCCTTTATGGTCATGTAATGTTTAATACATTTATCCTTGTATGCTTTGATGACACGCCATAATCACGCGTGACATTCCATTTACCAAAATAGGGTGTTACAATTATGGTATCAGAGCCAAGGCTTCGACCTGTAGGCTCTCAAAACACGACCTGTGATTAGTGGGTAGTCACTATGGTCTTCCTAGAACTGACAGTCGGTATTCATGCATTCATTATTTTCATGCATACATATATATATCATTGTCGCAGGTTTATGACTAAGTAATGGTTGGTATAGGACTGGCCCTATTTAGTCGCATGTGCTTTTATCAAAACTTTTAACTTTGGGTCCGACCCATTGGCGTCCCCTCGCCATGTCTTCCGTTTTGAGTGAACTGACCATAGGCGTTCACTCTCGCGCATATAAAAGTTTTCATAAAAATGCATCATGCATTCATGTATTAGTTTTTCTACATAAATTTTTTCTCATGATTTATTGGTATAAATTATTTTCATGTATATAGTTTATGTTTTGATCAGTTAATCATGTATTTTTATGTTGTACTGTCAGATGGTTCTCACAAGCGAGCAGGAACAACTCAATGCAGCAATCCAAGCTGCAATGCAAGCTATGCTTCCTCAGCTGAGGAACGAAATCAGGGCTGAGGTGCAGGCTGCCTACAATCAGCAACAGCACCCAGTACCTCCTACTCCTCCAGCAACATGGGTCACATTGAAAAGATCTTCGACGCCCTCGAGCTTTTGAGAGAACAGATAGCCCCAGTGAAGCTGAGAGCTGGTTGGCTCACATTGAAAAGATCTTCGATGCCATGGGCTGTGACCCCGTCTTCAAGTCGAAGTTGGCCTGCTACCGGTTCGAAGGTGATGTGTTAGCATGGTGGAAAGCACTGAAGAAGTCAGAGGGAGGTGATAATTGGGTGGCTGGTTTGACTTGGGCTCAGTTCAGGGATTTGGTGATGGGACAGTTCTTTCCTAAGGCTGAGCAAGACAAGCTGAAGAGAGAGTACCATGGAATCCGACAGAGAGCTGGGGAGAATAGCAACGAGTTCATGCAGCGCTTTCTTCTTTTGGCTGGTTTTCTTGGTGTAGAAGCAGGTACTCCCGAAGAGCAATCATACCACTTCCGGTGGGCTCTTCGTACATCGGTCGCAAACAACTTGGTCTGTGCTACCTTCAACACTGTGGCACAAGTGGCGGATGCAGCACGTAAGCTGGAGATGCTGCAAGAAAGAGAACAGTTCGGGGAAGCAGAGAGACCCGAGAAGAGGTAAACACTCGTTATTCAGCGGTGACCCAACCGTATTCTTTTCAGCATATGTCAATATTTACATCTATTTTAAACTATATCTTCCAGGCAGAAGACTGGGGACCGGTCTCAGCCGGCCACTCAGCAACAGCCTACTCAGCCCGAGGGAAATGGTTAGACTCACGACTGTTCTGCTACGGATAGGCGTGGTGGTAATGATAATTACCGTAACAACGTTGGAAACTCCAACAGCAACATGTCCTTATACTTACTCATTTTCTTATGATTACATACTATAATTTTTAATTCTGACACATTAGAGAATCTTCTACCAGGAATCATGGTAACGGGAGGGACAAGAACCAGAGAGGTTCATAGCCTAACCGTCCAGCTATCACTGGTATTCCATCGTACGAATTATCCGTATTGACCTTTGTACCTATTATCATGTCTCATGTATATTGTTCTTATCAGGCTCTCAGCCAGCAAGGACACCTTCTGGAGGATATACTCATCCTCTTTGCACTACCTGCAACCGTAGGCACCCAGAGCCATGTCGTCGCGATAGCGACGCATGCTTCAAGTGTGGTCTTCCTGGCCATCGCATGAAGGACTGCCGCAAGGGCGAGATAGAGGGCACATCGGGACATTCTGATACTAAGCCGCCTCCTACTAGTGGACGCGTTTACACGACATCTCGCGATCATGCCAACAAGTCTATAGTTACCATCACTAGAATCTGGTATATGTATGGTCAAGATGCATGTGTTCTATTTGAAACGGGTGCTACTCACTTGGTCATTTCTACTACTTATGCTAAGAATGTTAGGATACTCCCCATGACACTAGAGAATATACTGAATATTTCCACGCCTTTAAGAGACTCTGTACGCATAACCCATGTGTACAAGAGCCTTCCCCTAGAGTTTGATGACAAGATTCGTCCTGTTGACGCACTTCTGCTGGACATGAATTATTTTGACATGATTTTTGGCATGGATTGGCTATCCAAGCATCATGCTACCGTAGATTGCCCTTCATATCGAGTCATCTTCGGTGATGTTAATGCGCTAGAGTACATTCACAATGGGTTCGTACCCGGAAGGTCTGTACAAATCATATCAACCCTGCAAGCACGTGCATTACTTTCACATGGTTGCGAGGGCTATATAGTTGTTGTTTTTGACATGGATGCTGAATCCCCATCAATTCAGAATCAACCAATAGTGTCAGAATTTCAAGATGTATTTCCAGAAGAACTTCCGGGCATACCACCTGTACGTGAAGTAGAGTTTAACATCGAGCTCATCCCAAGAGCTGAGCCGATTTCCAAGGCTCCTTATCGCATGGCTCCTATAGAATTGAAGGAGTTGAAGGATCAATTGCAAGAACTTCTGGAATGAGGCTTCATTCGACCGAGCGCATCTCCATGGGGCGCACCGGTCTTATTCGTGAAGAAGAAAGACGGCAATATGCGTCTTTGCATAGACTATCGCGAGCTCAACAAGATCACCATCAGGAATAGGTATCCTCTACCACGCATCGACGATCTGTTTGACCAACTCCAAGGGGCCAAACATTTCTCCAAGATTGATCTAAGGTCGAGCTATCATCAACTACGAGTTAAAGAGCAGGACATCACCAAGACTGCTTTCCGTACACGCTATGGACACTACGAATTTGTAGTCATGCCATTTGGCCTTACCAATGCTCCAGCAGTGTTCATGGATTTGATTAATAGAATCTTTCATGAATTTCTGGACAAGTTCGTCATTGTCTTCATTGACGACATCCCGATATTCTCTAAGTCCAAGGAGGAACACGAAGACCATCTTCGTACATTATTGCAGATTCTTCGCCAGAAGCAGTTGTATGCTAAATTCTCCAAGTGTGAGTTCTGGTTAGAAAAAGGTGGCATTCTTAGGTCAGATTGTATCAGCAGAAGGAATCACTATGGATCCAGCAAAGGTTGAGGCTATTACTAAGTGGCCAAGACCGACATCAGCGACTGAAGTTCGCAGTTTCCTAGGCTTAGCAGGTTACTACCATAGGTTCGTGGAGAACTTTTCCCGTTTAGCACTAGCATTGACTAAACTGATGCAGAAATGGGAGAAATTCGTCTGGACTGAAGAAAGAGAGAAGAGCTTTGAAGACCTAAAGCAGAATTTGTTGATCCCAAACTTAGATCGATTAAGCTTTGTGTATACGAGATTAGATCAAGTAATACACGTAGAGAAACCTTTGCTTATGAATAAAGTAACTATGTGTTATGCGGAATTAACACTTAATCTAAAACACAAAGATGTTAAACAAACTTTCACTTGTATTAGAATGATCGAACTTGATTACAATGAAAGAGGTTTAACTTGTGAAAACTTATTATAACTGATGATTAACATTAACCTAAAAGATCTTCTTTTATAGATTAAGAAGTCTTGTACAATAAGCTACGAATCAACTATTCTAGGTAAAGATAATAATGGAAAATACAATGTCGAGCTTATCTTTACCATACACAAACAAATAAACAAATAAACAAAAAGATTCGTATGAAGATATATTCCATCAGTGCTAGTCTTCAAGGTTGTCAGCGTTGACTTCTTCAAATGTCAACACTTGGCTGTCAGCGTCCAATGTCATCTTATGAGCGCTTGAATTCTTCTTATCAGCGTCTAGTGAACTGACCCATAATTTATTCCCAACAATCCTCCCCTAAACTTGATATCTATTCCAATGATCAAGTTTCTGAATAAAAACTTAAGGCTTAGGAGGAATCTTACAAAAACTTCTTATGTTGGTGATAAACATATCTAATCAAGTCTTTGGCCACGTCACTAGTGTAATCAATCTCCAAGGGTGTCTCCTTCATCTTCTCCAATACTTCTTTGGACAAGAAATAGTCAGCATCCACAAGTAGATACTCTGAAAACTTTGTAGAGCTCAAATGAAACACACCACAAGTAGAATAAATCCTCCAATGAAGACCACTGAGGTCATCTTCAAGATCCTTCCATATGGCAGGATCTGCTTCCCTTGGACCACACAAAGTCAAAAATGTGTGCCATAGTCTTATTCCATTTGCTGAAGTAGGTGCTTCAGCTGTATACTTGGCCTCTATCAATCTCCATAGATGCACCAAGTCTTCTCTGTCTATGCTTGCAAAGATAGAAATAATTGAAGTGAAAGTGTGTACCTCCTTCCCAAACCTGCCAATCTTCCAAAATCCACACTCATCTTCATCAAAACTTATGATTGGATTTCTGGCATCTAGAGGTACTACATTAACCAAATCTGAAGCTTCTAATGGAGAAAGCTTGAGATGCTTCCTTATGACAGTTTCAGTTGGATAATACACATCCATATTTTTGGGAAATTGGAGAGGATCTCCTTTCTTCACTGGTCTTTGAGCAATCCTCATCTCCTTTTCAATCTGCATTTCCTCAGCAAGCTCTTGTTTCCTTTCTTCTGAAAGAAACTGTAAGACATTATTTTCTTACACATGCCTCCAAATAGGATGTGCCCTGTACTCTAGCTCCTCAAAAGATAAAGCCAGCAACTTCTTGTATGTCCATCCAGGTTGATGGAATCTAAGCAACTTGTAATACAACTGCCTTCTATCTCTTTTAAGCCAAGTCTTGACCTCTTGTGCATTATACTTCAAAATCACCTTTATATCATCTTGTACCCTGAGAAGAATTTCCAACCCCCAAATTTGATCTGATAAGCTCATCCCTGGGTTGTCCATTACCTTGTCTTCCCGAGCATGGTACATTCTGGTGATTTCTGGAAGGTCCCAATCAACCTGCTTCTTCAAATCACTCAATCTTTCTTTTGCCAACTCATCCCCATATTCAAGTCTTTCTGGATCTTCAATGATTTGAACACTTGAATCTGAGCTATCTCCTTCTTTTTCATCATCACTTTCTTCCTCACTCTCAGAAGTGGCAACAAATGGTGATCTACCACTCCTCTTCAAATCTTTTTCCAAAAGTTGTGCAGCTAACTGTTCATCAAATGCAATTTGTGCTGCATCCTTCTTTGGAACATCTTCTTCAACCATAATTCCTTTACCTTTGTCTTTTGGATCAATGATAGGTAAAGTAGATGAAGATACCTGTGTAGACACATCTTTGATGATTGTTGATGACTGGAATACATCAACACCACCTGCAACTTTTTCAGCATTCAAGTTACCTTTATCAGCGCCCCAATTACCTTTGTCAGCGTTGGATGTGTCAGCGTTCAAACCTGTATCAGCGCCCATTGTTGCTGTGAAAGATCCTTCCAAGTTCAATGGAGTTACCTTGGATGTATCAATAATTGGGTGCTTCTTCAAGTTGGTGAGTGCTTCAGCAACATTTAAAGATTCACTAAATTGTGAACTCTTCTCACTGGCTGTATGAATCAGCTCATCCTCTTCATCCTCCCCTTTGGAAGATTCCTCCATTCTACTCCTGCTACTAGGATTCTCCAAAACAGTTACCCGCTCCCTCAATACTTGGAGTTCACGGCCCTGATTATTGACAATTTGTACAAGGCTGACATTTTGCTTTTGCAAGCTAATGACAGCAGCCGTCAATTCATTCAATGTCATAGGTTCCAATCTGCCCTCAGCTAGAATGGGGATTTGACCTCCCAAAATAGAATCATAGGGCATGGATGAGGTCTTAATGATGTTGGGACTGTCTTGACCAGCATCTAAGCTTGTGCCAATAACCCCAGCCTCATCCATGTCACCAGCCACACTTGTGGAGGTGGTTCTCTCCGCAACAAGGCTAGGACCACTAGAGGAGAACACTCCAGTAGTCCTTTGGCGTTTATTCAACCTAGATTGTAATAGGGTGGAAGATGAGGTAGATTGTGTGGGTGTTGGTTGGTTAAGGGGTGTTTGGGATTGTTCAGGGATGTCATCAGCGTTGGGATTGGCTGTGTCAGCGCCAACATTTTGAGTGTCAGCGTTGACATTGGCTTGGTCAACGTCCATGTGGTCAGGTGAAGGTAATGGTTCAAGGATAGGCTCAAGTTGAGGTGCAGGGTCTGGTTGTGGTTGGTCAGCCTGAATTACTTCAAGCATGGCTTGGGTAAGAGGTATAGATCTGTTTGTGGATCTCATTTTGTCAAAAATGGTTTTCTTTTGCTTAGGGATCTCATAAAAAGTGTCATGATCCCTAGTACAATATTCTTGTAAATCAAACACCATTTGCAAAAATCTTGGGTAAGCCAAAGTCATTTTACTTCCCTTATTTTTACACATCCCTTCAAAAATCATTTTTGAAAAATTATACTTAAGCCCACGTGACATACAAACCAAAGCACTTGCAATGGACCTGTTTATTACATTAAAAACAGTACATTTTGGACTTAAGCATTGAAGAAGGACATGTATCAAATATTTCCAATCCGAGGGAAATTCCTGCTTATGATATTTATTTAAAGTTTTACCAGCAGGAATAGGATAACCCAATTCCCTAAGACCTTGTTCTATTGTTGCAATGGCAAGGGTAGTCACACCATCAGCGTCATCAAGACGCAAATCTTGGCGAACCAAGGCTTCAGTGACCACCCATGTTCTTCCATGAACAGTAGATGTTAATGTGGTCACTCCATTAGCTGTTGTGGAACTAACATTATTCCAAAACTGTCTAATGTGTGCGACAGGGACTAGTGGTTCATGAGAAAGTGCATACCTTATTGAGGATGCATTTAAAAATGCCACCATTTGTGAATACTGAGGGAACAAATCATTATCAGCGGCCAAGTAAGCTACCATATTATGTTAGCTCTTGAACTCCAATGTCAGATTGTTTGAGTTGAACTTTGGTGCCATGTTTAAAGCTGTTTAGGTTATGTGATATGGGAAAAATCTAGGAGAAAAATGTTTGACAAGAAAATATGAATACCCAGAATGAAAAGTTTAGCCAAATTTATAGGAGAGATGCATGATTATGATTGGTCAAAAATGAGGCAGTTATATTCAAAGAATAATGATGAAAATATTGAATCAAATATAACTTATCTCATGCATTAATTAAAAGTAACAACTCCCCAAAATTACGGCCAAAGATTAGTCAAAAATAACAACTGGGTAGGGCCCACTAGGTGTCAACGGTCAAAAATAGGCCATCAACACCCAACAGCTATATTTTCTTGTCAGCGTTTTCCTAAAGCCTTGTCAGCGTCACGATTGGTCGTAACAGCGTTTGGAGAAAAATTTGT
This sequence comes from Glebionis coronaria, assembly GCA_025667525.1. Classification (NCBI taxonomy): domain Eukaryota; kingdom Viridiplantae; phylum Streptophyta; class Magnoliopsida; order Asterales; family Asteraceae; genus Glebionis; species Glebionis coronaria. Next base: position 166,750,136 of record CM046882.1, on the reverse strand, counting down.
CAGCGTCTAAAAATAAAAATATTTAAAAAGAAAAAGACCTTAACAAAGTAATTTATCCTAAGGGAAATATCTTGTAAGTTGATAATAATTACTGGGCGGCAAGCACTGTCCACTTATGCACACTTGCTTAAGCAAGATAGACACAAATGTCCTCAAGTGTCCCTTGCTAACCAAAATACTTACCAACAAAGTTATTTCATAGAATCCTTTGTAACTCCCAGGTAAACCCATAACAAAAATATTCCCAAGTCTCCCAACAGACCACAACCAATTCTAGGCCAAAAATGTCTTGGCAGCATGCATAGTTTGTCAACTTTGCATGCTACAGTGCCTCATGGTTTAGTAAAACTAACCCATACTCACCTGTGGACACAATCTAGAATTGTGATAAGAGTACTATAAGAATACCCAAGAGTCCTAAAGGTTCCGTAAAACCTCCCCTTAAACTATGATACATGAGTTTCTCAAAATATATATGAACATTAAAAATTTATGTCAAGATAGGAATATAAATATTCCAACCATCATCCATAAACAAAAACATGTCCAAATAGCTCTTCAAAGATCCATAAGCAACTCTGTATCCAATGGCATAAAGCTAACACCACCTACACATTTAGATTGAAAACCACAAAACTAACATTGTTGCTGACAGCGACCCGTCAACACTTATCAGCGTTGAAGGAACTCTTGTCAGCGTTAGACAATAATATCTCTAACAACGGCAAAATAACACTTGTCAGCGTTAAATTTACCTTTGTCAGTGTTAGAAAAATAAAGTGGAAAAATCTAAATCATCACAAAGACCAATAACAATGCATTATCCTGTACATACTTTTACAAAAAGGTTCCAAAACACATATTAAGTGAGATTAACCATTCCAATATTTGTTACCAAATATTGAAATCTTCCAGCATCAAAAGGTTTAGTTAATAAATCAGCCACATTATCTTCTGTGTCTACCCTATCTGGTTGTATTAAACCTTTCTCAAAGCAATCTCTTATAAAATGATGTCTAATTTCTATGTGTTTGGTTTTAGAATGATGTACAGGATTTTTAATAATGCATAAAGTACTGTTATTGTCTACAAAAATCTTGGTATGCATGAAATTATACCCATAATCCAACAGCTGGTTCTGAATCCATAAGACTTGTCCACAACAAGCAGCTGCAGCTACATATTCTGCTTTAGTTGTAGAGTTTGCCACCACTGTTTGTTTCTTGCATTGCCAAGATATCAATCTACTCCCAAGGAATTGACATCCACCAGTTGTGGATTTCCTATCAAACTTGTCACCACCATAGTCAATGTCTGAATATGCAATAAGCTCCAATGGAGGATCTTTTGGGTACCATAAGCCAAGATCTGGATAACATCTTAGGTACCTAAAAATTCTTTTCACAGCAAAAAGGTGACATTCTTTGGGAGTCACTTGATGGCGTGCACAAGCACACACAGCAAACATGATGTCAGGTCTTGAGGCTGTAAGATACATCAATGAACCAATCATTGATCTATAGTGCCTAACATCCACATCCTTTCCAACTCCAATTTTTCCCCAAGGGTGTTCCCTATCCATAGGAGTGGAGGCACTCTTTTCATGTGGAGAAAAACCAAATTTCTTCAAGATTTCAGCTACATACTTGTCCTGGGAGATGAAGATACCATCCTCTTTCTGCTGAACTTGTAATCCTAGAAAGAAGTTCATCTCACCCATTGCACTCATCTTGAATTTATCTGTCATAAGCTTGGAAAAGTCTTCACTCATCTTTGGATTAGTAGATCCAAAAATGATATCATCAACATAGACCTGAACAAGTAAGACATCCTTACCTTTCTTCTTTGTAAACAATGTCTGATCTATGGTGCCCCTTTTAAAACCATTTTCCACCAAGTAGGTGGACAATGTACCATACCATGCTCTTGGGGCCTGATGAAGTCCATACATAGCTTTCTTCACTCTATAAACCTTGTCTGGATTCTCAGGATCTTCAAAACCAGGAGGTTTCATAACATATACCTCCTCAACAATTGTTCCATAGAGGAAAGCACTCTTCACATCCATTTGATAAACAGTGAAGTTCATACAAGAGGCATAAGCTAGGAAAATTCTTATAGCTTCAATTCTTGCAACAGGAGCAAAGACCTCTTCATAATCTATACCTTCCTCTTGTGTATATCCCTAAGCCACCAAACGTGCCTTGTTTCTGACCACAATACCTCTTTCATCTTTCTTGTTCCTTAGAACCCATCTTGTCCCAATTGGTCTCACATATCTAGGACAATCAACCAGCTCCCAAACATCCTGTATAGCAAATTGGTGAAGCTCATCCTGCATTGCTTCCACCCAACTAGGTTCTTTGAGAGCATCAAAAATCTTCTTGGGTTCCTGTTGTGACAGAAAACAGGCAAACAAACATGTTTGTACAAGAGGGGTATCAACCTTCTTGTGGATATTAGCAATGAAGCTATCATGAGTCTGATGAGATCTTCTAGTTTGAACAGAAGTCATGATATTCCCAATGATTTGAGAGGGAGGATGATTCTTCAAAGTAGATCTAGGAATTCCATTTTCAAGAATTCTGTTGTCTTCAATATCATCCTCCATGTTGCTAATATCTTCTTCAGACTCTCTTCCATCTTGAACCTCTTCATTTATTCTTGAAGGTTCACCTTGTTCAAAAGTGGAAGATAAGAAATACTCATAAGTGTTGTCAACGTTGGATTTTTGCTTGTCAGCGCTGGAATTACTTTTGTCAGCGCCAGAATCATTGTTGTCAACGTTTGAGCCATCAGTGTCTGAAGTGGTCTTGTCAGCGCCAGAATTGTTGTTGTCAGCACCTGAATGACCATGCATGTTATCAACTGGTGGTATTGAAGAACCACCTTTATCCTTTCTAGCAGCAGCAGCAGCATAATACTCATCTGTCCATATAGGAAGTGTAACATATTCTTGTGTGGGAGATGACTCAACTGCTGGTGGTCCATCCTTCTTAGCAACCTGTGTACCTGAAACATTACCAATTCTCTTCTCCAAAACACTTGAAGTTACCTTCACAATGTCTGGATTAGTAACAGGCATATAATTTAAAGCTCTAGATAAAGGTTCCCAGTCAAACAACCAATTTGGACCACTTTCAGGATCACTAGGTTTACTCTCTAAAAACCTAACATGTACTTTTTCAAGTATACGTTTTTCCTTTTTAATGTAAACCCTATATCCTTTGCTCTGAACTGAATAACCCATGAAATAGCCTTCATCACCTTTTGCATCAAATTTACCTAGGGCATCACTAGTTTCTAAAACAACTACATGACAACCAAAAGGCTTGAGAAAGCCAATATTTGGCTTCCTTCCCCAAAGTAACTCATAAGGTGTCTTATTATGTATTTTGTTGACCAATGCCCTATTTTGAACATAACAAGCTGTGTTAACAGCTTCAGCCCAAAAGGCTATAGGAAAGTGGGCATCAGCCAACATGGTTCTGGGTGCTTCAATTATGGTTCTATTCTTCCTTTCAGCAACCCCATTTTGCTGTGGGGTTCTAGCTATGCTAAACTGCCTAGTAATCCCTTTCTTGGCACAAAAATCATCTAACAACTGATTTCTAAACTCACCCCCATTGTCACTTCTAAGAATTTTGACCTCATTACCATTCTTGTTTTCATTCTGGGTAATGAAATTAATCAAACTTTGGGCAGTTTCACTTTTCTTGGCTAAATAGAAAGTCCATGTAAACCTGGAAAAATCATCAGTGATGACAAAACAATATGATTTACCCTTCAAACTTTCTATATTAGTTGGACCAAAGAGGTCCATATGCAATAAGTGAAGTGGTTTAGAACTAGAGTGCACCTGTTTAGATTTGAATGAGACATTGTGCTGCTTGCCCTTAAGACATGCAACACAAGTGTGGTCATTGTGGAAAGCCTTTTCAGGCAAACCATCAACTAAACCAAGTCTCACAAGTCTATTGATATTTTTAAAGTTTATGTGCCCTAATCTCCTGTGCCAAAGATTACTTTCATCTACTGAAGCTTTAGCATAAAAACATGACATCATTTTATTATTCATCTTAATTCCATTAAGATTCACATTATATATGTCTTTATGCCTTGGTGTTCTAAATTCTATGTTTTTCTCCTCAGGGAGCTTGTAATCTTTGCTTAACACCAAGCACTCAGTATCAGTGAAAAGAACCTTATTTTTGTTATCACACACTTGTGATACACTAAACAAATTATAATCCAGTTCTTTTACCAGGAAGACATTCTCAAAACGTAGATTATTGGTGATAAGGGTTCCTTTTCCTGTGATGGTGCCGTAGCCCCCTCCAAAGTATACCTTATCACCATCTTGAATAGGAGTGAAGTTCGTCAGATAGTCTTCCTTTCCTGTCATGTGCCTTGAGCATCCACTATCCCAATATCCATAATCATTGATATTCTTCTGAATGCCCTGCACATAAAGAAAACACATTAGTTTTCTTTGGGAACCCAAGCCTTGGAAGACTTGGATTCATCTGGTTGTTCAACAAGAACAGACTTGGTTCTCATAACAACCCCATTTTCATCCCTTTTTGGATGAAATGCCCAGTTAACCCCAATTGGTCTTGACATGACCTTTGAAATATAATGAAACCTGTTGCATGTCATAGAAAGACCAGTAGAATTAGGGTTTTGGTCTTGTTTTGGTCTCCATGTTAAGCTAGTAGAAGCTTTAGACCCATTTCCTTGTGGTTGCAAATACCTAGGTTTGGCAGTGTGTCTGTCAGCGCTGAAATTGTTCTTGTCAGCGCCCCGATTGCCTTTATCAGTGTTGAACCTAGGGTTTGCTACAGGAACCCATTGCCTATTGGACCAAGTGTTTGACTTTTGGAAAGGTCTTAGGCCATGTGTGTTAGACCCTCTAGAAAAGAATGGGGCTGGTCTAACAACTTGTGAACTTTTGTTCACAAAGGTATTGGGTCTGACAGTGTTTGACCTATGTTGACTTTTGTCAGCGCTGAAATGGTTCCTATCAGCGTTGACATTTGAAGCGTTGACACATTTGTATGCCAAATGTGAAAAGCTACCACAAGTGTAACAAGCTTTTCTAGACATAGTCTTAGGTCTAGAACCAAAGAAGCCTGTTCCATGGTTACTAACTTGGATTTTTGGTGACCTAGTATTCCTATACATCTCTGCATACTTAACACTAGGTTTTCTAACAGTTTGTGGGCCAAGGTCAACAGCTTTGCCAGTGGTTGGGTGTGTGATTTTAATAGGTGTAGGATCATGGCTCGTGACTGGTGTGGGCTCATTTGGACTTTCACACAACAACCCTCCCTTAACAAACAAAGTGTGGTTAGCTTTCTTCCACTCATCTAGGTCAGTCAGTTTTTGTTTATATTCTTCAACTGGGGAAGTCACTCTAGGTGGAGGAATGAATTCCTTCTCTTGGAGTTCTGGCAAGCCAGTCCAAGATAAGTCCTTTGATTGGACACCATAGAAATCCCCAACTGGTGGTGGAACACCAGTATAATCTTTCATCCCAATCCCACTCATGTCCTTAGAGTCTCTTTGTTTGCTAACACACTCTCCTAGTGTTTGTGTGGCCTTATCAAATCTCTGGATTTTAAGACTCACATTATCTTTATTTTTGTTAGCCTCATCTAGCTTAGCTATCAAATCAAGATTAACCCTGTTTGTGATATCTTGAATATCTTTACTTTGATGTAACTCATGTTTTAAGATATTTATTTTATCCTTTAAATCAAACTCCATTTTCTTATACTCAGCTACTGTCTTTTCTGTTTGGGTGAGAGCAATTTGATAATTAGATACTTTGCATCTTTCAGCACTTGCCTCATCTAATAATTTTACTATCTCTTAATTTAGTTTTTCAGTATTTAAACGACAACCCTTAGAACAGAAAGCATCATCATATACCTCATTATCTGATGAAGAGGAGAAGTGTGCCATGAGAGCATATTCAACATGCTCTTCTTTAACTTCAGCAACCAAAGCTCTGTCCTCTTCCTCATCCTTAGCCAAAAAGTTCCAGCTCCAGTCCCATCCTCCAACACCATCAATTTGTTGAACAGCTACCATGGCCTTGGAATCTTGGCTCTTAACCATTTGGCTTGAAGGCTTACCTGCATCAGATCTTCTTGGAGATCTACATTCCCTCATAAAGTGCCCCATCCGATGACAATTGTAGCACTCAACTTTGGATTTGTCAAATCCAGCAACATCCTTAGCATCAAAGGTCATCTTCTTCTTGAACCTTTTATTAAACCTGTTTGCTCTTAAACTTACGAGAGCCATAGTCCATTTGATGTCCATCTCTTCCAATTGCTCATCACTTATCTGCTCAAGGTCTTCATATGTAATCCTTGAATCACTAGGCAAAGAAGTAATGAATGCACACACAGTATCTAGATCTAAACCAGCAGGTTTAATTCCATCAGCGCCAAAGTTGTGAGTGTCAACGCTTGAGTATGAAGCGTTGACAGGATATGATCCAGCGCTGACAGAATGTGTTCCAACGCTGATAGGATGTGATCCAGCGTTGACACATTGAGATCCAGTGACTGGATGTCCATAGGAGTTCATGGAATCAAATTGACCTTCACTTTGTGAGAAGAAGGCCATGTTGCTACTGGAAGATTTATTATCACTCTCCAAAAGCCATTCATTCTCCAACAGTCTTAGTTTGTTGAAGATGTCATCAAACCTTGAGGTCTTGTGGGTGTTATTGACAAGAATGGATCTTGCCTCAATCTTCCATGCATCACCAAGGCTTTTGAGAAAAGTAGCATTCAAGTCAGGGTCATCAATCTGTGTTCCCATGAAGGAAAGTTGACTTGTAATGTCAAGCAGTCTACTTCTCACACTGCTGAGATTCTCATTGGGTTGAGCCTTAAAGACAGCATACTCATGCATGAGTTGCTTCTTCTTTTCTTCTTTTGTGTCAGCATTGCCACCATGTGCTACTTCAAGAGCTTCCCAAAGCTCTTTTGCAGACTCAAAGCGTTTGTACTTGTGCTGATTCTCATGACCCAAGGCGTGTTTCATGATGTTTAAAATTTTCATGTCCACCCTTTTCTTGGCTATATCTTCAGCAGATACAGCTCTTCCATCTTCAGGCTTTTCCTTCTTATCAGCTTCAGGACAATTAGGAACAGCTATCCTTATGGCAATAGCATTAGCAATCTTTTGAGCTTTGTTGAATGTGTTCCCATATTCAACAATCTCCCAAAGAGTGTAGTCATGGATGGCTACATATTGCTCAAAATTAGACTTCCAAAGCTCGAAGTTCCTGGCATCAAACATGGGAATTTTGATACTAGGGTTTGTGGTGTTGTTTTGTAGCAAAAAAGGAGCAGGAGGTTGGTCTGTGCCAGACATGATGTTTTTAGGGTTTTGAGAAATTTAGGGTTTCGTTGTTTTAGGGTTTTTGGTGTTTTAGGGTTCTTGTGTTACTTAAAGATCAAAAGTTTCTCAACAAGCTCTGATACCACTTGTTGATCCCAAACTTAGATCGATTAAGCTTTGTGTATACGAGATTAGATCAAGTAATACACGTAGAGAAACCTTTGCTTATGAATAAAGTAACTAAGTGTTATGCGGAATTAACACTTAATCTAAAACACAAAGATGTTAAACAAACTTTCACTTGTATTAGAATGATCGAACTTGATTACAATGAAAGAGGTTTAACTTGTGAAAACTTATTATAACTGATGATTAACATTAACCTAAAAGATCTTCTTTTATAGATTAAGAAGTCTTGTACAATAAGCTACGAATCAACTATTCTAGGTAAAGATAATAATGGAAAATACAATGTCGAGCTTATCTTTACCATACACAAACAAATAAACAAATAAACAAAAAGATTCGTATGAAGATATATTCCATCAGTGCTAGTCTTCAAGGCTGTCAGCGTTGACTTCTTCAAATGTCAACACTTGGCTGTCAGCGTCCAATGTCATCTTATCAGCGCTTGAATTCTTCTTATCAGCATCTAGTGAACTGACCCATAATTTATTCCCAACAGAATTTAGTATCTGCACCGATTCTTACTCTCCCATCTGGTACAGGTGGTTTTCAGATCTATAGTGATGCATCGGGGAAGGGACGTGGTTGTGTTCTCATACAACATGGGAAAGTGATCGCGTACGCTTCACGGCAACTTAAGCCTTATGAGGAAAATTACCCCACGCATGACTTGGAACTTGCAGCAGTCGTGTTTGCATTGAAGATATAGAGGCACTACTTGTATGGAGAATCATGTGACATATTCACGGACCACAAGAGCTTGAAGTACATCTTCACTCAACGTGAATTGAACATGAGACAAAGGAGATGGTTAGAGCTGTTGAAGTATTATGACATTAATATGCAGTATCATCCGACAAGGCGAATATAGTGGCAGATGCACTTGGTAGAAAGTCCGAAATGATAAACGGCATTAAAATTAAGGAGGAAATTATAAGAGACTTGGAGTGACTAGACATTGAGATCATCGTACGTGGACAGTACGGTTACTGGGCTAATCTTAGAGTGGAACCTGAGTTACTCTCTAAGATCAAGGAAGCTCAGAAGGATGATGGTGAAATCTGGGCAATAATTCAGAATTTAGAGAAACAAACAGAATTTCGAGTAGACGCAGATGGTATCTTATGGCAGGGCACGAGACTTTGTGTTCCTGATGATCAAGAACTCCGGGAAGCATTATTAGCTGAGGCTCATAGCTCCCCATTCTCTATTCATCCTGGTTCGACCAAGATGTACCATGACATCAAGCAATACTTTTGGTGGAGTGGTATGAAACAGGATGTTGCGACTTACGTCTCCAAATGTCTTACCTGCCAGCAGGTTAAGATCGAGCATCAGCGATCTGGCGGTCTTCTTCAACCGTTAGATATTATAGAGTGGAAGTGGGACAAAATCACCATTGATTTTGTTATTGGTCTTCCGCCGACAAAGAGGAAGCACGATGCGATTTAGGTTATCGTTGATCGACTTACCAAGTCAGCTCATTTCTTACCGATCCACAATGAAGATTCGGTCAGTAAACTCGTCGATACTTACAAGAAGGAGATCATGAGACTTCATGGTGCTCCATCCAGCATCGTCTCAAACAGAGATCCTCATTTATCTTCGCGATTCTGGAGAAGTCTGCAGAAAGCTTGGGGTACAAAACTTAAGCTTAGCACGACTTTTCATCCTCAAACAGACGGGCAATCGGAGCGAACGATTCAGACGTTAGAAGACATGTTAAGGTCATGTGCGTTGGAATGGACGGGAGATTGGGACGATTACATCTGTTTGGTAGAGTTTGCATACAACAACAATTGGCACGCAAGTATCAAGTGTGCTCCATTCGAGATGTTGTATGGCAGAAAGTGTCGCGCCCCAATCTGCTGGGATAAGGTTGGTGAGCGAACGCTTGAAGGACCAGAAATGATAGAGTTGACTAATGAGAAGGTCACAGTAGCTAAGCAGAAACTGCAAGAAGCACGGTCACGCCATAAGAGTTATGCCGACAAGCATCGTAGGGACTTACACTTTAACGTAGGAGATCACGTTTTCCTTAAGGTATCGCCAGCACGTGGTGTTAGACGTTTTGGAATCAAAGTGAAGCTCAATCCTCGATTCATCGGACCGTTTGATGTCATTGAGCGAGTCGATGAAGTATCTTATCGTTTAGCGTTACCTCCGCAGCTTTCTCATGTTCATGATGTTTTCCATGTGTCCTTACTCAGAGGGTACAAGTATCATCCCCTTCACATGGTTCAGTATCCACTAGAACAGATTCATAAAGATCTCACTTTCTTAGAAGAACCCGAACGAGTTCTTGACAGAGAAGCACGAGTCATGAGAAGAAAGACGATTCCATTCGTCAAAATCCTTTGGAGTACCGAGCGGGAAGCCACTTGGGAAACAGAGGAGTCTATCCGGGCTTCTTACCCTCATTTCATCTTTTGAATTTGGGTATGTTATTCTTTTCTAGTTTACATTATTTATAATTCGGGGACGGATTATTCATTTTAGGGGGGAAGAGTTGTAAAACCCGCATGCTTTTACCATGAATAGTACCGTTATGAACGTACGTACATGATTAGAACTTTCCTTATATAGCACGTTTACCTTTCACGAATAAGAATTTCAAGTATTACATACATGTTATTACACGATAAGTATTTATTACGTATTAATACACGATAATTATTATCCACAATAATTATAATCACGAACATGAAAATCATGAATGTAAATAATCACGAACTTAATATTATGTATTTACGTATATTTATTACGATTACGAATAAATATAGTTTACGACACGAACGATGACTAAATAAATCACATAAACACGACATGAGAACACGTATAATATTTAGACACGGAAGCAATGGGTTTCCCCTTGTGGGCCTCACATACCCGCGGTAAGAAACAAGAGAAAGGGCCAAGCCCATGTTGATTTTACTAAAACAAGAAAAAGGGAAATATACTTTTCATAATTACAAAAATTAGAAAAATATAAAAACCCTAAATCTTTTTCTCCTTCTCTCTTGGCCGCCGGGTATAACACGCCAAAAGGGTGTGATTGGTTTATTCTGGTGATCAATTCTTCTAAGGGTGTTCGTGTTTTTCATTCTTCATATTGTTCACGTATTCGGCAAATCATTAAACCCCTTTTTTTATATGAAATCATAGAGTTATAAAAACAAGTTAACTAACATGTAATTAATCATGGGAGGGTAATTAATCATGGTGTTTTAAGGGTGTTTGTTCGGCTGAGGCAAGGAACCGAGACCCCATGGTCTCGGCTTGCTTTGTTGCGCATCAACCGAGACCCCATGGTCTCGGTATGATGTTGATGTGTTTCGGCCCCAAGAACAAGGGAACCCCGACATGCGTCGGGGTTTAATTTGGTTTGTGTGGGTCTCGGCTAAAAACAAACATACACCACCGGCTAAAGCCAGTGGCTAAATATGGAAAGCAGGGGGAACATGAGCCGCGACAGCAGGGGGAACCACTGGCTAACTGCCGGTGGGAAATTTTGCTAGCCAACGGCTAGCCAAGATCAAGGGAACCACCGGCGTGGGCCGGTGGCTGTTTTGAGAAAACAGAGGCAACCGACCAAGCCGGTTTGCCACTGTTAAGGGTGAGTTTGTTTGGTCGGTTCACGGGTTCGGTTCACGGGTTGTTGGAAACTCACTTTATGTGACGACATTTAAGAATTCCCATTAGTTATCATAGTCACACACGTTTAGACTAGACTAGGTTCATGTATAGTTACGTGTATCATGTGTGACTATATATACCCCTCCTTAGCTTCCAAGGAGGGGTGTTGCTTGTGTCATTTTTCATGTTTAATTCATTTTCTTTCTTTCACACAACCACTCTTCTCTCTCTCTTTCAACAATGGCTACCACCACCATATTCCACCATGTTAGACCACCGGATCATAGATAGCAAATCCACAATTGGTATCAGAGCCTTGGTTCATTCCTTGGATTATGTTTTTGTTTCGATTTTGTGGTCTAAACATTTTTTATCTCGTTATATCATTTTTTTTGTCCAATTTGTCATTCTTTTTGTCACGTATGATATCTTCTTATCATATTGTTTCTTCTGTCACAGTTTTACAGTCACTTTTTATTTGTCTCACAGTCCATATCACAGTCCATATCTGATATTTTCATTGGGTCAAATGTTTACTGTTTCTGGATTTTTCTTATATGATATCATTTTTTCTGGGTTTCTATTATTCTTTTTGATGATGTATTTACCCAGAAATGTAGTCAGATTCACATGATCCTGAAAAATCGGAAATAGTACATAAAAGATAACATGTTCATTTTTATCGGAAAACCATGGAAATGGGTCAAAACCCTTTTCCGATGGTGATTCAGATGGGGATTCCGATTGGGATTCAGATGGGGACTCCATTTATGCTTATTCCGATGGTTATTCGGATGGTCATTCCGATGGCTATTCGGATAGCCATTCCGATGGGGTGTTTGTTTGATTCCGATGGATACTTAATCATTCCGATGGAGACTTAAGAAAAACATTCCGATGGAGACTTAACAAGATTCCGATGGAGACGACACATCATTCCGATGGTGCCTTACTTTTTTTTGAAAACATTACTTTGACTCAAACACAAAAAAATTCCGATGGGATTTCTATTAACATTCCGATGGACTGTTTATAAAACCAGTGGACCAAATATGTGACCGAACCAATATCAACACATCCAACCTTTTAACTCCTCAACACCATATCTAATCCCTAACCCATCGTCTCCTAAACCCCTTCGCATCTAGACTCGATCCGAACCAACAATATATTTCATAGATCTCAGTTAAATTATTTTTTCGTGAGATGCTTTTGCATATCAAGCTTTTTCAAAGATCTTTTCACGAATAAATAAATTCATCATAGATCTATGTTGGGTTAATCCCACATTTAATATTCGAATCATATGATTGATTAATAACATTTTTTGTTATAAAAAACTCATTTGTTCGATTCAAACTAGAAAACCGACATGCAACATAGATCTAATATTTGGTGTTAACCATGTTTTAATTTTAGAAATAAAAGAAAGATTGATAGCAACCTTGCTATAATCAATTCTTTTTTTTATCGATTCAAGCACTCAATCAATCGCATGCAATTTAATTAAGGGCCCCCTTTAATTAAACCTACCTGACATCTCTTCATAGAGATCGTGAAGATGAACCTTTAATTTGTGGGCTTCATTTTTCATACGGTTGGTTAGGGTTGCTTGTGATGTGATAAATTGATGATGGAGATTGAAAGATTAGATGCAGATTATTTGAGGTTTGATATGGAGATTAGAAGATGATTGGAGCAGCTTGTTTTGGGAGATTAGGAGAAAGAAAATGGGGGATAGAAGTTTTGAGATTGGGAGCAGATGAGATGGGGGATGGATTAAACGAGGTGGAGGGTGGGAGAAGATAATTTTGATGGAGGACGGAAGTATCTAGGTTGACTGGGAGAGAACAAGAAAAGGGGCGCGCAAGATTAAGAGTGATTAGGGTTGAGTGAAATTAGGGGTTGTGAGTATTATATACCACATAATGAACCGGGTTGGTGACTTGGACCGGGTTTGATGGCCCGGGTGATGTTGGTAAACACAAAAATGAGACGTGTGGACCACGTGGTACTCACCACAAATGGTCAAACGATAGTTGTCTGCCTAGCTTGCCACGTTTCCCATAAATCTATTTTTTCAATCATGGACCTCGGGTTATTTTTTCCTTCATGGGCTCGATTTTGTTGGCAAAGAATTTGGGTTGTGATGAGTTTGTAGTTGATTGATGGGCCCAGTGATTCATTCACTCTATACACGAATTTTTTGTTTCAATATTATTTATTTTGAATAAAATTTTGTGTATTATGATATACTTTGGACATTATCGAGACAAAAATGACGTGACAAAGTGACAAGATTTATTTTTGACGAGACCACGAAAAATTTGGGCAATTTTTTAGTGGCTACAGATTTCGTTTGATCGGGTATTAATTACGAGAAGTTGAAGACGGATTTTTTGAAGGCGTGTATTTATTTTATCTTTCAAAGATAACTTGCTCGTGCTTAATCTTAGAATGAAGACTTGTTTATCTGGTTTCCGGGTTCGGGGTGGTTGGTTGATGACTCAGATAACTATCACTTAAAGGGGTTACATTGTTGTACTCAGTGTCACGCGCTTAGTCGACGTGGATAATTTCAAGAGGTGTTGTGCTTATAGACTTCTTCAGTGATGCATTGAGTACTTAGAGATTTCTCCACCGTTCTTCATTCAACAATTGTGTAAGCTTAAGTCACAAGATCGAAAGATTCTTATTCAGTTTCACGTTTGATGTATCCGGTTCATTCTTTCAGTGGTCACTTCAAAATACTTTCACGTGGGTTGGTAAAGGTGGCCATGGAGAGTTTATGAGAAGAGATTTTCGATCAACAGCTGATTCTCACAAAATATATAATTCAACTTATTTATTATTCTCACGAGATTTCAGGTTCATGTGCTTACGATTTATTGATGGTTCCGAGTTTCGAAACCATCAAGGGGGACGAAAAAGACACATTGAACGCACAACGAGTACACGTGATGAACTTCATACCTTCTTTTGATTTGAAGACATTCCGGGATGACATTTGTCATAGCCGCAGAGAAAATCAGTGTTTTAACTCGTGGCGTTATCAATCTCTAAACGGTACACTACTGATTCGAGGTTTAATTGTTTGATTGTTGCAATTAAACATCATCATTATCCTATATGCATTCCCGGGACTTAATTGACTCTGGTGCATCTCCGGAAGAAGATATGTGCATTTCCGGGACTTAACTGACTCTGGTGTTACAATGTCAACTTCATGAATGGGATATAGTGTCCACTTCAGTATTTGAGCTTCATAATTGGGATTGATTTACTTTCTTCAACTATGTGGGGGAAGAAATGTCTTGACTCTTTCTGGTATGCATAACTTGAACTCTCAGGGGGAAGAAAAATTCAGAAGAATTATTCAAGCGTGAGAAGAAAAGTTGTTGATCTACTTGGTGTACCCCTTACTTTTAATCCCTCTTAGCAACATTATCATGTTATATGATGGGATTTGGTTGTTAGATTCCGCTGTGCGCTTAATCATTCTAAGCTTTATTGAAAGCTTTGAAGTTGCTTACGAGGATTGTCGATTTAGGGGGAAGCTATTTAAAAGCTTCTACATCAAGTTTATGTGGCATGAATTAGGGGGAAGCTAATTCAAAAGCTTCTCCTTAACCAGAAGTGTATGGGTTACTTAGCTCGTGCCGTTACAGTATTTCTACTACAAGTTAAAGATGAGTCGTTTTGAAGTCAAAGGCCTCAGAAGACATCATCAGCATTGGACGCTTCATGAAAGCTCTTGTTCTTTATCATTATGTACTTGTTAGGAAAAAATATTGTAAGGAATTCTACACGTCGTCCCATGGGGGAAGATTGTTGGAAACTCACTTTATGTGACGACATTTAAGAATTCCCATTAGTTATCATAGTCACACACGTTTAGACTAGACTAGGTTCATGTATAGTTACGTGTATCGTGTGTGACTATATATACCCCTCCTTAGCTTCCAAGGAGGGGTGTTGCTTGTGTCATTTTTCAAGTTTAATTCATTTTCTTTCTTTCACACAACCACTCTTCTCTCTCTCGTTCAACAATGGCTACCACCACCATATTCCACCATGTTAGACCACCGGATCATAGATAGCAAATCCACATGGGTTCACGAACACGGTTCACGACTTAATTGATTTTACAAGTTTAATTATTTTACAAATTTATTTAATTACTAGATTAATTAAATTAATTTACCATGTTATATAATTAATTTAAATTAGACATGACTTAGGTTAACTATTATTATTAATAATACATGATTTTAACCTAAGTATTTTATGATTTAATTTAGACTAAGTAATTAATTAATTATTAAAAACATGACTTATAATTAATTAATTTTCATGACTTAGGTTATGTTAATAATAAATATTAATACATGTTTTAACCTAAGTATTATTACCTTTATTTAATTAAATCATTCTATATTTAATTAAATCTTATAACATATAGTTATTTAATTTACATGTAATAATTAATAAATTATGCTATTTAATCACATGACTTAGAATATTAATCAGTAAACACTTAAGCTTATCTTATTAGCTTAATTCTATTTATGGAAACTTTCTATTTTTAGAAACTCTTTTATTTTTAGCATCTAATCTATTTATGGAAACTTTCTATTTTTTGAAACTTGTCTATTTTAAGCAGTAAATCTATTTTTGGAAACTTTCTATTTTTGGAAACTTTCTATTTTAGGAAACCTGCTATTTTTAGAAAGTTATTTATTATTACACAACAAGTATATAATATAAGAACCACCAGCTTGGGCCGGTGGCTGTTTTGCGAAAACAGTGGCAACCGGGCAAGCCGGTTTACCACTCTTAAGGGTGCGTTTGTTTGGCCGGTTCACGGGTTCACGAACACGGTTCACGACTTAATTGATTTTACAAGTTTAATTATTTTACAAGTTTATTTAATTACTAGATTAATTAAATTAATTTACCATGTTATATAGTTAATTTAATTTAGACATGACTTAGGTTACTTATTATTATTAATAATACATAATTTTAACCTAAGTATTTTATGATTTAATTTAGACTAAGTAATTAATTAATTATTAAAAACATGACTTATAATTAATTAATTTTCATGACTTAGGTTATATTAATAATAAATACTAATACATGTTTTAACCTAAGTATTATTACCTTTATTTAATTAAATCATGGTATATTTAATTAAATCTGATAACATATAGTTATTTAATTTACATGTAATAATTAATAAACTATATTATTTAATCACATGACTTAGAATATTAATCATTAAACACTGAAGCTTATCTTATTAGCTTAATAAACCAGCATAATTCTATTTTTGAAAACTTTCTATTTTTAGAAACTCTTTTATTTTTAGCAGCTAATCTATTTATGGAAACTTTCTATTTTTAGAAACTTATCTATTTTAAGTAGTAAATCTTATTTATGGAAACTTTCTATTTTTGGAAACTTTCTATTTAGGAAACCTGTTATTTTTAGAAAGTTACTTACTATTACACAACAAGTATAATAATACAAGAAATACAAGTAATATTTAATCAGAATAGACAGAATACATGATAAACACAACATAATGATAAAATCAATAAAACATGACATGAACATATAAAACAAGCTAAGTCATGATATAAAACCAGTTACGTATTCAGTAATCAGAATACTTATACACGTATATTATTTATGTAGTATTAGTGATATCGAAGTAGTACTCTCTTCCGTTCGTCTTCTTCGTTCACTGGACACAAGGTACGGATTCTCCGTCCTTTCAGTATGGACATTCTTTCCTTATTAGGATTCCCCGTATGCAGCCAACTGTTTTCCCAGTATATGTTTTATATATTTTTGAATTGCTTATGTTTAATTAGATACCTAAAGCCATATACATGCATGACCAGTTTCACCTAGTTATGGAGGTACCATAACCATAACACTAGAGGCACTAGTGTTATGACTTCACCACGGCGGAGTGATAGCTCGTGGCGTCCCTTCAGCTTTTGGCCATATTACTATTATCATGTGGGGCATATGGGTGCATCCTAGGTTACATGTTTTTACAGATTATTCAGGTGAATGTGTTGTGTGCCTTGCATCCTTCACAAGGAGCTGATCCCTCCTACCCAAAACTTATATTAATTAGAGGCAGCCCCTCTAATTGCATGACGAGGTCACCTCTCCAAGTATTCATGCACGTTGATATTTCATGACCTATATTGGCTAATGGTAAACATGTTAAACTGTTTTTATAAGATAAACATAAGGCTTTTCAAACTATAAAACTAGTTTTACTCAGATATGTCAGGTTTTCCAGGACTTAGTCTTTTCACTGCTATATGTTGTATATGCTTATATTATTCATGCTATACTTGTATATCCGTGCACTGAGCGTTATGCTCAGCCGCTTTTCCTTTCATGTTTCCAAAACGGCAGGTACTCAAGGACGCTCGTAGACTTTATGAAAAGGTGCATATGGATTGGAAGCTTCTAGCCTTCATTACTTTATGCATTTCTTCATACTTTTGATACTCATTTCCATGGACATTGTTTAGTCCTTTTCATTTACAATAGTTATGTTTGTGTGTGATGAGTTCTACTTTTGGGGTACCGATGATTGTTTCCGGTATTTCCTTTATGGTCATGTAATGTTTAATACATTTATCCTTGTATGCTTTGATGACACGCCATAATCACGCGTGACATTCCATTTACCAAAATAGGGTGTTACAATTATGGTATCAGAGCCAAGGCTTCGACCTGTAGGCTCTCAAAACACGACCTGTGATTAGTGGGTAGTCACTATGGTCTTCCTAGAACTGACAGTCGGTATTCATGCATTCATTATTTTCATGCATACATATATATGTCATTGTCGCAGGTTTATGACTAAGTAATGGTTGGTATAGGACTGGCCCTATTTAGTCGCATGTGCTTTTATCAAAACTTTTAACTTTGGGTCCGACCCATTGGCGTCCCCTCGCCATGTCTTCCGTTTTGAGTGAACTGACCATAGGCGTTCACTCTCGCGCATATAAAAGTTTTCATAAAAATGCATCATGCATTCATGTATTAGTTTTTCTACATAAATTTTTTCTCATGATTTATTGGTATAAATTATTTTCATGTATATAGTTTATGTTTTGATCAGTTAATAATGTATTTTTATGTTGTACTGTCAGATGGTTCTCACAAGCGAGCAGGAACAACTCAATGCAGCAATCCAAGCTGCAATGCAAGCTATGCTTCCTCAGCTGAGGAACGAAATCAGGGCTGAGGTGCAGGCTGCCTACAATCAGCAACAGCACCCAGTACCTCCTACTCCTCCAGCAACATGGGTCACATTGAAAAGATCTTCGACGCCCTCGAGCTTTTGAGAGAACAGATAGCCCCAGTGAAGCTGAGAGCTGGTTGGCTCACATTGAAAAGATCTTCGATGCCATGGGCTGTGACCCCGTCTTCAAGTTGAAGTTGGCCTGCTACCGGTTCGAAGGTGATGTGTTAGCATGGTGGAAAGCACTGAAGAAGTCAGAGGGAGGTGATAATTGGGTGGCTGGTTTGACTTGGGCTCAGTTCAGGGATTTGGTGATGGGACAGTTCTTTCCTAAGGCTGAGCAAGACAAGCTGAAGAGAGAGTAGCATAGAATCCGACAGAGAGCTGGGGAGAATAGCAACGAGTTCATGCAGCGCTTTCTTCTTTTGGCTGGTTTTCTTGGTGTAGCAGCAGGTACTCCCGAAGAGCAATCATACCACTTCCGGTGGGCTCTTCGTACATCGGTCGCAAACAACTTGGTCTGTGCTACCTTCAACACTGTGGCACAAGTGGCGGATGCAGCACGTAAGCTGGAGATGCTGCAAGAAAGAGAACAGTTCGGGGAAGCAGAGAGACCCGAGAAGAGGTAAACACTCGTTATTCAGCGGTGACCCAACCGTATTCTTTTCAGCATATGTCAATATTTACATCTATTTTAAACTATATCTTCCAGGCAGAAGACTGGGGACCGGTCTCAGCCGGCCACTCAGCAACAGCCTACTCAGCCCGAGGGAAATGGTTAGACTCACGACTGTTCTGCTACGGATAGGCGTGGTGGTAATGATAATTACCGTAACAACGTTGGAAACTCCAACAGCAACATGTCCTTATACTTACTCATTTTCTTATGATTACATACTATAATTTTTAATTCTGACACATTAGAGAATCTTCTACCAGGAATCATGGTAACGGGAGGGACCAGAACCAGAGAGGTTCATAGCCTAACCGTCCAGCTATCACTGGTATTCCATCGTACGAATTATCCGTATTGACCTTTGTACCTATTATCATGTCTCATGTATATTGTTCTTATCAGGCTCTCAGCCAACAAGGACACCTTCTGGAGGATATACTCATCCTCTTTGCACTACCTGCAACCGTAGGCACCCAGAGCCATGTCGTCGCGATAGCGACGCATGCTTCAAGTGTGGTCTTCCTGGCCATCGCATGAAGGACTGCCGCAAGGGCGAGATAGAGGGCACATCGGGACATGCTGATACTAAGCCGCCTCCTACTAGTGGACGCGTTTACACGACATCTCGCGATCATGCCAACAAGTCTATAGTTACCATCACTAGAATCTGGTATATGTATGGTCAAGATGCATGTGTTCTATTTGAAACGGGTGCTACTCACTTGGTCATTTCTACTACTTATGCTAAGAATGTTAGGATACTCCCCATGACACTAGAGAATATACTGAATATTTCCACGCCTTTAAGAGACTCTGTACGCATAACCCATGTGTACAAGAGCCTTCCCCTAGAGTTTGATGACAAGATTCGTCCTGTTGACGCACTTCTGCTGGACATGAATTATTTTGACATGATTTTTGGCATGGATTGGCTATCCAAGCATCATGCTACCGTAGATTGCCCTTCATATCGAGTCATCTTCGGTGATGTTAATGCGCTAGAGTACATTCACAATGGGTTCGTACCCGGAAGGTCTGTACAAATCATATCAACCCTGCAAGCACGTGCATTACTTTCACATGGTTGCGAGGGCTATATAGTTGTTGTTTTTGACATGGATGCTGAATCCCCATCAATTCAGAATCAACCAATAGTGTCAGAATTTCAAGATGTATTTCCAGAAGAACTTCCGGGCATACCACCTGTACGTGAAGTAGAGTTTAACATCGAGCTCATCCCAAGAGCTGAGCCGATTTCCAAGGCTCCTTATCGCATGGCTCCTATAGAATTGAAGGAGTTGAAGGATCAATTGCAAGAACTTCTGGAATGAGGCTTCATTCGACCGAGCGCATCTCCATGGGGCGCACCGGTCTTATTCGTGAAGAAGAAAGACGGCAATATGCGTCTTTGCATAGACTATCGCGAGCTCAACAAGATCACCATCAGGAATAGGTATCCTCTACCACGCATCGACGATCTGTTTGACCAACTCCAAGGGGCCAAACATTTCTCCAAGATTGATCTAAGGTCGAGCTATCATCAACTACGAGTTAAAGAGCAGGACATCGCCAAGACTGCTTTCCGTACACGCTATGGACACTACGAATTTGTAGTCATGCCATTTGGCCTTACCAATGCTCCAGCAGTGTTCATGGATTTGATTAATAGAATCTTTCATGAATTTCTGGACAAGTTCGTCATTGTCTTCATTGACGACATCCCGATATTCTCTAAGTCCAAGGAGGAACACGAAGACCATCTTCGTACATTATTGCAGATTCTTCGCCAGAAGCAGTTGTATGCTAAATTCTCCAAGTGTGAGTTCTGGTTAGAAAAAGGTGGCATTCTTAGGTCAGATTGTATCAGCAGAAGGAATCACTATGGATCCAGCAAAGGTTGAGGCTATTACTAAGTGGCCAAGACCGACATCAGCGACTGAAGTTCGCAGTTTCCTAGGCTTAGCAGGTTACTACCATAGGTTCGTGGAGAACTTTTCCCGTTTAGCACTAGCATTGACTAAACTGATGCAGAAATGGGAGAAATTCGTCTGGACTGAAGAAAGAGAGAAGAGCTTTGAAGACCTAAAGCAGAATTTGTTGATCCCAAACTTAGATCGATTAAGCTTTGTGTATACGAGATTAGATCAAGTAATACACGTAGAGAAACCTTTGCTTATGAATAAAGTAACTATGTGTTATGCGGAATTAACACTTAATCTAAAACACAAAGATGTTAAACAAACTTTCACTTGTATTAGAATGATCGAACTTGATTACAATGAAAGAGGTTTAACTTGTGAAAACTTATTATAACTGATGATTAACATTAACCTAAAAGATCTTCTTTTATAGATTAAGAAGTCTTGTACAATAAGCTACGAATCAACTATTCTAGGTAAAGATAATAATGGAAAATACAATGTCGAGCTTATCTTTACCATACACAAACAAATAAACAAATAAACAAAAAGATTCGTATGAAGATATATTCCATCAGTGCTAGTCTTCAAGGCTGTCAGCGTTGACTTCTTCAAATGTCAACACTTGGCTGTCAGCGTCCAATGTCATCTTATCAGCGCTTGAATTCTTCTTATCAGCGTCTAGTGAACTGACCCATAATTTATTCCCAACAATCCTCCCCTAAACTTGATATCTATTCCAATGATCAAGTTTCTGAATAAAAACTTAAGGCTTAGGAGGAATCTTACAAAAACTTCTTATGTTGGTGATAAACATATCTAATCAAGTCTTTGGCCACGTCACTAGTGTAATCAATCTCCAAGGGTGTCTCCTTCATCTTCTCCAATACTTCTTTGGACAAGAAATAGTCAGCATCCACAAGTAGATACTCTGAAAACTTTGTAGAGCTCAAATGAAACACACCACAAGTAGAATAAATCCTCCAATGAAGACCACTGAGGTCATCTTCAAGATCCTTCCATATGGCAGGATCTGCTTCCCTTGGACCACACAAAGTCAAAAATGTGTGCCATAGTCTTATTCCATTTGCTGAAGTAGGTGCTTCAGCTGTATACTTGGCCTCTATCAATCTCCATAGATGCACCAAGTCTTCTCTGTCTATGCTTGCAAAGATAGAAATAATTGAAGTGAAAGTGTGTACCTCCTTCCCAAACCTGCCAATCTTCCAAAATCCACACTCATCTTCATCAAAACTTATGATTGGATTTCTGGCATCTAGAGGTACTACATTAACCAAATCTGAAGCTTCCAATGGAGAAAGCTTGAGATGCTTCCTTATGACAGTTTCAGTTGGATAATACATATCCATATTTTTGGGAAATTGGAGAGGATCTCCTTTCTTCACTGGTCTTTGAGCAATCCTCATCTCCTTTTCAATCTGCATTTCCTCAGCAAGCTCTTGTTTCCTTTCTTCTGAAAGAAACTGTAAGACATTATTTTCTTACACATGCCTCCAAATAGGATGTGCCCTGTACTCTAGCTCCTCAAAAGATAAAGCCAGCAACTTCTTGTATGTCCATCCAGGTTGATGGCATCTAAGCAACTTGTAATACAACTGCCTTCTATCTCTTTTAAGCCAAGTCTTGACCTCTTGTGCATTATACTTCAAAATCACCTTTATATCATCTTGTACCCTGAGAAGAATTTCCAACCCCCAAATTTGATCTGATAAGCTCATCCCTGGGTTGTCCATTACCTTGTCTTCCCGAGCATGGTACATTCTGGTGATTTCTGGAAGGTCCCAATCAACCTGCTTCTTCAAATCACTCAATCTTTCTTTTGCCAACTCATCCCCATATTCAAGTCTTTCTGGATCTTCAATGATTTGAACACTTGAATCTGAGCTATCTCCTTCTTTTTCATCATCACTTTCTTCCTCACTCTCAGAAGTGGCAACAAATGGTGATCTACCACTCTTCAAATCTTTTTCCAAAAGTTGTGCAGCTAACTGTTCATCAAATGCAATTTGTGCTGCATCCTTCTTTGGAACATCTTCTTCAACCATAATTCCTTTACCTTTGTCTTTTGGATCAATGATAGGTAAAGTAGATGAAGATACCTGTGTAGACACATCTTTGATGATTGTTGATGACTGGAATACATCAACACCACCTGCAACTTTGTCAGCATTCAAGTTACCTTTATCAGCACCCCGATTACCTTTGTCAGCGCTGGATGTGTCAGCGTTCAAACCTGTATCAGCGCCCATTGTTGCTGTGAAAGATCCTTCCAAGTTCAATGGAGTTACCTTGGATGTATCAATAATTGGGTGCTTCTTCAAGTTGGTGAGTGCTTCAGCAACATTTAAAGATTCACTAAATTGTGAACTCTTCTCACTGGCTGTATGAATCAGCTCATCCTCTTCATCCTCCCCTTTGGAAGATTCCTCCATTCTACTCCTGCTACTAGGATTCTCCAAAACAGTTACCCGCTCCCTCAATACTTGGAGTTCACGGCCCTGATTATTGACAATTTGTACAAGGCTGACATTTTGCTTTTGCAAGCTAATGACAGCAGCCGTCAATTCATTCAATGTCATAGGTTCCAATCTGCCCTCAGCTAGAATGGGGATTTGACCTCCCAAAATAGAATCATAGGGCATGGATGAGGTCTTAATGATGTTGGGACTGTCTTGACCAGCATCTAAGCTTGTGCCAATAACCCCAGCCTCATCCATGTCACCAGCCACACTTGTGGAGGTGGTTCTCTCCGCAACAAGGCTAGGACCACTAGAGGAGAACACTCCAGTAGTCCTTTGGCGTTTATTCAACCTAGATTGTAATGGGGTGGAAGATGAGGTAGATTGTGTGGGTGTTGGTTGGTTAAGGGGTGTTTGGGATTGTTCAGGGATGTCATCAGCGTTGGGATTGGCTGTGTCAGCGCCAACATTTTGAGTGTCAGCGTTGACATTGGCTTGGTCAACGTCCATGTGGTCAGGTGAAGGTAATGGTTCAAGGATAGGCTCAAGTTGAGGTGCAGGGTCTGGTTGTGGTTGGTCAGCCTGAATTACTTCAAGCATGGCTTGGGTAAGAGGTATAGATCTGTTTGTGGATCTCATTTTGTCAAAAATGGTTTTCTTTTGCTTAGGGATCTCATAAAAAGTGTCATGATCCCTAGTACAATATTCTTGTAAATCAAACACCATTTGCAAAAATCTTGGGTAAGCCAAAGTCATTTTACTTCCCTTATTTTTACACATCCCTTCAAAAATCATTTTTGAAAAATTATACTTAAGCCCACGTGACATACAAACCAAAGCACTTGCAATGGACCTGTTTATTTCATTAAAAACAGTACATTTTGGACTTAAGCATTGAAGAAGGACATGTATCAAATATTTCCAATCCGAGGGAAATTCCTGCTTATGATATTTATTTAAAGTTTTACCAGCAGGAATAGGATAACCCAATTCCCTAAGACCTTGTTCTATTGTTGCAATGGCAAGGGTAGTCACACCATCAGCGTCATCAAGACGCAAATCTTGGCGAACCAAGGCTTCAGTGACCACCCATGTTCTTCCATGAACAGTAGATGTTAATGTGGTCACTCCATTAGCTGTTGTGGAACTAACATTATTCCAAAACTGTCTAATGTGTGCGACAGGGACTAGTGGTTCATGAGAAAGTGCATACCTTATTGAGGATGCATTTAAAAATGCCACCATTTGTGAATACTGAGGGAACAAATCATTATCAGCGGCCAAGTAAGCTACCATATTATGTTAGCTCTTGAACTCCAATGTCAGATTGTTTGAGTTGAACTTTGGTGCCATGTTTAAAGCTGTTTAGGTTATGTGATATGGGAAAAATCTAGGAGAAAAATGTTTGACAAGAAAATATGAATACCCAGAATGAAAAGTTTAGCCAAATTTATAGGAGAGATGCATGATTATGATTGGTCAAAAATGAGGCAGTTATATTCAAAGAATAATGATGAAAATATTGAATCAAATATAACTTATCTCATGCATTAATTAAAAGTAACAACTCCCCAAAATTACGGCCAAAGATTAGTCAAAAATAACAACTGGGTAGGGCCCACTAGGTGTCAACGGTCAAAAATAGGCCATCAACACCCAACAGCTATATTTTCTTGTCAGCGTTTTCCTAAAGCCTTGTCAGCGTCACGATTGGTCGTAACAGCGTTTGGAGAAAAACTTGTCAGCGTCTAAAAATAAAAATATTTAAAAAGAAAAAGACCTTAACAAAGTAATTTATCCTAAGGGAAATATCTTGTAAGTTGATAATAATTACTGGGCGGCAAGCACTGTCCACTTATGCACACTTGCTTAAGCAAGATAGACACAAATGTCCTCAAGTGTCCCTTGCTAACCAAAATACTTACCAACAAAGTTATTTCATAAAATCCTTTGTAACTCCCAGGTAAACCCATAACAAAAATATTCCCAAGTCTCCCAACAGACCACAACCAATTCTAGGCCAAAAATGTCTTGGCAGCATGCATAGTTTGTCAACTTTGCATGCTACAGTGCCTCATGGTTTAGTAAAACTAACCCATACTCACCTGTGGACAAAATCTAGAATTGTGATAAGAGTACTATAAGAATACCCAAGAGTCCTAAAGGTTCCGTAAAACCTCCCCTTAAACTATGATACATGAGTTTCTCAAAATATATATGAACATTAAAAATTTATGTCAAGATAGGAATATAAATATTCCAACCATCATCCATAAACAAAAACATGTCCAAATAGCTCTTCAAAGATCCATAAGCAACTCTGTATCCAATGGCATAAAGCTAACACCACCTACACATTTAGATTGAAAACCACAAAACTAACATTGTTGCTGACAGCGCCCCGTCAACACTTATCAGCGTTGAAGGAACTCTTGTCAGCGTTAGACAATAATATCTCTAACAACGGCAAAATAACACTTGTCAGCGTTAAATTTACCTTTGTCAGTGTTAGAAAAATAAAGTGGAAAAATCTAAATCATCACAAAGACCAATAACAATGCATTATCCTGTACATACTTTTACAAAAAGGTTCCAAAACACATATTAAGTGAGATTAACCATTCCAATATTTGTTACCAAATATTGAAATCTTCCAGCATCAAAAGGTTTAGTTAATAAATCAGCCACATTATCTTCTGTGTCTACCCTATCTGGTTGTATTAAACCTTTCTCAAAGCAATCTCTTATAAAATGATGTCTAATTTCTATGTGTTTGGTTTTAGAATGATGTACAGGATTTTTAATAATGCATAAAGTACTGTTATTGTCTACAAAAATCTTGGTATGCATGAAATTATACCCATAATCCAACAACTGGTTCTGAATCCATAAGACTTGTCCACAACAAGCAACTGCAGCTACATATTCTGCTTCAGTTGTAGAGTTTGCCACCACTGTTTGTTTCTTGCATTGCCAAGATATCAATCTACTCCCAAGGAATTGACATCCACCAGTTGTGGATTTCCTATCAAACTTGTCACCACCATAGTCAATGTCTGAATATGCAATAAGCTCCAATGGAGAATCTTTTTGGTACCATAAGCCAAGATCTGGATAACATCTTAGGTACCTAAAAATTCTTTTCACAGCAAAAAGGTGACATTCTTTGGGAGTCACTTGATGGCGTGCACAAGCACACACAGCAAACATGATGTCAGGTCTTGAGGCTGTAAGATACATCAATGAACCAATCATTGATCTATAGTGCCTAACATCCACATCCTTTCCAACTCCAATTTTTCCCCAAGGGTGTTCCCTATCCATAGGAGTGGAGGCACTCTTTTCATGTGGAGAAAAACTAAATTTCTTCAAGATTTCAGCTACATACTTGTCCTGGGAGATGAAGATACCATCCTCTTTCTGCTGAACTTGTAATCCTAGAAAGAAGTTCATCTCACCCATTGCACTCATCTTGAATTTATCTGTCATAAGCTTGGAAAAGTCTTCACTCATCTTTGGATTAGTAGATCCAAAAATGATATCATCAACATAGACCTGAACAAGTAATACATCCTTACCTTTCTTCTTTGTAAACAATGTCTGATCTATGGTGCCCCTTTTAAAACCATTTTCCACCAAGTAGGTGGACAATGTACCATACCATGCTCTTGGGGCCTGATGAAGTCCATACATAGCTTTCTTCACTCTATAAACCTTGTCTGGATTCTCAGGATCTTCAAAACCAGGAGGTTTCATAACATATACCTCCTCAACAATTGTTCCATAGAGGAAAGCACTCTTCACATCCATTTGATAAACAGTGAAGTTCATACAAGAGGCATAAGCTAGGAAAATTCTTATAGCTTCAATTCTTGCAACAGGAGCAAAGACCTCTTCATAATCTATACCTTCCTCTTGTGTATATCCCTGAGCCACCAAACGTGCCTTGTTTCTGACCACAATACCTCTTTCATCTTTCTTGTTCCTTAGAACCCATCTTGTCCCAATTGGTCTCACATATCTAGGACAATCAACCAGCTCCCAAACATCCTGTATAGCAAATTGGTGAAGCTCATCCTGCATTGCTTCCACCCAACTAGGTTCTTTGAGAGCATCAAAAATCTTCTTGGGTTCCTGTTGTGACAGAAAACAGGCAAACAAACATGTTTGTACAAGAGGGGTATCAACCTTCTTGTGGATATTAGCAATGAAGCTATCATGAGTCTGATGAGATCTTCTAGTTTGAACAGAAGTCATGATATTCCCAATGATTTGAGAGGGAGGATGATTCTTCAAAGTAGATCTAGGAATTCCATTTTCAAGAATTCTGTTGTCTTCAATATCATCCTCCATGTTGCTAATATCTTCTTCAGACTCTCTTCCATCTTGAACCTCTTCATTTATTCTTGAAGGTTCACCTTGTTCAAAAGTGGAAGATAAGAAATACTCATAAGTGTTGTCAACGTTGGATTTTTGCTTGTCAGCGCTGGAATTACTTTTGTCAGCGCCAGAATCATTGTTGTCAACGTTTGAGCCATCAGTGTCTGAAGTGGTCTTGTCAGCGCCAGAATTGTTGTTGTCAGCACCTGAATGACCATGCATGTTATCAACTGGTGGTATTAAAGAACCACCTTTATCCTTTCTAGCAGCAGCAGTAGCAGCATAATACTCATCTGTCCATATAGGAAGTGTAACATATTCTTGTGTGGGAGATGACTCAACTGCTGGTGGTCCATCCTTCTTAGCAACCTGTGTACCTGAAACATTACCAATTCTCTTCTCCAAAACACTTGAAGTTACCTTCACAATGTCTGGATTAGTAACAGGCATATAATTTAAAGCTCTAGATAAAGGTTCCCAGTCAAACAACCAATTTGGACCACTTTCAGGATCACTAGGTTTACTCTCTAAAAACCTAACATGTACTTTTTCAAGTATACGTTTTTCCTTTTTAATGTAAACCCTATATCCTTTGCTCTGAACTGAATAACCCATGAAATAGCCTTCATCACCTTTTGCATCAAATTTACCTAGGGCATCACTAGTTTCTAAAACAACTACATGACAACCAAAAGGCTTGAGAAAGCCAATATTTGGCTTCCTTCCCCAAAGTAACTCATAAGGTGTCTTATTATGTATTTTGTTGACCAATGCCCTATTTTGAACATAACAAGTTGTGTTAACAGCTTCAGCCCAAAAGGCTATAGGAAAGTGGGCATCAGCCAACATGGTTCTGGCTGCTTCAATTATGGTTCTATTCTTCCTTTCAGCAACCCCATTTTGCTGTGGGGTTCTAGCTATGCTAAACTGCCTAGTAATCCCTTTCTTGGCACAAAAATCATCTAACAACTGATTTCTAAACTCACCCCCATTGTCACTTCTAAGAATTTTGACCTCATTACCATTCTTGTTTTCATTCTGGGTAATGAAATTAATCAAACTTTGGGCAGTTTCACTTTTCTTGGCTAAATAGAAAGTCCATGTAAACCTGGAAAAATCATCAGTGATGACAAAACAATATGATTTACCCTTCAAACTTTCTATATTAGTTGGACCAAAGAGGTCCATATGTAATAAGTGAAGTGGTTTAGAACTAGAGTGCACCTGTTTAGATTTGAATGAGACATTGTGCTGCTTGCCCTTAAGACATGCAACACAAGTGTGGTCATTGTGGAAAGCCTTTTCAGGCAAACCATCAACTAAACCAAGTCTCACAAGTCTATTGATATTTTTAAAGTTTATGTGCCCTAATCTCCTGTGCCAAAGATAACTTTCATCTACTGAAGCTTTAGCATAAAAACATGACATCATTTTATTATTCATCTTAATTCCATTAAGATTCACATTATATATGTCTTTATGCCTTGGTGTTCTAAATTCTATGTTTTTCTCCTCAGGGAGCTTGTAATCTTTGCTTAACACCAAGCACTCAGTATCAGTGAAAAGAACCTTATTTTTGTTATCACACACTTGTGATACACTAAACAAATTATAATCCAGTTCTTTTACCAGGAAGACATTCTCAAAACGTAGATTATTGGTGATAAGGGTTCCTTTTCCTGTGATGGTGCCGTAGCCCCCTCCAAAGTATACCTTATCACCATCTTGAATAGGAGTGAAGTTCGTCAGATAGTCTTCCTTTCCTGTCATGTGCCTTGAGCATCCACTATCCCAATATCCATAATCATTGATCTTCTTCTGAATGCCCTGCACATAAAGAAAACACATTAGTTTTCTTTGGGAACCCAAGCCTTGGAAGACTTGGATTCATCTGGTTGTTCAACAAGAACAGACTTGGTTCTCATAACAACCCCATTTTCATCCCTTTTTGGAT
Organism: Glebionis coronaria; assembly: GCA_025667525.1. Classification (NCBI taxonomy): domain Eukaryota; kingdom Viridiplantae; phylum Streptophyta; class Magnoliopsida; order Asterales; family Asteraceae; genus Glebionis; species Glebionis coronaria. Next base: position 166,720,261 of record CM046882.1, on the reverse strand, counting down.
GAAATGCCCAGTTAACCCCAATTGGTCTTGACATGACCTTTGAAATATAATGAAACCTGTTGCATGTCATAGAAAGACCAGTAGAATTAGGGTTTTGGTCTTGTTTTGGTCTCCATGTTAAGCTAGTAGAAGCTTTAGACCCATTTCCTTGTGGTTGCAAATACCTAGGTTTGGCAGTGTGTCTGTCAGCGCTGAAATTGTTCTTGTCAGCGCCCCGATTGCCTTTATCAGTGTTGAACCTAGGGTTTGCTACAGGAACCCATTGCCTATTGGACCAAGTGTTTGACTTTTGGAAAGGTCTTAGGCCATGTGTGTTAGACCCTCTAGAAAAGAATGGGGCTGGTCTAACAACTTGTGAACTTTTGTTCACAAAGGTATTGGGTCTGACAGTGTTTGACCTATGTTGACTTTTGTCAGCGCTGAAATGGTTCCTATCAGCGTTGACATTTGAAGCGTTGACACATTTGTATGCCAAATGTGAAAAGCTACCACAAGTGTAACAAGCTTTTCTAGACATAGTCTTAGGTCTAGAACCAAAGAAGCCTGTTCCATGGTTACTAACTTGGATTTTTGGTGACCTAGTATTCCTATACATCTCTGCATACTTAACACTAGGTTTTCTAACAGTTTGTGGGCCAAGGTCAACAGCTTTGCCAGTGGTTGGGTGTGTGATTTTAATAGGTGTAGGATCATGGCTCGTGACTGGTGTGGGCTCATTTGGACTTTCACACAACAACCCTCCCTTAACAAACAAAGTGTGGTTAGCTTTCTTCCACTCATCTAGGTCAGTCAGTTTTTGTTTATATTCTTCAACTGGGGAAGTCACTCTAGGTGGAGGAATGAATTCCTTCTCTTGGAGTTCTGGCAAGCCAGTCCAAGATAAGTCCTTTGATTGGACACCATAGAAATCCCCAACTGGTGGTGGAACACCAGTATAATCTTTCATCCCAATCCCACTCATGTCCTTAGAGTCTCTTTGTTTGCTAACACACTCTCCTAGTGTTTGTGTGGCCTTATCAAATCTCTGGATTTTAAGACTCACATTATCTTTATTTTTGTTAGCCTCATCTAGCTTAGCTATCAAATCAAGATTAACCCTGTTTGTGATATCTTGAATATCTTTACTTTGATGTAACTCATGTTTTAAGATATTTATTTTATCCTTTAAATCAAACTCCATTTTCTTATACTCAGCTACTGTCTTTTCTGTTTGGGTGAGAGAAATTTGATAATTAGATACTTTGCATCTTTCAGCACTTGCCTCATCTAATAATTTTACTATCTCTTAATTTAGTTTTTCAGTATTTAAACGACAACCCTTAGAACAGAAAGCATCATCATATACCTCATTATCTGATGAAGAGGAGGAGTGTGCCATGAGAGCATATTCAACATGCTCTTCTTTAACTTCAGCAACCAAAGCTCTGTCCTCTTCCTCATCCTTAGCCAAAAAGTTCCAGCTCCAGTCCCATCCTCCAACACCATCAATTTGTTGAACAGCTACCATGGCCTTGGAATCTTGGCTCTTAACCATTTGGCTTGAAGGCTTACCTGCATCAGATCTTCTTGGAGATCTACATTCCCTCATAAAGTGCCCCATCCGATGACAATTGTAGCACTCAACTTTGGATTTGTCAAATCCAGCAACATCCTTAGCATCAAAGGTCATCTTCTTCTTGAACCTTTTATTAAACCTGTTTGCTCTTAAACTTACGAGAGCCATAGTCCATTTGATGTCCATCTCTTCCAATTGCTCATCACTTATCTGCTCAAGGTCTTCATATGTAATCCTTGAATCACTAGGCAAAGAAGTAATGAATGCACACACAGTATCTAGATCTAAACCAGCAGGTTTAATTCCATCAGCGCCAAAGTTATGAGTGTCAACGCTTGAGTATGAAGCGTTGACAGGATATGATCCAGCGCTGACAGAATGTGTTCCAACGCTGATAGGATGTGATCCAGCGTTGACACATTGAGATCCAGTGACTGGATGTCCATAGGAGTTCATGGAATCAAATTGACCTTCACTTTGTGAGAAGAAGGCCATGTTGCTACTGGAAGATTTATTATCACTCTCCAAAAGCCATTCATTCTCCAACAGTCTTAGTTTGTTGAAGATGTCATCAAACCTTGAGGTCTTGTGGGTGTTATTGACAAGAATGGATCTTGCCTCAATCTTCCATGCATCACCAAGGCTTTTGAGAAAAGTAGCATTCAAGTCAGGGTCATCAATCTGTGTTCCCATGAAGGAAAGTTGACTTGTAATGTCAAGCAGTCTACTTCTCACACTGCTGAGATTCTCATTGGGTTGAGCCTTAAAGACAGCATACTCATGCATGAGTTGCTTCTTCTTTTCTTCTTTTGTGTCAGCATTGCCACCATGTGCTACTTCAAGAGCTTCCCAAAGCTCTTTTGCAGACTCAAAGCGTTTGTACTTGTGCTGATTCTCATGACCCAAGGCGTGTTTCATGATGTTTAAAATTTTCATGTCCACCCTTTTCTTGGCTATATCTTCAGCAGATACAGCTCTTCCATCTTCAGGCTTTTCCTTCTTATCAGCTTCAGGACAATTAGGAACAGCTATCCTTATGGCAATAGCATTAGCAATCTTTTGAGCTTTGTTGAATGTGTTCCCATATTCAACAATCTCCCAAAGAGTGTAGTCATGGATGGCTACATATTGCTCAAAATTAGACTTCCAAAGCTCGAAGTTCCTGGCATCAAACATGGGAATTTTGATACTAGGGTTTGTGGTGTTGTTTTGTAGCAAAAAAGGAGCAGGAGGTTGGTCTGTGCCAGACATGATGTTTTTAGGGTTTTGAGAAATTTAGGGTTTCGTTGTTTTAGGGTTTTTGGTGTTTTAGGGTTCTTGTGTTACTTAAAGATCAAAAGTTTCTCAACAAGCTCTGATACCACTTGTTGATCCCAAACTTAGATCGATTAAGCTTTGTGTATACGAGATTAGATCAAGTAATACACGTAGAGAAACCTTTGCTTATGAATAAAGTAACTAAGTGTTATGCGGAATTAACACTTAATCTAAAACACAAAGATGTTAAACAAACTTTCACTTGTATTAGAATGATCGAACTTGATTACAATGAAAGAGGTTTAACTTGTGAAAACTTATTATAACTGATGATTAACATTAACCTAAAAGATCTTCTTTTATAGATTAAGAAGTCTTGTACAATAAGCTACGAATCAACTATTCTAGGTAAAGATAATAATGGAAAATACAATGTCGAGCTTATCTTTACCATACACAAACAAATAAACAAATAAACAAAAAGATTCGTATGAAGATATATTCCATCAGTGCTAGTCTTCAAGGCTGTCAGCGTTGACTTCTTCAAATGTCAACACTTGGCTGTCAGCGTCCAATGTCATCTTATCAGCGCTTGAATTCTTCTTATCAGCGTCTAGTGAACTGACCCATAATTTATTCCCAACAGAATTTAGTATCTGCACCGATTCTTACTCTCCCATCTGGTACAGGTGGTTTTCAGATCTATAGTGATGCATCGGGGAAGGGACGTGGTTGTGTTCTCATACAACATGGGAAAGTGATCGCGTACGCTTCACGGCAACTTAAGCCTTATGAGGAAAATTACCCCACGCATGACTTGGAACTTGCAGCAGTCGTGTTTGCATTGAAGATATAGAGGCACTACTTGTATGGAGAATCATGTGACATATTCACGGACCACAAGAGCTTGAAGTACATCTTCACTCAACGTGAATTGAACATGAGACAAAGGAGATGGTTAGAGTTGTTGAAGTATTATGACATTAATATGCAGTATCATCCGACAAGGCGAATATAGTGGCAGATGCACTTGGTAGAAAGTCCGAAATGATAAACGGCATTAAAATTAAGGAGGAAATTATAAGAGACTTGGAGTGACTAGACATTGAGATCATCGTACGTGGACAGTACGGTTACTGGGCTAATCTTAGAGTGGAACCTGAGTTACTCTCTAAGATCAAGGAAGCTCAGAAGGATGATGGTGAAATCTGGGCAATAATTCAGAATTTAGAGAAGCAAACAGAATTTCGAGTAGACGCAGATGGTATCTTATGGCAGGGCACGAGACTTTGTGTTCCTGATGATCAAGAACTCCGGGAAGCATTATTAGCTGAGGCTCATAGCTCCCCATTCTCTATTCATCCTGGTTCGACCAAGATGTACCATGACATCAAGCAATACTTTTGGTGGAGTGGTATGAAACAGGATGTTGCGACTTACGTCTCCAAATGTCTTACCTGCCAGCAGGTTAAGATCGAGCATCAGCGATCTGGCGGTCTTCTTCAACCGTTAGATATTATAGAGTGGAAGTGGGACAAAATCACCATTGATTTTGTTATTGGTCTTCCGCCGACAAAGAGGAAGCACGATGCGATTTAGGTTATCGTTGATCGACTTACCAAGTCAGCTCATTTCTTACCGATCCACAATGAAGATTCGGTCAGTAAACTCGTCGATACTTACAAGAAGGAGATCATGAGACTTCATGGTGCTCCATCCAGCATCGTCTCAAACAGAGATCCTCATTTATCTTCGCGATTCTGGAGAAGTCTGCAGAAAGCTTGGGGTACAAAACTTAAGCTTAGCACGACTTTTCATCCTCAAACAGACGGGCAATCGGAGCGAACGATTCAGACGTTAGAAGACATGTTAAGGTCATGTGCGTTGGAATGGACGGGAGATTGGGACGATTACATCTGTTTGGTAGAGTTTGCATACAACAACAATTGGCACGCAAGTATCAAGTGTGCTCCATTCGAGATGTTGTATGGCAGAAAGTGTCGCGCCCCAATCTGCTGGGATAAGGTTGGTGAGCGAACGCTTGAAGGACCAGAAATGATAGAGTTGACTAATGAGAAGGTCACAGTAGCTAAGCAGAAACTGCAAGAAGCACGGTCACGCCATAAGAGTTATGCCGACAAGCATCGTAGGGACTTACACTTTAACGTAGGAGATCACGTTTTCCTTAAGGTATCGCCGGCACGTGGTGTTAGACGTTTTGGAATCAAAGTGAAGCTAAATCCTCGATTCATCGGACCGTTTGATGTCATTGAGCGAGTCGATGAAGTATCTTATCGTTTAGCGTTACCTCCGCAGCTTTCTCATGTTCATGATGTTTTCCATGTGTCCTTACTCAGAGGGTACAAGTATCATCCCCTTCACATGGTTCAGTATCCACTAGAACAGATTCATAAAGATCTCACTTTCTTAGAAGAACCCGAACGAGTTCTTGACAGAGAAGCACGAGTCATGAGAAGAAAGACGATTCCATTCGTCAAAATCCTTTGGAGTACCGAGCGGGAAGCCACTTGGGAAACAGAGGAGTCTATCCGGGCTTCTTACCCTCATTTCATCTTTTGAATTTGGGTATGTTATTCTTTTCTAGTTTACATTATTTATAATTCGGGGACGGATTATTCATTTTAGGGGGGCAGAGTTGTAAAACCCGCATGCTTTTACCATGAATAGTACCGTTATGAACGTACGTACATGATTAGAACTTTCCTTATATAGCACGTTTACCTTTCACGAATAAGAATTTCAAGTATTACATACATGTTATTACACGATAAGTATTTATTACGTATTAATACACGATAATTATTATCCACAATAATTATAATCACGAACATGAAAATCATGAATGTAAATAATCACGAACTTAATATTATGTATTTACGTATATTTATTACGATTACGAATAAATATAGTTTACGACACGAACGATGACTAAATAAATCACATAAACACGACATGAGAACACGTATAATATTTAGACACGGAAGCAATGGGTTTCCCCTTGTGGGCCTCACATACCCGCGGTAAGAAACAAGAGAAAGGGCCAAGCCCATGTTGATTTTACTAAAACAAGAAAAAGGGAAATATACTTTTCATAATTACAAAAATTAGAAAAATATAAAAACCCTAAATCTTTTTCTCCTTCTCTCTTGGCCGCCGGGTATAACACGCCAAAAGGGTGTGATTGGTTTATTCTGGTGATCAATTCTTCTAAGGGTGTTCGTGTTTTTCATTCTTCATATTGTTTCACGTATTCGGCAAATCATTAAACCCCTTTTTTTATATGAAATCATAGAGTTATAAAAACAAGTTAACTAACATGTAATTAATCATGGGAGGGTAATTAATCATGGTGTTTTAAGGGTGTTTGTTCGGCTGAGGCAAGGAACCAAGACCCCATGGTCTCGGCTTGCTTTGTTGCGCATCAACCGAGACCCCATGGTCTCGGTATGATGTTGATGTGTTTCGGCCCCAAGAACAAGGGAACCCCGACATGCGTCGGGGTTTAATTTGGTTTGTGTGGGTCTCGGCTAAAAACAAACATACACCACCGGCTAAAGCCAGTGGCTAAATATGGAAAGCAGGGGGAACATGAGCCGCGACAGCAGGGGGAACCACTGGCTAACTGCCGGTGGGAAATTTTGCTAGCCGACGGCTAGCCAAGATCAAGGGAACCACCGGCGTGGGCCGGTGGCTGTTTTGAGAAAACAGAGGCAACCGACCAAGCCGGTTTGCCACTGTTAAGGGTGAGTTTATTTGGTCGGTTCACGGGTTCGGTTCACGGGTTGTTGGAAACTCACTTTATGTGACGACATTTAAGAATTCCCATTAGTTATCATAGTCACACACGTTTAGACTAGACTAGGTTCATGTATAGTTACGTGTATCATGTGTGACTATATATACCCCTCCTTAGCTTCCAAGGAGGGGTGTTGCTTGTGTCATTTTTCATGTTTAATTCATTTTCTTTCTTTCACACAACCACTCTTCTCTCTCTCTTTCAACAATGGCTACCACCACCATATTCCACCATGTTAGACCACCGGATCATAGATAGCAAATCCACAATTGGTATCAGAGCCTTGGTTCATTCCTTGGATTATGTTTTTGTTTCGATTTTGTGGTCTAAACATTTTTTATCTCGTTATATCATTTTTTTTGTCCAATTTGTCATTCTTTTTGTCACGTATGATATCTTCTTATCATATTGTTTCTTCTGTCACAGTTTTACAGTCACTTTTTATTTGTCTCACAGTCCATATCACAGTCCATATCTGATATTTTCATTGGGTCAAATGTTTACTGTTTCTGGATTTTTCTTATATGATATCATTTTTTCTGGGTTTCTATTATTCTTTTTGATGATGTATTTACCCAGAAATGTAGTCAGATTCACATGATCCTGAAAAATCGGAAATAGTACATAAAAGATAACATGTTCATTTTTATCGGAAAACCATGGAAATGGGTCAAAACCCTTTTCCGATGGTGATTCAGATGGGGATTCCGATTGGGATTCAGATGGGGACTCCATTTATGCTTATTCCGATGGTTATTCGGATGGTCATTCCGATGGCTATTCGGATAGCCATTCCGATGGGGTGTTTGTTTGATTCCGATGGATACTTAATCATTCCGATGGAGACTTAAGAAAAACATTCCGATGGAGACTTAACAAGATTCCGATGGAGACGACACATCATTCCGATGGTGCCTTACTTTTTTTTGAAAACATTACTTTGACTCAAACACAAAAAAATTCCGATGGGATTTCTATTAACATTCCGATGGACTGTTTATAAAACCAGTGGACCAAATATGTGACCGAACCAATATCAACACATCCAACCTTTTAACTCCTCAACACCATATCTAATCCCTAACCCATCGTCTCCTAAACCCCTTCGCATCTAGACTCGATCCGAACCAACAATATATTTCATAGATCTCAGTTAAATTATTTTTTCGTGAGATGCTTTTGCATATCAAGCTTTTTCAAAGATCTTTTCACGAATAAATAAATTCATCATAGATCTGTGTTGGGTTAATCCCACATTTAATATTCGAATCATATGATTGATTAATAACATTTTTTGTTATAAACAACTCATTTGTTCGATTCAAACTAGAAAACCAACATGCAACATAGATCTAATATTTGGTGTTAACCATGTTTTAATTTTAGAAATAAAAGAAAGATTGATAGCAACCTTGCTATAATCAATTCTTTTTTTTATCGATTCAAGCACTCAATCAATCGCATGCAATTTAATTAAGGGCCCCCTTTAATTAAACCTACCTGACATCTCTTCATAGAGATCGTGAAGATGAACCTTTAATTTGTGGGCTTCATTTTTCATACGGTTGGTTAGGGTTGCTTGTGATGTGATAAATTGATGATGGAGATTGAAAGATTAGATGCAGATTATTTGAGGTTTGATATGGAGATTAGAAGATGATTGGAGCAGCTTGTTTTGGGAGATTAGGAGAAAGAAAATGGGGGATAGAAGTTTTGAGATTGGGAGCAGATGAGATGGGGGATGGATTAAACGAGGTGGAGGGTGGGAGAAGATAATTTTGATGGAGGACGGAAGTATCTAGGTTGACTGGGAGAGAACAAGAAAAGGGGCGCGCAAGATTAAGAGTGATTAGGGTTGAGTGAAATTAGGGGTTGTGAGTATTATATACCACATAATGAACCGGGTTGGTGACTTGGACCGGGTTTGATGGCCCGGGTGATGTTGGTAAACACAAAAATGAGACGTGTGGACCACGTGGTACTCACCACAAATGGTCAAACGATAGTTGTCTGCCTAGCTTGCCACGTTTCCCATAAATCTATTTTTTCAATCATGGACCTCGGGTTATTTTTTCCTTCATGGGCTCGATTTTGTTGGCAAAGAATTTGGGTTGTGATGAGTTTGTAGTTGATTGATGGGCCCAGTGATTCATTCACTCTATACACGAATTTTTTGTTTCAATATTATTTATTTTGAATAAAATTTTGTGTATTATGATATACTTTGGACATTATCGAGACAAAAATGACGTGACAAAGTGACAAGATTTATTTTTGACGAGACCACGAAAAATTTGGGCAATTTTTTAGTGGCTACAGATTTCGTTTGATCGGGTATTAATTACGAGAAGTTGAAGACGGATTTTTTGAAGGCGTGTATTTATTTTATCTTTCAAAGATAACTTGCTCGTGCTTAATCTTAGAATGAAGACTTGTTTATCTGGTTTCCGGGTTCGGGGTGGTTGGTTGATGACTCAGATAACTATCACTTAAAGGGGTTACATTGTTGTACTCAGTGTCACGCGCTTAGTCGACGTGGATAATTTCAAGAGGTGTTGTGCTTATAGACTTCTTCAGTGATGCATTGAGTACTTAGAGATTTCTCCACCGTTCTTCATTCAACAATTGTGTAAGCTTAAGTCACAAGATCGAAAGATTCTTATTCAGTTTCACGTTTGATGTATCCGGTTCATTCTTTCAGTGGTCACTTCAAAATACTTTCACGTGGGTTGGTAAAGGTGGCCATGGAGAGTTTATGAGAAGAGATTTTCGATCAACAGCTGATTCTCACAAAATATATAATTCAACTTATTTATTATTCTCACGAGATTTCAGGTTCATGTGCTTACGATTTATTGATGGTTCCGAGTTTCGAAACCATCAAGGGGGACGAAAAAGACACATTGAACGCACAACGAGTACACGTGATGAACTTCATACCTTCTTTTGATTTGAAGACATTCCGGGATGACATTTGTCATAGCCGCAGAGAAAATCAGTGTTTTAACTCGTGGCGTTATCAATCTCTAAACGGTACACTACTGATTCGAGGTTTAATTGTTTGATTGTTGCAATTAAACATCATCATTATCCTATATGCATTCCCGGGACTTAATTGACTCTGGTGCATCTCCGGAAGAAGATATGTGCATTTCCGGGACTTAACTGACTCTGGTGTTACAATGTCAACTTCATGAATGGGATATAGTGTCCACTTCAGTATTTGAGCTTCATAATTGGGATTGATTTACTTTCTTCAACTATGTGGGGGAAGAAATGTCTTGACTCTTTCTGGTATGCATAACTTGAACTCTCAGGGGGAAGAAAAATTCAGAAGAATTATTCAAGCGTGAGAAGAAAAGTTGTTGATCTACTTGGTGTACCCCTTACTTTTAATCCCTCTTAGCAACATTATCATGTTATATGATGGGATTTGGTTGTTACATTCCGCTGTGCGCTTAATCATTCTAAGCTTTATTGAAAGCTTTGAAGTTGCTTACGAGGATTGTCGATTTAGGGGGAAGCTATTTAAAAGCTTCTACATCAAGTTTATGTGGCATGAATTAGGGGGAAGCTAATTCAAAAGCTTCTCCATAACCAGAAGTGTATGGGTTACTTAGCTCGTGCCGTTACAGTATTTCTACTACAAGTTAAAGATGAGTCGTTTTGAAGTCAAAGGCCTCAGAAGACATCATCAGCATTGGACGCTTCATGAAAGCTCTTGTTCTTTATCATTATGTACTTGTTAGGAAAAAATATTGTAAGGAATTCTACACGTCGTCCCATGGGGGAAGATTGTTGGAAACTCACTTTATGTGACGACATTTAAGAATTCCCATTAGTTATCATAGTCACACACGTTTAGACTAGACTAGGTTCATGTATAGTTACGTGTATCGTGTGTGACTATATATACCCCTCCTTAGCTTCCAAGGAGGGGTGTTGCTTGTGTCATTTTTCAAGTTTAATTCATTTTCTTTCTTTCACACAACCACTCTTCTCTCTCTCGTTCAACAATGGCTACCACCACCATATTCCACCATGTTAGACCACCGGATCATAGATAGCAAATCCACATGGGTTCACGAACACGGTTCACGACTTAATTGATTTTACAAGTTTAATTATTTTACAAATTTATTTAATTACTAGATTAATTAAATTAATTTACCATGTTATATAATTAATTTAAATTAGACATGACTTAGGTTAACTATTATTATTAATAATACATGATTTTAACCTAAGTATTTTATGATTTAATTTAGACTAAGTAATTAATTAATTATTAAAAACATGACTTATAATTAATTAATTTTCATGACTTAGGTTATGTTAATAATAAATATTAATACATGTTTTAACCTAAGTATTATTACCTTTATTTAATTAAATCATTCTATATTTAATTAAATCTTATAACATATAGTTATTTAATTTACATGTAATAATTAATAAATTATGCTATTTAATCACATGACTTAGAATATTAATCAGTAAACACTTAAGCTTATCTTATTAGCTTAATTCTATTTATGGAAACTTTCTATTTTTAGAAACTCTTTTATTTTTAGCATCTAATCTATTTATGGAAACTTTCTATTTTTTGAAACTTGTCTATTTTAAGCAGTAAATCTATTTTTGGAAACTTTCTATTTTTGGAAACTTTCTATTTTAGGAAACCTGCTATTTTTAGAAAGTTATTTATTATTACACAACAAGTATATAATACAAGAAATACAAGTAATAGTTAATCAGAATAGACAGAATACATGATAAACACAGCATAATGATAAAATCAGTAAAACATGACATGAACATATAAAACAAGCTAAGTCATGATATAAAACCAGTTACATATTCAGTAATCAGAATACTTATACACGTATATTATTTATGTAGTATTAGTGATATCTAAGAAGGACTCTCTTGCACTCGTATTCTTCGTTCACTGGACACAAGGTACGGATTCTCCGTCCTTTCAGTATGGACATTCTTTCTTTATTAGGATTCCCCATATGCAGCCAACTGTTTTCCTAGTATATGTTTTATATGTCTTTGAATTGCTTATGTTTAATTAGATACCTAAAGCCATATACATGCATGAACAGTTTCACCTAGTTATGGAGGTACAATAACTATAACACTGGAGGCACCAGTGTTATGACTTCACCACGGCGGAGTGATAGCTTGTGGCGTCCCTTTAGCTTTTTGCCATGTTATTATTATCATGTGGGGCGTATGGGTGCATCCTAGGTTACATGTTTTTACAGATTATTAAGGTGAATGTGGTGTGTGCCTTGCATCCTTCACAAGGAGCTGATCCCTCCTACCAAAAAACTTATATTAATTAGAGGCAGCCCCTCTAATTGCATGATGAGGTCACCCCTCCAAGTATTCATGCACGTTGATATTTCATGACCTATATTGGCTAATGGTAAATATGTTAAACAATTTTTATAAGATAAACATAAGGCTTTTCAAACTATAAAACCAGTTTTACTTAGATATGTCAGGTTTTCTAGGACTTAGTCTTTTCCGCTGCTATATGTTGTATATGCTTATATTATTCATGTTATACTTGTATATCCGTGCACTGAGCGTTATGCTCAGCCGTTTTTCCTTTCATGTTCCCAAAACGGCAAGTACTCAAGGACGCTCGTAGACTTTAAGCGTACGTGCATATGGATTGGAAGCTTCCTAGCCTTCATTACTTTATGCATTTCTTCATACTTTTGATACTCATTTCCATGGACATTGTTTAATCCTTTTCATTATTGTACTTATGTTTGTGTGTGATGATTTCTACTTTTGGGGTACCGATGTTTGTTTCCGGTATTTCCTTTATGGTCATGTAATGTTTAATACATTTATCCTTGTATTCTTTGATGACACACCATAATCACGCGTGACATTCCATTTACCAAAATGGGGTGTTACACCTCCGCAGCTTTCTCACGTTCATGAAGTTTTCCATGTGTCCTTACTTAGAGGGTACAATTATCATCTCCTTCACACGGTTCAGTATCCACTGGAACAGATTCGTGAAGATCTTACCTTTATAGAGGAACCCGAGCGAGTTCTTGACAGACAAGAACGAGTCATGAGGAAGAAGACGATCCCATTCGTCAAAATCATTTAGAGGGATCATACCGAGCGGGAAGCTACTTGGGAAACAGAGGAGTCTATCTGGGCTTCTTAACCTCATATCAAGTTTTGAATTCGGGTATGTTCCTCTTTCAGTTTACTTTATCTATAATTCGGGGAATAATTATTCTTTTTAGGGGGAAGAGTTGTAAAACCCGCATACTTTTACCATGAACAATACACTTAGTAAACATATGTACAAACTAAAACTTTCCTTTTATAGCACAAACACGTGTCATGAATATTAATTACAGAAATTACGTACGTGTTATTGCACGATAAGTATTCGGTACGTGTTAATACACGATAATTATTTACCATAATAATTATAATCACGAACATGAAATCATGAACGTTAAATCACGAACATGTAATTACGTATGTATTTATTATAATACGATAAATATCGTTTACATACAAGTGTTAGTTACTACACGAATAATTATTTACGACATAACACAAAAACGCTAACGTATGAACACATAAAATATTAGACACGAAAAACATACGGCTTTCCCTTGTGGGCCCCTAATAGCCGCGGACACCAAAGACAAGGAGGCCCATGCCCAGTTTTGGTTTTAACTAAAACAAACAAAAAAAGGGAAAACCTTTTTCATTCTACAGAGTTTTGATATAATAAATAAAACCCTAGCCTCCTTGCCTCCTCTCCTTGCCGCCGGCTATAGCACACCACAAAGGAGTGGTTGTTTGATTTTGGTGATTGAGAACAAGTGTTAGTGTTCGTGTTATTGTTCTCATTTGATTCGCGCATTCAGTACACCGTTAATTCCTTTTCTTTTATTCTTTTTAATTAAATCAAGAACACATGAACATGACGATTATAAAAACAAGTAATAAAACATGTTAGAATCATGGGGTATTAAAAAGAATGTTTTTGGTTTGGGTTTTGGTTTGGCCGACGCAAGAACCGAGAGCCGAAGCTCTAGGTGGTCATGACATCACCACTAACCGAGACTCAATGGTCTCGATGTGGGGTTGTGGTGTCTCGACAGCAGGGAACAAGGACCCCGACACAAGTCGGGGTGGACATGTGGTGTTCTTGGTCTCGGCGCAACAGCAAGAAACACCACCGGTCTATGACCTGTGGCTGTTTTGGTCAAGCAGGAGGAACGACAGCAGCAGGGAAACCACCGGCTAACTGCCGGTGTGAACCTGTTGTTGTGGTCAGTGGCTAGCCAAGGCAGACAAGGGGCAAACCGCCGGCTTAAGCCGGTGGTGAATATGAACCAGAAGTGGCAACTGGTTAGGCCGGTTAGTCACTGTTAAGGGGGTGTTTGTTTCGGTCCGATTCATGGGGAATTTGGTCCGGTTCACGATGGGTCCAAATTAAAAACACGGGTTCGGTTCATGACTAATATTTTTACAAGTTAATATTTTTACAAGTTATATTATTTAACAAGAAAATTAAATTCATTAAATCATGGCTAGTAATTAATTTAATTAAACATGGACTTAGGTTATTGTTATTTAGTAAATAATACATGTTTTAACCTAAATATTTTATTATTTAATTTAGACTATAGTATTAATTATTTAAAACATGGAATATAATTAATTAATAAATATGACTTATGTTATAATTAACATAACATTAATACACGTTTAACCTAAGTATTTTTTATGCTTTAATTTATTTAAATCATGCTTATATTTAATTAAATTGTATAACCTATAGTTTATTAAATTAACATCATATTATTAATAAACTATACAAATAATTACATGACTTATGATATTTAACCAGTAAACTTAAGTTTATATTACTAGCTTATTAATCGAGCTAATTTTTTCATATGGAAACTTTTTATTTCAGGAAACGTACTATTTTTGGAAACTTCCTATTTTTAGAAACTGATCTATTTTTAGAAGTTAATCTATTTTTGGAAACTTTCTATTTTTGGAAAATTTCTATTTTTGGAAACTTTCTAGTTTAGGAAACATACTATTTTTAGAAAGTTACTTATTTATACACAACAAGTATAATAATACAAGGATACAAGTTGATACTTAACCAGAATACATAGAATACATGATAAACACAGTATAACATTAAAATCAGTAAAACAAGACAAGAACATTTAAAACAAGCTATGACATGATATAATCAGTTACGTACTCAGTAAACAGAATAATTATACATGTCCCCTATTTATGTAGCATTAGTGAGATCGGAGTAGGAATTTCATTCTTTCGTCTTCTTCGTTCACTGGACAGAAGGTACGGATTTCCCTTCCCTTCAGTGTGGAAATTCTTACCTTATTAGGATTCCCCATTGTCAACCAACTATTTTCCTAATATTTGTTTTATATGTTTGATTGCTTATGTTAGTTTAAGAGCCTTAGCCATATACATGCATGACCAGTATCACCTAGTTATGGAGGTACCATAACCATAACACTAGAGGCACCAGTGTTATGACTTCCCCATGGTGGAGTGATTGCTTATGGCATCCCTTTTCAGTTTTATCCATTATATAATATTATCATGTGGGGCGTATGGGTGCATCCTAGTTACATGTTTTACCAGTATTACCAGAGTGAATGCGATGTGTGCCTTGCATCCTTCACTAGGAGTTGATCCCTCCTACCCAGACTATTTAATTAGAGGCAACCCCTCTAATTGCATGACGAGGTCTCCCCTCTAAGTATATTCATGCACGGTGGAATCTCATGACCTATATGGGCTATTGGATAATTAATACAGATTTTACATAAAAACATAAGTCTTTTCAAAATATAAAACCAGTTTTATGAACATGTTACCAGGTTATCTAGGACTTATACATTTTTGCTGCTATTAGTCTTTTATGCTTATGTTATTCCATGCTATACTTGTATGTCCGTTCACTGGGTGTTATGCTCAGCCGTTTTCCTTCCATGTTCCCAAACGGCAGGTACTCAAGGGCGCTCGTAGACTTTAAGCCTGCGTGCATATGGATTGGAAGCTATCTAGCCTTCTCTACTTTATGCATTTCATCATACATCTTGCTACTTATTTCTTTGGACATTGTTTAGTCCTTTTTCATTTCAGTACTTATGTTTGTGTGTGATGAGCTTATACTTGGACTACCGATGTTTGTTTCCGGTATTTCCATACATGGTCATTTAATGTTTTTAAGACATTACCTTGTATGCTTTGATGAGACGCCATAATCACGCGTGACATACCATTTACCAAAATGGAGTGTTACACTTAGCCTATCTCGATACTAGTTACGGAACATAGTTTCCATAAAAAGGGAGTTTTTTGGCGGGAGAAGCATAGTAAATTTAATTTTTCCTAGACCATTTTTAGGCCATTTAAGCTTCGATTTCAAATTTGGGCGGTATGAAAAAAATTTCGGCCCAAAATTCAAATTTTTAGGCCATTTTAGGTTTTATTTTTCGTCAAAATTTTTCACTTTTCAAATTTTTTTCCCAACTATTATTTGGTTATTTCTAACTCGACTTCAAAATTTGGTGCTTCAAAATATTTTACGATCTACGTTATATCAGACTGAGAGATTTTATATCAGACTGAAGAACTTCGGCAATTTTCGGAATTTCAACCACACCTCATCACAACACATCTACTAAGATCCGTAATGTAACACCTCATTTTGATAAATGGAATATCACAGGAAAATTATGGTGTGTCATCAAAGCATGCAAGGTAATATATCATAAACATACATGACCAAAGGGAAAACCGAAATCCATACATAGAGGGGTGACCTCGTCATGAAATTAGAGGGGATGCCTCTAATTAATCTGGTAATGAGTAGGAGGGATCAACTCCTTGTAAAGGATGCAAGGCACACACCACATTCACCATGAAATCCTGACTGAAACTAAACCTAGGATGCACACATACGCCCCACATGATATAATAATAATATAATAATGGCCAAATAACTGAAAGGGACGCCACGAGCTATCACTCCTCCATGGTGAAGTCATAACACTAGTGGCTCTAGTATTATGGTTATGGTACCTCCATAACTAGGTGAAACTTGGTCATGCATGTATATGGCTAAGGTAACTGATGAGACTGCTTTTATACATAGTCTCATCGTCCAAAACGGGCTTTAAATGCATCAATATCATGAAAATGGCCAAATATATGCTTGTGTTTGTTACTTGTGTATTTTAGGTACGGATATTGAGAAAATGACAAAAGATCACAAGAAACATGCAAAACGAACACGGGAAACGAAGCCGCACAAAGAACCAAGCCCTAATGAAGATTTTCCAAGAAAAACCCTTGAAGTTTAGAAGATTATGCAAGAAGGGTACTCCAATATTGAAGAATTGACACTTTAAACCCTTGTTCATTCATAATTACAAGTTTGGTCCTTAAAGTTTGTCAAATTTACAAAAGGGCCCTCTACTTTGAAGAATTGGCAAGAGTAGTCCCTCAACAATGAAGACTTGCCAATATTAGTCCTCAAAAAAGTCAACAATCCAAGTAAAGACCATAATCTATGAAGAAAATGCCAAAACAGCCCTTCAAGTATCCAGAATTGGCAAGAAATACCCTGGAAAATACTTTGTAAAAGTATTTGGGGCAAAAGTGTGAAAAAGAGAACTTTGCTAACAAAGGAAAACGGATTTTGGTATATTAAACTTCAAATGAAAGAAAGAAGAAAAGAGAGGGACTGAAATGGGCAGACAAGCAAAGAAACCTAGACCACTTGTGGGGTGACACGTGTCCTACTATCTCTTTTCCACCAATGGGAGCCCATCTTTTGGCCACCTCACCAATCCACTCAGCTTATATTAACTAATCCAACTAATTAGTTTAATTTTGCGCTAACACAAACATTTAAACCAAATCCAGATTAAAGCATGTACTATTCACCTATGAACACGATTTGGGTTTTCTTAATTGCCTTGTAATTAAGCCACAAAACTTTCCAGAATTAAGATTAAGCTAGTTTTAATCATAACCTAACCCCTAAAACCCTTGCCACGTCACACCATGGTCACATGTAAACCCCTGCTATACCACCTTTTGGGAAGAAGCCAAAACAGTACCAAGGATCCAACACCCAAGATTTAGCTTTAATCCTAAGCTTTCATATAAGCCTTTGATCACAATTGCAGCCTTGACACCTCACACAAACAGCCAATTCTTCATCACATGATTCCAAGATATTCAAAAGTTCAAAGGGCAAATTTGGGACTTCAAAACTAGTGTTTATACGTTTTTATGCTTTCTAGATGAACCTTGTAGCCTATATAAAGGCATTTAGGATTTACATTTCAACCTAGTCTTGATTTTTCCTTGTTCACTTTTCTGTAAATCCTTGTTCATGTTTAATGAAAAGAGTTTGAAATTGTGAAGAAAAACCAAGTGCCAATCTTTATATCTGATTGTTATTGTTTAATGTTTGCTAGTTTTTAATCTTGAAACGTGTTTTCAAACCTTGTGCAAGAAATTGTACAAGAGCTAAAAATTTGATATTTTGCTAAGTCTTGGTTTAAACCTTGGAATTCTTGGGCTATAAGTGGATCATAGCATCCTGATAATGTATTATCAAGGTGTTGTGAGGCTTATAACTTGGGGATAATCAAGTGTGGGAACAAGGTTGCATTAATCAAATTTTATTTTCACTTAGTCATCTTTCTGTTTTTGATAATATTGCTTCTAACCTTGTTCAATCTTAGCAGCTTGTTTGTGGAAGCTTGTGCCTTGTTTTACTAGGCACATCAGCTCAAACATTCGTGGGTGTGGATGTACATCCATGAGGTTTGAACCCCTTTCTCAAAATTCTTTCAAAGTACTTGAAATTTATGATTTTTAGTTCTACTTGTGTTCTTGTTGAATTTATGGCTTAGTCTTTCTTGATACTGCATAATAAATCTATTATTGTGTTTGATTGGGCTTGGGTAACATTGAATCATACTTATACTTGTTTAATCTTGAATTGAAAAAGATAAGGGTGTTTGGGTTAACCTGTTTAATATCATAGCTTGTTATTGTGTTATTGGAAGTTGTTTGTTTGAATTGGTATCTGCTATTCACTTGGTTGTGTGCTAAACCTGCAAGTTTTCAGCTTTGTAACATCAAATTAAAGATTATGCTATATCTCACTTGATTTTGCCTATTTTGACCTAAGATTTGGAAACACCTAGAGTGTATGCATGTTTAGGGCAAAAAAGTGTTAAATCATAGTTTGTGTAAGCTGTTAACAAGATTTGACTATTTGAAATTGGACTTGTGGTCAAGTATATCAGCTAAGTGTTCATAACTGCTTGTTCTTGTTCATCAGAAACTTTTGATTGCTTGAATCTTGATCTAGACTTTGAATCAATGCAGGAAACCTGTTAAAATTTGTTCAGTTGAATTGATTATAGCTTGTGTATGCATTTGGTGAAGTTTGGCTGGCTGATTTTTGTTAAAAGTGCTTATTGAACCAAAACTGCTTATTGTTCATATCTGGGCTAGGTCTATGGATCTTTTGAATTAACTGCACTGATTGGCTGACTGGAATTGTGTTTTGTGATTGATATTGACTCCTTATGATTAACTGATCATTTGGGTGCCTTTTCTTAACTTGAATCCACAAAAAAGCCACAAAAGACAAAAAGTCAATTTGGTCAAGCAGGGGGAAAAGTTCCCACTGCTCAACCCCCAAAACTAGCCCCTGCTAGTGTAAAACATCAAACAGCTTATTTATAAGCCACTTTGGGTTATCCATACTTGCAACAACTTATTTTTTGTGATAGATCTTCTTCATTTGACCCATTTATTTGATCTGGAGCTTATCAGACTTTGACTTTGACTTTTTCTGCCTTATTGCTTGTGCTTATTTGAAAACTTTTTGATTATTTTGCTTAATTAAGTCATTTAAAAGCTTTTGAAAGTTGAGTCAGCACTTGAGGTGGTCTAGAACTCAAAAACGACTATTTTGTCGTTTTGTGAAGAGAGTCTTGGCTTATTTCAGGCTTATTTCTTGTGCTTTTTCCAATTTTCTTTTTATAGATCTCTTAAGTAACTCAAAAGAAGCTTGTGTGTCAAATTTTAGCTTATGGCATCAGCTTATAGCTTAATGGGCCAAAAAGCCTATTAAGAATAAGCTGCTTTGAAATAAGCTAGCTTAAACACATTTTCAGCTTTTGGGCCTTCAGAGTTTTGTTCTTAAAATCAAATTTTAAGTCAGATAGGAGATTTTGGGCTTATTTGGACAACATTTTTCTTATTGAGCCTATTTCAAGCCCATTAAGGGACTGTTTGGACTTTTAGCCCATTTCAAGGCCCAATAGGGGTATTTTTGTTATTTCAACTTCATTTCTGTTTTATTTAGGTTAAAATAAGTAGGTTTGCAACTTTTTAGAATTTTTTATAAATTTTGGATTTTTAATATTATTTTATTATTATTTTATTATTAAGAATTAAAATTTAGGTTTTTCAAGTTTTTTCATTTTTCTTAGATCAAATACATTATGTTAGGAATTTTACAATTTTTAGAATAATTTTATTGTCATTAGATTAATTTTTAGAATTATTTTAAGTTTTAATAGTTTTTAATTGTTTTTAAATAGTTTTAATTGATTTTAAAATTTTCAAAAAACAGTTTTAAATTTAGTTAAGTCATTTTAGAGGTTTAGAAGTTAAAAAATCTCATTTTGGGCTTTTTGTTAATTAAATTGATTTTTCGGGCTTTAATTAGCCTAAAAAATTGTTATTTAATTAAATAAAAGGTTTGAGTGATTTTTGATTTTTTGTAAACTCTAAATTACATTTTTTAGGATTTATTGCAATTTTCTAGGAATTTTTAGGATAAATTTTTAATTTTGTCACTTTTTACGGTTTTACGTGCACGACTATTCGTCTTAACTTAATCCATAATCGTAACCGTCATTCTCTTCTAATCACTTTTCTTCTTTTCATTTCTCATCAATATAATCACAAACCATTAATCAATTCTTAACACAACGCACTTGCCTCCTTGAGAAACGAACTTGAACTTCATTGGTCATTAGTGCTTGGTTTTCCTAAACCGACACTTAATACTTGCCACTTTTACTCTCTTTTCCTAAAGGGTAGTAAAACCACTACATCAATTTTGTTGCCTCTGCCGGGGAGGCATGTTGTGTTTTGATTTGAACAATTTTTGTTTTTATATAGCCATAATAGCTAATTGTATTAGTAGCACTCTACTAATACGTATTATCGGTTTTTCGTTTTTTGTGAAAACTATTACTATATTATATACGTAGAACAATAAATTCACAAGTACTCCAATAGTGTGAAAGCACAACCTTGATTGGGAGGTCATTACTCAATCATTGTATTCGAATCTCAAACAAGAAAGAAAAGGCAAAATAGATAAATACTTTCGTGAAGCTTAATTTTGAAAAACACAAACTATAAGGTGGGTATAAGGCGGATATTACAAAATATACCCTAAGGAAAAAGGCTCTTAAGTGCTTCGCGCCGCCTCGTTTCCCCGCTTGCTTGTGCGTGTTTAGATAAAAAGGGATAATCGAGGGTTTGCCAACCAAAGTATTATCTAAGTATCATATATATTTTCTTGGTTTCATTTGATTAAACCCTCTTGAACGTTTTGGTGTTCCACCAACGTTCTAAAGTCATCGAAGGCGTTCACTTCACGTGATCGTTTTCATTCCTTGAGGCTTCTTTAATCAAGAGATTTGATTAAGGAGGAGATTTGTAGATTTTTGTCTAAATAATACAATCACAAAATCAAAAAAAAGTAAAAACAATCAAAAACCACAAAAAATTGGAAAAATTAAAAAAACCAAAAAGAATCTTCTGTGCTCATCCCCACATTGTACGTGACGTTTATGCTTACTCGTAATCAAGCAAGTCGTGCACGTAAACGAAAAAACCGAAAGGAGTCAACACCTACTCCTAATCTTTCTAGTGAGGAGTCTCCTATTGACGAACCTATCGTAGAAGAAGAACCAACCATGGCGAATCGTACTATGATGGAGTTACTTCAAGCACCCACCGAGGGTTATGGAGAGGCTATTGTAATTCCCGCTATCCTTGCGGATAATTTTGAAGTGAAAACGGGTTTGTTGTCAATGATCCAAAACAACAAATTTCGTGGTGATGAAAAGGATAACCCGCACAACCATATCCGCCAATTCAATCGTCTTACCGCCACTTGCAAATTTAAGGATGTTGCTAATGACTCGATTAAGATGATGGTATTTCCGTCTTCCTTATCGGGGCCCGCTAAAATTTGGTTAGAGAAAGAGCCACCCAATTCAATATTGACGTGGAAGGATCTCGTTTCTAAGTTTGTGAACCAATTTTTCCCGCTTTCTAAGACTACGCATTTGAAAAACGAGATTTCAAAATTTTCACAAGAATTTAATGAGATTTTTTCAACGACTTGGAATAGGTTTAAGGAAATGTTACATGAGTGTCTTCATCACGGTTTTTCCGACTTGCATCAAATTGACACCTTTTACAATGGTTTAAATGAACATGAAAGGGATTATCTAAATGCCGCCGTAGGTGGTAATTTTTTGTGTAAAACGGTTGAGGAAGCGTTGTTGATAATTGAGAATAGATATAAGGTGTATAGTCCTCGTAACACATCGAGTGTTCGTAAGGCTTCGTCTTAGACTTCACCTTCTTTGTCCAATACCATCAATGCTTGCCAAATTGACGCGAACTTGGAAAACAAAATCTTTGATAAGCTTAAAGGTCTTTTAATTGAATTCAAAGTTGGAGAACAAAGTGCTCCCGCTATGGCTAAAGCGGTTGAGGTTTCATGTATGTATTGTGGTGGAGGTCATGATTTCTCCGAGTGCATTACCAACGGTGGTAACACTTCGAGCGCCTACGCGGCCACGGGAACTTACAACCAAAACGGTCAAGTTACCTGCTCTAATCAATTGACTACACCGGGTTTTGCTCCCAATCAAAATGCTAACAACAACTATCGAAACAATCAAGTTGGTTTTAAAAACAATTACAAAGGAAACTATGGGAATCAAGGGGCTAATAACAATCAAGTTTCAAACAAAAATCAAAACAATGATTTTCAAAACAACAACAAAGGTTTGCAAACTTTGAAAGATCGTCCAAATGAATTTGTTGAATACGCTAATGGAAACAATGCTAGGTTTTACAACATTCAAAGAGAAATCATTAGCCTAAGATCCGAGTTTAAGAATGAATTGAAAAAGGAGTTGAAAAACGAGTTAGCAAATGATCTTAAAATCCATACAAACAAAATGGAAGGGAATGTAACTAGGTTACAACAAAGCCAACAAAAAATGGAACAAGGGCAACATGAAATAAAACAAGAGATGATTAAGGTCGAGAAGAGGCAATCTATGTTTGAGGATAAAATTTCATCTATGTTTAAGGCTATAATGTGCAAACCGTCTTCGAGTAGTCTTCCTAGCAATACCATATCGAACCCTAAGGGAGAGATGAAATTGATTACCACACGAAGTGGTAAGACACTTAAGGAACCGACTCCTCAACCAATTGCTCCTACGGAGGATGCAATTGAGGAATAACCCGAGGTGGTGGTCGAAAAGGAGCATGTCCTAATCCCACGAAGTACCGCTCATGCCACACCTACGGTTGACCCATTACCACATTTGGAACCTGAGATTTTAAAGGCTATGCCTATGCCTCAACCCACACCACCTTTTCCCTTTCCATCGAGACTTAGAAAGGAGAAACGTCAAGAGCGCGATAATTACCAATTTGATCTTTTTATGAAAATGTTTCGTGACGTTCATTTTAATGTGAGTTTTGCCGATGCTTTGGTCATGATGCCTCGATTT
The DNA here is from genome assembly GCA_025667525.1 of Glebionis coronaria. Classification (NCBI taxonomy): domain Eukaryota; kingdom Viridiplantae; phylum Streptophyta; class Magnoliopsida; order Asterales; family Asteraceae; genus Glebionis; species Glebionis coronaria. Next base: position 166,696,701 of record CM046882.1, on the reverse strand, counting down.
GCCGCTAAATTTAAGAGTGTGTTGAACAACAAGGAGAAATTGCAACAATTGTCTAGTTGTTCATTGGTTTATCTTAATCGCATACCTCAAAAAGTCGGTGAACCCGGTAAATTCTTGATTCCTTGTGCAATCCAAGATATGGAAGAATGTTATGCCTTGGCCGATCTTGGTGCTAGTATTAACTTGATGCCACTTGAAATCTTCAAGTCGCTCAATCTTCCTAATCTTACTCCTTGACTAATGTCTATCGAGTTGGCCGACCATTCCACGATTCCCGCATGTGGATTGGCGGAAGACGTTTTTGTGAAAGTGTGAAAGTTCTATTATCCGGTAGACTTTATCGTTGTTGATATTCCCACGGATCCTCAAGTTCCTCTCATTTTAGATCGTTCGTTTTTAGATAGGTCTATGGCTTTAATTGATGTGCATGCTAGAAATATCACCTTATGTTTCAACGACGAGGAACTTGTTATAAACGCAACTCAAAATTCTCCAATTTCTCATGTTTATTCCGTTGCAACCATAAACCTCGTTGATATGATTTATGATATGAGCTAAAACTCATATCAATTTATCAACAAATAACCCTAAAACATGAAGCAAAATACCAATTTATCTTGCAAAAACAGTGTTATGTGGTATGTTTGTGTTTGTGTACACTTGTGTAGGTAAAAGGATACATTTTCAAGCAAACAAGGGAAAATCAAGCTCAATTTGATGAAAAAGACAAAGAAGGATCAAAAGTGTCAAGACTTTGAAGTACAAGGACCTATCTTGACAAACTGCCAAAGATGAAGGACCAAAGTGTAAATATTGTAGAAAGTCAAGATCATAGTCAAACAAGGTCAACATTCAAGTCAACTCAGTCAAAGGACCATTTTTGCTCAAGAATGAAGTTGGAAGGACTAATAATGCCAAAGAAATGAAGCTGCTAGCCTTTTAATGCAATCTGCCAAAGTTCAAGGGTGATTTCTACCAAATATGGAATGATATATTAAGTTCAATCCATGTGCTTTATTTCTGACCAATGAGAAGCCAGGATTGATTAAACAAGGATTGCCACATAAGTGCATTAAATACCCACTAGCAGCCGTCACATTAAATAACAAGATCCCAACAGTGCAATCCGTGTGCACTTGTTTCAGCCATTCAGGACTCGACACGTGTCATCTTCAAATAACCAAAATTTCCCAGGATCGTTTTTGAGCTACAATGGATTTCATGGAAAGTTATAAACATCAAAAGCGCTTATTTTTTAGAGACGAACACAATGGTCATCATCAATTAACATCAAATCAACTCAATCAAAAAGCCCCAATTCATGTTCATACCTGCAAGATGAACTTAGCAGAATTATGCCACGTGGAGTGCTGGGATTGGTCCCAACACGTCACCATCCCCAACACTTCTCTTTCTCAAGTCTATAAATAGTCTGTTTTAGGTTCATTTATAGGCAGTAGTTGTAAGTGTGAAAAACACACACATTTACATTTTCTCTCATCATTTTCCTTTCTTAGCTAAACTACTCAAGAGTTTGACACACTCTTGAGTTAGTTAGTTAGTTAGTACCTTCTCAACAACTTTGTAACTGAATTCCATTAATAAAATTCAAATTCATCTTTTCCCGCCAAATTCTATCTTCATCATTTACTGTTCATTCCTGCTTCCATTGATACTTGTGTTGCTGCTTTGAGTTTGTTATGATCATTCATTGATCATAATTGACTTTGGAGTGAAGATAGTAGCAGCTTGTTGATTTCAGTTCAAGAACATAGAACAAGTGATGAATTCAGGCCATGATGTTGATTCTAGTTGATTTGTAGCAGTTTGTTGATTGTAGATTGTTGATCTAGTGCTAAGGTGGTGGTTAGCACTAGAATAGAGAGTACATCACTCCTCTACTTCCCAATGGTATCTTCAAAAGGTTCTAAATGTTTCTGAGTTTTGGTTCCACTCAAATTGTCAATTGCATGCTCCATTTCATAGCTTAAATCTTGATGATTGCATGATCAAATTTGTTTAGCTTGGTTGTGATTTTATTTTAGACTTGTTGTAGTGTTAGTGTTGATAAATTGCTCATTGTTTTGGATTGTGTTCTAGTTATAGCCTTATTCAGTCAATTTTAGTCTTACCACCTTATTTGAGTTCTAGTTGACCTCATTACTTGCTAGAAGCCTTTATACATCTCATTTTGAACACAAAGTTTGGTCTGCCATAGGTTTTTACTTAGTTGTGATTTGTACTTAAAAAGTCTTAACAAAAGTTTTCAAAAGATCAGATAATGGGTGTTTGGCATTAGATGATAATTAGTTTTCAAGTGTTGGATTTTGATAAGTAAATGTTCATTTCTAGTTGAAAGGTCATAACAAAAGGATTTAAGTCTATTTCAAGTCAACTTGAAGGTCAAACAGGCAATTGGCAAGAAAAAGCTTGGGTTCATTTTCAGTCAGTTTTGGCTTAAAAAAGTAATCAATTTCATTTGGCTGGCATTTGTTTGATTCCTGATGAAATTTAGTCAAACCAGTTCTCAAAGTTAGTCCATATTATGAACTTTCATTTTCCATAAGCACTTGATACAGCATCCATTCAGCAAATAGAAATAAGCAAAAATCTGAACAGTTGAGAAAAGCAATGTTTTTGTAAATGAAAACTGCATTTTCATATCTCTTAATTCTTTTCACAAACTTTGCAATTCTCTTTCACAAATACACTTAGTAGATGTTATTGGTTGATTTTTGAGAATTTCAGCTTTTTGTCAAAAAATTTGGTCAACGCTTGGTCAACATAAGCCATTTTCAGCTTAATTCAAATTCCTGGCTTATTTCTTGATGAATTTTGTTATGACTTGATTTCCCGTTCATCATTTGAGCTCATTAATCAGTTTAAGCACAAAAATCCAGTTGTGCATGTCTAGATTGTCCTAGAGCTTATTGTGTGCTTATTGTGAAGTGCTTATTTGCTTATTAGACATTTTCAGCTTAAATCCTCTTACAAGTCTAGCTTATTTTGAATTCTAAGTGTTTTGCAATTGGTTTGACTGAATTTGGTTCAGAAATAAGCTCATACGAGCTTATTTGTGTCTAGAACACGTTTTGGCTTAACATCTTTTCAAAATTGCAATCTAGTCCCTCTTGTATTAAACAGCTTCTAAACCTGGATTAACTAGCACTTTTTTAGGGTTTGCATAAAACAAGTCCTTATAATTTGAAAGTTGTTAAGTTTCAGTTAGTAGTTTTGGTAAGTTGTTCAATTTGGTTAGTTTGTTGCATAGTTTTCATAATTGATCCTTTTGGTTAACTGTTTTACACTTTCAGTCCTTATACTTGTTAGACTTTACATTTTGAGCATTTATATTTCATAGAATTTACATTTTCAGTCCTTTTAGTTTTAAAATTTACATTTTGAATCTTACTTGAATAAAAACTTGGTATTTGCACGATGTTTTACATATAAGTAGGTAATATTTTTCAGTTTTGCAAGGCTTTGTTGAATTAGCAAATAGAATATCCAAAAAAGATTAACAACCAAAAACAGTTAAAAACCCGATATTAATTGGACTTTCAATTAGCAAGAACTGAGAAAAACGAACTGCATTATACACAATTTCAATTTACGTTGTTTGCGAGGAATTTTCACAAGAAGTTCTAGGTTTTGGTGATGATGAAAATAGTGGCAATCCCACTATGTTAGATCCCATTCTTGATAACTCGACACCAACCTTCACTCCATTTGAAGGTGGTGGTTTTACGTTGGAAGAATTCGATGTTCCATGTACTTGTGACGAAGACCTCGACAATGATGAGGACTTCTCAATTATCAAGGATTTTCTAAACGATTTCCCATTTCCTTCACCCAAGGAGGTTATGAGTATCAAGCCCAAATCTTCAATTGAGGAACCACCTATCCTCGAGTTGAAAGATTTACCTCCTCACCTTGAATATGTATTTTTGGAGGAGGACGACAAGTTTCCGGTTATTATTGCGAAAGATCTTTTGGATGATGAAAAAACCGCACTTGTCGATGTTCTAAAGGATCACAAAGGGGCAATTGCGTGGAAGTTATCCGACATTAAGGGGATTGATCCCAAATTTTGTACCCACAAAATCTTAATGGAAGAAGATTACAAACCCGCAATCCAATTTCAAAGGAGGGAGAAGCCCAAAATTCACGACGTCATCAAAAAGGAATTCCTAAAACTCCTTGACGCGGGAATGATTTACCCTATTTCCGATAGCCCTTGGGTGAGTCCTATTCATTGTGTCCCTAAAAAGGGAGGAATGACCGTTGTGCCAAACGATGCCAACGAGTTAATTCCAACTAGACTCGTGACCGGATGGAGAGTGTGCATTGACTATCGTAAGTTCAATGACGCCACTCGTAAAGACCATTTTCCCTTGCCCTTCATGGACCAAATATTGGAGCGTCTTTCAGGAAACGATTTCTATTTCTTTTTAGATGGTTTTTCCGGTTACTTCCAAATCCCCATCGATCCTCATGATCAAGAAAAAACTACGTTTACGTGTCCATATGGAATGTTTGCCTATCGTAGAATGCCATTCGGACTTTGCAATGCACCGGGAACCTTTCAAAGGTGCATGATAGCTATTTTTCATGATATGATCGAGAAGACGATGGAAGTCTTCATGGATGACTTTTCCGTGTTTGGTAGTTCGTTCACTTCGTGTTTGTCGAATCTTAAGAGAATGCTAAAACGTTGTGAGGAAACCAACCTTATGCTTTATTGGGAAAAATGTCATTTTATGGTTAAAAGTGGAATCGTCTTAGGGCACAAGGTTTCGAAAGCGGTGATTGAGGTAGATCAAGCTAAGGTAGACGTCATCGCCAAGTTACCTCATCCTAAAACCGTTAAGGGAGTTAGGAGTTTCCTAGGCCACGCGGGCTTTTATCGTCGATTCATCAAGGATTTTTCAAAGATCTCTCGACCTATTACACATCTCATCAAAAAAGATGCACGTTTTGTCTTTAACGAAGATTGTATACGATCCTTTGAAATCCTTAAGAGGAAACTTACTGAAGCTCCCATTCTTGTTGCTCCCAATTGGAACCTCCCCTTTGAGCTCATGTGTGATGCTAGTGACTACGCTATTGGGGCCGTATTGGGGCAACGTCATGAAAAACACTTCTTTCCTATTCAGTATGCTAGCAAGACGATAACCGAGGTTCAACTAAAATACACTACAACGGAAAAGGAATTCCTTGCCGTGGTGTATGCATTTGAGAAATTTCGACCTTATCTCGTCTTGACTAAATGCATAGTGTATACGGATCATTCGTCTATCAAGTATCTTATGGCTAAACAAGATGCAAAGCCAAGATTACTTCGTTGGATTCTCCTCCTTCAAGAATTTGATCAAAAAATCGTTGACAAAAAAGGATCCGAGAATCTAGCGGCCGATCAACTTTCTCGTTTGGAAGATCCTCACCAAAGTGTTTACGAGCCCAAGGAAATTACCGAAACATTTCCGCTCGAGACACTTGGTGTAGTGAATTCTAAGCTTGATTCATCTACCCCATGGTTTGCGGACATCGCAAATTACCATGAGGGGAACTTCATCATCAAGGGTATGACGACTCAACAAAAACGAAAATTCTTTGACGTCAAATTCTATTTTTGGAACGACCCTTACTTGTTTCGAACTTGTGCGGATCAAATCATTTGACATTGTGTCTTTGGTACCGAAGCTTCTAACATCCTTAGAGCTTGTCATGAGGGACCCACGGGTGGTCACCATGGTGCTAATCTCACGGCTAAGAAGGTTTTGATGCCGGTTTCTTTTGGCCTACTATTTACTAAGATTCACATGCACTTGTGAAGTCGTGCGACTCATGCCAACGACAAGGAAAAGCCTCATAAAACGATGAAATGCCACAAAATATCATCCAAGTGTGTGAGATCTTAGACGTTTGGGGCATTGACTTTATGGGGCCGTTCCCATCATCTCGTGGTAATAAGTGCATCCTTGTCGTCGTTGACTACCTATCTAAGTGGGTGGAAGCTAAGGCTTTGCCCACCAACGATGCTCGTGTGGTAGTAATGTTTTTGAAAAGCTTGTTTTCTCTGTTTGGAACCCCTCGTGCGATCATAAGCGATCATGGAACCCATTTTTGTAACGACCGATTTGAAAGGGTCCTAAGGAAATATGGCTTTACACATCGTATTTCTACGACTTATCACCCACAAACGAGTGGGCAAGTCGAGGTTTCAAACTGAGCGTTGAAAAGGATCTTAGAGAGATCTATTGGGGAATACCGACAATCTTGGTCGGATAAGTTGGACGATGATTTATGGGCCTTTAGGACCGCTCATTAGACGCCCATCGGGTGCACTCCTTATAAGCTTATGTATGGGAAGAATTGTCACTTGCCAATTGAACTTGAACACAAAGCTTATTGGGCCCTTAAGCATTGTAATAATGATATGGAGACCGCGGGAAAACACCGGAAAATGCAACTTAATGAATTAGATGAATTGAGGGATATTGCTTATGAAAATTCATTGATTTATAAAGAAAAGACTAAAAAGTTTCATGATTCAAAAATTAAAAACCGGGTTTTCAACGTTGGAGATCAAGTGTTGCTTTTTAACTCTCGTTTGAAAATATTTTCTGATAAGTTGAAGTCCCATTGGTCCGGTCCATTCACCGTGACTCAAGTTTTCCTTATGGGACCATCGAGCTAGCTCAAAATGATGGCCCCAATTTCAAGGTGAATGTACATAGGTTGAAGCACTACTTTGGCGGGGAAGTTCCACCCTTGAACTACCTCGACCAAATCACCTTCCCCAATGATAATTAGTATTGAAGGGGATCGAGTCGAGCTCATGACTCGGTAATAAAAAACGAGGTGCCTCGTGGGGGAGTCCCATGCTTATCCTATGTACATATTATCGCTTTCTAATGTAGTAACGTGTGGGGATTTGTGCTCTTCCAACCTTTGTTCCATGGTTGTTTGTGAATTGTGGATTTTAGATGATCATGATCTTTACGATTGGAGCCTCTCGTGTTCGTTTAATGGGAGCACTCGATCGCTTGCTTTGAAGACTTTCTCAATATCCATAATATATCCTTTCATGTTCTAACCTTAGGTTTATAGCACCCTTCATAAACGGCTTTAAATTTAACGGTTACACCCTTTCCATGCTAGATTAAGCATTCGACTACGTCTCTAGTATGGGGGTTTTCCAACCCTTATACTTGAAACATTGAGGACAATGTTTAACTTTAGTATGGGGGGGTGGGTGTGAATAGATACTTGCCTTTCCAAACCTTCACGCTTTCCAAAGTTTATCTTTTTATTTATCGTTTTATTGCAAAATAAGGCTAAAAATGGCCGAATTTTAGAAATTTTTCTCATGTTTTATAAGTGTTTGAAGACACGAATGTAGATTTTCCGATGGCAAGAATAAGAGTAATTTTTTACTCGACCATGCGTGTTGAGCACTTAGCTTCGATTCCTTAACTTTATATTAGGCTAAGTCTCTTAAATGAGGATGAGAAGTGATAGAGTTAATTATAATTTAATATGCTAAACGTAGAGTACTCGTATTCTTTCAAAAACTCATGTGTTCTCGTTGTTTGCTTATTCTCCCGTCGCTTGTAAATAAATTTTTCTTAATAAGTATTGACTTAGCTGTTTAGTCTTGATTGTTGGTTTCTAGTCTTTTCTAGTAGCTTCCATGTAATTAAATTGGGAAGACATTAAGGTATCGCCAGCGTCACGGTTTTGAAGTATTGGCAACCCGAATAATCGAAAGCTTCACCCAATAATAAGATTTCAAGTGCTCACCAAAATCAAGCAAACAATTTGAAGCTCACAAGGCCGAAAAATCTATGCAAAATTGAAAGTGAATCAAGCCTTAATCTTTGAAGCTTTAAAGATCCAAAATTCGCCTTAGCGTGAGGATATACGTCTTTGGCCATAATAAAACCACCGATAAGGAGGAAAATAAAAGGCAAGGCAAGACCGAAGTCAAAATAAAAGCTTCATGGCGAAGTTGAATAAAAGATGGAGGTAAACCTATGATAATAAGGCCCTTCCGTTAAGGGGCGTATAAAAGTCTTGGTAATAAGTCTCATGTTCAAAACCGTTATAAAACCGTGTTTATCGATCCTTCTTGTTGACTTAATTTTTGACATCGTTGTCTATTATTAGGGGCTATTAACTCAATGGTCTTGGTTACACCGTTAGGACTCTATTTTTAGACCTAAATCTCTATTATCGCATAAGTAAAAAATGTATCCTCGTGAAACATTCAAGACATAATAAAATATAAGAGATACAACTTAGGAAATTGGGAGGATAAGTACGTGATTAGGGCATATGAGTAGTGTTAGCATTACTAGCTTATAATGACGATGATCTCGTTGCACGCTTAACATGGAATTGGGATGAAAATCGAGGACGACGAAATTATTTCTAACGAAGCATTCACGTGTTCTTGTTCTATGAACCTAAACGTCTCATTTTGCGATGGAATCATACATTATGTCTAAAACGCCAGTAGAAGTAATAGTAGTAGTGTAGCTAGTTTATCATTCAATAAAAGTGAATAAAATGAATTTTGGAGGTGCTACGATACTTTATTCTAGCATTGCGTGAGGGTACGGCAATGGTTTAGTATGGGGGAGTGATGAGACTGCTTTTATACATAGTCTCATCGTCCAAAACGGGCTTTAAATGCATAAAATATCATGAAAATGGCCAAATATATGCTTGTGTTTGTTACTTATGTATTTTAGGTACGGATATTGAGAAAATGACGAAAGATCACTAGAAACATGCAAAAACGAACACGGGAAACGGAGCCGCACAAAGAACCAAGCCCTAATGAAGATTCTCCAAGAAAAACCGTTGAAGTTTTGAAGATTATGCAAGAAGGGTTGATACAGGGGTTTTACCTGTATAAAAAGCTAAGTTCGTTGTGTTGGTCTAATCGAATTGATCCTGGTTAACTATGCGACTCAGTCGTTCTTTGGTGAAACAAATAGTTGTGTCGTTGTAGTAATTAAAAATGTGCAAAACTTTAAAAATAAATGGCGAGAAATTAAAAATGTGACGAAAATTAAAAGGGACTAAAAGTAAATAACGCAAACTTAAATCTATCTAAGGCAAACTTAAAACGCAACTAAAACTTAAACTAAGGCAAAGCTAAAATAAATCTAAGGCAATTAAACTTAAAGTGCGACTAAGGAAAAAGGCGGAAAAAATAAAGCATGAAAATTAAAAACAGAAAGTTAAAAAGCTGATATTAAAAGAACCTGAAAACAGCTCATCCGGAATAAACCTTCGTTCGGAATAATCACTCATCCGGAATGTCACCTTCATTCTGAATGATTCTTCTTTACTCGGAATATTTTCCAAAAACCTTGATCCGGAATAAATCCTTTATCCGGAATATGTCACTTATCCGGAATAAAGTCTTGATTCGGAATACTTAAGCTTGATCCGGAATGTTGCTGATCCGGAATGTTGAAGATTCCGGATGAAGAATTTGATCCTGAATAATTAATTATTCTGAATAAAACTCTTTGATCCGGAATATTTCCTTTATCCGGAATGCTGGATATTCCGGATGAATACTTTGGCTAAACCCTTGATCCGGAATGTTTGGTTGATTCGGAATGAAAGGCTGATCCGGAATGTTTGGTATTCCGAATGAAAGGTTTGATCGGGAATAATAAATTATTCCGAATAAACACCTCTGATCCGGAATGTCTAATATTCCGGATGAACAACCCTTGATCCGGAATGTTTCTTCACAAAGCCTTCACTCGGAATGTTTTGCTGGGCTTGATCCGGAATGATCCTGGGAAACAGAAAACAGCGAAGAACACGCAAGAAAGGAAAAAAGCACGAATCTAAACAAATACTAATCAAATCAACCAAAAGATTAAATCAAACTAATCACAAAACATCTACTAATCATAAACAAACAATCCAAAACAACAAAACTAACAATAATGATCAAAATAATCATAACCCACTTAATCAATTTAACAAAAACTCAAGAACATAAACATGAACAATAAAGCACAAAGATTAAAATCAAACAAGAAAGGTAGATAGGAGATCAAACAATAAAAATAAAGATTGACAAGAATTAAAAGAAAACTTACTTGAAATTAAAGGAATTTAAGGTGCAAGAAAAGTATTTAAATTTTACAATTAAGTAAACGACATGTATTTAAATGACAAGGTAATTAAAATTGGAAGAACTAATTGTCACTATTAGCCAACAAGAGAAATGTAAATCCTGTAACACCCCATTTTGAAAATGGAATCTTACGCATAATCATGGCGTGTCATCAAAGCATACAAGGATAAATGTCTAAGCATTATTTGACCATAAAAGGGAAATACCGGAATCAAACATCGGTAACCCCAAACTAGAGCTCATCACACACAAACATAAATACTGTAAAAGGAAAGGACGAAACAATGTCCATAGCAACTATATTAAAGTAAAGGAAATGCATAAAGTAAAGAAAGACAGTAAAGCTTCCAGTCCATATGCACGTACGTTTGAGATCTACGAGCGTCCCTGAGTACCTGCCGTTTTGGGAACATGAAAAGGAAAACGGCTGAGCAAGACGCTCAGTGCACGGATGTACAATATAGCATGAAATAGGATAAGCATGTAACATATAACAACGGAAGACTAAGTTCTGAGTAAACTGGTTTAGTATTAAGAAAACTGGTTTTATAGTTTGAAAAGCCTTATGTTTATCTTATGAAAGCTGTTTTAACATAAATATACCATAGCCCATATAGGTCATGAAAAGGTCACGTGCATGAATACTTGGAGGGGTGACCTCATCATGCTGATTAGAGGGGATGCCTCTAATTAATATACTGGTTTGGGTAGGAGGGATCAACTCCTTGTGAAGGATGCAAGGCACACACTACATTCACCATGATATACTGAATAAAACATGTAACTAGGATGCACCCATACGCCCCACCTGATATAATAATATGGCCAAACTAAAAAGGGACGCCACGAGCAATCACTCCGCCGTGGGGAAGTCATAACATTGGTGCCTCCAATGTTATGGTTATGGTACCTCCATAACTAGGTGAAACTGGTCATGCTTGTATATGGCTATAGATTATGCTAATTAAACATAAGCAGTTCAAAACAATAGAACAAATACTGGGGAAAATAGTTGGCTGCATACGGGGAAATCCTAATAAGGAAAGAATGTCCATACTGAAAGGACGGGAATCCGTACCTCAAGTCCAGTGAATGAACGGAAGAAAGACTCCTACTTCTGGATCACTAACGCTACATGAATACACACGTGTATAAGTATCGATTCACTGATTACGTACCTGGTTTTATGTCACGTCTTAGCTTACTTTGTATGTTTTAGGTCATGACTTACTGTTTAAAGCCTTAAACTGTGTTTATCTTGTATTCTGATTAATCTGATTAAGTATTACTGGTATTTCATGTATTATTATACTTACTGTGTAATAATAAGTAACTTTCCAAAAATAGCAGGTTTCCAAAAATAGAAAGTTTCCAAAAATAGAAAGTTTCCAAAAATAGAAAGTTACCAAAAATAGAAAGTTTCCAAAAATAGAAAGTTTCCAAAAATAGAAAGTTTCCAAAAATAGAAAGTTTCCAAAAATAGAAAGTTTCCTAAAATAGAATTTACTGCTAAAAATAGATTAGTTTCTAAAAATAGAAAGTTTCCAAAAATAGATCAGCTGCCTCAATTAAATAAGTTTCCATATATAGAAGGTTTCCATGATTAGATTAGCTGCCTGAAATAGATAAATTTCCATATATAGAAGGTTTCCATATTTAGAATTAAGCTGGTTACATAAGCTAACATATAAGTCTACGTGTTTATAAGCTTATTTCTTAAGTCATATGATATAGTATATAGTTTAATTATTATTTCATGTATTTTAATTAAACTATAGGTTAAGCATTTTAATTAAAGTATAACATGTTTTAATTAAAATGAAATAAGATACTTAGGTTAAGATGTGTATTATTATTATTAATAATATAACCTAAGTCATGTCTAAATTAATTAATTATAGGCATGTTTTAAATAATTAATTAATTATAACTTATAACATAAAGTACTTAGGTTAAATTAATATCATGCTAAATTAATAATTAAAATAACCTAAGTCATGATTTAATTAATAGTTCATGTTATTAATTAATTTATATCCTAAGTTCATAATTCATAAAAATCAACATGTAGCATAAATCATGATTTAACCAACGAACCATGAATCGGGCATGAACTCGACACCGTACCCCGAGCCAAACTCGGGGCACGTGTGCCTCCTTGCTGCCGTGGGTCCCACAAGCACCAACCAAGACCAAAAATGGTCTTGGTGGTGGCCGTAATAAGCAAACCAAACCCCCTCGGGTTTGTTTTGCTAGGCGGCTAAAACAAACACCCTTTTATATCATTCTTTGATTTTAATTAACCCCAAAACATGTTAGATCAATGTTTAATTATCATGTTTTAATAAGAAAAATAATAACATGTTCATGAAAATAATCAAAGATTAAAAAGAATTAAAAAGAAGGGTTTAGAATGATATACCAATACGTAGCTTGAAAGGAGATGAACAAACACGGTTTCTAGCACTTGTATTTAATGTCAAAAATCAACAACACCCTCCTATGGTGGTGTTATAGGTGGCGGCACAAGGAGGAACAAAGAGGAGGAGGAGAAAATCTTTTAGGGTTTATGTTATTTTGCTTGAAAGTGAAAAATGAAAAACATATTTACCATAACCCCCCCCTTTACTTGTAAAAGTCCATGGGCTTAGCCCATTCTTGGTTGTTGTGCCGTGGGTATGGGGGCCCCACATGGGGTACCCGTACCTTTCTCGTGTCCCGATGTTTCGTGTTCGTTCGTGGTTAAATGTGCTCGTGTTTAAAGTGTTTCTGTTTATTTTTTCATGTCGCTTATCGTAATCTTAACGCTCGTAATTATATTATATGAATTTACGTAATTATTCTAGTTCGTATTTTAAATGGTGATCATGATTTAATTATGTTCACGTGACATATTTATTAACTGTTTATCATGAGTTCGTACGTAATCGATACTTGTCATGTCATACACGTATGCACTTGCTTGATTATTAGCACATGAATGTGATCAATACTAAATAAGGTAAGTTTTAATCTAGGACGTACGATCTTAAGGGCACTATTCATGGTAAAAGCATGCGCGTTTTACAATTCTTCCCCCCTAAAAAGAATAATTCGTCCCCGAATTATAGATAAAGTAAGCTGGAAAGATGTAACATACCCGAACTCAAAATATGAAGTGAGGGTAAGAAGCCCGGATAGACTCCTCTGTTTCCCAAGTGGCTTCCCGCTCGGTATGGTCCCTCCAAAGAATTTTGACGAATGGAATCGTCTTCCTTCTCATGACTCGTTCTTGCCTGTCGAGCACTCGTTCGGGTTCCTCTATAAAAGTGAGATCTTCACGTATCTGTTCCAGTGGATACTGAACCATGTGAAGGGGATGATAATTGTACCCTCTGAGTAAGGACACATGGAACACGTTATGCACGTGCGAAAGCTGAGGAGGTAACGCCAATTGGTAAGATACTTCACCGATTCGTTCAATGATATCAAAAGGTCCGATGAAACGAGGACTGAGTTTTCCTTTGATCCCGAAGCGTTTAACACCACGTGCCGGCGAAACCTTGAGGAAGACGTGATCTCCCACATTAAAATGTATGTCCCTATGATGCTTATCGGCGTAACTCTTCTGACGTGACCGTGCTTCCTGCAGCTTCTGCTTAGCTACTTCGATCTTCTCATTGGTCATTTCTATAATCTCTGGTCCTTCGAGTGTTCGCTCTCCCACTTGATCCCAGCAAGTTGGAGCGCGACACTTTCTGCCATACAACATTTCGAAAGGAGCACATTTGATACTTGCGTGCCAGCTGTTGTTGTATGCAAACTCGACCAAACAGATGTAATCGTCCCAATCACCTGTCCATTCCAACGCACACGACCTTAACATATCTTCCAATGTCTGAATTGTTCGCTCCGACTTTCCGTCCGTTTGAGGATGGAAGGCCGTACTCAGCTTAAGTTGTGTACCCCAAGCTTTTTGTAGACCTTTCCAGAATCGCGACGTGAAACGAGGATCTCTGTCTGAGACGATGCTGGAGGGAGTGCCGTGGAGTCTCATGATCTCCTTTCTGTAGGTATCTGTGAGTTTACTTACCGGATCTTCCTTGCGTATCGGTAAGAAATGAGCTGATTTGGTGAGTCGATCAACAATGACCCAAATAGCATCGTGCTTCTTCTTGGTAGGCGGAAGACCGGTAACAAAATCCATGGTGTTTTTGTCCCACTTCCACTCTGGAATATCCAACGGTTGAAGGAGACCGCCCGATCGCTGATGTTCAATCTTAACCTGCTGGCAGGTAAGACATTTGGAAACATAAGTGGCTACATCCTGTTTCATACCACTCCACCAAAAGTGCTGTCTGATGTCATGGTACATTTTTTTCGACCCAGGATGTATAGAAAATGCGGAGCTGTGAGCTTCAGCTAACAATGCTTCCCGGAGTTCTTGATTGTCAGGAACACAAAGACTCGTGCCCTGCCAAACGATACCGTCTGCGTCCATTCTGAATTCTGTCTGCTTCTCCAAATTCTGAATTATCGCCCAAATCTCTCCATCATCCTTCTGCTCTTCCTTGATCCTAGTCAGTAACTCAGGTTCTACTCTAAGATTCGCCCAGTATCCGTGCTGCCCACGTACCATGATTTCGATGTCTAGCCGCTCCAAGTCTCTTATGTTTTGTTCCTTGATTTCAATGTCGTTGATCATTCCGGACTTTCTGCTGAGTGCATCTGCTACTACATTAGCCTTCCCGGGATGATACTGTAGGTTAATATCATAATCCTTCAACAGTTCCAACCATCTCCTTTGTCTCATGTTCAATTCTCGCTGTGTGAAGATATACTTCAAGCTCTTGTGATCCGTGAAAATGTCGCATGATTCTCCGTATAAGTAATGCCTCCATATCTTCAATGCGAACACCACTGCAACAAGTTCCAGGTCATGCGTAGGGTAGTTTTCTTCATAGGGCTTAAGCTGTCGTGAAGCATACGCGATCACTTTCCCATGTTGCATGAGAACACAGCCCAGTCCCTTCCCCGATGCATCGCTATAGATCTGAAATCCACCTGTACCAGATGGGAGAGTAAGAATAGGTGCAGATACTAACTTCTGCTTTAGGTCTTCGAAGCTCTTCTCTCGTTCTTCCGTCCAGACGAATTTCTCTCCTTTTCGCATCAGCTTGGTGAGAGGTAGTGCCAAGCGGGAAAAGTTCTCCACGAATCTGCGATAATATCCAGCTAAGCCTAAGAAACTGCGGACTTCTGTCGCTGACGTTGGTCTTGGCCATTTAGTGATAGCCTCAACCTTCGCTGGGTCCATAGTGATCCCTTCTGCCGATACAATGTGACCTAAGAATGCCACCTTGTTTAACCAGAACTCACACTTGGAGAATTTCGCATACAGCTGCTTCTGACGAAGAATCTTTAGTACCGTACGGAGATGGTCTTCGTGTTCCTCCGTGGACTTTGAGAAAATCAAGATGTCATCGATGAATACAATGACAAACTTATCAAGGAATTCATGGAAGATTCTGTTCATCAGATACACGAATACTGCTGGAGCGTTAGTCAGGCCGAATGACATGACCACAAACTCATAATGGCCATAGCGGGTACGAAAAGCAGTCTTGGCAATATCCTGCTCTTTAACCCTTAGCTGATGGTAGCCTGACCTTAGATCGATCTTTGAGAAGTGTTTGGCTCCTTGAAGTTGGTCAAACAGATCATCTATACGTGGCAGTGGATATCTATTGCGGATGGTAATCTTATTAAGTTCACGGTAGTCAATGCAAAGTCGCATGCTGCCGTCCTTCTTCTTAACGAACAAGACCGGTGCGCCCCATGGAGATGCGCTTGGTCTAATGAACCCTCGTTCAAGAAGTTCCTGCAGTTGGTCCTTCAGTTCCTTTAGCTCTATGGGAGCCATACGATACGGAGCCTTAGAGATTGGCTCAGCTCCCGGAACAAGGTCGATATTGAACTCCACTTCTCGTGCAGGTGGTATGCCTGGAAGTTCATCTGGGAAGACGTCTTGAAATTCCGAAACTACTGGTTGATCCTGAATCGATGGGGATTCAGCATCCATGTCATGAACCGTAGCTAGATAACCTTCGCAGTCATGTGACAGTAATGTACGTGCTTGCAAGGTAGATATCACTTGTACAGACCGTCCGGGTATGAACCCGTTATGAATGTACTCTGGTGCGTTAACGTCGCCGAAGATCACCCGATATGAGTGGCAGTCTATGGTAGCATGGTGCTTGGATAGCCAGTCCATGCCGAGAATCATATCGAACTCAATCATGTCTAGGGGAAGTGCATCTACTGCACGAACTTTATCGTCAAACTCTAGAGGAAGACTCTTGTATACATGAGTTATTAATACAGAGTCCCTCAAAGGCGTGGAAATGGTAAGCCTATTTTCTAATGGCAAGGGAAGTGTCCTGATGTTCTTGGCATAAGTAGTGGAAATAACTGAGTGAGTGGCACCCGTGTCGAAAAGAACACATGCAGCTTGGCCGTACATATACAAAATTCCAGTAATGGTACCTGTAGATTTGTTTGCCTGATCGCGCGATGTCGTGTAGACACGCCCAGTGGTAGGAGGCGGTTTAGTATCAGCATGGCCCGAAGTACCCTCCATTTCACCCTTACGGCAATCTTTCATACGATGGCCAGGGAGGCCGCACTTGTAGCACGCGTCGGAATCACGACGACATGGGCCAGGGTGTCTGCGATGGCAAGTGCTGCAAAGAGGATGAGTGAATCCTCCAGCAGGAGTCCTTGCTTGCTGAGGGCCTGCTGATGCCAAAATGTGTTAAAATAAAGTATATGCACGAGTATAAGACATATGCGCCATAAGATGTTTACCAGTGTTAGCTGAACGGTTAGGCTGCGAACCCCTGTGGTTCTGGTCCTTCCCGTTACCGTGGTTCCTGGTAGAGATTAATATAGTGTCAGCATGAGAGATATAACATGAAATCATAAGAAGATGCGTAAATAGTAGGACCTGCTGTTGTTGGAGTGTCCCGCATTGTTACGGTAATTATCATTACCGCTGCGCCTTTCCACAACAGAACGATCGTTAGTGTGACCGTTTCCTTTCGGCTGATTAGGCTGCTGCTGAGTAGCCGGCTGAGACCGGTCCCCAGTTTTCTGCCTGGAAGATACAGTTTAGAGATGATTATAGAACATGTAATGATAGGATGCGGTCTGGTTATCGATAGATCACGAAATGTTTACCTCTTGTCGGGTCTTTCAGCTTCCCCGAACTCATCTCGTTCCTGCAACATTTCTAGCTTCCTTGCTGCGTCGGCCACTTGTGCTACTGTATTGAACGTAGCACATACCAGATTGTTCGCGACCGAGGTGCGAAGTGCCCACCTAAAGTGGTGTGCCTGCTCCTCAGGAGTACCAGCTGTTGCTCCCAGAAAACCAGCTAAGCGAAGAAAGCGCTGCATGAATTCGTTGCTATTCTTGCCCGCTCTCTGACGTATCCCATGGTACTCTCGCTTGAGTTTGTCCTGCTCTTCCTTAGGAAAGAACTGCTCTATCACTCTTTCCTTGAATTGGGCCCATGTCAAACCAGCGACCCATTCATCACCTCCTTCTGACTGCGTCAAGGCTAGCCACCAGTTGAGTACATCGCCTTCAAACCGGTAGCATGCCAATCTTGCCTTGAATGCGGGGTCACATCCCATAGCATTGAAAATCTTCTCAATGTGAGTCAACCAGCTTTCAGCATCACTGGGGCTATCAGTCTTTTCAAAAGCTCTAGGACGGAGCTTGTTGAACCTTTCCAACCACACCGCTAGTGTCACTGGGGGAGGAGGAGGAGGTGGCTGATTGTGCTGCTGATTGTTGGCAGCCTGAACTTCAGCACGAATGTCATTCCTCAGTTGAGGAAGCAAGGCTTGCATGGCAGCCTGAATTGCAGCATTGAGCTGCTCTTGCTCGCGTGTGAGAACCATCTGACAGTATAACATGAAGCATATGATTAATAGTTCAAAACATAAAATATATTTTATATATATACATGAAAAAAAATTTATACCAAAAATTTCACGAGAAAATTTTTTTTTTATGCAAGAAAATCTTTGTATGAATGCATGATGCAGTTTTATGAAAACTTTTGATGCTCGAGAGTGAACGCCTCTGGTCAGTTCATTCAAAATAAAAGACATATCGAGGGGACGCCTATGGGTCGGTCCCAAATCTAAAAGTTTCGATACAACACATGCGACTAAATAGGGCCAGTCCTGTACCAACCATTACTTAGTCAAAAACCCTGTAACAATGACATGTATATGTATGCTTAAAAATGATGAATGCATGAAAACAACTGTCAGTTCTAGGAAGACCGTAGTGACTACCCACTAATCACAGGTCATATTTGAGAGCCTACAGGTCGAAACCTTGGCTCTGATACCATAATTGTAACACCCCATTTTGGAAATGGAATCTTACGCATAATCATGGCGTGTCATCAAAGCATACAAGGATAAATGTCTAAGCATTATTTGACCATAAAAGGGAAATACCGGAATCAAACATCGGTAACCCCAAAGTAGAGCTCATCACACACAAACATAAATACTATAAAAGGAAAGGACGAAACAATGTCCATAGCAACTGTATTAAAGTAAAGGAAATGCATAAAGTAAAGAAAGACAATAAAGCTTCCAGTCCATATGCACGTACGTTTGAGATCTACGAGCGTCCCTGAGTACCTGCCGTTTTGGGAACATGAAAAGGAAAACGGCTGAGCAAGACGCTCAGTGCACGGATGTACAATATAGCATGAAATAGGATAAGCATGTAACATATAACAGCGGAAGACTAAGTTCTGAGTAAACTGGTTTAGTATTAAGAAAACTGGTTTTATAGTTTGAAAAGCCTTATGTTTATCTTATGAAAGCTATTTTAACATAAATATACCATAGCCCATATAGGTCATGAAAAGGTCACGTGCATGAATACTTGGAGGGGTAACCTCATCATGCTGATTAGAGGGGATGCCTCTAATTAATATACAGGTTTGGGTAGGAGGGATCAACTCCTTGTGAAGGATGCAAGGCACACACCACATTCACCATGATATACTGAATAAAACATGTAAGTAGGATGCACCCATACGCCCCACCTGATATAATAATATGGCCAAACTGAAAAGGGACGCCACGAGCAATCACTCCGCCGTGAGGAAGTCATAACATTGGTGCCTCCAATGTTATGGTTATGGTACCTCCATAACTAGGTGAAACTGGTCATGCTTGTATATGGCTATAGATTATGCTAATTAAACATAAGCAGTTCAAAACAATAAAACAAATACTGGGGAAAACAGTTGGCTGCATACGGGGAAATCCTAAGAAGGAAAGAATGTCCATACTGAAAGGACGGGAATCCGTACCTCAAGTCCAGTGAATGAACGGAAGAAAGACTCCTACTTCTGGATCACTAACGCTACATGAATACACACGTGTATAAGTATCGATTCACTGATTACGTACCTGGTTTTATGTCACGTCTTAGCTTACTTTGTATGTTTTAGGTCATGACTTACTGTTTAAAGCCTTAAACTGTGTTTATCTTGTATTCTGATTAATCTGATTAAGTATTACTGGTATTTCATGTATTATTATACTTACTGTGTAATAATAAGTAACTTTCCAAAAATAGCAGGTTTCCAAAAATAGAAAGTTTCCAAAAATAGAAAGTTTCCAAAAATAGAAAGTTGTCAAAAATAGAAAGTTTCAAAAAATAGAAAGTTTCCAAAAATAGAAAGTTTCCAAAATTAGAAAGTTTCCAAAAATAGAAAGTTTCCTAAAATAGAATTTACTGCTAAAAATAGATTAGTTTCTAAAAATAGAAAGTTTCCAAAAATAGATCAGCTGCCTCAATTAAATAAGTTTCCATATATAGAAGGTTTCCATGATTAGATTAGCTGCCTGAAATAGATAAATTTCCATATATAGAAGGTTTCCATATTTAGAATTAAGCTGGTTACATAAGCTAACATATAAGTCTACGTGTTTATAAGCTTATTTCTTAAGTCATATGATATAGTATATAGTTTAATTATTATTTCATGTATTTTAATTAAACTATAGGTTAAGCATTTTAATTAAAGTATAACATGTTTTAATTAAAATCAAATAAGATACTTAGGTTAAAATGTGTATTATTATTATTAATAATATAACCTAAGTCATGTCTAAATTAATTAATTATAGGCATGTTTTGAATAATTAATTAATTATAACTTATAACATAAAGTACTTAGGTTAAATTAATATCATGCTAAATTAATAATTAAAATAACCTAAGTCATGATTTAATTAATATTTCATGTTATTAATTAATTTATATCCTAAGTTCATAATTCATAAAAATTAACATGTAGCATAAATCATGATTTAACCAACGAA
Organism: Glebionis coronaria; assembly: GCA_025667525.1. Taxonomy (NCBI): domain Eukaryota; kingdom Viridiplantae; phylum Streptophyta; class Magnoliopsida; order Asterales; family Asteraceae; genus Glebionis; species Glebionis coronaria. The sequence continues at coordinate 166,676,121 of CM046882.1, read as the reverse complement.
CCATGAATCGGGCATGAACTCGACACCGTACCCCGAGCCAAACTCGGGGCACGTGTGCCTCCTTGATGCCGTGGGTCCCACAATCACCAACCAAGACCAAAAATGGTCTTGGTGGTGGCGGCAATAAGCAAACCAAACCCCCCTCGGGTTTGTTTTGCTAGGCGGCTAAAACAAACACCCTTTTTATATCATTCTTTGATTTTAATTAACCCCAAAACATGTTAGATCAATGTTTAATTATCATGTTTTAATAAGAAAAATAATAACATGTTCATGAAAATAATCAAAGATTAAAAAGAATTAAAAAGAAGGGTTTAGAATGATATACCAATACGTAGCTTGAAAGGGGATGAACAAACACGGTTTCTAACACTTGTATTTAATGTCAAAAATCAACAACACCCTCCTATGGTGGTGTTATAGGTGGCGGCACAAGGAGGAACAAAGAGGAGGAGGAGAAAATCTTTTAGGGTTTATGTTATTTTGCTTGAAAGTGAAAAATGAAAAACATATTTACCATAACCCCCCTTTACTTGTAAAAGTCCATGGGCTTAGCCCATTCTTGGTTGTTGTGCCGTGGGTATGGGGGCCCCAAATGGGGTACCCGTACCTTTCTCGTGTCCTGATGTTTCGTGTTCGTTCGTGGTTAAACGTGCTCATGTTTAAAGTGTTTCTGTTTATTTTATCATGTCGCTTATCGTAATCTTAACGCTCGTAATTATATTATATGAATTTACGTAATTATTCTAGTTCGTATTTTAAATGGTGATCATGATTTAGTTATGTTCACGTGACATATTTATTAACTGTTTATCATGAGTTCGTACGTAATCGATACTTGTCATGTCATACACGTATGCACTTGCTTGATTATTAGCACATGAATGTGATCAATACTAAATAAGGTAAGTTTTAATCTAGGACGTACGATCTTAAGGGCACTATTCATGGTAAAAGCATGCGGGTTTTACAAATCCTATCTAATCTATTTATAGGGGAGGATTAGGGAGTGCTTAGGAAGCTTCCTCCCCTCTTTCATCTTTCCTTAATTGCATGCTTAGTCCTTAATATCCAAATTCTTCGACTTTAGTCTTTTAATCTTTTAAGTTCTTTGACTTTTGTCTCGAGATCAATAACTCGTCTTGTAATTCATTCAATAAATTAGACTTGAGTTATTCGGCTTTTAGTAAACTTCCGTCTTTTGACTTTTTCTTCGATAAATCTTCAGAATTGGTCTTGGACTTCCTTTCTTTTTGCACTCTTGATTTCTTGACTTCGTCTTTCGTCTTTTTCTTCGATAAAAGCCCGTGAATGCCCGTGTTTTCACCACTTTTCACCTTTTCGTCCTAAATCGTAACAAAAACACAAACCACGCATAATTCTGACATAAATGACATAAAATACACGTTTTGGCTCGGTTATTATTGTAATTAAGTGGTAAAAAGGATGGGTGTTTACACACCTATCAAATCCCCTACACTTGACCATTGCAATGTCCTCATGCAATGCATTAGTTACAAAGCACGTTTACATTTTTCATCATAATCAATCCACGTTGGCCTTTATTAAAGAGATAGAAAATTATAAACATTCAATTTAAAGAAATCAAAAACATACCTTCGGGTTTAGAAATGTTGTGAATGATCATCATCCTCAAGTTTTCACTTTCTCCAAACCAAGCTTAAAAAGGAGATCATTGTTATTATAACTTAGCAAACTAACACGAACTCATGTGGGCCAATTATTTACTTAGACTCCCTTATTCCTAGGGGTATCTCTTATATTTTATTTTTGTCTTGAATGATCACGAGGATGCATTGTTTGACTTATTTTGATAGTTATTTAGGCTGAAAATAAAGTGAACGATTTAATCAATAGTTAGCTAAAGGACAAAATATTTTAAAACTACTTCTCGGGACCTCGTAAAGTTCATATCTTGGCATAACTCGCTTCACGATTTGAGACCTTTCTCGGACCGATATTTGGAGCGACTTCATACTTCAAACCTTGAGAGACGTTCATTAAATTATGGTCTTCTCTTCATATAGAAATTTCTTCACTTGAAGTTTTGAGAGATTCTTCATACTTAGACCACGACTTCTTCATTTTTATCCAATCATTATTTTGGACTTTGATATACAACGATCCGCCTCCTTTTTGGACTTGGATCTATTTATCCTCATACCTTGTTAGGGCCTTTTCGGATAGACTTCTCCATGACTTTTGGGGAGTTTTTGCTTTTCGTCATGTGTCTCGATCCTTCATATTGATCTTTGATAAATGATTCTTCACATCACTTGGATCTTTAGCAACAAAATATAGCCCTCATGTCTTGTTAGGACCTTTTTGGACTCGCCAATCTTCGCATCCCGCTTCAATAAGTTATGCCTTAGCTATGAACTCTAATCCATACCGAGCAACTTTTAAACGATCTTGGGCTAGAAGCTAAGTAACATTTCAAATCGTACAACCTTATTTATTGCAGATAAATTTATTAGCAAGCGATGGGAGAATAGGCTTATAATTAACTCACATAAATTCACGAAAGAATACCAAATTTATAATTGACTCTATCATCTCTCGTTCTCCACAGTTTAGAATCTCAAGGTATGAGACTCGTGGATGCTTAGCCTATTAAATCAAAGTTTTGGGTTTTCGAGTCGCCTATAGGATCTTGCAAATTCTTAGACTTTTTTCAAGTTTAGAAATCGCATTTTAAAGTTCCCTTGATAAACGACTCTCTAGGATCAATTATAGGAACTTGCGAAAAGTTCTTGTTCTTAACCCGTGAGAGTTAAGACTTTCGCGTTTTATAGCTCCATATATAAAAGCCTAACAAAACTTGACTTAAACGCGTTAAGGATACTAGCTAGAGTAAACTTAGATAAGTAAACTCGGGTTGAGTCAAAAGATTCACAACGTTTGAAAATTAAAACCACTTTATTAAAAATTTATTCTAACAAGGAAAGAAAATAACTATACAAAGGTAAAAACTAATAGGCCAAAATAGATCAAAAATTTTGAAAAATGTCGAAAAACTGATTTTCCGATTAAAATGAAGAAAAATACAAGGAAAAGGCCACTTAACTTCGATAGAAGTCCCCCCACACTTAATATAAACATTTTCCTCAATGTTTAAGCATGTGGGAGTAAACTCCCCTACACTTAGGACATTGTGCACTTTGTTTAAATCTCGTTAAGGAAAAGACAACTAAAGAGATTCCTATTTTAATATTGGAAAGTATAAAATAGTGAATCGAAAAGAGTTTAGGATAGAACCGGGAAGACGGAAACATGGAATCACGGTTCATCAAAAATCATCAAGAGTGGATCATTGAGCGCTCGAATCCCTGAATATTAGAAGAGAGGAAATAGCAAACACCAACGGGTCTCCCCTACACTTAGGATAAAGAAAGCTAAAAGATAGATACATGGGTTGCCTCCCAAGAAGCGCTTGATTTTTGTTAACCGAGTCGTGAGCCTGACTCGACCTTGATTATCATAGGAAGAAGAATGAAACATATCCACCGGGATCAAAGACATAGTTTTCGTCCATCAGATAGCACAAGCTTAAGGCGAACAAGGGAAGCCAATGAAGAATAGGCAAGGTTCCCTTAAGCAAAGACGGAGCACGGTGGGAGCAAGGATGAAGTGGTGAAAGCATATCTTTAGTAGGTCCAAAAATCATTCCTTTTATTTCATCAGATGGAAACTGAGGTGGCTGAAGAATATCGATACCAGGGTCGAACACCTTTTCCTTTAGGGGAAAATAGCACTCAGGCTCAGCAGAATGTGAAGAAGATCCGCGAAGAAGATGCACAACCTCGTCCTCAGAAGGTGGACAAAGAGGTGTTAACTCATACATGCTGCAGATGTTGGTGTCGTCCGGTTGCTTCTCCTTTGAAAGAATTTTCTTCAAATCCAAAGTAGGATTAAGACCATAATCATCAAAATTTAAAGGAGGGACATCTCTCTCATGAGGGAAGTAGGTATTGAGAAAAGAAGAGAAATCTTCCTCAAATGAGTAATCATCCAAAGTAGGATTAAGCATGGTAGGCGGAGGGTCTTCATGATGTGAAGAATCACTCGAAAGAGTATCGGCCTCATCAAAATCATCGAAAATGGGCATGTCAGGATACTCGGAAGTAAAATCATCATAATCATCCGAATCTGAGCTAGAATCATCATCATAAGCATCAAAGATCGGTGGAGAATCATAGATGGGTGAAGGTTCCAAATTGGAGAGAGATTCATCCACATCATCTTGAAACAGTGGATTATCAATGCAAGACTCGAATAGAGGATTGTTGTAGACGACAAAATCATCAAGCACATTAATCATATTCGCGGATTCTCTTCCAAAGGATTTGCTTGTAAGCTTCCCCATTTTGAACACTTGTGCATCATCCCCGACTCTTAAAATTAACTCACCTTCGGCAACATCAACTAAAGCTCGACCGGTTCTCAAGAATGGGCGACCAAGTATTAACGGAATACGAGGGTCCATTTCATAATCAACAACGACAAAGTCGACCGGAAAAGTGAAGGTGCCAACTTTAATGAACACATCTTCGGCAATACCAACGGGGTAAGCGAGAGTGCGATTTGCAAGCTCTAGAGTCATCTTTGTTGGAGTAAGGTCGGGTAATGATAGTGTTTTCCAAACACTTAATGGCATCAAATTTATACTGGCCCCGAGATCAGCTAGGGCAGTAAATTCTTCGGTTTTGTTAAAAAGGCAAGGCAACACAAAACGACCGGGATCTCCAAGTTTTTCATGATGTTCTTTAAGAATAACTACAGAACAGTTTTCATTTAAGCGTGTGTTGGCGAGCTCAATCAGCTTTTCCTTCTTGTTAAGCAATTCCTTGAATGCTTTGACAAATTTCGGCATGTGGACAAGTGCTTCAACAAGGCTAATGTTGAAGTTCATTTGAGAGATCATCTTCAAAAAATTCGACACTTGAACCTCATCCTTGGTGTGCATTTTGGTCTTGCCTAAGCGAGATGGATAAGGAATGCTAGGGTTGGGTGGTGGAGGAGTAGAAGGTGTAGCAGGTAAAGGTTGAGATGTTGAAGGGTTATTCTTGGGAACATCGTCATGACGAGGCGGAGACGGTAATGGTGTACTAATACTAGGTGTGGGAGGAGTAGAGATAAATGGTGGTGGAGGAGGTGTAGATTATGGGGGCGGAATAGGTGGTCCTACTATGGTTACTCCACTACGGGTATTAATAGCACTCACATTCGCTCGCGGATTGGTGACGGTGTTTGAAGGTAGAGAACTCTAGGTAGAGGGTTGAGTTGTGGGCAAGAAACTAGCAAACATATTCTTTAAATCATTTGTTTGATTTCTGAAGGAGGATTGAATATTATCTCGAAGCTCGGATCTAATGTCATTTCCTTGCTTGGTGATATCCCCTTTCAAGTTGATAATTTGGCTTTGCAGATTCTTGATTTGCTCACCTTGGGTTCTCATTAAGGCTTCAACATCTTGATTCATGGGTGGGGCTTGTTGAGCGGGTGAGTGATAAGGATTAGAAGCTCTAGGTGGGATTTGGTTGCTTATATTGTAATTGTTGTTGGGGTTTTTGTTTTGAGGAGAAAAACCGGGTGAAAGGTAGTTGTTTGACCGGTAACTCAGCAAATTTCTATCCCCTTGAGGTCGGGCTTGGTAATTTTTCGGTGAATAATTACCATAAGCTGCATATATGTTTTCCGGATTTCCTAGAGTAGAAGGACAATCAGTGTATTAGTGAGGACCGCCGCATGTCTCACAAGGATTAGCCACCGCTTTAACTCGTTGTTGTTGGTTTGTAGCGAGAAGCAATATATTTTTGTTCATTTCAGTCATCATGCGGGTGAATTCGGTCATGTCGGGGTTTGCTGAAGTAGAAGAAACATCGACTCTCGGGTTGTTCCTTGAAGAAGCGGAGGAATCCCAGTTTTTGTGGTGAGTAGTCATGTTCTCAATTAGCTCTCTACACTCCTCGGGTCTCCTTTTCATAAATGTGCCACCGGCGGCTGCATTAATCGTATCACGATCACGAAAAGTCAAACCGTTGTTGAAAGTATCAATTAAGGTCACAGGGAGCATGTTGTGGTTTGGACAACGATCAATCAAAACATTATATCTTTCCCAAGCATCAAAGAGAGATTCATCGGGTTCTTGCATGAAACCGCTGATTTGATTACGAAGGCTCGTGACCATGGATGGTGGAAAGTAGCGCGACAAAAAGCGTTGAGTCATGTCATCCCAAGTATGAATTGAATTCTTCGGGAGACGATCAAACCATTTCTCGACGTGGTGTGATAAAGTATGTGGAAAGAGTTGAAGGCGAAGAACATCCATTGTGGCACCGGGAAACTTCATGCTTTGGGTAATAGTAATGAATTTGTCGAGGTGTTTGTTGGCATCATCATCAGGCATTCCTCGGAAAGGATTTGTTTGCACTTGCTGAATCATGTGGTGCTTCAACGAAAACTCCGGAGCCGTGATTTGCATCGGCGCAATCGGTCCTCCTCGTCCAAACATGGTAGGTTGACAAAGCTCCTCCATTGTCCGAAGATCGGGCTGTCGAAGAACATTGTTGTTATTGTTGAGGTGCGGTGGATTATTGTTGTTGTTCACACCTGCCATACTTAAATATTCTCGAGTCTCGGGCTCTTGATAATTAGAAGATCTAGTACGCATACACCTACAAAGGCAAAAGAAAAAGAAACCAAACACAAAGAGAATATATATAAACAATAAAAATAAAATCTTTTTGGATTTTTGAAAATTTTTAATTTTTATGGATTTTTAACAATTTTTTTATTTTTTTGGATTTTTTGAATTTTTTAAGCAAGAAAATAACGCTCACGAATGAACGGATCCCAAAAAGCAACGCGTCTCTCACATAAAACCGTTAATCTTTACGAAAAGAGCCGGCAGCGGCGCCATTTGATACAGGGGTTTTACCTGTATAAAAAGTTAAGTTCGTTGTGTTGGTCTAATCGAATTAATCCTGGTTAACTATGCGACTCAGTCGTTCTTTGGTGAAACAAATAGTTGTGTCGTTGTAGTAATTAAAAATGTGCAAAACTTTAAAGTAAAGAGCAGGTAATTAAAATCTAACACTAATTAAAAATAAATGGCGAGAAATTAAAAGCGTGACGAAAATTAAAAGGGACTAAAAGTAAATAACGCAAACTTAAATCTATCTAAGGCAAACTTAAAACGCAACTAAAACTTAAACTAAGGCAAAGCTAAAATAAATCTAAGGCAATTAAACTTAAAGTGCGACTAAGAAAAAAGGCGGGAAAAATAAAGCTTGAAAATTAAAAACAGAAAGTTAAAAAACTGAGATTAAAAGAACCTGAAAACAGCTCATCTGGAATAAACCTTCGTTCGGAATAATCACTCATCCGGAATGTCACCTTTGTTCGGAATGATTCTTCTTTACTCGGAATATTTTCCAAAAACCTTGATCCGGAATAAATCCTTTATCCGGAATATGTCACTTATCCGGAATAAAATCTTGATTCGGAATACTTAAGCTTGATCCGGAATGTTGAAGATTCCGGATGAAGACTTTGATCCGGAATAACTAATTATTCCGAATAAAAATCTTTGATCTGGAATATTTCCTTGATCTGGAATGTTGGATATTCCGGATGAATACTTTGGCTAAACCCTTGATCCGGAATGTTTGGTTGATTCGGAATGAAAGGCTGATCCAGAATGTTTGGTATTCCGAATGAAAGGTTTGATCTGGAATAATAAATTATTCCGAATAAACACCTCTGATCCGGAATGTCTAATATTCCGGATGAACAACCCTTGATCCGGAATGTTTCTTCACAAAGCCTTCACTCGGAATGTTTTGCTGGGCTTGATCCGGAATGATCCTGGGAAACAGAAAACAGCGAAGAACATGCAAGAAAGGAAAAAAGCACGAATCTATACAGATACTAATCAAATCAATCAAAAGATTAAATCAAACTAATCACAAAACATCTACTAATCATAAACAAACAATCCAAAACAACAAAACTAACAATAATGATCAAAATAATCAAAACCCACTTAATCAATTTAACAAAAACTCAAGAACATAAACATGAACAATAAAACACAAAGATTAAAATCAAACAAGAAAGGTAGATAGGAGATCAAACAATAAAAATAAAGATTGACAATAATTAAAAGAAAACTTACTTGAAATTGAAGGAATTCAAGGTGCAAGACAAGTATTTAAATTTGACAATTAAGTAAACGACATGTATTTAAATGACAAGGTAATTAAAATTGGAAGAACTAATTGTCACTATTAGCCAACAAGAGAAATGTAAATCTTATCTAATCTATTTATAGGGGAGGATTAGGGAGTGCTTAGGAAGCTTCCTCCCCTCTTTCATCTTTCCTTAATTGCATGCTTAGTCCTTAATCTCCAAATTCTTCGACTTTAGTCTTTTAATCTTTTAAGTTCTTCGACTTTTGTCTCGGGATCAATAACTCGTCTTGTAATTCCTTCAATAAATTAGACTTGATATATTCGGCTTTTAGTAAACTTCCGTCTTTTAACCTTTTCTTCGATAAATCTTCAGAATTGCTCTTGGACTTCCGTTCTTTTTGCACTCTTGATTTTTTGACTTCGTCTTTCGTCTTTTTCTTCGATAAAAGCCCGTGAATGCCCGTGTTTTCTCCACTTTTCACCTTTTCGTCCTAAATCACAACAAAAACACAAACCACGCATAATTCTGACATAAATGACATAAAATACACGTTTTGGCTCGGTTATTATTGTAATTAAGTGGTAAAAAGGATGGGTGTTTACACACCTATAAAGGGTCCTCCAATATTAAAGAATTGACACTTTAAACCCTTGTTTATTCATAATTACAAGTTTGGTCCTTAAAGTTTGTCAAATTTACAAAAAGGGCCCTCCACTTTGAAGAATTGGCAAGAATAGTCCCTTAACAATGAAGACTTGCCAATATTAGTCCTCCAAAAAGTCAACAATACAAGTCAAGACTATAATCTATGAAGAAAATACCAAAACAGCCCTTCAAGTATCAAGAATTTGTAAGAAATACCCCTGAAAATACTTTGGAAAAGTATTTGGGGCAAAAGTGTGAAAAAGAGAACTTTGATAACAAAGGAAAACGGATTTTGGTATATTAAACTTCAAATGAAAGAAAGAAGAAAAGAGAGGGACTGAAATGGGCAACCAAGCAAAGAAACCTAGACCACTTGTTGGGTGACACGTGCCCCACTATCTCTTTTCCACCAATGGGAGCCCATCTTTTGGCCACCTCACAATTCCACTCAACTTATATTAACTAATCCAACTGATTAATTTAATTTGGCGCTAAACACAAACATTTAAACCAAATCCAGATTAAAACATGTACTATTCACCTATGAGCACGATTTGAGTTTTCTTAATTTCCTTGTAATTAAGCCACAAAACTTTCCAGAATTATGATTAAGCTAGTCTTAATCATAACCCAACCCCTAAAACCATTGCCACGTCACTCCATGGTCACATGTAAACCCCTGCTATACCACCTTTTGGGAAGAAGCCAAAACTGTACCAAGGATCCAACGCCTAAGATTTAGCTTCAATCCTAAGTTTTCATATAAGCCTTTGATCACAATTGCAGCCTTGACACCTCACACAAACAGCCAATTCTTCATCACATGATTACAAGATATTCAAAAGTTCAAAGGGCAAATTTGGGACTTCACAACTAGGGTTTATATGTTTTTATGCTTTCTAGATGAACCTTGTAGCCTATATAAAGGCATTTAGGCTTTACATTTCAACCTGCTCTTGATTTTTCCTTGTTCACTTTTCTGTAAATCCTTGTTCATGTTTAATGAAAAGAGTTTGAAATTGTGAAGAAAAACCAAGTGCCAATCTTTATATCTGCTTGTTATTGTTTAATGTTTGCTACTTTTGAATCTTGAAACGTGTTTTCAAACCTTGTGCAAGAAATTGTAAAAGAGCTAAAAATTTGATATTTTGATAAGTCTTGGTTTAAACCTTGGAATTCTTGGGCTATAAGTGGATCATAGCATCCTGATAAAGTGTTATCAAGGTGTTGTGAGGCTTATAACTTGGGGATAATCAAGTGTGGAAACAAGGTTGCATTATCAAATTTTATTTTCACTTTGTCACCTTTCTATTTTTGATAATATTGCTTCTAACCTTGTTCAATCTTAGCTGCTTGTTTGTGGAAGCTTGTGCCTTGTTTTTCTAGGCACATCAGCTCAAACAGTCGTCGGTGTGGATGTACATCCATAAGGTTTGAACCCCTTTCTCAAAAATCTGTCAAAGTACTTGAAATTTGTGATTTTTAGTTCTGTGTTCTTGTTGAATTTATGGCTTAATCTTGCTTGATACTGCATAATAAATCTGTTATTATGTGTGATTGGGCTTGGGTAACATTGAATCACACTTATACTTGTTTAATCTTGAATTGAAAAAGATAAGGGGTGTTTGGGTTAACCTGTTTAAGATCATAGCTTGTTATTATGTTATTGGAAGTTGTGTGTTTGAATTGGTATCTGCTATTCACTTGGTTGTGTGCTAAACCTGCAAGTTTTCAGCTTTGTAACATCAAATTAAAGATTATGCTATATCTCACTTGATTTTGCCTATTTTGACCTAAGATTTTGGAAACACCTAGAGTGGATGCATGTTTAGGGATAAAAAGTGTTAAATCATAGTTTGTGTAACCTGTTAACAAGATTTGAGTGTTTGAAATTGGACTTGTGGTCAAGTATATCAGCTAAGTGTTCATAACTGCTTGTTCTTGTTCATTAGAAACTTTTGATTGCTTGAAACTTGATCTAGTCTTTGAATCAATGCATGAAACCTGTTAAAATTTGTTCATTTGAATTTATTATAGCTTGTGTATGCATTTGGTGAAGTTTGGCTGGCTGATTTTTGCTAAAAGTGCTTATTGAACCAAAACTGCTTGTTGTTCATATCTGGTCTAGGTCTGTGGATCTTTTGAATTAACTGCACTGATTGGCTGATTGGAATTGTATTTTTGTGATTGATATTGACTCCTTACGATTAACTGATCATTTGGGTGCCTTTGCTTAACTTGAATCCACAAAAGACAAAAAGTCAATTTGGTCAAGCAGGGGGAAAAGTTCCCACTGCTCAACCTCCAAAACTAGCCCCTGCTAGTGTAAAACATTAAACAGCTTATTTATAAGCCATTTTGGCTTATCCAGACTTGACACAACTTATTTTTTTTGTGATAGATCTTCTTCATTTGACCCATTTATTTGATTTGGAGCTTATCAGACTTTGACTTTGACTTTTTACTAGAAAACACATTAAGTTGACTTTTACATAAGTGCTTATTCGCTTATTCTACCTTATTGCTTGTGCTTATTTAAAAACTTTTTGATTATTTTGCTTAATTAAGTCATTTAAAAGCTTTTGAAAGTTGAATCAGCACTTGAGGTGGTCTAGAACTCAAAAACGACTATTTTGTCGTTTTGTGAAGAGAGTCTTGGCTTATTTCAGGCTTATTTCTTGTGCTTTTTCCAATTTTCTTTTTACAAATCTCTTAAGTAACTCAAAAGAAGCTTGTGTGTCAAATTTTAGCTTATGGCATCAGCTTATAGCTTAATGGGCCAAAAAGCCCATTAAGAATAAGCTGCTTTGAAATAAGCTAGCTTAAACACATTTTCAGCTTTTGGGCCTTCAGAGTTTTGTTCTTAAAATCAAATTTTAAGTCAGATAGGGGATTTTGGGCTTATTTGGACAACATTTTTCTTATTGGGCCTATTTCAAGCCCATTAAGGGACTGTTTGGACTTTTAGCCCATTTCAAGGCCCAATAGGGGTATTTTGTAATTTCAACTTCATTTCTGTTTTATTTAGGTTAAAATAAGTAGGTTTGCAACTTTTTAGAATTTTTTTTATAAATGTTGGAATTTTAATATTATTTTATTATTATTTTATTATTAAAAATTAGAATTTAGATTTTTCAAGTTTTTTCATTTTTCTTAGATCAAATACATTAAGTTAGGAATTTTACAATTTTTAGAATAATTCATTAGATTAATTTTTAGAATTATTTTAAGTTTTAATAGTTTTTAATTATTTTTAAATAGTTTTAATTGATTTTTAAATTTTCAAAAAATAGTTTTAAATTTATTTAAGTATTTTAGAGGTTTACAAGTTAAAAAATCTCATTCTGGGCTTTTTGTTAATTAAATTGATTTTTGGGCTTTAATTAGCATAAAAAAATTGTTATTTAATCAAATAAAAGGTTTGAGTGATTTTTGATTTTTTGTAAACTCTATATTACATTTTTTAGGATTTATTGCAATTTTATAGGAATTTTTAGGATTAATTTAATTTTGTCACTTTTTACGGTTTTATGTGCATGACTATTCGTCTTAATTTAATCCATAATCGTAACTGTCATTCTCTTCTAATCTCTTTTCTTCTTTTCATTTCTCATCAATCTAATCACAAACCATTAATCAATTCTTAACACAACGCACTTGCCTCCTTGGGAAACGAACTTGAACTTCATTGGTCATTAGTGCTTGGTTTTCCTAAACCGACACTTAATACTTGCCACTTTTACTCTCTTTTCCTAAAGGGTAGTAAAACCACTACATCAGTAACTAATAAAACATAAGCATTTAAATCTGTAACTACTAGGAAAACAATCGGCTGCATACGGGAAATCCTAATGAAGGAAGAGATTGTCCTTACTGAAGATCGGGAAATCCGTACCTTATGTCCAGTAGAAGCTAATGAAAACGATGAAGACTACTCCGCCTTGACAGATAATAATACTACATAAGAAATATGGACGTGCATGAGTTCTCTGAATTACATGTATTTTACTGGTTCTGAGTGTTCTTAGCTTATTATACGTATTCTGTCCTATTTTACTGCTTTACTGTGTATTCTATAGTTATTTTGATGTTCTGTTAAGTATTAATCATGTAGTCTCGTATTATAATACTTGTATTGTAATACTAAGTAACTTTCTAAAAATAGCAGGTTTCTATAAAATAGTAAGTTTCTATAAATAGAAAGTTTCTATAAATAGTAAGTTCCTATAGTTAGAAATAAATTGGGTTATAAATAATAAGTAAAGTTTGAATAGTATAATACAAGTCACAGTTATAACTTATTAATTAAATAACTAGTTAATTAATTAAACTATACGTTATATGGAATTTAATTAAAAAATACAGACTTTAATTAAATTAAGCTAAGTAAAATACTTTAGGTTATACATGTTATATTAATTTTAATATTTAACCTGTCATAAAACTAATTCAATTAACAAGTCTATTAATTAATTTAATTAACATGTTTTCTGATATTAATTATTTCCCGAAATCCGAGTCCGTGTTTTAAAAATTAACCCGAGCCCGTACCCCGTGTTTTAAAAATTAACCCGAGCCCGTACCCCGTGTTTCTTAATAAGTCGAGCCAAAACCAAACCCCATCATTGGCTACCCGGCCTAGCCGATTGCCACTGACTTCATAAACTCACCACCAGCTCTAGCCGGTGGTTCCCACTGTTAGCCCAAAACACAGCCGGGGTTCCCACTGTTGAGTCGAGAGTGGCACCGGCTTAGGCAGGTTTCCACTGTTTTGGTTCCGGTCCAAAATCAAATCCCACCGAGACCTTGGAGGGGTCTCGGTTGACAGTAACTATACTTAAACAACAACATAAACATACCCCAACCTATAGTCAGGGTCCTTTGGTCTCGGGTCCGAACAAAACAACCTAACCGAGCCCTTTGTGGGTCTCGATGGTGTCGGATCAAAACAAGCCGAGACCTATAGAGGTCTCGGTTGGGTCTCAGCTACAACAAAAGCGAACCAAACAACCCTATAAACATCATGGTTTAATTATTTAACATGTTTTCTTGATTAGTTCTTATGATCATAACATGAATTAATTAAAAAGAATTAAAAGAACTAGGTTTATGATTTTACCGTTGACGTGGAATGAAAAGGTTATTGATCACGAACACGTACAACTCAAAATTAATAATCAAAATCGTCTAGAACACCTAGTTGGTGTTGATGTGGCCGGCGGCTAAAAGGAACAAGGGAGAGGGTTTCTTGAATTTTTGTAAGCCTAGAATAATGAAAAAAAATCCCCTGGTTATTTAGTTATTTTAGGTCATGGGCCAAAAGTCCCATTTCTTTCCTCTCTTCTTGATTAGCCGCGGCATGTGGGACCCAAAAGGGAAACCCGAAGCTTTTCCATGTTATAAATTAGTCGTGTATGTTCGTGAGTTAAATTTCTTGCATTTAGTAATCGTGATCGTGTCACAGTTATAATATTCATGATTGTTCGTTATTAATGTCGTGACGCGTGTATTAATATTATAAATGGAAAGTTTTATTTTTATCGTGTTTTCATGTATTACTGGTCACGTGTACTGTTCATAGGATTTTAATGCGGGTTTTACAACTCTTCGCCTCTAAAAGAATAATTCGTCCTCGAACTAGAGACATGATACTGTTGCGGGTATTATAGTTCTTCCCCTCTAAAAGGATCATTCGTCCTCGAGTTAAAGATCAGATAAACTGATGGAGTTATCAAAGCTGAGGACACAAAGGCTGGAAGGACATGTGAGTTGGGGGGACGTGATTGAGGCATGTCTGAAGAGGACATGGAACATGACGTGACCTGACATAACCTATCTGATTGATGAGCGAAACGGCTAAAAAGTAACATGTAGAGATGACTAAACGTTACGATGTGAAATAATTTGGAATAAATGATATAAGTAACGTCTTAGTAACGATGTACAAGACATACTGAAACGTAGTACGTGAACAATTATGAATGTGATACGTGGACATATGATGAATGATGATACGTGCAACATATTGTGAACGTGATATGAGAAACATGGAATGAACATGACATGTGAACCATATCGTGAACATAGAATAACTGAGATGGTAACACCAAACGATATGAGGTAAGATGTGAAATGTGACTTGAAGCGTCAGCCAGAAGATGAAAAGTTTATTAAATTCGAGTCTGGTCTCCCAAGCTTTGCTGTAAACTTTTCAGAAAAGTGAAACTTAAATCGTAAGCTAGAATACGATCATGAACGTGAATAGTGTCATGAACGTGAATGTGAAGACATCATAGAATTGTACAAGGACGTGTAAGTAATAATAAATGAATGCGTACACGAGTCTTCCTCTGAGCTGATAGTTGCAAGAGTGCCTAGCGATCGTACGATCTCTGGCTGG
The DNA here is from genome assembly GCA_025667525.1 of Glebionis coronaria. NCBI lineage: Eukaryota > Viridiplantae > Streptophyta > Magnoliopsida > Asterales > Asteraceae > Glebionis > Glebionis coronaria. The sequence goes on along the minus strand of CM046882.1, from coordinate 166,660,859 downwards.
CAATGTCTGATTATCTGTTGGCTGTGAAATCCCTACTGATGAAAGGATTTTGCAGACTTGGTCAAACGTTTGAAAACAATCCAGATAGCATCATGGTTCTTCTGATCTTGCGATAGTCTGGTGACAATGCCATGGAGGTCTTTTCCCTTTTTCTGATTTACAATTTCCAAGGGTGGAAATAACTCTTGACCTATTGGTGTTCTATCTTAACCTGCCGGTATACAAGATACTTAGCTATGAACTTAACTGTATCTTGCTTCATGGAAACTAGATACATAGAAATTCGGGAGACTAAGTTTCTGAAGTTAAACTTCATTTAGTGTAGGATCCCTTGGAACACATCATTTAGCGTAGAACTCCCTCCTTTACGCGTAAATGGACTCATGGTATAATTTATCGTGAGAATCAAAGTGATTCAGCGTGCTACTACAATCAATCAGGAAAAATTTCAGGGTGAAATTTTTTCTGTCATGGAATTTGCAACATAGTGCAAATGTAGTCTTCGTACCCTTCTATAGATTAGAAAATATTCAGGTTGTCATGGATGAAAATACCAACTAACTCTGATTATGAGTTCATGGAAACTCCATTTAAAATTTACAATGCTGCTGAAGCATTCGAGGGACTAGAACCAAAATCATGAACTTAGCATGACCAAATTGTGTGCGAAGAGCAGCCATGGACATGTCCTACTCTTTCACTTGCCACAGTTGTCAGCATGATTGTAAAATGTTCTTGTAAAAGTGCGTTAGCACCCTACAGTTGGTCGTACACGTCGTCAATGCGTGGAGGAAGGTAACGGTCATGAACGACAATTTGTTTACATCGACGGTAGTCGAAACAAAATCTCATGTTACCGTCCTTCTCTTTACTATACAAGATCGGTGCACCTCAGGGTGATGCATGTGATGGATGAGCCCGGTTAATGCATCTCTATAGCTGAACCTCCAACTGTTTAGCTCAAGCAAGCCATGCTATGAAGAGTCTTGGAAACTGGTTCTGCTCCCTAACCTGCGTGATGTTATGTTCCACCCTGCAGGTAGGAAGTAAATTTGGAGTTTTTTCTAGAAATACATCTAGAAATTTAGAAATATTCGGCTGATTATGGGTAAGAGGAATTTCCGAAGTCGTGTCATAAATGATAGCTAGAAAATCTTCACAGTCATGGAATGACGATCATATGTTTGTAAAACATATTTGACTTGTACAGATTGTTGATGAGATGGCATTTATACATGATCTCATCGTTCTTTTCGGGCTTTAAATGCATAAAAATGTCATAAAATACCATATATATGCTTGTGTTTGTTTACTTGTGTATTTTAGGTATGGTTATCGTGAAAAAGACAAAAGATCACAAGATACAAGGAAAAACGAACACGAGAAACGAAGCCGTACAATGAACCGGGCCCTAATCATGGAATTTTCAACAAATACCCTTGAAGACTTGAAGACAAAACAAGATTGATCCTCCATTATTGAAGAAATGACACTTAAAACACTTGTATATTAATAATTACAAGTTTGGTCCCTTAAGTTTGTCAAAATTGCAAAAAGGTCCTTCAACTTTGAAGAAATGACAAGATTGGTCCCTCAACAAAATCAATTTGTCATTTATGGTCCCTCATGAAGATTAAGAAGCAAAGAAGACCTTTGAAGATCAAGATAGTCCAAGATCAGCCCTTGAAATTACTCAAAATGGCAAAAATACTCCTTGATAACCTTTGTGTGAAGTTTGGTGCCAAAAGTGTAAAAAGGTGAAAGATATTAACAAAGCAAATCGGGTTTTAGGGCTGAAAGACTTTAATTGCCACAATTTCCAAAAGACAAGGGCTGAAGTTGCATACTTTCAAACATTCAAATAAAAACGCGCCTAACACTACCTGTTCCCCCAAAATCGGATCTAAAGGAGTTACTGTTCACTTTCACCCCACCCAGAAATTACCTCAACGTAAACAAGGGTAAAATGCAATTAATCTTGCACACACTTGATTCACACCCACTGAAACCCATCCCACGCACAAAAACCCCAATCCCACGCGTGTGGACCCTACCCCCAATTCCCCATTCCACCAATCAGCTTACACCTTGATCCCCAAGTACTATAACGTGTCCCAAATCAACAGTGGAGATGCATTGCTTCATCACAACGCAAAAACAAACGTCCAGGATCAAAATGTGACAACTCATCACTCAAAACCGTCAAGGGCATTTTAGAGATTTCTAGTGATTAGGGTTTTGTGTTTAAGCAGCCTAGAATGTTCATTAGACTAGTATAAATAGAGGCATCAACCTGTGATGACCCTTTGTTCCAGTTTTTTAGCTTCTCACTTGTAATTCCTTTTTTATGAAATAAAAGTTTGGTGTTTGAGAAAAATCAAGTGTAATTCCTTTTTAGGTTTATAAAAAGTTGTGTATTGTGTTGAAGCTAAGATTCTGAGTTCCACTTTGTTATTTGGTGAAGTAATTTTGATTTTCAAAATTTTATAAAGGTTTCTGAAATTGAGATTTTTTTGGTAAGAAATTTGTTTCAGGTTTGGATGTTAAGAGGTAAGTTTTAATTAGTGACTAAGAGGTTATTAAAACGTTTTGAGAAGTGTTAAACGGTTTTGGATAAGTTTTAAAAAGAAAGAAAAAGAAACAGAAAGATAGTTTATGCTTGTTGTTTTGTTTTGCTTTGATCTGTCTTAAACAGGTGTGGAAGGTTGTTGATCCAAGGATCTGCACCAACCCTAGTTGGTAAGGAGGTGGATTATACATCCACTAGGGCCTTGGATGTAAGGCCCTAAGGTATTCTCTTTTCCCTTTTGAAAAATTTCAGGAAAAGTTCAGAAAAAGTGATATGCATGATTGTTTGATTATGTGTGTTATAGCTGCTTGATTTGTGTTTATGTGGTGTCATATGCATGCTAGATGCTAAGGGAAACAATTTGATTAGGTTTTAAAGTGTTTTGGTGTGTTAAAAGTTGCTTAGAGAATTTTAAAAGGGTGTTTGGAAACGTGTTTAAGCAGGGCAAAAGGATTTGATTTGTGTTTACATAAGTGTTAGACAGCTTCAATAAGGTTGAGTTAGGTTTGTTGGTAGTTTTAGTTCAATTTAGTGCAAGATTAGAAGGAATTGGTGTGTTTGAAAAGGAAAAGAGTAGCTCAATTTTGCATATCCACTAATCTGCTCATTTTTCATGATTTTTGGTGCATGATTTTGTGAAAGCTGTTAAGCTCTAGGCTATTTCAGGGTTTGATTTGGTTTGTATGTCAGTTTGAGACTTTGTGTGCTTAATTTGGGTCTTTAAATCTCAATAGGGTGCTAGAAATAAGCTCATAAGTCCCCTGACCTGCATAATCTGTCACAGCAACTTGAATTGGCTTTGATGTGCATTTGTTTGCTCATTTGGTGTTAGTGTGCTTGTTTGCTGCTTATATCTTGACTCCTTGTGCTTCAATAAGCACAAGGGTGCCTTTGTTTCCATCAAACATCCACAAAAACAAACAGCCAAGCCCTCTTGGCTCAAAATTTAACAAGTGAACCAAAGTCCACTTGTTCATCAGAAACTTGAAAGACCTGGATACATTTTGGTCCTTGATTTGGCTTAATCAGTGCTAAAAAGGTGAACTGGATTGAGTTTTCTAAGCTAACTAGTGTCAGTTTTGGTTTTAAAAAGAAAAAATAAAAAAAAAATAAAAGCAAAAAGGTAGCCCGCAACGGACTCGAACCCTAGACCTCTCGCTGGAGGGTTAAGGGAACTACCATTGATCTAGACTCCTTTTTACGTTTATGTTTGTTTTCATTACTTATTTAACCCATTTTCTTTCTAGCTTATCTATATAAAAGCCGTGGCTTATTTCCCCTTTTCCAGCTTATTTACTTTGTGATTTTAGCTTATTTGAATTTTCCTAGGACCTTTATAGGATTTAAGACTTTTCTAGCTAATTTTTATATTTTTCCCTTTATTAGATTATTTTCTAGAATTTATTTATTATACGTTTTTTATTAAATCATTAAAAAATAGAAAAAAAGATTTTTAATTTTTAGGAAAAATAATTTTTAGTTTTTAAAATAATATTTTGAGGTTTACAGCTTATTCGGTTTTCATTTTGGCTTATTTTTAATTTTATAAGATTTTAGGATTTTTTAGCAAATTTAAACATTTTTATAAAATTATTAAAAAGGTTTTAGGAGCTCTAATTTGTGTTTATCTCTTAGTTAGAATATTTAGGATTTTTGAGAATTTTTTAGAATTTATTTGAGAACTTTTTATTTTTAGCATTATTTTAATATTATTTTATTATTAAAATTTCAAAGTTTTATTTTTCTTTATTTTTCATTTTTCCTAGGTTCTTTAGCATTAATTAAGACGTTTTCCATTTTTAGAATATTTTTATAGCTTTTAGATTTATTTTTATAATTATTTTAAGTTTAATTAGGTTTTAATCATTTTAAATCATTTTTAGAGTTTTAAAAATAGTTTTAATAGCTTTTAATTTCTAGAAAATTACTTTTTAGTCTTCTAATAATATAAGTTAAGTAATTATTCATTAAAATCATATTTTAGACATTTGAATTAGTTATATTTAATTTTAGGGCTTTAATTAGCATTTAAAATTAAATATTTAATTAATAAAAGGTTTTAAAATATCTTTGTTGGATTTTTATCTTTATTTATATTATTTAAGACTTGTTTTTAGCCTTTTTGATATTTTGTTTTTGGTTTTAGTATTATAATTTTTAATTTGGGTAGTTTTTCACGACTTTACGTCTTTTACGTCGTAGTTTAATTTTAACGTAACCGTCTTTTCATCCTCTCATCCCCATTCTTCTCAATATTAATCTCAAATAAATACAAGTTAACTCACAACACATATACCTCCTTGGGAAACGAACTTTCTCTCTTTTTATTTGATTAAGGGTCATTAGTGTTGATTTTTCCTAAAATCATCACTCGATACTTACCGCTCATATACGTTCTTTTGTTTTCCTAAACAAGAGTCGTATTTTACCACAATCATTTTTGGCGCCGCTGCCGGGGAGGTGTGTTGTGCTTTAATTTGGAAGCTTTTGTTTTTGATATTATCCATAATAAGTATTTGTGTTAAGTGGAACTCCCTTAACACGTATTATCGGTTTTCTTGGTTTTTCTTGTACAAATATTATTAATATATTGTATTAAGTATCACAATCAAAATACAATATCTCCAAAAGTGTGAAAACACAACCTTAATTGGGATTTGATCTCCTAATTATTGTATTCGAATCTCAAACAAAAAGAAAAGGCAAAAATAGATAAATACTTTCGTGAAGCTCGATTTTGAAAAATACAAACTATAAGGTGGGTATAAGGCGGGTATTATAAAATACACCCTAAGGAAAAAGGCTCTTAAGTGCTTCACGGCGCCTCGTTTCCCCGCTTGCTTGTGAGTATTTTAAGATTGAAGGCTAATCGAGGGTTTTGCCGCCCAAAGTATTAATACGTATACTATATTTGCTTGGTTTTCTTTGTGATTAAACCCTCGTGAACAATTTGGTTTTCACCAAAGTTCTAAAGTCATTCGAAGGCGTTCACTCCACGTGATCGTTTTCATTCCTTTGAGGCTTCTTTAATCAAGAGTTTTATTCGAGGAGAGATTTTGTAGATTGTTGTCTACGAAGATACACCAAAATCCAAAAAAATTAAATATCATCAAAAACACAAAAAAAATTGAAAACTCACAAAACAACCAAAAAGAATCTTCTTTGCTCACCTCCCATTCTTCGTGTAGTTTATGATCACTCGTAATCAAGCAAAACGAGCTCGTAAACGTCTTCAAAAGCAAGCAAATCAAGGATCGTTGATTGTTGAAGAACCTCCAATTGTTGAACCTATTGTAGAACAAGAAGTCGTAATGGCTAATCTTACTATGATGGAGTTGCTACAAGCACCCACCGAGGGTTTTGGAGAGGCTATTGTGATTCCCGCCATCCTTGCGGAGAATTTCGAGATTAAGACGGGTTTAATGTCGATGTTGCAAGCAAACAAGTTTAGAGGTCACGAGAAAGACAACCCGCATTACCACATTAGGAATTTCAACCGTCTCACCGCTACTAGCAAATTTAAGGATGTTCCACATGACGCCATTAAGATGATGTTGTTTCCATACTCGTTGGATGGACCCGCAAAAATTTGGCTCGAGAAAGAACCGCCAAATTCGATTTTGACATGGGCCGATCTCGTTTCTAAGTTTGTGAACAAGTTTTTTCCACCATCTAAAACAACACACTTAAAAAATGAGATTTCACGATTTGTGCAACGAAATAATGAAAGTTTTTCAATGGCATGGGAACGATTTAAAGAGATGTTACATGAATGTCCTCACCATGATTTTTCGGAATTACATCAAATTGATACTTTTTATAATGGGCTTAATGATCATGAACGAGATTATTTGAATGCCGCCGCGGGTGGTAATTTTTTGTGCAAGACGACAAATGAGGCTTTACAAATCATTGAAAATCGATCTAAGGTTTATAGCCCTCGTAACACACCGAGTGTTGCCAATATGGGTTCGTCATCTTCGTCACAATCGTATCGTAGCATTAACGCCTTACATGATGAAGCTAATGAGGAAAATCGGTTTTTTGATAGATTTGCTAATCTAATGTCCCATTGGAAGGCTCAAGAAGCTTCCAACACCGCTTCGGTTAAAGCGGTTGCTAAGAGTTGTTTATCTTGTGGGGGAGCTCATGATCTTTCCGAGTGCATTACCGCGGATGGTAACACTTCGAGTGCTTATATAGCAACGGGAACTTATAACCAAAACGGCCAAGGTTCCCGCCAAAATCAAGCTCCACCAAACCAAAATGCTAATAATTATCGAAACAACAACCAAGGTAATTACCAAGGCAACACACGCAATTACAACAAAGGGAATTATCAAAGTGGGAATGGACAAATCTCTAATCAAAATCAAAACCGTGATTTTCAAAACACTACACAAGGTTTTCAAAATGCTCACACGAAAAATTTGCAAGGAGAATTTTTGGATTATGCAAAAGCAAATGATGCTAAATTTGATAATATGCAACGTGAGATGATTAGCTTAAGATCCGAGTTGAAAAACGAGCTTAAAAATGAACTTGCTAATGAACTTAAAACTCATGCAAATAAAATGGAAGGAAATGTCCAACGTCTTCAACAAAACCAACAAAAGATGGAATTAGGACAACATGAGATTAAGCAAGAGTTATTAAAAGCGGATGCTAGGCAATCTAAATTTAAGGACCGAATGGCTAAGATGTTTGAAGCAATCATGTGTAAGCCCTCTTCTTCGGGTGGTCTTCCTAGTGATACCATTAACAACCCGAGGGGAGAATTGAAGGTTGTTGCTACACGAAGTGGTAAAACTTTCAAGGAACCAATCTCTCGTCCAAGTACTTCTAAGGAGAAGGAAATCGAGAAAGAACCCGAGGTGATGGTCGAAAAGGAGCACATTACAATCCCACGAAGTACCGCTCATGCCACACCTACGGTTGAACCAATACCAATTGTGGAACCCGAGTTTCCAAGGCCGTTGCCTAATGACCAACCCACACCACCCTTACCTTACCCTTCAAGACGAAACAAAGAGAAAGCACAAGAAAGGAACAATTATCAATTTGAGCTATTTATGAAAATGTTTTGTGATCTACATTTTAACATAAGTTTTGCCGATGCTTTAATCATGATGCCTCGATTCGCCGCAAACTTCAAAAGTATGCTTAACAACAAAGAAAAGTTACAACAATCGTCTAGTTGTTCATCGGTTTTTCTAAGCCGCATACCACAAAAAGTCGGTGATCCCGGTAAATTTTTGATTCCATGTGCTATTCAAGATATGGAGGAATGCTACGCCTTGGCCGATCTTGGCGCTAGTATTAATTTAATGCCTCTCGAGATTTTCAAATCGCTTTCGCTTCCGGCTCTTACTCCTTCGAACATGTCCATCGAGATGGCCGATCATTCTACGATCATGGCATGTGGAGTAGCCGAGGACGTTTTCGTTAAAGTCGGAAAGTTTTACTATCCCGTTGACTTTATCGTTGTAGACATTCCCATCGATCGAAAAGTTCCTCTCATTTTGGGTCGTTCATTTTTGGATACATCAAGAGCACTTATCGATGTTCATGCTCGAAAAATCACCCTTCGTTTCAATGAAGAAGAACTTGTCATCAATGCAACACAAAACTCAAATCTTTCTCATGTCTATTCTATTGCAACTTTAAACCATGGTGATTTGACCAATGTCGTTTGCAAAGAATTTTCACCAAGAGTTTTAGGGAATGTCTCCAAAAACAATTTACCATTTCCTCCGCCGGTGGAGGTTATGAGTGTAAAACCTACAAAGAAGAAACCATCAATACTTGAATCGAAAAATCCTTCGCCTCATCTCGAACATTCATTCTTGAAAAGTGTTGATAAGTTGCCGGTTTCTACGGAAGATCTTTCGGATGATGAATATATTAACCCCGATGGGGAGGTTTTCTTCGTCGATAAACGTTTTGAGAACTTGCCACCACCAAAACCAAAACGGTTTCAAAATGTGAGAATTTTTAGTGTGACTAACATCGTCTTAGAAACACCGAATATTTTCGACATAATCAAAAAGGGTTTTCATAAGGAGAGTAAAGGAAAAGATCTTAAATGTGATTTAATTGATTTTTCTACAAATCTAACTCCGTCATCACCACGTGTTTTGAGTGCTACAAACTCGTCTACTCCTTTTGACGATGCTTTGTGTGGTTCTAGTATGGGGGAAGCCCCTTATGTTCCCTCATCCTTGTCCACCGAGGACGAGATATTCGATCCTGGAATTTCGTGTAAAGGGAAATCTCGGTCTTCCACCGATGCAATAAATGGAAAATCTTTCTATTTGCTTGGTGCGAGTCTACCTCGAGTAGCTCAAACGTTTGTCTTACCAATTGTCTCACCCTTCTACTTCTCATCTCTTTTCTTCAAACTCTTTGAGTTTATGGCACATGTTGAAGTGGCGTTAATTTGTTTTTCCAATGGAAACGAGAACGCCATCTTCGACCCCGGTATTTTGCATCATCTAAGGACTTAGTCCTTTATACCGGTTGCTTTTTGGGCCTTGTTAATCATGTAAGCCCCGCTAAAAATTGACCACACCATGATTTTCCCTAAATGTTCACATTTTAAGGGGATCGAGTCGAGCTCATGACTCGGTAATCAAAAACGAGGTGCCTCGTGGGGGAAATCCCATGCTTATCTTTTATATTCACTAATAAGGGGACTTGTACCCTTCCAACTCATTGTCTCGTGATTGTTTGTGATTGTGTTATCTAGATCATCATCATTGTCTACGATTGAAGACTCTCGTGTTCGTTTACGTGAGCCTCCATCGTTCGTTTGAAGAAGTTTTTCACGAATCCATGACATATCCTTTATTGTTCTAACAATTATCTTTTAGCATAATTAATAAACGGCTTTAGATATATTGTTGATCACCCTTTCCATGCTAGATCCTAAGCATTCGACTCTTCGTCTCTAGTATGGGGGTGTTCCACCTTTAGACTCGAAACATTGAGGACAATGTTTACTTTTAGTATGGGGGGGTGAATAGGTACTTGCTTTGCTACGCCCTCACGTTTTCCAACTTTCAATGTTTTGTTTTGCTAATAAGGCTAAAAATGGCCAAATTTTAAATATTTTTTTTTTTTTTTTTTTTTTTTTAGTTTTCATAGGTGTTTTTAAGACACGAATGTATATTTTCCGATGGGTAGAATAAAAGTTAATTTTTGACTTGATGGGCATTTGGAGCCATTTACATTCCTTAACCCGCTCAATTCAAGTTTTGCTAGGCTTTTATATAGGGAGCTTTAAAACGCGAAAGTCTTAATTCATTCGGGTTAAGAACAAGAACTTTTCGCAAGTTCCTATAATTGATTCTAGAAAGTCACTTATCAAGGGAACTTTAAAATGCATTCTCTAAACTTGAAAAAGTCCAAGAAAGTGCAAGATCCTATAGGTGGCTTGAAAACCCAAAACTTTGATTTGATATAGTCTTAATGAAAGCTAATCCAAATTTGGCTTAATTTTGACTTGCATGGCTAAGTATTCACGAGTCTCTTTAATTAGAAGTCTTTATATAGTGAAGAACGAGAAATGATAGAGTTAGACAAGTGATCATGCTAAACGTAGAACATGAAAGTGTTCTTTCAAAAACTCATATGTTTTTAATTGTGGCTTTTTCTTCCCATAAGATCAATGCATTAGGAATAAATCATAACTGCAATAAGTAAGGTCGTACGATTTGAAAGGTTACTTAGCCTCTAGCGCAAGATCGTTTAAAAGTTGCTCGGGGTTGAATAGAGTTCATAGCCAAGGCATAACTTATTGAAGCGGGACGTGAAGATTGGCGATCATCCAAAAAGGCCCTAACAAGGCATGAGGAGCTCTATTTTTGCTAAAGATCCAAAGATAATGTGAAGTATCATTATTCCTAAATCAATATGAAGGATCGAGACACACGACGAGAAGCAATTACTCCCCTAAAGAATGGAGAAAGTCTATCCAAAAAGACCCTAACAAGGTATGAGGATAAATATATCCAAGTCCGAAAAGGAGGCGGATCGTTGTATATCAAAATCCAAAGTAAAGATTGAAGAAAAATGATGAAGTCGTGGTCCTATATGAAGAATCTCTCAAAAACGTCAAGTGAAGAAATTCCAAAATATGAAGAGAAGACCATAATTTCAAGAACGTCTTCCCAAGATTTGAAGTATGAAGTACATGCCAAATATCGGTCCGAGAAAGGTCTCAAATCGTGAAACGAGTTATGCCAAGATATGAACTTAAGGAGATACACGAGAAGCCGTTTTAAAAGATTTTGTCCTTCGGCTAACTATTGATCAAATCGTGCTACTTTGCTTTCGGACTAATAACTACTCAAATAAGTCAATATGTATCACTTGTGATCCATGACAAATAGCTAAAAAATGCTAGTAACCCATTTCCTTTTATAATAACTAGGATTGTGGGGAGAAAAAGTATTACACAATTTGGACGTATGAGTAGTGTTAGCATTGTGACTTGTACCAACAATGATCTTGTTTTTGCACTTAGCATGGAATGTATGACAATCAAGGATGACGAAGTTTACTCTAAGGGACATTAACTTGTTTCTATTCTTTGACCCTAAAAGTCACATTTTGGTGATGAAAATCATACATTATGTCTTTACACATTATCGTAGTATGTTGCAAGTCTTTTACTCTTCAATAAAGGTTAATAAAATTGAACTTTGGTGATGCTTAGATACTTTATTCTAGCATTGCGTGAGGGCACGGCAATGGCTTAGTATGGGGGAGTGATGAGATGGCATTTATACATGATCTCATCGTTCTTTTCGGGCTTTAAATGCATAAAAATGTCATAAAATACCATATATATGCTTGTGTTTGTTTACTTGTGTATTTTAGGTATGGATATCGTGAAAAAGACAAAAGATCACAAGATACAAGGAAAAACGAACACGAGAAACGAAGCCGTACAATGAACCGGGCCCTAATCATGGAATTTTCAACAAATACCCTTGAAGACTTGAAGACAAAACAAGATTGATCCTCCATTATTGAAGAAATGACACTTAAAACCCTTGTATATTAATAATTACAAGTTTGGTCCCTTAAGTTTGTCAAAATTGCAAAAAGGTCCTTCAACTTTGAAGAAATGACAAGATTGGTCCCTCAACAAAATCAATTTGTCATTTATGGTCCCTCATGAAGATTAAGAAGCAAAGAAGACCTTTGAAGATCAAGATAGTCCAAGATCAGCCCTTGAAATTACTCAAAATGGCAAAAATACTCCTTGATAACCTTTGTGTGAAGTTTGGTGCCAAAAGTGTAAAAAGGTGAAAGATATTAACAAAGCAAATCGGGTTTTAGGGCTGAAAGACTTTAATTGCCACAATTTCCAAAAGACAAGGGCTGAAGTTGCATACTTTCAAACATTCAAATAAAAACGCGCCTAACACTACCTGTTCCCCCAAAATCGGATCTAAAGGAGTTACTGTTCACTTTCACCCCACCCAGAAATTACCTCAACGTAAACAAGGGTAAAATGCAATTAATCTTGCACACACTTGATTCACACCCACTGAAACCCATCCCACGCACAAAAACCCCAATCCCACGCGTGTGGACCCTACCCCCAATTCCCCATTCCACCAATCAGCTTACACCTTGATCCCCAAGTACTATGACGTGTCCCAAATCAACAGTGGAGATGCATTGCTTCATCACAACGCAAAAACAAACGTCCAGGATCAAAATGTGACAACTCATCACTCAAAACCGTCAAGGGCATTTTAGAGATTTCTAGTGATTAGGGTTTTGTGTTTAAGCAGCCTAGAATGTTCATTAGACTAGTATAAATAGAGTCATCAACCTGTGATGACCCTTTGTTCCAGTTTTTTAGCTTCTCACTTGTAATTCCTTTTTTATGAAATAAAAGTTTGGTGTTTGAGAAAAATCAAGTGTAATTCCTTTTTAGGTTTATAAAAAGTTGTGTATTGTGTTGAAGCTAAGATTCTGAGTTCCACTTTGTTATTTGGTGAAGTAATTTTGATTTTCAAAATTTTATAAAGGTTTCTGAAATTGAGATTTTTTTGGTAAGAAATTTGTTTCAGGTTTGGATGTTAAGAGGTAAGTTTTAATTAGTGACTAAGAGGTTATTAAAACGTTTTGAGAAGTGTTAAAAGGTTTTGGATAAGTTTTAAAAAGAAAGAAAAAGAAACAGAAAGATAGTTTATGCTTGTTGTTTTGTTTTGCTTTGATCTGTCTTAAACAGGTGTGGAAGGTTGTTGATCCAAGGATCTGCACCAACCCCAGTTGGTAAGGAGGTGGATTATACATCCACTAGGGCCTTGGATGTAAGGCCCTAAGGTATTCTCTTTTCCCTTTTGAAAAATTTCAGAAAAAGTTCAGAAAAAGTGATATGCATGATTGTTTGATTATGTGTGTTATAGCTGCTTGATTTGTGTTTATGTGGTGTCATACGCATGCTAGATGCTAAGGGAAACAATTTGATTAGGTTTTAAAGTGTTTTGGTGTGTTAAAAGTTGCTTAGAGAATTTTAAAAGGGTGTTTGGAAACGTGTTTAAGCAGGGCAAAAGGATTTGATTTCTGTTTACATAAGTGTTAGACAGCTTCAATAAGGTTGAGTTAGGTTTGTTGGTAGTTTTAGTTCAATTTAGTGCAAGATTAGAAGGAATTGGTGTGTTTGAAAAGGAAAAGAGTAGCTCAATTCTGCATATCCACTAATCTGCTCATTTTTCATGATTTTTGGTGCATGATTTTGTGAAAGCTGTTAAGCTCTATGCTATTTCAGGGTTTGATTTGGTTTGTATGTCAGTTTGAGACTTTGTGTGCTTAATTTGGGTCTTTAAATCTCAATAGGGTGCTAGAAATAAGCTCATAAGTCCCCTGACCTGCATAATCTGTCACAGCAACTTGAATTGGCTTTGATGTGCATTTGTTTGCTCATTTGGTGTTAGTGTGCTTGTTTGCTGCTTATATCTTGACTCCTTGTGCTTCAATAAGCACAAGGGTGCCTTTGTTTCCATCAAACATCCACAAAAACAAACAGCCAAGCCCTCTTGGCTCAAAATTTAACAAGTGAACCAAATTCCACTTGTTCATCAGAAACTTGAAAGACCTGGATACATTTTGGTCCTTGATTTGGCTTAATCAGTGCTAAAAAGGTGAACTGGATTGAGTTTTCTAAGCTAACTAGTGTCAGTTTTGGTTTTAAAAAGAAAAAATAAAAAAAAAATAAAAGCAAAAAGGTAGCCCGCAACGGACTCGAACCCTAGACCTCTCGCTGGAGGGTTAAGGGAACTACCATTGATCTAGACTCCTTTTTACGTTTATGTTTGTTTTCATTACTTATTTAACCCATTTTCTTTCTAGCTTATTTATATAAAAGCCGTGGCTTATTTCCCCTTTTCCAGCTTATTTACTTTGTGATTTTAGCTTATTTGAATTTTCCTAGGACCTTTATAGGATTTAAGACTTTTCTAGCTAATTTTTATATTTTTCCCTTTATTAGATTATTTTCTAGAATTTATTTATTATACGTTTTTTATTAAATCATTAAAAAATAGAAAAAAGATTTTTAATTTTTAGGAAAAATAATTTTTAGTTTTTAAAATAATATTTTGAGGTTTACAGCTTATTAGGTTTTCATTTTGGCTTATTTTTAATTTTATAAGATTTTAGGATTTTTTAGCAACTTTAAACATTTTTATAAAATTATTAAAAAGGTTTTAGGAGCTCTAATTTGTGTTTATCTCTTAGTTAGAATATTTAGGATTTTTGAAAATTTTTTAGAATTTATTTTGAGAACTTTTTATTTTTAGCATTATTTTAATATTATTTTATTATTAAAATTTCAAAGTTTTATTTTTCTTTATTTTTCATTTTTCCTAGGTTCTTTAGCATTAATTAAGACCTTTTCCATTTTTAGAATATTTTTATAGCTTTTAGATTTATTTTTATAATTATTTTAAGTTTAATTAGGTTTTAATCATTTTAAATCATTTTTAGAGTTTTAAAAATAGTTTTAATAGCTTTTAATTTCTAGAAAATTACTTTTTAGTCTTCTAATAATATAAGTTAAGTAATTATTCATTAAAATCATATTTTAAACATTTGAATTAGTTATATTTAATTTTAGGGCTTTAATTAGCATTTAAAATTAAATATTTAATTAATAAAAGGTTTTAAAATATCTTTGTTGGATTTTTATCTTTATTTATATTATTTAAGACTTGTTTTTAGCCTTTTTGATATTTTGTTTTTGGTTTTAGTATTATAATTTTTAATTTGGGTAGTTTTTCACGACCTTACGTATTTTACGTCGTAGTTTAATTTTAACGTAACCGTCTTTTCATCCTCTCATCCCCATTCTTCTCAATATTAATCTCAAATAAATACAAGTTAACTCACAACACATATACCTCCTTGGGAAACGAACTTTCTCTCTTTTTATTTGATTAAGGGTCATTAGTGTTGATTTTTTCTAAAATCATCACTCGATACTTACCGCTCATATACGTTCTTTTGTTTTCCTAAACAAGAGTCGTATTTTACCACAATCAATTGTCCTGATGGAAAACAATGTGGAATGTATTTAGGAGCCTTAGCATCGCTGTACATAATCTAGTATGAATGACGGCTTATCGTAGCATGGGTTGCTGTTAATAGTCCATAGACAAAGTCATATTTAACTCCCACCTGTCAGAGGGAAGTGCGTTAGCAGAGTGGATCCTACCGTCATACTGAATGACTGAGTTCGCATACATGGATGACACGAATCGCGTCCTTATGGTCATGGATATATATGAAATATGAGATCAAGTAATGAATGTTCCATGCTAATACATGGATTAAAACGTAGTAAACTTTACAGAATGACCTTCGCCTGCCTCCTGCAGAACAAACACTGAGTGTTCAAACATGAACAATACTCCGATGATGATGCTGAAATTCTTATAGCCTGATTTATTCATGACACATCAGAATGCTTATACCCCTTGGAGGGCATCCTGAATTACTCAGGGCGGTTTCAGATGATAAATGCGAGTCATGTGTCATGACTCGTGTCTTGAGGGGATATGCACATGACATCTGTCTTGACAGGTATCTTCAACATATTCGTGGGACATGTGTCTTGACGGATGTCTTGACATAAGTCTCGATATGTGAAACAAATGAAATTTTAAAGTCTTAGGTCCTCATGTCAAAATTTGGCGGATCGGTTGGACTGCTAATCCTGTGTATTTTTTATCACATCCGTAACCGAAGTTTCGTCGTTATACTCTGAGTGTTTGCTGTCACGGTAGTTGTTACTGCCTCCTTACATGTCAGTTTCATGATAGTGATAGTTATGACTGTGATTCATGTAACTTTTCAGCTGAGTGGCCGGCTTGTACCGGTTTCTACTCGTATGTTGGAAAAGACAACTGGACAGCATGTGACGTACCATCTGAAAAGGTAAGAATATCGAATGAAACGTTACATCTGGTGGGTTAACAAAATTCTAGTTGGGTTGCTCTGATCTATCACCTTCTTCCTTGTTTGGTAAAATCGTCAAGTTGAGAGCGGTATCATCTTTTAAATCAACATTTGTGAGAAAATGTCTGAGAAAATTAAAAATGGATTAGTATCACACGGGGAGTGCGGTAACTGGAATATCTGGAGTATGGTACATGAAGTAAACATGAAACATGGTACATGGAGTACACATGGAATTCACATGAGGTGGTCAATATGGTGTTAATCATCTGACATGATCAAAGAACACTTAATAGCCTAGCTAATTTAACATGGAAATAATTTAGTCGCTTAAGAGGTACAAAACGCGATTAAGTAGGATTTTAATGATTGGCAGCATGAAAACATGATCAATGAAAACCAACCATGATTATCATGAAAGCATGACTAAATACAATTTATCAATGTCTAACGTGAAGCAAAATCAACATGAAGGAACACGGAACAAAATTTCTTCAATGAGCATAAAACATCATCAGCATGAAAACAAAGTTAACCATGATAGCATGACAACATATTTGATATAAATCGTAATAATAATGAGGGAACGTGCAAAGCTATGACTGAAATGGATTAAATTTTGAAAGTTAATAGTGTGGAAGACTATGAGTTGTTTCATAATGCAAACAATACAACATAAATGATAGGTCTGAAATAATATGAGATGAATATAAAATGAATGAACGATGTATAAAGAAATGAGAAAGTTTATAATGCATGAAACAGTTTAAAATACATGATGAAGTTTATAATACTTTTATATGAGCGAGGGTGAACGCCTGTGGGTCGTTTCACCAAAACAAAAGACATAGAGGGGGACGCCAATGGGTCGGTCCCAAAGTTAAAAGTTTCGACTAAAGCACATGCGACTAAATAGGGACAGTCCTGTACCAACCCATACTTAGTCATAAACCTGCGATAATGAGATCAACGCATGAAATAAATACATGAAATGAATGAATGCAAACCAACTGTCTAAACATAACGGAAAAGCATGTGACTAAGTATGAACTACTATGGTTCAACCCATATTAGTCAACATTCGCAAGAAACATTGCGCATAAAATAATGACATATAACTAAGTATGGATGACGGTTGTTCGATCCAAATTAGTAAAATAATTCCGAAGAAAACATCATGGTTAAAAACAACGAGGTTCTGAAAATATCAATACGTGGAAATTAGACGTCGGCTTGATGCTAAAAATATCAATACGTGGAATATCAGACGGAGGCTTGGGAAGATCCTGGTGACTACCCCACTAGTCACAGGTCAAGTCTTAGAGCCTACAAGTCAAAACCTTGGGCTCTGATACCATAATTGTAACACCCCATTTTGATAAATGGAATATCACAGGATAATTATGGCGTGTCATCAAATCATGCAAGGTAATATGTCATAAACATACATGACCAAAGGGAAAACCGAAATCAAACATCAGTTCCCATACATAAGCCCAAAACATAATTAAAATAAATAAAATAAGGAAAGACTAAACAAGCATAAATATATGAAGGGAAAGGAGAAGAAGTCTAAGGTAGCTCCCATCCTATGCATGACCTCCAAATGCTCAAGTCTAACCCTGGGTACCTGCCGTTTGGGACATGGAAAAAAGTAACGGCTGAGCAATACGCTCAGTGAACGGATATATAACATAGCATGAATTGCATAATGAATAGCAGCAGAAATGAATAAGTCTTGGGAAAACCTAGGAATATAACATGATTAACTGATTCTAGTTCTGAAAGTACAACATATGTTTACTTGTAAAATCTGTATTAGTTTACTGTACCAAAATAGCCAATATAGGTCATGAGGTCAACAACATACATGAATACATAGAGGGGTGACCTCGTCATGCAATTAGAGGGGATGCCTCTAATTAATCTGGTAATGAGTAGGAGGGATCAGCTCCTTGTGAAGGATGCAAGGCACACACCACATTCACCATGAAATCCTGATTGAAACTGAACCTAGGATGCACCCATACGCCCCACATGATAATAATAATAATAATATAATGGCCAAATAACAGAAAGGGACGCCATGAGCTATCACTCCGCTGTGGTGAAGTCATAACACTAGTGCCTTTAGTGTTATGGTTATGGTACCTCCATAACTAGGTGAAACTAGTCATGCATGTATATGGCTAAGGTAACTAATAAAACATAAGCATTTAAATCTGTAACTACTGGGAAAATATTTGGCTGCATACGGGAAATCCTCATGAAGGAAGAGATTGTCCTTATTGAAGGACGGGAAATCCATACCTTGTGTCAAGTAGAAGCTAATGAAAACGATGAAGACTACTCCGCCTTGACGAATAATACTACATAAGAAATATGGACATGCATGAGTTGTCTGAATTACGTGTATTTTACTAGTTCTGAGTGTTCTTAGCTTAGTATACGTATTTTGTCCTGTTTTTATTGTTTTACTGAGTATTCTGTAGTTATTCTGATGTTGTTTTAAGTATTAATCATGTATTAAAGTATTATAATACTTGTATTGTAATACTAAGTAACTTTCTAAAAATAGAAGGTTTCCATAAATAGTAAGTTTCTAAAAATAGAAAGTTTCCAAAAATAGTAAGTTCCCATGATTAGAAATAAGCTGGATTATAAATAATAAGTAAAGTTTGAATAGTATAACACAAGTCACGGTTATAGCTTATTAATTACATAACTGGTTAATTAATTAAACTATACGTTATATGGAATTTAATTAAAAAAATACAAGTTTTAATTAAATTAAGCTAAGTAAAATACTTTAGGTTATACATGTAATATTAATTTTAATATTTAACATAAGTCATGAAATTAATTAAATTAACAATTCTAGTAATTAATTTAATTAACACGTTTTCTTATTTTAATTATTTCCCGAAACCCGAGTTCGTGTTTTAAAAATTAACCCGAGCCCGTACCCCGTGTTTCTTAATAAGACGAGCCAAAACCAAACCCCGTCAGTGGCTACCCAGCCTAGCCGATTGCCACTGACTTCATAAACTCACCACCGGCTCTAGCCGGTGATTCCCACTGTCAACCCAAAACACACCCCGACTTAAGTCGGGGTTCCCACTGTTGAGTCGAGAGTGGCACCGGCTTAGGCCGGTTGCCACTATTTTGGTTCCGGTCCAAAATTAAGTCCCACCGAGACCTTGGAGGGGTCTCGTTGACACTAACTATACTTAAACAATAACATAAACATACCTCGACCTATAGTCGGGGTCCTTTGGTCTAGGGTCCGAACAAAACAACCAAACCGAGCCCTTTGTGGGTCTCGGTGGTGTCAGATCAAAACAACTCGAGACCTATAGAGGTCTCAGTTGGGTCTCGGCTACCACAAAACCGAACCAAACAACCCTAAACATCATGGTTTAATTATTTAACATGTTTTCTTGATTAGTTCTTATGATCATAACATGAATTAATTAAAAAGAATTAAAAGAACTAGGTTAATGATTTTACCGTTGACGTGGAATGAAAAGGTTATTGATCACGAACACGTACAACCCAAAATTCATAATCAAAATTGTCTAGAACACCTAGTTGGTGTTGATGTGGCCGAAGGCTAGAAGGAACAAGGGAGAGAGTTTCTTGTAAACCTAGAATAATGAAAACAAATCCCCTGGTTATTTAGTTATTTTGGGTCATGGGCCAAAAGGCCCATTTCTTTCCTCTCTTCTTGATTAGCCGCGGCATGTGGGGCCTATAACGGAAACCCGAAGCTTTTCCATGTTAGATAAATTAGTCGTGTATGTTCGTGAATTAAATGTCGTGTATTTGGTAATCGTGATCGTGTCACATTTATAATATTCATGATTGTTCGCTAATAATGTCGTGACACGTGTATTAATATTATAAATGGAAAGTTTTATTTTTATCGTGTTTTTGTGTATTACTGTTCACGTGTACTGTTAATAGGATTTTAATGCGGGTTTTACACGTAATCCATTCACAACCATTGAAAATGTCCAACAACAGCTCGAACTCAGATACAAACAATCATGCAATCAAGTACAAGAAGCTGAAAGCAAAAGAGCGATGTATGGAACATTTCAAGCAACTTTAGTCACACCTTCAGATTCTTTCAAATGAACTCATCACAAGAACTAATATGGCAATCGAATACAACCAGCTATTCATTCTACTACTTTGTCAAGAGGTTGGAACATTCAACATCGCGTTCACAGTCTACATGATTCAACTTCACATGCAACTTGAAAAGGATGATTTTCAAGAGGATGAATCCATGGCAGCCTTTTTAGTTCTCTACAATCAATTTCAGCATTTCCTTGAGTCAAAGGACAAGGCATTCTATCTTTACGAGTTCAAAGAGAAACTTCGTCATCACATCAATAATGTCAAGAAGTCCATTGCTGAAAGAACACGTCATGAACGACAATTTGAAAGAAGGGTGACAAAAAGACTTGTTTGGAATACGCTTTTACGTATATAGAAAGGATCTGTCGCTCCAAAGATAGATTCAAGTATTGGGCTCGTGATCAAATATGTAAACATATAGCCCACCAAAGCCCACATGTAGGGTGGCTATATAAACCCCCTCCTAGCATGTTAGGAGGGGTTGAACACTTTGATTTTCACACATTCTATCTTTCTTCTATTCTCTCTCTACCTTTCTCTCTCTAGTTCTTCTTATTTCCATCCTTCAATATATAAATCATAACATTGCTAAATCCTAAGAAAAGATGATTCTACAATTGGTATCAAGAGCTATGGTTGCATCTTAGGATTTGCATGATTTTTTATCTATTGATTTGGTGTTCAAAAAGTGACGAAATTTATATTTTGATTTGATCTTATCATTCTGTTATTGTCTCAAATTTTTTTCTTTCACTTTCTTTTATTATTAATCTTTTATCGAGTTTCTTATCTCGATATGGGTGTTTTTTCTTGTCGCAAACATAAAAAATATCAGTTTTTTATATAGTTTTTTTAATTATTTATTTATTTTCTGAAAAAGTTTCTCTTGTCCAGTTTAGTATCGGAAAAGGGTTTTACTTTCTGACCTTTTTCCGACCTTTTTCCGACAGTTTCAAGTCTTGTCTCATTCCGATACTTTTTCTTTTCTGATATTATTCCGATAAGTTTTCAGATACCACTTTCCGACAGTTTCACTTTCCGACAGCTCTTTCTGATGGTTTGAAGTTTTCTATTCGCATTCCGATAGACAATTTTTTTCTTATTCTAATGGCATTCCGTCAGTTAAACATTCCGATGGTTTTTATTTGTGACATTCCGATGGAAACGTAAGTTGGACTAGACTCGAATACATCACATTTCTTAATCAAAAACCCATATCCCAACCCACGAAAACACCTTCGAACAAAAGACTCGACCAAAACTACTAACTCAACATACCAAAAACCGTCTCGCCAAAAGACAAGACTAAACAAAGCCCACAATCAAACCGACTCGACTTGACTAACACCATCAAGACTCGACACAACACTCGACCTCAACCTCGCCAACATCAACACTGACTCGAATAAAAAACCACTCCAAAACTCAGATTACCAAATCACACATAAACAATCTCTCAACATCTAATCACAACTTGTTTCACTCGACTCATCCAACAGACTAAATGTAAAACCCGCATGCTTTTACCATGAATAGTGCCCTTAAGATCGTACGTACATGATTAGAACTTTCCTTTTATAGCACGTTACGTTTCACGTATAAGAATTACAAGTATTACGTACGTGTTAGAACACGATAAGTATTTATTACGTATGAACATACGATAATTATTCCAATAATAATTATAATCACGAACATGCGATCCTGAAATCATGAACGTAATTTAATCACGAGCTAATATTATTTACGTATATATATTTATTACGAACACGAATAAATATATTAGGTCACGATCAATAATTAATTAGAACATGTAAAACACGAACACGAGAACACACTATAATATTTAGACATGAGAAAAGTACGGGTTACCCCATGTAAGGCCCCTACCCGTGGCATACACAAGAACATAGGCTTAGCCCATGCAAAATTAACTAACTAGGGGGTTAAGGTAAAAACTTGTTTCACTTTTCACAAAATCAAGAAAATAATTAAAACCCTGAAAGTTTTTCTCCTCCTCCTTTGTCCTCTTGGCCACCGGATTCAACAACACCACAAGGGTGTTTCGGGTTGATTTTGATCTTGGAAATCTTACAAGGATTCGTGTGTGTTCATCCTCATTTGATTCACGTATTCGGTATAACCTTTTTAACCTTTTCTTTTATGTTTTGATTTAATGAATCACATAAAATCATGATGTTTTTAATAAACTAATTAAAAACAATTATTTAAACATGTTAATGATCATGGGGTAAATCAAATCAAGGGTTTTAGGGGTGTTTGTTCCTAGCTGACGCCTAACCGAGCCCCATGGAGGTCTCGGCTTGGCTTATTACGCACCACCGAGACCATATGGTCTCGGTATGCTGGTGGTGGTCCCACGGCAGCAGCCAAAATAAGGGGAACCCCGACCTTGGTCGGGGTTTGGTGTTAGTTACGGGTCCGGTTCATGGTTTTAGTCACGGGTCCGGTTCATGAATCATTTTTTTCAAGGCTTATGATTTTACTAGTTATGTTTAGACTTAAATTAAATTAATAAAAATATGGCATGATTAATTTAATGTACATGACTTAGGTTATAAATTTAATTATTAGATCATGAATTTTAACCTAAGTATTTATATTTAATTAGACTTTATAATTAATTAATTATTTAAAACCATGACTATAATTAATTAATTAACATGACTTAGGTTATATTATTAATAGTTAATAATACATGTTTTAACCTAAGTATTTTACATTTATTTAATTAAAATCAAGTTATATTTAATTAAATACTTTTAACCTATAGTTTATTTAATTTACACGTAATAATTAATAAACTATACTTTATAATCACATGACTTAGAATAATAATCAGAAAAACATTTATGCTTATATAATTAGCTTATTTAACCAGCTTATATCTATTTATGGAAACTTTTTATTTTTAGAAACTTATTTAATTAAGGCAGTTAATCTATTTATGGAAACTTTCTATTTTTAGAAACTTATTTATTTTAAGCAGTAATTCTATTTTTGAAAACTTTCTATTTTTGGAAACTTTTAATTTTTGGAAACTTTCTATTTTTGGTAACTTTCTATTTTTGGAAACTTTCTATTTTAGGAAACCTGCTATTTTTAGAAACTTACTTATTATTACACAACAAGTATAATAATAGATGAAATACAAGTAATACTTAATAAGAATAGACAGAATATAAGATAAACACAGTATAAAGCTTAAAATAGTAAACCATGACATGAACATATAAAACAAGCCAAGACATGATATAAAACCAGTTACATATTTAGTAATCAGATACTTATACACGTATATATTTATGTAACGTTAGTGATACCGAAGTAGGACTCTCTTCCGTTCGTCTTCTTCGTTCACTGGACATAAGGTACGGATTCCCGTCCTTTCAGTATGGACATTCTTTCCTTATTAGGATTCCCCGTATGCAGCCAACTGTTTTCCCATAGTATAAGTTTATATGTTTGATTTTCTTATGTTTAATTAGAATACCTAAAGCCATATACATGCATGACCAGTTTCACCTAGTTATGGAGGTACCATAACCATAACACTAGAGGCACTGGTGTTATGACTTCCCCACGGCGTAGTGATTACTCGTGGCGTCCCTTCAGCTTTTGGCCATATTATTATATTTATCATGTGGGCGTATGGGTGTATCCTAGTTACATGTTTTCAGCAGATTACTCAGTGTGAATGTGGTGTGTGCCTTGCATCCTTCACAAGGAGCTGATCCCTCCTACAAAAAAAACAAGTATATTAAATTAGAGGCAGCCCCTCTAATTTGCATGACGAGGTCACCCCTCCAAGTATTCATGCACGTTGATTTTCATGACCTATATTGGCTAATGGTAAAATTTGTTAAACAGTTTTTACAAGATAAACATAAGGCTTTTCAAACTATAATACCAGTTTTACTAAGACTTAACCGGGTTATCCCAGACTTAGTTTCTTCCGCTATTATATGCGTATATGCTTATATTATTCATGCTTTATTTGTACATCCGTGCACTGAGCGTATTGCTCAGCCATTTTCCTTTTCATGTTCCCAAAACGGCAGGTATTCAAGGACGCTCTTAGACTTTAAGCGTACGTGCATATGGACTGGAAGCTTTCTAGCCTTTCTTTACTTTGTACATTCTCTATACTTTGATACTCTTTCCATTGACATTGTTTAGTCCTTTCATTTACAGTACTTATGTTTGTGTGTGATGAGCTTTACTTTTGGACTACCGATGTTTGATTCCGGTATTTCCTTTTATGTTCATGTAATGTTTTAGACATTTATCCTTGTATGCTTTGATGACACGCCATAATCACGCGTGACGTTCCATTTATCAAAATGGGGTGTTACAATTATGGTATCAGAGCCAAGGCTTCGACCTGTAGGCTCTCAAAACATGACCTGTGATTAGTGGGTAGTCACTATGGTCTTCCTAGAACTGACAGCCGGTTTTCATGCATTCATCATTTTCATGCATACATATATATGTCATTATCGCAGGTTTATGACTAAGTAATGGTTGGTACAGGACTGGTCCTATTTAGTCGTGTTGGGCCAATGAAAGTTTTAACTATGACCCAGTCTAGATTTGTTTAATTAGACTAAGTGTTTGCTGATCGCTGAGAGGACCAGCGACAGAGACTAGACCAGTGGAAGGCAAAGCCTCAGCTGGCACACTAGGAACATTCAAGTCAAAGACAACGTCAGAGAAGTCGAAGATAATCTGAAGTCAGACTCACCAGCGATTATGAATAGCTGGGATGTTTAAGGAATGTACTAGTGTTCAAGGATCTCTGAGTTGACAACACTCAGAGATCACTTAAGAACCCTAGAGTCTGGGTTAAGCAAAGCTTACCCAATCCTTTATAGTTTAGGCGGGAGAATCTACCAAGTGTTTTGAGCGGGACAAAACAAGAGATTCAAGATAAAGCCTAGTACGACCTAGTGGGACAAAAGGTAAACAGTTGGCAGAACTGTTCACCTAAAGTTGGTTAAAGGTATGTCTCGATTTAGACATGCATTTAATACGTTGTACTCTTCCATTCAGAAGGTGACACGTATCAACTACTCCCACTAAGGAAGCAACCTCGTACACTATAAATAGGAGTGAGAAGGAAGAATTAACTCAACCCTTGTGCTTGGATAATCTATCTAAGTTAATTCTCTCCTTGGAACCGCTGAGCCCTCAGCTGTCTACCAGCGTCTCATTGGTTCCCTTGTAAACTTGAGTCTCGAATCTAGTTTACTTGTTTCTAGGGTTCATATCTTGTTGTCATTCAACGAGTGTATTCATAGCACTTTGTAATACTTTGTTTATAATACTTAATAAAGCATTACGCGTTTGAAAAGTATTTCATTGTGTTTCGTGGTTAAAAGAGTTATAGTTTATCAACAATTGTCATATTAAGGGACTTTCAATTGGTATCAGAGCGGTTTGATTTATAAAACTTTTCATAAACCGTTCTAGTTTTTAAAATCAAGATCTTAATATGGCTGATAATATACCTCCTCCACCTTTTTGTCAAACCAGTTTAGGTACCACTTCGACCACCATTCCGGCCACCACATCTACTACCATGCCTACACCAGTTGTAAGCACTGGAAATAATGATGATGACCTTCCCCAACTACTTGATGTTAGAGGGGGGTCACATGTGTCCAATGTACCAGCATTCGATGAAGAGGATTTCTCTAGTTGGAAAAGTGAATTTCTTATATATTTAGATGGCTTAGAACCCTTCTTGATAGAAATCTTAGAAAATGGTCCATATTTACCACTGGCCGTTTCCTCTACCCCTGAGAGACCCATTAAGAAACCTGCTAAGCAATGGTCTCCTACGGATAGACGTCTGGCTAACTAGGACAAGAGACTCAAAAGTATCATAGTCTCTTGCCTACACAAGAACATTATGAAGTCCATCATTAAATGCAACTCTGCTAAAGAGATTGATACAATGATTTTGTATTGGTTCAGATTAAATCTCGGTATCTTTCGAATTGATTACAGCTCAAAGTGGAATAGTTGTTCTTGGTACAAAAAGGGTTGTGATTTTCTATGCTACTAAAAAAGATCAAATGCATGAAATAGAGAAAATAAGCCAAAAATAACTAATAAAAAAAAGTTCTGAATGAAGGAAAAAAAAGTTCTGAATGAAGAGAAAATAAGCCAAAAATAACTAATAAAAAAAGTTCTGAATGAAGGAAAAAAAAGTTCTGAATGAAGGAAAAAAAGTTCTGAATGAAGGAAAACGTTCTGAATGAAGGAAAAGTTCTGAATGAAGGAAAAAGTTCTGAATGAAGGAAAAAGTTCTGAATGAAGGAAAAGTTCCGAATGAAGTAAAAAGTTCCGAATGAAGGAAAAAGTTCCGAATGAAGGAAAAAGTTCCGAATGAAGGAAAAAGTTCCGAATGAAGGAAAAAGTTCCGAATGAAGGAAAAAGTTCCGAATGAAGGAAAAAGTTCCGAATGAAGGAAAAAGTTCCGAATGAAGGAAAAGGTTCCGAATGAAGGAAAAGTTCATCCGGAACCTGGGAACATAAAAACAGTCGTTTACCCGAAGAACAAGGAAACCAATTTTGATCCAAAATTCACCAAGTTTTTCACCAAGTTTTTCACCAAAAACTTAAATAAACTAATCACAAAGCATCTACTAACCATAAACTACAAATCCCATCAACAAAAACACAAAACCCAACAACTTTTGAAGATCAAATCAATCAAATAAAAACTTGAAAACTTGAAATAAAAGATGATGATGAACAAGATGAAATGGAAAGATTAAACAAGAACTTGTATTGATGATTAATGTTGTAACAATCACAAAACAAGAATTAAAATTACAAGATTAAAAATCAAAGATCAAGATCACCAAACACCCTAGTGGTGTTGGTGATGATACGAACTAAAAGGGAGAAAAAAGGGGAGGAGAGGAAAAACTAAAAGCTGGCACTAAGTGTGTGAGGTGTGGTCTTTATATAGCCTTGTCTTTTGGTTGGTGAGTGGGCTTTCTCCCGTTCTTCTTGTCTTCTCGTCTTTTCAGAAAAGTTGACGTTTTCGATTCTGATTCGGGATTTGTTGTCGATTAAATTCAACTCGTCTTTTAATTTCTTCGTTTAATAGACTTGAGTTTCTTCGACTTATGTAAATCTTCCATCTTTGGTCCTTTTCTTCGATAAATCTTCGAATAGGCCCAGTGACTTCAAATCTTGTGCATCTCTTGGACAATAGACTTTATCTTGAGTCTTTTTCTTCAGTAAAACCCGTGCAATCCCATGTTTTCTTTAATATTCATCCGGTTGGCTCTGAAAGCACAATAAACACAAAAACCACGCATAATTCCAAACAAATGATATTAAATACGTGTTTTGGTCTCGTTTTAGCCAGAATTAAGTGGTAAAAGGATGGGTGTTTACACCCTTATCAAATCCCCTACACTTAACCATTGCCATGCCCTCATGCAATGCTTAGTGATAAAGCAAATTTACACTTTTCTCATAATTAATCAACCTTGGCCTTATTCAAATACTACTAAACAAAAATTAAAGTACTAAAAGGAGTTAAAACTTTAAAGGAAACAAAAGGATAGAAAACCATTTTCACTTGAAAATAGCTACATGGAAATAACTTGCAAAGAGATCAAGGACTTACATTAGGGCTTTGGTGCTGCGTAGATTTATCACCCTCAAGTTTCACGTTCCCCAAACTAAGCTTAAAAACGAGATCATTGTTATTATAAGTTAGCAAATCAAACACTTACACACATGGCTTAATTAAATGCTTAAACTCCCTTATACCTAGGTGTATCTCTTATATTTTATTTTTGTCTTAGAATGATCATGAAGATGCATTTTTGGACTTATTTTGATAGTTTATTTAGGCTGAAAGCAAAGTAGGACGATTTGATCAATAGTTAGCTAAAGGACAAAATCTTTTAAAACCGCTTCTCGGGATATCAAAAAGTTCATATCTTGGCATAACTCGGTTCACGATTTGAGACCTTTCTCGGGCCGATATTTGGCATGTACTTCATACTTCATATCTTGAGAGACGTGCTTGAGATAATGGTCTTCTCATCGTTCATAGAGTTTCTTCGCTTGGAGACTTTTGAGAGGTACTCCAACTTTGTTGACCACGACTTCATGAATATTTCTTCAATCTCTATTTGGGATTTTGAGATACAACGATCCGCCTCCTTTTCGGACTTGGATCTATTTATCCTCATACCTTGTTAGGGTCTTTTTGGATAGACTTCTCCATGATCTTTATGGGAGTTGATTGCTTTTCGTCGTGAGTCTTGATCCTTCATATTGACTTTGGGAATAATGCTTTTCACATCACCTTGGATCTTTAGCAATAAAATGGAATCCTCATGCCTTGTTAGGGCCTTTTCGGACTCGCCAATCTTCGCGCCCCGCTTCATAAGTTATGCCTTGGCTATGAACTCTTATCATTACCGAGCAACTTTTAAACGATCTTGGGCTAGAAGCTAAGTAACCTTTCAAATCGTACGACCTTACTTATTGCAGATAAATTATTAGCAAGTGATGGGAGAAAAGGCAAATAGTTACACCAAGTGAGCTTGTGCAAGAATACCGACTTATAATTGACTCTATCATTTCTCGTCCTCCACAATTTAAAATCTCAAGTAATGAGACTCGTGGATACTTAGCCTAATAAACCAATTAAGGTCTACATGGTTAAGGATACTAGCTAGAATAAACTTAGATAAGTCTATTCGGGTTGAGTCAAAATAAACGCAACGGGCCTAATATGTCAAAGACTTCTAAAGTAGCTACACCACTTTATTAATATTTTTGATTTTATTGCGGGATATATACATATGAAAGCAAAGATAAAAATTTAAAAATTACGACTAAGTGGCCAAAGTTAATAAAAAATTTGAAAAATGTTGAAAAATAGGATTTTCTGGTTAAATGAAGGCATTTTCATGGAAAAGTCCACTTAAAACTTCGATAGAAGTCCAGTCCCCCCTACACTTAAGATAAACATTGTCCTCAATGTGTAAGCATGTGGGAAAGTCTCCCCTACACTTATGACATTGTGCACGTTGGTTAACTCAAGTTAAGGAAGAGACGACTAAAGTGATCAATTTCAAATGTGAGTATGAAGAAAATTGAATCACGATAGTTGAGAGATAGAACCGGATTTTGGATAACACGGGAGCACGGTTCTTCAAAGATTCCAAGAGTGCACTTATCCCTATAATCACATCACCACACAAAGACAAACACGTATAGAAGTCCCCCTACACTTAGGAGGTTAAAACATAAAGGATAGATACTCGGGCTGCCTCCCGAGGAGCGCTTGTTTTTGATAACCGAGTCACGAGCCTGACTCAACCCAAAATTAGTTCATGGGGAACGTGGTGAGGGATGGAATCACCTCCTGAGAGGTGTCCTCACCAAAGTACAACTTCACTCGTTGGCCATTCACCTTAAAATTAGGTCCATTAGGTTGAGCGAGCTCGAGAGTACCATATGGAAACATTTGGGCAATGGTGAATGGGCCGGACCAACGAGATTTGAGCTTTCCCGAGAAGATTTTCAACCGAGAGTTAAAAAGTAAGACTTTGTCTCCAACATGGAACTATCGGTTCTTAATCTTAGAGTCGTGAATGAGCTTAGTCCTTTCCTTATAGATTAAAGAATTTTCATAAGCCTCATTACAGAGTTCATTGAGCTCATTGAGTTGGATCTTGCGTAGGTCACCGGCTTTGTTAATATCAAAATTGGCCCACTTCAAGGCCCAGTAAGCCTTGTGCTCCAACTCAATGGGGAGTTGGCACGCTTTCCCATACACAAGACGATAAGGCGTACAACCGATCGGGGTCTTGTAAGCAGTACGGAAAGCCCACAAAGCATCATCAAGTTTATCAGCCCATGAGGCACGATGCTCTCCCACGGTTCTTTCCAGAATTCACTTAAGACCTCGGTTGGATATTTCAGCCTGGCCATTAGTTTGTGGGTGGTAGGCTGTGGAAAGACGATGATTTACACCGTACTTAGCCATGACTCTAGCAAATTGGTCATTGCAAAAATGAGTCCCACGATCACTAATAATGGCACGAGGCACACCGAATCTAGCGAAAAGAGCTTTCAGAAAGTTACAAACCACCCTGGCGTCATTAGTAGGTAAAGCTTTGGCTTCAACCCACTTTGAAACGTAATCAACGGCTACAAGGATGTATTTGTTTCCTTTAGAAGAAGGGAATGGCCCCATAAAGTCGATACCCCAAACATCAAAAATTTCACACTCTTGAATGAAATTCTGAGGCATCTCGTCTTTATGTGTGATCGTGTCTTGTTTTTGGCAAACATCACATCTTTTAACCATATCGTGAGCGTCACGATATATGGAGGGCCAATAAAATCCCGAATCAAACACTTTTTTAGCGGTGTAGTTGGGACCAAAGTGACCACCGGTGGGTCCTTTGTGGCAAGCATCAAGGATTTCTGACGCTGCCGGTCCATCAACACATCGGCGGATAATCAGGTCGGCACATTGTTTGAATAGGTAAGGGTCGTCCCAAAAGTAAGTCTTAATGTCGGTGAAGAACTTTCTCTTTTGTTGGGATGTCAACCCTTCCTTGAGAATTCCACCCGCCAAGTAGTTTGCAAAGTCCGTAAACCACGGGGTTTCATTCGACTTCGAGTTTATAGACATTAAGGTCTCCAAGGGAAAAGAATCATTGATTTCTTTGTTCGGATGACCCCCTTGGTAAGGATCCTCAAGTCTGCTGAGATGATCCACGGCTAAGTTTTAAGCTCCTTTTTTATTGCGAATTTCGATTTTAAATTCCTGGAGCAGCAAAACCCAGCGAAGAAGTCTTGGTTTGGAATCTTGCTTTGTCAACAAGTACTTCAGCGCGGAATGATCGGTATACACAATTGTTGTAGAAAGGACAAGATAGGGGTGGAATTTTTCAAAGGCATAGACAACAGCTAAAAGCTCTTTTTCGGTTGTCGTATAATGCAATTGTGCCCCTGTCATTGTCTTGCTAGCGTAATGGATCGGTTGGAAGTGTTTGTTCACTCTTTGTCCCAGAACCGCTCCAATAGCAAAATCACTAGCATCGCACATCAACTCAAAAGGCAGCTCCCAATTAGGGGTTACCAAGACAGGTGCCTTAGTAAGCTTATCCTTAAGCGAGTCAAAGGCTTTAAGACACTCTTTGGAAAAGATAAAAGGAGTATCTTTTTCCAAGAGGTGGGTCATCGGGCGAGCGATTTGAGAAAAATCTTTGATGAATCGACGGTAGAAGCCCGCATGACCCAGGAAACTTCGCACACCCTTCACGGTTGAAGGTGGAGGCAACTTTGCGATAACATCGACTTTAGCACGGTCTACTTCAAGACCGGCTTTGGAAATTTTATGTCCCAGCACGATGCCTTCTTTTACCATAAAATGGCATTTTTCCCAATTCAGAACTAGGCGAGTGTCTTCGCACCGCTTGAGCATACGTTCCAAATTGGCAAGGCAAGAAGAGAAAGAATCCCCGAAGACCGAGAAATCATCCATGAAGACTTCCATGGTTTGTTCAACCATGTCATGGAAGATAGCTAACATGCACCTTTGGAAAGTCCTGGGCGCATTACATAAGCCAAAAGGCATTCTTTTGTAAGCAAATGTGCCATAGGGACAAGTGAATGTCGTCTTCTCTTGATCTTGGGGATCGATGGGTATTTGGAAATAACCCGAGAAACCATCAAGAAAGCAGTAATATTCATTACCGGCTAAACGTTCAAGCATTTGGTCCATAAAAGGTAGAGGGAAATGATCCTTTCTCGTGGCATCATTGAGTTTGCGGTAGTCTATACAAACTCTCCACCCTGTAACGAGATGAGTGGGAATCAACTCGTTGTGTTCATTGGGAACAACGGTTATTCCGCCCTTCTTGGGCACACAATGGATTGGACTAACCCATGGTAAATCCGAAATAGGGTAAATCATACCCGCATCAAGAAGTTTGATAACCTCTGTTTTGATGACTTCATGTATTTTTGGATTCACCCTTCGTTGGCTTTGAATAGTGGGCTTAAAGTCGTCCTCCATGAGAATTTTGTGTGTGCAGAAGTGAGGGTCAATTCCACGAATATCAGAAATCTTCCAAGCAATAGCCTTCTTATGATCTTTCAACACGGTGATAAGTCGGGCTTTTTCTTCTTCCGTTAGGTCCTTAGCAATGATGACTGGCGACTTCTTCTCTTCTTCAAGGAATACATACTCAAGA
Source organism: Glebionis coronaria (assembly GCA_025667525.1). Taxonomy (NCBI): domain Eukaryota; kingdom Viridiplantae; phylum Streptophyta; class Magnoliopsida; order Asterales; family Asteraceae; genus Glebionis; species Glebionis coronaria. The sequence continues at coordinate 166,628,390 of CM046882.1, read as the reverse complement.
TGGGGCGGCAACTCCTTAAGTTCTAAATCCGGAGGATTTTCGACGGGAGGCGTATTTAAAGTCGTAGTATCGATAGCAATGACCGTGGGAGATGGAGGAGAAGGATTGTCTTCGGTGAGAAGATTGTCAAAGAAATTCATGTCTTCATCCCCATCGGTGGGAGAATCATTAGTAGCTAAATTCACATCTCCCATGGTATCTTCAAGATTGTTCCAAAATAAATCACTATCTCCAAATAGAGACAATGATGAATCAATAGAGGACACAGTCTCAACATTGGGAAGAGAGGTAGGAATACTTTTGCAAGCATCATTAAAGTGTTCTTCACAAGCCTCATCAAGAACGTCAATACAATTAACACTCTCATATGAATAAGGCTGTTTAGACAACTTTCCCATGTTGAAGACTACTTTATCGTCACCCACTCTCATGATAATCTCACCGGCTTCAACATCAATAAGAGTGCGACCGGTCCTCAAGAATGGACGACCAACAATTAGTGGCACACGAGGGTCTATCTCGTAGTCGACGACAACGAAATCAGCAGGAAAGGTGAATTTGTCGACTCCTACAATGACGTCTTCGGCTATCCCCACTGGATAAGCAACCGTATGGTTGGCTAACTCCAAAGTCATTTTGGTGGGGACTAGCTCTGGGAGAGATAATTGCTTCCAAACACTTAGAGGCATGAGATTAATACTGGCACCTAGATCGGCTAGGGCCATGCAATTCTCTACTCCTGGGAAATTGCAAGGGATAAGAAAACGACCCGGATCACCAAGCTTGGTTGGCAATTTCCTTAAGAGCACTGCAGAGCAATTCTCATTAAGTTGGGTGTTGGCAATATCGAGGAGCTTTTCCTTATCGCTCAGAAGATCTTTAAACATTTTTGCGTATTTAGGCATGTGAGCGAGAGCCTCAGCGAAGGAGATATTGAAATTCAGTTGTTTGAACATTTTAAGGAAATTTGAAACCTGAATATCGTCCTTGCTTTTGAGCTTCTCTTTCCTCAACCTAGATGGATAAGGTATATTGGAAGAAGAGGAAGGCTTTGGAAGAATAGGATCACTCACATCCTTGGGTGGAGGAGGGGTAGAAGGAACAGGTGGAGAAATTGGGGAAGGAGAAGGATGAGGAATAGGAGCAGGTGACTCGTTCTCCTTAGTCACAACCACCGGTGGAGGTATAGGAAGCTCGGGTTCCTTGGTACCTTTACCACTTCGAGTAGTGATTGCTTTCATCTCCCCTCTTGGGTTCGCAACGGTGTTACTCGGAAGAGTACCCGAAGAAGAGGGTTGATTACCTTGGAAGAAACTAGCCATCATGTTCCTCAAGTCATTAGTTTGGGTATCCAACGTATTTCTCATGTCGGCTCTCAAGTCGTTTCCTTGCTTGACCAAGTCTGCTTTCAAATTTATCACTTCACGCTGAAGATTTTCCACGATCACATCGTTTGTCCTCATGTAGGTCTGCACTTCTTGGTGTAGAGCGCTGGATTGGTTGGGAGGAGCATTGTATGCGGGTGGTTGATAAGCAGGTTGTTGGTAAACTTGGTTGTTACGTTGAGGTGGTTGTTGCTGCTTGTGAGGAGGGATGTATGGTTGTCGAGGTTGTTGTTGTTGTTGAGGAGGGCGATTGAGGTTTGATTGTTGGTTTGGGTTGGTTGGAGGAAAACCAGGTGGTGAAAGATAGTTGTTGCTGCGGTAGCTAAGTAAATTACGGTCACCTTGAGGTCTAGCTTGATAAGCAGGTTGAGGATAGGTGCCATAAGCTGCATTAACATTCTCAGAAGGGTAGTCTTGGGTGGCGGTACAAGTGGTGTAAGAGTGAGGACCACCGCATATCTCACAAGGTTGGCTGACAGCGTTAACTTGAGCGTGTTTAGCGTTGTTGCTGTTGTTGTTGCTGACGGTGTGGGTGACAAGCGATTCAAGAAGCGTAGTGATTTTGTCCAATCGTTTGTCGCTGTCACTAGTGCTAGCACTAGCGACATTGGTCCGAACACTCTTGGTTTTCACACGAGATTTATTCTCAATGATGTCCCAAGCAGCATTGGAAGTCTTAGCCAATAGATTACCCCCCGAGGCACTGTTCAGTGAATCTCTGTCACTCATGCTTAAACCATTGTAAAAAGTATTAATTTGATGTACTTTGGTAAAACCATGTTGTGGGCATTTTCTTAAAAGATCTTTAAAACGATCCCAAGATTCACTGAATCACTCATCGTACTTCTGTTCAAAATTTATGATTTCATTCCGCAAAGCGGTAGTACGAGATGGTGGGAAAAAGTAATTGATAAACTTTGTTTCCAAATCCGTCCACGAGAGAATACTCTGTGGCGGTTCCTTAGCAAGCCAATGCCGGGCTTGTCCCTCTAAAGAAAAGGGAAAAAGTTGTAACCTGATAACCTCTTGTGGAACACCATTGAATTTGACCGTGTTGGTGAGTTGCAAGAATCTCTTGATGTGGTCGTGTGGATCATCAATGGTACGTCCCAAGAATGGTTGAGCGGAGACCATCTGGATAAAGCCTGATTTTAGCTCGAAATTGTTGGCGGCAATTGGTGGTATAACAATTGGGTCAGTGTTGCCATCTACATGAGCTTGCAACAATTCAATCATCGGGCGATTATCCGGAAGGGGCTCATTGTGGTTGTTATTGTTCATGTTGTTGAAAGGTGGGTTGTTGTTGTTATTATTGTTTGGAGGTGGTACACCGGCCATGTCTAAGTGATCGAGAGGCTTGGGCTCTTGATAAGACGTGGATCGAGTGCGCATACACCTGCAAAAGAACTAACAAGGCAAAAACAATACAAAAATATTTTTTTGGTTTTTAATTTTTTAATTTTTAATTTTTTTTTTTGTATTTTTGAAAATTTTATATTTTTTTTAGGATTTTTTGAAATTTTTTATGAAAAAGTAACGTTCACGGGGAACGGATCCCAAAATCCAAGTTCTCACAAAAAACTTTTGATCTTAACGAGAAGAGCCGGCAGCGGCGCCATTTGATACAATGATTTTGTATGGGTTCAGATTAAATCTCGGTATCCTCTCGAATTGATTACAGCTCAAAGTGGAATAGTTGTTCTTGGTACAAAAAGTGTTGTGATTTTCTATGCTACTAAAAAAGATCAAATGCATGAAATAGAGAAAATAAGCCAAAAATAACTAATAAAAAAAGTTCTGAATGAAGGAAAAAAAAGTTCTGAATGAAGGAAAAAAAGTTCTGAATGAAGGAAAAAGTTCTGAATGAAGGAAAAGTTCTGAATAAGGAAAAAGTTCTGAATGAAGGAAAAAGTTCTGAATGAAGGAAAAGTTCCGAATGAAGGAAAAGTTCCGAATGAAGGAAAAAGTTCCGAATGAAGGAAAAAGTTCCGAATGAAGGAAAAAGTTCCGAATGAAGGAAAAAGTTCCGAATGAAGGAAAAAGTTCCGAATGAAGGAAAAAGCTCCGAATGAAGGAAAAAGCTCCGAATGAAGGAAAAAGTTCCGAATGAAGGAAAAAGTTCCGAATGAAGGAAAAAGTTCCGAATGAAGGAAAAAGTTCCGAATGAAGGAAAAGTTCATCCGGAACCTGGGAACATAAAAACAGTCGTTTACCCGAAGAACAAGGAAACCAATTTTGATCCAAAAATCACAAAGTTTTTCACCAAAAACTTAAATAAACTAATCACAAAGCATCTACTAACCATAAACTACAAATCCCATCAACAAAAACACAAAACCCAACAACTTTTGAAGATCAAATCAATCAAATAAAAACTTGAAAACTTGAAATAAAAGATGATGATGAACAAGATGAAATGGAAAGATTAAACAAGAACTTGTATTGATGACTAATGTTGTAACAATCACAAATCAAGAATTAAAATTACAAGATTAAAAATCAAAGATCAAGATCACCAAACACCCTAGTGGTGTTGGTGATGATACGAACTAAAAGGGAGAAAAAAGGGGAGGAGATGAAAAACTAAAAGCTGGCACTAAGTGTGTGAGGTGTGGGCTTTATATAGCCTTGTCTTTTGGTTGGTGAGTGGGCTTTCTCCCGTTCTTCTTGTCTTCTCGTCTTTTCAGAAAAGTTGACGTTTTCGATTCTGATTCGGGATTTGTTGTCGATTAAATTCAACTCGTCTTTTAATTTCTTCGTTTAATAGACTTGAGTTTCTTCGACTTATGTAAATCTTCCATCTTTGGTCCTTTTCTTCGATAAATCTTCGAATAGGCCCAGTGACTTCAAATATTTTGCATCTCTTGGACAATAGACTTTATCTTGATTCTTTTTCTTCAGTAAAACCCGTGCAATCCCATGTTTTCTTTAATATTCATCCGGTTGGCTCTGAAAACACAATAAACACAAAAACCATGCATAATTCCAAACAAATGATATTAAATACGTGTTTTGGTCTCGTTTTAGCCAGAATTAAGTGGTAAAAGGATGGGTGTTTACACCCCTATCAGAGATGTGGACTAAATTAGTTCTAGGGTATGAAGGTCCAGAGGAAACAAAAGAAACCAAGATCCAAGCCCTTAGACTTAAGTTTAATGCCTTTAAAGCTTTAGAAACAGAAACTGTTGCACAAACTTATACTAGGCTTAAGATTTTATTGAATGATTTAGGAAACAATGGAGTTGTTCTACCTAAGGCTGAGGTTAATGCTACTTTTGTAAATGGCTTACCTAGAAAATGGCTTAGCCTGAATCAGACCTTAAGAGCTAATAATGCTATAAAGAATGACACTTTAGCCCAATTGTTTGGAAGATATAACTATGAAGAAGGGCTAATTGACTCCATTTATAAATCAGAGACTGACAGATTTACCACCAGTATCACTGGTTCAAAAGCTCTTGTTGTTAACCATTCTTTTCAGGACATCGACTCTGACATTAAAGAGGACACCAGAAGTAGTCAAGAATTTCTTGATGAATTACATGCTGAATTTCATGAAGGAGCTCTGTTAGCTGATCAAAAGAGGTACTACAAGAGATCTGGTAGAGTTGGAGCTGCAAAGGTTGATAAATCCAAGGTGTCTTGCTACACTTGTGGAAAGACTGGTCACTATCAAAAAGATTGTTGGTCAAACAAAACCTCCTCTCCAAGCTTCCCTTCATCCAACAACAAGAAGAAGTTTTCCAACTCTCATTTCAAGCAAACCTCTCGCTCTGACTCAGAAGGAAAGAAGGACTACAAAGTCAAATACAAAGCCTTGAAAGCTGAGTTGCTAAAACTCAATCAGAAAGCCGATGATGCAGCAAAGAAAAAGGATGTTAAGAAGACTGAAAAAGGTCTGATCGCTGCCTCATTCGACTAGGATTATGAACCTCTCACCTCTGAGGATGAAGGTACCACCACCGTCAGAGCCTTTATGGCTGTCTCTGATGAAGAACCCGCTGTGGGTAAAAGTGAAGCAAGATCTGGTCAATGGGTGGATATCACCATGAAAAAGGTACAAAGAATGTTATACATGTCTGAAGGTCCTGATAGAGACCATGTCAGTGACTATACCTTGGTTGACCTCCACTTTGTGGAAGAGCAAAGAAAAAATATGTTAAACAAATTTCACAGTCTTAAAACAGAGTTAAATATTTGCCAATCTGAATTAACAAATCTTAAACCATTTGTGAATCTTGCTAATCCACTTCAAAATGAAGTGAGTAAATTATCCAATGAAAATGAGTCCTTGTTTGATGAAAATTCTGAACTAAGAAAAACCATTGAGAAATGGAATTTGGCTCAATCCACAGTGGAAGAAATAGTCGATGGATCCATACCTGGTCATGTGGTTCAGGCTATTGGGGGGAAAGGGTAGATTCAAAAAACATGTCCCTGTTCCCAATGTCAATTTTGTCCCATCAGAGGTCTCTTCTCCTTCTTCCACCTCTATTGATGATAAGAACTCTGACAAATAATCAGAGGTACCAGCTCCACCAAGACCCGCTGGTGCCAACCCATCTGATTCCTTGCTTGGCCCTAAACCTCAAACCAAAACCCCTGGGAATTCAATTCTCAAAATCGCTGACAAAGCGAATAAAAAGGTTTTTGTGGCTAAGGACACCAACAAACCCTCTCCTCCCCTTAAGAGCTTTCTCCCACCAGGAAACTTCTCCTCACCCTGATGGAAGAAGTGAAAGGGTTGAAAGAACAAATCAACCCCAGAGTTGATAGTCCATCTGTTAACTCTCTTGGTGAGGGGTCTAGTAGCTCCAAATGGAGAGCTTTGTTCAGACCTTGCAAGCACTATGATTTCAAAAATCACTCATCCGAGGATTGCTCCAAGAAACCTAAGTGTATCACATGCGAGTCCTCTGAACATACATCCAGAGAGCATGAGGAGTTGATAGCGGTTCAAAGAACCAGAACTCAAATGAGATCTAAAACTCCTCATCGACCCTCTAGAAAGGCTGAGCCTAAGCCCAGAGATAACTCTCAGGGTTACAGACCTAACCCCCTTGCAAGTACTGTGGTTTTTTCGACCATCACTCTGATGAGTGCGAACATTATCTTGGATGTGACATCTGTGGAAGCATGCGTCATGAACCCAGGGATTGCAACCAAAGAGGGGGAGGTAACCAGAGAAGGACCAATGTCGCTGGTCAGCGACAGCATGGACCCACTGGAAAGTGGGTTCATCATAGAAACTAATCTGGATTTGTTATATCTATGCAGGAATATCTGAAGAAATCTGTTTGGTATCTGGACAGCGGGTGCTCCAGACACATGACAGGGGTTAAACAATATCTGCATAGATATAAAAAGGAGTCTGGTCCTAAAGTAGTCTTTGGAGATGATTCCTCAGGGGCTACTGAGGGTTATGGCTCAGTGTATTGTAATGGAATAACCTTCACAAGGGTCGCTTATGTCAATGGACTGAAGCACAACCTAATCAGCATCAGTCAACTCTACGATGCTGGCTTCAAAGTTCTGTTCACCAAGACCCAAGGAACAATCTTCAATCAAAATAATGATGTTGTTCTTATTGCACCCAGGAGAAGGGATGTGTATGTCATCGACATGACATCTTGTCCAGAGGGGACAACCACTTGTCTCTATGCCAAAGCATCTGATAGTGAAAATTGGCTATGGCATAAGAGACTCTCCCATCTCAACTTCAAAAACATTAACAAACTGGCCAAGAATGATTTAGTAGCTGGGCTTCCCTCTCTGACCTTTACCAAAGACAGACCCTGCTCAGCGTGCGAGAAAGGGAAGCACCACATAGCCTCATTCAAGACTAAACAATCATTCTCTATAAATAAGTCCCTCCATCTCCTTCACATGGACTTATTTGGACCAGTAAAACCTCAATCCCTAAATCACAACAAATATACACTAGTCATTGTAGATGAATTCTCCAGATACACTTGGGTATTTTTTCTAAAAAGAAAGAGTGATGCTGCTGAAAGGATAATGTCCTTCATCAAAGAAATTGAGAATCTCAATGACTGCAGAGTTAAGGCTATCAGAAGTGACAATGGCACTGAGTTCAAGAATCATGCCATGGAAGCCTTTTGTGATGAAAAGGGAATATCACAGAACTTTTCCAACCCAAGCACCCCTGAGCAAAACGATGTCGCTAAAAGAAGAAACAGAACCCTCATAGAGGCTGCTAGAACAATGCTCAGCGAATCAAGACTTCCTAAACAATTCTGGGGTGAAGCTGTGAATACAGCTTGTCATACACAAAACAGATCCATTATTGTTAAGAGACATGGCAAGACCTCTTATGAAGTATATAGGAAGAGAGCCCCTGATGTAAGCTACTTCCATGTCTTTGGTTGCCCTGTTTTCATTCACAACTACAGAGATCACATGGGAAAATTTGATGAAAAGTCTGATGATGGATTCTTCGTTGGGTACTCTCTCACCTACAGAGCCTACAGAGTGTTCAATATCCGTAGACAAGAATTAGAAGAATCCATCCATGTCACCTTCAATGAAGCAGATGCTGTCATCAGCCACACCAACTCAGAAGAATGTGACATTGACTTCAATGAAGTTAAATCCTATCCAAAGGATGATTTCTCAAAGCCCAAGGAATCATCCAAGGGCGGTCACAAGGACTTCCTTTATGTTCATGCATTTGATCCTCATTCAATCTCTGACATCACTCCAGAAGTTGAAAATGCTGAACAAATCACTCCACTCACTACTGTGAATGCTGATCTTATTTAACCAATCTCTCCTCCAGATGAAGAGATTATGGATGAAGAAATAATCTGTGAAGAACCTTCAACATTCATTGAACCTGGTTTGACTCCTGAACACACAGAGACTCCTGCTCCTCAATCCAAATGGAGTAGGAACCAAGATATTCTTCTGGTGAATATTCTTGGTGAACCCTCTGAAGGAGTCACCACCAGAGGCAAATTAAAATCTCTGGAAACCGCCTCAGCAAATGAATGCCTTTTCGCTGATTTTCTCTCTGAGGATGAACCCAAGAATGTGGCTGCTGCACTTCTAGATGAAGGATGGGTGGTGGCAATGCAAGAAGAGCTTAATCAGATCAAGAGAAACAAGGTGTGGACTCTGATAAAAGCTCCAACTGGAAAGCAAGTGGTTGGAACTAAATGGGTCTACAGAAACAAGAGGGATGAAGCTGGCATGATTGTCAAAAACAAGGCTAGGCTGTAGTGCTAGGATATAATCAATCTGAGGGGATTGACTATGATGAAACGTTTGCACCAGTAGCCAGATTGGAAGCTATCAGAATCTTCATAGCCTTTGCTGCTTATATGGGGTTTACTGTGTACCAAATGGATGTGAAGAGTGTTTTCCTCAATGGAAAGCTTGCAGAGGAAGTATATGTCTATCAACCCCCAGGGTTTGAAAGCAGTGAGTATCCTGACCACGTCTGCAGGCTTCACAAAGCACTCTATGGGCTAAAACAAGCGCCTAGATCCTGGTATGAAACCCTATCTAAATTCTTGCTTGTAAATAAATTTGTCAGAGGTACCATTGATCAAACCCTGTTCACATATAGGTCCAAGGGTGATGTCATTTTAGTACAGATTTATGTGAATGATATAATTTTTGGTTCAACCAATATTACATTGAGCAAACAGTTTGCCAAATTAATGACCAAAAAATATGAAATGAGCATGATGGGGGAATTAACTTTTTTCTTGGGTTTTCAAATTAAACAAAATTCAAAAGGAATTTCCATTTGTCAAGAAAAATATGTTAATGATTTGCTCAAGAAGTGTGATCTATCTGACTGTGCATCAGTGAAATGCCCCATGCTTCCTCCCAACAACTTGGGAGCTGATGACTCAGGGGTCTCTATTAATGAGATCTTATATAGAGGCATGATTGGGTCACTGATGTACCTCACAACAAGCAGACCAGACATACAATTTGCCACATGTCTCTGTGCTAGGTACCAAGCTAACCCCAAGGAATCCCACCTTGTAGCTATCAAAAGAATTTTCAGGTACTTAAAAGGATCTCCCACATTGGGTCTCTGGTATCCAAATGGATCAAGCTTCGACCTCAAAGCCTACTCAGACTCTGACTATGTTGGGTGTTGTCTTGATAGAAAGAGCACCTCTGGGAGTTGTCAAATCCTTGGTGGAAAGTTAGTATGTTGGAGCGCCAAGAAGCAAAACTCTATGGCCATGTCATCAGCTGAAGCTGAATATGTTGCGGCCGCTGATTGCTGTGCTCAAGTTCTCTGGATGAAAAGTCAGTTGGCTAATTATCGGATCATTTATGAAAAGGTTCCCATATTCTGTGACAACACAAGTGTTATAGCCATCTCTAATAATCCGGTACTTCATTCCAGAACTAAGCATATTGACATCATGTATCACTTTATCAGAGACCATATTTTAAAAGGTGATATTGAGCTCCATTTTATACCCACTGAATACCAGCTCACTGATATATTCACCAAACCTCTGGCTGAGCCAAGTTTCACTAGGTTGGTTGCTGAGCTGGGTATGCTCAATATTGTAAACAAATCTGATAAGTGATCTCCGACCTCTGTCTCTGGGCATTAAAGGGAATTGAATGTAACGAGGTAGTTACATTCAAATGGGACTTAATATATTCTCATATTTAATTCAAATGATTAACCTTTATTGTCAACAACTTTCCCGCTTTCCAAGGGTCAGAAATATCACATGAAGAGTCAAGGGGTCCCACTTTTCCTAAAAGGTAATTTTTTGCATTAAATGCTTTAATTGTAAAACGGCAAACCCTTTTATCAAAAACCTTGACTCACTTTTCAAAACTCACATTCTCATAACTTACACACACACACAACTATTCATCTTCTCAAAACCTTCATTTCTTCCACACTTCAACAATGGCGTCTTCATCATCTAACACCGCTTTTACTGTTCTGGCCGCCTCGAACGTTGATTTTGGGATACATGATGGAAAAATCGCCTTGAACAACTGTGTAGCTCTCTTGGAACACACAAATTCACTCTACCAACCTTTGTTCTCCTTCCTCAAAAACTCCACCATTTTTGATGCCATAACCAGAGGACCCTCCACTTGCTACCACCAATATTTGAAGGAGTTCTGGTACAACGCAGAAGTTGATCCAACCTCTTCCCACATCACCGTCAACCTTTCCACTGATCCCCAACCTCTCACCTTTGATCTTCCTACATTTGCCAAAGTCATTGGACTTCCGGTCAATGAAGGTATGTCAGCTGTGCCTGCCAGCGCCACTGTGAAGAAGGCTCTTGCTACCCTTCGTCCTCATGACGACAATGATAAACCCTTCACCACACAAGGTTTCCAGACCAAATCCCTGATCAAAGTGAATTACTTCTCACCTATTTGGAGGATGCTGATGCTATATATTGTGAAATGTCTGGGTGGAAACCAGGGATCTCATGATCAACTCAATGGAGCCCAGCAAGCCATTGCCTACAGCTTAATTTGGTGACAAGATATAGGGATCGCCCATATACTCTACTCTGACCTCATTGCTATGTTAGAAAACAAAGGGACGAATAACAAACTGGCCACCATCTACTACACTACATATCTCTCTCTTCTCTTAGAAGACATGCTGGGTGAAGGATACACCAATGATGAACTTCTCTCTTTCTCTCCTTATCACATCACTGCTGCATCACTAAAGACCCCACTAGAAGATGAAGTGCCTCTCAGCAGGCACATGATGCAGGTCGCTGGGTTACCGGTTGCTGATGGAGAGCCCTTGATCCCTCACAATGAGGTGAATGCTGAAAGAGCAACTGACAAGTCTCTGTTAAAGACCTCTGTGCAGTCTTCTTCTCAGCCCAAGGTGCCCAAGGAAAAGAAGAAAAAGAGGAAAGACATCCCCCTTTCCTCTGAAACCCCTTCTGTTAATCCTTCCAAGCCCAAGAAGACCAAGAAGAACCCATCCCCTTCTCTGGTGGATGTGGTTGTAGAGCCTGCCGCTGACAAACAACCAGATTCTAGCGTCTCCCAGTCAGCAGAGACGACTAAGAACCTTCTCAACGCTGATATCTCTCAGGTATTAGTTTGCCATTTTATTCTTTTGGAGGCTCACAAACAATCACTGTCAACATTCTGTAGGAGAGAGTGATGAAGACTTAGGGTTTTCCTCAACCCATAGAGTGTCTATGTCAGCACTTAGATCCTTAGGATTATCTGTACACTCTGTCTTAACACAAGGATATGATTCATTTGTGCTCATAACGCACCCTGATGATCCTTCACCCTCTGGAATGTGCTCTTGTCCACAACAACTTTAGCATGCTATAGGTCCTGACCCAGAGTCTCTGCACTTCACGCAGTCTCTGGGTCCCCTCATTAAAAAAGAGTCCCAAAGAATTTATTCTTTTAGGGGGACTGAATAGTCACCCTCAGTCTTCCTAGGGGCAGCGATAAAAGGAGACCATTACCATCTAACAATTCACAACCAAAAGAGTCCCAAAGAATTTATTCTTTTGGGGGGACTGAATAATCACCCTCAGTCTTCCTAGGGGCAGCGATAAATGGCGACCTTAAACTTCCATGAATTCACAACTAAAAGAGTCCCAAGGAGCAATCCTTCAGGGGAGCTGGATAATCACACCCAGCTATCCTAGGGGCAGCGAACGGCGACCATTCACCACATAACTTTCACAACTCAAAAGAGTCCCAAGGAGCAATCCTTATGGGGGAGCTGGATAATTACACCCAGCTATCCTAGGGGCAGCGAATGGCGACCCTTCACCATAACTATTTCACTCTTAAAAGAGTCCCAAGGATAAATCCTTAGGGGGGCTGGATAATCACACCCAGCTTTCCTAGGGGCAGCGAATGGCAATCTATAACTTCATTATTTTACACAATTGGTTACTAACAAAAGTCATAACATGCTCATAATCTTCATGAAGAACAGCAGAATGATGATGCCTATTATATCGCTGGTGATGACAATGCTGAAGCCCCCCACATAGATCTTGATGCCATGTCAGACATTGATTCTATACCAGAGGATGAGGTCTTCATCATCGAAGAAGACTTGACCATTTCAGACTATGCTTATATGGATGCTGATGATGACCAAGTTACATCAGAACTGAAACCCATCCCCTTCCCATCACTGCTCAATGTGCAAGAACTAGCTGCTAAGCGGCTATTGGACCAGAGGCTCTGTGCACCAACCCCAGTTCCCTTCCCAACACTTCCAAATTTCATGGAACTAGGGGCCAAGCAAAACTTTGAATATTTACAAAAGCTCAAGCTTGTCCATGTTCCTCGAATGAAAGATGTTCAGGAACTCGCTGCTGAGGCTCTCTGGATCAAAAGGGGTGACATCAGTATAACAAAACCCAAAGTCACAAATGATGTCATCCTCTCTGAACTGCAAACCATAACCCATGCTGCTGAGGAGCTCACCACAACACTAGAGACTTCACTAACTTCATCTGTGGAGTCCTCTATGTCTGCTTTACTTCCGCAACTACTGGGGAGTGCCTTGCAAGCTCACCTCCCAGTTGTTATTAACCAGAGCCTCCAGCAATACATACCATCCGTCCTCTCATCAGTTGTCAAAGCCAATGTTGCAGCGATTGCTAAGGCGTCTGAGCCTTCACGAACTCTTCTTCAAGAGCTGTTGCAAGAGGAACTTAAGGAAATCTGCCTCTTTGTTCATCAAGAATTCAAGAAGTTCCTTAGTCCTGGTTCAGGCACAGCTATTACCGGCGCTATGCCTGAGGGGGAGAATTCAGCAACCTCCACCTCTGAAGAAGAAGAAGACATTGCCTCACCTAAGGGGGAGCAGTCACTCAAACACCCAAAACCCTCAATAGTGATTCCTACACGACAACCTCTTAGATCCTTCAAACCTAACACTGATGCAATAAAGGATAAGGGTAAAGGAATTGCCATTGAACAGCCTGAAATAACCCTGCACTCCCTCCAAGAAGAAGGTGGATCTACAACAAGGCTCTCCAAAGACTCTGATCTGAACAAATTTAAGAGTGCTGATGAACGACCACTTACACCAGAGCAGGCAAAAGCTCAAATCTTAGAACACCAAAGGCTGGCAAACATCAGAGCTGCTGAACTTAAAAGCAAAGAAGCTCTAAACAAACTCTCTCCTGCTGTAAAGGAAGCTCAGCCGGTAAAGCTCAAAGAATTGGAGGTTAAAAGGAGCAAGCTTCTAAAGGAATATGAAAGACTTTTAACCAGAGAGCTGAACTTGGTCAAATCACCAAGTATACATGTTACACTGATAAAGACAAAAAGGTGGTGATGACCCTTTACAGAGAGAACTAAAAAACCAACTATAAAGTCTTTAGTGACTTTAAACTCAGAGATCTGGGCCTCTCTGAATGGTTAGAAATGCTGGCTCTTGCCCAAAAGAAGACTGGGCCTGGTGCTGCCCAAATGATGAAGAATATTCAAGCAAAGCTTAATTGGGTAAGAGCCACAACAAAGAAGCTGAAGGTACCCCTGCCTCCTCAACTCTCACAACAACAACCTTCTCAAGGACCAAGGAAAACCCAAATGGGGCCTCTGGTGGAGAAGTTGGTTACTAAAAATATTATGGTTGATGGGATGCACAGAAACTTGGTTCTGCCCAAAGAGATCACCAAACCAGTAAGGGGTCAAGTATACTCAGAACCAGAGACAGGGATGGTCTTTATGAATGGTAATTGTGAGTATTGCTTTCAGCGAATGAATGAACTACATCTGGCTTCAACCATCCAGCTTATCATACTCAAACAGGGCATCCTAAGGAATTGCAAAGCAGCTGAGGACTTTGATTTTGAAGTTGAACTTGTCATCAACTCTAGGAGTGACAAGGTTGAAGCCCAGAGAATCTGTGATCAAGGCCTCGATCACTAGAGAACCTTTTTCTTTTTATTTATGTTTACACCTCTGGGTTTTTTGTAATTGAATAGGTTCTTTATGTTTAATAAAACTCTGAGGTTTGTTTGTTAAATTATGTGTAAGAAGAAGCTGTGTACTCACTTACAATAATTTTAGACTTAGTATAATTTATAAACAAATAGGGGGAGATTGTTGGGCCAATGAAAGTTTTAACTATGGCCCAGTCTAGATTTCTTTAATTAGACTAAGTGTTTGCTGATCACTGAGAGGACCAGCGATAGAGACTAGACCAGTGGAAGGCAAAGCCTCAGCTGGCACAACAGGAACATTCAAGTCAAAGACAACGTCAGAGAAGTCGAAGATAATCTAAAGTCAGACTCACCAGCGATTATGAATAGCTGGGATGTTGAAGGAATGTACTGGTGTTCAAGGATCTCTGAGTTGACTACACTCAGAGATCACTTAAGAACCCTAGAAGTCTGGGTTAAGCAAAGCTTACCTAATCCTTTATAGTTTAGGCAGGAGAATCTACCAAGTGTTTTGAGCGGGACAAAACAAGAGATTCAAGATAAAGCCTAGTACGACTTAGTGGGACAAAAGGTGAACAGTTGGCAGAACTGTTCACCTAAAGTTGGTTAAAGGTATGTCTCCATTTAGACATGCATTTAATACGTTGTACTCTTCCATTCAGAAGGTGACACGTATCCACTACTTCCACTAAGGAAGCAATCTCGTACACTATAAATAGGAGCGAGAAGGAAGAATTAACTCAACCCTTGTGCTTGGATAATCTATCTAAGTTAATTCTCTCCTTGGAACCGCTGAGCCCTCAGCTGTCTACCAGCGTCTCATTGGTTCCCTTGTAAACTTGAGTCTCAAATCTAGTTTAATTGTTTCTAGGGTTCATATCTTGTTGTCATTCAACGAGTGTATTCATAGCACTTTGTAATACTTTGTTTATAATACTTAATAAAGCATTACGCGTTTGAAAAGTATTTCATTGTGTTTCGTGGTTAAAAGAGTTATAGTTTATCAACAATTGTCATATTAAGGGACTTTCAAGTCGCATGTGTTTTTTCGAAACTTTTAAATTTGGGACCGACCCATAGGCGTCCCCTCACCATGTCTTTTATTTTGGGTGAACTGACCATAGACGTTCACTCTCGAGCATACAAAAGTTTTCATAAAACTGCATCATGCATTCATGTACAAATTTTCTTGCATAAACTTTTTCTCTTGATTTATTGGTATAGATTTTTTTCATGTATACATATTTTATGTTTTGATCAGTTTAATCATGTATTTTATGTTATACTGTCAGATGGTTCTCACACGTGAGCAAGAACAACTCAATGCAGCAATCCAAGCTGCAATGCAAGCTTTACTTCCTCAACTGAGGAATGACATCAGGGCTGAGGTTCAGGCTGCCAACAATCAGCAGCAAGACCAAGCACCTCCTCCTCCTCCTCCAGTGACATTGGCAATATGGCTGGAGAGATTCAACAAGCTCCGTCCTCGAGCTTTCGAGAGAACAGATAGCCCCAATGAAGCTGAAAGCTGATTGGCTCACATCAAGAAGATCTTCGATGCTATGGGTAGTGACCCCATGTTCAAGGCGAGGTTGGCATACTACTGGTTCGAAGGCGCTGTGTTAAGATGGTGGTTAGCATTGAAGCAGTCTGAGGGAGGTGATAATTGGGTGGCTGGTTTGATATTGGCTCAGTTCAAAGATAGGGTGATGGAGAAGTTCTTTCCCAAGGCTGAGCAAGACAAGCTTAAGAGGGAGTACCATGGGATACGTCAGAGAGCTGGGGAGAATAGCAACGAGTTCATGCAGCGCTTTCTCTGCTTAGCTGGTTTCCTTGGTGCAGCGACAGGTAATCCTAAAGAGCAGGCACACCACTTTAGGTGGGCTCTTCGCACATCGGTCGCAAACAATTTGGTGTGTGCTACGTTCAACACGGTAGCACAAGTGGCCGATGCAACACATAAGTTGGAGATGTTGCATGAGCGAGATGAGTTCGGGGAAGCAGAGAAACCCGATAAGAGGTAAACATTCGTATTTAAGCGGTGACCAATCCGTATTCTTTCCATATATGTCAAATATTTCATCTCTTTAAATTGTATCTTCCAGGCAGAATACTGGGGACCGGTCTCAGCCGGCTACTCAGCAGCATCCTAGTCAGCCCAAGGGAAACGGTTAGACTAACGACCGTTCTGCTACGGATAGGCGTGGCGGTAATGATAATTACCGTAACAACGATGGACACTCCAATGGAAGTAGTTCCTAATACTTACGCATTTTCTTATGATTTCATGTTATAACTCATAATTCTAACACTTTAGCAAATCTTCTACCAGGAACCATGGAAACGGTAGGGACCAGAACTAGAGAGGTTCACAGCCTAATCGTCCAGCTATCACTGGTATTCAATCTTACGATTATCCGCGTTGTCCTTTGTACCCTATTATCATTTCTCATGTATGATGTTTTATCAGGTTCTCAGCCAGCCAGAGCACCTGCTGGAGGATATACTCATCCTCTTTGCTCTACTTGCCACCATAGGCACCCAGGGCCATGTCGTCGTGACAGTGACGCATGCTTCAAGTGTGGTCTTCCTGGACATCGCATGAAGGACTGCCGTAAGGGCGAGATGGAGGGCACATCGGGACATGCTGATACCAAGCCGCCTCCTACCACAGGACGCGCCTACACGACGTCTCGGGATCATGCCAACAAGTCTACAGGTACCATCACTGGAATCTTGTATATGTATGGTCAAGCTGCATGTGTTCTATTTGATACGGGTGCTACTCACTCGATCATTTCTACTGCTTATGCCAAGAATGCTAGGATACTCCCCATGCCACTAGAGAATAGACTTAGTATTTCCACGCCTTTGAGGGACTCTATATTAATAACGCATGTATACAAGAGTCTTCCACTAGAGTTTGACGATAAGGTTCATCCTGTTGACGCACTTCCGCTGGACATGAATGACTTTGACATGATTTTGGGCATGGATTCGCTATCCAAGCATCATGCTACCATAGACTGTCATTCATATCGAGTCATCTTCGGTGATGTTAATGCACCAGAGTACATTCACAACAGGTTTGTACCCGGAAGGTCTGTACAAATCAAATCTACCTTGCAAGCACGTGCACTACTGTCACATGGCTGCGAGTGTTATCTAGATATGGTTCATGACATGGATGCTGAATCCCCATCAATTTAGGATCAACCGATAGTGTCAGAATTCCAATATGTATTTCTAGAAGAACTTCTGGGCATACCACCTGCACGAGAAGTGGAATTCAATATCGAGCTCATCCCAGGAGCTGAGCCAATTTCCAAGGCTCCTTATCGCATGGCTCCCATAGAGTTAAAGGAGCTGAAGGATCAACTGCAAGAACTTCTAGAACGAGGTTTCATTCGACCGAGCGCATCTCCATGTGGCGCACTGGTCTATTTGTTAAGAAGAAGGACGGCAGTATGTGTCTTTCCATAGACTATCGCGCGCTCAACAAGATTACTATCAGGAATAGGTATCCACTGCCACGTATAGACGATCTGTTTGACCAACTCCAAGGGGCCAAACACTTCTCAAAGATTGATCTTAGGTCAAGCTATCATCAGCTACGGGTTAAGGAGCAGGACATCGCCAGGACTGCTTTCTGTACACGCTATGGCCACTACGAATTTGTAGTCATGCCATTCAGCCTGACCAATGCTCCAGCAGTGTTCATGGAATTGATGAACATAATCTTCCATGAATTTCTGGACAAGTTCGTCATTGTCTTCATCGATGACATCCTAATTTTCTCAAAGTCCAAGGAGGAACACGAAGACCATCTTCGTACAGTACTACAGATTCTTCGCCAGAAGCAGTTGTATGCTCAATTCTCCAAGTGTGAGTTCTGGTTAGACAAGGTGGCATTCTTAGGTCACATTGTATCAGCATAAGGAATCACTATGGATCCAGCGAAGGTTGAGGCTATTACTAAGTGGCCGAGGCCGACATCAGCGATTGAAGTACGCAGTTTCTTAGGCTTAGCTGGCTATTACCGTAGGTTCGTGGAGAACTTTTCCCGCCTAGCACTACCATTGACCAAACTGATGCGGAAAGGAGAGAAATTCGTCTGGACTGAAGACCGAGAGAAGAGCTTTGAAGACCTGAAGCAGAAGTTAGTATCTGCACCCATTCTTACTCTCCCATCTGGTACGGGCGGATTTCAAATCTACAGTGATGCATCGGGGAAGGGACTTGGTTGTGTTCTCATGCAACAAGGGAAAGTGATCACGTACGCTTCACGACAGCTTAAGCCTTATGAAGAGAATTACCCTACGCATGACTTGGAACTTGATGCAGTCGTGTTTGCATTGAAGATATGGAGGCACTACTTATATAGAGAATCATGTGACATTTTCACGGACCACAAGAGCTTGAAGTATATCTTTACTCAGCGTGAATTAAACATGAGGCAGAGGAGATGGTTAGAGTTGTTGAAGGATTATGACATTAATCTGCAGTATCATCCCGGAAAGGCGAATGTAGTAACAGATGAACTCAGAAGGAAGTCCGGAATGATCAACGACATTAAGATTGAGGAGGAAATCATAAGAGACTTGGAGCGACTAGGCATAGATGTCATGGTACGTGGATAGCACGGTTACTGGGCTAATCTTAGAGTAGAACCCGAGTTACTCTCTAAGATCAGGGAAGCTCAGAAAGATGATGGAAAAATCTGGGCGATAGTTCAGAATTTGGAGAAGCAGACGGAATTCAGAGTAGATGCAGATGGTATTGTATGGCAGGGGACAAGACTTTGTGTTCCTGATGATCAAGAACTTCGGGAAGCATTGTTAGCTGAAGCTCATAGCTCCCCATTCTCTATACATCCTGGTTCGACTAAGATGTACCATGACATCAAGCAGTACTTTTGGTGGAGTGGTATGAAACAGGATGTTGCCACTTACATCTCCAAATGTCTTACCTGCCAGCAGGTTAAGATCGAGCATCAGCGATCTGGCGGTCTCCTTCAACCGTTAGATATTCCATAGTGGAAGTGGGACAAAATCACCATGGATTTTGTTACTGGTCTTCTGCCAACCAAGAGGAAGCACGATGCAATTTGGGTTATCGTAGATCGACTTACCAAATCAACTCATTTCTTACCGATCCGTAAGGAAGATTCGGTCAGTAAACTCGCCGATACGTATAGAAGAGAGATCATGAGACTCCACGGTGCTCCATCCAGCATCGTCTCAGACAGAGATCCTCGTCTCACTTCGCGATTTTGGAAGAGTCTGCAGAAAGCTTGGGGTACACAACTTAAGGTTAGCACGGCTTTTCATCCTCAAACAGATGGGCAGTCGGAGCGAACGATTCAGACATTGGAAGACATGTTGAGGTCATGTGCGTTGGAATGGACGGGCGATTGGGACGATTATATCTGTTTGGTGGAGTTTGCATACAACAACAGTTGGCACTCAAGTATCAAGTGTGCTCCTTTCGAGATGTTGTATGGCAGAAAGTGTCGCGCCCCAATCTGTTGGGATCAGGTTGGTGAGCGAACACTTGAAGGACCAGAGATTGTAGAAATGACTAATGATAGGGTCGCAGTAGCTAAGCAGAAACTTCAAGAAGCACGGTCACGTCAGAAGAGTTACGTCGACAAGCATCGTAGGGACATACATTTTAACGTAGGAGATCACGTTTTCCTTAAGGTTTCACCGGCACGTGGTGTTAGACGTTTTGGAATTAAATGGAAGCTCAGTCCTCGTTTCATCGGACCGTTTGATATCATTGAACGAGTCGGTGCAGTATCTTAACGTTTAGCGTTACCTCCGCAGCTTTCGCACGTACACAATGTGTTTCATATATCCTTACTCAGAGGGTACCAATATCATCCCCTTCACATGGTTCAGTATCCACTAAAATAGATACGTGAAGATCTTACTTTTATAGAACAACCCGAACGAGTTCTTGACATACAAGAACGAGTCATGAGAAGGAAGACGATTCCATTCGTCAAAATCCTTTGGAGGGATCATACCGAGCGGGAAGCCGCTTGGGAAACAGAGGAGTCTATCCGGGCTTCTTACCCTCATTTCATATTTTGAATTCGGCAATGTTCTTCTTTTCCAGTTTACTTTATCTATAATTCGGGGACGAATTATTCTTTTTAGGGGGGAAGAGTTGTAAAACCCGCATGCTTTTACCATGAATAGTTCCCTTAAGATCGTACGTACATGATTAGAACTTTCCTTTTATAGCACGTTACGTTTCACGTATAAGAATTACAAGTATTACGTACGTGTTAGAACACGATAAGTATTTATTACGTATGAACATACGATAATTATTCCAATAATAATTATAATCACGAACATGCGATCATGAAATCATGAACGTAATTTAATCATGAGCTAATATTATTTACGTATATATATTTATTACGAACACGAATAAATATATTAGGTCGCGATCAATAATTAATTAGAACATGTAAAACACGAACACGAGAACACACGAGAACACACTATAGTATTTAGACAAGAGAAAAGTACGGGTTAACCGATGTGGGGCCCCTACCTGCAGCATACACAAGAACATGGGCTTAGCCCATGCAAAATTAACTAACTAGGGGGTTAAGGTAAAAACTTGTTTCACTTTTCACAAAATCAAGAAAATAATTAAAACCCTAAAAGTTTTTCTCCTCCTCCTTTGTCCTCTTGGCCGCCGGATTCAACACCACCACAAGGGTGTTTCGGGTTGATTTTGATCTTGGAAATGTTGCAAGGATTCGTGTGTGTTCATCCTCATTTGATTCACGTATTCGGTATAACCTTTTTAACCTTTTCTTTTATGTTTTGATTTAATGAATCACATAAAATCATGATGTTTTTAATAAACTAATTAAAAACAATTATTTAAACATGTTAATGATCATGGGGTAAATCAAATCAGGGGTTTTAGGGGTGTTTGTTCCTAGCCGACGCCTAACCGAGCCCCATGAGGGTCTCGGCTTGGCTTATTACGCACCACCGAGACCATATGGTCTTGGTATGGTGGTGGTGGTCCCACGGCAGCAGCCAAAACAAGGGGAACCCCGACCTTGGTCGGGGTATGGTGTTAGTTACGGGTCCGGTTCATGGTTTTAGTCACGGGTCCGGTTCATTAATCATTTTTTTCAAGGTTTATGATTTTACTAGTTATGTTTAGACTTAAATTAAATTAATAAAAACATGGCATGATTAATTTAATGTACATGACTTAGGTTATAAATTAAATTATTAGATCATGAATTTTAACCTAAGTATTTATATTTAATTAGACTTTATAATTAATTAATTATTTAAAACCATGACTATAATTAATTAATTAACATGACTTAGGTTATATTATTAATAGTTTATAATACATGTTTTTACCTGAGTATTTTATCTTTATTTAATTAAAATCAAGTTATTTTTAGTTAAATACTTTTAACCTATAGTTTATTTAATTTACACGTAATAATTAATAAACTATACTTTATAATCACATGACTTAGAATAATAATCAGAAAAACAGTTAAGCATATATAATTAGCTTATTTAACCAGCTTATATCTATTTATGGAAACTTTCTATTTTTAGAAACTTATTTAATTAAGGCAGCTAATCTATTTATGGAAATTTTCTATTTTTAGAAACTTATCTATTTTAAGCAGTAATTCTATTTTTGGAAACTTTCTATTTTTGAAAACTTTGTATTTTTGGAAACTTTCTATTTTTGGAAACTTTCTATTTTTGGAAAGTTTCTATTTTTGGTAACTTTCTATTTTTGGAAACTTTCTATTTTAGGAAACCTGCTATTTTTAGAAAGTTACTTATTATTACACAAGAAGTATAATAATACATGAAATACAAGTAATACTTCATCAGAATAGACAGAATATAAGATAAACACACTATAAAGCTTAAAACAGTAAACCATGACATGAACATATCAAACAAGCCAAGACATGATATAAAACCAGTTACATATTTAGTAATCAGATACTTATACACGTATGTATTTATGTAGAGTTAGTGATACCGAAGTAGGACTCTCTTCCGTTCGTCTTCTTCGTTCACTGGACATAAGATACGGATTCCCGTCCTTTCAGTATGTACAATCTTTCCGTATTAGGATTCCCCGTATGCAGCCAACCGTATGCAGCCAACTCGAATCTCTCAACACCCTCGACACTTTAACACCATCAAGACTCAAAACAAAACAAGTCAAAACAGAAAATATTTAGATCTCAGATTTATTCATTTCATGTTTGCACATGCAAGCCAAGATCAATTAAGATCTAAACACATGAAAACTATATCATCATAGATTTATTTTGATTGAACGAATCCAAACTCTCGATCATAAATCTTTTGTACGGTTTTAACTTTGTTTAAATTAAAAAATCATTTCTTTAATTTGTTATAATCGATCTCTGACTCGTTTTTAAACTCGTAACTCAAACGAATTTTAAACATGAAATTAATCAAAGTTAACCTACCCGTGACCTTTAGACCGTGAAGTCGATTTGTGCATCAGTCGTATTTGATTGTTCTTATTTATGCTTGGGATTTCGTTTAATTTAAATGATATGTTGGATTTGTTTAGTGATTTATGATTGATGAGGTGGAAAGTTGATTTAAGTGTGTGTCAGAGATAAAGGCTGGGAGTTTGAAATGAGATGGAGATGGGAGTTTGAAATGAGATGGAGATGGGAGCTGTCGTATTTGTAAACAAGGTGAGTTAGGGGGCGGAGTACTCTAGAATGAGGATTGGATATTTGTTTGGTGACTGTGTGTTGTTGAGTCAAAGAAGGGGGGCAAATATTATGTCTAGTTTGTGACGTCAATTGGGGTTAGGGTGTATTATATACCTAATTTTTAGGTATCAAATTTGTGTGGACCGGGTTGGACGAAGTTGTGGGCCGGTTTTTTTTGTCACGATATAATGAATTAAGTTGGGCCGAGTGTTTTTTTTTCAGTGGGCCTCTCATAACTATTAAGCTCGATTCAAGTTTCACAAATTGGTTTTCTATAAATCGGATATTGGCTAATATTTTAGATTGAGTATTATTTTGTCGTGCTTTGGTTATTTGTGGCTCACACAGTTAAACGTGACAAAAAGAGGTGACAAAGATAGCCCGAGTATCATAATCGTTGTCGGGATTTAAAAGTGTCAAAGTGACGAGACAAAAAGACGAGACAAAGACAAAGTGACAAGGTTTATTTTGCCGACGGATTTTTGATCGGGTATTATTATTTGAAAGTGAAGACGGATTTTTTCATCGATCGTAATCCTTAACGTCATTGTTCATCGAACTTCAATGGATTCGTTGAATTCGACATCTAAAGAGGGGGAATCGCGTCACATGAAAGTTAAAGCTAGAGATAGTAGAAAGACTTTACTTCGACTACTTCGGTCCCATCTGTCGAACATTTCTCTACTTAATGAAGGAAGCAGATTTGTGACACTCTTTGGTCAAGATCGTCATATTCATGGAATCTATACTCATCATCTTGAACCAACTAACAGAGCAACTCGACAATGAAGACTTTAATCATTATGCATCGGTTCTTGCATATAAGGCTCTTGTGACACAACTCACGCCTTTCCTCCATTTCAATATCGTCAAGTCTGAAAGTTCAGTGATTTTCCAATCATTTCTTCGAGATACACGTATTGAACTTCAAGTTTTCCGTGGTACACTATTGAAACTCATGGCATCGGTATCGTCTTCAATTTATGAAAGATCTCGACTTCAACAAACGTATGATAATGGAGTGCTAAAATCTATAATGCAAGAGGAATATGATCACACGCTTGACAACTTGGAGCCTAAAGATGGCAAGAGCATGGAATCAGGAGGAAAGTATGATACAAGAAGCATGGCAGGTACAAATAATATTCTTCATATTTGTCTGAAATGAATGCGCTAATTAACAATACTGCTAATTGTTTTACGACTGCTTCTTTAACCAATTCTGTTTCTAGGACTGAATAGCTTGAAATAATTTTAGCTCAGCAATCCAAAGAGCTTGAGGATGCCAAAATTGAATTTTCAAAGAAAACGGACAAATTTGAAAAGTATTTTGTAAAACTTGAAAAGTCAAATGTTGTTCTTGAACGAAAATTGGATCAAACAATTATGGATTCTAAAGCTGAAAAGGATAATTTTTTTGAAACAAATTAAGCTGTTAGAATCTATGTTGGCATCCCAAGATGAATTGCTCAAAGAAAATGAGATCTTAAAGGCTCAGGTACAGGAAAAGGTATTTGTAATAGCGGCTCTGAAAAACGAGTCGAGGAAAACTAAAGGAACTAGTGTGGACACTAAGCTTGAAAAACCATCAATCTTGGGGAAACCGCCTCAAATTCAGTCTGTTAGACAACCGACTGCATTTATATCCGAGCGACCAAAATCCTCGAGACCGCAGTTTGCCTCCCAAGTTGATAGGGTTCATCTTTCTAGACCAGTCACTCCACTATCTAGGCCCAATGTGACTAAAACAGCTTCTGCAAGACCTAATCAGATGATTGCCTCTAGTCTCCCTAGACATAGTCCAAAGAACACGTCTCAAACTAGTTCAAATGACGTTCGCCATACATTTGGTCTAAGAGAAGCTAAGCTAAAGACACAAGTAAGAGATAGGAATTTCAAACCTAGTCAGATGCCTTCTAGTTTACCCAACAATACTAACCGTAGCATGTCACTTCCTAGGAGCATCAATCAATCATCTAGGAATTCTAGATCTTATTCAGACATTAAATATGCTACTTGTAAAACATGTAGAAAAAGTGTCTTAAAGCCAATCATGATTCTTGTATCAAGAAATTACTTAATGAGGTGAACTCCCATGCTAGACTTAAATCCCAGTGGGTAGCTAAAATCAAACCCATTGGTAAAATGTGGCGCCCCACTGGTAGAACTTTTACTCTTGTAGGAAACGAGTGCCCTTTAACTAGGATAGTCTCTGATTCTACTAAGACTACTAGGGAGGAAATTGAAGAGGATGACACATCACTTAAGCCTGAACTTAAGGTTTTCTATAAAAGGAAACGTTTGCCAACTAAGACAAGTGAATCATCTCCTCAGGTCACCTCTGGCACAAGTAAGGCCAACTGTGAACCCCCACATGGTTCTAAAATAGATATCGCTAACCCACATAAAAGCATCCAACTTTCTAATGAGAATGCAGGTACCAAAGTTAACATTCAACAAGCACACAGCGTTCCAATCGTTGTATACCATTCAATTAAGGACACTCTCAGAGTTTGGTTTTTGAAGAAGCTGATATCTAAGAAACAAGTGACTCAGGGGATTTGCAGTTAAGCTTACAATGTATTAGGACTTATAGTCACATGACAGACTGTAACTTGTTCATCAAAGAAAGGAAAGTTTATCGCCGATGATAAACTTATCCTCACAACGAGAAATTAAGTTTTCTCGGGCATGAGCTAAAATTAAAAACATTCGAAGTTTTTAAGCTCATGCACAATGGCTCAGATTCAGATCACAGTCTGTGACTTGACCTTCAGAGAAAGGGAAGTCTATCTCGTCAACGATAACTTACCCTCAAAATGAGAAATTAATTTTTCTCGGGCACGAGCTAAATTTAAAACTATTCAAAAGTTTTAAGCTCGTGTATATGGCTCCTCGTTAAATGACAGACGATGACCCGGACTTCAGAGACAGGGAAGTCTATATATGCAACGATAAATTACCCTCTTAATGAGAAATTAAGTTTTCTTGGACACGAGCTTACATTTAAACTATTCAAAGGTTTTAAGCTCGTGTATATGGTTCATTGTTAAATGTCAGACAATGACCCGTACTTCACATAAAGGAAAGTTTATCGTCGATGATAAACTTATCCTCAAAAACAAGAAATTAAATTTTCTCGGACACGAGCCTACATTAAAACTATTCAACCGTTTTAAGTTCGTGTATATGGTTCATTGTTAAATGTCAGACAATGAACCGATCCTCAAATAAAGGAAAGTTTTCGCCGATGATAAACTTATCCTCATTAACGAGAAATTAAATTTTCTCGGACACGAGCTTACATTAAAACTATTCAAAAGTTTTAAGCTCGTGTAAATGGCGTATAATCACATTTCATATTATGCCCCGGACTTCAAAGAAAGGAAAGTTTATTGATAGTTGTAATATACCACTTGTTTAGGAAAACAAGGTAATTAGGGTAAGTATTAACAAGTGATTTAGGAAAACCACGAGTTATGACCCAAAGTGTGGATCGTTCTCAAGGAGGCTTGTGTGTTGTGTAAAGAGATGATTAATTATGTGATTATATGATTATGAGAAAGAAGAAGATAGAAATGGGATAAGAAGAGAATGACGGTTACGATGACGATTTAAACTAAGACGAAAAGGTCGTACACGTAAAACCGTAAAAAGTACCAAATTTAAAATTTTACTCTAAAAATTCCTAAAAAATTGAAATAAATCCTAAATAATGTATTAAGAGTTTACAAAAAATCAAAAATCACCCAAACCTTTTATTTAATTAAATAATGATTTTTTAATGCTAATTAAAGCCCTAAAAATCAATTTAATTAACAAAAATCCCAAAATGAGATTTATCACTTTGTAAACCTCTAAAATACCCTAACTTAATTTAAAACTATTTTTGAAAATTTTAAAATTAATTGAAACTATTTAAAAACAATTAAAAACTATTAAAACTTGAAATAATTATATAAATTAATCTAAGAACAATAAAAATATTCTAAAAGTTGTAAAATTCCTAACTTTGTATTTAACCTAAGAAAAATATAAAAAATTGAAAAATATAAATTTTAATTTTTAATAATAAAATAATAAAAAAATAGTATTAAAAATAAAAAATTTATAAAAAAATTCTAAAAACTTTCAAACTAGCTTAATTTAACCTAATAACACAGAAATGAAGTTGAAATTATAAAACTACCCCTAATGGGCCTCCAAATGGGCCAAAAGTCCAAACAGACCCCTTAATGGGCTATTTAAGGCCCAATAAGAAAAATGTTATCCAATTAAGCCCAAAAACTCCTATCTGACTCAAAATTTGATTTTAAACACAACTTTTCAAAGGCCCAAAAGCTAAAAATGTGAAATAAGCTGGCTTATATCAAACAACTTATTCTTAATGGGCTTTTTGGCCCATTAAGCTATAAGTTGATGCCATAAGCTCAAATTAGACACACAAGCTTCTTTTGAGTTGCTTAAGACTTCTGTAAAAAGAAATTTGAAATAAGCCAAAGGAATAAGCCTGAAAATGCAAAAAGCAATCTACAGAAAACGACAAAATAGTCGGTTTTTAGTTCTAGGCTATCCCATGAGCTGATTCAAGTTTCTAAAGCTTTTAAATGACTTAACTAAGATTAATCAACAAAAAGTTTTCAAATAAGTTCACTCAATAAGCTATAATAAGCAAATAAGCACTTATGAAAAAGTCAAATGAGTTGGTTTTCTAGCAAAAAGTCAAAGTCAAAGTCTAATAAGCTCGAGTTCAATCAAATGGGTCAAATAATGAAGATCTATCACAAAAATAAGTTGTTACAGGTCTGGATAAGCCAAAATGGCTTATTGATAAGCTAAATGAAAAATTGCACTAGCAGGAGCTAGTTTTGGGTGTTGAGCAGTGGAAACTTTTTCCACTACTTGACTTCTTGACTTTTTTGTCTTTAGTGACTTTTTTGGAGATTCAAGTTACCCAAAGGCACCCAAATGATCAGTGGATCAAGAGGAGTCAATTACAAGAAAGAAATCAAAATCAACAACAGCCAATTTGTACAGTTTAATCATTAAGCACCAGATCACTCACAGACATGAACAAATAAGCAGTTGAGGTTCAATAAGCACTTTTAGCAGAATTCAGCTAACCAAACTTAACCAAATGCATACACAAGCAATATTAAACTTAAATAAGCAAGTCTAAACAGGTTTCATGCACTAATTCAAAGTATTGAGCAAGATTCAAGCACTTATAGTTACTGATGAACACTTAAAACTAGCATATTTTACTTTGCTGATGCAATTGACCAACAAGCCAGATTCAAACACCCAAATCTCTAAGATATGTTATGATAACAATGATTTAACAACTTATATCCCTAAACATGCATATACTCTAAGTATTCCCAAAATTTTAGGTAAAAAACAATCAAACTTAATTAGTTATGGCACAATCTTTGATTTCAAGGTTTAAGCCCAAAAACTTGCAGCAAATAACACTCAACCAAGTCAAGAACATATAACAAGCATAAACACAAACTTTTAACAACACAATAACACACAATGATTTAAAATAGGTAATCCCAAACACCCTTTTAACTTTTCAAATCAAGATTTTCAAATCAAAAGTGCATTCCAAGGTTACCAAGCCCAAATTAGCACAATAACAGATATATTAAGCAGATTTAAGCAAGATTAGACCATAAAATCAGCAAGAACACAAGTCACACACAAAATCACCAAAAATCTAAGATTTATTCAGATTTTAAGTGAGATGATGTGTACCTCATGGATGTACATCCACACCCACGAATTTTGAGCTTATGTGCTAGCAAGAACAAGCACAAGCTTCCACAATAAAGCCTGCTAAGATTCAACAAGGCTAAAAGCACAATATCCAAAACAGAAAGATGAAAAATCCTTGATTAATGCAACCTTAGTTCCCCACACTTGATTATCCCCAAGTTATAAGCTTCACCACACCTTGATAACTCAATATCAGGATGCTATGATCAGCCTTATAGCCCAAGAATTCCAAGGTTTGAACTACACTTAGCAAAATATCAAGAAAAGTGGAAAATGTGCATACTTTTGCACACTCCTTTTGAAAACAAGTTTTTGATTCAAGAACAAGTAAACATTAACAACAATAAATAGATATCAAAGGTTGGCACTTGATTTTCTTCACCAAATTCAAACACATTTCATTAAGTAGAATATATGATTTATAGAATTGTGAACAACTGAAAATTCAAGAGCAAAGCCAAATGATGCACCCTAAGGCCTTTATATAGGCTACAAACTAACTACTGAATGCATAAAAACGTGTAACCCTAACTATGGAAGTTCCAAATTTGCCCTTGTCTTGTTTTGAGTCTTTGAAGATCATGTGACATTTTCTTGTTTTTTTGTGGAGCTGGCAAGGTGAAAGTGAATCCAAAGGTGAAAAATAATCTTAGGATGTAAGGTGGATCCTTGGACGTTGGATGACTGACCTCTTCTTGTCTTCTTGTCCAAAGGTGCAAAAGCAGGGGTATCATATGAGCTGGTATGGTGACGTGGCCAAGGGTTTAAGGTGGGGTTGGGTTTAGTCTTACCTTAATCACAAATCTGGAGTGAATTAAGGGTTGATATCAAGTATTAAGAAAATACCCAATTCTGCTTATGAACTCCAAGAACACAGGTTTGATCTTCTTTTGTGTTTAAATGGGGTGTTTAGCGCCTTAATTAAATAATTAATTAAGGGTTGGTTAGACGGTTGTGAGTGGAAGATGACGTGGAGCCAGGGAGAGCTCCCATTGGTGTATTTGGTTGAGTGGGACACGTGTCTTCATGACACTGGTTAAGGTAACTTCCTTGTCTTGGCAGTTTACTCCCCTCATCTTCTTTTGTTCTTTCACCTTTGTAAATAATGCAGCAAAATCCGTTTTCCTTTGTAAATAAAGTTTTGGTTTTCACACTTTGGCCCCAAATACTTTTCCAAAGTATTTTCAGGGGTATTTCTTGCCATTTTGTGATTCTTGAAGGGCTGTTTTGGTATTTTATTCAAGGATTATGGTTTTGACTTGTATGATTGGCATTTTTGAGGACTAAAATTTCCAAGTCTTCATTTATGAGGGACCATTCTTGCCAAAAGTTGAAAGTCAAGGGTCCTTTTTGCAAATTAACATATTTCAAGGACCAAACTTGTATTTTCTTGTTCTTTGAAGGACTTCTTGATATATTTGACTTTGAGGATGATAATATTGACAATTTAGCTTTGTTGAGGGACTAAAATTGCCAATTCTTCAAGGTGGTGGGCCCTTTTGTAATGTTGACAAACTTTAGGGACCAATCTTGTAATTATGAGGATACAAGGGTATAAAGTGTCAATTCTTCAATATTGGAGGATACTTCTTCATAAATCTTCAAATCTACAAGGGTTTTTCTTAGAAAATTCTTCATTAGGGCTTGGTTCAATGTGCGGCTTCGTTTCCCGTGTTCGTTTTTGCATGATTCTTGTGATCTTTTGTCATTTTCTCAATATCCGTACCTAAAATACACAAGCAACAAACACAAGCATAAATTTGGGTATTTTCATGATATTTAATGCTTTTTAAGCCCTTTTTGGACGATGGGACTATGTATAAAAGCAGTCTTATCACTCCCCCATACTAAACCATTGTCGTGCCCTCACGCAATGCTAGAATAAATTATCGCATCACCTCCAAAATTCATTTTTATTCACTTTTATTGAATGATAAACTAGCTACACTACTACTATTACTACTACTTGTGTTTTAGACATAATGTATGATTTTCATCGCAAAATGGGATGTTTAGGGTCATAGAACAAGAACACGTGAATGCTTCGTTAGAAATAATTTCGTCGTCCTCGATTTTCACCCCAATTCCATGCCAAGCGTGCAACGAGATCATTGTCATTATAAGTTAGTAATGCTAACACTACTCATATGCCCTAATCACATACTTATCCTCCCATTATCCTAAGTTGTATCTCTTATATTTTATTTTGTCTTGAATGTTTCACGAGGATACATTGTTTGACTTATGCGATAATAGAGATTTAGGTCTAAAAATAGAGTCCTAACGGTGTAACCAAGACCATCAAATCAATAACCCCTCCTAATAGACAACGATGTCAAAAAATTAAGTCAACAAGAAGGATCGATAAACACGGTTTTATAACGGTTTTAAACATGAGACTTATTACCAAGACTTTTATACGCCCCCTAACGGAAGGGCCTTATTATCTTTGGTTTACCTCCATCTTTTATTCAACTTCGCCATGAAGCTTTTATTATGACTTCAGTCTTGCCTTGCCTTTTATTAGCCACCTCATCGGTAGTTTTTTTAGCCAAAGACATTATCCTCACGCAAAGGCGAATTTTGGATCTTTAAAGCTTCAAAGATTAAGGCTTGATTCAATTTTAATTTTGCATAGATTTTTCGGCCTTGTGGGGCTTCAATTTTTTGGCTTGATTTAGGTGAGCACTTGAAATCTTATTATTTGGTGAAGTTTTTGATTATTCGGGTGCCAATACTTCAAAATCGTGACACTGGCGATACCTTAATGTCTTCCCAATTTAATTACACGGTAACTACTAGAAAAGATTAGAAACCCAACAATCAAGACTAAACCGCTAAGTCAATATTTATTAAGCAAACATTATTTACAAGCGAAGGGAGAATAAGCAAACAACGAGAACACATGATTTTTTTAAAGAATACGAGTACTCTACGTTTAGCATAGTAACTTATAATTAACCATATCATTTCTCGTCCTCATTTAAGAGACTTAGCCTAATGTGAAGTTAAGGAATCGAAGCTAAGTGCTCAACACGCACGGTCGAGTAAAAAATTACTCTCATTCTCGCCATCAGAAAACCTACATTCGTGTCTTCAAAAACTTATAAAACATGAGAAAAAAGATAAACTTTGGAAAGCGTGAAGGTTTGGCAGGGAAAGTATCTATTCACCCCCCATACTAAAGTTAAACATCATCCTCAATGTTTCGAGTCTAGGGGAGCAAACACCCCCATACTAGAGACGTAGTCGAATGCCTAATCTAGCATGGAAAGGGTGTAACCGTTAAATTTAAAGCTGTTTATGAAGTGTGCTATAAACCTAAGGTTAGAACAACAAAGGATATATCATGGATATTGAGAAAGTCTTCAAAGCAGACGATGGAGTGCTCCCATCAAACGAACACGAGAGGCTCCAATCGTGAAGATCATGATCATCTAAAATCCATAATTCACAAACAACCACGGAACAAAGGTTGGAAAGGCACAAATCCCCACACGTTACTACATTAGAAAGCGATAATATGTACATAGGATATGCATGGGACTCCCCCACGAGGCACCTCGTTTTTGATTACCGAGTCATGAGCTCGACTCGATCCCCTCAATACTAATTATCATTGGGGAAGGTGATTTGGTCCAGGTAGTTCAAGGATGGAACTTCCCCGCCAAAGTAGTGCTTCAACCTATGTCTATTCACCTTGAAGTTGGGGCCATCATTTTGAGCTAGCTCGATGGTCCCATATGGAAAAACTTGAGTCACGGTGAATGGACCGGACCAACGGGATTTCAACTTACCGGAAAAGATTTTCAAACGAGAAGTAAAAAGCAAAACTTGATCCCCAATGTTAAAAACCCGGTTTTTAATTTTAGAATCATGCAACTTTTTAGTCTTTTCTTTATAAATCAATGAATTTTCATAAGCAAGATCCCTTAATTCATCCAATTCATTTAATTGCATTTTTCGGTGTTTTCCCGCGGTCTCCATGTCATCATTACAATGCTTTAGGGCCCAATAAGCCTTGTGTTCCAATTCAATTGGCAAGTGACAATTTTTCCCATACACAAGCTTATAGGGATTGCACCCAATGGGCGTATTATGAGCGTCCTAAAGGCCCATAAAGCATCGTCCAACTTATCCGACCAAGATTTTCGGTTTTCTCCAACGGATCTCTCCAAGATCCTCTTCAAAAATGGGTTCCACGATTGCTTATGATCGCACGAGGGGTTCCAAACCGAGAAAACAAGCTTTTCAAAAACTTGACTACCACACGAGCATCATTGGTGGGCAAAGCCTTAGCTTCCACCCACTTTGATAGGTAGTCAACCGCAACAAGGATGTACTTATTACCACGAGATGATGGGAACGGACCCATAAAGTCGATGCCCCAAACGTCAAAGATCTCACACACTTGGATGATGTTTTGTGTCATTTCATCTTTTTGTGAGGCTTTTACTTGTCGTTGGCATGAGTCACATGACTTCACAAGTTCATGTGAATCTCGGTAAATAGTAGGCCAAAAGATGCCGACATCAAAGACCTTCTTAGCCGTGAGATTAGCACCATGGTGACCACCCGTGGGTCCCAATTGACAAGCTCTAAGGATATTAGAAGCTTCGGTGCCAAATACACAACGTTGGATGATTTGATCCGCACAAGTTCGAAACAAGTAAGGGTCATTCCAAAAGTAGAACTTGATGTCACGAAAGAAATTTCGTTTTTCTTGAGTCGTCATATCCTTGATGATGAAGTTTCCCGCATGGTAATTTGCAAAGTCCGCAAACCATGGGGTGGAAGAATCAAGCTTGGAATTCACTACACCAAGTGTCTCGAGCGGAAATGTTTCGGTGATTTCCTTGGGCTCGTAAACACTTTGGTGAGGATCTTCCAAACGAGAAAGATGATCGGCCGCTAGATTCTCGGCTCCTTTTTTGTCAGCGATTTTGTGATCAAATTCTTGAAGGAGGAAAATCCAACGAAGTAATCTCGGCTTTGCATCTTGTTTAGCCATAAGATACTTGATAGCCGAATGATACGTATACACTATGCATTTCGTCAAGACGAGATAAGGTCGAAATTTCTCAAATGCATACACCACGGCAAGGAACTCCTTTTCCGTTGTAGTGTATTTTAGTTGAGCCTCGGTCATCGTCTTGCTTGCATAGTGAATAGGCAAGAAGTTCTTTTCATGACGTTGCCCCAATACGGCCCCAATAGCGTAGTCACTAGAATCACACATGAGCTCAAAGGGGAGGTTCCAATTGGGAGCAACAAGAATAGGAGCTTCGGTAAGTTTCCTCTTAAGGATTTCAAAGGCTCGTACACAAACTTTGTCAAAGACAAAACGTGCCTCTTTTTCAAGAAGATGTGTAATAGGTCGAGAGATCTTTGAAAAATCCTTGATGAATCGAAGATAAAAGCCCGCGTGGCCTAGGAAACTCCTAACTCCCTTAACGGTTTTGGGATGAGGTAATTTGGCGATGACGTCTACCTTAGCTTGATCTACCTAAATCCCCGCTTTTGAGACCTTGTGTCCTAAGACGATTCCACTTTTAACCACAAAATGACATTTTTCCCAATTGAGCACAAGTTTGGTTTCCTCACAACGCTTCAACATTCTCTCAAGATTCGACAAACACGAAGTGAACGAACAACCAAACACGGAAAAGTCATCCATGAAGACTTCCATCGTCTTCTCGATCATATCATGAAAAATAGCCATCATGCACCTTTGAAAGGTTCCTGGTGCATTACAATGTACGAATGGCATTCTACGATAGGCATTCCATATGGACACGTAAACGTAGTTTCTTCTTCATCACGAGGATCGATGGGGATTTGGAAGTAACCGAAAAAACCATATAAAAAGCAATAGAAATCGTTTCCCGCAAGCCGCTCCAACATTTGGTCCATGAAGGGCAAGGGAAAATGGTCTTTACGAGTGGCTTCATTCAACTTACGATAGTCAATGCACACTCTCCATCCGGTCACGAGTCTAGTGGGAATTAAGTCGTTGGCATTGTTTGGCACAACGGTCATTCCTCCCATTTTAGGGACACAATGAATAGGACTCACCCAAGGGCTATCGGAAATAGGGTAAATCATTCCCGCGTCAAGGAGTTTAAGGACTTCCTTTTTAATGACGTCGTGAATTTTGGGTTTCACCCTCCTTTGACATTGGATTGCGGGCTTGTAATCCTCCTCCATTAAGATTTTGTGGGTATAAAATTTCGGATCGATCCCCTTAATGTCGGATAACTTCCACGCAATTGCCCCTTTGTGATCCTTTAGAACATCGACAAGTGCGGTTTTTTCATCATTCGAAAGTTCTTTCGCAATAATAACCGGAAACTTGTCGCCCTCCTCCAAAAAGACATATTCGAGATGAGGTAAATCTTTCAACTCGAGGATAGGTGGTTCCTCAATTGAAGATTTGGGCTCGATACTCATAACCTCCTCGGGTGGAGGAAATGGGAAATCGTTAAGAAAATCCTTGATAATCGAGAAGTCCTCATCATTGTCGAGGTCTTCGTTACAAGTACATGGAACATCAAATTCTTCCAACTTAAAACCACCACCTTCAAATGGAGTGAAGGTTGGTGTCGAGTTATCAAGAATGGGATCTAACATAGTGGGATTGCCACTATTTTCATCATCACCAAAACCTAGAACTTCTTGCGAAAATTCCTCGCAAACCACGTCAATCATATCAACGAGGTTTATGGTTGCAACGGAATAAACATGAGAAATTTGAGAGTTTTGAGTTGCGTTTATAACAAGTTCCTCGTCGTTGAAACGTAAGGTGATCTTTCTAGCATGAACATCGATCAAAGCCATAGACGTGTCTAAAAACGAACGACCTAAAATGAGAGGAACTTGAGGATCCGTGGGAATATCGACAACGATAAAGTCTACCGGATAATAGAACTTTCCCACTTTCACAAAAACGTCTTCCGCCAATCCACATGCGGGAATCGTGGAATGGTCGGCCAACTCGATAGACATTAGTGAAGGAGTAAGATTAAGAAGATTGAGCGACTTGAGGATTGCAAGTGGCATCAAGTTAATGCTAGCACCAAGATCGGCCAAGGCATAACATTCTTCCATATCTTGGATTGCACAAGGGATTAAAAATTTACCGGGATCACCGACTTTTTAAGGTATGCGATTAAGATAAACCAATGAACAACTAGACAGTTGATGCAATTTCTCCTTATTTTTCAACATACTCTTAAAGTTAGCGGCAAATCGAGGCATCATGACCAAAGCATCGGCGAAACTCACATTAAAGTGCAAATCACGAAACATTTTCATAAAAAGCTCAAATTGATAATTGTCGCGCTCTTGTCGTTTCTCCTTTCTAAGTCTCGATGGATAGGCTAAAGGTGGTGTGGGTTGAGGCATAGGCATAGCCTTTGGAATCTCGGGTTCCAATGTTGGTAATGGGTCAACCGTAGGTGTGGCATGAGCGGTACTTCGTGGGATTTGGACATGCTCCTTTTGGACCACCACCTCGGGTTCTTTCTCAATTGCTTCCTCCGTAGGAGCAATTGGTTGAGGAGTCGGTTCCTTAAGTGTCTTTCCACTACGTGTGGTAATCACTTTCATCTCACCCTTAGGGTTTGATATGGTGTTGCTAGGAAGACTACTCGAAGACGGTTTGCACATAATTGCCTCAACATAGATGAAATTTTATCCTCAAACATGGATTGCCTCTTCTCGGCTTTAATCATCTTTTGCTTAATTTCATGTTGCCCTTGTTCCATTTTTTGTTGGTTTTGTTGTAACCTAGTTACTTTTCCTTCCATTTTGTTTGTATGGATTTTAAGTTCATTTGCTAACTCATTTTTCAACTCTTTCTTCAAGTCGTTCTTAAACTCGGATCTTAGGCTAATGATTTCTCTTTGAATGTTGTCAAACCTAGCATCGTTTCCATTAGCGTATTCAACAAATTCATTTGGAAGATCTTTCAAAGTTTGCAAACTTTTGTTGTTGTTTTGAAAATCATTTTGATTTTTGTTTGAAACTTGATTATTAGCCCCTTGATTACCATAGTTTCCCTTGTTGTAATTGTTTTTGAAACCAACTTGATTGTTGCGATAGTTGTTGTTAGCATTTTGATTTGAACCAAAACCCGGTGGAGCCAATTGATTAGAGCGGGTAACTTGACCATTTTGGTTGTAAGTTCCCGTGGCTGCATAGGCACTCGAAGTGTTACCACCGTTGGTAATGCACTCGGAGAAATCATGACCTCCACTACAATACATGCATGAAACCTAAACCGCTTTAGCCGTAGCGGGAGCATTTGGTTCTCCAACTTTGAACTCAATTAGAAGACCTTTAAGCTTATCAAAGATTTTGTTTTCCAAGTTTGCCTCAATTTGGCAAGTATCGATGGTAGTAGACAAAGAAGGTGAAGCTGAAGACGAAGCCTTACGAACACTAGACGTGCTACGAGGACTATACACCTTAGATCTATTCTCAATTATCACCAAAGCTTCCTCAACCGTTTTACACAAAAAATTACCACCCGCGGTGGCATTAAGATAATCCCTTTCATGATCATTAAGTCCATTGTAAAACGTGTCAATTTGATGCAAATCGGAAAAACCGTGATGAGGACACTCATGTAACATTTCCTTAAACCTATTCCAAGCCGTTGAAAAACTCTCATTAAATTCTTGTGAAAATTTTGAAATCTCGTTTTTCAAATGCGTAGTCTTAGAGGGCGGAAAAAATTGGTTCACAAATTTTGAAACGAGATCCTTCCACGTCAATATAGAATTGGGTGGCTCTTTCTCTAACCAAATTTTAGCGGGCCCCGCTAAGGAATACGGAAAAAGCATCATCTTAATCGAGTCATTAGCAACATCCTTAAACTTGCAAGTGGCGGTAAGACGATTGAATTGGCGGATATGGTTGTACGGGTTGTCCTTCTCATAACCACGAAATTTTTTGTTTTGGATCATCGACAACAAACCCGTTTTCACTTCAAAATTCTCCGCAAGGATAGCGGGAATCACAATAGCCTCTCCATAACCCTCGGTGGGTGCTTGAAGTAACTCCATCATAGTTCGATTCGCCATGGTTGGTTCTTCTCTTACAATGGGTTCGTCAATAGGAGACTCCTCACTAGAAAGATTAGGAGTAGGTGTTGACTCCTTTCGGTTTTTTCGTTTACGTGCACGTCTTGCTTGATTACGAGTAAGCATAAACGTCACGTACAACGTGGGGGTGAGCAAAGAAGATTCTTTTTGGTGTTTTGTATTTTTCCAATTTTTTTTATGGTTTTTGATTGTTTTTACTTTTTTTTGGATTTTTGTGATTGTATTAGGTAGACCAAAATCTACAAATCTCCTCCTTAATCAAATCTCTTGATTAAAGAAGCCTCAAGGAATGAAAACGATCACGTGAAGTGAACGCCTTCGATGACTTTAGAACGTTGGTGGAACACCAAAATGTTCAGGAGGGTTTAATCAAATGAAACCAAGAAAGTATATATGATACTTAATAATACTTTGGGCGGCAAAACCCTCGATTAGCTCTCAAAATCCAATACACACAAGCAAGCGGGGAAATGAGGCGGCGCGAAGCACTTAAGAGCCTTTTTCCTTAGGAAATATTTTATAATATCTGCCTTATACCCACCTTATAGTTTGTATTTTTAAAAATCGAGCTTCACGAAAGTATTTATCTATTTTTGCCTTTTCTTTCTTGTTTGAGATTCGAATACAATGATTGGGTAATGACCTCCCAAGTCAAGGTTATGTTTTCACACTTTTGGAGTACTTGCGAATTTATTGTTCTACGTATACAATATATTAATAATATTCACACAAAAAAAAACGAAAAACCGATAATACGTATTAGTAGAGTGCTACTAATACAAATAGATATAATGGCTATATGTAGGAACAACAATTGCCAAATCAAAACAAAACACGCCTCCCCGACAGCGGCGCCCAAATGATAGTTGTAATTTATCACTTGTTTATGGAAACAAGGTAATTAGGGTAAGTATTAACAAGTGATTTAGGAAAACCACGAGTTATGACCCAAAGTGGGGATCGTTCTCAAGGAGGCTTGTGTGTTGTGTAGAGAGATGATTAATTATGTGATTATATGATTATGAGAAAGAAGAAGATAGAAATGGGATAAGAAGAGAATGACGGTTACGATGACGATTTAAACTAAGACGAAAAGGTCGTACACGTAAAACCGTAAAAAGTACCAAATTTAAAAATTTACTCTAAAATTTCCTAAAAAATTGAAATAAATCCTAAATAATGTATTAAGAGTTTACAAAAAATAAAAAGTCACCCAAACCTTTTATTTAATTAAATAATGATTTTTAATGCTAATTAAAGCCCTAAAAATCAATTTAATTAACAAAAAGCCCAATATGAGACTGATCACTTTGTAAACCTCTAAAATACCCTAACTTAATTTAAAACTATTTTTGAAAATATTAAAATTAAGTAAGACTATTTAAAAACAATTAAAAACTATTAAAACTTGAAATAATTATAAAAATTAATCTAAGAACAATAAAAATATTCTAAAAGTTGTAAAATTCCTAACTTTATGTATTTAACCTAAGAAAAATATAAAAACTTGAAAAATATAAATTTTAATTTTAATAATAAAATAATATTAAAAATCCAAAAGTTATAAAAAATTCTAAAAACTTGCAAACTAGCTTAATTTAACCTAAATAACACAGAAATGAAGTTGAAATTACAAAACTACCCCTAATGGGCCTCCAAATGGGCCAAAAGTCCAAACAGACCCCTTAATGGGCTATTTAAGGCCCAATAAGAAAAATGTTGTCCAATTAATCCCAAAAAATCCTATCTGACTCAAAATTTGATTTTAAACACAACTTTTCAAAGGCCCAAAAGCTAAAAATGTGAAATAAGCTGGCTTATATCAAACAGCTTATTCTTAATGGGCTTTTTGGCCCATTAAGCTATAAGCTGATACCATAAGCTCAAGTAAGACACACAATCTTCTTTTGAGTTGCTTAAGACTTCTGTAAAAAGAAATTTGAAATAAGCCAAAGGAATAAGCCTGAAAATGCAAAAAGCAATCTAAAGAAAACGACAAACTAGTCGTTTTTGAGTTCTAGGCTATCCCAAGAGCTGATTCAAGTTTCTAAAGCTTTTAAATGACTTAACTAAGCTTAATCAGCAAAAAAATTTCAAATAAGTTCACTCAATAAGCTGGAATAAGCACTTATGAAAAAGTGAAATGAGTTGGTTTTCTAGCAAAAAGTCAAAGTCAAAGTCTAATAAGCTCCAGTTCAATCAAATGGGTCAAATAATGAAGATCTATCACAAAAATAAGTTGTTACAGGTCTGGATAAGCCAAAATGGCTTATTGATAAGCTGAATGAAAAATTGCACTAGCAGGGGCTAGTTTTGGGTGTTGAGCAGTGGAAACTTTTTCCACTGCTTGACTTGTTGACTTTTTTGTCTTTGGTGACTTTTTTGGAGATTCAAGTTACACAAAGGCACCCAAATGATCAGTGGATCAAGAGGATTCAAATACAAGAAAGAAATCACAATCAACAACAGCCAATTTGTACAGTTTAATCAATTAAGCACCAGATCACTCATAGACATGAACAAATAAGCAGTTGAGATTCAATAAGCACTTTTAGCACAATTCAGCCAACCAAACTTAACCAAATGCATACACAAGCAATATTAAACTTAAATAAGCAAGTCTAAACAGGTTTCATGCACTGATTCAAAGTATTGAGCAAGATTCGAGAACTTAAAGTTACTGATGAACACTTAACACTAGCAGATTTTACTTTGCTGATGCAATTGACCAACAAGCCAGATTCAAACACCCAAATCTCTAAGATATGTTATGATAACAATGATTTAACAGCTTATATCCCTAAACATGCATATACTCTAAGTATTCCCAAAATTTTAGGTCAAAAACAGTCAAACTCAATTAGTTATGGCACAATCTTTGATTTCAAGGTTTAAGCCCAAAAACATGTAGCAAATAGCACTCAACCAAGTCAAGAACAGATAACAAGCATAAACACAAACTTTCAACAACACAATAACACACAATGATTCAAAACAGGTAATCCCAAACACCCTTTTAACTTTTCAAATCAAGATTTTCAAATCAAAAGTTCATTCCAAGGTTACCCAAGCCAAAATTAGCACAATAACAGATATATTATGCAGATTTAAGCAAGATTAGACAATAAAATCAGCAAGAACACAAGTCACACACAAAATCACCAAAAATCCAAGATTTATTCAGATTTTAAGTAAGATGATGTGTACCTCATGGATGTACATCCCCACCCACGAATTTTGAGCTTATGTGCTAGCAAGAACAAGCACAAGATTCCACAATAAAGCCTGCTAAGATTCAACAAGGTTAAAAGCACAATATCCAAAACAGAAAGATGAAAAATCCTTGATTAATGCAACCTTAGTTCCCCACACTTGATTATCCCCAAGTTATAAGCTTCACCACACCTTGATAACTCAATA
Organism: Glebionis coronaria; assembly: GCA_025667525.1. NCBI lineage: Eukaryota > Viridiplantae > Streptophyta > Magnoliopsida > Asterales > Asteraceae > Glebionis > Glebionis coronaria. The sequence continues at coordinate 166,586,992 of CM046882.1, read as the reverse complement.
TCAGGATGCTATGATCAGCCTTATAGCCCAAGAATTCCAAGGTTTGAATTAGACTTAGCAAAATATCAAGAAAAGTGGAAAATGTGCAAACTTTTGCACCCTCCTTTTGAAAACAGGTTTTTGATTCAAGAAAAAGTAAACATTAACAACAATAAACAGATATCAAAGGTTGGCACTTGATTTTCTTCACCAAATTCAAACACATTTCATTAAGTAGAATATATGATTTACAGAATTGTGAACAAATGAAAATTCAAGAGCAAAGCCAAATGATGCACCCTAAGGCCTTTATAAAGGCTACAAACTAACTACTGAATGCATAAAAACGTGTAACCCTAACTATGGAAGTTCCAAATTTTCCCTTGTCTTGTTTTGAGTCTTTGAAGATCATGTGACATTTTCTTGTTTGTTTGTGAAGCTAGCAAGGTGAAAGTGAATCCAAAGGTGAAAAATAAGCTTAGTATGTAAGCTGGATCCTTGGACGTTGGATGACTGGCCTCTTCTTGTCTTCTTGTCCAAAGGTGCAAAAGCAGGGGTATCATGTGAGCTGGTATGGTGACGTGGCCAAGGGTTTAAGGTGGGGTTGGGTTTAGTCTTACCTTAATCACAAATCTGGAGTGAATTAAGGGTTGATATCAAGTATTAAGAAAATACCCAATTCTTCTTATTAACTCCAAGAACACAGGTTTGATCTTCTTTTGTGTTTAAATGGGGTGTTTAGCGCCTTAATTAAATAGTTAATTAAGGGTTGGTTAGACGGTTGTGAGTGGAAGATGATGTGGAGCCACGGACACGTGTCTTGATGACACTGGTTAAGGTATCTTCCTTGTCTTGGCAGTTTACTCCCCTCATCTTCTTTTGTTCTTTCACTTTGTAAATAATGCACCAAAATCCGTTTTCCTTTGTAAATAAAGTTTTGGTTTTCACACTTTGTCCCCAAATACTTTTCCAAAGTATTTTCAGGGGTATTTCTTTCCATTTTGTGATTCTTGAAGGGCTGTTTTGGTATTTCCTTCAAGGATTATGGTCTTGACTTGTATGATGGCATTTTGGAGGACTAAAATTGCTAAGTCTTCATTTACGAAGGACCATTCTTGCCAAAAGTTGAAAGTCAAGGGTCCTTTTTGCAAATTAACATATTTCAAGGACAAAACTTGTCTTTTCTTGTTCTTTGAAGGACTTCATGATATATTTGACTTTGAGGATGATAATATTGACAATTTAGCTTTGTTGAGTGACTAAAATTGCCAATTCTTCAAAGTAGAGGGCCCTTTTTGTAATTTTGACAAACTTTAGGGACCAATCTTGTAATTATGAGGATACAAGGGTATAAAGTGTCAATTCTTCAATATTGGAGGACCCTTCTTCATAAATCTTCAAATCTTCAAGGGTTTTTTCTTGGAAAATTCTTCATTACGGCTTGGTTCAATGTGCGGCTTCGTTTCTCGTGTTCGTTTTTGCATGATTCTTGTGATCTTTTGTTATTTCTCAATATCCGTACCTAAAATAAACAAGAAACAAACACAAGCATATATTTGGGTATTTTCATGATATTTAATGCTTTTTAAGCCCTTTTTGGACGATGAGACTATGTATAAAAGCAGTCTCATTACTTATCACCGATGATAAACTTATCCTTTCAACGAGAAATTAATTTTTCTCGGGCATGAGCTAATATTAAAAACATTCGAAGTTTTTAAGCTCATGCACAAAGACTTATAGTTAAATATCAGACCGTAACTCGCACCTTAATTTTTAGGAAAGCTTATCTTTCATAATAACTTTTCCTCGTAACGAGAAATTAATTTTTCTCGGTCATAAGCTTGTATTAAAACATTCCAAGTTTTAAGATCATAAAGTTAAGTTTATCTTTTAAATAAGAGAACTTTTCTTCATAACGAGACATTCATCTTTCCCGGTCATGAGCTTTCTGTTAAAACATTCAAAAGTTTTCAAGCTCATGAACACAACTTCTAAGTAAATGTCAGCTTAGAACTCGTTCTTCAGTATAAAAAGAAAGTTTATCGCCGATGATAAACTTATTGATGAGACTGCTTTTATACATGGTCTCATCGTCCAAATCGGGCTTAAAATGCATAAAATATCATTGAATATACCAAATATATGCTCGTGTTTGTTACTTGTGTATTTTTAGGTACGGATATTGAGGAAACGGCAAAAGATCACAAGAATCAATCAAAAACGAACACGGGAAACGAAGTCACACAATGAACCGGGCCCAGTTTTGGATTTTACAAAAATGCCCTTGAAGTTTTAAAGATTGACAAGATTGGTCCCTCTACTATTGAAGACTTGGCAATTTATACCCTTGCAAATCTCAATTATTGCATTTGGGTCCTTGAATTATCAAGTAATTACAAGATCAGTCCTTGAAGAATGAAGAATTGGCACAAAATGTCCTTAAAACAAGTTTGTGAAACTATTATGCCAAAAATGACAATCTGCCAAAGATAAATACAAAGGAAAATATGTTTGATGCTATTTATTACAACATGAAGAAAAGAGAAGACCTTGGGGGCCATATTTGCCAAACGACCAAACCTATCCATCCACTCATACCCTGACACCTCAGCACAACCCACCCACAAACCCATATACCCTACCCGACCCTACCCAGCCCAATCACCCTTTAAAACTAATTACCCGGTTTTATTTAAAACTTGGTCAACTGGTCAACCAATTTTCCCACTAAACATCACTTTTGAAAATTAATTATCCCAATTTAGATTAAACTCATACCTGCTAAACCTTTTTACCCCATAAACCCTAAATCTATTGACCTCCTAAATCAAAGGGTTTTTTTGATGATTAGTTCCAGAACCCTAATTAACCCTAACCTCATCTTATCCCACCTCACAAAACATAACCACGTGGGCTGTGACCCGTACCTCCCCTGCACCCGTCTCTTTCCCACCAAAACCAATACCCGACCACTTGAACGTGCAAGATCCCTCTACTTGGCCTCCAAGGAGTTACCAACGTCCAAGATCATGTTTTAACAACTGGCATCTTCATATCCATCACATGGGAGCAAAATTGACCAAGACTCCAATTTCAAACCAAGGGCATTTCAGGAATTCAAGCAACTAGGGTTTAGCATTAGTTTTAGATTCTAGATAGTTTTGTTAGCTAGTATAAATATGGGTGGCATGTCACTCATATCTTTGTTCCAGAATTTTAGCAAAAAGCTTTGTAACTCTTTTTTAAAATAAAGTTGGTATTTTGAGAAGCAAATGTGATTCCTTTTATTGTTAATTAAAAGTTGGTGATTGTTTTTTTAGCTAATTATTCTGAGTTCCACATTGCATTTGATTAAATTGTGTGTTTGAATTTTTCAAAAGGTTTTAAACAGGTCTTTAATTTCAGAAAGTTTAAATCAAAAAAGTGAAAGTGGATTTGGTTTTTGTTTTCTGAGTGTTAAAGATTGTTTCTAAAACGTGTTTTCAAGGTTTCAAAGTTTGAGAAAAGATTTTTAAGAAAGAAAAAAAAGAAAACAGAAAAGTATTGTGCTTGTTTTTTTTATTCTTCTCTTGGCAGGTTGTTGAGCTTGATTGATTCAAGGTTCAGCTCAAACCCGAGTTTTAGGGAGGTGACATCAATCACTGAGGGACTTGGAAGTAAGTCCCTCAAGGTAAAATCCTGTTTACCTTTTTAATTTTCAGTTTTTTTTGTTACTTATGTGATTTGCTTGAACCTTGTGTAAGTGTTGGTGCTATTGGTTTGATTTGAGTTAAGTTGTGGTAATATGCATATTAGATCAGTTTTTAATCAGTTTGGTAGGATTTAATAACCATTTGCTTTGTTAAAAGTTCTTTTAATATTTTTAAGGGGTGTTTGGATAAGGGTTTTAAGGGTAAGATTTGGTTAAGTTTTTAAGTTAAGACGTGTTAGAATCACTCACTAGGGTAGCATAAGGTTGTAAGTTAGCTTAGTGTCAGTTTTAGAGAGGTTTAAAACAGGATTGTATGAAAAAGGTTTGAAAAATATAGAAAAATCTGTCAAGTTCATTTTCTGCTTGGTTTGTATGAAATTGAGACAACAAATCTTGTAATCTGTTAGAAGTTAGGATTATATAGGTTTGAAGATTGTTTGTATGCTAGTTGGTTGCTTTGTATGCATAAACTTGGCCTTTGAAACTTAATTTTGTGCATGTACGTTGGTGAAAAACCACCAGACCTAGACAAGTACTACAGCAACCTTCAATTGCCTTTGTGTGCATATATTGTGTTACTTGGAGTGTTGAATTTGCTTGCTTTGTGTTTTATCCGACTCCTTGTACTCCAAAGAGTACAAGGGTGCCCTCCTGTCCAACAAATCACCACAAAGAAGCAATCCAAGCTCCTCTTGGATCATATCTGCACAAGTGAAAAAATATCACTTTGCTTGTGTTCTTAACAGATTAAACTGGCCATGTTTTTTTGTTGAATCTCGTTTAAAATCTTTGTGAAAGTGAATTTGGATTTGTGTTTTAAGCATAGAAGAGTTAACAGGTTTGGATTGTAAAGTTAAAAAAGTAAAAAAAAAATAGAAACAAAAAGGTCTGGCCAGGACTCGAACCTGCGCCATCCCGTTCACAACACACACACTCTACCACTGCGCCCTAGGGTCTTTGACTGCTAGGGTTGCTTTTAAAAAGTATATAAGGTGTGTTTGCTTTGGCTTTTGAAAAATAAGCCGTAGCTTATTTGAGCTATTTCAGCTTATTGGATAAGCCTATTTGCATTAGACCATTTTTCTTAGGTATTTATTATCATTTAGGACTTTTCTGTTTTAAAAGTAGATTTTTCCCTTTATTTAATTATTTATTAGGATTATTTTTAGATTTAATTTTAGAAAGTAAATTAAAAATAGTAAAAAGTATTTTAAAAATCCAAAAAATAGTTTTTAGGTTTTAATTTATATATTTGAGGTTTACATATTAAAAAGTTTTCAAAAAGTCTAATTTTTAATTTTATTTGATTTTAGGGTTTTTAGACAACTTTAAAATTAAATATAAAATTAATAAAAAGGTTTTAGGAACTTTAATTTACATTTTGTTCTAGTTACATTATTTAGGATTTTTGGTAATTTTTTAGAATTTATTTTTAAACTTTTCATTTTTTTTATTATTTTAATATTATTTTATTAGAAAAAATTCAAAGTTTAATTTTTAACTTTTTTTCATTTTTCCTAGGTTATAGACATTAAATTAGGAACTTTGTAACTTTCCAAATATTTTTTAGGCTTTTCATTTATTTTCTAGAATTAATTTAAGATTTAATAGATTTTAATAGTTTTTAGGAGTTTAAAAATAGTTTAATTTGGTTTTAAAATTTTTAAAAATAGTTTTTAGCTTAATTAGGTCATTTTTGAGGTTTACAAACTTTAAAATCTTGTTTGGGACTTTATAATAATTAATTGTGATTTTTAGGGCTTTAATTAGCATTAAAAAGTCATTATTTAATTAATTAAAAGGTTTTAGCAAGTTTAGGATTTTTTGTAAACTCTTAGAAATTTATTGTGGATTTTTAGTAATTTTTAGGAATTTTTAGGTTAAAATTTTAATTTTTGTGTGTTTTACGTTTCTACGTCTTAACTTTCTAGTAGTAGTTTTTGTTAATTTTTATTTTTTTTTTCGTCTTCGCCATTTTCTCTTCTCTTTTCTTGTTAATAATCAAAAACATTAATATCATTCATCACACAACACACGTGCCTCCTCGAGAGAACGAACTCACTCTTCTAGGGTCATTTACACACGGTTTTCCTAAATCGTCGTGCACGCTTGCCCTACTTTGTGCATCCTTTTCCTAAAGGTGTACAAAAACACTACATCATTTTTGGCACCGCTGCCGGGGAGGCGTGTTGTGTTTTGAATGAACCATTTTTTTTATTAGCCATAATAGTATTTGTATTAGTAGCACTCTACTAATACGTATTATCGTTTTTCGATTTTTGTGTGAATATTATTAATATATTGTATACGTAGAACAATAAATACACAAGTACTCAAAATACGTGAGCAATCACAACCTTGATTCGGGATTTCATCACTCGATCATTGTATTCGAATCTCAAACCAAAGAAAAAGGAAAAAATAGATAAATACTTTCGTGAAGCTTAATTTTGATAATACAAACTATAAGGTGGGTATAAGGCGGTTGTATTTCACAACCTAAAGGAAAAAGGCTCTTAAGTGCTTCGCGCCGCCTCGTTTCCTCCGCTTGCTTGTGCGTATTTGATTTTTAGAGTGAATCGAGGGTTTTGCCGCCCAAAGTATTATTACATATCATATATATTTTCTTGGTTTCATTTGATTAAACCCTCTTGAACGATTTGGTGTTCCACCATCGTTCTAAAGTCATTGAAGGCGTTCACTCCACGTGATCGTTTTCATTCCTTGAGGCTTCTTTAATCAAGAGATTTGATTAATGAGGAGATTTGTGGACTTTTTGTCTACCTAATACATTTCACCAATTTCCAAGAAAAGTTAATACAATCAAAAACCACAAAAAATTGAAAAACACAAAATACCAAAAAGAATCTTCTTTGCTCGTCTCCACGTTGTACGTGACGTTTATGCTCACTCGTAATCAAGCAAAACGTGCACGTAAACGAAAGAACAAAACTCCCACTCCAACTCATTCTAGTGAGGAGTCTCCTATTGACGAACCCATTGTACGAGAAGCACCTACCATGGCGAATCGAACTATGATGGAGTTACTTCAAGCACCCACCGAGGGTTATGGAGAAGCTATTGTAATTCCCGCAATCCTTGCGGAGAATTTTGAGGTGAAAACGGGTTTGTTGTCCATGATCCAAAACAACAAATTCCGAGGTGATGAGAAGGACAATCCCCACAACCATATCCGCCAATTTAATCGTCTTACCGCCACGTGCAAATTCAAGGACGTCTCGAACGACTCGATTAAGATGATGCTTTTTCCGTATTCCTTAGAGGGGCCCGCTAAAATTTGGTTAGAGAAAGAGCCACCCAATTCTATATTGACGTGGAAGGATCTCGTTTCAAAGTTCGTGAACCAATTTTTTCCGCCCTCTAAGACTACGCATTTGAAAAATGAGATTTCTAAATTTTCACAAGAATCAAATAAAAGTTTTTCTACGGCTTGGAATAGGTTTAAGGAGATGTTGCATGAATGTCCTCATCACGGTTTTTCCGATTTGCACCAAATCGACACGTTTTACAATGGACTCAACGATCATGAAAGAGATTATCTAAATGCCGCCGCGGGTGGTAATTTTTTGTGTAAAACGGTTGAAGAAGCTTTGGTCATAATTGAGAATAGTTCTAAGGTTTATAGCCCTCGTCACACACCGAGTGTTGCCAAAATGGGCTCATCATCGTCTCGCAGTATCAATGCCTTGCAAGATGAAGCTAATGAGGAGAATCGATTTTTCGATAGGTTTTCGACCCTTATGTCCCATTGGAAAAATCAAGAAGCTTCCAATTCCGCTTCGGTTAAAGCGGTTTCTAAGAGTTGTTTGTCGTGTGGGGGAGCTCATGATCTTTCCGAGTGCATTACCGCGGATGGTAACACTTCGAATGCTTTTGTAGCCACGGGAACTTACAACCAAATCGGTCAAGGTTCCCGCCAAAATCAAGCTCCACCAAATCAAAATGCTAATAATTATCGCAACAACAACCAAGGTGGAAATTACCAAGGAAATCAAAGGAATTATAACAAGGGTAATTACCAAAGTGGAAATGGGCAAATTTCTAACCAAAACCAAAACCATGATTTTCAAAACAATGCCCAAGGTTTTCAAAACGATCACACCAAAAATCTTCAAGGAGAGTTTTTGAATTATGCTAAGGCTAACGATGCTAAGTTTGACAATATGCAACGTGAGATGGTTAGCTTAAGGTCTGAGTTGAAAAACGAGCTTAAAAATGAACTTGCTAATGAACTTAAAACTCATGCTAACAAAATGGAAGGAAATGTCACACGTCTCCAACAAAATCAACAAAAAATGGAGCAAGGAAAACATGAGATTAAGCAAGAGTTGTTAAAAGCGGATGCTAGGCAATCTAAGTTTGAAGACCGTATGGCTAAGATGTTTGAAGCTATCATGTGTAAGCCCTCTTCTTCGGGTTGTCTTCCTAGTGATACCATCGTGAACCCGAAGGGAGAATTGAAGGTTATTACTACTCGTAGTGGTAAAACTTTAAAAGAACCCATTTCTCGTCCAAGTACTTCTATGGAGAAGGAAAAAGAGAAAGAACCCGAGGTGTTGGTAGAAAAGGAGCACATTACAAGCCCACGAAGTACCACTCAAACCACACCTACGGTTGAACCAATACCAATCATGGAACCCGAGATTCCAAGGCCGTTGCCTATGCCTACTTTGCCTCAACCCACACCACCTTTACCCTACCCTTCAAGACGAGACAAGGAAAAGGAACAAGAACGAAATAATTATCAATTTGAACTCTTTATGAAAATTTTTCGTGACTTGCATTTTAATATTAGTTTTGCCGACGCCTTAGTCATGATGCCTCGATTTGCCGCAAACTTCAAAAGTATGTTGAATAACAAAGAGAAATTGCAAAAATCGTCTAGTTGTTCTTCGGTTTTTCTAAGCCGCATACCCCAAAAAGTCGGTGATCCTGGAAAATTTTTAATCCCATGTGCTATCCAAGACATGGAAGAATGCTACGCCTTGGCCGATCTTGGTGCTAGTATTAATTTGATGCCTCTTGAGATTTTTAAATCACTCAATCTTCCAAATCTCACTCCTTCAAGAATGTCAATCGAAATGGCCAATCATTCTACGATTCTAGCTTGTGGAGTTGCCGAGGACGTCTTTGTGAAAGTTGGAAAGTTCTACTACCCTGTAGACTTTATTGTTGTTGACATTCCCATCGATCCTAAAGTTCCGTTAATTTTAGGTCGATCTTTTTTGGATACCTCGAGAGCACTTATCGATGTGCATTCAAGAAAAATCACTCTTCGTTTCAATGAGGAAGAACTCGTCATTAATGCAACCCAAAACTCCACTCTTTCTCATGTGTATTCTATCACATCTTTGTACAATGTCAATCCCATCAAAAGCATTTGCAAAAAGATTTCAAATAGAGTTTTAGGAGTTGTTGAGAAAAATGAAGTTCCATCCCCTCCGCCGGTGGAGGTTAAGAGTGTTAAGCCTACGATTCCAATCTCGAGTGATTCTTCGGATGATGAATACGTTGATCCCGATGGGGAGGTTTTCTTTGTTGACAAAAGATTTGAAAACTTGCCACCACTTAAATCAAAAAGATTTCAAAATGTGAGAATTTTTAGTGTGACTAACATTGCTTTAGATACACCAAATATTTTTGACATAATTAAATCGGGTTTTCACAAGGAAAGTGTAAAAGATGAAAAAGGAAAAGATTTTAACTTGAATTTAAAAGATTTTTCTACAATTCTAACTCCGTCATCACCGCGTGTATTGAGTACTACAAGCTCGTCTTCTCCTTTTGACGATGCTTTGTGTGGACTTAGTGTGGGGGAATCCCCTTATGTCCCCTCCCCTTTCTCCACCGAGGACGAGATATTTGATCCTGGAATTGCTTGTATAGGTAAATCTCGGTCTTCCACCGATGTAATAAATGGAAAATCTTTTCATTTGATTGGTGCGAGTCTACCTCGAGTAGCTCATGTTTTTAGAGACTTACCCATTGTCCCACCCTTCTATTTCTTCTCTCCTATTTTCTTCTACCCCATTGGGGTTTGTGTTGGAGTGGCGTTGTTTCGTCTTTCATCCGAAAACGAGGATGCTATCTTTGACCCCGGTATACGTTTATCGGGTTTTTAAAGTACTCCACGTACTTTTGGGCCTTGTTTATCATGTAAGCCCCACTAAAAATGACCGAACCATGATTATCCCTAAATGATCATATTTATGGGGATTCGAGTCGAGCTTTTGACTCGGTTATCAAAAACAAGGTGCCTCGTGGGGGAGACCCATGCTTATCCATGTACATATTATTGCTTTCTAATTAGTTTAATGTGAGGGGATTTGTGCCCTTCCAATCTTTGTTCCGTGGTTGTTTGTGAATTGTGAACTTTAGATAATCATGATCTTCACGATTGGAGCCTCTCGTGTTTTGTTTTATGGGAGCACTCGATCGTTTGCTTTGGAGGCCTTTCCCAATATCCATATGATATATCCTTTTATGTTCTAACCTTAGGTTTATAGCACACTTCATAAACGGCTATTACTTATTGGTTACACCCTTTCCATGCTAGATTAGGCATTCGACTACGTCTCTAGTATGGGGGTGTTTGCACCCCTAGACTCGAAACATTGAGGACAATGTTTAACTTTAGTATGGGGGGGTGAATAGATACTTGCCTTGCCAAACCTTCACGCTTTCCAAAGTTTATCGTTTTGTTATCGTTTTTGTTGCAAAATAAGGCTAAAAATGGCCAAATTTTAAAAATTTTCTCATGTTTTATAAGTGTTTGAACACACGAATGTAGATTTTCCGATGGCGAGAATAAGAGTAATTTTTGACTCGACCATGCGTGTTGAGCACTTAGCTTTGATTCCTTAACTACACATTAGGCTAAGTCTCTTAAATGAGGACGAGAAATGATAGAGTTAATTATAAGTTACTATGTTAAACGTAGAGTACTCGTATTCTTTCAAAAACTCATGTGTTCTCGTTGTTTGCTTATCCTCCCTTCGCTTGTAAATATTTTTTTCTTAATAAATAGTGACTTAGCGGTTTAGTTAGGATTGTTGGGTTTCTAGTCTTTTCTAGTAGCTTCCGTGTAATTAAATTGGGAAGACATTAAGGTATCGCCAGCGTCACGCTTTTGAAGTATTGGCACCCCAATAATCGAAAGCTTCACCCAATAATAAGATTTCAAGTGCTCACCTAAATCTAGAAAACAATTTGAAGCCCCACAAGGCCTAAAATCTATGCAAAAATTGAAAGTGAATCAAGCTATAATCTTCGAAGCTTTAAAGATCCAAAATTCGCTTTAGCGTGAGGATATACGTCTTTGGCTAATAAAACCACCGATGAGGCGGATAATAAAAGGCAAGGCAAGACCGAAGTCATAATAAAAGATTCATGGCGAAGTTGAATAAAAGATGGAGGTAAACCAAAGATAATAAGGCCCTTCCGTTAGGGGGCGTATAAAAGTCTTGATAATAAGTCTTATGTTCAAAACCGTTATAAAACCGTGTTTATGGATTCTTCTTGTCAACTTAATTTTTTAACATCGTTGCCTATTAGGAGGGGTTATTGATTTAATGGTCTTAGTTACACCGTCAGGACTCTATTTTTAGACCTAAATCTCTATTATCGCATAAGTCAAACAATGTATCCTCATGATCATTAAGACATAATAAAATATAAGAGATATAACTTAGGAATAATGGGAGAATAAGTACGTGATTAAGGCATATGAGTAGTGTTAGCATTACTAACTTATAATGACAATGATCTCGTTACACGCTTAGCATGGAATCGAGTGAAAATCGAGGACGAAATTATTTCTAAAGAAGCATTCACGTGTTCTTATTCTATGATCCCAAAAGTCACTTTCTCGTGATGAAAACAATACATTATGTCTAAAACGCGTGTAGTAGTTTATTTAAATTTATGTCTTCAATAAATGTCATCATAAAATGAATTTTGGAGATGCTACGATACTTTATTCTAGCATTGCGTGAGGGCACGGCAATGGTTTAGTATGGGGAGTGATGAGACTGCTTTTATACATGGTCTCATCGTCCAAATCGGGCTTAAAATGCATAAAATATCATTGAATATACCAAATATATGCTCGTGTTTGTTACTTGTGTATTTTTAGGTACGGATATTGAGGAAATGGCAAAAGATCACAAGAATCAATCAAAAACGAACACGGGAAACGAAGTCACACAATGAACCGGGCCCAAGTTTGGATTTTACAAAAATGCCCTTGAAGTTTTGAAGATTGACAAGATTGGTCCCTCTACTATTGAAGACATGGCAATTTATACCCTTGCAAATCTCAATTATTGCATTTGGGTCCTTGAATTATCAAGTAATTACAAGATCAGTCCTTGAAGAAAGAAGGATTGGCACAAAATGTCCTTAAAACAAGTTTGTGAAACTATTGTGCCAAAAATGACAATCTGCCAAAGATAAATACAAAGGAAAATATGTTTGATGCTATTTATTACAACATGAAGAAAAGAGAAGACCTTGGGGGCCATATTTGCCAAACAACCAAACCTACCCATCCACTCATACCCTGACACCTCAACACAACCCACCCACAAACCCATATACCCTACCCGACCCTACCCAGCCCAATCACCCTTTAAAACTAATTACCCGGTTTTATTTAAAACTTGGTCAACTGGTCAACCAATTTTCCCACTAAACATCACTTTTGAAAGTTAATTATCCCAATTTAGATTAAACTCATACCTGCTAAACCTTTTTACCCCATAAACCCTAAATCTATTGACCTCCTAAATCAAAGGGTTTTTTTGATGATTAGTTCCAGAACCCTAATTAACCCTAACCTCATCTTATCCCACCTCACAAAACACAACCACATGGGCTGTGGACCCCATCCCGTACCTCCCCTGCACCCGTCTCTTTCCCACCAAAACCAATACCCGACCACTTGAACGTGCAAGATCCCTCTACTTGGCCTCCAAGGAGTTACCAACGTCCAAGATCATGTTTTAACAACTGGCATCTTCATATCCATCACATGGGAGCAGAATTGACCAAGACTCCAATTTCAAACCAAGGGCATTTCAGGAATTCAAGCAACTAGGGTTTAGCATTAGTTTTAGATTCTAGATAGTTCTGTTAGCTAGTATAAATATGGGTGGCATGTCACTCATATCTTTGTTCCAGAATTTTAGCAAAAAGCTTTGTAACTCTTTGTTAAAATAAAGTTGGTATTTTGAGAAGCAAATGTGATTCCTTTTATTGTTAATTAAAAGTTGGTGATTGTTTTTTTTAGCTAATTATTCTGAGTTCCACATTGCATTTGATTAAATTGTGTGTTTGAATTTTTCAAAAGGTTTTAAACAGGTCTTTAATTTCAGAAAGTTTAAATCAAAAAAGTGAAAGTGGATTTGGTTTTTGTTTTCTGAGTGTTAAAGATTGTTTCTAAAAGGTGTTTTCAAGGTTTCAAAGTTTGAGAAAAGATTTTTAAGAAAGAAAAAAAAGAAAACAGAAAAGTATTGTGCTTGTTTTTTTATTCTTCTCTTAGCAGGTTGTTGAGCTTGATTGATTCAAGGTTCAGCTCAAACCCGAGTTTGAGGGAGGTGACATTAGTCACTGAGGGACTTGGAAGTAAGTCCCTCAAGGTAAAAACCTGTTTACCTTTTTAATTTTCAGTTTTTTTGTTACTTATGTGATTTGCTTGAACCTTGTGTAAGTGTTGGTGCTATTGGTTTGATTTGAGTTAAGTTGTGGTAATATGCATATTAGATCAGTTTTTAATCAGTTTAGTAAGATTTAATAACCATTTGCTTTGTTAAAAGTTCTTTTAATATTTTTAAGGGGTGTTTGGATAAGGGTTTTAAGGGTAAGATTTGGTTAAGTTTTTAAGATAAGACGTGTTAGAATCACTCACTATGGTAGCATAAGGTTGTAAGTTAGCTTAGTGTCAGTTTTAGAGAGGTTTAAAACAGGATTGTATGAAAAAGGTTTGAAAAATATAGCAAAATCTGTCAAGTTCATTTTCTGCTTGGTTTGTATGAAATTGAGCCAACAAATCTTGTAATCTGTTAGAAGTTAGGATTATATAGGTTTGAAGATTGTTTGTATGCTAGTTGGTTGCTTTGTATGCATAAACTTGGCCTTTGAAACTTAATTTTGTGCGTGTACGTTGGTGAAAAACCACCAGACCTAGACAAGTACTACAGCAACCTTCAATTGCCTTTGTGTGCATATTTTGTGTTACTTGGAGTGTTGAATTTGCTTGCTTTGTGTTTTATCAGACTCCTTGTACTCCAAAGAGTACAAGGGTGCCCTCCTGTCCAACAAATCACCACAAAGAAGCAATCCAAGCTCCTCTTGGATCATATCTGCACAAGTGAAAAAATATCACTTTGTTTGTGTTCTTAACAGATTAAACTGGCCACGTTTTTTTGTTGAATCTTGTTTAAAATCTTTGTGAAAGTGAATTTGGATTTGTGTTTTAAGCATAGAAGAGTTAACAGGTTTTGATTTTAAAGTTAAAAAAGTAAAAAAAAATAGAAACAAAAAGGACTGGCCAGGACTCGAACCTGCGCCATCCCGTTCACAACACACACACTCTACCACTGCGCCCTAGGGTCTTTGACTGCTAGGGTTGCTTTTAAAAAGTATATAAGGTGTGTTTGCTTTGGCTTTTGAAAAATAAGCCGTAGCTTATTTGAGCTATTTCAGCTTATTGGATAAGCCTATTTGCACTAGACCATTTTTCCTAGGTATTTATTATCATTTTGGACTTTTTTGTTTTAAAAGTAGATTTTTCCCTTTATTTAATTATTTATTAGGATTATTTTTAGATTTAATTTTAGAAAGTAAATTAAAAATAGTAAAAAGTATTTTAAAAATCCAAAAAATAGTTTTTAGGTTTTAATTTATATATTTGAGGTTTACATATCAAAAAGTTTTCAAAAAGTCTAATTTTTAATTTTATTTGATTTTAGGGTTTTTAGACAACTTTAAAATTAAATATAAAATTAATAAAAAGGTTTTAGGAACTTTAATTTACATTTTTGTTCTAGTTACATTATTTAGGATTTTTGGTATTTTTTATAATTTATTTTTAAACTTTTCATTTTTTTTTATTATTTTAATATTATTTTATTAGAAAAAATTCAAAGTTTAATTTTTAACTTTATTTCATTTTTCCTAGGTTATAGACATTAAATTAGGAACATTGTAACTTTCCAAATATTTTTTAGGCTTTTCATTTATTTTCTAGAATTAATTTAAGATTTAATAGATTTTAATAGTTTTTAGGAGTTTAAAAATAGTTTAATTTGGTTTTAAAATTTTTAAAAATAGTTTTTAGCTTAATTATGTCATTTTTGAGGTTTACAAACTTGAAAATCTTGTTTGGGACTTTTTAATAATTAATTGTGATTTTTAGGGCTTTAATTAGCATTAAAAACTCATTATTTAATTAATTAAAAGGTTTTAGCAAGTTTAGGATTTTTTGTAAACTCTTAGAATTTTATTGTGGATTTTTAGTAATTTTTAGGAATTTTTAGGTTAAAATTTTAATTTTTGTGTGTTTTACGTTTCTACGTCTTAACTTTCTAGTAGTAGTTTTTGTTAATTTTTATTTTTTTTTTCGTCTTCGCCATTTTCTCTTCTCTTTTCTTGTTAATAATCAAAAACATTAATATCATTCATCACACAACACACGTGCCTCCTCGAGAGAACGAACTCACTCTTCTAGGGTCATTTACACACGGTTTTCCTAAATCGTCGTGCACGCTTGCCCTACTTTGTGCATCCTTTTCCTAAAGGTGTACAAAAACACTACATCACTTATCCTTACAACGAGAAATTAATTTTTCTCGGGCATGAGCTACTATTAAAAACATTCGAAGTTTTTTAAGCTCATGCACAAAGACATACAGTTAAATATCAGACTGTAACTTGGATGTAATTTTAGGATAGCTTATCTTTAAGATAGCTTATCCTCGTAACGGGAAATTAAATTTTCTTGGTCATGAGCTTGTATTAAAACATTCCAAGTTTTAAGCTCATAAAGTAAAGTGTATCTTTTAAATAAGAAAACTTTTCTTATTAATGAGAAATTCATATTTCTCGGTCATGAGCTTTACGTTAAAACATTCAAAGTTTTTCAAGCTCATGAAAACGACTTCTAAGTAAATGTCAACTTAGGACTCGTTCTTCAGTTAAAAGGAAAGTTTATCGCCGATGATAAACTTATCCACACAACGGGAAGTTTACAACTTCTCGGACTTGAGCTCGTTTTGTAAGATATTCAACATCTTAAGCTCAAGTAATTGGTCGAGAATTTCTCAAAAGGTGTTTCTAAATCTTTCAAAATTGTGTGTTCAAGAATGTTTTGATCAAAAGAGCATGTCTTCTGGAATCGATAATATTTACAATACTAGAAATGTCATTCAATAATTACACGGGGTTGTAAATAAAGTTCGAGCAGAAGTTCAAATGTCTTTTAAAACATGCTCAATTATGGTTTGCTATTATTTTCCGATAGTAACCCGCTTTTCATACTCAAGTCAAGCATTTCACCGGAAAGCTTTGACTCAACAAGGGGAATTAATTTTCTCGGGCATGGTTTACTTTATAACCATGTAAGGGATTGTGTTTACGTAATAACACAATCTAACACGAATTTATGTACGTGTCAGTGCATTTATTTTTTAAAACAAGAGAAATCTTGTTTTTATGAAGTTGTCATCTTCACCAACCGTAGCAATTTACAATTGATATCTACATACTCGACGATGAGACTACTCAAACGGCGACTACAACTCTTTCAATAGAACACGGGTCAACAATTGAGGGGGAGCAATTGTCCAGCATTCAGAATCTTTGACGCCGAAAGTGCCAAGTTCACATGTTGGTGTCAAGACAACGATATCAATCGTACACATGGAGTTAAGAGATAACTTCATACGTGATGAGGCGACCAACATTCGTGAACAAGAACCATGTGCTTCTTTCATATGATGTTCTCCATCATTCAGGTCCAACCTTATAAATCGCTAATCTTGTGAATACATTATCATATATGATCTTTGCATGTGATAAGTACCTTACACTTGTGTTTAAAAGGTACTTCATTCACGTTTCATGTACACCCTCATTAATTTGAGGGGGAGCTTGTGTAAAGCATGAAGATAATTGGATTTGCATTTTTCTTCCCAAATTTTCTTAAAACTTTATTAAATCAATTGATATTAAAAACATCGATTGGATTAATATTTTTAATATGGGGGAGAAAATGTGATTTAATAATGAGATCAATCAATTTAATGGTTTGAATTAATATGTTGGCTCATCCCGACATGTGCGAAATGTTTTCAATATCGTGGCATATGTTAAGGGGGAGCAAAATGGATTTGGATATCAAAATGGATTTCATGGTGACATATACTTACCCACAACATCTCTATTCACGACAAGATTGTGGTGACATAAGGATGGTAGGATGGGTTAATTCCAATGATTCTTCTAAAACCGGAGGAATCTTCCCAAGGACATTCCATAGCTAGAAATAGTAGTCCTTAGGAAAGATGGAGAAAGATTGTGAACGTAGCTGAATGCCGACCAAGTACTTAAGTTAGCACTGGAACAATCACAACAATGTGCTAGTTATGACGTATTGGTAAGCATTGAAGGGGTTGAAGAATGAAAAAGAATTGTAAAGATAAAGGGTGAAAAGAAAGAAGCCCTCCTTACAACTTAGGCAGAAACCGGGTCAACACATATGCTATTGAGATCATTTTTAATGATGCTAGATATTGAAGATAGACATCATGGACCTAGTGATGCAATGCACAACCCAACCCAGCTAACTTAGATATCTCTCAAAAGGTATTTGTTTTAATCACACGGAGATCAACATGTCTTCTATCGATTTATTCACTCTGAATAAGTTGGTATTAAAATGGTGGCACTCCTCTCCAGCCTCCGATCACTAAAATCCAAAATGCACGATCGAGTCTAGAGCATTTGAGATCATCAAATATCTCTTTAGGACACACTTTCATAATTCCTTGCTTCTTCACACACTGTGAAAAGTAAGAAATATTTTAAGAGTCATACGCAAAATCTTCATGATCTTGCCTGAACATCCGAGTAATACGAAAGTATTTACAATGAAGATGGAAATCCTTCTTGAGCGAATATCATAAAGCTCATGGTAGGTGACTTGTGCGATTCTTTCTGAATCAAACTTGTGATAACTGGAAAGCAACAGTGGTTTAATTCTTAACTGAATTTAAACACGTTCCAGGCCTCTACGCAATATCTTAGTGGTCTTGCCAGAACACTCAGAGTGATACCATAGTGTTCACAGTGATGAGTGGAAATCCTTCTAGTGTTAACCTCAAACAGCACTTGGTAGGTAACTTGCAAGATTATATACGAATCAAGCTCGTGACAACTAGAAAGCAACGATGGTGCGGTTCTTAATTGAATTTCACTTGTTCCAGGAACATGAATTAACGGCTTCAAATCATGCGGATATTATTATCCAAATGATTCACTCTTTATGTTCGCAGTCAGCTTTGGACGGTCGAATAAAGAGAACGGGTTGACACGTGAAATCTTGTCAAGGAGGTTCTTAATTGAAACTACATGTCACAAGTACGATATTTTATATCGTCCAACGGTCTTCACCGACCGGAGGTAAAATGCTACCGAATTAGAATGAAATGTTCAAGGCCATTTCATCCGTCTATATGTTTTGTTGCTAACTGTCTTATGCAGCGTACAAGAAGGTGGCATTGCGGTGTACAATCCAGAATAAGTTGTCACCACATGCTTATACTGTATGCACTTAATACATCAACAAATTCAAGAAAGTCTAAAAGTCAAGTCTTCCGCTGTATCAAACTCTAAAGCTTTCAAGAATTTATAAAATTATAAGTATGTGGAACATGAAGTCACGAGGAGGCAAATATCACAAGTGATGAATGCACAAGGTCAAGGCAAGGAAACATGCTCAAGACTAAAGTCAAAGATCTCATCTGCATATTCACAAGAACAAGATCGAAGACTCAAGCATAGTATGCTAGGTTAAAGATTTTGTAAAATGGTGTGACCTCCCTTAGGGGGAGATTGCTGGAAATACGTTTTTCCAAAGAAAGTCTCGGTCACATCATTGTTAGCATAGATCACGAGTTATAGCCTATTTAGGACATTGTAACTTGGAGTGACCTCCCTTAGGGGGAGATTGTTTGAAATACGCTTTTATGTATTTAGAAAGGATCGGTCACTCCAAAGATAGATTCAAGTATTGGGCTCGTGATCCAATATGTAAACATATAGCCCACTAAAGCCCACATGTAGGGTGGCTATATAAACCCCCTCCTAGCATGTTAGGAGGGGTTGAACACTTTGATTTTTCACACATTCCATCTTTCTTCCATTCTATCTCTTTTCTCTCTCTACCTTTCTCTCTCTAGTTCTTCCTATTTCCATCCTTCAATAGATAAATCATAACATTGCTAAATCCTAAGAAAAGATGATTCTACAAGACTGATGGAGACACAAGAGAGTACTGTCGATAGTGGTCAAGCATTGGATGCTTGTTCGATTTCCACATAAAGCAGCGTGACAGAATCAAAAAAGCAGCATTGATTGTTGTATAATTACACTTGTTTAGGAAAACAAAGCGTAAAAGTGGTAAGTATTAAGCGGATTGATTTTAGGAAAAACCAATTGCTAATGACCCTTAAAGGTAAAAGTTCGTTTCCCAAGGAGGTTGATTGTGTTGTGAAAAACTTGTAATTTTTTGATTAATATTGATAGTAAGAAAAAGGGGAGAAAAGAAAATGGCGGATACGTTAATATTAAGCTAAGACGTAAAAAATGTAAAATCGTAAAAATAGACAAAATAAAAACTTGCTCTAAAAATTCCCTAAAAATTCCCAAAAATTCCTAAAAATCAAACTAAGGTTTAAAAATGATCAAAACTTTTTCAAACATTTTAAATAATTAATATTTATTTTTTTAATGCTAATTAAAGCCTTAAATATCAAATAAATTAACAAAAAGCCCAAATAAAGATTTTTCTACTTTTAAACTACAAAAATGACTAAATTAAACTAAAAAGTATTTTTCCAAATTTTAAACCTAATAAAACAATTAAAAATAATTAAAAACCAAATTTAAATATTAAAATAATATTAGAAAACAAAAATTTATAAAAATTTTTGAAAACTGGCAAACTAGTTTATTTTAACCTAAATAATCAGAAAATGAAGTAGAAATTACCAAAATAACCCTATTAGGTCCCCAAATGGGCTAAAAGTAAAAACAATCCAAAGTAAATGGGCTTTTCAGCCCAAAAAAAGTCTCCAAAAAGCTCATAAAAAGCCCAGTCTAACTCAAAATTCAATTTTAAACACAAAAGTCTAAAGGCTAAAAAGCTAAAAATATGCTTATCACAGCTTATCAGTCAATAAGCTTATCCTTATTGGGCCAATAAGCCCTGTAAGCAATAAGCTGATGACATAAGTACTGCTTAAACACACAACCTTCTTATGATATTTTAAACCCTTTTGCAAAAAGAAATTCTAAAAAAGACCAAGTAATAAGCCAAAAAACTTGAAATAAGCTTTTTCACTAAAAGACAAAATAGTCGGGTTTGAGTTCTATGGGGTTTCAAAAGCTGATTCTTTTTAAAAAGCTCACAAATAATAATCAACAAGACAAATCGCAAAAAGTCAGTGAAATAAGCTGTAGAAGCCAATAAGCAAACTGAAAAAGCCAAATAAGTTGGTTTTCTAGTAAAACCTACACCAAATAAGCTGAAACCTTCCAGAATTGATATTAAGCTGAGAAAAGTGACACCTATTACAAAAACAAAGTTGTTTCATGTACCAATAAGCTTGTTCAATCCAATAAGCACTTATGAGCTTAGTTAAGAAAAGTCAACGGATCCCAAATTTTACCAAACTTTCAGGTTATGCTTGTGGGATGGTATTAAGCTTGTTTTTTTTTGCTTTTTGGAGGAAGTCTAAGGATGAGACCAGTGAACTTGGCTAATCAGTTGATTAACCAAGCTTGTTTTTGGCAGATATAAGCCAATAAGCCAGTTGGCCTATAAGCAATCAAATAAGCAATCCAAATAACAAGATACACTCACAAGCAGCCAAATATGAGATGTTGATAAGCAAATACCACATGCATACAAGGTTAATGCAAGTGTTGGTAAAAAATGCAAGTGTCACTTTACTGATGAAGTTGACTGTGACAATCCGTCAATTTATGGTTGATATTTTATTCTCAAATATTATTTAAAAATATATTTTAATGTTATATTATGAACTCACTTATTTTTGGGAAGTAATTTGGATTTACGTCTTGAAGTATTATCGACTACGTCTAAACCGGAGGATTCAACGTTATGTGCTTACGTTTACATACACCGTTTTGGTGACAGTCCGACATTTCAGAAAATAATTTATCCGTGAATATTATTTTGGAATTTTAAATTTCTGTTGGTTCATAAACTCACAAATTTACGAGAAGAGATTAGGACTTACAATTATAATTTAACGTCCTTTACGACTAAACCGAAAACCTTAGGATTACGTATTTACGTTTTCGAACTCCGTTTTTGATGAGACAATTTTTATTAGATTCGTTTTGTGCCGTTGATTCATAATTTATAAAAACATTTTTCGTAAAACGACCCGAGGGCACGTAAATCGAGGAAACTAGAATCGAGGAGTACCCGTAAATTAATGGGATGAGACAAGATAAATCTTGCCCCACCCCACAAATTGGTGGCTAAGCTTAAGCTACACAACACCACAAAGGTGTCAACTTAATCTTTAAGCTAAGGACACTTGTCCTTAGCCTTACACCAAAACCATTTTTACTTACAAAACTAGCTAAAAACCACCAACTCAAACCATTTACACATTTGATACATGCAAAACAACTCCCATCTCTCTCTCTACTCCCTATGAACGTCCCATATCACCACCAACACCACCATAGATCAAAATTTACACCACAAATCTTGTGTTTAACTTGCACAAGATGATAACCCTTTGAAAACTTGTTGATTTGAGGTGACTTAACATCTAAAAATGAGATTTCATGAAGATCAAGGGCTGATTTCTCAAGGAGTCTACATATTCTTGGTGATCCTAGAAGTGGTTTTGATATCTCATAAGATTGGTTACCCAAAACCAAGTCTTGTTCATCAAAAACCTCATCTTTTCCTTACTAATGGTGGTATAAAGATTGTTCTTCCTATCCTCTTGTTATTTTGATTATGTAATCTTATATTTTCTTTATTTATGTATATGTATATGATGATGAATGATGATTAAAAATATTATGTGTGGATTTGGTGTTGATAGATTTGATAAATATGGTTAAAAAGATGAAAAACCATAAGTAACAAGGTTAAAATCTTGCTAAATATGATGGTTGTATAAAAACAGTAAGTAACCAAATGTTAAACTGATAAAATGGTAAAGTGGAATCAGTATACAGTAAGTATTAGGTGTTATACACATGTGAGAGTTGGCCATACAATGGAATCATTATAATGAGTGAGATATGATCAAAACAAGTTTAGAGTGCAAATTTGACTACACTGTTTTGGACGAATTTTATAAAATACTTAGAGGTTGATTCATCAGTAGCTAAACAGGAATAAAATGAAGCACATATCATGTAGTTTCTGTGATAAAAATTTGGGGTTCTATCTCCATGTAGAACTCTAGATATGACCATTTTAGTAAACTAGATTTTTAGGACTGATTTTGTATAAATAATATATAATATAAGCACTCAAAAATTTATATAAAATATATATAAATACAAATTCCACTAGTTGATAATGATTATAATAAAAGAGTTATATAAATGTTGATATTAAAATGGATTATGTTATATAAAGTATAAATATAAATGTTTTTCCAAAGTTATAAAACTATATACCTAAGTTTTACGTCTTTTCGGCTAAAACCGAAAGATTAACGTTTTTGTCAAATAAAACTTAGACGGTCGGACCCGTCTAATATAAACTTTTATAAACTCACATACTGATATATGAACATATATAACAAGTAAAAACCGATAAAACCCGAGCTTTACAACATATAGACATTAACGGGCCAAAGTAGCCTTATTGGACTATAAACCCGACTAGTTAGTAAAACACTTATAAATTTACTTATTGGGCTTAACCCACTTGGGCCCAACATGTAATGTATAATACTGATAATAAAAGTATAATTGGGCTAATAAAATGTATTGGGCTTGTAATGGGCCTATTGGGCCTCCAATATGTAAACAAGTGGAGCTAGTGTAACTAGTATAAAAATTACCAACACATAAACACTATAATGAATGAGTAAATGAGAATGTATAAACCCACTTGATCATCATATATATATAAAATCATCATATGTATACATAATTGTTATTTTTATAAAGTCATTGGACAAAAGTCTAAGACGAGTATTATTTGTCTAGGTTTCCGTGATTGAAGCACGTACCGTACATCCAAATCGTCGATAAACCGCTTTCCCACATCAACGTGAGTTCATAGCCACGCACTCTTTTAAATGTTTTTATAAAATGTTTTATAAACCCGCGAGGGAGATAACATGTTAGTTTTTATGAAATAGGACACTAGTTGTCCCAATTGTTTGTTTATTGACTTGGACCCGAATGATTGTATGACCTGATGAATGATTAAATGACCCGATAGATGAAATGAAATGGATTATTAAAGTTAGGTTATGTCACTAAAAGTCCCTGAAGGTCTACGCGATCATTGGCCTATTCTATATCATGGATTTGATGGATTTGGATGGTTGATTTAGATGATAAACATAAAGAGATGAAGGAATGAGATGAGGGATTAGAGAGAGAAAGGAGAGAAGGGAGAGAATTAGAGAGAGAAAGTAAATATGGAAAATGATTAAGTGATAAATGACAATCAACAACCCCTCCTAACATGCTAGGAGGGGATATATATAGCCCACCCTACATGTGGGCTATATGGACTATACACTAATTAAATAGATCACGAGCCCGTTACATAATTATCGTTGGAGCGACCGATCCTTCATAAATACGTAAAAACATATTTCTAACAATCTCCCCCTAAGGGAGGTCGCTCAAAGAAACAAAGTTCTAAATAGTCTATAACTCGTGATCTATGCTAACTAAGATGTGACCGAGACTTTATAGGGAAAAACGTATTTCCAACAATCTCCCCCTAAGGGAGGTCACATCTTTTTACAAAATCTTAAACCTAGCATCTATGCTTGAGTCTTCGATCTTGTTCTTGTGAATATGCTTGATGTGATCTTTGACTTTAGTCTTGAGCATGTTTCCGTGCCTTGACCTTGTGCATTCTTCACTTGTGATATTTGCCTCTTCGTGACTTCATGTTCCACATACTTATACTTTTAAATTCTTGAAAGCTTCAGAGTTTGATACAGCGGAAGACTTGACCTTCAGGCTTTCTTGAATTTATTGAAGTACTATTTGTATGTAGTATAAGCATGTGGTGACGACTTCTTCTGGATTGTACACCGTAATGCCACCTTCTTGTTACGCTGCATAAGACAGTTAGCAACAAAACAATATACACGGATGAAATGGCCTTGAACATTTCATTCTAATTCGGTAGCAATTTACCTCCGGTCGGTGAAGACCGTTGGACGATATTAAATATCGTACTTGTGGCAGGTAGTTTCAATAAAGAACCTCCTTGACAAGATTTCGCGGGTAAACCCGTTCTCTTTACTCGACCGTCCAAAGCTGACTGCGAACGTAAAGAGTGGATCATTTGGATAATATTATCCGCATGATTTGAAGCCGTCAATTCATGTTCCTGGAACAAGTGAAGTTCAATTAAGAACCGCATCATCGTTGCTTTCCAGTTGTCACTAGCTTGATTCATATAGAATCTTGCAAGTTACCTACCAAGTGTTGTTTGATGTTAACACTAGAAGCATTTCCATTCGTCACTGTAAATACTTAATAGTATTACTCTGAATGTTCTGGCAAGATCATTAAGATATTGCGTAGAGGCCTGGAACGTGTTTAAATTCATTTAAGAATTAAACCACTGTTGCTTTCCAGTTATCACAAGTTTGATTCATAAAGAATCGCACAAGTCCCCTACCATGAGCTTTTTGATATTCGCTCAAGAAGGATTTCCATCTTCATTGTAAATACTTTCGTATTACTCGGATGTTCAGGCAAGATCATGAAGATTTTGCGTAGGACTCTTAAGATCTTTCTTACTTTTCACAGTGTGTGAAGAAGCAAGGAAATATGAAAGCGTGTCCTAATGAGATATTTGATGATCTCAAATGGCTCTAGACTCGATCGTGCATTTTGGATTTTTAGTGATCGGAGGCTGGAGAGGAGTGCCACCTTTTCAATACCAATTTATTCGGAGTGAATAAATCAATAGATAACGTGTTGATCTCCGTGTGATTAAAACAAATACCTTTTGAGAGATATTTGAGTTAGCTGGGAAGGGTTGTGCATTGCATCACTGGGTCCATGATGTCTTTCTTCAATACCGAGAATCATTAGCAAAAATGACCTCAATAGCATATGTATTGACCCGGTTTCTGCCTGAGGTTGTAAGGAGGGCTTCTTTCTTTACACCCTTTATCTTTACAATTCTTTTTCATTCTTCAACCCCTTCAATGCTTACCAATACGTCATAACTAGCACCTTGTTGTGATTGTTCCAGTGCTAACTTAAGTACTTGGTCGGCATTCAGCTACGTTCACAATCTTTCTCTATCTTTCCTAAGGACTACTATTTCTAGCTATGGAATGTCCTTGGGAAGATTCCTCCGGTTCTAGAGAAATCATTGGACTTTAACCTATCCTACCATCCTTATGTCACCACAATCTTCACCGTCGTAAATAGAGATGTTTTGGGTAAGTGTATGTCACCATGAAATCCATTTTGAAGTGCAAATCCATTTTGCTCCCCCTTAACATATGCCACGATATTCGAAAACATTTCGCACATGTCGGGATGAGCTAGCACGTTAAGTCAAACCATTTGTGATTAATCATTTCCCATATTAAATCACATTTTCTCCCCCATATTAAAAATATTAACACAATCGATGTTTTTTTTAATATCAATTGATTTAATAGCATTTTAAGAAAATTTGGGAAGAAAAATGCAAGTCCAATTATCTTCATGAATTACACAAGCTCCCCCTCAAATTAATGAGGGTGTGCTAAAACGTAAATTAAATACCTTTTAAACACAAGTGTAAGGTATTTATTACGTGCAAAGATCATATATGATAATGAATTCACAAGATTAGCAATTTACGAGGTTGGACCTGAATGATGGAGAACATCATATGAAAGATTCACATGGTTCTTGTTCACGAATGCTGGTCACCTCGTCACGTCCCCGAGAAAATTAATTCCCGTTGTTGAGTCAAAGCTTTCCGGTGAAATGCTTGACTTGATTATGAAAAGCGGGTTGCTATCTGAAATAATAGCAAACCATTTTGAACATGTTTTAAAAGTTTGAACTTCTGCTCGAACTTTATTTACAACCCCGTGTCATTATTGAATGACATTTCTAGGTTCGTAAATATTATCGATTCCAGAAGACATGCTCTTTTTATCAAAACATTTTTGAACACACAATTTTGAAAGATTTAGAAAAACCTTTTGAGAAATTCTCGAAAAATTGTGTTCAAGGTTTTGAAAAACAATTACTTGAGCTTAAGATGTTGAATATCTTAAAAGCGAGCTCAAGTCCGAGAAGTTGTGAACTTCCCGTTGTTAAGGATAAGTTACCATCGGCGATAAACTTTCCTTTTATCTGAAGGACGAGTCCTAAGCTGACATTTACTTAGAAGTCGTTTTTCATGAGCTTGAAAACTTTGACTGTTTTAACGGAAAGCTCATGACTGAGAAAGGTTAATTTCTCGTTATGAAGAAAAGTTCTCTTATTTAAAAGATACACTTTCCTTTCTGAGCTTAAAACTTCGAATGTTTTAATACAAGCTCATGACCGAGAAAGGTGAATTTCTCGTTAAGAGGATAAGTTATCATAAAAGATAATCTTTCCTTTATTTGAAGTTCGAGTTACAGTCTGACATTTAACTGTAATTCATTGTGCATGAGCTTAAAAACCTCGAATGTTTTTAATTTTAGCTCATGCCCGAGAAAACTTAATTTCTCGTTGTTAGGATAAGTTTATCATCGGCGATAAACTTTCCTTTCTTTGATGAGCGAGTTATAGTCTGTGATGTGACTATAAGTCCTTGTGCATGAGCTTAAAAACGTGGAATGTTTTTAACATAAGCTCATGCCCGAGAAAAATGAATTTCTCGTTTTTAGGATAAGTCATCATCGGGATGAACTTTCCTGTCTTTGGAGATCGAGTTACAGTCTGTTATGTGACTGTAAGTCCTAGTAAGCTTTAACCATGAATCCCCTGAGATACTAGTTTCTCTGATATCTGCTTCTTCAGCAACCAAACTCTGAGAGTGTCCTTAGTTGAACGGTATACAACGATTGGACTGCTTCGTTCTTTTGGAACATCAACTTTGGTACCTGCATTCTCATTAGGAGTTTGTATACTTTTGCATGGGTTAGAGATATCTATTTTAGAAGCACGTGGGGGTTCACAGTTGGCTTTACTTGTGTCAGAGGTGGCCTGAGGGGATGATTCACTTGTCTTAGTTAGCAAACGTTTCCTTTTATAGAAAATCTTAAGTTCAGGCTTAAGTGAAGTATCATCCTTTGCAATTTCCTCCCTAGTAGTCTTCGTAGAATCAGAGACTATCCTAGTTAAAGGGCACTCGTTTCCTACAAGAGTGAAAGTTCTACCAGTGGGGCGCCACATTTTACCAAAGAGTTTGATTTTAGCGACCCACTGGGATTTAAGTCTAGCACGGGAGTTCACCTCATTAAGTAGTTTCTTGATACAGGAATCATGATTTGCCGTAAAGACACATTTTCTACATGTTTTACAGGTAGCATATTTAATGTCCGAGTATTTCCTAGATGATTGATCGATGCTCCTAGGAGATGACATGCTACGGTTAGCAGTGTTGGGTAATCTAGAAGGCATCTGACTAGGTTGGACATTACTATCTCTTACATGTGTCTTTTGAATAGCTTCCCTTTGACCAAAATCATGGCGCACATCAGTTGAACTAGTTCTAGACGTGTTCATTGTACTATTCTTAGAGAAACTAGGAGCAATCATGTGATGAGGTCTTGCTAAAACTGATTTAGTCACATTAGGCCTAGTTGGTGGAGTGACTGTTCTAGAAATATGTCCCAAATCAACTTGGGAGGCAAACCGCGGTCTCGAGGATTGTGGTCGCTCGGATCTAAATGCAGTAGGTTGTCTGACAAACTGATTTGTAGGCGGTTTCCCCAAGATTGATGGTTTTTCAAGCTTAGTGTCCACACTAGGTCCTTTACTTTTCCTTAACTCGTTTTTCAACGCGGCTATAGCAAAGACCTTTTCCTGTACTTGAGCCTTTAATGTTTCATTTTCTTTGAGCACGTTATCTTGGAATGCCAACTTAGATTCAAGCAGTTGAATTTGTTTCAAAAGATTATCCTTTTCAGCTTTAGAATCTAGAACAGTTTGATCCAATTTTCTTTCAAGAACAACGTTTGACTTTTCAAGTTTTTCAAAGTATGTTTCAAATTTGTCCGTTTTCTTAGAAAATTCAAGTTTGGCATCCTCAAGATCTTTTGATTGCCGAGCTACGATTGTTTCGAGCTCTTTAATCTTGGAATCAGAAGCAGTCAATGAATCAGTTATAGGATAATTATCATGATGTTTAGCATTCTAAACAATCTCTCCCCCATTATGACTTACATCGGATGAATCAGAAGTGGTATTGCTATCACTCGTTTCCATCCCATGTTTGTCATAATTAGGTTCAGAATCCTCAATATGCGGCATATCATCAGCATAAACATCAAAAACAACATTACATTGTACCATGTTTGCAGGCTCTGCGTCATAAATGGGTAAGGTGTCATCAATAGAAATCTCGTGAACATTCCCTGACGTGCCACTGGCATCATGTTGTCTTCCTGATTCTGTGCTCTTGCCATCGTTAGGCTCCAAGTTGTCAACCGTATGACCATTCTCCTCTTGCATCTGCGACATTGATTCTTGCACTCAATTATCATACGTTTGCTGAAGTTGTGATTGTTGATAAATCGAAGACGAGACCGATGTCATGAGTTTCAATATTGTATCACGGAAAACACGAAGCTCGGTATGTGTATCTCGAAGAAATGATTGGCAAATCACAGAACTTTCAGGCTTAATGATATTGAATTGGAGGAAAGGCGTGAGTTGTGTCACAAGATCCTTATAGGCAAGTGCCGATGCAGAGTGATTAAAGTTTCCATGGTTGAGTTGCTCGGCGAGTTGGGTCAAAGTGGTAAAAATTGAGTCGATGAATATATGATGATCTTGTCCAAAGATTGTCACAAATTCGCTCCCTCCTTGAATCCCCGAAAGAGTGACAAGATGAGACTGGAGCATTTGAAATGAATTTATACCACTTTCTCGAGCTTTGTCTTGCATTCGATGCAAGTCTCCCTCTTTAAGTGTCGAATTGAACGAATCCATTGATAAATAAAGAAGAATATAAAGGAATGAGATGAGGGATTCGAGAGAGAAAGGAGAGAAGGGAGAGAATTAGAGAGAGAAAGTAAATATGGAAAATGATTAAGTGATAAATGACAATCAACAACCCCTCCTAACATGCTAGGAGGGGATATATATAGCCCACCCTACATGTGGGCTATATGGACTATACACTAATTAAATAGATCACGAGCCCGTTACATAATTAACGCTGGAGCGACCGATCCTTCATAAATACGTAAAAACGTATTTCTAACAGTCCCATTAGCATGAATTGTGAACTACCGGGATTTGGTAGACGCTTATGCATATAATAGTACTATTTGGGGACGATCACCCCAGTTCACGCCTTGACGGTTGATCCCCGTCGTGCCACATTGATTGGTAAGCGAATTTATGTATGAGAAGATTTACACAAGTGTGATTATTGTGACGACACGCTAATTTAGATGGGCAAATTGAGTTTCGGGCTAGCTACCCGTTGTTGGTTATAGTAAGGTAACAATGTCATGCGGCTTATAATAATCCAAAAATAACGAAATACTGCTTTATGCATTGAATTACGATATGTTGCCTGACTAGCAATACAAGGTCTTATTATTGATATTATGTTCGTGTTTTGGTTTTATATAACCATATTCATATAACGGTTTTTATTTAATCTATACAATGTTATAAAACGTATTGTATGATGTTTTTAACGACAATGGTTCGTATAATGATTTTGAAGGCGAAGGCCTATATTATGATTTTGATAAGGATTTGTATAAAATGACTTTGGCTATTTTATGGCCTATTACAATGATTTGTACAAAATGATTTCTGAAATTAGGGATTTTTAGTCCTTTTTAATGTTTCGTTTTTCGTTCCTCGACTCACTCGAATTTGATTTCCGGTTTAAACGTAAAACTCGATTTGTTCTTGGTGAAACGTATTTTTGGTATTTTTTAAACTAATTTAAAAGCTATTTAATTAAAAGAAATCTATTTTAATTAACTATTTAAACTAATAATTTGAAAATAAAATTTAACTAATTAATAAAACTTAAAAACTTTTAAATTAAACTTAATAAAACTAATTTTAATATGACTAAATAAAAACTTTTAATTAAAATCTATTTTTAAACAAAACTATATAAATTGAAAACTACAATTAAAGAAAACTTTTTAAAAGACTTTTATTAAAACTATTTAAAACCTAAACTAATTTAAAGAAAAAAAAGAAATTTAAACAAAATATTTTTTTATCTTTTTATATTTTTATAAAAAAAACGAATTAAAAATAAAACTTTTAATTAACTTTAAAATAAAACTTAAACTTGTAATTAAACACATTAAAGAAATCTGCCAATAAAAAAAACCTATATTAATTTGAGAGCTGAAGTCAATACACAAAAGAAGGTGTAGAGGAGATGGTATGGCGTGTGGTATGTGAGCTAAAGGTCCTGGGTTCGAATCCCACCCAGACCTTAATTTTTTTGGTTAATATTTAATTATTTTTGGAGCTTAGATGCTCAGACATCCAACCAACAGCAAAGATTGAAGAAAATAAGGAAACAAACGTGAGCTATAACTGATACTTCTAAAAAACAAATAATGATAAGCAGTAAAAGAAAACCAAATGAGCAGTTCAAAACATTAATCTTAAACTTTAAGCCGTTTAAACAAAAGGAAAATAACTAAAACATTAAATCAAAAAGCAGTAAACAAACTAGCAGACTGAATAATAAATACAGATTAGCAACATCAATTAATCCTATAAGCTGATAGAATAAACATTAGGCTAATAATACTTATAATGAAAATAAGCAAATACACATAACTTAAGGCAATCAAAACAAAGAGGCTAAAAATCATACGCAGATCCAAACTAATTTAACCAAGCAGATTAAAAACTAAACTAAAACAAATAAGCAGAATCAAATAAAACTTAACAACAAATAAAAAGAAGATTAAGATTAGAACCTGGCGTCGAAACCGTTGAGACGAAGGATAGCGCTGAGCTTCCTTGTGAACCGAGTCAAACACCAGTTACCTTCGAATATCATCAATCCGTTTCACCTTTCGATACATCATCTCGACTTCGAAGTACCAATCCGAACCAGATAGAATCATTCCGAACAGTATCCTTATTTTATTTTATTTGTTTATTTATTTATATTTTTTTTATATTTTTTTTTATATCGAGAACAGTAAATAATAATAGGAATAATAGCAGATTCAACGTTGAGATAAAATAATTAAAAAACAGTAACAACTATTTAGAAAAAAATAAAAACAGATTAAAGGAGAATAGAAATTAAAGAAGAGACTGAAAACACTAATTTTTCATTAATGTAAAATCAAAATTACAAGTGCTGGGAAATTAAAAATACAAGATTAAAACCCTAATCTAATTTGAAAAAATTAAAACTAATTTAAATCCTACTCCTAATTTAATTTAAAAACTAGGAAAATAAAGAAAAAGTTTGATTCCTCTATTACATGATGTGGGGGTTTTTATAGGCAAAACCCACCAAAAACTTTCTTCAATCTCCTTGGAGGCCAAGGCTTCCAATCTCGTCCGTTCTTTAATCTTCTCTCTTTTTTTTTCTTTAAATCAACGGCTGAGAATAACCTTGAGACTCGGATTGCCAACATGGGAAGATTTGATTGGTGGATTGGTTGGGATGAGGTGTATTATCCAATAAGAAAAGGGGAAGGAGCCACGTCGGATCAAAATGAGGACCACATGAGTGTTCTTCCCCGAAAATTGGGGGGATTTACTTTCCCTTGGGTGAATTAATCCAATATGTAAAAACCCTTTTTAATTGGTGGGTAATTTTTTAAGATATGAATTTAGGGTTTGTGGTAAAATGGAGATGGTGGTTGTGTATTTGTTTGGGAGAGAGAGAGTGAAAATTGGGTGAGTTCTTTCACTTTGGTGATATCGAAAAAATGGTCATGGGATAAAAAAATCGTTTAATTTTATTAAGTGGGATAAACATGTTATGACGACACGTGTGTGGGAGCATATTTAATTTAAACCGTGTGTGGGTGAGATAATGGGGGGGTCGGTTGAGGGTGTAGGGTAAGGTATTTGTGGGGTGAGACACGTAGGGGATAATTGACCAATTCTTAGCTTAACCCTTCTTTCCACCGTCCATTTAGTAAATTGGCCCAAAATCTTTGTCTTGACTTTTCCAAGTCAAATTCCACCGTCCATTTTGTAGCAAAAGTGAATAAATTCACTTCAGTTGTTTCTTGATTGTAATGTGATGGGCTTTAAGCCCATATTATCCATTTGTCCCATGTTTTAAATATGCAAATGGGCTTGTTGAGTTTTGATATTTTTAGTATTATTTTTTTTTTTCAAATGGGCTTGTAGGCCCATTAAGCAATGTGGGACCCACAAGACCCATTAAACTCAAATGATATTAAATCCACTAAGAACGGGCTCGATTTCGGCTTCTTGTTTGTTTCTTCAAAAACGTGTCGGTTTAGCCGGTTTTCGTGAACTTGGGCACACTTTTGGTCTTTCGACTTTGTCTTCGTCTCTTTTTGGACTTTTCTTCAACATTTGACCGTGAAATCCCGTGTTTTCTCTTCTTTTGATCAGTTGTACCTATTTCAACCCAAGAAGACAAAACCACGCGTAATTCCGACATTTAAGATGTAAAACACATGATTAGGTCTTGTTTTTCCTTGATTTTAGTGGCAAAAGGATAAGTGTTTACACACTTATTAAATCCCCTACACTTGACCATTGCAATGACCCCATGCAATGCATAATTATAAAGCATAAGTTACATTTTTCTCATAATCAATCCATCTCGGCCTTTATAATTATTACCACTACTATTATGACGAAAAGATAAAAACTTTAAGGGAAACAAAAATTAAATGATTTATTACTAGGAAATTATTTGATGGAAGAAACTCGTAAAGAAATCTAAGACTTAGATTAGGGCTTTGGTGTCATGAATATTAATCACCCTCAAGTTTCACGTTCCCCATACCAAGCTTAAAAACGAGATCATTGTTATTACAAGTTAGCACAACAAACACTTGCTCATGTGGTTTAGTTAATCACTTAGACCCCCTTATTCCTACGGTGTATCTCTTATATTTTATTTTTGTCTTGAATGATCACGAGGATGCATTTTTGACTTATTTCGATAATTTATATAGGCCGAAAACAAAGTGGGACGATTTAATCAATAGTTAGCTAAAGGACAGAATCTTTTAAAACTGCTTCTCGAAACCTCAAAAAGTTCATATCTTGGCATAACTCGTTTCACGATTTGAGACCTTTCTCGGACAGATATTTGGCTTGTACTTCAAACTTCAAATCTTGAGAGATGATCTTGAAATTATGGTCTTCTCTTCATTTTGGTATACATCTTCATAAAGAGTGAAAGATGCTTCAAATGTTGACCACGACTTCTTCATTTATCCTCTTCTTTATTTAGGATTTTGATATACAACGATCCGCCTCCTTTTCGGACTTGGATCTATTTATCCTCATACCTTGTTAGGGTCTTTTTGGATAGACTTCTCCATGATCTTTAGGGGAGTAATTGCTTCTCGTCGTGTGTCTTGATCCTTCATATTGATTTGGATTAATGATCTTCACATCATCTTAGGATCTTTAGCAAAAAGTGAATCCTCATGCCTTGTTAGGGCCTTTTTGGACTCGGGTATCCTCATGCCTTGTTAGGGCCTTTTTAGATAAGCCAATCTTCGCGTCCCGTTTCAATAAGTTATGCCTTGGCTATGAACTCTAATTAATACCGAGCAACTTTTAAACGATCTTGTGCTAGAAGCTAAGTAACCTTTTAAATCGTACAACCTTATTTATTGCAAATATATTTATTAACAAGTGATGGGAGAAAAAGCTCATAACTAACTCACATAAGTTAATGAAAGAATACCGAACTTATAATTAACTCTATCATCTCTCGTTCTCCACAATTTAAAATCTCAAGGAATGAGACTCGTGGATGCTTAGCCTAATAAACCAATTAAGGTCCATATGGTTAAGGATACTAGCTAGAGTAAACTTGGATAAGTAAACTCGGGTTGAGTCAAAATATTCACGACGGGCCTAATATATCAAAGACATCTAAACTTGTAAAAACCATTTTATTCATTTATTTATTTTATTCTTGAAAATAGAAAATATAAATATGATGCAAAGAAAGGAAAAAAAGAAAAAATACTACAAGGCCAAAATAGATCAAAAATTTGAAAAACGTTGAAAATTTTTAAAATTTTCCGGTTAAATGGGGTCAAATTCATGGAAAAGGCCACTAAAATTTCGATAGAAATCCCCCCTACACTTAATATAAACATTGTCCTCAATGTTTAAGCATGTGGGAGAATAAACTCCCCTACACTTAGGACATTGAGTACGTTGTTTAAAATTGAGCTAAGGAAAGGACAACTAAAGTGATTACATTTATTCGTTTTAAGATAGAATCACAATAGCAAAAACTTATCGAAGGAAACGGGTACACGGGTAACACGGGAACACGGGTTAACACGGGAACACGGGTCACGTCAAAAGAACCAAAGGTGGATCATCAAAGCACATGTACCTACACAATCACAACACACAAAACAAACAACCTACACGGCTCCCCCTACACTTATTGGTGAAAATAGATAAAAGATAGATAATCGGGTTGCCTCCCGAGAAGCGCTTGTTTTTGTTAACCGAGTCACGAGCCTGACTTGACCCCGAATTAAATGGTCCATGGGGAAGCCTCGAATGTTATACCGGGATCAAAAATCTTATCCTCGGTCCCGGAGGAACATAATAAATGAGAGGCAGGAGGATAAGTCATAAAAGGTAGAAAAGTCCTCTCGACATAAGAAAAGTAAGTAAAGTTGTGATCCACGGGAGGTGGGATGGGTAAAGGAGACAAATTGTCATCCCCCAAAGACATAGGATGGTCACTATTCGGCAAAGCCGTAAAGGTATCAATCAAAGAATGGTCAATGTCACCTCCCGGGTCAAAGCATTCATCCTCATTTCCCGGTATGAAATGAGGAGAGTAAAAGCGATACATCACTTGCTTGGGTGTGCACGCGGTAGGACGGGGTGGCAACATAGTATGAGAAATATCAGAAGACATATCTATCACCCGCGTCACCTCACCAGACCGAATCAAACGGAAAGTAGGGTCAAATCTCTCCACCTCCTCTATGATGGGAGGTGGCGTGGCTAACAAAGAATGCTCATCAATATCAATAGAGTCGGAGCTATCAATGTCCTCAATCCCCTCTTCAAAGAGAGGATTCACCTCACTAGAGATGTAGGCGTCATCAAAATCAAATAAAGGGTTCGAATAAATCTTGAAATTTTCCTTCGGAACGTCTTCATCGGATAGTGATTCGTCATCACTAGAAGTAAAATCATCATCGAGATCAAAAATGGGATTAGAGAAAGCCAAAGAATCGTCTCCCAAGATGTCGGTGGGAGGTAATGAATCATCACTATAAAGAGATTCGCACTCATCGTCACTATCGGAAGCAACCGTAGGCTCATTTTGGATTGGAATAAGAGTCTCGTCACAAGGAATAGTGATAAGACCCTCATCCCCCATGATGAGAGAGGCATCGGGCTCCGTAGTGGAAGAATCGAGAATAGGAGTGGTAGAATCCTTAGGCTCGAGAGCCGGCAAGTCGAGAGAAGGAATTACAATTGCACTAGGACATTGAGCACAAAGATCATTCCAAGAAATAGTATTCTCGTCGTCATCATCATCATAATAGTAAGAACTCACAAGAGGAGGAGTGTAATCACTAAGATTAGATACTTGCTCTTGTCGTTGCCGTTGTCGCTTTTCCTCCTCATTTGCTTCTTTTAAAAGAACAACGGCTTCTTGAAGTTGCAAAACAATGGCGTGTGTTTCGTCTTTCAAAGCATTGAGTTGTTGAATTCTCTGAGAGGATTGATGATTGATGGTAGGATGTGGGGGCTCACAGTTATGAAAACCAGAATTATAGCACGGATGTGGCTCATAGGAAGTCATCGTTTGAGAAGAATTAGAACACGGATTTGGTTCATAATAATCCATTGGTGAAGAAAAATGAGGACACGGATTTGGCTCATAATAATTGTTTGGCTGACAATACGAAGTATCGTGAGGGCCCCCACAATGATTGCAACACGGGTATTGGGAAAAACCCGGTTCATGTTGCGGATAGGGATTGTCATAGACGGGAGGGGGGAGAAAGTATTGTAAGAGGAGAAGTACGAATTTGTTGAATTGCAAAATGGACAAAATCCAAATTGTGTATTGTCGATATCAAAACCACACCGCTCACAAATACACCATTGACATGTTTGAAAACCATGCCATGGTCTCCCACATCGAACGCAAGACGAATCCATGAAGAATTAAAAATAAGAGGGGTTGAGAAAAAGAATTAAACACAATAGAGGATAAGAAGAATATTTTTGTATTTTTTTAGAAAAAAAAATATACACAAGAAAAATCGAAAGAAATCGAACTAAAAATTAACACTAATACATAATATTTTTGGTGTAATACTTTTAGGAAAAAGTATTACTTTTGGATTTTTTAATTTTTTTGGTGCAATTCTTAGGAAAGAAATTGCTTTTGTGATTTTTTAATTTTTTTGTATTTTAAGTTTTTGATTTTTTTTTTTTGGATTTTTGATTTTGTTGCAAGAAACGTAACGTTCAAAAGAGAACGGATCCCAAAATCCAAACGTCTTCACGAAAAATCGTCAATCGTACGAGCGAAGCGGCAGCGACGCCATTTGAAATTAGGGATTTTTAGTCCTTTTTAATGTTTCGTTTTTCGTTCCTCGACTCACTCGAATTTGATTTCCGGTTTAAACGTAAAACTCGATTTGTTCTTGGTGAAACGTATTTTTGGTATTTTTTAAACTAATTTAAAAGCTATTTAATTAAAAGAAATCTATTTTAATTAACTATTTAAACTAATAATTTGAAAATAAAATTTAACTAATTAATAAAACTTAAAAACTTTTAAATTAAACTTAATAAAACTAATTTTAATATGACTAAATAAAAACTTTTAATTAAAATCTATTTTTAAACAAAACTATATAAATTGAAAACTACAATTAAAGAAAACTTTTTAGAAGACTTTTATTAAAACTATTTAAAACCTAAACTAATTTAAAGAAAAAAAAGAAATTTAAATAAAATATTTTTTTATCTTTTTATATTTTTATAAAAAAAAACGAATTAAAAATAAAACTTTTAATTAACTTTAAAATAAAACTTAAACTTGTAATTAAACACATTAAAGAAATCTGCCAATAAAAAAAACCTATATTAATTTGAGAGCTGAAGTCAATACACAAAAGAAGGTGTAGAGGAGATGGTATGGCGTGTGGTATGTGAGCTAAAGGTCCTGGGTTCGAATCCCACCCAGACCTTAATTTTTTTGGTTAATATTTAATTATTTTTGGAGCTTAGATGCTCAGACATCCAACCAACAGCAAAGATTGAAGAAAATAAGGAAACAAACGTGAGCTATAACTGATACTTCTAAAAAACAAATAATGATAAGCAGTAAAAGAAAACCAAATGAGCAGTTCAAAACATTAATCTTAAACTTTAAGCCGTTTAAACAAAAGGAAAATAACTAAAACATTAAATCAAAAAGCAGTAAACAAACTAGCAGACTGAATAATAAATACAGATTAGCAACATCAATTAATCCTATAAGCTGATAGAATAAACATTAGGCTAATAATACTTATAATGAAAATAAGCAAATACACATAACTTAAGGCAATCAAAACAAAGAGGCTAAAAATCATACGCAGATCCAAACTAATTTAACCAAGCAGATTAAAAACTAAACTAAAAAAAATAAGCAGAATCAAATAAAACTTAACAACAAATAAAAAGAAGATTAAGATTAGAACCTGGCGTCGAAACCGTTGAGACGAAGGATAGCGCTGAGCTTCCTTGTGAACCGAGTCAAACACCAGTTACCTTCGAATATCATCAATCCGTTTCACCTTTCGATACATCATCTCGACTTCGAAGTACCAATCCGAACCAGATAGAATCATTCCGAACAGTATCCTTATTTTATTTTATTTGTTTATTTATTTATTTTTTTTATATATTTTTTTTATATCGAGAACAGTAAATAATAATAGGAATAATAGCAGATTCAACGTTGAGATAAAATAATTAAAAAACAGTAACAACTATTTAGAAAAAAATAAAAACAGATTAAAGGAGAATAGAAATTAAAGAAGAGACTGAAAACACTAATTTTTCATTAATGTAAAATCAAAATTACAAGTGCTGGGAAATTAAAAATACAAGATTAAAACCCTAATCTAATTTGCAAAAATTAAAACTAATTTAAATCCTACTCCTAATTTAATTTAAAAACTAGGAAAATAAAGAAAAAGCTTGATTCCTCTATTACATGATGTGGGGGTTTTTATAGGCAAAACCCACCAAAAACTTTCTTCAATCTCCTTGGAGGCCAAGGCTTCCAATCTCGTCCGTTCTTTAATCTTCTCTCTCTTTTTTTCTTTAAATCAACGGCTGAGAATAACCTTGAGACTCGGATTGCCAACATGGGAAGATTTGATTGGTGGATTGGTTGGGATGAGGTGTATTATCCAATAAGAAAAGGGGAAGGAGCCACGTCGGATCAAAATGAGGACCACATGAGTGTTCTTCCCCGAAAATTGGGGGGATTTACTTTCCCTTGGGTGAATTAATCCAATATGTAAAAACCCTTTTTAATTGGTTGGTAATTTTTTAAGATATGAATTTAGGGTTTGTGGTAAAATGGAGATGGTGGCTGTGTATTTGTTTGGGAGAGAGAGAGTGAAAATTGGGTGAGTTCTTTCACTTTGGTGATATCGAAAAAATGGTCATGGGGTAAAAAAATCGTTTAATTTTATTAAGTGGGATAAACCTGTTATGACGACTGAAATGTGTATAATGCAAGTTCGTTTTCTCAGTTCTTAACTAATAGAAAGTCCAATCAATATCAAATTTATAATTGTTTTTGGTTGTTCAAGCTTGCTTGGTAATCTATTGCTAATTCAAACAAAACTATCTAAAAATGAAAAATATAAACCTACTTATACGTAAAACAAATTGCAAATTCCAAATTTTATTCAAGTAAAATATAAAAATGCAAAATTTAAAACTATAAGGACTGAAAATGTAATTTCTATGAAATGAAAATGCTTGAAATGTAAATTCTAAAAGTTATAAGGACTAAAAATGTAAAACAGTTACTATAAGGACTAAACTTGTAAAAACTTTAACAAACTAACCAATTTTCAACAAACTAACAAACTTTAACAACTGAAATTAACAACTTTGCAAAGTAAAGGACTGAATTATGCAAAATCCAGAAAATTAGGAAGTTTAGCTAGGTTTAGTAACTGATTAGAATTCTAGGGACTAAAGTGCAATTAACCAATCTTTTAACTAAAAAACGGGCAACAAGAAAGATTAAGCTCGTTTGAGCTTAATACTCAACCAAATAAGCTGAAACAACTTGCAAAACTCTTAAAATTCAATTATAGCTACGTGTGTTCAAGGAAATAAGCTAAAAATCCAAAATAAGCAATTGAGTGCTTATTAATAAGCACAAAATAAGCTACAGCTTATTTCAATCAGTCACAACCTGATTTTTGTGACAATTCTGATTAAGCACTTGATTACAAGAACGGGAAAACAAATTAGAGCCATTTTCATCCAGTAATGAAGAAGAAATTTGAAATAAGCTCTTTTTAGCTTATTTTGACCAAACGTTGACCGATTTTTGTGAAAAAGCTCAAAATTTCAAAAACTCATATTCAATACTATCTAAACAGGATTGTGAAAGAAAACAGCTACTTTAATGAAGTGGATTAAGAGATCTAGTGAAACAGTCACCTCTTTATCACAGAGAATGACATTTGCTCAAGCTTGAGCTAAAAAGCTGTTTTCTAGCTTATTACTTGAAACTGTAGATTTTCCTTTTAGAGACTGATTCTTTATGATGTAAACTAAGTCTGGAAACAAATTTGAACAAATTTCATCAAGGAATTAAAGAGAACTAGGCAAATGAAATTGACAAGTTTCTAAACCAAAGCTGAAAACAAGTATGACCCAAACTATTTTTATACCAATTGCCTTTTTGACTATTTTTATGACTTACAAATGACTGAAAACTACTTATTACCACTTAATGACTAGAAACAAACTTCTTAACACCAATTTCTAACACTTGAAGATCACTTGAAAACTAGTCCCAAACACACCTTTATATGATTTGATCAAACTTTTACAAAGTCTAATGGAGTAATGGTTTAAACTGATTAAAGAGCTATAGCAGACTTGTTTTAGTGAACAAAATGAAATGTATTCAAGCTAAGAACAAGCAATAACCAAGACTAGAACTGAAAGTAGCTATTGGACTAAAAAGTTACTGAAAATATGCAGAAACTACAAAACTGAACACAATTATACAAGATCAAGCTACAAATCACTAGGATCAATCAAACATCAACTATTTAACAATTAAAACAGGCAGCCATCAAGTTTAACTAGAAAATTTAGCATGCAAGGACTGATTTAGAGGAACAAAAATCAGAAGCTAAGAAACCTATTGTAGAAGTCCTTTGGGAAGAAGAGGAGCGCCGAGCTCTCTTGCACTAGTGATACCACCACCTATCACTAGTTTTTCAACTAAAATCAACAATCAAACAGCTACATTCATCAAACTGCCATGAAATCTTCAAGAACAATGGAAATGCTTGAATTCTGATCAAACAGCAACAAGACTTCAATAATGTCAGTTATGATCTTTGGTTGATCATAACAAACATCTATCAGCAACAAGAACTCTTAACAGCAACTAGATTCAACAGGAATTTGAATAACAGAATTTGGCGGGAAAAGGAAATTTGAATTTTATTTGATGAATTCAGTTACAAAAGGTGGTTACAAGCTACTAACTAACTAACTGACTCAAGAGTTTGTCAGACTCTTGAGTAGTTAGGTGAAAAGGAGGGAAAAAGGGAAAGGAGAAATTTAAGAACTATGTGTTTACAAATTTAAGCTACAAACTGAAATGAGATACATCCTAGCTATTTATAGGCAAGATAGAAGATTCTGTTGGAGTTTGTGACGTGTTCAGGCCAATCATAGCTTGACACGTGGAGGAATTCTGCAAATCCACTTTGAAGGTGATGAACACATTTTGGGTGTTTTTGATTGAATGGATTATTTGTTAATTGGATAACACCATTGGATTCGTCTTCCAAAATTAAGCAACTTTGGTGTTTTGATCTTCTCTTGAAACGGCTTCTATCAAAATCCCGTTCCTGGTAAATATTTTTGTTGAAGAAGATAGA
Organism: Glebionis coronaria; assembly: GCA_025667525.1. NCBI lineage: Eukaryota > Viridiplantae > Streptophyta > Magnoliopsida > Asterales > Asteraceae > Glebionis > Glebionis coronaria. The sequence continues at coordinate 166,545,271 of CM046882.1, read as the reverse complement.
CACGTGGCGGCCTTTGATTGGTTTAAAACATTGCACATGGATCACACTGTAGAGATATGGTATTAATTGTGACGGCTGTGAGTGGATATTTATTACTTGATCCGTGTGAACTCTTTCCTTGTTTCTGATTGGTTTATAGCTTTTCACTTGGATTCAACTTTGCAAAACTTTCCAAACTTGGCAAAATAAGCCCTTGTACTTGGCAGATTCCCATTTCAAGCTAATATCTTCATTCCTTTGACATTTTTGGTCCTTTAACTTCCAAAACTTGTATAAAATGACCCTTTGACTGAGTTGACTTGATAGTTTGACCAGATTTGACTTTAATCTTGACTTTTCATAATTTGCACTTTAAGTCCTCCAACTTTCACAACTTGTCAAGATAGGTCCTTGAACTTCAAAGTCTTGTCACTTTTGATCCTCTTTTGTCTTTTTCATCCATTTGAGCTTGGTTTTTCCTTGTTTGCTTGAAATTGTATCCTTTTACCTACATAAGATCACACAAACACAAACATACCACATAACACTGCTTTTTACAAGATAAATGGGTATTTTGCTTCATGTTTTAGGGTTATTTGTTGATAAAAGGATATGAGTTTAAGCTCATATCAAATTCCCCTACACTTGAGCATTGCCATGTCCTCATGCAATATTATATTTCAAGGCTTAAAAAATTTACATTTCCCTCATAATTAATCCACCTTGGCCATATGAGATGCATCTACACTACTCTAAACTAGATGATGCATGATTTTGACTTTCAATAATGCAATGAATCAAAATACAATTCTATCTATATCCTTTTTGATTTTTTCTTGAAATGGTTTTGATGGAAATAACTCATAAAGAATTCAATGACTTAGATTAGGGCTTGGGTACCATGGACACTTATCACCCTCAAGTTTCACTTTCCCCATACCAAGCTAGTAAATGGGATCATTGCATTCACAAGTAAAAAGTGCATCAACTTATTCATGACAATTAAATGTGGAACCGGTTATTAATTGAGCAAATTGCTTGTGGGCAAATTTGTCATTATTCAAGCGTGAAATATAAGAAGTGTAAAATCCAAAAATAAGGAAGCACGGTTTTAATCCTAAGTAATCTTCTCATCCATTACTTGAAAAACCGCTCACAATTAATACAAGTCCGTATTAAGAGTAATAAGTCATTCGCCTTATGTGTAAAATCCTCATGTCATGCTTTCATAAGTAGCTACACACTCGCTAAGGAAAGGAAAATAAAACTCACGCAATAATTTACATCCGCATCTTTTTGAGATTTTGGATCTTCAACCCCGCAACCCGTCAAGGTAATATTGGATTGGAGCAATCTATTGAATCCCCGCAACCCGTCAAGGTAATATTGGAACTCAATAGTCACTATAATTAACACCACACTGCCCCTCTTGGGAGTCTTGCATTATTTTTTTTTTCTTTCTTTTTCTTTTTTTTTTCTAGCCACTCATTTTTTTTTCATAAGCCGCTCTTATTTTTCTTTATTCCTCACCAAGAAATTTGAAAAGAAGAAAAGGAAAAACACCCGCTAAATATGGAGCATGACATAAGTCTAGTACACATAAAACGTGCTAACTTAGAATCTTAAGACGTACTCATATCAACCATAAATGATTAGCCAAAAATGCATAAGAGATTACGAACCAATTAAAACCGTACTTGATTATTTATTAACAATTATATACATGCGAAGAAAGTAGAGGTCGAGAAGAGAAGGGTTTAGCCACAAGTAATTGCCATGAAGTCTATCTAGCCCTTTTACACTTGCTTCAACTCTATCATTTCCCATTCTCCACAAATTTAAAATTTCAAAGAATGAAATTGGTGGAAGCTTAGCCTAATAGACCAATGAAGGACTACATGGTTAAGGATACTAGCTAGAGAATGCTAAAATAAGCAAACTCGGGTTGAGTCAAAATATCCATGGCGGGCCTAATATGTCAAAGAAGTCTAAATTTGTTAAGACCATGTTTTATTATATTTTTCCCTTTTTTATATATTTTTGATGAAAAATAAGAGAAGAAATATATACAATGCAAATGTGTTATGCAAATGAAAAATGATTGATGCAAAAATTATGAATGCATATTTTTTTTTGTGTGGCCAAAGTAGATCAAAAATTTGAAAAATGATCGAAAAATTTAATTTTCCATGTTATCATGCAAGACAATGACAAGTTCTAGGTAAGGTCACTTCGATAGAAGACCCCCCTACACTTAAGCTAAACATTGTCCTCAATGTTTAAGAGCATGGAAGTATAAAAACTTCCCCTACACTTATGACAATGAATAGACTTTGCTTAACCCAAGTTAAGGAAAGGACTACTATTAGTGAAATCATGTTTAAGCACAAATTGTCAATGAAAAATCACTAAAGTAACGAAGTGAACCGGATACAAGGGCCTCCTCCATAAGCTCCAAAGCATGAGATGAGTGAGCAACCCTACAAACAAGCATGAAGACAAAAGAAGGTCTCCCCTACACTTATCTCCACATCTATGCCTTTATTTCTACAACACTCTAACCTAGTTATACGATGCTTGAGTTAATGAGTCTCTAGCTCGACTCGTCCCTCAATGAATTAATTCATGGGGAAAATGGGGACCTCTTGGACCATTTCAACGGAAATGTCCTCCCCAAAGTAGTGCTTAACACGGTGACCATTCACTTTAAAATTTGGACCATCGGGTTGGGACAACTCAAGAGTTCCATATGGAAACACTTGAGCAATAGTGAATGGACCGGACCATCTCGACTTAAGCTTGCCCGCAAAAAGCTTCAATCTTGAGTTGAAGAGGAGAACCGGCTCTCCAACTTTGAACTCACGATTCTTGATCTTAGCATCATGCAATTTCTTAGTCTTTTCCTTGTATAGCAAAGAATTCTCATAGGCATTGGCTCTCAACTCATCCATCTCATTGATTTGATCTTTCCTATGTGAACCGGCTTGGTTTAAATCAAAGTTAGCCCACTTGAGAGCCCAAGATGCCTTATGTTCTAACTCAAATGGGAGGTGGCACGCTTTTCCATAGACAAGCCTATAAGGAGTACAACCAATTGGTGTCTTAAAAGCCGTCCTAAACGCCCACAAAGCATCATCAAGCTTATCCGACCAAGAAGCTCTATGCTCTCCCACCGTTCTCTCTAAAATTCTCTTTAAACCACGATTTGTGACCTCGGTTTGACCATTTGTTTGAGGGTGATACGCGGTAGAAAGTCTATGATTCACTCCATATTTCTTCATAACTCTCGTGAATTGATCATTACAAAAGTGCGTACCACGATCACTTATGATGGCCCGAGGTACACCAAATCTAGCAAACAATTGTTTCAAAAACTTCACAACCACTCTAGCATCATTAGTAGGTAAGGCTTTAGCCTCCACCCACTTGGACACATAATCCACCGCCACAAGTATATACTTGTTTCCCTTAGAGGATGGAAAAGGTCCCATGAAATCTATTCCCCATACATCAAATATCTCACACTCTTGAATAAAATTTTGTGGCATCTCATCACGTTGTGTAATTTTTCCTTGTCTTTGACAAACATCACAAAATTTCACCATCTCTTGAGCATCCTTGTAAATGGAAGGCCAATAGTAACCCGAATCAAAGACTTTCTTGGCGGTGTAGTTAGGCCCAAAATGTCCACCCGTAGGTCCTTTATGGCATGCCTCTAAAATTTTAAATGCCTCGGGCCCATCTACACACCGTCTGATGATTTGGTCCGCACATTGCCTAAAAAGATATGGATCATCCCAAAAGTAATACTTAACGTCCTTAAGAAACTTTTTCTTTTGTTGGTAAGTAAGACCCTCAATAAGCACATTGCCCACAAGATAGTTTGCAATATCCGCAAACCAAGGTGTGGCATCCTCTTGGGAAGAGATAGACATGAGCTCCTCTAATGGAAAGGATTCATTGATTTCTTGATGTGGGAAATCTCCTTGAAAAGGATGCTCAAGTCTACTCAAATGATCCGCCGCTAAATTCTCGGCCCCTTTTTTATCACGAATCTCAATCTTAAACTCTTGAAGCAACAAAACCCATCTCAAAAGCCTAGGCTTAGCATCTTGTTTTGTCATAAGATACTTGAGAGCGGAATGATCCGTATACACTATGGTCTTAGAAAGCACAAGGTATGGTCTAAACTTCTCAAAAGCATATACTATAGCAAGCAACTCTTTTTCCGTGGTAGTGTAATGAAGTTGTGCACCGGTCATGGTTTTACTCGCATAGTGTATAGGTTGGAAATGCTTATTAACTCGTTGTCCTAAGACGGCCCCCACCGCATAATCACTAGCGTCACACATAAGCTCAAAAGGTAATTCCCAATTTGTAGAAACCAAAACGGGAGCCTTTGTCAATTTTTCCTTAAGTGTCTCAAAAGATTCTAAACAAGCTTGGTCAAAAATGAAAGGAGCCTCTTTCTCCAAGAGATGAGTCATCGGTCTAGCTATCTTAGAAAAATCTTGTATAAAGCGCCTATAAAAACCCGCATGACCTAAGAAACTCCTCACACCTTTAACCGAGGTGGGTGGGGGAAGCTTAGAAATCACATCAATTTTGGCTCGATCAACTTCTAATCCCTTATTGGATATCTTGTGTCCTAAAACAATCCCCTCTTTTACCATAAAGTGACATTTCTCCCAATTAAGCACCAAACGTGTTTCCTCACAACGCTTAAGCATTCTCTCAAGATTGGTGAGACAAGAGCTAAAGGAGTTCCCAAATACGGAAAAGTCATCCATAAAAACCTCCATGGTTTGCTCTATCATGTCATGGAAAATCGCCATCATGCACCTTTGAAACGTCCCCGGTGCATTACATAGGCCAAAAGGCATCCTCTTGTAAGCAAATGTACCGTATGGACAAGTGAATGTGGTCTTTTCTTGATCCTTAGGGTCAATGGGTATTTGAAAATAACCCGAAAAGCCATCAAGAAAACAATAGTACTCATTTCCCGCTAAGCGTTCAAGCATTTGATCCATAAAAGGAAGCGGAAAATGGTCTTTCCTAGTTGCCTCATTGAGTTTTCTATAATCAATGCAAACTCTCCAACCGGTTACAAGTCTCGTGGGAATAAGCTCATTGTTCTCATTAGGCACCACGGTGATTCCACCCTTCTTTGGAACACAATGAACCGGGCTAACCCATGGAGAGTCGGAAATGGGGTAAATCATACCCGCATCTAAGAGTTTAATCACTTCTTTCTTAATAACCTCATGAATTTTTGGGTTAACTCTCCTTTGGTTTTGAATGGCGGGTTTATAATCATCCTCCATAAGGATTTTGTGAGTACAAAAATGTGGATCAATTCCCCTTATGTCGGATATTTTCCATGCTAAAGCTTTCTTATGTTTCTTAAGGACTTCAATGAGTTGCTCCTTCTCATCCTCTTTCAATTCCTTAGCAATAATCACCGGTAATTGGTCTTTTCCTTCTAAGAAAGCATATTCTAAGTGGGATGGAAGTTCTTTAAGTTCAATGGGAGGTGGACTCTCTATGGAAGGTTTTACTATGGAAGGTTCCTCAATGGTAATCTCTTGTGGAATAGGGGAAGGAATAGGGTCCTCATTGAGCAACTTTTGGATTGTAAGAATATCTTCTTCCCAATTAATGGGAGAATCATCATCACCAAGAAAGTTGGACTCAAATTCCTCCAAGAGGAAATCACTCTCTCCAAAAGGTGTTAAAGAGGGAGCAATTGAGGCCACGGTTTCAACATGTGGAATCTCATCACTAGCATTCTTACAAGCATCATGAAAGTGTTCATTACACACTTCATCTAGCACATCCACAATGTTAATCGTCTCACAAGGTCTAGACTCCTTAACCTCTTTTCTATCACAAACTTTCCCTAGCTTAAACACCACTTTCTCATCCTCTACTCTCATAATTAATTCTCCTTCCGCCACATCTATCAAGGTACGACCCATTCTCAAAAACGGTCTACCAACAATCAAAGGCACTCTAGGATCCATGTCATAATCGACCACTACAAAGTCGGCCGGAAAGGTAAACTTATCCACACCTACAAACACATCTTCCGCTATACCTACGGGGTGAGCTATGGTTCGGTTGGCTAGTTCAAGAGTCATCCTAGTGGGGGTGAGCTCGGGAAGAGAGAGTTGTTTCCAAACCGATAAAGGCATGAGATTTATGCTTGCCCCTAAATCCGCCAAAGCCATGCAATTTTCAACACCGGGAAAATTACAAGGTATCAAGAAGCGCCCCGGATCTCCAAGTTTTGTTGGTAAGGTTTTAAGTAACACCGCGGAACAATTTTCATTAAGTGATGTGTTGGGCAAATCAACCAATTTTTCTTTGTTTGAGAGCAAATCCTTGAACATCTTAGCAAACTTTGGCATATAAGCAAGAGCTTCCGCAAAGGATATGTTGATATTGAGTTGCTTGAACATCCTTAAGAAATTGGAGACTTGTATGTCATCTTTGTTCTTTAACTTGTCCTTTTTCAACCTTGAAGGGTATGGAAGAGTAGGTTTGGGTGTAGGTGGAATAGGTGTTGTAGTGGAAGATTTGTCTTTGTTAGCCTCTTCATTGGGACGTGTGGAAGGTAAAGGAGAAGTATGAGGGGGTTGAGAAGGTGTGTTTGAGTGAATAGGAGCACTTTGAGGAGGTGAAGTAGAAGTAGAAGGCTTATCACAAGTAGGAGCACAAGTGGGTTGAACAATAGTAGGTTTAGGAGGTGAAGGATCCTTTGTTGTTGTACCACTCCTTGTTGTAATGGCATTGACATTGGCCCTAGGATTTGTTTGTGTGTTAGAAGGTAAAGCCCCTTGTGGTCTTTGAGTTACCGCCACTAAAACCCTATTGATTTGTTCCTCTATTGTACATTTCACTTGGTCATTCATTCTCTTCTCAATGTCACGCATTTTCTTGTCAACATACTCTTGAGTCTCTTGCATCCCATATCCTTGAGTTTGATTTTGAGGGTAAGCTTGATTTGGTATTGGAGCATATGCTTGATTGGGAATAAATGGAAGTGGTTGATTAAATCCTTGTTGTGGTGGATAAAAGGTATTAGCTTGAGGTTGAAATTGATTGGGTGCTTTGTAATTATTGCCTTGGTATGGTTGTCTTTGCCCTTGATTCCTTGCTAAAATTTGAGGAGGATTTTGTGGAATTTGGGTGGGTGGTTGGGGTGGAAAGCCGGGTGGAGTAAGGTAATTTTGGGATTTGTAAGAAAGGTTATTTGGATTGATGTTAGGCTTGAAGTGTTCACGGTGTTCCTCTTGGTAAGCATAGCATTCCCCTTGATACCCTTGCACCTTGTCACATTGTTCATAAGAGTGGGGACCTCCACAAGTAACACAAGAAATGGTGATGGCATTCACATTGTTTGAGGAATTGTTCAATGTCATGTTCTTAAAAGTTTGAAACATGTCTTGTTGTGCTTGCAAATGCCTCTCACTTTCTCTATCCATCCTTTGAAAAATAGCTTCTTGAAACTTGAGGAGTTGGTTGTCAAAAGGGATTTGAGAAGTGTTTTGGATAACATGAACTCTTTCTTCAAATGGATCATTTGTTTGAACCATTGCCTTAGTCTCAATAATGTTCAAAGCCTCATGGTATGTCTTGAAATGAATACTCCCTCCCGCGGAAGCATTTAGTGAATCTTGGTGGTGAGGTTTAAGGCCATTGTAGAAGGTATTGATTTGGCCTAGATCATCCATTCCATGGTTAGGGCATCGCCTCAACAACTCACTATACTCTTCCCAAGCATCACCAAAGGATTGACTAGGTTTTTGTGTAAAGCCCATAATCAAATTCCTCAAAGCCATAGTCTTTTGTGGAGGAAAGAATTTGTTCAAAAAATTAGTGGTAAAATCGTCCCATGTGGTGATACTATCGGGTGGTTGGGTGTCTAACCAATGCTTAGCACTCCCATCTAAGGAAAATGACACTAACATCAATCTAATGACCTCATGTGGAACCCCATTATGCTTAATGGTGTTGCAAAGTGAAAGGAATCTCTTAAGGTGAGCATGGGGATCCTCATTTTGTTTTCCAAAGAAAGGTGATGCAGCAACCATATTGATCATAGATGTATGTAGCTCAAATGTGTTAGCGGGATAGTCGGGAATCTTAATGGCACTAGCATATCCATGAATGTTGGTGTGCATACGTTCATACAAAGTACGATTATCAACAGCCATGGCTTCTTGTGGTGATGACAAAGCACGATTCTCGTGATCGGCTTGGTGGACGGTGGTAGTCTTACTCTTTCTCTTTTTCTTCCTTTTCGGAGGAAGAGGTTGTACACCAATCGGTATTTGTGCACGCCCGCGAGTGAGCATGCAACTCAATACGAGGAATGAGAGAGAAGCTCTCGTGTGACTTTGAAAAGAATAAGATTATCCTCTTCGAGTTTCAATATTAAATATCCACAAGAAAGTAACAATATATGTAATACTACTTTGGGTGCAAGACCCTCAATGAAGCTTTCCTTCTTAGAATACTCCCAAGTGAACGGGGGGTTAGGTGGCGCGAAGCACTTAAGTACCTATTGACCCTTAGATGGCATTTTATAGCACATCGCCTTTCTATTCACTTAAATGTTCGTATTCTTCGAATTATTGCTTATTGAGAGTATTTATCTATTCTTGCTTTATTTTGTTTGATCGATACGCGTGTCAAGGACCGGAGCGCCCCTCAACACGGTGTATTGCCTCGGCAATACTTATGGAAGATATGTAGATTGATTGTTCTTATACGTATACGTATTTACTTATAATAATATATGGAAAATATTTTTGTATTTATGAGTTTTTATTGGAAAATACTATATGTACATAAAAACCGAGAGAATCCAATAATATATATTTTTGGATGCAATCTCTTAGGAAAAAGATTGCTTTTTGGATTTTTTTTAATTTTTTTGGTCAATTCTTTAGGAAAAGAATTGTTTTGTTAATTTTTTAGTTTTTATATATTTTTATATTTTTGATTTTTATTTGTTTTTGATTTATGATACGTAAAAATAACGTTCACCAAATGAACGGATCCCAAAAGCCAATGAAAACCGTCAATCGATAGTCTCTCGTGTAGTCAAAGAACCGGCAGCGGCGCCATTTGAAATGTGTATAATGCAAGTTCGTTTTCTCAGTTCTTAACTAATAGAAAGTCCAATCAATATCAAATTTATAATTGTTTTTGGTTGTTCAAGCTTGCTTGGTAATCTATTGCTAATTCAAACAAAACTATCTAAAAATGAAAAATATAAACCTACTTATACGTAAAACAAATTGCAAATTCCAAATTTTATTCAAGTAAAATATAAAAATGCAAAATTTAAAACTATAAGGACTGAAAATGTAATTTCTATGAAATGAAAATGCTTGAAATGTAAATTCTAAAAGTTATAAGGACTAAAAATGTAAAACAGTTACTATAAGGACTAAACTTGTAAAAACTTTAACAAACTAACCAATTTTCAACAAACTAACAAACTTTAACAACTGAAATTAACAACTTTGCAAAGTAAAGGACTGAATTATGCAAAATCCAGAAAATTAGGAAGTTTAGCTAGGTTTAGTAACTGATTAGAATTCTAGGGACTAAAGTGCAATTAACCAATCTTTTAACTAAAAAACGGGCAACAAGAAAGATTAAGCTCGTTTGAGCTTAATACTCAACCAAATAAGCTGAAACAACTTGCAAAACTCTTAAAATTCAATTATAGCTACGTGTGTTCAAGGAAATAAGCTAAAAATCCAAAATAAGCAATTGAGTGCTTATTAATAAGCACAAAATAAGCTACAGCTTATTTCAATCAGTCACAACCTGATTTTTGTGACAATTCTGATTAAGCACTTGATTACAAGAACGGGAAATCAAATTAGAGCCATTTTCATCCAGTAATGAAGAAGAAATTTGAAATAAGCTCTTTTTAGCTTATTTTGACCAAACGTTGACCGATTTTTGTGAAAAAGCTCAAAATTTCAAAAACTCATATTCAATACTATCTAAACAGGATTGTGAAAGAAAACAGCTACTTTAATGAAGTGGATTAAGAGATCTAGTGAAACAGTCACCTCTTTATCACAGAGAATGACATTTGCTCAAGCTTGAGCTAAAAAGCTGTTTTCTAGCTTATTACTTGAAACTGTAGATTTTCCTTTTAGAGACTGATTCTTTATGATGTAAACTAAGTCTGGAAACAAATTTGAACAAATTTCATCAAGGAATTAAAGAGAACTAGGCAAATGAAATTGACAAGTTTCTAAACCAAAGCTGAAAACAAGTATGACCCAAACTATTTTTATACCAATTGCCTTTTTGACTATTTTTATGACTTACAAATGACTGAAAACTACTTATTACCACTTAATGACTAGAAACAAACTTCTTAACACCAATTTCTAACACTTGAAGATCACTTGAAAACTAGTCCCAAACACACCTTTATATGATTTGATCAAACTTTTACAAAGTCTAATGGAGTAATGGTTTAAACTGATTAAAGAGCTATAGCAGACTTGTTTTAGTGAACAAAATGAAATGTATTCAAGCTAAGAACAAGCAATAACCAAGACTAGAACTGAAAGTAGCTATTGGACTAAAAAGTTACTGAAAATATGCAGAAACTACAAAACTGAACACAATTATACAAGATCAAGCTACAAATCACTAGGATCAATCAAACATCAACTATTTAACAATTAAAACAGGCAGCCATCAAGTTTAACTAGAAAATTTAGCATGCAAGGACTGATTTAGAGGAACAAAAATCAGAAGCTAAGAAACCTATTGTAGAAGTCCTTTGGGAAGAAGAGGAGCGCTGAGCTCTCTTGCACTAGTGATACCACCACCTATCACTAGTTTTTCAACTAAAATCAACAATCAAACAGCTACATTCATCAAACTGCCATGAAATCTTCAAGAACAATGGAAATGCTTGAATTCTGATCAAACAGCAACAAGACTTCAATAATGTCAGTTATGATCTTTGGTTGATCATAACAAACATCTATCAGCAACAAGAACTCTTAACAGCAACTAGATTCAACAGGAATTTGAATAACAGAATTTGGCGGGAAAAGGAAATTTGAATTTTATTTGATGAATTCAGTTACAAAAGGTGGTTACAAGCTACTAACTAACTAACTGACTCAAGAGTTTGTCAGACTCTTGAGTAGTTAGGTGAAAAGGAGGGAAAAAGGGAAAGGAGAAATTTAAGAACTATGTGTTTACAAATTTAAGCTACAAACTGAAATGAGATACATCCTAGCTATTTATAGGCAAGATAGAAGATTCTGTTGGAGTTTGTGATGTGTTCAGGCCAATCATAGCTTGACACGTGGAGGAATTCTGCAAATCCACTTTGAAGGTGATGAACACATTTTGGGTGTTTTTGATTGAATGGATTATTTGTTAATTGGATAACACCATTGGATTCGTCTTCCAAAATTAAGCAACTTTGGTGTTTTGATCTTCTCTTGAAACGGCTTCTATCAAAATCCCGTTCCTGGTAAATATTTTTGTTGAAGAAGATAGACACGTGGCGGCCTTTGATTGGTTTAAAACATTGCACATGGATCACACTGTAGAGATATGGTATTAATTGTGACGGCTGTGAGTGGATATTTATTACTTGATCCGTGTGAACTCTTTCCTTGTTTCTGATTGGTTTATAGCTTTTCACTTGGATTCAACTTTGCAAAACTTTCCAAACTTGGCAAAATAAGCCCTTGTACTTGGCAGATTCCCATTTCAAGCTAATATCTTCATTCCTTTGACATTTTTGGTCCTTTAACTTCCAAAACTTGTATAAAATGACCCTTTGACTGAGTTGACTTGATAGTTTGACCAGATTTGACTTTAATCTTGACTTTTCATAATTTGCACTTTAAGTCCTCCAACTTTCACAACTTGTCAAGATAGGTCCTTGAACTTCAAAGTCTTGTCACTTTTGATCCTCTTTTGTCTTTTTCATCCATTTGAGCTTGGTTTTTCCTTGTTTGCTTGAAATTGTATCCTTTTACCTACATAAGATCACACAAACACAAACATACCACATAACACTGCTTTTTACAAGATAAATGGGTATTTTGCTTCATGTTTTAGGGTTATTTGTTGATAAAAGGATATGAGTTTAAGCTCATATCAACGACACGTGTGTGGGGAGCATATTTAATTTAAATCGTGTGTGGGTGAGATAATGGGGGGGTCGGTTGAGGGTGTAGGGTAAGGTATTCGTGGGGTGAGACACGTAGGGGATAATTGACCAATTCTTAGCTTAACCCTTCTTTCCACCGTCCATTTAGTAAATTGGCCCAAAATCTTTGTCTTGACTTTTCCAAGTCAAATTCCACCGTCCATTTTGTAGCAAAAGTGAATAAATTCACTTCATTTGTTTCTTGATTGTAATGTGATGGGCTTTAAGCCCATATTATCCATTTGTCCCATGTTTTAAATATGCAAATGGGCTTGTTGAGTTTTGATCTTTTTAGTATTATTTTTTTTTCCAAATGGGCTTGTAGGCCCATTAAGCAATATGGGACCCACAAGACCCATTAAACTCAAATGATATTAAATCCACTAAGAACGGGCTCGATTTCGGCTTCTTGTTTGTTTCTTCAAAAACGTGTCGGTTTAGCCGGTTTTCGTGAACTTGGGCACACTTTTGGTCTTTCGACTTTGTCTTCGTCTCTTTTTGGACTTTTCTTCAACATTTGACCGTGAAATCCCGTGTTTTCTCTTCTTTTGATCATTTGTACCTATTTCAACCCAAGAAGACAAAACCACGCGTAATTCCGACATTTAAGATGTAAAACACATGATTAGGTCTTGTTTTTCCTTGATTTAGTGGCAAAAGGATAAGTGTTTACACACTTATTAATTTCCGGTAATAATTTTATATCGATATTATATTGATGGATTTTATTAAACTCTATGAATTCACTCGGCGTTATCGCTGACCTATTCTTTTAACATGTTTTATCTCAGGTACTTGAAGGTAATTCTCGGGAAGACAACAAGAATTCATGGCCCACACTTAAACAATAATTTCCATTCAAATGCTTTGTAAAACCTGTATGAAATTCAATGACTTGGGACCTATGTAAATCTGATATTTATGAATGGAAATGCTTTATTATTAAACGACGCGATTTTCAAGCGTTGTCTATGATGTGAGTAATGTGTTATCCCGTAACACCAACGAGTCTTCCGCTGTATTGAATTGTGTAAATTTGGGGGTGTTACAGTTTGGTACCAGAGCTCTCGTTATAGAGAACGCAAGATTTTTAAAACCAAGGTTTTGAATAAAACATTTCAAAATCTTTTAACTATAAACATTTTTCTCAAAATGTCTAAAAATCTTTTGACTATAACGGTGCCGAAGAATTCCCGGGTTACCGACAAGGCCAGACTAAGAAGTGTTATTTTAATATATATATAACTTGGATTATATATATATATATGTTGTAATTTGATTACATGATTGTTTGATGATTATTTTAATACGTATACGAGATATTTATACGACGTAGATTGTCACAAGGAACCCTAACTTCCCTAGCAAATTAATCAAAGCTATTTCTGTAGGAATTCTAGCTATTCTAGATCTAAACCAAGTTGTGGATATTTATGATCCCAACAAAATGGTTGATATTCGTAGAAATGTTAATAGTAGTTGATTAAGATCTTGAAGAAGAATTGGCGAGATTAAATCTGATATCGATGACATGACGATCTCTCCTCACAGAGTGGAGTTTGACAAAACGTTACCACCTGGAAAGGTGTCATCTGATTCGTTGTCACCCAATTCTTAAATTGAAATCGAAAGGGTGAATGTTGCACTTGAGGCTGTCATTGGAACCATTACCCAATAGCCTCATGCCACTAGTACCTTTCCGAGAAGTCTAATTGAATGTGTGAGTCATTTCCTACTAGAGACTCATTTGATAACTATTGTTGTAAGATCTATAGGATTGGAAATTAAGTGTCGTTCTTGTTGAACTTTTATTGCCCTTTTAAGGTTTAAAATGAAAGCTGAAAGTATTGGAGAATGAGGTAGGATATAACATTGAGTATGATTTGGTTGAAACTTGAATGAAGTAAAATTTAACTCGTATGGAATATGAGATTGTTAAAAGGAATTTGTTGAGTCCTGTGATTGAATTATAAGGTTTTAAATGATTGTAGGTTCGTGTTAAGGGTTGTTCCTAGACCATTATCCACTGAAGAGGATGCCCAGTGTCCAATAAATAAATTGAAGAAATCTTCTTCTAAATTGGGACCGATGGATCTTCCGGGACAGGTGGGACACCTAATGACTCTTGTAGATTAGTATTCATTGTGGTATCTTTAAAAAATAATCCCTAACTTAACTGAGACATCAGTTGGTAGGATGAGTTCTTGGAATTGTATGACATAGTGACACATAATGTGTTACGGTACAAATTTGACTTATTTGTGATAAATGAAAAGACTACCATTGATTGCTAAATCCTACATGTATCTATGTTATCTATCTTTTATTGCTTCTTCCTAATGCTCGCATTAGTGATGCAACCATTGAACAAGTACTCATCTCGAATTGAGTTACGTTGTGGATTATTCTTTTCGAGTTCCAGCAAGGTCACGAACCTCATCATTATTTGGCTAAGCTCATTTCCTATTATATTGTAGTTAGTTCTTGGTGAACAACTTTTCATCACTCCTTTGCAGATCACTAATTGTTTTTATAAGTTAAAACAGTATCCCTTGAGAAAAATTGGGTTTTCATCACCATATGGATTATTTAAAGTGAGACTTATAAATAATCATTATCAAAATGAAGTTGTTTATAAAACACCTTGGAAAATTTAATTGTTTTCATAACAAAGAAAATCTTTGTAAATTTATTCTTGATTCTTAATTAAGAATTAAGCATGAAAATGTTTTTATTATAAACATGATGATAAAATTTTGACGAACTGAGTATTACATCGTTAATCTTGAAATTGTATAGAGTTGCGCGCCTACATACAATTTGGAATGGACCATGCAAGGCTGATTAGTAGTCACCATAAAACTGATTAATAAACACTACATTTTCTTTGAAGATTGTGAAAGATTAAATTTTATGAGATCTGCAAGAAGTGAAAAATAGGGACATAGTGTTAGGGACACCTACATATGTGCCTGTAGCATCTATTCTTCTGAGTCGAATTTACTCATCGGTGGAAATTGTCTTATTTGACAATTGACAATTCTTTCTTGTCCAATTCTCCCGTGGTGAGATTCTTTGAAAAAGTATCTGATTTCCGAGTGTTGATACCCGACCGGATGTATCGACGTTCCTATCATTTCTTTTGATTAGATTTCATATTTGAATGACCTAGGTAACGATCCGAGAAGCTTTCGAATGCGTACTCAAATTATGAAAAC
This sequence comes from Glebionis coronaria, assembly GCA_025667525.1. Classification (NCBI taxonomy): domain Eukaryota; kingdom Viridiplantae; phylum Streptophyta; class Magnoliopsida; order Asterales; family Asteraceae; genus Glebionis; species Glebionis coronaria. The sequence goes on along the minus strand of CM046882.1, from coordinate 166,529,854 downwards.
ATGGGATATATTCATATTCATTAAATGTTTTCGTCTGTGTCTGATTTGAAATTCTCTCGCGTAGATTATGCGTTGACCCTACTCTTTTAATGGTAGATTTTGTCTCCATATATCCTTGAATTTGTGAAGGATTATGAGTTATTATTAGTCTTTTGAGAAGTTCACATCTTATCAACGGTAATGAAACTGGAAAGTTGATAGTGCCAGTAGAATGGATTGATTGATTATGACATGACGACATTGTCTAAATTGATGGGAATTCGAGTAGAAATCCCCTAAAAGATAAGATGTTGATTATCAAAAGTGATCTAAATAATTCTTGATGGACGACCATATCCTGCATTTAGACTTGAAATTATATCGTGAATGGTTATGAACTAGTCATACATTTTGTAATCTAAGAAGAACTTAAAGTAAATTTATTAAAATATGTTTATGTTCTTTGAAACTTCTAAGGTATTTGCTGTTGAATTACCTAGACTTTCACCATTAAGGCAAGTTAAATTTGGTATTGATTATATTCCCGGTGCTGCACCTGTGGCGTGTGCACCCTATATCAGCACCATCTGAATTAAAAGAATTAACTGAACAACTGAGAGAGTCGTCGGAGAAAGCTTTTATTTTAACGAGCCCATCATTATGAAGAGCTATGGTGTTATCATTCCTTATGTTTATTGATTACCGTGAACTAGGTAAATTGACGATTAAAAATCTATATCCACTAACCAAGATGATAGATTTGTTCGATAATTTACAAGGTTCTAGCGTATGTTTAAAAAAAAATTGATCCTCAGCATGGTTATCATCAACTTCGCGTGCGCGAAGAAGATTATCTATTCTAATCACTACATCCAGAACTTTTAATGAACATTATGAGTTTCACGTGATGTCGTTTGGATTAACTAATACACATGTAGCATTCATAAATATGGTGAATCACGTGTGTAGGCTGTAAATTGATAAATTCATGCTTGAGATCATTAAGGACCATTTGTTTGTATATAAGAATAAGAAGAAGTTAATAATTATTTATAGACTGTTGTAAATTGGCCGAACAACAAAAACCTGTACCTTGAATATATAACGTGTGATTTAAGGCTTGACCCTTTACATAGAATGACCGTTTGATTAATGATGGTAAGATATATATATTGACTCTTCAGAAATTAGAGCCATTTAAGACTTTGGGTTTTACCAAAAAGAAAGTGCAAATATGTTTGACAAATGTTTTATCAAAAGAATATTTAAGGAATCATTCCCTTATAACCAAAACATTTAACTAAACTCTTGTTTAGGGGTAAATGTTTTTGCATACCTTAAGACAACTTAAGAAGGATTGAGGAAAACCATTTATACCATGACTTGAAAATCTAAACGACAATTTTTGCTTTCAACTAAGGAAATTTTGACCAAAGTATAAACAAAGATTTTTCGAACATTTATGGATCTCATTGATTATTTTAATTATTTTCGATAAATCAACAAAAATCTTGTTAATTAAATTCAAATGTATTTTGAACATTTTTATATAATTGGTCGAACTAAGAAATTTAAAAATTTTACGTTTACATTTCATAAAAATTTAATATTTATTATTTAATTACTTGTAATATATATCGACGCTTTAAACGTCGGATTGAGTAAAACGGATAAAAATGATAGTTGAGACGAAATTAAAACTTAGAAAATATGAAGAAAGAATTTCTGAGTGAATTGTGGACATGATAATTATATCATCAGGAGAGGTGAATTTAGATACCGACACATTATGTAGAAAAGATAAAGAACTAATTAGGACATGTTCCTTAATAATGAAGGTGCAAAATAAATTGCCGAACAATTTAAATGTAAACAATGTTTGTAAAAAGGATAATATAGATAATAAAAGGGGGTTCGCGGCTAATGTGAACCAGTAGATTTGAGAAGCCTATGGCATTAAATGTATAAAAGGCCGCTTGTGGTTGCCTGAATATGGAGGATTTTGAGATTTAGTCATGTTGGAATCTCATAAGTATAAGTATTCTATTCCTGTCATTTCTGATTAAATGTATCTTTATATGAAGAAGTTGTACTAATGGCAAATTATGAAGGCAGACATCGCCACATACATTAGTAAACGTCTAACTATTGCAAAGGTCATCATCTGAATTTGATTTGATTTGGGTCATCGTCGATAGAGGACCAAATCTGCTAATATCATTCCTGTTAATGATAGATTCTCGATGAAGAAATTGACTCTTTGTATTTAAAGGAGTTGCGTAAACACAGTGTGCTTGTATCGATCATCTCTATCAAGATCCACGCTTCGCATCGAATTTCTAGAGTTTTGCTCAGAAGTCGTTGAGAATGAATCTTGATGAGAGTACTGTGTACCACCCCAATCGAAGGGACGAGGTAAAGTAGCGATACAAAATATTATAAGTGCTGTTTTATGTTTGAATGATTGACCTTTGGTAATAAACTGTATAATCGCTTTCCTTTCGAGAGATTATCATTGATAATTATCATATTAGGATCGAGATCGAATCTTGTTAGGATCTAAATATGAGAGCATTTGTAAGCAGGAGTTGGGATGAAGACAACTGACATACACCCACTATGAGTTGGACATGTCTTTTAGGTTTGAGGTTGCCTATGATGACGAACCTAACCTTACAAAGTACCCGACCCGCGAGACCTGAAATGGTTGTTGAAATTAGGATCTGATTATTGACTGCCGGTAGTGGGCAGGAGGTCATGTGAATATGAAATGCAGATCTTGAAGTGCCAGATGGGTAGCGAAGTTATGCCAAAAATTTTAACCATGGAAAATGAATTAATGATCTGAAAGATCATGGGAAGTAAGTCCCCGTTGTATGGGACCATTGAGATGATGTAAAAATTGGTTTGAAAGGCATATAAGCTGGATTTAACCTATGACTTCAAGGGCTGCGTGAATTATGTTTCGTAAATCGAACTTGACGAAATATCTATCAAGTGAAAATCTGATTGTTTCTTAGTAATGTTTAGATCGGCGAAACGCAATATTCATCAAAAAAAACCCGTGAACATCATGGATAGAGAAAGTAAGTCAACATTAAGCCTGATCTTATTCCCGTAGTTATGTTTGATGAAACTCGTGTATTATAATGAATTACACTTGTGAGAAAAGACCAAATGTGGAGGAAATGCCCACATGGCTTTAACTCTATAAGAAGCGAGTAGTAAGGTAAGATGATCTTTGAGGAAAAAGATCCTGTTTAGGGGTAAATGATGTGACAATCCGTCAATTTATGGTTGATATTTTATTCTCAAATATTATTTAAAAATATATTTTAATGTTATATTATGAACTCACTTATTTTTGGGAAGTAATTTGGATTTACGTTTTGAATTAGCATCGACTACGTCTAAACCGGAGGATTCAACGTTACGTGCTTACGTTTACATACACCGTTTTGGTGACATTCCGACATTTCAGAAAATAAATTTATCCGTGAATATTATTTTGGAATTTTAAATTTCTGTTGGTTCATAAACTCACAAATTTACGAGAAGAGATTATGACTTACGATTATAATTTAACGTCCTTTACGACTAAACCGGAAACCTTAGGATTACGTATTTACGTTTTCGAACTCCGTTTTTGATGAGACAATTTTTATTAGATTTGTTTTTTGCCGTTGATTCATAATCCATAAAAACGTTTTTCGTAAAACGACCCGAGGGCACGTAAATCGAGGAAACTAGAATCGAGGAGTACCCGTAAATTAATGGGGTGAGACAAGATAAATCTTGCCCCACCCCACAAATTGGTGGCTAAGCTTAAGCTACACAACACCACAAAGGTGTCAACTTAATCTTTAAGCTAAGGACACTTGTCCTTAGCCTTACACCAAAACCATTTTTACTTACAAAACTAGCTAAAAACCACCAACTCAAACCATTTACACATTTGATACATGCAAAACAAGTCCCATCTCTCTCTCTACTCCCTATGAACGTCCCATATCACCACCAACACCACCATAGATCAAAATTTACACCACAAATCTTGTGTTTAACTTGCACAAGATGATAACCCTTTGAAGACTTGTTGATTTGAGGTGACTTAACATCTAAAAAGGAGATTTCATGAAGATCAAGGGCTGATTTCTCAAGGAGTCTACATATTCTCTGTGATCCTAGAAGTGGTTTTGATATCTCATAAGATTGGTTACCCAAAACCGAGTCTTGTTCATCAAAAACCTCATCTTTTCATCACTAATGGTGGTATAAAGATTGTTCTTCCTATCCTCTTGTTCTTTTGATTATGTAATCTTGTATTTTCTTTATTTATGTATATGTATATGATGATGAATGATGATTAAAAATATTATGTGGGTATTTGGTGTTGATAGATTTGATAAATATGGTTAAAAGGATGGAAAACCATAAGTAACAAGGTTAAAATCTTGCTAAATATGATGGTTGTATAAAAATAGTAAGTAACCAAATGTTAAACTGATAAAATGGTAAAGTGGAATCAATATACAGTAAGTATTAGGTGTTATACACATGTGAGAGTTGGCCATACAATGGAATCATTATAATGAGTGAGATATGATCAAAACTTGTTTAGAGTGCAAATCTGACTACACTATTTTGGACGAATTTTATAAAATACTTAGAAGTTGATTCATCAGTAGCTAAAAAGGAATAAAATGAAGCACATATCATGTATTTTCTGTGATAAAAATTTGGGATTCTATCTCCATGTATAACTCTAGATATGACCATTTTAGTAAACTAGATTTTTAGGACTGATTTTGTATAAATAATATATAATATAAGCACTCAAAAATTTATATAAAATATATATAAATACAAATTCCACTAGTTGAAAATGATTATAATAAAAAATTTATATAAATGTTGATATTAAAATGGATTATGTTATATAAAGTATAAATATAAATGTTTTTCCAAAGTTATAAAACTATATACCTAAGTTTTACGTCTTTTCGGCTAAAACCGAAAGATTAACATTTTTGTCAAATAAAACTTAGACGATCGGACCCGTCTAATATAAACTTTTATAAACTCACATACTGATATATGAACATATATAACAAGTAAAAACCGATAAAACCCGAGCTTTACAACATATAGACATTAACGGGCCAAAGTAGCCTTATTGGACTATAAACCCGACTAGTTAGTAAAACACTTATAAATTTACTTATTGGGCTTAACCAACTTGGTCCCAACATGTAAAGTATAATACTGATAATAAAAGTATAATTGGGCTAATAAAATGTATTGGGCTTGTAATGGGTCTATTGGGCCTCCAAAATGTAAACAAGTTGAGCTAGTGTAACTAGTATAAAAATTACCAACACATAAACACTATAATGAATGAGTAAATGAGAATGTATAAACCCAATTAATCATCATCATATATATAAAATCATCATATGTATACATAATTGTTATTTTTATAAAGTCATTGGAAAAAAGTCTAAGACGAGTATTATTTGTCTAGGTTTCCGTGATTGAAGCACGTACCGTACATCCAAATCGCCGATAAACCGCTTTCCTACATCAGCGTGAGTTCATAGCCTCGCACTCTTTTAAATGTTTTTATGAAATTTTTAATAAACCCGCGAGGGAGATAACATATTAGTTTTTATTAAATAGGACACTAGTTGTCCCAATTGTTTGTTTATTGATTTGGACCCGAATGATTGTATGACCCGATGAATGATTAAATGACCCGATAGATGAAATGAAATGGATTATTAAAGTTAGGTTATGTCACTAAAAGTCCCATTAGAATGAATTGTGAACTACCGGGATTTGGTAGACGCTTATGCATATAATAGTACTATTTGGGGACGATCACCCCAGTTCGCGCCTTGACGGTTGATCCCCGTCGTGCCACATTGATTGGTAAGCGAATTTATGTATGAGAAGATTTACACAAGTGTGATTATTGTGACGACACGCTAATTTAGATGGGCAAATTGAGTTTCGGGCTAGCTACCCGTTGTTGGTTATAGTAAGGTAACAATATCATGCGGCTTATATTAATCCAAAAATAACGAAATACTGCTTTATGCATTGAATTACGATATATTGCCTGACTAGCAATACAGGGTCTTATTATTGATATTATGTTCGTGTTTTGGTTTTATGTAACCATATTCATATAACGGTTTTTATTTAATCTATACAATGTTATAAAACGTATTGTATGATGTTTTTAACGACAATGGTTCGTATAATGATTTTGAAGGCGAAAGCCTATATTATGATTTTGATAAGGATTTGTATAAAATGACTTTGGCTATTTTATGGCCTATTACAATGATTTGTACAAAATGATTTCAAGTAATAATTTTATACCGATATTATATTGATGGATTTTATTAAACTCTATGAATTCACTCGACGTTATTGCTGACCTTTTCTTTTAACATGTTTTATCTCAGGTACTTGAAGGTAATTCTCGGGAAGACAACAAGAATTCATGGCCCGCACTTAAACAATAATTTCCATTCAAATGCTTTGTAAAACCTGTATGAAATTCAATGACTTGGGACCTATGTAAATCTGATATTTATGAATGGAAATGCTTTATTATTAAACGACGCGATTTTCAAGCGTTGTCTATGATGTGAGTAATGTGCTTTCCCGTAACACCAACGAGTCTTCCGCTGTATTGAATTGTGTAAATTTGGGGGTGTTACATTGACACTTGTAGGGACTTTTGATAAGCTATAAGTCCCTAAATAAGCTACCAATTCACATAGTCATATATTGCAGAGATGCACACTAACTAGGACTATTCCCAAGCCAAATTTCAGCCCTTAATTCAACTTATGAAGAAGTTATGCCTTCTGGTACTTGACCAATTCCAAAACCAATATTTGCAGATTTAGAAAAACTTGTTCAAATGATTTCCAAACTTGTAGAAACTTGACCAATGACCAAAACTACTTCCAAATGACTTGTATGACAGGTTCCAACCCAAAAATCCCAAGGCCAAAGGCCTTAAGGCCTTGTGCACCCAAAATGAACCCTTATGCCCCCTTTTTGTACTTTTTGTTATAATTCCTGTTTCAAACACACAACCTACTGATTTTATACTTCCTATAGGTCGACACTAAGCAAATTTAAAGCAAAAACGAGAACACACAAACACTTGCACACAAAATCATATGGTCACACAACTATGATAGATTTTTAGCAAAATTTCCAAAGAGTAAAAGAGAGTAGAGAATGAACCTATCCTCCACAACTTCCTAGGAGGATTCAACAATGCTCCTTGGACTATTCTCAACAACTAGAGAGTAGCCAAGGTCCTTGAATCAACAAGAATCCTTGTTGATGGTTCAACAGCTATGTTATGTGAATTTCAACACAAGGCAACAAACAACCTCACCAAAGCCTCAAATATTCTCAAAAGCTTGCTGGTAACAAGCTTATGACAAGCTTTTAGACTTGGAAGGGTTAATAAAAGATTCAAGCAATATCAGATGGTATATCAGTAAACTATGAAAAAAACCACTTTTCCAAGGCTTATAAAAACTTTTCCAATAAAGATCTAGCTTCACCACTCAAACACTAAGGATTTTAGAGGAAAAATAACAAATCTAAACACCTAGAATCCAAGGGCTTCAACTGGTACAACCTTGATTCACTAGATCAAAACTGCTTATAAAACACTTTTTCAAAAACTTGAAAAACTTGAAAACTTAACAAAACTTAAATGTGGCCCACACAAACCACCAAAACACTTGTATTATGATTGTGGAACTCGGATTTAAACATCTAACACCAACTTCATTCAATATAAAAGGAATTACAATTGAAAATTTTCAAAATACACAACTTATATTGATATGATAGGAATTACAAATAGAATGCCTAGAAAATGGAACAAAGGCTCTCTCACATGTTGAGGAGTCCTTATATAGACCTTAGAAGGCTGAGATTACAATGTAAATGCTAGAAACCCTGAGCTATGAAGTCTCAGAATTGCCCTTGAGTGCCAACGCATTTGTGAGCTTGTAGATGCTTCCATTTGATCTTGGCCGTTTACTATGTGCTTGGGGACCAAGTATGAGGTGTGGGGCATTGGATGGGACACGTGTCATTCCTTGTAGAGGAAGTCGTGACATGATTGGTGGACGAGAGAATTGTATGGGGTCATGGGGTGATGGGATGTGGGGTTTGAGTGTGTGGAATGAAGCATGGGAAGGTTAATCTCACTTTGGTGTGGTTAATTTAAAATAAACCTATGGTTAAGGTGAAAAGTGAAACTGTGGGTGGAGGTGAACAGTGGTCCCATTTGATTGGATTTTGGTGGATTGGTAACTTATTTGGCGCGAGTTTGTGTTTGAATGTTTGGTTGTGGTAGAAATAGTCCTTGGACTTTGGCAAAACATGTATTGCAAGTTATTTCAGCCCATAAACTCCATTCCCTTTTGTAATTAAGTTTTAGTTTTTGTATTTTGGCTACAAAAACTTTACAAAAGTGTTTTCAAGGGCTTGTTTTAACATTTTTTGATATTTGAAGGGCCAATCTCGAACTTCCTTTAAACTTGAAGGTCTTCTTTGTATGTTTGACTTTGAGGAGGATCAATATTGACAAATTCATAATTTTGAGAGGCTAATTTTGCCAATTCTTCAAAGTTAAGGGACCTTTTTGTAATTTTGACAAACTTTTGGGACCAAACTTGTAAGTACGAATATACAAGGGTATCAAGTGTCATTTCTTCATTGATGAAGAATTTTTCTTGGACATCTTCAATTCTTCTAGGACTTATTCTTGAAAAATCACAACTAGGGCCCAGTTCATTGTGCGACTTGTTTCTCGTGTTTGTTTTTCCTTGTTTCTTGTGATCATTTGTCTTTTTCACGATATCCATGCCTAAAATACACAAGCAACAAACACAAGCATATAATATGGTATTTTATGACATTTTTATGCATTTAAAGCCCAAAAAGAACGATGAGACCATGTATAATTGCAGTCTCATCACTCCCCCATACTAAACCAGTGCCATGCCCTCACGCAATGCTAGAATAAAGTATCTAAGCATCCAAAATTCACTTTTGTGAGCCTTTATTGAAATGTAAACTTGCTATACTTACTGCTATGATTTGTTAATGACATTATGTATGATTCTCATCACAAAAATGTGACTTTTAATGTCAGAGAATAAAAACAAGTGAATGTTTTATAGAGTAAAGTGCGTCATCCTTGATTGTCATGCATTCCATGCTAAGTGCAAAAACGAGATCATTGTTGGTACAAGTCACAATGCTAGCACTACACATACATTCAAATTGGGTAATACTTTTTCTCCCCGCAATCCTAATTATTATGAAAAGAAAATGTATCTAGAATTTTTTAACTATTTTGCATGGATCACAAGTGATTCATATTGACTCATTGAAATATTTATTAATCCGAAAATAAAGTAGGACGATTTAATTGATAGTTAGCTAAAGGACAAAATCTTTTAAAAAGGCTTCTGGTAATCTCCTTAAGTTCATATCTTAGCATAACTCATTTCACGATTTGAGACCTTTCTCGGACCGATATTTGGCATGTACTTCATACTTCGAATCTTGAGAGACGTTCTTGAAATAATGGTCTTCTCTTCATATCTGGAATTTCTTCACTTGACGCTTTATAGAGAGTCTTCAAACTTGGACCACGACTTCATCATTTTTCTTTAATGTTTATTTGGGATTTTGATATACAACGATCCGCCTCCTTTTTGGACTTGGATCTATTTATCCTCATACCTTGTTAGGGTCTTTTTGGATAGACTTCTCCATGATCTTTATGGGAGTAAATTGCTTTTCGTCGTGTGTCTTGATCCTTCATATTGATTTTAGAATGTTGATTATTCACATCATCTTTGGATCTTAGCAACAAAATGGAGTCCTCATGCCTTGTTAGGGCCTTTTTGGACTTTTCCAATCTTCCCGTTCCGCTTCAATAAGTTAATCCTTGGCTATGAACTCTATTCGACCACGAGCAACTTTTAAACGATCTTGCGCTAGAAGCTAAGTAACCTTATAAATCGTACGACCTTACTTATTGCAATTTATTTGTCCTAATGCACTGATATTATGGGAGAAAAAGCCACAATTAAAAACATATGAGTTTTTGAAAGAAAATTTTCATGTTCTACGCTTAGCATGATCACTTTTCTAACTCTATCACTTCTCGTTCTTCACTCTTTAAAGACCTCTAATTAAAGAGACTAGTGAATACTTAGCCATGAAAGTCAAAATCAAGACAAATTTGGATTAGCTTCATTAAGACTATATTAAATCGCAGTTTTAGAAAGTTTAGAAAGTTCTTAGATTTAGAAAGTTTAGAAAGTTCGTTTTAAAGTTCCCTATATAAAATTCTAGCAAAACTTGATTTAAGCGGGTTAAGGAATGTAAAGGGCTCCAAATGCCCATCAAGTCAAAAATTAACTCTTATTCTACCCAATGGAAAATATACATTTGTGTCTTAAAAACACTTATGAAAACTTAAGAAAATTTTTAAAATTTGGCCATTTTTAGCCTTATTTGCAACAAAACAAAACAAAAACGATGAAAATTGGAAAGCATGAGGGCGTAGCAAGGCAAGTATCTATTCACCCCCATACTAAAAGTAAACATTGTCCTTAATGTTTCGAGTCTAAAGGTGGAGCATCCCCATACTAGAGACGAAGAGTCGAATGCTTAGGATCTAGCATGGAAAGGGTGATCAACAATATATCTAAAGCCGTTTATGAATTATGCTAATAGATTATCGTTAGAACAATAAATGATATGTCATGAAAAACTTCTTCAAGCAAACGGTCGAGGCTCACGTAAAAGAACACGAGATTCTTCAACCGTGGTGATGATGATGATCTACATTAGAAAAAGGGACTTCCCCACCGAAGGGCACAAACAACCACGAGACAACGAGTTGGAAGGGCACAAATCCCCTCACATTAACTACATTAGAAAGCGATAATATGTACATGGATAAGCATGGGAATTCTCCCACGAAGAACTTCGTTTTTTATTACCGAGTCATGAGCTCAACTCGATCCCCTCAATGCTAATTATCATTGGGGTTAGTGACTTGGTCGAGGTTGTCCAAAAAAGGGACTTCCCCACCGAAGTAGTGCTTAAGCCTATGTCCATTCACCTTGAAATTAGGACCATCATTTTGAGCTAGCTCAATGGTCCCATAAGGGAAAACTTGTGTTATGGTGAAAGGACCCGACCAACGAGATTTCAACTTTCCGGAAAATATCTTCAAACGAGAGTTAAAAAGTAACACTTGATCACCAACGTTAAAAACCCGGTTTTTAATCTTTGAATCATGAAAATTTTTAGTCTTTTCTTTAAAAATTAATGAATTTTCATAAGCATTATCACGTAATTCATCCAATTCATTAAGTTGTATTTTTCAGTGATCTCCCGCGGTCTTTAGGTCAAAGTTTGCATGCTTTAGGTACCAATATGCTTTGTGTTCTAATTCGATAGGCAAATGGAAATTCTTCCCATACACCAACTTAAAAGGAGTACAACCGATATGTGTCTTATAAGCGGTACGAAAGGCCCATAAAGCATCATCGAGTTTGTCGGACCATGAAGCACGGTTTTCTCCAATCGACCTTTCCAAAATCCTCTTTAAACCTTGGTTTGAAACCTCGACTTGCCCACTCGTTTGCGGGTGATAAGCCGTAGAAAGACGATGTGTAACCTCATATTTCTTTAGAACCTTTTCGAATTGGTCACTACAAAAATGGGTTCCACGATCGCTTATAATAGCACTAGGAGTTCCAAATCGAGAGAATAGTTGCTTCAAAAACATCACTACCACACGAGCATCGTTCATAGGCAAAGCCTTAGCTTCCACCCACTTAGATAGGTAGTCGACGGCGACAAGGATATACTTGTTACCATGAGATGATGGGAACGGCCCTATAAAGTCAATGCCCCAAACGTCAAAAATCTCACATACTTGAATTATGTTTTGCGGCATTTCATCCTTTTGAGAGGATTTTCCTTGACGTTGGCAAGAATCACACGACTTAACAAGTGCGTGTGCATCACAATAGATCGTAGGCCAAAAGAATCCAGCATCAAACACTTTCTTAGCCGTGAAGTTAGCACCATGGTGACCACCTGTGGGTCCATCGTGACAAGCTCTAAGGATATTAGTAGCTTCGGCACCAAAAACACAATGTCGAACGAGTTGATCCGCACAAACCCGAAAGAGATAAGGGTCGTCCAAAAAATAGAACTTGACTTCACGAAAGAATTTGCGCTTTTGTTGTGTCGTCATACCCTTGATTATGAAGTTACCCGCATGTAATTTGCAGTGTCGATAAACCATGGGGTGTCGTCTTTAGAATTCACCACACCAAGAGTATGGAGAGGAAATGTTTCGGTAATTTCCTTTTTCTAGAATATATCTTTGTGAGGATCTTCCAAACGAGAGAGATGATCGGCCGCTAGATTCTCGGCTTCTTTTTTGTAAAGTATTGTGACATCAAGTTCTTGTAGGAGGAGAATCAAATGAAGCAATCTCGGCTTAACATCAAGCTTAGAGAAGAGGTACTTGATAGCCGAATGATCCGTATACACTATGCTTTTCGTTAAGACGAGATAAGGTTGGAATTTCTCAAAATCATACACCACGACAAGTAGTTCTTTTTCCGTTGTAGTATATTTCATTTGAGCCTCGGTCATTGTCTTACTAGCATAGTGAATAGGCAAGAAGTGTTTTCCATGACGTTGCCCTAAAACGGCCCCAATAGCGTAGTCACTTGCATCACGAATTGGTTCGAATTGGAGGTTCCAATTTGGAACTACGAGAATGGGAGCTTCGGTAAGTTTCCTTTTAAGAGTTTCGAAAGCTTGAACATAATCTTCGTTAAAAATGAAAGGAGCATATTATTCGAGGAGATGTGGCATAGGTCGAGATATTTTCGAAAAATCTTTGATGAAACGAGATAAAAGCCCGCGTGGCCTAGGAAACTCCAAAATCCTTTTACGGTTTTGGGGTGAGGTAATTTAGCGATGACGTCAATTTTGGCTTTGTCGACCTCAATCCCCGCTTTTGATATTTTATGTCCTAAGACGATTCCTTGTGCAACGCCCCATTTTGATAAATGGAATGTCACGCGTAATTATGGCATGTCATCAAAGCATGCAAGGTAATATGTAGTAAAACATACATGACCATAGGGTAAACCGGAATCAAACATCGATTCCCAAACATAAGCCCAAAACATCATAAAGTAAAATGAAATGAATGAAAGACTTAAACAAGCATAAGTATATGAAGGCAAAAGGAGAAGTCTATGTCAGCTTCCATCCTATGCATGTCATCTGAAATGCTCGAGTCTGTCCTTGGTTACCTGCCGTTTTGGGACATGGAAAGGAAAGTAACGGCTGATCATAACGCTCAGTGCACGGATCTACAAGCAAAGCATGAATAATATAAGCATATAAGCATGAAACAGCGGAAGAAACCACGTCCTGGATAACCTGGTTATATCTTAGTAAAACTGGTTTTATAGTTTGAAAAGCCTTATGTTTATCTTGTAAAAACTGTTTAACATATTTTACCATTAGCCAATATAGGTCATGAAAATCAACGTGCATGAATACTTGGAGGGGTGACCTCGTCATGCAAATTAGAGGGGCTGCCTCTAATTTAATATACTGGTTTTGGGTAGGAGGGATCAGCTCCTTGTGAAGGATGCAAGGCACACACCACATTCACACTAAGTAATCTGCTGAAAACATGTAACTAGGATGCACCCATACGCCCCACATGATAAATATAATAATATGGCCAAAAGCTGAAGGGAGCCACGAGCAATCACTCCGCCGTGGGAAGTCATAACACCAGTGCCTCTAGTGTAATGGTTATGGTACCTCCATAACTAGGTGAAACTGGTCATGCATGTATATGGCTTTAGGTATTCTAATTAAATATAAGCAATCAAACATATAAACTTATACTATGGGAAAACAGTTGGCTGCATACGGGGAATCCTAATAAGGAAAGAATGTCCATACTGAAAGGACGGGTGTCCGTACCTCATGTCCAGTGAACGAAGAAGACGAACGGAAGAGAGTCCTACTTCGGTATCACTAATGCTACATTAATACATACGTGTATAAGTATCTGATTACTGAATACGTAACTGGTTTTATATCATGTCTTAGCTTGTTTTTTATGTTCATGTCATGTTTTACTGATTTAAGCTTAATACTGTGTTTATCGTATATTCTGTCTATTCTGATTATGTATTACTTGTATTTCATGTATTATTATACTTGTTGTGTAATAATAAGTAACTTTCTAAAAAATAGCAGGTTTCCTAAAATAGAAGTTTCCAAAAATAGAAAGTTACCAAAAATAGAAAGTTTCCAAAAATAGAATGTTTCCAAAAATAGAAAGTTTCCAACAATAGAAAGTTCCCAAAAATAGAATTACTGCTTAAAATATATAAGTTTCTAAAAGTAGAAAGTTTTCATAAAAGATTAGCTGCCTTAATTAAATAAGTTTCTAAAAAAAGAAAGTTTCCATAAATAGATATAAGCTGGTTAAATAAGCTAATTATATAAGCTTAAGTGTTTTCTGATTATTATTCTAAGTCATGTGATTCTATAGTATAGTTTATTAATTATTACATGTAAATTAAATAAACTATAGGTTAAATGTATTTAATTAAATATAACATGATTTTAATTAAATAAGGTAAAATACTTAGGTTAAAACATGTATTATTATTTATTAATAATATAACCTAAGCCATGTTAATTAATTAATTATAGTCATGGTTTTAATAATTAATTAATTATAAAGTCTAATTGATAATAAAAAAGTTAGGTTAAAATTCAGGAATTAATAACTAAATTAATAACCTAAGTCATGTAAATTAAATTAATCATGTTCATGCCTTAACTAATTTAATTTTATGTCTTGTAGAAATAATATAACTTGTAAAAAAATAAACCTTGAAAAATGACTCATGAACCGGACCGTGTTTTTATTCTAAACATGTGTGAACCGGACCCGAAACACCACCATACCCTGACCTAGGTCGGGTTTTCTTCCCCTTGCTACTGTCGTGACAACATCATCACCAAACCGAGACCTTAAGGTCTCGGTGGTGTGAGTTTAAGCTAAGCCGAGACCCCCTTGGGCTCGGTTTAGGCGGCGACCAACAAACAAACACCCCTAAATCATCATATTAATTAAACCCCATGATCAAAACAACATGTTTATATATTGTTTTTAATTAGTAATAAAAAACATTCATGATTTTATGTGATTAATAAATCAAAACATAAAAGAAGAGAGATTAAAGGTTATACCAATCACGTGAATCAAAGGAGATGAACACACTAACGATCCTTGCAATAAATCAAAGACTAAAATCAAACCGAATCACCCCTCCATGGTGATTATAAGTGGCGGCCAAAGAGGACAAAAGGAAGAGGAGGAAAAGTTTTAGGGTTTTAATTATTTTCTAGATTTTGTAAATATGAAACATGTTTTTTCCTCTTTTTCCATGTTTAGTAAAAATAATGGGCTAGGCCCTTTTCTTGTCCCTAATTTCGTGGGTATGGGGCCCACATGGGGGTAACCCAAACATTTTCCGTGTCTAATTAATAAGTGTCTCCTCATGTTCGTGTTTTACGTGTTTTAATTAGTTATCGATCGTGACTTTATATATTTATTCGTGTTCGTAATAAATATATATACATACGTAATATTAGTTCGTGATTAATTTACATTCACGATTTCATGTTCGTATGCTCGTGATTATAATTATTATTGGAATAATTATACGTTCTTGATTTCATGTTCGTATGCTCGTGATTATAATTATTATTGGAATAATTATCGTGTGTTCATACGTAGTAAATAGTTATCGTGTTATAACACGTACGTAATACTAATAATTCTTGTACGTGAAACGTAAACGTACTATAAAAGGAAACTTCTAATCATGTACGTACGATCTTAAGTGTACTATTCATGGTAAAAGCATGCGGGTTTTACAACTCTTCCCCCCTAAAAAGAATAATTCGTCCCCGAATTATAAATAAAGTAACTGAAAGGGAAACATCCCCAAATAAAACTGAGAGGGTATGTAAGATAAAAGGACATGTAGGTGACATGGCAGAAGGGACGTGAAACGTGACATGTCTTGAAGGGACATGGAACGTGACGTGACTGAAAGGACATATCTAATCGATAAGAGAAAAACAGATAAGAAGTCCAGATGAACTTGTCCGTTTCCGAGTGGCTTCCCTCTTGGAATGGTTCCTTCACAAGATCTTGACACAAATGATAATCTTGGTCCTCCTGACCTTGACTTGAAAACCCGAAAAGTTTATGGTTATCAACGTACGATAGATCCCCATAATTCGACCGAGGAAATAAAAATTAACGTGCAAGGGTAACTGAAACATTACGATGCAAAACAATCTGACTTAACTGATAATTAGCAACGATGTGCAAGACATATTGAAACGTAGTACGTGATACGTGAAAATTTTCGAACGTGATACGTGGAGATATGGTGATTGTAGTATGAGCAAACATATCGTGATCAATGATACGTTTAACATATCGTGAACGTGATATGAAGAACGTGGAATGAACATGACACGTGAAACATATCGTGAACATGGAACACAACTTTGGTAACTCCAAATGCTATTAGGTGAGACATGGAATGTGACGTGAAACGTCTATCTGAGGATAGGGAGTTATACTAGACTTTGGTCTGATCTCTCAAGTTCTTGCAAAACATCCCAGAACGAAAATGGACGTAACATCGTAAGCCAAGATACGATCATGAACGTGAATAGTGTCATGAACGTAAGTGTGAAAGCAAGTCGTTAAATGAGAACAGGGACGTGAACATAAATAAGGATCACAATAGTGAACCTTCGTCTGGCCCGATAGGTAAGGGATTACCAAGTGATCGGATGAGCCTTGGCTGGAACATGTCCGATCAATTTGTTGGTTCTGAAATCCT
Source organism: Glebionis coronaria (assembly GCA_025667525.1). NCBI lineage: Eukaryota > Viridiplantae > Streptophyta > Magnoliopsida > Asterales > Asteraceae > Glebionis > Glebionis coronaria. Next base: position 166,512,809 of record CM046882.1, on the reverse strand, counting down.
TGCGGATGTAAAGATTCTGCAGACTTGATCAAACTGTTTGCAATAACCCAAATAACATCGTGCTTCTTTTGAGTTTGCGTTAATCTGGTAACCAAAATCCATGGAGATCTTGTCCCATTTCAATTCACAATTTCAGATGATGAAAACATCCCAGTCTGTTGGTGTCCTATCTTAACCTGTTGGTATGTCAGGTACCTAGATATGAACGTAACTGTATCTTGCTTCGTAGAAACTCGATACATAGAAATTTGTGGAACTATGAGTCTCCAAATTTAGACTTCTCTTAGCGTAGGGTTTTTTATGGGCACCTAATGTAGTGTAGGGTTCTCATCTTTGCGCATAAGCTAGGTCATGATAAGATTAACCATGCAAATCCATGTGATCCAGCATGTCACTGTAATCAACCAGAATTGATATTGGAAATTTCCAGGGTGGAATTTCTCCTGTCATAGAATGTGTAGCATGGTGCAAATATGGTCTTCCTGTTCTTCTCTAGACTTAGAGAAAATCAGGTTATCCTCAATGAAAACACTGATGAATTTGCTTATGAGTTCATAGAAACTCATTCTTATAATGCTGCTGGAGGATTGATGAGACTAATACAAAATCATAAATCTAACATGACCAAGTCGTGAACGAATAGCAGTCATGGACATGTCCTTCTCTTTCACTCGTCACTATTGGCAGCATGATAATGAATCCGATCCTAGAAAGTGCTTAACACCCCAAATGAATCCGGTCTTGTCAATACGTGGAGGAGAATAATGGTTATGAATGGTGATTTGTTTAAATCGACGGTAGTCGACACATAATCTTATGGTACCGTCCTTCTCCTTGTAGGTTCTTCTGGAATGTATGGGAAGATTTTGGAATACTCATCTGGTTATGCGTAAAAGGAACTTCGGTGGTCATGTCTTAACTGACAACTAAAAATTTTAGCAGTCATGGCTAACCAAGCATGTGCTTGTAAAGCTTAGAAATCTTTTCGTTGTCGTTCATCATACTTTTAAAAGTGGACGCAAAACGAGGCACATACAACAACGCATCGACTAAACTCAAATTAAAGTGCACTTGTTGAAACATTTTAATAAAACGCTCGATTTGTTGATTATTCATTCATGAAATTTTTCCTTGTTTCGTCTCGATGGGTAAGGTAAGGGTGGTGTGGGTTGGGGCGTAGGCAACGGTCTTGGAATCTCGGGTTCCATAATTGGTATTGGTTCAACCGTAGGTGTGGTTTGAGCGGTACTTCGTGGGCTTGAGATATGCTCCTTTTCGACCACCACCTCGGGTTCTTTCTCAATTTCCTTCTCCGTAGAAGTACTTGGACGAGATATTGGTTCATTGAGAGTTTTACCACTACAAGTAGTAATAACCTTCATTTCTCCCTTCGGGTTTACAATGGTATCACTAGGAACACCACCCGAGGAAGACGGTTTACACAGTATGGCTTCAAACATACTTGCCATTCTATCCTCAACTTTTGGTTGCCTTTTATCCGTTTTCAACAACTCTTGCTTAATCTCATGTTGTCCTTGTTCCATATTTTGTTGATTTTGTTGAAGACGTTGAACATTTCTAATGAGACTGCTTTTATACATGGTCTCATCGTCTAAAACGGGCTTAAAATGGTAAAAATGTCATAAAAAGTTCCATACATATGCTTGTGTTTGTTCAATGTGTATTTTAGGTACAGATATCGAGAAAATGCAAAAGATCACAAGAATCAATAAAAAACGAACACGAGAAACGAAGCCACACAATGAACCAGACCCTAGTGTTGATTTTCCAAGAAAAAGTCCTTGAAGAATTGAAGATGTATAATATGACAAATCTTGTGTGTGTCTTGTTTGAGTGTTCATACTCGATTCAATTCGAATTGATCACGGTTTAAGGTAAAATTGTCGTTTTTGGTAACTAAAACGGGGAGCTTTAGATTATCTATTTCTACTTGTAAAAAATAAAAGATAAAATTATTAAACATAAATATAAAAATAAAAGAGAGAAATCTAACCTAGGTTGGCGGGAAAGAAAATTCTAAAATTAATTTGGAACAAAGATCAATTCCGCAATTAGGAAGAAAAACTCAAACCTGTCGGAATACCCCAGTCGGAATACCCCCGTCGGAATACAATCAGAATAATGATCGGAAAAACCTGTCGGAATGTTATCAAAAATCCTGTCGGAATATCTAAAACTGTATCGGAATAACAGACGGTAACAACTATCAGAATATGTATCGGAAAATCCGTCGGAATGTCTGTCGGAAACACCGTCGGAATGACTGATCACCAATCCTATCGGAATAACGATCGGAAAAATGATCAGAATACTTAAGCCCAATACTATCAGAATAACGATCGGAAAAAAGATTGGAATACTTAAACCCTTTTCCGATGGAGGTTATCGGAATAACTGCCGGAAAGGTAAACCCTTTTCCGATGGAAAGTAAAAGGAGAATAAAAAAAACCAAATAAGCACTTTTCTAATAAGCACTTGCCAAAAACTTAACCGAATCAATAAAAAGAAGATTTAAATAAGCCACGAATTTAAAAACTTTCAAAACACCAAATAAGCAAAATTTATAAAATCAACTTTTAAAAGATTAAACTTTTAAAAACTTTATTACAAATAAGAAAATAACAAACCAATCAAAAAGCACAATAAGCTAAAACCATAAATCACATAGAAATGATAAGAATAAAAAGATAAGCACTTTAATCAAATAAGCATAAAGATGAAACAAACTACATACATATATCGAATCAAACAAAAGATTAAAAAAGAAAGGAAGAAGGAGATTGATTATGAAAAGCTTGAAATTAAGATGAAGCTTAAAGATTTAAGATTACAAAACTTAAAGATGAAAGATTAAGCAAACTTGAAAGAAAATTTAGAGAGAGAAAATAAAACTTGTAACGCTCCACTTTGATAAGTGGACCGTTACGCGTAATTATGGCGTGTCATCAAAGCATGCAAGGTAATATGTACTAAAACATACATGACCATAGGGAAAACTAGAATCAAATATCGGTTCCCAAACATAAGCCCAAAACATAATAAAGTAAAAGAAATGAATGAAAGACTAAACAAGCATAAGTATATGAAGGCAAAGGAAGAAGTCTATGGCAGCTTCCACCCTATGCACGTCCTCCAAATGCTCGCGTCCTGGGTACCTGCCGTTTTGGGACATGGAAAGGAAAGTAACGGCTGCGCATAACGCTCAGTGCACGGATATACAAGCATGGAATGAATAATATGAGCATGTAAAACATATAGCAGCGGAAATGTATAAGTCCTGGAAAACTTGGTATAACTTAGTAAAATTGGTTTTATAGTTTGAAAAGCCTTATGTTTATCTTATAAAAACTGTTTAGCATGTTTACCATTAGCCAATATAGGTCATGAAATATCAACGTACATGAATACTTGGAGGGGTGACCTCGTCATGCAAATTAGAGGGGCTGCCTCTAATTTAATATACTGGTTTGGGTAGGAGGGATCAGCTCCTTGTGAAGGATGCAAGGCACACACCACATTCACCTGAATAATCTGCTGAAAACATGTAAACTAGGATGCACCCATACGCCCCACCTGATAATAATAATATGGCCAAAAGCTAAAGGGACGCCACGAGCTATCACTCTGTCGTGGTGGAGTCATAACACTGGTGCCTCCAGTGTTATGGTTATGGTACCTCCATAACTAGGTGAAACTGGTCATGCATGTATATGGCTTTAGGTATCTAATTAAACATAAGCAATTCAAAAACATATAAAACATATACTGGGAAAACAGTTGGCTGCATACGGGGAATCCTAATAAGGAAGAATGTCCATACTGAAAGGACGGAGAATCCGTACCTTAAGTCTAGTGAACGAAGAAGACGAATGAAAGAGAGTCCTACTTCGATCTCACTAATGCTACATACATAGGATACATGTATAAGTATTCTGATTACTGAGTACGTAACTGGTTTTATATCATGTTTTAGCTTGTTTTATATGTTCATGTCTTGTTTTACTGATTTTATCGTTATGCTATGTTTATCATGTATTCTGGATATTGTGATTAAATATTTCTTGTATTTCTTGTATTATTATACTTGTTGTGTAATAATAAGCAACTTTCCAAAAATAGCAGGTTTCCAAAAATAGAAATTTTCCAAAAACAGAAAGTTTCCAAAAATAGATTTACTGCTTAAAATAGATGAATTTCTAAAAATAGAAAGTTTCAATAAATAGATTAGCTGCCTTAATTAAATGAGTTTCTAAAAATAGAAAGTTTCCATAAATAGAAATAAGCTGGATTATTAAGCTAATAATATAACTTAAGTGTAACTTATTAATATTCTAAGTCATGTGATAAAATAGCATAGTTTATTAATTATTACATGTAAATTAAATAAACTATAGGTTAAAGTATTTAATTAAATATAACATGATTCAATTAAATAAAGTGTATAAAATACTTAGGTTAAAACATGTATTAATATTTATATTAATATAACCTAAGTCATGAAAATTAATTACTTATAAGTCATGTTTAATAATTAATTAATATTATAGTGTAAAATAAATAATTAAATACTTATGTTAAAAACATGTATTATTTATAATAATAATTAACCTAAGTCCATATTTTAATTAAATTAATTATTACCATGCCAAATTAATTTAATTAACTTGTAAAATTATATACTTGTAAAATTTACTAAACTTGTAAAAAAAACATGAACACGTGCATTACCATTTTAACATGACGTGAACCGGACCCGGAACCCCATGAACCGGACCAATTAATTTAATCACTCTAGAATAATTAAGGTCTAATTAACATAGCCTAACTTGACAAGATTTAAAATCAATATTAATATAGCATGATTAATTTAATACCCTAATTAGATTAATTAAACATAACTTGAAAAATATGCTAAACCAAACATCCCATTAAAGCTTTAAAACTGTTATCCAAACGCCCCCTTAACTGTTTTCTTAAACCCAAAACCAAACACTCCTTTAACTGAGTCAAAGGGTTCCTGCTGCCCATTCTTAGTACCCACTGTTTTAATGATTTACATGTTGTTTGTTTAAAATTACCCACAGACCTATGATTTGTTCCTGCTGGCAGAACAAATACACCACTGGCCGCAGCCAGTGGTTTCCCCCTTCTTGGTCGCCGTTGCCACTGTTAAGCCAAACGCACCCCTGCTGACAGCAGGGGTTTGCGGCTGATGGAGAAAAAGGGCCACCGTGGCTGTTTGGTTTGCAGACGCTCGAAAGAAAACCACCACCGAGAGTCATAGACTCTCGTTTTGGTGCAAGCCGAACCAAACACAATCAGACCCAACCCCACTATTACGTTTTTTTTATAGATTAGGGTTTTAACAACTTAACAAAATCAATAGGAAACACGAAAAAATCAGATTAAGGTTTCTTACATGCTTTTAGGGTTTAAGAATAACAAAACATGAACCATCTTTGATCTTCTGGATTCAAAACCACGTTTGATCTTTGGTCTTTTGGTGTTGGTCGACGGCAACAAGGAAGAACAAAGGAAAAAAAAGAGGCGTCTGTTTAATGTTTAGGGTTTTGTGTATGATTTTGGTGTTGTCCAAAAATAAAACTAGTCTCCCGTACTTTTTTCTTTATTATCGACCTAGGACTCCCTTGGGCCTAGAGCCCATGTGTTCTTATTGTCTTCTTGTCTAAACGGCCCAAATCAAACGCCTTTACTTTTTATTTAAACAACGTCTTATTAAACGATACTCGCAATCGTGTTTTAAACTGTCGTGAATTTTCCCCTGATTATATTTATACTTTTAAACGTAACTATTACCTACGTAATGACTTACCGTGTTTGATTTAATATATGAAGAATAATTGTGTTAATTATCCGTGTTTACGTGTTACGTAATTATTAGTTATTCATGTTATCATAATTTATGTTATTATAATTACTTGTACGTAACGACATTCACCGTATTAATAATATACCTAAGTACATAATTATATGTTCGTGTTTTCGTGTTCATGATTTTATGTTCGTGGTTATAATTATTATTGTTAATAATTATCGTGTACTAACACGTATTTAATACTTATCGTGTAATAACACGTACGTAATTCTTGTAATTAATATTCATGATACGTGTTCATGTTATATGCGGAAAGTTTTAATCCGGTACGTACGATCATAAATGTACTGTTCGTGGTAAAAGCATGCGGGTTTTACAACTCACTGTAGCAATTCTTAATTTTCGAATCAATATTTATAATTCAACTTTTATTTATCATGTTTGTTTAAAAAAAATATATAAAAAAAAATAATAATTATAATTATTATTGAATTCTCGGCTAGCCGCCAAGGTTATAGCTTTAACCTATCAATAATATGTTTTTTTTTATTATTTACCGGCAATGTCTAGGTTAGACATCGATCGTAAGTATTATTCTCATGATGTAAAAATATTATTCTCTATTATCGTCGTAATAATTTTTCGTTTAAAGGGCATTCTTTGTAATTTATGACAAACCTTTTAGCATCGTTCGTTTATATAGCGCGTTAACGTTTATTAAATATAAGCCTCAATTTTTATATCAAAATATCAACGTTGTCAGAATGCTAAAGTTTTTATTTTATATTGAGCGTTTATTTTAGTGTTTTACGTGTAACTTTTTAAATCGCGTAACTTTTAAAATATCAGGTGTTAATAATACCCGCTTTTCCAAATTTCAAAACAAATTTAATATACATTAGCTTCACTTACGAACAAAGTAGAAGCTATATTAATAAGTTTCAATGATACTTAAAGTCGGCAATACGCAGTTGATATCCTTCCTTCTTATCTTTTTTTTTGTTGTCATATTCATTTACATATGTATCATGTACATACTCTTCCACATCTACTTCACACGTGAAGTATCACTTCCAATGGACACGTAGTCATCTTCCGTACCATAAGTCTAGTTCATTTCTTTGAAGATAAGAAGCAAAATAAAACTTGTAGCAACATGAAAGGCTTTTTGTTCATACTTGAGCGAAGATACGTACTGCTCCTTTTTAGCTTCGAGAATCGACGATTAGTGTTCATGTAAAAGGTGTTGGTTCGTACACATGGCTGCTACAACATCCATGCGCCACCATCTATGAAGATAGATAAGCTCTCGCACCGGCCATATTTAGGGAGGGTCTCGGTGAAGATGATAACCAATGGAGGAATTTTTCGACATGACATCTAATTATGACGATAAAGAGCCGGTTAGGATTTCTTATATATATCGGTTCGCTGCTCAATCATGGTGTTGGTTTAATTCGGTTTGTTCGAGCTTCGGTTTCCTAATCACTGGTATTCGGTTCATTAGCCGCGGGTTCGTGTCCGTGCTTTGCAACGAGTATCGAGCATATTTACCTTTGTTAATATTCATGTTTGCTGCGGTGTGTAGACTCGTGCATCACAATTCGAATCACTTGTACTCCAACATGGAGCTAAGGTACTAGAGATTAATATTACGAATTCTAAACTAGTACTTTAAATGAATGATAGAACTAAAACCAATGGTAATTTGAAAATGAGAATGAGGAGTAATAAGTCACGTCATTCTCATGCAATTTAATTGCATTTTTGTATTTTTAGTCCTTGAGTTATTAACCTATACAAATCTATATTATAGATTTTCAAAAGAACACTTTTGATCCCTATTCACTATATGTTTTTCAAAAATAGTCCTAATACTAAAATTTAGTTACTTTATCAATAAAGTAATTATGTTTATGAAATTCTTTTCAATTTTGTACGTAACGTTTATATTTCTAAGACGCGCCACTTTATTTTAGGTCGTCGTTAGAAGCTCGTGGTTTCACGGTTGATCGTATTTCATCGTTTCACTCATGTCAATATATCTTGATCATTATCCTCGTTTGATATAATTATCTCTAAGGTGAGTTCATAGCCTCGCTTTTACTTATTGAATTGTTTTATTAAACCCGCGAGGGGGATACATGCTACTTTTTACGTATGGACGCAAGTGTTTGAACTGTATGCTTATTTTGTCCCACTTAGTCATGAACCGTTAATTACTTGGACCGACTATACTGGTCGAGTAAACGCGAATGCTGTGAATAGATCTATTGGGATTGACCTCTCCGTCCGGGTTTAACGGAAAACCGACTGGACGCATTGTATTTGAAACTTGAACGGAATAACGGATGTTAATGTTCGGTTTCATGAGCTAAATGTGATAACTGATGCTATCTGACTTTGGAAACTGAATACTTGAAATCTTGTTGTCCACTACTTTTACTTGTAAACCTATGAATTCACTCAACCGTTGTGTTGACGTTTTAGCATGTATTTCTCAGGTACACAGATTTAAGAGCAGCTGGAGCATGGAGTCGCACTAGATATTTTAAAGGCAATAAAATACTGATTACCGTTTAATAAACTTTTTGAAACTGTTTATTATTACATTATTGTTGGGTCCTCTTTGTAAACTATGATTTAAATTTTTTGATTGAATTTATCGAATTGATTAAACTTTTCAAAACGTCTCCTTTTGAGTCGTTTTCTGTAACTTGTGTGTTGTGCTATGAAGTAATACTCCTAATGACCCTTTCGCTGCTATCCGAAATTTGGGAGTGTTACAGATTGGTATCAGAGCATTTGTTATAGAGAACTAGGTCATTTTTATGAAACCTAGACTATAACAGCTCTTATGATAAAACAATTTTATTGCCTTAAACATTATCTGTGCGCTCATGCTACCCGAAAGCTTGTAAAATATGTATACTGCTATATATTTATTTATCGTTAATATGTTTATATGAAGGGATTATATATATAAACATTGAGCTCTTTCAAGACATTGCGAGTGAAGCAATGGTTTTTGCAACATTTTCATGTCTTTTATGACACTATTTTATATAAACGTGAACTCACCGCCAATTTCCGATTCAACTGGGTATTTACCTCCTGATTGCGAGTTTGAGTACTCATCTTGTACTTTGGAATCGTATACTTTGTTTTATAGACCTCCCTTGTAAAGTGTTCCAGTTGATTGGAGTACGACTTTGACTTATCACCTCGTGATGTGCCAATTTGAGGAACCTATTTATTTTGAACACGATTTATTGTGTTCCTTGATAATTTTATCATTCCGATTGATTTTGAAGAATCGTGTCGTAAAAAAGAGATTTATTTCTTTTTCTATGAAACATTTAATTAGGTCTGGATTTCGTGCTTTGTGCAATGATGCTTGGGTAGGCTAAATTATAATAATCTTGCTGAAACGAATTCGTCACTCGTTTCAACAAGCAAATTATAAATTACCGAACCATTTGTTTCTAAATCTTAATTAGATGGACGTGACGAACCCATATAAATAATGATTTATAAATGAGTGAGCTTAAGCATGTGGCATTCATTCATTGTTTCATTTCGACTCGTACTTCGATTGTACAATCCATTCGTTTTCTATCGCTAGTCTAATTCGTATCATTATTATCTTGTATGAATGAGTCTTTAATCTTTTTATATTTTTAATACATTTGTATGGATTATTCTGAGCGTGTATCGACTCGTGTGAACTTAAAAGTACTCACACCTTTTGTCGAACGTATCATGAACATGTAAAACAACCGAACTCTGGGACAGAGTTCTTTTGAGGTGGTTCGACTGTAGCAATTCTTAATTTTCGAATCAATATTTATAATTCAACTTTTATTTATCATGTTTGTTTAAAAAAAATATATAAAAAAAAATAATAATTATAATTATTATTGAATTCTCGGCTAGCCGCCAAGGTTATAGCTTTAACCTATCAATAACATGTTTTTTTTATTATTTACCGGCAATGTCTAGGTTAGACATCGATCGTAAGTATTATTCTCATGATGTAAAAATATTATTCTCTATTATCGTCGTAATAATTTTTCGTTTAAAGGGCATTCTTTGTAATTTATGACAAACCTTTTAGCATCGTTCGTTTATATAGCGCGTTAACGTTTATTAAATATAAGCCTCAATTTTTATATCAAAATATCAACGTTGTCAGAATGCTAAAGTTTTTATTTTATATTGAGCGTTTATTTTAGTGTTTTACGTGTAACTTTTTAAATCGCGTAACTTTTAAAATATCAGGTGTTAATAATACCCGCTTTTCCAAATTTCAAAACAAATTTAATATACATTAGCTTCACTTACGAACAAAGTAGAAGCTATATTAATAAGTTTCAATGATACTTAAAGTCGGCAATACGCAGTTGATATCCTTCCTTCTTATCTTTTTTTTTGTTGTCATATTCATTTACATATGTATCATGTACATACTCTTCCACATCTACTTCACACGTGAAGTATCACTTCCAATGGACACGTAGTCATCTTCCGTACCATAAGTCTAGTTCATTTCTTTGAAGATAAGAAGCAAAATAAAACTTGTAGCAACATGAAAGGCTTTTTGTTCATACTTGAGCGAAGATACGTACTGCTCCTTTTTAGCTTCGAGAATCGACGATTAGTGTTCATGTAAAAGGTGTTGGTTCGTACACATGGCTGCTACAACATCCATGCGCCACCATCTATGAAGATAGAGAAGCTCTCGCACCGGCCATATTTAGGGAGGGTCTCGGTGAAGATGATAACCAATAGAGGAATTTTTCGACATGACATCTAATTATGACGATAAAGAGCCGGTTAGGATTTCTTATATATTTTGGTTCGCTGCTCAATCATGGTGTTGGTTTAATTCGGTTTGTTCGAGCTTCGGTTTCCTAATCACTGGTATTCGGTTCATTAGCCGCGGGTTCGTGTCCGTGCTTTGCAACGAGTATCGAGCATATTTACCTTTGTTAATATTCATGTTTGCTGCGGTGTGTAGACTCGTGCATCACAATTCGAATCACTTGTACTCCAACATGGAGCTAAGGTACTAGAGATTAATATTACGAATTCTAAACTAGTACTTTAAATGAATGATAGAACTAAAACCAATGGTAATTTGAAAATGAGAATGAGGAGTAATAAGTCACGTCATTCTCATGCAATTTAATTGCATTTTTGTATTTTTAGTCCTTGAGTTATTAACCTATACAAATCTATATTATAGATTTTCAAAAGAACACTTTTGATCCCTATTCACTATATGTTTTTCAAAAATAGTCCTAATACTAAAATTTAGTTACTTTATCAATAAAGTAATTATGTTTATGAAATTCTTTTCAATTTTGTACGTAACGTTTATATTTCTAAGACGCGCCACTTTATTTTAGGTCGTCGTTAGAAGCTCGTGGTTTCACGGTTGATCGTATTTCATCGTTTCACTCATGTCAATATATCTTGATCATTATCCTCGTTTGATATAATTATCTCTAAGGTGAGTTCATAGCCTCGCTTTTACTTATTGAATTGTTTTATTAAACCCGCGAGGGGGATACATGCTACTTTTTACGTATGGACGCAAGTGTTTGAACTGTATGCTTATTTTGTCCCACTTAGTCATGAACCGTTAATTACTTGGACCGACTATACTGGTCGAGTAAACGCGAATGCTGTGAATAGATCTATTGGGATTGACCTCTCCGTCCGGGTTTAACAGAAAACCGACTGGACGCATTGTATTTGAAACTTGAACGGAATAACGGATGTTAATGTTCGGTTTCATGAGCTAAATGTGATAACTGATGCTATCTGACTTTGGAAACTGAATACTTGAAATCTTGTGGTCCACTACTTTTACTTGTAAACCTATGAATTCACTCAACCGTTGTGTTGACGTTTTAGCATGTATTTCTCAGGTACACAGATTTAAGAGCAGCTGGAGCATGGAGTCGCACTAGATATTTTAAAGGCAATAAAATACTGATTACCGTTTAAAAAACTTTTTGAAACTGTTTATTATTACATTATTGTTGGGTCCTCTTTGTAAACTATGATTTAAATTTTTTGATTGAATTTATCGAATTGATTAAACTTTTCAAAACGTCTCTTTTTGAGTCGTTTTCTGTAACTTGTGTGTTGTGCTATGAAGTAATACTCCTAATGACCCTTTCGCTGCTATCCGAAATTTGGGAGTGTTACAGATTGGTATCAGAGCATTTGTTATAGAGAACTAGGTCATTTTTATGAAACCTAGACTATAACAGCTCTTATGATAAAACAATTTTATTGCCTTAAACATTATCTGTGCGCTCATGCTACCCGAAAGCTTGTAAAATATGTATACTGCTATATATTTATTTCTCGTTAGTATGTTTATATGAAGGGATTATATATATAAACATTGAGCTCTTTCAAGACATTGCGAGTGAAGCAATGGTTTTTGCAACATTTTCATGTCTTTTATGACACTATTTTATATAAACGTGAACTCACCGCCAATTTCCGATTCAACTGGGTATTTACCTGCTGATTGCGAGTTTGAGTACTCATCTTGTACTTTGGAATCGTATACTTTGTTTTATAGACCTCCCTTGTAAAGTGTTCCAGTTGATTGGAGTACGACTTTGACTTATCACCTCGTGATGTGCCAATTTGAGGAACCTATTTATTTTGAACACGATTTATTGTGTTCCTTGATAATTTTATCATTCCGATTGATTTTGAAGAATCGTGTCGTAAAAAAGAGATTTATTTCTTTTTCTATGAAACATTTAATTTGGTCTAGATTTCGTGCTTTGTGCAACGATGCTTGGGTAGGCTAAATTATAATAATCTTGCTGAAACGAATTCGTCACTCGTTTCAACAAGCAAATTATAAATTACCGAACCATTTGTTTCTAAATCTTAATTAGATGGACGTGACGAACCCATATAAATAATGATTTATAAATGAGTGAGCTTAAGCATGTGGCATTCATTAATTGTTTCATTTCGACTCGTACTTCGATTGTACAATCCATTCGTTTTCTATCGCTAGTCTAATTCGTATCATTATTATCTTGTATGAATGAGTCTTTAATCTTTTTATATTTTTAATACATTTGTATGGATTATTCTGAGCGTGTATCGACTCGTGTGAACTTAAAAGTACTCACACCTTTTGTCGAACGTATCATGAACATGTAAAACAACCGAACTCTGGGACAGAGTTCTTTTGAGGTGGTTCGACTGTAGCAATTCTTAATTTTCGAATCAATATTTATAATTCAACTTTTATTTATCATGTTTGTTTAAAAAAATATATAAAAAAAAATAATAATTATAATTATTATTGAATTCTCGGCTAGCCGCCAAGGTTATAGCTTTAACCTATCAATAACATGTTTTTTTTATTATTTACCGGCAATGTCTAGGTTAGACATCGATCGTAAGTATTATTCTCATGATGTAAAAATATTATTCTCTATTATCGTCGTAATAATTTTTCGTTTAAAGGGCATTCTTTGTAATTTATGACAAACCTTTTAGCATCGTTCGTTTATATAGCGCGTTAACGTTTATTAAATATAAGCCTCAATTTTTATATCAAAATATCAACGTTGTCAGAATGCTAAAGTTTTTATTTTATATTGAGCGTTTATTTTAGTGTTTTACGTGTAACTTTTTAAATCGCGTAACTTTTAAAATATCAGGTGTTAATAATACCCGCTTTTCCAAATTTCAAAACAAATTTAATATACATTAGCTTCACTTACGAACAAAGTAGAAGCTATATTAATAAGTTTCAATGATACTTAAAGTCGGCAATACGCAGTTGATATCCTTCCTTCTTATCTTTTTTTTTGTTGTCATATTCATTTACATATGTATCATGTACATACTCTTCCACATCTACTTCACACGTGAAGTATCACTTCCAATGGACACGTAGTCATCTTCCGTACCATAAGTCTAGTTCATTTCTTTGAAGATAAGAAGCAAAATAAAACTTGTAGCAACATGAAAGGCTTTTTGTTCATACTTGAGCGAAGATACGTACTGCTCCTTTTTAGCTTCGAGAATCGACGATTAGTGTTCATGTAAAAGGTGTTGGTTCGTACACATGGCTGCTACAACATCCATGCGCCACCATCTATGAAGATAGAGAAGCTCTCGCACCGGCCATATTTAGGGAGGGTCTCGGTGAAGATGATAACCAATGGAGGAATTTTTCGACATGACATCTAATTATGACGATAAAGAGCCGGTTAGGATTTCTTATATATTTCGGTTCGCTGCTCAATCATGGTGTTGGTTTAATCGGTTTGTTCGAGCTTCGGTTTCCTAATCACTGGTATTCGGTTCATTAGCCGCGGGTTCGTGTCCGTGCTTTGCAACGAGTATCGAGCATATTTACCTTTGTTAATATTCATGTTTGCTGCGGTGTGTAGACTCGTGCATCACAATTCGAATCACTTGTACTCCAACATGGAGCTAAGGTACTAGAGATTAATATTACGAATTCTAAACTAGTACTTTAAATGAATGATAGAACTAAAACCAATGGTAATTTGAAAATGAGAATGAGGAGTAATAAGTCACGTCATTCTCATGCAATTTAATTGCATTTTTGTATTTTTAGTCCTTGAGTTATTAACCTATACAAATCTATATTATAGATTTTCAAAAGAACACTTTTGATCCCTATTCACTATATGTTTTTCAAAAATAGTCCTAATACTAAAATTTAGTTACTTTATCAATAAAGTAATTATGTTTATGAAATTCTTTTCAATTTTGTACGTAACGTTTATATTTCTAAGACGCGCCACTTTATTTTAGGTCGTCGTTAGAAGCTCGTGGTTTCACGGTTGATCGTATTTCATCGTTTCACTCATGTCAATATATCTTGATCATTATCCTCGTTTGATATAATTATCTCTAAGGTGAGTTCATAGCCTCGTTTTTACTTATTGAATTGTTTTATTAAACCCGCGAGGGGGATACATGCTACTTTTTACGTATGGTCGCAAGTGTTTGAACTGTATGCTTATTTTGTCCCACTTAGTCATGAACCGTTAATTACTTGGACCGACTATACTGGTCGAGTAAACGCGAATGCTGTGAATAGATCTATTGGGATTGACCTCTCCGTCCGGGTTTAACGGAAAACCAATTGGACGCATTGTATTTGAAACTTGAACGGAATAACGGATGTTAATGTTCGGTTTCATGAGCTAAATGTGATAACTGATGCTATCTGACTTTGGAAACTGAATACTTGAAATCTTGTGGTCCACTACTTTTACTTGTAAACCTATGAATTCACTCAACCGTTGTGTTGACGTTTTAGCATGTATTTCTCAGGTACACAGATTTAAGAGCAGTTGGAGCATGGAGTCGCACTAGATATTTTAAAGGCAATAAAATACTGATTACCGTTTAATAAACTTTTTGAAACTGTTTATTATTACATTATTGTTGGGTCCTCTTTGTAAACTATGATTTAAATTTTTTGATTGAATTTATTGAATTGATTAAACTTTTCAAAACGTCTCTTTTTGAGTCGTTTTCTGTAACTTGTGTGTTGTGCTATGAAGTAATACTCCTAATGACCCTTTCGCTGCTATCCGAAATTTGGGAGTGTTACACTCTTCCCCCCTAAAAAGAATAATTCGTCCCTGAATTATAGATAACGAACTGAAAGAGAAACATACCCGAATCAAACTGAGATGGTATGTATGATAAAAGGTCTGAATGTGAAATGGTAAAAAGGAACGTGGAACGTGACATGTCTTGAAAAGACATGGAACGTGACGTGACTGAAAGGACATATCTAATCGATAATAGAAAAAACGGATAAGAAGTCTGGTTGATCTTGTCCGTTTCCAAGTGGCTTCCCTCTTGGAACGGTTCCTTCACAAGATCTTGTCACAAATGATAAATGTTGGTCCTCCTGACCTTGACTTGAAAACACGAAGAGTTCATGGTCATCATCGTAAGATAGATCCCCTGAATCTGATCGAGGGAAATAAGAATTAACGTGCAAGGGTTAATGAAACGTTATGGTGCAAATCAATCTAACTTAACTGATAATTAGCAACGATGCGCGAGACATATTGAAACGTAGTACGTGAAAAATTTTAAACGTGATACGTGAAAAAGTTTGAACGTGATACGTGGAGATATGGTGAGTGTAGTATGAGCAAATATATCATGATCCATGATACGTGTAACATTTTGTGAACGTGATACGAGGAACATGGAATGAACATGACATGTGAAACATATCGTGAACATAGAATACGGCGACGGTACGCCAAACGCTATAAGGTGAGACGTGGAATGTGACGTGAAACGTCTATCTGAGGATAGAGAGTTATACTAAACCTGAGTCTAGTCTCTCAACCTCTTGCAAACTTCCCAGTACAAAAATAAACGTAAAATCATAAGCCAGGAGACAATCATGAACGTGAATAGTGTCATGAACGTGAGTGTGAAAGCGAATGCGAACTTTTGTCTGGCCTGATAGGTGAGGGATTACCAAGTGATCGGATGAGCCTTAGCTGGAACATGTCCGATCTATCTGTTGGTTCTTGAAATCCTTACGGATGTAAGGATTATGCAGACTTGATCAAACTGTTGGAAATAATCCAGATAGCATCATGCTTCTTCTGAGTTTGTGTTAATCTGGTAACCAAAACCCATGAAGATCTTGTCCCATTTCTATTCACAATTTCAGATGATGGAAAACATCCTAGTCTGTTGATATCTACTGTATCTTGCTTCGTAGAAACTTGATACATAGAAATTTACGGAACTATAAGTCTCCGAAATTAAACTGCTCTTAGCGTAGGATTTTCTTGGAACACCTAACGTAGTGTAGGGTTCTCACCTTTATGCATAAGCTGAGTCATGGTAAGATTAACCGTGAGGATCCATGTGCAAATATGGTCTTACTGCTCTTCTCTTGACCTAGAGAAAAATCAGGTTGTTCTCGATGAAAATACTGATGAATTTGTTTATGAGTTCATGGCAACTCAATTTATTAAGTCTATAATGTTGCTGGGCATTTATGAGACTAATACAAAATCATGAATCTAGCAAGAACGAGTCGTGAACGAATAGAAGTCATGGAAATGTCCTGCTCTTTCACTCGTCACTGTTGGCAGTATGATCATGAGTCCGATCTTGGAAAATGGTTTGACACCCTAAAGTCGATTAGACATGTTGTCAATACGTGGAGGAGAATAACAGTCATGGATGGTGATTTGTTTTAAATCGACGGTAGTCGACACATAATCTCATGTTATCGTCCTTCTCCTTGAAGGTTCTTTTGGAATGTATGGGAAGATTTTGGTATAATCGGCTGGTTATGCGTAAAAGGAACTTCAGTGGTCGTGTCTTAATTGACAGGTAGAAAATTTTGGCAGTCATGGCTAACAAAGCACGTGCTTGGAAAGCATAGATAATTTGTACAGATTTTCCTGATGGAAAACCATGCTGAATATATTCAGGAGCCTGAACATTACTGTACAAAATCATGAATCGTAGCAGGATGTGTTGTTCATAGTCCATAATTAGGATGAAATTCAACTCGTATATGTCCGAGGAAAATGCATTAGCAGCTTGGATCTTATCATTAGGCTGGAGGAAAACCTTCGTATACCTGGGAAATACGAATGGCGTCCTTTATGGTCATGAATATATATGAAATATGGGTGCAAGAAAGGAAAGTATCATCGAACAATCGTGACAGATCTCACTGATATGCCGGTGCTGGTACTGAAATTCTTGTGGCCTGATTAATACATGGCACCACAAAATAGATATACCCTTTGGAGGGTACCCTGAATTTCTTAGGGATGTTCCAGAATTGGTCGTGATTCATGTGTCTTGACTCGTGTCTTGGGAAATATAAGCATGACATGTGTCTTGACTAGTGTCTTGACATGTGTCTCGAGATGTGAACCAAATAGGACTACAACTATTAGGTTATTATGCTAGAATTGGCGGATCGGTTGGACTACTGATCCTTTGTATTTCTAATCACGTCCGGGGCCGGTGTTTCGGTTGCGATTGCTAGGATAGTTGCTGTCATAGTAGTTGTTATTATCGTTTTGTCTGTCAGTTCCATGACAGTCATTCTCATGACTGTGATTCATTTAACTATTCAGCTGAGTGGCCGGCTGGTACCGGTTTGCACTCATATGACTAAAACGACAACTGAATAACCTGTGACATGTAAATAAGAATTAGGGACAATGATTGATGAAAATCATCTGATGGTAATGCATCTTCTCGTCCAATTGCTTTGCTCTAACGCCTCTCTCTTTGTCTTGTAGGATATCCAGGTTGTGAACAGCATCAGCATCTCGTAGCATCTTCAAACATCAGCAGCATCAACCTTAGTAACATCTCCAAGCTATGAGCGGTATCAACAATTTTAGAGTATCATCAAGTGGAAATACGCACATCGGATACGGTACATGGAGTACACATGGAATGCACATGAAATGATCAGTATGGGGTCGATCATCTGACATGATTTTAAAGAAAATAATAGATTAAACGGTTAGAAAGACTATCATGATAACCTGGCAATGCCAGTATATACTTCATTCTGGTTGAATGAAGAAATGCTAACGTGTGGTTAAACGAATTTCAATGATGATTTTCCTGAAAGCATGATTAATGAAAACCAACCATGACTATCATGAAAGTAGGATTTAAATGAATTCCAACAGTGTCTTGCATGAAAGAAAAAACAACAAAAGAGACGTAAGACATAATCACGTGAAGACGAAGTTATCATGAAGAAACATGGAACAACCCAACATGAAGGAGTGTATAACATAATCAGCATGAAACTGAAGTTAACCATGACAGTATGAAAACATACTTGACATGAAAACATAGTAACTTATGAGGGGACATGAAAAAAAAATTATGCCAATAAATCATGAGAAAAATTTTATGCATGAAAAAAAACAGTGCATGAATGCATGATGTAGTTTATAAAAACCTTTATATGTGCGAGGGGACGCCTATGGGTCGGTCCCAAAACAAAAGACATGGCGAGGGGACGCCTATGGGTCTGTCCCAAAGTTAAAAGTTTCGATAAAAGCACATGCGACTAAATAGGCCCAGTCATGTACCAACCATTACTTAGTCATAATTCCTGCAACAATGATACATGAAACATAAATAAATGAAACACATCTGTCAAAACTTATCAGAAAAAAATTTTATGTGACTAATTATGAACTACTGGGGTTCAGTCCACATAACCACAGTTCACGAGGAACATCATGCATGAAACAATGACACATAACTTAATATGAATGACGGTTGTCCATCCATATTAGTAAAACAATATCGATGAAAACATCAAGGTTCTAAAAACATCATGGTTAAAACAATAATGCTGAACACATCAATACGTGGAATAACAAGAATTGGTTTAGGAAGCTCCTAGTGACTACCCACTAGTCACAGGTCAAGTTTTAGAGCCTACAGGTCGAAGCCTTGGCTCTGATACCATAATTGTAACGCCCCACTTTGATAAGTGGACCGTTACGCGTAATTATCGCGTGTCATCAAAGCATGCAAGGTAATATGTACTAAAACATACATGGCCATAGGGAAAACCGGAATCAAACATCAGTTCCCAAACATAAGCCCAAAACATAATAAAGTAAATGAAATAAATGAAAGACTAAACAAGCATAAGTATATGAAGGAAAATGAAGAAGCTTATGGCAGCTTCCACCTTATGCACGTCCTCCAAATGCTCTCGTCTTGGGTACCTGCCGTTTTGGGACATGGAAAGGAAAGTAACGGCTGAGCATAACGCTCAGTGCACGGATATACAAGCATGGAATGAATAATATGAGCATGTAAAATATATAGCAGCGGAAATGTATAAGTCCTGGAAAACTTGGTATAACTTAGTAAAACTAGTTTTATAGTTTGAAAATCCTTATGTATATCTTATAAAAACTGTTTAGCATGTTTACCATTAGCCAATATAGGTCATGAAATATCAACGTGCATGAATACTTGGAGGGGTGACCTCGTCATGCAAATTAGAGGGGCTGCCTCTAATTTAATATACTGGTTTGGGTAGGAGGGATCAACTCCTTGTGAAGGATGCATGGCACACACCACATTCACCTGAATAATCTGCTGAAAACATGTAAACGAGGATGCACCCATACGCCTCACCTGATAATAATAATATGGCTAAAAGCTGAAGGGACGCCACGAGCTATCACTCCGTCGTGGTGGAGTCATAACACTGGTGCCTCCAGTGTTATGGTTATGGTACCTCCATAACTAGGTGAAACTGGTCATGCATGTATATGGCTTTAGGTATCTAATTAAATATAAGAAATTCAAAAACATATAAAACATATACTGGGAAAACAGTTGGCTGCATACGGGGAATCCTAATAAGGAAGAATGTCCATACTGAAAGGACGGAGAATCCGTACCTTAAGTCCAGTGAACGAAGAAGACGAACGGAAGAGAGTCCTACTTCGATCTCACTAATCCTACATACATAGGATACATGTATAAGTATTCTGATTACTGAGTACGTAACTGGTTTTATATCATGTTTTAGCTTGTTTTATATGTTCATGTCTTGTTTTATTGATTTTTTATGCTGTGTTTATCAGGTATTCTGTTTATTCTGATTAAATATTTCTTGTATTTGTTGTATTATTATACTTGTTGTGTAATAATAAGCAACTTTCCAAAAATAGCAGGTTTCCTAAAATAAAAAGTTTCCAAAAATAGAAAGTTTCCAAAAATAGATTTACTGCTTAAAATAGATAAGTTTCTAAAAATAGAAAGTTTCCATAAATAGATTAGCTGCCTTAATTAAATGAGTTTCTAAAAATAGAAAGTTTCCATAAATAGAAATAAGCTTGATTATTAAGCTAATAATATAAGCTTAAGTGTTACTGATTAATATTCTAAGTCATGTGATAAAATAGCATAGTTTATTAATTATTACATGAAAATTAAATAAACTATTGGTTAAAGTATTTAATTAAATATGACATGATTTAATTAAATAAAGTGTATAAAATACATAGGTTAAAACATGTATTAATATTTATATTAATATAACCTAAGTCATGAAAATTAATTACTTATAAGTCATGTTTAATAATTAATTAATATTATAGTGTAAAATAAGTAATTAAATACTTAGGTTAAAAACATGTATTATTTATAATAATAATTAACCTAAGTCAATGTTTTAATTAAATTAATTATTACCATGCCAAATTAATTTAATTAACTTGTAGAATTATATACTTGTAAAATTTACTAAACTTGTAAAAAAACATGAACTCGTGCATTACCATTTTAACATGACGTGAACCGGACCCGGAACCCCATGAACCGGACCAATTAATTTAATCACTCTAGAATAATTAAGGTCTAATTAACATAGCCTAACTTGACAAGATTTAAAATCAATATTAATATAGCATGATTAATTTAATACCATAATTAAATTAATTAAACATAACTTGTAAAATATGCTAAGCCAAACATCCCATTAAAGCTTTAAAACTGTTATCCAAACGCCCCCTTAACTATTTTCTTAAACCCAAAACCAAACACACCTTTAACTGAGTTAAAGGGTTCCTGCTGCCCATTCTTAGTACCCACTGTTTTAATGATTTTTACATGTTGTTTGTTTAAAATTACTGACTGCCTATGAATTGTTCCTGTTGCCAGAACAAATACACCACTGGCCGCAGCCAGTGGTTTCCCCCTGCTTGGTCTCCGTTGCCACTATTAAGCCAAACGCACCCCTGCTGACAGCAGGGGTTTGCGGCTGATGGAGAAAAAGGGCCATCGTGGCTGTTTGGTTTGCAGCCGCTCAAAAGAAAACCACCACCGAGAGTCATAGACTCTCGGTTTGGTGCAAGCCGAACCAAACACAATCAGACCCAACCCCCCCCCCCTATTACGTTTTTTTATAGATTAGGGTTTTAACAACTTAACAAAATCAATAGGAAACAAAAAAAATCAGATTAAGGTTTCTTACATGCTTTTAGGGTTTAAGAATAACAAAATATGAACCATGTTTGATCTTCTGGATTCAAAACCACGTTTGATCTTGTTTCTTTTGGTGTTGGTCGACGGCAGCAAGGAAGAACAAAGGAAAAAAAAGAGGCGTCTGTTTAATGTTTAGGGTTTTGTGTATGATTTTGGTGTTGTCCAAAAATAAAACTAGTCTCCCGTCCTTTTTTTCTTTATAACCAGCCTAGGACTCCCTTGGGCCTAGAGCCCATGTGTTCTTCTTGTCTTCTTGTCTAAACGACCCAAATCAAACGCCTTTACTTTTTATTTAAACCGCGTCTTATTAAACGATACGCGCAGTCGTGTTTTAAACTGTCGTGAATTTTCCCCTGATTATACTTATACGTTTAAACATAACTATTACGTAGGTAATGACTTACCGTGTTTGATTTAATACGAAGAATAATCGTGTTAATTATTCGTGTTTACGTGTTACGTAATTATTAATTATTCATGTTAACATAATTTCTGTTATTATAATTACTTGTACGTAACGACATTCACCATATTAATAATATACGTAAGTACATAATTATTTGTTCGTGTTTTCGTGTTCATGATTTTATGTTCGTGATTATAATTATTAATGTTAATAATTATCGTGTACTAACACGTATTTAATACTTATCGTGTAATAACACGTACGTAATTCTTGTAATTAATATTCATGATACGTGTTCATGTTATATGAGGAAAGTTTTAATCCGGTACGTACGATCATAAATATACTGTTCATGGTAAAATAATGCGGGTTTTACAAAACTAGAGAGAGAAAGTTACACCTACTTAAAAAACTAAAAAAATGACTAACTCCTCCTAATGAAGATTAGGAGGGTATTTATAGGAGAAGGGGAGGGTTTTGTTGCTTCTCTCTTTCTTCTTGTCTTCTCGTCTTTTAAATAACTCGTCTTTCTCGACTTTGTCTCGGGATTTGTTGAATGATAAAATGAACTCGTCTTGTAATTTTCTTCTTTTAGTAGACTTGGTTCTTCAACTTCGTTAAACTAACGTCTTTAGACTTTTTCTTCGATAAATCTTCAGAATAGGCCTTTGACTTCCGTTCTTCTTGCACTTTTGATCTTTTGACTTCGTCTTTTGTCTTTTTCTTCGATAAAAGCCCGTGAAAGCCCGTGTTTTCTTAATTTTTCATATTTTTGTCCTAAAACACAATAAAAACACAAACCACGCATAATTCAGACTTTTACGACATTAAATACACGTTTTGGTCTTGTTTTTATTATAATTAAGTGGTAAAAGAATAAGTGTTTTCACACTTATTAAATCCCCTACACTTGACCTTTGCAATGCCCTCATGCAATGCATTAATTTTAAAGCACGATTTACATTTTCCATCATGATTAACCCACCTTGACCTTTATTAAATACTAGATACTAAGGAAACTAAAAAGATAGAAAATTAGAAAATGCTTGAAGGAAGAACAAGTAAAGAGATCGAAGACTTACATTAGAGCTTTGGTTGTCATGAATTTTTATCACCCTCAAGTTTCACGTTTCCCATACCAAGCTTAAAAACGAGATCATTATTATTATAAGTGTAACACCCCATTTTGATAAATGGAATGTCACGCGTGATTATGGCGTGTCATCAAAGCATACAAGGATAAATGTCTAAACATTACATGACCATAAAAGGAAATACCGGAATCAAACATCGGTAGTCCAAAAGTAAAGCTCATCACACACAAACATAAGTACTGTAAATGAAAGGACTAAACAATGTCCATGGAAAGAGTAAGTAAAGAAGGCTAGAAAGCTTCCAGTCTATATGCATGTACGCTTAAAGTCTACGAGCGTCCTTGAGTACCTGCCGTTTTGGGAACAAGAAAAGGAAAACGGCTGAGCAATACGCTCAGTGCACGGATGTACAAGTAAAGCATGAATAATATAAGCATATAAGCATGAAACAACGGATGTCCAAGTCCTCAATAACCCGGTTAAGTCTTAGTAAAACTGGTCTTATAGTTTGAAAAGCCTTATGTTTAGCTTGTAAAAACTGTTTAACATATTTTACCATTAGCCAATATAGGTTATGAAATATCAACATGCATGAATACTTGGAGGGGTGAACTCGTCATGCAAATTAGAGGGGCCACCTCTAATTTAATATACTGGTTTTAGGTAGGAGGGATCAGCTCCTTGTGAAGGATGCAAGGCACACACCACATTCACACTGAGTAATCTGCTGAAAACATGTAACTAGGATGCACCCATACGCCTCACATGATAAATATAATAATATGGCCAATAGCTGAAGGGATGCCACGAGCAATCACTCCGCCGTGGGGAAGTCATAACACCAGTGCCTCTAGTGTCATGGTTATGGTACCTCCATAACTAGGTGAAACTGGTCATGCATGTATATGGCTTTAGGTATTCTAATTAAACATAAGCAGTCAAAAACATATAAAACATATACTATGGGAAAACAGTTGGCTGCATACGGGGAATCCTAATAAGGAAAGAATGTCCATACTGAAAGGACGGAGAATCCGTACCTTATGTCCAATGAACGAAGAAGACGAATGGAAGAAGGTCCTACTTCGGTATCACTAATGCTACATAAATACATACGTGTATAAGTACCCGATTACTGAATACGTAACTAGTTTTATATTATGTCTTAGCTTGTTTTATAAGTTCATGTCATGTTTTACCGTTTTATGCCTTATACTGTGTATATCGTATATTATGTCTATTCTGATTAAATATTACTTGTATTTCATGTATTATTATACTTGTTGTGTAATAATAGGTAACTTTCTAAAAATAGTAGGTTTCCTAAAACAGAAAGTTACCAAAAAGAGAAAGTTTCCAAAATAGAAAGTTTCCAAAAATAGAAAGTTTCCAAAAATAGAAAGTTTCTAAAAATATAATTACTGCTTAAAATAGATAAGTTTCTAAAAATAGAAAGTTTCCATAAATAGATTAGCTGCCTTAAATAAATAAGTTTCTAAAAATAGAAAGTTTCCATAAATAGATATAAGCTGGTTAATTAAGCTAATTATATAAGCTTAAGTGTTTTCTGATTATTATTCTAAGTCATGTGATTATATAGTATTGTTTATTTATTATTACATCTAAATTAAATAAACTATAGGTTAAAAGTATTTAATTAAATATAACATGATTTTAATTAAATAAAGGTAAAATACTTAGGTTAAAACATGTATTATTAACTATTAATAATATAATCTACGTCATGTAAATTAATTAATTATAGTCATGGTTTTTAATAATTAATTAATTATAAAGTCTAATTAAATAATAAATACTTAGGTTAAAATTCATGAATTAATAATTAAATTAATAACCTAAGTCATGTAAATTAAATTAATCATGTCATGCTTTTAATTAATTTAATTTAAGTCTAAAAAAATAACATAACTTGTAGAAATCATAAACCTTGAAAAAATGATTCATGAACCGGACCTGTGACTAAAACCCATGAACCGGATCCGTAACCATCACCATACCCCGACCAAGGTCGGGTTTCCCTTGCCCCTTGCTGTTGCTGTGACACCACCACCACAATACCGAGACCATATGGTCTTGGTGGTGTGATATAAGCCAAGCCGAGACCCCCTAAGGGCTCGGTTACGCGTCGGCTAGACCACAAACACCCCTAAACCCATGTTTTCATTTAACCCATGATTATTAACATGTTTAAAATACTTTTTTTTAATTAGTTTAATTAAAAACATCATGATTTTATGTGATTCATAAATCAAAACATAAAAAGAAAAGGTTAAAGGTTATACCGAATACGTGAAACAAATGATGATGAACACACAACGATCCTTGTAAAATTTACAAGATCAAAATCAACCCGAACACCCCTTTTTGGTGATCAAACCTGGCGGCCAAAAGAAAAAGGAAGAAGAATTAGGGTTTTTGATTATTTTCTTGTTTTGTGAATAATGAAACATGTTTTCCTAAATTCCCTTGTTTAGTAAAAGTTTGCATGGGCTTGGCCCATGTTCTTGTTGTAGCCGCGGCATGGGGGCCCCACATGGGGTAACCCGTACTTTTCTCGAGTCTAAATAATATAGTGTGTTCTCGTGTTTTATCGTGTTCTAATTAGTTATCGATCGTGACTTAATATATTTATTCGTGTTCGTAATAAATATATATACATACATAATTGAAATTGTGTATAATGCAGTTCATTTTTTCTCAGTTCTTGCTAATGGAAAGTCCAACCAATATCGGATTTATAACTGTTTTTGGTTGTTAAGCTTGCTTGGATATTCTATTTGCTAATTCAATCAAAACCTTGTAAAACGGAAAATTATTACCTACTTATATGTAAAACAAATTGCAAATACCAAATTTTTATCCAAGTAAAATTCAAAATGCAAAATATGAAACTAAAAGGACTGAAATTGTAAATTCTATGAAAAATAAATGCTTGAAATGTAAATTCTAATAATTCTAGGGACTAAAAGTGTAAAACAGTTAACTACAAGGATCAAACTTGCAAAATTTATAACCAACTAACCAAAAGTGCAACAAACTAACAAATTGCTAACTGAAATTAACAACTTTTAAAACTGCAAGGACTTAACAAGTGCAAACCCTAAAAACTTGGAAGTTTAGCCAAGTTTACAAACTGATTAAAACAAAAGGGACTAAATGGCAATTTTAAGAACTATTTTAGCCAAAACGGGTTAAGCTTGAAAATAAGCTCGTTTGAGCTTATTAATGAACCAAATTTGATGAGACAAATTTCAAAACTCTTAAAATCCCAAATAAGCTACGTGTGTCAAAGGAAACTGGCTAAAGATTCAAAATAAGCAAATGAGTGCTTATCAATAAGCACAAAATAAGCTATAGCAAAATCTAATCAGTCACAACTTGATTTTTTTGATTGAAACTGATTAAGCTTTCCAATTAATGAATGGGAAATCAAACTAGAACATTTTTCATCAAGTAATAAGCTCGAAATCTGAATTAAGCTAAAAATGGGCTTATCGTTGACCAGCGTTGACCAGCTTATTTTTCAAAAAGCTGATTCTTTCAAAAATCATGTAACTCAATGACTTAAGAGGATTTGTGAAGAAAAATAGACATGTTAATGAAGAGAATAAAGAGATACAGATTTTCAGTTTTCAAGTTACAGAAACTTCACTTAAGTTTGCTTAACTGATTTTTGCTTATTTCTAACTGCTTATTGTAAACTGTATAAAATCCTTTTGGAATCTGATTCTATATGATGTAAGCTAAAGCTGAGAACAAATTTGATCCAATTTCATCAAGTATTGAATGAGTTCTAATCAAATCAAAATCACAAGTTCTAAAAACCAATACTGAATGAAATCTACCCAAACATTTTTGATGCCATTTGCCTGTTTGACCAACTTTTTGACTTGTAAATGACTGAAAACACTTTATTATCACCAATTGACTACAAATGAACTCTAAAATACCAAAACTCAATACTTGAAAACTCTTGTTAAGCTAATCCCAAACACTCCTATAACAGATATTACAAACTTTTTCAAAGACTTTTTGAGTACTGATTTAAGCTGAATCAAATGCTTTTGATCTCCAAGTTTTATACTCCAAATGAACTGATTTAAGAGTAAAAGTGAGCACTAAGAACAACTATAACCAAATAAGATGCTAGAACCAAATTTACTGAAAAATAAGCTAAGACTAGACTTAATCCAAAACTAAGAACAAGTAACAGAATCAAACTATAAGCAACTAAAGATCAAACTATCAACAATTCTAAACAACTTTTATCAGGCAGCCATCAAATTTACTCTATGAAAAGAAACATGCATTTGACTTGTTGAGTGGAACAAAAACAAGGACTTTAAAACCTATTGGAGTTAACCACTGAGAAGAAGAGGAGCGCTGAGCTCTCTTAGCCTAGTGATAACCACCACCTTATCACTAGGAAACCAATCAATCAACAAGAACAGCAATCAATCAACAGAAACTATCATCATGCTTGAAAATCTTCAAAAACCAATGGAATAAACTGAATTCTTCAAGAACAGCTAACAAACTCCTTCAATGTCAGTTATGATCAATCAATGATCATAACAAACACAAAACAGCAACAACAGTATCCAATAGCAGCAAGGAATTGAACAGGAATAGGAAGAATAGTTTTGGCGGGAAATGGTGAATTTGAAATTTATTCAATGAAAACGGTTACAAAGTTGTTAGGAAGCTACTAACTAACTAACTAACTCAAGAGTTTGTCAGACACTTGAGTAGCTAGGGTAAAAATAAAGGAAAGTTGAAAGGAAATTTAGAACTATGTGTTTTTACAAAACTAGGCTACCCCTTACAAATGAAGTCCTATCATCTATTTATAGGCATGAAGGAGGAGTTAGTTGGGGTTGGTGACGTGTCAGGACCAATCCCAGCTTGCCACGTGTAAAATTCTGCACAATTGCATTTGCAGGTATGAACAAGGAATTGGGGTTTCTTGAATGAGTGGATGATATGTTAATTGATTAGCACCATTGTGTTCGTCTCTTCAAAATGATCAACTTTGGTGTTGAAATCTTTCCATGAAATTGCTTGTAGCTCAAATACGATCCTGGCAAGTTTATTTGATGAAGAAGAAGCCACGTGTCAGCATTTGATTGGTTAAAAGTTGATCACACGGATTCAACTGTTGTGATTGGGTATTTAATGCATGTCGGCTGAGTGGGTATTAATTGCTTAATCCGTGTGCTTTGCTTTCCCTTCTCTCATTGGTTGAAATGTTGTACACATGGATTAACTTTGAATAACTTTCCATTGTTGGCAGAATCAGTCCCTTGATTTAGCAAATTATTGTTTTGAGCTAGGATCTTCATTCTTTTGACATATTTGGTCCTTCAACTTTCATTCTTGAACAAAATGGTCCTTTGACTGAGTTGACTTGAGAGTTGACCAAGTTTGACTTGAATCTTGACTTTTTACAATATTTGCACTTTAGTCCTTCAACTTTGACAACTTGTCAAGATAGGTCCTTGTACTTCAAAGTCCTGTCACTTTTGATCCTTCTTTGTCTTTTTCATCCATTTGAGCTTGATTTTTCTTTGTTTGCTTGAAAATGTATCCTTTTACCTACACAAGTGTACACAAACACAAACATACCACATAACACTGTTTTTGCCAAATAAATTGGTATTTTGCTTCATGTTTTAGGGTTATTTGTTGATAAAAGGATATGAGTTTAAGCTCATATCAAATTCCCCTACACTTGAACATTGTCATGTCCTCATGCAATATTATATATTAAAGCTCAAATTTACATTTCCCTCATAATTAATCCACCTTGGCCATATGAGATGCATCTACACTACTCTAAACTAAATGATGCATGATTTTGACTTTTAATAATGCAATGAACAAAATACAATTCTATCTATATCTTTTTGATTTTTCTTGAAATGGTTTTGATGGAAATAACTCATAAAGAATTCAATGGCTTAGATTAAGGCTTGGGTACCATGGACATTTATCACCCTCAAGTTTCACTTTCCCCATACCAAGCTTAAAAATAGGATCATTGCATTCACAAGTAAAAAGTGCATCAACTTATTCATGACAATTAAATGTGGAACCGGTTATTATTTGAGCAAATTGCTTGTGAGCAAATTTGTCATTATTCAAGTGGGAAGTATAAGAAATGTAAAATCCGAAAATAAGGAAGCACGCTTTTATTCCTAAGTAATCATCTCATCCATTACTTGAAAAACCGCTCACAATTAATACAAGTCCGTTTTAAGAGTAATAAGTCATTCGCCTTATGTGTAAAATCCTCATGTCATGCTTTCATAAGTAGCTACACACTCGCTAAGGAAAGAAAAATAAAACTCACGCAATAATTTACATCCGCCATCTTTTTGAGACTTTGGATCTTCAACCCCGCAACCCGTCAAGGTAATATTGGATTGGAGCAATCTATTGAATCCCCGCAACCTGTCAAGGTAATATTGGAACTCAATAGTCACTATAATTAACACCACACTGCCCCTCTTGGGAGTCTTGCATTATTTTTTTTTCTTTTTTTTTTTCTTTTTTTTTCTTTTTCTTTTTTTTTCTAGCCACTCATTTTTTTTCATAAGCCGCTCTTATTTTTCTTTATTCCTCACAAAGAAATTTGAAAAGAAGAAAAGGAAAAACACCCGCTAAATATGGAGCATGACATAAGTCTAGTACACATAAAACGTGCTAACTTAGAATCTTAAGACGTACTCATATCAACCATAAATGATTAGCCAAAAATGCATAAGAGATTACAAACCAATTAAAACCGTACTTGATTATTTATTAACAATTATATACATGCGAAGAAAGTAGAGATAAAGAAGAGAAGGGTTTAGCCACAAGTAATTGCCATGAAGTCTATCTAGCCCTTTTACACTTGCTTCAACTCTATCATTTCCCATTCTCCACAAATTTAAAATTTCAAATAATGAAATTGGTGGATGCTTAGCCTAATAGACCAATGAAGGACTACATGGTTAACGATACTAGCTAGAGAATGCTAAGATAAGCAAACTCGGGTTGATTCAAAATATCCATGGCGGGCCTAATATGTCAAAGAAGTCTAAACTTGTTAAAACCATGTTTTATTATATTTTTTCCTTTTATATATTTTTGATGAAAAATAAGAGAAGAAATATATACAATGCAAATGTGTTATGCAAAATGATTGATGCAAAAATTATGAAAGCATATTTTCTTTGGCCAAAGTAGATCAAAAATTTGAAAAATGTTGAAAATTCAATTTTTCCATGTTATCATGCAAGACAATGACATGTTCTAGGTAAGGTCACTTCGATAGAAGACCCCCCTACACTTAAGCTAAACATTGTCCTCAATGTTTAAGAGCATGGAAGTATAAAAACTTCCCCTACACTTATGACAATGAATAGACTTTGCTTAACCCAAGTTAAGGAAAGGACAACTATTAGTGAAATCATGTTTTAGCACAAGGTGTCAATGAAAAATCACTAAAGTAACGAAGTGAACCGGATACAAGGGCCTCCTCCATAAGCTCCAAAGCATGAGATGAGTGAGCAACCCTACAAACAATCATGAAGACAAAAGAAGGTCTCCCCTACACTTATCTCCAAGTCTATACCTTTATTTCTAACCTACAACACTCTAAACCTAGTTATACGATGCTTGAGTTAATGAGTCTCTAGCTCGACTCGTCCCACACTTAAAAGTGTCTAAAACCTATCATGGAGAAGAAAATTTTTGCCCTTTTTAAGAAAAGTCTCCATGATGAGGTAAAACAAGTGTTCATTTATCAAAAGTCCATAAATATCCACCAGGATCAAATACATAATTACCCTCCCACTTATAACACAAGTTAACAACTAGCTTCCCAAGCAATGGTGAAAAGAATGAGGTGTAGTTCTCTAAAATGGTGTCCCATATGTTATTCCCAAGGTGATAGGGTAAAGCTCTCAAATCTTTCACAAGGGTTCCTTTTGTTGCATCAGATGGATACTGAGATGATTTAGCAATTTCTATGCCAGGATCAAAAATCCGTTCCTTGATGGGAAAACAATAAGTGTTGGTTGCCTTAGAAGACTCTTCTTTGTAAATCACATTGTTAGAGGAAGGTTGTGAAGGCATAGGTAACAACAAGCTCTTGGAAGGAACTCTCATGACTTGTTTTCCTTTATCACTTGGAAAAGGTAAAATGGGCAAGGAAAAAGGTGAAGGATCTTCATCCAATAGGGATTCTAAATAGAGTATGTCCCCCTCCTCATCAAGGTAACCAAGAGTATACTCAAAAGATATATCCTCCACTAAAAACTCATCAATCTCATCAATGATAGAATCCTCCTCATCACCATAAACATCATAGATTGGACTATCAAAAATTGGTGATCCCTCAAAACCAAAGGAAGTATGATCATCAACAAATGGAGAGTCACAAGTAGAAAGCTCCTCATCACTATAGTCATCATATGTTGGTGAATCACAAAGAAAAGATTCCTCATCACTTAAGTCCTCATCAAAGTGATTAGTATTGTGGAAAAGTGGGGTGTCATATGGAATTTCACTAAAGTTTAGCTCTTGAGGTTCATGAAAATCCAAGGAGGAAGTAATGGAAGCAATGGTCTCAATATGAGAGAAATCATAATCGCCACTTGAGCAAGCTTCATAAAAGTACTCATCACAAACTTCATCAAGAAGATCATCTTGTGTTTCCTCCTCATGCACAACATCAATATGTTTTACCGCTTCGGGCTCATTAGACTTTGTGGACAAGTTCCCCATGTTAAACACCACTCTATCATCTCCTACCCGCATTGTAAGTTCTCCTTCCGCCACATCAATTAAAGTACGACCCGTTCTCAAAAATGGCCTACCAACAATCAAAGGCACTCTAGGATCCACATCATAATCAACTACCACAAAATCCGCGGGAAATGTAAATCTATCAACCCCAACAAAAACATCCTCCGCAATTCCCACCGGATAAGCTATAGTACGGTTGGCCAACTCAAGAGTCATCTTAGTAGGAGTGAGCTCGGGAAGTGAAAGTCTCTTCCAAACCGATAATGGCATAAGATTTATGCTTGCTCCTAAATCCGCTAAAGCCATACAATTTTCCACCCCCGGGAAATTGCAAGGAATCAAAAACCTCCCCGGATCTCCAAGCTTAGTAGGCAACTTCTTAAGCAAAACCGCGGAGCAATTTTCATTCAATGAAGCATTAGGCAAATCCACCAATCTCTCCTTGTTAGAAAGCAAGTCCTTAATCATCTTAGCAAACTTAGGCATATTGGCTAAGGCTTCTGCAAAGGAGATAATGATGTTAAGTTGCTTGAACATCCTCAAAAAGTTAGAAACTTGGATATCATCCTTGTTCTTAAGCTTTTCTTTTCTCAATCTTGAGGGATAAGGAAGACTTGGTTTTGGTTGTGGATGAAAGATTTTCCTTATTGAGTGTTTCATAAATAGGCTTTGAAATTGGAGAAATGGGAGCATTTTGAGGTGGTGAAGTAGAGGTAGAGGGCTTGTCACAAGTAGGAGCACAAGTGGGTTGAACAATAGTAGGTTTAGGAAGTGAAGGATCCTTGGTTGTTGTTCCACTCCTTGTTGTAATAGCATTGACATTGGCCCGTGGGTTTGTTTGTGTGTTAGAAGGTAAAGCCCCTTGTGGTCTTTGATTCAATACCACCAAAACCCTATTGAATTGGTCATTCATTTTCTTCTCCATAGCTTGGAACTTCCTTTCATTCTCTTGATTCATTTTTTGCAAAAGATCCATTGTGTTATACTCTTGTGGCACATGACCTTGAAAACCTTGAGGTTGGAAAGGTAAAGGTTGGGAGTTAATCCTTGAGTTGGTGGATAAAAGGTATTTGCTTGAGGTTGAAATTGATTGGGTGCCTTGTAGTTATTTCCTTGGTATGGTGGTCTTTGCCCTTGATTCCTTGGTAAAATTTGAAGTGGATTTTGTTGAATTTGGGTGGGTGGTTGGGGTGGGAGGCCGGGTGGAGTAAGGTAATTTTGGGATTTGTAAGAAAGGTTATTTGGATTGATATTAGGCTTGAAGTGTTCACGATGTTCTTCTTGGTAAGCATAGCATTCCCTTTGATACCCTTGCACCTTATCACATTGTTCATAAGAATGGGGACCTCCACAAGTAACACAAGAAATGGTGATGGCATTCACATTATTTGAGGAATTGTTCAATGACAAGTTCTTAAAAGCTTGAAACATTTCTAGTTGTACTTGCAAATTCTTCTCACTATCTCTATCCATCCTTTGAAAAATCTCTTCTTGAAACTTGAGGAGTTGGTTGTCACAAGGGGTGTGAGAATTGTTTTGGATAACATGAACCTTTTCTTCAAATGGATTGTTTGTTTGAACCATTGCCTTAGTCTCAATGATGTCTAAAGCCTCTTGGTAGGTCTTAAGAAGAATATTCCCTCCCGCGGAAGCATTGAGTGAATCTTGGTGGTGAGATTTAAGGCCATCATAGAAGAGGTTGATTTGGTGAACTTGATCCAATCCATGATTAGGGCATCGCCTCAACAACTCACTATACTCTTCCCAAGCATCACTAAAGGATTGACTAGGTTTTTGTTGAAAGCCCATAATTAAAGTCCTCAAAGCCATAGTCTTATGTGGAGGAAAGAACTTGTTCAAAAACTTAATGGTGAAACCATCCCATGTGATGATACTATCGGGTGGTTGGGTGTCTAACCAATGCTTAGCAATTCCTTCTAAGGAAAATGACACTAACATCAACCTAATCACCTCATGTGGAACCCCATTATGCTTAATGGTATTGCAAAGTGAAAGGAATCTCTTAAGGTGAGCATGAGGATCCTTATTTTGTTTACCAAAGAAAGGTGATTGTGCAACCATATTGATCATAGATGTATGTAGCTCAAATGTGTTAGCGGGAAAGTCGGGAATCTTAATGGCACTAGAATATCCATGAATGTTGGATTGCATACGTTCATACAAAGTGCGATTATCAATAGCCATGGCTTCTTGTGGTGGAGTCAAAGCACGATTCTCGTGATCGGCTTGGTGGACGATGGTGGTCTTACTCTTTCTCTTTTTCTTCCTTTTCGGAGGAAGAGGTTGTACACCAATCGGTATTTGTGCACGCCCGCGAGTGAGCATGCAACTCAATACGAGGAATGAGAGAGAAGCTCTCGTGTGACTTTGAAGAGAAATGGATTATCTTCTTCGAGTTTCAATATTAAATATCCACAAGAAAATAACAATATATGTATTTACTACTTGGGTGCAAGACCCTCAATGAAGCCTTCCTTCTTAGAATACTTACAAGTGAACGGGGGGTTAGGTGGCGCGAAGCACTTAAGTACCTAATGACCCTTAGATGGCATTTTATAGCACATCGCCTTTCTATTCACTTAAATGTTCATATTCTTCGAATTGTTGCTTATTGAGAGTATTTATCTATTCTTGCTTTATTTTGTTTGATCGATACACGTGTCAAGGACCGGAACGCCCCTCAACACGGTGTATTGCCTCGGCAATACTTATGGAGAATATGTAGATTGATTGTTCTTATACGTATATGTATTTACTTATAATAATATATGGAAAATATTTTTGTATTTATGAGTTTTTTAAGGGAAAATACTATATGTACATAAAAACCGAGAGAATCCAATAATATATATTTTTCGGTGCAATCTTTTAGGAAAAAGATTGCTTTTTGGATTTTTTATTTTTTTGGTCAATTCTTTAGGAAAAGAATTGTTTTGTTAATTTTTAGTTTTTATGTATTTTTATATTTTTGATTTTTTATTTGTTTTTGATTTATGATACGTAAAAATAACGTTCAGAAAGTGAACGGATCCCAAAAGCCAATGAAAACCGTCAATCGATAGTCTCTCGTGTAGTCAAAGAACCGGCAGCGGCGCCATTTGAAATTGTGTATAATGCAGTTCGTTTTTTCTCAGTTCTTGCTAATGGAAAGTCCAACCAATATCGGATTTATAACTGTTTTTGGTTGTTAAGCTTGCTTGGATATTCTATTTGCTAATTCAATCAAAACCTTGTAAAACGGAAAATTATTACCTACTTATATGTAAAACAAATTGCAAATACAAAATTTTTATCCAAGTAAAATTCAAAATGCAAAATATGAAACTAAAAGGACTGAAATTGTAAATTCTATGAAAAATAAATGCTTGAAATGTAAATTCTAATAAATCTAGGGACTAAAAGTGTAAAACAGTTAACTACAAGGATCAAACTTACAAAATTTATAACCAACTAACCAAAAGTGCAACAAACTAACAAATTGCTAACTGAAATTAACAACTTTTAAAACTGCAAGGACTTAACAAGTGCAAACCCTAAAAACTTGGAAGTTTAGCCAAGTTTACAAACTGATTAAAACAAAAGGGACTAAATGGCAATTTTAAGAACTATTCTAGCCAAAACGGGTTAAGCTTGAAAATAAGCTCGTTTGAGCTTATTAATGAACCAAATTTGATGAGACAAATTTCAAAACTCTTAAAATCCCAAATAAGCTACGTGTGTCAAAGGAAACTGGCTAACGATTCAAAATAAGCAAATGAGTGCTTATCAATAAGCACAAAATAAGCTATAGCAAAATCTAATCAGTCACAACTTGATTTTTTTGATTGAAACTGATTAAGCTTTCCAATTAATGAATGGGAAATCAAACTAGAACATTTTTCATCAAGTAATAAGCTCTAAATCTGAATTAAGCTAAAAATGGGCTTATCGTTGACCAGCGTTGACCAGCTTATTTTTCAAAAGGCTGATTCTTTCAAAAATCATGTAACTCAATGACTTAAGAGGATTTGTGAAGAAAAATAGACATGTTAATGAAGAGAATAAAGAGATACAGATTTTCAGTTTTCAAGTTACAGAAACTTCACTTAAGTTTGCTTAACTGATTTTTGCTTATTTCTAACTGCTTATTGTAAACTGTATAAAATCCTTTTGGAATCTGATTCTATATGATGTAAGCTAAAGCTGAGAACAAATTTGATCCAATTTCATCAAGTATTGAATGAGTTCTAATCAAATCAAAATCACAAGTTCTAAAAACCAATACTGAATGAAATCTACCCAAACATTTTTGATGCCATTTGCCTGTTTGACCAACTTTTTGACTTGTAAATGACTGAAAACACTTTATTATCACCAATTGACTACAAATGAACTCTAAAATACCAAAACTCAATACTTGAAAACTCTTGTTAAGCTAATCCCAAACACTCCTATAACAGATATTACAAACTTTTTCAAAGACTTTTTGAGTACTGATTTAAGCTGAATCAAATGCTTTTGATCTCCAAGTTTTATACTCCAAATGAACTGATTTAAGAGTACAAGTGAGCACTAAGAACAACTATAACCAAATAAGATGCTAGAACCAAATTTACTGAAAAATAAGCTAAGACTAGACTTAATCCAAAACTAAGAACAAGTAACAGAATCAAACTATAAGCAACTAAAGATCAAACTATCAACAATTCTAAACAACTTTTATCAGGCAGCCATCAAATTTACTCTATGAAAAGAAACATGCATTTGACTTGTTGAGTGGAACAAAAACAAGGACTTTAAAACCTATTGGAGTTAACCACTGAGAAGAAGAGGAGCGCTGAGCTCTCTTAGCCTAGTGATAACCACCACCTTATCACTAGGAAACCAATCAATCAACAAGAACAGCAATCAATCAACAGAAACTATCATCATGCTTGAAAATCTTCAAAAACCAATGGAATAAACTGAATTCTTCAAGAACAGCTAACAAACTCCTTCAATGTCAGTTATGATCAATCAATGATCATAACAAACACAAAATAGCAACAACTGTATCCAATAGCAGCAAGGAATTAAACAGGAATAGGAAGAATAGTTTTGGCGAGAAATGGTGAATTTGAAATTTATTCAATGAAAACGGTTACAAAGTTGTTAGGAAGCTACTAACTAACTAACTAACTCAAGAGTTTGTCAGACTCTTGAGTAGCTAGGGTAAAAATGAAGGAAAGTTGAAAGGAAATTTAGAACTATGTGTTTTTACAAAACTAGGCTACCCCTTACAAATGAAGTCCTATCATCTATTTATAGGCATGAAGGAGGAGTTAGTTGGGGTTGGTGACGTGTCAGGACCAATCCTAGCTTGCCACGTGTAAAATTCTGCACAATTGCATTTGCAGGTATGAACAAGGAATTGGGGTTTCTTGAATGAGTGGATGATATGTTAATTGATTAGCACCATTGTGTTCGTCTCTTCAAAATGATCAACTTTGGTGTTGAAATCTTTCCATGAAATTGCTTGTAGCTCAAATACGATCCTGGCAAATTTATTTGATGAAGAAGAAGCCACGTGTCAGCATTTGATTGGTTAAAAGTTGATCACACGGATTCAACTGTTGTGATTGGGTATTTAATGCATGTCGGCTGAGTGGGTATTAATTGCTTAATCCGTGTGCTTTGCTTTCCCTTCTCTCATTGGTTGAAATGTTGTACACATGGATTAACTTTGAATAACTTTCCATTGTTGGCAGAATCAGTCCCTTGATTTAGCAAATTGTTGTTTTGAGCTAGGATCTTCATTCTTTTGACATATTTGGTCCTTCAACTTTCATTCTTGAACAAAATGGTCCTTTGACTGAGTTGACTTGAGAGTTGACCAAGTTTGACTTGAATCTTGACTTTTTACAATATTTGCACTTTAGTCCTTCAACTTTGACAACTTGTCAAGATAGGTCCTTGTACTTCAAAGTCTTGTCACTTTTGATCCTTCTTTGTCTTTTTCATCCATTTGAGCTTGATTTTTCTTTGTTTGCTTGAAAATGTAACCTTTTACCTACACAAGTGTACACAAACACAAACATACCACATAACACTGTTTTTGCCAAATAAATTGGTATTTTGCTTCATGTTTTAGGGTTATTTGTTGATAAAAGGATATGAGTTTAAGCTCATATCAATAATATTAGCTCTTAATTAATTTACGTTCATGATTTCATGTTCGCATGTTCGTGATTATAATTATTATTAGAATAATTATCGTGTGTTCATACGTAATAAATACTTATCGTGTTATAACACGTACGTAATACTTGTAATTCTTTTTCATGAAACGTAAACGTGCTATAAAAGAAAAGTTCTAATCATGTACGTACGATCTAAAGGGTACTATTCATGGTAAAAGCATGCGGGTTTTATAACTCTTCCCCCCAAAAAAGAATAATTCGTCCCCGAATTATAGATAAAGTAAACTGGAAAAGAAGAACATACCCGAATTCAAAATATGAAATGAGGGTAAGAATCCCGGATAGACTCCTCTGTTTCCCAAGTGGCTTCCCGCTCGATATGATCCCTCCAAAGGATTTTGACGAATGGAATCGTCTTCCTTCTCATGACTTGTTCTTGTCTGTCATGAACTCGTTCGGGTTCTTCTATAAAAGTGAGATCTTCACGTAACTGTTCCAGTGGATACTGAACCATGTGAATGGGATGATACTGGTACCCTCTGAGTAAGGACACATGAAACAGATAGTGTACGCACGAAAGTTGCGGAGGTAACGCTAAACGGTAAGATACTTCACCGACTCGTTCAATGATATCAAACGGTCCAATGAAACGAGGACTGAGCTTCCTTTTAATTCCAAAACGTCTAACACCACGTGTCGGCGAAACCTTAAAGAAAACGTGATCTCCTACACTAAAATGTATGTCCCTACGATGCTTGTCGGCGTAACTCTTCTGACGTGATCGTGCTTCTTGAAGTTTCTGCTTAGCTACTGCGACCCTCTCATTAGTCATCTCTATGATCTCTGGTCCTTCAAGTGTTCGCTCACCAACCTGATCCTAGCAGATTGGGGCGCGACACTTCCTACCATACAACATCTCGAAAGGAGCACACTTGATACTTGCGTGCCAACTGTTGTTGTATGCAAACTACACCAAACAGATATAATCGTCCCAATCACCCGTCCATTCCAACGCACATGACCTCAACATGTCTTCTAATGTCTGAATCGTTCGCTCCGACTGCCCGTATGTTTGAGGATGAAAAGCCGTGCTAAGCTTAAGTTGTGTACCCCAAGCTTTCTGTAGACTCTTCCAAAATCGTTAAGTGAATCGAGGATCTCTGTCTGAGACGATGTTGGATGGAGCACCGTGGAGTCTCATGATCTCCCTTCTATAAGTATCAGCGAGTTTACTGACCGAATCTTCCTTGCGGATCGGTAAGAAATGAGCTGATTTGGTAAGTCGATCTACGATAACCCAAATTGCATCGTGCTTCCTCTTGGTTGGTGGAAGACCAGTAACAAAATCCATGGTGATTTTGTCCCACTTCCACTCTAGAATATCTAACAGTTGAAGGAGACTGCCAGATCGCTGATGCTCGATCTTAACCTGCTGGCAGGTAAGACATTTGGAGACGTAAGTGGCAACACCCTGTTTCATACCACTCCACCAAAAGTACTGCTTGATGTCATGGTACATCTTGGTCGAACCAGGATGTATAGAGAATGGGGAGCTATGAGCTTCAGCTAACAAGGCTTCCCGGAGTTCTTGATCATCAGGAACACAAAGTCTCGTGCCCTGCCATAAGATACCATATGCATCTACTCTGAGTTTTGTCTGCTTCTCCAAATTCTGAATTATTGCCCAGATTACTCTATCATCTTTCTGAGCTTCCTTTATCTTAGAGAGTAACTCGGGTTCTACTCTAAGATTAGCCCAGTAACCGTGCTGTCCATGTACCATGATCTCTATGTCTAGTCGCTCCAAGTCTCTTATGATTTCCACCTCAATTTTAATGCCATTGATCATTCCGGACTTTCTGCTAAGTGCATCTACTACTACATTCGCCTTACCGGGATGATACTGCAGATTAATATCATAATCCTTCAACAGCTCTAACCATCTCCTCTGTCTCATGTTCAATTCACGCTGAGTGAAGATATACTTCAAGCTCTTGTGGTCCGTAAAAATATCACATGATTCTCCATACAAATAGTGCATCCATATCTTCAATGCAAACACGACTGCAGCAAGTTCCAAGTCATGCGTAGGGTAATTTTCCTCATAAGGCTTAAGCTGCCATGAAGCGTA
The DNA here is from genome assembly GCA_025667525.1 of Glebionis coronaria. NCBI lineage: Eukaryota > Viridiplantae > Streptophyta > Magnoliopsida > Asterales > Asteraceae > Glebionis > Glebionis coronaria. The sequence continues at coordinate 166,472,242 of CM046882.1, read as the reverse complement.
CGCGATCACTTTCCCATGTTGCATGAGAACACGGCCAAGTCCCTTCCCCGATGCATCACTGTAGATTTGAAATCCACCCGTACTAGATGGGAGAGTAAGAATAGGTGTAGATACTAACTTCTGCTTCAGGTCTTCAAAGCTCTTCTCTCGTTCTTCAGTCCAGACGAATTTCTCCCCTTTTCGCATCAGTTTGGTCAATGGTAGTGCTAGGCGGGAAAAGTTCTCCACGAACCTACGGTACTAGCCAGTTAAGCCTAAGAAACTGCGGACTTCATTCGCTGATGTTGGCCTCGGCCACTTAGTAATAGCCTCAACCTTCGTTGGATCCATAGTGATTCATTTTGCTGATACAATGTGACCTAAGAATGCCACCTTGTCTAACCAAAACTCACACTTGGAGAATTTAGCATACGGTTGCTTCTGGCGAAGAATCTGTAGTACTGTACGAAGATGGTCTTCCTGTTCCTCCTTGGACTTTTAGAAAATCAGGATGTCATCGATGAAGACAATGACGAACTTGTCCAGAAATTCATGGAAGATCTTGTTCATCACATCCATGAACACTGCTAGAGCATTGGTCAGGCCGAATGGCATGACTACAAATTCATAGTGGCCATAGCGTGTAAGGAAACCAGTCTTGGCGATGTCCTGCTCCTTAGCCCGTAGCTGATGATAGCCTGACCTTAGATCAATCTTGGAGAAGTGTTTGGCCCCTTGGAGTTGGTCAAACAGATCGTCTATACGTGGCAGTGGATACCTATTCCTGATAGTAATCTTGTTGAGCTCGCGATAGTCAATGCAAAGACGTATACTGACGTCCTTCTTCTTAACAAATAAGACCGGTGTTCCCCATGGAGATGCGCTCGGTCGAATGAAACCTCGTTCTAGAAGTTCTTGCAGTTGATCCTTCAGCTCCTTTAACTCTATTGGAGCCATGCGATAAGGAGCCTTGGAAATCGGCTCAGCTCCTAGGATGAGCTCGATATCGAATTCCACTTCACGTGCATGTGGTATGCCCGAAAGTTCTTCTGGAAATACATCTTGGAATTCTGACACTATCGGATGATCCTGAATTTATGGGTATTCAGCATCCATGTCATGAACCGTAGCTAGATAACCCTCGCAACCATGTGACAGTAGTGTACGTGCTTGCAGGGTTGATATGATTTGTACAGACCTTCCAGGTACGAACCCGTTATGAATGTACTCTGGTGCATTAACATCACTGAAGATGACTCGATATGAATGGCAGTCTATGGTAGCATGATGCTTGGATAGCCAATCCATGCCAAAAATCATGTCAAAGTCATTCATGTCTAGCGGAAGTGCGTCAACAGGACGAACCTTGTCGTCAAACTCTAGTGGAAGACTCTTGTACACATGGGTGATAAGTACAGAGTCCCTCAAAGGCGTGGAAATACTGAGTCTATTCCCTAGTGGCATGGGGAGTATCCTAGTATTCTTGGCATAAGCAGTAGAAATGACCGAGTGAGTAGCACCCGTATCAAACATAACACATGCAGCTTGACCATACATATACAAGATTCCAGTGATGGTACCTGTAGACTTGTTGGCCTGATCGCGAGATGTCATGTAAACGTGTCCAGTGGTAGGAGGCGGCTTAGTATCAGCATGTCCCGATGTGCCCTCCATCTCGCCCTTGCGGCAGTCCTTCATGCGATTTCCAGGAAGACCACACTTGAAGCATGCGTCTGATGGTTGTAAAATTAGATACTTGCTTTAGGAAAAAAACAAGCAACTAAAATATAGGGCAAGCGTGCACGACGATTTAGGAAAACCGTGTGTGTATGACCCAAGTAAGAGTGAGTTCATTCTCGAGAAGGCACGTGTGTTGTGTAATGAATTGATTTTGATTGATGATTTTACTAAGAAGAAAAGAGAAGAGAAAATGACGAAGACGTAAAAATAAAAATTAACGAAAAAATCACTACTAGAAAGTTAAGACGTAGAACCTTAAAAACCACAAAAATTAAAATTTTAACCTAAAAATTATTAAAAAGTACTAAAAATCCACAATAAAATTCTAAGAGTTTACCAAAAATCAAAACTTGTTAAAACCTTTTAATTAATTAAATAATGACTTTTTAATGCTAATTAAAGCCCTAAAAATCACAATTAATTATTAAAAAGCCCCAAACAAGATCTAAGAGTTTGTAAACCTCAAAAATGACCTAATTAAGCTAAAAGCTATTTTTAAAAATTTTAAAACCAAATTAAACTATTTTTAAATACTTAAAAACTATTAAAATCAATTAAATCTTAAATTAATTCTAAAAAAATAAATGAAAAGCCTAAAAAATATTTGGAGAGTTACAAAGTTCCTAATTTAATGTCTATAATCTAGGAAAAATGAAAAAAGTAGAAAAAACCAACTTTCTATTTTTAGCAATAAAATAATATTAAAATAATCCAAAAAATAAAAAGTTTATAAATTAATTCTAAAAAATTACCAAAAATCCTAAATAATGTAACTAGAACAAAAATGCAAATTAAAGTTCGTAAAACCTTTTTATTAATTTTATATTAATTTTTAAAGTTGTTTAAAAACCCTAAAATCAAATAAAATTAAAAATAAGACTTTTTGAAAACTTTTGGAATTTAAACCTCAAATTACTTAAATAAAACCTAAAAACTATTTTTTTTTTATTTTTAAAATACTTTTTGCTATTTTTAATTAACTTTCTAAAAATAAATCTAAAAATAATCCTAATAAATAAATTAAAAACGGGAAAATTAAACTTTTAAAACAGAAAAGTCAAAAACCTTAATAAAGTCCTATGAAAAATGCTAACTGGCTAAAATGCTTAATGAATAAGCTGGAAAAGCACAAATAAGCTACGACTTATTTTACAAAAGCCAAAACAAAACCACCTTATATAGATTATGAAATGAAGAGATGACAGTCAAAGACCCTAGGTCATGATGGTTAACACGTTTGGTTGTGGGAGGAGTGGCGCAGGTTCGAGTCCTGGTCACGTCCTTTTTGTTTTTTTATTTTTTTTTTCTTTTTAAACTTTTAAAAACCAAACCAGTAACCTTTTTAGTCACAAATTCACAAACACAAGTCCAATATTAACAAGAATTAAGCCAAATTCAAAGCAAAACGTGCTCAGTTATGTTTTCAAGAACACAAGCAAATAAGTATCTTCACTTGTGGAGTTAAGGATCAAGAGGGCTTGATCATGAGATTTTGTGGATGTTTTGTGGACAAGAAGGCACCCTTGTACTCTTTGGAGTACAAGGAGTCAATACAAACACAAATAAGCAAGAACTAACACACAAAATCAAACAAGAATAAGCAGATTAAGGTTACTGTTTAAGCTTACTTAGGTCTGAGGTATTTTACTGATTTAAATGACACACCAATGGATTTCAAGCCACAAGATCTTGCAAATAAGTTGATAACAAACATATAAGCAAATGCAAAACCCTCAAATGTCCTAAGACCTAACAGATTATCAAGAATCAAGCACAAATTTCACAAAAACAGTCACTTATGGCAGTTTTCTGATTAATGCTTAGTTTAGCCAAATTTAAGCATGCAATTTGTTCAATAGCCTACCAAACTGACAAACAAGTAGCAAACAACCTAATACCAACCTAGTGATTGCTTGTAAACAAGATTCAAGCCTAGTTTTAACCATATAAACCATATAAAGTCTTAACCCAAACACCCCTTAAGAACTGAATATGCAAATTTACCAAACCAAATGCTTTCAAAACACACTCAAACTGATTATAGCTTACTAAAACATGCATATACTATCTAAATAAGCATATACAATCAATCAATCAGTCACTTAAACAGACTTCACAAAATTGATGCAAGAACACAAAATACTGAAAATATGAAAAATGAAATAGGATTTTTACCACAAGAGACCTACATCCAGGTCCCTTGGTGACAGCAAGGTCACCTCCTTCAGGCTGGGGCCTGAGCTGAACCTTGAACAACAAAACTCAACAACCTGCTAAGATGAAATGAGAAGAAACAAGCAAATAACAATATTCTGATTTTTATGAAACCTTTTTAATCCTTGTTAAAATCTTTCCAAAACTTTTTCAAACGTTTTTCTTTCAAATAACCTTAACCAAATAACTTAAAATCCAGGAATCCAAACCATGAAAAAATTTCCACTAAAAATTTCCCAAATTCAGAAACCTTGTTTCTGAAATTTTCAAAACACACAAGTGTTTCACAAATAACAATGGAACTCAGTCAAGCAATCAAACACACACCAACTTTTTAAAATCAATAAAAGGAATTACAATTTTTCTTAAAAATACCAACTTTATAATTTATAAAAAAGGAATTACAAATGTGATTGCTAAAAACTGGAACAAAAGCTTAATAGAGGTACAGGAACCTCTATTTATACTACATTATAGAAGAAACTAGAACTAAAAACCCTAGTAGCTGGAATTCCTAAAAAGCCCTTGGTCTTTGTCTTCAAAATCAGTCAAATGCGCTCCATGTGATATGAGAGTGATGGCTAGCTTGCAACTTTGATCTTGGACGTTGATTTTGAACTTGGGGGCCAAGGAGTAACATGGGACGTTGGTTTGGTCGGGTTGTAGGGTTTGGGGGAAAGAGACGTGTGCAGGGGAGGGGTCCACAACCACATGGGTGTGTTGTGGATGGAATCTGGGTTGTGGGTTGGGTTTGGGTGATGATTAATCAAGGTTCTGGAGGGATTAAGACAAAACCCCTTTGTTTTGCTCTTGATTGTGACTGGGGTGGATTAGGGTTTATAAGGGGATTAGGGGGAGTTTGATTCGTTTTGGGTAAAAAGATTTTTAAATTAAGTGTTAGGAGGGAAAAATTAGGAGGGTTTGACTGGGGATTTGACCCAGGTTTATTTAATAAACCGGGTTGGACTTGGGTGGGTTTGGTTACGGGTTGGGTAGGGTTATGGGTAAGTGGGTGGGTATTGATGACGTGTAAGGAGCTGTGTGGGTGAATGGGATTGGTTGTCTTGGCAGTTATGGCCCCCAAGCTTCTCTCTTTCTTCCACTTTGTAATAAATAACAATTTCTTCATTTTCCTTTGATAACAACTTTGGCAGATTTACATTTTTGGCACAAAAACTTTTAGAAAGTTTTCCAAGGGTTTCTTTTGTACTTCTTTGATTCTTCAAGGGCTGTTCTTGTACAATCTTCATTCCTTAAGGACCATTCTTGTACAATTGACATTTGGAGGGTCATTTGTGACAAGTTCTTCAAAGATGAGGGACTAAAGTTGCCAATCTTCAATTCTTCAATGGTCTTTTTGCAAAATTCCAAACTTGGGCCCGGTTCATTGTGCGGCTTCGTTTCCCGTGTTCGTTTTTGATTGATCCTTGTGATCTTTTGCCATTTCCTCAATATCCGTACCTAAAAATACACAAGTAACAAACACGAGCATATATTTGGCAGTTTTAATGATATTTTATGCATTTTAAGCCCGATTTTAACGATGAGACCATGTATAAAAGCAGTCTCATCAGCGTCACTGTCGCGGCGACATGGCCCTGGGTGCCTATGATGGCAAGTAGAGCAAAGAGGATGAGTATATCCTCCAGCAGGTGTCCATACTGGCTGAGAACCTGATAAGACATTATACATGAGACATGAAAATAGGGTACAAAGGACAATGCGGATAATCGAAAGATTGAATACCAGTGATAGCTGGACGGCTAGGCTGTGAACCTCTCTGGTTCTGGTCCCTACCGTTTCCATGGTTCCTGGTAGAAGATTTGCTAATGTGTCAGAATTATGAGTTATAACATGAAATCATAAGAAAACGTAAGTATAAGGACCTGCTGCTATTGGAGTGTCCAGCGTTGTTACGGTAATTATCATTACCGCCACGCCTATCCATAGCAGAACGGTCGTTAGTCTAACCGTTTCCCTTGGGCTGATTAGGCTGCTGCTGAGTAGCCGGTTGAGACCGGTCCCTAGTCTTTTGCCTGGAAGATACAATTTAAAGAGATGAATATTGACATATACTGAAAGAATACGGATTGGTCACCCCTTGAATACGAATGTTTACCTCTTCTCGGGTCTCTCTGCTTCCCCGAACTCATCTCTCTCCTACAACATCGCTAGCTTACGTGTTGCATCAGCCACTTGTGCTACCATGTTGAACGTAGCACACACCAAATTGTTTGCGACCGATGTGCGAAGAGCCCACCTGAATTGGTGTGCTTGCTCTTCAGGAGTTCCTGCTGCAGCACCAAGGAAACCAGCTAAGCGAAGAAAGCGTTGCATGAACTCGTTGTTATTCTCCCCGGCTCTCTGTCGGATCCCATGGTACTCCCTGTTCAACTTTTCTTGCTCAGCCTTGGGAAAGAACTGCTCCATCACCTTATCTCTGAACTGAGCCCATGCCAAACCAGCCACCCAATTATCACCTCCCTCATACTGCTTCAATGCTAACCACCAATTTAACACATAGACTTCGAACCGGTAACATGCCAACCTCGCCTTGAAGACTGGGTCACAACCCATAGCATCGAAGATCTTCTCGATGTGACCCAACCAGCTTTTAGCTTCAATAGGGCTATCTGTTCTCTCGAAAGCTCGAGGACGGAGCTTGTTGAATCTCTCCAGCCATGTTGCCAATGTCACTGGAGGAGGAGGAGGAGGTTCTTGGTTATGCTGCTGATTGTTGGCAGCCTGAACCTCAGCCCTGATGTCATTCCTCAGTTGAGGAAGAAAAGCTTGCATTGCAGCTTGGATCGCTGCATTGAGTTGTTCCTGCTCGCGTGTGAGAACCATCTGATAGTATAACATAAAATACATGATTAAACTGATCAAAACATAAAATATATACATGAAAAAAAAATTTATACCAATAAATCATGAGAAAAATTTTATGCAGGAAAATTTGTACATGAATGCATGATGCAGTTTTATGAAAACTTTTGTATGCTCGAGAGTGAACGCCTATGGTCAATTCACCCAAAATAAAAGACATGGCAAGGGGACGCCTATGGGTCGGTCCCAAATTTAAAAGTTTCGATAAAACACATGCGACTAAATAGGGCCATTCATGTACCAACCATTACTTAGTCATAAACCTGCGACAATGACATATATATGTATGCATGAAAATGATGAATGCATGAAAACCGACTGTCAGTTCTAGGAAGACCATAGTTACTACCCACTAATAACATGTCATGTTTTGAGAGCCTACAGGTCGAAGCTTTGGCTCTAATACCATAATTGTAAAACCCCATTTTGATAAATGGAATGTCACGCGTGATTATGGCGTGTCATCAAAGCATACAAGGATAAATGTCTAAACATTACATGACCATAAAAGGAAATACCGGAATCAAACATCGGTAGTCCAAAAGTAAAGCTCATCACACACAAATATAAGTACTGTAAATGAAAGGACTAAACAATGTCCATGGAAAGAGTATCAAAGTATAGATAAATGCATAAAGTAAAGAAGGCTAGAAAGCTTCCAGTCCATATGCACGTACGCTTAAAGTCTACGAGCGTCCCTGAGTACCTACCGTTTTGGGAACATGAAAAGGAAAACGGCTGAGCAATACGCTCAGTGCACGGATGTACAAGTAAAGCATGAATAATATAAGCATATAAGCATGAAACAACGGAAGAAACTAAGTCCTGAATAACCCGGTTAAGTCTTAGTAAAACTGGTCTTATAGTTTGAAAAGCCTTATGTTTATCTTGTAAAAACTGTTTAACATATTTTACCATTAGCCAATATAGGTCATGAAATATCAACGTGCATGAATACTTGGAGGGGTGACCTCGTCATGCAAATTAGAGGGGCTGCCTCTAATTTAATATAATGGTTTTTGGTAGGAGGGATCAGCTCCTTGTGAAGGATGCAAGGCACACACCACATTCACACTGAGTAATCTACTGAAAACACGTAACTAGGATGCACCCATAAGCCCCACATGATAAATATAATAATATGACAAAAAGCTAAAGGGACGCCACGAGCAATCACTTCGCCGTGGGGAAGTCATAACACCAGTGCCTCTAGTGTTATGGTTATGGTACCTCCATAACTAGGTTAAACTGGTCATGCATGTATATGGCTTTAGGTATTCTAATTAAACATAAGCAATCAAAAACATATAAAACATATACTATTGGAAAATAGTTGGCTGCATACGGGGAATCCTAATAAATAAAGAATGATCATACTAAAAGGACGGAGAATCTGTACCTTATGTCCAGTGAACGAAGAAGACGAATGGAAGAAGGTCCTACTTAGGTATCACTAATGCTACATAAATACATACATGTATAAGTACCTAATTACTGAATACGTAACTAGTTTTATATCATGTCTTAGCTTGTTTTATATGTTCATGTCATGTTTTACTGTTTTAAGCCTTATACTGTGTTTATCGTATATTTTGTCTATTCTGATTAAGTATTACTTGTATTTCATGTATTATTATACTTGTTGTGTAATAATAAGTAACTTTCTAAAAATAGCAGGTTTCCTAAAATAGAAAATTACCAAAAATAGAAAGTTTCCAAAATTAGAAAGTTTCCAAAAATAGAAAGTTTCAAAAAATAGACTTACTGCTTAAAATAGATAAGTTTCTAAAAAAAGTAAGTTTCCATAAATAGATTAGCTACCTTAAATAAATAAGTTTCTAAAAATAGAAAGTTTCCATAAATATATATAAGCTGGTTAATTAAGCTAATTATATAAGCTTAAATGTTTTCTGATTATTATTCTAAGTCATGTGATTATATAGGATTGTTTATTTATTATTACATGTAAATTAAATAAACTATAGGTTAAAAGTATTTAATTAAATATAACATGATTTTAATTAAATAAAGGTAAAATACTTAGGTTAAAACATGTATTATTAACTATTAATAATATAATCTACGTCATGTAAATTAATTAATTATAGTCATGGTTTTTAATAATTAATTAATTATAAAGTCTAATTAAATAATAAATACTTAGGTTAAAATTCATGAATTAATAATTAAATTAATAACCTAAGTCATGTAAATTAAATTAATCATGTCATGCTTTTAATTAATTTAATTTAAGTCTAAAAAAATAACATAACTTGTAGAAATCATAAACCTTGAAAAAAATGATTCATGAACCGGACCCGTGACTAAAACCCATGAACCGGACCCGTAACCATCACCATACCCCGACCAAGGTCGGGTTTCCCTTGCCCCTTGCTGCTGCCGTGACACCACCACCACCATACCGAGACCATATGGTCTCGGTGGTGTGATATAAGCCAAGCCGAGACCCCCTAAGGGCTCGGTTAGGCGTCGGCTAGACCACAAACACCACTAAACCCATGTTTTGATTTAACCCATGATTATTAACATGTTTAAAATACTTGTTTTTAATTAGTTTAATTAAAAACATCATGATTTTATGTGATTCATAAATCAAAACATAAAAAGAAAAGGTTAAAGGTTATACCGAATACGTGAAACAAATGATGACGAACACACAACGATCCTTGTAAAATTTCCAAGATCAAAATCAACCCGAATACCCCTTTTTGGTGATCAAACCCGGCGGCCAAAAGAACAAGAAAGAAGAATTAGGGTTTTTGATTATTTTCTAGTTTGGTGAATAATGAAACATGTTTTCCTAAATTCCCTTGTTTAGTAAAAGTTTGCATGGGCTTGGCCCATGTTCTTGTTGTAGCCGCGACATGGGGGCCCCACATGGGGTAACCCGTACTCTTCTCGTGTCTAAATTATATAGTGTGTTCTCGTGTTTTATCATGTTCGTAATTTACGTGTTCTAATTAGTTATCGGTCGTGACTTAATATATTTATTCGTGTTCGTTATAAATATATATACATACATAATATTAGCTCATGATTAATTTACGTTCATGATTTCATGTTCCAATGTTCGTGATTATAATTATTATTAGAATAATTATCGTGTGTTCATACGTAATAAATACTTATCGTGTTATAACACGTACGTAATACTTGTAATTCTTATTCATGAAACGTAAACGTGCTATAAAAGGAAAGTTCTAATCATGTACGTACGATCTAAAGGGTACTATTCATGGTAAAAGTATGCGGGTTTTACAATAAGTTAGTAAAGCTAACACGCACTCATGTGGCCTAATTATTCACTTAGACTCCCTTATTCCTAGGTGTATCTCTTATATTTTATTGTTGTCTTTAATGATCACGAGGATGAATTGTTTGACTTATTTCTATAGTTTATTTAGGCTTAAAATAAAGTAGGACGATTTAATCCATAGTTAGCTAAAGGACAAAATCTTTTAAAACTGCTTCTCGAAACCTCATAAAGTTCATATCTTGGCATAACTCGCTTCACGATTTGAGACCTTTCTCGGATCGATATTTGGCATTGACTTCATACTTCGAATCTTGAGAGACGTTCTTGAAATAATGGTCTTCTCTTCATAATAGGAATTTCTTCACTTAATGTTTTTGAGAGATTCTTCATACTTGGACCACGACTTATTCATTTTTCTCCAATATTTATTTGGGATTTTGATATACAACGATCCGCCTCCTTTTAAAACTTGGATCTATTTATCCTCATAACTTGCTAGGGTCTTTTCGGATAGACTTCTCCATGATCTTTAGGGGAGTATTTGCCTTTCGTCGTGTGTCTTGATCCTTCATATTGATTTTTGATAAATGATACTTCACATCACTTTGGATCTTTAGTAACAAAATGTAGCCCTCATGCCTTGTTAGTTCCTTTTAGGACTCGCCAATCTTCGCATCCCGCTTCAATAACTTATGCCTTGGCTATGAACTCTAATTAATCCCGAGCAACTTTTAAACGATCTTGTTCTAGAAGCTAAGTAACTTTTCAAATCGTACGACCTTACTTATTGCAATTATATTATTAACAAGCGATGGGAGAAAAAGCTCATAATTAATTCACATAAATTCATGAAAGAATACCAAACTTATAACTGACTCTATCATCTCTCGTTCTCCACAATTTAATATATCAAGGAATGAGACTCGTGGATGCTTAACCTAATAAATCAAAGTATTGGGTTTTCAAGTCATCTATAGGATCTTGCAACTTCTTAGACTTTTTCAAGTTTAGAATTCGCATTTTAAAGTTCCCTTGATAAACGACTTTCTAGGATCAATTATAGGAACTTGCGAAAAGTTCTTGTTCTTAACCCGTAAGAGTTAAGACTTTCGCGTTTTAAAGTTCCCTATATAAAATCCTAGCAAAACTTTATTTAAACACGTTAAGGATACTAGATAGAGTGAACTCAAATAAGTAAACTCGGGTTGAGTCAAAAGATTCATGACGGTCCTAATATATCAAAGATATATAAACTTATTAAAACTATTTTATTTAACTACTTTATTTTGACTTTATTCTTGAAATGAAATATATACATACGATGCGATGACAAAAGGAAAGAACATAAAAGAAGATAAATGAAAAATACTACTAGGCCAAAATAGATCAAAAAATTTGAAAAAATGTCGAAAAATTAAATTTTCCGGTTAAAATGAGGGCAAATTCATGGAATATCCTACTTAACTTCGATAGAAGTCCCCCCTACACTTGATATAAATATTGTCCTCAATATTTAAGCATGTGGGAGTAAACTCCCCTACACTTAGGACATTGTGCAAGTTGTTTAAATCTTGCTAAGGAAGAGACAACTAAATTGATTCCTATTTTAATATTGAAAAATATAAAATAGTGAATCAAAAGAGTGTAGGATAGAACTGGGAAGACGGGTACACGGGATCACGGGTCGTCAAATATCATCAAAAGTGCTCTTTGAAAGCTTTAATCCCTGCACATCATAAGAAACAAGACAACAAACACCTATGTAGATCCCCCTACACTTATTATGAAAATGGGTAAAAAGGATAGATCATCGGGTTGCCTCTCGAGAAGCGCTTGTTTTTGTTAACCGAGTCACGAGCCTGACTCGACCTAGAACTAATTCAAGGGAAACGTGGTGAGGGATGGAATCATCTCGTGAGAGATGTACTCACCAAAGTACAACTTAACACGTTGGTCATTCACCTTAAAGTTAGGGCCATTTGGTTGAGATAACTCAATGGTGCGATAAGGGTAAATTTTAGCAACGGTGAATGGGCCGGACCAACGATATTTAAGCTTGCCCGAAAATATTTTCAACCGAGATTTAAAGAGTAAAACTTGTTCACCTATGTGAAAATCTCGGTTCTTAATCCTAGAATCATGAATGAGCTTGTTTTTCTCCTTGTAGATCAATGAATTCTCATAAGCCTCATTCATTAGTTCATTAAGTTCATTGAGTTGGATTTTCCTAAGATCACCGGCTTTGTTGATATCAAAATTAGCCCATTTCAAGGCCCAATAAGCCTTATGCTCCAACTCAATGGGGAGGTGGTAAGCCTTTCTGTACACAAGAATATATGGAGTGCAACCAATAGGTGTCTTATATACCGTATGGAAAGCCCACAAAGCATCATCTAAGTTATCGACCCACGAGGCACGATGCTCTCCCACGGAACGCTCTAAGATTTGCTTAAGTCCACGGTTAGAGATATCGGCTTGACCATTAGTTTGTGGATGATACGTGGTGGAAAGACGGCGATTAACACCATACTTAGCCATGACTCGTGCAAATTGATCATTGCAAAAATGAGTCCCACGATCACTAATGATAGCACGAGGAACACCGAATCGAGCAAATAACTGTTTCATAAAGTTCACAACCACCCTCGCATCGTTCGTAGGTAAAGCTTTTTCTTCAACCCATTTGGATACGTAGTCAACGGCTACGAGGATGTACTTGCTCCCTTTGGATGATGGAAATTTCCCCATAAAGTCGATGCCCATACGTCAAAGATTTCACAATATTGGATAAAATTTTGAGGCATCTCATCTTTATGTGTGATCTTGCTTTGTCTTTGGCAAGCATCACAATGCTTAACCATTTCATGAGCGTCATGATAAATGGTGGGCCAATAAAATCCGGAGTTGAAAACTTTCTTCGCGGTATAGTTAGGACCAAAGTGACCACCGGTGGGTCCTTTGTGGAAAGCCCTAGGATTAGTAACGCTGCCGGCCCATCAACATACCTACGAATGACAAGATCCGCACATTGCTTAAAAAGGTAAGGGTCATCCCAATAATAGTTTTTAATATCCTTAAAGAATTTTTTCTTTTGTTGGGACGTTAACCCTTCCATAAGAACACCACCCGCTAAATAGTTTACAATGTCCGCAAACCATGGGGTATCATCGAGATTGTAATTAATAGACATCAAGTCCTCAAGGGGAAAAGATTCGTTAATCTCGGAATTTGGAAGTTCCCCTTGATAAGGATCCTCGAGTCTACTAAGATGATCCGCCGCTAGGTTTTCAGCTCCCTTTTTGTCATGAATTTCAATTTTGAATTCTTGAAGGAGTAAAACCCAACGTAAAAGTCTTGGTTTAGAATCTTGTTTCGTTAACAAGTACTTCAAAGCGGAGTGATCGGTGTAGACAATGGTGGTGGAAAGGACAAGATAGGGGTGGAATTTCTCAAAAGCATATACAACGGCTAAAAGCTCTTTTTCGGTTGTAGTATAATGCAATTGAGCCCCCGTTATTGTCTTGCTAGCGTAATGGATTGGTTGGAAATGTTTGCTAATTCTTTGTCCCAAAACCGCTCCAATAGCAAAATCGATAGCATCGCACATCAATTCAAAAGGTAACTCCTAATTAGGGGTAACTAAGACCGGTGCCTTAGTTAATTTATCCTTAAGAAGATTGAAAGATTCGATACACTCTTTAGAAAATATAAAAGGAGTATCTTTTTCCAAGAGGTGGGTCATCGGGCGAGCTATCTTAGAAAACTCTTGAATGAATCGATGATAGAAGCCCGCATGACCAAGAAAACTTCTCACACCCTTCACGGTTGAAGGAGGAGGTAATTTAGCAATCACATCGACTTTAGCACGGTCGACTTCAAGACCGGCTTTGGAAATTTTATGTCCAAGAACAATGCTTTCTTTTACCATGAAACAACATTTTTTCCAATTTAGAACAAGACGAGTATCTTCACACCGTTTGAGCATTCGTTCTAAATTGGAAAGGCAAGATGAGAAAGAATCACCATAGACCGAAAAATCGTCCATAAAGACTTCCATAGTTTCTTCAACCATGTCATGGAATATAGCCATCATACACCTTTGGAACGTCCCAGGAGCATTGCATAAGCCGAAAGGCATTCTTTTTAAGCAAATGTTCCATAAGGACAAGTGAATGTGGTTTTCTCTTGGTCTTTTGGATCGATGCGAATTTGAAAATACCCGGAGAAACCGTCTAAGAAGCAATAATAGTCATTACCCGCTAAACGCTCGAGCATTTGATCCATGAATGGAAGGGGAAAATGATCCTTACGAGTGGCATCATTGAGCTTGCAATAGTCTATGCAAACTCGCCAACCCGTGACAAGTCGAGTAGGAATCAACTCGTTTTTTTCATTGGGAACAACGGTTATTCCGCCTTTCTTAGGCACACAATGGACGGGACTAACCCATGGAGAATCCGAGATAGGGTAAATCATTCTAGCATCTAGAAGTTTGATAACTTCTTTCTTGATGACGTCATGAATTTTTGGATTAACCCTTCTTTGGCTTTGGATTGCGGGTTTAAAGTCATCTTCCATGAGAATTTTATGAGTACAAAAGTTAGGATCAATTTCGCGGATGTCGGAAATTTTCCAAGCAATTGCTTTCTTATGATTTTTAAACATATCGATAAGTCAAGATTTTTCATCCGCTTTTAAGTCCTTTGCAATGATGACGGGTAACTTCTTATTGTCTCCGAGGAAACGTATTCAAGATGAGACGGTAAATCCTTAAGCTCTAAATCCGGAGGATTGTCAATGGAAGGCTTAGTCAAATTCGGATCATTGTTTGTAATTTCCATAGAAGAAGGTGGAGAAATATGGTCCTCATTGAGAAGTTTCTCAATGGTACGAATGTCTTCTTCCCAATCGGTGGGAGAATCGTCATATTTTAAGTCCACATCCCCTAAACTTGCTTCAAATTCTTTCAAAAGAAAGTCACTTTCTCCAAATGGAGTCAATGAGGGAGAAATAAAATCCACGGTCTCAACATGAGGTAAATGAGAAATCCCGCTCTTACAAGCCTTGTGAAAATGTTCTTCACATGCTTCGTCGAGAACATCGATTAAATTCACGGGTTCGGGCTCATTGGGAAGTTTGGAAAGTTTACCCATGTCAAAGACGATTTTATCATCCCCTACCCTCATAATAAGTTCACCTGTGGCTACATCAATAAATGTACGCCCGATCCTCAAGAAGGGTCGTCGCACAATTAAGGGAACACGGGGATCCATCTCATATCGACTACAACGAAATCGGCGGGAAAGTGAATTTGTCAACTCCTACGAAAACATCCTCGGCTATCCCCACCGGATAAGCAACCAAACGGTTAGCTAACTCCAATGTCATTCGTGTGGGGACTAGCTCCGGTAGAGATAATTGTTTCCAAACGCTTAAAGGCATTAAGTTGACACTAGCACCTAGATCGGCTAGGGCCATACAATTCTCTACCCCGGGAAAGTTGCAAGGAATGAGAAAGCGATCCGGATCGCCAAGTTTGGTTGGTAATTTCCTTAAAAGAACCGTAGAGCAATTCTCATTAATTTGGGTTTTAGCAATATCAAGATGTTTTTCGTTGTCATTTATAAGATCCTTAAACCTTTTAGCATATATAGGCATGTGAGCGAGCGCCTCGGCAAAGGAGATGTTGAAATTCAATTGCTTAAACATTTTAAGAAAGTTTGAAACTTGAATATCATCCTTGTTCCTTCAACTTCTCTTTCCTCAACCTTGAAGGATAAGGTATGTCGGGTTGAGAGGAAGGCTTTGGAATAGAATTCTCACTCACATCCTTTGGTGGTGGAGGGGTGGGGTTGGAAGGTGAAGGAATTAGTGAAGGTTGCTCATTATTCTTTGTCACAATCACCGGAGTAGGTTTAGGAATCTTAGGTTCCTTATGGCCTTTTCCACTTCGGGTGGTGATTGCTTTCATCTCCCCTCTTGGATTAGCAATGGTGTTACTCGGAAGAGAACCCGAAGCAGAGGGTTGATTACTTTGGAAAAAACTAGCCATCATATCCCTTAATTCATTCGTTAGATTTCTTAAAGAGTTTCGCATGTCATTCCTAAGCTCGGCTCGAAGATCATTCCCTTGTTTAGCCATGTCACCTTTCAAGTTAATAATTTGGCTCTAAAGATTCTTCACCAGCGCGTCATTAGTCCTCATGTAAGTTTTGACCTCGTGATTAAATGTCGTGGGTTGGTTGGGAGGGGGAGCTTGGTAAGCGGGTGGTTGATATATGGGAGGTTGGTAAACTTGATTATTTCCTTGAGGTGGATATGGGTTTCTTTGGGTTTGATAGTGAGTAGGAGCTCGAGGTTGGATTTGATTGTTACGATTGAGGTTGTTTTGGTTTTGAGTAAGAAAATCGGGTGGTGAGAGAAAATTGTTTGAACGATAACTTAGCAAATTGCGGTCACCTTGAGGACGTGCTTGATAGCCTCCCGTGGAAAAGTTACCGTTAGCCGCATACACGTTTTCCGGATTGTCATGAGTAGACGGATAATCGGTGTATGAATGAGGACCTCCGCAAGTCTCACAAGAAAGTGCAACACCTTTAACTTGTTGAAATTGGTTCGTAGCCATGGTTAAGAAATTTTTGTTCATCTCGGCTAGTTGGCGGGTGAGTTGGGTGAGTTCGGCTATCTCGGGGTTTGATGAAGTAGAATAAACATTGACCCTCGGGTTATTTCTTGAGGATGCAGATGAATCCCAATTTTTGTTATGAGTGGTCATGTTCTCGATTATCTCTCAACACTCCTCGGGTCTTCTTTTCGTAAACGTACCACCGGCGGCGGCATTAATCGTATCACGATCACGAAAAGTTAAACCGTTGTAGAAAGTATCAATTAGATTGACGGTGTAACACCCCCAAATTACCACGCAGCAGAATACCACATTGGGGTGCTACTAATAGCACATCACATACAATCATATACAACGACCTCAAATGAGACGTTAAAAATATTATACAATCTTGTCCAAAAAGTTTCCCAACCCAATATATATAAAATCAGAGTAGCGTTGGTCCCAAAAACCGTTAACAATCACAATACATTAAATGCTTAAAAGCAGTTTATTCACTTCATAGGATGGAATAGTAAACAAAGATTTAGACAAGTAAGCACCAACTTTGTCCTCACATGCTCCGCTGCTATCCATCTTGATTACCTGAAATACATGTGTAAAATCATCAACACAAAGGTTGAGCAAGTCTATATGTTTTACAAATTATTTGAACACAAGTAAAGATTATAAGTTTGTGGCATGCTTAATAAGCATCGAATAATAATTTGCATCAACAATAATAATTGTATTTAGCATAAATTGCAATAAGCTCATGGAACCGAGCCCTTAGACACTCCCTTTAGAGGTCTGATAAGACAGGAGATTTATTAATTGTCATTTACCTCCAGATTATTGGTTCATTGTCGTATACCCGACTTCTCAATACAATATGTTCAAACAGTGTGGAGGTCGGGTGTAAGCTTCTGTGACAAGTCCACACAAACTGAACCTGGGCGACTGATAGGTGTGAAAACACCCATCCTTTTTACCACTTAATTACAATAATAACCGAGCCAAAACGTGTATTTTATGTCATTTATGTCGGAATTATGCGTGGTTTGTGTTTCTGTTGTAATTTAGGACGAAAAGGTGAAAAGTGGAGAAAACACGGCATTCACGGGCTTTTATCGAAGAAAAAGACGAAAGATGAAGTCGAAAGATCAAGAGTGGAAAGAGAACGGAAGTCCAAGACCAATTCTGAAGATTTATCGAAGAAAAAGTCAAAAGACGGAAGTTTACTAAAAAGCCGAAAAACTCAAGTCTAATTTATTGAAGATTACAAGGCGAGTTTGAAGAAATCCCAAGAAAAGTCCAAGTATTAAGAAGATTAACTAAAGATTAAGAAGATCAAGGACTCAAGTGTGCAATTAAGAGAAAGAAGAAAGAGGGAGGAAGCTTCCTAAGCTCCTCCCTAATCTCCCTATAAATACCAACCAACCTCATTTGTTGAGAGGTGTTGGTGGCTTGACAACCCATCCTTCCACCATTTTCATTTTCATGTTCTTTAATTTTATGCACCTTAATTTCATGTAATGCACCTTTAATTCTCTTTTAATTTCAAGTAAGTTTCCATTTAATTGATGTTAATCTTTACTTTATTGTTAATCTCCTTCTTCCTTTCTTGCTTGATTTGTTCTTAATCTTTGAGTTCATGTTCTTGAGTTTTCTTATTTTCAATCAAGTGGGTTTTGATTGATTTGGCTTTGTTTGTTAGTTTTGATGATTTGTGTTGATTGATTATTGTTAGTTGATGTTTATTGGTTGTTTTGGTTTAATCTTTTGGTTTGATTTGTTTAGATTTGCTCAAATCCGTGTCCCCTGTTTACTCGTCTGCTTTACTGTTCTTGCCCAGAAATCTTTCCGAATAGCTGCTTAATTTTGTCCTTTATTCGGAATATTGGTTATTCCGAATGGTTTGATTTCTTGTTTCCCTATTCGGAATATCTTAATATTCCGCATAGGAAATCCTATTCGGAATATCTTAATATTCCGCATAGGAAATCCTATTCGGAATATCTTAAATATTCCGCATAGGAAAACTTTCCGCATAGACTTAATTTTTCCGCATAGACCTACTTTCCGCATAGACAATTTTATTCCGCATAGCTTTACATTCCGCATAGCATTACATTCCGCATAAGGGAACTTTCCGAATAGAGTTTTTAGTTTTAGTTTTTAAACTTTACTTTTTCCCGCCTTTTCCTTATTTGCACTTTTACTCGCTTCCCTTTCTATTTAAGTTTTAAATTTGAGTTATTTACTTTTATTTGCCTTTTAAATTTCTCGTCATTTATTTCCCGTTAAGTTTTAATCTTTCATTATTGTGTCCTTACTTTATCTTTAATTGTTTCAAGTCTTTATTTTTAATTAGTTTTAGACAACGACAACCCTTTTATTTGATTCACCAAGAACAACTAATCTCACACAATTAACCCGAGATCAATTCGAAGAGATACCGAGAAAACGAACTTTTCAACTAGTAAAAATCCTTACATTAAAATGGCGCCGCTGCCGGCTCTTTTTGTGAAGATCGAAGGTTTTTTGTGAGTGACGCGTTGGCTTTTGGGATCCGTTCACTCGTGAACGTTATTTTTCGTGTCAAATATTTTCAAAAAAATCCAAAAACATTTGAAAAATCTTTAAAAAGCATTTCTTTTTCAAAGTTTTGCACCAAAAATATTCTTCTTGCTTATCTATCTTTCTTTATGGATTTTTATGTCCATTGTGTCGGGTGTGGGAGACAACTGTACGGGAACGATTCTTGTCAATGGTGTACATGTGAGCGGTGCGGAAACGATATCGACAACACACAATTCGGATTTTGTCCTTTGTGCAACTCGACTAATTCGTCCTTTTTGAACCCACCTCCTATTCCCACGTGCACCTATTGTGGAAGCGATTCTCATTGGCATATTTCGTGCCCGGTTCCATACCCGTATGATCACGGGCAAGAACCGGGGTACAATTATGACTATGATAATAGCTATCCACAAGACGCACCCAGTCTTTCTCCTCAACCGTTCTACAACAACTGTGGGGGTCCTCACGATACTTCCTATTGTCAACCAATGAATTATTATGAGCAAAATCCGTGTCCTCCGTTTTCTTCACCTATGGATTATTATGAACCACACCCGGTTTCTAATTCTTCCCAACCGATGAACTACTATGAGCCACAACCATGCTATAATTCAGGTTTTCAACATTTTGAGCCCCCACATCACACCCTCAATCATCAATCCAATGAGCAAACTAGTCTTGATCAACAACTCACTTCTTTAAATGGCATTCTAGAAAGTCTAGCTCAACTCCGAGCTGACTTACATCAGGAAAGGCAACCGTTCCTTGATGTGGACGAAACCTTGAAAACCACCGACACCTTTTTGAGCCAATTTCGTCGTTTTCCCTTCTTTTCTACACCAAAATGTTTAATTACAGCGTGGGATAGAATCGGTGAAATTGAACATACTCGGGGCGATGAACAACAAAAGTTGCTGCATGAGCTTCTTAAAGATGTGGAGGTTATCAAGGAAGAGTTAGCCGACTATGTCACTCCTAACTGGACTCGTCCCATCTATTATGATGATGACGACGACGATGATGTCTACACTTTCAACCAATCTTCTGAAGTTGCTGCTCCTACTGTCGATGTTCCTACTGCATCTAAGGATCTAGATTCGTTGAATGAGCTTAGTGATGTTGGTCTCGACAAAGTATTGGATGATGAGGTTTGTGACTTACCTGCTATGGAGCCTGAGGACGACATTGCTCTTACGGATGAGGTCGATCCCAGTGATGACGATTCTTCTCTCTGCTATGAAAATTTCACTTTTGAAATTTCTCAATCTCCACCGGGAGATGCAGACGATGACGATTTATTCTCTCCGGTTTACGAGAAGTTCATCGATGAACTTGATCTTGTGGATGAGGTGGAAGACGTGCTTCTCCGCGATAGATTACGGGAAGTTCATCTTCTTATTGCTCAAATCGAAGAGTTGACTTCTCCTTCTCTTTTCAAATCTTTACCTCCATCTATTCCTCCTACCGTTGAAGATAATGACCCATTGCTGGAAGAAATTGACATCCACTCCATCCCTCCAGGTATTGATGATTATGACACGGAGGGGGACATTATTTTTGATAATTTGCTACTTGAAGGTATTGTCCCAAGTTCCCCTCCCGAGCACCTTTCATCCTCTCCTTTAGAGACTATCCCGGAGGATGAGTGCTTTGACCCGGGAGGTGACATTGATTATGCTATAATTGATAACAATACGGCTTTGCCGCTTGCTCAGCATCCATTGTCTTTGGGGGAGGACAATGTGCTTACTCTACCCAACCCACCTCCCGTGGATCTTGAATTCACATACTTCTCGTATGTCGAAAGGGTTTTTCTCCCATTCAAGACTTATCCCCCCGCCTCTCCTTTGTTGATGTCAACCGGGAACGAGGACAAAGTCTTTGATCCCGGTATCACATTAGAGGTTTCCCCATGGACTATTTAATTCGGGGACGAGTCAGGCTCGTGACTCGGTTAATATAAACAAGCGCTTTTTGGGAGGCAACCCAATTATCTATCTATTTTCACCATAAGTGTAGGGGGGATCCCCGTGGTGTTTCTTGCTTTCTTTCTTATCATGTGCAGGGATTAGAGCTTCAAAGACACATTCTTGATGACTTTTGACGAACCATGATTCCGTGTTCCCTTCTTCCCGGTTCTATCCTAAACTCTTTTCGATTCACTATTTTATATTTCTCAATATTAAAATAGGAATCTCTTTAGTCGTCTTTTCCTTAGCAAGATCTAAACAAAGCGCACAATGTCATAAGTGTAGGGGAGTTTACTCCCACATGCTTAAACATTGAGGACAATGTTTATATTAAGTGTAGGGGGGACTTCTATCGAAGTTAAGTGGTCATTTCCTTGTATTTGCCCTCATTTTAACCGGAAAATCGACTTTTCGGCATTTTTCAAAATTTTTAATCTACTTTTGCCTAGTTTAGTTCCCATTATTTTTGCTATTTTTCTCTTATTTTAATAAAAATGGTTTTAGCAAGTTTAGATATCTTAGATATATTAGGCCCGTTGTGAATATTTTGACTCAACCCGAGTTTACTTATCCGAGTTCACTCTAGCTAGTATCCTTAACCATGTAGACCTTAATTGGTTTATTAGGCTAAGCATCCACGAGTCTCATTACTTGAGATTTTAAATTGTGGAGGACGAGAAATGATAGAGTTGGTTACATGTTTGGTATTCTCTCATTAACTTATGTGAGTTAATTATGATCTTTTTCTCCCATCACTTGCTAATAATTTATCTGCAATAAGTAAGGTCGTACGATTTGAAAAGTTACTTAGCTTCTAGCCCAAGATCGTTTAAAAGTTGCTCGGTAATGATAAGAGTTCATAGCCAAGGCATAACTTATGAAGCGGGGCGCGAAGATTGGCGAGTCCAAAAAGGCCCTAACAAGGCATGAGGATTCCATTTTATTGCTGAAGATCCAAAGTGATGTGAAAAGCATTATTCCTAAAGTCAATATGAAGGATCAAGACTCACGACGAAAAGCAATCAACTCCCATAAGGATCATGGAGAAGTCTATCCGAAAAGACCCTAACAAGGTATGAGGATAAATAAATCCAAGTCCGAAAAGGAGGCGGATCGTTGTATCTCAAAATCCCAATTAGAGATTGAAGAAATAATCATGAAGTCGTGGTCAACAAAGTTGGAGTACCCCTCAAAAGTCTCCAAGTGAAGAAACTCTATTATGATGAGAAGACCATTATCTCAACAACGTCTCTCGAAGATATGAAGTATGAAGTACATGCCAAATATCGGCCCGAGAATGGTCTCAAATCGTGAACCAAGTTATGCCAAGATATGAACTTTTTGATATCCCGAGAAGCAGTTTTAAGAGATTTTGTCCTTTAGCTAACTATTGATCAAATCGTCCTACTTTGCTTTCAGCCTTAATAAACTATCGAAATAAGTCCAAAAAATGCATCTTCATGATCATTCTAAGACAAAATTAAAATATAAGAGATACACCTAGGAATAAGGGAGTTTAAGCAATTAATTGAACCACATGAGTAAATGTTTGTTATGCTAACTTGTACTAACAATGATCTTGTTTTTAAGCTTGGCATGGGGAACGTGAAATTTGAGGGTGATGAACATTCATGACACACAAGCCCTAATGTAAGTCTTAGATTTCTTTACAAGTTTCTTCCTTGTTGCATCTTGTTATTTTCTATCTTTTTGATTTTCCTTAGTTGTTTAATAAAGGCCAAGGTAGGTTGATTATGATGGAAAGTGTAAACCTTGCTTTATCACTAAGCATTGCATGAGGGCATTGCAATGGTTAAGTGTAGGGGATTTGATAGGTGTGAAAACACCCATCCTTTTTACCACTTAATTACAATAATAACCGAGCCAAAACGTATATTTTATGTCATTTATGTCGGAATTATGCGTGGTTTGTGTTTCTGTTGTAATTTAGGACGAAAAGGTGAAAAGTGGAGAAAACACGGCATTCACGGGCTTTTATCGAAGAAAAAGACGAAAGATGAAGTCGAAAGATCAAGAGTGGAAAGAGAACGGAAGTCCAAGACCAATTCTGAAGATTTATCGAAGAAA
Organism: Glebionis coronaria; assembly: GCA_025667525.1. NCBI lineage: Eukaryota > Viridiplantae > Streptophyta > Magnoliopsida > Asterales > Asteraceae > Glebionis > Glebionis coronaria. The sequence continues at coordinate 166,448,901 of CM046882.1, read as the reverse complement.
AAGTCAAAAGACGGAAGTTTACTAAAAAGCCGAAAAACTCAAGTCTAATTTATTGAAGATTACAAGGCGAGTTTGAAGAAATCCCAAGAAAAGTCCAAGTATTAAGAAGATTAACTAAAGATTAAGAAGATCAAGGACTCAAGTGTGCAATTAAGAGAAAGAAGAAAGAGGGAGGAAGCTTCCTAAGCTCCTCCCTAATCTCCCTATAAATGCCAACCAACCTCATTTGTTGAGAGGTGTTGGTGGCTTGACAACCCATCCTTCCACCATTTTCATTTTCATGTTCTTTAATTTTATGCACCTTAATTTCATGTAATGCACCTTTAATTCTCTTTTAATTTCAAGTAAGTTTCCATTTAATTGATGTTAATCTTTACTTTATTGTTAATCTTTACTTTATTGTTAATCTCCTTCTTCCTTTCTTGCTTGATTTGTTCTTAATCTTTGAGTTCATGTTCTTGAGTTTTCTTATTTTCAATCAAGTGGGTTTTGATTGATTTGGCTTTGTTTGTTAGTTTTGATGATTTGTGTTGATTGATTATTGTTAGTTGATGTTTATTGGTTGTTTTGGTTTAATCTTTTGGTTTGATTTGTTTAGATTTGCTCAAATCCGTGTCCCCTGTTTACTCGTCTGCTTTACTGTTCTTGCCCAGAAATCTTTCCGAATAGCTGCTTAATTTTGTCCTTTATTCGGAATATTGGTTATTCCGAATGGTTTGATTTCTTGTTTCCCTATTCGGAATATCTTAATATTCCGCATAGGAAATCCTATTCGGAATATCTTAATATTCCGCATAGGAAATCCTATTCGGAATATCTTAAATATTCCGCATAGGAAAACTTTCCGCATAGACTTAAGTTTTCCGCATAGACCTACTTTCCGCATAGACAATTTTATTCCGCATAGCTTTACATTCCGCATAGCATTACATTCCGCATAAGGGAACTTTCCGAATAGAGTTTTTAGTTTTAGTTTTTAAACTTTACTTTTTCCCGCCTTTTCCTTATTTGCACTTTTACTCGCTTCCCTTTCTATTTAAGTTTTAAATTTGAGTTATTTACTTTTATTTGCCTTTTAAATTTCTCGTCATTCATTTCCCGTTAAGTTTTAATCTTTCATTATTGTGTCCTTACTTTATCTTTAATTGTTTCAAGTCTTTATTTTTAATTAGTTTTAGACAACGACAACCCTTTTATTTGATTCACCAAGAACAACTAATCTCACACAATTAACCCGAGATCAATTCGAAGAGATACCGAGAAAACGAACTTTTCAACTAGTAAAAATCCTTACATTAGCGACTTCCCCCATAGATCTATTAATTGTACTAGCGGCTAGCCCATCATAAGCTAGTTAATGGTCCATAATTGAGGCTTTAACAAAGGCAATCACTTAGTGCAATTCAAAGGCAACAACGGGTCCATTCATAGAGGGACAAGCATACCATAAAAAACTTGTGTTCTAAGTTTATGAAAAACATGTATTCCCCCTCGCGGGTTTAAAAACCATTTACAACATAGTAAAAAGCGAGGCTATAGACTTACCTTAGATGGGATACGAAGCTAGTAGTAGTAGTGATCGCCGAAGTGAAGATGCCTCCCAAATATATACACATCAAAAGCCGCCACCTAACAAATAAGGTGCGCGCTTAGCAACATACTTGAGTATTTCAAATCATACTTAGTATAATAAAATCAATGACTCAAAATAGTATGTACATAGACATGACCAATCAATGCAAGTGATTCCTTCTAACTCCACGACAAGTACTAGCTTTCCAAGACTAGCACCTTCGATATTGATCCATCTCAAGATGCCAAATCAATACGGTTCAAGTACCCTAAATGGGTCTCCAATCTAAGAATATACACTCTCACGCATTACTTATATTCTTTTAGAACTTTGAGAAGCTAATAGATTAGCCTCTCGTCTCAAAATATAACGCGAGGTTAAGTACCTCCCAAAAAATACTCAGCCGGTACTTACCAAAAGTACACGCTATTTTACCATACCAAATCAACTCTGTTTTTGACGAAACTTGGTGACAAACTCATTTATAATCTGTAGAAGACTCAGTTTAAATTTCATCAAATGATTCACATTTTAGAACCACCTGCTCGATACATCTTTAGACATTAAAAACCGGACAGTTTTGCTCACTTGTATCGTAAAACCATTTTGACTTCCTTAACCAAAACCATTTACAAAAACGACACTTGACTTTGAAAATAGATTCAAAATGCTAAGTTTAGAACCCAACAACAGCCTATAATCAGTTTTAAAACTCAAACTTATAGTCCCCGAGATTCGATCCAAATATCGACAACAATTTCGTATTGTGTCAATACTCGTCTCCCGGTACACGAATATTCAAACTAGCATAACTTTTGACTCGTTAGGAGTTAAAAGCTCTATCTTATATCGAGACGAGCGTCTAGACGACTACTACAACAATATTTATTAATATAAAACTTTATCCAACATTTACTGTACAGAAATCGGCCTTAAACCTACTGATGTAAATCACCCATTTAAAAATCACATCTACAACCGTTTTGACCCATTTTTAACATCATCTACACCTCAAATAAGTTATACCCGTCATTCCTAACACCTCATATCATTCCTAAATCACTAGAATGATCCATCCTTTCAAAACCTATATCAAAAACATAACATGCAACACTTTTAAAATCAATTATAATAATAATAACACATGCTACAACAATAAAAATAGATCAAACATTACTTGATCATCTTGAAAATCTTAAAAAAAAATAGTTGATGCATGTAACTAAAAAGAATACCAAAATGATCTCCTTTTAATTCTAAACATGGGACTTTGTTTAGTTTTTCTTGAATCAAGCTCAAATTAAAATGGTGATGGTGTTTTGGTGCTATGGATGTCACGACAAAGAGAGGAAAAAGAGGGGAGAGAAAAAAAGTTTGCATGTGTGTTGTTTTGTGAGAGATTTTTGGTTTATATATGGTGGGAGGAGGGTAGAAATTGCAATTAGTGCATTCTTTTGGACCAAGTTGTAAATATTAGTTAAAAAGCGGGACATGACTATTAGTCAATTTTATAAATATTTACGAGAGTTGGGTTTTGTCCCGGGTTCATAAAAATATAAATCTCGTTTGTTAAATCGTTCGTTTTAATAATTAAACGCACACAAAACGAAATAATAAAATTCGACTCGACTTAATACGTAATGAAATAAAAATTTCAAAAATATCAAATATCAAAATACTCGATACTAAAATATAATATTTGGGCATCCATTGGCATCGCGATCACTATTAGTACTTTTCATCGTCACAACAATTAATTATAGTCACACATTATCGGTTTCAACTAAAATCGTCAAATATAATAATACTCATCATTACTTAGAAATTACAATTCCGTTATATAATTAGGATAAAATAATGACGTCAAGTTCGGATTATTACATCCTCACCACCTTAAAGGAGCGACATCCCGGCGCTCACCTCGCCTCATATTCGTATTGTGTTCCACTAGGAAAGATAAGGGAACTTTCTTCTAAAGAAGCTCTCACGATCCCACTTGAACCTTGATCCACGATCTCCACTGGTTCTTCTTACAAAACACAACTTGTCATCAAGTTGTATCTCACCAAAAGAGGATGAATAATTCCTTATCTACCAATCACTCCCTCAAGTTCGACACATGAAATTTTTTATGAATTACACGAAGCTCATTCGAAGACAAGAGTAGACGACAGGACCTTCGGGTAAGTCTAGTCAAAAGGAAGGTTTCAACTTAAAGGATATCCATTGGCAGGATAGCCATGGACATACATCAAAAAGAACTAACAAGCAAAACATATTTTCGTCATCGGAGTGAGCTCACACTCAGATCCATACTCAAAAGATAATACAAAGACACCATCTCACTTCTGCTGATGCACATTAGAGTGTCAATAAACATCGCCGTTCAAAATCAAAAAGATATTACATAATATGTGTTCTCCATGATCGGACGTCATCGGATGATGCCGTCTCAAGTTCTCACAACTTACGATCATTAGTGTAACACCCCATTCTGATAAGTGGAATGTCACACGTAATTATGGCGTGTCATCAAAGCATGCAAGGTAATATGTAGTAAAACATACATGACCATAGGGAAAACCGGAATCAAACATCGGTTCCCAAACATAAGCCCAAAACATAACAAAGTAAATGAACTGAATGAAAGACTAAACAAGCATAAATATATGAAGGAAACAGGAGAAGAAGTCTATGGCAGCTTCCATCCTATGCATGTCCTCCAAATGCTCGAGTCTTGGGTACCTGCCGTTTTGGGACATGGAAAGGAAAGTAACGGCTGAGCAAAACGCTCCGTGCACGGATATACAATATAGCATGAAGTAGGATAAGCATGTAACATATAACAGCGGAAGACTAAGTTCTGAGTAGACTGGTTAAGTATTGAGAAAACTGGTTTTATAGTTTGAAAAGCCTTATGTTTATCTCATGAAAACTGTTTTAATATATATATACCATAGCCCATATAGGTCATGAAAAGGTCACGTGCATGAATACTTGGAGGGGTGACCTCATCATGCTGATTAGAGGGGATGCCTCTAATTAATATACTGGTTTGGGTAGGAGGGATCAACTCCTTGTGAAGGATGCAAGGCACACACCACATTCACCATGATATACTGAATAAAACATGTAAATAGGATGCACCCATACGCCCCACATGATATAATAATATGGCCAAAACTGAAAGGGACGCCACGAGCAATCACTCCGCCGTGGGGAAGTCATAACATTGGTGCCTCCAATGTTATGGTTATGGTACCTCCATAACTAGGTGAAACTGGTCATGCTTGTATATGGCTATAGATTATGCTAATTAAACATAAGCAGTTCAAAACAATAAAACAAATACTGGGAAAACAGTTGGCTGCATACGGGGAAATCCTAATAAGGAAAGAATGTCCATACTGAAAGGACGGGAATCCGTACCTCAAGTCCAGTGAATGAACGGAAGAAAGACTCCTACTTCTGGATCACTAACGCTACATGAATACACACGTGTATAAGTATCGAATCACTGATTACGTACTGGGTTTTATGTCTCACCTTAGCTTACTTTGTGTGTTTTAGGTCATGGTTTACTGTTTAAAGCCTTAAACTGTGTTTATCTTGTATTCTAATTAATCTGATTAAGTATTACTGGTATTTCATGTATTATTATACTTACTGTGTAATAATAAGTAACTTTCCAAAAATAGCAGGTTTCCAAAAATAGAAGGTTTCCAAAAATAGAAAGTTTCCAAAAATAGAAAGTTTCCAAAAATAGAAAGTTTCCAAAAATAGAAAGTTTCCTAAAATAGAATTTACTGCTTAATATAGATTAGTTTCTAAAAATAAAAAGTTTCCAAAAATAGATCAGCGCCTTAATTAAATAAGTTTCCATATATAGAAGGTTTCCATGATTAGATTAGCTGCCGGAAATAGATAGATTTCCATATATAGAAGGTTTCCATTAATAGATTAGTTGCCTTATTTAATTAAGTTTCTATAAATAGAAGTTTCCATAATTAGAATTAAGCTGGTTACATAAGCTAACATATAAGTCTAAGTGTTTATAAGCTTATTTCTTAAGTCATATGATATAGTGTATAGTTTAATTATTATTTCATGTATTTAATTAAACTATAGGTTAAGCATTTTAATTAAAGTATAACATGTTTTAATTAAAATGGAATAAATTACTTAGGTTAAAATGTGTATTATTATGTATTAATAACATAACCTAAGTCATGTCTAAATTAATTAATTATAGGCATGTTTTAAATAATTAATTAATTATAACTCATAACATAAAATACTTAGGTTAAATTAATATCATGCTAAATTAATAATTAAAAATAACCTAAGTCATGGTTTAATTAATATCTCATGTTATTAATTAATTTATATCCTAAGTTCATAATTCATAAAATTAACATGTAGCATAAATCATGATTTAACCAACGAACCGTGAACCGGGCATGAAATCGACACCGTACCCCGAACCAAATCAGGGTTCCCCTTGGTTCCTTGCTGCCGTGGGACCCACACCACCAAACCGGGACCATATGGTCTCGGTGGTGGTTTCTAAGCCAAGCCGTGACCCCCTTGGGGCACGGTCTAGGCGTCGGCTAAACCAAACACCCGTAAAACACCCTTTTGATTTTACCTCTTAACCAAATACATGTTTATTTTATGTTTTTAAAATAGGTTTTAAAAACATCATGTTCTTAATCAATTTTACCAAATCTGTGACAATCCGTCAATTTATGATTGATATTTTATTCTCAAATATATTTGAAAACATTATTTTAAAGTTACAATATGAACTCACTTATTTTTGGGAATTAATTTGGATTTACGTCTTGAAGTAGCGTCGACTACGTCTAAACCGGAGGATTCAACGTTACGTGCTTACGTTTACATACACCGTTTTTGGTGACAGTCTGACATTTCAGGAAAATAAATTTATTCGTGAATATTATTTTGGAATTTAAATTTGTGTTGGTTCATAAACTCACAAATTTACGAGAAGAGATTAGGACTTACGTGCATAATTTAACGTCCTTTACGACTAAATCGGAAACCTTAGGATTACGTATTTACGTTTTTGAACTCCGTTTTTGATGAGACAATTTTTATTAGATTTGTTTTGTGCCGTTGATTCATAATTTATAAAAACGTTTTTCGTAAAACGACCCGAGGGCACGTAAATCGAGGAAACTAGAATCGATGAATACCCGTAAATTAGTGGGATGAGACAAGTATACACTTGCCCCACCCCACTCAAAGGGATGGCTAAACAATGGACACCCCACCTCATGAGGTGTCAAACTTGTAGTAAACAAGTTACACTTGTTAAGCTAACTTAAACAAGTTAGATACACACCAACAAAAACCACTAGCACTAAACCATTTCCTTTCATTTTTCACATGCAAACCACCATTTTTCTCTCCCTTGCTCTCTATATTTCGTCCCATATCCACCATAAACAACCCCCATTTGATCTTGATTCAACCATAAATCATATGTATAATTTACATATGATGAAAACCCATTGAAGTTATGAAGATTGGAGGTGATCTTAACATGTAAAAAGGAGTTTTCAAGGGAGTTTGGGGCTGATTTCTCAAGGAGTTTTCATGAAGAACAAGGGCTGATTTTTGGAGGAATCTACAAATACTTGGTGATCCTAGAAGTGGTGTTGATATCTCATAAGATTGGTTACCCAAAACCATGTCTTGTTCATCCAAAAGCTCATCATTTCATCACTTTGGTGGTATAAAGATTGTTCTCCCCATCCTCTTGTTATTTTGATTATGTAATCATGTATTTTCTTTATTATTGTATATGTATATGATGATAAAAATGTTGTGTGGGGATCAAGTGTTGATAAATATGATTAAAGAGATGAAAACCATAGGTAATAAGGTTAAAATCTTGCTAAATATGATGGCTGTATAAAAACAGTAACTAACCACATGTTAAACTGATAAAGTGGCAAAGTGGAAACAATATACAGTAAGTATAAGATGTCATACACATGTGAGAGTTGTACATGCAATGGAATCATTATAATGAGTGAGATATGATCAAAACAAGATGAGTGTGCTAATCTGAATATGCTGTTTTGTAGGGACTGTTAAGCATAGATAAACTTAAAATGAGCAGTAGCTATAACTAAGTTAATTGTAGCACATAATATGAAGTTCATGCCATCCAAAAATGAGCTTCTAATTCATTGTAGAACTCTAGATATGATAAAAATGGTGAAGATGAAAATAAAAATCAGATTTTGAAAAATTAATGTTTATTACTATTATATAAGCACTCAAATTATATAGTATAAAATGAGAAATTAAAACCCACTAACTTATGAATTTAATTTATATAAATATGTATAAGGTTAAATAAATGGATAAGTTATAAAAATGGTAGTGGAATAATATTTATAAGTTATAAAAACTATAAACTTGATTTTTACGACTTTTTCGACTATTACCGTAAAATTAACGTTTTTCGCCAAATAAAACTTAGACGATCAAACCCGTCTAATGTAAAGTTTTTAAAAGTCATATACTGATATGTAAGTATCTAATACAAGTAAAAACCGATAAAACCCGAACAATAAAACATACGGACATTAACGGGCTAAGTTAACATTATTGGACTAATAATACAACAAAATGGGCTAAAACACTTATAAACTTATTTATTGGGCTTAACCCATTTGGTCCCAACATGTAAAATATAAAACTGATAAGACAAGTATGAAAGGGATTAATACAAGTTAATAAACTTATAATAGGCTTATTGGACCTAAGACACGTAAATAGGTAAAACTAGTAAACTAGCATAAACGTTACCAACACATAACGCTAAAATGAGTAAACGAGAATATGTAAACCCACTTAATCATCATATATATAAAATCATCATATGTATACATAATTGTTATTTTTATAAAGTCATTGGACAAACGTCTAAGACCGATTATTATTTATATAGGTTTCCGTGATTGAAGCACGTACCGTACGTCCGAATTGCCGATAACCCGCCTTCCCACATCAACGTGAGTTCATAGCCTCGCACTCTTTTAAATGTTTTTATAAATGTTTTATAAACCCGCTAGGGAGATTACATGTTAGTTTTTTTAAATAGGACACCATTTGTCCCAATTGTTTGTTTATTGATTTTGGACCCGAATGATTGAATGACCCGATTGTATGACCTGATAAATGATTAAAGGACCCGATAGATGAAACTAAATGGATTATTAAAGTTAGGTTATGTCACTAAAAGTCCCATTAGCATGAATTGTGAACTACCGGGATTTGGTAGACGCTTATGCATTTAATAGTACTATTTGGGGACGATCACCCCAGTTCGCGCCTTGACGATTGATCCCCGTCGTGCCACATTGATTGGTAAGCGAATTTATGTATGAGAAGATTTCCATAGCTTGACCTTTGTGACGACGCGCTACTTTAGATGGGCAAAATTGGTATCGGGTTAGCTACCCGTTGTTGGTTTAGTAAGGTAACAATGTCATGCGGCTTATAATAATCCAAATTAACGAAATACTAATAGACGCTCCGAATTACGTTGTATTGCCTGACTAGCAATACAAGCTCATACTATTGATATTATGTTCGTGTTTTGGTTTTCATAACCATATTCATATAACGGTTTTTATTTTCATACAACGTTATAAGACGTATTGTATGATGTTTTTACGACATTGGCTCGTATAATGATTTTTAAGGAAAATGCCTATATTATGATTTTCGATAAGGATTTGTATAAAATGACTATTGGCTATTTTATGGCCTATTAAAAATGATTTGTACAAAATGATTTTCAGTAATAATTTTATACTGATATTATACTGATGGATTTTATTAAACCCTATGAATTCACTCGGCGTTATCGCTGACCTTTTCTTTTAACATGTTTTATCTCAGGTACTTGAAGGTAATTCTCGGGAAGACAACAAGAATTCATGGCCCGCACTTAAACAATATTTTCCATTCAATTATTTTGTAAAACTTTGTATGAAATGTAATGACTTGGGACCGATGTAACTTTGATAATTATGAATGGAAATGATTTATTAATAAACGACGCGATTTTTATGCGTTGTCTATGATGTGAGTAATGTGCTATCCCGTAACACCAACTAGTCTTCCGCTGTACTGAGTTGTATAAATTTGGGGGTGTTACAGTTTGGTACCAGAGCTCTCGTTATAGAGAACGAAAGATTTTTAAAACCAAGGTTTTGAATAAAACTTTTCAAAATCTTTTAACTATAAACATTTTTCTAAAAATGTCTAAAATTCTTTTGACTATAACGGTGCCGAAGAATTCCCGAGTTACCGACAAGGCCAGACTGAGAAGTGTTATTTTAATATATATATAACTTGGATTATATATATATATATATATATATATATATATATATATATATATATATATATATATATATATATATATATATATATATGATGTAATTTTATTACATGATTGTTTGATGATTATTTTTATATTTATACGAGGTATTTATACGACGTAGATTGTCACAAGAAACCCTAACTCCCCTAGTAAATCAATCGAAGCTATTCTCGTAGGAATTCTAGCTATCCTAGATCTAAACCAAGTTGTGCATATTTATGATCCCAACAAATGGTTGATATTCGTAGAAATGTAGATATTAGTTGATCGTGATATTAAAAAAGAATTAGCGAGATTAAAACTGATATCGACGTCATGACGATCTTTCCTTATAGAGTGGAGTTTGACAAAACGTTATCACCTGGAAAGATGTCATCTGATTCGTTGTCATCCAATTCTTAAATTGAAATCGAAAGGGTGAATGTTGCATTTGAGGCTGTCATTGGAACCATTACCCAAAAGCCTCATGCCACTAATATCCCTCCGAGAAGTCTAGTTGAATGATAAAGTCATTTCATATTAATGACTCATTTGATAATTGTTGTGGTAAGAGCTAATAGGATTGGAAATTAAGTGTTGATTCATATCAAGCTTTTATTGCACTTTGAAGATCTAAGAATAAGATTGAAAGTATTGGAAAATGAGGTAGGATATCGAATTGAGTATAAATTGGTTGAAACTTGAATGAAGTAAAAATTTAACCTCTATGGAATATGAGATTGTTAAGAGGAAGTCATTAAGTCTTGTGATTGAATTATAAGGTTTTAATTGATTGTTGATTCGTGTTAAGTGTTGTTCCTAGGCCATTGTCTACTAATGAGGATGCCCAGTGTCCAAGAAATAAATTGAAGAAATCTTCTTCTGAATTGGGACCGATGGATCTTCTGGGACATGTGGAACACCTAATGACTCTTGTAGATTAGTATTCATTGTGGTATCTTTTAAAAATAATCCCTAACTTAACTGTGACATCAGTTGGTAGGATGAGTTCTGAGAATTGTATGACATAGTGACACGTATTGTGTTACGGTACAATTTTGACTTGTTTGTGATTAATGAAAAGACTATCTTTGATTGCTAAATCCTACATGTGTCGATGTTATCTATCCTTTATTGATTCATCCTAATGTTCGCATTAGTGATGCAACCATTGAACAAGTACTCATCTTGATTTGAGTTACGTTTTGAATCATTCTTCGTGAGTGCCATCGAGGTCTTGAACCTCATGATTATTTGGCTAAGCTCATTTCCTATCATATTGTAGTTAAGTTCTTGGTGAACAAGCTTTCATCACTCTTTTGCAGATCACTCATTGTTTTTATAAGATAAAACAGTATCAATTGAGGAAATTGAATTTTCATCACTATAAGGATTATTCAAAGTGAGATTTATAAGTGATTGTTATCAAAATGAGGTTATTTATAAAATACCTTGGAAAGACTTAATTGTTTTCATAACAAAGAAAATCATTGTAAATTTATTTTGATTCTTATTTAAGAATTAAGCATGAAAATGTTTTTATTATAAACATGATGATAAAATTTTGACGAACTGAGTATTGCATCGTTAATCTTGAAATTGTATATAGTTGCGCGCCTACATACAATTTTGAATGGACCATGCAAGACTGATTAGTAGTCACCATAAAACTAATGAATAAACACTACATTTTCTTTGAAGATTGTGAAAGATTAAATTTTATGAGATCTGCAAGAAGTAAAAAATAAGGACATAATGTTAGGGACACCTACATATGTGCCTGTAGCATCTATTCTTCTGAGTTGAATTTACTCATCTGTGGAAATTGTCTTTTTTGACAATTGACAATTCTTTCTTGTCCGATTCTCTCGTAGTAAGATTCTTAGGAAAAATATCTGATTACCGAGTGTTGATACCCGACTGGATGTATCGACGTTCCTATCATTTCTTTTGATTTGATTTCATTTGAATGACCTGGGTAACGATCTGAGGAGCTTTCGAATGCGTACTCAAATTATGAAAACATGGAATATATACATATTCATTAAATGTTTTCATCTGTATCTGATTTGAAATTCTCTCGCGTAGATTATGCGTTGACCTTACTCTTTTAATGGTAGTTGTGTCTCCATATATCCTTGAATTTGTGAAAGATTATGAATTATTATTAGTCTTTTGAGAAGTTCACATCTTATCGACGATAATGAAGCTGGAAAGTTAATAGTGCCAGTAGAATGGATAGATTGATTATGACATGACGACATTGTCTTAATTGATGGGAACTAGAGTAGAATTCCCCTAAATGATAAGATGTTGATTATCAAAAGTGATCTAAGTAATTCTTGATGGATGACCATATCCTGTATTTAGACTTGAAATTATACCATGAATGGTTGTGAATTAGTCATAGATATTATAATCTAGAAAGAACTTAACATGAAGGTATTAAAAGATGTTTATGTTATCTGAAACTTTAGGAGGTATTTGCTGGTGAATTACCGAGACTTTCGCCATTAAGGCAAGTTGAATTTGGTATTGATTATATTCCCAGTGCTGCACCTGTGGCATGTGCACTGTACGTCAGCACCATCTGAATTAAAGAAATTACCGTACAACTGAGAGAGTTGTCGGAGAAAGATTTTATTCTACCTAAGCTCGTCTTTATGAAGAGCTATGGTATTATCATTTCTTATATTTATTGATTACTGTGAACTGAGTAAATTGACAATCGAAAACGATATCCATAACTCGAAATGGAAGATTTATTCTATCCTTTACAAGGTTCTAGCGTATGTTCTAAAGATTTGATCCTCGGCATGGTTATCATCAACTTCGTGTCCGCGAAAAAGATTATCTATTCCAATCGCCACATCCAGAACTTGTAATGAACATTATGAGTTTCATGTTATGTTGTTTGGATTGACTAATACACATGTAGCATTCATAAATTTGGTGAATCACGTGTGTAGGCTGTAAATTGATAAATTCATGCTTGTGATCATTAAGGACCATTTGTTTGTTTATAAGTATAAGAAGGAGTTAATAATTATTTATAAACTGCCCTAAATTGGCCGAACAATGAAAACTTGTACCTTGAGTATTTAACATGTGATTAAAGACTTAATCTTTTACATTATTTGACCGTGTGATTAATAAGATAATGGAATCTATATTGACTCTTCAAAAATTAAGAGCCCTTTTAAGACTTTGGGTTTTACCACAAAGGAAGTGCAAATGTGTTTTGACAAATATTTTATCAAAAAGAACTTTTGAGGGATTATTCCCTTATACCCAGAACATTTAACTAAACTCCTGTTTAGGGGTAAATGTTCATGTATACCTCAAGACAACCTAAGATGGATTGAGGAAACCATTTAAACCATGACTTGAAGTTTGAAACGACAATTTTTGCTTTTCAACTAAGAAAATTTTGACCAAAGTATAAACAAATATTTTTCAAACATTTACGGATCTTATTAATAATTTTAATTATTTTCGATAAATCAACAAAAATCCTGTTAATTAAATTCAAATTTACTTTGAACATTTTATATAATTGGTCGAACTAAGAAATTTAAAATTTTTACGTTTACGTTTCATAAAAATTAAATAATTATTGTTAATTTACATGTAATAATTATCGACGCTTTAGACGTCGGATTGAGTAAAACAGATAAAGATAATAGTGAAGATGAAACTAAAACATAGAAGATATGAAGAAAGAATTTTAAATAAATACGGTTATGATATTTATTTCATCAGGAGAAAATGAATGTGGATACTGACACATAATATAGAAAAGATAACGAATCAATTAGGACATGTTCCTTAATAATGAAGGTGCAAAATAAATTGCCGAACGATATAAAAATAAACAATGTTTGTAAAAAGGGATAATATAAATTATAAAAGAGGTTCGCGGCTAATGTGAACCATTAAAATAGAGAAGCCGATAGCATTAAATGATTAAAAGTCCATTTGTGATTGTCTAAATATGGAGATTGTGAGATATAGTTATGTTGGAATTTGTAAGTATAAGTATTCTATTTATGTCATTTATGACTAAAAGTATCTTTGTTTGAAGAAGATGTACTGATGACAAATTATGAAGGCAGACATCGCCTCATACATTAGTAAACGTCTAGCTATTGCAAAGGTCACCATCTGAATTTGATTCGATTTGGGTCATCGTCAACAGACTGACCAAATCTACTAACATCATTCCCGTTAATGATAAATGCAAAAGATTTATGTAAACATAGTGTGCCTGTATCGAACATCTTTATCAAGATCCTCGCTTCGCATTGAATTTCTAGAGATTTGCTTAGAAATCATTGAGAACGAACCTTGATGAGAGTACTATGTACCACCCCAATCGAAGGGACGAGGTAAAGTAACGATACAAAATACTAGAAGTCTTATTTTATGTTTGAATGATTGACCTTTGGTAATGAACCGTATAATCGCTTTCCTTTGGAAAGATTATCATTGATAATTATCGTATTAGGATCGAGATCGAATCTTGTTAGGAACTAAATATTAGAGCATCTATAAGCAGGAGTTGAGATAAAGACATCCGACATACACCCATTGTGAGTTGGACATGCCTTTTAGGTTTAAGGTTTCCTATGATGGCGAACCTAACCTTACAAAATACCCAACCCGCGAGACCTGAAATGATTGTTGAAATTAGGATCTGATTATTGACTGCCGATAGTGGGCAAGAAGTTATGTGAATATGAAATGTAAATCTTGAAGTGTTAGATGGGTAGCGAAGTTATGCCAAAAATTTTAACCTTGGAGAAATGAATTAATGATCTGATAAATCATGGGATATAAGTCCCCGTTGTATGGGACCATTGAGATGATGTAAAAGATAGGTTTGAAAGGCATATAAGCTGGATCTACCCTAGGACTTCAAGAGCTGCGTGAATTATGATTCGTATATCGAACTTGATGGAATATCTATCAAGTGAGAATCTGATTGTTCTTAGTAGAGTTTAGATCGGCGAAAAGTTGCATTCATCAAAAACCCGTGAACATCATGGATAGAGAAAGTAAGTCAACATTAAGCCTGATCTTATTCCCGTAGTTATGTTTGATGAAACTCGCGTATTGTAATGAATTACACTTGTGAGAAAAGACCGAATGTGGAGGAAATACCCACATGGCTTTAACTCTATAAGAAGCGAGTAGTAAGATGATCTTTGAGGACAAAGATCCTGTTTAGGGGTAAATGCTGTGACAATCCGTCAATTTATGATTGATATTTTATTCTCAAATATATTTGAAAACATTATTTTAAAGTTACAATATGAACTCACTTATTTTTGGGAATTAATTTGGATTTACGTCTTGAAGTAGCGTCGACTACGTCTAAACCGGAGGATTCAACGTTACGTGCTTACGTTTACATACACCGTTTTTGGTGACAGTCCGACATTTCAGGAAAATAAATTTATTCGTGAATATTATTTTGGAATTTAAATTTGTGTTGGTTCACAAATTTACGAGAAGAGATTAGGACTTACGTGCATAATTTAACGTCCTTTACGACTAAACCGGAAACCTTAGGATTACGTATTTACGTTTTTGAACTTCGTTTTTGATGAGACAATTTTTATTAGATTTGTTTTATGCCTTTGATTCATAATTTATAAAAACGTTTTTCGTAAAACGACCCGAGGGCACGTAAATCGAGGAAACTAGAATCGATGAATACCCGTAAATTAGTGGGATGAGACAAGTATACACTTGCCCCACCCCACTCAAAGGGATGGATAAACAATGGACACCCCACCTCATGAGGTGTCAAACTTGTAGTAAACAAGTTACACTTGTTAAGCTAACTTAAACAAGTTAGCTACACACCAACAAAAACCACTAGCACTAAACCATTTCCTTTCATTTTTCACATGCAAACCACCATTTTTCTCTCCCTTGCTCTCTATATTTCGTCCCATATCCACCATAAACAACCCCCATTTGATCTTGATTCAACCATAAATCATATGTATAATTTACATATGATGAAAACCCATTGATGTTATGAAGATTGGAGGTGATCTTAACATGTAAAAAGGAGTTTTCAAGGGAGTTTGGGGCTGATTTCTCAAGGAGTTTTCATGAAGAACAAGGGCTGATTTTTGGAGGAATCTACAAATACTTGGTGATCCTAGAAGTGGTGTTGATATCTCATAAGATTGCTTACCCAAAACCATGTCTTGTTCATCCAAAAGCTCATCATTTCATCACTTTGGTGGTATAAAGATTGTTCTCCCCATCCTCTTGTTATTTTGATTATGTAATCATGTATTTTCTTTCTTATTGTATATGTATATGATGAATATATGATGATAAAAATGTTGTGTGGGGATCAAGTGTTGATAAATATGATTAAAGAGATGAAAAACCATAGGTAATAAGGTTAAAATCTTGCTAAATATGATGGCTGTATAAAAACAGTAACTAACCACATGTTAAACTGATAAAGTGGCAAAGTGGAAACAATATACAGTAAGTATAAGATGTCATACACATGTGAGAGTTGGACATGCAATGTAATCATTATAATGAGTGAGATATGATCAAAACAAGATGAGTGTGCTAATCTGAATATGCTGTTTTGTAGGGACTGTTAAGCATAGATAAACTTAAAATGAGCAGTAGCTATAACTAAGTTAATTGTAGCACATAATATGAAGTTCACGCCATCCAAAAATGAGCTTCTAATTCATTGTAGAACTCTAGATATGATAAAAATGGTGAAGATGAAAATAAAAATCAGATTTTGAAAAATTAATGTTTATTACTATTATATAAGCACTCAAATTATATAGTATAAAATGAGAAATTAAAACCCACTAACTTATGAATTTCATTTATATAAATATGTATAAGGTTAAATAAATGGATAAATTATAAAAATGGTAGTGGAATAATATTTATAAGTTATAAAAACTATAAACTTGATTTTTACGACTTTTTTGGCTATTACCGTAAAATTAACGTTTTTCGCCAAATAAAACTTAGACGATCAAACCCGTCTAATGTAAAGTTTTTAAAAGTCATATACTGATATGTAAGTATCTAATACAAGTAAAAACCGATAAAACCCGAACTATAAAACATACGGACATTAACGGGCCAAGTTAACATTATTGGACTAATAATACAACAAAATGGGCTAAAACACTTATAAACTTATTTATTGGGCTTAACCCATTTGGTCCCAACATGTAAAATATAAAACTGATAAGACAAGTATGAAATGGATTAATACAAGTTAATAAACTTATAATAGGCTTATTGGACCTAAGACACGTAAATAGGTAAAACTAGTAAACTAGCATAAACGTTACCAACACATAACGCTAAAATGAGTAAACGAGAATATGTAAACCCACTTGATCATCATATATATAAAATCATCATATGTATACATAATTGTTATTTTTATAAAGTCATTGGACAAACTTCTAAGACCGATTATTATTTATATAGGTTTCCGTGATTGAAGCACGTACCGTACGTCCGAATTGCCGATAACCCGCCTTCCCACATCAACGTGAGTTCATAGCCTCGCACTCTTTTAAATGTTTTTATAAATGTTTTATAAACCCGCTAGGGAGATTACATGTTAGTTTTTATAAAATAGGACACCATTTGTCCCGATTGTTTGTTTATTGATTTTGGACCCGAATGATTGAATGACCCGATTGTATGACCCGATAAATGATTAAAGGATCCGATAGATGAAACTAAATGGATTATTAAAGTTAGGTTATGTCACTAAAAGTCCCATTAGCATGAATTGTGAACTACCGGGATTTGGTAGACGCTTATGCATTTAATAGTACTATTTGGGGACGATCACCCCAGTTCGCACCTTGACGATTGATCCCCGTCGTGCCACATTGATTGGTAAGCGAATTTATGTATGAGAAGATTTCCATAGCGTGACCTTTGTGACGACGCGCTACTTTAGATGGGCAAAATTGGTATCGGGTTAGCTACCCGTTGTTGGTTTAGTAAGGTAACAATGTCATGCGGCTTATAATAATCCAAATTAACGAAATACTAATAGACGCTCCGAATTACGTTGTATTGTCTGACTAGTAATACAGGGTCATACTATTGATATTATGTTCGTGTTTTGGTTTTCATAACCATATTCATATAATGGTTTTTATTTTTATACAACGTTATAAGACGTATTGTATGATGTTTTTACGACATTGGCTCGTATAATGATTTTTAAGGCAAATGCCTATATTATGATTTTCGATAAGGATTTGTATAAAATGACTATTGGCTATTTTATGGCCTATTAAAAATGATTTGTACAAAATGATTTTCAGTAATAATTTTATACTGATATTATACTGATGGATTTTATTAAACCCTATGAATTCACTCGGCGTTATCGCTGACCTTTTCTTTTAACATGTTTTATCTCAGGTACTTGAAGGTAATTCTCGGGAAGACAACAAGAATTCATGGCCCGCACTTAAACAATATTTTCCATTCAATTATTTTGTAAAACTTTGTATGAAATGTAATGACTTGGGACCGATGTAACTTTGATAATTATGAATGGAAATGATTTATTAATAAACGACGCGATTTTTATGCGTTGTCTATGATGTGAGTAATGTGCTATCCCGTAACACCAACTAGTCTTCCGCTGTACTGAGTTGTATAAATTTGGGGGTGTTACATAATCAAATCAAAAGAAGGAATTAAAAAGAAAGGTTAAAAAGATATACCGAATGTGTGGATCATTAGAGGATGAACAAACACGAACACTTGTACAATATTCAAGATCAAAATCAACAAGAACACCCCCTCTTGGTGTGTTATAGGTGGCGGCCACAAAAGGAGAGGAAGACCAAAATTAGGGTTTTAATTGTTTTCAATAAAATGTGATAAATGAATGACTTTTTCCCTTAACCCCTTGTTTAGTAAAAATGATGGGCTAGGCCCTTTTCTTGTCCCTAATTTCATGGTTCATGGGGCCCACATGGGGTAACCCAAATGTTTTTCGTGTCTAAATAATAAGTGTGTTCTCGTGTTCGTGTTTTACGTGTTTTATTTAGTTAAGTGTTCATTCGTGTTTATTGGTGTTCGTGTTTAGTGTGTTCTCGTTAAATATTTACCGTGCCTAATATATTTATACGTGCTCGTAATTATATTACATGTATTTACGTGATTATTTTAGTTCGTGTTTTAATGGTGATCATGATTTAATTATGTTCCCGTGAAATACTTATTAACTGCTTATCATGAGTTCGTACGTAAACGATACTTATCATGTTATACACGTATGTACTTACTTGATTAATAGCACATGAATGTGATCAATACTGAATAAGGTAAGTTTTAATCTAGGACGTACGATCTTAAGGGCACTATTCATGGTAAAAGCATGCGGGTTTTACAATTCTTCCCCCCTAAAAAGAATAATTCGTCCCCGAATTATAGATAACGTAACTGGAAGCGAAACATACCCGAATCAAACTGGAAAGGTATGCAAAATAACGGAAATGAAGGTGACATGGTAGAAGGGAACATGGAACGTGACATGTCTTGAAAAGACATGGAACGTGACGTGACTGAAAGGACATATCTAATCGATAAGAGAAAATGGATAAGAAGTCCGGAGGAACGGTTCCTTCAGAAGATCCTGACACTAATGATAAATCTTGGTCCTCCTGACCTTGACTTGGAATACGAAGAAATTCTTGGTTATCAACGGAAGGTAGATCCCCTAGATTGGATAGAGGAAAATAAGAGTTAACGTGCTAGGGTAACTGAAACGTTACGATGCAAGACCATCTGACTTAACTGATAATTAGAAACGATGCGCGAGACATAAAGAAACATAGTACGTGAAAAATTTTGAACGTGATACGTGAAAAATTTTGAACGTGCTAGGCGAGTGTAGTATGAGTAAACATATCGTGATCCATGATACGTGTAACATATCTTGATCATGATATGAGGAACGTGGAATGAACATGACATGTGAGACATATCGTGATCATAGAATATAATGGTGGTAACGCCAAACGCTACAAGGTGAGACGTGGAATATGACGCGAAACGTCTATCTGATGATGGAGAGTTATACTAAACTTGGGTCTGGTCTCACAAGTTCTTGCAAACTTCCCAGAATGAGAAAAGAAATGAACGTAAAATCGTAAGTCAAAATACGATCATGAACGTGAATAGTGTCATGAACGTGAGCGCGAAAGCAAGTCGTGGAATTAGAATGAAGACGCGAAGTAAATAAGGAGCATAATTATGAATATTTGTGACCTGATAACTAAGTAATTGCCAAGTGATCGGATGAGCCTTGGCTGGAACATGTCCGATCAATCTGTTGGTTCTGAAATCCTTGCGGATGTAAGGATTTTGCAGACTTGATCAAACTGTTTGCAATAACCCAGATAGCATCATGCTTCTTCTAGTTTGCGTTAATCTGGTAACCAAAATCCGTGGAGATCTTGTCCCATTTCAATTCACAATTTCAGATGATGAAAACATCCCAGTTTGTAGGTGTCCTATCTTAACTTGTTGGTATGTCAGGTACCTATATATGAACGTAACTGTATCTTGCTTCGTAGAACTTGATACATAGGAGTTTGCGAAACTCTGAGTCTCTGAATCTAGACTTCTCCTAGCGTAGGATTTTCTAGAACACCTAATGTAGTGTAGGGTTCTCTCCTTTACGCATAAGCAGAGTCATGGTAAGATTAACCGTAGGAACCCATGTGATTCAGCGTGTCACTGTAATGAAACATAATTGATATTGGAAAATTTTCTAGGGTAAAATTTCTCTTGTCAAGAATTTGCAACATAGTGCAGATATGGTCTTCCTGTTCTTCTCTAGGCTTAATTGAAATCAGGTTATCCTCAATGAAAATGCTGATGAATTTGTTTAGGAGTTCATGGAAACACAATTTATTAAGTCCATAATGCTGTTGGAGCATTGATGAGACTAATCCAAAATCATAAATCTAGCATGACCGAGTCGTGCACGAATAGCAGTCGTGGACATGTCCTGCTCTTTCACCCGTCACTATAGGCAACTTGTTCATGAGTTCGATCTTGGAAAAGTGATTAACACTATACGGTTGATTGGACATGTCGTCAATACGCGGAGGAGAATAACGGTCATGAATGGTGATTTGTTTAAGTCGACGGTAGTCGACACATAATCTCATGGTACCATCCTTCTCCTTGTAGGTTCTCCTGGAATGTATAGGAAGACTTTGGAATAATCAACTGGCTATGCGTAAAAGAGTTAAGTGGTCGTGTCTTACTGACAGCTAGAAACTTTAGCGACCATGGCTAACAATGCACATGCTTGTAAGCATAGATAATTTGCACAGATTTTCCGATGGAAAATCAAGCTGAAAGTATTCAGGAGTCTGAACATTACTGTACATAATTATGAATCGTAGCATGGTGTGCTGTTCATAGTACATAATTAGGATAAATTCATCTCGTGTCCGTCCGAGGAAATGCGTTAGCAGCTTGGATCTCATCATTAAGCTGAAGAAAAACCTTCGTATACGTGGGAATACGAAAGGCGTCCTTCATGGTCAGGAATATATGAACTATGGTGAAAGAAATGAAAGTGACATCGACAACGTGACAGTTCTCACTGATGCGCTGATAATGGTATTGAAATTCTTGTGGCCTGATTAATACATGGCACAGCAAAATAGATGTACCCTTGGAGGGTACCCTGAATTTCTTAGAAATGTTCCATAGTTGGACGTGAGTCATGTGTCTTGACTCGTTTCTTGGAACTATAAGCATGACATATGTCTTGACCGGTGTTTTGACATGTGTCTTCAGGAGGTATACGTGAGACATGTGTCTTGACTGATGTCTTGACATGTGTCTCGAGATATGAAACAAATAGAACTACAATATTAGGCTATTATGCTAGACTTGGCGGATTGGTTGGACTACTGATCCTTTGTATGTCTGATCACGTCCGCGGCCGGAGCCTCGGTTGCGATTTCTAGGATAGTTTCTGTCATAGTAGTGGTTACTATCTTCCTGTCTGTCAGTTCCATGACGATCATTCTCATGACCGTGATTCATGTAACTATTCAGCTGAGTGGCCTGCTGGTACCGGTTTGCACTCATATGGTTGAAATGACAGCCAAATGACGTGTGACATGTACTAAGAAATAGGGAAAATGATCGATGGGAATCGTCTGATGGTGAAGCATCTTCTCGTCCAATTGCTTTGCTCCGATGCCTTTGTCTTCGTCTTGTAGGATCTCCAGGGTGTGAACAGCATCCGCATCTCGTAGCGTCTCCGAACGTCAGCAACATCAACCTTTAGTAACATTTCCAAGTTATGAGCAGCATCAGTAATTTGTAGAGTATTAGCAAGTGGACATATGCCTGAGATGATTCAGAATCTACTAGCGAATACTCGTGAAGTATTACAAGTGGAATACACATGGATTAAGGTACATGTAATACACATGGAATACGGTACATGGAGTACACGTGGAATGCACATGAAATGATCGGTATGGGGTCGATCATTTGTCATGATTTAAGGAAAGTATACCGGTTAAACGGTTAGGAAAACCATCATGATAACCTGGCATCATTAGCATAGACATCATTCCAGTTATAACGGAAACGTTAAAGTGTGGTTACACAAAATTCAACGATGATTTGCCTGACAGCATGATCAATGAAAACCAACCATGACTATCATGAAAGCATGATTAAATGAAATCTAACAATGTCTTGTAGAACAACGTAAATGACAAAAGAGGCGTAAAACATAATCAACATGAAGACGGAATTATCATGAAGAAACATGAAACCATCTATCACGAAGAAGTGTATAACATAATCAGCATGAAACTGAAGTTAAACATGACAGTATGAAAATATAATTGAAAATCATGAGAAAAAAAAATTATGCATGAAAAACAGTGTATGAATGCGTAATGTAGTTTATAAAACCTTTATATGTGCGAGGGAACGCCTATGGGTCGGTTCCAAAACAAAAGACATGGCGAGGGGACGCCTATGGGTCGGTCCCAAAGTTAAAAGTTTCGATAAAAGCACATGCGACTAAATAGGGCCAGTCCTGTACCAACCATTACTTAGTCAAAATTCCTGCAACAGATGACATATGATCTAAATGCATAAATGCATGAAACATAAATAATTAAAACCATTGTCAAAACTTAACAAAAAAAAATTTTTTTTTATGTGAAAATTATGAACTACTGGGGTTCAGTTCACATAATCACAGTTCACTAGGAACATCATGCATAGACACTGACACATAACTAAATATGGATGATGGTTGTTCATTCCATATTGGTAAAACGATACTGGTGAAAACATCATGGTTAAAACAACAAGGTGCTGAAAACGTAATGGTTAAAACAAAAAGGTGCTGAAAAACGTCAATACGTGGAATAACAAGCGTTGACTTAGGAAGCTCCTGGTGACTACCCACTAGTCACAGGTCAAGTTTTAGAGCCTACAGGTCGAAGCCTTGGCTCTGATATCATAATTGTAACACCCCATTCTGATAAGTGGAATGTCACACGTAATTATGGCGTGTCATCAAAGCATGCAAGGTAATATGTAGTAAAACATACATGACCATAGGGAAAACCGGAATCAAACATCGGTTCCCAAACATAAGCCCAAAACATAACAAAGTAAATGAACTGAATGAAAGACTAAACAAGCATAAATATATGAAGGAAACAGGAGAAGAAGTCTATGGCAGCTTCCATCCTATGCATGTCCTCCAAATGGTCGAGTCTTGGGTACCTGCCGTTTTCGGACATGGAAAGGAAAGTAACGGCTGAGCAAAACGCTCCGTGCACGGATATACAATATAGCATGAAGTAGGATAAGCATGTAACATATAACAGCGGAAGACTAAGTTCTGAGTAGACTGGTTAAGTATTGAGAAAACTGGTTTTATAGTTTGAAAAGCCTTATGTTTATCTCATGAAAACTGTTTTAACATATATATACCATAGCCCATATAGGTCATGAAAAGGTCACGTGCATGAATACTTGGAGGGGTGACCTCATCATGCTGATTAGTGGGGATGCCTCTAATTAATATACTGGTTTGGGTAGGAGGGATCAACTCCTTGTGAAGGATGCAAGGCACACACCACATTCACCATGATATACTGAATAAAACATGTAACTAGGATGCACCCATACGCCCCACATGATATAATAATATGGCCAAAACTGAAAGGGACGCCACGAGCAATCACTCCACCGTGGGGAAGTCATAACATTGGTGCCTCCAATGTTATGGTTATGGTACCTCCATAACTAGGTGAAACTGGTCATGCTTGTATATGGCTATAGATTATGCTAATTAAACATAAGCAGTTCAAAACAATAAAACAAATACTGGGAAAACAGTTGGCTGCATACGGGGAAATCCTAATAAGGAAAGAATGTCCATACTGAAAGGACGGGAATCCGTACCTCAAGTCCAGTGAATGAACGGAAGAAAGACTCCTACTTCTGGATCACTAACGCTACATGAATACACACGTGTATAAGTATCGAATCACTGATTACGTACTGGGTTTTATGTCTCACCTTAGCTTACTTTGTGTGTTTTAGGTCATGGTTTACTGTTTAAAGCCTTAAACTGTGTTTATCTTGTATTCTGATTAATCTGATTAAGTATTACTGGTACTTCATGTATTATTATACTTACTGTGTAATAATAAGTAACTTTCCAAAAATAGCAGGTTTCCAAAAATAGAAGGTTTACAAAAATAGAAAGTTTCCAAAAATAGAAAGTTTCCAAAAATAGAAAGTTTCCAAAAATAGAAAGTTTCCAAAAATAGAAAGTTTCCTAAAATAGAATTTACTGCTTAATATAGATTAGTTTCTAAAAATAGAAAGTTTCCAAAAATAGATCAGCTGCCTTAATTAAATAAGTTTCCATATATAGAAGGTTCCCATGATTAGATTAGCTGCCTGAAATAGATAGATTTCCATATATAGAAGGTTTCCATTAATAGATTAGTTGCCTTATTTAATTAAGTTTCTTTAAATAGAAGTTTCCATAATTAGAATTAAGCTGGTTACATAAGCTAACATATAAGTCTAAGTGTTTATAAGCTTATTTCTTAAGTCATATGATATAGTGTATAGTTTAATTATTATTTCATGTATTTAATTAAACTATAGGTTAAGCATTTTAATTAAAGTATAACATGTTTTAATTAAAATGGAATAAATTACTTAGGTTAAAATGTGTATTATTATGTATTAATAACATAACCTAAGTCATGTCTAAATTAATTAATTATAGGCATGTTTTAAATAATTAATTAATTATAACTCATAAATAATATACTTAGGTTAAATTAATATCATGCTAAATTAATAATTAAAAATAACCTAAGTCATGGTTTAATTAATATCTCATGTTATTAATTAATTTATATCCTAAGTTCATAATTCATAAAATAAACATGTAGCATAAATCATGATTTAACCAACGAACCGTGAACCGGGCATGAAATCGACACCGTACCCCGAACCAAATCAGGGTTCCCCTTGGTTCCTTGCTGCCGTGGGACCCACACCACCAAACCGGGACCATATGGTCTCGGTGGTGGTTTCTAAGCCAAGCCGTGACCCCCTTGGGGCACGGTCTAGGCGTCGGCTAAACCAAACACCCGTAAAACACCCTTTTGATTTTACCTCTTAACCAAATACATGTTTATTTTATGTTTTTAAAATAGGTTTTAAAAACATCATGTTCTTAATCAATTTTACCAAATCAAATCAAAAGAAGGAATTAAAAAGAAAGGTTAAAAAGATATACCGAATGTGTGGATCATTAGAGGATGAACAAACACGAATACTTGTACAATATTCAAGATCAAAATCAACAAGAACACCCCCTCTTGGTGTGTTATAGGTGGCGGCCACAAAAGGAGAGGAAGAACAAAATTAGGGTTTTAATTGTTTTCAATAAAATGTGATAAATGAATGACTTTTTCCCTTAACCCCTTGTTTAGTAAAAATGATGGGCTAGGCCCTTTTCTTGTCCCTAATTTCGTGGTTCATGGGGCCCACATGGGGTAACCCAAATGTTTTTCGTGTCTAAATAATAAGTGTGTTCTCGTGTTCGTGTTTTACGTGTTTTAATTAGTTAAGTGTTCATTCGTGTTTATTGGTGTTCGTGTTTAGTGTGTTCTCGTTAAATATTTACCGTCCTAATATATTTATACGTGCTCGTAATTATATTACATGTATTTACGTGATTATTTTAGTTCGTGTTTTAATGGTGATCATGATTTAATTATGTTCCCGTGAAATACTTATTAACTGCTTATCATGAGTTCGTACGTAAACGATACTTATCATGTTATACACGTATGTACTTACTTGATTAATAGCACATTAATGTGATCAATACTGAATAAGGTAAGTTTTAATCTAGGACGTACGATCTTAAGGGCACTATTCATGGTAAAAGCATGCGGGTTTTACAATTAGAGTAGATAACACACCATATAAGTACATAAAAAGAAAAGGTCGAACATAAACATCCAATATAGATCGCCATCGTTGGTCATCGAGAAAACCTTGAACGAAGCCTTGATAATACGAATTGATCTCCAAAATCTTTCCACTTCCGGTGTCGGTTACAATATAGTGAGTGATAACGAATTTATTAATTCCAATCATTAAGAAATTCGGTCCATTGGCGAAGATTCACAACATATCGGGTGTACCATTATCTTCTGCTCCAAGGTTCAACATGCAAAAATGTCCCCCTAACTTTTACTTCAGCATTCATCATGCGAAGGCGTTCCAATAATTTCTACATCGGCATTCATCAAGCAAAAGCATTCCAATAACTTCTGCTTGATCATTCGACATACAAAGGCATCCCAATAGTTTCTACTTTAGTATTCATCAAGCAAAAGCGTTCCAATAACTTCTGCTTCATCATTCGACATGCAAAGACGTCCCAATAATTTCTACTTCAGTGCTCAAGGCGACGCATCATATTCCTCGTTTAGTTCATCATGCTAGCTCCCAAGAGTTTTGTCATCAAGAAAAGTCTTCGGTGACCCTTTGATAGTAGCAAGTAAGATTACAAGAGCTTCATACCCATAATAAGTTGCCGTTGATAACTTAATCCTCAGTTAATCCACAAATATGCGCATAAAACTTGGTGACGCTTAAACAAGTCGCCTATTCTCGGAACGGTCAACGATCCTTAATAATCTGCTTATAAAGCTCACGATCCTCGAGACACGTCAGAAATGGTCTATAGAAGTAAGTCATAACTCGAGAGAAGTCCAACGGGTTACTCGTACATAGACGATACTCGACGATCATCTTAATGGCAACGACACTAAACGATTGTTACCAACGAAATACGATTCGAAGGAAGACGTACGCACACCAAACATCCATAAATCGAGCCAGACGTACGAACATCAAAAGGCGTCCCCTTTCATGTATACAAGATTTTATAAACTTACGGTTCGGGAACTTATAACTTTCTTGTTCAAATGAAAAGGCGTCCCAATCCATTTCAACAAAACGATTATAAGTCATCCTACTCAAGTATTACTACCTCACAATACGATATCGTATCAAAATACCATAGTAAATACAAGGTGTCAATAAACTCATATCATGATTTCCGTATTCAAACGTCCCATTTCATCTGAATAAGGAAAACACGACAATATAAGGTCCAGTGGTTTAAAATTTTCTTATTCAAATGTCCTAATCCATTTAAATAAGACAACCTTAAACGACTCTTAGTTGGGCGAGTTAAAATCTATATATCTAAATGTCCCATTCCATTTAGATACTCTAACACCCCACCAAATGCTATGCGCAGCGGAACTACAACATTTGGGTGCTAGGCAGTTATCATTGCACACAAGATATATCGAACGACTCCAAAGAGACGTCAAATTTAAACTTAAATTAAAAATTGTTGAAAAGTTACATGTCTACGGTTTTCCAACCCCAAATGATACAACAGAGTTTTGCGTTTTCGGTCCCCATGAATCTCAACCCCAAAAGTTACAGTTTTCACAACAACATGACATCAAAGTTAAAAATGTTTAAGAAATACTGGGCGGAAAAACAAGTAGACTCCAAGCCATACACACAACATCCATCCAATGCACGCTTGCTACACTTCAGCGGTTACCTGAAACACATGCTAAATTTGGTCAACGAAAACGTTGAGTGGAATTCATAGGTTTTACAATTCATTTTGAACATATGTGAAATAAAAACCATTCACGATCATTCATAGACTTGTCGATCAAACAATCTATATTCAAGATACTGACAATTGTGTTTAAGCTCATGACACTAAACCGTTAACTCAATCACCCGCGTAATAATTACCGGCGTGATTCAGATGAAACCAGTGCCCCTACTAAGGCATCAGTTGCAATTATACCTTATCTCTTATCACAAATTATTCGTCCGCAGGGGGTATCAACGTACTAGCCCTCGTCTCGGATAGGGTAGTCAACCCCATAGTACCATCACTTTATATAAGCGGCTATTTCTAATCCACGCTAGGACTAAACAATAGTTAATAGTTCATGAATTTAGGGCCTTTTGCAACTCAACACAATTTCAAAGGCAACATTCGGGTCCAACAATCATTCATGACATATGTTCATTTTGAAAACTAGCATGCATTTCCCTCGCGGGTAAAACAGTTTGAAATAATAATAAGCAAGGCTATAAATTCACACCTTATATAACAAGTAGTCGATAGTCCGAGTGACGGTCACTGACGACGATACGGATGCCCGGGTAAATAAACACCTAGCAAACCAAATAACGCGTAATGAGTAATCTCATTTTATAAACCTTATGGTACTGTATAAAATACATACATATTAGTCACTTGTGACAATTAAAACTCACGCCAAAACAAAACGACAAGTGTTACTCGTTTTATACCATTTGTCCTTATTATTAACGTTATTCATTTTTACTCATTTTCGCCGATACTTACCAAAAGTACGGACTGTTTTACTATACTTAGCCCTTTTTATAAAATTTTAGAAAATTCTCAAAAATACTTTAAGACCTGTAGAAAACACATATTTAACCCCAACAAAAGTTTTCACTTCTACGACCCGTTACTCAACACTTTTCCAAAACTACGTTTTTCGGACTGAAATTGTACTTTGACCAAGTCGGACTCATTTGACCCGTTTAAAATACTCCATTGACCCATTTGACACCTAAGTCTTATAATAGACTCAAATGTGCAGGTTTGAGACCAAAAATCAACCCTTTACCATTTACCAAACTAAATCTATAGTCCCCGGGATTTGACCTAAAACCAAGCATAATTTCGGATTATGACGGTTTTCATCTCCCAGTACACGAATTTCAAAACGTCGTAACTTTTGACTCGTTAGGAGTCGTAAGCTCTATCTTATACCAAATCGAAGCTAAGAAGATGCTCTACAACTCTATCCTAATCACAAGACCTGTTTACAAAATAATTTTTACGAAAACACCTTAAACTTTCTGCCTAAAATTACCTATACCAAAATCATACCAACGCTCGTTTTCAACCCATTTTACCAACATTAGACCTCAACCTAAACACTCCTAAGCATACCCAATCATCCAACTCAGTCCTAAACTACCTAAGGTTCATTCCCAAATCAAAACCCAATCACTAAATCAAACATGCAATAAGCTATACCTATTTAAAACATCTAAAAATACAAAATAAACACAAACCCATGATCAAAACATCAACCACCATGATCCCCCAAACACCCCCCCTTAGCCCTGGGGTTCGGGTGATCAAAACACCACAACCAAATTAATTTTGGTGGGTTTGTTAAGTGATTACACACCCATTACACATGAATTAAACATGCATTTACCCAATTAACATCAAAAATGATTTTTAAAAATTCATTTGATTCTTGAAAAAAAATTATGAATGCATGTTGGATTAAATTACATAGAAAGATTGGAAATGATTTAATTAGAGGTGGTCTAACCTTAGTTTTAATCAAAACCAAGTAAAAAAAATTATGGGTGGTTTATGGTGGGTGAGGGTGGCCGTCGGCCTAAAGGAGAAAAGAGGGAGAGAGTGGAAAATTTTTTGAAGTATTTTGTGTTGTGTGTGTTTTGTTTTCCATCTTGTAAAAATTCTAGGGACTTGTGGTGCAATATGAGCATTCTTTTGGCCTTAAGCAAAAACGACTCCAAATGTTTACGGGATTGGCTCATTTGACATTTTGGAAAATTTTACGGGAGTCAGGAATCATCCCAAACACTCCAAAATACATTTAGGACACTTTAAATGTACCCGGAAAGCAATAAAACTCACCCGACTCGACTTAACACGAACCGTAAGTAAAATTCTCGAAGAATTACAATATCGATAAAACGACAATAATTATAGAAATTTGGGCATCCATCGGGATCGTATTCGTCATCGTCCTTCTTAAATCGTCAATCGTCAAAATTATAACCTCGAACGTCGGTTTCAACCAAAATACTAAAATATATAGCAATTAAAATTTATTAAAAATTTCAAAAATAAGCGTAATTTAGGGTAATGTTAGTGACCTCGGTTCTAGGGTATCACATCCACCCCTCCTTAAAGAGAGCGACGTCCCGGCGCTCGCCTCTTCTTATACTCACATTTCGTGCCGCTGGAAAAGATGAGGATACCTTTCTTTGAAAAAGTCCTCACGTTCCCAAGTGTATTCCGGTCCACGCCTAGAATTCCATCGAACCTTCACAATGGGAATTCTATTACGCTTCAGCCTCTTGACCTCTCGGTCCATAATTTCCACGGGTTCTTCCACAAAATGCATTTTGTCGTCCAGTTGAATCTCGTCCAAAGGAATCACCAATTCCTTATCCGCCAAACTCTTCTTCAAGTTCGATACGTGAAACGTGTCATGAATAGCACTAAGCTCGCTCAGCAACTCTAACTTATACGCTACTGGTCCAATTCGTTTAACGATCTTAAATGGTCCAATGTACCTCGGACTCAACTTTCCTTTCTTCCCAAAACGAATTACACCCTTCCGCGGCGAAACCTTAAGCATAACCATATCTCCGACTTCAAATTCCAACGGTTTTCTTCTGTTATCGGCATAACTCTTCTGTCGGCTTCTCGCAGCAAGTAGTCGGTTCTTGATTTGCACAATCTTCTCGGTCGTCTCTAAAACCATTTCGGGTCCAGTCAATTGACTTTCTCCTACTTCACTCCAACACACAGGCGATCTACACTTCCTTCCATACAATGCTTCGAACGGTGCAGCCTTGATGCTCGCATGGTAACTATTATTATACGAAAACTCCACTAAAGGCAAGTGGCGTTCCCAACTTCCTCCAAAATCAATCACGCATGCTCGGAGCATGTCCTCCATCGTCTGAATAGTTCGGTCACTCTGGCTGTCAGTCTTCGGGTGATAAGCCGTACTTAAATTCAATTCAGTGCCCATCGCACGTTGAAGCGATTTCCAAAATTCCGAGGTAAATCTACTATCGCGATCCGAAATGATCGATAACGGTACTCCATGTCTGCAAACGATCTCCTTCATGTACACACTGGCCAGCTTTTCCATACTGTCCGTCTTCTTCATAGGTAAGAAATGAGCAGATTTCGTCAATCTATCAACTATTACCCAAATCATATCACATCCAATAGGAGTTCTGGGTAAACCCGTCACGAAATCCATAGCGATTCTCTCCCATTTCCATTCTGGGATCTCTGGTTGTACCAACAACCCAGACGGCTTCTTATGTTCTGCTTTAACCTTCGCGCAAGTCAAACACTTACTAACGTAACGAGCAATATCCGCCTTCATATTCGGCCACCAATAAACTTTCTTCAGATCATGATACATTTTATCCGATCCAGGATGTATCGAGTACTTCGACTTATGAGACTCGTCCATAACCAAATCTCGTACTCCAGGCTTTCCTTCCTCGGATGGACACAACGGTAACCAAATCCGATTCTCGAAATATCTAAGTCCGTCTGACCTAACCACAAAAAGAGGTTTCAACATTCTTCCTTAGTTGTCTCGACGCGTAAGCGATCACCTTCTCGCGCTGCATCAACACAGCTCCATAACCCTTACGATGCATCACAATACACTACAAAGTCTTCGGTTCCTTCAGGTAACGACAATATCGGTGCGGAACATAACTTGTCCTTGAGCGTTTTGAAAGCGAATTCTTCCTCATCTCCCCATTCATACACCCTATTCTTCTCGGTAAGCTTTGTCAATGGCTTCGCAATCAACGAAAATCCTTCAATGAATCTCCGATAATACCCAGCTAAACCAAGGAATTGTCGAACTTCTGTCGGCGTTGTCGGTGCCGACCATTCCCTGATCGCTTCGACCTTGGCAGGATCCACGCGAACTCCTTTGCTATCAATTACGTGACCAAGGAATTGCACAGACTCTAACCAAAACTCACACTTCGAGAACTTCGCATACAGCTTCTCTCTCTTCAGCAGATCCAATATCTTTCTCAGGTGCTTCTCGTGCTCCTCCTTACACTTAGAGTAAATAAGAATATCATCAATAAAAACAATGACAAACTTATCTAGATACGGCTTGCATACGCGATTCATAAGGTCCATGAATACATCAGGCGCGTTTGTCAACCCAAACGGCATTACTCAAAATTCGAAGTGTCCATACCGCGTACGAAAGGCGGTTACAGGAATATCCTCCTCTCTCACACGCAGTTGATGATACCCTGATCTCAAGTCGATCTTTGAGTATACACAGGAACCTTGCAGTTGATCAAACAGATCGTCAATCCTCGGCAATGGATACCGATTCTTAACCGTCAGCTTGTTGAGTTCTATATAGTCAATACACATCCGAAATGACCCATCTTTCTTCTCCACAAACAACACTGGCGCTCCCCATGGTGATGAGCTCGGCCTAATAAATCCCTTGTCCATCAACTCCTTCAGTTGATCCGATAACTCCTTTAACTCGGATGGTGCTAATCGATAGGGTGCAAGCGCAACTGGCGCAGCTCCCGGCACCAAATCGATTCGAAACTCGACCTCACGGGTAGGTGGTAAACCCGGCAACTCGTCTGGAAAAACTTCCGGATAGTCGCAGATTACAGGTACTTCTTCAATCCTCGCCTCTAAATCACCATCAATCGAAACTTGTGCCAAAAACACATCGCATCCATTTTCTACATACTTCATCATTTTCAAACAAGAAATCACTTTCAAACGAGAAGTGCATTCGTCTCCCTTCACAGTCAAGACTTTATTCCTCAATGGGATCTGAACTAATCTCTCACCACAGACGATCACAGCACTGTGCGCCATCAGCCAATCCATTCCCACGATCACATCAAACGATCCTAGCTCTATAGGTATCAAGTCGATTTCAAAAGCGTAATTTCCTAACTTCAAGGTACACCCTTTCAGTATAGAATTCGTACTAACGATCTTCCCATCGGCTAACTCCACGTTATAACTAGTCGCTAACAATACCGGTTTTCTATCGATATGACGACTAAATTTAACATCTACGAAACTCTTGTCGAAACCAGAATCAAACAAAATACTAGCATAACAAGCGTCTAGCAAAAACGTACCGGTAACCACGTTAGGACCCTGTGGTTTATCAGCCGTCCCTACTTGATACACGGCAGCAGCATTGTTACCTCCTTGCTTGTTTCCTGCCTTTGGGAAATTTCCTTGCTTATGGCCTCTTTCTCCACATCCAAAACAACCCATCACTCTCGTAGCATTCGCCCCAGTGGCTACCCCCTTTGTTCGGCAATCAAACATCCTGTGACCCGCTTTTCCACATTTGCCACATGCAGGCGGGCAACTCCCTACATGGTACAAGTTGCATCGATCACAGTGGGGATTCACCTTCGCTCCTCTGGGGTTTGTCACAGCTCTCATCCCTTCATTCCTTCGCTGGTTGAACTGCTGATTGCGGTTCTGACCATTGTTGTTCGGTTTCCACCTCGGCTTTGACCCTGGGATTGGTTGCTCTGCGCCGCCTCCCACTTCCTCTTATTTCCTTCAGCAATGAAGTTCTTCTTGTCTTGGAGTTTGACATCCATCAACGCGTGAGCCATCTGGACCGCTTCATCAAACGACCCAGGTTTAGACGAAGTCGTCTCACCCTTGATATTACTGGATAGACCTTTGATGTACTGTTTCATCTTCTTGTTATCATCGGCAAAGGTGTCTGGACACAAAAGGCTTAGTTCATTAAACCTCCTGGTGTAAGCAGTGATATCATTGTTTTTTAAAGTCAGGTGCCTCAACTCATCTTCCAATTGACCTAACTCCTCTTCAGGACAGAACTTCTTGGTCAAAAGAGCTTTAGTAGCAGTCCATGTTCTTGCATTCGCTACTGCTAACCCAACAGTGGCTACTTCGGTGTTCCACCAACTCAATGCATCGTCAAGAAAAGTAGCAGCCGCAAACTTGACCTTGTTCGCTTCTGAGCAACCACTAATCTCGAAAGTACTTTCGACCTTTTCTAACCATCTCCTAAGTTCTAGAGCTCCACCAGTTCCACGAAATTGCGTGGGACCACATTTTATGAAACTAGAGTAAGTACACTCTCTTGGGGCTTGCTGTCTCCCCGCATTTCTGCCCTGGTCTGGGTTCCTTCCTGCTCGATCTGCTTCTAGCGCATTCGCAATGGCTTCCTGAATCATCGTGTTCACACGGTCGGCGGTTAGTTTTGGAGGCATGGTGCGTTATCAAATACACCTCTCTGCAAAGACATGGAAAATAGAAAAACAATGTAAGTATACACATCAAGATTAAGATGGATTTCTCTTTCAAGACATAATATAAATACAACGACACATCACTACGGAGTTACTAATATTCATCAATTCACATCACAAAAGATCAAATTAAAGACATATCACAGATCATGAAAGGTAAATGTGGATTGTATTGATAATCAACCAAAATTGTGACAGTATTGCCACTACAACCATTCACCATAAAACTTAAGTCCTTAAGTTTTTCGTCACAATGCCATCATACAAAAGTCTAAAACAGTTCTATTACAACGATCAAAGATAAAATACAAGGCAAGCAACTAGGCATGTGGTGATCCACACGGCCTCTTGGATGGCGGTTCATCATCATCTTCCTCGGGTTCCTCGTCGCTATCTTCCTCGTCCACTTCATCCATCTTCCTCTTTCCTTTGTCATTCGGCCCACATTCAGTCGCCTTCCTCGTCCCTGACGTAGACCCACACTCAACCGCTACATGATTTCCCACAGTGATACAAGCACCTCTGGCAGGTGGCTGGATCATGAAGTCATTAGCTTCCATTTCCAAGTCGTCCACAAATCTCCAATCTGGGGGCAATGATGCTCTCACTCGATGCTCCCAACTCTGCATCCTAGACAATATCGCTTGATCTTCCCTAACTCGATCAAGACTGACGCTCAAGTTCGCGATCATCGATCTTAGGCTGTTGATATCACTCTTGTTAGCATTCCCATCATACTCAATTCTTGAAGTTATTGCCAATAATCTTTGGTGTTCCCTATCATTCTTATCAAACCTCTTAATTACCCTGGTCTCTACCACAAACCGTTCATACATCAACCTATCCATCCTCCTCAAACGACCTTCGGGATCCCAGTAGTGTCTTGGTCTTGGAAAGTAGACCCTCGCGATATTCTCATGAATAGATTGTGATTTAGATGAATTGCTGGATTCTGCACCACTCCATTACTTACTCGAACAAATCCTGGCACTGTCCTCAGGTAGTCCTTACAATTGTCCATCGGGCGACGAAAGGGTTGCTGCTCATATCGATCGATCGGAGGCACTTCATAACCCTTTGGCGAATTTGGAGATTGAAATAAATCAGGTTCGGTCTGACCGACAGCATTCTCGGGAATTCCATCATCCACCGGTTCCTCGGGCTCTTCCTCAGAATCCTCACTACCATCACTACTGATACTGAAGTTGTCCACGTCACTTTTGTCACTGTCATTTCCCGGCTCTATTGCTTCTTCTGGAGCGATCCATCCATTGTCATTATCCGGCGGGTTCGGAGGAAACGGTCCCCCTTCGTGACCTACGACATAATCGTCTCCATTACCATTAGGCGGTACCTCGGCCATTCCTGCAATAACAGAGAATTTTGGAGGGTACGTAAGATAACTATACAATATTTATAAATACATGCATGCAAATGCAATGCAAAGACATGCCCAAAATGCGATAATACGATGCTCATGCATGATTAATACAAGAATTACGGTGTCGGGTATTCCACGTATAATTTCAACGTTTACATATAGTAATTTCCATATCTACGTAATAAATACCCACATATATACTTCAACTTAAAAGTATACGTCAAATGCCATGAATACAAAAAAAATAAACCTTACCGGAGCCATGCAGGATAGTTGTGTGCGCTTGGACAATTTCTTACGACACCAAAAGTTATAGTTTAGGAATTTTCAAAACGACCTAGTTCTCTATAACTCATGGCTCTGATTACCAATCTCTAACACCCCACCAAATGCTATGCGCAGCGGAACTACAACATTTGGGTGCTAGGCAGTTATCATTGCACACAAGATATATCAAATGACTCCAAAGAGACGTCAAATTTAAACTTAAATTAAAAATTGTTGAAAAGTTACATGTCTACGGTTTTCCAACCCCAAATGATACAACAGAGTTTTGCGTTTTCGGTCCCCATGAATCTCAACCCCAAAAGTTACAGTTTTCACAACAACATGACATCAAAGTTAAAAATGTTTAAGAAATACTTGGCGGAAAAACAAGCAGACTCCAAGCCATACACACAACATCCATCCAATGCACGCGCCATGCTACACTTCAGCGGTTACCTGAAACACATGCTAAATTTGGTCAACGAAAACGTTGAGTGGAATTCATAGGTTTTACAATTCATTTTGAACATATGTGAAATAAAAACCATTCACGATCATTCATAGACTTGTCGATCAAACAATCTATATTCAAGATACTGACAATAGTGTTTAAGCTCATGACACTAAACCGTTAACTCAATCACCCGTGTAATAATTACCGGTGTGATTCAAATGAAACCAGTGCCCCTACTAAGGCATCAGTTGCAGTTATACCTTATCTCTTATCACAAATTATCCATCCGCAGGGGGTATCAACGTACTAGCCCTCGTCTCGGATAGGGTAGTCAACCCCATAGTACTATCACTTTGTATAAGCGGCTATTTATAATCCACGCTAGGACTAAACAATAGTTAATAGTTCATGAATTTAGGGCCTTTTGCAACTAGGTACTCAACACAATTTCAAAGGCAACATTCGGGTCTAACAATCATTCATGACATATGTTCATTTTGAAAAATAGCATGCATTTCCCTCGCGGGTAAAACAGTTTGAAATAATAATAAGCGAGGCTATAAATTCACACCTTATATAACAAGTAGTCGATAGTTCGAGTGACGGTCACTGACGACGATACGGATGCCCGGGTAAATCAACACCTATCAAACCAAATAACGCGTAATGAGTAATCTCATTTTATAAACCTTATGGCACTGTATAAAATACATACATATTAGTCACTTGTGACAATTACAACTCACGCCAAAACAAAACGACAAGTGTTACTCGTTTTATACCATTTGTCCTTATTATTAACGTTATTCATTTTTACTCATTTTCGCTGATACTTACTAAAAGTACAGACTGTTTTACTATACTTAAGCCTTTTTGTAAAATTTGAGAAAATTCTCAAAAATACTTTAAGACCTGTAGAAAACACATATTTAATCCCAACAAAAGTTTTCACTTCTACAACCCGTTACTCAACACTTTTCCAAAACTACGTTTTTCGGACTGAAATTGTACTTTGACCAAGTCGGTCTCATTTGACCCGTTTAAAATACTCCATTGACCCATTTGACACCTAAGTCTTATAATAGACTCAAATGTGCAGGTTTGAGACCAAAAATCAACCCTTGACCATTTACCAATCTAAACCTATAGTCCCCGGGATTTGACCTAAAACCAAGCATAATTTCGGATTATGACGGTTTTCATCTCCCGGTACACGAATTTCAAAACGTCGTAACTTTTGACTCGTTAGGAGTCGTAAGCTCTATCTTATACCAAATCGAAGCTAAGAAGATGCTCTACAACTCTATCCTAATCACAAGACCTGTTTACAAAATAATTTTTTCGAAAACACCTTAAACTTTCTGCCTAAAATTACCTATACCAAAATCATACCAACGCTCGTTTTCAACCCATTTTACCAACATTAGACCTCAACCTAAACACACCTAAGCATACCCAATCATCCAACTCAGTCCTAAACTACCTTAGGTTCATACCCAAATCAAAACCCAATCAATAAATCAAACATGCAATAAGCTATACCTATTTAAAACATCTAAAAACACCAAATA
Organism: Glebionis coronaria; assembly: GCA_025667525.1. Taxonomy (NCBI): domain Eukaryota; kingdom Viridiplantae; phylum Streptophyta; class Magnoliopsida; order Asterales; family Asteraceae; genus Glebionis; species Glebionis coronaria. The sequence goes on along the minus strand of CM046882.1, from coordinate 166,410,405 downwards.
AACACAAACCCATGATCAAAACATCAACCACCATGATCCCCCAAACACCCCCCTTAGCCGTGGGGTTTGGGTGATCAAAACACCCCAACCAAATTAATTTTGGTGGGTTTGTTAAGTGATTACACACCTATTACACATGAATTAAACATGCATTTACCCAATTAACATCAAAAATGATTTTTAAAAATTCATTTGATTCTTGAAAAAAAATTATGAATGCATGTTGGATTAAATTACATAGAAAGATTGGAAATGATTTAATTAGAGGTGGTCTAACCTTAGTTTTAATCAAAACCAAGTAAAAAAAATTTATGGGTGGTTTATGGTGGGTGAGGGTGGCCGTCGGCCTAAAGGAGAAAAGAGGGAGAGAGTGGAAATTTTTTTGAAGTATTTTGTGTTGTGTGTGTTTTGTTTTCCATCTTGTAAAAATTCTAGGGACTTGTGGTGCAATATGAGCATTCTTTTGGCCTTAAGCAAAAACGAATCCAAATGTTTACGGGATTGGCTCATTTGACATTTTGGAAAATTTTACGGGAGTCGGGAATCATCCCAAACACTCCAAAATACATTTAGGACACTTTAAATGTACCCGGAAAGCAATAAAACTCACCCGACTCGACTTAACACGAACCGTAAGTAAAATTCTCGAAAAATTACAATATCGATAAAACGACAATAATTATAGAAATTTGGGCATCCATCGGGATCGTATTCGTCACCGTCCTTCTTAAATCGTCAATCGTCAAAATTATAACCTCGAACATCGGTTTCAACCAAAATACTAAAATATATAGCAATTAAAATTTATTAAAAATTTCAAAAATAAGCGTAATTTAGGGTAATGTTAGTGACCTCGGTTCTAGGGTATCACAGATACATAGTAATAAGTCACTCAACCGAATGACTACTACGAGCATATCATTGTTGTACCCAAACTATATATATTTGATTAGGATATATATATCTTAAGTCCAACATTGGCATCCTCCTTTTCGCCAATAAAATGTGGTCATATAAAATTTAATCACACGTCGCCTTACGTAGAAGATATCGCCTCGGATAAGTGATTTTTAAAATCATTAGTAGTAACGAAAACACGAACATCGCATTTATCAATTACGTTTCGAAAAGAGATGTCCAAAAATGGCACATCACGATACTATGATAACATCGAACATAAACAAGTCGATATGCGACAGGTTACAAAACTATATACATACTCAAAGTATCAAACGAGTTTCATGATCGTATTCAGATAACATAATCATCAATATCGGTGATTGGCAGTGAAACCAAGTTCCGATACAAAACCATATTATAGAATGTACGACAATCATTCAAAGAACATTGCTTCGCGTGCAATGCCTTTACATATCATAGTATATTCATACATATACATATTACCATTGCTACATAGACGTAGGTTCACATAATGATAATCAATCATAAAGTAATACAAGAATAGCCTTACCGGATCCATGCGGAGTAGTTGCGTGCTTAAAACCTTTTAAAACATACCAAAAGTTATAGTTTAGGACATTTTCAAAATCGACCTAGTTCTCTATAACTTGTGGCTCTGATTACCATTTTGTAACACCCCCAAATTACCACGCAGCGGAATACCACATTGGGGTGCTACTAATAGCACATCACACACAATCATAGACAACAACCTCAAATGAGACGTTAAATATTATACAATCTTGTCCAAAAAGTTTCCTATCCCAATATATATAAAATCAGAGTAGCGTTGGTCCCAAAAACCGTTACCAATCACAATACATTAAATGCTTAAAAGCAGTTTATTCACTTCATAGGATGGAATAGTAAACAAAGATTTAGACAACTAAGCACCAACTTCCTCCTCACATGCTCCGCTGCTATCCATCTTGATTACCTGAAATACATGTGTAAAATCATCAACACAAAGGTTGAGCAAGTCTATAGGTTTTACAAATTATTTGAACACAAGTAAAGATTATAAGTGTGTGGCATGCTTAATAAGCATCGAATAATAATTTGCATCAACAATAATAATTGTATATAGCATAAATTGCAATAAGCTCATGGAACCGAGCCCTTAAACACTCCCTTTAGAGGTCTGATAAGACAGGAGATTTATTAATTGTCATTAACCTCCAGATTATTGGTACATTGTCGTATACCTGACTTCTCAATACAATATGTTCAAACAGTGTGGAGGTCGGGCCTAAGCATCTGTGACAAGTCCACACAAACTGAACCGGGGCGGCTTCCCCCATAGATCTATTAATTGTACTAGCGGCTAGCCCATCATAACCTAGTTAACGGTCCATAATTGAGGCTTTAACAAAGGCAATCACTTAATGCAATTCAAAGACAACCACTGGTCCATTCATAGAGGGATAAGCATACCATAAAAGACTTGTGTTCTATGTTTATAAAAAACATGTATTCCCCCTCGCGGGTTTGAAAACCATTTACAACATAGTAAAAAGCGAGGCTATAGACTTACCTTAGATGGGATATGAAGCTAGTAGTAGTAGTGATCGCCGAAGTGAAGATGCCTCGCAAATATATACACATCAAAAGCCGCCACCTAACAAATAAGGTGCGCGCTTAGCAACATACTTAAGTATTTCAAATCATACTTAGTATAATAAAATCAATGACTTAAAATAGTATGTACATAGACATGACCAATCAATGCAAGTGATTCCTTCTAACTCCACGACAAGTACTAGCTTTCCAAGACTACCACCTTCGATATTGATCCATCTCAAGATGCCAAATAAATACGGTTCAAGTACCCTAAATGGGTCTCCAATCTAAGAATATACACTCTCACACATTACTTATATTCTTTTAAAACTTTGAGAAGCTAATAGATTAGCCTCTCGTCTCAAACTATGACAGGAGGTTAAGTACCTCCCAAAAATACTCAGCCGGTACTTAACAAAAGTACACGCTGTTTTACCATACCAAATCAACTCCGTTTTTGACGAAAGTTGGTGAAAAACTCATTTATAGTCTGTAGAAGACTCATTTTAAATTTCATCAAATGATTCACATTTTAGAACCACCTGGTCGATACATCTTTAGACATTAAAAATCGGACAGTTATGCACACTTGTATCGTAAAACCATTTTGACTTCCTTAACCAAAACCATTTACAAAAAAGACACTTGACTTTGAAAATAGACTCAAAATGCTAAGTTTAGAACCCAACAACAGCCTATGATCAGCTTTAAAACTCAAATTATAGTCCCCGAGATTCGATCCAAATATCGACAACAATTGCGTATTGTGTCAATACTCGTCTCCCGGTACACGAATATTCAAACTAGCATAACTTTTGACTCGTTAGGAGTTAAAAGCTCTATCTTATATGGAAACGAGCGTCTCGACGACTACTACAACAATATTTAATAATATCAAACTTTATCCAACATTTACTGTACATAAATCAGCCTTAAACCTACTGATGTAAATCACCCATTTAAAAATCACATCTACAACCGTTTTGACCCATTTTTAACATCATCTACACCTTAAATATGCTATACCCATCATTCCTAACACCTCATATCATTCCTAAATCACTTGCATGATCCATCGTTTCAAAACCCATATAAAAAACATAACATGCAACACTTTTAAAATCAATTATAATAATAATAACACATCCTACAACAATAAAAATAGATCAAACATTACTTGATCATCTTGAAAATCTTAAAAAAAATAATAGTTGATGCATGTAAGTAAAAAGCATACCAAAATGATCTCCTTTTAATTCTAAACATGGGACTTTGTTTAGTTTTTCTTGAATCAAGCTCAAATTAAAATGGTGATGGTGTTTTGGTGCTATGGATGTCACGGCAAAGAGAGGAAAAAGAGGGGAGAGAAAAAAAGTTTGCATGTGTGTGTTTTTGTGAGAGATTTTTGGTTTATATATGGTGGGTGGAGGGTAGAAATTGCAATTAGTGCATTCTTTTGGACCAAGTTGTAAATATTAGTTAAAAAGCGGGAAATGACTATTAGTCAATTTTATAAATATTTACGAGAGTCGGGTTTTGTCCCGGGTTCATAAAATATAAATCTCGTTTGTTAAATCGTCCATTTTAATAATTAAACGCACACAAAACGAAATAATAAAATTCGACTCGACTTAATACGTAATGAAATAAAAATTTCAAAAATATCAAATATCGAAATAATCGATACTAAAATATAAAATTTGGGCATCCATTGGCATCGAGATCACTATTAGTACTTTTCATCGTCACAACAATTAATTATAGTCACACATTATCGGTTTCAACTAAAACCGTCAAATATAATAATACTCATCATTACTTAGAAATTACAATTCCGTTATATAATTAGGATAAAATAATGACGTCAAGTTCGGGTTATTACAGAAGGGGAGCATATTATGGTTAGGAAAACGATCGATCAAGACATTATAACGTTCCCAAAAATCGAAAAGAGACTCATCGGGTTTTTGAGTGAAACCACTGATTTCATTCCTAAGGCTAGTTACCATGGATGGTGGAAAGTATCTTTACAAAAAAAATTGAGTCATCTCGTCTCATGTATGAATTGAGTTTTTAGGAAGACGATCAAACCATTTTTCGGTATGGTGGGATAAAGTGTGTGGAAAAAGTGAAGGCGGAGAAAATCCATGGAAACACCAGGAAATTTCATGCTTTGAGTGACGGTTATGAATTTATCGAGGTGTTTGTTGGCATCATCATCCGGTAATCCGCGAGATGGACAAGCATTTTGAACTTGTTGGATCATGTGATGCTTCAAAGAAAATTCGGGAGCCGTGATTTGCATCGGCGCAATCGGTCCTCCACGTCCATTCATAGTTGGTTGGCATGGCTCCTCCATCGTACGAAGGTCGGGTTGGGGGTCATGGTTGTTATTATTCACAATGGGGTGAGGTAGATTATTACTATTATGCACACCGGCCATATCTAGGTCTCTACGAGTCTCGGGCTCAAGATAAGACGAAGATCGAGTACGCATACACTAAAAATGAAATACAATATTTTTTATTTTTTATCTTTTTTATTTTTTTGTAATTTTGAAAGTTTTATATTTTTTAGGATTTTTTTATATTTTTTATGCTTGAAAATAACGTTCCCAAAAGAACGGATCCCAAAATCCATTTTTTCTCACAAAAAACCCTTAATCTTTACGAAAAGAACCGGCAGCGGCGCCATTTAATATGACAAATCTTGTGTGTGTCTTGTTTGAGTGTTCGTACTCGATTCAATTCGAATTGATCACAGTTTAAGGTGGAATTGTCGTTTTTGGTAACTAAAAGAGGGAGCCTTAGATTATCTATTTCTACTTGTAAAAAATAAAAGATAAAATTATTAAACATAAATATACAAATAAAAGAGAGAAATCTAACCTAGATTGGCGGGAAAATAAAATTCAAAAATTAATTTGGAATAAAGATCAATTCCGCAATTAGGAAGAAAAACTCAAACCTGTCGGAATACCCCTGTCGGAATACCCCTTGTCGGAATACAACCGGAATAATGATCGGAAAAACCTGTCGGAATGTTATCAAAAATCATGTTGGAATATCTAAAACTATATTGTAATAACAGACGGTAACAACTACAGAATATGTATCGGAAAATCCGTCGGAATGTGTCTCGGAAACACCGTGGGAATGACTGATCACCAATCCTATCGGAATAACCATCGGAAAAACGATAAGAATACTTAAACCCAATACTATTGGAATAACGATCGGAAAAACGATCGGAATACTTAAACCCTTTTCCGATGGAGGTTATCGGAATAACTGTCGGAAAGGTAAACCCTTTTCCGATGGAAAGTAAAAGGAGAATAAACAAAAACCAAATAAGAACTTTTCTAATAAGCACTTACCAAAACTTAACCGAATCAATAAAAAGAAGAACTAAATAAGCCACGAATTTAAAAACTTTCAAAACACCAAATAAGCAAAATTTATAAAATCAACTTTTAAAAGATTAAACTTTTAAAAACACTTTATTAAAAATAAGAAAATAACAAATCAATCAAAATTCACAATAAGCTAAAACCATAAATCATATAAAAATGATAAGAATAAAAAGATAAATACTTTAATAAAATAAGCATAAAGATGAAACAAACTACATACTTATACCGAATCATACAAAAGATTAAAACAAGAAAGGAAGAAGGAGATTGATTATGAAAAGCTTGAAATTAAGATGAAGCTTAATGATTCAAGATTACAAAACTTAAAGATGAAAGATTAAGCAAACTTGAAAGAAAATTTAGAGAGAGAAAGTAAAACTAGAGAGAGAAAGTTACACCTACTTAAAAAACTAAAAAAATGACTAACTCCTCCTAATGAAGATTAGGAGGGTATTTATAGAAGAAGGGGAGGGTGTTGTTGCTTCTTTCTTTCTTCTTGTCTTCTCGTCTTTTAAATAACTCGTCTTTCTCGACTTTGTCTCGGGATTAGTCGAATGATAAAATGAACTCGTCTTCTAATTTTATTTTAGTAGACTTGGTTCTTCGACTTCGTTAAACTTCCGTCTTTAGACTTTTTCTTCGATAAATCTTCAGGATAGGCCTTTGACTTCCGTTCTTCTTGCACTTTAAATCTTTTGACTTAGTCTTTTGTCTTTTTCTTCGATAAAAGCCCGTGTTTTCTTCCTTTTTCATATTTTTGTCCTAAAACACAATAAAAACACAAACCATGCATAATTCTGACTTTTACGACATTAAATACACGTTTTGGTCTTGTTTTTATTATAATTATGTGGTAAAAGGATAAGTGTTTTCACACTTATTAATGTACAAGAAAGGTCCTTCATCATTGAATAAATGACACTTTATACCCTTGTATATTCATAATTACAAGTTTGGTCCCTAAAGTTTGTCAAAGTTACAAAAAGGACCCTAAACTTTAAAGAATTGGCAAGACTGGTCCCTACAAATGAAGACTTGTCACTTTTAGTCCTCCTCAAAGTCAAACATACAAGAGAAGACCTTCAAGTTTAAAGACACGTCAAGAATAGCCCTTCAAATATCATGAAATTACAAATCAAGTCCTTAAAAATACTTTGGAAAAGTATTTGTGGCCAAAGTGTGAATTTGGAAACTTCATTAACAAAGGGATCTGCCAAAAACTTATATACAAAACATTTGGAAAGTAAGGGACCAAAGCTCGCAGACAAGAAAACTCCTAACCACCACTCACAACTCGCCACATCACCCACTCACCCCACTCCACCAATTAGGTTCACCCTTCCCTCCATGTCACCATCTAACTAATTTTTATTATTAATATTAATTTTCAAATGATTATATTAATAATAATTTTGGAGGTTAACACTAATCCACCCCCAAACCTGGATCAAACACATAATTATTCACCCTATAAACCCTAATCACCACCTCACTAAAGCGAAAGGGGTTTTGTCTAATTAGCTCCAAATTGCTAATTCACCATAACCTAATCCTAAACCCACTATCAAAGATGCTGCCAGCTCACCCATATTGTCACATGAACCCTCCCCTGTTACACTTTTGAGATGAAGACAAAAATGTGACAGTGAATCAACGCCCCACATTATTAGCTTTTCCCCTACGCTCATTTGGACGTCCAAGATCACTTTTCAAGCTACGAATTCACATGGGATAGTCACATGAAGCGAGAATCATTTTCATATTTGGGCACAACCACCAAGATGCGAATCTTCTCAAGGGCAGTTCTGGAAACTTAGACATTAGGGTTTACTAGTATTTGAGTTCTTGTAGTCCCTATATAAGGACACTTAGCATTTTCATTCAAGTTGTTCTTGGTTTTTTCCAATGTTCACTTTCTTGTAAAACCCTTTTCTGAATGAATAGAAAACTGGTTTAGAATTGTTGAAGGAATCCAAGTCCCATTTATTATTATTGTTATTGCTCTCTTTACTTGCTTTTAAATTCGTCTTCAAAGTTGTTCTTAAGTTTTATGCATTTGTGTTTCAAAAATTTTCAGAAATCTTTGATTTTTCCATAATTCCTTGTTCAAGCATTTGAGTGTATTTTGAACCATAGATTGATCATATCACCCTGATAAGAAGTTATCAAGGTGAAGTGAGATCTTTGGCTTGGGAAATCTCAAGTTATAGGGACTAAGTCTTTGGAAAAATCTGTTTACTATTTGTTTTACTTGTTTGCTTAACCTATTACTTGATCTAACCCCTTATCTCTTTGTTAATCTCATCATAAGCTGGTAACTTGTGGTGTTGGTTCACTAAGGAAAAAGGATTGTTTGATTTCTTTGTCTCAAAACAGCCATCACCACAAAGTGTTATGTTGATACAAAAGTTAGATGGACCGAGCTTGAACCGAATTAGGCTTAATTCAGGGTCTTGTGGACTCGGGCTCTTGCACCAAGTGAAACTTTATTTTGAAGACCCTGTGCACTAAACAGACACCGTTAGGCTTACCGTGGGTTTGTGACCCACGATTAGACTCCGGCGTGAGATTAAGTATTCGATTTGAGTATATTAGCATTTAGGGTATTGTGTGTATCGTACCTTTGTGGAACCATGGGGGTTCCTTTTATACCCGAGAGAGTCCTGGCTGGGCTCTCCTATTCATGCGGCCTAAGGTGAGATAATGACCCAAAATAGCTTGATCCTTATCGTATAACTAAGGTAAGTGTATATCTCTTTTCCTTAGGCGAATATAACTATAATATAGGTTATATTTTGTCTGATCCTTTCGCACTGCGACAAGAACCTGGTTGAGTAATTAACCGTATGTACGACAACGGCTTACGGGGCCTCTTGGGCTGCGCGCATCGCATAAGTATCAATCCATTCCTGATGGATGCGGGTAGTACCCATGAGTTGGACTATCCAGCCTGACTAGGGACTATACGTTATCATGCCCCCCAGTCTAGTGGTCGCAGGCTCAAACCGCGGCTACTAGACTATAAACCACTAAGGCCCCCTCGCAATCATCCCATGTAAAATAACTTCATGTATAACACACATGAAATGAGTTTTGAATATGCCTCTATGTCAGACTCAATTAGTACCGCACTACGTTGGGAACTGGGAAAGGCACTAACCACGTCAGAGGGGCCAACTGACGAACACCGTAGGATGAACTAATTTATTAGACACGTGCCGCAAGATCTCATGTGTCTAATGTGTATATATAAATGCAGTTTGACAGACTTTCAACCTTCTTCTTCACCATTCAAAAAAACCCTTCCACCATTGTTGAAAATAGTAGGAAATAATCACCACAGCAGAAAACAGGTTCCACTATACACCCAGCTGGAGCACCGTTGAGAAAAAATGGTAGCACAACTATTTGATGTGACGTCCCGCATATCTGAACAAGAACTTTCCAGTTTCGCCACCAAGTATCATATACCTGCAGATCTTCATCCAACTGTGCCAGATCCACAAGCACACATAGGAAGATTCCCTGCTGGAAAAAATTGGCGTATACACCAGGTTTTTCGAGTTTTCCAACAACCGCCTATCCCTAAGTCGGTTTTTGACGGATGTGCTAAGCTACTATAGCATACATCTCTCGCAACTACACTGCATAGGTGCCGCAAAGATCTCAAATTTTGAAATAAACTGCTTACTAAAGAACATTAACCCAACCATAAATCCGTTCCGTGCCTTCTACCGACCCACCTGGATAAACGGGTGGATATCCTTCGCGAAACACCCCGGTCAATTAAAATGTTATAAGGTAAAGATATATTCTCTGAAGAAGTGGAACGACAAATTTTTCTGGGTAGACAAGGTTGTATTTCCGTACGACTATGATTTCATCACCCCCGAGACTATGATGAAAGATGACCGTCCTATCCCTTGCACATATAACGAAGCAGATGCACAGATGATTAACACCGACCGCATACCAATGCAAGAATACCCAGAGGTGCTACTATACGCACTAGGGCTGAGTCATACATCAACCCTTCCTGCAAACCACCTTCCTCAATACTTTGATGACTTTGACCATGGTAAGAAATCCTGCTTCATAAAGACTTAAAATTCAAATGGTTATGTGCATGTACTCATCTACTCTCCATACGTTTTGTAGAGCTAACTTACACCCAGCTTGTGAAGCGTGAGCACCCGTACGCCGTGACCATGCGTGCTCGACCCTTCACTCTATTCGAGCTATCTAATGGATGGTGCGTAGGTCAAGCACCGTAGTACTAAAGTACCCCTCCCCGACGACCAGTAGAGGTACAGAGAGGACCGTCGTACTAAATGCCACTCCCATTCAAAGTGTGCCGCGCCTAATTGAGTCGTCTTCGGAAGAAGTGGATCATGAGGAAAGCTCGCCCGCTGGTTCCTCAGAAGAGATCATACCTATCTCGAGCTACAAAAGGTTACCGTGCTCCCCATGAGATCATATTCCTAAGAGGGACAGGAATCTACAGACCAGACTGCGCGCCGCCGTTACTTCATGGGGTAGGTTGACAAAAACCTAGCGAAAATACACATGTTTCAAGGTACACCGCAAATTCTCCCCTTACTCTTCTCTAAAACAAGAACATCTTGCTAACACTTGCATGATAGCAAATTTGCAGCCCATGCATTGCAGCTACCCAAGCTACCACTAGCACCACGAACTCTAGAAAATTCCTTCCTTCATGGAAGTGCACACGCTCATGCGCACTGGATAGCGTAGCCGCCTGTGAGGACTTCCACCAACATTTAATTCCTCCTGGTCGTGCCCAACTTCTACACAAGATGCACGATGAAATACTTATGAGAGAGTTAGACACAGTCGTGTCACATGAAGTAACATTAGCCTCTCATCTGAAAAAGAAGGTATCACATCTGTCTGAGTGTCTGGCACAAGTAAATATGAAGGTCAACTAAGCGACCGAACAAAAAGACCGCGAGCTTGTATGTTCCAAGCTTGAACTCGCACGTCTGCCCGCTGTGTCCAGTATAAATGTCGGATCCATCCAATATTTAGAGGATGAGAAGGCATCATTATCTGAGCTCATAAATCGAGAGCGCCACCTGCGCGCAAGGCAAGAGGATGAAAACCGCTGGGCCATGGATAAGCTGAAGGAGGGTATGTTTGACCTTACTTCAAACTGTGACAACTTCGTTGCCAACTGGAAGAAGTTCTAAAGTACCTGAGTACCGATTTTGATGAGGAGCTCTATCCGCACCTCACAACAGTGCATGCTGAGAACCAATGGTTAATAAGGCATGGTCTGCCACTAGCTGCCAAGGGTGTCGTGGAGCTACCCAATCTTAATAAAGCGATCAAGGATATTTTTGGTGTTGCGCAGCTACTAGGACAAAGCTTCGCCATGGAGCGCACCTTCAAAGATAATTTATTGATAGAACCTTTGGAGGGTAGCGAAATCTATTCTAGGTACGCACAAGATATCTTTGACGCTGCATTCCACATATTAGAAGACCTCCCTCTTCCTATCATAGATTTTATTGAAAAAGATCAAGATCAACCCATAAGCGTGATCATGGCAGGCCTTACTCTAGCGAGTCACTGCGCAGAAAAAACATAAGAAGATCCCCATGCCATGGCTGGTACAAATATTTTCCAACTACAAGTTCCTGTCTTTATTGCTGGTGTGCCAATAATGATTTCATTGAAAGATAAGCTGAAGCAGCATGTGAGACGTGTTGAAAAAAAGAACCAGACTTCGACCAAAGGTGTTGCCATCGGTCTCGGTTTAGTGCACCCTAGCCGATCTGATGGTGTACCGGTTAGTCTGCCTGCCATCGATGTATATCAAACGTACACGTAGCAGTATATGAAGGAGGCGTGGGTACAACAACTCGCGTCCCTCAACCCATCGCATCACAAGTTAAAGAGGTGGCTGTCAGAGAGCGACCTTCTATAGAAGGCACCTTTCCTTACTATTTTGTTGTAACCATGTACATTGATTTGTAAATTAAGAACTTGTATAATGTTTAGAGCGACCTAAGCGTTTGTAAGCAAGTAGTGTCCTACGCTATGTGCATGTTTATTCATACATATATGTGTCCAGGTTTCCACACCCACGCCTGAGATTGTGAGAGAGAGAGCACCTGTTTACGAGTGCATTTATTGAAGCGCGACTCTGAACTTATGGGTGAGTTAAAAGTTCATTACCTGTGGACCTGCCACTACTACCATAAGCGACGTCATAGATAATGACATGTTTGTTAGGTGTGCACACTGTGTCTTGTGCATATCTGTCATAAAGTATGAGGAATGCGACACTTACTACAACGTCTTGTGGTAAGCTGCCTAACAAAGGATACCTGATCCAGCGCCATTGGCGGTGCATCCCTCTTACGCGACAAGTTTAATTAGTCGGGTAAACTTACTCCTCTTATTTCACCTGGAAACGTTTCGTTGTACATGTACACCGGTGGGCCAAATATATGTGTTTTAGAAAAGAAAAAAATACTTTTATGCATAAAAGATAAAAAAAGAAATAGTTTGGACTGCGGAACTAGCTAGGAACCGCAGTGTTTTATTCACACTTTTGCAAATGCTGAAACAAAGAACATGAAAGGGGAAATCCTAAAACAATTGAAAAAAGAAAAAATACATGGATCTTTATTGGGAGCTTTCAATAGCCAAGAGAATGATCCATGCTAATGATGCGACATCTCAGAGAGAATATCGTCCAAAATTCTGGCTGTATCTTGAGTCACCTCTCGCGGGACTGGATACCAACTTCGGATAGCCATCCGCGTTCATCCTGTCCCTTGAGAGTCCTTTGTTTGCTTCATTGTGTCGTTGTGTGCTTCGCTTTGCCGATAGTCTGTTCGCATGATCCCGTTGTCGCATAGTCTGAGCAATTATCCTAGCTGAAGGGGCGATTGCTCCTCTGCGTTGTTGCTGGTGGTTTCCTTGGGATGGGAGTATTGCTACCACCCGTCGTGCCATGTTTCCTATCGATGTTGTTAGAGAGCCAATAGTATGCCCTAGCCTTGAGACGATTTCGCCTCCCTTTGTGATTTTTGTTGAGGTGGACGAGTGACCATGTTAGGATTTTTCCTATGTCCTGGGTTTGCCTGACATCAGAGACATCGCGCCACCCTTATATGAACATCCTTATGCATAAATGGCCAAAAATACCCTGAGCGAGTAATCTCATCAACCACAACTATCGGGCCACACGGGCATAACCTTTTATGTACGGCTTTCATGACCGACCGTGCTTGCCCTGTCGCTATACATTGTAGTGTTTGCCCATTACTTGATTGTCGGTACAGTGTCCCCTTGATGACTTTGAAGTGCCTAGCTCTCATCTGCACTTGCCTAGCCTTCCTTCTACTACTCAGTAATGTATTATGTGTCAGGAACTCTTTAATAGGCGTCATCCATGTTTGTGTCTCCAGATTTGCGTTTATGTTTTTGTGTAAGATAAAATCAACTAGCACGTGACTAGAAGGTTTATCCATGTTCAGAATTGATAACTGATCCATGTCAGCTGAGATTTCGTCATTTTCTTCTGAAACTTTTCGCATAGCAAACTTCATGAACTGTCTGGTTATGTCCCTCACGTTTTCCGTGTATTGGATTAGTATATGTCCTCGTGGTTCGCATGACCCTCGACCCTGCTCGCCACCAAAGGGTTGTATGTGTAGGACACTAGGCTTTTCATGCCCGTTCTGAGTGCCAATCATAGACCTGCTATGAGGGCTTCATAATATGCTTCCATACTAGTTGTGGGGAAGTCGAACAGCAGTGCGTAGGTAATTTTTATATCGCCCGGATTTGTGAGGATAAAACCTAAATCTGGTCCTCCCTTTCTTGCGAAGCCTGTCGCAAAGAGGACCCATGAGAGCCCCGACGGTGAGCCCTCGCACAAAAATATGCTTTTAGCATGGGAATCTTCCGAGATACGTCTCCTTCTCTTCAATCCTGAGCTGGATTTCGTATTGCGTTGACTCCTATATGCATCCTTTCTTTTTGCGCTGTGGCTGGAAGTGCTGCTACCCCCTCGAGCGTATCTATGTTGCGGATGGTGATTACCCCATCTTGCACTAGGAATTTGAACATACCATGCACCGTGGAAGGTACCGCTCGTAGTGTTTTTAGTGCTGGCTGTCCTATTATCCTGTTGTACGATGATTGAGATCGCACAACCATGAAATCTATCCACACAGTTGTCGAGTGACCTGCGCCTCCAATAGTTACCTGCGTGCAGAGGTGTCCCAATGGTGGGGTTTTATCACCGTTAAACCCTGTGAGGATTTGTGTGGTGTCTTTTAGCTCCTTCTTTATTTCCCCTGGTAGTAGTGCGAAACAATGTTAATTCAGTATTGATGAGACTACAATTATACATAGTATCATCGTCCAAATCAGGCTTAAAACGCTTAAAATATCATCAAAATACCCAAATATATGCTTGTGTTTGTTTATTGTGTATCTTAGGTACGGATATCGTGAAATCAACAAAAGATCACAAGAATGAAGCAAAAATGAACACGGGAAACGAAGCCGCACAAAGAACCGGATCCGAATCATGATTTTCCTTTGAAGTCCTTGAAGTTTGAAGATTTGGCAAGATTGGTCCGTCTACTTTTGAAGACTTATCATTTTAAACCCTTGTAAAACTCAAAAATTACTAAAGGGTCCCTTAAATGACAAGAATTTACATTTATGGTCCTTAAAGAATGCAAATATTGCATTAAATACCCTTGGAACAAACTTGGAAAACATTTGGTGGCCAAAATGAAAGAAATGAAACTTTCATTACAAAGGATTTAATTTTTGGGCTGTTTATTGCAAAGGGACAAGAAGAAGGAAGACAAGGGGCCTTTTGTGGCAGACACATAAACTTCCCTCAACCAACCATCATGTGACACGTCATCCCCACTCACCCACCAGCCAATCACAATCCCAATAATCCCCATGTCACTTCTCCACTAAAAAGTTTTATTAACAGTTTTTTAAAAACCTGTTTAGTAATTATGTTGGTGGTAAACATTTTTTAAACCCACTTAACCACTAAACACAATCAAAACACCCCTTTACCCACCTTCATCATCATAAACCCTAAAAGCTTAATCATCCAAAAATATGGAGTTTTCGTTAGATAATCCCCAGATTGGTGACTAAGGTCCCGTTAATCAAAACACATCCAACAAACAAACCTTCCAACTCACCATGGTCCCCTCCCTGTTGTCCCCTTTTTCACTTTATTCAGTAAAAATGGCATCTTTTAGCCCATCAACGTCCCAAAGGATTTTCTTGCACCAAATCACAAAAATCAACAACCAAGATCAAAAGTGCAAGCTATCTCATCACATGTCAAGAAATTGACCAACATTCAAATTCGTCAAAGGGCAAATATGGACTTTCAGAGATTAGGGTTTTGCTATTGTAATTTTTTATTCATGTATTCTAGTATCTTCCTTTAGGTAGTATAAATACACCCATTTGTGGGTTGTATTTCTTTGTTCTTGCTTTTTGTAAAATATTTTAAATTTAATGAAAAATATGATTTTTAATTTTTATCAAATGTGTTGAGTTCCATGTAGTGTAATCGTTTCTTTTATGAATTTGCAATTTAATTTTCTTAGTGTAAAAGATACTCGAGTGTACTCGGATTTCAGTTGAGGTAGTCTAGTTTGTATTAGCTTACTTGACTGATTGATTGAAACTCAATCAACCAAGCTAAGTTGGTATATGCTGTTAGTTAAAAGTGTTTCTTTGGTTTTCAACTTATTTTCAAAAAGTGGGTTTCAAGAATCTGTTTTTTTTTGCAAGGCTTTGCTAAAAATCTTTTTCCCATAGTGTTGGTGTTAATTGTTCACAGGTTTTCTGATAGGTGTGTAAACACCCATCCTTTTACCACTTAATTCTAGCTAAAACGAGACCAAAACACGTATTTGATATCATTTGTTTGGAATTATGCATAGTTTTTTTGTTTATTGTGTTTTCAGAGCTAACCGGATGAATATTAAAGAAAACATGGGATTGCACGGGTTTTATCGAAGAAAAAGACTCAAGACGAAGTCTACTGTCCAAGAGATGCAAAAGATTTGAAGTCAATGGGCCTATTTGAAGAATTATCGAAGAAAAGGACCAAAGATGGAAGATTTTCATAAGTCGAAGAAACTCAAGTCTATTAAACAAAGAAATTAAAAGACGAGTTGAATTTAATCGTCGACAAATCCCGGATCAGAATCGAAAACGTCAACTTTTCTGAAAAGACGAGAAGACAAGAAGAAAGGGAGAAAGCCCACTCACCAACCAACCACTAGGACTATATATAGTTTCCTCCTTCACATTTTAGGGAGTTAGCTTTCATTTTCTTTTTTTTCCAGTTTCTTAGGATCGTTTCTTCACCAACACCATTAGGGTGTTTGGTGATTTTTAATTTTCCTTCAATCTTGTAAGTTTTAATCATTACTCTTGTTACCTTTACATTAATCTTTCAATCCAATCTTTCTATTCATCTTGTTCTTCATCATCTTTTATTGCAAGTTCTTAAGTTTTTATTTGATTCAAGTTTGATCTTAAAAAGTTGTTGATTTAATGTTTTTATCGGTGGGATTTGTTACTCATGGTATTTAAATGATTATTGGTTAGTTTGGTAAAACCTTTTTGAGTATTTAAGTTGATTTGGATCAATATTCGTATGCCCTGTTCTTTTGCTGCTACTGTACTGTTCTTCATTCCCAGGATATTCCGAATAGAGCTTGTTTTCCGCATAGTCATTTTATTGTTTTTCCCTTACTCGGAATGTTTCCAATATTCCGCTTAGCCAGTTTATTTTTCCTTTATTCGGAATCCTTCATTTATTCCGCATAGTCAAGATTTTCCGAATAGACCATATTTTCCGAATAGAGCATTTATTCCGTATAGAACAACTTTTCCGAATAGCACTTACTTTCCGCATAAGCCATGTTTTCCGAATAGAGTTATTTTTCCGAATAGGAATTCATCATTCCGAATAGGACCTTTTTCCGCATAAGGGTATTTTTCCGAATAGTGAATACATTCCGAATAGAGCAGTTTTTCCGCATTGTGATTTTATTCCGAATAGGATTGTTATTCCGAATTGGATCTTCTTTCCGCATAGCACATGTTTTTCCGAATAGCCCTTTTCTTCAGTAAGATCATTTCTCTGTTTTATCATTTTACCTTTTATATTTACTGCAAGTTTAATTTCATTACTTCATTTATTTATCCTTTCAATAGCATAGAAAACCAAACCCACTTTTTGTCACCAAGAACAAATCATTCCACTTTTAACTAAGATCAATTCGAGAGGATTCCGAGAATCATATTTTGAACCCATTGAAAAATGCAGTTATCAAATGGCGCCGCTGCCGGCTCTTCTCGTTAAGATCAAAAGTTTTTTATGAGAACTTGGATTTTGGGATCCGTTCCTCGTGAACGTTACTTTTTCACAAAAATTTTCAAAAAATCCAAAAAAAAAAAAAATATATAAAATTTTCAAAAATACAAAAACAAAAAAATTAAAAAACATAAAAACCAAAAATATTTTTGCTTTGTTTTTCTTTGTTCGTTCTTTTGCAGGTGTATGCGCACTCGATCCACGTCATATCAAGAGCCCGAGCCTCTCGATCACTTAGACATGGCCGGTGTACCACCTCCAAACAATAATAACAACAACAACCCGCCTTTCAACAACATGAACAATAACAACAACAATGAGCCCCTTCCGGATAATCGCCCGATGATTGAATTGCTGCAAGCTCATGTAGATGGCAACACGGATCCAATTGTCATACCTCCAATTGCCGCCAACAACTTTGAGCTAAAATCAGGCTTTATCCAGATGGTATCCGCTCAACCATTCTTGGGACGTACCATTGATGACCCACACGACCACATAAAGAGATTCTTGCAACTCACCAACACGGTCAAATTCAATGGTGTTCCACAAGAGGTTATAAGGTTACAACTTTTTCCCTTTTCTTTAGAGGGACAAGCCCGACATTGGCTTGCTAAGGAACCGCCACAGAGTATTCTCTCGTGGACGGATTTGGAAACAAAGTTCATCAATTACTTTTTCCCACCCTCTCGTACTACCGCTTTGCGGAATGAAATCATAAATTTTGAACAAAAGTACGATGAGTCGTTCAGTGAATCTTGGGATCGTTTTAAAGATCTTTTAAGAAAATGCCCACAACATGGTTTTACCAAAGTACATCAAATTAATACTTTTTACAATGGTTTAAGCATGAGTGACCAAGATTCACTGAACAGTGCCTCGGGGGGTAATCTATTGGCTAAGACTTCCAATGCTGCTTGGGATATCATTGAGAATAAGTCTCGTGTGCAAACCAAGAGTGTTCGGACCAATGTCGCTAGTGCTAGCTCTAGTGACAGCGACAAGCGATTAGACAAAATCACTACGCTTCTTGAATCGCTTGTCACCCACACCGTCAGCAACAACAACATCAACAACGCCAAAAACGCTCAAGTTAACGCTGTCAGCCAACCTTGTGAGATATGCGGTGGTCCTCACTCTTACACAACTTGTACTGCCACCCAAGACTACCCTGCTGAGAATGTGAATGCGGCATATGGCACCTATCCTCAACCTGCTTATCAAGCTAGACCTCAAGGTGACCGTAATTTGCTTAGCTACCGTAGCAACAACTATCTTTCACCACCTGGTTTTCCTCCAAACAACCCAAACCAACAACCAAACCTCAATCGCCCTCCTCAACAAC
The DNA here is from genome assembly GCA_025667525.1 of Glebionis coronaria. NCBI lineage: Eukaryota > Viridiplantae > Streptophyta > Magnoliopsida > Asterales > Asteraceae > Glebionis > Glebionis coronaria. The sequence goes on along the minus strand of CM046882.1, from coordinate 166,391,712 downwards.
AACAACAACCTCGACAACCATACATCCCTCCTCACAAGCAGCAACAACCACCTCAACAGAATAACCAAGTCTACCAACAACCTGCTTACCAACTACCTGTATACAATGCTCCTCCCAACCAACCCACCGCTCTTCACCAAGAAGTGGAAACTTATATGAGGACTAACGATGCGATAGTGTGAAATCTTCAGAGAGAGGTGCTCAACCTGAAAGCAGACTTGGTCAAGCAAGGAAACGATTTGAGAGCCGACATGAGAAATACGTTGGATAGCCAAACTAATGATCTGAGGAACATGATGGCTAGTTTCTTCCAAGGTAATCAACCCTCTTCTTCGGGTACTCTTCCGAGTAACACCGTTGCGAATCCAAGAGGGGAGATGAAAGCAATCACCACTCGAAGTGGCAAAGGTACCAAGGAACCCGAGCTTCCTATACGTCCACCGGTGGTTGTGACTAAGGAGAATGAGTCACCTGCTCCTATTCCTCATCCTTCTACTTCCCCAATTTCTCCACCTCTTCCTTCTACCCCTCCTCCACCCAAGGATGTGAATGATCCTATTCTCCCAAATCCTTCCTCTTCTTCCAATATACCTTATCCATCTAGGTTGAGGAAAGAGAAGCAACAGAGCAAGGATGATATTCAGGTTTCGAACTTCCTTAAAATGTTCAAACAACTGAATTTCAATATCTCCTTCGCTGAGGCTCTCGCTCACATGCCTAAATATGCTAAAATGTTTAAAGATCTTCTGAGCGACAAGGAAAAGCTCCTCGATATTGCCAACACCCAACTTAATGAGAATTGCTCTGCAGTGCTCTTAAGGAAATTGCCAACCAAGCTTGGTGATCCGGGTCGTTTCCTTATCCCTTGTAATTTCCCGGGAGTAGAGAATTGCATGGCCCTAGCCGATCTAGGTGCCAGTATTAATCTCATGCCTCTAAGTGTTTGGAAGCAATTATCTCTCCCAGAGCTAGTCCCCACCAAAATGACTTTGGAATTAGCTAACCGTACGGTTGCTTATCCAGTGGGGATAGCCGAAGACGTCATTGTAGGAGTCAACAAATTCACCTTCCCTGCTGATTTTCTTGTCGTCGACTACGAGATGGACCCCCGTGTACCACTTATTGTTGGTCGTCCATTCTTAAGGATCGGTCGCACTCTCATTGATGTTGAAGCCGGTGAGCTTATCATGAGAGTGGGTGACGATAAAGTAGTCTTCAACATGGGAAAGTTGTCTAAACAACCTTATTCCAACGAGAGTGTTAATTGTATTGACGTTCTGGATGAGGCTTGTGAAGCACACTTTATTGATGCTTGCAAAAGTATTCCTTCCTCTCTTCCCAATGTTGAGACCGTGTCCTCTATTGATTCATCGTTGTCTCTATTTGGAGATAGTGATTTATTTTGGAACAATCTTGAAGATACCATGGGAGATGCGAATTTAGCTACTAATGATTCTCCTATCGATGGGGATGAAGACATGAATTTCTTTGACAATCTTCTCAACGAAGACAATCCGTCGCCTCCATCTCCCACGGTCATTGCTATCGATACTCCGACTTCGAATACGCCTCCCGTCGAAAATCCTCCGGATTTAGAGCTTAAGGAGTTGCCGCCCCATCTTGAATATGTGTTCCTTGACGAAGAGAAGAAGTCGCCAGTCATCATTGCTAAGGATTTGAAAAATGAAGAGAAAAACTCGCCTTATCGCCGTGTTGAAAGATCACAAGAAGGCTATTGCTTGGAAAATTTCTGATATTCGCAGAATTGATCCTCGCTTCTGCACACACAAAATTCTCATGGAGGACGACTTCAAGCCAACAATTCAAAGCCAACCAAGGGTGAATCCATAAATACTTGAAGTCATCAAAACAGAGGTTATCAAACTTCTTGATGCGGGTATGATTTACCCTATTTCGGATTCACCTTGGGTTAGTCCAATCCATTGTGTGCCCAAGAAGGGCGGAATAACCGTTGTTCCCAATGAACACAACGAGTTAATTTCCACTCGTCTCGTTACTGGGTGGAGAGTTTGTATAGACTATCGCAAACTCAATGATGCCACGAGAAAGGATCATTTCCCTCTACCTTTTATGGACCAAATGCTTGAACGATTAGCGGGTAATAAATATTACTGCTTTCTTGATGGTTTCTCGGGTTATTTCCAAATACCCATCGATCCCCAAGATCAAGAGAAGACTACATTCACTTGTCCCTATGGCCCTTTTGCTTACAAAAGAATGCCTTTTGGCTTATGTAATGCGCCCGGGACTTTCCATAGGTGCATGTTAGCTATCTTCCATGACATGGTTGAACAAACCATGGAAGTCTTCATGGATGATTTCTCGGTCTTCGGGGATTCATTCTATTCTTGCCTTGCCAATTTGGAACGTATGCTTAAGCGGTGCGAAGACACTCGCCTTGTTCTGAATTGGGAAAAATGCCATTTTATGGTAAAAGAAGGCATCGTGCTTGGACATAAGATCTCGAAAGCCGGTCTTGAAGTAGACCGTGCTAAAGTCGATGTTATCGCAAAGTTGCCTCCACCTTCAACCGTGAAGGGTGTGAGAAGTTTCCTGGGTCATGCGGGCTTCTACCGTCGATTCATCAAAGATTTTTCTCAAATCGCTCGCCCGATGACCCACCTCTTGGAAAAAGATACTCCTTTTATCTTCTCCAAAGAGTGTCTTGAAGCCTTCAACTCGCTTAAGGATAAGCTTACTAAGGCACCCGTCTTAGTTACCCCTAATTGGGAGCTTCCCTTTGAGTTGATGTGCGATGCTAGTGATTTTGCTATTGGAGCGGTTCTTGGACAAAGAGTGAACAAACACTTCCAACCGATCCATTACGCTAGCAAGACAATGACTGGGGCACAATTGCATTATACGACAACCGAAAAAGAGCTTTTAGCTGTTGTCTATGCTTTTGAAAAATTTCGCCCCTATCTTGTCCTTTCTACAACAATTGTGTATACCGATCATTCCGCGCTGAAGTACTTGTTGACAAAGCAAGATTCCAAACCAAGACTTCTTCGCTGGGTTTTGTTGCTCCAGGAATTTAAAATAGAAATTCGTGATAAGAAAGGAGTAGAAAACCTAGCCGCGGACCATCTCAGCAGACTTGAGGATCCTTACCAAGGGGATCATCCAAACAAAGAAATCAATGATTCTTTTCCCTTGGAGACCTTAATGTCTATAAACTCGAAGTCGAATGAAACCCCGTGGTTTGCGGACTTTGCAAACTACTTGGCGGGTGGAATTCTCAAGGAAGGGTTGACGTCCCAACAAAAGAAAAAGTTCTTCACCGACATTAAGACTTACTTTTGGGACGACCCTTACCTATTCAAACAATGTGCCGACCTGATTATCCGCCGATGTGTTGACGGACCGGCAGCTTCTGAAATCCTTGATGCTTGCCACAAAGGACCTACCGGTGGTCACTTTGGTCCCAACTACACCGCTAAAAAATTGTTTGATTCGGGATTTTATTGGCCCTCCATATATCGTGACGCTCACAATATGGTTAAAAGATGTGATGTTTGCCAAAAACAAGGCACAATCACACATAAAGACGAGATGCCTCAGAATTTCATTCAAGAGTGTGAAATCTTTGATGTTTGGGGTATCGACTTTATGGGGCCATTCCCTTCTTCTAAAGGAAACAAATACATCCTTGTAGCCGTTGACTACGTTTCAAAGTGGGTTGAAGCCAAAGCTTTACCTACTAATGACGCAAGGGTGGTTCGTAACTTTTTGAAAGCTCTATTCGCTAGATTCGGTGTGCCTCGTGCCATTATTAGTGATCGTGGGACTCATTTTTTGCAATGACCAATTCGCAAGAGTCATGGCTAAGTACGGTGTAAATCATCGTCTTTCCACAGCCTACCACCCACAAACTAATGGCCAGGATGAAATATCCAACCGAGGACTTAAGCGAATTCTTGAAAGAACTGTGGGAGAGCATCGTGCCGCATGGGCTGATAAACTCGATGATGCTTTGTGGGCTTTTCGTACCGCTTACAAGACCCCGATCGGCTGTACGCCTTTTCGTCTTGTGTACGGGAAAGCATGCCACCTTCCCATCGAGCTGGAGCATAAGGCGCACTGGGCCTTAAAGTGGGCTAACTTCGACATCAACAAAGCCGGTGATCATCGCAAGATTCAACTCAACGAGCTCAACGAACTGAGGAATGAAGCTTATGAGAACTCGCTGATCTACAAAGAGAAGACGAAGATCCTTCATGACGCAAAAATCAAGAACCGAGAGTTCCACGTTGGTGATCAAGTCTTACTTTTTAACTCTTGGTTGAAGATCTTATCTGGCAAGTTGAAGAGCCGCTGGTCTGGTCCATTCACCATCGCCAACGTCTTTCCGTATGGGACCATTGAGCTTTCTCAGCCAAATGGGCCCAATTTCAAGGTGAATGGCCAGCGTCTAAAGTTGTACTTTGGTGAGGACACCTCTCAGGAGGTGATTCCATCCCTCACCACGTTCCCCATGAACTAATTTTGGGTCGAGTCAGGCTCGTGACTCGGTTATCAAAAACAAGCGCTCCTCGGGAGGCAGCCCGAGTATCTATCCCTTTAACCCCCTAAGTGTATGGGAGGACCTATTTTGGTCGTTTGTGTTTGTGTGGTGATGTGATTACAGGGATAACTGCAATCTTGGAACTCTCTGAAGAACCGTGCTCCCGTGTTATCCGAAATCCGGTTCTATCTCTCAACTATCGTGATTCAATTTTCTTCATACTCACATTTGAAATTGATCACTTTAGTCGTCTCTTCCTTAACTTGAGTTAACCAACGTGCACAATGTCATAAGTGTAGGGGAGACTTTTCCCACATGCTTAAACATTGAGGACAATGTTTATCTTAAGTGTAGGGGGGACTTCTATCGAAGTTTTAAGTGGACTTTTCCATGAAAATGCCTTCATTTAACCAGAAAATCCTATTTTTCAACATTTTTCAAATTTTTAATTAACTTTGGCCATTTAGTCGTAATTTTTAAATTTTTATCGTTGCTTTCATATGTATATATCCCGCAATAAAATCAAAAATATTAATAAAGTGGTGTAGCTAGTTTAGAAATCTTTGGCACATTAGGCTCGTTGCGTTTATTTTGACTCAACCCGAATAGACTTATTCAAGATTATTCTAGCTAGTATCCTTAACCATGTAGACCTTAATTGGTTTATTAGGCTAAGTGTCCACGAGTCTCATTACTTGAGATTTTAAATTATGGAGGACGAGAAATGATAGAGTCAATTATAAGTCGGTATTCTTGCGCAAGCTCACTTGGTGTAATTATTTGCCTATTCTCCCATCACTTGCTAATAATTTATCTGCAATAAGTAAGGTCTTACGATTTGAAAAGTTACTTAGCTTCTAGCCCAAGATCGTTTAAAAGTTTCTCGGTAATGATAAGAGTTCATAGCCAAGGCATAACTTATGAAGCGGGGCGCGAAGATTGGCGAGTCCGAAAAGGCCCTAACAGGGCATGAGGATTCAATTTTATTGCTGAAGATCCAAAGTGATGTGAAAAGCATTATTCCTAAAATCAATATGAAGGATCAAGACTCACGACGAAAAGCAGTCAACTCCCATAAAGATCATGGAGAAGTCTATCCGAAAAGACCCTAACAAGGTATGAGGATAAATAGATCCAAGTCCGAAAAGGAGGCGGATCGTTGTATCTCAAAATCCCAATTAGAGATTGAAGAAATAATCATGAAGTCGTGGTCAACAAAGTTGGAGTACACCTCAAAAGTCTCCAAGTGAAGAAACTCTATTATGATGAGAAGACCATTATCTCAAGAACGTCTCTCGAAGATATGAAGTATGAAGTACATGCCAAATATCGGCACGAGAAAGGTCTCAAATCGTGAACCAAGTTAAGCCAAGATATGAACTTTTTGATATCCCGAGAAGCAGTTTTAAGAGATTTTGTCCTTTAGCTAACTATTGATCAAATCGTCATACTTTGCTTTCAGCCTAAATAAACTATCGAAATAAGTCCAAAAATGCATCTTCATGATCATTCTAAGACAAAAATAAAATATAAGAGATACACCTAGGAATAAGGGGGTTTAAGCATTTAATTAAGCCATGTGTGCAAGTGTTTGAATTGCTAACTTATAATAACAATGATCTCGTTTTTAAAGCTTAGTTTGGGGAAAGTGAAACTTGAGGGTGATAAATCTTCGCAGCACCAAAGCCCTAATGTAAGACCTTGATTTCTTTGCAAGTTATTTCCATCCTTTTGTTTACTTTAAAGTTTTAATTTCTCTTAGTACTTTAATTTTTGCTTAGCAGTATGTTAATAAGGCCAAGGTTGATTAATTATGAGAAAAGTGTAAAATTGCTTTATCACTAAGCATTGCATTAGGGCATGGCAATGGTTAAGTGTAGGGGATTTGATAGGTGTGTAAACACCCATCCTTTTAGCACTTAATTCTAGCTAAAACGAGACCAAAACACGTATTTGATATCATTTGTTTGGAATTATGCGTGGTTTTTGTGTTTATTGTGTTTTCAGAGCTAACCGGATGAATATTAAAGAAAACATGGGATTGCACGAGTTTTATCGAAGAAAAAGACTCAAGACGAAGTCTATTGTCCAAGAGATGCAAAAGATTTGAAGTCAATGGGCCTATTTGAAGAATTATCGAAGAAAAGGACCAAAGATGGAAGATTTTCATAAGTCGAAGAAACTCAAGTCTATTAAACGAAGAAATTAAAAGACGAGTTGAATTTAATCGTTGACAAATCCCGGATCAGAATCGAAAACGTCAACTTTTCTGAAAAGACGAGAAGACAAGAAGAAAGGGAGAAAGCCCACTCACCAACCAACCACTAGGACTATATATAGTTTCCTCCTTCACATTTTAGGGAGTTAGCTTTCATTTTCTTTTTTTTTTCCAGTTTCTTAGGATCGTTTCTTCACCAACACCATTAGGGTGTTTGGTGATTTTTAATTTTCCTTCAATCTTGTAAGTTTTAATCATTACTCTTGTTACCTTTACATTAATCTTTCAATCCAATCTTTCTATTCATCTTTTTCTTCATCATCTTTTATTGCAAGTTCTTAAGTTTTTATTTGATTCAAGTTTGATCTTAAAAAGTTGTTGATTTAATGTTTTTATCGGTGGGATTTGTTACTCATGGTATTTAAATGATTATTGGTTAGTTTGGTAAAACCTTTTTGAGTATTTAAGTTGATTTGGATCAATATTCGTATGCCCTGTTCTTTTGCTGCTACTGTACTGTTCTTCATTCCCAGGATATTCCGAATAGAGCTTGTTTTCCGCATAGTCATTTTATTGTTTTTCCCTTACTCGGAATGTTTCCAATATTCCGCTTAGCCAGTTTATTTTTCCTTTATTCGGAATCCTTCATTTATTCCGCATAGTCAAGATTTTCCGAATAGACCATATTTTCCGAATAGAGCATTTATTTCGTATAGAACAACTTTTCCGAATAGCACTTACTTTCCGCATAAGCCATGTTTTCCGAATAGAGTTATTTTTCCGAATAGGAATTCATCATTCCGAATAGGACCTTTTTCCGCATAAGCGTATTTTTCCGAATAGTGAATACATTCCGAATAGAGCAGTTTTTCCGCATTGTGATTTTATTCCGAATAGGATTGTTATTCTGAATTGGATCTTCTTTCCGCATAGCACATGTTTTTCCGAATAGCCCTTTTCTTCAGTAAGATCATTTCTCTGTTTTATCATTTTACCTTTTATATTTACTGCAAGTTTAATTTCATTACTTCATTTATTTATCCTTTCAATAGCATAGAAAACCAAACCCACTTTTTGTCACCAAGAACAAATCATTCCACTTTTAACTAAGATCAATTCGAGAGGATTCCGAGAATCATATTTTGAACCCATTGAAAAATACAGTTATCATTTTCCTTCCTATTTGGCCTGCCAAATCTTGGAAAGAAAATTGGTGAAGTGTTACTGTTTTGTTTGTTTGGTATGTGCAGGTACAAAGACTTATCATTCTTCTTCCTATCTTTCAATTTTTTTATTGAAGACATATCATTCCGTCTTTCGTCTGCCTTAGACCAATCAGTAAGAGGCTAATCTCCATCTTTCTTACAAATCACGTGCCCAAGAGAAGGCATCAGCTTGCTTTGTTTAGCTTGAAAAAAGCTAAACCAAGTATTCGGCTTTGAACCCTCGAAAAGTGTGTGATGAATTTGATGAATGTGATTTGTGCTTTGGGTGTTTAATCTAGTTATTGTTTTGTGTATTTGGTATTTATAGACTGATTGTCATATGCTTGGTTAGTTTATTCAGTGATAGTTAGTTATTTATGCGTTAATCCTTTAGAAATTTTAGTTTGTATCAATTTAAGGGGTGTTTGGATCTGTTTACTACTTGCACTAGGGAGTACCCTTCATGTTATAAGTAGACTAAACATATGAGTTAGTTCGCGCCTGTTACTATGTCTTTAAGTTTTTAAGAGTAGGAAGTGAGTTCGCTTATGTACTTTGTGAGAAAAATTGCATAAGGGTCATTCTTCATCAGTAGGATCTTTTACCCTTGTTTATTTTGTTTTTGAGGCCTTAGACTTGGTCATTAGTTAAGTTGTATGTTAGTTTAGGTTTGAGGATAGTTTATTTAACGTTAGTCGTCCTTTGGGTTTATGTTGTGATTGCCCAAAATTTGCTCAAGTGCAAGTTGCATCAGCAATTGCACATCTAGGTGAACAAAACTCACCAGCTGGTCAAAATAGGACTTAAAATTGTGTGATTTGGACATTGGAATTGTGAACATCAGTAAATTATCAGGTGTAATTAGTGTCCACTATCTGGTACTAAAATTGTGGAAGCTTTAGGTGGTTCAATTAGTGCCTTTTAGCTCACTATATACACTTGAAACCTACCAGACTTTCCCTTTGTGCATAACAGTGACTGAATTCCTTGATTGGTGTGCAAAATTGTGGATTGAATTGTTTGTTTTTTTTATTGTTCTTGACTCCCCACAAGTAAATGCTTGTGGGGGTGCCTCTTGTGCTCAAAAACGCCAAAAAAACCAAGCAAATCCGAGCCAAAACGTCCCTTGTGTCACAGAGAGTGAAATCAGGCTTTCGCGACACTTTTTGACACTTAAAAGTGTCGCTTATAATTTGGGAGGGAGGAGGATTCTATTTAGCGACAGTTTTGTGACACTTAAAAGTGTCACTAAAGGTATTGGGAGGGAGGAGAACTAGTGTATAATAAAAAATAAAAAAAAAGTTAGGATTTTATTTTAAAAGTCATGTAATACTTTTAAAAAATCATTTAATTAGTTTAAATTGTTTTTAATTCATAAAAAATTATTAAAAAGTCAAAAAAATTTAATTCTTTTTCTAAAAAGTTTCTTTTATCATTTCGGACTTAGGAAAAAATATTTTTTTATTTTTAGGTTTTAAATTTATAGTTTCGCGTTTGTACGTTCGTTATTAGTTTTGCGCTTTCGTTATTTTCGTTATTTGGACTTTTTAGTCCATTTACGTTTTCAAAAAAGTTTTTATTTTTCTTATTTTTCTTTTATTTTAATAAGTTTATTTTTAGTTAAGTTTATAAAAATTTTAATTTTTTATTTATATTTCGTCACGTTTTGTACGTTTTTACGTTTTAATTCGTCGTAGTTTAAATTTAGCGTAACTCGTCATTTAATTTTCTTTCTCTAAATCCAAAAACGACACTAATCCAAACTTGGATTTTACATATTGGCACTTAATTCACACACCTCCTTCGAGAACGAACGCACATTTATTCGACTTGTCGGTTTACCTAAATCGTCGAGTTTAATACTTGCCCATTATACGCTCTTTTTCCTAAAAGACATGTTTTTACTACATCAAATTTTGGCGCCACTGTCGGGGAGGTGTTTATAGTGCCATTATTACTATCGTGTTTGTATGAGTAGTGCGTTTTTGCTTTTCAATTTTTGGAAAGCGTATAAAACGTACATACTCATTTTTGTTATTTTTCTCTATTATATTATAGTATCCAAATAAATCGTGTTTAATTTTCCTAAGTTAAACACACAACAATCTTTAAATATATTGTAGAAATATTGGTTTTCGTTTTCTTTGTGAATATTATTAATATATTGTATTTACGTAGAACAATAAATATACAAGTACTCCAAAAGCGTGAAACGCAACCATAATTGGGATTTCATCACTAAATTATTGTATTTTAATCCAAAGCAAAAGTTTAAAGGCAAAATAGATAAATACTTTTGTGAGGTTTAATTTCAATTAACACAAACTATAAGGTGGGTATAAGGCGGTTGTATTTCACGACCTAAAGGAAAAAGGCTCTTAAGTGCTTAGCGCCGCCTCGTTTCCTCCGCTTGCTTGTGCGTGTTTTGAGAAAGAGGGCTAATCGAGGGTTTGCCGCCCAAGTATTATCTATGTATCATATATATTTGCTTGTTTTCAAGATTAAACCCTCTTGAACGTTTTGGTGTTCCACCAACGTTCTAAAGTCATCGAAAGCGTTTACTCCACGTGGTCGTTTTCATTCTTTGAGGCTCCTTTAATCGAGAAATTGATTCGAGGAGAGATTTGTAGATTTGAGTCTATGTAATACAAAAAAAATCCAAAAAAAAATTAAAAACAATCAAAAACCAAAAAAATTGAAAAATCGAAAAGCCGCAAAAAGAATCTTCTTTGCTACCCCCCCCCCCCCCATTCAACAGTTAGTGCATGCGCACTCGATTGAAGGATTATTCTATTTTTAGCGACGCTTCGAATCGACGCAATCGTAAGCGAAGGAATCGACAACGTAGACGAGAATTAGAAACTGACGTTCCTAATATCGTTGTTTAAGAGACCTTAGACGAGATGGCCGACAATCGTTTGATGATGGAATTGCTCTAAGCGCCCACCGAGGGTTATGTAGACGCGATCGTAATTCCCGCTATCGAAGCGGAGAATTTTGACATTAAGAGCGGAATGCTTTCGTTGATTCAAGCTACGAAGTTTCGAGGTCTTGAAGCCGATAATCCTCACGACCAGATTCGGAATTTTGATCGCCTTTTAGCCACGAGCAAGTTTAAGAACGTCGACACCGATTTCGTCAAGCTTATGCTTTTGCCGTACTCGCTCGATGGTTCCGCCAAGGATTGGTACGAGAAAGAGCCACCTAATTCGATAATTACGTGGAAGGATCTCGTTTCCAAGTTTGTTAATCATTTTTTCCCACCGTCTAAGACAACGTTTTTCAAAAATGAGATTACGAGATTTGAGCAAAAACCGAATGATCTTTTAGAGACACGTGGGATCGTTTTAAGTAATTTCTTAGCCAATGTCCTCACCATGGATTTCCCGAGTTTCACCAAATCGATACGTTTTACAAGGGTCTTAGTTATCAAGAACAAGATTCGTTGAATTCCGCCGCCGGTGGCAACTTTTTGTGTAAGACTCTGAAAGATGCACTAATGGTTATCGAAAATACATCCAAGGTTTACCAAGTCCGCAACGCACCGAATGTTTCCAGTGTCGCCAATGCTTGTAATTCTAGTCGCGACATTGAGAGAGTTGATGCGAAAGTCGATAAGTTGACGAATGTGTTTACGTCTTTTCTCGTCGAAATGCAAAAGAAAGACGCTCCCGCTACGGTGAAAGCGGTTGAGACTTCGTGTACGTTTTGTGGTAGACCTCATAATTATTACGAGTGTGCGGCTACGGATGGCCAAACGTCGAATGTGAGTGCGTTAACAGAAATTTTCTAATCAAAATCAAAATAACGTCGGTCCATCGCAACAAGGCAATTATAAACAAGGCAACAATTTAAATCAAAATCGAAACAATTTTCAAGGAAATAATCAACAAGGAAATTTTTCGAATCAAAATCAAGGTTATAATCAAGGTCGTAATTTGAATTGGCAAAATCGAGACAATAATCAAAACTCGAATTTTTCAAACAACAACAATCAAGGAAACAATTTTTTAAGTGGTAATCAAATTTTTTTTCAAAGAAGTAATCAAAACCAAGGGAACTTTAATTCAAATCAAAATAGTTCGTCAAACGATTTTCAAAATTACATGAAAACGAATGAGGTTAATATGAGACGATTAGAGGGAGAAATTGGTAATTTGAAAAACGACTTTTCGAATACTTTGAAACTTCAAAACACGAAGATTGAGCAAGGACAAATTGACATTAAAAAGATGTTTTCGGCTATTATGAACAAAGCCTCGGGTGCTTCATCGAGTTCGTTACCTAGTGACACCGATGCAAATCCGAAGGAACAATGTAAAGCCGCCTCGTCTCGTGGAAAAAGTCATGTGATTACCCCTACCCTTGATGGATTTTGTGTTGTTCCTTCTTCTCAACCCTCGACTTCTAAGACGTCTTATTGTTCTAAAGTCGATGGGGTGAACGTGGCGACCAAGGAAAAGATTGCACACCCTAGTGTACCTGAAATTCCATCCACGGTTCAAAAAGAGAGCTTTATTGACCTCACCAAAGTAACCCTTGAAGAAACTTGTGCATCGATCCTTCTTAAAAAAACCCAAAAGGCATATGCCGAGAAAGGAAGAGGATCTGGCCAATTTCTATTACCATGTGATTTTTTCGATATTGAGGGATGTTTAGCCCTTGCCGATTTGGTGCTAGCATCAATCTCATGCCTCATTCTCTTTGGAAATTGATGAGATTGCCTTCACTTACCCCCACGAACATGAAAATCGAGCTTGCAAATTTTACACCACTTATACCAATTGGAATAGCCGAGGATGTCTATATCAAAGTTGGAAAGTTTGTTTTCCTACGGATTTCATCATATCCGATTATGAGTGTGACCCTAAATGTCCCATTATTTTAGGCCGACCATTTTTATCAACGGCTCGAACCGTAATCGACGTTCACGAGGGGAGACTTACTATGAGATATTGGGAGGATAAAATGGACTTTTTCACGAGTAAATCCCAAGTGTTTTATGATCATGAAAAAACCGAGGTTTCAAAACCTAATGTTTATAATTCTAATGATTTCAAAATGTTTACTTTAGCGGAAACTATGAGGTTTAATGCATGTTTTGAAAAAATTAAGAAGAACGGTTTTAAAGATGATGATTTTAATGATAAAGAATACGTGTACCTAATTCAAAAGGGTATGTGTAAAATTTTGAATGAAAAATCACTTTGGGATGTATTCGATGAAACAAGTGAACGACAAATTCTGAAGGGCGACGTTAGTGCCATCACGACAATGAAAAAATGGGCTCGTCTTCACCACCTTCGAAGGACCACGTCTTTGGGGCTTCAACTTCTAACTCCATCGAAGTGCCTCCTTTTCCTATCCCAACACCCGTTTAGGCTAAAGGTTTTATCGACATCGATCCTCTCGTTTTAGAAAAGTCAACTAAGCATAGTCATTCGACTTGTAAGACCATGGTTGTGAGTACTCACATCGACTCTTTCTTTGACAATGACAATGGCGATTTTGCCGAGATTGATCACATACTCCGAAATCCACATGCAATTTTTGATTCTCCTAAAGAGAAGTGTGTGAAGTACGATGATTACGAGTTTGATCCCGAGATTGAGGAAATCAGTGAACGAGAGCTAGCTCTTTTACCTCCACTCCCACCTACAAGTGAGGTTGATCTTTCCAAAATCGAGGATGAACTAATTGAGATGGAACATCTTACTTTCGAAGACGAACCAACTCATGTGACCCAAAATCCAATTCTCGAGGAGTTACCTAATAAACACTCCTCAAATGAGAATTACGTTTACCACATTCGTGAGGATTTAACTTATCAACAATCCTCACAAATGAATGATGGTTTCGTGCTTGATCGTGATCTTTTCAAGAGAGTTTCTAAGATACTCAAGGAGGGGAATGACAAACCTTGGTTTGACAAGCCTATCTTTGATGAAGAAATCGATGAGATCGACGTTCATGAGGATGACGAATATGTTAACCCCGAGGGGGCGGTGTTTTTTGTTGATCGACGTTTTGAGAATTTAAACAATCCACCACCCCCTAACCGTGACTTAAATGTGAGGATTTTTAGCGTGACTAATGTTGAGTTTGAAACGCCGAATATTTTCGACATCATAAAATCGGGTTTTCATAAAGCGTTTTTGAACGATGAAAAAGGGAAAGATTTTAAAAATGTTTTAAAAGATTTTTCTAATGTTTAACTCCGTAATCACCGCGTTTTATGAGTGCTACCACCTCGTCTACTCATTTTGATGATGGTGTGTGTGGATCTAGTGTGGGGGAAGCCCCTTATGTTCCCTCACATTTTTCTACCGAGGACGAGATTTACGATCCCAGAATTGCTTGTAAAAGGAAATCTTGGTCCTCCACCGATGCAATAAATGGAAATTATATTCATTTGCTTGGTGTGAGTCTACCTCGAGTATCTCATAAGTTTGCCTTACCCATTGTCCCACCTTTCTACTTCTCATCTCTTTTCTTCAACCCCTTTGGTTGTTCGGACTCGTGTTGAAGTGGCGTTGGTTCGTTTATCCCATGAAAACAAGGACGTCATCTTCGATCCCGGTATTTTGCATCATCAAAGGACTTAGTCCTTAATACCGGTTGCTTTTGGGCATTGTTTATCATGTAAGCCCCACCAAAAATAACCAACCAAGATTATCCATAAATGATCACATTTATGGGGATTCGAGTCGAGCTTTTGACTCGGTTATCAAAAACAAGGTGCCTCGTGGGGAATTCTCATGATTATCCTTGTAAATATTATCGTTTTCTAATAGTGTAACGAGGGGACTTGTGCTCTTTTAACCTTTGTTTTGTGGTTGTTTGTGATTGTGATTTATTAGGTTCATCGTCATCATTGAAGACTCTCGTTTTTGTTTTACGGATCACTCGAGCTTCGTTCGTTGCCTTTGGAGATTCCGATATCTGATGATATCCTTTTATGTTCTAACGTTTATCTTATTAGCATAATTCATAAACGGCTTTTAGGTTATTCGTTTTACCCATTCCATGCTTGAGATTAAGCATTCGACTTCGTCTCTAGTATGGGGGTGTTTTCACCCCTAGACTCGAAACATTGAGGACAATGTTTAGTTTTAGTATGGGGGGGGGGGGGGTGAGTAGATACTTCACCTTGCTTACGTCACCACGCAATCCAATATTCAACTTTTTGTTATTGTTTTGTTGCAAAATAAGGCTAAAAATGGCCAAATTTTAAAAATTTTCTTTTTTTTCATAATTGTTTAAGACACGAATGTAGGTTTTCCGATGGTGAGAATAAGAGTAATTTTTGACTCGATCGTGCGTGTTGAGCACTTAGCTTCGATTCCTTAACTTTTTAGGCTAAGTCTCTTAAATGAGGACGAGAAATGATAGAGTTATTTATAAGTCTCGTAATCATCACGATCTCATGTGTAGTAATTATTAGCTTATTCTCCCCACGCTTTTGTTTCAATAAATGCAATAAGTAAGATCGTACTATTTAAAAGGTTACTTAGCTTCTAGCCCAAGATCGTTTAAAAGTTGCTCGTGTTCGAATAGAGTTCATAGCCAAGGCATAACTTATCGAAGCAGGATGCGAAGATTGGCAAGTTCCAAAAAGGCCCTAACAAGGCATGAGGAGCTACATTTTGTTGCTAAAGATCCAAGATGATGTGAAGTATCATTATTCCAAAATCAATATGAAGGATCGAGACACACGACGAGAAGCAATATACTCCCCTAAAGATCGTGGAGAAGTCTATCCAAAAAGACCCTAACAAGGTATGAGGATAAATATATCCAAGTCCAAAAACGAGGCGGATCGTTGTATATCACAAATCCCAAATTACGATTGAAGAAAAATGATGAAGTCATGGTCCAAAACCGCCACGTAAAGAAATTCCATATATGAAGACCATTATTTCAAGAACGTCTTCAAAGATTTGAAGTTTGAAACACATGCCAAATATCGGTCCGAGAAAGGTCTCCAATCGTGAAACGAGTTATGCCAAGATATGAACTTAAGGAGATTACGAGAAGCAGTTTTAAAAGATCGTGTCCTTCGGCTAACTATCGATTAAATCGTGCTACTTTATTTTAGGCCTAAATAAATTATCGAAATAAGTCAATGATGTATCCTCGTGATCATTAAGACAAGAATAAAATATAAGAGATACCAAGTGCGAATAAGGGAGTCTAGGTTCGTAATTAACACTCATGAGATATGATCGTGTTGCTAACTTATAATAACAATGATCTCGTTACACGCTTAGCATGGAGTCGGGTGAAAATCGAGGACGAAGAAATTATTTCTAACGAAGCATTCAAGTGTTCTTATTCTTTGATCCTAAAAGTAACTTAATCGTGAAGAAAACAATACATTATGTCTAAAACGCGTGTAGTAGTTTATTTAAATTTATGTCTTCAATAAATGTCAGATAAAAATGAATTTTGGAAGTGCTACGATTCTTAATTCTAGCATTGCGTGAGGGCCCGACAATGGTTTAGTATGGGGGAGCGATGAGACTACAATTATACATAGTCTCATCGTCCAAATCGGGCTTAAAACGCTTAAAATATCATCAAAATACCCAAATATATGCTTGTGTTTGTTCATTGTGTATTTTAGGTACGGATATCGTGAAATCAACAAAAGATCACAAGAATGAAGCAAAAACGAACACGGGAAACGAAGCCGCACAAAGAACCGGACCCGAATCATGAATTTCCTTTGAAGTCCTTGAAGTTTGAAGATTTGGCAAGATTGGTCCCTCTACTTTTGAAGACTTGTCATTTTAAACCCATGTAAAACTCAAAAATTACTAAAGGGTCCCGTAAATGACAAGAATTTACATTTATGGTCCTTGAAGAATGCAAATATTGCATTAAATACCCTTGGAACAAACTTGGAAAACATTTGGTGGCCACAATAAAAGAAATGAAACTTTAATTACAAAGGATTTATTTTTTGGGCTGTTTATTGCAAAGGGACAAGAAGAAGGAAGACAAGGGGCCTTTTGTGGCAGACACATAAACTTCCCTCAATCAACTATCATGTGACACGTCATCCCCACTCACCCACCAGCCAATCACAATCCCAATAATCCCCACGTCACTTCTCCACTAAAAAAATTTATTAACAGTTTTTTTAAAAACCTGTTTAGTAATTATTTTGGTGGTAAACATTTTTTTAAACCCACTTAACCACTAAACACAATTAAAACACCCCTTTACCCACCTTCATCATCATAAACCCTAAAACCTTAATCATCAAAAAATATGGAGTTTTCGTTTGATAATCTCAAGATTGGTGATTAAGGTCCCGTTAATCAAAACACACCCAACAAACAAACATTCCAGCTCACCATGGTCCCCTCCCCGTTGTCCCCTGTTTCACTTTGTATAGTAAAAATGGCATCTTTCAGCCCATCAACGTCCCAAAGGATTTGCTTGCTCCAAAGCACAAAAATCAACAGCCAAGATCAAAAGTGCAGGCTGTGTCATCACATGTCAAGAATTTGACCAAGATTCAAATTCGTCAAAGGGCAATATGGACTTTCAGAGATTAGGGTTTTGCTATTGTAATTTTTTATTCATGTATTCTAGTATCTTCCTATAGGTAGTATAAATACACCCGTTTGTGGGTTGTATTTCTTTGTTCTAGCTTTTTGTAAAATATTTTAAATTTAATGAAAATTTTGATTCTTAATTTTATCAAATATGCTGAGTTCCATGTAGTGTAATCGTTTCTTTTATGAATTTGCAATTTAATTTTCTTAGTGTAAAAGATACTCGAGTGTACTCACATTTCAGGTGAGGTAGTCTAGTTTGTATTAGCTTACTTGACTAATTGATTGACACTCAATCAGCCAAGCTAAGTTGGTATATGCTGTTAGTTAAAAGTGTTTCTTTGGTTTTCAACTTATTTTCAGAAAGTGGGTTTCAAGAATCTGTTTTTTTTCAAGGCTTTGCTAAAACTATTTTTCCCATACTGTTGGTGTTTATTGTTCGCAGTTTTTCCTTCCTATTTGGCCTGACAAAACAAATCTTGGAAAGAAAATTGGTGAAGTGTTACTGTTTCGTTTGTTTGGTATGTGCAGGTACAAAGACTTATCATTCTTCTTCCTTTCTTTCAATTTTTTTTATTGAAGAAATATCATTCCCTCTTTCGTCTGCCTTAGACCAATCAACAAGAGGCTCATCTCCATCTTTCTTACAAATCACGTGACCAAGAGAAGGCATCAGCTTGCTTTGTTTAGCTTGAAAAAAGCTAAACCAGGTATTCGGCTTTGAACCCTCGAAAAGTGTGGTGATGAATTTGATGAATGTGATTTGTGCTTTGGGTGTTTAATCTAGTTATTCTTTTGTGTATTTGGTATTTTTAGACTGGTTGTCATATGCTTGGTTAGTTTATTCAGTGATAGTTAGTTATTTATGCGTTAATCCTTTAGAAATTTTGGTTTGCTTCAATTTGAGGGGTGTTTGGATGTGTTTACTACTTGCAGTAGGGAGTACCCTGCATGTTATAATTAGACTAAACATATGAGTTAGTTAGTGGTTGTTACTATGTCTTTAAGTTTTTAAGAGTAGGAAGTAAGTTCCCTTATGTACTTTGTGAGAAAAATTGCATAAGGGTCATTCTTCATCAGTAGGATCTTTTACCCTTGTTTATTGTGTTTTTAAGGCCTTAGACTTGGTCATTAGTTAAGTTGTATGTTAGTTTAGGTTTGAGGATAGTTTATTTAACGTTAGTCATCCTTTGGGTTTATGTTGTGATTGCCCAAAATTTGCTCAAGTGCAAGTCGCATCAGCAATTGCACATCTAGGTGAAAAAAACTCACCAGGTGGTCAAAATAGGACTTAAACGTGTGTGATTTGGACGTTGGAATTGTGAACATCAGTAAATTATAAGGTGTAATTAGTGTCCACTATCTGGTACTAAGATTGTGGAAGCTTTAGGTGGTTTAATTAGTGCCTTGTAGCTCACTATATACACTTAACCTGCCAGACTTTCCCTTTGTGCATAACAGTGACTGAATTCCTTGATTGGTGTGCCTGCGGATTGAATTGTTTGTTTTTTTATTGTTCTTGACTCCCCACAAGTAAATGCTTGTGGGGGTGCCTCTTGTGCCCAAAAAGGACAAAAAAACCAAGTAAATCCGAGCCAAAACGTCCCATGTGTCACAAAGAGTGAAATCAGGCTTTCGCGACACTTTTTGACACTTAAAAGTGTCGATTATAATTTGGGAGGGAGGAGGATTCTATTTAGCGACAGTTCTGTGACACTTAAAAGTGTCACTAAAAGTATTGGGAGGGAGGAGAACTAGTGTATAATAAAAAATAAAATTAAAAAGTTAGGATTTTATATAAAAGTCATTTAATACTTTTAAAAAATCATTTAATTAGTTTAAATTGTTTTTAATTCATAAAAAATATTAAAAAGTCAAAAAATTTAATTCTTTTTCTAAAAAATTTCTTTTATCATTTCGGACTAAGGAAAATATATTTTTTTATTTTTAGGTTTTAAGTTTATAGTTTCGCGTTTGTACGTTCGTTATTAGTTTTGCGCTTTCGTTATTTTCGTTATTTGGAATTTTTAGTCCATTTACGTTTTCAAAAAAGTTTTTATTTTTCTTTTATTTCTTTTACTTTAATAAGTTTATTTTTAGTTAAGTTTATAAAAAATTTAATTTTTTATTTATATTTCGTCACGTTTTGTACGTTTTTACGTTTTAATTCGTCGTAGTTTAAATTTAGCGTAACTCGTCATTTAATTTTCTTTCTTTAAATCCAAAAACGACACTAATCCAAACTTTGATTTTACATATTGGCACTTAATTCACACACCTCCTTCGAGAACGAACCCGCATTTATTCGACTTGTCGGTTTACCTAAATCGTCGAGTTTAATACTTGCCCATTATACGCTCTTTTTCCTAAAAGACGTGTTTTTACTACATCAAATATGTTCGCTGCTGAGCCTCCGTCGACGCACATGCCTTCTATAGCATGGTCCCCCAGGGCTATGTCAATAGTCAATGACCCGACTCTATAGTCCATGTCTGAAAGAATAGGGAACATTATTTCTTAATCGCGCGAAAATTCCGCGATCCTTCTGTTTTTTCGCTTCACTTTTCTTCGTGTGTGTGCTCTTCCTCCAGTCTCTTATCAGGTGGTTTAACTTCCCTTCTTTGACCAGGCTCTCAATGTGCCTTTTCAGTTGAATGCACTCATCTGTAGTGTGTCCTTTATCGTCATGGTATTCACAATGCTTTGTGTTATCCCATTTATCTGCTGGTCCCATCATTGGGCTAGGCTTTGGAAAGCCTATACCCTCTGATAAAAATATCTCCCTGGAGGTCTTTTGTAACGGGGTAAACTTACTATTGTTGTTATTGCGCCCTTGCTTCACTGCGCCTTGGAAGTCCGACGTGTGGCTGATGTTTTGCCCATATGACTGTTTTTGGGCCGATCTTGGTATTTGTAGCCTCATGTCATTTGCCTGTTGTCCGCTGCTGCGGTTCCGCCCTGAATAAACGCTCAGACGTTCTTCATTACCCCATAAAACGTTGTTGGGGTTCTATCATTCAATTTCTTTATTAGGTTCGGGTTAGTGATGCCTGCGAGAAATCCATAAATTTTAAGAATCTCCGCGCAATCTTTAATCTGGTTGCACTAAAATTTGAAGCGCTACATAAAGTCTTCGAGACTTTCATTGTGCCTCTGCTTCACCCTTACAAGTGAGACGGGGCTTTTGTCGTACTTCTTCCGCTGCACATAATTTCTTCTGAATGCTCTCCTAAGTTCCTCGAATCCATTAATGTTCCTTCGCGGGAGGCAATCAAACCATGTTCGAGCATTCCCGATGAGCGTTGAGTTGAACATATGGCACCACACAGCCTCTGGCCATTGCTCTATCCCTGCTTGGGATTCAAATACTTTCAAGTGATCATCTGGGTCCGTTGTACCATCATAGGTTTTGACATTGGACGGCATGCGTCTCTTTCTTTTATCTTTGAAAGTGGCTATGCGTTCTAAAAACGCATTTCCTCTCCTCGACGCCATGGGAGGGTCCATTCATCTTCGCTGCGCATCTTTGGTTTTTTGGGTGCCCTACGATGTTTTCTTTCGTAGTCGGAGGAATCAGAATCTTCAGTGGATGAGGGGCGACCCTTTTATGGCGAGGATGGCGACCACAATAATTAGAGTCCGAGGAATTTTCGCTTGAGGAGTTCCTTCTTCTCGTCCTTCCAATGCTCCTGTTTCTCTCTTGTCCTTGCGGATCCTGGGATGCATCTTTTTCCAAAGGGTCAAATCTATCAAGGGCGCTCCGTCTGCCCGAAGGGTCGGGCCCTAATCTGTCTTTCACGCTTATGCGTTGATGGTTATAGACTGGTGTAATGAAGTCATCCTCTCCTTTTGGGTTCTCAGAACTGTCTGAGGACGATGCGTCTTCGATAAGGGGCGCGCCCGAGGGAGATGTTGGGATATCAGTCGTTCTTTCTTTCTCCTTTCCTACCTAGTTTCCTTGTTAGGTCTTGACCCTTCCATAGCCTTGAGTTCTTTATCTAAGTCTAGACTGATCTGAAGATCTCTTGTCGGATTTTCCCTCATCTGCGCTCTCATGAGTGGGATTAGAGCCTCATAGTTTTCTGCGACGTAGTCACTCATACTCTGTTTCGGCGAGGGGGTAATCTCCGTTTCAGTTCGCGTGTATATCACAGCCCTTGTGTCCAGAGCATCCTTGTGGCCTTGATCAGGGTTTTCCCGAGAGGACGATGCATCCCCAACTGTCTGTGGGGTAGAGGTGACTAGTGGAGAGAAAGATACTTGCAATCCCTTCCCTCCACGACCTGGGTTATTAGGTGTGAAAACCGGGAATTTTTCAAGCTTTAGATAATAATAAATTATATTATTTATTAATCAAAGTTCGTTTTCGAGAGATATCAAAGTTATTTGATTCGAAAACGAGAGTTTAGTATACATGTTGTAAAAGACTGCGAAAAATCTTAGAACTGACCCAAAAAAAAATTAAAAAAAAAATTATATTTAATTACTAAAAAAATATTGGTAAAAAGGTTTATTAAATTATCTGATACTTCTATTTAGTTTTATTACCGCACGTTGAAAACAATAGCAATCAAGTTGAATTATATTTGCTTTAAAAGCAAACTATTCGAGATAACCGATAAATGGTAACTATTTTACTTACAAATGTAGACGATTACAAAAATCAGGCGAGTAAATACTCTACTTTATTGTAAAAATCAGTTTAAAATCAACGACGCAACTTTCGTAAACTGAGTCGAATTTTATAGAATGCTAACGAGTCCCGAACCGTTTATTTACAAAAGACATGATAAAATTTTTGTTTTTAGTCCTTGTAGAAATATTTAAAATTTAAACCCCCAACTATTAAAACCTTACATTTTGAGTTTAAAAAACTTTTTTTAGTGTATATAAAAATCCCAAATTAGGGTTTCTCCTCATTTCCCTTCAAACCTAACCCTAAAGTTTACACACACATACTCTCTTATAATAGTCCGGCGCCTCCATTAAATTCCGGTCGCCCGAAATATTTTCCGGCCATCAAAAACCATCGCCGCCGCCACTCTATGTCAATAGATCGAATAGGTCTATAACCTACATCCACAAATCCGACAACCGCCAAAAAACCTATCATCAACCACCATCACCATTTGTAAACACCACCATAAGCTTTTATTCAGCCGCTGCTATACCATGACCACCATCAAATGACAAGCCCGACATCATTACCACTGTCTTACAGCCATCAGTGCTACACCACGTCGAACCCACCACGTTACAGCCATCACTTCCTTGTTCACTACACCATTAGTCCAACATGTATCACCACCACTACATCGCCCTCCCACTACTCCGAACCAACATATTTGTTACCCATAAACCACCACTTTGAAACCCTCCATAACCACCAGCAGGTCACCACATTTGTGGCGTGTTTGTTGCTGCGGTTTATCAACACACGTGGAGTTTTTGATTCTGTTTATATACAGCCTGCCAAGGGGTGTCCGAATTTGTTGTCGCCACCACAGCCGCACCACGGTGGTTTTGAGCGGGTGGTGGTGTTGTGTTTACCTTTTTGTGTTATTGTTAATGTGGGTATAGATCCGAATATTAAGATTTCGTTTAGTATAGCAGAAAATACCAACGAGAAGGGGGTGCTTGTTTGTACAGTCGACGAGTGTTATTACATCAGCCGCCAGGTTTGTTGCTACAACCGAAAGGGGTGTTTAGATCTGCTGTAAACCCCGCAACAAGTGTCACGGGAGCGTTTGGGATTGACGGCACGTGTTAAGGGTCTGTACGGGGGTTAACATTAGACGTTTATGGTGCGTTTGGGACTGCAGACAGGCGTAAAGGGTGCGTTTGGGACCTGCAGACAGTGTATAAGGGGTGTTTGGGTCTGCTGAGAGTCTAGCAGGGGTGTTTGGGATTGGCAGTCGGCTGATAAAGGGATGTTTGGGACTTCAGTCGGCTGGTAAAGGGACGTTTGGGGTTGCTGACGAGTTATAAAAGGGCGTTTGGGGTTACAGAAAGTTCTAAGGGCGTTTGGGTTGCTGTTTATTAGTTTCGGGTGTGTTGGACGTGAGACGAAAAGGGTTTAGAAGTGTTGGGCGTGATTTTAACTCATGGTTTGTTGTGGTTTAGAAATAGGTTGATAATATATCTAACTTTATTAAGTAACTAAAACGGATTAAACGATGGTATACATATATAATATATACATAAAATGGCTAAATAAATATGACGAACACTATCATTGTCGCGAGAACAATAAAAATAATTATACGTGTAATTATGTGTTTAAATAGTCCATCTCGGACGTTTGGCTTTTAATTTACAACACATAGGTTGTGTTCGGTTATTTTTTAATTATAGTGATGAAATAACTAGTTGGCTATAAGTTAAAGCATGACCTGCATAACGTAGATTTCTGTAAAAATGAAAAATATTGAGAATTGATTAATATGAGAATCGTAGTATAAACGAATAGGTCATGTTGAAATTTTTATAAAGTTTTATACTTAATATTTTGTTCGCTACAATTACTATTATATTTGTAAACCGATAAAATTAATAAATACTACTAGTATCATATTTGTAAACCGATACAACTAATAAAAACTAATATATAAATAAACCCATAAAAGTTATACTTTTACTTAAATGTGACAATTATTAATTAAGCCGTAACATTCTTAAAATGTGTCGAATTAAGTTGTCTAATTATTTTTATCACGGTCTGTATATTGTAACTACAAAACAAATATATACATTGCTTTATTTTGTGAAATTGTTGTCTCTATTATATAATTCAACATAAGAATTATATAATCGTCTAGTTGTACATAATGTGTATGGAATACATTATATATTTGGTGTGTGCTTATTTAAATTATTTAACCAACAACCAGACTATTATAACTTGTAACTTAAATATTTTATCAACGGGTAAAGTTGATGTACATATCTATCGAGAACTCAAATGCACATTTTTAAGTTCTTGGATTTAGCCGATTAGTAAACCACAACACCATGACCGGGCCGTATCGATTTTTGTTTGTGCGGAGTGTATTATTAGCATCACTAACGTTTTCTCTACATCGTCGAGGTGAGTTCATACCCCACCTTTCTAGTTTTAAATGGATTTATAAAGGTTTTATAATCATTTTGGGGGAGGTACATGCTTGGTCACAAACTATTTAAAAACTTGCTTGGTTGGTCATAAACTGATTTAATTGTTACGTGTTGAGTGGTTAACCTTAATAATTGTCATACTTATAAATGTTTATACTAAACTTTCTATTGTGGGTTTCATAACCCAAAACTTTAACTGCTTTTCACTGGTTCTCGGGTAGAGACAATGGTTGCAAGAATGAACACAAGTGCATATACTCGTTTATGTATTGGTATAAGTCCCGCTTTAACCCAATTACTTTGGCCCATTATCATGAACCGTTAATTTCAGACTGGATGACCGGTCGAAAGCGCGAATGTTATGGATAGATCCATCGGGGTTTACGCCCTTGTCCTGCTTGGTCCAACAGAGGACAAGCGGGCACAGTTTCATTTGAGTCTGTAGATGGATATCGTTGGTTAGGCATCCGTAGGGGCTGCATTATGTGATTATACTACCGGTGTTGTTAACGTTTCGGTGTCATGAGCTTAGACAATAATAAATGCCTTTTTGTGACTTTGTATTTGTTACATTGTCACAATGGTTGGAAATTCTTGTGGTTCATCAAACACTTCTTTTATTATCAAGAATCTTATTTGTTAACTAAAATTATGTTTTATTATCAAGGAATTCAACTATTAACGAGATCATCTATTATTATAAGTAGACTCTGCTTATATACATAAACTCTGTTTTATCCGTAAACTGTCTTTATTATTAACCTTTATTATTATCAATGAATTTTGTCTTTATCACAAACTCTTTTATTATTAACAAAGTCTGTTTTCATCAAGAAATACATTTTACTAAGAAACTCTAATTTTTCATAAACACCTTAAAACAAAAACTTATGAACTCACCAACTTTATATTGACATTTTTAAGTATTTATTTCAGGTACTTGACTATGTGGATTATTTGGAGTCTTCTTTGTGGTTTTTGGCATGTAGAGGTCGTTCTCGGATCAAGATCTTGAATACTCATAAAGTCACAAGTCCCCAAAGCAAGTCTTCCGCTGTAGTGAATATGGGGGTGTGACAGATTGGTATCAGAGCTTTGGTTATAGAGAACTAGGTTTCATTAGTAACTCTAGACTATAACCGGCTCTCAGTTTTATTTAGTAGTAACACTCATCACATCATACTTATTCCGCTGCTATATGAAAATTTACAATATATGGTTGCTATTGCTTCGTTGCCTGTTATGTTATTACTTGTTACATGAGATCGATTTCTTGATTAGTGCACTCAGACATATAATATATTTTTATATATGCATGCTAGAACATTTATTGGGCATTGTGCGTTACAAAATGGTCCCGTAGATCTTTTTATAATCAAGCCGTAAACACATTATGTGATTTTTGGTTGATGATTGGTCGTGAGTAATCCCAGGTTCGAGCTAATTCATTCAAAAAGGTTGAGAGGTGTAACAATACTTAACTATGCCTCCGTGGGCCTCTTGTTTGATTGAGTGCGAGATGAAATTTAGTATGGGACGTTACACAGCCTATGATTTTTGATGAATTTCCTCGGGGGTGGGTAAGACTCGTAGTCTTACGTGTTAATTGGGAATGTGTTGTATTTTCATAGTCGAGCCGAGTCATCGAAAGTTTGAGATGTGTAATAATTCATAACGAAACCCGGGGCCATTCTTTGTGAGTGTGTTTCGAGGTTGGGTTATGATAACTTATTACTCGGCTTAGTATTTGATGAGTCTTCCTCGAGGATGAGAAAGAATTGTGTGATTGGATAATTGCTTATTTAGAACCGACTACTATATACTTATCCTACTTATAACCGTGAGTTTCTTTACTTGATATACGTCTACGACTGCTTTATCGCCTATCGACACTTATGTTCTTCAATCCGGTACGTTCGAAACGTCTACTTATAGAAGACGGATTATTTTCAACTCATACTCTTTGCTTTTTTTTGTAATTTTTGATAATATCGTTTAGAGATTTTAACGATTTTGAATTGGGTATTTTGCCGGTGACACTTAAGTAGGATGATTAATGAAGTCTTTATTGAAATGTATTGGGACGCATTTGCATTTGAATAAAGAAATCATAAATCACCGAACCATAAACTTATAATAACATATTTACATAGATTAGGACGCTTGTGTATGCAAATATGAGATTATAAATGAGTGGGCTTAAGGATATCCGACGTGACCCTATATATTTATTATATTGATTTAGTATTCCAGTTTGGGGTGTATTTCTTTTGACTCGGGATTCGTCCATAAAAATTATCGTATTTCGTCTTCTTATCGTAGCATTACGACATTTTGACGAGTGATTTTTAAGCTTCATTTGATTTGCGAATTGTTACGAGATCTTTTCTGAATATATACATATCGACGTGAACGTAATGTGATGGTGGTGGTGAACCCTTAGAGACTTTTAAGAACTAACGAATTTTCTAAACTCTTCGTTTCGAATTTTATCGTTTTATGAACGACGACCGATTTTTCAGATTGACATGTAGAACCGCTTAGGTTAATCCACTTCTACCTATTTCTTATCTAAGTAACTATTGGTGGGTAGCACGATTTTAAAAGTTCAGACAGAATTATCTATGAGCAGATCTAAGTATATTTGATATAACACTGGGGTAGAACCTCAAAATCCCTTTCTCTACACTTTTAATTGGGTAACAATGATTGTGTTCGAGGACGAACTCCAAATAACACGGATGTACTGTGACAACCGGGAATTTTTCAAGCTTTAAATAATAATAAATTATATTATTTATAAATCAAAGTTCGTTTTCGAGAGATATCAAAGTTATTTGATTCGAAAACAGGAGTTTAGTATACATGTTGTAAAAGACTGCGAAAAATCTTAGAACTGACCCGAAAAAAAAAATTAAATTTATATTTAATTACTAAAAAAATATTGGTAAAAAGGTTTATTAAATTATCTGATACTTCTATTTAGTTTTATTACCGCACGTTGAAAACAAGAGCAATCAAGTTGAATTATATTTGCTTTAAACTCAAACTATTCGAGATAACCGATAAATGGTAACTATTTTACTTACAAATGTAGACGATTACAAAAATCAGGCGAGTAAATACTCTACTTTGTTGTAAAAATCAGTTTAAAATCAACGACGCAACTTTCGCAAACCGAGTCGAATTTTATCGAATGCTAACGAGTCTCAAACCGTTTATTTACAAAAGACATGATAAATTTTTTTTTTTAGTCCTTGTAGAAATATTTAAAATTTAAACCCCCAACTATTAAAACCTTACATTTTGAGTTTAAAACTTTTTTTAGTATATATAAAAAGCCCAAATTAGGGTTTCTCCTCATTTCCCCTCAAACCTAACCCTAAAGTTTACACACACATATTCTCTTATAATAGTCCGGCGCCTCCATTAAATTCCGGTCGCCCAAAATATTTTTCGGCCATCAAAAACCACCGCCGCCGCCACTCTATGTCAATAGATCGAATAGGTCTATAACCTACATCCACAAATCTGAAAACCGCCGACAAACCTATCATCAGCCACCAGCACCGTTTGTAAACACCACCATAAGCTTTTATTCAGCCGCTACTATACCATGACCACCATCAAATGACCAGCCACGACATCATTACCACTGTCTAACAGCCATCAGTGCTACACCACGTCGAACCCACCACGTTACAGTCGTCACTTCCTTGTTCACTACACCACTACTTCACCATGTATCACCACCACTACATCGCCCTCCCACTACTCCGAACCAACAGATTTGTTACCCATAAACCACCACTTCGAAACCCTCCATAACGACCAGCAGGTCACCACATTTGTGGCGTGTTTGTTGCTGCGGTTTATCAACACACGTGGAGTTTTTGATTTTGTTTATATACAGCCCGCCAAGGGGTGTCCGGATTTGTTGTCGCCACCACAACCGCACCACGGTGGTTTTGAGCGGGTGGTGGTGTTGTGTTTTCCATTTTGTGTTACTGTTAATATGGGTATAGATCCGGATATTAAGAGGCCGTTTAGTATAGCAGAAAATACCAACGAGAAGGGGGTGCTTGTCTGTACAGTCGTCGAGTGTTATTACATTAGTCGTCAGGTTTATTGCTACAACCGAAAGGGGTCTTTGGATCCGTTGTAAACCCCGCAGCAAGTGTCACGAGAGCGTTTGGGATTGATAGCACGTGTTAAAGGTCTGTACGGGGGTTAACAGCAGGCGTTTATGGTGCGTTTGGGAATGCAGACAGGCGTAAAGGGTGCGTTTGGGACCTGCAGAGAGTGTATAAGGGGTGTTTGGGTCTGCTGAGAGTCTAGCAGGGGTGGTTGGGATTGGCAGTTGGCTGATAAAGGGACGTTTGGGACTTCATTCGGCTGGTAAAGGGACGTTTGGGGTTGCTGACGAGTTATAAAAGGGCGTTTGGGGTTATAAAAAGTTCTAAGGGCGTTTGGGTTGCTGTTTATTAGTTTCGGGTGTGTTGGACGCGAGACGAAAAGGGTTTAGAAGTGTCAGGCGTGATTTTAACTCATGGTTTGTTGTGGTTTAGAAATCGGCTGATAACATATCTAACTTTATTAAGTAACTAAAACGGACTAAACGGTGGTATACATATATAATATATATATGAAATGGCTAAATAAATATGACGAACACTATCATTGTTGCGAGAACAATTAAAATAATTATACGTGTAATTATGTGTTTAAATAGTCCACCTCGGACGTTTGGCTTTTAATTTACAACACATAGGTTGTGTTGGGTTATTTTTTAATTATAGTGATGAAATAACTAGTTGGTTATAAGTTAAAGCATGACTTGCATAACGTAGATTTTTTGTAAAAATGAAAAATATTGAGAATTGATTAATATGAGAATTGATTAATATGAGAATCGTAGTATAAACGAATAGGTCATGTTGAAATTTTTATAAAATTTTATACTTTATATATTGTTCGCTACAATTACTATTATATTTGTAAACCGATAAAATTAATAAATACTACTAGTATCATATTTGTAAACTTATACAACTAATAAATAATAATATATAAATAAACCCATAAAAGTTATACTTTTACTTAAACGTGACAATTATTAATTAAGCCGTAACTTTCTTAAAATGTGTCGAATTAAGTTGTCTAATTATTTTTATCACGATCTGTATACTGTAACTATAAAACAAATATATACATTGCTTTATTTTGTGAAATTATTGTCTCTATTATATAATTCAACATAAGAATTATATAATCGTCTAGTTATACATAATGTGTATGGAATACATTATATATTTGGTGTGTGCTTATTTAAATTATTTAACCAACAACCAAACTATTATAACTTGTAACTTAAATATTTTATCAACGGGTAAAGTTGTTTTACATATCTATCGAGAACTCAAATGCACATTTTTAAGTTATTGGATTTAGCCGATTAGTAAACCACAACACCATGACCGGGCCGTATCGATTTTCGTTTGTGCGGAGCGTATTATTAGCATCACTAACGTTTGCTCTACATCGTCGAGGTGAGTTCATACCCCACCTTTCTAGTTTTAAATTGATTTATAAAGGTTTTATAATCATTTTGGGGGAGGTACATGCTTGGTCACAAACTATTTATAAACTTGCTTGGTTGGTCATAAACTGATTTTATTATTACGTGTTAAGTGGTTAACTCTAATAATTTTCATACTTATAAATGTTTATACTAAACTTTCGATTGTGGGTTTCATAACCCAAAACTTTAACTGCTTTTCACTGGTTCTCGGGTAGAGACAATGGTTGCAAGAATGAACACAAGTGTATATACTCGTTTATGTATTGGTCTAAGTCCCGCTTTAACCCAATTACTTTGGCCCATTATCATGAACCGTTAATTTTGGACTGGATGACCGGTCGAAAGCGCGAATGTTATGGATAGATCTATCGGGGTTGACGCCCCTGTCCGGCTTGGTCCAATAGAGGACAAGCGGGCACAGTTTCATTTGAGTCTGTAGACGGATATCGTGGGTTAGGCATCCGTAGGGGCTGCATTATGTGATTATACTACCGGTGTTGTTAACGTTTCGGTGTCATGAGATTAGACAATAATAAATGCCTTTTTGTGACTTTGTATTTGTTATATTGTCACAATGGTTGGAAATTCTTGTGGTTCATCAAACACTTCTTATATTATCAAGAATCTTATTTGTTAACTAGAATATCTTTTATTGTCAAGGAATTCAACTATTAACGAGATCATCTATTATTATAAGTAAACTCTGCTTATATACATAAACTCTGTTTTTATCCGTAAACTGTCTTTATTATTAACCTTTGTTATTATCAATGAATTTTGTCTTTATCACAAACTCTTTTATTATTAACAAAGTCTGTTTTCATCAAGAAATACATTTTACTAAGAAATTATGATTTTTTTTAAACTTCTATAATTTTTACTGCAGTGGTCGATAAAAACTCTAATTTTTCATAAACACCTTAAAACAAAAACTTATGAACTCACCAACTTTATGTTGACATTTTTAAGCATGTATTTTAGGTACTTGACTATGTGGATTATTTGGAATCTTCTTTGTGGTTTTTGGCATGTAGAGGTCGTTCTCGGATCAAGCTCTCGAATACTCATGAAGTCACACGTCCCCAAAGCAAGTCTTCCGCTGTAGTGAATTTGGGGGTGTGACATTAGGTTCAAACCTTGAGTATGGACCTGTTGGCTTCTTACATCCCCCCTTTGGTGGGGGCGGGTTTGCACCACTTTTCGTCATTACTTAGTGTTTAGTGTAGGGTCCCACGGATGGTGCCAACTTGTTGATACAAAAGTTGGATGGACCGAGCTTGACCCGAATTAGGCTTAATTTGGGGTCTTGTGGACTCTGGCTCTTGCACCAAGTGAAACTTGTTTTGAGGACCCTATGCACTAAATAGACACCGTTAGGCTTACCGTGGGTTTGTGACCCACGATTAGACTCCAACGTAGAGTAAGTAACCGATTTGAGTATATTAGCATTTAGGGTATTGTGTGTATCGTACCTTTGTATAACCATGGGGGTTCCTTTTATACCCGAGAGAGTCTTGGCTGGGCTCTCCTATTCTTGCGGCCTAAGGAAGAGATAATGACCCAAAATAGCTTGATCCTTATCGCATAACTAAGGTAAGTGTATATCTCTTCTACTTAGGCGAATATAACTATAATATAGGTTATATTCTATCTAATCCTTTCGCACTGCGACAAGGACCTGGTTAAGTAATTAACCGTAACAACGGCTTACGGGCCACCTGGGTTACACGCATCGCATAAGTATCAATCCATTCCTGACGGATGCGGGTAGTACCCATGAGTTGGACTATCCACCCCGACTAGAGACTATATGTCATCATGTTCCAAACTTGACTGTTGTAGTCTTGGTTGCCACTTCATTTCATCCAAGATACCCCTAGCTTGACCTAGCTGTTGGTCAAGCTTAAGGGAGCATAGTTTCCTCCCATAGGAAGCCATTGGGATAGGTATTGACTTCCTTTTCTATATTTTTAAATTTTCTTGGAAAATGCATGCTACTTGAATCTGCCATATGTTTTTCTGATAAGTGTTCTTAGGTGTTTGTGGTTCATTTAGTTTACTTTAAGTGTGTTTAAATCTGATTATTGTGTTTTGAAAGATTGGTTCTCAAAAAGTTTTTGACAAAATTGCTTATCAGTTTAAAAGGGGTGTTTGGATTTGTAGTCTATGAAAGATTTGGTAGCAATTAAGTAGGCATAAAGGGTAACACTTGTGTTTGGTTCAACTGATGTGGTGTAGCTAAGCTATTTACTTGAATATCTTGTGACTAAAACACTCAATCTGAATTATAGCCTATAAAAGCCTTGTTTTAGATCTTTGAAAGGTAAAACTTGTTCATCAGTTAGTGGTTATGCTAAACTAGGGTTGTATGTCTTTAATCCGGATTCTTCTATGCTAGGATGCTAGATTTCATAGTCCAAAGTTCACCATTTGGTCAATTGCATCAGAAAGATAACATCAGACCTAGTTCTTTCATGTCTAAGCATTTATTGATTAAACTGTATCAATTGGCTGGTTAATTTGTGCTTTTTCTGCTTGTTTGTGACTCCCTAAAACTCACTGGTTGTAGGGGTGCGTTTATTGTCCAAAAACACTCACTGAATCAAGCTCAAAAGAGCATTTTTAATTCAAGCAGTGGGAACTCCTTTCCCGCTGCTGGTAGCCACTGATAGTGTTAAATATTTTCCAACTTATTAATAAGCTAATCTGGCTTATTCCATTGAGCAACAACTTAATTTTTGTGATCAATATAGTTATTTCATCTCTTAATCAAGTCTAGGAGTTTACAGCTTTTGGTTTTAGGGTTTTACGAACTCTTTTGTCTTTTTCACAAGTGCTTATCAACTGCCACAGCTTATTTGGCTTTGCTTATTGCGGATTTTGTGTTTGAATTGTCTTAATTAAGTGATTTAGAACATATTACAAGTTGAATCAAGTCCTGAAGTGGTATATAGCTAAAAAATGACTATTTTATCTTTTTGTGCAAATATACTTGGCTTATTTCTGGCTTATTGAGTTAGCTTTTTCAAAATTTCTTCATACAAACATTTTAATAATCCCAAGAGAAGGATGTCTGTCAATTTTCAGCTTATGGCATTAGCTTATGGCTTAATGGGCTTATTGGCCCATTAAGAAAAAGTTGGGTGCTTATTAATTTGTGATAAGCTTACCTTCAGCTTTTGGGCCTTTAGAATTTTGTGTTTAAAATCAAATTTTACGTCAGACTTGAGTTTTTGGGCTAAATTGGTTGACTTTTTTCTTATTGGGCCAAAAAGCGCATTTATTTGGACTGTTTTTTAGTTTTGCCCATTTGAGAGCCCAATAAGGGTATTTAGGTCATTTCAAGTTCATTTCTGGTTTCATTAGGTTAAAATAAACTAGCTTTCAAGTTTTTAGAAATTTTATAAATTTTGAATTTTTAATATTATTTTAGTATTTAATTTTAGTTTTTAATTATTTTTAATATATTTAATAGTTTTAAAATTTTACAAAAATAGTTTTTAGCTTAATTAGATTATATTTGAGGCTTAGAAAGTGAAAAATCTTTGTTTGGGCTTTTTGTTAATTTATTTAATTTTTAGGGCTTTAATTAGCATTTAAAAGTTAAATGTTAATTAATTTAAAAAGTTTCAAGAAGTTTTTGTCATTTTTAAACCTTAGTTATATTTTTAGGGATTTTTTGTGATCTTTGGGAATTTTTAGAGTAATTTTTGTTTTTACCTAGTTTTGTGTGAATCCGCGTCTTTCGTCTTAGTGTAATTTTCTTCGTAATCCGTCATTTTCTTTTCCCCTTTT
Source organism: Glebionis coronaria (assembly GCA_025667525.1). Taxonomy (NCBI): domain Eukaryota; kingdom Viridiplantae; phylum Streptophyta; class Magnoliopsida; order Asterales; family Asteraceae; genus Glebionis; species Glebionis coronaria. The sequence continues at coordinate 166,357,709 of CM046882.1, read as the reverse complement.
TCTTTCATCAATATTAATCTCAAATTATAAAATTTTAACACACACATTAATCCTCCTCGAGAACGAACTCACACAAGGGTCATAAGTGTTTTGATTTTCCTAAATCATCTCTCTCAATACTTACCATACATACGTTGTTTTTTTCCTAAAACACGTATAATTTACCTAGAATCAGTTTCCTTCCATTTTATTAGCATGAGTTTTCAATTCATTAGCAAGTTTATTTTTTAACTCTTTTTTTCTTACTCGGATCTTAAGCTAATCATTTCTCTTTGCATGATATCAAACTTAGCATCATTTGCCTTAGCATAATCCAAAAATTCACCTTGAAGATTTTTAGTGTGAGCATTTTGAGAACCTTGAGTAGTTTTTTGAAAATCACGGTTTTGACTTTATTTTGCAATTGCCCATTGTTCCCACTTTGGTAATTACCCTTGTTATAGTTTCGTTGATTTCCTTGATAACCACCACCTTGATTGTTGTTTCGATAGTTATTAGCATTTTGATTTTGTTGAGCTTGATTTGGGCGGGAACCTTGGTCGTTTTGGTTGTAAGTTCCCGTTGCTACATAAGCACTCGAAGTGTTACCACCGGCGGTAATGCACTCGGTAAAATCATGAGCTCCTCCACAAGATATACAACTCTTTTCAATTGCTTTAATTGATGTGAAACTCAAAGCATCTTCTGCTTTCCAATGAGTCATAAGAGATGCAAATCTATCGAAAAACCGATTCTCCTCGTTTGCTTCATCTTGTAAGGCATTCATGTTACGAGACGACGACGAACCCATAGTGGAAACACTCGGTGTGTTACGAGGGTTATAAACCTTAGATCTATTCTCGATAATCTTTAAAGCTTCATCGGTCGTTTTGCATAAAAAATTACCACCCGCGACGACATTCAAATAATCTCGTTCATGATCGTTAAGCCTGATGAGACTGCAATTATATATAGTCTCATCGTCCAAATCGGGCTAAAAACGCTTAAAAATATTATAAAATACCCAAAAATATGCTTGTATTTGTTCATTGTGTATTTTAGGTACGGATTTCGTGAAATCAACAAAAGATTACAAGAATCAAGCAAAAACGAACACGGGAAACGAAGCCGCACAAAGAACCGGACCCGAATCATGATTTTCCATTGAAGTCCTTGAAGTTTTGAAGATTAGTCAAGAGTGGTCCCTTAAGTTTGAATACTTAGCATTTTATACCCTTGCAAAACTCATAAAATGCATTTGGGTCCCTAAAATATCAAGACATTATAAGATTAGCCCTTGAAGAATACAAAATATGCATATTTGGTCCTTGATTGAAAGTTTGCAAAGACTTGTGCCAAATTTGACAAGTCTTTCAAAGATATAACAAAGGAAATTGTGTTATGGCTCTTTAGACTTTGTATGAACAAAACATGGAAAATGGGGGACTAAAACTGGCCAGACAACCAAAACTCTACCAACCAATCCCTACTTGCCACCTCACCCACTCACACCCATCCTCCACTCCCCTACTGCCAACTCACCACCCCCTCACACGTCACCCACATCCCACTACCTAATAATTCATTTTTAGTATAGTTGTCTTCTCAGCTCGATTCGAATTGATATAACGTTTAAAGCTTGACTTGATTGTTTTTGGTTGTAAAAGTTTAATTGGTATCTATTTCTAATTAGCACAAAGTATTCAAAAAGGTAAAAATATTATCCACTACTACTTATATGTACTATTCTAAAACACATTGCAATTACAAAATTCATTTAAGTGCACGAAATAAAGAATACAAATTTAATCTACAAATGAAAAATAACAACTAGCTACTAACAAAAATACAAGTTTAATAAAACTAAAATCAATTTTTACCAAACTAGTTACAAAATCAAGTTTAATAAAAATACTAAGTAGCCTAGTACATGAATTAAAGCTAAGTCCAACAATCCTAATAACAGGCCCAACAAGAACCCAACTGCCACTATGACTTAACGAAATGGATTACTGTTTGTTGTAAAGGCCCACTACTTAAATCAGTTATACTAAAATTCAGTTAAATCTAACTGAGTAATTTGCTTGTTAACTAGCGAAGGGACTAACAGTGTTATGACTAACCAGTTGAAGGACTAACAAGCATTATTTCTAACTAACTAAGACTGTGATATCCAGGAAGCGAAATCAGATTAATCAAGCAGTACACAAAGTTTTACACTACTCTTTACGCTAATTACAAATACAAAATGGAGCTTAACCGTTTCATCCGAAGCCTAGTCCGTTGAGACGAGAAACGCGGCGCTGAGCCGGTTTAAAACAAAACACCACCAAACTGAATCCAAAACTACGCTACACTTTGATCTTCATTCAGAAAATCTGAAACTAAATTCACCAATCTGCTATCTTCAAAAAACTGAAAGAAATCCTGCAAAATCAAACCGAAACGAACGAAGAAAAACAAACAAGACCTATGAATCTGAATTCTGTATCACTAGAACAAATCTGAATCTTTTCTTACAAATCTGATTTCATTAACCTCTCAATTTAGAACTCATACTACAATCAAACTGCTAGGCAGAAAGCTGTTTAAACTGATTAAAACATTACCAGATATTGCACTAACGTCACCACAACTAATTTGAACCGGAAACTTTTCTACTTAACAGATTATGCCAATTATCCTTCAAAATCTTTTATCTAAACTCAAAACAAATTCCATAAGAACTAAGAATTAGTATGATCTAACAAACTAAAAAGTATCAGACTGGACTAAAAAGTAACAAACTGAACCGATTTTTAACAGAACAGTAACTCATATCTAAATCAATATTATGACAGCTACTATTATCTAGTCCCAACGACATGAACAGTAAACGCTCTACCAAATATTCGTAAGGTATTCTCTGTAACAGTAACAGTAGAAAAGATAAGAGAAAAAGATGAATCTTTTTAAGGTGAACAGTATCAGTAAAGGAAAACAGAAACTGAATGAACTTGCGATTATCAAGATTAAAAAGATAGAACAAATGAAAAGCTAAGATCTTCCATTAATGGTGAATAAGAAAAACGGTTACAAAGCTCAACTGATTAACAGCTTTATCTAACTGATTAACAGAAAGCTTAACAAGAAAAGATGAGAGAAATTCTAACTAACTATTTCTACTCCTAACTAACTAGGTGAAACTACTCCTATGCTAACCCGTTGCAAATGAAAGCTTCGTCTTCAATTTATAGCCGTCTGGAGAAGGTGTTGTGACGTGTTCAATCCAATGAGGATTGGACACGTGTAAAATACGAGGTTTACTCGTCCATCTTCATCTTCATCTTGAATTTGGGGCTTTCTTCGTCTTTGACTTTGAGTCTAATTCATCCATATCATCTTGTAGAGGAGATTAAAAGGAGCATATTTGTAGTTAAACACTTTGGCTGAAACTCTCTTGATCATCCTTGATATTGGATTGCAGGTTTGGGATGTGAAGAGATGAAGTCGGTTTTACTTTCCTTTCTCTCTCTTCAAGGTTGAAGAAGAGACGTGTATGGGTTTGTGTATCTTTGACCGGTTTGGTCAAATTTGACTGAGTTAAGTAAACTTTTCCCTTGTTTGCTATTTAGTCCTTTTCTTTAAATTTCTTTTCAAATGGTTATAAGACTTTTAGGTAATCACTTTTCCATCCTTTATCATTGTAGAAATTGCTCTTTAAGCCCTTTATCTTTGGAAGTTTGGCAAATAAGGTCCTTGGAGCATCTTTCATCCTTTTCTTCGTCTTTTCTTCAAATAAATCCCTTAAAAGCTCGTGTTTGTCTCAAATGTACCTTTATTACCTGAAAATACACAAACACCAAATACACGCGTAATTCTGATAATTAACAGTTTAATATAATGTATTTGACTGTGTTTTGAGTGGTATTTGGATCATTATTGATGAGTGTTTTCACACTTATCAACTCCCCTCCACTTGACCATTGCCATGTCCTCATGCAATGCAGCATTTTAAAGCTCTAAAGTTACACTTTTCTTATAATTAACCAACCTTGGCCATTATGGAATGCATCTACACTACTCTACACTATATGATGCATGATTTTGAATATTTACAATGCAATGCAAAGAAAACAATTCTATTTATATATTTTTGGATTTTTCATAAATGGTTTTGATGAAAAAAACTCATAAAGATATCAATGACTTGAATTAGGGCTTTGGTACCATGAACATTTATCACCCTCAAGTTTCACTTTCCCCATACCAAGCTTATAAATGGGATCATTGCATTCACAAGTAAAAAGTGCATCAACTTATTCATGACAATTAAATGTGGAACCGGTTATTAATTGAGCAAATTGCTTGTGGGCAAATTTGTCATTATTAAAGTGTGAAATATAAGAAATGTAAAATCCAAAAATAAGGAAGCACGGTTTTAATCCTAAGTAATCATCTCATCCATTACTTGAAAAACCGCTCACAATTAATATAAGTCCGTATTAAGAGTAATAAGTCATTCGCCTTATGTGTAAAATCCTCATGTCATGCTTTCATAAGTAACTACACACTCGCTAAAGAAAGAAAAATAAAACTCACGCAATAATTTACATCCGCATCTTTTTGAGATTTTGGATCTTCAACCCCGCAACCCGTCAAGGTAATATTGGATTGGAGCAATCTATTGAATCCCCGCAACCCGTCAAGGTAATATTGGAACTCAATAGTCACTATAATTAACACCACACTGCCCCTCTTGGGAGTCTTGCATTATTTTTTTTTTCTTTTTCTTTTTTTTTTTTTTTTTTTCTAGCCACTCATTTTTTCATAAGCCGCTCTTATTTTTCTTTATTCCTCACCAAGAAATTTGCAAAGAAGAAAAGGAAAAACACCCGCTAAATATGGAGCATGACACAAGTTTAGTACACATAAAACGTGCTAACTTAGAATCTTAAGACGTACTCATATCAACCATGAATGATTAGCCAAAAATGCATAAGAGATTACAAACCAATTAAAACCGTACTTGATTATTTATTAACAATTATATACAAGCGAAGAAAATAGAGATAAAGAAGAGAAGGGTTTTAGCCACAAGTAATTGCCATGAAGTCTATCTAGCCCTTTTACACTTGCTTCAACTCTATCATTTCCCATTCTCCACAAATTTAAAATTTCAAATAATGAAATTGGTGGAAGCTTAGCCTAATAGACCAATGAAGGACTACATGGTTAAGGATACTAGCTAGAGAGTGCTAAAATAAGCAAACTCGGGTTGAGTCAAAATATCCATGGCGGGCCTAATATGTCAAAGAAATCTAAACTTGTTAAAACCATGTTTTATTATATTTTTCTCTTTTTATATATTTTTGATGAAAAATAAAAGAAGAAATATATACAATGCAAATGTGTTATGCGAATGAAAAATGATTGATGCAAATTTTTGGTGGCCAAAGTAGATCAAAAATTTGAAAAATGATCAAAAAAATTAGTTTTCCCAATTATCATGAAGTTACGGCAATGGTCTAGGTAAGGTCACTTCGATAGAAGTCTCCCCTACACTTAAGATAAACATTGTCCTCAATGTTTAAGAGTATTGGAGTGAACTCCCCTACACTTATGACATTGATAACCTTGCTTAACCCAAGTTAAGGAAGAGACAACTAAAGGATATTAATTTTAAGCACAAGTGTTTAATATCACAATAGCAAAAACTAATCGAAGTGAACCAGATACACGGGCCTCCTCCATAAGCTCCAAGCATGAAATGTGAGAGAGCAACCCTTGAAACAAACACCAAAAGACAAAGAAAGGCACCCCTCCACTTCAACTCTACTATAACATCCTTTTAATTAAACCTAACCTATTGAAAATCTACTCTACATTTTCTAACCTAGTTATTCAATGCTTGAGTTTTTTTTAACCCTAAGTCGCTAGCTCGACTCGGCCCCGAATTAAGTTGTCCTTGGGGAAACCATCATGGAGAATAAAGGATATCACTTTGAAGCACATCTCACATGATACACTCAAACTTAGCACGTTGCCATTTACTATAAGATTTACCAAATCCGCCTCGATAAATGGAACGGTCCAACGTGTCTCAAGTTTGTCCAACATACGAAATCTCTCATATATGAAGCACCCCAGGATCAAATACATAGTTTCCATCTCGACATTCGAACAACTCCAAAATAGGTAACATCACCAAAGTAAGCTCATACAAGAAGCGCATATCAATCAAAGGCACACTCTTAAATGGAGTAGATAAAAACCAAGGTGTCTCAAATTTATGTATCCCAGGATCAAAAACCTTTCCCTTCATGGGAAAATAAGAAGATGAGCTCATATCAACCATATAAGATTCCCCCTTAGTGATCAAAGCATCATGAGAATATGAAGGTGTAGGTATCAAAACATTCATAACTATTATGTCCATATTAGGCTCATCATCATCATCAAAAGGAGGATCAAGATCAATAGTGTCTTGTGGAGAAGGTGTTGTCTCTATGTTCCCAAAAAGCAATGTAGTAATAAGACGAACCTCCTCATCCAAATTAGAAACACTATCGTTGACCTCTATATCAAAATGTGCAAGAGTACCCTCTATGGTGGCATCAATCTCCATAAAAGAATCCATATCAAAGGTTTTGAGTTCTAAAGGTTCCTTAGATGAAAAAGTATCAATCTCTAAGAGGAAAGGATCTTCATCAATAACCAACTTCAAGGGTGGGAGGGTGGGAACATAAGGCTCAAAAGGAGGTGTATTAATGAGAGAATCACTCAAAGGGATGATATGATCATGAAAATCAATAGGTGTATCCTTAAAAACCAGTGAAGGATGATCAATCAAGGGTTCTTCTTCTATAGACTCATTATTAGGTTCTTCACACTCCTCAAAAAGTGGGTTATCAAAACATGTCTCAAAAAGAGGATTTGAATGTATCACAAAATTACTTAGAGGAATAGGTGAAGGAGTCATAGAAGAAATGGAGTCATCATCATCAGAAGTAAAAGACTCATCACTATCATAAGGATCATCAAAGGTTTCGTCACAAGAATCATAAGGTGGTAGAGGAGAAGGATCCACTTTTCCTATAGGAGCAAACTCTTCATCCAAATTAGGAATGTTATCTTGACAAGACAAATCATCGGATGATATAGCATAAGACGCGTCACTAGAATCACAATTTTCATCCTCTATTTGTGTCAAGTCTTCCACAAACTCTTCCTCAATCTCATTATCCCTTTCTTTAAACAATTTATCAAGATCAAAATCACCAAAATCACTAGTCGTAGCATGAAGGTCAATATGTGATAAAATCTCAATGTGATCATGAGGAGAAGAGGTATCAATACAAAGCTCATCACATGGTTCAATGGAAATACCCTCAAACTCTCTTTGGATTGGGATAAGGTTCTCAACACTAGAAACGGTTAATGCATCCAAATCAATATTTGTATTAGTGCTAAGAGGCTCGTCCCCCATGGTTAAAGAGTCGGTGGGTTCCACGTGAGGTAAAGGTGATGAAGGTGTGTAATGCTCAAGTATAGTCGGTGGAGAGATGGAAGGGTCTAGAATAGGAACATCACTAAGTGTATCATCCTCAACATCTACTCTCAAAGAAGGCTCATCATCAGGTAAAGCATCGTTCGGTCTCATGTGTTGCAAGATGTCTGTGCTCAAGCCTAAGATTTTCGGATCAGTTGCCTCTTGCATTGACTCAAGTGCTTGCATTACCATATTAAAAGCGTCTTTACTCAAGAAATGATAAATGCCTTGATTGTTAACGGTGTTTTTATTAGGACTTTGAAAATTTTCTTCATTTTGAAAATCGTCTTGATTTAAAAATTCTTGATTTTGAAAATCCTCATCAAACCCTTGATTATAATTACTCGCGTATAGATCACAATTATTTTCATTATGTGATGCTCCACAAGTCGCACAAGGCCCATACATAGCTCGATATTGCTCGTCTTGTAATATCTCCAACATAGGACGATTAACCAAGTGTGGCAAAGTGGTCAAATATGAAAATCCTTGATGTTGAAAGGTGTCTTGATTATGGCATGGAAAATTCTCATCATTTTGAAAGCCTTCATTGTTTGAAAATCCTTGATTATGAAAGGTTTCTTGATTATAGCCTTGAAAATTATCATTGTTTTGAAAACCTTCATAATTGGAAAATCCTTGGTTTTGGTATGGCACATTAAAGGTTTGATCATGAAATGATGGTGGAGGTTGTGATGAAAAACCGGAATATCCCATATAGTCATTACAAGTGTAGTCCATTTGAGTGTTAGGTCGAAAATCAGGGTTCTCGGTTCCATTGTAAGCATATCCCTCCCCATAATAACCATTATTTTGATCACATAAATACGTATCATGTGGACCACCACAAGTTGAACAAGACGGATAATTAGCGGTGGCGGATTGTTGTTGCAAAATCTCCAACATGGAACGAGTATCCATGTGTAACAAGGTGGCCGAATGTATATACAAGTATAATGACGTTTAAAAGCTTCCTCGGGGAAGGAAGTGATACACCAAAGGTGGTATGTTTACACGTGTGCGAGTACACGTGTAAGTAAACACGAGGAATGAGGGAGTAGCCCTCGGTCGACTTTGAAAAGAATAAGATTATCCTCTTCGAGTTACGATATTAAATATCCACAAGAAAGTATATATATAATTACTACTTGGGTGCAAGACCTCCAATTAAGCCTTCCTTCTTAGAATACGCACTAGTGAACGGGGGGTTAGGTGGCGCGAAGCACTTAAGTACCTATTAACCCTTAGACGGCATTTTATAGCACGTCGCCTATCTATTCACTTTAGTAGTTTGTATTCTTCGAATTATTGCCAATTGGAAGTATTTATCTATTCTTGCTTAATTAAATTGGATCGATACGCGTGTCAAGGACCGGAACGCCCCTCAACACGGTGTAATGCCTCGGCAATACTTATGGAGATAGGTAACTTGGTTGTTTTTATACGTATACTTATTTACATATAATAATATATCAAAAATATTTTTGTATTTATTTGATTTTTTAAGAAAAATACTATATCTACGTAAAAACCGATAAAAACGAATAATATATATTTTTGGGTGTAATCTTTTAGGAAAAAGATTACTTTTTGGATTTTTTATTTTTTTGGTTCAATTCTTTAGGAAAAGAATTGACTTTGTGATTTTTTATTTTTTTGTATTTTTATCTTTTTGATTTTTATTTTTTTTATGTTTTTGATTTATAATACGTAAAAAATAACGTTCACAAAGTGAACGGATCCCAAAATCCAATCGTCTCACTCGAAATCGTTAATCTTCACGAAAAGAACCGGCAGCGGCGCCATTTAATAATTCATTTTTAGTATAGTTGTCTTCTCAGCTTGATTCGAATTGATATAACGTTTAAAGCTTGACTTGATTGTTTTTGGTTGTAAAAGTTTAATTGGTATCTATTTCTAATTAGCACAAAGTATTCAAAAAGGTAAAAATATTATCCACTACTACTTATATGTACTATTCTAAAACACATTGCAATTACAAAATTCATTTAAATGCACGAAATAAAGAATACAAATTTAATCTACAAATGAAAAATAACAACTAGCTACTAACAAAAATACAAGTTTAATAAAACTAAAATCAATTTTTACCAAACTAGTTACAAAATCAAGTTTAATAAAAATACTAAGTAGCCTAGTACATGAATTAAAGCTAAGTCCAACAATCCTAATAACAGGCCCAACAAGAACCCAACTGCCACTATGACTTAACGAAATGGATTACTGTTTGTTGTAAAGGCCCACTACTTAAATCAGTTATACTAAAATTCAGTTAAATCTAACTGAGTAATCTGCTTGTTAACTAGCGAAGGGACTAACAGTGTTATGACTAACCAGCTGAAGGACTAACAAGCATTATTTCTAACTAACTAAGACTGTGATATCCAGGAAGCGAAATCAGATTAATCAAGCAGTACACAAAGTTTTACACTACTCTTTACGCTAATTACAAATACAAAATGGAGCTTAACCGTTTCATCCGAAGCCTAGTCCGTTGAGACGAGAAACGCGGCGCTGAGCCGGTTTAAAACAAAACACCACCAAACTGAATCCAAAACTACGCTACACTTTGATCTTCATTCAGAAAATCTGAAACTGAATTCACCAATCTGCTATCTTCAAAAAACTGAAAGAAATCCTGCAAAATCAAACCGAAACGAACGAAGAAAAACAAACAAGACCTACGAATCTGAATTCTGTATCACTAGAACAAATCTGAATCTTTTCTTACAAATCTGATTTCATTAACCTCTCAATTTAGAACTCATACTACAATCAAACTGCTAGGCAGAAAGCTGTTTAAACTGATTAAAACATTACCAGATATTGCACTAACGTCACCACAACTAATTTGAACCGGAAACTTTTCTACTTAACAGATTATGCCAATTATCCTTCAAAATCTTTTATCTAAACTCAAAACAAATTCCATAAGAACTAAGAATTAGTATGATCTAACAAACTAAAAAGTATCAGACTGGACTAAAAAGTAACAAACTGAACCGATTTTTAACAGAACAGTAACTCATATCTAAATCAATATTATGACAGCTACTATTATCTAGTCCCAACGACATGAACAGTAAACGCTCTACCAAATATTCGTAAGGTATTCTCTGTAACAGTAACAGTAGAAAAGATAAGAGAAAAAGATGAATCTTTTTAAGGTGAACAGTATCAGTAAAGGAAAACAGAAACTGAATGAACTTGCGATTATCAAGATTAAAAAGATAGAACAAATGAAAAGCTAAGATCTTCCATTAATGGTGAATAAGAAAAACGGTTACAAAGCTCAACTGATTAACAGCTTTATCTAACTGATTAACAGAAAGCTTAACAAGAAAAGATGAGAGAAATTCTAACTAACTATTTCTACTCCTAACTAACTAGGTGAAACTACTCCTATGCTAACCCGTTGCAAATGAAAGCTTCGTCTTCAATTTATAGCCGTCTGGAGAAGGTGTTGTGACGTGTTCAATCCAATGAGGATTGGACACGTGTAAAATACGAGGTTTACTCGTCCATCTTCATCTTCATCTTGAATTTGGGGCTTTCTTCGTCTTTGACTTTGAGTCTAATTCATCCATATCATCTTGTAGAGGAGATTAAAAGGAGCATATTTGTAGTTAAACACTTTGGCTGAAACTCTCTTGATCATCCTTGATATTGGATTGCAGGTTTGGGATGTGAAGAGATGAAGTCGGTTTTACTTTCCTTTCTCTCTCTTCAAGGTTGAAGAAGAGACGTGTATGGGTTTGTGTATCTTTGACCGGTTTGGTCAAATTTGACTGAGTTAAGTAAACTTTTCCCTTGTTTGCTATTTAGTCCTTTTCTTTAAATTTCTTTTCAAATGGTTATAAGACTTTTAGGTAATCACTTTTCCATCCTTTATCATTGTAGAAATTGCTCTTTAAGCCCTTTATCTTTGGAAGTTTGGCAAATAAGGTCCTTGGAGCATCTTTCATCCTTTTCTTCGTCTTTTCTTCAAATAAATCCCTTAAAAGCTCGTGTTTGTCTCAAATGTACCTTTATTACCTGAAAATACACAAACACCAAATACACGCGTAATTCTGATAATTAACAGTTTAATATAATGTATTTGACCGGTTATATTAATATAAACTTTAAATTTTTTAAATTAATATTAATTAACACCATTTCCCACCAAAACACACTCATTTTTTCCTAAACCTGATTAAACCTCCTAAATTTTCTCCCAAGAACCCTAATCTAATCATTCTATGAATAAAGGGGCTTTGATCCTATTTTATCCAGATCCTTAATTAACCAACAACCTATCATAACCCAACCCCTAAAATCCCTCTAGCTCACACGTGGGGCCCACACACGAGGTCCCCTACTCCATCTTTGGGAAGAAAACAAAGGGCAACAGCAAATCCATGGCCAGTATTCATTGACTTGTTCCCCACATTATAACAAACGATCAAGATCTCACTTTGGCAGCTGGCACATCTCCAGAAGTCATATGGATCACTTTTGACCCATTTCAAACTTGGACAAGGAAGGCATTTAAAGAGCTTCTCCATGGAATATATCAAGGGCAATTGAGGCATTTCCAGACTAGGGTTTCTAGTTCTCATAGGATTCTATAATTTTCTTTTTAACTGTATAAATATGGTTGGGCTGTGACCATATTTTTTGTTCCAGTTTTATTTTGTAAATTTTTCTTCAATGAATAGTTAAAGTTTTGAGTTAATCTTGCAAAATATACTAAGTTTCATTTAATTTCATGCACTTATAATTAAATGTAGTTTACTTTTCTTGTTTATCAAAAATATTTTCAAGTGATTTGTTAAGTTTTTGAGAACCAATACTGAATAAGTTAGTATTTTTCTTGCTTATTGAGTATTGTTACTTTTTCTGTCATCTAAAATTACTTGCAAAAAATATTTCCATAGTTTTCCAAAAACTTCACTTTCCTGCTTATTTGAAGCAATAAGCTAGCTTATTGTCCTTATCTGATAAATAAGCCAATAAGTTGCTTTTGTTCCTTTACCCTAGTTCTTTGTTTTCTTCTTTTATTTCAGGTTTGAAGACATATTGAGGGATTGGCTGTTGTAGCCTCTCTTCTTCTCTTGCTCAAAACAGAAAGTTCATAAGCCATTCGTTGCTTGCTAACAAGGAGAAGGCATCAGCTTGCCTTAGTGTGGCTTGGAAGTAAGTCACACCAGGTATTGAGGCTTGAACCCTCTTTGTTGCTACAACTTGTGATATTTTGAGTTTTCTTTTTCTTTATTTTTATCATTCTTGTTGACTTGTGCTTCACTGTTGATTATTGGAAAGTTTCTGCTTATTTGTGGTTATTTTGTTATATGACACTTATTTGGTTTGGCTTATTTAGATTTTGATTAGGTTTATTTGTTAGTTGTTTGGAAATTTTTTATTAACATAAATCTAAGGGGTGTTTGGTTGTGTGGTTTACAAGACCTTGGGTGACACAAGGTTCAAGTATAAACAGCTTAAACATCTTCATTTGGTTGTTTGTAGTGAATATAGGAGTTGATTTCACCTAGCCAAGTGTAGAACAAAATTTGCATGTTAGTCTAAAAAATAGCTTAAACATTCAGTAGGATTTAAAAGGGCTTGATTTTGAGTTTAAAGATTGGAAATCTTGTAATCAGTTAGATTTAATGTTAGTATAGGTCTATAAGCTCTTGTTTTTTTATTTTGGTTTCCTAAGTTGTTAGATTTGTGACTTTAAAGTTCACAACTTCACTTTTAGATCAGCAACACCACCAGACCACTTTTCTGAGTATTAGTGATTGATTTTTCTCATTTTGTGTGCTTATTTGTGTTGGATCTGCCTTGTTTTTACTTGCATTTGACTCCTCACACTCCACTGAGTGTGGCGGTGCCCTTTGTTCCAAAAAATACCAAGTAACAAAGCCACAAAAGGCTTATACGTTTTTCTATGATAGGTCAGTGGGAACAAAGTTCCCACTGCTTGCCTTTTCTTCCCACTGATTAGCAACAGGACAAAAGTCCAAAACATGTCACTTTCAGTTTTATTGAGTTTTTGTCTTTAGTGAGTAAAAATTAGAGTTTTTCAGTTATTTCAATTTTCTCATGCTTAGTTATTTATTTTAAGATTTTTAGAAAAAAGATTTTATTTTTCTGTTTATTTTATTATTTTTAGCATTATTTTTAGTTTAAATAAAGTTTTTAATATTCTGTTTTTTTCTTTAGTGGGTAAGGTTTAGTTTTTTTCAAATCTTTCATTTTTCCTTGTTCTTTTGTTTAATTTAGTATTTTCCAAATAGAAAATTCATTTTTCCCTTTATTTAATTATTTTTTAGAATTATTTTAAATTTAAATTAGTTTTTAATTAAACTTGTTTTGTCTTATTAGGGTTACATTAACTTTTTTTCAACTTTTCATTTTCTCCTATTTAGTAAAGTAAAATAGGATTTTTGAATTTTTTTTTATTTTTCTCATTATTTTTTTATTCTTTATGATTATTTTCATTTAAAAAGGGTTTTTAGCCTTTAAAAAATAGAAAAATACTTTCAAAAAATTAGGAAAAACACTTTTTAGGGTTTAATTAATATAAATATGATTTTGATTAGATAAAATATAATCTTGGGCTTTTTGTTAATTATATTTAATTTTAGGGCTTTAATTAGCATTTAAAATTGAATATTTAATTAATAAAAGGTTTTAAAATTTATTTATTGATTTTTTATTCTTATTTATATTATTTTAGACTTAGTTTTAATTTTTAAATTGTTTTTAGTTTAAATTTTTAATTTCGTCGCCTTTTACGTCTTTTCGTATACGTTTTTCGTCGTAGTGTAATCGTAGTGTAACTCGTCATTTAATTTTCTCTCTTCAAACCCAAAAACGACACTAATCCAAACATTGTTTTTATATACTTTTCATATAACACATACACCTCCGCCGAGAACGAACTTGGACTTTTCGTCTTTACGGTTTTCCTAAACCGTATCGATTAATACTTACCGGCTTATACTTTCTTTTTCCTAAAAGAGGTATATTTTTACATACATCAAATTTTGGCGCTGCTGGGGAGGTGTTTCTAGTGCCTTATACATATCGTGTTTGTGTGAGTAGTGCGTTTTTGCTTTTCATTTTTTGGAAAGCGTAAATATCGTACATACTCGTTTGTTATTTTTTCTACTATATTATAGAATATCCAAATAAAACGTGTTTAGTTGTCCTCAATTAAACACACAACAATCTTTTACGATATTGTAGATATATTCGTTTTCTTTTTTCTTGTGAATATTATTAATATATTGTACTACATATCACAATAAATTTAGAGTATCTCCAAAAGCGTAAAAACGCAACCTTAATTGGGATTTCATCACTCAACTATTGTATTCGAATCCAAAGCAAAAGAAAAAGGAAAAATAGATAAATACTTTCGAAAAGCTTAATTTTGATTAACACAAACTATATGGTGGGTATAAGGCGGTTGTATTTCACGAACTAAGGGAAAAAGGCTCTTAAGTGCTTAGCGCCGCCTCGTTTCCCCCGCTCGCTTGTGCGTGTTTTGAGAAAAAAAGCTAATCGAGGGTTTGCCAACAGAAGTATTATCTATGTATTATATATTTTCTTGTTTTCCAAGACTAAACCCTCTTGAACGTTTTGGTGTTCCACCAATGTTCTAAAGTCATCGAAGACGTTCACTCCACGTGATCGTTTTCATTCCTTGAGGCTCCTTTAATCGAGAAATTGATTCGAGGAGAGATTTGTAGATTTGATTCTACGTAATACACCAAAAATCTAAAAAAATTAAAAAACAATCAAAAACCAAAATATATTGAAAAGCGTGAAAAACCCCAAAAAGAATCTTCTTTGCTACCCCATATCCTATGTTTAGTGCATGCGCACTCGGTCGAAGGATTATTCTAATTCTAGCGACGTTTCGAATCGACGCAATCGAAATCGAAGGAATCGACGATAAAGACGAAGTTTATAAACCGACGTTCCTAATATCGTTGTCGAAACCATAGACGAGATGGCCGACAGTCGTACAATGATGGAATTGCTCCAAGCGCCCACCGAGGGTTATGGAGACGCGATCGTCAATCCCGCAATCGATGCGGAGAATTTTGAGATCAAAAGCGGAATGTTGACGTTGATACAAGCGACAAAGTTTTTAGGTCGTGAGGCGGATAATCCTCATGATCACATTCGGAATTTCAATCGACTTTTAGCTACGAGCAAGTACAAGAACGTTGACACCGATGTCATCAAGCTTATGCTTTTTCCATACTCGCTCGATAGATCTCGTATCCAACTTCGTTAATCATTTTTTCCCACCGTCTAAGACGACGTTTTTCAAAAACGAGATTACAAGATTTAAACAAAAGTCGAATTAATTGTTTAGAGACACGTGGGATCGTTTTAAGGAATTTCTTAGGCAATGTCCTCACCACGGCTTTTCTGAGTTACACCAAATCGGTACGTTTTATAACGGTCTTAGTTTTCAAGAACAAGATTCGTTAAATTTCGTCGCCGGTGGCAACTTTTTATGTAAAACTCCTAGGGATGCCTTATTGATTATCGAAAATAGATCCAAGGTTTACCAACTCCGTAACACACGAGTGTTGCCAGTGTCGCTAATGTTAGCTATGCTACGAGAGGGTTGATGCGAAAGTCGAAAAATTGACGAATGCTTTTACGTCATTTTTGATCGAGATGAAAAACGCTCCCGCTACGGTGAAAGCGGTTGAGGCATCGTGTACGTTGTGTGTTGGACCTCATAATTATTACGAGTGTGCGACTACGGATGGGCCAACGTCGAGTGTAAACGCGTTAAATGGAAACAATAATTTTCCAAAATCAAAATAACGCGGGTCCATCACAAGAAAATTATAACCAAGGCAACAATTTTTCAAATCAAAACCGAAACAATTTTCAAGGAAATAATCAATAAGGAAATCGAGGTGATTATAATCAAGGTCAAAATTTGAATTGGCAAAATCGAGGTTTTAACAACAACAATCAAAACCAGAATTTTAACAATGGGCGAAATTCAAATTTTTCAAACAACTCTAATCAAGGAAACAATTTTCAAGGGAATCAAAACCAAGGTTTCAATCAAAATTTTAATGGATCAAATGATTTTCAAAATTACGTTAAATCAAATGACGCTAATATGAAGAGATTAGAAACACAAACTGGTGAGATGAAAAACGATTTTTCCAACACTTTGAGAGGTCAAAATAATAAAATCGATCAAGGTCAAAGTGAGATTAAAAAGATGTTTTCGGCAATTATGAGCAATTAAGCGAGTTTGTCTTCGAGTACGTTACCTAGTAACACCGTACCAAACCCGAAGGAACAAGTTAAAGTCGCCTCATCTATTGGAAAAAGTCGTGTGATTACCCCTAACCTTGATGGATTTAGAGTTGTTCCTTCTTCTCAACCCTCGACTTCTAAAATGCCTTCATGTTCTAAATTCGATGGGGGTGAACATGGTGACCAAGGAAAAGAGTGCACACCCTCGTGTACCTCAAATTCCAACCACGGTTCAAAAATAGAGCTTTATCGACCTTACCCAAGTAACCCTTGAAGAAACTTGTGCTTCGATCCTTCTTAAAAAACCCAAAAGGCATATGTCGAGAAAGGAAGAGGATCCGAGCAAATTTCTACTACCTTGTGATTTTTCCGAGATTGAGGGATGTTTAGCCCTTTCCGATTTAGGTGCTAGCATCAATCTCATGCCTCATTCTCTTTGGAAATTGATGAGATTGCCTAGACTTACCCCCACGAACATGACAATCGAGCTAGCAAATTGTACACCATTAAAACTAATTGGAATAGCCGAGGATGTCTATGTTAGAATTGGAACGTTTGTTTTTCCCGTGAACTTCTTCATATCCGATTACGAGTGTGATCCTAAATGTCCCATTATTTTAGGTCGACCCTTTTTATCGACGGCTCGAGCCGTAATCGACGTTCACGGTAGGAAACTAACTATGAAATATGGGGAGGAAAAAATGGACTTTTTCGCGAGTAGATCCGAAGTTTCAAATGATCATGATAAAACCAATGTTTCCAAAAATGATTTCAAAATGTTGACTTTAGTGGAAAATATGAGGCTTAATGCATGTTTTGAAAGAATTAAAAAGAACGGTTTTAAAGATGACGATTTTAATGATAAAGCATACGTTTACTTAATTAAAAAGGGTATTCGTAAATTTATGGATGAAAAATCACTTTGGGATGTATTTGGCGAAACAACTGAACAACCAATTCTGAAGGGAGACGTTAGTGCCATCACGACAATGAATAATATGGACTCGTCTTAACCATCTTCAAAGAACCACGTCTTTGAGGCATCGAATTTTAATTCCATTGAAGTGCCTCCATTACCTAGCCCAATACCCATTGAGGCTAAAGGTTTTATCGACATCGATCCACTCGTCATTGAAAAATCACCTAAGCATAGTCGATCGACTTGTAAGACTATGGTTGTGAGTGCTCACATCGACTCTTTCTTTGATGATGACGATGGCGATTTGGCCGAAATTGATCACGTGCTTCAAAATCCAAAAGCCATTTTTGAGGATTCTCCTAAAAGACCTCTTTACATGAAAAGTACGATGATTATGAGTTCATCCTGAGATTGAGGAAATTATCGAACGAGAGCTAGCTCTTATGCCTCCACTTCCACCTACAAGTGAGGTTGATTTTTCCAAAATCGAGGAAGAACTTGATGAGTTGGAACGTCTTATTTTTAATGACGAACCAACTCACGTGACCCAAAATCCCCTTTTCAAGGATTTACCTAATCAACACTCCTCATATGAAAATGAAGTTTACCACATTCCTGAGGATCTAACTTATCAACGATCCCCACAAAAGAATGATGGTTTTGTGCTTGATCGTGATCTCTTCGAGAGAGTTTCTAAAATCCTCAATGAGGGGAATGACAAACCTTGGTTTGACAAGCCTATCTATGATGAAGAAATCGAATAGATCGACATTCATGAGGATGAAGAATATGTTGACCCCGAGGGGGCGGTGTTCTTTGTTGATAAACATTTTGAGAACTTATACAATCCACCACCCCTAACCACGACTTAAATTTGAGAATTTTTAGTGTGCCTACCATCATCTTAGAAACGCCAAATATTTTCGACATAATCAAATCGGGTTTTCATAAAGAGCTTTTAAACGATGAAAAAAGAAAAGATTTTAAAATTAATTTAAATGATTTTTATACAACTTTAACTCCGTCATCACATCGTTATTTAAGTGCTACCACCTCGTCTACTCCTTTTGACGAGTGTGAGTGTGGTTTTAGTGTGGGGGAAGCCCCTTATGTTTCCTCACACTTTACCACCGAGGACGATATATTCGATCCTGGAATCGCAATTAAAGGGAAATCTCGGTCTTCCACCGATGCAATAAATGGAAAATATTTTCGTTTTCTTGGTGTGAGTCTACCTCGAGTATCTCATAAGTTTGCCCCACCCGTTGTCCCACCCTTCTTTTTCTCATCTCTTTTCTTCTACCCCTTTGGGATTCTAGTTCATGTTAGAGTAGCGTTGTTTTGTCTTTCATTCGAAAACAAAGACGCTATCTTTGACCCCAGTATACGTTTACCAGGTTTTTAAAGTACTCCACGTACTTTTGGGCCTTGTTTATCATGTAATCCCCACTAAAAATGACCAAACCATGATTATCCCTAAATGATCACATTTATAGGGATTCAAGTCGAGCTTTTGACTCGGTTATCAAAAACAAGGTGCCTCGTGGGGGATTCTCATGCTTATCCTTGTAAATATTATTGCTTTTCTAATAGTGTAACGAGGGGACTTGTGCTCTTCCAACCTTTGTTTCGTGGTTGTTTATGATTGTGATTTATTAGGTTCATCGTCATCATTGAACCCTCTTGTGTTCGTTTTACGGATCATTCGAGCTTCGATCGTTTCCTTCGGAGATTCTGATATCCGATGATATCCTCTTATGTTCTAACAATTTTCTTATTAGCATAATTCATAAACGGCTATAGGTTATTCGTTTTACCCTTTCCATGCTCTAGATTAAGCATTCGACTTACGTCTCTAGTATGGGGGTGTTTCACCCTTAGACTCGAAACATTGAGGACAATGTTTAGTTTTAGTATGGGGGTGAGTAGATACTTCACCTTGCTTACGTCATCACGTAATCCAACTTTCATCTTTTTGTTATCGTTTTATGCAAACTAAGGCTAAAAATGGCCAAATTTTAAAAATTTTCTTATTTTTCATAAGTGTTCAAGACACGAATGTAGGTTTTCTGATGGTGAGAATAAGAGTAGACTCGACCGTGCGTGTTGAGCACTTAGCTTTGATTCCTTAACTTTTTAGGCTAAGTCTCTTAATTCAGGACGAGAAATGATAGCGTTAATTATAAGTTACTATGCTAAACGTAGAGTACTTATATTCTTTCAAAAACTCATGTGTCCTAATTATTTGCTTATTCTCCCACGCTTTTTATTAATAAATTGTTAATAAATATTGATTTAGCGGTTTAGTCTCTATTGTTGGATTCTAATTTATTTTAGTAGCATCCATGTAATTAAATTGAGAAAACATTAAGGTATCACCAGCGTCACGGCTTTGAAGTAATGGCAACCCGAATAATCAAAGGCTACCCCCAATAATGATTTAAGTTCCTCTTCACCTAAATCAAGCAAAAATTTGAAGCTCACAAGGCCGAAAAATCTATGCGAAAATTGGAAGTGAATGTCTTAAATCTCGAAGCCTTAAAGATCTAAAATTCGCTTTAGCGTGAGGATATACGTCAAGTCATAATAAACACCTCATGGCGAGGTTAAATAAAAGACAAGGGCAAGACCAAAGCCATATTAAACACTTCATGGCGAATTTAAATAAAAGGTGGCGGTAAACCAATTCCAAATTGGTAATAAGTCTCATGTTCAAAACCGTTATAAAACCGTGTATATCGATCCTTCTTGTTGACTTAATTTTTTGACATCGTTGTCTATTAGGGTGAATTATTAATTCGATGATTTTGGTTACATCGTTAAGCCTATATTTTTGGACCTAATCTCTATTCACGCATAAGTCAATGATGTATCCTCGTGATCATTAAGACAAAAATAAAATATAAGAGATACACCTTAGGAATAAGGGAGTCTATGTACGTGATTAGAGCATATGAGTAGTGTAGGCATTACTAACTTATAATAACATTTATCTTGTTTCACGGTTAGCATGGAATCAGGTGAAAATCGAGGACGACGAAATTATTTCTAACGAAGCATTCACGTGTTCTTATTCTATGATACTAAACGTCCCATTTTGCGATGAAAACAATACATTATGACTAAAACGCATGTAGTAGTTTATTTAAATTTAAGTTTTCAATAAATGTCACCTAAAATGAAATTTGGAAGTGCTATAATACTTAATTCTAGCATTGCGTGAGGACATGGCAATGGTTTAGTATAGGGGAGTGATGAGACGGCAATTATACATAGTCTCATCATCCAAATCGGGCTAAAAACGCTTAAAAATGTCATAAAATACCAAAAATATGCTTGTATTTGTTCATTGTGTATTTTAGGTACGGATATCGTGAAATCAACAAAAGATTACAAGAATCAAGCAAAAACGAACACGGGAAACGAAGCCGCACAAAGAACCGGAGCCGAATCATGATTTTCCATTGAAGTCCTTGAAGTTTTGAAGATTTGTCAAGAGTGGTCCCTCAAGTTTGAAGACTTTGCATTTTATACCCTTTCAAAACTCATAAATTGCATTTGGGTCCCTAAATATCAAGACATTACAAGATTGGCCCTTGAAGAATGCAAAATATGCATATTTGGTCCTTGTTTCAAAGTTCGCAAAGACTTGTGCCAAATTTGACAAGTCTTTCATAGATATAACAAAGGAAATTGTGTTATGGCTGGTTAGACTTTGTCTGAACAAAACATGGAAAATAGGGGACTAAGATTGGCCAGACAACCAAAAGTCTACCAACCAATCCCTACTTGCCACCTCACCCACTCAAACCAATCCTCCACTTCATTATTGCCAACTTACCACCCCCTCACACGTCACCCACATCCCACTACCCTTAACCGGTTATATTAATATTAACTTTAATTTTTTTTAATTAATATTAATTAACACCATTTCCCACCAAAACACACTCATTTTTTCTTAAACCTGATTAAACCTCCTAAATTTCCTCCCAAGAACCCTAATCTAATCAATCTATGAATCAAGGGGCTTTGATCCCATTTTATCCAGATCCTCAATTAACCAACACCCTATCATAACCCAACCCCTAAAATCCCTCCAGCTCACACGTGGGGCCCACACACGAGGTCCCCTGCTCCATCTTTGGGAAGAAAATAAAGGGCAACAGCAAATCCATGGCCAGTATTCATTGACTTGTTCCCCACATTATAACAAACAATCAAGATCTAACTTTGGCAGTTGGCACATCTCCAGAAGTCACATGGATCACTTTTGACCCATTTCAAACTTGGACAAGGAAGGCATCTAAAGAGCATCTCCATGGAATATATCAAGGGCAATTGAGGGATTTCCAGATTAGGGTTTCTAGTTCTCATAGGATTCTATAATTTTCTTTTTAACTGTATAAATATGGTCGGGCTGTGACCATATTTTTTGTTCCAAATTTATTTTGTAAATTTTTCTTTAATGAGTAGTTAAAGTTTTGAGTTAATCTTGCAAAATATACTGAGTTCCATTTAATTTCATGTACTTTTAAAATTAAGTGCAATTTACTTTTCTTGTTTATCAAAAATATTTTCAATTTATTTGTTAAATTTTTTAGAACCAATACTGAATAAGTTAGTATTTTGCTTGCTTATTGAGTATTGTTACTTTTTCTGTCATTCAAAATTACTTGCAAAAAATATTTCCATAGTTTTCCTAAAACTTCACTTTTCTGTTTATTTGAAACAATAAGCTAGCTTATTGGCCTTATTTGATAAATAAGCCAATAAGCTGCTTTTGTTCCTTTTCCCTGGTTCTTTGTTGTTTTTCTTTTATTTCAGGTTTGAAGACATATTGATGGATTAGATGTTGTAGCCTCTCTTCTTCTCTTGCTCAAAACAGAAAGTTCATAAGCAATTGGTTGCTTGCTAACAAGGAGAAGGCATCAGCTTGCCTTAGTGTGGCTTGGAAGTAAGTCACACCAGGTATTGAGGCATGAACCGTCTTTGTTGCTATAACTTGTGATATTTTGAGTTTTCTTTTTCTTTATTTTTATCATTCTTGTTGACTTGTGCTTCATTGTTGATTATTGGAAAGTTTCTTCTTATTTGTGGCTATTTGGTTATGTGACACTTATTGGTTTGGCTTATTTAGATTTTGATTAGGTTTATCTGTTAGTTGTTTGGAAATTTTTTATTAACAGAAATCTAAGGGGTGTTTGGTTGTGTGGTTTACAACACCTTGGGTGACACAAGGTTCAAGTATAAACAGCTCAAACATCTTCCTTTGGTTAGTTTGTAGTGAATATAGGAGTTGATTTCACCTAGCCAAGTGTAGAACAAAAAATGCATGTTAGTCTAAAAAAACAGCTTAAACATTCAGTAGGCTTTAAAAGGGCTTGATTTTGAGTTAAAAGATTGGAAATCTTGTAATCAGTTAGATTTCATGTTAGTATAGGTCAATAAGCTCTTGTTTTTTTATTTTGGTTTGCTAAGTTGTTAGATTTGTGGCTTAAAGTTCACAACATGACTATTTAGATCAACAACACCACCAGACCACTTTTCTGAGTATCAGTGATTGATTTTGCTCATTTTGTGTGCTTATTTGTGTTGGATATGCCTTGTTTTTACTTGCATTTGACTCCCCACACTCCACTGAGTGTGGGGTGCCCTTTTTTCCAAAAAAATACCAAGTAACAAAGCCACAAAAGGCTTATACGTTTTTTTGTGATACGTCAGTGGGAACAAAGTTCCCACTGCTTGCCTTTTCTTCCCACTGATTAGCAACAAGACAAAAGTCCACAACATGTCACTTTCAGTTTTATTGAGTTTTTGTCTTTAGTGAGTAAAAATTAGAGTTTTTCAGTGATTTCAACTTTCTCATGCTTAGTTATTTAAAAAAAATATTTTTCTGTTTATTTTATTATTTTTAGCATTATTTTTAGTTTAAATTAAGTTTTTAATATTCTGTTTTTGTCTTTAGTGTGTAAAGTTTAGTATTTTTCAAATCTTTCATTTTTCCCTGTTTCTTTTGTTTAGTTTAGTATTTTCTAAATAGAAATTTCATTTTTCCCTTTATTTAATTATTTTTTAGGATGATTTTAAGTTTAAATTAGTTTTTAATTAAACCGTTTTTGTCTTATTAGGGTTAAATTAACTTTTTTTAACTTTTTCATTTTTCTACTGTTTAGTTAAGTAAAATAGGATTTTTGAAAAATAAAATTTATTTTTCACATTATTTTATTATTTTTATGATTATTTTCATTTAAAAAGTGTTTTTAGCCTTTAAAAAATATAAAAATAGTTTCAAAAATTTAGGAAAAATACTTTTTAGTGTTTAATTAATATAAGTAAGATTTTGATTTGATAAAATATAATTTTGGGCTTTTTGTTAATTATATTTAATTTTAGGGCTTTAATTAACATTTAAAATTGAATATTTAATTAATAAAATGTTTTAAAATTTATTTATTGAATTTTTATTCTTATTTATATTATTTTAGACTTAGTTTTAATTTTTAAATTGTTTTTAGTTTTAATTTTTAATTTCATCGCGTTTTACGTCTTTTCGTATACGTTTTTACGTTTTTCGTCGTAATGTAATCATAGTGTAACTCGTCATTTAATTTTCTCTCTTCAAACTAAAAAACGATACTAATTCAAACATTGTTTTTATATACTTGGCATATAACACATACACCTCCGCCGAGAACGAACTTGGACTTTTCGCCTTTACGGTTTTCCGAAACCGTATTGATTAATACTTACCGGCTTATACTTTCTTTTTCCTAAAAGAGGTATATTTTTACATACATCAAAGCCCATTATAAAACGTATCAATTTGATGCAATTAGGAAAAATCATGGTGTGGACATTCATGTAACATTTCCTTAAATCGTTCTCATTCCAAAGAAAAACTTTCATTAGGTCTTTGCGTAAAACTTGAAATCTCATTTTTCAAATGTGTGGTCTTAGATGGTGGGAAAAATCAGTTCACAAATTTGGACACGAGATCACCCCATGTCAAAATCGAATTTGGAGGTTCTTTCTCGAGCCAAATTTTAGCGGGTCCATCTAAAGAGTATGGAAAAAGCATCATCTTAATGGCGTCTTGTGGAACATCCTTATACTTGCTTGTAGCGGTGAGACGATTGAAATTCCATATGTGATAATGCGGGTTGTCCTTTTCATGTCCGCGAAATTTGTTCGCTTGTAACATGGACATTAAACCCGTCTGGATCTCAAAATAATCCGCAAGGATGGCAGGAATCACAATAGCTTCTCCAAAACCCTCGGTGGGTGCTTGAAGCAACTACATCATAGTAAGATTAGCCATGGTGACTATTGGTTCTACAACGGGTTCGACAATTGGAGTTTCTTCTTCAATTGAAGGATCTTGGTTTCCTTCCTTTTGACGACGTTTACGAGCACGTTTTGCTTTAGAGCGGGTTTGCATAAACGTAACGTAGAATGTGGGGGTGAGCAAAGAAGATTCTTTTGGGTTTTTTGTAAATTTTCAATTTTTTTGTGTTTTTGATTGTTTTTAAAAAAAAATTGGATTTTTTGTGTATCACGTAGACTCAAATCAACAAATCTCTCCTCGAACCAATCTCTTGATTAAAGGAGCCTCAAGGAATGAAAACGAACGTGGAGTGAACGCCTTCAATGACTTTAAAACGTTGGTGGAACACCAAAACTTTCAAGAGGTTTTAATGTTTTGAAACCAAGAAAATATATAGTACGTAGATAATACTTTGGGCGGCAAAACCCTCGATTAGCTTTCAAAATCAAATACTCATAAGTGAACGGGGGGAATGAGGTGGCGCGAAGCACTTAAGTACCTAGGTTCCCTTTAACGGCCTTTTATAGCACGTTGCCTATCTATTCACCGTATAGTTCGTATTTTTCAAAATCGAGCTAAAAGAAAGTATTTATCTATTTTTGTCTTTTTCTTTTGGTTTGAGATTCGAATACAATAATTGAGTGATGAAATCCCAATTAAGGTTGTGTTTTCACACTTTTGGAGATATTGTGATTTTATTGTGATACGTATACAATATAGTAATAATATTCACAAAGAAAACGAAAACCTATAATACGTGTTAATAGAGTTCTATTTAACACAATTACTATTTATGGATAATATTAAAAACAAAATTGTCCAAATTAATTACAACACACCTCCCCGGCAACGACGCCAAAATGATTGTTGTATAATTACACTTGTTTAGGAAAACAAAGCGTAAAAGCGGATTGATTTTTGGAAAAACCAATTGTTAATGACCCTTAAAGGTAAAAGTTCGTTTCCCAAGGAGGTTGATTGTGTTGTGAAAAACTTGTAAATTTTGGATTAATATTGATAGAAAGAAAAGGGGAGAGAAAAAATGACGGATACGTTAAAATTAAGCTAAGATGTAAAAAACGTAAAATCGTAAAAATAGACAAAATAAAAACTTGCTCTAAAAATTACCAAAAAATTACCAAGAATTCCTAAAAATCAAACTAAGGTTTACAAATGATCAAAACTTTTTCAAACCTTTTAATTAATTAATATTTAATTTTTTAATGCTAATTAAAGCCCTAAAAATCAAATAAATTAACAAAAAGCCCAAATAAAGATTTTTCTACTTGTAAACCACAAAAATGACTAAATAAAACTAAAAAGTATTTTTCCAAAATTTTAAACCTAATAAATCAATTAAAAATAATTAAAAACTAAAATTAAATATTAAAATAATATTAAAAATCAAAAATTTATAAAAAATTCTAAAAACATGCAAACTAGTTTATTTTAACCTGAATAATCAGAAAATAAAGTAGAAATTACCAATATACCCCTATTAGGCCCGTAAATGGGCTAAAAGTAAAAACAATCCAAAGTAAATGGGCTTTTCAGCCCAAAAACAAAAAGTGTCCAAAAAGCTCTGAAAAAGCCCAGTTTAACTCTAAATTCAATTTTAAACACAAAAGTCTAAAGGCCCAAAAGCTAAAAATGTGCTTATCACAACTTATCAGTCAAGAAGCTTATCCTTATTGGGCCAATAAGCCCATTAAGCAATAAGCTGATACCATAAGATCTGCTTAAACACACAACCTTCTTATGAGATTTTAAACCCTTTTGCAAAAAGAAATTCTGAAAAAGACCAAGTAATAAGCCAAAAAATTGAAATAAGCTTTTTCACTAATAGACAAAATAGTCAGGTTTGAGTATTAGGGGGTTTCAAAAGCTGATTATTTTTGCAAGAGCTAACAAATAGCTTAACTAAGATTAATCAACAAGAAAAATCCCAAAAAGTCTAGTGAAATAAACTGGAGAAGCCAATAAGCAAACTGAAAAAGCCATATAAGTTGGTTTTCTAGTAAAACCTACACCAAATAAGCTGAAACCTTTCAGAAATGATTTTAAGCTGAGAAAAGTGACACCTATTACAAAAACAAAGTTGTTTCATGTACCAATAAGCCAGTTCAATCCAATAAGCACTTATGCGCTTAGTCAACAAAAGTCAACAAATACCAAATTTTACCAAACTTTTAGGTTATGCTTGTGGGATGGTATTAAGCTTGTTTTGAAGCTTTTTGGAGGAAGTCCCAAGGATGAGACCAGTGAACTTGGCTAATCAGTTGATTAACCAAGCTTGTTTTTGGCAGATATAAGCCACTAATCCAGTTGGCCTTTAAGCTATCAAATAAGCAATCTAAATAGCAAGATACACTCCAAGCAGCCAAATATGAGATGTTGATAAGCAAATACCACAGGCATACAAGGTTCATGTAAGTGTTGGTCAAAAATGCAAGTGTGACTTTGCTGATGCAATTGACACTTATAGGGACTTTTGATAAGCTAAAAGTCCCTGAATAAGCTACCAATTCACACAATCAGATACTGTAGAGATGCACACCAACTAGGACTATTCCCAAACCAAATTTCAGCCCTTAACTCCAACTTATTATGAAGTTATTCCTTCTGATGTACTTGACCAATTCTAAAACCAATATTTGCAGATTTAGCAAAACTTGTTCAAATGATTTCCAAACTTGTAGCAACTTGACCAATGACCAAAACTACTTCCAAATGACTTGTATGATAGGTTCCAACCCAAAAATCACAAGGCCAAACCTTAAGGCCTTGTGCACCCAAAATGCACCCTTATGCCCCTTTTTGTACTTTTTGTTCCAATTCCTTTTTCAAACACACAACCTACTGATTTTATACTTCCTATAGGTCTACTAGGTGACAATAAGCAGATGTAAAGCAAAAACAAGAACACACAAACACTTACACACAAATCACATGGTCAAACAACTATGACAGATTTTTAGCCAAATTTCCAAAGAGTAAAAGAGAGTAGAGAATGAACCTATCCTCCACAACTTCCTAGGAGGATTCAACAATGATCCTTGGACTATTCTCAACAACTACATAGTAGCCAAGGTCCTTGAATTAGCAAGAAGCCTTGTTGATGGTTCAACAGCTGAACCAAGGCTTATGTTATGTAATTTTCAACACAAGGCAACAAACAGCCTCACCAAAGCCTCAAATCTTCTCAAAAGCTCGGTGGTAACAAGCTTATGACAAGCTTTTAGACTTGGAAGGGGTTAGTAACAGATTCAAGAAATATCAGATGGTATATCAGTAAACTATGAACAAAGACCACCTTTCCAAGGCTTATAAAAACTTTTCCAATGAAGATCTAGCTTCACCACTCAAACACTAAGGATTTGAAAGGAAAAATAACATATTTAAACACCTAGAATCCAAGGGCTTCAACTGGTAAAGCCTTGAATCACTAGATCAAAAATGCTTATTAAACACTTTTTCAAAAACTTGAAAAACATGAAAACTTAACAAAACTCAAACATGGCCAACACAAACCACCAAAACACCTGTATTATGATTGTGGAACTCAGATTCAAGCATCTAACACCAACTTCATTCAATATAAAAGGAATTACAATTGAAAATTTTCAAAATACACAACTTATATTGATATGAAAGGAATTACATATAGAATGCCTAGAAAATGGAACAAAGGCTCTCTCACATGTTGAGGAGTCCTTATATAGGCCTTAGAAGGCTGAGATTACAATGTAAATGCTAGAAACCCTAAGCTATGAAGTCTTAGAATTGCCCTTGAATGCCAACGCGTTTGTGAGCTTGTAGATGCTTCCATTTGATCTTGGCCATTCACTATGTGCTTAGGAACAAAGTATGAGGTGTGGGGCGTTGGATGGGACATGTGTCATTCCTTGGATAGGAAGTCGTGACATGATTGGTAGACGAGAGAATGGTGTGGGGTCATGGGGTGATGGGATGTGGGGGTTGAGTGTCTGGAATGAAGTTTGGGAAGGTTAATCTCACTTTGGTGTGGTTAATTTAGAATAACCCTATGGTTAAGGTGAAAAGTGGTCTCATTTGATCTGTTTTTGTTGGATTGGTAACTTGTTTGGCACGAGTTTGTGTTTGAATGTTTGGTTGTGACAGAAATAGTCCTTGGACTTTGGCAAAACATGTATAGAAAGTTATTTCAGCCCACAAACTCCGATCCCTTTGTAATTAAGTTTTAGTTTTTGTACTTTGGCCACAAAAACTTTAGAATAGTGTTTTCAAGGGCTTGTTTTGACATTTCTTGATATTTGAAGGGCCAATATTGAACTTTCTTGAAACTTTAAGGTCTTCTTTGTATGTTTGACTTTGAGGAGGATCAATATTGACAATTCTTCAAAGTTGAGGGACCTTTTTGTAATTTTGACAAACTTTAGGGACCAAACTTGTAATTATGAATATACAAGGGTATAAAGTGTCATTTCTTCATTGATGAAGGACTTTTCTTGGACATCTTCAATTCTTCAAGGACTTATTCTTGGAAAATCACAACTAGGGCCCGGTACATTATGCGGCTTCGTTTCTCGTGTTCGTTTTTCTTTGTTTCTTGTGATCTTTTGTCTTTTTCATGATATCCATACCTAAAATACACAAGCAACAAACACAAGCATATAATATGGTATTTTATGACATTTTTATGCATTTAAAGCCCAAAAAGAACGATGAGACCATGTATAATTGCGGTCTCATCAAGCATATAAGCAACAACTCAGGGAATGATAACACAGTCAATGATGCGGATATCAGACCCATATATGATGATGATGAGCCAATGGATATGGTATAATTAAATGCTGAATATGATGTTGATCAACATACTGAGCAATCTGAACCTATTTTTAACACGTATCTAGTGGAAAAGGTTGATAGCAATACCACACCTCATTCATCAGATACGAGTACTAATGGAGTAGAGACTGCCCAGGATGTTGATTCTAAGATTCACAAACTCGAAACTTTGTTAGCTCAAAAGACAAAAGATTTTGAGGATGCCAAACTCGATTTTTCAAAGAAAAATAACAAATTTGAAGCTTATTTTGAAAAACTTGAAAAAGGAAATATTGTTCTTGAATGAAAACTGGATCGTAAGATTCAAGATTCTAATGAAGAAAAAGCACGTTTTGTGAAAAAAATAAAGTTGTTAGAAACAAAGTTGGCTTCTCAAAATCCAAGTCCTTCGCTTGCTTCATTAAGTGAAATATCTGTGCAACCTATAGGCACTGTAGATAGTAATGACGCGAATGCTGATAACAACATATTTGACAATGTGAACATTATGTTAGAACAACGTGTCGCTTAATTACATCTACAAAATGAACAATTAAAGGCTCAGATTAAGGAAAAGGTTTTTACACTGACTGCGGTGAAAAATAAATTAAGGAAGCTAAAGGAAAATAGTGTGGATACTAAGTTTGCAAAATAGTCAGTCTTGGGGAAACCTACTTCTCAACCATTCAGACCTCTCTCAGTTGCTAGACAAACGAATGCGATTAAATCCGAACGACCCAAAACGTCGAAACCGAGGTTTGGATCCTAAGTTGACGTAAGAAGAAATTTGCAAAAACATGAATCTGACATGAGCAAAGGTGAAAGCCTATGGGTCGGTTCACAAAACAAAATTCACAGAAAATCACATGCGACTAAATATGGCCAGTCCTGTACCAACCTTTTACTTAGTCAAAATTTTAGAAAACTGACTGATAAATGCATGAGAAACATGAAAGATAACAAACGCCAAAATCTAGGAAGTTCCTAGTGACTACCCACTAGTCACAGGTCAAGTTCCAGAGCCTACAGGTCGAACCTTGGGCTCTGATACCATAATTGTACCACCCCACTTGAATAAGTGGGCCGTTACGTGTATTTATGACGTGTCATCAAATCATGCAAGGTAAATGTCTTTAAAACATTAACCGACCATAAAGGAAATACCAGAACCAAACATCGATAGTTCGAACATAAGCTCAAACATATGTAATTAAGTACTGAAAGGAAGGACTAAACAATGTCCAAACAAGCAAAGGAATGTATGAAGTGCATAAAGTAAAGAAGTCTGGATAGCTTCCATCCAAATGCACATACTCTCAAAATCCTAAGAGCGTCCCTGTATACTTTGCCGTTTGGAACATGAAAGGAAAAATACGGCTGAGCATAACGCCCAGTGAACGGATATAAAGCATGATAAGAAGTACTGAAATGAATACATATAACAATTACTGAAGCTGAAAGACTGATAAGTAAGGTGCAGCGGAAAACTGTGTATGTTCTGAAAAATCTGGTTTATAACTGGTAAAGCTAAACTATTAACTATTAAATCTGAAAACATGCATTTATTGTATTTTAAGTGCCAAGAGCTTATATACGTCATGTGCTGTAACAACGTATGCATGAATACATAGAGGGGTGAACTCGTCATGTTGTAGAGGGGTGACCTCTAACTGATAAACTGGGTGGAGGGATCAAATCCAATGTGAAGGATGTAGAGCACACACCACATTGACCTGATAAGCTGTAAACTGATAAACTAGGATGCACCCATACGCCCCGCTGATAATATTGATAAATGGCCAACTGAAATAAAAGGGATGCCACGAGAAATCACTCCCTCATAGAGGAGTCATGACACCGGTGCCTCAAGTGTCATGGTTACGTTAACTCCGTAACTAGGTAAAACTGGTCATGCATGTATATAAAGCTCAGGCATTTATCATAGATATCATGGAAATTCAGGTAAAGTTTATAACATATACTAGGGAAAACATTTGGTTGTAGTCGGGGAATTCTAATCAGTTACCTTGTGTCCAGTAACTGACTGTAAGGAAAACCGATGAAACTCCTACTCTGACTTCACAAAAGCTACATGAATAAAGGAAGCGGATGAGTTTTCTGATATCTGTTTACTTTTACTGATTCTTTCTGTTCTAAACTTGATTTAATATGTTCTTGTATTGTTGTACTGTTTTGTGCATAATCTGATAATTCTGACCGTCTTTAATTATTTACTGATTCTTGTATTTTATGTACTTCTGCTTACTGTAACATATGTATTCTAATATTATAATAAAACTGTCGATAGTAACCTGCTAAAAATAGAAGGTTTCCAAAAATAGCATGTTTCTTAAGATAAAAGGTTATCTAAAATAGTTTCATAAACAATTAAATCATTTTATAACAATCAAGTATTAAATATGAAATTTAATATAACGCGATTAACTTTAATAAACGTTAATTAAATTCATGTGAAAAGGTTTGTAACTTGATTAAATTTTATTAAAAACAATATAATTAACACGTACTTTTTCAATCGTTAAAACATGCGCGTCTCGTAAAAATTTTCGAGTTACCCGAACCCAAGTCAAAAACCAAACTTCGAGACGCCCGTGTCTCGGGTTATCCCAAACCGAGGCCCAACAGCCCACGGATGTGGCCCTTCGCTGTCGTTACTCATTCAGTAGCCACTGGCATGTATCGGTTGCCGCTGCTGTCAATGTTGTTCCCACTGTTTGGGTTAAAGCCCCACTAGCAAAGCCGGTTACCCCTGTTTTTGGTGTTTGTCCCACTGCTACTAAGCCTAAGACCCACTGAGACACTTAGTGTGTCTCAGTTGCCACTGTCAAAACAAACAAACACCCCCTGCGTATGCAACAAACACCCATGTTTTGGCTTTTTGGTTCCCACCGTTGGCTAAACAAACACCCCTGGTGGGTTTTGGCTTGTTGTCTTCCAACACCAAACCAACCCACACTCCCTTGTGGGTTGCAGCTGGTCTATAACAACCCACACCGAGACCTTAAAGGTCTCGGTTTCTCGTGAAATCCAAACAAACACAACCCTTTTTCTCAATTACTGTTATGATTAAATCAAATTAACATGTGTGTTCTTGGATTTAAGTCAAGAATCATAATTAAAGAAAAATAGATTAAGAGTTATGTTAACAACATACCAATTCGTGTAGGTTTCAGTTTTAAGAACATAAACAAGTGTTTGTACCCGATTTTAATGATAAAAATGATCTCTCTCCTTGTTTCTTTGTCTGCCGTCGGTACCCACACCAAAAACCACAACCCTAATTTTTATTTTTCTGGTTTTGAAATGAAGTGGAATAACTCTTGTTTGTTTACTTTCAAAATGGGTTGGGCTCAAAGCCCAATTCTCTTTCTTTTGCTATATAAGCCGCAACCCACCACAAACATACACACACTTTTCTATTTTCTCGTGTCTTAATATTAGCTACGTGTTCGTGTTTTTACTTCTGATATGTATTTATCTATTTTACTGAAATAAATACTACTTACGTAACACTTGAATATATATTATTATTTATTATTCTGAAATAAATAATTGTGTAACTTTAATTTAATCTGAGACTGCATGTAAGTAATGCTCATGGATTTTAAATGCGGGTTTTACAGGGAGTGTCTCGGAAATGCAAAAATTTGAAAGTATAACAGGTTTTAATTTTTATCAAACACTCTGAATGGTTTTTCAATGGTTTCATGGTTTCGATCTATACCCAAAACAACCTACTATCCACGACGGAACGATGGAGTCAAAAGGTGGTTTAGGAAAGGAAATTAAGTCCCATGATCCAACCAGAACCGGAGGGATCTACCCAAGGACATTCCATAGCTAGAAATAGTTGTCCTTAGGAAAGATAGAGTTGAATGAAGCTGAATGCAGACTAATTACTTAGGCTGGCACTGGAATATTCTATTGAAGACAAGTGTCATGGACCCAGTGATGCAATGCACAACCCTTCCCCAACCATTCGAGTTTCACTCAAAAGAAACTTGTCTCATTGTCACGAAGATTAACACGTATCTATTGACTTTCTCACTCCGAGTTAGTTAATATTGAAAAGATGGCAGTCTACTCCAGCTTCCGATTACTAAAATGCACTTGTCGAGTCTAGAGCCGAAAAGAGATCAATCTATCATCTCATTAGGACACAATCGAGTTCTACGCATTATCCTTGTGATATTTCCAGGACATCTGAGTGATACGATTCACGATGAAGATGGAAATCATGCTTGAGTCAACCTCAAACAAGATCATGGTAGGTAAATTGTGCGACTCTACACGAATCAAACTTGTGATAACTGGAATGAAACTAAGTTTGGATTCTTAATTGATTCAAACTTGATTCCAGGTCTCTTTGCAAAATCCGTGTGATCTTGCCAGAACATTCAGAGTGACACTATTTAGTTTTTACAGTGACGAATGGAAATCCGTCCAGTGTCAACCTCAAACAACACTACGATAGGTGACATGCAAGATTCATTATGAATCGAGCTTGTGACAATCTGGAAAGCAACAATGGTGCGATTCCTATTTGAATCAAACTTGTTCCAAGAATCTGAATTGACAACTCTAATTAGACGGATAACTTATCCTTATGATTTACTCTTTACGTTCGTAGTCTGATTTGAGACGGTCGAGTAAAGAGAGCTGGCTAGTACAACCGGGAAACCCTGTTAAGGAGGTTCTTAATCGAATCTACCCGATCACAGGTACGGTATCTAATACCGTCTAACGATCTTCACCGATCAGAGGTAAAACGCTACCGAATTAGGATGAAATGTTCAAAGACATTTTGTCCATGTCTATATATGTTGTAGCATATCAAGAAGGTGGCGTAGCTGTGTACTAACCGAAATCGTCTTCACATGTTCATACTAAAAGTTAAAGACTTCCGATACTCTGATAATCAATGGATACCTCAAGGTCTAACTACAACTATATATCTATGGGCGATTGTTAGCCTTTAGAAATCAACAAAATATAAACATATCGATTCAGAATTCACAAGAGCACAAGATGGCGATGAACAAGATAGTTGATGAGACTGCAATTATACATAGTCTCATCGTCCAAATCGGGCTTAAAACGCTTAAAAATGTCATAAAATACCCCAAAATATGCTTGTGTTTGTTCATTGTGTATTTTAGGTACGGATATCGTGAATTCACCAAAAGATTAAAAGAATCAAGCAAAAACGAACACGGGAAACGAAGCCGCACAAAGAACCGGACCCGAATCATGATTTTCTAAAGAAGTCCTTGAAGTTTTGAAGATTGACAACTTTGGTCCCTCATCTTTTAAAGACTTGACATTTTATACCCTTGTAAAACTCAAAATATAAATAAGGGTCCCTAAAATATCAACATATTACATGATTGGTCCTTAGAATATGGTCAAAATACATTTATGGTCCTTGTGAAAGTTTACAAAAGCATTTGTGCAAAATTTGACAATAGGGCCAAACTTACAACAAAGGAAATGGGGAGAAATCTGCTCAAACTTGGAATGAAAAGAAAATGAGAGATGGAGGACTGATTATCGCCAGACATACAAACTTCTACCACCAATCAACATCCACCACCTCACCAATACCTCCACATCACCCCTGCCACCTAAGCACCCCACTACCCGTTTTTAAACTTTATTAAATAAATTTATATGGCGGGTAACACTTTATTAAGCCCTAACCCAAATCAAAACCACCCTAATCCCCAGCCATGAACTCATAAACCCTAAACTCCAATCCAACTCAAAACAAAGGGGTTTATCCCCTAATCCTCCAGATCAATAATTTGACTCATCCTCACCTAAACCCACTAAAAAAATCAACTCCCCCGTGACTCCCTGGCTGCCACTCATGCTCCCCTGCTTAACGAAAAATGGCAAAAGAGAATCAAACCATAAAATCAACGGCCCAAGCAAACTACTGGCTCCCAAAGGCTTCAAATCAACGTCCAAGATCATAATACACAAATGGACTTCATTAGACTCACGTGTGAACCAACTTTTGACCATTTTCAAGATTTCAGTCCAAGGGCTTTTTAGGAATTGCATTATTAGGGTTTTGTTTATTCTAGTAGATTTTATGAACCACTATAAAGAGAGAACTCGGATTGTGAGCCTCCTCTTGTTCCAGCTTCTTATTTTGTAAACTTTTTAAAATGAATATTTAAATCGTTTTATTAACCTTGCAAAATATTATCTGTGTTCCATTTCTACTTTATGTTTTTAGTGTAAATCATTTATTTTCTTGCAAAATTCATTTTAGTTTATCAAAAGCAAATTTTTCTTATTCAAGGAATTTTGGCAAAAAAATCTGTTTTTGAAGACCCACAAGCCATAAGCTTTGGATAAGCTAGACTGACAATCTAGCTTGAACAAAAGCTCATAACTTGTGTTACATTTTCAGTTGGTACTCAAAAGTTTGGTTTCCAAAGAGTTTCAAAGTGGTTTACTCCTTTCTTCTGTTTTCTGGATATTCACTGTTCCAAAAGCTTATACACAAGCTTGCTTGACAAACAAGCTTGTGCATAAGGGTTTGGTGACTTCACTTGTTGTTTGCTGTTGATTTTGTGCAGGTACCAAAAAGAATCCATAAGACAAAGGACTGTTATTGTCCTTTAGCTTGGACGGTTTTAGTCCATTTCCCATTCTCACTCGCACTCTAATCATAAGCCATAAGCCTCATTCAAGCTAACATAGAGATGGCTTTTCAGCCATAGTGGGGCCCGAATGTGGGGTCCCACAAGGTAACCCCCTAGGCTTGAACCTTCTTGTTATTTGAATGACATGCTTATGTGATTTGGTCTGGAAGTTATTCAAATGCTTGTTTAGGTTTATGTTTATGTTTGTTAATGGTTTGATGCATGATTAGAGTAAAGTATAATCAATATTGACTGTTATTGTTTTAAAAATTTTGTTAACTTTATTCATCAGTTTGTTAGGGGTGTTTGGATCTATGGGTAGAACACACTAGGAGTGACACCTAGGGTCTATAAAGGGTCTAGACACACTCTTATAGTTTAGCATTACTAGTTTGTTCTTTTGGTTTTGAATTGTTAGTGTAAAAAATTGAAGTTAGTTGGTTCAAGTTATATATACAGTCACACTCATCAGTTAGGCCAATTTGTTCTTGATCTTGTGTTTTAATTTTCTAAACTTTGTTCACTAATAGAACTAGTAGTCATCTAGGGTTGTGTGTAGTTAGGTTGTAGTTTACTTGAGTGTAGTCCGAGTTCTGTTTGTTTGAATTTCATTTGTTGACCAAATAGATCAGCAAAACTTGCCCATACCACTTTCTGAGATACAGTGACTGTGTGCATCGATTTGTGTGCCTTTTTGTGTTATACTTGCTTATTTTTTGCTTCATATTGACTCCTCACACTCCACTGAGTGTGGGTGCCTTGTATGTCCAAAAACATCCATTAAACATGCTCAAAATCGTCCTTGTCACTTTTCTGAGGTTCATCAGTGGGATAAAGTTCCCACTGATAGAGTAGTTGTTCCCACTACTTAGCTAGTGGACAAAAAGGAATCAGTAAGTCATTGTCAGTTTTCTAGGTTTTTGTCTTTAATGGCATTTTATTAGCTTTTTCTGGATTTTTCATTTTTCCCATGTTGGTTTATTTAATTTATGATTTTTCAAAAAGTTAATTTTTATTTTTCTGATTATTTGGTATTATTAGAACTAATTTAAGTTTTAAATAGTTTTTAATTATTCTGATTTTGTCTTTTAGTGTAAAAAGTTGTGTTTTTCAGTTTTTAAATTTTTCCTAGTTTCAGTAAGTTATTTTAAGATTTTCCAAAAAGAAATTTCATTTTTCACTTTATTTAATTATTTTTCAGAATTAATTTAAGTTAAAATAGGTTTTTAATTACACTATTTTTGTCTTATTAGGTTTAAAATTACTTTTTTCAAACTTTTTTCATTTTTCTACTGTTTAACATTATAATTTAGGATTTTCAAAAAGAAAAATTAATTTTCTCATTATTTTATTATTTTTTATGATTATTTTAGTTTAAAAAGTGTTTTTAGCATTTAAAAAATAGAAAAATAGTTTTAAAAAATTATTAAAAGTACTTTTTAGTGATTAAATAATCTAAGTAAGATATTTGTTTGATAAAATAATATTTTCTGATTTTTGTTAATTATATTTATTTTTAGGGTTTTAATTAGCGTTTAAAATTGAATATTTAATTAATAAAAAGTTTTAAGATTTATTTATTGAATTTTTATTCTTATTCATATTATTTTAGACTTATTTTTAATTTTTAATTTCTTTTTAGCATAAAATTTTTAATTTTGGCGAGTTTTACGTATTTACATTTACGTTTTACGTTCTACGTCATAGTTTAATCGTAGTGTAATTCGTCTTTTAATTTTCTCTCTTTAAACCAAAAAACGACACTAATCCAAACATTGTTTTTATATAATTGGCCTAACACACATATACCTCCTTCGAGAACGAACTTGGACTTTTCGTCTTTACGGTTTTCCTAAACCGTATCGATTAATACTCTCCCGCTTTATACTTGTTTTTCCTAAAACTTGTATACTTTACCTACAATCATTTTGGCGCCGCTGTCGGGAAGGTGTTTTTAGTGCCATTATACATATCGTGTTTGTGTGAGTAGTGCGTTTTTGCTTTTCATTTTTGGAAAGCGTAAATATCGTACATACTCATTTTTGTTATTATTCTTACTATATTATAGAATATCCAAATAAATCGTGTTTAGTTTTCCTAAACTAAACATACAACAATCATTTTACTATATTGTAGATATCCTATTATTCGTTTTCGTTTTTCTTGTGAATATTATTAATAGATTGTACTACGTATCACAATAAATTTACAATATCTCCAAAAGTGTGAAAACGCAACCTTAATTGGGATTTCATCACTCTGTTATTGTATTCGAATCCAAAACAAAAATCAAAAGGCAAAATAGATAAATACTTTCGTGAGGATTAATTTTGATTAACACAAACTATAAGGTGGGTATAAGGCGATTGTATTTCACGACCTAAGGGAAAAAGGCTCTTAAGTGCTTAGCGCCACCTCATTTCCCCCGCTTGCTTGTGCGTGTTTTGAGAAAGAGGGCTAATCGAGGGTTTGTCAACCGAAGTATTATCTACGTATATTATATTTGCTTGTTTTTCAAGATTAAACCCTCTTGAACATTTTGGTGTTCCACCAACGTTCTAAAGTCATCGAAGGCGTTCACTCAACGTGATCGTTTTCATTCCTTGAGGCTCCTTTAATCGAGAAATTGATTCGAGGAGAGATTTGTAGATTTGAGCCTACGTAATACACCAAAAAACCAAAAAAATTAAAAAACAATCAAAAATGAAAAATATTCTTCTTACCCCTTATCAATTAATTCTTCTTCTAACCCTCTAGTATTTAATTCTCGTAACACCATTCTCGTTTCGTCATGTCCAACGATGGATATTACTCTTGTCCATATTTTGGAGGTCCGCCCGACGGTGGTAATTGCTTCAATTGAAAGATTTATGGAGGAAGGGAGGGGTATATCTACAACTCACCTTAAAACGACCATGGTTACGGATTTCAATCCTATGAACAAACTACACAACCGCCTTCGTCGTATTCGTGTGATTTTTGCGGTTTGGAGCACGATTTTGGATTTTGTTCTACGAATTATAATGACCCCAAACCGAATCCTAATTTCTTTGACCAATCTTCGCAATATCCATCGTCGTATTCATGTGAGTCTTGTGGAAACGCACCTCATTATGGGAATGATTGTCAACCGATGAACCAAAATACGTCTTTCAACAATCGATTCTCCGGTTTTGACCAATTGCCTCCACAAAATTTTTTCGATGATGATCTCGGTGCAAGTCGCGTCGACGAGGGATTTAAAGAAATTAAAATGCTTTTTCAACAAATTATGGAGAATAAGGAACTTTCAATCGCCGAAGTGATCAAAAAATGCATCAAAGATATGGAAGAGGAGAAACGACGAATCAATCAAGAAATAAATGATATCTCTAATGAACTCGGCATTAGGAGATTTGTAGAGAAGAAATAAGTGACGAGTTTAAAAGAAAGTGTGAGATTAAAACTAAACAAACTTTTACAAGATTACAATGGTTTAAGCATCGATATTCGTCATAAGAGAGAAGAACAAGAAAGAGAGGAGCATCTAGCTAGATGTGATATCACGCCTCCTATTTATGATGACGACGAAGATAGCGACATTTTTAATCTCACCTTGTCTTGTGAAACCATTATTCTCATGCTCCCAATGGAACCCGATGCCTCTCTATGTATGGGGGAGAAGAATCTTAGCACTAATGCTAGTGTTGAGATCCCTATTCCAATCCAAAGTGTTGGAAATACGTTTTTTCATATTTAGAAAGTCTCGATCACTCCAACAATATAGTTATAGGCTCGTAGTGTATGATTAATTAAAGTTTACATTAGCCCAACCCATGAGCATGTTCATGGGCCGGAGGCCCAAGTCCACTAAGGGACATGGGTAAGCAAAAGTGACAACGGGCGAAGTAGGGAATATGGGATGGGCCATCTTCAAAGGGGCGAGTGCAGTCA
Source organism: Glebionis coronaria (assembly GCA_025667525.1). NCBI lineage: Eukaryota > Viridiplantae > Streptophyta > Magnoliopsida > Asterales > Asteraceae > Glebionis > Glebionis coronaria. Next base: position 166,317,222 of record CM046882.1, on the reverse strand, counting down.
CTCAACCAACGCCTTTCAAGCAATATCTTAAGTAGGGCTCTTAGGCAGCAATAGAAATGACTCTGACAACCTGTCTCAATCTTTACCTCTCCTGGATCAAGAAAGACCTCTTCTTCTAATTAAAATGTTTGATCTCTGGGGAGTGCCAATCTATCAGTTTCTTTTCTTTCAAGTGAAGCAAGGCTACAACCTTCGACTTTGGTTATAAACACCTTTCCACCATGGAAAGGGGTGTTTATTGTTTCATTACAATAACACTTTTACATTTTCACTCATCTCTCTCTCTACTCTCTCTCACTAGAAACAACAACCCTCTTGATAAATCTAAGATTATCATGTTTCTACAATTGGTATCAAGAGCCATGGGATGAAATAGAGGTTGGTTTTTGTGTTGTTCATACTTATTTTTAGTGTGTTCTTGTGTTTTTTATTGATCTTTACCCAAGATTCTAATTTTTTCGTGTTTTGTGAGTCCAAGTGGTCCATATATCTTCTACATATTTGTGGTAGAGATTTGGGTGCTTTGGGTTGGTTAAAATCACGGATTTCTTGTCAAAAATCTCATTTTTTTTACCAAAAATCTCGGAACAGTACCGTACTGTGATTGAAACCCATCGCAAATGACAAGGGTTTATCTTTGCGATTCAGATTGCGATTGATATTGCAATTGGGGTCATCTAGTGACATTGCGATTGGGGTCATTTGGTGACATTGCGATTGACATTGCGATTGGGGTAATTTGGTGACATTGCGATTGATATTACGATTGGGATCATTTAGTGACATTGCGATTGATATTGCGATTGGGGTCATTTGGTGACATTGCGATTGATATTGCGATTGGGGTCATTTGGTAACATTGCGACAGAAGTCTTGGGTAGTATTGCGATACGTGTGTACTTTAAGATTGCGACAGGGTAATTCCAAACATTGCGATAAGTGTGATTTCTTGACATTGCAATAGTGGAACTTTGGGTATTGTGACAGTACTTGCACAATTTAGAGGATTTTTCAATCTTGTAACTTTCACAAAAACACACAACATAAAGATAACAACATCTTTGTTTCAACAACATTAAAACACTTAACCTTATTTCATTGCTCGATCATTTTGATAATCTTTATGCAAGGGATCATAAAATGAATTCACATTCATATATGCCAACAATGACATTGCTTACTGACCTTTCTATCATCTCGGGTACCGATACCCTTCCACCATTGCTTATCAAAGAGCTTTTTGAAGCATGGCAAGGTCGCATATTGTCTTATATTATGGGTAGACCTAGTGGACGACTCATGGTTCAATCCATTCAACAAGGACCACTTGATTATTGTGAGATAACTGTCGACAATGTGACTAGGCCAAGGCTATTTCATGAACTAACGGAGGCAAATAAAATCATTGCCGGTGCGGATGAAAAAGCCGTGCAAACCATCAAGCATGCTCTTCCACCGGATATTTATCGTATGGTAAGCAATTACAAGGTAGCAAAGGAACTTTGGGATCGCTTGACAGTTTTGTTACAAGGGAATTCACTTACCAAGCGAGAAAGAGAGTGTCAACTCTATTATTTGTTTGATCGGTTCTCATACATTCCTGGGGAAACTCTTCATGACTATTACTGGCGCTTCACTACTTTGATGAATGATTTGAACGTGTATAATCTTACAATTGCTCAGTTTCAAATCAACACCAAGTTTTTGAACACGTTACCCCAAGAATGGAGCCAATATGTCACGGATGTCAAATTAATTCGGGATTTGCACAAATCAAATTTAGATCAGCTTTATGCTTTCTTGCAGCAACATGAGAAGCATGTGCTCCAGAAACGCATGTCTCAAGGATCTTATTCCGAACCCCTGGCATTAATGGCAAATCATCCAACATTGTCATACAACAACACTCCGTATGCTATGGGACAACAATCTTATCACAAGCCCATGTTCCAGACTCCAAGCTTTCCACAGTATTCGATCTTGCCACAACCACCTACATCTTATCAGCAACAATACCAGCAACCAACAATATCATCACAAGGAGACTCACATCATTTACCTTATGCTTCACAACCATACTCACCTTATCAACCTCCAACAAACCCTGCCATCACTTACCAACAACATGAGGTTCCTCAAACCCATTACTCACAACATGTCAGTACTCCTTCAAATCAGTTTGTTGCTCAACCAGCACCAGTCTATTGTGATGATGAGATTCCAGTTCCTGAGTTTAGACAAGGGGATAATCCTGCTGATATACTTGCTGAAATGTCTGCTTACATCACTCAAGCGTTGAATACAAGAGGTTATAGAGGACCATCTCCAACAAACAATCAGTTGAGGAATTCTTCTAACTCTCGTCAACAAGCTACAATCCAAGATGGCAGAGTTACTGTGCAACCACATTAGGGGAGACCAAGTTCATCCAATACTGGTGCACGTCCATTTAACACTGCTACAAGGGGAAATAACACTGGCAAAATGAAGATGATCATTTTTTATAACTATAAAGGGGAAGGACACATGGCTCGGGAGTGCAAGCAACCTAAGAGGAAGAGGGATGGCACATGGTTTCAGGAAAAGATATACTTGGTGAATGCTCAAGCACAAGGTCGAGAGCTTGATGAAGAAGAGTTGGCATTCCTTGCAGATCCAGGAGTTGCGGACACTGACGGACTTACAACAGCCATCACTAACAATGCCGCATATCAATGTGATGATCTTGATGCATACGATTTCGACTGTGATGATCTCAATACCGCAACCTCATGGCAAATCTTTCACTTTATGGATCTGACACAATTTCTAAGGTACCAAATATTGCCAATGATACTAGTATTGTACCTTATCAAGTTGAGTAAGTGTCTGAGTATCTGGAACAGCCTCTGGTGGTTAGTAACTCAAACGAGGAGACAAACAATGATAACAATATCAATGCAAGTACCCAGACTTTGAGTGAACCACAACCGAGAGCTATTACGTCTACAAAGTTGTTTGCTCAACAATATTTGGTTATGGTGTCGGCATCTATGCTTGGCCAAATGAATAATGCGGTCCTTGAAACCCTCGGTGTTAATCAGACATTATCTGTCGAGCTTGCTTTGTATAATGAAAAGGTTAAAACCTTGGAATTAACTCCAGTGACCACTACCTTAACCAATCTAGAATTCGATACGTTTAGGAAAGTCCAAATGGATAACTTGCTAGAAATTGAAAGTTTAAGAGCAAATCTTTAAAAAGAACTTAAATAAAAAGAGTCAGTCGTTACTAATTTTCAAAAACTTCAAACGGATTTCAAAATTCTCGAGTCTAAAAGGGTTGAAATAGAAATTAAGGCGTCTGAGAAAGTTAAAAAAACTGAAGTTTTGCTTTTAAAACAATACTCTGCTTCACATTTAGTACACTTGTTTCATTCTTCTTTTAAGGAATTTACTTTATCGCGTCTAATAGACTTACCACCTAACCCAGGGTATGCAAAGCAAGCATTTAACCACAACCCATGACTTTTGGATGCTACCAAGTTAGGATTGGTATTAGATCCAATTGTGTTTCCGAATGAATCTGAGAATTTATCACTACATGAAGAGAATCGGTCAAAAGTGATTTTTTCATATCCTAAGTATGATTATGCATACCTTAATGCAAAGAATGCAAAAACGGATCTTAGAATTCGCTTTAACATACAAAAGGAATTTATCCACACATCAACTTTCATGTCTACTAGAGAAAGCCTTAGTATATTTCCTACACTTGTAAATCCGAGTGAACCTAAGGAAGTTCCAAAGGATCTTCCACCGGTAAGTACTGTATTGCTAAGCTTGAAAGAGATTAGGCGATACCTTACCGGATTTGACAAGGTCATCACGGAATGTACGACTTCAACGGCTCAAACGTTGGAGAACGGGCTTTCGAACACATGAAACGGTGTTTGAGAAAGATCGTTCCGTTTGTAAACAATGTTAAAGAAGGTCTTCTAGATGTTGGGGACAATCTTAACTTTGAAGTGGCTGAAGTTCGAAAAGTTTTCTATGAAATGGATGATGCTTATGAGCAACATCTAATTGAGAAAGAAAAGATTTTTTCCGAATATGACCGATTCTTAGAACATATAGTGTCTCTCGAAGTGATACAAGTTGTTACTATCGAATATGCTTCTGAAATGACATCTGCTGTGAATAAATTTGATGATGTGCATGATATATCTATGAATATTGTTGAACCTGTGAATAATGTAGATAATCATTCTTGTCACGAATCTAACGCTGAATTTTTAAAGCTTCAAGATTCTTATAACTCACTTTCAAAACGTTTTGATGAGCTTCAACAACATTGTATATCTCTTGAAATTGAATATCAATCTAAAAATGAAACTCTTTCAAAAACAAATGATTGTGAAAACACCGTTGAGACTAGTGACAAGATGATTCAGGTGGTTCAGGCATTAGAAGAAGAAATCATGAGACTTATAAGAGAGTCAATAGAAGAGAAAGTGGAACTAGAGGCCGCAGAGGTTTTAACACCCCCAAATTTACACGCAGCGGAATACATCTTTGGGTGCTAAAAAATGATACAACAACACATAATTTATAAAGAACGAATCGAAAAGAGACGTTTTAGATTTATCGTTCCTAAAACATTTGTCAGAGTAGCGTAGTCCCAAGTAATCGTTACCAAAAGATAAGTTAAAACAACATATTGGTTTGTTTTAAAAATGGAACGATAAATAAATCCTTTGAACAACAAAAGCAGTGCACAACTTCATTCCCCGTGACCTCCAAGCTTCCACTTCTTGATTACCTGAAATACATGTGAGTAAAACAATCAGCAAAAATGCCGAGTGAATCTATAGGTTTATGTAATCAATTTAACACAAGCAAAGATTATAAGTTTGTGGCATGCTTATAAGCATCAAATAATAATTTGCATCAACAATGATAATTGTATATAGCATAAATTGCAATAAGCCCATGGAACCGAGCCCTTAGACACTCCCTTTAGAGGTCTGATAAGACAGGAGATTTATTAATTGTCGGTTACCTCTAGATTTTTGGTACATTGCCGTATACCTGACTTCTCAATACAATATGTCCAAACAGTATGGAGGTCGGGCCTAAGCTTCTATGACAAGTCCACAAAAACTGAACCGGGGCGGCTTCCCCCATAGATCTATTAATTGTTACTAGCGGTTAACCCATCATAGGTTAATTAACGGTCCATAATTGAGGTTTTAACAAAGGCAATCACTTAATGCAATTTAAAGGCAACCACGGGTCCATTCATAGAGGGACAAAGCATACCATAAAAATCTTGTGTTCTAAGTTTATAAAAACATGTATTCCCCCTCACGGGTTTAAAATCATTTAATAACTAGTATAAAGCGAGGCTATAGACTCACCTTAAATGCAGACATCAGCAGAATATAAGTATCACACCACACAGCATCACATAATATATACGGCTTGATTCCAATAGTCGTAATACACCATAATAAATAATCATGTAGCGTCAACAAATATCTTTCCGCGGTTGTAAATAATTCCACAGCTATGCTCCAATCGTTTGGTGAGGTTTATGTTTTGTTTTTTTCCGATGGATGGTTATATCAACTCGACACAAAATAAATTAATAAAATTTAACTCGTAAAACTTTGGTGATTGGCCAAATAAAATAAAATGATAAAATAAATCATATAATATATTCGGTATATATTTTATATGTGAAATGACGCACATATTTCATGTCGTAAGTTATTAGAACAAACATTTAAAATTGTATTTCTTTAAATTATATACATAATTCTTCAGAAATAATAGTGTATATAAAATTATTTATATATAATTCGACACTCGTTTGAAAATCATTATATAACTCATTAAAATTTATTTACCAAATATAAACGTTAAATTCATATTAACTAGAATAATACTTTTCAAAAATTATTATATAACGTAGTTATTCATTAACTATTTCTTTTATCAACGTATATATTTTTAGAAAATTTCGGCATGACCTTGTCGTTTTTATAACGTTTCCATGTATATAAAATACATAATTTTTCACTTTTCTAAATTAATATCCCAGTTAATACTTTCCTCAATCAATATAAATATTATATTAAATATATATTTTCACCATTAATATTTTAATTACCTTCCATATCTCTTAAACTAATTACTTTCCATTTTTAATCAATACCTTAATTAATATATTAATTATCCCCATCAATATTTTAACTACTTTCCATATATCATTAAATAATTTTATATTTTAATATACCATTTATTAATAATAATATTAATAACAACACTCTTTTAAATATGTATTTATTTATTATTTTTTTTATAAGTCCTCAAATAATTATATATCTCATTTTATCAAATAATAACAATTATTATTATTATAATATTTTCAGAATACTTACACTCTATATTTTATTATACCCCAATTATTATTAATAATAATAATTATTATTGTATCCTCAAAATATGTATTTTTATACATCTCACTATTGTTATTTCCTTTATTTATTTATTTATTTCTTTTATATATCACTTTTAACCTAATAAAAATAAAAATAAACTTATTATATAAATGGTTATAATTTTATTTATTTTCTTATTCATTAAACTTTGTATTTATCATTTCATTATTAAATAAAAAAATAAAATAAAATAATAATAATAAAAATACAAATACAAGTATACATCTAGATCTTATACCCAAAATAACAAACAATCAACAAAAACAAGTCCAGGAGCATCACCACCACAAGCCCGACACCACCATGGTGCGGCTGTGGTTGCTGTGACGACGTTCGGCCGCCACCACGACGGTGGTTGGGCGGTGGACTGCCCTTTTTCCGATCAAAACCGCGGCCAAGAACAACAACAACATATAAAAATAATAAATAACCCATTTGTCTAATCTTGATGTAACCATCTTGCATGTGTAGATCGGGATAAGATCAAAAGGTTTTTGGGGTTTTTATGGTTAATCTATGTGTTATTATCATAGATCCATCACCCACACACCACCAAAAGGCAGTGGCGGCGCAAATATCACCACCACAGTGGCGGCGGCCGTGGTGGTCCAAGGGGGCAGCGGGAACACCATATGGGAGAAGAGGCTCGGAATAAATTGAAGGATTTATCAAAATACTCGCCGGAAAAGATGAAGATCCGCCGGAAAACTCGCCGGAAAAGTTTTCCGGCGGCGGCACACAGTTGGCAGCCATGGGAGGAAGTTTAGAGCTTGTGTGTGTTTGTTTTGTGTAGGAAATGAGCACAAATGGGAAGAAAATACATATATACTAAAACAAAGAAAATGCAAATAGCAACTAACACTAGTTAAGGGTAAAGTTTGTTAATGTTTTATTTACTTTTGAAAAATAGGTGTTCGAAGCTCGTTTGGACGACTTAACGGATGATTCAAGACACGAGACTTGCGCCATCGTTTTTAAAATCATTTTTCCAATAAATATGAGTCCTTACTTTGTCGAGTTTCGAAAACATTTGCTATTATTTATTTAATTGCTCGTTTAATCATTTATAGATATTTCGGTTAGATTTCACCGTAAAAATAAAATGTAAATTTTATTACTCACGTTATTAGCAACGTTTTAGGATATAATAAAAAATAATATTCCTTCATATTTTCAAATTTTTTGTTTTGAATCGTTTCAACTATTATATTTTTTTTATCAGTTTTGCTCAGTCCGTCGTTTAAAACGTCGATAAATATTACAAGTAAATAAAAATAAATATTTAATTTTACGAAACGTAAACGTAAAAATTTTAAATTTCTCAGTTCATAAACTAAAAGAAAATATTCAAACTAAATTTGAATTTTAGCTAACACGATCTTCGTTAAATTATCGAAAATAAATAACAAGTTTCGTAAATGTTCGAAAAATCTTAATTTAAACTTTGGTCAAAATTTTCGGGTTGTTATAGAGGTTAAAAACCATGCCCTAGAAAATAGAATTACTTCTATTCTAGGGGAGTTTGAAAAAGTAAAGCAGGGTTTTTCACATATTTACGGTTCTTTAGAAGAACGCTTTCCTTGTAATGCGGCAGAGCAAAAGTCACTTGTTGACAAACTGAACCGAAAGTGTGAGGAAATCTCTGACTTAAACATGCAACTCATAGACAAAAACATGGTATTGGCTGAGTTAAAGGAGACACTTTAACTCAAAGTACACGAAGTTGTTGATAACCCAGCTATAATTTCTGCACCGTCCTCTAGTGCTCCAAAAGAGGCGGTGATCACTAAGAATCCGTACCATAAGAACAATCCTTTATCATATAAGCTATATATGGAGCATGCAATTAAGCACGCTGATTTTGCTATGGATGTTGTAGATGATCTCTATGAACTAGATCCCTCAAATAGTCACTATTACTCTGCTCATGCTTATATAGAGAAGGTTCAACAATGCTTAGAGCATTTGACTTACATAGGAAAACTGGAATTCTGCACCACCTAAGCAACAAACCCCCACCATTGCCATAACTCCATTCAATAAGACTCCAGGAGCTCAACCTGTTTTAAACACACCCATCAAGGCAAAATCAAAATCTGTCACCAATGTTCCCTTGGCTTCTACAGGAGTAATTATGTCTACTAAGGCTAAAGGATCTCAAGACAAGAAAGATAGGATCAAGCCTTCCACTAGTAGGAATGCAAAGAAGAAAGTAGAAGTTCACCCTAGGAATGTTATTTTAGTTTTAAATAAAAAGAATCATGTACCTAAGACAAAATGCTCTGCCTCTATGCAGACGTCTAAGCAAAATGTGAATTCTAATTTGAGATGTTGGAATTGTAATGAATGCATGTTTTCTCAGCGTCATGATTTATGCCTTGTTGATCACGTGAATGAAATGTATGCCATTAGGAATAATCTTGAATGGATTCCGACGGGGAAGAAATTCACCTAAGTTGGTTGGCAATGGACACCCACTGGTAGGACCTTTACAGCAAATGGAACTAAGTGCCCTTTAACTAGGATCACATCCACTGAAGTTAGGTCTAAACGTCCTTTAAATAGGAACTCCAGCACTAAGAAATGGAAAAAGTGCCCTTTAACTAGGTCTGCATCCACTATTGTGCCTACCATTGAAGAAGTACCTCAGGTTATTAGACAACTAGAATCTAAGGCAGCATCTAGGAAACAAATTTGGAAGCCTAAGAATTCTTCTGATAGCAAATCTAAGATAAATACATGTTAGCCTCAAAATATTGAGTCAAACAAGAATGTTCGGTCATAGGTTTCTATTGTAATATTTATTAGAACGTTGTAATAGTTAGTTAAATAGTCGTGGTTCACGGGCTTGGATTTAAGCTTCTTAAAGCCCAAAAGTCAAGCCCGGTCCAAACAATATAGCCCATTATGGTTACATGTAAGCCCAACTATATAAATCCCTTCCTAGCATGTTAGGAAGGGTGGATGGTCATTAGTACTCTAATTTTTCTCTAATCTATTATTCACTAAGTTAATCATCTTATTCTCTCTACTTTTCTCTCACTACTTTCTCTCTCTAAAATTCATATCTTTTCCATCTTATTTCTTAATCTAATATATTATTATTTAGGACAACAATTGGTATCAATCGCCATGGGGTAGATTCGTGTTTAGTTTGTGGTTTTTCATATTTTGATTGGTGTGATTTTCTCCTTTGAATCATTTCGCCTCAAAAAGTTTTTTTGTGTTTATCATTTTCTTGATTCGAAATAATTTTTAATCATCCGGCTTATAGGAGTCTTGGTTTGATTCTTGAAAACGTTTGAACAAAATCAAGTTTTTGGAAAGTTTCGGTTTGGGTTTTGATATCCGGAATAAGAGGGTTTTATCATTCCGGATAGTGTGCTGTTGGTGAAGATTCCGGATAAGCAAGGTTGTCTCGTTATCCGGAATATAAGGGTTTGTCAATTCCGGATAAGATAACGGCTTCTCGTTTTCAGGATAAGCAGAAGATTTGATTCCGGATAACAAGCAGGAGAACATAATTCTGGATAAGCATAAGAAGTGTTTTTCCGGATAAGCATAAAAAGTTTATATTCCGGATAAGGAGGTCTTAGTGTTATTCCGGATAAGATATAGAATTGTCTATTCCGGATAAGAGCTTGGACATAGCATTCCGGATAACCACTCGGATTTATTCCGGATAAGCAACAGATAGTAATATTCCGGATAAAGTGTTCGTGTAATATTCCGGATAAGGTGTTCGTGTAATATTCCGGATAAAGTGTTCGTGTAATATTCCAGATAAGGAGTTTGTGTAATATTTCGGATAAGAGTGAGTTCACGTATTCCGGATAAAGGGAATTACACGCATTCCGGATAAGAGGACAATTGTTTATTCCGGATAAGCACGTTTTTCTGGATTCCGGATAAGCAATTATTGAAGATTCCGGATAAGCAAATTTTGTTGTGGATTTCGGATAAGCGAACAATTGAGTATTCCGGATAGGACGAAGATCAATTATTCCGGATAAGAAGAAACACAAAGATTCCGGATAAGCATCAATACTGTGATTCCGGATAACCCATCTAACAATATTCTGGATAAGAAACGGGATATCATTTTTCCGGATAAACCGAAGGAGAATTCCGGATAAGAGAAAGTTGAAACATTCCGGATAAGCTAAGTACTGAATCATTCCGGATAAGGATAAGGGTTTTCACAATTGCTTCAAGTTTCAACCACAATCTTCTCACAATTTCATCTACTTTAGACCCTATTCACTTCACATCATTTTTGAGATGGATTCTACTCAAGATTATCGTGTCACAAACAACAATATCATGGTAGCGGGTAACAAAGAGAGACCACCAATGCTTGTGTCTGGTCGGTATGCTCAATGGCAATCACGTTTCATACGATATCTTGATACAAGACCTAATGGTGATTCCTTGAGGAAATGTATTACTCATGGGCCATATGTTTTCAAGAAGATCTCAATTCATCCAAGACCAGCCACTGATACTACTGATGCAGTTCCCGCAAGTGAACGTGATGAAACAAGATCCGATCTTACACCTGAAAATTGTGCTTGGCATGATGTGGAGAAGGAAGCCATCTATATGGTTTTAAGTGGGATTGGAGATGATATTTATTCCATGGTTTATGCATGCCCTACAACACATGAAATATGGACTACTATTGAACGCTTGCAACAAGGAGAATCATTCAACAAACAAGATGTCAAAACAAATTTGTTTTGGAATTTTGGCAAGTTTACTTCAAGGGATGGAGAATAAGTTGACTCTTACTACTCCAGGTTTTATAAGATGATGAATGACATGACAAGAAATAATCTGCAAGTCTCCACCATGCAAGTCAATGTCCAATTTCTTCAACAACTTCAACCCGAGTGGACACGATTCGTCACTTTAGTCAAACAACAAGAAAAGTTAGACGAGGTCTCATATCATCGACTCTTTGATATCTTGAAGCAATTTCAGAATGAAGCAAATGAGATTCGAGCTAAACGTGTTGCCAAGACGACTAATCCCCTTGCTTTAGTGACTACAGCTCAACATGTTCAAGGTCATCACTCTCGTGCTCCTAAGTCATATTCCACTACATCATCTTTACCACGATCTTCCACATCATCTAAGTCTTCATCATCCACAAGATCTCGAGGTAAAGTGCCAAGAGCACCATCACCACCATCTGAGTCATCATCTGAAGAAGATAGTGATGAAGACAAAGCTCAAAAGAACCGAGAGATGAAAACAACAAATTGCTTTCATAATGAAGACTTACAAGAAAATCTATAAACCCACCAACAACAATCTTCGCACATCATCTAACACCAAGAACCAGTATGTTGAGAGTCCTCCAAGGTATGACACACGTCGACGTAGTGAAAGTCCTTCTAGGTATGATCGACATAATCCAACGCATGTTGAGGGTTCTGCAAGGTATGATCGACAAACTGCCAAGTATGATACTCAGAGGATTGCTGCTGCTACTGGGAATAGGGAAACTGTTGGAAGTCAAGTGGTTCAGCAGAGTGGGATTCAATGTTTTAATTGCCAAGGTTATGGGTATATGGAAAAGGAATGGAGGAAGCCAAAACGGGTTAGAGACTCTGGTTATCATAAGGAAAAGATGATGCTATGCAAAAAGATGGAAGCCGGGGTTAAATTGTCAGTTGATGAAGGAGCCATGCTTGATGACACTGATGATGAAGATTTTGATCAAGAGCTCGATGCACATTACTAGTACATGGCAAAGGTTGAAGAAGTTCTCAAAGTTACTAAAGATGACAATGGCCCTATCTTTGACACTGAGCGAATCGATAAGGTACACAATACTGATGAATATAATGTGTTTGGTGATATTCATGAGCATAGTGATCTACCCAATGCCATTAATGACACGTGTATGATGGAAACGGTTGATAGCATACCAAACCCTATTCATCAGACATGTGCCATAATGAGTCTGAGGATGATGAACATGCAAATGAGTATGATGAAGAGGAACGTATTGCTCTTGCTAGTTTAATTGCTACTTTACAAAAAGATGTCACTAAAAATAAAAAGAGTCAAAAGCAATTAAAGAAGGTAAACGCTACGCTCACTCAAAATTTTGAAGAAATCAAAGCTGCTCTTATTGAATCGAGTGAGATGACTGAAAACTATAGAGATGAGCTCCTTCAGAAAACCAAAGAGCTTGAGGGGTACAAGGGTAGTGCGTTAAAAAGTCAAAAGGACGATTTTGAAAACAAATACAATACAACTCTTGAGTTATTAGCCAAATAGAAGCGTCAATATAATGTTTTCTTAATGGATGAACGTTAAAAAACGTACCTTGCCAATACCAAAGTTAATGAACTTGAACAAAAGCTCTCTATGACCACTACCGATTCGGCTAAAATTCTTGAGGATAAGAAACAAGAGGTAGATGCGTTAAAACAAGACTTCAAAAGTAGAAACGATAAAGAAACTAAAAAAGTAACGAAATTAGAAGAACAAGTCGAATTTTTGAAGAAAGTTGTTTATAAAACGCATGATTCTATTCAATCCGTCAGAATGATAGCACCTCCGTCTATGTTTCAGGGTCAAGCTAGCTTTGCAAGTCCTGAGTACCTTGCCAAAGCTCAAGCTGTGAACCCGTGTCTTTATCTTGATGAGACTGAAAGAACCGATCTTGATTGCATGCATATTAGTGCCGATAGTGAAGAGACTGCCCTTTGGGATGATGATAGTCGACCACTTTTCAATAAGGAGTTTGTGACATCATATAATTATGCTTATGAGAATAGTATTTATAGCCTTTTCAACAAACAAACTCAGAAAACCCGTGAGGAAGTGTTTTTAGAATGCAAACAAAAGAGAATTCAATGGAAGAAAGCATTTTCCCCCAAGAAATCTAATGTTTACAAATACATAAACTACCTCCCTCTAGATGAATCTAAAAGCAAGAGTAGGAAAACATTAGGTATTCTTAAACACCAAATAGATAACGTTAAATCCATCGTTGAAAGAGATTGGGCAAAACGTGAAAATGATGAGTGGACACGTCCAATTCCTCAAGATATTACCTTGCTTGTGAAAGAACTCTTAATCCTAAATACGACATTAATTAAAGAAACTTTTCTTCAGTTTGAGGAGTTCATTCGGAATGAAATGTATGATGATTTAAAATATGTTGAATCTCTTGAGAAACACATTGGTGATCTTCAAATGGAGAAGTCTGATTTTTCAGATGAATATGATTTACTCTTGCAAGAATGTGTTTCTAAAGATGTTATGTGTGCTTATTTTACATCTTGTGTTGATATTGATGAATATTCTGATGTTCCATGCAAATATCTTGATAAGATCAAAGAATGTGAGCATCTTGAAATTGAGATTTCGAAACGTAAAGAAAATGTTGATAAAAAGGCTTTTGAGTTACTTCAACACAAAACTGATTTCCTTCAAAAACATTGTCATTCTCTTGAACTTGCTTTGCAAAAATTCGTTCGTACTTTTCCACATGATAATAAATTGCAAGAAAAACTTTCCCAAACGTTTCGAGAAATGAATGAACAAAATTTGGAAATTAAAGGGTTGAAAGCTCAATTACAAGACAGGGACACAGCGATAGTAGAGTTGCAGAAACTCATTGCTAAAATGGGTGGGAAAGTTGTGGAACCTAGCAGTAAGAAACATGTTGTTAGAAAACCTAATGCCTCTAAATAGAATAGATCCTCTATGTAACACTCTCATTTTTCGTATCGGTACAGCGGAAGGGTCTTTAAGAGTGTTACGGGATAGCACAATAACTCCAATCATAGACAACACATAAAAATGGTTGTACAAGGTTTAACAAACATTCATTCGATAAAAAGATTCAAAAGCGTACAACAGGTCCCAAATTATACAGGTCATTAAGTTTACAAAACATAGATCGAATGAACATTTTTAATATTATGTGGGCCATCAGAGTCGATCTCCATCCGGATTACCTTCAAGCACCTGAGATAAAAACATGCAAAAATCATATCAGCGAATGCCGAGTGAATTCATAGAGTTTAATGAAAACCGTTATATAAAACAATCATTTAAAATCAGAACACAAGCATAATGTCGGAAGTAAGTCCTCATATTGCTAGTCAGGCAATATATAAATCAAGCATACATCTTAAACCGTCCATGAGACCGTAGTCTCTATATTACCATGATAGGTAATATATTCATCGTTAATAGCGTCGTATCATATCGGATATTTAGATTATACAGATTGAATAGGATACATGGTAGGATTATTATTAGCCGCATCACATTGTTACCTTACTATGAAAACAGCGGGTCGCGAACCCAACAAACAATTTGCCCATCTAAGTTAGCGTGTTGTCACAAAAATCACGCTATGGAATCTTCTCATACATAAATTCGCTTACCAAGCAATGTTGTACGACGGGGATCAACCGTCAAGGCGTGAACTGGGGTGATCGTCCCCAAATAGTACTATCAAATGCATAATTGTCTACCAAATCCCGGTAGTTCACAATTCATGCTAATGGGACTTTAAATGACATAACCTAACTACTAATAATCCTTTTAGTCTCGTTTATAGGGTCATAGCATCATTCGGGTCCATATCATTAAGCATACAATCGGGACTACTTGTGTTCTATTTTTATAAAATCTAGCATGTTATCTCCCTCGCGGGTTTACAAATCATTTTATAAAACATTTAAAAGAGTGCGAGGCTATGAACTCACGTTGTTAATGAAAGGCGGATTATCGGCTACGGGCGTGCTTCGGTCATGGAAACCTATATAAATAATAATCGGTCTTAGACTCGGTCCAATGACTTTTATCAAAATAACAATATACATATGATGATGATCAAGTGGGTTTATACATCCTTGTTTACTCATTTTAGCGTTTATGTTTTGGTAACGTCTTACTAGTTTACTAGTTTTACCTATTTACCTATTTTAAGTCCATTAAGCCTTCTATGAGTTCTTTAACTTGTTTTTATCCATTTTATACCTATATTATCAGTATATATAATTTTCATGTTGGGCCCAAATGGGTTAAGCCCAATAAGTTCTTTTTACAAGTATTTATCTTATTTAGTCCAATTATTAGTCCAATATGTTTGGTTAGCTCGTAAATGTCCGTATTTCTTATAGTTCGGGTTTTATCGGTTTTTACTTGTCTTAGTTACTTATACATCAGTATATGACTTTTATAAAATTTACATTAGACGGGTTTGGTCGTCTAAGTTTTATTTGGCGAAAAACGTTAATTTTACGGCGATAGCCGAAAAAGTCGTAAAAATCAAGTTTATAGTTTTTACTACTTATAAATATTATTTCACCACCATTTATATAATTTAACCATTTAATTAACCTTTTATATATTTATATAAATAAGTTTTATAAGTTAGTGGGTTTATATTTTTACATTTTATACATTATAATGTGAGTGCTTATATAATATTAATAAACATTATTTCCAAAAATCTGATTTTTAACTTCATGTTCACCATTTTTAACATATCTAGAGTTCTATAATGAATTAGAAGCTCATTTTTGGGTGACATGTTCTTCATATTATGTGCTACATTTAACTTAGTTATAGATACTGCCCATTTTGAGTTTAACTTGCCTTAACAGTCCCTACAAAACTGCTTATTCAGATTAGACCACCTAACTTGTTTTGATCATATCTCACTCATTATTTTGATTCCATTGCATGGCCAACTCTCACATGTGTATAACATCGTCTACTTACTGTAAATGGATCAAACCATGCAATTTTATCAGTTCATCTTTTAGTTATCTACTGTTTTTATACAGCCAACTAAATAATCAATATTTTAGCTTCATTTCTTATAGTTATCATCCTTTTTAAGCATATTTATCAACACTTGATCCCCACACAACATTTTTATCATCATATATACATCATATACATATACAAAATGAAATAAAATACATTTGTTCTTTACAAAATAACAAGAGAAAAATGGAGAGGATGATCTTCTTTACCAACCAAGTGGATTTCTTGTTTTTGGAAGACAAGAACTTGATGAACACAATAAGTATCTCCAAGACCATCAAATATCAAGAACATATGTTGGAAAATCAGCCCTAGGACACAAGCAAATCACCTCCAAAGATGTTAATATGGTCACCAAATGATCAAGGCTTCAAGAGAACTCCTTAATAGAGCTAGTAAACATGTGGTTCATGGCTAGAAGAGATCAAATGGGGTGTTTGTTGGTTTATTTTGGACGGCAAAGGGAAGTGGTTTGAGAGAGTTTGATGTTGGTTTGCATGTGAGAAATGGTGGAATGAGAAAACAAGTTGCTAGTTTTGATAGTTAGTGGGAAAAGTTAGCTTAGTATGTAAGCATGGCTTACACATGGTGTAAGTTAACTTAACTTGATGCCACCTTAGTGTGTGGTGTCAAGTGTGCCGTCCCAACCAAGCTAGTGGGGTGGGACAATGTGTTTTGTCCCATCTCACTAGTTTACGGGTATTTCTCGATTCTATTTTTCTCGATTTGCGTGCCCTCGGGTCATTTTACGAAAAAACGTTTTTATAAATTATGAATCAACGTCACAAAACGAATCCAATAAAAATTGTCTCATCAAAAACGGAGTTCAAAAACGTAAATACGTAATCCTAAGGTTTCCGGTTTAGTCGTAAAAGACGCCAAATTATGCACGTAAGCCCAAATTTAAATCCGTAAATTGTGAGTTCGTCAACCAACACAAAAATAAGTTTCAAAATATTATACGAGAAAATATTTTACTACATGAAAATGTTAGATTGTCACAGCTTTTCCTCCTAAAATGGATCAACGTCCTCGTGATCCATTTCATTTTGATGTCCGTTTCTTATTGAAATCGAAGAGGTGTGGATATTTCTTCCACATTTCATCCTCTCGTTCCCAAGTATACTCCGGTCCATGCTTTGAATTCCATCGGATCTTGACAATAGGTATCCGACTTTGTTTCAGTTGCTTTACCTCACGGTCCATAACTTCTACGGGCTCTTCGATAAAATGCAACTTCCCATCTATTCGAACCTTACCTAACGGAATTTTCTCATCGCTCACTGCTAGACATTTCTTCAGATTAGATACATGGAATGTGTTGTGAACACCATGAAGTTCTGGGGGTAACTCTAGTTTGTAAGCCACCGGACCTACTCCAGATAAAATCTTAAAGGGTCCAATATAACGGGGATTCAATTTCCCTCGTTTTCCAAATCTTATAACGCCTTTCCATGGCGATACTTTCAACATTACTCGGTCACCCACTTCAAACTCCATTGGCTTCCGCCGCACATCCGCGTAACTTTTCTATCTACTACGGGCAGTCAACAACCTCTTCTTAATCTGAACTATCATCTCCGTAGTCTCCCGGATCAATTCCGGTCCCGTGAGCTGGGTATCCCCAACTTCACTCCAACATACAGGAGATCTACACTTCCTACCATACAAAGCTTCAAACGGTGCAGCCTTAATACTAGAATGGTAACTATTGTTATACGAAAACTCTGCTAACGACAAATGTTTATCCCAATTCTTACCAAAGTCTAACACACAAGCTCTCAACATATCTTCTAGTGTTTGTATCGTCCTTTCACTCTGCCCATCAGTCTGGGGGTGATAAGCAGTGCTCATATCGAGATTCGTTCCAAAAGATCTTTGGAGAGATTTCCAAAAATTCGATGCGAATCTAGGATCTCGATCTGAAATGATCGATACAGGCACTCCATGCTTGCATACAACATTATCAAGGTATATTCGAGTCAGCTTCTCCGGTGAGAACTGCTCCTTAACCGGAATGAAGTGTGCTGATTTGGTCAGTCTATCGACAATAACCCAAATCGAATTGTTTCCAGATGATGTTCTAGGAAGCTTGGTGATAAAGTCCATCGTAATTCGCTCCCACTTCCATTCAGGAATATTTGGCTGTTGAAGTAGTCCTGATGGCTTTTGATGTTCCGCTTTGACTCTAGCACAAGTCAAGCATTGAAGAACATACATAGCTATGTCAGCTTTCATATTCGGCCACCAGTACAACCTCTTCAAATCATGGTACATCTTATCAGATCCGGATGAATGGAATACTTAGATTTATGGGATTCTAACATAATCAAATCTCTTAAGTCTCCAAACTTAGGTATCCACATACGACCTCTTAAGCATTTCACTCCATCAGCTCTAACCTCTAAAGGATCTCTTTCTCCTCGGAACCCTTCATTAACAAAATTCTCCTTCTTACAAGCTTCTATTTGCGCATTTCTAATTTGCTCAGGCAAATTATTGTGCACGGTCAAGACTAGAGAACGCACCCTGATAGGCTCTCTATCTTTCCTACTTAATGCATCGGCAACAACATTGGCTTTTCCTGGGTGATATTTTATATCACAATCATAATCACTTAACAACTCTATCCATCTTCGTTGCCTCATGTTCAATTCCTTCTGGTCGAGAATATACTGTAGGCTTTTGTGATCGGTGAATACCGTACACTTGGTGCCATACAGATAATGTCTCCACAACCTAAGAGCAAAGACTACAGCTCCTAACTCAAGATCATGAGTAGTATAATTCTCCTCATTCTTCCTTAATTGCCTAGAAGCATAAACTATCACTTTCTCTCGCTGCATCAAAACAGCTCCATAACCTCTAAGAGATGCATCACAATACACTACAAAATCTTCACTCCCGTCGGATAATGATAAGATTGGCGCACTACATAATTATTGCTTCAATGTCTGAAATGCTCCATCTTCATCACATCCCCAAACGAAAGGTTTATTCTTCTGAGTAACCTTAGTCAAGGGTTTAGCTATCAAAGAAAATTCTTTATGAATCGCCTATAATAGCCAGCCAATCCTAAGAACTGTCGCACTTCCGTTGGCGTTGTCGGTGCAGACCAATTCTTAATAGCTTCAACCTTTGCAGGATCAACATGAATTCCATCTCTGTTAATCACATGACCAAGAAATTGCACAGAATCTAACCAGAAATCACACTTCGAAAACTTAGCATACAACCTTTCGTCCTTCAACAAATTCAAAACAATCCTCAAATGTTCTCTATGTTCATCTTCATTCTTAGAATAGATTAGAATATCGTCAATAAACACAATCACAAATTTAGCCAAGTAGGGCTTGCACACTCGATTCATTAGATCCATGAAAACCGCAGGTGCGTTAGTTAACCCAAATGGCATTACTTGAAATTCATAGTGTCCATAACGAGTTCTAAATGCAGTTATAGGAATATCTTCTTCACGGACGCGAAGTTGGTGATATCCTGACCGCAAATCTATCTTAGAATACACACTAGATCCTTGCAGTTGATCAAACAAATCATCAATCCTAGGTAAAGGATATCGATTTTTAATTGTCAACTTATTCAGTTCCCTATAATCAATGCACATACGAAAAGATCCATCCTTCTTCTTAACGAACAAGACTAGAGCTCCCCAAGGCGACGAGCTCGGTCGAATAAAACCTTTATCAGACAACTCCTAAAGTTGCTCAGATAACTCCTTTAATTCAGAAGGGGCTAATCGGTAAGGCGCACGTGCCACCGGTGCAGCACCACGAATTAAATCGATTCGAAACTCTACTTGCCTTATCGGTGGAAGTCCGGGTAAATCTTTAGGAAATACCTCAGGAAATTCACAAATAATAGGTACATCTTCCAATCGTTTCTCCCTAGACTCATTCCCGGTCACTTGAGCTAAGAATAACTCACAACCGTTCCTGATGTACTTTTGGACTTTAATACATGAAACGATTTTCAAACGGGATTCACCTCGACTACCATCAATTACTAACGTCCTATTCCTAAGAGGAATCTTAACCTTCTTCTCTCCACATAAAATAGTAGCATTATTCAACGACAACCAATCCATACCAATAATAATATCAAAACTACCTAATTCTATCAACATCAAATCAATCGGAAAGGAATGGTTCAAGAGATTTAGAGAGCATCCTTCTAATAGCTTATTAGTTTTCACTAATTTACCATCAGCCAATTCCACCTCGTAACTGGTACTTATCTCAACAGGTTCAATATCAATAAGGGCACTAAATTTAGTGGATACAAAGCTCCTATCGGCACCCGAATCGAATAAAGCAACAGCATAATGATTGTTGAGTAAAAACGTACCGGTAACGACATTCAGATCCCCTTTCTTCACCTCAATTGTTCCAAGTTGGTAGATACCACCCTGGGGGTTTCTTCCAGGTACAATCACTTTCAACTTGGGGCATTCCGATTTCCTATGACCTTCTTCATTACAGTTGAAACAAATGGTTCCCTTCTTACACCTTTCAACCTTGTGTCCAAGCTTTCCGCAATTTCGGCACTTCCAGCAGTCGCCAGCATGCCTCTTGTTGCCACACTTAGGACATCTATCATCGTTGCGCGGTGCATTGTAGGTAAGAGCATTTGCATTCCCCTTTCTCTTGTTCTGACGGCGATTGAAATTCTTCCTATTATCACCTCTATCTACACGCTCACCGTCTCCCTTTCTTTTCTCACCTACACGGGCTTCATCTTCCTTATCCTGAATTATCTGTCCAATGAGTTGGTAAGCCATTCGAACAGCATCATCAATGGTCAGTGGTTTAGATGATGTCACGTCCCCCCGTATATTCCTGGTCAACCCTTTCACATATTGCTCAATTCGGATCTCTTTGGGTTCAACCAATCGAGGACATAGCAAGGCCAACTCATGGAATCGGTTCGTGTAACTATCAATGTCCACATCTTTCATTCTCAGATGAATCAACTCCTGTTCTAACCTAATGATCACGCTACGAGGACAAAATTCCAAAGTCATCCACTTCTTAATTTCAGCCCAAGGAGTAGCATTAGCATCATCAAGACCCATGAAAGCAATTCTCCCGTTCCACCAAGTCAACGCACGACCTTTAAGAGTAGCCATAGCAAAAGTCACCTTATCTTCCTCCTTACACTTACTAATCCTAAACACCGATTCAATCTTCTCAATCCACTGGCTTAATCCTACAGCACCTTCAGTTCCATTAAAAGGTAGAGGTTCACACTTCATGAACGTCACATAAGTACAGCCACCAACTTCAGGTGCATTAACTCCAAGTCCTCCTACATTTCCTCCAACATTAGCATTCACATTATTAGCATTCACATTCACATTAGTACCGCCAATTCCACTACCGCCAGCTCCACTACCGCCAGCTCCACTACCGCCAGCTTCATTTCTAGCATTTGCCATAAATTCAATCATAGATGCGGTAACTTGCTCCGTAATAATCCTACGTACATCATCCTCAGTCACAGCCTTCTTGGGCGGCATAGTTCTATAATTTCACAATTTCAAAGTATTAAGCATTCATCCAACAAAGGATTCATATAATATGGACAGAATTCATAATCAAGATACAAATAAGGCACAATATGGAATTCAAGACAAGATACATATTTCATTCGATATGAAACAAAAGTATTGTCTTAGTACATCCCATATCAAAGTTCTAGCACTATATACACTCAAAATTTGTGCCCAGTCTATTACTAACAAGTTGGTTTAGTCAAAGCTACAAATGCACAAAAGATATAAAGGTCACTACTAAATACAGACTGGTCTACTGAGAACCGCTAGATGGTCCATCATCCATCGTCTTCTGTATCTTTGTCGGACGATCACTAGACACATCTTAAGCTGGGCGCTTACGAATTACTCCTCTTTCAACCATGTCGGCATAAAATCTACTATTCCATCCCACAGATATATTCAACTCCTTTTCGGCTTTCTCACGCATCGCACGAGCCACACTCAACTGAATCTCCATAGAATTCACCTTTCTCTTCATAGTAGCATACTCACCACTTTCCAACACCGATAACCTCCTAAAAGCCTCATTCAAACCACGTTCTACATTACTCAAATCCAAACTAAGCAATTCCCGCTCTTTCTCGCCAACCTTAGTCTTCGACTCCAAATAAGCAACCTGAGTCTGAACAACACCTAATCCAACCTCTGTCACACAACTCTTAACACGGGAAGCATCTAGATCACGTCTCAAGGCCCATGGTGCAAGACCATCAATATGAGTAGCCTCTCGAGTACTAGACGACTCTCCTATCTCACGTCTACGAGTAGCAATACCATCAGTACCGTCAGGTGCATCGTCATCCTCATCCTCCTCTGATTCAGAATCAGATTCAAATGATTCAGACAAACAAACTGGTGGGGGCAAAGGTTCGCCCTCTGGAACATCATACGGATAAATAAGCTCAGGTTCCTCATCGTCATCAACCTCAACATCTATACCTACATCCTCCTCGACATCCTCGTCGTCAATCTCGTCATCTAAATTATCTAATCCAATCTCATCATCATTCTCAATATCCACATTCTCAATCTCCACATTCTCAATATCCACATTCTCAATATCCACATTCTCAATATCCACATTCTCAATATCCACATTCTCAATCTCCACATTCTCAATCTCATTCTCTACCAAGTCAACCTAAGGGGCAATCTGATCTCCTAGTCCTAACTCGGGCTCGGGATCCTCAAATGGTTCCTCCTCATCATCGATATCATAATCTACTAAGTCTAAATAAGGATCATCTTCTATATTAGGTTCGGGAATAGCATGGTTTTCTACAGGAATATTAGGGTCAGCCATGACAATCTGCATTTATATATATATATCTCGTATTAGGATAACATACTAGTTAAACAATTACATAATGAAATCACAATATATACATATATATAAATTATATTATATATATCAAAATATATATCTTCTCAATAGGGCTTGTTGGTAACGTCGGAGATCTCTGGCACCGTTATAGTCAAAAGATTGTTCAAATATTTTCTCAAATGTTCATTGTCAAAAGATTTTGAAAAGTTTTGTTCAAAACCTTGGTTTTTAAAATCTTTTGTTCTCTATAACGAGAGCTCTGGTACCAAAATGTAACACTCTCATTTTTCGTATCGGTACAGCGGAAGGGTCTTTCAGAGTGTTACAGGATAGCACAATAACTCCAATCATAGACAACACATAAAAATGGTTGTACAAGGTTTAACAAACATTCATTTGATAAAAAGTTTCAAAAGCGTACAACAGGTCCCAAATTATACAAGTCATTAAGTTTACAAAACATAGATCGAATGAACATTTTTAATATTATGTTGGCCATCAGAGTCGATCTCCATCCGGATTACCTTCAGGCACCTGAGATAAAAACATGCAAAAATCATATCAGCGAATGCCGAGTGAATTCATAGAGTTTAATGAAAACCGTTATATAAAACAATCATTTAAAATCAGAACACAAGCATAATATCGGAAGTAAGTCCTCATATTGCTAGTAGGCAATATATAAATCAAGCATACATCTTAAACCGTCCATGAGACCGTAGTCTCTATATTACCATGATAGGTAATATATTCATCGTTAATAGCGTCGTATCATATCGGATATTTAGATTATACAGATTGAATAGGATACATGGTAGGATTATTATTAGCCGCATGACATTGTTACCTTACTATGAAAACAGCGGGCCGCGAACCCGACAAACAATTTGCCCATCTAAGTTAGCGTGTCGTCACAAAAATCACGCTATGGAATCTTCTCATACATAAATTCGCTTACCAATCAATGTGGTACGACGGGGATCAACCGTCAAGGCGCGAACTGGGGTGATCGTCCCCAAATAGTACTATCAAATGCATAAGCGTCTACCAAATCCCAGTAGTTCACAATTCATGCTAATCGGACTTTAAATGACATAACCTAACTACTAATAATCCTTTTAGTCTCGTTTATAGGGTCATAGCATCATTCGGGTCCATACCATTAAGCATACAATCGGGACTACTTATGTTCTATTTTTATAAAATCTAGCATGTTATCTCCCTCGCGGGTTTACAAATCATTTTATAAAACATTTAAAAGAGTGCGAGGCTATGAACTCACGTTGTTAATGAAAGGCGGATTATCGGCTACGGGCGTGCTTCGGTCACGGAAACCTATATAAATAATAATCGGTCTTAGACTCGGTCCAATGACTTTTATCAAAATAACAATATACATATGATGATTTTGTATATATGATGATGATCAAGTGGGTTTATACATCCTTGTTTACTCATTTTAGCGTTTATGTTTTGGTAACGTCTTACTAGTTTACTAGTTTTACCTATTTACCTATTTTAAGTCCATTAAGCCTTCTATGAGTTCTTTAACTTGTTTTTATCCATTTTATACCTATATTATCAGTATATATAATTTTCATGTTGGGCCCAAATGGGTTAAGCCCAATAAGTTCTTTTTACAAGTATTTATCTTATTTAGTCCAATTATTAGTCCAATATGTTTAGTTAGCTCGTAAATGTCTGTATTTCTTATAGTTCGGGTTTTATCGGTTTTTACTTGTCTTAGTTACTTATACATCAGTATATGACTTTTATAAACTTTACATTAGATGGGTTTGGTCGTCTAAGTTTTATTTGGCGAAAAACGTTAATTTTACGGCGATAGCCGAAAAAGTCGTAAAAATCAAGTTTATAGTTTTTACTACTTATAAGTATTATTTCACCACCATTTATATAATTTACCCATTTAATTAACCTTTTATATATTTATATAAATAAGTTTTATAAGATAGTGGGTTTATATTTTTATATTTTATACATTATAATGTGAGTGCTTATATAATATTAATAAACATTATTTCCAAAAATCTGATTTTTAACTTCATGTTCACCTTTTTTAAAATATCTAGAGTTCTATAATGAATTAGAAGCTCATTTTTGGGTGACATGTTCTTCATAATATGTGCTACATTTAACTTAGTTATAGCTACTGCCCATTTTGAGTTTAACTTGCCTTAACAGTCCCTACAAAACTGCTTATTCAGATTAGACCACCTAACTTGTTTTGATCATATCTCACTCATTATTTTGATTCCATTGCATGGCCAACTCTCACATGTGTATAACATCTTCTACTTACTGTAAATGGAACAAACCATGCAATTTTATCAGTTCATCTTTTAGTTATCTACTGTTTTTATACAGCCAACTAAATAATCAAGATTTTAGCTTCATTTCTTATAGTTATCATCCTTTTTAAGCATATTTATCAACACTTGATCCCCACACAACATTTTTATCATCATATATACATCATATACATATACAAAATGAAAGAAAATACATTTGTTCTTTACAAAATAACAAGATAAAAATGGAGAGGATGATCTTCTTTACCAACCAAGTGGATTTCTTGTTTTTGGAAGACAAGAACTTGATGAACACAATAAGTATCTCCAAGACCATCAAATATCAAGAACATATGTTGGAAAATCAGCCCTAAGACACAAGCAAATCACCTCCAAAGATGTTAATATGGCCACCAAATGATCAAGGCTTCAAGAGAACTCCTTAATAGAGCTAGTAAACATGTGGTTCATGGCTAGAAGATATCAAATGGGGTGTTTGTTGGTTTATTTTGGACGGCAAAGGGAAGTGCTTTGAGAGAGTTTGATGTTGGTTTGCATGTGAGAAATGGTGGAATGAGAAAACAAGTTGCTAGTTTTGATAGTTAGTGGGAAAAGTTAGCTTAGTATGTAAGCATGGCTTACACATGGTGTAAGTTAACTTAACTTGATGCCACCTTAGTGTGTGGTGTCAAGTGTGCCATCCCAACCAAGCTAGTGGGGTGGGACAATGTGTTTTGTCCCCTCTCACTACTTTACGGGTATTTCTCGATTCTAGTTTTCTCGATTTGCGTGCCCTCGGGTCGTTTTACGAAAAAAGTTTTTATAAATTATGAATCAACGTCACAAAACGAATCCAATAAAAATTGTCTCATCAAAAAAGGAGTTCAAAAACGTAAATACGTAATCCTAAGGTTTCCGGTTTAGTCGTAAAAGACGCCAAATTATGCACGTAAGCCCAAATTTAAATCCGTAAATTGTGAGTTCGTCAACCAACACAAAAATAAGTTTCAAAATATTATACGAGCAAATATTTTACTACCTGAAAATGTTAGATTGTCACACTCTATCTTGGGAAAACCATCTGCTTTATCAAATTCATCGTTTGCAAAACCTGTGTTTGCCCCCAAGATGGATGGAAAGGAAAGGTTACCACGTAATCAACCCATAAGGAATGTTATAGCACCAAGCGTTAAGCACAATAATGTGATTAAACCAGGGATGTATAGAATGACCACTAAGCCCACAAACAAAGTTACTCAATCGCCTCAGACTTCTAGAAACACTAATATTCGTGTGTCTTCTACTACATGAATAGTCTCCACGACTAGTGTTAGCCGGCCTCAGCTTAAGAGCACTCAAGTGAATGATAAGGTCTGGAAACACAAGAACCAAGGAAAGATGAAGGCAGTAGAAGAACACCGTAGGAATTTGAATGTTTTTAAGAATAAAAAGTCTATAATCGCTTGTAATGACGATTTAAATGATGTGACTAATTTGAATGTTATGAATATGAAATTTGTTTGTGTCAAATGTGGAAAGTGTGCTAATTCTAATGATTCTATGTGTGTTATGAATAAAGTCAAAGGCGTAGATACTAGAACTAAGAAGCACGTTGCGATGCCTATTAGAGCTAGTAAACCCAAACGCAAAGTAAGTGTGGAAAACTTGGTTTCCAGATCTTTGAAGCTACTAGGAATGATCATTGTTCATATGATTAAACAATCAAAGCGAAATTAGAATAACAACCATTAACAAGGTGTTTAGGGCACAAGAACATGAATTAAAACAAATGGATTGCTCATTATATTAATAATAAACAACCACTAGACGTGTATACATTGAATCCCACGTCTAGTGCAACATACGCTTTAGGTTTACATTGTGAATATGAATGATATAAAAAAACCTAAGACCCTTGGTTCCTTTTATAGTGTAAGGATTAGGGTTTACAAGAGATAAAATCAAATAAACAAGTAAATCTTCTATTTAAATAAACTTATGCAGAATATATCTTGCATGTTTATCTAAATAGAAGCTTCCATAAGCTTCTTGTCTACGTTTCTGTCAACTCTTGAATTACATGTGACAATGCTTAGATTGCACATGACAACTCTTGAGCCAACAACGCTTAGTTTGCTCTTGTCAACGCTTAGATTGCTCTTGACAACGCTCAAGTAGATTGGCTATAATTTATTCCCAACAATCCTCCCCTAAACTTGATATCCACTCTTATGATCAAGTTTCTGAATAAACATTAAGGACTAGGAGGAATCTTACAAACCTTCTCATATTGGTAATAAATAAATCTGATCAAGTCTTTTGCCACATCACTTGAATAATCAATTTCCAGCTGAGTGTTCTTCATCTTCTCTAAGATATCCTTGGACATGAAATACTGACCATCCACAAGTAGATACTCAGCAAACTTTGTAGAACTCAAATAATAAACACCAGCAGCTGAATACAATCTCCATTGAAGACCACTGAGGTCATCTTCAAGATCATTCTAAATAGCAGGATTCTCATCTTTTGGTCCACACATTCTCTTGAATGTGAACCACAGTTTTATTCCACTGGCTGAAGTTGGTGCTTCAGCCTCATACTTGGTCTCTAACAACCTCCATAGGTCTACCAAGTATTCTCTATCACAACTTGCAAACTAAGATATAAGGGTGGTAAAAGTGTGAACCTCTTTGCCATACCTGCCAATCTTCCAAAATCTACATTCGTCTTCTTCATAGCTCACAATTGGATTTCTGGAATCTAGTGGTAACACTTGTACCATATCTGAAGCTTCTAATGGTGAGAGCTTGAGGCTCTTTCTTATGACAGCTTCACTTGGATATAATGGATCCATATCTTTGGGAAACTCAAGAGGAACTCCCTTTTTCACTGGTCTGGGAACAATCATTGCCTTCTTGAGCTCCATTTCCTCTGCAAGTTCTTCTTTTCTTTCATCAGAAAGAAGTCTTAGAGTGTTTGCTTCCTGCACTCTAACCTAGATGGGATAAGCTTTGCATTCCAACTCATCAAATGTCAATGCCCTCAATTTCTGATAAGTCCATCCTACTCCATGACATCTGAGCAACATGTAGTATAACTCCCTTCTATCCCTTTTAAACTCTGAGAGAATATTGCTTGCCTTGTGTTTCAAAATAACCTGGCAATATTTTTGTACTCTGAGGAGAATCTCCAAACCCCATATCTGATCTGAAATGGTCAAGTGTGGATTCTCCATACATCTTTCTTCCCAAGCATGATACATTTGAACCACCTCTGGCATATCAAAGTCAACCTGCAATTTCAACTCTCTCAATTTCTCCTTGGCCAACTCATCTCCATACTCAAGTCTTTCTGGCTGTTCTATGATCATAACACTTGAGTCTGAGCTAGCTTCACCACTTCCTTCTTTCTCTTCTGAAGTGACAACAAATGGTGACTCTTTCACCTCCTTTCTATCTTGTTCCATGATTTGTGCAGCCAACCTTCTATCAAACTCAATTTGAGCTGCATTCTTTGGAACAACCTCTTCTACCATAATACCCTTACCCTTATCTAATGGATCAATTGTTGGTAAGGTAGATGGTGATACCTGTGAAGAAACCTCCTTGATGATGGATGATGACTGGGATACATCACCCTCATGTGCAGGTCTGTCAACGCTCACTTTTGCTCTATCAGCGCCCAAAATATTTATGTCAGCGTCCAAATTCTCCTTGTCAACGCCGAAAGTTCCTGCCTCAGCGCCTTTTGCAATTTCCTCCAACATGGCTGTAAATGATAAATTTAAGTTTGTAGGAGAGACTAAGGACGTATCAAAACCTGTCTGTTTCTTCAAACTTGTAAGGGCCTCAGCAACATCCAAAGATTGACCATCATGGCTGCCCTTATCACTCAAATTTATTTGATCTTCCTCCCCTTTGGAAGATTCCTCCATCCCTCTCCTTGCACTTGCAGTATCCAAAATAACAATCCTCTCCCTCAATTGCTTGAGTTCAAGGCCTTGTGTGCTGATAACTTGTACCAAGTCTGCATTTTGCTTTTGCAAGCTCATGCAGACTGCCGTCAATTCAAGTAGGGTCATTAGTTCCAATTTGCCCTCTTCTAAAATGGGGATTTGACCTCCCAAGTCAGATTCATTGGGCATGGATGAGGACTTAATGATGGTGGGACTGCCTTGACCAGCTTCTAAGCCATAACCAATAGTCCCAGCCTCATCCATAGCACCAGCCACACGTGTGGTGGTGGTTCTCTCTGCTACATGGCTAGGACCACCAGAGGAGAACACTGCTGTAGTCCTTTGGCGTTTAATCAACCTATATTCAGAGGGTGTGGAAGATGATGTGGATTGGGTGGATGTGGGTTGGTTAAGGGGTGTTTGGATCTGTGAAGGTTGTGTGTCAACGTTGGAAATAGGCACATCAACGCCAACTTTTAATATGTCAGCGTCGAAGGGTTCTTGGTCAATTTGCATATGTTCAGGTGAAGGTAATGGTTCAGGTATTGGGTCAATTTGGGGTTGGGGGTTTGGTTGGGGTTGAGCTGCTGCAATGACAACAAGCATAGCTTGGGTTAAAGGTAGGTCACGATGTGGGGTGAGTTCATTTTCATAAAAAATGCTTTCTTTTGCACAGGGATCTCATAAAAATCATTATGATCCCTTGTGCAGTATCCTTGAACATCAAAAACCATTTGTAAAAATCGGGGATAAACTAAAGTCATTTTGTTCCCCTTATTTTTACACATGCCCTCAAAAATCATTTTAGAATAATTAAATTTTTGCCCAGTTGCAATGCACACAATAGTACTTGCAATAGATCTATTGATCTCATTGTGTGCAGTGCATTTGGGACTCAAACATTGTAGGAGGACATGTATGAGGTACTTCTAGGCTGGGGGAAATTCCTGTTTATGATATTTATTTAAAGTTCCTTCATCAGGAAAAGGATAACCCAAAGCCCTTAGTCCTTGTTCTATTTCACTAATGGGAAGGGTGGTTATACCATCAACATCATCAAGATGCAAGGCTTGGCGTACCAAAGCCTCGGTAACCACCCAAGGTCTCCCATGAACAATAGAAGTTAATGTAGTCACTCTATTAACTGTTGAGGAACTAACATTGTTCCAAAACTGTTTAAGATCCTTATAGCTTCCATCCTTGCAACTGGTGCAAAGACTTCCTCATAGTATATCCCCTCCTCTTGTGTATATCCCTGAGCCACTAACCTTGCCTTGTTTCTGACCAGAATACCTCTTTCATCTCTCTTGTTTCTTAGAACCCATCTTGTCCCTATAGGTCTGACATATTTGGGACAATCAACCAGCTCCCAAACATCCTGAATTGAAAATTGGTGAAGCTCATCCTGCATTGCTTCCACCCAACTTGGTTCTTTGAGAGCATCAAATATTTTCTTGGGTTCCTGTTGTGACAAAAAACAGGCAAACAAACATGCTTGCACAAGAGGGGTATCAACCTTCTTGTGTATATTGGCAATAAACCCACCAAGACCTTGATGATATCTTCTAGTCTGAACTGGAGTCATAATATCACCAATGATTTGAGAAGTGGGGTGATTCTTCATAGTGGAAGTGAGAACTCCTCCTTCAAAAAGTTTGGTGTCCTCAACCTCATTCTCCATGTTGCGAATATCTTCTTCATCAGACTCTCTTTCATCAACATGAGGATGAACCTCTTCATATACGTTGGAAGGTTCTCCTTGTTCAAAAATAGAAGAGAAAAGATGTGCAGAAGTGTTTTCAACGCCTGAACCTTGTTTGTCAGTGCTTGGGCTAACAACGCTTGAACTGTTGTTGTCAACGTCTGAGCCATCAACGTCTGAATTGGTCTTGTCAGTGCTAGATTTGCCTTTGTCAGCGCCTGAAGGACCATGCATGTTTGTATCTGGTGGTACTTGGGGACCACCATTATCTTTGCCAGCAGCAGCAGCAGCAGCAAAAGCATCTGTCCAAATGGGAATTGTAACATATTCTTGGATAGGAGATGACTTCTCTGCTTGTGATCCAACCTTTTCATGAACCTGTGTACCTGAAACATCAACAACTTGTTCTTCCACAACATTTGAAGTTACCTTCACAATGTCTGGATTAGTGACAGGCATATAATTTAAAGTTCTAGATAAAGGTTCCAAGTCAAACAACCAATTAGGACCACTTTCAGGATCACTAGGTTTATTCTCTAAAAACCTAACATGTACTCTTTCAAGTATACGTTTTTCCTCTTTAAGATAAACCCTATATCCCTTGCTCTGCACTGAATACCCCATGAAGTAGCCTTCATCACCTTTTGCACTAAATTTACCTAAGGCATCACTAGTGTCTAAAACTACTACATGACAACCAAAAGGTCTGAGAAAACCAATATTAGGTTTTCTTCCCCAAAGTAACTCATAAGGTGTTTTGTTCTGAATTTTGTTAACCAATGCTCTATTTTGAACATAACAAGCTGTATTAACAGCCTCAACCCAAAAGGCTATAGGAAAATGAGCATCAGCCAACATTGTTCTGGCTGCTTCAATTAGGGTTCTATTTTTCCTCTCAGCAACCCCATTTTGTTGTGGGGTTCTTGCAATACTAAATTGCCTAGTAATTCCTTTCCTGGCACAAAAATCATCTAGCTTCTTATTCCTAAATTCACCACCATTATCACTCCTAAGCATTTTAACTTCATTGCCAGACTTCTTCTCAATCTGAGTGATAAAATCAATTAGAATATCAGTTGTGTCACTCTTCATAGCTAGAAAGAATGTCCAAGTAAACCTAGAAGAGTCATCTGTGATAACAAAGCAATATGACTTACCATTCAAACTTTCTATATTTGTTGGACCAAAGAGGTCCATATGAAGCAAATGAAGAGGTCTAGGACTAGAGTGCACCTGTTTGGACTTGAATGAGACCTTGTGCTTCTTGCCTTTAAGACATGCAACACAAGAGTGGTCATTGTGGAAGGCCTTCTCAGGCAAACCATCAACCAAGCCAAGTCTCACAAGCCTATTTATATTCTTAAAATTTATGTGCCCTAGTCTCCTGTGCCACAAATTACTCTCATCTACTGAAGCTTTAGCATAAAAACAAGACATATTATTATTCATTCTAATCCCATTCAGATTCACATTGTATATGTATTTATGCCTAGGTGTTCTATATTGAATATATTTCTCATCAGGGATCTTATAATCCTTGCTTAACCCCAAACACTCAGTATCAGTAAACAGAACTTTATTTTTGTTATCACAAACTTGTGATACACTAAAAAGATTGTAATCAAGTTCTTTTACCAGAAATACGTTCTCAAAATGCAAATTATTGGTGAGAAGGGTTCCTTTGCCTGTGATAGTACCATATCCTCCTCCAAAGTAAACCTTATCACCATCCTTAATGGGAGTGAAGTTTGTAAGATAATCTTCCTTCCCTGTCATGTGCCTTGAGCATCCACTATCCCAATATCCATAATCATTGACCTGTTTTTGAATGCCCTGCACATAAAGAAAACAAATTAGTTTTCTTTGGGAACCCAAGCCTTAGAAGACTTGGATTCATCTGGTTGTTGAATAAGAACAGACTTAGTTCTCATAACAACCCCATTTTCATCCTTCTTAGGATGAAATACCCAGTTAACCCCAATAGGTTTTGTAATGACCTTTGAAATATAATTAAATATGTTGCATGTCATTGAAATCCCATTATCATTAGGGTTTTGATCTTTCTTGGGTCTCCATGTTAAGCTTGAAGAAGCTTTAGACCCCTTACCCTGTGGTTGTAAATATTTAGGTCTGGTCACGTTCCTGTTAGCGTTGGAATTGGTCTTGTCAACGCTGAAATTTCCCTTGTTAGCGTTGAACCTAGGGTTTGCTACAGAAACCCATTGCCTATTAGACCAAGTATTTGTCTTTTGAAATGGTCTTTGTCCATGAGTGTTAGACCCTCTAGTAAAGAATGGGGCAGGTCTAATCACTTGTGCACTTTGCTGCACACAAGATTTGGGTCTGACAACGTTTGATTTCCTAACAACGTTGACTTTGTTCCTGTCAGCGCTGAATTTGTTCCTGTCAGCGCTGACTTTGGGAGCGTTGACACACTTATATGCCAAGTGTGAAAAGCTACCACAAGTGTAACAGGCTTTTCTAGACACAACCCTAGGTCTAGAAGAAAAGAAGCCTGTTCCATCATTTCCAACTTGGCTCTTGGGTGACCTATTATTCCTATACATTTCTGCATACTTAATGCTAGGTTTTCTAATAGTGTTTGAGCCAAGGTCAACAGCTTTACCAGTGATTGGGTCTGTTACCTTAATGGGAGTTGACTCATTAGGACTTTCACATAGCAAGCCACCCTTAACAAATAAAGTAGGGTTAGCTTTCTTCCATTCATTCAGGTCAGTCAACTTTTGTTGATACTCTTCAACTGGGGTGACAACTCTTGGTGGAGGAATGAATACCTCCTCTTGGAGTTCTGGCAAACCAGTCCAAGATAGGTCCTTTTGTTGGACACCATAGAAGTCACCAGCTGGTGGTGGAACCACAGAGTAGTCTTTCATCCCAATCCCAGTCATGTCCTTAGGATCCCTTTGTTTACCCACACATTCTCCTAGGGTTTGTGTTGCCTTATCAAATCTCTGGATTTTAAGGCCAACATTATCTTTGTTTTTAATGGATTCATCTAATTTAGCCTGTAACTCACCATTAACCCTTTCCATAATGTTTCTAATATCCATACTAGCATTCAACTCATATTTTAAGATATTTATTTTATCTTTTAAGTCAAATTCCATTTTCTTGTATTCAGAAACTGTTTTCTCAGTTTGAGTGAGAGCTAGTTGGTAATTAGACAGTTTGCATTTTTCAGTACTCACATTACTTAATAATCTTAACACCTCTTTGTTAAGTTTCTCAATGTTTAACCTACAACCTTTACTACAAAAAGCATCATTGTATACCTCATTATCCGATGAAGAGGAGGAGTGTGCCATGAGAGCATATTCAACATGCTCTTCTTCTTCAATTTCAGCAACCAAAGCTTTATCCTCTTCCACATTCTTAGCCAGATAGCTCCAATCCCATCCCATACCATCAATTCCTTGAACTGCAACCATGACTTTAGGATCCTGAGCTTTAACAATTTGACTTGAGGGTTTACCAGCATCAGATCTTCTAGGAGATCTGCATTCCCTCATGAAGTGCCCCATACGATGACAGTTGTAGCATTCAACTTTGGATTTATCAAATCCAGCTGTGTCTTTGGCATTGAAGGTCATCTTCTTCTTAAACCTTCTGTTCCACCTGTTTGCTCTTATACTAGCAAAGAGCTATGTTCCACTTAATATCCATCTCTTCCAAGTGCTCATCACTTATCTGCTCAAGGTCCTCATATGTAATCACTGAACCATTGGGCAAAGAAGCAATATAGGCACATACAGTATCCAAATCCAAACCAGCAGGTTTAACTCTTGGTGAGTCACTTTTGAATGTGTCAGCGTCTGAAAAGGAGACGTTGACAGGACATGTTTCAGCGCTGACACATGATGATCCAGTAACTGGATGCATGTAGGAGTCCTTCTGATTGAATTGACCTTTACTATGAGAGAAGAAGGCCATGTTACTGTTGGTAGACTTGCTTCCATGCTCTAAAAGAGTTTCATCTTCCAACAGCCTCAGTTTGTTGTAAATGTCATCAAACGTGGAACTTTTGTATGTATTATTGGTAAGAATAGATCTTGCCTCAATCTTCCACGCCTCACCAAGACTTTTAAGAAAGGTAGCATTAATGTCAACATCACCAAGTTGTGTCCCCATGAAGGACAATTTGCTTGTAATGTCAAGCAATCTGCTTCTCACACTACTCAGCTTCTCATTAGGTTGAGCTTTGAAAACAGCATAATCATGCATGAGTTGTTTCTTCTTTTCTTCCCTGGTATCTGCATTGCCACCATATGCAACTTCAAGAGCTGCCCAAAGGTCTTTAGCAGAATCATAACCTCTGTATATATGCTGGTTCTCTTGTCCCAAAGAGACTTTCAGAATATTTAGGGTTTTCATGTCAACCCTTTTCTTTGCTATGTCTTCAGCAGACACAGCTCTACCATCTTCAGGTTTTTCTTTCTTATCTTCTTCAGAACATCCAGCAACAGCTGATCTTTAAGAAATAGCATCAGCAATCTTTTGGGCTTTATTGAATGTGTTTCCATATTCAATGATCTTCTAGAGTGTGTAGTCATAGATCCCTAGATATTGCTCAAAGTTTAATTTCCACAATTCAAAGTTGGTTGCATCAAGCATGGGAATCTTGATGTTTGGTAAAGGTGAGGAGGAGGTTATTTCTGAAGTTGATATGATGTTGTTAGGGTTTTTGAGAAATTTAGGGTTTTGGTGATTTTTAGGGTTCTTGTGTTCTTTAAGATCAAAAGTTCCTCAACAAGATCTGATACCAATTGTGGAAACCTTGGTTTCCGGATCTTTGAAGCTACTAGGAATGATCATTGTTCATATGATTAAACAATCAAAGAGGAATTAGAACAATAACCATTAACAAGGTGTTTAGGGCACAGGAACATGAATTAAAACAAATGGGTTGCTCATTATATTAATAATAAACAACCACTAGTCGTGTATACATTGAATCCCACGTCTAGTGCAACACACGCTTTAGGTTTACATTGTAAATATGAATGATATAAAAAAACCTAAGACCCTTGGTTCCTTTTATAGTGTAAGGATTAGGGTTTACAAGAGATAAAATCAAATAAACAAGTAAATCTTCTATTTAAATAAACTTATGCAGAATATATCTTGCATGTTTATCTAAATAGAAGCTTCCATAAGCTTCTTGTCTACGTTTCTGTCAACTCTTGAATTACATGTGACAATGCTTAGATTACACATGACAGCTCTTGAGCCAACAACGCTTAGTTTGCTCTTGTCAACGCTTAGATTGCTCTTGACAACGCTCAAGTAGATTGGCTATAATTTATTCCTAACACTAAGAAAAGTAATGCTTCAGACTCCACCACTAAGAATCCTAGAAGCAAAACTAAGGAATTATATGAGTCTGCTAGCAAGTCTTGGAAATGGTGGTTTGCTAATCAATGTCCTCCAGGATATAAATGGATGCCTAAAGTTAGGACAGAAATTGTGATTTCGAGTGTTAGTTTGCCTTTAAATGTTGATAAGGACACTAACGATTCAAATATCACTACTACTGTGGTATCCAATTTAGCAATTGCTCCATCGTGTTCTAACTCTTCCGCAGGTGATACAAATAATTCTATTCATACTGGACTCCGGATGCACGAAGCACATAACGGGGAATCTCAAGCTTCTAATTAACTTCATGGAGAAGTTCCTGGGTATGGTTCGATTCGGAAATGATCAATTTGCACCGATCCTAGGATATGGAGATTTGGTTCAGGGGAATATCACGATTAAAAGGGTATACTACCTCGAAGGGCTCAATCACAATATCTTCTCGGTTGGTCAATTCTGTGATGCGGATTTGGAAGTTGCTTTCAGAAAGAAGACATGTTTTGTTCGTGATTATTATGGGAATGACTTACTTACTGGTACACGGGGTACTGATCTTTACACAATTTCACTACAAGACACAACTTCATCAACTCCAATTTGCTTCATGGCTAAAGCTTCAACGACTCAGGCATGGTTATGGCATCAACGTCTTTCTCATCTCAACTTTGATACCATCAACTTGCTTTCCAAGAAAGATATTGTGAGAGTCCTTCCAAGTTTGAAATTCATCAAAGATCATCTTTGTTCTTCTTGTGAACTTTGTAAAGCTAAAAGAAGTTGTTTCAAAACAAAGACCACACCAAGCTCTAAAGGACGGTTAGATCTTCTTCACATGGATCTGTGTGGTCCCATGCGTGTTCAGAGTATCAATGGAAAGAAATATATTCTGGTAATTATCGATGATTACTAAAGGTACACATGGAATCACTTCTTGAGATCCAAGGATGAAACACCCGAAGTTCTCATCAGCTTCCTTAAATTGATACAACGTGTTATTCAAGCTCAAGTTAAAGTGGTTCGCACTGACAGAGGTACAAAAATTTTGAATTCAAATCTGAGAAAGTATTTTGAAGCCGAAGGGATTGAACATGAAACATCTATTACTCGAACACCCGAACAAAACGGCGTTGTTGAAAGACGAAACCGTAATTTAGTTGAGGCTGCTCGACCATTATTATCCGCTTCAAAACTTCCACTATACTTTTGGGCCGAAGCCGTGTCAACTGCATGCTACACACAAAACCGCTCCTTAATTATCCCAAGACACGAAAAGACACCATATCACATAATTCATGATCGAAAACCTTCACTCGAACACCTTCATGTTTTTGGATGTACTTGTTACATTATTCGAGATGGTGAATATTTGGATAAGATGAAAGAGAAAGGTGATGCATGTATTCTTGTGGGATATGCAACTCAGTCTAAGGGATATAGAGTGTACAACAAGAGAACAAAATTGATAATCGAGACTATTCACATCTGATTTGATGAATTAAAAGAAATGGCACTTGAACAAAACAGTTTAAGTCTCGATCCACAACGACAAACGACTTCCGTTCACAACCGCACGGAACTCGGAACTCAAGACCACAACAATGAACCGTCAAGTTCAACGCTGGTTCCAGAAAATATTCCTAGAGCTGATATGACAGTCGACACGACAATTGAAGAGTTTGAAATGTTATATGGACCAATGTATGATGAATATTTCACGGGGGAGAAACAAGTTGTATCGAAGTCTTCCGCTGTCACTCATGATAAGAATGATGATACCGATCATCGTCTACAAAGGGATACAACTTCATCTACTTCAACACCGGTTGCTGCAGATTTACCTCCTCAGAATATCACTTCAACAATCGATCCTACAACATCCACAATTACTGTCGTTGCTCCAGAGAACACAAATCAAGTAGACGATGCATTATCTGACGAAGACGAATTTATCAACCCATTCGGTACACCGGTACACGAAACTGGAGAGTCTTCTACTCGCCATGTTGATCCGTCAAATATGCATACATTCTATCAACGACATCCTTCAACACATCATTAGACCCGAGATCATCCTTTGGTACACGTAATTGGAAACCCTTCACAGCTCGTTCACACAAGAAGACAGCTTAACACCGATGGCGATGTTTGTATGTTAGCACTCGCCGTGAGTTCAGCTGAACCGAAAAACATCAAAGAAGCCATTGCTGATCATGCTTGGATTGAATCGATGACGGATGAACTTCAACAATTTGAAAGACTTAAAGTCTGGGAACTTGTTGACAGACCATACGATGTAATTCCATTAAATCTTCGATGGATTTGGAAAAACAAGATGGATAAAGAGAATACGATCATCAAGAATAAATCTAAAGGGTATGGACAGAAAAAGGGTATTGATTTTTAAGAATCATTTGCACCAATAGCTCGAATGGAAGCGGTCAGGATTTTTATTGCTTATGCTGCACATAAGGGATTCATTGTCTACCAAATGGACGTAAAGACGACGTTTATTAACGGTCCTTTGAAGGAACAAGTCTATGTCACGCAGCCAGAAGGATTCATCAATCCTCATTATCCTGACAAGGTGTATCGTCTCCACAAAGCACTATATGGACTCAAGCAAGCTCCAAGGGCGTGGTACGACGAGCTCTCGAAATTTCTGGTCTCCAAAGGTTTCTCAAAAGGTTCTATTGATTTAACTTTGTTCACTTATAAATATGGGGATGACATTTTTCTTGTGCAGATTTATGTTGATGACATTATTTTCGGGTCTACAAACCCAAAACTTTCAAAATGGTTTGAAAAAGTAATGCACAGCAGATTTGAAATGTCTATGATGGGTGAACTAAAATTCTTTCTAGGAATTCAAGTTCACCAATCCCCAAGTGGTAGCTTCATTAACCAAGCTAAGTATTGTCAAAAGATAATCACAAAGCATGGTATGACATCATGTGACCCCGTTGTGACACCATTATCAACTACATCCCTAGATGCTGATTTGGAGGGATTACCTATAAATCAAATGAGATATCGTTCCATGATCGGGTCCTCATGTACTTGATAGCAAGCAGACCTGATATTCATCATGCTACATGCTATTGTGCACGATATCAAGCACGGCCCACTGAAAAGCACCTCAAGGATGTTAAACGGATCTTTCGGTACCTTAAAAACACCATTCACATGGGACTCTGGTATCCGAGGGAAACCGGTTTCTTTCTAACGGCCTATTCAGATTCTGATCATGCAGGAAGTCTTCATACACGTAAAAGTACTTCTGGTGGTGCACAATTTCTAGGTCAAGATAAGCTTGTGGGATGGTCTTCCAAGAAGCAGGATTGCACGTCACTTTCATCAGCCGAAGCGGAGTATGTGTGATGACATGGCATTTATACATGATCACATCGTTCTTTTCGGGCTTTAAATGCATAAAAATGTCATAAAATACCATATATATGCTTGTGTTTGTTTACTTGTGTATTTTAGGTACGGATATCGTGAAAAAGACAAAAGATCACAAGAAACAAGGAAAAACGGACACGAGAAACGAAGCCGTACAAAGAACCGGGCCCTAGTTCATGAATTATCCAACATTTATCCTTGAAGACTTGAAGATATGCAAGATTGATCCTCAAACAATGAAATGACACTTAAAACCTTGTGAAATCATAATTACAAGTTTGGTCCCTTAAGTTTGTCAAAACTACACAAAAGGTCTCTCAAATTTGAAGAAATGGCAAGATTAGTCCCTCATCAAATCTAATTTGTCAATTATGGTCCCTCATGAAGTCAAAGGTACATTGAAGACCTTTGAAGATCAAGAATGTCCAAGATCAGTCCCTCAAATATCCAAAAATGGCAAAAACAACCCTTTAAAACCTTTTGCCAAAGTTTTGGGGCAAAAGTGTAAAGAATGGAAGTTTGTTAACAAAGGGAATACGTTTACATGGGCTGAAAAACTTCATTTACAATCTTTCCCAAAGAATAAGGACTATAGATGCCACAAATGAAACATTCAAATGTTTTTGCGCCAAACACAAACACAATCCACCAAAACCGTATCAAAAGGTATTATTGTAGCACGTATGAACCCACTTTTTACCTCACTTAAAACAAAGGGTAATTTTCAATTACCTTGACCACGTGTGATTCACACAAGCAGAAACTCATCCCAACCTTAAAACCCTCACTCCCACTCACCAATGGGTCCCACACCCAAAACCGTTTCACCCATCATGTGACAACTTTCTCTCTAAGGCTTGCCACATGTCAAAATCAACGGCCAAGACTCTTAGCTTCACCCCAAAGCTAAGATAAACGTCCCTGATCATTTTGGACAACTCATATCCAAGATTCGTCTAGAAGACCTCAAGGATAAGATTGGAATTTCACTTCTAGGGTTTGTGAATAGTGTTAGCATGGCATTTGCCTATAAAAGGAGACTGATAGGTGTATAAACACCCATCCTTTTTACCACTTAATTACAATAATAACCGAGCCAAAACGTGTATTTTATGTCATTTATGTCGGAATTATGCGTGGTTTGTGTTTTTGTTGTGATTTAGGACGAAAAGGTGAAAAGTGGAGAAAACACGGGCATTCACGGGATTTTATTGAATAAAAAGGTGAAAGACGAAGTCAAGAAGTCAAGAGTGCAAAAAGAACGGAAGTCCAAGACCAATTCTGATGATTTATCGAAGAAAAAGTCAAAAGACGAAAGTTTACTAAAGCCGAAGAACTCGAGTCTTACTTATGAAGAAAATTAAAGACGAGTTCAAAGAAATCCCGAGCCAAAAGTCATTAAAGTCCAAGATTAAAGAAGATTAAAGGCTTAAGGACCTAATGGTGCAATTAAGAGAAAATGAAGGAGGGGAGGAAGCTTCCTAAGCACTCCTTAATCCTCCCCTATAAATAGTCATTAGATAAATCATTTTCATTTTGTTGGCTAGAGTTACACTAGTTCTTCCATCTTTAATTTTTGCACATTTACTTTTCATGTCAATTTAAATACATTGTCTTGCACTTTTAATATCTTTTAATTCCAAGTAAGTGTTCTTTAATTTTGTTGCTTTAATCTTCATTTACCTTTGATCAAGTTTCTTTTCATCATTCTCCTTCTACTTTTCTTCTTTTTGGTTCATCCAAATTTCGGATTAAGCAAGTTTTTGCTTAATCTCTTTGCTTATTTTACTAAAAAGTTTGTCTTTTATCTAAGTTCTTGTATGAGATAAGCTATAAGTTTGACAATCTTATTGGCTTGTTTTATACTTAGCTTATTTGTTTTTAAGGTTTTCTTAAAAGTTTTAACTTTTAAAAGTTATTTTATAAAGTTGTTTATTTTGTGTCTTGAAAATCTTTAAATTTGTTACTTATTGTCTCGTCTTATATTCTTTATAATCAAGTTTTGGTATTTGCTTATTTGTCCTTATTTAAGTTAGCTTATTAGATTTGCTTATTTCGAATCACAAGCCATCGCAAAGGTAAACCCCATTGCGACGGGGTATTCCGATCCACATTGCGATCACTGCATCACATAAGGGTTTTGGTATTCCGACCCGTATTGCGATCGGTGCACCGCAATAGGGTTTTGCATTCCGACGCAGATTGCGATTGGGATTGCGATCGGTTTGATTTTGGTGGTATTACGATAGGATTGCGATTGGGATATTTGCGATAGGATTGCGATTGGGATCATTGCGACAGGTTTGTTTTTGTTATTGCGATAGCTGACTGCGATCGGTATTGCGATTGGATTCCTTTAGGTGACACTGCGACAGGATTCCAATCGCATTGCGATGAAATGCACTTTGTTTATTTCTGTTAAGTTTTAAGTTTTAAATTGATTAATTTTCCGTCACGTTTTAATTTTAAGTCATTTAATTAGATTTACTTTTCAAAGTTATTTTTATTTGCAACATTTACTTTTAATTAGTTTAGATTTAATTAAGTGTCATTTACTTTTAGTCTCGCACATTTAATTTATTTAAGTTATATTTTAGATTTAATTTACGTCTTGCACATTTTAATATACTACAACGACACAACTTTTGTTTCCACCAAAGAACGACTGAGTCGCATAGTTAAACCAGATCAATTCGATTAGACCACTACTTAGAACGATAATTTTCTTACTAGGCAAAACCTAGTTATTAAATGGCGCCGCTGCCGGCTCTTTTCGTAAAGATTAACGGTTTATAGTGAGAGACGCGTTGCTTTTTGGGATCCGTTCACTTGTGAGCGTTATTTTTCTTTCATAAAAATTTCAAAACACCATAAAAATTAAAAATTGATAAAAATCCATAAAAATTAAAATTTTAAAAATCCAAAAAGATTTTATTTTTATTGTGTATATATATTGTCTTTGTGTTTGGTATTGTTTTCTTTTTCCTTTGTAGGTGTATGCGTACTAGATCTTCTAATTATCAAGAGCCCGAGACTCGAGAAGATTTAAGTATGTCAGGTGTTAACAACAACAATAATCCACCGCACCTCAACAATAACAACAATGTTCTTCCACAGCCCGATCTTCGGACAATGGAGGAGCTTTGTCAACCTACCATGTTTGGACGAGGAGGACCGATTGCGCCGATGCAAATCACGGCTCCGGAGTTTTCGTTGAAGCACCACATGATTCAGCAAGTGCAAACAAATCCTTTTAAAGGAATGCCTGATGATGATGCCAACAAACACCTCGACAAATTCATTACAATCACCCAAAGCATGAAGTTGCCCGGTGCCACAATGGATGTTCTACGCCTTCAACTCTTCCCACATACTTTATCACATCATGCCGAGAAATGGTTTGATCGTCTCACGAAGAATTCAATTCATACTTGGGATGACATGACTCAACGCTTTTTGTCGCGCTACTTTCCACCATCCATGGTCACGAGCCTTCGCAATCAAATCAGCGGTTTCATGCAAGAACCTGATGAATCTCTCTTTGATGCTTGGGAAAGATATAATGTCTTGATCGATCGTTGCCCAAACCACAACATGCTCCCTGTCACATTGATTGATACTTTCTACAACGGATTGACTTTTCGTGATTGTGGTACGATTAATGCAGCCGCCGGTGGCACATTTATGAAAAGGAGACCCGAGGAGTGTAGAGAGCTTATTGAGAACATGACTACTCACCACAAAAATTGGGATTCCTCCGCTTCTTCACGGAACAACCCGAGAGTCAATGTTTCTTCCACCTCAGCAAACCCCGACATGACCGAATTCACCCGCATGATGACTGAAATGAACAAAAATATCTTGCTTCTTGCTAGAAACCAACAACAACAAGTTAAAGCGGTTGCACCTTCTTGTTAAACATGCGGCGGTCCACACTCATACACTGATTGTCCTTCTACTCAAGGAAATCCGGAAAATGTTTATGCAGCTTATGGTAATTATTCACCGGAAAATTACCAAGCTCGACAACAAGGGGATAGAAATTTGCTGAGTTACCGGTCCAACAATTACCTTTCACCCAGTTTTTCTCCTCAAAACCAAAACCCCGCCAACAACTACAATAGAAGCAACCAAATCCCACCAAGAGCTTCTAATCCTTATCAACCACCCACCCAACAAACCCCACCCATTAACCCCGATGTTGAAGCCAT
This sequence comes from Glebionis coronaria, assembly GCA_025667525.1. Lineage (NCBI taxonomy): Eukaryota > Viridiplantae > Streptophyta > Magnoliopsida > Asterales > Asteraceae > Glebionis > Glebionis coronaria. The sequence goes on along the minus strand of CM046882.1, from coordinate 166,273,071 downwards.
CATGAGAACCCAAGGTGAGCAAATCAAGAATCTACAGAGCCAAATTATCAATCTGAAAGGAGATATTACCAAGCAAGGAAATGACCTTAGATCCGAGCTTTGCGATAATATCCAATCCTCCTTCAGCAATCAAACAAATGATTTGAAGAATATGCTTGCTAGTTTCTTGCCCGCCGCTCAACCCTCTTCTTCAAGTTCTCTACCTTCAAACACCGTCACCAATCCGCGAGCAAATGTGAGTGCTATTACTACCCGTAGTAGAGTTACCATAGTAGGACCACCTATCCCGCCCCCATCATCTACACCTCCTCCACCACCATTTATCCCTACTCCTCCTACACCTAGTATTAGTACACCATTACCGTCTCCGCCTCGTCATGACGATGTCCCCAAGAAGAACCCTTCAACATCTCAACCTTTACCACCTTCACCTTCACCACCCAAACCCAATATCCCATATCCTTCTCGCTTAGGTAAGACCAACGAGCTAAACAAGAATGACTGTCAAGTGTCAAGCTATGTGAAGATGCTCTCTCAAATGAACATCAACATGAGCCATGTTGAAGCACTTGTCCACATGCCGAAATTTGTTAAAGCATTTAAGGAATTGCTTAACAAGAAGGAGAAGCTGATTGAGCTCGCCAACACACGCTTAAATGAAAACTGCTCTGCAGTTATTCTTAAAGAACTTCCGGAAAAGCTTGGAGATCCCGGTCGTTTTGTGTTGCCTTGCATTTTCAACAAAACTAAAGAATTTACTACCCTAGCTGATCTCGGGGCCAGTATTAATTTGATGCCTTTGAGTGTTTGGAAAACACTATCATTACCCGACCTTACTCCAACAAAGATGAATCTTGAACTTGCAAATCGCACTCTCGCTTACCCCGTTGGTATAGCCGAAGACATGTTCATTAAAGTTGGCACATTTACTTTCCCGGTCGACTTTGTCGTTGTTGATTATGAAATGGACCCTCGTATTCCTTCAATACTTGGTCGGCCATTCTTGAGAACCGGACGAGCTTTAGTTGATGTGGCCGAAGGTGAGTTAATCTTTAGAGTCGGGAATGATTCACAAGTTTTTAAAATGGGGAAGCTTACAAGCAAATCCTTTGGACGAGAATCAGCGAATATGATTAATGTGCTCGATGATTTTGTCATATACAACAATCCTCTATTCGACTCTTGCAGTGATAATCCACTTTTTCAAGATGATGTGGATGATTCTCTATCCAATTTGGACCCTTCACCCATTTATGATTCTCCACCGATCTTCGATGCTTATGATGATTATTCTAGATCAGATTCGGATGATTATGATGACCTTACTTCTGAGTATCCCGATCTGCCCACATATGATGATTTTGATGAGGCCGATACTCTTTCGAGTGATTCTTCACATGCTGAAGATCCTCCGTCATCCATGCTTAATCCTACTTTGGATGATTACTGTTTTGAGGAAGACTTCTCTACGTTTCTCAACACCTACTTCCCTCATGATGGTGATGCTCCTCCTTTAGATTGTGAAGATTATCGTCTTGATCCTACTTTGGATTTGAAGAACATTCTTTCAAAGGAGAAGAAACCGGTCGACACCAATATCCGCAGCACATATGATTTAACACCTCTTTGTCCCCCTTCTGAGGACGAGGTTGTGCATCTTCTTCGCGGATCTTCTTCACACTCTGCTGAACCTGAGTGCTATTTTCCCTTAAAGGAAAAGGTGTTCGACCCTGGTATCAATATTCTTGAGCCATCTCAGTATCCACCTGATGAAATAAAGGGAAATATCTTTGGAACTTATGGAAATCTGCGTGCACCACTTCACCCTTGCTTCCACCGTGATCCATCTTTGCTTAAGGGAACCTTGCCTATTCTTCTTTGGCTTGCCTTGTTCGCCTTAAGCTTGTGCTATTTGATGGACGAAAACTATGTCTTTGATCCTGGTGGATATGTTTCATGCTTCTTCCTATGATGATCAACGTCGAGTCAGGCTCACGACTCGGTAATCAAAAATCAAGCGCTTCTTGGGAGGCAACCCATGTATCTATCTTTTCGCTTTCTTTATCCTAAGTGTAGGGGAGACCCGTTGGTGTTTGCTATTTCCTCTCCTCTCTTAATCAGGGATTCAAGCTCAATGATCCACTCTTGATGATTCTTGACGACTCGTGATTCCGTGTTCCCTTCTTCCCGGTTCTATCCTAAACTCTTTTCGATTCACTATTTTATATTTCTCAATATTAAAATAGGAATCTCTTTAGTTGTCTTTTCCTTAGCGAGATTTAAACAAAGTGCACAATGTCCTAAGTGTAGGGGAGTTTACTCCCACATGCTTAAACATTGAGGACAATGTTTATATTAAGTGTAGGGGGACTTCTATCGAAGTTAAGTGGTATTTTCCTTGTATTTGTTCTCATTTTAACCAGAAAATCAATTTTTCGACATTTTTGAAAAATTTTGATCTATTTTGGCCTATTAGTTTTTCCCCTTTGTATAGTTATTCCCTTTCCTTATTAGAATAAATTTTTAATAAAGTGGTTTTAATTTTCAAACGTTGTGAATCTTTTGACTCAACCCGAGTTTACTTATCTAAGTTACTCTAGCTAGTATCCTTAACGTGTTTAAATCAAGTTTTGCTAGGCTTTTATATAGGGAGCTATAAAACGCGAAAGTCTTAACTCTCACGGGTTAAGAACAAGAACTTTTCGCAAGTTCCTATAATTGATCCTAGAGAGTCGTTTATCAAGGGAACTTTAAAATGCGATTTCTAAACTTGAAAAAGTCTAAGAGTTTGCAAGATCCTATAGGCGACTCGAAAACCCAAAACTTTGATTTAATAGGCTAAGCATCCACGAGTCTCATTCCTTGAGATTTTAAACTATGGAGAACGAGAGATGATAGAGTCATTATAAGTTTGGTATTCTTTCGTGAATTTATGTGAGTTAATTGTAATCCTATTCTCCCATCGCTTGCTAATAAAATTATCTGCAATAAATAAGGTTGTACGATTTGAAAAGTTACTTAGCTTCTAGCCCAAGATCGTTTAAAACTTGCTCGGTATGGATTAGAGTTCATAGCCAAGGCATAACTTATTGAAGCGGGATGCGAATATTGGCGAGTCCAAAAAGGTCCTAACAAGACATGAGGGCTACATTTTGTTGCTAAAGATCCAAAAGTGATGTGAAGAATCATTTATCGAAAATCAATATGAAGGATCGAGACACACGACGAAAAGCAAAAACTCCCCAAAAGTCATGGAGAAGTGTATCCGAAAAGACCCTGTCAAGGTATGAGGATAAATACAGCCAAGTCCAAAAAGGAGGCGGATTGTTGTATATCAAAGTCCAAAATAAAGATTGGAGAAAAATGAAGAAGTCGTGGTCCAAGTATGAATCTCTCAAAACTTCAAGTGAAGAAATTTCTATATGAAGAGAAGACCATAATTTCATGAACGTCTCTCAAGGTTTGAAGTATGAAGTCGCTGCCAAATATCGGTCCGAGAAAGGTCTCAAATCGCGAAGCGAGTTATGCCAAGGTATGAACTTTATGAAGTCCCGAGAAGCAGTTTTAAAAGATTTTGTCCTTTAGCTAACTATTGATTAAATCGTTCACTTTATTTCCGGACTAAATAACTATCGAAATAAGTCAACAATGCATCATTGTGATCATTCAAGACAACAATAAAATATAAGAGATACACCTAGGAATAAGGGAGTCTAAGTGAATAATTGGTCCACATGAGTTCGTGTTAGTTTACTAACTTATAATAACAATGATCTCGTTTTTAAGCTTGGTTTGGAGAAAGTGAAAACTTGAGGATGATGATTATTCATGACATTTCCAAAACCCAAGGTATGCTTTTGATTTCTTTACTTTGAATGTTTATAGTTTTCTATCTCTTTAATAAAGGCCAACGTGGATTGATTATGATGAAAAATGTAAGCATGCTTTGTAACTAATACATTTCATGAGGACATTGCAATGGTCAAGTGTAGGGGATTTGATAGGTGTGTAAACACCCATCCTTTTTACCACTTAATTACAATAATAACCGAGCCAAAACGTGTATTTTATGTCATTTATGTTAGAATTATGCGTGGTTTGTGTTTTTGTTGTGATTTAGGACGAAAAGGTGAAAAGTGGAGAAAACACGGGCATTCACGGGCTTTTATTGAAGAAAAAGATGAAAGACGAAGTCAATAAGTCAAGAGTGCAAAAAGAACGGAAGTTTACTAAAGCCGAAGAACTCGAGTCTTACTTATGAAGAAAATTAAAGACGAGTTCAAAGAAATCCCGAGCCAAAAGTCATTAAAGTCCAAGATTAAAGAAGATTAAAGTCTTAAGGACCTAATGGTGCAATTAATAGAAAATGAAGGAGGGGAAGAAGCTTCCTAAGCACTCCTTAATCCTCCCCTATAAATAGTCATTAGATAAATCATTTTCATTTTGTTGGCTAGAGTCACACTAGTTCTTCCATCTTTAATTTTTGCACATTTACTTTTTGATGAGACTGCTTTTATACATGGTCTCATCGTCCAAATCGGGCTTAAAATCAATTAAATATCATAAAATATGCCAAATATATGCTCGTGTTTGTTACTTGTGTATTTTTAGGTACGGATATTAAGGAATTGCCAAAAGATCACAAGAATCATTCAAAAACGAACACGGGAAACGAAGCCGCACAATGAACCGGGCCCAAGTTTGGAAAATTGCAAAATGACCCTTGAAGAATTGAAGATTGGCAACTTTGGTCCCTCATCTTTGAAGAACTTGTTACAATTGACCCTCCAAATGTCAATTGTACAAGAATGGACCTTGATGTTTGAAGATACTACAAGATCAGCCCTTGAAATATCAAGAATATGCATTAAAGGCCCTTGGATAAAATTTTGGAAGTTGTTGTGCCAAATTTGACAAGATGGTAAAAGTTGATAAGTGCAAATGAGGCGTTGACAGCTTTAAAAACAAAGTGAAAGAATGGTGAAACATGAGGGGGTCAACCTGCCAACCAAACAAACTCTCCCACCCAACCAGCACTTGCCACCTCATCAGTACCCACCCAATAACCCATAAACCCGACCCTACCCACTATCACACCCGGTTTATTAAAGAAACCCAAGTCAAACTTTCCCCAGTCAAACCCCCACTAATCTCTTTTCCCACTAAAACAATTTTTTAAAATCAGTTAATACCCAAAATGGATTAAATCCATTTCTAAATCCCCCAAGAACCCTAACCACCCCAAATTTAATTACCCTCATTTCTTACCTAAACCCTAATTAACCATAGGGGTTTTACTCTTTACCCCACACCCAACATACCCCACAACCCAGAAAACGACCTATCATTCCATTGTCCCCTCCCCTGCTACACAACTCATGTGTCACTGTTCATGCTTGACCACATCAACGATTTGGATGCATTGGCTTGCTCCCAAAGCTATTTTGGACGTCCATGATCACTTGTAACCTGCTGGCATGCACAAGACTCCAACAATTCACATGAGACGATTTTAAAAAGGGCATCAAAGGAGCATAAACTCAAGATTCCTCAAGGGCACTTTAGAGATTTCAGAAACTAGGGTTTTACCATCTAGATTATTCTATAGCTTAGTATATAAGGGTGTCGCATGTGAACCCTTACTCTTGTTCCAGTTTTTAGCATTTTTCATCTTGTAATTCCTTTTTTAAATTAATGAAGTTTGGTGTTTGTTAAATACAAGTGTAATTCCTTTTATTAAGTTTAAAAAGTTTGTGTGTTGTGTTAAATGCTAAGGCTGAGTTCCATTTAAAATTGTGAAGGAATTGTGTGTTTTAAGTTTTAGTTTTCAAAGGGTTTTGAAAAGGTCTTGATTTCAGAAAGTCCAAGAGTTTGAGAAGTGAAAGTGGATCATTCTCCTGGATTTTGTGTTATTATTCTTGTTTTGAGAAGAGTTAAAGGTTTTACGGATTTTTGAAAAGGTTTAAGAGGTTTTCAGAAAATCAGAAAAGTGTATTTTTCTTGTGTGTTTTGTTCTTGATTTGCAGGATTGTTGTTGATTAAGTTCAGCATAGGCCCGGGCCTATAAGGAGGTGCTTTTTCAACCACAAGGGACTTGGATGTAAGTCCCTTAGGTAAAAATCCTTTTCCCTTTTTAATTTTTCAGTTTTGATGGTGATTTAAGTGATTTTGGTGAATATTGATTATAAGGTGTTTTTATGTGTTTGAATGAGGTTATTTGGTAATGTATGCATGCTAGATGCTTATGAAATCAGTTTGAGTATATTTTGATTGGACTTTGTTTGAAAAATTTTGATATAAGTTTTTAAAGGGGTGTTTGGGTTTGCACTTTATTGAGTTTCATTGATTCATTTTTGGTGCTTAAACCATTTATACATCACTTGTTAGGGTAGTTTAGTTTGTATGTTAGTATAGGTATTCATTTGAATAAGTTTTAAACACAAATGTATGCTTAAACTTTGAAACTTAGCTAAAAAATCAGTAAACTGCCTTAAGTGATTGTTTTTGTGAAACTTGTGCTTGATTCTTGATAATCTGCTTGTTTATAGGCTTAGGAAGGGTTTGCAATTGCTTGTGTATCATCTAGTTGGATTGTATACCTAATCTTGAAGCTTAAAATTCATGTTTGTGCCTTTAAAATCAGCTAGATCATCTCAGACCTAGCCAATTGCATCAGCAACCTTGATTGATCATTTGAGCTTAATTGGAGTGTTGATTTGCTTGTTTCCTGTTTATTTGTGACTCCCTATACTCCAAAGAGTATAGGGGTGCCTTTGTTCCACAAAATTCACCACAAACAATCACACCAAGCTCCTCTTGGTTTCTATTAACACAAGTGAGAACTTCACTTGTTCATCAGTCACCAAGCCCAACTGGGCACGTTTTTTTGCTTAAAATTTGGCTTAATCTTGGTCATAATTAGATTGTGTTTGTGTTTTTGTGTTTATTAAAGGCTACTGTTTGAGTTTTAAAAGAAAGAAAAAAAAGAAAAATTTTGTAAAAAGCATACCCCGCCTGGACTCGAACACGCGACCTCCCGTTTGGAGGAGTAACGTGTTTACCAATGATCTAGATAGCTTTTTACGTTAGCATTTCATTTCATTACCTTCTTAACCCCTTTTTGATTTGTGCTTGTTTAAATAAGCCGTGGCCTTTTGGCTTATTTGTGGCTTATTGGATAAGTGTTTTTAGCTTATTTGATTTTTCCTAGGATATTTATAGGCTTTAGGATTTTTCTGTTTAAAAATATTATTTTTCCCATTATTCTTTTATTTATTAGGATTATTTTTAGTTTTAAATTTAGAAAGTAATTTAAAAATAGTAAACAGTAACTATAAAATACAAAAAAATAGTTTTTAAGTTTTAATTGATATTTTTGAGGTTTACATATCAAAAAGTTTTCAAAAACTTTAATTTTTAATTTTATTTAATTTTAGGGTTTTTAGACAACTTTAAAAATTAATATAAAATTAATTAAAAGGTTTTAGGAACTTTAATTTGCATTTTCTTCTTAGTTAGAATATTTAGGATTTTTGAGAATTCTTTTAGAATTTATTTAGGAACTTTTTATTTTTTGGAATATTTTATTATTATTTTATTAAAAAAAATTCAAAGTTTTATTTTTAACTTTTTTTCATTTTTCCTAGATTCTAGACATTAAATTAGGAACTTTTTCACTTTCCAATTAATTTGTAGGCTTTTCAATTAATTTTTAGAATTAATTTAAGATTTAATAGATTTAAATAGTTTTTAGGAGTTTAAAAATAGTTTAATTTGGTTTTAAAATTTTTAAAAATAGTTTTTAGCTTAATTAGGTCATTTTTGAGGTTTACAAACTATTAAATCTTGTTAAGGGCTTTTTAATATTTAAAAGTGATTTTTAGGGCTTTAATTAGCATTAAAAAGTCATTATTAAATTAATTAAAAGGTTTTGGCAAGTTTAGATTTTTTGTAAACTCTTAGAATATTATTGTGTATTTTTAGTAATTTTTAGGAATTTTTAGGTTAAAATTTTAAATTTTGTCGTTTTTTATGTTTCTACGTCTTAACTTTCTAGTAGTGTTTTTGCTTATTTTTCTATTTTTTCGTCTTCGTCATTTTCTCTTCTCTTTTCTTCTTATTAATAATCAAAAACAAATCAATCAAATCAATTCATTACACAACACACGTGCCTCCTCGAGAGAACGACCCCCATTAAGGGTCATAACTTGTGGTTTTCCTAAATCACTCGTTAACGCTTACCACTATTTTACCTCCTTTCCCTAAAGGTGTGTAAAAACAACTACATCATTTTTTGGCGCCGCTGCCGGGGAGGCGTGTTGTGTTTTGATTGAACAATTGTTGTTTTTTTATATTAGCCATAATAGTATTTGTATTAATAGCACTCTATTAATACGTATTATCGTTTTTCGGTTTTTGTGTGAATATTATTACTATATAGTATACGTAGAACAATAAATTCACAAGTACTCCAAATACGTGAGCAATCACAACCTTGATTCGGGATTTCATCACTCGATCATTGTATTCGAATCTCAAACCAAAGAAAAAAGGCAAAAATAGATAAATACTTTCGTGAAGCTTAATCTTGATAATACAAACTATAAGGTGGGTATAAGGCGGTTGTATTTCACGACCTAAAGGAAAAAGGCTCTTAAGTGCTTCGCGCCGCCTCGTTTCCTCCGCTTGCTTGTGTGTATTTGATTTTGAGAGTGAATCGAGGGTTTTGCCGCCCAAAGTATTATTACATATCATATATATTTTCTTGGTTTCTATTGATTAAACCCTCTTGAACGATTTGGTGTTCCACCATCGTTCTAAAGTCATCGAAGGCGTTCACTCCACGTGATCGTTTTCATTCCTTGAGGCCTTTTTAATCAAGAGATTTGATTAAGGAGGAGATTTGTGGACTCATTGTCTACTTAATACATTTCACCAATTTCCAAAAAAGTTAATACAATCAAAAATCACAAAAAAATTGAAAAACACAAAATACCAAAAAGAATCTTCTTTGCTCGTCTACACGTTGTACGTGACGTTTATGCTCACTCGTAATCAAGCAAAACGTGCACGTAGACGAAAGAACAAAACTCCCACTCCAACTCATTCTAGTGAGGAGTCTCCTATTGACGAACCCATTGTACGAGAAGAACCAACCATGGCGAATCGAACTATGATGGAGTTACTTCAAGCACCCACCGAGGGTTATGGAGAAGCTATTGTGATTCCCGCAATCCTTGCGGAGAATTTTGAGGTGAAAACGGGTTTGTTGTCGATGATCCAAAACAACAAATTCCGTGTTGATGAGAAGGACAATCCCCACAACCCAATCCGCCAATTTAATCGTCTTACCGCCACGTGCAAATTTAAGGATGTCTCGAATGACTCGATTAAGATGATGTTATTTCCGTATTCCTTAGCGGGGCCCGCTAAAATTTGGTTAGAGAAAGAGCCACCCAATTCTATATTGACGTGGAAGGATCTCGTTTCAAAGTTTGTGAACCAATTTTTTCCGCCCTCTAAGACTACGCATTTGAAAAATGAGATTTCTAAATTTTCACAAGAATCAAATGAAAGTTTTTCTACGGCTTGGAATAGGTTTAAGGAGATGTTACATGAATGTCCTCATCACGGTTTTTCCGATTTGCACCAAATCGACACGTTTTACAATGGGCTTAACGATCATGAAAGAGATTATTTAAATGCCGCCGCGGGTGGTAATTTTTTGTGTAAAACGGTTGAAGAAGCTTTGGTCATAATTGAGAATAGGTCTAAGGTTTATAGCCCTCGTCACACACCGAGTGTTGCAAAAAAGGGTCTCATCATCGTCTCAAAGTATCAATGCTTTACATGATGAAGCTAATGAAGAAAATCGGTTTTTCGATAGGTTTTCGACTCTCATGTCCCATTGGAAGGCCCAAGAAGCTTCCAATTCCGCTTCGGTCAAAGCGGTTTCTAAAAGTTGTTTGTCGTGTGGGGGAGCTCATGATCTTTCCGAGTGCATTACTAATAAGTGTGAAAACACTTATCCTTTTACCACTTATTTCCAATAATAACAAGACCAAAACGTGTGATTTATGTCGTAAAAGTCGGAATTATGCGTGGTTTGTGTTTGTATTGTGTTTTAGGACCAAAATATGAAAAAGGAAGAAAACACGGGCTTTCACGGGCTTTTATTGAAGAAAAACGGGAAAAGACGAAGTCAAAAGATCAAGAGTGCAAAAAGAACGGAAGTCCAAGGCCTATTCTGAAGATTTATCGAAGAAAAAGTCAAAAGACGAAAGTTTAACGAAGTCGAAGAACTTAAGTCTAATAGAAGAAGAAAATTAAAAGACAAGTTCAAATCCCGAGACGACAAAGACGAAGAATTAAAGTCGAGTCGAGAATACGTGAAGAAAGCAAGAAAGAAGATGCAACACATGCACTCCTTCCACCTTCCCTATAAATACCCTCCTAATTGTCATTAGGAGGGTGGTTAGAGTTTTTAGTTAATTTTTCACTTTTTAGTTTTTAGAGAGAGAAAGTCTTAAACTTTCTCTCACTAGTTCATCTTTTTCTTTTAATCTTTCAAGATTAAACACTTTTGTATTGCTTATTTCATTAATCAAAGTCCTATTTTAAGCTTTTATTTCTTAATCTCATTCTACTTTTCTTTGATTTAAGATTGATTTTGGTGCGATTATCATGTGATCCGTGTTGTTCTAATTGATTTCGTGCTTAAAAGTTAATCTTTTGATCATTTTATAAGTTTTCATTTGATTAAGCTTTAAGACTTTTGTGCTTATTGGCTTATTTTTATTATTAGCTTATTTTTCTTATTAAAAAGTTTTATTAAAAAGTTTATGTTTTTATTGTTTGATCTAAAAAGTTGCTTGATTTCGAGTTAGATAAGTTGATTAAAGTGCTTATTTGATTCGGTTAAGTATTTGGATTGATAAGTTTTGGATTTTAGCTTATTGAACTTAGCTTATTTCCTTGCTTTCCAAAATCACACAATTTTCGGAAAGGGTGGTAAAGCCCCTTTCCGATTGGTTTTTCCGACCGGGTATCCCCTCCTAACCGATTCCCTTTATTTTCGGAAAGGGTGGTAAAACCCCTTTCCGATTGGTCTGCATTCCGACAGGTGGAAGTAACACATTCCGATTGTGTTAGTTCTTCCATTATTCCGATCGTGGTCAAGCTTCGTATTCCGATTGGAGCTTTTGAGTGACATTCCGATTGGAGTGTTTTGCATGAATTCCGATTTGCCCTCCTTTTCGATCATTCCGATTGGTGGTCCTTGTCCCATATTCCGATTAGTCCAATTTGTTACATTCCGATTGTCCCTTTGCTTTGATATTCCGATTACCTCCACTCTTCCACCTACATTCCGATCTACCGATCGGAACACATTCCGATCGGGAGCCCTTTTGGCTTGTTTTGGTTTCTTTCGATATAACTTTCTTATAGTATCTTTTATTTTTCTAAAAAATTTTCCAAGTGTTAGTTTTATTTAGTGAGTTAGTTCTTTTCCATTTTACCTTTAAGTTTATATGCATTTATTTTTACTCGTCATTCAAATTAATCTTTTAACTTCCATTTTACTCAACGACACTTTAATTACTTGCAAATAGTTTAAAACAAACCAAACCATTCCCTTGATTCACCAAAAGACAATTGAGTCGCACTTAAGACCGGTTTTCAATTCGAAAAGATTCGGACGATAATATTTTATACCTAGCCAAAAGCGAAGTATTAAATGGCGCCGCTGCCGGCTCTTTTCGTTAAGATAAACGGTTTCTAGTGAGAGACGCATTGAATTTTGGGATCCGTTCTTTGAACGTTATTTTCATTGCTATAAAAATTTCCAAAAATCCATAAAAAATATAAAACTCTTCAAAAATACAAAAACATTAAAAAACCTGTAAAAAACCAAAAATATTATATAGATATTCTCTTTGTGTATATTTTTCTTCTGCAGGTGCATGCGTACTAGATCTACGAACTATTCTGAGCCCGAGAATCGTGAAGATTTAGATATGGCTGGTGTTAATAACAACAATAATCACCCACCTCAAAACAATTTGAATAATAACAACAACAACAACAATGTCCTTCTACCTGACTTACGAACCATGGAGGAATTGTGCCAACCCACCATGAATGGACGCGGAGGCCCGATTGCGCCAATGCACGTCACGGCTCAGGAGTTTTCGTTGAAGCATCACATGATACAACAAGTGAAAACGAACCCGTTTCGTGGAATTCCGGATGATGATGCCAACAAACACCTCGACAAATTCATTACCATTACCCAAAGCATGAAGTGCCCCGGTGTTTCTATGGATGACCTTCGCCTTCAACTTTTTCCACACTCGCTTTCTCACCATGCCGAAAAATGGTTTGACCGTCTTCCTAAGAATTCTATTCATACGTGGAACGACATGAGTCAACGCTTTTTATCGCGCTACTTTCCCCCATCCATGGTCACTAGCCTTCGTAACCAAATCAGTGGATTTATGCAAGAGAATGATGAATCGCTTTTTGATGCTTGGGAACGCTACAATGATTTGATCGACCGCTGTCCTAATCACAATATGCTCCCCGTCACTCTCATTGACACCTTCTACAATGGTCTCACCTTTCGTGATCGTGACACGATCAATGCCGCCGCCGGTGGTACTTTTATGAAAAGGAGACCGGAGGAGTGCCGAGAGTTGATCAAAAACATGACTACTCACCACAAGAATTGGGATTCATCCGCATCCTCAAGATCTAACTCGAGAGTCAATGTTTCTTCTACTACCTCCAATCCTGAAATGTCTGAAATTTCTCGACAACTCGCTGAAATGAACAAGAATTTCATGGCCATGGCCACAAACCACTTTCAACAAGCTAAAGCCGTTGCTATTTCTTGTGACACATGTGGTGGCCCTCACTCTTATAATGATTGTCCTTCTACCCAAAGCAATTATTCTGAAAATGTTAACGCAGCATATGGTACTTATCCTACGGGAGGCTATCAAGCCCGCCCTCAAGGAGACCGTGGCTTGCTAAGTTATCGTTCCAACAATTATCTTGCTCCTCCTGGTTTCCCTCCTGCAAACCAAAACCAACAACAAAGCTACAACCGAAACAACCAATCCCAAACTCGTGCTCAAAATCAATATCAATCCCAAAGAAACCCATACCCAACTCAAGGAAATTCTCAAGCTTACCAAGCTCCACCTCTCAATCAACCGATGGCCGTAAACCAAGACATCGAGACGTTCATGAAGACTAATCGTGAGATGGTGACGAATCTTCAGAGTCAATTTGTCAACTTGAAGAATGACATGGTGAAACAAGGGAGCGATATTCGAGCCGAGCTAAGGAATGATATGGCCAAACACAGCAATGATATTAATGCCAACATGCAAAACTCTTTTAACAATCAAGCTCTTCACCTTTGTGATATGATTGGTTCGCTCATCCAAAGTAATCAACCCTCTTCTTCGGGTACTCTTCCGAGTAATACCGTTGCGAATCCAAGAGGGGAGATGAAAGCAATCACCACTCGAAGTGGAAAAGGTTATATGGAACCCGAGCTTCCTACACCTCCACCCGTGATTGTGACCAAGGAAAAAGAGCAACCTTCCCCACCTCCTTCACCTTCTATCCCCATTTCCCCACCACCCGTGGTTGTGAGTGATCCTATTCCTTTAAAGCCTTCTTCTTCATCCAATATACCTTACCCTTCAAGGTTGAGGAAAGAGAAGCAAAAGAGCAAGGATGATATTCAAGTTTCAAACTTTCTAAAAATGTTTAAACAATTGAATTTTAACATCTCCTTTGCCGAGGCTCTCGCTCACATGCCCAAATACGCTAAGATGTTTAAAGATCTTTTAAGTGATAAAGAAAAGCTTCTTGACATTGCTCAGACCCAACTTAATGAGAACTGCTCCACATTGCTCTTAAGGAAATTGCCCACCAAACTTGGTGATCCGGGTCGCTTCTTGATTCCTTGCAACTTCCCGGGAGTAGAGAATTGCATGGCCCTAGCCGATCTAGGTGCTAGTATAAACTTAATGCCTTTAAGTGTTTGGAAGCAATTATCTCTCCCCGAGCTAGTCCCCACCAAAATGACTTTGGAATTAGCAAATCGTACGGTCTCTTATCCAGTGGGGATAGCCGAAGATGTCTTTGTTGGCGTCGACAAGTTCACCTTCCCGGCGGATTTTGTTTTCGTTGACTACGAGATGGATCCCCGTGTTCCATTAATTGTTGGACGTCCATTTCTGAGGACCGGTCGCACTCTTATTGATGTAGCCGCAGGCGAAATAATCATAAGAGTTGGTGACGACAAAATTGTCTTCAACATGGGTAAGATTTCTCAGCAACCTTATTCGTATGAGAGTGTTAATGCTATTGATGTTCTCGATGAGGCTTGTGAAGAACATTTTCATGATGCTTGCAAAAGTACTCTTTCTTCTCTACCTAATGTTGAGACCGTTGCCTCAATTGCTCCAGCATTGACTCCTTTTGGAGAAAGTGACTTGGATAATTTCGAAGCTAGTTTGGGTCCTCTCGATATTAAGTATGATAATTTGTCCACCAATTGGGATGAAGACATTAGTACTATTGAGAGACTTCTCAATGAGGACCCATTCTCTCCTCCTGCTCCTAAAGAGGTGACTAATGATGATCCATTGTTAGTTTCACCATCTATTGAGAATCCTCCTACTCTTGAGCTTAAGGACCTTCCTCCTCATCTTGAGTACGTTTTTCTGGAAGACAACGAGAAGCTACCGGTCATCATCGCAAAGGATCTGAAAGAAGACGAAAAAGAACGCCTTGTCGCTGTGTTGAAGAAGCATAAACGCGCTATCGCTTGGAAAATCTCCGACATCCGTGGAATTGATCCTCATTTCTGCACACATAAAATTCTCATGGAGGACGACTTTAAGCCCACAATTCAAAGTCAACGAAGGGTGAATCCTAAAATACATGAAGTCATCAAAAAAGAGGTTATCAAACTTCTTGATGCGGGTATGATTTACCCTATTTCGGATTCACCGTGGGTTAGTCCAGTCCATTGTGTGCCTAAGAAAGGTGGTATCACCGTTGTGCCCAATGCAAACAACGAGTTGATTCCTACCCGTCTCGTTACTGGGTGGAGAGTTTGTATAGACTACCGCAAACTCAATGATGCCACGAGAAAGGATCATTTCCCTCTACCTTTTATGGACCAAATGCTTGAACGTTTAGCTGGTAATGAATATTACTGCTTTCTGGATGGTTTCTCGGGTTATTTTCAAATACCCATCGATCCTCAAGATCAAAAGAAAAAAACATTCACTTGTCCCTACGGCACATTTGCTTATAAAAGAATGCCTTTTGGCTTATGCAATGCCCCCGGGACTTTCCAAAGGTGCATGTTGGCTATCTTCCATGACATGGTTGAGCAAACCATGGAAGTCTTCATGGATGATTTCTCGGTCTTCGGGGATTCCTTCTCTTCCTGCCTTGCCAATTTGGAACGTATGCTTAAGCGGTGCGAAGACACTCGCCTTGTTCTGAATTGGGAAAAATGCCATTTTATGGTAAAAGAAGGCATTGTGCTAGGACACAAAATCTCTAAAGCCGGTCTTGAAGTCGACCGTGCTAAAGTAGATGTCATAGCCAAATTACCTCCACCTTCAACTGTGAAGGGTGTGAGAAGCTTTCTGGGTCATGTGGGCTTCTATCGTTGATTCATTCAAGATTTCTCTAAAATCGCTCGCCCGATGACCCACCTCTTGGAAAAAGATACTCCTTTTATCTTTTCTAAAGAGTGTCTCGAAGCCTTCAATCTTCTAAAGGATAAGCTAACTAAGGCACCGGTCTTGGTTACCCCAAATTGGGAGCTGCCTTTTGAATTGATGTGCGATGCTAGCGACTTTGCTATTGGTGCGGTTTTGGGCCAAAGAGTGAATAAACATTTCCAACCAATCCACTACGCTAGCAAAACAATGACGGGGGCTCAATTGCATTATACGACAACCGAAAAAGAGCTTTTAGCTGTTGTCTATGCTTTTGAGAAATTTCGCCCCTATCTTGTTTTATCCACCACCATCGTATACACGGACCATTCCGCGTTGAAGTACTTGATGACTAAGAACGATTCTAAGCCAAGACTTCTTCGCTGGGTTTTGCTCCTTCAAGAATTCAACATTGAAATTCGTGACAAGAAGGGAGCCGAAAACCTGGCCGCGGATCATCTGAGCAGACTTGAGGATCCATATCAGGGGGATCATCCGAACAAAGAGATCAATGACTCTTTCCCCCTGGAGACTCTAATGTCTATAAATCTCAATCTTGATGGCACCCCGTGGTTTGCGGACATTGCAAACTACTTAGCGGGTGGTATTCTCATCCAAGGGTTAACATCCCAACAAAAGAAGAAGTTCTTGAACGATGTTAAGACTTACTTTTGGGATGACCCTTATCTATTCAAACAGTGTGCTGATCTGATTATTCGTCGTTGTGTTGACGGACCGGCAGCTTTTGACATCCTTCAAGCTTGCCACAAAGGACCCACCGATGGTCACTTTGGTCCCAACTACACCGCTAAGAAAGTGTTTGATTCTGGATTCTACTGGCCCACCATTTATCGTGACGCTCACGAAATGGTTAAGCATTGTGATGCTTGCCAACGTCAAGGCAAGATCACACATAAGGATGAGATGCCTCAAAATTTCATACAGGAATGTGAAATCTTTGATGTATGGGGCATCGACTTTATGGGGCCATTTCCATCCTCCAAAGGGAACAAGTACATCCTCGTCGTTGTCGACTACGTCTCTAAATGGGTTGAAGCTAAGGCTCTTCCTACGAATGATGCGAGGGTGGTTGTGAACTTTTTGAAGAAGCTTTTCGCTCGATTTGGCGTTCCTCGTGCTATCATCAGTGACCGCGGGACTCATTTTTGCAACGATCAATTTGCACGAGTCATGGCAAAGTATGGTGTCAATCACCGTCTTTCCACCGCCTATCATCCCCAAACCAATGGGCAAGCCGAAATTTCCAATCGTGGCTTGAAGAGAATTTTGGAGCGAACTGTGGGAGAGCATCGTGCCGCGTGGGCCGATAAGTTAGATGATGCTCTGTGGGCTTTCCGTACTGCCTACAAGACCCCGATCGGTTGTACGCCCTATCGTCTTGTGTACGGGAAAGCCTGCCACCTACCCATCGAGCTGGAACACAAGGCGCACTGGGCCTTGAAGTGGGCTAACTTCGACATCATCAAAGCCGGTGATCATCGCAAGGTTCAACTCAACGAGCTAAATGAACTGAGGAATGAAGCTTATGAGAACTCGCTTATCTACAAGGAGAAGACGAAGATGATCCACGATGCTAAAATCAAGAACCGATAGTTCCACATTGGTGATCAAGTTTTACTCTTTAACTCTCGGTTAAAGATCTTCTCTGGCAAGCTGAAGAGCCGCTGGACTGGTCCATTCACCGTCGCCAAAGTTTTTCCGTATGGGACCATTGAGCTTTCTCAGCCGAATGGGCCCAATTTCAAGGTGAATGGCCAGCGTCTGAAGCTGTACTTTGGTGAGGACATCTCTCAGGAGATGATTCCATCCCTCACCACGTTCCCCATGAACTAAAATTGGGTCGAGTCAGGCTCATGACTCGGTGAACAAAAACAAGCGCTTCTCGGGAGGCAACCCGTGTTCTATCCTTTTATGCTTTCATAATAAGTGTAGGGGGAGCCCCGCATATGTTTGTTGTCTTGTTTCTTGTGCTGTGCAGGGATTTAAGCTTCAGAGAGCATCTTGATGACTTTTGACGACCCGTGATACCATGTTTCCCATCTTCCCGGTTCTATCCTAAACTCTTGTGATTCAATATTTCATATTCTATATGTTCACATTGAATTCACTTTAGTTGTCCTTTCCTTAGCAAGATTTAAACAAAGTGCATAATGTCATAAGTGTAGGGGAGTTTACTCCCACATGCTTAAACATTGAGGACAATGTTTATCTCAAGTGTAGGGGGGACTTCTATCGAAGTAAGTGGTCTTTTCCATGAAATTGCCCTCATTTTAACCGGAAAATTTGATTTTTCGACATTTTTCAAAATTTTTAATCTATTTTGGCCTAGTAGTATAGTTGTATTTGCCTTTGTTATGTTTATTTTCTCTCCATTGCTAGAATAGTTTTTCAATAAAGTGGTTTTAGATTTTTCTTAGTCGTGAACATTTTGACTCAACCCGAGTTTACTTACCTAAGTTTACTCTAGCTAGTATCCTTAACATGTTTAAGTCAAGTTTTGCTAGGCTTTTATATAGGGAGCTATAAAACGCGAAAGTCTTAACTCTCACGGGTTAAGAACAAGAACTTTTCGCAAGTTCCTATAATCGATCCTAGAGAGTCGTTTATCAAAGGAACTTTAGAACGCGATTTCTAAACTTGAAAAAGTCTAAGAATTTGCAAGATCCTATAGGCGACTCGAAAACCCAAAACTTTGATTTAATAGGCTAAGCATCCACGAGTCTCATTCCTTGAGATTTTTAAACTGTGGAGAACGAGAGATGATAGAGCCAATTATAAGTTCGGTATTCTTTCGTGAGTTTATGTGAGTTAATTATGAGCCTATCCTCCCTCCGCTTGTTAACAAATTAATCTGCTAATAAATAAGGTTGTACGATTTAAAAGGTTACTTAGCTTCTAGCCTCAGATCGTTTAAAAGTTGCTCGGTAATGACGAGAGTTCATAGCCAAGGCATAACTTATGAAGCGGGGCGCGAAGATTGGCGAGTCCGAAAAGGCCCTAACAAGGCATGAGGGCTACATTTTGTTGCTAAAGATCCAAAAGTGATGTGAAGAATCATTTATCAAAAATTAATATGAAGGATCAAGACACACGACGAAAAGCAAGAACTCCCCAAAAGTCATGGAGAAGTCTATCCGAAAAGACCCTAACAAGGTATGAGGATAAATAGATCCAAGTCCTAAAAGGAGGCGGATCGTTGTATATCAAAGTCCAAAATAAAGATTGGAGAAAAATGAAGAAGTCGTGGTCCAAAGATGAAGAATCTCTCAAAAACTTCAAGTGAAGAAATTTCTATTATGAAGAGAAGACCATAATTTCAAGAACGTCTCTCGAAGATTCGAAGTATGAAGTCGCTGCCAAATATCGGCCCGAGAAAGGTCTCAAATCGCGAACCAAGTTATGCCAAGATATGAACTTTCTGATATCCCGAGAAGCAGTTTTAAAAGATTTGGTCCTTTAGCTAACTATTGATTAAATTGTTCACCTTATTTTCGGACTAAATAACTATCGAAATAAGTCAAACAATGCATCCTCGTGATCATTCAAGACAAAAATAAAATATAAGAGAAACACCTAGGAATAAGGGAGTCTAAGTGAATAATTGGCCCACATGAGTTCGTGATAGTTTGCTAACTTATAATAACAATGATCTCGTTTTTAAGCTTGGTATGGGGAACGTGAAACTTGAGGATGATAAACGTTCATGGCCGCCAAAACCCAATGTAAGTTTTTAATTTCTTAACTTATTTATATCTTTATGTTTAGTATTTAATAAAGGCCCAGGTGGGTTATTTATGATGGAAAATGTAAACCGTGCTTTAAAATTAATGCATTGCATGAGGGCATTGCAATGGTCAAGTGTAGGGGATTTAATAAGTGTGAAAACACTTATCCTTTTACCACTTATTTCCAATAATAACAAGACCAAAACGTGTGATTTATGTCGTAAAAGTCGGAATTATGCGTGGTTTGTGTTTGTATTGTGTTTTAGGACCAAAATATGAAAAAGGAAGAAAACACGGGCTTTCACGGGCTTTTATTGAAGAAAAACGGGAAAAGACGAAGTCAAAAGATCAAGAGTGCAAAAAGAACGGAAGTCCAAGGCCTATTCTGAAGATTTATCGAAGAAAAAGTCAAAAGACGGAAGTTTAACGAAGTCGAAGAACTTAAGTCAAATAGAAGAAGAAAATTAAAAGACAAGTTCAAATCCCGAGACGACAAAGACGAAGAATTAAAGTCGAGTCGAGAAAACGTGAAGAAAGCAAGAAAGAAGATGCAACACATGCACTCCTTCCACCTTCCCTATAAATACCCTCCTAATAGTCATTAGGAGGGTGGTTAGAGTTTTTAGTTAATTTTTCACTTTTTAGTTTTTAGAGAGAGAAAGTCTTAAACTTTCTCTCACTAGTTCATCTTTTTCTTTTAATCTTTCAAGATTAAACACTTTTGTATTGCTTATTTCATTAATCAAAGTCCTATTTTAAGCTTTTATTTCTTAATCTCATTCTACTTTTCTTTGATTTAAGATTGATTTTGGTGCGATTATCATGTGATCCGTGTTGTTCTAATTGATTTCGTGCTTAAAAGTTAATCTTTTGATCATTTTATAAGTTTTCATTTGATTAAGCTTTAAGACTTTTGTGCTTATTGGCTTATTTTTATGATTAGCTTATTTTTCTTATTAAAAAGTTTTATTAAAAAGTTTATGTTTTTATTGTTTGATCTAAAAAGTTGCTTGATTTCGAGTTAGATAAGTTGATTAAAGTGCTTATTTGATTCGGTTAAGTATTTGGATTGATAAGTTTTGGATTTTAGCTTATTGAACTTAGCTTATTCCTTGCTTTCCAAAATCACACAATTTTCGGAAAGGGTGGTAACGCCCCTTTCCGATTGGTTTTTCCGACCGGGTATCCCCTCCTAACCGATTCCCTTTATTTTCGGAAAGGGTGGTAAAACCCCTTTCCGATTGGTCTGCATTCCGACAGGTGGAAGTAACACATTCCGATTGTGTTAGTTCTTCCATTATTCCGATCGTGGTCAAGCTTCGTATTCCGATTGGAGCTTTTGAGTGACATTCCGATTGGAGTGTTTTGCATGAATTCCGATTTGCCCTCCTTTTCGATCATTCCGATTGGTGGTCCTTGTCCCATATTCCGATTAGTCCAATTTTTTACATTCCGATTGTCCCTTTGCTTTGATATTCCGATTACCTCCACTCTTCCACCTACATTCCGATCTACCGATCGGAACACATTCCGATCGGAAGCCCTTTTGGCTTGTTTTGGTTTCTTTCGATATAACTTTCTTATAGTATCTTTTATTTTTCTAAAAAATTTTCCAAGTGTTAGTTTTATTTAGTGAGTTAGTTCTTTTCCATTTTACCTTTAAGTTTATATGCATTTATTTTTACTCGTCATTCAAATTAATCTTTTAACTTCCATTTTACTCAACGACACTTTAATTACTTGCAAATAGTTTAAAACAAACCAAACCATTCCCTTGATTCACCAAAAGACAATTGAGTCGCACTTAAGACCGGTTTTCAATTCGAAAAGATTCGGACGATAATATTTTATACCTAGCCAAAAGCGAAGTATTAATTACCGCGGATGGTAACACTTCGAATGCTTTTGTAGCCACGGGAACTTATAACCAAATCGGTCAAGGTTCTCGTTCAAATCAAGCTCCACCAAATCAAAATGCTAATAATTATCGCAACAACAACCAAGGTGGAAATTACCAAGGAAATCAAAGAAATTATAACAAAGGTAATTACCAAAGTGGAAATGGGCAAATTTCAAACCAAAACCAAAACCGTGATTTTCAAAACAATGCCCAAGGCTTTCAAAATGATCACACCAAAAATCTTCAAGGAGAATTTTTGAATTATGCTAAGGCTAATGATGCTAAGTTTGACAACATGCAACGTGAAATGGTTAGCTTAAGATCCGAGTTGAAAAACGAGCTAAAAAACGAACTTGCTAATGAACTTAAAACTCATGCTAATAAAATGGAAGGAAATGTCACAAGACTCCAACAAAATCAACAAAAAATGGAGCAAGGACAACATGAGATTAAGCAAGAATTGTTAAAAGCGGATGCTAGGCAATCTAAGTTTGAAAACCGTATGGCTAAAATGTTTGAAGCTATCATGTGTAAGCCCTCTTCTTCAGGTGGTCTTCCTAGTGATACCATCGTGAACCCGAAAGGAGAATTGAAGGTTATTACTACTCGTAGTGGTAAAACTTTCAAAGAACCCATTTCTCGTCCAAGTACTTCTATGGAGAAGGAAAAAGAGAAAGAACCCGAGGTTGTGGTTAAAAAGGAGCAAATTACAAGCCCACGAAGTACCGCTCAAACCACACCTACGGTTGAACCAATACCCATTATGGAACCCGAGATTCCAAGGCCGATGCCTATGCCTAATTTGCCCCAACCCACACCACCTTTACCCTACCCATCAAGACGAGACAAGGAAAAGGAACAAGAACGAAATAATTATCAATTTGAACTCTTTATGAAAATGTTTCGTGACTTGCATTTTAATATAAGTTTTGCCGACGCCTTAGTCATGATGCCTCGATTTGCCGCGAACTTCAAAAGTATGTTGAATAACAAAGAGAAATTTTAAAAATCGTCTAGTTGTTCTTCGGTTTTTCTAAGCCGCATACCTCAAAAAGTCGGTGATCCTGGAAAGTTTTTAATCCCATGTGCTATCCAAGACATGGAAGAATGCTACGCCTTGGCCGATCTTGGTGCTAGTATTAATTTGATGCCTCTTGAGATTTTTAAATCGCTCAATCTTCCAAATCTCACTCCTTCAAGAATGTCAATCGAAATGGCCGATCATTCTACGATTCTAGCTTGTGGAGTTGCCGAGGACGTCTTTGTGAAAGTTGGAAAGTTCTACTATCCTGTAGACTTTATTGTTGTTGATATTCCCATCGATCCTAAAGTTCCGTTAATTTTAGGTCGATTTTTTTTGGATACCTCGAGAGCACTTATCGATGTGCATGCTAGAAAAATCACTCTTCGTTTCAATGAGGAAGAACTCGTCATTAATGCAACCCAAAACTCCACTCTTTCTCATGTTTATTCGATCACATCTTTGTACAATGTCAATCCCATCAAAAGCATTTGCAAAAAGATTTCAAATAGAGTTTTAGGAGTTGTTGATAAAAATGAAGTTCCGTCCCCTCCGCCGGTGGAGGTTAAGAGTGTTAAGCCTATGATTCCAATCTCGAGTGATTCTTTGGATGATGAATACGTTGATCCCGATGGGGAGGTTTTCTTTGTTGACAAAAGATTTGAAAACTTGCCACCACCTAAACCAAAAAGATTTCAAAATGTGAGAATTTTTAGTGTGACTAACATTGTTTTAGATACACCAAATATTTTTGACATAATCAAATCGGGTTTTCACAAG
The DNA here is from genome assembly GCA_025667525.1 of Glebionis coronaria. Classification (NCBI taxonomy): domain Eukaryota; kingdom Viridiplantae; phylum Streptophyta; class Magnoliopsida; order Asterales; family Asteraceae; genus Glebionis; species Glebionis coronaria. The sequence goes on along the minus strand of CM046882.1, from coordinate 166,249,866 downwards.
GAGAGTTTTAAAGATGAAAAAGGAAAAGATTTTGAATTTAATTTAAAAGATTTTTCTACAATTCTAACTCCGTCATCACCGTGTTTATTGAGTACTACAAGCTCGTCTTCCCCTTTTGACGATGCTTTGTGTGGACCTAGTATGGGGGAAGCCCCTTATGTTCCCTCCCTTTTCTCCACCGAGGACGAGATATTTGATCCTGGAATTGCTTATATAGGGAAATCTCGGTCTTCCACCGATGCAATAAATGGAAAATCTTTTCATTTGATTGGTGCGAGTCTACCTCGAGTAGCTCAATGTTATGACTTACCCATTGTCCCACCCTTCTATTTTTTCTCTCCTATTTTCTTCTACCCCATTGGGGTTTGTGTTGAAGAAGCATTGTTTCGTCTTTCATCCAAAAACGAGGACGCTATCTTTGACCCCGTTATACGTTTATCGGGTTTTTAAAGTACTCCACGTGCTTTTGGGCCTTTTTTATCATGTAAGCCCCACCAAAAACTGACCAAACCATGATTATCCCTAAGTGATCACATTTATGGGGATTCGAGTCGAGCTTTTGACTCGGTTATCAAAAACAAGGTGCATCGTGGGGGAGACCCATGCTTATCCATGTACATATTATTGCTTTCTAATTAGTGTAATGTGAGGGGATTTGTGCCCTTCCAACCTTTGTTTCGTGGTTGTTTGTGAATTGTGGTTTTTAGATCATGATCTTCACGATTGGAGCCTCTCGTGTTCGTTTATGGGAGCACTCGATCGTTTGCTTTGGAGACATTTCTCAATATCCATATGATATATCCTTTTATGTTCTAACCTTAGGTTTTTAGCACACTTCATAAACGGCTATAACTTATTGGTTACACCCTTTCCATGCTAGATTAGGCATTCGACTATGTCTCTAGTATGGGGGTGTTTGCACCCCTAGACTCGAAACATTGAGGACAATGTTTAACTTTAGTATGGGGGGTGAATAGATACTTGCCTTGCCAAACCTTCACGCTTTCCAAAGTTTATCGTTTTGTTATCATTTTTGTTGCAAAATAAGGCTAAAAATGGCCAAATTTTAAAATTTTTCTTGTTTTTCATAAGTGTTTGAAGACACGAATGTAGATTTTCCGATGGCGAGAATAAGAGTAATTTTTGACTCGACCGTGCGTGTTGAGCACTTAGCTTTGGTTCCTTAACTACACATTAGGCTAAGTCTCTTAAATGAGGACGAGAAATGATAGAGTTAATTATAAGTTACTATGCTAAACGTAGAGTACTCGTATTCTTTCAAAAACTCATGTGTTCTCGTTGTTTGCTTATTCTCCCTTCGCTTGTAAATATTTTTTGCTTAATAAATATTGACTTAGCGGTTTAGTTAGGATTGTTGGGTTTCTAGTCTTTTCTAGTAGCTTCCGTGTAATTAAATTGGGAAGACATTAAGGTATCGCCAGCGTCACGGTTTTGAAGTATTGGCAACCCGAATAATCGAAAGCTTCACCCAATAATAAGATTTCAAGTGCTCACCTAAATCAAGCAAACAATTTGAAGCCCCACAAGGCCTAAAATCTATGCAAAATTGAAAGTGAATCAAGCCTTAATCTTCGAAGCTTTAAAGATCCAAAATTCGCTTTAGCGTGAGGATATACGTCTTTGGCTAATAAAACCACCGATGAGGCGGATAATAAAAGGCAAGGCAAGACCGAAGTCATAATAAAAGCTTCATGGCGAAGTTTAATAAAAGATGGAGGTAAACCAAAGATAATAAGGCCCTTCCGTTAGGGGGCGTATAAAAGTCTTGGTAATAAGTCTCATGTTCAAAACCGTAATAAAACCGTGTTTATCGATTCTTCTTGTTGACTTAATTTTTTAACATCGTTGTCTATTAGGAGGGGTTATTGATTTGATGGTCTTAGTTACACCGTTAGGACTCTATTTTTAGACCTAAATCTCTATTATCGCATAAGTCAATGATGTATCCTCGTGATCATTTAAGACATAATAAAATATAAGAGATACAACTTAGGAATAATGGGAGAATAAGTACGTGATTAGGGCATATGAGTAGTGTTAGCATTACTAACTTATAATGACAATGATCTCGTTGCACGCTTGGCATGGAATTGGGGTGAAAATCGAGGACGACGAAATTATTTCTAACGAAGTATTCACGTGTTCTTATTCTATGAACCTAAACGTCCCATTTTGCGATGAAAATCATACATTATGTCTAAAACACAAGTAGTAGCAATAGTAGTGTAGCTAGTTTATCATTTCAATAAATTGAATAAAAATGAATTTTGGAGATGCTTCGATACTTTATTCTAGCATTGCGTGAGGGCACGGCAATGGTTTAGTATGGGGGAGGGTGAATAGATACTTTCCTTGCCAAACCTTCACGCTTTCCAAAGTTTATCGTTTTGTTATCGTTTTTGTTGCAAAATAAGGCTAAAAATGGCCAAATTTTAAAAGATTTCTTGTTTTTCATAAGTGTTTGAAGACACGAATGTAGATTTTCCGATGGCGAGAATAAGAGTAATTTTTGACTCGACCGTGCGTGTTGAGCACTTAGCTTTGGTTCCTTAACTACACATTAGGCTAAGTCTCTTAAATGAGGACGAGAAATGATAAAGTTAATTATAAGTTACTATGCTAAACGTAGAGTACTCGTATTCTTTCAAAAACTCATGTGTTCTCGTTGTTTGCTTATTCTCCCTTCGCTTGTAAATATTTTTTGCTTAATAAATATTGACTTAGCGGTTTAGTTAGGATTGTTGGGTTTCTAGTCTTTTCTAGTAGCTTCCGTGTAATTAAATTGGGAAGACATTAAGGTATCGCCAGCGTCACGGTTTTGAAGTATTTGCAACCCGAATAATCGAAAGCTTCACCCAATAATAAGATTTCAAGTGCTCACCTAAATCAAGAAAACAATTTGAAGCCCCACAAGGCCTAAAATCTATGCAAAATTGAAAGTGAATCAAGCCTTAATCTTCGAAGCTTTAAAGATCCAAAATTCGCTTTAGCGTGAGGATATACGTCTTTGGCTAATAAAACCACCGATGAGGCGGATAATAAAAGGCAAGGCAAGACCGAAGTCATAATAAAAGCTTAATGGCGAAGTTTAATAAAAGATGGAGGTAAACCAAAGATAATAAGGCCCTTCCGTTAGGGGGCGTATAAAAGTCTTGGTAATAAGTCTCATGTTCAAAACCGTTATAAAACCGTGTTTATCGATTCTTCTTGTTGACTTAATTTTTTAACATCGTTGTCTATTAGGAGGGGTTATTGATTTGATGGTCTTAGTTACACCGTTAGGACTCTATTTTTAGACCTAAATCTCTATTATCGCATAAGTCAATGATGTATCCTCGTGATCATTTAAGACATAATAAAATATAAGAGATACAACTTAGGAGTAATGGGAGAATAAGTACGTGATTAGGGCATATGAGTAGTGTTAGCATTACTAACTTATAATGACAATGATCTCGTTGCACGCTTGGCATGGAATTGGGCTGAAAATCGAGGACGACGAAATTATTTCTAACGAAGCATTCACGTGTTCTTATTCTATGAAACTAAACGTCCCATTTTGCGATGAAAATCATACATTATGTCTAAAACACAAGTAGTAGCAATAGTAGTGTAGCTAGTTTATCATTTCAATACATTGAATAAAAATGAATTTTGGAGATGCTTCGATACTTTATTCTAGCATTGCGTGAGGGCACGGCAATGGTTTAGTATGGGGGAGTGATGAGACTGCTTTTATACATGGTCTCATCGTCCAAATCGGGCTTAAAATCAATTAAATATCATAAAATATGCCAAATATATGCTCGTGTTTGTTACTTGTGTATTTTTAGGTACGGATATTGAGGAATTGGCAAAAGATCACAAGAATCATTCAAAAACGAACACGGGAAACGAAGCCGCACAATGAACCGGGCCCAAGTTTGGAAAATTGCAAAATGACCCTTGAAGAATTGAAGATTGGCAACTTTGGTCCCTCATCTTTGAAGAACTTGTTACAATTGACCCTCCAAATGTCAATTGTACAAGAATGGACCTTGATGTTTGAAGATACTACAAGATCAGCCCTTGAAATATCAAGAATATGCATTTAAGGCCCTTGGATAAAATTTTGGAAGTTGTTGTGCCAAATTTGACAAGATGGTAAAAGTTGATAAGTGCAAATGAGGCGTTGACAGCTTTAAAAACAAAGTGGAAGAATGGTGAAACATGAGGGGGTCAACCTGCCAACCAAACAAACTCTCCCACCCAACCAGCACTTGCCACCTCATCAGTACCCACCCAATAACCCATAAACCCGACCCTACCCACTATCACACCCGGTTTATTAAAGAAACCCAAGTCAAACTTTCCCCAGTCAAACCCCCACTAATCTCTTTTCCCACTAAAACAATTTTTTAAAATCAGTTAATACCCAAAATGGATTAAATCCATTTCTAAATCCCCCAAGAACCCTAACCACCCCAGATTTAATTACCCTCATTTCTTACCTAAACCCTAATTAACCATAGGGGTTTTACTCTTTACCCCACACCCAACATACCCCACAACCCAGAAAACGACCTATCATTCCATTGTCCCCTCCCCTGCTACACAACTCACGTGTCACTGTTCATGCTTGACCACATCAACGATTTAGATGCATTGGCTTGCTCCCAAAGCTATTTTGGACGTCCATGATCACTTGTAACCTGCTGGCATGCACAAGACTCCAACAATTCACATGAGACGATTTTAAAAAGGGCATCAAAGGAGCATAAACTCAAGATTCCTCAAGGGCACTTTAGAGATTTCAGAAACTAGGGTTTTACCATCTAGATTATTCTATAGCTTAGTATATAAGGGTGTCGCATGTGAACCCTTACTCTTGTTCCAATTTTTAGCATTTTTCATCTTGTAATTCCTTTTTTAAATTAATGAAGTTTGGTGTTTGTTAAATACAAGTGTAATTCCTTTTATTAAGTTTAAAAAGTTTGTGTGTTGTGTTAAATGCTAAGGCTGAGTTCCATTTAAAATTGTGAAGGAATTGTGTGTTTTAAGTTTCAGTTTTCAAAGGGTTTTGAAAAGGTCTTGATTTCAGAAAGTCCAAGAGTTTGAGAAGTGAAAGTGGATCATTCTCCTGGATTTTGTGTTATTATTCTTGTTTTGAGAAGAGTTAAAGGTTTTAAGGATTTTTGAAAAGGTTTAAGAGGTTTTCAGAAAATCAGAAAAGTGTATTTTTCTTGTGTGTTTTGTTCTTGATTTGCAGGATTGTTGTTGATTAAGTTCAGCATAGGCCCGGGCCTATAAGGAGGTGGTTTTTCAACCACAAGGGACTTGGATGTAAGTCCCTTAGGTAAAAATCCTTTTCCCTTTTTAATTTTTCAGTTTTGATGGTGATTTAAGTGATCTTGGTGAATATTGATTATAAGGTGTTTTTATGTGTTTGAATGAGGTTATTTGGTAATGTATGCATGCTAGATGCTTATGAAATCAGTTTGAGTATATTTTGATTGGACTTTGTTTGAAAATTTTTGATATAAGTTTTTAAAGGGGTGTTTGGGTTTGCACTTTATTGAGTTTAATTGATTCATTTTTGGTGCTTAAACCTGTTATACATCACTTGTTAGGGTAGTTTAGTTTGTATGTTAGTATAGGTATTCATTTGAATAAGTTTTAAACACAAATGTATGCTTAAACTTTGAAACTTAGCTAAAAAAATCAGTAAACTGCCTTAAGTGATTGTTTTTGTGAAACTTGTGCTTGATTCTTGATAATCTGCTTGTTTATAGGCTTAGGAAGGGTTTGCAATTGCTTGTGTATCATCTAGTTGGATTGCATGCCTAATCTTGAACCTTAAAATTCATGTTTGTGCCTTAAAAATCAGCTAGATCATCTCAGACCTAGCCAATTGCATCAGCAACCTTGATTGATCATTTGAGCTTAATTGGAGTGTTGATTTGCTTGTTTCCTGTTTATTTGTGACTCCCTATACTCCAAAGAGTATAGGGGTGCCTTTGTTCCACAAAATTCACCACAAACAATCACACCAAGCTCCTCTTGGTTTCTATTAACACAAGTGAGAACTTCACTTGTTCATCAGTCACCAATCCCAACTGGGCACGTTTTTTTGCTTACAATTTGGCTTAATCTTGGTCATAATTAGATTGTGTTTGTGTTTTTGTGTTTATTAAAGGCTACTGTTTGAGTTTTAAAAGAAAGAAAAAAAAGAAAAATTTTGTAAAAAGCATACCCCGCCTGGACTCGAACACGCGACCTCCCGTTTGGAGGAGTAACGTGTTTACCAATGATCTAGATAGCTTTTTACGTTAGCATTTCATTTCATTACCTTCTTAACCCCTTTTTGATTTGTGCTTGTTTAAATAAGCCGTGGCCTTTTGGCTTATTTGTGGCTTATTGGATAAGTGTTTTTAGCTTATTTGATTTTTCCTAGGATATTTATAGGCTTTAGGATTTTTCTGTTTAAAAATATTATTTTTCCCATTATTCTTTTATTTATTAGGATTATTTTTAGTTTTAAATTTAGAAAGTAATTTAAAAATAGTAAACAGTAACTATAAAATACAAAAAAATAGTTTTTAAGTTTTAATTGATATTTTTGAGGTTTACATATCAAAAAGTTTTCAAAAACTTTAATTTTTAATTTTATTTAATTTTAGGATTTTTAGACAACTTTAAAAATTAATATAAAATTAATTAAAAGGTTTTAGGAACTTTAATTTGCATTTTCTTCTTAGTTAGAATATTTAGGATTTTTGAGAATTTTTTAGAATTTATTTAGGAACTTTTTATTTTTTGGAATATTTTATTATTATTTTATTAAGAAAAATTCAAAGTTTTATTTTTAACTTTTTTTCATTTTTCCTAGATTCTAGACATTAAATTAGGAACTTTTTCACTTTCCAATTAATTTTTAGGCTTTTCAATTAATTTTTAGAATTAATTTAAAATTTAATAGATTTTAATAGTTTTTAGGAGTTTAAAAATAGTTTAATTTGGTTTTAAAATTTTTAAAAATAGTTTTTAGCTTAATTAGGTCATTTTTGAGGTCTACAAACTATTAAATCTTGTTTAGGGCTTTTTAATATTTAAAAGTGATTTTTAGGGCTTTAATTAGCATTAAAAAGTCATTATTAAATTAATTAAAAGGTTTTGGCAAGTTTAGATTTTTTGTAAACTCTTAGAATATTATTGTTGATTTTTAGTAATTTTTAGGAATTTTTAGGTTAAAATTTTAAATTTTGTCGTTTTTTACGTTTCTACGTCTTAACTTTCTAGTAGTGTTTTTGCCTATTTTTCTATTTTTCGTCTTCGTCATTTTCTCTTCTCTTTTCTTCTTATTAATAATCAAAAACAAATCAATCAAATCAATTCATTACACAACACACGTGCCTCCTCGAGAGAACGATCCCCATTAAGGGTCATAACTTGTGGTTTTCCTAAATCACTCGTTAACGCTTACCACTATTTTACCTCCTTTCCCTAAAGGTGTGTAAAAACAACTACATCACTTTTCATGTCAATTTAAATACATTGTCTTGCACTTTTAATACCTTTTAATTCCAAGTAAGTGTTCTTTAATTTTGTTGCTTTAATCTTCATTTACCTTTGATCAAGTTTCTTTTCATCATTCTCCTTCTACTTTTCTTCTTTTTGGTTCATCCAAATTTCGGATTAAGCAAGTTTTTGCTTAATCTCTTTGCTTATTTTACTAAAAAGTTTGTCTTTTATCTAAGTTCTTGTATGAGATAAGCTATAAGTTTGACAATCTTATTGGCTTGTTTCATACTTAGCTTATTTGTTTTTAAGGTTTTCTTCAAAGTTTTAACTTTTAAAAGTTATTTTATAAAGTTGTTTATTTTGTGTCTTGAAAATCTTTAAATTTGTTACTTATTGTCTCGTCTTATATTCTTTATAATCAAGTTTTGGTATTTGCTTATTTGTCCTTATTTAAGTTAGCTTATTAGATTTGCTTATTTCGAATCACAAGCCATCGCAAAGGTAAACCCCATTGCGACGGGGTATTCCGATCAACATTGCGATCACTGCATCGCATAAGGGTTTTGGTATTCCGACCCGTATTGCGATCGGTGCATCGCAATAGGGTTTTGCATTCCGACGCAGATTGCGATTGGGATTGCGATCGGTTTGATTTTGGTGGTATTACGATAGGATTGCGATTGGGATATTTGTGATAGGATTGCGATTGGGATCATTGCGACAGGTTTGTTTTTGTTATTGCGATAGGTGATTGCAATCGGTATTGCGATTGGATTCCTTTAGGTGACATTGCGACAGGATTTCAATCGCATTGCGATGAAATGCACTTTGTTTGTTTATTTCTGTTAAGTTTTAAGTTTTAAATTGATTAATTTTCCGTCACGTTTTAACATTAAGTCATTTAATTAGATTTACTTTTCAAAGTTATTTTTATTTGCAACATTTACTTTTAATTAGTTTAGATTTAATTAAGTGTCATTTACTTTTAGTCTCGCACTTTTAATTTATTTAAGTTAGATTTTAGATTTAATTTACGTCTTGCACATTTTAATATACTACAACGACACAGCTTTTGTTTCCACCAAAGAACGACTGAGTCACATAGTTAAACCAGATCAATTCGATTAGACCACTACTTAGAACGATAATTTTCTTACTAGGCAAAACCTAGTTATTAGAGACCTCAACCTGTGAGAGTCCCTTTGTTCCAGTTTTAGGCTATCAATCTTTGTAATCCCTTTTTAAGTTAATAAAATTTGATTTTCAGAAATTTGTGGAATCTCTTTTATGTTTTGTTAAAAGTTGGTGTTAGAATAACCTAAATCTGAGTTCCACTTATACGTTTGAAGGTTTTTGAGGCAAGGTTTTAATCCATTGTGTTTCAAAAATCAGAAAGTGCTTGATATTGTTCATCACTTTGGTTTGTTCTTCTTAGCATGTACATTGAAAGCTGGTACTTGTTTTGCTAGTACCTCAGCTCAAACAATCCAGGGCCTGGATGTAGGTCTTGGAGGTTTGCATCCTTCTCCCTTTTCAATTTTCTCTTTATTTTTCTGAATTTTGGTGATATTGCATGCTTGTTGTTGAATCTGTGATTGGATGGTTGGATCTTGTTTATTTGGTATGGTTTGATGTTCTTGAGTTGATGTTAACTTGATTTGTGGTTTGAATCTGAAAAATCCTTTGTTAATTTGTGAAAACAGATTATTAAGGGGTGTTTGGGTTAACTGCATAAGCAGAATTTGTGGCTTGTTGAGTGGTTGTTTTGTGTTGTTATCTGTTGATACTTGTTTATCTGGTATACTAGGTTAGTTACACCAGGGAAAGAGATTTGGATGCTTGAAATTGGATCTGTGGTCAATTAGATAAGCAAAGTGTGCTTATGTTCTTGTAGTTCATATCAGAAGGTTTAATCTGCTTTAATCTTGTTCCATACCTTGTTTCAGTGCTTGATTTAAGTTTGTTTGTGCTTATTCATAGTTTATATAGCTTGTGTATGCATCTGGTTGAATTTGGAGTGCTTATTCATGCTTAAAACCGCTTAAGTGTTCATAACTGCTTATTATCCAAGTCTGTGCTAGATCTGTGGACTGTTTGCCTATTATGGGCTTATTGTGTGAACCAATTTGTGATTTCTTTGTTGATATAGACTCCTTGTGATTCACTGATCACAAGGTGCCCTTGTTTCCATTTGAATCCAATTGGATCTCTCTAAAAAGCTTGGTCAAATAGTCAAAGCAGTGGGAACTCCTTTCCCTTGCTGCTAGCCACTGCTAGTGTATTTTGGGTTTCATCTTATCAATAAGCTAAAATAGCTTATTTTAACCAGCAACAACTTGGATTTTGTAATAGGTGCTCATTATTTGACCCATTTGTTCATACTGGAGCATTTGGTGTGTTGACTTTAGGGTTTGACTAGAAAACCAACTTAATTGACTTTTTCATAAGTGCTTATTGTCTTATTCTGGCTTATTGGTTTTGCTTATTGGAATTTTGTTGATTGTTTTGGCTTATTGATGTCATTTGTGACATTTTGCAAGTTGAATCAAGTCCTGAGGTGCCCTAAATCTCAAACCCGACTATTTTGTCGTTTTGTGGATTTGTACTTTGCTTATTTCTGGCTTATTGAGTGTGCCTTTTCAAAATTTCTTTTTACAGATCTCTTAAGCATCCCAAAAGAAGGTTGTGTGTTAAATTAGAGCTTATGGCATTGGCTTATTGCTTAATGGGCTTATTGGCCCAATAAGGATAAGCTGTTTGCTTAATAAGCTGTGATAAGCTTACTTTCAGCTTTTGGGCCTTTAGAGTTTTGTGTTTAGAATTAAATATTGAGTCAGATTGGGCTTTTCCAAGTCAATTGGGCCAAGTTTGACTTTTTGGGCTAAAAAGCCCATTAGTGTTGACTGTTTTTGGTTTTGGCCCATTTTAGGGCCCAATAGGGGTATTCTGGTCATTTCACTTCCATTTTCTGTTTAATTAGGTCAAAATAAACTAGTTTGCAAGTTTTTAGAATTTTTATAATTTTTGGATTTTTAATATTATTTTAATATTATTTTATTATTATTTTTCAAATTTCACATTTTTGCACTTTTTACATTTTCTTAGCTTAAATACATTAAAATAGGATTTTTTCAACTCTTAGATTAATTTTATCACTTTTAGATTAATTTTTATAATTATTTTAAGTTTTAATAGTTTTCAAATCATTTTAAATAGTTTTTCTTAGTTTAAAAATTTCTAAAAATAGTTTTTAATCTTTTTAGGTCATTTTAGAGGTTTACCAACTAAAAAATCTTTATTTGGGCTTTTTGATAATTAATTTGATTTTTAGGGCTTTAATTAGCATTTAAAAATTGAATATTTAATTAATTAAAAGGTTTGAAAAAGTTTTGATCATTGGTAAACTCTTAGTTTATTTATTTTGATTTTTGGTGAATTTTCGGTAATTTTTAGAATTAATTTTTATTTTAGCATATTTTACGGTTTTACGTTAAGTCGTAGTAGTAATTAATTTCACGTCTTTGTCACTCTCTTTTCTCATCCCCTTCTAACCAATATTAATCTCAAATCATTTACTAATTATTCACACACATATACCTCCTTGGGAAACGAACTTGGAACTTCACCTAGGGTCATTTGTACACGGTTTTCCTAAACCGTTGTATTTAATACTTTTACCCTATTATTTTGGCGCCGCTGCCGGGGAGGTGTGTCGTGATTAATTTGTCTTGTTGTTTTTTAATATTAACCATAAATAGTATTTGTATTAGTAGAACTCTACTAATACGTATTATCGTTTTTTTTGTTTTTCTTGTGAAATTATTATTACTATATTGTATTAAGTATCACAATAAATACAAAATATCTCCAAAAGTGTGAAAACACAACCTTAATTGGGATTTGATCTCCTAATTATTGTATTCGAATCTCAAACAAAAAGAAAAAGGCAAAAATAGATAAATACTTTCGTGAAGCTCGATTTTGAAAAATACGAACTATAAGGTGGGTATAAGGCGGGTATTATAAAATATACCCTAAGGAAAAAGGCTCTTAAGTGCTTCACGCCGCCTCGTTTTCCCGCTTGCTTGTGAGTATTTTGAGATTGAAGGTTAATTGAGGGTTTTGCCGCCCAAAGTATTATTACGTATAATATATTTGCTTGGTTTCTTTGTGATTAAACCCTCTTGAACAATTTGGTTTTCACCAAAGTTCTAAAGTCATTCGAAGGCGTTCACTCAACGTGATCATTTTCAGTCCTTTGAGGCTTCTTTAATCAAGAGTTTGATTCGAGGAGAAATTTGGTAGATTGTTGTCTACGAAGATACACCAAAATCCAAAAAAATTAAAAAATCAAAAACACAAAAAAATTGAAAATTCACAAAACACCCAAAAAGAATCTTCTTTGCTCACCTCCCATTCTTCGTGAAGTTTATGATCACTCGTAATCAAGCAAAACGAGCTCGTAAACGTCTTCAAAAGCAAGCTAATCAAGAGACGTTGATTGTAGAACAACCTCCAATTGTTGAACCTATTGTAGAACAAGAAGTCGTCATGGCTAATCGTACTATGATGGAGTTGCTACAAGCACCCACCGAGGGTTTTGGAGAGGCCATTGTGATTCCCGCTATCCTTGCGGAGAATTTCGAGTTTAAGACGGGTTTAATGTCGATGTTGCAAGCTAATAAGTTTAGAGGTCATGAGAAAGACAACCCGCACTATCACATAAGGAATTTTAATCGTCTCACCGCTACTAGCAAGTTTAAGGATGTTCCACATGACGCCATTAAGATGATGTTGTTTCCATACTCGCTAGATGGACCCGCTAAAATTTGGCTGGAGAAAGAACCGCCAAATTCAATTTTGACATGGGGTGATCTCGTTTCTAAGTTTGTGAACAAGTTTTTTCCACCATCTAAAACAACACATTTGAAAAATGGGATTTCAAGATTTGTGCAAAGAAATAATGAAAGTTTTTCAATGGCATGGGAACGCTTTAAAGAAATGTTACATGAATGTCCACACCATGATTTTTCGGAAGTGCATCAAATTGATACTTTTTATAATGGGCTTAATGATCATGAACGAGATTACTTGAATGCCGCCGCGGGTGGTAATTTTTTGTGCAAAACGACCGATGAAGCTTTAAAGATTATTGAGAATAGATCTAAGGTTTATAGCCCTCGTAACACACCGAGTGTTGCCAATATGGGTTCGTCATCGTCGTCATCGTCTCGTAGGATTAATGCCTTACATGATGAATCTAATGAGGAAAATCGGTTTTTTGATAGATTTGCTAATCTTATGACTCATTGGAAAGCTCAAGAAGCTTCAAATTCCGCTTCGGTTAAAGCGGTTGCTAAGAGTTGTTTTTCTTGTGGTGGAGCTCATGATCTTTCCGAGTGCATTACCGCGGATGGTAACACTTCGAGTGCTTACATAGCAACGGGAACTTACAACCAAAACGGCCAAGGTTCCCGCCCAAATCAAGCTCCACCAAATCAAAATGCTAATAACTATCGAAACAACAACCAAGGTGGTAATTATCAAGGCAATTCACGTAACTACAACAAAGGGAATTATCAAAGTGGGAATGGACAAGTCACTAATCAAAACCAAAACCGTTATTTTCAAAACACTAAACAAGGTTTTCAAAATGCTCACACTAAAAATCTTCAAGGAGAATTTTGGGATTATTCTAAAGCAAATGATGCTAAATTTGATAACATGCAACGTGAGATGATTAGCTTAAGATCCGAGTTGAAAAACGAGCTTAAAAACGAACTTGCTAATGAACTTAAAACTCATGCTAACAAAATGGAAGGAAATGTCCAACGTCTTCAACAAAACCAACAAAAGATGGAACAAGGACAACATGAGATTAAGCAAGAATTGTTAAAAGCGGATGCTAGGCAATCAAAATTTAAGGACCGAATGGCTAAAATGTTTGAAGCAATCATGTGTAAACCCTCTTCCTCGGGTGGTCTTCCTAGTGATACCATTGAAAACCCGAGGGGATAAATGAAGGTTATTACTACACGAAGTGGTAAAACTTTCAAGGAACCAATCTCTCGTCCAAGTACTTCTACTGAGAAGGAAATCGAGAAAGAACCCGAGGTGATGGTCGAAAAGGAGCACATTACTATCCCACGAAGTACCGCTCATACCACACCTACGGTTAAACCAATACCAATCATGGAACCCGAGATTCCAAGGCTGTTGCCTAATGTCCAACCCACACCACCCTTACCTTACCCTTCGAGACGTAACAAGGAAAAGGCACAAGAACGGAATAATTATCAATTTGAGCTATTTATGAAAATGTTTCGTGATATACATTTTAACATAAGTTTTGCCGACGCTCTTATCATGATGCCTCGATTCGCCGCAAACTTCAAGAGTATGCTAAACAACAAAGAGAAGTTACAACAATCGTCTAGTTGTTCATCGGTTTTTCTTAGCCGCATACCACAAAAATTCGGTGACCCAGAAAGTTTCTCATTCCCTGTGCAATTCAAGATATGGAGGAATGCTACGCCTTGGCCGATCTTGGTGCTAGTATTAATTTAATGCCTCTTGAGATTTTCAAATCGCTTTCACTTCCGGCTCTTACTCCTGCGAACATGTCTATCGAGATGGCCGATCCTTCTACGATTTTAGCATGTGGAGTAGCCGAGGACATTTTCGTTAAAGTCGGAAAGTTTTACTATCCCGTTGACTTTATCGTTGTAGACATTCCTATCGATCGAAAAGTTCCTCTCATTTTGGGTCGTTCATTTTTGGATACATCAAGAGCACTTATTGATGTTCATGCTCGAAAAATCACCCTTCGTTTCAATGAGGAAGAACTTGTCATCAATGCAACACAAAACTCCAATCTTTCTCATGTCTATTCCATTTCAACTTTAATCCATGGTAATTCAACCAATGTCGTTTGCAAAGAATTTTCACCAAGAGTTTTAGGAAATGTTGCCAAAAACAATTTACCATTTCTGCCGCCGGTGGAGGTTATGAGTGTAAAGCCTACAAAGAAGAAACCGTCAATACTTGAATCGAAAAATCCTTCGCCTCACCTCGAACATTCATTCTTGAAAAGTGTTGATAAGTTTTTGGTTTCTACGGAAGATCTTTCGGAAGATGAATATGTTGACCCCGATGGGGAAGTTTTCTTTGTTGACAAACGTTTTGAGAACTTACCACCACCAAAACCAAAACGGTTTTAAAATGTGAGAATTTTTAGTGTGACTAACATCGTCTTAGAAACACCAAATATTTTCTACATAATCAAAAAGGGTTTTCATAAGGAGAGTTTAAAAGGTAAAAAAAGAAAAGATTTTAAATGTGATTTAATTGATTTTTCTACAAATCTAACTCCGTCATCACCACATGTTTTGAGTGCTACAAGCTCGTCTACTCCTTTTTTCGATGCTTTGTGTGGTTTTAGTATGGGGGAAGCCCCTTATGTTCCCTCATCCTTGTCCACCGAGGACGAGATATTCGATCCCGGAATTTCATGTAAAGGGAAATCACGGTCTTCCACCGATGCAATAAATGGAAAATCTTTCTATTTGCTTGGTGCGAGTCTACCTCGAGTAGCTCAAAATTTTGTCTTACCAATTATCCCACCCTTCTATTTCTTCTCATCTATTTTATTTAAACCCTTTGGGTTTATGTTGACACATGATGAAGTGGCGTTGATTTGTTTTTCCAATGAGAACGAGAACGCCATCTTTGATCCCGGTATTTTGCACCATCAAAGGACTTAGTCCTTAATACTGGTTGTTTTTGGGCCTTGTTCATCATGTAAGCCCCACTAAAAATTGATCATACCATGATTTTCCCTAGATGTTCACATATTGAGGGGATCGAGTCGAGCTCATGACTCGGTAATCAAAAACGAGGTGCCTCGTGGGGGAGATCCCATGCTTATCCTTTTATGCTTACTAATCACTAATGAGGGGACTTGTACCCCTCCAACTCGTTGTCTCGTGGTTGTTTGTGATTGTGTTATCTAGATCATCATCATCATCTACGATTGAAGTCTCTCGTGTTCGTTTACGTGAGCCTCCATCGTTTGCTTGAAGAAGTTTTTCAAGAATCCATTGACATATCCTTTATTGTTCTAACAATTATCTTTTAGCATACTTAATAAACGGATTTAGATATATTTTTTATCACCCTTTCCATGCTAAATCCTAAGAATTTGATTCTTCGTCTCTAGTATGGGGGTGCTCCACCTTTAGACTCGAAACATTGAGGACAATGTTTACTTTTAGTATGGGGGTGAATAGGTACTTGCTTTGCTACGCCCTCACGTTTTCCAACTTTAAATGTTTTGTTTTGCTAATAAGGCTAAAAATGGACAAATTATAAAAATTTTCTTAGTTTTCATAAGTGTTTTTAAGACACGATCGTATATTTTCCGATGGGTAGAATAAGAGCTAATTTTTGACTTGATGGGCATTTGGAGCCATTTACATTCCTTAACTCGCTCAATTCAAGTTTTGCTAGACTTTTATATAGGGAACTTTAAAACGCGAAAGTCTTAGCTCATTCGGGTTAAGAACAAGAACTTTTCGCAAGTTCCTATAATTGATCCTAGAAAGTCACTTATCAAGGGGACTATAAAATGCATTCTCTAAACTTGAAAAAGTCCAAGAAAGTGCAAGATCCTATAGGTGGCTTGAAAAACCAAAACTTTGATTTGATATAGTCTTAATGAAAGCTAATCCAAATTTGGCTTAATTTTGACTTGCATGGCTAAGTATTCACAAGTCTCTTTAATTAGAGGTCTTTATATAGTGAAGAACGAGAAGTGATAGAGTTAGACAAGTGATCATGCTAAACGTAGAACATGAAAATGTTCTTTCAAAAACTCATATGTTTTTAATTGTGGCTTTTTCTTCCCATAAATTCAATGCATTAGGAATAAAAATAATTGCAATAAGTAAGGTCGTACGATTTGAAAGGTTACTTAGCCTCTAGCGCAAGATCGTTTAAAAGTTGCTCGGGGTTGAATAGAGTTCATAGCCAAGGCATAACTTGTTGAAGCGGGACGCGAAGATTGGTGAAGATCCAAAAAGGCCCTAACAAGGCATGAGGAGCTCTATTTTGTTGCTAAAGATCCAAGATGATGTGAAGTATCATTATTCCTAAATCAATATGAAGGATCGAGACACACGACGAAAAACAATTACTCCCCTAAAGATCATGGAGAAAGTCTATCCAAAAAGACCCTTAAAAGGTATGAGGATAAATATATCCATGTCCGAAAAGAAGGCGGATCGTTGTATATCAAAGTCCAAAATAAGGATTGAATAAAATGATGAAGTCGTGGTCCAAATATGAAGAATCTCTCAAAAAACGTCAAGTGAAGAAATTCCAAAATATGAAGAGAAGACCATAATTTCAAGAACGTCTTCCCAAGATTTGAAGTATGAAGTACATGCCAAATATCGGTCCGAGAAAGGTCTCAAATCGTGAAACGATTTATGCCAAGATATGAACTTAAGGAGATACATGAGAAGTCGTTTTAAAAGATTTTGTCCTTCGGCTAACTATCGATTAAATCGTGCTACTTTGCTTTCAGACTAATAACTACTCAAATAAGTCAATATGAATCACTTGTGATCCATGACAAATAGTTAAAAAATGCTAGTAACCCATTTCCTTTTATAATAACTAGGATTGCGGGGAGAAAAAGTATTACACAATTTGGACGTATGAGTAGTGTTAGCATTGTGACTTGTACCAACAATGATCTCGTTTTTGCACTTAGCATGGAATGTATGACAATCAAGGATGACGAAGTTTACTCTAAGGGACATTTACTTGTTTCTATTCTTTGACCCTAAAAGTCACATTAGTGATGAAAATCATACATTATGTCTTTACACATCTTCGTAGTATTGTTGCAAGTCTTTTACTATTCAATAAAGGTTAATAAAATTGAATTTTGGTGATGCTTAGATACTTTATTCTAGCATTACGTGAGGGCACAGCAATGGCTTAGTATGGGGGAGTGATGAGATGGCATTTATACATGATCTCATCGTTCTTTTCGGGCTTTAAATGCATAAAAATGTCATAAAATACCATATATATGCTTGTGTTTGTTTACTTGTGTATTTTAGGTATGGATATCGTGAAAAATACAAAAGATCACAAGAAACAAGGAAAAACGGACACGAGAAACGAAGCCGTACAAAGAAGCGGGCCCTAGTTCATGAATTATCCGACATTTATCCTTGAAGACTTGAAGATATGCAAGATTGACCCTCAAACAATGAAGAAATGACACTTAAAACCCTTGTGAAATCATAATTACAAGTTTGGTCCCTTAAGTTTGTCAAAATTACACAAAAGGTTTCTCAACTTTGAAGAAATGGCAAGATTAGTCCCTCATCAAATCTAATTTGTCAATTATGGTCCCTCATGAAGTCAAAGGTACATTGAAGACCTTTGAAGATCAAGAATGTCCAAGATCAGTCCCTCAAATATCCAAAAATGGCAAAAACAACCCTTTAAAACCTTTTGCCAAAGTTTTGGGGAAAAGTGTAAAGAATGGAAGTTTGCTAACAAAGGGAATACGTTTACATGGGCTGAAAAACTTCATTTACAATCTTTCCCAAAGAACAAGGACTATAGATGCCACAAATGAAACATTCAAATGTTTTTGCGCCAAACACAAACACAATCCACCAAAACTGGATCAAAAGGTATTACTGTAGCACGTATGAACCCAGTTTTTACCTCACTTAAAACAAAGGGTAATTTTCAATTACCTTGACCCACGTGTGATTCACACAAGCAGAAACTCATCCCAACCTTAAAACCCTCACTCCTACTCACCAAAGGGTCCCACACCCAAAACCGTTTCACCCATCATGTGACAACTTTCTCTCCAAGGCTTGCCACGTGTCAAAATCAACGGCCAAGACTTTTAGCTTCACCCCAAAGCTAAGATAAACGTCCCTGATAATTTTGGACAGCTCATATCCAAGATTCGTCTAGAAGACCTCAAGGATAAGATTGGAATTTCACTTCTAGGGTTTGTGAATAGTGTTTGCATGGCATTTGCCTATAAAAGGAGACCTCAACCTGTGAGAGTCCCTTTGTTCCAATTTTAGGCTATCAATCTTTGTAATCCCTTTTTAAGTTAATAAAATTTGATTTTCAGAAATTTGTGAAATCTCTTTTATGTTTTGTTAAAAGTTGGTGTTAGAATATCCTAAATATGAGTTCCACTTATACGTTTAAAGGTTTTTGAGGCAAGGTTTTAATCCATAAGACTTGTGTTTCAAAAATCAGAAAGTGCTTGATATTGTTCATCACTTTGGTTTGTTCTTCTTAGCAGGTACATTGGAAGTTGGTACTTTTTTTGCTAGTACCTCAGCTCAAACAATCCAGGGCCTGGATGTAGGTCTTGGATGTTTGCATCCTACTCCCTTTTCAATTTTCTCTTTATTTTTCTGAATTTTGGTGATATTGTATGCTTGTTGTTGAACCTGTGATTGGATGGTTGGATCTTGTTTTTTTGGTATGGTTTGATGTTCTTGAGTTGATGTTAACTTGATTTGTGGTTTGAATCTGAAAAATCCTTTGTTAGTTTGTGAAAACAGATTATTAAGGGGTGTTTGGGTTAGCTGCATAAGCAGGATTTGTGGCTTGTTGAGTGGTTGTTTTGTGTTGTTATCTGTTGGTACTTGTTTATCTGGTATACTTGGTAACTTATTTGCAGGTTTGGTTGTTTGAAACACCCAAATCCATAAAAGGGCTATAAAATCTTTGTTACTTGATAAAATTGTCTATAGTTTAAGGGACATCTAGATCTAATCATTGAATAGGGTCAACAAGTGATTAAACTAGGTTAGTTACACCAGGGAAAGAGATTTGGATGCTTGAAATTGTATTTGTGGTCAATTAGATCACCAAAGTGTGCTTATGTTCTTGTAGTTCATATCAGAAGGTTTAATCTGCTTTGCTCTTGTTCCATACCTTGTTTCAGTGCTTGATTTAAGTTTGTTTGTGCTTATTCATAGTTTATATAGCTTGTGTATACATCTGGTTGAATTTGGAGTGCTTATTCATGCTTAAAACTGCTTAAGTGTTCATAACTGCTAATTATCCAAGTCTGTGCTAGATCTGTGGACTGTTTGCTTATTCTGGGCTTATTGTGTGAACCAATTTGTGATTTCTTTGTTGATATAGACCCCTTGTGATTCACTGATCACAAGGGTGCCCTTGTTTCCATTTGAATCTAACTGGATCTCTCTAAAAAGCTTGGTCAAATAGTCAAAGCAGTGGGAACTCCTTTCCCCTGCTGCTAGCCACTGCTAGTGTATTTTAGGTTTCAGCTTATCAATAAGCTAAAATAGCTTATTTTAACCAGCAACAACTTGGATTATGTAATAGGTGCTCATTATTTGACCCATTTGTTCATACTAGAGCATTTGGTGTGTTGACTTTAGGGTTTGACTAGAAAACCAACTTAATTGACTTTTTCATAAGTGCTTATTGGCTTATTCTGGCTTATTGGTTTTTCTTATTGGAATTTTGTTGATTGTTTTGGCTTATTGAAGTCATTTGTGACATTTTTCAAGTTGAATCAAGTCCTGAGGTACCCTAAATCTCAAACCCGACTATTTTGTCGTTTTGTGGAATTGTACTTTGCTTATTTCTGGCTTATTGAGTGTGCTTTTTCAAAATTTCTTTTTACAGATCTCTTAAGCATCCCAAAATAAGGTTGTGTGTTAAATTAGAGCTTATGGCATTGGCATATTGCTTAATGGGCTTATTGGCCCAATAAGGATAAGCTGTTTGCTTAATAAGCTGTGATAAACTCACTTTCAGCTTTTGGGCCTTTAGACTTTTGTGTTTAGAATTAAATTTTGAGTCAGATTAGGCTTTTCCAAGTCAATTGGGCCAAGTTTTACTTTTTGGGCTACAAAGACCATTAGTGTTGACTGTTTTTGGTTTTGGCCCATTTGAGGGCCCAATAGGGGTATTCTGGTCAATTCACTTTCATTTTCTATTTAATTAGGTCAAAATAAACTAGTTCGTAAGTTTTTAGAATTTTTTATAATTTTTGGATTTTTAATATTATTTTAATATTATTTTATTATTATTTTTCAAATTTCACATTTTTGCACTTTTTACATTTTTCTTAGCTTAAATGCATTAAAATAGGATTTTTGCAACTCTTAGATTAATTTTATCACTTTTAGATTAATTTTTATAATTATTTTAAGTTTTAATAGATTTTAAATCATTTTAAATAGTTTTTCTTAGTTTAAAATTTTCTAAAAATAGTTTTTAATCTTTTTAGGTCATTTTAGAGGTTTACCAATTGAAAAATCTTTATTTGGGTTTTTTATAATTAATTTGATTTTTAGGGCTTTAATTAGCATTTAAAAATTGAATATTTAATTAATTAAAAGGTTTGAAAAAGTTTTGATCATTGGTAAACTCTTAGTTTATTTATTTTGATTTTTGGTGAATTTTTGGTAATTTTTAGAATTAATTTTTATTTTAGCATATTTTACGGTTTTACGTTAAGTCGTAGTAGTAATTAATTTCACGTCTTCGTCACTCTCATTTCTCATCCCCTTCTAACCAATATTAATCTCAAACCTTGCTACATTTTAGTCACACATATATACCTCCTTGGGAAACGAACTTTGAACTTCACCTAGGGTCATTTGTACACGGTTTTCCTAAACCGTCGTATTTAATACTTTTACCCTATTTTGGTACTCTTTTCCTAAAGGGTATACAAAAACTCTGCAATCAATGTGTCTCTATCTGCGTGTTGTGCTCAAGTTCTATGGATGAGAACACAACTCACGGATTATGGCTTCCACTTTGATAAAGTACCTATGTATTGTGACTCAAAGACTGCCATAGCCATCTCCTGCAATCCGGTACAGCATTCCCGCACGAAGCACATTGATGTCAGATATCATTTCATTAAGGAACAAGTTGAAAAGGGTATTGATGAATTATACTTTGTTGGAACTGATTACCAATTAGCTGACTTGTTTACAAAAGCTCTTTCGAAAGAGAGGTTTGCGTATCTTGTTAGGCAAATTGGTATGAGATGTTTGACTCCAGCAAAACTGGAGATTCTGGCAAAGAAGTCTGTTTGATTCATCTATCAAGCATCTATCTGTAAATATTAATGAAAAAGAAAAATACAAAATTTAAAAATCTTTGATAATCCAAAAATATTCTTCTCGACATATCTTTCAGTATCGATAATATGGACGTACCTAGAAATGTCGCTCAATAACGACACGGGTGTGTACATAAAGCTCGAATGAAAGTTGTAAATATTTTTCAAAACATGTCATTTCTATCTTTTTAAAGGAAATTGTCTCTTTTGGACAATATTTCCAACAACGGGTAGAGCAATCTATCTCAGGTTGAGCTTGTCACAAAACATTCCACGTGTTGAGCTCAACACAATGGCTTGTAATCACTTTCAGATTGCAAGCCGGAACTATATTCACGTGGGAGTGTACGATTTCGTGCTCTTATCCTTAGCAAACGAAGTTAAATCTTCTTACACTTGAGTGGATTCGTCAAGAATTTCTCAATGATATTCAAAATCTTTCAAAAATTGTGTGTTCAACAACTCCTATCCTCAAAAGTTTGATGTGGATCAAATCCTCGTAATGACAATTCCATTGGATCAATTTTTGAGGGGGAGCATTTTAACTTCATTCAAAAGATTAACACATCTTTCTCCCGGAGATTTTCAAGACTATTTTTCAAAATATATTTTAATCAAATTTGGTATCTCTAATATCAAAAGATTTTATATATTAGAGATAGGGGAGAAAATGTGATTAAAATGTGATCTAAAGACTCAAGCACTGATAGGTGTGAAAACACCCATCCTTTTACCACTTATTTCTTACTAAAACAAGACCAAAACGCGTGTTTAATATCATTTGTTTGGAATTATGCATGGTTTTTGTGTTTATTGTGTTTTCATAGTCAACCGGATGGATATTGGAGAAAACATGAGATTGCACGGGTTTTATGGAAGAAAAAGACTCAAGACGAAGTCTATTGTCCAAGAGATGCAAAAGATTTGAAGTCACTGGGCCTATTTGAAGATTTATCAAAGAAAAGGACCAAAGACGGAAGATTTACATATGTCGAAGGAACTCAAGTCTATTAAACGGAGAAATTAGAAGACGAGTTGAATTTAATCGTCGACAAATCCCGAATCAGAATCAAAAACGTCAACTTTTCTGAAAAGACGAGAAGACAAGAAGAAAGGGAGAAAGCCCACTTCACCAACCAACCACTAGCCTATAAATAGAAAACCCCTCACACTTTTTGTGCAAGTTTTTCATTTCCAAGTTTCTTTTTCTTTGTTTCATAGGGAAGAAGCCAACACCACTAAGGTGTTGGTGATTTTTATTCTTGTTTTCACAAATCTTGTAGTTTCAATCTTTTCCTTTGATTGTTTAAACCTTAATCATCAATATAATCTTTCCATTAATCTTGTTCATCTTCATCTTTTTCATTTAAAGCTTAAAGTTCTTATTTGGTTGATTTTGATCTTCAAAAGTTATTGGGTTTTGTGTTTTTATTGTTGATATTTGATGTTTATGGTTAGTAAATGATTAGTGATTAGTTTTGTTTAAGTTTTGGTTAAAAACTTGGTTGATTTTGGCTTAAAAACGTATCCCCTGTTTTCTTTCTGTTTACTGTTCTTCATTCCCCAGATATTCCGAATCAAACATTGTTCATCTTTTATTCCGCATCAAGTTTATCCATCCGGAATATTTTTTATTCCGGATCAAACCCATCCATCCGGAATAATCGATTATTCTGGATCACCCATTTATTCCGGATAGAACTTTTATTCCGCATCACCATTTATTCCGAGTAGCACCTTTATTCCAGATCACCTATTTATTCCGGATATAACCTTTATTCCGAGTAGAACTTTATTCCGAGTAGAACCTTTATTCCGCATGGACCATTTATTCCGCATGAGCTATTTATTCCGCATGGAGCTCTTATTCCGGATAAACCTTGTATTCCGAATGAACTATTCTTATTGATTATTCCGGATAGAGCATTTCTTCAGTTATTCCGCATCAACAACATTATTCCGAATCAAGCTTTTATCTTGGATATTCCGAATCAAACATACATTCCGAATCAAGCAACTTTTTCAGCAAGGTTATTCTACTGTTTAATTGTTTAATAGTTTAATTTTAATTCAAGTTTTATTTTTATTGATTAACTGCTTCTAGTTTATTTTTAATTACTTCACTCATTAACATTCTAGTAGAATAGAAAACCAAACCCTTTATTTGTCACCAAGAACAATTATTCCACTTTGAGCTGTGATCAATTCGAGAAGATTCCGAGAATTAAATTTGAACCCCATCCAAAAGCTATATATCAAATGGCGCCGCTGCCGGCTCTTCTCGTAAGGATTAACAGTTTTTTTGTGAGAACTTGGATTTTGGGATCCGTTCACCGTGAACGTTACTTTTTCATAAAAACATTCAAAAACCCTAAAAAATTTAAAATTTTCAAAAATCCTAAAAAGTAAAAAACATAAAAAAGACAAAAATATTTCTTGTTTGCTTTGTTAGTTCTTTTGCAGGTGCATGCGTACACGATCAACGTCTTATCAAGAGCCCGAGCCTCTCGAAGACTTAGACATGGCCGGTGTACAAAACAACAATAACAATCCACCTCAAAACAACAATAATAAAAACAACAATAACAATCCACCTCACAACAACAATAATAACAACAACAATGAACCTCTACCGGACAATCGCCCTATGATTGAACTGTTACAATCACATGTGGAGGGCAACAATGATCCAATTGTCATACCCGCGATTGCAACCAACAACTTTGAGCTCAAATCCGGCTTTATCCAGATGGTCTCTGCTCAACCATTCTTGGGGCGTACCATTGATGATCCACATGACCACATGAAAAGGTTCCTGCAACTCACGAATACGGTCAAATTCAATGGTGTTCCACAAGAGGTAATCCATTTGCAACTTTTTCCTTTCTCCTTAGAGGGACAAGCCTGGCATTGGCTTGAAAAGGAACCGCCACAAAGTATTCTGACGTGGACGGATTTGGAGACCAAGTTCATAAACTACTTTTTCCCACCCTCTCGTACTACCGCTTTGCGGAATGAAATTATCAATTTTGAACAAAAGTACGATGAGTCTTTTAGTGAATCTTGGGACCGTTTTAAATACCTTTTGAGAAAGTGCCCACAACATGGTTTTACCAAAGTGCACCAAATTAATACTTTTTATAATGGTTTAAGCATGAATGACCAAGATTCACTAAACAGTGCCTCGGGGGGTAATATTTTGGTTAAGACTTCTAACGCCGCTTGGGATATTATCGAGAATAAGTCTCGTGTGCAAACCAAGAGTGTTCGGACCAATGCCGCTAGTGCTAGTACTAGTGACAACGACAAGCGACTTGACAAAATTACTACGCTTCTTGAATCGCTTGCTACCCAAACCGCTAGCAACACCAACAGCATCAACGCTAAAAACGCTCAAGTCAATGCTGTCAGCCAACCATGTGAAATATGCGGGGGTCCTCACTCTTACACCACTTGTACCACCACCCAAGACTACCCTTCTAAGAATGTTAATGCAGCATACGGTACCTATCCTCCGGCCGCTTATCAAGCTCATCCTCAAGGTGACCGCAACTTGCTTAGCTACCGCTCAAACAACTTTCTTTCCCCGCCCGGTTTTCCTCCTAACAACCCAAACCAACAACAAAACCTCAATCGCCCTCCTCAACAACAACCTCGTGCACCATACCAACCGCCTCAAAGACAACCATATCCACCTCAAAGAAACAACCAAGTTTACCAACAACCTGCTTATCAAGCACCCGCCTACAATGCTCCTCCCAACCAACCCACCGCATTACCCCAAGATATTGGAACCTACATGAGGACTAATGATGTGATCGTGGAAAATCTCCAGCGGGAAGTGCTCAACTTGAAAGCATACATGGTGAAACAAGGGAACGATCTTCGAGCTGATATGAGAAACACTTTGGCAAGTCAAATGAATGACTTAAGGAACGTGATGGCTGGTTTCTTCCAAGGTAATCAATCCTCTTCTTCGGGTACTCTTCCAAGTAACGCCGTTGCTAATCCAAGAGGGGAGATGAAAGCAATCACCACTCGCAGTGGCAAAGGTACCAAGGAACCCGAGCTTCCTATACCTCCACCGGTGATTGTGACTAAGGAAAACGAGTCACCTGCTCCTATTCCTCATCCTTCTACTTCCCCAATTTCTCCACCTCTTACTTCTACCCCTCCTCCACCCAAGGATGTGAGTGATCCTACTATTCCAAAGCCTTCCTCTTCTTCCGATATACCTTATCCCTCAAGGTTGAGGAAAGAGAAGCTCAAAAGCAAGGACGATATTCAAGTTTCGAACTTTCTTAAAATGTTTAAACAATTGAATTTCAACATCTCCTTCGCTGAGGCTCTCGCTCACATGCCTAAATATGTGAAAATGTTCAAAGATCTTCTTAGCGACAAGGAGAAGCTTCTTGATATTGCTAATACCCAACTTAATGAGAATTGCTCTGCAGTGCTCTTAAGAAAATTGCCAACCAAACTTGGTGATCCGGGTCGTTTCTTAATCCCTTGCAACTTCCCGGGAGTAGAGAATTGCATGGCCCTAGCCGATCTAGGTGCCAGTATTAACTTAATGCCTTTAAGTGTTTGGAAGCAATTATCTCTCCCTGAGCTAGTCCCCACCAAACTGACTTTGGAATTAGCTAACCGTACGGTTGCTTATCTAGTGGGGATAGCCGAAGACGTCTTTGTAGGAGTCGAAAAATTCACTTTTCCTGCCGATTTCGTCGTGGTCGACTACGATATAGACCCTCGTGTGCCATTAATCGTTGGACTTCCATTCTTTAGGACCGGTTGCACTCTCATCGATGTTGAAGCAGGTGAGCTTATCATGAGAGTGGGTGACGATAAAATTGTCTTCAACATGGGAAAGCTTTCTAAACAGCCTTATTCATACGAGAGTGTTAATTGTGTCGACGTTCTTGATGAGGCTTGTGAAGAACATTTCAAAGATGCTTGCAAAAGTATTCCTACCTCTCTTCCCAATGTTGAGATTGTTTCCTCTATTGATTCATCACTATTTCTATTTGGAGAAAGTGATTTCCTTTGGAAAGATTTGGAAGCCACCATGGGAGATGTGAACTTAGAACATGACGATTCTCCCACCGATTAGGATGAAGACATTCGTCTCATTGAGAATCTTCTCAAAGAAGACCATATTTCTCCACCATCTCCCACGGCTATTGCTATCGATGAACCGACTTTGAATCCGCCTTCCATCGAAAATCCTCCAGATTTAGAACTTAAGGAGTTGCCGCCCCATCTCGAGTACGTGTTCCTTGAAGAAAAGAAGAAGTCACCCGTCATCATCGCGAAGGACTTGAAAGAAGACGAAAAATCTCGCCTCATCGCCGTGCTTAAAGATCATAAGAAGGGAATTGCTTGGAAAATTTCTGATATCCGCGGAATTGATCCAAACTTTTGTACTCACAAGATTCTCATGGAAGATGACTTTAAACCCTCAATCCAGAGCCAAAGAAGGGTTAATCCTCGCATTCATGACGTCATCAATCAAGAGGTTATCAAACTTCTAGATGTCGGCTTGATTTACCCTATTTCGGATTCGCCATGGGTAAGTCTCGTCCATTGTGTGCCCAAAAAGGGCAGAATAACCATTGTTCCCAATGAACACAACGAGTTGATTCCCACTCGTCTCGTTACTGGGTGGAGAGTTTGTATCGACTATCGAAAACTCAATGATGCCACGAGAAAAGATCACTTTCCTCTTCCTTTCATGGATCAAATGCTCGAGCGTCTTGCGGGTAATGACTATTACTGCTTTTTAGACGGTTTCTCCGGGTATTTTCAAATTCCCATCGATCCCAAAGACCAAGAAAAAACCACATCCACTTGTCCGTACGGAACATTTGCTTACAAACGCATGCCTTTCGGTTTATGCAATGCTCCTGGGACGTTCCAAAGGTGTATGATGGCTATCTTCCATGACATGGTTGAAGAAACTATGGAAGTATTCATGGATGATTTCTCGGTTTATGGCGATTCTTTCTCTGCTTGCCTTGCCAATTTAGAACGTATGCTTAAGCGGTGTGAAGACACTCGCCTTGTTCTTAATTGGGAAAAATGCCATTTCATGGTAAAAGAGGGAATCGTGCTAGGACACAAGATCTCCAAAGCCGGTCTTGAAGTGGACCGTGCTAAAGTCGATGTTATTGCTAAATTGCCTCCACCTTCAACCGTGAAGGGTGTGAGAAGTTTCCTTGGTCATGCGGGCTTCTACTGTCGATTCATCAAAGATTTTTCTAAAATAGCTCGCCTGATGACCCACCTCTTGGAAAAAGATACTCCTTTTATCTTTTCCAAAGAGTGTATCGAAGCCTTCAGCCTTCTTAAGGATAAGCTAACTAAGGCACCCGTCTTGGTTACCCCTAATTAGGAGCTGCCTTTCGAGTTGATGTGCGATGCTAGCGAATTTGCTATTGGAGCGGTTTTGGGCCAAAGAGTGAACAAACACTTCCAACCGATCCACTATGCTAGCAAGACAATGACGGGGGCTCAATTGCATTACACGAAAACCGAAAAAGAGCTTTTAGTTGTTGTCTATGCTGTTGAAAAATTTCGCCCCTATCTTGTCCTTTCTACCACCATCGTGTATACCGATCATTCCGCGTTGAAGTACTTGTTAACTAAACAATATTCCAAACCAAGACTTCTTCGCTGGGTTTTGCTACTTCAAGAATTTAAAATCGAAATTCGTGATAAGAAGGGAGCTGAAAACCTAGTCGCGGATCATCTCAGCTGACTTGAGGATCCTTATCAAGGGGAACATCCGAACAAAGAGATCAATGACTCTTTTCTCCTGGAGACCTTAATGTCTATCAATTCGAATCAGGATGAAACCCCGTGGTTTGCGGACATTGCAAACTACTTGGCGGGTGGAATTCTCATTGACGGGTTAACATCCCAGCAAAAGAAAAAGTTCTTCAAAGACATTAAGACTTACTTTTGGGATGACCCGTATCTATTCAAACAATGTGCTAATTTGATTATTCGCTGATGTGTTGATGGACCGACAGCTTTAGACATTCTCGAAGCTTGCCACAAAGGACCCACCGGTGGTAACTTTGGTCCCAACTACACCGCCAAAAAAGTGTTTGACTCGGGATTTTATTGGCCCACCATTTATCGTGATGCTCACGAGATGGTTAAACATTGTGATGCTTTCCAAAAACAAGGGAAGATCACACATAAAGATGAGATGCCTCAAAATTTCATACAAGAATGTGAAATCTTTGATGATTGGGGTATCGACTTTATGGGGCCATTCCCTTCATCTAAAGGAAACAAATACATCCTTGTAGCCGTTGACTACGTTTCTAAATGGGTTGAAGCCAAAGCTTTACCCACTAATGACGCAAGGGTGGTTTGTAACTTTTTGAAGTCATTGTTCGCTAGATTTGGTGTGCCTCGTGCCATTATTAGTGATAGCGGGACTCATTTTTGCAATGATCAATTCGCAAGAGTCATGGCTAAGTATGGTGTAAATCATCGTCTTTCCACCGCATACCACCCACAAACTAATGGCCAGGCTAAAATCTCTAACCGAGGATTAAAGCGAATTCTTGAAAGAACCGTGGGAGAGCATCGTGCCTCATGGGCCGATAAACTTGATGATGCTTTGTGGGCTTTTCATACTGCATACAAGACTCCGATTGGTTGTACACCATATCGTCTCGTGTACGGGAAAGCATGCCACCTCCCATTAAGTTGGAGCACAAGGCTTACTAGGCCTTGAAGTGGGCTAATTTCGATATCAACAAAATCGGTGACCTACGCAAGATCCAACTCAATGAGCTGAATGAACTCCGGAATGAGGCTTATGAAAATTCTTTGATCTATAAGGAAAGGACTAAGCTCATTCACGACTCTAAGATTAAAAACCGAGAGTTCCAAGTTGGAGACAAAGTTTTACTCTTTAACTCTCGGTTGAAAATCTTTTCGGGCAAGCTGAAATCTCGTTGGTCCGGCACATTCACCATTGCCCAAATTTTTCCATATGGTACTATTGAGCTCGCTCAACCTAATGGACCTAATTTTAAGGTGAACGGCCAACGAGTGAAGTTGTACTTTGGTGAGGACATCTCTCATGAGATGATTCCATCCCTCACCACGTTTCCCATGATCTAATTTTGGGTCGAGTCAGGCTCGTGACTCGGTTATCAAAAACAAGCGCTCCTCGGGAGGCAACCCGAGTATCTATCCTTTTCTGTTTTACCCTCCTAAGTGTAGGGGGGCCTATATAGGTTTTTTGTGTTTGTGTGGTGATGTGATTACAGGGATACGTGCACTCTTGGAATCTTTAAAGAACCGTGCTCCCGTGTTATCCGAAATCCGGTTCTATCTCTCAACTATCGTGATTCAATTTTCTTCATACTCACTTTTGAAATTGAACACGTTAGTCGTCTTTTCCTTAACTTGATTTAACCAACATGCACAATGTCATAAGTGTAGGGGAGACTTTTCCCACATGCTTAAACATTGAGGACAATGTTTATCTTAAGTGTAGGGGGGACTTCTATCGAAGTTTTAAGTGGACTTTTCCATGAAAATGCCTTCATTTAACCGGAAAATCATCTTTTTCAACATTTTTCAAATTTTTAATTAACTTTGGCCATCTAGTCGTAATTTTTAAATTTTTATCGTTGCTTTCATATGTATATATCCCGCAATAAAGTCAAAAATATTAATAAAGTGGTGTAGGTAGTATTGAAATCTTTGACATATTAGGCCCGTTGCGATTATTTTGACTCAACCCGAATAGACTTATCCAAGTTTATTCTAGCTTGTATCCTTAACCATGTTGACCTTAATTGGTTTATTAGGCTAAGCATCCACGAGTCTCATTACTTGAGATTTCAAATTGTGGAGAACGAGAAATGATAGAGTCAATTATAAGTCGGTATTCTTGCACAAGCTCACTTGGTGTAATTATTTGCCTATTCTCCCATCACTTGCTAATAATTTTTCTGCAATAAGTAAGGTCGTACGATTTGAAAAGTTACTTAGCTTCTAGCCCAAGATCGTTTAAAAGTTGCTCGGTAATGATAAGAGTTCATAGCCAAGGCATAACTTATGAAGCGGGGCGCGAAGATTGGCGAGTCCGAAAAGGCCCTAACAAGGCATGAGGATTCAATCTTATTGTTAAAGATCCAAGGTGATGTGAAAAGCATTATTCCCAAAATCAATATGAAGGATCAAGACTCGCGACGAAAAGCAACCAACTCCCATAAAGATCATGGAGAAGTCTATCCAAAAAGACCCTAACAAGGTATGAGGATAAATAGATCCAAGTCCGAAAAGGAGGCGGATCGTTGTATCTCAAAATCCCAATTAGCGATTGAAGAAATAATCATGAAGTCGTGGTCAACAAAGTTGGAGTATCCCTCAAAAGTCTCCAAGTGAAGAAAATCTATTAACGAAGAGAAGACCATTATCTCAAGAACGTCTCTCGAAGATATGAAGTATGAAGTACATGCCAAATATCGGCCCGAGAAAGTTCTCAAATCGTGAAGCGAGTTATGCCAAGATATGAACTTTTTGATATCCCGAGAAGCAGTTTTAAGAGATTTTGTCCTTTAGCTAACTATTGATCAAATCGTCCTACTTTGCGTTCAGCCTAAATAAACTATCGAAATAAGTCCAAAAATGCATCTTCATGATCATTCTAAGACAAAAATAAAATAAAAGAGATACACCTAGGAATAAGGGAGTTTAAGCATATAATTAAGCCATGTATGTAAGTGTTTGATTTGCTAACTTATAATAACAATGATCTCGTTTTTAAGCTTAGTTTGGGGAACGTGAAACTTGAGGGTGATAAATCTTCGCAGCACCAAAGCCCTAATGTAAGTCCTTGATCTCTTTGCAAGTTATTTCCATATAGCTATTTTCAAGTGAAAATGGTTTTCTATCCTTTTGTATACTTTAAAGTTTTAATTTCTCTTAGTATTTTAATTTTTGTTTAGTAGTATGTTAATAAGGCCAAGGTTGATTGATTATGAGAAAAGTGTAAAATTGATTTATCACTAAGCATTGCATGAGGGCATGGCAATGGTTAGGTGTAGGGGATTTGATAGGTGTCAAAACACCCATCCTTTTACCACTTATTTCTTACTAAAACAAGACCAAAACGCGTGTTTAATATCATTTGTTTGGAATTATGCGTGGTTTTTGTGTTTATTGTGTTTTCAGAGTCAACCGGATGGATATTGGAGAAAACATGGGATTGCACGGGTTTTATGGAAGAAAAAGACTCAAGACGAAGTCTATTGTCCAAGAGATGCAAAAGATTTGAAGTCACTGGGCCTATTTGAAGATTTATCGACGAAAAGGACCAAAGACGGAAGATTTACATATGTCGAAGGAACTCAAGTCTATTTAACGAAGAAATTAGAAGACGAGTTGAATTTAATCATCGACAAATCCCGAATCAGAATCGAAAACATCGATTTTTCTGAAAAGACGAGAAGACAAGAAGAAAGGCAGAAAGCCCACTTCACCAACCAACCACTAGCCTATAAATAGAAAACCCCTCACACTTTTTGTGCAAGTTTTTCATTTCCAAGTTTCTTTTTCTTTGTTTCGTAGGGAAGAAGCCAACACCACTAAGGTGTTGGTGATTTTTATTCTTGTTTTCACAAATCTTGTAGTTTCAATCTTTTCCTTTGATTGTTTAAACCTTAATCATCAATATAATCTTTCCATTAATCTTGTTCATCTTCATCTTTTTCATTTAAAGCTTAAAGTTCTTATTTGGTTGATTTTGATCTTCAAAAGTTATTGGGTTTTGTGTTTTTATTGTTGATATTTGATGTTTATGGTTAGTAAATGATTAGTGATTAGTTTTGTTTAAGTTTTGGTTAAAAACTTGGTTGATTTTGGCTTAAAAACGTATCCCCTGTTTTCTTTCTGTTTACTGTTCTTCATTCCCCAGATATTCCGAATCAAACATTGTTCATCTTTTATTCCGCATCAAGTTTATCCATCCGGAATATTTTTTATTCCGGATCAAACCCATCCATCCGGAATAATCGATTATTCCGGATCACCCATTTATTCCGGATAAAACTTTTATTCCGCATCACCATTTATTCTGAGTAGCACCTTTATTCCGGATCACCTATTTTTTCTGGATAGAACCTTTATTCTGAGTAGAACTTTATTCCGAGTAGAACCTTTATTCCGCATGGACCATTTATTCCGCATGAGCTATTTATTCCGCATGGAGCTCTTATTCCGGATAAACCTTGTATTCCGAATGAACTATTCTTATTGATTATTCCGGATAGAGCATTTCTTCAGTTATTCCGCATCAACAACGTTATTCCGAATCAAGCTTTTATCTTGGATATTCCGAATCAAACATACATTCCGAATCAAGCAACTTTTTCAGCAAGGTTATTCTACTGTTAATTGTTTAATAGTTTAATTTTAATTCAAGTTTTATTTTTATTGATTAACTGCTTCTAGTTTATTTTTAATTACTTCACTCATTAACATTCTAGTAGAATAGAAAACCAAACCCTTTATTTGTCACCAAGAACAATTATTCCACTTTGAGCTGTGATCAATTCGAGAAGATTCCGAGAATTAAATCTGAACCCCATCCAAAAGCTATATATCAAGCACTCATGGTTACGATCAAATACCCACAACATCTTTAATTCACGACCTTATTGGTGTCAAAAGGGTGGTTAGGTTTAAGTCCTATGATCCAACCAGAACCGGAGGGATCTTCCCAGGGACAATCCAATAGATTATTAGAAGTCCTTAGGAAAGATGGAGTAGAATGTGAACGTAGTTGAATGCCGACTAAGTACTGATGCTAGCACCGGAACAATCACAACAAGGTGTTAGTAATGATTTCTTGGTAACATTGAAGGGGTTAAAGAATGAAAAAGAAATGTAAGGATAAAGGGTCTAAAGAAAGAAGCCCTCCATACAACTAAGGCAGAAACCGGGTCAACTCGTCATGAAGACAATCTCATCATGGACCCAATGATGTGAAGCACAGTCCTTTCCTAGCTACTCAGGCTTCTCTCAAAATAAGTTTGTTTTAATTTCACGGAGATCAACACGACTTCTATTGACTTCCTCACTCCGAGATAGCTAATATTGAATAGGTGGCATCTGCTCCAGCCTCCGACCACTAAAAGTGCACAAATCGAGTCTAGAGCCAAGAGATCAATCAAATATCGTTAGGACACACAGATGAAGATCAAGAGAGTCCTACATTATATCCTTGTGATATTGCTAGAACACTCATAGTGATACTACCTAGTATTAACAATGATGAGTGGAAACCCTTCCAGTGTTAACGACAAACAGCACTGCGGTAGGTCATATGCAAGATTCTTTATGAATTGAACATGTGTAAAACTGAAAAGCAACAGTGGTTTGATTCTGAATTGATTCAAACTCGTTTCAGGTTTCTACGCAATATCTTTATGGTCTTTCCAGAACATTCAGGGTGATATTCATTAATATTCACAGTGACGAATGGAAATCCTTCTAGCGTCAACATCAAACAGCGCTACGGTAGGTGACTTGTGAGATTCTTATGAATCAAACTTGTGTCAACTGGAAAGCAACAATGGTAAGATTCTTAATGAATCAAACTTGTTCCAGGAATTTGAATTGACGACTTTAATCAAGCAGATATTTATCCAATTGATTCACCCTTTATGTTCGCAGTCTGGCTTTAAGACGGTTGTGTAAAGAGAACGGCTAGTACAGCCGCGAAACCCTGTCAAGGAAATTCTTAACTGAATCTACCTAATCACAGGTACGGTATTTAATATCATATAACGTTCTTCACCGACCGGAGGTAAAACGCTACCGATTTAGGACGAATGTCAAAGCCATTCAGTCCGTGTATATGTTTTGTCTCGAGAAGGTGGCGTCACGGTGTACTCAGCAAAGTCAAAGATTCCAAACCACATATTCATGTCCAAAGACTTATTCAACAATGAATAGTGTGAGCATGTGGATAAAGACACAAGATCGCAAGATGGAAAAGACAAGTCAAGGATAATTTGAAGATCTCAACATAAAAGACAAAGTCAAAATACAACGACAAAGGCTCAAAGATCACAGCATGAAGGAACAACACTACTATTACACGTTCAAGACTCATTTATGACGAAATTCA
Organism: Glebionis coronaria; assembly: GCA_025667525.1. Taxonomy (NCBI): domain Eukaryota; kingdom Viridiplantae; phylum Streptophyta; class Magnoliopsida; order Asterales; family Asteraceae; genus Glebionis; species Glebionis coronaria. The sequence goes on along the minus strand of CM046882.1, from coordinate 166,215,007 downwards.
TAAATCTCCATTGGAATCCAAATATCGAAGAGGAATGACCTCACATTGGGGGAGATTGTTAGCCTTAAAATATTGAGTCAAACAAGAATGTTCGGTCATAGGTTTCTATTGTAATATTTATTAGAACGTTGTAATAGTTAGTTAAATAGTTGTGGTTCACGGGCTTAGATTTAAGCTTCTTAAAGCCCAAAAGACAAGCCCGGTCCAAACAATATAGCCCATTATGGTTACATGTAAGCCCGGCTATATAAAGCCCTTCCTAGCATGTTGGGAAGGGTGGATGGTCATTAGTACTCTAATTTTTCTCCAATCTATTATTCACTAAGTTAATCATCCCCTTCTCTCTACTTTTCTCTCACTACTTTCTCTCTCTAAAATTTATATCTTTTCCATCTTATTTCTTAATCTAATATCATATTATTTGGGACAAAAATATATCTATACCTGCTAACACAGAGGCACATTTAGATTCTGATACATTGTTTTCGTCTGGTGATATTTTCAGGTGGTCCAAATCATCCTCTGGTACTTGGACTCTGCATGCTCAAAGCATATGACCGGAGACCGATCGATGCTTAGAAATTTCGTCGCCAAGTTTCCAGGAACGGTTAAATTTGGCAACGACCATACTGCGAAGATCATGGGTTATGGTGAATATCAAATTGGGAATGTTACAATTTCAAGGGTGTATTATGTGGAGGAACTTGGTCACAACTTATTCTCAGTGGGACAATTTTGCGATTCAAACCTTGAGGTTGCTTTTCGACAACATACTTGCTTCATTCGTGATCTTGCAGGAAATGATTTGTTAAAAGGTTCTCGAGAGGATAATCTCTACACAGTTTCTATTCAAAACATGATGGCCGCCTCTCCTGTATGCCTTCTCTACAAAGCATCTAAGACCAAGTCATGGTTGTGGCATCGCCGGTTATCTCATATTAACTTTGATGCTATTAACCATTTGGCTAAAAACGAACTTGTTTGTGGTCTTCCAAAACTTAAGTTCGACAAGGATCATTTATGTTCCGCGTGTTATTTGGGGAAAAGCACCAAGAAATCATACAAACCTAAAGCTGAAGACACCAACCAAGAACCACAGTAACTTTTGCACATGGATCTTTGCGAGCCAATGCGTACGGCTAGTGTGAGTGGTAGAAAATACATTCTCGTCATGGTGGATGATTTCTCCAGGTTTACATGGGTAAAATTTTTAGCAACCAAGGATCAAGTACCAAATTATATTATTATGTTCCTAAAGATGATCCAAGTGCGTCTTAATGCTACTGTTCGCTGCATTCGAACTGATAATGGAACTGAGTTCGGTAATCAGACTCTACGAGATTATTATGAAGAGGTATGTATTTCACATGAAACTTCAGTTGCTCGCACTCCACAACAAAATGGTGTCATGGAAAGACGTAATCGTACACTTATGGAAACTGCTAGAACTATGTTGATTTATGCGAATGCTCCTTTATTCTTATGGGCTGAAGCAGTGGCAACCGCATGTTATACCCAAAACCGCTCCATCATTCGTAAGCGCCATAGTAAAACTCCATATGAGCTACTTCATGGACATAAACCTGATATTTCATTTTTTTCATGTGTTTGGTGCACTGTGTTATCCAAATACTAATAGTGAGAATTTGGGCAAACTTCAACCGAAGGCTGATATTGGAATCTTTATTGGCTATTCACCCGCAAAGAAAGCTTTCCAAATTTATAACTGTCGTCTTGGTAACATAGTAGAAACTTTGGATGCCGATTTTGATGAGTTGACAACAATGGCTTCTGAGCAACACAGCTCTGAACCCGCACTTCATGAGATGGGAACCGGTGCTATTAGTTCCGGATTAACTCCCAACAATCCTACTTCTCCATCATTACACCACCTACAAGGCCCGAGTGGGATGAGTTATTTCAACCTATGTTTGATGAATTCTTTGATCCACCTAGTGATGTTTCTACAACACCTGCAGTAGTAGCTTCGATTCCCGAAGTTGTCGTTCAAATTAATGGAAATCAGTCTAATGCATCTACTGTTACTATTGAACCAGATGCACCATCTCCCACAAATTCTCAAACTACACCCGAACATCACCCCCACTCGTTCCTAATGATGTTGAAGAGGATTTCTATGATCACGATTTGGAACTTGCTCACCTACAAGAGCTTCCATTATTTGGTTCACAAATACCCGAAAACCCTATCGGTGTGTCTACCTCAGAGGAAGCTCCTGCAATTGTTCACTCCAGACCACCACGGATTGAAAATCACAATACAAAATGGACAAAGGATCACCCAATCTGTAACATTATTGGTGACGTCGATCGACCAGTCTCAACATGCCATCAACTACAAGAACATGCATTATACTGTTACTTTGATGCATTTCTTTCTGACATTGAACCTAAAAATTGGCAACAAGCTATGACACAATCATGTTGGATTGAAGCCATGCAAGAGGAACTTAATGAATTTCAACGCCTTGAAGTATGGGAATTAGTTCCTCTACCCGACAACGTTGACATCCTTACTTTGTTGTGGGTATATAAGGTTAAACTCGATGATTTAGGTGGTGTGTTAAAGAACAAAGCTAGATTGGTTGCTCGAGGTTAAAAACAAGCTTTGGGTATTGACTTTAAAGAATCCTTTGCTCCTGTTGCACGTTTGGAGGCGATTAAACTATTCCTTCCTTATGCTGCTCACATGAATATGATCGTCTATCAAATGGATGTCAAGACGGAATTTCTTAATGGTGAATTAAGGGAATATGTCTACGTAAGCCAGCCGAATGGATTCGTCAACTCGGAGTATCCTAATCACGTGTATAAGCTCAAGAAGGCTCTTTATGGGTTGAAACAAGCTCCACGCGCGTGGTATGATCTCCTATCGTCTTATCTGATCTCGGAAGGCTTCTACAAAGGAAAAGTGGAACCTACATTATTCATTCTCAAGGAGGACAATGACATGATACTGGTACAAATTTATGTTGACGATATAATATTTGCTGCCACTACTCAAAGACTGTCTGACCATTTTGAGAAAATCATGTCCACACGTTTTAAGATGTCGATGATGGGAAAAATTTCATTTTTATTAGGTTTGCAAATTTCTCAAAATCCCAGAGGCATCTTCATTAATCAATCCAAATGTGCTCTTGAATCATTGAAAAAATATCATTTTGAAAACTGTGACCCAGTGGATACTCCTATGGTGGAGAGACCCAAGTTAGATGAGGATAGGGATGGGATTGTTGTCGATCCTAAACTTTACCATGGAATGATCGGCACCCTTCTCTATCTGACTGCTAGCAGGCCTGATTTGCAATTTGCTATATGCATGTGTGCCCGGTACCAGGCTCGACCTACCTAAAAGCACTTACATGTTGTGAAAAGGATCTTTCGGTATCTTAAAGGAACACTTAATCATGGTCTGTGGTATCTGAAGGATTCCTCTATTGCACTAATATCATATGCAGATGCAGATTATGCTGGGTGTCAAGATACTCGACGTAGTACTTCTGGCAGTGTGCAACTTCTTGGAGATAGACTGATTAGTTGGGCATCCAAAAGGCAGAAAAGCGCTGCGATATCAAGTATAGAGGTTGAATACATTGCTATGTCCGGTTGTTGTGCTCAAGTTCTTTGGATGAGATCATAATTAACTGACTACTGTCTTGGATTCAACAAAATCCCGATGTATTGTGACAACAAAAGCGCCATTGCCCTTTGCTACAACTATGTTCAACACTCTCAGGCAAAGTCTAACACCCCCAATTTACATTGCGCAGCGAAAATACACAATTGGGTGCTAGACACAAGCATCATCACATAAGGTATATTGAACGACTCAAAATTGAGACGTTTACACATAAATATAAACAAGATTTTCATAAATGGTCTAAAACATAGATTTCAACCCATAAATTGTACTAACACGATACCAGAGTAAAGCGTTTAGTCCCCATGGATCTCGACCAACAACTAACAAGTTTAGTACAGTACATTAACATAAAGTAAATTGTTCAACATTAAAAGGTAGAAACAGTTTAGACCAACATTCTTCCAAAAGCCAAGCCACAACCTCCACAGCAAAGCTCCGTGCTCCATCACTTCCTATTACCTGAAGTACATGCATAAAACGAGTCAACAATAATGTTGAGCGAGACTATAGGTTTATCAAATCACATTTGAACACAAGAAGAAAATCAATCATAATCATTTATAGAATTGTCGTACACACAATCTATATTCAAGGCAGTAATAATAATAATATTATTAAGCAAACATTGTATTTAAGCTCATGACACCAACCCCTTAACCAAATAGTCACCCACGCCAAATGCCGACATGACTAGAATAAAACCATTGCCCCTCTAGGGTATCAGTTGCTAGAATACCACAATCTTATTCACGTAAAATTATCCTTCCCAACGGGTTACTCAACGTAATGCCCTGGTCTCAGATAGGGTGGTCAACCCAATAGTACTATCATTAGAATAAGAGGCTATTCCCGACACACAACATCAAGTCAGAAGATAGTTAACGGCTCATGAATTTAGGGTCTTTAGCAACAAGTTACTCAATACAATGAAATCAACTTTAGGCAACATTCGGGTCTAACAATTACTCATGACTTGTGTTCATTTATTTTCAAATAGCATGTATCCCCCTCGCGGGTATTAAAATCATTAAAACGAGTAGAAAGCGAGGCTATAGACTCACCTTAGTATAAGAGATCTAGCGAGATGATCGTCGACGATAATGGATGCCTTTCAAACACGAGAACCGGTACCTATCAAATAATGCGCGTTCATTAATAATAACTCAAGAAATAAATCATACATAACAACATCAAACTCAAACTCATAAAGTCACGATAAACTCGAGAGAAAATGATATAAATAACTATCATACTTTACTACACACTTACTTAACCATTTTATACTTTTTACAAAGTCCGCCGGTACATACTACATGTACTAGCTTATTTACCCCTTTTAAACTCGTCTACCGTTTATGAAACGACTAGATAAACTAACTTACTATATATAGAAAGTCCTCTTACAATTTTATCAAATGAAATTACTTCTAAAGTACTTTACCCGACTCATTTTCAAACTACAAAATCCGGACAGATTTACGTTAATTTTTCATACAACCGTTTTAACTTATTTAAACGACTCCGTTTACAAAACCGACACTCGGGTTTTAAAGTAAACTCAATCTAATAAGTAAACACCTCATTATCAATAGGTTACATTTTTTAAAACATCCATTTAGAGTCCCCGAGATTCGATCCAAATATCGACAACAACTATTTGTAGTGCCGATACTCGTCTCCCGGTACACGATCATTCAAAACATCATAACTTCGCGCTCGTTTTGAGCTAGAAGCTCTACCTTATATCAAATCGAAGCTAAGAAAATTATCTACAACCCTAGGCTATAAATTAAGCCTTTTTCAAAACATAAAAATTCGGATTTTACCTTTTACTTACTGTTATAAAATGACTACTCAAAACTTGTACAAAATCAACTTTTTGATAAAAACCAACCATGGAAATGATCATTTCTATTCCCTAATATCATCATACATCAACCATAACATCAAAATCATAATCAGAATAAAAATCGTAAGATCAAAATGAAGTTTCTAACAAGATTTTTAGCACAAACCACCATGGATCATCATGATAATGCCATGCATGATCATAGCTCCTACCTACCAACATCAAGAAAAAAAAAGTTGCTTGCATGTGTAAAATTCTTACACCAATGTGATCCTTGATCAAAAATAAGGTTGGGTCTTGTGTTAGTTTAGCTCAAAACATCATAATTCTCAAGTTAAAATTGATTGAATTGTGGTTTTGGTGCGTTTGAAGGTCACGGCAAACACAAGAGAGAGAGAGAGAGATGAGTGGAAAAAAAATTTTAAATGAAAAATAAGAATGTGTGTGTTTGTTTCAAGTTTATATATAGTGGGGTAGGGACCTAGTTGCCATTTAGTGATAGTTGTGGCTAAAAATGTAAATAGTTAGCTAAAAAGCGGGAATAACTATTAGTCAATTTTCAAAATATTTACGGGGCTCGGGTTTCATAAAGATACTTTTAAAAATTTAAAACGTACCTCAAAAATAATAATATCGACTCTCGACTCGACTTAACAAGTCATTTAAAATAAAACCTCGAAAATAATAAAAATCGAACAACCGACAATAAAACGTAAAATATTTGGCATCCATCAACATCACGCTTGCTAATACTCCTTATACTTATAAATATTAAATATAGACCTTCCAACATCGGTTTAAACTTAAACCTCCAAAAATAAATATCGTTCAAACTCATCCAAAAATTACAAAAATAATCGTAAATTAAGATTAAGCAATGACCTCGATTTTGGGTTGTCACGTCCCCCCTTCTTAAAAGAAGCGACGTCCGCGGCGCTTAATCCTTCCTAAACAAATGAGGATACTTGTCCTTAAAGAAATCCTCACGTTCCCACGTAAACTCTGGCCCACGTCTAGAGTTCCATCTCACCTTCACAATCAGAATTCTACTATGCTTCAACTTCTTAACTTCCCTATCCATTATCTCTATAGGTTCCTCTATAAAATGCAACTTATCATCAAGTTGAATCTCCTCCGATGGAATCACCACATCCCTTTCAGCTAAACACTTCTTCAAATTAGACACATGAAAAGTATTACGAATAGCCTTAAGCTCATCAAGCAATTCTAACTTATAAGCCACCAATCCAATCATTTGGATAATCTTAAATGGTCCAATATATCTCGGGCTCAACTTTCCTCTCTTTCCAAAGAGTATTACTCCTTTCCATGGAGATACTTTAAACATAACCATGTCTCCTACTTCAAATTCCAACGGTTTCCTTCTGTTATCAGCATAACTCTTTTGTCTAATTCTGGTAGATAACAAACGCTTCTTAATTTGCACAATCTTTTCAGTCGTCTCAAATATCATTTCAGGCCCAGTCAATTGACTTTCTCCTACCTCACTCCAACACACTGGAGATCTAGACTTACGTCCATACAAAGCTTCAAATGGAGCGGCTTTAATACTTGAATGATAACTATTATTGTACGAAAATTCAACCAATGGCAAATGCCTATCCCAACCATTTCCAAAATCAATCACACATGCACGAAGCATATCCTCTAACGTTTGAATCGTTCTCTCGCTTTGTCCATCAGTTTCCGGATGATATGTTGTACTTAAACATAACTCCGTTCCTATCGCTTTCTGCAAAGACTTCTAAAATTCTGAAGTAAACCTACTATCACGATCAGAAATTATTGACAAAGGCACACCATGTCGACAAACAATCTCCTTCACATACACTGTTGTTAACCTCTCCATACTATCTGTCTTCTTCATCGGCAAAAAGTGAGCAGACTTAGTCAACCTATCTACAATCACCCATATCATATCACTACCATTTGCAGTCCTTGGCAAACCTGTCACAAAATCCATCATATTATCTTCTCCCATTTCCACTCAGGAATCTCAGGTTGTACTAATAATCCCGACGGTTTCTTATGTTCAGCCTTCTCCTTCGCACAAGTTAAACACTTATTAACATACTGTGCTATATCTGCCTTCATATTCGGCCACCAATAAACTTCCTTAAGATCTTGATACATCTTGTCCGATCTAGGATGTATTGAATATTTCGAATTATGAGATTCATTCATCACCAAATCTCGCACCCCTAACAAATCTTTCGTAGTAATGTAAGGCTTTTGAATGGTTGAAAGTTCGTTTGTCCGTATCTTCTCGAATTTATTTCCGGTTCAAAGTGTGACTCAGTCGTTCTTGGTAACAAAAAGAGAATTGTTGGGTGTCGTAAACTAGTTAAAAATAAAGACTTGAAACAAATAAAAATAAAGTAAAGACTGTAAAAAGAAATACTGAAAGATAAAAACTTGGCGAGAAGTAAATGACGAGAAATTAACAGGAAAATAAAGTAAATAAGACAAACTTAAACTCAAACTAAAAGGAAGACAAGTAAAAGTGCGACCAAGTAAAAAGGCAGGAAAAGTAAAGTTATAAAACTAAATATAAAAAAAATCACAAAAATGAGAAAATCCTTCATCCGAAATAAAAACGTTCATTCGGAACAAATTCCTTCATTCGGACCAAAATCCTTTATTCGGAATAAAAACCTTTATTCGGAACAAAGTGGTTCATTCGGAACAAAGTGGTTCATTCGGAACATACGGCTTCATCCGGAATAAATTAAACAAAATGCTTCATTCGGAACATTCACTTATTCGAAACATTTATACTGATTCGGAATAGTTAAACTAGAAAGCTCATTCGGAACATTCACTGATTCGGAACAAAACTGATTCGGAATAAAAATTAAGACAGCTTCATTCGGAACTTTGATGATTCATCCGGAATATATCCTTCATCCGGAATATTGATTATTCCGGATGAACAGACTGATCCGGAACATTGCCTAAAATCCCTTCATTCGGAACGTAATGCTGGTTCGGAATAATCTGGGCAACAACAGTAAGCATGAACGAAGAACAGGGGAAAGAAAAGGGAATACGAATCTGATCAAGAATAACTAAAATCAACTTAAAGATTAAACCAAAATAACTAACAAACATCTACTAATGATAACCAATCAAAACAAATCAACCAAACTACCAATCATAATCAAAATAATTAAAACCCGCTTGATCAAAACTATGAAACTCAAGAACACAAACACAAAGATTAAATCCAAACAAGAAATGAAGATGAGAGATTAACCATAAAGATAAAGATTCAATAAACATAAAAGTAACTTACTTGGAATTAAAGGAATTAAAGGTTCATGACAAGATAATTAAAGGTGCAAGTTATTAAGGTGCAAAAATTAAAAAGAAAGAGCATAGTTTGTCAAACTAGCCAACAACATGAAATGAAATCCTAATGATCTATTTATAGGGGAGGAGAAGGATTATTGGAAGGAAGCTTCCTCCCCTCTTTCTTCTTTCTTTAATTATCACTTAGTCCTCGTCTTTTAAGTTCTTCGACTTTAACGACTTTGTCTTGGGATTTCTTTAAACTCGTCTTGAAATTTCTCCATAAATAAGACTTGAGTTCTTCGGCTTTTAGTAAACTTCCGTCTTTTGACTTTTTTTCGATAAATCTTCAGAATTGGTCTTGGACTTCCGTTCTCTTTGCACTCTTGATTTCTTGACTTCATCTTTTGTCTTTTCTTCGATAAAAGCCCGTGAAAGTCGTGTTTTCTTCCCTTTTAGCATTTTGATCCTAAAATCACAACAAAAACACAAACCACGTCGACATTTACGACATAAAATACACGTTTTGGCCTGGTTATTATTGTAATTAAGTGGTAAAAAGGATGGCTGTTTTCACACCTATCAAATCCCCTACACCTGACCATTGCAATGTCCTCATGTAATGTATTAGTTACAAAACACTTTTTACATTTTTCATCATAATCAATCCACATTGGCCTTTATTAAAGAGATAGAAAATTATAAACATTCAAAGGAAGAAAATAAAGAAATCAAAGACATACCTTAGGGTTTTGGAAATGTTATGAATGATCATCATCCTCAAGTTTTCACATTCTCCAAACCAAGCTTAAAAACGAGATCATTGTTATTATAAGTTAGCAAACTACCGCGTACTCATGTGGGCCAATTATTTACTTAGACTCCCTTATTCCTAGGTGTATCTCTTATATTTTATTGTTGTCTTGAATGATAACGAGGATGCATTGTTGACTTATTTCGATAGTTATTAAGGCTGAAAATAAAGTGGGACGATTTAATCAATAGTTAGCTAAAGGACAAAATCTTTTAAAACATTCTCGGGACCTCATAAAGTTCATATCTTTGCATAACTCGTTTCACGATTTGAGACCTTTCTCGGACCGATATTTGGCAGCGACTTCATACTTCAAATCTTGAGAGACGTTCATGAAATAATGGTCTTCTCTTCATAATAGGAATTTCTTCACATGAAGTTTTGAGAGATTCTTCATACTTGGACCATGACTTCTTCATTTTAGGACTTGGATCTATTTATCCTCATACCTTGCTAGGGTCTTTTCGGATAGACTTCTCCATGACTTTTGGGGAGTATTTGCTTTTCGTCGTGTGTCTCGATCCTTCATATTGATCTTTGATAAATGATTCTTCACATAACTTGGGATCTTTAGCAACAAAATGTAGCCCTCATGCCTTGTTAAGGCCTTTTCGGTCTCGCCAATCTTCGCATCTCGTTTCAATAAGTTATGCCTTGGCTATGAACTCTAATCCATACCGAGCAACTTTTAAACGATCTTGGGCTAGAAGCTAAGTAACTGTTCAAATCGTACAACCTTATTTATTGCAGATAAAATTTATTAGCAAGCGATGGGAGAATAGGCTTATAATTAACTCACATAAATTCACAAAAGAATACCAAACTTATAATTGACTCTATCATCTCTCGTTCTCCACAGTTTAAAATCTCAAGGAATGAGACTCGTGGATGCTTAGCCTATTAAATCAAAGTTTTGGGTTTTTGAGTCGTCTATAGGATCTTGCAAATTCTTAGACTTTTTTAAGTTTAGAAATCGCATTTTAAAGTTCCCTTGATAAACGACTATCTAGGATCAATTATAGGAACTTGCGAAAAGTTCTTGTTCTTAACTCGTGAGAGTTAAGACTTTCGCGTTTTAAAGCTCCCTATATAAAAGCCTAGCAAAACTTGACTTAAACACGTTAAGGATACTAGCTAGAGTAAACTTAGATAAGTAAACTCGGGTTGAGTCAAAAGATTCACAACGTTGAAAATTAAAACCACTTTATTAAAATTTGTTCTAGCAAAGAAAGAAAATAACTATACAAAGGGAAAAACTAATAGGCCAAAATAGATCAAAAATTTTGAAAAATGTCGAAAAATTGATTTTCCGGTTAAAATGAGGACAAATACAAGGAGAAGGCCACTTAACTTCGATAGAAGTCCCACCTACACTTGATATAAACATTGTCCTCAATGTTTAAGCATGTGGGAGTAAACTCCCCTACACTTAGGACATTGTGCACGTTATTTAAATCTCGCTAAGGAAATACAACTAACGAGATTCCTATTTTAATATTGAGAAATATAAAATAGTGAATCGAAAAGAGTTTAGGATAGAACCGGGAAGAAGGGAACACGGAATCACGGTTCGTCAAAAGTCATCAAGAGTGTGTCTTTGAAGCTCGAATCCCTGCACATGAGAAGAAAGAAAACAAGAAACACCATGGGGCTCCCCCTACACTTATGGTGAAAATAGATAAAGATAGATAATCGGGTTGCCTCCCGAAGAGCGCTTGTTTATATTAACCGAGTCACGAGCCTGACTCGTCCCCGAATTAAATGGTCCATGGGGAAGCCTCGAATGTAATACCAGGATCAAAGACCTTGTCCTCGTTCCCGATTGACATCAACAAAGGATTGGCGGGGGGATAAGTCTTAAATGGGAGAAAAGTACTTTCAACATACGAAAAGTATGTGAAATCAAGATCCACGGGAGGTGGGGTGGGTAAAGTAAGCACATTGTCATCCCCCAAAGACAATGGATGCTGAGCACTCGGCAAAGCCGTAATGTTATCAATCATGAAATAGTGAATGTCACCTCCCGGGTCAAAGCACTTATCCTCCGTAATAGTGGCTAAAGGGGAGGATGAAAGGTGCTCGGGAGGGGGACTTGGGACAATACCTTCCTGCAGCAAATTATCAAAAATAATATCCCCCTCCGTGTCATCATCATCAATACCCGGAGGTATTGAGTGAATGTCGATTTCTTCCAGCAATGGGTCATTATCTTCAACGGGAGGAATAGATGGAGGTAAAGACTCGGAAAGAGGAGGAGAAGTCAACTCGTCGATTTGAGCAATAAGAAGATGCACTTTCCGTAATCTTTCGCGGAGAATCACGTCTTCCACCTCATCTTCAAGAGCAAGTTCATTGGTGAACTTCTCGTAAGCCGGAGAGAATAAATCGTCATCACCCGCATCTCCCGGTGGAGATTGAGAAATTTCAAAAGTGAAATTCTCATAGCGTGGAGAAAAATCATCATCATTAGGATCGACCACTTCCGTAAGAGCAACGTCGTCCTCGGACTCCATAGCAGTCGGCATGTCACAAATTTCATCATCAAAGAATTTATCGAGACCAAAATCACTAATCTCACTCAGTGAATCATCATCCTTAGACGCATTAGGAATATCGAGAGTAGGAGTAGCAACTTCAGTAGATGGGTCGAGAGCGTAGACATCATCGTCGTCATCATCATCATATTAGATGGGACCATTCCAATTAGGAGTGACATAGTCGGCTAACTCTTCCTTGATAACCTCCACATCTTTAAGAAGCTCATGAAGCAATTTTTGTTGTTCATCTCCCCGAGTATGTTCAATTAAACCAATTCTATCCCACGCTGTAATTAAACATTTTGGTGTAGAAAAGAAGGGAAAACGACCAAATTGGCTCAAAAAGGTGTTGGTGATTTTCAAGATTTCGTCCACATCAAGCAAAGGTTGCCTTTCCTGATGCAAGTCAGCTCGGATTTGAGCTAAAATTTCTAGAACATGGTTCAAAGAAGTGAGTTGTTGGTCAAGACTAATTTGCTGAGAGGATTGATGATTGAGGGTGTGATGTGGGGGCTCAAAGTTATACACACTGGGATGATAGAACGGAACTTTCTCAAAGACCTTCGACGGATCACAAGAAGAAGCATCGTGAGGGCCCCCACAAATATAGCACCACGGGTATGGAGAAAAAGCGGGTGTGTCATGTGGAAAGTTATTACCATTGTCATAATTGTAACCCGGTTCTTGCTCGTGACCATACGGGTATCGAACCGGACACGAAACATGTCAATAATAATCGCTTCCACAATAGATGCACGGGGGAACAGGAGGTGGATTAGAAAAGGAAGAATTAGTCGAGTTACACCATGGACAAAATCCGAATTGTGTGTTGTCGATATCGTTTCCGCACCGCTCACGTGTACACCATTGACATAAGTCGTTCCCGTATAACCGTCTCCCACACCCGACACAATGGACATAAGAATCCATAAAGAAAATTAGATAAGCAAGAAGAATATTTTTGGTGCAAAACTTTGAAAAAGAGATGCTTTTTATGATTTTTCAAATGTTTTTGGGATTTTTGAAAACTTTAGACACGGAAAATAACGTTCACGAGTCAACGGATCCCAAAAGCCAACGCGTCTCTCACAAAAAAACCATTAATCTTCACGAAAAGAGCCGGCAGCGGCGCCATTTTAATGTAAGGCTTTTGAATGGTTGAAAGTTCGTTTCTCGGTATCTTCTCGAATTGATTTCCGGTTCAAAGTGTGACTCAGTCGTTCTGGGTAACAAAAAGAGAATTGTTGGGTGTCGTAAACTAGTTAAAAATAAAGACTTGAAACAAATAAAAATAAAGTAAAGACTGTAAAAAGAAATACTGAAAGATAAAAACTTGGCGAGAAGTAAATGACGAGAAATTAAAAGGAAAATAAAGTAAATAAGACAAACTTAAACTCAAACTAAAAGGAAGAGAAGTAAAAATGAGACCAAGTAAAAAGGCAGGAAAAGTAAAGTTTTAAAACTAAATATAAAAAAAATCACAAAAATGAGAAAATCCTTCATTCGGAATAAAAACGTTCATTCGGAACAAATTCCTTCATTCGGAACAAAATCCTTTATTCGGAATAAAAACCTTTATTCAGAACAAAGTGGTTCATTCAGAACATACGGCTTCAACCGGAATAAATTAAACAAAATGCTTCATTCGGAACATTCAATGATTCGGAACATTTATACTGATTCGGAATAATTAAACTAGAAAACTCATTCGGAACATTCACTGATTCGAAATAAAAATTAAGACAGCTTCATTCGGAACTTTGATGATTCATCCGGAATATTGATTGTTCCAGATGAACAGACTGATCCGGAACATTGCCTAAAATCCCTTCATTCGGAACGTAATGCTGGTTCGGAATAATCTGGGCAACAACAGTAAGCATGAACGAAGAACAGGGGAAAGAAAAGGGAATACGAATCTGATCAAGAATAACTAAAATCAACTTAAAGATTAAACCAAAATAACTAACAAACATCTACTAATGATAACCAATCAAAACAAATCAACCAAACTACCAATCATAATCAAAATAATTAAAACCCACTTGATCAAAACTATGAAACTCAAGAACACAAACACAAAGATTAAATCCAAACAAGAAATGAAGATGAGAGATTAACCATAAAGATAAAGATTCAATAAATATAAAAGTAACTTACTTGGAATTAAAGGAATTAAAGGTGCATGACAAGATAATTAAAGGTGCAAGTAATTAAGGTGCAAAAATTAAAATGGAAGAGCATAGTTTGTCAAACTAGCCAACAACATGAAATGAAATCCTAATGATCTATTTATAGGGGAGGAGAAGGATTAGTGGAAGGAAGCTTCCTCCCCTCTTTCTTCTTTCTTTAATTATCACTTAGTCCTCGTCTTTTAAGTTCTTCGACTTTAACGACTTTGTCTTGGGATTTCTTTAAACTCGTCTTGAAAGTTCTCCATAAATAAGACTTGAGTTCTTCGGCTTTTAGTAAACTTTCGTCTTTTTACTTTTTCTTCGATAAATCTTTAGAATTGGTCTTGGACTTCCGTTCTTTTTGCACTCTTGATTTCTTGACTTGGTCTTTTGTCTTTTCTTCGATAAAAGCCCGTGAAAGTCGTGTTTTCTTCCCTTTTAGCATTTTGATCCTAAAATCACAACAAAAACACAAACCACGAATAATTCCGACATTTACGACATAAAATACACATTTTGGCATGGTTATTATTGTAATTAAGTGGTAAAAAGTATGGGTGTTTTCACACCTATCACGTAGGCGGTCACAACGGTAACCAAATCCTATTCTTGAAATACCTCAATCCATTCGGCCTTACTTCAAACAATGGTTTCAACATTCTACCCAAATTTTCTGCCTCAACGTTCTCTTCCTTCAAACCATTAGTTTGGGCTTTCAATATCTCTTCTGTCAAATCAACACTTTCCAACATCGTCAAAGCTCTAACTCTTATAGACTTATCTCTTTCCTTTCTACTAAGTGCATCAGCTACCACATTCGCTTTACCAGGATATTAACGAATCTCGCAGTCATAATCACTCAGCAACTCAACCCATCTCCTTTGCCTCATATTCAATTCCTTTTGATCCAAAATATACTACAAACTCTATGATCAGTGAAAACCACACACTTGGTTCCATACAAGTAGTGTCTCTACAGCTTCAAAGCAAAAATAACAGCCCCAAGTTCTAAATCATGCGTAGTGTAATTATCTTCATGCTTCCTTAATTGTCTCGACGCATACCTATTACTTTCTCCCTTTGCATCAATACAGCTCCAAATCCTTTATGAGACGCGTCACAGTACACTACAAAATCCTCAGATCCTTCTGGCAAAGACAATATCGGCGCAGAACACAACTTATCCTTCAACATACTAAATGCAGATTCCTCTTCCAATCCCCATTCAAACACTCGATTCTTCTCCGTAAGCTTAGTCAACGGCTTAGCAATTAGCGAAAACTTCTCAATAAACCTTCTATAATACCCAGCCAAACCAAGAAATTGGCGAACTTCAGTCGGCGTCTTCGGCACTGACCAATCCTTAATTGCCTCAATCTTAGCAGGATCCACACGAACACCTTCACTATCAATCACGTGCCCCAAAAATTGCACCGATTTCAACCAAAATTCACACTTATAGAATTTTGCATACAGCTTCTCCTTCTTCAACAATTCCAAAACTGTTCTCAAATGCTTCTCATGTTCCTCTTCACTCTTGGAATAAACGAGAATATCATCAATGAATCCGATAACAAACTCATCCAAATACGGCTTACATACACGGTTCATCAAATCCATAAATACAGCAGGCGCATTTGTTAATCCAAAAGGCATCACTTGAAATTCGAAATGTCCATATCGAGTACGGAAAGCTGTTATAGGAATATCTCCTTCCCTAACTCTCAGTTGATGATACCCAGACCTTAAATCGATCTTCAAGTATACACATGACCCTTGCAACTGATCAAACAAATCATCAATCCTCGGCAGTGGATACCGGTTCTTGACAGTCAGTTTGTTAAGCTCTCTGTAATCAATACACATTCTAAAAGAACCATCTTTCTTCCGAACAAACAAAACAGGCGCACCCCACGGCGACGAACTTGGTCTAATAAATCCCTTATCCATCAATTCCTTCAATTGATCAGATAATTCCTTCATCTCAGATGGAGATAAACGATACGGTGCACGAGCAACTGGAGTAGCACCCGACACTAAATCAATACGAAACTCAACTTCACGATGTGGCGATAATCCTGGCAATTCCTCAGGGAAAACCTCAGGATATTCTCTAATCACAGGCACATTCTCCAATTTCCTTTCATTCACACCATCATTACTTATCTATGCAAGAAACACATCACAACCTGCTTCTATATACCTCATCATCTTTAAACAAGAAACAACTCTCAAACTAGACGTACATTCATCACCTTTCACAGTCAATACCCTATTCCTTAGCGGTATCTGAACTAATCTTTCTCCACAAACAATTAATGCACCATTACCAACTAACCAGTCCATACCAACAATCACGTCAAAAGATCCTAATTCTATGGGCATCAAATCAATACTAAACACATAATTACCTAACTTCAAGGAACAACCTTTCAGTATAGAATTAGTGCTTACAACCTTACCATCAGCTAACTCCACATTATAACTAGTTGTCAATCTCACTGGTTCTCTATCCAATAGCTGACTGAATCTAACATCTACGAATCTTCTATCGGATCCATAATCAAATAACACACTAGCATAACAAGCATCAAGTAAGAACGTACCAGTTACCACGTTCGGCCCTTGAGGTTTGTTAGCATCTCCCACGACATAGGCTGGAGCAGCAATCCCAGCAGCAACAGCAGCAACATTTCCTCCCTGTCGTATGCCAACCCTCGGACAGTTCCCTTGCTTATGTCCACGGCCTCCACATCCAGAACAGTAAACTACCTTGACAGCATTAGCCCCAGTGGCTACACCCTTGTTTCTACAATCTGCCATCTTATGTCCGGCCTTCCCACACTTGTTGCAAGCAGGTGGACAATTTCCAACATGATACAGATTACACCGACCACACTTCGGATTCACCTTGTTACCTTGATTTCCTGTAGCAGCACGAACACCATCATTCCTTCTCAAATTATACTGTTGATTCCTATTCGGTCCTTGGTTATTGTTATTACGATAAACACCTCGATTCCGCCCTTGGCTTGAGTGTGCAGCTTCCCACTTTCTCTTATTCCCTTCAGCAATACTATCCTTTCGATCCTGCAGCTTTACATTCATTAAAGCATGAGACATTTGAACAGCTTCATCAAATGACTTGGGTTTCGACGAAGTAGTTTCTCCCTTGATATTACTAGATAAACCCCTAATATACAGCTTCATCTTCTTTCGGTCATCAGCAAACGCATCAGGACACAACAAACATAAATCAGAAAACCTCCTTGTATAAGCTACAATATCATTGTTCCTCAACACCAAATGACTCAATTCATCTTCCAACTGACCTAACTCTTCCTCAGGACAAAACATAGCAGTCAACAGTCCCTTAGTCACAGTCCATGTTCTAGCATTAGCTTCAACCAATCCTACAGTAGCTACTTGACTATTCCACCAACTCAACGCATCATCCTGAAAAGTAGCTGCAACAAATTTTACTTTACTAGCTTCTGAACATCCACTGATTTCAAAAGTACTTTCAATCTTCTCAATCCACCTCCTTAATTCCAATGCACCACCAGTACCACGAACTTGGGTAGGTCCACATTTCATGAAACTAGCATAAGAACATTCCTTTTGAACCTGCTGAACAGCAGCATTACCTCCAACTTGTCCTGCAGCATTTCCTTCTGCTTGTTCATCAGCATTACCTCCAGCCTGATTTTCAGCATTCCCTCCAACCTGACCAGCAGCATTCCTATTCTCAGCGTCTTGGTTCCTCACAGCACGTTCAGCTTCCAAAGCTCTAGCGATAGCTTGCTCAATCATGGTATTAACAGTAGCAGTCGTCAATTTAGGTGGCATGTTTACATGAAACTAACCAAACAATAATTTAGTAAGGTCGGAAAAATGCGTCCCAACTCCTTCCTGTACAACCATAACAGAAAAAGAACAAGTAAGTATTCATATCAAGATAAGAAGAAGGATTTATCTATCAAGATGTAACATGGATACTACATGCATCAACAACACAATTCACAATGAATCATTAACCAATCACGCAAGAACTAATAAGACAAATCATAAGTCATGAAGGTAATTTTGGATTGCTTTGGAAAATCTCCACAAAATTGTGACAAGTAATGTCACTACAATCCTTCATCACAACAACTTAAAGTCATTAAGTTTCATCACAAGCTAGATTACGATTCTATATAAGTTCTATTACAACAAAGCCAAATAAAAACAACAGAAAGAACTAAACATCAAATCCCCGCAGCTTCTTGTACATCGGCTCGTCATCACTGCTGCTATCATAATCCTCAGATTCTTCCTCCACTTTTTCCTTCACTTTACGACTACCTCCTTCATTCGGCTTAACCGACACCTGAGCTTCAACCTGATTCGGCACATCACGAATCACAACACCATGACTAGGAAAAGATCTCACCGGCAAATCCCACGCACTCAACCTATCATTCCTTTCTTACTCCCTACGCAACCTTTCAACTTGCCCACTCAAATTCAACACCATAGATCTCAATCTAACAACTTCATCCATTTCCCTTGCCCTAACAAACTCTGATCTCCTCACACTACCAACAAACCTGTTAAACTTTTTCTCATTCATCTCAAACCTCCTAATCACACGAGTCTCAACCAAATACCTCTCAAACAAAGACCTATCAAACTTCTTAAGAAACCAGAAAATATCATCATAAGACCTAGGACCTGGACAATAAACCTTAGGAATACCATCATGAATAGATCTAGCACTAGCAGCCCTACTTGACTCAACAGGAACATCACCCCTAGCAAATGCAATCCCAGGCAAACTACTGATATAAGCATCACAAGTAGGAGTCGAAGAACGAACAACCGGTCGTTGACAATCTGGAACAGTCTGTGGTACAACATTGACCCTTGGAACATGACTACCTTGTATCAACTCAGGTTCTGTCTGACCAACTGCAGTAAGTGGAATCCCATCATCTAAAAACTCAAAAGGCTCCTCATCATCACTAGCACCGAAGTTATCTACTTCCTCACCATCCACTACATTAGTCAAATCAATCCATCCATCCTCACGAGGTAAACCAGCCATTTTCTACAATTATAAGGGTTAAGGATACTTAAGGTCATCATTAATAAAATAATGATTAGTATGCAATGCTCATGCAAATGTCATACATTATCCATGCTATGCAACACAATGCAAATGATGTTTACGCAATGGTCGAAAAAAAAATATGATACTGACAAGCACTCAGCGTACTTTCAATAATTCCAATACAATATCGTAGTATTTACTTAATAAATACTCAGGAAATCATTTCAGTTATGAGGGATACATCTACAATGCAAAATAAAACTAAAAGTGATCTTACCGGAGCGTTGCAGAGGAGTTGTGTGCTTTTGAAGAATAAATACTTTCGACACCAAAGTTATAGCTTAGGACAATTTTAAAATCGACCCAGTTCTCTATAACTTGCAGCTCTGATTACCAATCTCTAACACCCCCAATTTACATTGCGCAGCGGAATACACAATTGGGTGCTAGACACAAGCATCATCACACAAGGTATATTGAACGACTCAAAAGTGAGACGTTTACACATAAATATAAACAAGATTATCATAAATGGTCTAAAACATAGATTTCAACCCATAAATTGTAGTGACACGATACCAGAGTAAAGCGTTTAGTCCCCATGGATCTCGACCAACAACCAACAAGTTTAGTACAGTACATTAACATAAAGTAAATTGTTCAACATTAAAAGGTAGAAACAGTTTAGACCAACATTCTTCCAAAAGCCAAGCCACAACCCCCACAGCAAAGCTCCGTGCTCCATCACTTCCTATTACCTGAAATACATGCATAAAACGAGTCAACAATAATGTTGAGCGAGACTATAGGTTTATCAAATCACATTTGAACACAAGAAGAAAATCAATCCTAATCATTTATAGAATTGTCGTACACACAATCTATATTCAAGGCAATAATAATAATAATAATATTAAACAAACATTGTATTTAAGCTCATGACACCGACCCCTTAACCAAATAGTCACCCACGCCAAATGCCGACATGACTAGAATAAAACCATTGCCTCTCTAGGGTATCAGTTGCTAGAATACCACAATCTTATTCACGTAAAATTATCCTTCCCAACGGGTTACTCAACGTAATGCCCTGGTCTCAGATGGGTGGTCAACCCAATAGTACTATCATTAGAATAAGCGGCTATTCTCGACTCACAACATCAAGTCAGAAGATAGTTAATGGCTCATTAATTTAGGGTCTTTAGCAACAAGTTACTCAATACAATGAAATCAACTTTAGGCAACTTTCGGGTCTAACAATTACACATGACTTGTGTTCATTTATTTTCAAATAGCATGTATCCCCCTCGCGGGTATTAAAATCATTAAAACGAGTCGAAAGCGAGGCTATAGACTCACCTTAGTATAAGAGATGTAGCGAGATGATCGTCGACGATAATGGATGCCTTTCAAACACGAGAACCGGTACCTATCAAATAAGGCGCGTTCATTAATAATGACTCGAGAAATAAATCCTACATAACAACATCAAACTCAAACTCATAAAGTCACGATAAACTCGAGAGAAAACGATATAAATAACTTTATCATACTTTACTACACACTTACTTAACCATTTTATACTTTTTACAAAGTCCGCCGGTACATACTACATGTACTAGCTTATTTACCCCTTTTAAACTCGTCAACCGTTTATGAAACGACTCGATAAACTAGCTTACTATATATAGAAAGTCCTCTTACATGTTTATCAAATGAAATTACTTCTAAAGTAATTTAACCGACTCATTTTCAAACTACAAAATCCGGACAGATTTACGTTAATTTTTCATACAACCGTTTTAACTTATTTAAACGACTCCGTTTACAAAACCGACACTCGGGTTTTAAAGTAAACTCAACTTATAAACAACACCTCATTATCAGTAGGTTACATTTTTCAAAACATCCATTTAGAGTCCCCAATATTCCATCCAAATATCGACAACAACTATTTGTAGTGCCGATACTCGTCTCCCGGTACACGATCATTGAAAACATCATAACTTCGCGCTCGTTTTGAGCTAGAAGCTCTACTTTATATCAAATCGAAGCTAAGAAAGTTATCTACAAACCTAGGCTATAAGTTAAGCCATTTTCAAAACATAAAAATTCGGATTTTACCTTTTACTTACTGTTATAAAATGACTACTCAAAACTTGTACAAAATCAACTTTTTGATAAAAACCAACCATGGAAATAATCATTTCTATTCCCTAGTATCATCATACATCAACCATAACATCAAAAAAATAATCAAAATAAAAATCATAAGATCAAAATGAAGTTTCTAACAAGATTTTTAGCACAAACCACCATGGATCATCATGATAATGCCATGCATGATCATAGCTCCTACCTACCAACATCAAGAAAAAAAAGTTGCTTGCATGTGTAAAATTCTTACACCAATGTGATCCTTGATCAAAAATAAGGTTGGGTCTTGTGTTAGTTTAGCTCAAAACATCATAATTCGCAAGTTAAAATTGATTGAATGGTGGTTTTGGTGGGTTTGAAGGTCACGGCAAACACAAGAGAGAGAGAGATGAGTGGAAAAATTTTTAAAATGAAAAATAAGAATGTGTGTGTTTGTTTCAAGTTTATATATAGTGGGGTAGGGACCTAGTTGCAATTTAGTGATAGTTGTGGCTAAAATGTAAATAGTTAGCTAAAAAGAGGGAAATAACTATTAGTCAATTTTCAAAATATTTACGGGGCTCGGGTTTCATAAAGATACTTTTAAAAATTTAAAACGTACCTCAAAAAAAATAATATCGACTCTCGACTCGACTTAACACGTCATTTAAAATAAAACCTCGAAAATAATAAAAATCGAACAACCGACAATAAAACGTAAAATATTTGGCATCCATCGACATCACGCTTGCTAATACTCCTTATACTTAATAAATATTAAATATAGACCTTCCAACATCGGTTTAAACTTAAACCTCCAAAAATAAATATCGTTCAAACTCATCCAAAATTTTAAAAAATAATCGTAAAATAAGATTAAGCAATGACCTCGATTTTGGGTTGTCACACAAAGCACATTGACATACGCTACCACTTCATCAAAGAGCAAGTGGAAAATGGAGTAATCGAACTGTATTTTGTCAACACTGAGTATCAGCTGGCGGATATATTCACAAAGGCCTTAGATCGAGGACGTGTCGAGTTTTTGATCGAAAAGCTAGGTATGAAATCATTCTCACCAGCGACACTTAAGGATTTGGCAGAAGAATCTGCATAATAGTGGTGGTAAACTATTCTAGAGTATCCTTTTATCGTGATCTTGTATATTATCGTATATTGCGATAGATTGACTGTTATTGCGATGGAATCTCTACTAGGATATTGCGATGGTACAAAATGATGGTCATTGCGATGGATAGATGTATGCTATTGAGATGGAACATATGTCTTATAGCCCTTGCTATATGTTGGGTGTTGTTAAGTACTATGTTTCACTAAACTGTTAAGATTGTTCGATCATTCCTTATGCATTCGATTTAGACGTATACTCAGGCTTTTCGAGGACGTTGAAATTAGGGACTTTAAAACGAACACAATTTTTTTTAGAGTTAATTAATTTTTTCTCATAAGAATACTTGAAAGGTTTCTTATTACAAAAATTCATTTTATCTTATAAGTTGATATTTCTGTAAAATAAAGAGATAAAACTATTTATTCCATATAATGTGTTTTGTTCTCAGGCAATAGAAGCAACCGCTAAGTTCAAACCTACTGAGATTGAGGTTTTGCGAACACCTACTGAGGTTGAGGTTTTGCCAACACCTACTGAGGTTGATGTTTTGTCAACACCAACTAAGGTTGAGGTTTTGCCAACACCTACTGAGGTTGAGGTTTTACCAACACCTACTGAGGTTGTAGTAATGCCTAGTCCTACTGAGGTGGTTGTGGAACTTTATAGTCAGCTTTATATTGGTTCTCCCACTGAAGTAGTGGTTATGAGAACCATGAAACCTAAATCTTCAAGTTTCTAAAGCTAGGTTGTTGGGTCCCTATAATAACATGTTTGGGCCATACTACCATGCCTTTAGGTTTTTAATCTAAATGTATGATTGTGTTTCATCTGAACATTGTCTGTATTATCTTAATATGTTTAATGTGATGACATTTGTTGTGCTATATTCACCATGCCATGTATTTTCATGGATAATTTGATGTATATGCTTGTATATATCAAATGTGCCTATATGATCTTAAGCAGGAACCATGTCAATCACCGAAGAACAACAACAACAACTAGACATCACACTAGTTCCCTTATCGCTAGGCTCCCAACTGCAGAGAACAACTTCCGTGTGAAAGAGGACTTTGATCCAAACTATGTGGCTTTCATAGTAGCCATGGATATCCTAGACATGTCACCCTTGAAGCATGCCCTTAGAATCACATCATCAGTTCCCGAAATTTATATGCAATAATTTTGGGCCACCGCATCACTCTCCCCGGGAAAACAAATATCTAAGAGGGTGATTACTTTCCACATCAACAAGCAGGAATTAACCCTTAATTTATCTTAGTTTAGGCATTTGTTCAAGTTCCCTAGGTTAGCACCCGGTGAAAAGTATGTGCCTAATCCAAATACAGCAGCAATGCTTCAAGTTATTTGCGACTTGAACTATGAGGGACCGATTCTTAATTTGTCTCAGTTTCACACCTCCAACATCGGGCAACCATGGAAAGCGATAATCATTATCATCATCAAGTGCTTCATTTAAAAGGTTCGTGGAGCTGATGTAATGAGACCCCATCAGGCTCATATATTTTGGGGTCTCTACACTACATCTAAAGTGGACTACACCATACTTCTTTGGGAAGAATTATGCTATCAATTTACCGGCACCAAGAAGAAGTCGATGCATCTTACATTTCCACGGTTCACCAAAATCATCATCAACCATTTCATGGAAAGTATTCCAACCATAAACAGGCGTGGGAATTTCTTCTACCATACATCAGACAATGATTATGTGTTGGATCAAATGACTGAAGACAGTTATTACACTAAGTACTCCATGCGTCCAGCTTTAGTGCCAGACACAATGATCAATGAAGGGATCAAGGAAAGTGGACCTTACAAACAACTGCTCACGGATATTTATGCACGACTTAAAAGAGCAAACGAAGATCCATCTAAATAACAAAAGGGTAAAAGGAAAAAGACTGCTGTCAAACGCCAAAAGACTTCTTCACCCCAAACCAGAGGCAAGGCTAAAGGGAAAGAGCAACTACGTGATGAAGAGGCGGCAGACGAACAAGATCCTACATCACTAATGTCTGAAGAAAAACAGATGCGAATAGCACGTAAGAAAAGTAGGATGGAGGCACATGCTAAGAAAACAGGTAGTGAATCTGGATCTAAAACTCCTAAAGAATTAGCCTTGGAATCTTTAGGAAATCCAGACGACTCAAACGATGAAGAAGAACAAGAATTCAGACTAGAGAAAAGAACCATAGATCAAACAAACCAAGATGATGATATCGTAGATGATTATATCAACTATGATTATGAAGACCAATCTTTAGATGGAGGAGAAGATATGGAAACATTCATGTACGAGGACATCAACCTTAGCAAACCACTTCCTGCTCCTTCAGCAATGATAGCAGCAGAAGACGCTCATCTGACGATGTTTCCTATCCAACAACAAACACCTCCTCCACCACTAGTATTCAACACTGTCGTGACAACCGTCCCCCCGATTGAACCTACTATCGAAACCATTCAACAGGAAATCGAAACCGTTCAACCTGTACCATCCACCGCCCAAGTAATTACACCAACACCTCCACCGATCATCCATCAACTAGTACCAACCACCGCCCAAGTAATTACACCAACACCTCCACCGATCATCCATCAACCAGTACCAACCACCGCCCATGTAATTACACCAACACCTCCACCGATCATCCATCAACCAGTACCAACCACCGCCCAAGTAATTACACCAACACCTCCATCGATCATCGATCAACCAGTACCAACCACTGCCTCAGTGATTGTACCGACACCGCCACCTATCCTCGAACAACTTGTACAAACCACCATCCAATCCACAACCTCTCTATAACTTGTGGTAACTCCTCCACCAACAACGGTACAACCAGTTCCATCCACTTCCAATCCATTTCTCACGATCAATGATCCACTCATTCAGAACTTCCAAAAACAATTGGCAGATCAGACACGACAGATTGCATTTCTGAAATCATGTATCAGTAAGCCTGATACAAAAGCTTTCAGACAACAAAAACATGAGCGTTCCAAACTTGACGATACATACGCCGGCATTTTAAAACTTCAAGAGCAACATCAGAAGTTTATTGCCGAAAAGGAAGCACGTGATAACAAAAACAATGTCTTCCTCAATTCCATCAATGATATCATGACTAACATCATTCAGCGTGAAGTTAGGTCATGTGTAAATCAGGAGCTTCCAGCATTTTTCACTAAAGGCCTTACTGACTTGCAATTAATGCAGACTTTGGGGACTCGATTAACCAACATTGAGTTACCAAAAACAAAAGCTCAATACAAATTGCAAAAAGATCTTGCTAAAGTCATAATGGAAGCTTCGAACACATCACCATTAGAAGACACTGAAGTTCCCTAATCTTCAAAGAAAAGGAAACGTCAGGAGCCTGAAAATGAAGATGAGGAAGAAAATGAGGAAGAAGAGGAAGAGAATGGGGAGGAGGAAGAACATTCTGATAAGAATGAAGAAGAAGAGGATGACGACGAGGATGAGGATGAGGATGATGATGAGGATGAGGATGAGGAGGAGGAGGATGAGGATGAGGATGACGGGGAAGACGAGGATGACGATAGTGATGGGGATGACGATGATGATAATGAGGACCGTAATGGGAATAGTAAGGATAAGGAGAAAGGGGATGATGATAAGGATAAAGGTAATGGTACTGATGGTGAAGAATTTGAAGAATCCGAGAAAGGTGATGAGGAAGAGGAAGAAAGTGATGCAAGTTCAAAAGAAAAAGTTGGTGATAAACAAAAAGACGAGAGTGAAAACAAAACCAATGACGAGCATGATGAAACCAATGTCAACAACACAGGTAAGTCATCTGAACTGGTTCTTACTAATGTATCACAAGAAGAACCTGTAGAGCCAGTGCTACAAGACGAACCAATGATTGAAGACGAACCGTCACCGTCTGTGTAACATCACTCTCCACCTCCTACACATGTCCAGCATCACACAGAAACAAACACAAGTATGTCTTCTGAATCGGTTCCTACTAATGTCTCATCAGCAGCACCTGTAGAACACGAACCTATGCAAGAAGACAAACCAATACCATCTGTGATACATAACTCTCCACCTCAACACTACATCGATATGGATATTGACGATATAAATCAACCAGATCCTGAGTTTGCTGACACATTCACTATTGATGAGACAATTCAAGTGCAGCTATGCCTTACACAGGCAGCAACCGCATGTACAATCTCTGACAGTGAAAAGGCCGATCTTACACAATTCCTCAATAATCCAATTGATTTCTCTGGATTCCTGATGGAAAAATATGGAGTGCCTACCATAGATACAAATACACTTCAAACAACGATCAGAGACAAGAACTTTTGGGCTTCCATTCAGATCGCCAAAAATGAGGGAGAATATCATTTCAATGAACTCATGAAACCAATCAAATCAACAGCATTAGGTGAACAAGCTCCGATACTTCTTCCACTAACAGCCTCACTAATTGCATCAGCCAAGCACCTTTCAATGTAATACTTTGTCTACCATGATCTGGATTACTTAGAAAATGGAGCGAACAGGTATGCTACATCATTAACAATGGGCAAAGTAGTAAACATGGAGGATGTTCCTTGGATTGAAGATAAGGTTCCAGACCTATGGAGCAAAAAGCTTGTCAAGGAATATGATCAATATGCGGAATTAGGCATCTAACATTGGTAGGGAAACAAGAGGTCGGCTTACTACTTCTATATTCATACCAAGACAGGTACACCTATAATTTCAAAACGTCGAATCTCAAGCATAAAGGGTGTTAGCTTTCACCATATATTCGGATATTTGTATTTAAAAGATATCAGATTCAAGCGAGAAGACGGTAAGACTTATAGTGTAAGTAAAGGGGATCTTCAATTCCTACGACTTAAGGATATTGAACATTTTCTACTTATCTTGGCTTAAGGCAAGGTCCCTCACTTAGAACTCGACGAAGTCATTGCCCTAAGCTCCAACATTCGCCAATTTACACAAAGAATTGTGATCAAGCATAGGGTTAAAGACATACAACTTGGTGTAGAGAGTTATCAATCCAGGCTAAATCTAAAACGACCTCATACAACACCCATGAGTCACTTTCACCAAGCTAAGGAATCATATATGGGTACGATCCAACCAGAGATGGGCATATTTTACCTGAATGAAGCAGAGGTCATGCAATACATGTGACTATCAGAACTGCACAAATTTAGCGATGGTACTCTCAAGCATGTACGCGACAAGCTGTTAATGCTCAACTCAGGTCAAGGCCTTCCAGAGGTAAAGTATACATGGACAGACAGGTTTAAGAAGAGTGCCAACCATACCATCCAGAAGATTGAGGAGAATTTAAGGGATTGACGGTTGATCCGCAGTATCGAACGATTCGTGGGAGGCAGACCGTATGTAGCACATCACAGGCTTGTGGAACGATCCATTTAAACGTGGTGCTCGTACTACAATTAGGTCAAATCCATACATTCACTTGTGAATATGTATATAACATGTGCTTAAGGCTTTTGTGGCTTGTTGTAGTGTGAAAGTATGAAATTTTTTAAGAATTTCTCACGAGATTCCAAATCTTTCAAACAGTTCATACTAAATCACTACAACTTACCCTCATTAGTTTGAGGGGGAGCATTAATATGTTCTATGGCCATCAACCAATTTCATTTTTTAACCCAAAGACCGGTTAATCCATTAAGATCCAAAAGATTAATGGTTAACATTTTGGATAAGGGGAGAAAATGGGATTAAGCAGACTTGTAAAACATATGTGGCTAAAAATGAAAAAGGGCTTAAAAGAACATCCAACTTGATATATGCTATGCATATGTTAAGGGGGGGGCATTTTTTTTTTGACAAAAACACTGAAGGTACAAAAAACTGTTGATATTTATATCACATGTACTTCAGTGATTTAAAGCAATTTTTTCTATGAAGACGAATACTTACCCAAAACACACTTAACTCACGACGAATGTGGTGACAAAAGGGTGGTAGGATTAAGTACTAGTCCAATGATTCTTCCAGAACCGGAGGAATCTTACCAAGGACAATTCCATAGTTAGAAAATAGAAGTCCTTAGGAAAGATGGGGAATGGATTGTGAACGTAGCTGAATGCCGACCAATTACTGATGTTAGCACTGGAAAAATCACAACAAGGTGCTAGTGATGATGTATTGGTAAGCATTGAAGGGGTTGAAGAATGAAAAATAATTGTAAAGATAAAGGGTGTAAAGAAAGAAGCCCTCTTTACAACTTAGGCAGAAACCGGGTCAACTCATCTTGAAGACAAAAGTATCATGGACCCAGTGATGCGATGCACAACCCCTCCCAGCCATCTCAAATATCTCTAAAAAGATATTTGTTTTAATGTCACGGTGTTCAAGACGTTATCTATCGGTTTATTCACTCCGAATAAATTGATATTGAAAAGGTTACAATCCTCTCCAGCCTCCGCTCACCAAAACAAAAAATGCATTATTGAGTCTAGAGCCACGAGATCATCAAAAGTCTCATTAGGACACATTTTGAAAACAAGAAAAGATTTTTTTTGAGTCCTACGTAATATTCTTGCAATATTGCCAGAACATCTAAGTGATACGAAAGTATTACAATGAAGATGGGAATCCTGCTTGAGCCAACATCAAACAAGCTCATGGTAGGTGACACGTGCGATTCTTTAAGAACTAATCTTGTGATAACTGGAAAGAAACGATGGTTTAACTCTTAATTGAGATTAAACTTGTTCCAGGGCTTCTACGCATTATCCAAGTGATCTTGCCAGAACACTTAGAGTGACACTCTTTAGTGTTCACAGTGAAGAGTGGAAATCCTTCCAGTGTCAACGTCAAACAGCACTGCGGTAGGGACAAGCAAGATTCTATCTAAATCAAGCTCGTGACTACTGGAAAGCAACGATGGTGAAAATGTTAATTGAAATTCACTTTTTCTAGGATTCATGAATTAACGGCTTCAATCATACAAATTTTATAATACAAATGATTCACTCTTTATGTTCGCAGTCAGCTTTGGACGGTCGAATAAAGAGAACGGGTTTACCCGCGAAATCTTGTCAAGGAGATCTTTAACTAGAGCTACCTGTCACAAGTACGATATTTGTTATCGTCTAACGGTCTTCACCGACCAGAGATAAAATGCTACCGAATTAGAATAAAATGTCAAAGCCATTTTATTCGTGTCTTATTATGTTGCTGCATTTGAAGACGGCAGTCTTGCGGTGTACCAGTAGAAGTTGTCCTCACATACTTATTCCTTCTACATCAAATATTTCTGCAAATTCAAGAAAGTATGACATAAAAGTCTTCCGCTCTATCAACTCTGAAACTTTCAAGAATTCAACAAAGGATAGGTATGTGGGACATGAAGTCACGAAGAGGCGAACATCACAAGAAGACAAATATTGCACGTGAAAGGCCAATAGAACATGTTCTAAGCAAAAGCTTGATGATATTCAACACATATTCACAAAAAGAAGAAAAGTTAAAGAAGAAAGGAGAAAGTCGACTACGAGCTAAAGAACGAAGATCTAACATGCTAGATTAGGACTTTGTAATTTGGAGTGACCTCCCTTTGGGGGAGATTGTTGGAAATACGTTTTTTCGTATTTAGAAAGTCTCGGTCACTCCAACAATATAGTTATAGGCTCGTAGTATATGTTTAATTAAAGTTTACATTAGCCCAACCCATGAGCATGTTCATGGGCCGGAGGCCCAAGTCCACTAAGGGACTTGGGTATATAAACCCCTTTCCACCATGGAAAGGGGTGTTGGTTGTTTCATTTTAGCAATAACACTTTTACATTTTCTCTCATCTCTCTCTCTACTTTCTCTCACTAGAAACAACAACCTTCTTGATAAATCTAAGATTATCATGTTTCTACACAAAGTAAGCCTACAGTTATCTCCGATGAGAAGTTAAGTGATTTTGCTCTCGATGAATTTTTCCACGAAGATTCTAACGAGGCAAATTACGATAGTGAGTGTGATACAATTTCATGTGATGATTTCTCTCCCATTGACACTTCGGGTAGAGAATCATTGACTTTTTAAAACCCGCTTTTCGATGATGATTTTTCCACTAGTGATGACGAGTCACTACTCAATGAGGAAGTTCGTGTCGACGAATTTAGAATCTACTCGAATCCCCTTTTGAATTTAATGACGACTTTATTTTTGGTGACGTAAATCCTCTCTTTGATGAGATGTTCTAGGACATCGAGAGTGAGGATTCTTTGTATCCAATACTCGATGAGTCAGATTTGCTAGTCACCCTCCCTAAGTCTCATTTGGATGAGCCTTCTCTTTTGACTTGTGATGCCTCCATTCTTGAGGGGTTCACCGATGGACCACCTCTCGATGAGAATGAGGATTTCAATGAGGCCTTTGGCTTTGAACCGGGAGGAGACTTTGAGACCCCCATTTTAATTGATTCTCTTTCAAATTTGCCTTCATGTCAAAGTAATCCTACGCACCCTCTCGGTTCTCATGACTACACGTACTTCGAGTACGTTGTAGGAGTTTTCTTCCTTACAAAACGTATCCTCCGGCTTTGCCTTTATCATTTCCACCAAATGTGAGGATACGACCTTTGACCCCGGTATAAAGGCTTTGCCTTTACTACCGGTTTCTTTGGGCCTTGTTTATCATGTAAGCCCCACCAAAAATGACCATACCATGATTATCCCTAAATGATCACATTTATGGGGATTCGAGTCAAGATTATTAATGTAAGGATTTTACTAGTTGAAAGTTCGTTTCTCGGTATCTCCTCGAATTGATTTCCGGTTAATTGTAAGAGATTAGTTGTTCTTGGTGAAACAAATATTTTTGGTGTTGGTAAAATAAATGTACAAGACTTAATAATAAATGACGGGAAATTAAAACTAAAACTACTTGAAACGTAAAACGGTGCAATATTTAAAAACGTTAAAAGTAAATGACGTGAAATTAAATGACGTAAAATTAAAACTTAGCGAAAAGTAAATTGACAATTAAATAAAAATGCAAATCGACACTAAAATAGACTAAAAATAAAACGAGTGAAATGGCGGAAGAACAAACAAAACAAAATGTTCCGATCGGAATACATTCCGATCGGGTGATAAAGAAAAGTTCCAATCGGAATGTTAACAGAACTTGAACAATCGGAATGCATTAAAAACGAGAACCAATCGGAATAATAAGAAAATGAACAATCGGAATATATGAACACATACCAATCGGAATATAGCAAAAATCATACAATCGGAATAGCTAAAATTGATCCTAGATCGGAATGGCTAAACCCTTTTCCGATCTAATGATCGGAATAAGGGTATTGGGGATGGTCGGAAAGTATACCAATCGGAAAAGGGAATGTACCCTTTCCGAAAATAATGGGATTCGAGTGATAAGCCAATGAAATAAGCTATTTTGGCAAGCTTAATCACCAAACTAAATCAAATCGCAGATTAAATGGATCAAATAAGCACTAATCAACTTATCTAACTCGAAAACAAACAAACTTTAAAAATCAAAACATAAAAAGATGAACTTTAAGTAAAGAAGGATTAAAAAGATCAAAACTTTTAAATAAGAACTAGATGAAAAAGATTATGAAAGAAAGATTAATAACATAAAGATTAAGACAAGATTAAGCTTAAAAAGTAAAAGTTTGATTGAAAACAAGAAAGATAAAAGGATGAAAGATTAAAGTTCTAGAGAGAGAAACTGTCACTTTCTCTCTCTAAACTACTCCTACTCCTAAAACTAAAACTAATCTAAAAATTGACTAACTCTCTTCATGTGGTGATATGAAGGGTATTTATAGGAAAGGAGGGTAGTTGGAGACTTCTTCTTTTCTTTCTTTCTTTCTTCACGTCTTCTTGACTCGACTTTAATTCTTTGTCTTTGTTGTCTCGGGATTTGAACTTGTCTTTTAATTTTCTTCTTCTATTAAACTTGACTTCGTTAAACTTCCGTCTTTAGACTTTTTCTTCGATAAATCTTCAGAATAGGCCTTGGACTTCCGTTCTTTTTGCACTCTTGATCTTTCGTCTTTTTCTTCGATAAAAGCCCGTTAATGCCGTGTTTTCTCCACTTTTCACCTTTTCGTCCTAAATCACAACAAAAACGCAAACCACGCATAATTCTGACATAAATGACATAAAATACACGTTTTGGCTCGGTTATAATTGTTATTAAGTGGTAAAAAGGATGGGTGTTTCCACACCTATCAAATCCCCTACACTTAACCATTGCAATGTCCTCATGCAATGCATTAGTTAAAAAGCAAGATTACATTTTCCATCATAATCAACCTACCTTGGCCTTTATTAAACAACTAACGAAAATAAAAAAGATAGAAAATAACAAGATGCAACAAGGAAGAAGCTTGTAAAGAAATCTAAGACTTACATTAGGGCTTGTGTGTCTTGAATGTTTATCACCCTCAAGTTTCACGTTTCCCATGCCAAGCTTAAAAACAAGATCATTGTTAGTACAAGTTAGCATAACAAACATCTACTCATGTGGTTCAATTAATCTCTTAAACTCCCTTATTCCTACGAGTATCTCTTATATTTTATTGATGTCTTGAATGATCACGAGGATGCATTGTTGACCTATTTCGATAATTTATTTAGGCTGAAAGCAAAGTAGGAAGATTTGATCAATAGTTAGCTAAAGGACAAAATCTCTTAAAACTGCTTCTCGGGATATCAAAAAGTTCATATCTTGGCATAACTTGGTTCACGATTTGAGACCTTTCTCGGGCCGATATTTGGCATGTACTTCATACTTCATATCCTTCGAGAGACGTTTTTGAGATAATGGTCTTCTCTTCGTTATAGGGTTTCTTCACTTGGAGACTTTTGAGGGGTACTCCAGCTTTGTTGACCACGACTTCATGATTATTTCTTCAATCTCTAATTGGGATTTTGAGATACAACGATCCGCCTCCTTTTCGGACTTGGATCTATTTATCCTCATACCTTGTTAGGGTCTTTTCGGATAGACTTCTCCATGATCTTTATGGGAGTTGATTGCTTTTCGTCGTGAGTCTTGATCCTTCATATTGATTTTGGGAATAATGCTTTTCACATCACTTTGGATCTTCAGCAATAAAATTGAATCCTCATGCCTTGTTAGGGCCTTTTCGGACTCGCCAATCTTCGCGCCCCGCTTCATAAGTTATGCCTTGGCTATGAACTCTTATCATTACCGAGCAACTTTTAAACGATCTTGGGCTAGAAGCTAAGTAACTTTTCAAATCGTACGACCTTACTTATTGCAGATAAATTATTAGCAAGTGATGGGAGAAAAAGATCATAATTAACTCACATAAGTTAATGAGAGAATACCAAAGTTGTAACCAACTCTATCATTTCTCGTTCTCCACAATTTAAAATCTCAAGGAATGAGACTCGTGGATGCTTAGCCTAATAAACCAATTAAGGTCTACATGGTTAAGGATACTAGCTAGAGTGAACTTGGATAAGTAAACTCGGGTTGAGTCAAAATAGTCACAACGGGCCTAATATATCTAAGATATCTAAACTTGCTAAAACTATTTTATTAAAATGCTAGAAAGTAACAAAAATAAAGGAGACTACAACTAGGCCAAAATAGATTAAAAATTTTGAAAAATGTCGAAAAATCGATTTTCCGGTTAAAATAAGGACAAATACAAGGAAAAGGCCACTTAACTTCGATAGAAATCCCCCTACACTTAATATAAACATTGTCCTCAATGTTTAAGCATGTGGGAGTAAACTCCCCTACACTTAGGACATTGTGCACTTTGTTTAAATCTCGTTAAGGAAAAGACAATTAAAGAGATTCCTATTTTAATATTGAGAAATATAAAATAGTGAATCGAAAAGAGTTTAGGATAGAACCGGGAAGAAAGGGACACGGAATCACGGTTCGTCAAAAGTCATCAAGACTGTGTCGTTGAAGCTCTAATCCCTGCACATGATAAGAAACAAAGCAAGAAACACCAACGGGGCTCCCCTATACTTATGGTGAAAATAGATAGATAATTTGGTTGCCTCCCAAAAAGCGCTTGTTTTTGTTGACCGAGTCACGAGCCTGACTCGTCCCCGAATTAAATGGTCCATGGGGAAGCCTCGAATGTGATACCGGGATCAAAGACCTTGTCCTCGTTCCCGGTTGATATTAACAGAGGAGAGGCTGGGGGATAAGTCTTGACAGGGAGAACGGTCCTTTCAACATACGTATAGTATGTGAATTCAAGATCCACGGGAGGTGGGGTGGGTAAAGTAAGCACATTTTCCTCCCCCAAAGACAATGGATGTTGAGCAAACGGCAAAGCCGTAATGGTATCAATCATAGGATAATCAAAGTCACCTCCCGGGTCAAAGCACTCATCCTCATTTCCCGGTATAAAACGAGTAGAGTAAAAGTGATACATCACCCGCTTGGGTGTGCACGTGGGAGGATGAGGTGGTAATAGAATATGAGAGGTATGAGAACAATTACCTTCCACCTGCGTCCCTTTTTCCGTAGATTCACATCTTTCCACCTCTGGGATAGAAGGTGTAGTGTCATCGTGTAATAAATCTTCTAGAAAAAGTATATCTCCTTCCACATCAGAATACCCCGATATGTATTCCACGGGTGTATCAATATCAAGATATTCATCGATCTCAGGAATGTGAAAACCATCATCACGAAGGAGTGAAGTATTTTGCTTTAGAAATTCCTCCTCGTCGAAAATAACCTTAATATCGTCATCACTCTCCTCATTATCTATAGGGCCAATAATATGCTCAGGGATATGAGTACTCGTCTGATCTCTCTGCTGTAAAAATGACTCCATACAAGTTCGCAGCGTGTGTAAAAGCTCTTTCGATTGCTCTTGAAAAGCTGTAGCAAGATCGTTTCTTTGTTCTTGAAAGGCTGTAGCAAGATCGACAATTGGTTCTTGGTAACTCATCCCGTGACAAGGCTGATGATCGAGTGAGTGCAGTGGGGGCTCAAGATTTTGAAAACCGGAATTATAGCACGGATGTTGCTCATAGTTGTTCATCGGTTGAGAAGAATTAGAAACCGGGTTTGGTTCATAATAATCCATAGGTGAAGAAAACTGAGGACACGGATTTTTCTCATAATAATTCATTGGTTGACAATAATAAGTGTCGTGAGGACCCCCACAGTTGTTGCAAACCGGGTATGGAGAAAAATCAAGTGCGTCTTGTGGATAGCTATTATCATTGTCATAATTGTACCCCGGTTCTTGCCCGTGTCTATACGGGTATTGAACCGGGCACGAAACATGCCAATGAGAATCGCTTCCACAATAGATGCACGGGGGAACAGGAGGTGGGTTCAAAAAGAATGAATTAGTCGAGTTGCACAAGGGAAAAAATCCGAATTGTGTGTAGTCGATATCGTTTCCGCACCGCTCACATGTACACCATTGACAAGAGTTGTTCCCGGATAATTGTTTCCCACACCGGACGCAATGGACATAAAAATCCATAAAGAAAGATAGATAAGCAAGAAGAATATTTTTGGTGCAAAACTTTGAAAAAGAAATGCTTTTTATGATTTTTCAAATGTTTTTGGATTTTTGAAAAATTTTTAATACGAAAAATAACATTCACGAGTGAACGGATCCCAAAATCCAACGCGTCTCTCACAAAAAACAGTTAATCTTCACGAAAAGAGCCGGCAGCGGCGCCATTTTAATGTAAGGTTTTTGCTATGGTTAAAAAGTTCGTTTCTCGGTATCTCCTCGAATTGATTTCCGGTTAATTGTAAGAGATTAGTTGTTCTTGGTGAAACAAATATTTTTGGTGTTGGTAAAATAAATGTACAAGACTTAATAATAAATGACGGGAAATTAAAACTAAAACTACTTGAAACGTAAAACGGTGCAATATTTAAAAACGTTAAAAGTAAATGACGTGAAATTAAATGACGTAAAATTAAAACTTAGCGAAAAGTAAATTGACAATTAAATAAAAATGAAAATCGACACTAAAATAGACTAAAAATAAAACGAGTGAAATGGCGGAAGAACAAACAAAACAAAATGTTCCGATCGGAATACATTCCGATCGGGTGATAAAGAAAAGTTCCAATCGGAATGTTAACAGAACTTGAACAATCGGAATGCATTAAAAACGAGAACCAATCGGAATAATAAGAAAGTGAACAATCGGAATATATGAACACATACCAATCGGAATATAGGAAAAATCATACAATCGGAATAGCTAAAATTGATCCTAGATCGGAATGGCTAAACCCTTTTCCGATCTAATGATCGGAATAAGGGTATTGGGGATGGTCGAAAAGTATACCAATCGGAAAAGGGAATGTACCCTTTCCGAAAATAATGGGATTCGAGTGATAAGCCAATGAAATAAGCTATTTTGGCAAGCTTAATCACCAAGCTAAATCAAATCGCAGATTAAATGGATCAAATAAGCACTAATAAACTTATCTAACTCGAAAACAAACAAACTTTAAAAATCAAAACATAAAAAGATGAACTTTAAGTAAAGAAGGATTAAAAAGATCAAAACTTTTAAATAAGAACTAGATGAAAAAGATTATGAAAGAAAGATTAATAACATAAAGATTAAGACAAGATTAAGCTTAAAAAGTAAAAGTTTGATTGAAAACAAGAAAGATAAAAGAATGAAAGATTAAAGTT
Source organism: Glebionis coronaria (assembly GCA_025667525.1). Classification (NCBI taxonomy): domain Eukaryota; kingdom Viridiplantae; phylum Streptophyta; class Magnoliopsida; order Asterales; family Asteraceae; genus Glebionis; species Glebionis coronaria. The sequence goes on along the minus strand of CM046882.1, from coordinate 166,177,575 downwards.
CTAGAGAGAGAAAGTGTCACTTTCTCTCTCTAAACTAATCCTACTCCTAAAACTAAAACTAATCTAAAAATTGACTAACTCTCTTCATGTGGTGATATGAAGGGTATTTATAGGAAAGGAGGGTAGTTGGAGGCTTCTTCTTTTCTTTCTTTCTTTCTTCACGTCTTCTTGACTCGACTTTAATTCTTTGTCTTTGTTGTCTCGGGATTTGAACTTGTCTTTTAATTTTCTTCTTCTATTAGACTTGACTTCGTTAAACTTCCGTCTTTAGACTTTTTCTTCGATAAATCTTCAGAATAGGCCTTGGACTTCCGTTCTTTTTGCACTCTTGATCTTTCGACTTCATCTTTCGTCTTTTTCTTCGATAAAAGCCCGTTAGTGCCGTGTTTTCTCCACTTTTCACCTTTTCGTCCTAAATCACAACAAAAACGCAAACCACGCATAATTCCGACATAAATGACATAAAGTACACGTTTTGGCTCGGTTATTATTGTAATTAAGTGGTAAAAAGGATGGGTGTTTCCACACCTATCAATTATTACTCGGTTATAAAAAAGGTGCCTCGTTGGGGATTCTCATGCTTATCCTTGTAAATATTATCATTTTTCTAATAGTGTAACGAGGGGACTTGTGCCCTTCCAACCTTTGTTCCATGGTTGTTTGTGATTATGATTTATTAGGTTCATCGTCATCATTGAAGCCTCTCGTGTTTGCTTTATGGCTCACTCGAGCTTCGATCGTTGCCTTTGGAGATTCCGATATCCAATGAAATCCTTTTATGTTCTAATGTTTATCTTATTAGCATAATTCATAAACGGCTTTTAGGTTATTCGTTTTACCCTTTCCATGCTCGAGATTAAGCATTCGAATTCGTCTCTAGTATAGGGGTGTTTCACCCCTAGACTCGAAACATTGAGGACAATGTTTAGTTTTAGTATGGGGGTGTGTAGATACCTCACCTTGCTCACGTCATCACGCAATCCAATTTTCATCTTTTTGTTATCGTTTTATGGAAAATAAGGCTAAAAATGGCCAAATTTTAAAAATTTTCTTGTTTTACATAAATGTTTAAGACACGAATGTAGGTTTTCCGATGTTGAGAATAAGAGTAATTTTTTACTCCACCGTGCGTGTTGAGCACTTAGCTTCGATTCCTTAACTATATTAGGCTAAGTCTCTTAATTGAGGACGAGAAATAATAGAGTTAATTATAAGTTTCTACGCTAAACGTAGAGTACTCGTATTCTTTCAAAACCTCATGTGTCCTAATTATTTGCTTTTTCTCCCTACGCATTTATAATAAATTGTTAATAAATATTGATTAGCGGTTTAGTCTCTATTGTTGGTTTCTAATTTGTTTTAGTAGCTTCCATATAAGTAAACTGGGAAAACATTAAGGTATCGCCAGTGCCACGGTTTTGAAGTATTGGCAACCCGAATAATCAAAGGCTTCCCCAATAATAATTTAAGTTCCTCTTCACCTAAATCAAGCAAAAATTCGAAGATCACAAGGCCGAAAAATCTGTGCGAAAATTGAAAGTGAATGTCTTAAATCTTGAAGCCTTAAAGATCCAAAATTTGCTTTAGCGTAAGGATATACGTCAAGTCATAATAAACACCTCATGGCGAGGTTAAATAAAAGACAAGGGCAAGACCAAAGCATAATAAACACGTCATGGCGAAGTTAAATAAAAGGTAACGGTAAACCAATCTCACATTGATAATAAGTCTCATGTTCAAAACCGTAATAAAATCGTGTTTATCGATCCTTCTTGTTGACTTAATTTTTTTGACATCGTTGTCTATTAGGGTGAATTATTAATTCGATGATTTTAGTTACACTGTTAAGACTCTATTTTTGGACCTAATCTCTATTCATGCATAAATCAATGATGTATCCTCGTGATCATTAAGACAAAAATAAAATATAAGAGATACTTCTTAGGAATAAGGGAGTCTAAGTACGTGATTAGAGCATATGAGTAGTGTTAGCATTACTAACTTATAATGATAATGATCTTGTTTCACGCTTAGCATAGAATTGGGTGAAAATCAAGGATGACGAAATTATTTTTAAAGAAGCATTCACGTGTTCTTATTCTATGATCCTAAACGTCCCATTTTGCGATGAAAACAATACATTATGTCTAAAAACACATGTAGTAGTTTACTTAAGTTTACGTTTTCAATAAATGTCACCTAAAAATGAATCTTGGAAGTGCTATGATACTTAATTCTAGCATTACATAAGGACACGGCAATGGTTTAGTATGGGGGAGTGATGAGACTGCAATTATACATAGTCTCATCGTCCAAATCGGGCTTAAAACGCTTAAAAATGTCATAAAATACCCTAAAATATGCTTGTGTTTGTTCATTGTGTATTTTAGGTACAGATATCGTGAATTCCTCAAAAGATTACAAGAATCAAGAAAAAACGAACACGACAAAAGAAGCCTCACAAAGAATCAGACCCGAATCATGAATTTCCAGAGAAGTCCTTGAAGTTTTGAAGATTGACAACTTTGGCCCCTCATCTTTGGAAGACTTGACATTTTATACCCTTGTAAAACTCAAAAATTACATAAGGGTCCCTAAAATATCAAGATATTACATGATTGGTCCTTGGAATATGGTCAAATTACATTTATGGTCCTTGTGAAAGTTTACAAAAGCATTTGTGCCAAATTTGACAAAAGGGTCAAACTTAAAACAAAGGAAATGGGGAGAAATTTGCTCAAAACTTGGAATGAAAAGAAAATGAGAGATGGAGGACTGATTATGGCCAGACATAAAAACTTCTACCACCAATCAGCATCCACCACCTCACCAATACTTCCACATCACCCTTGCCACCTAAGCACCCCACTAACCCGTTTTTAAACTTTATTAAATATATTTATATGGCGGGTAACACTTTATTAAGCCCTAACCAAAATCAAAACCACCCTAATCCCCAGCCATGAACTCATAAACTCTAAACTCCAATCCAACTCAAAACAAAGGGGTTTATCCCCTAATCCCCCAGATCAATAATTTTACTCATCCTCACCTAAACCCACCAACAAAATCAACTCCCCCGTGACTCCTTGGCCCCCACTCATGCTCCCCTGCTTAACCAAAAATGGAAAAAGAGAATCAAGCCAGAAAATCAATGGCCCAAGCAAACTACTTGCTCCCAAAGGCTTCAAATCAACGTCCAAGATCATAATACACAGTTTGACTTCATCAGACTCACATGTGAACCAACTTTTGACCATTTTCAAGATTTCAGTCCAAGGGCTTTTTTAGGAATTTCATTATTAGGATTTTGTTTATTCTAGTAGATTCTATGAACCACTATAAAGAGAGAACTCATATTGTGAGTCTCCTCTTGTTCTAGATTCTTATTTTGTAAACTTTTTAAAATGAATATTTCAAGTGTTTTATTAACCTTTGAAAATATTATCTGTGTTAGTGTAAATCATTTATTTTCTTGCAAAATTCATTTTAGTTTATCAAAAGCAAATTTATCTTGTTTAAGGAATTCTGGCAAAAAAAATTTGTTTTTGAAGACCCACAAGCCATAAGCTTTGGATAAGTTAGACTGACAATCTAGCTTGAACAAAAGCTTATAACTTGTGTTACATTTTCAGTTGATACTCAAAAGTTTGGTTTCCAAAGATTTTCAAAGTGGTTTACTCCTTTCTTCTATTTTCTAGATATTCACTGTTCCAAAAGCTTATACACAAGCTTGCTTGACAAACAAGCTTGTGCATAAGGGTTTGGTGACTTCACTTGTTGTTTGCTGTTGATTTTGTGCAGGTACAACAAAAAAGCCATAAGCTAAAGGACTAATGTAGTCCTTTGGCTTGGACTGTTGTAGTCCATTTCCCATTCTCACTTGCACTCTAATCATAAGCCATAAGCCCCATTCAAGCTAACATGGAGATGGCTTTTCAGCCATAGTGGGGCCCGGATGTGGGTCCCACAAGGTAAACCCTTAGGCTTGAACCCTCTTGTTATTTGAATGACATGCTTATGTGATTTGGTGTGTGAAATGTAATATAATGCAAGTTCGTTTTCTCAGTTCTTAACCAATAGAAAGTCCAATCAATATCAGATTTATTATTGTTCTTGGTTGTTCAAGCTTGCTTGGTAATCTATTTGCTAATTCAAACAACACTATTTAAAAATGAAAAATATTAGACTACTTATACGTAAAACAATTTGCAAATACCAAATTTTTATTCAAACAAAATTCAATTAACAAAATATAAAACTAGAAGGACTGAAAATGTAATTTCTATGAAAGTTAAATGCTCAAAATGTAAATTCTATAACTATAAGGACTAAGAATGCAAAACAGTAAACTATGAGGATCAACAATGCAAAATCTATAACTAACTAACTAAAAATGTAACAAACCAACAAGTTACTAACTGAATTCTAACAACTTGCAAAGTCCAGGGACCAAAAATATGCAAACCCTAATTTCTATGAAAGATTAGCCAAGATTAAACGCTGACAGAACCTTGAGGACCAAAGTGCAATTAAACTAAGTTTTTAACTAAAAACGGGACAAAAGCAAGAATAAGCTCGTTTGAGCTTATTACTCAACCAAATCTAATAAAACCACTTGCAAAAGTCTTCTAATTCAATTTAAGCAACGTGTGTTCAAGGATTTAAGCTAAAAGTCAGAAATAAGCAAAAGAGTGCTTATTGATAAGCACAAAATAAGCTACAGCTTAAACCAAACAGTCACAACTTGCTTTTTGTGATGAAACTGATTAAGCAACTTATTATAAGAACGGGAAATCAATCCAGAACTTTTTTCATCAAGAAATGAACCAGAAATCTGAAATAAGCTCTTTTGAGCTTATGTTGACCAAGTTTGACCGGATTTTTGGAAAAAAACTCAAAACTTCAAAAATCAATATTCAACACTAACTAACTGGATTGGTGAAAGAAAATCACAACTTTTATGAAGTGGAAATGAAGATCTAGTAAAACAGTCACAAGCTTATCACAGAGAATGAGAAATGCTCAGACCTTGACCAAAAAGCTTATTTCTAGCTTAAAAGCTAATACTGTAGAATTTCCTCTTAGAATCTAAAAGTTTATGTTATAAGCTAAGTCTGGAAACAAATTTGGTTGAATTTCATCAAAGATTGAATGAGAAATAAGCAAATGAAAAAGGCAAGTTTTCAAACCAAAACTGATATAAAGGCTAACCCAAACTATTTTAGTGCCAATTGCCTGTTTGACTATTTATTTGACTTGTAAAAGGTATAAATCCACTTGTTATCAACTAAAGACTAGAAATTAACTCTAAAACAACAAATCTCAACACTTGAAAACTGATTTAAAGCTATTCCCAAACACACCTTTATCTGCTATGAACAAAATTTAACAAAGACTTTTTAAGTTCTGAATTATACTGATTTTAAGGCTATAGCAGACTATATTCAATAGACTAAATGAAATGTATTAGAACTAAAACCAAGCAATTACCAAGGCTTAAACAGCAAGTAAGCTAATAGGCCAAAAGTAACTGAAATGATGCAAGTAACTACAATTCAGAACACAAGTATGCAAGATTAAGCAGTAACTGAACTCCAAACTCACAAAGATCAATCAAATAGCAACTAAAAACACATAATCATGTAACCATCAAAAATTAACTAGGAAATTGAGCATGCAATTGACTGTTTAGAGGAACAAAAACAAGAACTTTGGAACCTAATGAAGATATCCTTTGGGAAGAAGAGGAGCGCTGAGCTCTCTTGCCCTAGTGATAACCACCACCTATCACTAGTATTCAACAAAAATCAACCATCAAACAGCTACAATTCATCTGGAATCAATCAAACTGCTTGAAAAACTCCCAATGAACAATGGAATGAACAAATTCTGATCAAACAGCTACTAATCTTCACAAATGTCAGTTATGATCAATGGTTGATCATAACAAACATCAATCAGCAACAATAACACTCAACAGCAACAAGATCAAACTGGAATTTGAATAACAGAATTTGGCGGGAAAAAGGAATTTGAATTTTATTGAAGGAAATCAGTTACAAAGTTTGTTACAAGCTAACAACTAACTAACTGACTCAAGAGTTTGTCAGACTCTTGAGTAGTTAGGGGAAAAGTGAGGGAAAAAGGAAAGGAAAGTAAGAACTATGTGTTTTACAAAATTAGGCTACCATCTACAAATGAAGACTAGTCTGGGTATTTATAGGCAAGAAATGAGAGTTTGTTGGAGTTGGTGACGTGTCAGGGCCAATCTCTGAGCTCCACGTGGCAAATTCTGCATTTGTCATTTTGAAGGTATGAACCATGATTTGGGTGTTTTGATTGAGTGAGTGATATGTTAATTGGATTGCACCGTTGAACTCGTCTTCCAAAATTAAGCAAGTTTGGTGTTTTAATCTTCTCATGAAATGGCTTCTATCAAAATCCCGATCCTGGCAAATTTTTCTTGTGAAGAAGAAGACACGTGTCAGTTCCTGGTTGGCTTAAAAGATGTCACACGGATTAAACTGTTTGGATTTGGTGTAATAAATGTGGCGGCAGTAGTGGGTATTAAATGAGATGAAGTGGCAATCCGTGTGATTGATTATCTCTCTTCTCATTGGCTGCTTGATTAATCACATGGATCACTCTTTAATATCTTTCCAAACTTGGCAAAACAAACCCCTTGACTTGGCAGATTGCTGTTTTAAGCTAGGATCTTCATTCCTTTGACATTTTTGGTCCTTTAACTTCCATAACTTGTACAAAATGGCCCTTTGACTGAGTTGACTTGATAGTTGACCAGGTTTGACTTGAATCTTGACTTTTCATTATTTGCACTTTAAGTCCTTCAACTTTCATAACTTGTCAAGATAGGTCCTTGAACTTTAAAGTCTTGTCACTTTTGATCCTCTTTTGTCTTTTTCATCCATTTGAGCTTGATTTTTCCTTGTTTGCTTGAAAATGTATCTTCTTACCTACAAAAGTGCACACAAACACAAACATACCACATAATACTGTTTTTGCCAAATAATTTGGTATTTTGCTTCATGTTTTAGGGTTATTTGTTGATAAAAGGATATGAGTTTAAGCTCATATCAAATTCCCCTACACTTGAACATTGCCATGTCCTCATGCAATATTATATTTCAAGGTTTAAAAATTTACATTTCCCTCTTAATTAATCCACCTTGGCCATATGAGATGCATCTACACTACTCTAAACTAAATGATGCATGATTTTGACTTTTAATAATGCAATGAATCAAAATACAATTCTATCTATATCTTTTTGATTTTTCTTGAAATGGTTTTGATGGAAATAACTCATAAAGAACTCAATGACTTGGATTAGGGCTTGGATACCATGAACATTTATCACCCTCAAGTTTCACTTTCCCCATACCAAGCTAATAAATGGGATCATTGCATTCACAAGTAAAAAGTGCATCAACTTATTCATGACAATTAAATGTGGAACCGGTTATTAATTGAGCAAATTGCTTGTGGGCAAATTTGTCATTATTCAAGTGTGAAATATAAGAAGTGTAAAATCCAAAAATAAGGAAGCACGGTTTTAATCCTAAGTAATCTTCTCATCCATTACTTGAAAAACCGCTCACAATTAATATAAGTCCGTATTAAGAGTAATAAGTCATTCGCCTTATGTGTAAAATCCTCATGTCATGCTTTCATAAGTAACTACACACTCGCTAAGGAAAGAAAAATAAAACTCACGCAATAATTTACATCCGCATCTTTTTGAGACTTTGGATCTTCAACCCCGCAACCCGTCAAGGTAATATTGGATTGGAGCAATCTATTGAATCCCCGCAACCCGTCAAGGTAATATTGGAACTCAATAGTCACTATAATTAACACCACACTGCCCCTCTTGGGAGTCTTGCATTATTTTTTCTTTTTCTTTTTTTTTCTAGCCACTCATTTTTTTTCATAAGCCGCTCTTATTTTTCTTTATTCCTCACAAAGAAATTTGAAAAGAAGAAAAGGAAAAACACCCGCTAAATATGGAGCATGACACAAGTCTAGTACACATAAAACGTGCTAACTTAGAATCTTAAGACGTACTCATATCAACCATAAATGATTAGCCAAAAATGCATAAGAGATTACAAACCAATTAAAACCGTACTTGATTATTTATTAACAATTATATACAAGCGAAGAAAATAGAGGTCAAGAAGAGAAGGGTTTAGCCACAAGTAATTGCCATGAAGTCTATCTAGCCCTTTTACACTTGCTTCAACTCTATCATTTCCCATTCTCCACAAATTTAAAATTTCAAAGAATGAAATTGGTGGAAGCTTAGCCTAATAGACCAATGAAGGACTACATGGTTAAGGATACTAGCTAGAGAGTGCTAAAACAAGCAAACTCGGGTTGAGTCAAAATATCCACGGCGGGCCTAATATGTCAAAGAAATCCAAACTTGTTAAAACCATGTTTTATTATATATTTTTTTTCCTTTTTATATATTTTGATGAAAAATAAAAGAAGAAATATATATACAATGCAAATGCAAAATGAAAAATGATTGATGCAAAAATTATGAATGCATATTTTTGGTGGCCAAAGTAGATCAAAAATTTGAAAAATGTCGAAAATTCAATTTTCCATGTTATCATGCAAGACAATGACAAGTTCTAGGTAAGGTCACTTCGATAGAAGACCCCCCTACACTTAAGCTAAACATTGTCCTCAATGTTTAAGAGCATGGAAGTATAAAAACTTCCCCTACACTTATGACAATGAATAGACTTTGCTTAACCCAAGTAAAGGAAAGGACTACTATTAGTGAAATCATGTTTAAGCACAAGGTGTCAATGAAAAATTACTAAAGTAATGAAGTGAACCGGATACAAGGGCCTCCTCCATAAGCTCCACAGCATGAAATGAATGAGCAACCCTACAAACAAGCATGAAGACAAAAGAAAGTCTCCCCTACACTTATCTCCAAATCTATGCCTTTATTTCTAACCTACAACACTCTAAACCTAGTTATACGATGCTTGAGTTAATGAGTCTCTAGCTCGACTCGTCCCTCAATGAATTAATTCATGGGGAAAATGGGGACCTCTTGGACCATTTCAACGGAAATGTCCTCCCCAAAGTAATGTTTAACACGGTGACCATTCACTTTAAAATTTGGACCATCGGGTTGGGACAACTCAAGAGTTCCATATGGAAACACTTGAGCAATAGTGAATGGACCGGACCATCTCGACTTAAGCTTGCCCGCAAAAAGCTTCAATCTTGAGTTAAAGAGGAGAACCGGCTCTCCAACTTTGAACTCACGATTCTTGATCTTAGCGTCATGCAATTTCTTAGTCTTTTCCTTGTAAAGCAAAGAATTCTCATAGGCATTGGCTCTCAACTCATCCATCTCATTGATTTGATCTTTCCTATGTGAACTGGCTTGGTTTAAATCAAAGTTAGCCCACTTGAGAGCCCAAGATGCCTTATGTTCTAACTCAAATGGGAGGTGGCACGCTTTTCCATAGACAAGCCTATAAGGAGTACAACCAATTGGTGTCTTAAAGGCCGTCCTAAACGCCCACAAAGCATCATCAAGCTTATCCGACCAAGAAGCTCTATGCTCTCCCACCGTTCTTTCTAAAATCCTCTTTAAACCACGATTTGTGACCTCGGTTTGACCATTTGTTTGAGGGTGATACGCGGTAGAAAGTCTATGATTCACTCCATATTTCTTCATAACTCTTGTGAATTGATCATTACAAAAGTGCGTACCACGATCACTTATGATGGCCCGAGGTACACCAAATCTAGCAAACAATTGTTTCAAGAACTTTACAACCACTCTAGCATCATTAGTAGGTAAGGCTTTAGCCTCCACCCACTTGGACACATAATCCACCGCCACAAGTATATACTTGTTTCCCTTAGAGGATGGAAAAGGTCCCATGAAATCTATTCCCCATACATCAAATATCTCACACTCTTGGATAAAATTTTGTGGCATCTCATCACGTTGTGTAATTTTTCCTTGTCTTTGACAAACATCACAAAATTTCACCATCTCTTGGGCATCCTTGTAAATGGAAGGCCAATAGTAACCCGAATCAAAGACTTTCTTGGCGGTGTAGTTAGGCCCAAAATGTCCACCCGTAGGTCCTTTATGACATGCCTCTAAGATTTTAAATGCCTCGGGCCCATCTACACACCGTCTAATGATTTGGTCCGCACATTGCCTAAAAAGATATGGATCATCCCAAAAGTAATACTTAACTTCCTTAAGAAACTTTTTCTTTTGTTGATAAGTAAGACCCTCAATAAGCACATTGCCAACAAGATAGTTTGCTATATCCGCAAACCAAGGTGTGGCATCCTCTTGGGAAGAGATAGACATGAGCTCCTCTAGTGGAAAGGATTCATTGATTTCTTGATGTGGGAAATCTCCTTGAAAAGGATGCTCAAGTCTACTCAAATGATCCGCCGCTAAATTCTCGGCCCCTTTTTTATCACGAATCTCTATCTTAAACTCTTGAAGCAACAAAACCCATCTCAAAAGCCTAGGCTTAGCATCTTGTTTTGTCATAAGATACTTGAGAGAGGAATGATCCGTATACACTATGGTCTTTGAAAGCACAAGATATGGTCTAAACTTCTCAAAAGCATAAACTATAGCAAGCAACTCTTTTTCCGTGGTAGTGTAATGAAGTTGTGCACCGGTCATGGTTTTACTCGCATAGTGTATAGGTTGAAAATGCTTATTAACTCTTTGTCCTAAGACGGCCCCCACCGCATAATCACTAGCGTCACACATAAGCTCAAAAGGTAATTCCCAATTTGGAGAAACCAAAACGGGAGCCTTAGTCAATTTTTCCTTAAGGGTCTCAAAAGAGTCTAAACAAGCTTGATCAAAAATGAAAGGAGCCTCTTTCTCCAAGAGATGAGTCATCGGTCTAGCTATCTTAGAGAAATCTTGTATAAAGCGCCTATAAAATCCCGCATGACCTAAGAAACTCCTCACACCTTTAACCGAGGTGGGTGGGGGAAGCTTAGCAATCACATCAATTTTAGCTCGATCAACTTCTAATCCCTTATTAGATATCTTGTGTCCTAAAACAATTCCCTCTTTCACCATAAAGTGACATTTCTCCCAATTTAGCACCAAACGTGTTTCCTCACAACGCTTAAGCATTCTCTCAAGATTGGTGAGACAAGAGCTAAAGGAGTTCCCAAATACGGAAAAGTCATCCATAAAAACCTCCATGGTTTGCTCTATCATGTCATGGAAAATCGCCATCATGCACCTTTGAAACGTCCCCGGTGCATTACATAGGCCAAAAGGCATCCTCTTGTAAGCAAATGTACCGTAGGGACAAGTGAATGTGGTCTTTTCTTGATCCTTAGGGTCAATGGGTATTTGGAAATAACCTGAAAAGCCATCAAGAAAACAATAGTACTCATTTCCCGCTAAGCGTTCAAGCATTTGGTCCATAAAGGGAAGCGGGAAATGGTCTTTCCTAGTTGCCTCATTGAGTTTTCTATAATCAATGCAAACTCTCCAACCGGTTACAAGTCTCGTGGGAATAAGCTCATTGTTCTCATTAGGCACCACAGTGATTCCACCCTTCTTTGGAACACAATGAACCGGGCTAACCCATGGAGAGTCGGAAATGGGGTAAATCATACCCGCATCTAAGAGTTTAATCACTTCCTTCTTAATAACCTCATGAATTTTTGGGTTAACTCTCCTTTGGTTTTGAATGGCGGGTTTATAATCATCTTCCATAAGGATTTTGTGAGTACAAAAATGTGGATCAATTCCCCTTATGTCGGATATTTTCCATGCTAAGGCTTTCTTGTGTTTCTTAAGGACGTCAATAAGTTGCTCCTTCTCATCCTCTTTCAATTCCTTAGCAATAATCACCGGTAATTGGTCTTTTCCTTCTAAGAAAGCATATTCTAAGTGGGATGGAAGTTCCTTAAGTTCAATGGGAGGTGGACTCTCTATGGAAGGTTTAACTATGGAAGGTTCCTCAATGGTAATCTCTTGTGGAATAGGAGAAGGAATAGGGTCCTCATTGAGCAACTTTTGGATCGTAAGAATATTTTCTTCCCAATTAATGGGAGAATCATCATCACCAAGAAAGTTGGACTCAAATTCCTCCAAGAGGAAATCACTCTCTCCAAAAGGTGTTAAAGAGGGAGCAATTGAGGCCATGGTTTCAACATGTGGAATCTCATCACTAGCATTCTTACAAGCATCATGAAAGTGTTCATTACACACTTCATCTAGCACATCCACAATGTTAATAGTCTCACAAGGTCTAGACTCCTTAACCTCTTTTCTATCACAAACTTTTCCTAACTTGAACACCACTTTCTCATCCTCTACTCTCATAATTAATTCTCCTTCTGCCACATCTATCAAGGTACGACCCGTTCTCAAAAACGGTCTACCAACAATCAAAGGCACTCTAGGATCCATGTCATAATCGACCACTACAAAGTCGGCCGGAAAGGTAAACTTATCCACACCTACAAACACATCTTCCGCTATACCTACGGGGTGAGCTATGGTTCGGTTGGCTAGTTCAAGAGTCATCCTAGTGGGAGTGAGCTCGGGAAGAGATAGTTGTTTCCAAACCGATAAAGGCATGAGATTTATGCTCGCCCCTAAATCCGCCAAAGCCATGCAATTTTCAACACCGGGAAAATTACAAGGTATCAAGAAGCGCCCCGGATCTCCAAGTTTTGTTGGTAAGGTTTTAAGTAACACCGCGGAACAATTTTCATTAAGTGATGTGTTGGGCAAATCAACCAATTTTTCTTTGTTTGAGAGCAAATCCTTGAACATCTTAGCAAACTTTGGCATATAAGCAAGAGCTTCCGCAAAGGATATGTTGATATTGAGTTGCTTGAACATCCTTAAGAAATTGGAGACTTGTATGTCATCTTTGTTCTTTAATTTGTCCTTTTTCAACCTTGAAGGATATGGAAGAGTAGGTTTTGGTGTAGGTGGAATAGGTGTTGTGGTGGAAGATTTGTCTTTGTTAGCCTCTTCATTGGGAAGTGTGGAAGGTAAAGGAGAAGTATGAGGTGGTTGAGAAGGTGTGTTTGAGTGAATAGGAGCACTTTGAGGAGGTGGAGTAGAAGTAGAAGGCTTGTCACAAGTAGGAGCACAAGTGGGTTGAACAATAGTAGGTTTAGGAGGTGAAGGATCCTTTGTTGTTGTACCACTCCTTGTTGTAATAGCATTAACATTGGCCCTAGGGTTTGTTTGTGTGTTGGAAGGTAAAGCCCCTTGTGGTCTTTGAGTTACCGCCATTAAAACCTTATTGAATTGGTCATTCATTTTCTTTTCTATAGCTTGGAATTTCCTTTCATTCTCTTGATTCATCTTTTGCAAAAGATCCATTGTGTTTAACTCTTGTGGCACATAACCTTGAAAACCTTGAGGTTGGAAAGGTAAAGGTTGGGAGTTAAATCCTTGATTTGGTGGATAAAAGGTATTTGCTTGAGGTTGAAATTGATTGGGTGCCTTGTAATTATTTCCTTGGTATGGTTGTCTTTGCCCTTGATTCCTTGCTAAAATTTGAGGAGGATTCTGTGGAATTTGGGTGGGTGGTTGGGGTGGGAAGCCGGGTGGAGTAAGGTAATTTTGGGATTTGTAAGAAAGATTATTTGGATTGATGTTAGGCTTGAAGTGTTCACGATGTTCCTCTTGGTAAGCATAGCATTCCCCTTGATACCCTTGCACCTTGTCACATTGTTCATAAGAGTGGGGGCCTCCACAAGTAACACAAGAAATGGTGATGGCATTCACATTATTTGAGGAATTGTTCAATGTCATGCTCTTAAAATCTTGAAACATGCCTTGAGTAATTTCTTGTCCTTGTTTGACTGTTTGAAGGATCTCTTTAAGAAGTTGTATTTCACAAGGAGTTTGAGAAGTGTTTTGGATGACATGAACCTTTTCTTCAAATGGATTGTTTGTTTGAACCATTGCCTTAGTCTCAATAATGTTCAAAGCCTCGTGGTATGTCTTGAAAAGAATACTCCCTCCCGCGGAAGCATTTAGTGAATCTTGGTGGTGAGGTTTAAGTCCATTGTAGAAGGTATTGATTTGGTTTAGATCATCCATTCCATGGTTAGGGCATCGCCTCAACAACTCACTATACTCTTCCCAAGCATCACTAAAGGATTGACTAGGTTTTTGTGTAAAGCCCATAATTAAATTCCTCAAAGCCATAGTCTTTTGTGGAGGAAAGAATTTGTTCAAAAACTTAGTGGTAAAATCATCCCATGTGGTGATACTATCGGGTGGTTGGGTGTCTAACCAATGCTTAGCACTCCCATCTAAGGAAAATGACACTAACATCAATCTAATGACCTCATGTGGAACCCCATTATGCTTAATGGTATTGCAAAGTGAAAGGAATCTCTTAAGGTGAGCATGGGGATCCTCATTTTGTTTTCCAAAGAAAGGTGATGAAGAAACCATATTGATCATAGATGTATGTAGCTCAAATGTGTTAGCGGGAAAGTCGGGAATCTTAATGGCACTAACATATCCATGAAAGTTGGATTGCATACGTTCATACAAAGTACGATTATCAATAGCCATGGCTTCTTGTGGTGGTGACAAAGCACGATTCTCGTGATCGGCTTGGTGGACGGTGGTGGTCTTACTCTTTCTCTTTTTCTTCCTTTTCGGAGGAAGAGGTTGTACACCAATCGGTATTTGTGCACGTCCGCGAGTGAGCATGCAACTCAATACGAGGAATGAGAGAGAAGCTCTCGTGTGACTTTGAAGAGAAATGGATTATCCTCTTCGAGTTTCAATATTAAATATCCACAAGAAAATAACAATATATGTATTACTACTTTGGGTGCAAGACCCTCAATGAAGCCTTCCTTCTTAGAATACTCCCAAGTGAACGGGGGGTTAGGTGGCGCGAAGCACTTAAGTACCTATTGACCCTTAGATGGCATTTTATAGCACATCGCCTTTCTATTCACTTAAATGTTCGTATTCTTCGAATTGTTGCTTATTGAGAGTATTTATCTATTCTTGCTTTATTTTGTTTGATCGATACGCGTGTCAAGGACCGGAACGCCCCTCAACACGGTGTATTGCCTCGGCAATACTTATGGAAGATATGTAGATTGATTGTTCTTATACGTATACGTATTTACTTATAATAATATATGGAAAATATTTTTGTATTTATGAGTTTTTTAAAGGAAAATACTATATGTACATAAAAACCGAGAGAATCCAATAATATATATTTTTGGGTGCAATCTCTTAGGAAAAAGATTGCTTTTTGGATTTTTTAATTTTTTGGTCAATTCTTTAGGAAAAGAATTGTTTTGTTAATTTTTTAGTTTTTATATATTTTTATATTTTTGATTTTTTTATTTGTTTTTGATTTATGATACGTAAAAATAACGTTCACACAATGAACGGATCCCAAAAGCCAATGAAAACCGTCAATCGATAGTCTCTCGTGTAGTCAAAGACCCGGCACCGGCGCCATTTGAAATGTAATATAATGCAAGTTCGTTTTCTCAGTTCTTAACCAATAGAAAGTCCAATCAATATCAGATTTATTATTGTTCTTGGTTGTTCAAGCTTGCTTGGTAATCTATTTGCTAATTCAAACAACACTATTTAAAAATGAAAAATATTAGACTACTTATACGTAAAACAATTTGCAAATACCAAATTTTTATTCAAACAAAATTCAATTAACAAAATATAAAACTAGAAGGACTGAAAATGTAATTTCTATGAAAGTTAAATGCTCAAAATGTAAATTCTATAACTATAAGGACTAAGAATGCAAAACAGTAAACTATGAGGATCAACAATGCAAAATCTATAACTAACTAACTAAAAATGTAACAAACCAACAAGTTACTAACTGAATTCTAACAACTTGCAAAGTCCAGGGACCAAAAATATGCAAACCCTAATTTCTATGAAAGATTAGCCAAGATTAAACGCTGACAGAACCTTGAGGACCAAAGTGCAATTAAACTAAGTTTTTAACTAAAAACGGGACAAAAGCAAGAATAAGCTCGTTTGAGCTTATTACTCAACCAAATCTAATAAAACCACTTGCAAAAGTCTTCTAATTCAATTTAAGCAACGTGTGTTCAAGGATTTAAGCTAAAAGTCAGAAATAAGCAAAAGAGTGCTTATTGATAAGCACAAAATAAGCTACAGCTTAAACCAAACAGTCACAACTTGCTTTTTGTGATGAAACTGATTAAGCAACTTATTATAAGAACGGGAAATCAATCCAGAACTTTTTTCATCAAGAAATGAACCAGAAATCTGAAATAAGCTCTTTTGAGCTTATGTTGACCAAGTTTGACCGGATTTTTGGAAAAAAACTCAAAACTTCAAAAATCAATATTCAACACTAACTAACTGGATTGGTGAAAGAAAATCACAACTTTTATGAAGTGGAAATGAAGATCTAGTAAAACAGTCACAAGCTTATCACAGAGAATGAGAAATGCTCAGACCTTGACCAAAAAGCTTATTTCTAGCTTAAAAGCTAATACTGTAGAATTTCCTCTTAGAATCTAAAAGTTTATGTTATAAGCTAAGTCTGGAAACAAATTTGGTTGAATTTCATCAAAGATTGAATGAGAAATAAGCAAATGAAAAAGGCAAGTTTTCAAACCAAAACTGATATAAAGGCTAACCCAAACTATTTTAGTGCCAATTGCCTGTTTGACTATTTATTTGACTTGTAAAAGGTATAAATCCACTTGTTATCAACTAAAGACTAGAAATTAACTCTAAAACAACAAATCTCAACACTTGAAAACTGATTTAAAGCTATTCCCAAACACACCTTTATCTGCTATGAACAAAATTTAACAAAGACTTTTTAATTTCTGAATTATACTGATTTTAAGGCTATAGCAGACTATATTCAATAGACTAAATGAAATGTATTAGAACTAAAACCAAGCAATTACCAAGGCTTAAACAGCAAGTAAGCTAATAGGCCAAAAGTAACTGAAATGATGCAAGTAACTACAATTCAGAACACAAGTATGCAAGATTAAGCAGTAACTGAACTCCAAACTCACAAAGATCAATCAAATAGAAACTAAAAACACATATATCATGTAACCATCAAAAATTAACTAGGAAATTGAGCATGCAATTGACTGTTTAGAGGAACAAAAACAAGAACTTTGGAACCTAATGAAGATATCCTTTGGGAAGAAGAGGAGCGCTGAGCTCTCTTGCCCTAGTGATAACCACCACCTATCACTAGTATTCAACAAAAATCAACCATCAAACAGCTACAATTCATCTGGAATCAATCAAACTGCTTGAAAAACTCCCAATGAACAATGGAATGAACAAATTCTGATCAAACAGCTACTAATCTTCACAAATGTCAGTTATGATCAATGGTTGATCATAACAAACATCAATCAGCAACAATAACACTCAACAGCAACAAGATCAAACTGGAATTTGAATAACAGAATTTGGCGGGAAAAAGGAATTTGAATTTTATTGAAGGAAATCAGTTACAAAGTTTGTTACAAGCTAACAACTAACTAACTGACTCAAGAGTTTGTCAGACTCTTGAGTAGTTAGGGGAAAAGTGAGGGAAAAAGGAAAGGAAAGTAAGAACTATGTGTTTTACAAAATTAGGCTACCATCTACAAATGAAGACTAGTCTGGGTATTTATAGGCAAGAAATGAGAGTTTGTTGGAGTTGGTGACGTGTCAGGGCCAATCTCTGAGCTCCACGTGGCAAATTCTGCATTTGTCATTTTGAAGGTATGAACCATGATTTGGGTGTTTTTGATTGAGTGAGTGATATGTTAATTGGATTGCACCGTTGAACTCGTCTTCCAAAATTAAGCAAGTTTGGTGTTTTAATCTTCTCATGAAATGGCTTCTATCAAAATCCCGATCCTGGCAAATTTTTCTTGTGAAGAAGAAGACACGTGTCAGTTCCTGGTTGGCTTAAAAGATGTCACACGGATTAAACTGTTTGGATTTGGTGTAATAAATGTGGCGGCAGTAGTGGGTATTAAATGAGATGAAGTGGCAATCCGTGTGATTGATTATCTCTCTTCTCATTGGCTGCTTGATTAATCACATGGATCACTCTTTAATATCTTTCCAAACTTGGCAAAACAAACCCCTTAACTTGGCAGATTGCTGTTTTAAGCTAGGATCTTCATTCCTTTGACATTTTTGGTCCTTTAACTTCCATAACTTGTACAAAATGGCCCTTTGACTGAGTTGACTTGATAGTTGACCAGGTTTGACTTGAATCTTGACTTTTCATTATTTGCACTTTAAGTCCTTCAACTTTCATAACTTGTCAAGATAGGTCCTTGAACTTCAAAGTCTTGTCACTTTTGATCCTCTTTTGTCTTTTTCATCCATTTGAGCTTGATTTTTCCTTGTTTGCTTGAAAATGTATCTTCTTACCTACAAAAGTGCACACAAACACAAACATACCACATAATACTGTTTTTGCCAAATAATTTGGTATTTTGCTTCATGTTTTAGGGTTATTTGTTGATAAAAGGATATGAGTTTAAGCTCATATCAAATTCCCCTACACTTGAACATTGCCATGTCCTCATGCAATATTATATTTCAAGGTTTAAAAATTTACATTTCCCTCTTAATTAATCCACCTTGGCCATATGAGATGCATCTACACTACTCTAAACTAAATGATGCATGATTTTGACTTTTAATAATGCAATGAATCAAAATACAATTCTATCTATATCTTTTTGATTTTTCTTGAAATGGTTTTGATGGAAATAACTCATAAAGAACTCAATGACTTGGATTAGGGCTTGGATACCATGAACATTTATCACCCTCAAGTTTCACTTTCCCCATACCAAGCTAATAAATGGGATCATTGCATTCACAAGTAAAAAGTGCATCAACTTATTCATGACAATTAAATGTGGAACCGGTTATTAATTGAGCAAATTGCTTGTGGGCAAATTTGTCATTCTTCAAGTGTGAAATATAAGAAGTGTAAAATCCAAAAATAAGGAAGCACGGTTTTAATCCTAAGTAATCTTCTCATCCATTACTTGAAAAACCGCTCACAATTAATATAAGTCCGTATTAAGAGTAATAAGTCATTCGCCTTGAAAAACCGCTCACAATTAATATAAGTCCGTATTAACTTTGTTCATCAGTTTTTTAGGGGTGTTTAGATCTATGGGTAGAACACACTAGGAGTGACACCTAGGGTCTATAAAGGGTCTAGACACACTCTTATAGTTTAGCATCACTGGTTTGTGCATTTGGTTTTCAATTGTTAGTGTAAAAAATTAATGTTAGTAGGTTCAAGTTATAAACAGTCACACTCATCAGCTAGGCCAATTTGTTCTTAATCTTGTGTTTTAAGTGTCTAAACTTTGTTCACTGGTAGAACTATGTAGTCATCTAGGGTTGTATGTAGTTAAGTTGTGGTTTACTTGAGTGTAGTCCAAGTTCTGTTGGTTTGAATTTCATTTGTTGACCAAATAGATCAACAAAACTTGCCCATACCACTTTCTGAGATACAGTGACAGTGTACATCGATTTGTGTGCCTTTTTGTGTTATACTTGCTTATTTTTTGCTTCATATTGACTTCCTACACTCCACTGAGTGTGGGGGTGCCTTGTGTGTCCAAAAATATCCATTAAACAAGCTCAAAATCGTCCTTGTCACTTTTCTGAGGTTCATCAGTGGGAAAAAGTTCCCACTGATAGAGTAGTTGTTCCCACTGCTTAGCTAGTGGACAAAAAGGAATCCACAAGTCATTGTCAGTTTTCTAGGTTTTTGTCTTTAGTGGCATTTTATTAGCTTTTTATGGATTTTTCATTTTTCCCATGTTGGTTTATTTAATTTAAGATTTTTCAAAAAGTTAATTTTTATTTTTCTGATTATTTGGTATTTTTAGAATTAATTTAAGTTTTAATTAGTTTTTAATTATTCTGATTTTGTCTTTTAGTGGTAAAAAGTTGAGTTTTTCAGTTTTTAAATTTTTCCTAGTTTCAATAAGTTATTTTAAGATTTTACAAAAACAAATTTCATTTTTAACTTTATTTAATTATTTTTTAGAATTAATTTAAATAAATAGGTTTTTAATTACACTGTTTTGTCTTATTAGGCTTAAAATTACTTTTTTCGAACTTTTTCATTTTTCTACTGTTTAAAATTATAATTTAGGATTATTCAAAAAGAAAAATTAATTTTCTCATTATTTTATTATTTTTATGATTATTTTAGTTTAATAAGTGTTTTTAGCATTGAAAAATAGAAAAAGAGTTTTGAAAATTTAGGAAAAACACTTTTTAGTGTTTAAATTATATAATTAAGATATTTGTTTGATAAAATAATATTTTGAGATTTTTGTTAATTATATTTGATTTTAGGGCTTTAATTAGCATTTAAAAATGAATATTTAATTAATAAAAAGTTTTAAAATTTATTTATTGAGTTTTTATTCTTATTTATATTATTTTAGACTTAGTTTCAATTTTTAATTTGTTTTTAGCATAAAACTTTTAATTTTGTCGCGTTTTACGTATTTACGTTTACGTTTTACGTTCTACGTCGTAGTTTAATCGTAGTGTAGCTCGTCTTTCAATTTTCTCTCTTTAAACCCAAAAACGACACTAATCCAAACAATGTTTTTATATAATTGGCCTAACACACATATACCTCCTTCGAGAATGAACTTGGACTTTTCGTCTTTACGGTTTTCCCAAACCGTATCGATTAATACTTGCCCGCTTTATACTTGTTTTTCCTAAAACTTGTATATTTTACCTACAATCATTTTGGCGCCGCTTCCGGGGAGGTGTTTTTAGTTCCATTATACATATCGTGTTTGTGTGAGTAGTGTGTTTTTGCTTTTCATTTTTGGAAAGCGTAAAAATCGTACATACTCATTTTTGTTATCTTTCTTACTATATTATAGAATATCAAATAAATCGTGTTTAGTTTTCCTAAACTAAACACACAACAATCATTTTATTATATTGTAGATATCCCATTATTCGTTTTCGTTTTTCTTGTGAATATTATTAATATATTATACTATGTATCAAAATAATTTTACAATATCTCCAAAAGCGTGAAAACGCAACCTTAATTGGGATTTCATCACTCAATTATTGTATTCAAATCCAAAGCAAAAATCAAAAGGCAAAATAGATAAATACTTTCGCGAGACTTAATTTTTATTAACACAAACTATAAGGTGGGTATAAGGCGGTTGTATTTCACGACCTAAGGGAAAAGGCTCTTAAGTGCTTCGCGCCGCCTCGTTTCCCCCGCTTGCTTGTGCGTGTTTTGAGAAAGAGGGCTAATCGAGAGTTTGCCAACCGAAGTATTATATACGTATATTATATTTGCTTGTTTTTCAAGATTAAACCCTCTTGAACGTTTTGGTGTTCCACCAACGTTCTAAAGTAATCGAATGCGTTCACTCAACGTAATCGTTATAATTCCTTGTGGCTCCTTTAATCGAGAAATTGATTCGAGGAGAGATTTGTAGATTTAAGTCTACGTAATACACCAAAAAACCAAAAAAATTAAAAAACAATCAAAAATTAAAAATATTCTTCTTACCCCTTATCAATTAATTCTTCTTCTAACCCTCTAGTGTTTAATTCTCGTAACACCATTCTCGTTTTGTCATGTCCAACGATGGATATTACTCTTGTCCATATTGTGGAGGTCCGCCCGATGGTGGTAATTGCTTCAATTGCGAGATTTATAGAGGAAGGGAGGGGTATATCTACAACTCTCCTCAAAACGACCATGGTTACGGATTTCAATCCTATGACCAAACTACACCACCACCTTCGTCTTATTCGTGTGATTTTTGCGGTTTGGAGCACGATTTCGGATTTTGTTGTACGAATTATAATGACCCCGAACCGAATCCTAATTTCTTTGACCAATCTTCGCAATATCCATCGTCGTATTAATGTGATTCTTGTGGAAACGCACCTTATTATGGGTATGATTGTCAACCGATGAACCAAAATACGTCTTTCGATAATCAATTCTCCGGTTTTGACCAATCGCCTCCACAAAATTTTTTCGATGATGATCTCGGTGCAAGTCGCGTCGACGAGGGATTTAAAGAAATTAAAATTCTTTTTCAACAAATTATGGAGAAAAAGGAACTTTCAGTCGTCGAAGTGATCGAAAAAAGCATCAAAGATATAGAAGAGGAGAAACGACGAATCAATCAAGAAATAAACAATATCTCTAATGAACTCGGCATTAGGAGATATCGTAGAGAAGAAATAAGTGACGAGCTTAAAAGATAGTGTGAGATTAAAACTAAACAACTTTTACAAGATTACAATGGTTTAAGCAACGATATTCGTCATAAAAGAGAAGAACAAGAAAGAGAGGAGCATCTAACTAGATGTGATCTAACGCCTCATATTTATGATGACGACGACGATAGCGACATTTTTAATCTCACCTCGTCTTGTGAAACCATTACTCTCATGCTCCCAACGGAACCCGATGCCTCTCTAAGTATGGGGGAGAAGAATCTTCGCACTAAGCCTAGTGTTGAGATCCCTATTCTAATCCAAAGTGAGCCTACGGTTATCTCTGATGAGGAGTTAAGTGATTTTGCTCTCGATGAATTTTTCCACGAAGATTCTAACGAGGCAAATTACGATAGTGAGTGTGATATAATTTCATGTGATGATGTCTCTCCCATTGACACTTCGGGTAGAGAATCATTGACTTTTTCGAACCCGCTTTTCGATGATGATTTTTCCACTATTGATGACGAGTCACTACTCGATTAGGAAGTTCGTGTCGACGAATTTAAAATCTACTCGAATCCCCTTTTTGAATTTGATGACGAGTTCGTTTTTGGTGACGTAAATCCTCTCTTTGATGAGATGTTCAAGGACATCGAGAGTGAGGATTCTTTGGATCCTATACTCGATGAGACGGATTTGCTAGTCACCCTCCCTAAGTCTCATTTGGATGAGCCTTCTCTTTTGACTTGTGATGCCTCTATTCTCGATGGGTTCACCGATGGACCGCCTCTTGATGAGAATGAGGATTTCAATGAGGCATTTGCCTTTGAACCAGGAAGAGACTTTGGACCCCCATTTTTATTGATTCTCTTTCAAATTTGCCTTCGTCTCAAAGTAATCCTACCCACCCTCTCGTTTCTCATGACTACACGTACTTCGAGTACGTTGTAAGGAGTTTTCTTCCTTACAAAACGTATCCTCTAGCTTTGCCTTTATCATTTTCCACCAAATGTGAGGATACGATCTTTGACCCCGGTATAAAGGCTTTGCCTTTATTATCGGTTTCTTTGGGCCTTGTTTATCATGTAAGCCCCACCAAAAATGACCATACCATGATTATCCCTAAATGATCACATTTATGAGGATTCGAGTCGAGGTTTTTACTCGGTTATCAAAAACAAGGTGCCTCGTGGGGGATTCTCATGCTTATCCTTGTATATATTATCGTTTTCTAATATTGTAACGAGGGGACTTGTGCTCTTCCAACCTTTTTTCCGTTGATGTTTGTGATTGTGATTTATTAGGTTCATCGTCATCATTGAAGCCTCTCGTGTTCGTTTTATGGATCACTCGAGCTTCGATAGTTGCCTTTGGAGATTCTGATATCCGATGATATCCTTTTATGTTCTAACGTTTATCTTATTAGCATAATTCATAAACGGCTTTTAGGTTCTTTGTTTTACCCTTTCCATGCTCGAGATTAAGCGTTCGACTTCGTCTCTAGTATGGGGGTGTTTCACCCCTAGACTCGAAACATTGAGGACAATGTTTAGTTTTAGTATGGGGGTGAGTAGATACTTCACCTTGCTCACGTCATCACACAATCTAATTTTCATATTTTTGTTATCGTTTTATGCAAAATAAGGCTAATAATGGCCAAATTTTAAAATTTTTCTTGTTTTCGTTAAGTGTTTAATACACGAATGTAGGCTTTCCGATGGTGAGAATAAGAGTAATTTTTTACTCCACCGTTCGTGTTGAGCACTTAGCTTCGATTCCTTAACTATATTAAGCTGAGTCTCTTAATTGAGGACGAGAAATGATAGAGTTAATTATAAGTTACTATGTTAAACGTAGAGTACTCGTATTCTTTCAAAAACTCATGTGTCTGAATTATTTGCTTTTTCTCCCTACGCTTTTATAATAAATTGTTACTAAATATTGATTTAGCAGTTTAGTCTCTATTGTTGGTTTCTAATTTCTTTTAGTAGCTTCTATGTAATTAAATTTGAAAAACATTAAGGTGTCGCCAGCGTCACGTTTTTGAAGTATTGGCAACCCGAATAATCAAAGGCTTCCCCAATAATAATGTAAGTTCCTCTTCACCTAAATCAAGCAAAAATTCGAAGCTCACAAGGCCGAAAAATCTATGAGAAAATTAAAAGTGAATGTCTTAAATCTTGAAGCCTTAAAGATCCAAAATTCGCTTTAGCGTAAGGATATACGTCAAGTCATAATAAACACCTCATAGCGAGGTTAAATAAAAGACAAGGGCAAGACCAAAGCCATAATAAACACTTCATGGCGAAGTTAAATAAAAGGTGGCGGTAAACCAATCTCACATTGGTAATAAGTCTCAGGTTCAAAACCGTTATAAAATCATGTTTATCGATCCTTCTTGTTGACTTAACTTTTTGACATCGTTGTTTATTAGGGTGAATTATTAATTCGATGATTTTGGTTACATCGTTAAGACTCTATTTTTGGACCTAATCTCTATTCACGCATAAGTCAATGATGTATCCTCGTGATCGTTAAGACACAAATAAAATATAAGAGATACATCTTAGGAATAAGGGAGTCTATGTACGTGATTAGAGCATATGAGTAATGTTAGCATTACTAACTTAAAATGACAATGATCTTGTTTCACGCTTAGCATGGAATTGAGTGAAAATCGAGGATGACGAAATTATTTCTAACGAAGCATTCACGTGTTCTTATTCTATGATCCTAAACGTCCCATTTTGTGATGAAAAAAATACATTATGTCTAAAAAAACATGTAGTAGTTTATTTAAGTTTACGTTTTCAATAAATGTCACCTAAAAGTGAATTTTTGAAGTGCTACGATACTTAATTCAAGCATTGCGTGAGGACACAGCAATGGTTTAGTATGGGGGAGTGATGAGACTGTAATTATACATAGTCTCATCGTCTAAATCAGGCTTAAAAAGCTTAAAAATGTCATAAAATACCCCAAAATATGCTTGTGTTTGTTCATTGTGTATTTTAGGTACGGATATCATGAATTCACCAAAAGATTATAAGAATCAAGCAAGAACGAACACGGGAAACGAAGCCGCACAAAGAACCAGACCCGAATCATGAATTTCCAAAGAAGTCCTTGAAGTTTTGAAGATTGACAACTTTGGTCCCTCATCTTTTGAAGACTTGAAATTTTATACCCTTATAAAACTCAAAATTTACATAAAGGTCCCAAAAATATCAAGATATTATATGATTGGTCCTTGGAATATGGTTAAATTACATTTATGGTCCTTGTGAAAGTTTACAAAAGCATTTGTGCCAAATTTGACAAAAGGGCCAAACTTACAACAAAGGATGTAACACCCCATTTTGAGAAATGGAATATCACATGATAATTATGGCGTATCATCAAAGCATGTAAGGTAAATGTCTAAAACATTAAATGACCATAAAGAATCCGGAAACAAACATCGGATCCCACATAAGCTCCACACATGAAATGCATAAGTAGAATGTAAAGGAAAAGGACTAAACAATGTCCAGCAAAGCAAAAGTATGTAAATGCATTAAAGAATGAAAGAAGACTCGCGCCTCATTCCATGCACGTACTCTTGATTCCTAGCCTTGCTCTTTAGTACCTGTCGTTTGGGAACATGGAAAGAGAAACGGCTGAGCAATACGCTCAGTGAGCGGATATATAACAGTGACATGCAATAAAATAACATAAGTAAAGACTGAAATGGAAACATAAGAATGAAAATGTAGCGGAATAATGTATGTCCTGAGGAAACCTGGTGACATGTAATGAACTGGTTTATTCTGAAAAGATTAAATTTGTATCATGAAAACTGTATTTTAAATGCCCAAGAGTCCATATAGGTCATGATTATAACAACGTGTATGAATACATAGATGGTGACCTCGTCATGCAATTAGAGGGGATGCCTCTAATTATAATAATTTGGGTAGGAGGGATCAACTCCTTTTGAAGGATGCAAGGCACACACTGCATTCACCATGAAAATACTGTCTGAAACATGTAATCTAGGATGCACCCATTCGCCCCACATGATAATAATAATAAAGTCCAAACTTGTAAAAGGGATGTTGCGAGCAATCACACTCCCGCAGAAGAGTCATAACACTGGTGCCTCCAATGCTATGGTTATGGTACCTCCATAACTAGGTGAAACTGACATGCATGTATATGGCTATGGCAATTAAAATAAACGTGACATTTCCTGACGTATTTAAGACACATGACTACAGGGAAAACAGATGGCATAGCAGATGGGAAAACCTAATCAAGCATGCAAAGGGAATTGTCCATACTGAAGGACAGAATATCCGTACCTTGTTTACAGTAATGTGAACGAAGAGAATGTGAAGAATCCTACTCAAATCTGGCAAGTGCTACATAATAGAATAGACGTGTATAAGTTATCTAATTAACCTATACTTAACTGATTATTAATTACTTGACATTTTCTTAACTTTTTAAACTTGTTCTTATATTGACTTAAATGTTCTTACCTGTATTACTGATTCATGTTAAAGCATGTATTTTGATTAGTATAATTCATGTTCTTATAAATTAATAAGCATAAAATATGTATAATTCATGGTCATATAATAATGTTTATTAAGTAAATACTTAAGCTAAAATGATAATTATTAATTAATAATAAAATACATGGTTTATATTTGGGATTATTAACTAATAATAAATAAACCTAAGTTAATAAATGTTACTCAAACTTGATAATTACATAACTAAATTAAACCTAGTTATTAATTTAATTACACAAACAAATACTTAGGTTAATTTCGTTAATTAAATATAACTAATTTGCATAAATAATTTAATTATATCACGTAATTAATAATTAAATTAGTCTTGACTATTTAACATAAGCCTATGTACCCGAGCCTACCGAGAGACCCATTCCTTGGTCGCACAAAACAAACAAACTAGTAAAATAACCTAAAAACAGTGTTGTCCCATATATCCATTTTTAGTTCTGTCCAACATACACCCCAGTTCTGTCCAACCTACACCCCAGTTCTGTCCAATATCTTGTTAAAACAGTACTGTCCAATATCCTGAACAACAGTGTTGTCCAAGATACGTCCAACCTAGTACTAGTTCCTACTGTTTGTTATTAGTACCCACTGTTTTAACACATACACCTGCTGCTTGTTTATTTTACCCACTGGATCATTGTTTTTCCTGTTGTTTGTTCACTCTACCCACTGTTATCTAGTAATCTACCCCCGCTTGTGTATAATTAACCACCGAGACCTAACAGGTCTCGGTTCCCACTGCTAATAAACGAATTTCCCCTGTTTAGGGATTTAGGGTTACCACTGATTGGCCTAAAACACCCCTGCTGGTGGCATTAAACCCCCACCGAGACCATAGAATGGTCTCGGTTTTCGTGTAGGCTGAAAACCACAAACACCCTCCTTAAATCTTGATAAACCCTACGTTTGTAACATATTAGTACTTGCTTACTGATTTCTTGATTAAGTAATCAACTTAAACAAAAGAACCAAGGATTTAACGTCACTTAAAATGCGTTTTAGGTTTTAGAACAATCAATAAGAATCTAACCTGGTTCCCTGATTAACTCATGATTGTTGTTCTTGCTTTCTTGGGAGAAGTCGACGGCCAAAAGAAAAGAAAAAAAGAATGATTAAATTGTTTCTATGTTTAGGGTTTTATTTGATTTACGTTTGTTTAATATAAATATGTACTCCATCCGTATTTTCTTTCCTAGTCGGTTTGGGAGGAGTATGGGCTTTGGCCCATTCTTGGCCCTCTTCCACCATCCAAACAATTAACCCCTTACACTTTGTTTTAATTTTATTTCGAGACTTGTTAATGTTATGTGAATTCGTGTTTCTAAATGTCGTGAACGTTTCTCGTTATCAATATATAAATTATACGTAAATATTATTTACGTAATTACGTATCGTTTTTAATTAGCATATTATATATACATAATAATATTTGTGGCTCGTGTAGTATATTAATTATTCGAATAGTTTTATTTTCTACGTGATTTCCTATAATTAACGTACTAAGATATATTTAAACAACTCTACCCCTCTAAAAGAATAATTCGTCCTTGAATTAGAGATACGATAAGCTGACGAAATTCTAAACGCTGAATGACATATAAGCTGAAAAGGCGTATTAGCTGAAACTGACATACCCGAGTCAAAACTGGAATTGAGGGTAAGAAGTCCGGATAGACTACTCCGTTTCACAAGTGGTTCTCGCTCGGAATGATCCCTCCAAAGGATTTTAACGAATGGAATCGTCTTTCTCCTCATGACTCGTTCTTGACGACCGAGAACTCTCTTGGGTTCTTTGATATATGATAGATCCTCTCGAATCTGTTCGAATGGATATGAAACCTTATGCAAGGGATGGTAGTTGTAACCTCTGAGTAAGGATACATGAAATACATCATGCACATGAGATAGTTGAGGAGGTAAAGCTAGACGATATGATACTTCACCGACACGTTCAAGGATTTCAAACGGTCCGATGAAACGTGGATTGAGCTTGCCCTTGAGTCCAAAACGCTTGACACCACGTGCTGGTGATACTTTAAGGAAAACATGGTCGCCATCACTAAACGCTAGATCTCTATGATGTTTATCAGCATAGCTCTTCTGTCGAGCACGAGCTTCTTGCAGTTTTGCCTTGGCAATGGCAACCTTCTCATTAGTCACCTCTATCATTTCTGGTCCTTTAAGAATTCGTTCTCCAACTTGATCCCAACAGATTGGAGCACGACACTTCCTGCCATAAAGCATCTCAAATGGTGCACACTTAATACTTGCATGCCAGATGTTGTGTTGGGTCCACCAGATATGGATCTTGCAGCCTGTTAAGGATGGTGAACGACTTTTGTAATCACAAGTCTATTCACAGAGAGACTCTAGATAACCTACACGGTATAAGTGCGGAATACAAATACTATGAACAAGAAGAAACAGAATAATTATAATGACTTGATCCTTACTAAGGATTTCTAATATTGATATAAACTAAATAATGTTTGATGAAGGTGTGTTTAACCCTTCTGCCTATGGTTCCTTATATACTACAAGGAAACCCTAATACATCATTAAACCAAAACGTGTAATTCTGATATGCATATCCTTTCCTAACATATCTCGTGCATATCCTAACAAACTACTCAAAATAATAATGTTTGACTTTCTAAAGACTAGGAGCACGTGTTGCTCCTACTACTACTAGGACCAGGAGGAACTACATACCTCCTAGCATACCTATTACAAATGACTATTCCAAAGGTCCTAACAATCCTCCCCTAAACTTGAATTTGACTTGTTGAGTTCAAGTTTCCTGGTAGATCTTGCAAAACAGCTTGACGATTGGAACACCAATACAAACAACAACATCATAACCATCAGCATGAACAACATAAAGACTGTTGTAACAAGTAACACCGAAAAGCTTCTTGAAAGCTTGAAATAAATATGCACCTTGTTGAATCTTCACAGCAACATGAGCAGATTTTATGAGCCTTTACCAAGTAGCTGCTCGCTCTTGGGATAGCTAGACTTTATGGTGGAATAAGCATCACCCTGGGAGACCAGAACCCAGCCCAACTCTTAGAACGTGAATCAATGGTGAGTGGGAGTACCATGATGATTTTGGGCAAATCATCACAAACGTCAACGGATTTGATTATTCTTTACCAGAAGTCGTACTCTTCTGGACTCGCCAACTCTTAGCAATGAAGCATCGGTGAGCTGAAAACCCTATCGCTTTGAGCAAGCTATTACAGCTATCAACGGATTTGATATAGATCTTTACCAAGAGCCGTACCCCCTTGGACTAGCCACTTTTCAGTCTAGGACCATGGCAAGTGAAAACCATCCAGTTTTGGGTAACCTGGCAACCATCAACTGATTTGATAATCACACCAGAGTCGTACCATCATGGTGAATCAACTCTTTCTTGTCTGTGAAACATGGTGAGTTGAGCACCATTTGTTGTGTGGACCATGTCCAACACCAGAAGTAACCCCAAAACAGCTCAAGTGTGAAAATGTCAAGTGATAAACAATGTCATGATGGAAAAGTATAAGCAGATATTATATTATGTACAAGTTGAAATTTCATCACATGTTTAAAGTATAAGCAGATATTATATAAAAAGTAGTTTTCTTTTTTTTTCTTTTTTTCTTTTTTTCTTTTTTGTTTTTTTTGTTTTGTTTTTTTTAACTATAATGTGAGTCACCAATCACTGTAAAGATTGGTGAAAAGAATGTTAGTATAACCCAAGAATAGAAGAACCATACCAATCACTGACCAGAAGCCACAACCTTGTCCGCATGCAACCGGGCCTGAATACCTTCAACCAAGGTAGTTTCCATAGTAGACTCATTTCCAAAAGGAGCATTAGATACCTGCAGATGACA
This sequence comes from Glebionis coronaria, assembly GCA_025667525.1. NCBI lineage: Eukaryota > Viridiplantae > Streptophyta > Magnoliopsida > Asterales > Asteraceae > Glebionis > Glebionis coronaria. Next base: position 166,146,817 of record CM046882.1, on the reverse strand, counting down.
TTCGAGCATAGCCTCCATGGTAGCAATTGTCAATGGATACTCCATATCCGTAAGCATAAACACCACAACACCAGTCTCAAGCTCTAACACATGAACCCCACAACCAGCATATAATTTCCACCTCTTGATCACCCAGCGAGGTTGATCTTTCTAGACACCAGAATGAGGAGAATCAAGAGGGGAATCTAACATCAGCTTCAAATCACCCTAGATTGTCAATCCAGGCCAGTTGGGCAACTCACTCGGAGATTGAGGAATCTCAGTATCCACCAACCCATATAACAACATAAGATCACGACGCTCCACCCATGTCAAAATGTTTTGCAGTCCCGAGACATAGCGAGCATAACCATCACTAGTCGTAATCTTATGAGTGAATGTACCACGAACAATAGGGGATGGCCTAACCTCCCAAGCGAAAATCCAACCCTTACCCATGTGCAACTCTGTCTCACTATCCGAAGCAGCATCAATGAGATTTGCAGGATCTCGCTTCTCAAACGGAACAGACTTACCACGTTGAGCCTTCTTCTTTCTAATAGAGCGACGAGGTGAAGGGACACCAGAAGAAGATTCACCCTTGGCCTTTCTAGCAGCAGTAGCATCAGCAGGAGTAGACTCAAAGTCCTTACCAATCAATAGGATCAGATTTTGCTCCACCAATGGAGGAGGTAGGTAGTGGTTCAGTCATAGGAGTAACATGGGTGGGATTAGCAGCAGGAGTGGTAGTAGCTTCATTGGTGGTGGTGGTATGATCCTGAGAGTGAGTTGGATGATCAGTCGAAGTGGTGGTAGTAGGAACAGCAGTAGAAGTAGAACCAACAGATGGAACAGTAGAAGAATCCTTAGGAACACCAAACGAAGAAGTGTGAGCAGCAGCAGGCTGAGAAATGTGAACAACACTTGGAGAAGGGCGATAAATAAAGCGTTCAGGGACTGGTGTGTTTTGACGCTTGATCATCTTCGTGTACAGATCTTTAAGCTCATCAAAGGACAGCCCGTTAACCCGTTCCTAAGTCCATCCAGTGTGAAAGTAAGCAGCCGACTGAATCTTGACATATTACTGCATCAACTTCCTCTCCTCTGTTCTCGACATAGGTCTGTTACGGCGCTGTTCACGAAGCTGGGCAGCAAGAGACAACTGTTGTTGTCGCATCAAAGCCATTGCCCGTGGAATACAATTATGTTGATTCACATCAGCTCCCAAAATATCTGTGAACTACGAGTAATCAGAAGTAAGAATGGTAAGCACCCTCATCCAGTCATTGTCATCCCAATGCATGGCATCATGCCTCAACTGCTCACGCCTTTGTTGTTTAAGAGCTTCATCCTCAGCCCTAGCTTGTTGATCAGTATCCTCTTGCAATCGTTGAGCAGCCTCTTCCCCCAATCGTTCTTCCTTGATTTGTCTATGAGTACGCTTCCTTGGAGGAGAAGGTGCATCAGTCATAGGAGCTTTGCCCTTAGAATCATGAGACGGACCAGCAGAAGGACCAGCAGAATCATCCATTGGTCTGGGATCAGCAACAGTAGTAGGGATGCTTGAAGGACTAGGAGGAGCAGGCAAATCATCATACGGCTTAACAGCAAAAGCAGCCCTAGCCAAAATAGTCAGCCTATCCTCCTCAATATCCTCATCAGAATCAGAAAGCACAACTTTCTTCTTTTGCCTCCTCAGCTATGACTCCAATGCTTTAATCCTGTTTGCCAATGGAAGGACAAAGTCCCGGGTGAGCTTGCGGTGCTGAGTAAGATCATCTTCCAAAGAAACAACCCTCGCATAATACCTGTGCATAAGAGCTAGCAAAGAAGTTAGTGTAACAGGTTCCTCAGCCTCCCTACCAAGAGGAATTAGCCTAGGAGAAGCATCATTGGGACCAGAAGCAACAAATGGGTCATCTACATGAGCATGAGAGCTAGATGGCAACTCAGCAGAATGCGGAGCTGGACTAGAAGGGGGAGTATCAACAAATGGGGACTTATGTGGGTGAGAAGAGGGGGCAGCCTTTGAGGTGGATGGCATTTCTACCACCACCTCTCTAGTTGGCTCCTCCACCTCCACATGAGGCACACCAGTAGCATGATGCTCCTCCTCCATATGATCATCCTCCAATGGAAGTTCCTCCTCGGCTTCATCAGCCGGAGGAATCACATTAGGATCCCCTTGGGCAAGGCCCAGCATAACATCATTAAGAGGCCTCCAAAGACCCTTAAAACCAAGTTCCATATTCGAATACACCGTAGAACTAAGCTTAGGGGTCTCATATTCCTCCCTATTTGTAGGTAGGCACATAAGAACCTGCTGCAAAAACCTAGGGTACATCAAGAACTTCTTTCTAGAGCCAGTACTGCTAAGGTTGCAAATCATTCCATCAAACAAGTAACGAGAAAAGTTAAAAACACGACCCTGGGCAATACAAATCAAACCAGTAGCCAGGGGGATGGGAAATGCATCCCAACTCCCAGACTTTGGACTCAAGCAATGAATCAAGAAGTGAACCAGAAGCTTCCATTGGGGGGAAAACCTATTTTTATGTAAGTTGAACTTCCCCTATGATTATAGCCTAGAGCAGCCATCCCATCAAATACTTCTGAATTAGGGATAGAGACAATGCCACCTTCGTCCTGGAGATGAAGAGCAGACCTAATAGAGCCTCAGATACCACATATGAGCGACCATCTATGGTAGCATGGAGCTCTAGTAGGCATACCAAAACATCAACAAGTTCGGCAGTTTCCCAGAACTAACGTATAACACTATCATACATAGTAGGGAAAACCCTAAGTGCATACCTGAGATTGGAAGCCTCAATGTATTCCAAGATGTCTATGAACTCTTCTCGTTTGGGACCTTCGCTAAGGTATGCCACCTTGTTATGATCGGATTTGTACGGGAGTGTAGCCATTGTTGATGATGGAAGTAATGGAAGATGATTGATTGAAGAGGGTAAGAGTAGGAGCGTATGTGTGTGAGTATGGTTGGGATGAATAAGTCAAGTGATGGATTTGACCATAAATAATGGTCATAAAACTGTTCATTGACCCCTAATTATGGGGGTTTCCCTTTCAAAATTAAGTAATTAATGCAAGAGTAACCACTTGCCCCTTAACCATTATTTGCAAATCCCAGTTACCATAGATAAATAAAAGGATATATACCAGAAGTAACATGCGTTGACTAAAAGTCAAAACGCGTAAGGGTCAACACTAGGAGCACAAAGTGGTCAATGAAAGTCAACGAAGTGAACAGTGACCCAAAAGCAATATAATACAAGGTTTTTGCCAAGTATGAAAATTTATTCGTCTCGATTCAATTCAAATTGATCTCTAGTTAAAAGTGTGACTCAGTCGTTCTTGGTGAATAAAAAGAAAATTTTGATTATCTATTTCTAAGTCAAAAGTAAATGCGAATAGTAAAAAAATAAGCTAAAAGCAATTAACTAATAAAAACAAAACAATAAAGACAAGTACAAATAATAAAAGTAAACAAGGTGAATATAAAAACTAAAAATTAAAACGATATTAAAACGAATATTAAAACAAATAATAAAACGTGAATTTAAAACGAAACAATTAATAAAAATAAATCTAAAAGACTAAATTAACTATCGACTCGAAAATAAAGTTTACTAAATGAAAAAGGAGAGAATAAAACTAAAATGATACTTTAAAGCTAAACGAGGCAAAACCTAAAGCAGGTACTATATAAAAGATAAAACTTGAACTTTACGAAAAAATATTAATTTAAAAATAGACAAAAAAATTGAACTAAAAATACGTAACTTTCAAAATTAAAAATGGAACAACTTTCAGATAAAACTAAACAATTACGGAACAATACTAATAAATAAACAAGCTAGCAGGCAGCTAGCTGGAAGCTAGCAAGCAGCTAGGTGAAAATGGCGCCAAACGTGATAAGCAGGCGCACACACACCACTATTTTTCTTCTGAATTACTATAGTTCTTTTCGGTAAAAGTATTGTTGCTACATTACATTTCAGAAAAAATGGCTATTTCGGAAAAATCAAATTTCAGAAAAATCGTTTCTTCATAATAAATTTCCGAAAAATCGTTGTTGATCCCAAACTTAGATCGATTTAGCTTGTGTAAACGAGATTAGATCAAGTTAAACACGTAGAGAAACTTTGTTGATGTATAAAACAATTTAAGTGTTATGCGGAATTAACACTCAAACAAGAACACACAAACATTTGTAAAACAAACTTTCACTTGATTGATAATAACGAACTTGCTTACAATGAAAGTGTTAAACGTATGAAAAACTTATATGAAACATAACCTACAGGTTTTCTTTTATAGACATAAGAAGCCTTGTACAAGAGTCTACGTATCAATTATTCTAGGTAAAGATAATTATAGAAAATACATTGTTGATCCTATCTTTACTAGAAACAAACTAGAAACAAAATACGCGTAGACCATATATTTCTATCAGTGCTTGTCTTCAACCTATCAACGCTTGACTTCTTCCTGTCAATGCTTGATCTGTCAACGTTTGTTTTCTTCTTATCAACGCTTGTTTTCTTCTTGTCAGCGTTCAAGTGCACTTGCTACATTTTATTCCCAACAATCCTCCCCTAAAATTGGTATCTACTCTAGTAATCAAGTTTCTGAATAAAAATTAAGAAGTAGGAGGAATCTTACAAATCTTATCATATTGGTAATAAACATGCCTAATCAAATCTTTGGCCACGTCACTTGAATAGTCAATCTCCAGTTGTGTTGTCTTCATCTTGTCCAAAACTTCTTTGGACATGGGATACTGAGCATCTACAAGAAGATACTCAGCAAACTTTGTAGAGCTCAAATAATACACACCAGCAGCTGAATACAAACGCCATTGAAGACCACGGATATCATCCTTAAGATCCTTCCAAACAGGATCTTCTTCTTCTGGTGCACACATTCTCTTGAATGTTGACCAAAGTTTTATTCCATTGACTGAAGTAGGAGCTTCAGTCTCATACTTGGCTATCAACAACCTCCAAAGGTCTGCCAAGTCTTCCCTATCCATACTTGCAAAGAGAGACATAAGGGTAATAAATGTGTGTACCTCTTTCCCATATCTGCCAATCTTCCAAAACCCACTTGCATCTTCTTCATAGCTAATGATAGGGTTTCTGACATCAAGAGGTAACACTTGTACCATATTTGAAGCTTCCATGGGTGAGAGCTTAATGCTCCTTCTAAGAACAGCTTCACTAGGTACCACTTTATTTAGATCTTTAGGAAACTCAAGTGGAACTCCCTTCTTCAAAGGCCTTGGAACAATCATTGCCTTCTGAATCTCCATCTCTTTGTAAGTTCTTCTTTCCTTTCATCTGAAAGAAGACTAAGAGTGTTCATTTCCTATACTCTTGCCCAAATGGGATAAGCCTTGTACTCCAATTCTTGAAAGGGCAATCCTTGCAATTTCTTGAAGGTCCATCCAGTTCCATGACATCTGAGCAACATGTAGTAAAGCTCTCTTCTATCCCTCTTTAGGAGTGAGAAAACATTGCTAGCCTTGTGTTTCAGAATTACCTTGAAGTCTCTTTGAACTCTTAGAAGAATCTCCAATCCCCAAATTTGGTCTGAAATTGTCAAATCTGGATTCTCCATTATCCTATTCTCCCAAGCATGGTACATCTGAACTTCTTCTGGCAGTATTTTTGCACATCAAAAACCATTTGCAAAAATCTGGGATAAGCCAAAGTCATCATATTCCCTTTGTTTTTACACATGCCTCAAAAATCAGTTTCGAAAAATTAAACTTTTGCCCATTTGCAATGCACACAATTGCACTAGCAATAGATCTGTTAATTTCATTGTGTGCAGTACATTTGGGACTCAAACATTGAAGGATGACATGTATAAGGTACTTCCAGGCTGGGGTAAACTCTTGTTTATGATATTTGTTTAAAGTGCCCTCATCAGGGAAAGGATACCCCAAAGCCCGAAGTCCTTGTTCTATTTCATTAATGGGAAGGGTGGTTATACCATCTGCATCATTAAGATGCAAAGCCTGGCGAACCAAGGCTTCAGTAACCACCCATGTACGCCCATGAACAATAGCTGATAATGTAGTCACATTATTAATTGTTGAGGAACTAGCAGTGTTCCAAAACTGTTTAATATGAGTGACAGGTATGAGAGGAGCATGAGAAAGTGCATACCTAATTGGAGATGCATTCAAATACACCACCATCTGAGTGTATTGTGGAAATAAAGTATCATCAGCGTCCAAATAAGCAATCATGTTGTGCTGACTCCTGAATCCCAATACCAAGTCACTTGGTTTAAACTTTGGTGCCATTGTTGAAGAAAGTTGTTTGTGAATTTATTGAGAAAGATGAATTATAGGATAAAAAGTGTTAGACAAGAATATAAGATACCCTGTTTAAAAATAGGAGCCAAATATATAGGAGAGATAGGCACATGTGATTGGTAAAAAATAAGGTAAGTATTTTCAAAATATAATGATGAAAATCTTGAAAAGAAAATAAGTTATCTTGTGCATTAATTAAAAGTTATCTGCTCCCAAAATTACGGCCCCAAAATTCGTCAAAAATAACAACTGGGTAGGTCCCAATGAGTGTCAACGGTCAAAAATAACCCATCAACGTCCAACGGCTATATTCTTGTCAACGTTTGCCAAAGCCATGTCAGCGTCTAAATTGGTCATAACAACGCTTGAAAAAATATTTGTCAGCGTCCAAAAATAAAAGTAATAAAAATGAAAAAGGACCTTAACAAAGTAATTTATCCTAGTGAAGATAACCTATAAATTGATAATTATTATAGGGTGGCAAGCACTGTCCAGTTATGCACACTTGCTTATGCAAGATAGACATAACAGTCCTCTAGTGTCCCTTGCTAACCAAATTTCTTAACAATTAAGTTATCCCATAAAATTCCTTGTAAGTCCCAGGTAAACCCATTGTAAATCATTCCCAAGTCTCCCAACAGACCACATCCAAGTCTAGGCCAAAAATGTCTTGGCAGCATGCATAGTATGTCAACTTTGCATGCTACAGTGCCTCATGATTTAGTAAACTAACTCATACTCACTTGTGGACACAATCTAGAATTGTGATAACAGTATTATAGGAATACCCAAAAGTCCTAAAGGTTCCTAAAACCTCCCCTTAAACTGTGATACATATGTTGCCCAATAATATGCATGAATATAAAAATTTATGTCAAGATAGGAATATAAATATTCCAACCATCATCCATAAATTGAAACATGCTCAAATTGATTCTCCAAGGATCCATAAGCAACTCTGTATCCAATGGTACAATGCTAACAACGCCTGCATACTTAGATCAAAAACCACAAAATTAACATATTGCTGACAACGTCACGATAACACTTATCAGCGTTAAGATAACCTTTGTCAGCGTTAGAAAAATATAGTGGAAAATCTAACTTTTCAAAAAGACCAATAACAATGCATATCCTGTACATACTTTTACAATAAGACCCCAAAACACATATTAAGTGAGATTGATCATTCCAATACTTGTTACCAAGTATTGAAATCTGTAATACCAGTGAAAGTGTCGTATGATGCTAAGTTATTGTCTCAAGAGCTGTTCAGTATGAGCATCTCTCTTAAGTTGTGGCTCACTTGGGGATGTAATATCCCGAGCCCAACGTCATTTATTTAATCCTATTTTACGTATATTTTTGAAATTTTTTTTTAAGAATTTTTATCGTGGATTTATTTGACGGTTTAAGTTGAAACCAACGTTTACGGTCGTAATTTAACGTTTGACAATTTAAGAAGAACCGATAACGACTACGATATCGACGAATGCCCAAAACTTACATTTTATTATCGATTGATCGATATTTGAGTTTTTCGAGATTTTTATTTTTATTACGTGTTAAGTCGAGTCGGAACCATATGTATATTTGTTTTTGTGTGCGTTTGAACCATTTAAAAGTATTTTGAGGTAGCCGGGACGAAACCCGACTCTCGTAAATTTATAAAAACTTACTAGGTACCATTTTTTCCTTTTTAAAAAGTTATCTTACAACCAAGACCAAAAGAAAACTAATATTACACTTTATACCCTCCCCACCATATAAAAGGGAAATTCCACACACACACCACTCATTTCTTCATTTCAAAAACACACACTCTCTCCCTCTCCTCTCTATACCGCCGGCCACCACCATCATGAACCACCACCATTGATTTTTTTTTAAGTTTTTGGAAAAACAAATCAAAGACCACCTCTTCTATCATCCTTGTAAGTCTTCTAGTCAATTAAAAACACACATGCATTTACTTAATCTTTTCATAAAATTATAATTTTTCAAAAATAAGTTTTGATCTAATTAAACTATATATAAGTTTAATTCATGTGTTAGTGATGATATATTATCAATAAAACAAGCTAGAAAAACGTTTTTCTTTGGTGTTTTGATCATCAAATCGCACGGAAAAAGGGGGTTTGGTTTGATCATTGATGTTTGATGATTATTGTTGTGGGTTTATATTTATAAAGATGTTTTTATCATTTCTAGTTGATTTAATTTGGTTGCATGTTGGTTTTATGAAATGGGTTTTTGTTGTGATTGTTCATACAAGTGATTAAGGATAGTTAGGATGTTTGAGATTGGATGAATGATGTTGGTATAGGTCTAGGATGGATGGGGAAGTGTTGGAATGATAATTTGTACGGTTTTGAAAGAGGTATTTTTAGATCAGAAACTTTAGGGGTATTTTCGTGGGTTTAAGTCTATGTCCAGGTCTAGATGATGAAATATGGTTGTAGAGCTTTGTCTTAGCTTCGTTTTGGTATAAGGTAGAGCTTCTAACTCAAAACGAGGAGGAAGTTATGCTATTTTTAATATTCGTGTACCGGGAGATGCGTATCGACACAATACGAAATTGTTGTCGATATTGGGTCAAATCTCGGGGACTATAAGTTGAGTTTCAAAAATGGTCAAGGGCTGTTCTCAGGCCCTAAACTTAGAATTTTGAGTCTATTTTCATAATCAAAAGTCGGATTTGCAAATGGTATTGGTTAAGATGGTCAAAATGATATTACAAGTCGAGTGTGCAAAACTGTCCGAATTTTGTACTTCAAAGATGTGTCGGGCAGAAGGTCTTAGAAGTGAAAACTTTTTATGAAATTTGGTATGGGGTTTCTAAAGATTATAAGTGATTTTTACAAATTTTCTCATATTTTTAGGAGTGGTCTAAGTGAGGTAAAACAGCCCGTACATTCGGTATGTACCGGCAGAATTGTAAAATGAGTAATAGTTTTAATAAAGTATAAAATTGGACGTGTCTAGTAAATATCACTTGTATGGATTTTTGGCGTGAGTTTATATGAACCTTTAGTGTTCTTAATTATGTACATACAGTACTTGAAGGTACTAGAATGTGTTGATTCATTACATGTTTATTCGTTAGGTGTTGTATTTGATTTCCCGGGGCATCCTCATCGTCGGTGATCGATTTCGTTTACGCCGTAGTTACTAATACTACAACTACTACTTAAGGTGAGTCTATAGCCTCGCTCTTTACTGATTTCAAATGTTTTTACCCGCGAGGGGGATACATGTTATTTAAATGAAAATGAACATAAGTCATGAATGATTGTTGGACCCGAATGTTGCCTTAGAAATTGTGTTGAGTACCTAGTTGCAAAAAGGCCCTAATTTCATGAACTATTAACTATTGTCTTGCCCTTGCGAAGGGGGAAATAGCCGCTTATACAAAGTGATAGTACTATGGGGTTGACGACCCTATCCGAGACGAGGACTAGTACGTTGGGTACCCCCTGCGGACGGATAATTTGTGATAAGAGATAAGGTATAATTGCAACTGATGCCTTTAGTAGGGGCACTGGTTTCATCTGAATCACGCCGGTAATTATTACGCGGGTGATTGAGTTAACGGATTAGTGTCATGAGCTTAAACACAATTGTCATATCCTTGAATAATAGATTGTTTGCGAGACAATGCTATTGAATGATCATGATTGGTTTTTAATACTTATGTTCAACTTATGATTTGATAAACCTATAGATTCGCTCAACCTTTGTGTTGACAGTTTTAAGCATGTGTTTTAGGTAACCAAGATTGATCGCAGCGGAGCATGCGAGGATGGAAGTTGTTGTGGCTTGGCGGTCTACTTGTTTTTCCACCCTTATTTAACTTAAAACTCTTTTATTATTCTGTCATGTGAGCAAAAAAAAATGTACTTTTGGGTTGAGATTCAGTGGGGACCTAACGCAAACTCTGTTTAGTATTATCTTGGGATTTGGAAAACTGTAGACTTGTATGATTTTAATAATGTTTAAATTTATGTTTAAACTTTTACGTCTTTTTGAGTCGTTTAATATAGCTTATGTGTGATGATAACTACGTAGCACCCAAGTGTTGTAGTTCCGCTGCGCATAGCATTTGTTGGGGGTGTGATAGATTGGTAATCAGAGCCATGAGTTATAGAGAACTAGGTCATTTGAAAAATCCTAAACTATAACTTTTGGTGTCGTAAGAAATTGTCCAAGCACACAACTATCCTGCATGGCTCCGGTAAGATTTCTTTAGCATTGCTTTATATTTTAGATGTATCCCTCAAAACTGACATAAATTCTCTAGTATTTAGTAAGTAAATACTATGATATATATTGAGATATATTATTATGTACGTTGGGTACTTATCATCGTAATTTACAAACACTTATACGGCTATCATATATGTTGCATGTATTTGGCATAACGGGCTACATTGCATTACATGGCAACACCGCGTTGTAATTCTACGTGTATGTAGGAATGGTTGTATGTATAAGTATGTATATACTATGGTATTTAAAGGCATTACACGCGAAGCAATGGTCCTTGGGTAATTATCGTACATTAAAATGCGGTTTTGTTGAGAATTCGGCCTTACCGCTAAATATCAATCTTGATAATTAATTTATTGTTCGGATAACCGAATATGAAACTCGTTTGATACTCTAGATACGTAAATAACGCTTCGTAACATATTGTATACTGACTAGATTGATCTCGATTGTCTTTATCGCACCGTGATGTGTCATTTTGGACATTTTCTTTTGAAACGTAATTTACTTACGTATTACTTTATTTTCCTTTATTTCTTATGGGTTTGATATGTTAATTGGCGTAACTATAATATAGACGAAGTATAATCAACGATGCGTACATCGTAGCGACGAATCACATGTGTGTGTTATAAAACGTGGTTCAGGCGTGTTGCCATTTAATCGTTGTTTACTATTCTACTTGAATTTTAAAGATGTGTTTTAAAATAGACTAGCGTTGTGATCAATCGCGATAACTTGGAATTTGGTTGGTTTTTGTGTTAATTTTGTGGAGTACAATTTCGAGACTCATCCGAGGCCGATAACAACATTTAGTTGACATACGTATTCTCGCTTCGTTTATTTCAATTTTGTCCTTGTTGTCTTATTATTTTAAATTTGATAGTATAAATGACGAGGTCCGACATTTGTGTGTGTTAAGTAAGCACTAAACTTTGTTGATTGAATGAGTTAAACATAAAGTGTTTTACATATTAAATAAATAGTGAATGAAATTTTTGGATAAAAATGACCTATGATATGTCTTGTAACAAGTAAAACTCTTATAGAGAGTAAAGTGACAATGTAAAATTATTTTTCCTTCAACCTTGGTTGGTAAATCGTAATAAGTAATTTATATTACTCGTAAAAAAAATCCTTTTTTTATATATTAATAATTTGATACTAGAAGCTAGTGATGGATTTGTTAAGAATTTGTTTAGTATAATTTGAAAAAGGAGTTTTTAATAAAATTTACGATATGAATGTTGAGTATATGCAACTTTTAATTTAATATGAATTAATGTTAGGTCATTAAACTATGGACGTATTTTGTAATATGAAAAATGAGCAGAAAAATTGTCCACGTATTTTGGAGCTAGAGACTTTGTAAAATAGGTTTTATTTTAAACATAAGGTCATGTTATATGCATTGGTGTAAGCTAGAACACGTTACTTGTTGTAGTGAATAAACTAGGATAAAATCGGAATATACACTATAAGTGAGAAATTCTAACGCTTGAAATAAATTTTTAAATATTGATGGAACGTCATTGGGAATCATTTGTTTATTAAATTGTCGTTATAGAGAATAACTATGCATAATTCGATGATGCTTGTTTAAAATCGTTTGAAAAATCTTTTGTTTTATTCCGCTGCGAGATGTGTTAATGTTAAAAACCGTTTGATAATGGGCTAAGGATTAAAAGTTGAATTTTCCACATTTTAGAATTATTGAAATAAGCATTTTGATTAATTATTACATTATTATATTATTATTATTTTTGAGATTCAAGTCTCGACTAAAATCAGTAAATTTATCTGAGATAATACTACGTGAAACGACTTTGACGCCTGACTCGAGTCGCGTGAATAAATATAGCATACTAATCAGTTTTAAGGAACACATGTGTATAATAAAAAGTCAAAGGTTGATTTTTAAGAGTTAATTGGACTAGATTGAGTTATTTTGGATATTTCTATATACGTAATTAGATATGTCGTAATAACGTAAAACTTTGAAAATTCTTACTATGTACGTTTTTGGTACCTAAGATATGAACATTAATGACATTCTGACACAAGTAGCGAGACTTTCAAATTTAATGATTTTACCAGTTATAATAACCGAGTCACCGAATCAACTAATGTTAGAAATTTTCTTGCAACTGTAATTTTTCTAGAAATAAAAACTTTGTATAGATTGAAACATGAAAGGTCTGAAATCTTTAATGGGGTAACACGAATTAAAAATGTGAAAATGTTCGGTTTTACAATATACCAGGTAACAGTAACTAGAAAATGCAAATGGATTACCCAACAAACGAATATTTGTATTATTTTCTTAAGATGTATATATATAATGTTTTGAGTCACGATGGTTCGATCGTCCGACATCCCTTCTTTTATTTTATGAGTCTGTATCTAAACATGAGTCGTCATGTGACTGTTCATTTTAATATTTTCTATGATATGAAACTATTATTATTATATTTACTTTAAAACTACTATTTCGCTAGGACTTGATGATGAGGGTATGTCATCCGGTATATTTTGTCCTGTTCATGGACGTTGTGACTTATCTTCTTACGGTTAATGGAACCTAAAATTATGTATTTACTTGAATGATGCTATAAATCTTCATTAAATTGGTTATTTATTTATATTGAACAAAAGTGAGGAGACGAAGCCGCTTTACCAAAATGTAGAGGTGAAAGAACTCGACCTTCCTGGTGAAATTGTTTCTATTCGACCAAGTGATTATTCTCCTCTCCCCGTTTACCCTTGGTGGAATGTGTGTGCAACTCGAGACGATGGGAATTATGATTGTTGTTTTATTTTTTACGCTTGTGCTGATATTCAATTTTTACTCTATGTATTCGTAGATCGCTGTTGTTATCCCAAGACTTTTGTCATATGTTTGAAGTATTTTCATTTCTAATATAGTTAATTATAGTTGGAAATTATATTACTCGTTTACCTCGTTCGATCTCATTGATTTTTGATTTTATTACTTGTTGTGCTTGCAATGATCTTTAATCATGAACCACCTTACCGTTATTTTGTGAGTAGTCTATTTTGAAAATATGTATGAGTGTGAAATGTTTCGTTTAACCAAATGTAAATGGTGTCGATTTATTTACTTAATTATTTATTCATTTTTTTCTCATAAATAGGCAAAGTAATGTATGTTTCCAAAGTAGACGACAAATGTTTGATGTGTTTCTTAAAACGATGGTAACAATATTTTCCCATTTCAAATTTCATTTCAAATGGTTTAATTATTTTGAAGATTAGGTCGAAAACTTTCGTAGTCATATTTGGTATGTAATAATAATGTTTGTGTCGTCACTCGATCCTCAGTTATGCACAGCTTAGCTAACTATGCATAATTCGGGAAGAGTCCTGTTTTGTTAATTGTCGTTACTTGACCCTTAAGTATGCATGATCTAGCTAATTATGCATTGTTTAGGAAGGGCACTATTGTGTCAAACAAATTGGTCATCTTGAAACTTGTAGTGTTTTGATAAACGTTTGGATGAGAACGTTTCTTTTTAAAATGGTGGATCATTTTTGCAAGTAGTCATAATTCCTTTGATTCTTAAAGAAAATTTTTGAATTTTCTTGTGTTCTTTGAAATCTTTTCTTTTTGTTTGGCGTTGACTTAGTAAGTCACTGTGACCGAGTAATTTTGGAAAATGTTTTTATGTGTGTGTGTAACGTGCGAATTTCATCGGAATCACGAGGGTGTTGATGAAATACCAAAGGGACTCGTACCGACACTGAGAAGAAATATTAAACAAGAATAGAAGACTGCCAAATTAGAGGAAATCAGAGTTCGAGTGACTCTGAGGGGAATGACGAAGACTTCTCCTACATCAAACGTATCGTACCTTATTTATTTTCTTTTCTCGTTCTTTTGATATGTTTTATGACACGCGATAAACTGTTGAAGTTTACCAACTGTGCATCGGTAGTTGGAAGACAATTCCATTGCCGTCTTCGTTCGTTAAGTGAGGAATCCTCTTTGCTCGACTCAACCATCCTTGATCATCGATGGTTAAACGATAGGTAGCCATAGTTGATGTTTTTTTTGTGTGTGGAAAACCCTTGTCTTTTATGTGTTTATGTTGTATGTGATCTAGTCGAGTGATCGAAAGTTGTGAGAACTTAAGACGACATTGTCCAATGAAGTCCGATCATGGAGAACACGTGCCATGTAATATATATATCTTTTTACTGTGAACGATGATGCTTATTGAGATTTTGACCACGTTTGAGACGGAAGTGAGATGGTGTTCTTGTAATATCTTTTGGATATCAATCCGTGGGTGAGCACCCTGCGATGACGTATGTATGAATTTTATTCTTTGTTTAGGATATGCAGCCATAGCTAGCAAGCTCGTGAACCTTCTTTAACATGCAATTTTCTTTTGACTGGACTCATCCGAGAAATATGTCAACATTTCTTTTTTTATCATGGCTTGGCTGATTAGCAAGCATGAGTTAACTTGATTGAACTGATAGTTTTGGCATGGTTTGGATATGTTGCCAACATGTCGTACTGTGGTTGTTTGTGCTTCATAGTGACTTTTGTGTTTGATGGATTGTGATGTCTTCGAGAGAGTTATGTACACGCCGAATGACTTTCGTATCAATGAATTCGTTTTTGACAAAATAGGTTTGTATGTACATAATATTGCGCTTAAGGTGATTTTGTATGACTAGTATTAATTACTTCGTCTTGTATATTCTGAACGTTTTCGATGGGGTTAGGTGTGACCCGTGCGATTTTATTTTGTGAGTAGTTGTTGTTATGAGATGATGAACCAAGTGAAAGGACGATTCGAAGACATGCTCCGAACGTGTGTGATTGATTTTGATAGTTGTTGAGATCGACACTTGCTGTTGGTAGTACCTTTGTACAACGACATTTACCAAGTTAACAAGGAAGATGCAACATTTGAAGAAATATGTTGATGAAAATGTGAATCGCCAGTTGGATAGAATGAAGTAGGAAAAAGTCAGTTGAATGGACTTGAAATGATTTGGGAGGCTACGGATACATCGGAATGTGAAGAGCTCTTTAGGAAGTAGTACCCTCATCTTTCTAGTAGTACGAAATGCGAGTATAAGAACCGAAGAGCGCCGGGACGTCGCTCCCTTAAGGAGGGGAGGATGTAATACTAGTGAAAGTGTCGTATGATGCTAAGTTATTGTCTCAAGAGCTGTTCAGTATGAGCATCTCTCTTAATTTGTGGCTCACTTGGGGATGTGATATCCCGAGCCCAACGGCATTTATTTAATCCTATTTTACGTATATTTTTGAATTTTTTTTTTAAGAATTTTTATCGTGGATTTATTTGACGATTTAAGTTGAAACCAACGTTTACGGTCGTAATTTAACGTTTGACGATTTAAGAAGAACCGATAACGACTACGATATCGACAAATGCCCAAAACTTACATTTTATTATCGATTGATCGATATTTGAGTTTTTCGAGATTTTTATTTTTATTACGTGTTAAGTCGAGTCGGAACCATATGTATATTCGTTTTTGTGTGCGTTTGAACCATTTAAAAGTATTTTGAGGTAGCCGGGACGAAACCCGACTCTCGTAAATTTATAAAAACTTACTAGGTACCATTTTTGCCTTTTTAAAAAATTATCTTACAACCAAGACCAAAAGAAAACTAATATTACACTTTATACCATCCCCACCATATAAAAGGGAAATTCCACACATACACCACTCATTTCTTCATTTCAAAAACACACACTCTCTCCCTCTCCTCTCTATACCGCCGGCCACCACCACCATGAACCACCACCATTGATTTTTTTTAAAGTTTTTGGAAAAACAAATCAAAGACCACCTCTTCTATCATCCTTGTAAGTCTTCTAGTCAATTAAAAACACACATGCATTTACTTAATCTTTTCATAAAACTATAATTTTTCAAAAATAGGTTTTGATCTAATTAAACTATATACAAGTTTAATTCATGTGTTAGTGATGATATATTATCAATAAAACAAGCTAGAAAAACGTTTTTCTTTGGTGTTTTGATCATCAAACTCCACGGCAAAAGGGGGTTTGGTTTGATCATTGATGTTTGATGATTATTGTTGTGGGTTTATATTTATAAACATGTTTTTATCATTTCTAGTTGATTTAATTTGATTGCATGTTGGTTTTATGAAATGGGTTTTAATTGTGATTGTGCATACAAGTGATTAAGGATAGTTAGGATGTTTGAGATTAGATGAATGATGTTGGTATAGGTCTAGGATGGATGGGGAAGTGTTGGAATGATGATTTGTACGGTTTTGAAAGAGGTATTTTTAGATCAGAAAGTTTATGGGTATTTTCGTGGGTTTAAGTCTATGTCCAGGTCTAGATTAAGAAATATGGTTATAGAGCTTTGTCTTAGCTTCGTTTTGGTATAAGGTAGAGCTTCTAACTCAAAACGAGGAGGAAGTTATGCTATTTTTAATATTCGTGTACCGGGAGATGCGTATCGACACAATACGAAATTGTTGTCGATATTGGGTCAAATCTCGGGGACTATAAGTTGAGTTTCAAAAATGGTCAAGGGCTGTTCTCAGGCCCTAAACTTAGAATTTTGAGTCTATTTTCATAATCAAAAGTCGGATTTGCAAATGGTATTGGTTAAGATGGTCAAAATGATATTACAAGTCGAGTGTGCAAAACTGTCCGAATTTTGTACTTCAAAGATGTGTCGGGCAGAAGGTCTTAGAAGTGAAAACTTTTTATGAAATTTGGTATGGGGTTTCTACAGATTATAAGTGATTTTTACAAATTTTCTCAGATTTTTAGGAGTTGTCTAAGTGGGTAAAACAGCCCGTACATTCGGTATGTACCGGCAGAATTGTAAAATGAGTAATAGTTTTAATAAAGTATAAAATTGGATGTGCCTAGTAAATATCACTTGTATGGATTTTTGGCGTGAGTTTATATGAACCTTGAGTGTTCTTAATTATGTACATACAATGCTTGAAGGTACTAGAATGTGTTGATTCATTACGTGTTCATTCGTTAGGTGTTGTATTTGATTTCCCGGGGCATCCTCATCGTCGGTGATCGATTTCGTTTACGCCGTAGTTACTAATACTACCACTAATACATAAGGTGAGTCTATAGCCTCGCTCTTTACTGATTTCAAATGTTTTTACCCGCGAGGGGGATACATGCTATTTAAATGAAAATGAACATAAGTCATGAATGATTGTTGGACCCGAATGTTGCCTTAGAAATTGTGTTGAGTACCTAGTTGCAAAAGGCCCTAATTTCATGAACTATTAACTATTGTCTTGCCCTTGCGAAGGGGGAAATAGCCGCTTATACAAAGTGATAGTACTATGGGGTTGACGACCCTATCCGAGACGAGGGCTAGTACGTTGGGTACCCCCTGCGGACGGATAATTTGTGATAAGAGATAAGGTATAATTGCAACTGATGCCTTTAGTAGGGGCACTGGTTTCATCTGAATCACGCCAGTAATTATTACGCGGGTGATTGAGTTAACGGATTAGTGTCATGAGCTTAAACACAATTGTCATATCCTTGAATAATAGATTGTTTGCGCGACAATGCTATTGAATGATCATGATTGGTTTTTATTACTTATGTTCAACTTATGATTTGATAAACCTATAGATTCGCTCAACCTTTGTGTTGACAGTTTTAAGCATGTGTTTCAGGTAACCAAGATTGATCGCAGCGGAGCATGCGAGGATGGAAGTTGTTGTGGCTTGGCGGTCTACTTGTTTTTCCACCCTTATTTAACTTAAAACTCTTTTATTATTCTGTCATGTGAGCAAAAAAAATGTACTTTTGGGTTGAGATTCAGTGGGGACCTAACGCAAACTCTGTTTAGTATTATCTTAGGATTTGGAAAACTGTATACTTGTATGATTTTAATAATGTTTAAATTTATGTTTAAACTTTTACGTCTCTTTGAGTCGTTTAATATAGCTTATGTGTGATGATAACTACGTAGCACCCAAGTGTTGTAGTTCCGCTGCGCATAGCATTTGTTGGGGGTGTGATAAAATCTTCCAGTATCAAAAGGTTTAGTTAATAAATCAGACACATTTTCTTATGTGTCAACCCTATCTGGTTGTATTAAACCTGTTTCAAAACAATCTCTTATAAAATGATGTCTAATTTCTATGTGTTTTGTTTTAGAATGATGTACATGATTTTTAATAATGCATAAAGTACTTTTATTGTCTACAAAAATCTTGGTATGCATGAAATTATACCCATAATCCAACAGCTGGTTCTGAATCCATAAGACTTGTCCACAACAAGCAGCTGCAGCAACATACTCTGCTTCAGTTGTAGAATTGACCACCACTGTTTTTTTCTTGCATTGCCAAGAGATCAATCTACTCCCAAGAAACTGACATCCACCAGTTGTGGAGTTTCTATCAAATTTATCACCACCATAGTCACTGTCTGAATATGCAATAAGCTCCAATGGTGAATCTTTTGGATACCATAAGCCAAGATCTGGATAGCATCTAAGGTACCTAAAGATTCTCTTGACAGCAAGAAGGTGACACTCTTTGGGAGTCACTTGATGACGTGTACATGCACACACAGCAAACATAATGTCAGGTCTTGAGGCTGTGAGATACATCAATGAACCAATCATTGATCTATAGTGCCTGGCATCCACATCTTTTCCATCTCCAACTTTTCCCCAAGAGTGTTCTCTATCCATAGGAGTACTAGCCCGTTTTTCATGTGGAGAAAAGCCAAACTTCTTCAAGATTTCTGCTACATATTTATCCTGAGAGATGAAGATACCATCTTCTTTCTGCTGAACTTGTAACCCTAGAAAGAAGTTCATCTCCCCCATTTCACTCATCTTGAATTTGTCTGTCATAAGCTTGGAAAAGTCTTCACTCATCTTTGGGTTTGTAGAGCCAAAGATGATATCATCCACATAAACCTGAACAAGTAAGACATCCTTACCAGTCTTCTTTGTAAATAAGGTCTTGTCTATGGTGCCCTTTTTGAATCCATTTTCCACCAGATAGGTGGACAATGTGCCATACCATGCTCTTGGGGCTTGATGAAGTCCATACATAGCTTTCTTGACTCTATACACCTTGTCTGGATGCTCTGGATCTTCAAAACTAGGAGGCTGCATTACATAAACCTCCTCAACAATTGTGCCATAAAGGAAAGCACTCTTCACATCCATTTGATAGACAGTAAAGCCCATGCAGGAAGAATAGGCTAGAAATATCCTTATAGCCTCAATCCTTGCAACTGGTGCAAAGACCTCCTCATAGTCTATCCCTTCTTCTTGTGTATATCCCTGAGCCACTAAACGTGCCTTGTTTCTGACCACAATGCCTCTTTCATCTTTCTTGTTTCTAAGGAACCATCTTGTCCCAATAGGTCTGACATATCTGGGACAATCAACCAACTCCCAAACATCCTGAATAGCAAATTTGTGAAGCTCATCCTGCATTGCTTCCACCGAACTTGGTTCTTTGAGATCATCAAAAATCTTCTTAGGTTCCTGTTGTGACAGAAAATAGGCAAACAAACATGCTTGAACAAGAGGGGTATCAACCTTCTTGTGGATATTAGCAATAAATCCTCCAAGATTCTGATGAGATCTTCTAGTTTGAACAGGAGACATCACATCACCAATAATAAGAGAAGGAGGATGATTTTTGGTTGTAGTAGTAAGCACTCCTCCTTCAATAAGTGTGTTGTCCTCAATCTCATCTTCCATATTGTTAATATCCTCTTCAGACTCTCTTCCATCAATATCTAAATGAACCTCTCCATTTTTGCTTGAAGGTTCACCTTGTTCAAAATTGGAAGAGAAAATATGGTCAAAAGAGTTGTCAACGCCTGAACCAAGGTTGTCAGCGTTGGATCCATCAACGCCTGAAATGGTGTTGTCAACGTTTGAGCCATCAACGCCTGAATTTGTCTTGTCAGCGCCAGATTTTCCTTTGTCAGCGCCTGAAAGATCATGCATGTTGTTAACTGGTGATACTTGGGGACCACCATTTTCCTTTCCAGCAGCAGCAGCAAAAGCATCTGTCCATATGGGAATAGTAACATACTCAAGTATGGGAGATGACTTGTCTGCTTGTGATCCAACCTCTTCATTAACCTGTGTACCTGAAACATCAACAACTGGTTCTTCCACAACACTTGAAGTTACCTTCACAATGTCTGGATTAGAAACAGGCATATAATTCAAAGTCCTAGATAGAGGTTCCAAGTCAAATAGCCAATTTGGACCACTTTCAGGATCACTATGTTTACTCTCTATAAACCTAACATGTACTTTTTCAACTATACGTTTTTCCTCCTTAAGGTAAACCCTATATCCTTTACTCTGCACTGAATAGCCCATGAGATAGCCTTCATCACCTTTAGCACTAAATTTACCTAAGGCATCACTAGTATCTAGTACAACTATATGACAGCCAAAAGGTTTAAGAAAACCAATATTAGGTTTCCTTCCCCAAAGTAACTCATACGGTGTTTTGTTATGTATCTTGTTGACTAATGCTCTATTCTGAACATAACAAGTTGTATTCACAGCCTCAGCCGAAAATGCAATGGGAAAGTGAGCATCGGCCAACATAGTCCTGGCTGCTTCAATTAGGGTTATATTCTTTCTCTCAGCAACCCTATTTTGTTGTGGGGTTCTGGCAATACTAAACTGTCTAGTAATCCCTTTCTTGGCACAAAAATCATCCAACAGTTTATTTCTAAACTCACCACCATTATCTCTTCTAAGCATCTTAACTTCATTACCAGTTTTCTTTTCAATTTGGTTAATAAAGTTAATTAAGGTATCAACAGTGTCACTTTTCATAGCTAAAAAGAAAGTCCAAGTAAACCTAGAAAAGTCATCAGTGACAACAAAACAATAAGATTTACCATTCAAGCTTTCTATATTAGTAGGACCAAACAGGTCCATATGCAGCAAGTGAAGAGGTTTAGAACTAGAGTGCACCTGTTTAGACTTAAATGAGACCTTGTGTTGTTTTCCTTTAAGGCATGCAACACAAGAGTGGTCATTGTGGAAAGCCTTTTCAGGCAAACCATCAACCAAACCAAGTCTCACAAGTCTGTTTATATTTTTAAAGTTAATGTGCCCTAGTCTCCTGTGCCATAGATTACTCTCATCAACTGAAGCTTTAGCATAAAAACATGACATGTTATTATTCATCCTAATGCCATTAAGATTCACATTATAAATGTCCTTATGCCTAGGTGTCCTATAATCAATAAATTTCTCATCTGGCATTTTAAAATCCTTGCTCAACACCAAGCATTCAATATCAGTGAAAAGAACCTTATTTTTGTTATCACAAACTTGTGATACACTAAAAAGATTATAATCAAGTTCTTTTACCAGAAACACGTTTTCAAAACGCAAATTGTTGGTGAGAAGAGTTCTTTGCCTGTGATAGTTCCATATCCGCCTCCAAAGTAAAATTTATCACCATCCTTAATGGGAGTGAAGTTTGTGAGATAATCTTCCTTCCCGGTCATGTGCCTAAAGCATCCACTATCTCAATAGCCATAGTCATTTACCTGCTTTTGAATGCCCTACACATAAAGAAAACAAATTAGTTTTCTTTGGGAACCCAAGCCTGATCAGACTTGGATTCATCTGGTTGTTCAACAAGAACAGACTTAGTTCTCAAAACAACCCCTTGTTCATCCCTTTTTGGATGAAACACCCAGTTAACCCCAATTAGTTTTGTGATGACCTTTGAAATATAATTAAATCTGTTACAAGTCATAGAAATCCCATTAGGATTAGGGTTTTGATCTTGCTTAGGTCTCTATGTCAAGCTAGAAGAAGCTTTAGACCCCTTTCCCTGTGGTTGCAAATATTTACCATTATTTGGTCTGGCAACGTTTCTGTCAGCGTTTGATTTGGTCTTGTCAACGCTGAAATTACCCTTATCAGCGTTGCACCTAGGGTTTGCTACAGGAACCCATTGCCTATTAGACCATGTATTGGTCTTCTGAAAAGGTCTTTGTCCATAAGTGTTAGACCCTTTAGAAAAGAATGGGGCTGGTCTAACAACTTGTGGACTTTGCTCCATAGAAGTTTTGGGTCTGATAGTGTTTGACCTTTTGTCAGCGTTGACCTTTGAAACGTTGACACACTTATAGGCTAAATGTGAAAAGCTACGACAAGTATAACAGGCTTTTCTAGACATAACTCTGCGTCTAGAAGAAAAGAAACCTGTTCCATTATCACTAACATGGCTTTTTGGTGACCTAGTATTCCTATACATTTCTGCATATTTAATGCTAGATTTTCTAACAACGTTTGAGCTAAGGTCAACAGTCTTGCCAGTGATTGGGTTTGTTACTTTGATAGGGGTAGACTCATTTGGGCTATCACTAAGCATGCCACCCTTGACAAACAAGGTAGGGTTGGCTCTCTTCCATTCATCCAAATCAGTCAACTTTTGCCTATATTCTTCTACTGGGGTAAGGACTCTTGGTGGAGGAATAAATTCCTCTTCTTGGAGTTCTGGTAAACCAGTCCAAGATAAGTCCTTTCTTTGGACACCATAGAAGTCCCCAGCTGGTGGTGGAACACCAGCATATTCTTTCATCCCAATCCCAGTCATGTCCCTAGAATCCCTTTGTTTACTAACACATTCTCCTAGGGTTTGTGAGGCCTTATCAAATCTTTGAATTTTAAGGTCTACATTATCCTTATTCTTGATAGCCTCATCTAACTTAGCCTGTAGTTCAGCATTGACTCTTTCCATAATGTTTCTAATATCAGTACTAGCATTTAAATCACGTTTTAAGATGTTTATTATATCTTTTAGGTCAAACTCCATTTTCTTATACTCAGCTACAGTCTTTTCAGTTTGAGTAAGAGCAAGTTGATAGTTAGACAACTTGCATCTCTCAGTACTCACATCTGATAACAGTCTTAAAACCTCTTTGTTAAGTCTTTCAGTATTTAAACGACAACCATTACTTCAAAAAGCATCATCGTATACCTCATTGTCTGATGAAGATGAGGAGTGTGCCATGAGAGCATATTGAACATGCTCTTCTTCTTCTATCTCAGCGACCAAAGCTTTATCCTCTTCCTCATCCTTAGCCAAATAGCTCCAATCCCATCCAACACCATCAATTTCTTGCATTGCCACCATGGCCTTAGGATTCTAAGCCTTAACAATTTGGCTTGAGGGTTTTCCAGCATCAGATCTTCTTGGAGATCTGCATTCTCTCATAAAGTGTGTCATACGATGACAATTGTAACACTCAACCTTGGATTTATCAAATCCAGCAGTGTCCTTAACATTAAAAGTCATCTTCTTCTTGAATCTTCTATTCCATCTGTTTGCTCTTATACTTGTAAGAGCCATGTTCAACTTTATATCCATCTCCTCCAAATGCTCATCACTTATTTGCTCAAGGTCCTCATATGTAATCACTGAACCATTGGGCAATGAAGCAATGTATGCACACACAGTATCCAGATCAATACCAGTAGGCTTAACTCTTGGAGAGTCAATTTTGTATGTGTCAGCGTCTGAATGTGAGGTGTTGACAAGATATGATCCAGCGTTGACACATGTTGATCCAGTAACTGGGTGCATGTATGAATCCTTCTGATCAAATTGACCTTCACTATGTGAAAAGAAGGCCATGTTTCCATTGGTAGTCTTGCTTCCATGATCCAAAAGAGTTTCATTCTCCAACAGCCTTAGTTTGTTGTAAACATCATCAAAAGTAGAACTTTTGTGAGTAATATTGGCAATTATAGACCTTGCCTCAATCTTCCATGCATCACCAAGGCTTTTAAGAAAAGTAGCAATAATGTCAACATCACCAATTACTGTCCCCATGAAGGACAGCTTGCTTGTAATGTCAAGAAGTCTGCTTCTCACACTACTTAGCTTCTCATTAGATTGAGCCTTAAAAACAGCATACTCATGTAAGAGTTGCTTCCTTTTCTCTTCCACAGTATCAGCATTACCACCATAGGCAACTTCAAGGGCTGCCCAAAGGTCTTTTGCAGACTCATAACCTCTGTATTTGTGCTGATTTTCTTGTCCCAAAGAGAGTTTCAGAATGCTTAGGGTTTTCATATCAACCTTTTTCTTTGCTATGTCCTCAGCAGACATAGCTCTACCATCTTCAGGTTTTTCTTTCTTATCTGCTTCAGAGCATCCTTGAACAGCTGATCTTGTAGCAATGGCATCTGCAATCTTTTGAGCTTTATTGAATGTGTTTCCATATTCAATAATCTCCCAGAGACTGTAGTCATGGATTTGCAGATATTGCTTTGAACTTTCACAGCTCAAAATTGTCTGCATCTAGCATGGGAATCTTGATGTTGTGGTTTGAGGAGGAGGAGGAGGTTACTTCTGGAGTAGACATGATGTTTTTAGGGTTTTGTGAAAATTAGGGTTTTTGGTGATTTAGGGTTCTTGTGTTCTTTTAGATCAAAGTTTCTCAACAAGCTCTGATACCACTTGTTGATCCCAAACTTTAATCGATTTAGCTTGTGTAAACGAGATTAGATAAAGTTAAACACGTAGAGAAACTTTGTTTATGTATAAAAAAATTTAAATGTTATGCGGAATTAACACTCAAACAAGAACACACAAACAGATGTAAAACAAACTTTCACTTGATTGATAATAACGAACTTGCTTACAATGAAAGTGTTAAACGTATGAAAAACTTATATGAAACATAACCTAAAGGTCTTCTTTTATAGACATAAGAAGCCTTGTACAAGAGTCTACGTATCAGTTATTATAGGTAAAGATAATTATAGAAAATAAATTGTTGATCCTATCTTTACTAGAAACAAACTAGAAACAAAATACGCGTAAACCATATCTTTCTATCAATGTTTGTCTTCAACCTATCAACGCTTGACTTCTTCCTGTCAATGCTTGATCTGTCAACGTTTGATTTCTTCTTATCAACGCTTGTTTTCTTCTTGTCAGCGTTCAAGTGCACTGGCTACATTTTATTCCCAACAATCGTTTCTTCGGAAAACTTGCATTTTCAGAAAAATGGCTATTTCGGAATACTTGCATTTTAAAAAAAAATTGCTATTTCCCAAAAACAAAGTTTCAGAACTTTTAACTTTTTCGGAATAATTGTTTTTTCATAGAAATCTTCGGAAAAATACTTTTTCAGAAAAATCTTTGGAATAATACTTAATTCAGAGAAATGACAATTTCAGAAAAGTGACAAATTCAGAGAAAAGGAAATTCAGAGAAATGACATATTTCGGAATAATTAACCCTAATCCGAAAACATGAAAAATAAAGATACATTAATCTAAAAATCAGAAAATAAGCCACGAATAAGCTAAAATTAAATAAGCAATTAACCAAAACTTAATCTAAAACAATTTTAAGAGAAACTAATTTAACCACAAATCAAAAACTTGAAAAACACTAATAAATCTAAAAATTAAAAATCAATTTTTTTATAAAATAAACTAATAAGCACTTATCTAAAAACTTAACCAAATTGATTTTAAGAAAAAGCTAGTAAGCCAAAATTTAAAAACTTTAAAAAATACTAAATAATCAAAATATTTAAAAACAACTTTTTATAAAAATTAACTAATAAGCACTTAATTAAAAATAAGAAAATTAACACAATAAGCACTAAAACACTATAAGCTATGAAAATCAAACACATAAAAACCAATAAGCACAATCAATCAAAAGCATCAATAAATCAATAAACATCAAGATAAAGCAACTACAAGATCATCTAAATCAACACAAGATTAAAAATAAAGAAAGGAAGAATGAGAATGATTAATTGAAAAGCTTGATTAAGATTAAGATTAAGATCTAATACAAGATTAATGAAAAAGATTAAAACATTAAAGAAAAGCTAGAGAGAGAAAGTATATTAATCTACTCCTAATCCTAAAACTAATCTACTCCTAATTTTCTAACCACCTCCTAATGAAACATTAGGAGGGTATTTATAGGAGGAGTAAATTGTTGGTGCTTTCTTCCTTCTTTCTTCTTGTCTCGACTCGATTTAAATTCTTTGTCTTTCTCGACGTCGTCTCGGGATTTGTCGATATAATTTGAACTCGTTTTATAATTTTCTTCTTTAATGAGACTTGGTTCTTCGACTTCATTAAAATTCTGTCTTTAGATTTTTTCTTCGATAAATCTTCAGAATAGGCCTTGGACTTCCGTTCTTTTTGCATTCTTGATCTTTTGACTTCGTCTTTTCTCGTTTTCTTCGATAAAAGCCCGTGAAAGCCCGTGTTTTCTTCCTTTTTCATCTTTTGGTCCTAAAACACAATAAAAACACAAACCACGCATAATTCCGACATTTATGACATAAAATAAATGTTTTGGCTTGGTTATTATTATAATTAAGTGGTAAAAGGATGGGTGTTTTCACACCTATCAAATCCCCTACACTTGAACATTGCAATGCCCTCATGCAATGCATTAATTTCAAAGCACATATTACATTTCTCATCATAATTAACCTACCTTGGCCTTTATTAAACATAATTAAAGGAAGAAAAACAAATAAAGAGATTAAAGACTTACATTGAGGCTTTGGATTGTCATGAATGTTTATCATCCTCAAGCTTCACGTTCCCCAAACCAAGCTTAAAAACGAGATCATTGTTATTATAAGTTAGCAAACTAACACAAACTCATGTGGCCCAATTATTCACTTAGACTCCCTTATTCCTAAGTGTATCTCTTATATTTTATTGTTGTCTTGAATGATCACGAGGATGCATTGTTGACTTATTTTGATAGTTATTTAGGCAGAAAATAAAGTAGGACGATTTAATGAATAGTTAGCTAAAGGACAAAATCTTTTAAAACTGCTTCTCGGGACCTCATAAAGTTCATATCTTGGCATAACTTGCTTCACGATTTGAGACCTTTCTCGGACCGATATTTGGCAGCGACTTCATACTTCAAATCTTGAGAGACGTTCTTGAAATTATGGTCTTCTCTTCATAATAGGAATTTATTCACTTGAAGTATTGAGAGATTCTTCATATTTGAACCACGACTTCTTCATTTTTCTCCAATCTTTATTTTGGACTTTGATATACAACGATCCGCCTCCTTTTAGGACTTGGATCTATTTATCCTCATACCTTGTTAGGGCCTTTTTGTATAGACTTCTCCATGATCTTTAGGGGAGTATTTTCTTTTCGTCGTGTGTCTCGATCCTTCATATTGATTTTTGATAAATGATTCTTCACATCACTTGGGATCTTCACATCCATTCAATTTAATGTAGCTAATTTAATGTAGCTATTTTTGTATTCAATTAAGTTCGTTTCCTCGACTCACTCGAATTGATATCAAATTTAACGTGGATTAATTGTTCTTGGTAAAACGTACTTTGTTTGGTATTTAAAAACTAAAATCTATTCAAAATAAAAACTATTTGGAAAGAAAAATATTTAATCTAATTAAAAAAAGAAAATCTTTTAATTAAAATTACTTAATTAAAACTAATTAAACTATTTGAAAATTATTTTAAATTTAAATAAAACTTAAATCTAATTTACTTTAATTAATTTTTAACTAAAACTTTAAATGAAATCTATTTAAAACTAATTTTTAATAAGACTAAACAAAAACTAATTTATGAAAGCAATTTAAAATATCTAAAAGTAATAAAAATATTTTGTTTGTTTTTATTTTTAACTTTTAATAAAAATGAATATAAAGAAAACTTTTAATTAAAATTAATTAATTAAACTAAAACTTGTATTAAACTTAATTAATAAAACTGGCAGCTAGATTAATAACCTATATTAATTAAATAATGTGTATTTAAACACAAATAAAGGGCTAGAACCGATGGATAAAGCGTTGGGCTGTTGAGCTAAAGGTCACTGGTTCGAGTCTCGTTATAGACTATTTTGGCTAATATTTTTTGGACTGATTTGAATACTCAGACCAATTGGGTCTGAGTTTTAGAGCAGTATATCAAAAACACAAAAAGATCAAATAAGCACTTAACAACTAAACAAGGGAAATAAGGAGATAATAGAACCAACTAAGCCAAACTCAAACTGAAAAACAAATAAGCAGACAAGCTTAATACTATAAATATAAACTGATAATAAGCTAACAAAATAAGCAAGGCTAATTATAAACCAACTTAAAACTATCTAGCAAAATAAACCAAGAGCAGACTTAAAAATCAGCAACCAAAAGCTGGAACTAGCAGACTTAAGCAATCAAAAACCACTTTCTAACATACTTAAGCAAAACACTATAGCCAAACCTTAAGCAAACTGAACAATCCAAAAAGCAGAAACTAAACCTAAGAGGAAGACTTAAATTAAACCAAAATAAAGCAGTCACGAACCAAACTACAATTAACAGATAGATAATAAAACTAGCAGATCCAAACAAACTTAACTACACCAGCAGATGTCTCAAATAAAACTCAACACAATAAAATCAACTAAACCATTAACAATAGATTAAGTTATATTACTCTAAAACTTAAAAGTAAAAGAGAGTGAAACCTGATGGTGAAAACCTTTGGGAAGAAGGAAGGTGCTGAACCTCCTTATGAACCGAATTAAGACCTACCATTAAACATCATCATCACCAAATAATCAACTCTCGAACCATAAAAAATCTTCTATTCGAACAGATTTAAGATCTTCCCAGTGGGGGAAAATTAATAAACCACTTTTTATTTCAATAATTATTAATTAAAACAGATTAAAGATTAAATTGCAATTAAATTAGAATAATTAAGGAGACAAGAATGAACCGAAAATTAAAATTTTATTAATAATTAAAAAATGCATTACAATACTTTTGAAGGATAATTATAATAAACATAAAATCTATTTTGCATAAAAATAAAATTAAAATAAAAACTGGCACACAACCATTACAGATTATGGGGGTATTTATAGCCAACCCCCAAGGCTTCTTCAAGAAGTTTTGTGAGGAATCTTCAATCTTGGCCGCTAAACACATCTTTTCTCTTTCTCTTTCTTTAATTTTTCGATCCAATGGCTGAAAAAATACCCTTGTGAACACGGATCGCCACCGTGGCACAAGGTGTGCTAGTTGTGCTTCCTTGTATGCTGAGGTGGATTGGTTTAATTGGAGAGAATGGTGGTGGTGATGTGGATGAGCCAACAAAATGAAGGGAAAGGGCCAGATCGGATTGAGGACCACCCATCATGTTCTTCCCAAAAAACTTGGGGGATTTAATTCCAAGCGTGTGAATTACATGACTTAAGCAAAAGCCCCATTTATTTTTGGTGTAATTTTTTAATAGGGTTTTGAGATTGGGGTAAATAGTAAAAGGGTTGCCTGGTTATTTGTTTTGGGAGAGAGAGAGAGGTAAGTGGGTGAGGGTTTCATAGATTTTATCGAAAGACAAATGAGGTGGGGGTGAAAAATGTTTTAATAAAGCGTGTGTGAGTGGGGTAAAAGAGTGAGTTGAATAAGTTTCGTCCAAACTTTGACCAAGTGAAATAAACATTTCACGTAAATCTTTTTTTAACTGTCCAATTGTGTTGGGCTTGGGCCAGTGTTTTCATCCGTCCCATTTGTTATTGTTTTTGGGCCTGATTTGGGCCTTTGACTAAGATTGAATATTTAAAGCATCCTTATTGGGTTTGGGCCTAATACCCAAATGTGGGACCCACAAAGCTCAAATATCTTCAAAAAGATTAAATCCGCTAAAAACGAAATCGATTTTGGCTTCATTGATCATTTCTTCAAAGTTGTGTCGATTTTGCCAGTTTCGTGATCTTTGGCACACTTTTGGTTCTTTGAATTTGTCTTCGTCTCTTTCTTGGACTTTTCTTCAACATTTGACCGTGAAATCCCGTGTTTTCTTTCTTTTTGATCATTTGTACCTATTTCACACAAAAACATAAAACCACGCGTAATTCCGACTTTTACGATATTAAACACATAATTAGGTCTTGTTTTTCCTTGATTTTAGTGGCAAAAGGATAAGTGTTTACACACTTATTAAATTCCCTACACTTGACCATTGCAATGACCCCATGCAATGCATAATTTTAAAGCATAAAGTTACATTTTTCTCATTATTAACCCATCTTGGCCTTTATTAAGATATACTATTACTACTACGACGGAAAGATAAAAACTTTATAGGAAACAAAAGTTATAAAAATTTATTAACTTGGAAATTATTTGATGGAAGAAACTTGTAAAGAAATCTAAGACTTAAATTAGGGCTTTGGTGTCATGAATATTAATCACCCTCAAGTTTCATGTTCCCCATACCAAGCTTAAAAACGAGATCATTATTTACCATAAGTTCTTAGGTTAAAACCACTTATATAAGGCAATTGTGTAATACTCTTTCTCCGATTCCTATGTTGTATCTCTATCTTTTAAGAATTGTCATTCACTTGTAGGCTCATTTGACTTATTTGATAATTATTAGTCCAAAAATGAAGGCAAAACGGTGCAAACCCGACACTCAAAACCTAACCTCGTCCTCAAAAACGTTGTCACTTATGTAAGCCCACATCAAGGATGATTTAACACGATTTGGGCAATAAATTCCCGGATCCAAAATTTGGCCAATAGTACTACTTATTAATTATTCCTGCAAAGTCATGTAGACTTTATGTGGAGTTTAGCAAATTCACATCATATACCCTTAGGCTCTTTAAGATGTAAAAATGCTCCTCATCTATTTTCCACACCCTAAGGCTCCTTGAACGATAAACGAGGGAATTAATTTTTTGATCAATTTTTATTCAACACTCACCATGCCATACACCCTAAGGCTCTAATGACAAGGTTCATGCTACATGCCCCACACCCTAAGGCTCCTTGAGGTCATGTTTTAATCTTATTCTTTCTTTATTTATGATACATATATTAGGCCAAATTCCGCGGTCCCATGGTCTGAATACCTCCTACTTAGTGGTTATGAGCCACCTTAGTCAGACTTCCACAACGCTGGCACCCTCAATGTGTTCATGCTTTAATTACAAGGAGATAAAATATTTGGCTAAGAGTTAAGATATCGAATCTACACCGCAAAAATCCTCATTTATTAAGCAATTAAATATACAAGCGGGAAGAAAGAGCCACAAAAACTCATATAAGCAAGAATTAACCCTTAAACTTATTATCAACTCTATCATCTCTCGTTCTCCACAATTTAAAATCTCAAGGAAAGAGACTCGTAGATGCTTAGCCTAATAAACCAATTAAGGTCCATATGGTTAAGGATACTAGCTAGAGTAAACTTGGATACGTAAACTCGGGTTGAGTCAAAATATTCACGACGGGCCTAATATATCAAAGACATCTAAACTTGTTAAAACCATTTTTTTTATTTTTTTATTTTTTTACTTTATTCTTTGAAATGGAAAATACGATGCGATGACAAAAGGAAAGAAAATAAATGGAAATACTACTAGGCCAAAATAGATCAAAAATTTGAAAAATGTTGAAAATTTTTTAATTTTTCCGGTTAAATGAGGTCAAATTCATGGAAAAGCCCACTAAAATTTGATAGAAGTCCCCCTACACTTAATATAAACATTGTCCTTAATGTTTAAGCATGTGGGAGAATAAACTCCCCTACACTTAGGACATTGAGTACGTTGTTTAAAAACGAGCTAAGGAAGGGACAACTAAAGTGATTACATTTATTCATTTTGTTTATATACATGTATGAATCACAATAGCAAAAACTTATCGAAGAAACCGGGTACATGGGAACACGGGATCACGGGTCGCGACAAAAACACCAAAAGTGGATCATTAAAGCACATGTCCCTGCACAACATCACAACACACAAACAACCTACTTGGCTCCCCCCATACACTTATTGGTAGAAATGGGTGAAGGTGAAAAAGGGTGGAAAGGGTGGAAAAGGTAAAAATATAACCTAGTTAAACGATGCTTGATTTTTTTATCACGAGTCTCTAGCTCGACTCGATTTCCCGAATGTCGTCATTCAAATGGGAAAATCATGGGAAAGCCAAGATTTCCAAGGGAGGAAAATCTCTCCATTATAAAGGGGTGAAACAAAGTCATATAAGGAATACCCCAAGAAAAATCCACCCGGGTCAAACACATAATTTCCATCACAAAAGGAAATAAACCCCGAGGTGGTAAAATCACACAATGATAAGTCGAGTGGGATATCCTTAGGCAACGATATCTTATAAGGAAGGGTAAGGTGATTTGGAAATGATAGCACTAAAGTCTCTATTCCGGGATCAAACACCGGTTCCTTAACGGGAAAATAGCAAGAGGTGTGGACATTAAAGCTCAAAAAGTCATTTTGATCCAAAGTGGGGGAGTCGTCTTCTTCCAAACTCGATGTGAGAACATAAGAATCATCGGAGTCATAGGAAAACTCATCCTCGTGAGGAAAATAGGAGTTTAGAAAGATATCTAAATCCTCCTTAAATGGAATATCCTCTAAAATAAGGGCAACCTCTAAAGGTGTAGGATCCTTTTCAAAAGTCGTAACCCCCAATATAGGAATATAAGAGTCAAATGGAGACTCAAGAATTGGAGGATCACTCATAGAGATAATAGGATCATTAGGCTCACTAGGTGTCCCGTCAAAACCCAAAGAAATGAGATCACTTAAAGAAGTGTCATCGTTATTAGCTTCCTCATTTTCTTCAAAAAAGTGGATTATCATTTGAAGTTTCAAAAAGTGGGTTTGAATGTACCACAAAATCATTAAGGTTAAACTTTTTGGTTTCAAAAGGATTGATAAAACTTTCTTCATTATCAAAATTAAGCACATCAATCATATTGACCGACTCTTTTCCGTTTGATTATTTACCATTTTCCCCATTTTAAACACTTGTTGATCATTCCCAACCCTAAGAATTAATTCCCCTTCGGCTACATCAACTAACGCTTTTCCGGTTCTTAAAAATGGTCTTCCAAGTATTAACGGAATACGAGGATCCCTTTCCTCTCAAAGTCGACCGAGGTCTCCTACCTCATTCCTAAAGTTTTAATTGTATGCGCACTCGCGCGTGTACATACATACTGATTGGTGTACCAAATACTTCTAATTCTTCCAAAAAGAAGAAGAAGAAAAATAAAAAGACCCTCAATCAAGCCGATCCCGAGAATCGCGCTTTGAACAACACGATGGCAACGGATAATCGACCAATGATTGAGATTCTACAATCTCACGTTGAAGGAAACGATGACGCGATTGTGGTGCCGGATATTGGAGCAAATAATTTTGAACTTAAAACGGGTTTTATTCAAATGGTTTCCGCTACACCATTTTTAGGCCGTACTAATGATGACCCACACGCTCATATCAAACGTTTCATACAATTGGCAAACCCCGTCAAATACAATGGGGTGCCACAACAGGCCATTCGTTTACATCTCTTTCCTTTTTCCCTCGAGGAACAAGCCCGGATTTGGCTTGATAAGGAACCACCCCTAAGTATTACCACATGGATTGACTTAGAGACCAAGTTCATAAACTACTTTTTCCCACCATCAAGGACCACCTCTTTAAGGAATGACATCATTACCTTTGAACAAAAATATGGGGAAACGTTTAGTGAGTCTTGGGATCGTTTTAAGGAACTTTTAAGAAAATGTCCACAACATGGTTTCACTAAAGTGCATCAAATCAATACGTTTTACAATGGTTCTTCGACTTCATTAAACTTCCGTCTTTAGACTTTTTCTTCGGTAAATCTTCAGAATAGGCCTTGGACTTCCGTTCTTTTTGCACTCTTGATCTTTTGACTTCGTCTTTTCTCGTTTTCTTCGATAAAAGCCAGTGAAAGCCCGTGTTTTCTTCCTTTTTCATCTTTTGGTCCTAAAACATAATAAAAACACAAACCACGCATAATTCCGACATTTATGACATAAAATACACGTTTTGGCTTGGTTATTATTAGAATTAAGTGGTAAAAGGATGGGTGTTTTCACACCTATCACAATACTAGAAGCCAACCATGAGAGTAATAGAAGGGTTTGTACACACTAGGAGCTGAATAGAGTCACTAGAAGTAACCAAAATCTTCTACTAGAAGTAGCACACACCGCAAATACCCATGAAAACTATTATTAGAATCTACCATAAGTTAGACTGTGCAATGAAAGGAGGCTTAGCCTCCCCTCAATCCTAGACCTCAAGGATTGACCATTCCAATGTGAACCACCAAGTGGTTGAATCACGGACCATCAAAGGCTATAGTTAATAAATCATCAACATTATCATCTGTATGTACTTTAAGAACCTGTATCAGCTTCTTCTCATTGGCATCTCTGATAAAGTGGTGCCTAATCTCAATATGTTTTGTTCGTTGATGAAAAACAAGATTCTTCATGTTGGGTCAAAAAGTTGATGTGGTAGAAACTCAAAAACGAAGAAAACATGAAGACATTTGTCTAAGCGTTGTCAAGAGCAAATCAAGCGTTGACAAGAGCAAACTAAGCGTTGATAGCTCAAGCGTTGTCATGTGCAATCCAAGCATTGTCACATGCAATTCAAGCATTGACAGAAACGTAGACAAGAAGCCTTTAGAAGCTTCTATTTAGATAAACATGCATGATATATTCTGTATAAGTTTATTTAAATAGAAGATTTACATGTTTATTTGATTTTATCTCTTGTAAAACCCTAATCCTTACACTATAAAAGGAACCAAGGGTTATTAGGTTTTTAATAACTTTCATATACAATGTAAACCTAAAGCGTGTGTCGACTAGGTGTGGGATTCAATGTACACACACCTAGTGATTGTTGATTATTAATATAATTAGAAATCCTTTTGTTTTAATTCATGTTTTGTGCCTAAACACCTTGTTAATGTGTCGTGTTCTAATTCCGCTTTGATTATCTAATCATATGAACATGATGCATTCCTAGTAGCTAAAAGATCGAGGAAACCAAGGTTTCCACACTTCACAATACATATTGTTCTTTGATTGTCGATGAAAATTTTGGTGTTCATGAAGTTGAACCCATAATCCAGCATCTGATTTTGTATCTACAAGACTTGTCCACAAAAACTAGCAGCAGCTACGTATTCAGCTTATGTTGAAGAAGTAGCTACTATTGTCTGTTTCTTACATTGCCATGAGATAAGTCTTTGACCCAAAAACTGACAACTACCAGTAGTAGACTTCCTGTCATTATTAGCACCTGCATAGTCACTATCACTATAGGCTTCAAGAATAAAAGGTGATTCCCTAGGATACCACAAGCCTAGCTTGGGTTGAGCCTTGATATACTTGAAGATTTTCTTGACGGAATTCAAGTTGGATACGGTGGGAGCTACCTGATGTCTAGAGCAAGCACTTACTGCAAACATAATGTCCGGACGTGATGCAGTCAAATACATGAGTGAGCCAATCATTAACCTGTACATGTGAACATTTACCAGGGGATCTGTCTCATTCTTGAGTTTGACTTTAGTGACCTCATAAGGTGTTGCTACTGGTCTAAGAGGTTCCACATCAAACTTCTGAAGAATCTCATGAACATACTTGTCTTGACTTATGAAGATACCATCTGACTGTTGCCTGACTTGAAGACCAAGGAAGAATGTAAGTTCTCCCATGGCACTCATCTGAAATTCGCCTTTCATTAGCTGTTCAAACTCATCACACCATTCCTTCTTAGTAGAGCCGAAGATAATATCATCCACATACACTTGAACTAGGATGATGTCCTTGGTATTCCTTTTAAGGAACAGTGTTTTGTCAATAGTGCCTCTTCTGTAGCCGTGTTTCAACAAGAAAGTGGAAAGACGCTCATACCAAGCTCTAGGAGCCTGATGAAGTCCATATAGAGCTTTGACCACCTTGTAAACTTTCTTGGGATGAAGTGGATCCACAAAGCCCTTAGGTTGAGTGACATAGACTTCCTCATCAATCTTGCCATAGAGAAATGCACTCTTTACATCAATCTGAAAAACCGTAAAGGCAACATAAGAAGAAAAATCCAAAAACAGACGAATGGACTCAATCCTAGCAACAGGAGCAAAGACTTTAGTATAGTCAATCCCTTCAAGTTGTGTGTGACCTTGTGCAACCAACCTAGCCTTATTTCTCACCACAATACCCCTTGCATCTTTCTTGTTTTTGAGAATCCATTTGGTACCAATTACTGTCTTTCCATCTGGCAAGTCAACTAGGATCCAAACATTCTGAAACAAGAACTGTTGCATCTCCTCCTACATAGCCTCCACCCAACTTGGATCCTCAAAAGCATGAGAGATTGACCTAGGTTCTACCTGAGAAAGAAAACAAGCAAACAAA
This sequence comes from Glebionis coronaria, assembly GCA_025667525.1. Classification (NCBI taxonomy): domain Eukaryota; kingdom Viridiplantae; phylum Streptophyta; class Magnoliopsida; order Asterales; family Asteraceae; genus Glebionis; species Glebionis coronaria. Next base: position 166,109,905 of record CM046882.1, on the reverse strand, counting down.
CAGTAAAGAAAGTTCGTGTGATTATTACGCTTTTGGTCTTCAATATAGCTCACAAGAGCATGATGATCAGACGTTGCTTTCTTATGCATGTGACGAGTCTTGACAGTAGAACCAGGATCTCCAATGATTTAAGTGGTAGGATGATCGTTATGTGTCTGCTGAGAAGGATTAGGAGCTACATCCACTTCTGGTGCCAAGTTATTAAGATCCCTAACAATGTCATCATCATATGAAGCAGAGTCGAAGATGCCATCTACTGGTTGCTTGTGAATATCATCCAGCTTAGTAGAAGTCTTATTTTGGTAGTTTCCTAGGTCAGAAGGACCAGAGAATCTAGTGGAGGAGGGTATATCACTAACCGGACTACCAATAGGTGTTAAACTTGCACTAGGAGTAACATTTGGAGCACTAGGAATAACTTGGACAGCAGGGATACTCAAGGGAAACTCAAAGCCTCCTTGAGCAGCTGCTATAGTAGCATCTTATTGCTGCTTGAGCAATGTGTCAAGAGCTCCTTGTGAGTCTATAATGTCTGATGGAGAAGCATCACTAGGAGTAGCATTGGTATTTGGAGAGACTGTGGTGGAATAGGATGGAACAACAACAATATCATCCTCCTCATCTGAGTCCGAAAAACTAGAATGAGCACCTGCACTAGAAGTTGCAAACACTTGTGGACCTGCATCTTGGTTAGTTTTGAAACAAAAATATCCCAATGAGTCACTAAGATACTCAAGATCAAAATACCATTCAGGACCTTTGCCTGAATGTTTGTATTCTGCTCAAAGTACCTGAGATTAATAGTTTCTATGATACGCTTGGCATGGAGATTATAGACACGATAGGACCGAGAGTGAGCTGAATATCCCACTGCGTATCCTTCATCTGCCTTGCCATCAAATTTCCCCAAATAGTCACTAGTATTCAGAATGGTGACAGGACAACCAAATGGCTTCAAATGAGAAATGCTAGGTACTTTAGCTGTGAGTAGCTCATAGGGAGTCTTCTTGTGTGGATTGGTAATGGAAACCCTATTCAACACATAACTTGTAGTATTGACAGCTTCTGTCCAAAACATAGTAGGAAGCTTGGAGTCTGCAAGTATGGTTCTCGCAGCTTCTATTAGTGTCATGTTCTTCCTTTCTGCAACACCATTCTGTTGAGGAGTCCTTGCAGCACTATAATCTCTTTTGATACCTTTGGAATTGCAGAGTGCTATGAGATCTGCATTTTTTAATTCTGTTCCATTGTCACATCGTATACCTTTCACCTTCTTGGACAGCTGATTCTCAATGAGTGTAATGAAGTCCTTGAGAATTGAGTAGGTCTCACTTTTGGCAGCCAGAAAGAAAACCCACGTAAACCTGCTATACCCATCAGTTACCACAAGACAGTATTGTTTGTGGTCAATGCTCCTAATGGAGGTAGGACCAAATAAATCCATATGTAGTAGATGCAATGGTTCAGTTATGAGACTGAGAGCAGTAATGGCCTTGAAGGATGCTTTGTGTTGTATGCCTTTGCTGCACGCAAGGCAATTGATGTCATTTCTGAAAGTTTTGGGAGGTAAACCAGAGACCAAGTTCATATTTGCTAATTTGTGAATGGTCTTGAAGTTTACATGTCCCATCCTTCTGTGCCATTTAGTGGCTTCATCTTCTGAGGCTTTAGCAACCAAACAAGCTAGCTGACCAGTAGGATTAACTTCATTCAGCTTGATACTATAGAGATTGTGTCTTCTAGGGATTCTGAGTAGAACTTGAGAGTCATCCGGGATCTTAAAGTCTTTGGATAACACCAGTGCTTCAGTATCCATAAAGATAACAAACTGCTTCTTGTCACAAATCTGTGAGACAAAGATCAAGTTGAAGTGTTGAAGTGCTTCCACATAGTAGACCTGCTCAAAAATAAGGTTAGGTGTCTATATTATTCCTTTGCCAGAGATCCTTCCTTCACCACCTCCAAAGTAGACCTTGCCGCCTTGAAATGGTACAAAGTTAGAGAGAAGTCCTTTATTCCCTGTCATGCTCCTAGAGCATCCACTATCAACTATTCCTAAAGTAGGATCTTGGTATAGAGTAACCTACAACAACAAGAAAAGATATATGCAAAAGTTAGTGTCTTAAGGGGACTCAGACCTTTTCAGGTTTGAGTCTGCCTTGTGGATCTTTTGTAGATAGCCAAGAAGATTGATGAGATCCACTGTTGTTCTTAGGTTGCCTATTCATCATACGGGTGTTATTGTTTGACCAAGAACAACCTGCTGAGGGCTTAACAGCAGTACCTAAATTTCCCAACCCAAAATACATTTGGTTTGAATTAATAGCATAAGTCTGATTAAAGTTCTTAAAATAGTTGCTGGTTGGTCTATTGTGGGTGAAACCATTGCTTCTCCAAAGATCAGAAGCTATAGGAGTGGTCCTTCTAGAAGAAGAATAAGATTGGGCACATGGGTTTAGTCTTCTAGAAGAATAAGTAGCAACTCCTGATGGACCAGGAGCAGGATAAGCTTGATAAACAGAACAAGGTTGATCATAAAAATCACAATCCTTAATCAAATGAAATTTACTTCCACAAACAAAGCATGTTTTAAACGACCTTTTATTCAAATGACATTGTTTCACACTGCTAAATTTATTACACACAATGCTAGGAGAATTAACATTCCTAGGACTCAATAAACTAGAACTAGAGACAATTGAAGTAGAAGCAACTCTCTCTTCACTCTTCCTAGCACTACTAGCAGCAGGGTCATTTGTCTTGGAGCTTGTAGGTCTTGACTCTTCACTTGAATAACAGGATGCAGAGTCATTGGCCTTGTCACTGAAAGTACAAGAGACAAAGTCATTAGTATTAGTAGAGCTTTTTGGAGACTCAAGCACCTATGATCTATCCAAGTCAGTATGCCTAGATATGGGCATAAAAGTTCATGTAAGAGGTGGAGGGACAGCATGCATTGCTGCAGCTGGTTGAAACCTATTGTAGCTAGGTTTTCCCTCCTCCTCCTTGTCAGGATCAAAGACACTTGAAAAAGATGAATCAAACACATCTTCTGAATCAATATATTTATCAAAGCCTAAACCTCTCTTAGTTCTACCAGACATGCTACTATCAATTAACTTTAAAAGATTCTTAGGTGCTTTTTGCCATTTTTCAAATCTTAAAAGTGTAGCATCCAATTTTTCCTGTATGTCTTGCTTATCCTTGATATTGTCTTTGTTTAATTTTTCAGTGTAATTAAGCATATTAGTGGTGTTTTCTAAATCAATATTCAGAATTCTAATTTTATCTTCATATTCTCGTTGAGTATCTTGAAGCCACCTCTTTTGTTGTTCCAATGTTTTTAAAGAACTCTTATATGCTTGAACATCTAAAAAATATTGGTCATTTTGTTCATTTAATTCATTGTATTGAGTCAACAGTTTTGAATATTTATCATGACAACCAAGAGGGCAATTTTGTACCTGAGGTGAGATGCCCATAAGAGAAAATTCTTCTGCTTCCTCGGCATCAGATAGATTCCCAGCAATCATTGCAAACACATCAGTAGAAGCTTCAGTTGTTTCCAAGGTAGCAGTCTGATGATCACTCTAGTTAACCATAGAATCAACAGATACCAAAGCTTTCTTGTCATCCTTGAGCTCCTAAACTTTGAAGGTTGAATACCTGTTCTTCTCCTAGTCAGTTTTGTTAGGGCATTCCCTAGCAAAATGACCTTGCTGCTGGCAGTTATAGCATCTAACCTTGCTTCTATCAAACCTTGTTGGCTCTCTTGGGTCAAGTTTATCAACCTGTTTGAAGTCATCAAAAGCAAGTTGATGTTGAGGATCAACATCAGCAACAAAAGAGTGAAGAAAAACTTCTACCATGCTACCAGTCTTGGGTTTTAGTTCAGGAGTAGAAGTATATTGAGAAGACACAGAATAGCTTGGGCTACTAGCATAAGACATGGGACTGGATCCCATGGAACTCACAAAAGCAGAGTTAGCAGGAGTAGGAAAAGAATCACTTGAGTATCCTCTCACATGAGGCTCAAAGGTTTTGAGCTTATAAAACAGGTCATCAAAATTAAGATAGTCAAGCCCACTTTTTGCTTTGAGAGATATTACTACCTGATTCCATGAGTGAGGTAAAGCTCTAAGAAACCTGCCATTGATATCTCCATTTTCCGGTTTAGACTTGAGTTGATTCAACTGGCTAAGTATCTTTTGGAACCTATCATACCCTTGATGAATACCTTCAGTTTCAGAGATCTTGAATTTTGTGAATTCATCTCTCAGCATGGATCTGCGCATTTTCTTTGATTCCTCATTCCCTCAAAACCTTGCTTTTACTCCATTCCAAATCTCTCTAGCATCATCCAAGTGATAAAAATCACCCATGTGATCATCAGGAAGGGACTGAAGCAAAATAGTTTTTGCTTTGACCTCCTTCTGAATAGCTGTGATTTCTTCATGAGTTTTAGGATCGAGAAGGATGACATTACCATTCTTGTCTCTTCTAGTAAACCTCTTACTGTTCCAATTCTGAATCATTTTCCAAAGGTCTAGATCAGTGTTGGTGATCCAGCATTCCATCTTCATTGCCCAGCTATCATACTCATCCTTCTTCAAAAGAGGAAATTTTCCATTTGTATTGGAAACCGTAGAAACAATCTGTTGAGGTTGTTGTGTTTTAGGGGTGCTTGCTTCTCCTGTTTCAGTAGAACTAGAGGCAGACATGATTAAACAAAGATGTTAGTAATAAGAAAAATTGATTCTTCTTGTGCAGAGACTCTCCCAGGCTCTGATACCACTTGTGGGTCCACCAGATATGGATCTTGCAGCCTGTTAAGGATGGTGAACGACTTCTGTAATCACAAGTCTATTCATAGAGAGACTAGATAACCTACACAGTATAAGTGCGGAGTACAAATACTATGAACAAGAAGAAACAGAATAACAATAATGACTTGATCCTTACTAAGGATTTCTAATATTGATATAAACTAAATAATATTTGATGAAGGTGTGTTTAACCCTGTTGCTTATGGTTCCTTATATACTACAAGGAAACCCTAATACATCATTAAACCAAAACGTGTAATTCTGATATGCATATCCTTTCCTAACATATCTCATGCATATCCTAACAAACTACTCATTATAATAATGTTTGACATTCTAAAGACCAGGAGCACGTGTTGCTCCTACTACTACTAGGACCAGGAGGAACTACATACCTCTACCAAACATATGTAGTCGTCCCAACTTCTTGACCATTCCAATGCACAAGCCCGCAGCATGTCTTCTAAGGTATGAATCGTACGCTCCAATTGACCATCGGTTTGAGGATGAAAGGCAGTGCTAAGCTAAAGTTTAGTGCCCCAAGATTTCTGCATACCTTTCTAGAATTTCAACGTGAAACGAGGATCTCGGTCTGAAATGATGTCTGAAGAAGTTCCATGTAGTCGTATGATATCCTTAAGGAATATATCTGCCAATTTGCTGACTGAGAAGTCCTTGCGAATTAGAAGAAAATGAGCTGACGTGGTTAAACGATCAACTATGACCCATATAGCATCATGTTTTCTCTGAGTAAGTGGAAGTCCAGTGACGAAATCCATGGAGATTTTGTCCCACTTCCATGCCGGAATTTCTAACGGTTGCAATAAACCACTAGCCCAATGATGCTCGATTTTAACCTGCTAGCAAGTTAAACACTTGGATACGAAAGTAGCAACATCCTGCTTCATGCTACTCGACCAGAAATGTTGTTTGATGTCATGGTACATCTTGGTGGAACCTGAATGAATGGAGAATGGAGAGCTGTGAGCTTCTGTCAATAAGGCTTCCCGGAGTTCCAGATCATCCAGAACGCGTAATTTAGTTCCTTTCCATACAATTCCTTCTTCGTCTACACGAAATTCTGTCTGCCGATCAAGATTCTGAATAATAGCCCAAATCTCACCATCATCTTTCTGAGCTGCCTTGATCCGAGAAATTAAGTCTGTCTCAACTCTTAGATTAGCCCAATATCCATGTTGTCCACGTACTATGAATTCAATGTCTAATCGTTCAAATTCTCGTATGATTTCTTCTTGTACCTTCATGTCATTTATCATACCTGACTTCCTGCTTAGAGCATCTGCCACTACATTCGCCATGCCAGGATGATACTGAAGATTAATGTCATAATCCTTGAGTAGTTCCAACCATCTTCTCTGCCTCATGTTCAGTTCCCTCTGAGTGAAAATATACTTGAGACTCTTGTGATAGCAAAGATATCACATGATTCACCATAAAGGTAGTGTCTCTATATTTTAAGTGCAAAGACTATTGTTGCTAGCTCCAAGTCATGTGTAGGATAACTTTCCTCATAAGGCTTTAGCTGAAGTGATGCGTATGCAATCACTTTCCCATGTTTCATGAGTACACAGCCTAATCCTTTACTGAAGCATCGTTGTAGATCTGAAATCCACCTGTACCAGATGGGAGAGTAAGAATAGGTGCAGATACTAACCGCTTCTTGAGTTCTTCAAAGCTCTTCTCCCGCTCTTTAGTCCAAATGAATTTCTCTCCTTTCCGCATAAACTTGGTCAAAGGTAGGGCTAGTCTTGAAAAGTTCTCTATGAATCTACGATAATAATCAGCTAAGCCTAAGAAACTATGAACCTCGATTGCAGACGTTGGTCTTGGCCATTTAGTGATAGCTTCAACCTTCGCATGATCCATAGTAATCCCTTCTGCAGAGACAATGTGACCTAAGAATGCCACCTTGTTTAGCTAGAATTCACATTTAGAGAATTTGGCATACAAATGTTTCTGACGAAGAATCTGTAGCGCAATACGTAGATGTTCTTCATGTTCTTCCTTGGATTTAGAGAAGATGAGGATGTCATTGATGAAGATGATAACAAATTTGTCTAAGTACTCATGGAAGACGTGGTTCATAAGGTCCATGAAAACCGAAGGAGCATTAGTGAGTCCGAAAGGCATGACAACGAACTCATAATGGCCATATCTGGTGCGAAAAGCAGTCTTGAGAATATCCTGCTCTTTCACTCGCAGCTGATGATAACCAGATCTTAAATCAATCTTGGAGAAATGTTTGGCACCCTGAAGTTGGTCAAACAGATCATCGATTCTTGGTAATTGATAACGGTTCCTAATCGTGATCTTTCAGCTCACGATAGTCAATGCATAAACGCATACTGCCATCCTTCTTCTTGACAAAGAGTACCGGTGCACCCCATGGTGATACACTCGGTCGGATGGAACCTCGCTCCAGTAATTCCTGCAGGTGATCTTTTAACTCCTTGAGCTCTATGAGAGCCATGCGATAAGGAGCCTTAGAGATTGGTTGAGCTCCTGGAATGAGCTCGTTGTTAAATTCAACTTCACGAGTAGGTGGTATACTTGGAAGTTCTTCTGGGAATTCATCGGGAAATTCTGAAACAATTGATTGATCTTGGATCGATGGAACTTCGGCAGTGATATCCTGAATAGAAGCTAAGAATCCCTCGCAACCATGAGATAGTAATGCATGATCTTCTAACGTAGAGATGATTTGTACGGACTTTCCTGGTATAAAACCATTGTGAACGTACTTTGGTGCTTGAACATCACCGAAGATAACCCGATAAGTGTGACAATCGATAGTATCATGATGCTTGGATAACCAATCCATGCCTAAGATGAGATCAAACTCGCACATATCCAAAGGAAGTGTGTCTACTGGGTGAATCTTGTCCTCGAATTCTAGTGGAAGATCTATGTACACCTGAGTGATGCGTACAGAGTCTCGCATAGGCGTGGATATACTTAAAATATTCTCTAATGGCGTAGGGATTTTATGAATACTAGTGGCATACGTAGGGGATATAACTGAATTTGTAGCACCGGTATCGAATAAAACGCAAGCAGCATGACCGTTCATAAAGAGGATGCCAGTGATAGTACTTGAAGACTTATTGGCTTGGTCCCTTCTGGCAGTGTAGACACGACCAGAAGCTGGTGGCTTAGGAAGAGCAGCACTAGAAGTACCACCAGTATCTCTCTTCTTACAATCTTTCAACATGTGTCTGGGTAGTCCACACATGTAACAGACACCGACTGACTTATGGCATGGTCCGAGATGTCTACGACTACAAGTCGTGCAGATAGGGTAGGTGTAACCTCCTGGAGGTACCCTTGCTACCTAAGAGCCTGATTAGAAATATGCGTGAGACATGATTAATTGGCATAAACATGACTGCACTAAAGTTTAAATGATAGTTTACCAGATGAAGACGGGTTGTTGGACTGCTGACCCTTAGAATTTTAGTCATGTCCACTCGTAGAGTTCCTGTTGATGATGCTGACATGTTATTATGTAAAAACATACATCAATTTAATCATGGAAAAGTTTAAGAAATTAGGGACCTGTTGTTGTTGGACTTATTGTTGTTGTTACGGTAATTGTCATTACCGTTCCTCTTGTCAGATCCATAACGGTCGTTAGATTGACCGTGGCCCTTGTTGGCATTCTGCTGAGTGGCCGGTTGGGACCAGTCTCCACCCTTCTACCTGAAGATATAATTGGATAGGAAATGGTATATATGAACATAAAGATTGAAATGAAATGATAACGCTTGATGGCTGAAATTTATACCTCTTCTCAGGACGAGCTTGTTCCTCGTAGTCATCACGCTCATGTGGCATTTACAAGCTACGAGCTGAATCATTAACTTGTGCCACATTAGCATAAGTAGCGCTAAGTAAACGAGCCGCTATAGAGGCGTGCAGAGCCCAACAGAAGTGCTTGGCTTGTTCCTCCACAGTACCCGCAGCCGCACCTAAGAATCCAGCCAACCTAAGAAACCTCTGCATGAACTTAGTGCTATTCTCTCCATTTCTCTGACGAATGAAGTGATACTCCCTCTTGAGTCCTTCCTGCTCAGAAGTCCGAAAGAACTGCGCATAAAACAAAGTCTTGAACTGATCCCAAGTCAATGCATCTAGCCACTCATCGCCTCCATTAGTTAACTTGTAAGATCTACACCAATGTAGGGCATCACCCTCAAACTTATAGCAAGCCAACCTTGCCTTGTACACCCCACCACATCCCATAGCATCAAAAATCTTCTCCATATGCAAAATCCAGTCTTCTGCATCAGATGACGTTTCAGCCTTGTCAAAAGTTCTTGGCTTCTGCTTGTTAAACCTTTCAAGCCATGTGTGCAAAGTCTCCGGTGGATGAAGAGAAGGATTGTTGTTCTGATTCGGCCCGTTCTGGTATTCAGACCGAATTTGGTTCCTGATTCGGGGAAGCATGGCTTGCAGTGCTGCTTGGACAGCTGCTGCTAACTCTTGTTCGCGTGTCATGACCATCGGACAGTTTAAAATGAAAATAAATGAAATGATTAATCTGATTAGAACATATGGTAAACATAATGAAATGATGCATGAAAACAGTTTATTAAGGCATAGCCAAATGCAAATGACGTGAAAATAAAATGACATAGCGAAGATGAACGCCTGTGGTCGGTTCATCAAAATGAAAAGCCATGAGCTATTGTGAACGCCTATGGGTCGGTTCACTAAGCAAAATGATTCGAATAAAAGCACATGCGACTAAATAAGGTCAGTCTTGTACAAACCATTACTTAGTCAAAATTCCTACGACAATGATATATGAAATGAGTGCATGAAAACAATGATACATGAAATGAATGCATGACACAAAACTGTCAGTTCTAGGAAGACGCAGATGACTACCCACTAGTCATAGGTCAAATTTAAGAGCCTACAGGTCGAAGGCTTGGCTCTGATACCATAATTGTAATACCCCATTTTGAGGAATGGAATATCACATGATAATTATGGCGTATCATCAAAGCATGTAAGGTAAATGTCTAAAACATTAAATGACCATAAAGAATCTGGAAACAAACATCGGATCCAACATAAGCTCCACACACGAAATGCATAAGTAGAATGTAAAGGAAAAGGACCAAACAATGTCCAGCAAAGTAAAAGTATGTAAATGCATTAAAGAATGAAAGAACACTGGCGCCTCATTCCATGCACGTACTTGATTCCTAGCTTTTCTCTTTATTACCGACCGTTTGCGAACATGGAAAGAGAAACGGCTGAGCAATACGCTCAGTGTGCGGATATATAATAGTGACATGGAATAACATAACATAAGTAAAGACTGAAATGGAAACATAAGAATGAAAATGCAGCTGAATAATGTAAGTCCTGAGGAAACCTAGTGACATGTAATGAACTGGTTTATTCTGAAAAGATTAAGTTTGTATCATGAAAATTGTATTTTAAATGCCCAAGAGTCCATATAGGTCATGATTATAACAACATGCATGAATACATAGAGGGGTGACCTCGTCATGCAATTAGAGGGGATGCCTCTAATTATAATAGTCTGGGTAGGAGGGATCAACTCCTTGTGAAGGATGCAAGGCACACACCACATTCACCATGAAAATACTGTCTGAAACATGTAATCTAGGATGCACCCATTCGCCCCACATGATAATAATAATAAAGGCTAAACTTGTAAAAGGGACGCTACGAGCAATCACTCTCCCGTAGAAGAGTCATAACACCGGTGCCTCCAGTGTTATGGTTATGGTACCTCCATAACTAGGTGAAACTGACATGCATGTATGTGGCTTGGAATTAAAATAAACGTGACATTTCCTGACGTGTTTAAGACACGTGACTACACGGAAAACAGATGGCATAGCAGATGGGAAAACCTAATCAAGCATGCAAAGGGAATTGTCCATACTTAAGTACGAAATATCCGTACCTTGTGTCCAGTAATGTGAACGAAGAGAACACGGAGACTCCTACTCAAACCTCGCAAGTTCTACTGATGAGACTGTATTTATACATAGTCTCATCATCCAAATCGGGCTTAAAACCTTAAAATATCGTCAAAATACCCAAAAATATGCCTGTGTTTGTTCATTGTGTATTTCAGGTACGGATATCATGAATTCACCAAAAGATTACAAGAATCAAGCAAAAACGAACACGGGAAACGAAGCCGCACAAAGAACCGGACCCGAATCATGAATTTCCTTTGAAGTCCTTGAAGTTTGAAGAATTGGAAAGAATGGTCCCTCAACTTTTGAAGACTTGTCACCTTAGACCCTTGTAAATCTCTATTATTACAAGATTGGTCCTTAAGTTTCAAGAAAATACCATCATTGGTCCTTACAGAATGCACAATATGCATGAATGGTCCTTGGAAAAGTTCTGCAAAAGATTATGTGGTCAAAGTGTGAAAACATAAAGTATACATATGAAGGAATTGGAGTTGTGGGCTGATAAAAGTTATTTGACAAGAAGAAAGAAATCCAGGGACCAAAATCATCAAACACACAAACTTCCCTCACCCACTCATAGGTCACCACGTCACCTCCCAGCCAACCATAACCAAACACGTCACAACCCACTCACTGCTTTTATAAAGCAGTTTTTTTAATCTGTTTAAAACTCTAAAATTACGTGGGAAACACTTTTTACTAACCTAAACTCAATTAAAACCTTTCCCTAACCCATGTTAATCCACCATAAACCCTAGTCTCGAATCCTACTATAATCAAAGGGGTTTCCCTTGAATCGCTCCAGTTCACTAATTGATCATCATTTATTCCTAAACCCACCTAAAAATTTGACCCTACTTCATCCCATGTGAACGCACCCACTTCCCCTGACCCATCACCATCTCGCAAAACCCCAAAACCCCGACCAAATCGACGGCTCAAAGCTAACCCTTGGTCCCTACTCATGGATGGATGGTCCTGATGAAGTATTACTGATGACAAACCACATGGTCTTCCTGAAAAATCACGAGCTCAAGTTTTGACCAAAGGAATCATTCAAATTGAAGGGCAGAAAAGGAAATGCATAGTTTAGGGTTTACTTACTTATGTGTAATCTAGAACAATCTATTCAGTAGTATAAAAGCATATCCGACATGTGGATTTTGCTTGTTCCAGATTTTTAAAGTTGTAAAATTTTTATTTATCAAATAGTTAAAGTTTATTTAAAAAGTATTGCAATTTCACTATCTGAGTTCCTTTTAATGTTTCTGTAGAGTAGAATTTATTTTTCATGAAAATCAGTTACAAGTTTATCAAACAGAATTTTTTGTTCAAGAATTTTTCTGATAAAAATTTATTTGAGATCCAAACCAGTGCAGCTTGTGTTCAGGGTTGTTTGACAATCAACCCTATCCATAGGGTGTGTTGGTTTGTTTGTGGTTTAAAGGTTTCCATTTTGCTAAGGAATTTTCAAAGTAATTTAATCATATTGTTATTTTTTTTGTGCTAACAGCTTCATAAGCCCTAAACAGCACAAGCTAGTTGACAACTAGCTTGAGTTTTTTTTGAGCTCTTGGAGTTTTTTAGTGTTTTATCCTTGACAGGTGTTGAAGACATTTTGTCATCTTTTCTCTTCTTTGAAGTTGAAGACATTTTTTTTGGTGACTATTGTAGCCCCACACATATCATCATCACAGCTTCTTCACTTTCACAAGCCATTTGAGAACTTAGCTGGTGGAATCCAGAAACTTGATTCGACTTAACTGAAGTCAAACAAGGTACCTGTGAACTCCCTTGGTTTTCAGAAAACTTGACTGTGTGATTTGTGGAATGATTGTTTAGGGAGTTTTGATTCTAGTTCTCTCTTTGTTGTTTATGTTTGCTCACATGTTTAGGTTGCCTGATTGAGTTTAAGTAGTGTTTAGCCTTTGTTCTCTTTAAAAATCTTCACTCAGCAGATATTAGGGGGTGTTTGGATTCTTGATTTATCAGCCTTGAGTGACATAAGTAAGGGTAAACTCAACTCTAACACACTTAAACAGATAAAGTAGATTATAGTATTGGTTCACTTTGAAGTTTGGTAGGATAGAAAGCAAATTTGCATGATAGTATGAAGTCTAAAATATGTTATATAGATCAGTAAGGCTAATCAAGGCTTTTCTAGTGATTTTAAGTTACAAAAGTTGTTAATCAGTTAGAGTTAGGTTAGGTTTAAAGTTATATGATAGAGGTCTGAGGTTTGGTTGGTTTAGGACCAAGTTATTTTAGTTAGAATCTCATCCATTTGCACAATAGTTCAGCTATAGAACCCACAGACCACCAGACCTGTTCTTTTTCTGTGAATAGTAACCCATTTTACCCTCTCTTGTGTGATTTTTGTGTTGTAGTTGTGTGATTTCTTGCATAAATTGACTCCCCACACTTCTATGAGTGTGGGGGTGCCCTTGTATCCAAGCAAAACCAAAAATCCAACAAGTTACAAGCTTAAAATCTCCCAGACCTCATTTTTGTACTGTCAGTGGGAACTAAGTTCCCACTGCTAGTATTAGAGTTTCCCCTGCTGTGCTACTGGACAAAAGTTCTTGAGGTGTCACTTTCAGAAACCAAATATTTTGTCTTTAGTGAACTAAAATAGGTTTTAGGCTTTCAAATCTTTTTCATTATTTTTCTTATTTTATTTTTGATTTTTCAGTATAATTTATTTTCCAGTTACTATTCATTAAGTAATTTTTAGATTAAAATGCTAATTTAATTAACTTTTTAATTACTGTTTTTGGTATTTAGTGTAAAAAATTATTATTTTTCAGTTTTAAAAATTTTGTTAGACTTAGAAAAATATTTTAAGGTTTTTAGTATAAAAATATTTCACTGTTCACTGTTTTAATTAATTTTTAGAATTAAACTAGCTTAATTAGGGTTTAATTATAAACTGTTTTGTCTTTTAGTGAAAAATTTTACATTTTTCAAACTTTTTCAATTTCCTACTGTTCATTAGTATAAATCAGGATTTTTAAAATTGTCAAATCATTTTTGGCATTATTTTATTATTTTTTATGATTATTTTAATTTAAAAATAGTTTTTAGTCATTTAAAAATAGAAAAATAGTTTTGAAAATTTAGGAAAAATACTTTTTAGTCTTTAAATAATATAAGTAAATTATTAGTTCAATAAAATAATATTTTGGACATTTTGTTAATTATATTTAATTTTAGGGCTTTAATTAGCATTTAAAATTGAATATTTAATTAATAAAAGGTCTTAAAATATATTTGTTGGATTTTTATTCCTATTTATATTATTTAAGACTTAGTTTAATATTTTAATTAATTTTTAGGTTTCATTTTTAATTTCGTCGCGTTTTACGTAATTACGTCATCGTTTTACGTCAACGTCGTAGTTTAATCATAGCCGTAGCTCGTCTTTACGTTTTCTCTTCTCAACCAAAAACGTCACTAATCCAAACTTGATTTCATATATATTGGCACATTAATACACACACCTCCTTCGAGAACGAACCCGCATTTATTCGACTTGTCGATTTCCTAAATCGTCGAGTTTAATACTTGCCCATTATACGTTGTTTTCCTAAACGCGTATTTCTACACCTATCATTTTGGCGCCGCTGCCGGGGAGGTGTTTAGTGTGCCATTATTATTAGTATCGTGTTTGTGTGAGTAGTGCGTTTTTGCTTTTCAATTTTTGGAAAGCGTAAATATCGTACTTACTCATTTTTGTTATTTTTCATTACTATATTATAGTATCCAAATAAATCGTGTTTAATTTTCCTAAATTAAACACAAATCAATCTTTTACTATATTGTAGATATATTGGTTTTCGTTTTTCTTGTGAATATACTATTACTATATTGTATCTACGTAAGAACAATAAATATACAAGTACTCCAAAAGCGTGAAAACGCAACCTTGATTCGGGATTTCATCACTCGATCATTGTATTCGAATCTAAAGCAAAAGTTTAAAGGCAAAATAGATAAATACTTTCGTGAGGCTTAATTTCAATTAACACAAACTATAAGGTGGGTATAAGGCGGTTGTATTTCACGACCTAAGGGAAAAAGGCTCTTAAGTGCTTAGCGCCGCCTCGTTTCCCCCGCTTGCTTGTGCGTGTTTTGAGAAAGAGGGCTAATCGAGGGTTTGCCGCCCAAGTATTATCTACGTATCATATATATTTGCTTGTTTTCAAGATTAAACCCTCTTGAACGTTTTGGTGTTCCACCAACGTTCTAAAGTCATCGAGAACGTTCACTCCACGTGATCGTTTTCATTCTTTGAGGCTCCTTTAATCGAGAAAGTCGATTCGAGGAGAGATTTGTAGATTTGTGTCTACGTAATACATTCAAAAATCCAAAAAAAAATTAAAAAACAATCAAAAACCAAAAAATTGAAAAATCGAAAAACCGCAAAAAGAATCTTCTTTGCTACCACCCATTCTACGCTTAGTGCATGTGCACTCGATCGAAGGACTATTCCAATTCTAGCGAAGCTTCGAATCGACGCAATCGTAATCGAAGGAATCGACGACGTAGACGAGAGTTAGAAACCGACGTTCCTAATATCGTTGTTGAAGAAACCTTAGACGAGATGGCCGACAATCGTTCGATGATGGAATTGCTCCAAGCGCCCACCGAGGGTTATGGAGACGCGATCGTAATTCCCGCTATCGAGGCGGAGAATTTTGAGATAAAGAGCGGAATGCTTTCGTTGATCCAAGCTACGAAGTTTCGAGGTCGTGAAGCCGACAATCCTCACGACCATATTCGGAATTTTGATCGTCTTTTACCCACGAGCAAGTTTAAGAACGTCGACACCGATGTCGTCAAGCTTATGCTTTTTTCGTACTCGCTCGATGGTGCCGCCAAGGATTGGTACGAGAAAGAGCCACCTAATTCGATAACTACGTGGAAGGATCTCGTTTCCAAGTTCGTTAATTATTTTTTCCCACCGTCTAAGACAACGTTTTTCAAGAATGAAATTACGAAATTTGAGCAAAAACCGAATGAATCTTTTAGAGACGCGTGGGATCGTTTTAAGGAATTGCTTAGGCAATGTCCTCACCATGGTTTTTCCGAGTTGCACCAAATCGATACGTTTTACAACGGTCTTAATTTTCAAGAGCAAGATTCGTTGAATTCCGCCGCCGGTGGCAACTTTTTGTGTAAAACTCCGAAATATGCATTGATAATTATCGAAAACCGATCCATGGTTTACCAACTCCGCAACGCACCGAGTGTTGCCAATGTCGCCAATGTTAGTAGTTCTAATCGCGACATTGAGAGAGTTGATGCAAAAGTCGACAAGTTGACGAATGTGTTTACGTCTTTTCTCGTTGAGATGCAAAAGAAAGACGCTCCCGCTACGGTGAAAGCGGTTGAGGTTTCGTGTACGTTTTGTGGTGGACCTCATAATTATTACGAGTGTGCGGCTACGGATGGCCAAACGTCGAATGTGAGTGCGTTAAATGGAAACAACAATTTTTCTAATCAAAATAACGCGGGTCCATCACAACAAGGCAATTATAACCAAGGCAACAATTTTCAAAATCGTAACAATTTTCAAGGAAATAATCAACAAGGAAATTTTTCGAATCAAAATCAAGGAGGTTATAATCAAGGTCGTAATATAACTTGGCAAAATCGAGACAATAATCAAAACTCGAATTTTTCAAACAACAACAATCAAGGCAACAATTTTGCAAGTGGTAATCAAGGAAATTTTCAAAGAAACAATCAAAACCAAGGGAACTTTAATTCAAATCAAAATAGTTCGTCAAACGATTTTCAAAATTACATGAAAACGAATGAGGCTAATATGAGACGATTAGAGGGAGAAATTGGTACTTTGAAAAACGACTTTTCTAATACATTGAAATTGCAAAACACGAAGATTGAGCAAGGGCAAATTGATATTAAAAAGATGTTTTCGGCCATAATGAACAAGTCCTCGGGTGCGTCATCGAGTTCGTTTCCTAGTGACACCGTTTCTAATCCAAAGGAACAATGTAAAGCCGCCTCGTCTCGTGAGAAAGGTCGTGTGATTACCCCTAACCTTGAAGGATTCTGTGTTGTTTATTCTTCTCAACCCTCGACTTCTAAGACGTCCTCTTGTTCTAAAGTCGATGGGGTGAACGTGGCGACCAAGGAAAAAAGTGCACACCCTCGTGTACCTCAAATTCCATCCACGGTTCAAAAAGAGAGTTTTGTCGACCTTACCAAAGTAACCCTTGAAGAAACTTGTGCATCGATCCTTCTTAAAAAACCCAAAAGGCGTATGCCGAGAAAGGAAAAGGATCCGGGCCAATTTCTACTACCTTGTAATTTTTCCGAGATTGAGGGATGTTTAGCCCTTGCCGATTTAGGTGCTAGCATCAATCTCATGCCTCATTCTCTTTGGAAATTGATGAGATTGCCTTCGCTTACCCCCACGAACATGACAATCGAGCTTGGAAATTGTACTCCACTTAAACCAATTGGAATAGCCGAGGTTGTCTATATGAAAGTTGGAAAGTTCGTTTTTCCCGCGGATTTCGTTATATCCGATTACGAGTGTGACCCTAAATGTCCCATTATTTTAGGCCGACCATTCTTATCGACGGCTCGAACCGTAATCGACGTTCACGAGGGGAGACTTACTTTGAGATATGGGGATGAAAAAATGGACTTTTTCGCTAGAAAATCCCGAGGGTTTAATGATAATGAAAAAACCGAGGTTTCAAAACCTAATGTTTCTAAACCTTATGATCTCAAAATGTTTACTTTAGCGGAACAAATGAGGCTTGATGCATGTTTTGAAAGAATTAAGAAAAACGGGTTTAAAGATGATGATTTTAATGATAAAGAGTACGTGTACCTAATTCAAAATGGTATGTGTAAATTTATGGATGAAAACTCACTTTGGGATGTTTTTAGCGAAACAAGTGAACCACCAATTCTGAAGGGCGACGTTAGTGCCATCACGACAAAGACCAATATGGGCTCGTCTTCACCACCTTCGAAGGACCATGACTTTGAGGCCCATACTTCTAAACCCATTGAAGTGCCTCCCACTCCTAGCCCCAAATCCATTAAGGCTAAGGAAGTGGCCCAATCCAATGTAATCTCACCCATCATAGAAATGTCACCTAAGCATAGCCCAAGGGCTTGTAAGACCATGGTTGTGACTCTCGAGAAATCCACTTGAGAACTTGCTCACATCGACACTTTCTTTGATGGCGATGGTGATTTTGCCGAGATCGAGCATATACTTGCTAATCCGCCATCCATCTTCGAGGATTTACCCTTTGATAAATCTTCAAATGAAGAGGACGATCTCATGTCGGAAATTTCTTATGATGATGAGAATGACGACACTTTCACAACGTACTCGAATTCCGTATACGAACCTATTTTTCATCATAATCCCATTTTTGATGATGAATTCGAGAACGTTGATGACCATATCATCGATCCTCCTTCGTTTCACGATTGTGATGATGAAGAATTCTTTAAGGAGGTCGATGAATTTCTTGCTATAGACACAAGTCCCATTCTTGAGGAGTTACCTTATAAACACTCCTCATTTGAGAATGACGTTTACCACATTCGTGTGGATCTAACTTATCAACGATCCCCACAAAAGAATGATGGTTTCGTGCTTGATCGTGATCTCTTCGAGAGAGTTTCTAAAATCATCAAAGACGGGAATGACAAACCATGGTTTGACAAGCCTATCTATGACGAAGAAATCGATGAGATCGACGTTCATGAAGATGACGAGTATGTAGACCCCGAGGGGGCGGTGTTCTTTATTGATCGACGTTTTGAGAACTTATATAATCCACCACCCCCTAACCGCGACTTAAATGTGAGGATTTTTAGCGCGACTAATTTTGAATTTTACACGCCAAATATTTTCGACATTATTGAATCGGGTTTTCATAAAGAGTTATTGAACGATGAAAAAGGCAAGGATTTTAAAAATGTTTTAAATGATTTTTCTACATGTTTAACTCCGTCATCGCCACGTTTCATGAGTGCTACCACCTCGTCTACTCCTTTTGACGATGGTGTGTGTGGTTTTAGTGTGGGGGAAGCCCCAAATGTTCCCTCCCATTTCTCCACCGAGGACGAGATTTACGATCCCGGAATTGCTTGTAAAGGGAAATCTCGGTCTTCCACTGATGCAATAAATGGAAATCGTATCTATTTGCTTGGTGTGAGTCTACCTCGAGTAGCTCATTTTAGTGACTTACCCATTGCCCCACCTTTCTACTTCTCATCTATTTTCTTCTACCTCTTTGAGGTTCTAGTTCATGTTGGAGTGGCGTTGTTTCGTCTTTCATCCGAAAACAAGGACGCTATCTTTGATCCCGGTATACGTTTATCGGGTTTTTAAAGTACTCCACGTACTTTTGGGCATTGTTTATCATGTAAGCCCCACCAAAAATGACCATACCAAGATTATCCCTAAATGATCACATTTATGGGGATTCGAGTCGAGCTTTTGACTCGGTTATCAAAAACAAGGTGCCTCGTGGGGGATTCTCATGCTTATCCTTGTAAAGATTATCGCTTTCTTAGTTAACGTAATGAGGGGACTTGTGCTCTTCCTACCTTTGTTCCGTGGTTGTTTGTGATTGTGATTTATTAGGTTCATCGTCATCATTTAAGCCTTTCGTGTTCGTTTTACGGATCACTCGAGCTTCGATCGTTTCCTTTGGAGATTCCGATATCCGATGATATCCTTTTATGTTCTAACGTTTATCTTATTAGCATAATTCATAAACGGCTTTTAGGTTATTCGTTTTACCCTTTCCATGCTCAAGATTAAGCATTCGACTTCGTCTCTAGTATAGGGGTGTTTCACCCCTAGACTCGAAACATTGAGGACAATGTTTAGTTTTAGTATGGGGGGGTGAGTAGATACTTCACCTTGCTTACGTCATCACGCAATCCAATATTCATCTTTTTGTTATCATTTTGTTGCAAAATAAGGCTAAAAATGGCCAAATTTTAAATTTTTTCTAGTTTTTCATAAGTGTTTAAGACACGAATGTAGGTTTTCCGATGGTGAGAATAAGAGTAATTTTTGACTCGACCGTGCGTGTTGAGCACTTAGCTTTGATTCCTTAACTTTTTAGGCTAAGTCTCTTAAATGAGGACGAGAAATGATAGAGTTATTTATAAGTCTCGTAATCGTCACGATCTCATGTGTAGTGAATATTAGCTTATTCTCCCCACGCTTTTGCATAATAAATTGTTAATAAATATTGATTTGGCGGTTTAGTCACTATTGTTGGTTTCTAATTTGTTTTAGTAGCTTCCATGTAATTAAATTGGGAAAACATTAAGGTATCGTCAGCGTCACGGTTTTGAAGTATTGGCACCCGAATAATCGAAAGCTTCACCTAATAATAAGATTTCAAGTGCTCACCTAAATTAAGCAAAAATTTGAAGCTCACAAGGCCGAAAAATCTATGCCCAAATTGAAAGTGAATCATGCCTTAATCTTTGAAGCTTTAAAGATCCAAAATTCGCTTTAGCGTGAGGATATACGTCTTTGGCTAATAAAACCACCGATGAGGCGGACAATAAAAGGCAAGGCGAGACCGAAGTCATAATAAAAGCTTCATGGCGAAGTTGAATAAAAGATGGAGGTAAACCAAAGATAATAAGGCCCTTCCGTTAGGGGGGCGTATAAAAGTCTTGGTAATAAGTCTCATGTTCAAAACCGTTATAAAACCGTGTTTATCGATCCTTCTTGTTGACTTATTTTTTTGGCATCGTTGTCTATTAGGATGAATTATTAATTTAATGATTTTGGTTACACCGTTAAAACTCTATTTTTAGACTTAATCTCTATTCACGCATAAGTCAATGATGTATCCTCGTGATCATTAAGACAAAATAAAATATAAGAGATACCAAGTAGGAATAAGGGAGTTTAGGTGTGTAATTAACACTCATGAGATGTGATCGTGTTGCTAACTTATAATAACAATGATCTCGTTACACGCTTAGCATGGAATTGGGTGAAAATCGAGGACGACGAAATTATTTCTAACGAAGCATTCACGTGTTCTTGTTCTATGATCCCAAAAGTCACTTAATCGTGATGAAAACAATACATTATGTCTAAAACACGTGTAGTAGTTTATTTAAAATTATGTCTTCAATAAATGTCATCATAAAATGAATTTTGGAAGTGCTATGATACTTAATTCTAGCATTGCGTGGGGACACGGCAATGGTTTAGTATGGGGGAGTGATGAGACTGTATTTATACATAGTCTCATCATCCAAATCGGGCTTAAAACGCTTAAAATATCGTCAAAATACCCAAAAATATGCCTGTGTTTGTTCATTGTGTATTTCAGGTACGGATATCGTGAATTCACCAAAAGATTACAAGAATCAAGCAAAAACGAACACGGGAAACGAAGCCGCACAAAGAACCAGACCCGAATCATGAATTTCCTTTGAAGTCCTTGAAGTTTGAAGAATTGGCAATAATGGTCCCTCAACTTTTGAAGACTTGTCACCTTAGACCCTTGTAAATCTCTATTATTACAAGATTGGTCCTTAAGTTTCAAGAAAATACCATCATTGGTCCTTACAGAATGCACAATATGCATGAATGGTCCTTGGAAAAGTTTTACAAAAGATTATGTGGTCAAAGTGTGAAAACACAAAGTATACATATGAAGGAATTGGAGTTGTGGGCTGATAAAAGTTATTTGACAAGAATAAAGAAATTCAGGGACCAAAATCATCAAACACACAAACTTCCCTCACCCACTCATAGGTCGCCACGTCACCTCCCAGCCAACCACAACCAAACACGTCACAACCCACTCACTGCTTTTATAAAGCAGTTTTTTAATCTGTTTAAAACTCTAAAATTACGTGGGAAACACTTTTTACTAACCTAAACTCAATTAAAACCTTTCCCTAACCCATGTTAATCCCCCATAAACCCTAGTCTCGAATCCTACTATAATCAAAGGGGTTTCCCTTGAATCGCTCCAGTTCACTAATTGATCATCATTTAATCCTAAACCCACCTAAAAATTTGACCCCACTTCATCCCATGTGAACGCACCCACTTCCCCTGACCCATCACCATCTCACAAAACCCCAAAACCCCGACCAAATCGAAGGCTCAAAGCTAATCCTTGGTCCCTACTCATGGATGGATAGTCCTGATGAAGTATTACTGATGACAAACCACATGGTCTTCCTGAAAAATCACTAGCTCAAGTTTTGACCAAAGGAATCATTCAAATTGAAGGGCAGAAAAGGAAATGCATAGTTTAGGGTTTACTTACTTATGTATAATCTAGAACAATCTATTCAGTAGTATAAAAGCATATCCGACTTGTGGATTTTGCTTGTTCCAGATTTTTGAAGTTGTAAAATTTTTATTTATCAAATAGTTAAAGTTTATTTAAAAAGTATTGCAATTTCACTATCTGAGTTCCTTTTAATGTTTCTGTAGTGTAGAATTTATTTTTCATGAAAATCAGTTACAAGTTTATCAAATAGAATTTTTTGTTCAAGAATTTTTCTGATAAAAATTTATTTGAGATCCAAACCAGTGCAGCTTGTGTTCAGGGTTGTTTGACAATCAACCCTATCCATAGGGTGTGTTGGTTTGTTTGTGGTTTAAAGTTCCATTTTGCTAAGGAATTTTCAAAAGTAATTTAATCATATTGTTATTTTTTTTGTGCTAACAGCTTCATAATCCCTAAACAGCACAAGCTAGTTGACAACTAGCTTGAGTTTTTTTTGAGCTCTTGGAGTTTTCCAGTGTTTTATCCTTGACAGGTGTTGAATACATTTTGTCATCTTTTCTCTTCTTTGAAGTTGAAGACATTTTTTTTGGTGACTGTTGTAGCCCCACACATATCATCATCACAGCTTCTTCACTTTCACAAGCCATTTGAGAACTTAGCTGGTGGAATCCAGAAACTTGATTCGACTTAACTGAAGTCAAACAAGGTACCTGTGAACTCCCTTGGTTTTCAGAAAACTTGACTGTGTGATTTGTGGAATGATTGTTTAGGGAGTTTTGATTCTAGTTCTCTTTTTGTTGTTTATGTTTGGTCACATGTTTAGGTTTCCTGATTGAGTTTAAGTAGTGTTTAGCCTTTGTTCTCTTTGAAAATCTTCACTCAGCAGATATTAGGGGGTGTTTGGATTCTTGATTTATCAGCCTTGAGTGACATAAGTAAGGGTAAACTCAGCTCTAACACACTTAAACAGATAAAGTAGATTATAGTATTGGTTCACTTTGAAGTTTGGTAGGATAGAAAGCAAATTTCCATGATAGTATGAAGTCTAAAATATGTTATATAGATCAGTAAGGCTAATCAAGGTTGTTCTAGTGATTTTAAGTTACAAAAGTTGTTAATCAGTTAGAGTTAGGTTAGGTTTAAAGTTATATGATAGAGGTCTGAGGTTTGGTTGGTTTAGGACCAAGTTATTTTAGTTAGAATCTCATCCATTTGCACAATAGTTCAACTATAGAACCACCAGACCTGTTCTTTTTCTGTGAACAGTAACCCATTTTACCCTCTCTTGTGTGATTTTTGTGTTGTAGTTGTGTGATTTCTTGCATAAATTGACTCCCCACACTTCTATGAGTGTAGGGGTGCCCTTGTATCCAAGCAAAACAAAAAATCCAACAAGTTACAAGCTTAAAATCTCCCAGACCTCATTTTTGTACTGTCAGTGGGAACTAAGTTCCCACTGCTAGTATTAGAGTTTCCCCAGCTGTGCTACTGGACAAAAGTTCTTGAGGTGTCACTTTCAGAAACCAAATATTTTGTCTTTAGTGAACTAAAATAGGTTTTAGGCTTTCAAATCTTTTTCATTATTTTTCTTATTTTATTTTTGATTTTTCAGTATAATTTATTTTCCAGTTACTGTTCATTAAGTAATTTTTAGATTAAAATGTTAATTTAATTAACTTTTTAATTACTGTTTTTGGCATTTAGTGTAAAAATTATTATTTTTCAGTTTTAAAAATTTTGTTAGACTTAGAAAAATATTTTAAGGTTTTTAGTTTAAAAATATTTCACTGTTCACTGTTTTAATTAATTTTTAGAATTAAATTAGCTTAATTAGGGTTTAATTATAAACTGTTTTGTCTTTTAGTGAAAAATTTTACATTTTTCAAACTTTTTTAATTTCCTACTGTTCATTAGTATAAATTAGGATTTTTAAAATTGTCAAATCATTTTTGCCATTATTTTATTATTTTTTATGATTATTTTAATTTAAAAATAGTTTTTAGTCATTTAAAAATAGAAAAATAGTTTTGAAAATTTAGGAAAAATACTTTTTAGTCTTTAAATAATATATGTAAATTATTAGTTCAATAAAATAATATTTTGGACATTTTGTTAATTATATTTAATTTTAGGGCTTTAATTAGCATTTAAAATTGAATATTTAATTAATAAAAGGTTTTAAAATATAGTTGTTGGATTTTTATTCTTATTTATATTATTTAAGACTTAGTTTAATATTTTAATTAATTTTTAGGTTTCAGTTTTAATTTCGTCGCGTTTTACGTAATTACGTCATCGTTTTACGTCAACGTCGTAGTTTAATCATAGTCGTAGCTCGTCTTTACGTTTTCTCTTCTCAACCAAAAACGTCACTAATCCAAACTTGATTTCATATATATTGGCACATTAATACACACACCTCCTTTGAGAACGAACCAGCATTTATTCGACTTGTCGGTTTTCCTAAATCGTTGAGTTTAATACTTGCCCATTATACGTTGTTTTCCTATACGCGTATTTCTACACCTATCAGCTACATAATAGAATAGACGTGTATAAGTTATCTAATTAACCTATACTTAACTGATTATTAACTACTTGACATTTTCTTAACTTGTTTTACTTGTTCTTATATTGACTTAAATGTTCTTACCTGTATTATTGATTCATGTTAAAGCATGTATTTTGATTAGTATAATTCATGTTCTTATAAATTAATAAGCATTAAATATGTATAATTCATGGTCATATAATAAAGTTTATTAAATAAATACTTAAGCTAAAATGATAATTATTAATTATTAATAAAATGCATGGTTTATATTTGGGATTATTAACTAATAATAAATAAACCTACGTTAATAAACGTTACTCAAACTTGATAATTACATAACTAAATTAAACATAATTATTAATTTAATCACGCAAACAAATACTTAGGTTAAGTTAGTTAATTAAATATAACCTGCATAAATAATTTAATTATATCACGTAATTAATAATTAATTTAGTCTTGACTATTTAACATAATCCTATGTACCCGAGCCTACCGAGACACCCATGTCTCGGTCGCACAAAACAAACAAACTAGTAAAATAACCTAAAAACAGTGATGTCCCATATATCCATTTTTAGTTCTGTCCAACATACACCCCAGTTCTGTCCAATATCTTGTTAAAACAGTATTGTCCAATATCCTGAACCGCAGTGCTGTCCAAGATACGTCCAGCCTAGTACTAGTTCCTGTTGTTTGTTATTAGTACCCACTGTTTTAACACATACACCTGCTGCTTGTTTATTTTACCCACTGGATCATTGTTTTTCCTGCTGTTTGTTCACTCTACCCACTGTTATCTAGTAATCTACCCCTGCCTGTGTATAATTAACCATTGAGACCTAACAGGTCTCGGTTCCCACTGCTAATAAACTAATTTCCCCTATTTGGGGATTTAGGGTTGCTACTGATTGGCCTAAAACACCCTTGCTGGTGGCATTAAACCCCCACCGAGACCATAGAATGGTCTTGGTTTGCGTGTAGGCTGAAAAATACAAACAACCACCTTAAATCTTGATAAACCCTACGTTTGTAACATATTAATACTTGCTTACTGATTTCTTGATTAATTAATCAACTTAAACAAAAGAACCAAGGATTTAACGTCACTTAAAATGTGTTTTAGGTTTTAGAACAATCAATAAGAATCTAACCTGGTTCCCTGATTAACTCGCGATTGTTGTTCCTGCTTTCTTGGGAGAAGTCAACAGCCAAAAGAAAAGAAAAAAAAGAATGATTAAATTTTTTTTCTGTTTAGGGTTTTATTTGATTTACGTTTGTTTAATATAAATATGTACTCCATCCGTATTTTCTTTCCTAGTCGGTTTGGGAGCAGTATGGGCTTTGGCCCATTCTTGGCCCTCTTCCACCATCCAAACAATTAACCCCTTACACTTTGTTTTTATTTATTTCGTGACTTGTTAATGTTATGTGTATTCGTGTTTCTAAATGTCATAAATGTTTCTCGTTATCAATATATAAATTATACGTAAACATTAATTACGTAATTACATATCGTTTTTAATTAACATACTATATATACATAATAATATTCGTGGCTCGTGTAGTATATTAATTATTCGAATAGTCTAGTTTTCTACGTGATTTCCTGTAATTAACGTACTAAGATATATTTAAAGAGCGTTTTACAAAGGAAATGGGGAGAAATCTGCTCAAAACTTGGAATGAAAAGAAAATGAGAGATGGAGGACTGATTATGGCAAGACATACAAACTTCTACCACCAATCAATATCCACCACCTCACCAATACCTCCACATTACCCCTGCCACCTAAGTACCCCACTAACCCGTTTTTAAACTTTATTGAGTATATTTATATGGCGGGTAACACTTTATTAAGCCCTAACCTAAATCAAAACCACCCTAATCCCCAGCCATGAACTCATAAACCCTAAACTCCAATCCAACTCAAAACAAAGGGGTTTATCCCCTAATCCTCCAAATCAATAATTTGACTCATCCTCACCTAAACCCACCAACAAAATCAACTCCCCCGTGACTCCCTGGCCCCCACTCATGCTCCCCTGCTTAACCAAAAATGGAAAAAGAGAATCAAGCCAGAAAATCAACGGTCCAAGCAAACTACTTGCTCCCAAAGGATTTAAATCAACGTCCAGGATCATAATACACAGTTGGACTTCATCAGACTCACATGTGAACCAACTTTTGACCATTTTCAAGATTTCAGTCCAAGGGCTTTTTAGGAATTGCATTATTAGGGTTTTGTTTATTCTAGTAGATTCTATGAACTACTATAAAGAGAGAACTCAGATTGTGAGTCTCCTCTTGTTCCAGATTCTTATTTTGTAAACTTTTTAAAATGAATATTTAAAGTGTTTTATTAACCTTTCAAAATATTATATGTGTTATATTTCTACTTTATGTTTTTAGTGTAAATCATTTATTTTCTTGCAAAATTTATTTTAGTTTATCAAAAGCAAATTTTTCTTGTTCAAGGAATTTTGGCAAAAAAATCTGTTTTTGAAGACCCACAAGCCATAAGCTTTGGATAAGCTAGACTGACAATCTAGCTTGAACAAAAGCTCATAACTTGTGTTACATTTTCAGTTGGTACTCAAAAGTTTGGTTTCCAAAGAGTTTCAAAGTGGTTTACTCCTTTCTTCTATTTTCTGGATATTCACTGTTCCAAAAGCTTATACACAAGCTTGCTTGACAAACAAGCTTGTGCATAAGGGTTTGGTGACTTCACTTGTTGTTTGCTGTTGATTTTGTGCAGGTACCAAAAAGAAGCCATAAGCCAAAGGATTGTTGTAGTCCTTTGGCTTGGACTGTTGTAGTCCATTTCCCATTCTCACTTGCACTCTAATCATAAGCCATAAGCTCCATTAAAGCTAACATGGAGATGGGTTTTCAGCCATAGTGGGGCCCGGATGTGGGTCCCACAAGGTAAACCCCTAGGCTTGAACCCTCTTGTTATTTGAATGACATGCTTATGTGATTTGGTGTGAAAGTTGTTCAAATGCTTGTTTAGGTGTATGTTTATGTTTGTTAATGGTTTGATGTATGATTAGAGTAAAGTATAATCAATATTGAGTGTTCTTGTTTAAAAAGTCTTTGTTAACTTTGTTCATCAGTTTGTTAGGGGTGTTTGAATCTATGGGTAGAACACACTAGGAGTGACACCTAGGGTCTATAAAGGGTCTAGACACACTCATATAGTTTAGCATCACTGGTTTGTGCTTTTGGTTTTGAATTGTTAGTGTAAAAAATTAAAGTTAGTAGGTTCAAGTTATAAACAGTCACACTCATCAGTTAGGCCAATTTTTTCTTGATCTTGTGTTTTAATTGTCTAAACTTTGTTCAATGATAGAACTAGTAGTCATCTAGGGTTGCATGTAGTTAATTTGTGGTTTACTTGAGTGTAGTCCAAGTTCTGTTGGTTTGAATTTCATTTGTTGACCAAATAGATCAGCAAAACTTGCCAATACCACTTTTTGAGATACTGTGACTGTGTGCATCGATTTGTGTGCCTTTTTGTGTTATACTTGCTTATTTTTTTGCTTCATATTGACTCCCCACACTCCAATGAGTGTGGGGTGCCTTGTATGTCCAAAAATATCCATTAAACAAGCTCAAAATCGTCCTTGTCACTTTTCTGAGGTTCATCAGTGGGAAAGAGTTCCCACTGATAGAGTAGTTGTTCCTACTGCTTAGCTAGTGGACAAAAAGGAATCAGCAAGTCATTGTCAGTTTTCTAGGTTTTTGTCTTTAGTGGCATTTTATTAGCTTTTTCTGGATTTTTCATTTTTCCCATGTTGGTTTATTTAATTTAAGATTTTTCAAAAAGTTAATTTTTATTTTTCTGATTATTTGTATTTTATAAATAATTTAAGTTTTAATTAGTTTTTAATTATTCTCATTTTGTCTTTTAGTGGTAAAAAGTTGAGTTTTTCAGTTTTTAAATTTTTCCTAGTTTTAGTAAGTTATTTATGATTTTCCAAAAAGAAATTTCATTTTTCACTTTATTTAGTTATCTTTTAGAATTAATTTAAGTTAAAATAGGTTTTTAATTACACTGTTTTTGTCTTATTAGGCTTAAAATTACATTTTTCAAACTTTTTCATTTTTCTACTGTTTAACATCATAACTTAGGATTTTTTGAAAAGAAAAATTAATTTTCTCATTAATTGTTATTTTTTATGATTATTTTAGTTTAAAAGTGTTTTTAGCATTTAAAAAATAGAAAAATAGTTTTAAAAATTTTGGAAATATACTTTTTAGTGTTTAAATAATATAAGTAAGACATTTATTTGATAAAATAATATTTTGGGATTTTTGTTAATTATATTTAATTTTAGGGCTTTAATTAGCATTTAAAATTAAATATTTAACTAATAAAAAGTTTTAAAATTTATTTATTGAATTTTTATTCTTATTTATATTATTTTAGACTTAGTTTTAATTTTTTTAGTTTGTTTTTAGCATAAAATTTTTAATTTCGTCGCGTTTTACGTTTTTACGTTTACGTTCTACGTCGTAGTTTAATCGTAGTGTAACTCGTGTTTTAATTTTCTCTCTTTAAACCCAAAAACGACACTAATCCAAACATTTTTTTATATAATTGGCCTAACACAATACACCTCCTTCGAGAATGAACTTGTACTTTTCGTCTTTACGGTTTTCCTAAACCGTATCGATTAATACTTGCCCGCTTTATACTTGTTTTTCCGAAAACTTGTATATTTTACCTACAATCAATAGTAAAGAACGTAATAGGTCATCTTTGTCACAAAAGCACAAGATGAATACTATCAAGGATAGATTGAAGATCTCCAGCACTCGAAGTCAAATGACAAAGGCTCAAGATAAAGATCACAAAAGCATGAAGGAACAAAGCCGTTACAAACAAGATCAGGACCAAGATACAAGACCAAAGAAGGAAAATCACCTCCACAAGAATGTATTCACTCAATAATCTTATGTATTTAAAGATGACTGATACATTGCACTAGTACAAAAATGGGTTTTCGTTCACACATACCGAATTTCGTGTAGTCACAAATATTTTTTTTGTGTGACTGAATTCGCCAGTCATAAATAAACAGTCACACTTGAAGTCAGTTTGCACGACCATTTCGTATTTTGTTTGTCACGCATATGAATATTTACGTGACTAGGGCTAACAAATGCGTTTTGGATGAGTCGTTAGTCACTTAATAATTTGAGAGTGTTACCGAATCAAAGTCTGGTTCAAGTAGTAGTCACATTATACGTATACATGTGTGACAAATATTTGTCATACACATACTGAATGTGACCAAAAATCATATATGGTCACATAGACTTATTTTACAAGTGAAAAATTGATAAACAAGGTTGTCACACACATTATCTTAATGTGACTAGTATATGTTGTTAAATGTTAACCACACATAAACTTTGTGTGTGTGGCAAATTGAAAGTAGGTATTGAAACATTTGCCACTATATTTATTTAAATGTGACAAATCTTTTACAATTACTTGAAGACTATGATCAAATATAATACATGATCATATTAAATCGTCAAACAATTATGTGACTATATGTTTGCCAATAGTCACAACATTTGAGAAATGTGTATCTAAATTATACTTATGGTCACATTATAATGGGATTATCTATGACCAACACATTGAAAACGTCACACAGTAAAATATTCATGTGACAAATGTTTATAACCAAATGTAATCTCACTTTTCACTAATGTTAATATTAGTCACATATTTAGAACCAAATATGTTCATGTGGCAAACTAGTTAAGTGTGTTAGTGTTTGAATGGAAGGTCTAGGGTTCGAGTCCTAGACCTTGTTTTTTGCTATTTTTTTAAAACACAATAAACCCTAAAATCACAGAAAGCACACACTTTCTACACGCCCAATGAGAATGCTAATTTTTGGAACTTCACAAAAACTAATTACATGCATGAATATGCACTAGATGTTGGCATGTAGGCTGCTGACTCTTTGTGTTCCATCCTTGGTTATATAAACAAGGATTAAGTAATGAAATTAATCATAACAAAAACACAACAAACACTTAATTATCAGCATTTTAAGAATCAAAAAATGGCTTCTTCATCAAAAAGAACATTTTCTGATGCTTTGGAAGATACCAGTGCAGTTCCTAACTAGTTTGTATCATTATTTATTTTATTAATGTTATATCTTTGTTATCATTTAGTACTAATAATCTTATATGTTCTTTTCAGGAAACCTTGTGTGGTGCCAAAGTAAAAGCTAATGCAGATGGAGATTTCCCTGTTGATTGTCCTTACAATAATCCATATGAAGAGTATGATTGCTATGTTGAGGAAGCTTATGAACAGCGACAATGGAAGCTGGAAGAAGAAGAGAATGCCCGACTGGAACAACAACGCTAGAGGGAGGAAGCTGCTTCCTTAAGAAGGAGGCAACAGGAGCAAGAACAACGCGAGAGGGAGGAAGCTGCTTCCTTTAGAAGGAGGCAAGAGGAACAGAGACAGAGGGAGGAAGCGTATAGGAGGCAACTGGAGGAAGAAGGTCAAATCATTGATGATGGTGTTTATTTTTCTGAGCATGAAATTGAAGAAGACGAGACGAGTTCAAAGAGGCTTTAGATTATGATGAACTTCATTTGGCTTTTGATCGTGAAAAGTCTCCAATGTTTGATTAGTTAGAGAAACAAAATGTTTGTTTTTATTTAAAAACTATAATCCTTTAGTATTATTAAATTGAATTTATGTTTGATCAGTTTTCACCTTGTCTTATTTTTATTTTACTTCAGTCATTTCAAACTTTTCATTTTCAGTTTGATTAATAATTTGGCACATTGTTTGAACAAATTAGTTGTTTATGGGAAATTAGACATGAATATGAATAAATACTTGGGAGGACTAGTGAAAATAGATTAAAAAGATAAAAAATCTTAACTTGTGCTTGACTAGATAATGATTAAAAACAAAATAAGCTGAAACAAGCCGCTTTTAAAGAAAATACTCAATATTAGCTTAATTCTGAGTGAAGAATGGCCTAGCAGTATTGTTACAAACATATGCTCAGAAGATTAAGGCAAGAGCCTAACAACTTTCTATCCAATTGGAGAATAATTGCAGATGTAATAGCAAAAACTTAAAAGCACCTTAGAGTTAAGCTAATTCGAAAACATAAACTGCTCAAAGCTTAATTAGTTTTGCGGGAGAATTAGGGGGAGAATGGGTTATAAGATCCACCGAAGTGGAAAGCCTTAACCGGATGTGTAACAGGTAACTTTGACACAAAAATCTTGGATATATGTGTTATGCATCTAGGATTATACAAGTCACAACATGAATAAATAAAATACAAGATGAACCATGTTTACATCCATGAAATACAAGTCTAATTTCATAATATTGATGATAATATTGTAGGTTCATACAAAATGTGAATGACAACATATTTTCATTCCAAACAATAATGGATACACCCATCCATGCAGATTAGTGTTTAAAATTGTTTACATAAACTATACATACACTTAACTGAAATAGTCTAAAGAAGATTCATCAGAAACATCCATAAAACAGAGATAACAAGTTCTTCCATAGCCTACCCCCTACAGGTTCCTCCATAGCCTACCCCTTCTTCCTTTTTCCTAGCTTTGTTTCAAATTCTTTCAATTTTTTTATGACAAGGCAGGAAACATACTGCATTTCTGATAGGTGGGGGCCTTTCTGTTGTAGAAAAAGGAGACCGAGAAGATGACTCTGTTTTTGGTGTACATCCCTTGCTAAGCCTTGGACTGACTATCTGTTTGGATGATCCACTCGCCTTGCCTGCAGTCTGACTGGATGAGCCAATAGCTTTGCCTTTCTTCTTGGACGGTGAATTATTCTCTCCCCAATTCTCGTTCGAACTACAATCATCTGCATAGGTGCTGGAATACTTGGAAGGTTCATCCTGGTCATCATGAAATGGGTGCTAGAAGTCTTTAGTGTTCACATTATCAAAGCTTTCATCTAATGACAACAAATCTTCCTCAGAGCTTTCAAAGCTTTCATCTGATGATAGCGTATCTTCTTTAGAGCTTTTAGAAGAATCAATATGATAACATCTGTAAATTACAAGACAGATTTTAATAAATTCATATACTAACGGCCACCCAGATACTCAAAACAATAAAACATTCATATACAAAATTATTATAGGTTAAAAGTTAATATACTAACCTCCCTGCAACAGTCTCTGTTTGAAATGTTGGGATTCCCTTTCCAGCTATTCCACCCTATTATGTAGGTTAAAAAAAGCAGCTGTGGTATCAGTTTCCATTGAACCGTTTCCTTTTTCTTTGTTTTTCAAGTCAGCTCCTGTATCTACATACCATAATACCGCATAAGTTAACTACAAACACATAATCACATGTCTGCTATAAAGTTTAGCAGCTGCACATAAACGACATCTTAAGCCCGTTTGCTCTTCAAGGTAGATATCTCCATGATTCCTCTATCTCTTGAACATGTTCATCTTCGTGACCAATATATGAATCCAATATGGACCTACTTCTTTTTCGTCTATCCTTTTTTTATGTAAGTAGCTCAAAATTTGACATTCGCATTCGA
Source organism: Glebionis coronaria (assembly GCA_025667525.1). Taxonomy (NCBI): domain Eukaryota; kingdom Viridiplantae; phylum Streptophyta; class Magnoliopsida; order Asterales; family Asteraceae; genus Glebionis; species Glebionis coronaria. The sequence continues at coordinate 166,076,644 of CM046882.1, read as the reverse complement.
TCTTTGATTGATATAAATATCATCAATACCCATGAAAAAGCGAATATGAGTGCCAAAGTAAGAGGTCCTTTACTAAAAAGGCTAAACAAAAAGATGTTAATGCATACTGAATTCACATATTGGGCACGAAGATGATGATTTTCACGAGAAAGAGGAATCATGGCGATATTTACCTCGAAGAGGAAACGGGCTTGAGATGTCGTCTATGTGGAGCTGTAATACTTTATAGCATACATGTGATACCGAAGGTAGTGAATAACTATATTTCTCTAAAGGTTAAAATTTAGTTTACTTACCTCCCTGTAACTGTGTTTGTTTAAGAAGTTTGAATTCCCTTTCAAGCTTTTCCACTCTATTATCTAGATTAAAAGGATCAAATGCTTTATCAGCTTCTGTTGATCCCTTGCCTTTTTCTTTTTTCTTTAAGTTAGCTCTTGTATCTGCAGCATATAACCAACATATAAACAACATAGTAACTGAACCAATGCAGCTGTGAAAACGTATAGACTTCCTGGCCAACATTTTTGAATCTAAGATGGCATTGACAGAACAACCTACATATTTTCGTTTACCCTTTTTTATGTAAGCCCCTCTTACTATGGCCGTCGCATTATCTTTTTCATGGGCATCACTACCATCAACTAAGGTCTTTATTGAGCGACCCTTTTCCTTTTAGTTGATTGGTCGAAGGATTTCCCTCCCATTTGTAAATTTTGGCGCTTATTTCGGCATCAAATTATCCGAGTCGTCACTCTGAACACGCTCACTCTCACTTTGAGTTTCAATATCGAAATATAATCCACACATGGATCAATCCATATACTAAATGCATGATATAAACCACACAAGTCTGTATCTAGATACTCAACTAGAAAGTGTATTCGGATACTGAAACTGAAACTGAAAAGTGAGAGCATTCATAGTGGTGACTCTGATAACTTGCTACCCCGTGAAGCCCCAAAAGTGGGAACTGGGAATGAAAACATTCGACCAATCAACAGAAAATAAAAGGGTCTTTTATTAAAGACCGTAGTTGATGTTAACAAGGACCATGAAAAAGGGAAATGACACGGCCATAGTAAGAGGTACTTACATAAAAAAGGGTAAAAGAAAAGATGTACGTTTTTCTATCGATGCCATCTTAGATTCAAAAAAGTTGGCCAGGAAGTCTATACGTTTTCACATCAAGATAATCAAACCTAATCTCAACTCAAATGTTTTAGGTTTCAAGTATAACCAACCCCTTTTTTAAAAATTTATGGTGTGTTTTTTAGCTTATATAATGGGCTTATATAAGCCATTTTTTGCTTATATAAGCCTATGTTTAATAAACTTATAAGCCCATGGCTTATATAAACTTAAGTTAACATGAGGGTAAAATGGTAAATATGTTATATAAGCCCAAACCTTCCTAAAAAGGCCACATTTTTATGGCTTATCATAACACCCATACATAAGTTTATAAGCCCACTAATATAAGCTTAGCCAAACACTTGGTTTGAGCTTATAAGCTTATATAAGCTAATAAGCTTATAAGCCCATTATATAAGCTAAACCAAACACCCCCTTATCTCCTGTATCTACATCATCGTATAACCAACAGAATACTGGAACCATTTACATTTTTACTAATCTTAAAACTTTACATAGTAAACACTAACTATTGATCCATCTAATGCCTTTCTGACAAACATATAAACATAAAACGGCACAAAATTGACCTTTAGTATGTGACTTCGTAGCTTCATCAACCTTCATAGCTTCATCAACCTTCGTAGCCTCATCTGCCTTGTCACCTATATAACAAATATTAAAATAGAATCAATTATTGGTATTTTCATAACATGCAACATCATCAAAACAAAAACAAATCATCAAAACTTCAATAATATTGTTGCAAAGTAAAAACCCTAACCTTGTTTTGATTTTCCTTTAGTCCATTTTTTAAACTCTAACTGCATCAAGTCTTTAATAATAGTGTCAGCAATCGGATCATCATATCTCCAGTTGGTTCCATACTTATCAATCACATAATCAATCATCTCAGCATTGATCTTAAAATCAATATCCATCTGGTCACTTAGGTTTGATTTATCAAGGTTTGAAGATTTGTTATTGTTTGTGTCTGGGTGGGTGGGTGGTTGATTCATTATTTGACCTCCGGATATTGAATGTGTGTATGTGTGTGTGTGTGAGTGTGTTATTAGTGGACGGGGTACCTGATAACGCTCAAATCTAACATGTATTAATAAGCGTTATCTTCACTATTGGTGTATTATTTGTGGTAATAAACGGACTTTTATTACTAATATTGTGCAAAGTTCGGTTATTGTGTTTTGTAGGAAGAAAGGACGAAGAAACGTGAATAAAGGAATAAAAAGCGCGAATTGAAGAAGAAGGAATAAACGAAGCATGAAAACATAAGATTTCGTGTGAAGAATAAAAGATGATGAAGGAGTTTTGGGAAGTTTAGAAGAAAGAAAATAAAGAAGAAGGACTAGAGGGAAAAGTATGGAAAATGGCTGAGTTGCCACCAGCAACACTTAGCTTGCCTCCATCAAACCAACCTTCATTTGCCACCAACATCAAAGTAGCATTCAGTTGCCACCAGCAAGCAAGTCCGTGCCACCGGTAAATCCACCATCAGTTGCCACCAGCATGTTGTTAGTCAAGTCTAGCAAGAGTCACTCATAAACTCCCACCATCAATGAGAGGCTTCTCATTTTCCTCCAATTAACATTCCCTGGAGTTTATTTCCTCCTCTCTAAGCATAATCATGTATAAATTAGACCTTAGGTCATTTGTTTTAGTGTGCTTCATCCATTGATCATTCTAACCCTTGACAAAGGTTAGAATCACCAAACTTATAAAACTCAAAAGACAATAAACCTCTGTTAATTCTCAAAGGGAGGACGAATTTCGTGAAGGAGAGATTCGGGTGGAGGAACATTGATCAATTGGAGGCTTGGAATTGCTACAAATTCTGTTTTTGTTATTTCTTGTTTTTGGAAGAACTATTGGTAAATTCTTGTACTTGGATTAATCTTCATTATAATTTAAGTGCTATTGAATGTTTGAGAAAGTTATGAATTGTGTTGAAATGTGTTTACATTCCGAGTAGTGTGATATACTTGTGTGATGAACATGAATTCTAAAGGGGAGTTTGGTTTTATGAACAAGAGAATGTAAATGGGTTTTTATGGTTGATAATTCTTGAAAAATGTTTTTGATAACCAAATGAAATATAGCTTTCTATTGGATTTAGAGGTCGAAATAATTTCCGGTAAACTATGTTCCAAAAGATTTATGCATGAGTCAATTTGGTTTCTTGGTGATTGACACTCACCTTGACGAGTTGGTTAAAGGAATTTGTCAAAAGATTTATCTTGGGTATAGGTCGAAAGAACCCATTCAAACCAAACTTATCTCTTTATGTTTTCTAGCAAATGGTGATTATAATGAATTGGAATAGAGGATCATAGGCCGAAAGGGTTTGTCTACACCAATTTTTTAATATGAATTCTATGAAAAATACCATGGAATGGAATTTATATACTTTAGATTTGTGATTCATAGTTGCTAATACATGCAAATTATCTCTCCTACGAATGAAATGGAATTCACACAAGTATTGTTTTTAGTTATGTTTACCTTTACCATGTTAATTCTTGCGGTAGTAACGGTAGTGACAACACTATTACCTACACCACCACAACATTTTGATTATGCGCAAATCCAAAGGGACGACCTAGACTTACCCGACTTTGCTACAATAGAACGAGTATACTTGCTCGTATGCGTAGTTAAGGAATTAATAAGTCTTGTTTATAAAATTAAAACTAGGAGTTCAAGACGCGCATCAAGTTTTTGGCGCCGCTGTCGGGGATTTGTTTACTTTTCATGTTATAATCATTATAAATTAGTAGTGGTGTTAGAAATTTAGTTTTTAGTTCTAATAAAATTGAATGAGAATAGGTTTAGGATCTCATAGTTTAGATAAAATGCTTGAATAAAATGTGTTTTATGTTATTTTATGTTTGCACTAGAAATTTCATAAGAACATTCATACACATAAAATTACAAAAAGAGAATGAAAGCGATTTAGATAGTGTTTGGATTAAGCTTTATTTTGTTTAGGTTAAAATGATTTTAGTTTGTTTGATTTTGTTCCTCTAATGAAAAGCTTCAAAATGATGTTTTTATAAAAATTCAGAAAATTGTTTTGAAAAAGAAATGGTAAATCAAAAAAAAAAGTTTTTTTCCTGCATTGGAGCAGTTGCCGCCAGCAAGACATGGCTGTCGGTCGGCAACTGACCCACTGTTTCACCCATGCCGCCGGCACCACATGGTTGCCGGCCGGCAAAAGACATACTGTTTCACCTTGCCGCCGGCAACACACCCATGTCGGCCGGCAAGGTTGTCAGACCAAAAAAAAGAAAGAAATTATTTGGTTTGTTTAATTGTTTTATTAGTTTTAGGAATTTGGGTGAATGTTTATTTGTATTATTTTTGTTTTCTTTAACTAACGCTAACCCTAATGTTTGTTAACTTTGTCTTGTTAGTTTTATTCTAAAAAAAATATGAGCACACTTAGCGAAATTTCCGAGTTCTTGAATGGATTAGACGGAGAACTAAGTGACGAGTGTGACTCAAACGTCACTCATGTGGAAAAGACCCAAGAAGAGAAGGATTTGTGGGAAGCATTGCCTCACAAAAGCGTAGTAATCTGAGAAAAGGTTTTGAAAAAGCGGTCTATAAAAGGGCCGAATATCGTTTACATACCGAACCATTGATGCAATTTGCCATTCCATGCAAAGTTGAAGAGCAAAAAGCTTGGGATGCAGAATTGAATCTAACCTACCCGACAAATTACATGACGGAAGAAATGTTGGGTATGTTAGGATTCATGATCGTTGGTTACACCGAGTATGGGAGACGGGTGGTACGAAATGTGCGGGTTAATATCCATGGTTACGTGTTCTTGACAGAATTTTTTATCATAGACCACGCCGATATAGGCGAACCATCAGTGGTCTTCGGTTACAAGTTTTTGTGGGAAACAAGATGTGTAGTGGACTTCGAGCAAGGCACATTGTTGGTCAACTTGACCAACCTCAAAGGCGAAAAAGATGATTACATTGAGTTCTTGGTCGAGGATAGACCTAAAGCTGAAGATGAAAGTGAAGTGGTGAAGATGGGAAAGGCGAAAAGAAACAAAAACATGGAGGCTAGCAATTTGACTCCAAATGACTTCTTGCCAACACCGGCCGACCTAGAGGAAGGATCTCCTTCCGACTTTGTACCCAACCCATTTCCCTTAGCTTATCTAATCTCTGATATACAAAAGGAGAGGATAAGAATTATACTGAACAAAAAAGAGGAAGAACTCAAGGAATCCAAACCAATTTTGGAGGTCTTGGGAAATTATGTGAGTTACCGGAAAAAGCTCGATGAGAAAGAGATGGGAAAAGCTCGTCTAAAAGGAAAAGAATTCAATGAACATCTTAAGAAGAGAATCATTGAACACGGTTTGCCCAAGAAGATGCAAGACCCCGGGAACTTCGCCATCCTAATTCTCATAAATGGAACCGCACCGTTCGATGCATTAGCCGACACGGGGGCTAGTGTGAGTATCATGCCATATTCTATCTACCAAGACCTCGGCTTGACCAACCCGGAGCCATACTTTTCAAACCTAACCATGGCAGATAATACGCAAACCAAACCTATGGGTATGGTAAGGAACATCCGAGTACAAATTGGGTTCCAAGCATATGTCATGGATTTTCTAATTATGGACATTTCGGAAGACAAAGACCTACCCTTATTGTTGGGAAGGCCTTTTCTGAAAACGTGTGGGGCAATTATTGACTTAGGACGAGGGACAATTGCAATTAATGACGGGATTTCCGTTCACACCTATGCACTAAGACCGAGGGTGAAGCGTTGGTATTTGGACTTCGAGAGCGAGATGGAAGACGAGTGGTTGAGTTGTTTTGAAGTTGGAAGAGATGCCGATGGGTTTCCTTTGTATGGACCTTTGGGGGCACCATAACTTAATTATGATGATCCTATGGAAAAGGCTTTAGCTATTGAAGCCTACTTCAATCCTTTCAAGAACATCCTAGTTTTCAAGAAGATGACAGATTTCTTGGGATTGCTACCGGTGCAATTAAAGAACCGCGATTGGGGTCCGGATGGGGATAGTAAGTATGAAAGACTAGAAGGAGACAAGTTTTGGCATGCAAAGATCGAAATTACTACATCATGTGGAAACATGTACACACGAGCATTCAAGACGAAGCCTACCAAAAGCGAACTCTCAAAGAAGTTGAAGCCTGATGACATATTGGACATGAAACACTTCATGGATTAGAGAAGCAAGGGAATCAAAAATAAAAGCATTAAAGACAAAGGCTTGATTTTTCTTTTAATTTTCAGTTTTTACCTTAAAAACTATTTTGGTTATTTTCTTAATGACTTGGTAACTTAGACACTTTTGGTTCCTGGTAATTTTGGTTTGTTTAGTTATTTTGTTTTATTTACTTAATTTACTTTTAGGAATTTTAGATATATTGTGTAACTTTTGAAAAGTCGTTGACGGAATAACACCCGTTAAAAGAAAATATGGGAACTTAGGAAGATATAAACCCATAAGGAGGAGTTGGGTTAGTTTTTCCTAAACACCCCACATACACATAAAAAACGCAGGAGAAAGAAAGAGAGAAAAAAATGAGTTCTTGTGTTTTCTTGAAGGAATTAAGATGGCACCCAACAAGGTAATTGAATCCAACAACCATCTTTTGATTTTGATTTTCTTTGTTTCATGAATCTTGTTATGATAGATTGAATTGATTAAGCATGAATAATAGAAAATAGATTAAGATGTAGTATGAATTTAAGGAATTGGGCCATTGATAGTGTGAGGGTAGATTAATTTTGATTAGATGATGATGAACTCAAGTGGGTTTTCATCAAATTAGTTGTAAGATTGATTAGTTAGTTTAGAATGATGAACATATTGATGTTATAGGTGTAATGTTATTAGTTTTGATTTGTTTAGAAAAATAATTTCCCGAAATGGATGATGTTCATAATGTTTTGATCCATTTCGGGGATACTGAAAACCATACAAAGTGTTAATGGAGATGAAAAAAAAATAAAAAAATAAAAAAAAATTAGGAAGGGTTGCCGCCGGCAAGACTGTGATACCCCAAACACAACGTCATTTATTTGATCCTATTTTACGTATATTTTTGAAATTTTTAAGAATTTTTATCGTGGATTTATTTGATGGTTTAAGTTGAAACCAACGTTTACGGTCGTAATTTAACGTTTGACGATTTAAGAAGAACCGATAACGACTACGATACCGACGGATGCCCAAAAACTTACATTTTATTATCGATTGATCGATATTTGAGTTTTTCGAGATTTTATTTTTATTTCGTTTTAAGTCGAGTCGGAACCATATGAATATTCATTTTGGGTGCGTTTTAACCTTTGGAAAGTAATTTTTACAAATCCTGACTCCCGTGAAATTTCAAAACTGACTAGTGAATCGATTCCCGCTCTTTATTGGTGTCGTTTAAACTTTAGGCCAAAAGATTAGCCAAGTTGTCAAAAGAAACCCTCCCACCTTTTTACAAAATACAAAAACACAAAAACACACACACAAACACACACTCAAAAATCAAATCCTCTCCCCCCTCTCCCTCTTTGAAACCCACGGCCAACCCAAGGCCACCACACACCACCATTTTTTTTGGGTTTTGCTAAAATCTAATCAAAGACCACCTCCTATTTCTTCATTGTAAGTCTTCCTATCAATTAAATTCAAACATGCAACAACTTAATTTTTCCAAAAATTAAATCTTATGAACAAGTGGGTTTTGATTAAATTTTCTTGAATAAATGTTTAATTAAGGTGTTTATAAACATGGGGAAATAATTAAATTAGCTAGAATCAAAGTTTTATTTGGTGTTTTGTTCATGAAACTCACGGCCCAAATGGGTGTGTTTGGTTTCTTTGATTTTGATCTTATTTTGTTATGGGTTTATGTTGGAAATCATGTTATTGATGTTTTTGATTGGTTTAATTATATTGCATGTGTGATTTATCAAATGGGTTTTAATTAATATTGTTCATACAAGTGATTAGGGATGATTAGGATGTTTTAGATTGATGTTATCGTGATATAATAGGTCTAGGAATCAATGGAATTGATTGGAAAGACGATTTGTGATGATTTTAAAAAGGTATTTTTAGATCAGAAACTTTAAGGGTATTTTCGTGGGTTTAAGTCTAAGTCCAGGTCTATATGATGAGATATTATTGTAGATCTTTGTCTTAGCTTAGATTTGGTATAAGGTAGAGCTTCTAACTCAAAACGAGGAGGAAGTTATGCTATTTTTAATATTCGTGTACCGGGAGATGCGTATCGACACAATACGAAATTATTGTCGATATTGGGTCAAATCTCGGGGACTATAAGTTGAGTTTCAAAAATGGTCAAGGGCTGTTCTCAGGCCCTATACTTAGCATTTTGAGTCTATTTTCATAATCAAGAGTCGGATTTTCAAATGTTATTGGTTAAGATAGTCAAAATGATCTTACAAGTCGAGTGTCCAAAACTGTCCGAATTTTGTACTTCAAAGATGTGTCGGGCAGATGGTCTTAGAAGTGAAAACTTTTTATGAAATTTTGTATGGGGTTTCTACAGATTATAAGTGATTTTTACAAATTTTCTCAGATTTTTAGGAGTGGTCTAAGTGGGGTAAAACAGTCCGTACATTCGGTATGTACCGGCAGAATTGTAAAAAGAGTAATAGTTTCAATGAAGTATAAAAATGGCTCGTGTCTAGAAAATATCACTTGTATGGGTTTTTGGCGTGAGTTTATATGAACCTTGAGTGTTCTTAATTTCTTACATACAGTACTTGAAGGTACTTGAACGTGTTGATTCATTACGTGTTTATTCGTTAGGTGTTGTATTTGATTTCTCGGGGCATCCTCATCGTCGGTGATCGATTTCGTTTACGCCGTAGTTACTAATACTACCACTACTACTTAAGGTGAGTCTATAGCCTCGCTCTTTACTTATTTCAAATGATTTTACCCGCGAGGGGGATACATGCTATTTAAATAAAAATGAACATAAGTCATGAATGATTGTTGGACCCGAATGTTGCCTTTAATTGTGTTGAGTACCTAGTTGCAAAAGGCCCTAATTTCATGAACTATTAACTATTGTTTAATCCTAGTGTGGATTGAAAATAGCCGCTTATACAAATTGTAGTACTACGGGGATGACGACCCAATGCTAGCCGAGAAGCTGTACGTTGAGTAAGTTCTGCGGTAGATTATTTTTGTATAAGAGATAAGGTATAATTGCAACTGATGCCTTTAGTAGGGGCACTGGTTTCATCTGAATCACGCCGGTAATTATTACTCGGGTGACTGAGTTAACGGATTAGTGTCATGAGCTTAAACACAATTGTCATATCCTTGAATAATAGATTGTGAGTACGACAATGCTATTGAATGATCATGATTGGTTTTTAATACTTATGTTCAACTTATGATTTGATAAACCTATAGATTCGCTCAACCTTTGTGTTGACAGTTTTAAGCATGTGTTTCAGGTAACCAAGATTGATAGCAGCGGAGCATGCGAGGATGGAAGTTGTTGTGGCTTGGCGGTCTACTTGTTTTTCCACCCTTATTTAACTTAAAACTCTTTTATTATTCTGTCATGTGAGCAAAAATGTACTTTTGGGTTGAGATTCAGTGGGGACCTAACGCAAACTCTGTTTAGTATTATCTTGGGATCTGGAAAACTGCAGACTTGTATGATTTTAAAAATGTTTAAATTTATGTTTAAACTTTTACGTCTCTTTGAGTCGTTTAATATAGCTTATGTGTGATGATAACTACGTAGCACCCAAATGTTGTAGTTCTGCTGCGCATAGCATTTGTTGGGGGTGTTATAGATTGGTAATCAGAGCCATTAGTTATAGAGAACTAGGTCATTTTGAAAAATCCTAAACTATAACTTTTGGTGTCGTAAGAAATTGTCCAAGCACACAACTATCATGCATGGCTCCGGTAAGATTTCTTTAGCATTGCTTTATATTTTAGATGTATCCCTCAAACTGACATGAATTCTCTAGCATTTAGTAAGTAAATACTTTGATATATATTGAGATATATTCTTGTGTACGTTGAGTACTTATCATCGTAATTTGCAAATTCTTGTAAAGATTATCTTACATGTTGCATGTAATTGGCATACGGGCTACATTGCATTACATGGCAACACCGCGTTGTAATCCTACGTGTATGTAGGAATAATTTTATGTATAAATATGTATATACTATGGTATTTAAAGGCATTGCACGTGAAGCAATGGTCCTTGAGTGATTATCGTACATGTTATAATGTGGTTTTGTTGAGAATTCAGCCTCACCGTAAATTATCAATCTTGATAATTAATTTATTGTTCGGATAACCGAATATGAACCTCGTTTGATACTCTAGATACGTAAATAACGCTTCGTAACATATTGTATATTGACTAGATTGATCTCGATTGTCGTTATCGCACCGTGATGTGCCATTTTGGACATTTTCTTTTGAAACGTAATTTACTTACGTATTACTTTATTTCCTTTATTCCTTATGGGTTTGATATGTTAGTTGGCGTAACTATAATATAGACAAAGTATAACCAACGATGCGTACATCGTAGCGACGAATCACATGTGTGTGTTATAAAACGTGGTTGAGGCGTGTTGCCATTTAATCGTTGTTTACTATTCTACTTGAATTTAAAGATGTGTTTTAAAATAGACTAGCGTTGTGATCAATCGCGATAGCTTGGAATTTGGTTGGTTTTTGTGTTAATTTTGTGGAGTACGATTTCGAGACTCATCCGAGGCCGATAACAACATTTAGTTGACATACGTATTCTCGCTTCGTTTATTTCATTTTTGTTCTTGTTGTCTTATTATTTTAAATTTGATAGTGTATATGACGGGGTCCGGCAATTGGGTGAGTTAAGTAAGCACTAAACTTTGTTGATTGAATGGTTTAAACATAAAGTGTTTTACATATTAAATAAATGGTGAATAAAACTTTTGGATAAAAATCGACCTATGATGTGTCTTGTAACCAGTAAAATATGTGTAGAGAAGAAATGGACAAAGTGAAATTGTTTTTCCTTCAACCTTGGTTGGTATATCATAATAAGTAATTTATATTACTCGTAAAATCCTTGTTTTTATATATTAATAATTTGATACTAGAAGCTAGTGATGGATTTGTTAAGAATTTGTTTAATATAATTTGAAAAAGGAGTTTATAATAAAATTTGCGATATGACTGTTGAGTATATGTAACTTGGATTAGTATGAATTAATTTTCGGGTCAATGTAGCAAATTTTTGGCGTATCTTGTAATATAAAACATGAGTAGAAGAATTGGTCATGTATTTTGGAGCTAGAGACTTTGTAAAATTGGTTTTATTTTAAACATAATGTCATGTTATATGCATTGGTGTAAACTAGAACACGTTACTTGTTGTAGTGAATAAACTGGGATAAAATCGGAATATACACTATAAGTGAAAAATTCTAACGCTTGAGATAAATTTTTAAACATTGATGGAACGTCATTGGAAATCATTTGTTTATTTAGTTGTCGTTATAGAGAATCACTATGCATAATTCGATGATGCTTGTTTAAAATCGTTTGAAAAATCTTTTGTTTTATTCCGCTGCGAGATGTGTTAGTGTTAAAAACCGTTTGATAATGGGCTAAGGATTAAAAGTTGAATTTTCTACATTTTAGAATTACTGAAATAAGCATTTCTGATTAATTATTATATTATTATATTATTATTATTTTTGAGATTCAAGTCTCGACTATAATCAGTAATTTATCCGAGATAATACTACGTGAAACGTCTTTGACGCCTGACTCGAGTCGCGTGAACAAAATATAGCATACAAATCAGTTTTAAGGAACACATGTGTATAATAAAAAGTCAAAGGTTGATTCTTAAGAGTTAATTGGACTAGATTGAGTTATTTTGGATATTTGTATATACGTAATAAGATATGTCGTAATAACGAAAAACTTTGAGAATTCTTACTATAAACGTTTTTGGTACTTAAGATATGAACATTAATGAGATTTCGACACAAGTAGCGAGACTTTCAAACCTAATGATTTGTCGATTATGATAACCGAGTCACCGCATCTACTAATGTTAATAATTTCCGAGAGATTGAAATTTTTCTAGAAATGAAAACTTCGTAAAGATTGAAAAATGAAAGGTCTGAAATCTTTAATGGGGTAACACGAATTAAAAATGTGCAAATGTTCGGTTTTACAATCTACCAGGTAACAGTAATTAGAAAATGCAAATGGATTACCCAACAAACGAATATTTATATTATTTTCTTAAGATGTATATGTAATGTTTTGAGTCACAATGGTTCGATCGTCCGACATCCCTTCTTTGATTTTATGAGTCTGTATCTAAACTTGAGTCGTCATGTGATTGTTTATTTTAATATTGTCTATGGTATGAACCCCTTTATTATTATATCTATTTTTGGATTGCTACTTCGCTAGTACTTAATAATGAGGGTATGTCACCCGGTGTATTTTTGTCATGTACATGGATGACGTAACTTTTCTTCTTTCGGTTAATGGAACCTAAAATTCTGTATTTACTTGAATGATGCTATAAATCTTCATTAAATTGGTTATTTATTTATATTGAACAAAAGCGAGGAGACGAAGCCGCTTTACCAAATTGTAGAGATGAAAGAACTCGACCTTCCAGGTGAAATTGTTTTTATTCGACCAAGTGATTATTCTCCTCTCCCCGTTTACCCTTGGTGGAATGTGTGTGCAACTCGAGACGATGGGAATTATGATTGTTGTTCTATTTTTGACGCTTGTGCTGATATTCAATTTTTACTCCATGTATTCGTAGATCGCTGTTGTTATCCCGAGACTTTTGTCATATATTTGAAGTATTTTCGTTTCTGATGTAGTTAATTTTAGCTGGCAATTATATTGCTCGTTTACCTCGTTCGATCCCATTGGTTTTTGATTTTATTACTTGATGTGCTTGCAATGATCTTTAATCTTGAACCACCTTACCGTTATTTTGTGAATAGTCTATTTTGAAAATATGTATGAGTGTGTTAAATGGTTCATTCAATCAAATGCAAATAGTGTCGCTTTATTTATTTAATGATTTATTTATTTTCCTTATAAACAGGCAAAGCAAAAATATGTTTCCAAAGTGGACGAAAAATGTTTGATGTGTTTCTTAAAACGATAGTGACAATATTTTCCCATTTCAAATTCCATTTCAAATGATTTAATTATTTTGAAGTTTAGGTCGAAAACTTTCATAGTCATCTTCGGTGTGTCATAATAATGTTTGTGTTGTCACTCGATCCTCAATTATGCACAACTTAGCTAACTATGCATAATTTGGGAAGAGTCCTGTTTTGTTAATTATCGTTGCTTGGTCCTCAAGTATGCATGATCTAGCTAGTTATGCATAGTTTTGGAAGGGCGATGTAGTTTCAAGTCAATTGTTCATCTTTAAAACCGGTAGTGTTTTTGATAAATGTTTGGATGAAAACGCTTTTAAAAATGGTGGATCCTTATGCAAGTAATCGTATTCTCTTTGATTCCTAAAGAAAATTTTTAATTTTCGTGTGTTCTTTGAAATCTTTTCTTTTTGTTTGGCGTTGACTTAGTAAGTCACTGTGGCCGAGTAATTTTGGAAAATGTTTTATGTGTTGAATGTAACATGCGAATTTCATCGGAATCACGAGGGTGTTGATTAAATACCTAAGGGGCTCGTACCGACACTGAGAAGAAATTTTAAACAAGAATAGAAGACTGCCGAAGTAGAGGAACTCCGAGTTCGAATAACTCCGAGGGAAATAAAGAAGACTTCTCCTGCATCAAACGTATTGTACCTTATTTGTTTATTTTTTTTTTCTCTCTTCTCGTTCTTTTGATATGTTTAACGACACGCGATAAACTGTTGAAGTTTACCAACTGTGCGTCGGTAGTTGGAAGACAATTCCATTGTCGTCTTCGTTTATTTAAGTGAGGAATCCTCTTTTATTGACTCAACCATCCTTGATTATCGATGGTTAAACGATGGATAAACATAGTCGAAGTTTTTATGGTGAACCCCTGTCTTTTATGTGTTTATGTTGTATGAGATCTAGTCGAGTGATCGAAAGTTGTGAGAACTTGAGACGACATTGTCCAATGACGTCCGACCATGGAGAACACGTGCCAAGTAATATATATGTATATTTTTTTTATACTATGAACGATGATGCTTATTGAGATTTTGACCATGTTTGAGATGGAAGGTGAGATGGTGTTCTTGTATTACATAATTTTTTTTTTTGGGGTATGAAGCTATGGGTGAGCGCCCTGCGATGACATATGTATGTATTTTTCTTTCCTTATGGATATGCATCCATAGCTAGCAAGCTCGTGAACCTTCTTTAACTTGCGATTTTCTTTTAATTGGACTCATCCGAGAAATATGTCAAATATCCTTATTTTATCATGACTTGGCTGATTAGCAAGCATGAGTAAACTTGGTTGAACTTATTTACTTGGCATGGTTTGGCTATTTCGCAAACATGTCGTGATACGGCTTTATGTGCTTCATAATGGCTTTTGTGTTTGATTGGTTTGTGATGTTTTCGAGAGAGTTATGTATACGTCGAATGATTACCGTATCGATGAATTCGTTTTTGATGAAATTGGTTTGTATGTACCTAATATTGCGATAAGGTGATTTTGCACGACTAGTATTAATTACTTCGTCTTGTATATCCTGAACGTGTTCGATGGGGTTAGGTGTGACCCGTGCGATTTTATTTTGTGAGTAGTTGTTTTTATGAGATGATGAACCAAGTGAAAGGACGATTCGAAAGTTGGAAGACATGCTCCGAACGTGTGTGATTGATTTTGATAGTTGTTGAGATCGATACTTGTCGTTGGTAGTATCTTTGTACAACGACATTTACCATGGTAGCATTGAAGCTGCAGCCTTTGAGGAATTATGATGATGAAAATATAGATCGCCAGTTGGATAGAATGAAGTAGGAAAAAGTCAATTCAATGGACTTGAAATGATTCGAGAGGCTACGGAAGAGATGGTGTAAATTAAGAATCACTTGTTAACCGCGAGGAGATATGAGAAGAGACGTGTTGATAACCGTAGGAAGAAATTGGGAAATTGAAGTGGAGACCATGGAACGAGAAGTTAAGAGACTGAAGCAAGGTATAATACTCATCGTGAAGGTGTGATGGAACCCGAGACGTGAACCGAAGTCCACATTGGAATGCGAATACCTCTTTAGTAAGAATTACCCTCATCTTTCTAGTAGTACGGAGTGTGAGCATAAGAACCGGAGAGCGCCGGGACGTCGCTCCTTTAAGGAGGGGAGGATGTGATACCCCAAACACAACGTCATTTATTTAATCCTATTTTACGTATATTTTTGAAATTTTTAAGAATTTTTATCGTGGATTTATTTGACGGTTTAAGTTGAAACCAACGTTTACGGTCGTAATTTAACGTTTGACGATTTAAGAATAACCGATAACGACTACGATACCGACGGATGCCCAAAAACTTACATTTTATTATCGATTGATCGATATTTGAGTTTTTCGAGATTTTATTTTTATTTCGTTTTAAGTCGAGTCGGAACCATATGAATATTCATTTTGTGTGCGTTTTAACCTTTGGAAAGTAATTTTTACAAATCCTGACTCCCGTGAAATTTCAAAACCGACTAGTGAATCGATTCCCGCTCTTTATTGTTGTCGTTTAAACTTTAGGCCAAAAAATTAGCCAAGTTGTCAAAAGAAACCCTCCCACCTTTTTACAAAATACAAAAACACAAAAACACACACACAAACACACACTCAAAAATCAAATCCTCTCCCCCCTCTCCCTCTTTGAAACCCACGGCCAACCCAAGGCCACCACACACCACCATTTTTTTGGGGTTTTGCTAAAATCTAATCAAAGACCACCTCCTATTTCTTCATTGTAAGTCTTCCTATCAATTAAATTCAAACATGCAACAACTTAATTTTTCCAAAAATTAAATCTTATGAACAAGTGGGTTTTGATTAAATTTTCTTGAATAAATGTCTAATTAAGGTGTTTATAAACATGGGGAAATAATTAAATTAGCTAGAATCAAAGTTTTATTTGTTGTTTTGTTCATGAAACTCACGGCCTAAATGGGTGTGTTCGATTTCTTTGATTTTGATCTTATTTTGTTATGGGTTTATGTTGGTAATCATGTTATTGATGTTTTTGATTGGTTTAATTATATTGCATGTGTGATTTATCAAATGGGTTTTGATTAATATTGTTCATACAATGATTAGGGATGATTATGATGTTTTAGATTGATGTTATGGTGATATAATAGGTCTAGGAATCAATGGAATTGATTGGAAAGGCGATTTGTGATGATTTTAAAAAGGTATTTTTAGATCAGAAACTTTAAGGGTATTTTCGTGTGTTTAAGTCTAAGTCCAGGTCTAGATGATGAGATATTATTGTAGAGCTTTGTCTTAGCTTCGATTTGGTATAAGGTAGAGCTTCTAACTCAAAACGAGGAGGAAGTTATGCTATTTTTAATATTCGTGTACCGGGAGATGCGTATCGACACAATACGAAATTGTTGTCGATATTGGGTCAAATCTCGGGAACTATAAGTTGAGTTTCAAAAATGGTCAAAGGCTGTTCTCAGGCCCTAAACTTAGAATTTTGAGTCTATTTTCATAATCAAGAGTCAGATTTGCAAATGGTATTGGTTAAGATGGTCAAAATGATCTTACAAGTCGAGTGTGCAAAACTGTCCGAATTTTGTACTTCAAAGATGTGTCGGGAAGAAGGTCTTAGAAGTGAAAACTTTTTATGAAATTTGGTATGGGGTTTCTACAGATTATAAGTGATTTTTAAAAATTTTCTCAGATTTTTAGGAGTGGTCTAAGTGGGGTAAAACAGTCCGTACATTCGGTATGTACCGGCAGAATTGTAAAAAGAGTAATAGTTTCAATGAAGTATAAAAATGGCTCGTGTCTAGTAAATATCACTTGTATGGGTTTTTGGCGTGAGTTTATATGAACCTTGAGTGTTCTTAATTTTGTACATACAGTACTTGAAGGTACTTGAATGTGTTGTGTTGGAAATACGTTTTACGTATTTATGAAGGATCGGTCGCTCCAACGATAATTATGTAATGGGCTCGTGGTCCACTTAGTAATGTATAGTCCATATAGCCCACATGTAGGGTGGGCTATATATATACCCCTCCTAGCATGTTAGGAGGGGGTTGGTTAGTTCATTCATTAACATTATTCATTTTAATCTAATCACTTTCTCTCTCTACTTTTCTTCCCTCTCCTTTCTCTCTCTATACTTCATCTTCCTCCTTCCCCATTTCCACCATTAATCAATAGATCTAATCCATCCATTACCAAATCCTTAGAATCCGTAGGCCTTCAATTGGTATCAAGAGCCATGGTTGAATCTTAGGATTTGCATATTTTTTTTCTTTTGATTTGGTGGTAAAAATCCTTTCTTTTCTAATTTTTATCAATCTTTTCATCATTCAATCAACTTTTTTATCAATTTTTATAAGTTTTATCAATTTTTAAATCATCTAGTTTTATTAATTTTTTTTAAAATAATCAAGTTTTTTAATCATTTTCTTTATCAGTCATTTTCTTATCATTTTTTTTTAATCAGTTTTAATCAATTTTTCATTTTTCTGGTACTACTTTGCCTAATCATTTTTAATCAATCATTTTTTTAATCATTTTTTTAATCATTTTTTAATCAGTATTTTTTTTCAGTTTTCTTCTTCATTTTTTTTTTTCTTATCAGTCCAAAACAGTCCAAATCTGTCAAGTGTCATCAGTCCGTTTTGATCCATCCCGTTGTCAGATTTCCGTCTTTCCGATTTTTTCCGAATAGTCAAACTTTCAGCATAGACAAACTTTCCGCATAGATAAACTTTCCGGATAGAAAAAAACTTTCCGCATAGACAAAACATTCCGCATAGAAAAAACTTTCCGCATAGAAAAAAAAAACTTTCCGCATAGAAAAACATTCCGAATAAAAAAAACATTCCGAATAGAAAAATTTTCCGAATAGAAAAACTTTCCGAATAGATTTTCAGAATAGACTCCCCAGACTCGATTCTCTCACCCTCTCGACAAAGACACCACTCGAACCCAAACACCTCTCGATTGAAACTAAATCTCACACAGACCCCTCACTCCCGACTCACAAAATCATCACAACTCTCACGACTCGATTTTCAAATCAAAACCCTCACGCCTCTCGCACACCCTCCAGACTACATCACCTCTCGATCCACAAACCTCTCAGCCTCACAGACCCTCACAATACTCTCGACCAAAACCCTAACCGTCACACCCACTAACCGACACCCATCCACCCATCCAACCCACAACAGAAGACTCCATTTTTTCTAAAAACTGACTCGACAGACTGACACCAAAAAGGATTTAGACCCACTCAAACCTCGACACAGACTCAACACCCTCACCTTCGCACCCTCTCGACTCTCATACCATCCTCACCAAAGCCTCGAACACTCTCGAATCACAAACACAAACACTCTACTCAACCCTCGACTCGACAACCCTCTCGACTCCCTCAAAACCCTCACCTTTCGAACAAGACAAAACGTCTTCAACCGACACTCTCCCTCGAAACCCTAATCAAAAAACATATCAAAACCTCTTCACCCTCGAGACTGACTTCACAGACTCAACAACACAGACTCAATTCGTCTCTCAACTGACTCACTCACCACGTCTGTCACCTCTCGTATCCCACTCTCAACTCACAATCAACACTTCACAAACATCAAGATCTCAGTTTCAAAAAGAAAACCTTCATAGATCCAACACAGACTCACAAGAAGGACGCTACAGAAGAAGAGGGACTCAAAAAAACACAGTTAGAATACCTACCCGAGACCCATGCTAGGATCTTGAAGCCGAATCCTTGATATTATCTTCTCGTGTGGATTGATAATAGGGTTGGATTTGATAACATCCAATAAGTCGAATCAACGAGTTTAGTTTGTTTGTGAATCTGAAAAGGTGAGAGATTAGATTTTGTTCTCTGTTGAATTTTTTGTGGAGCAGAAAAAATCAAACGACGGAGAGTTTTTTTTGGGATAGCTTTGGTTATGAGAGATTGTGTTTATTATTTTGAGAGGAGTAGACGTTATTTACTTGGCGGATAAAACAAGAATTGAGTGGGCGGTGTTATCTATCTTTTTTGGGCCACGTGTTCTTTTCTTGACGGAGATAACTATGTTATCGTTTGACTGGGCGGAGAAAACTAGACCAAATTTTTTCTATTATTTCCTTTTTCTATTTTAGTTATTTTGTATACACGTTTTTTTTTAAAAACAGTACACCATTACGTTTTTTAGAAGATATTATGTATATTTATACATTTTAGTATCCTTATATATTTTAAAAATTAATTTTAGTTAAGGCATTAAGTATATTTACATATTTTAAAATTAATTTTTTTTAGTTTCTTTTCTGGCCGGATTTAAAGTCAAATTTACGAGTGAAAGTGACGGGATATATTTTTAGCAATTACGGATTTTTGATCGGGTTTTATTCATAATCTTTTGAGCCGATAACAATTTTTGAGCCGAGTCGTATTGTTAAAACCCGACAACAACAACAGCCACATCATTTTTCCTCGATTACCAATGGAATCGTTAAAATCAACACTTAAAGAGGGAGACTTGCATCGAATGCAAGACAAAGCTAGAGAAAGTGGTCTAAATTCATTTCAAATGCTTCAATATCATCTAGTTACTCTTTCACGGATTCAAGGAGGGAGCGAATTTGTGACAATCTTTGGTCAAGACCGTCATATATTCATGGAATCAATGTTCACCATCTTGACCCAACTCGCAGAGCAACTCCACACTGAAATTTTTAATCACTCTGCATCGGCACTTGCTTATAAGGCTCTTGTGACACAACTCACGCCTTTCCTCCAATTCAATATCATCAAGTCTGAAAGTTCGATGCTTTGCCAATCTTTTCTTCGAGATACACATACCGAGCTTCGAGTTTTTCGTGATACAATATTGAAACTCATGACCTCGATCTCGTCTTCGATTTATGAAAGATCTCGACTTCAGCAAGGGTATGATAATGGAGTGCAAGACTCTTCGATGCAAGAGGAAATTGGTCATACGATTGACAACTTGGAGCCTAACGATGGCAAGAGCATGGAATCAGGAGGACAACATGATACCAGTGGCACGTCAGGGAATGTTCACGAGATCCTTCTTGATGACACCTTGCCCGTTTATGACGAAGAGCCTGCAAACATGGTACAATGTAATGTTGTTTATGATGTATATGCTGATGACATGTCGCATATTGAGCATTCCGCACTTAATTATGACAAACATGGGATGCAGAAGAGTGATAGCAATACCACTTCTGATTCATCCGATGTGAGTCATAATGGGGGAGAAGGTGTTCAAAATGCTAAACATCATGATAATTGTCCTATAACTGCTTCATTGTCTGCTTCTGATTCCAAGATTAAAGAGCTCGAAACGATCGTAGCTCGGCAATCAAAAGATCTTGAGGATGCCAAACTTGAATTTTCTAAGAAAACGGACAAATTTGAAACATACTTTGAAAAACTTGAAAAGTCAAACGTTGTTCTTGAAAGAAAATTGGATCAAACTGTTCTAGATTCTAAAGCTGAAAAGGATAATCTTTTGAAACAAATTCAACTGCTTGAATCTAAGTTGGCATCCCAAGATAACTTGATCAAAGAAAATGAGACTTTAAAGGCCCAAGTACAGGAAAAGGTTTTTGCTATAGCTGCGTTGAAAAACGAGTTAAGGAAAAGTAAAGGACCTAGTGTGGACACTAAGCTTGAAAAACCATCAATCTTGGGGAAACCGCCTACAAATCAGTTCGTCAGACAACCGATTGTCAGACAACCTACTGCATTTAGATCCGAGCGACCACAATCCTCGAGACCGCGGTTTGCCTCCCAAGTTGATTTGGTTCATCTTTCTAGACCAGACACTCCAGCAACTAGGCCCTATGTGATCACTCCAGCTTTAGCAAGACCAAATCATATGATTGCCTCTAGTTTCCCTAAAAATACCAAGACCACGTCTAGAACTAGTTCAAATGACGTTTGCCATAAATCTGGTCTTGGGGAAGCTAAGCAAAAGACACATGCAAGAGATAGCAATGTCCAACCTAGTCAGATGCCTTCTAGATTACCCAACACTGCTAACCCTAGCATGCCATCTTCTAGGAGCATCGATCAATCATCTAGGAATTATTCAGACATTAAATATGCTACTTGTAAAACATGTAGAAAATGTGTCTTTACGGCAAATCATGATGCTTGTGTCAAGAAATTACTTGATGAGGTGAACTCCCGTGCTAGAATTAAGTCCCAGTGGATAGCTAAAATCAAACCCTTTGGTAAAGTTTGGCGCCCCACTAGTAGAACCTTCACTCTTGTAGGAAACGAGTGCCCTTTAACTAGGATAGTCTCCGATTCTACTAAGTCTACTAGGGAGGAAACTAATAAAGATGATACTTCACTTACGCCTAAACTTAAGGTTTTCTATAAAAGGAAACGTTTGCTAGCCAAGACTAGTGAATCATCTACTCAGGTCGCCTCTGAAACAAGTAAAGCCAACTGTGAACCCCCATGTGCTTCTATAATTGATATCGCTAACCCACGTCAAAGCATGCAAATTCCTAATGAGATTGCAGGTACCAAAGTTGATGTTCCAAAAGAACGAAGCGGTCCAATCGTTGTGTACCGTTCAACTAAGGACACTCTTAGAGTTTGGTTGCTGAAGAAGAAGATATCAGAGAAACAAATGTCTCAGGGGATTCATGGTTAAGCTGCAAACAAGGACTTATAGTCACATCACAGACTATAACTCGATCATCAAAGAAAGGAAAGTTTATCGCCGATGGTAAACTTATCCTAACAACGAGAAATTAATTTTTCTCGGGCATGAGCTTATATCAAAAACATTCCAAGTTTTTAAGCTCATGCATTAAGGCTTATAGATAAATGACAGTCTATAACCCGCTCTTCAAAGGCAGGAAAGTTTATCGCTGATGATAAACTTATCCTTACAACGAGAAATTAATTTTTCTCGGGCATGAGCTAATATTAAAAACATTCGAAGTTTTTAAGCTTATGCACAATGACTTACAGTTAAATGTCAGACTGTAACTCGAACTTCAAATAAAGGAAAGTTTATTATTAATGATAAACTTATCCTCATAACGAGAAATTTAGTTTTCTCGGTCATGAGCTTGTCTTAAAACATTCGAAGTTTTAAGCTCAGAAAGGAAAGTGTATCTTTTAAATAAGAGAACTTTTCCTCATAACGAGAAATTCACCTTTCTCGGTCATGAGCTTTCCGTTAAAACAGTCAAAGTTTTCAAGCTCATGAAAACGACTTCTAAGTAAATGTCAGCTTAGGACTCGTTCTTCAGATAAAAGGAAAGTTTATCGCCGGTGATAAACTTATCCTTAACAACGGGAAGTTTACAACTTCTCGGACTTGAGCTCGTTTTATAAGATATTCAACATCTTAAGCTCAAGTAATTGGTCTTCAAAACTTTGAACACAATTTTTCGAGAATTTCTCAAAAGGTTTTTCTCAATCTTTCAAAATTGTGTGTTCAAAAATGTTTTGATAAAAAGAGCATGTCTTCTGGAATCGATAATATTTACGAACCTAGAAATGTCATTCAATAATGACACGGGGTTGTAAATAAAGTTCGAGCAGAAGTTCAAACTTTTAAAACATGCTCAAAATGGTTTGCTATTATTTCCGATAGTAACCCGCTTTTCACTTTGAAGTCAAGCATTTCACCGGAAAGCTTTGACTTCAAAATCCGAAGTTATCAACTCCTCAATCCGAAGTCCGTTGCAATTGATATCTACATTCTAGACGATGCGACTGCTCAAACGGCGACTACAGCTCTTTAAGTAGAACACGGGTCAACAATTGAGGGGGAGCAATTGTCCAGCATTCAGAATCTTTGATGCCGACAGTGCCATAGTTCACAAGTTGGTGTCAAGACAACGATATCAATTGTCCATGTGGTGTAAAGGAGAAGATAATTTCAGAAGTTACGAGGAAGACCAACATTCGTGAACAAGAACCATGTGTTTCTTTCATATGATGTTCTCCATCATTCAGGTCCAACCTCGTAAATTGCTAATATTGTGAATTCATCATCATATATTGATCTTTGCACGTGTTAAATACCTTACACTTGTGTTTAAAAGGTATTTAATTTACGTTTCAAGTACACCCTCATTAATTTGAGGGGGGAGCTTGTGTAACTCATGAAGATAATTGGATTTGCATTTTTCTTCCCAAATTTTCTTAAAAGGCTATTAAATCAATTGATATTAAAAACATCGATTGGGTTAATATTTTTAATATGGGGGAGAAAATGTGATTTAATATGGGATATGATCAATCATAAATGGTTTGACTTAACGTGTTAGCTCATCCCGACATGTGCGAAATGTTTTCGAATATTGTAGCATATGTTAAGGGGGAGCAAAATGGATTTGCACTTCAAAATGGATTTCATGGTGATTTATACTTACCCGCAACCCATTTATTTCACGACGATGAAGATTGTGGTGACATAAGGATGGTAGGATAGGTTAAAGTCCAATGATTTCTCTAGAACCGGAGGAATCTTCCCAAGGACATTCCATAGCTAGAAATAGTAGTCCTTAGGAAAGATGGAGAAAGATTATGAATGTAGCTGAATGCCGACCAAGTACTTAAGTTAGCACTGGAACAATCACAACAAGGTGCTAGTTATGACGTATTGGTAAGCATTGAATGGGTTGAAGAATGAAAAAGAATTGTAAAGATAAAGGGTGTAAAGAAAGAAGCCCTCCTTACAACCTTAGGCAGAAACCGGGTCAATTCATATGCTATTGAGATCATTTTTAATGATTCTTGATATTGAAGAAAGACATCATGGACCCAGTGATGCAATGCACAACCCTTCCCAGCTAACTCAAATATCTCTCAAAAGATATTTGTTTTAATCACACGGAGACAACACATTATCTATTGATTTATT
Organism: Glebionis coronaria; assembly: GCA_025667525.1. Taxonomy (NCBI): domain Eukaryota; kingdom Viridiplantae; phylum Streptophyta; class Magnoliopsida; order Asterales; family Asteraceae; genus Glebionis; species Glebionis coronaria. Next base: position 166,052,364 of record CM046882.1, on the reverse strand, counting down.
CACTCCGAATAAATTGGTATTGAAAAGGTGGCACTCCTCTCCAGCCTCCGATCACTAAAATCCAAAATGCACGATCGAGTCTAGAGCCATTTGAGATCATCAAATATCTCATTAAGACACACTTTCATATTTACTTGCTTCTTCACACACTGTGAAAAGTAAGAAAGTTCTTAAGAGTCCTACGCAAAATCTTCATGATCTTGCCTGAACATCCGAGTAATACGAAAGTATTTACAATGAAGATGGAAATCCTTCTTGAGCGAATATCAAAAAGCTCATGGTAGGTGACTTGTGCGATTCTTTATGAATCAAACTTGTGATAACTGGAAAGCAACAGTGGTTTAATTCTTAAATGAATTTAAACACGTTCCAGGCCTCTACGCATTATCATATGATCTTGCCAGAACACTCAGAGTGACTCTTTATTGATCACAGTGACGAGTGGAAATCCTTCTAGTGTTAACATCAAACAGCACTTGGTAGGTAACTTGCAAGATTCTTTATGAATCAAGCTCGTGACAACTGGAAAGCAACGATGGTGCGGTTCTTAATTGAACTTCACTTGTTCCAGGAACATGAATTGACGGCTTCAAATCATACGGATAATATTATCCAAATGATTCACTCTTTACGTTCGCAGTCAGCTTTGGACGGTCGAGTAAAGAGAACGGGTTTACCCGCGAAATCTTGTCAAGGAGGTTCTTTATTGAAACTACCTGTCACAAGTACGATATTTAATATCGTCCAACGGTCTTCACCGACCGGAGGTAAAATGCTACCGAATTAGAATGAAATGTTCAAGGCTATTTCATCCGTGTATATTGTTTGTTGCTAACTGTCTTATGCAGCGTAACAAGAAGGTGGCATTGCGGTGTACAATCCAGAAGAAGTCGTCACCACATGCTTATACTACATACACTTAGTACTTCAACAAATTCAAGAAAGTCTGAAGGTCGAGTCTTCCGCTGTATCAAACTCTGAAGCTTTCAAGAATTTAAAGGTATAAGTATGTGGAACATGAAGTCACGAAGAGGCAAATTTCACAAGTGATGAATGCACTAGGTCAAGGCAAGGAAACATGCTCAAGACTAAAGTCAAAGATCACATCAAGCATATTCACAAGAACAAGATCGAAGACTCAAGCATAGTATGCTAGGTTTAAGATTTTGTAAAATGGTGTGACCTCCCTTAGGGGGAGATTGTTGGAAATGTGTTTTCCCAAAGAAAGTCTCGGTCACATCATTATTAGCATAGATCACGAGCCATAGAATATTTAGAACTTTGTAACTTGGAGCGACCTCCCTTAGGGGGAGATTGTTGGAAATACGTTTTACGTATTTATGAAGGATCGGTCGCTCCAACGATAATTATGTAATGGGCTCGTGGTCCACTTAGTAATGTATAGTCCATATAGCCCACATGTAGGGTGGGCTATATATATACCCCTCCTAGCATGTTAGGAGGGGGTTGGTTAGTTCATTCATTAACATTATTCATTTTAATCTAATCACTTTCTCTCTCTACTTTTCTTCCCTCTCCTTTCTCTCTCTATACTTCATCTTCCTCCTTCCCCATTTCCACCATTAATCAATAGATCTAATCCATCCATTACCAAATCCTTAGAATCCGTAGGCCTTCATGTTGATTCATTACGTATTTATTCGTTAGGTGTTGTATTTGATTTCCCGGGGCATCCTCATCGTCGGTGATCGATTTCGTTTACGCAGTAGTTACTAATACTACCACTACTACTTAAGGTGAGTCTATAGCATCGCTCTTTACTTATTTCAAATGATTTTACCCGCGAGGGGGATACATGCTATTTAAATAAAAATGAACATAAGTCATGAATGATTGTTGGACCCGAATGTTGCCTTGAATTGTGTTGAGTACCTAGTTGCAAAAGGCCCTAATTTCATGAACTATTAACTATTGTTTAATCCTAGTGTGGATTGAAAATAGCCGCTTATACAAATTGTAGTACTACGGGGCTGACGACCCAATGCTAGCCGAGAAGCTGTACGTTGAGTAAGTTCTGCGGTAGATTATTTTTGTATAAGAGATAAGGTATAATTGCAACTGATGCCTTTAGTAGGGGCACTGGTTTCATCTGAATCATGCCGGTAATTATTACGCGGGTGATTGAGTTAACGGATTAGTGTCATGAGCTTAAACACAATTGTCATATCCTTGAATAATAGATTGTGAGTACGATAATGCTATTGAATGATCATGATTGGTTTTTAATACTTATGTTCAACTTATGATTTGATAAACCTATAGATTCGCTCAACCTTTGTTTTGACAGTTTTAAGCATGTGTTTCAGGTAACCAAGATTGATAGCAGCGAAGCATGCGAGGATGGAAGTTGTTGTGGCTTGGCGGTCTACTTGTTTTTCCACCCTTATTTAACTTAAAACTCTTTTATTATTTTGTCATGTGAGCAAAAATGTACTTTTGGGTTGAGATTCAGTGGGGACCTAACGCAAACTCTGTTTAGTATTATCTTGGGATCTGGAAAACTGTAGACTTGTATGATTTTAAAAATGTTTAAATTTATGTTTAAACTTTTACGTCTCTTTGAGTCGTTTAATATAGCTTATGTGTGATGATAACTACGTAGCACCCAAATGTTGTAGTTACGCTGCGCATAGCATTTGTTGGGGGTGTTATAAAGACAAGGCTGCCGGCCGGCAAAACACCCACTGTTTCACCTTGTCGCCGGCACCATGGCCTTGCCGCCGGCAAGTCACTCTAAAAAATATTTTATTTATTTATTTTGTTTGTTTGTTTTTATTAATTTATTTTGTTTTAATAGACTTTGTTTAGATAGGTTTATTTGATTGTTGTACTAACATGCTAACATTTAAAGTGTTGTAATTTTTTTTAGAAGAAAAAGAAGACAACGCCTCCCAACCCATTGATAGAAAAATACGAGCGTAAGTATGGTCAAGAAGAGATACCGTACAAGGTGAGGGCTGTATCTTATGAACATTTGAAATGGAGAGGATTAGGAGAAATGGAACGTCATGCCTACAATAAGAGATTAGCGGGGTTACAAGGGAAAGCTTATGGCAGACCAAGAATAGCTGATTGGGACTTGCTTAGGAAGTTCAATTGTGAGGAAGCTTTGAGAAAGAAGTTGAAAATGACATATACTCATAGGTCGGGATCAACTTTTGAGGACTATTCATTCGAAAGGGCCTTAGACATACAAGGTGAGGTATATAGTGAGTTATGTCTTGAATTCTTTTCAACTTTTTATTTCAACAAGGACATTGAATATGCAAAAGATGAATCTTGCATTTGGTTTAGGTTGTTAGGTGTAAATTACTGTTTTACACTAGCGCAGTTTGGAGAGGTGTTAGGATTGTATGATAAGAAAGATTTAGACAATCCATTATTCGAGCTACACTTTTCTAAATTAGAAACCATAAGAAGTTTTTACCCGTAAACGAATATTGGGCAAGCATAGCTGAAAATACTGTGGGGATTAAGAAACTTGTATCGGTTAGAGATCCATTATTGAGAATCCTACATAGGTTCATAGTAGGACAACTTGAGCATCGATCGGGAACTAGGGAGAGATGCCAATTAACTGACCTATGGTTATTGAGTGTAGCAAGTGGAGAAAGGCAAGTGAATATAGTACGAGGAATTGCCGAGTACTTGTATAAGAAAGCCCAGGATTGAAAACAGTTAGTGAAATATGTAGAGGTCATTATGTGACTTGGATAGCTATAAGGCTCGATGTTTTAAACGACAGTGTTACGAAAAAGTTATCGAAGCCGGTTGGAAATGAATTTTGGGATATAAGAGCTTTGGAAAGGGAGTTAGACAAGCAAAAGAAATGTTTAAGGTATCCGGAGCCGTTACAACAAGAAGGTGAAGAACAAGGAGAAGAGGAGCACGATACGAGTGGAGTGAACTCTAGTTGGGGAGAACGGAATGCAAGTTTAAGTGAGATAGAAAGGATGATGATATGGAGAGATAGTATGACCATGAGAAACAACTACATCCTTGAGCATTCCGTGCCAATCCTACACCATTCGGCGGATCAAGCACATTATAGTTACCCAACCTATGAGCCATAAAATGTTCCACCATATCCATATCCGTATGTACCTTATCCTCACCCACACACACACTATTCTTATGGGAATGAAAGTAATTATGAAGGAGAAGGAGTGTCCGTTGATGACTACATAGATCCACAAACGGGTGGATATGTTGGAAGTAGCTCCATTGTTCTCAAAAATTTTGATGTCGGAGGATCATCAAGAGGAGTTCATGATGATGACGAAGAAATGGAAGATTGAAGACACCATATCATGTGAAGTTTATAAGATATTATTTTCAAAAAAAAAACTTTATTTTATTTTATTTTATTTTGTTTCCAAGGGATTATGATTGTAGAATGATAACTTGGGTTGATTTTTAGACATTATTGTGATTTTTATTTTATTTTATTTTATTTTGTTTGGAAGAAAAATTTCTTTTGTTAGTGTAGTATTTGCAGGAATTGACATAAGAATTCAACATTGGTGGAAATATATGGAGTTTTCTGTAGACTCATGATGTAACAAAACCACATGGAGTTCATGGTTCATATTTTGGTAGTATCGTTTGACCTTATTTTTCCCATTTTCTTATACTTTTAAGTACGTTTATTACCATTAAAGACAATGTCAAACTTAAGTGTGAGGGGGTGGTCAAATAGGAAAAATGGTCTATTTTTTCAAATTTAACTACTTTTCAAAAGAAACATAAAAAAACATAGTTAAATTTTAAATTTTTATTTTAGTGGTGTATTAATCCGCAGTGAGATCACAATTTGTGTGATTATGGCAAGAATAGATGATAAAAGGTAAAATATTTTAAAAAAGTTGTTGCTAATCACCTATTTTATAAAAATGATTTTTGATGATCAAGTTGGTCACACTTTGAATTCGCATGAGTTATTTCAACAAAAAAGGATTAGCTACTCTATTTTGTATTTTTTTTTGTAGCGTATGTTCATCCAAAGTGTGAGGGAATTGCGGAAAAGAAGCAAATAGCCAATGAGCTATAAGCTAAATTATAAATAGCCAATGAGCTATAAATTATGAAGACGAAGGAAGAAGAAGTAAAATGGTAGTATCGATTGGCTAATGTGTCAAGACGTGATACTTAAAGTTGAAAAATAAAATAATAAAAATTGGAGAAAGACGAGGATGGTATGATGAGAGAGATGTAAGTGATCATTTGGTGGTTAGTATTTTTGCTTTTATTTATCAAAATTGATAAAGTCCTTTTTGATAAATTGTTGGGTGCTCACGCCCCATCGGATTAAGATATGTCTACTATTTCTTGAGTCTTTAGCATTCTATAGGTTTAGAGAGTCGAAAACAAGTTTATGTTTAGATTTTGAATTTGTGATTTTATTTTACTTGCTCGAGGGCAAGCAATACTTAAGAGTGAGGGGATTTGATAACGCCCAAATCCAACATGTATTAGAAAGCGTTATCTTCACTATTGGTGTATTATTTGTGGTAATAAACGGACTTTTATTACTAATGTTGTGCAAAGTTTGGTTATTGTGTTTTGTAGGAAGAAAGGACGAAGAAACGTGAATAAAGGAATAAAAAGCACGAATTGAAGAAGAAGGAATAAACGAAGCATGAAAGCGTAAGATTTCGTGTGAAGAATAAAAGATGATGAAGGAGTTTTGGGAAGTTTAGAAGAAAGAAAGAAAGAAGAAGGACTAGAGGGAAAAGTATGGAAAATCTCTCAGTTTCCACCAGCAACACTTGGCTTGCCTCTATCAAACCAACCTTCATTTACCACCAACATCAAAGTAGCATTCAGTTGCCACCGGCAAGCAAGTCCGTGCCACCGGCAAATCCACCATCAGTTGCCACCAGCATGTTGTTAGTCAAGTCTAGCAAGAGTCACTCATAAACTCCCACCATCAATGAGAGGCTTCTCATTTTCCTCCCATTAACATTCCCTGGAGTTTATTTCCTCCTCTCCAAGCATAATCATGTATAAATTAGACCTTAGGGTCATTGTTTTAGTGTGCTTCATCCATTGATCATTCTAACCCTTGACAAAGGTTAGAATCACCAAACTTATATAACCCAAAAGACAATAAAACTCTGTTAATTCTCAAGGGGAGGACGAATTTCGTGAAGGAGAGATTTGGGTGGAGGAACATTGATCAATTGGAGGCTTGGAAGAACTATTGGTAAATTCTTGTACTTGGATTAATCTTCATTATAATTTAAGTGCTATTGAATGTTTAAGAAAGTTATGAATTGTGTTGAAATGTGTTTAAATTCCGAGTAGTGTGATATACTTGTGTGATGAACATGAATTCTAAAGGGGAGTTTGGTTTTATGAACAAGAGAATGTAAATGGGTTTTTATGGTTGATAATTCTTGAAACATGTTTTGATAATCAAATGAAATATAGCTTTTTATTGGATTTAGAGGTCGAAAGGATTTCCGGTAAACTATATTCCAAAAGATTTATGCATGAGTCAATTTGGTTTCTTGGTGATTGACACTCACCTTGACGAGTTGGTTAAAAGAATTTGTCAAAAGATTTATCTTGGGTATAGGTCAAAAGAACCCATTCAAACCAAACTTATCTCTTTATGTTTTCTAGCAAATGGTGATTATAATGAATTGGAATAGATGATCATAGGCCGAAAGGGTTTGTCTACACCAATTTGTTAATATGAATTCTATGAAAAATACCATGGAATGGAATTTATATACTTTAGATTTGTGATTCATAGTTTCTAATGCATGCAAATTATCTCTCCTACGGATGAAATGGAATTCACACAAGCATTGTTTTTAGTTATGTTTACCTTTACCATGTTAATTCTTGCGGTAGTAACGGTAGTGACAACCCTATTACCTACATCACCACAACATTTTGATTATGCGCAAATCCCATAGGACGACCGAGACTTACCCGACTTTGCTATAATAGAACGAGTATACTTGCTCGTATGCGTAGTTAAGGAATTAATAAGTCTTGTTTATAAATTTAAAACTAGGAGTGCAAGACGCCCATTAGTACCGGTGCAATATATCAAGTTGCATGCAAATAAAAGGATTCACTTTTTAGACATGTTAGTATAAGTCGAGTTTAGTAGTATAATCTTATTAATATTTCATGATTTTATTAATTGAACTTTACCTTACATGATTATTGGATAATTAAATTAAAGCATGTTATTAATTTAATTAAACCTTGGTTAAAAATTAATATAACATAATTAAGCTACGTTTCTTAATTAATTAAATGTAACATGAATAATTATATTAATAATTACTTTAACCTAAAGTTTATTTAAATATAATGGCCATGTTTAATTATCATGATAATTATATTAATAATTATAACATAAATCTTGTTTATTAATTATATAATATAAGTCGGGTGCTTGAATGGTTTTATGACTTATTTTAACAAGCTCACGTCTGAGTGTAACATAAACGATGATTAATTTGTTATCTTATTTATTTTAAAACCTTAAAGTTTTTAAAAATATGAAATGTCAAACCCATCTATCTCGAATGATGCTAACCCTAAATCATAAACCTTAACCAATTAAGCCATAAACCCAAATTAAACCATGAACCAATAATAAAACCTAAATCCTAAACCTTAAACCATTTAACCATAAACCATAAACCATTAAACCATAAACCTTAATTAAACCATAAATCATAATCATGCATACCATAAACCATAAACCATAAACCCTAAACCATAAACCCTAAACTCTGAACCTTAAACCAATGAACCCTAAACACTAAATCATAAATCTTAAACCATTTAACCTTAAACTATAAACATTAAACCTTTAATTAACCCTCAAACCACAAACCCTAGCTAATTAGACCAGTAATCCTAGCTAAGTAAACCATTAATCCTAAACCTTAAACCCTAAACTCTAAACCGCAAACCCTAAGCCCTAAACCTTAAACCCAAAAAACCCTAAATACTAAATCATAAATGTTGATCCCAAACTTAGATCGATTAGCTTTGTGTATACGAGATTAGGTCAAGTATAACACGTAGAGAAACCTTTGTTATATGCTTTGTGAATCTAAGTGTTATGCGGAATTTAACACTTAAACAAGAACACAAGATGTAAACAAAACTTTCACTTTGATTATGAATGTCGAACTTGCTTACAATGAAAGATGTTTACGAATGAAAACTTGTATAAAACTTGATGCTAAACATTAACCTAAAGGCCTTCTTTTATAGACTAAGAAGCCTTGTACAATAAGCTACGTATCAACTATTCTAGGTAAAGATAAACATAGAAAATACATTGTCGTTTCTATCCTTACTAGAAGTATTCGAGAATATAATAAACGTGTAGCTTATATCTTCCATCAGTGCTTGTCTTCAATCTATCAACACTTAACTTTAACTTGTCAACGCTTGGGCTGTCAGCGCTCACTTTGTTCTTGTCAACGCTTGAGTTGTTCTTGTCAGCGCTCAAGTGATCTGGCCTTAATTTATTCCCAACATTCCTCCCCTAAACTTGATATCCACTCTTATGATCAAGTTTCTGAATAAGCATTAAGAACTTGGAGGAGTCTGACAAACCTTATCATATTGGTAATAAATAAATCTGATCAAATTCTTTGCCACGTCACTTGTATAATCTATCTCCAGCTGGGTGTCCTTCATCTTTTCCAAAACAGCCTTGGATATGAAATACTGAGCATCTACAAGTAGATACTCAGCAAACTTTGTAGAACTCAAATGGTATACACCAGCAGCTGAATATAACCTCCATTGAAGACCACTGAGGTCATCTTCAAGATCCTTCCATATTTCAGGATCTTCCTCATTTGTCCCATACATTCTTTTGAATGTGGTCCAAAGTTTTATTCCATTAGCTGAAGTTGGTGCTTCAGCCTCATACTTGGTCTCCAGCAACCTCCAAAGGTCCACCAAGTCTTCTCTATCACAACTTGCAAATAAAGATATGAGAGTGGTAAAAGTGTGTACCTCCTTGCCAAATCTGCCAATCTTCCAGAATCCACATTCATCCTCATCATAACTCACAATTGGATTCCTGGAATCTAATGGTAACACTTGCACCATATCTGAAGCTTCTAATGGGGAGAGCTTGAGGCTCTTTCTAATAACTGCTTCACTTGGATATAGTGGATTCATATCTTTTGGAAATTCAAGTGTAAATCCCTTCTTCACTGACCTGGGAATTATCATAGCTTTCTTGATTTCCATCTCTTCTGCAAGTTGCTCCTTTCTTTCATCTGAAAGAAGTCTGTAAGTGTTCTCTTCCTGCACTTTCACCCAAATAGGATAAGCCCTATGTTCCAACTCATCAAATGTCAAAGCCTTTAACTTCTGATGTGTCCATCCAACTCCATGACATCTGAGCAACATAAAGTAGAGCTCCCTTCTATCCCTTTTCAACTCAGAGAGAATATTGCTTGCCTTGTGCTTCAAAATCACCTTACAATCCTTCTGAACTCTAAGAAGAAGCTCCAAACCCCATATTTGATCTGAAATGATCAAGTCTGGATTATCCATACAGCTTTCTTCCCAAGAATTGTACATCTGAACCACCTCTGGCATGTCAAAGTCAACCTGCAACTTTAAATCTCTCAACTTTTCCCTAGCAAGCTCATCACCATACTCAAGCCTTTCTGGTTCTATAATCATCACACTTGAGTTTGAGCCAGCTTCATCACTTTCTTCTTCAGAAGTCACAACAAATGGTGACTTTTCTTTTTCACCTTGTTCCATCAATTGTTCAGCCAATCTTCTATCAAATTCAACTTGGGCTGCATTCTTTGGAACAATTTCTTCTACCAATTTACCCTTACCCTTATCTGATGGTGCAATGGTTGGTAAGGTAGATGGTAATACCTGAGTAGGAACTTCTTTGATGATAGATGATGACTGGAATACATCACCTTCATGTACAGATCTGTCAACGCCCAAATTTCCTCTTCAGCGCCCAAAATACTTCTATCAGCGTCCAAATTGTCTTGTCAACGCTCAAATATTTTCCCTCAGCGCCTTGTGTAACCTCTCTCAACATAGCTGTAAATAATAAATTTAGATTGGTTGGAGAGATTAAGGACGTATCAAAACCTGTTTGTTCCTTCAAAGTAGTAAGAGCTTCAGCAACATCCATTGATTGACCATCTTGACTGCTCTTATCACTCAGATTTCTTTGATCTTCCTCCCCTTTGGAAGACTCCTTCATACCCCTCCTAGCATGATCACTCTCCAAAACAACAATCCTCTCCCTCAATTCCTTGAGTTCAAGGCCTTGTGAGCTGACAATTTGTACTAAGTCTGCATTTTGCTTTTGCAAGATAATGCAGACTGCCGTCAATTCCAAAATAGTCATTGGTTCCAGGCTGCCCTCTTCTGAAATGGGGATTTGACCTCCCAAGTCAGGTTCATTGGGCATGGATGAGGACTTAAGTATGGTGGGACTGCCTTGGCCAGCTTCTAAGCCAGAACCAATAGTCCAAGCCTCATCCAGGTCACCAGCCACACTTGTGGTGGTGGTTCTCTCTGCGTCATGGCTAGGACCACCAGAGGAGAACACTCCAGTAGTCCTTTGGCGTTTGATCAACCTATATTCAGGTGGTGTGGAAGATGGTGTGGAAGAATGGGTAGATGTGGGTTGGTTAAGGGGTGTTTGGGATTGTGATGGTTGGGTGTCAACGTTGGAAATAGGCACATCAACGCCAACATTTGATGTGTCAGCGTCAAACGGTTCTTGGTCTATTTGCATTTGTTCAGGTGAGGGTAAAGGTTCAGGAATAGGTTCAAGTTGTGGTTGAGGGTCAATTTGAGGTTGGGGGTCTGGTTGGGGTTGTGCTGCTGCAATAACAGCAAGCATGGCTGGGGTTAAAGGTAAGTCTCTATGAGGTGGTGAATTCATCTTTGTAAAAATAGCTTTCTTTTGTTCAGGGATTTTATAAAAATCATTGTGATCCCTTGAACAATATCTTTGATCATCAAAAATCATTTGCAGAAAACGGGGATAAGCTAAAGTCATTTTTGTCCCCTTGTTTTTACACATCCCTTCAAAAATCATTTTAGAATAGTTATATTTTTGCCCTGTTGCAATGCACACAATAGCAGTTGCAATGGATCTATTGATCTCATTGTGTGCAGTACATTTGGGACTCAAACATTGAAGGAGAATGTGAATGAGGTACTTCCAGGCTGGGGGAAATTCCTGCTTATGATACTTATTAAGAGTACCTTCATCAGGAATTGGATATCCCAAAGCCCTAAGCCCTTGTTCTGTTTCAGTTATGGGAAGAATGGTTACACCATCAGCATCATCAAGATGCAAGGCCTGGCGTACCAAGGCCTCAGTAACCACCCAAGATCTCCCATGAACAATAGAAGTTAATGTGGTCACTCCATTAACTGTTGAGGAACTGACAGTGTTCCAAAACTGTTTAATGTGTGTGACTGGAATGAGTGGTGCATGAGAAAGAGCATACCTTAAGGGGGGATGCGTTCAAATACGCCACCATTTGTGTGTATTGAGGAAACAAATCATTATCAGCAACAAGATAAGCAATCATGTTGTGTTGAGACTTGAACCCCAAATCCAATTCTGCTGAGTTAAATCTTGGTGCCATTGATGAAAGCTGTTAATTTGAAGTGTAGAAGATGAAGGTTGATAAGAGAAAAGTGTTAGACAAGAATTATAGATACCCTGTTTTAAAATAGGAGCCAAATTTATAGGAGATAAAGAATGCATGTGATTGGCCCAAAAATAGGCAAAGATTTTCAAAAACTAATCATGAAAATATTGAAAAAGTTATAAGTTATCTCATGCATTTAATGAAAGTAACAACTCCTAAAATTACGGCTTGAAAAAATGTCAAAAAGTAACAACTGGGTAGGTCCCATTGAGTGTCAACGGTCAAATATAACCTATCAACGCCCAACGGCTATAATCTTGTCAACGTTCGCCTAAAGCCATGTCAGCGTCCAATTTGGTCACAACAACGCTTGGAAATTTCTTGTCAGCGTCCAAAAATAAAATTGTTTTAAAAAAGTGAAAAATGACCTTAACAAGTAATTTATCCTAGAGAAAATAACCAAAAGCTGATAATTATTATAGGGCGGCAAGCACTGTCCAGTTATGCACACTTGCATAAGCAAGATAGACATAACAGTCCTCTAGTGTCCCTTGCTAACCAAAAGTCTTAACAACCAAGTTACCTTATAAAATCCTTGTTACTCCCAGGTAAATCCCATATCAAAATCATTCCCAAGTCTCCCAACAGACCACAACCAATTCTAGGCCAAAAATGTCTTGGCAGCATGCAAAGTTGATATACTATGCATGCTACAGTGCCTCATGGTTTAGTAAAACTAACCCATACTCACCTGTGGACACAATCTAGAATTGTGATAAGAGTATCATATGGATACCCAAAAATCCTAAAGGTTCCTAAAACCTCCCCTTAAACTATGATACAAAAAGTTTGCTAAAATCATGCATGAACATAAAAAATTTATGTCAAGATAGGAATGAAACATTCCAACCATCATCCATAAATAAAAACTTGTCCAAATGCTTCTCCTTTGATCCATAAGCAACTCTGTATCCAATGGTATACTGCTAACACCATCTGCACATTTAGATTAAAAACCACAAAACTAACATTGTTGCTGACAACGCCCCGATAACACACAACAGCGTTGAAGGAAGCTTTGTCAGCGTTAGACAATTATATTGCTGACAACGTTGCAAAAACACTTATCAGTGTTCAAACAACCTTTGTCAGTGTTAGAAAAATATAGTAGAAAATCTAAATCATCAAGAAGACCAATAATAATAATGCATCATCCTGTACATACTTTTACAAAAAGAATCCAAAACACATATTTAAGTGAGATTAACCATTCCAATACTTGTTACCAAGTATTGAAATCTTCCAGTATCAAAAGGTTTAGTTAATAAATTTGACACATTTTCCTCAGTGTCAACCCTATCTGGTTGTATTAAATCTTTCTCAAAGCAATCTCTTATAAAATGGTGTCTAATTTCTATGTGTTTAGTTTTAGAATGATGCACAGGATTCTTAATGATGCATAAAGTACTATTATTGTCAACAAATATCTTAGTATGCATGAAATTATACCCATAATCTAACAGCTGGTTCTGAATCCACAACACTTGACCACAACATGCTGCTGCAGCCACATACTCTGCTTCAGTTGTAGAGTTAGCCACCACTGTTTGTTTCTTGCATTGCCAAGATATTAATCTGCTCCCAAGAAATTGACATCCACCAGTTGTGAATTTCCTATCAAACTTGTCACCTCCATAATCACTATCTGAATATGCAATCAGCTCCAATGGTGAATCCTTTGGGTACCACAAACCAAGATTAGGGAAACATCTTAGGTACCTAAAGATCCTCTTCACAGCATAAAGGTGACATTCTTTGGGAGTCACTTGATGACGTGCACAAGCACATACAGCAAACATGATATCAGGTCTGGAAGCAGTAAGATACATCAAGGATCCAATCATGGATCTATAATGCCTGACATCAACATCTTTCCCATCTCCAACCTTTCCCCAAGGGTGTTCTCTATCCATAGGAGTAGAAGCCCTCTTTTCATGTGGAGAAAAGCCAAACTTCTTCAAGATTTCAGCAACATATTTGTCCTGGGAGATGAAGATACCATCTTCTTTCTGCTGAACTTGTAAACCAAGAAAGAAGTTCATCTCCCCCATAGCACTCATCTTGAATTTGTCTGTCATAAGCTTGGAGAAATCCTCACTCATCTTTGGATCAGTAGACCCAAAAATGATATCATCAACATAGACCTGCACAAGTAACACATCTTTGCCTTTCTTCTTTGTAAATAGTGTCTGATCTATGGTGCCCCTCTTGAATCCATTGTCCACCAAATATGTAGACAAAGTGCCATACCATGCTCTAGGGGCTTGATGAAGGCCATACATAGCCTTTTTGACTCTATACACTTTATCTGGATGCTCAGGATCCTCAAAACCAGGAGGTTGCATGACATAAACTTCCTCAACAATGGTGCCATACAAGAATGCACTCTTCACATCCATTTGATAGACTGTGAAGCCCATGCAAGATGCATAGGCTAGAAAAATCCTAATAGCTTCAATCCTTGCAACTGGTGCAAAGACTTCCTCATAGTCTATCCCCTCCTCTTGTGTATACCCTTGAGCCACTAACCTTGCCTTGTTTCTGACCACAATACCTCTTTCATCTCTTTTGTTCCTGAGAACCCATCTTTTCCCTATAGGTCTGACATATCTAGGACAATCAACCAGCTCCCAAACATCCTGAATTGCAAATTGGTGAAGCTCATCCTGCATTGCTTCCAACCAACTTGGTTCTTTGAGAGCATCAAATATCTTCTTGGGTTCTTCTTGTGACAGAAAACATGCAAACAAACATGCTTGCACAAGAGGGGTATCAACCTTCTTGTGTATATTGGCAATAAATCCACCAAGACCTTGATGGGATCTTCTTGTCTGAACTGGAGTCATAACATCACCAATGATCTGAGATGGGGGGTGATTCTTCATTGTGGAGGTGAGAACCCCTCCTTCAAAAAGTCTGGTGTCCTCAACCTCATGCTCCATGTTGCCAATGTCTTCTTCATCAGACTCTCTTTGATCAACAGGAGTCTCTTCATAAATCCTGGAAGGTCCTCCTTGTTCAAAAGTGGAAGAGAAAAGATGTGCAAAGGTGTTGTCAACGTCTGAACCTTGTTTGTCAGCGCTTGGGCTAACAACGCTTGAACTGTTGTTGTCAACGTCTGAGCCATCAATGTCTGAATTGGTCTTGTCAGCGCTAGATTTGCCTTTGTCAGCGCCTGAAGAACCATGCATGTTTGTATCTGGTGGTATTTGGAGACCACCATTATCTTGTCCAGCAGCAGCAGCAGCAAAAGCATCTGTCCAAATGGGAATTGTGACATATTCAAATGTAGGAGATGCCTTTTCTGCTTGTGATCCAACCTTCTCATGAACCTATGTACCTGAAACATTAACAACTTGTTCCTCCACAACATTTGAAGTTACCTTCACAATGTCTGGATTAGTGACAGGAATATAGTTTAAAGTTCTAGATAAGGGTTCCAAATCAAACAACCAATTAGGACCACTCTCAAGATCACTAGGTTTATTCTCTAAGAACCTAACATGTACTCTTTCAACAATACGTTTGTCCTCTTTAAGATAAACCTTATAACCCTTGCTCTGCACTGAATAACCCATGAAGTAACCTTCATCACCTTTTGCACTAAATTTCCCTAAGGCATCACTAGTGTCTAAGACTACTACATGACATCCAAAAGGTCTGAGAAAACCAATATTAGGTTTTCTTCCCCAAAGTAGCTCATAAGGTGTTTTGTTCTGAATTTTGTTAACCAATGCTCTATTTTGCACATAGCATGCTGTATTAACAGCCTCATCCCAAAAGGCTATGGGAAAATGAGCATCAGCCAACATTGTTCTGGCTGCTTCAATTAGGGTTCTATTTTTCCTTTCAGCAACCCCATTTTGTTGTGGGGTTCTAGCAATACTGAATTGCCTAGTAATTCCCTTCCTGGCACAAAATCATCTAGATTCTTGTTCCTAAATTCTCCACCATTATCACTCCTAAGCATCTTAACCTCATTGCCAGACCTTTTCTCAATTTGAGTGATAAATTCAATAAGAACATCAGCTGTGTCACTCTTCATAGCTAGAAAGAATGTCCAAGTAAACCTAGAAAAGTCATCAGTGACAACAAAACAATATGACTTGCCATTCAAACTTTCTATATTTGTTGGACCAAAGAGGTCCATGTGAAGCATATGAAGAGGTCTGGAACTAGTATGCACCTGCTTGGACTTGAATGAGACCTTGTGCTGCTTGCCTTTAAGACATGCAACACAAGAGTGGTCATTGTGGAAGGCCTTCTCAGGCAAACCATCAACTAAACCAAGCCTCACCAGTCTATTTATATTTTTAAAATTTATGTGCCCTAGTCTCCTGTGCCACAAATTACTTTCATCTACTGAGGCCTTAGCATAAAAACAAGACATATTTGCATTCACTTTAATCCCATTTAAATTAACATTATATATGTCCTTATGCCTAGGTGTTCTATACTCAATGTACTTCTCATCAGGGATCTTAAAATCCTTGCTTAACACCAAACACTCAGTATCAGTGAAAAGAACCTTATTTTTGTTATCACACACTTGTGATACACTAAACAGATTATAATCCAGTTCTTTTACCAGGAAGACATTCTCAAAACGTAGATTATTGGTGAGAAGGGTTCCTTTGCCTGTAATGGTGTCGTAGCCCCCTCCAAAGTATACCTTATCACCATCTTTAATAGGAGTGAAGTTCGTCAGATAGTCTTCCTTTCCTGTCATGTGCCTTGAGCATCCACTATCCCAATATCCATAATCATTGATCTGTCTCTGAATGCCCTGCACATAAAGAAAACAAATTAGTTTTCTTTGGGAACCCAAGTCTCAGAAGACTTGGATTCAACTGGTTGTTCAATAAGAACAGACTTAGTTCTCAGAACAACCCCATTCTCATCCTTTTTAGGATGAAAAACCCAGTTAACCCCAATTGGTTTTGTAATGACCTTTGAAATGTAATTAAACCTATTGCAAGTCATTGAAATTCCATTATTATTAGGGTTTTGATCTTTCTTGGGTCTCCATGTTAAGCTTGAAGAAGCTTTAGACCCCTTACCTTGTGGCTGCAAATATTTAGGTCTGGTCACGTTTCTGTCAGCGTTGGATTTTGTCCTGTCAACGCTGAAATTACCCTTGTCAGCGTTGAACCTAGGGTTTGCTACAGGAACCCATTGCCTATTTGACCAGGTGTTTGTCTTTTGAAAAGGTCTTTGTCCATGAGTGTTAGACCTTCTAGAGAAGAATGGGGCAGGTCTAATCACTTGTGGACTTTGCTGCACACAAGGTCTGGGTCTGACAACGTTTGACTTCCTACAACGTTGACTTTCTTTCTATCAGCGCTGAAATTGTTCCTATCAGCGCTGGCTTTGGGAGCGTTGTAAGTATTATTGGCAAGAATAGATCTTGCCTCAGTCTTCCATGCCTCACCAAGACTTTTCAGAAAGGTAGCATTGGTGTCAACATCACCAACTTGTGTCCCCATGAAGGACAACTTGCTTGTGATGTCAAGCAATCTGCTTCTCACACTACTCAGTTTCTCATTGGGCTGAGCTTTGAAGACAACATAATCATGCAGAAGTTGCTTTTTCTTTTCTTCCTTAGTGTCTGCATTACCACCATATGCAACTTCAATTGCTTCCCAAAGATCCTTAGCAGATTCATAGCCTCTATATTTGTGCTGATTTTCTTGTCCCAAAGAGACTTTCAGAATATTTAGGGCTTTCATGTCAACCCTTTTCTTTGCAATATCTTCAGCACCTACAGCTCTACCATCTCCAGGTTTTTCTTTCTTATCTTCATCAGGACATCCTTCAACAGCTGATCTTGCCGTAATGGCATCCTGAATCTTTTGAGCCTTATTGAATGAGTTTCCATATTCAATAATCTCCCAGAGTGTGTAATCAAAGATCCCCAGATATTGTTCAAAGTTGAACTTCCATAAGTCAAAGTTGGTTGCATCAAGCATGGGAATCTTGATGTTTGGTAATGGTGAAGAGGAGGAGGTTATTGCTTCAGACATGATGTTTTTAGGGTTTTGAAAAAATTAGGGTTTTGGTGTTCGTGTATCGTTCTGGTGTTCTTCAAAGATCAAAAGTTCCTCAACATGCTCTGATACCACTTGTTGATCCCAAACTTAGATCGATTAGCTTTGTGTATACGAGATTAGGTCAAGTATAACACGTAGAGAAACCTTTGTTATATGCTTTGTGAATCTAAGTGTTATGCGGAATTTAACACTTAAACAAGAACACAAGATGTAAACAAAACTTTCACTTTGATTATGAATGTCGAACTTGCTTACAATGAAAGATGTTTACGAATGAAAACTTGTATAAAACTTGATGCTAAACATTAACCTAAAGGCCTTCTTTTATAGACTAAGAAGCCTTGTACAATAAGCTACGTATCAACTATTCTAGGTAAAGATAAACATAGAAAATACATTGTCGTTTCTATCCTTACTAGAAGTATTCTAGAATATAATAAACGTGTAGCTTATATCTTCCATCAATGCTTGTCTTCAATCTATCAACACTTAACTTTAACTTGTCAACGCTTGGGCTATCAGCGCTCACTTTGTTCTTGTCAACGCTTGAGTTGTTCTTGTTAGCGCTCAAGTGATCTGGCCTTAATTTATTCCCAACAATAAACCTTAAACCATTTAACCTTAAACTAAAAACATTAAACCATTAATTAACCCTTAAACCACAAACCATAAACCTTAAACCCTAAACCCTAAACCCTGAACCTTAAACCAATGAACCCTAAACATTAGATCATAAATCTTAAACCATTTAACCTTATACTATAAACATTAAACCATTAATTAACCATTAAACCACAAACCCTAGCTAAGTAAAATCCTAAACCTTAAACCCTAAATCCTAAACCGCAAACCCTAAGCCCTAAACCTTAACCCCAAAAAACCCTAAACACTAAATCATGAACCTTAAACCATTTAACCTTAAACTATAAACATTAAACCATTAATTAACCCTTAAACCACAAACCATAAACCTTAAACCCTAAACCCTAAACCAATGAACCCTAAACACTAAATCATAAATCTTAAACCATTTAACCTTAAAGTAAACCACAAACCCTAGCAAATTAAAATATTAATCGTAAACCTTAAACCATAAACCCTAGATAATTAAACCATTAACCCTAAACCATAAATCACAAACCCTAAACCCTAGACCTTATACCTTAAACCATATATAAACCTTAAACTCAACCATAAACCATAAACCGTAACCCAATACCAAAGTAGAATGTCCTCACCCTAACCTTATTAAACCGACCATTCAAAATCGACCTTATTCATATTAAATTGCTTGAGATGATTATTCAAGGTGATTGATATAAAGCTCAACTAAATCCCACATACTACTAAAAAACCAAAAGATATTTATCTCGCGGTTGTCAAGCATTATTATAACCTAATATATTTAAGTTATTTAACTATAATTTTATGTTTAAAATTAAAGTAATATTTTAATTTTTTGTTTTTCATAAAAATCAAACGTATATGCTTTTTTATTTACTTATTAACTTTTAAAAATTCAATTTATTATTAACTTTTAAAAATATTTAAGTTATTTAATTATTAATATATTTAAGTTATTTAATTACTTTTTTTTATTAACTTTTAAAAATTAAATGTTAATTATAATTTTATTATTAAGTAAATTTAATATTTACATTTTCATTAAACACACATAATATCTGGTAACCATCTTGTAACCACCACCATTTTCACCACCTTTTTCACAATCACACAGGAAGAACGAACCCTAAATTAACCACCCAATAACCGATCAAAAAAATCAAACCTCATAAACAATAGTCGCCAATCTACACAATCAATAATAACATGAAACATCAGGAAAGAGGTAATGTAAAAATTAGTATTGTTTAATTTAATATTATGGTTCATACGAATAGTGTAAATTTGTTATGATATTAGAGTTTACACTTACTTTTAATACATGTATGTGGACCTATGTCATATTTAATTAACCTGATTCAATTTATAGGATTAACCCTTCTTAATATGTTTATATGGTCTATGTTTCAGTCTAGGATATGGGTTTTGTTAATGTGTCTGGATATGGTCCCACGGTATGTTATAGTTTAAGGATATGGTCCCCTATACAAACATATGTATAACCAAATCCAAATGTTATTAGGGCATCCATAACCATGCTACACATACTGCCAAACACTCCCTTCATCGACATATAACTAACATTAATATGTACATGTTTGCAGAATTAATTCATATAGAATTCGACACTTCATCATCTACTTCTGAAAGTGCTAAATTTCGCCCACCCCCTAGCAATATAAGTCCTATTCATAGTTTGCCAAGAAGTTCTTCAAGTACTCCCTGTTTTCGACCTCCACTGTTTCAAACTCCTATTGTAGGCATACATAATGTCACAAGTTCTTCATCTATTCGTCCTTCCTTGTTTCAAACTCCTAATGCCACAAGTTCGTCCGCTCGAGTTCGTCCTCCCTCTGTTCGTCCTCCCTTGCTTCAAACTCAAATTTTAGGTGTACCTAATGCCACAACATCTTCCAAAAAAGTTCGGCCTCCCTCTATTCGTCCTCCCTGTTTAAAAACTCCTATTCTATTCAAACCTATTGCAGAGGATGAATCAGATTCATCTGATGAGGAGGAAGACACTAATGATGCCGAGGTAGATTCTAGTGATGAGGAGGAAGATACAAGTGATGAGGAGAAAGACACGAGTGATGAGGATTATGAGTTAGAACTTAAGAAGAATAGCAATTCTAAAGGTAAACCTGGTTAAACTTAAATTTTATAGTTGAATGTACAGCAGTGTGAAGTTTTTATTTATTCAACCTAATGCTATGTCAGGTTCAAAGTCAAAGCCGACTGCTTACTCGAAAGGATATAAGAAAATTTCAAACAAGGTATAGTTAAGATGTTATGTGTGTATGTATAAAGCTGTATACGTTTATACCATCAATTAATTGTTTTAAACATATTATGTGGAATATCAGGAGGAATGGGAAAACATAGATTGGATTAGAAAGAGCCCTTTCTTTGACCCAAGGGATGAAGAATTAGTTTATCAAGCTGATGCTCCAAGACGAAAGCACACTCCCAAATCAAAGCACACTCACAAAGCTCAATCTTCTTAAGCGAAAGCTCCAAGACCAAATGTCGTTCTTGGCCTAACCAATAAAAAATCTTGGAAATAAATTGCTGAGAAGAAGGTTCGGTCAAGGAATGCTGCAGAGGGGAGCAACAGCAAAGGAAAAAGGAAGGTTGGATGATGTCAGTTCTCCCTGTTTAATATGAACAATTTTTTTGTGTTTTGTTGGTCTGCTATTGCTAGGCACCTGTTGGATTATCAACCTACAGGTTGCAACAATTTAATAGATTTGTATGCATTACTATCAATATGAAACAATTATCAGTTATTTGTAATCAACAATATGGGTTTGTTAACTAGTTAATATAAGTATTTTAAGTCCATGTACAATTCAATATCTGTACTCAAGCAATTATCATTTATCTATCAAAGTTTTTTGGTTGAATGTTAAAATGTGTAAAATAGTTTAAAATTTTGTTCAAAATTTATTTTTACCAGGAAACTCAAAGGGAAAGTTTACCTAGTTTGAATGTTTAATTTGGAGGCAAATTGGAGTTCAAAATATTTGGTTGTATAATTTTTGTATTTGGAGCCAAAATTTTCACGAAAATTTGAATGTCCATGCTAAGTAAATGCATATGCAGTTACCATAATTTTCTAACTCCATCTCCATATCAAACCCTGATTTTTCTCCAAAATCACAAAATATACAAAACTCAATTACTTTTGCATTAGTTTCATACCATTTTCACTTGTTGTTCTTGTACACATCGATTTGTGGTTAATAATCATGAACACTATAAACGATGATCATGATTATATTGTTAATGATGATGATTCTTTGGTTAATAATCATGATTTAGATCACCATAATCAAGGAGATTATGAATCAGAGGATTATGGTGATCAATCAGATGAGGATGAAAACATCATTAAAAAGAAGGTTGTTAATACGATGGGTATAACTAGGTTATCTAAGTTTCGGATAAAATATGGAAAACCAGGTGTCATGAAGATAAATGTAAACTTTGATGCACTGAATAGAATATCAGGGCCAAACAGATCATTGTTTATCAAGTTTTTAGGAGACACGGTTTGGGAGCAGATAGGATTGAAGATTCTATCATGGAATGATGTGAAGGAGGAAGCAAGAGAAAAACTTTGGACTGAAACCACGGTACACATACAAAAAATTTTACCCAACTGTTATTCTTATTCGTACATTTACTTTAACATTATGTTAATATGTGCAATAATACTTTGAATTTGATGTGTCCTACAAAAAGTTGGTAATGAATAAGCTAGGTGAACTTCTAAGAAATTTCAGAAGTAAATTGGCAGCAAAGCACATAGTTCCCAACCTAGATAAACCTGAAAAACTAAATGAAGTTCCAAAGAATTACAGAGCAATCGTCAATGCCGAACAGTGGGTTGCTTTTGTAAACCACACGGCCACAGAAGAATTTAAGGTTGTTAGTTTCTATTTCGTTTTACATTTATAAACACCGTATGTATGTATTGTTTGGAAACTCCGTATGAGAAACACACTCTGTTACGTACTAGCAACTTCTCATCGAGTAATCTCTTTTTTTAGGTGAAATCAGCTGCAAATAAATTGGCGCGTTTCAAGTCTCTTTATCAGCATACAATGGGACGTGGTGGTTATGTATATATAAAAGATCAAATGGTAAGGTTATATTGGTGTAATATCCTAACACTGTTGTCCATGTTGGTTTAACTTTTCATCTATATGTATTTGATGTTTGGAAGATCATAAAACAACAAGTTAAACCAGATCAAGAACCCCCCCCCCCTCCTGTGGTGTATTGTGGTTTAATGGAAGGGTCAGAAAAGAAGGAAAAGAGACAGATGATGAAACAATCAAAGTTGGAACTAAGATTGTAATTGTTATTGCAAATTTTTGTATATTATGTTTATATTCGTATAATAAATTATTTACCATTTTTTGTGTGCAGTTCGAAGCAGCGGACCAGATCAGAGATGGAACCTTGATGGTTGATAGTGGCACAGATTCATTATCACATCTATTAGGAAAGTACAAGGGAGGGTATGCAAGAGGAGTGGGAGGCAGAGTTACGTACAGGAAGTTCTTTGATCTACCTAGAAGGAAACAAGGAACTGATGTAAGGATTGCGATGCTTGAAACTGAACTTGATAAGGAGAGACAGGCGCGTAAAGATAAAGAGAATACAGTCACTCAATTAACCACCCAGATGTCACAAACACAGGAAGTTCTTAATAAAATATTGACAGTTATGTCTGCACATGGGCTTAATATAGAAGCGTTAACGCCAAGTCAGTCAAATGTAAAACTAGTTTTCTTATTTTGATTTGATTATTTTCAGTCTGTAATACCAATAACAATTAACATACTTATATATTATAGGTATTACAACTAGAACATAATACATTAAACACAATAACTAGTGAAGAGAAAAGGACGTCGGTCAGTGGTGGTGAACTTCAGAAGGGTGTGTTATTTTCAATGTCTAAGACAACTACAACTCCGAACAAGGATTTGGACACTGCAACTGCAGCTGCAACTGCAACTGCGAAGAAGATAAGTTATAAAAAAACCATGTTTGGTTTCTAAATTGTACTATACATGACTTATTTACTGTGTTATGTATATATGCAGGTACTTTCTAGAACTAGGGGAGCAAGAAATGAGACTAGATCGTTGGAAAAGAAGTCTCCACTTC
This sequence comes from Glebionis coronaria, assembly GCA_025667525.1. Lineage (NCBI taxonomy): Eukaryota > Viridiplantae > Streptophyta > Magnoliopsida > Asterales > Asteraceae > Glebionis > Glebionis coronaria. The sequence goes on along the minus strand of CM046882.1, from coordinate 166,028,780 downwards.
ATATTCCTAATCTCAAGAAGATATTTATCCAGCTTCCGGATCACAACAAAATCTGTCTCCCTCGACACAACAAGACGTACCTATTGCATCATTACGAAAGAAGCATACACCTTCTAAATAGAAAGTAAATCAGTCTCCATCATACTACCAGATGTAAGTATTTCATCATTATTCATATAATTACTTTTTTAATTTATTCCTCATTAACGCATGTAAACATTTTTTCTTCAGACATTTAAGTGCAAACTGTGGAACATCTCTAGGACAATTATCATTAGTAACGGTACTGTATACAAGTCTAAGGATGGAGACAATGTAGTGATTCATAACCAACCACTACCAAAAATTGCTACAAAGTTTCAGTTGATGAATCCCTAGTGGATGCAGCACTCATACCTGATGACGGAAATAATGGTTTAAAAACTGTTAAGGATGTAAAAGGTAGTTTCATGGCATGACCAAAGGAAAAGGTTATTTTTTGGAAGAGGTACATACACTTGATTTATCATCCTACATATACATAGCTTTTCATATTTAGTTCAATGTTTAATACACGGTTTTTGATTCCATACAGAAAACAACACCACCAAATACCCTAAAAGCTATTGTTGAAAGTGCACCAAAGATAGGAACTAAGCGCTCGATGAACGTTCCAGCAGGCAGTACATTTACGACTATTCCTCATATGTAGAAACAAGCTAGGAATAACAAGGCTCAAAAGACTTTACAATACGGTGATTCAAAGTCTTTACAAGTGTGATTCTTTGTGAAAAGTATGTTACTTGTAAATAATACGACATTACAGTTGTTGATTTGCTTATGTACATTCAATTTTATATATTAATGCAACTGAAATTTGATTTCCAGAATTTTGTTTTTTGTTTTTATTAAATTCTTTTAGGGTTTCTAAAAGATGAAACATAGTCACACTTATTATCATTGTTAGTCACATTCCAATGTGTAACTACATATCATAAAAAGTCACACAAACATACAATTCATGTGACTATTGGATGCATATAGTCACAAAAAATACAATTGGCTTGACTTGACAAACCATACAGTCACACATATTACAACTATTGGTAACTTTTTGGTTAATTGTATGTGACAAACTCAGTACAATTAGCATGATTTGTGTTACTACATGTCATAAAAGGTCACACAAACATACGATTCATGTGACTATTGGATGTATATAGTCACACAAAATACAATTGGCTTGACTTAACAAAGCATACAGTCACACATATTACTACTATTGGTAACTCTTTGGTTAATTGTATGTGACAAACTCAGTACAATTAGCATGATTTGTGTGACAACATGTCATAAAAGGTCACAAAAACATACAATTCATGTGACTATTGGATGCATATAGTCAGACAAAATACAATTGGCTTGACTTGACAAAGCATACAGTCACACATATTACTACTATTGGTAACTCTTTGGTTAATTGTATGTGATAAACTCAGTACAATTAGCATGATTTGTGTGACTACATGTCATAAAAGGTCACACAAACATACAATTCATGTAACTATTGGATGCATATTGTCACACAAAATACAATTGGCTTGACTTGACAAAGCATACAGTCACATATACTACCACTATTGGTAACTCTTTGGTTAATTGTATGTGACAAACTCAGTACAATTAGCATGATTTGTGTGACTACATGTCATAAAAGGTCACACAAACATACAATTCATGTGACTATTGGATGCATATAGTCACACGATATACAATTTACTTGACTTGATAAAGCATACAGTCACACTTATTTCTACTATTGGTAACTCTTTGGTTAATTTTATGTGACAAACTCTGTACCATTAGCATGATTTGTGTGACTACATGTCATAAAAGGTCACACAAACATACAATTCATGTGACTATTGGATGCATATAGTCACACAAAATACAATTGGCTTGACTTGACAAAGCATACAGTCACACATATTACTACTATTGGTAACTCTTTGGTTAATTGTATGTGACAAACTCAGTACCATTAGCATGATTTGTGTGACTACATGTCATAAAATGCCACACAAACATACAATTCATGTGACTATTGGATGCATATATTCACACAAAATACAATTGGCTTGACTTGACAAAGCATACAGTCACACTTATTTCTACTATTGGTAACTCTTTGGTTAATTTTATGTGACAAACTCAGAGCCATTAGCATAATTTATGTGACTACATGTCATAAAAGGTCACACAAACATACCCTTCATGTGACTATTTGATGCATATAGTCACACAAAATACACTAATCAAATAGTAAATGTCACACATATTGTATATTCATGTGACAAACTTATAAACAATAGTCACTCTTAAACAAAACTCGTGTAACTGTAGAGTGTTTACCGTCACACATATTCACTAAAACACCAAATATTGTACCTAGTTCGTCACACATTTTCGAGTATTGGTTACATTTTTTTGTTGGTTATCGTCACTTAGATCATTTTGTGACCGTATGGTACCTACGGTCGCGGAACCTTTGGGGATAGATTATGATAGTAAGAATTTATAAATGGACTTAAGAATATTCGATATAAGACAAGTATAGACCTAATAAAACGTTAGAATACTAAATGAGATCACGTATATTAATATATAGTATATTGGAAGATACGTCAATATCCGTCTTAAATTTGGAACTTGTAAATACTTGGAAGTTGAAGTATTCTATTCAACTCGAAGAAACTTTGAAATCCTTATATTATGCTTTTAAAGCAGAATATTAAGTCATCCGACTTACTAGTTCAACCTGAGTTTCGTCCATGGAAATAGGAAAGAACATTGAGGATTTTGTTACTTAAAGTATACATGATACCTTCCGGATCATTGTCAGTTATCTTATTAGAACTGCAGGATTTATTCCTATTTAGGAAATTGATAATATGGAAACTCTGACAAGGTTATATGAGATAATCTGTCGACATAGAGTATCAATATCTATCATCTAAGTTCGTGACGAGTATTTCATATCTTGATCCTAAAAATATACTCAAAATTTGTATGATATACTTAAATAGGTATACTAATGTGTTAAGTGGAAGAACTATCCAAATAGTAACCTACATACCCCATGCATATGTTATAAAAATTTTAAAGACACTAATCATTGGTAAAATTTCCCGTGTAACAATAGTTGTCATGCTAGAATCAAAGCAATACTATTTGAAGCACTCTATCGAAAGAAGTGTCATTTACGTATCTGTTGGGCTAAAGTTGTAGATTTTCAACTTACGAAACCCAAATTAGTTCATGAAACTATTGGAAAGATTATATTAGAATAGAACTTCGTAAAGCATTGAATTGTGATAATTAGGTATCTGCTGGACTAAAATGGTGATTTAAGATAATCCTAGAGATTATTTTGATAAAAAATTCTCACTATAAATGAGAAACTACACCATATTAAACATTATATATGTGAGAAGGATGTTTTCTCTATCAATTACCCAAATTGATTTTGAAAAATGCGATAATTAATTCAAGATTTGAATTGAGCTGTGACATATTAACTGGCGTTTCCCAAAGAACTTGGTAATAATCACAATCCTTTTCATATTTCAGAATCTAAGGAAGATTTATGTGATTAACTGGTATGTTTTCTATATTCCATTTGGTGATGAACTAAATTCTTATGAGATAAAATTTCGATTTCGATCACTAAGACATGAATGATATTTCATTTAGATGAAGACGACTGATTTGAAACTAAATACCAACAGTAAAGCTGTATTCTTGATATGTGAATAAAATTCTAAGAAAGAATTTGAGAACCTAAGAGTGATGTCTGCCCTTGATATGCTATGTTACCATTACTCGGGACGAGATTTATTTAAGGGGATAGATTATGATAACCCATAAAATTTACATCTATGCTATATGCTATGATTATATGAGTATGAAAATTTGCTTGGAAATTTTTTCTTTTTATACCTTACTTGGTAAGATGAATTGTTTCTCACAACCTGAACTGCCACTTCAACATATTCTTATATGTCGGAAATACAATGTATATATCAATTCTAAGATCTAAAAGTGATCTAATAAGTTCAATATTGATAAGAACATCTCAAATGTAACTATGATGCCCTAAATTCTCTTAGAAACCCTAGAATCCCTTTAAATGAGTTGTAAACTCAAAAATGATAAACTATGAATGGAGAATACATATGAATAAGTCATTATGAATTATAAACAAGTTATAAACTATACTTTGAAGACATAATAATACCTAAGAATGGTAAGAACAAACTATACAAATCTAAGTACAAATAAATGTACATAATAGTCTAGATTACCACTTAGAATCTCTTGGTAAACAATGATTCAAGCAATATAACAACCTAATATCTATGTACAAGTATAAAAAACAATATACTAATTATTATCTATCATATAAAGGAAAGTTAATTGATCATAAAATACTAATATTCACTAATCCAAAGCTAATTACAAGTTAAGACTTAGTAACCAAGATTAGCATATAAAATCTATTTCGCATTGAATTAGAGTCTAATATTTTGCAATTAATTATTAAACTCAACTATATATCATATTAAGATTATACATTTATTTCAATTTAATTTACAAGTTCATAAAGCATAAGGTACAAGTTATCAAAGCATAGGATCTTAAGCTCTCATAATTATCCCTAGAATATGATCAACCTATACAAAACCTTAAAATAAGAATGTAGAAACCTTAGAAGTCATAAAAATATCATATAAGCCCTAGAATAAGTGTTTATGAAGATACAAACCCTAATTATCCAAAATAGAAAGTCATTAGGATTAATGACCTAAAAACCCTTATATTAAGAAATCTACATAGGATCACTACCTAGTCTTTTTGGACAAGTCTACAAACACTCATAGCACTTCCTTAAGGTTATAAGATTATATTAAGACAATGTACAAGTAACCTAAAGAACAAAGTACAACATTTCAATGCATGGCTTGTAAATTAGGTCAAAATGGGTATTTTTCACCCTTTGGACATGTTTGCTTATAATAACTTAGTAAAACCAATATAGGGACTTCATGAACACATTATGAAAAATGTAGGATGTATAAATTTATTTTACATTAGTAGCTAATTGAAGGATAATCACTTTTACTAAGACTTAACCATAAATCATTAGAAACCCTAACCCGCCTTAGTTTTCTTCCCAATTTCACCTTAAACCATTGCTAAACTTTAAACCAAAACCCAAACTTCTTAAATACAATGTTTATACCCTAATTAAACCCTAATCCATCACTAATCACATTCCTAAACCTTTAATCACCAAAATCAAAATGTATAAAGTTACAAGCCCTAGTTTTTTATCCGCCTAGATTTTTCCCCCAAAAAATGCTTCAAACACTTTCCCTCCCATTTTTAAACTTAAGATCAGATGAATATAATATTCTGGGATATTTCTAAGTAGTTGATGCACCTAATTGTGTTCTACACATCATTGATCTTATCTATATAATGTCGTGACTTAATACTGTCCATAAGCTTAGATACTATTCATCCTAGACTCTATAAACGTTTTTAGAGCTTCACTAGCCTCCCTTAGTTACTAATCTAACTATATTACACGTTTATATGCCAAACTTGGAGCTTAAGGGTTGGAAAAACTATAAATAGGGGCGAACTTCACACTTTGAAACTTGCACCCCATTTTCTCTTAACCTCCTACTCATTCTTCATTTCCACTTCTATAAAGGACTTAAGACATCCCCCAAGACAAAACCTAAGTGTATAAGGTATCCATTGAAGCTCTTTAAGCTTTGATAGCAAGTAGTGTTCATATGAAGCCATTATGAGCCATTTTGGAGCTACTTAGGTAATTTCTATGTTAGCTATGATTTGATCCTGTTATAATGATTTCTTAGAGTTTTTATAATTCCAAAATAATGTTAGAAATATAATCTAAAATAAATAGAGCATTTGATCATTTTAAATGAAAGTTATAAGTTAAATATGTCTTAAAACCCTAGTTTTGTAATTTACATGAAATAATAAGCAAAAACCCATTTCAAAAGCTATAATTATGAAGAAATGTTTTTATTATGATTATAAATGTGTTTTGAAACTTTGTTTTAAAATCCTAGATCATTTGGTGCATTTTTGAGGTTGTTATGTGCTTTTTACAAGTATAGGGATTAAAATTGTCATTTTTGAAACAGTTAACATTTTGGGCCAAAAATGTCATTTTATGAAATCTAAATATATATTAATAAATACTGGAAAGTTTGATGCCCTAAGGTTAAATATTGAGGGCTTAAATTGTAAATAATAAAACTATAAGGGTTAAAAGTGTATGTAACTATACCAAAGTATAACAAAAAGGGCTAATTCTGCCAATTTTGAAACTAAAGAAGATTAATTATAAATATGAGGAAGTAATAAATGTATCATGTTAGTAGGGAGCTGATAACTAGACTTTTGGCCAGGTAAAAAGATTCATTGATGTGTGTCTAATCGAATTGATCTGGTTTAACTATGCGACTCAGTCGTTCTTTGGTGAAACAAATAGTTGTGTCGTTGTAGTAATTAAAAAGTGCAAAGACGTTAAAGTAAATCTAACTCTAATTTAAAATAAATGGTAGGTATTTAAAAACGTGACGAGAAATTAAAAGGGCAATTAATGTAAATAACGCAAACTTAAAACTAACTAAGGCAAACTTAAAATGCAACTAAATCTTAAACTAAGGCAAGGCTAAAATAAATCTAAGGCAATTAAACTTAAAGTGCCACTAAGGAAAAAGGCGGGAAAAATAAAGCTTGGAATTAAAAATCAAAAATTAAAAACAAAAACTAAAAAGAACCTGAAAACAGCTCATTCGGTATAATCCTTCGTTCGGAATAATCACTCATCCGGAATGTCACCTTCGTTCGGAATGATTCTTCTTCGCTCGGAATATTACCAAAATCCTTGATCCGGAACAAATTCTCTATTCGGAATATGTCACTTATCCGGAATAAATCCTTCGTTCGGAACTTTTACTGATTCGGAACTTCCTAAACAACAGCCTTGATTTGGAACTTCTTGATTCGGAACCCTTGGTTCGGAACTTGCTGATTCGGAACTTTTGAATGTTCCGAATGAAACACCTCTTCCACTGATCCGGAATACTTCCGAATGAACAAGCTTGATTCGGAACTTTGAATGTTCCGAATGAAAGTGTTGATCCGGAATAATGAAATATTCCGAATAAAACTCCTTGGTTCAGAACTTTCTTGGTTCGGAATCTCTACTGATTCGGAAAAAGTTCCGAATGAACAAGCCTTGATTCGGAACTTTGAATGTTCCGAATGAAGGTGTTGATCCGGAATACTTTATCTTGATCCGGAACTTTACCTGGGAAAGATCAGTAACAGAACACAGCGAAGAACAAGGGAACACAAAATAGCACGAATCTAGACAAACTTAATCAAAATCAACCAAAAGATTAAATCAAACTAAACACAAAACATCTACTAATGATAATCAAACAATCCAAAACAATCAAACTGACAAATATAACCAAAATAATCAAAACCCACTTAAATAAATCAATAAAAATCAAGAACAAGAACAATAACAATAAAGCATGAAGATTAAGATCAAATAAAGAAAGATAGATAGGAGATTAACAAGAAAAAGTAAAGATTGACAAGAATTAAAAGAGAAACTTACTTGAAATTAAATGTAATTAAGGTGCAAGACAATTAAGGTAAATGACATGTAATTAAATGACAAGGAAAGTAAAATGGAAGAACTAATTGTCACTATTAGCCAACAAAATGAAATGATTAACATCATAATCTGTTTATAGGGGAAATTAAGGAGTGCTTAGGAAGCTTCCTCCCTCTTTCATCTTCTCTTAATTGCACCATTAGGTCCTTAAGCCTTTAATCTTCTTTAATCTTGGACTTTAATGACTTTTGGCTCGGGATTTCTTTAAACTCGTCTTTTAATTCTTCAATAAATAAGACTTGAGTTCTTCGGCTTTAAGTAAACTTCCGTCTTTTGACTTTTTCTTCGATAAATCTTCAGAATTGGTCTTGGACTTCCGTTCTTTTTGCACTCTTGACTTCTTGACTTCATCTTTCGTCTTTTTCTTCGATAAAAGCCCGTGAATGCCCGTGTTTTCTCCACTTTTCACCTTTTCGTCCTAAATCACAACAAAAACACAAACCACGCATAATTCCGACATAAATGACATAAAATACACGTTTTGGCTCGGTTACTATTGTAATTAAGTGGTAAAAAGGATGGGTGTTTATACACCTATCAAATCCCCTACACTTGACCATTGCAATGTCCTCATGCAATGTATTAGTTACAAAGCACGTTTACATTTTTCATCACAATCAATCCACGTTGGCCTTTATTAAAGAGATAGAAAATAACAAAACAAGTAAAGAAATCAAAATCATGCCTTGGGTTTTGGAAATGTCATGAATGATCATCATCCTCAAGTTTTCACTTTCTCCAAACCAAGCTTAAAAACGAGATCATTGTTATTATAAGTTAGCAAACTAACACGAACTCATGTGGGCCAATTATTCACTTAGACTCCCTTATTCCTAGGTGTATCTCTTATATTTTATTATTGTCTTGAATGATCACGAGGATGCATTTTTGACTTATTTCGATAGTTATTTAGGCCGAAAATAAAGTGAACGATTTAATCAATAGTTAGCTAAAGGACAAAATCTTTTAAAACTGCTTCTCGGGACCTCATAAAGTTCATATCTTGGCATAACTCGCTTCACGATTTAAGACCTTTCTCGGACCGATATTTGGCAGCGACTTCATACTTCAAACCTTGAGAGACGTTCATGAAATAATGGCCTTCCCTTCATAATAGGAATTTCTTCACTTGAAGTTTTGAGAGATTCTTCATATTAGGACCACGACTTCTTCATTTTTCTCCAATCTTTATTTTGGACTTTGATATACAACGATCCGCCTACTTTTTGGACTTGGATTTATTCATCCTCATACCTTGTTAGGGCCTTTTTGGATAGACTTCTCCATGACTTTTGGGGAGTTTTTGCTTTTCGTCGTGTGTCTCGATCCTTCATATTGATTTTCGATAAATGATTCTTCATATCACTTGGGATCTTTAGCAACAAAATGTAGCCCTCATGCCTTGTTAGTGCCTTTTCGGACTCGCCAATCTTCGCATCCCGCTTCAATAAGTTATGCCTTGGCTATGAACTCTAATCCATACTGAGCAACTTTTAAACGATCTTGGGCTAGAAGCTAAGTAACTTTTCAAATCGTACAACCTTATTTATTGCAGATAAATTTATTAGCAAGCGATGGGAGAATAGGCTCATAATTAACTCACATAAATTCACGAAAGAATACCAAACTTATAATTGACTCTATCATCTCTCGTTCTCCACAGTTTAAAATCTCAAGGAATGAGACTCGTGGATGCTTAGCCTATTAAATCAAAGTTTTGGGTTTTCGAGTCGCCTATAGGATCTTGCAAATTCTTAGACTTTTTCAAGTTTAGAAATTGCATTTTAAAGTTCCCTTGATAAACGACTCTCTAGGATCAATTATAGGAACTTGCAAAAAGTTCTTGTTCTTAACCCGTGAGAGTTAAGACTTTCACATTTTATAGCTCCCTATATAAAAGCCTAGCAAAACTTGACTTAAACACATTAAGGATACTAGCTAGAGTAAACTTAGATAAGTAAACTCGGGTTGAGTCAAAAGATTCACAACGTTTGAAAATTAAAACCACCTTATTCAAGATTTATTCTAATAAGGGAAGAAAATAACTATACAAAAGGAAAAACTAATAGGCCAAAATAGATCAAAAATTTTGAAAAATGTCGAAAAATTGATTTTCCGGTTAAAATGAGGACAAATACAAGGAAAAGAGCCACTTAACTTCGATAGAAGTCCCCCTACACTTAATATAAACATTGTCCTCAATGTTTAAGCATGTGGGAGTAAACTCCCCTACACTTAGGACATTGTGCACTTTGTTTAAATCTCTCTAAGGAAAAGACAACTAAATAGATTCCTTTTTTAATATTGGAAAATATAAAATAGTGAATCGAAAAGAGTTTAGGATAGAACCGGGAAAATGGGAACACGGAATCACGGGTCGTCAAGAATCATCAAGATTGGATCATTGAGCGCTCGAATCCATGATTAGTAGAAAAGAGGAAATAGCAAACACAACGGGTCTCCCCTACACTTAGGATAAATAAAGCTAAAAGATAGATACATGGGTTGCCTCCCAAGAAGCGCTTGGTGTTTGTTCACCGAGTCGTGAGCCTGAATCGACCTTGATTACCATAGGAAGAAGCATGAAATATATCCACCATGATCAAAGACATAGTTTTCGTCCATCAAATAGCACAAGCTTAAGGCGAACAAGGCAAGCCAAAGAAGAGTAGGCAAGGTTCCCTTAAGCAAAGACGGATCACGGTGGAAGCAAGGGTGAAGTGGTGCAAGCAGATGTCCATAAGTTCCAAAGATATTTCCTTTTATTTCATCAGACGGATACTGAGATGGCTGCAGAATATCGATACCGGGGTCTGATGAGACTGCTTTTATACATGGTCTCATCGTCCAAATCAGGCTTAAAATGCATTAAATATCATTAAAACTGCCAAATATATGCTCGTGTTTGTTACTTGTGTATTTTAGGTACGGATATTGAGGAAATGGCAAAAGATCACAAGAATCATTCAAAAACGAACACGGGAAACGAAGCCGCACAATGAACCGGACCCAAATCTAGAATTTCCAAAATGCGCTTGAAGAATTGAAGATTGGCAAGTTTGGTCCCTCAACTCTTGAAGATTAACACTTTATACCCCTCAAATATTCATAATTATGAATAGGGTCCCTAAAGTTTGAAGATGTTACAAGAACAACCCTTGAAGAATGAGAAAAATGCATAAAATGTCCTTGAAACAAGTTTGTGAAAATATTGTGCCAAAAATGTCAAGCTGCCAAAGTATATTACAAAGGAATGGAAGATTGTTGCTGTTTATGTGACACCCTAGAACCGAGGTCATTAACGTTACCCTAAATTACGCTAATTTTTGAAATTTTTAATAAATTTTAATTTCTATATTTATAAGTATATTGGTTAAAGCCGATGTTCGAGGTTATAATTTTTACGATTGACGATTCAAGAAGGACGATGACGATTACGATCCCGATGGATGCCCAAATTTCTATAATTATTGACGATTTATCGATAATGTAATTTTTCGAGAATTTTACTTACGGTTCGTGTTAAGTTGAGTCGGGTGAGTTTTAATAACCTTCCGAGTACATTTAAAGTATCCCAAAAGTATTTTGGAGTGTTCGGGATGATTTTCGACTCCCGTAAAATTTTCTAAATTGACTAGTGAGTCAATCCCGCAAAGTTTTAATGACGTTTTTGTTTAAGGCCAAAAGAAACCTTTAATTGCACTTTAGTCCTCCCACCTCACAAACAGGGACACAATCACAAACACATAGAAACATTTCACAAAAAAAAAAAAAATCAAACACTCTCCCTCTCTCCCTCTAGCCGACGGCTAAACCACCAAAACCACCACCATCCACCATTTTTTTGAGTTTTGACAAAATCTAACCTTAGACCACCTTCTAAAATCCATTGGTGAGTGTTAATCCATGGTTAAATTAAACATGCATTAACAAAAATTTTCCAAAAATTTTCAAGATCATTCAAATTCGTTTTTGAGGTTAATTGGATTGATGCATGTTAAATTCATGTATAGTGTGAGTATAATCACTAATCAAACCCACCAAAATTAATTTGGTTGTGGTGATTTGGTCACCCAAAACCCACGGCACAAGGGGGTGTTTGGGGAGCCATGGTGGTTGATGATTTTGAGCATTGGTTTTATGTTTAGCATTGTGTTTATTGATGTGTTAAATGGGTATAAGTGATTGCATGCTTGTTTTTAGATTTTTAGATTATGAGGTTGTTGATCAATAGGGATTAGGGACTGAAAATTTGTGTTTGGTGATGATTGGGAATGCTTAGGATGAAGCCTAGTAATGATTAATAGGTTTGGAATCGAGCTTAAGTATGATTTTGGTATGGTCAAATTTAGGCAGAAAGTTTAAGGCCTTTTCATAAAAATAATTTTTCCTACAGGTCTAGATAGCTAAATGTAGTCATAGAGGGTCTTCTTAGCTTTAATTTGGTATAAGGTAGAGCTCGTGACTCAAAACGAGCTAAAAGTTATGAGGTTTTAAAGATCGTGTACCGGGAGACGAGAACTTTCATAATCCGAATTTATGTATAGTTTTAGTCAAATCCCGAGGATCACAAGTATGAATTGGTAAAAGGTCAAGGGTCAAATTTTGGTCACAAACCTGTGTAATTGAGTCTATAAGTGGACTTAGGAGTCAAAGAAGTCAAAGGTGCATTTCAAATAGGTCAAAGAGGTCCAAGTTGGTCGAAGTACAATTTCAGCCCGGAAAATGTAGTTTTGGAAAAGCGTTGAGTAATGGGTCGTAGAAGTAAAAACTTTTATTGGGATTAAAAATGTGTTATCTACAGGTCTTATAGTATTTTTGAGAATTTTGTCAAATTTTATAAGAATGGTTAAATATAGTAAAACAGCCCGTACTTTCGGTAAGTACCGGCGAAAATGAATAAAAATGGATAACGTAAATAATAAGAACGAATGGTGTAAAATGAGTGATGCTTGTTGTTTTGTTTTGGCGTGAGTTATAATTGTCCTAAGTGACTAGTATCTATGTATTTTATACAGTACCGTAAGGTATTTAAAATGAGATTACTCATTACGCGTTATTTGTTGATAGGTGTTGATTTACCCGGGCATCCGTATCGTCGTCAGTGATCATCTCTCGAACTACCGACTACTTAATATATAAGGTGTGAATTTATAGCCTCGCTTATATTTATTTCAAACTGTTTTACCCGCGAGGGAAATGCATGCTAGTTTTTAAAAGGAACGTATGTCATGAATGATTGTTAGACCCGAATGTTGCCTTAGAAATTGTGTTGAGTACCTAGTTGCAAAAGACCCTAATTTCATGAACTATTAACTATTGTCCTGCCCTCGAGTAGGGGGACATAGCCGCTTATACAAAGTGATAGTACTATGGGGTTGACTACCCTATCCGAGACGAGGGCTAGTATGTTGATACCCCCTGCAGACGGATAATTTGTGATAAGAGAAAAGGTATAATTGCAACTGATGCCTTATTAGGGGCCATGGTTTCATCTGAGTCACGCCGGTAATTATTACGCGGGTGATTGAGTTAAGGGTTTAGTGTCATGAGCTTAAACACAATTGTCAGTATCCTGAATATAGATTGTTTGATCGACAAGTCTATGGATGATCATGAATGGTTTTTATTTTATATACGTTCAAAATGAATTGTAAAACCTATGAATTCCACTCAACGTTTTCGTTGACCAAATTTTGGCATGTGTTTCAGGTAACCGCTGAAGTGTAGCATGGAGCGTGCATGGGATGGAAGTTGTGTGTATGGCTTGGAGTCTGCTTGTTTTTCCTCCCTTTTCTACTTAAACATTTTTAAATTTTAATGTTATGTTGTTGTGAAACTGAAATTCTTGGGTCGAGATTCATGGGGACCGAAAACGCAAAACTCTGTTGTACCAAGTGGGGTTGGAAAAACCGTGGACATGTATCATCTAACAATTTTTAATTCAAGTTTTAAGTTGACGTCTTTTTAGCGTCGTTTGATATATCTTGTGTGCAATGATAACTGTGTAGCACCCAATGTTGTAGTTCCGCTGCGCATAGCATTTGTGGGGGTGTTACAGATTGGTAATCAGAGCCATGAGTTATAGAGAACTAGGTCGTTTTTGAAAATCCTAAACTATAACTTTTGGTGTCGTAAGAAATGGTCCAAGCACACACAACTATCCTGCATGGCTCCGGTAAGATTTATTTTTGTATTCATGGCATTTGACGTATACTTTTGAGTGAAGTATATATGTGGGTAATTATTACGTAAGTATGGAAATTACTATATGTAGACGTTGAAATTATACGTGGAATATCCGACATCGTAATTTTTGTATTAATCATGCATGAGCATCATATTATTACATTTTTGGGCATATGTACCACCTTTGCATTGCATTTGCATGCATGTATTTATAAATATTGTATAATTACTTATGTACCCTCCGAAATTCGCTGTTATTGCAGGAATGGCCGAGGTACCGCCTAATGATAATGGAAACGATTACGTCGTAGGTCGCGAAAGGGGAAGTGTTGGAACAGCAGCTGAAGGACAAGCTGAGACGAACGATGTACAAGCCCAGGACCCCGACCAAAGGAGAACTACTTGCCCCAGGCCTATGCGTACTTCCCATCTGGTTGGTGCACCAGGTATCCCCAGAAGAGCCGAAGGTGCAGTAAGCGCAAATTCTCTTCATCAAGGCATCTCAAGAGTTTGCTGCCCCGGACTGAGAGTTTATCATGACGTACGGCGTGTTGTGAGAGGTTTGGATGAATCAATGTGCATGCGGTACGTAGTGGAATCAAGGGTGATCAGTAGATTCGACGAGAATGAAAGGGCAGATCAAAGACTGTTGGAAAGGACTGCAAGAATTGAGTATGATGGAAATGTAAACAAAAGTGACATCAACAGTCTAAGATCGATGGTTGCAAATTTGAGCGCTAGTCTTGACCGTGTTAGGGAAGATCAAGTGAGGTTGTCAAGGATGCAGAGTTGGGAGCATCGAGTGAGAGCATCATTGCCCCCAGATTGGAGATTCGTGGACGATTTGGAGATGGAGGCTAATGACTTCATGATTCAGCCGCCTACTAGAGGTGCTTGTATTACTGTGGGAAGTCAGGTAGCGATTGAGTGTGGGTCTACGTCAGGGACGAAAAAGGAGACTGAATGTGGGCCGAATGACAAAGGAAAGAGAAAAATGGATGATGTGGACGAGGACGATAGCGATGAGGAACCTGAGGAAGACGATGACGAACCGCCATCCAAGAGGCCGTGTGGATCACCACATGCCTAGTTACTTGTCTTGTATTTTCTTTGATCATTGTAATAGAACTGTTTTAGACTTTTGTATGATGGCATTATGACGAAAAACTTGAGGACTTAAGTTTTATGGTGAACGATTGTAGTGGCAATACTTGTCACAATTTTGGTTAATTATCAATACAATCCATGTTACCTTTCATGATCTGTGATATGTCTTAAATTTGATCTTTTGTGATGTGAATTGATGAATATTAGTAACTCTATAGTGAGGTGTCGTTGTATTTATATTATGTCTTGAAAGAGAAATCCATCTTAATCTTGATATGTATACTTACATTGTTTTTCTATTTTCCCTGTCTTGCAGAAAGAGATATTCGATAACACCATGCCTCCAAAGTTAACCGCCGATCGTGTAAACACAATGATTCAGGAAGCTATAGCAAATGCGCTGGAAGCGGACCGAGCCGGGAGAAATCAGGACCAGGGTAGAAACGCGGGGAGACAGCAAGCCCCGAGAGTGTGTACCTATTCTAGTTTTATGAAATGCGGTCCCACGCAATTTCGTGGAACTGGTGGAGCTCTAGAACTTAGACGATGGTTGGAAAAGGTTGAAAGTACTTTCGAAATCAGCGGTTGTGCAGAAGCGGACAAGGTGAAGTTTGCGGCTGCTACGTTTCTTGATGATGCGTTAAGTTGGTGGAACACCCAAGTAGCCACTGTTGGATTGGCTGTAGCGAATGCAAGGACGTGGACTGCGACAAAAGCTCTGTTGACTAAGAAGTTTTGCCCGGAAGAGGAATTGGGTCAATTGGAAGACGAGTTGAGGCACTTGACCTTGAAGAACAATGATATCGCTGCTTACACCAGGAGGTTTAATGAATTAAGCCTTTTGTGTCCAGACGTTTTTACCAATGATGCCAAGAAGATAAAGCAGTACATCAAAGGTTTATCCAGCAATATCAAAGGTGAGACGACTTCGTCAAAACCTGGGTCGTTTGATGAAGCGGTCTAGATGGCTCACGCATTGATGGACGTCAAGCTCCAGGACAAGCAGAACTTCATCGCCGAAGGGAACAAGAGGAAATGGGAAGCGGCACAAAGCAATCAATCCCAGGGCCAGAACCGAGGTGGAAATCGAAACAACCATGGTCAGAACCGCAATCAGCAGTTTAACCAACGAAGGAATGAAGGGATGAGGGCTGTGACGAACCCCAGAGGAGTAAAAGTGAATCCCCATTGTGGTAGGTGCAATTTGTACCATGTCGGGAATTGCCCGCCTGCATGCGGCAGATGTGGAAAAGCAGGTCACAGGACATCTGGTTGCCGAGCGGGAGGAGTAGCCACTGGGGCGAATGCTATCAGAATGAGGGGATGTTTTGGATGTGGAGAGAGAGGCCATGTGCAAGTGAATTGCCCGAAGGCAGGAAACAAGCGGGGAGGTAACAACGCTGTTGCCGTGTATCAAGTAGGGACGGCTGATAAACCACAGGGTCCTAACGTGGTTACCGGTACGTTTTTGCTAGACGCTTGTTATGCTAGTATTTTGTTTGATTCTGGCTCCGACAAGAGTTTTGTAGATGTTAAATTTAGTCGTCATATCGATAGAAAACCGGTGTTGTTAGCGACTAGTTATAACGTTGAGTTAGCCGATGGAAAAATTGTTAGTACGAATTCTATACTGAAAGGGTGTACCTTGAAGTTAGGAAATTACGCTTTTAAAATCGACTTGATGCCTATAGAGCTAGGATCGTTTGACGTGATTGTGGGAATGGATTGGCTAATGGCGCACAGTGCTATGATCGTCTGTGGCGAGAGATTAGTTCAGATTCCGTTGAGGAATAAAGTCTTGACGGTGAAGGGAGACGAATGCACTTCTCGTTTGAAAGTGATCTCCTGTTTGAAAATGATGAAGTATGTAGAGAACGGATGCGGTGTGTTTTTGGCACAAGTTTCGAGTGATGGTGATTTAGAGGCGAGGATTGAAGAGGTACCTGTTATCTGCGAATATCCGGAAGTTTTTCCAGACGAGTTGCCGGGTTTACCACCCACCCGTGAGGTCGAGTTTCGAATTGATTTGGTGCCAGGAGCTGCGTCGGTTGCGCGTGCACCTTATCGCTTAGCACCATCCGAGTTAAAGGAATTATCGGATCAACTGAAGGAATTGATGGACAAGGGATTTATTAGGCCGAGCTCATCACCTTGGGGAGCGCCAGTGTTGTTTGTGAAGAAGAAAGATGGTTCGTTTCGGATGTGTATTGACTATAGGGAACTCAATAAGCTGACGGTTAAGAATCGGTACCCATTGCCGAGGATTGACGATTTGTTTGATCAATTGCAAGGTTCCAGTGTATACTCAAAGATCGATTTAAGATCAGGGTATCATCAACTGCGTGTAAGAGAGGAGGATATTCCTGTAACTGCCTTTCGTACGCGGTATGGACACTTTGAATTTCGAGTGATGCCGTTTGGGTTGACAAACGCGCCTGCTGTATTCATGGACCTCATGAATCGCGTGTGCAAGCCGTATCTAGATAAGTTTGTTATCGTTTTCATCGATGATATACTTATTTACTCTAAGAGTAAGGAGGAGCACGAGAAGCACCTGAGGAAGATTTTGGAGTTGTTAAAGAAGGAGAAGCTGTATGCGAAATTCTCGAAGTGTGGGTTTTGGTTAGAATCCGTGCAGTTCCTAGGTCACGTGATTGATAGCAAGGGAGTTCGTGTGGATCCTGCTAAGGTCGAAGCGATCAGGGAATGGTCGGCACCGACAACGCCAACTGAAGTTCGACAATTCCTTGGTTTAGCTGGGTATTATCGAAGGTTCATTGAAGGATTTTCATTGATTGCAAAACCATTGACGAGGCTTACCGAAAAGAATAGGGTGTATGAATGGGGAAATGAGGAAGAACTCGCTTTCAAAACGCTCAAGGACAAGTTATGTTCCGCACCGATATTGTCATTGCCTGAAGGAACCGAAGACTTTGTAGTGTATTGTGATGCATCTCGTAAGGGTTATGGAGCGGTATTGATGCAACGTGAAGAGGTGATAGCTTACGCATCGAGGCAACTGAGGAAGAATGAGGAGAACTACACGACGCACGATTTGGAATTAGGAGCTGTAGTTTTTGCGTTGAAGTTGTGGAGACACTATTTGTATGGGACGAAGTGTGTTGTATTCACTGACCACAAGAGTTTGCAACACATTTTAGATCAAAAGGAGTTGAATATGCGACAGAGACGATGTGTTGAACTACTGAGTGATTACGACTGCGAAATTCGCTACCACCCTGGCAAGGCGAATGTTGTAGCGGATGCACTGAGTAGGAAGGAACGGGAGAAACCTTTGAGGGTTAGAGCTTTGGTGATGACTGAGAGCGTTGACTTAACCGAAACTATACTGAAGGCTCAAGAGAGGGGACTAATGAAAGGGAATGTTGAAGCTGAGAACTTGGGACGAATGTTGAAACCTCTTTTCGTAATTAGGTCAGACGGACTAAGATATTTTGAAAATCGGATTTGGTTACCATTGTGTTCATCTGAGGAAGGAAAGCCTGGAGTTCGAGAATTGGTTATGAACGAGTCTCATAAGTCGAAGTATTCGATACATCCTGGATCGGATAAAATGTATCACGACCTGAAGAAAGTTTATTGGTGGCCGAATATGAAGGCGGATATTGCTCGTTACGTTAGTAAGTGTTTGACTTGCGCCAAGGTTCAAGCAGAACATAAGAAACCATCTGGATTGTTGGTACAACCAGAGATCCCAGAATGGAAATGGGAGAAAATCGCTATGGATTTCGTGACGGGTTTACCTAGAACTCCTAGTGGATGTGATATGATATGGGTAATAGTGGATAGGTTAACGAAATCTGCTCATTTCTTACCTATGAAGAAGACGGACAGCATGGAAAAGCTAGCCAGTGTGTACGTGAAAGAGATCGTCTGCAGACATGGAGTGCCGTTATCGATCATTTCGGATCGCGATAGTAGATTTACTTCGGAATTTTGGAAATCGCTTCAACGTGCGATGGGCACTGAATTGAGTTTAAGTACGGCTTATCACCCGGAAACTGACGGCCAGAGTGAACGAACTATTCAGACGATGGAGGACATGCTCCGAGCATGCGTGATTGATTTTGGAGGAAGTTGGGAACGCCACTTGCCTCTGGTGGAGTTTTCATATAATAATAGTTATCATGCGAGTATCAAGGCAGCACCGTTCGAAGCATTGTATGGAAGGAAGTGTAGATCGCCTGTGTGTTGGAGTGAAGTAGGAGAAAGTCAATTGACTGGACCCGAAATGGTTTTAGAAACGACAGAGAAAATTGTGCAAATCAAGAACCGACTACTTGCTGCGAGAAGCCGACAGAAGAGTTATGCCGATAACAGAAGGAAACCGTTGGAGTTTGAAGTCAGAGATATGGTTATGCTCAAAGTATCGTCGTGGAAGGGTGTAATTCGTTTTGGGAAGAAAGGAAAGTTCAGTCCAAGGTATATTGGACCATTTAAGATCGTTGAACGAATTGGACCAGTAGCGTACAAGTTAGAATTGCCGAGCGAGCTTAGTGCTATTCACGACACGTTTCACGTATCGAACCTGAAGAAGAGTTTGGCGGATAAGGAATTGGTGATTCCTTTGGACGAGATTCGACTGGACGACAAAATGCATTTTGTGGAAGAACCTGTGGAAATTATGGACCGAGAGGTCAAGAGGCTGAAGCGTAGTAGAATTCCTATTGTGAAGGTTCGCTGGAATTCTAAGCGTGGACCGGAATACACTTGGGAACGTGAGGACTTTTTCAAGGAAAGGTATCCTCATCTGTTCCAGCAGAACGAAATGTGAGTACAAGAAGAGGCGAGCGCCGGGACGTCGCTGTCTTTAAGGAGGGGTGGATGTGACACCCTAGAACCGAGGTCATTAACGTTACCCTAAATTACGCTAATTTTTGAAATTTTTAATAAATTTTAATTTCTATATTTATAAGTATATTGGTTAAAGCCGATGTTCGAGGTTATAATTTTTACGATTGACGATTCAAGAAGGACGATGACGATTACGATCCCGATGGATGCCCAAATTTCTATAATTATTGACGATTTATCGATAATGTAATTTTTCGAGAATTTTACTTACGGTTCGTGTTAAGTTGAGTCGGGTGAGTTTTAATAACCTTCCGAGTACATTTAAAGTATCCCAAAAGTATTTTGGAGTGTTCGGGATGATTTCCGACTCCCGTAAAATTTTCTAAATTGATTAGTGAGTCAATCCCGCAAAGTTTTAATGACGTTTTTGTTTAAGGCCAAAAGAAACCTTTAATTGCACTTTAGTCCTCCCACCTCACAAACAGGGACACAAACACAAACACATAGAAACATTTCACAAAAAAAAAAATCAAACACTCTCCCTCTCTCCCTCTAGCCGACGGCTACACCACCAAAACCACCACCATCCACCATTTTTTTGAGTTTTGACAAAATCTAACCTTAGACCACCTTCTAAAATCCATTGGTGAGTGTTAATCCATGGTTAAATTAAACATGCATTAACAAAAATTTTCCAAAAATTTTCAAGATCATTCAAATTCGTTTTTGAGGTTAATTGGATTGATGCATGTTAAATTCATGTATAGTGTGAGTATAATCACTAATCAAACCCACCAAAATTAATTTGGTTGTGGTGATTTGGTCACCCAAACCCCACGGCACAAGGGGGTGTTTGGGGAGCCATGGTGGTTGATGATTTTGAGCATTGGTTTTATGTTTAGCATTGTGTTTATTGATGTGTTAAATGGGTATAAGTGATTGCATGCTTGTTTTTAGATTTTTAGATTATGAGGTTGTTGATCAATAGGGATTAGGGACTGAAAATTTGTGTTTGGTGATGATTGGGAATGCTTAGGATGAAGCCTAGTAATGATTAATAGGTTTGGAATCGAGCTTAAGTATGATTTTGGTATGGTCAAATTTAGGCAGAAAGTTTAAGGCCTTTTCATAAAAATAATTTTTCCTACAGGTCTAGATAGCTAAATGTAGTCATAGAGGGTCTTCTTAGCTTTAATTTGGTATAAGGTAGAGCTCGTGACTCAAAACGAGCTAAAAGTTATGAGGTTTTAAAGATCGTGTACCGGGAGACGAGAACTTTCATAATCCGAATTTATGTATAGTTTTAGTCAAATCCCGAGGACCACAAGTATGAATTGGTAAAAGGTCAAGGGTCAAATTTTGGTCACAAACCTGTGTAATTGAGTCTATAAGTGGACTTAGGAGTCAAAGAAGTCAAAGGTGCATTTCAAATAGGTCAAAGAGGTCCAAGTTGGTCGAAGTACAATTTCAGCCCGGAAAATGTAGTTTTGGAAAAGCGTTGAGTAATGGGTCGTAGAAGTAAAAACTTTTATTGGGATTAAAAATATGTTATCTACAGGTCTTATAGTATTTTTGAGAATTTTGTCAAATTTTATAAGAATGGTTAAATATAGTAAAACAGCCCGTACTTTCGGTAAGTACCGGCGAAAATGAATAAAAATGGATAACGTAAATAATAAGAACGAATGGTGTAAAATGAGTGATGCTTGTTGTTTTGTTTTGGCGTGAGTTATAATTGTCCTAAGTGACTAGTATCTATGTATTTTATACAGTACCGTAAGGTATTTAAAATGAGATTACTCATTACGCGTTATTTGTTGATAGGTGTTGATTTACCCGGGCATCCGTATCGTCGTCAGTGATCATCTCTCGAACTACCGACTACTTAATATATAAGGTGTGAATTTATAGCCTCGCTTATATTTATTTCAAACTGTTTTACCCGCGAGGGAAATGCATGCTAGTTTTTAAAAGGAACGTATGTCATGAATGATTGTTAGACCCGAATGTTGCCTTAGAAATTGTGTTGAGTACCTAGTTGCAAAAGACCCTAATTTCATGAACTATTAACTATTGTCCTGCCCTCGAGTAGGGGGACATAGCCGCTTATACAAAGTGATAGTACTATGGGGTTGACTACCCTATCCGAGACGAGGGCTAGTACGTTGATACCCCCTACGGACGGATAATTTGTGATAAGAGAAAAGGTATAATTGCAACTGATGCCTTATTAGGGGCCATGGTTTCATCTGAGTCACGCCGGTAATTATTACGCGGGTGATTGAGTTAAGGGTTTAGTGTCATGAGCTTAAACACAATTGTCAGTATCCTGAATATAGATTGTTTGATCGACAAGTCTATGGATGATCACGAATGGTTTTTATTTTATATACGTTCAAAATGAATTGTAAAACCTATGAATTCCACTCAACGTTTTCGTTGACCAAATTTTGGCATGTGTTTCAGGTAACCGCTGAAGTGTAGCATGGAGCGTGCATGGGATGGAAGTTGTGTGTATGGCTTGGAGTCTGCTTGGTTTTCCTCCCTTTTCTACTTAAACATTTTTAAATTTTAATGTTATGTTGTTGTGAAACTGAAATTCTTGGGTCGAGATTCATGGGGACCGAAAACGCAAAACTCTGTTGTACCAAGTGGGGTTGGAAAAACCGTGGACATGTATCATCTAACAATTTTTAATTCAAGTTTTAAGTTGACGTCTTTTTAGCGTCGTTTGATATATCTTGTGTGCAATGATAACTGTGTAGCACCCAATGTTGTAGTTCCGCTGCGCATAGCATTTGTGGGGGTGTTACAGTTTAATACAAGATGAAGAAAGAAGGAACCTTGGGGGGCCATTTCTGCCCAGACATATAAACTTCACCCCCCACTCATAAGCTGACAACTCACCATAACCCACCCATTAACCCAACCAACCCGTCCATTAACCCTACCCAAACCCACCAGGATTATTTAATAAACTTGGTCAAGTACCCCGTCAAACCTCCCAACTTTCCCACCAAACACATTTTTTAAAAACTAAACTTTCCCCAAACGGATTAAACTCCCATTAATCACCCTATAAACCCTAATAATCCCAGATTCAATCAAACTCAAAACAAAGGGTTTTTGCCCT
This sequence comes from Glebionis coronaria, assembly GCA_025667525.1. Taxonomy (NCBI): domain Eukaryota; kingdom Viridiplantae; phylum Streptophyta; class Magnoliopsida; order Asterales; family Asteraceae; genus Glebionis; species Glebionis coronaria. The sequence goes on along the minus strand of CM046882.1, from coordinate 166,005,762 downwards.
ATCTTTTCCAGATCATTAATTTGTTCTTTTGTCACCAAAACCCACATAAAAAACCACCCACCACTCAACCCATGTGGCCTCCCCCATGGTCCCCAACCCGTCACTTTCTCCTCAATACCAAGAAGGGACAAGATGAACGTTTATGATGTAGTCCTTGGTCCCCAAGCACATTCCAACGTCCAAGATCAAAAGGAGAAAGCTGGCAACATCACATGATCAACTTGACAAATATTCCAAGTCAAAATCAAGGGGCAATTTCGGATTTTTATGCATTAGGGTTTTCAGTTTATTATTTGTTTATTCCAGTATCTAGATAGTTCTACTAGTGCCTATATAAGCACCTCTCAACATGTGAGTAGGGCTTTGTTCCAGTTTTTAAGCTTTCTCATTTGTAATCCCTTTTTAATGATATAAAAGTTTGGTATTTTTGTAAACAATTTAATTCCTTTTTATAGTTATTAAAAGTTGTGTGTGTGTTGAAAGCTAAGCTGAGTTCCAAAAATTTGTTTAAACACTTTGTGTTTTTTTTAGTTTTCAAAAAGGTTTTAAAAAAGGGTTCTAATTTTCAGAAATCCAAGCTTTCATGAAGCGAAAGTGGATTGAAATTTTTGGATTTCTGAGGTTGAACTTGTTTTTAAAACGTGTTTAAGGTCAAGGTTTGTTGGTTTAAGAAGTTTCAAGGGTTGGTTAAACCATTTTCCAAAACTTTCAGTTTTATAAGATTTATCAAAATCTTATTTTTCCTTTTTTTTTACTTAATCCTTACTGTTTAAAAGCTGTCCAAAAGCTTTTGACAAAGCTTTTGGTTCATCTTTTAAACTTGAAGTGTTTTGTTTCTTTGTTGGTTGTGTTTGTGTAGGATCAAACAAGAACCAAGGATACCATTATCATCATTTTTTGCAGCCAAAAGCTCCAAGAGATTCAGCACAAGCCCGAGCTTGTGGGAGGTGACAAAGCAGTCACTGTTGGGCCTGGATGTAGGCCCAACAAGGTAGTCCCTTGTTTCCTTTTTGAAGTTTTCATAAAATACTGATTTTGTGGAATTTGTATGATTTTACATGAAAGTTGGTCATTTGTGTGTTTAAGTGTTTGAAATTGTTCATTAGTTGTTAGTATGCATGATTTAAGTGGTTGTAATCAGTTTTGATAGAGTTTGAATAGATTTGATGTGTTAAAAGTTGATTTCCAGTATCTTAAGGGGTGTTTGGATTAGGGATTTAGTTGGAGTAATTGTTGTATTCTTGGCTTAAAACCTGTTCTAAATCACTCACAAGGGTATTTGTAGGGTGCATGATAGTTTAGTTCTCAGTTTGGTAAAGTTTTCAAACAAGTTGTGTGATAAAAATTGGAAAAGTGGTTCAAAATTCAGTAAGTACCTTTTTTGACTGATATTGTGAAGATTTTTGCCTCCAATCTTGGTGATTGTTAGATAATAGGATATTTGAGGATTGTGAATCAGTTATATGCTTTGTGTTTAGCTTATTTGCAAGTTATTGGCTTTTAAAATTCAATTTTGTGCAAGTAATTTGGCAAAAAGTCACCAGACCTGCTCTTGCTATATCAGAGACCCTCATTGGCCATTTTTTGTGATTTTGTGTGTAGAACTTGTGTTTTTCTGTGCTTGCTTTGACTCCCTATACTCAACTGAGTATAGGGGTGCCTTCTTGTCCAATCAAAACACCACAAATCATCAGATCAAGCCCTCTTGATCACTATCTTCACAAGTGAAGAATAACATTTTGCTTTGTGTTCTTAAAATAAATTGGACACGTTTTTCACTCATTAGGGCTTAATCTGGTTATAATTGGATTGTTACTTGAGATTTTGTGATTAAAAGGGTAAAAGGTTTAAGTTTTAAAAGTAAAAAAAGAAAAATAAATAAAAAGAGTAAAAAGGACGTGGCCAGGACTCGAAGCTGCGCCACTCCTCCCACACACAAACGCTCTAACCAACTGACCTAGGGTCTTTGATTCGTATCTCTTTGCAACGTTTAATATTTAAGGATTGATTGTTTCTTGGCTTATTTAGCTAACAGCTTAATATTAAGCTGATTTCAGCTTATTCCTTTAAGCTTTTTCACATTTAGTATTTTTCTTTTGTTTTCATATAGGTTAGGGACTTTTTGGTTTCAAAATATTATTTTTCTCGTATTTAATTAATTTCCTAGGATTATTTTTAGTTTAAATTTTAGAAAGTAATTTAAAAATAGGAAAAAGCATTTTAAAAATCCAAAAAATAGTTTTTAAGTTTTTAATTATATTTTTGAGGTTTACAGCTAAAAAAGTTTTCAAAAAGTCTTATTTTGATTTTATAGGATTTTAGGGTTTTTAATCAACTTTAAAATTTAATATAAAATTATTAAATAGGTTTCAGAAACTTTTAATTACATTTTTGCCTTAGTTACATTATTTTAGATTTTTGGTAATTTTTTAGATTTATTTTATAAACTTTTTATTTTTTTGAATATTTTATTATTATTTTATTATTAAAATTTGAAAGTTAGTTTTTTCTACTTTTTTCATTTTTTCTAGATCGTAGACACTAAATTAGGAATTTTGTTACTTTTCAAATATTTTTAGGACTTTTCAATTATTTTCTAGAATTAATTTAAGTTTTAATTGATTTTAATAGTTTTTAAGTCTTTAAAAATAGTTTTATTTGGTTTTAAAATTTTAAAAAATACTTTTTAGCTTAATTAGGTTATTTTTGAGGTTTACAAACTTTAAAATCTTGTTTAGGGCTTTTTAATAATTAATTGTGATTTTTAGGGCTTTAATTAGCATTAAAAAGTCATTATCTAATTAACTAAAAGGTTTTAGCAAGTTTGGATTTTTTGTAAACTCTTAGAATATTATTTAGGATTTTTAGTAATTTTTAGGAATTTTTAGGTTAAAATTTTTATTTTGTAGTTTTTTACGGTTTTACGTGAACGCGTTTTCGTCTTAGCTCGATCCGTCTTCGTAACCGTCTTTCTTTCCCATTTCTATTTTCTCTTCTTGTAACAATAAAATCACAATCAAAATCAATTCATCACACAACACACTAGCCTCCTCGAGAACGAACTCACTTAGGGTCATTTACACACGGTTTTCCTAAATCGTGCTCACTTGCCCTATTTTATTTCCTTGTTTTCCTAAACAAGTGTGATTTTACAACTATCATTTTGGCGCCGCTGCCGGGGAGGCGTGTTGTGTTTTGATTGAACCATTGTTGTTTTTTATATAGCCATAACTAGTATTTGTATTAGTAGCACTCTACTAATACGTATTATCGTTTTTCGGTTTTTGTGTAAATATTATTACTATATTGTATACGTAGAACAAGAAATTCACAAGTACTCCAAATACGTGAGAAATCACAACCTTGACTTGGGAGGTCATTACCCAATCATTGTATTCGAATCGCAAACCAAAGAAAAAAGGCAAAAATAGATAAATACTTTCGTGAAGCTTAATCTTGAAAATACAAACTATAAGGTGGGTATAAGGCGGTTGTATTTCACGACCTAAAGGAAAAAGGCTCTTAAGTGCTTCGCGCCGCCTCGTTTCCTCCGCTTGCTTGTGCGTATTTGATTTTGAGAGTGAATCAAGGGTTTTGCCGCCCAAAGTATTATTACATATCATATATATTTTCTTGGTTTCTATTGATTAAACCCTCTTGAACGATTTGGTGTTCCACCATCGTTCTAAAGTCATCGAAGGCGTTCACTTCACGTGATCGTTTTCATTCCTTGAGGCTTCTTTAATCGAGAGATTTGATTAAGGAGGAGATTTGTTGATTTTTGTCTACCTAATACATTCACCAATTTCCAAAAAAAGTTAATACCATCAAAAACCAAAAAAAAATTAAAAAAAATAAAAATACCAAAAAGAATCTTCTTTGCTCGTCTCCTCGTTGTACGTGACGTTTATGCTAACTCGTAATCAAGCAAACCGTGCACGTAGACGAAAGAAAAAAACTCCCACTCCAACTCATTCTAGTGAGGAGTCTCCTATTGACGAACCCATTGTACGAGAAGCACCAACCATGGCGAATCGAACTATGATGGAGTTACTTCAAGCACCCACCAAGGGTTATGGAGAAGCTATTGTGATTCCCGCTATCCTTGCGGAGAACTTTGAGGTGAAAACGGGTTTGTTGTCGATGATCCAAAACAACAAATTCCGCGGTGATGAGAAGGACAATCCCCACAACCATATCCGCCAATTTTATCGTCTTACCGCCACTTGCAAATTCAAGGATGTCTCGAATGACTCGATTAAGATGATGCTTTTTCCGTATTCCTTAGCGGGGCCCGCTAAAATTTGGTTAGAGAAAGAGCCACCCAATTCTATATTGACGTGGAAGGATCTCGTTTCGAAGTTCGTGAACCAATTTTTTCCGCCCTCTAAGACTACGCATTTGAAAAACGAGATTTCTAAATTTTCACAAGAATCAAATGAAAGTTTTTCAACGGCTTGGAATAGGTTTAAGGAGATGTTACATGAATGTCCTCATCACGGTTTTTCCGACTTGCACCAATTAGACACGTTTTACAATGGACTTAATGATCATGAAAGAGATTATTTAAATGCCGCCGCGGGTGGTAATTTTTTGTGTAAAATGGTTGAAGAAGCTTTGGTCATAATTGAGAATAGGTCTAAGGTTTATAGCCCTCATAACACACCGAGTGTTGCCAAATTGGGCTCTTCATCGTCTCGTAGCATTAATGCTTTGCATGATGAGGCAAATGAAGAAAATCGGTTTTTTGATAGATTTGCTAGCCTTATGTCCCATTGGAAAGCTCAAGAAGCTTCGAATTCCGCTTCGGTTAAAGCGGTTTCTAAGAGTTGTTTGTCGTGTGATGGAGCTCATGATCTTTCCGAGTGCATTACCGCGGATGGTAACACTTCGAGTGCTTATGTAGCCACGGGAACTTATAACCAAATCGGTCAAGGTTCCCGCCAAAATCAAGCTCCACCAAATCAAAATGCTAATAATTATCGAAACAACAACCAAGGTGGAAATTATCAAGGAAATCAAAGGAATTACAACAAGGGTAATTATCAAAGTGGAAATGGGCAAATTTCAAACCAAAACCGTGATTTTCAAACTTCTACTCAAGGTTTTCAAAACGATCACACCAAAAATCTTCAAGGAGAGTTTTTGAATTATGCTAAGGCTAATGATGCTAAGTTTGACAATATGCAACGTGAAATGGTTAGCTTAAGATCCGAGTTGAAAAACGAGCTTAAAAACGAACTTGCTAATGAACTTAAAACTCATGCTAATAAAATGGAAGGAAATGTTCAAAGACTCCAACAAAATCAACAAAAAATGGAGCAAGGTCAACATGAGATTAAGCAAGAGTTGTTAAAAGCGGATGCTAGGTAATCTAAGTTTGAAGACCGAATGGGAAAAATGTTTGAAGCTATCATGTGTAAGCCCTCTTCTTCGGGTGGTCTTCCTAGTGATACCATCGTGAACCCGAAAGGAGAATTGAAGGTTATTACTACTCGTAGTGGTAAAACTTTCAAAGAACCCATTTCTCGTCCAAGTACTTCTATGGAGAAGGAAAAAGAGAAAGAACCCGAGGTTGTGGTTGAAAAGGAGCAAATTCCAAGCCCACGAAGTACCGCTCAAACCACACCTACGGTTGAACCAACACCAATCATGGAACCCGAGATTCCAAGGCCGATGCCTATGCCTATGCCCCAACCCACACCACCTTTACCCTACCCTTCAAGACGAGACAAGGAAAAGGCACAAGAACAAAATAAATATCAATTTGAACTTTTTATGAAAATGTTTCGTGACTTGCATTTTAATATAAGTTTTTCCGACGCCTTAGTCATGATGCCTCGATTTGCCGCGAACTTCAAAAGTATGTTGAATAACAAAGAGAAATTGCAAAAATCGTCTAGTTGTTCATCGGTTTTTCTAAGCCGCATACCTCAAAAAGTCGGTGATCCCGGCAAGTTTTTAATCCCATGTGCTATACAATACATGGAAGAATGCTACGCCTTGGCCGATCTTGGTGCTAGTATTAATTTGATGCCTCTTGAGATTTTTAAATCGCTCAATCTTCCCAATCTCACTCCTTCAAGAATGTCAATCGAGATGGCCGATCATTCTACGATTCTAGCTTGTGGAGTAGCCGAGGACGTCTTCGTGAAAGTTGGAAAGTTCTACTATCCTGTAGACTTTATTGTTGTTGACATTCCCATCGATCCTAAAGTTCCGTTAATTTTAGGTCGATCTTTTTTGGATACCTCGAGAGCACTTATCGATGTGCATGCAAGGAAAATCACTCTTAGTTTCAATGAGGAAGAACTCGTCATTAATGCAACTCAAAACTCCACGCTTTCTCATGTGTATTCTATCACATCTTTGTACAATGTCAATCCCATCAAAAACATTTGCAAAAAGATTTCAAATAGAGTTTTAGGAGTTGTTGATAAAAATGAAGTTCCGTCCCCTCCGCCGGTGGAGGTTAAGAGTGTTAAGCCTACGGTTCCAATCTCGAGTAATTCTTCGGATGATGAATACGTTGATCCCGATGGGGAAGTTTTCTTTGTTGACAAAAGATTTGAAAACTTACCACCACCTTTGCCAAAACGGTTTCAAAATGTGAGAATTTTTAATGTGACTAACATTGCTTTAGAAACACCAAATATTTTTGACATAATCAAATCGGGTTTTCACAATGAGAGTTTAAAAGATGAAAAAGGAAAAGATTTTTAATTGAATTTAAAAGATTTTTCTACAACTCTAACTCCGTCATCACCACGTGTTTTGAGTACTACAAGCTCGTCTTCTCCTTTTGACGATGCTTTGTGTGGACTTAGTGTGGGGGAATCCCCTTATGTTCCCTCCCCTTTCTCCACCGAGGACGAGATATTTGATCCTGGAATTGCTTATATAGGGAAATCTCGGTCTTCCACCGATGCAATAAATGGAAAACATTTTCATTTGATTGGTTCGAGTCTACCTCGAGTAGCTCAATGTTTTCATGACTTACCCATTGTCCCACCCTTCTATTTATTCTCTCCTATTTTCTTGAAACTCTTTGAGTTTTTGTTGGCTCACGATGAAGTGGCGTTGATTTGTTTTTCCAATGAAAACGAGAACGCCATCTTCGATCCCGGTATTTTGCACCATCAAAGGACTTAGTCCTTAATACCGGTTGTTTTTTGGGCCTTGTTTATCATGTAAGCCCCACTAAAAATTGACCACACCATGATTATCCCTAAATGATCACATTTATGGGGATTCGAGTCGAGCTTTTGACTCGGTTATCAAAAACAAGGTGCCTCGTGGGGGAGACCCATGCTTATCCATGTACATATTATCGCTTTCTAATTAGTTAATGTGAGGGGATTTGTGCCCTTACAACCTTTGTTCCGTGGTTGTTTGTGCATTGTGGTTTTTAGATCATGATCTTCACGATTGGAGCCTCTCGTGTTCGTTTTATGGGAGCACTCGATCGTTTGCTTTGGAGACATTTCTCAATATCTAAATGATATATCCTTTGATGTTCTAACCTTAGGTTTGTAGCACACTTCATAAACGGCTATTAATTTATTGGTTACACCCTTTCCATGCTAGATTAGGCATTCGACTACGTCTCTAGTATGGGGGTGTTTGCACCCCTAGACTCGAAACATTGAGGACAATGTTTAACTTTAGTATGGGGGGGTGAATAGATACTTGCCTTGCCAAACCTTCACGCTTTCCAAAGTTTATCTTTTTGTTTATCGTTTTGATGCAAAATAAGGCTAAAAATGGCCAAATTTTAAAATTTTTCTCATGTTTCATAAGTGTTTGAAGACACGAATGTAGATTTTCCGATGGCGAGAATAAGAGTAATTTTTGACTCGACCGTGCGTTTTGAGCACTTAGCTTTGATTCCTTAACTACACATTAGGCTAAGTCTCTTAAATGAGGACGAGAAATGATAGAGTTAATTATAAGTTACTATGCTAAACGTAGAGTACTCGTATTCTTTCAAAAACTCATGTGTTCTCGTTATTTGCTTATTCTCCCTTCTCATGTAAATATTTTTTGCTTAATAAATATTGACTTAGCGGTTTAGTTAGGATTGTTGGGTTTCTAGTCTTTTCTAGTGGCTTCCGTGTAATTAAATTGGGAAGACATTAAGGTATCGCCAACGTCATGGTTTTGAAGTATTGGCACCCGAATAATCGAAAGCTTCACCCAATAATAAGATTTCAAGTGCTCACCTAAATCTAGCAAACAATTTGAAGCCCCACAAGGCGAAAAATCTATGAAAAATTGAAAGTGAATCAAGCCTTAATCTTCGAAGCTTTAAAGATCCAAAATTCGCTTTAACGTGAGGATATACGTCTTTGGCTAATAAAACCACCGATGAGGCGGATAATAAAAGGCAAGGCAAGACCGAAGTCATAATAAAAGCTTCATGGCGAAGTTGAATAAAAGATGGAGGTAAACCAAAGATAATAAGGCCCTTCCGTTAGGGGGCGTATAAAAGTCTTGGTAATAAGTCTCATGTTCAAAACCGTTATAAAACCGTGTTTATCGATTCTTCTTGTCAACTTAATTTTTTAACATCGTTGTCTATTGGGAGGGGTTATTGATTTGATGGTCTTAGTTACACCGTTAGGACTCTATTTTTAGACCTAAATCTCTATTATCGCATAAGTCAACAATGTATCCTCGTGAAACATTTAAGACAAAATAAAATATAAGAGATACAACTTAGGAATAATGGGAGAATAAGTACGTGATTAGGGCATATGAGTAGTGTTAGCATTACTAACTTATAATGACAATGATCTCGTTGCACGCTTGGCATGGAATTAAGGTGGAAATCGAGGACGATGAAATTATTTCTGACGAAGCATTCACGTGTTCTTATTCTATGAACCTAAACGTCCCATTTTGCGATGAAAATCATACATTATGTCTAAAACGCAAGTAGTAGTAATAGTAGTAGTATAGCTAGTTATCATTCCAATAAAGTGAATAAAATGAATTTTGGAGATGCTAAGATACTTTATTCTAGCATTGTGTGAGGGCACGGCAATGGTTTAGTATGGGGGAGTGATGAGACTGCTTTTATACATGGTCTCATCGTCCAAATCAGGCTTAAAATGCATTAAATATCATTAAAACTGCAAAATATATGCTCGTGTTTGTTACTTGTGTATTTTAGGTACGGATATTGAGGAAATGGAAAAAGATCACAAGAATCATTCAAAAACGAACACGGGAAACGAAGCCGCACAATGAACCGGACCCAAATCTAGAATTTCCAAAATGCGCTTGAAGAATTGAAGATTGGCAAGTTTGGTCCCTCAACTCTTGAAGATTAACACTTTATACCCCTCAAATATTCATAATTATGAATAGGGTCCCTAAAGTTTGAAGATGTTACAAGAACAACCCTTGAAGAATGAGAAAAATGCATAAAATGTCCTTGAAACAAGTTTGTGAAAATATTGTGCCAAAAATGTCAAGCTGCCAAAGTATATTACAAAGGAATGGAAGATTGTTGCTGTTTAATACAAGATGAAGAAAGAAGGAACCTTGGGGGGCCATTTCTGCCCAGACATATAAACTTCACCCCCCACTCATAAGCTGACAACTCACCATAACCCACCCATTAACCCAACCAACCCGTCCATTAACCCTACCCAAACCCACCAGGATTATTTAATAAACTTGGTCAAATACCCCGTCAAACCTCCCAACTTTCCCACCAAACACATTTTTTAAAAACTAAACTTTCCCCAAACGGATTAAACTCCCATTAATCACCCTATAAACCCTAATAATCCCAGATTCAATCAAACTCAAAACAAAGGGTTTTTGCCCTATCTTTTCCAGATCATTAATTTGTTCTTTTGTCACCAAAACCCACATAAAAAACCACCCACCACTCAACCCATGTGGCCTCCCCCATGGTCCCCAACCCGTCACTTTCTCCTCAATACCAAGAAGGGACAAAATGAACGTTTATGATGTAGTCCTTGGTCCCCAAGCACATTCCTACGTCCAAGATCAAAAGGAGAAAGCTGGCAACATCACATGATCAACTTGACAAAGATTCCAAGTCAAAATCAAGGGGCAATTTCGGAATTTTATGCATTAGGGTTTTCAGTTTATTATTTGTTTATTCCAGTATCTAGATAGTTCTACTAGTGCCTATATAAGCACCTCTCAACATGTGAGTAGGGCTTTGTTCCAGTTTTTAAGCTTTCTCATTTGTAATCCCTTTTTAATGATATAAAAGTTTGGTATTTGTGTAAACAATTTAATTCCTTTTTATAGTTATTAAAAGTTGTGTGTGTGTTGAAAGCTAAGCTGAGTTCCAAAAATTTGTTTAAACACTTTGTGTTTTTTTTAGTTTTCAAAAAGGTTTTAAAAAAGGGTTCTAATTTTCAGAAATCCAAGCTTTCATGAAGTGAAAGTGGATTGAAATTTTTGGATTTCTGAGGTTGAACTTGTTTTTAAAACATGTTTAAGGTCAAGGTTTGTTGGTTTAAGAAGTTTCAAGGGTTGGTTAAACCATTTTTCAAAACTTTCAGTTTTATAAGATTTATCAAAATCTTATTTTTCCTTTTTTTTTTACTTAATCCTTACTGTTTAAAAGCTGTCCAAAAGCTTTTGACAAAGCTTTTGGTTCATCTTTTAAACTTGAAGTGTTTTGTTTCTTTGTTGGTTGTGTTTGTGTAGGATCAAACAAGAACCAAGGATACCATTATCATCATTTTTTGCAGCCAAAATCTCCAAGAGATTCAGCACAAGCCCGAGCTTGTGGGAGGTGACAAAGCAGTCACTGTTGGGCCTGGATGTAGGCCCAACAAGGTAGTCCCTTGTTTCCTTTTTGAAGTTTTCATAAATTACTGATTTTGTGGAATTTGTATGATTTTACAAGAAAGTTGGTCATTTGTGTGTTTAAGTGTTTGAGATTGTTCGTTAGTTGTTAGTATGCATGATTTAAGTGGTTGTAATCAGTTTTGATAGAGTTTGAATAGATTTGATGTGTTAAAAGTTGATTTCCAGTATCTTAAGGGGTGTTTGGATTAGGGATTTAGTTGGAGTAATTGTTGTATTCTTGGCTTAAAACCTGTTCTAAATCACTCACAAGGGTATTTGTAGGGTGCATGATAGTTTAGTTCTCAGTTTGGTAAAGTTTTCAAACAAGTTGTATGATAAAAATTGGAAAAGTGGTTCAAAATTCAGTAAGTACCTTTTTTGACTGATATTGTGAAGATTTTTGCCTCCAATCTTGGTGATTGTTAGATAATAGGATATTTGAGGATTGTGAATCAGTTATATGCTTTGTGTTTAGCTTATTTGCAAGTTATTGGCTTTTAAAATTCAATTTTGGGCAAGTAATTTGGCAAAAAGTCACCAGACCTGCTCTTGCTATATCAGAGACCCTCATTGGCCAATTTTTGTGATTTTGTGTGTAGAACTTGTGTTTTTATGTGTTTGCTTTGACTCCCTATACTCAACTGAGTATAGGGGTGCCTTCTTGTCCAATCAAAACACCACAAATCATCAGATCAAGCCCTCTTGATCACTATCTTCACAAGTGAAGAATAACATTTTGTTTTGTGTTCTTAAAAGTAAACTAGACACGTTTTTCACTCATTAGGGCTTAATCTGGTTAAAATTGGATTGTTACTTGAGGTTTTGTGATTAAAAGGGTAAAAGGTTTAAGTTTTAAAAGTAAAAAAAAGAAAAAAAAATAAAAAGAGTAAAAAGGACGTGGCCAGGACTCGAACCTGCGCCACTCCTCCCACACACAAACGCTCTAACTAACTGCCCTAGGGTCTTTGATTGGTATCTCTTTGCAACGTTTAATATTTAAGGATTGATTGTTTCTTGGCTTATTTAGCTAACAGCTTAATATTAAGCTGATTTCAGCTTATTCCTTTAAGCTTTTTCACATTTAGTATTTTTCTTTTGTTTTCATATAGGTTAGGGACTTTTTGGTTTCAAAATATTATTTTTCTCGTATTTAATTAATTTCCTAGGATTATTTTTAGTTTAAATTTTAGAAAGTAATTTAAAGATAGGAAAAATCATTTTAAAAATCCAAAAAAATAGTTTTTAGGTTTTTAATTATATTTTTGAGGTTTACAGCTAAAAAAGTTTTCAAAAAGTCTTATTTATGATTTTATAGGATTTTAGGGTTTTTAATCAACTTTAAAATTTAATATAAAATTATTAAATAGGTTTTAGAAACTTTTAATTACATTTTTTCCTTAGTTACATTAATTTAGATTTTTGGTAATTTTTTAGATTTATTTTATAAACTTTTTATATTTTTGAATATTTTATTATTATTTTATTATTAAAATTTGAAAGTTAGTTTTTTCTACTTTTTTCATTTTTTCTAGATCGTAGACACTAAATTAGGAATTTTGTTACTTTCCAAATATTTTTAGGACTTTTCAATTATTTTCTAGAATTAATTTAAGTTTTAATTGATTTTAATAGTTTTTAAGTGTTTAAAAATAGTTTTATTTGGTTTTAAAATTTTAAAAAATACTTTTTAGCTTAATTAGGTTATTTTTGAGGTTTACAAACTTTAAAATCTTGTTTAGGGCTTTTTAATAATTAATTGTGATTTTTAGGGCTTTAATTAGCATTAAAAAGTCATTATCTAATTAACTAAAAGGTTTTAGCAAGTTTGGATTTTTTGTAAACTCTTAGAATATTATTTAGGATTTTTAGTAATTTTTAGGAATTTTTAGGTTAAAAGTTTTATTTTGTAGTTTTTTACGGTTTTACGTGAACGCGTTTTCGTCTTAGCTCGATCCGTAATCGTAACTGTCTTTCTTTCCCATTTCTATTTTCTCTTCTTGTAACAATAAAATCACAATCAAAATCAATTCATCACACAACACACTAGCCTCCTCGAGAACGAACTCACTTAGGGTCATTTACACACGGTTTTCCTAAATCGTGCTCACTTGCCCTATTTTATTGCCTTGTTTTCCTAAACAAGTGTGATTTTACAACTATCAGGGTCGAACACCTTTTCCTTTAGGGGAAAATAGCACTCAGGCTCAGCAGAATGAGAAGAAGATCCGCGAAGAAAATGCATAACCTCGTCCTCAGAAGGTGGACAAAGAGGTGTTAAATCATACGTGCTGCGGATATTGGTGTTGACCGCTTTCTTCTCCTTTGAAAGAATTTTCTTCAAATCCAAAGTAGGATCAAGACGATAATCTTCTAAGCCCAAAGGAGGTGCATCACTCTCATGAGGGAAGTAAGTATTAAGAAAAGTAGAGAAATCTTCCTCAAATGAGTAATCATCCAAAGTAGGATCAAGTGATGGCGGAGGATCTTCATCATGAGAAGAATCGCTCGAAATAGTATCGGCCTCATCAAAATCATCATATATGGGCATGTCGGGATACTCGGAAGTAAGGTCATCATAATCATCCGAATCTGAGCTAGAATCATCATCATAAGCATCAAAGATCGGTGGAGAATCATAAATGGGAGAAGGTTCCAAATTGGATAGAGAATCATCCACATCATCTTCAAAAAGTGGATTATCAATGCAAGACTCGAATAGAGGATTGTTGTTGATGACAAAATCATCGAGCACAATAATCATATTCGCAGATTCTCGTCCAAAGGATTTGCTTGTAAGCTTCCCCATTTTAAAAACTTGGGCATCATCCCCGACTCTTAAGATTAACTCACCTTCAGCCACATCAACTAGAGCTCGTCCGGTTCTCAAGAATGGCCGACCAAGTATTAAAAGAATACGAGGGTCCATTTCATAATCAACAACGACAAAGTCGACCGGGAAAGTAAATGTGCCAACTTTAATAAACACATCTTCGGCAATACCAACGGGGTAAGCGAGAGTACGATTTGCAAGTTCAAGAGTCATCTTTGTTGGAGTAAGGTCGGGTAATGATAGTGTTTTCCAAACACTCAAAGGCATAAGATTAATACTGGCCCCGAGATCAGCTAGGGCAGTAAATTCTTCGGTTTTGTTAAAGATGCAAGGCAACACAAAACGACCGGGATCTCCAAGCTTTTCCGGAAGTTCTTTAAGAATAACTGCAGAACAATTTTCATTTAAGCGTGTGTTGGCGAGCTCAATCAACTTCTCCTTCTTGTTTAGCAATTCCTTGAATGCTTTGACAAGTTTCGGCATAACAATACCAAACACAAAGACAATATATATACACAATAAAAATAAAATCTTTTTGGATTTTTGAAATTTTTAATTTTTATGGATTTTTAACAATTTTTTAATTTTTATGGGTTTTTGTAAATTTTAAGCAAGAAAAATAACGCTCACAAATGAACGGATCCCAAAAAGCAACGTTTCTCTCACAGAAAACCGTTAATCTTTACGAAAAGAGCCGGCAGCGGCGTCATTTGATAACTAGACTTTTGGCTAGGTAAAAAGATTCGTTGATGTGTGTCTAATTGAATTGATCTGGTTTAACTATGCGACTCAGTCGTTCTTTGGTGAAACAAATAGTTGTGTCGTTGTAGTAATTAAAAAGTGCAAAGACGTTAAAGTAAATCTGACTCTAATTTAAAATAAATGGCAGGTATTTAAAAATGTGACGAGAAATTAAAAAGGCAATTAATGTAAATAACGCAAACTTAAAACTAACTAAGGAAAACTTAAAATGCAACTAAATCTTAAACTAAGGCAAGGCTAAAATAAATCTAAGGCAATTAAACTTAAAGTGCACTAAGGAAAAAGGCGGGAAAAATAAAGCTTGAAATTAAAAATCAAAAATTAAAAACAAAAACTAAAAAGAACCTGAAAACAGCTCATTCGGAATAATCCTTCGTTCGGAATAATCACTCATCCGGAATGTCACCTTCATTCGGAATGATTCTTCTTCGCTCGGAATATTACCAAAATCCTTGATCCGGAACAAATTCTCTATTCGGAATATGTCACTTATCCGGAATAAATCCTTCGTTCGGAACTTTTACTGATTCGGAACTTCCTAAACAACAGCCTTGATTCGGAACTTCTTGATTCGGAACCCTTGGTTCGGAACTTGCTGATTCGGAACTTTTGAATGTTCCGAATGAAACACCTCTTCCACTGATCCGGAATACTTCCGAATGAACAAGCTTGATTCGGAACTTTGAATGTTCCGAATGAAAGTGTTGATCCGGAATAATGAAATATTCCGAATAAAACTCCTTGGTTCGGAACTTTCTTGGTTCGGAATCTCTACTGGTTCGGAAAAAGTTCCGAATGAACAAGCCTTGATTCGGAACTTTGAATGTTCTGAATGAAGGTGTTGATCCGGAATACTTTGTCTTGATCCGGAACTTTACCTGGGAAAGATCAGTAACAGAACACAGCGAAGAACAAGGGAACACAAAATAGCACGAATCTAGATAAAATTAAGATTTTTACTAGTTGAAAAAGAGTTCGTTTTCTCGGTGTCTAATCGAATTGATTTCCGGTTAAAAGTGTGACTCAGTTGTTCTTGGTGGCAAATAAAATGGTTTGGTTATCTATTCTACTTAAAAGGTAAATGCACAAAATAAAAACAATAAACTAAAAGCGATTAATTAATAAAAACAAAACAATATAAATAATCAAACGTAAATTTAAAGCGAAACAATTAATAAAAATAAAACTAAAAGACGAAATTAACTATCGACTTGAAAATAAAGTTTACTAAATGAAAAGGAGAGAATAAAACTAAAATGGTACTTTAAAACTAAACGAGGCAAAACCTAAAGCGGGTACTAAATAAAAGATAAAACTTGAACTTTACGAAAAAATATTAATACTAAAATTAGAAGAAAAATTCAACTAAAAATACGTAACTTTCAGAAATAAAATCGGAACAACTTTCAGATTAAACTAAACGATTACGGAAAAAAAAACTATAAACAAACAAGCTAGCAGGCAGCTAGCTCAAGCTAGCAACCTGCTAGCTTAAATTGGCGCCAAAATAGGAAGTAAGACATATGGTCGCAATGTGTATTAACATTCCATCGGAATGTGGTTTCATGTGTCGCAATGTATTATTATATTTTTTATTTTTTTATTTTTTTTTTTTTATTTCTTAAACTATCGGAATGTAAGTTAAAAAAAACTATCGGAATGTCTAAAAATAAAAACTGTCGAAATAACTAAAGTACTAAAATCCATCGAAAAGTGGCTATAGAAAATTGGGCAGCACTTCGTCGCAATACAAACCTAAACCCCGTCGCAATCCAGATCGCAAAGTGCGATCGGAATCACGATCGGAATAGGGGGATGAAAACATAACCCATCGCAAAGTAGAACCCACAAGGGTTATTGCGATGGAACAAAAGCCGCCCGTCGGAATGTATAAAACCCTTATATTGCGATGGAAACCAATAAATCCGAAAATGGGGATAAGTGAAAATCTCAATAAGCACTTTCAATAAGCGCACTAAACCGAAACTTGAACAACTTAATAAGCATAAATTTGAAAGCTTTTAAAAGATGAAATTCATAAACTTTATAAAAACACAAAATAAGCAAACTTTAAAATATAAAAACTTTTAAGAAAACTTAAAACAAATAAGCTAGACACAAATTAAGCCAATAAGCATGTCAAGCTCAAAGCTTGATTCGTAGGAAACTTAGATTAACCAAAAGACAAATCTTTTTAACAAATCAAACATAAAGCTTAAACAAAACGTGTAAAGAAATTCGGGTAAAGAACAAGTGAAAAGCTAAGAAAGGTAGAATAAGATAAAGATTAAAACAAGAATTTAAGCTATCAAAAGTAAAGATTTGATTAAAAACAACAAGAAAGGAAGATGAAAGATTGGGATCCTAGTGAGAGAAACTGTCACTTTCTCTCTCTAGAATCACCTACAAAGATGAAAGAAAACTAAGCTAAACTAAATCTAACCAACCCTCCTAAATGAGTTTAGGAGGGTATTTATAGGAAATGGGGAGGTGCATGTGTTGCCTCTTCTTTCTTTCTTTCTTCACATCTTCTCGTCTTTTAAGTTCTTCGACTTTATCGACTTTGTCTCGGGATTAATTAAACTCGTCTTATAATTTGTTTATTTATTAGACTCGAGTTCTTCGGCTTTTTTTTATTAAACTTCCGTCTTTGACTTTTTCTTCGATAAATCTTCGAATTGGTCTTGGACTTCCGTTCTTTCTCCACTCTTGATCTTTCGACTTCGTCTTTTGTCGTTTTCTTCTATAAAAGCCCGTGAAAGACCGTGTTTTCTTTCCTTTTCACATTTTGACCCTGAAACACATTAAAAACACAAACCACGCATAATTCCGCCATTTACGACATAAAATATACGTTTAGGTCCAGTTTTAATGTAATTAAGTGGTAGAAAAGATGGGTGTTTTCACACCTATCAAATCCCCTACACTTAACCATTGCAATGTCCTCATGCAATGCATTAGTTACAAAGCACGTTTTACACTTTCCATCATAATCAACCTACCTTGGCCTTTATTAAACAGATAGAAAATTATAAACATACAGAGTAAAGAAATCAAAAGCATACCTTGGTTTTTGAAAATGTCATGATTAGTCATCATCCTCAACTTTTCACTTTCTCCAAACCAAGCTTAAAAACGAGATCATTGTTATTATAAGTTAGTAAACTACCACGAACTCATGTGGGCCAATTATTCACTTAGACTCCCTTATTCCTACGGGTATCTCTTATATTTTATTGTTTGTCTTGAATGATCACGAGGATGCATTGTTTGACTTATTTCGATAGTTATTTAGGCCGAAAATAAAGTGAACGATTTAATCAATAGTTAGCTAAAGGACCAAATCTTTTAAAACTGCTTCTCGGGACCTCATAAAGTTCATATCTTGGCATAACTCGCTTCGCGATTTGAGACCCTTCTCGGACCGATATTTGGCAGCGACTTCATACTTCGAATCTTCGAGAGACGTTCTTGAAATTATGGTCTTCTCTTCATAATAGGAATTTCTTCACTTGAAGTTTTGAGAGATTCTTCATATTTGGACCACGACTTCTTCATTTTTCTCCAATCTTTATTTTGGACTTTGATATACAACGATCCGCCTCCTTTTAGGACTTGGATCTATTTATCCTCATACCTTGTTAGGGTCTTTTCGGATAGACTTCTCCATGACTTTTGGGGAGTTTTTGCTTTTCGTCGTGTGTCTCGATCCTTCATATAGATTTTCGATAAATGATTCTTCACATCACTTTTGGATCTTTAGCAACAAAATGTAGCCCTCATGCCTTGTTAGGGCCTTTTCGGACTCACCAATCTTCGCATCCCGCTTCAATAAGTTATGCCTTGGCTATGAACTCTAATCCATACCGAGCAACTTTTAAACGATCTGGGGCTAGAAGCTAAGTAACTTTTCAAATCGTACAACCTTATTTATTAGCAGATAAATTTATTAGCAAGTGATGGGAGAATAGGCTTATAATTAACTCACATAAATTCACGAAAGAATACCAAACTTATAATTGGCTCTATCATCTCTCGTTCTCCACAGTTTAAAATCTCAAGGAATGAGACTCGTGGATACTTAGCCTATTAAATCAAAGTTTTGGGTTTTCGAGTCGCCTATAGGATCTTGCAAATTCTTAGACTTTTTCAAGTTTAGAAATCGCATTTTAAAGTTCCCTTGATAAACGACTCTCTAGGATCAATTATAGGAACTTGCGAAAAGTTCTTGTTCTTAACCCGTGAGAGTTAAGACTTTCGCGTTTTATAGCTCCCTATATAAAAGCCTAGCAAAACTTGACTTAAACACGTTAAGGATAGTAGCTAGAGTGAACTCGGGTTGAGTCAAAAGATTCACAACGTTTGAAAATTAGAACCACTTATTCAAAGATTTATTCTAGCAAAGGAAGAAAATAACTATACAAAGGTAAAAACTAATAGGCCAAAATAGATCAAAATTTTTGAAAAATGCCGAAAAATTGATTTTTCGGTTAAAATGAGGACACAAACAAGGAAAAGGCCACTTAACTTCGATAGAAGTCCCCCCTACACTTAATGTAAACATTGTCCTCAATGTTTAAGCATGTGGGAGTAAACTCCCCTACACTTAGGACATTGTGCACGTTGTTTAAATCTCGCTAAGGAAAAGACAACTAAAGAGATTCCTATTTTAATATTGAGAAATATAAAATAGTGAATCGAAAAGAGTTTAGGATAGAACCGGGAAGAAGGGAACACGGAATCACGGTTCGTCAAAAGTCATCAAGAGTGTGTCTTTGAAGCTCTAATCCCTGCACATGATAAGAAAGAGAACAAGAAACACCACGGGGCTCCCCCCTACACTTATGGTAAAGATAGATAGATAATTGGGTTGCCTCCCAAAAAGCGCTTGTTTATATTAACCGAGTCACGAGCCTGACTCGTCCCCGAATTAAATAGTCCATGGGGAAGCCTCGAATGTGATACCGGGATCAAAGACCTTGTCCTCGTTCCCGGTTGACATCAACAAAGGAGAGGCGGGGGGATAAGTCTTGAATGGGAGAAAGACCCTTTCGACATACGAAAAGTATGTGAAATCAAGATCCACGGGAGGTGGGTTGGGTATAGTAAGCATATTGTCCTCCCCCAAAGACAATAGATGCTGAGCAAGCGGCAAAGCCGTATTGTTATCAATTATAGCATAATCAATGTCACCTCCCGGGTCAAAGCACTCATCCTCCGAGATAGTCTCTAAAGGGGAGGATGAAAGGTGCTCGAGAGGGGGACTTGGGACAATACTGTCAAGTAGCACATTATCAAAAATAATATCCCCCTCTATGTCATTATCATCGATACCTGGAGGCATGGAGTGAATGTCGATTTCTTCCAGCAATGGGTCATTATCTTCAACGGTAGGAGGAGATGGAGGTAAAGGCTTAGAAATAGGAGAAGTCAACTCTTCGATTTGAGCAATAAGAAGGTGCACTTTCCGTAATCTATCGCGAAGAAGCACGTCTTCCACCTCATCCACAAGATCATGATGATCGGTGAACTTTTCGTAAACCGGAGAGAATAAATCGTCATCGCTCGCATCTCCCGGTGGAGATTGAGAAATTTCAAAAGTGAATTTCTCATAGCTTGGAGAAAAATCGACATCATTAGGAGCGACCTCTTCCGTAAGAGCAATGACGTCCTCAGGCTCCATAGCAGGTAAGTCACAAACCTCATTATCCAGTACTTTGTGGAGAACAACATCACTAAGCTCATTCAACGAATCTAGATCCTTAGATACAGTAGGAACATCGACAGTAGGAGCAGCAACTTCAGAAGATTGGTTGAAAGTGTAGACATCATCGTCGTCGTCATCATCATAATAGATGGGACGAGTCCAGTTAGGAGTGACGTAGTCGGCTAACTCTTCCTTGATAACCTCCACATCTTTAAGAAGCTCATGCAGCAACTTTTGTTGTTCATCGCCCCGAGTATGTTCAATTTCACCAATTCTATCCCACGCTGTAATTAAACATTTTGGTGTAGAAAAGAAGGGAAAACGACTAAATTGGCTCAAAAAGGTGTCGGTGGTTTTCAAGGTTTCGTCCACATCAAGCAACGGTTGCCTTTCCTGATGCAAGTTAGCTCGGAGTTGAGCTAGACTTTCTAGAATGCCATTTAAAGAAGTGAGTTGTTGATCAAGACTAGTTTGCTGAGAGGATTGATGATTGAGGGTGTGATGTGTGGGCTCAAAGTGTTGAAAACCTGAATTATAGCATGGTTGTGGCTCATAGTAGTTCATCGGTTGAGAAGAATTAGAAACCGGGTTTGGTTTATAATAATCCATTGGTGAAGAAAACTGAGGACACGGATTTTGCTCATAATAATTCATTGGTTGACAATAGGAAGTATCGTGAGGACCCCCACAGTTGTTGCAGAACGGTTGAGGAGAAAGACTGGGTGCGTCTTGTGGATAGCTATTATCATAGTCATAATTGTACCCCGGTTCTTGCCCGTGATCATACGGGTATGGAACCGGGCACGAAATATGCCAATGGGAATCGCTTCCACAATAGCTGCACGTGGGAACAGGAGGTGGGTTCAAAAAGGACGAATTAGTCGAGTTGCACAAAGGACAAAATCCGAATTGTGTGTTGTCGATATCGTTGCCGCACCGCTCACATGTACACCATTGACAACAATCGTTCCCGTACAATTGTCTCCCACACCCGACACAATGGACATAAAAATCCATAAAGAAAGATAGAAAAGCAAGAAGAATATTTTTGGTGCAAAACTTTGAAAAAGAAATGCTTTTTAAAGATTTTTCAAATGTTTTTGGATTTTTGAAAATATTTGACACGAAAAATAACGTTCACAAGTGAACGGATCCCAAAATCCAACGCTTCACTCACAAAAAACCTTCGATCTTTACGAAAAGAGCCGGCAGCGGCGCCATTTAAAATTAAGATTTTTACTAGTTGAAAAAGAGTTCGTTTTCTCGGTGTCTAATCGAATTGATTTCCGGTTAAAAGTGTGACTCAGTTGTTCTTGGTGGCAAATAAAATGGTTTGGTTATCTATTCTACTTAAAAGGTAAATGCACAAAATAAAAACAATAAACTAAAAGCGATTAATTAATAAAAACAAAACAATATAAATAATCAAACGTAAATTTAAAGCGAAACAATTAATAAAAATAAAACTAAAAGACGAAATTAACTATCGACTTGAAAATAAAGTTTACTAAATGAAAAGGAGAGAATAAAACTAAAATGGTACTTTAAAACTAAACGAGGCAAAACCTAAAGCGGGTACTAAATAAAAGATAAAACTTGAACTTTACGAAAAAATATTAATACTAAAATTAGAAGAAAAATTCAACTAAAAATACGTAACTTTCAGAAATAAAATCGGAACAACTTTCAGATTAAACTAAACGATTACGGAAAAAAAAACTATAAACAAACAAGCTAGCAGGCAGCTAGCTCAAGCTAGCAACCTGCTAGCTTAAATTGGCGCCAAAATAGGAAGTAAGACATATGGTCGCAATGTGTATTAACATTCCATCGGAATGTGGTTTCATGTGTCGCAATGTATTATTATATTTTATTTTTTTTTTATTTTTTTTTTTTATTTCTTAAACTATCGGAATGTAAGTTAAAAAAAACTATCGGAATGTCTAAAAATAAAAACTGTCGAAATAACTAAAGTACTAAAATCCATCGAAAAGTGGCTATAGAAAATTGGGCAGCACTTCGTCGCAATACAAACCTAAACCCCGTCGCAATCCAGATCGCAAAGTGCGATCGGAATCACGATCGGAATAGGGGGATGAAAACATAACCCATCGCAAAGTAGAACCCACAAGGGTTATTGCGATGGAACAAAAGCCGCCCGTCGGAATGTATAAAACCCTTATATTGCGATGGAAACCAATAAATCCGAAAATGGGGATAAGTGAAAATCTCAATAAGCACTTTCAATAAGCGCACTAAACCGAAACTTGAACAACTTAATAAGCATAAATTTGAAAGCTTTTAAAAGATGAAATTCATAAACTTTATAAAAACACAAAATAAGCAAACTTTAAAATATAAAAACTTTTAAGAAAACTTAAAACAAATAAGCTAGACACAAATTAAGCCAATAAGCATGTCAAGCTCAAAGCTTGATTCGTAGGAAACTTAGATTAACCAAAAGACAAATCTTTTTAACAAATCAAACATAAAGCTTAAACAAAACGTGTAAAGAAATTCGGGTAAAGAACAAGTGAAAAGCTAAGAAAGGTAGAATAAGATAAAGATTAAAACAAGAATTTAAGCTATCAAAAGTAAAGATTTGATTAAAAACAACAAGAAAGGAAGATGAAAGATTGGGATCCTAGTGAGAGAAACTGTCACTTTCTCTCTCTAGAATCACCTACAAAGATGAAAGAAAACTAAGCTAAACTAAATCTAACCAACCCTCCTAAATGAGTTTAGGAGGGTATTTATAGGAAATGGGGAGGTGCATGTGTTGCCTCTTCTTTCTTTCTTTCTTCACATCTTCTCGTCTTTTAAGTTCTTCGACTTTATCGACTTTGTCTCGGGATTAATTAAACTCGTCTTATAATTTGTTTATTTATTAGACTCGAGTTCTTCGGCTTTTTTTTATTAAACTTCCGTCTTTGACTTTTTCTTCGATAAATCTTCGAATTGGTCTTGGACTTCCGTTCTTTCTCCACTCTTGATCTTTCGACTTCGTCTTTTGTCGTTTTCTTCTATAAAAGCCCGTGAAAGACCGTGTTTTCTTTCCTTTTCACATTTTGACCCTGAAACACATTAAAAACACAAACCACGCATAATTCCGCCATTTACGACATAAAATATACGTTTAGGTCCAGTTTTAATGTAATTAAGTGGTAGAAAAGATGGGTGTTTTCACACCTATCACTAGACAAACTTAATCAAAATCAACCAAAAGATTAAATCAAACTAAACACAAAACATCTACTAATGATAATCAAACAATCCAAAACAATCAAACTGACAAATATAACCAAAATAATCAAAACCTACTTAAATAAATCAATAAAAATCAAGAACAATAACAATAAAGCATGAAGATTAAGATCAAATAAAGAAAGGTAGATAGGAGATTAACAAGAAAAAGTAAAGATTGACAAGAATTAGAAGAGAAACTTACTTGCAATTAAATGTAATTAAGGTGCAAGACAATTAAGGTAAATGACATGTAATTAAATGACAAGGAAAGTAAAATGGAAGAACTAACTGTCACTATTAGCCAACAAAATGAAATGATTAACATCCTAATCTATTTATAGGGGAAATTAAGGAGTGCTTAGGAAGCTTCCTCCCTCTTTCATCTTCTCTTAATTGCACCATTAGGTCCTTAAGCCTTTAATCTTCTTTAATCTTGGACTTTAATGACCTTTGGCTCGGGATTTCTTTAAACTCGTCTTTTAATTCTTCAATAAATAAGAGTTGAGTTCTTCGGCTTTAAGTAAACATCCGTCTTTTGACTTTTTCTTCGATAAGTCTTCATATTGGTCTTGGACTTTCGTTCTTTTTACACTCTTGACTTCTTGACTTCATCTTTCGTCTTTTTCTTCGATAAAAGCCCGTGAATGCCCGTGTTTTCTCCACTTTTCACCTTTTCGTCCTAAATCACAACAAAAACACAAACCACGCATAATTCTGACATAAATGACATAAAATACACGTTTTGGCTCGGTTATTATTGTAATTAAGTGGTAAAAAGGATGGGTGTTTATACACCTATCAGGAGCTTTGTATAAAGAGGTTCCATCTCGATATTACGTTCAGACTGAGTGGTTGGGTTTACGACTGAAAGTGCCCTCGCTCCTCAAATGTTTATAGAACGGATTCCGAGTATGATGGTCCGAACAATGGTGTTATAATTACAACCAAATATTAATTAAAGAATATATAACCAATACTTAGAAAGATTTAACAAAAATATTAAAGACGTGATACTATACCCAATGTATTAATCCAGGTTTATGTGAGATCAAGCTGTTGTTTATGAGACCAAGTTATAGTTTGTATGATCAAGCTATTTATCTGTGAATAAAATATATCTGATTATAGCTTAGATTATATGTACATAAGGTGAGTCCATAGCCTCACTTTAAATGCTTTATAAAATGATTTTAAAATCCGTTAGGGGGGATATATGCTAAACTAGAATACAAGTGCTTTTAAATGTTGTATGGTATGATTACCGACACTATGTTTACTTGTTGCCGTTAAGTCTCTTTTCAATCATGACCATTAATCATTTCAAGAAAATGAACGCTAATATTATGAATAGTACTATTGAGGACTGACATCCCCTATCCGGGCAAGTCGCACTTGCTAGAATGTTAATGGCTCTGACTTAGGCTAAACGGATACACTTCATTTTGCTTAACTTAGGAGTTTGGAAAACTGCCTGCATAAGGGCAATTTGTTGGTTTTTGTATGTCAAGTAGTGGTGCATGAGCATAGTGTTGTATCATGACTATTTTATGTGGGTGTATAACACTGTAGCCCGGATGATATACTTGTATTTAAAATATGTTCAAAACCTATGAATTCACTCAACCTTTATGTTGACCTTAAGCATATATTTTAGGAAACTGTGACTGATAGTATGGAGCAACATAAGGATGGCATGAAGAGGCACAAGATTGAAATTATCATTCTAGATTTTTTTGGGTAAAGGGGACTATACCCCGGTAAAATATATTATTCTAGATTTTGGGAACCTTATATTGTAAAACTCTGATTTTTGATGATATATAAAGAAAGTTGATTTAATCACTCTTTTGAGTTGTTTTATATTATTATGATTTGTGTTCTATGAAGTAATACCCTAGATCAATGTTCCGCTGTGTTGAGGTAAAAATGGGGGTGTTACATGGGGCTTTTTCTTTGTTAGTTTTTTTATTTTTGAGTCTTTAATTAGATTTAATAATTAAATAATAATTAAATAAAAAGTTACAAAAAGGTTTTCTTGATTTTTAAACCTTAATTATATTATTTGGGTTTTATTTGTAATTTTATAAAATTTTAGTGTAAGTTTATTTTTATGTCACAATTTACGTTTTACTTTTTTATTGTCGTAGTGTAGTTTAGCATAACTCGTCTTTATTTTTCCCTCTTTTCACACCAAAAACGTTACTAATCCAAATTACGTATTTATAATATTTGGCTCACAAAACAATACCCTCCCTTGAGGAACGAACTCACTTGTCGGATGTTGCGTTTTTCCTAAAACGTAAAGTCTAATACTTCGACATTAGTTTCTTTTGCTTATTTTTTTCCTAAAAATAATTATAAGAACTAAAAATACTACAATTAATAGTCTTTAAGGAGTTGGTACGTTATTTTCATCACTCACTGACTCCATGTCATCGATTTCTGTTACACGCATTCATCTCACCCTCGATTGTAAACTCTATCAACGACCACCACTCGTTGTGGATTGAAAACACCAGCAACTCAATTAATTTCTATTTAATGAGTGAGTTGGTTATTTCAGTTTCACCATCATCACAATATCTAATTAACCTACTTTAAACAACCCACAAACAAAATCTCTCTCTGTCTCAAGTTGTTTCCTTTCTTGATTTTGATTTGGTATCCTCCAAATCTTCAAGTAGTGATGGCATAAATCATGTTACAGTCTAAAGTAGTGAACCAAGAATGGAGGGATCACTTGCTAAATAATGGGTTTAAGTAATTTTCGATATCTCAATTCAAATTTTGGATATCTGAAATTTTAAATATTTGAATTGAAAAAAGTTACTAAAATTTCGGATATCGAAATTTTTTAATTTTTGTATACAAATTTTTTGGATATATGTATTGAATAACCTTTTTGTTATGGGGGTTGGTCTTAGTAGAAATCCGATTGATACTCCTTGATACTCCATATACTCACCCTTAGTTAAAACTCTTTATACTTGTAAAAAATTTCATGTGCACCTGATTACTTAATGTTCTCGATTGTCTTGTGTGTCTCCATAATAAGTCTTCATCTTTGTTTTCAATACTAGGTTTAATGTACAACGTCTCAACAATGTTGTCTCTAAAAACTCGAAAATCACAAGGGCGATGAGCTGCAACCACCCTTATAGCCATATTTAGGAACTCGAATATATCGACATTCATAACGTGCATATAATTTCTCAAATCATCCGGCAGTTGTTAAACCCGCTTTAAAATACCTTAGATCATCAAATGCATGAAAACACGGTCAAATTAAAATTTACAGTTAACTAATATACGACACGAATCACGAGCATTTAATACAAATATTACGTATATTAATTAACTACTACAAGTATTACGTATATTAATATTATTATTAACACATGTTAAGTATTTACGTATAATACTTAAAAACGTGACAAGAATAAACGCGACATCTAAACACGAACACACTTGATAAATAATTGGCACAAAAAAAACGAAATTATGTATGTGTGTGTGGGCTTGGTCAGCAAAAAGAGAAGGAAAAAAGGGGTGGGGGCCTTGGCCCGGCCAAATAAGCAATATAAGGGGAATAATAAAACAACCAGAAAATATCATAATTCACTTTTATAGATAAAACCCTAAAAGGAAAAGCATGATCTCATCTCTCACTCCCTGACCACGGCACACACATCAAGAACAAAAGGAGTTTTTGGCTTTTGATCTTAAAAAAATACGGTATTGTGTTCGTGTCCTAAATCCTTAACCAATCACGCATTCACTATCTTCAAACCTTCAATCTTTTCATTTAATTATGTTATTTGTTCAAGATCTTTAAAAAAAAGTAAGAAAACATGTAATTAAAACAAGATTTAATCATGGGAATAGGGGTAAAGTTTGGTTTTATTTCGTGTTCACGCAAACCGAGACCAAATATGCTCTCAGTGGTGTTTGTGTTCAACCAGCCGCACCCTTATAAGGGTCGGTGGTGGTTTTCCTTGGTCAGTCGTAAGACCCAAATACCCCCGCAGTGGGTGCGTTTGGTTGTCAATGGGAACCGAGAGTCTGGTGACTCTCGGTGGGTAATAACTAGACGGCAGCAGGAACATAATACAGTCGGGGGGGGGGGGGGGGGGGGGGGGTAAAGATATGTTAAACAGGGGGTATGGATATTGGACAGGTCTGGGTATTAGATGTTGGACAGAACAGGGTATGGATATTCGACAGGTCTGGGTATTATATGTTGGACAGAACTGGGTTTAATATATTGGACAAAACTGGGTTTTATATATTGGACAGAATAGGGTAAAGGTTTGTTTTGCTTGGTTTGTTTGTTTAGTGCGATCGAGACATTAGAGTCTCGGTAGCCTCGGGTTAAGGGCTCGGGTACACATGGATGTTTTTCCAGATTACATTTGTTAATTTAATTAATATAAAATAGATGTTATAATTAAATTAACCATGGAACTTAGGTTATAATTATTTAACATAATTAATTATGAATTTAGCCTGAGTATTTATTTATTTACGTAATTAAATTAATACCACACTTTAATTTAATTATATATTTATCAAGCTAAGGTAAAGTTTTATTAAATGAATCATGTCATATTTATTAATTAATAATCCTTAATAAAAGCATGCATTATATTATTAATTAATAATTATTATTTTAGCCTAAAGTATTTATTTAATAAACTTTACTATATAATCATGACTTATATTTTATGCTTATTAGAAACAATAGCTTATATTTTATACTTATTAATCAAGCTTATTTCTAAATATGGAAACTTTCTATTTTTGGAAACCTACTAATTTTGGAAACTTTCTATTTTTGGAAACCTACTATTTTTAGAAGTTACTCATTATGATATAACAAGTATATTAACACATAAGAACATGCAATACACTAATCAGAACACATGAAACATTAGGAAAACACATGATTTAACATGAATCAGTAATACAAGTTAAGAACACTAAAAAACAAGACAAGAACAAGTAAAACAAGTTAAGAACACGTCAAGTAAACTAATAATCAATTAAGTATAAGTTAATCAGACAAATCATACACGTTCCTTTTTATTATGTAGCTATCGTGAAGTCGGAGTAATTCTTTCACATTTATTTCATTCTCATTACTGGACACAAGGTACGGATATTCCGTCCTTCAGTAAGGACATTCCTTTTCTACATTTAGGATTCCCTGTTTGCAGCCATCCGTTTTCCTCAGTAGTTTATGTGTCTTAAAAATTTTCAGTAATTGCTATGATTAATATTTTAGATTGCCTGAGCTATATACATGCATGCCAGTTTCACCTAGTTATGGAGGTACCATAACCATAACACTTGAAGCACCGTCTCGTCCGTGGTGAGAGTGATTGCTCGCGGCGTCCCTTTTAGTTATTTGGCCATTTATTATTATTATTATCATGTGGGGCGAATGGGTGCATCCTAGTACAAGTTTAGCAAGATTACATGGTGACTGTGGTGTGTGATTTACATCTGTTACATGGAGTTGATCCCTCCACTCAGACCATTATAATTAGAGGCAACCCCTCTAATTGCATGACGAGGTCATCCCTCTATGTATTCATTCACGTTAATACCTTCATGACCTATATGGGCTCTTGTCATTTAAAATACAGTTTTTATGAAATAAACATAAGTCTTTTCAGAATATAAAACAGTTTATAATCATACACCAGGTTTTCCAGGACTTACATTATTCCGCTGTACTTTCATTTGTTATACTTTCATTCCATACTTTGCTTATGTTTATTCGATTCATATCTATGTCATATATCCGTTCACTAAGCGTATTGCTCAGGTATTTTCCTTTCATGTTCCATACGGCAAGTACTAAAGGGCAGAACTAGGAAATCAAGAGTACGTGCATTTAGATTGTGACAACCGCGGTTTTGAGGTTCGTTACTTAGTTTTATTTTGTGCTAGTTACGTGTCTTTACGTGTTTATGTGCTAATTGGTGTGTATAGATTGTGGTTTGGATATCATTTCCGGTACGGGGTACCTTGTGAGTGAAATGATGTGTGATGATTTCATGTTCATGAGCTCACATGGTAGTGACTATGAAATGAGATGGTGTTATTTAGTGGTTTACGTATACGTATATGTATTATAGAAAATCGTATTTTTACGATTTACAGTTTAGCATTTTGAGGTCTCGGATGAGGTATTTAGTCACGGGAATAATTTATGGGATGGTTTTAAGTCCTTTATGACTTAGTCATAAAGTTTATTTTAAAATTTAAGATTTTTTTTAAAACAATATATTTTACGTCTTTTACGGTAAACGCGTAAAATTAATTAGTTTCTCGGTTTTGAGATTTTAGAAACTTTAGGGGCTGAAATAAATTAAGTAAATTTAAGGAAATATTAGTAAAGTAATAATAAAAATTAAAAAAAAGGGTATAGTCGGTTATACACGATTTAAACAAAAAAGGGAAAAAATTATGGTAAGTGGGCTTTTGGTTGGACTAGGATTTGTGTCACCATTTTATGACATTTCCATTTCATTTAGTTATCTCTATAGACACGCCATGTTGTGATGATATCCATACGTCGCGCCCCATATTCCGCCATGTTGGGGTGTGACAGAATGGTATCAGAGACAATGGTTATAGAGAATTAGGTTGCCTAGTCTAGTAACCTAGTCTATAGCTTAAGGGTCCCTGTATATAGGCGTCATAGGAGTATGTGTGCATCTTATATTAATTAAAGTTTTCTGGATGTTATTGGTTTTTACTTGCGATGTTTGTTAAGTTTTGACTAGTATGGTTGAACCATAGTAGTTCATACTTAGCCACATGTTATTTTCTTTTCGGGTTGTGACTAGTGCGGGTTGAACCATAATCTTCCACGCTAGTCATTGTTGTATTTTGCTTAAATTGTACATTATAGTACATAATTTGGTACAAGGTAGTTTCTATCTTTTGTTGAGTTATTTTATGTACCTGAGGTATGTTATTTTTCTTTTGATGTTTAAGTCATGTTCCCTAAGAATCGTGTGGTGGTTCGAGTTACTAGGAGTACATGGGTAGGAAGGATTTTAAGGTGTTTCCATTCTGATGTGCGTCATGACTTATAATTGATTATGTTTTCGTTTTGGATTTTGTCTATGCTGTTTTAGCTAGACTATGGATTTCTGTATTCCAAGAGTTTGACTATGTAATTTTATTAGTTGGAGTTTTTGACCTTATTGTTTATGTGGTTATGTGCTTAGGTGAGTTGATGGATTTATGTGTTATGTGTTGTATTGATTCTTATAAGTGTCATCATAGGAGGGAGTGCATTGGGGAAAGGGTAATTGTATAAGTATGGTTGCCAACATAGTTATACAAGTACCACAACTTCAATGGGTTCCTAAGTATGATTTCATGAAAGAGGGTTAGTACATGCTTGTATATGATGAGATGTGGATTATTGGTATATGTATAGTATATGGGTTTATGTAACGGTTGCCTACGATATGGATATTTTTGAGTGTGTTATTGTTTTGGGTTATAGTCATGTTGTGTGATTATGGGGTCACACGATATGGACTGGTTTTAGTGATGGGTTTTATGCCTTGTGGTAAGATGGTGGTTACTCGTAAAAAAAACAAGTGTATGACGCATTGGTTGATTCTGACATGTATGGTAACGAGTATGTTTTGGGTGATTTAATAGGTATATATATGTGGATGTCTATATACTACTATGTGTTAAGTTATGGTATATGGTCGTTCACTAGTTATTATAACTTGAACGTACCTTGTGTTTGTTCGTGTTTTATGGTGTTGGAGTTTGACGGAGTTCCAACGACGTTTTGAGTCTTTTGGATGTGTGTCTACTGATACAAGCATTTTGCTATGGTTCGGATTATGTTCTCGGTATCTCCTCGAATTGATTACGGTTCTAAGTGGAATGATTTGTTCCTGGTTAATAGAAAGGTGTTGGTTTGTTTATCTATTTTAAACTAATGACAAATAAGTAAGTGTCGAAGAGTAATATTAAAGTTTTAAAAGATTAAAATAAATTGACAAGTTAAAAATAATTGTTTGAAAACTTAAAGGCCAAATACAAAAAATACTTGAACACTTAATAAAACTAACACTTGAAAACTTTGTAAAAACATGAACTCATCAAATCGGAATAATACAAAAAGGAGTGATCGGAATATATTCCGATCTGCTGATCGGAATGTAGGCAACGATGGTGATCGGAATAAAGGACAAAGAGGTGCAATCGGAATGTGGGAAAATAAGCTACAATCGGAATACTTAAAAATTGCGTCAAATCGGAATAACTAAAAACTAAGTAATCGGAATGTGCAAATGAGTCAAATCGGAATAACCTTAAATAAGCACAATCGGAATATTCAAATGAGTACTAATCGGAATACAGCGAAACATGCCAATCGGAATATCTTAAAGCAACATCAATTGGAATCCACCAAAATAAGCTACAATCGGAATACGAAAACCCTTTTCCGATCACTGCGATCGGAATAGGGTGCTGGAGCTCTGGTCGGAATGACCCAATCGGAAAGGGGTTTATAACCCTTTCCGATGCCAATGTGATCCGAAAATTAAGCTAGACCGATAAGCTATGGAATTAAGCTTATTACCAAAGCTAGCTCGAATCCGATATTAAGCTGATCAAATAAGTACTAAAAACAACTTTTCTAACTTTAAATAAGCAAACTTATAAATCAAATAAATAAAAGATGAACTTTTTATGAAAACTTTAAAAAAGTAAATAAGCTAAACTAACAAATAAGCCAATAAGCACAAAGATCTTAAAGCTTATTTGTATAGAAACTTAAGGAAACATAAAAAGATTAACTTTTTAAGCACGAAAACATAGATGAACAACACGGATCATAAGTAATTTGTACCAAAAGTGAATCAAAATCAAAGAAAGGTAGAATAAGATTAAAGATTAAAAGCTTGAAACTAAACTTGATTAATGAAAAAATACAAAGGTTTGATCTTGAAAGAGAAAAAGATGAAAACTAGTGAGAGAAAGTTGAGAACTTTCTCTCTCTAAAACTAGAGAGAATGAAAAACTCAAAACTACCTAAAAAGACTAACTCCAAATTTTGTGAAGTAAAGTCCTATTTATAGGCGTGTGATTGTGGGCTTGTGAATGGCTTTGGTTTGGGCTTCTTTTCTTCTTTCTTCTTTAGTCTTCACGTTTCTTTAAATAAACGTTTCCGACTTTGGATTTTGAGAAGTGTCGGTGAATAATTTCAACTCGTCTTATAATCTTTTGTTTAATAGACTCGAGTTCTTCGACATATATGAATCTTCCATCTTTGGCTCTATTCTTCGATAAATCTTCAAATAGGCACAATGACTTCAAATCTTTTGCATATCTTGGACAATAGACTTCGTCTTGAGTCTTTTTCCTCGATAAAACCCGTGCAATCCCATGATTTCTTCAATATTCATCCGGTTGACTCTGAAACACAATAAACACAAAAACCACGCATAATTCCAAACAAATGATATTAAATACGTGTTTTGGTCTTGTTTTAGCTAGAATTAAGTGGTAAAAAGATGGGTGTTTTCACACCTATCAAATCCCCTACACTTAACCATTGCCATGCTCTCATGCAATGCTTAGTGATAAAGCAAATTTACACTTTTCTCATAATCAATCAACCTTGGCCTTATTAACATACTACTAATCAAAAATTAAAATACTGAGAGAAATCAAAACTTTAAAGTGAACAAAAGGATGGAAATAAATTGCAAAGAGATCAAGGACTTACATTAGGGATTTGGTGCTGTGAAGATTTATCACCCTCAAGTTTCATGTTCCCCAAACTAAGCTTAAAAACGAGATCATTGTTATTATAAGTTAGCATATCAAACACTTACACACATTGCTTAATTAAATGCTTAAACTCCCTTATTCCTAGGTGTATCTCTTATATTTTATTTTTGTCTTAGAATGATCATGAAGATGCATTTTTGGACTTATTTCGATAGTTTACTTAGGCTGAAAGCAAAGTAGGACGATTTGATCAATAGTTAGCTAAAGGACAAAATCTCTTAAAACTGCTTCTCAGGATATCAAAAAGTTCATATCTTGGCATAACTTGGTTCACGATTTGAGACCTTTCTCGGGCTGATATTTGGCATGTACTTCATACTTCATATCTTCGAGAGACGTTCTTGAGATAATGGTCTTCTCATCGTTAATAGAGTTTCTTCACTTGGAGACTTTTGAGGGGTACTCCAACTTTGTTGACCACGACTTCATGATTATTTCTTCAATCTCTAATTGGGATTTTGAGATACAACGATCAGCCTCCTTTTCGGAGTTGGATCTATTTATCCTCATACCTTGTTAGGGTCTTTTCGGATAGACTTCTCCATGATCTTTATGGGAGTTGATTGCTTTTCGTCGTGAGTCTTGATCCTTCATATTGATTTTGGGAATAATGCTTTTCACATCACCTTGGATCCTCATGCCTTGTCAGGGCCTTTTCGGACTCGCCAATCTTAGCGCCCCGCTTCATAAGTTATGCCTTGGCTATGAACTCTTATCATTACCGAGCAACTTTTAAACGATCTTGGGCTAGAAGCTAAGTAACCTTTCAAATCGTACGACCTTACTTATTGCAGATAATTTATTAGAAAATGATGGGAGAATAGGCAAATAATTACACCAAGTGAGCTTGTGCAAGAATACCGACTTATAATTGACTCTATCATTTCTCGTCCTCCACAATTTAAAATCTCAAGTAATGAGACTCGTGGATGCTTAGCCTATTAAACCAATTAAGGTCTACATGGTTAAGGATACTAGCTAGAATAAACTTGGATAAGTCTATTTGGGTTGAGTCAAAATAATCGCAACGGGCCTAATATGTCAAAGATTTCTAAACTAGCTACACCACTTTATTAAAATTTGACTTTATTGCGGGATATATACATATGAAAGCAACGATAAAAATTTAAAATTCACGACTAAATGGCCAAATTTAATTAAAAATTTGAAAAATGTTGAAAAATATGATTTTCCGGTTAAATGAAGGCATTTTCATGGAAAAGTCCACTTAAAACTTCGATAGAAGTCCCCCCTACACTTAAGATAAACATTGTCCTCAATGTTTAAGCATGTGAGAAAAGTCTCCCCTACACTTATGACATTGTGCACGTTGGTTAAATCAAGCTAAGGAAGAGACGACTAAAGTGATCAATTTCAAATGTGAGTATGAAGAAAATTGAATCACGATAGTTGAGAGATAGAACCGGATTTCGGATAACACGGAAGCACGGTTCTTCAAAGGTTCCAAAAGTGCATTCATCCCTGTAATCACATCACCACACAAATACAAACACCTATATAGGTCCCCCTACACTTAGGAGGTTAAAACAGAAAAAGATAGATACTCGGGCTGCCTCCCGAGGAGCGCTTGTTTTTGATAACCGAGTCACGAGCCTGACTCGACCTAAAATTAGTTCATGGGTAACATGGTGAGGGATGGAATCATCTCCTGAGAGATGTCCTCAACAAAGTACAACTTTACTCGTTGGCCATTCACCTTAAAATTAGGTCCATTAGGTTGAGCGAGCTCGAGAGTACCATATGGAAAAATTTGGGCAATGGTGAATGGGCCGGACCAACGAGATTTCAGCTTGCCCAAATAGATTTTCAACCGAGAGTTAAAGAGTAAAACTTTGTCTCCAACTTGGAACTCTCGGTTTTTAATCTTAGAGTCGTGAATGAGCTTAGTCTTCTCCTTATAGATCAAAGAATTTTCATAAGCCTCATTACGAAGTTCATTGAGCTCATTGAGTTGGATCTTACGTAGGTCACCGGTTTTGTTGATATCGAAATTAGCCCACTTCAAGGCCCAGTAAGCCTTGTGCTCCAACTCAATGGGGAGGTGGCACGCTTTTCCGTACACGAGACGATATGGTGTACAACCAATCGGAGTCTTGTAAGCGGTACGAAAAGCCCACAAAGCATCATCCAGTTTATCAGCCCATGAGGCACGATGCTCTCCCACGGTTCTTTTAAGAATTAGCTTTAATCCTCGGTTAGAGATTTCAGCCTGGCCATTAGTTTGTGGGTGGTAGGCGGTGGAAAGACGATGATTTACACCGTACTTAGCCATGACTCTAGCAAATTGGTCATTGCAAAAATGAGTCCCGCGATCACTAATAATGGCACGAGGCACACCGAATCTAGCGAATAGCGATTTCAAAAAGTTACAAACCACCCTTGCGTCATTAGTGGGTAAAGCTTTAGCTTCAACCCATTTGGAGACGTAGTCAACGGCTACAAGGATGTATTTGTTTTCTTTAGAAGAAGGGAATGGCCCCATAAAGTCGATACCCCAAACATCAAAGATTTCACATTCTTGTATGAAATTCTAAGGCATCTCGTCTTTATGTGTTATCTTGCCTTGTTTTTGGCAAGCATCACATCGCTTAACCATTTCGTGAGCATCACGGTAAATGGTGGGCCAATAAAATCCCGATTAAAACACTTTTTTGGTGGTGTAGTTGGGACCAAAGTGACCACCGGTGGGTCCTTTGTGGCAAGCGTCAAGGATTTCTAAAGCTGCCGGTCCATCAACACATCGGCGAATAATCAAGTCAGCACATTGCTTGAATAGATACGGGTCATCCCAAAAGTAAGTCTTAATGTCGTTAAAGAACTTCTTCTTTTTCTGGGATGTTAACCCGTCAACGAGAATTCCACCCGCCAAGTAGTTTGCAATGTCCGCAAACCACGGGGTTTCATCAGCAGTCGAGTTGATAGACATTAAAGTTTCCAGGGGAAAAGAACCATTGATTTCTTTGTTCGGATGATCCCCTTGGTAAGGATCCTCAAGTCTACTGAGATGATCCGCGGCTAGGTTTTCAGCTCCTTTCTTATCGCGAATTTCGATTTTAAATTCTTGGAGTAGCAAAACCCAGCGAAGAAGTCTTGGTTTGGAATCTTGCTTAGTCAACAAGTACTTCAACGCAGAATGATCGGTATACACGATGGTGGTAGAAAGGACAAGATAGGGGCGGAACTTTTCAAAGGCATAAACAACAGCTAAAAGCTCTTTTTCGGTTGTCGTGTAATGCAATTGAGCCCCCGTCATTGTCTTGCTAGCGTAATGGATTGGTTGGAAGTGTTTATTCACTCTTTGGCCCAGAACCGCACCAATAGCATAGTCACTAGCATCGCACATCAACTCGAAGGGAAGCTCCCAATTAGGGGTAACTAAGACGGGTGCCTTAGTTAGCTTATCCTTAAGCGAGTTGAAGGCTTCAAGACACTCTTTGGAAAAGATAAAAGGAGTGTCTTTTTCCAAGAGGTGGGTCATCGGGCGAGCGATTTGAGAAAAATATTTGATGAATCGATGGTAGAAGCCCGCATGACCAAGGAAACTTCTCACACCCTTCACGGTTGAAGGTGGAGGCAACTTAGCGATAATATCGAGTTTAGCACGGTCTACTTCAAGACCGGCTTTGGAGATCTTGTGTCCTAGCACGATGCCCTCTTTTACCATGAAATGGCATTTTTCCCAATTAAGAACAAGGCGAGTGTCTTCACACCGCTTAAGCATACGTTCTAAATTGGCAAGGCAAGCAGAGAAAGAATCGCCATAAACCGAGAAATCATCCATGAATACTTCCATAGTGGCTTCCACCATGTCATGGAAGATAGCCATCATACACCTTTGGAACGTCCCAGGAGCATTACATAAACCAAAAGGCATGCGTTTGTAAGCAAATGTTCCGTAGGGACAAGTGAATGTGGTCTTTTCTTGGTCTTTGGGATCGATGGGAATTTGAAAATACCCGGAGAAACCGTCTAAAAAGCAGTAATAATCATTACCAGCTAGACGCTCGAGCATTTGATCCATGAAAGGAAGAGGAAAGTGGTCTTTTCTCGTGGCATCATTGAGCTTGCGATAATCAATACAAACTCTCCACCCAGTAACGAGACGAGTGGGAATCAACTCGTTGTGTTCATTGGAAACAACGGTTATTCCGCCCTTCTTGGGCACACAATGGACGGGACTTACCCACGGCGAATCTGAAATAGGGTAAATCAAGCCGGCATCTAGAAGTTTGATAACCTCTTGTTTGATGACGTCATGAATACGAGGATTAACCCTTCTTTGGCTCTGGATTGCGGGTTTAAAGTCATCTTCCATGAGAATCTTGTGAGTACAAAAGTTCGGATCAATTCTGCGGATATCGGAAATTTTCCAAGCAATTGCCTTCTTATGATCTTTAAGCACGGCGATGAGGTGAGATTTCTCTTCTTCTTTCAAGTCCTTCACGATGATGACAGGCGACTTCTTGTTTTCTTCCAGGAACACTTACTCGAGATGGGGCGGTAACTCCTTAAGTTCTAGATCCGGAGGATTTTCGATGGGAGGTGTTTTCAAAGTCAGAGCATCGATAGCAATAACCGTGGGAGATGGTGGAGAAAGATTGTCTTCTTTAAGAATGTTTTCAATGAGGCGAAGATCTTCATCCCAATTGGTGGTAGAATCGTCATTAGCTAAGTTCACATCTCCCATGGTGGCTTCAAAATCTTTCCAAAGGAAATCACTTTCTCCAAATAGAGATAGTGATGAATCGATAGAGGAAACGGTCTTAACATTGGGAAGAGAGGTAGGAATACTTTTGCAGGCATCTTTGAAGTGTTCTTCACAAGCCTCATCAAGAACGTCAATACAATTAACACTCTCATTAGAATAAGGTTGTTTGGACAACTTTCCCATGTTGAAGACAATTTTATCGTCACCCACTCTCATGATTAGCTCACCAGCTTCAACATCAATGAGAGTGCAACCGGTCCTCAGGAATGGACGACCAACGATCAATGGCACACGAGGGTCCATCTCGTAGTCGACGACGACAAAATCGGCAGGAAAAGTGAATTTGTCGACTCCTACAAAGACGTCTTCGGCTATCCCCACTGGATAAGCAACCGTACGGTTAGCCAATTCCAAAGTCATTTTGGTGGGGACTAGCTCAGGGAGAGATAATTGCTTCCAAACGCTTAGAGGCATTAGATTAATACTGGCACCTAGATCGGCTAGGGCCATGCAATTCTCTACTCCCGGGAAGTTACAAGGGATTAAGAAACGAACCGGATCACCAAGCTTAGTTGGCAATTTCCTTAAGAGCACTGCAGAGCAATTCTCATTAAGTTGGGTGTTAGCAATATCAAGAAGCTTCTCCTTGTCGCTAAGAAGATATTTGAACATTTTTGCGTACTTAGGCATGTGAGCGAGAGCCTCAGCGAAGGAGATGTTGAAATTCAATTGTTTAAACATTTTGAGATAGTTCGAAACCTGAATACCACCCTTGCTTTTGAGCTTCTCTTTCCTCAACCTTGAGGGATAAGGTATATCGGAAGAAGAGGAAGGCTTTGGGATCGAAGGATCAATCACATCCTTGGGTGGTGGAGGGGTAGAAGTAAGAGGCGGAGAAATTGGGGAAGTAGAAGGATGAGGAATAGGAGCAGGTGACTCGTTCTCCTTAGTCACAATCACTGGTGGAGGTATAGGAAGCTCGGGTTCCTTGGTACCTTTGCCACTGCGAGTGGTGATTGCTTTCATCTCCCCTCTTGGATTCGCAACGGTGTTACTCGGAAGAGTACCCGAAGAAGAGGGTTGATTACCTTGGAAGAAACTAGCCATCATGTTCTTTAAGTCATTCGTTTGACTATCCAAAGTGTTTCTCATATCAGCTCTCAGATCGTTCCCTTGTTTCACCAGGTCTGCTTTCAAGTTGCGCACTTCCTGTTGGAGATTGTCCACGATCACATCGTTAGTCCTCATGTAGGTTCCAATGTCTTGGTGTAATGCGGTGGGTTGGTTGGGAGGAGCATTGTATGCGGGTGGTTGATAAGCAGGTTGCTGGTAAACTTGGTTGTTTCGTTGAGGTGGATGTGGTTGTTTGTGAGGTGGTATGTATGGTCCACGCGGTTGTTGTTGTTGAGGAGGGCGGTTGAGGTTTTGTTGTTGGTTTGGGTTGTTAGGAGTAAAACCGGGTGGTGAGAGATAGTTGTTGGAGCGGTAGCTAAGCAAGTTGCGGTCACCTTGAGGACGAGCTTGATAAGCGGGTTGAGGATAGGTACCGTATGCTACATTCACATTCTCAGAAGGGTAGTCTTGGGTGGCAGTACAAGTGGTGTAAGAGTGAGGACCCCCGCATATTTCACATGGTTGGCTAACAGCATTGACTTGAGCGTCTTGAGCGTGTTTAGCGTTGATGTTGTTGGTGTTGCTGGCGGTTTGGGTAGCAAGCGATTCAAGAAGCGCAGTGATTTTGTCAATTCGCTTGTCGCTGTCACTATTACTAGCACTAGCGACATTGGTCCGAACACTCTTGGTTTGCACACGAGACTTATTCTCAATGATATCCCAAGTAGCATTGGAAGTCTTAGCCAAAAGATTACCCCCCGAGGCACTGTTTAGTGAATCTTGGTCATTCATGCTTAAACCATTATAAAAAGTGTTAATTTGGTGCACTTTGGTAAAACCATGTTGTGGACACTTTCGCAAAAGGTCTTTGAAACGGTCCCAAGATTCACTAAAAGACTCATCGTACTTTTGTTCAAAATTGATAATTTCATTCCGCAAAGCGATAGTACGAGAGGGTGGGAAAAAGTAGTTGATAAACTTGGTCTCCAAATCCGTCCACGTAAGAATACTCTGTGGCGGTTCCTTAGCAAGCCAATGCCGGGCTTGTCCCTCTAAAGAAAAGGGAAAAAAGTGTAAACAGATTACCTCTTGTGGAACACCATTGAATTTGACCGTATTAGTGAGTTGTACGAATCTCTTGATGTGGTCATGTGGATCATCAATGGTACGCCCCAAGAATGGTTGAGCAGAGACCATCTGGATAAAACCGGATTTGAGCTCAAAGTTGTTGGCTGCAAACGCGGGTATGACAATTGGATCATTGTTGCCATCTACATGGGCTTGCAGTAGTTCAATCATCGGGCGATTGTCTGTTAGAGGCTCATTGTTGTTGTTATGATTGTTGTTGAGAGGTGGGTTGTTATTGTTGTTGTTATTATTATTGTTGAGAGGTGGGTTGTTATTGTTGTTATTTTGTACACCGGCCATGTCTAAGTCTTCGAGAGGCTCGGGCTCTTGATAAGACGTCGATCGTGTACGCATACACCTGCAAAAGAACTAACAAAGCAAAAACAAAGTAGAAATATTTTTGGTTTTTATGTTTTTTAATTTTTTTGTATTTTTGAAAATTTTATATATTTTCAGGGTTTTTGAAAATTTTTATGAAAAAGTAACGTTCACGGTGAACGGATCCCAAATCCAAGTTCTCACAAAAAATTGTTGATCTTAACGAGAAGAGCCGGCAGCGGCGCCATTTGATACAAGCGTTTTGCTATGGTTCGGATTATGTTCTCGGTATCTCCTCGAATTGATTACGGTTCTAAGTGGAATGATTTGTTCTTGGTTAATAGGAAGGTGTTGGTTTGTTTATCTATTTTAAACTAATGACAAATAAGTAAGTGTCGAAGAGTAATATTAAAGTTTTAAAAGATTAAAATAAATTGACAAGTTAAAAATAATTGTTTGAAAACTTAAAGGCCAAATACGAAAAATACTTGAACACTTAATAAAAATAACACTTGAAAACTTTGTAAAAACATGAACTCATCAAATCGGAATAATACAAAAAGGAGTGATCGGAATATATTCCGATCTACTGATCGGAATGTAGGCAACGATGGTGATCGGAATAAAGGACAAAGAGGTGCAATCGGAATGTGGGAAAATAAGCTACAATCGGAATACTTAAAAATTGAGTCAAATAGGAATAACTAAAAACTAAGTAATCGGAATGTCAAATGAGTCAAATCGGAATAACCTTAAATAAGCACGATCGGAATATTCAAATGAGTACTAATCAGAATACAGAGAAACATGCCAATCGGAATATCTTAAAGCAACATCAATCGGAATCCACCAAAATAAGCTACAATCGGAATATGAAAACCCTTTTCCGATCACTGCGATCGAAATAGGGTGCTGGAGCTCTGGTCGGAATGACCCAATCGGAAAGGCGTTTATAACCCATTCCGATGCCAATGTGATCCGAAAATTAAGCTAGACCGATAAGCTATGGAATTAAGCTTATTACCAAAGCTAGCTCGAATCCAATATTAAGCTGATCAAATAAGTACTAAAAACAACTTTTCTAACTTTAAATAAGCAAACTTATAAATCAAATAAATAAAAGATGAACTTTTTATGAAAACTTTAAAAAAGTAAATAAGCTAAACTAACAAATAAGCCAATAAGCACAAAGATCTTAAAGCTTATTTGTATAGAAACTTAAGGAAACATAAAAAGATTAACTTTTTAAGCACGAAAACATAGATGAACAACACGGATCATAAGTAATTCGTACCAAAAGTGAATCAAAATCAAAGAAAGGTAGAATAAGATTAAAGATTAAAAGCTTGAAACTAAACTTGATTAATGAAAAAAATACAAAGGTTTGATCTTGAAATAGAAAAAGATGAAAACTAGTGAGAGAAAGTTGAGAACTTTCTCTCTCTAAAACTAGAGAGAATGAAAAACTCAAAACTACCTAAAAAGACTAACTCCAAATTTTGTGAAGTAAAGTCCTATTTATAGGCGTGTGATGGTGGGCTTGTGAATGGCTTTGGTTTGGGCTTCTTTTCTTCTTTCTTCTTTAGTCTTCACGTTTCTTTAAATAAACGTTTCCGACTTTGGATTTTGAGAAGTGTCGGTGAATAATTTCAACTCGTCTTATAATCTTTTGTTTAATAGACTCGAGTTCTTCGACATATATGAATCTTCCATCTTTGGCTCTATTCTTCGATAAATCTTCAAATAGGCACAATGACTTCAAATCTATTGCATCTCTTGGACAATAGACTTCGTCTTGAGTCTTTTTCCTCGATAAAACCCGTGCAATCCCATGTTTTCTTCAATATTCATCCGGTTGACTCTGAAACACAATAAACACAAAAACCACGCATAATTCCAAACAAATGATATTAAATACGTGTTTTGGTCTTGTTTTAGCTAGAACTAAGTGGTAAAAAGATGGGTGTTTTCACACCTATCATCTACATTCGGGTATGTATTTTTATTAATGTGAACTACTAAATTTTCTTGCAAATAAGTCTGGCTAATTATAGGAAACGGTTTTGAATATAATTTGTAAGTGTATGGTATGATATCGTAACTTACATTTTTTTAGTTGTAGTAGTAAGTTATAAAAACGTTGTCTTGAAAATAATTGGATTAGTCTTCTATGTAACATGTGATAATATATTTTAAAGGGGTAAAGAAATTTTACAATAATTTTCTTAAGTGGAGTTAAAATTTTAGAATAATTTAATTAAGACAGAAAGAGTAAAAAAAGAGATTTTATTATAGTAATGATAATAATAACACCACACCTTGTAAACGTGTAGTAGTTTAGTTATAACCAACCTAAATGGAAAAAAAACAGTGTATTTTATAAACATGTATTGGTTTCATAATAACAAGTGAGATAAGTTTAATATGGGTAAACAAGATAATGGTTAGAATAAGATTGTAGTATACTAACTAGTTGATATCTTGATAGAATGATGAAGATAAAGGATGAGTTATTGGTTAAAAATGAGTATGATTGATTTTAGTAGTATTGGAGTTTGGTTCTTATGAGAAGTAACTAATTGGGACGAAAGTTTAAAAATTTTCTAAGGTATCGAAATTTGGTAATACTAATCGTGAAGAGTAAATTTTTCGTTGTTGGCACACTCCATTGATCTTTCGGATTACATTGTTTTGTTTTCAGTTGTTTTGGCTAGGGTTCGTTTTACCCTATATTCTATTGGGAGACGATTGTTTGGAATTCTTTTGTTACACGTCATGGCTGATTTAGTTATGCGGTTGTGGAAACGTTAGGATGAGAGGATAGAGTTGGGTAGTATTACTGATGGTTAGATATTAGAATGGAGAAATGTGTTTTGGTTTAAAGGTTGTGTTGAAGGAATGATTAAGATTTGTGGAGTTTGGAAACTTAGACTGGTTACGGGAATAAGAGAGTAAGTAACGTTAGTTGACTGGTAGTGGGAACGAGAAGTCATGCTATGAGAAGTTGGTTGAAGTACCATTAGGAGATTGATGAAAGTACTAGCGGATGTGAGGGTAGAGTAGAAAGTTTATACTAATGGAAAGGTTGGGCAAATAACACGCAAGGGATTGGTATAGTTATGGAGGCAAGGTAGTAGTAGACACGTGAAGGAAAACAGGAATGTGAAATAATGATTGGTAGGAGGCTGATTAACGGTGAAGTACAACAAGTAAGTAAGAGTGAGCCATTGAGGGGTTGAAGTACTTTTAGAAATATTGTGGTAGATGAGTTGAAGTTTGAAGCTACTGGTAGTGTGAAGTTCCTAGGTAACATCATGGAGACGAGAAGGAGTGCGTAAAGAGCTACATCACGGAGCAAGGAGCTGAAAGGACTACGTGTCGGCTGCAAGAAGGATGCAAGAGATTTCGAAGGAGTCACAAAATTTGCGAGGACTGGAAAGGTGACAAGCACTATGATGGGAAATTTACGTATGGTTCGTGACGAAGAAGGGCAGATCGAGTATCAGAGTGGAGCTACAAAGAGCTGAACCGGTAGATCGTGATGAAATGAATACATGACATGGGAGATTAAGAACTCGTGGAAGTAACAAGGGGAGTCGAGCTACGCGGATAGAATTTTTGTGGCAATCAATATCAAGGAATGAGAAATTAAGCTGAGCTGAATAAGTTTCGTGGAGAAGTGATTAGAGAGTCGGTTTTGTGAAGGTGTTATGAAAGATCTTTAGAAGAGACAACTATGCATTATCCAATGCACTAGTGATTTCCATAGATTTGATGAATGAAGTATGGAATTTTTGTTGGACGGGATAGTGTAGGAATAAGGGAGAACCATGGAAGTAGAGAACCAAGTATTCCTAGAAGATGAAGATTGAAGATACCTCATGTTGGGTGCAAGATCAAAGTAGAAGTATGAGATCTGAATAAGAATTCAAAATATGGCTTAGTAGACAAATGGAAACTAATGTGGGTATAAGATGAGAGTGTGATCCGCATGGAATCACATGAAACTCTAGTCTATCCCTATTAGGAGGGAGTAGGAGAACTGGTTGTGAGAAAAAAAAACAAGTGAAGCTACTTGGAAAATTTTGGCGTATAGATGACTAGATAGACTTAGTTAGT
This sequence comes from Glebionis coronaria, assembly GCA_025667525.1. Taxonomy (NCBI): domain Eukaryota; kingdom Viridiplantae; phylum Streptophyta; class Magnoliopsida; order Asterales; family Asteraceae; genus Glebionis; species Glebionis coronaria. The sequence goes on along the minus strand of CM046882.1, from coordinate 165,961,125 downwards.
GGAGCTGGATTGTTATATCTGCCTAGAATGCTAGAGGCATTTGGGGTACGAGACGTAGAGAATGATCTATACAGATCATGAAAGTCTCCAACACATATTTAATCATCTTGATTGAACATTTGGAAAAGGTGATGGGTGGAGTTAAGTGATGAAAGAAAATTGCAAGGCCAAGTACAATCTGGGAAAGGCAAGCATGGTTGATGAGACATGGAATAAGAAGAATGAAGTGAAGCTGAGACGAACTTGAACTATATGGATGACGTATTATGGTGGTTTGGATGAAGGATGTAGGTTGCACGAGTTGAGTTGTCTAAAGCAGAGAACGCGTCAACATGTATGTTGCGTGGCTTGGACAATCATATGGAAAAAAGGGACGTAGACTATACTTCCTACATAGATAGGAGTAGCTTAGAAAGGGCGATGTAAGGACGAAATTGGTGAAAGGGATACATAATGGGATGGAGGAATAAGTACGACGAGAGTTGGATGATAGTCAATAGACTAACTAATTCATCTCATATTTCAAGAGGAATGAGAAGTCACGTAGTTGAGAAGTTGGAAGGATTGCGTACGGATGTGATGGAATAGAGGGTTTTGCGTAAAAGTTAGCCTAATATGTATGGAATGCCTTATGAAGGATTATGGCAAGGGAAGAAACGATGGGAAGCATCACATCGTGATGTATGGTAGGAGTTGAGGAAGAAGAAGGAAGTGTGTATAGAAGCAAAGCATGAATGAAATAGGTCGAGATAGGAACCGAAGGTAAAACTTTGGTAGAGCTTAATGAGTAGAATAAAGCACAACGCAGGTTAATACTATCGTAGTGTGGAAACGGAAATGGCACTGACCTATACTGATTGTTTGGGAGGCTTAGTATCGATAATCGAATGGATGAGGAGTTATAGGTGTGATGTGCCATAGGGACGAAGGGCTTGGTCTAACTGAGACAAGATGAGGAGCAATATGACCTTGAAGGTAGGACATTGTGTAGGTATAAAGGAAGTGTTGGGTATAAAAAAAATCATGAAGAAAAGTGAGAAAGAAGTGTATAGGTGCTACTAATGAGCTATCCAAATTGAATGGAAGTAGTTGTAGCATGGGTTTGGATGGAAGTTGATAGAGTAACTGAGATAACCGTCCTTTTGATGATGTGTATAGATCATAAGTTGATTTGGATTGGAAGAACTAATGGATATGTGAAAGACCGTCATAGGTCACTTTGTAAGGAAATTGGAATTTTTAAGTAGTTTGGGGTACGGACTAAAGGAAGTTGATGAACATGATTGGATATGAGTATATCCAGCTAACTGGAAAAAGGATGGGCAAGTGAGAATTTATACAACCTTAGGAGTTACACTGAGGGCATGAGTGATTGATTTAGAGGGAGTTAGGAAACTCTTTAGCGATGGGTGAGTTTTCATATAATGATAGTTATCATACTAGAAGTCGATAAATGCCATTTGAGGCACTATATGAAAGGATAGGGTGAGTTGTCCCCATTGTGGACTAGAATTGGTAAAAGAGGCTACTAATGTGGTAATGGTGTTTGTGGAAAGGATGAGAGCAACAAGGGATGCTATGTTGAAGAAGAGGAAACCACTAGAGTTTAGTGACAAAGTTATGTAGGAAGTTTCACCCATAGTAACGGGTGGTATGTTTTGGTAAAATGGAAGAGTTGATGTAGAGTTTTGTAGGTCCATTTATGATCTTTGGAAAGATCGGACCAGTAGCTTATGAGCATAGAATTACCTGGGAGAAATGAGTGGTATACATGTTATATTTCGTGTATTAAGATTGGTAAATGTTGTTTGAGAATGCATATTTGCATGTACGGTTATTCGAGGTTTGTGTTAATAAGGGTTTGTGTTATCAAAGAGTCGTTTGTGAGATTTATTGACTGTGAGGTCAAGAGTTTGGCAATGAATTTAAATATTGTTGGTTAGTATATGTGGTAATTTGAGACTTGAACTAAAGTTCACGTGGAAATGAGAGGAGTTCATTTAGAACAAGTATCCTCAGTTGTTTGCTAATGGTATGTTTGATCCTAAGGAGTAAATCTCGGGACGAGATTTCTATTAGGAGGGAGTGATGTGACAACCGTGGTTTTGAGGTTCGTCACTTAGTTTTATTTTGTGCTAGTTACGTGTCTTTACGTGTTTATGTGCTAATTGGTGTGTATAGATTGTGGTTTGGATATTGTTTCCGGTACGGGTTACCTTGTGAGTGAAACGATGTGTGATGATTTCATGTTCATGAGCTCACATGGTAGTGACTATGAAATGAGATGGTGTTATTTAGTGGTTTACGTATACGTATATGTATTATAGAAAAATCGTATTTTTACGATTTACGGTTTAGCATTTTGAGGTCTCGGATGAGGTATTTAGTCACGGGAATAATTTACGGGATGGTTTTAAGTCCTTTATGACTTAGTCATAAAGTGTATTTTAAAATTTAAGATTTTTTTTAAAACTGTATATTTTACGTCTTTTACGGTAAACGCGTAAAGTTGACTAGTTTCTCGGTTTTGAGATTTTAGAAACTTTAGGGGCTGAAATAAATTAAGTAAATTTAAGGAAATATTAGTAAAGTAATAATAATAATTAAAAATAAAAATTAAATAAAAAAAGAAGGGTATAGTCGGTTATACACGATTTAAACAAAAAAAAGGGAAAATTTTATGGTAAGCGGGCTTTTGGTTGGACTAGGATTTGTGTCACCGTTTTATGACATTTCCATTTCATTTAGTTATCTCTATAGACACGCCATGTTGTGATGATATCCATACGTTGCGCCCCATATTCCGCCATGTTGGGGTGTGACATGGATGGAGGCTCCCTTGACTTCATTTATTTTATGCATTTACATACTTCTGCATTTCTTGGACATTGTTTAGTCCTTTCCATACATTCTTTTCTTATGCATTGTGTGTGGAGCTTATGTTTGGAACTGATGTTTGTTTCCGGTTTCCTTTATGGTCATTTAATGTTTTAGACATTTACCTTGCATGCTTTGATGATACGTCATAATTATCCTGTAATGGTCCATTTACCAAATAAGGTGTTACAATTATGGTATCAGAGCCAAGGTTTCAACCTGTAGGCTCTAAAATATGACCTGTGACTAATGGGTAGTCACCAGGGATTCCTAAACTAACAGTTGATTTTCATTCATTTATTTCATGTATCATTTTTTATGTTAAATGTTGACTAAGTAATGGTTGGTACAGGACTGGCCATATTTAGTCGCATGTGCTTTTCATTCGAATTTTTGTTTTGTGAACCGACCCATAGGCGTTCACCTTTGCGCATGTCAATTTGTTTTGTGAACCGACCCATAGGCGTTCACCCTTGCTCATGTCAATTTTCATGTTTTTCATTCGAATTTTGTTTTGTGAACCGACCCATAGGCGTTCACCCATGCTCATGTCAATTATCGTTGGCTATGCCTTCATAAACTATTTCATGCATATCTTATGTTTACCTTACGTTTCTAACAGATTAATCATTTTGCTTTGTTCCTCTTTTAAACTGTCAGATGGTTAACACACACACACCAATGAAGAACTTGCTGCAGCTGTCCAAGCAGCTTTGCAAGTGATGCTCCCTCAAATCAGGAATCAGATTCGGGCTGAATACCAGGCAATACCGAATCCGAACAAAAATCCTCCTCCTCCACCAGTCATACTCCACACGTGGCTGGAGAGATTCAACAAGCAGAAGCCTCGATCTTTTGAGAAGGCTGAATCATCATCAGATGTGGAAAATTGGATTTCGCACATGGAGAAGATTTCCGATGCCATGGATTCTGATGAAGTGTACAAGGCATGATTGGCTTGCTACAACTTCGAAGGCGATGCACTAGCATGGTGGAGAGCATACAATCCGAGCAATGGAGGTGATGTATGGTTGGCTTCTTTGACTTTGGAGAAATTCAAGGAACTGTTTCACAATCAGTTCTTTCCTACAGCTGAGCAAGAGCGGATAAAGAGGGACTACCATGCCATTCATCAGAGAATTGGCGAGAACAGCACGGAGTTCATGTAGAGGTTCCTCAGGTTAGCTGGATTTCTGGGCCCTGCTGCAGGTACATCTGAAGAGCAAGCAAAGCATTTCCGCTAGGCTCTTCACTCCTCGACTATAGATCGTATACTATGTGTCACTTTCATAAATGTGTCACAAGTGGCTGATGCAGCTCGTAGATTGGAGATGCTCCATGAGAGGGATGACTACGAGGAGCCAGCTTGTTCAGAGAAGAGGTATAAAATTCAATCATCAAGCATTACCATTTCATTCATTCCAGTACCTTTAATTATTTATCATAATCTATCAAATTATATCTCTCAGGCATAAGGGTGGAGACCGGTCCCAACCGGCCACTCAACAGACCCACAACAAGGGGCACGGTCAGAATAATGACCGATAAAGATCAGACAGACGTAACGATGGTGACAACTACCTTAACAATGCCAGTAACTCCAACAACAACAGGTCCCTAAATTCTTAAACTCTTCTATGTTAAGCTGATGTATGTCATAAATGCTAACATCTCAGCATCATAACAGGAAATCTGGCAGTGGGCGTGACCAGAACACTAAGGGTCAGCAGCCTAATCACTCTTCTTCATCTAGTAAATTAATTTAAACTATCAGTGTAGTCATGTTTATGCCTCAATAATCATGTCTCACGCATATGTTCTGAAACAGGCTCTCAGCTAGCAAGGGTACCCCCAGGAGACTATACCTATCCTATCTGCACCACATACGGTCGTAGGCATCCTGGACCATGCCGTAAGGCTGTCGACGTTTGCTTTAAATGTGGGAAACCAGGCCACATGTTGAAGGACTGCAAGAAGGGAGAGACTGCTGGTACGTCTGGTACTGCTCTTCCTAAACCATCAGCTTCAGGTCGCGTCTACACTACCACCAGAGATCAGGCGAACAAATCTTCAGGTACCATCACTGGCATTTTATTTATGCACGAACAGGCTGCCTGCGTTTTATTCGATACGGGTGAAACTCATTCAGTCATATCCACTATGTATGCCACTAGTATTAATAAGATCCTCATGCCATTAGATAACATACTAAGTATATCCACGCCAATAAGAGACTCTGTGCGCATTTCCCACGTGTAGAGAGATATTCCCCTAGAGTTCGATGATAAAATTTGCCCAGTTGACGCACTTCCTCTAGACATGTGTGAATTTGATTTAATCTTAGGCATGAACTGGTAAGCTAAGTACCATGAAACTATCGATTGCCATACATATCGAGTGATATTCGGCGAAATTCAAGCACCTGAGTACATTCATAATGGTTTCATACCAGGAAAGTCTGTACAAATCATTTCCGCCTTACAAGCCCGTGCTTTACTAGCTCATGGCTACGAAGGCTTCTTAGCTACAATTCAGGACATTACTGCAGAAACTTCTTCGATTCAAGATCAACCAGTTGTTTTAGAATTTCCCGATGTGTTTCTAGAAGAACTTCCAGGTATACCACCTATCCGCCAAGTGGATTTTGGCATTGAGCTCATTCCAGGAGTTGAACCGATCTCCAAGGCTCCTTATCGCATGGCTCCCATAGAGCTCAAGGAGTTAAAAGATCAGCTGCAGGAGTTACTAGAGCGAGGTTTCATTCGTCCGAGTGTATCACCATGGGGTGCACCGGTACTTTTCGTCAAGAAGAAGGATGGCAGCATGCGGCATTCAATGATTATCGTGAGCTGAACAAGATCACGATCAGAAACCGTTATCCCTTGCCACGTATTTATGATCTATTCGACAAACTACAAGGTGCCAAGCACTTTTCCAAGATTAATTTACGATCAGGTTATCATCAGTTGGGAGTGAAGGAGCAGGATATTCTTAAGACTGCTTTTCACACAAAATTTGGTCACTATGAGTTCGTAGTCATGCCTTTCGGACTCACTAATGCTCCAGCGGTATTCATGGACTTAAGAACCGCGTCTTTCATGAGTTCCTAGATAAGTTTGTCATTGTATTCATTGATGACATTCTCATCTTCTCAAAGTCCAAGGAAGAACATGAGGAACATCTACGCACTGTACTACAGATTCTTCGCCAGAAGCAACTGTACGCAAAATTTTCCAAGTGTGACTTCTGGTTAAACAAGGTGGCATTTATGGGCCACATAGTCTCCGCAGAAGGGATCACCATGGATCCTGCGAAGGTTGAAGCCATCACAAAATGGCCAAGACCGACGTCTGCAACTGAGGTTCGTAATTTGATGGGTTTAGCTGGATATTATCGCAGATTTGTTGGAGAAATTTTCACGATTAGCCTTGCCTTTGACCAAGCTGATGCGTAAGAGAGAGAAATTCATCTAGAATGATGAGCGGGAAAAGATCTTTGAAGAACTTAAGCAGCGATTGGTTACTGCACCTATTCTTACTCTCCCATCTGGCACAGGTGGATTTCAGATTTATAGTGATGCTTCGAGTAAAGGACTTGGCTGTGTATTCATGCAACATGGGAATGTGATTGCTTATGCATCACGTCAGCTTAAGCCTTATGAGGATAATTATCCTACCCATGATATGGAATTAGCAGCAGTTGTTTTTGCACTCAAAATCTGGAGGAACTATCTATATGGTGAATCATGTGACATCTTCACTGATCACAAGAGTCTCAAGTATGTATTCACTCAGCGCGAATTAAACATGAGGCAGAGAAGATGGTTAGAACTACTCAAAGATTATGACATCAATCTTCAATACCATCCCGATAAGAAAAATGTAATGGCAGATGCTCTTAGCAGGAAATCTTGTATGATAGCTGGCATCAAGATAGAAGAAGAGATCATACGTGACCTACAACGTTTAGACATTAAATTCTTAGTACGTGGACAACATGGGTATTGGGATAATCTGAGAGTGGAGCCATACTTAATCTCTCCGATCAAGGCAGCTCAGAAGGATGATGGTGAGATATGGGCTATAATTTAGAACATCGATTAGCAGACAGAATTTCGTGTAGACGAAGATGACATCGTATGGAAGGGTACCAAGTTATGTGTTCCGGATGATCTTACACTCATGGAAGCTTTATTGACTGAAGCTCACAACTCTCCATTCTCCATTCATCCAGGATCCACCAAAATGTACCATGACCTCAAGCAGCATTTTTAGTGGAGTGGCATGAAGCAGGATGTTGCTACCTTCGTATCCAAATGTCTAACCTGCCAGTAGGTTAAGATAGAACATCAGCGAGCTAGTGGTTTACTGCAACTATTAGATATTCCCGAATAGAAGTGGGACAAAATCTCCATGGATTTTGTCACAGGACTTCGGCAGACTCAGAGGAAACATGATGCTATATGGGTTATAGTCGAACGTTTAACCAAGTCAGTTCATTTTCTTCCAATTCGCAAAGATTATCCAGTTAGCAAATTGGCAGATATATTCTTGCAGGAGATCATGCGACTGCATGGTACTCCATCAGACATCATATCAGACAGAGATCCTTGTTTCACGTCTAAATTCTAGAAGGGTTTGTGATGTTGGGGTTTTTGTATACCCTTTAGGAAAAGAGTAACAAAATAGGGCAAGTATGCACGACGATTTAGGAAAACCGTGTGTGGATGACCCTAAAAGTGAGTTCGTTCTCGAGGAGGCAAGTGCGTTGTGTATTGAATTGATTTTGATTTGTGATTATATAATTGAAAAAGAAAGAAAGAAATGAGATTAGAAGAGAAAGACGGTTACGAAGACGAATTAAACTAAGACGAAAAAGGCGATCACGTAAAACCGTAAATAGTGCAAAAATTAAAATTTTAACCTAAAAATTCCTAAAAATTACTAAAAATCCACAATAATATTCTAAGATTTTACAAAAAATCCAAACTTGCTAAAACCTTTTAATTAATTAGATAATGACTTTTTAATGCTAATTAAAGCCCTAAAAATCACAATTACATATTAAAAAGCCCTAAACAAGATTTTAGAGTTTGTAAACCTCAAAAATAACCTAATTAAACTAAAAAGTATTTTTTAAAATTTTAAAACCAAATAAAACTATTCTTAAACCCTTAAAAACTATTAAAATCAATTAAAACTTAAATTAATTCTAGAAAATAATTGAAAAGCCCTAAAAATATTTGGAAAGTTAAAAAATTCCTAATTAAGTGTCTACAATCTAGGAAAAATGTAAAAACTTAAAAAAATCAAACTTTAAATTTTTAATAATAAAATAATATTAAAATATTCAAAAAAGTTCAAAGTTTATAAAAAAATTCTAAAAAATTACCAAAAATCTAGAATAATGTAACTAAGACAAAAATGCAATTAAAAGTTTCTAAAACCTATTTAATAATTTTATATTAAATTTTAAAGTTGGTTAAAAACCCTAAAATCCTATAAAATCAAAAATAAGACTTTTTGAAAACTTTAAGTGATGTAAACCTCAAGTTATTTAAATAAAACCTAAAAACATTTTTTATAAAATTTAAAAACTATTTATACTATTTTAATCTAATTAATTAAAAACGGGTAAAGAAAAATTAATAAAAAATAAATAAAGAAAGAGAAAAATCAAATTTTTGGCCAGAAAAGTCTTAAACTAAGTAACAAACCTAAGAAAAATGAAATCAAGCAAAAAAGCTTTTCCAATAAGCTTTTATAAGCTTATTAAGCTACGGCTTAATTTAACTTAAGACAAATTAAGAGATAATAAATTAATAAAGGGTGGGATGGATGACAGAGAAAAGCACTTGGGTCACTGGTTAACACGTATAGTCCTCCAACGAGAGGTCACGTGTTCGAGTCCAGGCCAAGGAGCTTTTTGGAAAAACTTTTTTTTTTTAAACTTAAAAACTTAATCCAGTAACTTTAACTTGCTTAACAACACAAATCAAATAACCAAAAGGCAATATTCAAAGCCTTAGAAAGCAAAAACGTGCCCAGATTACAAGTTTAGCTTATGAACACAAGGATGATATCTTCACTTGTGAAGAATAGAACAAGAGGAGCAAGTTCTTGATTTTTGTTGGTATTTTGATGGACAAATGGGCACCCCTATACTCAGTTGAGTATAGGGAGTCAAGCTAATCACAAAAAACACAAAATACACTTAGCAAAATCACACACCAATAAAAATCACACTCACTGATGAACTGAATCAGGACAAGGAGTGCTTGACTGATACAAATGGTATTCTAATGAGATTCAAACGTCCAAGACTTGCACAAAACTCAACCAAATCACATACAAACTCAATAAAACCCTAGATAGAACAAGTATCTAACATTGATCAAGTTTAAAAGACAAATTAACACTCAAGCATGCATAAATGGGGCTTTACAGATTTAGCAGGTGAAAACCATTTTTTTAACATGCAAACTTGTGTTTTAACTCTACCAAACTGAAAACCAATTAGCATACAACCAACCAACTACCTAGTGAGTGAATCAAACAGGTTTTAAGCCAGATTTAAAACATTAATCCCCACTTAATCCCTAATCCAAACACCCCTTTATATTTCTGAAAATGATCTTTTTCAAACAAAATCAAAGCAAATCCAATCAAAACTGATTATAACTACTTCTAACATGCATAAGACCCTAAATGAACAATATCAAACCAGGAAAACAACACTTAAACAATTTTATGCAATAAATCACAAATTCACATAAATCATACAATTCACCAAAATTCAAAACTGAAACAAAGGCACAAAGGGGTACCTTGTTGGGCCTACATCCAGGCCCAACAATGACTGAAAAGTCACCTCCAAACAAGCCCGGGCTTGTGCGGACTTTTGGCAATGGAAATACAAAGTGATTATGATTATGATGATGATATTCTAAGATCTTGTTTTGAACCTGCCAAGAACAAACCACAAACAACAAGAATGACCTGGTATGAGAGCCTATAGGCTATAAGATTGACTTATTGACAAGTCAACCTATAGCTTATAGCTTTTATAAATGAAACAGTAATATTACAAAACTGATTTTTTTTCTTTTTTTGGTTTTCTGAAAATCTTGACAATAATTAAATCAACAAACTAATTAAGTTACACTTGAGCTTGATATTCAACAAGAATATCAGGCTCATATGATCAACTTAATAAGCTTGGACAGTAACTTAAGAACCAAATAACTTGAGAAATAAAAAAAAGAACAAAGACTGAAACAAGATTTCAACTTCAAACTTAAAGATGCAAATGGAAAAGTAAAGGGCTCTTGATCTTTTTCGTCACAACAAATACCAATTTCATTAACTTGAAAGGGATTTACACTTGTTTGACCAAGGAAAAAGAAAAGCAAGAACAGTCTAAACTAAGTCCTATGAGGCCTTTATATAGAGGCTTACATTTGTTCTAGAACTGAAAAGAAGCTAAAACCCTAATGACATGAACTCCCATCTTTGCCCTTCTCGAATATTTGAAGATGCCAGAAAGATGCCAATTTTTGAACTTGGTCAAGAACCCATGTGATGAATTTTGGATGTATGTGGGATGCCAGTGGTGAAAAGATGATCTTGGACGTCCATATTTTCTTTGGGAGCACGAAAATGCTAATAGGCGTTGATTAGCTGTCCTCCTTTTGTTTTCTTGTGCAGGGGAGGGCCAAGGACATCACATGAGTGAGAGTGACGGGTTGTTTGGGTTTGGGATATGTTTAAGGTTGGTTTAATTTATGATCTGGAAATATTTAGCACAAAACCCTTTGTTTCATAGTTAATTGTATTTGGGATTAGCTAGGGTTCATGGGTGTTTAAGGGGTGGGTTTAATCTGAATTGGGGGTTTAACTATTTAAATTTGGTGTTTGGAGGGAAGGTAATTAAATAACTGATTAATCAGTTATTTAAACTTAGTGGAAGGTGACGTGGGGTGGATGGTGAAGTGGTGTGATGTTACTGGCTGGTGGAGGTGATGTGGAGAAATGATTGGTGGGGATGGGTTTGTGTGTTTGACAGTAATGGCCCCCATTGTTTCTTTTTTGTTTACTTTGTAAATAACAGCCATCAAACTCTATTTCCCTTTATAAAAAGTTTCACCAACTTGTCAAATTTGGCAAGACAAGTTTTCAAACTTTAAACAAGGACTTGAAATGTAATTTCTTCAATCTTCAAGGGCTGTTGGTGACATGTCTTCATACTTCAAGGTTTTGACTTGTTTTTGACTTCTTGGAGGATCAATATTGACAATTTAGTTTTGTTGAGGGACTAAATTTGCCAATTCTTCAAAGTTAAGGGTCCTTTTTGTAATATTGACAAACTTCAGGGACCAAACTTGTAATTATGAAGATACAAGGGTATAAAGTGTCAATTCTTCCATATTGGAGGACGCTTCTTCATAATTCTTCAAATCTTCAAGGGTTTTCTTTGGAAAATTCTTCATTAGGGCTTGGTTCATCGTGCGGCTTTGTTTCCCGTGTTCGTTTTTGAATGATTCTTGTGATCTTTTTGTCTTTTCTCAATATCCGTACCTAAAATACACAAGCAACAAACACAAGCATATATTTGGGTATTTTAATGATATTTCATGCATTTTAAGCCCTATTTGGACGATGAGACTATGTATAAAAGCAGTTTCATCACTCCCCCATACTAAACCATTGTCGTGCCCTCACGCAATGCTAGAATAAAGTATCGTAGCATCTCCAAAATTCATTTTTATTCACTTTTATTGAATGATAAACTAGCTACACTACTACTATTACTACTACTTGCGTTTTAGACATAATGTATGATTTTCATCGCAAAATGGGACGTTTAGGTTCATAGAATAAGAACACGTGAATCCTTCGTTAGAAATAATTTCATCGTCCTCGATTTTCACTCCAATTCCATGCCAAGCGTGCAACGAGATCATTGTCATTATAAGTTAGTAATGCTAACACTACTCATATGCCCTAATCACGTACTTATCCTCCCATTATTCCTAAGTTGTATCTCTTATATTTTATTTTGTCTTGAATGTTTCACGAGGATACATTGTTTGACTTATGCGATAATAGAGATTTAGGTCTAAAAATAGAGTCCTAACGGTGTAACTAAGACCATCAAATCAATAACCCCTCCTAATAGAAAACGATGTTAAAAATTTAAGTTGACAAGAAGAATCGATAAACACGGTTTTATAACGGTTTTGAACATGAGACTTATTACCAAGACTTTTATACGCCCCCTAACGGAAGGGCCTTATTATCTTTGGTTTACCTCCATCTTTTATTAAACTTCGCCATGAAGCTTTTATTATGACTTCGGTCTTGCCTTGCCTTTTATTATCCGCCTCATCGGTGGTTTTATTAGCCAAAGACGTATATCCTCACGCTAAGTCGAATTTTAGATTTTTAAAGCTTCGAAGATTAAGGCTTGATTCACTTCCAATTTTGCATAGATTTTTCGGCCTTGTGGGGCTTCAAATTGTTTGCTAGATTTAGGTGAGCACTTGAAATCTTATTATTGGGTGAAGCTTTCGATTATTGGGGTGCCAATACTTCAAAACCGTGACGCTGGCGATACCTTAATGTCTTCCCAATTTAATTACACGGAAGCTACTAGAAAAGACTAGAACCCCAACAATCCTAACTAAACCGCTAAGTCAATATTTATTAAGCAAAAAATATTTACATGCGAAGGGAGAATAAGCAAACAACGAGAACACATGAGTTTTTGAAAGAATACGAGTACTCTACGTTTAGCATAGTAACTTATAATTAACTCTATCATTTCTCGTCCTCATTTAAGAGACTTAGCCTAATGTGTAGTTAAGGAATCAAAGCTAAGTGCTCAACACGCACGGTCGAGTCAAAAATTACTCTTATTCTCGCCATCGGAAAACCTACATTCGTGTCTTAAAACACTTATAAAACATGAGAAAAAAATTTAAAATTTGGCCATTTTTAGCCTTATTTTGCAACAAAAACGATAAACAAAAAGATAAACTTTGGAAAGCGTGAAGGTTTGGCAAGGCAAGTATCTATTCACCCCCCCCATACTAAAGTTAAACATTGTCCTCAATGTTTCGAGTCTAGGGGTGCAAACACCCCCATACTAGAGACGTAGTCGAATGCCTAATCTAGCATGGAAAGGGTGTAACCAATAAATTAATAGCCGTTTATGAAGTGTGCTAATAACCTAAGGTTAGAACATCAAAGGATATATCATGGATATTGAGAAAGTCTTCAAAGCAAACGATCGAGTGCTCCCATAAAACGAACACGAGAGGCTCCAATCGTGAAGATCATGATCTAAAAACCACAATGCACAAACAACCACGAAACAAAGGTTGGAAGGGCACAAATCCCCACACGTTAACTACATTAGAAAGCGATAATATATACATAGGATAAGCATGGGACTCCCCCACGAGGCACCTCGTTTTTGATTACCGAGTCACGAGCTCGACTCGATCCCCTCAATACTAATTATCATTGGGGAAGGTGAGTCGAGGTAGTTCCAGGATGGAACTTCCCCGCCAAAGTAGTGCTTCAACCTATGTCCATTCACCTTGAAGTTAGGACCATCATCTTGAGCTAGCTCGATGGTCCCATACGGAAACACTTGAGTCACGGTGAATGGACCGGACCAACGGGATTTCAACTTACCGGAAAAGATTTTCAAGCGAGAGTTAAAAAGTAAAACTTGATCTCCAATGTTAAAAACCAGGTTTTTAATTTTAGAATCATGCAACTTTTTAGTTTTTTCTTTATAAATCAATGAATTTTCATAAGCAATGTCCCTCAATTCATCTAATTCATTCAATTGCATTTTCTGGTGTTTTCCCGCGGTCTCCATATCATCATTACAATGCTTTAGGGCCCAATAAGCCTTGTGTTCTAACTCGATAGGCAAATGACAATTCTTTCCATACACAAGCTTATAGGGAGTGCACCCAATGGGTGTCTTATGAGCGGTCCCAAAGGCCCATAAAGCATCGTCCAACTTATCCGACCAAGTTTGTCGGTTTTCCCCAACGGATCTCTCTAAAATCCTCTTCAAAGCTCGGTTTGAAACCTCGACTTGCCCACTCGTTTGTGGGTGATAAGCCGTAGAAAGCCGATGTGTAACCCCATATTTCCTTAGGACCCTTTCAAATTGGTCATTACAAAAATGGGTTCCACGATCGCTTATGATCGCACGAGGGGTTCCAAACCGAGAAAACAAGCTTTTCAAGAACTTAACTACCACACGAGCATCATTGGTGGGCAAGGCCTTGGCCTCCACCCACTTAGATAGGTAGTCAACCGCAACAAGGATGTACTTATTACCACGAGATGATGGGAACGGCCCCATAAAGTCTATGCCCCAAACGTCAAAGATCTCACACACTTGGATGATATTTTGTGGCATTTCATCTTTTTGTGAGGCTTTTCCTTGTCGTTGGCATGAATCACAAGACTTCACAAGATCTTGTGCATCTCGGTAAATAGTAGGCCAAAAGAAGCCGGCATCAAACACCTTCTTAGCCGTGAGATTAGCACCGTGGTGACCACCCGTAGGTCCCTCATGGCAAGCTCTAAGGATGTTAGAAGCTTCGGTGCCAAATACACAACGTCGGATGATTTGATCCGCACAAGTTCGAAACAAGTAAGGGTCGTTCCAAAAGTAGAACTTGACGTCACGAAAGAATTTTCGTTTTTCTTGAGTCGTCATACCCTTAATGATGAAGTTACCCGCATGGTAATTTGCAAAGTCCGCAAACCATGGGGTGGAAGAATCAAGCTTAGTATTCACTACACCAAGTGTCTCGAGCGGAAATGTTTCGGTGATTTCCTTGGGCTCGTAAACACTTTGGTGAGGATCTTCCAAACGAGAAAGATGATCGGCCGCTAGATTCTCGGCTCCTTTTTTGTCAACGATGGTGTGATCAAATTCTTGAAGGAGGAGAATCCAACGAAGTAATCTAGGCTTAGCATCTTGCTTTGCCATAAGATACTTAATAGCCGAATGGTTCGTATACACTATGCATTTTGTCAAGACGAGATAAGGTCGAAATTTCTCAAATGCATACACCACGGCAAGGAACTCCTTTTCCGTTGTAGTGTATTTTAGTTGAGCCTCGATCATCGTCTTGCTAGCATAGTGAATAGGCAAGAAGTGCTTATCATGACGTTGCCCCAAAACGGCCCCAATGGCGTAATCACTAGCATCACACATTAGTTCAA
Source organism: Glebionis coronaria (assembly GCA_025667525.1). Taxonomy (NCBI): domain Eukaryota; kingdom Viridiplantae; phylum Streptophyta; class Magnoliopsida; order Asterales; family Asteraceae; genus Glebionis; species Glebionis coronaria. The sequence goes on along the minus strand of CM046882.1, from coordinate 165,945,988 downwards.
AGGGGAGGTTCCAATTGGGAGCAACAAGAATGGGAGCTTCGGTAAGTTTCCTCTTAAGGATTTCAAAGGCTCGTACACAATCTTCGTCAAAGACAAAACGTGCCTCTTTTTCAAGAAGATGTGTAATAGGTCGAGAAATCTTTGAAAAATCCTTGATGAATCGACGATAAAAGCCCGCGTGGCCTAGGAAACTCCTAACTCCCTTAACGGTTTTGGGATGAGGTAATTTGGCGATGACGTCTACCTTAGCTTGATCTACCTCAATCCCCGCTTTCGAGACCTTGTGCCCTAAGACGATTCCACTCTTAACCATAAAATGACACTTTTCCCAATTGAGCACAAGGTTGGTTTCCTCACAACGTTTCAACATTCTCTCAAGGTTCGACAAACACGAAGTGAACGAATTACCAAACACGGAAAAGTCATCCATGAAGACTTCCATCGTCTTCTCGATCATATCATGAAAAATAGCCATCATGCACCTTTGAAAGGTTCCCGGTGCATTACAAAGTCCGAATGGCATTCTACGATAGGCAAACGTTCCATATGGACACGTAAACGTAGTTTTTTCTTGATCATGAGGATCGATGGGAATTTGGAAGTAACCGGAAAAACCATCTAAAAAGCAATAGAAATCGTTTCCCGCAAGACGCTCCAACATTTGGTCCATGAAGGGCAAGGGAAAATGGTCTTTTCGAGTGGCTTCATTCAACTTTCGATAGTCAATGCACACTCTCCATCCGGTCACGAGTCTAGTGGGAATTAACTCGTTGGCATCGTTTGGCACAACGGTCATCCCTCCCTTTTTAGGGACACAATGAATAGGACTCACCCAAGGGCTATCGGAAATAGGGTAAATCATTCCCGCGTCAAGGAGTTTAAGGACCTCCTTTTTGATGACATCGTGAATTTTAGGGTTCACCCTCCTTTTGGATTGTGGGCTTGAAATCCTCCTCCATTAAGATTTTGTGGGTACAAAATTTGGGATCGATCCCCTTAATGTCGGATAACTTCCACGCAATCGCCCCTTTGTGATCCTTTAGAACATCGACAAGTGCGGTTTTTTCATCATTCGAAAGTTCCTTCGCAATAATAACCGGCAACTTGTCGTCCTCCTCCAAATAGACATATTCGAGGTGAGGAGGTAAATCTTTCAACTCGAGGATAGGTGGTTCCTCAAGTGAATATTTGGGCTCGATACTCATAAGCTCCTCGGGTGGAGGAAATGGGAAATCGTTAAGAAAATCCTTGATAATCGAGAAGTCCTCATCGTTGTCGAGGTCTTCGTCACAAGTACGTGGAACATTGCATTCTTCCAACGTAAAACCACCACCTTCAAATGGAGTGAAGGTTGGTGTCGAATTATCAAGAATTGGATCTAACATAGTGGGATTGCCACTAGTTTCTTCATCACCAAACCCTAAAACTTCTTGTGAAAATTCCTCGCAAACCACGTCGATCATATCAACGAGGTTTATGGTAGCAACGGAATAAACATGAGAAAGTTGAGAATTTTGAGTTGCGTTTATAACAAGTTCCTCGTTATTGAAACGTAAGGTGATCTTTCTAGCATGCACATCAATTAAAGCCATAGATGTATCTAAAAACGAACTACCTAAAATAAGAGGAACTTGAGGATCCGTGGGGATATCAACAACGATAAAGTCTACGGGATAGTAGAACTTCCCCACTTTCACAAAAACCTCTTCCGCCAAACCACATGCACGAATCGTGGAATGGTCGGCCATCTCGATAGACATTAGTGAAGGAGTAAGATTAGGAAGATTTAGCGACTTGAAGAATGCAAGTGGCATCAAATTAATGCTAGCACCAAGATCGGCCAAGGCATAGCATTCTTCCATATCTTGGATGGCACAAGGGATCAAAAATTTACCGGGATCACCGACTTTTTGAGGTATGCGATTAAGATAAACCGACGAACAACTAGACAATTGGTGCAATTTCTCCTTGTTGTTCAACATACTCTTAAAGTTAGCGGCCCAAATCGAGGCATCATGACCAAAGCATCGGCGAAACTCACATTAAGGTGCAACTCACGAAACATTTTCATAAAAAGCTCAAATTGATAGTTGTCGCGCTCTTGTCGTTTCTCCTTCCTAAGTCTCGATGGGTAAGGCAAGGGTGGTGTGGGTTGGGGCATAGGCATAGCCCTTGGAATCTCGGGTTCCAATGTTGGTAAAGGGTCGACCGTAGGTGTGGCATGAGCGGTACTTTGTGGGCTTGAGATATGCTCCTTTTCGACCATCACCTCGGGTTCTTCCTCAATTTCCTCCACCGTTGGAGTAATTGGTTGAGGAGTCGGTTCTTTAAGTGCCTTACCACTTCGTGTGGTAATCACTTTCATCTCTCCCTTCGGGTTTGAAACGGTGTTACTAGGCAAACTTCCCGAAGTAGAGGCTTTGTTCCCCATGACGGCTTCTAAAATGGCATTAAGCTTAACATCTTGACTAGCGGCTTTTTGGTCAATTTTTTGTTCAAGCCTAGCATGACTTTGTTCAATCTTATTGTTTTGTCCTCTAATTTGATTAGCAAAATCATTTTTCAACTCATTTCTCATGTTAAGATTTTCCTTCACAAAATTAGCCAACTCCTTGGTGTTTTTAGCCGTGTCCCTAATTTGACTAGCCAATTGCTCTTGAATGTTTTCCAGAATCTTATCATTTGCCGTAGCGTAATTCCAAAAGTCCATTGGAAGTTCTTTAGTGTAAACATTTTGAAGACCTTGACTTGTGTTTTGAAAATTACGGTTTTGGTTTTGATTTTGCAATTGGCTACTACTTCCTTGATTCCCATAGTTGTTATTACCCTTGTAATTGTTTCTTTGATTGTTTTGGTAACCAACTTGGTTGTTTCGATAATTGTTAGCATTTTGATTTGGTGGAAAACCCGGTGGAGTCAATTGATTAGTGCGGGGAACTTGACCGTTTTGGTTATAAGTTCCCGCGGCCGTGAAGGCACTCGAAGTGTTACCACCGTTGGTAATGCACTCGGAGTAATCGTGAGCTCCACCACAATACATACAAGAAACCTCAACCGCTTTAGCCGTAGCGAGAGTGGGTTGTTCACCAACTTTAAACTCAATTAACAATCCCTTAAGCTTATCAAAAATTTTGTTCTCCAAATTAGCCTCGATTTGGCAAGCATCAACGGTGTGTGACAATGAAGGCGAAGGCGAAGACGAAGTCTTACGAACACTCGACGTGCTACGAGGAATATAGACCTTAGACCTATTCTCAATGATTAACAATGCTTCCTCGACCGTCTTACACAAAAAATTACCACCCGCGGCGGCATTAAGATAATCACGCTCATGATCGTTCAAGCCATTGTAAAACGTGTCAATTTGATGCAAGTCGGAAAAACCACGATGAGGACATTCGTGCAACATTTCCTTAAACCTATTCCAAGCCGTGGAAAAACTCTCATTATACTCTTGTGAAAACTTTGAAATCTCGTTTTTCAAATGTGTAGTCTTAGAGGGCGGAAAAAATTGGTTCACGAATTTTGAAACGAGATCCTTCCACGTCAATATAGAATTGGGTGGCTCTTTCTCTAACCAAATTTTTTCGGGCCCCGCTAAGGAATACGGAAAAAGCATCATCTTAATCGAGTCGTTAGAGACGTCCTTAAACTTGCAAGTGGCGGTGAGACGATTAAATTGGCGAATGTGGTTATGAGGGTTGTCCTTTTCGTCACCTCGAAACTTGTTGTTTTGAATCATGGACAACAAACCCGTCTTAACCTCAAAATTCTCCGCAAGGATAGCGGGAATCACAATCGCTTCTCCATAACCCTCGGTGGGTGCTTGAAGCAACTCCATCATAGTTCGATTAGCCATGGGTGCTTCTTTCACTACGATGGGTTCGTCAATAGGAGACTCCTCACTAGAAGGAGTGGTTGATTTGTTTCTTCGTTTACGAGCACGTCTTGCTTTGGAGCGAGTTTGCATAAACGTCATGTACAACGAGAGGATGAGCAAAGAAGATTCTTTTTGGTGTTTTTACTTTTTCAAATTTTTTTTGTGGTTTTTGATTGTTTTTACTTTTTTTGGATTTTTGGAATGTATTAGGTAGACACAAATCTACAAATCTCCTCCTTAATCAAATCTCTCGATTAAAGAAGCCTCAAGGAATGAAAACGATCACGTGAAGTGAACGCCTTCGATGACATTAGAACGATGGTGGAACACCAAATCGTTCAAGAGGGTTTAATCAATAGAAACCAAGAAAATATATATGATACTTAAGTAATACTTTGGGCGGCAAAACCCTCGATTAGCTTTCAATCTCAAAATACGCACAAGCAAGCGGAGGAAACGAGGCGGCGCGAAGCACTTAAGAGCCTTTTTCCTTTAGGTCGTGAAATACAACCGCCTTATACCCACCTTATAGTTTGTATTTTTCAAAATCAAGGTTCTCGAAAGAATTTATCTATTTTTGCCTTTTTTCTTTGGTTTGAGATTCGAATACAATGATTGGGTAATGACCTCCCAAGTCAAGGTTGTGATTTCTCACGTATTTGGAGTACTTGTGAATTTATTGTTCTACGTATACAATATAGTAATAGTATTCACAAAAAACGAAAAACCGATAATACGTATTAGTAGAGTGCTACTAATACAAATACTATTATGGCTATATATAAAAACAACAATGTTCAATCAAAACACAACACGCCTCGCCGGCAGCGGCGCCATTTTGATGTTGGGGTTTTTGTATACCCTTTAGGAAAAGAGTAACAAAATAGGGCAAGTATGCACGACGATTTAGGAAAACCGTGTGTGGATGACCCTAAAAGTGAGTTCGTTCTCGAGGAGGCAAGTGCGTTGTGTATTGAATTGATTTGGATTTGTGACTATATAATTGAAAAAGAAAGAAAGAAATGAGATTAGAAGAGAAAGACGGTTACGAAGACGGATTAAACTAAGACGAAAAAGGCGATCACGTAAAACCGTAAATACTGCAAAAATTAAAATTTTAATCTAAAAATTCCTAAAAATTACTAAAAATCCACAATAATATTCTAAGAGTTTACAAAAAATCCAAACTTGCTAAAACCTTTTAATTAATTAGATAATGACTTTTTAATGCTAATTAAAGCCCTAAAAATCACAATTAATTATTAAAAAGCCCTAAACAAGATTTTAGAGTTTGTAAACCTCAAAAATAACCTAATTAAACTAAAAAGTATTTTTTAAAATTTTAAAACCAAATAAAACTATTTTTAAACCCTTAAAAACTATTAAAATCAATTAAAACTTAAATTAATTCTAGAAAATAATTGAAAAGCCCTAAAAATATTTGGAAAGTTAAAAAATTCCTAATTAAGTGTCTACAATCTAGGAAAAATGTAAAAACTTAAAAAATCAAACTTTTAATTTTTAATAATAAAATAATATTAAAATATTCAAAAAAATTCAAAGTTTATAAAAAAATTCTAAAAAATTACCAAAAATCTAGAATAATGTAACTAAGACAAAAATGCAATTAAAAGTTTCTAAAACCTATTTAATAATTTTATATTAAATTTTAAAGTTGGTTAAAAACCCTAAAATCCTATAAAATAAAAAATAAGACTTTTTGAAAACTTTAAGTGATGTAAACCTCAAGTTATTTAAATAAAACCTAAAAAAATTTTTTATAAAATTTAAAAACTATTTATACTATTTTTAATCTAATTAATTAAAAACGGGTAAAGAAAAATTAATAAAAAATAAATAAAGAAAGAGAAAAATCAAATTTTTGGCCAGAAAAGTCTTAAACTAAGTAACAAACCTAAGAAAAATGAAATCAAGCAAAAAAGCTTTTCCAATAAGCTTTTATAAGCTTATTAAGGTATGGCTTAATTTAACTTAAGACAAATTAAGAGATAATAAATGAATAAAGGGTGGGATGGATGACAGAGAAAAGCACTTGGGTCACTGGTTAACACGTATAGTCCTCCAACGAGAGGTCCCGTGTTCGAGTCCAGGCCAAGGAGCTTTTTGGAAAAACTTTTTTTAAAAAAAAAAACTTAAAAACTTAATCTAGTAACTTTAACTTACTTAACAACACAAATCAAATAACCAAAAGGCAATATTCAAAGCCTTAGAAAGCAAAAATGTGCCCAGATTACAAGTTTAGCTTCTGAACACAAGGATGATATCTTCACTTGTGAAGAATAGAACAAGAGGAGCAAGTTCTTGATTTTTGTTGGTATTTTGATGGACAAATGGGCACCCCTATACTCAGTTGAGTATAGGGAGTCAAGCTAATCACAAAATACACTTAGCAAAATCACACACCAATAAAAATCACACTCACTGATGAACTGAATCAGGACAAGGAGTGCTTGACTGATACAAATGGTATTCTAATGAGATTCAAACGTCCAATACTTGGACAAAACTCAACCAAATCACATACAAACTCAATAAAACCCTAGATAGAACAAGTATCTAACATTGATCAAGATTTAAAAGACAAATTAACACTCAAGCATGCATAAATGGGGCTTTACTGATTTAGCAGGTGAAAACCATTTTTTTAACATGCAAACTTGTGTTTTAACTCTACCAAACTGAAAACCAATTAACATACAACCAACCAACTACCTAGTGAGTGAATCAAACAGGTTTTAAGCCAGATTTAAAACATTAATCCTCACTTAATCCCTAATCCAAACACCCCTTTATATTTCTGAAAATGATCTTTTTCAAACAAAATCAAAGCATATCCAATCAAAACTGATTATAACTACTTCTAACATGCATAAGACCCTAAATGAACAATATCAAACCAGGAAAACAACACTTAAACAATTTTATGCAATAAATCACAAATTCACATAAATCATACAATTCACCAAAATTCAAAACTGAAACAAAGGCACAAGGGGGTACCTTGTTGGGCCTACATCCAGGCCCAACAGTGACTGAAAAGTCACCTCCAAACAAGCCCGGGCTTGTGCAGACTTTTGGCAATGGAAATACAAAGTGATTATGATTATGATGATGATATTCTAAGATCTTGTTTTGAACCTGCCAAGAACAAACCACAAACAACAAGAATGACCTGGTATGAGAGCCTATAGGCTATAAGATTGACTTATTGACAAGTCAACCTATAGCTTATAGCTTTTATAAATGAAACAGTAATATTACAAAACTGATTTTTTTTCTTTTTTTGGTTTTCTGAAAATCTTGACAATAATTAAATCAACAAACTAATTAAGTTTCACTTGAGCTTGATATTCAACAAGAATATCAGGCTCATATGATCAACTTAATAAGCTTGGACAGTAACTTAAGAACCAAATAACTTGAGAAATAAAAAAAAAGAACAAAGACTGAAACAAGATTTCAACTTCAAACTTAAAGATGCAAATGGAAAAGTAAAGGGCTCTTGATCTTTTTCGTCACAACAAATACCAATTTCATTAACTTGAAAGGGATTTACACTTGTTTGACCAAGGAAAAAGAAAAGCAAGAACAGTCTAAACTAAGTCCTATGAGGCCTTTATATAGAGGCTTACATTTGTTCTAGAACTGAAAAGAAGCTAAAACCCTAATGACATGAACTCCCATCTTTGCCCTTCTCGAATATTTGAAGATGCCAGAAAGATGCCAATTTTTGAACTTGGTCAAGAACCCATGTGATGAATTTTGGATGTATGTGGGATGCCAGTGGTGAAAAGATGATCTTGGACGTCCATATTTTCTTTGGGAGCACGAAAATGCTAATAGGCGTTGATTAGCTGTCCTCCTTTTGTTTGCTTGTGCAGGGGAGGGCCAAGGACATCACATGAGTGAGAGTGACGGGTTGTTTGGGTTTGGGATATGTTTAAGGTTGGTTTAATTTATGATCTGGAAATATTTAGCACAAAACCCTTTGTTTCATAGTTAATTGTATTTGGGATTAGCTAGGGTTCATGGGTGTTTAAGGGGTGGGTTTAATCTGAATTGGGGGTTTAACTATTTAAATTTGGTGTTTGGAGGGAAGGTAATTAAATAACTGATTAATCAGTTATTTAAACTTAGTGGAAGGTGACGTGGGGTGGATGGTGAGGTGGTGTGATGTTACTGGCTGGTGGAGGTGATGTGGAGAAATGATTGGTGGGGATGGGTTTGTGTGTTTGACAGTAATGGCCCCTATTGTTTCTTTTTTGTTTACTTTGTAAATAACAGCCATCAAACTCTATTTCCCTTTATAAAAAGTTTCACCAACTTGTCAAATTTGGCAAGACAAGTTTTCAAACTTTAAACAAGGACTTGAAATGTAATTTCTTCAATCTTCAAGGGCTGTTGGTGACATGTCTTCATACTTCAAGGTTTTGACTTGTTTTTGACTTCTTGGAGGACCAATATTGACAATTTAGTTTTGTTGAGGGACTAAATTTGCCAATTCTTCAAAGTTAAGGGTCCTTTTTGTAATATTGACAAACTTCAGGGACCAAACTTGTAATTATGAAGATACAAGGGTATAAAGTGTCAATTCTTCCATATTGGAGGACGCTTCTTCATAGTTCTTCAAATCTTCAAGGGTTTTCTTTGGAAAATTCTTCATTAGGGCTTGGTTCATCGTGCGGCTTTGTTTCCCGTGTTCGTTTTTGAATGATTCTTGTGATCTTTTTGTCTTTTCTCAATATCCGTACCTAAAATACACAAGCAACAAACACAAGCATATATTTGGGTATTTTAATGATATTTCATGCATTTTAAGCCCTATTTGGACGATGAGACTATGTATAAAAGCAGTCTCATCAGTTTGCAGAAAGATTGAGGCACCAGACTTAAACTTAGCACAGCCTTTCATCCTCAGACAGATGGTCAGTCAGAGCGTACAATTCAGACCTTAGAAGACATGTTGCGAGCTTGTGAATTGGAATGGATAGGAAGTTGGGATGACTACATTTGTTTGGTTGAGTTTTCTTACAACAACAGTTGGCATGCTAGTATCAAGTGTGCACCTTTTGAGATGCTCTATGGAAAGAAGTGTCGTGCTCCAATCTGCTGGGATCAGGTTGGTGAACGAATCATTGAGGGTCCAGAGATGATAGAAGTGACCAATGAGAAGTTTGCCATCGCCAAGGCGAAGCTGCAGGAAGGTCGTGCTCGTCAGAAGAGCTATGCTGATAAACATCGTAGAGCTTTAGAATTTCAGCCTGGTGATCATGTTTTCCTTAAGGTATCAACAACACGTGGTGTCAAGCATTTTGGACTCAAGGGAAAGCTCAGTCCTCGTTTCATCGGAACGTTTGAGATCCTTGAACGTGTCGGTGAAGTATCGTATCGTCCAGCATTACCTCCTCAGCTATCTCATGTTCATAATGTGTTCCATGTATCCTTACTCAGAGGTTACAATTATCATCCATTGCACACAGTTCCATATCCACTCGATCGGATTCGTGAGGAACTATCCTACATTGAGGAACCCGAGAAAGTTCTAGATCGTCAGGATCGAGTTATGAGAAGGAAGACTATTCCTTTTGTCAAAATCCTTTGGAGGGACCATTCCGAGCGGGAAGCCACTTGGGAAACGGAGGAGTCTATCCGGACTTCTTACCCACACTTTCAGCTATGATTCGGGTATGTCCTTTTCAGCTTACTTGTATTTTTAGCTTATGTGTCATTTTAGCATTTATTATCTCATCGGCTTATCGTATCTCAAATTCGAGGACGAATTATTGTTTTAGAGGGGAAGAATTGTAAAACCCGCTTTAAAATACCTTAGATCATAGAATGCATGAAAACATGGTCAAATTAAAACTTTACAGTTAATTAATATACGACACGAATCACGAGCATTTAATACAAATATTACGTATATTAATTAACTACTACAAGTAATACGTATATTAATATTATTATTGACACATGTTAAGTATTTACGTATAATACTTAAAAACGTGACAAGAATAAAACGCGGCATTTAAACACGAAGACACTTGATAAATAATTGGCACGAAAAACAAAAACGAAATTATGTATGTGTGTGTGGGTTTGGTCGGCAAAAAGAGAAGGAAAAAAGGGGGCCTTGGCCCTGCCCAATAAGCAATACAAGGGGAATAATAAAACAACCAGGAAATATCATAATTCATTTTTATAGATAGAACCCTAAAAATAAAAACACGACCTCTTCTCTCACTCCCTGGCTACGGCACACACATCAAGAATACAATGAGTTTTTGGTTTTTGATCTTAAAAATAATACAATATTGTGTTTGTGTCCTAAATCCTTAACCAATCACGCATTCGGTATCTTCAAACCTCTAATATTTTTATTTAATTATGTTATTTGTTCAAGATCTTAAAAGCAAGTAAGAAAACATGTAATTAAAAGAAGATTTAATCATGGGAATCGGGGTAAAGTTTGGTTTGTTTCGGGTTCACGCAAACTGAGACCAAATATGGTCTCGGTAGTGTCTATGTTCAACCAGCCGCACCCTTATAAGGGTCGGTGGTGGTTTTCCTTGGTCAGCCGCAAGCCCCAAACGCTCTACAGTGGGTGCATTTGGTTGTCAGTGGGAACCGAGAGTCTGGTGACTCTCAGTGGGTAATAACTAGACGGCAGCAGGAACATAATACAGTCGGGGGGTAAAGATATGTTAAACAGGGGGTATGGATATTGGACAGGTATGGGGTATTAGACGTTGGACAGAACAGGGTATGGATATTGGACAGGTCTGGGTATTATATATTGGACAGAACTGGGTTTAATATATTGGACAAAACTGGGTTTTATATATTGGACAGAACAGGGCAAGGGTTTGTTTTGCTTGGTTTGTTTGTTTAGTGCGACCAAGACATGGGAGTCTCGGTAGGCTCGGGTTAAGGGCTCGGGTACACATGGATATTTTTCTACATTACGTTTGTTAACTTAATTAATATAAAATACATGTTATAATTAAATTAACCATGGAACTTAGGTTATAATTATTTAACATAATTAATCATGAATTTAGCCTAAGTATTTATTTATTTACGTAATTAAATTAATACCACACTTTAACTTAATTATATATTTATCAAGCTAAGGTAAAGTTTTATTAAATGAATCATGTCATATTATTAATTAATAATCCTTAATAAAACCATGCATTATATTATTAATTAATAATTATTATTTTAGCCTAAAGTATTTATTTAATAAATTTTACTATATAATCATGACTTGTATTTTATGCTTATTAGAAACAATAGCTTATATTTTATACTTATTAATCAAGCTTATTTCTAAATATGGAAACTTTATATTTTTGAAAACCTACTAATTTTGAAAACTTTCTATTTTTGGAAACCTGCTATTTTTAGAAGTTACTCATTATGATATAACAAGTATATTAACACATAAGAACATGCAATACACTAACCAGAACACATGAAACATTAGGAAAACACATGATTTAACATGAATCAATAATACAAGTTAAGAACACTTAAAAACAAGATAAGAACAAGTAAAAAAAGTTAAGAAACGTCAAGTAAACTAATACTCAATTAAGTATAAGTTAATCAGACAACTCATACACGTCCCTTTTTATTATGTAGCTATCGTGAAGTCGGAGTAATTCTTCCACATTCGTCTCATTCTCATTACTAGACACAAGGTACGGATATTCTGTCCTTCAATAAGGACATTCCTTTTCTACATTTAGGATTCCCCGTTTGCAGCCATCCGTTTTCCCCAGTAGTTTATGTGTCTCAAACACTTTCAGTAATTGCTATGACTAATATTTTAGATTGCCTGAGCTAAGTTTCACCTAGTTATGGAGGTACCATAACCATAACACTTGAAGCACCGGTGTTATGACTCTTTTGCGGTGAGAGTGATTGCTCGCGGCGTCCCTTTCAGTTATTTGGCCATTTATTATTATTATTATTATCATGTGGGGCGAATGGGTGCATCCTAGTACAAGTTTAGCAAGATTACATGGTAACTGTGGTGTGTGCTTTACATCTGTTACAAGGAGCTGATCCCTTCACTCAGACCATTATAATTAGAGGCAACCCCTCTAATGGCATGAGGAGGTCACCCTTCTATGTGTTCATGCACGTTGATTCCTTTGTGGAAACCTTGGTTTCCGGATCTTTGAAGCTACTAGGAATGATCATTGTTCATATGATTAAACAATCAAAGCGGAATTAGAACAACAACCATTAACAAGGTGCTTAGGGCACAAGAACATGAATTAAAACAAATGGATTGCTCATTATATTAATAACGAACAACCACTAGACGTGCATACATTGAATCCCACGTCTAGTGCACACACGCTTTTAGGTTTACATTGTGAATGAATTTATATAAAACCTAATAACCCTTGGTTCCTTTTATAGTGTAAGGATTAGGGTTTACAAGAGATAAGAATGAATAAACATGTGAATCTTCTATTTAAATAACTATATACAGAATAAATCCTGCATATATATCCAAATAGAAGCTTCTAAAGGCTTCTTGTATACGTTTCTGTCAATGCTTGAATTGCATGTGACAATGCTTGGATTGCTCTTGACAATGCTTGCTTCCATCAACGCCTAAATTGTTCTTGTCAATGCCTGGAATACTCTTGTCAACGCTTAGACAATTACCTTCATGTTTTCTTCGTTTTTGAGTTTCTGCCACATCAACTTTTTGACCCAAAAATCTTCCCCTAGTTGATAGTGGCAAAACTCTATGTGTATCTCTTGTAAGTTGTACATGATCTTCAAATTGCTTCCCCTCAAGTGTAGCATGTATTTCTTCCCCTTTTGTCACATCAACAGGGAAGTAAACAATGTATGCAATCTTTGAAGATTCTCCAAATGTAGCTCTAAGTAATGATCTTGAAGAACAATTAATATAATATTTTTGATGTAGAAGTAGAGTAACCCAAACCTATGTTCCATATCTTGTACGATGATGTGATGAAGTATGTTGCTGATACAAAAATCCTCATCCTTTGTGAGACACTAAGCACGATAATGTAACTCCTTCAAGTGATAGAAAATATGTGCATAGAGAACCATAAGAAAAATCACATATTTCTAGACCTTGTATCACTTCATTAGTAACCATGTAAGCATAAACAAGTTATCTTTAAAGTCTATGACTGGGAGTGCACGACTTTAAGATATGATAGAACACAAACTTGCGAAAATCTTCTTCGATCATCAAACTTACCATAAGAATTCTTCCCCTTAAGCCAACACCTCTTCATGACGAATTTGAATGAAATAACATCTTCATACCATATGTAAAAGTGTTACATCGAATAACTCTTTCGCAAGGCTATCCCGATTACATAGTTTAAATATCCATCAAATTCCCACGAATAGTTGCTAACTCGCATTAAGATCATTAATCCCTTTTAAAAATATCCGAGCCATAAATATCAACATGATATTCTATATTAAAACGGAGATTCCATGTACCTTCGTGTGTAAATACCTCCTTTTTGTGTGCTCAAAACGTACTAATTTTATCAAACAGCAGCAATCATTGTGTTATCCGAGATCCTTCTCTATCCAATAAATCTGGAATGTGTATTGTCACATATCGGACAATACCTAACAACGTTTGAAAAACCATATCTCGGACGACATTGTCAACGCTGTCAGCGTTGACTTATTCTGTCAGCGTCAACATTAACCTTGTCAGCGTCATGTTTCTGCTGACGTCATCTTGGGCAATAAATCACGTCCAAAAGCTGTCATTCCTATTATCACGTGATTTCTTTCCCACAAAATAGGAAATAGAATAATATCCTCACAATAACCAATCCATACGTTTGAAAAACTCCTAAACTTTAGGAAAGTTAATTGTGATTTACAGTAATCATAACTGTCCTTGAAGTTGCTTATCAATCACATTAGTGATTTTTCTTTTCCTTAATTCACGTAACAGCAAGGTTTCCTAGATAAACTCCTTTCGATTGATCACACATCTGACTTTCTTCTTTGTAAGCAGTGTCTGATCTATGGTGCCCCTCTTGAATCCATTGTCCACCAAATAGGTAGACAAAGTACCATACCATGCTCTAGGGGCTTGATGAAGGCCATACATAGCCTTTTTGACTCTATACACTTTATCTGGATTCTCTGGATCCTCAAAACCAGGAGGTTGCATCACATATACCTCCTCAACAATAGTTCCATAGAGGAAGGCACTCTTGACATCCATTTGATAGACAGTGAAGCCCATGCAGGATGCATAGGCTAAAAAGATCCTTATAGCTTCAATCCTTGCAACTGGTGTAAAGACTTCCTCATAGTCTATCCCCTCCTCTTGTGTATATCCCTAAGCCACTAACCTTGCCTTGTTTCTGACCACAATACCTCTTTCATCTCTCTTGTTCCTTAGAACCCATCTTGTCCCAATAGGTCTGACATATCTGGGACAATCAACCAGCTCCCAAACATCCTGAATTGCAAATTGGTGAAGCTCATCCTGCATTGCTTCCACCCAACTTGGTTCTTTGAGAGCATCAAATATTTTCTTGGGTTCCTGTTGTGACAGAAAACAGGCAAACAAACATGCTTGCACAAGAGGGGTATCAACCTTCTTGTGTATATTGGCAATAAAACCACCAAGACCTTGATGAGATCTTCTGGTCTGAACTGGAGTCATAATATCACCAATGATTTGAGAAGTGGGGTGATTCTTCATAGTGGAAGTGAGAACTTCTCCTTCAAAAAGTCTGGTGTCCTCAACCTCATTCTCCATGTTGCCAATATCTTCTTCATAAGACTCTCTTTCATCAATATGAGGATGAACCTCTTCATATATATTAGAAGGTTCACCTTGTTCAAAAATGGAAGAGAAAAGATGTGCAGAAGTGTTGTCAACGCCTGAACCTTGTTTGTCAGCGCTTGGGCTAACAACGCTTGAACTGTTTTTGTCAACGTCTGAACCATCAACGTCTGAATTGGTCTTGTCAGCGCTAGATTTGGCTTTGTCAGCGCCTGAAGGACCATGCATGTTTGTGTCTGGTGGTACTTGGGGACCACCATTTTCTTTACCAGCAACAGCAGCAGCAGCAAAAGCATCTGTCCAAATGGGAATTGTAACATATTCTTGGATAGGAGATGACTTTTCTGCTTGTGATCCAACCTTGTCATGAACCTGTGTACCTGAAACATCAACAATTTGTTCCTCTATAACATTTGAAGTTACCTTCATAATGTCTGGATTAGTGACAGGCATATAATTTAAAGTTCTAGATAAAGGTTCTAAGTCAAACAACCAATTAGGACCACTTTCAGGATCACTAGGTTTATTTTCTAAAAACCTAACACGTACTCTTTCAAGTATACGTTTTTCCTCTTTAAGATAAACCCTATATCCCTTGCTCTGCACTGAATACCCTATGAAGTAGCCCTCATCACCTTTTGCACTAAATTTCCCTAAGGCATCACTAGTATCTAAAACTACTACATGACAACCAAAAGGTCTAAGAAAACCAATATTAGGTTTTCTTCCCCAAAGTAACTCATAAGGTGTTTTGTTCTGAATTTTGTTAACCAATGCTCTATTTTGAACATAACAAGCTGTATTAACAGCCTCAGCCCAAAAGGCTATAGGAAAATGAGCATCAGCCAACATTGTTCTGGCTGCTTCAATTAGGGTTCTATTTTTCCTCTCAGCAACCCCATTTTGCTGTGGGGTTCTAGCAATACTAAATTGCCTAGTAATTCCTTTCCTGGCACAGAAATCATCTAGCTTCTTATTCCTAAATTCACCACCATTATCACTCCTAAGCATTTTAACTTCATTGCCAGACCTCTTCTCAATCTGAGTGATAAAATCAATTAGAATATCAGCTGTGTCACTCTTCATAGCTAGAAAGAATGTCCAAGTAAACCTAGAAAAGTCATCTGTGATGACAAAGCAATATGACTTACCATTCAAACTTTCTATATTGGTTGGACCAAAGAGGTCCATGTGTAGCATATGAAGAGGTCTAGAACTAGTATGCACCTGTTTGGACTTGAATGAGACCTTGTGCTGCTTGCCTTTAAGACATGCAACACAAGAGTGGTCATTGTGGAAGGCCTTCTCAGGCAAACCATCAACCAAGCCAAGTCTCACAAGCCTATTTATATTCTTAAAATTTATGTGCCCTAGTCTCCTGTGCCACAAATTACTCTCATCCACTGAAGCTTTAGCATAAAAATAAGACATATTATTGTTCATTTTAATCCCATTTAGATTCACATTGTATATGTCTTTATGCCTGGGTGTTCTATACTCAATATATTTCTC
This sequence comes from Glebionis coronaria, assembly GCA_025667525.1. Lineage (NCBI taxonomy): Eukaryota > Viridiplantae > Streptophyta > Magnoliopsida > Asterales > Asteraceae > Glebionis > Glebionis coronaria. The sequence goes on along the minus strand of CM046882.1, from coordinate 165,929,747 downwards.
ATCAGGGATCTTATAATCCTTGCTTAACACCAAACACTCAGTATCAGTAAACAGAACTTTATTTTTGTTATCACAAACTTGTGATACACTAAACAGGTTGTAATCAAGTTCTTTTACCAAAAATACGTTTTCAAAACGCAAGTTCTTGGTGAGAAGGGTTCCTTTGCCTGTGATAGTACCATATCCGCCTCCAAAGTAAACCTTATCACCATCCTTAATGGGAGTGAAGTTCGTCAGATAGTCTTCCTTCCCAGTCATGTGCCTTGAGCATCCACTATCCCAATATCCATAATCATTGACCTGTCTTTGAATGCCCTGCACATAAAGAAAACAAATTAGTTTTCTTTGGGAACCCAAGTCTTAAACGACTTGGATTCATCTGGTTGTTCAATAAGAACAGACTTAGTTCTCACAACAACCCCATTCTCATCCTTCTTAGGATGAAATACCCAGTTAACCCCAATAGGTTTTGTAATGACCTTTGAAATGTAATTAAATGTGTTGCAGGTCATTGAAATCCCATTATCATTAGGGTTTTGATCTTTCTTGTGTCTCCATGTTAAGCTTGAAGAAGCTTTAGACCCCTTACCCTGTGGTTGCAAATATTTAGGTCTGGTCACGTTTCTGTCAGCGTTGGAATTGGTCTTGTCAACGCTGAAATTACCCTTGTCAGCGTTGAACCTAGGGTTTGCTACAGAAACCATTGCCTATTAGACCAAGTATTTGTCTTTTGAAATGGTCTTTGTCCATGAGTGTTAGACCCTCTAGTGAAGAATGGGGCATGTCTAACAACTTGTGGACTTTGCTCCACGCAAGGTTTGGGTCTGACAACGTTTGATTTCCTAACAACGTTGACTTTGTTCCTGTCAGCGCTGAATTTATTCCTGTCAGCGCTGGCTTTGGGAGCGTTGACACACTTGTATGCCAAGTGTGAAAAGCTACCACACGTGTAACAAGCTTTTATAGACACAACTTTAGGTCTAAACGAGAAGAAGCCTGTTCCAGTATTGCTAACTTGGCTCTTGGGTGACCTAGTATTCCTATACATCTCTGCATATTTAATGCTAGGTTTTCTATTAGTGTTTGAGCCTAGGTCAACAGCTTTACCAGTGATTGGGTTTGTAACCTTAATGGGAGTTGACTCATTTGGACTTTCACATAGCAAGCCACCCTTAACAAATAAAGTAGGGTTAGCTTTCTTCCATTCATTCAGGTCAGTCAACTTGTGTTGGTACTCTTCAACTGGAGTGACAACTCTTGGTGGAGGAGTGAATTCCTCCTCTTGGAATTCTGGCAAACCAGTCCAAGATAGGTCCTTTTGTTGGACACCATAGAAGTCACCAGCTGGTGGTGGAACTAAAGAGTAATCATTCATCCCAATCCCAGTCATGTCCTTAGGATCCCTTTGTTTACTCACACAGTCTCCTAGGGTTTGAGTGGCTCTATCAAATCTTTGAATTTTAAGGCCAACATTATCCTTATTCTTAATGGCCTCATCTAATTTAGCCTGTAACTCACCATTAACCCTTTCCATGATGTTTCTAATATCCATACTAGCATTTAACTCATGTTTTAAGATATTTATTTTATCTTTTAAGTCAAATTCCATTTTCTTGTATTCAGAAACGGTTTTCTCAGTTTGAGTGAGAGCTACTTGGTAATTAGACAGTTTGTACTTTTCAGTACTCACATCACTTAATAATCTTAACACCTCTTTGTTAAGTTTCTCAGTGTTTAACCTACAACCTTTACTACAAAAAGCATCATTGTATACCTCATTATCAGATGAAGAGGAGGAGTGTGCCATGAGAGCATATTCAACATGCTCTTCTTCTTCAACCTCAGCAACCAAAGCTTTATCCTCTTCAACATTCTTAGCCAGAAAGCTCCAATCCCATCCCATACCATCAATTCCTTGAACTGCAACCATGGCTTTGGAATCCTGAGCTTTAACAACTTGACTTGAGGGTTTACCAACATCAGATCTTCTAGGAGATCTGCATTCCCTCTTGAAGTGCCCCATACGATGACAGTTGTACCATTCAACTTTGGATTTATCAAATCCAGCTGTGTCTTTTGCATTGAAGGTCATCTTCTTCTTAAACCTTCTGTTCCACCTATTTGCTCTTATACTAGCAAGAGCCATGTTCCACTTAATGTCCATCTCTTCCAAGTGCTCATCACTTATCTGTTCAAGGTCCTCATATGTAATCACTGAACCATTGGGCAAAGAAGCAATATAAGCACATACAGTATCCAAATCTAAACCAGCAGGTTTAACTCTTGGGGAGTCACTCTTGAATGTGTCAGCGTCTGAATAGGAGACGTTGACAGGACTTGTTCCAGCGCTGACATATGATGATCCAGTAACTGGATGCATGTAAGAGTCCTTCTGATTGAGTTGACCTTCACTATGAGAGAAGAAGGCCATGTTACTGGTGGTAGACTTGCTTCCATGCTCTAAAAGAGTTTCATCTTCCAACAGCCTTAGTTTGTTGTAGATGTCATCAAACGTGGAACTTTTGTAGGTATTATTGGCAAGAATTGATCTTGCCTCAATCTTCCATGCCTCACCAAGACTTTTAAGAAAGGTAGCATTAATGTCAACACCACCAAGTTTTGTCCCCATGAAGGACAACTTACAGCAATCTGCTTCTCACACTACTCAGTTTCTCATTGGGTTGAGCCTTGAAGACAGCATAATCATGCATGAGTTGCTTTTTCTTCTCTTCCTTAGTGTCTGTATTGCCACCATATGCAACTTCAAGAGCTTCCCAAAGGTTTTTAGCAGATTCATAGCCTCTATATTTATGTTGGTTCTCTTGTCCCAAAGATACTTTCAGAATATTTAGGGCTTTCATGTCGACCCTTTTCTTTGTTATGTCATCAGCAGACACAGCTCTACCATCTCCAGGTTTTTCTTTCTTATCTTCTTCAGAACATCCAGCAACAGCTGATCTTTGAGTAATAGCATCAACAATCTTTTGGGCTTTATCGAATGTGTTTCCATATTCAATGATCTCCCAGAGTGTGTAGTCATAGATCCCCAGATATTGCTCAAAGTTGAATTTCCACAAATCAAAGTTGGTTGCATCAAGCATGGGAATCTTGATGTTTGGTAAAGATCAGGAGGAGGAGGAGGTTATTGCTTCAGACATGATGTTGTTAGGGTTTTTGAGAAAATTAGGGTTTTGGTGATTTTTAGGGTTCTTGTGTTCTTTAAGATCAAAAGTTCCTCAACAAGCTCTGATACCAATTGTGGAAACCTTGGTTTCCGGATCTTTGAAGCTACTAGGAATGATCATTGTTCATATGATTAAACAATCAAAGCGGAATTAGAACAACAACCATTAACAAGGTGTTTAGGGCACAAGAACATGAATTAAAACAAATGGATTGCTCATTATATTAATAACGAACAACCACTAGACGTGTATACATTGAATCCCACGTCTAGTGCACACACGCTTTTAGGTTTACATTGTGAATGAATTTATATAAAACCTAATAACCCTTGGTTCCTTTTATAGTGTAAGGATTAGGGTTTACAAGGGATAAGAATGAATAAACATGTGAATCTTCTATTTAAATAACTATATACAGAATAAATCCTGCATATATATCCAAATAGAAGCTTCTAAAGGCTTCTTGTCTACGTTTCTGTCAATGCTTGAATTGCATGTGACAATGCTTGGATTGCTCTTGACAATGCTTGCTTCCATCAACGCCTAAATTGTTCTTGTCAACGCCTGGAATACTCTTGTCAACGCTTAGACAATTACCTTCATGTTTTCTTCGTTTTTGAGTTTCTGCCACATCAACTTTTTGACCCAACAACCTTCATGACCTATATGGACTCTTGGCATTTAAAATACAGTTTTTATGAAATAAACATAAGTCTTTTCAGAATATAAACCAGTTTATAATCATACACCAGGTTTTCCAGGACTTACATTTTTCCGCTGCACTTTTATTTGTTATACTTTCATGGGTTTTCCAGGACTTACAGGTTTTCCATACTTTGCTTATGTTTATGTCATTCATATCTATGTCATATATCCGTTCACTGAGCGCATTGCTCAGTCATATTTTCCTTTCATGTTCCCATACGACAGGTACTAAAGGGCAGAACTAGGAAATCAAGAGTACGTGCATTTGGATGTGGGTGCTACAAATCGACACAAACTATTTGCAAACCAAATTATGGGCTCGTTTTCGAATCCAACCAATAAACGAGGATCCTCCACTCTACCTCCACACAACCATATGCCATATTGTCCTAACTTTAACATGTATGTTAATCCCGAGCATATGGATCCGATAGACGTGGTTATTATAAATTCTTAAAAGATCTAGTCAGATATGAGGGTGCTACAAATCGACACGAACTATTTGCAAACCAAGGGATTCTGATATGGAAAGGAAATTGGATTTATCAAAATGGAAGTTGCAAATGAGGTATAATGAGGTCGAATGCATGAAGCAGAAAAGAAGGATACAAGTCTTGCAGCTTTCTGAGCTCCCTCCCCAAAAGTTTCACAAGCGACTTAAAACATGTTAATCGCACTATTATATTCTTTGTACATGTTCCGTTAATACATATTCTTTCATTGTTACAATTGTTACAAACTTTGTATTAGATCTTCTTTTATGTGCAAATGGTTTCTAATCAATAGTTGTGTCAAAATTGTTTTATGTTATGACATATGCATATATTTATTTTCATCTCTTAACTAGTAGTGTTTGGTTTAGTAGATTACTTAGGTCATATTTACTAATTAACAATTATGAATCTCAAGTATATCATGTTTAACATATTTACTAATTAATATATAGCATATTAAAACTTACTTACCTTAATTATATGTGTTATAATCATGCATTTATAGAAATAAGTAGTTCAAATTCGGAAATATTTGTAATTATGTAAGAATAAAAACCACCCTATGGGTGTTTGTTAGCAAAACCTATAAATTAAGGGTTTTGCTAACCACCACCCTTAATTTATTTGGAGATAGTTTGATAAGAAATGCATTAACAAAACATTTTAAAAAGAGATAAAAAAGGAAATGAATTAATTTAAGAAGTTTTTATTACCATTTTTTTGGTGGGTTTAATAATACCCTTGTGATTTAAATAAGATGGGATGACTACTGACTGATATACATACAATCGATTACACAAAAAGAGAGAAACACAGATAGATTGCCATGTCATGGATCCATGTGATGAGCATCCATCTGAGCCGTCGATTCTAAAGTGTATCAACGGCATCTATCCTTAATCGATCGATCGATTGTTAAAACAGAAACGAGTAACATTAATTAACCACCACCACCGCCTCATTTACTTTCTTATTTAATCACTGATCTTGTTATTTCACTTTCACCATAATCTTCTTCTAACCTTTTCTTCATCTCTCTCTCTCTGTTTCCTTTCTTGATATTTCCAAATCTTTAAACTTTCAAGTTGTAATGGCCGAGTGCATGCTGATGACTAAAGTTGTGAAGGACGACGAATTGAGGGAGTGCTTACTTAATAATAAGGTTGACATCTTCCAGTTCATCAAAGAGATGATTAAGGTAGCTGCTCATGAACGCCCTCACGAGTTTACTCTTAAAAGAGCCAACATTCTCGACACCTTGTACTCGTGTGAGGTTGGTAAACAGATGATGATGAGTACTGTAATGGAGCCACCACGTCGGTCATTCAAGATTCGGATTAAATTGAACAAGAAGCCAGTTGCTGATTGTGGTCAACTTGCAAAGGCTCCTTCAACTCCTAAACAAAACCTCGAAGAAAATAGGCTTCTTCTTCAAAACATCAGTATTCCATCATCAAGGGTTCAAGAAAACACTAGTTTGGAAAAGAAACTAGAGTTAACAAGACACAAATTACACATGAGATACAATCAAGTCCAATCCATGAAGCAGAAAAGACAGGTACAAGTCCTGCAATTTTCTCAGCTCCCTCCTCTGCCCAAGCGGCTTAAACGATTTTAATTACTTTCTTTCTTTCTTTGTATTACAAACATATTCATTCGTCTCGTCTCGTGTATGTATGTATGTACAAATCACATTGATTGGTAATGAATAGTAGCAGCATATACTGTATTTGTTTCTGTTCATATTGTTTTACATTATCACTTGCATTACCTTCATTGCAGGCTATTACTTTGTCATGTGTTTTCGGATACTACTGTAGATGATTCATTACTTAATGTTGTTAATGTTTTACATCCTATAACAAACTGTTTAGCAGGGAGAGGGGGTGTTTGTTTCGGCCCGGCTTATGGCTCATTCGCTTTTCGGATTATGTCACTTTATTGTGGCTTGTTTACAAACTTTTATTAGGATTTTATAAGCTTATTTTGACATATAATAAACTTCTAAAATAACCACCAAAAAGTGAGCTTTTTTGAATCATAAGCCCAAAACCAAATACAGTCATAAACCCGCTATATAAGCCGAAACAAACACCCCCTAGGCTATTGCTGCTCATACTAATCGCTTCTTAGAGGTAGTTGTGTATTTTCGTTGTTAGCTCATTTGTCACAATGTCGAGTCAGAACGGCATTGTGGGGGTGGTTAGGGACAAGATCGGAAACGTTTATGGGGATAGACCAGTTAGGGTCTGTACATCTGAGTAAAAGACTCACTTTCCCCACGTCAAATCCAAATAATGGACACCCCTAGTCAAATGGCCTAGTGGTAACTGGTAAGACACACAACCTCCTCACAAGAGGTCTAGGGTTCAAACCCCGATGCGTACACATTTAGGGGTGCCAATGAAATGGTCATAAATGGTCACGGGGATACCTCGGCTAAACTGTGTACATATGGGTCAAAGAATCACCCTCTATGGGTAACCTCAATAGGAAGACCTTATCCATATTTACTTGTTAGAGGTAGTGGAGAGAAGGTTATTAAAACAACTTTAGTAGCCGCTGAGGTTAAAAGTTGTTTGGCTCCATAGAAACACTCCAAACAGCTTATGGAAATTTGGAAACATTATAAAGATGGTAAACTACTTTTTAAATATACACGAGTGCTAATCACTCAAACACTATCTCCTGCTTTCGCTAAGTTTGTTACTGTTATTTAGCTTAAATGAAAAATTAGTCCTCTTCAATTTTTGGTTATAGTGTACTTGCTCTTTATTCTTGTTACCGGAATAGAATAATAGTGTTAGAACCACACATTGTAACATGCTAAATGCTCTAAAGTCAAGTTTGTTGCTGAAAATACACCACGGATGTATCATCTAGATTGCTCGTTGAGGCCCTTGATGTGTTGATTTTAAGCATCTTAATACCATTTCAACAGGTTTCAGATGAAGGTGATGTTCTCTATGTTTTTTTCAAATGATTATCGATCAAAGCTTGTAGCAAAGTCATTTCGGATCAGAGCAGAACCTTATCTTGAGAAGGCAAAGGTATGCTATCTTATCCGAACTGCTAACTACTTTTTTTATGCTATGATATGATTGTGAGGGACCATTATGATGCCCGAAACTTACGAATTCAGTCCAATTGTGATTTTGATTTTACAGTCTGGTGGTGAATACTTGATCAGGGTCACCTTTGTATTTCATATTCATTCGTGTATGTATGTATGTACAAATGATTGATTGGTAATGAATAGTAGCAGCATATACTGTATTTGTTTCTGTCCATATTGTTTTACATTATCACTTGCACAAAGTATCACCTTAATTGCAGGCTATTTGTTATGTTTTTCTTGTTAGGTTTCGCTTTTTTTTTTTGTCATGTGTTTTGGTATAGTAGATGATTACCTAATGTTGACTAGTTTTGAATGTTTGGATGGTACATCACATAAGAAAGTGTTTGGGATTGTTTATGTTCTCTAGGTAGTTATAGTGTTGTTCAAAACGTATGAGGTTTTCTTGTTTAGCGGCGAGGGGGTGTTTGTTTCGGCTTATGGCTTATTTGGTTTTCGGATTATGTTTCATTACCTAGTTTATTGTGGCTTGTTTAGAAACTTTTAAGATTTTATAAGCTTATTATGACATAATAAACTTATATAAGCCCAAAAGTTCTAAAATAAGCACCAAAAAGTTCTAAACGAGCTTTGCAGGCTATTGCTTCTGATACTAATGTTTCCTTGAGGTAGTGTTATAGTTAGTATTGTTGGGTGTTACTTGTTATCGCATTTTAATGTAGTAGACTAGCTAGGTGTATGAACACTAGAAGCAAAGTGTAGAACCAAGGGGAGGCTGATATTTTGAAAGACTTTAGTTAGGAAAATACTATGTTGGTTTATAGCATGATTTTAACCCATCAGATTTAGTCCACCCACGGTAGCAACTTTAGACGGTTATATATGGATAATCGAAAGAAAGAAAAGGGTTTCCCTGATAATACGGTCTTTACATTGTTATATGGTGAGGTGGTGATGGGCTTGAATTGTGTTATGAGCCGAGGTTATATATTTCTAACTGAGGTAACTATGTGTGATAATAAGTATTTTCTCCCAGGGGATCATTTCAAACTACAAAATAGCGTAGGGTCCACATTATATTGATGAGCCGTGTCCTCAATTAGTGATCGGTTTTCTCATAGAAGGCTACCAAAAATCAAATCATATGTATGCTGAACGAAAAAGTGACGGCCCCATTAAAAAATTGAGTTTGTTTACATATTGCAAGGATCATTGAATACACTCTTTGGACTGTGCTATTCTTGACTTCATATATTTGAACAATTGTGTCTACATTAAAGAGTTTATGCCATTTTTAATTGTGCTTTTGGAAGAATATTGTCGGGCTAGCTTTGGTATAGAGGAGTAGTTATATCATATATGTAAAGTTATGCTTTTTCTTTCTTATCAGAATCGATATTATATATTACGTGACGATCAAGATCCTCTAATGTTCCTTCTTACTCTTTTGCGACAGAATGTTCATGTTCTTAAGCACTCCAGTTTTCTTTTACTACAGGATGACGATTCATACATATTGCCTGTTCTTCTGCGTTTTGATGGTCAACCAGAAGTAGATGAAGAGGTATGTTACTAGGTGAGATGAAGAGGTATGTTACTAGGTGAATGAAGATTATTTAGTCTGCATATTAAAGTTAATAAACAGAAACTTAGAATTGTTTTTGACGCTTTTGTACTAAATGGTTTGATCCGGGTTACATTTTTATCTGTAATAGGCCAAACGGTTGAGCGGGTCAAACAGGTGGGAATTGGGAAATCACCCGTAATGTATGCAAATGCATAAGACTTGTTCATGAAAATGCAGAAGCTTTTGTTGTAAGGACATAAATTTGTTAACCTGAGCTGTACAAAAAGATAGCCTCTTGTGATATGTTACGCAACCCGCCCTACTTAACCATTTTGCCACCTCTAATAAACACAGTGTCTATATCCAGTAGCATCATCCGTATGTTGATTCATATCAGTAAGATTTGCAACTGTATCTTTCCTGTATATCTAAATCTAACATGTATGTTCAGGGGAACATCCTGTATCGATTTCCATCGCTTCAGCGTACAGCTGCACAAACAAGTGGTAGGAAGGAATACGTTGGGAGAAGATTTAGTGAACGGGTGGGAGGTGTTGATAAGTTCTTCAAGAAAAATAAATGGGATTTCAGGCCATATTACTTTCTAAATCCCTTCTATATTTTACAGAGATACCATGATTGGCAAGATGCGTAATTTTTAGTTGCACGTATCATCTGTCCAATTTAATTACAGAAAGTATAATCTTATATTGGGAGGCCTGTTTGAATTAAAATGTACTATGGAAGACTTTAGACCCATATGGACCAATTAACATGTTTCATTGTAAACTACTCCGTATTAAATGTTATTTTACCTGTTAGACCCGTTAAAGAACCCGATTTCACCCATTCTAAGTGAATGGTTCGGTATTGTCACCTCTATTTCTTACTTACTTTGTTTGCATCTAGCTTTCTGACATGTACTGTTGCTCACAATGCAGTAAAATAAGCAGCACAGAGAGGGCCATGGTTGGTGGTCTGGGCGCACTCAATCTCTTTGGGGTGATTGTTCTTGGAACCATGTTAAAGTGCGTTTGTTATAATTATATTGCTTACCAATCCGTTTTATATACATCTTCGCATCTCTGACTTCCTATTCACGGTTGTGTTTGAAGGAATGTGACAGTCTCACCAAGCGGATTCATATCATTTGTATCAGAAATATTTCCTCTTCTCCAGGTCAGTACCATACATGGAGAACCATGTGTTAAAAGTCAAAACAAACAGTTGGGGTTCTTCAATGACCACGTTGCAGAATATCTCGCATTTTGGTTTTTTGGTATAGTAAACTCAACCCTACTTTTTTACCGCTGTGATATATGTATCAGTACTTAAGCTAATTAATTAATTGTTAACAGGAGACACCCAGTCTGGTAACAATAAGCTTTCTAGTAGTATGAATAAAAGTAGGGATGCGCGAAGTACCATTTTGGTGCCGTACCGGCACCGTTTTTGGAGTACAGGGTTTTTTTCCAACTTAATTTCAAATTTCAAAGTCCCGTCCCCAGAGCGGTATCTTAACCGTACCGGTAGCGTTTTTTTTGTTAAAACAGTGCTAAAACGGGTAGAGAACCGTCCAACTTTTATAAAATATAGATTTGACCGGTTTACGTGTATAGACATCTTTACAGCTTACAAAAGCAACAACATAACATAAATATCAAAAAAGTTTTGTGCTTGGGATCATTATTCAAGTGCTTGATTGTTGCATTGGGGTGTTTGGAAAGGAAGCTATCAAGTAGTATAAAGCACTAAAATATATATAATTGTCGCAGTAGGTGTTTGGGAAGGAAGTTATTATCACTACAGATTATAAAAGCAACTGATTGTGAAATCACGTTAAGAAAGCTACAAAGCAAAAGTACTCCATATGTAGACAAAATACAAACAGCAAACTGAAAACAGTAAGCTTTAAAATGAAAGCGGCAAAATGCACATCTAAATAACAAGTTGAAAAGGTAAATTTGGTATGGGTCACTTGGTCAAGTCAGGTTGATCCAAATCCGTCTGATGTACATTATGTACTAAAGATAATAGTCTGGAAGTATTATTGTAAAGCTATCAGGTTGGTTTTGTGTATTGGAGATGTACTTTGGATGGGTTTCAACCCACTCACGTCATTCAACCGATCCCTTTAAGTCAATTTTTTTTCTTTCATTTTACACATTTACCTGTTACTAACCTAATCCACCCATTGATAATCAAGTAGCCAAAAGCTATCTAAAGTCTAAACTTATTAATAGCAATAAAGAAGAGCACACAGATTTAAATGGAAAGTAACAAATGATCCCCAAGATAAAACTAGATCTTTCAAAAAAAGTAAACTATCTTCTACAGCCACAATGGCCCATGCACATAAAGCCATAAAGGCGCATATAATTTCCTATTCCTAACAGCATTAAAAACATAAACAAACTCCCACATCTTATAGCAATCAGAAAAAAAGTTAAACGAAAGAATAGAACTCATTCAATACCTGATATAACCTGATTATTTCAGCTGGCACAGATGTGATGAAGCTTTATGGATAACAGAACTTTTCACAATTGCAGCTTCCAACCCAAAAGAAGTTATTAATTAACCAACAATCCGATAATCCTTTAACATAACTTCTAGTGATTATCACAGTTGACACACATCACAAACGTTGTCATAGATTCATCAGTCTCCGAGCCTGCAACTGATAATAAGTACACTTTCTTTTCCCGCCTCGCCCACGTCTAAACTGATCAGTAGTAGCCTTTAGTGGGCCCCCAGGTTTACAATCAAAATAAAGCTTTCTTCTTTATTTTCGCATTCTACACTTGTCATTTAGAACCAGTGTTTTAAAAACCGGTTCGACCCGGCCGGTTCAACCGGTTGAACCGGGAACCGGTGTATTGACCGGGCCGTTGAGAGCCGGGTTTTCATCAAAACTCGACCCGGATTGAACCGCCGGGTTTCGGTCGACCCGGTTCGAACCGCTGACCAAAAACCGACCGGTTCAACAAAAATCAAAAGAAAAAAATGGAATCATCTAAATTTCTGACTATGTATTGAGCATGATCATCGATATGTAGTTGACATCGATCGATTAAACTTCCAGGTTTTTAAGCGTTAGCGTGATGAGGACCAGTTTTTGTTGGGGACGATGAGTGATGATTCATGATTCTCGTGGATGAATATGAGGATTCACGTTGGTTTAATGAATCTTTGTGTTTTTGGGTTCTTGTAATAAAGAGATGATGAAGATAAAGTTTTGGTTGGCGAGTTCTTTGTTTATACAGTAGCTACTAGGTGAAATTGAAATACTATGGAGTATTACATAGGGAATAATGGGTTATGACAAAACAAGTCAAAGCATGAGTGGTGGCTATGAAGCACAAGTATCGAGATTTTGAGATAGATGTGTTGGGTCTGTGGAAATAAATTAAAAGTATGGTTATTCTAGAAACTTGTGTAGTAATTAATTCACGTTTTTATATATAGTTTAAATTCAAACGTTGGTCGTTTTTTTTACGTAAAACCGGTTTGATCCACCGGTTCAACCCCTTTTATATATAGTTTAAATTCAAACGTTGGTCGTTTTTTTTACGTAAAACCGGTTTGATCCACCGGTTCAACCGGTTGAACCGGTGAACCGGTTATCCGGTGGCTTGACCGAGCCGGTTAAAAAACCGGGTTTTAAAACATTGTTTAGAACTCTCAGGCTGCGCATGCCCAACTGCCCAAGAGGTATTTTCGTTCTGGAATCTGGATTTTTTTTTATCTTTAACATTAAACATTACTGATCTGTACTTTAATTTATGAGCTCCATTAGATTTTCCCCTCTTCTTAAACATTGCTGACTTAACGATACAGCGGCCCGGTAAGGGTCACACACACATTCACTTCATCCCTTGATACATCGTAAGCTTCCCCTAAAACTTTACACAATGCTTCTGCAAGAAGTTAACGAATCTCATCACGAATGGGATCTTCACAATAAACGGGGGATGTCAGCTTCGGGGGTGCAAGATCATTTATTGTGGGTTTCTTGTCGACCTTCACATTGTTCTGCTTTATTTCAGAAGTTGGTGTGTGTGTTATGTTTACCATTTTTGTCAACTTTTGTTTCATTCGTCTTAATAACCTTTATTTCCTCCTCTGCAGCCTTGACGAAATTGTCCCTATGATCTTCATTTTGGGACATAACTGGTTTGTTATTAGATTTTTGAGATTCCATTATGCGCAAGTTGCCATTTTTCTTAATCTTCATTGTTTCTTCAATGATTATGCCTTTTCAGATCTCGAAAACGCGAGTGACTTACTGAAACTTCTTCTTTGGATGTTTTGTTAACTGACGAAAACGTTTTCCCACCTATAGAATCACATATCAATAAATATTATCAGTACATAATTAATAAGCCCCAGGTCAGTAAACACCGCAAAAGCCACACATCGACTCAAGTACGTAGTATTATTCAATTCCAGTATTATCTCGACAGTTTCCTTTCACAAATGTCATAAAGAGATCGTTCTTGCCATTTCATCTCCAATGCTTTGAAGCAACCATATTCACCTCAGTTTGGCACATTTGGAGAAGCAGAAATGGTAAGGTTTTTCGCTTAAAAGATTAACGGTTGTGATATTTTCAAGGATGTCCAATGCTTATCATTTTCTTGGGTGAGTAATAGGTGTAAGAAATATAGATTAGATTGGGACATATGGGTGAAAAATCCGGTTTTGGCTATCTCTCCGGTTATGTAACGTTTTTGTTGCTTTCTAGCACCTTGCTAGTTTTTGTGTTCTAATAAAACTTCGCCGTTCAAAAAAAAAAAAAAAAAAACAAATGTCATAAATAAAGAGTTTCTTGGTATAACTTTGTAAACAAAATTTACCCTTTTCACATCCGCAAGCAGTATGCAATTCTGATACAGTAGTATATAACTTGGTACACAAGATTGCAAATCCACAACACGTATAAACTTGCTTTGGTTGATGTATCTATAGTAAAATTCCTACAATCATTACTGCAAATATATCAGAACAAAGTATCTCAAGAAAGAACAAAAGAAGCTAAAATTCGAATTTAATACTAGCATAACTCTTCCAATATCACTGCCATCAATCTTACACTAGTAGAATCTTATAAGTACAAACTTTATCCAAGTATAACGGATACTTTTCGAGCAATTTTATCCAACAATGTGCTAAAAATTGTAACCAATAACTAAATAAACATAGTACTATTATACTCGTAACTTACAAACATCCTAAAATTCGAGTTTGGCCCATCTTGTTTCTGTGACAGCGGCAACATTTTTTTTAATAGGAAAAAAGGCCATTTCCGAGAAATTTGAAGCAATGTGTCAAAAAAGGCGAACAATAACTAAACATATTTTTTGTATTCCATTACCAAATTCGGGAATTCCCGCCATAGTACCATACCGTTTTTTTAATACCGTTTTTCTTACCATTTTCGTAGCAAGGGTACCGTACTGGGTGTAGAGAGCCGGTAACGTATCATATTTCCGTTGCCGCCTCTCATCCATAAATAAAAGTTTAAAAGTATTATATAAAATGGAAGATCTAACGGTGTGTGTGATCCTTTTTCAGTGCTGTGCTATACACTTTTCAGTGCCGTTGGTAGCTACTTTTCAGTGCTAATATATATTATATACCACTTGTTAATTGGATTGCTAATCAAGAGGTTTTCTAGAGGCGTGTATGCATTGCTTAAAATTGTGGCTTCAAATTTGGGGCTGTTTGGATTAGAGGTGTACTTCGGCCTGTTTTTTGTAATAGCATTTGGTTAGTTTTTGCAACTTTGGCAACTTGCTTATTATATTTAATTCGTTTGCAATGACGAAACTATGCTTCTTGAAAAACGCATTCTCTTAAAACGGTTTCTGCCAAGGCGAAACTTTTTATTGCAGCAATTGGTAGACTTTGTTGAAAGACTGCATCCCGAGTCTACAACCACGTTTGTTTGCTCTTGGTGCTCTGCATGATTTAGATGCTTTGCATATCCCTAAGTTTTGCCGCAAAGCTTTGTTCTTCATCTATAGCATTTCCGAAGGTTTGTGATTCCTCAGTTATTAGGTTTGTGAGACTTGTATGTGTTTTATACGAAGTAAAAAAGAAACTGTTGTATGTATGGAAAATGAAAAAAACCAGGTGAATGAAACTTGTATGCGTTTTATCTCTTGGTAAGGAACAGGTTGTGAACAGGTTCATGCTTGTCTTTCACAAGGTCGAGTTCGAAGCTCGTCAAGACCATATTGTTGGTCAATTAAAATGGTTTCAAATATCTATGATGATTTAAGGGTGCGTTTGGTATGCTAAGAGGAATCATTATCGGTAACGAAATGTTATAAATGTGGAATGATAATGAATATATCATTATTGATATTGTTGTTTGGTTTGTATAAGTTGGCTATGAATAATTTAATAGAATTTTAAAATTTAAAATATATGTGGTGGGAAAATTTGAATTTTAATAAATATGTGGTGGAGAAGTAAAATACGCGGGACATACGGGAATGAAATATGAAAGTCACATTTACCCACAACTATGGATCTATGGGCATCTATTCATAACTTCATTCCCATAGTCATTAACCAAACATATTTATTGATTATCATAGTCATTCCATCATTCCTATAAACTTTATTTGGATACCAATCTTCAATTTTTATATTCATTTTAATTCAATGGATAATATTAAAATCAAATATATTTTCACCATTTTTTTCAAACATCAATATTTCTTAAACTGTTAATCGGTATGCGGAAAAAATATACCGTTACGAAGAACATTTAATTATCTTTCTATAGAGTCGCTATATGATACACTTTTAACAAATTTTTTTTTTCATTTTTTTTTTCACGTTTTCAAAAATTATCATATATGATACTGATATCATATATGATATATCACAAGTATCATATATGATATAACCTATCATATATGATAGAAACCAATATCATATATGATTTAACACTGTTATCATATATGATGAATATATGATATTTCACGTAAATTTTAACAAAAAGAAAAAAAAAATGATTTTTTTTTCTATTGGTAGAAAGATAATTAGACGCTCGTCGCGATGGTATAATTATTTTCATTTAACATTTAACGATTTAAAAGATATTTAGATTATAAAAATAAGTTAAAAATAAAATATATTTAATTTTATCCATTAGATGAAAATAAGATGGATGATGCAGATGAGTCATCTCATATCCAAAGTATAAGTATGATATCCAAAATAACTCTTCTCAATATGTATACATACGTTTATAAGTTTCATTTTTTTCAAAATTTTTCGGTATTCACGCGGGATGTATCTACCGTACCGGGAACCTCGAACAGTGCGGTATTCGGTACTCGAAAAAAACCTAACACGATATTTGGTAGGGCCGTGTTCGGTATATTTCGGTATCAATAACCGTGCTCATCTCCAACTAAAATAAACGTTTTCTTTTACATAGTTTCCATTATATTGGTGACATTTTATGCAACATCTTTTTGAAGTCCTTATTTTGAATTTTTGCCTCGTCTTCTGAAAATTCAGAAACGACCTTGCTGTGCAATGTGCATATTGATTATTCTAGCTAAAAGCCGTTACATGCATAAAAAAGGATGGTGTAGGCTATTTAACTTAAATTGTGTACAGCCATTGTTCTCTTTTACAATTTTTGCTCAAGTATGCATTCTTATCGAAAATTTATGATAGGTTCAAATATTAAACAATGTTTTGCTCAAATAATGATGATCATGCCAAATCACACAAGACCATATGATTAATTTAGGTAAATAATTATCATAGATATAGTTTTAACACATGTTCACGCTCGCGTATGTCGCATATTACAAGATGGTGAAATAGCAAACAAGCAAGAAACATTTTGTGTTTAATCCATTACTTGATTAAGCTTTTCAACATCTACGTTAAATTTCGTTAGTTTATAAGACACTAGACACTAGCAAAATACACACTTAATTTTTTTTAAATATGTTACGAGACACTAGCGAGTTTGCAAAAAGGTTAATAAACAAAAGAGTTGTTGACGCAAAATTAGATTGGATCTTGACTACTCGAATTAGAGGTAATTCAGGTATTGAAGGTTTCGGCTCCTACATCAAGTGAACTTAGTGAGAAAATACCGTTAAGCTTACTGTGAGATTGCCTCACACGATTAACCTTTGGCGTGAGAGTAAGTAATCAGTTTGATTGAGTAATCAGTTAGGGTTCTAGATCGGATGAAAATCGTACATTTGAAGGAATCACGAGGGTTCCTTTTATAGCCGGTAAAACCCAAGGCTTCCCGAAACTTGCAGCCTAAACTAAGGATATATACCATATACTCGGGATCCCTCTATTCTAATAAAAAGAGTGTATGTCCTCCTAATTTTGTGTGAATCACAGTCCTAATTAAAATATGATTTTGTCTGACCACAGTCGTGTGCGGTCAGGTCGCGGCCTACACAAAACTGCGTGCGACCATCCACCCATCAAGCCGAACGGGCTAATGTTGGCTCCCTAATCCATTCGTGATGGATCAGGTACGAGTAGTGACCGTGGGTCGGGCCATATGGTCCGACTAAGGACTATACATCATCATATCCCCCTAGTCTAGTAGTTATTGCCATAACCGTGACTACTAGACTATCAGAAGCAAAGAACCTAATACGGACGTACCGCATACCAAAGCGTCACATTTATGTATAAAAGTAAAGTACATCCGCTACGTAGACGGACCGTAGCGTCGCACAGACGCTATCCACAATAAACAAATAGATAGATCATCGGCCAACAGTGCCTCACGTGGCCACACGTGGAAGGTCGTAGGTAAAAGTGTAGAAACTAGAAGGGGGGGGGGTGAATAGTTTCTTAAATTTGCTTGTTAAAGTTTGGTTTTTAAAAAATCCTTTTTCAAAAACTTAAGTTTGAGTATTTATGTGAAACCTTCTTATACACAATATGAACAAGGTATAGTGCAACTAACTAATAATCACAAGTATAAAGAATAATGAATGTATAATGCAACTAAACTAATAATCACAAGTATAAAGAATAAAAAATGTAAAGAGATAAGGGAAGGAAAGATCAAACCAAACACCAAGGATTTATAGTGGTTCGGCAACGAAGCTCACTCATCGTTCCTACTCCACTCCTCGAGTACTCCTTACTCGAGAGTTTACTAATCAACAAGCTCCTTAAGGTGGAGAAACCGTACACAACGTCGCTTAACCAATTTCCGACTATAAGCTAAAAGTCGAACCCTAATCTTAGCTAGGATCAATCTACACCAATATACATTGAGGACTAAGTATTAACCCTAATACATACACAACTTCCAAACAGACACAACTACTTGGATCTTCACAACAATGATACAACAATGAATAAATAAGTTTAGATCTTGAATGGATCTTTGAGGTAGACACAACACTTGAACAATGATAGTGTTCTTCTCTTTGCACTTTGAGAGGAAAAGATGGGAGGAGAAAGATTCACTTCTAAACAAGTAGTAATCAAACAAATGATCAAGGATTTGAGTGATTTAAGAAGTATGTAAGAATCTGAAATTTTATGTGCAAAAGAGGTGGATTGAAAGTCTGAGAATGATCCACTATTTATAAGACAAATGTCCAACGGCTATATGTGCCCGCGGTTCTTTATTGCAGCCCGCGGTTCCTTATCGATAAGGAACCGTCGTAGGCGCTAAGGAACCGCCGGCGTAGAGTCCGCTCCCTTTTCTCTTTTAGTGGGTTGGTTCGAATCTGGGGATTAAAATATCCTGAAAGGATATTCCAAACCAAGATAGAATATGCCATTTTCAAATTTCAAACTTTCAATTAATTAATTTAATAAAACATTTTCTTAAAGGAAAGTTTAATAATAAAACTTTGTCACACTTAATAAAAAGTGAGTTTTTAAGAAAAGATTAAATCCTTGATCACTTAATTAGTATAATTACTTGTTTGTTCATACCTAAAGTGATAATGGTTGAAATGAAAAATACTTGAACTCAAGAATTCATTTTTCATTGTTTTCGTAAATGCTTGTTTTTACATATCGTCGTAATCAAAACAAAGCGAGACCGAGAAATGAAAGTAACGTTTTTAGGCATCATTGCATTAACTATCTCCCCCTTTTTGATTCCGACAATCCATAAACTCAATCATCTAATAAAACAAGATTTTCGAAGACGAGTTTATCATTTCTCCCCCTTTGTCGAAGCAAAAAGGTTGCAAAAGTCTTTGAAGAAGAAAAGAACCGGACTTTGCAAATACTCCCCCTTGGTGCTTACTCCCCTTGCTTGGGGCACTAAGGAATCGAAATATGGTGACAAGCTACATAGAAGGTTTAATAGAAGAGAAGAGACACCCAACAAGATATAGCAAATATCACAAAAAAAAGAAACAAAAGATCCAAGATAAGTCATGTTAATAGAAAACATGATAAGAATACAAGAAAATAAATCATACAAAGATGTATGAGACACAACCACAAGCCAAAATAAAAAGCATAAATCTAATCATAGTTAAGCTAGAACCCTAAGATTTGCTTGAACTAGATGTCTTGAAGATAAGCAACCAATGCTTAGATAAAAGACAAGGTAGTGACGGAAGGAGGTGGTGGTGGCTTGGTAGAGATCTCATAGTTATAGTAAAGAGGAGTTTTAACTAAGAGACTCTTGATGTAATGCAACTCCTCATAGATGTGAACCATAACAAGATGTTGATATTGACAACATTGACAATATGTTCCATGATACATGACATTATCATGTGAAGGAGTTAGAACACTAAAGGCTAGTGGTGGAGGATAAGAAGTTCCACAATCAACATTCTTATAAGGAGAAGAGATGTGATTTTGAGTGTTCTTGGGTGAATTGGGGTTGAAAGCAATTGGAGAGAATGGAAGATAATCAAAGCTTTCATTTGGGGAATAAGACATTTTGTTTTGAGAAAGAATGCAAAATCCTTAAGGTTATATAGATAAGGTCCAAGATAACTTGGGGGTGGTCAAAGGGTTGAAACAAAGATTCCAAAAAGTGTTGGAACAAATCCAGAGTTTCAGGAATTCCCAAAAAGAAAGGTACTGGGCGCGGTTCCTTAACTCAGCCGACGGTTCCTTATCACTGGGGAACCGCGGTATCAATAAAGAACCGCCCATAGTGGGTTGAGTTTGGTGATGAGGGGGGATTTTCTAATTCAGCAAATCCTATTTTTCTAGTCAACTAATCATGGGGATATGCTAAGAAGCAAAGATAGACAAAGAAAACACACAGGAGCTCACCAAACAAGGTTTAGACCAAAATACATAGATTTTTTAATAAAATTAATGTAGGAGGTGTGTAGAACTAGACACAAGGTCATGACACAATGATCCTCCATAGTTCTCTTTTGTCCTTGCTATATTTGAGAGACCCATACATATGAATTATGTAAGCTCATTATGAATAGCAAGAAGCTATGAAAAACGTTTTTAGATTGAATTAACAATGCAAAAACATTTCTCGACCATTTTCGAAAAAGCTTTGAGAATTTTGAAAAAGAAGAGAAGTTTTCCAAAAGAAAGTTTATTAAAGTAAAAAAAAGTTAAAAACTCAAAGAAAGAAAAGACTCAAAAGATAAAAGATAATAAGAATGCACAATTAAGGAATATGTTCCATTAAGCCTAGACCTAGACGCAAGTAATTAAAAGGTTCCCTCTTAAGTGGCTTAGTGAATATATCGGCTAAGTTTTCTACTGAGGGTACCTTCTCTATCGAAATGTTCCCCTTTTGAACATTATCCCTAAGAAAATGGTGGCGAATCTCTATGTGCTTAGTTTGCGAATGTTGCACGGGATTCTTGCTAAGGTCTATTGCACCCTTGTTGTCGCACATGATGGGAACATCATCAAGAGAAATCCCGTAATCAACAAGCGCTTGCTTCATCCATAGAGCTTGTTGACAAGCTTTACCGGCACTCACATACTCGACTTCCATGGTGGATATAGCAAGAGCGGTTTGTTTCCTGGAGAACCAAGAAGTTAAACAACAACCCATGAAGGTACAAACTCCACTAGTGCTTTTCCGGTCCACATAGTCTCCCGCATGATCCGAGTCCGCGTAGACAATGGTTTCTACACCGGTCCCTTTAGGATACCATAATCCTAAATGTATAGTGCCCTTAATGTATCAGAAGATACGCTTAACCGTTTCAAGGTGAGAGGTTTTGGGAGCCTCTTGGAAGCGAGCACAAAGGAAAACACAAACATGATATCCGGTCGACTTGTCGTTATGTACAACAAACTACCAATCATACCTTTATACTTGGTGTTTTCTACTGACTCACAATCATCATCTACGGCGAGTTTAGTATCCGAGGCCATAAGGGTCTTCATTGGTCTAGAGTCTTCTAATCCAAATTTCTTTAGCATTTCTTTAACATACTTGGGTTGATTAAAGAAAATACCATCGTCCATGTGTTTAATTTGAAGTCCTAAAAAGAAGTTAAGTTCTCCCATCATACTCATTTCAAACTCATCATGCATGATTTTGGCAAAGTCATCACACAATGATTGACAAGTTGAACCAAATATAATGTCATCAACATATATTTGTACGATAATGAGGTGAGAACCTTTCTTCTTTGTAAAGAGTGTATTGTCTACCATCCCCATGGTATACTCATGTTTTACAAGAAACGCTTTAAGTCTATCATACCAAGCTTTAGGTGCTTGTTTGAGACCATAAAGAGCTTTCTTAAGCTTGTAAACATGATCCGATTTCTCAAAATCAATGAAGCCGGGAGGTTGAGCCACATATACCTCCTCATTGATCAAACCGTTAAGAAATGCACTCTTTACATCCATTTGTTGAAGCTTAAAGTCTAAAGCACAAGCGTAAGCTAAGAGGATTCTAATGGATTCTAATCTAGCTACGGGTGCGTATGTCTCGTCATAATCAATACCTTCTTGTTGATTATAGCCTTGAGCTACAAGTCTAGCCTGGTTACGAGACACAATACCATTCTCATCTAACTTATTCCTATATACCCATTTGGTTCCTATGATGGTCGAACTTCTAGGCGGAGGAACAAGTTCCCAAACATATTATCAATGAATTGATTCAATTCTTCTTGCATAGCGATGACCCAACTCTCATCCATAAAAGCTTCTTTAACATTATTTGGTTCAATCAAGGAGACGAAACAAAGAAGTTACATTGATTTTGGACTTGAGATCTTAGGGTCCTTTGATTTAATTCGCCTATGACGTTATCAAGAGCATGATCCTTAGACTCCTTAATGTTTACTCCCTTTTCAACACTAAGGTCTTCAACTCCTATGTTTCTAACATCTTTGGAATTAACTATGTCTATTTCATCTAAGTCATCATCTACCAAAGGTGGTGTCTTAGATGAAGGTGGGGTTTCATCAAATGTCACGTTAAGTGATTCTTCAGTTACACCTGAGGTTCTATTGAGGACTATGTAGGCTTTGCTAGTTTGAGAATAACCTAAAAAGATACCTTCGTAAGACTTTGTGTCAAACTTAGTAAGGTAATCTTTGGTGTTGAGAATGAAGCACTTGCTTCCAAACACCCTAAAGTATTCCAATGAGTGCTTCTTACCTTTAAGAATCTCATAGGGGGTCATTCCTAGAAAAGGTCGAATAAGAATTCGGTTGAGAATGTAAGTTGATGTGTCCACGACATTGCACCAAAATTTTTGAGGCAAAGATTGCTCATTTAACATCGTCCTACTCATCTCTTGGATGGTCCTATTCTTCCTTTCAACTACCCCATTTGATTGTAGAGTGCGAGGAGCCAAGAAGTTATGGGTAATACCATGAGCTTCACAAAAGGCACCAAATTGCACTTCATTATCAAATTCTCTACCATGATCCATCCTAATAGAGACAATTGAACATCCTAGTTGATTTTGAATTCTTCGACTAAATGTTTCGAAGTGATCGAAAGCTTCATTCTTAGACGCCAAAAATCTAGTCCAAGTGAATCTAGAGTAGTCGTCAACTATAACTATGGTATAAAGGTTACCTCCATAACTCCGCATGGCGGAAGGTCCAAAGAGATCCATATGTAGGAGCTCTAAACACCGAGAGGTCGAAACCAAATTCTTGGCTTTGTGACTTGAGTGAACTTGCTTCCCAATTTTACAAGCATCACAAAAGTGACTATCAAACTTCATCTTGGGGAGATGTCTTACCAACTCCTTAGAGACTAAAGATTGAATTAAACACATATTAGCGTGAACTAATCTCCTATGCCAAAGAGTAGAACTATCATCTAAATTCGCTAGACATAAGTTATCCTTTGACTTCCTATTAACCTTCATGACATAAAGCCCATGCTTTCTAACACCTTTTCCAGTGACTTTTCCCTCTTTTACGATTTCACTGTCATATTCCGAAAAGATGACCTTACACTTATTGTCACAAATTTGACCTATACTTAGAAGGTTAAAACCTAAGTTATCTACGTGCTCTACGTTTTCTATAGTCATAGAGTCAAGAGAGATCGTACCTTTGCCAATGATATTACCACGTCTATTACTAGCAAATGTAACGTTACCTCCATCATATGCTTTGTAGTGTGAGAACAAACTTTGAATACCCGTCATATGTTTAGAACAACCACTATCCTTAATCCACTCGTCGGGCTCTAGATCGATTACCAAGCATATCTCTTTAGAAGTGTGAGCCGTGAGACACTTCTCATCTTTGTGGTTGTCATCAACATCTTTACCGCTATCGCTCCATGAACCTCCAACAAACGCCGTGTGGTTCTTGTCGCATGGAGGCTTAGGACAATCACCTATGAAATGATTTGGATCACCACATCTAAAGCATTTCCTATCACCTTTATCGTCTTTGGCAAATCGGTTTTTGAAGAAGGGTTTCTTGTCATTGTTTGGTTGCCTCACGTATTGACCTCGTCTTTTGAAGAGCTTCTTAAAGTGTCTAACCACCAAGGCATATTCCTCATCATCACTATCCAAGGAACTTTCATGGTCACTTTGTACCTTCTTGGCTTTGAGTGCAAGATACTTTCTTTCACTCTTAGTTTTCACCATTTCCGAGTCCTTTAAAATTATCATCTCATGAACCTTCAAGTATCAATGATTTCATCGAGTGATAATTTGGCGAGATCCTTTGATTCTTCAATCGCCGTGACTTTAGCTCTCCATTTGGGATGCCACGCCCTAAGAAACTTCCTAACATTGTTCTTGCTAGAAAAACCTTCATCAAGTGCTTTTAGACTAGTAATAATAGTGTTAAATCTAGCAAATGCACTATCTATGGTTTCATCTTCTAAGATGACAAATTGTTCATATTGTTGAACAAGAAGATCGATTTTACTTTCTTTGACTTGGCTATTACCTTGGTGGGTTACTAAAAGAGTATTCCAAATGTATTTAGCGGTTTCACACATAAAAATCCTTTCGTACTCTTTCTTTGGTAAAGCATTATAAATCACCATTTTAGCCTCATTATTTTTAGCAAGTTTTATTATAGTATCATCATTAGCTTTGTCAAAAGTAACTATATCCTTACTTTTAGAAACTTCATTATATTGAAATGGCAAAAAGTCACCATTGGTAATAACATGCCAAAGATATAAATCTTTTGATTTCACATAAGTCTCAAACCTATTTTTCTAATAAATAAAACTATCGGTTTTAAAAAGAGGTGGTCTTTGCATGGATTGCCCTTCTAGATACTTGTTGGAATCCATAGATCGATTCAAGTTTTAAAATACTATATATTTTAAAAAGTATTGAGCAACCACGCTCTGATACCAATTGTAGAAACTAGAAGGGGGGGGGGTTGAATAGTTTCTTAAATTTATTTGTTAAAGTTTGGTTTTTAAAAAAATCCTTTTTCAAAAACTTAAGCTTGAGTATTTATGTGAAACCTTCTTATACATAATATGAACAAGGTATAGTGCAACTAACTAATAATCATAAGTATAAAGAATAATGAATGTATAAGGCAACTAAACTAATAATCACAAGTATAAAGAATAAAGAATGTAAAGAGATAAGGGAAGGAAAGATCAAACCAAACACCAAGGATTTATAGTGGTTCGGCAACGAAGCTCACTCCTTGTTCCTACTCCACTCCTCGAGTACTCCTTACTCGAGAGTTCACTAATCAACAAGCTCCTTAAGGTGGAGAAACCGTACACAACGTTGCTTAACCAATTTCTGACTCTAAGCTAAAAGTCGAGCCCTAATCTTAGCTAGGACCAATATACACCAATATACTTTGCGGACTAAGTATTAACCCTAATACATACACAAATTACAAATAGACACAACTACTTGGATCTTCACAACAATGACACAACAATGAATAAATATGTTTGGATCTTCAATGGATCTTTGAGGTAGACACAACACTTCAACAATGATAGTGTTCTTCTCTTTGCACTTTGAGAGGAAAAGATGGGAGGAGAAAGATTCACTTCTAAACAAGTAGTAATCAAACAAATGATCAAGAATTTGAGTGATTTAAGAAGTATGTAAGAATCTGAAAGTTTATGTGCAAAAGAGGTGGATTGAAAGTCTGAGAATGATCCACTATTTATAAGACAAATGTCCAACGGCTATATCTGCCCGCGGTTCTTTATTGCAGCCCGCGGTTCCTTATCGATAAGGAACCGTCGTAGGCGCTAAGGAACCGCCGGCGTAGAGTCCGCTCCCTTTTCTCTTTTAGTGGGTTGGTTCGAATCTGGGGATTAAAATATCCTGAAAGGATATTCCAAACCAAGATAGAATATGCCATTTTCAAATTTCAAACTTTCAATTAATTAATTTAATAAAACATTTTCTTAAAAGGAAAGTTTAATAATAAAACTTTGTCACACTTAATAAAAAGTGAGTTTTAAAAAAAAGATTAAATCCTTGATCACTTAATTAGTATAATTACTTGTTTGTTCATACCTTAAGTGATAATGGTTGAAATGAAAAATACTTGAACTAAAGAATTCGTTTTTCATTGTTTTCGTAAATGCTTGTTTTTACATATTGTCGTAATCAAAACAAAGCGAGACCGAGAAATGCAAGTAACGTTTTTAGGCATCATTGCATTAGCAAAAAGGTTTGAAAAAGGAATCTCGTGAGTCCCCTTCTCGAGCCATGCAAGAAAAACTGACCTATGAGACCCTATGGGTCCCAGTGCCTGTCTAACTACCCACTCCTATCCATTAGCTTAAGATAGTGGGGGTACACGTGTCATCCATCAGACGATACATACGTACGAGGCAACACTATATATATTCTCAGCGTTATTTTGTATCTTCTCACAGTTCAACCATTGCCACCATTATTGAAAAACACAACCTCTACACCTTTCATTCATTCCACGAATCCACCTTTTTCGAGGTAAGCGTACCGCGCTCTTTACATATTATCTGTATAAATGGTTAGGGATACCGCCACTATATATTTTTCCCTCTCAGAACTATACAATGAGCGATTCATGGAGTTTTGCTCTAAATATTGTATATACGCTGATCTTCATTCCTAGATCCCGGGTGAAGATGACATAATCACTTATTGCCTAGAGGGTAAAATAGAACTGTATACTAGGTTATTCGATACTGCCAATTACCGTATCCCTCTTTCTAGGTTCTTAGTAAACCTTCTAGATTATTATGAACTTCACATCTCCCAATTGCATTGTATAGGAGCGTTCAAGATAGGACAATTTAAAATCAACTGTTGTTGTCTAAACATAACCCACCCGTCACCTTATTCCATGTATTTTACACTCCATCCCTGGTCAACGGGTGTGTATCGTTTAGTAAACGCACTAGAAACACCCCTAGTGTTATACGAAACCCATGGATTTACTAAAAATATGGAACAACAAGTTTTTCTTCACAGATCAGCGCGTGTTCCCACGCCCTTTTGTCTTGTTAAACCGGGTTGCCAAAGATCGTGTTACGGAAACTGGCACATATAGTGCAGCGGATGTGCGGAACTTAGATTGACACCACACTATCTTCAACAAGATTCCCGAATCCTTCATATGCCTAATAGGCCTTAGTCTCAATTATTTTGGTGGGCAAGATGAATACCTGATATTCCTTGATAACAACGACCAGGGTGGGTGTTCAATTTTACTTATTTGTTTAATAGGCGCGCAATCGTGTGTATGCGCAACCAACCCCCTTGTTTATTTGTTTGTGCAAAGATGAATCTATTTGGACTTTTGCGTCATGGGAATCCCAAGAAGGTTACTGAAGGGAATCACGCTTGGAGACTGGACGAGCAGTCATTGCTTATTGCAATGACATACGTGATCGTGCCCCTTGCCAACGTTGCTCCTCTAACCACTTCATCATCGAAAGGCACCGACATCATTCTCAAGTCCTCGTTGGATTTTAGCAACGAAGACGGGGAAAACCTTCAGATAGAAGGTGGGTTCCACTTCTAATCCCCACGAGCCAGCCATGGAAAATGTGGAAACCGCAACTAGTGTTGAAGAAGAGGCTGAAGACGGGGAAAACTTAGTCCCTAGGAGACCAAAGAAGAACCGAGCTACTAGGAAGTGGAAGGCACTAGAATTAGGTCTGTCTGTTTTTAATTCTCTGGCCAAGAGCTTAAGGAAGGACCACCCCAAATGTAAAGATGGGTCAATTGATTTTTCTATCGGCTAGTGTAGTCGCAAGGGCGACCGATGTCGACAAATAAGTACATGTGATCATCATGCCATCATCTGGTATGGGCATATTGAGCCACTGACAGTTGTACGGTCTACTGAGTCAAAGATCGTAGTTGCTTATACTTAAGTAACTTTAATACACTTTGGTCGATTATCGATACCAAATTCTTCATGCTCCAACCCTTGTTGTTTATCAATTAATTTAGTGAGGACCAGGATGCAGGCGCGACACCTTTAGACGAGATAATGCGTGAGTCGTCGCCTGATGGGGGTGCGGAAGCTAGAGAGCATTCATCCGCTTTTGAGAATATCTTCGCTTCAACAAGTCCAGACCCTATTTCCCAACACACATTGGCCGAGGGCTCTTCAAGCCAGATCTACCAACCAACTTGGGGCATCACGAATTCAGACCGCGTGAAAAACCCATGATCCTACCGTGAGTTAATTGATCAAGTTTCCCTCGGGTAATTTTGCTGTTCTCAGGGACTTGAGCCACAATGATTTTGTTGAGGCATACGATGTTGTCGCTACACATCAAGTGGAGTTGGGGGCTGCTTTACGGATGAAATATGAGAAGGGTCCAGAGGCATGACCACACCATCCAAGAGAAGGATGCGAGGCTTAGGAAACTTACGGGCCAGCTTGATTCACTCAGAGCGCCAGAGGCCAATGTAATGGCGCTTGAAGACCAGCTTAAGGATTCTGAGTCCGCGGTTGAAGAGAAAATCAAGCTCCTTGAAGAGTCACAAGCCAAGGCCACACCCCTTACCGAAGAACTTACTGATGACAAGGCCAAGGCCACAACTCTCGAAGCCAACAATAAGGATTTATCTGAACAAATGGCCGCCCTCACTCTTGAACCTGACAGGTTAAAAATTTGGTCAAAGGTGAAGAGTAGATTATACCTGAGTTTGTTGAATATAAGCAAGAGAAGGAGCAGTTTCTTATTGAGAAAGATGTAGAACTTGATGCCCGTTTAGATGCCCTCGCCATTGATTTTGATGAGGAGTTATATCCACACATGCTCAAGGCAATTATTAGGCGCCGTTAGATCATTGGCCACGCACTCCGACTAACAGTTATAAAGTGTGCCCAATCAAAGGAGCTGTGTCAGACCCTTGCCGATGTCGTGTCGGACGGGATAGATATGGGAAAACATGAGGGCTTGGTTGCTAGTTGTTGATCTCAAACTCAGATTTTATATGTTATCTTGTAAGGGTGTATTAGCAAGGATAAATCCAAGCTAATACTAGAGAAACTTTGTTAATGAATTGCAAACCAAATGCTATGCAGAAAATAACACTTAGCACAAGAACATTATGTATAAAAGATTGCAAGCTAAAATATATTGATGAATATACGAACACTCTTTTTCGTGTTAGGGTTTACACAAACCATAAAGCTATGAAAACAAAGTAAAGAAGTGATCTCTAACTTCTAACCTAAGGTATCCTTTTATAGACATAAGGAGCCTTGTACAAGATAACCATTAACTATTCTAGGAAGATATACTATAAATATAAACTAAAACACTCATAAATCTCTTCCATAGTTATCTTCACGGCAAGGGAATCTTCACCTACATTGGGAACTGATCCCACTGTCTTTATTAACTCTTGTAGGGGGAATATTGAACGACATGGGGAACTTTTGTTGGAAATACGTTTTACGTATTTATGAAGGATCGGTCGCTCCAACGATAATTATGTAATGGGCTCGTGATCCATTTAGTTTATGTATAGTCCATATAGCCCACATGTAGGGTGGGCTATATATATATCCCCTCCTAGCATGTTAGGAGGGGTTGTTGATTGTTCATTTCACTTAATCATTATTCTATTTTTACTTTCTCTCTCTAATTTTCCCCTTTTCTCTCCTTTCTCTCTCTACTCCCTCATCTCCTTCTTCATCTTTCTTATATTTAATCCTATTAATCAACCATCCATATACATCAAATCCATCAAATCCTTCATGTAGAATAGGCCAATAATTACGTAGACCTTCATTTGGTATCAAGAGCCAAGGTTTGATTGGTTTATTCTTACTTTTATTTTTTTGATTTTGGTGGGTTTTGATTTAATCATGCTTAAATCATAAAAAGTTTGTATTTTTCATATAAAGTTTGTGTTTTTATGTTTTAAATCATAAAAAGTTTGTATTTTTATTGTTTTTAATCACAAATTTAATCACAAATTTCTATAAAAAGTTTGATTTACTTATTTTATATTAAAATCACAAATTTGTTAATCATCATTTTCCATAAAAAGTTTGTATTTTGTTATTGTTTTTAATCTATCGAGTTTATCAATTTCGAAATTTTTTATCAATTTTAGAATTTTTTTTATTTTATTGTCAAGTTTTTTGGTCCAACTGTTTTTTACTGGGTTTTCTATAATCTGTTTTTTTTATATAACCATTTTTTTTTTTTTTTATATATAATCAGTTTTATCATTTTTTTTTGGGTTGGTCAACTGTCAAACTGTCCAATATCATTTTTCTGTCCAATTCATCGTCTCTCAGTCTCATCTAGTTTCGAACCTGTTTCTACTGATCCTAAAGTTCCGAATCAAACCCAGAAGTTCCGAATCATACTCAAAGTTCCGGACGAAAAAGTTCCAGACGAAAAAGTTCCGGACGAAGAAACTTCCGAACGAAATCTTCCGATTCGAAATCTTCCGATTCGAAATCTTCCGATTCGAAATCTTCCGATTCGAAATCTTCCGAATCAAAATCTTCCGATTCGAAATCTTCCGATTCGGAACTCTTCCGATTCGGAACTCTTCCGATTCGGAACTCTTCCGAACGAAGCATGTCAATTCAAATACAACGGGCAAGTCATCGTCGTCTTTTAAAACGACTCATACCCTCGACATCTCAACCAAAACCTAGACTCACTAGACTCTCGGACGTCACACTAGACTCCCTCGTCTGACTCTCGACACTTGACTCGACAACCAAACCCATCAACACAACCAGACTCGGACTCCCAGACTCGACTCTCACCATCCAGACTCACACACTCCAAAGCAAAGACTCTCGACGGACAACCTCACCAGACTCGGACACCACTCACATCACTCCCCTATCACAACCCACTCGCCACAACCCATCACATCTCTCCACAACTCATCGACCCATCCTCTCGACCCTCACACCCTCAACCCTCACGACTCAACCAAACACAACACCACTCGACCCACAATAAACTCTCGACTAACACTCGTTCTCACCCCCCACCCTCGACTCATCTCATCAAAACAAGACCATCTTTCCCCCACCCCAACCCAGTTCACCTCATCTCGACCCACCCACACCAACAACACTCGACACCCGACAGCAGGACGCGACAGATGAGAGAGGGACTCAACAAATCAAAAATCTAAAAAAAAAAAAAAGAAATTCCCACCTGAGACCCCTGCTCGGATCTTGAAGTCATCTTCTCTCATTGATTACTTCATTTGATTTATGTGGTTCAATTTCTTTGATTGATTTTGTAAATGAGATGGCGATTCATATGATTGTGTGACGATCAGTTTTCATCAGTTTGGTAAGATGGATTAGATTTGATCGGTTTTGGTGTAACAGATTGGGAGCAGATTTTGAGATTGATAGATTAGGTCAGATTAAGGGGGCGGAGATGTTTAGAGTTTTGGAGAAAAAGAGATAAACAAGTTTGGTGTTCTGTGTTTTTTTGGGAGAAGATAAGAGTTTTTTTTTATAATGCATTTTTTAATAGACGGAGTTTACAAAGTTTTGCATTAAGGCCACGTGTGTCTTTTTAGTTTAGACGGAGTTACCAAAGTGAGTAGTATCTTTTTATCTTTTATTATCAGATCTTTTTATTTTTTTTAATTTTCGAAAGTTTTTAATTTTAGAAAGTTTTTATTATTTTTAAAAATTTTCATTTTTGGATATTAACTCTTATTTTTTTTTATATAATCAATTGATATTTTTATTTTTATTCAAATTTTTTAGTTTGGAAAAATTTTGTGCTATTAAGTTATAATCAGGACAAGGTAACGTAACAAAAGTGACGTGATAAAGTGCCAACGTTTATTTTGTTGACGGATTTTTGATCGGGTTTATTTTATCATCGTTTGAGCCGACAACAACTTTTGAGCCGTGTAACGAGCTATATACGAGGATTTTTTTTTTGAGATTTTTTACCGGATTTTTCATTGGTTTTGTCATATTCCGTGAATCTCTGTCTGTACACTTCTTCAAGAACTGCAAAATCACGACAACAACCACAAAATTCAATGGATCTTTTGAAGTCGACATCGAACGAGGGAGAATCGCATAATTTGCAAGACAAAGTTAGTGATAATGGCATCACTTCATTTCAAATGCTTCAGTCTCATCTTGTCACTCTTTCAAGGATTCAAGGAGGGAGCGAATTTGTGACAATCTTTGGTCAAGATCGTCATATTTTCATCGACTCAATTTTCACCACTTTGACCCAACTCGCCGAGCAACTCAACAATGAAAACTTTAATCACTCTGCATCGGCAATTGCATACAAGGCTCTTGTGACACAACTCACGCCTTTCCTCCAATTCAATATCATCAAGTCTGAAAGTTCAATGATTTGCCAATCATTTCTTCGAGATACACATACCGAGCTTCGAGTCTTCCGTGATACAATTCTGAAACTCATGACATCAGTCTCGTCTTCGATTTATGAAAGATCTCGACTTCAGCAAGGGTATGATAATGGAGTGCAAGACTCTTTGATGCAAGAGGAAACTAGTCATTCGGTTGAAAACTTGAAGCCTATAAATGCCAAGAGCACGGAATCAGGAGGACAACATGATACCAGTGGCACGTCAGGAACTGTTCACGAGATCTCTTTTGCTGACACCGTACCCGTTTATGACGAAGAGCCGGCAAACATGGTACAATGTAATGTTGTTTATGATGTATATGCTGATGATATGCCGCATATTGAGCATTCTGAACCTAATTATGACAAACATGGGATGGAAAAGAGTGATAGCAATACCATTTCTGATTCATCCGATGTAAGTCATAATGGGGGAGAGATTGTTCAGAATGCTAAACATCATGATAATTATCCTATAACTGCTTCATTGACTGCTTCTGATTCCAAGATTAAAGAGCTTGAAACGATCGTAGCTCGGCAATCAAAAGATCTTGAGGATGCCAAACTTGAATTTTCTAAGAAAACGGATAAATTTGAAACATACTTTGAAAAACTTGAAAAGTCAAACGTTGTTCTTGAAAGAAAATTAGATCAAAAAGTTTTAGATTCTAAAGCTGAAAAGGAAAATCTTTTGAAACAAATTCAGTTACTAGAGTCTAAATTGGCATCCCAAAATAGAGTGCTCAAAGAGAATGAGACTTTAAAGGCCCAAGTACAGGAAAAGGTTTTTGCTATAGCTGCATTGAAAAACGAGTTAAGGAAAACTAGCGGACCTAGTGTGGACACTAAGCTTGAAAAACCATCAATCTTGGGGAAACCGCCTACAAATCAGTTCGTCAGACAACCTACTGCATTTAGATCCGAGCGACCACAATCCTCGAGACCGCGGTTTGCCTCCCAAGTTGATTTGGGTCATATCTCTAGAACTGTCACTCCACCAACTAGGCCTAATGTGACTAAATCAGTTTTAGCAAGACCTCATCACATGATTGCCCCTAGTTTCTCTAAGAATAGTTCAATGAACACGTCTAGAACTAGTTCAACTGATGTGCGCCATGATTTTGCTCAAAGGGAAGTTATTCAAAAGACACATGTAAGAGATAGCAATGTCCAACCTAGTCAGATGCCTTCTAGATTACCCAACACTGCTAACCGTAGCATGACGTCTCCTAGGAGCATCGATCAATCATCTAGGAACTACTCGGACATTAAATATGCTACTTGTAAAACATGTAGAAAATGTGTCTTTACGGCAAATCATGACTCCTGTATCAAAAAATTGCTTAATGAGGTGAACTCCCGTGCTAGACTTAAATCCCAGTGGGTTGCTAAAATCAAACCCGTTGGCAAAATGTGGCGCCCCACTGGTAGAACTTTCACTCTTGTAGGAAACGAGTGCCCTTTAACTAGGATAGTCTCTGATTCTACGAAGACTACTAGGGAGGAAATTGCAAAGGATGATACATCACTTAAGCCTGAACTTAAGATTTTCTATAAAAGGAAACGTTTGCCAACTAAGACAAGTGAATCATCCCCTCAGGCCACCTCTGACACAAGAAAAGAAAACCGTGAACCCCCACGTACTTCTAAAATAGATATCTCTAACCCATGCAAAAGTAT
Organism: Glebionis coronaria; assembly: GCA_025667525.1. Classification (NCBI taxonomy): domain Eukaryota; kingdom Viridiplantae; phylum Streptophyta; class Magnoliopsida; order Asterales; family Asteraceae; genus Glebionis; species Glebionis coronaria. The sequence goes on along the minus strand of CM046882.1, from coordinate 165,895,778 downwards.
ACAAACTCCTAATGAGAATGCAGGTACCAAAGTTGATGTTCCAAAAGAACGAAGCGGTCCAATCATTGTATACCGTTCAACTAAGGATATTCTCAGAGTTTGGTTGCTGAAGAAGCAGATATCAGAGAAACTAGTATCTCAGGGGATTCATGGTTAAAGCTTACATAGGACTTACAGTCACATAACAGACTGTAACTCGATCTCCAAAGACAGGAAAGTTCATCCCGATGGTAAACTTATCCTAACAACGAGAAATTAATTTTTCTCGGGCATGAGCTTATATAAAAAACATTCCAAGTTTTTAAGCTCATGCACAATGGCTCCTCGTTAAATGACAGACGACGACCCGGACTTCAGAGACAGGGAAGTTTATCCACGCAACGATAACTTACCCTCTTAACAAGAAATTAAGTTTTCTTTGACACGAGCTTACCCTAAAACCATTCAAAGGTTTTAAGCTCATGTATATGGTTTATCATTAAATATCAGATGGTAACCCGTGCATCAAAGAAAGGAAAGTTTATCGCCGATGATAAACTTATCCTAACAACGAGAAATTAAGTTTTCTCGGGCATGAGCTAAAATTAAAAACATTCGAGGTTTTTAAGCTCATGCACAATGACTTAGAGTTAAATGTCAGACTGTAACTCGAACTTAAAATAAAGGAAAGATTATCTTTTATGATAACTTATCCTCTTAACGAGAAATTCACCTTTCTCGGTCATGAGCTTGTATTAAAACATTCGAAGTTTTAAGCTCATAAAGGAAAGTGTATATTTTAACTAAGAGAACTTTTCCTCGTAACGAGAAATTAACCTTTCTCGGTCATGAGCTTTCCGTTAAAACAGTCAAAGTTTTCAAGCTCATGAACACGACTTCTAAGTAAATGTCAGCTTAGGACTCGTTCTTCAGATAAAAGGAAAGTTTATCGCCGATGATAAACTTATCCTTAACAAACGGGAAGTTTACAACTTCTCGGACTTGAGCTCGTTTTATAAGATATTCAACATCTTAAGCTCAAGTAATTGGTTTTCAAAACTTTGAACACAATTTTTTCGAGAATTTCTCAAAAGGTTTTTCTAAATCTTTCAAAATTGTGTGTTCAAAAATGTTTTGATAAAAAGAGCATGTCTTCTGGAATCGATAATATTTACCAACCTAGAAATGTCATTCAATAATGACACGGGGTTGTAAATAAAGTTCGAGCAGAAGTTCAAACTTTTAAAACATGCTCAAAATGGTTTGCTATTATTTCAGATAGCAACCCGCTTTTCATAATCAAGTCAAGCATTTCACCGGAAAGCTTTGACTCAACAACGGGAATTAATTTTCTCGGGGACGTGACGAGGTGACCAACATTCGTGAACAAGAACCATGTGAATCTTTCATATGATGTTCTCCATCATTCAGGTCCTACCTCGTAAATTTTTAATCTTGTGAATTCATTATCATATATGATCTTTGCACGTGATAAATACCTTACACTTGTGTTTAAAAGGTATTTAATTTACGTTTCAGCACACCCTCATTAATTTGAGGGGGAGCTTGTGTAATTTATGAAGATAATTGGACTTGCATTTTTCTTCCCAAATTTTCTTAAAATGCTATTAAATCAAATGATATTAAAAACATCGATTTGGTTAATATTTTTAATATGGGGGAGAAAATGTGATTTAATATGGGATATGATCAATCATAAATGGTTTGACTTAACGTGATAGCTCATCCCGACATGTGCAAAATGTTTTCGGATATCGTAGCATATGTTAAGGGGGAGCAAAATGGATTTGCACTTCAAAATGGATTTCATGGTGACATACACTTACCCAAAACATCTCTATTCACGACGGTGAAGATTGTGGTGACATAAGGATGGTAGGATAGGTTAAAGTCCAATGATTTCTCTAGAACCGGAGGAATCTTCCCAAGGACATTCCATAGCTAGAAATAGTAGTCCTTAGGAAAGATGGAGAAAGATTGTGAACGTAGCTGAATGCCGACCAAGTACTTAAGTTAGCACTGGAACAATCACAACAAGGTGCTAGTCATGACGTATTGGTAAGCATTGAAGGGGTTGAAGAATGAAAAAGAATTGTAAAGATAAAGGGTGTAAAGAAAGAAGCCCTCCTTACAACTTTAGGCAGAAACCGGGTCAATACATATGCTATTGAGATCATTTTTGTTAATGATTCTCGGTATTAAAGAAAGACATCATGGACCCAGTGATGCAATGCACAACCCTTCCCAGCTAACTCAAATATCTCTCAACAGGTATTTGTTTTAATCACACGGAGATCAACACGTTATCTATTGGTTTATTCACTCCGAATAGACTGGTATTGAAAAGGTGGCACTCCTCTCCAGCCTCCGATCACTAAAATCCAAAATGCACGATCGAGTCTAGAGCCATTTGAGATCATCAAATATCTCATTAGGACACACTTTCATATTTCCTTGCTTCTTCACACACTGTGAAAAGTAAGAAAGATCTTAAGAGTCCTACGCAAAATCTTCATGATCTTGCCTGAACATCCGAGTAATACGAAAGTATTTACAATGAAGATGGAAATCCTTCTTGAGCGAATATCAAAAAGCTCATGGTAGGTGACTTGTGCGGTTCCTTATGAATCAAACTTGTGATAACTGGAAAGCAACAGTGGTTTAATTCTTAAATGAATTTAAACTCGTTCCAGGCCTCTTCGCATTATCATATGATCTTGCCAGAACACTCAGAGTGACTCTTTATTGATCACAGTGACGAGTGGAAATCCTTCTAGTGTTAACATCAAACAGCACTTGGTAGGTAACTTGCATGATTCTATATGAATCAAGCTAGTGACAACTGGAAAGCAACGATGGTGCGGTTCTTAATTGAACTTCACTTGTTCCAGGAACATGAATTGACGGCTTCAAATCATGCGGATAATATTATCCAAATGATTCACTCTTTACGTTCGTAGTCAACTTTGGACGGTCGAGTAAAGAGAACGGGTTTACCCGCGAAATCTTGTCAAGGAGGTTCTTTATTGAAACTACCTGCCACAAGTACGATATTTAATATCGTCCAACGGTCTTCACCGACCGGAGGTAAAATGCTACCGAATTAGAATGAAATGTTCAAGGCCATTTCATCCGTGTATATTGTTTTGTTGCTAACTGTCTTATGCAGCGTAACAAGAAGGTGGCATTGCGGTGTACAATCCAGAAGAAGTCGTCACCACATGCTTATACTACATACAATTAGCACTTCAACAAATTCAAGAAAGCCTGAAGGTCAAGTCTTCCGCTGTATCAAACTCTGAAGCTTTCAAGAATTTAAAAGTATAAGTATGTGGAACATGAAGTCACAAAGAGGCAAATATCACAAGTGAAGAATGCACAAGGTCAAGGCAAGGAAACATGCTCAAGACTAAAGTCAAAGATCACATCAAGCATATTCACAAGAACAAGATCGAAGACTCAAGCATAGATGCTAGGTTTAAGATTTTGTAAAAAGATGTGACCTCCCTTAGGGAGAGATATTGTTGGAAATACGTTTTTCCCAATAAAGTCTCGGTCACATCTTAGTTAGCATAGATCACGAGTTATAGACTATTTAGAACTTTGTTTCTTGGAGCGACCTCCCTTAGGGGGAGATTGTTGGAAATACGTTTTACGTATTTATGAAGGATCGGTCGCTCCAACGATAATTATGTAATGGGCTCGTGATCCATTTAGTTTATGTATAGTCCATATAGCCCACATGTAGGGTGGGCTATATATATATCCCCTCCTAGCATGTTAGGAGGGGTTGTTGATTGTTCATTTCACTTAATCATTATTCCATTTTTACTTTCTCTCTCTAATTTTCCCCTTTTCTCTCCTTTCTCTCTCTACTCCCTCATATCCTTCTTCATCTTTCTTATATTTAATCCTATTAATCAACCATCCATATACATCAAATCCATCAAATCCTTCATGTAGAATAGGCCAATAATTACGTAGACCTTCAACTTTGCACAACTAGCAGGGGGAATGACTTAGAATTTTATTCCCAACACTAGTATGAAGCATGCTAAGGTGGGGCTTGATTTGGTTGCACATGAGTTTACAAACCCGATGCCGCCGACATGCTTAACTCCTCCACGGGTGCCTTAAAATACCCCTTGGTGGGTGAATTGGAAAAGTTAAAGGACGCTCTACTAGACCATCTTATGATTGCCTTACACTTAAAGGGCGACTTTGGAGAAAAGGATGTGACTCAATGGTTCCAGAGGCTACAACCAAGCATCCGGTAGATAATAATTCCTATCTACTCAGAGAATCCATTCGTGCGAGATCCTTGGGCATTAAAAGACGAGGTACCATTAGAAAAGGCACTTTCCGCAACAAGGCGTGTGCTAAGAGCAAGAAAGAGAACCGCATTTTATGCCGGATTCCTATAGCGGGATCTTCTCACCTTCCACGTCCAATGGAGGTCTTGTGTCTGCTCCAACGCGATCTTGACTGGCGCTTGTGTTGCTTGAAGTTACGCCTTCTGCTTCCGACCCTTCTGGTTCAACAGTTTAAAGACTTGAACGTGCATCGTCTGTTCCACCGTACTTACCAAGGTCACACCGCATGTAGGGTGTTTGTATTACTTGTTTTCTAAACTTAATCTTTTGAACAATGTAATTTATTTATTCATACCGGATGTGGTAGTTTAGAACAAAGGTATGTAAGTTGATATTTTGTTGGATGTCCGCAACATGTAACTTAGCATCTATTGTATATATTTATGTCGCATGGTATCCGTGTCTTAGTATCACTTAGATATATTTAGTTAAACATTTATGCGGTATATCTTTTTATAATCATTCACTTGTTGTGTGATTAATGATTATTTATAACCAACGTCTCTGATATAAAGTGTTTAACAGGGATTCATGATCCACGGCCGCTGGGGTTGTACCCCCTCTTACGTGACAAGCTAATTAGTAGGTTTGCTTAGCCTATTCAGTCATCCATATATGAGTACATGTACACCCATGGACAAATAATATTGACAATTAAATAAGGAAATTGAGACAATAAATAAATAAAGAAAGGGCCGTGGATCTAGCTAGGAACCCGCGACATTTTATTAATACTTGCAAGAATTTAAAAGAAAACAAAAAGACTTGGACATTTATTAGGGTGTTGACTACAACATAAGGGCGTCCATGTGTGGGCCACAACCCTAAAGATAACACGTCTTGAGGCTGCATATGTTCCATGTCCGAGGCAGGTCACACCCGTCCATACTGCGTAACTTGTACACACATTGACCTAAAACCGGTCCTTCCCACTTTTGTCTGAGCTTTCCTTCGTCTTCCTTATGACTTGCTTTGTTAGCACGATAAATGAAGTCACCCGTATGACACCTCCAAATAGACATGCAGTGGAATGAACTTAGGTGTCACGTCGTGGATCACATAACAAATGGCATACAAAGCATAGATCATAAATATATGTCCTTTAAATAAAACATTACAAATATTGTCTCATGAAGCTATTACAAGTAGTTGAAATGGTGAATATTAGTTTGTTACAATTATCCTAGTGAAAACAAATCCCCTAATCATTATTATGCTCCTAAATGATGCTCAGTCCATGCACAATTTGTCCGGCTTAGTTACATGAGAAAAACATGCTTAAAAGGTCAACATAAAGTTGGTGAATCCATAGGTTTAGCAAAAATCATTGTTCAGGATCGCAAAATGTCCTACGTAGTAATGCACAAAGCAAAAACTAAAAGTAATTACATTTTCCTATTGCACGTGAATTAACGCTAGACCGTAGGTGTCCACAACAAATGGGGATCACCCAAAGCACGCCCTCAAAATATCCGACATGGATTATGTTTGTTGTCCTAGCCTAGACACAGTGAGCGCTACTCACCCAAAACGAGATTTTCAGTCCCAATAGATCTATTTATAGCATTCGTGATATCACACAAATAACGGTTCACAGTCCGGGGTCACGGTATCTAACAATAGGCAAAATGTAATCATAAATATACTCATGTTCTCTTTGCTTCCTTTTAAATATGTACTACATGCTTTCTCCCTAAAGTTGTACAAATCGTTTAATAAAGTCAAAATGTGGGGCTATGAACTCACCTGAATAATAGTGCTCAGGAATAGTCAAAGTATCCAAGTCAGAATACACATGATAGGTCAAATACCTAAGTAAATGAATAGGTCTCAGTTTATGCATATATAAATATATTCGTTTCACTTAATTGCTCTTACGTTCTCGTTCACTTTGAATAAATTATAAGTATCATTCAATATACTGCTATCTCTTATTTTATGTATATTGTTATGACTAAAGTAAGGACACACTTGGTTTATTGAAATAAAATAAATTTGTACCCTCGATGGCTATTAGGAAATGATATATATAATTTTATTGGCCGCATTTTATTTAAATAAAACGTATTCAATTAACTTAATACTTTATTAAATTTCAATACTAACCCTTAAGTTCCAATTCGTGCAAAAACAACCCTTGTAGTTTTAATATATAATATTTACAGTTTCAATCCTCATAGATTTGAATAGTAAACTTCTAGTGCTTTAACTTTAGTAACATGCCACTTTTAGCTCTTGTATTTTAGTAACTTGTTAAATAAGTTCTCATTGTTCACACTGTTAATGCAAGCAATGCCTAAAAACATTATTAGTGTTAACTAATCTTTCTTAGTTTTGATCACGAAAAGTTATAAAGACATTTATCGTCAAAGACAACCGAAAGACGAATTATTCAACAAACACTATCATCAAAGTAATAATCATTTAAGTTTTACACAAACATATCTTAATCATGTTTAGTGATCATAGAAAGTGATTAACCTTAAAATTCACATTTTTACAAATGTGACAAACGATTTTAATAAACTTTATTTTTAAGAAAATGTTTTATTAAAATGGAAATTGAAAATTTAAACATATTCCAAATGCCATATGAATATCATTTGAAGGTAAAATCTACCTTAGATAACATTTCCCCACTAAAAGACAAAAAGGAGCGTAGTCTACTTTGGGCGATTCTCAAAATAGCTATGCGGTTCGTTATCAATAATGAACCACCCACTAATTAAAGAACCACGCCCAAAGAGCCGTTGGTTTTTGTCTCCTATAAATAGTGGATCAAATCTTCATTTTCCAAGAACCTTTTTGGAAAATCTTTCTGCCTCTTATCTTCTTTTTGTATCCTAATCATTAGTAAATGATCACTTAATGTGTTAAATATGTTTACTTATGATTATCCTCTTGATCCCCTTCTTTACTTGTCAAAAAAGAAGATCACTAACACATTTGGGATGTGATTAAAGATGATGCCTTGATGAAGATTATCGTTTCTTAGATCTAGTCATGTTCATCATTTTGTTTAGTTGAGTCTTGTGTAGATTCGATGTATTTGTGTATACTTGGATTAGTGTTGTGTTAATCCAATCTATTTGTGAATACTTGGATTAGTCTTGTGTAAATCCATTGTATATGCGTATACTTAGATTTGTCTTGTGTGGATCCAAGTTACATGTGTATACTTGCATATGTCTTATTGAGTTGTAATAAGTATTGTGTGTTACTTCTCACTAAACTACAAAGTGATGTGTGTATGTGTCTTGTGTGTTCTCACTTAACTTCAAAGTGAAGAGTTGTGAATATTGGTTCTAGCTTTGGATTAGAACTCGACATCTAGCCTTGTGTCAGAAAAAAAGATGGGCGACAAAGATTGGTTCTAGCTTTGGATTAGAACTCGACATCTAGCATTGTGCCGGAAAATGGTGAAGTAGGCGACGTGTGTAGATTGGTCCTAGCTAAGATTAGGTCTCGACATTTAGCTTATTATCGAAAAATAATGTAAGCGATGTTGTAAGGTTTTCTCCACCAAGAAGGGAGCTTGTGGATATAGTAGAAATCTCGAGTAAGGTGTACTCGAGGAGTGGGATAGGAACGAAGAGAGAGCTTTGTTGCCGAACCACTATAAATCTTGGTATCGTACCTTAGGTTTTTTCGTTCCTTACTCTTTACTTATGCTTTCATTCTCTCATTACATATTCATTGTCACTAGATGTGACATCCGTCAAATTTTTTCATCTTTATTTCTTCATATAGTGATTTAACGTGAGTTTTGAACTTGTTGGATTTAACGAATTGGGAAGTTATATCATATTTATGAAGTACCCTAATTATTTACCAATGTGGTGTCGATGTAAGTGTATTGCTTGTTTTGCTTTGCGGACAAAGCCCTCTTTAGGGAGAGCGAATGTAACAACTCGAGTTTACGCGTCTATTATATTATGAATGAAACGTGCGCGTTATTAAACGTTTTATGCATTAACCGTTGTGCCAATTAGGATTTTTTGCTGAACCCCTCGAGAATACGCATAACCATCTTTGATTAAGTCGTGTGTCGAAATTTATAATATTGTTCATGTTATGTTCTCGCGTTTAAAACTATGATATTTGATGAACCCCGCTGGGCCGAATGTTACAGCTTATACAAAAAGCAAATTGGTAAACTTTTATTTATCTTTTTCAAAACTTGGTCAACAATAGTCAAACATTCAGACCTGGGAACTAAATACTTTGTTTATACAATCCACTAACCACAAGAGTCCAACACACATGCCTAGTTTACCCAAAATGGGTACATCACAAGACCTCCATTTCCAGATTTAGACTAAACCTAAGCAAATATTACAAGTTTAAATACTATCCAAATGTTCACAGTCCAAACACAACACCAAACACATTCACAGTCCAAATATTACAAGTGTTCATACTAAGCAATTTTAACTACAAATTCTGGGTAAAAGTATAGAGAGTAGTGTCAAGCCGACCCATCTTCTTCTCGTCCGAACCTGCAAGCCGAAACGAAAACCTCGTCGTGAGTCTTTTAACCACCTTCTTTTATTTTCCTGCATACGTCTTAGTTGTGCTCGTCGAATCATAAAACTAACCTGCGAAAATAAAACAAATGGATTAGTCTTTTGTTATGGTTCGGTTTAAACAAAAATATAGGGATAAAGGATAGCAATATTAACTTGGACTTTGACCCACAAACCACAACCCCCATTGTTTCTACCATGACCAAACCGAGACCCCCTTTATAATTTTTTTACATTGTTTCTGCCATGACCAAACCATGACCATACCGAGACCCCCATTGTTTCTGCCGAAGCTTTAATTACTCAAAATTTACCATAACATAAGATTTACACAATTCTTTTTTACAGAAACATCTCTAAACCCCCATTGAACCCGCGGGTATAAAAACCCCTCATTATTTCGAAACCCTAATATTGTAAATCATTTTATTTATGAAATTAACACAATTTATTTCCCAAAAAATTATTCAATTATAAATATCAACCGAGTATAAAAACCCCCAAATTTATATAAACCCTAATTTTAATATATTGATTTAAACTCTAATTAGACCTAATCTAAATATGAATTGACTAGTTAATTTAATTAAAACCAAAATATGAACAAACCCCCAATTTGACCGAAACCCTAATTTTACAAATCGGACTATATGATGAAATTGATAAGTTTTTATGTTAGAAAACACTGATTAATTATTATTAAACATTAGGTTTACCAAAACCCCTAATTATTCAAAACCCTAATTTTCGAAAACTCATTTTATTCAATAATTAACATTAATAGACTTATGAAAACATTATTTAATTGTAATGAAACCCTAGATTTGGAAAACCCCCAATTATTTTCGAAAACCCTAATTTGATTTTATTGAATTCGAGAATCCCTTGTTCACAGCTTTATAATACAAACGATTTTGAACCCATAAATTCTTTTATGTTCGAAAATATGAAACGAAAAATCAGTGAACCATTTAATTAGAAGGAAAAAGAATTAGAACTCATCTTTTGGTGATGAAACTATCATCGGATCTCCTGGGGAAAACATCTCGAATCGAATTTGATTTGATGTGGGGATGAAACCCCACATCCCACGCATGATTGTTCACCTCAAGCCTTCATAATATTGATGTTATTAATCTGAGAAACCATTTTAGCCATAGGAGATGTATTAGATCCGAGTTTCTAGAGAAAGAAAGAAAAGGGGACGGTTGGGAGTGTTTTCGAGAGAGAGAGAGATGATGTCTGAGAGTTTTGGGGAAAATAAAAGGGTTATAACCCCTTTTCCTTGTTTGTGTCGCCCATTGGGCCGGGTTGGGTAAAAAGGTCAATGGACCGAACCTTGGGTGGGTTAAGTTGAGGATATTGTTGGGCCATTTGTTTGTGTTGGGTTATTTAAGGCCCAAACCGAATTTTATTAACTTAAGGGTAATATTTAGCCCATAAACCTCATTTGTTAAATAACCGATTTTTAAGTGTCGTGTTTTCCGTAAACGAAAAGTACCGTCAAGCGCAACTAGGATGTTATGTTTTTACTAGTATAAATTTAAATGTCGTAACACGATTCTTATATTCAATTAGGTCGCGGGTAGCGAAACCGTATTCTCGAGCTACATTCATAGTTCTATTACTTTGCTGATTTCACGAGGTGAGTTTATAGCCCCACGTTTAACTGCTTTTACTGCTTTTTGGGGTGAGACATTGCTTGATTTAACGTATGAACACAAGTGCATTTACTAATTTATATACTAGTCTAAGTCCCACTAAAAACCCAGTTGCTTTGGCCCGTGAATCGTGAACCGTTAATTACTTTGTGTAAGCGCGAATGTTATGGATAGATCTATCGGGGTTGACGCCCCTGTCTGTCTTGGTTCAACAAGGGACAAGCGGGCACAGTTTCATTTGAGTCTGAGATAGGATGTCGTGTGTTTAGGCATCCAGTTGGGCTACATTTATATGATTATACTACCGGTGTTGTTAACGCTTCGGTGTCACGAGCTTAGACTGTAATAAATGCTTTTATGATGACTTTGTATTTGTTATATTGTCATCACTTTTGGGAAAATCTTGTGGTTCATTAAACATTTCAAATTAACTAAACCTATGAACTCACCAACTTTATGTTGACGCTTTAGCAATGTTTTTCTCAGGTATTAAGAAGGAAGATGCTAAGTGAGGTCTCATGCATTGACGTTATTTCTATTGAAACAAGGATCATTTGTATTATTTGGAAACTATGTTTTGTAACTGTGACCAGTTTTATGCTTCCGCACTATGTTAAAACTATTTATTTTATCAATTACAAGTGATCTATTTTCCGAACGTCTAATTTAGAGGTCGTTCTTTGTAACTGTGTGTATAATAATCATGACGTCACCACTCCCTTGTTGCCATTATACTCTGATATTTTGGGAGTGTAACAGATTGGTATCAGAGCCATGGTTATAGAGAACTAGGTTGCATTTAGTAACTCTAGACTATAACTGCTATGTGTTTAATCGATTATCATACGAATTGTAAGTATTAAGTATATATATATACATGGATATATATATAAGTAATAAATGGGATACATGTGATTTAACAATTACGAGGTATATTTACATGGGTTACATGTGCAACAACAAAATCTGAATTATGTTATATGGGATACATGTGGGTTGAACAATGATTGCTATATGTTATGTCAATGTCCCTTTCACGGACTAATTATATGAGATATTTACACACATCTATTCTGTTTATGTTACAGCGATGTCTTCTTCTGATGAGTCCACGTCTACAGGAGCATACTACAACCGCAGTTCATAGTCGACTATCAGTTCATCGGTAGGATTACCTAGAGGATCACCATCAGGATATCCGTGGTACCGGATGGCTTCAGATGATGAGACTGAGAGAGAGACTGAGGAGGTTTACCGTTCACCGATCCATATCCCTGATGCATCAGCAGATGACGTACTTAGCCTAGAAGGCGGAGGAGAGGACGACCTAGCCGCTGATGTGGTGCAGTCACCAGGACAGGAATCAGTCACTAAGGATGAGTCGATGGAGGAAACAGAGGATGATGATATGGAGTTCACCGATGGAGAAGGTGAACCCATGGAGGTCACTGACACTAAGGACCCCCCTGCTACATATGCTGCTACTCCTGAGGTTTCCATCGCACACATCTCCTCGTCTTCGTCTGAAGACGAAGGGGAAAGGACAGATATCCCTACTCCAGCACCTGGTACTCTGCCTTTCTACTATGTTAGCGACGTCTTCGGGGGAGAGCTGCCCGACCACCACCTTCACCTTACCGACCCCTCATACCCTTCTCTGCCACTGACAGGCATGCAGCCCGCACACCTGCCAGTCCTGCCCCAGAGGCATCACTACCACCACCACCAGAGATTGTACCTGCTGTGTATCAGGAGATGCTTGCTGATGTTGGCATCTCTACTGGGCCGAGAGCTGCGACCCCTCTTCCTAGGAGAGCTACATCGACAGTTGTGATGCTTGGAGCAGCAGATGGATGTGTGACGACCCGTTTAAACAGGTTGGAGGATGCTGTGGAGACTTTGGGTGAGGAGTATAATGAGGTGCAGGATAAGCTGGAGGCACTGACGAAGAAGAGTCCAGTTAGGGATGAGACGGTATTGACGGTTTGTGTGACCCGTCTACGAGGACAGCTCCATGCTGTTCTCGACCAGATGGATACCATGCCGAATGCTCGTCTTGAGGAGATCGAGAGCCTGATGACCCGTTGGGGAGTAGAGCCAATGGGTGAGACAGGTGGACTAGAGGCACCTGTGGTGGACCCTATTGCTGACTTGGATAAGAGGTTTAGGGCCGCTTGTTATGATACCGATGTCAGACTTAGGGATTCCCAGGCTCGTGAGATCGTGGTCGAGAGGAGGTTGGCAGAGTTGGAGAGAGAGCTTCACCAGTGCCGTGAGGGCACTAGTTAGACTTATCGTGTACGGTTGACTTATTGTTGTACGACCACTAAGCTTTGAGGTTTATCTCAGCTAGTTGGCATTTTCTTTTTCTTTATTATGTATGACGAATTATGATGTATTACAAAACATTTCTATGAATGACATTATGTTATTTGGGTTACAAAAATTATGAGATCATTATATATTGTTTATTATACCATGGAGCATTTCATAATTGTATTGTGCGTGCCATGCATGTTATGACTGGCAAAACTCATTGTCTTATTACCTTTTTAGATTATGGCGCCAGTTAGAAGATCTGAGACACAGAATCCACCAGCTGCTACCGGTGGTATTGACCCCGTCATGCTCAGCCAAATGATCGCGGAACGGGTGGCTGAGGCACTCGCAGCAGCCGGAGCGAATCGTACAGCAAGCACGCAAGAGGAGACAAACCAAGGAGCTACTATTGCCATTGCACGGACCTGTACCTACAAGGAATTTCGTGCGGTTACGCAAGTAAGTTTCCGCGGTACTGAAGGAGCAGTAGGTTTGACCAGATGGTTTGAGAAGCTGGAATCCCAATTTGGGATTAGCAATGTTGCTGAAGCTGATAAGGTAAAGTTTGCGTCAAGCACATTAGTGGATGGTGCTTTGACTTGGTGGAACGTCTATGCTCGTGCAGTGACCATTGATGTTGCCCAAGCGACGCCCTGGAGTGAGTTCAAAGCTATGTTTGTTAGGAAATATTGCCCACGAAATGAAGTCAAGCAGATGGAGGTTGAGCTATAGAACTTGAAGGTCAAGGGTACCGCTCTTACTGCTTACAATCAGCGCTTTCAAGAGCTGATCTTGTTATGTCCCGAAATGGTGCCCAACGACGACCGATTGTTGGAGCGATACATTGAAGGATTACCTTTGAGCATCAAGGGGAATGTGACTTCATCAAAGCCAACTGATTTGCATGAGGCAATCGATATGGCTCAATGTTTGATGTACCAAGTGGTACAAGAGTTGGGAGAAAATACAGGAGACAAGAGAAAGTGGTCTGGCAATCACTACAACAACAATACCAACAATAGCAACAACAGCAACAACACCAACAACCATAGTCAGAACAAGCGACAAGAAGTAGCAAGGGTGTTTACTGCTGGGCAAGGTAATACTGGAAATTATGCTGGAAGGCTTCCTTTCTGTGGAAAGTGTGGCCGACACCACGAGGGAGCATGTCCCCCTACATGCTACAACTGTGGAAAGGCTGGACATAAGGCAAAGGAATGTCGAGTACCACCCCGTCCTGCTAACCAAAGAGGACCGGGAACACAGGGTGGCCAAGGAGCAAATGTCACTTGCTTTGGATGTGGAGAGAAAGGTCACTACAAGAATAAGTGTCCAAGCAGTGGGAACCAAGGTCGTGGTAATCAGATTCGAGGCAACCAGAATCACAACCATGGGAACCAAAAGCAGAACCAAGGGAACCTGGGAGGAAATAACTGAGCCACAACTAGTACTCCTGGAGGATTCATGGCACCTAGCAAAGTGTATCATCTGTGTGCTGAGGCTGCAGTGCAGGACAACAATGTTGTGACTGGTACGTTTCTAGTCAATAACAACTATGCTTCAGTACTATTTGATTCTGGTGTGGATAGGAGTTTTGTGTCATCTGTATTTAGTGAACGCCTAAATATTACCCCTACTACGTTAGATGTTAAGTATAATGTAGAACTAGCCGATGGGAAGTCAGTAACCACCGATAATATTCTAAAAGGATGTAGTATAAGGTTACAAGATCGTTCGTTCAGTATCGACTTACTCCCCATAGAATTGGGAAGTTTTGATGTCATCATTGGAATGGATTGGATGTCGAAGCATCACACGGAAATTGTATGTCATGAGAAGTGCGTCCGTGTTCCTTATGGAAACGATGTACTAATCATACAAGGAGAAAAAAGTGGAGTGAAGAATGGATCAAGACTGGAAGTCATCTCATGTATTAGAACCCAAAGATACATTGAGAAGGGATGTCCAGTGTTCTTGGTTCAAGTAACGCGAAAGGAGGAATAAGAAGATCATGAGAAGAAAGTTGAAGATGTACCGATCGTTAGGGATTTTCCAGATGTATTCCCAGAAGACTTACCGGGATTACCACCAACACGACAAGTGGAGTTTCACATAGAGCTTACACCAGGAGCCGCGCCTGTTTCTAGAGCCCCATACCGCTTAGCACCAGCCGAGATGACAGAGTTAGCTGAACAACTAAAGGAACTTTCTGGCAAAGGTTTCATTAGGCCGAGTTCCTCACCTTGGGGAGCACCGGTCCTATTTGTCAAAAAGAAAGATGGATCCTATAGGATGTGTATTGATTACCGAGAGTTGAATAAGCTGACGATAAAGAACCGCTACCCATTGCCGAGAATTGACGATCTTTTCGACCAACTACATGGATCTAGCATATACTCGAAGATTGATTTAAGGTCAGGATATCATCAGCTAAGGGTTAGAGAAGAAGACGTCCACAAGACGGCTTTTAGAACCCGGTACGGACACTACGAGTTCCAAGTTATGCCTTTTGGTTTGACAAACGCACCCGCGGTATTCATGGATCTCATGAACCGAGTTTGCAAACCATACTTGGACAAGTTTGTGATTGTATTTATCGATGATATTCTCATCTACTCTCGTAATGAAGAAGAACACAAAGAACATTTGAAGACCATACTAGAGTTGCTGAGGAAGGAGAAGTTATATGCAAAGTTTTCCAAATGTGAGTTTTGGATAAACACGGTACAATTCCTTGGGCATGTAATCGATAGCAGTGGTATTCACGTTGATCCTGCTAAGATCGAGGCCGTGAAAGATTGGGCGACTCCAACAACACCCACGGAGATCCACCAATTTTTAGGTCTTGCTGGTTATTATAGGAGATTCATTGAAGGTTTCTCCAAGATAGCTAAACCAATGACGGAGTTAACTCAAAAGGACAAGAAGTTTGAGTGGAAAGAGGATCAAGATTTGGCATTCCAGACATTGAAGCAGATGTTGTGTGAAGCACCTATACTAGCCCTACCCGAGGGTAATGAAGACTTTGTGGTGTATTGTGATGCATCCATAAAAAGGGTTAGGTACGGTATTGATGCAAAGGACTAAGGTCATTGCTTACGCGTCAAGACAACTAAAAGTGCACGAGAAGAACTACACAACTCATGATCTAGAGTTAGGAGCAGTGGTGTTTGCCCTGAAGATTTGGAGACACTACCTTTATGGCACAAATTGTGTTGTATTCACTGATCATAAGAGTCTACAACACATTTTGAATCAAAAAGAACTCAACATGAGACAATGACGTTGGCTAGAGTTGCTCAGTGATTACGATTGCGAGATCCGTTATCATCCGGGCAAGGCAAATGTCATCGCTGACGCTTTGAGTCGAAAGGAGAGGGTCCTTAGGGTGAAAGCCTTGGTGATGACCATTGACTTAGACCTTCCATCCTTAATTCTCAAGGCTCAGAAGGAGGCAGTCGAGGAAGAAATTTTCAAGACTGAAGATGTTGAAGGCATGATAAAGAAGTAGAAGCTCGCTCGGATGGGACATTATGCCTTGATAATAGGAGCTGGTTACCGTGCCATGGTGACCTACGACCTTTGATTATGCATGAGTCGCATAAGTCAAAATACTCCATACATCCGGGATCTGACAAAATGTATCATGATCTTAAGATGTTGTATTGGTGGCCGAACATAAAGGCGGACATTGCTACATATGTTAGCAAGTGCTTGACTTGTGCCAAGGTCAAGGCTGAACACATGAAACCATCAGGATTATTGGTCCAACCTGAACTGCCAGAATGGAAGTGGGAAAGGATCACGATGGATTTCATTACAAAGCTACCTAAAACTTCAGCTGGATTTGACACTATTTGGGTAATCGTCGACCGACTCACCAAATCGGCTCATTTCATACCAATCAAGGAGACTGACGGGATGGATAAGTTAGCAAGAACATACTTGGAGGAAGTAGTCACGAGGCATTGTGTGCCTGTGTCTATAATCTCTGACCGAGATAGCCGATTTACTTCATAGTTTTGGAAGTCGCTGCAGAAGGCATTGGGAACGCAGTTGGATATGAGCACTGCATATCATCCCCAAACTGACGGTCAAAGTGAAAGGACCATTCAAACCTTAGAAGATATGCTGAGAGCTTGTGTGATCGACTTTGGAAATAGATGGGATAGGCACCTACCTCTGGTGGAGTTCTCATACAACAATAGTTATCACACTAGCATTAAGGCAGCACCGTTCGAAGCATTGTATGGAAGAAAGTGTCGATCACCCGTGTGTTGGGCAGAGGTTGGTGAGGCCTAACTCACTGGACCCGAGATCATACATGAGACTACTGAGAAGATCTTTAAGATCAAGAGCCGTATGCAAGCCGCAAGAGATCGACAAAAGAGCTACGCTGACATGAGACGCAAACCCCTTGAGTTTGAGGTTGGCGATAGAGTCATGTTGAAGGTCTCACCTTGGAAGGGTGTGATTCGCTTTGGAAAGCGTGGAAAGTTGAATCCTCGTTACATTGGACCATTCAAGATCATAGAAAGGATTGGCCCCGTAGCCTATCGTTTGGAGTTACCTCAAGAACTTAGCCGAGTGCATAACATGTTCCACATTTGCAGTCTGAAGAAATGCTTAGCCGACGAGACACTCGTTATTCCGTTAGAAGAGATTCAACTCGACGACAAACTCAACTTCGTAGAAGAACCGGTGGAGGTCATGGACCGTCAGGTCAAACAGCTCAAGCAAAGTCGTATACCTATTGTAAAGATCCGTTGGAATGCACGTAGAGGTCCAGAATACACATGGGAACGTGAAGATCAATTCAAGAGCAAGTATCCTCATCTTTTTGCTAATCACCCTACTACAACGTCTTGATGTCGTGACGAAATCTCTAAAACATGGGAATACTATGACATCCGTCAAATTTTTTCATCTTTATTTCTTCATATAGTGATTTAACGTGAGTTTTGAACTTGTTGGATTTAACGAATTGGGAAGTTATATCATATTTATGAAGTACCCTAATTATTTACCAATGTGGTGTCGATGTAAGTGTATTGCTTGTTTTGCTTTGCGGACAAAGCCCTCTTTAGGGAGAGCGAATGTAACAACTCAAGTTTACGCGTCTATTATATTATGAATGAAACGTGCGCGTTATTAAACGTTTTATGCATTAACCGTTGTGCCAATTAGGATTGTTTGCTGAACCCCTCGAGAATACGCATAACCATCTTTGATTAAGTCGTGTGTCTAATTTTATCATATTGTTCATGTTATGTTCTCGCGTTTAAAACTATGATATTTGATGAACCCCGCTGGGCCGAATGTTACAGCTTATACAAAAAGCAAATTGGTAAACTTTTATTTATCTTTTTCAAAACTTGGTCAACAATAGTCAAACAGTCAGACCTCGGAACTAAATACTTTGTTTATACAATCCACTAACCACAAGAGTCCAGCACACATGCCTAGTTTACCCAAAATGGGTACATCACAAGACCTCCATTTCCAGATTTAGACTAACCCTAAGCAAATATTACAAGGTTAAATACTATCCAAATGTTCACAGTCCAAACACAACACCAAACACATTCACAGTCCAAATATTACAAGTGTTCCTACTGAGCAATTTTAACTACAAATTCTGGGTAAAAGTATAGAGAGTAGTGTCAAGCCGACCCATCTTCTTCTCGTCCGAACCTGCAAGCCGAAACGAAAACCTCGTCGTGAGTCTTTTAACCACCTTCTTTTATTTTCCTGCATACGTCTTAGTTGTGCTCGTCGAATCATAAAACTAACCTGCGAAAATATAACAAATGGATTAGTCTTTTATTACGGTTCGGTTTAAACAAAAATATAGGGATACAGGATAGCAATATTAACTTGGACTTTGACCCACAAACCACAACCCCCATTGTTTCTGCCATGACCAAACCGAGACCCCTTTACAATTTTTTTTACATTGTTTCTGCCATGACCAAACCATGACCAAACCGAGACCCCATTGTTTCTGCCGAAGCTTTAATTACTCAAAATTTACCATAACATAAGATTTACACAATTCTTTTTTACAGAAACATCTCTAAACCCCCATTGAACCCGCGGGTATAAAAACCCCTCATTATTTCGAAACCCTAATGTTGTAAATCATTTTATTTATGAAATTAACACAATTTATTTCGCAAAAACATTATTCAATTATAAATATCAACCGAGTATAAAAACCCCCAAATTTATATAAACCCTAATTTTAATATATTGATTTAAACTCTAATTAGACCTAATCTAAATACGGATTGACTAGTTAATTTAATTAAAACCAAAATATGAACAAACCCCCAATTTGACCGAAACCCTAATTTTACAAATCGGACTATATGATGAAATTGATAAGTTTTTATGTTAGAAAACACTGATTAATTATTATTAAACATTAGATTTACCAAAACCCCTAATTATTCAAAACCCTAATTTTCGAAAACTCATTTTATTCAATAATTAACATTAATAGACTTATGAAAACATTATTTAATTGTAATGAAACCCTAGATTTGGAAAACCCCCAATTATTTTCGAAAACCCTAATTTGATTTTATTGAATTCGAGAATCCCTTGTTCACAGCTTTATAATACAAACGATTTTGAACCCATAAATTCTTTTATGTTCGAAAATATGAAACGAAAAATCAGTGAACCATTTAATTAGAAGGAAAAAGAATTAGAACTCATCTTTTGGTGATGAAACTATCATCGAATCTCCTGGGAAAAACATCTCGAATCGAATTTGATTTGATGTGGGGATGAAACCCCACATCCCACGCATGATTGTTCACCTCAAGCCTTCATAATATTGATGTTATTAATCTGAGAAACCATTTTAGCCATGGGAGATGTATTAGATCCGAGTTTCTAGAGAAAGAAAGAAAAGGGGACGGTTGGGAGTGTTTTCGAGAGAGAGAGAGATGATGTCTGAGAGTTTTGGGGAAAATAAAAGGGTTATAACCCCTTTTCCTTGTTTGTGTCGCCCATTGGGCCGGGTTGGGTAAAAAGGTCAATGGACCGAACCTTGGGTGGGTTAAGTTGAGGATATTGTTGGGCCATTTTTTTGTGTTGGGTTATTTAAGGCCCAAACCGAATTTTATTAACTTAAGGGTAATATTTAGCCCATAAACCTCATTTGTTAAATACCCGATTTTTAAGTGTCGTGTTTTCCGTAAACGAAAAGTACCGTCAAGCACAACTAGGATGTTATGTTTTTACTAGTATAAATTTAAATGTCGTAACACGATTCTTATATTCAATTAGGTCGCGGGTAGCGAAACCGTATTCTCGAGCTACATTCATAGTTCTATTACTTTGCTGATTTCACGAGGTGAGTTTATAGCCCCACGTTTAACTGCTTTTACTGCTTTTTAGGGTGAGACATTGCTTGATTTAACGTATGAACACAAGTGCATTTACTAATTTATATACTAGTCTAAGTCCCACTAAAAACCCAGTTGCTTTGGCCCGTGAATCGTGAACCGTTAATTACTTTGTGTAAGCACGAATGTTATGGATAGATCTATCGGGGTTGACGCCCCTGTCTGTCTTGGTCCAACAAGGGACAAGCGGGCACAGTTTCATTTGAGTCTGAGATAGGATGTCGTGGGTTTAGGCATCCAGTTGGGCTACATTTATATGATTATTCTACCGGTGTTGTTAACGCTTCGGTGTCACGAGCTTAGACTGTAATAAATGCTTTTATGATGACTTTGTATTTGTTATATTGTCATCACTTTTAGGAAAATCTTGTGGTTCATTAAACATTTCAAATTAACTAAACCTATGAACTTATCAACTTTATGTTGACGCTTTAGCAATGTTTTTCTCAGGTATTAAGAAGGAAGATGCTAAGTGAGGTCTCATGCATTGCCGTTATTTCTATTGAAACAAGGATCATTTGCATTATTTGGAAACTATGTTTTGTAACTGTGACCAGTTTTATGCTTCCGCACTATGTTAAAACTATTTATTTTATCAGTTACAAGTGATCTATTTTCCGAACGTCTCATTTAGAGGTCGTTCTTTGTAACTGTGTGTGTATGATAATCATGACGTCACCACTCCCTTGTTGCCATTATACTCTGATATTTTGGGAGTGTGACACTAGATATTGTTAATGCATTAGAATTGAACCTAACAACTATGAAACTAGTTTTCAAGTAAACGGTAATTCTGGGACAAACCTAATTGAAAGTATTTTTAATTAGGACCATAAACAAGAGAAAACATTCAACCCCCCTCCCTTCTAGTTTCTACAATTGGTATTAGAGCGATGGTCACTCAAGATCTTTAAAGTATATTGTGCTTTAAAACTTGGATCCATTGTCTCCTCAAATTAGAAGGGTTCGTTGTACTAAAGTTTATCTTTGGTCAAAACTTCTTTTCAATAAAAATAGACCTTTTAATTGGTCATATAACATCATATTTTGATTAGTAGCTTGTATGCATTTTAGATCTACTCTTGAAATGTATCTACTAGTTTGTATTTTGCTTTGTGTAGGTACTCATGAAGACTAATCATTAACTTGATTGTGGATTGAGTTACTTACACTCATAGAAGACTCATCTCCTTTGATCTCCAACATCTTAGGTTGACGATATCAAGATTGGTGTGAGTGATACTAGTCCTTGAAGACTTAGTATGCACTTTGGTCAAGTTTGGTTGTTGCATTGGTCTATAGAAGACTTGGGATACACTTTGCGGCTAAGGTACTGTTGGAGCATAGTTTGGATAGGCCGGTCTGACGACTCTCCTGGGCCGTTCGTCGTCTTCCCGAGTTCTTAGTAATGCTGCAAACAAAGGTAAACCGGTTAGACGTGGACCCGAGGCCGGAGCCCCGGGGTCCACCTCCGACGGTCAAGTTAGTATTTGATCGATATGTTGTATATGAGGTGTGGTTAAGAGAGAGAACCTGATGTATGAGCCCCTAGCCTTGTTTATATAGTGCTAGGGTTTCTTGAAGGGTGGGGCCGCGGGCCTGTCGGGTCGGGCCGACTGCAGACTATACGTCGACATGTCCCCCAGTCTAGTATGATATGGTCCATGATCATGTTATGCTATACTTATTCATGTATCACGCTTACTAAACAAACCACGTGCGGCTTGTTGCTAGGATATCCTTGTGGGTCATCCGTAACATATTGCTCCACTCGTAATGGGCTTCCTTTAGCAAAAAGATGATGGACTAGCATTGCGAATAGTGAGCATAGCCACTATACGCCATCATGTCCCCCAAGTCTAGTACGCGAGGTTGTCATCGAAGTTACTAGACTTTACACCATTTCCGCTACCTGTAAGCATATCTACGTCAAAATAAATGGGAAAACATGTATACGTAAGATGGGTGGTTGTGCTCGAATGCTTGGTTTCCCGATACTTGACGGTAAAGACCCCGTAATAAGAAAACGTGTTCTATAGCCGGGGTAACACTGGCATTGGCAAGGTATCATTCTTATTCATCTCTTACGTGAGGATGATAAGAAGGTTTTGTGAAGGTGGAAGTGGAACCCGTATGTTGCATTGTGAATATGTTTGAAGGCGTACTTCTCATATCCATTAATGATGCAGCATAATGCGAATATGTATTCGTCTTAAGGCCAACATAATTCGTACTTCTGTGGCAAAGTGATGCGGATATCACATACGTTTTATGGCCACGACATTTGATAACGACTTCGAAAATTTGTCATGGTTTTCCCTGGATTAAATGATATAAATTTTGGAGATTCCCTCCGTAGCCGGGCCAAGTAATTCGTCACGGGAGGCGTACTTCCACAACAAAGATATGAGCCAACGAAAGAAGTACTTTCGTGGCGAAAATAATGAGCCGGTGGAAGGCATACTTCCAGGCAAAAAACAATGAGCCAACGAAAGAAGTAGTTTCGCGGCGAAAATAGTGAGCCGGTGTAAGGCGTACTTCCACGGCGAAAAATAATGAGCACGTGGAAGGAAAACTTCCACGGCGAAAGATAATGAGCCCGTGGAAGGATTCTTCCACGGAGAAAGCAATGAGCTCGTGGAAGGATTCTTCCACGGAAAAAACAATGAGCCCGTGGAAGGATTCTTCCACGGCGAAAGCAATGCGCCAGTGGAAGGAATACTTCCACGGCGAAGATAATGAGCTCGGGGAAGAGATACTTCCATGGCGAAAAGAATGAGCACGTGGGAGAGATACTTCCACGGCGAAGATAATAAGCACGTGGAAGAGATACTTCCACGGTGAAGATAATGAGCACGTGGAAGAGATACTTCCACAGCGAAAATAATGAGCACGTGGAAGAGATACTTCCACGATGAAGATAATAAGCACGTGGAAGAGATACTTCCACGACGAAAATTATGAGCACGTCGAAGAATACTTCCACGGCGCATGAATAAGCCAACGGAAGAGGTACTTCCGTGGCAAAGGCATAAGCCAATGGAAGAGATACTTCCATTGCGCAGAAATAAGCGCGCGAAAGGAGTACTTCCGTGGCGAAAGAATAAGCCAATGGAAGAGATACTTCCATGGCGCAGAAATAAGCGCGCGGAAGGGGTACTTTTGCGGCGAAGGAATAAGCCAATGGAAGAGATACTTCCATGGCGCAAAAATAAGCGCGCGGAAGGGGTACTTCCGCGGCAAAGGAATAAGCCAATGGAAGAGATACTTCCATGGCAAAGAAATAAGCGCGCGGAAGGGGTACTTTCGCGGCGAAGGAATAAGCCAATGGAAGAGATACTTCCATGGCAAAGGAATAAGCGCGCGGAAGAAGTACTTCCGCGGCGAAGGAATAAGCCAATGGAAGAGATACTTCCATGGCAAAGGAATAAGCGCGCGGAAGGATTACTTCCGCGGCGAAGGAATAAGCCAATGGAAGAGATACTTCCATGGCAAAGGAATAAGCGTGCGGAAGGAGTACTTCCGCGGTGAAGGAATAAGCCAATGAAAGAGATACTTCCATGGCAAAGGAATAAGCGCGCGGAAGGATTACTTCCGCGGCGAAGGAATAAGCCAATGGAAGAGATACTTCCATGGCGCAGAATTAAGCGCGCGGAAGGGGTACTTCAGCGGCGAAGAAATAAGAAAATGGAAGAGATACTTCAATGGCAAAGGAATAAGCGCGCGGAAGGAGTACTTTTGCGGCGAAGGAATAAGCCAATGGAAGAGATACTTCCATGACAAAGGAATAAGCGCGCGGAAGGAGTACTTCCGCGGCGAAGGAATAAGCCAATGGAAGAGATACTTCCATGGAAAAGGAATAAGCGCGCGGAAGGAGTACTTCCGAGGCGAAGGAATAAGCTAATGGAAGAGATACTTCCATGGCAAAGGAATAAGCGCGCAGAAGGAGTACTTCCGCGGCGAAGGAATAAGCCAATGGAAGAGATACTTCCATGGCGCAGAAATAAGCGCCGCGGCGAAGGAATAAGCAAATGGAAGAGATACTTCCATGGTAAAGGAATAAGCGCGCGGAAGGAGTACTTCTGCGGCGAAGGAATAAGCCAATGGAAGAGATACTTCCACGGCAAAGGAATAAACCGGCAGAAGGCAGACTTCTACGGCAAAGGAATATATCCAAAGATATTTGTGTGACGTGCACATAAATAGTGGTATTATTTTACCCTAGTATCCCCCCAAGTTTAATGGTGCTACACTCTATTAGTAGTATTAAACTTAATCAAGTATTCAAAAAATTACGATCACGTAAACAAGCGCGAATGGACGTACCATAGCCGCGTATGAAAGATAGAAATTGGGTTCGAACGTGCGAACCAACGCGGATGGGTCTTGCTATAACCGCGAATTGTCACATAGTATAAGACGTATCTTAACTAACTTATGGGATGAGCTATGCCACTCCGTGCGGCGTACCGCATTTACCATAAGGTTGGTCAAATCTTTGACAAAATGTTTTTTAGACGTGCACAATGTGTCTTTTACAAGTCCATCATGAGTCATGTGGTTTGCGTAACTTACTACAACGTCTTGATTAGCAAGGTGTCTAACAAGGATACATGATCCGTGGTCGTTGGGTTTGCAACCCTCTTACACGACAAGTTAAATTATTAGGTTCACTCAATCCTCTTATTCCGCCTGGGAACGATGTGTACATGTACGCCTGTAGGCTAAAGATGTCCGAATGTATGGACTAGCATATATATATAAGTATCATAGGCAATCACTTAACACTAGACATGCAAATATGTATAAGATATGTATTGAAAGATGCGCACATTTATCGTAATAAAAGGAAATCGCACAAAGCTAAAGGATATATATAATATCTTGGTACCAAGTTAAGAGATATACGTAATATCTTATTAATATAAATATCATTTTTTTAATATAAAAGATATAGAAAATATCTATTAGCATATTAAAAAAGTATAAGCAATATATTGTTAATTCTTGAAAAAGATATAAATAATATTTTTTTTATAATTTTGAAAGATATCGAGATATATCTTTATCAAATTTTAAAGATAGATAATATCTTTTTATTAATTCTAAAAAAACAATATATGTGTACTATTTTCCCTTAATATAAATAGTATATCCGAACGTGCAGATTAATAAGGAGGACACAACTCATGACCGCAGTTAAAAAATAAAATTTGATCAAACGTGCGGACGAGCACGGCCAGACATGTCGTAACCGCGGATAAAAAATAAAAATAAAGTATCAAAGCAGTCAGAATATCGCGAGCGGATGGATATTATTTTTCATATATTATGCATGTATTTTATAAAATATTATTTATACTAGACATTCGTATGTATTTACGACGTGACACAATATAGTGGGATATCCGTGATAATAAACAGATGTACTGAAAAAGAGCGTGCAAGATCATCGATTTTTGATAAAAAAACCCTTCTTTTTTACCGATTGATAATATAAAAAAAAGAACAAGAATCAGCCGCATGATTTATGGGTAAACATGTTGTGACGATTCATCACAAATGCATAGAAGAACTAGATTATCATGCTATCTACATAGAGGCAGTAAAGCATAGTAAAGTTAAGCAAAGAAAATGGCTGACCATAATGGTTGATTAGTTCAAAGTCGCACGAGTACTTTCGGCATAATATGAGAACACGGATGTAGTTTTTATTCAGTGGTCCAATGGATGGCGCCAAGTTGTTGGAGCATAGTTTGGCTAGGCCGGTTTGATGACTCTCCTGGGCCGTTCGTCGTCTTCCCGAGTCCTGAGTAATGCTGTAAACAAAGGTAAACCGGTTAGACGTGGACCCGAGGCCGGAGCGCGGGGGTCCACCTCCGACGGTCAAGTTAGTATTTGATCGATATGCTGTATATGAGGTGTGGTTAAGAGAGAGAACCTGATGTAGAATGAGCCCCCTAGCCTTTTTATATTAGGGTTTCTTGAAGGGTAAGTTAGGTATGTGTGGGCCGCGGGCCTGTCGGGCCGGGCCGACTGCAGACTATATGTCGACAGGTACGTTTTCGTCCTTCCACACGCCCTATTGATCATTATTTTGATAACTACTTGACTATGTTTTTGTTCTTGGCATCCTTGCCTTGACATTTATTTGTGGTATGTGGTTCTATTCTTTCACCCTCTCAAACCTTCATGTTCTTGGGTACTTGACTCAGTTAGGTGTTGTAGTGTGAGTTAGTAGTATATTAAAGTATCAAGCATGATTTTTATGGTTTGCAACTTATACGGTTAGTAGGTCCTATATCATGTGTAATATGTGCAATTGAGCTCGTCTCTAAGATGATTTATTAATCCTTTGAGATGCCAAACTACTTCATAGGTTGTAGTTAGGATATTACACAGTTGGAGTTGACATATTCCAAGGATATTGTCATTGTAATCCTAAGCAATGATATTTGTCCGATCACGTGGGAGAGAAAGTGAATCTATTCTCTTGCTCATATTTTGTAAAAGTTTAAGAAAATTACTTGAAAGTGATCTTACTCTTTATAACAAAATTGCTTGCTATGGTTCATTACCAAAGCCGTTTAGACTTACGCCGGAAAGGCACGTCTTAAACCAATACAGATGACACAAGCTCTTCATTTCTACAACTTGTAGATTGTCACTCATCTATTGAGCATTGAACTTAGCCTTGATTCACTCCTCTTGGTTTCTCTCCTCTTTCTCTTTTCTTACAAGTAGTCGTTTTTCCGTATCGGTCTTATTCGGTATCGATTTAACTCGTAATCCTTCATTAAGGCATTATAACCTAGTCTCAGAGTGGTCCAATGATTACCAAAAGGATTTATATATATTTTAAGTATTTTAGAAAAACTTGGTTTTGAAAATTTTCTTCAGTTTCTTGGTTTAAAGTGGTCCTCTGTCGGCGGTTCATTAATTGTCACGGTTTAAATGTGCGACTCAATATCGATAATGAACCGCATGCCACTAAGGATAATTAATCCGGTTTTTATTAAAATATCATTTTTTGAAAAACCCCCACTCTTTCTTCTTCTTGGTGGCGACGGGAACCATCTCCAAACCTCCATTGATAACTTTCTAAAAGCTTCAAATCACTCAAATTAATTGGTTTGAAGACAAGGGTTTCAGTCATCCTTAATATAACATCAATTAACTGTAAGTATCTTCACTTAATTTTAATCAATTTGTTCTAGGGTTCTTATTTTCATAATTGGGGATTTAAAAAAAATTAAAATCGAATTGGAACCTAATTAGGAATGTGGATTGACATAGTTATAATGCTTTGATTCCTTAGGTTTGAATTCCTTGCGATTTCACTAAAACCAACTTATAGAACAAATTCGAATTTTAACTAATCTATTTTGGTTGAATGATGGAACTGATATGAACCCTTGAACACATTGGTAATTACATTGTTAATAATTACCTAAAAACGGATTTTGAAAAACCAATATTCAATGTTCATGTTTGATTTTACATAATTCATATGTAGTTTTCAAAGATGAAATTGGTACATTGTGACATGAGAATGTTAAGGATTAATCATTTGATTAGTCAAGTAATTGATTAAACACATTCTTATGATTTTGATTTGTATTCATTATATAACATAAGAGTGATTGTGAACATATCTTTGTGTTATATAGGTATTTACTATGCCATTTGAAACTCGCAAAGACCATGAGAAAACTAGAGAATACATGCGTATTATTTCTAAATCATGTCAATCTCGTTCTCCCCAAAATTCACTTCGGTCTATAGAAAATCATTGTTTTCATGAAGGACGTGTTGTCTGATACATGGTTTTGCCAAGTATAAAAATAAAGTTCGTTGAACCAGTCTTATCGAATTGATTACCAGTTAAATGTGTGACTCAGTCGTTCTTGGT
Organism: Glebionis coronaria; assembly: GCA_025667525.1. Taxonomy (NCBI): domain Eukaryota; kingdom Viridiplantae; phylum Streptophyta; class Magnoliopsida; order Asterales; family Asteraceae; genus Glebionis; species Glebionis coronaria. The sequence goes on along the minus strand of CM046882.1, from coordinate 165,867,569 downwards.
GAATAAAATAAAAGGTTGTCGTTGTCTATAACTAATTAAAAAGTAAATGCGAAAAGTCTTTAAATAAGTCAAAAACAAATAACTAATAATAAAGGAGCAAAACAAATAATAAAACGTAATTGAAACAAAACCATTAATAAAAATATTCTAAAAGTAGAAACTAAATTTCGACTTGAAAATAAAGTTTACCTAATGAAAAAGGAGAAAATAAAACTATGAGGGTACTTTAAAACTAAACGAGGTAAAAGCTCAAGCGGGCACTAAATAAAAGATAAAACTTAAACTTTTGGAAAAAATACTAATACTAAAAATTGATGAAAAATTTAACTAAAAATACGCGACTTTCAGAATTAAAATCGGAACAATCTTCAAATAAAACTAAACGATTACGGAACAATATAAATTAATAAACAAGCAAGCAAGCTAGTAGCTCAAGCACCCAGGATACTAGCTCAAAATGGCGCCAAGAAAAAAATGAAGCATGCAGGCATGCATGTCTATCAATCGGAATATCATGGCATGTAACTTCTATCGGAATGTTTTATGCGAAATGTATCAAAAACCTATCATAATATGAAGTATCACAATATGAAAACCTATCACAATATGGCTGTTGAAAATCTATCACAATATGAAGTATAACAATATGGAAAACCTATCACAATATGGAAAACTTATCACAATATGGCTGTTGAAAATCTATCACAATATGAAGTATCACAATATGGAAAATCTATCACAATATGAAGTATCACAATATGGAAAAGTATCACAATATGGAAAAGTTCTTGTTCTTAACCCGTAAGAGTTAAGACTTTCGCGTTTTAAAGTTACCTATATAAAAGCCTAGCAAAACATAATTTAAACACGTTAAGGATACTAGCTAGAGTAAACTTAGATAAGTAAACTCGTGTTGAGTCAAAAGATTCATGACGAGCCTAATATATCAACGACATCTAAACTTATTAAAACCATTTTATTAAAATTTATTCTAATGAAAGAAAATTAACGATAACAAAGGAAAATACTAATAGGCCAAAACAGATTAAAATTTTTGAAAAATGTCGAAAAATCAATTTTCCGGTTAAAATGAGGAAAAATTCATGGAAAAGCCCACTTAACTTCGATAGAAGTCCCCCTACACTTGATATAAACATTGTCATCAATGTTTAAGCATGTGGGAGTAAACTCCCCTACACTTAGGACATTATGCACTTTGTTTAGATCTTGCTAAGGAAGAGACAACTAAGGTGATTCCTATTTTAAAATTGAAGAATATAAAATAGTGAACCAAAAAAGTTTAGGATAGAACCGGGAAGACGGGAACACGGAATCACGGGTCGTCAAAACTCATCAAGAATGGATATTTGAAAGCTCGAATCCCTGCACATGATAAGAAGGAAAACAACAAACACATACGAGGGTCTCCCCCTACACTTATTATAAAAAACAGATAAAGATAGATAGATAATCGGGTTTCCTCCCGAGAAGCGCTTGTTTTTGTTCACCGAGTCACGAGCCTGACTCGTCCCCGAATTAAATGGTCCATGGGGAAGCCTCGAATGTAATACCGGGATCAAAGACCTTGTCCTCGTTCCCGGAGGAAAATAATAAAGGAGAGGCCGGAGGATAAGTCTTGAACGGCAGAAAAGTCCTCTCAACGTACGAAAAGTATGTGAGGTCGCGATCCACGGGAGGTTGGGTGGGTAAAGTAATCAAATTGTCATCCCCCAAAGACAATTGATGCTCAGAAAGCGGCAAAGCCGTAAGGTTATCAATCATAAAATAGTCAATGTCACCTCCCGGGTCAAAGCACTCATCCTCCGTAATGGTCTCTAAAGGAGTGGATGAAAGGTGCTCGGGAGGGGGACTTGGGACAATATCTTCATGCAACAAATTATCAAAAAGAATAACCCCCTCCGTGTCATCATCATCAATACCAGGAGGTATTGATAGAATGTCGATTTCTTTCATAAATGTGTCATTATTCTCAACGGGGGTAATAGATGGGGGTATAGACTCATAAATAGGAGTAGAATTCAATGCTTCAATTTCATCAATAAGAAGATGAACTTTCAATAATTTGTTGCGAAGAATAACGTCTTCCACCTCATCTACAAGACCAAGTTCAATGGGGAACTTCTCGTATGTCGTAGAACATCGGCTTCATCTCTCGGAGGAGATTGAGAAATTTCAAAGGTGAAATTCTAATAACATGGAGAAAAATCATTATCATTAAGAGGGACCTCGTCCGTAAGCTCAACACAAGTCGGTAAATCACAAACCTCCCCAAATAAGTTGTTGAGACCAAATTCACTAATCTCACTCGATGTATCACAATCCTTAGACGCATTAGGTACATCGAGAGAAGGAGGTACAATTGCACTAGGACATTGAACAACAAGATCATTCCAAGAAATAGTATTCTCATCGTCATCATCATCATAATAGTATGGATACGCAGGAGGAGGAGTATAAGTGTCGATATTTGATATTTGCTCTTGTCGTTGATCCTCTTGACATTTTTCGATGATCTTGTTGAAAGCTTCTTGAAGTTGTTGACCTTGCTTAACAAGAGTGGCCCATTGTTCGTGGGAGCTCAAATGTTCGAAGGAAGGTTGATGATTGACGGTGTGACGTGGGGGTTCAAAATTTTGAAAACCGAAATTATAGCATGGATGTGGCTCATAATAATTCATCGGCTGACAATAAGAAGTATCGTGAGGCCCCCCACAATGATTGCAACACAGGTATTGAGAAAAAACCGGTGCATCTTGTGGATAGCTATTACCATTGTCATAATTGGAACCCAGTTCTTGCCCGTCATGAGACGGTTATCAAATCGGACACGAAACATGCCAATGAGAATCGCTTCCACAATATATGCAAGAGGGGGGAGTAAGTGCATGAGAAGCAAAGGATGAGTTAATCTAATTGCACGAGGGACAAAATCCAAATTGTGTATTGTCGATATCATTTCTGCATCGCTCACATATACACCATTGACATGTTTGAAAACCATACAATGGTATCCCACACCCTACGCAATAAACGTACGAATCCATTAAGAATTAAAAATAAGAGGGGTTGAGAAAAAGAATTAAACACAATAGAGGGTTAAGAGGAATATGTTTGGTGCAAAACTTGAAAAAGTTATGCTTTTTATGATTTCTTAAATGTTTTTGTATTTTTGAAATTTTTGATTTTTATGGATTTTTGAAAAATTCTTGAGAATTGCAAGAAAAATAACGTTCACGAGTGAACGGATCCCAAAATCCAACGCGTCTCTCACAAAAACCGTTAATCTTCACGAAAAGAGCAGGCATCGGCGCCATTTGATAACTGTGATTTTAATAGGTTCTTTTTCAATTCAATTCGAATTGACTAAGGTTTAAGGTGGAGAAATCGTTGTTCTTGGTAAATAAAAAGTAGATTGGATTTCTATTTCTATTTAAAAGGTAAATGCGAAAAGTAATAAAAATAATCCAAAAACAAATAACTAATAATAAAGGAGCGAAAGAAATAATAAACAAAATTTAAAACAAAACAATTAATTAAAATAAAACTAAAAGAACAAATTAACTTTTGACTTGAAAATAAAATTTACCTAATGAAAAAGGAGAAAATAAAACTATGAGGGTACTTTAAAAGTAAATGAAGTAAAAGCACTAAATAAAAGATAAAACTTAAACTTTTGGAAAAAATACTAATACTAAAAATTGATGAAAAATTCAACTAAAAATACGTGACTTTCAGAATTAAAATCGGAACAACCTTCAGATAAAACTAAACGATTACGGAATAATATTAATTAATAAACAAGCAAGCAAGCTAGTAGCTCAAGGACCCAGGCTACTAGCTCAAAATGGCGCCAAGAAAAAAATGAAGCATGCAGGCATGCATGTCTATCAATCGGAATATCATGGCAAGTAATTTCTATCAGAATGTTATATGCGAAATGTATCGAAAACCTATCACAATATGAAGAATCACAATATGAAAACCTATCACAATATGGCTGTTGAAAATCTATCACAATATGAAGTATCACAATATGGAAAACCTATCACAATATGGAAAACTTATCACAATATGGCTGTTGAAAATCTATCACAATATGAAGTATCACAATATGGAAAACCTATCACAATATGGAAAACCTATCACAATATGAAGTATCACAATATGTTGATAGACTGTCGTAATGTGAAGTATAACAATATGGAAAACCTATCACAATATGGCTGTTGAAAATTGGTCAGCATTTCGTCGCAATATGCCTTAAATCCCGATCGCAATCTACGATGCCAGGGGCAATCGCAATCCTCGATCGGGATAAGGGGATATTATAACACTTTGATCGCAAAGTATAACCATAGGGTTATTTTAATCGCAATATTCTAATCGGAATGTGAAACCCTTGCAAGTTACGATGGAAAGTAAAAGGCAAATAAGCAATAACAAAATAAGCACTTTACGACATAAAATACACGTTTTGGCTTGGTTACTATTATAATTAAGTGGTAAAAGGATAAGTGTTTTCACACTTATTAAATCCCCTACACTTGACCATTGCAATGCCCTCATGCAATGCATTAGTTACAAAGCAAGATTTACATTTTCTATTATAATTAACCTACCTTGGCCTTTATTAAACAAAAGATATTAAGGAAACTTAAAGAGATAGAAAATTACAAAATATTTGAAGGAAGAAAACAAGTAAAGAGATCGAAGACTTACATTAGGGCTTTGGTTTTCATGAATGTTTATCACCCTCAAGTTTCACGTTCCCCAAACCAAGCATATAAATTAGATCATTATTATTATAAGTTAGCAAACTAACACAAACTCATGTGACCCAATTATTCACTTAGACTCCCTTATTCCTAGGTGTATCTCTTATATTTTATGATTGTCTTGAATGATCACGAGGATGCATTGTTTGACTTATTTCGATAGTTTATTTAGGCCGAAAATAAAGTGGGACGATTTAATCAATAGTTAGCTAAAGGACAAAATCTTTTATAACTGCTTCTCGGGACCTCTTAAAGTTCATATCTTGGCATAACTCGCTTCACGATTTGAGACCTTTCTCGGACCGATATTTGGCAGTGACTTCATACTTCGAATCTTTAGAGACGTTCTTGAAATAATGGTCTTCTCTTTATAATAGGAATTTCTTAAATTGAAGTTTTTGAGAGATTCTTCATACTTGGACCACGACTTCTTCATTTTTCTCCAATCTTTATTTTGTAATTTGATATACAACGATCCGCCTCCTTTTAGGACTTGGATCTATTTATCCTCATACCTTGCTAGGGTCTTTTTGGATAGATTTCTCCATGATCTTTAGGGGAGTATTTGCTTTTCTCCGTGTGTCTCGATCCTTCATATTGATTTTTGATAAATGATTCTTCACATCACTTGGGATCTTTAGCTACAAAATGTATCCCTCATGCCTTGTTAGGGCCTTTTCGGACTCGCCAATCTTTGCATCCCGCTTCAATAAGTTATGCCTTGGCTATGAACTCTAATTAATACCGAGCAACTTTTAAACGATCTTGTGCTAGAAGCTAAGTAACTTTTCAAGTCGTACGACCTTATTTATTGCAATTAAATTTATTAACAAGCGATGGGAGAAAAAGCTCATAATCAACTCACATAAATTCATAAAAGAATACCAAACTTATAATTGACTCTATCATCTCTCGTTCTCCACAATTTAAAATCTCAAGGAATAAGACTCGTGGATGCTTAGCCAATTAAATCAAAGTTTTGGGTTTTCAAGTCATCTATAGGATCTTGCAACTTCTTAGACTTTTTCAAGTTTAGAATTCACATTTTAGAGTTCCCTTGATAAACGACTTTCTAGGATCAATTATTGGAACTTGCGAAAAGTTCTTGTTCTTAACCCGTAGGAGTTAAGACTTTCTCGTTTTAAAGTTACCAATATAAAAGCCTAGCAAAACTTAATTTAAACACGTTAAGGATACTAGCTAGAGTAAACTTAGATAAGTAAACTCGTGTTGAGTCAAAAGATTCATGACGAGCCTAATATATCAACGACATGTAAACTTATTAAAACCATTTTATTAAAATTTATTCTAATGAAAGAAAATTAACGATAACAAAGGAAAATACTATTAGGCCAAAACAGATTAAAAATTTTGAAAAATGTCGAAAAATCAATTTTCCGGTTAAAATGAGGACAAATTCATGGAAAAGCCGACTTAACTTCGATAGAAGTCCCCCTACACTTGATATAAACATTGTTCTCATTGTTTAAGTATGTGGGAGTAAACTCCCCTACACTTAGGACATTGTGCACTTTATTTAAATCTTGCTAAGGAAGAGACAACTAAGGTGATTCCTATTTTAATATTGAAGAATATAAAATAGTGAATCAAAAGAGTTTAGGATAGAACCGGGAAGACGGGAACACGGAATCACGGGTCGTTAAAACTCATCAAGAATGGATCTTTGAAAGCTCGAATCCCTGCACATGATAAGAAGGAAAACAACAAACACATACGAGGGTCTCCCCCTACACTTATTATAAAAAACAGATAAAGATAGATAGATAATCGGGTTGCCTCTCGAGAAGCGCTTGTTTTGTTCACCGAGTCACGAGCCTGACTCGTCCCCGAATTAAATGGTCCATGGGGAAGCCTCGAATGTAATACTAGGATCAAAGACCTTGTCCTCGTTCCCGGAGGAAAATAATAAAGGAGAGGCCGGAGGATAAGTCTTGAACGGCAGAAAAGTCCTCTCAACGTACGAAAAGTATGTGAGGTCGCGATCCACGGGAGGTGGGGTGGGTAAAGTAAGCAAATTGTCATCCCCCAAAGACAATTGATGCTCAGAAAGCGGCAAAGCCGTAAGGTTATCAATCATAAAATAGTCAATGTCACCTCCCGGGTCAAAGCACTCATCCTCCGTAATGGTCTCTAAAGGAGTGGATGAAAGGTGCTCGGGAGGGGGACTTGGGACAATATCTTCATGCAGCAAATTATTAAAAAGAATATCCCCCTCCGTGTCATCATCATCAATAACAGGAGGTATTGATAGAATGTCGATTTCTTTCATAAATGTGTGATTATTCTCAACGGGGGTAATAGATGGGGGTAAAGACTCAGAAATAGGAGTAGAATTCAACGCTTCAATTTCAGCGATAAGAAGATGAACTTTCAATAATTTGTTGCGAAGAATAACGTCTTCCACCTCATCTACAAGACCAAGTTCAGTGGGGAACTTCTCGTATGTCGTAGAGAATAAATCAACATCGCCTTCATCTCTCGGAGGAGATTGAGAAATTTCAAAGGTGAAATTCTCATAGCATGGAGAAAAATCATTATCATTAAGAGGGACCTCGTCCGTAAGCTCAACACAAGTCGGTACATCACAAACCTCCCCAAATAAGTTGTCGAGACCAAATTCACTAATCTCACTCGATGTATCACAATCCTTAGACGTATTAGGTACATCGAGAGAAGGAGGTACAATTGCACTAGGATATTGAACAACAAGATTATTCCAAGAAATAGTATTCTCATCGTCATCATCATCATCATAATAGTATGGATAAACAGGAGGAGGAGTATAAGTCTCGATATTCGATATTTGCTCTTGTCGTTGATCCTCTTGACATTTTTCGATGATCTTGTTGAAAGCTTCTTGTAGTTGTTGACCTTGCTTAACAAGAGTGGCCCATTGTTCGTGGGAGCTCAAATGTTCGAAGGAAGGTTGATGATTGACGGTGTGACGTGGGGGTTCAAAATTTTGAAAACCGAAATTATAGCACGGATGTGGCTTATAATAATTCATCGGCTGACAATAAGAAGTATCGTGAGGGCCCCACAATGATTGCAACACGGATATTAAGAAAAAACAGGTGCGTCTTGTGGATAGATATTACCATTGTCATAATTGGAACCCAGTTCTTGCCCGTCATGAGACGGGTATCAAATCGGACACGAAACATGCCAATGAGAATCGCTTCCACAATATATGCAAGAGGGGGGAGTAAGTGCATGAGAAGCAAAGGATGAGTTAATCGAATTGCACGAGGGACAAAATCCAAATTGTGTATTGTCGATATCATTTCCGCATCGCTCACATAAACACCATTGACACGTTTGAAAATCATACAATGGTCTCCCACACCCTACGCAATAAACATACGAATCCATGAAGAATTAAAAATAAGAGGGGTTGAGAAAAAGAATTAAGCACAATAGAGGGTTAAGAGGAATATTTTTGGTGCAAAACTTGAAAAAGATATGCTTTTTATGATTTTTTAAATGTTTTTGTATTTTTGAAATTTTTGATTTTTATGGATTTTTGAAAAATTCTTGAGAATTGCAAGAAAAATAACGTTCACGAGTGAACGGATCCCAAAATCCAACGCGTCTCTCACAAAAACCGTTAATCTTCACGAAAAGAGCCGGCAGCGGCGCCATTTGATGACTGTGATTTTAATAGGTTCTTTTTCGATTCAATTCGAATTGACTAAGGCTTAAGGTGGAGAAATCGTTGTTCTTGGTAAATAAAAAGGAGATTGGATTTCTATTTCTATTTAAAAGGTAAATGCGAAAAGTAATAAAAATAAGCCAAAAACAAATAACTAATAATAAAGGAGCGAAACAAATAATAAAACAAAATTTAAAACAAAACAATTAATTAAAATAAAACTAAAAGAACAAATTAACTTGCGACTTAAAAATAAAATTTACCTAATGAAAAAGGAGAAAATAAAACTATGAGGGTACTTTAAAACTAAACGAGGTAAAAGCTAAAGCGGGCACTAAATAAAAGATAAAACTTAAACTTTTGGAAAAATACTAATACTAAAAATTGATGAAGTATTCAACTAAAAATACGTGACTTTCAGAATTAAAATCGGAACAACCTTCAGATAAAACTAAACGATTACGGAACAATATTAATTAATAAACAAGCAAGCAAGCTAGTAGCTCAAGCACCCAGGCTACTAGCTCAAAATGGCGCCAAGAAAAAAATGAACGATGCAGGCATGCATGTCTATCAATCGGAATATCATGGCATGTATTTTCTATCAGAATGTTATATGCGAAATGTATCGAAAACCTATCATAATATGAAGTATCACAATATGAAAACCTATCACAATATGGCTGTTGAAAATCTATCACAATATGAAGTATCACAATATGGAAAACCTATCACAATATAGCTGTTGAAAATCTATCACAATATGAAGTATCACAATATGGAAAACCTATCACAATATGGAAAACCTGTCACAATATGAAGTATCACAATATGTTGATAGACTGTCTTAATGTGAAGTATCACAATATGGAAAACCTATCACAATATGGTTGTTGAAAATTGGGCAGCATTTCATCGTAATATGCCTTAAATCCCGATCGCAATCTACGATGCTAGGGGCAATCGCAATCCTCGATCGGAATAAGGGGATATTATAACACTTCGATCGCAAATTATAACCCTAGGGTTATTGCAATCGCAATATTCGAATCGGAATGTGAAACCCTTGCAAGTTATGATGGAAAGTAAAAGGCAAATAAGCAATAACAAAATAAGCACTTTACGACATAAAATACACGTTTTGGCTTGGTTATTATTATAATTGAGTGGTAAAAGGATAAGTGTTTTCACACTTATTAAATCCCCTACACTTGACCATTGCAATGCCCTCATGCAATGCATTAGTTACAAAGCAAGATTTACATTTTCCATTATAATTAACCTACCTTGGCCTTTATTAAACAAAAGATATTAAGGAAACTTAAAGAGATAGAAAATTACAAAATATTTGAAGGAAGAAAACAAGTAAAGAGATCGAAGACTTATATTAGGGCTTTGGTTGTCATGAATGTTTATCACCCTCAAGTTTCACGTTCCCCAAACCAAGATTATAAACGAGATCATTGTTATTATAAGTTAGCAAACTAACACAAACTTATGTGGCCTAATTATTCACTTAGACTCCCTTATTCCTAGGTGTATATCTTATATTTTATGATTATCTTGAATGATCACGAGGATGCATTGTTTGACTTATTTCGATAGTTTATTTAGGCCGAAAATAAAGTGGGACGATTTAATCGATAGTTAGCTAAAGGGCAAAATATTTTAAAACTGCTTCCCGGGACCTCTTAAAGTTCATATCTTGGCATAACTCGCTTCACGATTTGAGACCTTTCTCGGACCGATATTTGGCAGTGACTTCATACTTTAAATCTTGAGAGACGTTCTTGAAATAATGGTCTTCTCTTCATAATAGGAATTTCTTCACTTGAAGTTTTTGAGAGATTCTTCATACTTAGACCATGACTTCTTCATTTTTCTCCAATCTTTATTTTGGATTTTGATATACAACGATCCGCCTCCTTTTAGGACTTGGATCTATTTATCCTCATACCTTGCTAGAGTCTTTTTGGATAGACTTCTCCATGATCTTTAGGGGAGTATTTTATTTTCGCCGTGTGTCTCGATCCTTCATATTGATTTTTGATAAATGATTCTTCACATCACTTGGGATCTTTAGCAACAAAATGTAGCCCTCATGCCTTGTTAGGGCCTTTTCGGACTCGCCAATCTTTGCATCCCGCTTAAATAAGTTATGCCTTGGCTATGAACTCTAATTAATACCGAGCAACTTTTAAACGATCTTGTGCTAGAAGCTAAGTAACTTTTCAAGTCGTACGACCTTATTTATTGCAATTCATGAAAGAATACCAAACTTATAATTGACTCTATCATCTCTCGTTCTCCACAATTTAAAATCTCAAGGAATGAGACTCGTGGATTTTTAGCCAATTAAATCAAAGTTTTGGGTTTTCAAGTCATCGATAGGATCTTGCAACTTCTTAGACTTTTTCAAGTTTAGAATTCACATTTTAGAGTTCCCTTGATAAACGACTTTCTAGGATCAATTATAGGAACTTGCAAAAAGTTCTTGTTCTAAACCCGTAAGAGTTAAGACTTTCGCGTATTAAAGTTACCTATACAAAAGCCTAGCAAAACTTAATTTAAACACGTTAAGGATACTAGCTAGAGTAAACTTAGATAAGTAAACTCGTGTTGAGTCAAAAGATTCATGACGGGCCTAATATATCAACGACATCTAAACTTATTAAAACCATTTTATAATAATTTATTCTAATGAAAGAAAATTAACGATAACAAAGGAAAATACTAATAGGCCAAAACAAATTAAAAATTTTGAAAAATGTCGAAAAATCAATTTTCCGGTTAAAATGAGGTCAAATTCATGGAAAAGCCCACTTAACTTCGATAGAAGTCCCCCCCTACAATTGATATAAACATTGTCCTCAATGTTTAAGCATGTGGGAGTAAACTCCCCTACACTTAGGACATTGTGCACTTTGTTTAAATCTTGCTAAGGAAGAGACAACTAAGGTGATTCCTATTTTAATATTGAAGAATATAAAATAGTGAATCAAAAGAGTTTAGGATAGAACCGGGAAGACGGGAACACGGAATCACGGGTCGTCAAAACTCATCAAGAATGGATCTTTGAAAGCTGGAATCCCTGCACATGATAAGAAGGAAAACAACAAACACATACGAGGGTCTCCCCCTACACTTATTATAAAAAACAGATAAAGATAGATAGATAATCGGGTTGCCTCCCGAGAAGCGCTTGTTCTTGTTCATCGAGTCACGAGCCTGACTCGTCCCCGAATTAAATGGTCCATGGGGAAGCATCGAATGTAATACCGGGATCAAAGACCTTGTCCTCGTTCCCGGAGGAAAATAATAAAGGAGAGGCCGGAGGATAAGTCTTGAACGGCAGAAAAGTCCTCTCAACGTACGAAAAGTATGTGAGGTCGCAATCCACGGGAGGTGGGGTGCGTAAAGTAAGCAAATTGTCATCCCCCAAAGACAATTTATGCTCAAAAAGCGGTAAATCCGTAAGGTTATCAATCATAAAATAGTCAATGTCACCTCCCGGGTCAAAGCACTCATCCTCCGTAATGGTCTCTAAAGGAGTGGATGAAAGGTGCTCGGGAGGGGGACTTGGGAAAATATCTTCATGCAACAAATTATCAAAAAGAATATCCCCTCCGTGTCATCATCATAAATACCAGGAGGTATTGATAGAATGTCGATTTCTTCCATAAATGCGTCATTATTCTCAACGGGAGTAATAGATGGGGGTAAAGACTCAGAAATAGGAGTAGAATTCAACGGTTCAAGTTCAGCAATAAGAAGATGAACTTTCAATAATTTGTTGCGAAGAATAACGTCTTCCACCGCATCTACAAGACCAAGTTCAGTAGGGAACTTCTCGTATGTCGGAGAGAATAAATCAACATCGCCTTCATCTCCCGGAGGAGATTGAGAAATTTCAAAGGTGAAATTCTCATAGCATGGAGAAAAATCATTATCATTAAGAGGGACCTCGTCCGTAAGCTCAGCACAAGTCGGTACATCACAAACCTCCCCAAATAAGTTGTCGAGACCAAATTCACTAATCTCACTCGATGTATCACAATCCTTAGACGCATTAGGGATATCGAGAGAAGGAGGTACAATTGCACTACGACATTGAGCAACAAGATCATTCCAAGAAATAGTATTCTCATCGTCATCATCATCATAATAGTATGGATACACAGGAGGAGGAGTATAAGTCTCGATATTTGATATTTGCTCTTGTCGTTGATCCTCTTGACATTTTTCGATGATCTTGTTGAAAGCTTCTTGAAGTTGTTGACCTTGCTTAACAAGAGTGGCCCATTGTTCGTGGGTGCTCAAATGTTCGAAGGAAGGTTGATGATTGACGATGTGACGTGGGGGTTCAAAATTTTAAAAACCGGAATTATAGCATGGATGTGGCTCATAATAATTCATCGGCTGACAATAAGAAGTATCGTGAGGGACCCCACAATGATTGCAACACGGGTATTGAGAAAAACCCGGTGCGTCTTGTGGATAGCTATTACCATTGTCATAATTGGAACCCGGTTCTTGCCCGTCATGAGACGGGTATCGAATCGGACACGAAACATGCCAATGAGAATCGATTCCACAATATATGCAAGAGGGGGAGTAAGTGCATGAGAAGCAAAGGATGAGTTAATCGAATTGCACGAGGGACAAAATCCAAATTGTGTATTGTCGATATCATTTCCGCATCGCTCACATATACACTAGTGACATGTTTGAAAACCATACAATGGTCTCCCAAACCCTACGCAATAAACATACGAATCCATGAATAATTAAAAATAAGAGGGGTTGAGAAAAAGAATTAAACACAATAGAGGGTTAAGAGGAATATTTTTGGTGCAAAACTTGAAAAAGAAATGCTTTTTATGATTTTTTAAATGTTTTTGTATTTTTGAAATTTTTTATTTTTATGGATTTTTGAAAAATTCTTGAGAATTGCAAGAAAAATAACGTTCACGAGTGAACGGATCCCAAAATCCAACGCGTCTCTCACAAAAACCGTTAATCTCCACGAAAAGAGCCGGCAGCGGCGCCATTTAATAACTGTGATTTTAATATGTTCTTTTTCGATTCAATTCGAATTGACTAAGGTTTAGGGTGGAGAAATCGTTGTTCTTAGTAAATAAAAAGGAGATTGGATTTCTATTTCTATTTAAAAGGTAAATGCGAAAAGTAATAAAAATAAGCCAAAAACAAATAACTAATAAGAAAGGAGCGAAACAAATAATAAAACAAAATTTAAAACAAAACAATTAATTAAAATAAAACTAAAAGAAGAAATTAACTTTCGACTTGAAAATAAAATTTACCTAATGAAAAAGGAGAAAATAAAACTATGAGGGTACTTTAAAACTAAACGAGGTAAAAGCTAAAGCGAGCACTAAATAAAAGATAAAACTTAAACTTTCAGAATTAGAATCGGAACAACCTTCAGATAAAACTAAACGATTACGGAACGATATTAATTAATAAACAAGCAAGCAAGCTAGTAGCTCAAGCACCCAGGCTACTAGCTCAAAATGGCGCCAAGAAAAAATGAAGCATGCAGGCATGCATGTCTATCAATCGGAATATCATGGCATGTAATTTCTATCAGAATGTTATATGCGAAATGTATCGAAAACTTATCACAATATGAAGTATCACAATATGAAAACCTATCACAATATGGCTGTTGAAAATCTATCACAATATGAAGTATCACAATATGGAAAACCTATCACAATATGGAAAACCTATCACAATATGGCTGTTGAAAATCTATCACAATATGAAGTATCACAATATGGAAAACCTATCACAATATGGAAAACCTATCACAATATGCAATATCACAATATGTTGATAGACTGTCGTAATGGGAAGTATCACAATATGGAAACCTATCACAATATGGCTGTTGAAAATTGGGCAGCATTTCGTCGCAATATGCCTTAAATTCCGATCGCAATCTACGATGCCAGGGGCAATCGCAATCCTCGATCGGAATAAGGGAATATTATAACACTTCGATCGCAAAGTATAACCCTAGGTTATTGCAATCGCAATATTCGACTCGGAATGTGAAACCCTTGCAAGTTACGATGGAAAGTAAAAGGAAAATAAGCAATAAGAAAATAAGCACTTTTCAAAAACTTAACCAAAACAACAATATGAAGAACAAAATAAGCTACGAATTTAAAAACTTTCAAGATACCAAATAAGCAAAATTTATAAATTGAACTAAAATAAAAAAAGATTAAACTTTAAAAAGATGAAACTTTTAAAAACACTTAAATGAAAATAAGCTGGACACAAAATAAGCAAAAAGCACAAAAAGATAAGATTTTCTTGTCATATTGGGATTTTTTTAATATTGGGATTTTTCTTTTAAAGTTGGTTGATTGTTCGGGTTTTAACGTGACAACGCGACGAGACAAGTGAAGTGCAAAAATCATATATCTCAATATTGGGAGTATAAAGATATATTAGTTAATTGATATTCGGGCTTAGACACGGAAAATGTTACGAGACACGGTGACAAGAAAGAGGTACATTTTACCAAAAAACAAATTAAAGTGTTACGGTTTATTCGCTGTTGTGTAAAAATCTCGCAGATTCTACCTCACGGTTTCTCCTCGACTTGTCAAATCTTGTATTGGTCTTTCGACAACTTTACCCTTATTGAACTTCAATGGAATTTTTGAATTCGACATCGAACGAGGGAGAATCGCATAATTTGCATGAGAAAGTTAAAGAAAGTGGCATCACTTCATTTCTAATGCTTCAGTCTCATCTTGTCACTCTTTCATGGATTCAAGGAGGGAGCGAATTTGTGACAATCTTTGGTTAAGATCGTCATATATTCATCGACTCAATATTCACCACTTTGACCCAACTCGCCAAGCAACTCAACAATGAAAACTTTAATCACTCTGCATCGGCACTTGCATATAAGACTCTTGTGACACAACTCACTCCTTTCCTCCAATACAATATCATCAAGTCTGAAAGTTTAGTGATTTGCCAATCATTTCTTCGAGATACACATACCGAGCTTCGAGATTTCCGTGGTACAATATTGAAACTCATGACATCGGTCCCGCCTTTGATTTATGAAAGATCTCGACTTCAGCAAGCGTATGATAATGGAGTGCAAGAATCTATGTTGCAGACGCAAGCGGAGAATGGTCATACGGTTGACAACTTGGAGCCTATCGATGGCAAGAGCACGGAATCAGGAGGACAACATGATACCAGTGACACGTCAGGGAATGTTCACGACATCTCTTTTGATGACACCTTACCCGTTTATAACGAAGAGCCTGCAAACATGGTACAATGTAATGTTGTTTATGATGTATATGTTGATGACATGCCGCATATTGAGCATTCTGAACCTAATTATGACAAACATGGGATGGAAAAGAGTGATAAAAATACCACTTCTGATTCATTCGATGTGAGTCATAATGGGGGAGAAAGTGTTCAAAATGCTAAACATCATGATAATTGTCTTATAACTGCTTCATTGACTGCTTCTGATTCTAAGATTAGAGAGCTCGAAACGATTGTAGCTAAACAATCAAAAGATCTTGAGGATGCCAAACTTGAATTTTCTAAGAAAACTGAAAAACTTGAAAAGTCAAACGTTGTTTTTGAAAGAAAGTTGGATCAAAAAGTTTTAGATTCTAAAGCTGAAAAGGATAATCTTTTGAAACAAATTCAGTTACTAGAGTCTTAATTGGCATCCCAAGATAGATTGCTCAAAGAAAATGAAACGTTAAAAGCTCAAGTTCAGGAAAAGGTTTTTGCTATAGCTGCGTTGAAAAATGAGTTAAGGAAAAATAGAGGAACTAGTGTGGACACTAAGCTTGAAAAACCATCAATCTTGGGGAAACCGCCTACAAATCAGTTCGTCAGACAACCGACCGTCAGATAACCTACTGCATTTAGATCCGAGCGACCTCAATCCTCGAGACCGCGGTTTGCCTCCAAAGTTGATTTGGTTCATCTTTCTAGACCAGTCACTCCAGCAACTAGGTCAAATGTGACCAAAACAGCTTTAGCAAGACCTAATCACATGATTGCCTCTAGTTTCTCTAAAAATACCAAGACCACGTCTAGAACTAGTTCAAATGACGTTTGCCATAAATCTGGTCTAAGGGATGCTAAGCAAAAGACACATGTAAGAGATAGCAATGTCAAACCTAGTCAGATGCCTTATAGATTACCCAACACTGCTAACCGTAGCATGTCATCTCCTAGGAGCATCGATCAATCATCTAGGAATTACTCGGACATTAAATATGCTACTTGTAAAACATGTAGAAAATGTGTCTTTACGGCAAATCATGAATCTTGTGTCAAGAAATTACTTAATGAGGTGAACTCCCGTGCTAGACTTAAATCCCAGTGGATAGCTAAAATCAAACCCATTGGTAAAGTTTGGCGCCCCACTGGTAGAACTTTCACTATTATAGGAAATGAGTGCCCTTTAACTAGGATAGTCTCCGATTCTACTAAGACTACTAGGGAGGAAAATGATAAAGATGATACATCACTTAAGCCTAAACTTAAGGTTTTCTATAAAAGGAAACGTTTTCCAGCTAAGGCAAGTGAATCATCTACTCAGGTCGCCTCTGACACAAGTAAAGCCAACTATGAACCCCCACGTGCTTCTAAGATAGATGTCGCTAACCCACATAAAAGCATACAAACTCCTAATGAGATTGCATGTACCAAAGTTGATGTTCCAAAAGAACGAAGCGGTCCAATCATTGTATACCGTTCAACAAAGGATACTCTCAGAGTTTGGTTGCTGAAGAAGCAGCTATCAGAGAAAAAAGCGTCTCAGGGGATTCACGGTTAAGATGCACTTAGGACTTATAGTCACATCACAGACTATAACTCGTTCATCAAAGAAAGGAAAGTTTATCGCCGATGATAAGCTTATCCTCAAAACGAGAACTTAACTTTTCTCGGGCATGAGCTTATATTAAAAACATTCAAAGTTTTTTAGCTCATGCATAATGGTTCATTGTTAAATGTCAGACAATGACCCGTTCTTCAAAGAAAGGAAAGTTTATCGCCGATGATAAACTTATCCTCACAACGAGAAATTAATTTTTCTCGGGCATGAGCTAATATTAAAAACATTCGAAGTTTTTATGCTCATGCACAAAGACTTACAGTTAAATATCAGACTGTAACTCGGACTTTAAATTTAGGAAAGCTTATCTTTAAAGATAACTTATCCTCGTAACAAGAAATTAATTTTTCTCGGTCATGAGCTTGTATTAAAACATTCCAAGTTTTAAGCTCAGAAAGGAAAGTGTATCTTTTAAATAAGAGAACTTTTCCTCATAACGAGAAATTCATCTTTCTCGGTCATGAGCTTTATGTTAAAACATTCAAAAGTTTTTCAAGCTCATGAACACGACTTCTAAGTAAATGTCAGCTTAGAACTCGTTCTTCAGTATAAAAGGAAAGTTTATCGCCGATGATAAACTTATCCTT
Organism: Glebionis coronaria; assembly: GCA_025667525.1. Lineage (NCBI taxonomy): Eukaryota > Viridiplantae > Streptophyta > Magnoliopsida > Asterales > Asteraceae > Glebionis > Glebionis coronaria. The sequence continues at coordinate 165,849,587 of CM046882.1, read as the reverse complement.
ACAACGAGAAATTAATTTTTCTCGGGCATGAGCTACTATTAAAAAAAATTCGAATTTTTTTAAGCTCATGCACAATGACTTACAGTTAAATATCAGACTGTAACTCGGACTTTAATTTCAGGAAAGCTTATATTTAATGATAACTTATCCTCGTAACGGGAAATTAATTTTTCTCGGTCATGAGCTTGTATTAAAACATTCCAAGTTTTAAGCTCAGAAAGGAAAGTGTATCTTTTAAATAAGAGAACTTTTCCTCATAACGAGAAATTCATCTTTCTCGGTCATGAGCTTTATGTTAAAACATTCAAAAGTTTTTCAAGCTCACGAACACGACTTCTAAGTAAATGTCAGCTTAGAACTCGTTCTTCAGTGTAAAAGGAAAGTTTATCGCCGATGATAAACTTATCCTTACAACAAGAAATTATTTTTTCTCGGGCATGAGCTACTATTAAAAACATTCGAAGTTTTTTAAGCTCATGCACAAAGACTTACAGTTAAATATCAGACTGTAACTCAGACTTTAATTTTAGGAAAGCTTATCTTTAAAGATAGCTTATCCTCGTAACGAGAAATTAATTTTTCTCGGTCATGAGCTTGTATTAAAACATTCTAAGTTTTAAGCTCAGAAAGGAAAGTGTATCTTTTAAATAAGAGAACTTTTCCTCATAACGAGAAATTCATCTTTCTCGGTCATGATCTTTATGTTAAAACATTCAAAAGTTTTTCAAGCTCATGAACACGACTTCTAAGTAAATGTTAGCTTAGAACTCGTTCTTCAGTATAAAAGGAAAGTTTATCGGCGATGATAAACTTATCCTTACAACGAAAAATTATTTTTTCTCGGGCATGAGCTACTATTAAAAACATTCGAATTTTTTTAAGCTCATGCACAATGACTTACAGTTAAATATCAGACTGTAACTTGGACTTTAATTTTAGGAAAGCTTATATTTAATGATAACTTATCCTCGTAACGAGAAATTAATTTTTCTCGGTCATGAGCTTGTATTAAAACATTCCAAGTTTTAAGCTCAGAAAGGAAAGTGTATCTTTTAAATAAGAAAAACTTTCCTCATAACGAGAAATTCATCTTTCTCGGTCATGAGATTTACGTTAAAACATTCAATGTTTTTCAAGCTCATGAAAACAACTCCTAAGTAAATGTCAACTTAGGACTCGTTCTTCAGTTAAAAGGAAAGTTTATCGCCGATGATAAACTTATCCTTAACAACGGGAAGTTTACAACTTCTCGGACTTGAGCTCGTTTTGTAAGATATTTTACATCTTAAGCTCATGTAATTGGTTTTCAAAACTTTGAACACAATTTTTTGATAATTTCTCAAAAAGGTTTTCTAAATCTTTCAAAATTTTGTGTTCAAAAAATGTTTTGATAAAAAGAGCATGTCTTCTGGAATCGATAATATTTACGATACTAGAAATGTCATTCAATAATGACACGAGGTTGTAAATAAAGTTCGAGCAGAAGTTCAAATGTTTTAAAACATACTCAAAATGGTTTGCTATTATTTCAGATAGTAACCCGATTTTCATACTCAAGTCAAGCATTTCACCGGAAAGCTTTGACTCAACAACGGGAATTAATTTTCTCGGGCATGGTTTATTTTATAACCATGTAAGGGATTGGGTTTACGGAACAACACAATCTGTCAGTGCATTTATTTGTTTAAACAAGAGAAATCTTGTTTTGATGAAGTTATCATCTCAACCAAACGTAGCAATTTACAATTGATATCTTCATACTCGACGATGCGACTACTCAAACGACGACTACAACTCTTTCAATAGAACACGAGTCAACAATTGAGGGGGAGCAATTGTCCAGCACTCAGAATCTTTGACGCCGAAAGGGCCAAGCTCCCATGTTGGTGTCAAGACAACGATATCAATAGTACAGATGGAGTCAAGAGATAGCTTCAGACGTAACGAGGCGACCAACATTCGTGAACAAGAACCATGTGATTCTTTCATATGATGTTCTCCATCATTCAGGTCCAACCTTGTAAACTGCTAATCTTGTGAATACATTGTCATATATGATCTTTGCACGTGATAAATACCTTACACTTGTGTTTAAAAGGTATTTAATTTACGTTTCAAGTACACCCTCATTAATTTGAGGGGGAGCTTGTGTAATTCGTGAAGATAATTGGATTTGCATCTTTCTTCCCAAATTTTCTTAAAATGCTATTAAATCAATTGATATTAAAAACACCGATTGGGTTAATATTTTTAATATGGGGGAGAAAATGTGATTTAATATGGGAAATGATTAATCACAAATGGTTTGACTTAACGTGATAGCTCATCCCGACATGTGCGAAATGTTTTCGAATATCGTGGCATATGTTAAGGGGGAGCAAAATGGATTTGTACTTCAAAATGGATTTCATGGTGATTTATTCTTACCCGCAACCCATTTATTTCACGACGATGAAGATTGTGGTGACATAAGGATGGTAGGATAGGTTAAAGTCCAATGATTCCTCTAGAACCGGAGGAATCTTCCCAAGGACTTTCCATAGCTAGAAATAGTAGTCCTTAGGAAAGATGGAGAAAGATTGTGAACGTAGCTGAATGCCGACCAAGTACTTAAGTTAGCACTGGAACAATCACAACAACGTGCTAGTTATGACGTATTGGTAAGCATTGAAGGGGTTGGAGAATGAAAAAGACTTGTAAAGATAAAGGGTGTAAAGATAGAAGCCCTCCTTACAACCTTAGGCAGAAACCGGGTCAATACATATGCTATTGAGATCATTTTTAATGGTGCTTGATATTGAAGACAAACATCATGGACCCAGTGATGCAATGCACAACCCATCCCAGCTAACTCAGATATCTCTCAAAAGATATTTTTTTAATCACACGGAGACAACGCATTATCTATTGATTTATTCACTCCGAATAAATTAGTATTGAAATGGTGGCACTCCTCTCCAGCCTCCGATCACTAAAATCCAAAATGCACGATTGAGTCTAGAGCCATTTGAGATCATCAAATATCTCATTAGGGCACACTTTCATATTTCCTTGCTTCCTCACACACTGTGAAAAGTAAGAAAGATCTTAAGAGTCCTACGCAAAATCTTCATGATCTTGCCTGAACATTCGAGTAATACGAAAGTATTTACAATGAAGATGGAAATCCTTCTTGAGCGAATATAAAAAAGCTCATGGTAGGTGACTTGTGCGATTCTTTATGAATCAAACTTGTGATAACTGGAAAGCAACAGTGATTTAATTCTTAAATGAACTTAAACACGTTCTAGGCCTCTACGCAATATCTTAGTGATCTTGCCAGAACACTCAGAGTGATACCTTAGTGTTCATAGTGATGAGTGGAAATCCTTCTAGTGTTAACCTCAAACAGCACTTGGTAGGTAACTTGCAAGATTCTATACGAATCAAGCTCGTGACCACTGGAAAGCAACGATCGTGCAGTTCTTAATTGAATTTTACTTGTTCCAGGAACATGAATTGACGGCTTCAAATCATGCGGATATTATTATCCAAATGATTCACTCTTTATGTTCGCAGTCAGCTTTGGACGGTCGAATAAAGAGAACGGGTTTACCCGCGAAATCTTGTCAAGGAGGTTCTTAATTGAAACTACCTATCACAAGTACGATATTTCATATCGTCCAACGGTCTTCACCGACCGGCGGTAAAATGCTACCGAATTAGAATGAAATATTCAAGGCCATTTCATCTGTGTATATGTTTTGTTGCTAACTGTCTTATGCAGCGTAACAAGAAGGTGGCATTGCGGTGTTCAATCCAGAAGAAGTCGTCAACACATGCTTATGCTTTCTGCACTTAATACTTTAACAAATTCAAGAAAGTCTAAAAGTCAAGTCTTCCGCTGTATCGAACTCTGAAGCTTTCAAGAATTTATAAAATTATAAGTATGTGGAACATGAAGTCACGAAGAGGCAAATATCACAAGTGATGAATGCACAAGGTCAAGGCAAGGAAACATGCTCAAGACTAAAGTCAAAGATCTCATCATCATATTCACAAGAACAAGATCGAAGACTCAAGCATAGTATGCTAGGTTTAAGATTTTGTAAAATGGTGTGACCTCCCTTTGGGGGAGATTGTTGGAAATACCGTTTTCCAAGGAAAGTCTCGGTCACATCATTGTTAACATAGATCACGAGCTATAGACTATTTAGGACATTGTAACTTGGAGTGACCTCCCTTTGGGGGAGATTGTTGGAAATACGTTTTTACGTATTTAGAAAGGATCGGTCACTCCAATGATATTGGGCTCGTGATCCAATATAGCCCATATAGCCCACATTTAGGGTGGGCTATATATACCCCCTCCTTGTATGTTAGGAGGGGTTGGTCACTTTGTGTTGACACACACATTTCATTAATCAACCATTTCTTTCATTCTCCTTTCTCTCTCTTCTTTCTCTCTCTAAGTTCTTCATTTCCCATTCCATTCAATAGATAATCATAACTTGCTTAATCCTTAGAAAATCGTAGACCTACAATAATTGTGGATTTGCTTTTTAGTAATCTGGTGGTCTAGGTGGGTGGTGGAAGGTGGAAGGTGGTGGAAGCCATGGATGAGTTGAGATAGAAAAGGTTGTGTGTGAAAGTAAAGAAAATGTATTAAGATGAAAAAGAAACACAAGCAACACCCTTCCTTGGAAGCCTTGGAGGGGTATATATAGCCACACACCGCACCTAAACTATACATGGTTTCCTAGTCTAGTCTAAGCGTGTGTGACTATGATAACTAATGGGAATTCTTAAATGTCGTCACATAAAGTGAATTTCCAACAATCTTCCCCCATGGGACGACGTGTAGAATTACTTACAATATTTTTCCTAACAAGTACATAATGATTAAGAACAAAAGCTTTCATGAAGCATCCAACGCTGATGATGTCTTCTGAGGCCTTTGACTTCAAGTCTTCACTTCAAAACGACTCATCTTTAAAGTAACTTGTAGTAAAATACTGTAACGGCACGAGCTAAGTAATCCATATACTTCTGGTTAAGGAGAAGCTTCTGAATTAACTCCCCCCTAATTCATGCCATATAAACTTGATGTATAAGCTTTTAAATAGCTTCCCCCTTAACCGAAAATCCTCGTAAGCAACTTTAAAGCTTTCAATAAAGCTTAGAATGATTAAGCGCACATCGGAATTTAAAAAGCAAACCCCATCATATAACATGATAATGTTGTTATGAGGGATTGAAAGTTTGGGGCACACCAAGTAGATCAACAACTTTTCTTCTCACGCTTGAATAATTCTTCTGAAATTTTCTTCCCTCTGAGAGTTCAAGTTATGCATACTAGAAAGAATCAAGACATTTCTTCCCCCACATAGTTGAAGAAAATAAACCAATCCCAAGTATGAAGCTCAAATACTGAATTAGACACTTTATCCCATTCATGAAGTTGTCATCGTAACACCAGAGTCAATTAAGTCCCGGAAATGCACATATCTTCTTCCAGAGATGCACCAGAGTCAATTAAGTCCCGGAAGTGCATATCTCTCCGTATAGGATAATGATGATGAATAATTGAAACAACAAAACAATTAAACATCGAATCGGTAGTGTACCGTTTAGAGATTGATAACGCCACGAGTTAAAACACTGATGTTCTCTGCGGTTATGACAAATGACTTCCCGGAATGTCTTCAAATCAAAGAGAAGGTATGAAGTTCATCACGTGTACTCGTTGTGCGTTTAATGTGTCTTCTTCTTCCCCCTTGATGGTTTCGAAACTCGGAACCAGCAATAAATCGTACGCACATGTACCTGAAATCTCGTGAAAATAATAAATAAGCAGAATTATATATTTTGTGAGAATCAGCTGCTGATCGAAATTCTCTACTCATAAACTCTCCATGGCCATCTTTACCAACCCCCTTGTAGGCAATTTGAAGTGACCACTGATAGAATGAACCGGATACATCAAACTTGAAACTAAATAAGAATCCTTCGATCTTGTGACTTAAGCTTGCACAATTGTTGAATGAGGAACGGTGGAGAAATCTCTAAGTACCCAATGCATCACTGAAGAAGTCTATAAGCACAACACCTCTTGAAATTATCCACGTCGACTAAGCGCGTGACACTGAGTACAACAATGTAACCCCTTTAAGTGATAGTTATCCGAGTCATCTACCAACCACCCCGAACCCGGAAACCAGATAAGCAAGTCTTCATTCTAAGATTAAGCACGAGCAAGTAATCTTTGAAGATAAAATAAATACACGCCTTCGAAAAATCCGTCTTCAACTTCACATAATTAATACCCGATCAAACAAGTCCGTAGCCACTAAAAAATCGCCAAATTTTTCTTGGTCTCGTCAAATAAATTTTGTCACATTTGTCTCGTCATTTTTGTCTCGGCACTTTGTCACGTCACTTTTGTCCCGATAATATCCAAAGTATATCATAATACACAAAATTTTATTCAAAAAAATTTCGTGTATAGAGTGATTTGAAACACACGGCCCATCAATCAACTTAATAACCAAATTCGAAACATTTTCCAAATAGCCAAATTCGTTAGTACCGTTGAGGCCCAAAGATAAATTGCGTCCAACCCATCCAGTAGTATCTGGTCCAAATACCCGAACCCTGGTCCATTATAGAAGCTAGTGATATAAGAAGTACTCCCTAATCTCACTCACACAACTTACCCTAATCACTTCCTCTTAGTTTCTCCGCCCCCCCATCTCTCACCCCTACCAAACTTCATCTCTCATCCTAAACTACTCATCTCAACACGAGAATAACGCCTCAATTTTCATCTAAAGAATCAAAGACAAACAAAAGATTCATCATCCAATCCCTTCTTAGAATCATATCAAAATAAATAGACTAAATCTTTCTTCATCTTGTTCTTGTAATCTCAGCCACCGTCTAGACCTTGATGCATGAATCTCATAATCTTTTTCTTATACAAGACCAACTAAACATGAACCCCTCTTGATTCGTACGCCACTCATACACAAGAGAAGAGCCACCAGATTCGACTTCAAGATCATGATATGGTCACAGGTAGGTAAACTGGGATCATGCATGTGTTTAATTTAAACGAATGAAAGGGAGATCATGACATAATTGTTATGGGCCTCTCTTTAAATTCGAAAATTAATGAGGGGTTTATACCTCTACATAGATCTGTGATGCATGGCCTTTTCGTGAGAAGATCTAAAAAGATATGCGATATAGATGTATCATACGAAAAGAGATAAAACTGAGATCTAATTAATTTTCTGTTTTACTTGTTTTGAGTCAGATTCGAGATCAAATTAATTAGTCGTAGATGGGATTAGGTGTCGACGGGTTTAGGATAGATGTGGTGTTGAGGAGTAATAAGGTTGATGATATGGTAAAGTTGTGGTTCTGGTCAAGTCGTTTAGGTCTCGGTATAACTTTAAACTAGTTATGCTATCGTTTCTTTTTATCGCAAGTTTTCTTCAAAAAACCCATCGCAAGTAAAAAATGTAATGCCATCGCAGTCATACTTTTAAACCCATCGTAGTCTTGAAAAAATATATGGCCATCGTAACATGATGTCCCATCGTGATGATACCCATCGCAATGGTAGCCATCGCAATGGTAGCCATCGCAATGGTAGCCATCGCAATGGTAGCCATCGCAATGGTAGCCATCGCAATGGTAGCCATCGCAATGGTAGCCATCGCAATGGTAGCCATCGCAATGGTAGCCATCGCAATGGTAGCCATCGCAATGGTAGCCATCGCAATACACCCATCACACTCAATGCGATTGTTGCCATCGTAATGATGACCAGCAGAAAATCTTATCCAAAGGTACTTTTTCCGTATATTCAGGATCATGTTTTTCTGGGCACAATCTTCATCTTCAAAGCTAAACCATACCAGAAAAACCCATAAAAACTTGTAACAACCAGATCCGAATTCCATGAAAAAGTATTATAACTTTTTTAAACAGAAAAGTTTGGACAGATATGATATACTATTGGACCAAGACCAGAGAAACCATAGACTTTACTTGGGACTGATGATACCGTGACCAGAATAATGACAGCTTTTGACCCATGAAAGATAATAAAACCGAGATGATTGATAACCACGTGACCAAAAATGTATCCATGAGACAAAAGAATGATGAAAACATTAATGAGACAAAAAAAGCAGTGATAAATTTTTGGACAGTAATGAAACCACCATGACAAAAATATATATCAGATTTAGACCAAAAAAAACTTTTAGACCATCGAATCAAAAACAAAAACACGATCCAAGGATTGAACCGAGGCTCTGATGCCAATTGTAGGTCTACGATTTTCTAAGGATTGAGCAAGTTATGATTATCTATTGAATGGAATGGGAAATGAAGAACTTAGAGAGAGAAAGAAGAGAGAGAAAGGAGATTGAAAGAAATGGTTGATTAATGAAATGTGTGTGTCAACACAAAGTGAACAACCCCTCCTAACATGCTAGGAGGGGGTATATATAGCCCACCCTACATGTGGGCTATATGGGCTATATTGGATCACGAGCCCAATATCATTGGAGTGACTGATCCTTTCTAAATACGTAAAAACGTATTTCCAACAAAAAAGATAAGAACTTTTATCAAAATAAGCATAAAGATGAAAACTTTAAGATTAATCAAATAAGACAATAGCTTTTTAAAACAAGAAGAGAAGAATAAGAATGATTAAAAACTTGATTAAAGATAAATATCCAACAACAAAATTAAAACTTACTTGAAATTAAAGACAAGAATTTAAAGACAATTAAGTAAATTGACAATATAAAAGTGCATGAAATTAAGTGGAGAGCTAAGTTGTCAATTTAGCTAACACCTCCTAATGTGTCATTAGGAGGGTATATATAGGAGTGGAGTGTATGGTTGGTTGGAAGCTTCCTTCTTTCTTTCTTTCTTTCTCGTCTTTTCGTCTTATAAATTCTTCGACTTTCTCGACTTTGTCTTAGGATTTGTCGATTGATAATTTGAACTTGTCTTATAATTTATTCATTAATTAGACTTGAGTTCTTTGACTTCATTAAACTTCCGTATTTAGACTTTTTCTTTGATAAATCTTCAGAATAGGCCTTGGACTTCCGTTCTTTTTGTACTCTTGATCTTTTGACTTCGTCTTTTGTCTTTTTCTTTGATAAAAGCCTGTGTTTTCTTCCCTTTTCACATTTTGATCCTAAATCACAACAAAAACACAAACCACGCATAATTCCGACATTTACGACATAAAATACATATTTTGGCTTGATTATTATTATAATTAAGTGGTAAAAGGATAAGTGTTTTCACACTTATTATTGTCCCACAAAATCTTGATGGGATTGAGCTTACACGCTACATGTTAAAATCTATTGGCTTTGATTGTTTGCTTGACATTGATGAGCCAATATTACCCTCTTTTCTTATGGAGTTCTTTAGTTCATCCTTATTAATGTGCATCAATAATGGTTTATCAATAAGATTTTCCATCAAGGGGGAAACCATTGTATACACACTTGAAGAATTTGGACAAATTCTCAAGGTGCCATATAGTGGTCAATGTAGGTTCACCGATGCTTAGAGCATTGATTCTTTAGAATCAGCCTCTATTGATCTGCATTATTTGACTAAGCTACCTTCTCCTTCGTTCATCTCTAGAACCATTTCTAAACCTCGTGAACATTCTCTTGTTGGTGAATTTCAAGGAAACATTCGTGTTGTCACTCCTTGGGAATTACTAACTAGGGAACTAAATGCTTTTATGATCTATTGGTCCAAAATTATTAGAGAAATGCAATGTGTCTTGGTGGTAATCGTAACCGCGTGCCCACATGCCTTGCGCATATGTTGTTTTGTGTTGCAACCTCCACCTCATACAACCTTGCATTTTTCATAGCTAGAAGAATTAATTATGTTATATTTAAGTCGAAATCGAGTATTCCATTTGCTATGTTTCTTACTCGTCTTCTTAGAAGAGTTGATCTTGATTTTTCGTCTTTAAACACATCATCTTAATGCTCCGTTGATCGTGTTATGCTTCCCATTGAAGGGAACCTTCCAAATGAGCCTAGGATTGATTCTAATAAAGAGGGAAATGATCATCGAGATAAATTTTATGATGTTGGGTGTATCCTTATTTCAACCTCTCGGATAGACAAGGTTGAAACTTGCACCGACATAAGTTCTCCAGTAATCTCCAATCATCAATGCACCAATGCACTGTTGGCTCGTTTCTTGAGTCCAATGAATCTCTGTCATTTACAAATTCTTTCGTTTCTTCCCAAGACATTTATGACACCCTATTTTGATAATGGAATATCACAGGATAATTATGGCGTGTCATTAGAGCATGCAAGGTAATTGTCTAAAACATTAAATGACCATAAAAGGAAATACCAGAAACAAACATCGATAGTACAACATAAGCTCACACACATGAATATAAGTACTAAAAGGAAATGACTAAACAATGTCCAAAAGAAATAATGTATGAAAATGCATACGGTAAATGAGACTGGATAGCTTCCCTCCAGATGCACATACTCCCAAGTTCCTAACTGCGTCCCTGAGTACCTGCCGTTTAGGAACATGAAAAGGAAACGGCTGAGAAAAATTCCCAGTAAACGGATACATAACATAGTATGAATGACATAAGCATAATAAATACTAATAGCAGCGGAAATGTATAAGTCCTGGAAAACCTGGAAATGTTTATAAAACTGGTTTTATAGTTTGAAAAGACTTATGTTTTTATATGAGAACTGTATTTTAATTATCCAAGAGCCCATATATGTCATGAGGTTTCACCGTGCATGAATACATAGAGGGGTGACCTCATCATGCAATTAGAGGGGTTGCCTCTAATTATATAGTCTGGGTAGGAGGGATCAACTCCTTGTGAAGGATGCAAGGCACACACCACATTCACCATGAAAATCCTGAAAACATGTAACTAGGATGCACCCATATGCCCCACATGATAATATAAATAAATGGCCAAGACTGAAAGGGACGTCACGAGCAATCATTCCGTCGTGGGGAAGTCATAACACTGGTGCCTCCAGTGTTATGGTTATGGTACCTCCATAACTAGATGACATGGCATGCATGTATATATAACTCGGGCATTTAAAATATACCATAAGCATTCAAAACATATAAAATAACTGGGGAAAACAGTTGGATGCAAACAGGGTGTCCTAATCATACATACGAAGGAATGTCCATACTGAAGGACGGAATATCCGTAACTTATGTCAAGCGAACGATGAAAGATGAAAAGACGAAAAGTCCTACTCCGACTTCACGAGTACTACATAAATAAGGGACATGTATGAGTTGTCTGATTACTGAGTGTGTTACTGGTTCTTGTGTGTTCTTAACTTATTTTATATGTTCTTGTCATGTTTTACTGTTTTAAATGTTATCTTGTATTTTATTCATGTCTTATGGTACTCTGATTATGTATTTCATGTGTTATTGTATTACTATACTTGTAGTGTAATAATAAGTAACTTTCTAAAAATAGCAGGTTTCCAAAAATAGAAAGTTTCCAAAAAGAGAAAGTTTCCAAAAATACTAAGTTTCTAAAAATAGAAAGTTTCCTAAAATAGTAAGTTTTCTAAAATAGAAAGTTTCCAAAATTAGAAATAAACTGGATTAAAATGTCTAATAAAATAAGATAGTGCTTATTAATCATAAGTTATAAGTTAGGATAATTATTAGTAAAGTCTATTAATTTTAATACTTAGGCTAAAGTAATTATTAATTAATAATGATTAAACATGGTTTATTAATTAATAAAATGTCATGGTCCATTTAATAAACTTTACCTTATAGAATTTAATTAAATTAAGTAATGGTTTAATTTAATTAAGTCTAATAAATACTTAGGTTATACATGTTTTATTTAATTAAATAAAATAACCTAAGTCATGGATTCATTAATTAATTACTAGTTCATGCAAATTAAGTAAAACAATTAATTAACAAAACAATGTCTAAATCAAAATACTTAGGTTAAAACATGTTTATTAATTTTAATAATCTAACCTAAGTCATGGTTTTAATTAAATTAATTAATTATTCATGTAAATTAATTTAATTAACTTAATAAAATAAATTAATAAAAGTATCCCGAGCCCGAAACCCGAGAAAACAAACCCGACACCGACTCACCACCAACAACCGCGGCTGTGGTGGTGGTCAGTGGCTGTGCAGCCGACAGCTGCAGCCTTGGCTGCCGCTGCTGGCCGCGACTTCCCACTGCCGGACCAAAGTGGCCACCGGCTTAAGCCGGTTCCCACTATCTGACCAGATACCCACTGATGGGTCTCAGTTTGACGCTGGCTGAACAAAAAAACCACCGAGCCCCATGTGGGGTCTCGGCTGGTGGTCGCGAAGAGACACCAAGAGCCCATGGCTCTTGGTTTGTGTGCCGAACCCAAAAACAAACCAAACAAAACCCTTTTCCTTGTTTTTAATTATTCCCATAACATGTTTTAATTATGTTTATAAAGATCTAACACAAATGAACATAATTAAATTTAAAATAATAAAAAGATGAAGGTTTATGTTATACCAATTGCGTGATTGAAAAGGAAATCGAGACCCGAACACGAACACGAACACGTACAAATCAAAGATCAAATCAAACGAATCGTCCTTGTGGTGTTGATGGTTTCCGCGGCTACATGAGGAGAGGGATAGGGTTTCTTATTTTTTTCTAAAAAATGTAAATGATAAATTCCCTGGAGTTTATGTTTACTTGTTAATTTTCAAAACGGGCTGGGCCCCTTTCCTTTCTTCCTTTTGCCGCGAATACCAAAGCCCAAAAGGCAAATGCATATGTTTTTCACGACTAAATATTATTCGTGTATGTTCGTGTTCAATGTTCATGATTTAATTATTATACATCATAATTATCGTGCATTAATAATATACGTAGTTCTTGGTATTTAATGTTCGTAACACGTGTTGTATATTATAAATGGAAAGTTTTAATTAATTCGTGTTTTTACATAGTGTACTGTTCATGGTATTTATATGCGGGTTTTACAACTCTTCCCCTCTAAAAAGACTAATTCGTCCTCGAATTATGGATAACATAAACTGAAAGGAAAACATACCCGAATTAAAACTGGAAATGAGGGTAAGAAGTCCGAATAGACTCCTCCGTCTCCCAAGTGGGTTCCCGCTCAGCATGGTCCCTCCAAAGGATTTTGATGAATGTAATCGTCTTCTTCCTCGTGACTCGCTCTTGACGATCAAGAACTCATTCGGGTTCCTCAATAAAAGTAAGATCCTCACGAATCTGCTCGAGTGGATATTGAACCATATGTAGGAGATGATAGTTGTATCCTCTAAGTAAGGACACATGGAAAACGTTATGGACGTCAGAAAGCTGCAGAGATAACGCCAAACGATACGATACCTCACCGACACGTTCGATGATATCAAATGGTCTGATGAATCGAGGACTGAGTTTTCCCTAGATTCCATAACGCCTAACTCCACGCGTCGGTGCTACCTCGAGAAAAACATGATCACCCACATTAAAGTACAAATCTCTATGGTGCTTGTCGGCATAGATCTTTCGACGTGCACGAGCTTCCTATAGTTTTGCCTTGGCGATGGAAACCTTCTCGTTGGTCACCTCTATCATCTCTAGACCCTCAAGAATTCGCTCACCAACCTGATCCCAGTAGATTGGGGCGCGACACTTCTCGCCATACAACATCTCAAACAGTGCACACTTGATGCTGACGTGCCAACTGTTTTTGTATTCAAAATCTACTAAGCAGATATAGTCGTCCCAAATTCCTATCCATTCTAAAGCACAAGCTCGAAGCATGTCCTCTAGTGTCTGAATGGCACGCTCCGACTGTCCATCTGTCTTAGGATGAAAAGCCGTGCTAAGCTTAAGTCTGGTGCCCAAGATTTCTGCAGACTCTTCCAGAACCGAGATGTAAAATGAGGATCTCTGTTAGAGATAATACTGGATGGAGTACCATGTAGTCTCATTATCTCCTTTTGATAGATGTCAGCCAATTTGCTAACAGAATCATCCTTACGGATTGGTAGGAAATGAGCTGATTTGGTCAGTCGATCAACAATAACCCAAATAGCATCATGTTTCCTCTTGGTGTGCGGAAGTTCGGTGACAAAGTCCATGGAGATCTTGTCCCACTTTAACTCTGGAATGTCTAATGGTTGTATTAACCCACTAGATCGTTGATGCTCAATCTTAACATGCTGGCAGGTAAGACATTCAGAGACAAAGGTAGCAACATCCTGCTTCATACCACTCCACCAGAAATGCTGCTTGATGTCATGGTACATCTTGGTGGAACCAGGATGAATAGAGAATGGAGAGCTATGAGCTTCAGTCGCCTCCCTAAGTGTAAGATCATCAGGAACACATAGTCTAGTGCCCTGCCATAAGATACCGTCATCATCTACCCGAAACTCCGTCTGTTGGTCGATGTTCTGAATAATAGCTCAGATTTCACCATCATCCTTCTGAGCTTCCTTGATCCTAGAGAGTAAGTCAGGATCAAATCTAAGATTAGCCCAATAGCCATGTTGTCCACGTACCATAAATTCAATGTCCAGTTGTTCTAAGTCACGTATGATTTCCTCCTCTATCTTAATGCCGTTGATCATGCCCGACTTTCTACTAAGAGCATCTGCCACTACATTCTCCTTGCCGGGATGATACTGAAGATTGATGTTGTAATCCTTCAGCAGCTCTAACTATCTTCTTTGCCTCATGTTCAGTTCACGCTGGGTGAAGATATATTTCAGGCTTTTGTGATCTGTGAAGATATCACATGATTCGCCATACAAGTAATGCCTCCAAATCTTCAGTGTAAACACTACTGCTGCAAGCTCCAAGTCATGGGTAGGATAGTTCTCCTCATAAGGCTTAGGTTGTCGTGATGCATAAGTAATCACTTTCCCATGTTGCATGAGAACACAACCAAGACCCTTCCCTGAAGCATCACTATAGATCTGAAATCCTCCTGTGCCAGATGGGAGAGTAAGAATAGGTGCAGATACCAACTTCTTCTTGAGTTCTTCAAAGCTCTTCTCTCTTTCTTCAGTCCAGACGAATTTCTCCCCTTTGCGCATCAGTTTGGTTAAAGGCAGTGCTAGTCGTGAAAAGTTTTCCATGAATCTGCTGTAGTAACCAGCTAAGCCCAGAAAACTGCGAACTTCAGTCACCGACGTTGGTCTTGGCCATTTGGTAATAGCCTCAACCCTCACAGAATCCATGGTTATTCCCTCTGCGGATAAGATGTGGCCTAGAAACGCCGCTCTGCTCAACCAGAATTCGCACTTGGAGAACTTGGCATACAGCTGCTTCTGGCGAAGTATCTGTAACACTGTACGATGATGGTTCTCGTGTTCCTCCTTGGATTTAGAGAAAACCAGAATATCATCAATGAAGACGATAACAAACTTGTCCAGAAACTCATGGAAGACACGGTTCATCAGATCCATGAAGACTGCTAGAGTATTTGTAAGTCCAAAAGACATGACTACAAATTCGTAGTGTCCATAGCGTGTACGGAAAGCAGTCTTGGATATATCCTGCTCTTTCACGCGTAGCTGATGGTAGCCAGAGCTCAAATCGATCTTAGATAAATGTTTGGCGCCTTGCAGTTGATCAAACAGATCGTCTATACGTGGCAAAGGATATCAGTTTCTAATTGTGATCTTATTAAGCTCACGGTAGTCTATGCATAGGCGCATACTGCCATCCTTCTTCTTCACGAACAACACCGGTGCACCCCATGGAGATACACTAGGGCGGATGAAACCTCGCTCTAAAAGTTCCTGCAACTGCTCCTTTAATTCCTTAAGCTCAATGGGAGCCATGTGGTAAGGAGCCTTGGAGATTAGCTCAACTCCTAGGATGAGCTCAATACCAAACTCTACTTCATGAGCAAGTGGTATGCTCGGAAGTTCTCGGGAAAAAAGTCGGGGAATTCTGACACGATAGGCTGATTCTGAATGGATGGAGATTTAGCCTCAATATCATGAACAATAGCTAAGAAACCCTCGCAACCATGTGACAGTAAGGTGTCACAAACGTGAAGTGTGAATCTATTTAGTTTATGAGAAACGCGATAGTTCGGGTTAGACTTATGTGTCTATTGATGATCCCGATTGATTACGCGTATTTTGTGTACAAATTTGGATTTTTGTGATTAACATTTATATGAAATATTACTCGAAAGACTATTATTCGTTTACAATACGTACTAGGAATTCTTAATTGTAAAGTCAACGTTAACGTAACTTCATTTAAGAATATCACTACACAAAACATATATTTTCACTCGACATATTTAAATGACACACTTAGAAATTTCCCACTTTCGCTTCGCCAAATTACTTAAAAACCACTACTACTTGAAAACTTTCTCAAATTCATTACTACACCTAAAAAGCTTTGAAGCTTTCTACTACATCACACAAATAAGCCTTCTCAAATATAAATAAAATTTATATGTAACTTTACGTGTAAAAATACAATTTAATAAAAACAAAGCCAACTTTTCTTTTAGCTCAAAAACCGGACCCCCCCTCCTATATCCCACGTTTTGCTTCCCCACATTTGAATTTACTTGTACTTGCTCCCCCATTAATTGATGTACCACCTTGTCTCCCCTCCATCATCTTTAACCACCAGACGTCCTTTTCTCCCCTAATATATCTTCCAAACATTTATGATCAACACACTACTTCCTTGATAGTCAAATGAAGGTACCATGTAACTCTTCCCCATGGCTGCCCTACACCGAGTCCGACACATTTGTTCTTCCCCAAGCAGTGAGTCAATTCATAGTGTACCAACTTGGTTACAAAGACTAGTTACAAGCTAACCAATCCCTAACTAAACCCTAACTAAGTTACTTAACCCTAAAACACACCTCATTTGCCTATAAATACTCACTCACTTCTCTACTAAACTCACACACTCAAACTTGCAAACTCACAAATAAAAGAACTAAGCATTATATCAATAGATAGGTCACGACTGAGGTAACTAAACAACAAGTTCCGGGTTCGTTTAGTAGCAAGCTAGGAGTAATAAGCTTCAACTTTGATTGTGGTGTTGATCTATGGTTGCTAGCTTTGTTCACTAACTACATCAAATTAGCTAAGGACTTACTGTAAGTTACCTTATTCCTTATTATAGATCTTGCCTTGGTTGGTAATATACTTGCTAAAATCTTGCAAACATGAATAACCAAGTCACGGCTGGGGATTGGGTCTTATGGTAAAAGTGAACTTCAAAAGTATGATTTTATATGGTGTCTAGACCTACTGTTGACCACCATAAACTTGGAACCACGTCTAGTTTTGGATGGTCTATGTAGATGACGTACTAGAGTGTCCTAACCATTTATAGCTCACGATATAAATCACGATTTTATGTAGAGGAACATGTGTGACTTTGTAGTATACGTGAATCAATGTACAAGAAGTAGGTTGAGATTGCATGATAATGTAAATACTTCATACGTGTACTCAAGTAACAGGAAACCCTAAAATGGAGAAGTATGCATGCGTGATGTTTGCGTTATGTGTTTATGTTGAGAAATAAACAAGTAACCACAGCTCCCCAAATAAGTCTTGAAACCTTTGTGTTGTGTGTATGTGTGTATGCAACTGCCATGTAAATATGATATTATGTGTGTCGCAGCAGGCGTTTGAAGCTCTATACTGTGTGTGTATGTGTAAACAAACTAATACTTTTCTTAAAAGTTACTGTGTGGAAAAAGGCATGCGTTTTATCATTTATATGTACACTGTATACGTGTGGCTTAAAAAGAAATCATTATGAGTATTGCGTGTTTGTGTGCCAATGAACCAGAAACATAAATCAAATAGGTATAAAATGGATATATTTGTAGGTCAAAGAAAGCTTAAGTACTATATAAATGGCTTCTTTCCTTTCCTGTTTTGTATGTTGCACAAATATGGTAAAAATAGTACTAGTCACTATGACAAAGTAAAAAGCACTATGTATGCATATGCTTGCCATATTAAACTAAGAAATAGTAGTATAAAGTTGGTGTGAATGATGTACATTTACGTATGTATGTATGTATGATGTGAGGTTAGGACTAATGTGAAAATAAAGTGAGGCTACTCCCCTGTTGTTGGTAGCCTGCGTGAACAGCAATTACCACCAGGACTTTTCTTCTCTTTTCTTTCTGCTTGTTAATGAGTGTTTGTATATGTATGCATGTATCATCATAGAAAGGTTAGTCTACTTTTCCCCTTTTGTTTGTGTGAGCTGTACAAACAAGGACCAGAAAGCAACACTTTTTCCAAACTAACAAATGTTATGTGCGTGTATTTTTCCATGAAGGATACAATTAGTAACCACATTTATTAAGTGCATACCAAAATGTATATAACTTACACTTGCAAAATGACCCGATCACCCTACTACACGACTAGTTTTAACCGGCCAAATGGCCATGCCCCGAAAATATAAAAGTACCTTGTTAAACTTGACGCGGCCTAGTTTTCAAAACAAGTTCCCATTTATCCTAACGTTGAGTGACGAAGCTACTATTAATTTCTAAAAGTACTTGTTTGGCACTTAATAAAAATAAGACTTTACTTGTTTATTTTTACTTGTAAGTGCACCATTTAGCATAATTAATTGCTAGACTTAGGGACTTCATAAAAATGTGATATTTATCAAATATCGAAGACCTCGCGGCCTAGATTATATAACAAGAACCCGTTAATTTTTCGGACTAATATTTAACGAGATACTGAGACCCAAAGTTGACCCCATGACTAAAATGTACAAACATGATAAATGCATATAACATTTTATAAATCAAGAGCAAGTATATTATATCAACCAAGTGCATTGTACATTACTATTTATTGTATTTAGCCTAAGTACGGATATTTTACTTAGGTTACGAGTATATCGTTTGCGCATTGTTTTGCGTGCCTTGATATTCCGTGCTATCCTTGTTGATCATATTTACCTACTTCATCGAGGTGAGTTTCATAGCCCCACTTTTAATTGCTTTAACTATTTTGGGGTGAGAACATTGCTTGTTTTTAACGGATGAACATAAGTGCTTTAAACTCATACGTTTGCCTACATGATGTCTAAGTAGCGATATCCCTAGATGCTTTAGCCCACTATCATGAACCATTAATTACTTTGTGTAAGCGCGAATGTTATGGATAGATCTATTGGGATTGACCTCCCTATCTAATGTTGGTTGTGTGACCAAATCAGATACACTTACATTTGAGTCGTTACGAATGATTTGGGATAGGCATTTGCTCGGGCTCTCATTATATCTTGTTGGTTGGTTAACGCTTCGGTGTCATGAGCTTAGACGTAGGTTGTTGAAACGTATACTTTTGATTATAATCTTATATTTGTTATAAGATTATATGTTGGTTGCCTTGAAAATCTTATGGTTCATCACACTATTTAAACTTAAACCTATGAACTCACCAACCTTTGTGTTGACGCTTTAGCAATGTTTTTCTCAGGTATCAAGATGGAGGAGTGACGTGGTTATGCATGGGAGATTTTTAAATGAAAATGGTCGTGACTAGTATATGGATATTTGGATCAATGTTAAAGTCTTTTGAAACAATGTTTTATGGTGTAATTCGCTTCCGAAACAAGTTTTATGCTTTTATTTAAATTAAAACGACTTTTAAATAGTCGTTCTCTGTATCTATGTCTTTTGATAGTCATGACCGTCGCACCCCATTGTGTTGTATTACTCTGATAAATTGGGGGTGTGACAGATTGGTATCAGAGCTGTAGTTATAGAGAACTAGGTTATTTTACAAAATGATTTTTTATAAACGCGAGTCAAAATTTAATCGTTGGAAAAATAATTCTAGACTATAACTAACTCAAAAATCTCCAAGAACCACTTCACTCCGCGTCTACGATAAAAGTATGTTGTGACTTGAATTATTCCATGTGATTTGTTATGTTAGTTTTGTCTTGATTGCTACGTGTTATTAGCGTTAAGTATTTCCTGCCTTGTTTGAATGATCCTTATGTAAGATATACTTATAGGAATGTGTACTAAGACGATTTTTATTATATTTTGAAGTAAAAATACCTAGCATCCTTGTTTGGATTGTTGTGCTACTTAAATGGTTTGTGCCATTTTAATCGAACTAAGATGGTTTGTGCCATGTTTAAATAGAACTAAGATGGTTTGTGCCATGTTTATATGGAGTAAAACATACACATACTTATGCTATTACTATTTTGTTAAAACAGTCCACTGGACTACTATGAACTATTTAAAAACTTGTGTGTTTCTATGTTTCCCTATATCGATATACGCCGAATTAAAAATATACGCCAAAACAGTACTTGGGCGCGGTGAGATTTAGTAATGGTTGATGATAAGTCGTGAGTAAACCTAAAGCCAAGACAAATCGTCAAAAATGTTAAGAGGTATAACGATACTTAGCAAGGTCTCAAGGCTGTTCTTGTTTGGTTGGGTTGCGAGACTAAGTTAAGTGCCAGTCGTTATACAACTTAGGGTTTTTGATGAGTTTTCTTGAGGATGGGTAAGACTCATGGATTTACATGTTGCATGATTTGCTATATTGATAAGTTATAACATATTTGATGAGTTTTGTGTGGGTTTAATCGATGTTAAATTGTGTGGGTAATATCTAAAGACGAGTAAATTCACCAAAGATATTAAGAAGTTTAACGACTAATACTTGACTAGACCTCAAGGCTGTTCTTGTTTGATTGGGTTGCGAGGCTTAGTCAAGTGCCAGTTGTAACGCAGCTTAAGATTTTTAGTGAATTTCCTCGGGGATGGATAAGACTTACATGATCTGACAAGGTGATTACCTCATTGACGTTTGACTAGTACGGTGCATTAGTACCATTAGTTTGCATGTTGTGCGAACACTAAAATAATGAGAATCGTCGTCTCTATTTTTATACAACATACGACGATAAACACTCTACACAAAGTATTACTCCTGTAATACCCCAGAAATTACTATAAGGAACAAATATAAACTAATATTACAAAAATATGAAAGCTATCTGGAAATACGCCGACACGTAAGTCGAACGCATATCAAGGAGAAATTTATGTAGAAAGAAATTGTACAAAAACGAATCTAGGAGTTCTAGTCCGTTGGTTTGCAACTAAGTTGCTATGAAGCTAATATAATTACAAAGTATGTTATAACAACTAAGAAGAACTCAGATATATGAGGATTATGCCATATTTTAAATTAAAGGGATTATCGCATGTCACAAAGCTTGAAAACCTTGATGTGAATTGTGGTCACTTCCAATAATCTAAATAGCGCGTGTCGAACATAAAAAGTCTACAGAATGATTATGAACAAAAGACAGATAAAAAACAAAATGAACAATTTTTGTGATGAAATTATTATGATGGAATTGACTAGTTGATTGGACTAAACAAACTGAACAATTTTGGGATAAAAACAAATTAAGCGAAGCGTGTGAGATGTAAGTAAAGTGTGATCAAAGCTCTAGAAAATTCTGTGATAGAATTGAGTGACTGATGTGAAAAGATCAAATGACTCGACATCCGTCGATGTCACCACCAACAGAAATTGGGTTATGTAATCATACTTTAATTTTTTTTATATAATTGTTTCCAAATATTTTTTAAAAGCTATCTTTTATATCTTGTGAAGCTGTTACTTAAGAAAGGGCTTTTATCCTACAATATTTTATATATGTCGGAGAAAAATTAATCAAATAATTTTTTTTAGAATGAGTTTTATAAAATATTTTTGGAAAATATTATAAAAATATATATAAAAAAATACTTTGAAGAAACCATCACCGAAAACTTTATTAGGAAGAATGTCAGGAATTTTGATAAAATGTTTTGGTAAAATCAGTAAAGGTATTACTAACAAAAACTACACGATTGATGACGAAATGTTTTGATATAGACTATCATGGAAAGTTTTGGAAAATCTGGCGTAAAGACTAACTTAATGTATAAAACACCACGACTAGTGTTGAAACATTTTTAGTAAGGACTACCATGTAAAATTTTGGACAAATCTATTTTACGAACAACTTGATTCGGAAGACCTAAACTATTGATAAACTTGACGAGAACTAGTACAAATAAGTATGTAAATTATTTTGTTGATTGTTAAAAGTGAACAGTGATAACAAATAAAATGAACTATGGACTAATTTGTTGATTGTAAAAGTGAATAATGGTAACGAACGAAATAAACTATGAACTACCAATATATAAACTACAACCTCAAAGAGTTAAATTATGATGAAAAGGAGGATGCAACCGTTTGTCCCGAGACGTACGTAGCCTGATCAACTACGTATGATCGTGGTCGAACGCGAGCATGCTCATAGTAGTCATCGTAAAAATGAAATATATTAGTATTAGTAGAATATATTCAAGTTTCCCTATTCGCCAATTTTTTTATGTGTTATGAACGTCGAACATTTTTCTACTGTCTTAAGTAAGAACGTCTACGCGATACGAGTAAACCTAGTACGGATATTTCCTTACACACTATCACATGTAAGAGCGTATATTAGATGAAAAATACTAAGAGCGGCAATTGTGTTGACGAAAATAAACTCAGTTAGATTAGAGTCGTAAAAATAAATTTAAAACAAAATTTAAATAATAATGAGAAGAACGAAACGCCATTTGAGTATAACTCAATTTAACGGGTTGAAAACTCCGTTGAAATTATAGACCGTGAAATGAAACGACTTAGAGAAAGTCATATACCGATCGTAAAAGTGCGTTGGAAGCACAAGGAGGACCCGAGTTTACTTGAGAACGTGAAGACCAATTTAAGCTTAAATACCCTCATCTCTTTAATTAGATAAGTTTCATCGAAGTATGAGCTTCGGGTCGAAGCTCAATTTAAGGGATATCGGATGTCACAAACGTGAAGTGTGAATCTATTTAGTTTATGAGAAACGCGATAGTTCGGGTTAGACTTATGTGTCTATTGATGATCCCGATTGATTACGCGTATTTTGTGTACAAATTTGGATTTTTGTGATTCACATTTATATGAAATATTACTCGAAAGACTATTATTCGTTTACAATACGTACTAGGAATTCTTAATTGTAAAGTCAACGTTAACGTAACTTCATTTAAGAATATCACTACACAAAACATATATTTACACTCGACATATTTAAATGACACACTTAGAAATTTCCCACTTTCGCTTCACCAAATTACTTAAAAACCACTACTACTTGAAAACGTTCTCAAATTCATTACTACACCTAAAAAGCTTTGAAGCTTTCTACTACATCACACAAATAAGCCTTCTCAATTATAAATAAACTTTATATGTAACTTTACGTGTAAAAATACAATTTAATAAAAACAAAGCCAACTTTTCTTTTAGCTCAAAAACCGGACCCCCCCTCCTATATCCCACGTTTTGCTTCCCCACATTTGAATTTACTTGTACTTGCTCCCCCATTAATTGATGTACCACCTTGTCTCCCCTCCATCATCTTTAACCACCAGACGTCCTTTTCTCCCATAATATATCTTCCAAACATTTATGATCAACACACTACTTCCTTGATAGTCAAATGAAGGTACCATGTAACTCTTCCCCATGGCTGCCCTACACCGAGTCCAACACATTTGTTCTTCCCCAAGCAGTGAGTCAATTCATAGTGTACCAACTTGGTTACAAAGACTAGTTACAAGCTAACCAATCCCTAACTAAACCCTAACTAAGTTACTTAACCCTAAAACACACCTCATTTGCCTATAAATACTCACTCACTTCTCTACTAAACTCACACACTCAAACTTGCAAACTCACAAATAAAAGCACTAAGCATTATATCAATAGATAGGTCACGGCTGAGGTAACTAAACAACAAGTTCCGGGTTCGTTTAGTAGAAAGCTAGGAGTAATAAGCTTCGGCTTTGATTGTGGTGTTGATCTATGGTTGCTAGCTTTGTTCACTAACTACATCAAATTAGCTAAGGACTTACTGTAAGTTACCTTATTCCTTGTTATAGATCTTGCCTTGGTTGGTAATATACTTGCTAAAATCTTGCAAACATGAATAACCAAGTCACGGCTGGGGATTGGGTCTTATGGTAAAAGTGAACTTCAAAAGTATGATTTTATATGGTGTCTAGACCTACTGTTGACCACCATAAACTTGGAACCACGTCTAGTTTTGGATGGTCTATGTAGATGACGTACTAGAGTGTCCTAACCATTTATAGCTCACGATATAAATCACGATTTTATGTAGAGGAACATGTGTGACTTTGTAGTATAAGTGAATCAATGTACAAGAAGTAGGTTGAGATTGCATGATAATGTAAATACTTCATACGTGTACTCAAGTAACAGGAAACCCTAAAATGGAGAAGTATGCATGCGTGATGTTTGCGTTATGTGTTTATGTTGAGAAATAAACAAGTAACCACAGCTCCCCAAATAAGTCTTGAAACCTTTGTGTTGTGTGTATGTGTGTATGCAACTGCCATGTAAATATGATATTATGTGTGTCGCAGCAGGCGTTTGAAGCTCTATACTGTGTGTGTATGTGTAAACAAACTAATACTTTTCTCAAAAGCTACTGTGTGGAAAAAGGCATGCGTTTTATCATTTATATGTACACTGTATACATGTGGCTTAAAAAGAAATCAATATGAGTATTGCGTGTTTGTGTGCCAATGAACCAGAAACATAAATCAAATAGGTATAAAATGGATATATTTGTAGGTCAAAGAAAGCTTAAGTACTATATAAATGGCTTCTTTCCCTTCCTGTTTTGTATGTTGCACAAATATGGTAAAAATAGCACTAGTCACTGTGACAAAGTAAAAAGCACTATGTATGCATATGCTTGCCATATTAAACTAAGAAATAGTAGTATAAAGTTGGTGTGAATGATGTACATTTACGTATGTATGTATGTATGTATGTATGATGTGAGGTTAGGACTAATGTGAAAATAAAGTGAGGCTACTCCCCTGTTGTTGGTAGCCTGCGTGAACAGCAATTACCACCAGGACTTTTCTTCTCTTTTCTTTCTGCTTGTTAATGAGTGTTTGTATATGTATGCATGTATCATCAAAGAAAGGTTAGTCTACTTTTCCCCTTTTGTTTGTGTGAGCTGTACAAACAAGGACCAGAAAGCAACACTTTTTCCAAACTAACAAATGTTATGTGCGTGTATTTTTCCATGAAGGATACAATTAGTAACCACATTTATTAAGTGCATACCAAAATGTATATAACTTACACTTGCAAAATGACCCGATCACCCTACTACACGACCAGTTTTAACCGGCCAAATAGCCATGCCCCGAAAATATAAAAGTACCTTGTTAAACTTGACGCGGCCTAGTTTTCAAAACAAGTTCCCATTTATCCTAACGTTGAGTGACGAAGCTACTATTAATTTCTAAAAGTACTTGTTTGGCACTTAATAAAAATAAGACTTTACTTGTTTATTTTTACTTGTAAGTGCACCATTTAGCATAATTAATTGCTAGACTTAGGTACTTCATAAAAATGTGATATTTATCAAATATCTAAGACCTCGCGGCCTAGATTATATAACAAGAACCCGTTAATTTTTCGGACTGATACTGAGACCCAAAGTTGACCCCATGACTAAAATGTACAAACATGATAAATGCATATAACATTTTATAAATCAAGAGCAAGTATATTATATCAACCAAGTGCATTGTACATTACTATTTATTGTATTTAGCCTAAGTACGGATATTTTACTTAGGTTGCGAGTATATCGTTTGCGCATTTTTTTGCGTGCCTTGATATTCCGTGCTATCCTTGTTGATCATATTTACCTACTTCATCGAAGTGAGTTTCATAGCCCCACTTTTAATTGCTTTAACTATTTTGGGGTGAGAACATTGCTTGTTTTTAACGGATGAACATAAGTGCTTTAAACTCATACGTTTGCCTACATGATGTCTAAGTAGCGATATCCCTAGATGCTTTAGCCCACTATCGTGAACCGTTAATTACTTTGTGTAAGCGCGAATGTTATGGATAGATCTATTGGGATTGACCTCCCTATCTAATGTTGGTTGTGTGACCAAATCAGATACACTTACATTTGAGTCGTTACGAATGCTTTGGGATAGGCATTTGCTCGGGCTCTCATTATATCTTGTTGGTTGGTTAACGCTTCGGTGTCATGAGCTTAGACGTAGGTTGTTGAAACGTATACTTTTGATTATAATCTTATATTTGTTATAAGATTATATGTTGGTTGCCTTGAAAATCTTATGGTTCATCACACTATTTAAACTTAAACCTATGAACTCACCAACCTTTGTGTTGACGCTTTAGCAATGTTTTTCTCAGGTATCAAGACGGAGGAGTGACGTGGTTATGCATGGGAGATTTTTAAATGAAAATGGTCGTGACTAGTATATGGATATTTGGATCAATGTTAAAGTCTTTTGAAACAATGTTTTATGGTGTAATTCGCTTCCGAAACAAGTTTTATGCTTTTAATTAAATTAAAACGACTTTTAAATAGTCGTTCTCTGTATCTATGTCTTTTGATAGTCATGACCGTCGCACCCCATTGTGTTGTATTACTTTGATAAATTGGGGGTGTGACATAAGGCACGTGCCTGCAAGGCTGAAATAATTTGTACAAAATTTCCTGGTATGAAACCATTGTGAATGTACTCTGGTGCGTTGACATCATCGAAAATAACCCAATATGAATGGAAATCTTTGGTGGCGTGGTGTTTGGATAACCAGTCCATGCCCAATATCATGTCGAATTCGCACATGTCCAATGGAAGTGCGTCAATTGAAAAATTATGTCGTCAAACTCAAGGGGAAGATCTATGTACCCATGTGTGATGCGCACAAAGTCTCTGAGGGGCGTGGATATGTTTAAGACAGTATCTAGTGGCATAGGGGATATCCTAACACGATTATCATAAGCAGTGGATATGACTGAATGAGTCGCACCCGTGTCAAACAAAACACAAGCAGCTTGACCATACATAAACAAGATTCCAGTGATGGTACCTGACGACTTGTTTACTTGGTCCCGCGTGGTAGTATACACACGTCCATTAGTCGGATGTGGCTTGGAATTAGCACACCAAGAAGTACCCTCAATCTCACCCTTCTTGCAATCTTTCATCATGTGGCCTTGCTGACCACATTTGAAGCAGGTGCCACTACCACGGCGGCACAACCATGTATGTCTGTGATCACACGTAGTGCAAAGGGGGTGAGTGTACCCTCCAACATATGCTCTAGCTGGTTGGGAACCTGTTTCAGAAAGTATGCGTGAGACATGATTATTGGGGTACAAACATGACTACACGAGAAGTTTAGATTGTAATACTAGAAGAAGCTGCACGGTTGGGCTGTGAACCTCTGCGGTCCTGATCCCGTCCGTTGCCAGTCTTCCTGGTAATAGATGTTGAAGTGTCAGAATTTATGAATCATAAAGCAACATAACATAGAAATGAGAAATTTATAGGGACCTGCTGTTGCCAGAGTTGTTGGCGTTGTTACGGTAGTTGTCACTACCGCCATGCCTATCATATGTAGAACGGTCTTGTGTCTCACTATTTCCCTTAGGCTGGTACTGCTGAGTAGCCGGTTGGGACCGGTCACCAGTCTTTTTCCTGAAAGATGGAATTGTATAGAGAATGATATAAAATGGAAGGTACTGAATTGAATGAAATGATTAACGTTTGATAACTAAGATATACCTCTTCTCAGATCTGTCTGGTTTACCAAACTCATCTCTCTTGCATCATCTCTAGCTTGCGAGCTGCATCTGCCACCTTCGCCACAGTAGTAAATGTAACACACGCCAAGTTGTTGGCGACAGAAGTACGAAGAGCCCAACGAAAGTGATACGCTTGCTCTTCTGCAGTCCCAGCTGCTGCACCAAGGAAAGCAACAAGTCTAAGGAACCTCTGCATAAATTTTGTATTATTCTCTCTAGCTCTCTGTCTAATGCCATGATACTCCCTCTTGAGTCGATACTTAATATTTCACCTTTTCAAGATCGTAATTCCCAACTCACAACAAATTGATTGTCCCAATGATTTTAAGTTTTTAATTGTTTTTGGTTTTTATAAAAGTCATGGTAACTAGGTCTAATTCAACAAATCACGTAAAAATGGTAAAAATTGTATAGCTATGTAACTGTAATACTCTAAAACAAATTGCACATACCACACATAGTGCAAAATGTACAAGTAATCAATGCACAAACAAAACAATTTAAGCTAAAAATGACAACTATGCAAAGTACAAATGCTAAAATGTAACAAATTTGAAACTGTCAAACTGCAAATGTAACTAACACAACTGCAGGGACTAAAGTTGTAGCAGAAATAGTAAAAATCTATTTAATGGAAAATTGCCAAACAGCCTAATTAATAGGGGGATAAAGTGACAAAAGGAGTTAAGCTAAAAAACGGGTTAACCACAAAAATAAGCGCTTTTGAGCTTATTACTAAGTCTTAAAAGCTCTGGTTTTCTTAAACGACTTCAAATGAGATTTTAGCTAGTCAATTAAAAGGAAATGAGCTGAAATGATCTAGAACTCAATTAAGCATTTTGCAATAAGCTCAAAATAAGCTATAAGCCAAAAGAGACATCCACACTTTGATTTTTATTATTGAAAACGATTAGGCTAGTCATTACAAGACTGGAATACCAAAAAATATTGAAGATCATCCACTGAATAAGCTGGAATTTGAAAATAAGCTAAACAGGCTTATGGTTGACTTTTGTTGACCAGATTTTTGACAAAAAGTGAAAAGCTCCAGAATTGCTTAAAATGAGTTGGTAAGTGATGAGATGGCATTTATACATGATCTCATCGTTCTTTTCGGGCTTTAAATGCACAAAAAAGTCATAAAATACCATATATATGCTTGTGTTTGTTTACTTGTGTATTTTAGGTATGGATATCGTGAAAAAGACAAAAGATCACAAGTTACAAGGAAAAACGGACACGAGAAAAGAAGCCGTACAAAGAACCGGGCCCTAAATCATGGAATTCTCAACAAAATACCTTGAAGACATGAAGACAAACAAGATTGATCCTCATTTATTGAAGAAATGACACTTAAAACCCTTGTATATTCATAATTACAAGTTTGGTCCCTTAAGTTTGTCAAAATTACACAAAAGGTCCTTCAACTTTGAAGAAATGGCAAGATTAGTCCCTCAACAAATCCAAACTGCCAATAATGGTCCCTCATGAAGATTAAGATACATTGAAGACCTTGGAAGATCAACATTGTCCAAAATCAGCCCTTGCAATATTCAAAAGTGTCAAAAATAACCCTTGAAACACTTTTTGGAAAGTTTGTGCCAAAATTGCCAAGTTGTGAAACGTTGATACAAAGGAAATGGGCGCTGATAGAAGTTTACTCACAAATGCAAAAAGAAGGTAAGAAGAAGGGCCAAGGCTGCCAAGTTTATAAGTTTAAACTAAACAAACACGCGCCAAACTCAAATCCCCACTAAAATCGGATCAAACGTGGCACTGTTCACACGTATGAACCCAGTTTTTACTTTTCACCAACAAGGGGGGTTTTTACAATTACCTTTACTAAAACACAATTAACCCTTACACGAATCCATCCCATGCTTAAACTCACATTCCCACTCACCCAAAGGACCCCACCATTCAAACCGTTTCACCCATCACATGAGTACTTGCCCTCCAAGCATAGCCACGTGTCAAGATCAACAGCTGAGACTCTTTGCTTCATATCAAAGCTGAAATGAACGTCTTGGATCATTTTGGACAGCTCAACAACAACAAACGTACTCAAGGACTTAGGGCATTTAGGGAATTTCACTTCTAGGGTTTATGAACAGTGTAGCATTGGCATTTGCCTATAAAAAGACTCCTCAACATGTGAGAGAGCTTTTGTTCCAGTTTTAGGCTATCAATCTTTGTAATTCCTTTTTAAGTTAAATAAAATTTGAATTTCTGAAAATCTGAAATCTCTTTTTGATTTAGTTAAAAGTTTGGTGTTTGAGTAGCCTAATTCTGAGTTCCATTTGATTGTGAAGGCCTACCTTAATCTTGTGGTTAAGGCACGTCTTGTTTCATAAGGTTTTTAAGGTTTGAAAACCTTGAAATCCTAGGTTCTGTTTTGATTATTTTGTGTACTAACCCTTGACCATTAGCTATAAGCTCTTACAAGCTTGTTGACACCAAGCTTGTGAGGGGATTAGAGCCCTTGGTTGAGTTGTTTGCTGTTTGTGTTGAAGATATAAAGTCCTTGAGGTTCTACTTTGAACCATCAACCAAGGCAGTTTGCATCATCTTCATTGAAGTACCTTGGTCTTGTTCTAGTTGTTGAACAAGGTCCAAGGAGCATTGCTGGCCTTCCTAGGATGTTGTGGAAGGCAGGTATAATCCCTTGTTAAGATTCCCCTAAAAATTTCATGTTTATGACTGTTTTTGATTTGGTGCTTTGATTTTGAGTATTGATTGTTTGAGCTGGTGATTTTTGAGT
Organism: Glebionis coronaria; assembly: GCA_025667525.1. NCBI lineage: Eukaryota > Viridiplantae > Streptophyta > Magnoliopsida > Asterales > Asteraceae > Glebionis > Glebionis coronaria. Next base: position 165,818,988 of record CM046882.1, on the reverse strand, counting down.
TTGATTGTGTTATTTGCTATTGTTTAAGTGTTTTTGATCATTAAAATCAGTAGGTTATTAGTTAAAATCAGAAGTTTGTATGATAAGTGCTTGATTAAGGGTTGTTTGGGATTACTGCATAAGTCTGTCAACGTCTGATTTGTTCCTGTCAGCGTTTGATTTAAACTTGTCAGCGTTTGTTAAGTGCTTGTGTGTTGTATGCAAGTATTGGTATCTGCTATTTGGGAGTATTTGTGCATCTGTTTGCAGGTTTTGTGGGCTTAAACACATTGATTCATAGATTGGCTCTAAAATCTTCATAACTTGGTAAAATTGGCTAGGATTTTGAGGACACCTAGATCTAAGCATAGGTTAAGGGTAACAAGTGCTAAATCATAGCTAATCACACCAGGGTAGAAGGATTTGAGGCTTGAAATTGGATTAAGTGTTAAGTATATCAGCAAAACTGTTTCTGCATATTGTTCTTTGTTCATCAGTAACTTTTTGTGCTTGCATTTGTTTGCCTAGTGTATGCCTTGTTGTATTGCTGCTTGGATCTTATTTGTTTGCTGCTTGTGAGAATATTTGGCTTTTTGGATTGCTTTGTTCATAGCTCATAAGCTCACTGGCTTATTGGCTTATTTGTGCCAAAATACATCAAGTTTACCCAACTGGTAAGCTTTGATTCACAAGGTTTGCACTCAAACCTTGACCAGCAGGGTGAAAAACAAGTCCTGGCACTTCATTAAGTCTGTCAGCGCCTACTTTATTCCTGTCAGCGTTTGATTTCAACCTGTCAGCGTTTGACATTTGTGTTGACTGTTTTTGGATTTGGCCCATTTAAGGGCCCATTAGGGGTATTTTGGTAATTTCACTTTCATTTTCTGATTGTTTAGGTTAAAATAAACTAGTTTGCAAGTTTTTAGAATTTTTTATAATTTTTGGATTTTTAATATTATTTTATTATTATTTTTAAAATTTCACTTTTTACAACTTTTTACATTTTTCTTAGGTTAAATACATTAAAATAGGAATTTAGCAACTTTTAGAATAATTTTATCACTTATAGATTAATTTTTATAATTATTTTAAGTTTTAATAGTTTTTAATTCATTTTAAATAGTTTTTATTAGTTTTAAAATTTCTAAAAATAGTTTTTAATAATTATAGGTCATTTTAGAGGCTTATCAATTGAAAAATCTTTATTTGGGCTTTTTGATAATTTATTTGATTTTTAGGGCTTTAATTAGCATTTAAAAATTGAATATTTAATTATTTAAAAGGTTTGAAAAAGTTTTGATAATTGGTAAACTCTTAGTTTATTATTTTTGATTTTTGGTGAATTTTTGGTAATTTTTAGAATTTATTTTATTTTTGGTAATTTTTTAGGTTCTACGTCTTAACTTTCTATTAGTGATTTTTAGTTAATTTTTATTTTTTTCGACTTTGTCATTTTCTCTTCTAATACCCTTCTAAACCAATCATTAATCACAAATATTTGGCAAGTTTTTCACACACATATACCTCCTTGGGAAACGAACTTGGACACCATTAAGGGTCATTAGTGCTGATTTTTCCTAAAATCATCACTCGATACTTACCGCTCATTTACGCTCTTTTTTTCTCCTAAACAAGAGGTGTAAAATACTCTACATCAATTTTGGCGCCGCTGCCGGGGAGGTGTGTCGTGATTAAGTTGCATTGTTGTTTTTAATATTAACCAAATAGTATTTGTATTAGTAGAACTCTACTAATACGTATTATCGGTTTTCTTGGTTTTTCTTGTACAAATATTATTAATATATTGTATTAAGTATCACAATAAATTTACAATATCTCCAAAAGTGTGAAAACACAACCTTAATTGGGATTTGATCTCCTAATTATTGTATTCGAATCTCAAACAAAAAGAAAAGGCAAAAATAGATAAATACTTTCGTGAAGCTCGATTTTGAAAAATACAAACTATAAGGTGGGTATAAGGCGGGTATTATAAAATATACCCTAAGGAAAAAGGCTCTTAAGTGCTTCGCGCCGCCTCGTTTCCCCGCTTGCTTGTGAGTATTTTGAGATTGAAGGCTAATCGAGGGTTTTGCCGCCCAAAGTATTATTACGTATACTATATTTGCTTGGTTTTCTTTGTGATTAAACCCTCTTGAACAATTTGGTTTTCACCAAAGTTCTAAAGTCATTGGAAGACGTTCACTCCACGTGATCGTTTTCATTCCTTTGAGGCTTCTTTAATCAAGAGTTTGATTCGAGGAGAGATTTTGTAGATTGTTGTCTACAAAGATACACCAAAATCCAAAAAAATTAAATATCATCAAAAACACAAAAAAATTGAAAATTCACAAAACACCCAAAAAGAATCTTCTTTGCTCACCTCCCATTCTTCGTGAAGTTTATGATCACTCGTAATCAAGCAAAACGAGCTCGTAAACGTCTTCAAAAGCAAGCCAATCAAGAGACGTTGATTGTTGAAGAACCTCCAATTGTTGAACCTATTGTAGAACAAGAAGTCGTCATGGCTAATCGTACTATGATGGAGTTGTTACAAGCACCCACCGAGGGTTTTGGAGAGGCTATTGTGATTCCCGCCATCCTTGCGGAGAATTTCGAGATTAAGACGGGTTTAATGTCGATGTTGCAAGCAAATAAGTTTAGAGGTCACGAGAAAGACAACCCGCATTACCATATTAGGAATTTCAACCGTCTCACCGCCACTAGCAAATTTAAGGATGTTCCACATGACGCCATTAAGATGATGTTGTTTCCATACTCGTTGGATGGACCCGCAAAAATTTGGCTCGAGAAAGAACCGCCAAATTCAATTTTGACATGGGCCGATCTCGTTTCTAATTTTGTGAACAAGTTTTTTCCACCATCTAAAACAACACACTTAAAAAATGAGATTTCACGATTTGTGCAACGTAATAATGAGAGTTTTTCAATGGCATGGGAACGCTTTAAAGAGATGTTACATGAATGTCCACACCATGATTTTACGGAATTACATCAAGTGGATACTTTTTATAATGGGCTTAATGATCATGAACGAGATTATTTGAATGCCGCCGCGGGTGGTAATTTTTTGTGCAAGACGACAAATGAGGCTTTACAAATCATTGAAAATAGATCTAAGGTTTATAACCCTCGTAACACACCGAGTGTTGCCAATATGGGTTCGTCATCTTCGTCACAATCGTCTCGTAGCATTAACGCCTTACATGATGAAGCTAATGAGGAAAATCGGTTTTTTGATAGATTTGCTAATCTTATGTCCCATTGGAAGACTCAAGAAGCTTCAAATTCCGCTTCGGTTAAAGCGGTTGCTAAGAGTTGTTTATCTTGTGGGGGAGCTCATGATCTTTCTGAGTGCATTACCGCGGATGGTAACACTTCGAGTGCTTATGTAGCAACGGGAACTTACAACCAAAACGGCCAAGGTTCCCGCCAAAATCAAGCTCCACCAAACCAAAATGTTAACAATTATCGAAACAACAACCAAGGTAATTACCAAGGCAACACACGCAATTACAACAAAGGGAATTATCAAAGTGGGAATGGACAAATCTCCAATCAAAACCAAAACCGTGATTTTCAAAACACTACACAAGGTTTTCAAAATGCTCACACTAAAAATTTGCAAGGAAAATTTTTGGATTATGCTAAAGCAAATGATGCTAAATTTGATAATATGCAACGTGAGATGATTAGCTTAAGGTCCGAATAGAAAAACGAGCTTAAAAATGAACTTGCTAATGAACTTAAAACTCATGCAAACAAAATGGAAGGAAATGTCCAACGTCTTCAACAAAACCAACAAAAGATGGAATTAGGACAACATGAGATTAAGCAAGAGTTATTAAAAGCGGATGCTAGGCAATCAAAATTTGAGGACCGAATGGCTAAGATGTTTGAAGCTATCATGTGTAAACCCTCTTCTTCGGGTGGTCTTCCTAGTGATACCATTAACAACCCGAGGGGAGAATTGAAGGTTGTTGCTACACGAAGTGGTAAAACTTTCAAGGAACCAATCTCTCGTACAAGTACTTCTAAGGAGAAGGAAATCGAGAAAGAACCCGAGGTGATGGTCGAAAAGGAGCACATTACAATCCCACAAAGTACCGCTCATACCACACCTACGGTTGAACCAATACCAATTGTGGAACCCGAGTTTCCAAGGCCGTTGCCTAATGACCAACCCACACCACCTTTACCTTACCCTTCGAGACGAAACAAAGAGAAAGCACAAGAACGGAACAATTATCAATTTGAGATATTTATGAAAATGTTTCGTGATTTGCACTTTAACATAAGCTTTGCCGACGCTCTTATCATGATGCCTCGATTCGCCGCAAACTTCAAAAGTATGCTTAACAACAAAGAGAAGTTACAACAATCGTCTAGTTGTTCATCGGTTTTTCTTAGCCGCATACCACAAAAAGTCGGTGATCCCGGTAAATTTTTGATTCCGTGTGCTATTCAAGATATGGAGGAATGCTACGCCTTGGCCGATCTTGGTGCTAGTATTAATTTAATGCCTCTTGAGATTTTCAAATCGCTTTCGCTTCCGGCTCTTATTCCTTCGAACATGTCTATCGAGATGGCCGATCATTCTACGATTTTAGCATGTGGAGTAGCCGAGGACGTTTTCGTTAAAGTCGGAAAGTTTTACTATCCCGTTGACTTTATCGTTGTAGACATTCCTATCGATCGAAAAGTTCCTCTCATTTTGGGTCGTTCATTTTTGGATACATCAAGAGCACTTATCGATGTTCATGCTCGAAAAATCACCCTTCGTTTCAATGAAGAAGAACTTGTCATCAATGCAACACAAAACTCCAATCTTTCTCATGTCTATTCTATTGAAACTTTAAACCATGGTGATTCAACCAATATCGTTTGCAAAGAACTTTCACCAAGAGTTTTAGGAAATGTCTCCAAAAACAACTTACCATTTCCTCCGCCGGTGGAGGTTATGAGTATTAAGCCTACAAAGAAGAAACCATCAATACTTGAATCGGAAAATCCTTCGCCGCACCTCGAACATTCATTCTTGAAAAGTGTTGATAAGTTGCCGGTTTCTACGAAAGATATTTCGAATGATGAATATGTAGACCCCGATGGGGAGGTTTTCTTCGTCGATAAACGTTTTGAGAACTTACCACCACCAAAACCAAAACGGTTTCAAAATGTGAGAATTTTTAGTGTGACTAACATCGTCTTAGAAACACCGAATATTTTCGACATAATCAAAAAGGGTTTTCATAAGGAGAGTTTAAAAGATGAAAAAGGAAAAGATCTTAAATATGATTTAATTGATTTTTCTACAAATCTAACTCCGTCATCACCACGTGTTTTGAGTGCTACAAGCTCGTCTACTCCTTTTGACGATGCGTTGTGTGGTTCTAGTATGGGGGAAGCCCCTTATGTTCCCTCATCCTTGTCCACCGAGGACGAGATATTCGATCCCGGAATTTCATGTAAAGGGAAATCTCGGTCTTCCACCGATGCAATAAATGGAAAATCTTTCTATTTGCTTGGTGCGAGTCTACCTCGAGTAGCTCAAAAGTTTGACTTACCAATTGTCTCACCCTTCTACTTCTCATCTCTTTTCTTCAAACTCTTTGAGTTTATGGCACATGTTGAAGTGGCGTTAAATTGTTTTTCCAATGAAAACGAGAACGCCATTTTCGACCCCGGTATTTTGCATCATTTAAGGACTTAGTCCTTTTTACCGGTTGCTTTTTGGGCCTTGTTTATCATGTAAGCCCCATTGACCATACCATGATTTTCCCTAAATGTTCACATTTTTAGGGGATCGAGTCGAGCTCATGACTCGGTAATCAAAAACGAGGTGCCTCGTGGGGGAGATCCCATGCTTATCTTTTATGCTCACTATTCACTAATAAGGGGACTTGTACCCTTTCGACTCGTTGTCTCGTGGTTGTTTGTGATTGTGTTATCTAGATCATCATCGTCTACGATTGAAGACTCTCGTGTTCGTTTACGTGAGCCTCCATCGTTCGTTTGAAGAAGTTCTTCACGAATCTATGACATATCCTTTATTGTTCTAACAATTATCTTTTAGCATAATTAATAAACGGCTTTAGATATATTGTTGTTCACCCTTTCCATGCTAGATCCTAAGCATTCGATTCTTCGTCTCTAGTATGGGGGTGCTCCACCTTTAGACTCGAAACATTGAGGACAATGTTTACTTTTAGTATGGGGGGGTGAATAGGTACTTGCTTTGCTACGCCCTCACGCTTTCCAATTTTCAATGTTTTGTTTTGCTAATAAGGCTAAAAATGGCCAAATTTTAAAATTTTTCTTAGTTTTCATAAGTGTTTTTAAGGCACGAATGTATATTTTCCGTTGGGTAGAATAAGAGTTAATTTTTGACTTGATGGGCATTTGGAGCCATTTACATTCCTTAACTCGCTCAATTCAAGTTTTGCTAGACTTTTATATAGGGAGCTTTAAAACGCGAAAGTCTTAATTCATACGGGTTAAGAACAAGAACTTTTCGCAAGTTCCTATAATTGATTCTAGAAAGTCACTATCAAGGGAACTATAAAACGCATTCTCTAAACTTGAAAAAGTCCAAGAAAGTGCAAGATCCTATAGGTGGCTTGAAAACCCAAAATTTTGATTTGATATAGTCTTAATGAAAGCTAATCCAAATTTGGCTTAATTTTGACTTGCATGGCTAAGTATTCACGAGTCTCTTTAATTAGAGGTCTTTATATAGTGAAGAACAAGAAATGATAGAGTTAGTCAAGTGATCATGCTAAACGTAGAACATGAAAATGTTCTTTCAAAAACTCATATGTTTTTAATTGTGGCTTTTTCTTCCCATAAGATCAATGCATTAGGAATAAATCATAATTGCAATAAGTAAGGTCGTACGATTTGAAAGGTTACTTAGCCTCTAGCGCAAGATCGTTTAAAAGTTGCTCGGGGTTGAATAGAGTTCATAGCCAAGGCATAACTTATTGAAGCGGGACGCGAAGATTGGCGATCATCCAAAAAGGCCCTAACAAGGCATGAGGAGCTCTATTTTTGCTAAAGATCCAAAGATGATGTGAAGTATCATTATTCCTAAATCTATATGAAGGATCGAGACACACGACGAGAAGCTATTACTCCCCTAAAGAATGGAGAAAGTCTATCCAAAAAGACCCTAACAAGGTATGAGGATAAATATATCCAAGTCCGAAAAGGAGGCGGATCGTTGTATATCAAAATCCAAAGTAAAGATTAAAGAAAAATGATGAAGTCGTGGTCCTATATGAAGAATCTCCCAAAAACGTCAAGTGAAGAAATTCCAAAATATAAAGAGAAGACCATAATTTCAAGAACGTCTTCCCAAGATTTGAAGTATGAAGTACATGCCAAATATCGGTCCGAGAAAGGTCTCAAATCGTGAAACGAGTTATGCCAAGATATGAACTTAAGGAGATACACGAGAAGCCGTTTTAAAAGATTTTGTCCTTCGGCTAACTATTGATCAAATCGTGCTACTTTGCTTTCGGACCAATAAATACTCAAATAAGTCAATATGAATCACTTGTGATCCATGACAAATAGATAAAAAAAATGCTAGTAACCCATTTCCTTTTATAATAACTAGGATTGCGGGGAGAAAAAGTATTACACAATTTGGACGTATGAGTAGTGTTAGCATTGTGACTTGTACCAACAATGATCTTGTTTTTGCACTTAGCATGGAATGTATGACAATCAAGGATGACGAAGTTTACTCTAAGGGACATTAACTTGTTTCTATTCTTTGACCCTAAAAGTCACTTTTTGTGATGAAAATCATACATTATGTCTTTACACATCATCGTAGTATGTTGCAAGTCTTTTACTCTTCAATAAAGGTTAATAAAATTGAACTTTGGTGATGCTTAGATACTTTATTCTAGCATTGCGTGAGGGCACGGCAATGGCTTAGTATGGGGGAGTGATGAGATGGCATTTATACATGATCTCATCGTTCTTTTCGGGCTTTAAATGCATTAAAATGTCATAAAATACCATATATATGCTTGTGTTTATTTACTTGTGTATTTTAGGTATGGATATCGTGAAAAAGACAAAAGATCACAAGTTACAAGGAAAAACGGACACGAGAAAAGAAGCCGTACAAAGAACCGGGCCCTAAATCATGGAATTCTCAACAAAATACCTTGAAGACTTGAAGACAAACAAGATTGATCCTCATTTATTGAAGAAATGACACTTAAAACCCTTGTATATTCATAATTACAAGTTTGGTCCCTTAAGTTTGTCAAAATTACACAAAAGGTCCTTCAACTTTGAAGAAATGGCAAGATTAGTCCCTCAACAAATCCAAACTGCCAATAATGGTCCCTCATGAAGATTAAGATACATTGAAGACCTTGGAAGATCAACATTGTCCAAAATCAGCCCTTGCAATATTCAAAAGTGTCAAAAATAACCCTTGAAACACTTTTTGGAAAGTTTGTGCCAAAATTGCCAAGTTGTGAAACGTTGATACAAAGGAAATGGGCGCTGATAGAAGTTTACTCACAAATGCAAAAAGAAGGTAAGAAGAAGGGCCAAGGCTGCCAAGTTTATAAGTTTAAACTAAACAAACACGCGCCAAACACAAAATCCCCACTAAAATCGGATCAAACGTGGCACTGTTCACACGTATGAACCTAGTTTTTACTTTTCACCAACAAGGGGGGTTTTTACAATTACCTTTACTAAAACACAATTAACCCTTACACGAATCCATCCCATGCTTAAACTCACATTCCCACTCACCCAAAGGACCCCACCATTCAAACCGTTTCACCCATCACATGAGTACTTGCCCTCCAAGCATAGCCACGTGTCAAGATCAACAGCTGAGACTCTTTGCTTCATATCAAAGCTGAAATGAACGTCTTGGATCATTTTGGACAGCTCAACAACAACAAACGTACTCAAAGACTTAGGGCATTTAGGGAATTTCACTTCTAGGGTTTATGAACAGTGTAGCATTGGCATTTGCCTATAAAAAGACTCCTCAACATGTGAGAGAGCTTTTGTTCCAGTTTTAGGCTATCAATCTTTGTAATTCCTTTTTAAGTTAAATAAAATTTGAATTTCTGAAAATCTGAAATCTCTTTTTGATTTAGTTAAAAGTTTGGTGTTTGAGTAGCCTAATTCTGAGTTCCATTTGATTGTGAAGGCCTACCTTAATCTTGTGGTTAAGGCACGTCTTGTTTCATAAGGTTTTTAAGGTTTGAAAACCTTGAAATCCTAGGTTCTGTTTTGATTATTTTGTGTACTAACCCTTGACCATTAGCTATAAGCTCTTACAAGATTGTTGACACCAAGCTTGTGAGGGGATTAGAGCCCTTGGTTGAGTTGTTTGCTGTTTGTGTTGAAGATATAAAGTCCTTGAGGTTCTACTTTGAACCATCAACCAAGGCAGTTTGCATCATCTTCATTGAAGTACCTTGGTCTTGTTCTAGTTGTTGAACAAGGTCCAAGGAGCATTGCTGGCCTTCCTAGGATGTTGTGGAAGGCAGGTATAATCCCTTGTTAAGATTCCCCTAAAAATTTCATGTTTATGACTGTTTTTGATTTGGTGCTTTGATTTTGAGTATTGATTGTTTGAGCTGGTTATTTTTGAGTTTGATTGTGTTATTTGCTATTGTTTAAGTGTTTTTGATCATTAAAATCAGTAGGTTATTAGTTAAAATCAGAAGTTTGTATGATAAGTGCTTGATTAAGGGTTGTTTGGGATTACTGCATAAGTCTGTCAACGTCTGATTTGTTCCTGTCAGCGTTTGATTTAAACTTGTCAGCGTTTGTTACGTGCTTGTGTGTTGTATGCAAGTATTGGTATCTGCTATTTGGGAGTATTTGTGCATCTGTTTGCAGGTTTTGTGGGCTTAAACACATTGATTCATAGATTGGCTCTAAAATCTTCATAACTTGGTAAAATTGGCTAGGATTTTGAGGACACCTAGATCTAAGCATAGGTTAAGGGTAACAAGTGCTAAATCATAGCTAATCACACCAGGGTAGAAGGATTTGAGGCTTGAAATTGGATTAAGTGTTAAGTATATCAGCAAAACTGTTTCTGCATATTGTTCTTTGTTCATCAGTAACTTTTTGTGCTTGCATTTGTTTGCCTAGTGTATGCCTTGTTGTATTGCTGCTTGGATCTTATTTGTTTGCTGCTTGTGAGGATATTTGGCTTTTTGGATTGCTTTGTTCATAGCTCATAAGCTCACTGGCTTATTGGCTTATTTGTGCCAAAATACATCAAGTTTACCCAACTGGTAAGCTTTGATTCACAAGGTTTGCACTCAAACCTTGACCAGCAGGGTGAAAAACAAGTCCTGGCACTTCATTAAGTCTGTCAGCGCCTACTTTATTCCTGTCAGCGTTTGATTTCAACCTGTCAGCGTTTGACATTTGTGTTGACTGTATTTGGATTTGGCCCATTTAAGGGCCCATTAGGGGTATTTTGGTAATTTCACATTCATTTTCTGATTATTTAGGTTAAAATAAACTAGTTTGCAAGTTTTTAGAATTTTTTATAATTTTTGGATTTTTAATATTATTTTATTATTATTTTATTATTATTTTTAAAATTTCACTTTTTACAACTTTTTACATTTTTCTTAGGTTAAAAACATTAAAATAGGAATTTAGCAACTTTTAGAATAATTTTATCACTTATAGATTAATTTTTATAATTCTTTTAAGTTTTAATAGTTTTTAATTCATTTTAAATAGTTTTTATTAGTTTTAAAATTTCTAAAAATAGTTTTTAATCATTTTAGGTCATTTTAGAGGCTTATCAATTGAAAAATCTTTATTTGGGCTTTTTGATAATTTATTTGATTTTTAGGGCTTTAATTAGCATTTAAAAATTGAATATTTAATTATTTAAAAGGTTTGAAAAAGTTTTGATAATTGGTAAACTCTTAGTTTATTATTTTTGATTTTTGGTGAATTTTTGGTAATTTTTAGAATTTATTTTATTTTTGGTAATTTTTTAGGTTCTACGTCTTAACTTTCTAATAGTGATTTTTAGTTAATTTTTATTTTTTTCGACTTTGTCATTTTCTCTTCTAATCCCCTTCTAAACCAATCATTAATCACAAACATTTGGCAAGTTTTTCACACACATATACCTCCTTGGGAAACGAACTTGGACACCATTAAGGGTCATTAGTGCTGATTTTTCCTAAAATCATCACTCGATACTTACCGCTCATTTACGCTCTTTTGTTCTCCTAAACAAGAGGTGTAAAATACTCTACATCAATTTTGGCGCCGCTGGTGTCCAAGTTCGTTTCCCTTAATGGTGTCCAAGTATCGAGTGATGATTTTAGGAAAAATCAGCACTAATGACCCTTAATGGTGTCCAAGTTCGTTTCCCAAGGAGGTATATGTGTGTGAAAAACTTGCCAAATGTTTGTGATTAATGATTGGTTTAGAAGGGGATTAGAAGAGAAAATGACAAAGTCGAAAAAAATAAAAATTAACTAAAAATCACTATTAGAAAGTTAAGACGTAGAACCTAAAAAATTACCAAAAATAAAATAAATTCTAAAAATTACCAAAAATCAAAAATAATAAACTAAGAGTTTACCAATTATCAAAACTTTTTCAAACCTTTTAAATAATTAAATATTCAATTTTTAAATGCTAATTAAAGCCCTAAAAATCAAATAAATTATCAAAAAGCCCAAATAAAGATTTTTCAATTGATAAGCCTCTAAAATGACCTAAAATGATTAAAAACTATTTTTAGAAATTTTAAAACTAATAAAAACTATTTAAAATGAATTAAAAACTATTAAAACTTAAAATAATTATAAAAATTAATCTATAAGTGATAAAATTATTCTAAAAGTTGCTAAATTCCTATTTTAATGTATTTAACCTAAGAAAAATGTAAAAAGTTGTAAAAAGTGAAATTTTAAAAATAATAATAAAATAATATTAAAAATCCAAAAATTATAAAAAATTCTAAAAACTTGCAAACTAGTTTATTTTAACCTAAATAATCAGAAAATGAAAGTGAAATTACTAAAATACCCCTAATGGGCCCTTAAATGGGCCAAATCCAAAAACAGTCAACACAAATGTCAAACGCTGACAGGTTGAAATCAAACGCTGACAGGAATAAAGTAGGCGCTGACAGACTTAATGAAGTGCCAGGACTTGTTTTTCACCCTGCTGGTCAAGGTTTGAGTGCAAACCTTGTGAATCAAAGCTTACCAGTTGGGTAAACTTGATGTATTTTGGCACAAATAAGCCAATAAGCCAGTGAGCTTATGAGCTATGAACAAAGCAATCCAAAAAGCCAAATATCCTCACAAGCAGCAAACAAATAAGTTCCAAGCAGCAATACAACAAGGCATACACTAGGCAAACAAATGCAAGCACAAAAAGTTACTGATGAACAAAGAACAATATGCAGAAACAGTTTTGCTGATATACTTAACACTTAATCCAATTTCAAGCCTCAAATCCTTCTACCCTGGTGTGATTAGCTATGATTTAGCACTTGTTACCCTTAACCTATGCTTAGATCTAGGTGTCCTCAAAATCCTAGCCAATTTTACCAAGTTATGAAGATTTTAGAGCCAATCTATGAATCAATGTGTTTAAGCCCACAAAACCTGCAAACAGATGCACAAATACTCCCAAATAGCAGATACCAATACTTGCATACAACACACAAGCACTTAACAAACGCTGACAAGTTTAAATCAAACGCTGACAGGAACAAATCAGACGTTGACAGACTTATGCAGTAATCCCAAACAACCCTTAATCAAGCACTTATCATACAAACTTCTGTTTTTAACTAATAACCTACTGATTTTAATGATCAAAAACACTTAAACAATAGCCAATAACACAATCAAACTCAAAAATCACCAGCTCAAACAATCAATACTCAAAATCAAAGCACCAAATCAAAAACAGTCATAAACATGAAATTTTTAGGGGAATCTTAACAAGGGATTATACCTGCCTTCCACAACATCCTAGGAAGGCCAGCAATGCTCCTTGGACCTTGTTCAACAACTAGAACAAGACCAAGGTACTTCAATGAAGATGATGCAAACTGCCTTGGTTGATGGTTCAAAGTAGAACCTCAAGGACTTTATATCTTCAACACAAACAGCAAACAACTCAACCAAGGGCTCTAATCCCCTCACAAGCTTGGTGTCAACAAGCTTGTAAGAGCTTATAGCTAATGGTCAAGGGTTAGTACACAAAATAATCAAAACAGAACCTAGGATTTCAAGGTTTTCAAACCTTAAAAACCTTATGAAACAAGACGTGCCTTAACCACAAGATTAAGGTAGGCCTTCACAATCAAATGGAACTCAGAATTAGGCTACTCAAACACCAAACTTTTAACTAAATCAAAAAGAGATTTCAGATTTTCATAAATTCAAATTTTATTTAACTTAAAAAGGAATTACAAAGATTGATAGCCTAAAACTGGAACAAAAGCTCTCTCACATGTTGAGGAGTTTTTTTATAGGCAAATGCCAATGCTACACTGTTCATAAACCCTAGAAGTGAAATTCCCTAAATGCCCTAAGTCCTTGAGTACGTTTGTTGTTGTTGAGCTGTCCAAAATGATCCAAGACGTTCATTTCAGCTTTGATATGAAGCAAAGAGTCTCAGCTGTTGATCTTGACACGTGGCTATGCTTGGAGGGCAAGTACTCATGTGATGGGTGAAACGGTTTGAATGGTGGGGTCCTTTGGGTGAGTGGGAATGTGAGTTTAAGCATGGGATGGATTCGTGTAAGGGTTAATTGTGTTTTAGTAAAGGTAATTGTAAAAACCCCCCTTGTTGGTGAAAAGTAAAAACTGGGTTCATACGTGTGAACAGTGCCACGTTTGATCTGATTTTAGTGGGGATTTTGTGTTTGGCGCGTGTTTGTTTAGTTTAAACTTATAAACTTGGCAGCCTTGGCCCTTCTTCTTACCTTCTTTTTGCATTTGTGAGTAAACTTCTGTCAGCGCCCATTTCCTTTGTATCAACGTTTCACAACTTGGCAATTTTGGCACAAACTTTCCAAAAAGTGTTTCAAGGGTTATTTTTGACACTTTTGAATATTGCAAGGGCTGATTTTGGACAATGTTGATCTTCCAAGGTCTTCAATGTATCTTAATCTTCATGAGGGACCATTATTGGCAGTTTGGATTTGTTGAGGGACTAATCTTGCCATTTCTTCAAAGTTGAAGGACCTTTTGTGTAATTTTGACAAACTTAAGGGACCAAACTTGTAATTATGAATATACAAGGGTTTTAAGTGTCATTTCTTCAATAAATGAGGATCAATCTTGTTTGTCTTCAAGTCTTCAAGGTATTTTGTTGAGAATTCCATGATTTAGGGCCCAGTTCTTTGTACGGCTTCTTTTCTCGTGTCCGTTTTTCCTTGTAACTTGTGATCTTTTGTCTTTTTCACGATATCCATACTTAAAATACACAAGTAAACAAACACAAGCATATATATGGTATTTTATGACTTTTTTGTGCATTTAAAGCCCGAAAAGAACGATGAGATCATGTATAAATGCCATCTCATCACTCCCCCATACTAAACCATTGCCGTGCCCTCACGCAATGCTAGAATAAAGTATCTAAGCATCACCAAAGTTCAATTTTTATTGAAGAGTAAAAGACTTGCAACATACTACGAAGATGTGTAAAGACATAATGTATGATTTTCATCACAAAAAGTGACTTTTAGGGTCAAAGAATAGAAACAAGTTAATGTCCCTTAGAGTAAACTTCGTCATCCTTGATTGTCATACATTCCATGCTAAGTGCAAAAACAAGATCATTGTTGGTACAAGTCACAATGCTAACACTTCTCATACGTCCAAATTGTGTAATACTTTTTCTCCCCGCAATCCTAGTTATTATAAAAGGAAATGGGTTACTAGCATTTTTTTTATCTATTTGTCATGGATCACAAGTGATTCATATTGACTTATTTGAGTATTTATTGGTCCGAAAGCAAAGTAGCACGATTTGATCAATAGTTAGCCGAAGGACAAAATCTTTTAAAACGGCTTCTCGTGTATCTCCTTAAGTTCATATCTTGGCATAACTCGTTTCACGATTTGAGACCTTTCTCGGACCGATATTTGGCATGTACTTCATACTTCAAATCTTGGGAAGACGTTCTTGAAATTATGGTCTTCTCTTTATATTTTGGAATTTCTTCACTTGACGTTTTTGGGAGATTCTTCATATAGGACCACGACTTCATCATTTTTCTTTAATCTTTACTTTGGATTTTGATATACAACGATCCGCCTCCTTTTCGGACTTGGATATATTTATCCTCATACCTTGTTAGGGTCTTTTTGGATAGACTTTCTCCATTCTTTAGGGGAGTAATAGCTTCTCGTCGTGTGTCTCGATCCTTCATATAGATTTAGGAATAATGATACTTCACATCATCTTTGGATCTTTAGCAAAAATAGAGCTCCTCATGCCTTGTTAGGGCCTTTTTGGATGATCGCCAATCTTCGCGTCCCGCTTCAATAAGTTATGCCTTGGCTATGAACTCTATTCAACCCCGAGCAACTTTTAAACGATCTTGCGCTAGAGGCTAAGTAACCTTTCAAATCGTACGACCTTACTTATTGCAATTATGATTTATTCCTAATGCATTGATCTTATGGGAAGAAAAAGCCACAATTAAAAACATATGAGTTTTTGAAAGAACATTTTCATGTTCTACGTTTAGCATGATCACTTGTCTAACTCTATCATTTCTTGTTCTTCACTATATAAAGACCTCTAATTAAAGAGACTCGTGAATACTTAGCCATGCAAGTCAAAATTAAGCCAAATTTGGATTAGCTTTCATTAAGACTATATCAAATCAAAATTTTGGGTTTTCAAGCCACCTATAGGATCTTGCACTTTCTTGGACTTTTTCAAGTTTAGAGAATGCGTTTTATAGTTCCCTTGATAAGTGACTTTCTAGAATCAATTATAGGAACTTGCGAAAAGTTCTTGTTCTTAACCCGTATGAATTAAGACTTTCGCGTTTTAAATCTCCCTATATAAAAGTCTAGCAAAACTTGAATTGAGCGAGTTAAGGAATGTAAATGGCTCCAAATGCCCATCAAGTCAAAAATTAACTCTTATTCTACCCAACAGAAAATATACATTCGTGCCTTAAAAACACTTATGAAAACTAAGAAAAATTTTAAAATTTGGCCATTTTTAGCCTTATTAGCAAAACAAAACATTGAAAATTGGAAAGCGTGAGGGCGTAGCAAAGCAAGTACCTATTCACCCCCATACTAAAAGTAAACATTGTCCTCAATGTTTCGAGTCTAAAGGTGGAGCACCCCCATACTAGAGACGAAGAATCGAATGCTTAGGATCTAGCATGGAAAGGGTGATCAACAATATATCTAAAGCCGTTTATTAATTATGCTAAAAGATAATTGTTAGAACAATAAAGGATATGTCATGGATTCGTGAAGAACTTCTTCAAACGAACGATGGAGGCTCACGTAAACGAACACGAGAGTCTTCAATCGTAGACGATGATGATCTAGATAACACAATCACAAACAACCACAAGACAACGAGTCGAAAGGGTACAAGTCCCCTTATTAGTGAATAGTGAGCATAAAAGATAAGCATGGGATCTCCCCCACGAGGCACCTCGTTTTTGATTACCGAGTCATGAGCTCGACTCGATCCCCTCAAAATGTGAACATTTAGGGAAAATCATGGTATGGTCAATGGGGCTTACATGATAAACAAGGCCCAAAAAGCAACCGGTAAAAAGGACTAAGTCCTTAAATGATGCAAAATACCGGGGTCGAAAATGGCGTTCTCGTTTTCATTGGAAAAACAATTTAACGCCACTTCAACATGTGCCATAAACTCAAAGAGTTTGAAGAAAAGATATGAGAAGTAGAAGGGTGAGACAATTGGTAAGTCAAACTTTTGAGCTACTCGAGGTAGACTCGCACCAAGCAAATAGAAAGATTTTCCATTTATTGCATCGGTGGAAGACCGAGATTTCCCTTTACATGAAATTCCGGGATCGAATATCTCGTCCTCGGTGGACAAGGATGAGGGAACATAAGGGGCTTCCCCCATACTAGAACCACACAACGCATCGTCAAAAGGAGTAGACGAGCTTGTAGCACTCAAAACACGTGGTGATGACGGAGTTAGATTTGTAGAAAAATCAATTAAATCATATTTAAGATCTTTTCCTTTTTCATCTTTTAAACTCTCCTTATGAAAACCCTTTTTGATTATGTCGAAAATATTCGGTGTTTCTAAGACGATGTTAGTCACACTAAAAATTCTCACATTTTGAAACCGTTTTGGTTTTGGTGGTGGTAAGTTCTCAAAACGTTTATCGACGAAGAAAACCTCCCCATCGGGGTCTACATATTCATCATTCGAAATATCTTTCGTAGAAACCGGCAACTTATCAACACTTTTCAAGAATGAATGTTCGAGGTGAGGCGAAGGATTTTCCGATTCAAGTATTGATGGTTTCTTCTTTGTAGGCTTAATACTCATAACCTCCACCGGCGGAGGAAATGGTAAGTTGTTTTTGGAGACATTTCCTAAAACTCTTGGTGAAAGTTCTTTGCAAACGATATTGGTTGAATCACCATGGTTTAAAGTTGCAATAGAATAGACATGAGAAAGATTGGAGTTTTGTGTTGCATTGATGACAAGTTCTTCTTCATTGAAACGAAGGGTGATTTTTCGAGCATGAACATCGATAAGTGCTCTTGATGTATCCAAAAATGAACGACCCAAAATGAGAGGAACTTTTCGAATCGATAGGAATGTCTACAACGATAAAGTCAACGGGATAGTAAAACTTTCCGACTTTAACGAAAACGTCCTCGGCTACTCCACATGCTAAAATCGTAGAATGATCGGCCATCTCGATAGAAATGTTCGAAGGAATAAGAGCCGGAAGCGAAAGCGATTTGAAAATCTCAAGAGGCATTAAATTAATACTAGCACCAAGATCGGCCTAGGCGTAGCATTCCTCCATATCTTGAATAGCACACGGAATCAAAAATTTACCGGGATCACCGACTTTTTGTGGTATGCGGCTAAGAAAAACCGATGAACAACTAGACGATTGTTGTAACTTCTCTTTGTTGTTAAGCATACTTTTGAAGTTTGCGGCGAATCGAGGCATCATGATAAGAGCGTCGGCAAAGCTTATGTTAAAGTGCAAATCACGAAACATTTTCATAAATAGCTCAAATTAATAATTGTTCCGTTCTTGTGCTTTCTCTTTGTTTCGTCTCGAAGGGTAAGGTAAAGGTGGTGTGGGTTGGTCATTAGGCAACGGCCTTGGAAACTCGGGTTCCACAATTGGTATTGGTTCAACCGTAGGTGTGGTATGAGCGGTACTTTGTGGGATTGTAATGTGCTCCTTTTCGACCATCACCTCGGGTTCTTTCTCGATTTCCTTCTCCTTAGAAGTACTTGTACGAGAGATTGGTTCCTTGAAAGTTTTACCACTTCATGTAGCAACAACCTTCAATTCTCCCCTCGGGTTGTTAATGGTATCACTAGGAAGACCACCCGAAGAAGAGGGTTTACACATGATAGCTTCAAACATCTTAGCCATTCGGTCCTCAAATTTTGATTGCCTAGCATCCGCTTTTAATAACTCTTGCTTAATCTCATGTTGTCCTAATTCCATCTTTTGTTGGTTTTGTTGAAGATGTTGGACATTTCCTTCCATTTTGTTTGCATGAGTTTTAAGTTCATTAGCAAGTTCATTTTTAAGCTCGTTTTTCAATTCGGACCTTAAGCTAATCATCTCACGTTGCATATTATCAAATTTAGCATCATTTGCTTTAGCATAATCCAAAAATTCTCCTTGCAAATTTTTAGTGTGAGCATTTTGAAAACCTTGTGTAGTGTTTTGAAAATCACGGTTTTGGTTTTGATTGGAGATTTGTCCATTCCCACTTTGATAATTCCCTTTGTTGTAATTGCGTGTGTTGCCTTGGTAATTACCTTGGTTGTTGTTTCGATAATTGTTAACATTTTGGTTTGGTGGAGCTTGATTTTGGCGGGAACCTTGGCCGTTTTGGTTGTAAGTTCCCGTTGCTACATAAGCACTCGAAGTGTTACCATCCGCGGTAATGCACTCGGAAAGATCATGAGCTCCCCCACAAGATAAACAACTCTTAGCAACCGCTTTAACCGAAGCGGAATTGGAAGCTTCTTGAGTCTTCCAATGGGACATAAGATTAGCAAATCTATCAAAAAACCGATTTTCCTCATTAGCTTCATCATGTAAGGCGTTAATGCTACGAGACGATTGTGACGAAGATGACGAACCCATATTGGCAACACTCGGTGTGTTACGAGGGTTATAAACCTTAGATCTATTTTCAATGATTTGTAAAGCCTCATTTGTCGTCTTGCACAAAAAATTACCACCCGCGGCGGCATTCAAATAATCTCGTTCATGATCATTAAGCCCATTATAAAAAGTATCCACTTGATGTAATTCCGTAAAATCATGGTGTGGACATTCATGTAACATCTCTTTAAAGCGTTCCCATGCCATTGAAAAACTCTCATTATTACGTTGCACAAATCGTGAAATCTCATTTTTTAAGTGTGTTGTTTTAGATGGTGGAAAAAACTTGTTCACAAACTTAGAAACGAGATCGGCCCATGTCAAAATTGAATTTGGCGGTTCTTTCTCGAGCCAAATTTTTGCGGGTCCATCCAACGAGTATGGAAACAACATCATCTTAATGGCGTCATGTGGAACATCCTTAAATTTGCTAGTAGCGGTGAGACGGTTGAAATTCCTAATATGGTAATGCGGGTTGTCTTTCTCGTGACCTCTAAACTTATTTGCTTGCAACATCGACATTAAACCCGTCTTAATCTCGAAATTCTCCGCAAGGATGGCGGGAATCACAATAGCCTCTCCAAAACCCTCGGTGGGTGCTTGTAACAACTCCATCATAGTACGATTAGCCATGACGACTTCTTGTTCTACAATAGGTTCAACAATTGGAGGTTCTTCAACAATCAACGTCTCTTGATTGGCTTGCTTTTGAAGACGTTTACGAGCTC
Source organism: Glebionis coronaria (assembly GCA_025667525.1). NCBI lineage: Eukaryota > Viridiplantae > Streptophyta > Magnoliopsida > Asterales > Asteraceae > Glebionis > Glebionis coronaria. Next base: position 165,798,861 of record CM046882.1, on the reverse strand, counting down.
GTTTTGCTTGATTACGAGTGATCATAAACTTCACGAAGAATGGGAGGTGAGCAAAGAAGATTCTTTTTGGGTGTTTTGTGAATTTTCAATTTTTTTGTGTTTTTGATGATATTTAATTTTTTTGGATTTTGGTGTATCTTTGTAGACAACAATCTACAAAATCTCTCCTCGAATCAAACTCTTGATTAAAGAAGCCTCAAAGGAATGAAAACGATCACGTGGAGTGAACGTCTTCCAATGACTTTAGAACTTTGGTGAAAACCAAATTGTTCAAGAGGGTTTAATCACAAAGAAAACCAAGAAAATATAGTATACGTAATAATACTTTGGGCGGCAAAACCCTCGATTAGCCTTCAATATCAAAATACTCACAAGCAAGCGGGGAAACGAGGCGGCGCGAAGCACTTAAGAGCCTTTTTCCTTAGGGTATATTTTATAATACCCGCCTTATACCCACCTTATAGTTTGTATTTTTCAAAATCGAGCTTCACGAAAGTATTTATCTATTTTTGCCTTTTCTTTTTGTTTGAGATTCGAATACAATAATTAGGAGATCAAATCCCAATTAAGGTTGTGTTTTCACACTTTTGGAGATATTGTAAATTTATTGTGATACTTAATACAATATATTAATAATATTTGTACAAGAAAAACCAAGAAAACCGATAATACGTATTAGTAGAGTTCTACTAATACAAATACTATTTGGTTAATATTAAAAACAACAATGCAACTTAATCACGACACACCTCCCCGGCAGCGGCGCCAAAATTGATGTAGAGTATTTTACACCTCTTGTTTAGGAGAACAAAAGAGCGTAAATGAGCGGTAAGTATCGAGTGATGATTTTAGGAAAAATCAGCACTAATGACCCTTAATGGTGTCCAAGTTCGTTTCCCAAGGAGGTATATGTGTGTGAAAAACTTGCCAAATGTTTGTGATTAATGATTGGTTTAGAAGGGGATTAGAAGAGAAAATGACAAAGTCGAAAAAAATAAAAATTAACTAAAAATCACTATTAGAAAGTTAAGACGTAGAACCTAAAAAATTACCAAAAATAAAATAAATTCTAAAAATTACCAAAAATTCACCAAATATCAAAAATAATAAACTAAGAGTTTACCAATTATCAAAACTTTTTCAAACCTTTTAAATACTTAAATATTCAATTTTTAAATGCTAATTAAAGCCCTAAAAATCAAATAAATTATCAAAAAGCCCAAATAAAGATTTTTCAATTGATAAGCCTCTAAAATGACCTAAAATGATTAAAAACTATTTTTAGAAATTTTAAAACTAATAAAAACTATTTAAAATGAATTAAAAACTATTAAAACTTAAAATAATTATAAAAATTAATCTGTAAGTGATAAAATTATTCTAAAAGTTGCTAAATTCCTATTTTAATGTATTTAACCTAAGAAAAATGTAAAAAGTTGTAAAAAGTGAAATTTTAAAAATAATAATAAAATAATAATAAAATAATATTAAAAATCCAAAAATTATAAAAATTCTAAAAACTTGCAAACTAGTTTATTTTAACCTAAATAATCAGAAAATGAAAGTGAAATTACCAAAATACCCCTAATGGGCCCTTAAATGGGCCAAATCCAAAAACAGTCAACACAAATGTCAAACGCTGACAGGTTGAAATCAAACGCTGACAGGAATAAAGTAGGCGCTGACAGACTTAATGAAGTGCCAGGACTTGTTTTTCACCCTGCTGGTCAAGGTTTGAGTGCAAACCTTGTGAATCAAAGCTTACCAGTTGGGTAAACTTGATGTATTTTGGCACAAATAAGCCAATAAGCCAGTGAGCTTATGAGCTATGAACAAAGCAATCCAAAAAGCCAAATATCCTCACAAGCAGCAAACAAATAAGATCCAAGCAGCAATACAACAAGGCATACACTAGGCAAACAAATGCAAGCACAAAAAGTTACTGATGAACAAAGAACAATATGCATAAACAGTTTTGCTGATATACTTAACACTTAATCCAATTTCAAGCCTCAAATCCTTCTACCCTGGTGTGATTAGCTATGATTTAGCACTTGTTACCCTTAACCTATGCGTAGATCTAGGTGTCCTCAAAATCCTAGCCAATTTTACCAAGTTATGAAGATTTTAGAGCCAATCTATGAATCAAGGTGTTTAAGCCCACAAAACCTGCAAACAGATGCACAAATACTCCCAAATAGCAGATACCAATACTTGCATACAACACACAAGCACTTAACAAACGCTGACAAGTTTAAATCAAACGCTGACAGGAACAAATCAGACGTTGACAGACTTATGCAGTAATCCCAAACAACCCTTAATCAAGCACTTATCATACAAACTTCTGATTTTAACTAATAACCTACTGATTTTAATGATAAAAAACACTTAAACAATAGCAAATAACACAATCAAACTCAAAAATCACCAGCTCAAACAATCAATACTCAAAATCAAAGCACCAAATCAAAAAACAGTCATAAACATGAAATTTTTAGGGGAATCTTAACAAGGGATTATACCTGCCTTCCACAACATGCTAGGAAGGCCAGCAATGCTCCTTGGACCTTGTTCAACAACTAGAACAAGACCAAGGTACTTCAATGAAGATGATGCAAACTGCCTTGGTTGATGGTTCAAAGTAGAACCTCAAGGACTTTATATCTTCAACACAAACAGCAAACAACTCAACCAAGGGCTCTAATCCCCTCACAAGCTTGGTGTCAACAAGCTTGTAAGAGCTTATAGCTAATGGTCAAGGGTTAGTACACAAAATAATCAAAACAGAACCTAGGATTTCAAGGTTTTCAAACCTTAAAAACCTTATGAAACAAGACGTGCCTTAACCACAAGATTAAGGTAGGCCTTCACAATCAAATGGAACTCAGAATTAGGCTACTCAAACACCAAACTTTTAACTAAATCAAAAAGAGATTTCAGATTTTCAGAAATTCAAATTTTATTTAACTTAAAAAGGAATTACAAAGATTGATAGCCTAAAACTGGAACAAAAGCTCTCTCACATGTTGAGGAGTCTTTTTATAGGCAAATGCCAATGCTACACTGTTCATAAACCCTAGAAGTGAAATTCCCTAAATGCCCTAAGTCCTTGAGTACGTTTGTTGTTGTTGAGCTGTCCAAAATGATCCAAGACGTTCATTTCAGCTTTGATATGAAGCAAAGAGTCTCAGCTGTTGATCTTGACACGTGGCTATGCTTGGAGGGCAAGTACTCATGTGATGGGTGAAACGGTTTGAATGGTGGGGTCCTTTGGGTGAGTGGGAATGTGAGTTTAAGCATGGGATGGATTCGTGTAAGGGTTAATTGTGTTTTAGTAAAGGTAATTGTAAAAACCCCCCTTGTTGGTGAAAAGTAAAAACTGGGTTCATACGTGTGAACAGTGCCACGTTTGATCCGATTTTAGTGGGGATTTTGTGTTTGGCGCGTGTTTGTTTAGTTTAAACTTATAAACTTGGCAGCCTTGGCCCTTCTTCTTACCTTCTTTTTGCATTTGTGAGTAAACTTCTATCAGCGCCCATTTCCTTTGTATCAACGTTTCACAACTTGGCAATTTTGGCACAAACTTTCCAAAAAGTGTTTCAAGGGTTATTTTTGACACTTTTGAATATTGCAAGGGCTGATTTTGGACAATGTTGATCTTCCAAGGTCTTCAATGTATCTTAATCTTCATGAGGGACCATTATTGGCAGTTTGGATTTATTGAGGGACTAATCTTGCCATTTCTTCAAAGTTGAAGGACCTTTTGTGTAATTTTGACAAACTTAAGGGACCAAACTTGTAATTATGAATATACAAGGGTTTTAAGTGTCATTTCTTCAATAAATGAGGATCAATCTTGTTTGTCTTCAAGTCTTCAAGGTATTTTGTTGAGAATTCCATGATTTAGGGTCCGGTTCTTTGTACAGCTTCTTTTCTCGTGTCCGTTTTTCCTTGTAACTTGTGATCTTTTGTCTTTTTCACGATATCCATACCTAAAATACACAAGTAAACAAACACAAGCATATATATGGTATTTTATGACATTTTAATGCATTTAAAGCCCGAAAAGAACGATGAGATCATGTATAAATGCCATCTCATCAGTAAAAAAGAATATGCAATAAAATCACTAGATTTGTGAAGTGGGTTTGTTGGAACTGAAAAAGGACATAGAAAAATAAGCTAAAATATCACAGGGACTTTAATATGCTTATCCTATAAGCTATAGTGAAAACTGGAAGATTTCCTTTAGCAATCTAGAAAGCTAGTAATATGAGGTTTCCAAAAATCCGAATTTCAAAGCTTAAAACCCAGAGATGAAAAATTGAGAGCAAATGAAAATCACAGAAACCTTACTTAGAACTCTGACCCAAACAATTTTGATACTTGTACCCGTTTTGACTACTTAATTAACTTACAAAATGCATACAACTCACTTTTATCTACTAATGAATGAATGTAAACAACTTTTATCCAGAAACTTTGGCTAGAATTCTAAATTCAAACTGAACCAAACACCGGTTTAAGAGCTGTTTTGAAAATTTAACAAAGGTAATCTGACTAAAAGCTAATGAAACCACAAAGTGATTATAAGGACAGATTCTATAGACCAAATGCACTACAAATCTTCTAAGAACAAGCAAGTAACCACTAGGAATGACAGATTGACTAATTAATGACAATTTATGTAGTAAAGAGCTAAGTATAACAAGTCCAAGCTGAAATCAAGCTATTGAATCAACACACAAACTATCAGATCATATCAATCGTACCAAATGAACACCAAAACAATCAAATTCAAGTAGTTATACTAATTAACTAGGAATTGAGCATGCAAAATAGTTTTAGTGGAATTTTAAAAGAGAACTAGATGCCTTTTAGCTTGACGCCTCCCTTGATGGAGTAGTGAGGCGCTGAGCCTACTAGAACAACTTCCTTCAATCCAAAATCAATAATCAACACCCCTCAAATCATCTCCAATATTAAAAGTCTGATCTATGCTGCAATTGAACAATCTAATCTTTCTGGCTAAGGAATTGAACTAGTACTGACTCAGATCTACTAATATGCTTCCAAAGCAATAACAGCAACTCTATTGATCAGTTATGATCAATAGAATCAACAACAACAGTAGGAATGGACAATGTAGTAAAGGAGAAGAAGTATTTTAGTGAATTGAATGAAATAGGAATTTTATTAATGGAAGAATTAGTTACAAACGGTTGCAACTACTAACTAACCCTCTCAAGTGTTTGTCAGACACTTGAGAGAAGTAACTAACTAATTTTCTAACTGAAAAAGAGAGAGGTTAAAAGTGTGAGTGTTTTCACACTTTTCAACAATACATGAAATGAAGATACAATAGGGGTATTTATAGAGTAGAGTTAGGTGTTGGTGGAGATGAGTGACGTGTTCCAACAAATAGCAGCCTTCCACGTGTCCCAATTCAGTCAATTGAGTTTTGTAGATGATGAACAAATTTGGGGAAATATTATCCACTGAATAAGAATGTAATTGACCAGTTGGGTTGATTTTGTCTTGTGATAACGAGCATATTTGATATGGAATGTTCCTTCTGAAAGCGCCTTGATTTCTTGCTTCGATCATGTGTTGGTCTTGACACGTGTCGTGTTTGTATTCACTCAGGGAGTCACACGGATTATTATCCGGTTTATAATTTTTGATTGGCCAGTGTACTGAGTGGATATTCTTCTCTCTCTTCTTTAATTGTGCTGATTTGTCAATCCGAGTGACACAAATACTTCCCCCTGATTGGTCCATTAGACTTCACATGGATTGAATATGAAATATACTTTCAAAGTTGGTAGAAATAGTCCTAGGACTTGGAAAATTAACAACTTGAGCTCCAAACTTCAAAAACTTGACAATTTTGGCCCTTTGACTTGTTGACTTGAACTTTGACCATGTTTGACTTTGTTCATGACTTTTCCAAATTTGCATCTTTAGTCCTTCAACTTTGAATTGTGTCAAGAAAGGTCCTTTGACTTTGATCGACTTGTCACTTTTCATCCTCCTTTTGTATTTTCTTCATTAATAAAGGCTTGATTCCTTTGTTTGCTTCATAATTGTATCTTTTTACCTACACAAGCACAAACAACAAAACATACCCATAATACTGCTTTTATGAATCAAAATCAGGTATTTTGCTTTGTGTTTTAGGGTTATTTGTGATATAATTGATATGAGATTTCACTCATATCAAATCCCCTACACTTATTCATTTCCATGACCTCATGCAATGCCACATTTTAAAGCACCAATTTACACTTCTCTCATAATTAATCCACCTTGGCCAATATGGAATGCATTTACACTACACTACACTATATGATGCATGATTTTGATTTATACAATGCAATGCAAAGGAAAACAATTCTATTTATATATTTTTGGATTCTTCTTGAAATGGTTTTAATGGAAATAACTCATAAAGAAATCAAAGACTCTAATTAGGGCTTTGGTACCATGAACACTTATCATCCTCAAGTTTCACTTTCCCCATACCAAGCTTAAAAACAAGATCATTGTTATCCATAAGTGAAAGTGCGTTGACTTATTCATACAAATTAATTGTGTTACCATTATACCCCCACTTATTATGCCTCTAAGACCGGTTATTATTTGAGAAAATTGATTGAGGGCAAATTTGTAATTATTTAAATCGTGAAATATAAGAAATGTAAAATTTGAAAATAAGGAAGCACGGTTTTAATCCTAAGTAACCATCTCATCCATTACTTGAAAAACCTCCCACAATTAATATAAGTCCGACCCAAAATAATAAGTCACCTGTTTTATGTGTAAGATACTTATGTCATGCATTAATAAGTAGCTACACACTCGCTAAGAAAAGAAAAATAAAACTCACGCAATAATTTATATCCGCCGCCTTTTTGAGACCTTGAATCTTCAATCCCGCAACCTGTCAAGGTAATATTGGATTGGAGCAACTATTAAATCCCCGCAACCCGTCAAGGTAATATTGGAATGTCATAGCTACTATAATTAACACTTTACTTCCCCTCTTGGGTGTCTTGTATAATATATACAATATATATTTTTTTCTTTTTTTTCTAGCCACTCATTTTTTTATAACCGCTCTTATTTTTCTTTATTCCTCACAAAAGAAAATTGAAAAGAATAAAAGGAAAAACACCCGCTAAGTATTAAGCATGAAATAATTCTAGTACACATAAAACGTTCTAACTTAGAATCTTAAGACGTACTTATACCAACCACAAATGATTAGTAAAAAATGCATAAGAGACTACAAACCAATTAAAACCATTCTTGATTATTTATTAACATATATACATGCGTTGACAAAAAATTAAAGGTTACGAAAGGGGATATAAAAGCCACAATTAATTAACATGAGGTTTATCTAGCCCTTTACACTTATTTCAAACTCTATCATTTCTTGTTCTCCACAGTTCAAAATCTCAAATAATGAGACTAGTGGATACTTAGCCTAATAAACCAATAAAGGTCTACATGGTTAAGGATACTAGCTAGAGTAAGCTTAGATAAGTAGACTCGGGTTGAGTCAAAGTATCCATGGCGGGCCTAATATGTCAAAGATATCTAAACTTGTTAAACCATATCCTTTATTATATTTTTTCCTTTTTATATATTTTTGATGAAAAATAAAAGTAAAAATATATACAATGCAAATGTATTATGCAAATGAAAAATGATAAATGCGAAAATTATGAATGCATATTTTTGGTGGTCAAAGTAGATCAAAAATTTGAAAAATGTTTAAAAAATTAATTTCTCAATTATCATGAAGGCAAGACAATAGTCTAGGTAAGATCACTTCGATAAAAGACCCCATACACTTGAGATAAACATTGTCCTCAATGTTTAAGAGTATTGGAGTAAACTCCCCTACACTCATGACATTGATAACTTTGCTTAACCCAAGCTAAGGAAAGGTCTACTAAAGTGGATTCATTTTAAGCACAATATAGTTTGAAAATTACAATAGTAACGAAGTGAACCCGATACAAGGGCCTCCTCCATAAGCTCCAATGCATGCAATGAGAGAGAGAAACCATACAAACATCAAGAAGACAAAAGAGAGGCACCCCCTACACTTAAACTCATCTATATACCCTTATTCCTATCCTACCACACTCTAGTCTAAAAGATCTAAACCTAGTTATTAAAGCTTGATTTATGGAGTCTCTAGCTCGACTCATCCCACACTTAAAAGTGTCTATGGAAAACCTATCATGGAGAGTAAAAGATTTACCTTTTTTAAGAAAATCTCCATGATGAGGTAAAGCAAGTTTTCAAATATACAAAACTCCATAAATATCCACCTGGATCAAATACATAATTTCCATCCCACTTATAACACAATCCAAAAGGAAACATCCCAAGCAAAGGTGAGGTGGGTGAGGTGTCCTTCTCCATAAGTGTTGCCCATAAATTTTCCAAAGGATGATGATGTGTTACTCTATAATCTCCTATAAGTTTTCCTTTTATTGCATCAGGAGGACACTGAGTTGGGTTATCAATCTCTATACCAGGGTCAAAAATCCTTTCCTTGATAGGAAAACAACAAGTGATGGTAGCCTTAGAAGATTCCCCTTATATGTCACATCTTGAGAGAAAGGTTGTGGAGCAATAGGTGTCAACAAACTCTTGGGAGAAACCATCATGACTTATTTTTCTTTGTCACTTTGAAAGGTGGAGGTGGGAAGGAGAGAAGGTAAGGTGTCTTCATGCAATAAAGAGTCTAGAAAGAGTATGTCTCCCTCTTTGTCAAAATATCCAAGAATGTACTCAAAAGTTGTATCAACCTCAAGAAACTCATCACTTTCATCAATGATAGAACCCTCCTCATCACCATAATCATCATAGATTGGTATGTCAAAGATTGGTGACTCAACATGTATTTCCTCAAAACCCAAGCTAGTGTGATCATCAAAGAATGGAGGTTCAAGAATAGAGAACTCATCATCACTATATTCATAATAAATTGGTGTATCAGAAAGAGGGGTTCATCATCACTAGAATCCTCATTGGTTTCCTCATTGTGGTGGAAAAGTAGGTTATCAAAATCCTCGGCAGCAACACCATTTAATATTTCACCTTTTTAAGATCGTAATTCCCAACTCACAACAAATTGATTGTCCAAATGATTTAAAGTTTTTAATTGTTTTTGGTTTTTATAAAAGTTTTGGTATCTAGGTCTAATTCAACAAATCACGTAAAAATGGTAAAAATAGAATAGCTATGTAACCTTACTACTCTAAAACAAATTGCACATACCACACATAATGCAAAATGTACAAGTAATCAATGCATAAACAAAACTATTTAAGCTAAAAATGACAACTATGCAAAGTACAAATGCTAAAATGTAACAAACTTGACACTGTCAAACTGCAAATGTAACTAACACAACCGCAGGGACTAAAGTTGTAACAGAAAGAGTAACAATCTATTTAATGGAAAATTTCCAAACAACCTAATTAATAGGGGGTTAAAGTGACAAAAAGGAGTAAAGCTAAAAAACGGGTTAACCACAAAAATAAGCGCGTTTGAGCTTATTACTAAGTCTTAAAAGCTCTGGTTTTTTTAAAAGACTTCAAATGAGATTTTAGCTAGTCAATTAAAAGGAAATGAGCTGAAATGATCTAGAATTCAATTAAGCATTTTGCAATAAGCTCAAAATAAGCTATAAGCCAAAAGAGACATCCACACTTTGATTTTTTACTGAAAACGATTAGGCTAGTTATTACAAGACTGGAATATAAAAAATTATTGAAATCATCCACTGAATAAGCTGGAATTTGAAAACAAGCAAAACGGGCTTATGGTTGACTTTCGTTGACCAGATTTTTGACAAAAAGTGAAAAGATCCAGAATTGCTTAAAATGAGTTGGTAAACAAGAATATGCTATAAATCACTAGATTTGTGAAGTGGATTTGCTGGAATTGAAAAAGGATTTAGAAAAATAAGCTAAAATATCACAGGGAATTTAATATGCTTATCCTATAAGCTATAGTGAAATCTGGAAGATTGCCTTTAGCAATCTATAAAGCTGGTAATTTGAGGTTTCCAAAAAGCTGAATTTCAAAGCTTAAAACCTAGAGATGAAAAATTGAGAGGCAAATGAAAATCACAGAAACCTTACTTAAAACTTTAACCCAAATAATTTTGATACTTGTACCCGCTTTGACTACTTAATTGACTTACAAAATGCATACAACTCACTTTTATCTACTAATGAATGAATGTAAACTACTTTTATCCAAAAACTTTGGCTAGAGTTCTAAATTCAAACTGAACCAAAAACTGGTTTAAGAGCTGTTTTAAAAACTTAACAAAGCTAATCTGATTAAAAGCTAATGAAACCACAAAGTGATTATAAGGACATATTCTATAGACCAAATGCACTACAAGGCTTCTAAGAACAAGCAAGTAACCACTAGGAATGACAGATTCACTAGTTAATGACAATTTATGCAGTAAAGAGCTAAGTATAACAAGTCCAAACTGAAATCAGGCTATTGAATCAACACACAAACTATCAGATCATATCAATCGCACCAAATGAACACCAAAACAATCAAATTCAAGTAGTTATACTAATTAACTAGGAATTGAGCATGCAAAACATATTAGTGGAATTTTAAAAGAGAACTAGATGCCTTTTAGCTTGACGCCTCCCTTGATGGAGTAGTGAGGCGCTAAGCCTACTAAAACAACTTCCTTCAACCCAAAATCAACATTCAACACCCCTCAAATCATCTCCAATATCAAAAGTCTGACCTATGCTGCAATTTTGAACAATCTGATCTTTCTGGCTAAGGAATTGAAGTAGTACTGACTAAGATCTACTAATATGCTTCCAAAGCAATAACAACAAATCTATTGATCAGTTATGATCAATAGAATCAACAACAACAGTAGGAATGAACAATGCAGTAAAGGAGAAGAAGTATTTTAGTGAATTGAATGAAATAGGAATTTTATTAATGGAAGAATTAGTTACAAACGGTTGCAACTACTAACTAACTCTCTCAAGTGTTTGCCAGACACTTGAGAGAACTAACTAACTAATTTGCTAACTGAAAAAGGGAGAGATTAAAAGTGTGTGCGTTTTCACACTTTTCTACAATACATGAAATGAAGATACAATGGGGGTATTTATAGAGTAGAGGTGTTGGTGGAGATGAGTGACGTGTTCCAACAAATAGCGGCCTTCCACGTGTCCCAATTCAGTCAATTGAGTTTTGTAGATGATGAATGATGCGTTATTTTTGTACACTTTATTTTAGGAAAAACAATGCGTCAAAAGCGGGTAAGTATTAAGTATCACGTTTTGTGAAAAACGCGAATACTCGTCGTCGAGTTCATTCTCGGTGGAGGTATGGTGTTTAGCCAAAATATACAGACGTATTTAATCGAGTGATTACGTTATTGGAAAGATGAAAAGAAAAGAAAAAGGAGACGGATTACACTAAAACAAGTCGAAAACGTGTCAACGTACGAACGTCAAAAAGCGACAAAATAAAAAATTTCACCTAAAAAATAATTAAAAATCACTAAAATGTTCTAAATATCCTAAATAATAGAAATCCGCAAACCAAAATTTTTTAAAGTGCTTAATTTTTTTAAAAATAATAGATTTTTAAAGTTAATTAAAAAGCCTAAAAAATTAAATAACTAAGAAAAAGAAAAAAATACAAAATAAAAAATTTATAACCGTAAATAATATTAAATAAAAGCTAAAAAATTATTTTTTGAAAATTTTAAAATGCTTTTTACTATTTTTTATAGACTTTCTAAAATTAAAACTAAAAATAATCCTAATAAATAATATAAAAAAATAAAATAAAATAAAATTTTTACACAAAAAAGTCATAATCTATAATGAAAACGGGGAAAAAATGGAATGATGCAAAAATAAGATCAAAATAAGTTGTCTAATAAGCTTTTACCGGCTGAATATATAAAATAAGACGAAAATTAAAAGCTAATAAAAGGGAAATAAAGGTAACTCTAAACAAAAAGTAACTTAAAGCAGTTGGTTGGGGTGTTGGTCTTTTGAGCAGCAGGTCGTGGGTTGAATCCCAACAAAGGTTGTTTTTCCCTATTTTTGTTTCTATTATATCATCAGCTTGTGAAACAAAGGCAAAATAATATAAAGTATAAACGAATGCAAAGTGAGCACAGATGGTTTAACAGTGGAGTGCTGCGTCTACTGGCAGCAGGGGGTCTTGGGTTCTAATCCAACTCGCTGCTACTTTTTTGGCAGTTTCTTTTCTTTTTGGACAGCTTTTTGGATTGAAGCACATTATGTAAGCAGAAACAATGTATGAAAACAAAGTAAAGCATGAACATCGATAACTAAGAACTACTGATTGTGGTAAAATACGTCCTTTAGGAAAAGGAGCGTAAAAGTGGTAAGTATTAAGTGATGATTTAGGGAAATCAAGCACTAATGACCCAATGAAGATCGTTTCCCAAGGAGGTATATGTGTGTGAAAATCTTGTTAAATGTTTGAGATTAATAATTGGTTTAGAAGGAGATGAGAAAAGAAGATGACGAAGACGTGAAATTAATGCTACGATGACAAAACGTAAAACCGTAAAAACTACAAAAATAAAAATTAATTCTTAAAATTACCAAAAATTTACCAAAAATCAAAATAAATAAACTAAGAGTTTATCAATGATCAAAACTTTTTCAAACCTTTTATATAATTAAATATTCAATTTTTAAATGCTAATTAAAGCCCTAAAAATCAAATAAATTATCAAAAAGCCCAAATAAAGATTTTTTTAATGGTAAACCTCTAAAATGACCTAAAAAGATTAAAAACTATTTTTAGAAAATTTTAAACTAAGAAAAACTATTTAAAATGAATTAAAAACTATTAAAACTTAAAATAATTATAAAACTTAATCTAAAAGAGATAAAATTATTCTAAAAGTTGCAAAAATCCTGTTTTAATGTATTTAAGTTAAGAAAAATGTAAAAAGTTGAAAAATGTGAAATTTGAAAAATAATAATAAAATAATATTAAAATAATATTAAAAATCCAAAATTTATAAAAAATTCTAAAAACTTGCAAACTAGTTTATTTTAACCTAAAAAAACAGAAAATGAAAGTGAAATGACCAGAATACCCCTACTGGGCCCTCAAATGGGCCAAAACCAAATTCAGTCCACTTAAATGCGCTTTTTAGCCCAAAAAGTCAAACCTGGCCCAATTAACTTGGAAAAGCCCAATCTGACTCAAAATTTGATTCTAAACACAAAACTCTAAAGGCCCAAAAGCTGAAAGTGAGCTTATCACAGCTTATTATGCAAACAGCTTATCCTTATTGGGCTTTTTGGCCCATTAAGCAATAAGCTAATGCCATAAGCTCTAATTTGACACACAACCTTCTTTTGGGATGCTTAAGAGATCTGTAAAAAGAAATTTTAGAAAAGCACACTCAATAAGCCAGAAATAAGCAAAGTAATATTTCACTAAAAGACAAAATAGTCGTTTTTGAGAAATAAGGCACCTCAGGACTTGATTCAACTTGCAAAATGTCACAAATGAATTCAATAAGCCAAAACAATCAATAAAATTCCAATAAGCAAAACCAATAAGCCAGAATAAGCCAATAAGCACTTATGAAAAAGTCAATTAAGTTGGTTTCCTAGTCAAACCCTGAAGTCAACCCACCAAATGCTCCAGTATGAACAAATGGGTCAAATAATGAGCACCTATTACAAAATACAAGTTGTTGCTGGTTAAGATAAGCTATTATAGCTTATTGATAAGCTGAAACCCAATTAACACTAGCAGTGGCAACTTTCAGTAGGAACTGGTTCCCACTGCTTTGACTATTTGACCAAGCTTTTTAGAGAGATTTAGTTGGATTCAATTGGAAACAAGGGCACTCTTGTGATCAGTGAATCACAAGGAGTCAATAACAACAAGAAAATCAAAATTTGGTTCACATAATAAGCCAGGAATGATCAAACAGTCACCAGATATTGCTCAGATATTGAAAGTAAGCAATTATGCACAAATAAGCAGATTAAGCATGAATAAGCCAACCAAACTCAACATGATGCATACACAAGCTATGTAAACTATGAATAAGCACAAATAAACTTATATCGAACACAAAATCAAAGTAAATAACAAGATCAAAGCAGAAACAGTTACTGATGAACAAGGTGAATATATGAAGAAACCTTTTGCTGATCTATTTGACCACAGATCCAAATTCAAGCACTCAAATCTCTTTTCCTAGTGTAGTTAACTTAGATTTAACACTTGTTAGCCCTAGTCTATGATTAGATCTAGGTGTCCTCAAAATCCTAGCCAATTTTACCAAGTAACAAAGATTTTATACCCTTTTTAAGAATCTAGGTGTTTCAAACCACAAAATATGCAGCAATATGACCAAGTATATTAGATAAGAATGTACCACTAACCACAAGCACAAAACTAACACTTAACAAACCACAAATCCAACTAATGCAGTTAACCCAAACACCCCTTAAAAACCTGTTTTCACAAATTTTCAAAGTATTATCCAGATTCAAACCACAAAACCAGTTAACAACACTTCAATAACATCAAATCAACACAAATAAACCAGATTCCACAATAATATCACAGATTTAAGAACAAACATGCAATAATCACCAAATTTAGAAAAATAAAAGAGAAAATGAAAAGGGAAGAAGGTGCAAACCTCCAAGACCTACATCCAGGCCTTGGATTGTTTGAGCTTAGGTACTAGCAGAACAAGTACCAGCTTCCAATGTTGCTAAGATGAACAAACAATAAGGTGAGATCAAATAAACAACCACTTTCTGATTTTTGAAGCACAAGCTTTATCACTTAAAACCTTGCCTCAAAAACCTTCAAACAAGATTATAGAACTCAGATTTTAGCTTATCAGACACCAAATTTTTATAAAAACAGACAAGAATTCAAAATTTTCAGAAATTCAAACTTTATTTCATAAAAAGGAATTACAAAGATTTAAAAGCTAAAATCTGGAACAAAAGCTCTCTCACAGGTTGAGGAGTCTATTTATAGGCAAATGCCAAGCTAGCACTATTCACAAACCCTAGAAGTGAAATTCCTATTCTATCCTTGAGTCTTCTAGACGAATTCTTGGTGTGAGCTGTCCAAAGTGATCTTGGATGTTCATTTTAGCTTTGAGATGAAGCAAGGACTCTCAGCTGTTGATTTGGCCACGTCAGATAACTTGGAGGGCAAGTAGTCATGTGATTGGTTAAACGAGAATTGGGGGTGGGGTCTATAGTGAGCGGGATTAAGGGTTTTAAGGTTGGGATGTGTTTCTGCACATGTGAATCAAACGTGTGCAAAGGTAATTGAAAATTACCCCTTATTTAAGTGGAGTAAATTCTGGGTGGTGAAAAAGGTGAATAGTGGTGATTTTGATCCGAAATTGGGGGAAGTAAAGTGTTTGGCGCGTGTTATGGGTTTGAAAGTTTGAGATTGGCAACTTGGGTCCTTGTGTTTTGGGAAAGTGGGTATTTAATATTTTCAGCAAACAAAAACGAATTCCCTTTGTTATAAACTTTCATAACTTTGCACTTTTGACACCAAAATTTGGAAAAAGGGTTATAAGGGAAGTTTTTGCCATTTTTGGAAAATTCAAGGACTGATCTTGGACATTGTTGATCTTCAAAGGTCTTTAATGCAACTTTAACTCCATGAGGGACCATATTTGGTAATTTAGAATTGTTAGGGACTAAACTTGCCATTTCTTCAAAGTTGAAGGACCATTTGTGTAATTTTGACAAACTTAAGGGACCAAACTTGTAATTATGATTTCACAAGGGTTTTAAGTGTCATTTCTTCATTCATTGAGGATCAATCTTGTATGTCTTCAAGTCTTCAAGGGTATTTGTTGGATAAATCATGTACTAGGGCCCGGTTCTTTGTACGGCTTCGTTTCTCGTGTCCGTTTTCCTTGTTTCTTATGATCTTTTGTCTTTTTCACGATATCCAAACCTAAAATACACAAGTAAACAAACACAAGCATATATATGGTATTTTATGACATTTTTATGCATTTAAAGCCCGAAAAGACCGATGAGATCATGTATAAATGCCATCTCATCACTCCCCCATACTAAGCCATTGCCGTGCCCTCATGCAATGCTAGAATAAAGTATCTAAGCATCACCAAAGTTCAATTTTATTAACTTTTATTTAAGAGTAAAAGATTTGCAACATACTACGAAGATGTGTAAAGACATAATGTATGATTTTCATCACGAGTGTGACTTTTAGGGTCAAAGAATAGAAACAAGTAAATGTCCCTTAGAGTAAACTTCGTCATCCTTGATTGTCATACATTCCATGCTAAGTGAAAAAACGAGATCATTGTTGGTACAAGTCACAATGCTAACACTACTCATACGTCCAAATTGTGTAATACTTTTTCTCCCCGCAATCCTAGTTATTATAAAAGGAAATGGGTTACTAGCATTTTTTAACTATTTGTCATGGATCACAAGTGATTCATATTGACTTATTTGAGTATTTATTAGTCCGAAAGCAAAGTAGCACGATTTAATCGATAGTTAGCCGAAGGACAAAATCTTTTAAAACGGCTTCTCATGTATCTCCTTAAGTTCATATCTTGGCATAACTCGTTTCACGATTTGAAACCTTTCTCGGACCGATATTTGACATGTACTTCATACTTTAAATCTTGGGAAGACGTTCTTGAAATTATGGTCTTCTCTTTATATTTTGGAATTTCTTCACTTGACGTTTTTGAGAGATTCTTCATATTTGGAACCACGACTTCATCATTTTTCTTCAATCTTTACTTTGGATTTTGATATACAACGATCCGCCTCCTTTTCGGACTTGGATATATTTATCCTCATACCTTGTAAGGGTCTTTTTGGATAGACTTTCTCCATGATCTTTAGGGGAGTAATTGCTTTTCGTCGTGTGTCTCGATCCTTCATATTGATTTTGGAATAATGATACTTCACATCATCTTGGATCTTTAGCAAAAATAGAGCTCCTCATGCCTTGTTAGGGCCTTTTTGGATGATCGCCAATCTTCGCGTCCCGCTTCAATAAGTTATGCCTTGGCTATGAACTCTATTCAACCCCGAGCAACTTTTAAACGATCTTGCGCTAGAGGCTAAGTAACCTTTCAAATCGTACGACCTTACTTATTGCAATTATTATTATTCCTAATGCATTGATCTTATGGGAAGAAAAAGCCACAATTAAAAACATATGAGTTTTTGAAAGAACATTTTCATATTCTATGTTTAGCATGATCACTTGTGTAACTCTATCATTTCTCGTTCTTCACTATATAAAGACCTCTAATTAAAGAGACTCGTGAATACTTAGCCATGCAAGTCAAAATTAAGCCAAATTTGGATTAGCTTTCATTAAGACTATATCAAATCAAAGTTTTGGGTTTTAAAGCCACCTATAGGATCTTGCACTTTCTTGGACTTTTTCAAGCTTAGAGAATGCATTTTATAGTTCCCTTGATAAGTGACTTTCTAGGATCAATTATAGGAACTTGCGAAAAGTTCTTGTTCTTAACCCGAATGAGCTAAGACTTTCGCGTTTTAAAGTTCCCTATATAAAAGTCTAGCAAAACTTGAATTGAGCGGGTTAAGGAATGTAAATGGCTCCAAATGCCCATCAAGTCAAAAATTAGCTCTTATTCTACCCATCGGAAAATATACATTCTTGTCTTAAAAACACTTATGAAAACTAAGAAAAATTTTAAAATTTGGCCATTTTTCGCCTTATTAGCAACAAAACCAAACATTGAAAATTGGAAAACGTGAGGGTGTAGCAAAGCAAGTACCTATTCACCCCCCATACTAAAAGTAAACATGGTCCTCAATGTTTCGAGTCTAAAGGTGGAGCACCCCCATACTAGAGACGAAGAATCGAATGCTTAGGATCTAGCATGGAAAGGGTGATCAACAATATATCCAAAGCCGTTTATAAAGTATGCTAAAAGATAATTGTTAGAACAATAAAGGATATGTCATGGATTCGTGAAAAACTTCTTCAAGCAAACGATGGAGGCTCACGTAAACGAACACGAGAGTCTTCAATCGTAGATGATGATGATGATCTAGATAACACAATCACAAACAACCACGAGACAACGAGTTGGAATGGTACAAGTCCCATTATAAGTGAATAGTAAGCATAAAAGGATAAGCATGGGATCTCCCCCACGAGGAACCTCGTTTTTGATTACCGAGTCATGAGCTCGACTCGATCCCCTCAATGCTAATTATCATTGGGGAAGGTGACTTGGTCGAGGGAAACCATTGAAGGAATTTCCCCACCAAAGTAGTGCTTAAGCCTATGTCCATTCACCTTGAAGTTAGGACCATCATCTTGAGCTAGCTCGATGGTCCCATAAGGAAACACATGTGTAATGGTGAACAGACCCGACCAACGAGATTTCAATTTCCCGGAAAATATCTTAAGTCGAGAGTTAAAAAATAACACTTGATAACCAACGTTAAAACCCGGTTTTTAATCTTTGCATCATGAAACTTTTTAGTCTTTTCTTTGAAAATTAATGAATTTTCATAAGCATTGTCTCTTAATTCATCCAATTCATTCAATTGTATTTTCCGGTGATCTCCCGCGGTCTTCAAGTCAAAGTTTGCATGCTTAAGGGCCCAATATGCCTTGTGCTCCAATTTAATGGGCAAATGACAATTCTTCCCATAGACTAACTTATAAGGAGTGCAACCGATAGGTGTCTTATAAGCGGTCCTAAAGGCCCATAAAGCGTCATCGAGTTTGTCGGACCATGAAGCACAGTTTTCTCCAATTGACCTCTCTAATTCCTCTTCAAAGCTCGGTTCGAAACCTCGACTTGCCCACTCGTTTGTGGGTGATAAGCCGTAGAAAGACGATGAGTAACTCCATATTTCTTTAAGACCTTCTCGAATTGGTCATTACAAAAATGGGTTCCACGATCGCTTATAATAGCACGAGGGGTTCCGAACCGAGAGAATAGTTGCTTCAAAAACTTCACTACCACACGAGCATCATTAGTAGGTAAAGCCTTAGCTTCCACCCACTTAGAAAGGTAGTCTACCACGACGAGGATATATTTGTTGCTATGAGACGATGGGAACGGCCCCATAAAGTCTATTCCCCATATGTCGAAAATCTCACACACTTGAATTATGTTTTGCGGCATTTCGTCACGTTGAGAAGATTTTCCTTGACGTTGGCACGAATCACACGACTTCACAAGTGCGTGTGCATCACGATAGATAGAAGGCCAAAAAAAGCCGGCATCAAACACTTTCTTAGCCGTGAGATTAGCACCGTGGTGACCACCCGTGGGTCCCTCGTGACAAGCTCTAAGTATATTAGAAGTTTCGGCACCAAAAGCACAACGTCGAACGAGTTGATCCGCACAAACCCGAAAGAGATATGGGTCGTCCCAAAAATAGAACTTGACATCACGAAAGAATTTTCGCTTTTGTTGTGTCGTCATACCCTTGATTATGAAATTGCCCGCATGGTAATTTGCAATGTCGGCAAACCATGGGGTGGTGTCTTTAGAATTCACTACACCGAGAGTCTAGAGAGGAAATGTCTCGGTGATTTCCTTGTTCTCGAAGACATCTTTGTGAGGATCTTCTAGACGAGAGAGATGATCGGCCGCTAGATTCTCGGCTCCTTTTTTGTCAAGCACGGTGACATCAAATTCTTGTACGAGGAGCATCCAACGAAGCAATCTCGGCTTAGCATCTTGCTTAGCTAAGAGATACTTGATAGCCGAATGGTCGGTATACACGATGCTTTTAGTTAAGACAAGATAAGGTTGGAATTTCTCAAAAGCATAGACCACGGCAAGGAATTCATTTTCCGTTGTGGTGTACTTTAATTGAGCCTCGGTCATCATCTTACTAGCATAGTGGATAGGACGGAAATGCTTGTCATAACGTTGCCCTAAGACGGCCCCTATAGCATAATCACTTGCATCGCACATGATTTCAAAGTGTAATTCCCAATTAGGAGCAACAAGAATGGGAGCTTCGGTAAGTTTCCTTTTGAGAGTTCCGAAAGCTCTAACACAATCCTCATTGAAGTTAAAAGGAGCATCCTTCTCAAGAAGGTGTGTCATAGGTCGAGAGATTTTCGAAAAGTCCTTGATGAAACGACGATAAAAGCCCGTGTGGCCTAGGAAACTCCTAACTCCCTTAACGGTTTTGGGATGAGGTAACTTGGCGATGACGTCTACCTTAGCTTTGTCGACCTCAATCCCCGCTTTCGACACCTTATGTCCTAAGACGATTCCTTGTTTACACATAAAATGACATTTTTCCCAATTAAGCACAAGATTGGTTTCTTCACAACGTTTTAACACTTTCTCGAGATTAGATAAACACGACGTGAACGAATTGCCAAATACCGAAAAGTCATCCATAAACACTTCCATCGACTTCTCGATCATATCGTGAAAAATCATCATGATACACCGTTGAAACGTACCCGGTGCATTACAAAGTCCGAAAGGCATCCTACGATAAGCGAATTTTCCATAAGGACACGTAAACGTAGTCTTCTCTTGATCACGAGGGTCGATAGGGATTTGAAAGTAACCGGAAAAGCCATCTAAAAAGCAATAGAACTCATTTCCCGCGAGTCGCTCCAACATTTGATCCATGAAGGGCAAAGGAAAGTGGTCTTTACGAGTGGCGTCATTTAACTTTCGGTAGTCAATACACACCCTCCAACCGGTCACAACACGAGTGGGAATTAACTCGTTGTTTTCGTTGGGCACAACGGTCATTCCTCCCTTTTTTGGGACACAATGGATTGGGCTCACCCATGGGCTATCGGAGATAGGATAAATCATTCCCACGTCAAGGAGTTTAAGAACCTACTTTTTAATGACATCGTGAATTTTGGGATTCACCCTTCTTTGACTTTGAATTACGGGTTTGTAGTCCTCCTCATTAAAATCTTGTGAGTACAAAATTTTGGGTCAATACCCTTAATGTCGGAAATTTTCCACGTAATAATTAGCAAGACCTCTTGCAATAATAACCGGAAACTTGTCATCACCTTCCAAGAATGCGTATTCAAGGTGAGAAGGAAGATCTTTCAATTCAAGGATAGGTGGTTCCTCGATTGAAGATTTTGGTTCAACACTCATAACTTCCATCGGCGGAAGAAATGGTGGAATATAAGTATCATCACTAATAAACACCTCATCTTCATTGTCGATTTCATTTAAAGTGAGATCGCCTCCTTGGAATGGAGTGAGATTTGGTGTAGAATTAGCAAGAATCGGATCCAAAATAGTGGGATTGCCACTTGACGAGCTATCGGAAAAACCTAACACTTCTTGTGAAAACTCATCGCAAACCACATCAACGATGTCAATGTGATTGATGGTAGCGATTGCATAAACATGAGAAGGTTTCGAGTTTTGACTAGCGTTTATAACAAGTTCCTCTTCGTTGAATCTCAAAGTGATAGTTCTTGCATGAACGTCGATAAGCGATCTCGAGGTGTCTAAAAATGAATGACCTAAAATTAGAGGAACTTGAGGATCCGCGGGGATGTCAACTACTATAAAATCAACGGGATAATAGAACTTCCCCACTTTCACGAAAACATCTTCGGCTACTCCACATGCTAAAATCGTAGAATGACCGGCCATCTCGATAGACATGTTCAAAGGAATAAGAGCCGGAAGCGAAAGCAATTTCCAAATGGAAAATGGCATCAAATTAATGCTTGCACCAAGAACGGCCAAGGCGAGGCATTCTTTCATATCTTGTATGTCACAAGGAATGAGAAACTTTCCATGGTCACCAACTTTTTCCGGTATGCGGTTAAGATAAACCGAAGAACAATTAGCAAGCTTTGAAAGCTTTTCCTTATCGCTCATCATACTTTTAAAAGTGGAAGCGAAACGAGGCATATACAACAACGCGTCGGCTAAACTCACATCAAAATGCACTTGTTGAAACATTTTTATAAAAAAGCTCGATTTGTTGTTTGTTAAGTTCTTTCAATTTCTCTTTGTTTCGTCTCGAAGGGTAAGGTAAGGGTGGTGTGGGTTGGACATTAGGCAACAGCCTTGGAAACTCGGGTTCCACAATTGGTATTGGTTCAACCGTAGGTGTGGTATGAGCGGTACTTCGTGGGATTGTAATGTGATCCTTTTCAACCATCACCTCGGGTTCTTTCTCGATTTCCTTCTCCGTAGAAGTACTTGGACGAGAGATTGGTTCCTTGAAATTTTTACCACTTCGTGTAGTAATAACCTTCATTTCTCCCTTCGGGTTTGCAATGGTATCACTAGGAAGACCACCCGAGGAAGAGGGTTTACACATGATTGCTTCAAACATTTTAGCCATTCGGTCCTCAAATTTTGGTTGCCTAGCATCCGCTTTTAACAAATCTTGCTTAATCTCATGTTGTCCTTGTTCCATCTTTTGTTGATTTTGTTGAAGACGTTGGACATTTCCTTCCATTTTGTTAGCATGAGTTTTAAGTTCATTAGCAAGTTCATTTTTAAGCTCGTTTTTCAACTCGGATCTTAAGCTAATCATATCACGTTGCATGTTATCAAACTTAGCATCATTTGCTTTAGCATAATCCAAAAATTCTCCTTGAAGATTTTTAGTGTGAGCATTTTGTAAACCTTGTGTAGTGTTTTGAAAATCACGGTTTTGGTTTTGATTAGTGACTTGTCCATTCCCACTTTGATAATTCCCTTTGTTGTAGTTACGTGAATTGCCTTGGTAATTACCACCTTGGTTGTTGTTTTGATAGTTATTAGCATTTGATTTGGTGGAGCTTGATTTGGGCGGGAACCTTGACCGTTTTGGTTGTAAGTTCCCGTTGCTGCATAAGCACTCGAAGTGTTACCATCCGCGGTAATGCACTCGGAAAGATCATGAGCTCCACCACAAGACAAACAACTCTTAACAACCGCTTTAACCGAAGCGGAATTTGAAGCTTCTTGAGCTTTCCAATGGGACATAAGATTAGCACATCTATCAAAAAACCGATTTTCCTCATTAGCTTCATCATGTAAGGCATTAATGCTACGAGACGATGACGACGATGACGAACCCGAATTGGCAACACTCGGTGTGTTACGAGGGATATAAACCTTAGATCTATTCTCGATCATCTTTAAAGCCTCATCGGTCGTTTTGCACAAAAAATTACCACCCGCGGCGGCATTCAAGTAATCTCGTTCATGATCATTAAGGCCATTATAAAAAGTATCAATTTGATGCAATTCCGAAAAATCATGGTGTGGACATTCATGTAACATTTCTTTAAAGCGTTCCCATGCCATTGAAAAACTTTCATTATTTCTTTGCACAAATCGTGAAATCTCATTTTTCAAATGTGTTGTTTTAGATGGTGGAAAAAACTTGTTCACAAACTTAGAAACGAGATCACCCCATGTCAAAATCGAATTTGGCGGTTCTTTCTCAAGCCAAATTTTAGCGGGTCCATCTAACGAGTATGGAAACAACATCATCTTAATGGCGTCATGTGGAACATCCTTAAACTTGCTAGTGGCAGTGAGACGATTAAAATTCCTAATGTGATAATGCGGGTTGTCTTTCTCATGACCTCTAAACTTATTAGCTTGCAACATCGACATTAAACCCGTCTTAATCTCGAAATTCTCCGCAAGGATGGCGGGAATCACGATGGCCTCTCCAAAACCCTTGGTGGGTGCTTGTAGCAACTCCATCATAGTACGATTAACCATGACGACTTCTTGTTCTACAATAGGTTCAACAATTGGAGGTTGTTCTTCAATCAACGTCTCTTGATTGGCTTGCTTTTGAAAACGTTTACGAGCTCGTTTTGCTTGGTTACGAGTGATCATAAACTTCACGAAGAATGGGAGGTGAGCAAAGAAGATTCTTTTTGGGTGTTTTGTGAATTTTCAATTTTTTTGTGTTTTTGATTGTTTTTAATTTTTTTTTTGGATTTTGGTGTATCTTCGTAGACAACAATCTACCAAATCTCTCCTCGAATCAAACTCTTGATTAAAGAAGCCTCAAAGGAATAAAAACGATCACGTGGAGTGAACTCCTTCGAATGACTTTAGAACTTTGGTGAAAACCAAATTGTTCAAGAGGGTTTAATCACAAAGAAACCAAACAAATATATTATACGTAATAATACTTTGGGCGGCAAAACCCTCGATTAGCCTTCAATCTCAAAATACTCACAAGCAAGCGGGGAAACGAGGCGGCGCGAAGCACTTAAGAGCCTTTTTCCTTAGGGTATATTTTATAATACCCGCCTTATACCCACCTTATAGTTTGTATTTTTCAAAATCAAGCTTTACGAAAGTATTTATCTATTTTTGCCTTTTTCTTTTTGTTTGAGATTCGAATACAATAATTAGGAGATCAAATCCCAATTAAGGTTGTGTTTTCACACTTTTGGAGATACTTTGTATTTATTGTGATACTTAATACAATATAGTAATAATAATTTCACAAGAAAAACCAAGAAAACCGATAATACGTATTAGTAGATTTCTACTAATACAAATACTATATATGGTTAATATTAAAAACAACAAGACAAATTAATCACGACACACCTCGAAAAAAAGACGTGTATAGAAAAAAATGGAAGATATTTCAATAGCAAGAGAAAAAAGAGAAATAAATGATTTAATGATCTGATCAAATAAAATAATATTATTATGGTTCGAGAGAAAATAACAGTATCTACTCGGACACTCTGGTGGAAGTGTGTTGAATCCGCAGCAGACAGTAAGTGTCTTTTTTATGGGCGCTTTATTCTGTCTCCGCTTATGAAAGGTCAAGCAGACACAATAGGCATTGCGATGCGAAGAGCTTTGCTTGGAGAAATCGAAGGAACGTGTATCACACGCGCAAAATTTGAGAAAATATCACACGAATATTCTACCATAATGGGTATTCAAGAATCGGTACATGAAATTTTAATGAATTTGAAAGAAATCGTATTGAGAAGTAATCTCTATGGAACTTGTGAGGCGTCTATTTGTGTCAGGGGCCCTGGATATGTAACTACTCAAGATATCATCTTACCGCCTTATGTAGAAATCGTCGATAATACACAACATATAGCTACCTTGACAGAACCCATTGAGTTGGTTATTGGATTACAAATAGAGAAGAATCGCGGATATCTTATAAAAGCGCCAAATACCTTTCAAGATGGAAGTTATCCTATAGATCCTGTATTCATGCCTGTTCGAAATGCGAATCATAGTATTCATTCTTATGAAAATGGTAACAAAGAGATACTATTTCTAGAAATATGGACAAATGGAAGTTTAACTCCTAAATAAGCACTTCACGAAGCCTCCTGGAATTTGATTGATTTATTGATTCCCTTTTTACATACCAAAGAAGAAAATTTAAATTTAGAGGACAATCAACACATGATTTCTTTACCCCCTTTTACCTTTTATGATAAATTGGCTAAACTCACAAAAAATAAAAAAAAAATGGCGTTGAAATCGATTTTTATTGACCAATCAGAATTGCCTCCCAGGATCTATAATTGCCTCAAAAAATCCAATATATATACACTGTTGGACCTTTTGAATAATAGCCAAGAGGATCTTATGAAAATGGAGCATTTTCACATAGAAGATGTCAAACAAATTTTAGGAATTCTAGAAAAAATTTCGTAATTGATTTACCGAAAAATCCGTTTGAAATACATTGGCTTTTTTCAAATTTTTTTTGAAAAAGGCCAAAACATAAGTTTTGAATCTTTAGGACAATTTAGATATTAGGAATAGGCATAGATTCCTAATTTAATTGACATAATTTAATTGAATAGATGTATCTAGGGAGAATTCGCTTTGAAGCGACTACTCCCTAGATACATACGTCATGATATTTTATTTCACAATTGAGTCAATTTAAAAAAGCCCTAAAGTTAGGGATTTATCAACAGGTAATGTTGCACCAATACCCAGCCTAAGGGATACTACGGTACCAATCAAAAATACGGTTGTCGCTACTGGACGACGAAACGGATTTTGGAATTTATTAACATTCTCTAAAATGGGTACTGTTAATAATCCCGCGGGTACTGAAGCCATTAAAAGAACACCCAATAATTTGTTGGGTACTGTACGAAGTATTTGAAATACCGGAAAGAAATACCATTCAGGTAATATTTCCAAAGGAGTTGCAAATGGATCCGCCGGTTCACCAATCATTGATGGTTCTAGAACCGCTAAGCCTACGTTACATGCAATAGTACCTAGAATTACTACCGGAAAAATATATAAAAGATAGTTGGGCCATGCGGGCTCCCCGTAATAATTATGTCCCATACCTTTAGCCAATTTAGCCCTTAATACAGGATCATTCAAGTCAGGTTTTTTTGTTATTGGGATAGGTGAATTATTATGGATCCATCCCCCCGAGGAACCGAACATGATAATTTTTCATCATCCGGATCTAGCAAGAATAAAAAGAACACAATGAATCCATATAAAATATATGTCATCTAGACCCCGCATATAAGTAAAATAACAAATTTTACGGGATTCTTTTTTCTGGAGTTGAAACTATCGAGTACAAAAAATTAAGTTCTTGCAAATAAATACTCAATACCCAAGTAGGCTTATAAAACAGATCGTGAGATGATCAATTGCTTTCTGGGTCGTCTCAGACCTTATGATTGATGCATATCCCCAAAATTTTGAGAGACAACACACACAAAGGATTTACTTGTTACTAATATCGCCTAGTCTCTTTTCTTCTTTAGACCTTTTTTTCACTCTGATAGTATCGTAGATTGCGTCAATGCAGAGGAAATGAATGCATTTTTATACTATTAAATTCAATCTGAAATTAAGTGAACTAGATCTTACGGAGCCTGCTCATGTATGACGTGATTCATATCTGATCATAGAAAAGATTCTCTTCAAGCGAACCAGCCTATCCTATGTATGGTCTTACGTGATGGTTGGAACAAAGACACATTTGTTTGTGAATTCAAATGTGACAGATAAATAAAGGCACATATCTGCACAGACCAATCAATAGTTCAAGTCACACACTCCCATAATCCATTTTCTATTCGTAAAATTCCCTTCAACTATTGATGCCAAATAAAAAATATTGCAGAGTTCAAGGGAAATATCCAAATACATGTCTTATTATTTTCAATAATCCATACTTGTAGCAATAAAATACTATCGTTCCTACCCCAAGTGATAAATGATTATCTATGCTATATCTTCTCTATAAAGGACCAGAAATACCTTGTTTACGTATCATTGGGAAGTGCATTAACATAAATACGGCAGTAAGAAGCGGCAATACAGAAGTGTGTAAACTATAAAAACGAGTCAAAGTGGATTGTCCCACACAAGCACTTCCGCGCAACAATTCTACCAAAGGGGCTCCTATTAAAGGAATAGCATCAGGTACACCTGTTACAATTTTAACTGCCCAATAACCAATTTGGTCCCGAGGTAAGGAATAACCAGTTACACCAAAAGATGCAGTCAATACACCCAGAACCACACCTGTAACCCAAGTTAATTCGCGAGGTTTTTTAAATCCACCAGTAAGATATACACGAAATACATGTAGGATCATCATTAGAACCATCATACTTGCTGACCATCGATGAACTGATCGGATTAACCAACCAAAATTCGCTTCAGTCATTATGTATTGAACAGAAGCAAAAGCATCCGTAACAGTCGGACGATAGTAAAAGGTCATAGAGAAGCCTGTACCACTTGTACTAAAAAACAAGTAAGCGTAATTCCCCTAAGCAATAAAATATGTTTACATGAGGAGGAACATATTTACTAGTTATATCATCCGCAATCGCCTGAATCTCGAGACGTTCTTCAAACCAATCATAGACTTTATTGAGATAGGTGTTTCCTTTTTATGAAAGAAATCATTTTGGCGCCGCTGCCGGGGAGGTGTGTCGTGATTAATTTGTATTGTTGTTTTTAATATTAACCATATATAGTATTTGTATTAGTAGAAATCTACTAATACGTATTATCGGTTTTCTTGGTTTTTCTTGTGAAATTATTATTACTATATTGTATTAAGTATCACAATAAATACAAAGTATCTCCAAAAGTGTGAAAACACAACCTTAATTGGGATTTGATCTCCTAATTATTGTATTCGAATCTCAAACAAAAAGAAAAAGGCAAAAATAGATAAATACTTTCGTGAAGCTTGATTTTGAAAAATACAAACTATAAGGTGGGTATAAGGCGGGTATTATAAAATATACCCTAAAGAAAAAGGCTCTTAAGTGCTTCGCACCGCCTCGTTTCCCCGCTTGCTTGTGAGTATTTTGAGATTGAAGGCTAATCGAGGGTTTTGCCGCCCAAAGTATTATTAAGTATAATATATTTGCTTGGTTTCTTTGTGATTAAACCCTCTTGAACAATTTGGTTTTCACCAAAGTTCTAAATTCATTCGAAGGCGTTCACTCTACGTGATCGTTTTCATCCCTTTGAGGCTTCTTTAATCAAGAGTTTGATTCGAGGAGAGATTTGGTAGATTGTTGTTTACGAAGATACACCAAAATCCAAAAAAAATTAAAAACAATAAAAAACAAAAAAAATTTGAAAATTCACAAAACACCCAAAAAGAATCTTCTTTGCTCACCTGCCATTCTTCGTGAAGTTTATGATCACTCGTAACCAAGCAAAGCGAGCTCGTAAACGTCTTCAAAAGCAAGCCAATCAAGAGACGTTGATTGAAGAACAACCTCCAATTGTTGAACCTATTGTAGAACAAGAAGTCGGCATGGCTAATCGTACTATGATGGAGTTGCTACAAGCACCCACCAAGGGTTTTGGAGAGGCCATCGTGATTCCCGCCATCCTTGCGGATAATTTCGAGATTAAGACGGGTTTAATGTCGATGTTGCAAGCTAATAAGTTTAGAGGTCATGAGAAAGACAACCCGCATTATCACATTAGGAATTTTAATCGTCTCACCGCCACTAGCAAGTTTAAGGATGTTCCACATGACGCCATTAAGATAATGTTGTTTCCATACTCGTTAGATGGACCCGCTAAAATTTGGCTTGAGAAAGAACCGCCAAATTCGATTTTGACATGGGGTGATCTCGTTTCTAAGTTTGTGAACAAGTTTTTTTCACCATCTAAAACAACACATTTGAAAAATGAGATTTCACGATTTATGCAAAGAAATAATGAAAGTTTTTCAATGGCATGGGAACGCTTTAAAGAAATGTTACATGAATGTCCACACCATGATTTTTCGGAATTGCATCAAATTGATACTTTTTATAATGGGCTTAATGATCATGAACGAGATTACTTGAATGCCGCCGCGGGTGGTAATTTTTTGTGCAAAACGACCGATGAGGCTTTAAAGATTATCGAGAATAGATCTAAGGTTTATAGCCCTCGTAACACACCGAGTGTTGCCAATTTGGGTTCGTCATCGTCGTCATCGTCTCGTAGCATTAATGCCTTACATGATGAAGCTAATGAGGAAAATCGGTTTTTCGATAGATTTGCTAATCTTATGTCCTATTGGAAAGCTCAAGAAGCTTCAAATTCCGCTTCGGTTAAAGCGGTTGCTAAGAGTTGTTTGTCTTGTGGTGGAGCTCATGATCTTTCCGAGTGCATTACCGCGGATGGTAACACTTCGAGTGCTTATGTAGCAACGGGAACTTACAACCAAAACGGTCAAGGTTCCCGCCCAAATGAAGCTCCACCAAATCAAAATACTAATAACTATCAAAACAACAACCAAGGTGGTAATTACCAAGGCAATTCACGTAACTACAACAAAGGGAATTATCAAAGTGGGAATGGACAAGTCACTAATCAAAACCAAAACCGTGATTTTCAAAACACTACACAAGGTTTTCAAAATGCTCACACTAAAAATCTTCAAGGAGAATTTTTGGATTATGCTAAAGCAAATGATGCTAAGTTTGATAACATGAAACGTGAGATGATTAGCTTAAGATCCGAGTTAAAAAACGAGCTTAAAAATGAACTTGCTAATGAACTTAAAACTCATGCTAACAAAATGGAAGGAAATGTCCAACGTCTTCAACAAAATCAACAAAAGATGGAACAAGGACAACATGAGATTAAGCAAGAGTTGTTAAAAGCGGATGCTAGGCAATCAAAATTTGAGGACCGAATGGCTAAAATGTTTGAAGCAATCATGTGTAAACCCTCTTCCTCGGGTGGTCTTCCTAGTGATACCATTGCAAACCCGAAGGGAGAAATGAAGGTTATTACTACACGAAGTGGTAAAACTTTCAAGGAACCAATCTCTCGTCCAAGTACTTCTACGGAGAAGGAAATCGAGAAAGAACCCGAGGTGATGGTCGAAAAGGAGCACATTACAATCCCACGAAGTACCGCTCATACCACACCTACGGTTGAACCAATACCAATTGTGGAACCTGAGTTTCCAAGGCCGTTGCCTAATGTCCAACCCACACCACCCTTACCTTACCCTTCGAGACGAAACAAAGAGAAATTGCAAGAACGTAACAAACAACAAATCGAGCTTTTTATAAAAATGTTTCAACAAGCGCATTTTGATGTGAGTTTAGCCGACGCGTTGTTTTATATGCCTCATTTCGCTTCCACTTTTAAATGTATGATGAGCGATAAGGAAAAGCTTTCAAAGCTTGCTAATTGTTCTTCGGTTTATCTTAACCGCATACCGGAAAAAGTTGGTGACCCCGGAAAGTTTCTCATTCCTTGTGACATACAAGATATGAAAGAATGCCTCGCCTTGGCCGATCTTGGTGCAAGCATTATTTTGATGCCATTTTCCATTTGGAAATCGCTTTCGCTTCCGGCTCTTATTCCTTCGAACATGTCTATCGAAATGGCCGATCATTCTACGATTTTAGCATGTGGGGTAGCCGAAGATGTTTTCGTGAAAGTGGGGAAGTTCTACTATCCCGTTGATTTTATAGTAGTTTACATCCCCGTGGATCCTCAAGTTCCTCTAATTTTAGGTCGTTCATTTTTAGACACCTCGAGATCGCTTATCGACGTTCATGCAAGAACTATCACTTTGAGATTCAACGAAGAGGAACTTGTTATAAACGCTACTCAAAACTCGAAACCTTCTCATGTTTATGCAATCGCTACCATCAATCACATTGACATCGTTGATGTGGTTTGCGATGAGTTTTCACAAGAAGTGTTAGGTTTTTCCGATAGCTCGTCAAGTGGCAATCCCACTATTTTGGATCCGATTCTTGCTAATTCTACACCAAATCTCACTCCATTCCAAGGAGGCGATCTCACTTCAAATGAAATCGACAATGAAGATGAGGTGTTTATTAGTGATGATACTTCTATTAAACCATTTCTTACGCCGATGGAAGTTATGAGTGTTGAACCAAAATCTTCAATCGAGGAACCACCTATCCTTGAATTGAAAGATCTTCCTTCTCACCTTGAATACGCATTCTTGGAAGGTGATGAAAAGTTGCCGGTTATTATTGCAAGAGGTCTTGCTAATGATGAAAAAACCGAGCTCTTGAAAGTTCTTAAAGCTCATAAAGGGGCAATTGCGTGGAAAATTTCTGACATTAAGGGTATTGACCCAAAATTTTGTACTCACAAGATTTTAATTGAGGAGGACTACAAACCCGCAATTCAAAGTCAAAGAAGGGTGAATCCCAAAATTCACGATGTCATTAAAAAGGAGGTTCTTAAACTCCTTGACGCGGGAATGATTTATCCTATCTCCGATAGCCCATGGGTGAGCCCAATCCATTGTGTCCCAAAAAAGGGAGGAATGACCGTTGTGCCCAACGAAAACAACGAGTTAATTCCTACTCGTGTTGTGACCGTTTGGAGGGTGTGTATTGACTACCGAAAGTTAAATGACGCCACTCGTAAAGACCACTTTCCTTTGCCCTTCATGGATCAAATGTTGTTGCGACTCGCGGGAAATGAATTCTATTGCTTTTAGATGGTTTTTCTGGTTACTTTCAAATCCCTATCGACCCTCGTGATCAAGAGAAGACTATGTTTACGTGTCCTTATGGAACGTTCGCTTATCGTAAGATGCCTTTCGGACTTTGTAATGCACCGGGTACGTTTCAACGGTGTATGATGGCGATATTTCACGATATGATCGAGAAGTCGATGGAAGTGTTTATGGATGACTTTTCGGTATTTGGCAATTCGTTCACGTCGTGTTTATCTAATCTCGAGCAAATGTTAAAACGTTGTGAAGAAACCAATCTTGTGCTTAATTGGGAAAAATGTCATTTTATGTATAAACAAGGAATCGTCTAAGGACATAAGGTGTCAAAAGCGGGGATTGAGGTCGACAAAGCTAAGGTAGACGTCATCGCCAAGTTACCTCATCCCAAAACCGTTAAGGGAGTTAGGAGTTTCCTAGGCCACGCGGGCTTTTATCGTCGTTTCATCAAGGACTTTTCGAAAATCTCTCGACCTATGACACACCTTTTCGAGAAGGATGCTCCTTTTAACTTCAATGAGGATTGTGTTAGAGCTTTCAAAACTATCAAAAGGAAACTTACCGAAGCTCCCATTCTTGTTGCTCCTAATTGGGAATTACCCTTTGAAATCATGTGCGATGCAAGTGATTATGCTATAGGGGCCGTCTTAGGGAAACGTTATGACAAGCATTTCCGTCCTATCCACTATGCTAGTAAGACGATGACCGAGGCTCAATTAAAGTACACCAAAACGAAAAAGGAATTCCTTGCCGTGGTCTATGCTTTTGAGAAATTCCGACCTTATCTCGTCTTAACTAAAAGCATCGTGTATACCGACCATTCGGCTATCAAGTATCTCTTAGCTAAGCAAGATGCTAAGCCGAGATTGCTTCGTTGGATGCTCCTCCTCCAAGAATTTGATGTCACCGTGCTTGATAAAAAAAGGTGCCGAGAATCTAGCGGCCGATCATCTCTCTCGTCTAGAAGATCCTCACAAAGATGTCTTCGAGAACAAGGAAATCACCGAGACATTTCCTCTCGAGACTCTCGGTGTAGTGAATTCTAAAGACACCACCCCATGGTTTGCCGACATTGCAAATTACCATGCGGGCAATTTCATCATCAAGGGTATGACGACACAACAAAAGCAAAAATTCTTTCGTGACGTCAAGTTCTATTTTTGGGACGACCCTTATCTCTTTCGGGTTTGTGCCGAAGCTTCTAATATCCTTAGAGCTTGTCACGAGGGACCCACGGGTGGTCACCACGGTGCTAATCTCACGGCTAAGAAAGTGTTCGATGCCGGCTTCTTTTAGCCTTCTATCTATCATGATACACACGCACTTGTGAAGTCGTGTGATTCGTGCCAACGTCAAGGAAAATCGTCTCAACGTGATGAAATGCCGCAAAACATAATTCAAGTGTGTGAGATTTTCGACATATGGGGAATAGACTTTATGGGGCCGTTCCCATCGTCTCATGGCAACAAATATATCCTCGTCGCGGTGGACTACCTTTCTAAGTGGGTGGAAGCTAAGGCTTTACCTACTAATGATGCTCGTGTGGTAGTGAAGTTTTTGAAGCAACTATTCTCTCGGTTCGGAACCCCTCATGCTATTACAAGCGATCGTGGAACCCATTTTTGTAATGACCAATTCGAGAAGGTCTTAAAGAAATATGGAGTTACTCATCGTCTTTCTACGGCTTATCACCCGCAAACGAGTGGGCAAGTCGAGGTTTTGAACCGAGCTTTGAAGAGGATTTTAGAGAGGTCAATTGGAGAAAACCGTGCTTCATGGTCCGACAAACTCGATGACGCTTTATGGGCCTTTAGGACCGCTTATAAGACACCCATCGGTTGCACTCCTTATAAGTTAGTCTATGGGAAGAATTTTCATTTTCCCATTGAATTGGAGCACAAGGCATATTGGGCCCTTAAGAATGCAAACTTTGACTTGAAGACCGCGGGAGGTCACTGGAAAATACAATTCAATGAATTGGATGAATTAAGAGACAATGCTTATGAAAATTCATTAATTTTCAAAGAAAAGACTAAAAAGTTTCATGATGCAAAGATTAAAAACCGGGTTTTTAACGTTGGTGATCAAGTGTTACTTTTTAACTCTCGACTTAAGATATTTTCCGGGAAATAGAAATCTCGTTGGTCGGGTCCGTTCACCATTACACAAGTGTTTCCTTATGGGACCATCGAGCTAGCTCAAGATGATGGTCCTAACTTCAAGGTGAATGGACATAGGCTTAAGCACTACTTTGGTGGGGAAATTCCTTCAATGGTTGCCCTCGACCAAGTCACCTTCCCCAATGATAATTAGCATTGAGGGGATCGAGTCGAGCTCATGACTCGATAATCAAAAACGAGGTGCCTCGTGGGGGAGATCCCATGCTTATCCTTTTATGCTTACTATTCACTAATAAGGGGACTTGTACCCTTCCAACTCGTTGTCTCGTGGTTGTTTGTGATTGTGTTATCTAGATCATCATCATCATCTACGATTGAAGACTCTCGTGTTCGTTTACGTGAGCCTCCATCGTTTGCTTGAAGAAGTTTTTCACGAATCCATGATATATCATGTATTTTTCTAACAATTATCTTTTAGCATACTTTATAAACTGCTTTGGATATATTGTTGATCACCCTTTCCATGCTAGATCCTAAGCATTCGATTCTTCGTCTCTAGTATGGGGGTGCTCCACCTTTTGACTCGAAACATTGAGGACAATGTTTACTTTTTGTATGGGGGGGGGGGGGGTGAATAGGTACTTGCTTTGCTACGCCCTCACGTTTTCAAATTTTCATTGTTTGGTTTTGTTACTAATAAGGCTAAAAATGGCCAAATTTTAAAATTTTTCTTAGTTTTCATAAGTGTTTTTAAGACAAGAATGTATATTTTCCGATGGGTAGAATAAGAGCTAATTTTTGACTTGATGGGCATTTGGAGCCATTTGCATTCCTTAACCCGCTCAATTCAAGTTTTGCTAGACTTTTATATAGGGAACTTTAAAACGCGAAAGTCTTAGCTCATTCGGGTTAAGAACAAGAACTTTTCGCAAGTTCCTATAATTGATCCTAGAAAGTCACTTTTGATGGGAACTATAAAATGCATTCTCTAAGCTTGAAGAAGTCCAAGAAAGTGCAAGATCCTATAGGTGGCTTGAAAACCCAAAACTTTGATTTGATATAGTCTTAATGAAAGCTAATCCAAATTTGGCTTAATTTTGACTTGCATGGCTAAGTATTCACGAGTCTCTTTAATTAGAGGTCTTTATATAGTGTAGAACGAGAAATGATAGAGTTAGACAAGTGATCATGCTAAAGGTAGAACATGAAAATGTTCTTTCAAAAACTCATATGTTTTTAATTGTGGCTTTTTCTTCCCATAATATCAATGCATTAGGAATAATAATAATTGCAATAAGTAAGGTCGTACGATTTGAAAGGTTACTTAGCCTCTAGCGCAAGATCGTTTAAAAGTTGCTCGGGGTTGAATAGAGTTCATAGCCAAGGCATAACTTATTGAAGCGGGACGCGAAGATTGGCGATCATCCAAAAAGGCCCTAACAAGGCATGAGGAGCTCTATTTTTGCTAAAGATCCAAGATGAAGTGAAGTATCATTATTCCAAAATCAATATGAAGGATCGAGACACACGACGAAAAGCAATTACTCCCCTAAAGATCATGGAGAAAGTCTATCCAAAAAGACCCTTACAAGGTATGAGGATAAACATATCCAAGTCCGAAAAGGAGGCGGATCGTTGTATATCAAAATCCAAAGTAACGATTGAAGAAAGATGATGAAGTCGTGGTCCATATATGAAGAATCTCTCAAAAACGTGAAGTGAAGAAACTCCAAAATATGAAGAGAAGACCATAATTTCAAGAGCGTCTTCCCAAGATTTGAAGTATGAAGTACATGCCAAATATCGGTCCGAGAAAGGTCTCAAATCGTGAAACGAGTTATGCCAGGATATGAACTTAAGGAAATACACGAGAAGCCGTTTTAAAATATTTTGTCCTTCGGCTAACTATCGATTAAATCGTGCTACTTTGCTTTCGAACTAATAAATACTCAAATAAGTCAATATGAATCACTTGTGATCCATGAAAAATAGTTAAAAAATGCTAGTAACCCATTTCCTTTTATAATAACTAGGATTGCGGGGAGAAAAAGTATTACACAATTTGGACGTATGAGTAGTGTTAGCATTGTGACTTGTACCAACAATGATCTCGTTTTTTCACTTAGCATGGAATGTATGACAATCAAGGATGACGAAGTTTACTCTAAGGGACATTTACTTGTTTCTATTCTTTGACCCTAAAAGTCACACTCGTGATGAAAATCATACATTATGTCTTTACACATCTTCGTAGTATGTTGCAAGTCTTTTACTCTTCAATAAAAGTTAATAAAATTGAACTTTGGTGATGCTTAGATACTTTATTCTAGCATTGCGTGAGGGCACGACAATGACTTAGTATGGGGGAGTGATGAGATGGCATTTATACATGATCTCATCGGTCTTTTCGGGCTTTAAATGCATAAAAATGTCATAAAATACCATATATATGCTTGTGTTTGTTTACTTGTGTATTTTAGGTTTGGATATCGTGAAAAAGACAAAAGATCACAAGAAACAAGGAAAAACGGACACGAGAAACGAAGCCGTACAAAGAACCGGGCCCTAGTTCATGATTTATCCAACAAATACCCTTGAAGACTTGAAGACATACAAGATTGATCCTCAATGAATGAAGAAATGACACTTAAAACCCTTGTGGAATCATAATTACAAGTTTGGTCCCTTAAGTTTGTCAAAATTACACAAATGGTCCTTCAACTTTGAAGAAATGGCAAGTTTAGTCCCTCAACAATTCTAAATTGCCAAATATGGTCCCTCATGGAGTTAAAGTTGCATTGAAGACCTTTGAAGATCAACAATGTCCAAGATCAGTCCTTGAGTTATCCAAAAATGGCAAAAACTACCCTTATAACCCTTTTTCCAAAGTTTGGTGTCAAAAGTGCAAAGTTATGAAAGTTTATAACAAAGGGAATTCGTTTTTGTTTGCTGAAAACATTAAATACCCACTTTCCCAAAACACAAGGACCCAAGTTGCCAATCCCAAACTTTCAAACCCATAACACGCGCCAAACACTTTACTTCCCCCAATTTCGGATCAAAATCACCACTATTCACCTTTTTCACCACCCAGAATTTACTCCACTTAAATAAGGGGTAATTTTCAATTACCTTTGCACACGTTTGATTCACATGTGCAGAAACACATCCCAACCTTAAAACCCTTAATCCCACTCACTATGGACCCCACCCCCAATTCCCGTTTAACCAATCACATGACTACTTGCCCTCCAAGTTATCTGACGTTGCCAAATCAACAGCTGAGAGTCCTTGCTTCATCTCAAAGCTAAAATGAACATCCAAGATCACTTTGGACAGCTCACGCCAAGAATTCGTCTAGAAGACTCAAGGATAGAATAGGAATTTCACTTCTAGGGTTTGTGAATAGTGCTAGCTTGGCATTTGCCTATAAATAGACTCCTCAACCTGTTCCAAATTTTAGCTTTTAAATCTTTGTAATTCCTTTTTATGAAATAAAGTTTGAATTTCTGAAAAAGAAAAAAAAACATCCACTCTTGTGGATTTTAACCCAGGACCTCTTGGTTATAGATAAAACGCCCCAACCATTTGGCTATGATCTCTTTAAATCTTTGTAATTCCTTATTAAAATTTGGCCATTTTTAGCCTTATTAGCAACAAAACCAAACATTGAAAATTGGAAAACGTGAGGGCATAGCAAAGCAAGTACCTATTCACCCCCCCATACTAAAAGTAAACATTGTCCTCAATGTTTCGAGTCTAAAGGTGGAGCACCCCCATACCAGAGACGAAGAATCAAATGCTTAGGATCTAGCATGGAAAGGGTGATCAACAATATATCCAAAGCCGTTTATAAAGTATGCTAAAAGATAATTGTTAGAACAATAAAGGATATGTCATGGATTCGTGAAAAACTTCTTCAAGTAAACGATGGAGGCTCACGTAAACGAACACGAGAGTCTTCAATCGTAGATGATGATGATGATCTAGATAACACAATCACAAACAACCACGAGACAACGAGTTGGAAGGGTACAAGTCCCTTTATTAGTGAATAGTAAGCATAAAAGGATAAACATGGGATCTCCCCCACGAGGCATCTCGTTTTGGATTACCGAGTCATGAGCTCGACTCGATCCCCTCAATGCTAATATCATTGGGGAAGGTGACTTGGTCGAGGGCAACCATTGAAGGAATTTCCCCACCAAAGTAGTGCTTAAGCCTATGTCCATCACCTTGAAGTTAGGACCATCATCTTGAGCTAGCTCGATGGTCCCATAAGGAAACACTTGTGTAATGGTGAATGGACCCGACCAACAAGATTTCAATTTCCCGGAAAATATCTTAAGTCGAGAGTTAAAAAGTAACACTTGATCACCAACGTTAAAAACCCGGTTTTTAATCTTTGCATCATGAAACTTTTTAGTCTTTTCTTTGAAAATTAATGAATTTTCATAATCATTGTCTCTTAATTCATCCAATTCATTCAATTGTATTTTCCGGTGATCTCCCGTGGTCTTCAAGTCAAAGTTTGCATGCTTAAGGGCCCAATATGCCTTGTTCTCCAATTCAATGGGCAAATGACAATTCTTCCCATAGACTAACATATAAGGAGTGCAACCGATAGGTGTCTTATAAGCGGTCCTAAAGGTCCATAAAGCGTCATCGAGTTTGTCGGACCATGAAGCATGGTTTTCTCCAATTGACCTCTCTAAAATCCTCTTCAAAGCTCGGTTCGAAACCTCGTCTTGCCCACTCGTTTGCGGGTGATAAGCCGTAGAAAGACGATGAGTAACTCCATATTTCTTTAAGACCTTCTCGAATTGGTCATTACAAAAATGGGTTCCACGATCGCTTATAATAGCACGAGGGGTTCCGAACCGAGAGAATAGTTGCTTCAAAAACTTCACTACCACACGAGCATCATTAGTAGGTAAAGCCTTAGCTTCCACCCACTTAGAAAGGTAGTCCACCACGACGAGGATATATTTGTTGCCATGAGACGATGGGAGCGGCCCCATAAAGTCTATTCCCCATATGTCGAAAATCTCACACACTTGAATTATGTTTTGCGACATTTCATCACGTTGAGACGATTTTCCTTGACGTTGGCACGAATCACACGACTTCACAAGTGCGTGTGCATCACGATAGATAGAAGGCCAAAAGAAGCCGGCATCGGACACTTTCTTATCCGTGAGATTAGCACCATGGTGACCACCCGTGGGTCCCTCGTGACATGCTCTAAGGATATTAGAAGCTTCGGCACCAAAAACACAACGTCGAACGAGTTGATCCGCACAAACCCGAAAGAGATAAGGGTCATCCCAAAAATAGAACTTGACGTCACGAAAGAATTTTCGCTTCGTCATACCCTTGATTATGAAATTGCCCGCATGGTAATTTGCAATGTCGGCAAACCATGGGGTGGTGTCTTTAGAATTCACTACACCGAGAGTCTCGAGAGGAAATGTCTCAGTGATTTCCTTGTTCTCGAAGACATCTTTGTGAGGATCTTCTAGACGAGAGAGATGATCGGCCGCTAGATTCTCGGCTCCTTTTTTGTCAAGCACGGTGACATCAAATTCTTGGAGGAGGAGCATCCAACGAAGCAATCTCGGCTTAGCATCTTGCTTAGCTAAGAGATACTTGATAGCCGAATGGTCGGTATACACGATGCTTTTAGTTAAGACGAGATAAGGTCGGAATTTCTCAAAAGCATAGACCACGGCAAGGAATTCCTTTTCCGTTGTGGTGTACTTTAATTGAGCCTCGGTCATCGTCTTACTAGCATAGTGGATAGGACAGAAATGCTTGACATAACGTTGCCCTAAGACGGCCCCTATAGCATAATCACTTGCATCGCACATGATTTCAAAGGGTAATTCCCAATTAGGAGCAACAAGAATGGGAGCTTCGGTAAGTTTCCTTTTGAGAGTTTCGAAAGCTCTAACACAATCCTCATTGAAGTTAAAAGGAGCATCCTTCTCGACAAGGTGTGTCATAGGTCGAGAGATTTTCCAAAAGTCCTTGATGAAACGACGTTAAAAGCTCGCGTGGCCTAGGAAACTCCTAACTCCCTTAACGGTTTTGGGATGAGGTAACTTGGCGATGACGTCTACCTTAGCTTTGTCGACCTTAATCCCCGCTTTCGACACCTTATCTCCTAAGACGATTCCTTGTTTACACATAAAATGACATTTTTCCCAATTAAGCACAAGATTGGTTTCTTTTCAACGTTTTAACATTTGCTCGAGATTAGATAAACACGACGTGAACGAATTGCCAAATACCGAAAAGTCATCCATAAACACTTCCATCGACTTCTCGATCATATCGTGAAACATCGCCATCATACACCGTTGAAACGTACCCGGTGCATTACAAAGTCCGAAAGGCATCCTAAGATAAGCGAACGTTCCATAAGGACACGTAAACGTAGTCTTCTCTTGATCACGAGGGTCGATACGGATTTGAAAGTAACCGGAAAAACCATCTAAAAAGCAATAGAATTCATTTCCCGCGAGTCGCTCCAACATTTGATCCATGAAGGGCAAAGGAAAGTGGTATTTATGAGTGGCGTCATTTAACTTTAGGTAGTCAATACACACCCTCCAACCGGTCACAACACGAGTGGGAATTAACTCGTTGTTTTCGTTGGGCACAACGGTCATTCCTCCCTTTTTTGGGATACAATGGATTGGGCTCACCCATGGGCTATCGGAGATAGGATAAATCATTCCCACGTCAAGGAGTTTAAGAACCTCCTTTTTAATGACATCGTGAATTTTGGGATTCACCCTTCTTTGACTTTGAATTGCGGGTTTGTAGTCCTCCTCCATTAAAATCTTGAGAGTACAAAATTTTGGGTCAATACCCTTAATGTCGGAAATTTTCCACGCAATTGCCCCTTTATGAGCTTTAAGAAATTTCAAGAGCTCAGTTTTTTCATCATTAGCAAGACCTCTTGCAATAATAACCGGCAACTTGTCATCACCTTCCAAGAATGCGTATTCAAGGTGAGAAGGAAGATCTTTCAATTCAAGGATAGGTGGTTCCTCGATTGAAGATTTTGGTTCAACACTCATAAGTTCCATCGGCGGAAGAAATGGTGGAATAGAAGTATCATCACTAATAAACACCTCATCTTCATTGTCGATTTCATTTGAAGTGAGATCGCCTCCTCGGAATGGAGTGAGATTTGGTGTAGAATTAGCAAGAATCGGATCCAAAATAGTGGGATTGCCACTTGACGAGCTATCGGAAAAACCTAACACTTCTTGTGAAAACTCATCGCAAACCACATCAACGATGTCAATGTGATTGATGGTAGCGATTGCATAAACATGGGAAGGTTTCGAGTTTTGAGTAGCGTTTATAACAAGTTCCTCTTCTTGA
Organism: Glebionis coronaria; assembly: GCA_025667525.1. Taxonomy (NCBI): domain Eukaryota; kingdom Viridiplantae; phylum Streptophyta; class Magnoliopsida; order Asterales; family Asteraceae; genus Glebionis; species Glebionis coronaria. Next base: position 165,757,277 of record CM046882.1, on the reverse strand, counting down.
ATCTCAAAGTGATAGTTCTTTCATGAACGTCGATAAGCGATCTCGAGGTGTCTAAAAATGAACGACCTAAAATTAGAGGAACTTGAGGATCCGCGGGGATGTCAACTACTATAAAATCAACGGGATAGTAGAACTTCCCCACTTTCACGAAAACATCTTCGGCTACTCCACATGCTAAAATTGTAGAATGATCGGCCATCTCGATAGACATGTTCGAAGGAATAAGAGCCGGAAGCGAAAGCGATTTCCAAATGGAAAATGGCATCAAATTAATGCTTGCACCAAGATCGGCCAAGGCGAGGCATTCTTTCATAGCTTGTATGTTACAAGGAATGAGAAACTTTCCGGGGTCACCAACTTTTTTCGGTATGCGGTTAAGATAAACCAAAGAACAATTAGCAAGCTTTGAAAGCTTTTCCTTATCGCTCATCATACTTTTAAAAGTGGAAGCGAAACGAGGCATATACAACAACGCGTCGGCTAAACTCACATCAAAATGCACTTGTTGAAACATTTTTATAAAAAGCTCGATTTGTTGTTTGTTATGTTCTTGAAATTTCTCTTTGTTTCGTCTCGAAGGGTAAGGTAAGGGTGGTGTGGGTTGGACATTAGGCAACGGCCTTGGAAACTCGGGTTCCATAATTGGTATTGGTTCAACCGTAGGTGTGGTATGAGCGGTACTTCGTGGGATTGTAATGTGCTCCTTTTCGACCATCACCTCGGGTTCTTTCTCGATTTCCTTCTCCGTAGAAGTACTTGGACGAGAGATTGGTTCCTTGAAAGTTTTACCACTTCGTGTAGTAATAACCTTCATTTCTCCCTTCGGGTTTGCAATGGTATCACTAGGAAGACCACCCGAGGAAGAGGGTTTACACATGATTGCTTCAAACATTTTAGCCATTCGGTCCTTAAATTTTGATTGCCTAGCATCCGCTTTTAACAACTCTTGCTTAATCTCATGTTGTCCTTGTTCCATCTTTTGTTAATTTTGTTGAAGACGTTCGACATTTCCTTCCATTTTGTTAGCATGAGTTTTAAGTTCATTAGCAAGTTCATTTTTAAGATCGTTTTTCAACTCGGATCTTAAGCTAATCATCTCACGTTGCATGTTATCAAACTTAGCATCATTTGCTTTAGCATAATCCAAAAATTCTCCTTGAAGATTTTTAGTGTGAGCATTTTGAAAACCTTGTGTAGTGTTTTGAAAATCACGGTTTTGGTTTTGATTAGTGACTTGTCCATTCCCACTTTGATAATTCCCTTTGTTGTAGTTACGTGAATTGCCTTGGTAATTACCACCTTGGTTGTTGTTTCGATATTAGCATTTTGATTTGGTGGAGCTTGATTTGGGCGGGAACCTTGACCGTTTTGGTTGTAAGTTCCCGTTGCTACATAAGCACTCGAAGTGTTACCATCCGAGGTAATGCACTCGGAAAGATCATGAGATCCACCACAAGACAAACAACTCTTAGCAACCGCTTTAACCGAAGCAGAATTTGAAGCTTCTTGAGCTTTCCAATGGGACATAAGATTAGCAAATCTATCGAAAAACCGATTTTCATCATTAGCTTCATCATGTAAGGCATTAATGCTACGAGACGATGACGACGATGACGAACCCAAATTGGCAACACTCGGTGTGTTACGAGGGCTATAAACCTTAGATCTATTCTCGATAATCTTTAAAGCCTCATCGGTCGTTTTGCACAAAAAATTACCACCCGCGGCGGCATTCAAGTAATCTCGTTCATGATCATTAAGCCCATTATAAAAAGTATCAATTTGATGCAATTCCGAAAAATCATGGTGTGGACATTCATGTAACATTTCTTTAAAGCGTTCCCATGCCATTGAAAAACTTTCATTATTTCTTTGCACAAATCGTGAAATCTCATTTTTCAAATGTGTTGTTTTAGATGGTGGAAAAACTTGTTCACAAACTTAGAAACAAGATCACCCCATGTCAAAATCGAATTTGGCGGTTCTTTCTCAAGCCAAATTTTAGCCGGTCCATCTAACGAGTATGGAAACAACATCATCGTAATGGCGTCATGTGGAACATCCTTAAACTTGCTATTGGCGGTGAGACGATTAAAATTCCTAATGTGATAATGCGGGTTGTCTTTCTCATGAACTCTAAACTTATTAGCTTGCAACATCGACATTAAACCCGTCTTAATCTCGAAATTCTCCGCAAGGATGGCGGGAATCACGATGGCCTCTCCAAAACCCTCGGTGGGTGCTTGTAGCAACTCCATCATAGTACGATTAGCCATGACGACTTCTTGTTCTACAATAGGTTCAACAATTGGAGGTTGTTCTTCAATCAACGTCTCTTGATTGGCTTGCTTTTGAAGACGTTTACGAGCTCGTTTTGCTTGGTTACGAGTGATCATAAACTTCACGAAGAATGGGAGGTGAGCAAAGAATATACCAAATCTCTCCTCGAATCAAACTCTTGATTAAAGAACCCTCAAAGGAATGAAAACGATCACGTGGAGTGAACGCCTTCGAATGACTTTAGAACTTTGGTGAAAACCAAATTGTTCAAGAGGGTTTAATCACAAAGAAACCAAGCAAATATATTATACGTAATAATACTTTGGGCGGAAAAACCCTCGATTAGCCTTCAATCTCAAAATACTCACAAGCAAGCGGGGAAACGAGGCGGCGAGAAGCACTTAAGAGCCTTTTTCCTTAGGGTATATTTTATAATACCCGCCTTATACCCACCTCATAGTTTGTATTTTTCAAAATCAAGCTTCACGAGAGTATTTATCTATTTTTGCCTTTTTCTTTTTGTTTGAGATTCGAATACAATAATTAGGAGATCAAATCCCAATTAAAGTTGTGTTTTCACACTTTTGGAGATACTTTGTATTTATTGTGATACTTAATACAATATAGTAATAATAATTTCACAAGAAAAACCAAGAAAACCGATAATACGTATTAGTAGATTTCTACTAATACAAATACTATATATGGTTAATATTAAAAACAACAAGACAAATTAATCACGACACACCTCCCCGGCATCGGAGCCAAAATGATTGTGGTAAAATACGTCCTTTAGGAAAAGGAGCGTAAAAGCGGTAAGTATTAATTGATGATTTGGGAAAATCAAGCACTAATGACCCAATGAAGATCGTTTCCTAAGGAGGTATATGTGTGTGAAAAACTTGTTAAATGTTTGAGATTTATAATTGGTTTAGAAGGGGATGAGAAAAGAAGATGACGAAGACGTGAAATTAATGCTACGACGACAAAACGTAAAACCGTAAAAACTACAAAAATAAAAATTAATTCTAAAAATTACCAAAAATTTACCAAAAATCAAAATAAATAAACTAAGAGTTTACCAATGATCAAAACTTTTTCAAATCTTTTAAATAATTAAATATTCAATTTTTAAATGCTAATTAAAGCCCTAAAAATCAAATAAATTATCAAAAAGCCCAAATAAAGATTTTTTTATTGGTAAACCTCTAAAATGACCTAAAAAGATTAAAAACTATTTTTAGAAATTTTTAAACTAAGAAAAACTATTTAAAATGAATTAAAAACTATTAAAACTTAAAATAATTATAAAATTTAATCTAAAAGAGATAAAATTACTCTAAAAGTTGCAAAAATCCTGTTTTAATGTATTTAAGTTAAGAAAAATGTAAAAAGTTGAAAAATGTGAAATTTGAAAAATAATAATAAAATAATATTAAAATAATATTAAAAATCCAAAATTTATAAAAAATTCTCAAAACTAGCAAACTAGTTTATTTTAACCTAAATAAACAGAAAATGAAAGTGAAATGACCAAAATACCCCTATTGGGCCCTCAAATGGGCCAAAACCAAATTCAGTCCACTTAAATGGGCTTTTTAGCCCAAAAAGTCAAACCTGGCCCAATTAACTTGGAAAAGCCCAATCTGACTCAAAATTTGATTCTAAACACAAAACTCTAAAGGCCCAAAAGCTGAAAGTGAGCTTATCACAGCTTATTATGCAAACAGCTTATCCTTATTGGGCTTTTTGGCCCATTAAGCAATAAGCTAATGCCATAAGCTCTAATTTGACACACAACCTTCTTTTGGGATGCTTAAGAGATCTGTAAAAAGAAATTTTGGAAAAGCACACTCAATAAGCCAGAAATAAGCAAAGTAATATTTCACTAAAAGACAAAATAGTCGTTTTTGAGAAATCAGGCACCTCAGGAATTGATTCAACTTGCAAAATGTCACAAATGAATTCAATAAGCCAAAACAATAAACAAAATTCCAATAAGCAAAACCAATAAGCCAGAATAAGCCAATAAGCACTTATGAAAAAGTCAATTAAGTTGGTTTCCTAGTCAAACCCTGAAGTCAACCCACCAAATGCTCCAGTATGAACAAATGGGTCAAATAATGAGAACCTATTAAAAAATACAAGTTGTTGCTGGTTAAAATAAGCTATTATAGCTTATTGATAAGCTGAAACCCAATTAACACTAAAAGTGGCAACTTTCAGTAGGAACTGGTTCCCACTGCTTTGACTATTTGACCAAGCTTTTTAGAGAGATTTAGTTGGATTCAATTGGAAACAAGGGAACCCTTGTGATCAATGAATCACAAGGAGTCAATACCAACAAGAAATCACAATTTGGTTCACACAATAAGCCAGAAATGATCAAACAGTCACCAGATATTGTTCAGATATGGAAAATAAGCAGTTATGCACAAATAAGCAGATTAAGCCTGAATAAGCCAACCAAACTCAACAGGATGCATACACAAGCTATATAAACTATGAATAATCACAAATAAACTTATATCAAACACTAAATCAAAGTAAATAACAAGATTAAAGCAGAAACAGTTACTGATGAACAAGGTGAATATGCAGAAACCTTTTGTTGATCTATTTGACCACAGATCCAAATTCAAGCACTCAAATCTCTTTCCCTGGTGTAGTTAACTTAGATTTAACACTTGTTAGCCCTAGTCTATGATTAGATCTAGGTGTCCTCAAAATCCTAGCCAATTTTACCAAGTAACAAAGATTTTATACCCTTTTTAAGAATCTAGGTGTTTCAAACCACAAAATATGCAGCAATATGACCAAGTATATCAGATAAGAATGTACCAATAACCACAAGCATAAAACTAACACTTAACAAACCACAATTCCAACTAATGCAGTTAACCCAAACACCCCTTAAAAACCTGTTTTCACAAATTTTCAAAGTATTATCCAGATTCAAACCACAAAACCAGTTAACAACACTTCAATAACATCAAATCAACATAAATAAACCAGATTGCACAATAATATCACAGATTCAAGAACAAACATGCAATAATTACCAAATTCAGAAAAATAAAGGAGAAAATGAAAAGGGAAGAAGGTGCAAACCTCCAAGACCTACATCCAGGCCTTGGATTGTTTGAGCTTAGGTACTAGCAGAATAAGTACCAGCTTCCAATGCTGCTAAGATGAACAAACAATAAGGTGAGATCAAATAAAAAACCACTTTCTGATTTTTGAAGCACAAGCTTTATCACTTAAAACCTTGCCTCAAAAACCTTCAAACAAGATTATGGAACTCAGATTTTAGCTTATCAGACACCAAACTTTTATAAATAACAGACAAGAATTCAAAATTTTCAGAAATTCAAACTTTATTTCATAAAAAGGAATTACAAAGATTTAAAAGCTAAAATCTGGAACAAAAGCTCTCTCACAGGTTGAGGAGTCTATTTATAGGCAAATGCCAAGCTAGCACTATTCACAAACCCTAGAAGTGAAATTCCTATTCTATCCTTGAGTCTTCTAGACGAATTCTTGGTGTGAGCTGTCCAAAGTGATCTTGGATGTTCATTTTAGCTTTGAGATGAAGCAAGGACTCTCAGCTGTTGATTTGGCCACGTCAGATAACTTGGAGGGCAAGTAGTCATGTGATTGGTTAAACGGGAATTGGGGGTGGGGTCCATAGTGAGTGGGATTAAGGGTTTTAAGGTTGGGATGTGTTTTTGCACATGTGAATCAAACGTGTGCAAAGGTAATTGAAAATTACCCCTTATTTAAGTAGAGTAAATTCTGGGTGGTGAAAAAGGTGAATAGTGGTGATTTTGATCCGAAATTGGGGGAAGTAAAGTGTTTGGCGCGTGTTATGGGTTTGAAAATTTGGGATTGGCAACTTGGGTCCTTGTGTTTTGGGAAAGTGGGTATTTAATGTTTTCAGCAAACAAAAACGAATTCCCTTTGTTATAAACTTTCATAACTTTGCACTTTTGACACCAAACTTTGGAAAAAGGGTTATAAGGGTAGTTTTTGCCATTTTTAGATAATTCAAGGACTGATCTTGGACATTGTTGATCTTCAAAGGTCTTCAATGCAACTTTAACTCCATGAGGGACCATATTTGGCAATTTAGAATTATTGAGGGACTAAACTTGTAACACCCCATTTTGGAAATGGAAATATCACAGTAATTATGGCGTGTCATCAAAGCATACAAGGTAAAATGTCTAAACATTACTTGACCATATAAAGGAAAATACCGGAATCAAACATCGGTAGTCCAAAATTAAAGCTCATCACACACAAACATAGTATAGTAAGGAATAAGGACGAAACAATGTCCAAAGCATAAGTATCATAAAGAAAAGAAATGCATAATGTAAAGAAGGCTAGACAACTTCCAGTCCATATGCACGTACTCTTAGTGTCTATGAGCGTCCCTGAGTACCTGCCGTTTTGGGAACATAGAAAAGGAAAACGGCTGAGCAATACGCTCAGTGCACGGATGTACAATAAAGCATGAATAGGATAAGCATGTAACATAATAACAGCGGAAGAAACTAAGTCCCGAGTAACCTGGTTAAGTCTTAATAAAACTGGTTTTATAGTTTGAAAGTCTTATGTTTATCTTATAAAAAAACTGTTTGTCATATTTTACCATTAGCCAATATAGGTCATGAATATTCACCGTGCATGAATAATTGGAGGGGTGACCACATCATGCAAATTAGAGGGGCTGCCTCTAATTTAATATACTGGTTTTATGGGTAGGAGGGATCAGCTCCTTGTGAAGGATGCAAGGCACACACCACATTCACCATGTAATCCTGAATAAAAACATGTAACTAGGATGCACCCATACGCCCCACATGATAAATATAAATAAATAGACAAAGCTGAAGGGACGCCACGAGCAATCACTCCGCCGTGGTGAAGTCATAACATCAGTGCCTCTAATGTTATGGTTATGGTACCTCCATAACTAGGTGAAACTGGTCATGCATGTATATGGATATAGGTAATCATATTTAAAACATAAGCAATCAAACTCATACTTATACTACGGGAAAACAGTTGGCGGCATACGGGGAAATCCTAATAAGGAAAGAATGTCCATACTGAAAGGACGGGAATCCATACCTTATGTCCAGTGAACGAGAACGATGAACTGCGAGAATCCTACTTCCGAAACACTAGTGCTACATAAATACGTACATGAAATAAGTATCTGCTTACTATATACATAGCTGGTTTTATATCATGTCTTAGCTTATATTATGTGTTCTTACTATTTTACACTGTTTAAAGCCTTAAACTGTGTTAAATCTTGTTCAATCTGATTAAGCATTTCTGATATTTCATGTGTTATTATACTTACTGTGTAATAATAAGTAACTTTCCAAAATAGAAGGTTTCCTAAAATAGAAAGTTTCCAAAAATAGAAAGTTTCCAAAAATAGAAAGTTACCAAAAATAGAAAGTTTCCAAAAATAGAAAGTTTCCAAAAATAGAAAGTTTCAAAAAATAGAAAGTTTCCAAAAATAGATTTACTGCTTAAAATAGAGAAGTTTCTGAAAATAGAAAGTTTCCATAAATAGATTAGCTGCCTTAATTAAATAAGTAAGATGAATATTTCACATGCAGGAGTGTGCATATTTATGTTGGGTGTTCTTCTGTCGTGCGACCCGGTGGCTTATGTGCGACCTGTGGCCCACGCCTCCTATTTGTTCAGGGCGGGCGGCGTGAACTCTGATTCGATCCGGGTATTCAATCTCGCCGCTGAGATGCTCAGTTGACTCCTTCACCTTGATAGGAAGATGGCTTATTCAATAATTCGTGCATAAGGGTAAGGAACTTTGGATGAACTAATGCGAATGGGTGTAAGCCTCGCTGCTCGGAAACACCCAGTGCTGATCACACTAGACAGAATTTCTCAATATGAGAGCGCCATTTTAAAGAGTATAAAAACAGAATTACTACAATCCCTTTTAGAAAAAGGTGGCTTAACTAACGAAAGAAAAATGGAACCAGATACATTCTTAAAGGAATGCGCTTTGGGTTACACAATATAAAATATAAAAAGAGAAATATGAAGGAACGAAGTTGACACAATCCCTTTCTTTCCGTTGGTCAACAATCAACAAAAGTTCTCGTTTAGTTCTTCACTACTCGTACAGGAAAAAGTCACTTTCTGTCTGGAGGGAATAATTTGATTCTTAATCCAGAATGTCTCCATATTTTTTTATGAGCGTCTCTCTTATTATGATTTTTGGTTTCTCAATGGATTTAGTTTATTTAGAGTCGCAAGGGCATAATCTGACCATTGAGAATTACGAGGAAAAAGTGACTGATTATGTAGTAGATAGTATGAAGGCCCTCATTGATGACCGCCTATCAAACTTTTTTTTTCTAGTTTAGTATTTTCTTTTGATATGAATGGTACAGCATATTTATTCTTACTATCTACTAAAAGGCAAGTCGCTTGATTGGTTCGAATCAACCAGAAGAAAGGTCCGTGTAGAGAAGCATCGAGAAATGTTATTAACATTGATCATACGGCTTAGAGGAATTCTATAAGTATGCAATTTAAGAAAGCACAACAATTGAAATGGGCAGTCCGTATTGGTATCAGAGCTATTCCCATGTTCCGATCTTCTCAGCCCGTATGAAGTCCTTCGATTTCCGAGATTAGAGCAGAATAACCCCGTAACGGCGGGGAAGGCTTTCGCCTCGAATCCAAACGATTTCTCGTCTTTTCTTGGAGTTTGGTCTCTCAGTCGTTCATTATTCAAGGCATAATCTTTCGTGACAAGCGGAGGAGCAGGAAACAAGGCGAAATGGGTTGGTTGCCAAAAGGGCTATCTGATCTAATCATGGGGGGATAGCACAAGGGCCTTTGTGAGAGCTCAGTTTCTAAGACGAAGGCTAAGAATTCTCTACTAGAGGGATTGAAAAGATCGAGAGTAATTTCAGAGTCTTGATGGACCTTTCTTATTATAGGCCAAAGGGCTCCACGAGTCTGCTCGGAACTAGTTGATTCCTGAGCCATTCGTTCTCTTTCACAGTCGAGCTATTTCATTCCTCTCGGTTGGCCTTTGCCATCCACTAGAGCAAGTAAGAGAACCTAAAGTGAATGAACTTAAAGAACCGCATGACCGGATTGTACACCGGCTATGTATATGAATGTGCATAAAGAAGGGACGGGGCCGGGGAAGAGAGAGGGAAGAAGCTGCAGCGGCACCTCACGAACTTATTACTGGAGCAGTACTATAGGCATTTTTGAGTGTTTGGATGCACGTCTTTTGTTCATATTCCTACGCAGTTAAGAGAGAAATTGCCCCCAAGGAAACCACTTGTGTCTTTCTTGGATATGCTCAGTCCGGGTATAGACGCTATGACGTGAAATCCAAGAGACTCGATGTATCCTTGAATGTTTTCTTTAATGGGAGCGCTTCATATTTTCCTTAACCTAATTAATAAGCCCCGAGGGAGAATGATGATAGAGAAGTATTGCGGCCTTCTCCTGTTCATCAACTGTAACCGCATTCTTCTGCAGTTGATGTTACGGATCAGCCTCATTCAAGCAGCTTTGCTCAGCATCTTCTGCCGATTGTCAGCCTGTTCAGCTGACCTCAGAGGATTCCAGTCACCCGGCACAGCATGTTTATTCTCGGTAGCGATTACAGTCTCTTTCCCAGGGTCAGACTACTCCATAAGATCAGCAGTCTAGCCCAGTTGCTTCCCTTTTAGGTGCTTCCTCTAGTTAAAGAGTGAATTCAGGAGTTCCAGGCAGGCGATAGGGGCTTCGGGGGGATAACATGAATCGTATAAGCCTGAACCCTATTAGTTATGTGCTTCCCCCTTCAAGAGCTGGGCTACTACCCTAATCAAGTTCTTCCTAGCGTATAGTATTGGGCAGATTGAGTCTTTCTCTAATATAGTACATAATAGTTAGATTAAGCATTAGGCGCAACTTCGACTATAAAGCATCCCGTTAATCTCTTCTCTTTCTGTCTTCAAGCTTTTGCCTAGGAGCTCGGATTCCAGTCCTATCGTTAGAAGGCAGCATAGTTGGAATTTCTTCCTGCGACGAATAAAGGAAGAGAAAGGCTCTCTAATGCCTTATTTGTACGATATGATGCAAGCAAGGAATCCTATTAGAGTGATGCAAGTCAGCCTATAAGATGAAACCGAAGATACTAAGCCTGGAATCAGTCGCTCTCTATGTCAATTTATCTTTAGCAAGAAGCCCTGTGAAAGCTATCAGATAATGACTTTATAGAGGTCTTCTTGCGCCTAAAATCGAGAGAATTGCCATAAAGTGAAGACAGAAACCAGACAAAGGTGTACTAGTACCAAAAGTGAGTAGACAAGAGGGCTGTCATTGGGGGGACCCTGCTTTGAGACTCTATTACCTATAAGATATCAGTAAGACGTGATATGAGGAAGTTAATGGAAAAGTCAAGCATAGTCCTTAGGTACAGGATCAGAGGAGTCAAAGAGGAGATGCCCTACCGGGGGGGGGTGGCGGGCTATAATTAGTTTAGAATATAGAAAGCAAGTAAATGAGGGAGTTCTCCACCTTGGCTGGTACCAGACCTTTTTTTGGCGCACCTTTGCCGCACAGGTCGATCTCGCATATGGTAGGCGTTGGGCCCTATGGAACTTTCAACGAAAGAAGTTATCCACGCCTTTTCTGGTGCTTCGTGCCTGCTATGATTGCTTCTCTCTTCGATTGCCGGACCTATCCCCGATCATGTATTTGATAGAGTTGGAACCGTTGCTTAATAAAGATTTGCTTGATATCCCTCCATAACTTCATAAGAAGATGATCGCCCATCTGATACGATAGCCTCACTCCCCAGGGGCAGCCCTCGGCCCGATCATCCAATTCGCTCCAACAGGCAGGCAGGAAGGGGCCAAATTTATCCTGACGGGAGCAAGAGTAACAATACAGTTTATAATGCTAGAGCATCAGGTATTGTAAGCAAAATCCTACGAAAAGAAAAGGGGGGATACGAAATAACCATAGCAGATGCATCCGATGGACGTCAAGTGGTTGATATTATCCCTCCGGGGCCAGAACTTCTTGTTTCAGAAGGTGAATCTATCAAACTGGATCAACCGTTGACAAGTAATCCTAATGTGGGCGGATTTGGTCATGGAGATGCATAAATAGTACTTCAAGATCCATTACGTGTACAAGGTCTTTTGTTCTTCTTCGGATCCGTTATTTTGGCACAAATCTTTTTGGTTCTTAAAAAGAAACAGTTCGAGAAGGTTCAATTGTCCGAAATGAATTTCTAGACTGGCGTATTTATCGAAATCAAGTTTGTAAAAAGAACAATTACCTATGATAAAAAATGAAATTATAAAAAGAATTTTGTTCTTTTAGACTCTTTTTCTACGAGATGCCGGGAATTCCTTGTACGACATTCCTAGACATAGTATATAGAAAGACTATTTGACTTGACCCCTTCTTCTTTTTTTTTATTTGGGCGATGCTATTATGTTGCTATTGTCAGATTGAAATGTCAAAAATGCATTTGATTCTAATCCATTTCACTTTGGCTAGATCCTATCCAAAAGTAAACGGGAAATAGAACGTATATATAAATATAAACGCAGAGAGCAAATATTTCTAGGAGGGTTTATTCGTCTTCCTAGTCTTCGACACAAGAAAAGGGGTGTGAAAAATCCTTTTCTTATGTCGAAATAATAATGATTATTTATACTGTTCGTCAAACATTCCTAGTGTTAGTTTCTGTTTTTTACAGATGTATCAGAACGTTTTTTGGAGTTATTGCGTATTTTATTAATTAATGATTATATTATAAATTCTATTAGAATAATTAAAAATTACGTATACTATAAAAATTGGTGGACAAACAAAAGAAGAGGGTAAAATTTGTTGAGTAAATAGAACTTCGTCAATGAACCTATAAAAAAATATTTAAGAACTCAACGGGACCTTCTACCTTAAATCAGACAAACAAAGAAGGGAATCCGTTGAGTTCTTACGCTTTCATGTCTACAACTCAATTCATCAGATTACTACAAGGATGAACCTAATGCGGAATATGAACCATAAAAGAAAACGCCTACTAAACCGATCACAAGAATACCAACTACAGTACCTATTATCCAAAGAGGAATTCTTCCAGTAGTATCGGCCATTTACCCCACTTCCCTCCACATTTTATCAAGTGGTCATACCTCCCGTTCTTGAAAATCCACGCTTTTCCAAACCCAGAAAACAGACGGAATTATAGGATCCCTCCTCGGGGCAAATACTTTTATGCATACCTCTTCTGGTTGATCCACACCATACTCTATTCTAGTAAGATGATACACACTAGCTAATAGTCCGCCTGGTGCTACATCATAGGCACATTGGGAGCGGAGATAATTGTAACAATATACATATAAAATGACAGCAATGGAATGCCAATCCCCGGGTTTTATTTGTAAAGTCTCTATTCCTTGGTAATCAAAGCCCAAAGATCTATGAATTAGCCCATGCTTAACTAGCCAAGCAGACAAATTACCCTGCATCTTTTTTCTCTCTCCCGCATTTTTTTGTATAAGTATTTCAGATTTACGATGAAATTTCTGAAGATTGCGCCGCGACTTTTGATTCTGTGCAAAGGATCTTGTTTAATTTACTAATTCGTGGGAAGATACTGAACTTTTGTATTTGAAAAATGTTTCAGGAGGAATTTCTGAGGTAGATGGCGGTTGATAAAGGAATCCTTGATCATAATTTCCAGTATGAATACTATGCCCAACCTTAAACTTGTGATTGGTAGTAAAACACTGATTCTCTCGCTGAGACAGAATTCTATCTGGATAGATTTCTCGAGATATTTTTTTACGAACTTTTGTTATAGCATCTATAATTGCTTCTGGTTTGGGTGGACAGCCCGACAAATACACATCCACAGGAATTAGCTTATCGACTCCACGAACAGTACTATAAGAATCGGTACTGAACATCCCCCCTGTAATTGTACATGCTCCCATAGCAATAACATATTTTGGTTCAGGCATTTGCTCGTATAATCTCACTAAGGAGGGGGCCATTTTCGGAATGAGAGAGACATCAAGGACAGGAACGTAGGAAATCTCCTTAACGGGAGATTCAGCCACGTAATCAATCCCCCAAACTGTCACTCAGGATGTCAGGATTGCAAGTCGTTGATTGCAAAGCCTTCTTTCAGATAAGTCGTTTAGGAAAAAACTCCTTAACTCATTAACTCAGGATCGGTAAAGGCCTTACTCTATTCCTTGTCAGGAATAGCGGCCTTAGAGCTTCTACTACTATCGGCTATCTAACTCTCGGTATATCGGGGGTTTTGTCGGGGAATCGGTGTCGTGGTGGTGCTAATGGCGATTTATCGTATAGAAGAATGGATCCGCGGGCCTATTGATTGACCATAGATGTGAACCGATCGACCGCTACCTAAGAGAAGATAAGTAGTTCTTCTATCGTTCAAGGGCAAGGGGAGAACATGTAGCGGCTTGCCTAGATCTCGTATTTCCCACGTAGTCCGTCGGTCAAACCAACGATTCTCCTCTCAAAGTAATAGAGAGATCCTTTTCTTTTTCCGGTATGTAGCTCCGCGATCAAGGAGCGCATCATCAGAGCAGGGCGAAAACGAACATGGCCCTTTTCTTCTTTCTTTTGCTGTTGATCTCACATCGAGAGCAGTTCCTTCGTGTTCAGGATGATCGGATGAGAGATCTTCCTCCGACTCCGAGAAATCGGACAAGCGGGAGGCTACCCTCGACTTACCTCTCTCTATTAAAACCCCCTCCCTAGAGGAGAGCATAAGCTCCAGGATGAGTATGTCATGGATTACCGGATTCATTCTCGTCCTGATCCACCATGAAAAATTGTGTTTTTTTAAATAAAACAGATGGATTCTTAGGAAGCCATCTATTCTGCTAATACCGGTCCTATCCTCTCCTTTCTCTGATTTCCAGTGAGGGGTATAAGTAGTCTAAACGCTCTTTCCAGCCTTAAGAACCCGGCCACCTATTTCATTCGACGTTCCGGGGCAGGGGCCCGACCGATTCGACCGACTTTTGCTTTTGGATAACAAGAAGGAGAGCTTCTCTGCTTTGATCAAATCAAAAGCCCAGTCAGCCACCAACTCGGTGCAAGTCACGTGACCTACAGCTCGACCTTCGCTTTTTGAGGCTTCCTCTGGGGAGTCTACTCTACTCAAGAGACACTCTCACTCCTATCTTTCTCAGAGCTGCCACGGGAGTGCCATGTTAGGCATTTCTTTTATGTCTTTCTTGTTTAGGTGTGTAAGACCTGGTCATTCTCTAAACCGTAGGTGTCTTAATGTGTGCAATGCTGCTGCAGTATCTTTGTCTTGGCTCTTCCCGGATTCTATCTGCTGGGTTCTTTCCTGTGATCCGTTCAATGGCAAGCGATCTTTCGTAAAAAGCACGAAGAAAGGGGTTAGCTAGGCCACCCACCGATCAGGGTTTCCATCCTAGAAGAAATACAAGTAGTCAAGGAGGCTGATTTTGAAGAGTTTGATGGCATAGATGAAGTGGCTCGAAGTCTGATAGGGAAAGTGATGGCAAAGGAAGAAGTCAATATACGCTGCCTGAGATCTTGCTGCTAGTCGAAGTTGTAGAAGGCTGGCCCATAGAAAAATCGAAAGTTGCCGAAACACTTCTCTATGAGTAGCAAGGGAACGTGAAATCGGTAAGGATGTTAAGCAAAACCTGGTAATAGCTAAGTAGTACCATCGGGGAAGTCTGAAATAGAAGATGAGTGAGGATCCCAGGATTTCTGACTACTTTCCTGTTAAAGAAAGAGCTTGTTTAAGGTATACCTCCTTTGCGAGTCTTAATAAGGGCTATTGTCACTGCTTTAAGGCCCTAGGCTATCTAACACTCTATGGGAGGAAGCAGGCCTTCTGCTTGAAGTAAGTGAATGACTGGGCTATTGACACTATTGGTTATATATTGTAATAAAAGTTGGTCTATCTATAATCCCGTAGAGGCAAGGGCGAATCGAGTTAGCATCCCGCCATTCATGCCATGCCTTGTCAGCTAGGCTAGTTAGCTAATTCCTTCCAAGAAAATAGATTCTGCGATGATGCGCGTAATCGATCTCTTATTAGGTTATTAAAAAGTCATTTCTAGAGGAATGGGTCATGGAAGACTAAGAGAAGAGAACCTGAAATGAAAGGTCAGATAGTGAAAGATGAACAAGAAGCCACAACTCGAAGGCTAATTCATGCTTTGCCAATGAGTGATGTTATTTTACTTAATATCCCAAGTTAGGAATAAGATCACAGCTTATCCCGCCACAAAGCGATTCAAATCTCTTTTCCATAGGCGCTTACTCTTACTTAAACAGCTTCGCTTCCTTCCCCAGATGCATGAGATGAAGGAAAGCGAGGGCGAAGCGATGCTTTACTTGTCCCCTTGTCCATAGGGACCTCGTGGAATACAACCGAAACGACTCCCGCTAGATAGTCGCCCCTTTCTCTCTTTTGCGACGAGTAGTGGGGTCCTGAGCTAAGCCTTGGCTAAACCTTGGAAATCTTAATGCCATAATGCCTTCCTCCTAGCCATTACCCTACTGCAATAATTCTTACTAAGAAGAACGCCCATGTTGTGGCAATTCCACCCAGAAGGTAATGGGTTACTCCTACAGCACGTCCTTGTACAATGCTTAAGGCTCTCGGCTGGGTAGAAGGAGCAACTTTTAATTTATTATGAGCCCAAACGATGGATTCAATAAGTTCTTGCCAATAACCACGTCCACTGAATAAAAACATTAAACTAAAAGCCCAACTTTTTCCTTTCTTGACTGGTGGTGAACTCCTTTTCCTCTTCTTCCGGACCGGACCCTTCCATGTGAGAAACAGGAAGTCAACTAACTTTCTTTGAATTTGAAGTAATAAGACTATCCCAATTATGACACTCATGGAGAAAGAATCTTAATAAATGCAAAGAGGAAGCATCTTTTATCCAATAGCGAAGAGCCTGAACCAAGATTTCCAGATGGGCTGGGTAAGGTTCCGTTTTTTTTTTCCGTTGCAGAAAAAAGATCCCTTCCCCCCGCTTTCAAAAATGATGAATATGAAGTCCGGGAGGCTGCAGGTACTATGGATCCTCTGACTCCCAATCGGGTTGCCTATTGCAGCAGAGCCCTTTCATGAGCGGGGGAGGGCTAAGCACAGTTCTTGAATCAAACGTACAATGTGTGCCTCCTTTTGGGGAAGCGCGCATGCAGATGCAGGATTACGCTTAATGGGATAGACCGATCATTGCTTCCTTCCTCTACGAGTTCTGGAGTCAAGCCAGCAAAGAAGTTCTAAAAATAGCTGGTTTCCATAAATAAAATAGCTGCCTTATTTAATTAAGTTTCTAAAAATAGAAAGTTTCCATAATTAGAAATAAGCTGGTTAAATAAGCTAAGTAAATAAGCCTAAGTGTTTTCATGATTATTTTCTAAGTCATATGATATATTGTATAGTTTAATAATTATTTCATGTAATTTAATTAAACTATAGGTTATAATATTTAATTAAAGTATGACATGTTTTTAATTAAATATATTAAATACTTAGGTTAAAATATGTATTATTAAATATTAATAATATAACCTAAGTCATGTTTAATTAATTAATTATATCCATGATTTTTAAATAATTATTTAGTTATAAGTCTTAATAATATAAATACTTAGGTTAAAAATAATTTCATGATTATTAATAATTAATTAACCTAAGTCATGTTATTAAATTAATCTCATCTTTTGATTAATTTAATTTTTAACATAAGTTTAGAACATAAACAACTAACATAATCATGATCCGGATCTAAGCCTAAAAACATGCACCGGATATGAAACAACACCGTACCCCGACCCAAATCGGGGTACCCCTTGCTGCCGTGTGACCCACACGCACCAACTAAGACCAAAAAGGTCTTGGTGGTGGTCGGCTAAAACAAACCGAACCCCCTTGGGGTTGGTTATACCTTACGGCCCAAAAACAAACACCCCTTAATCGACCCTCTGATTTAATTGATGATCAAAACATGTTAGATATATGTTTAATTAATGTTTTTTTATAAAAACATCATGTGTTCATAATTAAATAAAAGATTAATTAAAAGAAAAAGTTTTAAAAGGTTTTACCGTATTCGTGGATCAAGAGGGTGAAGAACAAACACGAACAAACAATAAATTAACAAGATCAAAGATCAAGAAATCACCTTGTTGGTGATTTGAAGGTGGCGGCACACAAGAGAGGAGAAAGAGAGATTTTAGGTTTTCTTGAAATCTTCTGTAAAAGTAAAATTTGAGTAGTAAAAATCTATTTAACCCCCTCTTAGTAAAATTGGTAATGGGCTTGGCCCATTACCTTGTTTTGGCCGCGGGTAGTAGCCCCCTCATGGGGTTCCCGTACCTCGTTTCGTGTCTTGTTATTCAGTACTCGTTTACGTTTAATTATGTTCGTGTTTCAAATGTTCTCGTTACGTAAATACCGTACTCTTACATATTTAATTACGCTCGTATTAAATATATATATGTAATTAATCATAGTTCGTGTTTTAATTACGCTCGTGATTTCGTGATCGTAAGTTCGTGATTAATTATTGCTAAATAATTATTACGTGATCGTGCAAATAAAATACTTATCGTGTTCTAACACGTACGTAATACATAAACTCCTAACACGTAATCGTAATCATGCTATATTAGGAAAGTTTTTAACTAGTACGTACGATCCTAAGGGTACTATACATGGTAAAAGCATGCGGGTTTTACAACTCTTCCCCCCTAAAAAGAATAATTCGTCCCCGAATTATAGATAAAGTAAACTGGAAAAGAAGAACATACCCGAATTCAAAATATGAAATGAGGGTAAGAAGCCCGGATAGACTCCTCCGTTTCCCAAGTGGCTTCCCGCTCGGTATGGTCCCTCCATGGAATTTTGACGAATGGAATCGTCTTCTTTCTCATGACTCGTTCTTGCCTGTCAAGAACTCGTTCGGGTTCTTCTATGAAAGTGAGATCTTCACGTATCTGTTCCAGTGGATACTGAACCATGTGAAGGGGATGATATTGGTACCCTCTGAGTAAGGACACATGAAACACATTGTGCACATGCGAAAGCTGCGGAGGTAACGCCAATCGGTAAGATACTTCACCGACTCGTTCAATGATATCAAACGGTCCGATGAAACGAGGACTGAGCTTCCCTTTAATCCCGAAGCGTCTAACACCACGTGCCGGCGAAACCTTAAGGAAGACGTGATCTCCTACGTTAAAGTGTAAATCCCTACGATGCTTGTCGGCGTAACTCTTTTGACGTGACCGTGCCTCCTGAATCTTCTGCCTAGCTACTGCGATCTTCTCGTTTGTCATCTCTATGATTTCTGGTCCTTCGAGTGTTCGCTCGCCAACCTGATCCCAGCAGATTGGGGCGCGACACTTCCTGCCATACAACATCTCAAATGGAGCACACTTGATGCTTGCGTGCCAGCTGTTGTTGTATGCAAACTCCACCAAACAGATGTATTCGTCCCAATCACCCGTCCATTCCAACGCACATGACCTCAACATATCCTCCAATGTCTGAATGGTTCGCTCCGACTGTCCGTCCATTTGAGGATGAAAAGCCGTGCTAAGCTTAAGTTGTGTTCCCCAAGCTTTCTGCAGACTTTTCCAAAAGCGCGAAGTGAATCGAGGATCTCTGTTTGAGACGATGCTGGATGGTGCACCGTGGAGTCTCATGATCTCTCGTCTATACGTATCTGCGAGTTTACTTGCCGGATCTTCCTTGCGGATCGGTAAGAAATGAGCTGATTTGGTAAGTCGATCAACGATAACCCAAATTGCATCGTGCTTCCTTTTGGTAGGCGGAAGACCGGTAACAAAATCCATGGTGATTTTGTCCCACTTCCACTCTGGAATATCTAACGGTTGAAGGAGACCGCCAGATCGCTGATGCTCGATCTTAACCTGCTGGCAGGTAAGACATTTGGAGACGTAAGTGGCCACATCCTGTTTCATACCACTCCACCAAAATTACTGCTTGATGTCATGGTACATTTTAGTTGAACCAGGATGTATCGAGAATGGGGAGCTATGAGCTTCAGCTAACAAAGCTTCCCGGAGTTCTTGGTCATCAGGAACACAAAGTCTAGTGCCCTGCCATACGATACCATCTGCATCTACTCTGAATTCTGTCTGCTTCTCCAAATTCTGTACTATCGCCCATATTTCTCCGTCATCCTTCTGAGCTTCCTTGATCTTAGATAGTAACGCGGGTTCTACTCTAAGATTAGCCCAGTAACCGTGTTGTCCACGTACCATGATCTCGATGTCTAGTCGTTCCAAGTCTCTTATGATTTCCTCTTCGATTCTAATGTTGTTGATCATTCCGGACTTCCTACTAAGGGCATCTGCTACTACATTTGCTTTTCCGGGATGATACTGTAGATTAATGTCATAATCTTTCAACAGCTCTAACCATCTCCTCTGCCTCATGTTCAATTCACGCTGAGTGAAGATATACTTCAAGCTCTTGTGGTCCGTGAAAATGTCACATGATTCTCTATATAAGTAGTGTCTCCATATCTTCAAAACAAACACGACTGCAGCAAGTTCCAGATCGTGCGTGGGGTAATTCTCTTCATAAGGCAAAAGCTGCCGTGAAGCGTACGCGATCACTTTCCCATGTTGCATGAGAACACAGCCAAGTCCCCTCCCCGATGCATCGCTGTAGATTTGAAATCCACCCGTACCAGATGGTAGAGTAACAATAGGTGCAGATACTAGCTTCTGCTTCAGGTCTTCAAAGCTCTTCTCTCGATCTTCAGTACAGACGAATTTCTCCCCTTTCCGCATCAGTTTGGTCAATGGTAGTGCTAGGCGGGAAAAGTTCTCTACGAACCTACGGTAATTGCCAGCTAAGCCTAAGAAACTGCGGACTTCCGTCGCTGATGTCGGCCTTGGCCACTTAGTGATGGCCTCAACCTTCGCTGGATCCATAGTGATTCCTTCTGCTGATACAATGTGACCTAAGAATGCCACCTTGTCTAACCAGAACTCACACTTGGAGAATTTAGCATACAGCTGCTTCTGGCGAAGAATCTGTAGTACTGTACGAAGATGGTCTTCGTATTCCTCCTTGGACTTTGAGAAAATCAGAATGTCATCAATGAAAACAATGACGAACTTGTCCAGAAATTCATGGAAGATTCTGTTCATCAGATCTATGAACAATGCTGGAGCGTTTGTCAGGCCAAATGGCATAACTACAAACTCGTAGTGGCCATAAAGGGTACGAAAGGCAGTCTTAGCAATATCCTGCTCCTTGACCCGTAGTTGATGATAGCCTGACCTAAGATCGATCTTGGAGAAGTGTTTGGCCCCTTGGAGTTGGTCAAACAGATCGTCTATGCGTGGCAGTGGATAACTATTCCGAATGGTAATCTTGTTGAGCTCGCGATAGTCTATGCAAAGACGCATACTGCCGTCCTTCTTCTTAACAAACAAGACTGGTGCGCCCCATGGAGATGCGCTCGGTCGAATGAAACCTCGTTCAAGAAGTTCTTGCAGTTGATCCTTCAGCTCCTTCAGCTCTATGGGAGCCATGCGATAAGGAGCCTTGGAGATTGGTTCAGCTCCTGGAACCATTTCAATACTGAATTCCACTTCTCGTGCAGGTGGTATGCCCGGAAGTTCTGCTAGAAACACATCTTGGAATTCCGACACTATTGGTTGATCCTGAATCGATGGAGATTCAACATCCATGTCGTGAACCGTAGCTAGATAACCCTTGCAGCCATGTGACAGGAGTGCACGCGCTTGCAGGGTGGATATGACTTGTACAGACCGTCCGGGTATGAACCCATTATGAATGTACTCTGGTGCATTGACATCACCGAAGATAACTCGATATGAATGACAGTCTATGGTAGCATGATACTTGGATAGCCAATCCATGCCTAAAATCATGTCGAAGTCATTCATGTTTAGCGGAAGTGCGTCGACAGGTCGAACCTTATCATCAAATTCTAGGGGAAGACTCTTGTATACATGGGTGATTAATACAGAGTCCCTCAAAGGCGTGGAAATAGTAAGCCTATTTTCTAGTGGCAAGGGAGGCATCCTAATGTTCTTAGCATAAGCAGTAGAAATAACCGAGTGAGTAGCACCCGTATCGAAAAGAACACATACAGCGCGACCATACATATACAAGATTCCAGTGATGGTACCTGTAGACTTGTTGGCCTGGTCTCGAGATGTCGTGTAGACACGCCCGGCAGTAGGAGGCGGCTTGGTATCAGCATGTCCCGATGTACCCTCCATCTCGCCCTTACGGCAATCCTTCATAATATGGCCAGGAAGACCACACTTGAAGCACACATCAGTATTACGGCGACATGGTCCTGGGTGCCTACGGTGGCAAGTAGAGCAAAGAGGATGAGTGTATCCTCCGGCAGGTGCTCTGGCTGGCTGAGGACCTGATAAAACATTTTACATGAGACATAATAGTTGGGTACAAAGGACGAAGCGGATAATCGTAAGATTGAATACCAGTGATAGCTGGACGGCTAGGCTGCGAACCTCTCTGGTTCTGGTCCCTACCGTTTCCATGGTTCCTGGTAGAAGTTTGCTTAAAGTGTCGGAATATGAGTCATAACATAAAACATAAGGAATTTCGTAAGTATTAGGACCTGCTGTTGCTGGATTGCCCGACGTTGTTACGGTAATTGTCATTACCGCCACGCCTATCCGTAGTAGATCGATCATTAGTCTGACCGTTTCCCTTGGGCTTATGAGGCTGCTGCTGAGTAGCCGGCTGAGACCGGTCCCCAGTTTTCTTCCTGGAATATACATTTAAAGAGATGAATAATTGACATATGGAAGGTATACGGATTGGTCACCGCTTGAATACGAAGGTTTTACCTCTTGTCGGGTCTTTCAGCTTCCCCGAACTCATCCCTCTCCTGCAGCATCTCCAGTTTCCGTGCTGCATCGGCCACTTGTGCTACCGTATTGAACATAGCACACACCAGATTGTTTGCGACCGATGTGCGAAGAGCCCATCTGAAGTGATGTGCCTGCTCTTCAGGAGTACCTGCTGCCGCACCAAGGAAACCAGCCAAGCGAAGAAAGCGCTGCATAAACTCATTGCTATTCTCCCCAGCTCTCTGACGGATCCCATGGTACTCTCTCTTGAGCTTGTCCTACTCCGCCTTGGGAAAGAACTGCTCCATCACCCTTTCCTTGAACTGAGCCCAAGTCAAACCAGCAACCCACTCATCACCACCCTCAGATTGCATCAAAGCTAACCAACAGTTGAGTACATCGCCTTCGAACCGATAGCATGCCAACCTCGCCTTGTATGCGGGGTCACAACCCATAGCGTTAAAAATCTTCTCGATGTGAGCCAACCAGCTTTCAGCATCGCTGGGGCTATCTGTCTTCTCAAAAGCTCGAGGGCGGAGCTTGTTGAATCTATCCAGCCATACTGCTAATGTCACTGGAGGAGGAGGAGGTGGCTGAGTGTGCTGCTGCTGATTGTTGGCAGCTTGAACTTTAGCCCTGTAACAATGACATATATATGTATGCTTAAAAATGATGAATGCATGAAAACAACTGTCAGTTCTAGGAAGACCGTAGTGACTACCCACTAATCACAGGTCATATTTGAGAGCCTACAGGTCGAAGCCTTGGCTCTGATACCATAATTGTAACACCCCATTTTGGAAATGGAAATATCACAGTAATTATGGCGTGTCATCAAAGCATACAAGGTAAAATGTCTAAACATTACTTGACCATATAAAGGAAAATATCGGAATCAAACATCGGTAGTCCAAAAGTAAAGCTCATCACACACAAACATAGTATAGTAAGGAATAAGGACGAAACAATGTCCAAAGCATAAGTATCATAAAGAAAAGAAATGCATAATGTAAAGAAGGCTAGACAGCTTCCAGTCCATATGCACGTACTCTTAGTGTCTACGAGCGTCCCTGAGTACCTGCCGTTTTGGGAACATAGAAAAGGAAAACGGCTGAGCAATACGCTCAGTGCACGGATGTACAATAAAGCATGAATAGGATAAGCATGTAACATAATAACAACGGAAGAAACTAAGTCCTGAGTAACCTGGTTGAGTCTTAATAAAGCTGGTTTTATAGTTTGAAAGTCTTATGTTTATCTTATAAAAAAAATTGTTTGTCATATTTTACCATTAGCCAATATAGGTCATGAATATCCACCGTGCATGAATAATTGGAGGGGTGACCTCATCATGCAAATTAGAGGGGCTGCCTCTAATTTAATATACTGGTTTTATGGGTAGGAGGGATCAGCTCCTTGTGAAGGATGCAAGGCACACACCACATTCACCATGTAATCCTAAATAAAAACATGTAACTAGGATGCACCCATACGCCCCACATGATAAATATAAATAAATGGCCAAAGCTGAAGGGACGCCACGAGCAATCACTCCGCCGTGGTGAAGTCATAACATCAGTGCCTCTAATGTTATGGTTATGGTACCTCCATAACTAGGTGAAACTGGTCATGCATGTATATGGCTATAGGTAATCATATTTAAAACATAAGCAATCAAACTCATACTTATACTACGGGAAAACAGTTGGCTGCATACGGGGAAATCCTAATAAGGAAAGAATGTCCATACTGAAAGGACGGGAATCCGTACCTTATGTCCAGTGAACGAGAACGATGAACTGCGAGAATCCTACTTCCGAAACACTAGTGCTACATAAATACGTACATGAAATAAGTATCTGCTTACTACATACATAGCTGGTTTTATATCATGTCTTAGCTTATTTTATGTGTTCTTACTATTTTACACTGTTTAAAGCCTTAAACTGTGTTAAATCTTATATTCTGTTCAATCTGATTAAGCATTTCTGATATTTCATGTGTTATTATACTTAGTGTGTAATAATAAGTAACTTTCCAAAATAGCAGGTTTCCTAAAATAGAAAGTTCCAAAAATAGAAAGTTTCCAAAAATAGAAAGTTACCAAAAATAGAAAGTTTCCAAAAATAGAAAGTTTCCAAAAATAGAAAGTTTCCAAAAATAGATTTACTGCTTAAAATAGAGAATTTTCTAAAAATAGAAAGTTTCCATAAATATATTAGCTGCCATAATTAAATAAGTTTCCATAAATAGATTAGCTGCCTTAAATAAATAAGTTTCTAAAAATAGCTGGTTTCCATAAATAAAATAGCTGCCTTATTTAATTAAGTTTCTAAAAATAGAAAGTTTCCATAATTAGAAATAAGCTGGTTAAATAAGCTAAGTAAATAAGCCTAAGTGTTTTCATGATTATTTTCTAAGTCATATGATATATTGTATAGTTTAATAATTATTTCATGTAATTTAATTAAACTATAGGTTATAATATTTAATTAAAGTATGACATTTTTTTAATTAAATATATTAAATACTTAGGTTAAAATATGTATTATTAAATATTAATAATATAACATAAGTCATGTTTAATTAATTAATTATATCCATGGTTTTTAAATAATTAATTAATTATAAGTCTTAATAATATAAATACTTAGGTTAAAAATAATTTGATTATTAATAATTAATTAACCTAAGTCATGTTATTAGATTAATCTCATCTTTTTATTAATTTAATTTATAACATAAGTTTATAACATAAACAACTAACATAATCATGATCCGGATCTAAGCCTAAAAACATGCACCGGATATGAAACAACACCGTACCCCGACCCAAATCGGGGTACCCCTTGCTGCCGTGGGACCCACACGCACCAACCAAGATCAAAAAGGTCTTGGTGGTGGTCGGCTAAAACAAACCGAACCCCCTTGGGGTCGGTTGTACCTTGCGGCCCAAAAACAAACACCCCTTAATCGACCCTCTGATTTAATTAATGATCAAAACATGTTAGATCTATGTTTAATTAATGTGTTTTTATAAAAACATCACGTGTTCATAATTAAATAAAAGATTAATTAAAAGAAAAGGTTTTAAAATGTTTTACCGTATTCGTGGATCAAGAGGGTGAAGAACAAACACGAACAAACAATAAATTAACAAGATCAAAGATCAAGAAATCACCTTGTTGGTGATTTGAAGGTGGCGGCACACAAGAGAGGAGAAAGAGAGATTTTAGGTTTTCTTGAAATCTTCTGTAAAAGTAAAATTTGAGTAGTAAAAATCTATTTAACCCCCTCTTAGTAAAATTGGTAATGGGCTTGGCCCATTACCTTGTTTTGGCCGCGGGTAGGAGCCCCCTCATGGGGTTCCCGTACCTCGTTTCGTGTCTTGTTATTCAGTACTCGTTTACGTTTAATTATGTTCGTGTTTCAAATGTTCTCGTTACGTAAATACCGTACTCTTACATATTTAATTACGCTCGTATTAAATATATATACGTAATTAATCATAGTTCGTGTTTTAATTACGCTCGTGATTTCGTGATCGTAAGTTCGTGATTAATTATTGCTAAATAATTATTACGTGATCGTGCAAATAAAATACTTATCGTGTTCTAACACGTACGTAATACATAAACTCCTAACATGTAATCGTAATCATGCTATATTAGGAAAGTTTTTAATTAGTATGTACGATCCTAAGGGTACTATGCATGGTAAAAGCATGCGGGTTTTACAAAACTTGCCATTTCTTCAAAGTTAAAGGACCATTTGTGTAATTTTGACAAACTTAAGGGACCAAACTTGTAATTATGATTTCACAAGGGTTTTAAGTGTCATTTCTTCATTCATTGAGGATCAATCTTGTATGTCTTCAAGTCTTCAAGGGTATTTGTTGGATAAATCATGAACTAGGGCCCGGTTCTTTGTACGGCTTCGTTTCTCGTGTCCGTTTTTCCTTGTTTCTTGTGATCTTTTGTCTTTTTCACGATATCCAAACCTAAAATACAAAATTAAACAAACACAAGCATATATATGGTATTTATGACATTTTTATGCATTTAAAGCCCGAAAAGACCGATGAGATCATGTATAAATGCCATCTCATCAACTACCTGTGCACTTAAAGTCTTAAAAGGCAAATTATAAGCATAAGCTACAAACCTCAATTAAGCTTTAAACTTTACATGGGCTGAAAACAGAATGAACCTTATTACCAAGATGCCTAAATTCTAAATTCCATAGCCTAAACCTCAATTAGGATTCAAGTATGACTGTTGGTGCAAACAACCCCTATATGTCCAACTATAGGGAATTTGTGTTACTGATCTTAAGCCAAAGTGTACCAAAATTGAATACCACTATCTAAATCCTTATATAGACAGAGAACAAGCAAGTGCGATCTATGTGTAGGCTAAATCCTAGCTTCTAAAATCTCATATTGAGAACACAATAAGATCTGATCTATAGCACCAAGAACATGGACAGAATGCGACCGAGTCAAATTCAGAACTTTACCTAAGTGATATTATCCAAAGGCGAGTATGAAAATCACATATATACCACTAACCTTTATAACATGGTGCAATCAATCTTAAACCCTAGACCCTATGTTCATATAGTCTACGAGCTTAAACTAAACACCTTTTTAAAGAATATTTTGAAAACTACAATATGAATTAGTAAACTAAATGGAACATAGATACATTAAAAGCAAATAAAGTAAACAAGCAACCAAATAAGCTAGAAACAACGATAAAAAAGCTAATAAGCAGTTAACCACAAGCATAGGCAGAATTATAGACAAATAAATGTAGAAAAAAAATGGGAAGTCACTTACATAGGGTCCAAAGCTTGAGGACATCTAACCACAAACACAAGCACCTCGACGTTATCTTTTTCCACCCTATTAGACACCACAAACTACCAGCAGCTTATTCCATCAGCTTATAACCAAGAACCCATCAATTCCAAAACCAATAGAAACTCGCTGGAATTCCTTTTAACCATGTAACAAAAAACATACAAGCCTCCACAACTCTAAACCAAGAACAATCATCAAACCAACTCTATAAACCAACTAATTGTCAAGTAGCTTATCTAAGAGCTTAATGAACAGTAACCCGGTGAATAGTAACTTTTTTTCTTTCTTAGTACAGTAGCCAAGAATAAGTACTCTCCCTTTTTTTCTTTCAAAAAATTCTCACAAAACGTAAACCTTGAACAATTTAAAATTACAACCTTAAAAGTTGAAACTTGAAAACTCAAACAATAGTTTTCTGAAAACCAACCCTCAAACAGAAACTTTTAGAATTCAAACACGAATTTGGAATCAAAGATTTACAAACAACCAACTTTTTCACTTCTTTTGAAAAAAGAGAATTATGTTTGATAAAATTTTGAACACAAATATAAATGATATAAAAATGGAACTCAGATTTATCTCCTCAGTGCACCAAATTTTAAATAATTGAAATGGAATTTATCTCAAAATACCAACTTTCATTAAACTTAAAAAAGGATTACAATTTCTGAGAAAAAAATCTGGAACAACAAACACCCTACATTGCCTTATATATTGGTTACACGAATTTTCTAGAATAAAAAATTACTAAACCCTAATGAATATGAAATGCCAACAATACCCTTGCTGTTTGAATTCAGTCTTGGTCAAAAAGATGCATATAGCGACTTTTCTAGTGAAACCATGTGGGTGCCAGTTGTACAATCTTCATCTCAACCATTAATCTTGAAATGGGGAGGAAGGAATCAAGCTAATCCAATGATTTTCCTTCTGCCTTTTTGGATTCTTGCAAAACGTAGGTCAGGGGACCACTGGGGAGGGCACGTGAGTGAGAGTGATAGATTTTTAGGGATGGGGTTTTGGTTAAGACATGATCAATCATTGATCTACATATTATGGGGGTTTAATTTTGGGTAATGAAGGTTTAGTGTTTTAGGGTTCTTGGGAGATTAAGGGGATGATTTGATTATGTTTTGGGACACAGTAGGTGCTTAGAGGGAAGAGGAGGGGGATTAATAAATATTAATTCAAAAGTTTATTAAAAAACTGGTGGTGACGTGTCTGGGTATTGGTGGGATTTAATGGGTATGGAAAATATGGGTGTAGTTAAATAAGTTTTCTTTTTGGCAGTTTGAGTCCTCCCCATAACAGCAATTTGTATTTCAGCTCTGCAAACAAGGTCCTTTTGGCTTTTCTTCGTTAGTCCTTTGGTATTTGCACAACCAGTCCTTAGTAACAATAGAGGACTTATATTGTTCTTCTTCAAAATTCAAGGGCTGGATATGTAAAGTCTTCAAAATTTAGGGATCCCTTTAGTATTTTTGAGATAAATGAGGGGTATAAAGTGTTAATCTTCAATAGTTTAGGGACCAAACTTGTACAGTCTTCAAACTTGAGGGGCATATTTCCAAAATCAAAACTCGGGTCCGGTTCAATGTGCGGATTCGTTTCCCGTGTTCGTTTTCGTTTGTTTCTTGTGATCTTTTGTCATTTTCTCGATATTCGTACCTATAATACACAATCAACAAACACATGTATATTTTGGGGTATTTTAACGATATTTTAAGCGTTTTAAACCCGATTTGGACGATGAGACTATGTATAATTGCAGTCTCATCACTCCCGCATACTAAACCATTTCCGCTCCCTCACGCAATGCTAAAATAAAGTATCATAGCACCTCCAAAATTCATTTTTATGCACTTTTATTGAATCATAAACTTACTACACTACTACAATTACTACTACTTGTGTTTTAGACATAATGTAGGATTTTCATCGCAAAATGGGACGTTTAGGCTCATAGAACAAGAACACCTGAATGCTTCGTTAGAAATAATTTCGTCGTCCTCAATTTTCACCCTATTCCATGCCAAGCGTGTAATGAGATCATTGTCATTATAAGTTAGTAATGCTAACACTACTCATATGCCCTAATCACGTACTTAGACTCCCATTTTCCTAAGTGGTATCTCTTATATTTTATTTTTGTCTTGAATGATCACGAGGATACATTTTTTACTTACGCGATGATAGAGATTTAGGTCTAAAAATAGAGTCATAACGGTGTAACCAAGACCATCGAATTAATAACCCCCCTAATAGACAACAATGCCAAAAAATTAAGTCAACAAGAAGGATCGATAAACACGGTTTTATAACGGTTTTGAACATGAGACTTATTACCAAGACTTTTATACTCCCCCTAATGGATGGGCCTTATTATCATAGGTTTACCTCCATCTTTTATTCAACTTCGCCATGAAGCTTTTATTATGACTTCGGTCTTGCCTTGCCTTTTATTATCCTCCTCATCGGTGGTTTTATTATGGCCAAAGACGTATATCCTCACGCTAAGGCAAAATTTGGATCTTTAAAGCTTCAAAGATTAAGGAATAATTCACTTTCAATTTCGCATAGATTTTTCGGCCTTGTGAGCTTCAACTTGTTTGCTTGATTTAGGTGAGCACTTGAAATCTTATAATTAGGTGAAGCTTTCGATTATTCAGGTTGACAATACTTCAAAACCGTGACGCTGGCGATACATTAATGTCTTCCCAATTTAATTACATGGAAGCTACTAGAAAAGAGTAGAAACCAACAATCAAGACTAAAACGCTAAGCCAATACTTATTAAGCAAAATATATACAAGCGAAGGGAGAATAAGCAAACAACGAGAACACATGAGTTTTTGAAAGAATACGAGTACTCTACGTTTAGCATAGTTACTTATAATTAACTCTATCATTTCTAGTCCTCATTTAAGAGACTTAGCCTAATATAAAGTTAAGGAATCAAAGCTAAGTGCTCAGCACGCACGGTCGAGTAAAAAATTACTCTTATTCTCGCCATCGGAAAATCAACATTCGTGTCTTCAAACACTTATGAAAAATATGAAAAATTTTAAAATTTGGCCATTTTTAGCCTTATTTGTAACAAATCAATAAACAAAAAGATAAACTTTGGAAAGCGTGAGGGTTTTGCAAGGCAAGTATCTATTCACCCCCATACTAAAGTTAAACATTGTCCTCAATGTTTCGATTCTAAGGGTAGGATACCCCCATACTAGAGATGAAGTCGAATGCTTAATCTAGCATGGAAAGGGTGAAACCATTAAATCAATATCCGTTTATGAAGTGTGCTAAAAACCTAAGGTTAGAAAAATAAGGATATATCATGTGGATATCGATAAATTCTTCAAAGCAAACGATCGAGTGCTCACGTAAAACGAACACGAGAGGCTCCAATCGTGAAGATCATGATCATCTAAAAACCACAATTCACAAACAAACACGGAACAAAGGTTGGAAGGGCACAAATCCCCTCACGTTATGTTAACTAAAAACAATAATATTTAGATGGATAAGCATGAGAATCCCCCCATGAGGCACCTTGTTTTTGATAACCGAGTCAAAAGCTCGACTCGAATCCCCATAAATGTGATCATTTATGGATTATCTTGGTTCGGTCATTTTTGGTGGGACTTGCATGTATTCAAGGCCCAAAAGCAACCGTAAATAAAGGCAAAGCCTTTATACAGGGATCAAAGATCGTATCCTCACATTTTGTTTAAAATAAAACACGCAAAGCCGGAGGATAGGTCTTGTAAGGAAGAAAACTCCTTACGATGTAAGTAAATTCATCATATCCGAGGGGGTGGGTTGTTATACTTTGAAACGAAGGTAACATAGAAAAAGAATTGTCAATAATAGAAGTTTCAAAATTTCCCCCCGGATCGAAGGCAAAAGCCTCATTAAAATCCTCACTCTCATCGAGAGGCGGTCCATCGGTGAACCCCTCGAGAATGGAAACGTCATGAGTAGAAAGAGTAGTCTCAACCGTATGAGACTTCGGGTGGGTGACTAGCAAATCCGGCTCATCGAGTTTAAGATCCTTAGAATCCTCACTCTCGATGTCCTCGAACGTCTCATCAAAGAGAGGATTTACGTCACCAAAAATGAACGCGTCATCAAATTCGAATAAAGGGTTCGAAAAGATTTTAAAATTGGTATTTGAACGTCCTCGTCGATTAGTGACTCGTCATCACTAGCGGATAAATCATCATCATTGAAAAGAGGGTTCGAAAAAGTTGTTGATTCTCTCCCCGAAGTGTCAATGGGAGAGACATCATCACTATTGTGATTTGCCTCGTTAGAATCTTCGTGGAAAAATTCGTCGAGGGAAAAATCACTTACCTCATCTTCGGAGAAAACCGTTGTTGGGAATCTAAACTTGTTAGATTCCCTGTTCATTGATTTAAACATAATTAGGCTGATAGATAGTCCCTTGCCTGTGCCTAGGAGGCAGGCAAGTTTCGCAAGACTCACAGAGATCCAAGTCTCTGTGAGCAACCTCAGAGGAGTCCATGTCAGAGACATTGTCAGGGAAGTCGAAGATTACCTGAAGACATACTCCTTGGCTGTGATGGATAACAGCCAAGATGTATTAGGGACTCTGAGGGGTTGAGAGTTAACAGGGGTGGCAATACCCTGATAACTCTCAGCACACTTTGGACATGCCATTTGTGTGTTCGAGAATATGAAGAATAAGGAAACTGTTTTTGACAACTTTCCTTAAAGCATAATGGAAGACTACCAAGAATAGAAGGACATCATGTGACTGATGTGGGAACTTGTAAAAGCTTGTGTAGTCGACATCAAGTACTGTTTAAGTGAAACTCGTAACACTATAAATAGGATGTGTATCCATGCATTAATGTTTAACACTTTGAGATATTAAGAACATTAGTGCGTATAACTTAGTGAATCGAACAGCTACGACTGTATTCATAAGTTAGGGTTTATTGTTGTTCAAAGTGTGCACAACACATTGTCATCAAACGGTGTTATCCATAACACTTGTAATTCTTTATTATACAATAATAAGATTACGTTTGAAAAGTAATACCTTGTGTTGATTAAGTTAAGATTAGGGTTTCTTGCATTGATTAGGGACTTTCAATTGGTATCAGAGCGGTGTTTGATACTAAAACCTTCAAGAAACATCGTTCTCAGTTTTATAATCAAGATCCACCATGCCGGAAACTTCTAGCCCACACTCACCTTCCACAAACCCATCTTCACCAAGACTTAACCCCCCAGCAAATGACGATGATCTACCCCAACTTCTTGACTCAAGAGGTGGATCACACGTAACCAGTGTACCAGTCTTTGATGAAGAAGACTTTGCCAGTTGGAAGAGTCAATTTCTTGTATACCTTGATGGACTTGAACCTTTTCTCTTAGAAATTTTAGAAAATGGTCCATATATTCCCATGGCGCTTACTTCTACTGAAGAAAACCCTCTTCCCAAGCCTGTCAAACAATGGACCGCAGCTGATAGGAAATTAGCAAACCAAGATAAACGTCTCAAAAGCATCATAATTTCCTGTCTTCCAAAGCATATCATGAAGTCTCTCATTCAGTGTCCCACAGCTAAACAAATGCGGACAGACCTCATTCTTGGCCATGAAGGACCCTCTGAAACAAGAGAGACAAAGATTCAGGCACTCAGACTTCAGTTTAATGCCTTTAAGTCTCTTGAAGGTGAAAAAGTTCAGCAAACCTATACTAGGCTGAAGATTCTTCTAAATGACCTCGCTATGAATGATGTCACTATTGGTCAAGCTGAGATCAATGCCACTTTTGTCAACAGCCTTCCAAGAAAGTGGCTGAGCATGAATCAGACTTAGAGAGCTAACAACTCAATCAAAAATGATACCCTTGCTCAGCTCTATGGTAAGTACAATTATGAAGAAGGGCTGATCGATACTATCTACAAATCAGAGACTAAAAGATTTGTAGTCCAAGGAGCATCTTCCAAAGCTTCGATCTCTGCAACACATCCTCTTGACAGCGATTCTGATATTGAAGAAGATACCCGTAGCAGCCAAGAGTTCTTGTCAGACCTCAATGCAGAATTTCATGAAAGAGCACTGCTAGCCAACCAAAGAAGATACTACAAAAGATCTGGAAGAGTAGGATCAGCTAGCAAACCAACTGACAGGTCAAAAGAAACATGTTTTGCCTGTGGAAAGCTTGGACATTTTCAAAAAGAGTGTCCTTCCACCAAAACATCCTCACCCTCTTATCCATCATCTTCATCCAAACCCTACAAGTTCAAACAACATAACAACTCATCTCAATCCAATTCTTCAGACACTGAGAAGAAAGATTACAAAAATAAGTACAAGGCACTTAAAGCTGAGTTAGAACAGATGAACTTGAAGATTGAAGCTATGTCCAAAAAGAAAGGTGGTGAGAAAAAGGCTGAGAAAGGGTTGGTTGCTGAAACTTATGATTGGAATGATGAACCATTGACTTCAGAAGAAGAAGACACCACAAGAGTCAGGGCTTTTATGGCGATAGCTGAGGATGAACCAGCTGTTGGAAAAGGTGATGCAAGATCAGGACAATGGGTTGACATCACAATGAAAAAGGTACACAGGCTTCTATCTATGTCTGATAGTGATGAACGTAAGCATGTCCTTGATTACACCATTGTTGATTTGCACTTTGTTGAGGAACAAAGGAAGAACCTACTTCATAAGTTTCACTCTGTTAAAACTGAAATGATAAATACTAAGGCTGAATGTGAAACTCTCAGGCAGGTTAACTTAGAGAAAATATCCCTACAAAATGAAGTAGCTAGATTAACCTTGAAAAACATAGCTTTAAATGATCAAGTCACTGAATTGAACAAGATTATTGAAAAATGGTTGTGTGCTAGGTTTACTATTGATGAATTGCTTAGGGATGAAGTGCCTGCTGACTTAAACAGGGATATAACTGCTAAGAATAAAAAGCTGAGGATTCTCACCAAACCCAAAGACATTGTCTTTAAATCTACAAAGACTATTCATATGTCAAATACCTCTTTGACTAATGACCCTGTCTCTGAAGATGTGGCTGAGCTACCACCTTTGCCCAAACTCTCTGGAGTTGAACCTAGCAGTTCTTCTAGATCTGCTAAGGACGAACTTAAGACAGATATTGAGAATCCTCCAGCCAAAGTTTTTCGTGTGCCTGCCAAACAAACTGGTAAACAAGTAGCTTTTAAGCCTTTTACTACTAAAGCTGTGAATAAGGTTGACCCCACCACTGAAGATCGCTTGTTGTCTCTTATGAAAGAAGTAGAACTCCTGAAACAACACATTAAGCCTTCTGCTGAATGCTCTACTTCTCATGAACCTAAGTCAGTCTTAGGTGAACCCAAAGGGGAAAGGTTAATCAAACCTTATTGCAATGTTTGTAAAAATTCTCACCACTTGACCTTAGATCATGACAGACACATGGCAGCTAAAAGAGCTCAGACACCCTCTAGGGACAGACCACAGAGTTCCAAAAGACAACAGGGAAATTACAAATCTTATCCTCCCTGTAAATTCTGTGGGTTCACAGACCATCACTCAGATGAGTGTCGTGACTTCCCTGGGTGTGATATCTGTGGGAGTTATAACCATGAAACTATGAACTGTCCATCCCAACGCCAAAAGTTTTTCAGGAACACAAGAGTTGCTAACAAGCAATTCAGGGAACCCACTGGAAAGTGGGTTCACCATAGGAACTAATCTGTTTCTATGTATCTGTGCAGAAATATCTCAAGGAATCGGTATGGTATCTAGATAGTGGCTGTTCTAGACACATGACAGGGATTCAACAATACCTGCACAGATACTCAAAGGAGCCAGGTCCCAAAGTGGTGTTTGGAGATAACTCTTCAGGTGACACAGAAGGATATGGCTCAGTGAATTGCAATGGGATCACATTTACCAGGGTTGCATATGTGAATGGTCTTAAACACAATCTTATTAGCATCAGCCAATTATGTGATGCTGATTATAAGGTTTTGTTTACTAAGACTCAGGGAACCATATTCAACAAAAATAATGATGTTGTGCTGGTTGCACCTAGAAGGAGAGATGTTTATGTCATCAACATGGCTGTGTGCTCTGAAGACAACTCAAATTGTTTTCTTGCCAAAGCCTCTGAAAGTGTCAACTGGTTGTGGCACAAGAGACTGTCTCATCTCAACTTCAAGAACATCAATAAGATAGCCACTCAAAACTTGGTTGCTGGTCTACCTTCAGTAATGTTTTCCAAAGACAAAACTTGTTCTGCCTGTGTCAAAGGAAAACATCACAGGTCTTCATTCAAGACTAGGCAATCATTCTCTATTGACAAGTGCTTACATCTCCTTCACATGGACTTGTTTGGGCCTGTCAAACCTCAAACCATTAATCACAACAAATACACCTTGGTCATAGTTGATGAATTTTCAAGATATACTTGGGTGTTCTTCCTCAGAAGGAAAAGTGATGCAGCTGAAACCATCATGTCTTTCATCAGACAGGTAGAAAACATGAATGATGTTAGAGTCAAAGCTCTAATAAGTGATAATGGTACAGAATTCAAGAATCATCAACTTGAATCTTTTTGTGATGAAAAAGGGATTTCTCAGAACTTCTCTTCAGCTGGCACTCCTGAACAAAATGGTGTGGCTGAAAGAAGAAACAGGACTCTGATTGAAGCAGCAAGAACTATGTTAAATGGTGCAGCCTTACCAAAGCAATTTTGGGGAGAAGCTGTACACACTGCCTACTACACTCAAAACAGATCAATCATTGTCAAAAGACATGGCAAAACCTCCTATGAAGTTTTCAGAAAAAGATCTCCAGACGTCAGCTATTTTCATGTGTTTGGATGCCCTGTGTTTATTTATAACTACAGGGATAAACTTGGAAAGTTTGATGAAAAAGCTGATGATGGATTCTTTTTGGGATACTCTCCAATAGCCAAAGCCTTCAGAGTATTCAACATCAGAAGACAAGAAGTAGAAGAAACTTTCCATGTCAGATTCAATGAAGATGATGAAGTCATACAGAGGACAGGAACAGAGGGTGATGAAGTAGATTTCAATGAAAATATTTCTTTCCCAAGTGATGAGTTCACAGAACCCAGACCTACCTGTCATCACCACTCCAACACTCTCACTCCTTATGTTCCTGCTTTTGACCCTCTGTCTACTCACAACATAGAAGTTCCTACCTCTCAGGAACTTGATGAAGAAGAACCTCAAATCTCTGATGGTCCTTCTCATGATATTGATGACTCACCAATTCTTCAAATCTCTGAAGATTCCCCTGCTGATAATGAAATAGCTTCCCTTGATATGGCTGAAGAAGACTCTGACACTGAAGTAGTCTTTGAAGAAAGCCCTCCTAGTCAGCAGGATGAGACTCAAATTGTACCAGCTATGCCCTCAAGTACCCCTGTTCTTGAATCCCCAGCTCCTCAAAATAAGTGGTCAAGAGATCAACACATTCTTCTTGTCAACATTATTGGGGAACCAAATGCAGGGGTCACAACCAGACAGCGAATCCAAGGCTCAGAGTCAGCCTCAGCCAATGAATGTCTATTTGCTGAATTTCTTTCTCAAATTGAACCTAAAAGAGTTGCTGAGGCTCTGGTAGAAGAAGGATGGGTAGCTGCTATGCAAGAAGAGATCAATCAGTTCAAAAGGAACAAAGTTTGGACACTAGTGCCCGCTCCACCTGGAAAGAATATCACAGGCACTAGACGGATCTATAGAAATAAGATGGATGAAATTGGGAACATCATCAGGAACAAGGCTAGACTGGTAGCACAGGGATTCTCTCAGACTGAAGGAATTGATTATGATGAAACTTTTGCACCTGTTGCTAGACTTGAGGCCATCAGAATCTTTCTTGCTTATGCTGCCTATATGAACATCACTGTCTATCAGATGGATGTAAAGAGTGCCTTCCTCAATGGTGATTTGGCTGAGGAAGTCTATGTTGCACAACCTGAAGGATTTGAGAACAGCGAGT
Source organism: Glebionis coronaria (assembly GCA_025667525.1). Classification (NCBI taxonomy): domain Eukaryota; kingdom Viridiplantae; phylum Streptophyta; class Magnoliopsida; order Asterales; family Asteraceae; genus Glebionis; species Glebionis coronaria. Next base: position 165,720,161 of record CM046882.1, on the reverse strand, counting down.
TTCCCAACCATGTGTACATACTTCACAAGGCAATGTATGGTCTGAAACAAGCTCCAAGAGCATGGTATGAAACTCTTTCAAATTTCTTATCTGAAAATAAATTTATCAGGGGTTCTATTGATAAAACACTCTTTACCTTCAAGGACAAGAGTGATTTCATCATTGTGCAGATTTATGTGGATGATATCATCTTTGGGTCAACAAATGTCAATCTTAATAAACGTTTTGCTAAATTAATGACCAAGAAATATGAGATGAGTATGATGGGTAAATTAACTTACTTTTTGGGCTTTCAAATTAAACAATGTCCTAAGGGAATTTCTATTTGTCAAGAAAAGTATGTTAAGGATTTACTTAAAAAATATGACTTAGCTGATTGTGCATCAGTAAAATGCCCCATGCTTCCACCCAACAACTTGGGCCCTGATGAGTCAGGGGTCTCTGTCAATGAGACTTTATATAGAGGCATGATTGGATCACTGATGTATCTAACAGCCAGTCGTCCAGATATCCAATTCTCCACATGTCTCTGTGCAAGGTACCAAGCTAACCCAAAAGAATCCCATCTAGTGGCTGTTAAGAGAATTTTCAGGTATCTCAAAGGAACACCATCCCTAGGACTATGGTATCCAAAGGAATCAGGCTTTGATCTCAAGGCCTATTCAGATTCAGATTATGCTGGATGCTGTATTGACAGGAAAAGTACTTCAGGCAGCTGTCAAATCCTAGGAGGAAAATTGGTTGGATGGAGTGCTAAGAAGCAAAAATCTGTGGCTATGTCTTCAGCTGAAGCAGAATATGTCGCTGCAGCCAACTGTTGTGCTCAGGTGCTCTGGATGAAAAGTCAATTGGCTGACTATGAAATCTTGTATGACAAAGTACCAATCTTTTGTGACAACACCATCGCCATTGCCATATCCAACAACCCTGTTCTTCACTCTCGTACCAAACACATTGATATCGGGTATCATTTTATCAGGGATCATATTATGAAGGGAGATATTGAGCTGCATTTTGTTCCCACAGAGCTGCAACTAGCTGATATCTTTACAAAGCCTTTGGCTGAACCTTCGTTCAACAGGCTAGTTGCTGAGCTAGGGATGCTCAATATCTCAAAGCCTGTGGCTTGATATTAAATGTGTTCATTAAATGATTGATTCTATATTAAATGTTTTATTAAATGTTTTTCACATGAAACTAGGTAGTTACTTTCCAAGTAAATGCAAAAAACATTCTCACATTTTTTAATCATTTATTTTTCGGATAACGAGGAGACAAACTTTTTGAAAGGTCAAGGGGACCCACTTGAGCAGTCATTTTCGCCCTTGCATTTAATTCGGTTGAATAACTGTTCACTTAAGTTTGAATATATATATTGTCTTCTTTCTCTTCTCACCCACCACCATTCTAAAATCAACTTCTCTCTCTAAACTCTTATCTCTCTCAACCATCCGCCATTTTCATTCTCCTTCAACCTTAAATCAATGGCGTTTCCCGTACCAAAAGCCTCCAATGTGAACTTCGAGATCAATGAGAGCATCATCGCCTCCAACAACGTCATTGGGTGGATCAAGGCACCAAACAGCACCTACTCAGATCTGGTAAATTTCATGCAGAATTGTGACCTAAATGAAGCCTTCACAAAATCTCCATCCACCTTTTACCAAGAATACCTTAGGGAATTCTGGTATTCTGCTGAAGTAGTTGAAGACACCATTACATTTATCCTTTCGTGCAATGAACATCCTTTTGCCTTTTCCCTCAATGATTTTTCTAGTGTGGCCGGACTCAAACATGGAGATGAATGCTTAAAGACTGTTGACAAAAAGGCTGTCAAGGAAGCCCTGGCCACACTCAACCCTTGCCATGATGTTAACCCTGCCCTTACACCAGCTTGGTCCTCGCCAAATCCCCTCTGAAGATTAAGTATTTTACTCCTATGTGGCGTGTCCTCTTCACCCACATTGTGAAGTCCCTGGGAGGAATGCAGGGATCACAGGATCAGATGTCGTCCAATCATCAGGCTATTGCGTATGGACTTATCTGGGGAGCTGATGTCGACTTTGGAAGCATCCTTTTCTCTAACCTGGTAGAACAACTGAAGGGAAGGAATCAGGTCAGGGAAAAGAACATCTGTTATGTGCGCTACCTGTCCCTGATCTTTGAGAGTTTGCTGGGAGAGAATTACCATAACAAGGCCTTGACAGCTCTGAAGCCCTATCGCATCACAGGCGCCATCTACAAGGAGATAGGAGCTGAGGATATCCCTGTCACTGCACACATGCTGAACGTTGCCAACCAGGTACCCAACGCTGAGAAGCCCTTGCTCCCTTCCTCTGAGAAGGTGAATACTTCTAGTGTTGCTGGCAAGTCTACGTCTTTGACCTCTGGGCAGCACACTACTAAGTCCAAGGCTTCATCTGGCCAACAGCCAAAGAAGAAGAAAATCCCCTCTTCTTCCCAATCCAAAGCTGTTAGTAAGGCCAAGGAAAAGAAGATTGACACCGCCTCTGGTCCAGATACTCTTGTGGATACAGAATCTTTGGCTGACAAACAACAGGCGTCTAGTGTCTCTAGGTCAGCAGAGACTACAGGAAACCAGCCAAACCAAGCTGATATCTCACAGGTAATCAGTGTACATTTTTAGAGGTTCACAATCAACCACTCTCATTTGTCTGTAGGAGAGAGTGGTGAAGTTAGGGTAATCCTCGACCTATAGAAGTCTGTCATTACACTTAGAATACTTTAAGACTTCTGTACACTCTGTCTTTGCACCAGGGAGTGATTCATTTGTGTTTATAAAGCACCCCGATGACCCTGAACCCTCTAGACAGTATTCAGGCTAACAACAACCTGAATACATTAAATGTCTCAACCATGATGGCTGTACTTCACACAGCCTCTTGGTTCCCTCCTTAAAAGAGTCCCAAAGGATTTATCCTTTCAGGGGGAGCTGAATCATCACCCTCAGCTTTCCTAGGGGCAGCGTAACAGGCGACCTACAACAACATATGTTTCACTCTTAAAAGAGTCCCAAAGGTTTTACCTTTTGGGGGGGCTGAATAATCACACTCAGCTTTCCTAGGGGCAGCGAATGGCGATCATTAAACAACATATGTTTCACAATCAAAAGAGTCCCAAAGGTTTTTACCTTTTGGGGGGGGGGGCTGAATAATTACACTCAGCTTTCCTAGGGGCAGCGAATGGCGACCATTAACCACACTTCATTCACACTTAAAAGAATCCCAAGGATTTATCCTTTGGAGTGGCTGAGTAATCACCCTCAGCCTCTCTGGGACAGCGAAATGGCGACCATTCACCTTATATTTTTCCCTGTTACTAATTACAACAAACTTGCAGGCTGAAATTGTACAGCCAGTCAAAGAATCTCAGGTACACGAAAAGGAGGCTGAAACAATAACTCAGGACATTCCAAATGAAGAAGAACCTGTGCTCAATGCTGATGAAGAAATGCTCTCAGTAGAAGATTATGTCTCTGAGTTTGAACCCATGCCTGAAGATGAATTCCCTGAGGGAATGTTTGATGAAGAGGAGGAAGAAGATGAGGATGACCAGCTGTCAGCCTCTCCTCCTAAAGAAGATGACAAGACTTCTCCTCTCAAGGAAGCTGTTGACACTCCAAACTCTGCTACATCTGCAACAACAGTCTTCCAAAGACCAACATATGATCCAACAGCTGAATTCCTCTTGTTTGATCATCCTACCCAGACCAACTTCGACTTGATTCCAAGGGGGGATGATTTTGCTCAGCAAAGCCTCAATATCAAGAATCTTCAGCCCGTACATCATCAGTCTGATATTGAGCGCTTATCAAGGAAGCTGGACGTGATCAAGTCAGAGATGCACAATTTTACTGTCACTTTTCCAGGCATTATAAAGAAGGCTGTGACTGAGGCTGTCACTGAGCCTATTCAGGAGGGTGCAAGAAAAGGTGTGGCCCAGGGACTAAGTCATCTCTCGACACGAATCAAGGATGCAATTGACTCAGTTGTCCCTGCCTTGTTCCATGAACAAGAAAACAACATGAACAGGCACTTCAATGCGGTTCGCAACAGGCAATACAATCATGCTGGTTTTATTGTCAGGCGTGTTCAGGCAAATACCAATGCCAATGCCAACCTCTTGCTGAAGATTGCCAGGGCGTCAAGAAAAAGACAGCGTGCCATGGCTGCCTCTGTGGAGCAGATTGCAAGACGATTTCAGGCACGTTCATCCAAGCATAAGAGAAGTAAGGATGAACGTGAGGGGGAGAAGAATGCTACACTTAGCCTTGCATCTGCTGAATAAGGCTCATCTTCAGCCAATCCCTCAACAACACCTGTTCCTCTTCAAGTCATCACACCAGTTATAGTACATGATGATGAGGATCAGACTCAGGGGGAGCAACAAACACAAGATGGAGCTGACTCATCTAAATCCATGATCTTAGTTAACATCAGCAAGCCTGAGGATGATGATGAACCAGCGGCCAAGAAACTTAAATTCACTGTGAGCTCTCTCCCAAAATCTATTCAAAATCAGGCTCAGACAGCATTTCTCAAAAGAGCTGATGATTTGAAAAACATAAGTGTGGAGTCCTCTGTCTCGAAGAAAGGTAAGGAGATAGTTTTGGTTGATACAGACACCAAACTTAAGAAGATAGCTGCGATGCTAGAGACAGGAGGATCCACCACAGACCTTTCCCACTTTTCAACCTTTACACCTTCCGATGAGAGTCCTTTAACTCCTGAAGAAATAGAGCAACAGGCTGAAGAATTCAAAAGACTAAATGAGCTCAAGACAGCCAAAGAATTAAATGAAGCTACTCTGAGGAAGATGACACCACCTGAAAGGAAAAAACAAAAACAAAGGTTGAGGGAAATGGAACTAAAACGCGCTGAGGCCTTAAAGAAAGTCAAAGCTAACTATGATGCCTGCGTGAACAACAGGTATGCTGCTGGCAAGATAACCAAGTTTAGATACACCATTCACAAATCCACAAACACCCCACAGATGATCTTATGGAGGGAAAATCAATAGAGGAATATGGATGTGTTTGACAACTTCAGGTTAAAAACACTTGGGTTATCAGAATGGTTTGAACTCGAAGCCTTAGCTGCCAAAAAGTCTGGACAGGCAAATTTCCTTCTGCTTAAAACTCTTAAGGCTAAGTTTAACTGGATCAAGGAAACAGCTGCCAAACTCAAGATTGATCCCCCACCACAGCTTTTCGAACAAGGACCCCCAAAGACAGGCAACAAAAGAAGAAGAATTTCCCAAATTATTGATGAAACTTTTGTTACTGAAGATGTTCGTGTGGATGGCATGCACAGGGATCTGATCCTTCCAAATGGTATCGTTGGCCCTGTTGATGGTCAGACATACTCAGTGCCTGAAAGAGGAATGGCTTTTATGAACAAGGCCTGCCAGTATGCTTTTCAGAGGGAAGATGAGCTGTGCCTGGCTTCAACTATTCAGCTACTCTGTCACAAGAAGTGTCTCAAGATCAACTCAGAGTATTCCAAGAAGTTTGCAAAGACTTTGCAGGATGAAACTGATAACAGATTAGATGTGGCCGAAGCTGAAGAAAGAATAAAAAATGATGACTATTGAAGATAGTGTCAGCCCTTTTACCTTCATCTTTTATTTAACTTATGTAATGAACTTGTAATTTTTCTTTAAGTCTTAACAAAATCATGAGGTATGTTTGTTTAGATCTATTATGTGTAAGAAGAAGCTGTTAAACTCACTTACCTTAACTTAGTTAGATCTAGCATTATTTATGTTTAAATAGGGGGAGATTGTTGGGAATCTAAACTTGTTAGATTCCCTGTTCATTGATTTAAACATAATTAGGCTGATAGATAGTCCCTTGCCTGTGCCTAGGAGGCAGGCAAGTTTCGCAAGACAAACAGAGATCCAAGTCTCTGTGAGCAACCTCAGAGGAGTCCATGACAGAGACATTGTCAGGGAAGTCGAAGATTACCTGAAGACATACTCCTTGGCTGTGATGGATAACAGCCAAGATGTATTAGGGACTCTGAGGGGTTGAGAGTTAACAGGGGTGGCAATACCCTGATAACTCTCAGCACACTTTGGACATGCCATTTGTGTGTTCGAGAATATGAAGAATAAGGAAACTGTTTTTGACAACTTTCCTTAAAGCATAATGGAAGACTACCAAGAATAGAAGGACATCATGTGACTGATGTGGGAACTTGTAAAAGCTTGTGTAGTCGACATCAAGTACTGTTTAAGTCAAACTCGTAACACTATAAATAGGATGTGTATCCATGCATTAATGTTTAACACTTTGAGATATTAAGAACATTAGTGCGTATAACTTAGTGAATCAAACAGCTACGACTGTATTCATAAGTTAGGGTTTATTGTTGTTCAAAGTGTGCACAACACATTGTCATCAAACGGTGTTATCCATAACACTTGTAATTCTTTATTATACAATAATAAGATTACGTTTGAAAAGTAATACCTTGTGTTGATTAAGTTAAGATTAGGGTTTCTTGCATTGATTAGGGACTTTCAACCGTAGGCTCACTTTGGATTGGAATAGGGATCTTGACACTAGGATTAGTGCTAAGATTCGTCTCCCCCATACTTAGAGAGGCATCGGTTTCCGTAGTGGGTATAGGAGTGAAAGGCTCTTCATTTGAAGATTTTGCCTTAGTGGTTTCGACATCGGCGTCGAAAAACGTATCAATGTGAGCAAGGCCATCGGTGGACTTCTCACATGATAAATCCATAATCTCACACGGTGTGGGATTAGGAGTAAAAGGCTCGTCACAAGATGTTGTAGCCTTGATGGTTTCAAATTGGTCCTTCGGAGGGATCGAATGCGGGTTCTCAAAGGACGTAGAAATAGTAGTAACGCGTCCCTCCGGAATTAAATTTTGATACTCTTCAAAAATCGAGGGGTCAACGATTCTCCTTAAAACCTTATCATTTTCTTCTTTTTCAAAATCACTTAACGGACTATCTTCGTCAAAATTTGGTGTATTTTGATTTTGAAAATCTTTGATAATTTCAACTTCATTAGAAGAATTAGGTTCCAAAGGTTTAACATTCATTGTTCCAACACGTGCTACGAGTTTTTCTTGTTGTTTATTTTCGAAAACATTTTCAAAAACCTCGTTCGTTGACACCCTCGTTTCCTCATCTTCGATGCCCTTTTCAATCTCTTCAACAATATGGTTATTATTTCATTCCATAATTAGTTGAAAGAGCATATCAATTCGTTCATAGCAGCAATTAGAACTTTCGTCGGTGCGGCTAGAATCGAGATCATCATCAAAAACATGTCGTGGTGATGATTGGTTAAAATCGGAATTGTAACATGGATCGGGCTCATGGGAATTTTGATGATCGAGAGTGTATGGCGGGGTAATACTTAGGTTTTCACTCAGTTAAAAATATCGTTGTTCCAGTCTTTTCGAACTGAGAAAGGGAAGAATGTGCGACTCAGTCGTCTTTTGGTAGGAAACAAGGATTTGTCGTTGTAGTGTAATTAAAATGCAATGCTTTAAAAGTAAATGACGGGTAATGAAAACTAAAACTAATTAAAATGGATATGGTGCAATATTAAAACTATTAAAAATAAATAAATTTAATGACAAAAGTTTAAGCTCGACAAAAAGTAAAATTGACAATGTAATAAAAATGTAAACTTGAAAATTAAAATTAAACTAAACAATTAAAATAACACTTAAAGAAAAATAGTGGGAAAAATAAATGCTTAAAAATAAAAAGAAAAGTAAACAAAACCTGAGTTGGACCCCGAAATATTGTCACTATTCGGAATTCACAACAAAGCTGCTGCTGTCCGGAATAACTTTCTCAAACAGCTTATCCGGAATAAATAACTTCCTCTTATCCGGAATGTTCACAAATACACTATCCGGAATAATCTCAGCAGCTTATCCGGAATAAACAATTGATTGCTTATCCGGAATAGTTTCTTCGAAGCTTTATCCGGAATACCCAATCTATGTCTTATCCGGGATACTGTTTTGATCGTTATCCGGAATAAATGTCGAACCCTTATCCGGAATCCCCTGCTTGTTGCTTATCCGGAATAACTGTCACTTTATCCGGAATAAACAATAGGAGGCTTATCCGGAATAAACAATTGGAACCTTTATCCGGAATAATGTTGTCTCGTGGCTTATCCGTGATATTTGTTTGAGCCTTTATCCGGAATCCACAAAGTCTGACTATCTGGAATATCACAAAGTCACCATATTCGGAATACCCATTACCCTTGCTTATCCAGAATGTTGTTTAAGCTTATATCCGGAATACCCAAAAAGTGGAGCTTATCCGGAATAAGGTTTGAACCCTTATCCGGAAAAAGAGGGTTTACTAGAAATCCGAATAACAGTTAAAATCAAATAAGCTATAAACTACAATTAAGCTAAACACAAATAAGCACTTAACTAAAACTTAATCAAAATCAATTTTAAGAAAAAGCTATTAAACCAAAATTTAAAAACATTTAAAAACACTAAATAATAAAATATTTAAAAACACTAAATAATAAAATATTTAAAAACAACTTTTTATAAAAATTAACTAATAAGCACTTGATTAAATTTAAAAAAAAACACAATAAGCTATAAATCAATAAGCTAACACAATGATAATCATAAAAACATAACAAGGAATCAAACAAGCATGACAATAAGGTAATAAGCACAAAGATTAAACAAAACAAGAAAGGTAGAATGAGAGATTAATAAAAACTTGATTAAAGAAAAGATTCAACAACAAAATTTAAAAAACTTACTTGGAATTAAAAAAATTAAAGTGCAAGACAAGTATTTAAATTGACAATTAATTAAAATGACATGAAAATAAGGTGGAAAGACTAATGTGTCAAATTAGCTAACAATTTGAAATGTGGTGAGATGGCGTCTATATATAGGGAGAAGGGTAGCATGTGTTGCTTCCTTCTTTCTTTCTTTCTTTCTTTCCGTCTTTTCGTCTTCTTAATTCTTCGACTTTTTCGACTTTGTCTCGGGATTACTTGAACTCGTCTTATAATTTCTTCATTTATTAGACTTGAGTTCCTCGGCTTTATTAAACTTCCGTCTTTAGACTTGTTCTTCGATAAATCTTCAGAATAGGCCTTGGGCATCCGTTCTTTTTGCACTCTTGATCTCTTGACTTCGTCTTTTGTCTTTTTTTTCTTCGATAAAAGCCCGTGATAGCCCGTGTTTTCCTCCCTTTTCAGATTTTGATCCTAAATCACAACAAAAACACAAACCACGCATAATTCCGACATTTACGACATAAAATACACTTTTTGGCTTGGTTATTATTGTAGTTAAGTGGTAAAAGGATGGATGTTTACACACCTATCAAATCCCCTACACTTTACCATTGCAATGTCCTCATGCAATGCGTTAATTACAAAGCAAGATCACACTTTCCATCACAATCAATCCACTTTGGCCTTTATTAAAGAGATAGAAAATAACAAAACAAGTAAATAAATCAGAGACTTACCTTAGGGTTTTGGAATATCATGAATGATTATCATCCTCAAGTTTCACGTTCCCCATACCAAGCTTAAAAACGAGATCATTGTTATTATAAGTTAGCAAGCTAACACAAACTCATGTGGGCCAATTATTTACTTAGACTCCCTTATTCCTAGGTGTATCTCTTATATTTTATTGTTGTCTTGAATGATCACGAGGATACATTGTTGACTTATTTCGATAGTTATTAAGGCTGAAAATAAAGTAGGACGATTCAATCAATAGTTAGCTAAAGGACAAAATCTTTTAAAACTGCTTCTCGGGACCTCATGAAGTTCATATCTTGGCATAACTTGCTTCACGATTTGAGACCTTTCTCGGACCAATATTTGGCAGCAACTTCATACTTCATATCTTTGAGAGACGTTCTTGAAATTATGGTCTTCTCTTCATAATAGGAATTTCTTCATTTGAAGTTTTGAGAGATTCTTCACACTTGGACCACGACTTCTTTATTTTTCTCCAATCTTTATTTTGGACTCTGATATACAACGATCCGCCTCCTTTTCGGACTTGGATCTATTTATCCTCATACCTTGTTAGGGTCTTTTTGGATAGACTTCTCCATGATCTTTAGGGGAGTAGTTGCTTTTCGTCGTGTGTCTCGATCCTTCATATTGATTCTTGATAAATGATTCTTCACATCACTTGGGATCTTTAGCAAATAAATGTAGCCCTCATGTCTTGCTAGGACCTTTTCGGACTCGCTAATCTTTGTATCCCGCTTCAATAAGTTATGCCTTGGCTATGAACTCTAATTAATACCGAGCAACTTTTAAACGATCTTGGGCTAGAAGCTAAGTAACTTTTCAAACCGTACAACCTTATTTATTGCAGATATATTTATTAACAAGCGATGGGAGAATAGGCTTATAATCAACTCACATAAATTCACGAAAGAATACCAAACTTATAACTGACTCTATCATCTCTCGTGCTCCACAGTTTAAAATCTCAAGGAATGAGACTCGTGGATGCTTAGCCAATTAAATCAAAGTTTTGGGTTTTCGAGTTGCCTATAGGATCTTGCATCTTCTTAGACTCTTTCAAGTTTAGAATTTGCGTTTTAAAGTTCCCTTGATAAACGACTCTCTAGGATCAATTATAGGAACATGCGAAAAGTTCTTGTTCTTAACCCGTGAGAGTTAAGACTTTCACGTTTTAAAGATCCCTATATAAAAGCCTAGCAAAACTTGACTTAAACACGTTAAGGATACTAGCTAGAGTAAACTTAGATAAGTAAACTCGGGTTGAGTCAAAATATTCACGACTTTGAAAAATTAAAACCACTTTATTAAAAATTTATTCTAGCAAAGAAAGTAAATAACTATAACAAAGGAAAAACTACAAGGCCAAAATAGATCAAAATTTTTGAAAAATGTCGAAAAATTAGATTTTTCGGTTAAAATAAGGACAAATACAAGGAAAAGCCCACTTAACTTCGATAGAAGTCCCCCTACACTTAATATAAACATTGTCCTTAATGATTAAGCATGTGGGAGTAAACTCCCCTACACTTAGGACATTGTGCACTTTGTTTAAATCTTGCTAAGGAAGAGACAACTAAAGTGATTCCTATTTTAATATTGAAGAATATAAAATAGAGAATCAAAAGAGTTTAGTATAGAACCGGGAAGACGGGTACACGGGATCACGTTTCGTCAAAAGTCATCAAGAATGGATTTTTGAAAGCTCGAATCCCTGCACATGATAAGAAAGAAAACAACAAACACATACTAGGGTATCCCCCTACACTTATTATAAAAATAAGAGAAAAAGGATACATAGTGCGGGTTGCCTCCCGAGAAGCGCTTGTTTTTGTTAACCGAGTCGTGAGCTTGACTCAACCTTGATTAGCATAGGAAGAAGCTTGAAAAACATCCACCAGGATCAAATACATGGTTTTCGTCCATCAAATAGCACAAGCTTAAGGCGAACAAGGCAAGCCAAAGAAGAGTAGGCAAGGTTCCCTTAAGAAGTTGTTGAGCACGGTGGAAGCAAGGGTGAAGTGCAAGCATATCTCCACAAGTTCCAAAGATTTTTCCTTTTATTTCATCAGATGGATACTGAGATGGCTTAAAAAGTGCAATGTCGGGGTCGAACACCTTTTCCTTTAGGGGAAATAACACTCAGGCTTAGTAGATCTTGAAGAAGATCCGATCATAAATCTCGCAATCTCATCCTCAGAAGGTGGATATAGAGGTGTCAAGACATAAGTGCTGTTGATATCGGTGTCGGCCGGCTTTTTCTCCTTTGAAGCGGGTTTCTTCATATACAAAGTAGGATAAAGACCATAATCATCAAAGTCTAAAGGAGGAGCATCACTCTCATTTGGGAAGTATGTGTTGAGAAAAGTAGCAAAGTCTTCCTCAAATGAGTAGTCTTCCAAAGTAGGATTAAGCATTGTTGGAGGAGGATCTTCATCATGTGAAGAATCACTCGAGAGAGTATCAGCCGCATCAAAATCATCATAAGTGGGCATGTCTGGATACTCAGAAGTAAAGTCATCATACTCATCTCCATTGGAACTAGAATCGTCATTATAAGCATCAAAGATCGGTGGAGAATCATAAATTGGTGGAGGATCGGAATTGGATAGAGAATCATCCACATCATCTTGGAACAGTGGATTATCATAACAAGAATCGAATAGAGGATTGTTGTAGACGACAAAATCATCAAGCACATTAATCATATTCGCTGATTCTCTTCCATTAGATTTGGTTGTGATCTTCCCCATTTTGAACACTTGTGCATCATGCCCGACCCTTAAAATTAACTCACCTTCGGTAACATCAACTAGAGATTTTCCGGTTCTTAAGAATGGCTGACCAAGTATTAAAGGAATACGAGGGTCCATTTCATAATCAACAACAACAAAGTCGACCGGAAAAGTAAAGGTGCCAACTTTAATAAACACGTCTTCAGCAATACCAACGGGGTAAGCAAGAGTACGATTTGCTAGCTCAAGAGTCATTTTCGTTGGTGTAAGGTCGGGTAATGATAACTTTTTCCAAACACTTAAAGGCATCATATTTATACTTGCCCCGAGATCGGCTAAGGCAGTAAATTCTTCGGTTTGGTGAAAAGTACATGGTAGCACAAAATGACCGGGGTCTCCAAGTTTCTCCGGAAGTTCTTTAAGAAGGACGGCAGAACAATTTTCATTCAATCGAGTATTAACAAACTCGGCCATCTTCTCCTTCTTGCTAAGAAATTCCTTAAACATCTTAGCAAATTTAGGCATTTGTGCTAGAGCTTCAACAAGGCTAAAGGTGATGGTCATTTCCGAAACTTTCTTCAAATAGTTTGACACTTGAATGTCATCCTTGGTTTGCAGTTTATCCTTGTCTAAGCGAGATGGATAAGGAATATTGGGTTTATAGGTGGGAGGTGTAGATGTAGCAGGTTGTTGTCCCATATATTTAGATGATATAGCACGAATTAAAGAAAGAAAATAAATGAAGAAGATGAATTCTAGAGAGAGAAAGTAGTGAGAGAAAGTAGAGAGAGAGAGAGAAGATTAACTTTGGGAATATTAGATTAGAAGTGAGAAAAAATGAACAACCAACCCTCCTAACATGCTAGGAGGGTAGTATATATAGTCCACCCACATGCGGGCTTTAATGGGCTATATATTGGGCCGGTCTTGTCTTTTGGACTTTAATTAGTTTAAATCCAAGCCCGTAAACCACGACTAATTAACTACCTATTACAACGTTCAAACTAATGTTACAATAATAACCTATGACCGAGCATTCTTGTTTGACTCAATATTTTGAGGCTAACAATCTCCCCCAGTGTGAGGTCATACCCTTTTGATATTTGAAGATCAATAGAGATTACGAATCTCGTCATAAATGAGTCTTGAACGTGTAACAGTAGTTTTGTTCCTTCATGTTGTGATCTTTGAGCCTTTGTCATTGTCTTTCGACTTAGTCTTTTATCTTGAGATCTTCAAATCATTCTTCACTTGTCTTTGCCATCTCGCGATCTTGTGTCTTCATCCACATGCTCACACTGTTAATTGTTGAATAACTCTTTGGGCATGAATATGTGGTTTTCAATCTTTGACTTTGCTGAGTACACCGTAACGCTACCTTCTCGAGACAAAACATAGACACGGACTGAATGGTTTTGACATTCGTCCTAAATCGGTAGCTTTTTACCTCCGGTCAGTGAAGACCGTTATACGATATCAAATAACGTACTTGTGATTAGGTAGATTCAATTAAGAATCTCCTTGACAGGGTTTCGCGGCTGTACTAGCCGTTCTCTTTACTCGACCGTCTCAAAGCAAGACTGCGAACATAAAGAGTGAATCAATTGGATAAATATCCGCTTGATTAAAGTCGTCAATTCAAATTCCTGGAACAAGTTTGATTCATTAAGAATCTTACCATTGTTGCTTTCCAGTTGACACAAGTTTGATTCATAAGAATCTCACAAGTCACCTACCGTAGCGCTGTTTGATGTTGACGCTAGAAGGATTTCCATTTGTCACTGTGAATATTGATGAATATCACTCTGAATGTTCTAGCAAGACCATAAAGATATTGCGTAGAAACCTGAAACGAGTTTGAATCAATTCAGAATCAAACCACTGTTGCTTTTCAGTTTTACATATGTTCAATTCTTAACGAATCTTGCATATGACCTACCGCAGTGCTGTTTGTCATTAACACTGGAAGGATTTCCACTCATCATTGTGAATACTAAGTAGTATCACTATGAGTGTTCTAGCAATATCACAAGGATATAGCGTAGGACTCTCTTGATCTTCATCTGTGTGTCCTAACGAGATTTGATTGATCTCTTGGCTCTAGACTCGATTTGTGCACTTGAGGCAGGAGCAGATGCCACCTATTCAATATCAACTATCTCGGAGTGAGAAAGTCAATAGAAGTCGTGTTGATCTTCGTGACAATAAAACAAACTTCTTTTGAGAGAAGCCTGAGTAGCTAGGAAAGGGTTGTGCTTCACATCACTGGGTCCATGATGAGTTGTCTTCATGATGTGTTGACCCGGTTTCTGCCTAAGTTGTATGGAGGGCTTCTTTCTTTACACCCTTTATCCTTACATTTCTTTTTCATTCTTCAACCCCTTCAATGCTTTCCAAGACATCATTTAGTAGCACCTTGTTGTGATTTTTCCAGTGCTATCATCAGTACTTAGTCGGCATTCAGCTTCGTTCACATTCTACTCCATCTTTCCTATGGACTTTTAGTAATCTATTGGATTGTCCCTGGGAAGATCCCTCCGGTTCTGGTTGGATCATAGGACTTAAACCTAACCACCCTTTTGACACCAATAACATCGTGAATTAAAGATGTTGTGGTTATTTTGTCGTCACCATAAAAACCACTTTAAATTTTAACAAAGTGTTTGAAAAACATTTAATACCTTGCTAGTTTTGTCGTTTCAGAAATGCTCCCCCTTTACATGTGCATCGATAATCGAAGGTGTTTTGCACATGTAGGTAAAAGTTAAAGTGCTTGAGTCTTATATAAGATCACATTTTAATCACATTTTCTCCCCCTATCTCTAATATATAAATTCTTTTGATACTAGAGATACCAAATTTGATTAAAATATATTTTGAAAAATAGTCTTGAAAGTCTTCGGGAGAAAGATGTGTCAAACTTAGCATGAATTTTGTAACGCTCCCCCTCAAAAATTGATCCAATGGAATTGTCATTACGAGGATTTGATCCACATTAAACTTTTGAGGATAGGAGTTGTTGAACACACAATTTTTTAAAGATTTTGAATATCATTGAGAAATTCTTGAAAAAATTGTGTTCAACGCTTTTTGAAAAATCAATTCTTTTTGACGAAAAGGTTTTTATAAAGCATAAACTTGAGTTCATAGACTTTGAATGTCTTGACGAATCCACTCAAGTGTAAGAAGATTTAACTTCTTTTGCTAAGGGTAAGGGCACAAAATCGTACACTCCCCCGTGAATATAGTTTCGGGTTGCAATCTGAAAGTGATTACAAGCCATTGTGTTGAGCTCAAAACGTTGAATGTTTTGTGACAAGCTCAACCCGAGATAGATTGCTCTACCCGTTGTTGGACATATTGTCCAAAATAGACAATTTCCTTTTGAACAGATAGAAATGACATGTTTTGAAAAATATTTACAACTTTCATTCGAGCTTTATGTACACACCCGTTTCGTTATTGAGCGACATTTCTAGGTACGTCCATATTATCGATACTAAAAGACATGTCGAGAAGAATATTATTGGATTATCAAAGATTTTTTAATTTTGTATTTTGCATTTTCATTAATATTTACAGGTAGATGTTTGATAGATGATTCAAGCAGGCTTCTTTGCCAGAATCTCCAGTTCTGCTGGAGTCAAACATCTCATACCAATTTGCCTAACAAGATACACAAATCTCTCTTTCGAAAGAGCTTTTGTAAACAAGTCAGCTAATTGGTAACCCGTTCCAACAAAGTATAGTTCAACGATACCTCTTTCAACTTGTTCCTTTATGAAGTGGTATCTGACATCAATGTGTTTCGTGCGGGAATGCTGTACCGGATTGCAAAAGATGGCTATGGCGGACTTTGAGTCACAATACATAGGTAGTTTATGAAAGTGGAAGCCATAATCCGTGAGTTGTGTTCGCATCCAAAGAACTTGAGCACAACACGCAGATAGAGACACATACTCCGCTTCGGCTGATGAAAGTGACGTGCAATCCTGCTTCTTGGAAGACCATCCCACAAGCTTATCTTGTCCTAGAAATTGTGCACCACCAGAAGTACTTTTACGTGTATCAAGACATCCTGCATGATCAGAATCTGAATAGGCTGTTAGAAAGAAACCGCTTTCCCCTGGATACCAGAGTCCCATGTGAATGGTATTCTTAAGGTACCGAAAGATCTGTTTAACCTCCTTGAGGTGCTTTTCAGTGGGTCGTGCTTGATATCGTGCACAATAGCATGTAGCATGATGAATATCAGGTCTGCTTGCTGTCAAGTACATGAGGGACCTGATCATGGAACGATATCTCGTTTGATCTATTGGTAATCCCTCTAAATCAGCATCTAGGGATGTGGTTGATAATGGTGTCCCAACGGGGTCACATGATGTCATACCATGCCTTATGATTATCTCTTGACAATACTTAGCTTGGTTAATGAAGATACCACTTGGGGATTGGTGAACTTGAATTCCGAGAAAGAATTTTAGTTCGCCCATCATAGACATTTCAAATCTGCTGTGCATTACTTTTTCAAACCATTTTGAAAGTTTTGGGTTTGTAGACCCGAAAATAATGTCATCAACATAAATCTGTACAAGCAAAATTTCATCCCCATATTTATAAGTGAACAAAGTTAAATCAATGGAACCTTTTGAGAAACCTTTGGAGACCAGAAATTTCGAGAGCTCGTCGTACCACACCCTTGGAGCTTGCTTGAGTCCATATAGTGCTTTGTGGAGACGATACACCTTGTCAGGATAATGAGGATTGACGAATCCTTCTGGCTGCGTGACATAGACTTCTTCCTTCAAAGGACCGTTAAGAAATGCCGTCTTTACGTCCATTTGGTAGACAATGAATCCCTTATGTGCAGCATAAGCAAGAAAAATCCTGACCGCTTCCATTTGAGCGACTGGTGCAAATGATTCTTCAAAACCAATACCCTCTTTCTGTCCATACCCTTTAGCCACTAGCCTAGATTTATTCTTGATGATCGTGTTCTCTTCATCCATCTTGTTTTTCCAGATCCATCGAAGATTTAATGGTGTTACATCGTATGGTCTGTCAACAAGTTCCCAGACTTTAAGTCTTTCAAATTGTTGAAGTTCATATGTCATCGGTTCAATCCAAGCGTGATCAGCCATGGCTTCTTTGATGTTTTTCGGTTCAGCTGAACTCACGACGAGTGCGAACATACAAACATCGGCATCGGTGTGAAGCTGTCGTCTTGTACGAACGGGCTGTGAAGGGTTTCCAATTACATGAACCAAAGGGTGGTCTCGGGTCCAATGATGTGTTGAAGGATGTCGTTGGTAGAATGTATGCATATTTGACGGATCAACATGGCGAGTAGAAGACTCTCCAATTTCGTGTACCGGTGTACCGAATGGGTTGATAAGTTCGTCTTCGTCGGATAATGCATTGTCTGCTTGATTTGTGTTCTCTGGAGCAATGAAAGTAGTTGTGGATGTTGTAAGATCGATAGTTGAAGTGATATTCTGAGGAGGTAAATCTGCAGCAACTCGTGTTGAAGTAGATGAAGTTGTATCCGGTTGTTGACGATGATCGGTATCATCATTCTTATCATGAGTGACAGCGGAAGACTTCGATACAACTTGTTTCTCCCCCGTGAAATATTCATCATACATTGGTCCATATAACATTTCCAACTCTTCAATTGTCGTGTCAACTGTCATATCAGCTCTAGGAACATTTTCTTGAACCAACGTTGAACTTGACGGTTCATTGCTATGGTCTTGAGTTCCGAATTCCGTGCGGTTGTGAAAGGAAGTCGTTTGTCGTTGTGGATCGGGACTTAAACTGTTTTGTTCAAGTGCCATTTCTTGTAATTCATCAAATCGAATGTGAATGGTCTCGACAATCAATTTTGTTCTCTTGTTGTATACTCTATATCCCTTAGACTGAGTTTCATATCCCACAAGAATACATGCATCACCTTTCTCTCTCAGCTTATCCAAGTTTTCACCATCTCGAATAATGTAACAAGTACATCCAAAAACATGAAGGTGTTTGAGTGAAGGTTTTCGATCATGAATTATGTGATATGGTGTCTTTTCATGTCTTGGGATAATTAAGGAACAGTTTTGTGTGTAGCATGCGGTTGACACGGCTTCGGCCCAAAAGTATAGTGGGAGTTTTGAAGTGGATAATAATGTTCGAGCAGCCTCAACTAAAGTACGGTTTCGTCTTTCAACAACGCCGTTTTGTTCGGGTGTTCGAGCAATAGATGTTTCATGTTCAATTCCTTCAGCTTCAAAATAGTTTCTCAGTTTTGAATTCAAAAATGCTGTACCTCTGTCAGTACGAACCACTTTGACTTGAGCTTGAAGACCACGTTGTATCAGTTTAAGAAAGCTGATGAAAACTTCGGGTGTTTCATTCTTGGACCTCAAGAAGTGAGTCCATGTGTACCTTGAGTAATCATCGACAATTACCAGTATATATTTCTTTCCATTGATACTATGAACACGCATGGGACCACACAGATCCATGTGAAGAAGATCTAACCGTCCTTTGGAGCTTGGTGTGGTCTTTGTTTTGAAGCTACTTCGTTTAGCTTTACAAAGTTCACAAGAGGAACAAAGATGATCTTTGATGAATTTCAAACTTGGAAGGCCTCTCACAATATCTTTCTTGAAAAGCAGGTTGATGGTATCAAAGTTGAGATGAGAAAGACGTTGATGCCATAACCATGCCTGAGTCGATGAAGCTTTAGCCATGAAGCAAATTGGAGTTGATGAAGTTGTGTCTTGAAGTGAAATTGTGTAAAGATCAGTACCCCTTGTACCGGTAAGTAAGTCATTCCCATCATAATCACGAACAAAACATGTCTTCTTTCTGAAAGCAACCTCCAAATCCGCATCACAGAATTGACCAACCGAGAAAAGATTGTGATTGAGCCCTTCGACGTAGTATACCCTTTTGATCGTGATATTCCCCTGAACCAAATCTCCATATCCTAGGATCGGTGCAAATTGATCATTTCCGAATCGGACCATACCCATGAACTTCTCCACGAAGTTAATTAGAAGCTTGAGATTCCCCGTCATGTGCTTCGTGCATCCGGAGTCCAGTATGAAGAGAATTATTTGTATCACCTACAGAAGAGTTAGAACACGATGGAGCATTTGCTAAATTGGATACCACAGTAGTTGTGATAGTAGAATCATTAGTGTCCTTATCAACATTTAAAGGCAAACTAACACTCGTTTTCACATTTTCTGTCCTAGCTTTCGGCATCCATTTATATCCTGGAGGACATTGATTAGCAAACCACCATTTCCAAGACTTGCTAGCAGACTCATATAATTCCTTATTTTGCTTCTAGGGTTCTTAGTGGTGGAGTCTGATGCATTACTTTTCTTAGTGGGGGTTGCACCAAAATGGTTCACTTTGCGTTTTGGTTTACTAGCTGTAATAGGCATTGCAACTTGCTTCTTAGTTCTAGCATCTACGCCTTTGACTTTATTCATAGCACATATAGAATGATTAGCATTAGAACACTTTCCACATTTAACACAAACAAATTTCACATTCATAGCATTCGAATCATTCACAGCAATCAAATCGTCATTACATGCGATTACAGACTTTTTATTCTTAAAAACATTTAAATTCCTAGGGTGTTCTTCTACTTCCTTCATCTTCCCTTGATTCTTGTGTTTCCAGACCTTATCATTCACTTGAGTGCGCTTAAGCTGAGGCCGGCTAACACTAGTAGTGGAAACTATTCCTTTAGTAGAATACACACGAATATTAGTGTTTCTAGAAGTCTGAGGTGAGTGAGTATCTTTGTTTGTGGGCTTAGTGGGCATTCTATACATCCCTGGTTTAATCACATTATTGTGCTTAACGCTTGGTGCTATAGTATTCCTTATGGGTTGATTTTGTGGTAACCTTTCCTTTCCGTCCATCTTGGGGGCAAACACAGGTTTTGCAAACGAGGAATTTGATAAAGCAGATGGTTTTCCCAAGATAGAGGATCTATTCACTTTAGAAGCATTGGGTGGTCTAACAACAGGTTTCTTAATGCTAGGTTCCACGACTTTCCCACCCATTTTAGCAACGAGTTTCTACAACTCTGCTATCGCTCTGTCCGTGTCTTGTAACTGAGCATTCAACCCTTTAATTTCCAAATTCTGTTCATTCATTTCTCGAAACGTTTGGGAAAGTTTTTCTTGCAATTTATTATCATGTGGAAAACTACCAATGTCTTTTTGCAAACCAAGTTCAAGAGAATGACAATGTTTTTGAAGGAAATCAGTTTTGTGTTGAAGTAACTCAAAAGCCTTTTTATCAACATTTTCTTTATGTTTCGAAAGCTCAATATTAAGACGCTCACATTCTTTGAGCTTATCAAGATATTTGCATGCAACATCAGAATGTTCATCAATATCAACACAAGATGTAAAATAAGCACACATAACATCGTTAGAAACACATTCTTGCAATAGTAAATCATATTCATCTGAAAAATCAGACTTCTCCATTTGAAGATCTTCAATGTGTTTCTCAAGAGATTCAACATATTTTAAGTCATCATACATTTCAGTCCGAATGAACTCCTCAAGTTGAAGAACAGTTTCTTTAATCAACGCCGTGTTAGGAATTAAGAGTTCTTTCACAAGCAAGGTAATATCTTGAGGAATCGGACGTGTCCACTCAGCATTTTCACGTTTTGCCCAGTCTCTTTCAACAATAGATTTAACCTTGTCTATGTGGTGTTTAAGAATGCCTAATGTTTTCCTACTCTTGCTTTTAGATTCATCTAGAGGGAGGTAGTTTGTGTATTTGTAAACATTAGATTTCTTAGGGGCAAATGCTTTCTTCCTTTGAATTCTCTTTTGTTTGCATTCTAAAAACACTTCCTCACGGGTTTTCTGAGTTTGTTTGTTGAAAAGACCATAAAGACTATTCTCATAAGCATAATTATATGGTTTAACAAACTCTTTATTGACAAGAGGTTGACTATCATCATCCCAAAGGGCAGTCTCTTCACTATCGACACTTACAGGCATGCAATCAAGATCGGTCCTTCCAGTCTCATCAAGATAAAGACACGGGTTCGCAGCTTGGGCTTTGGCAAGGTACTCAGGACTTGCAAAGCTAGCTTGACCCTTAAACATCGATGGAGGTGCTAGCATTCTTACGGATTGAATAAAATCATGCGTTTTATAAACAACTTTCTTCAAAAATTCGACTTGTTCTTCTAGTTTCATTACTTTTTTGGTTTCTTTATCATATCTACTTTTGAAGTCTTGTTTTAACGCATCTACCTATTGTTTCTAATCCTCAAGATATTTAGCAGAATCGGTAGTGGTCATAGAGAGCCTTTGTTCAAGTTCATTAACTTTGGTATTTGCAAGGTACATTTTTTGACGTTCATCCATTAAGAAAACATTATATTGACGCTTCTCTTTGGCTAATAACTCAAGAGTTGTATAATATTTGTTTTCAAAATCGTCCTTTTGACTTTTTAACGCACTTCACTTGTACCCCTCAAGCTCTTTGGTTTTCTGAAGGAGCTCATCTCTATAGCTTTCAGTCATCTCAATAGATTTGATAAGAGCAGCTTTGCATTCTTCAAAATTTTGAGTGAGCGTAGCGTTTGCCTTCTTTAATTGCTTTTGACTCTTTTTATTTTCAGTGACATCTTTTTGTAAAGTAGCAATTAGATTAGCAAGCGCAATACGTTCCTCTTCATCATATTCATTTGCATGTTGATCATCCTCATACTCATTATTGCACATGTCTGATGAATCGGGTGTGGTATTGCTATCAACCGTTTCCATCATATAAGTGTCATTAATGGAATTGGGTAGATCACTATGCTCAGGAATATCACCAAACACATTATATTCATCAGTAGTGTGTACCTTATCGATTGGCTCAGTGTCAAAGATAGGACCATTGTCATCTTCAGTAACTTTGAGAACTTCTTCAACCTTTGCCATGTACGAGTAATGTGCATCGAGTTCTTGATCAGAATCTTCATCATCAGTGTCATCAAGCATAGCTCCTTCCTCAGCTGACAATTTAACCCCTGCTTCCATCTTCTTGCATAACAACATCTTTTCCTTGTGATAGCTGGAGTCTCTAACCCTTTTTGGCTTCCTGCATTCCTTTTCCATATGCCCATAACCTTGGCAATTAAAACATTGAATCCCACTCTGCTGAACCACTTGACTTCCAACAGTGTCCCTATTCCTAGTAGCAGCAGCAATCCTCTGAGTATCATACTTGGCAGTTTGTTGATCATACCTTGCAGAACCCTCAACATGCGTTGGATTATGTCGATCATACCTAGAAGGACTTTCACCACGTCGACGTGTGTCATACCTTGGAGGACTCTCAACATATCGTTTCTTTGTGTTAGATGATGTACGAAGATTGTTGTTGGTGGGTTTGTAGATTTTCTTGTAAGTCTTCATTATGAAAGCAATTTGTTGTTTCATCTCTTGGTTCTTTTGAGCTTGGTCTTCATCACTATCTTCTTCAGATGATGATTCAGATGGTGGTGATGGTGCTCTTGGCACTTTACCTTGAGATCTTGTGGATGATGAAGACTTAGATGATGTGGAATATCGTGGTGAAGATGATGTAGTGGAATATGGCTTAGGAGCACGAGAGGGATGATCTTGAACATGTTGAGTGGATTAGCCGTCTTTGCAACACGTTTAGCTCGAATCTCATTTGCTTCATTCTGAAATTGCTTCAAGATGTCAAAAAGTCGATGATATGAGACCTCGTCTAACTTTTCTTGTTGTTTCACCAAAGTGAGAATCGTGTCCACACGGGTTGAAGTTGTTGAAGAAATTGAACATTGACTTGCATGGTGGAGACTTGCAGGTTATTTCTTATCATGTCATTCATCATTTTATAAAACCTAGAGTAGTATGAATCAATTGATTCTCCATCCCTTGAAGTAAACTTGCCAAAATTCCAAAACAAGTTTGTTTTGACATCTTGTTTGTTGAGTGATTCTCCTTGTTGCAAGCGTTCAATAGCAGTCCATATTTCATGTGCTGTCGGGCATGCATCAACTGTGGAGTAAATATCATCTCCAATCCCACTTAAAACCATATAGATGGCTTCCTTCTCTGCATCATGCCAAGCATAATTTTTAGGTGTGAGATCGGCTCTTGTTTCATCACGTTCACTTGCAGGTATTGGATCAGTAGTATCTGTGGCTGCTCTTGGATGAATTAAGATATTCTTAAATATATATTCTCCATGAGTAATACATTTCCTCAAGGCATCACCATTAGGTCTTGTATCAAGGTACCGTATGAACCGTGATTGCCATTGAGCATATCGACCAGACACAAGCATTGGTGGTCTTTCTTTGTTACCTGCCACCATTATGTTGTTGTTCGTCACACGATATTCGACAGTAGAATCCATCTCAATATTCTTTGAAATGATGAAGTGAATATGGATCTTAAGTAGATTTGTTGTGATTGTTGTTGTGGTTAAAATTCCGAAAATTGCAATTTTTCTTCAGTCCGACAATAAATTCCCCAGTCCGACAAAACGGTAGACCAAAAAATTTTGTAATCGCCAAATTTTGAAATCGAGCTAGAAATGTCCTAAAACTAGTATGGAAAAAATTTGAATTTACTTGACGGAAAAATTTAGCTTTTTTTTTAATCTTCGTGTAAACGATATTCCGAAACTAGTCTAGATGGTGGCTAAGTCTAAAAAAAAACTCGAACAAAATTTGGCTAAACAGATCTCAATATCCCATCGCAATGTTGTCCCACCGCAATGTTGTCCCATCGCAATGTTGTCGCAATGTCTATCGCAATATCCTATCGCAATGACCCCTGTCGCAATGACCCTTGTCGCAATGAACCCTGTCGCAATGACCCTGTCGCAATAACCCCTGTCGCAATCTATCTCAATCGCAATAATGAATCGCAATCTCAATCAGAATATCCAATCGCAATCTCAGTCGTAATCTCCAATCGCAATCTTCAATCGCAATAACAGCCAATCGCAATCTGAATCGCAATGTCGATCGCAATGATAAACCCTAGCGTATTGCGATGGAATGCAAGGTTTTCAGTCGCAATAAGGGTAATTTTCCGAAACTTTAGGTAAAAAATGAGATTTTTCGCCATGAAAAAATGTGATTTACCCAAACCAAATCAACCAAATCCCTACCACAACTATGTAGGAGATGTGTATCAAGATTTAGAGCACAGAAAACACACAAAAACTAAATTCGTGAGATGAGAAAGAGATTAAATCTTACGAATCAAATAACAACACAACCAATCACAAATCTACCCCATGGCGATTGATACCAATTGTTTTCCCATATATTTAGATGATATAGCACGAATTAAAGAAATAAAATAGATGAAGAAGATGAATTCTAGAGTGAGAAAGTAGTGAGAGAAAGTAGAGAGAAAGAGAGAAGATTAACTTTGGGAATATTAGATTAGAAGTGAGAAAAAATGAACAACCAACCCTCCTAACATGCTAGGAGGGTAGTTTATATAGTCCACCCACATGCGGGCTTTAATGGGCTATATATTGGGCCGGGCTTGTCTTTTGGACTTTAATTAGTTTAAATCCAAGCCCGTAAACCACGACTAATTAACTACCTATTACAACGTTCTAACTAATGTTACAATAATAACCTATGACCGAGCATTCTTGTTTGACTCAATATTTTGAGGCTAACACAGGTAAAGGTTGAGATGTTGAGGGTTTAGAGGTGGAAGGTGGGGTTGATGAAGGGTTCTTCTTGGGTACCTCTTTATGACGAGGCGGAGACGGTAATGGTGAACTAATACTGGGCGTGGGAGTAGGAGGGATAAATGGTGGTGGAGGAGGTGTAGGTGGAGTAACTGGGGGAGGGATAGATGGTCCTACTAAGGTTGCTCCACTGCATGTAGTAATAGCACTCACATTCGCTCTTGGGTTGGTGACGTTGTTTGAAGGTAGAGAGCCCGAAGTAGAGGGTTGAGTGGTTGGTAAGAAACTAGCCAGCATATTCTTCAAATCATTTGTTTGAGTGCTAAAGGAGGTTTGAATATCATTTCAAAGCTCGGATCTAATGTCATTACCTTGCTTAGTGATATCCCCTTTCAAATTGATAATTTGGCTTTGCAGATTCTTAATTTGCTCTCCTTGGGTTCTCATTGAAGCTTCAACATCTTGATTAATGGGTGGGGCTTGTTGAGCGGGTGGGTGATAAGGATTAGAAGCTCTAGGTGGGATTTGGTTGCTTCTATTATAGTTGTTGTTGGGATTTTGGTTATGAGGAGAAAAACCGGGTGAAAGATAGTTGTTAGAACGGTAAATTAGCAAATTCCGATCACCTTGAGGTCGGGCTTGGTAATTTTCCGGTGAATAGTTACCATAAGCCGCATACACGTTTTCCAGATTGCCTTGAGTAGAAGGAAAATCAGTGTATGAATGAGGACCACCGCAAGTCTCACAAGAGATTGCTACAGCTTTAACTTGTTGTTGTTGGTTTGTAGCGATGAGCAAAATATTTTTGTTCATTTCGGCCATCATGCGGGTGAATTCGGTCATGTCGGGGTTTGCTGAAGTAGAAGAAACATTGACTCTCGGGTTGTTCCTTGAAGATGCGGAGGAATCCCAATTTTTGTGATGAGTAGTCATGTTCTCAATAAGCTCTCTACACTCCTCGGGTCTTCTTTTCATAAATGTGCCACCGGCGGCTGCATTAATAGTATCACGATCACGAAAAGTTAAACCATTGTAGAAAGTATCAATCAACGTAACGGGGAGCATGTTGTGGTTTGGACATCGATCGATCAAAACATTATATCTTTCCCAAGCATCAAAGAGAGATTCATCGGGTCCTTGCATGAAACCGCTGATTTGATTTCGAAGGCTCCTGACCATGGATGGTGGAAAGTAGCGCGACAAAAATCGTTGAGTCATGACGTCCCAAGTATGAATGGAATTCTTCGGGAGACGATCAAACCATTTTTCGGCGTGGTGGGATAAAGTATGTGGAAAGAGCTGTAGGCGAAGGACATCCATAGTAACACCGGGCAACTTCATGCTTTGAGTAATAGTAATGAATTTGTCGAGGTGCTTGTTGGCATCATCATCAGGCAATCCGCGAAATGGATTAGTTTGCACTTGTTGGATCATGTGATGCTTCAACGAAAACTCCGGAGCCGTGATTTGCATCGGCGCAATCGGTCCTCCTCGTCCTTACCTGGTTGGTTGACAAAGCTCCTCCATTATCCGAAGGTCGGGTGGGGGAACATTGTTGTTTTTATTGTTGAGGTGCGGTGAGTTATTGTTGTTGTTCACACCTGCCATAGCTAAATCTTCACGAGTCTCGGGCTCTGGATAAGTTGAAGATCTAGTACGCATACACCTGCAAAAGCAAAAGAAAAAGATACCAAAGCGATAGACAATATATATACGCTATAAAAATAAAAATAAAATCTTTTTGGATTTTTGAAAATTTATAATTTTTATGGATTTTTGGAAATTTTTAAGCAAGCAATATAACGTTCACGAGTGAACGGATCCCAAAATTCAACGCGTCTCTCACAGAAAACCGTTAATCTTTACGAAAAGAGCCGGCAGCGGCGCCATTTAATAACTAGGTTTTCACTCAGTTAAAAATATCGTTGTTCCAGTCTTTTCGAATTGAGAAAGGAAAGAATGTGCGACTCAGTCGTCTTTTGGTGGGAAACAAGGATTTGTCGTTGTAGTGTAATTAAAATGCAATGCTTTAAAAGTAAATGACGGGTAATGAAAACTAAAACTAATTAAAATGGATATGGTGCAATATTAAAACTTTTAAAAATAAATAAATTTAATGACAAAAGTTTAAGCTCGACAAAAAGTAAAATTGACAATGTAATAAAAATGTAAACGTGAAAACTAAAATTAAACTAAGAAATTAAAATAACACTTAAAGAAAAATAGCGGGAAAAATAAATGCTTAAAAATAAAAAGAAAAGTAAACAATACCTGAGTTGGACCCCGAAATACTGTCACTATTCGGAATTCACAACAAAGTTGCTGCTGTCCGGAATAACTTTCTCAAACAGCTTATCCAGAATAAATAACTTCCTCTTATCCGGAATGTTCACAACTACACTATCCGGAATAATCTCAGCAGCTTATCCGGAATAAAAAATTGATTGCTTATCCGGAATAGTTTCTTCGAAGCTTTATCCGGAATACCCAATCTATGTCTTATCCGGGATACTGTTTTGATCGTTATCCGGAATAAATGTCGAACCCTTATCCAGAATCCCCTGCTTGTTGCTTATCCGGAATAACTGTCACTTTATCCGGAATAAACAATAGGAGGGTTATCCGGAATAAACAATTGGAACCTTTATCCGGAATAATGTTGTCTCGTGGCTTATCTGGGATATTTGTTTGAGCCTTTATCTGGAATCCACAAAGTCTGACTATCCGGAATATCACAAAGTCACCATATTCGGAATACCCATTACCCTTGCTTATCCGAAATGTTGTTTAAGCTTATATCCGGAATACCCAAAAAGTGGAGCTTATCCGGAATAAGGTTTGAACCCTTATACGGAAAAAGAGGGTTTACCAGAAATCCGAATAACAGTTAAAATCAAATAAGCTATAAACTACAATTAAGCTAAACACAAATAAGCACTTAACTAAAACTTAATCAAATTCAATTTTAAGAAAAAGCTATTAAACCAAAATTTAAAAACATTTAAAAACACTAAATAATAAAAATATTTAAAAACAACTTTTTATAAAAATTAACTAATAAGCACTTGATTAAATTTAAGAAAAACACAATAAGCTATAAATCAATAAGCTAACACAATGATAATCATAAAAACATAACAAGTAATAAAACAAGCATGACAATAAGGTAATAAGCACAAAGATTAAACAAAACAAGAAAGGTAGAATGAGAGATTAATAAAAAATTGATTAAAGAAAAGATTCAACAACAAAATTAAAAACACTTACATGGAATTAAAGAAATTAAAGTGCAAGACAAGTATTTAAATTGACAATTAATTAAAATGACATGAAAATAAGGTGGAAAGACTAATGTGTCAAATTAGCTAACAACTTGAAATGTGGTGAGATGGCGTCTATATATAGGGAGAAGGGTAGCATGTGTTGCTTCCTTCTTTCTTTCTTTCTTTGTTTCCGTCTTTTCGTCTTCTTAATTCTTCGACTTTTTCGACTTTGTCTCGGGATTACTTGAACTCGTCTTATAATTTCTGAATTTATTAGACTTGAGTTCCTCGGCTTTATTAAACTTCCGTCTTTAGACTTGTTCTTCGATAAATCTTCAGAATAGGCCTCGGACTTTCGTTCTGTTTACACTCTTGATCTCTTGACTTCGTCTTTTGTCTTTTTTTCTTCGATAAAAGCCCGTGATAGCCCGTGTTTTCCTCCCTTTTCAGATTTTGATCCTAAATCACAACAAAAACACAAACCACGCATAATTCCGACATTTACGACATAAAATACACGTTTTGGCTTGGTTATTATTGTAGTTAAGTGGTAAAAGGATGTGTGTTTACACACCTATCACGGGGCCTCAAAATTATCAAAAACGGAATTATCGAATGAATTGGGTTCATCATAATCCAATAGTTTCCAAGAAAAAGTATCGTGAGGCCCCCCACAATTGTCGCAACACGGATTTTGAGAAAAATCTGGTTCTTCGTATGGATAACCACCCCCATTGTCGTAATTGTAACCCATGTCGTGTGATTTGTCAAAACCGGAAAATTGATTGTCGAAATACGTATTATGGTTTATCAGTTGACAATCGTACCCATAGTGAGGTTTATCTCCATAATACTCACATGACGGTGAGTATTGCGAAGATTGGTCAACGAAATTTGGATTTGGCTCGTGATTGTGGCCATTTAGGTATTGAATTAGACACTCAACGTGCCAATTGGAAGGGCTTCCATAATATCGGCAATGGATAAGACGTTCTTCGTTAGAGTACAAACAATTGTTCGGATTACACGGTGGACATGCCCTAAATATTGCATAGTTGACATAATCTCCGCACCTTTCGCATACACACCATGGACAAGTCACGGAACCAAAATTTCGTCTCCCACAACCTTGGCAATGAAATCCATGTAGAATTAAAATTTAGAGGGGTTGAGAAAAAGAATTATGAAAATAGAGGGAAAAATCGAAGAATCTTTTTGTGTTTTTGGTTTTTTAATTTTTTTTGGAATTTTGGTGTATCACGTAGAAATTAATCTACAAAAACTATCCACTAATCAAAGGTCTCGATTAATGAATCCAAGAAGAATGAAGGTAATTACCTGAAGTAAAAACCCTCGTCGACTTTGAAACGTTGGCGGAACGCCAAAACGTTTCGAGGTTCAATAATTAAAACTCACAAAAATAGATTAATAATACTTGAGTGGCAAACCCTTAATCAATCGTTACTAAAACGATACGCACAAGTAAGCGGAGAAACGAGGCGACACAAAGCACTTAAGAGCCTTTTTAATTAGGGTGTATTTTATAACACCCGCCTTATACCCATCTTATAGTTTGTATCAATTGAGATCGAATCTTTCAAGAGTATTTATCTATTTTGCCCTTTGATTTTTTTGTTTGAATTCGATACAACAATAGTTTAACACCCCCAAATTTACACGCAGCGGAATACATCTTTGGGTGCTAAACAATGATACAACAACACATAATTTATAAAGAACGACTCGAAAAGAGACGTTTTAGATTTATCGTTCCCAAAACATTCATCAGAGTAGCGTAGTCCCAAGTAATCGTTACCAAAAGATAAGTTAAAACAACATATTAGTTTGTTTTAATAATGGAACGATAAATAAATCAAAGAGTTTGAACAACATAGCAGTGCACAACTTCATTCTCGTGACCCCCAAGCTTCCACTTCCTGATTACCTGAAATACATGTGAGTAAAACAATCAGCAAAAATGCCGAGTGAATCTATAGGTTTATGTAATCAATTTGAACACAAGCAAAGATTATAAGTTTGTGGCATGCTTATAAGCATCAAATAATAATTTGCATCAACAATGATAATTTTATATAGCATAAATTGCAATAAGCTCATGGAACCGAGCCCTTAAACACTCCTTTTAGAGGTCTGATAAGACAGGAGATTTATTAATTGTCGGTTACCTCTAGATTTTTGGTACATTGCCGTATACCTGACTTCTCAATACAATATGTCCAAACAGTGTGGAGGTCGGGCCTAAGCTTCTGTGACAAGTCCACACAAACTGAACCGGGGCGGCTTCCCCAATAAATCTATTAATTGTACTAGCGTCTAGCCCATCATAAGCTAGTTAACGGTCCATAATTGAGGCTTTAACAAAGGCAATCACTTAAAGCAATTTAAAGGCAACCACGGGTCCATTCATAGAGGGACAAAGCATACAATAAAAATCTTGTGTTCTAAGTTTATAAAACATGTATTCCCCCTCGCGGGTTTAAAATCATTTAATAACTAGTATAAAGCGAGGCTATAGACTTACCTTAGATGATACACGAAGCTAGTAGTAGTAGTGATCGCCGAAGTGAAGATGCCTCCCAAATATACACGTCAAAAGCCGCCACCTAACAAATAAGGTGCGCGCTTAACAACATACTCAAGTATCCCAAAACATACTTAGTATAATAAAACCAACGATTCAAAATAATATGTACATAGACATGACCAACCAATGCAAGTGAATCCCTTCTAAATCCCACAACACATACTAGCTTTCCAAAACTAGTACCTTCGATGTTGATCCATCTCAAGATGCCAAATCATCACGGTTCAAGTACCCTACATGGGTCTCCAATCTCAAAATATATACTCACACACAATACTTATATCCTTCTAGAACTTTTAGAAACTAATAGATTAGCCTCTCGCCTCAAACTATGACGCGAGGTTAAGTACCTCTCAATAATACTCAGCCGGTACTTACCAAAAGTACCCACTGTTTTCCCATACCTACACATCTCCGTTTTCGACGAAACTTGGTGACAAACTCACTCAATATCTGTAGAAGACTCAGTTTAAATTTCATCAAATGATTCACATTTTTGACCCACCTGCTCGACACATCTTTCGACCTTAAAAACCATACTGTTTTACACACTTGACTCGTAAAACAATTTTGATCTTGTTAAACATTCCCATTTACAATATCGCCACTTGACTTTGAAAATAGACTCAAAATGCTAAGTTTAGGGCCTGAGAACAGACCTTGACCATTTTTGAAACTCAAGTTATAGTCCCCGAGATTTGACCCAATATTGACAACAATTTCGGATTGCGTAGATACTCGCCTCCCGGTACACGAATATTCAAACCTATGTAACTTTTGGCTCGTTTGGAGTTAAAAGCTCTATCTTATACCGAAACGATCGTCTCGACGACCACGACAACTATATCCAATAATATAAACCTTATCTCAGACCTAAAACCACGGAAATAGGCTTAGACCTACTGGTCTAAAATGACCACTTCAAAACTATACCAAATCCTATTTTGACCCATTTCCAACTTCACCAACACCTCAAATAACCCATATTCATCATCCGTAACAATCCCTAAACTCCTAATCACTTGCATAATCAATATGAAATTACCAAAAATTATAAACAAATGCATGCACTCAAAGGAAAATGATTAAAATAGTAATAACAACAACAATGGAACCTTACAATGATCAAATAGATCAAAACACCAAGAACACCCAAACCCCCCACAAATTTCGTGGGTTTAGGGGCTGAAATCACCAAGAATAAAATTGTTCCAAGCTCCATTATTTCAATAGTGTGTTCCTAAACACAATCAAACACAAACCCATAGAACTAATTAGATCAAAACATAGTTTTTATCAAAATATGTCAAAAATTAAATCTTGAAAAAATGTTGTTGCATGTTGTAAATTTGTGGTGGGATTTACTTATCTTGATGATACAAACATTGGTCTTTGATTAGATTTTCCAAAAATCAAGTTTTGGTAGTGATTCGGTGGTGGCCATGGTTGGCCGTGGGTTTAAGAGAGAAAGGAGGGGAGGAGAGAAAATTTTTGATGTTAAAAATGAAGTGTGTGTTTGTGTTAGTTGTTTTTGTATAAAGGTGGGAGGACCTATGGTGCAATTATGGCTTTCTTTTGGCCCTTTTAGCAAAGATAGTTTTAAAGAGCGGGAATGATACCTAGTCGGCTTTATAAATTTACGAGACTCGGGGTTTCGTCCCGGATTCATAAAAATTTAAGTCTCGTTCAATAAAATACCTTTTCAAAGATTTAAACGCACACGAAAAGCAATAGTAAGGTTCCGACTCAACTTAATACGTAATGAAACAAAAATTCCAAAAATCTCCAATATCGAGATAGTCGATACTAAAATATAAAATTTGGGCATCTATCGGCATCACGATCACTAGTAGTACTCTTCAGTCATCAAAACAATTAAATATATACACACATTACCAGTTTCAACGTAAACCATTAAACATAACAATATTTAACGTTATAAAATACTTCAAAATAATTGAAAGTAGAATTAAATTATGACCTTATTTTTAAAGGTTTTACATCCTCACCACCTTAAGGGAGCGACGTCCCGACGCTCAACTCACCTCATACTCGATTTGTTCACTACCCGGAAGGATGAGAGCATTCCTTATAAGGAAGTCCTCACGTTCCCACGTGAATCTCGATCCACTAGTTCTTTTACAAAACGCAACTTGTCGTCAAGTTGTATCTCACCAAAAAGGAATAAATAAATCCTTATCCACAAGTCACCCGTCAAGCTCGACACATGAAAATTTTTATGAATCACACGAAGCTCATTCGACGACAAGAATAGGTGACAGGATTTTCGGGTAAGTCGAGTTAAAAAGAATGTTGCAAATTAAAGGATATCCATCGGCCGGATAGTCATGGACAAACATCAAAAAGAACTAACAAGAAAAACATTTCCGTCATCGGAGGGTGCTCACACGCGGGTCCCTACTCAAAACGATAATACAAAGACACCATCTCACTTTCGCCAACGCGCATTAAAGTCTCAATAAATATCGTCGTTGAAAGTCAAAAAGATATTACATAATATGTGTTCTATATGATCGGACGTCATCGGATGATGTCGTCTCATGTTCTCACAACTTACGATCATTTGACTAGATCACACACCACATAAGTACATAAAAATAAAAGGACGAACATAAACATCGAGTATAGATCTCCACCGTTAATCATCGAGAAAACCTTGAACGAACCCTTGATAATAACCGCTTGATCTCTAGAGTCTTCTATGATCCTTCGATAGTAGCAAGTAAGATTACAAAAACTTCATATCCATGATAAGTTGCCATTGATATCTCGGTCCTCAATCATTCCACTAGTACACGCATAAATCCTGGTGACACTTATCGTTTCTTCTTATACACTGCTTCCCAAGATTCGTTCTAAACTCAGAATAAAATAGTGATCTCCAATACGAGGAACAGAATGAGATAAAAACAAATTCAATAAACGCATAAATGGACAAGATGTGGTAAAATGATTTAAGGTTGACGATCGACGAGGGATCTCGAATCACGTAACCGTAAAACATAATAATTCACAATACTAGAAAAATGAGAGCGAAGAATGAATTAAATATTAACATTAAAATAACGTTTGTCCAATTATCCGTCCCGGGTTTGGTATTACCTTAAAACTCAATTGAGGTACTGTAAAACCCGCATGCTTTTACCATGAATAGTACCCTTAAGATCGTACGTACTAGATTAAAACTTACCCTATTTAGTATTGATCACATTCATGTGCTAATAATCAAGCAAGTGCATACGTGTATGACATGATAAGTATCGATTACGTACAAACTCATGATAAACAGTTAATAGATATTTCACGTGAACATAATTAAATCATGATCACCATTTTAAAACACGAACTAAAATAATTACGTAAGTACTTAATTACGAGTGTAAATAATACGATAAACTACATGATAAAATAAACAGAAACATTTTAAACCCGAACACGTTTAACCACGAACGGACACGAAACATCGGGACACGAGAAAAGGTACGGGAACCCCATGTGGGGCCCCATACCCACGACACACATAACAAGGTGGGCTAAGCCCATGGACTTTTACAAGAAAAGGGGGGGTTATGGTAACTTTTCATTTCATTTTACATTTCAAGCAAAATAAACATTTAACCTAAAAAGGTTTTCTCTCCTCCCTCTTTGTCCTCTTTGTGCCGCCACCCTAAGACCACCATAGGTGGTTGATTGGTTGATTTTGATCTTGAAAACTATTGCTATAAACCGTGTTTGTTCATCCTCTTCCAAGCTACGTATTGGTATATCATTCTAAACCTTTCTTTTTAATTCTTTTTAAATCTTTGATTATTTTCATGAACATGTTATTGTTATTCTTATTAAAACATGATAATTAAACATAGATCTAACATGTTTTGGGGTTAATTAAAATCAAAGGTTGTTATATGAGGGTGTTTGTTTTTGGCCGCCTAGTATAACCAACCCGAGGGGGGTTCGGTTTGCTTTTAGCCGCCACCACCAAGACCATTTTGGTCTTGGTTGGTGCATGTGGGACCCACGGCAGCAAGGGGACACAAGTACCCCGAGTTGGCTCGGGGTACGGTGTCGAGTTCATGCCCGATTCATGGTTCGTTGGTTAAATCATGATTTATGCTACATGTTAATATTATGAATTATGAACTTAGGATATAAATTAATTAATAACATGAGATATTAATTAAACCATGACTTAGGTTATTTTTAATTATTAATTTAGCATGATATTAATTTAACCTAAGTATTTTTATGTTATAAGTTATAATTAATTAATTATTTAAAACATGCTTATAATTAATTAATTTAGACATGACTTAGGTTATATTATTAATACATATTAATATACATTTTAACCTAAGTAATTTATTCCATTTTAATTAAAACATGTTATACTTTAATTAAAATGCTGAACCTATAGTTTAATTAAAATGCATGAAATAATAATTAAACTATACACTATATCATATGACTTAAGAAATAAGCTTTTAAACACTTAGACTTATATTTTAGCTTATGCAACCAGCTTAATTCTAATTATGGAAACCTTCTATATATGGAAATCTATCTATTTCAGGCAGCTAATCTAATCATGGAAACCTTCTATATATGGAAACTTATTTAATTAAGGCAGCTGATCTATTTTTGGAAACTTTCTATTTTTAGAAACTAATCTGTTTTAAGCAGTGAATTCTATTTTTGGAAACTTTCTATTTTAGGAAACCTTCTATTTTTTGGAAACTTTCTATTTTTGGAAACTTTCTATTTTTGGTAACTTTCTATTTTTGGAAACTTTCTATTTTTGGAAACTTTCTATTTTTGGAAACCTGCTATTTTTGGAAAGTTACTTATTATTACACAGTAAGTATAATAATACATGAATTACCTGTAATACTTTATCAGATTAATCAGAGTACAAGGTAAACACAGATAGGGCTTTAAACAGTAAACCATGACCTAAAACATACAAAGTAAGCTAAGATGAGACATAAAACCCAGTACGTAATCAGTGATTCGATACTTATACACGTGTGTATTCATGTAGCGTTAGTGATCCAGAAGTAGGAGTCTTTCTTCCGTTCATTCACTGGACTTGAGGTACGGATTCCCGTCCTTTCAGTATGGACATTCTTTCCTTATTAGGATTTCCCCGTATGCAGCCAATTGTTTTCCCAGTATTTGTTTTATATGTTTTTGAATTGCTTATGTTTAATTAGAATACCTAAAGCCATATACATGCATGACCAGTTTCACCTAGTTATGGAGGTACCATAACCATAACACTAGAGGCACTGGTGTTATGACTTCACCACGGCGGAGTGATTGCTCGTGGCGTCCCTTCAGCTTTTGGCCATATTATCATATTTATCATGTGGGGCGTATGGGTGCATCCTAGTTACATGTTTCAGTCAGGATTTCATGGTGAATGTGGTGTGTGCCTTGCATCCTTCACAAGGAGCTGATCCCTCCTACCCAGAACCAGTATATTAAATTAGAGGCAGCCCCTCTAATTTGCATGATGAGGTCACCCCTCCAAGTATTCATGCACGGTGGATTTTCATGACCTATATTGGCTAATGGTAAAATATGTTAAACAGTTTTCATAAGATAAACATAAGGCTTTTCAAACTATAAAACCAGTTTTATGAACATGTTCCAGGTTTTCCAGGACTTATACATTTCCGCTGCTATTAAGTCTTTATTATGCTTAGTCATTCATACTATGTCTATATCCGTGCACTGAGCGTTTTGCTCAGCCGTTACTTTCCTTTCCATGTCCCAAA
Source organism: Glebionis coronaria (assembly GCA_025667525.1). NCBI lineage: Eukaryota > Viridiplantae > Streptophyta > Magnoliopsida > Asterales > Asteraceae > Glebionis > Glebionis coronaria. Next base: position 165,683,490 of record CM046882.1, on the reverse strand, counting down.
ACGGCAGGTACCCTAGGGAAGACTCGAGCATTTGGAGGACGTGCATAGGATGGAAGCTGTTAGAGACTTCTTTTCCTTCTTGCCCTCATATACTTATGCTTGTTTAGTCTTTCATTCATTTCTTTTGCTTTATTATGTTTTGGGCTTATGTTGGGAACCGATGTTTGATTCCGGTTATCCCTATGGTCATGTAATGTTTTAGACATTTATCCTTGTATGCTTTGATGACACGCCATAATTACGCGTGACATTCCATTATCAAAATGGGGTGTTACAATTATGGTATCAGAGCCAAGGCTTCGACCTGTAGGCTCTAAAACTCGACCTATGACTAGTGGGTAGTCACCAGGAGCTTCCTAAGCCAACGTTTGTTATTCCAAATATTGATGTTTTCAGCACATTGTTGTTTTAACCATGATGTTTTCAGCACCTTGAGGTTTTAACCTTGACGTTTTCATCGATATTGTTTTACTAATATGGATGGACAACCGTCATTCATATTTAGTTATGTGTCATTGTTTCATGCATAATGTTCCTCGTGAACTGTGGCTATGCGGACTGAACCCCAGTAGTTCATAATTAGTCACATAAATTTTTTTCTGATAAGTTTTGACAGATAAGTTTCATTTATTCATGTTTCATGTATCATTGTTGCAGGGATTATGACTAAGTAATGGTTGGTACAGGACTGGCCCTATTTAGTCGCATGTGCTTTTATCGAAACTTTTAACTTTGGGACCGACCCATAGGCGTCCCCTCGCCATGTCTTTTGTTTTGGGACCGACCCATAGGCGTCCCCTCGCACATATAAAAGGTTTTTATAAACTACATTACGCATTCATGCACTGTTTTCAAGCATAAAATTTTTCTCATGATTTATTGGCATAAATTTTTTTTTTTATGTCCCCTCATAAGTTACTATGTTTTTATGTCAAGTATGTTTTCATACTGTCATGGATAACTTCGGTTTCATGCTGAATATGTTATACACTCCTTTATGATAGATCGTTTTATGTTCCTTCATGATAATTCCATTTTCATGTTGATTACGTCTTACGCCTCTTTTGTTATTTATGCTTTCACGCAAGACATTGTTGGATTTCATTGAATTCTGCTTTCATGATTGTCATGGTTGGTTTTCATTGATCATGCTGTCAGGCAAATCATCGTTGAATTTTGTGTAACCACACTTTAGCGTTTCTCTATGAAACCAGAATGATGTCTATGCTAATACTGCCAGGTTATCATGGTGGTTTTCCTAACTGTTTAACCGATATACTTTCCTTAAATCATGATAAATGATCGACCCCATTCCGATCATTTCATGTGTATTCCACGTGTACTCTACGTACCGTATTCCATGTATATTACATGTACCTAAATCCATGTGTATTTCATTTGTAATACTTCGCGAATATTCGCTAGTCGATTCTGAATCATCTCATGCGTATTTTCAATTGCTGATATTCTACTAGATTGCTGATGCCGCTCATAACTTGGAGATGTTACTAAAGGTTGATGCTGCTGACGTTCGGAGACGCTACGAGATGCGGATGTTGTTCACAACCTAGAGATCCTACGAGACGAAGACAAAGGCGTCAGAGTAAAGCTATTGGATGAGAAGATACTTCACCATCAGACGATTTAATCAATCATTGTCCCTAATTCTTAGTTACATGTCACACGTCATTCGGCTGTCATTTCAGCCATATGAGTGCAAACCGGTACCAGCCGGCCACTCAGCTGAATAGTTACTTGAATCACGGTCAGGAGAATGACCATCATGGAACTGACAGACAGGACGATAGTAACCACTACTATGACAGCAACTATCCCAGAAATCACAACCGAGGCTCCAGCCGCGGACGTGATCAGACATACAAAGGATCAGTAGTCCAACCGATCCGCCAAGTCTGGCATAATAACCTAATATTGTAGTTCTATTATTTTACGTCTCGAGACGCATGTCAAGACATCAGTCAAGACACATGTCTCACGTATACTTTCTGAGGACACATGTCAAGATACCAGTCAAGACATATGTCATGCTTATAGTTCCAAGACACGAGTCAAGACACATGACTCACGTCCAACTATGGAACATTTCTAAGAAATTCAGGGTAGCCTCCAAGGGTATATCCATTTTGTTGTGCCATGTATTAATCAGGCCACAAGAATTTCAATACCATTATCGGCGCATCAGTGAGAACTGTCACGTTGCCGATGTCACTTTCATTTCTTTCACCAGACTTCATATATTCATGACCATGAAGGACGCCTTTCGTATTCCCACGTATACGAAGATTTTCCTTCAGCTTAATGATGAGATCCAAGCTGCAAACGCATTTCCTCGGACAGACACAAGTTGAATTTTATCCTAATTATGGACTATGAACAGCACACCATGCTACGATTCATAATTATGTACAGTAATGTTCAGGCTCCTGAATACTTTCAGCTTGATTTTCCATCGGAAAATCTGTGCAAATTATCTATGCTTACAAGCATGTGCATTGTTTGCCATGGTCGCTAAAATTTTATAGCTGTCAGTAAGACACAACCACTTAACTCTTTTACGCATAGCCAGTTGATTATTCCAAAGTCTTCCTATACATTCCAGGAGAACCTACAAGGAGAAGGATGGTACCATGAGATTATGTGTCGACTACCGTCGACTTAAACAAATCACCATTCATGACCGTTATTCTCCTCCACGTATTAACGACATGTCCAATCAACCGTATAGTGTTAATCACTTTTCCAAGATCGAACTCATGAACAAGTTGCCAATAGTGACGGGTGAAAGAGCAGGACATGTCCATGACTGCCATTCGTGCACGACTCGGTCATGCTAGATTTATAATTTTGGATTAGTCTCATCAATGCTCCAACAGCATTATGGACTTAATAAATTGTGTTTCCATGAACTCCTAAACAAATTCATCAGCATTTTCATTGAGGATAACCTGATTTCATTTAAGCCTAGAGAAGAACAGGAAGACCATATCTGCACTATGTTGCAAATTCTTGACAAGAGAAATTTTACCCTAGAAATTTTCCAATATCAATTCTGTTTCATTACAGTGACACGCGAATCACATGGGGTTCCCATAAAAAAACTGGGATGTTTCATCATCTGAAATTGTGAACTAAATTGGGACAAGATCTACACGGATTTTGGTTACCAGATTAATTCAAACTTAGAAGAAGCATGATGCTATCTGGGTTATTGAAAACAATTTGATCAAGTCTGCAGAATCATTACATCCGCAAGGATTGTAGAACCGACAGATTGATCGGACATGTTCCAGCCAAGGCTCATCCGACCACTTGGTAACCCCGCAGCTATCGGGTCAGACAAAGATTCCCAATTGTACTCCTAAATTACTTCATGTCTTCATTCTGATTCCACGACTTGCTTTCGCGCTCGCGTTCATGACACTATTCACGTTCATGATCGTATCTGGGCTTACGATTTTACGTTCATTTCGTTCTGGGAAGTTTTGCAAGAACTTGAGAGACCAGACCCAAGTTTAGTATATCTCTCCATCATCAGATAGACGTTTCACGTCATATTCCACGTCTCACCTTGTAGCGTTTGGCGTTACCGCCATTGTATTCTATGATCACGATATGTTTCACATGTCATGTTCATTCCACGTTCCTCATATCATGATCAAGATATGTTACACGTATCATGGATCACGATATGTTTACTCATACTACACTCGCCATATCTCCACGTAGCACGTTCAAAATTTTTCACGTATCACGTTCAAAATTTTACACGTATTACGTTTCTTTATGTCTCGCGCATCATTTCTAATTATCAGTTAAGTCAGATTGTCTTGCATCGTAATGTTTCAGTTACCCTAGCACGTTAACTCTTATTTTCCTCGATCCAATTTGGGGGATCTACCTTCCGTTGATAACCAAGAATTTCTTCGTATTCCAAGTCAAGGTCAGGAGGACCAAGATTTATCATTTGTGTCAAGATCTTCTGAAGGAACCGTTCCAAGAGGGAGGCCACTTGGAAACGGACAAGTTCATCCGGACTTTTATCCGTTTTTCTCATCAATTAGATATGTCCTTTCAGTCACGTCACGTTCCATGTCCTTTCAAGACATGTCACGTTCCACGTTCCTTCTACCATGTCACATGTACGTTCATTAATCTTACATACCCTCTCGGTTTGATTCGGGTATGTTTCTCTTTCAGTTACATTATCTATAATTCGGGGACGAATTATTCTTTTTAGGGGGGAAGAGTTGTAAAACCCGCATGCTTTTACCACGAATAGTACCCTTAAGATCATACGTACTAGATTAAAACTTACCCTATTTAGTATTGATCACATTCATGTGCTAATAATCAAGCAAGTGCATACGTGTATGACATGATAAGTATCGATTACGTACAAACTCATGATAAACAGTTAATAGATATTTCACGTGAACATAATTAAATCATGATCACCATTTTAAAACACGAACTAAAATAATTACGTAAGTACTTAATTACGAGTGTAAATAATACGATAAACTACATGATAAAATAAACAGAAACATTTTAAACACGAACACGTTTAACCACGAACGAACACGAAACATCGGGACACGAGAAAAGGTATGGGAACCCCATGTGGGGCCCCATACCCACGGCACACATAACAAGGTGGGCTAAGCCCATGGACTTTTACAAGAAAAGGGGGGGTTATGGTAACTTTTCATTTCATTTTACATTTCAAGCAAAATAAACTTTTAACCTAAAAAGGTTTTCTCTCCTCCCTCTTTGTCCTCTTTGTGCCGCCACCCTAAGACCACCATAGGTGGTTGATTGGTTGATTTTGATCTTGAAAACCATTGCTATAAACCGTGTTTGTTCATCCTCTTCCAAGCTACGTATTGGTATATCATTCTAAACCTTTCTTTTTAATTCTTTTTAAATCTTTGATTATTTTCATAAACATGTTATTGTTATTCTTATTAAAACATGATAATTAAACATAGATCTAACATGTTTTGGGGTTAATTAAAATCAAAGGTTGTTATATGAGGGTGTTTGTTTTTGGCCGCCTAGTATAACCAACCCGAGGGGGGTTCGGTTTGCTTTTAGCCGCCACCACCAAGACCATTTTGGTCTTGGTTGGTGCATGTGGGACCCACGGCAGCAAGGGGACACAAGTACCTCGAGTTGGCTCAGGGTACGGTGTTGAGTTCATGCCCGATTGATGGTTCGTTGGTTAAATCATGATTTATGCTACATGTTAATATTATGAATTATGAACTTAGGATATAAATTAATTAATAACATGAGATATTAATTAAACCATGACTTAGGTTATTTTTAATTATTAATTTAGCATGATATTAATTTAACCTAAGTATTTTTATGTTATAAGTTATAATTAATTAATTATTTAAAACATGCTTATAATTAATTAATTTAGACATGACTTAGGTTATATTATTAATACATATTAATATACATTTTAACCTAACTAATTTATTCCATTTTAATTAAAACATGTTATACTTTAATTAAAATGCTGAACCTATAGTTTAATTAAAATGCATGAAATAATAATTAAACTATACACTATATCATATGACTTAAGAAATAAGCTTTTAAACACTTAGACTTATATTTTAGCTTATGCAACCAGCTTAATTCTAATTATGGAAACCTTCTATATATGGAAATCTATCTATTTCAGGCAGCTAATCTAATCATGGAAACCTTCTATATATGGAAACTTATTTAATTAAGGCAGCTGATCTATTTTTGGAAACTTTCTATTTTTAGAAACTAATCTATTTTAAGCAGTGAATTCTATTTTTGGAAACTTTCTATTTTAGGAAACCTTCTATTTTTTGGAAACTTTCTATTTTTGGAAACTTTCTATTTTTGGTAACTTTCTATTTTTGGAAACTTTCTATTTTTGGAAACTTTCTATTTTTGGAAACCTGCTGTTTTTGGAAAGTTACTTATTATTACACAGTAAGTATAATATTACATGAATTACCTGTAGTACTTTATCAGATTAATCAGAGTACAAGGTAAACACAGATAGGGCTTTAAACAGTAAACCATGACCTAAAACATACAAAGTAAGCTAAGATGAGACATAAAACCCAGTACGTAATCAGTGATTCGATACTTATACACGTGTGTATACATGTAGCGTTAGTGATCCAGAAGTAGGAGTCTTTCTTCCGTTCATTCACTGGACTTAAGGTACGGATTCCCGTCCTTTCAGTATGGACATTCTTTCCTTATTAGGATTTCCCCGTATGCAGCCAATTGTTTTCCCAGTATTTGTTTTATATGTTTTTGAATTGCTTATGTTTAATTAGAATACCTAAAGCCATATACATGCATGACCAGTTTCACCTAGTTATGGAGGTACCATAACCATAACACTAGAGGCACTGGTGTTATGACTTCACCACGGCGGAGTGATTGCTCGTGGCGTCCCTTCAGCTTTTGGCCATATTATCATATTTATCATGTGGGGCGTATGGGTGCATCCTAGTTACATGTTTCAGTCAGGATTTCATGGTGAATGTGGTGTGTGCCTTGCATCCTTCACAAGGAGCTGATCCCTCCTACCCAGAACCAGTATATTAAATTAGAGGCAGCCCCTCTAATTTGCATGATGAGGTCACCCCTCCAAGTATTCATGCACGGTGGATTTTCATGACCTATATTGGCTAATGGTAAAATATGTTAAACAGTTTTCATAAGATAAACATAAGGCTTTTCAAACTATAAAACCAGTTTTATGAACATGTTCCAGGTTTTCCAGGACTTATAAATTTCCGCTGCTATTAAGTCTTTATTATGCTTAGTCATTCATACTATGTCTATATCCGTGCACTAAGCGTTTTGCTCAGCCGTTACTTTCCTTTCCATGTCCCAAAACGGCAGGTACCCTAGGGAAGACTCGAGCATTTGGAGGACGTGCATAGGATGGAAGCTGCTAGAGACTTCTTTTCCTTCTTGCCCTCATATACTTATGCTTGTTTAGTCTTTCATTCATTTCTTTTGCTTTATTATGTTTTGGGCTTATGTTGGGAACCGATGTTTGATTCCGGTTATCCCTATGGTCATGTAATGTTTTAGACATTTATCCTTGTATGCTTTGATGACACGCCATAATTACGCGTGACATTCCATTATCAAAATGGGGTGTTACAGGTACTTTCTTGATAAAGATGATATATTAAAGATAGAAGTTAAAGAACTTTATAATTTATTTTGGTTGTCTTAAGAATCTTTGAAAGAATGACATGAATTTATTAATTAAACTCATATTGATGGTTACAATTAGAAAATATAAGTTCTAAATTAAATCACTATTAGGAATATAAATTAAACCGGTAATTTAATTACATTAAAAGTAAAGTATGATAAGTCAATTACTTCAAAGATAGAGATAATTTCATTTTAAACATTAGTTTTAGTTATACGAAACATGATGTATAAATTTGACCTTTTACTTGTGATGGTTATTTCGATAATTGAAAATCATTAGAAAATGTAGACAAGTTCCATAAAAATTTTATAATATGTTGTATAAATACATAAAGGTGTTTATTATTTCAAAATAAACATGGAATATATTCGGGTTTTGAAATGTGACAAGATAACAAACGAATACGAATGGAACTAAGGGTCAACAATTAGTACGAAATCAACGGTACAAAAAGGGGACAAAACAAATGTCGTATGAATTCTAAAAGAGAATAATAAAATAAAGGCGTTGATGGTAAGATGATAAGAAATAATAGATTAAACAATTTGTCAATTTTGTTAGTGTGGTCGGTAGTTCACCAATATCAGTTCGTTAACTTAGAGGTGGTCGATACATGATCGGAAATAAGATCCATACAAAAATTTTAATCAAAGAAAATTCCTAATAATCACTTGTAATTAAAACAAATCAAATGAACGATGTTAGTGTTTTAAGAGAGAAGTCAAAGCACGGTTCACAAGAGTGGATTTCGAGACAAACGAGAGTGACGGATGTCATCCCGGATATACGGAAATCACTGTAGTGATAATTTATTATTCATGTGCGGAGACATTCCAAAGATCTACCCAGTCACATAAAGAAAATTGGACGAGAAGGAAGGATAAAACATCGAGAGTTTCAAGTCATTTATCAAGAGTCAGTAATTAGACGAACGGTCAAAAGAAATCAGTTACAAGACAAAATGAAGTAACAAGTGGAAAAATGATCGTCGAGTAAAAACGTATTCGTAAGCGCGTAATTCGTTCAAGAAAGGCAAGAAAACGTATGCGGATGCATAGAAATTGTGCTACTTGCATAAAATATAAAGGTTTTCAAAACTTCTTTTCACTTTATTTCATTTTATTTATCCTTATAATAAATACAAGTAAAAAGTTGATTATTATTAAGATTTTTAAGTTGACTACTATTCAGCCTAGCATGGCTCCTTCTAAATTAGACATAGGTGACCAGGCCATGTATAATTTAGGAATAGCAATGCAGTGCTCAGTTTCGTCGAAAAGTATTACGTTTCTTATGTTTATATATAAACCATGCCATTTGTAAAATGGAATTTAAAAATGGTTAATAAATTTAAAGGATACAAGTAATTTGTGAGATACTCAATAAGCAACTTTTAATGTTACGAAAAGTATTAAGACCAAAGTAAAAACAATTGGTGAAAATAATCGTAAAACAATATCAGATTTATTTATAAGGTGACATTAAGATGACAACGTATAAAGTAGCCAAAGGTTTGCAAAAAGTAGCAAATAGTAGCTCAATAAACAACCAATGATATGGTTACAAGTTAATAAGGTTTCAAAAGGTTATAAGGTTTAGACGAAAACGCCATGAGACACGCGATAAAAATATCGACGAAGAATGTGAAGACAAAACTTCGAAACTCAACCCAAATCAGTTGAAGGTTAGAAGAAAATAATAAAAAAAATAACATCGAATGACAAATGAGTCATATATATAAAAAGAATAAATCAATCCATATGTGTATTCTATGTAAGATACTCGACACAACATGCTTTTAAGAAAGTATATTATTCATTTTCAAATTACACCATTAATCGGTAATTGCTAATCCTGTAATGTTTCTATTTTTAAACATTTTCACATGCAACTAGTATTAGTTAGTTGTAAAATAATATTTGTTAAAATTTTACGATCTCAAATGAACTTAAAACTACTTAGAAACATTTATAACTCATGTTCTGACTTTTCTATCAGATTTAACTTTTAATACGAGCCGATTAATTGACCCGATAAACGACATCTCCAAGACTCAGAGTCTAAAGCATTTTGATGCAAAACGACGTTTCAGACGACTTTCTAATTTTACCCGAGACCTGAAACCCAATATAAAATGACCAAAATACCCCTGCAAGTTTTATGCAGGTTTTACTTTTAGGTTTTGACCTGTTTATACACCCCCTGTAGTTTCTCCATTAAATATATTTTTCGACATTTCCTAACGGCTCAAAATATATATATATATATACGCACACATGTCTTGTGGATTTTTCAACAACGAAAAATAAATCTCATAATGAGCATCAAGTAAAAATATAGCATAATGAATGACAGAAGATGCTTCAAGGTATTCAACACGAAATTTAGGAAGCAAAACGGTGAATGACGTTCGTAATTTAAGTTTCAAGGTGCAATGTAGGCAAACCTCCCTGGTGCCACGATTGTCCAAAAACACCAAAACATAATAAGAAAAGAATGGAACATTCATATGTTGCGTTCCGAGAGCAAGAAGGTTAATGAAAAACAAATGTTACAATTTTATAGAAGTAAAATCGTATTCCAATCTAGTGCCATAATCTAGACGATTATTTATAAAATTACGATGACGTTACCGAGATATAAGTGAACAATACACTTCGGAGTCGATACATATAAATGTCAACGAATCAAATCTTCGCATGTCGTGTAAAACGATAATAAAAATCAACAAAATATTATGAAAAACCATGATATTATTCAACATGATTATAAGAAGTATTTTAAAATGTGTGACTCACACGATAGCGGTTAGTCTATTCCAAGGACACATTGAGCTACACAATGGTCTAGATATTACGCTAAAAGACGTCCAAGCACAAATAGCCGGAAGACGATTTGGATATCTATATAGATATCACAAAGGGTTAAACAATGAAAGTAACACGCGTAGATGAAGTTATGTAAGGTCATAATATAAAAATTTTGCAATAAAAGAAATTTAAATACTTCAAAAATAAATACAGAAAGATCTTGAAAATTCAACGTATTTATTTAAGTTAATCATTAATAAATGATAAACTTTTATCGAAAAGTTTAACGACATAAATATATATTGATAAAAGGGATCCTAGATATAAATATATATATATCCGTAAATGGATCATAGTATTTATTTATAAATACTTACCAATAAGGTATACGTAATAACGTATACTAAAGTTGTAATCTCAGAAGTAGCTTGAACCTGAAGTCACGCGAAGTCTGGTGCACATGACTCTTTGAAAAATAAAAACTGACAGTTATAGTTTAGGTTTTTAAAATAAAGACCTAGTTCTCTATAACTCATGGCTCTGGTACCAATCTTTAACACCCCCAAATTTACACGCAGCGGAATACATCTTTGGGTGCTAAACAATGATACAACAACACATAATTTATAAAGAACGACTCGAAAAGAGACGTTTTAGATTTATCGTTCCCAAAACATTCATCAGAGTAGCGTAGTCCCAAGTAATCGTTACCAAAAGATAAGTTAAAACAACATATTAGTTTGTTTTAAAAATGGAACGATAAATAAATCAAAGAGTTTGAACAACATAGCAGTGCACAACTTCATTCCCGTGACCCCCAAGCTTCCACTTCCTGATTACCTGAAATTCATGTGAGTAAAACAATCAGCAAAAATGCCGAGTGAATCTATAGGTTTATGTAATCAATTTGAACACAAGCAAAGATTATAAGTTTGTGGCATGCTTATAAGCATCAAATAATAATTTGCATCAACAATGATAATTGTATATAGCATAAATTGCAATAAGCTCATGGAACCGAGCCATTAAACACTCCTTTTAGAGGTCTGATAAGACAGGAGATTTATTAATTGTCGGTTACCTCTAGATTTTTGGTACATTGCCGTATACCTGACTTCTCAATACAATATGTCCAAACAGTGTGGAGGTCGGGCCTAAGCTTCTGTGACAAGTCCACACAAACTGAACCGGGGCGGCTTCCCCCATAAATCTATTAATTGTACTAGCGGCTAGCCCATCATAAGCTAGTTAACGGTCCATAATTGAGGCTTTAACAAAGGCAATCACTTAATGCAATTTAAAGGCAACCACGGGTCCATTCATAGAGGGACAAAGCATACCATAAAAATCTTGTGTTCTAAGTTTATAAAACATGTATTCCCCCTCGCGGGTTTAAAATCATTTAATAACTAGTATAAAGCGAGGCTATAGACTCACCTTAGATGATACTCGAAGCTAGTAGTAGTAGTGATCTCCGAAGTGAAGATGCCTCCCAAATATACACGTCAAAAGCCGTCACCTAACAAATAAGGTGCGCGCTTAACAACATACTCAAGTATCCCAAAACATACTTAGTATAATAAAACCAACGATTCAAAATAATATGTACATAGACATGACCAACCAATGCAAGTGAATCCCTTCTAAATCCCACAACACATACTAGCTTTCCAAAACTAGTACCTTCGATGTTGATCCATCTCAAGGTGCCAAATCAACATGGTTCAAGTACCCTACATGGGTCTCCAATCTCAAAATATATACTCACACATAATACTTATATCCTTCTAGAACTTTTAGAAACTAATAGATTAGCCTCTCGCCTCAAACTATGACGCGAGGTTAAGTACCTCTCAATAATACTCAGCCGGTACTTACCAAAAGTACCCACTGTTTTCCCATACCTACACATCTCCGTTTTTGACGAAACTTGGTGACAAACTCACTCAGTATATGTAGAAGACTCAGTTAAAATTTCATCAAATGATTCACATTTTTGACCCACCTGCTCGACACATCTTTCGACCTTAAAAACCAGACTGTTTTACACACTTGACTCGTAAAACCATTTTGATCTTGCTAAACATTCCCATTTACAATATCGCCACTTGTCTTTGAAAATAGACTCAAAATGCTAAGTTTAGGGCCTGAGAACAGCCCTTGACCATTTTTGAAACTCAAGTTATAGTCCCCGGGATTTGACCCAATATCGACAACAATTTCGGATTGCGTAGATACTCGCCTCCCGGTACACGAATATTCAAACCTATGTAACTTTTGGCTCGTTTGGAGTTAAAAGCTCTATCTTATACCGAAACGACCGTCTCGACGACCACTACAACTATATCCAATAATATAAACCTTATCTCAGACCTAAAACCACGAAAATAGCCTTAGACCTACTGGTCTAAAATGACCACTTCAAAACTATACCAAATCCTATTTTGACCCATTTCCAACTTCACCAACACCTCAAATAACCTATATTCATCATCCGTAACAATCCCTAAACTCCTAATCACTTGCATAATCAATATGAAATTACCAAAAATTATAAACAAATGCATGCACTCAAAGAAAAATGATTAAAATAGTAATAACAACAACAATGGAACCTTACAATGATCAAATAGATCAAAACACCAAGAACACCCAAACCCCCCACAAATTTCGTGGGTTTAGGGGCTGAAATCACCAAGAATAAAATTGTTCCAAGCTCCATTATTTCAATAGTGTGTTCCTAAACACAATCAAACACAAACCCATAGAACTAATTAGATCAAAACATAGTTTTTATCAAAATATGTCAAAAATTAAATCTTGAAAAAATGTTGTTGCATGTTGTAAAATTGTGGTGGGATTTACTTATCTTGATGATACAAACTTTGGTCTTTGATTAGATTTTCCAAAAATCAAGTTTTGGTGGTGATTTGGTGGTGGCCATGGTTGGCCGTGAGTTTAAGAGAGAATGGAGGGGAGGAGAGAAAATTTTTGATGTTAAAAATGAAGTGTGTGTTTGTGTTAGTTGTTTTTGTATAAAGGTGGGAGGACCTATGGTGCAATTATGGCTTTCTTTTGGCCCTTTTAGCAAAGATAGTTTTAAAGAGCGGGAATGGTACCTAGTCGGCTTTATAAATTTACGAGACTCGGGGTTTCGTCCCGGATTCATAAAAATTTAAGTCTCGTTCAATAAAATACTTTTTCAAAGATTTAAACGCACATGAAAAGCAATAGTAAGGTTCCGACTCAACTTAATACGTAATGAAACAAAAATTCCAAAAATCTCCAATATCGAGATAGTCGATACTAAAATATAAAATTTGGGCATCCATCGGCATCACGATCACTAGTAGTACTCTTCAGTCATCAAAACAATTAAAATATATACACACATTACCGGTTTCAACGTAAACCATTAAACATAACAATATTTAACGTTATAAAATACTTCAAAATAATTGAAAGTAGAATTAAATTATGACCTTATTTTTACAGGTTTTACAAATAGTGACCGGAACGCTCAACTATTGAGGTACGATTTCTCGCGTATTTGGATAATTATTGTCTGTTAATTGTTTTACGTAAATACAATATATTATGCACAAGAAAACGAGAAAACGATTTTGTGTTAATAGAGTTCTATTTAACACGTATTTATTTCTATGGTTAATAATACAGAAAAATAAAAAGAAGTATTTACGATAAAACGTAAACACTCAAACAAACGCGATAAATAAATATGGCTAAACACACCTCCCCGACAGCAGCGCCATTTGTGATGCATTATTTTTGTACACTTTATTTTAGGAAAAACAAAGCGACAAAAGCGGGTAAGTATTAAGTATCACGTTTTGTGAAAAACGTGAATACTCGTCGTCGAGTTCGTTCTCGGTGGAGGTATGGTGTTTAGCCAAAATATATTGACGTATTTAATCGACTGATTACGTTATTGGAAAGATGAAAAGAAAAGAAAAAGGAGACAGATTACACTAAAACAAGTCGAAAAAGTATCAACGTACGAACGTCAAAAAGCGACAAAATAAAAAATTTCACATAAAAAATAATTAAAAATCACTAAAATGTTCTCAATATCCTAACTAATAAAAGTCCGCAAACCAAAAATTTTTAAAGTGCTTAAGTTATTTAAAAATAATTGATTTTTAAACTTAATTAAAAAGCCTAAAAAAATAAATAACTAAGAAAAATAAAAAAATACAAAATTTAGATTTTTTAACCATAAATAATACTAAATAAAAGCTAAAAATTATTATTTGAAAATTTTAAAAAACTTTTTACTATTTTTTACAGACTTTCTAAGTTTAAAACTAAAAATAATCCTAATAAATAATATAAAAAAATAAAATAAAACTAAAATTTTTACACAAAAAAGTCCTAATCTATAATGAAAACGGGGAAAAAATGGAATGATGCAAAAATAAGATCAAAATAAGTAGTCTAATAAGCTTTTACGGGCTGAATATATAAAATAAGAAGAAAATGAAAAGCTAATAATAGGGAAATAAAGGTAACTCTAAACAAAAAGTAACTTAGAACTGTTGGTTGGGGTGTTGGTCTGCTTAGCAGTAGGTCGTTGGTTCAATCCCAATAAAGGCTGTTTTCCCCTTTTTTGTTTCTATTATATCATCAGCTTGTAAAACAAAGCGTACAAAGGCAAAATAATATAAAGTATAAACAAATGCAAAGTGAGCACAGATGGTTTAACAGTGGAGTGCTGCGTCTGCTGGCAGCAGGGGGTCTTGGGTTCTAATCCAACTCGCTGCTACTTTTTTGGCAGTTTCTTTTCTTTTTGGACATCTTTTTGGTCATCTTTTTGGATTGAAGCACATTATGTAAGCAGAAACAATGTATGAAAACAAAGTAAAGCACGAACATCGATTACTAAGAACTACATGTGCACTTAAAGTCTTAAAAGGCAAATTTTAAGCATAAGCTACAAACCTCAATTAAGCTTTAAACTTTACATGGGCTGAAAAAAGAATGACCCTTATTACCAAGCTGCCTAAATTCTAAATTCCATAGCCTAAACCTCAATTAGGAGTCAAGTACTACTGCTGGTGCAAACAACCCCTATATGTCCAACTATGGGGAATTTGTGTTACTAATCTTAAGCCAAAGTGTACCAAAAATGAATACCACTATCTAAATCCTTATATAGACAGAGAACAAGCAAGTGCGATCTATGTGTAGGCTAAATCCTAGCTTCTAAAATCTCATATTGAGAACACACTAAGATCCGATCTATAGCACCAAGAACATTGACAGAATGCGACCGAGTCAAATTCAGAACTTTACCTAAGTGATATTATCCAAGGCAAGTATGAAAATCACATATATACCACTAACCTTTATAACCTGGTGCAATCAATCTTAAACCCTAGACCCTATGTTCATATAGTCTACGAGCTTAAACCAAACACCTTTTTTTAAAGCAGATTTTGAAAACTACAATATGAAATAGTAAACTAAATGTAACATAGATACATTAAAAGCAAATAAAGTAAACAAGCAACCAAATAAGCAGGAAACAACGATCAAAAAGCTAATAAGTAGTTAACCACAAGCATAGGCCGAATTATAGACAAATAAATGTAGAAAAAAATTGGGAAGTCACTTACATAGGGTCCAAAGCTTGAAGACTTCTAACCACAACACAAGCACCTCGACGTCAGCTTTTTCCACCATATTACACACCACAAACTACCAACAGCTTATTCCATCAGCTTATAACAAGAACCCATCACTTCTAAAACAAATAGAAACTCGCTGGAATTCCTTTTAACCATGTAACCAAAAACATACAAGCCTCCACAGCTCCAAACCAAGAACAATCATCAAACCAACTCTATAAACCAGCTAATTGTCAAGTAGCTTATCTATGAGCTTAATGAAAAGTAACCCGGTGAACAGGTAACTTTTTTTTTCATTCTTAGTACAGTAGCCAAGAATAAGTACTCTCCCTTTTTTTTCTTTCAAAAACTTCTCACAAAACGTAAACCTTGAACAATTTAAAACTCCAACCATAAAAGTTGAAACTTGAAAACTCAAACAATAGTTTTTTGAAAACCAACCCTCAAACAGAAACTTTTAGAATTCAGACATGAATTTGGAATCAAAGATTTACAAACCACCAACTTTTTCACTTCTTTTGAAAAAAGGGAATTATGTTTGATAAAATTTTGAACACAAATATAAAATATATAAAAATGGAACTCAGATTTATCTCCTCAATGCACCAACTTTTAAATAATTGAAATGGATTATAATTTCTGAGAAAAAATCTGGAACAATGAAAACAAACACCCTACATTGCCTTATATATTGGCTACACGAATTTTCTAGAATCTAAAATTACTAAACCCTAATGAATATGAAATGCCAACAATACCCTTGCTGTTTGAATTCAGTCTTGGTAAAAAAGATGCATCTTGTGACTTTGCTAGTGAAACCATGTGGGTTCCAGTTGTACAATCTTTATCTCAACCATTAATCTTAAATTAGGGAGGAAGGAATCAAGCTAAGCCAATGATTTTCCTGCTTCCCTTTTGGATTCTTTAAACGTGGGTCAGGGGACCACTGGGGAGGGTACATGAGTGAGAGTGATAGATTTTTGGGGATGGGGTTTTGGTTAAGACACGACCAATCATTGATCTGCATATTATGAGGGTTTAATTTTAGGTAATGAAGGTTTAGTGTTTTAGGGTTCTTAGGAGATTAAGGGGATGATTTGATTATGTTTTGGGACACAGTAGGTGTTTAGAGGGAAGGGGAAGGGGATTAATAAATATTAATTCAAAAGTTTATTAAAAAAATTGGTGGGTGACGTGTCTGGGTATTGGTGGGATTTAATGGGTATGGAAAATATGGGTGTAGTTAAATAAGTTTTCTTTTTGGCAATTTGAGTCCTCCCCATAACAGCAATTTGTATTTCAGCTCTGCAAACAAGGTCCTTTTGGCTTTTCTTCGTTAGTCCTTTGGTATTTGCACAACCAATCCTTAGTAACAATAAAGGACTTATATTGTTCTTCTTCAAAGTTCAAGGGCTGGATATGTAAAGTCTTCAAACTTTAGGGACCCCTTTAGTATTTTTGAGATAATTCAGGTGTATAAAGTGTGAATCTTCAATAGTTGAGGGACCAAACTTGTACAGTCTTCAAACTTGAGGGGCATATTTGCAAAATCAAAACTCGGGTCCGGTTCAATGTGCGGCTTCGTTTCCCGTGTTCGTTTTCGTTTGTTTCTTGTAATCTTTTGTCATTTTCTTGATATCCGTACCTAAAATACACAATGAACAAACACAGGCATATTTTAGGGTATTTTAATGATATTTTAAGCGTTTTAAACCCGATTTGGACGATGAGACTATGTATAATTGCAGTCTCATCAATGAACAAATTTGGGGAAAAATTATCCACTGAATAAGAATGTAATTTACCAGTTGGGTTGATTTTGTCTTGTGATAACAAGCATATTTGATGTGGAAAGTTCCTTCTAAAAGGGCCTTGATTTCTTGCTTCGATCATGTGTTGGTCTTGACACGTGCCGTGTTTGTATTCGTTGAGGGAGAGTCACACGGATTATTATCCGGTTTATAGTTTTTGAATGCCTAGTGGACTGAGTGGATATTCTTCTCTCTCTTCTTTAATTGTGTTGATTTGTCAATCCGAGAGACACAAATACTTCCCCCTGATTGGTCCATTAAACTTCACATGGATTGAATATGAAATATACATTCAAAGTTGGCAGAAATAGTCCTAGGACTTGGCAGATTAACAACTTGAGCTCCCAAAATTCATAAACCTGACAATTTTGGCCCTTTGACTTGTTGCCTTGAACTTTGACCAAGTTTGACTTTGTTCTTGACTTTTCCAAATATGCATCTTTAGTCCTTCAACTTTAAATTGTGTTAAGAAAGGTACTTTAACTTTGATCGACTTGTCACTTTTCATCATCCTTTTGTCTTTTCTTCATCAATAAAGGCGTGATTCCTTTGTTTGCTTCATAATTGTATCTTTTTACCTACACAAGCACAAACAACAAAACATACCCATAATACTGCTTTTATTAATCAAAATCAGAAATTTTGCTTTGTTTTTTAGGGTTATTTGTGATATAATTGATATGAGATTTCACTCATATCAATACTGCTCAGCTTTCGGAAAGAACTGACCCATAACCAAATCCTTAAACTGCGCCCAAGTCAAGCCAGGAACCCACTCGTCACCTCCATTCGACTGCTTAAGTGCTTTCCACTATGACAGCACCTCTCCGTCAAATTTTAACAAGTAAATCTCGCCTTGAAGACAGGATCACACCCTATGGCGTCAAAAAACTTCTCAACATGTGCAATCCAGCTCTCAGCCTCAGATGGACCGTCAGTCAGCTCGAACGATTTAGGTCATTGCTTATTGAACCTTTCCAGCCAAGTGATAAGAGTAGCTGGTGGAGGAGGAGGAGGGTTTTGATTCTGGTGCTGATTGTGGTTGGCTTGAACCTCAACACGAATCTCATTTCTGAGTTGGGGAAGTAAAGCTTGCAGAGCAGCTTGGATAGCTGGCTGCATGTCTTGCTCACGTGTGTTAACCATCTGATAGTATAAAACAAAAATGCAATGATTAATTTGATTAGAACATATGTTAAGTATAAGAAAATGATGCATGAAACAGTTTATGAAGGCATAGCCAACGAAAATGACATGATTTTGGGTGAACGCCTATGGGTCGGTTCACCAAAACTAAATTGACATGACGAGAGTGAACGCCTATGGGTCGGTGTACCAAAACAAAATGATTCGAATAAAAGCATATGCGACTAAATATGGCCAGTCATATAACAACCATTACTTTGTAAAAATACCTGCAACAATGATACATGAAAGGAATGCATGAAAACAAACTGTCAGTTTTAGGAAGAGACAAATGACTACCCACTAGTCACAGGTCAAGTTTTTAGAGCCTACAGGTCGTAACCTTAGCTCTGATAACATAATTGTAACACCCTATTTTTGATAATGGAATATCACATGATAATTATTGTGTGTCATCAAAGCATGCAAGGAATTGTCTAAAATATTAAATTACCATTAAAGGAAATACCAAAAACAAACATCGATAGTCCAACATAAGCTCACATACATGAATATAAGTACTAAAAGGAAAGGACTAAAAAATGTCTAAAAGAAATAATGTATGAAAATGCATAATGTAAAGGAGGCTAGATAGCTTCCGTCCAGATGCACATACTCTCAAGGTCCTAAGTATGTCCCTGACTACGTGCCGTTTGAGAACATGAAAAGGAAATGGCTGAGCAAAACGCCCAGTGAACGGATATATAACATAATATGAATGACATAAGCATAATAAATACTAATAGCAGCAGAAATGTATAACTCCTGGAAACCTGGTACATGTTTATAAAACTAGTTTTATAGTTTGAAAAGACTTACGTTTTTATATGAAAACTATATTTTAATTAGCCAAGAGCTCATATAGGTCATGAGGTTTCACCGTGCATGAATACATAGAGTGGTGACATCATCATACAATTAGAGGGGTTGCCTCTAATTATAATAGTTTGGGTAGGAGGGATAACCTCCTTGTGAAGGATGCAAGACACACACCACATTCACCATGAAAATCCTGAAAAACATGTAACTAGGATGCACCCATACGCCCCACATGATAATATAAATTAATGGCCAAGACTGAAAGGGACGCCACGAGCAATCACTCCGTCCTGGGGAAGTCATAACACTGGTGCCTATAGTGTTATGGTTATGGTACATCCATAACTAGATGACGTGGCATGCATGTATACATAACTCAGGCATTTAAAATAAAACATAAGCATTCAAAACATATAAAATAATTGGGTAAAACAGTTGGCTGCAAACGGGGAATCCTAATCATACATGCGAAGGAATATCCATATTGAAAGACGAAATATCCATACCTTATGTCCAGTGAACGATGAAAGATGAAAAGATGGAAAGTCCTACTCTGACTTCATGAGTACATAAATAAGGGACATGTATGAGTTGGCTGATTACTGAGTGTGTTACTGGTTCTTGTGTGTTCTTAACTTATTTTATATGTTCTTGTCATGTTTTACTGTTTTAAATGGTATCTTGTATTCTATTCATGTCTTACTGGTATTCTGATTATGTATTTCATGTGTTATTGTATTACTATACTTGTAGTGTAGTAATAAGTAACTTTCTAAAAATAGCAAGTTTTCAAAAATAGAAAGTTTCAAAAAAGAGAAAGTTTCCAAAAATAGTAAGTTTCTAAAAATAGAAAATTTCCAAAAATAGTAAGTTTCCTGAAATAGAAAGTTTTTATAATTAGATTTAAGCTGGATTAAAATGTCTAAAAATAAGCTGGTGCTTATTAATAACAAGTTATAAGTCAGGATAATTATTAGTAAAGTCTATTAAATTTAATACTTAGGCTAAAGTAACTATTAATTAATAATGATTAAACATGGTTTATTAATTAATAAAATGTCATGGTCCATTTAATAAAGTTTACCTTATACAATTTAATTAAATTAAGTCATGGTTTAATTTAATTAAGTCTAATAAATACACAAGTTATACATCTTTTTTTGGTTAAATAAAACAACCTAAGTCATGTATTAATTAATTAATTACTAGTTCATGCAAATTTAATTAATAAAACAATGTCTAAATCAAAATACTTAGGTTAAAACATGTATTATTAAAACATGTGTGCCGAACCCAAAAACAAACCAAACAAAACCCTTTTCCTTGTTTTTAAATATTCCATAACATGTTTTAATTATGTTTTTAAAGATCTAAAACACATGAACATAATTAAAATTAAAATAATAAAAAGATGAAGGTTAATGTTATACCAATTACGTGATTGAATAGGGAATCGAGACACAAACGCGAACACGTACAAATCAAAGATCAAAATCAAACGAATCATCCTTGTGGTGTTGATGGCTGCCGCGGCTACAAGAGGAGAGGGGCTAGGGTTTCTTATTTTTTTCTAAAAAATGTAAATGATATTCCCTAGAGATTATGTTTACTTGTTAATTTTCAAAACGGACTGGGCCCTTTTCCTTTCTTCCTTTGCCGCGAATACCAAAGCCCAAAAGGCAAATACATACGTTTTTCACGACTTAATAATATTTTTGTATAAGAAGTGTGAGAACACTTATCCTTTTACCACTTATTTCCAATAATAACAAGACCAAAACGTGTATTTTATGTCATAAAAGTTGGAATTATGCGTGGTTTGTGTTTTGATTGTGTTTTAGGATAAAAATATGAAAAAGGAAGAAAACACGGGCTATCACGGGCTTTTATCGAAGAAAACGAGAAAAGACGAAGTCAAAAGATCAAGAGTGCAAAAAGAACGGAAGTCCAAGGCCTATTCTGAAGGTTTATCGAAGAAAAAGTCTAAAAACGAAAGTTTAATGAAGTCGAAGAACTCAAGTCTAATAGAAGAAGAAAATTATAAGACAGGTTCAATTTATATCGACTAATCCCGAGACAAAGTCGAGAAAGACGAGAAAGAGAAAGAAAAAGGAAGCAACACATGCACCTCCCCACCTCCTATATATATCCTCCTAATATGTCATTAGGAGGGTGTTAGTTAGTTATTAATTAGCCTTCATTTTTACTTTGTAGTTTTTAGAGAGAGAAAGTGTTTAACTTTCTCTCACTAGAATTTTCATCTTTTCTTCATCTTTTGTTTCATGTTTAAGCTTTGATTTAATCTTGTATTTTGGAATCATTAGTCTACAAGTTCAAGTTAAGCTTTTCATCTTTAATCTCTTTCTACCTGTCTTGATTTTTATTACTTTTGATTCGAAATAATCATGCTTCTAGTTTCATCTTGATGTTTGATTGATTAAAAAGTTTATCTTTTTGTTCATATCTAAGTTTTTGTACAATTTGAGCTTTGAGCTTATCATGCTTATTGGCTTATTTTGCACTTAGCTTATTTACTTTTAAGTTTTCTTAAAGGTTTAGTCTTATTAAAGTTTGTTTTATAAAGTTTGCGTATTTAATATTTTTAAAGTCGTCAAATTTGTGCTTATTTATTCTTGGCTAAAAGTTGGTAAATGCTTATTGGATTAAGAGCTTATTCGTTTCAACTTAGTTACCTTTTGTGTCCCATCGCGATCTTATGAGGGTTTTACTTGTCACGATCTTCTGGATACGATCGCATTGACTGCGATCCAGACTTCTTTCATTGACTACGATCTGAGTCTTTACCTCCGTCTATTACTTTAGTTGAGAATAATGATACAGCTATGGAGGAAATCGACATTCTCTCAATACCTCCGGGTATTGATGATGATGACACGGAGGGGGATATTATTTTTGATACTTTGCTGCAGGAAGGTATTGTCCCAAGTCCCCCTCCCGAGCACATTTTATCCCAACCATTAGAAACCATTATGGAAGATGAATGCTTTGACCCGGGGGGTGCCATTGATTATTTTATGATTGATGACCTTACGGCTTTGCCGCTTTCTGAGCATCAATTGTCTTTGGGGGATGACAATTTGCTTACTTTACCCACCCCACCTCCCGTGGATCATGATCTCACATACTTTTTGTATGTTGAGAGGACTTTTCTACCTTTTAAGACTTATCCTCCAGCCTCCCCTGTTGTATTTTCCTCCGGGAACGAGGACAAGGTCTGTGATCCTGGTATTACATTTGAGGCTTCCCCATGGACCATTTAATTCGGGGACGAGTCAGGCTCGTGACTCGGCTAACAAAAACAAGCGCTTTCTGGGAGGCAACCCGATTATCTATCTATCTTTATCTGTTTTTATAATAAGTGTAGGGGAGACCCTTGTATGTGTTTGTTGTTTTCTTTCTTATAATGTGCAGGGATTCAAGCTTTTAAAGATCCATTCTTGATGACTTTTGACGACCCGTGATTTCGTGTACCCATCTTCCCGGTTCTATCCTAAACTCTTTTGATTCTCTATTTTATATTTTTCAATATTAAAACAGGAATCACTTTAGTTGTCTCTTCCTTAGCAAGATTTAAATAACGTGCACAATGTCCTAAGTGTAGGGGAATTTACTCCCACATGCTTAAACATTGAGGAAAATGTTTATATTAAGTGTAGGGGGGACTTATATCGAAGTTAAGTGGGCTTTTCCTTGTATTTGTCCTTATTTTAACCGGAAAATCTAATTTTTCGACATTTTTCAAAATTTTTAATCTATTTTGGCCTAGTAGTATAGTCGTATTTTCCTTTGTTATCGTTATTTACTTTCTTTTCTAAGAATAAATTTTTAATAAAATGGTTTTTAATTTTTTTAAAGTCGTGAATATTTTGACTCAACTCGAGTTTACTTATCTAAGTTTACTCTAGCTAGTATCCTTAACGTGTTTAAGTCAAGTTTTGCTAGGCTTTTATATAGGGAACTTTAAAACGAAAAAGTCTTAACTCTCACGGTTTAAGAACAAGAACTTTTTGCAAGTTCCTATAATTGATCCTAGAGAGTCGTTTATCAAGGGAACTTTAAAATGCGCATTATAAACTTGAAAGAGTCTAATAATTTGCAAGATCCTATAGATGACTTGAAAACCAAAAACTTTGATTTAGTTGGCTAAGCATCCACGAGTCTCAGTCTTTGAGATTTTAAATTGTGGAGAACGAGAGATGATAGAGTCAATTATAAGTTTGATATTCTTTCATGAATTTAAGTGAGTTAATTATGAGCTTTTTCTCCCATCACTTGCTAATAAATTTATCTATAATAAATAAGGTTGTACGATTTGAAAAGTTACTTAGCTTCTAGCACAAGATCGTTTAAAAGTTCCTCGGTATTAATTAGAGTTCATAGCCAAGGCATAACTTATTGAAGCGGGATGCGAAGATTGGCGAGTCCGAAAAGGCCTTAACAAGGCATGAGAGCTACATTTTGTTGCTAAAGATCCAAAAGTGATGTGAAGAATCATTTATCAAAAATCAATATAAAGGATCGAGACACATGACGAAAAGCAAATACTCCCCAAAAGATCATGGAGAAGTCTATCCGAAAAGACCCTAGCAAGGTATGAGGATAAACAAATCCAAGTCCTAAAAGGAGGCGGATCGTTGTATATCAAAATCCAAAATAAATATTGGAGAAAAATGAAGAAGTCGTGGTCCAAGTATGAAGAATCTCTTAAAACTTCAAGTGAAGAAATCCCTATTATGAAGAGAAGACCATTATTTCATGAACGTCTCTCAAGATTTGAAGTATGAAGTCGTTGCCAAATATCGGTCCGAGAAAGGTCTCAAATCGTGAAGCGAGTTATGCCAAGATATGAACTTTATGAGGTCCCGAGAAGCAGTTTTAAAAGATTTTGTCCTTTAGCTAACAATTGATTAAATCGTCCTACTTTATTTTCAGCCTAAATAACTATCGAAATAAGTCAACAATGCATCCTTGTGATCATTTAAGACAACAACAAAATATAAGAGATACACCTAGGAATAAGGGAGTCTAAGTGAATAATTGGGCCACATGAGTGATTGTTAATTTGCTAACTTATAATAACAATGATCTCGTTTTAAAGGTTGGTATGGGGAATGTGAAACTTGAGGGTGATAATCATTCATGACATTCCAAAACCCTAAGGTAAGTTTTTAATCTTTTTACTTGTTTTCTTCCTTTTAATATTTGTCTCTTTTATAAAGGCCAATGTGGATTGATTGTGATGGAAAATGTAACACTTGCTTTGTAACTAATGCATTGCATGAGGGCATTGCAATGGTCAAGTGTAGGGGATTTGATAGGTGTGAAAACACTCATCCTTTTACCACTTAATTATAATAATAACCAAGCCAAAACGTGTATTTTATGTCGTAAATGTCAGAATTATACGTGGTTTGTGTTTTTATTGTGTTTTAGGACCAAAAGATGAAAAAGGAAGAAAACACGGGCTTTTATCGAAGAAAACGAGAAAAGACGAAGTCAAAAGATCAAGAGTGCAAAAAGAACGGAAGTCCAAGGCCTATTCTGAAGATTTATCGAAGAAAAATTCAAAAGACGGAAGTTTAATGAAGTCGAAGAACTCAAGTCTAATTATTGAATAAATTATAAGACAAGTTCAATTTATATCGATAAATCCCGAGACGACGTCGAGAAAGACAAAGAATTAAAAGACCAGAACGAGAAAAAGAAAGAAAGAAGGAAGCAACACATGCACTCCTTACTTCCTATATATACCCTCCTAATGACACATTAGGAGGGTGTTAGTCATTTAGGAGTAGTTAGTTTAGATTTGGAGTAGTGTAGTTTTTACTTTCTCTCTCTAGTTTTATTTCATGTTCTAAAGCTTTAATCTTTAATCTTGTTTTAAATCTTTAATCTTTAATCTTTTAAATTCTAGCTTTTTAATCATCTCATTCTTCCTTTCTTGATTGTTTAATCTTAATCTTTTCATAATCCTTGTTCGTGTTGATTTCGTGTTCTTAATCATAATCTTTTTCATCAAATTTTTATATAAAGTTTAAATCTTTCTAATTTTCGTGGCTTGTTTTTGATGTTTTTATAAGTTTTAGTATTAATCTATGCTTTTTAGTTAGCTTATTGGTGTTTTACTTTGCTTATTTTCCTTAAAAAGTTAAGATTTAAGTGCTTATTTTAGTCCTTTTATGATTTCCTAGTTTTTAGGTGCTTCTGATTCGATTTCGTAATGCCTTGTGTATTGCGACATTGAATTTTTTCCTTATTGTGAATTTAGTGCAACTTTAATTGTGAAATCTTGGAATCCGCAATCATTGCGGAATTGTTCACAAAATATTATTGCGAATTTGTTCCCAATCTAAGAAATTGCGAAATCTTCTTCATTTCCAATTGCGGAATTTGTGCAAAACTTCAATTGCGGAATCTAACCTCCAATTGCGGAATTGTACTTTCAGCCCATTGCGAAATCTTGGTTTTTCTAATTGCAAAATCTTGGTTTTGCTTATTGCGGAATTATGCACTATTTTTAGCATTGCGAAATCTTTGTTTAGTATTGCGAATTTAATTCAGTTTTTTTTATAATTGCGAAATTAATTAGTTTTTACTTAAATTTAATTTTTGAACTTATTTTTCCCGCCATTTTTAATTAGCTTTATTTTAATTGTTTTGTCCTATTTTACTTAGCTTTATTTTTACTTGTTTGTCTAATTTAATTTTCATATTTACTTTTTGTTAAACTTTAAGGTTTCGTCATTTACCTTTAAAGTTTTTATATTTTCGTCACTTACTTAATTTCTTTTAAAGTCTTATTTTTAGTTAATCTTTTCAAGATTTTATCTGAATTACTTTTAAAGTCTTAAATTCATTGCCATTTACGTTTTAATTACTTTTAGCTTTATTTACCGTGTCATTTACTTTAAAGTTTTGCATTTTAATTTTACTACAACGACCAAACCATTTCTTTTCCACCAAGAACAACCGAGTCACACATTTAACCGGAGATCAATTCGATGAGACCGTGAACAACGAACTTTTTAACCTAGCAAAATCTCACTATTAGCACCATTGAGCTTTCTCAACCAAATGGGCCTAATTTTAAAGTGAACGGCCAGCGTGTGAAGTTGTACTTTGGTGAGGACATCTCTTATTAGATGATTCCTTCCCTCACCAAGTTTCCCTTGAATTAGTTCTGGGTCGAGTCAGGCTCGTGACTCGGTTAACAAAAACAAGCACTTCTCGGGAGGCAACCCGTTGATCTATCCTTTACCGTTTTCATAATAAGTGTAGGGGGAGCCCCATAGGTGTTTGTTGTCTTGTTTCTTATGATGTGAAGGGATTAAAGCTTCAAAGATCCACTTTTGATGACATTTGACGACCGTGATCCCGTGTACCCGTCTTCCCGATTCTATCTTAAACTGTCGTGATTCAATATTTCATATCTTATATGTTCACATTGAAATCACTATAGTTGTCTTTTCCTTAGCAAAATTTAAACAACGTGCACAATGTCCAAAGTGTAGGGTATTTTACTCCCACATGCTTAAACATTGAGGACAATGTTTATATCAAGTGTAGGGGGACTTCTATCGAAGTAACTGGGCTTTTCCATTAACTTGTCCTCATTTTAACCGGAAAATTTGATTTTTCGACATTTTTCAAAAATTTTAATCTATTTTGGCCTAGTAGTATAGTAGTATTTTCCTTTGTTATCGTTATTTACTTTCTTTACTAGAATAAATTTTTAATAAAGTGGTTTTAATTTTTCAATGTTGTGAATCTTTTGACTCAACCCAAGTTTACTTATCCAAGTTTACTCTAGCTGGTATCCTTAACGTGTTTAAGTCAAGTTTTGCTAGGCTTTTATATAGGGAGCTTTAAAACGCGAAAGTCTTAACTCTTACGGGTTAAGAACAAGAACTTTTCGCAAGTTCCTATAATTGATCCTAGAAAGTCGTTTATCAAGGGAACTTTAAAATGCGAATTCTAAACTTGAAAGAGTCTAAGAGTTTGCAAGATCCTATAGATGACTTGAAAACCCAAAACTTTGATTTAATTGGCTAAGCATTCACGAGTCTCATTCCTTGAGATTTTAAATTGTGGAGAACGAGAGATGATAGAGTCAAATATAAGTTTGGTATTCTTTCATAAATTTATGTGAGTTGATTATAAGCTTTTTCTCCCATCGCTTGTTAATAAATATATTTGCAATAAATAAGGTTGTACGATTTAAAAAGTTACTTAGCTTCTAGCCCAAGATCGTTTAAAATTTGCTCGGTATTAATTAGAGTTCATAGCCAAGGCATAACTTATTGAAGCGGGATGCGAAGATTGGCGAGTCCGAAAAGGCCCTAACAAGGCACGAGGGCTACATTTTGTTGCTAAAGATCCCAAGTGATGTGAAGAATCATTTATCAAAAATCAATATGAAGGATCAAGACACACGACGAAAAGAAAATACTCCCCTAAAGATCATGGAGAAGTCTATCCGAAAAGACCCTATCAAGGTATGAGGATAAATAGATCCAAGTCCTAAACGGAGGCGGATCGTTGTACATCAAAGTCCAAAATAAAGATTGGAGAAAAATAAAGAAGCCGTGGTCCAAATATGAAGAATCTCTCAAGAACTTCAAGTGAAGAAATTCCTATTATGAAGAGAAAACCATAATTTCAAGAACGTCTCTCAAGATTCGAAGTATGAAGTCGCTGCCAAATATCGGTCCGAGAAAGGTCTCAAATCGTGAAGCGAATTATGCCAAGATATGAACTTTAAGAGCTCCCGAGAAGCAGTTTTAAAAGATTTTGTCCTTTAGCTAACTATTGCTTAAATCGTCCCACTTTATTTTCAGCCTAAATAAACTATCAAAATAAGTCAAACAATGTATCCTCGTGATCATTCAAGACAATAATAAAATATAAGAGATACACATAGGAATAAGGGAGTCTAAGTAAATAATTGGGCCACATGAGTTCGTGTTAGTTTGCTAACTTATAATAACAATGATCTCGTTTTTAAGCTTGGTATGGGGAACGTGAAACTTGATAAGGATAAACATGCATGACTACCAAAACCCTAATGTAAGTCTTTGATTTCTTTACTTGTTTTATATATAATTCTATCTTTTTAGTTTCCTTAATGTTTAGTATTTAATAAAGGCCAAGGTGGGTTAATGTAATAACCCGAACTTTAAAATCAACATTTAGACCGAGTTCTAATACTAATTCTATTATTCAGAAAAATATTTATTAATCGACTTTTATTTGTCATGTTCGTTCGACGAATAATATTGATTTCTCGACTAGACGGCAAGATTAGGATTTTAACGTATCGAATATGTGTCATTTATTATTTTTCGGCAAAGTCTATGTCCGTCGTCAACCGTAAATATCCTCGTTATGACATAGAAATATTTTCTATTCTCGTCGTTTTAATTTCTCGTTTTATGAGAATTCTTGATAATTTACATTAATCCTTTAAGCATCGTTCGTTTATATAATGCGTTAATATTTATTAAGTTATAAATCCTCGTTTATTTATCGAAATATCAGTGTTCTCCGAAAGCCAAAGTTTTTATTTTATATTGAGCGTTTATTTTTCTTGTGTAACGCGTATCTTTCAAATCGCGTAACTTTTAAAATATCGGGCTTCGATTATACCCGTCTATTTATTGACGAACTAAAATCACTTGATGATTAGACACGTCTCGCACACGTGTCCATTTTATCACTACAAGGGGGACAAATGTTTATAATAGTTGCATCTTTGCATCCATGAAACACTAGCATAAAATATTGAAATAAAAGAATATATCCATTTCACATATATACACGCAGCAAACATATCTGTGATTATTCTCCCAAATGAGATAACCCAAAACCAATTCGTCTATATCCTTTCACTTTGACGACACAGAAAGATTCTAGCATGAAATGGTCTTCAAGCTCATAAGGAAGAAAGAAAACAAATAAGACAAAAAAATGAAGGTGGTTTGTTCGTCTTATTTTTCTGACGATCGCATTTGTTTTGCCGGACGAACTTGGGGTTGCGCTAGGGTAAGCTCACAAGAAAATGCCATATTTTAGTTTAACTCATCGGTTGTTCTCTTATTAGCTCCTAACATCCAACGACACACACAACTTTATTTCTATCGAGTTCTCCGACAAGAGTCGTTTTTCCAAAGAGGGTTGTATGAGTTTTCAGTGAGTTGCTTCCTCTCATGTTCTCCGACGATGAGTCATTCTAGCAAGTTGTTGCGGTTCCCGACAACATCAAACTTTACCTTCGTTTATGCGTAAGGTTAGGTATAAACATATTTTTTAAAATGTTTAAATATTGCTGTTGGAAGACTTTCTATTTATGTCAACTTGCATGAAACTTCCGTCTTGTTCGACAAAGCTTTATATGTGACGATGGAGGATTATAATATAAATATGACATAAACGGATCATCTAAATGAGCTAGAAATGTAGATACGTACATGTACTACAATGATGGAGAATTGTTTTATCATAGTTGCAACAATAGTCCTTTGATTTTAGTTAGTAAACGACTTTACACCCTTAACTTTGTTAGAATTTTATATGTGACAAGTATTTGATTAGTTGGGTTACTAGTTAGTTTAAAAGGGTAAATGTTTTATTAATAATTACATATTAGAAATTTGGGCCATGTAAATACCGTGACATATTATAAATTTTGCTAAATAAAACCGTAAAGATGACACGAGTAACTTGATCATTTTTATAAAGACCGAAGTGGTATGACCCACTTATCGAGAAATATAAACTCATTTATATACTGATATTTATCAATCTCGAGACTTGACAAACGTGAAATATTAAGTCGACATCATTTGGGGCATTGTAGAACCTTTAATGCATATAAAGTGGATTTGGGGTCATAAAATCCCATGATACACTTATAATTACTTAATATAAAAAATAAAAAATAAATACACTTACAATGACTATTAAGTCATTATTGGGCCTGAGGATAAGATTAATATTTAAGATTAATATATGAGACCAAATTTGATCTAAAAATGGGTTTAAGATACTTAAGCACTTAATGTCCATTATTGAGCTAGTAATGGGCTTTGTTTATCAAAATTGAATAACATCGTTTAAATGTTGGATTTTTATTAAAAAATTTATCAAAAGTTTTATAAAACTTATGCAATGTCCAAACTTACTAAAGTGAAATATTTACATACATATATGACTTATGTATAGTCTCGAGCCTAAGACACATCTTGTCATTTTAGGAGTCGTTCGGTCATATGACGACCGTTGGGCATCTCGTTCTCAATCAATTAGCGATTGATATCTCGTGAAGTCGTGTGTCGACTATTGGATTTTGTTCCTTGATATACGTGTAATAGTTATATCAGGTGAGTCCATAGCCTCGCTTTTACTGCTTTATATGTGTTTATAAACCCGCGAGGGGGAATACATGCTCTTGGTATAGAATATGATATTTATATATATGGTTTTGAGAGAATACATGCTTATGAATAAACATGTGGTTTGCTATATGCTTTGAACGAATACATGTTGTTGTAAATGAATGTAAAATGGCTGATTATATACTTTTCAAAGATGAGCACAAGCGTTGATTGTATTGATTGTGAACTGCTATTTGCTAAGTGTTGTATTGCCAAAATTTGGAAAGTCCCTATTAACTCATGAACCGTTAACTACCCTTGATGGGTAGGCGCTGGTACAGACGGATGGATCCATCGGGGATGGCCCCCACCTGGGCAGGTCGCACCTGTGGGTTGGAGGCTCAGCCAGGTGTGTTGTATTAGAAGTAAGGGGTATTCGGAAAAATACCTGACTAGGGCATTATTATACTTAAGGCTTCGGTGTCATGGCTTAGTAGAATAGCGCGGACTTTGGATATTGTATGTGTTACAATATTGACAGTGGATGAGATTCTTGTGTTCAAAAGCTACATGGTTTATTTAAAAACCCATTATTGTTTATTTAAAAACCTATGAATTCACTCAACCGTTGTGTTGACTGTTTAGCATGTATTCTCAGGTGTATAGGTTTAAGAGCAGCTGGAGCATGGAGTCGCGTAGGATAAAGTAAAGGCAAAACAAACAATTTCCATTCGATACATTTGACAAATCTTTATTATTTCTTAAGGTTTGTATAAATTGGTGGGACCTCTTTTTAGTTAACTCTGATTTAATAAAATTATCGAATGGTTTATTTTATAAAACGTCTCTTTTGATGTCGTTTTCTATGACTGTGTGTGATGTGCTATGAAGTAACAACCAATGTTGATATTCCGCTGCCTTGTAAAATTGGGGGTGTTACAGATTGGTATCAGAGCACTAGTTATAGCGAACTAGGTCATTTTTAAAACCTAGACTATAACTGCTCTTTCGTAAAATTGTTTGATTGCCATACAAAGTATCTGCGCGCTCATGGCTCCTAGAAACCAATGCTTGGTTGTGATAATGTGATCCTATGTGTATGTAGGAATAATTGTATGTATATGTATGTACATACTATGGTGTTTATAGGCATTGCGCGTGAAGCAATGATCCTTTCCTGATTATAGTACATATTATAATACGGTTTTGTACAGAGTTCGGCGTCACCGCCAATCACCGATCTCGATAATTAATTTATTATCCGAATACGAGTATGAAACTCGTTTGATACATTAGGTACGTATATATTGTTTCGTCATATAGTGCATATCGACTAATTTGAGCTTGATTATTGTCATCGCATTGTGATGTGCCATTTTAGGACATCTCCTTCAAAACGTAATTGATTATTGTGTTATCTGTATTTTCGTTACTCCTTATGATTTGAAGAATCGTTTCTTCAAGGAGACATCTTCTACGTAATTTAATGTTTAATTTATTTGTGTATGATTACGTTTTATTGACGAAAAGGAGGATGCCAATGTTGGACCTAAAACATATATATATACCCAAATAAACTATATATAATTTGGGTACAATAAAGATATGCTCATAGTAGTCATTAGTTGAGCAACTTAAAACTTTGTATTTAAATGGAATGGGACATTTAAATATAGAGATTTTAAAATTGCCCAGCTATATGTCGTTTAAAGTTCTCTTATTGAAATGGATTGGGACATTTGAATAAGAAAGTTTTGAACCACTGGACCTTAGATTGTCGATGGTTTATTTATTCAAATGGTATGGGACATTTGAATACACAAATCATGGAGTAAGTTTGACACCCTGTATTTTTCTTGGCATTTGATTTGGTTATGATATCGTGTTTTGTGATGGTATTACCTGAGTAGGATGATTTATAATCGTCTTGTTGAAATAAATTGGGACGCCTTTTTATTTGAACAAGAAAGTTATAACTTCCCGAACCATAAATTTATAATCCTTGTTTACATGGATTGGGACGCCTTTTGATGTAAACAAGAAATTATAAATAAGTGGGCTCAAGAGTGCTTGACTTGGTTTGTGACTATTTTTGTATATGGATGTATTTCTTTGACTCATATTTCGTTGGTACGAATCGTTCAATATCGTCGTCATTATGGTTATTATTTATTATCGTCTATGTACGAATAACCTATTAGTCTTCTCTCGAGTTATGATTTGTTTCTATGGAACATTTATTATATGTCCCGACTATCACGATCTTTATAAGATAAACGTTAAGAACTTTTATCCAACCCGAGAATAAAGGACTCGTTTAATCGATTTCAAGATTCAAGTGTATAATTGTAAGTCCATCAACAATCGAATTATCATCATCAACTCATCTTAAGCGACAATAATTTGAAAATTTTCTTATTATTATCAATGGTTTATAAAGGCTTTCTCGATGGTCAACGGTAGATAGCCATTTTTGAAATAAATGTGCAACACTTTCCTTGTTATGTGTATATGTGATATGTGTTTTAGTCGAGTGGTCGTACATTGTGTGAGATCGAGGCGGCATTCTGAAATGACGTATGATCTTGGGTAACGTGTACCTCATAATATATTTTGGGTATGGATCCGTTTGTGAGAAACTTGTAATATCATTTGGGTATGGATCCGTGTGTGATCACCCTCCGATTGACAAGAATATTTTTGGATATGCATCCATGGCTATAAGGCCCGTGAACATCGTTTAACTTGCAAGCTTTCCTTTGACTATACTTATCCAAAATCCTATTAGATATTCATTTTATCATGTCTTGACTATATAGCAAGCATGAGTTAACTTGATTGAACTTATTGATCTGGCATGGCTTGGCTATTTTGCAAGCATGTCGTAATGTGATTATATGTGTCTAGTGATGGATTTTGTATTTGATTTGGATCGTAGTTAATTCGATAGAGTATTGTATACTCCGAACGATTTCTGTGTCGATAAATTTGGTTTTGAAGAAATAGGTTTGCATGTTTGAGATCATGCAACTTGATGATTTTGTGCGACTCGTAATAATTGCCTCGCCGTGAATATTTTGTAATGTTTTCCATGGATTTATGTCTGATCCATACGATTTTTTTTTATGGGGTAATTTTTTTATGAAACCCGTGGACCATATGTGTTTCGATGTGATTGATGTGATCATCGATAGTTTTGAATTGATTCTCGCATTGAAGATTTTTCAAATGCGCCTACTTCTTTTGACTCTTCGCTTTTCATGTGGAATTTTTCTAACTTATATCGACCGTTGCAAGTTTTATAAGATAGTAGTAATGTACCTTGAGGAACTTCCAAAAATTGACGGCTTGTTAATTTTTCGCTTTCAATGGCTTCTCCTTCGAGTTATGTATTATTCTTTACTTATAAGGGTTAAAGCTACATTTAAAACGTTCATTCATGGTTGTTATGTATACTCGTTGCTTTGAATTTTGTTCATTGACATTCGTTAGAAACCTCAGCGATGATTTGTTTATCTCTCACCTCTTCGCCCTTTAACCGAAGACTATTGAGATGAATTAAGCGTTGGGACATCGCTTCCTAAAGGGGTGATGATGTAATAACCCGAACTTTAAAATCAACATTTAGACCGAGTTCTAATACTAATTCTATTATTCAGAAAAATATTTATTAATCGACTTTTATTTGTCATGTTCGTTCGACGAATAATATTGATTTCTCGACTAGACGGCAAGATTAGGATTTTAACGTATCGAATATGTGTCATTTATTATTTGTCGGCAAAGTCTATGTCCGTCGTCAACCGTAAATATCCTCGTTATGACATAGAAATATTTTATATTCTCGTCGTTTTAATTTCTCGTTTTATGAGAATTCTTGATAATTTACATTAATCCTTTAAGCATCGTTCGTTTATATAATGCGTTAATATTTATTAAGTTATAAATCCTCGTTTATTTATCGAAATATCAATGTTCTCCGAAAGCCGAAGTTTTTATTTTATATTGAGCGTTTATTTTTCTTGTGTAACGCGTATCTTTCAAATCGCGTAACTTTTAAAATATTTGGCTTCGATTATAGCCGTCTATTTATTGACGAACTAAAACCACTTGATGATTAGACACGTCTCGCACACTTGTCCATTTTATCACTACAAGGGGGACATATGTTTATAATAGTTGCATCTTTGCATCCCTGAAACACTAGCATAAAATATTGAAATAAAAGAATATATCCATTTCACATATATACACGCAGCAAACATATCTGTGACTATTCTCCCAAATGAGATAACCCAAAACCAATTCGTCTATATCCTTTCACTTTGACGACACAGAAAGATTCTAGCATGAAATGGTCTTCAAGCTCATAAGGAAGAAAGAAAACAAATAAGACAAAAAAAATGAAGGTGGTTTGTTCGTCTTATTTTTTTGACGATCGCATTTGTTTTCCCGGACGAACTTGGGGTTGCGCTAGGGTAAGCTCACAAGAAAATGCCATATTTTAGTTTAACTTATCGGTTGTTCTCTTATTAGCTCCTAACATCCAACGACACACACAACTTTATTTCTATCGAGTTCTCCGACAAGAGTCGTTTTTCCAAAGAGGGTTGTATGAGTTTTCAGTGAGTTGCTTCCTCTCATGTTCTCCGACGATGAGTCATTCTAGCAAGTTTTTGCGGTTCCCGACAACATCAAACTTTACCTTCGGTTATGCGTAAGGTTAGGTATAAACATATTTTTTAAAATGTTTAAATATTGCCGTTGGAAGACTTTCTATTTATGTCAACTTGCATGAAACTGCCGTCTTGTTCGACAAAGCTTTATATGTGACGATGGAGGATTATAATATAAATATGACATAAACGGATCATCTAAATGAGCTAGAAATGTAGATACGTACATGTCCTACAATGATGGAGAATTGTTTTATCATAGTTGCAACAATAGTCCTTTGATTTTAGTTAGTAAACGACTTTACACCCTTAACTTTGTTAGAATTTTATATGTGACAAGTATTTGATTAGTTGGGCTACTAGTTAGTTTAAAAGGGTAAATGTTTTATTAATAATTACATATTAGAAATTTGGGCCATGTAAATACCGTGACATATTATAAATTTTGCTAAATAAAACCGTAAAGATGAAACGAGTAACTTGATCATTTTTATAAAGACCGAAGTGGTATGACCCACTTATCGAGAAATATAAACTCATTTATATACTGATATTTATCAATCTCGAGACTTGACCAATGTGAAATATTAAGTCGACATCATTTGGGGCATTGTAGAACCTTTAATGCATATAAAGTGGATTTGGGTCATAAAATCCCATGATACACTTATAATGACTTAATATAAAAAAATAAAAAATAAATACACTTACAATGACTATTAAGTCATTATTGGGCCTGAGGATAAGATTAATATTTAAGATTAATATATGAGACCAAATTTGATCTAAAAATGGGTTTAAGATACTTAAGCACTTAATGTCCATTATTGAGCTAGTAATGGGCTTTGTTTATCAAAATTGAATAACATCGTTTAAATGTTGGATTTTTATTAAAAATTTTATCAAAAGTTTTATAAAACTTATGCAATGTCCAAACTTACTAAAGTGAAATATTTACATACATATATGACTTATGTATAGTCTCGAGCCTAAGACACATCTTGTCATTTTAGGAGTCGTTCGGTCATATGACGACCGTTGGGCATCTCGTTCTCAATCAATGAGCGATTGATATCTCGTGAAGTCGTGTGTCGACTATTGGATTTTGTTCCTTGATAGACGTGTAATAGCTATATCAGGTGAGTCCATAGCCTCACTTTTACTGCTTTATATGTGTTTATAAACCCGCGAAGGGGAATACATGCTCTTGGTATAAAATATGATATTTATATATATGGTTTTGAGAGAATACATGTTTATGAATAAACATGTGGTTTGCTATATGCTTTGAACGAATACATGTTGTTGTAAATGAATGTAAAATGGCTGATTATATACTTTTGAAAGATGAACACAAGCGTTGATTGTATTGATTGTGAACCACTATTTGCTAAGTGTTGTATTGCCAAAATTTGGAAAGTCCCTATTAACCCATGAACCGTTAACTACCCTTGATGGGTAGGCGCTGGTACAGACGGATGGATCCATCGGGGATGGCCGCCACCTGAGCAGGTCGCACCTGTGGGTTGGAGGCTCAGCCAGGTGTGTTGTATTAGAAGTAAGGTGTATTCGGCAAAATACCTGACTAGGGCATTATTATACTTAAGGCTTCGGTGTCATGGCTTAGTAGAATAGCGCGGACTTTGGATATTGTATGTGTTACAATATTGACAGTGGATGAGATTCTTGTGTTCAAAAGCTACATGGTTTACTTAAAAACCCCTTATTGTTTATTTAAAAACCTATGAATTTAGTCAACCGTTGTTTTGACTGTTTAGCATGTATTCTCAGGTGTATAGGTTTAAGAGCAGCTGGAGCATGGAGTCGCGTAGGATAAAGTAAAGGCAAAACAAACAATTTCCATTCGATACATTTGACAAATCTTTATTATTTCTTAAGGTTTGTATAAATTGGTGGGACCTCTTTTTAGTTAACTCTGATTTAATAAAATTATCGAATGGTTTATTTTATCATCGATACATGTATAATTTAGCTATCAAAGGTAGTCTTTTCATTAATCACAAACAAGTCAAAATTATACCGTAACACATTACGTGTCACTATGTCATACAATTCTCAGAACTCATCCTACCAACTGATGTCTCAGTTAAGTTAGGGATTTTTAAAAGATACCACAATGAATACTAATCTACAAGAGTCATTAGGTGTCCCACCTGTCCCGGAAGATCCATCGGTCCCAATTTAGAAGAAGATCTCTTCAATTTATTTCTTGGACACTAGGCATCCTCGTTAGTGGACAATGGCCTAGGAAACCCTTAACATAAACTAACAATCATTTAAAACCTTATAATTCAATCACAGGACTTAATGACTTCCTCTTAATAATCTCATATTCCATATGGGTTAAATTTTACTTAATTCAAGTTTTCAATCAACATATACTCAATGCGATATCCTACATCATTCTCCAATACTTTTAACCTTATTCTTAGACCTTAATAGGGCAATAAAATCTCGATATGATCAACACTTAATTTCCAATCCTATAGCTCCTTCATCAATAGTTATCAAATGAGTCACTAGTATGAAATGACTAACACATTCAATTAGACTTCTCGGAAAGGTACTAGTGGCATGAGGCTTTTGGGTAATGGTTCCAATGACAGCCTCAAGTGCAACATTCACCCTTTCGATTTCAATTTAAGAATTGAATGACAACGAATCGGATGACACCTTTCCAGGCGGTAACGTTTCGTCAAACTCCACTCTATAAGGAAAGATCGTCATGACATCGATATCAGTTTTAATCTCGCCAATTCTTCTTCAATATCACAATTAACTACTATCTACATTTCTACGAATATCAACCATTTTGTTGGGATCATAATTATCCACAACTTGGTTTAGATCTAAGATAGCTAGAATTCCTACGGGAATAGCTTCGATTAATTTGCTAGGGAAGTTAGGGTTTCTTGTGACAATCTACGTCGTATAAATATCTTGTATAAATATAGAAATAATCATCAAACAATCATGTAATCAAATTACATCATATATATATATATATATATATATATATATATATATATATATATATATATATATATATATATATATATATATATATATATATATATATATATATATATATATATATATATATATATATATATATATATATATATATATATATATATATTAAAATAACACTTCTCAGTCTGGCCTTGTGGGTAACTCGGGAATTCTTTGGCACCGTTATAGTCAAAAGATTTTTATACATTTTGTGAAAAATGTTTATAGTTAAAAGATTTGAAATGTTTTATTCAAAACCTTAGTTTTAAAAATCTTTCGTTCTCTATAACGAGAGCTCTGGTACCAAACTGTAACACCCCCAAATTTACACAATTTAATACAACGGAAGACTCGTTGGTGTTACGGAATAGCACATTACTCACATCATAGACAACGCTTCAAAATCGCGTCGTTTTAATAATAAAGCATTTCCATTCATAAATATAAAATTTACATAGGTCCCAAGTCATTGTATTTTATACAGGTTTTACAAAGCATTTGATTGGAAATTATTATTTAAGTGCGGGCCATGAATTCTTTTTGTCTTCCCGAGAATTACCTTCAAGTACCTGAGATAAAACATGTTAAAAGAAAAGGGTCAGCGATAACGCCGAGTGAATTCATAGAGTTTAATAAAACCATTAATATAACAGCGATATAAAATTATTACCGAAAATCATTTTGTACAAATCCTTGTAATAGGCCATAAAACAGCCAAAGTCATTTTATACAAATCCTTATCAAAAATCATAATATAGGCTTTTGCCTTCAAAATCATTATACGAACCAAAGTCGTAAAAACATCATACAATACGTTTTATAACGTTGTATAAAGTTAAATAAAAACCGTTATATGAATATGGTTATGTAAAACCAAAACACGAACATAAAATCAATAATAAGACCCCGTATTGCTAGTCAGGCAATATATCGTAGTTTTATGCGTATAGCAGTATTTCGTTATTTGGATTATTATAAGCCGCATGACATTGTTACCTTACTACAATAAACAACGGGTAGCTAACCCGAAACTCATTTTCCCATCTAAATCAGCGTGTCGTCACAATAATCACGCTTATAGAAATCTTCTCATACATAAATTCGCTTACCAATCAATGTGGCACGACGAGGATCAACCGTCAAGGCGCGAACTGGGGTGATCGTCCCCAAATAGTACTATTATATGCATAAGCGTCTACCAAATCCCGGTAGCTCACAATTCATGCTAATGGGACTTTTAGTAACATAACCTAACTTTAATAATCCATTTCATTTCATCTATCGGGTCATTTAATCATTCATCGGGTCATACAATCATTCGGGTCCAAATCAATAAACAGACAATCGGGACAACTACTGTCCGATTTTATAAAAACTAACATGTTATCTCCCTCGCGGGTTTATTAAACATTTCATAAAAACATTTAAAAGAGTGCGAGGCTATGAACTCACGTTGATGTGGGAAAGCGGGTTATCGGCAATTCGGATGTACGGTACGTGCTTCAATCACGGAAACCTAGACAAATAATACTCGTCTTAGACTTTTGTCCAATGACTTTATAAAAATAACAATTATGTATACATATGATGATTTTATATATATGATGATGATCAAGTGGGTTTATACATTCTCATTTACTCATTTTATTGCTATGTGTTGGTTACTTTTATACTAGTTTACTAGTTTTACTTATTTACATGTTTTAGGCCCAATAGGCCCATTACAAGCCAAATACTTTTCATTAGCCCAATTATACCTTTAATATCAGTATTATACTTTACATGTTGGGCCCAAGTGGGTTAAGCCCAATAAGTAAGTTTATAAGTGTTTTATCAACTAGTCGGGTTTATAGTCCAATAATGCTAACTTAGCCCGTTAATGTCCATATGTTATTTAGTTCGGGTTTTATCGGTTTTTACTTGTATTAAGTACTTATATATCAGTATATGAATTTTAAAAAGTTTACATTAGACGGGTCCGACCATCTATGTTTTAATTGACGAAAACGTTAGTTTTACGGTTTTAGCCGAAAAGACGTAAAAATCATGTTTATAGTTTTATAACTTATAAAACATACCAAATTACCATTTTTATA
This sequence comes from Glebionis coronaria, assembly GCA_025667525.1. Classification (NCBI taxonomy): domain Eukaryota; kingdom Viridiplantae; phylum Streptophyta; class Magnoliopsida; order Asterales; family Asteraceae; genus Glebionis; species Glebionis coronaria. Next base: position 165,642,761 of record CM046882.1, on the reverse strand, counting down.
AAATGTCCACTTATTTATCATTCTACATATTTATATAAATGTAATATATAAGTTAGATGGGTTTTAATTTACATTTTATACTATATTTAGTTGAGTGCTATTATAATACTATTAAACTTTAATTTCATAAAATCTGATTTTTAGTTGCACTTTCACCATTTTTATCATATCATGAGTTCTACAAGGAGATAGAAGCTAATTTTTGGATGGAATAAACTTCATATTATGTGCTACAAATAAGTTAGTTATAGCTACTGCTCATTCCATGTCTAACTATCCTTAACAGTCCCTACAAAACAGACTATTCAGATTGGTACACTCATCTTGTTTTGATCATATTGGTACACTCATCTTGTTTTGATCATATCTCACTCATTTTGATGATTCCATTGCATGGCCAACTCTCACATGTGTATAACACCTAATACTTACTGTATATTGATTCCACTTTACCATTTTATCAGTTTATCATTTGGTTACTTACTGTTTTTATACAACCATCTTATTAAGCAAGATTTAACCATTTTTACATGTGGTTTTTCCATCTTTTTTTACCCATGTTTATCAAATCTATCAACACCAAATCCCCACATAATATTTTTATCATCATTCATCATCATATACATATACATAAATAAAGAAAATACAAGATTACATAATCAAAATGACAAGAGGATAGGAAGAACAATCTCTATACCACCATTAGTGATGAAAAGATGAGGTTTTTGATGAACAAGACTTGGTTCTTGTTATCAAATCTTTAACTTTAGCAAGACAACTTCTTGGGTCCTTTGGATGGAGGAACATCTCCATGAAATCAGCTCTTTAACCTCATGAAAACTCATTTTTCATAGGTTATGATCACCTCAAATCTTCATATCTTCAAAGAGTTTCCATCATATGTAAATTATACATATGATTTATGGCTAGATTTTTGGTTCATGGTGGTGTTTGATGGTGATATATGGACGAATTTTAGAGAGAGGAGAGGAGAGAATGAGAGTGGTATTGCATGTGATGTGTGTGAGAAATGGTTTAAGTGTTTAGTGGTTTTGCTAGTTAGTTAGTTTGTGTAAGTAGCTAGGACAAGTGTCTTAGCTTACTTACTAAGCTTTGACACATCTTAGATGTGTTGGTGGATACTTGTGGCTATCCCATGTGTTAGTGGGGTGGGATAAACTTGTTTTGTCCCATCCCGCTAATTTACGGGTATTCCTCGATTCTAGTTTCCTCGATTTGCGTGCCCTCGGGTCGTTTTACGAAAAACGTTTTTATAAATTATAAATCAACGACACAAAACGAATCTAATAAAAATTGTCTCATCAAAAACGGAGTTCGAAAACGTAAATACGTAATCCTAAGGTTTCCGGTTTAGTCGTAAAGGACGTTAAATTATAATCGTAAGTCCTAATCTCTTCTCGTAAATTTGTGAGTTTATGAACCAACTCAAAATTAACATCCCAAAATAATATTTACGGATAAATTTATTTTCTTAAATGTCAGACTGTCACCAAAGACGGTGTATGTAAACGTAAGCACGTAACGTAGAATCCTCCGGTTTAGACGTAGTCGATGCTACTTCAAGACGTAAATCCAAATTTCTTCCCAAAAATGAGTGAGTTCATAATATAATTAAAATAATATTTTTAAATAATATTTGAGAATAAAATATCAACCATAAATTGACGGATTTTCACAGCATTTACCCCTAAACAGGATCTTTGTCCTCAAAGATCATCTTATCTTACTACTCGCTTCTTATAGAGTTAAAGCCATGTGGGTATTTCCTCCGCATTCGGTCTTTTCTCACAAGTGTAATTCATTACAATACGCGAGTTTCATCAAACGTAACTACGGGAATAAGAGCAGGCTTATTGTTGACTTACTTTCTTTATCCATGATGTTCACGGGTTTTTGATGAATGCAACTTTTTGCCGATCTAAACTTTACTAAGAAACAATCAGATTTTCACTCGATAGACATTTTATCAAGTTCGATATACGAAACATAATTCACGCAGCTCTTGATGTCCTAGGGTAGATCCAGCTTATATGCATTTCAAACCAATCTTTTACATCATCTCAATGGTCCCATACAACGGGGACTTATATCCCATGATCTTTCAGATCATCATTTCATTTTTACAAGGTGAAAATTTTTGGCATAACTTCTCTACCCATTCGGCACTTCAAGATCTACATTTCATATTCACATAATCTCCTGCCCACTACCGACAGTCAATAATCAGATCCTAATTTCAACAATCATTTCAGGTCCCGCGGGTCGAGTATTTTGTAAGGTTAGGTTCGCCATCATAGGAAACCTTAAACCTAAAAGACATGTCCAACTCACAATGGGTGTACGTCGGGTGTCTTCATCCCAACTCCTGCTTACAGATGCTCTAATATATAAATCTTAACAAGATTCGATCTCGATCCTAACACGATAATTATCAATGATAATCTCTCCAAAGGAAAACGATTTTACAGTTTATTAACAAAGGTCAATCATTCAAACATAAAACATCACTTATAGTATTTTGTATCGTTACTTTACCTCGTCCATTCGATTGGGGTGGTACACAGTACTCTCATCAAGATTCGTTCTCAATGACTTCTGAGCAAATCTCTAGAAATTCGATGCGAAGCGAGGATCTTGATAGAGATGATCGATACATGCACACCATGTTTACACAACCCCTTTAAATACAAAAGGGTCAATTTCTTCATCAAGAATCTATCATTAACAGGAATGATATTAGCAGATTTGGTCAGTCTGTCGACGATGACCCAAATCGAATCAAATTCAGATGATGACCTTTGCAATAGCTAGACGTTTACTAATGTGTGAGTTAATGTCTGCCTTGTTAATTTTCCATTAGTACAACTTCTTCAGATAAAGATACATTCAGTTAGAAATGACATGAATAGAATACTTAATCTTATAAGATTCCAACATAACTAAATCTCAAAATCTCCATATTTAGGCAAGAATTTCATTTTTTGTGCCATGTATTAATCAGGCCACAAGAATTTCCGTACCTTCATCGAGGTAGTACTCGCATTTGGACACACAGACAGGCAAAACACATTCAGTGAGATCTGTCACGTTACTTCATGACACTTTCATTTCTTGATTTCATATTTTTATATATCCATGACCATAAAGGACGCCATTCGTACCACCCATATATACGAAGGTTTTCCCTTCAATCTAATGATAAGATACAATCTGCTTACGCACTTTCCTTGGATGGATGCGAGTAAATATGAATCTCATTATGGACTATGAACAGCACACCATGCTACGATTGGTCGCCATTCATATTAGATTATGTACAGCGATGTTTAGGCTCCAGAATACATGCAACATGGTTTTCCATCAGTAAAATCTATACAAATTATTTATGCTTTACGAGCACGTGTTTGTTATTTTGTGGCTGCGAAGACTTTCCAGCTATTAGTTATGACACAACTTTTTGAAGCCTTTTCATTCTTAATCAGCCGATCATTTCAGGGTTTCCCTGACATATTCCAGAAAGACCTCCGGGTATACTTTCTATCCACAAGATGGAACTTAACATCGTAGCTATTGAAGGATTAACTGCATGAATGGCTGAAGAAGCTCATTAGCCAGGTGTATCTCCTTGGTGTATCACCAGGTGTATCGATGAGGTAACATGAGAGTATGTGTCCAATACATTCGATTTGAACAAATCACGTTCATGACCGTTATCCCCTTGATACATGTGTTTTCATTGGGGTTCTTGATTTTAATCTCGGTATCTCCTCGAATTGATCTCGGCTCTAAGTGGAATGATTTGTTCTTGGTTAATAAAAAGGTGTTGGTTTGTTTATCTATTTTGAACTAATAGCAAAAATTAAGTGTCGAAGAGTAAAATTAAAGCTTTAAAAGATTAGACGAGTTTAATAATAAATGCTTGAAAACTTAAAGACAAATTTAGAAAAATAAATGAACATTCAATAAAAACTAACACTTGGAAAACTTTGTAAAAACATGAACTTAGTCGGAAATTACTAAAAGGAAGTAAGATCGGAGTATATTCCGATCTACTGATCGGAATATGGGAAAGGGATGCAATCGGAATAATACAATAGTTCTAATCGGAATAAAAGAAAGGAGGCAAATCGGAATGCTACAAACAAGTCACAATCGGAAAGTTAATCAAACCCCTCGTCGGAATGCTGCTATCGGAAAGCTTGATCAGAATAACAAAAGGGATTCAAATCGGAATGATCTAAAACAAGTCAAATCGGAATGAGGGTAAAAGAAGCAATCGGAATACTCTTAAACTATGCAGATCGGAATGTGTTTAAATGGGGCAAATCGGAAACTTGAAAACCCTTTTCCGATCAATACGATCGGAATAAGGGTGCTGCTGGTCGGAATGCCCAAATTGGAAAGGGGTTTATAACCCTTTCCGATTACCACTTTGATCCGAAAAATAAGCAAGGGAAATAAGCTTATGGAATAAGATAACTCCAAAACTAGCACGAATCTAATATGAAACTAATCAAATAAGCTCAAATAACAACTTATCTAAACTTATATTAAGCAAACTTTTAAATCAAATAATAAAAAGATGAACTTTTTATGAAAACTTTAAAAAGTAAATAAGCTAAACTAACAAATAAGCCTATAAGCACAAGGATCTCAAAGCTTATTCGTGTAGAACTTAAGGAAACATAAAAAGATTAACTTTTTAAGCACAAAATCCTTGATGAACAACACGGATCATACGAGATTTGTACCAAAATCAATCAAAATCAAAGAAAGGAAGAATGAGATTAAAGATTAAAAGCTTGAAACTAAACTTGATTAATGAAAAACAATACAAAGGTTTGATCTTAAAAGAGAAAAAATGAAAACTAGTGAGAGAAAGTTTAGAACTTTCTCTCTCTAAAACTAGAGAGAATGAAAAAACTAAAAACTACCTAAAGAACTAAGTGTGCAAATTTGTGAAGTAAGGTCATATATATAGGCGTGTCTTGTGGTGGTGGGCTTGTGATTGGGCTTTGGTTTGGGCTTCTTTTTTTCTTCTTTCTTCTTTAGTCTTCACGCTTCTTTAAATAGACGTTTCCGACTTGGATTTGAGAAGTGTCGGTGAATAATTCCAACTCGTCTTATAATCTTTTGTTTAATAGACTCGAGTTCTTCGACATGTATGAATATTCCATCTTTGGCTCTATTCTTCGATAAATCTTTAAATAGGCACAGTGACTTCAAATCTTTTGCATCTCTTGGACAATAGACTTCGTCTTGAGTCTTTTTCTTCGATAAAACCCGTGCAATCCCATGTTTTCTTCAATATTCATCCGGTTGACTCTGAAAACACAATAAACACAAAAACCACGCATAATTCCAAACAAATGATATTAAATACGTGTTTTGGTCTTGTTTTAGCCAGAAATAAGTGGTAAAAGGATGGGTGTTTTCACACCTATCAAATCCCCTACACTTGACCATTGCCATGCCCTCATGCAATGCTTAGTGATAAAGAAAATTTACATTTTTCTCGTAATCAATCAACCTTAGCCTTATTAATATACTACTAAACAAAAATGAAAGTACTAAGAGAAATTAAAACTTTAAAGTAAACAAAAGAATAGAAAATAGCTACGTGGAAATAACTTGCAAAGAGATCTAAGACTTACATTAGGGCTTCGGTGCTGCAACGATTCATCACCCTCAAGTTTCACGTTCCCCAAACTAAGCTTAAAAACGAGATCATTGCTATTATAAGTTAGCAAATCAAACACTTACTCACATGGCTTAATTATATGCTTAAACTCCCTTATTCCAAGGTGTATCTCTTATATTTTATTTTTGTCTTAGAATGATCATGAAGATGCATTTTTGGACTTATTTCGATAGTTTATTTAGGCTGAAAGCAAAGTAGGACGATTTGATCAATAGTTATCTAAAGGACAAAATCTCTTAAAACTGCTTCTCGGGATATCAAAAAGTTCATATCTTGGCATAACTTGGTTCACGATTTGAGACCTTTCTCGGGCCGATATTTGGCATATACTTCATACTTCATATCTTGAGAGACGTTTTTGAGATAATGGTCTTCTCATCGTAATAGAGTTTCTTCACTTGGAGACTTTTGAGGGGTACTCCAACTTTGTTGACCACGACTTCATGATTATTTCTTCAATCTCTAATTGGGATTTTTAGATACAACGATCCGCCTCCTTTTCGGACTTGGATCTATTTATCCTCATACCTTGTTAGGGTCTTTTCGGATAGACTTCTCCATGATCTTTATGGGAGTTGATTGCCTTTCGTCGTGAGTCTTGATCCTTCATATTGATTTTGGGAATAATGCTTTTCACATCACTTTGGATCTTCAGCAATAAAATGGAATCCTCATGCCTTGTTAGGGCCTTTTCGGACTCGCCAATCTTCGCGCCCCGCTTCATAAGTTATGCCTTGGCTATGAACTCTTATCATTACCGAGCAACTTTTAAACGATCTTGGGCTAGAAGCTAAGTAACTTTTCAAATCGTACGACCTTACTTATTGCAGATAAATTATTAGCAAGTGATGGGAGAATAGGCAGATAATTACACCAAGTGAGCTTGCGCAAGAATACCGACTTATAATTGACTCTATCATTTCTCGTTCTCCACAATTTAAAATCTCAAGTAATGAGACTCGTGGATGCTTAGCCTAATAAACCAATTAAGGTCTACATGGTTAAGGATACTAGCTAGAATAAACTTGAATAAGTCTATTCGGGTTGAGTCAAAATAATCACAACGGGCCTAATATGTCAAAGACTTCTAAACTAGCTACACCACTTTATTTATATTTTTGACTTAATTGTGGAATATTTACATATGAGAGCAACGATAAAAATTTAAAAATTACAAATAAATGGCCAAAGTTAATTAAAAATTTGAAAAATGTTGAAAAAGATGATTTTTCGGTTAAATGAAGGAATTTTCATGGAAAAGTCCACTTAAAACTTCGATAGAAGTCCCCCCTACACTTAAGATAAACATTGTCCTCAATGTTTAAGCATGTGGGAAAAGTCTCCCCTACACTTATGACATTGTGCACGTTGGTTAACTCAAGTTAAGGAAGAGACGACTAAAGTGATCAATTTCAAATGTGAGTATGAAGAAAATTGAATCACGATAGTTGAGATATAGAACCGGATTTCGGATAACACGGGAGCACGGTTCTTCAAAGATTCCAAGAGTGCACTTATCCCTGTAATCACATCACCACAAAAATACAAACACCTATATAGGTCCCCCTACACTTAGGAGGTTAAAACATAAAAGGATAGATACTCGGGCTGCCTCCCGAGGAGCGCTTGTTTTTGATAACCGAGTCACGAGCCTGACTCGACCCAAAATTAGTTCATGGGGAACGTGGTGAGGGATGGAATCATCTCCTGAGAGATGTCCTCACCAAAGTACAGCTTCAGACGCTGGCCATTCACCTTGAAATTGGGCCCATTTGGCTGAGAAAGCTCAATGGTCCCATATGGAAAGACTTTGGCGACGGTGAATGGACCAGACCAGCGGCTCTTCAACTTGCCAGAGAAGATCTTCAACAGAGAGTTAAAAAGTAAGACTTGATCACCAACGTGGAACTATCGGTTCTTGATTTTTGCGTCATGAAGGATCTTCGTCTTCTCCTTGTAGATCAGCGAGTTCTCATAAGCTTCATTCCTCAGTTCGTTGAGCTTGTTGAGTTGAATCTTGCGATGATCACCGGCTTTGTTGATGTCGAGGTTAGCCCACTTCAAGGCCCAGTGCGCCTTATGTTCCAGCTCGATGGGAAGGTGGCATGCTTTCTCGTACACAAGACGATAAGGTGTACAACCGATCGGGGTCTTATAAGCAGTACGGAAAGCCCACAGAGCATCATCTAACTTATCGGCCCACGCGGCACGATGCTCTCCCACAGTACGCTCCAAAATTCGCTTCAATCCACGGTTGGATATCTCGGCTTGCCCATTGGTTTGGGGATGATAGGCGGTGGAAAGACGGTGATTGACACCATACTTAGCCATGACTCTTGCAAATTGATCGTTGCAAAAATGAGTCCCGCGGTCACTGATAATAGCACGAGGAACCCCGAATCTAGCGAACAGCAATTTCAAAAAGTTACAAACCACCCTTCCATCATTAGTAGGTAAAGCTTTGGCTTCAACCCGCTTTGAAACGTAGTAAACGGCTACAAGGATGTATTTGTTTCCTTTAGATGAAGGGAATGGCCCCATAAAGTCGATACCCCAAACATCAAAGATTTCACATTCTTGTATGAAATTTTGAGGCATCTCATCCTTATGAGTGATCTTGCCTTGTTTTTGGCAGGCATCACAACGTTTAACCATCTCGTGAGCATCACGATAGATGGTGGGCCAATAAAATCCCGAGTCAAACACTTTTTTGGCGGTGTAGTTGGGACCAAAGTGACCACCGGTGGGTCCTTTGTGGCAAGCGTCAAGGATTTCTAAAGCTGCCGGTCCATCAACACATCGACGAATAATCAAGTCAGCACATTGTTTGAATAGATACGGGTCTTCCCAAAAGTAAGTCTTAATGTCGTTAAAGAACTTCTTTTTCTGGGATGTTAACCCGTCAACGAGAATTCCACCCGCCAAGTAGTTTGCAATGTCCGCAAACCACGGGGTTTCATCAGCAGTCGAGTTGATAGACATTAAGGTCTCCAAGGGAAAAGAATCATTGATTTCTTTGTTCGGATGATCCCCCTGGTAAGGATCCTCAAGTCTACTGAGATGATCCGCGGCTAGGTTTTCAGCTCCTTTTTTATCGCGAATTTGGATTTTAAATTCTTGGAGTAGCAAAACCCAGCGAAGAAGTCTTGGTTTAGATTCTTGTTTAGTTAACAAGTACTTCAACGCGGAATGATCGGTATACACAATTGTTGTAGAAAGGACAAGATAGGGGCGGAACTTTTCAAAAGCATAGACAACAGCTAAAAGCTCTTTTTCGGTTGTCGTGTAATGCAATTGAGCCCCAGTCATTGTCTTGCTAGCGTAAAGGATTGGTTGGAAGTGTTTATTCACTCTTTGGCCCAAAACCGCTCCAATAGCATAGTCACTAGCATCCACATCAACTCGAAAGGCAGCTCCCAATTAGGGGTAACCAAGACGGGTGCCTTAGTAAACTTATCCTTAAGCAAGTTGAAGGCTTCAAGACACTCTTTGGAAAAGATAAAAGGAGTATCTTTTTCTAAGAGGTGAGTCATCGGGCGAGCGATTTGAAAAAAAGTCTTTGATGAATCGACGGTAGAAGCCCGCATGACCAAGGAAACTTCTCACACCCTTCACTGTTGAAGGTAGAGGCAACTTAGCGATAACATCGACTTTAGCACGGTCTACTTCGAGACCGGCTTTGGAGATCTTGTGTCCTAGCACGATGCCCTCTTTTACCATGAAATGACATTTTTCCCAATTAAGAACAAGGCGAGTGTCTTCACACCGCTTCAGCATACGTTCTAAATTGGCAAGGCAAGCAGAGAAAGAATCGCCATAAACCGAGAAATCATCCATGAATACTTCCATAGTGTCTTCCACCATGTCATGGAATATAGCCATCATACACCTTTGGAACGTCCCAGGAGCATTACATAAACCAAAAGGCATGCGTTTGTAAGCAAATGTTCCATAGGGACAAGTGAATGTGGTCTTTTCTTAGTCCTTGGGATCGATGGGAATTTGAAAATACCCGGAGAAACCGTCTAAGAAGCAGTAATAGTCATTACCCGCAAGACGCTCGAGCATTTGATCCATGAAAGGAAGAGGAAAGTGATCTTTTCTCGTGGCATCATTGAGCTTGCGATAATCAATACAAACTCTCCACCCCAGTAATGAGACGAGTGGGAATCAACTCGTTGTGTTCATTGGAAACAACGGTTATTCCGCCCTTCTTGGGCACACAATGGACGGGACTCACCCACGGCGAATCCGAAATAGGGTAGATAAAGCCGGCATCTAGAAGTTTGATAACCTCTTGTTTGATGACGTCATGAATTTTAGGATTAACCCTTCTTTGGCTCTGGATTGTGGGTTTAAAGTCATCTTCCATGAGAATTTTGTGAGTACAAAAGTTTGGATCAATTCCGCGGATATCGGAAATTTTCCAAGCAATTGCCTTCTTATGAGCTTTAAGCACAGCGATGAGGCGAGATTTCTCTTCTTCTTTCAAGTCCTTAGCAATGATGACGGGTGACTTCTTCTCTTCTTCAAGGAACACGTACTCGAGATGGGGTGGCAACTCCTTAAGTTCTAAATCCGGAGGATTTTCGATGGGAGGCGTTTTCAAAGTCAAAGCATCGATAGCAATAACCGTGGGAGATGGTGGAGAAAGATTGTCTTCTTTGAGAAGTTTTTCAAAGAAACTCATGTCGTCAGCCAAATCGGTGGGAGACTCGTCATTAGTTAAGTTCACATCTCCCATGGTGGCTTCAAGATCTTTCCAAAAGAAATCACTTTCTCCAAATAGAGACAGTGATGAATCAGTAGAGGAAACGGTCTCAACATTGGGAAGAGAAGTAGGAATACTTTTGCAAGCATTTTGGAAGTGTTCTTCACAAGCCTCATCAAGAACGTCAATACAATTAACACTCTCGTTGGAATAAGGTTGTTTAGACAACTTTCCCATGTAGAAGACAATTTTATCGTCACCCACTCTCATGATAAGCTCACCGGCTTCAACATCGATGAGAGTGCGACCGGTCCTCAGGAATGGACGACCAACAATTAATGGCACACGAGGGTCCATCTCGTAGTCGACGACGACGAAATCGGCAGGAAAAGTGAATTTGTCGACTCCTACAAAGACGTCTTCAGCTATCCCCACTAGATAAGCAACCGTACGGTTAGCTAATTCCAAGGTCATTTTGGTGGGGACTAGCTCAGGGAGAGATAATTGCTTCCAAACGCTTAGAGGCATTAGATTAATACTGGCACCTAGATCGGCTAAGGCCATGCAATTCTCTACTCCCGGGAAGTTACAAGGGATTAAGAAACGACCCGGATCACCAAGCTTGGTTGGCAATTTCCTTAAGAGTACTGTAGAGCAATTCTCACTAAGTTGGGTGTTAGCAATATCAAGAAGCTTCTCCTTGTCGCTAAGAAGATCTTTGAACATTTTCGCATACTTTGGCATGTGAGCGAGAGCCTCAGCGAAGGAGATGTTGAAATTCAATTGTTTAAACATTTTGAGAAAGTTTGAAACCTGAATATCATCCTTGCTTTTGAGCTTCTCTTTCCTCAACCTAGATGGATAAGGTATATCGGAAGAAGAGGAAGTCTTTGGGATCGAAGGATCACTCACATCCTTGGGTGGAGGAGGGGTAGCAGTAAGAGGTGGAGAAATTGGGGAAGTAGAAGGATGAGGAATAGGAGCAGGTGACTCGTTCTCCTTAGTCACAACCACCGGTGGAGGTATAGGAAGCTCGGGTTCCTTGGTACCTTTGCCACTGCGAGTGGTGATTGCTTTCATCTCCCCTCTTGGATTCGCAACGGTGTTACTCGGAAGAGTACCCGAAGAAGAGGGTTGATTACCGTGGAAGAAACTAGCCATCATGTTTCTTAAGTCAGTCGTTTGACTATCCATAGTGTTTCTCATATCAGCTCTCAGATCGTTCCCTTGTTTCACCAGGTCTGCTTTCAAGTTGCGCACTTCCTGTTGGAGATTGTCCATGAGCACATCGTTAGTCTTCATGTAGGTTCCAATGTCTTGGTGTAATGCGGTGGGTTGATTGGGAGGAGCATTGTATGCGGGTGGTTGATAAGCAGGTTGCTGGTAAAGTTGGTTGTTTCTTTGAGGTGGATGTTGTTGTTTGTGAGGGGGTAAGTATGGTCCACGAGATTGTTGTTGTTGTTGAGGAGGGCGGTTGAGGTTTTGTTGTTGGTTTTGGTTGTTAGGAGGAAAACCAGGTGGTGAGAGATAGTTGTTGGAACGGTAGCTAAGCAAGTTGCGGTCACCGTGAGGACGATCTTGATAAGCGGGTTGAGGATAGGTACCGTATGCTGCATTCACATTCTCATAAGGGTAGTCTTGGGTGGTGGTACAAGTGGTGTAAGAGTGAGGACCCCCGCATATCTCACATGGTTGGCTAACAGCATTGACTTGAGCGTCTTTAGCGTTTTTAGCGTTAATGCTGTTGGTGTTGCTGGCGGTTTGGGTAGCAAGCGATTCAAGAAGCGCAGTGATTTTGTCAATTCGCTTGTCGCTGTCACTAGTACTAGCACTAGCGACATTGGTCCACACACTCTTGGTTTGCACACGAGACTTATTCTCAATGATATCCCAAGAAGCATTGGAAGTCTTAGCCAAAAGATTACCCCCCGAGGCACTGTTTAGTGAATCTTGGTCATTCATGCTTAAACCATTATAAAAAGTATTAATTTGGTGCACTTTGGTAAAACCATGTTGTGGGCATTTTCTTAAAAGATCTTTGAAACGATCCCAAGATTCACTAAACGACTCATCGTACTTTTGTTCAAAATTAATGATTTCATTCCGTAAAGCGGTAGTACGAGAGGGTGGGAAAAAGTAGTTGATAAACTTGGTCTCCAAATCCGTCCACGTAAGAATACTCTGTGGCGGTTCCTTAGCAAGCCAATGCCGGGCTTGTCCCTCTAAAGAAAAGGGAAAAAGTTGTAAACGGATTACCTCTTGTGGAACACCATTGTATTTGACCGTATTAGTGAGTTGCGAGAATCTCTTGATGTGGTCATGTGGATCATCAATGGTACGTCCCAAGAATGGTTGAGCAGAGACCATCTGGATAAAGCCGGATTTGAGCTCAAAGTTGTTGGCTGCAAACGCGGGTATGACAATTGGGTCATTGTTCCCATCTACATGTGCTTGTAGAAGTTCAATCATCGGGCGATTGTCTGGTAGAGGCTCATTGTTATTGTTATTATTGTTGTTGAAAGGTGGGTTGTTATTGTTATTATTATTGTTTTGAGGTGGGTTATTGTTGTTATTTTGTACACCGGCCATGTTTAAGTTATCGAGAGGCTCGGGCTCTTGATAAGACGTTGATCGAGTGCGCATACACCTGCAAAAGAACTAACAAGGCAAAAACAAAGCAAAAATATTTTTGGTTTTTATGGTTTTTTTAATTAAATTTTTTTTTGTATTTTTGAAAATTTTATATTTTTTAGGGTTTTTGAAAATTTTTATGAAAAAGTAACGTTCACGGTGAACGGATCCCAAAATCCAAGTTCTCACAAAAAACTGTTGATCTTAACGAGAAGAGCCGGCAGCGGCGCCATTTGATACATGCGTTTTCATTGGGGTTCTTGATTTTAATCTCGGTATCTCCTCGAATTGATCTCGGCTCTAAGTGGAATGATTTGTTCTTGGTTAATAAAAAGGTGTTGGTTTGTTTATCTATTTTGAACTAATAGCAAAAATTAAGTGTCGAAGAGTAAAATAAAAGCTTTAAAAGATTAGACGAGTTTAATAATAAATGCTTGAAAACTTAAAGACAAATTTAGAAAAATAAATGAACATTCAATAAAAACTAACACTTGGAAAACTTTGTAAAAACATGAACTTAGTCGGAAATTACTAAAAGGAAGTAAGATCGGAGTACATTCCGATCTACTGATCGGAATATGGGAAAGGGATGCAATCGGAATAATACAATAGTTCTAATCGGAATAAAAGAAAGGAGGCAAATCGTAATGCTACAAACAAGTCACAATCGGAAAGTTAATCAAACCCCTCGTCGGAATGCTGCTATCGGAAAGCTTGATCGAAATAACAAAAGGGATTCAAATCGGAATGATCTAAAACAAGTCAAATCGGAATGAGGGTAAAAGAAGCAATCGGAATACTCTTAAACTATGCAGATCGGAATGTGTTAAAATGGGGCAAATCGGAAACTTGAAAACCCTTTTCTGTAATATCTCGTACTTAACGTCATCGTTTTACCCTAACTATGTAACGTATTTTGAGTTTCTAAGTAATGGTGAGTATTGTTATGTTTGATGGTTTACGTTGGAACCGGTAATGTGTGCATATATTTAATTGTTTTGATGACTGAAGAGTACTACTAGTGATCGTGATGCCGATGGATGCCCAAATTTTATATTTTAGTATCGACTATCTCGATATTGGAGATTTTTGGAATTTTTGTTTCATTACGTATTAAGTTGAGTCGGAACCTTACTATTGCTTTTCGTGTGCGTTTAAATCTTTGAAAAAGTATTTTATTGAGCGAGACTTAAATTTTTATGAATCCGGGACGAAACCTGACTCTCGTAAATTTATAAAAAACCGACTAGGTACCATTCCCGCTCTTTAAAACTAGCTTTGCAACAAAGGCCAAAATAAGATTGAAATTACACTTTCTACCCCCCCTTGCATATAAAAGGAAAAACTTAACACACACACTTCGTTTTTAACATCAAAAATTTTCTCTCCTCCCCTCCTTTCTCTCTCAAACCCAAGGCCAACCATGGCCACCACCAAACCACCACCAAAAATCATTTTTGAAGAAATCTAGTCAAAGACACATGTTTGTATCATCATTGTAAGTAAATCCCACCACACAAATCCAACATGCAATAACATTTTTCTTATGATTTGATTTTGATCATTTTTACTAAAAACATTGATTTCATCTAATTAAACTAGTGGGTTTGTGTTTAATTTTGTTTAGGAATAACTTATTGAAGTATTCAAGCTTGGAGCAAATACTTTCTTGGTGATTTCAGCCCCTAAACCCACGAAATTTGTGGGGGGTTTGGGGTGTTCTTGGTGTTTTGATCTTATAAATCATTGTAAGGTTCCATTGTTGTTGTTATTATTATTTTAATCATTTTCCTTTGAGTGCATGCATTTGTTTATAATTTTTGGTAATTTCATATTGATCATGCAAGTGATTAGGAGTATATGAATTGTTATGGATGATGAATATGGGTTATTTGAGGTGTTGGTGAAGTTGGAAATGGGTCAAAATAGGATTTGGTATAGTTTTGAAGTGGTCATTTTAGACCAGTAGGTCTAAGGATATTTTCGTGGTTTTAGGTCTGAGATAAGGTTTATACTATTGGATATAGTTGTAGTGGTCGTTGAGACGGTCGTTTCGGTATAAGATAGAGCTTTTAACTCCAAACGAGTCAAAAGTTACATAGGTTTGAATATTCGTGTACCGGGAGGCGAGTATCGACGCAATCCGAAATTGTTGTCGATATTGGGTCAAATCCCGGGGACTATAACTTGAGTTTCAAAAATGTTCAAGGGCTGTTCTCAGGCCCTAAACTTAGCATTTTGAGTCTATTTTCAAAGTCGAGTGTCGATATTGTAAATGGGAATGTTTAACAAGATCAAAATGGTTTTACGAGTCAAGTGTGTAAAACAGTCCGGTTTTTAAGGTCAAAAGATGTGTCGAGCAGGTGGGTCTAAAATATGAATCATTTGATGAAATTTTAACTGAGTCTTATACAGATATTGAGTGAGTTTGTCACCAAGTTTCGTCGAAAACGGAGATGTGTAGGTATGGGAAATCAGCGGGTACTTTTGGTAAGTACCGGCTGAGTATTATTGTGAGGTACTTAACCTCGCGTCATAGTTTGAGGCGAGAGGCTAATCTATTAGTTTCTAAAAGTTCTAGAAGGATATAAGTATTGTGTCTGAGTATATATTCTGAGATTGGAGACCCATGTAGGGTACTTGAACCGTGTTGGTTTGGCATCTTGAGATGGATCAACATCGAAGGTACTAGTTTCAGAAAATTAGTATATGTTGTGGGGTTTTAGAAGGGAGTCACTTGCATTGGTTGGTCATGTCTATGTACATATTATTTTGAATCGTTGATTATATTATACTAAGTATGTTTTGAGATACTTGAGTATGTTGTTAAGCGCGTACCTTATTTGTTAGGTGGCAGCTTTTGACGTGTATATTTGGGAGGCATCTTCACTTCGGCGATCACTACTACTACTAGCTTCGTGTATCATCTAAGGTGAGTCTATAGCCTCGCTTTTATACTGGTTTTAAATGATTTTAACCCGCGAGGGGGAATACATGCTATTTGAAACAAATAGAACACAAGTCTTTGAATGATTGCTTAAACTTAAATATTGTTTTGATTGTAGCAAGTACGTTGAGTACAATGGAATTGGTACGTTGAGTACAATGGAATTGGTACGTTGAGTACAATGGAATTGGTACGTTGAGTACAATGGATTGGTACGTTGAGTACAATGGATTGGTACGTTGAGTACAATGAATTGGTGTGGACTCGTATACCAACGTAGGGTCACACAAGGGAATTGTGATTGAAATGAATTGGTACGTTGAGTACAATGAATTGGTGTGGACTCGTATACCAACATAGGGTCACACAAAAGAACTGTAAATGGAATTGCTTTTTATATACTTGTGTTCAAATGATGATTTGCAAAACCTATAGATTCTCTCAACCTTTGTGTTGACCCTTTTAAGCATGTATTTCAGGTAATCAAGATGGATGGCAGCGGAGCATGCAAGGAGGGAGTTGGTGCTTACTTGTCTAAACTTCGTTATTTTTCATCCTTTTTAAATTAACAATTTACTTAAAGTATTTTGAGGAACATTTTGTGTTGGTAACGGTTTTTGGTACTAAAATGCTACTCTGATGGTATCTTTTGGGATGGAAAATATTTTAGACAATGTTGTATTTATACATTTTAACGTCTCTTTTGGGATTGTTTTCTATGATTGTGTGTGATGTGCTATGAGTAACGCCCAATGTGGACATTTCGCTGTGTGGTAATTTGGGGCTGTTACAAAATTGGTATCAGAGCCACAAGTTATATAGAACTAGGTCGATTTTTTTTTTGAAAATGTCCTAAACTATAACTTTTGGTGTGGCGTAAAAGTTTTAAGCACGCAACTACTCCGCATGGCTCCGGTAAGGCTATTCTTGTATTACTTTATATTTGACTATGATTATGTGAACCTATGTGTATATAGGAATGGTAGTATGTATATGTATGAATATATTATGATATTTAAAGGCATTGTACACGAAGCAATGGTCCTTGAATGATTGTTGTACATTTTATAATTCAGTTTTGAATAGGATTCGGCCTCATCGCCAATCACCGATCTTGATAATTACGCATTATGGATACGAGTATTAATTCGTTAAATACTTTGGGTACGTGTATATTGTTTCGTAATCTATCGCATATCGACTTGTTTAAGTTCGATCGTTGTCGTCACATCGTGATGTGCTATTTTTGGACATCTCATATTGAAACGTATTGATTTACGTGATATTTTTATTTTCGTTACTTCTTATGATTTTGAAGAATCATTTATCCAAGGCGACATCTTCTACGTAATGCGACGTGTGATTTGGTTTTATATGACTACGTTTTACTGGCGAAAAGGAGGATGCCAATGTTGGACCTAAGATATATATATCCTAATCAAATATATATAGTTTGGGTACAACAAAGATATGCTCGTAGTAGTCATTCGGTTGAGTGGCTTAATGCCTTTTATCTAATTGGAATGGGACATTTAGATATAGAGATTTTAACTCGCTCAACTATGAGTTGTTTAAGGGTATCTTATTGAAATGGATTGGGACATTTGAATAAGAAGGTTTTAAACCACTGGACCTTAGATTGTTATGATCTCCTTATTCAAATGGAATGGGACATTTGAATACGGAAATCATGATGTAAGTTTATTTGACACCTTATATTTACTATAGTATTTGGATATGATATCGTGTTGAGAGATAGTAATACTTGAGTAGGATGACTTATAATCGTCTTGTTGAAATGGATTAGGACGCCTTTTCATTTGAACAAGAAAGTTATAAGTTCCCGAACCGTAAATTTATAAACTCTTGTATACATGAAGGGGGACGCCTTTTGATGTAGACAAGGAGTTATAAATGAGTGGGCCCAAGTATGTCTGGCTTGATTTGTGGATTTTTGGTGTGCGTACGTTTTCCTTCGACTCGTATTTCGTTGGTAAGAATCGTTCGATGTTGTCGTCATTATGATGATCGTCGATTATCATCTATGTACGAATAACCCGTTGTACTTCTCTCGGGTTGTGATTTGTTTTAATGGACCATTTCTAATGTGTCTCGATGATCGCGAGCTTTATAAGCTAATCGTTTAGAACCGATTGACCGTTCCGAGAATAGGCGACTTGTTTAAGCGTCACCAGGATTTATGCATGTATTTGTGGATTGACTGGGGATCGAGTTATCAACGGCAACTTATCATGGGTTTGAAGAACTTGTAATTTTACTTGCTACTATCAAAGGGTCACCGAAGACTTTTCTTGATGACGAAACTCTTGGGGGCTAGTACGATGAACTAAACGAGGAATATGATGCACCGCCTTGAGTACTGAAGTAGAAATTATTGGAACGTCTTGTATGACGAATGATGAAGTAGAAGCTATTGGAACGTTTTTCCTTGATAAATGCTGAAGTAGAAGTTAGTGGGACACTTTTGCATGTTGAACCTTGGAGCAGAAGATAATGGTACACCCGATATGTTGTGAATTCTCACCAATGGACCGAATTTCTTAATGACTGGAATTAACAAATTCGTTTTCACTTCAAAGAGTATGTTGTTGCCGACACCGCAAGTGGAAAGACTTTAGAGATCGAGTTGTATTATCAAGGGCTAGTCCAAGGTTTTATCGATGATCAAAGATGGGGATTTACATTTGTTGTGTGTGTTCAACCTTTTCTTTTATGTACTTAGATGGTATGTGATATAGTCGAATGATCGTATGTTGTGCGAACTTTAGACGGCATTGTCCAATGACGTCCGATCATGTAGGACATGTATCATGTAATATCTTTTTGACTTTCACGACGAGGCTTATTGATACTTTGACTACGCGTAGACGGAAGTGAGATGGTGTGTTTGTATTATATTTTCGTTATGGACCCACGTGTGGGCTCTCTCCAACGATGAAGACATTTTTTTTTCTTGTTATTTCTTTTGATATTTCGTCCATGGTTATCCGGTCAGTGGATATCCTTTAACTTACAACCTTCCAATTGACTAGACCTACCCGAAGGTCTTGTCAAGTGATCTTATTTATCATGGATTGGCTATTTAGCAAGCATGAGTTAACCCGATCGAATTTATTTATGTGGCATGGTTTGGTTTTTGACAAACATGTCGTGACTTGATTTTGCGTCCATGGTGTTGTCTTTTGTGTTTGAATTAGATCGTAATGCGTCTGATAGCGCAATGTATACGCCGAATGATTTCCGTATCGACGAACTCACGTTTGACGAAGTAGGTTGGCATGTTAGAGAATACGCAATAAGGTGATTTTGTACGACTAGTACTAATTACCTCGTCTCAATTCTTTTCTAGAATGTTTTCGATGGAGTTTTATGCGACCCATGCGACTATCTTTCGTGAGTGATTGTTTTTGTGAGGATCATGAACGGTGGTTTGGATCGCCAGATTGTTGGAATAAAGTAGATGGACGACAAATTGGAACTGAGACTATTTGGGA
The DNA here is from genome assembly GCA_025667525.1 of Glebionis coronaria. Classification (NCBI taxonomy): domain Eukaryota; kingdom Viridiplantae; phylum Streptophyta; class Magnoliopsida; order Asterales; family Asteraceae; genus Glebionis; species Glebionis coronaria. The sequence goes on along the minus strand of CM046882.1, from coordinate 165,623,235 downwards.
GATTACAAAAAGATCGTACGGATTGATAATTGCTTGTAAACCGTGAGGAGTCGTCAGAAGAAGTGTGCCAATAACCGTAGGGAGCCGTTGGAAATCTGAAGTTAGATACATGGAAATTATTAAGGTATCACCTTCGAAAGGTGTAATCCGTTTTGGAAATGGAGAAAAGTTAAGTCCAGGGTGCGTTGGACCGTTTAAGATCACCCAGCGGATGGGACCGGTTGTTTGTATGTTAGAATCATCGGATGAACTTCGTGCGATTCCTGTAATTTTTATGTGTCGAGCTTAAAGAAGTTCTTGGCGGATAAGGACTCATTCATCCCCTTTTGGTGAGATACAACTTGGCGACGAGTTGCATTTTGTAGAAGAACCAGTAGAGATCTTTGATCGAGAGGTTAAGCGTTTGAGACCGAGTAAGATCCTCATTACGAAGGTGCGATGTATTTCGAGACGTGGAACGAGATTCACGTGGGAACGTGAGGATTTCTTTATAAGAAGTGCCCTCGTTTTTCCTAGGAGAGCGCGATACGAGTATGAGGCGAGGCGAGCGCCGGGACGTCGCTCCTTTAAGGAGGTGAGAATGTAATATTCCGTACTTAACGTCATCGTTTTACCCTAACTATGTAACGTATTTTGAGTTTCTAAGTAATGGTGAGTATTGTTATGTTTGATGGTTTACGTTGAAACCGGTAATGTGTGCATATATTTAATTGTTTTGATGACTGAAGAGTACTACTAGTGATCGTGATGCCGAAGGATGCCCAAATTTTATATTTTAGTATCGACTATCTCGATATTGGAGATTTTTGGAATTTTTGTTTCATTACGTATTAATTTGAGTCGGAACCTTACTATTGCTTTTCGTGTGCGTTTAAATCTTTGAAAAAGTATTTTATTGAACGAGACTTAAATTTTTATGAATCCGGGACGAAACCCGACTCTCGTAAATTTATAAAAAACCGACTAGGTACCATTCAAAGATTGTGACAAAGGAAAATGAGTCTACTTCTCCAATTCCTCCACCTTCTATTTCTCCAACACCTCCAACTTCTACTTCTCCAATTCCACCACCTTCTATTTCTACCCCTCCACCACCCAAGGATGTGAGTGCGAATTCCATACCAAATCCTTCATCCCAACCCAATATACCTTATCCCTCAAGGTTGAGGAAATAGAAATTGAAGAACAAGGATGATATTCAGGTTTCCAACTTTCTCAAAATGTTTAAACAATTGAATTTCAATATCTCCTTTGCTGAGGCTCTCGCTCACATGCTGAAATATGCTAAAAATTTTAAAGATATTCTCAGTGATAAGGAGAAACTTCTTGATATTGCTCAGACCCAACTTAATGAGAATTGCTCCGCAGTGCTCTTAAGGAAATTACCCACCAAACTTGGTGATCCGGGTCAGTTTCTCATTCCTTGCAACTTCCCTGGGGTAGAGATTTGTATGGCCCTACCCGATCTAGGTGCTAGTATAAACTTAATGCCATTAAGTGTTTGGAAAAAATTATCTCTACCCGAGCTAGTCCCGACACGAATGACATTGGAATTAGCTAACCATACGGTTGCTTATCCGATGGGGATTGCCGAAGACGTCTTCGTCGGCGTCGACAAATTCACCTTTCCGGAGGATTTTGTTGTCGTTGACTACGAGATGGATCCCCGTGTTCCATTAATCGTTGGACGTCCATTCTTGAGGACCGGTCGCACTCTCATTGATGTAGCCGCGGGGGAATTAATCATAAGAGTTGGTGACGATAAAATCATCTTCAACATGGGTAAACTTTCTAAGCAGCCTTCTGAAAACGAGATCGTTAATTTCATTGACGTTCTTGATGAGGCTTGTGAAGAACATTTCAAAGATGCTTGTAAAAGTGGTTCTTCTTCTCTTCCCATCATTGAGACCGTTGCCTCTATTTCTCCCTCACCAACTCCATTTGGAGAAAGTGATTTCATTTTCAAAGAATTTGAAGCAACTTTGGGGGATGTGGACGTAAAATATGACGATTCTCCCTCCAATTGGGATGAAGACATTCGTACCATTGAGAAACTTCTCAATGAGGACCATATTTCTCCACCATCTCCTAAGGATATTTCTATCAATGATCCGAATTTGACTACGCCTTCCATCGAAAATCCTCCAGATTTAGAGCTTAAGGATCTTCCGTCTCATCTCGAATCCGTGTTCCTTGAAGACAATAAGAAGTCACCCGTAATCATCGCAAAGGACTTAAAAGAAGACGAAAATCCCGACTTATCATCGTGCTGAAGAATCACAAGAAAGCGATTGCTTGGAAAATCTCCGATATTCGTGGAATTGATCCTCACTTTTGCACACATAAAATTCTCATGGAGGACGACTTTAAACCCACTATTCAAAGCCAAAGAAGGGTGAATCCCAAGATCCATGACGTTATCAAAAAAGAGGTTATCAAACTTCTTGATGCGGGAATGATCTATCCTATCTCGGATTCACCATGGGTTAGTCCCGTCCATTGTGTGCCTAAGAAAGGCAGAATCCCCGTTGTGCCCAATGAAAACAACGAGTTGATTCCTACTCGTCTCGTTACAGGGTGGAGAGTTTGTATATACTATGGCAAACTCAATGATGCTACGAAAAAGGATCATTTTCCCCTTCCTTTCATGGACCAAATGCTTGAACGTCTAGCGGGTAATGACTATTACTGCTTCTTAGAAGGTTTCTCCGGGTATTTTCAAATTCCCATCGATCCTAAAGACCAAGAGAAAACCACATTCACTTGTCCTTATGGAACATTTTCTTACAAACGAATGCCTTTCGGCTTATGCAATGCTCCCGGGACTTTCCAAAGGTGTATGATGGCTATCTTCCATGAAATGGTTGAAGAAACTATGGAAGTATTCATGGATGATTTCTCGGTGTATGGTGATTCTTTCTCTACGTGCCTTGCCAATTTGGAACGCATGCTTAAGCGGTATGAAGACACTCGCCTTGTTCTAAATTGGGAAAAATGCCATTTCATGGTAAAAGAAGGAATTGTGCTTGGACATAAAATCTCAAAAGCCGGTCTTGAAGTGGATCGTTCTAAAGTGGATGTCATAGCCAAATTACCTCCACATTCAACCGTTAAGGGTGTGAGAAGTTTCCTTGGTCATGCGGGCTTTTATCGTCGATTCATTCAAGATTTTCTAAAATCGCTCGCCCGATGACCCACCTCTTGGAAAAAGATACTCCTTTCATCTTTTCCAAAGAGTGTCTTGAATCCTTCAATCTTCTTAAGGATAAGCTTACTAAGGCACCGGTCTTGGTTACTCCTAATTGGGAGCTACCTTTTGAATTGATGTGTGATGCTAGCGACTTTGCTATTGGAGCGGCTTTGGGCCAAAGAGTGAACAAACACTTCCAACCAATCTATTACCATATCAAGACAATAATGGGGGCTCAATTGCATTATACCACTACCGAAAAAGAGCTTTTAGCTGTAGTGTATGCATTTGAGAAATTCTGCCCCTATCTTGTTCTTTCTACCACCATCGTGTACACCGATCATTCCGTGTTGAAGTACTTGTTGACTAAACAAGATTCTAAGCCAAGACTTCGTCGTTGGGTTTTGCTCCTTCAAGAATTTAAAATTGAAATTCGTGACAAGAAGGGAGCCGAAAACCTAGCCACGGATCATCTAAGTAGACTTGAGGATCCTTATCAAGGGGATCATCCGAATAAAGAGATCAATGACTCTTTCCCCCTTGAGGCCTTAATGTCTATCAATTCCAATCTTGATGACACCCCGTGGTTTGCGGACATTGCAAACTACTTAGCGGGTGGCATTCTCAAGGAAGGGTTAACGTCCCAACAAAAGAAAAAGTTCTTTGAATACATTGAACACTATTTCTGGGATGACCCTTACCTTTTCAAACAATGTGCGGATCTTGTCATTCGTCGATGTGTTGATGGGCCGGCAGCTTTACAAATCCTTGATGCTTGCCATAAAGACCCACCGGTGGTTACTTTGGTCCCAATTACACCGCGAAGAATGTTTTCGACTCTGGATTTTATTGGCCCACCATTTATCATGATGCTCATGAAATGGTTAAACGTTATGATGCTTGCCAAAGACAAGGCAAGATCACACATAAAAATGAGATGCCTCAAAATTTCATACAAGAATGTGAAATCTTTGATGTATGGGGCATCGACTTTATGGCGCCGTTTCCATCATCTAAAGGGAACAAGTACATCCTCGTAGCCGTTGACTACGTTTCCAAATGGGTTGAAGCTAAGGCTCTCCCCACGAACGATGCGAGGGTGGTTGTGAACTTTTTGAAGCAGCTCTTTGCTCGATTCGGTGTTCCTCGTGCTATTATCAGTGACCGCGGGACTCATTTTTGCAATGATCAATTTGCTAGAGTCATGGCTAAGTACGGTGTCAATCACCGTCTTTCCACCGCTTATCATCCTCAAACGAATGGTCAAGCCGAGATATCTAACCGTGGATTGAAGCGAATTCTTGAGCGTACTGTGGGAGAGTATCGTGCCTCGTGGGCCAATAAGTTAGATGATGCTTTGTGGGCTTTCCGTACCGCATATAAGACTCCGATTGGTTGCACACCTTATCGTCTTGTGTACGGGAAAGCATGCCACCTCCCTAACAAGCTGGAACATAAGGCATACTGGGCCTTGAAGTGGGCTAACTTCGACATCAACAAAGCCGACGATCTTCGAAAGATTCAACTCAATGAGCTAAATGAACTAAGGAATGGAGCTTATGAGAACTCATTAATCTACAAGGAGAAGACCAAAATCATCCATGATGCAAGGATTAAGAACCGAGAGTTCCACGTTAGTGATCAAGTATTACTCTTTAACTATCGGTTGAAGATCTTCTCGGGAAAGCTGAAGAGCCGCTGGTCTGGTCTATTCACCGTCGCCAAAGTCTTCCCATATGGCACCATTGAGCTTTCTCATCCAAATGGGCCCAATTTTAAGGTGAATGGCCAGCGCGTGAAGTTGTACTTTGGTGAGGACATCTCTCATGAGATGATTCCATCCCTCACCACGTTTCCCTTGAATTAAGTTCTGGGTCGAGTCAGGCTCGTGACTCGGTTAACATAAACAAGCGCTTCTCGGGAGGCAAACCATGATCTATCCTTTACCGTTGTCATAATAAGTGTAGGGGAGAGCCCCGTATGTGTTTGTTCTCTTGTTTCTTATAATGTGCAGGGATTTAAAGCTTCAAAGATCCATTCTTGATGACTTTTGACGAACCGTGATCCCGTGTACCCGTCTTCCTGGTTCTATCCTAAACTCTCGTGATTCAATATTTCATATCTTATATGTTCACATTGAAATCACTATAGTTGTCCTTTCCTTAGCAAGATTTAAACAAAGTGCACAATATCATAAGTGTAGGGGAGTTTACTCCCACATGCTTAAACATTGAGGACAATGTTTATATCAAGTGTAGGGGGGACTTATATCGAAGTAAGTGGTCTTTTCCATGAATTTGCCCTCATTTTAACCGGAAAAATTAAATTTTTAACATTTTTCAAAATTTTTAATCTATTTTGGCCTAGTAGTATAGTAGTGTTTCCTTTGTTATCGTTATTTACTTTCTTTGCTATAATAAATTTTTGTAATAAAGTGGTTTTAATTTTTCAACGTCATAAATCTTTTGACTCAACCTAAGTTTACTTATCTAAGTTTACTCTAGCTAGTATCCTTAACGTTTTTTAAGTCAAGTTTTGCTAGGCTTTTATATAGGGAACTTTAAAACGAGAAAGTCTTAACTCTCACGGGTTAAGAACAAGAACTTTTCGCAAGTTCCTATAATTGATCCTAGAGAGTCGTTTATCAAGGGAACATTAAAATGTGAATTCTAAACTTGAAAAAGTCTAAGAATTTGCAAGATCCTATAAATGACTCGAAAACCCAAAACTTTGATTTAAATTGGCTAAGCATCCACGAGTCTCATTCCTTGAGATTTTAAATTGTGGAGAACGAGAGATGATAGAGTCAATTATAAGTTTGGCATTCTTTCGTGAATTTATGTGAGTTGATTATAAGCTTTTTCTCCCATCGCTTGCTAATAAATTTATCTGCAATAAATAAGGTTGTATGATTTGAAAGTTACTTAGCTTCTAGCACAAGATCGTTTAAAAGTTGCTCGGTATTAATTAGAGTTCATAGCCAAGGCATAAATTAATGAGGCGGGATGCGAAGATTGGCGAGTCTGAAAAGGCCCTAACAAGGCATGAGGGCTACATTTTGTTGCTAAAGATCCAAAAGTGATGTGAAGAATCATTTATCAAAAATCAATATGAAGGATCGAGACACACGACGAAAATCAAATACTCCCCTAAAGATCATGGATAAGTCTATCCAAAAAGGCCCTAACAAGGTATGAGAATAAATAGATCCAAGTCCTAAAAGGAGGCGGATCGTTGTATATCAAAGTCCAAAATAAAGATTGGAGAAAAATGAAGAAGTCGTGGTCCAAATATGAAGAATCTCTCAAAAAGTTCAAGTGAAGAAATTCATAATATGAAGAGAAGACCATATTTTCAAGAAAGTCTCTCAAGATTCGAAGTATGAAGTCGCTACCAAATATAGGTCCGAGAAAGGTCTCAAATCGTGAAGTGAGTTATGCCAAGATATGAACTTTAAGAGGTCCCGAGAAGCAGTTTTAAAAGATTTTGTCCTTTAGCTAACTATTGATTAAATCGTCCCACTTTATTTTCAGCCTAAATAACTATCGAAATAAGTCAAACAATGCATCCTCGTGATCATTCAAGACAACAATAAAATATAAGAGATACACCTAGGAATAAGGGAGTCTAAGTAAATATTTGGCCCACAAGAATTCGTGTTATTTTGCTAACTTATAATAACAATGATCTCGTTTTTAAGCTTGGTATGGGGAATGTGAAACTTGAGGATGATGAACATTCATGACTGCCAAAACCCCAATGTAAGTCTTTGATTTCTCTACTTGTTTTGTTCTTTTAGTTTCCTTAGTATTTAGTATTTAATAAAGGCCAAGGTGGGTTATTTATGATGGAAAATGTAACTGTGCTTTGAAATTAATGCATTGCATGAGGTCATTGCAATGGTCAAGTGTAGGGGATTTAATAAGTGTGAAAACACTTATCCTTTTACCACTTATTTCCAATAATAACAAGACCAAAACATATATTTTATGTCGTAAAAGTCGGAATTATGCGTGGTTTGTGTTTTTATTGTGTTTAAGGACCAAAAGATAAAAAAGTAAGAAAACATGGGCTATCACGGGCTTTCATAGTAGAAAACGAGAAAAGAGGAAGTCAAAAGATCAAGAATGCAAAAAGAAAGGAAGTCCAAGGCCTATTCTGAAGATTAATCGAAGAAAAAGTCTAAAGACGGAAGTTTAATGAAGTCGAAGAACTCAAGTCTAATAGAAGAAGAAAATTATAAGACAAGTTTAATTCGTATCGACAAATCCCGAGACGACGTCGAGAAAGACAAAGCATTTAAATCGAGTCGAGAAGAAAGAAAGAAGGAAGCAACACATGCTCCTTCCCATCTCCTATAAATACCCTCCTAATGACACATTAGGAGTGTGTTAGTTAATTAGTGTATTTTTCTTTTTAGTAGTTTAATTTTAGAAGAGAGAAAGTGTTTAACTTTCTCTCACTAGAACTTCATCTTTTCTTTCTTTTCATGTTTAAGCTTTGATTTGATCTTGTATTTTGGATCCATTAATCTATAAGTTCAAGTTAAGTTTTTCTTATCTTTAATCTTCTTCTACCTTTCTTGATTTTGATCTTGATTAGTGACAATCTTTGATTTTGCTTAATCTTGATGTTTGGTTGATTAAAAAGTTTATCTTTTTATCAATCTTTAAGTTTTTATACAACTTAAGCTTTGAGCTTTACATGCTTATTGGCTTATTTGGTTTTTAGCTTATTTGTTTTAAAGTTTTCTTAAAGTATTCGTCTTTTTAAAGTTTGATTTAAAAGTTTGCTTATTTAAAGTTTTGATAAGTTCTTAGTAGTGCTTATTACTCCTTTTATCTTAATTACTAAAGTTTTGGATAATGCTTATTGAAACTTTGCTTATTTGGATTTGCTTTTTACGAATTTGCAAGTCATCAGAAAAGGTTAAACCCTTTTCCGATTGTACATTCCGATTGGGGCTTTGATATTCCGACTGCATCACCATCATTCCGATCACAAGGATCGGAAAAGGGTTTTAGTATTCCAACCTGGATAACTTTTTGGATTCCGATTGCATTGTTTTAGCTTATTCCGATCAGTTTCCTTTTACACATTCCGACGTGATTCCGAAGGAAGCATTCCGATAAGCTTTGTTTTCCATTATTTCGACAGCAAGATTTTGCCATATTCCGATTACTTTCCGATTGGGGATATTCCGACGGGATTCCGATTGGGACATTCCGATGGGCTCGTTGTTTGTTTTTTACAAAGTTTTAATTTCCAACAAATTGCACGCTTACCGAAATCTCTATTTTTACCAAGTATTTTTCTAATTTTGTTTTTAAGTTTTCAATCATTTATTTTTAACTCGTCATTTTAGTTAGTTTTTTAAAGCTTTTATTTTACTCAACGAAATTTTCATATTTACTTTTATTTTAAAAATAGATAACCAAACCATTTTATTTTCCACCAAGAACGACTGAGTCGCACTTTCTACTAGTAATCAATTCGAAAAGAATTGGAACGAAATTATTTCATACTTGGTTAAAAACCTTGTATTATACTACGTTTCAGTATGTCTCGCGCATCATTACTAAGACGCTATCAACGTCAGTTATTCCAGAATACTTTAACATCATAGTGTTTCATTCACCTCGCACGTTAACTTTCATCCACCAATCAGATTCATGAGGATCCATCTTACGTTGATGAACTAGGAACTTTTACGTACCGTCAACTCAGGGTCATGAAGACCAGGATTGCTACTTCGACAAGATCTTATAGAGGAACTGTTCCGGGCGGGATGCCACTTGGAACAGAGAAGGCCATCCGGACTTATCACCCTTTCCTTCCATAATTCAGATAGGTTCATTTTAGCCACTTCACTTTCCATGTTCCCTTTAGTCACGTTACGTTCCATGTTCCTTACAGTCATGTTACCTCCATATCCTACCCAGATTATCTTATCTATAATTCGAGGACGAATTATTCTTTTTAGGGGGAAGAGTTTTAAAACCCGCATACTTATGCCATGAACAGTACACTAAGTAAACATACGAACCAATTAAAACTTTCCATTTATTTCATGTACACGTGTCACGAACATTAAATTCAGAAACTACGTACGTGTTAGTGCACGATAATTATAAAGTACGTGATAATACACGATAATTATTAAGTATAATAATTATAATCACGAACATATGATCACGAATATTTACGAACATGATAATTATTACGTATAATAATTATAACACGACTATTAGAACACGATATATGTACGTAGTATTTATAGCACGGACATTTAACACGAGCTAGAACGATTAATGAACACGAACGAACACGTAAAATAATTAAACACTAACAAAGCCCAGGAGACCCTTTGGGCCTTGTGGTAGCCGCGGACAAGAAGAAGGAAGGGGCCAAGCCCACTTTGACTTTTGACTAAATTGTAAAAAGGTAAAACACAGGAAAACAATTACAAGAATTTTATAAAAAGTAAAAACCCTAGTCCTCGTTTCTCTCTCCCTTGCTGTCGGCTTCAAGAACACCAAGAGGGTGTTTTGGTTGATTTCAATCTTTGATTTTGGGATAAGTGCGTTCGTGTTCTTAGTTCTTTTCCAATCACGCATTCGGTATCACCATAACCTTCATCTTTTTATTTTTATTTCTCTTTTAATTATGTTCATGTGTTTAGAAAATAAAAACATAATTAAACTTGTTAGATCAATACAAAAAACATGAAAAGGTTTGATTGTGGTGCGGTTTTGTTCGGCCGACACACGAACCGAGAGCCAAGAGACTCTCGGTGTTCTTTTGATCACCAACAGCCGAGACCTTATGGTCTCGGTGTGGTCTTGGTTGATCGGCGACAGGGACAAGGGACCCCGACACGAGTTGAGGTGATGTTTGGTTTATGTTTGGGTCTTGGCGCTGCAGCAGCAGCAACACCGGCTTAATCCAGTGGCTGCTTTGGTTCGAGCAGGGGGAAACGCCGCCCAGCAGTGACAACCACCGACTTAAGTTGGTGGTGATTTTGGTCAAACAGTGGCAACCGGCTAGGCCGGGTAACCACTGTCAGGATGTTTGGTTCGACTTATGTGTTTCGTCTTATATTAAAACACGAAAACGGGCACGGAATTAATTACAAGTTATTATTTTTTTACAAGGCTAATTAAATTAATTAAACATGATTACTAATTAATTTAATTTAAACATGACTTAGGTTATATTATCTTTAATAAATAATACATGTTTTAGCCTAAGTATTTTTTGTCATTTATTTTAGACTATAGTTATTAATTAATTACTAAAACATGGACTTATAATTAATTAATAAATTATGACTTAGGTTATAATTAATAAATTATTAACACATGATTAACCTAAGTATTTTATTTAGACTAATTTAATTAAATCATGTCTTTATTTTGTTAAATCATATAACCTATAGTTTATTAAATTACCATGACATTTATTTAATAAACTATACTATTAATTACATGACTTATGACTTTTAACCAATAAGCTTAAACTTATATTGTTAGCTTATTAATCCAACTTATTTTTAAATATGGAAACTTTCTATTGCAGGGAACTTACTATTTTTGAAAACTTTATACTTTTAGATACTGATCTAATTTTGGAAGCTTTCTGTTTTTGGAAACTTTATATTTTTGGAAACTTTCTATTTTTGGAAACTTTCTATTTTTGGAAACTTTCTGTTTTTGGAAACCTGCTATATCTAAAAAGTTACTTATTATTACACAACAAGTATAATAATAGAAGAATACAAGATAATACATAATCAGAATACATGAAATACATGATTAATGCAATATATCATTTAAAACAGTAAGACAAGACAAGAACATATAAAACAAGCTAAGAACACGCTATAACTAGTAACGTACTCAGTAATCAGGCAACTTATACATGTCCCTTATTTATGTAGCATTAGTGAGGTCGGAATAGGACTATTCATCCTTTCATCTTTCCTCGTTCACTGGATACAAGGTATGGATTTTCCGTCCTTCAGTATGGACATTCTTTCCTTATTAGGATTCCCTGTTTGCAGCCAACTGTTTTCCCAAGTGCATGTTTTATATTTTTTGATTATTTAATTAGTTTTAAATGCCCAAGCCATATACATGCATGACTAGTGTCACCTAGTTTTGGAGGTACCATAACCATAACACTTGAGGTACCAATGTTATGACTTCCCCACGGCGGAGTGATTGCTCGTGGCGTCCCTTTATAGTTTTTTCCACATATTTTTATTATCATGTGGGGCGTATGGGTGCATCCTAGTTAAATGTTTTACAGGATTTTCATGGTGAATGTGATGTGTGCCTTGCATCCTTCACAAGGAGTTGATCCATCCTACCCAAACTAATTAATTAGAGGCAACCCCTCTAATTTCATGATGAGGTCTCCCCTCCAAGTGTTCATGCACGGTGGAACCTCATTACCTATATGGGCTAATGGCTAATTAGAATACAGTTTTCATATTTAAAACATAAGTCTTTTCAAACTATAAAACCAGTTTTATAAACATGTTCCAGGTTTTCCAGGACTTACACATTTCCACTGCTATTAAGTCTTTATTATGTTTCAGTTATTCATACTATGCCATATATCCGTTCACTGAGCGTATTTTCTCAGCCATTACTTTCATTTCCATGTCCCAAAACGGCAGGTACCCAAGGACAGACTTGAGCATTTGGAGGACGTGCATAGGATGGAAGCTGCCTAAGACTTCCTCTCCTTTTTGCCTTCATATACTTATGCTTGTTTGAACACTTGTCTTGTCCTCCTATTTTGTTTACTTTATTTATGTTTTGGGCTTATGTTTGGGGACCGATGTTTGATTCCGGTTTTCCCTATGGGCATGTATGTTTAGTACATATTACCTTGCATGCTTTGATGACACGCCATAATTACGCGTAATGGTCCACTTACCAAAGTGGGGTGTTACAATCTGGATATGATGAAATCCTTTGTATACGTCCAACAAGTACTTGAAGGGATTACCACATAGGGATTCGAGCTTCCAGTCAATTTCTAGGAGCGGGTAGCAGTCTTGGAGGCAGGCTTTGTTTAGGTCCGAGAAGTCCACATAAATCCTCCAACTACCTTCGTGTTTTTTTACCACTATTAGATTGGATAACCAATAATGTAGTACTGTTAGGACTATTGTAATAGTTATATGTAATAGGTAGACTAGGAGGTATGTAGTTCCTCCTGGTCCTAGTCGTAGTAGGAGCAAGTCCTGCTCCTGGTCCTAGTCGAAGTCAAACATTGTTATTTACTTAATATTCTGTTAGGATATGCATGAGTTATATTAGGAGAAGATATGCATATCAGTTTTACACGTTTTCTTGTAAGCTGTATTAGGGTTTCCTTGTAGTATAAAAGGAACCTGAGGCATAAGGGTTATTCACTCATTCACAAAACGTAGTTCTAGTCTTTATTAATATTAGAAATCCTTAGAAAGGATCAAGTCTTCATAGTTATTCTGTTTCTCTTGTTTATATTTGTGTTCTACATTCATATTGTGTATAGAGTCTCTTTGTGATTTGACTTGTGATTACAGAAGTCATTCACCGGTCCTGACAGGCTGCAAGATCTATATCCGTTGAACCCAACAAGTGGTATCAGAGCCTGGGAGGGTCTCTATACTACAAGAATCAAGTTCTCTTATTTTTAACAATCTGTTTATCATGTCTGCCTCAACTTCTACTCAAACAGGAGAAGAAGGCACTCCTAAAATTGTCCAACCTCAGCAGATCCTGGCTACGGTTTCCAACACGAATGGAAAATTCCCTCTTCTGAAGAAAGGTGAATATGACAACTGGGCAATGAAGATGGAATGGTGGATCACCAACACTGATCAAGATCTTTGGAAGATCATTCTAAATGGAAACAGCAGAAAGCTTACTGGACGAGACAAGAACGGTAATATTACTCTTCTTGACCCTAAATCTCATGAGGAAATAATCGCTATTCAGAAGGAGGTAAAAGCAAAAACAATTTTGCTTCAATCTCTTCCTGAAGATCACATGGGTGACTTCTACCATTTGGATGATGCCAGAGAGATCTGGAACGGCATAAAAGCAAGGTTTGGCGGAAATGAGGAGTCAAAGAAAATGCGAAGGTCCATGCTGAGAGATGAATTCACAGAGTTCAAAATCTCAGAAACTGAAGGCCTGAATCAAGGGTATGATAGGTTCCAGAAAATATTGAGCCAGTTGAATCAACTTCGGTCCAAGCCTGATGATGGTGATGTTAATGCAAGGTTTCTTAAAGCCTTGCCCTACTCTTGGAACCAGGTGGTAATCTCTCTTAAAGCCAAAGGTGGGCTTGATTATCTCAGTTTTGATGATTTGTTTCATAGGCTCAGAACATTCGAACCTCATGTGAGGGGATATCCGAGTGACTCTTTTCCCACTCCTGCTAATTCAGCCTTTGTGAGCTCTATGGCGTCTAGTCCCATGGCATATGCAAGTAGCCAGAGCAATAATGTGTCTCCCCAGCATACTATTCAGCATACTAGTCCCATGTCATATGCATCTAGTCCCATGTCTTCTGCTTCTGATCCCCCTGCCAAGTCTGGTAGTATGGTAGAAGCTATTCTTCATTCTTTTGTTGCTGATGTTACTGCTGAACAACAACTTGCGTTTGATGACTTCAAACAGATCGATAAGCTGGATCTGGATGAGATAGATCTTAAATGGCAGATGGCCATGCTTACTCTGAGGGTTCACAAGTTTGAGAAGAAAGCAGGAAGGAAGTTTAATTACAACCCTCGGGAGCCAGCAAGATTCGATAGAAGCAAGGTTCGGTGCTATAACTGTCAGCAACAGGGTCACTTTGCTAGAGAGTGCCCTAGCAAGAATGATCAGGAGAAGAGCAGGTACTCCGCTTTCAAAGTTCAGGAGGTTAAAGATGACAAGAGAGCATTGGTATCTGTTGACTCCATGGTCAACTGGAATGATCATCAGGCTTCTACTCTGGAATCAGCGGAATCAACAACTGATGTGTTGGCAATGATTGCTGGGAATCTCTCTAATGCAGAAGAAGCAGAAGAGTTTGCTCTTATGGGCATCTCACCTCAGGTACAACATTGTCCCCTTGGTTGTCATGATAAATACACAGAACTGTTGTCCCAATTTAATGAAGTAAATGAACAAAATGATAAGTATTACTTAGAGGTACAAGCCTATAAAGCTTCATTAAACACATTGGAACAACAGAAGAAGTGGTTACAACATACACAACGTGCATATGAGGATAAAATCAGGATACTAAGCATTGATTTAGAAAACACTACAAATATGCTTAAATATACAGAAACTGAAAGAGATGCTAGTATCAAAGAAAAAGAGGAGATGCAAGCTAAATTAGATGCTACACTGTTAAGATTTGACAAATGGCAAAAGGCACCTAAAAATCTTTCAAAATTAATTGATAGTAGCATGTCTGGCAGAACTAAAAGAGGCTTAGGATTTGAAAAATATATCGATTCTGAAGATGTATTTGATTTATCTTTCTCAAGCGTCTTTGATGCCGACAAAGAGGATGAGGGAAAACCTAGCTACAATAGGTTTAAACCAGCAGCAGAAATGCATGCTGTTCCTCCTCCTCTTACTGGAACTTTCATGCCTACCTCATGGAATAATGACTCGGATGGATCACAGATGCTTGAGTCTCCCACAAGTTCTACTAATTCTAACGACTTTGTCTCATGTACTTTCAGTGACAAAGCCGGCGACTCTGCATCTAATGGTTCAAGTGAAGAGTCAAGACCTACGAGTTCCAAGTCGGATGAACATGCTGCTACTGGTGCTAGGAAGTGTGAAGAAAAAGTCGCTGTCAAGTCAAGTGTGTCTGGTCCATGTTTATTGAGTCCTAGGAAGAATGTTTTTTCTAGAACTGTGTGTAATAAAGTCGGCAGTATGAAACAGTCTCATTCTAATAAAAGGACTTTCAAAACATGTTTTGTTTGTGGCAGTCCCTTTCATTTAATTAAAGATTGTGATTATTATGACACACATGCATCTATTAATCATGCTTTACTTGCTCCTGGATCACCAGGAGCTGCTCCATATACTACTAGAAGACTTAATCCTTGTGCTCCAATGTTTCATACTTCTAGAGTATCCTCTCCTTATATGTCTGATTCTTAGAGAGAAAATAGATGCCAGACAACAAGTAATTATTTTCCAAATTATAATCCAAACTATGCGCATTATTTTGACCACACGTATTTTGGTTTGGGAGATTTGGGAACTGCTGTTAAGCCCTCAGCAGGTTGTTCCTGGTCAAATAATAATACCCTTATGATGAATAGGCAACCAAGGAACAATAGTGGATCTCATCAATCTTCTTGGCATTCTACTAATGATCCACAAGGCAGGCTCAAACCTGAAAAGGTTTGGGTCCCCTTAAGACACTAACTTTTGCATTTTGATTATATTGTTGTTGTAGGTTACTCCATACCAGGATCCTAGTCTAGGCATTGTTGATAGTGGCTGCTCCAGGAGCATGACTGGCAATAAAGGTCTTCTCTCAAATTTTGTACCCTTTTATGGGGGCAAGGTTTATTTTGGTGGAGGTGAAGGCAGAATCACTGGCAAGGGAACGATAAAGACTCCCAATCTCAATTTTGAGCAGGTCTACTATGTGGAAGCACTTCAACACTTCAACTTGATATCGGTCTCTCAGATTTGTGACAAGAGGCAGTTTGTACTCTTCACCGATACTGATGCCCTTGTGCTCTCCAAAGATTTTCAGCTTCCGGATGACTCACAAGTTTTACTCAGAATCCCTAGAAGACACAATCTCTATAGCATCAAGTTGAATGAAGTCAACCCTACTGGTCAACTAGCATGTCTGGTTGCGAAAGCCTCGGAAGATGAAGCCACAAAATGGCACCGAAGGATGGGACATGTCAACTTCAAGACCATTCACAAGCTTGCCAATTTGAATCTGGTCTCTGGTTTACCTCCCAAGACGTTTAGAAATGACATAAATTGTGTTGCCTGCAGCAAAGGCAAACAACATAAAGCATCCTTCAAGGCCATTACTGCTTTAAGTCTCATTACTGAACCATTGCAGCTTCTACATATGGACTTATTTGGTCCTACTTCCATCAGAAGCATAGACCACAAGCAATTCTGTTTGGTGGTGACTGATGGTTATAGCAGGTTTGCGTGGGTGTTTTTCATGGCTACCAAAAGTGAGACCTACTCAATTCTTCGAGATTTCCTTACCTTAATAGAGAATCAGTTGTCCAAGAAAGTTAAAGGTATTCGATGCGACAATGGAACCGAGTTTAAAAATAGAGACCTCATCACACTTTGCAATACAAAGGGCATCAAAAGAGATTATAGTGCTGCTCGGACTCCTCAACAGAATGGTGTGGCAGAAAGAAAGAACCGGACACTAATAGAAGCAGCAAGGACTATGCTTGCCGATTCCAAGCTTCCGACCATGTTCTGGACAGAAGCTGTTAATACGGCCAGTTATGTTTTGAATAGGGTGTCTATTACCAATCCACACAAGAAAACACCTTATGAGCTGCTCACGGGCAAAGTTCCCAATATTGCTCATTTGAAGCCGTTTGGGTGTCCAGTCACCATTCTGAATACTAGTGACTCTTTGGGGAAGTTTGATGGCAAGGCTGATGAAGGATATATTGTGGGATATTCAGCTCATTCTCGGGCGTATCGTGTCTACAATCTTCAAGCCAAACGAATAGTTGAAACTATTAATCTCAGGTATTTTGAGGAGAAGACAAACATTCAAGGAACAGGCCCAGAATGGTATTTTGATCTTGATTATCTTAGTGATTCGTTAGGATATTTTCGTTTCAAAACTAACCATGATGCAGGACCTCAAGTGTTTGCAACTTCTGGTACTGGTGTTCCTTCTAGTCTCTCTGATTCAGATGATGAGGATGACATTTTTGTGGTTCCATCCTATTCCACCACTGTTTCTCCTACTCCTCCTAGTGATGCAACTCCATTGGAAGTACAGGATTCCCAGGCAGCTCTTGATACTCTTCTAAAGCAACAACAAGAAGCTACTAAAGCGGCTGCTCAAGGTAGTTTTGAGTTTCCCTTGGTTGATCCTTCAGACAGATCTGCTCCTAGTACTCCAGCTTTTGCTCCTAGTGCTAGTCACTCACCTACTGGTACTCCGGCTAGTGAGTCTGCTTCAAATACACGTTTCTCCAGTCCTTCTGATTTGGGAAATCATGAAAAGAAGTCTTCTACCAAGCTGGATGATATTCATAAACAACCAGTAGACGGGATTTTCCAAAATGCTTCATATGATGCTGATTTCGTTGGTGATCTCGGAAACATGGCACCAGAAGTGGAGGTTACCTCCAATCCAGTTTTGCAATCACATAAAGACCATCCCACCACTCAAATCATTGGAGATCCTGGTTCTACCGTTAAGACACGCAGAATGCAGCAGAAGGCCTCGTCTGATCATCATGCTCTTGTGGGCTATATTGAGGATCAAAAGCGTAATAATCATACGGACTTTCAACACTGTTTGTTTGCTTGTTTTCTTTCACAGGTGGAACCTAGGTCTGTTTCTCATGCTCTTGAGGATCAAAGTTGGGTGGAGGCTATGCAGGAGGAAATGCAGCAATTTTTGTTTCAGAATGTTTGGGTTCTGGTTGACCTACCAAATGGGAAGACAGCTATCAATACCAAATGGATTCTCAAAAACAAGAAGGATGCACGGGGAATAGTGGTCAGGAATAAAGCTAGGCTTGTCGCACAAGGACACACTCAAATTGAGGGCATTGATTATACTGAAGTCTTTGCGCCTGTTGCAAGGATTGAGGCCATTCGTCTGTTTTTGGCTTTTGCTTCGTATGTTGGCTTTACGGTGTTCCAGATGGATGTCAAGAGTGCATTTCTCTATGGAAAAATTGACGAAGAAGTGTATGTTACTCAACCTAAGGGGTTTGTTGATCCACTTCATCCAAAGAAAGTCTACAAAGTGGTCAAGGCTCTTTATGGGTTACATCAGGCTCCTAGAGCTTGGTATGAGCGTCTCTCCACTTTCTTGTTAAATAATGGCTATAGAAGAGGTACTATTGACAAAACACTATTTCTTCGGCGGAATTCCAAGGATATTATCCTTGTTCAGGTTTATGTGGACGACATTATCTTTGGTTCTACTAGGAAGGAGTGGTGTGATGAGTTTGAACACTTGATGAAAGGCGAATTTCAGATGAGTGCCATGGGAGAACTGTCATTTTTCCTTGGGCTTCAGGTCAAGCAACAATCGGATGGAATTTTCATCAGTCAAGATAAGTATGTTCATGAGATTCTTCAAAAGTTTGACATGGATCCTCTTCGTCCAGCAGCAACTCATTATGAAGTTACTAAAATCAAACTCAAGAATGAGCCAGATCCACCCGTAAATGTTCATATGTACAGGTCTATGATTGGCTCTCTCATGTACTTGACTGCGTCACGTCCGGATATTATGTTTGCAGTAAGTGCTTGTTCTAGACACCAGGTGACTCTAACGGTTTCGAACTTAAATGCAGTTAAGAAGATTTTCAAGTATATCAAGGCTCAACCTAGATTGGGTCTATGGTATCCTAGAGAATCCCCATTTGTGCTTGAAGCATACAGTGATAGTGATTATGCTGGTGCTAATAATGATAGGAAGTCAACTACTGGTGGTTGTCAATTTTTGGGTCGTCGGCTTATTTCATGGCAATGTAAGAAACAGACAATAGTAGCTACTTCTTCAACAGAAGCTGAATATGTGGCTGCTGCTAGTTGCTGTGGTCAAGTTCTATGGATCCAAAATCAGATGTTGGACTATGGGTTCAATTTTATGAATACTAAAATTTTTATTGACAATCAAAGCACTATTTGTATTGTGAAGAATCCTGTATTTCATCAGCGGACGAAACATATTGAGATTCGGCATCATTTTATACGCGATGCCAATGAGAAGAAGCTGATACAGGTTCTTAAAGTTCATACGGATGACAATGTTGCTGATTTGTTGACTAAAGCTTTTGATGGTCCTCGGTTTAACCACTTGGTGGTTCATATTGGGATGGTCAATCCTTGAAGTCTAGGATTGAGGGGAGGCAAAGCCTAAGGGGAGGCTTTGTGTACATATTAGGTTAGTCTAACGTATTCGTAGTTTTTAACAACATACTTTCTTGGTTCTGGTGGTGTGTGGTGTTTCTGATGAAGGATTTTTGCTCACTTCTGATGGATATGGCCTTACATGACTGGCTTCTGGTCCTTTTTGGTCAGCTTCTAGTTATGATTGGATGCTTTCTGGTGGTCTCAAATCCTTCCCAGTATAGTAGTGTTTGGATCTGGGTGCTGGTACTGGTCTAGCTACTGTTCATTCCTTTTGTCCTTTATTAATCACGTTTTGCTCCTGGTCCGACTATTGTGCACTTTGACTTTTGGTCAACGCTTCCAATACTGATATTTACAAGTTTGAATTCACCAAATCAATTGGGGGTAAGTTATTATGTTAAAAAGGGCAAGTGGTTAGTATGCCATTATGGCATAATTTGAAAGGGCAACCCCCCATTAATAGGGGTCAATGAACAGTTACTAACTTCTTCTTATATGGTCAACATACACTCATTACAATTAAAACACACACAAAAACCGCTACTACTCCTCTCATTCCAATCTAAATCCTTCTTCAATCCATTCATCAAGATCCATGGCTGCTCTTGCTTATCAACCTGCTCATAATCGTGTTGCTTATCTGGGGGATGGTCCTAATAGTGAACATTTTGCTGATATATTGGAGTTTATTGAGGCTTCTAACTTAAGGTATGCATTTACTGTTTGTCCTACCATATATGATTCTGTGGTACGTCAATTTTGGGCGTCTGCTGAACTGGTAAATGTGGCTGGACGTCCACGAGCGATCCATGCTACCATAGATGGACGTGCTTATGTGGTCACTGAAGAATCTATTCGCTCTTCTCTTCATTTTCAAGATGCGGGGGGTGTTGTCTCACTTCCAAATGCGGAAGTTTTAGAGGGTATGGCTGCCATAGGTTATGATCATGGGGGGAGGTTTAACTTCCAAAAGAATAGGTTTTCCCCTCAGTGGAAGCTTCTGGTTCACTATTTAATACATTGTCTGAGTCCCAAGTCGGGGAGTTGGGATGCGTTCCCTACTCCTTTGGCTACTGGTCTTATATGTTTAGCCCAGGGTAGAGTGTTTAACTTTTCACATTATATCTTTGAGGGGATGGCTAGTAATTTGTCCACTGCGGGATCTAGGAAGAAATTTCTTATGTATCCTAGGTTTATTCAAGAAATACTTGTTTGCATTCCACGAGATAGGGCTGAGCATGTACCATCTAAGCTGACAGCGAAAGTGTATTATAACATGATGAATGGGTTTCATGGGGATTGGAGGCCCCTGACTGAAGCCATGATGGGTTTGGCTCAGGGTCCCATAGGTCAGGAGGAGGAGGCTCCTGAGTTGGTTGTGTTAGATGATGACCCCATGGAGGAGGAGGTGGCTCCTGCTGGTAATGCCACTCCTGTGGTAGAGGAGGAGCTAGTTGAGGAGGTGGTGGTTGAACAACCATCCCCTCCCAAGGCTGGTCCTTCCTCGGCTCCACAAAGGTCTCCATTTGTGGAGACTCCACCTCCTAGTCCTGCCCCACACTCGACAGATATCCCCTTTGCTGCTAGTACTCCACACGTTGACCCCAATGTTGCTTCGGGCTCCCGTGATGCTTTCCCTGATCCAAGTTCTCTTGGTGGGCAGGCAGAGGAGCCTACTACTAATCTGACATCTTTGCTAGATCTTATGCACAGGTACCATGAGAGGATGATTTGCTTGGAAGCTGACTTGAACCAACATCGGAAGCTCACACGGGAATTTGTTCTTCCTCTGGCCGATCGTATTAAGGTCTTGGAGAATCAACAGCGTCGTCGAAAGAAGCATGTGGTTCTTTCTGAGTCTGAGGATGAGGCTTCGGAGAATGTTGAGGATGGCTTGACATTGCTGGCTAAGGCTGCCTTTGCTGATAAAGTTTATGATGATCTGCCTGGTCCTCCAATGTCCTCCCATGCTCCTTCTTCCAGTACTGTTCCTCCTTCTATGGGTGGTGCTTGTGGTGCTTCTGATGCTGCTACTGGTTCTCATGCTGCTCCTTCACATGATCCTAAGGGCAAAGCTCCAATGACTGATCCTCCATCTCCAACCCGCAAGCGCTCTCGTCGCCAGCTTGAAGAAGACAGACTTGGTGAAGAGGCTGCTCGTAGGGTTCAGGCTGAGCTTGATGCGGAGGACATTGCTGCTGAGGAAGAGCTCCGTGAAAGAAGGCGTGCGCAAATTCAGCATGATGCTATGCACTGGACTGATGGCGAATGGATGCAAGTGTTAACTGTTCTCACTCGGGATTATGCTCAGTTTAAAGATTTGTTGGGTGATGATGTTGATGAACACAACTGCATTCCGCGTGCTATGGTAATGATGCGTAAGCATCAGTTGACTCTTGCTGAGGAACTAAAGAAACAGCGTAGGAACAGACCTCTTTCTAAGGCTGAGCAGCGCCAGCAGATGCAACGGTATGTCAAATTTCAGTCTGCTGCTCATTTCAATGCTCCTTGGTCTTGGGCACGGGTACGGACTTTGACTTTTGATGAGCTCAAGAAATTGTATGAGAACATGGTGAGGCGTGCGAGTCAACCTATACCGGAAAAATTTGTTTACCATCCTCGTGGTGTGACAGCTTCGATGCCTGCTCCTTCTACTGTTTCTTCATCCTTGCCCATTCCTGGTTCCACTGGTAGTTCTTCTGGTTCTGGTGCTGTTTCTGTTGGTCCTTCTACTACACCCTTGGTTGCGCCTATTGGTTCTACTACTGGTCCTGCTGCTACTATCTTTGTGACAACCACCACCACTCATGCTACCCTCAACACACCTGGACCTTCCACCACTCCTGCTCCAGCCAGCACTTCTGTTGATTCCATCATCCCTGCTGCTGCTCCATCTGAGGTGCCATCTTCATCACCACCAGTTTCTGCAACACAACCTACTCCCACTTCTGATGCAGCTCCGAGTGGTTCTTTGGGTGGACATGTTCATGAGTCTACTCCTACTGCTTCTCCTGCTGTTGATGAAGTTCAGGTGAAGGTTGAATCCACTCCTTCGGCTCCCACGCCTCGACGTTCTACTCGCCAGAAACTTACTCGTCGTGTTCGTCGCGGTAAATCAGTTCCTTTTGAGAAGCGTGATCCTGAAAACTTAATTGATGCAGCTTCGGATAGTGATTCTGACTTACCTTTAGGCAATGGTAGCATTGCGGGTTATGCGGCTGAGCGGTCTCCAACACTTCCTGGTGGTGTCTCCCATCGGATCACTTTGAGTGATGGGACTGTGCGATTGGTAACGGGTTTGCAGGGTGTGTTATCATGGGTTGACCGTATGGATCTTATGACCTTGTTTGGGCTTGTGGATTCTAGTATGCCGTTTAATCCTATGGCGGTGTCTTCCTGGCCTGGTATGCGTCTTTGGGCTGATCTCAAACTGATGTTGGATCCTCCTCCATCCGCTACTCCTTTAGGCGTATGGAAGGATCAAATGCAATGGGAGATTGTTCGCTGGAAGCTTTATGCTGGTTGTGGAGTCCATGTGTTGGAGTTAGGTTCTGGTCTTGTGGTGTTTATGTTGACTGATGTTGTGTATCCTTTGACTATTTCTTCCATGGAAGCCATGCTGGCAAGTCATTTGCAGATTTCTACTGCTCCTACTGGGAATGAGTCGAGTATGGCTACGTCTTTGGTGGAGGGTATTCAAGCACGGCTGCTAGCGGATAAGAGGGCAGCTTCTGGTCTCTAAGGTGATTGGGTTGTAAGTGTTTTTCCTTTATTTTGATTCTTTTCACCAATGTGTATAGTGTTTGGTGATTTTTATACTTTATAGTTGAAAGTTCATAGTTAAAAAAAAAAAAAAAAAAAAAAAAAAAACAACATTTTAAAAAAAAAGAAAAAAAAAAAAAAAATATATACCTTTTATATAATATCTGCTTATACTTTAACACAGTTTAGCTTTTATACTTGTACATAATATCCCTTGGATGGTTTGACTTGTGGTTCCTGGTTTGAGATTGTTCTGGTTCTTGGTTTCACTTGGTGGTGGACGTGGTCCACACAACAAATGGTTCTCAATTTACCATGTCTCATCGACAAGAAAAAGTTGATTCACCTTGAGGGTACGGCTCCTGGTGCAATTATCAAATCCGTTGATGGTTGCCAGGTTACCTAAAACTGGATGGTTTTCACTTGCCATAGTCTTGGACTGAAAAGTGGCTAATCCAAGGGGGTACGGCTCTTGGTAAAGATCTTCTCAAATCCGTTGACAGCTGTAATAGCTTGCTTAAAGCTATAGGGTGTTCAACTCACCGATGCTTTATTGCTAAGAGTTGGCGAGTCCAGAGGGGTACGGCTTCTGGTAAAGACGCATCAAATCCGTTGACGGCTGTGATGGTTTGCCTAAAATCATCAGGGTACCCCCACTCACCATTGATTCACGTTCTAAGAGTTGGGCTGGGTTCTAGTCTCCCAGGGTGATGCTTATTCCACCAGAATGACTAGCTAGCCCAAGAGCGAGCAGCTACTTGGTAAAGGCTCATCAAATCTGCTCATGTTGCTGTAAAGATTCAACACGATGCTGATTTGTTCCAAGCTTTGGAGAAGCTTCTAGTAGTTTGTGCAGCTGTTCTTCTGATTCTTCACTTATTGATGTTGCTGTTTGTTTTGCTGTTACAATCCTCGGGCTTTATTTGCACGTTTTCCAGGAAACTTGAACTCAACAGGTCAAATTCAAGTTTAGGGGAGGATTGTTAGGACTATTGTAATAGTTATATGTAATAGGTAGACTAGGAGGTATGTAGTTCCTCCTGGTCCTAGTCGTAGTAGGAGCAAGTCCTGCTCCTGGTCCTAGTCGAAGTCAAACATTGTTATTTACTTAATATTCTGTTAGGATATGCATGAGTTATATTAGGAGAAGATATGCATATCAGTTTTACACGTTTTCTTGTAAGCTGTATTAGGGTTTCCTTGTAGTATAAAAGGAACCTGAGGCATAAGGGTTATTCACTCATTCACAAAACGTAGTTCTAGTCTTTATTAATATTAGAAATCCTTAGAAAGGATCAAGTCTTCATAGTTATTCTGTTTCTCTTGTTTATATTTGTGTTCTACATTCATATTGTGTATAGAGTCTCTTTGTGATTTGACTTGTGATTACAGAAGTCATTCACCGGTCCTGACAGGCTGCAAGATCTATATCCGTTGAACCCAACAAGTACACTTCCCATATAATTCCCGCCCTGGCCAGTTTCTTGACCTCATACAATATAGCCTTCCTACGCTCTAGGGTTTGCCCCTGTTTCTTCTATCTTATCAGAGGGTATCCGTTATGGATTTTCAGTTGATTTTCCATGATTGACCGAGGTAACCGGTCATATCCTTGGGCTCCAAGACAAAGATATCGAGGCTTTATTTTAGGAGAGAGAACATAGCTGCTCTTCCTTTTTCTGAAAGTTCCCCCCGATCATAATCTCTTGTGTTGGGAAGTTTGGGTGGATTGCCACTTTCACGCTAGCCGGAGGTGTCGTTGCTTGTACTACGACTGGCTTTGGGGTTTCTTACATGGTTCTGCACTCTGATTTTGGTATTATAGATGGTGATAATACCACTCTCCACTAGAAACTTCAACATTTTATGAGCTAAGGATGACACGGCTCGGATCGCTAATATGCTTGGTTTTCCTCTAATGTCATTGTACGAAAATGGTGACTGTATCACTTTCAACTTCATCCATTCTGTCATCGAGTGTTCCGTGTCTCCAACCGTCACTAGCAGTAGTAGCTGTCCTAATGACCAAATGACTTCTCCACTGAAACCTATCAATGGTGATGTGGCCGATATTAATTGGTTTCTCACCTTAGGCTTTAATCGTTTGAAGCAGTGTTCGTAAAGGAATTCATTTGAGGAACCTCCATCGATGTACATGTGGTGGACGGCGTGACCCCCCATATTTACTTCAACCGTTAAAGGTCCTTCTGCTACGCTGTTTGCGGTTAAAGGAGGAAATGAGATTTCCTTTTCTTGGGAAAATTTTTTACTAGCCCTCTAATTTGTTATTTACTACTACGACTGCACCATGTAGATGATCGCTGGTTTATCTTTCGGTTAGCATTTTTTATTTGCATTTTTCTGCTTATCTTTCCCCTTTTTAACTCCTTAATGAGGTGTTGGAGCTTTTCTGCTTTTACCATTTCCTCGATCTACTTGTTGAGCTACACACATTTGTCTAGTGTATGCCCCTTTTCACCATGATACTCAGAGCACTTGTTACCAACACGTCTTTCTACCAGAGTTTTCATCGGTGGTGGTTTTGGGAAATTAGCAGCTTTAGCCGCCAGTATTCCATTTGGTGTCATTGTCAGAGTGGTGAACTTGTTTGGTCCACGCCCCCTCTCTGTTGGTCGCGCTAGTCACTCCTTTAGTTTGTAGAGTGTGTTTTGGTTTGATCACGAGCCTTGTAATTTGAGTAACCTTTTTATTATCTGCGGCTACAGCTTCTCCGCGAATGAAAGCTCTAGTACGTTCCATCATATCGTCGAAGGTTCTAGGAACCTTATCATTCAAGCGCTTGATCAGTTACTGATTGATGATTCTATTCATGAAACGAGAGATTTTCACAATCTCAAGGCATACTTTTACATGTATACTTTCATCTTTTAAGCATTCCATGTATGCGTCCAAAGACTCGCCCTCTCGCTACTTGATGCGGTGAAGCTCCAATGGATTTTTAGCGTACTTCTTTCGCTATGCATAGCTCCTTATAAAATATCTACGCAACTGCTTGAAGCTGTCAATGCTTTCTCGGGGGAGATTGTCGAACCATGTACGCATACCACCTATCAAAGTAGAATGAAACATATGGCACCACGTAGGTTCTAGCCAATGTTCGATGTGGGCGCCTGACTAGAAAAATTTTAAGTGGTGATCCGGATCTCCTGTGCCTTTGTATGTCTTGACGTTTGATGACATCGTCCTTTTCTTGTGGTCAAAAAATTCACGTATACGCAACGTGAATGGGCCCACTTCTTGTCAATGCCATGGGCGGGACAAGTCTTTGTTTTTCGTATGTGGTGGTTGCGTGTAGACTTCCAATGCCTTGTATCGCTATTCTCGTTGTTTGAAGTAAAGTGGAGACGATGTATCTCTCTTGTGGCGCATGCGATAAGAAGATCCGATATCAGAGGCAGAGCGTTCCCTACTGAGGGAGCGACCTAATCTTTAATCATGACCTTGAGGTTTCTTTCTTCTAGATCTGGAGCCCCGAGATTTTGGAGTTATACTCCTCTTCCTCTTGTTGAGTCTGTCGAATACATTAGTTGTGCCACTTTCACGGTGATTGTCTTCCTCTGGCCTTTTTGAGGCATCGCGGCCTTTCGAACTTTCCAAATGTTCTGAGGCTTGTCGCCCCTCATGTCAGTCGTTGGTGCTCTATTCCCGAGTCGATCTTTGACGTGAGATTTTCCGAGACGTTCTTTCATGGAACACCTTCTCCTAGGCTCGGGGGAGGCACTATGGCGAGCCCTTTCTGGAATGTCGTGGTGACCTCTAAGGATCTGCTTCTTTTGTTGGGCTGGGACCAAAGTTAAGGGGCGTCCTGATGTCCTCCCGTGGTTCCTTCCTCATCCTCTCTACCATGTACGGAAGGAGGACTTCATAGTTTTGAGCCACGAAATCCGGGAGGTGTACTTCGACTATGGGTGCTGCGACACCTTCCAGTTGTACATCCGGTAGCCTCCGAGCTTCTTTTTGTGGTGGAGGCAATACCTCCAACGACCTTGGTGTTTCTGTGGCTAGTGTCGCCACAAGGGTTGCCACGAAGAGCGGAATGGTCGTCTGCTGCGGTGGTTTGGTTCTAGCGTTTCGCTTATTTTGTCCTCCGGGAGTTCCCTTGGATTGAAAGTTTTGTCTCCCTCCAGTAGCCGAAGTGGTTGAGAAAAAAGTTGTCTCATTTTGCTGCGACTTCTTCCCTAGCGGTGTTCGTTGGTAGGAAGATCTGACTGTCTTAGTCATCATAGAGATTAGTGCAGGGTCCTACGGATGGCGCCAACTTATTGATACAAAAGTTGGATTCGACCTTGAAGACCCGAATTAGAGGTAATTCGGGTATTGAAGGCTCCGAATCCTACATCACATGAACTTGTTTAAGGGACCTGCAGAGTGAGAAAACACCGTTAAGCTTGCCGTGAGATTGTACCCCATGATTAACCTCTAGCGTGAGAGTAAGTAAACAGTTTGATTGAGTAAAAGATTAGTGTTGATGCAAAAGTTGGATGGACCGATTTAGGCCCGAATTAGGCTTAATTTGGGGGTCTTGTGGGTTTTGGCTCTTGCACCAAGTGAATCTTGTTTAAGGACCATGCACACTAAGAACATACACCGTTAGGCTTACTGTAGGCGCTTCTCCCACAATTAGACTCCGGCGTGATAGTAAGTAATCGGTTTGAGTATATGTGAGGGTTAAGAGTATTGTGTGTATTCTACCTTTGTGGAACCTTGGGGGTTCCTTTTATACCCGAGAGAGTCCTGGCTAGGCTCCTACTCTTACGGCCTAAGGAAGGGATAATGACTCAAAATAACTTGATCCTTATCGCGTAACCGAGGCAAGTGCGTATCCCCTTCTTTTAGGCAAATATAACTATAAGATAAGTTATAGTTTGTCTGATCCTGTCGTAGTGCGACGAGGACCTGGTTAAGTAACCATCCGCTGTACAACAATGGTTTATTGGGCCTCCTAGGCCATGCACATGCTGCGCAGTGACAATCCATACCCAATGGATACGGGTAGTTCCTACGGGTCGGGTTATACAACCCGAATAGGGACTATACGTCATCATGTCCCCCCAGTCTAGTGGTGCAAGGTTCTGACCGCGGCTACTAGACTACAAACCTACTCAGTGGCAATCGCAGTTTGCAATACCCCAGAAGTTTCAAATTCTCCCGCCAAGGGCTCATACATCCCCCCTTTTTACCTAACCTCTTGAAAACCGGGAAAACGCATGCCACGTCACTCCACCCCTTAACCTTCCACCGTTTGATGATGATTGGAATACACGTGGCACAAATCCAAAGAAGTGGAATAGTTAACTGAGTGCCTATATATATCACCGCTGCTTTTCGACTGCTTAGTTTCAACAGTAAAAACTTCCATTGCTAAGCTCTTGTCTTTCCACCATGCGAAGCGAAATACGCCTAAGGTAATCATCGAAAAATCTCCATAGTTTCAATACTTTCTTCCAATCATGGTTAAAAAATTATCCGAAATCACTTCCATGATCATCGTTGAGGAACTTGATCAGTTCACCACGGACTACCATATCCCCAACTATCTGCACCCCGAAGTACAGAACCTACGCCGAAATATTGCCCAGGCGCCCGAGGACAAGATAGGAATGTACATCAGATTTTTCGACTATGCCAACCACCGAATACCCATGTCGCGCTTCCTAATAAGCGTGTTGACCCATTATTAAATTCATGTGTCACAACTACACTGTATAGGAGCGGCGAAGATTTCAAATTTTGAAATCAACTGCCATACGCTTGCCAAAGAGCATACCGTTAACCTGTTTCGTGTCTTCTACCAGCGCCTTTTATCTAATGGGTGGGTGTCATTTGCAAAACGAAAAAGGGTTTTCCAATGCTACGTGGAAAAAGTAGATTCTTTACAGAATTGGAACGACTCTTTCTTTTGGATCAACGAGGCCACATACCCTTTTCAATACCCATTCTTAACCCCCGGGACGTTGAGGAAGGACCCCTTGCCTGGCCCTACCACGTACAGTACGCAAATGCAGACATATTAAACAACAACCGAATTCCCATTCATGCATATCCGGAAGCTCTGTTGTGTATTCTAGGGCTCAGCCGTGCCATCATCCTCGGCGAGCGCGAAGTTCCTTACTTCCGCACTCAGTGTAGCCAGGGTTGGTAGCCTCCTCAACGTTCTTCATACCATTACATAAGTATGTTGCCTCTCGTATTTATCAAACAAAATTCTTGTTTGTTTACTATGTATCATGTAGACATGGATATTCTAGATCTTGTCCGCGAATCTTTCCCAGAAGATCTACTTGTCTAGGCGCACCCACTGAGGGAAAATGAGGAGTCACTGTACGCACGAGCTGAGAGAAACACTATGGAGCTCGATGTTGGAGAAGCATCAGCTGGCCATGCGTAGGAGGATATGGGTGTAGGAAAACAACAACATCAACAAATACAACAACAGCAACAGCTACCGCACCAAAAGGGAAGTCCCACTTTGTCGTAGTTTAACCTCTCCGAAAATGTTGAAATATGTGATGAATTGTTTGAAAAAGAAGAGGAGATTGCTTCTAGCCTGGCACGCAAGAGAAAGAGGGGATCCCTTTCTACCTCCCGAAAGTCTGCGCGCACCGACGCTGGATCTTCTACAATAGGTACCCAAGAGCCACCAGAAGAAAAGACCCCTGCGAAGTACACCTCAGAGGAGGATACGGGTGACAACTTTGAGGGAGCTCATCCATAGACCCCTCCTTCCAGCATCAACCTAAGGTAAATACCAAGAAGCGTATCCCTGTATGTGACTGACATTCACCTGTTTATTTATATATTGCTAACACTCTTAATGTCTATGCGGTATTGAACAGGAGAATACAACTATTGTTGATGCTGGCGCGACTCCCCCCCCCCCCCCAAAGGATACTTCTGCAGCTAGGGGATGTGTGCAGATGGAGGATCCTGTATTCGGTCCAGAGTGGAACCTTCCAAGGTCTTCTAACTTGACCGGCGCATTTGACTATGCTAGCTTCCTTGATCATATCGTGCCACCTGGGCGCGCGAGTGTGCTTAATGGGTACATCGATGCTGCCCTTGCTGATGAGGCGAGTTTCATGGCGTCGCAAAACGTGACTCTGTTGTCACGAGTAAGGAGAAGGTTTATGGAGTTGTCTGATCAAGTAAAAGCTTCAGAATAAGAACTTGCCAAAGCCAGCAAATAAAAGGCTAAGGCTATGCATGATCTGCAAGGGAAGATCGCTGAGGAGGTGGAAAGGGGCAAGCAAGATGCTGCCACAATCTTTATGTTGACTGAGGAGAGAAAAGGTCTTACAGCCGCTCTATCATACGAGTGCGCCCAGTTAAACCAGCTAAGGGCTTCCAACAAGGATGCAATGAAGTCCTTTGAGGTTTATCGAGACCAACTATTTGCTGATGTTGACTCTTTGGGTGCGCGGGTGAAAAAGAGCGTGGGGGATCTTGCAGGCCAACTAAAGCGCCTGAGTATTGAGTACGATGAACACCTGTACCTACGTCTTATGCCTGTGGTGGCAGAGAAGTGCTGGTTGGTGTGCCATGGATTACACCTAGCGGCTATGGGTGCCCTCGAGGATCAGACTATGCGGGCCACCTTTGCCCAAACCATTATAGCCGCGATTAATGAGGGCACCTCTACTGGTTTGGAGAAGGCGTACAAAGGTGATCTACTGAAGACGGAACTGAAGGACGTGGTATTTTATGATCCTTCTGCGAAGTCTAAGACGACCGTGGCTATGGAAAAAATGAAGGTATGTCCCGTACCTTCTTTCGGTCTTAGCAGTGATGACATAGAAACTTCCATAGAGGCTGTGATGGAGGGGCTAACTTTGGCTCGCCACAAACTGGAGGGCGCCGAGAACCAAGCAGATTACCACTTGAAGCCCTCCAAGGAACAACTGACTGTACCGGTTTTTGCTCACCTCGTGATGCGGACAACCCCTTCCATATTGAGAAAGAGGTCCCTTTGTTTGAAGTGCTTGCAGCGCACGCTAGTCGTGTTGTAGCCAAAAGAGCCGCAATGGTTCTAGAGGCTTCTTCTTCTACCGATGCTGCCCACCTAGCTGCCATGGTTCCTGTGCTTCCATTGCCCTTACTAAAGAGGGACGCGCGGCTACTAGAGCTGATGGAAAAGAACATGAAGGAGCATCGGGAATCTGCCTATCGCCCTCTTGTCTTGAAGCTGAAGAGATCCTCTTCTGATTCTGATCTTTTATCCAACATGTAAAGTGATGTTTAAACAATTTGTTATCTAAGTTTGTAGGTGCGTGTGTTCGCACTCCGTCTATAATAACTTCGATATTTTGTGTATATGACTTAGTTTTTACACCACGCTTTAAATTTGTAACGCGGTATTTTTTGCATTATGAAATTAGTGTAATTTCATAAATGGTCCCTATGGGTGAGGAAAACTCATTACGTGCGGTATACCGCTACTACCATAGGGACGACCAGGGGAGGCTGGACTGTTTTTAGGTGTGCACAAGGGTGTCTTTATTCAGGCGCAGCATGATTGTGCTGGCTGTAAAAACTTGCTATGACGTCATGAATAGCAAGGGGCCTAACAAGGATACATGATCCGTGGCCGATTGGGTTGCATCCCTCTTACACGACGAGTCTAATTAGTAGGTTAGAACTTTTCCTCTTATTTCTCCTGGAAACATTGTGTACACATATGCTAGTAGGCGTGAGGTGATTATACAAATTATATATGTAAAAATGCTTAAGAATGTGTCGTGGAACTAGCTAGGGACCATGACTTTTATTAATACTTGCATATTTTGAGTACATGTACATTTGCTAAAGGACACTTTTTCAGATGGCAAATATTCCAAGTCCTTCGCAAGTCGCGACCTTCCATGTCGCGCAGCCGGTACGCACCATCCCCCAAAGCTTTTGTCACCATGTAAGGCCCCTCCAACTTGGGTCCAAGTTTTCATGTATGTTCCGCGCGGCTAGCTGTGTTCGCGCGGTATACAAAGTCTCCTGGCGTGAACGAAGTCTTTCGCACCCTAGCGTCATAGTCGGCCTTCATTTTAGATTTTTCCTTAGCTTCTTTGATCGCTGCCAACTCTCGTCTCTCATCAATTATGTCCAAGTTCAAACGCAATTTGTCTTCGTTCGTGATCATGTCGAATTTTGTTGTGCGGAGTGTTGGCAATCTTATCTCCACTGGGATAACCGCCTCTGTCCCATATGTTAGGGCGAAAGGGTATCTTCGGTTGTGGTTTTTATCATGGTGCGGTACGCCCAAAACACGTGTGATAATTCATCAACCCACTTCTTGTTCTCCTTCCCCAGTCACGCTTTAATGCCGTCTCCCAAGCTCCTATTCTCTCTTTCAACTAGCCTGTTAGATTATGGGTAGGCTACGGATGCGAATCGCTGCTTTATGTTGTTTTTCACACACCAGTCTTTAAATGGGTTCTTCGCAAATTGTTTTCCATTATCAGAGATGATTTCCTTGATAGCCCAAAGTGACATACTATATTCTCCAAACGAACCTTTTCACTTTGTTTCTAGTGATTGTTGCTACCCGCTTTGGCCTTAATCCACCTTGTGACGTAGTCCATTGAAACTATTAGGAACTTAATCCCTCTGGATGCCACCAGGAAAGGGCCTACGATATCGATTCCCCATTTATAATATGGCCAAGGAGACGTAATGGGTGTTAGTTCTTGCTGGGACAGGCGCGGCACTGGTCTTTGCACTTGGCAGTCGTTGCACTTTGAAATGAGTGTCCGCGCATCTGAATGTATTGTTGGCCCATAATATCCGTTGTGGAGCGCTTTTTCCACCACTAAAATAGGTCATGCGTGCATGCCGCAGGATCCCTCGTGTATCTCGCTGATGATATATTGCGCCTACTGCGGTCCTACACTTCGTAGCAATGGCTGGAGGAACGATCGTTTATAAAGATCCCATCCCTAACCTCAAACTGTCTCGAGCATCTGCGTATTCGTCGTGCCTTAGTTTTGTCTGGTGGGAGTAATCCATATGTCAAGTATTCCTTGATCGGTATTATCCATGTAGGACCTGCTTCTTCTACGACCGATGCAACTTCTTCCTCCCTTGTGGATTTTTCTTTGAGGATTTATACCAACACCTGTTTGGAAAAGTGTGCGAAGCTGGTGGATGTTATCTTACTAAGGGCATCAGCTTTTTTGTTCTCCCCTCTTGGTACTTGGCGTATCAGAAACTTATTGAAGCCCTTGATTAACGACTTAACTTTCTACAAGTATAGTATCATATTTTCCTCCTTGGCTTCGTACTCGCCTAGTATGTGATTTGCCACCAAGCGCGAGTCCACATTTGCCTCAAGATTACGCACACCCATACGGGCTGCGATCCGCAGGCCTGCTATGAGTTCTTCATATTCTGCTTCATTGTTTGTAGTTGTGAACTCAAAACGTAGTGCCTATGTAAAATCCGTACCTTCAGGGTTGGTGAGAATAAGTCCTGCGCCAGATCCGTCTGTACAGAAGGATCCATCCGTGAATAAGATCCATAGGTCTTGGTCGCCCTCCTCCTGTATCTATGTATGTTCACCTTCTTCGGGTTTTTCAATGATGAAGTCTGCTAGGATCTGTCCTTTGACAGTGTTACGCGGTTTTTACGCGATGTTTTGTTCTCCTAGTAGAAAACTCCACTTCTATAATCTGCCTGCGACGTCTGGTTTTTGATATTATTTGTTTTATTGGTTGGTCAGTAATGACCGCTATTGGATGAGCTTGAAAATATCATCGTAGCCTTTTTACTGCGATTACCAGTGCTAATACCAATTTCTCCATTGGTGTATAATTTAATTCTGAGCTTTGTAAAGCTCTGCTTATAAAATATACTGGTTTCTACACGTTCTCTCTATCCGTTATTAGCATTGCGCTGATTGCTCATTGCGTAGACGAAAGGTATACTATAAATTCTTCTTTTGGAAGAGGTGCGACCAACGTGGGTAGCGAAGCAAAATGTATTTTTAGCTCTTCGAAGGATTTTTCTGCTTCCTTTTTCCAATTGAAGTCCCCCTTTTTTATGCATTTCTTGAGTGTTTTGAATAAGAGGAGTGACTTTTCTGCTTATTTGGACATAAACCTGTTCAATCCAGCTAGCTTTCCATGTAACGATTGTACTTCCTTTTTTGTCCTTGGACATTGGAGTTGTATGACTGCGTCTATCTTATATGGATAAGGTTTGATGCCATTAGGCTCTATCATGTATCCAAGGAACATGCCTTCCGTGGCTCCGAAAGTGAATTTTTTCGGATTTAGTTTCATGTTTATTTTCCTAAGTGCGGAGATGGTTTCCTCTATATGGCGGATGAGTTCCTCCTTAGTGTGACTTTTTATGACCAGTTCATCAACGTACACCTCCAAGTTACGTCCAATCTGACTGTCGAACGCCTTATCCACTAGTCGTTGGTACGTAGCACCCGCATTCTTGAGTCCGAATGGCATTTTTGTGTAGTAGTACACACCCTGGCTGGTGTGGAATGTTGTCTTCTCCTCGTCCTGTTCTGCCATTTTTATATGGTGGTATCCTTTATATGCGTCCAAAAAACATTTAAAGGGATATCTGCACAGCGATTCGACTTTCCAGTTTATTTCTGGGAGCGGGTAGCAATCCTGAGGACAAGCTGTAGAAACTAGAACGGGGGGGGGGGGGGGGGGGGGTGAATAGTTTCTTAAATTTACTTGTTAAAGAATGATTTTTAAAAATCCTTTTCAAAAACTTAGGATTGAGGAATTATGTGAAACCTTATTATATACAATATGAACAAGGTATAGTGCAACTAAACTAATAATCACAAGTATAAAGAATAATTAATGTAAAGAGATAAGGGAAGGAAAGATCAAACCAAACACCAAGGATTTATAGTGGTTCGGCAACGACGCTCACTTCTCGTTCCTACTCCACTCCTCGAGTACTCCTTACTCGAGAGTTCACTAATCAACAAGCTCCTTAAGGTGGAGAAACCGTACACAACGTCGCTTAACCAATTTCCGACTCTAAGCTAAAAGTCGAGCCCTAATCTTAGCTAGGACCAATCTACACCAATATACTTTAAGGACCAAGTATTAACCTTAATACATACACAACTTCTAAATAGACACAACTACTTGGATCTTCACAACAATGACACAAACAATGAATAAATAAGTTTGGATCTTCAATGGATCCTTGAGGTAGACACAACACTTCAAGGATGATAGTGTTCTTCTCTTTACACTTTGAGAGGAAAAGATGAGAGGAGAAAGATTCACTTCTAAACAAGTAGTAATCATACAAATGATCAAAGATTTGAGTGATTTAAGAAGTATGAAAGAATCTGGAAATGTATATGCAAAAGAGGTGAATTGAAAGTCTGAGAATGGTCCACTATTTATAAGACAAACATCTAACGGCTATATCTGCATGCGGTTCCTTCTTGGATCCCGCGATACCTTATCGATAAGGAACCACTATAGGTGCTAAGAAACCGCCTACATAGACTCTGCTACCTTTTGTCTTTTAGTGGATTGGGTTCGAATTTGGGATTAAAATATCCTAAAAGGATATTCCAAACCAAGATAGAATATGCCATTTTCAAATTTCAAATTTTCAAAATAATTAATTTAATAAAACATTTTCTTAAAAAGAAAGTTTAATAAAAAAACTTGTCACACTTAATAAAAAGTGAATTTTAAGAAAAGATTAAATGCTTGATCACATAATTAGGATGAGTACTTGTTTGTTCATACCTTAAGTGATAATGGTTGAAATGAAAAATACCTTGAACTCAAAAAATTCGTTTTTCGTTGTTTTCCGTAAATGCTTGTTTTTACATATTGTCGTAATCTAAACAAAGCGAGGCCGAAAAATGCAAGTAACGTTTTTAGGCATCATTGCATTAACAATCCCCCCCCCCCCCCCTTTGATCCGACAATACATAAACTCAATCACCTAATAAAACAAGATTTTAGAAGACGAGTTTATATCATTTCTCCCCCTTTGTCGAAGCAAAAAGGTTGCAAAAGTCTTTGAAGAAGGAAAGACACCGGACTTTGCAAAGTGCTCCCCTTTGGTGCTTACTCCCCCTTGCTTGGGGCACCAAGGAATCGATATATGGTGACCAAGCTACATAGAAGGGTTAGTAGTAGAGAAGAAACACCCAACATCATATAGCAAAGGTTACATAAAAAATAATAAGAGAAGAAACAAAAGATCCAAGATAAGTCATGTTAAAAGGAAAACATGATAAATAGATACAAGGAAATAAATCATACAAAGATGTATGAGAAATAAAACAAGCCAAAAGAAAAGCATAAATCTAATCCTAGTTAAACTAGAACTCTAAGATTTGCTTGAACTAGATGTCTTGAAGATAAGCAACCAATGCTTAGATAAAAGACAAGGTAGTGGCGGAAGGAGGTGGTGGTGGCTTGGTAGAGATCTCATAGTCATAGTGAAGAGGAGGTTTGACTAAGAGACTCTTGATGTAATTCAACTCTTCATAGATATGAGCCATAGCAAGATGTTGATATTGACAACAATGACAATATGTTCCATGATGCATGACATTATCATGTGAATGAGGAAGAACACAAAAGGCTAGTGGTGGAAGATAAGAAGTTCCACAATCAACATTCTTAGAAGAAGAAGAAGAGATGTGATTTTGAGTGTTCTTGGGTGAATTGGGATTGAAAGTAATTGGAGAAAATGGAGGAGAATCAAAGCTTTCATTTGGGGAATAAGACATTTTGATTTGAGAAAGGATGAAAAATGATTAAGGTTAAATAGAGAAAGCCTAAGATATTTTAGGGGTGGTCAAATGGTTGAAACAAAGATTCCTAAAAGTGTTGG
Source organism: Glebionis coronaria (assembly GCA_025667525.1). Classification (NCBI taxonomy): domain Eukaryota; kingdom Viridiplantae; phylum Streptophyta; class Magnoliopsida; order Asterales; family Asteraceae; genus Glebionis; species Glebionis coronaria. The sequence goes on along the minus strand of CM046882.1, from coordinate 165,586,302 downwards.
AACAAATTTAGAGTTTCAGGAATACCCAAAAACGAATGTATTGGGTGCGGTTCTTTATCTCCACAGGCAGTTCCTTATCACTGGGGAACCGCGGTCTCAACAGAGAACCGCCCACAGTGGGTTGAGTTTGGTGATGAGGGAGAATTTTCTAATTCAGCAAATCCTATTTTTCTACTCTAACTAATCATGGAGATATGCTTTGCAAAGATAGACAAAGGAAACACACAAGAACTCATCAAACAAGGTTTTGACCAAAATACATGGATTTTAAAGAAAATCGATGTAGGAGGTGTGTAGAACTAGACACAAAGTCATGACACAATGATCCTCCATAGTTCTCTTTTGTTCTTGAAATATTTGAGAGACCCCTACATATGAATTATGTAAGCTCATTATGAATAGCAAGAAGCTATGAAAAACATTTTTAGATTTAATTAACAATGCAAAAACATTTCTCGACCATTTTTGAAAGAACTTTGAGAATTTTGAAAAAGAGAAGAGAATATTTTCAAAAAGAGTTTGCGATACCCAAAAGCTCAAAGAAAGAAAAGACACAAAAGAGAAAAAGACTCGATTAATTAAAATGCGAAATTAAGGAATATGTTCCTTTAAACCTAGACCTAGACGCAAGTAATTAAAAGGTTCCCTCTTAAGTGGCTTAGTGAAGATGTCGGATAAGTTTTCTACCGAGGGTACCTTCTTAAACAAAATGTTCCCCTTTCGAACATTATCCCTAAGGAAATGGTGGCGAATCTCTATGCGCTTAGTTCGCGAATGTTGCACGGGATTCTTGCTAATGTCTGTTGTAACACCCCCAAATTTACACAATTTAATACAGAGGAAGACTCGTTGGTGTTATGGGATATCACATTACTCACATCATAGACAATGCTTAAAAATCTCGTCGTTTAATAATAAAGCATTTCCATTCATAAATATCAAGTTTACATAGGTCCCAAGTCATATTATTTCATACAAATTTTACAAAGCATTTGAATGGAAATTGTTATTTAAGTGCGGGCCATGAATTCGTGTCGTCTTCCCGAGAATTACCTTCAAGTACCTGAGATAAAACATGTTAAAAGAAAAGGTCAGCGATAATGCCGAGTGAATTCATAGAGTTCAATAAAACCATTAATATATCATCGGTATATAATTATTACCGAAAATCATTTTTGTACAAATCATTGTAATAGGCCATAAAATAGCCAAAGTCATTTAATACAAATCCTTATCAAAAATCATAATATAGGCTTTTGCCTTCAAAATCATTATACAAACTGATTGTGGTAAAATACGACTCTTGTTTAGGAAAACAAAAGAACGTATATGAGCGGTAAGTATCGAGTGATGATTTTAGGAAAAATCAACACTAATGACCCAATCACTTAAAAAGAGAAAAAAGTTCGTTTCCCAAGGAGGTATTTGTGTTGTGAATTAACTTGTATGTATTTGAGATTAATATTGAGAAGAATGGGGATGAGAAGATGAAAGACGGATACGTTAAAATTAAACTACGACGAAAACGTAAAGCCGTGAAAAACTACCCAAATTAAAAATTATTAAAACCAAAAACAAAATATCAAAAAGGCTAAAAACAAGTCTTAAATAATATAAACAAAGATAAAAATCCAACAAAGATATTTTAAAACCTTTTATTAATTATTTAAATGCTAATTAAAGCCCTAAAATTAAATATAACTAATTCAAATGTCTAAAATATGATTTTATTGAATAATTACTTAACTTATATTATTAGAAGACTAAAAAGTATTTTTCTAAAAATTGAAAGCTAATAAAACTATTCTTAAAACTCTAAAAATGATTAAAAATGATTAAAACCTAATTAAACTTAAAATAATTATAAAAATAAATCTAAAAGCTATAAAAATATTCTAAAAATGGAAATAGTCCTAATTAATGATAAGGAACCTAGGAAAAATGGAAAAGAAAGAAAAATAAAATTTTGAAAAATTAATATTAAAATAATAATAAAATAATGCTAAAAATAAAAGTTTATAAAATTGAAATAAAAAATTTCTAAAAATCCTAATTAATATAACTAAGAGAAAAACACAAATTAGAGCTTAAATTCTAGAAATTAATTTAATAAACGGAAAAATGTGAAACCAATTTTGAAAAATCAAAAACCCTAACATTAACTCAGGAAAAATAAGCTAAACGAAATAAGCTTATTAGATAAGCTAGAAATGGGGGAAATAAGCCACGGCTTTTAAATAAGCTAACAAAAGAAAAGTGGTTAAGTAAATAACGTGTTGAGAGGCTAACAGAAAAAGCCTCATAGATCAATGGTAAGCCCTTTCACTCCTGCACGACAGGTCGGGGGTTCGAGTCCATGCTATGACGGTTTTTGCACTTATTTTCCTTTTTTATTTTTTTATTCTTTTTCTCAAACAGTGACCTTAAATAGCTTACAATCCAACTCCAATCTTCCTTTTTAGCTAAGATTAAACAAATTTTAAGATAAAAAACGTGCCAGGTCTTTCAGGTTTCTGATGAACAAATCAAGTGCACACTTGTGCACTTTTGATGCCAAGAGGAGCTTGGTGATGAGTTTGTTTGATGGATATGTTGGACAATTGGGGCACTCTTGTGCTCTTTGGAGCACAAGAAGTCAAAAACTAGCAACAATCTATCAATTAGCACACCAAAAGATCAAAATCCAAGCATACACTACCCTATGCAAGTTTCTGTGAACTTTATGACAGGTCTGTGGACAATATGAGCTATCAAATGCAATATAATGAACTTCAAGACTTCAAACCAGGCACACACATTCACAAAATGGTACTCAAGAGCTAGCAATAACCCAAATACCCTAACCTTTAACAGAAATCCAAGATTATGCTCAAAAATATGAACAAAAATCAAGCAGAATGTGAATGCAGATTCAAATTATACTTTTTTCTTTCTTAAACCTCACAAATATGCTCAAAACTTGTTCCAAACTATCCTAATACTAACTTGCACTTAACTTAACCCTAATCAAACCTTCTAACATTCATTTAAAACACAATCAAATACCTTGCCCCTGCTAAAACCTATTGCCAAACACCTCTATAAAAACTGGAAACCAACTTTTAGCTAATCAAAAACCTTCTAAACCCCTATGAAAACTCATCAAATGTCATCTATCATGCATATAAACTAACAAGAACACAAATCAACCAATTAAAACACACTTAAGCTTAAATCAAACAAGATCATATGAACAAGCACTTTTTCTGAATTTACAAAGGTAAAAGGATTGTTACCTCAGGTCCTTACATCCAAGGACCTAGTGGTAGCACAACCACCTCCTTATGCACCCGGGTGCATGCAGATCAGAAATCAACAGCCTTCAAACCTGCTTAAATCAAATCAAAAAAGAATAAAAAATACAAGCATAAACTATGTATATTTCTGATTCTTTCTTTCTTTCTTAAATCTTATCCAAAACCTTAACAAACCTCTTAAACACGTTTTTATAACTCTATTACACCTAACCAATGAACTTCTTAACACACAAACCTTGAATCAAATTCTTACCCAAAATTACTCAAATTTCAAAAACCTTGAAACAATTTTGAAACTCAAAATTAATGAACCAAATGACAAATTGGAACTCAGAATTCCTTCACAAATAGACACCAACTTTAACAAATAAAAAAGGAATTAATTTGCTCTTAAACAAAAACCAAACTTTTTATTTCAATTAAAAGGAATTACAAATTATGAAGGAAAACTGGAACAAGAGGTTGTGAATAGGCTCACACCCCTTTTATACTACTCTACTGAATAATCTAGAACCCTAAAATGCTAACCCTAATACATAGAAAAGTCCCAAAATGCCCTTATACGTTTTTGAGGTGAGTTGTCCTTTCTTGATCTCCACTGTTCAATTTTGCGTTGTGAGTAAGCAATGAATCTCCATCGTTGATGTAGGAACAGTCACATGCCTTGGAGGACAAGGTGTAAGCTGATTGGGTGAAAGGGAATTGGGGGTTTGGAACACACGCGTGGGATTGGGGTGTTTGTGTGTGGGAAGGGTTTGTGTTGGTGTGAATTAAGCGTGGGAGAGTTTAATTGGAAATTTACCCACGTTAAGTGGAGGTAAAATCTGGGGAGTAAAAAGATAAACAGTTCTTTTTTTTGATCCGATTTTGGGGGAGTAAAAGGTGGTTAGGCGCCTTTTCTGTTTAAATCTTTCCAAGTTGACACATTTGGTCCTTTTCTTTTGGGTTTTTTGGCATTTAAGGTTTTTACCCCATAAAACGTGTCTTCCTTTGATAATAACTTTCTCCTTTTGACACTTTTGGCACAACATTTTGACAAAAGCTTATCAAGGGTGATTTTTGACATTTTGTGATATTTCAAGGGCCGTTCTTGGACTTTGTTGATCTTCAAAGGTCTTCAATACATCTTAATCTTCATGAGGGACCATAATTGGCAATTTGAATTTGTTGAGGGACCATTCTTGTCATTTCTTCAAAGTTGAAGGGCCTTTTTGCAATTTTTGACAAACTTAAGGGACCAAACTTGTATATTATTAATATACAAGGGTTTTAAGTGTCATTTATTCAATAATGGAGGATCAATCTTGTTTGTCTTCAAGTCTTCAAGGGTATTTGATGAAAATTCCATGATTAGGGCCCGGTTCTTTGTACGTCTTCGTTTCTCGTGTCCGTTTTTCCTTGTATCTTGTGATCTTTTGTCTTTTTCACGATATCCATACCTAAAATACACAAGTAAACAAACACAAGCATATATATGGTATTTTATGACATTTTAATGCATTAAAAGCCCGAAAAGAACGATGAGATCATGTATAAATGCCATCTCATCACTCCCCCATACTAAGCCATTGCCGTGCCCTCACGCAATGCTAGAATAAAGTATCTAAGCATCACCAAAGTTCAATTTTATTAACCTTTATTGAAGAGTAAAAGACTTGCAACATACTACGAGAATGTGTAAAGACATAATGTATGATTTTCATCACAATAATGTGACTTTTAGGGTCTAAGAATAGAAACAAGTTAATGTCCCTTAGAGTAAATTTCGTCATCCTTGATTGTCATACATTCCATGCTAAGTGCAAAAACAAGATCATTGTTGGTACAAGTCACAATGCTAACACTACTCATACGTTCAAATTGTGTAATACTTTTTCTCCCCGCAATCCTAGTTATTATAAAAGGAAATGGGTTACTAGCATTTTTTATCTATTTGTCATGGATCACAAGTGATACATATTGACTTATTTGAGTAGTTATTAGTCCGAAAGCAAAGTAGCACGATTTGATCAATAGTTAGCCGAAGGACAAAATCTTTTAAAACGGCTTCTCGTGTATCTCCTTAAGTTCATATCTTGGCATAACTCGTTTCACGATTTGAGACCTTTCTCGGACCGATATTTGGCATGTACTTCATACTTCAAATCTTGGAAGACGTTCTCGAAATTATGGCCTTCTCTTCATATTTTGGAATTTCTTCACTTGACGTTTTTGAGAGATTCTTCATATAGGACCACGACTTCATCATTTTTCTTCAATCTTTACTTTGGATTTTGATATACAACGATCCGCCTCCTTTTCGGACTTGGATATATTCATCCTCATACCTTGTTAGGGTCTTTTTGGATAGACTTTCTCCATTCTTTAGGGGAGTAATAGCTTCTCGTCGTGTGTCTCGATCCTTCATATTGATTTTGGAATAATGATACTTCACATCATCTTTGGATCTTTAGCAAAAATAGAGCTCCTCATGCCTTGTTAGGGCCTTTTTGGATAATCGCCAATCTTCGTGTCCCGCTTCAATAAGTTATGCCTTGGCTATGAACTCTATTCAACCCCGAGCAACTTTTAAACGATCTTGCGCTAGAGGCTAAGTAACCTTTCAAATCGTACGACCTTACTTATTGCAATTATGTTTTATTCCTAATGCATTGATCTTATGGGAAGAAAAAGCCACAATTAAAAACATATGAGTTTTTGAAAGAACACTTTCGTGTTCTACGTTTAGCATGATCACTTGTCTAACTCTATCATTTCTTGTTCTTCACTATATAAAGACCTCTAATTAAAGAGACTCGTGAATACTTAGCCATGCATGTCAAAATTAAGCCAAATTTGGATTAGCTTTCATTAAGACTATATCAAATCAAAGTTTTGGGTTTTCAAGCCACCTATAGGATCTTGCACTTTCTTGGACTTTTTCAAGTTTAGAGAATGCGTTTTAAAGTTCCCTTGATAAGTGACTTTCTAGAATCAATTATAGGAACTTGCGAAAAGTTCTTGTTCTTAACCCGAATGAATTAAGACTTTCGCGTTTTAAAGCCCCCTATATAAAAGTCTAGCAAAACTTGAATTGAGCGGGTTAAGGAATGTAAATGGCTCCAAATGCCCATCAAGTCAAAAATTAACTCTTATTCTACCATCGGAAAATATACATTCGTGTCTTAAAAACACTTATAAAAACTAAGAAAAATTTTAAAATTTGGCCATTTTTAGCTTTATTAGCAAAACAAAACATTGAAAGTTGGAAAACGTGAGGGCGTAGCAAAGCAAGTACCTATTCACCCCCCCATACTAAAAGTAAACATTTTTCTCAATGTTTCGAGTCTAAAGGTGGAGCACCCCCATACTAGAGACGAAGAGTCGAATGCTTAGGATCTAGCATGGAAAGGGTGATCAACAATATATCTAAAGCCGTTTATTAATTATGCTAAAAAGATAATTGTTAGAACAATAAAGGATATGTCATGGAATCGTGAAAAACTTCTTCAAACGAACGATGGAGGCTCACGTAAACGAACACGAGAGTCTTCAATCGTAGATGATGATGATGATCTAGATAACACAATCACAAACAATCACGAGACAACGAGTTGGAAGGGTACAAGTCCCCTTATTAGTGAACATAAAGCATAAAGAATAAGCATGGGATCTCCCCCACGAGGCACCTCGTTTTTGATTACCGAGTCATGAGCTCGACTCGATCCCCTCAAAATGTGAACATTTAGGGATATCATGGTGTGGTCAATTTTTGGTGGGGCTTACATGATAAACAAGGCCCAAAAAGCAACCGGTAAAAAGGACTAAGTCCTTTGGTGATGCAAAATACCGGGGTCGAAGATGGCGTTCTCGTTTCCATTGGAAAAACAAATTAACACCACTCCAACATGTGCCATAAACTCAAAGAGTTTGAAGAAAATAGATGAGAAGTAGAAGGGTGAGACAATTGGTAAGACAAACGTTTGAGCTACTCGAGGTAGACTCGCACCAAGCAAATAGATATAGTTTCCATTTATTGCATCGGTGGAAGACCGAGATTTCCCTTTACATGAAATTCCGGGATCGAATATCTCGTCCTCGGTGGACAAGGATGAGGGAACATAAGGGATTTCCCCCATACTAGAACCACACAAAACATCGTCAAAAGGAGTAGACGAGTTTGTAGCACTCAAAGCACGTGGTGATGACGGAGTTAGATTTGTAAAAAAATCAATTAAATCACATTTAAGATCTTTTCCTTTGTTATCTTTTAAACTCTCCTTATGAAAACCCTTTTTGATTATGTCGAAAACATTTGGTGTTTCTAAGACGATGTTAGTCACACTAAAAATTCTCACATTTTGAAACCGTTTTGGTTTTGGTGGTGGCAAGTTCTCGAAACGTTTATCGACGAAGAAAACCTCCCCATTGGGGTCTACATATTCATCATCCGAAAGATCTTCCGTAGAAACCGACAACTTATCAATACTTTTCAAGAATGAATGTTCGAGATGAGGCGAAGGATTTTTCGATTCAAGCATTGACGGTTTCTTCTTTGTAGGCTTAGTACTCATAACCTCCACCGGCGGAGGAAATGGTAAATTGTTTTTGGCGACATTCCCTAAAACTCTTGGTGAAAATTCTTTGCAAACGACATTGGTCGAGTCACCATGGTTTAAAGTTGCAATAGAATAAACATGAGAAAGATTGGAGTTTTGTGTTGCATTGATGACAAGTTCTTCTTCATTGAAACGAAGGGTGATTTTTCGAGCATGAACATCGATTAGTGCTCTTGATGTATCCAAAAATGAACGACCCAAAATGAGAGGAACTTTTCGATCGATGGGAATGTCTACAACGATAAAGTCAACGGGATAGTAAAACTTTCCGACTTTAACAAAAACGTCCTCGGCTACTCCACATGCCATGATCGTAGAATGATCGGCCATCTCGATGGACATGTTCGAAGGAGTAAGAGCCGGAAGAGAAAGCGACTTGAAAATCTTTAGAGGCATTAAATTAATACTAGCACCAAGATCGGCCAAGGCGTAGCATTCCTCCATATCTTGTATAGCACACGGAATCAAAAATTTACCGGGATCACCGACTTTTTGTGGTATGCGGCTTAGAAAAACCGATGAACAACTAGACGATTGTTGTAACTTCTCTTTGTTGTTAAGCATACTTTTGAAGTTTGCGGCGAATCGAGGCATCATGATTAAAGCATCGGCAAAACTTATGTTAAAGTGCAAATCACGAAACATTTTCATAAATAGCTCAAATTGATAATTGTTCCTTTCTTGTGCTTTCTCTTTGTTACGTCTCGATGGGTAAGGTAAAGGTGGTGTGGGTTGGTCATTAGGCAACGGCCTTGGAATCTCGGGTTCCATAATTGGTATTGGTTCAACCGTAGGTGTGGTTTGAGCGGTACTTCGTGGGATTGCAATATGCTCCTTTTCGACCATCACCTCGGGTTCTTTCTCGATTTCCTTCTCCTTAGAAGTACTTGTACGAGAGATTGGTTCCTTGAAAGTTTTACCACTTCGTGTAGTAATAACCTTCATTTCTCCCTTCGGGTTTGCAATGGTATCACTAGGAAGACCACCCGAAGAAGAGGGCTTACATATGATAGCTTCAAACATCTTAGCCATTCGGTCCTCAAATTTTGATTGCCTAGCATCCGCTTTCAATAACTCTTGCTTAATCTCATGTTGTCCTAATTCCATCTTTTGTTGGTTTTGTTGAAGACGTTGGACATTTCCTTCCATTTTGTTTGCATGAGTTTTAAGTTCATTAGCAAGTTCATTTTTAAGCTCGTTTTTCAACTCGGATCTTAAGCTAATCATCTCACGTTGCATATTATCAAATTTAGCATCATTTGCTTTAACATAATCCAAAAATTCTCCTTGCAAATTTTTCGTGTGAGCATTTTGAAAACCTTGTGTAGTGTTTTGAAAATCACGGTTTTGGTTTTGATTAGAGATTTGTCCATTCCCACTTTGATAATTCCCTTTGTTGTAATTGCGTGTGTTGCCTTGGTAATTACCTTGGTTGTTGTTTCGATAATTATTAGCATTTTGGTTTGGTGGAGCTTGATTTTGGCGGGAACCTTGGCCGTTTTGGTTGTAAGTTCCCGTTTCTACATAAGCATTCGAAGTGTTACCATCCGCGGTAATGCACTCGGAAAGATCATGAGCTCCCCCACAAGATAAACAACTCTTAGCAACCGCTTTAACCGAAGCGGAATTGGAAGCTTCTTGAGCCTTCCAATGGGACATTAGATTAGCAAATCTATCGAAAAACCGATTTTCCTCATTAGCTTCATCATGTAAGGCGTTAATGCTACGAGACGATTGTGACGAAGATGACGAACCCATATTGGCAACACTCGGTGTGTTACGAGGGCTATAAACCTTAGATCGATTTTCAATGATTTGTAAAGCCTCATTTGTCGTCTTGCACAAAAAATTACCACCCGCGGCGGCATTCAAATAATCTCGTACATGATCATTAAGCCCATTATAAAAAGTATCAATTTGATGCAATTCCGAAAAATCATGGTGGGGACATTCATGTAACATTTCTTTAAATCGTTCCCATGCCATTGAAAAACTTTCATTGTTACGTTGCACAAATCGTGAAATCTCATTTTTTAAGTGTGTTGTTTTCGATGGTGGAAAAAACTTGTTCACAAACTTAGAAACGAGATCGGCCCATGTCAAAATCGAATTTGGCGGTTCTTTCTCGAGCCAAATTTTTGCGGGACCGTCCAACGAATATGGAAACAACATCATCTTAATGGCGTCATGTGGAACATCTTTGAATTTGCTAGTAGCGGTGAGACGGTTGAAATTCCTAATGTGGTAATGCGGGTTGTCTTTCTCGTGACCTTGAAACTTGTTTGCTTGCAACATCGACATTAAACCCGTCTTAATCTCGAAATTCTCCGCAAGGATGGCGGGAATAACAATGGCCTCTCCAAAACCCTCGGTGGGTGCTTGTTGCAACTCCATCATAGTACGATTAGCCATGACGACTTCTTGTTCTACAATAGGTTCAACAATTGGAGGTTCTTCAACAATCAACGATCCTTGATTTGCTTGCTTTTGAAGACGTTTACGAGCTCGTTTAGCTTGATTACGAGTGATCATAAACTTCACGAAGAATGGGAGGTGAGCAAAGAAGATTCTTTTTGGTTGTTTTGTGGATTTTCAATTTTTTTTTTTGTGTTTTTGATGATATTTAATTTTTTTGGATTTTGGTGTATCTTCGTAGACAACAATCTACAAAATCTCTCCTCGAATCAAACTCTTGATTAAAGAAGCCTCAAAGGAATGAAAACGATCACGTGGAGTGAACGCCTTCGAATGACTTTAGAACTTTGGTGAAAACCAAATTGTTCACGAGGGTTTAATCACAAAGAAAACCAAGCAAATATAGTATACATATTAATACTTTGGGCGGCAAAACCCTCGATTAGCCTTCAATCTCAAAATACTCACAAGCAAGCGGGGAAACGAGGCGGCGCGAAGCACTTAAGAGCCTTTTTCCTTAGGGTATATTTTATAATACCCGCCTTATACCCACCTTATAGTTCGTATTTTTCAAAATCGAGCTTCACGAAAGTATTTATCTATTTTTGCCTTTTCTTTTTGTTTGAGATTCGAATACAATAATTAGGAGATCAAATCCCAATTAAGGTTGTGTTTTCACACTTTTGGAGATATTGTATTTTGATTGTGATACTTAATACAATATATTAATAATATTCACAAAGAAAAACCAAGAAAACCGATAATACGTGTTAAGGGAGTTCCACTTAACACAAATACTATTTATGGATAATATCAAAAACAAAAGTTTCCAAATTAAAACACGACACACCTCCCCGGCAGCGGCGCCAAAATGATTGTGGTAAAATACGACTCTTGTTTAGGAAAACAAAAGAACGTATATGAGCGGTAAGTATCGAGTGATGATTTTAGGAAAAATCAACACTAATGACCCAATCACTTAAAAAGAGAAAAAGTTCGTTTCCCAAGGAGGTATTTGTGTTGTGAATTAACTTGTATGTATTTGAGATTAATATTGAGAAGAATGGGGATGAGAAGATGAAAGACGGATACGTTAAAATTAAACTACGACGAAAACGTAAAGCCGTGAAAAACTACCCAAATTAAAAATTATTAAAACCAAAAACAAAATATCAAAAAGGCTAAAAACAAGTCTTAAATAATATAAACAAAGATAAAAATCCAACAAAGATATTTTAAAACCTTTTATTAATTAAATATTTAATTTTAAATGCTAATTAAAGCCCTAAAATTAAATATAACTAATTCAAATGTCTAAAATATGATTTTATTGAATAATTACTTAACTTATATTATTAGAAGACTAAAAAGTATTTTTCTAAAAATTGAAAGCTAATAAAACTATTCTTAAAACTCTAAAAATGATTAAAAATGATTAAAACCTAATTAAACTTAAAATAATTATAAAAATAAATCTAAAAGCTATAAAAATATTCTAAAAATGGAAATAGTCCTAATTAATGATAAGGAACCTAGGAAAAATGGAAAAGAAAGAAAAATAAAATTTTGAAAAATTAATATTAAAATAATAATAAAATAATGCTAAAAATAAAAAGTTTATAAAATTTGAAATAAAAAATTTCTAAAAATCCTAATTAATATAACTAAGAGAAAAACACAAATTAGAGATCCTAAACCTTTTTTAATAGTTTTATAAAAATCTTTAAAGTTTATAAAAAACCTTAAAATAATATAAAATTAAAAATTAAAGTTTATAAAACCAAAATAAGATGTAAACCTCAAAAATATATTTAAAAAGCTAAAAACTATTTTTCCTAAAAATTTAAAATCTTTTTGGTATTTTTTAATGATTTTCTAAAATACGTCTAATAAATAAATTCTAGAAATTAATTTAATAAACGGAAAAATGTGAAACCAATTTTGAAAAATCAAAAACCCTAACACTAACTCAGGAAAAATAAGCTAAACGAAATAAGCTTATTAGATAAGCTAGAAATGGGGGAAATAAGCCACGGCTTTTAAATAAGCTAACAAAAGAAAAGTGGTTAAGTAAATAACGTGTTGAGAGGCTAACAGAAAAAGCCTCATAGATCAATGGTAAGCCCTTTCACTCCTGCACGACAGGTCGGGGGTTCGAGTCCATGCTATGACGGTTTTTGCACTTATTTTCCTTTTTTATTTTTTTATTCTTTTTCTCAAACAGTGACCTTAAATAGCTTACAATCCAACTCCAATCTTCCTTTTTAGCTAAGATTAAACAAATTTTAAGATCAAAAACGTGCCAGGTCTTTCAAGGTTTCTGATGAACAAATCAAGTGCACACTTGTGCACTTTTGATGCCAAGAGGAGCTTGGTGATGAGTTTGTTTGATGGATATGTTGGACAATGGGGGCACTCTTGTGCTCTTTGGAGCACAAGAAGTCAAAAACTAGCAACAATCTATCAATTAGCACACCAAAAGATCAAAATCCAAGCATACACTACCCTATGCAAGTTTCTGTGAACTTTATGACAGGTCTGTGGACAATATGAGCTATCAAATGCAATATAATGAACTTCAAGACTTCAAACCAGGCACACACATTCACAAAATGGTACTCAAGAGCTAGCAATAACCCAAATACCCTAACCTTTAACAGAAATCCAAGATTATGCTCAAAAATATGAACAAAAATCAAGCAGAATGTGAAATGCAGATTCAAATTATACTTTTTTCTTTCTTAAACCTCACAAATATGCTCAAAACTTGTTCCAAACTATCCTAATACTAACTTGCAACTTAACTTAACCCTAATCAAACCTTCTAACATTCATTTAAAACACAAATCAAATACCTTGCCCTGCTAAAACCTATTGCCAAACACCTCTATAAAAACTGGAAACCAACTTTTAGCTAATCAAAACCTTCTAAACCCCTATGAAAACTCATCAAATGTCATCTATCATGCATATAAACTAACAAGAACACAAATCAACCAATTAAAACACACTTAAGCCTTAAATCAAACAAGATCATATGAACAAGCACTTTTTCTGAATTTACAAAGGTAAAAGGATTGTTACCTCAGGTCCTTACATCCAAGGACCTAGTGGTAGCACAACCACCTCCTTATGCACCCGGGTGCATGCAGATCAGAAATCAACAGCCTTCAAACCTGCTTAAATCAAATCAAAAAGAACAAAAAATACAAGCATAAACTATGTATATTTCTGATTCTTTCTTTCTTTCTTAAATCTTATCCAAAACCTTAACAAACCTCTTAAACACGTTTTTATAACTCTATTACACCTAACCAATGAACTTCTTAACACACAAACCTTGAATCAAATTCTTACCCAAAATTACTCAAATTTCAAAAACCTTGAAACAATTTTGAAACTCAAAATTAATGAACCAAATGACAAATTGGAACTCAGAATTCCTTCACAAATAGACACCAACTTTAACAAATAAAAAAGGAATTAATTTGCTCTTAAACAAAAACCAAACTTTTTATTTCAATTAAAAGGAATTACAAAATTATGAAGGAAAACTGGAACAAGAGGTTGTGAACAGGCTCACACCCCTTTTATACTACTCTACTGAATAATCTAGAACCCTAAAATGTTAACCCTAATACATAGAAAAGTCCCAAAATTCCCTTATACGTTTTTGAGGTGAGTTGTCCTTTCTTGATCTCCACTGTTCAATTTTGCGTTGTGAGTAAGCAATGAATCTCCATCGTTGATGTAGGACACGTCACATGCCTTGGAGGACAAGGTGTAAGCTGATTGGGTGAAAGGGAATTGGGGGTTTGGAACACACGCGTGGGATTGGGGTGTTTGTGTGTGGGAAGGGTTTGTGTTGGTGTGAATTAAGCGTGGGAGAGTTTAATTGGAAATTTACCCACGTTAAGTGGAGGTAAAATCTGGGGAGTAAAAAGATAAACAGTTCTTTTTTTTGATCCGATTTTGGGGGAGTAAAAGGTGTTAGGCGCCTTTTCTGTTTAAATCTTTCCAAGTTGACACATTTGGTCCTTTTCTTTTGGGTTTTTTGGCATTTAAGGTTTTTACCCCATAAAACGTGTCTTCCTTTGATAATAACTTTCTCCTTTTGACACTTTTGGCACAACATTTTGACAAAAGCTTATCAAGGGTGATTTTTGACATTTTGTGATATTTCAAAGGCCGTTCTTGGACTTTGTTGATCTTCAAAGGTCTTCAATACATCTTAATCTTCATGAGGGACCATAATTGGCAATTTGAATTTGTTGAGGGACCATTCTTGTCATTTCTTCAAAGTTGAAGGGCCTTTTTGCAATTTTTGACAAACTTAAGGGACCAAACTTGTAATTATTAATATACAAGGGTTTTAAGTGTCATTTCTTCAATAATGGAGGATCAATCTTGTTTGTCTTCAAGTCTTCAAGGGTATTTGATGAAAATTCCATGATTAGGGCCCGGTTCTTTGTACGTCTTCGTTTCTCGTGTCCGTTTTTCCTTGTATCTTGTGATCTTTTGTCTTTTTCACGATATCCATACCTAAAATACACAAGTAAACAAACACAAGCATATATATGGTATTTTATGACATTTTAATGCATTAAAAGCCCGAAAAGAACGATGAGATCATGTATAAATGCCATCTCATCACAAACCAAAGTCGTAAAAACATCATACAATACGTTTTATAACGTTGTATAAAGTTAAATAAAAACCGTTATATGAATATGGTTATGTAAAACCAAAACACGAACATAAAATCAATAATAAGACCTCGTATTGCTAGTCAGGCAATTCATTATAATTCAGTGCGTATAGCAGTATTTCGTTATTTGGATTATTATAAGACGCATGACATTGTTACCTTACTACAACAAACAACGGGTTGCTAACACGAAACTCATTTGCCCATCTAAATTAGCGTGTCGTCACAATAATCACACTTGTGTAAATCTTCTCATACATAAATTCGCATACCAATCAATGTGGCACGACGGGGATCAACCGTCAAGGCGCGAACTGGGGTGATCGTCCCCAAATAGTACTATTATATGCATAAGTGTCTACCAAATCCCGGTAGTTAACAATTCATGCTAATGAGACTTTTAGTGACATAACCTAACTTTAATAATCCATTTCATGTCATCTATCGGGTCATATAATCATACATTGGGTCATACAATCATTCGGGTCCAAATCAATAAACAAACAATCGGGACAAATGGTGTCCTATTTTAGTAAAACTAACATGTTATCTCCCTCGCGGGTTTATAAAATATTTCATAAAAACATTTAAAAGAGTGCGAGGCTATGAACTCACGTTGATGTGGGAAAGCGGGTTATCGGCAATTCGGATGTACGGTAAGTGCTTCAATCACGGAAACCTAGACAAATAATACTTGTCTTAGACTCTTGTCCAATGACTTTATAAAATAACAATTATGTATACATATGATGATTTTATATATATGATGATGATCAAGTGGGTTTATACATTTTTACTCATTCATTATAGTGTTTATGTGTTGGTAACATTTTTATACTAGTTTTACTAGTTTTACTTATTTACATGTTTTAGGCCCAATAACCCTATTACAAGATCAATACTTTATATTAGTCCATTTTACACTTTTATTATCAGTATTATACTTTTCATGTTGGGCCCAAGTGGGTTAAGCCCAATAAGTAAGTTTATAAGTGTTTTACCAAATTAGTCGGGTTTATTGTCCATTAAGGCTACTTTGGCCCGTTAATGTCTATATGTGGTAAAACTCGTGTTTTATAGGTTTTTACTTGTTATATATGTTTATAAATCAGTATGTAAGTTTATAAAATTTACATTAGACGGGTCCAAACGTCTAAGTTTTATTTAACAAAAACGTTAATCTTTCGGTTTTAGCCGAAAAGACGTAACAATCATGTTTATAGTTTTTATAACTTATAAAACTTACCAAACTACCATTTTTATAAAATGTATATTTATTTATCCTTATAAATATTTATATAAATGTAATATAAAAGTTAGTGGGTTTTAATTTACATTTTATACTATATTTATTTGAATGCTTATATAATAATATTATACTTTAATTTCACAAAATCAGTCCTAAAATTTAAGTTCACTAAAATGTCCATATCTAGAGTTCTATAATGAGATAGGACCTCAAATTTTTATCACAGAAACTACATGATATGTACTTCATTTTATTCCCGTATAGCTACTGATGAATCAACCTATAAATATTTTAATAAATTCTTCCAAAACTGTATAGGCAGATTTGCACTCTAAACTTGTTTTGATCATATCTCACTCATTTTTATGATTCCATTGCATGGCCAACTCTCACATGTATATAACATCTAATACTTACTGTATATTTATTCCACTTTACCATTTTATCAGTTTATCATTTGGTTACTTACTGTTTTTATACAGCCCTCTTATTAAGCAAGATTTAACCATTTTTACATGTGGTTTTTCCATCTTTTTACCCATGTTTATCAAATCTATCAACACCAAATCCCCACATAATATTTTTAATCATCATTTATCATCATATACATATACATAAATAAATAAAATACAAGATTACATAATCAAAATAACAAGAGGATAGGAAGAACAATCTCTATACCACCATTAGTGATGAACAGATGAGTCTTTGATGAACAAGGCTTGGATTTTGATGGCAAAACTTGTGATAAACCAATATCATCTTCAAGTCTACCAACCTTTATAAACTTCTCATGGAAAATCAGCCCTATGACACCAACAAATCTTCTCCTTGGATGTTAGAATCACCTCCAATCTTCGAAGCTTCAAAGTAGCATCATCATGTGTATGAGTAACACATGATTTTATGGCTAATATAGATCAAATGAGGGTTGTTTTTGATGATGGTTGGACAAATTTTAGAGAGAGAGGAGAGGAGTGTGAGTTTTGCATGTGTAGAATGAGTTGCTAGTTTGAGTTTGGTTGTTTAGTAAGTAAAAATAGTTTTGGTGTAAGGCTAAGGACAAGTGTCCTTAGCTTAAAGATTAAGTAGACACCTTTGTGGTGTTGTGTAGCTTAAGCTTGCCGTCCAAGAGTGGGGGTGGGGCAAGTTTATTTGTGTCTCATCCCCATTTAATTACGGGTATTCCTCGATTCTAGTTTACTCGATTTGCGTGCCCTCGGGTCGTTTTACGAAAAACGTTTTTATAAATTATGAATCAACGGCACAAAACGAATCTAATAAAAATTGTTTCATCAAAAACGGAGTTCAAAAACGTAAATACGTAATCCTAAGGTTTCCGGTTTAGTCGTAAAGGACGTTAAATTATAATCGTAAGTCCTAATCTCTTCTCGTAAATTTGTGAGTTTATAAACCAATACAAATTTAAAATTCCAAAATAATATTCACGGATAAATTTATTTCCTGAAATGTCGGACTGTCACCAAAACGGTGTATATAAACGTAAGCACGTAACGTAGAATCCTTCGGTTTAGACGTAGTCGATGCTACTTCAAGACGTAAATCCAAATTTCTTCCCAAAAATAATTGAGTTTATAATATAACATTAAAATGATGTTTTTAAATAATATTTGAGAATAAAATATAAACCATAAATTGACGGATTGTCACAGCATTTACCCCTAAACAGGATCTTTGTCCTCAAAGATCATCTTATCTTCTACTCGCTTATTATTGAGTTAAAGCCATATGGGTATTTCCTCCACATTCGGTCTATTCTCACAAGTGTAATTCATTCCAATATGCGAGTTTCATCAAACATAACTACGGGAATAAGATTAGGCTTAATATTGACTTACTTTCTCTATCCATGATGTTCACGGGTTTTTGATGAATGCAACTTTTCGCCGATCTAAACTTTATCAAGAAGTGATCAGATTCTCACTTGATAGAAATTTTATCAAGTTCGATATACGAAACATAATTCACGCAGCTCTTGATGTCCTAGGGTAGATCCAGCTTATATGCCTTTCAAACCAATCTTTTACATCATCTCAATCGTCCCATACAACGGGGACTTATATCCCATGATCTTTCAGATCATCAAATCATTTTTCCATGGTTAAAATTTTGGCATAACTTCGCTACCCATCTGGCATTTCAAGATCTACATTTCATATTCACATAACCTCCTGCCCACTACCGGTAGTCAATAATCCGATCCTAATTTCAACAATCATTTCAGGTCTCGCGGGTCGAGTATTTTGTAAGGTTAGGTTCGCCATCATAGGAAAACTTAAACCTAAAAGACATGTCCAGATCACAATGCGTGTATGTCGGGTGTCTTCATCCCAACTCCTGCTTACAGATGCTCTAATATATATCCTCACAAGATTCGATCTCGATCCAAATACGATAGTTTTCAATGATAATCTCTCCAAAGGAAAAAGATTATACGGTTCATTACCAAAGGTCAATTATTCAAACATAAAACAAGACTTCTAGTATTTTGTATCGTTACTTTACCTCGTCCCTTCGATTGGGGTGGTACACAGTACTCTCATCAAGATTCGTTCTCAATGACTTCTGAGCAAATCTCTAGAAATTCGATGCGAAGCGAGGATCTTGATAGAGATGATCGATACAGGCACACCATGTTTACACAACTCCTTTAAATACAAAAGGGTCAATTTCTTCATCAAGAATCTATCATTAACAGGAATGATATTAGCAAATTTGGTCAGTATGTCGACGATTACCTAAATCGAATCAAATTCAGATGATGACCTTTGAAATAGGTAGACGATTACTAATGTATGAGGCGATGTCTGCCTTCATAATTTTCCATTAGTAGAACTTCTTCAGATAAAAATACATTAAATCATAAATGTCATGAATAAAATATGTGACAATCCGTCAATTTATGGTTGATATTTTATACTCGAATATTATTTAAAAACATTATTTTAATGTTACAATATGAACTCACTTATTTTTGGGAAGAAATTTGGACTTACGTCTTGAAGTAGCGTCGACTACGTCTAAACCGGAGGATTCAACGTTACGTGCTTACGTTTACATACACCGTCCTTGGTGACAGTCCGACATTTCAGAAAATAAATTTATCCGTGAATATTATTTTGGAGTTTTAAATTTGTGTTGATTCATAAACTCACAAATTTACGAGAAGAGATTAGGACTTACGATTTTATTTTAACGTCCTTACGACTAAACCGGAAACCTTAGGATTACGTATTTACGTTTTCGAACTCCGTTTTTGATGAAACAATTTTTATTAGATTCGTTTTGTGTCGTTGATTCATAATTTATAAAAACGTTTTTCGTAAAACGACCCGAGGGCACGCAAATCGAGGAAACTAGAATCGAGGAGTACCCGTAAATAAATGGGGATGAGACAAGTGGGACACTTACCCCACCCCCATCAAAACCGGCCAACACATCACAACTAAACACTTGATGTGTCAAGTTGTAACCAAGAAGTAAACACATGTCACACAAGCTTACTTTGTAAGCTACCTACACATCAAAACCATTAGCTAACACACACACCATCATTCCACCATGCAAACAACTCACATTTTCTCTCTTCCTTCATTTTTGGCCGTCCATATCTCACCTCCAAACACCCATTTGATCAAAATCTAACCACAAAATCCTATGTTATACTTGCATATGTTGAAGCCCTTTTGAAACCCTATTGATTGGTGCAAGTTATAACATCCAAGGAGGAGTTTCCATGGAGTATTAAGTCTGATTTTCCACAAGGAGATTATGAAGATTGGTGGTCTTAAAGATGGTGTTGGCTATGCACAAGTTTCTCCATCAAAATCCATGTTTTGATCACAACTTACATCATCATGGTGGTATAAAGATTGTCCTCCTCATCTTCTTGTTATTTTGATTATGTAAACATGTATTTTATTTCCTATTGTATATGTATATGATGATTATATGATGATAAAAATGTTATGTGAGGATTGGTTGTTGATAAATATGATTAAAAAGGTGAAAAACTATAAGAAACAAGGTTAAAATCATGCTTAATTTACATGGATGTATAAAACAGTAAAGAAACAGGTCAGGGACTGATAAAATGATGAAGTAGAATAGATTTACAGTAAGCTATATGTCTCGTACACATGTGAGAGTTGGCCATGCAATGGAATCAAAGTAATGAGTGAGATATGATCAAAACAAGTTAGGTGGTATAATCTGAATAAGCAGTTTTGTAGGGGCTGTTAAGGCAAGTTAAACTCAAAATGGGCAGTAGCTATAGCTAAGTTAAATGTAGCACATATTATGAAGATCATGCCATCCAAAAATGAGCTTCTAATTCATTATAGAACTCTAGATATGTTAAAAATGGTGAACATGAAGTTAAAAATCAGATTTTGGGAAATAATGTTTATTATTATTATATAAGCACTCACATTATAATGTATAAAATGTAAAAATATAAACCCACTAACTTATAAAACTTATTTATATAAATGTATAAAAGGTTAATTAAATGGGTAAATTATATAAATGGTGGTAAAATAATATTTATAAGTAATAAAAACTATAAACTTGATTTTTACGACTTTTTCGGCTATCGCCGTGAAATTAACGTTTTTCGCCAAATAAAACTTAGACGACCAAACCCGTCTAATGTAAAGTTTATAAAAGTCATATACTGATGTATAGATAACTAAGACAAGTAAAAACCGATATAACCCGAACTATAAGAATTACGGACATTTACGAGCTAACTAAACATATTGGACTAATAATTGGAGTTAATAAGATAAAAACTTGTAAGAAGAACTTATTGGGCTTAACCCATTTGGGCCCAACATAAAAAGTATATATACTGATAATATAGGTATAAAAGGGATAAAAAAAGTTAAAGAACTTATACTAGGCTTAATGGACTTAAAATAGGTAAATAGGTAAAACTAGTGAACTAGTAAAACGTTACCAAAACGTAAACACAAAAATGAGTAAATGAGGATATGTAAACCCACTTGATCATCATATATATATAATCATCATATGTATACATAATTGATATTTTTATAAAGTCATTGGACAAACGTCTAAGACCGAGTATTAATTGTCTAGGTTTCCGTGATTGAAGCACGTACCGTACGTCCGAACTGCCGATAACCCGCCTTCCCATATCAACGTGAGTTCATAGCCTCGCACTCTTTTAAATGTTTTATAAATGTTTTATAAACCCGAGAGGAGATAACATGTTAGTTTTATAAAATAGGACACCATTTGTCCCGATTGTTTGTTATTGATTTTTGGACCCGAATGATTGAATGACCCGATTGTATGACCCGATAAATGATTAAAGGACCCGATAGATGAAATTAAATGGATTATTAAAGTTAGGTTATGTCACTAAAAGTCCCATTAGCATGAATTGTGAACTACCGGGATTTGGTAGACGCTTATGCATTTAATAGTACTATTTGGGGACGATCACCCCAGTTCGCGCCTTGACGGTTGATCCCCGTCGTGCCACGTTGATTGGTAAGCGAATTTATGTATGAGAAGATTTCCATAGCGTGACCTTTGTGACGACATGCTACTTTATATGGGCAAAATTGGTATCGGGTTAGCTACCCGTTGTTGGTTTAGTAAGGTAACAATGTCATGCGGCTTATAATAATCCAAAAACTAACGAAATACTACTAGACGCTTCGAATTACGATGTATTGCGTGACTAGCAATACTGGGTCATACTATTGATATTATGTTTGTGTTTTGGTTTTCATAACCATATTCATATAACGGTTTTTATTTAACTTTATACAACGTCGTAAGACGTATTGTATGATATTTTTACGACATTGGCTCGTATAATGATTTTTAATATATTATGATTTTGATAAAGATTTGTATAAAATGATTTTGGCTATTTTGCAGCCTATTACAATGATTTGTACGAAATGATTTTTGGTACTAATTTTATACCAAAGTTATATTGATGAAATTTATTAAACTCTATGAATTCACTCGGCGTTATCGCTGACCTTTTCTTTTAACATGTTTTATCTCAGGTACTTGAAGGTAATTCTCGGGAAGACGACAAGAATTCATGGCCCGCACCTAAACTATATTTTCCATTCAAATACTTTGTAAAACTTAGTATGAAATGTAATGACTTGGGACCGATGTAACTTTGATGTTTATGAATGGAAATACTTTATTAATAAACGACGCGATTTTTATGCGTTGTATATGATGTGAGTAATGTGCTATCCCGTAACACCAACTAGTCTTCCGCTGTATTGAGTTGTATAAGTTTGGGGGTGTTACAGTTTGGTACCAGAGCTCTCGTTATAGATAACGATAGATTTTTAAAACTAAGGTTTTGAATAAAACTTTTCAAAATCTTTTAACTAAAAACATTTTTCTAAAAATGTCTAAAAAAAATCTTTTGACTATAATGGTGCCGAAGAATTCCCGAGTTACCGACAAGGCCAAGACTGAGAAGTGTTATTTTAATATATATATAACTTGGATTATATATATATATGATGTAATTTTATTACATGATTGTTTGATGATTATTTTGATTTTTATACGAGGTATTTATACGACGTCGATTGTCACAAGAAACCCTAAATCCCCTAGTAAATTAATCTAAGTTATTCTCGTAGGAATTCTAGCTATCCTAGATCTAAACCAAGTTGTGGATATTTATGATCCCAACAAATGGTTGATATTCGTAGAAATGTAGATATTAGTTGATTGTGATATTGAAAAAGAATTGGCGAGATTAAATCTGATATTGATGTTATGACGATCCTTTCTTATAAAGTGGAGTTTGACAAAACGTTACCACCTAGAAAGATGTCATCTGATTCGTTGTCATCCAATTCTTAAATTGAAATCGAAAGGGTGAATGTTGCACTTGAGGCTGCCATTGGAACCATTACCCAAAAGCCTCATGCCACTAGTACCTTTCCGAGAAGTATAGTTGAATGATCAAGTCATTTCATACTAGTGACTCATTTGATAAGTATTGATAAAGGAGATATAGGATTGGAAATTAAGTGTTGTTCATATTGAACTATTATTGCCTTTACAAGGCCGAAGAATAAGGTTGTAAGTATTGGAGAATGAGGTAGGATATCGAATTGAGTATGAAATTGGTTGAAACTTGGATAAAGTAAAATTTAACCCATATGGAATATGAGATTATTAATAGAAGTCGTTAAGTTTTGTGATTGAATTATAAGGTTTTAATTGATTGTTGATTCGTGTTAAAGGTTGTTCCTATGCCATTGTCCACTAATGAGGATGCCCAGTTTCCAAGAAATAAATTGAAGAAATCTTCTTCTAAATTGGGAACGATGGATCTTCCGGGACATGTGGAACACCAAATGACTCTTGTAGATTAGTATTCATTGTGGTATCTTTTAAGAATCCCTAACTTAACTGAAATATCAGTTGGTAGGATGAGTTTTGAGAATTGTATGACATAGTGACACGTAATGTGTTACGGTACAATTTGACTTGTTTGTGATTAATGAAAAGATTACTTTTGATTGCTAAATTCTACATGTGTCGATGTTATCTATCTTTTATTACTTCATCCTAATGATCGCATTAGTGATGTAACCATTGAACGAGTACTCATCTCGAATTGAGTTACGTTGTGAATCATTCTTCGTGAGTGTCATCGAGATCATGAACCTCATGATTAATTGGCTAAGCTCATTTCCTATCATATCATAGTTAATTCTTGGTGAACAACTCTTCATCACTCTTTTGCAGATCACATATTGTTTTTATAAAGTTAAAACGGTATCCTTTGAGAAAAATTGAATTTCCATTACTATAAGGATTAATCAAATTAAGATTTATAAGTGATTGTTATCGAAATAAAGTTGATTATGAAATATCTTGGAAAACTTATTTGTTTTCATAACAAAGAAAATCTTTGTAAATATATTCTTGATTCTTATTTAAGAATTAAGCCTGAAAATGTTTTTATTATAAACATGATGATAAGATTTTGACGAACTGAGTATTGCATCGTTAATCTTGAAATTGTATATAGTTGCGCGGCTACATATAATTTGGAATGGACCATGCAAGTCTGATTAGTAGTCACCATAAAACTGATTAATAAACACTAAATTTTCTTTGAAGATGTGAAAGACAAAAATTTATGAGATCTGCAAGAAGTGAAAAATAGGGACATAGTGTTAGGGACACCTACATATGTGCCTATAGCATCTATTCTTCTGAGTCGAATTTACTCATCTGTGGAAATTGCCTTATTTGACAATTGACAATTCTTTCTTGTCCAATTCTTCCGTAGTGAGATTCTTAGGAAAATTTTCTGATTACCGAGTGTTGATACCCGACTGGATGTATTGACGTTCTTATCATTTATTATGACTTGATTTCATTTGAATGACCTGGGTAACGATCCGAGGAGCTTTCGAATACGTACTCACATTATGAAAACATGGGATATATTCATATTCGTTAAATGTTTTCATCTGTATCTGATTTGAAATTCTCTCGCGCAGATTATGCGTTGACCTTACTCTTTTAATAGTAGTTGTGTATCCTAATATCCCTGAAATTGTGAAGGATTGTGAATTATTATTAGTCTTTTGAGAAGTTCACATCTTATCGACGGCAATAAAACTGGAAAGTTGGAAATGCTAGTAGAATGGATTGATTGATTATGACATGACGACATTGTCTTAATTGACGGGAACTCGAATTGAATTCCCTAAGAGATAAGATGTTGATTATCAAAAGTGATCTAAATAATTCTTGATGGATGACCATATCCTGTATTTAGACTTGAAATTATACCGTGAATGGTTGTGAATTAGTCATAGATATTATAATCTAGAAGAACCTAATATTAATTTATTAAAAGATGTTTATCTTATCTGAAACTTTAGGAGGTATTTGTTGGTGAATTACCTAGACTTTCGCCATTAAGGCAAGTTGAAATTGGTATTGATTATATTTCCGGTGCTGCACTTGTGGCTTGTGCACTGTACGTCAGCACCATCTAAATTAAAGGAATCACCGTACAACCGAGAGAGTTGTCGGAGAAAGATTTTATTATACCAAGCATGTCATCCTGAAGAGCTATGGTGTTATCATTCCTTATATTTATAGATTACTGTGAATTGAGTAAATTGACAATCGAAAACGAAATCCATAACTCGAAATGGAAGATTTGTTCGATCATTTACAAGGTTCTAGCAATTTGATCCATGGCATGGTTATCATCAACTTCGCATCTGCGGAAAAGATTATCTATTCCAATCACTACATCCGGTGCTTGTAATGAACATTATGAGTTCCACGTGATGTCGTTTGGATTGACCAATGCACATGTAGCATTCATAAATTTGGTGAATCACGTGTGTAGGCTGTAATTTGATAAATTCATACTTGTGATCATTAAGGACCATTTGTTTGTTTATAAGAATAAGAATGAGTTGATAATTATTTATAGACTGCCTTAAATTGGCCGAACAATGAAAACATGTACCTTAAATATTTAACATAAGACTTAAGACTTAATTCTTTACATGATTTAACCGTGTGATTAATAGATAATGGAAGCTATATTGACTTTTCAAAGATTAGAACCATTAACGCTTAGGGATTAAAGACTTAATCCTTTACATAAAATGACCGTTGGATTAATAATGGTAAGATGTATGCATATAGACTCTTCAAAAATTAAGAGCCCTTTTAAGACTTTGGATTTTACCAAAAAGAAATGGAAATATGTTTTGACAAATGTTTTAACAAAGGATTTTAAGGGATTATTCCCTTATACCCAAACCATTTAACTAAACTTCTGTTTAGGGGTAAATGTTTGTGTATACCTCCAGATAACTTAAAAAGGATTGAGGAAAACCATTTAAACCATAACTTGAAATTTGAAACAACAATTTTTGCTTTTCAACTAAGAAAATTTTGACCAATATATAAGATTTCTCGAACATTTACGAATCCTATTAATTATTTTCGATAAATCAACAAAAATCGTGTTAATTAAATTCAAATTTATTTTTGAACATTTTATATAATTGGTCGAACTAAGAAATTTAAAACTTTTACGTTTACGCTTCATAAATATTAACTAATAATTATTTAATTAATTATAATAATTATCGACGCTTTAGACGACGGATTGAGTAAAACGGATAAAAATGATAGTAAAGACGAAACTAAAACATAGAAGATATGAAGAAAGAATTTTGAATAAATACGGTTGTGATATTTATTTCATCAGGAAGGTGAACGTAATTAATGACGCATAATATAGAAAGAATATCTGACTGAATTGTGGACATGATAATTATATCATCATGAGAAGTGAATATAGATACCGATGCATTATGTAGAAAAGATAAAGAACCAGTTAGGACATGTTCCTTATTAATGAAGGTGCAAAATAAATTGCCGAACAATATAAAAATAAACAATGATTGTTAAAAGGATAATATAGATAATAAAAAGGGGTTCACAACTAATATGAACCATTAAAAATTGAGAAGCCGATAACGTTAAATATTTTTAAAGACCACTTATGGTTGCCTAAATATGGAAGATTGTGAGATATAGTTAAATTGGAAATCTTGTAAGTATAAGTATTATATGTATGTCATTTTTGACTAAAAGTATCTTTGTCTGAAGAAGTTATACCGATGGCAATTATGAAGGCAGACATCGCCTCATACATTAGTAAACGTCTAGCTATTGCAAAGGTCATCATCTGAATTTGATTCGATTTGGGTCATCGTCGACAGACTGACCAAATCTGCTAATATCATTCCCGTTAATGATAAATACAAAAGAGTTATGTAAACATAGTGTGCCTGTATCGATCATCTATATATCAAGATCCTCGCTTCGCATCGAATTTCTAGAGATTTGCTCAGAAATCATTGAGAACGAACCTTGATGAGAGTACTATGTACCACCCCAAATCGAAGGGACAAGGTAAAGGAACGATACAAGGTAATATAAGTGCTGTTTTATGTTTGAATGATTGACCTTTGGTAATAGAACGTATAATCGTTTTCCTTTGGAGAGATTATCATTGATAATCATCGTATTAGGATCGAGATCGAATCTTGTTAAGATTTAGAAATTAGAGCATCTATAAGCAGGAGTTGAGATGAAGACACCCGACATACACCCATTGTGAGTTGGACATGTCTTTTAGGTTTAAGGTTTCCTATGATGGAGAACCTAACCTTGCAAAATACCCGACCCGCGAGATCTGAAATGATTGTTGAAATTAGGATTTGATTATTAACTGCCGATAGTGGGCAGGAGGTTATATGAATGTGAAATGTAGATCTTGAAGTGCCAAATGGGTAGCGAAGTTATGCCAAAATTTTTAACCTTGTAAAAATGAATTCATGATCTGACAAATCATGGGATATAAGTCCCCGTTGTATGGGACCATTGAGATGATGTAAAAGATTGGTTTGAAAGGCGTATAAGCTGGATCTACCCTAGGACTTCAAGCACTGCGTGAATTATGTTTCGTAAATCAAACTTGATGGAATATCTATCAAGTGAAAATCTGAATTCTTCTTAGTAAAGCTTAGATCGGCGAAAAGTTACATTCATCAAAAACCCGTGAACATCATGGATAGAGAAAGTAAGTCAACATTAAGCCTGATCTTATTCCCGTAGTTATGTTTGATGAAACTCGCGTATTATAATGGATTACACTTGTGAGAAAAGACCAAATGTGGAGGAAATACCCACATGGCTTTAACTCTATAAGAAGCGAGTAGTAAGGTAAGATGATCTTTGAGGACAAAGATCCTGTTTAGGGGTAAATGCTGTGACAATCCGTCAATTTATGGTTGATACTTTATACTCGAATATTATTTAAAAACATTATTTTAATGTTACAATATAAACTCACTTATTTTTGGGAAGAAATTTGGACTTACGTCTTGAAGTAGCGTCGACTACGTCTAAACCGGAGGATTCAACGTTACGTGCTTACGTTTACATACACCGTCCTTGGTGACAGTCCGACATTTCAGAAAATAAATTTATCCGTGAATATTATTTTGGAGTTTTAAATTTGTGTTGATTCATAAACTCACAAATTTACGAGAAGAGATTAGGACTTACGATTTTATTTTAACGTCCTTACGACTAAACCAGAAACCTTAGGATTACGTATTTACGTTTCCGAACTCCGTTTTTGATGAAACAATTTTTATTAGATTCGTTTTGTGCCGTTGATTCATAATTTATAAAAACGTTTTTCGTAAAACGACCCGAGGGCATGCAAATCGAGGAAACTAGAATCGAGGAGTACCCGTAAATAAATGGGGATGAGACAAGTGGGACACTTGCCCCACCCCCATCAAAACCGGCCAACACATCACAACTAAACACTTGATGTGTCAAGTTGTAACCAAGAAGTAAACACATGTCACACAAGCTTACTTTGTAAGCTACCTACACATCAAAACCATTAGCTAACACACATACCATCATTCCACCATGCAAACAACTCACATTTTCTCTCTTCCTCCATTTTTGGCAAGTTAAACGTAGCACATATTATAAAGATCATGCCATCCAAAAATGAGCTTCTAATTCATTATAGAACTCTAGATATGTTAAAAATGGTGAACATGAAGTTAAAAATCAGATTTTTGGAAATAATGTTTATTATTATTATATAAGCACTCACATTATAATGTATAAAATGTAAAAATATAAACCCATTAACTTATAAAACTTATTTATATAAATGTATAAAAGGTTAATTAAATGGGTAAATTATATAAATGGTGGTAAAATAATATTTATAAGTAATAAAAACTATAAACTTGATTTTTACGACTTTTTCGGCTATCGCCGTGAAATTAACGTTTTTCGCCAAATAAAACTTAGACGACCAAACCCGTCTAATGTAAAGTTTATAAAAGTCATATACTGATGTATAGATAATTAAGACAAGTAAAAACCGATAAAACCCGAACTATAAGAATTACGGACATTTACGAGCTAACTAAACATATTGGACTAATAATTGGACTTAATAAGATAAAAACTTGTAAGAAGAACTTATTGGGCTTAACCCATTTGGGCCCAACATGAAAAGTATATATACTGATAATATAGGTATAAAAGGGATAAAAACAAGTTAAAGAACTTATACTAGGCTTAATGGACTTAAAATAGGTAAATCGGTAAAACTAGTGAACTAGTAAAACGTTACCAAAACGTAAACACAAAAATGAGTAAATGAGGATATGTAAACCCACTTGATCATCATATATATATATATAATCATCATATGTATACATAATTGATATTTTTATAAAGTCATTGGACAAACGTCTAAGACCGAGTATTAATTGTCTAGGTTTCCGTGATTGAAGCACGTACCGTACGTCCGAACTGCCGATAACCCGCCTTCCCATATCAACGTGAGTTCATAGCCTCGCACTCTTTTAAATGTTTTATAAATGTTTTATAAACCCGCGAGGGAGATAACATGTTAGTTTTATAAAATAGGACACCATTTGTCCCAATTGTTTGTTATTGATTTTTGGACCCGAATGATTGAATAACCCGATTGTATGACCTGATAAATGATTAAAGGACCCGATAGATGAAATTAAATGGGTTATTAAAGTTAGGTTATGTCACTAAAAGTCCCATTAGCATGAATTGTGAACTACCGGGATTTGGTAGACGCTTATGCATTTAATAGTACTATTTGGGGACGATCACCCCAGTTCGCGCCTTGACGGTTGATCCCCGTCGTGCCACATTGATTGGTAAGCGAATTTATGTATGAGAAGATTTCCATAGCGTGACCTTTGTGATGACACGCTACTTTAGATGGGCAAAATTGGTATCGGGTTAGCTACCCGTTGTTGGTTTAGTAAGGTAACAATGTCATGCGGCTTATAATAATCCAAAAACTAACGAAATACTACTAGACGCTTCGAATTACGATGTATTGCCTGACTAGCAATACTGGGTCATACTATTGATATTATGTTTGGGTTTTGGTTTTCATAACCATATTCATATAACGGTTTTTATTTAACTTTATACAACGTCGTAAGACGTATTGTATGATATTTTTACGGCATTGGCTCGTATAATGATTTTTAAGGCAAATGCCTATATTATGATTTTGATAAAGATTTGTATAAAATGATTTTGGCTATTTTACAGCCTATTACAATAATTTGTACGAAATGATTTTTGGTACTAATTTTATACCAAAGTTATATTGATGAAATTTATTAAACTCTATGAATTCACTCGGCGTTATCGCTGACCTTTTCTTTTAACATGTTTTATCTCAGGTACTTGAAGGTAATTCTCGGGAAGACGACAAGAATTCATGGCCCGCACCTAAACTATATTTTCCTTTCAAATACTTTGTAAAACTTAGTATGAAATGTAATGACTTGGGACCGATGTAACTTTGATGTTTATGAATGGAAATACTTTATTAATAAACGACGCGATTTTTATGCGTTGTCTATGATGTGAGTAATGTGCTATCCCGTAACACCAACTAGTCTTCCGCTGTATTGAGTTGTATAAGTTTAGGGGTGTTACAAAATACTTATACTTACAAGATTCCAACATAACTATATCTCACAATCCTCCATATTTAGACAATCACAAGTGGCCTTTAATGGTTCACATTAGCAGCGAACCCCCTTTTATTATTTATATTATCCTTCTTACAGGCATCAATTATTTCTAAATTGTTCGGGCAAATTACTTTACACCGTCATTATTAAGGAACACAATCCTAATTGATTCTTTATCCTTTCTATATTATGTATCAGTATCTACATTCATCTTCCCTGATGAAATAATTATCATGTCCGTATTTATTCAAAAATTATTTCTTCACATTTTCTGAGTTTTAGTTTCTTCTCAACTATCATTTTTATCCGTTTTACTTAATCCGACGTCTAAAGCGTCGATAACTATTTCTAGTAATTAAATAATAGATATTTAATTTTATGAAACGTAAACGTAAAAAGTTTTAAATTTCTCGGTTCGTCCAATTATAGGAAAATGTTCAAAAGAATAAATTTGAATTTAATTAACACGATTTTTGTTGATTTACTAAAAATAATTAGTGAGATTCGTAAATGTTCGAAAAATCTTTGTTTATACTTTGGTCACAATTTTCTTATTTGACAAGCAAAAATTGTCGTTTTAAATATCAAGTCATGGTTTCCTCAATCCCTCTTAGGTTGTCTTGAGGCATACACAAACATTTACCCCTAAACAGGAGTTTAGTTAAATGTTCTGGGTATAAGGGAATAATCCCTTAAAAGTTCTTTTTGATAAAACATTTGTCAAAACATATTTGCACTTTCTTTTTGGTAAAACTCAAAGTCTCAAATGGCTCAAATTTTTAAAGAATCAATATAGATTCCATTATTTATTAATCACACGGTCAAATAATGTAAAGGATTTAGTCTTTAATCACATGTTAAATATTTAAGGTACAGGTTTTTACTACTCGGCCAATTCAGGGCAGTCTATAAATAATTATTAACTCCTTCCTATTCTTACAAACAAACAGGTGGTACTTAATGATCACACGCATAGATTTATTAAATTACAGTCTACACACATGATTCATCAAATTTATAGATGCTACATGTGCATTGGTCAAGCCAAATGACATAACATGAAACTCATAATGTTCATTACAAGTTCTGGATGTAATGATTGGGATTGATAATCTTCTTCGCGGACGCGAAGTTGATGATAACCATGCCGTGGATCAAATCTTTGAATATACGCTAGAACCTGGTAAATGGTCGAACAAATCTATCATCTTGGGTAGTGGATACAGATTTTTTTTTTGTCGTCAATTTACCTAGTTCACGGTAATCAATAAATATAAAGAATGATAACACCATAGCTCTTCATAATGACGAGCCTGGTAGAATAAAAGCTATCCCCGACAACTCTCTTAGTTGTACGGTAATCCCTTTAATTCAGATGGTGCTGACGTACAGTGCACACGCCACGGGTGCAGCACCGGGAATATAATCAATACCAATTTCAACTTGCCTTAATGGCGAAAGTCTAGGTAATTCACCAGCAAATACCTCCTAAAGATTCAAATAGCAGGAACATCTTTTAATAAATTCATATTAGGTTCTTTCTAGATTACAAAATCTATGACTAATTCACAACTATTCACGGTATAATTTCATGTCTAATGCAGGATATGGTCATCCATCAAGAATTATTTAGATCACTTTTGATAATCAACATCTTATCATTTAGGGGAATTCTACTCGAGTTCCCATCAATTAAGACAATGTCGTCATGTCAGAATCAATCAATCCATTCTACTGGCACTATCAAATTTCCAGTTTCATTACTGTTGATAAGATGTGAATTTCTCAAAAGACTAATAATAACTCATAATCCTTCACAATTCAAGGATATCTGGAGACATAACTAACCTTAAAAGAGCAAGGTCAACGCATAATCTACGCGAGAGAATTTCAAATCAGATACAGACGAAAACATTTAACGAATATGAATATATCCCATGTTTTCATAATTTGAGTACGCATTCGAAAGATCCTCGGATCGTTACCCAGGTCATTCAGATGAAATCTAATAAAAAGAAATGATACGAACTTCGATACATCCAGTCGGGTATCAACATTCGGCAATCAAATACTTTTCCTAAGAATCTCACCACGGGAGAATTGGACAAGAAGGAAATATCAATTGTCAAATAAGACAAATTCCACAGATGAGTAAATTTGACTCAGAAGAATAAATAGTACGGGCACATATTTAGGTGTCCCTAATAATATGTCCCTATTTCGCACTTATTGTAGATCTCATAAAATTTAATCTTTCACAATCTTCAAAGAAAATTTAGTGTTTATTAATAATTGCATGGTGACTACTAATCAGCCTTGCATGGTCCCTTCCAAATTGTATGTAGGCGCGCAACTATATACAATTTTAAGATTAACGATCCAATACTCAATTCGTCAAAATTTTATCATCATGTTTATAATAAAACATTTTCATGCTTAATTCTTAAATAAGAATCAAAAATAAATTTACAAAGATTTTCTCTGTTATGAAAACAATTAAGTTTTCCAACGTGTTTTATAAACAACTTCATTTAGATAACGATTATTTATAAGTCTCACTTTAAATAATCCATATGGTGATGAAAACCCAATTTTTCTCAAGGGATATTGTTTTAACTTATAAAAATAATTAGTGATCTGCAAAGGAGTGATGAAAAGTTGTTCACCAAGAACTAACTACAATATAATAAGAAATGAGCTTAGCCAAATAATCAAGAGGTTCATGACCTCGATGGCACTCAAAAAGAATAATCCACAACGTAACTCAATTTTAGATGAGTACTTGTTCAATGGTTGCATCACTAATGTGAGCATTAGGATGAAGCAATAAAAGATAGATAACATCGATACATCTAGGATTTAGCAATCAATTGTAGTCTTTTCATTAATCACAAACAAGTCAAAATTTTACCGTAACACATTATGTGTCACTATGTCATACAATTCCAAGAATTCATCCTACCAACTGATGTCTTAGTTAAGTTAGGGATTATTTTTAAAAGATACCACAATGAATACTAATCTACAAGAGTCATTAGGTGTTCCACCTGTCCTGGAAGATCCATCGGCCCCAATTCAGAAGAAGATTTCTTCAATTTATTTCTTGAACACTATGCATCCTCATCATTGGACAATGGCCTAGGAATAACACTTAACACGAATCAACAATCAATTAAAACCTTATAATTTAATCACAGGACTTAACGACTTCCTCTTAACAATTTCATATTCCATACGAGTTAAATTTTACTTTATTCAATTTTTCAATCAATCTTATACTTAATGCGATATCCTACCTCATTCTCCAATACTTTCATCCTTATTCTTACACCTTGAAAAGGCAATAAAAGTTCGATATGAACAACACTCAATTTTCAATCCTATAGCTTCTTACAACAATAGTTATCAAATAAGTCACTAGTATGAAATGACTCACACATTCAATTAGACTTATCGGAAAGGTACTAGTGGCATGAGGCTTTTGGGTAATGGTTCCAATGACAGCCTCAAGTGCAACATTCACCCTTTCGATTTTAATTTAAGAATTGGGTGACAACGAATCAGATGATACCTTTCCAGGTGGTAACGTTTTGTCAAACTCCACTCTATAAGGAAAGATCGTCATGACATCGATATCAGTTTTAATCTCGCCAATTCTTCTTCATTATCAGAATCAACTACTATCTACATTTCTACGAATATCAACCATTTTGTTGGGATCATAATTATCCACAACTTGGTTTAGATCTAGGATAGCTAGAATTCCTACGGGAATAGCTTTGATTAATTTGCTAGGGAAGTTAGGGTTTCTTGTGACAATCTACGTCGTATAAATATCTCGTATAAATATAGAAATAATCATCAAACAATCATGTAATCAAATTACATCATATATATATATATATATATATATATATATATATATATATATATATATATATATATATATAATCCAATTTATATATATATATTAAAATAACACTTATCAGTGTGGCCTTGTCGGTAAATCGGGAATTCTTCGGCACCGTTATTGTCAAAAGAGTTTTAGACATTTTTAGAAAAATGTTTATAGTTAAAAGATTTTGAAATGTTTTATTCAAAACCTTGGTTTTAAAAATCTTTCGTTCTCTATAACGAGAGCTCTGGTACCAAACTGTAACACCCCCAAATTTACACAATTTAATACAGCGGAAGACTCGTTGGTGTTACGGGATAGCACATTACTCACATCATACAACACTTAAAAATCGCGTCGTTTAATAATAAAGCATTTCCATTCATAAATATCAAGTTTACATAGGTCCCAAGTCATATTATTTCATACAAATTTTACAAAGCATTTGAATGGAAATTGTTATTTAAGTGCGGGCTATGAATTCTTGTCGTCTTCCCGAGAATTACCTTCAAGTACCAGAGATAAAACATGTTAAAAGAAAAGGTCAGCGATAACGCCGAGTGAATTCATAGAGTTCAATAAAACCATTAATATATATCATCGGTATATAATTATTACCGAAAATCATTTTTGTACAAATCATTGTAATAGGCCATAAAATAGCCGAAGTCATTTTATACAAATCCTTATCAAAAATCATAATATAGGCTTTTGCCTTCGAAATCATTATACGAACCAAAGTCGTAAAAACATCATACAATACGTTTTATAACGTTGTATAAAGTTAAATAAAAACCGTTATATGAATATGGTTATGTAAAACCAAAACACGAACATAAAATCAATAATAAGACCCCGTTTGCTAGTCAGGCAATTCATTGTAATTCAGTGCGTATAGCAGTATTTCGGTATTTGGATTATTATAAGCCGCATGACATTGTTACCTTACTACAACAAACAACGGGTAGCTAACCCGAAACTCATTTGCCCATCTAAATTAGCGTGTCGTCACAATAATCACGCTTGTGTAAATCTTCTCATACATAAATTCGCTCACCAATCAATGTGGCACGACGGGGATCAACCGTCAAGGCGCGAACTGGGGTGATCGTCCCCAAATAGTACTATTATATGCATAAGCGTCTACCAAATCCCGGTAGTTCACAATTCATGCTAATGGGACTTTTAGTGACATAACCTAACTTTAATAATCCATTTCATTTCATCTATCGGGTCATATAATCATAAATCGGGTCATATAATCATTCGGGTCCAAATCAATAAACAAACAATCGGGACAAATGGTGTCCTATTTTAGTAAAACTAACATGTTATCTCCCTCGTGGGTTTTTAA
Source organism: Glebionis coronaria (assembly GCA_025667525.1). Classification (NCBI taxonomy): domain Eukaryota; kingdom Viridiplantae; phylum Streptophyta; class Magnoliopsida; order Asterales; family Asteraceae; genus Glebionis; species Glebionis coronaria. Next base: position 165,550,115 of record CM046882.1, on the reverse strand, counting down.
AATATTTCATAAAAACATTTTAAAGAGTGCGAGGCTATGAACTTACGTTGATATGGGAAAGCGGGTTATCGGCAATTCGGATGTACGGTACGTGCTTCAATCACGGAAACCTAGACAAATAATACTTGTCTTAGACTCTTGTCCAATGACTTTATAAAATAACAATTATGTATACATATGATGATTTTGTATATATGATGATGATCAAGTGGGTTTATACATTTTTACTCATTCATTATAGTGTTTATGTGTTGGTAACATTTTTATACTAGTTTTACTAGTTTTACTTATTTACATGTTTTAGGCCCAATAACCCTATTACAAGCCCAATACTTTATATTAGTCCATTTTACACTTTTATTATCAGTATTATACTTCTCATGTTAGGCCCAAGTGGGTTAAGCCCAATAAGTAAGTTTATAAGTGTTTTACCAAATTAGTCGGGTTTATTGTCCATTAAGGCTACTTTGGCCCGTTAATGTCTATATGTTGTAAAGCTCGGGTTTTATCGGTTTTTACTTGTTATATATGTTTATACATCAGTATGTGAGTTTTTAAAAGTTTACATTAGACGGGTCCAGCCGTCTAAGTTTTATTTAACAAAAACGTTAATCTTTCGGTTTTAGCCGAAAAGACGTAAAAATCATGTTTATAGTTTTTATAACTTATAAAACTTACCAAACTACCATTTTTATAAAATGTCCATTTATTTATATAAATTTAATACATAAGTTAGTGGGTTTTAATTCACATTTTATACTATATTTATTTGAGTGCTTATATAATAATATTAAACATCAATTTCACAAAATCAGTCCTAAATTTTAAGTTCACTAAAATGTCTATATCTAGAGTTCTATAATGAGATAGGACCTCAAATTTTTATCACAGAAACTACATGATATGTGCTTCATTTTGTTCCTATAGTTACTGATGAATCAACCTCTAAATATTTTAATAAATTCGTCCAAAACAGTATAGGCAGATTTGCACTCTAAACTTGTTTTGATCATATCTCACTCATTTTGATGATTCCATTGCATGACCAACTCTCACATGTGTATAAAACCTAATACTTACTGTATATTGATTCCACTTTACCATTTTATCAGTTTATCATTTGGTTACTTACTGTTTTTATACAGCCATCTTATTAAGCAAGATTTTACCATTTTTACATGTGGTTTTTCCATCTTTTTACCCATGTTTATCAAATCTATCAACACCAAATCCCCACATAATATTTTTAATCATCATTCATCATCATATACATATACATAAATAAAGAAAATACAAGATTACATAATCAAAATAACAAGAGGATAGGAAGAACAATCTCTATACCACCATTAGTGATGAAAAGATGAGTCTTTTATGAACAAGGCTTGGATTTTGATGGCAAAACTTGTGATAAACCAATATCATATTCAAGTCTACCAACCTTTATAAACTTCTCATGGAAAATAAGCCCTATGACACCAACAAATCTTCTCCTTGGATGTTAGAATCACCTCCAATCTTTAAAGCTTCAAAGTAGCATCATCATGTGTATGAGTAACACATGATTTTATGGCTAACATAGATCAAATGAGGGTTGTTTTTGATGATGGTTGGACGAATTTTAGAGAGAGAGGAGAGGAGTGTGTGAGTTTTGCATGTGTAGAATGAGTTGCTAGTTTGAGTTTGGTTGTTTTGTAAGTAAAAATGGTTTTGGTGTAAGGCTAAGGACAAGTGTCCTTAGCTTAAAGATTAAGTTGACACCTTTGTTGTGTTGTGTAGCTTAAGCTTGCCGTCCAAGAGTGGGGGTGGGGAAAGTTTATTCTTGTCTCATCCCCATTTAATTACGGGTACTCCTCGATTATAGTTTCCTCGATTTGCGTGCCCTCGGGTTGTTTTACGAAAAACGTTTTTATAAATTATGAATCAACGGCACAAAACGAATCTAATAAAAATTGTTTCATCAAAAACAGAGTTCAAAAACGTAAATACGTAATCCTAAGGTTTCCGGTTTAGTCGTAAAGGACGTTAAATTATAATCGTAAGTCCTAATCTCTTCTAGTAAATTTGTGAGTTTATGAACCAACACAAATTTAAAATTCCAAAATAATATTCACGGATAAATTTATTTCCTGAAACGTCGGACTGTCACCAAAACGGTGTATGTAAACGTAAGCACGTAACGTAGAATCCTCCGGTTTAGACGTAGTCGATGCTACTTCAAGACGTAAATCCAAATTTCTTCCCAAAAATAAGTGAGTTCATAATATAACATTAAAATAATTTTTTTAAATAATATTTGAGAATAAAATATAAACCATAAATTGACGGATTGTCACATCTATTGCACCCTTATTGTCGCACATGATGGGAACATCATCAAAAGAAATCCCGTAATCAACAAGTGCTTGCTTCATCCATAGAGCTAGTTGACAAGCTTTATCGGCACTCACATACTCGGCTTCCGTGGTGGATATAGCAAGAGCGGTTTGTTTCTTGGAGAACCAAGAAGTTAAGCAACAACCCATGAAGGTACAAACTCTACTAGTGCTTTTCCAGTCCACATAGTCTCCCGCATGATCCGATTCCACGTAGACAATGGTTTCTACGTCGGTCCCTTTAGGATACCATGATCCTAAATGTATAGTGCCCTTAATGTATCGGAATATACGCTTAACCGCTTCAAGGTGAGAGGTTTTAGGAGCCTCTTGGAAGCGAGCACATAGGCAAACCCTAAACATGATATCCGGTCGACTTGCCGTTAGGTACAACAAACTACCAATCATACCTCTATATTTGGTGTTGTCTACCGACTCACAATCATCATCTACGGTGAGTTTAGTATCCGAGGCCATAGGGGTCTTCATCAGTCTAGAGTCTTTTAATCCAAATTTCTTTAGCATTTCTTTAACATACTTGGATTGATTAAAGAAAAACCATCGTCCATTTGTTTAATTTGGAGTCCAAAAAAGATGTTAAGTTCTCCCATCATAGTCATTTCAAACTCGTCATGCATGATTTTGGAAAAGTCATCACACAATGATTGACAAGTTGAACCAAATATAATGTCATCAACATATATTTATGCGATAATGAGGTGAGAACCTTTCTTCTTTGTAAAGAGTTTATTGTCTACCATCCCCATGGTATACTCATGTTTTACAAGAAATGCTTTAAGTCTATCATACCAAGCTTTGGGTTCTCGTTTAAGACCATAAAGAGCTTTCTTAAGCTTGTAAACATGATCCAGTTTCTCAAAATCAATGTAGGCGGGAGGTTGAGCCACATATACCTCCACATTGATCAAACCGTTAAGAAATGCACTCTTTACATACATTTGTTGAAGCTTAAAGTCTAAGGAACATGCGTAAGCTAAAAGGATTCTAATGGATTCTAATCTTGCTACGGGTGCGTATGTCTCGTCATAATCAATACCTTCTTGTTAATTATAGCCTTGAGCTATGATAGGTGTGGAAACACCCATCCTTTTACCACTTAATTATAATAATAACCAAGCCAAAACGTGTATTTAATGTCGTAAATGTCGGAGTTATGTGTGGTTTATGTTTTTATTGTGTTTTAGGACCAAAAGATGAAAAAGGAAGAAAACACGGGCTTTCACGGGCTTTTATCGAAGAAAAAGACAAAAGACGAAGTCAAAAGATCAAGAGTGCAAAAAGAACAGAAGTCCAAGGCCTATTCTGAAGATTTATCGAAGAAAAAGTCTAAAGACGGAGGTTTAACGAAGTCGAAGAACCAAGTCTAATTAATGAAGAAATTAGAAGACGAGTTCATTTTATTTATCGACAAATCCTGAAACAAAGTCGAGAATGACGAGTTTATTGTCAAAGACGAAAGACGAGAAGACAAAAGAAAGAAAGAAGGAAGCAACAACTCCCCTCTCCTATAAATACCCTCCTAATGTGCCACTAGGAGGTGTTAGCTAATTTGACAAATTATTTCTCCACATTATTTTCATGCTCTTTTCATATTGTCATTTACGTACTTGTCTTTAATTTCAAGTTATTTCAAGTAAGTTTTTAATTTGTGTTGTTGAATCTTTATCTTTAATTTTAATATTTTTCATCATCTCATTCTACCTTTCTTCTTTGCTTAATCTTAATCTTTTTCATCATCTTTGTTCGTGTTTATTTCGTGTTCTTAATCTTCATTTATTTCGTCACCTTTTTATATAAAGTTCTTAACTTTTCGTGTTTGATTCGCGTGTTTAAAGGTTTTTATAAGTTTTATCATTCATCTAGTATTCTTGTTTAGCTTATTGGTGTTTTTGTTAGCTTATTGTCCTTCAAAGGTTGCGAAAATAGTGATTAAATTCGTCCTTTTACGAGTTCCCCTTTTTTAGGAAAATCTGATTCAATTTAGCAATTTTTTTGTATTGCGAAATTGAACTTTTTTGTGAATTGCGAAATTGATGTTTTTTGTGAATTGCGAAATTGAACTTTTTTGTGTCTTGCGAAATTGAACTTTTTGTGAATTGCGAAATTGAACTTTTTTGTGAATTGCGAGATTGAACTTTTTTGTGAATTGCGAAATTGAACTTTTTTGTGAATTGCGAAATTGAACTTTTTTGTGTATTGCGAAATTGAACTTTTTTGTGAATTGCGAAATTGAACTTTTTTGTGAATTGCGAAATTGAACTTTTTTGTGAATTGTGAAATTGAACTTTTTTTTGAATTGCGAAATTGAACTTTTCAGACATTGCGAAATTATTTTATTTTTTTCTTAACATTGCGGATTTATGTTTATTTACATTGCGAAATTATTTCACTTTTTATGTATTGCGGATTTATATCATTTTTGTTCAAGTTTAATCTCAAACTTATTTTTCCCGCCATTTTCTTAAGTCTTATTTTTAATTGTTTTGTCTTAAAGTTATTTAAAGTTTATATTTTTATTAAGTTTTCAAATTTACTTTTTGTCAAGCTTTAATTTTTCGTCATTTACTTTTAAAGTTTTTATATTTTCGTCATTTACTTAATTTCTTTTAAAGTATTTATTTAAGTTTTAATTAATTTATCGCTTTTATTACTTTGTCATTTACTTTTAAGTTTGTATTTTTACTTAGTTACTCAACGACAAATCTCTTTCTTTTTCACCAAGAACAACTGAGTCGCACATTTAACCCGGAGATCAATTCGATTAGACACCGAGACCAATCAAAGAACTTTTTAACTAGTAAAATCTAGTTATTAAAATGGCGTCGCTGCCGGCTCTTTTCGTGAAGATTAACTGTTTGTTGTGATAGACGCTTTGGATTTTGGGTTTCGTTCACTCGTGAACGTTATTTTTTCGTGTCAAAAATTTTCCAAAATCCATAAAAATTCAAAAATTCAAAAAATCCAAAAACATTTAAAAACTCATAAAAAGCATTTCTTTTTCAAAGTTTTGCACCAAAAAGATTTTATTTGTTACGTTAACCACATTTCCTCTATTTCTTTGCTATCTTTTTCTTTTGTAGGTGTATGCGTACTCTATCATCGTCTTATTATGAGCCCGAGACTCTTGAAGACTTAGATATGGCCGGTGTGCGTAATAATAATAACAACCCACCTCACCCCATTTGAATAATAACAACCATGTCCCTCAACCCGACCTTCGTACGATGGAGGAGCTATGTCAACCAACAATGAATTGACGTGGAGGACCGATTGCGCCGATGCAAATCACGGCTCCTGAATTTTCGTTGAAGCATCACATGATCCAACAAGTTCAAGATACTTGTCCATTTCGCGGATTGCCGGATGATGATGCCAACAAACATATCGAAAAATTCATTACCGTCACTCAAAGCATGAAATTGCTCGGTGTTACCATGGATTTTCTTCGCCTTCATCTATTTCCACACACTTTATCCCACAATGCCAAAAAATGGTTTGATCGTCTTCCTAAGAATTCAATTCATACATGGGAAGAGATGACTCAACGATTTTTGTCGCGCTACTTTCCACCATCCATGGTAACTAGTCTTCAGAATCAAATCAGTGGTTTCACTCAAGAACCTGATGAATCTCTTTTCGATGCTTGGGTTACGTTATAATGTTTTGATCGATCGTTGTCCTAATAATAATGTGCTCCCCGTCACCTTAATTGATACTTTCTACAACGGTTTGATTTTTGGTGATCGTGATACGATTAATGCTGCCGCCGGTGGTACGTTTATGAAAAGAAGACCCGAGGAGTGTAGAGAGCTTATAGAGAACATGACCACTCATCACAAAAATTAGGATTCATCCGCATCTTCAAGAAATAATCCGAGGGTCAATGTTTCTTCTACTTCATCAAACCCCGAGATGATCTAAATCACCCGCATGATAGCCGAAATGAGCTAAAATATACAAATCTTGGCTACGAACCAATACCAACAAGTTAAAGCTGTAGCACTTTCTTGTGAGACTTGCGACAGTCCTCATTCATACACTGATTGTCCTTCCACTCATGACAATCCGGAAAACATGTATGCGGCTAACGGTAACTATTACATGGAAGGCTATCAAGCCCGATCTCAAGGTGATCGTAACTTGCTAAGTTATCGTTCCAACAACTTTCTTTCACCAACCGGTTTTTCTCCTCAAAACCACAACCCAAACAACTTCAATAGAAGCAATCCAAAACAACCTCGAGCTTCTAATCCATATCACCCACCCGCTCACCAAGCTCCACCCATCACTCAACCCACTACATTCAATCAAGATGTTAAAACTTTCATGAGGACCCATGGAGAGGTGGTTAAGAATCTTCAAAGCCAAATCATTAACTTGAAAGGTGATATCACTAAACAAGGGAATGATATTCGAACCGAGCTTAGAAATGATACTCAAACTTCTTTAAGCAATCAAACGAATGATTTGAGGAATATGATGGCTAGTTTCTTCCAAAGTAATCAACCCTCTACTTCGGGCTCTCTTCCTTCGAATACCGTGACCAACCCAAGAGCTAATGTGAGTGCTATTACTACACGCAGTGGAGCAACTCTTGTAGGACCATCTACCCCTCCCTCAGTTACTCCATCTACACCTCCTCCACCCCCATTTATTCCTCCTACTTCCACGCCTAGTAATAGTTCTACATTACCGTCTCCACCTCTTACAGAAGAAGTATCAAAGAAAAACCCTTCATCATCCTCACCTTCTACCTCTAAACCCTCAACTTCTAAACCTACACCTCCTAAGCCCAATATTCCTTATCCATCTCGGTTAGACAAGTGCAAATTGCTCACCAAGGATGACATTCAAGTGACAACCTTTTTGAAAAAGATTTCGGGAGTGAACATCACCATTAGCCTTGTTGAGGCTCTTGCCCAAATGCCTAAATTCGTTAAGATGTTTAAAGATTTGCTTAGTAAGAAGGATAAGATGACTGAGTTTGTCAACACCCGTTTAAATGAAAATTGTTTTGCAGTCCTCTTTAAAGAACTTCTGGAAAAACTTGGAGATCCTGGTCGTTTTGTTCTACCTTGTACTTTCAACAAAGTTGAAGAATTTACTTCCTTATCCGATCTCGGGGCAAGTATTAATTTGATGCCATTAAGTGTTTGGAAAAAGTTATCATTACCCGATCTTACACCAACAAAGATGACTCTTGAGCTAGCAAATCGAACTCTCGCTTACCCCGTTGGTATTGCCGAAGATGTGTTTGTTAAAGTTGGTACCTTCTCTTTCCGGTCGATTTTGTTGTTGTTGACTATGAAATAGACCCTCATATTTCGTTAATACTTGGACGGCCATTCTTGAGAACCAGAAAAGCTTTAGTCGATGTTGCCGAAGGTGAACTAATCTTAAAGGTCAGGAATGATCAACAAGTTTTTAAGATGGGGAAAATTCCACACAAATCCAATGAAAGAGAATCGGCGAATATGATTGATGTGCTTCAAGACGAGCTTGATACACCTACTTTAGAGAGTACAAAGCTTGATGATTTTATCGTTTTATCGTTTACAACAATCCTCTTTTCAAGCCTATCTATGATAATCCACTTTTTCAAGAAAATGTGGAAGATTCTGAAGATCCTCCTCCCAATTTGGATGCCCCACCAATATATGATGCTCCACCAATCTATGATGATGATTCTAGTTCCGATGTGGATGATTATGATGATTTTTCTTCAGAGTATAAAGACATGCCAACTTATGATGACTTTGATGATATTGATACTCGTCGAGTGATTCTTCAAATGATATGTCTCCTAATGATGATTATGCTCCTATTTTTGATGATGATCCTCCGCCAACAATGCTTGATCCTACTTTTGATGATTACTCATTTGAGGAAGATTTTGCCACTTTTCTTTCTTACATACTTTCCCAATGAGCATGATTCTCCTCCTTTGGACTTTGATTATGGTCTTTATCCTCCTTCGGATGTAAAGAAACCCATTTCCAAGGAGAAGAAACCGGATGACACCAATATCCGTAGTACCTATGTCTTAACACCTCTCTTTCCACCTTCTTCGGATGAGATTGTGCGGTTTATGGGCGAATCTTCAAGGTCTATTGAGTCTAAGTCTTATTTTCCCCTAAAGGAAAAGGTGTTCGATCCGGGTATCACAATTTCTAAGCCATCTTAGTATCCATCTGATGAAATAAAAGGAAATACTTTTGGAAACAATGGAGATATGCTTGCACTTCATCATACTTTCTACCACCATGCTCAACAATTTTCTTAAGGGAACCTCGCCTACTCTTCTTTGGCTTGTCTTGTTCACCTTAAGCTTGTGCTACTTGATGGATGAAAACCATGTATTTGACCCCGGTGGATGTTCTTCAAGGTTCTTACCATTCTAATTAAGGTCGAGTCAGGCTCACGACTCGGTGAACAAAAACAAGCGCTTCTCAGGAGGCAACCCAAGTATCTATCCTTTTATTCCGCTTTTCTAATAAGTGTAGGGGGGACCCTAGTATGTGTTTGTTGTTTTCTTTCTTATGATGTGCACGGATTCGAGCTATCAAAGATTCACTCTTGATGACTTTTGATGACCCGTGATTCCGTGTCTCCGTCTTCCCGGTTCTATCCTAAACTCTTTTGCTTCTCTATTTTATATTTTTCAATATTAAAATAGGAATCACTTTAGTTGTCTCTTCCTTAGCAAGATTTAAACAACGTGCACAGTGTCCTAAGTGTAGGGGAGTTTACTCTCACATGCTTAAACATTGAGGACAAAATTTTTATCATTTGTGTAGGGGGGACTTCTATCGAAGTTAAGTGGGCTTTTCCATGTATTTGTCCTTATTTTAACCGGAAAAATGATTTTTCGACATTTTTCAAAAATTTTGATCTATTTTGGGCTATTAGTATTTTCGTTTGTTATCGTTATTTTCTTTTATTGCTAGAATAAATTTTAATAAAATGGTTTTAATAAGTTTAGATGTCTTTGATATATTAGGCCCGTCATGAATCTTTTGACTCAACCCGAGTTTACTTATTTGAGTTCACTCTAGCTAGTATCCTTAACGTGTTTAAATCGAGTTTTGCTAGGCTTTTATATAGGGAACTTTAAAACGCGAAAGTCTTAACTCTTATGGGTTAAGAACAAAAACTTTTCGCAAGTTCCTATAATTGATCCTAGAAAGTCGTTTATCAAGGGAACTTTAAATGCAAATTCTAAACTTGAAAAAGTCTAAGAAGATGCAAGATCCTATAGATAACTTGAAAACCCAAAACATTGATTTAATTGGCTAAGCATCCACGAGTCTCATTCCTTGAGATTTTAAAATTGTGGAGAACGAGAGATGATAGAGTCAATTATAAGTTTTGTATTCTTTCATGAATGTATGTGAGTTAATTATGATCTTTTTCTCCCGTCGCTTATTAATAAATATAATTGCAATAAATAAGGTCGTACGATTTGAAAAGTTACTTAGCTTCTAGCACAATATCGTTTAAAAGTTGCTCGGTATTAATTAGAGTTCATATCCAAGGCATAACTTATTGAAGCGGGATGCGAAGATTGGCGAGTCCAAAAAGGCCCTAACAAGGCATGAGGGCTACATTTTGTTGCTAAAGATCCAAAGTGATATGAAGAATCATTTATCAAAAATCAATATGAAGGATTAAGACACACGACGAAAAGCATATCTTTCCCTAAAGATTATGGAGAAGTCTATCCGAAAAGACCCTAGCAAGGTGTGAGGATAAATAGATCCAAGTCCTAAAAGGAGTCGGATCGTTGTATATCAAAATCCCAAATAAAGATTGGAGAAAAATGAAGAAGTCGTGTTCCAAGTATGAAGAATCTCTCAAAAACTTCAAGTGAAGAAATTCCTATTATGAAGAGAAGACCATTATTTCAAGATCATCTCTCAAGATTAGAAGTATGAAGTCAATGCCAAATATCGGTCCGAGAAAGGTCTCAAGTCGTGAAGCGAGTTATGCCAAGATATGAACTTTATGAGGTCCCGAGAAGTAGTTTTAAAAGATTTTGTCCTTTAGCTAACTATTGATCAAATCATCCTACTTAATTTTCGGCCTTAATAAGCTATCGAAATAAGTCAACAATGCATCCTCGTGATCATTCAAGACAACAATAAAATATAAGGGATACACCAAGGAATAAGGGAGTCTAAGTGATTAATTAAACCACATGAATAAGTGTTAGTTGTGCTAACTTATAATAACAATGATCTCGTTTTTAAGCTTGGTTTGGGGAACGTGAAACTTGAGGGTGATAAACATTCATGACAACCAAAACCCCAATGTAAGTCTTCGATCTCTTTACTTGTTTTCTTCCTTCAAATATTTTGTAATGTTATATCTCTTTAAGTTTCCTTAAAGTCTTATGTTTAATAAAGGCCAACGTGGGTTAATTATGATGCAAAATGTAAATCTTGCTTTGTAACTAATGCATTGCATGAGGGCATTGCAATGCTCAAGTGTAGGGTATTTGATAGGTGTGGACACACCCATCCTTTTACTACTTAATTATAATAATAACCAAGCCAAAACGTGTATTTAATGTCGTAAATGTTGGAATTATGCGTGGTTTGTGTTTTATTGTGTTTTGGGACCAAAAGATGAAAAAGGAAGAAAACACGGGCTTTCACGGGCTTTTATCGAAGAAAAAGACAAAAGACGAAGTCAAAAGATCAAGAGTGCAAAAAGAACGGAAGTCCAAAGCCTATTCTGAAGATTTATCAAAGAAAAAGTCTAAAGACGGAAGTTTAACGAAGTCGAAGAACCAAGTCTAGTTAATGAAGAAATTAGAAGACGAGTTCATTTGATTTATCGACAAATCCCGAGACAAAGTCGAGAATGACGAGTTTATTGTCAAAGACGAAAGACGAGAAGATAAAAGAAAGAAAGAAGGAAGCAACAACTCCCCTCTCCTATAAATACCCTCCTAACGTGTCATCAGGAGGTGTTAACTAATTTGACAAATTATTTCTCCACTTTATTTTCATGCTCTTTTCATATTGTCATTTACATACTTGTCTTTAATTTCAAGTTATTTCAAGTAAGTTTTTAATTTGTGTTGTTGAATCTTTATCTTTAATTTTAAGCTTTTTCATCATCTCTACCTTTCTTCTTTGCTTAATCTTAATCTTTTTTATCATCTTTTTCGTGTTGATTTCGTGTTCTTAATCTTCATTTATTTCGTCACCTTTTTATATAAAGTTCTTAACATTTCGTGTTTGATTCGTGTGCTTAAAGGTTTTTATAAGTTTTATCATTCATCTAGTATTCTTGTTTAGCTTATTGGTGTTTTTGTTAGCTTATTGTCCTTCAAAGGTTGCGAAAATAGTGCTTAAATTCGTCCTTTTACGAGTTCCCCTTTTTTAGGAAAATCTGATTCAATGTCGCAATTTTTGTCTATTGCGAAATTGAAATTTTTTGTGAATTGCGAAATTGAACTTTTTTGTTAATTGCGAAATTGAACTTTTTTGTGAATTGCGAAATTGAACTTTTTTGTGTATTGCGAAATTGAACTTTTTTGTGAATTGCGAAATTGGACTTTTTTGTGAATTGCGAAATTGAACTTTTTTGTGAATTATGAAATTGAATTTTTTTGTGTATTGCGAAATTGAACTTTTTTGTGAATTGCGAAATTGAACTTTTTTGTGAATTGCGAAATTGAACTTTTTTGTGAATCATGAAAATGAACTTTTTTGTGAATTGCGAAATTGAACTTTTCAGACATTGCGAAATTATTTCATTTTTTTCTTAACATTGCGGATTTATGTTTATTTACATTGTGAAATTATTTCACTTTTTATGTATTGCGGATTTATATCATTTTTGTTCAAGTTTAATTTCAAACTTATTTTTCCCGCCATTTTCTTAAGTCTTATTTTTAATTGTTTTGTCTTAAAGTTATTTAAATTTTACATTTTTATTAAGTTTTCAAATTTACTTTTTGTCAAGGTTTAATTTTTCGTCATTTACTTTTAAAGTTTTTATATTTTCGTCATTTACTTAATTTCTTTAAAGTCTTTATTTAAGTTTTAATTAATTTATCGCTTTTATTACTTTGTCATTTACTTTCAGGTTTGTATTTTTACTTAGTTACTCAATGACAAATCTCTTTCTTTTTCACCAAGAACAACTGAGTCGCACATTTAACCTAGAGATCAATTCTATTGGACACCAAGACCAATCAAAGAACTTTTTAACTAGTAAAATCTAGTTATTAAGCTACAAGTCTAGCCTTGTTACGAGACACAACACCATTCTCGTCTAACTTATTCCTATAAACCCATTTGGTTCCTATTATGGTCGAACTTCTAGGTGGAGGAACAAGTACCCAAACGTCATTAGCAATGAATTGATTCAATTCTTCTCGCATAGCGATGACCCAACTCTCATCCATCAAAGCTTCTTTAACATTCTTTGGTTCAATCAAGGAGACGAAACAAAAGAAGTTACTTTGATTTTGGACTTGAGATTTTAGGGTCCTTTGATTTAATTCGCCTATGACGTTATCGAGAGCATGATCCTTTTACTCCTTAATGTTTACTCCCTTTGCAACACTAAGGTCTTCAACTCCTATGTTTCTAACATCTTTGGCATTAACTATGTCTATTTCATCCAAGTCATCATCTACCAAAGGTGTTGTCTTAGATGAAGGAGGGGTTTCATCAAATGTCACGTTAAGTGATTCTTCAATTACACCCGAGGTTCTATTGAGGACTATGTAGGCTTTACTAGTTTGAGAATAACCTAAAAAGATACCTTCGTAAGACTTTGGGTCGAACTTAGTAAGTTAATCATTGGTGTTGAGAATGAAACACTTGCTTCCAAACACCCTAAAGTATTGCAATGAGGGCTTCTTGCCTTTAAGAATCTCATATGGGGTCATTCCTAGAAAAGGTCGAATAAGAATCCGGTTGAGAATGTAGTTCGATGTGTCCACGGCATTGCACCAAAAATTTTGAGGCAAAGATTGCTCATTTAACATCGTCCTACTCGTCTCTTGGATGGTCCTATTCTTCCTTTCAACTACCCCATTTGATTGTGGAGTGCGAGGAGCCGAGAAGTTATGGGTAATACCATGAGCTTCACAAAAGGCACCGAATTGCACTTCATTATCAAATTCCCTACCATGATCCGTCCTAATAGAGACAATTGAACATCCTAGTTGATTTTGAATTCTTCGACCAAAGGTTTCGAAGTGATCGAAAGCTTCATTCTTAGACGCCAAAAATCTAGTCCAAGTGAATATAGAGTAGTCGTCAACTATAACTAGGGTATAAAGGTTACCTCCATAACTCCGTTTGGCGGAAGGTCCAAAGAGATCCATATGTAGGAGCTCTAAGCACCGAGAGGTCGAAACCAAATTCTTGGCTTTGTGACTTGAGTGAACTTGCTTCCCAATTTTGCAAGCATCACAAAAGTGACTATCAAACTTCATCTTGGGGAGATGTCTTACCAACTCCTTAGAGACTAAAGATTGAATTAAACGCATATTAGCATGTCCTAATCTCCTATGCCAAAGAGAAGAACTATCATCTAAAGTCTATAGACATAAGTCGTCCTTTGACTTCCTATTGACCTTTATCACATAAAGCCCATGCTTTCTAACACCTTTTCCAATGACCTTTCCATCTTTTACGATTTCACTGTCATATTCCAAAAAGATGACCTTACACTTATTGTCATAAATTTGACCTATACTTAGAAGGTTGAAACCTAAGTTATCTACGTGCTCTACGTTTTCTATAGTCATAGAGTCAAGAGAGATCGTACCTTTGCCAATGATATTACCTCGTCGATTACTTGTGAATGTAACGTTACCTCCATCATATGCTTTATAGTGCGAGAATAAACTTCAATTACACGTCATGTGTTTAGAACAACCACTATCCTTAATCCACTCGTCGGGCTCTAAATCGATTCCCAAGCATATCTAGGTAACAACACGCAAGATCAAACATTTGATCCCCAATATCTTACGGGTCCAAAGATGTTAGTTCCAAACATCCCTTGCATTTGGTTGGGATGCATGAATGAAGGAGACGTTCCCCATGGGGAAAAGTATTGTTGTTGAAAATTATTCCAATTCATATGGCCATTTTGTTGTCTATAGTTTCTCCTAGGTGTCTTTCATCTTGATCTAGAATTATTGTTATTTCTCCTTGGTGTTGGAGTTTTACTTCTAGGTCGTGATTTAGCTTGATCATCTCTTTTTGGCGTGGGTGTTCTACTTCTAGGTTTAGACTCATTTCATACTCTTGGAGGAGTAGATCTTTGTCTAGATAAGTTTCTAGTTCCCTTTAGAGGTTTACTCAAGGGCTTGTAGAATTTATCTAGAGTAGACTTTTCAATAATAGGTACTTTGACGTTGTTAATAACAATATGTTTTGGTCCTTAACCTAAAATAGACTTTTCAGAAAGTTCAGGATTCTCACAAAAACTTTCTTCTGTACGCGGTTCTTTAGCTCCATCAGCGGTTCCATACCAATAGGGAACCGCACCATATGCTGGACACGTACTAGGGTGCTTTTTTCTAAAAACCTAACTTGTTTTGGTTCACCAGTTGATGCTTCATTAGTGTTATATCCTAGCCCAAGTCTTTCCTTAGAATGAATTTGTTTATTTAACATATCATCAAGAGCATTAGTACTTCTCATGAACTTTTCAAGTCTAATGGAGGTGCTCTTGAGATTTTCATTTTCTTGTCTAAGGTTTTCACATTTTAAGTATCCTAGATCAACTTCTTTCTTTTTCTCAAGCTTAGCTAATTTCTCTTTTAGCTCACTAATCTCATTCTCAAGCTTAGTTCTAGTTGATTTTAGCACTTTGTTCTTTTCCATGAATTTAAGAATAAGATTATGTAAATTATTGTATTGGCCTTCTAATTCAATATCATCTTTAGAAGAACAATTATTTCTATAATAATCGGTTTTGGAATGTACCTCTTTAGATGTGTGAGCCATAAGACATTTCTCATCCTTGGGGTTGTCATCAACATCTTCACCGCTATCGCTCAGAACCTCCAGGAAACGCCGTGTGGTTCTTGTCGCGTGAAGGATTAGGACAATCACTGATGAAATGATTTGGATCACCACATCTAAAGCATTTCCTATCGCCTTTATCATCTTTGGCAAATCGGTTTTTGGAAAAGGGTTTCTTGTCATTCTTTCGTTGCCTCACGTATTGACCTCGTCTGTTGAAGAACTTCTTAAAGTCTCTAACCGCCATGGCACCTTCCTCATCATCACTATCCGAGGAGCTTTCATGGTCACTTTGCGCTTTCTTGGCCTTGAGTGCAAGAGACGTTCTTTCACTCTTAATTTTCACCATTTCTGAGTCCTTCAAAATTATCATCTCATGAACCTTCAAGTTACCAATAAGTTCATCGAGTGATAATTTGGCGAGATCCTTTGATTCTTCAATCCCCGTGACTTTAGCTCTCCCTTTTGGATGCAACGCCATAAGAAACTTCATAACATTGTTCTTGCTAGAAAAACCTTCATCGAGTGCTTTTAGACTAGTAATAATAGTGTTAAATCTAGCACTATCAATAGTTTCATATTCTAAGATGACAAATTGTTCATATTGTTGAAGAAGAAGATCGATTTTACTTTCTTTGAATTGGCTATTACCTTGGTGGGTTATTAAAGGAGTGTTCCAAATATCTTTAGTGGTTTCACACATAAAAATCCTTTCGTACTCTTTCTTTGGTAAAGCATTATAAATCACCATTTTAGCCTCATTATTTTTAGCAAGTTTCCTTTTAGTATCATCATTAGCTTTGTCAAAAGTGACAATCTCTTTGCTTTTAGAAAATTCATTATATTGATAAGGCAAAAAATCAACATTAATAATAACATGCCAAAGATCTAAATCATTTGATTTCACATAAGTCTCAAATCTATTTTTCCAATAAATAAAACTATCAGTTTCAAAAAGAGGTTGTCTTTGCATGGATTGCCCTTCTAGATACTTGTTGGAATCCATAGACCGATTCAAGTTTTAAAAAACAATATATTTTAAAAAGGCTTGAGCAATCACTCTCTGTTACCAATTGTAGAAACTAGAAGGGGGGTTGAATAGTTTCTTAAATTTACTTGTTAAAGAATGGTTTTTAAAAATCCTTTTCAAAAACTTAGGCTTGAGTAATTATGTGAAACCTTCTTATACACAATATGAACAAGGTAAAGTGCAACTAAACTAATAATCACAAGTATAAAGAATAATGAATGTAAAGAGATAAGGGAAGGAAAGATCAAACCAAACACCAAGTATTTATAGTGGTTCGGTAACAAATCTCACTCCTCGTTCCTACTCCACTCCTCGGGTACTCCTTACTCGAGAATTCACTAATCAACAAGCTCCTTAAGGTTGAGAAACCGTACACAACGTCGCTTAACCAATTTCCGACTCTAAGCTAAAAATCGAGCCCTAATCTTAGCTAGGACCAATCTACATCAATATACTTTAAGGACCAAGTATTAACCTTAATACATACACAACTTCCAAATAGACACAACTACTTGGATCATCACAACAATGACAGAAACAATGAATAAATAAGTTTGGATCTTCAATGGATCTTTGAGGTAGACACAACACTTAAAGGAAGATAGTTTTCTTCTATTTGCACTTTAAGAGGAAAAGATGAGAGGAGAAAGATTCACTTCTAAACAAGTAGTAATCAAACAAATGATCAAGGATTTGAGTGATTTAAGAAGTATGAAAGAATCTGGAAATGTATTTGCAAAAGAGGTGATTTAAAAGTCTGAGAATGGTCCACTATTTATAAGATAAACATCCAATGGCTATATCTACCCGCGGTTCCTTATTGAATCCCGCGGTACCTTATCGATAAGGAACCGCTATAGGTGCTAAGGAACCGCCTGCATAGACTCCACTCCCTTTTGTCTTTTAGTGGATTGGTTCGAATCTGGGGATTAAAATATACTGAAAGGATATTCCAAACCAAGATAGAATATGCCATTTTCAAATTTCAAATTTTCAAATATTTAATTTAATAAAACATTTTCTTAAAAAGAAAGTTTAATAAAAAAACTTGTCACACTTAATAAAAAGTGAGTTTTAAGAAAATATTAAATCCTTGGTCACTTAATTAGGAGGAGTACTTGTTTGTTCATACCTTAAGTGATAATGGTTGAAATGAAAAATACTTGAACTCAAGAATTCGTTTTTCGTTATTTTCGTAAATGCTTGTTTTTACATATTGTCGTAATAAAAAAAAGCGAGATCGAAAAATGCAAGTAACATTTTTAGGCATCATTGCATTAACACAAGCTTTATTGGGATCTGTGAAATCAACACACATGCGCCAGTTGCCATCGTGCTTCTTGACCATCACTGGGTTAGTGAGCTAGTCATGATAGTAGACTTCTCGCATGATACCTGCGTCTACCAGTTTCTTTACTTCATCTAGTATTGCTTTACTGTGTTCTGGAGCTTGTCCCCTTTTCTTTTTCCTGACCGGTGTATATCCCTCGCGGATCTGTAAACTGTGCTCGGATATTGATTAGGGTACGCCCTTCATATCTTTTGGTTCCCATGCGAAAATGTCCAGGTTACTCTTCAAGAGTTGGCATATGTCTGACTTTCCTCAGTCGAATAATGTTCCCCTAATTTTTATATCTTGATATGGGTACTCTGGGTGAATTGCCACCTTTAAATTTGGTGGTGAACTTACTTTTGGCTTTTTCGTCACTCGTGGTGGTTCTGTAATTATGTTACATTCCATGAGTGGTACGACTGTATTGAATATCGTCACTATCCTCCTTCCACTGGGACTTCATCATGCCACAGGTCGTGGAGGGTACTGCTTGTTTGTCCCAAACTTAGATCGATTCAGCTTTGTGTTAACGATAGTGAGTCAAGTTTAACACGTAGAGAAACTTTGTGTATTCAAGAATCCAAGTGTTATGCGGAATCAACACTTAGAATAAAGAATAAAGAAAAACAATGTAAACCAAACTTTCACTTCGATTAATAATCAAAACTTGTGTACAATGAAAGTGTAAAACTTATATACACTAAGAACCCTACGACCTCCTTTTATAGCACAAGGAGTCGTATACACTAGTCTACCTATCAACTATTCTAGGTAAACATAAATATGGAAAATACAATATTGAACATATCTTTACTAGAATTACAAAACGTGTAGACTAAGTATTCCATCAGTGGTTGAACTTCTCTTTGTCAGCGCTCAAATATGCTTTGTCAGTTTTCACCTGTCAGCGCCTCTTTTACTCTTGTCAGCGTCCAAGTTCTTCTTGTTAGCGTACAAGTGACTTAGTTAATTTTATTCCCAACAATCCTCCCCTAAACTTGATATCTACTCTAGTAATCAAGTTTCTGAATAAAAACTAAATACTAGGAGGATTCTTACAAATACAAACTAATTCTGAATTTGAGAATAAATAAATCTAACAAAATCCTTTCTAACATCACTGTTATAGTCAACCTCTAACTTCGTGGATACCATCATCTTTAAAACATCTTGAGACAGAGGATATGTACCATAAACCAAAAGATACTCTACAAACTTTGAAGTACTAAGATAGTATACACTAGCAGCTGAATATAAACGCCATTTCAAACAACTGAGGTCATTAAAATCCAACCAAATTGGATCAGCTTCATCTGGAACAATCATTCTCTTGAATGTTGTCCATATTTTTATTCCATTTACTGAAGAAGGTCCTTCAGCTTCATACTTAGCTTTCATCAAATCCCATAAAGCTACCAAATCCTCTTTATCCATACTTGCAAACAAAGAAATCAAAGAAGTGAATGTGTGTACCTTGTCACCAGCCCTGGTGACCACCCAAAAACCACTTGCATCTTCCTCATACTTGACTATAGGGGTTCTGAAGTCTAAAGGTACCACTTCTGCATAATTTGAAGCTTCCAATGGTGAAAGCTTTATGGTCTTCCTTAAAATAGCTTCACTTGGATTTAATTGATTAAGTTATGGAAATCCAATCTTCAATCCCTTCTTCACTGGCCTTGGAACTACATATGCTTTCTTCATTCTCATATATACCTCCATTTCCTCTTGCATTTCCTTGGAGAGTAGCCCAAAATTCCTATCTTTACACAAGAAATCTCAAATTGGATAAGCCAAATGCTCCAAATGGTCAAAAGTAAGCTTTCTGAGCTTTGTGTAGGTCCACCCAGTCTGGTAACACCTTAACATCATGTAATATAATTCTCTCCTTGTTGTCTTGTTTTGGTGAAGAACGTTGCAAGATCTATTTTTCTCAAACACCTTAATATCTCTCTACAGCCTCAAAAACCCTTCTAAACACCAAATCTTCTCTGACAAAGAAATATTTGGATCATTCAATACTTGCTCTTCATAGTTAAAATATAGCTCAGCAATCTTGGGCATGTCAAGATCAAACTACAGCTTCAATTCCCTAAGCTTCTCCCTAGTCAGTTTATCCTCCGCATACTCTAACCTTTCTGCTCTTCAAGTATCATCACACTAGATCTAGAGCTCTCATCATTACTACCAACTTCATTGCTTTCAGACTCTGAAGAAGTCACAATTTATGACTCAATGGCAGTCTCAGTAATGGCCGTCTTAGCAGACTTTATTCTTTCCTTCTCTAGAAGTTGTGCAGCCAACAAAATCATATTGTACCTGAGCTACATCCTTGGGTACCTGTCCATCTACCATAACTCGTTTACCCTTATCAAAAGCTCCAATTGCTGGTAAAGTTGTTGATGGTACCTGTGTAGAAACATCTTTGATAATAACTGGTGGTTGGGATATACCATCTAAACCTGCAAGTTTGTCAGCGTCTGCTTTATTCATGTCAGCGTTCAAGACCTGAGTGTCAGCGGCTGACTCTGTGACCTGCCTCATCCTCTCTACAAATGATAGCTGCTTAGGAGTAATCAAAGAAGTATCAAAACTTGGCTTCTCCTTCAAACCTGTTAGTACCTCAGCTACCAAATCATTTTTGTTCCTAAAGGAAAGACCCTCTTGTGAGCCCTTGTCACTCAAATTCATAGGCTCGATAGGTGCTTCCTCCCCTTTGTAAGAATCCTCGCCTGAAGAAAGGACTCTAAACTACCTTCGTCTAGTATTGGAAGACTCCAAAATAACCAACCTCTCCCCCAACGAGGTGAGTTCAATGCCTTGAGCTTCTGCAAGCGCATGTAGATCACCGTTAATTCCATTGCTGATAAAGGTTCCAGTCTGCCCTCCTCTATCATGGAATTTGACCTCCCAAGACAGATTCATTGGGAATGGATGTGGTCTTAATGATGTTTGGACTGTCTTGACCTGCTTCTACGCTAGTGTCAATAGTCCCAGCCCTACCCATGTCACCAACCACACTTGTGGTGGTGGTTCTCTCTGCTACATGGCTAGGACCACTAGAGGAGAACACTCCAGCAGTCCTTTGTCGCTACTCAAACCTATAGTCTTGTGGTTCAGATAAAGAAGTTGAATGTGGGGCATGTTGGGTGTGGGGGATATTGGTGTTAGCGTCTGGGTTGGGTGTGTCAGCGCCTTTATTGTGAATGTCAGCGCCTGAGGGTTGAGGGTCAATGATCATATGTTGTGGTGATGGAGGTTGTTCTGGTATAGGATCTGGTTGTGGCTCGGGGTTCGTAGTTGCCTGAATGACATCTAGCATGGCTAGGGTAAGTGGAAGGTATCTGAAGGGAGGGGTATTCATGTTACCAAAAATAGTTTTCTTTTGAGTAGGGACCTCATAAAAGTGGGCATGATCCCTAGTGCAATAGTGTTGTTTATCAAAAACCATTTGTAAAAACCTAGGGTAAGCAAGAGTCATCTTGTTACCCTTGTTATGACACATGCCATCAAAAATCAGTTTAGAAAAATTATATTTTTGCCCATTTGCAAGGCAAACAAGAGCACTCCCGATTGAACGGTTGATTTCGTTGAAAGACGAGCATTTGGGACTCAAACTTTGTAAGATGACATGTAGCAGGTACTTCCAGGCTCGGGGAAATTGTTGTTTAGAATATTTATTAATATGCCCAACTGGGGGAAATTCATATCCCAAGCCTCGAAGCCCTAACTCTAGCTCTGCTAAGGGAAGAGTAGTTATACCATCAGCGCCGTCAAGATGTAAATCTTGACGAACCAAAGCCTCAGTAACTACCCATTGAGCCCCATGAACAGTACTGACTAATGTAATCACTCCATCAATTGTTTTAGAACGTACAGTGTTCCAAAACTGCTTGATGTGTGTGATATGGAAGAGTGGAGTATCAGAAAGTGCATACCTTAAAGGAGACGCCATCAAATACCCAATCATCTCAGTGTATTCGGGGTGCAACACATCATCTTCTTCCAAATAAGCCACCATGTTGTGTTGACTTTTGAACCCCAACTCTACACTAGCAGGTTTAAACTTTGGTTCCATTTGTATGGTTTGTGAAAACTGGAAGATGGTTAACAATGGAGATATGAAGGTTTGAGAATTTAGAAGACAAAAATAGTAGTTACCATGTGCAAACAAGTGAGCCTTATTTATAGGAGTGGTACTAGCACACGATTGGTTGAAAAAGAAGGTGGTTATTTTCAAAAAGTAATCATAACAATCGTGAAAATATATAACTTATCTCTTTTATTAATTAAAAGATACCAACTCTCTAAAATTACGGCCCAAATTTTCGTCAAAAATAAAAACTGGGTGGGTCCCAATGTTTTTCAACGATCAAAAATTAAATATCAGCGGGTAACGGCTATATTTTGTCAGCGTGTAAAATTTTCCATGTCAGCGTCGAAATTGGTCTTACCAGCGTTGGAAGTAAACTATGCCAGTGGTCAAAAATAAAATAAATAAAAAATAAAAAGACCTTAACAAAGAAGTCTACCCTAATGAAGATAACTTATCAACTAAAAATGACTGAAGGGTGGCAAGCACTATCCAATCATGCACACTTGCAAAAGCAAGATAGACATAATTGTCCTCAAGTTTTCCTTGCTAACCAAAGTTCTTAGCAGTGAAGAAATATCATATAAACCATTTGTAACTTCCCAGGTAAGCCCAATTAAAATTTACACCAAGTCTCTCAACCGCCCAATCCCTTCTAAGTCAAAATTCTGGGCAGCATGCATACAAAGTAAATTACATGCATGCTACAGTGCCTCAAGAGGTAAAAATTACAACAATTCTTTAAAAAGAAAGGCTGTCATTATTCCTAACTCTCACTCACTAGTGGATACAATCTAGAATTGTGATAAGATCATCATAAGAATACCCAAGATCCTAAAGGTTTCCTAAACCTCCCCTTAAACTATGATGTACACAGTTGCAAAATAATATGTATATGACAAATTTTTAATTTAAGATAGGAATGTAAACATTCCAACCATCATAAATAAACTTTTGACACATGCCTAGTAAGCTCAAAAGATCCATAAGAAACTTTGTATCCAATTTTACAATGCTCATAATACATGCATGATTAGATGAAAAACCACAAAAACTAACATGTCGCTGTCAGCGGCCATTTTTACACTTGTCAGCGTTAGAAAATAAAGTGGAAAATCTAATACTATACAAAGACAAATAACAGTGCACATCTTGTACATACAATACAATGATTTCAAAAACACATTTAGGTGAGACTGATCATTCTAATACTTGTTACCAAGTACTAGAATCTCCCAACATCAAAAGGTTTAGTTAAAAGATCAGCCATATTCTCTTCTGTGTCTACCCTATCTGGATGTATTAAACCTTTTTCAAAACAATCTCTTAGAAAATGATGCTGAATTTCTAATGTTTAGTTTTAGAGTGATGTATAGGATTATTAATGATGCACAATGTACTGTTATTGTGTACAAAAATCTTGGGATGCATAAAATTATACCCATAATCCAAAAGCTGGTTTTGAATCCATCGAACTTGTCCACAACATGCAGCTGCAGCCACATACTCAGCTTCAGTTGTAGAATTTGCCACCACTGTTTGTTTCTTGCATTGCCAAGATATAAGCCTGCTCCCAAGAAATTGACATCCACCAGTTGTGGATTTCCTATCAAACTTATCACCTCCATAGTCACTGTCTAAATAGCTAATAAGCTCCAATGCAGAATCTTTAGGATACCATAATCCTAAGGTAGGATAGCACCTAAGGTATCTAAAGATCCTTTTAACAGCATGAAGATGACATTCCTTAGGAGTTACTTGATGACGTGCACATGCACACACAGCAAACATGATGTCAGGTCTAGAGGCTGTAAGATACATCAATGAACCAATCATTGATCTATAATGCCTAACATCAACATCTTTTCTATATCCAGTCTTTCCCCAAGGATGTTCCCTATCCATAGGTGTGCTAGCCCATTTTTCTGAGGAGAAAAAACAAATTTTTTCAAGATCTCAGCCACATATTTATCTTGAGAGATAAAGATACCATCTTCTTTCTGTTGTACTTGTAAACCTAGAAAGAAGTTCATCTCTCCCATAGCACTCATCTTGAATTTGTTTGTCATTAGTTTAGAAAAGTCTTCACTCGTCTTTGGATTTGATGATCCAATAATAATATCATCCACATAGACCTGTACAAGAAGAAAATCCTTGCCATTCTTCTTGATAAATAGGGTTTGGTCCATGGTGCCTCTCTTGAATCCATTTTCCACAAGGTAAGTGGATAATGTACCATACCATTCTCTAGGGGCTTGATGAAGTCCATACATTTCTTTCTTGACTCTATACAACTTATCTGGATGCTCTGAATCTTCAAAACCTAGACATTGCATAACATACACTTCCTCCTCAATTGTGCCATATAATAAAGAACTTTTCACATCCATTTGATAAACTGTGAAACCCATGCAGGAAGCATAGGCTAGGAAAATTCTTATTGCTTCAATTCTAGCAACAGGTGCAAAAACCTCTTCATAGTCTATCCCTTCTTCTTGTGTATATCCCTGAGTAACTAAACGTGCCTTGTTTTTTTACCACAATACCTCTTTCATCCTTTTTGTTTCTTAGAACCCAACTTGTCCCAATAGGTCTGACATGGTTTGAACAGTCCACAAGCTCCCAAACATCCCGACTTGCAACTGATGAAGCTCATCTTGCATTGTTTCAACCCAGCTTAGTTCCTTAAGAGCCTCAAAAATCTTCTTGGGTTCCTTTTGTGATAGAAAACAGGCAAACAAACATGCTTGCACAAGAGGGGTATCTTCCTTCTTGTGGATGTTTGCAATGAACCCTCCTTTGGAATTCTTCAACTTTTGTCTTCTGGTTTGAATTGGTGAAGTAATAGCTCCAATTATTTGAGAGGGAGGATGAGATTTTGCCAACTTAATAGAAGTTCCCTCTCTAAATAATGTAGAATGTGAAATAGTGGAGTCAAGAAGGCCATTGTCCCACTCATCATTACTATCATACTTATTAGATTTAGGAAAATCATTGTCAGTGTCTGAATTGATGACGCTGACACCTTCATAGAGTATGGTATCATCACCTTGTTCAAATCCTTCTTTGGAAGAGGGTGAAAGCAAACTGTCAGCAGCTGATTTCTTCCTATCAGCGTCTGATATAGACCTGCCAACGTCCTCATCTGGGCTGTCAATGTCTGGTTCTGGTTTGTCGGCGTCTTTGCTTTCACTGACTTGCTCTTCTTAAAGCTTTCTCTCCTCTTCTCTTGCAATAGCAGATGCTTGGATGAACTATTCACTCTATTTTGGTATGGTTATATAAATAAATAAGGGAGCGGGCTCATCTTCTTGTGATCCTTACACATCTTTGACTTGTGTACCTGTATTTTCAATGACAGATTCTTCCAACACATTTGGATCCTTTTCCGTAATGTCTGGATTAGTGACAGGCATATAATTCAAAGTCCTAGATAATGGTTCCAAATAAAACAACCAATTAGGTCCAGACTTAGGATCACTAGGTTTACTCTCCAAGAAGTCAACATGAATATTTTCTGTTAGAATCTTAGTCTTCTTGTTATAAACCTTGTACCCCCTGCTATTTGTGGAATATCCCACAACAAGTCACTCATCACCCTTTGAGTGAAACTTGCCAAGATTATCACTAGTATTCAAATAACTACATGACATCCAAAAGGCCTAAAGAAGTCTATATTAGGCTTCCTATTCCAAAGCAACTCATAGGGGGTCTTATTATGAAACTTATTGACCAAGGCTCTATTTTCAACATAGCAAGCAGTGTTCAAAGCCTCAGCCCAAAAAGCAATGGGTAGATTTGCATATGCCAACATGGTTCTAGCTGCTTCTATTAGAGTTTTATTCTTCCTTACAGCTACACCATTCTGCTATGGAGTTCTAGCTATGTTAAACTCTCTAGAGATTCCCTTATTGACAGAAAAGGTATCTAGAAGGTTGTTTCTGAACTCACCACCATTATCACTTCTAAGAATTTTAACCTCATGACCTGTTTTCTTTTCAAATTGGGTAATGAAGTTGATTAAAGTCTTAGCAGTATCACTTTTTAGTGCCAAAAAGAAGGTCCAAGTAAACCTAGAATAATCATCAGTGATAACAAAACAGTAGGATTTACCAATTAAGACTTTCTATATTCTTTGGGCTAAACAAATCCATATGCAATAGGTGAAGTGGCGAAGAACGAGTGTGAACATTCTTAGACTTAAATGAGGCCTTATGATGCTTGCCTTTAAGACATGCAACACAATTATGATCATTGTGAAATGATTTTGAAGGCAATCCTCTTACAAGATCATGTCTCACAAGTCTATTTAGGTTCTTATAGTTTATGTGCCCTAACCTTCTGTGCCATAGATTACTCTCATCTACTAAAGCTTTAGCATAAAGACATGACATATTTTTGTTCATCTTAATTCCTCTTAGATTAACATTATAAATATCCTTATGCCTAGGTGTAATATACTCAATAAACTTTTCATCAGGAACCTTAAAATCCTTACTTAACACCAAGCATTCAGTATTAGTAAAAAGAACTTTATTTTTGTTGTCGCAAACTTGTGACACACTAAACAAGTTATAGTCAAGTTCTTTTACCAGGAAGACTTCATCAAATCATAGGTTGTTGGTGATGAGAGTGCCTTTTCCAGAAATTGTGCCAAATCCTCCTCCAAAATGCACCTTGTCACCATTCTTGATAGGAATGAAATTAGTAAGATTGTCTGTTGGGCCAATGAAAGTTTTAACTATGGCCCAGTCTAGATTTGTTTAAATTAGACTAAGTGTTACTGGTCACTGAGAGGACCAGCGACAGAGACCAAACCAGCAGAAGGCAAAGCCTCAGCTGGCACACCAAGAACATTCAAGGCAAAGACAACGTCAGAGAAGTCGAAGACAATCTGAAGTCATACTTACCAGCGATTATGAATAGCTGGGATGTAGAAGGAATGTGATGGTGTTCAAGGATCTCTGAGTTGACAATACTCAGATATCACTTAAGAACCCTAGAAGTCTTATACAAGCAAAGCTTGTCTGATCCTTTTATAGTTTAGGCGGGAGAATCTACAAAGTGTTTTGAGCGATACAAAACAAGAGATTCAAGATAAAGCCTCGTACAACCTAGTGGGACAAAAGGTGAACAGTTGGCAGAACTGTTCACCTAATGTTGTTTAAAGGTATGTCTCGATTTAGACATGCATTTAATACATTTTACTCTTCCACTAAGAAGATGACACGTATCAACTATTCCCACTAAGGAAGCAACCTCGTACCACTATAAATGAGAGGGAGAAAGAAGAGTT
Source organism: Glebionis coronaria (assembly GCA_025667525.1). NCBI lineage: Eukaryota > Viridiplantae > Streptophyta > Magnoliopsida > Asterales > Asteraceae > Glebionis > Glebionis coronaria. The sequence goes on along the minus strand of CM046882.1, from coordinate 165,522,963 downwards.
ACACAACCCTTGTGCTTGGATAAATTATCTAAGTTCTTTCTCCCATTGGAACCTTTGATCCCTCAGCTGTCTACCGGCGACTCATAGGTTCTCTTGTAAACTTGAGACTCGAATCAAGTTTACTCGTTCTAGGTTTCATTTCTTATTGTCATTAAACGGGTGTATTCATAGCACTTTGTAATACTTTGTTTATAATAGTTAATAAATCATTACGCGTTTGAAAAGTATTTCGTTGTGTATTTGTCTTTTTACGAGTTATAGTTTCGACAATTGTTATATTTTGGGACTTTCAATTGGTATCAGAGCGGTTTAATTGATAAACTTTTTATAAACCGTTCTTGTTTTAAAAATCAAGATCCAAATATGACTGAAACTATGCCTCTTATACCACCACCCTTTGGTCAAACTAGTCAAGGTAACACTTCGACAAACGCACCGGCCACCACATCTACTACCATGCCTACACCGGTTGTAAGCACTGGTAATAATGATGATGACCTTCCCCAACTTCTTGATGTTCGTGGGGGGGTCACATGTTTCCAATGTTCCAGCATTTGATGAAGAAGATTTCTCAAGTTGGAAGAGTGAATTTCTTATATATATAGATGGCTTAGAACCCTTCTTGATATAAGTCTTAGAAAATGGTCCCTATGTACCATTGGTCATTTCCTCTACCCTTGAGAGACCCATTAAGAAGCCTGTTAAGCAATGGTCTCTAGCGGATAGACGTATGGCTAACCAGGACAAGAGACTCAAAAGTATCATAGTCTCTTGCCTACCCAATAACATTATGAAGTCCATAATCAAATGCAACTATGCTAAAGAGATGTGGACCGAATTAGTTCTAGGGTATGAAGGTCCAGAGGAAACAAAAGAAACCAAAATCCAAGCCCTTAGACTCAAGTTTAATGCTTTTAAAGCTTTAGAAACTGAAACTGTTGCTCAAACTTATACTAGGCTTAAGATTTTGTTGAATGATTTGGGAAACAATGGAGTTGTTCTACCTAAGGCTGAGGTTAATGCTACATTTGTCAATAGTTTACCTAGAAAATGGCTTAGCCTAAACCAGACCTTAAGAGCAAATAATGCTATGAAGAATGATACTCTGTTTGGTAGATATAACTATGAAGAAGGGCTAATTGACTCTATTTACAAATCAAAGACTGATAGATTTACCACCAATATAACTGGTTCAAAAGCTCTTGTTGCTAACCATTCTTTTCAGGACAGTGACTTTGACATAGAAGAGGATACCAGAACCAGTCAAGAATTTCTTGATGAATTACATGCTGAGTTTCATGACAGAGCTCTTTTAGCTGACCAAAAGAGATACTACAAGAGATCTGGTAGAGTTGGAGCTGCCAAAGTCGACAAATTCAAGGTGTCATGCTACACTTGTGGAAAAACTAGTCACTTTCAGAAAGATTGTTGGTCAAGCAAGACCTCCTCTTTGAGCTTTCCATCATCCAGTAGCAACCACAGCAGCAAAAAGAAGTTCTCTCCATCACCTTTCAAGAAAACTTCCCACTCTGATTTAGAGGGAAAGAAGGACTACAAGGTCAAATATAAAGCATTGAAAGCTGAGTTGATGAAACTTAACCAAAAGGCTGAAGACACAGCAAAGAAAAAGGACAACAAAAAGACTGAAAAAGGTCTGATTGTTGCTTCATTTGATTGGGATGATGAACCTCATACATCAGAGGATGAAGGAACCACTACTGTCAGAGATTTTATGGCTGTGGCTGATGAAGAACCTGCTGTTAGAAAGAGCGAAGCTAGATCAGGTCAATGGGTGGACATCACCATGAAAAAGGTACAAAGATTGCTTTCTATGCCTGAAGGTCCTGATAGAGACCATGTCATTGACTACACCTTAGTTGACCTCCACTTTATGGAAGAGCAAAGAAAAAACTTGTTAAACAAGTTCCATAGTCTTTAAACTGAGTTAAATCTTTGTCAATTTGAGTTAACTAATCTCAAAACTTTTTTGAATCTTGCCAATCAACTTCAAAATGAGGTAAGCAAACTTTCCATTGAAAATGAGTCTTTAACTGATGAAAACGCTGAACTCAGAAGAACCATAGAAAAATGGAACATGGCTCAAACCATTGTGGAGGAAATAGTTGCTGAAGCCATTCCAGGTGCTGTGGTTCAGGCTATAGGGGGAAGGGTAGGTTCAAAAATTACATACATGTGCCCAAAGTTAAATTTGTCCCTTCAGATATCTCTTCTCTGAATTCCACCTCTGTGGATGAGAAAAACTCTAACAAGGAATCTGATATACCAGCATTACCCAAACTCGCTGATGCTAACCCATCTGATTCCTTGCTTGGCCCAAAACCTCTCACCAAAACCTCTGGGACTACAAATCTCAAAGTCGTTGATAAAGCGCACAAAAAGGTTTTTGTTGCCAAAGACTCTGCCAAACCCACTCCTTCCCCTGAAGAGCTTTCACCCACCAAGACACTTCTCCTCACCCTGATGGAAGAAGTAAAGGGTTTAAAAGAACAGATCAACCCTAGAGTTAACAGTCCATCTGTCAATTCTCTTGGTGAAGGATCAAGCAGCTCAAAGGGGAGAGCTTTATTCAGACCTTGCAAACATTATGGTTTCAAAAATCATTCCTCTAAGGACTGTACTAAGAAACTTAATTGTATCACATGTGAGTCCACTAATCACACCTCCAGAGAGCATGAGGAGACCATTGCTATTCAAAGAACCAGAACCCAATTAAGGTCAAAAACTCCTCATAGGCCCTCTACGAGACCTGAACCAAAACCCAGAGATAACTCTCAGGGTTATAAACCAAATCCTCCCTACAAGTACAGTGGTTTCTATGACCATCACTCTGATGAGTGTGAACATTATCCCAGATGTGACATCGGTGGAAGCATGCGTCATGAAACCAGACACTGCAACCAAAGAGGGGGAGTCAGGAACCAGAGAAGACCTAATGTCGCTGGTCAGCGACATTATGGACCCACTGGAAAGTGGGTTCATCATCGAAACTAATTTGGATCTGTTATATCTATGCAAGAATACTTGAAGAAATATGTTTGGTATTTGGATAGTGGGTGCTCCAGACACATGAAAGGGGTTAAACAATATCTGCATAGATATAAGGAGTCTGGTATGAAAGTAGTCTTTGGAGATGACTCCTCACGGGCTACTAAAGGTTATGGCTCAGTGGATTGCAATGGAATCACCTTCACAAGAGTCGCTTATGTCAATGGACTGAAGCACAACTTAATCAGCATCAGTCAACTCTACGATGCTGGTTTCAAAGTTCTATTCACCAAGACCATAGGAACAATCTTCAATCAGAATGATGATGTTGTTCTAATTGCACCCAGAAGAAGGGATGTGTATGTTATTGACGTGACATCATGTCTAGAAGAAAATAACACCTGTCTCTTTGCCAAAGCATCTGATAGTGAAAATTGGCTCTGGCATAAGAGACTTTCCCACCTTAACTTCAAGAACATCAACAAACTGGCCAAGAATGATTTAGTTGTTGGGCTTCCCTCTCTGACCTTCAGCAAAGACAGACCCTGCTCAGCCTGCAAAAAAGGGAAGCACCACAGAGCCTCTTTTAAAACAAAACAATCATTCTCCATAAATAAGTGCCTCCATCTTCTTCACATGGACTTATTTGGGCCAGTAAAACCACAATCCCTCAATCACAACAAGTATACACTAGTAATTGTGGATGAATTATCTAGATTCACATAGGTATTCTTTCTCAAAAGAAAGAGTGATGCAGCTGAAAGAATAATGTCTTTCATCAGAGAAATAGAGAACTTCAATGACTGCAGAGTTAAGGCTATCAGAAGTGATAATGGCACTGAATTCAAGAACCATGCCATGGAATCCTTTTGTGACGAAAAGGGAATCTCGCAGAACTTTTCAAACCCAGACACCCCTGAAAAAAATAGTGTCACTGAAAGAAGAAACAGAACGCTGATAGAGGCAACCAGAACAATGCTCAGCGAATCAAGACTTCCAAAACAATTTTGGGGTGAAGCTGTGTACACAACATGTTACACACAGAATAGATCCATTATTATGAAAAGACACGGCAAGACCGCTTATGAAGTGTATCGGAAAAGAGCCCCTGATGTAAGCTACTTCCATGTCTTTGGTTGCCATGTTTTCATTCACAATTACAGAGATCATCTAGGTAAATTTGATGAAAAGTCAGATGATGGATTCTTTCTTGGATACTCTCCTACCTCCAGAGCGTTTAGAGTATTCAATATTCTCACGCAAGAACGTGAAGAATCTATTCATGTTACCTTTAATGAAGTAGATGCTATCATTACTCACACCAACTCAGAAGAATGTGACATTGATTTCAACGAAGTCAAATCATATCCAAAGGATGATTTCTCAAATCCCAAGGAATCACCTCAAGTATGTCACAAGGACTTCCCATATGTTCGTGCTTTTGATCCTCACTCAATCTCTAACATCACTCCAGAGGTTGCAATTGTTGAATCTGTCACTCCACCACCCATTGAAGAGAATGTTGATCGTATCTCACCAATCTCTCACTCGGATGAAGAGATTATGGATGAAATTTTATGTAATGAACCTCCAGCATTCATAGAACCTGTTTGACTCCTAAACCCACAGAGACTCCTGCTCCTCAATCCAAATGTAGTAGGAACCAAGATATTCTTCTAGTGAATATTCTTGGTGAACCCTCTGAGGGAGTCACCACTAGAGGAAAGTTGAGATCTCTGGAAACCGCCTCAGTGAATGCATGCCTTTTTGCTGACTTTCTCTCTGAAGATGAACCAAAGAACGTGGTTGCTGCTCTACTGGATGACGGTTGGGTTGTAGCCATGCAAGAAGAATTGAATCAGATTAAGAGAAACAAGGTGTGGACTCTAGTAAAAGGTCCAGCTGGAAAACAAGTAGTTGGAACTAAATGGGTCTATAGAAACAAAAGGGATGAAGCTGGCATGATAGTTAAAAACAAGGCTAGGCTTGTGGTGCTGGGGTATAATCATTCTAAGGGTATTGATAATGATGAAACTTTCACACCAGTGGCCAGATTGGAAGCTATCAAAATCTTTCTAGCCTTTGCAGCTTATATGGGGTTCACGGTATACCAGATGGATGTAAAGAATGCTTTTCTAAATTGTAAGCTTGCAGAGTAAGTATATGTCTATCAACCCCCAGGGTTTGAAAGTAGTGACTATCCTGACCATGTCTACAGACTTCACAAAGCACTCTATGGGCTGAAACAAGCGCCTAGACCCTGGTACGAAACTCTATCAAAATTCCTACTTGAAAATAAATTTGTCAGAGGTACCATTGACCAAACCCTATTCACTTTTAGGTCCAAGGGTGATGTCATTTTAGTACAGATTTATGTGGATGACATAATTTTTGGTTCAACCAACATTACCTTGAGCAAACAATTTGCCAAACTTATGACCAAAAGTATGAAATGAGCATGATGGGGGAACTAACCTTTTTCTTGGGTTTTCAAATCAAACAAAATTCAAAAGGAATTTCTATTTGTCAAGAAAAATATGTTAAAGATTTGCTCAAGAAGTATGACTTGTCTGATTGTGCATCAGTGAAATACCCTATGCTTCCTCCCAACAACTTGGGAGATGATGACTCAGGGGTCTCTGTTAATGAGACCCTATACTGAGGCATGATTGGGTCACTGATGTACCTCACAACAAGCAGACCAGACATACAATTCGCCACATGTCTTTATGTTAGGTACCAAGATAACCCCAAGGAATCCCACCTTGTAGCTGTCAAAAGAATTTTCAGGTACTTAAAAGGATCGCCCTCACTGGGTATCTGGTATCCAGATGGATTAGGTGTTGGAAATACGTTTTACGTATTTATGAAGGATCGGTCGCTCCAACTATAATTATGTAACGGGCTCGTGATCTATTTACTTATTGTATAGTCCATATAGCCCACATGTAGGGTGGGCTATATATATAACCCCTCCTAGCATGTTAGGAGGGGGTTGTTCATTCACATTTACACTTAATCATATTTTCCATTTTACTTTCTCTCTCTAATTCTCTCCCTTCTCTCCTTTCTCTCTCTAATCCCTCATCTAATTCCTCCATTTCTTCTTTATTAATCAATCAATCAACCAACCTAATCCACCAAATCCATGATCTAGAATAGGCCATTAATTACGTAGACCTTCAATTGGTATCAAGAGCCATGGTTAGTTTGGTTTATTCTTCTTTTATTTTGATTGATTTTGGTGGGTTTTGATTTAATCATGCTTAAATCATAAAAAGTTTGTGTTTTTTTTTGTGTTAAATCATATCAAATCTTCAAATTTATTTACTTTTTATAAAAAATTGGTGTTTTTTATAAAAGTTTTTGTTTTTCTCTTTTTAATTTTGTAGTTTTTATAAAAAGTTTGTATCAATTTTTATCAATTTTATAAATTTCTAAAATTTTATCAATTTTTATCAATTTTTTCTTTCAAAGTTTGTATTTTTTTATTTTTTTATTTTTAGTTTATCAATTTTCGTTTTTTTTTTATCCAGATTTTCATATAGTTTTCTATAATTTTTTTTTGTTTTTTTTTTATTTTTTATATAAGTAGTTTTTATAGTTATCCTTATTTTTTTATATATATAATCCGTATTTTTTCTTTAATTTTTTAATCTGTTTTTTTAATCAGTTTGTTTTTTAATCTGTTATCAGTTTTTTTGTCTTGTCCTATCGAATCTGTTTTCTGTCTTTTCAGTTTTTATATATTCAAGTCTTCTTTGTCACGTTTTGTCCAGTCATATTCTGTCCAATTGTCAAAGTATCTCAGTCCCATCAAAACTATTCCTAATGTTCAGAGTCTAAAAGTTCCGAATCAAACCGCGAGTTCCGTATGAACAAAAAATGTTCCGGGTGAAGTAAAAGTTCCGGATGAAGAAAAAAACTTCCGAATCAAAATAGAAGTTCCGAATCAAATTCTTAAGTTCCGAATCAACCACTTTCGAACCAAACACTTCCGATTCGGAACTCTTCCGAATCAAAATCTTCCGAATCAAAATCTTCCGATTCGGAACTGTTCCGAACGAAACAAAGTTCCGAACGAAACAAAGTTCCGATTCGGAACTCTTCCGAATGAAGCAATCATTTCAAATTAAACGGGCAAATCATCGTCTTTTCAAAAAGACTCATTCCCTCTCGACCCCAAACTCTCTCGGACACACTTGACTCGACCCTCACTCCCTCACACCCTCTTCTCACCCAAACCGACTTCGACTCAAGCAACTGCTCAGACTCATCACCCTCACCCTCTCGTCCCCACACACCTCACAATTCTCTCAACCCACTCGAACATCACTACCCCAAACCAAAACCCTTTCTCGTCATTCTGAAACCAAAAACCCACCCTCGACAAAGACACACCCTTCTACATCCTCGACTCCCTAAAAACTTCTCACTCTCGCTTCTCACCAAATCACCCTTGTTTCACTTTATTTCTCTCGGTCACCCCCCAACACCCTTGAAAACCCTCATTCAAAAAACTCTCGTCTCCCTCACTCTCAACCGACATCACACCAATCGACACACCACTCTCAAACAACACAACACCCTCTCGTATAACCCTCACCCTCGACCTCTCGTATCACAAAACAACCTTACCGAGACTCAACACTCAAGACTCTTTCTCAAAGACTCAATCTTGACAAACACACAGAAGGACACTACAGAAGAGAGAGACTATAATTAAAACATTAAAGTTTAAAAAATATACCCACCTGAGTTCCCTAAAAGGATCTTGAAGAAGTTCTGTATTCGATTTTAGGGACTGTTTGTGATTTGTGTTGTGTTCGGTGTGCGAGAGAGAGAGATTCGATTTAGTTGGGAGTGTGTTTTTGTTATCTGTGATTGAGAGATTTGAGATTAGAGTTGATTGAGAGAGAGAGATGAAGTAGACGGAGGTTTCAAAGTGAGGAGAGAGAGATAAAGACGTGTGTTAAATTAACTCTCAAGGGGCGGATTTAACAAGAAACACAAAGTGGGGCGGTGGGCTTTTTCCTTATTGGGCCACGTGTTGTATTGGACGGAGTATACAAGAAGTTTGTCTCAGATTTGTTTACCATATCCGATTTTTTTTAAAACACATATCCAGTCCTTCTAATAAAAACAAACTTTTCTTTCTCATTCAATATATACGTTTTTTTTTATGTTATTTTATTTACAAATTTTAGTTAAGTAATTTTTTAAGGTAACTTTTTCTATTTTTATATTGTAAAGTAAATTTTCTTTTTAGTTAAATTAATCCTTTTTATTTTAAAATATCACATTTTATCTTAAAAATATCACTTTTATTTTTTTATTTTGTCACTTTTATATTTTTAGCATTTTGTTTACTAATTTTTGGCAAATCGTGTCGAAGCGGGTATTTTCAAAGTTTAACGTGGATATATATTTATCGGGATAAACGTTATTGTGGCCGGATTTCCAGAAACACGTGACGAGTCAAAGTGACGAGCTTCATTTATACCATCCATCGAGGAATTTTAAGCATTATTTACGGGTCTTTCGTTTTAATCGATCTTTAATGGATTCGTTCGATTCGACATGTCAAAAGGGAGAGTTGTATTTAAGGCACAACGAAGTTAAGAAAAGTGGCATCACCTCCTTTCAACTACTCCAGTCTCATCTTGTCACTCTTTCGGGGATTCAAGGAGGGAGTGAATTTGTGACAATCTTTGGACAAGATCGTCATATATTCATCGACTCAATTTTTACCACTTTGACCCAACTCGCCGAGCAACTCAACCATGGAAATTTTAATCACTCTGCATCGGTACTTGCATATAAGGCTCTTGTGACACACCTCACGCCTTTCCTCCAATTTAATATCATCAAGCCTGAAAGTTCAATGATTTGCCAATCGTTTCTTCGAGATACACATACCGAGCTTCGAGTTTTCCGTGATACGATTTTGAAACTCATGTCATCGGTCTCGTCTTCGATATATCAAAGATCACAACTTCAGCAAGTGTATGTTAATGGAGTGCAAGACTCTTCGATGCAAGAGGAACCTGGTCATACGGTTGACAACTTGGAGCCTAAAGATGGCAAGAGCACGGAATCAGGAGCACAACATGATACCAGTGGTACGTCAGGGAATGTTCACGAGATTTCTCTTGATGACACCTTACCCATTTATGACGAAGAGCCTGCAAACATGGTACAATATGATGTTGGTTATGATGTATATGCTGATGACATGCCGCATATTGAGCATTCTGAACCTAATTATGACAAACATGGGATGGACAAGAGTGATAGAAATACCACTTATGATTCATCCGATGTGAGTCATAATGGGGGAGAAAGTGTCCAAAATGCTATAGTTCATCATGATAAATGCTTTATAACTACCTCGTTAACTGATTCTGATTCTAAGATTAAAGAGCTCGAAACGATCGTAGCTCGGCAATCAAAAGATCTTGAGGATGCCAAATTTGAATTTTCTAAGAAAACGGACAAATTTGAAACATACTTCGAAAAACTTGAAAAGTCAAACGTTGTTCTTGAAAGAAAATTGGATCAAACTGTTCTAGATTCTAAAGCTGAAAAGGATAATCTTTTGAAACAAATTCAACTGCTTGAATCTAAGTTGGCATCCCAAGATAACGTGCTCAAAGAAAATGAGACTTTAAAGGCCCAAGTACAGGAAAAGGTTTTTGCTATAGCTGCGTTGAAAAACGAGTTAAGGAAAAGTAAAGGACCTAGTGTGGACACTAAGCTTGAAAAACCATCAATCTTGGGGAAACCGCCTACAAATCAGTTCGTCAGACAACCGATTGTCAAACAACCTACTGCATTTAGATCCGAGCGACCTCAATCCTCGAGACCGCGGTTTGCCTCCCAAGTTGATTTGGTTCATCTTATTAGACCAGTCACTCCAGCAACTAGGCCCAATGTGATCACTCCAGCTTTAGCAAGACCAAATCATATGATTGCCTCTAGTTTCCCTAAAAATACCAAGACCAAGTCTAGAACTAGTTCAAATGACGTTTGCCATGAATCTGATCTTAGGGAAGCTAAACAAAAGACACATGTAAGAGATAGGAATTCCAAACCTAGTCAGATGCCTTCTAGTTTACCCAACACTGCTAACCGTAGCATGTCCAATCCTAGGAGCATCAATCAATCGTCTAGGGATTCTAGATCTTACTCGGACATTAAATATGCTACTTGTAAAACATGTAGAAAATGTGTCTTTACGGCAAATCATGATGCTTGCATTAAAAAATTGCTTAATGAGGTGAACTCCCGTGCTAGACTTAAATCCCAGTGGGTCGCTAAAATCAAACCCGTTGGTAAAATGTGGCGCCCCACTGGTAGAACTTTCACTCTTGTAGGAAACGAGTGCCCTTTAACTAGGATAGTCTCCGATTCTACAAAGACTACTAGGGAGGAAATTGCAAAGGATGATACATCACTTAAGCCTGAACTCAAGATTTTCTATAAAAGGAAACGATTGCCAACTAAGACAAGTGAATCATCCCCTCAGGCCACCTCTGACACAAGTAAAGCCAACTGTGAACCCCCACGTGCTTCAAAAATAGATATCTCTAACCCATGCAAAAGTATACAAACTCCTAATGAGAATGCAGGTACCAAAGTTGATGTTCCAAAAGAACGAAGCGGTCCAATCGTTGTATACCGTTCAACTAAGGACACTCTTAGAGTTTGGTTGCTGAAGAAGCAGATATCAGAGAAACAAATGTCTCAGGGGATTCATGGTTAAGCTGCAAACAAGGACTTATAGTCACATCACAGACTATAACTCGCTCGTCAAAGAAAGGAAAGTTTATCGCCGATGATAAACTTATCCTAACAACGAGAAATTAAGTTTTCTCGGGCATGAGCTAAAATTAAAAACATTCAAGGTTTTTTAAGCTCATGCACAATGGCTCATCGTTAAATGTCAGACGATGACCCGTGCTTCAAATAAAGGAAAGTTTATCGCCGATGATAAACTTATCCTTACAACGAGAAATTAAAATTTCTCGGACACGAGCTTACATTTAAACCATTCAAAGGTTTTAAGCTCGTGTACATGACTTACAGTTAAATGTCAGACTGTAACTCGAACTTAAAATAAAGGAAAGATTATCTTTTATGATAACTTATCCTCTTAACGAGAAATTCACCTTTCTCGGTCATGAGCTTGTATTAAAACATTCGAAGTTTTAAGCTCAGAAAGGAAAGTGTATCTTTTAAATAAGAGAACTTTTCCTCGTAACGAGAAATTAACCTTTCTCGGTCATGAGCTTTCCGTGAAAACAGTCAAAGTTTTCAAGCTCATGAACACGACTTCTAAGTAAATGTCAGCTTAGGACTCGTTCTTCAGATAAAAGGAAATTTTATCGCCGATGATAAACTTATCCTTAACAACGAGAAGTTTACAACTTCTCGGACTTGAGCTTTTAAGATATTCAACATCTTAAGCTCAAGTAATTGTTTTTCAAAACTTTGAACACAATTTTTCGAGAATTTCTCAAAAGGTTTTTCTAAATCTTTCAAAATTGTGTGTTCAAAAATGTTTTGATAAAAAGAGCATGTCTTCTGGAATCGATAATATTTACGAACCTAGAAATGTCATTCAATAATGACACGGGGTTGTAAATAAAGTTCGAGCAGAAGTTCAAACTTTTAAAACATGCTCCATATGGTTTGCTATTATTTCAGATAGCAACCCGCTTTTCATAATTAAGTCAAGCATTTCACCGGAAAGCTTTGACTCTACAACGAGAATTAATTTTCTCGGGGACGTGACGAGGTGACCAACATTCGTGAACAAGAACCATGTGCTTCTTTCATATGCTGTTCTCCATTATTCAGGTCCAACCTCGTACATTGCTAACCTTGTGAATTCATTATTATATCTGATCTTTGCACGTAATAAATACCTTACACTTGTGTTTAAAAGGTATTTAATTTACGTTTCAAGTACACCCTCATTAATTTGAGGGGGAGCTTGTTAATATCACGAAGATAATTGGATTTGCATTTTTCTTCCCAACTTTTCTTAAAATGTTATTAAATCAATTGATATTAAAAACATCGATTGGGTTAATATTTTTAATATGGGGGAGAAAATGTGATTTAATATGGGATATGATCAATCATAAATGGTTTGACTTAACGTGATAGCTCATCCCGACATGTGCGAAATGTTTTCGAATATCGTAGCATATGTTAAGGGGGAGCAAAATGGATTTGCACTTTAAAAATGGATTTCATGGTGACATACACTTACCCAAAACATCTCTATTCACGACGGTGAAGATTGTGGTGACATAAGGATGGTAGGATAGGATAAAGTCCAATGATTTCTCTAGAACCGGAGGAATCTTCCCAAGGACATTCCATAGCTAGAAATAGTAGTCCTTAGGAAAGATGGAGAAAGATTGTGAACGTAGCTGAATGCCGACCAAGTACTTAAGTTAGCACTGGAACAATCACAACAAGGTGCTAGTGATGACGTATTGGTAAGCATTGAAGGGGTTGAAGAATGAAAAAGAAATGTAAAGATAAAGGGTGTAAAGAAAGAAGCCCTCCTTACAACTTTAGGCAGAAACCGGGTCAATACATATGCTATTGAGGTCATTTTTGCTAATGATTCTCGATATTGAAGAAAGACGTCATGGACCCAGTGATGCAATGCACAACCCTTTCCAGCTAACTCAAATATCTCTCAAAAGGTATTTGTTTTAATCACACGGAGATCAACACATTATCTATTGATTTATTCACTCCGAATAAATTGGTATTGAAAAGGTGGCACTCCTCTCCAGCCTCCGATCACTAAAAATCCAAAATGCACGATCGAGTCTAGAGCCATTTGAGATCATCAAATATCTCATTAGGACACACTTTCATATTCCTTGCTTCTTCACACACGGTGAAAAGTAAGAAAGAACTTAAGAGTCCTACGCAAAATCTTCATGATCTTGCCTGAACATCCGAGTAATACGAAAGTATTTACAATGAAGATGGAAATCCTTCTTGAGCGAATATCAAAAAGCTCATGGTAGGTGACTTGTGCGATTCTTTATGAATCAAACTTGTGATAACTGGAAAGCAACAGTGGTTTAATTCTTAAATGAATTTAAACACGTTCCAGGCCTCTTCGCATTATCATATGATCTTGCCAGAACACTCAGAGTGACTCTTTATTGATCACAGTGACGAGTGGAAATCCTTCTAGTGTTAACATCAAACAGCACTTGGTAGGTAACTTGCAAGACTCTATATGAATCAAGCTAGTGACAACTGGAAAGCAACGATGGTGCGGTTCTTAATTGAACTTCACTTGTTCCAGGAACATGAATTGACGGCTTCAAATCATGCGGATAATATTATCCAAATGATTCACTCTTTACGTTCGCAGTCAGCTTTGGACGGTCGAGTAAAGAGAACGGGTTTACCCGCGAAATCTTGTCAAGGAGGTTCTTTATTGAAACTACCTGTCACAAGTACGATATTTAATATCGTCCAACGGTCTTCACCGACCGGAGGTAAAATGCTACCGAATTAGAATGAAATGTTCAAGGCCATTTCATCCGTGTATATTGTTTGTTGCTAACTGTCTTATGCAGCGTAACAAAAAGGTGGCATTGCGGTGTACAATCCAGAAGAAGTCGTCACCACATGCTTATACTACATACAATTAGTACTTCAACAAATTCAAGAAAGCCTGAAGGTCAAGTCTTCCGCTGTATCAAACTCTGAAGCTTTCAAGAATTTAAAAGTATAAGTATGTGGAACATGAAGTCACAAAGAGGCAAATATCACAAGTGAAGAATGCACAAGGTCAAGGCAAGGAAACATGCTCAAGACTAAAGTCAAATATCACATCAAGCATATTCACAAGAACAAGATCGAAGACTCAAGCATAGATGCTAGGTTTAAGATTTTGTAAAAAGATGTGACCTCCCTTAGGGGGAGATTGTTGGAAATACGTTTTTCCAATAAAGTCTCGGTCACATCTTAGTTAGCATAGATCACGAGTTATAGACTATTTAGAACTTTGTAACTTGGAGCGACCTCCCTTAGGGGGAGATTGTTGGAAATACGTTTTACGTATTTATGAAGGATCGGTCGCTCCAACTATAATTATGTAACGGGCTCGTGATCTATTTACTTATTGTATAGTCCATATAGCCCACATGTAGGGTGGGCTATATATATAACCCCTCCTAGCATGTTAGGAGGGGGTTGTTCATTCACATTTACACTTAATCATATTTTCCATTTTACTTTCTCTCTCTAATTCTCTCCCTTCTCTCCTTTCTCTCTCTAATCCCTCATCTAATTCCTCCATTTCTTCTTTATTAATCAATCAATCAACCAACCTAATCCACCAAATCCATGATCTAGAATAGGCCATTAATTACGTAGACCTTCATTAGGCTTCGACCTCAAAGCCTACTATGACTAAGATTACGCTGGGTGATGTCTTGATAGAAAGAGCACCTCTGGGAGCTGTCACATCCTTGGAGGAAAGTTGGTATGTGGAGTTCAAAGAAACAAAACTCAGTGGCCATGTCATCAGCTGAAGCTAAATATGTAGCTGTCGTTGGTTGCTGTGCTCAAGTTCTCTGGATGAAAAGTCAGTTGGCTGATTATGGGATCAATTATGAAAAGGTTCCGATATTCTATGACAACACAAGTGCTATATCTATCCCTAATAATCCGGTACTTCATTCCAGAACCAAGCATATTGACATCAGGTATCACTTCATTAGAGTCCATATTTTAAAAGGTGATATTGAGCTTCATTTTATACCCACTGAATACCAGCTCGCTGATATTTTCACCAAGCCTCTGGCTGAGCCAAGTTTTACTAGGCTGGTTGATGAGCTGGGTATGCTCAATATTGGTAAACAAATATGATAAGTGATCTCTGTGCATTTAAGGGAATTGAATGTAACGAGGTAGTTACATTCCAATGGGAGTTAATATATTCCTATATTTAATTCAAATGATTGTCCTTCAATGTCAACAACTTTCTCGCTTTCCAAGGGGACAGAAAATCACATGAATGGTCAAGGGGTCCCACTTTTTCTTAAAAGGCAAACATTTGCATTCAATGCTTTAATTGAAAAACAGGAAAAGCTTTTTACAAACCGTTGACTCATTTTCATTTTAACACATCATTCATATTTTTCACACACACATACTATTCATCTTCTTCTAATCCTCCAAACCTTCACCATAAACAACAATGGCTTCATCTGCAACAAACCCCTCATTCACCGTCCAAGCTACATCTAACGTAGACTTTGGTATTAATGATGGTAAGATTGCGCTCAACAACTGTGTGGCACTCCTTGAACACAACAATCCCCTTTATACACCATTGTTAACCTACTTGAAGAACTCTCCTATTGCCGAAGCCATCACACGTGAACCCTCAACCTGGTACTCCCAATACCTAAAGGAGTTCTAGTATTCGGCTGAAGTAGATCCGACTTCTTCCCACATCACCTTCCACCTTTCCACCCATCCTCAACCTCTCACCTCCGACTTCACAACCTTTGCCAAGGTTATTGGTCTTCAAGTAAATGGAAAAATGACCGCTGTGTCCACCAGCGCCACTGTGAAGAAGGCCATGGCAACTCTCAGATATCGAGATGATGATGACAAACCCTTCTCCTCCATCGCCTTCTAAAACAAATCTCTGATCAAGGTGAATTACTTCTCGCCCATATGAAGGACGCTGATGCTATACATTGTAAAATGTCTAGGGAAAACCAAGGATCGCATGATCAGTTAAATGCATCTCAGCAGGCAATTGCTTATAGTCTAATTTGGGGATTAGACATAGGGATTGCCCTCATACTTTATACCGATCTCATCACCAAGCTTGAGAACAAAGGGAAGAAGAACCGTCTAGCAACCATCTACTATACCAGATATCTCTCTCTCGTTATAGAAGATATTCTTGGTGAAACCTACACCAATAACGAACTTCACTCCATTGCTCCCTATCACATTACCGCAGCCTCTTTGAAGACTGCTTTAGAAGATGAGGTGCCTCTCACCAGGCACATGTTAAGAGTTGTTGGTATGCTTCCTGCTGGAGAAGAGGAGCCCTTGATCCCTCCACCAGAGCTGAATGCTGAAAGTATGGTAGACAAGTCCTTGTCCAAGACCTATGTGTAGTCTACTTCTTGGCCCAAGGCGTTGAAGGAAAATAAGAAGAATAGGAAAGATATCCCCCTTTCCTCTTAAGCCCCTTCTGCTAATCCATCCAAAAAGAGCAAGACCAAGAAACACACATCCCCTACTCAGGTGGATGAGGATAGAGAGCCCATCGCTGACGAACAACCTGTGTCTAGCGTCTCCAAGTCAGTAGAGACTTCTAAGAACCTTCTTGACGCTGATATCTCTCAGGTATTAGTCTGCCCTTCAATTTTTTGAGGTTCACAAGAAATCACTCTCAAATGTCTGTAGGAGAGGGTGATGAAGTTTAGGGTATGCCTCAACCCATAGAGTGTCTGTGTAAGCACCTAGATCTCTTAGGATCATTTGTACGCTCTGTCTTGGCACTAGGAAATGATTCATTTGTGCTCATAACGCACCCGGATGATCCTTCACACTCTAGACATTTCTCTTGCCAATAACAACTTGAGCACACTATAGGTCCCGACCTAGAGTCTCCGCACTTCACGTGGACTCTGCGTCCCCTCATATTAAAAGAGTCTGTTAGAAGTAATTAAAGTGATGGTTATATAATATATCGTTGTGAAGCTCGTGAAAAATGTTATTTAATAATGTCGAGAGTTTTTAGTTATTATTGTTTATGTAACGGGATTTAGTCGCGAACACACAAATGAGGAAGGCCTCCTAAACAATTCTTAATTAGTATAAAAGGCTTCCTAATCCTTATTTGTGTGTGTGCTTTCCATATTCATAGTTTTAGAGAGAGAAAGGAGTGTTTGTTTTCTCTCACTAGGAAAACACCAACTTTGTATTTCTTTTCTTCTCTTCATCTTAATCTAATCTTTCTTTTTTAGTTTAATCATCATCATGTTATTTGTGTTTGATTAGTCGTATGATTTAGTTCTACAAGTGGTATCATTCGCCAAGGGATTCGTAGTTAGATTTGGTGTTGATTTGGTGTGGAGTTGGTATTGATATCGTGGGTTTTTTGGTTTAGGATATTGAATTCGTTTAGTATTTGAGGCTTTGAGGTGTTGTTATTGGTGTGATCGAAGTGGTTACTGGTATTGGTGGATTCGAGGGGTGGTCTGTGTGGTTTCGTTTCATATCTGACGACTCACAAAGCTGTTTGTGTATTTTCGAAATAATCTTCGCAAAAGGGTTTTCTATTCCGAAATTCTGCCATTTTTCTGAAATAAAATTTCTGAAAAAACTCATTTTTCCGAAAAAGCCATTTCTCCGAAAAAACAATTTTTCTGAAAAAAGCCATTTCTCTGAAAATATACATTTTTCCGAAAAAGCCATTTCTCTGAAAATCCAATTTTTCCGAAAAAAGCAATTTCTCTGAAAATATACTTTATTCCGAAAAAGTCATTTTTCTCTGAAATCATCATTTTTCCGAAAAAGTTCATTTTCCGAAAAAATCTTTATTCCAAAAAAACCTTTATTCCGAAAAAGTGTTTTTTTCTGCAAACCCCATTTATTCCGAAAAAATCTTTATTTCGAAAAAGTGATTTTTTCTGAAAATCCCCATTATTCCAAAGATTGGTTTTTTCTCTGAAATATTCATTTATTCCGAAAATATTTTCAAAATTTGTGTTTTTGAAAATTTTTACACATGTGTTTTTTTGGCCTTGGAATTTTTGGTTTCAGGAGAGCTCATCTTTAGGGGATTTAATCATATTTAGGGGATTTTAACTTCAACATTCTGCTTTCTACGAATTGAGATCCTGCTTTTCACACGACTTCTACGATGACGTCTCAACAAGATCTTTACACTGCGAGTACTGAGAATCGTCCTCCCATGCTCACCAAGGAGAACTACACTACATGGGCTAGTCGTCTCCTTCGTTATGAAAAATGTAAACCTTTGGGAAAATTGATTGTCAACTCGATTCAAAAAGGTTTGTATGTTAGAAGAACAATCATTGTGCCTGGGGACCCTACGAATGCTAACCCAGTGGCTGACTCTAGTCATGAGCAAACGGATGAAGAATTAACTGAAGCTGAATCTAAACAACTCGACGCCGATGATCAAGCAATTCAAGTCATCCTCATGGGACTTCCCGAAGATGTTTATGCTGCTGTCGACAGTTGTGAAACCGCACACGAGATGTGGCTTAGGATTCAGAAAATGATGAAGGGGAGTGAAATCGGTTTACAAGAAAAGGAAACTAAGTTGCTTCGTGAATGGGAGAAATTTACGTCTACTGAAGGGGAACAAATTGAACCTTACTATCATCGGTTTTCAACCCTCATGAATCATCTTAGAAGAAACAAACATGAACCTGCACAAATTGCTGCAAACATCAAATTTCTTGATAATCTTCCTTCTAAATGGTCAAGATATGTCACTCTTGTCAATCAAACCAAGGATCTTCATGTAGTGGACTACACTTAAGTATATGATTATTTGAAGATGAATTAAGATGAAGCTAACGAAGTTAGGGCTGAAAGACGTGCAAAGACACAAGATCCATTGGATTTTATGGCAAACTCTCCATCATCTATGTCATATCCCATGGTATCTTACCATCAACCCTCATCAAGTAACTTCATGCCACAAAAACAACAAACAACTCACACCTTATGGATATCAACCTCCTGCTGCGGTGAACTACTTACAACAACCCATTGCCTGTTTTGATGACATCACCGATCCTACTCATGCGATTAATACTGATCTTGCACTCCTTGCAAAGGCATTCAAATTTACCATTAACCCCACCAACAACAATCAGAGAATCTCCTCGAACATTCGAAATAGGTAGATTGCTCAACCTTTCATGAATGTGAATCAAGATCGTCAATTGGTAGCTGCTGGGACACAATATGGTCAGAATGTTGGGAATGCGGGAAATCAATATGGACAAATTCGTGGTCAGAATCCGAATGTTCCAAATGTGGGTAATCAGAATGGGTTAATAGTTGTGTCAGCGGTTGGTAATCAGATGGGAAACATTGTGGCTGCAAGGGCTGAGAATACTGGTACGGGAAATGGGAACAACAATCGTCAGGTTTAGTGCTACAACTTCAGTGGAATTGGTCATTATGCTCGAGATTGCACAGCCAAAAAGAAGAGGGATGCTGCTTATCTTCAGACTCAGCTTCTCATAGCACAAAAAGAAGAGGCAGGGATTCCACTTCAACAAGGTATGAGGATGAATATATCCAAGTCCGAAAAGGAGGCGGATCGTTGTATATCAAAATCCAAAGTAAAGATTGAAGAAAAATGATGAAGTCGTGGTCCAATATGAAGAATCTCTCAAAAACGTCAAGTGAAGAAATTCCAAATATATGAAGAGAAGACCATAATTTCAAGAACGTCTTCCCAAGATTTGAAGTATGAAGTACATGCCAAATATCGGTCCGAGAAAGGTCTCAAATCGTGAAACGAGTTATGCCAAGATATGAACTTAAGGAGATACACGAGAAGCCGTTTTAAAAGATTTTGTCCTTCGGCTAACTATTGATCAAATCGTGCTACTTTGCTTTCGGACTAATAACTACTCAAATAAGTCAATATGAATCACTTGTGATCCATGACAAATAGATAAAAAATGCTAGTAACCCATTTCCTTTTATAATAACTAGGATTGCGGGGAGAAAAAGTATTACACAATTTGGACGTATGAGTAGTGTTAGCATTGTGACTTGTACCAACAATGATCTTGTTTTTGCACTTAGCATGGAATGTATGACAATCAAGGATGACGAAGTTTACTCTAAGGGACATTAACTTGTTTCTATTCTTTGACCCTAAAAGTCACCTTTTGGTGATGAAAATCATACATTATGTCTTTACACCTTATCGTAGTATGTTGCAAGTCTTTTACTTTTCAATAAAGGTTAATAAAATTGAACCTTGGTGATGCTTAGATACTTTATTCTAGCATTGCGTGAGGGCACGGCAATGGCTTAGTATGGGGGAGTGATGAGATGGCATTTATACATGATCTCATCGTTCTTTTCGGGCTTTAAATGCATAAAAATGTCATAAAATACCATATATATGCTTGTGTTTGTTTACTTGTGTATTTTAGGTATGGATATCATGAAAAAGACAAAAGATCACAAGATACAAGGAAAAACGAACACGAGAAACGAAGCCGTACAAAGAACCGGGCCCTAATCATGGAATTTTCATCAAATACCCTTGAAGACTTGAAGACAAACAAGATTGATCCTCCAAGAATGAAGAAATGACACTTAAAACCCTTGTATATTGATAATTACAAGTTTGGTCCCTTAAGTTTGTCAAAATTGCAAAAAGGTCCTTCAACTTTGAAGAAATGGCAAGATTAGTCCCTCAACAATTTCAAATTGCCAAAAATGGTCCCTCATGAAGTGAAAGACACATTGAAGACCTTTGAAGATCAACATTGTCCAAGAACAGCCCTTGAAATATTCAAAAATGTCAAAAACTACCTTTGATAACCTTTTTATTAAGTTTGTGCCAAAAATGACAAAATGTGAAAGTTGATACAAGCTTAACAAGGCGCTGATGGGTTTTAAAAGAGAAAAGACAAAAGAAAGGAAGGTTAAGGACCAAATGTGTTAACTTTGAAAGATTTAAACACAAAAACGCGCCTAACACATGTGTTTCCCCCAAAATCGGATCAAAGGGAAGTTACTGTTCCCTTTTCACACCCAGAATTTACCTCAACTTAACCTTGGGTAAAAACCAATTAAACCTGCACACACTTGATTCACACCCACCAAAACCCATCCCACTCCTAAAATCCTCAAACCACTCACTGTGGACCCTACCCCCAATTCCCCTCTCAGCCAATCAGAGAACACCTTGTCCTCCAAGGCTTGTGACGTGTCCAAAATCAAAGGCTGATGTTCATTGCTTACTCACAACGCAAGAATAAACGTCTTAGATCAAAATGTGACAACTCACAACTCAAAACCGTCAAGGGCATTTTAGAGATTTCTAGTGATTAGGGTTTTATGTTAAAGAGCCTAGAATGTTCATTAGAGTACTATAAAAGGAGACCCAGCCTGTTGGTGATCCCTTGTTCCAGTTTCAAGCTTTTCTCCTTGTAATTCCTTTTTAAAGAAATAAAAGTTTGGTTTTTGATTTATTCAAGTGTAATGCCTTTTTATTGTTTTTAAAAGTTGTGTGAAGTGTGAAAGCTTGATTCTGAGTTCCATTTTGTGTTTGGTTAAGTAACTTTGTTTTTCAAAGTTATTTAATAAGTTTCTGAAAATTGAGATTTTTGGAAGAAATTTGTTCTAAGGTTTTGGATGTTAAGAGGTTTAAGTAATTGGTGATTTAGTGTTACAAAAACGTTTTGAGAAGTTTTTAAGGTTTTTGGAAAGGTTTAAGTAAGAAAGAAATCAGAAAAAGTATATTGCATATTATCCTTGTTCTTTTTCTTTGATTTGTTCTTAAACAGGTTCATCATTGTTGATTTGTGTTCTGCATGCACCCGGGTGCATAAGGAGGTGGTTATGCAACCACTAGGTCCTTGGATGTAAGGACCTAAGGTAAAATCCTTTTATCTTTGGAAATTTTCAGAAAAATAGAAGTTGTATGCTCTTGTTTGATTTCCTGCTTTAATTGTGTTTAAGGTTACTGGATTTGTGTTCTTTTGGACTTTTATGCATGTTAGATGCCATAGGAATCAGTTTGAAAGTGTTTTGTAAGGTTTTGATGTGAAAAAGTTGGTTTTCAGATTTTAAAAGGGTGTTTGGATAAGCATTTTAGCAGGGCAAAGTTTTTGATTTGGTTATCATAAGGTGTTAGACCAGTTGAAATAGGATTGGAATAGGATTGTTGTTAGTGGTGTTTCAGTTTAGTGCAAGTTAGAAGCAATTTGGTGTGGATTTAAAGGATAAAGAGTAGCTAAATCTGCATACCACTTTTCTGTATATTTTACATGAAAATTGTGCATTGATTTTGAAATCTGTTAAGTTCTAGGTTATTGCAGGGATTGATTTGGTTTGTATGTCAGCTTGTGAGTTTGTATGCATGATTTGGACCATTGAAACTCAAGTTTGTGCAATCTGTTTAGCTCATAAGTCCCCAGACCTTGTCACTTTAGATCAGCAACTCTATTTTGCTCTTGTGTGCTTCATTTGTGTAGTTTTTGTGTGCTAAGTGTTTGAATCTGCTTATAACTTGACTCCTTGTGCTTCTATGAGCACAAGGGTGCCTCATTGTCCAATATCATCACCAAACAAAGCATTTGCCAAGCCCTCTTGGCTCAAAAAGTGCACAAGTGTGCACTCACACTTGTTTTTCAGAAACTTGAAGAACTGAATACATTTTGAACTTCAATCCTAGCTTAATCTTGTGTTTAAAAGGAAATTGGAGTTGGATTTTAAGCTTATTAGGGTTACTGATTGATTTGAAAAAGAAAAAAATAAAAAAAGAAAATAAAAGAGCAAAAAAGGGGTTGCTCAGACTCGAACCCTGGTCTCTACACTCACACACATCATACTTAACCAATGCGCCTTGGGGACTTTGACTGAGAGTTTTGTTTTCAAGTGTTATTTAACACAATTTTCTTTTGTTAACTTATTTAAAAGCCGTGGCTTATTTCCACCATTTCCAGCTTATTTATTAAGTTATTTGGTTTGGCTTATTTTTCCTAGGACTCTTATTAGATTTGTGATTTTTCTGGGTTAGTTTCATAATTTTCCCATTATTAGTTTATTTTCTAGGATTTATTTAATAACCGTATTTTAAAAAGTCATTAAAAAATAGAAAAAAGATTTTTAATTTCTAGGAAAAATAGTTTTTAGCTTTTTAATAAATATTTTGAGGTTTACATCTAATTTTGGTTTTATAAACTTTAATTTTTAATTTTATATTATTTTAAGGTTTTTTTATAAACTTTAATAATTTTTATAAAATTATTAAAAAAGGTTTAGGAGCTCTAATTTGTGTTTTTCTCTTAGTTAGAATATTTTAAGTTTTTAGAAATTTTTTAGAATTAATTTTATAAACTTTTTATTTTTAGCAATATTTTAATATTATTTTAATATTAATTTTTCAAAATTTTATTTTTCTTTCTTTTTCATTTTTCTTAAGTTCTTTAGCATTAATTAGGACTATTTCCATTTTTAGAATAATTTTATAGCTTTTAGATTTATTTCTATAATTATTTTAAGTTTAATTAAATTTTAATCATTTTAAATCATTTTTAAAGTTTTAAAAATAGTTTTAATAGGTTTTAATTTGTAGAAAATTACTTTTTAGTCTTCTAATAATATAAGTTAAGTATTAGTTCAATAAAATCATATTTTAGACATTTTAATTAGTTATATTTAATTTTAGGGCTTTAATTAGCATTTAAAATTAAATATTTAATTAATAAAAGGTTTTAAAAATATCTTTGTTGGATTTTTGTCTTTATTTATATTATTTTAGACTTGTTTTTAGTCTTTTTAATTATTGATTTTGTTTTTGGTCTTAGTATTAAATTTTTTAGTTTGAGTAGTTTTTCACGGTTTTACGTTTACGTCGTAGTTTAATTTTAACGTATCCGTCTTTTCATCCTCTCATCCCCATTCTTCTTAATATTAATCTCAAATAAATACAAGTTAATTCACAACACATATACCTCCTTGGGAAACGAACTCTCTCTCTTTCTTTTTAAGTGATTGGGTCATTTGTGCACGGTTTTCCTAAACCGTCGTACTTAATACTTTCCGCTATTTACGCTCTTTTCCTAAAGAGTAGTAAAACCTCTACAATCATTTTGGCGCCGCTGCCGGGGAGGTGTGTTGTGCTTTAATTTGGAAGCTTTTGTTTTTGATATTATCCATAAATAGTATTTGTGTTAAGTGGAACTCCCTTAACACGTATTATCGGTTTTCTTGGTTTTTCTTGTAGAAATATTATTAATATATTGTATTAAGTATCACAATCAATATACAATATCTCCAAAAGTGTGAAAACACAACCTTAATTGGGATTTGATCTCCTAATTATTGTATTCGAATCTCAAACAAAAAGAAAAGGCAAAAATAGATAAATACTTTCGTGAAGCTCGATTTTGAAAAATAAAAACTATAAGGTGGGTATAAGGCGGGTATTATAAAATATACCCTAAGGAAAAAGGCTCTTAAGTGCTTCGCGCCGCCTCGTTTCCCCGCTTGCTTGTGAGTATTTTGAGATTGAAGGCTAATCGAGGGTTTTGCCGCCCAAAGTATTATTACGTATACTATATTTGCTCGGTTTCTTTGTGATTAAACCCTCGTGAACAATTTGGTTTTCACCAAAGTTCTAAAGTCATTCGAAGGCGTTCACTCCACGTGATCGTTTTCATTCTTTTGAGGCTTCTTTAATCAAGAGTTTGATTCGAGGAGAGATTTTGTAGATTGTTGTCTACGAAGATACACCAAAATCCAAAAAAATTAAATATCATCAAAAACACAAAAAAATTGAAAATCCACAAAACAACCAAAAAGAATCTTCTTTGCTCACCTCCCATTCTTCGTGTAGTTTATGATCACTCGTAATCAAGCTAAACGAGCTCGTAAACGTCTTCAAAAACAAGCAAATCAAGGATCGTTGATTGTTGAAGAACCTCCAATTGTTGAACCTATTATAGAACAAGAAGTCGTCATGGCTAATCGTACTATGATGGAGTTGCTACAAGCACCCACCGAGGGTTTTGGAGAGGCCATTGTTATTCCCGCCATCCTTGCGGAGAATTTCGAGATTAAGACGGGTTTAATGTCTATGTTGCAAGCAAATAAGTTTTGAGGTCACGAGAAAGACAACCCGCATTACCATATTAGGAATTTCAACCGTCTCACCGCCACTAGCAAATTCAAAGATGTTCCACATGACGCCATTAAGATGATGTTGTTTCCATATTCGTTGGATGGACCCGCAAAAATTTGGCTCGAGAAAGAACCGCCAAATTCGATTTTGACATGGGCCGATCTCGTTTCTAAGTTTGTGAACAAGTTTTTTCCACCATCTAAAACAACACACTTAAAAAATGAGATTTCACGATTTGTGCAACGTAACAATGAAAGTTTTTCAATGGCATGGGAACGATTTAAAGAGATGTTACATGAATGTCCTCACCATGATTTTTCGGAATTGAATCAAGTGGATACTTTTTATAATGGGCTTAATGATCATGAACGAGATTATTTGAATGCCGCCGCGGGTGGTAATTTTTTGTGCAAGACGACAAATGAGGCTTTACAAATCATTGAAAATCGATCTAAGGTTTATAGCCCTCGTAACACACCGAGTGTTGCCAATATGGGTTCGTCATCGTCATCACAATCGTCTCGTAGCATTAACGCCTTACATGATGAAGCTAATGAGGAAAATCGGTTTTTTGATAGATTTGCTAATCTAATGTCCCATTGGAAGGCTCAAGAAGCTTCCAATTCCGCTTCGGTTAAAGCGGTTGCTAAAAGTTGTTTATCTTGTGGGGGAGCTCATGATCTTTCCGAGTGCATTACCGCGGATGGTAACACTTCGAGTGCTTATGTAGCAACGGGAACTTATAACCAAAACGGCCAAGGTTCCCGTCCAAATCAAGCTCCACCAAATCAAAATGTTAACAATTATCGAAACAACAACCAAGGTAATTACCAAGGCAACACACGCAATTACAACAAAGGGAATTATCAAAGTGGGAATGGACAAATCTCTAATCAAAACCAAAACCGTGATTTTCAAAACACTACACAAGGTTTTCAAAATGCTCACACGAAAAATTTGCAAGGAGAATTTTTGGATTATGCTAAGGCTAATGATGCTAAATTTGATAATATGCAACGTGAGATGATTAGCTTAAGGTCCGAGTTGAAAAACGAGCTTAAAAATGAACTTGCTAATGAACTTAAAACTCATGCAAACAAAATGGAAGGAAATGTCCAACGTCTTCAACAAAACCAACAAAAGATGGAATTAGGACAACATGAGATTAAGCAAGAGTTATTGAAAGCGGATGCTAGGCAATCAAAATTTGAGGACCGAATGGCTAAGATGTTTGAAGCTATCATGTGTAAGCCCTCTTCTTCGGGTGGTCTTCCTAGTGATACCATTAACAACCCGAGGGGAGAATTGAAGGTTGTTGCTACACGAAGTGGTAAAACGTTCAAGGAACCAATCTCTCGTCCAAGTACTTCTACGGAGAAGGAAATCGAGAAAGAACCCGAGGTGATGGTCGAAAAGGAGCATATTACAATCCCACGAAGTACCGCTCAAACCACACCTACGGTTGAACCAATACCAATTGTGGAACCCGAGTTTCCAAGGCCGTTGCCTAATGACCAACCCACACCACCTTTACCCTACCCTTCGAGACGAAACAAAGAGAAAGCACAAGAACGAAACAATTATCAATTTGAGCTATTTATGAAAATGTTTTGTGATCTACACTTTAACATAAGTTTTGCCGATGCTTTAATCATGATGCCTCGATTCGCCGCAAACTTCAAAAGTATGCTAAACAACAAAGAGAAGTTACAACAATCGTCTAGTTGTTCATCGGTTTTTCTAAGCCGCATACCACAAAAAGTCGGTGATCCCGGTAAATTTTTGATTCCGTGTGCTATTCAAGATATGGAGGAATGCTACGCCTTGGCCGATCTTGGCGCTAGTATTAATTTGATGCCTCTCGAGATTTTCAAATCGCTTTCGCTTCCGGCTCTTACTCCTTCGAACATGTCCATCGAGATGGCCGATCATTCTACGATCATGGCATGTGGAGTAGCCGAGGACGTTTTCGTTAAAGTCGGAAAGTTTTACTATCCCGTTGACTTTATCGTTGTAGACATTCCCATCGATCGAAAAGTTCCTCTCATTTTGGGTCGTTCATTTTTGGATACATCAAGAGCACTTATCGATGTTCATGCTCGGAAAATCACCCTTCGTTTCAATGAGGAAGAACTTCTCATCAATGCAACACAAAACTCCAATCTTTCTCATGTATATTCTATTGCAACTTTAAACCATGGTGACTCGACCAATGTCATTTGCAAAGAATTTTTACCAAGAGTTTTAGGGAATGTCGCCAAAAACAATTTACCATTTCCTCCGCCGGTGGAGGTTATGAGTGTAAAACCTACAAAGAAGAAACCGTCAATACTTGAATCGAAAAATCCTTCGCCTCATTTCGAACATTCATTCTTGAAAAGTGTTGATAAGTTGCCGGTTTCTACGGAAGATCTTTCGGATGATGAATATGTTGGCCCCGATGGGGAGGTTTTCTTCGTCGATAAACGTTTTGAGAACTTGCCACCACCAAAACCAAAACGGTTTCAAAATGTGAGAATTTTTAGTGTGACTAACATCGTCTTAGAAACACCGAATATTTTCGACATAATCAACAAGGGTTTTCATAAGGAGAGTTTAAAAGATAAAGAAGGAAAAGATCTTAAATGTGATTTAATTGATTTTTCTACAAATCTAACTCCGTCATCACCGCGTGCTTTGAGTACTACAAACTCGTCTACTCCTTTTGACGATGTTTTGTGTGGTTCTAGTATGGGGGAAGCCCCTTATGTTCCCTCATCCTTGTCCACCGAGGACGAGATATTCGATCCCGGAATTTCATGTAAAGGGAAATCTCGGTCTTCCACCGATGCAATAAATGGAAACTATATCTATTTGCTTGGTGCGAGTCTACCTCGAGTAGCTCAAACGTTTGTCTTACCAATTGTCCCACCCTTCTACTTCTCATCTATTTTATTCAAACTCTTTGAGTTTATGGCACATGTTGGAGTGGTGTTAATTTGTTTTTCCAATGAAAACGAGAACGCCATTTTCGACCCCGGTATTTTGTATCATCTAAGGACTTTGTCCTTTATACCGGTTGCTTTTTGGGCCTTGTTTATCATGTAAGCCCCATCAAAAATTGACCACACCATGAATTTCCCTAAATGTTCACATTTTAAGGGGATCGAGTCGAGCTCATGACTCGGTTATCAAAAAAGAGGTGCCTCGTGGGGGAGATCCCATGCTTATCTTTATGCTTATTATTTACTAATAAGGGGACTTGTACCCTTCCAACTCGTTGTCTCGTGGTTGTTTGTGATTGTGTTATCTAGATCATCATCATCGTCTACGATTGAAGACTCTCGTGTTCGTTTACGTGAGCCTCCATCGTTCGTTTGAAGAAGTTTTTCACGAATCCATGACATATCCTTTATTGTTCTAACAATTATCTTTTAGCATAATTAATAAACGGCTTTAGATATATTGTTGATCACCCTTTCCATGCTAGATCCTAAGCATTCGACTCTTCGTCTCTAGTATGGGGGTGTTCCACCTTTAGACTCGAAACATTGAGGACAATGTTTACTTTTAGTATGGGGGGGTGAATAGGTACTTGCTTTGCTACGCCCTCACGATTTCCAATTTTCAATGTTTTGTTTTGCTAATAAGGCTAAAAATGGCCAAATTTTAAAATTTTTCTTAGTTTTCATAAGTGTTTTTAAGACACGAATGTATATTTTCCGATGGGTAGAATAAGAGTTAATTTTTGACTTGATGGGCATTTGGAGCCATTTACATTCCTTAACCCGCTCAATTCAAGTTTTGCTAGACTTTTATATAGGGAGCTTTAAAACGCGAAAGTCTTAATTCATTCGGGTTAAGAACAAGAACTTTTCGCAAGTTCCTATAATTGATTCTAGAAAGTCACTTATCAAGGGAACTTTAAAACGCATTCTCTAAACTTGAAAAAGTCCAAGAAAGTGCAAGATCCTATAGGTGGCTTGAAAACCCAAAACTTTGATTTGATATAGTCTTAATGAAAGCTAATCCAAATTTGGCTTAATTTTGACTTGCATGGCTAAGTATTCACGAGTCTCTTTAATTAGAGGTCTTTATATAGTGAAGAACGAGAAATGATAGAGTTAGACAAGTGATCATGCTAAACGTAGAACATGAAAGTGTTCTTTCAAAAACTCATATGTTTTTAATTGTGGCTTTTTCTTCCCATAAGATCAATGCATTAGGAATAAATCATAATTGCAATAAGTAAGGTCGTACGATTTGAAAGGTTACTTAGCCTCTAGCGCAAGATCGTTTAAAAGTTGCTCGGGGTTGAATAGAGTTCATAGCCAAGGCATAACTTATTGAAGCGGGACGCGAAGATTGGCGATTATCCAAAAAGGCCCTAACAAGGCATGAGGAGCTCTATTTTTGCTAAAGATCCAAAGATGATGTGAAGTATCATTATTCCAAAATCAATATGAAGGATCGAGACACACGACGAGAAGCAATTACTCCCCTAAAGAATGGAGAAAGTCTATCCAAAAAGACCCTAACAAGGTATGAGGATGAATATATCCAAGTCCGAAAAGGAGGCGGATCGTTGTATATCAAAATCCAAAGTAAAGATTGAAGAAAAATGATGAAGTCGTGGTCCAATATGAAGAATCTCTCAAAAACGTCAAGTGAAGAAATTCCAAATATATGAAGAGAAGACCATAATTTCAAGAACGTCTTCCCAAGATTTGAAGTATGAAGTACATGCCAAATATCGGTCCGAGAAAGGTCTCAAATCGTGAAACGAGTTATGCCAAGATATGAACTTAAGGAGATACACGAGAAGCCGTTTTAAAAGATTTTGTCCTTCGGCTAACTATTGATCAAATCGTGCTACTTTGCTTTCGGACTAATAACTACTCAAATAAGTCAATATGAATCACTTGTGATCCATGACAAATAGATAAAAAATGATAGTAACCCATTTCCTTTTATAATAACTAGGATTGCGGGGAGAAAAAGTATTACACAATTTGGACGTATGAGTAGTGTTAGCATTGTGACTTGTACCAACAATGATCTTGTTTTTGCACTTAGCATGGAATGTATGACAATCAAGGATGACGAAGTTTACTCTAAGGGACATTAACTTGTTTCTATTCTTTGACCCTAAAAGTCACCTTTTGGTGATGAAAATCATACATTATGTCTTTACACCTTATCGTAGTATGTTGCAAGTCTTTTACTTTTCAATAAAGGTTAATAAAATTGAACCTTGGTGATGCTTAGATACTTTATTCTAGCATTGCGTGAGGGCACGGCAATGGCTTAGTATGGGGGAGTGATGAGATGGCATTTATACATGATCTCATCGTTCTTTTCGGGCTTTAAATGCATAAAAATGTCATAAAATACCATATATATGCTTGTGTTTGTTTACTTGTGTATTTTAGGTATGGATATCGTGAAAAAGACAAAAGATCACAAGATACAAGGAAAAACGAACACGAGAAACGAAGCCGTACAAAGAACCGGGCCCTAATCATGGAATTTTCATCAAATACCCTTGAAGACTTGAAGACAAACAAGATTGATCCTCCAAGAATGAAGAAATGACACTTAAAACCCTTGTATATTGATAATTACAAGTTTGGTCCCTTAAGTTTGTCAAAATTGCAAAAAGGTCCTTCAACTTTGAAGAAATGGCAAGATTAGTCCCTCAACAATTTCAAATTGCCAAAAATGGTCCCTCATGAAGTGAAAGACACATTGAAGACCTTTGAAGATCAACATTGTCCAAGAACAGCCCTTGAAATATTCAAAAATGTCAAAAACTACCTTTGATAACCTTTTTATTAAGTTTGTGCCAAAAATGACAAAATGTGAAAGTTGATACAAGCTTAACAAGGCGCTGATGGGTTTTAAAAGAGAAAAGACAAAAGAAAGGAAGGTTAAGGACCAAATGTGTTAACTTTGAAAGATTTAAACACAAAAACGCGCCTAACACATGTGTTTCCCCCAAAATCGGATCAAAGGGAAGTTACTGTTCCCTTTTCACACCCAGAATTTACCTCAACTTAACCTTGGGTAAAAACCAATTAAACCTGCACACACTTGATTCACACCCACCAAAACCCATCCCACTCCTAAAATCCTCAAACCACTCACTGTGGACCCTACCCCCAATTCCCCTCTCAGCCAATCAGAGAACACCTTGTCCTCCAAGGCTTGTGACGTGTCCCAAATCAAAGGCTGATGTTCATTGCTTACTCACAACGCAAGAATAAACGTCTTAGATCAAAATGTGACAACTCACAACTCAAAACCGTCAAGGGCATTTTAGAGATTTCTAGTGATTAGGGTTTTATGTTAAAGAGCCTAGAATGTTCATTAGAGTACTATAAAAGGAGACCCAGCCTGTTGGTGATCCCTTGTTCCAGTTTCAAGCTTTTCTCCTTGTAATTCCTTTTTAAAGAAATAAAAGTTTGGTTTTTGATTTATTCAAGTGTAATGCCTTTTTATTGTTTTTAAAAGTTGTGTGAAGTGTGAAAGCTTGATTCTGAGTTCCATTTTGTATTTGGTTAAGTAACTTTGTTTTTCAAAGTTATTTAATAAGTTTCTGAAAATTGAGATTTTTGGAAGAAATTTGTTCTAAGGTTTTGGATGTTAAGAGGTTTAAGTAATTGGTGATTTAGTGTTACAAAAACGTTTTGAGAAGTTTTTAAGGTTTTTGGAAAGGTTTAAGTAAGAAAGAAATCAGAAAAAGTATATTGCATATTATCCTTGTTCTTTTTCTTTGATTTGTTCTTAAACAGGTTCATCATTGTTGATTTGTGTTCTGCATGCACCCGGGTGCATAAGGAGGTGGTTATGCAACCACTAGGTCCTTGGATGTAAGGACCTAAGGTAAAATCCTTTTATCTTTGGAAATTTTCAGAAAAATAGAAGTTGTATGCTCTTGTTTGATTTCCTGCTTTAATTGTGTTTAAGGTTACTGGATTTGTGTTCTTTTGGACTTTTATGCATGTTAGATGCCATAGGAATCAGTTTGAAAGTGTTTTGTAAGGTTTTGATGTGAAAAAGTTGGTTTTCAGATTTTAAAAGGGTGTTTGGATAAGCATTTTAGCAGGGCAAAGTTTTTGATTTGGTTATCATAAGGTGTTAGACCAGTTGAAATAGGATTGGAATAGGATTGTTGTTAGTGGTGTTTCAGTTTAGTGCAAGTTAGAAGCAATTTGGTGTGGATTTAAAGGATAAAGAGTAGCTAAATCTGCATACCACTTTTCTGTATATTTTACATGAAAATTGTGCATTGATTTTGAAATCTGTTAAGTTCTAGGTTATTGCAGGGATTGATTTGGTTTGTATGTCAGCTTGTGAGTTTGTATGCATGATTTGGACCATTGAAACTCAAGTTTGTGCAATCTGTTTAGCTCATAAGTCCCCAGACCTTGTCACTTTAGATCAGCAACTCTATTTTGCTCTTGTGTGCTTCATTTGTGTAGTTTTTGTGTGCTAAGTGTTTGAATCTGCTTATAACTTGACTCCTTGTGCTTCTATGAGCACAAGGGTGCCTCATTGTCCAATATCATCACCAAACAAAGCATTTGCCAAGCCCTCTTGGCTCAAAAAGTGCACAAGTGTGCACTCACACTTGTTTTTCAGAAACTTGAAGAACTGAATACATTTTGAACTTCAAACCTAGCTTAATCTTGTGTTTAAAAGGAAATTGGAGTTGGATTTTAAGCTTATTAGGGTTACTGATTGATTTGAAAAAGAAAAAAATAAAAAAAGAAATTAAAAGAGCAAAAAAGGGGTTGCTCAGACTCGAACCCTGGTCTCAACACTCACACACATCATACTTAACCAATGCGCCCTGGGGACTTTGACTGAGAGTTTTGTTTTCAAGTGTTATTTAACACAATTTTCTTTTGTTAGCT
This sequence comes from Glebionis coronaria, assembly GCA_025667525.1. NCBI lineage: Eukaryota > Viridiplantae > Streptophyta > Magnoliopsida > Asterales > Asteraceae > Glebionis > Glebionis coronaria. Next base: position 165,490,122 of record CM046882.1, on the reverse strand, counting down.
TATTTAAAAGCCGTGGCTTATTTCCACCATTTCCAGCTTATTTATTAAGTTATTTGGTTTGGCTTATTTTTCCTAGGACTCTTATTAGATTTGTGATTTTTCTGGGTTAGTTTCATAATTTTCCCATTATTAGTTTATTTTCTAGGATTTATTTAATAACCGTATTTTAAAAAGTCATTAAAAAATAGAAAAAAGATTTTTAATTTCTAGGAAAAATAGTTTTTAGCTTTTTAATAAATATTTTGAGGTTTACATCTAATTTTGGTTTTATAAACTTTAATTTTTAATTTTATATTATTTTAAGGTTTTTTATAAACTTTAATAATTTTTATAAAATTATTAAAAAAGGTTTAGGAGCTCTAATTTGTGTTTTTCTCTTAGTTAGAATATTTTAAGTTTTTAGAAATTTTTTAGAATTAATTTTATAAACTTTTTATTTTTAGCAATATTTTAATATTATTTTAATATTAATTTTTCAAAATTTTATTTTTCTTTCTTTTTCATTTTTCTTAAGTTCTTTAGCATTAATTAGGACTATTTCCATTTTTAGAATAATTTTATAGGTTTTAGATTTATTTCTATAATTATTTTAAGTTTAATTAAATTTTAATCATTTTAAATCATTTTTAGAGTTTTAAAAATAGTTTTAATAGGTTTTAATTTGTAGAAAATTACTTTTTAGTCTTCTAATAATATAAGTTAAGTATTAGTTCAATAAAATCATATTTTAGACATTTTAATTAGTTATATTTAATTTTAGGGCTTTAATTAGCATTTAAAATTAAATATTTAATTAATAAAAGGTTTTAAAAATATCTTTGTTGGATTTTTGTCTTTATTTATATTATTTTAGACTTGTTTTTAGTCTTTTTAATTATTGATTTTGTTTTTGGTCTTAGTATTAAATTTTTTAATTTGAGTAGTTTTTCACGGTTTTACGTTTACGTCGTAGTTTAATTTTAACGTATCCGTCTTTTCATCCTCTCATCCCCATTCTTCTTAATATTAATCTCAAATAAATACAAGTTAATTTACAACACATATACCTCCTTGGGAAACGAACTCTCTCTCTTTCTTTTTAAGTGATTGGGTCATTTGTGCACGGTTTTCCTAAACCGTCGTACTTAATACTTTCCGCTATTTACGCTCTTTTCCTAAAGAGTAGTAAAACCTCTACAATCACCCTACATTGAGACACACGAGGATCAAACGAATAATAGTAATATTATTTCGAATGAGCCTAGTGTGGACCTTAGTGTGGATCAAGTTGCTCAGCCTACAACCCTTCCTGATGAGACACATGCGTATTATAAATCTCTATTCGATAAGCTTGCTAAGGATGTAGATCATGCTACGTTGGTTAATAATAAGTTTAGAGAATCGAATGTCAAATTGACCACTGAGCTTGCGAGATATAAGGAATGGGAGAAATATTTTGAAATTCATCAGGCTAAAATTAAAGAACTTGAACAAGCTCATGCTACATCGGTTTATCAAGAAAAATGCACAACTAAGAAATTAAATGCCTTACACTTAAGTAGTGCTAAAAAGATAAGCGAATTGAATGATGAAATCACGTCTCTTAATAAACAGCTTTCAACTGAAAAATCTACTATTTTGGAGTTAAAAGAAGAATGAAAAAAGCTGAAACATGATTTCAAAGTTAGAGAAGATGGGCTTCTTGAGGATTTTTGCAAAGCTCAGGATAGGATTAGAGAATTAGAAAACCTTTTAGTAAAACATGGCCAAACTATGCAGACGATAAATACGCTCGCACCAAAAGTGAATGAGATAAATTACACTCGATACAAATTGGCTTTAGGTTGTCCTCTTCCCCCTAATCCCGGGATACCTTAATAAAGTTCAGGCCACTAATGAAACTTTATATAATGGTAGTGTGCAATTGTCTGATGAGCATGATCCTCCTAGTGTGCATGATTCCGAGGAAACTACTGAACTTGCTGAAGAGACTCGTTTAAGAATGAAAAAGCTTGATAAAGAAGTGACACACGTTTATTATCCAAAAATTAATCCTCCAACTGTTTTTGTTCGGTCTAAAACGAGTACTGAAATGCTTTTGCTACCAAGTGAGGAATTGTCTGACGACCCTCCTAAACTGAGTATCACACGCCGATTTCTAAACGCGCTTAAAGATAACTTTTTCATCCTTAAACGTGTTATTAATTCCAAAATAACTAGAGGAAATTTTACATCACCTGTTCAGATTGAGGTCCAGAAAATTATTCAAAACGATATTAATCCAATTATTAATCAAGTTGATGCTAGGTTAGGCAATTTGGCAAATGCTTTTCTAAAAGAGCTTGCCAACTTTGTTGAAGACTTTAAATCTTTGGCGAAGGAAGCTGATGAATCTCTTGATAAAATCAATGTTTTGGAAAATGATCTTGGACGCATCTCTAAAGCACGTGATTGTATTGATAGTAGCCTTGTTGAGTTAAGTACCTCTATGTCGCATAATGAAAACCTTCAAACTGAGCTTAATCTTATGAAAGAGAAAATGGAATCTTATGTCACTAAAAAGGATAAAGTATTCACCGAGCTTAGGAATAAATTTGTCAAAAAATGTGATGAATGCAAATATGACAAGATTTTGTATGAAAAAACTTACAATGAAATGCAACAAACTATCGCACGGTTGCAGGCTCAGTTAGGAGGGGTTAAGGAAACGAATTTGGCCTCTTCAGGGTTAGAGATTTCTAGTGATGGTAATGTTCAGAAGCTTAAGGCTAAGATTGCAGATTTAGAATCTGTTGTTGCTTCATATAAGCGGGCTGTTGAACAAAGCAAGTCTGTCTATAAGAAACTAATTGATAAAATATGTGAGAACTGTAAATTAAAGGCCCTGTTAAAAGATAAATCTTCTGAGCCTAGCTCGATTTTGGATACGGTGATCCAGAAACCAGCAACCTCGGGACCCACTCGTATTGCTGTAACACCGTTTCCCAAGGATGCTGGAATGAAAGCTGATGTTATTGCCCCAGGAATGTTTCGTGTTAGACCTTTATCTCAAACTAGGGTAGATAACTCTGTGCCTAGCAACCAACGTAAAGTAAGCGTTAGGACAAAACCGACCACTATTGCACAACCACAAGTCATTGATTTAAAAAATGCTAATTCTAACAAGTGTGTGTCTTTTTCTACAGGAATGAACAACTACACTAAGAGCAGAAGGCCACAGCTTACGAGCAATACAAGGAATGATAGGGTCCCTTTTGCCTCTAGAAGTAGTCGTCCCAAGGCTAATAATGTAGAAGTTGAAGAACACCATAGGAATTTACAGTTTTTTTATTCATAATCAGAAACTTAATTCTTCTGACTGTAATGACTTTAAACTTGCTATTCGGAATGAAAAATCTGATGTTATTTGTGCTAAATGTAATAAATGTTTCTTTACTTTTAGTCATGATGTTTGTGGTTTGACTATGAATGGTTTGAACTATGGTGGTTACACTCGACTTGACAAGCTTTCTATCAGCAAAACACATAGCATTCCTAAGGCTAAATTGTATGTTCCGAAAACTAAGCAGGTAGGGTCCACTGAAAGTCTTGCTACGCCTAGAAGTCCTAGATTTACCTCTAAGTGGTTGCCTACTGGAAGATATTTTTCCTCTAATGGTCATGTTATTGATTCTAGTAGATCTCATACTGACAGTGAAATGTCGGTATGTGATACGGCTTGATTATTACCTAACCATACAGGAACCTATTTCTTCGGTTGCCAAAATTTCTCTTTTCTTATCATTGGCAGACTGTTGAAATTTGTCTCTGGTGCGTGGACTCAAGCTGTTCCAAACATATGACTGGGAATCGAAGTCTTCTCAAGAACTTTGTATGGAATTTTATGGGAACTGTTCGATTTAGAAATGATCATGTTGCTGCAATTCTAGGCTATGGTGACCTTCATTAGGGAAATATTATCATCACCAGAGTATCTTTTGTCGATGGCTTGGGACACAATTTGTTCTCAGTTGGGCAATTTTGTGATTCAGATTTGGAGGTTTCCTTCAGAAGTCATACATGCTTTGTTAGGGATCTTGAAGGAATTGATCTGTTGAAAGGAAATCGCACAACAAACCTTTACACCATTGATCTTTTCAAATGTCTACTGCATCTCCAATTTGTCTCATGGCCCGGGCCACTTCAACAAAGTCATGGTTTTGGCATCAAAGGTTATCACATCTCAATTTCGATGCCATCACTCAACTTGCAACAGATGATCTCGTTACCGGTCTTCCAAAGTTCAAATATACTAAAGACCATCTTTGTCCATCATGTGAGCAAGGTAAAAGCAAGAAGAAGCCTCACAAACCCAAACTTGTTCCAAATTAGACGAATAGGTTGCATCTCCTTCATATGGATTTGTGTGGCCAAATGAGAATCAAAAGTATTAATGGAAAGTGGTATGTCCTTGTGATTGTGGATGATTATTCTCGTTACACATGGGTTCATTTTCTTGCTTCGAAAGATGAAGCTCTGGATGTAATTATCAATTTCTTGAAGAAAACATCAGTGCTACTTCAAGCCCCTGTTATCATTGTAAGAACGGATAACGGTACAGAATTCACCAATCAGAAACTGAAAGTTTATTTTGACGAAGTTGGGATATCTCATCAAACTTTGGCTATAAGAACTCCAGAGCAGAATGGAGTTGTGGAACAGAGGAATCGTACGTTAGTTGAAGCTGCTCGGACGATTCTTCTCTTCTCCAGTGCACCGTTATTCCTTTGGGCTGATGTTATAGCAACTGCATGTTATACTCAAAACCGCTCCATTATTCACACCCGCTTCAACAAAACACCTTATGAGATCATTAATGGAAGAAAACCGGATATTTCATTTTTACATGTCTTTGGTGCTTTATGTTATCCGAAGAATGATCGTGAAGATATCGGTAAACTTGAACCTAAAGGTGATATTGGCTTTTTCATTGGTTATTCTTCAACTGCTTGTGCTTACAGGGTTTATAATCGAAGGACAAGAAAGGCAATGCAGACTATGAATGTTACTTTTGATGAACTCTCGGGTATGGCCTCTCAACATAGAAGTTCACATCCCGAGCTTCAAGGTCAGACTTCTGGACACGTAAGTTCAGGACTCGCGCTTCAATTTGCACCGTCAGCAATCTCATCGTTACAACCTTCGGAACGCGACTTGGAAGTTTTATTTGGGCCAATTTATGATGAATATATGGAGGGTCCTTTGTCATTTGGTGTACCTCAAAATGCCCCGGTTGCACCTACAACGGTTGTTCCAGAACCACCAACTGCATCTACACCATCGGCATCCGTTTTTGCACCATCTACGTCAAACTCAACCATATTGACTCCAAACATTCCAACCACGTCTTCGACTGCTGACGCAACTCAACAACATTCTCAGCAAATTCCAAATCATGTTCATCTTCAGAATGAAATAGTTGCTGAAAATGCAAACAATGCGATGCTCAACGAACACGAGTTTGTTAATCCATTTGCGGCTTCCACAAGTACTACTCAGCCTTCAACACCATATGTGGATCCGTCGAGCTCTCATCAAGTTTCTCATACACTTCCACATGAGCAAGAATGGACGAAGAATCATCCTTTGGTTCAAGTGATTGGCAATCTCTCACGACCAGTCTCAACATGAAATCAGCTGCATATCGACGGTGATATGTGTATCTATGCATTATCAGTCAGCACAATGGAACCAGCAAGTGTGAAAGAAGCAATGACCGATGCATCATGGATTGAGTCTATGCAAGAAGAACTCAATCAGTTCATCCGACTTGATGTATTGGAGTTAGTACCTCGACCGGACAATATTGATCCCCTTACTCTGAAATGGTTATTCAAAAACAAGATGGATGAGGAGCAAACGTTCATTAGTAACAAGACTCAGTTAGTTGTGAGAGGTTATAAACAACAAGAGGGAATTGATTTCGCTCGAATGGAAGCTATTAGGATTTTCTTGGCATACGCTGCACACAAATCGTTCACTGTGTATCAAATGGACGTGAAGACGGCTTTCTTGCATGGACCATTAAAAGAAGATGTGTATGTATGTCAAACTGAAGGTTTCATCAACACCGAACACCCAAGTCATGTCTACAAGTTGAAAAAGGCAATTTATGGTTTGAAACAAGCACCGAGGGCATGGTACGACGAATTAACATCATTTCTTCTACAAAATCACTTCAGCAAAGGAACCATTGATCCAACTTTATTTATCAAGCACTACGGCAACGACATATTGGTGGCTCAGGTCTATGTAGATGATATTATATTTGGTTCTACTAACCCAAAATATTCCATATTATTTGCAGACCTTATGAAAAGTCGATTTGAAATGTCCATGATAGGGGAAATGATGTTTTTTCTTGGTCTCCAAGTTCACCAATCCCCCCGTGGCATTTTCATATATCAGACCAAATATGTGCTTGAAATTCTAAAGAAATTTGGAATGGAAAACTGTGATCCTATTGGTACTCCAATGGACACTAAACACAAGCTTGATTTGGATAAGAAAGGGACATTTGTAGATGCTACAAAATACCGAAGTATGATCGGGTCCCTTATGTACTTAACCTCAAGCAGACCGGACATTTTGCATGCTACTTGTTTATGTGCTCGGTACCAGGCGAAGCCAACCGAGAAGCACCTCAAGGAGGTTAAAAGGATCTTTCGTTATCTCCGGGGAACCATTAACATGGGTCTCTGGTATAAGAAGGATTCTGGTTTTAATCTCACTGGTTTTTCAGATGCCGACCATGCAGGGTGTCATGATACATTCAAGAGCACTTCCGGTGGAGCACAATTCTTAGGCGAGAAGCTAGTGAGCTGGTCATCAAGAAAACAAGACTGTACGACATTGTCCACCGCGGAAGCAGAATATGTGTATCTATCCGTGTGTAGTGCTCAAGTCCTTTGGATGAGAACACAACTCACGGATTATAACTTTCACTTTAAGAAAGTTCCTATTTATTGTGATTCACAATTAGCCATAGCCATATCCTACAACCCGGTCCAACACTCCAAGACCAAGCACATAGCTGTCCGATTCCATTTCATAAAGGAGCATGTGGAAAGAGGAACGACCGAACTGTACTTTGTCAAGACGGACTACCAACTAGCCGACATCTTCACCAAAGCTCTTTCTCAAGACAGATTTGAATTCTTGGTTCGTCAACTTGGTATGCGTAGTTTCACTCCTGATGAACTTGAACGTCTTGCACATTCGCAGTAACCTTGTATATATCTATCAGAAAATCAACATACAAAAATATAAAACCTATAAAAACAAAATAAAAAATGAGAAAATCTTTCAAAATACCAAAAATATTCTTCTTCGACATGTCTCTCAGCATCGATAATATGGACGTACTTTGAAATGTTGTTCAATAACGACATAGGTACGTACATAAAGTTCGAATGAGAGTTCAAATGTATTCAAAACATGTGTTTTCTATTTTTCTTCTCATTATGGCTTATAGTCACATGTCAGACTATAACTCGGTCCCTAAATAAAGGAAAGTCTTTGACTTATCCTCAACAACGAGAAATTCGTTTTTTCTCGGTCATGAGCTTATATCAAAACATTCAAAGTTTTAAGCTCATGAACACAATTTTTCTCGGACTTTTGAGCATAATTTTTCAAAATATTTCAAAACAATGTTCTCATATACTCCCCTATTTAAATAGAATCTTTTTTCGAGGGGGAGTATAAAGATTTCATAAACATTTGTTCCAAAGTTTCATGACACATTATTCTCTCCATGTTTTATCACTAGTTTCACAAAAACTTCAATTTCATGCCATTTTTGAGGGGGAGAATAGTGATTGAAATGTGATCAAAATTGCTTCATTTTTGGATAAGATCTTTGATTTAAGTGTTTTTCTCTTCCTAATATGTGCAAAAACCTTCTTTTTATAATGCACATATGTAGGGGGAGCGTTTTTGGTGATTTAGAAAGGGTTTCTGGTTACGATATCTATACCTTCAACACAATTATTCACGACGATATTGGTGTCAAAAGGTGGTTAGGTTTTCGTCCTATGATCCAACCAGAACCGGAGGGATCTTTCCAGGGACAATCCATTAGAACTTAGAAGTCCTTAGGAAAGATGGAGTAGTTGAGTGTACGGGAATAATGCCGACTAATGACTTAAGCTAGCACTGGAACAATCACAACAAGGTGCTAGTTATGACGTCTTGGTAAGCATTGAAGGGGTTGAAGAATGAAAAAGAAATGTAAGGATAAAGAGTGTAAAGAAAGAAGCCCTCCATACAACTTAGGCAGAAACCGGATCAATACATCTACTATCAGAATCACGTTGATGATTTCTGGTATTGAAGACAAAGCATCATGGACCCAGTGATGCAATGCACAACCCCTCCCAGCCTACTCAAGCTTCTCTCAAAATAAGTTTGTTTTATTGTCACAGAGTTCAACTCATTTATATCGACTTTCTCACTCCGAGATAGTAGATATTGAATAGGTGGCAGTCTGCTCCAGCCTCCGATCACCAAATAAACGTGCACTTATATTGTCTAGAGCCAACGAGATTCACCAAAAAATCTCATTAGGACACTTATTCCTTATATCATTTGTTGTTCATCATTAGAACACAAGAGATAATTTACCGAGTCCTACGCTCTATCCTTGTGGTATTGCTAGAACATTCAGAGTGATACTCTCTAGTATTCACAGTGATGAATGGAAATTCTTCCAGTGTTAACATAAAACAGCAACTGCGGTAGGTCATATGTACAATTCAATTTGAATTAAACATATGCTAACTGGAAAGCAACATTGGTTTGATTCTTAATTGATTCAAACTAGTTCCAGGTCTCTACGCAATATCTTTATGATCTTGCCAGAACATTCAGAGTAATACTTTTCAGTATTTACAGTGACGAATGGAAATCCTTCCAGTGTCATCATTAAACAGCACTGTGGTAGGTAACTTGTGCAATTCTATATGAATCAAACTTGTCTCAACTGGAAAGCAACGATGGTTTGATTCTTAATTGATTCAAACTTGTTCCAGGAAATTGAATTGAAGACTTAATCAGCAGAATGGAACTGTATGATTCACTCCTTACTATGAATTATCTCTCGATAAATTCAAGTATTGAGAACGGCTACCACAGCCGGAAACCCTGTCAAGGAAGTTCTTTGAACTTACCTAATCACAGGTACAGTATTCTTACTGTATAACGGGAAACCGGAGGAATGCAATCGGTGGCGTAACTTCAAGAAGTCTTAATTCAAGACCACATGCTCATATAAATGGTGAAAGCTTAAGAACATCTAAAGACAAAGACTTCCGCTACTCTGATGATCAAGGGTGATTGTTAACAAGCTTTCAAGTCAACACAAAACATGAGTATGTGGAGAAAGACACAAGAACACAAGCTGGCAAAGTTACAAGATCAAGTCAAGGAAAAGATCAAAGATCCAAGATCACAAGTCATGAAAGGAATTATGAAGAAACTCTCAAGACATCGAGCTTCAAAGTCTACAACAACAAAGAAGTGAAGTCACATATTACATGACCACCCCTTAGGGGAGATTGTTAGAAGTAATTAAAGTGATGGTCATATAATATATCATTGCGAAGCTCGTAAAAAATGTTATTTAATAATGTCAAGAGTTTTTAGTTATTATTGTTTATGTAACGAGATTTAGTCCTGAACACACAAATGAGGAAGGCGTCCTAAACAATTCTTAATTAGTATAAAAGGCTTCCTAATCCTTATTTGTGTGTGTGCTTTCCATATTCATAGTTTTAGAGAGAGAAATGAGTGTTTGTTTTCTCTCACTAGGAAAACACCAACTTTGTATTTCTTTTCTTCTCTTCATCTTAATCTAATCTTTCTTTTTTAGTTTAATCATCATCATGTTATTTGTGTTTGATTAGTCGGGTGATTTAGTTCTACAGTGTCCCAAATAATTTATTCTTTTGGGGGGACTGAATAATCACCCTCAGTCTTCCTAGGGGCAACGATAAAAGGCGACCTTTACCTTCTAATACCTCACAACTAAAAGAGTCCCAAGGAGAAATCCTTTAGGGGGAGCTGTATAATCACACCCAGCTATCCTAGGGGCAGAGAAAGGCGGCCATACCCATATCATGTTTCACAACTAAAAGAGTCCCAAGGAGCAATCCTTCAGGGGGGGCTGGATAATCACACCCAGCTATCCTAGGGGCAGCGAATGGCGACCATTCACCTCATAGTATTCACAAATTGAAAGAGTCCCAAGGCGACAAAAGATTTATAGGATGCATAAGTTTTAATGCGAGGCACAACATTATATTTTTTTAATATAGATGGCGACAAAAGATGTTGACAGCCAAAGTTATTGATAAACTTTTTAACATAGATACGGCATTATATATTGTTGATTCTATAAGTCAATTTCTATTCATGGCAAAAAACTGTCCGCGAAGAACAAATATATTAAAGTTATAGAGTTACCGATTTTTGACAGCGATGTGTACTTTTCGGCAGTATGAGAACACGAACAATAGTTTATTCAGGTCCCACGGATGGCGCCAACGTCTTGATAGTAAGGTGTCTAACAAGGATACATGATCCATGGTCGTTGGGGTTGCATCCCACTTACACGACAAGTTGAATTATTAGGTTCACTCAATCCTCTTATTCCACCTGGGAACGATGTGTACATGTACGCCCGTAGGCTAATGATGCCCGAATGTATGGACTAGCATGGATGGACTTACCATGACCGCGGATGACAAATAAAATATATTATTTAATGAAAATATATGTAATATATCTTACCGATTTAAAAGATATATATAATATCTTTTATTAATTATATCAGAATATATCCTAAAGAACATCTTATAGTAATTTAGATGATATTTGCAATATCTTTTATTAATATAAACAATATATCCAAACATGCGGATTAATATGGAAGACACGACTTATGACCGTAGTTAAAAACTAAAAAATAAAAAATATTCTGTAACGTGCGGACAAGCCCGGCTGGAGATGCCATGACCGCGGATAATAAAGAAAAATAAAATATGCGCAAGCGTGCGGACCATCGCGAAAAGACGCGACATATGACCGCAGAGAAAAAATAAAATATTCCCGAACATACGGTGTACTACGGACGGACGAAGTCGAATGACCGTAAATACAAATTAGAAAAATAGTGAATATATTTTATCGAATATTTTCGGGTCCTATCCGTATATTATAGGAGCATTATTCGCCGACCATTTATTCACAACAAAATTTTGCGGTGACCAAAATTTTGCAAAAAAATCTACCAAGACTTTAAAATATTTTAAATCATATGGCAGATTTTATATAGCAATATCTTTTATTAAAATAAAAAATATCAATAATACTTTTGTAAAATTTAAAGAGCGTACATAATATTGCGAAAGGGCAAGATCGATTTTCGAATAGAAAACAAAATATTTTTGGACGATGAAGTATTACAAACAGATAAAGCTTGCAATCAGATATATCCAAAAGTATTGCAATATATTAAGTACTCCTTTGTCAATATGGATCACGAATATATTTATAATACACTGTAACTTTGCAAATATATGTTGATAAGAGATTTTCATGACATATTTATTGCTAGATCCATATAACGACAAGAGTTCAATGCCTCCCTTATATTCTAATGCAAGATTTATAGGATGCATAAGTTTTAATGCGAGGCACAACATTATATTTTTTTAATATAGATGGCGACAAAAGATGTTGACAGCCAAAGTTATTGATAAACTTTTTAACATAGATACGGCATTATATATTGTTGATTCTATAAGTCAATTTCTATTCATGGCAAAAAACTGTCCGCGAAGAACAAATATATTAAAGTTATAGAGTTACCGATTTTTGACAGCGATGTGTACTTTTCGGCAGTATGAGAACACGAACAATAGTTTATTCAGGTCCCACGGATGGCGCCAACTGTACGTCGACATGTCCCCCAGTCTAGTATGATATGGTCCATGATCATGTTATGCTAGACTCATTCGTGTATCATGCTCACTAAACAACCGCGTGCGACTTGCTGCTAGGACATCCTCGTGGGTCGTCCGTAACATACGGCTCCACTCGTAATGGGCTTCCTTTAGCAAAAAGATGATGGGCTGGGATTGCGAATAGTGAGCGTAGCCACTATACGCCATCATGTCCCCCCAGTCTAGTATGCGAGGTTGTCACCGAGGTTACTAGACTTTACACCATATCCGCTACCTGTAACCATATCCACGTCGAAAGAAATGGGAAAACATGTATACGTAAGACGGGTGGTAGTGCTCGAATGCTTGGTTTCCCGTGTTTGGACGGTAAGGACCCCGTAAGAAGAAAACGTGTTTCTATAGCCGGGGTAACACTGGCATTGGCAAGGTATCATTCTTATTCATCTCTAACGTGAGGACAATAAGAAGGTTTTGTGAAGGTGGAGGTGGAACCCGTACGCTGGATCGTGAACATTTGAAGGCGTACTTCCTATACCCACTAATGATGCAGCATAGCGCGAATATTTCATTCGTCTTAAGGCCAACAGAATTCGTACTTCTGTGGCAAAGTGATGCGGATATTACATCCGTCTTGCGGCCACGGCATTTGATAACCACTTCCAAAATTTGTCACGGTTTTTCCTGGATTAAACATAGTTGATCAGGCTCCATCTAATTAAGTATAAACGATATAAATTTTGGAAATTCACTCTTAGCCGGGCCAAGTAATTCATCACAGAAGGCGTACTTCCACAGTAAAGATATGAGCCAACAAAAGAAGTACTTTCGTTGCAAAAATAGCCAGTGGAAGGCGTACTTCCACGACAAAAGATAATGATGCGCCGTGGAAGAATACTTCCACGGCGAAAATAATGATGCGCCGTGGAAGAATACTTCCACGGCGAAAATAATGAGCACGTGGAAGAGATACTTCCACGGCGAAGATAAAAAGCACATGGAAGAATACTTCCACGGCAAAGATAACGAGCACGTGGAAGAGATACTTCCACGGCGAAAATAATGAGCACGTGGAAGAGATACTTCCATGGCGAAGATAATGAACACGTGGAAGAGATACTTCCACGGCGAAGATAATAAGCACGTGGAAGAGATACTTCCACGGCAAAAATAACAAGCACGTGGAAGAGATACTTCCACGGCGAAAATAATGAGCACGTGGAAGAGATACTTCCACGGCGAAGATAATGAGCACGTGGAAGAGATACTTCCACGGCGAACATAATGAGCACGTGGAAGAGATACTTCCACGGCGAACATAATAAGCACGTGGAAGAGATAATTCCACGCGAAAATAACAAGCACGTGGAAGAGATACTTCCACGGTGAAAATAATGAGCACGTGGAAGAGATACTTCCACGGCGAAGATAATGAGTACGTGGAAGAGATACTTCCACGACGAACATAGTAAGCACGTGGAAGAGATACTTCCACGGCGAAGATAATAAGCACGTGGAAGATATACTTCCACGGCGAAAATAACAAGCACGTGGAAGAGATACTTCCACGGCGAAAATAATGAGCACGTGGAAGAGATACTTCCACGGCGAACATAATGAGCACGTGGAAGAGATACTTCCACGGCGAACATAATAAGCACGTGGAAGAGATACTTCCACGCGAAAATAACAAGCACGTGGAAGAGATACTTCCACGGCGAAAATAATGAGCACGTGGAAGAGATACTTCCACGGCGAAGATAATGAGTACGTGGAAGAGATACTTCCACGGCGAACATAATAAGCACGTGGAAGAGATACTTCCACGGCGAAGATAATAAGCACGTGGAAGATATACTTCCACGGCGAAAATAACAAGCACGTGGAAGAGATACTTCCACGGCGAAAATAATGAGCACGTGGAAGAGATACTTCCACGACGAAGATAATGAGCACGTGGAAGAGATACTTCCACGGCGAACATAATAAGCACGTGGAAGAGATACTTCCACGGCGAAGATAACACGCATGTGGAAGAGATACTTCCACGGCGAAGATAATAATAAGGAGCACGTGGAAGAGATACTTCCACGGCGAAGAAGAATGAGCCCGTGGAAGAACACTTTCACGGCGAAAGATAATGAGTACGTGGAAGAGTACTTTCACGACGAATGATAAAGAGCACGTGGAAGAATACTTCCACGGCGCATGAATAAGCCAACGGAAGAGATACTTCCGTGGAAAAAGGACAAGCGCACGGAAGGAGGACATCCGCGGCGAAGGAAAAAGCCAATGGAAGAGATACTTCCATGGCGCATAAACAAGCGCGCGGAAGGAGCACTTCCGCGGCGAAGGAATAAGCCAATGGAAGAGATACTTCCATGGCAAAGAAATAAACCGGAAGAAGGAGGACTCCTGCGGCAAAGGAATATATCCAAAGATATTTACGTGTCATGCACGGAAATAGTGGTATTATTATACCCTGGTAGCCCCCCAAGTTTAATGGTGCTAAACTCGATTAGTAATATTAAACTTAATCAAGTATTCAAAAAATTACGGTCGCGTAGACCAACGCGAATGGACGTACCATAGCCGCGTACAAAAGATAGAGATTAGGTTCGAACGTGCAAACCAACGCGGATGGATCTTGCCATAACGTGCGGCGTACCGTTACTACCATAAGGACGGTCAAAGTTTTGACAAAATTTTGTTAGACGTGCACAGTGTGTCTTTTGCAAGTCCATCATGAGTCATGTGGTTTGCGTAACTTACTACAACGTCTTGATAGTAAGGTGTCTAACAAGGATACATGATCCATGGTCGTTGGGGTTGCATCCCACTTACACGACAAGTTGAATTATTAGGTTCACTCAATCCTCTTATTCCACCTGGGAACGATGTGTACATGTACGCCCGTAGGCTAATGATGCCCGAATGTATGGACTAGCATGGATGGACTTACCATGACCGCGGATGACAAATAAAATATATTATTTAATGAAAATATATGTAATATATCTTACCGATTTAAAAGATATATATAATATCTTTTATTAATTATATCAGAATATATCCTAAAGAACATCTTATAGTAATTTAGATGATATTTGCAATATCTTTTATTAATATAAACAATATATCCAAACATGCGGATTAATATGGAAGACACGACTTATGACCGTAGTTAAAAACTAAAAAATAAAAAATATTCTGTAACGTGCGGACAAGCCCGGCTGGAGATGCCATGACCGCGGATAATAAAGAAAAATAAAATATGCGCAAGCGTGCGGACCATCGCGAAAAGACGCGACATATGACCGCAAAGAAAAAATAAAATATTCCCGAACATACGGTGTACTACGGACGGACGAAGTCGAATGACCGTAAATACAAATTAGAAAAATAGTGAATATATTTTATCGAATATTTTCGGGTCCTATCCGTATATTATAGGAGCATTATTCGCCGACCATTTATTCACAACAAAATTTTGCGGTGACCAAAATTTTGCAAAAAAATCTACCAAGACTTTAAAATATTTTAAATCATATGGCAGATTTTATATAGCAATATCTTTTATTAAAATAAAAAATATCAATAATACTTTTGTAAAATTTAAAGAGCGTACATAATATTACGAAAGGGCAAGATCGATTTTCGAATAGAAAACAAAATATTTTTGGACGATGAAGTATTACAAACAGATAAAGCTTGCAATCAGATATATCCAAAAGTATTGCAATATATTAAGTACTCCTTTGTCAATATGGATCACGAATATATTTATAATACACTGTAACTTTGCAAATATATGTTGATAAGAGATTTTCATGACATATTTATTGCTAGATCCATATAACGACAAGAGTTCAATGCCTCCCTTATATTCTAATGCAAGATTTATAGGATGCATAAGTTTTAATGCGAGGCACAACATTATATTTTTTTAATATAGATGGCGACAAAAGATGTTGACAGCCAAAGTTATTGATAAACTTTTTAACATAGATACGGCATTATATATTGTTGATTCTATAAGTCAATTTCTATTCATGGCAAAAAACTGTCCGCGAAGAACAAATATATTAAAGTTATAGAGTTACCGATTTTTGACAGCGATGTGTACTTTTCGGCAGTATGAGAACACGAACAATAGTTTATTCAGGTCCCACGGATGGCGCCAACTTGTTGGAGCATAATTTGGCTAGGCCGGTCTGACGACTCTCCTGGGCCGTTCGTCGTCTTCCCGGGTCCTGAGTAATGCTGCAAACAAAGGTAAACCGGTTAGACGTGGACCCGAGGCCGGAGCCCCGGGGTCCACCTCCGACGGTCAAGTTAGTATCGGATGAATATGTTGTATAAGAGGTGTAGTTATGAGAGAGAACCTGATTATAATGAGACCCCTACCCCTGTTTATATAGGCTTAGGGTTTCTTGAAGGATAAGTTAGGTGTGTGTGGGCCGCGGGCCTGTTGGGCCGGGCCGAATACCGACTGTACGTCGACATAATCCTTAAGGGGGGCTGGATAGTCACACCCAGTTATCCTAGGGGCAGCGAATGGGGACCCTTCAACATATTTTTTTCACAATAAAAGAGTCCCAAGGAGAAATCCTTAGGGGAGGCTGGATAATCACACCCAGCTTTCCTAGGGGCAGCGAATGGCGATCTATAACTTCATTTTTAATTCACATTGGTTACTAACAAATGTCCTAACAGGCTCACAATATTCATGAAGAACAGCAGAACAATGAGGCTTACTCCATTGCTGATGATGATAAAGCAGAAGCCTCCATCATTGATCTAGATGCCATGTCAAACATTGACTCCATGCCTGAAGATGAAGTATTTATCATTGAAGATGATCTTACTATTTCAGACTATGCAGACATGGATGTTGATGATGACCAAGTCACATCTGAGTTGAAGCCCATTCCTTTTACACCAATGATTAATGTTCAGGAACTTGCTGCCAAGCAGCTATGGGACCAGCGGCCCAGTACACCAACCCCAGTCCCCTTCCCAACTTTTCCAAATGTCATGGAACTGGGGGCAAAGAAACACTTGGAATATTTGCAAAACCTCAAGCCTATCCCTGTTCCAAGAATGAAAGATGTTCAAGAACTGTCCGCTGAGGAACTATGGGTTAAGAGGGGAGACATCATCATCACAAATCCTAAAGTCACAAATGATGTTATCCTTTCCGAAATACAAACTCTCACCCATGCTGCTGAAGAACTCACTACAAACTTAGTGACTTCCCTAATTTCATCTGTGGAATACTCTCTGACTTCATTGCTTCCGCAACTACTAGTAAATGCCTTGAAAACTCAACTCACAGTGGTTATAAACCATAGTCTCCAGCAGTATATGCCATCAGTCCTCACAATAGCTGTCAAGGCAAATGTCGCTGCCATTGCCAAGGCGTCCGAACCTTCCAGACAACTTCTTCAGGAACTATTACAGGAAGAACTTAAGGAAATCTGTCTCTTCATACATCAAGAATTCGTTAAGTTCCATAGAGCAGGATCAGGCACAGCTACTGCTGGTGCTATGCCTAAGGGGGAGAATTCTTCTACCTCCACCTTTGAAGAAGAAGATGATGATGCTCCACCTAAGGGGGAGCAACCACTTAAACAAACAGAACCCACAGCAGAGATCCCCATACCAAAGACCATCAGATCTTTCAATCCTATCATTGAGGGGGCAAAGGACAAAGGGAAAGGCATTGCCACTGAGGTGCCAGAAACAACCCTGCACTCCCTCTAAGAAAAAGGAGGATCCACTGCCAGACACTCTGATCTCAATAAATTCAAAAGTGTAGATGAACCACCACTAACCCTAGAGTAGGCAAAGGCTCATATCATGGAACAAAAGCGGTTAGCTGACATTAGAGCTGCTGAACTTAAGAGCAAAGAGTCTCTGAACAAACTACTCTCACCAGCTGTAAAGGAAGCTCAGTTGAACAAGTTTAAAGAACTTGAAGCCAAGAGGAGCAACCTTCAAAAGGAATATGAGAGATTAGTGAACCAAAGAGCTGAGCCTGGACAAATCACCAAGTACACTTGCTACACTGATAAAGACAAGAAAGTAGTGATGACCTTATATAGAGATAATCAAATAACCAACTACAAAATCTTCAGTGACTTTAGACTCAGAGACCTGGGCCTCTCTGAATGGTTAGAAGTGTTGTCTCTTGCCCAAAAGAAGACTGGGCCTGGTGCTGCCCAAATGATGAAAAATATACAAGCTAAGCTTAATTGGGTAACATATACTACTAAGAAGTTGAAGCTACCGCTGCCTCCCCAACTATTACAACAAAAACAAACACAAGGACAAAGAAAAAGGAAAACCCCAATGGGGCCTCTAGTAGAGAAGTTGGTCACTGAAGATGTTGTGGTAGATGGAATGTACAGAAACCTTGTACTTCCAAAAGAGAATGCTAAGCCAGTGGGTGGTCAAGTCTACTCCGAACCAGAAATGAGAATGGTATTCATGAATGGGAACGGTGAATACGGCTTCCAGAGAAAAAATAAGTTACACTTGGCCTCAAACATACAACTTATCAGACTCAAACAAGGCATGCTCAGGAACTGCAAGGAAGCCAGTGACCTTGAATTCGAGATGAAGTTAATCATCAACTCCAGGGCTGATAAAGTCGAAGCTCAAAGAACTAATGACCAAGGCCTTGATCACTGAAGAACCTTTTGTTTTTTATTTTTACACCACTGAGTGTTCATGTAATAGGTTAGGTTCTTTATGATGAATAAAACTCTGAGGTATGTTTGTTAAAATTATGTGTAAGAAGAAGTTGTGTACTCACTTACAATAATTCTAGACTTAGTATAATTTGTAAACAAATAAGGGGAGATTGTTGGGCCAATGAAAGTTTTAACTATGGCCCAGTCTAGATTTGTTTAAATTAGACTAAGTGTTACTGGTCGCTGAGAGGACCAGCGACAGAGACCAGACCAGCGGAAGGCAAAGCCTCAGCTGGCACACCAGGAACGTTCAAGTCAAAGACAACATCAGAGAAGTCGAAGACTATCTGAAGTCATACTTACTAGCGATTATGAATAGCTGGGATGTAGAAGGAATGTTCTGGTGTTCAGGGATCTCTGAGTTGACAATACTCAGAGATCACTTAAGAACCCTAGAAGTCTTATACAAGAAAAGCTTGTCTGATCCTTTTATAGTTTAGGCGGGAGAATCTACAAAGTGTTTTGAGCAGGACAAAACAAGAGACTCAAGATAAAGCCTAGTACGACCTAGTGGGACAAAAGGTGAACAGTTGGCATAACTGTTCACCTAAAGTTGTTTAAAGGTATGTCTCGATTTAGACATGCATTTAATACGTTGTACTCTTCCACTCAGAAGATGACACGTATCAACTACTACAACTAAGGAAGCAACCTCTTACCACTATAAATAGGAGGGAGAAAGAAGAGTTACACAATCCTTGTGCTTGGATAAATTATCTAAGTTCTTTCTCCTATTGGAACCTCTGAGCCCTCAGCTGTCTACCAGCGACTCATAGGTTCTCTTGTAAACTTGATACTCGAATCAAGTTTACTCGTTCTAGGGTTCAATTCTTATTGTCATTCAACGGATGTATTCATAGCACTTCATAATACTTTGTTTATAATAGTTAATAAAGCATTACGCGTTTGAAAAGTATTTTGTTGTTTATTTGTATTTATATGAGTTATAGTTTCGACAATTGTTATATTTTGGGACTTTTATAGTCTTCCTTCCCAGTCATGTGCCTTGAGCACCAACTGTCCCAATATCCTTTATCATTGACCTGCTTTGGAATGCCATGCACATAAAGAAAACAAATTCGTTTTCTTTAGGAATCCAAGCCTTTGTAGACTTGGATTCATGTGGTTGTTTAACGAGAACTGACTTATTCCTTGTATCAACCCCCTATTCATCCCTTTGTGCCCTAAACACCAAATATACCCCAATAGGTTTAGTGATGACCTTTGTAAGAAAATTAAATATGTTGCAGGTCATAGAAATTCCATCTGAATTAGGGTTTTTGTCTTGTTTAGGTCTCCATGTCACACTGGATAAAGCCTTAGACCCTTGCCCCTTAGGTTTTATCTAACACCCCCAATTTACATTGCGCAGCGGAAATACACAATTGGGTGCTAGACACAAGCATCATCACACAAGGTATATTGAACGACTCAAAAGTGAGACGTTTACACATAATTATAAACAAGAATTTCATAAAAGGTCTAAAACATAAATTTCATCCCAAATTGTACTGACACGATACCAGAGTAAAGCATTTAGTCCCCATGGATCTCGACCAACAACCAACAAGTTTAGTACAGTACATCAGCATAATGTAAATTGTTCAACAGTAAAGGGTAGAAACAGATTTTAGACCAACATTCTTCCAAAAGCCAAGCCACAACCTCCACAGCAAAGCTCCATGCTCCATCACTTCCTATTACCTGAAACACATGCTAAAACGAGTCAACAGTAATGTTGAGCGAGTCTATAGGTTTATCAAATCACATTTGAACACAAGAAAAAAATTAATCATAATCATTTATAGAATTGTCGTACACACAATCTATATTCAAGGCAATAATAATAATAGTAATATACATTGTATTGAAGCTCATGACACCTACCCCTTAACCAAATAGTCACCCACGCAAAATGCCGGCATGACTAGAATAAAACCATTTCCCCTCTAGGGGATCAGTTGCTAGAATACCACAATCTTATTCACGTAAAATTATCCTTCCCAGCGGGTTACTCAACGTAATGCCCTGGTCTCAGATAGTGTAGTCAACCCAATAGTACTATCATTAGAATAAGCGGCTATTCCCGAATCACAACATCAAGTCAGAAGATAGTTAACGGCTCATGAATTTAGGGTCTTTAGCAACAAGTTACTCAATATAATGAATTCAACTTTAGGCAACATTCGGGTCTAACAATTACTCATGACTTGTGTTCATTTATTTTCAAATAGCATGTATCCCCCTCGCGGGTATAAAACATTTAGTAGCTAGCATAAAAAGCGAGGCTACAGACTAACCTTAGTATAAGAGATCTAGCGAGATGATCGTCGATGATAATGGATGCCTTTCAAACACGAGAACCGCTACCTATCAAATAAGGTGCGTTCATTAACAATGACTCGAGAAATAAATCATACATAACAACATCAAACTCAAACTCATAAAGTCACAATAAACTCGAGAGAAAACGATATAAATAACTTCATTATACTTTACTACACATTTACTTTACCATTTTACACTTTTAATAAAGTTCGCCGGTACATACTACATGTACTAGCTTATTTACCCCTTTTAAACTTATCAACCGTTTATGAAACGACTCGATAAACTAACTTACTATATATAGAAAGTCCTCCTACAAGTTTATCAAATGAAATTACTTTTAAAGTCCTTTACCCGACTCATTTTCAAACTACAAAATCCGGACAGATTTACGTTAATTTTTCATACAACCGTTTTAACTTATTTAAACGACTTCGTTTACAAAACCGACACTCGGGTTTTAAAGTAAACTCAACCTCTAAGGTAAACACCTCATTATCAGTAGCTTACATATTTCAAAACTTCCATTTAGAGTCCCCGAGATTCGATCCAAATATCGACAACAACTATATGTAGTGTCGATACTCGTCTCCCGGTACACGATCAATCAAAACATCATAACTTCGCGCTCGTTTGGAGCTAGAAGCTCTACCTTATATCATATAGAAGCTAATAAAATTATCTATGTAAAACCCGTAAAAATAAGGTCATAAATTAATTATATTTTTCAATTATTTTGAAGTATTTTATAACGTTAAATACTATTATGCTTAACGGTTTAAGTTGAAACCAATATTAAATATTATATTATATTTTAATATTTTGACGAGTAACGAGGACTACTAGTAATCGCGATACCGACAGATGCCTAAAAATTTTATATCTTATTATCGATAGTTTCGATATTTAATACTTTCGACGATATCGTTTCAATTACGTATCGAGTCGTTATGTTATTATTTTTCGTGTGCGTTTAAACTTTTAAAAAGTACAATCTAACATTTTCAGGTAGTGAAATATTTTCTCGTATAATATTTTGAAACTTATTTTTGTGTTGGTTGACGAACTCACAATTTACGGATTTAAGTTTGGGCTTACGTGCATAATTTGGCGTCCCTTACGACAAAATCGGAAACCTTAGGATTACGTATTTACGTTTTGGAACTCCGTTTTTTGATGACACAAATTTTATTGGATTCGTTTTGTGTCGTTGATTCATAATTTATAAAAACGTTTTTCGTAAAACGACCCGAGGGCACGCAAATCGAGAAAACTAGAATCGAGGAATACCCGTAAATTAGTGAGGTGGGACAAAATACATTATCCCATCCCACTAGCTAGCTTGGATGGCACCAACATGACACCACAACCATATGTGGCATCATGTTAGCTACAAACTTACAAGTGTAAGTAAGCTTACTCTTTAAGCTTACAACTTTCCCACTAACTCAAAACCACTAGCAACTAACTCATTTCCATTTACTTACATGCAAACCAACCTCAAAACTCTCTCAACACCACCACCTTGCCATCCACTTTGATGAACAAACACCCCTTTTGATCTTTTCTAGCCATGAAATACATGTTTACTAGCTCTATCATGGAGTTATCTTGAAGCCTTGATCCTTTGGTGGCCATATTAACAACATTGGAGGTGATTTGCTTGTGTCCTAGGGCTGATTTTCCAACTTATGTTCTTGGTGTTTGATGATCTTGGAGTTAGTTGTGGTGTTCATCAAGTTCTTGTCTTCCAAAAACAAGAAATACACTTGGTTGGTAAAGAAGATCATCCTCTCCATTTTCTCTTGTTATTTTTCTAAAGAAAAAATGTATTTTCTTTCATTTTGTATATGTATATGATGTATATATGATAATAAAAATGTTGTGTGGGGATCAAGTGTTGATAGATATGCTTAAAAAGGTTAATAACTATAAGAAATGAGGCTAAAATCTTGATTATTTAGTTGGCTGTATAAAAACAGTATATAACTACTACTTGAACTGATAAAATTGCATGGTATGATCCATTTACAGTAAGTACAAGATGTTATACACATGTGAGAGTTGGCCATGCAATGGAATCAATATAATGAGTGAGATATGATCAAAACAAGTTGGGTGTTCTAATCTGAATAAGCAGTTTTGTAGGGACTGTTAAGGCTAGATAAACTTAAAATGAGCAGTAGCTATATCTGAGTTAAATGTAGAACATAATATGAAGATCATGCCACCCAAAAATGAGCTTCTAATTCATTGTAGAACTCTATATATGATAAAAATGGTGAACATGAAAATAAAAATCAGATTTTGAGAATTAATGTTTATTATTATTATATAAGCACTCAAATTTTATTGTATAAAATGTAAAATAAAAACCCACTAACTTAGGAAACTTATTTAAATAAATATGTAAAAGGTTAATTAAATGGATAAATTATATAAATGGTAGTGGAATAATACTTATAAGTAATAAAAACTATAAACTTGATTTTTACGACTTTTTCGGTTATTACCGTAAAATTAACGTTTTTCGCCAAATAAAACTTAGACGATCAAACCCGTCTAATGTAAAGTTTTTAAAAGTCATATACTGATATATAAGTAACTAATACAAGTAAAAACTGATAAAACCCGAACTATAGGACATACGGACATTAACAAGCTAACTAAGCATATTGGACTAATAATTGGAATAAATAAGTTAAACACTTATAAAAAGAACTTATTGGGCTTAACCCATTTGGGCCCAACATGGAAAGTATAGATACTGATAATATAGGTATAAAATGGATTAAAACAAGTTAAAGAACTTATACTAAGCTTATTGGACTTAAAATAGGTAAGTAGGTAAAACTAGTAAACTAGTAAAAAGTTACCAAAACGTAAACACTAAAATGAGTAAACAAGGATATATAAACCCACTTGATCATCATCATATGTACAAAATCATCATATGTATATTGTTATTTTGATAAAAGTCATTGGACAAGAGTCTAAGACCGATTATTATTTATATAGGTTTCCGTGACCGAAGCACGCCCGTAGCCGATAATCCGCCTTTCATTATCAACGTGAGTCTATAGCCTCGCTTTATACTAGTTATTAAATGATTTTAAACCCGCGAGGGGGAATACATGTTTTTATAAACTTAGAACACAAGATTTTTATGGTATGCTTTGTCCCTCTATTAATGGACCCGTGGTTGCCTTTAAATTGCATTAAGTGATTGCCTTTGTTAAAACCTCAATTATGGACCGTTAATTAACCTATGATGGGTTAACCGCTAGTACAATTAATAGATGTATGGGGGAAGCCGCCCCGGTTCAGTTTTTGTGGACTTGTCATGGAAGCTTAGGCCCGACCTCCACACTGTTTGAACATATTGTATTGAGAAGTCAGGTATACGGCAATGTACCAATAATCTGGAGGTAACGACAATTAATAAATCTCTCGTCTTATTAGACTGATATGGGAGTGTCTAAGGGCTCGGTTCCATGAGCTTATTGCAATTTATGCTATATACAATTATCATTGTTGATGCAAATTATTATTTGATGCTTATAAGCATGCCACAAACTTATAATCTTTGCTTGTGTTCAAATTAATTTCATAAACCTATAGATTCACTCGGCATTTTTGCTGATTGTTGTACTCACATGTATTTCAGGTAATCAAGAAATGGAAGCTTGGAGG
Source organism: Glebionis coronaria (assembly GCA_025667525.1). Lineage (NCBI taxonomy): Eukaryota > Viridiplantae > Streptophyta > Magnoliopsida > Asterales > Asteraceae > Glebionis > Glebionis coronaria. The sequence goes on along the minus strand of CM046882.1, from coordinate 165,465,362 downwards.
TCACGGGGAATGAAGTTGTGCACTGCTTTTGTTGTTCAAACTCTTTGATTTATTTATCGTTCCATTTTTAAAACAAACCAATATGTTGTTTTAACTTATCTTTTGGTAACGATTACTTGGGACTACGCTACTCTGACAAATGTTTTGGGAACGATAAATCTAAAACGTCTCTTTTCGAGTCGTTCTTTATAAATTATGTGTTGTTGTATCATTGTTTAGCACCCAAAGATGTATTCCGCTGCGTGTAAATTTGGGGGTGTTAAAGATTGGTATCAGAGCCATGAGTTATAGAGAACTAGGTCTTTTTCTAAAAACCTAAACTATAACTGTCGGTTTTATTTTTCAAAGAGTCGGTGCACATGATTTCGCGTGACTTCAGGTTCAAGCGACTTCTGGGATTACAACTTTAGTATACATTATTATGTATGCCTTATTGCTAAGTATTTCTAAATAAATACTATAATCCTTTATCGATATATATATTGATATCGTTAAACTTTTGGATAAGAGTTATCATTTATTAATGATTTACTTAAATAAATTTTTGGAATTTTTCCTGTAATTATTTTGAAGGATTCTCTACATTTATTTAAATTATTGGAAATTCTCCTATTTCATTTTGTTATGACCTTACATACCTTCATCTGCGCGCGTTACTTTTATTGCTTAACCCTTTGGGATATCTATATAGATATCCAAATCGTCTTCCGGCTATTTGTGCTTGGACGTCTTTTAACGTAATTTCTAGACCATTGTGTAGCTCAATGTGTCCTTGGAATAGACTAACCGCTATTTATTGACATTTATATGTATCGACTACGAAGTATATTGTTCACTTATATCTCGGTAACATCATCGTCATTTTATAAATCATCGTCTAGATTATGGCGCTAGAATTGGAATACGATTTTACTTATATAAAATTGTATCAATTGTTTTTCATTAACCTTCTCGCTCCCGGAGTGTAGCATGTTAATGTTCCATTCTTTTCTTGTTATGTTTTGTGTTTTTGACAATCGTGGCACCAAGGAGATTTGCCTACATTGCATTTTGAAATCTAAATTACGAACGTCTTTCACCGTCTTGCTTCCTAAATTTCGTGTTGAATACCTTGAAGCATTTACAGTCATTCATCATGCTATATTTTATTTGATGCTCATTACGAGATTTATTTTTCGTTGTTATAAAATCCACAAGACATGTGTGTATATATGTATATATTTTGAGCCGTTAAGAAGTGTCGAAAAATACACTTTATGCAGAAACTGTAGGGGCAGTATAAACAGGTCAAAACTTAAAAGTAAAACCTGCGTTTTTTTTAAATAAAATAGTCAAACCTGCACATAACTTGCAGGGTATTTTTGTCGTTTTACATTGGTTTTCAGGTCTCGGGTCAATTAATCGGCTCATATTTAAAAGTTAAATCTGATAGAAAATTCAGAACTTGAGTTTTAAATGTTTCTAAGCTGTTTTGATTTCATTTGAGATCGTAAAATTTTAACAAATATTATCTTACAACTAACGAATACTAGTTGCATGTGAAAATATTTAAAAATAGAAACAGTACAGGATTAGCAATTACCGGATTAATGGTGTAATTTAAAAATGAATAATATATTTTCTTAAAAGCATGTTGTGTCGAGTATCTTACATAGAATACACATTTGGATTGTTTTATTCTTTTTATATATATGACTCAATTGTCATTCGATGTTATTTTATTTTCGTTTTCTTCTAACCATCCACTGACTTGGGTTGAGTTTTGAAGTTTTGTCTTCATATTCTTCGTCGATATTTTATCGCGTGTCTCATGGCGTTTTCGTCTAAATCTTAAAACCTTTTGAAACATTAACAACTTGTAACCATTTCATTGATTGTTTTATGAGCTACTATTTGCCACTTTTGCAAAACTTTGACTACTTTATACGTTGTCATAATGTCATATTATAAATAAATCTGATATTGTTTTACGATTATTTTCACCAATTATTTTTACTTTGGTCTTATAAAATACTTTCCGTAAGATTAAAAGTTGCTTATTAAGTATCTCACAAATTACTTGTATCCTTTAAATTTATAAACTATTTTTAAATTCCATTTTACAAATGGCATGGTTTATATATAAACATAAGAAACGTAATACTTTTCGACGAAACTGAGCACTGCATTGCTATTCCTAAATTATACATGGCCTGATCACCTATGTCTAATTTAGAAGGAGCCATGCTTGGCTGTATAGTAGTCACCTTAAAAATCTTGATAATAATCAACTTTTTACTTGTATTTATAATAAAGATAAATAAAATGAAATAAAATGAAATGTAGTTTTTGTTAGAAATACGTTTTTAACGTATATTAGAAGTATCGGTCACTCCACAATATTATTTATGTTGTAATAGCTCGTAGTTAATGTTGCTTATTAAGTTAAGTAAGAAACCGACCCATGGGCTTGTCATGGGTCGGCCCAAGCCTAAATAGTGGCCTTGGATATAAATACCCCTTTCCACTATGGAAAGGGGTTGGTTGTTGACATTCCACTTATTCATTTTAATGAAAAACACATAGTTTCTCTCTCACTTTCTCTCACTAGTTTCTCTCTCTAGGAATCTTCAACCCACTTCATAGATTCATAGTTTATCAATATTCTACATTTGGTATCAAGAGCTATGGGGTGATTTAAGGTAATGATTTGTGTTGTTATTTAGTTTTTGATTGTATTAGTGTTCTTTAAGAAGATCCATCTTGATTCTTGGAGTTTTTGATGATTTTGTGATTGGGATTAGTAGATAAGTATTAGTTTTTACTTATTATTGTAGAAATCACAAAACTTTTTGGGTTATTTGGTAAAAATCTGGGTTTATTTCATCATTTATTTGATCGACTGGTACTCGAACAAAGTTTCTGTTTTCCAGTAAAAGTTCCGAACCCAAAAGTTCCGGATTAAAAAGTTCCGGATCAACCAAAGTTCCGGATAAAAAAGTTCCGAACCAAAAGTTCCGGATCAAGGAAAGTTCCGGATCAAAAAGTTCCGAACCAAAAGTTCCGGATCAAGGAAAGTTCCGGATCAAAAAGTTCCGAACCAAAAGTTCCGGATCAAGGAAAGTTCCGGATCAAGGAAAGTTCCGGATCAAGACAAAGTTCCAAATCAAAAAGTTCCGAACCAAAAGTTCCGGATCAAGGAAAGTTCCGGATCAAATCTTCCGAACCAAGAGTTCCGGATCAAGGAGTTCCGAGCCAAAATCTTCCGAATCAACACTTCCGAATCAACAAAAGTTCCGGATCAAGGGATATTTTACTTGTTTTTTCGACGATTTTTTAGAGGATTTAATCTTGGTTTCTTACAACAAAAACTCAACACAACTCACAAACTTTACTTCACTGCTCGATCAACCGATAATCTTTGTCTCTTTGAAGTGAACAAAATGAATCCGAATTCATTAATGCCTTAGATGACATCACTTACGGACATTTCCGTAATTACGGGAACGGATAATCGCCCTCCAATGCTCATTAAAGAAGTCTTTGAAGCATGGCAAGGTCGTATGATGTCATACATTAAGGGAAAACCGACATATGGGAGGCTTATGGTTAAGTCAATTCTTAATGGTCCACTTGATTATGGTACCATCGTGGTTAACAATGTGACTCGACCACGAGAATTTGAAGAACTTACACCAGCTCAACAACTCGTTGCCGATACAGACGAAAAGGCTCTTCAAACCATTCTCCAAGCTCTTCCACATGATATCTATCGAATGGTCAGTCAATATACGGTTGCAAAGGATTTATGGGAACGGCTAAAGGTGTTGCTACAAGGTACGTCTCTTACCAAACAGGAAAGGGAATGTCAGTTATATGATCTGTTTGATAGATTCACGTACAGCCCAGGGGAAACGCTTCACGACTACTACTTCAGATTCACTACTCTCATGAATGATCTGAATGTATACAATCTCGTGATTGCTCCATTCCAGGTTAACACCAAGTTCTTGAATACTTTACCTCAAGCTGAATGGGGTGAGTATATTACCGATGTTAAGTTAACCAGGGATTTGCATAAGTGCAATTTGGATCAACTCTATGCTTTTCTTCAACAGCATGAGAAACATGTGATCATGCACCGTTCGCCTCGAGGTATGTACCCTGATTCTTTAGCTTTGATGGCGAATCAACCAAGCTTGTCGTACAACAACACTCCTTATATCATGGGACACCAAGCCTATCATCCATCACCGTATCTGACTCCAAGCTTCCCCCAATATTCGATTCTACCGCAACCACCCACCTCACATCAGCAAGAATATCGGTTTAATGCACCTTCATCACAATATGCTTCACAACCTCACCCAGCAAACATTGCACCTTATGCTCAGTCATCATATTCTTCTTATCAAGAAAATGCAGCATATCCATCAAGCTACTCTGATCACATGAGTGTTCTTTCTAGTGCTTATGCAGCTCAACAAGACCAAGCACTGTATTGTGACAATGATGAAGTCCCCATTCCTGAATTTAAACAAGGAACTGACCCAGTTGAAGTGTTAGCCACTATGTCTGCTTATCTCACAAGGACTTTAAGCAAACGAGGATTTAGAGGACCAGCTCCTACTAACAATCAGCTGAGGAATTCATCCAATTCTCGCCAACAAGCTACTATTGAGAATGGCAGGGTAATGGTTCAACCTGTTCAACCTTATCAGGGGAGACCTACTACATCAACCACCAATGCACGCACGGTCAATCCTGCTCCAATGGTCAACACTCCTCCACGGGCTAATTCCACAGGCAAGTTGAGAATGATTACATGCTACAACTGTAAGGAAGAAGGTCACATGTCCAGGGATTGCAAAAAACCCAAGAGGAGAAGGGATGGTCAATGGTTTGCAGAGAAGATTTATCTGGTAAACGCTCAGGCACAAGGAAAGGAACTTGATGAAGAGGAGCTTGCATTTCTTACTGATCCAGGGATTGCTGAACAAGACGTTGTCACCACACAGAATGCAGCATACCAAGCAGATGATCTTGATGCGTATGATTCAGACTGTGATGAACTTCAATCTGCACAGGCAGCTCTTATGGCAACTATCTCCAGCTTAGGGCCAGAAAAAAGATCTGAGGTACTTATTAATACCACTGATAATACCACTGATACTAGTATTCAACCACATCAAGTTGTGCAAGAGAGTGCTGATTCGAATGAGTCTTCGGTGGTGAGTCTTTCAAATGAGGAGACAATCAATGATTGTAATATCAATGTGAGTCCCCAGACTTTGAGTGAATCATAACCGGGAGCCATTTCGCATACGCATACTCCTGCTCAACAAGATTTGGTCATGGTTCCTGCTACATTACTTAGCCAAATGAATGCTGCACTCTTAGAAACCCTAGCTAAGAATAAGAATTTGTCTGATGAGCTTGCCTTGTGCAACGAGAAAGTTCAAACTTTGGAATTAGTTCCTTCGTCTAGTGTTCTAACAAATCCCGAATATGATCATTTTCGAAACAAACAAATGGGTCATTTGCAAGAAATTGAAACCTTAAGAGCAGATCTTTCTAACGAACTTAAAGAAAAAGAGTTAGTGGTCACTAATTTTCAAAAACTTCAAACGGATTTTGAATTACTCGAGTCTAAGAAGAATGAAATGGAAATTAATGCGGCTAATAAGATTAGAAGTCTAGATTATTTGCTTTTAAGACAATACGCTGCCTCTCAACTAGTGCACTTATTTGATGCTTCGTTTAGAGAATTTAACTTATCACGTCAAAAAGGCCTTCCCCCTAACCCACGGTATGCAAAACAAGCTTTTATCCATAGTCCAAGACTTTATAATGCAACCCAATTAGGATTGGTCTTAGACCCGATTGTTATTTTCGATGATCGCACAAGTAAGGATCTAGTTGATGAGAATCGGTCATACAACTTTGTAAACTATCCCGATTGTGATTATTTTAAAATGAATCAGGAGCTTGCAAAAACGGATTTTAGAATTCGCTTCCATATGGATAAAGATCTCATCACAGCACCAACCTACATGTTAAATGAAGAAAACCCTAGTACACTTCCTACACTTGTCAAAATGGAAGGCCCTGAGGAAATTCCAAAGGATCTTCCACCTGTTAGCACTGTATGGTTAAACTTGCAAGAGATTAATCAATACTTTACTAATTTTGACAAGGTCATTTTGGAATGTACGACTTCAAATGGCCTAAACGCCGGAGAATGGGCTTTCGAACACATGAACGAGGTGTTTAAGAATGAGATCAATCCGTTTGTCGAAAGTCTAAAAGGAAGTTTTGCATCTCTTAAGGAAAATCTTGAGTTTGAAATTGGAGAAGTTCAAAAAGTGTTTTATGAAATGGACACCGCTTACGAACTACAATTAATTGAAAAGGAAAATATTTTATCCGAATATGACCGATTCTTGTCCCAAGTAATTTCGTGTGATGTGCTTACTATTGTGAATGTTAATTATTCGAATGAGCTTACATCCGCTATGATTAAATGTGATGCTGTGAATATATGTGACGATGTTTGTGATCTCTCTGTAAATGTTGCTGATACTGTAAATGAGGTAGATAATCATTCTTGTCACGAATCTAACGCTGAATTTTTAAAGCTACAAGATTCTTACAATTTACTTTCAAAACGCTTTAATCAACTTGAACAACATTGTATATCTTTAGAATTAAAACAACAAACTCAAAATGAGGATCTTTTGATAACAAATGGTTGTGAAAACAGTGTTGAGACGAGTGACAAGATGATTGCAATAGTTAAGGCATTAGAGGAAGAGATTATGAGATTAAAGAGAGATGTCTCATCAAATGAAACACTAAAATTGGAACTAGAGGTCGCAGAGTCTAAAAACCAGGACTTAGAAATTAGACTTTCGTCTATTCTAGGGGAGATGGATCGGGCAAGACAGGGACTATCCACTCTTTATGGTTCAATAGAAGAACGCTTAGCTTTTAATGCAGCACAGCAACAATCTTATGTTGAACAACTGAACCAAAAGTGTGAGGAAATCTCTGACTTAAACATCCAGCTCATTGACAAAAACATGGTTTTGGCCGAGTTAAAGGAGACACTTCTTCTCACCCGACACGAAGCTGTTAATAACTTAGCTACCAACTCTGCACCGTCCTCTAGTGCTCCAACAACCAAGTCAGTAGTGCTTTATAAGAACCCACTCCATAAGAAAAACCCGGTTACCTACGATGATTATATGAGGAACGCAATTAAGCATGTAGATCTTGTTAGGGATATTTTAGACGATCTTTATGCCTTAGATCCCTCAAGTAGCTACTATTATTCAGCTCATGAATATATTAAGCGAGTTCAATATTGCTTAGCATATTTGCAATACATAGGTAAACCAGGTTCTGCACTACTCACTAATCGACCCATTGCTGTAACACCATTCAATAAGACTCCAGGAGCAAAACCGTCATTGGCACCATCAACTAAGGCACCTTTAAAATCTGTTACTAATGTTACCACTTTGACTTCTACAGGATTAAAAGAGTCTACTAAGGCTAAAGGATCGCCACTCAAGAAAGATAAGATCAAGCCCTCCACTAGTAGTACCAACAAGAAGAAAGTAGAAGCTCACCATAGGACTGTTATTTCAGATTTAAATAAAAAGAATCATGTTGCTAAGGCTAAAAGCTCTGCGCCTGTGCAGAAGCCCAAACCATTCGTGAATTCTAATTTGAATTGTTGGAATTGTAATGAGTTCATGTTTTCCCAACGTCATGATTTGTGTCTTATTGATCATGTGAATGAAATGAATGCCATTAGGAAATAATCTTGAATGGAAGCCCACTGGGAGAACTCGTACCCAAGTTGGATGGCAATGGCGTCCCACTGGTAGGACCTTTACATTAGATGGAAAAATGTGCCCTTTAACTAGGAATGCATCCATTGAGGTTAGGTCTCAGCGTCCTTTAGTTAGGCACACTAGCACTAAAGTATGGAAACCGTGCCCTTTAGTTAGGTCAGCCCCCACTATAGTGCCTATCAGTGTAGAAATACCTCAGGATTTAAGCCAACTTGACTATACACCACCAACTAGGAAGAAGGCTAGGAAATCTAAGAAACCTAAAGTTAGCAAATCTAAGATTATTAAATATGTACCTGCTAATAACAAGGAACATTCAGATTCCGATACCTCTACATTGTCCTCGTCTGGTGATATTTTCAGGTGGTCCAAATCATCATCTGGTATTTGGACTCCGGTTGTTCAAAGCATATGACCGGAGATCGCTCGATGCTCCGAAATTTCGTCAGCAAGTTTCTTGGAACGGTTAAATTCGGTAATGATCATATGGCAAAGATAATGAGGTATGGTGAATATCAGATTGGAAACGTTACGATTTCAAGGTATACTATGTAGAAGGTCTTGGTCATAATTTATTTTCAGTAGGACAGTTTTGTGATTCCAACCTAGAGGTTGCTTTTCGACAACATACTTGTTTCATCCGCAACTTGGAAGGAAAAGACTTGTTGAAGGGATCTCGTGGTGCAAATCTTTATACTTTGTCCTTACAAGACATGATGGCCGCCTCTCCAGTATGTCTTCTCTCTAAAGCATCTAAGACCAAGTCATGGTTATGGCATCGCAGATTATCTCATCTCAACTTTGATGCTATTAATCATCTTGCTAAAAACGAATTACTTCGTGGTCTTCCAAAGCTCAAATTTCACAAGGACCATTTATGTTCCGTGTGTTCAAGGGGGAAAAGTACCAAGAAATCATACAAGCCCAAAGTTGAAGACACCAATCAAGAAAAACTTCATCTTTTGCATATGGATCTTTGTGGGCCAATGAGAACTGAAAGTGTGAGCGGTAAGAAATTCATTCTTATTATTGTGGATGATTTCTCCAGGTTTACATGGGTTAGATTTCTACGTACAAAGGATGAAGCACCGAAGGCTATCATCACTTTTCTGAAATTCATTCAGGTACGTTTAAATACTACTGTCCGCCGTATTCGTACAGATAATGGAACAGAGTTCGTCAACCAGACTCTTCGTGCTTACTATGAAGATGTTGGTATCTCACATGAAACATCCGCTGCACGCACTCCACAACAAAACGGTGTCGTTGAAAGACGGAATCGTACGCATATGGAAGCTGCTAGGACTATGCTGATTTATGTGAACGCTCCATTGTTCTTGTGGGCAGAAGCTATATCTACTGCATATTTCACCCAAAACCGTTCTATCATTCAGAAACGCCATGAAAAAACACCTTACGAGCTTCTACATGATCGTAAACCCGATGTATTGTGACAACAAGAGCGCCATTGCCCTTTGCTGCAACTATGTTCAACACTCCCGGGCCAAGCACATAGACATTCGCTACCATTTCATTAAAGAGCAGGTGGAGAACGGAGTGATCGAGCTGTATTTTGTCACCATTGAGTATCAGCTGGCAGATATGTTCACCAAAGCCTGAGATCGAGGACGAATCGAGTTTTTGATCGACAAGCTTGGCATGAAATCATTCTCTCCAGCGACTCTCAAAGAATTGGCAGAAGAATCAGCTGAATAGTGGTGGTAAACTATTCTGGCGTATCCTTTGTTCGTGATCATGTATATTATCGTATATATTTAAACCACAAAAAGAAGAATACAAAAATATAAAACCAAGAAAAACCATAAAAAATATAAAACCTAGAAAGACCATAAAAATTATAAAATCAAGAAAATCCAAAAATATTTTTCGTTTTTTTTAAATCGGGCATGTATTTTAGTACGGTAATATTTACGGCTTTAGAAATGTCGATCAATATTGACACGGCGCCATAAATAGAGTCCGTATAAAAGTTGTACATTTTTAAAACATGCCCATTATGGCTTGTAGTTATTTCTGACTGCAACCCGGTTTTCGCATTAAAGTCACGTATTTCTTTGGAAAACGTTGGCTCACAACGGGAATTAATTTTCTCGGGCATGATTTACCAGCCAAATCATGCAAATGGATCAAGTTTACTTTAAAACTTGGTCTAACACGAGTTAGTGTACGTCTCAGTGCATTAATTTGTCAAAATAAGAGAAATCTTATTGCCACCACGAATCAATCTTTTCAAGACATTAATTGGAAATGTTTTCATCAATATTTGACTCTTTAAACAATGACTACAACTCTTTAAATAGAAAACGGGTCATCGTTTAAGGGGGAGAAAATATTAAATCATCTTCGTCATCAAAACAATTTTCAAAAGTGTTTGTGGAAATTTAATTGGCTAAATGGTTTATGAGTGGTCTTGCTTTAGAATACGGCTTGTGCTCGCTCAATGAGATAGGACTGGCTTTAGATCTTGTAGATTTGCTAATAGGATGCGATGCTTAAGTTGTGTGAGGGTTAGAATTATTATTACAATGAGATAGACTAACGAGTGTTAAGTACCTTAACGTGTGTTAGCCTAAAAAGAGTTATAAACCAAAAAGGAAAAGAAAAGAAAAGTATAGGGATTTAAAATGACTAAGGGAGAAAGTTGTAAAATTTTGACCTAAGTCAAACCAAACCCCCCCCCCCCCCCCCCCCCCGTCTTTCATATTCACTGTTTCTGCTTTATCTTTTCCCTCCGCCATTAACACACACATATACACACTCAAGCTTTCAAAAAAACATGGTTTTATCATTCAATCCATTTCAATCCGTCTCAATCATCTCTAAGGTACATACCCAAGTGTTATCTTGTCTAAATTCGTTACTAATCAACTTAATTAACCCATTTTAACCAGATTTAATCCAATTAGGGTTTGTGTTTAATTAACGGTTAATTGATTAGGGGTTTTTGCTGGGTTTTGGATCGGATTAGGATTAGATCACTATGGTTGCCTTAGAATGCATTAAAACTCACAAACGCGACTAGATTAATCATTAATAGGGTGCGTTAAGTACTTACCGGATGAACAAGGATTATGAACTTCCGAATGAGGAAGTTCCGGATGAACTTCCGAATGAAGGATGTTCCGAATGAACTTTCGAATGAAAGAAGTTCCGAATGAACTTCCGAATGAAGAAGTTCCGAGTGAACTTCCGAATGAAGAAGTTCCGAGTGAACTTCCGAATGAAGAAGTTCCGAATGAACTTCCGAATGAAGAAGTTCCGAATGAACTTCCGAATAAAGAAGTTCCGAGTGAACTTCTGAATGAAGAAGTTCCGAGTGAACTTCCGAATGAAGAAGTTCCGAGTGAATTTTCGAATGAAGAAGTTCCGAATGAACTTCCGAATGAAGAAGTTCCGAATGAACTTCCGAATGAAGAAGTTCCGAGTGAACTTCCGAATGAAGAAGTTCCGAATGAACTTCCAAACAAAGAAGTTCCGAGTGAAATTCCGAATGAAGAAGTTCCGAATGAACTTCCGAATGAAGAAGTTCCGAATGAACTTCCGAATGAAGAAGTTCCGAGTGAACTTCCGAATGAAGAAGTTCCGAGTGGTCTTCCGAATGAAGAAGTTCTGAGTGAACTTCCGAATGAAGAAGTTCCGAATGAACTTCCGAATGAAGAAGTTCCGAGTGAACTTCCGAATGAAGAAGTTCCGAATGAACTTCCGAATGAAGAAGTTCCGAGTGAACTTCCAAATGAAGAAGTTCCGAGTGAACTTCCGAATGAAGAAGTTCCGAGTGAACTTCCGAATGAACAAGTTCCGGATGAACTTCCGAATGAAGAAGTTCCGGATGAACTTTCGAATGAAGAAGTTCCGGATGAACTTTCGAATGAAGAAGTTCCGGATGAACTTCCGAATGAAGAAGTTCCGGACGAACTTCCGAATGAAGAGTTCCGAATGAAGGACTTCCGAATGAAGAGTTCCGAATGAAGGACTTCCGAATGAAGAGTTCCGATTGAAGGACTTCTGAATGAAGAGTTCCGAATGAAGGAGTTCCGAATGAAGAGTTCCGAATAAAGAGTTCCGGATGAAGAGTTCCGAATGAAGTATTGATAGTTGTTTGCTTGTTAAAATTACTTGTTGAAATGTGTTATGCTTAAAAGTCTTAATGATATATATACATATATATATATATATATATATATATATATATATATATATATATATATATATATATATATATATATATATATATATATATATATATATATATATATATATATATATATATATATATATATATATATATATATATATATATATATATATATATATATATATATATATATATATATATATATATATATATATATATATATATATATATATATATATTTTGTGCATCAACCTTTTATGTATTATCTTAAGCAGATACGATGACTAATCCAACAGTACAAGCACTCCAAGATGCTAGAGCAGCCGAAATTGCCGAAGCAAGAGCCCTCAAGTTCATACCAAACAATTACCGGCTGAAGCAAGTCTCAAAATCCACTCACCATGGATTTAAAGTCGCCATAGCAATCCTTGATCACTTTCACTTCAAGAATGCTTTAAGGAGTACTGCCTCGGTGCCATATGATTAAATGTATGAGTTCTGGGCTACCAAGGAAAGTACTTCAAACAAGATCACCTTCACTCTCGACAACAAGCAGCAGACACTCACAGTTTCAGACTTCCGCAAGATATTTGGAATACGGGATACACCCAAAGGTATGGCATTTTCGAGGGATCCTACCAAAGACGAACTCATGGAGATGTTCGAAGCTCTTGGATGTCCTGACATACGAGTTGTGTCTGATTTTACTACCGCTAAAGTAGGTCAACCTTAGAGAGCAATCTTGGGTATTCTCAGTAGATGTCTTACACCCAAAACATCTGGGCATGATGCTGTGCGTAGTCCAATTATGAACATCTTCCATGGAATGTACAAAGGCTCAAATGCAGATTATGCATTATTGTTATGGGAAGAATTCACCTTTCAACTCTTCCAAAACAAGAAGCTGAAGACTAATTTCTTTCCTTACCCTCAGTTTATCAAGCTTATAATTAATTATTTTATGAAGAATGATGTTACTATTGATAAGCGTGCAGCAAGTCGTCATCACACTGAAGAGGCTGATCACACTGTGGATCTAAGGCATGAAGGACCATCTGGTGCTGTTGTTCCTGGTCCTATTCCCGATTATCTTCTGACGGATAAAATTAAAGCTTCTGCTGATTACAAACTACTGCTACTAGAAATCAAGAAGCTAAAAGCAAGTCTTCAGACAGGAGAAGACTCATCTACTACGGTCAAGAGTAAAGGTAAACGCAAGCAACCAGCTGCTTTATCTGAACCCGAAACCAAGAAGAAGAAGACTGAGGCTAAGAAGGGAAAGGGCAAGGCTGATGAGTTAGTTCTCCACGATGAAGAAGATGTTGATGTCGATCCTACTCTTGACAAGGCTGAGAGAAAATTAATGAAGATAGCTATTGAAAAGAGTAAGAGAGACACGGGCGGTAGTGGTTCGGGTGCACAGGTGAATATTGAAGAAGAGTACGAGGAGCCAGATGATGTTTATGAGTTTGGATCACCTGAACGGTATTCTACTTCGAAGGAGACATCCATCCCTATTTCAGCAAGTGTTGAAAAGGAGTCCGGTGCTCCTACAATCACGGTACCTACTCAGCCTTTAGTAACTCAACCTCCACCAATACAACCCTTACCAACCCGACCGGTGCCAACACCATTTCTTCCACCTCCAATAACTACCATCCTCAGTACTGTAGTCACAACCGAGCCTCTTCAACCAACCTAGAGCAGCTCAACATCATCTTCAATGGCTGCATTTGTAATGGCAGAACTCTTGGATAAACACACGGATAATCAAAGACAAGAGATGAATAACCTTCGAGAAGAACTACTTCGACGGGTACAAAGTGAAGAAGCCTCAAAGAAAGCCCAAGAAGAGATGCTTGCTAAGTTCGCTGCAGAGATGGAGTTGACACGTAAAGCTCATGCAGAAGAACTAGCTCAGGTTAAGCAGGCTAAAGCTGATAAGTATGCTGCACGAATCACGAGACTTCAAGCTATGAGTGATAAATACAAGGAGCAGAAAGAAACACTTGAAGCTTCTGTTGAAGAGAGAGTGAAAGAATCTGTTGAGTCCATTATGCCAAAACTGCGTGATGAGTTGAAGACACTCGCGGCTGATAACTTAATGATCAAGTCATCCAATCCTTCTGAATCCGCCTACAAAATTGCCTATGATTTAACGGATTTTGAATTAAAGAAGATCCTCAAAGCTTGTATGAGGGAACTTGGATCTTTTGATAAATCTAAGATTCAAAGGACACTCTACAAATCACTGAATGAAGCTATCATGGAGGATGATCGGTTGTTCAAAACGTTTAGAAGTGTGGTACCTTACCACATTCTGCCTGAGGAGGAAAAGGATGATAGTGAACAAGAAGAGGGTGACGGTGAAGAAGAAGAAGAGGAAGAAGAAGAAGATGATGATGGTGATGATGATGATGGTGATGATGATGAGGATGATGATAATGATGATGGTGATGATGGTGGTGATGGAAATGAGGAGAGTGCTAAGGGAAGCAACGAGGATGACGATGAGGATGATGATGGTAAACAGCCTGAAACGGGGGACAAGGTTGCCAGCACAAAGAAACCATCTAAGTCTGGTACCAAGTCTAAGAAAGATGCTGCGGAAAAGGAAAAATCTACTTCAACGGAATCAAGACGATCCAAGTGGCGCCATGATGTGAATGCTACTACGGCATCATCGATTCCCGGTACATCTATTGCTGTGTCTATACCTGTTACCACTAACCCTGTTAGTTCGTTTGTTGCTCCTGTGATTGCAGAATCAGTAACTGAAACTGAAGCTGCACAACACTCACCTGTTCATGACACCGCCGAGATGCCTGAATCAGAACCAGCACGTGTTCATGTCTCTACTCCTCTACAACAAGAACCACAATCTACTGTTCCTGAGTCAAGCACACGGGACTGGGCAGACACATTGGAGATTGACGAGACTGCACCGCCACAAGCTTGGATCACGGCAGCGGCTCAATATGATCCAATCACAGACGCTGACAGAGATGTTCTATATCTCCGTATCCGTAGTCCGATAGACTTGTGTGCATTTCTGGCTCATGAGTATAAATCTTCGGTCACTCCATCGTTAGTAAAGAGAGCGCTAAAGGATAAGAGAATTCGCGCCAAAACCAGGTTAACCCGAATGGAGTACGAGTATTATGCTGACGAGGTCCTGAAAGCTCTTAACACCGTTCAAAGGCCAGGCCTCCATGAATCAGAAAGAGCTCCACCTCCACTTGATCCTTCTCAAGATAATCAAATTGCTCTCGACTTCTTCGTTACCTATGATCTTGAGTATCTCCTCAAGGGTTCATCAAAGTACGCAACCTCCCTAACCTTGCTGAAAGCTGCCAACTGGGGGACAATACCCTGGATCGAGGAAAAGGTAAACCGACTCTGGGTCCCAAAGGTAACTCGTAATTATGATATGTATGCTGTTATAGGTGCATCTCATTGGGACGAACGAGTCCGAAGGGCGTACAGAGGTTGCTGCTTAGCCAATTAAGGAAGCAACGTTAGATCCGATATTCGCATCTCCAGCATTTTGGGACTGAAAACTGAAGCCAATAATGGCTATTATCATGTGACGGAGATTCGTCTAAAAGGGAGGATGACAGAGAATACAAAATCCAGCAGGGAGATTTTTCTATCATTCGCCTTGAGGATATCGAAGACATGTTGCTTATGATGACCCGGGATCAACTCACCCATATTGCTCGTGAAGACATCATTGCCTTGAGTACAACACTTTGTATGTTCACACGAAGCGTTGTTATCAAGAAACGAGTTGAAGATCTTCAATTGGGAGTTGAAAGCTACCAAAGGAAGCTTAACCTAACCCGTCCAATAAATCAAGTTCTACCTCAACATGTCACAAGATGTCCTTATACCGGCATTTCTGTTCCAAGTTATGGGACTTTCTACTTGAACAGTCGAGGGATAATGAAGTTTATGAGGGTGGGTGAGCTTTATAAGTACAGTGATGGGACTCTCATATACGTCAGAGGAAAGTTGGAGCATCTTAATTCGGGTGGGTCTTTACCAGAGATGACTGAGGATTGGCATCAGGGTTATCGGCAAATGGCGAAGTATGTGATCAAGAAGATTGATCAAAAGCTCCGTGAACGTAGATTGATGAGGAGCTTAGAAAGATTTATTGGTGGTAGACCATATGGAGTGCACCACAAGTTACTGCAACGATCCATCTAATGGATCGTACATATCAGGTCTACTCTATATTGGTTTTTAATTGTGAATATGTAAATTTGTGAATATTGTGCTTTTATGGCTTGATGTAGTGTTAAGTTATGATAATTTTTCAAGAATTTGTCACGAGATTCTAAATCTTTCAAAATATATCATACTAAAGCACTACAACTATCCCTTATTAATTTAAGGGGGAGCATTAACATGTTCTATGGCCAAACATCAATTTCTATTTTACCCAAAGACCGATTAATCCATTCAATATCCCAAATATTAATGGCTAACATTTTGGATAAGGGGAGAAAATGGGATTAAGGAGACTTAAATGATACTTGGCTAAAAGATGAAAAAGACTTAACGATAATCCAACTTAATATGTGTAAAGCACGTGTTAAGGGGGAGCGTTTTTGATGAACAAAACACCTAAGGTACAAAACTTTTGATTTCAATATCATAAGTATCTTAAGTGATTTTCAATGATTTTTCATGGTGGCTATACTTTCCCAAAACACGCTTAATTCACGACGGATGTGGTGACAAAAGGGTGGTAGGAATATGTTTTAGTCCAATGATTCATCAGAGCCGATGGAATCTTCCCAAGGACAATTCCCTAGATAGAATTAGAAGTCCTAGGAAAGATGGAGAAAGATTGTGAACGTAGCTGAGTACCGACTAATTACTGATGCTAGCACTGGAACAATCACAACAAGGTGCTAGTGATGATGTATTGGTAAGTACTTAAGGGGTTGAAGAATGAAAAAGAAATGTAAAGATAAAGGGTGTAAAGAAAGAAGCCCTCCTTACAACTTAAGGCAGAAACCGGGTCAATACATATGCTATTGAGATCATTTTTGTTAATGATTCTCGATATTGAAGAAAGACATCATGGACCCAGTGATGCAATGCACAACCCTTCCCAGCTAACTCAAATATCTCTCAAAAGGTATTTGTTTTAATCACACGGAGATCAACACGTTATCTATTGGTTTATTCACTCCGAATAGACTGATATTGAAAAGGTGGCACTCCTCTCCAGCCATCGCTCACTAAATCAAAACGCACTATCGAGTCTAGAGCCATGAGATCATCAAAAGTCTCATTAGGACACTTTCCATTTATTCCTTACTTTCTCACACACTGTGAAAAGTAAGAGATTTTTATGAGTCCTACGCAGTATTCTTGTAATATTGCAAGAACATCCGAGTAATACGCAAGTATTACAATGAAGATGGAAATCCTGCTTGAGCCAACATCAAACAAGCTCATGGTAGGTTACACGTGCGGTTCTTTAAGAACCAATCTTGTGAAAAACTGGAAAGAAACAGTAGTTTAATTCTTAATTGAACTTAAACTCGTTCCAGGCCTCTACGCATTATCATATGATCTTGCCAGAACACTCAGAGTGATTCTTTATTGATCACAGTGACGAGTGGAAATCCTTCTAGTGTTAACATCAAACAGCACTTGGTAGGTGACGTGCAAGATTCTTTATGAATTAAGCTCGTGATAACTGGAAAGCAACGATGGTGAAAATCTTAACTGAAATTCACTTGTTCCAGGTTTCATGAATTGACGGCTTCAATCACAAGGATAATTTATCCAAGTGATTCACTCTTTATGTTCACAGTCAGCTTTGGACGGTCGAATAAAGAGAACGGGTTTACCCGCGAAATCCTGTCAGGAAGTTACTTAATTGAAACTATCCGTCACGGGTACGATATCTAATATCGTCCAACGGTCTTCACCGACCGGAGGTAAAATGCTACCGAATTAGAATAAAATATCAAAGCCATTTTATTCGTGTCGTTGCTGTGTACCTGTTAAAGACGGTGGCGTTGCTGTGTACCTGTTGAAGACGGTGGCGTTGCTGTGTACCAGTTGAAGACGGTGGCGTTGCGGTGTACCTGCTGAAGTCGTTCCCACATGCTTATGTTTTTCTACATAAAAGTTCAGCAGAATTCAAGAAAGTGCAAAATGAAGTCTTCCGTTGTACCAAACTCTGAAGCTTTCGAGAATTCAACAAAAAGACATAAGTGTGTGGAACATGGAGTCACGAGGAGGCAAGATTCACAAGAAGGCAAAGATCGCACGTGAAAGGCCAAAAGAACAATGCTCTCAAGCCAAAGCCTAAAAGATCAAATCAACATATTCACAACAAAAAGAAAGAAGAAAAGACTACGAGCTGAAGAACGAAGACTTAGTATAGTATGCTAGGTTTAGAACTTTGTAAACGTGGAGTGACCTCCCTTAGGGGGAGATTGTTAGAAATACGTTTTTAACGTATATTAGAAGTATCGGTCACTCCACAATATTATTTATGTTGTAATAGCTCGTAGTTAATGTTGCTTATTAAGTTAAGTAAGAAACCGACCCATGGGCTTGTCATGGGTCGGCCCAAGCCCAAATAGTGGCCTTGGATATAAATACCCCTTTCCACTATGGAAAGGGGTTGGTTGTTGACATTCCACTTATTCATTTTAATGAAAAACACATAGTTTCTCTCTCACTTTCTCTCACTAGTTTCTCTCTCTAGGAATCTTCAACCCACTTCATAGATTCATAGTTTATCAATATTCTACAGTTTTAAAAACCTTTCATTCAAGTAGCGCAATTTCTATGCATCCGCATATGTTTTCTTACCTTTTCTTGAACGAATTACGCGCTGACGAATACGTTTTTGCTCGATGATCTCTTTTTCACTTGTTACTTCATTTTGTCTTGTAACTGATTTCTTTTGACCGTTCGTCTAATTATGGACTATTAATAAATGACCTAAAAGTCTCGATATTTTATCCTTCCGTCTCGTCCAATCTTCCTTATGCGACTGGGTAGATCTTTGGAATGTCTCCGCATGTGAATAATGAATTATCACTAGAGTAATTTCCGTATATCCGGGATGATGTCCGTCACTCTCGTTTGTCTCGAAATCCACCCTTGTGAACCGTGCTTTGACTTCTCCCTTTAAACACTAACATCGTTCGTTTGATTTGTTTTACTTACAAGTGATTATTAGGAATTTCCTTTTATTAAAATTTTTGTATGGATCTTATTTCCGATCGTGTAACGACCACCGCTAAGTTAACGAGCTGATATTGGTGAACCATCGACCGCACCAACCAAATTTGACAACTTGTTTAATCTATTATTTCTTATCGTCATACCATCAATGCCTTTATTTTATTATTCTCTTTAAGAATTCATACGACATTTGCTTCGTTCTCTTTTGTACCATTGATTTCGTATTACTTGTTGACTATTATTTTCATTCGTATTCATTTGTTATCTTGTCACATTTCGAAACCCGAATATATTCCATGTTTATATTGAAATAATAAACACCTTTAAGTATTTCTACAACATATTATAAAATTTTTATGTTTATACATTTTCCAATGATTTTCAATTATCGAAATAACCATTACAAGTAAAAGGTCAAATTTATACATCATATTTTGTATAACTAAAACTAATATCTAACATGAAATTATACTATATCTTTTGAACTAAGTGATTTATCATACTTTACTTTTAATGTAATGAAATTACCAGTTTAATTTTTATTCCTAATAACGATTTAATTTAGAAATTATATTTTCTAATTGTAACCATCAATATGAGTTTAAATAATAAATTCATGTCTTTCTTTCAAAGTTTCTTAAGACGACCAAATAAATTTTGAAACTATTTTACTTCTATTTTTGATGTATCATCTTTATCAAGAAAGTACCTCAACTGAGTTTTAAGGTAATACTAAATCCGGGACGGATAATTGTGACAAATGTTATTTTAATGATAATGTGTAATTTATTCTTCGCTCTCATTTTTCTAGTATTGTGATTTATTATGTTTTACGGTTACGTGAGTCGAGATCCCTCGTCGATCGTCAACCTTAAATCATTTTACCACATCTTGTCCGTTTATGTGTTTATTAAATTCATTTTTATCTCGTTCTGTTCCTCGTATGGAAGATCACTATTTTATTCTAAGTTTAAAATGAATCTCGGGAAGCAGTGTATAAGAAGAAACGATAAGTGTCACCAGGATTTGTGTGTGTACTCGTGGAATGATTGAGGACAGAATCTCTTAATGAATGGAGTTAATAAATTCGTTACGACCTCGAGGAGTATGTTGAAGCCGACACCGCAAGTGGAAAGACTCTTGAGATATTATCAAGGGTTCGTTCAAGGTTTTCTCGATGATTAAAGGTGGAGATCTATACTCGATGTTTGTGTTCGACCTTTTATTTTATGTACTTATATGGTGTGTGATCTAGTCAAATGATCGTAAGTTGTGAGAACTTGAGACGGCATCATCTGATGACGTCCAATCATGTAGAACACATATTATGTAATATCTTTTTGACTTTCAACGACGATATTTATTGAGACTTTAATGCGCATAGGCGAAAGTGAGGCGAGTTGAGCGCCGGGACGTCGCTCCCTTAAGGTGGTGAGGATGTAAAACCCGTAAAAATAAGGTCATAAATTAATTATATTTTTCAATTATTTTGAAGTATTTTATAACGTTAAATACTATTATGCTTAACGGTTTAAGTTGAAACCAATATTAAATATTATATTATATTTTAATATTTTGACGAGTAACGAGGACTACTAGTAATCGCGATACCGACGGATGCCTAAAAATTTTATATCTTATTATCGATAGTTTTGATATTTAATATTTCGACGATATCGTTTCAATTACGTATCGAGTCGTTATGTTATTATTTTTCGTGTGCGTTTAAACTTTTAAAAAGTACAATCTAACATTTTCAGGTAGTGACATATTTTCTCGTATAATATTTTGAAACTGATTTTTGTGTTGGTTGACGAACTCACAATTTACGGATTTAAATTTGGGCTTACGTGCATAATTTGGCGTCCCTTACGACTAAACCGAAAACCTTAGGATTACGTATTTACGTTTTTGAACTCCGTTTTTGATGACACAATTTTTATTGGATTCGTTTTGTGTCGTTGATTCATAATTTATAAAAACGTTTTTCGTAAAACGACCCGAGGGCACGCAAATCGAGAAAACTAGAATCGAGGAATACCCGTAAATTAGTGAGGTGGGACAAAATACATTATCCCACCCCACTATCTAGCTTGGATGACACCAACATGACACCACAACCATATGTGGCATCATGTTAGCTACAAACTTACAAGTGTAAGTAAGCTTACTCTTTAAGCTTACAACTTTCCCACTAACTCAAAACCACTAGCAACTAACTCATTTCCATTTACTTACATGCAAACCAACCTCAAAACTCTCTCAACACCACCACCTTGCCATCCACTTTGATGAACAAACACCCCTTTTGATCTTTTCTAGCCATGAAATACATGTTTACTAGCTCTATCATGGAGTTATCTTGGAGCCTTGATCATTTGGTGGCCATATTAACAACATTGGAGGTGATTTGCTTGTGTCCTAGGGCTGATTTCCCAACTTATGTTCTTGGTGTTTGATGATCTTGGAGTTACTTGTGGTGTTCATCAAGTTCTTGTCTTCCAAAAACAAGAAATACACTTGGTTGGTAAAGAAGATCATCCTCTCCATTTTCTCTTGTTATTTTTGTAAAGAACAAATGTATTTTCTTTCATTTTGTATATATATATGATGTATATATGATGATAAAAATGTTGTGTGGGGATCAAGTGTTGATAGATATGCTTAAAAAGGTTAATAACTATAAGAAATGAGGCTAAAATCTTGATTATTTAGTTGGCTGTATAAAAACAGTATATAACTAAAACTTGAACTGATAAAATTGCATGGTATGATCCATTTACAGTAAGTACAAGATGTTATACACATGTGAGAGTTGGCCATGCAATGGAATCAATATAATGAGTGAGATATGATCAAAACAAGTTGGGTGTTCTAATCTGAATAAGCAGTTTTGTAGGGATAGTTAAGGCTAGATTAAATTAAAATGAGCAGTAGCTATAACTGAGTTAAATGTATAACATAATATGAAGATCCTGCCACCCAAAAATGAGCTTATAATTCATTGTAGAACTCTAGATATGATAAAAATGGTGAACATGAAAATAAAAATCAGATTTTGAGAATTAATGTTTATTATTATTATATAAGCACTCAAATTTTATTGTATAAAATGTAAAATAAAAACCCACTAACTTAGGAAACTTATTTACATAAATATGTAAAAGGTTAATTAAACGGATAAATTATATAAATGGTAGTGGAATAATACTTATAAGTAATAAAAACTATAAACTTGATTTTTACGACTTTTTCGGCTATTACCGTAAAATTTACGTTTTTCGCCAAATAAAACTTAGACAATCAAACCCGTCTAATGTAAAGTTTTTAAAAGTCATATACTGATATATAAGTAATAATACAAGAAAAAACCGATAAAACCCGAAATATAGGACATACGGAAATTAACGAGCTAACTAAGCATAATGGACTAATAATTGGAATAAATATGTTAAACACTTATAAAAAGAACTTATTGGGCTTAACCCATTTAGGCCCAACATGGAAAGTATAGATACTGATAATATAGGTATAAAATGGATTAAAACAAGTTAAAGAACTTATACTAAGCTTATTGGACTTAAAATAGGTAAGTAGGTAAAACTAGTAAACTAGTAAAAAGTTACCAAAACGTAAACACTAAAGTGAGTAAACAAGGATATATAAACCCACTTGATCATTATCATATGTACAAAATCATCATATGTATATTGTTATTTTGATAAAAGTCATTGGACAAGAGTCTAAGACCGATTATTATTTATATAGGTTTCCGTGACCGAAGCACGCCCGTAGCCGATAATCCGCCTTTCATTATCAACGTGAGTCTATAGCCTCGCTTTATACTAGTTATTAAATGATTTTAAACCCGCGAGGGGGAATACATGTTTTTATAAACTTAGAACACAAGATTTTTATGGTATGCTTTGTCCCTCTATGAATGGACCCGTGGTTGCCTTTAAATTGCATTAAGTGATTGCCTTTGTTAAAACCTCAATTATGGACCGTTAATTAACCTATGATTGGTTAACCGCTAGTACAATTAATAGATCTATGGGGGAAGCCGCCCCAGTTCAGTTTTTGTTGACTTGTCATAGAAGCTTAGGCCCGACCTCCACACTGTTTGAACATATTGTATTGAGAAGTTAGGTATACGGCAATGTACCAATAATCTGGAGGTAACGACAATTAATAAATCTCTCGTCTTATTAGACTGATATGGGAGTGTCTAAGGGCTCGGTTCCATGAGCTTATTGCAATTTATGCTATATACAATTATCATTGTTGATGCAAATTATTATTTGATGTTTATAAGCATGCCACAAACTTATAATCTTTGCTTGTGTTCGAATTAATTTCATAAACCTATAGATTCACTCGGCATTTTTACTGATTGTTTTACTCACATGTATTTCAGGCAATCAAGAAGTGGAAGCTTGGAGGTCACGGGGAATGAAGTTGTGCACTGCTTTTGTTGTTCAAACTCTTTGATTTATTTATCGTTCCATTTTTAAAACAAACCAATATATTGTTTTAACTTATCTTTTGGTAACGATTACTTGGGACTACGCTACTCTAACAAATGTTTTGGGAACGATAAATCTAAAACGTCTCTTTTCGAGTCGTTCTTTATAAATTATGTGTTGTTGTGTCATTGTTTAGCACCCAAAGATGTATTCGACTGCGTGTAAATTTGGGGGTGTTAAAATCTACAACTGTAGGCTATAAGATAAGCCATTTTCAAAACATAAAAATTCGGATTTTACTATTTACTTACTGTTATAAAATGACCATTAAAAACTTGTACAAAATCACCTTTTTGATTAAAACCAACCATGAAAATGATCATTCCTATACCCTAACATCAACATATATGAACCATAACATCAAAATCATTATCAAAATCAAAACCTTTGAATCAAAATGAAGTTTTTAAAAAAATTCTTGCAAGAATCACCATTGATCATGCCAAGAACACCATGCATGATCATGACTTCTACCTACCAACATGAAAAAAATAAAAATGCTTGCATGTAAGAAGTTTTCATACCAAAATGATCTTTGATGAATTCTAAGAGTGGTTCTATGATTAGTTTAGCTTAGAGCATCCTCAAATTCAAGTTAAATTTGAAAATGTATGTGTTTGTGTGGGTGGGTGGTGTTTCGGCAAATGAGAGAGAGAAAGAAGAGATGGTGGAAATTTTGAGTGGAAGAAATGGTGTGTGTGTGTGTTTGTTTTAGCTTTATATATAGTGGTTGAGGGACCTTGGTTGCAATTTTGCAATAGTTGTGGCTCAAAATGAAAATAGTTAGCTAAAAAGCGGGAAATAACTATTAGTCAATTTTGAAAATATTTACGGGGCTCGGGTTTCATAAAGATACTTTTAAAAATTTAAAACGTACCTCAAAAATAATAATATCGACTCTCGACTCGACTTAACACGTCATTTAAAATAAAACCTCAAAAATGACAAAAATCAAACAACCGACAATAAGACGTAAAATATTTGGCATCCATCGACATCACGCTTGCTAATACTCCTTATACTTATTAAATATAAAATATAAACCTTCCAACACCGGTTTAAACATAAACCTCCCAAAATAAATATCATTCAAACTCATCCAAAAATTTCAAAAATAATCGTAAAATAAGATTAAGCAATGACGTCGGTTTTGGGTTGTCACATTTTAATACTATTGCTTGGTCTAACATAAGGTCTGACAGAAGCCAACTGTGGCATTTTCATTCCAAACCTAGATCTGTCAGTGGCTGATTTGGTCTTGTCAGCGGCTAAAATGTTCCTGTCAGCGCCTTGCCTGGCCATGTCAGCGTGGAATTTATTTTGGTCAGCGCCCAAATTAGGGTTTGCTACAAGAACCCACTGCCTATTAGACCAAGTGTTGGTCTTTTGAAAGGGTCTTTGTTCATGGGTATTAGTCCTTCTATAGAAGAAAGGAGTTAGTCTAGTGGCCTGAGGACATGGTTGGACAAAATATCTAGATTTGACCATGGTTGACCTATTGTCAGCGGGTGAGTTGTGTCCGCTGACATAATTATAGGCCAATTGTGAAAAACTCCCACATGTATAACAAGCCTTCTTAGACAGAAATTTAGGCTTAGACTGATAAAACCCTGTCCCATTAACTCCCACTTGACTTTGAGGTGACCTAGGTTTTCTATACATTTCAGCATATTTGACACTAGGTTTGCTTTTAGTTGGTGAGCCAAGATTAACAGTTTTACCAGTGGTAGGGTTGGTCACAACAATAGGTGTAGGTTTAACTGGACTCTCACTAAGCATTCCTCCCTTAAAAAAAAGAAAAGGGTTGGCTGCTTTCCATTTTTCTAGGTCTGTTACCTTCTGCTTATACTCTTCTATTGGGGTAAGCACTCTAGGTGGAGGAATAAATTATTTTCTTGGAGTTCTGGAATACCAGTCCAAGAGAGATCCTTTTTCAGGACATCATAGAAGTTCCCAGCAGGTGGTAGAATGGCAGCATACTCTTTCGTCCCAATTCCAGACATGTCCCTAGGGTTTCTTTGTTTACTAACACACTTTTCTAGGGTTTGGCTGGCTTTATCAAACTTTTCAATTTTAAGCCCTACATTTTCTTTATCCTTAATGGATTCACTTAACTTAAGTTGCAAGTCAGCTCTACATTGCATTAAAGATTTTTTAGCTTCATTACTGACACTCAGATATCTAGTTAGAACATTAAAATGATCTTTTAGGTCAAACTCCATTTTCTTATATTCCTCTGCCATTCCATCAGAATGTGCAAGTACCCTTGATAGTTTGCAAGCCTATTTTCTACATCACAAATGTTGGAAATACGTTTTACGTATAAAGAAAGTCTCGGTCACTCCAACAATATAGTTATAGGCTCGTAGAAGTGTTTAAGTTACATTTATGTTAAGCCCGACCCATGAACATGTTCATGGGCCGGAGGCCCAAGTCCATTAAGGACTTGGGTATATAAACCTCTTTCCACCATGGAAAGAGGTGTTGGTTGTTTCATTTCTCAAAGTAATACACATAGTTTCTTTCAGTTCTCTCTCTAAGTTTCTCTCTCTAGAAAAACATCAACCCTCTTGAAATACAAAGATTATCATTGTTCTACAATTGGTATCAAGAGCTATGGGATGAAATAAAGATTGGTTTTGTGTTGTTCATACTTTTCTAAGTGTGTTCATGTGTTTTTGATTGATTTTTTTCAAAGTTCCAAAAATATTTCGTGTTTTTGTGGTTCCAAGTGATCTATATCTCTTCTAAATAGTTTTACTAACGATTTGGTAACATTCGTTTGGTTAGAATCACAAATTCCAAGGTAAAAATCCATTCTTTTTTGTTGCTTACAAGTCTCGTCTTATTTTGTGTGTTACGATCTGATTTTGTGATCGCATAAACCCTGGGGGTTTCTACTTGCGATCCATAGTCACGATTCCATACTACGATCATCACTACGATCACAAGTACGATCAAGGTTACGATCAGTGACCACGATCACCACCACGATCACAGGTACGATCTAGACTGCGATCACTGCCTACGATAGCTTGAATACGATCAGGATACGACAGCTTGAGTACGATCAGGTTACGGTAGCTTTAATACGATCAGGATACGACAGCTTGAGTACGATCAGGATACGATAGCTTAAGTACGATCAGGATACGATAGCTTGAGTACGATCAGGATACGATCACTTGAGTAAAATAGGTGAGTATGATCAGGGAGTACGAACACGGATACGATCAGTGAGTACGATCTAGGATTCGATAGGGAGTACGATCGATAGGGTACGATCTGGGATTCCGATCTAGGAGTACGATCACCTATCATTTGCAACGCTTAGAGGAGATTTTTCATCTTTGCATTTATTTGGAGACATTAACAAAAACACACAACCAAAAGATTATAATATCTTTATTTAAACAACATTAAAACACATAATCTTATTTCATTGCTAGATCATTTTTTATAATCTTTTTTCAAGGGATCATAAAATGAATTCAAATTCATATATGCCAACCATGACTTCGCTTACTGATATCTCAATCATCTCGGGTACCGACACTCGCCCACCTTTGCTCATCAAAGATTTATTTGAAGCATGGCAAGGTCGCATGAAAACTTACATCATGGGCAAACCCAATGGTAGACTTATGCTTCAATAAATTGAAAAAGGTCCATTAGATTGGGGAGCAGTTACCATCAACAATGTGACGCGGGAAAGGTTGTATCATGAGTTAACCGATGCTAACAAAATCATTGTCGATGCAGATGAAAGGGCCGTTCAGACAATACTTCAAGCCCTTCCACCCGATATCTATAGAATGGTAAGTGAACACACAGTGGAAAAGGATCTTTGGGATCGATTAGCTGTTTGTTACAAGGGACCTCTCTAACTAAGCAAGAACGAGAGTGTCAATTGTATGATTTGTTTGATAGGTTTACATACATTCCAGGGGAGACTCTTCACGATTACTACTGGCGTTTCACTACTTTGATGAATGATATGAACGTGTATAATCTGACGACTGCTCAGTTTCAACTAAACACAAAGTTCTTGAACACGTTACCCTAAGAATGGAGGCAGTATGTCACCGATGTTAAGATGATTCGAGATTTGTACAAGTCAAATTTAGATCAACTCTATGCCTTCTTGCAACAGCACGAGAAGCACGTGATCCAAAAACGCATCTCTCAGGGATCTTATCAAGAACCATTGGCATTAATGGCAAACCATCCAACATTGTCATATCACAACTCTACGTTTGCTTTGGGACATCAATCTTCCTATCAACCATTGTATCAAACACCAAGCTTCCCACAATATTCGATCTTGCCACAACCGCCCACATCTTATCACCAACAATACAAGCAACCAGCCACATCATCACAAGGAGACTCACATCAGTTACCTTATGCTTCACAACAGTTTTCACCTTATCAACCTCCAACAAACCCTGCTCTTACCTATCAACAACTTGAGGCTCCTCTACCCCATTACTCAAAACATGGTAGTGTTCCCTCAAATCAGCTTGTAGCTCAATCAGCACCATCATTTTATTGTGATGATGAAATTCCTGTCCCTGAGTTTAGACAAGGGGATAGTCCTACTGATATACTTGCTCAAATGTCTGCTTATCTCACTCAAACATTGAACAAACGAGGTTATAGAGGATCAGCTCTGACAAACAATCAATTAAGGAACTCTTTTAACTCTCGACAACAGGCTACAATTCAAGATGGCAGAGTCATTGTGACATCCCCAAATTGAGTCAAACGCAACGGAGATAATATTTGGGTGTCACGTAGGTGGATCAACAGCAGACAGAATATAGAGCAACAGATAAAAGATTATCCTTACATTTATTACATGATTGAAAGTGCAAATAGTATTACAATAGTCTTTAACATTGTTTGAAAGTTTGAGTTTATTCCCAATTTATAAAACCCCAGATGAGCTCTATAAATGCAACCTATCATGATGCTTGACTTCATGCACACCATTACTTGCTTCAGTTACCTGAGAAAACATGCTTAGAAAGTCAACATAAAGTTGGTGAATTCACAGGTTTAATTAAAATAAGTTTGGACATTAGATATTCCCATAAGTAGTAATGCACAAAGCACTAATACTTAAAAGTAATTACATTTCCATATTGCCCGAAACTGAAACTTGACAGTTAAGTCCTTAACACATAAGGACCCTTCGCCTTATGATTATCAAGGCACCCATAACAAAAATAAGTGCTGACATGTGAAACATCTATTGTCCTGGCCGAGGCACAGTGAGCATGACTCACCCAGATGGGGACGGTCAATCCCAAATAGATCTATTTATAACATTTAGGTAATTCAATAATTCTAACAGTTTCGGATGCACGGGTCATGCTGTTCATCTACAATAGGCATGGTAATCAAAAGTTTCACAGTTCAATCTATGTCCATAAAATCAAATATGTTGCATGTTTTCTTCCCCATTAAAAGGTTTAAAAGTTTGTCAATATATAAAGTGCGGCCATGAACTCACCTCAGTAGTACAACAATAAGTCAGAAGATAAATCTGATAAGGATGCTCACGATATAGTCAACGACCTAAATAATTATAAGGTCTCAGGAAATGCATAACATAATGCATAAAAGTTCCAGAATAAATATGTGCATGCTTAAACTGGTTTTAAGTATTTAATTACAATACTTGTAATTTGTTCGTCGTAGTACAAGTTCTAATAGTATTTATTTTAGGTATAAAATAAATAATAAGGTTTAATTAATTAATTCATTTAATTAATATTTTGTACTTACGTTGTTTATAAAACACTTTAAATATTTATATAGGATATTTTTATATATATTTAAAGTGATAGGAAATAAATATAATTAATATTATTATTTTATAAGTTAACCATTTTCAATTTATATTTAATATATAAATAAGGTTTATAAATGTATAACATTTATTTAAAATCCATGTTTACGTAAGATTTATATTTATTAAGTTATAGGTTTGGAAAAATAACAACTGTTACGTTTATTTAAGTTTTACGTTTAAATAAAGGTTTAAAATTTATAAGATTTTAAGGTTCGTAATACTTGTATAAAAATACGTTTTAGTCCTTTTAAATAAATAAATACTCGCGATTAAATTACTTTTATACCCCTAGGGTTTCTAAATCTTTCAAGTATTTACAATTTTTGTCCCTCCCTAGTTACACGTGTAACTAGGGTTTCTTAAAGTTTCTTAAAGTGTCAATTTTGGTCCTTATAGTATACGGCCTATTTTAGGGCTTATTAAAGTTTCACCTAATGGCAGTTTTGGTCCTTATAGTTTCGGCTAATAATAAGGTTTATTATAAGTTACATTATTGCCCCCTAGGGCTTGTATAGGTTTCGGCTATTGGCAAGTTTAGACCCTAGGGTTACTTAGGGTTTTATTAAGGTTAGTATCTTGACACATTTAGTCCCTAATGTTTATATTAGGTCACGGCTGGTGTCTAAAACAGTCCCTAGGTTTCCCAAAGTTTATACAACTTACCCTAATATTTTATGAATCTCTTTTTAGTCCTTTTTAACCCTAAAAAGTTTCGGATATGTTCAAAACACACCCTTGAACTCTCGGCAATATTTAAAATGTGATTCAAAGTTTATGTTTTTGAAATATAAATTTCCACACTTATTTATTTAGATCCCTTTTACTTTATAAAATTACAATTTAGCCCGAAAGTATTATATATGCCATTTTTAACCCGAATGTTTATATATTTACTATTTTAGTCCAAGACTTCTTAGATCTATCATTTAAATCCAAAATAATTATAGATTTATATTTTCAACATGAAACTTTATAAAATCATATTTTTGACACTAAAAGTTTTATAAGAACATTTATTTAATGGAAATGATTATTTATCTAGGCAAGGTATTATAGTGAGCTTAAACTATTCTTATGAGGCGTAATAGTGATCTTAACATTTTAAGGCACCCAATAACATGAATCTAATGTTTCTAGTTATATCTAAACATTACAAGATTTCTCAAAATCATATTATGAGTTTAATAGCTCACGTCCAATATTACTTGCATGGTTAGGTTTTCATGATTTTTCAAGTTAAAAAAGATCATGATGATGTGTTCTTCAAGGTTGACAAGTTTTTACATCAATTTTTGTTATATATAAAATTTAGCCGTGAGTTTTACTTAGGTTTTTAGGGTTTCCATACTTGTTTAAATGTTAACTTTACCAAAAATAAACATGTACACATTAATATATGTAAAGGTAATGTATTAGAAAAGATAGGTTTTAACTTGGACTTACTTGATTAGATAGGTTTAGGAATGATATGAGAATGGGTAGAAACAAGTGACAAGCTTTAAACAATGGAGGTCTAGGAAATCATAAACATGTCGTGGGCTTCAAGTAGGCTTCTAGGGTTCTTGTTCTTGCTTCAATGATCAAGGTTTCTTGTAGGTTGAGCTTAGGATTAACCTTTAGGTAGTAGAAGACATAGTATAGGAGTAGTAGTAAAGCTTGAAGGTTTGAAAATGGTGGTTAATCTTGTTTAGCCGTGAGTTGAGAGAGAAAAGTGGAGTGATGAGATTGCAAATGTTTTGTGTTGTGTGAGGAGTGCATGTTTCGGCTTAAGAAGAAAGAGAAGAAGGATTTGGTGAATCTTGTACCTATTACTCAAGATCCTAGGAGATACAAGTTAGATATGAAATATCTTTCAAGTATTTGGCACATGCTTAAACTAGAAACTTTACTTCCTTCCCATTTTAGTGTGTAGCCGTGTGTTTGCACAAGGTCAGAGGGGACAAACATGACATTGAATAGTGAAATGTATGGAGTGTGTAAGTGTATAAGTATGCTTTGTGTAAGCAAAAGCATGGTTAGGGTAGTGTGTTAGTGGAATAAACATGATTACTTGTAGGGTAGATAGCAAATGATGGTAGTGCATGCATGCATACATACACATGTTTTTATATATGCATGGGGAGGGTTTTGGTAAATTTTGCCAAGTGTTGTAGGATAATAATAGTCTTTGTATATTACTATAGCTACTTGTTGTGTTGTAGGTATTTTTGTTGAAGCTTTTAGATAACTTAGTGAAAGTGTATCATTAAATACATAACTAGACTTAATTTACTTAAATAAAGTAATAAGTGACAATGTAAAATAATATACATTGTTTTTAAAGTGTTTAGGTATTTAATCCTTTTAAGTAATATATGTAAATATGTACATATAAAAATAATTCAAGTACTTAATAAATAAATTAAGTAAGGTTACATTTTATCTCAAAATATGTACTGAGGTGATGAATTTCATTATTCAATCAAGTGGCCAGTCAGTTGCCAAAGTAGTCAATAAATGACTAAAGGTTCATATAAATATAAAATAAATATGAAAGGTAGTATGACAATAGGTATATGATAATTAATAAGTCATATAAAAGTGAAATTTTATATATTCCAAATATAAATAGTACTACAGTTGACAAAGTCAATGAGGTAAAATCAGAGGTTTTAAAGCACCATCCCGTTATTTTAGCTTTGTCCTCAAAGCTTAAGATGAAGCTATTGGTCAGGTGAACAAGTGTGGATACTTGGTCTTGAACGAGTCTTCTCGTTCCCAGGTGAACTCAGGGCCTCTCCTAGAGTTCCAACGTACTTTGACCAGCGGGATGCGACTGCGTTTCAACTTCTTAACTATTCTCTCCATGATTTCCACTGGTTCTTCTACAAACTGGAGTTTGTCGTAAATTTGAACTTCTTCCAATGGCATAGCCAATGGTTCTTCACCGTAACACTTCTTCAGGTTAGAAACATGAAAGGTAGAGTGTACCCAACTCAGTTGCTGGGGCAACTCTAAACGATAAGCTACTTCCCCGATCCTGGCTATTACTTTGAAAGGGCCAACATAACGTGGATTCAGTTTTCCACGTTTGCCAAAACGTACAACACCCTTCCAAGGTGATACCTTGAGCATAACACGGTCACCTACTTCAAATTGAATAGGTTTGCGTTTCAGGTCCGCGTAGCTCTTTTGTCGATCGCGAGCAGATTGAATTCTCTGTCTGATGAGGACGATCTTGTCAATAGTCTCCTAGATTAACTCGGGTCCAGTGAGCTAAAATTCACCTACTTCTGCCCAGCACACAGGCAAACGGCATTTGCGACCGTACAGTGCTTCAAAAGGGGCAGCCTTAATACTGGCATGATAACTGTTGTTGTAGGAGAATTCCACTAAAGGAATATGGTCAACCATCCATTTCCAAAATCTATCACACATGCTCGTAGCATGTCCTTTAGAGTCTGGATGGTTCGTTCACTTTGACCATCAGTCTACGGATGATAAGCAGTGCTCATATCCAAATTGGTACCTAAGGCTCGTTGGAAAGCCTTCCAAAAGTTTGACGTGAACCTACCATCTCGATCACAAATTATCGACACTGGTATTCCATGTTTGGTCACAATCTCCTTCAGGTACGTCTTTTGCTAGTTTGGCAAGGGGATCGTTCTCCCTAATTGGTAGGAAATGAGCGGACTTGGTGAGTCGATCGACGATTACCCAGATAGTATCGTAACCGTGAGATGACTTTGGGAGTTTGGTAACAAAGTCCATAGTGATGTTTTCCCACTTCCATTCCGGTATCTTGGGTTGTACAAGTAAACCCGATGGTCTCTGGTGTTCAGTTTTGACACGAGCACAGTTCAAACACTTCTGAACGTAGGTGGCGATGTTGGCTTTCATATTCGGCAACCAATATTACTTCTTTATATCCTGATACATCTTTTCAGATCTGGGATGTATAGAATATTTAGACTTATGAGATTCGTGCATGATCATGTTCCTCAAATCTCCAT
The DNA here is from genome assembly GCA_025667525.1 of Glebionis coronaria. Classification (NCBI taxonomy): domain Eukaryota; kingdom Viridiplantae; phylum Streptophyta; class Magnoliopsida; order Asterales; family Asteraceae; genus Glebionis; species Glebionis coronaria. Next base: position 165,431,760 of record CM046882.1, on the reverse strand, counting down.
AACATGGTAACCAACTTCGTCCGTGAAGGCATAGGGTTCCGTCTGCTCTAGGTTCTAACTTTTCTTTGCTAAGATTAGTTCTGAGCATTCCCCTGACATCTTCCCTCACAAGGTTTTCAGGCAATTGGGCTTGTGTCTGAGCTTCCAAAATCTGTTTAGGTAGATCCAAACTGATTGTCATCACCAATGCCCGAACTCTCATAGGAGGGTCCATTTCCTTACGACTTAAAGCATCAGCAACCACGTTTGCTTTTCCCGGGTGGTATTTGATCTCGCAGTCGTAGTCACTCAGTAACTCAATCCAACGGCGTTGTCTCATGTTCAACTCCTTCCGATCCAATATGTGTTGCAAACTTTTGTGGTCAGTATGCACTGTACACTTTGTTCCGTATAGGTAATGTCTCCAGATTTTGAGAGCAAAAACCACGGATCCAAGTTCTAGATCGTGAGTGGTGTAATTCTTCTCATGCTTCTTCAATTTCCTTGAAGCGTAGGCGATCACTTTCATCCTCTGCATCCATACGGCTCCTAAGCCTTTGTGTGAGGCATCACAGTATACAACGAAATCATCGTTGCCTTCAGGCAAGGCCAGTATAGGTGCACTGCATAACTTCGGCTTGATCAGTTGGAAAGCTGATTCTTCCTTCTCTCCCCACTCGAACTTTATTCCCTTCTGTGTGAGTTTGGTCATTGGTTTGGCTATCTTGGAAAAATCTTCAATGAATCTACGGTAGTATCCGACAAGGCCTAGAAATTGGCGGATCTCCGTCGGTGATTTAGGAGATACCCAATCCTTGACAGATTAGACCTTTGCTGGATCCAAATGAATACCGTCATAATCGATGACATGACCAAGGAATTGCACTCTAGGAATCCAAAATTCACATTTAGAGAACTTAGCATAGAGCTACTCCTCCTTGAGTACCTTTAGTACTTGTGCAAGATGTTCTCCATGTTCTTGTTCGTTCTTGGAATAAATGAGTATGTCGTCAATGAAGACTATCACGAATTTATCCAGGTAGGGTCTGCACACACGGTTCATAAGGTCCATGAAAATAGCTGGTGCATTGGTCAACCCAAATGGCATAACCTGGAATTCGTAATGGCCGTAACGGGTTCTAAAAGCTGTGTTCGGAATATCTTCCTCCCTGACTCGTAGCTGATGGTATCCAGATCTCAAGTCAATCTTGGAATACACACTTGACCCTTGCAGTTGGTCAAATAGGTCGTCAATGCGAGGAAGCGGATAACGATTCTTCACAGTTAACTTATTCAGCTCTCTGTAATCGATGCACATTCGAAAAGAACCATCTTTCTTTTTGACAAATAACACAGGAGCTCCCCATGGTGAGGAACTGGGTCGTATGAATCCTTTGTCAGATAGCTCTTGAAGTTGTTAAGCTAATTCCTTCATTTCTGATGGTGCCAACCGGTATGAAGCTTTAACTACAGGTGCTGCTCCGGGAACCAAGTCAATTTGAAATTCCACTTGTCGAGTCAGTGGTAAGCCTGGCAACTCATCAGGAAAGACTTCTGGAAAATCTCGGACAATGGGTACGTCCTCGATTTGCTTCTTCTCAGGTTTGTATTCTTCTTCTGTTTGAGAAATATGGGCCAAGAAGATAGGACATCCTCTCAACAAATATTTCTGAGCTTTGGTACAAGAGATAACACTAAGTCTAGTGTCAGCGAGGTCGGTGTTACCGTCACCTCGAACGATTAGAGTTTCGTTTCCCCATGGAATACGGACTAGTTTCTCGTCACAAACAATGATTGCGCGGTATCTCGCTAACCAGTCCATGCCGATAATAGCATCAAAACTACCAAGGTTTACGGGGATAAGGTCAATGTTGAACGGATGCTTGGAAAGATTTAAGGTGAAACCTCTAATGATAGTGTCAGCATCTACAGTTTTACCGTCAGCTAATTCTACAGAGTAACGGTGATCTAAGCTTGTAGGGACAACTTCTAGTACTTGACTAAATTCAGTGGATATAAAACTTCGGTCTACTCCAGTATCAGATAAGACAGATGCATAACAATTGTTCAATAGAAACGTACCAGTAACGACATTTGAATCGGGGTTGGATTTTACATTGCCGACCACGTACACTCTGGATGAAGCTCCTCCACTGTTCTTGTTCTGGTTTGCCCGCTTAGGGCAACTTGGTCTCGTGTGTCCTGGTGCTCCACACTCGTAGCACACAACTCCCTTCTTGGGTCCATTGTTGTTTCCTCCAGTAGCGTTGCGGTTCCCCTGCTGTCCATTCCCGTTCCCACGGGCATTGTATCCACCCCTGTTGTTGTAGCTCCAAGTGTTTTGAGTGGGTCGGGCCTGAGTGACAGCATTAACTCGATAGGTTTTAGCAAAGTGACCAACTTGTACACATCTGTAGCAGGTCTGGCAATGGCTATCAAAAGTATGATGATAGTTGCACTTTGGGCACAAAGGTTTGGCGCCCACGTACGAGTTAGCTCCTACAGAAGTAGCACTGTAAACTTGCCCAGCATTCTGCTTCTTAGGATGCTGCTGGTGCTGACTGCGGAAGTACTCGTCTGCCCTTCGCTTGTTGTCAGGCTGCCTCTCGGATAGGGTACGGACTCTTTTGTTTATCAACTCAGTAGCCAACTCAATGGCACTCTCGACGGTAGTAGGTCGAGATGCGAGTACACTGTCGTGAATGGCGTCTGGGAGTCCACTCACATACTTCTCAATCTTATCATCCTCCTCCACAAACATCCTGGTGCACATTAGGGTCAACTCTTGGAACCTTTGGTTGTACACAGTGATGTCATTGTTCCTGCATTTGAGATCCCATAACTCGATCTCCAGCTTCTTCATTTCTCCCCTTGGGCAGTATTTCTCAGTCATCCTCTCCTTCAACTCAGTCCAGTTGAGAGCATAGGCAGCATCATGTACAAGAGTATCAACAACAGAGTTCCACCAAGTAAGAGCACTCTAAAGTAGGGTGCAGGCGGAAAACTTCACTTTGTTCTCTTCTGCACAGTCGCTGATACGAAATACCGTTTCCAACCTCTCAAACCACTGCATCAGCTCCACCACTCCTTCCTTGCCCTTGTAATAGGAAGGTTTACATTTCAAGAAGTCGGGGTAAGAGCAACCCCTGGTGGTCTGATTATTCCGGCGGTTGTTGGAATTTTGACTGTCGTCCACGTTCTTGCTGGCAGCCATCGCAGATGCGATGCCTTGGTCAATCATTTCCCTTATTTGGGCAGCAGTGACGTTTTGGGTAGTGTCGGCATTGTTGGGGTTCGTTCTAGTGTTTACCATTTTTCTATAATTATACAAAAAAAATTAAATCATTAGTTCAAGGTGTTAGCACAGTTTTATATAATTACACGAAAAGGAATTTCATGCATAGACTTTGCAACAAATTGGATAACCTGTTTAAAGTTCATAATATAATACAGTACGGATATAACAAAAGCTATTGAGTACATGCCATAAGTCTAGAATAGGAATACAGTACAAAATGCACAACCTAATCCAAGACAGAGCACAGCCCGCCTGTCTGGGATGGTGGTACATGAAATCTAAAGTACATCATCTATGAATCCCTAATCTAAATAGTACAGTACAGGAATACAACTGACTAAAGAAAAGTACAAATACAAGAGATCCTATATCATGATAGCCGGGGTGCAACCCTAATAGCTTATCATGATGTACAAAAGGTCTAGCACATCTAATCTACTGATGCCTAACTGACTCCTCGGATACGGCTGGCACCACGGGCGGAGATGAGACAGCCGGTGCCTGCATGGCATCCTGCATCGCGGTCATAGCAGTCCTAGTCTCCCTGAGCAGTCAAAGTGCCTCAAGAAACTGGTCTCTGAGAGTCTGCTGAACTCCCCGGAGATGAGCGGTCTCTGACGTCAACCCCTGATGGCGGACATCCTGGAGGTCGAAGAATATGGCAAGAGTCTGCTCCATGGTCATAAGAGCGGTGTGAGTCTCTGTCTGCTGACTCTACAGTAGGTAAATCTGCTCTCGTAGGAACTCGTTCTCATCCAGCAACCACTGGAGAGAATGGTAAGTAGTCGACCGCACTCCTCGGGCAGCGTGTGCCTCCGAACTCATGGTCCATGATAAAAAGTCCTGGCGCTGTTGATCCCAAACTTAGATCGATTTATCCTTATGTATACGAGTTTAGATCAAGTAATACACTTAGAGAAACCTTTGTATATGTTTATGATAATCTAAGTGTTATGCGGAATTAACACTTAAACAAGAACACACAAGATATAAACAAACTTTCACTTTGATTAATGATATCAAACTTGCTTACAATGAAAGTAGTTTACGAATGAAAACTTATATGAAACATTAACCTAAAGGTCTTCTTTTATAGACATAAGAAGCCTTGTACAATAATCTACGTATCAACTATTCTAGGTAAAGATAAATATAGAAAATACATTGTTGTTCCTATCTTTACTATAAGTAATCTAGAATACAATAAACGCGTAGAGTATATCTTCCCATCAGTGCTTGTCTTCAATGTATCAATGCTTGACTTTATCTTGTCAACGCTTGTGCTGTCAGCGTTTGATTTACTCCTGTCAACGCTTGTTTTACTCTTGTCAGCGCTCAAGTGAACTGGCCATAATTTATTCCCAACAATCCTCCCCTAAACTTGATATCCACTCTTATGATCAAGTTTCTGAATAAACATTAAGGACTAGGAGGAATCTTACAAACCTTCTCATATTGGTAATAAATAAATCTGATCAAGTCTTTTGCCACATCACTTGAATAATCAATTTCCAGCTGAGTGTTCTTCATCTTCTCCAAGATATCCTTGGACATGAAATATTGACCATCCACAAGTAGATACTCAGCAAACTTTGTAGAACTCAAATAATAAACACCAGCAGCTGAATACAATCTCCATTGAAGACCACTGAGGTCATCTTCAAGATCCTTCTAAATAGCAGGATCCTCATCTTTTGGTCCACACATTCTCTTGAATGTTGACCACAGTTTTATTCCATTGGCTGAAGTTAGTGCTTCAGCCTCATACTTGGCCTCTAACAATCTCCATAGATCTACCAAGTCTTCTCTATCACAACTTGCAAACAAAGATATAAGAGTGGTAAAAGTGTGCACCTCTTTTCCATACCTGCCAATCTTCCAAAATCCACATTCATCTTCTTCATAGCTGACAATTGGATTTCTGGAATCTAGTGGTAACACTTGTACCATATCTAAAGCTTCTAATAGTGAGAGCTTGAGACTCCTTCTTATGACAGCTTCACTTGGATATAATGGATCCATATCTTTGGGAAACTCAAGAGAAACTCCCTTTTGCGCTGGTCTGGGAACAAACATTGCTTTCTTGAGCTCCATTTCCTCTGCAAGTTCTTCCTTTCTTTCATCGGAAAGAAGTCTGAGAGTGTTTGCTTCCTGCACTCTAACCCAGATGGGATAAGCTTTGCATTCCAACTCATAAAATGTCAATGCCCTCAATTTCTGATAAGTCCATCCTACTCCATGACATCTTAGCAACATGCAGTATAACTCCCTTCTATCCCTTTTTCAAATCTGAGAGAATATTGCTTGCCTTGTGTTTCAAAATAACCTGGCAATCTTTTTGTACTCTGAGGAGAATCTCCAAACCCCATATCTGATCTGAAATGGTCAAGTGTGAATTCTCCATACATCTTTCTTCCCAAGCATGATACATTTGAACCACCTCTGGCATATCAAAGTCAACCTGCAATTTCAACTCTCTCAATTTCTCCTTGGCCAACTCATCTCCATACTCAAGTCTTTTTGGCTGTTCTATGATCATAACACTTGAGTCTGAGCTGGCTTCATCACTTCCTTCTTGATCTACTGAAGTGACAACAAAGGGTGACTCTTTCACCTCCTTTCTATCTTGTTCCATGATTTGTGCAGCCAACCTTCTATCAAACACAATTTGAGCTGCATTCTTTGGAACAACCTCTTCTACCATAATACCCTTACCCTTATCTAATGGATCAATTGTTGGTAAGGTAGATGGTGATAACTATGAAGAAACCTCCTTGATGATGGATGATGACTGGGATACATCACCCTCATGTGCAGGTGTGTCAACGCCCAATTCTGCTGTGTCAGCGCCCAAAATACTCATGTCAGCGTTCAACTTCTCCTTGTCAACGCCCAAAGTTCCTGCCTCAGCGCCTTTTGCAATTTCCTCCAACATGGCTGTAAATGATAAATTTAAGTTTGTAGGAGAGACTAAGGACGTATCAAAACCTGTCTGTTTCTTCAAACTTGTAAGGGCCTCAGCAACATCCAAAGATTGACCATCATGGCTGCCCTTATCACTCATATTTATTTGATCTTCCTCCCCTTTGGAAGATTCCTCCATCTTTCTCCTTGCACTTGCAGTCTCCAAAATAAAAATCCTCTCCCTCAATTGCTTGAGTTCAAGGCCTTGTGTGCTGACAACTTGTACCAAGTCTACATTTTGCTTTTGCAAGCTCATGCAGACTGCCGTCAATTCCATAAGGGTCATTGGTTCCAATCTGCCCTCTTCTAAAATGGGTATTTGACCTCCCAAGTCAGATTCATTGGGCATGGATGAGGACGTAATGATGGTGGGACTGCCTTGGCCAGCTTCTAAGCCATAACCAATAGTCCCAGCCTCATCTATAGCACCAACCACACTTGTGGTGGTGGTTCTCTCTGCTACATGGCTAGGACCACCAGAGGAGAACACTCCAGTAGTCCTTTGGCGTTTAATCAACCTATATTCTGGGGGTGTAGAAGATGATGTGGATTGGGTGGATGTGGGTTGGTTAAGGGGTGTTTGGTTCTGTGAAGGTTGGGTGTCAACGTTGGAAATAGGCACATCAACGCCAACATTTAATGTGTCAGCGTCGAAGGGTTCTTGGTCAATTTGCATATGTTCAGGTGAAGGTAATGGTTCAGGTATTGGGTCAATTTGGGGTTGGGGGTCTGGTTGGGGTTGAGCTGCTGCAATGACAGCAAGCATAGCTTGGGTTAAAGGTAGGTCACGATGTGGGGGTGAGTTCATCTTCATAAAAATTGCTTTCTTTTGCACAAGGATCTCATAAAAATCATTATGATCCCTTGTGTAGTATCCTTGAACATCAAAAACCATTTTGTAAAAATCGGGGATAAGCTAAAGTCATTTTGTTCCCCTTATTTTTACACATGCCCTCAAAAATCATTTTAGAATAATTAAATTTTTGCCCAGTTGCAATACATACAATAGCACTGGCAATAGATCTATTGATCTTATTGTGTGTAGTACATTTGGGACTCAAACATTGTAGGAGGACATGTATGAGGTACTTCCAGGCTGGGGGAAACTCCTGTTTATGATATTTATTTAAAGTGCCTTCATCAGGAAAAAGATAACCCAAAGCCCTTAGTCCTTGTTCTATTTCACTAATGGGAAGGGTGGTTATACCATCAGCATCATCAAGATGCAAGGCTTGGCGTACCAAAGCCTCAGTAACCACCCAAGGTCTCCCATGAACCATAGAAGTTAATGTAGTCATTCTATTAACTGTTGAGGAACTTACAGTGTTCCAAAACTGTTTAATATGTGTGACAGGAATGAGTGGTGCATGAGAAAGAGCATACCTTATGGGGGATGCGTTCAAATACGCCACCATTTGTGTGTATTGGGGAAACAGAGCATCATCAGCTTCAAGATACGCGATCATGTTGTGTTGGCTTCTGAACCCCAATTCCAACTCTGATGGTTTAAACTTTGGTGCCATTGGTGAAAGCTGTTAAAATGATTGAGGAAGATGAAGTTGATAAGAGAAAATTGTGTTAGACAAGAATTATAGGTACCCTGTTTAAAAATAGAAGCCAAATTTATAGGAGAAGAAAATGCATGTGATTGGCCCAAAAATAGGCAAGTATTTTCAAAATGTAATCATGAAAATATTGAAAAATAATAAGTTTATCTCATGCATTAATTGAAAGTAATCAACTCCCAAAGTTACGGCCTAAAAATATGTCAAAAAGTAACAACTGGGTAGGACCCATTGAGTGTCAACGGTCAAAAATAACCTATCAACGCCCAACGGCTATAATCTTGTCAACGTTTGCCATAGCCATGTCAGCGTCTAAATTGGTCACAACAACCCTTGGAAAGATACTTGTCAGCATCCAAAAATAAAAATGTTTAAAAATGAAAAATGACCTTAACAAAGTAATTTATCCTAGAGAAGATAACCAAAAAGCTGATAATTATTATAGGGCGGCAAGCACTGTCCAGTTATGCACACTTGCTTATGGAAGATAGACATAACAGTCCTCTAGTGTCCCTTGCTAACCAAAACTCTTAACAACTAAGTTACCTTATAAAATTCCTTGTTACTCCCAGGTAAATCCCATAACAAAATTATTCCCAAGTCTCCCAACAGACCACGACCAATTCTAGGCCAACAATGTCTTGGCAGCATGCATAGTATATCAACTTTGCATGCTACAGTGCCTCATGATTTAGTAAACTAACTCATACTCACCTGTGGACACAATCTTGAATTGTGATAAGAGTATCATATGGATACCCAAACATCTTAAAGGTTCCTAAAACCTCCCCTTAAACTATGATACATAAGTTGCTTAAAAAAACATGCATGAACATAAAAAATTTATGTCAAGATAGGAATTAAAATTCCAACCATCATCCATAAATAAAAACTTGTCCAAATGCTTCTCCAATGATCCATAAGCAACGCTGTATCCAATGGTATACTGCTAACACCACCTGCACATTTAGATTGAAAACCACAAAACTAACATTGTTGCTGACAACGCCCCGATAACACATGACATCGTTGAGGGAAGCTTTGTCAGTGTTAGACAATTATATTGCTGACAACGTTACAAAAACACTTATCAGCGTTCAAGCAACCTTTGTCAGGGTTAGAAAAATATAGTGGAAAATCTAAATCATCAATAAGACTAATAACAATGCATCATCCTGTACATACTTTTACAAAAAGACTCCAAAACACATATTATGTGAGATTGATCATTCCAATACTTTTTACCAAGTATTGAAACCTCCCAGCATCAAAAGGTATAGTTAGTTAATCTGACATATTTTCTTCTGTGTCAACCCTATCTGGTTGTATTAAACCCTTTTCAAAACAATCTCTTATAAAATGGTGTCTATTTCTATGTGTTTCGTTTTAGAATGATGTACAGGATTCTTAATGATGCATAAAGTATTGTTATTGTCAACAAATATCTTGGTATGCATGAAATTATACCCATAGTCCAACAGCTGGTTCTGAATCCACAAAACTTGTCCACAACAAGCAGCTGCAGCCACATACTCAGCTTCAGTTGTAGAATTAGCCACCACTGTTTGTTTCTTGCATTGCCAAGATATCAACCTGCTCCCAAGAAACTGACATCCACCAGTTGTGGATTTTCTATCAAACTTATCACCTCCATAGTCACTGTCTGAATATGCAATCAGCTCCAATGGTGAATCCTTTGGGTACCACAAACCAAGACTAGGATAGCATCTTAGATACCTAAAGATCCTCTTCACAGCATAAAGGTGACATTCTTTGGGAGTCACTTGATGGTGTGCACAAGCACACATGACAAACATGATGTCAGGTCTAGAGGCTGTAAGATACATCAAGGATCCAATCATGGATCTATAGTGCCTGACATCAACATCTTTCCCATCTCCAATCTTTCCCCAAGGGTGTTCTCTATCCATAGGAGTAGTAGCCCTCTTTTCATGTGGAGAAAAGCCAAACTTCTTCAAGATCTCAGCCACATATTTATCCTGGGAGATGAAGATACCATCTTCTTTCTGCTAAACTTGTAAACCAAGAAAGAAGTTCATCTCCCCCATAGCACTCATCTTGAATTTGTCTGTCATAAGCTTGGAGAAATCCTCACTCATCGTTGGATCAGTAGACCCAAAAATGATGTCATCAACATAGACCTGAACAAGCAACACATCCTTACCTTTCTTCTTTGTAAATAGTGTCTGATCTATGGTGCCCCTCTTGAATCCATTGTCCACAAAATAGGTAGACAAAGTACCATACCATGCTCTAGGGGCCTGATGAAGTCCATACATAGCCTTTTTGACTCTATACACCTTGTCTGGATTCTCTGGATCCTCAAAACTAGGAGGTTGCATCATATATACCTCCTCAACAATTGTACCATAGAGGAAGGCACTCTTGACATCCATTTGATAGACAGTGAAGCCCATGCAGGATGCATAGGCTAAAAAGATCCTTATAGCTTCAATCCTTGCAACTGGTGCAAAGAATTCCTCATAGTCTATCCCCTCCTCTTGTGTATATCCCTGAGCCACTAACCTTGCCTTGTTTCTTACCACAATTCCTCTTTCATCTCTCTTGTTTCTTAGAACCCATCTTTTCCCTATACGTCTGACATATCTGGGACAATCAACCAGCTCCCAAATATCCTGAATTGCAAATTGGTGAAGCTCATCCCGAATTTCTTCCACCCAACTTGGTTCTTTGAGAGCATCAAATATCTTCTTGGGTTCCTGTTGTGACTGAAAACATGCAAACAAACATGCTTGCAAAAGAGGGGTATCAACCTTCTTGTGTATATTGGCAATAAACCCACCAAGACCTTGATGAGATCTTCTAGTCTGAACTGGAGTCATAATATCACCAATGATTTGAGAAGTGGGGTGATTCTTCATAGTGGAAGTGAGAACTCCTCCTTCAAAAAGTCTGGTGTCCTCAACCTCATTCTCCATGTTGCCAATATCTTCTTCATTAGACTCTCTTTCATCAACATGAGGATGAACCTCTTCATATATATTGGAAGGTTTACCTTGTTCAAAAATGGAAGAGAAAAGATGTGCAGAAGTGTTGTCAACGCCTGAACTTTGTTTGTCAGCGCTTGGGCTAACAATGCTTGAACTGTTGTTGTCAACGTCTGAACCATCAACGTCTGAATTGGTCTTGTCAGCGCTAGATTTTCCTTTATCAGTGCCTGAAGGACCATGCATGTTTGTATCTGGTGGTACTTGGAGACCACCATTATCTTTACCAGCAGCAAAAGCATCTGTCCAAATGGGAATTGTAACATATTCTTGGATAGGAGATGACTTCTCTGCTTGTGATCCATCCTTCTCATGAACCTGTGTACCTGAAACATCAACAACTTGTTCTTCCACAACATTTGAAGTTACCTTCACAATGTCTGGATTAGTGACAGGCATATAATTTAAAGCTCTAGATAAAGGTTCCAAGTCAAACAACCAATTTTGACCACTTTCAGGATCACTAGGTTTATTCTCTAAAAACCTAACATGTACTCTTTTAAGTATACGTTTTTCCTCTTTAAGATAAACCCTATATTCCTTGCTCTGCACTGAATACCCCATGAAGTAACCTTCATCACCTTTTGCACTAAATTTACCTAAGGCATCACTAGTGTCTAAAACTACTACATGACAACCAAAAGGTCTGAGAAAACCAATATTAGGTTTTCTTCCCCAAAGTAACTCATAAGGTGTTTTGTTCTGAATTTTGTTAACCAATGTTCTATTTTGAACATAACAAGCTGTATTAACAGCCTCAGCCCAAAAGGCTATAGGAAAATGAGCATCAGCCAACATTGTTCTGGCTGCTTCAATTAGGGTTCTATTTTTCCTCTCAGCAACCCCATTTTGCTGTGGGGTTCTAGCAACACTAAATTGCCTAGTAATTCCTTTCCTGGCACAGAAATCATCTAGCTTCTTATTCCTAAATTCACCACCATTATCACTCCTAAGCATTTTAACTTCATTGCCAGACTTTTTCTCAATCTGAGTGATAAAATCAATTAAAGTGTCAACTGTATCACTCTTCATAGCTAGAAAGAATGTCCAAGTAAACCTAGAAAAGTCATATGTGATAACAAAGCAATATGACTTACCATTCAAACTTTCTATATTGGTTGGACCAAAGAGGTCCATATAAAGCAAATGAAGAGGTCTATGACTAGATTGCACCTGTTTGGTCTTGAATGAGACCTTGTGCTGCTTGCCTTTAAGACATGCAACACAAGAGTGGTCATTGTGGAAGGCCTTCTCAGGCAAACCATCAACCAAGCCAAGTCTCACAAGCCTATTTATATTCTTAAAATTTATGTGCCCTAGTCTCCTGTGCCACAAATTACTCTCATCTACTGAAGCTTTAGCATAAAAAAAAGACATATTGTTATTCATTCTAATCCCATTCAGATTCACATTGTATATGTCCTTATGCCTAGGTGTTCTATACTCAATATATTTCTCATCAGGGATCTTATAATCCTTGCTTAACACCAAACACTAAGTATATGTAAACAGAACTTTATTTTTGTTATCACAAACTTGTGATACACTAAAAAGATTGTAATCAAGTTCTTTTACCAAAAATACGTTTTCAAAACGCAAGTTCTTGGTGAGAAGGGTTCATTTGCCTGTGATAGTACCATATCCGCCTCCAAAGTAAACCTTATCACCATCCTTAATGGGAGTGAAGTTAGTTAAGTAATCTTCCTTCCCTGTCATGTGCCTTGAGCATCCACTATCCCAATATCCATAATCATTGACCTGTTTTTGAATGCCCTGCACATAAAGAAAACAAATTAGTTTTCTTTGGGAACCCAAGCCTTATAAGACTTAGATTCATCTGGTTGTTCAATAAGAACAGACTTAGTTCTCATAACAACCCCATTTTCATCCTTCTTAGGATGAAATACCCAGTTAACCCCAATAGGTTTTGTATTGACCTTTGAAATGTAATTAAATCTGTTGCATGTCATTGAAAGCCCATTATCATTAGGGTTTTGATCTTTCTTGGGTCTCCATGTTAAGCTTGAAGAAGCTTTAGACCCCTTACCCTGTGGTTGCAAATATTTAGGTCTGGTCACGTTTCTGTCAACGTTGGAATTGGTCTTGTCAACGCTGCAATTACCCTTGTCAGCGTTGAATCTAGGGTTTGCTATAGAAACCCATTGCCTATTAGACCAAGTATTTGTCTTTTGAAATGGTCTTTGTCCATGAGTGTTAGACGCTCTAGTAAAGAATAGGGCAGGTCTAATCACTTGTGGACTTTGCTGCACACAAGGTTTGGGTCTGACAACGTTTGACTTCCTAACAACGTTGACTTTGTTCCTGTCAGCGCTGAATTTGTTCCTGTCAGCGCTGACTTTGGGAGCGTTGACACACTTATATGCCAAGTGTGAAAAGCTACCACAAGTGTAACAGGCTTTTCTAGACACAACCCTAGGTCTAGAAGAGAAGAAGCCTGTTCCATCATTGCTAACCTGGCTCTTAGGTGACCTAGTATTCCTATACATCTCTGCATACTTAATGCTAGGTTTTCTAACAGTGTTTGAGCCTAGGTCAACAGCTTTACTAGTGATTGGGTTTGTAACCTTAATGGGAGTTGACTCATTAGGACTTTCACATAGCAAGCCACCCTTAACAAATAATGTAGGGTTAGTGTTAGAAATACGTTTTAACGTATATTAGAAGTATCGGTCACTCCACAATATTATTAATGTTGTAATAGCTCGTAGTTAATGAGTACTTATTTAGTTAAGTAAGAAACCGACCCATGGGCTTGTCATGGGTCGGCCTAAGCCCAATAGTGGCCTTGGATATAAATACCCCTTTCCACCATGGAAAGGGGTTGGTTGTTGATCATTCGATTTTATCATTTTAATGAAAAACACATTTTCTCTCTCACTTTCTCTTACTAGTTTCTCTCTCTAGGAATCTTCAACCCATTTCATAGATTAACAAGATTATCAATATTCTACATTTGGTATCAGAGCTATGGGGTGATTTAAGGTAATGATTTGTGTTGTTATTTAGTTTTTGATTGTATTAGTGTTCTTTAAGAAGATCCATCTTGATTCTTGGAGTTTTTGGTGATTTTGTGATTGGGATTAGTAGATAAGTATTAGTTTTTACTTATTTTATCACAAAACTTTTTGGGTAATTTAGTAAAAATCTAGGTTTATTCTTCATATTTATAGTCGACTGTTACTCGAACAAGCATCTGTTTCCCAGTAAAGTTCCGGATCAAAAAGTTCCGGATCAAGGAAAGTTCCGGATCAAAGGAAAGTTCCGGATCAAAGGAAAGTTCCGGATCAAGGGAAATTTCCGGATCAAAGGAAAGTTCCGGATCAAAGAAAAGTTCCGGATCAAGGGAAAGTTCCGGATCAAAGGAAAGTTCCGGATCAAAGAATAGTTCCGGATCAAGGGAAAGTTCCGGATTAAAGGAAATTTCCGGATCAAAGGAAAGTTCCGGATCAAGGGAAAGTTCCAGATCAAAGGAAAGTTTCAGATCAAGGAAAGTTCCGACTCAGTTCTTCCGAACCAAAAGTTCCGGATCAAGGAAAGTTCCGGATCAAATCTTCCGAACCAAAAGTTCCAGATCAAGGAGTTCCGAGCCAAAATCTTCCGAATCAACACTTCCGAATCAACAAATAGTTCCGAACCAAGGGATTTTTTACTTGTTTTTTCGACGATTTTTTTTAGAGGATTTAATCTTGGTTTCTTACAACAAAAACTCAACACCACTCACAAACTTTACTTCACTGCTCGATCAACCGATAATCTTTGTCTCTTTGAAGTGATCAAAATGAATCCGAATTCATTAATGCCTCAAATGACATCACTTACGGATATTTCCGTCATTACGGGAACGGATAATCGCCCTCCAACGCTCATTAAAGAAGTCTTTGAAGCATGGCAAGGCCGTATGATGTCATACATTAAGGGAAAACCGACATATGGGAGGCTTATGGTCAAGTCAATTCTAAATGGTCCACTTGATTATGGTACCATCGTGGTTAACAATGTGACTCGACCACGGGAGTTTGAAGAACTTACACCAGCTCAACAACTTGTTGCCGATGCAGACGAAAAGGCTCTTCAAACCATTCTCCACGCTCTTCCACATGACATCTATCGAATGGTCAGTCAATATACGGTTGCAAAGGATTTATAGGAACGTCTAAAGGTGTTGCTACAAGGTACGTCTCTTACCAAACAGGAAAGGGAATGTCAGTTATATGATCGGTTTGATAGATTCACGTACAGCTCAGGGGAAACGCTTCACGACTACTACTTCAGATTCACTACTCTCATGAATGATCTGAATGTATACAATCTCGTGATTGCTCCATTCCAGGTTAACACCAAGTTTTTGAATACTTTACCTCAAGTTGAATGGGGTGAGTATATTACCGATGTTAAGTTAACCAAGGATTTGCATAAGTGCAATTTGGATCAACTCTATGCTTTTCTTCAGCAGCATGAGAAACATGTGATCATGCACCGTTCGCCTCGAGGTATGTACCCTGATTCTTTAGCTTTGATGGTGAATCAACCAAGCTTGTCGTACAACAACACTCCTTATATCATGGGACACCAAGCCTATCATCCATCACCGTACCTGACTCCAAGCTTCCCCCAATATTCGATTCTACCGCAGCCACCCACCTCACATCAGTAACAATATCGGTTTAATGCACCTTCATCACAATATGCTTCACAACCTCACCCAGCAAGCATTGCACCTTATGCTCAGTCATCATATTCTTCTTATCAAGAAAATGCAGCATATCCATCAAGCTACTTTGATCACATGAGTGTTCTTTCTAGTGCTTATGCAGCTCAACAAGACCAAGCACTGTATTGTGATAATGATGAAGTCCCCATTCCTGAATTTAAACAAGGAACTGACCCAGTTGAAGTGTTAGCCACTATGTCTGCTTATCTCACAAGGACTTTAAGCAAACGAGGATTTAGAGGACCAGCTCCTACTAACAATCAGCTGAGGAATTCATCCAATTCTCGCCAACAAGCTACTATTGAGAATGGCAGGGTAATGGTTCAACCTGTTCAACCTTATCAGGGGAGACCTACTACATCAACCACCAATGCACGCACGGTCAATCCTGCTCCAATGGTCAACACTCCTCCACGGGCTAATTCCACAGGCAAGTTGAGAATGATTACATGCTACAACTGTAAGGAAGAAGGTCACATGTCCAGGGATTGCAAAAAACCCAAGAGGAGAAGGGATGGTCAATGGTTTGCAGAGAAGATTTATCTGGTGAACGCTCAGGCACAAGGAAGGGAACTTGATGAAGAGGAGCTTGCATTTCTTGCTGATCCAGGGATTGCTGAACAAGACGTTGTCACCACACAGAATGCAGCATACCAAGCAGATGATCTTGATGCTTACGATTCAGACTGTGATGAACTTCAATCTGCACAAGCAGCTCTTATGGCAACTATCTCCAGCTTAGGGCCAGAAAAAAGATCTGAGGTACTTACTAATACCACTGATAATACCACTAATACTAGTATTCAACCACATCAAGTTGTGCAAGAGAGTGCTGATTCGAATGAGTCTTCGGTGGTGAGTCTTTCAAATGAGGAGACAATCAATGATAGTAATATCAATGTGAGTCCCCAGACTTTGTGTGAATCACAACCGGGAGCCATTTCGCATACGCATACTCCTTCTTAACAAGATTTGGTCATGGTTCCTGCTACATTACTTAGCCAAATGAATGCTGCACTCTTAGAAACCCTAGCTAAGAATAAGAATTTGTCTGATGAGCTTGCCTTGTGCAACGAGAAAGTTCAAACTTTGGAATTAGTTCCTTTGTCTAGTGTTCTAACAAATCCCGAATATGATCATTTTCGAAACAAACAAATGGGTCATTTGCAAGAAATTGAAACCTTAAGAGCAGATCTTTCTAACGAACTTAAAGAAAAAGAGTTAGTGGTCACTAATTTTCAAAAACTTCAAACGGATTTTGAATTACTCGAGTCTAAGAAGAATGAAATGGAAATTAATGCGGCTAATAAGATTAGAAGTCTAGATTATTTGCTTTTAAGACAATACGCTGCCTCTCAACTAGTACACTTATTTGATGCATCGTTTAGAGAGTTTAACTTATCGCGTCAAAAAGGCCTTCCCCCTAATCCACGGTATGCAAAACAAGCTTTTATCCATAGTCCTAGACTTTATAATGCAACCCAATTAGGATTGGTCTTAGACCCGATTGTTATTTTCGAGGACCGCACAAATAAGGATCTAGTTGATGAGAATCGGTCATACAACTTTGCAAAATATCCCGATTGTGATTATTTTAAAATGAATCAGGATCTTGCAAAAACGGATTTTAGAATTCGCTTCCATATGGATAAAGATCTCATCACAGCACCAACCTACATGTTAAATGAAGAAAACCCTAGTACACTTCCTACACTTGTCAAAATGGAAGGCCCTAAGGAAATTCCAAAGGATCTTCCACCTGTTAGCACTGTATGGTTAAACTTGCAAGAGATTAATCAATACTTTACTAATTTTGATAAGGTCATCTTGTAATGTACGACTTCAAATGGCCTAAACGCCGGAGAATGGGCTTTCGAACACATGAACGAGGTGTTTAAGAATGAGATCAATCCGTTTTTCGAAAGTCTAAAAGGAAGTTTTGCATCTCTTTCAGAAAATCTTGAGTTTGAAATTGCAGAAGTTCAAAAAGTGTTTTATGAAATGGACACCGCTTACGAACTACAATTAATTGAAAAGGAAAAGATTTTATCCGAATATGACCGATTCTTGTCCCAAGTAATTTCGTGTGATGTGCTTACTATTGTGAATGTTAATTATTCGAATGGGCTTACATCCGCTATGATTAAATGTGATGCTGTGAATATATGTGATGATGTTTGTGATCTCTCTGTAAATGTTGTTGATACTGTAAATGAGGTAGATAATCATTCTTGTCACGAGTCTAATGCTGAATTTTTAAAGCTTCAAGATTCTTACAATTTACTTACAAAACGCTTTAATCAACTTGAACAACATTGTATATCTTTAGAATTAAAACAGCAAACTCAAAATGAGGATCTTTTGATAACAAATGGTTGTGAAAACAGTGTTGAGACGAGTGACAAGATGATTGAAATAGTTAAGGCATTAGAGGAAGAGATTATGAGATTAAAGAAAGATGTGTCATCAAATGAAACACTAAAATTGGAACTAGAGGCTGCAGAGTCTAAAAACCAGGACTTAGAAATTAGACTTTCGTCTATTCTAGGGGAGATGGATCAGGCAAGACAGGGACTATCCGCTCTTTATGGTTCAATAGAAGAACGCTTAGCTTTTAATGCAGCACAGCAACAATCTTATGTTGAACAACTGAACCAAAAGTGTGAGGAAATCTCTGACTTAAACATCCAGTTCATTGACAAAAACATGGTTTTGGCCGAGTTGAAGGAGACACTTCTTCTCACCCGACAAGAAGCTGTTAATAACTTAGCTACCAACTCTGCACCGTCCTCTAGTGCTCCAACAACCAAGTCAGTAGTGCTTTATAAGAACCCGCTCCATAAGAAAAACCCGGTTACCTACGATGATTATATGAGGAATGCAATTAAGCATGTAGATCTTGTTAGGGATATTTTATATGATTTATATGCGTTAGATCCCTCAAACAGTTACTTTTATTCAGCTCATGAATATATTAAGCGCGTTCAATATTGCTTAGCATATTTGCAATACATAGGTAAACCGGGTTCTGCACTACTCACTAATCGACCCATTGCTGTAACTCCATTCAATAAGACTCCAGGAGCAAAACCGTCATTGGCACCATCAAGTAAGGCACCTTTAAAATCTGTTGCTAATGGTCCCACTTTGCCTTCTATAGGATTAAAAGAGTCTACTAAGGCTAAAGGATCGCCACTCAAGAAAGATAAGATCAAGCCCTCCACTAGTAGTACCAACAAGAAGAAAGTAGAAGCTCACCATAGGAATGTTATGTCAGATTTAAATAAAAAGAATCATGTTGCTAAGACTAAAAGCTCTGCGCCTGTGCAGAAGCCTAAACCATTTGTGAATTCTAATTTGAATTGTTGGAATTGTAATGAGTGCATGTTTTCCCAACGTCATGATTTGTGTCTTATTGATCATGTGAATGAAATGAATGCCATTAGGAATAATCTTGAATGGAAGCCCACTGGGAGAACTCGTACCCAAGTTGGATGGCAATGGCGTCCCACTGGTAGGACCTTTACATTAGATGGAAAAATGTGCCCTTTAACTAGGAATGCATCCATTGAGGTTAGGTCTCAGCGTCCTTTAGTTAGGCACACTAGCACTAAAGTATGGAAACAACGCCCTTTAATTAGGTCAGCCCCCACTATAGTGCCTATCAGTGAAGAAATACCTCAGGATTTAAGCCAACTAGAATCTACACCACCAACTAGGAAAAAGGCTAGGAAATCTAAGAAACCTAAAGTTAGCAAATCTAAGATTATTAAATCTGTACCTGCTAATAACAAGGAACATTCAGATTCTGAAACCTATACATTGTCCTCGTCTAGTGATATTTTCAGGTGGTCCAAATCATCCTCTGGTATTTGGACTCCGGTTGTTCAAAGCATATGACCGGAGATCGCTCGATGCTCCAAAATTTCGTCAGCAAGTTTCTTGGAACGGTTAAATTCGGTAATGATCATATTGCAAAGATAATAGGGTATGGTGAATATCAGATTGGAAACGTTACGATTTCAAGGGTATACTATGTAGAAGGTCTTGGTCATAATTTATTTTCAGTAGGACAGTTTTGTGATTCCAACCTAGAGGTTGCTTTTCGACAACATACTTGTTTCATCCGCAACTTGGAAGGAAAAGACTTGTTGAAGGGTTCTCGTGGTGCAAATCTTTATACGTTGTCCCTACAAGACATGATGGCCGCCTCTCCAGTATGTCTTCTCTCTAAAGCATCTAAGACCAAGTCATGGTTTTGGCATCGCAGATTATCTCATCTCAACTTTGATGCTATTAATCATCTGGATAAAAACGAATTAGTTCGTGGTCTTCCAAAGCTCAAATTTCACAAGGACCATTTATGTTCCGCGTGTTCAAGGGGGAAAAGTACCAAGAAATCATACAAGCCCAAAGCTGAAGACACCAATCAAGAAAAACTTCATCTTTTGCATATGGATCTTTGTGGGCCAATGCGAACCGAAAGTGTGAGCGGTAAGAAGTTCATCCTTGTTATTGTGGATGATTTCTCCAGGTTTACATGAGTTAGATTTCTACGTACAAAGGATGAAGCACCGAAGGCTATCATCACTTTTCTGAAATTCATTCAGGTACGTTTAAATACTACTGTCCGCCGTATTCGTACAGATAATGGAACAGAGTTCGTCAACCAGACTCTTCGTGATTACTATGAAGAAGTTGGTATTTCACATGAAACATCCGCTGCACGTACTCCACAACAAAACGGTGTCGTTGAAAGACGGAATCGTACGCTTATGGAAGCTGTTAGGACTATGCTGATTTATGCGAACGCTCCATTGTTCGTGTGGGCAGAAGCTGTATCTACTGCATGTTTCACCCAAAACCGCTCTATCATTCGGAAACGCCATGGAAAAACACCTTACGAGCTTCTACATGATCGTAAACCCGATGTTTCCTTCTTTCATGTGTTTGGTGCTCTTTGTTATCCAAACATTAATAGTGAGAACTTGGGCAAACTTCAACCAAAAGCCGATATAGGTATTTTCATTGGTTACTCACCTTTCAAAAGCATACCGAATTTACAACCGTCGTCTTGGTAAGATAGTAGAAACTATGGACGCAGATTTCGATGAGCTGACAGCGATGGCTTCTGAGCAACGCAGCTCTGAACCCGCGCTTCACGAGATGGGAACCGGTGCTATCAGTTCCGGATTAGTTCCCAATAATCCTACTTCTACATCATTTTTACCACATACAAGGCCCGAGTGGGATAAACTGTTTCAACCGTTGTTTGATGAGATCTTTGATCCCCCGAATGATGAAGTTCCAACACCTGTAGTGATCGCTCCAATCCCTGAAGTGGTTGCTCAAGCTAATGAAGCTTTATCAAATGCATCTTCAATTAACATTGAACCGGATGCACCTCTACCAAGTGATTCTCAAACTACACCTGAATCGTCACCCTTACTTGTTCCTTATGATGTTGAAGAGGATTCTATTGATCACGATTTGGAATATGCTCACCTACAAGAGCTTCCTTTCTTTGGTGTACCGATACCTGAAAACCCTTCAGCCGCGTCTACCTCAGAAGAAGCTCCTTCTATTGTTCACTCCAGACCATCACGGATTGAAAAACATAGCACCAAATGGATAAAAGATCACCCAATTAGGAATGTCATTGGAAGTCTCGATCGACCAGTCTCTACACGCCATCAATTACAAGAGAGTGCACTCTATTGCTATTTTGATGCATTTCTCTCCGAAGTTGAACCTAAAAATTGGCAACAGGCTATGACTCAATCATCTTGGATTGAAGCCATGCAGGAGGAACTAAATGAATTCCAAAGACTTGAAGTATGGGAATTAGTTCCTCTCCCTGACAAGGTTAACATCCTTACTTTGTTGTGGGTTTATAAGGTTAAACTCGATGAGATGGGTGCAGTCTTGAAGAATAAGGCTAGATTGGTTGCTAGAGGATATAAACAAGCCTTGGGTATAGACTTTGAAGAATCTTTTGCTCCTGTTGCAAGATTGGAGGCTATTAGACTATTCCTTGCGTATGCTGCTCATATGAACATGATCGTCTATCAAATGGATGTGAAGACGGCATTTTTGAACGCTGAACTAAGGGAAGAAGTCTATGTTAGTCAGCCGGATGGGTTCGTTAGCACGGAGTTTCCTAATCATGTGTACAAGCTTAAGAAGGCTCTCTATGGGTTGAAACAAGCTCCACGCGCGTGGTATGATCTCCTTTCAACATATCTCATCTCGGAAGGCTTCTCCAAAGGCAAGGTGGACCCCACTCTATTCACTCTCAAGGAGGACAACGACATGATTCTGGTACAAATTTATGTTGATGATATAATATTTGCTGCCTCTAACATAGAATTGTCCAAACGATTTGAGAAGATAATGTCCACACGCTTTCAGATGTCAATGATGGGAAAATTTTCATTTTTCTTAGGATTACAAATTTCTCAGAATCCCAGAGGCATCTTTATTAATCAATCCAAATATGCTCTAGAATCTTTAAAGAAATATAACTTTGAAAATTGTGACCCCGTGGACACTCCAATGGTGGAGAAATCCAAGTTAGATGAAGATAGGAATGGGACTATTGTCGATCCAAAACTTTACCGTGGGATGATCGCCACCCTTCTCTATCTGACTGCTAGCAGGCCTGATTTACAATTTGCCGTATGCATGTGTGCCCGGTATCAGGCTCGGCCTACCGAAAAGCACCTACATGTTGTTAAAAGGATCTTTCGGTATCTCAAAGGAACACTTCATCGTGGTCTATGGTATCCGAAAGATTCCTCTATTGCTTTAATATCATACGCAGATGCCGATCATGCTGGATGTTAAGACATGAGGCGTAGCACTTCTGGGTCTGTGCCACTCCTTGGAGACAGATTGATTAGTTGGTCTTCAAAAAGGCAGAAAAGCGCTGCAATTTCTAGCACGGAGGCTGAATACATCGCCATGTCCGGTTGTTGTGCTCAAGTCCTTTGGATGAGATCACAATTAACTGAATCGGTTTGGGATTCAACAAAATCCCTATGTATTGTGACAACAAGAGCGTCATTGCCCTTTGCTGCAACTATGTTCAACACTCCCGGGCCAAGCACATAGACATTCGCTACCATTTCATTAAAGAGCAGGTGGAGAACGGAGTGATCGAGCTGTATTTTGTCACTACTGAGTATCAGCTGGCAGATATGTTCACCAAAGCCTTAGATCGAGGACGAATCGAGTTTTTGATCGACAAGCTTGGCATGAAATCATTCTCTCCAGCGACTCTCAAGGAATTGGCAGAAGAATCAGCTGAATAGTGGTGGTAAACTATTCAGGCGTATCCTTTGTTCGTGATCATGTATATTATTGTATATATATAAACCACAAAAAGCAAAATACAAAAATATAAAACCAAGAAAAACCATAAAAAATATAAAACCTACAAAAACCACAAAAATTATAAAATCAAGAAACACCAAAAATATTTTTCGTTTTTTTAAAATCGGGCATGTCTTTTAGTACGGTAATATTTACGGCCTTAGAAATGTCGATCAATATTGACACGGCGCCATAAATAGAGTCCGTATAAAAGTTGTACATTTTTAAAACATGCCCATTATGGCTTGTAGTTATTTCAGACTGCAACCCGGTTTTCATATTAAAGTCACGTATTTCCTTGGAAAACGTTGGCTCACAACGGGAATTAATTTTCTCGGGCATGATTTACAAGCCAAATCATTTAAAGGGATCAAGTTTACTTTACAACTTGGTCTAACATGAGTTAGTGTACGTCTCAGTGCATTAATTGGTCAAAATAAGAGAAATCTTATTGCCACCACGAATCAATCTTTTCAAGATATTAATTGGAAATGTTTTCATCAATATTTGACTCTTTAAACAATGACTACAGCTCTTTAAATGGAAAACGGGTCATCGTTTAAGGGAGAGAAAATATTAAATCATCTTCCTCATCAAAACGATTTTCAAAAGTGTTTGAGGAAAATTAATTGGCTAAATGGTTAATGAGTGGTCTTTCTTTAGAATAGGACTTGCTTTAGATCTCGGAGATTTGCTAATTGGATGTGATACTTAAGTTGTGTGAGATTGTCGTGATTAGTTTAGCTAAGCAAGGTTAAGTTGGCTAAGTTTAACGATGGTTAAGGAGACGAGAAAAGAAAAATGAAAACATAAGGAATAAAAAGGGAAAAGGAAAGAAAAGTGTAGGGTTAAAAAGGACTAAGGGTGAAAGTTGTAAACATTTTTGACCTAAGTCAAACCAAACCCCCCCCCCCCCCCCCCCCCCCGTTCCTTCATCTTCTCTGTTTCTACTTTGCCGCCATTAACACACATAGAAACACATTCAAGCTCACAAACTCTCGATTCAATCACTCAATCCGTTTCATTCGATCTAAAAGGTACAAACATCGAATCTTTAATTTATAATTCGCCTAATTCATCATTTAATCAACTTAATTGATTCGGGTAATCAAGACTATCAAATTAGGGTTCGTTTGCCTAAATTCAAGATTAATTGATTAGGGTTTTAGGTGGGTTTTACTCGGAATATCCTTAGAAAGATGTTTTGTTGCCTTAGCATGCCTTAAAACTCACAATCGCGCCTAGAATAATCATTAATAGGGTGCGTTTAGAACTTCCGGATGAACAAGGCTTTTGAACTTCCGAATGAAGAAGTTCCGGATGAACTTCCGAATGAAGAAGTTCCGGATGAACTTCCGAATGAAGAAGTTCCGGATGAACTTCCGAATGAAGAAGTTCCGAATGAACTTCCGAATGAAGAAGTTCCGAATGAACTTCCGAATGAAGAAGTTTCGAATGAACTTCCGAATGAAGAAGTTCCGAATGAACTTCCGAATGAAGAAGTTCCGGATGAACTTCCGAATGAAGAAGTTCCGGATGAACTTCCGAATGAAGAAGTTCCGGATGAACTTCCGAATGAAGAAGTTCCGAATGAACTTCCGAATGAACTTCCGAATGAAGAAGTTCCGAATGAACTTCCGAATGAATAAGTTCCGAATGAACTTCCGAATGAAGAAGTTCCGAATGAACTTCCGAATGAAGAAGTTTCGAATGAACTTCCGAATGAATAAGTTCCGAATGAACTTCCGAATGAAGAAGTTCCGAATGAACTTCCGAATGAAGAAGTTCCGGATGAACTTCCGAATGAAGAAGTTCCGGAGGAACTTCCGAATGAAGAAGTTCCGAATGAACTTCCGAATGAAGAAGTTCCGAATGAACTTCCGAATGAAGAAGTTCCGAATGAACTTCCGAATGAAGAAGTTCCGAATGAACTTCCGAATGAAGAAGTTCCGGATGAACTTCCGAATGAAGAAGTTCCGGATGAACTTCCGAATGAAGAAGTTCCGGATGAACTTCCGAATGAAGAAGTTCCGAATGAACTTCCGAATGAACTTCCGAATGAAGAAGTTCCGAATGAACTTCCGAATGAATAAGTTCCGAATGAACTTCCGAATGAAGAAGTTCCGAATGAACTTCCGAATGAAGAAGTTTCGAATGAACTTCCGAATGAAGAAGTTCCGGATGAAATTACGAATGAAGAAGTTCAGGATGAACTTCCGAATGAAGGAGTTCCGGACGAACTTCCGAATGAAGAAGTTCCGAATGAAGGAGTTCCGAATGAAGAGTTCCGAATGAACTTCCGAATGAAGAAGTTCCGGATGAACTTCCGAATGAAGAAGTTCAGGATGAACTTCCGAATGAAGGAGTTCCGGACGAACTTCCGAATGAAGAGTTCCGAATGAAGGAGTTCCGAATGAAGAGTTCCGAATGAAGGAGTTCTGAATGAAGAGTTATAAATGAAGAGTTCCGAATGAAGAGTTGTTGGATTGATAGTTGTTTTATAATTACTTGTTGAAATGTGTTATGCTTAAAAGTCATAATGATATATATCTATATATTTTTTGTGCATCAACCTTTTATGTCTTATCTTAAGCAGACACGATGACTAATCCAACAGTACAAGCACTCCAAGATGCTAGAGCAGCCGCAATTGCCGAAGCAAGAGCCCTCAAGTTCATACCAAACAATTACCGGCTGAAGCAAGTTTCAAAATCCACTCACCATGGATTTAAAGTCGCCATAGCAATCCTTGATCACTCTCACTTCAAGAATGCTTTAAGGAGTAATGCCTCGGTGCCATATGATTACATGTATGAGTTCTGGGCTACCAAAGAAAGTACTTCAAACAAGATCACCTTCACTCTCGACAACAAGCAACAGACACTCACAGTTTCAGACTTCCGCGAGATATTTGGAATACGGGATACACCCAAAGGTATGTCATTTTCGAGGGATCCTACCAAAGACGAACTCATGGAGATGTTCGAGGCTCTTGGATGTCCTGACATACGAGTTGTGTCTGATTTTACCACTGCTAAAGTAGGTCAACCTTGGAGAGCAATCTTGGGTATTCTCAGTAGATGTCTTACACCTAAAACATCTGGGCATGATGCTGTGCGTGGTCCAATCATGAACATCTTCCATGGAATGTACAAAGGCTCAAATGTAGATTATGCATTATTGTTGTGGGAAGAATTTAACTTTCAACTCTTCCAAAACAAGAAGCTGAAGACTAACTTATTTCCTTACCCTCGGTTTATCAAGCTTATAATTAATTATTTTATGAAGAATGATGATAAGCGTGCAGCAAGTCGTCATCACACTGAAGAGGCTGATCACACTGTGGATCTAAGGCATGAAGGACCATCTGGTGCCGTTATTCCTGGTCCTATTCCCGATTATCTTCTGACGGATAAAATTAAAGCTTCTGCTGATTACAAACTACTGCTACTAGAAATCAAGAAGCTAAAATCAAGCCTTCAGACAGGAGAAGACTCGTCTACTACGGTCAAGAGTAAAGGTAAACACAAGCAACCAGCTGCTTTATCTGAACCCGAAACCAAGAAGAAGAAGACTGAGGCTAAGAAGGGATATAGCACAGCTGATGAGTTAGTTCTCCACGACGAAGAAGATGTTGATGTCGATCCTACTCTAGAAAAGGCTGAGAGAAAATTAATGAAGATAGCTATTGAAAAGAGTAGGAGAGACACAGGCGGTAGTGGTTCGGGTGCACAGATGAATATTGAAGAAGAGTACGATGAGCCAGATGATGTTTATGAGTTTGGATCACCTGAACGGTATTCTACTTCGAAGGAGACATCCATCCCTGTTTCAGCAAGTGTTGAAAAGGAGTCCGGTGCTCCTACAATCATGGTACCTACTCAGCCTTTAGTAACTCAACCTCCACCAATACAGCCCTTACCAACCCGACCGGTGCCAACACCATTCCTTCCACCTCCAATAACTTCCATCCTCAGTACTGTAGTCACAACCG
This sequence comes from Glebionis coronaria, assembly GCA_025667525.1. Lineage (NCBI taxonomy): Eukaryota > Viridiplantae > Streptophyta > Magnoliopsida > Asterales > Asteraceae > Glebionis > Glebionis coronaria. The sequence goes on along the minus strand of CM046882.1, from coordinate 165,404,825 downwards.
AGCCTCTTCAACCAACCCAGAGCAGCTCTGCATCATCTTCAATGGCTGCATTTGTAATGGCAGAACTCTTGGATAAACACACGGATAATCAAAGAAGAGAGATGGATAATCTTCGCCAAGAGCTACTTAGACGCGTATAAAGTGAAGAAGCCTCAAAGAAAACCCAAGAAGAGATGCTAGCTAAGTTCGCTGCAAAGATGGAGTCGACACGTAAAGCTCATGCAGAAGAACATGCTCAGGTCAAAAAGGCTGAAGCTGATAAGTATGAAGCACGAATCACGAGACTTCAAGCTATGAAGGATAATACAAGGAGCAGAAAGAAACACTTGAAGCTTCTATTGAGGAGAGAGTGATTGAATCCGTTGAGTCCCTTATGCCAAAACTACGTGATGAGTTGAAGACACTCGTGGCTGATAATTTGATGATTAAGTCGTCCAATCCTTCTCAATCCGCCTACAAAATCGCATATGACTTGACGGATTTTGAATTAAAGAAGATCCTCAAAGCTCGTATGAGGGAAGTTGGATCTTTTGATAAGTCTAAAGTTCAACGGACACTCTACAAGTCACTCAATGAAGTTATCTCGGAGGATGATCGGTTGTTCAAGATGTTTGGAAGTGTGGTACCTTACCACATTCTGCCTGAGGAGGAAAAGGATGATAGTGAACAAGAAGAGGGTGACGGGGAAGAGGAAGAAGAAGAAGAAGAAGAAGAAGGAGATGATGATGATGATGATGATGATGACGATGATGGTGATGATGATGATGATGATGATGGTGATGATGGTGGTGATAGAAATGAGGAGAGTGATAAGGGAAGCAACGAGGATGACGATGAGGATGATGATGGTAAACAGCCTGAAACGGGGGACAAGGTTGCCAGCACAAAGAAACCATCTAAGTCTGGTACCAAGTCACAGAAAGATGTTGCACAAAAGGAAAAATCCACCTCAACGGAATCAAGACGATCCAAGTGGCGCCATGATGTGAATGCTACTACGGCATCATCGATTCCCGGTACATCTATTGCTATGTCTATACCTGTTACCACTAACCCTGTTAGTTCTTTTGTTGCTCCTGTGATTGCAGAATCAGTAACTGAACCTGAAGTTGCACAACACTCGCCTGTTCATGACACCGCCGAGATGCCTGAATCAGAACCAGCAGATGTTCATGTTTCTACTCCTCTACAACAAGAACCACAACCTACTATTCCCGAGTCAAGCACACGGGACTGGGCGGACACATTGGAGATTGATGAAACTGCACCGCCACAAGCTTGGATCACGGCAGCTGCTAAATATGATCCAATCACAGACGCTGACAGAGATGTTCTATTTCTCCGTATCCGTAGTCCGATTGACTTGTGTGCATTTCTGGCTCATGAGTATAAGTCTTCGGTCACTCCGTCTTTGGTGAAGAGAGCGCTAAAGGATAAGAGAATTCGCGCCAAAACCAGGTTAAGCCGCATGAAGTACGAGTATTATGCTGACGAGGTCCTGAAAGCTCTTAACACCGTTCAAAGGCCAGGCCTCCATGAATCAGAAAGAGCTCCACCTCCACTTGATCCCTCTCAAGATAATCAAATTGCTCTTGACTTCTTTGTCACCTATGATCTTGAGTATCTTCTGAAGGGGTCATCCAAGTACGCAACCTCCCTGACCTTGTTGAAAGCAGCTAATTGGGGGACAATACCCTGGATCGAGGAAAAGGTAAACCGACTCTGGGTCCCAAAGGTAAATCGTAATTATGATATGTATGCTGTTATAGGTGCATCGCATTGGGACGAGCGAGTCCGAAGGGCGTACAGAGGTTGCTGCTTAGCCAATTCAGGAAGTCGTGTCAAATCCGATATTCGCATCTCCAGTATTTTTGGGATGAAAACTGAAGCCAAGAATGGCTATTATCATGTGATGGAGATTCGCCTAAAAAGGGAAGATGACAGAGAATACACAATACAGCAGGGAGATTTTTCTATCATTCGCCTTGAGGATATCGAAGATATGTTTCTTATGATGACCCGTGATCAACTCACCCATCTTACTCGTGAAGAAATCATTGCTTTGAATACAGCACTTCGTATGTTCACACGAAGCGTTGTTATCAAGAAACGAGTTGAAGATCTTCAATTGGGAGTTGAAAGCTACCAAAGGAAGCTTAACCTGACCCCGTCCAATGAACCAAGTTCTACCTCAACATGTCACAAGATGTCCCTATACCGGCATTACTGTTCTGAATTACGAGATTTTCTACTTGAACAGTCGTGGGATAATGAAATTTATGAGGGTAGGTGAGCTTTATAAGTACAGTGATGGGACTCTCATTTACGTCAGAGGAAAATTGGAGCATCTTAATTTTGGTGGGTCTTTACCAGAGATGACTGAGGACTGGCATCCGGGTTAACGGCAAATGGCGAAGTATGTGATCAAGAAGATTGATCAAAAGCTCCGGGAACGTAGATTGATGAGGAGCTTAGAAAGGTTCGTTGGTGGTAGACCATATGGAGTGCACCACAAGTTACTGCAACGATCCATCTAATGGATCGTACATTTCAGGTCTACTCTATATTGGTTTTTTAATTGTGAATATGTAAATTTGTGAATATTGTGCTTTTACGGCTTGATGTAGTGTTATGGTATGATAATTTTTCAAGAATTTCTCACGAGATTCTAAATCTTTCAAAATATATCATACTAAAGCACTACAACTACCCCTTATTAATTTAAGAGGGAGCATTAACATGTTCTATGGCCAAACATCGATTTCATTTTTACTCAAAGACCGGTTAATCCATTCAATATCCCAAATATTAATGGTTAACATTTTGGATAAGGGGAGAAAAATGGGATTAAGGAGACTTAAATGATACCTGGCTAAAAGATGAAAAAGACTTAACGATAATCCAACTTAATATGTGTACATCACGTGTTAAGGGGGAGCGTTTTTTATGAACAAAACACCTAAGGTACAAAACTTTTGATTTCAATATCACAAGTACCTTAGGTGATTTTCAAGGATTTTTCATGGTGGCTATACTTTCCCAAAAGACGCTTAATTCACGACGAATGTGGTGACAAAAGGGTGGTAGGAATAGGTTTAGTCCAATGATTCATCAGAGCCGATGGAATCTTCCCAAGGACAATTCCCTAGATAGAATTAGAAGTCCTAGGAAAGTTGGAGAAAGATTGTGAACGTAGCTGAATGCCGACCAACTACTTAAGCTAGCACTGGAACAATCACAACAAGGTGCTAGTTATGACGTATTGGTAAGCATTGAAGGGGTTGAAGAATGAAAAAGAATTGTAAAGATAAAGGGTGTAAAGAAAGAAGCCCTCCTTACAACTTTAGGCAGAAACCGGGTCAATACATATGCTATTGAGATCATTTGTTAATGATTCTCGATATTGAAGAAAGACATCATGGACCCAGTGATGCAATGCACAACCCTTCCCAGCTAACTCAAATATCTCTCAAAAGGTATTTGTTTTAATCACACGGAGATCAACACGTTATCTATTGGTTTATTCACTCCGAATAGACTGATATTGAAAAGGTGGCACTCCTCTCCAGCCATCGCTCACTAAATCAAAATGCACTATCGAGTCTAGAGCCACGAGATCATCAAAAGTCTCATTAGGACACTTTCCATTTATTCCTTGCTTTCTCACACACTGTGAAAAGTAAGAGATTTTTATGAGTCCTACGCAGTATTCTTGTAATATTGCCAGAACATCCGAGTAATACGCAAGTATTACAATGAAGATGGAAATCCTGCTTGAGCCAACATCAAACAAGCTCATGGTAGGTTACACGTGCGGTTCTTTAAGAACCAATCTTGTGAAAAACTGGAAAGAAACAGTAGTTTAATTCTTAATTGAACTTAAACTCATTCCAGGCCTCTACGCATTATCATATGATCTTGCCAGAACACTCAGAGTGATTCTTTATTGATCACAGTGACGAGTGGAAATCCTTCTAGTGTTAACATCAAACAGCACTTGGTAGGTGACGTGCAAGATTCTTTATGAATTGAGCTCGTGACAACTGGAAAGCAACGATGGTGAAAATCTTAATTAAAATTCACTTGTTCCAGGTTTCATGAATTGACGGCTTCAATCATAAGGATTTTTAATCCAAATGATTCACTCTTTATGTTCGCAGTCAGCTTTGGACGGTCGAATAAAGAGAACGTGTTTACCCGCGAAATCCTGTCAGGAAGTTACTTAATTGAAACTATCCGTCACGGGTACGATATCTAATATCGTTCAACGGTCTTCATCGACCGGAGGTAAAATGCTACCGAATTAGAATAAAATGTCAAAGCCATTTTATTCGTGTCGTTGCTGTGTACCTGTTGAAGACGGTGGCGTTGCTGTGTACCTGTTGAAGACGGTGGCGTTGCTGTGTACCAGTTGAAGACGGTGGCGTTGCGGTGTACCAGTTGAAGTCGTTCCCACATGCTTATGTTTTTCTGCATTAAAGTTCAGCAAAAATTCAAGAAAGTACAAAATGAAGTCTTCCGTTGTACCAAACTCTGAAGCTTTCGAGAATTTAATAAAAGACATAAGTGTGTGGAACATGGAGTCACGAGGAGGCAAGATTCACAAGAAGGCAAAGATCGCACGTGATTGGTCAAAAGAACAATGCTCTCAAGCCAAAGCCTAAAATATCAAATCAACATATTCACAACAAAAAGAAAGAAGAAAAGACTACGAGCTGAAGAACGAAGACTTAGTATAGTATGCTAGGTTTAGAATTTTGTAACGTGGAGTGACCTCCCTTAGGGGGAGATTGTTAGAAATACGTTTTAACGTATATTAGAAGTACCGGTCACTCTACAATATTATTAATGTTGTAATAGCTCGTAGTTAATGAGTACTTATTTAGTTAAGTAAGAAACCGACCCATGGGCTTGTCATGGGTCGGCCTAAGCCCAATAGTGGCCTTGGATATAAATACCCCTTTCCACCATGGAAAGGGGTTGGTTGTTGATCATTCGATTTTATCATTTTAATGAAAAACACATTTTCTCTCTCACTTTCTCTCACTAGTTTCTCTCTCTAGGAATCTTCAACCCACTTCATAGATTAACAAGATTATCAATATTCTACAGTTAGCTTTCTTCCATTCATTCAGGTCAGTCAACTTTTGTTGATACTCTTCAACTGGAGTGACAACTCTTGGTGGAGGAATGAATTCCTCCTCTTGGAGTTCTGGCAAACCAGTCCAAGATAGGTCCTTTTGTTGGACACCATAGAAGTCACCAGCTGGTGGTGGAACCACAGAGTAGTCTTTCATCCCAATCCCAGTCATGTCCTTAGGATCCCTTTGTTTACCCACACATTCTCCTAGGGTTTGTGTTGCCTTATCAAATCTCTGGATTTTAAGGCTAATATTATCTTTGTTTTTAATGGCTTCATCTAATTTAGCCTGTAACTCACCATTAACCCTTTCCATAATGTTTCTAATATCCATACTAGCATTTAACTCATGTTTTAAGATATTTATTTTATCTTTTAAGTCAAATTCCATTTTCTTGTATTCAGACACTGTCTTCTCAGTTTGAGTGAGAGCTAGTTGGTAATTAGACAGTTTGCACCTTTCAGTACTCACGTCACTTAATAATCTTAACACCTCTTTGTTAAGTTTCTCAGTGTTTAGCCTACAACCTTTACTACAAAAAGCATCATTGTATACCTCATTATCAGATGATGATGAGGAGTGTCCCATGAGAGCATATTCAACATGCTCTTCTTCTTCAATTTCAGCAACCAAAGCTTTATCTTCTTCCACATCCTTAGCCAGATAGCTCCAATCCCATCCCATACCATCAATTCCTTGAACTGCAACCATGGCTTTAGGATCCTGAGCTTTAACAATTTGACTTGAGGATTTACCAGCATCAGATCTTCTAGGAGATCTGCATTCCCTCATGAAGTGCCCCATACGATGACAGTTGTAGCATTCAACTTTGGATTTATCAAATCCAGCTGTGTCTTTTGCATTGAAGGTCATCTTCTTCTTAAACCTTCTGTTCCACCTGTTTGCTCTTATACTAGCATGAGCCATGTTCCACTTAATGTCCATCTCTTCCAAGTGCTCATCACTTATTTGCTCAAGGTCCTCATATGTAATCACTGAACCATTGGGCAAAGAAGCAATATAAGCACATACAGTATCCAAATCCAAACCAGCAGGTTTAACTCTTGGTGAGTCACTTTTGAATGTGTCAGTGTCTGAAAAGGAGACATTGACAGGACATGTTCCAGCGCTGACACATGATGATCCAGTAACTAGATGCATGTAGGAGTCCTTCTGATTGAATTGACCTTCACTATGAGAGAAGAAGGCCATGTTACTGTTGGTAGACTTGCTTCCATGCTCTAAAAGAGTTTCATCTTCCAACAGCCTCAGTTTGTTGTAAATGTCATCAAACGTGGAACTTTTGTAAGTATTATTGGCAAGAATAGATCTTGCCTCAATGTTCCACGCCTCACCAAGACTTTTAAGAAAGGTAGCATTAATGTCAACATCACCAAGTTGTGTCTCCATGAAGGACAATTTGCTTGTAATGTCAAGCAATCTGCTTCTCACACTACTCAGCTTCTCATTGGGTTGAGCTTTGAAAACATCATAATCATGCATGAGTTGTTTCTTCTTTTCTTCCCTGGTATCTGCATTGCCACCATATGCAACATCAAGAGCTGCCCAAAGGTCTTTAGCAGAATCATAACCTCTGTATTTATGCTGGTTCTATTGTCCCAAAGAGACTTTTAGAATATTTAGGGTTTTCATGTCAACCCTTTTCTTTGCTATGTATTCAGCAGACACAGCTCTACCATCTTCAGGTTTTTCTTTCTAATCTTCTTCAGAACATCCAACAACAGCTGATCTTCCAGAAATAGCATCAGCAATCTTTTGGGCTTTATCGATTGTGTTTCCATATTCAATGATCTCCCAGAGTGTGTAGTCATAGATCCCTAGATATTGCTCAAAGTTGAATTTCCACAATTCAAAGTTGGTTGCATCAAGCATGGGAATCTTGATGTTTGGTAAAGGTGAGGAGGAGGTTATTTCTGAAGTTGACATGATGTTGTTAGGGTTTTTGAGAAAATTAGGGTTTTGGTGATTTTTAGGGTTCTTGTGTTCTTTAAGATCAAAAGTTCCTCAACAAGCTCTGATACCACTTGTTGATCCCAAAATTAGATCGATTTAGCCTTATGTATACGAGATTAGATCAAGTAATACACTTAGAGAAACCTTTATATATGTTTATGATAATCTAAGTGTTATGCGGAATTAACACTTAAACAAGAACACACAAGATATAAACAAACTTTCACTTTGATTAATGATATCAAACTTGCTTACAATGAAAGTAGTTTACGAATGAAAACTTATATGAAACATTAACCTAAAGGTCTTCTTTTATAGACATAAGAAGCCTTGTACAATAATCTACGTATCAACTATTCTAGGTAAAGATAAATATAGAAAATACATTGTTGTTCCTATCTTTACTAGAAGTAATCTAGAATAAAATAAACGCGTAGAGTATATCTTCCCATCAGTGCTTGTCTTCAATGTATCAACGCTTGACTTTATCTTGTCAACGCTTGTGCTGTCAGCGTTTGATTTACTCCTGTCAACGCTTGTTTTACTCTTGTCAGCGCTCAAGTGAACTGGCCATAATTTATTCCCAACAGGCGCTGCTGTAGAACAGTGCGCTCAGTCTGTCCGGCCGCTAGCAGAGCAAGAATGTCTGCTACGTCCTGGGCCTGGCGTGCGGCAAGTGCCGTGATCTGGGCCTGGACAGGGTCAGCATGTCTAGCCCGGGATCCCTCACCGATCTCAAAGGTGGAATCGAGAGGTTCCTCGTATCTCCTCTTACGAGGTGGCAGAGACTCGGGTGCATGCTCCCGTAGTACAGTCACGAGTGGTACAGGTGGTGTAGCAGTAGAAGGCTGGACCTCTTCCCTAGCGGGGGAAACATGTGGTGTAGAAATAAGCGCCTCAATGGATGCAGCGTCGACAGAAGCGTGACTATCGCCGGAGTCACTAGCAGATAACCATCCACACAAGACAGTCGTCGGAGATACGGAAGCAGGTGTATCGGTAGGTGAAGTCATGATAAATCTGAAAGTAATATAGTTTTAATTGATATACGTATAAACTTACTCAAGTTAAATGTTTTGGGAAATATAATTTAAAATTATATAATAGTGTCGTTTAACACTCCCCATGCTAAAAGTTACGTTAATACTTATAAGATTAATCAACCGGGTGTTAATCATCAATGCACAGGCAATCACACAATCGATGTATGCTCTATAGTCTATATGCTTAACTATTCTAGTCCCGAAAATCCCAAAAGATTTTTAAAGCAGATATAGTTCAGATTATATAAAAGTTTTATTTTTATATTTATTTTAAACTTGGTTCTGATTCTCTATAACTATCGCTCTGATACCATTCTGTGACACCCCCAAATTGAGTCAAACGCAGCGGAGATAATATTTGGGTGTCACGTAGGTGGATCAACAGCAGACAGAATATAGAGCAACAGATAAAAGATTATCCTTACATTTATTACATGATTGAAAGTGCAAATAGTATTACAATAGTCTTTAACATTGTTTGAAAGTTTGAATTTATTCCCAATTTATAAAACCCCAGATGAGCTCTATAAATGCAACCTATCATGATGCTTGACTTCATGCACACCATTACCTGCTTCAGTTACCTGAGAAAACATGCTTAGAAAGTCAACATAAAGTTGGTGAATTCACAGGTTTAATTAAAATAAGTTTGGACATTAGATATTCCCAGAAGTAGTAATGCACAAAGCACTAATACTTAGAAGTAATTACATTTCCATATTGCCCGAAACTGAAACTTAACAGTTAAGTCCTTAACAGATAAGGACCCTTCGCCTTATCATTATCAAGGCACCCATAACAAAAATAAGTGCTGACATGTGAAACATCTGTTGTCCCGACCGAGGCACAGTGAGCATGACTCACCCAGATGGGGACGGTCAATCCCAAATAGATCTATTTATATCATTCAGGTAATTCAATAATTCTAACAGTTTCGGATGCACGGGTCATGCTGTTCATCTACAATAGGCATGGTAATCAAAAGTTTCACAGTTCAATCTATGTCCATAAAATCAAATATGTTGCATGTTTTCTTCCCTATTAAAAGGTTTAAAAGTTTGTCAATATATAAAGTGGGGCCATGAACTCACCTCACTAGTACAGCAATAAGTCAGAAGATAAATCTGATAAGGATGCTCACGATACAGTCAACGACCTAAATAATTATAAGGTCTCAGTAAATGCATAACATAATGCATAAAAGTTCCAGAATAAATCTGTGCATGCTTAAACTGGTTTTAAGTATTTAATTACAATACTTGTAATTTGTTCGTCGTAGTACAAGTTCTAATAGTATTTATTTTAGGTATAAAATAAATAATAAGGTTTAATTAATTAATTCATTTAATTAATATTTTGTACTTACGTTGTTTATAAAACACTTTAAATATTTATATAGGATAGTTTTATATACATTTAAAGTGATAGGAAATAAATATAATTAATATATTTATTTTATAAGTTAACCATTTTCAATTTATATTTAATATATAAATAAGGTTTATAAATGTATAACATTTATTTAAAATCCATGTTTACGTAAGATTTATATTTATTAAGTTATAGGTTTGGAAAAATAACAACTGTTACGTTTATTTAAGTTTTACGTTTAAATAAAGGTTTAAAATGTATAAGATTTTAAGGTTCGTAATACTTGTATAAAAATACGTTTTAGTCCTTTTAAATAAATAAATACTCGCGATTAAATTACTTTTATACCCCTAGGGTTTCTAAATCTTTCAAGTATTTACAATTTTGGTCCCTCCCTAGTTACACGTCTTACTAGGGTTTCTTAAAGTTTCTTAAAGTGTCAATTTTGGTCCTTATAGTATACGGCCTATTTTAGGGCTTATTAAAGTTTCACCTAATGGCAGTTTTGGTCCTTATAGTTTCGGCTAATAATAAGGTTTATTATAAGTTACATTATTGCCCCCTAGGGCTTGTATAGGTTTCGGCTATCGGAAAGTTTAGTCCCTAGGGTTACTTAGGGGTTTATTAAGTTTAGTATCTTGACACATTTAGTCCCTAATGTTTATATTAGGTCACGGCTGGTGTCCAAAATAGTCCCTAGGTTTCCCAAAGTTTATACAACTTACCCTAATATTTTATGAATCTCTTTTTAGTCCTTTTTAACCCTACAAAGTTTCGGATATGTTCAAAACACACCCTTGAACTCTCGGCAATATTTAAAATGTGATTCAAAGTTTATGTTTTTGAAATATAAATTTCCACACTTATTTATTTAGTTCCGGATCAAGGGAAAGTTCCGGATTAAAGGAAATTTCCGGATCAAAGGAAAGTTCCGGATCAAGGGAAAGTTCCAGATCAAAGGAAAGTTTCAGATCAAGGAAAGTTCCGACTCAGTTCTTCCGAACCAAAAGTTCCGGATCAAGGAAAGTTCCGGATCAAATCTTCCGAACCAAAAGTTCCGGATCAAGGAGTTCCGAGCCAAAATCTTCCGAATCAACACTTCCGAATCAACAAATAGTTCCGAACCAAGGGATTTTTTACTTGTTTTTTCGACGATTTTTTTTAGAGGATTTAATCTTGGTTTCTTACAACAAAAACTCAACACCACTCACAAACTTTACTTCACTGCTCGATCAACCGATAATCTTTGTCTCTTTGAAGTGATCAAAATGAATCCGAATTCATTAATGCCTCAAATGACATCACTTACGGATATTTCCGTCATTACGGGAACGGATAATCGCCCTCCAACGCTCATTAAAGAAGTCTTTGAAGCATGGCAAGGCCGTATGATGTCATACATTAAGGGAAAACCGACATATGGGAGGCTTATGGTCAAGTCAATTCTAAATGGTCCACTTGATTATGGTACCATCGTGGTTAACAATGTGACTCGACCACGGGAGTTTAAAGAACTTACACCAACTCAACAACTTGTTGCCGATGCAGACGAAAAGGCTCTTCAAACCATTCTCCAAGCTCTTCCACATGACATCTATCGAATGGTCAGTCAATATACGGTTGCAAAGGATTTATTGGAACGTCTAAAGGTGTTGCTACAAGGTACGTCTCTTACCAAACAGGAAAGGGAATGTCAGTTATATGATCGGTTTGATAGATTCACGTACAGCCCAGGGGAAACGCTTCACGACTACTACTTCAGATTCACTACTCTCATGAATGATCTGAATGTATACAATCTCGTGATTGCTCCATTCCAGGTTAACACCAAGTTTTTGAATACTTTACCTCAAGTTGAATGGGGTGAGTATATTACCGATGTTAAGTTAACCAAGGATTTGCATAAGTGCAATTTGGATCAACTCTATGCTTTTCTTCAGCAGCATGAGAAACATGTGATCATGCACCGTTCGCCTCGAGGTATGTACCCTGATTCTTTAGCTTTGATGGCGAATCAACCAAGCTTGTCGTACAACAACACTCCTTATATCATGGGACACCAAGCCTATCATCCATCACCGTACCTGACTCCAAGCTTCCCCCAATATTCGATTCTACCGCAGCCACCCACCTCACATCAGTAACAATATCGGTTTAATGCACCTTCATCACAATATGCTTCACAACCTCACCCAGCAAGCATTGCACCTTATGCTCAGTCATCATATTCTTCTTATCAAGAAAATGCAGCATATCCATCAAGCTACTCTGATCACATGAGTGTTCTTTCTAGTGCTTATGCAGCTCAACAAGACCAAGCACTGTATTGTGACAATGATGAAGTCCCCATTCCTGAATTTAAACAAGGAACTGACCCAGTTGAAGTGTTAGCCACTATGTCTGCTTATCTCACAAGGACTTTAAGCAAACGAGGATTTAGAGGACCAGCTCCTACTAACAATCAGCTGAGGAATTCATCCAATTCTCGCCAACAAGCTACTATTGAGAATGGCAGGGTAATGGTTCAACCTGTTCAACCTTATCAGGGGAGACCTACTACATCAACCACCAATGCATGCACGGTCAATCCTGCTCCAATGGTTAACACTCCTCCACGGGCTAATTCCACAGGCAAGTTGAGAATGATTACATGCTACAACTGTAAGGAAGAAGGTCACATGTCCAGGGATTGCAAAAAACCCAAGAGGAGAAGGGATGGTCAATGGTTTGCAGAGAAGATTTATCTGGTGAACGCTCAGGCACAAGGAAGGGAACTTGATGAAGAGGAGCTTGCATTTCTTGCTGATCCAGGGATTGCTGAACAAGACGTTGTCACCACACAGAATGCAGCATACCAAGCAGATGATCTTGATGCTTACGATTCAGACTGTGATGAACTTCAATCTGCACAAGCAGCTCTTATGGCAACTATCTCCAGCTTAGGGCCAGAAAAAAGATCTGAGGTACTTACTAATACCACTGATAATACCACTAATACTAGTATTCAACCACATCAAGTTGTGCAAGAGAGTGCTGATTCGAATGAGTCTTCGGTGGTGAGTCTTTCAAATGAGGAGACAATCAATGATAGTAATATCAATGTGAGTCCCCAGACTTTGTGTGAATCACAACCGGGAGCCATTTCGCATACGCATACTCCTTCTTAACAAGATTTGGTCATGGTTCCAGCTACATTACTTAGCCAAATGAATGCTGCACTCTTAGAAACCCTAGCTAAGAATAAGAATTTGTCTGATGAGCTTGCCTTGTGCAACGAGAAAGTTCAAACTTTGGAATTAGTTCCTTTGTCTAGTGTTCTAACAAATCCCGAATATGATCATTTTCGAAACAAACAAATGGGTCATTTGCAAGAAATTGAAACCTTAAGAGCAGATCTTTCTAACGAACTTAAAGAAAAAGAGTTAGTGGTCACTAATTTTCAAAAACTTCAAACGGATTTTGAATTACTCGAGTCTAAGAAGAATGAAATTGAAATTAATGCGGCTAATAAGATTAGAAGTCTAGATTATTTGCTTTTAAGACAATACGCTGCCTCTCAACTAGTACACTTATTTGATGCATCGTTTAGAGAGTTTAACTTATCGCGTCAAAAAGGCCTTCCCCCTAACCCACGGTATGCAAAACAAGCTTTTATCCATAGTCCTAGACTTTATAATGCAACCCAATTAGGATTGGTCTTAGACCCGATTGTTATTTTCGAGGACCGCACAAATAAGGATCTAGTTGATGAGAATCGGTCATACAACTTTGCAAAATATCCCGATTGTGATTATTTTAAAATGAATCAGGAGCTTGCAAAAACGGATTTTAGAATTCGCTTCCATATGGATAAAGATCTCATCACAGCACCAACCTACATGTTAAATGAAGAAAACCCTAGTACACTTCCTACACTTGTCAAAATGGAAGGCCCTAAGGAAATTCCAAAGGATCTTCCACCTGTTAGCACTGTATGGTTAAACTTGCAAGAGATTAATCAATACTTTACTAATTTTGATAAGGTCATCTTGTAATGTACGACTTCAAATGGCCTAAACGCCGGAGAATGGGCTTTCGAACACATGAACGAGGTGTTTAAGAATGAGATCAATCCGTTTGTCGAAAGTCTAAAAGGAAGTTTTGCATCTCTTTCAGAAAATCTTGAGTTTGAAATTGCAGAAGTTCAAAAAGTGTTTTATGAAATGGACACCGCTTACGAACTACAATTAATTGAAAAGGAAAAGATTTTATCCGAATATGACCGATTCTTGTCCCAAGTAATTTCGTGTGATGTGCTTACTATTGTGAATGTTAATTATTCGAATGGGCTTACATCCGCTATGATTAAATGTGATGCTGTGAATATATGTGATGATGTTTGTGATCTCTCTGTAAATGTTGTTGATACTGTAAATGAGGTAGATAATCATTCTTGTCACGAGTCTAATGCTGAATTTTTAAAGCTTCAAGATTCTTACAATTTACTTACAAAACGCTTTAATCAACTTGAACAACATTGTATATCTTTAGAATTAAAACAGCAAACTCAAAATGAGGATCTTTTGATAACAAATGGTTGTGAAAACAGTGTTGAGACGAGTGACAAGATGATTGAAATAGTTAAGGCATTAGAGGAAGAGATTATGAGATTAAAGAAAGATGTCATCAAATGAAACACAAAAATTGGAACTAGAGGCTGCAGAGTCTAAAAACCAGGACTTAGAAATTAGACTTTCATCTATTCTAGGGGAGATGGATCGGGCAAGACAGGGACTATCCGCTCTTTATGGTTCAATAGAAGAACGCTTAGCTTTTAATGCAGCACAGCAACAATCTTATGTTGAACAACTGAACCAAAAGTGTGAGGAAATCTCTGACTTAAACATCCAGTTCATTGACAAAAACATGGTTTTGGCCGAGTTGAAGGAGACACTTCTTCTCATCCGACAAGAAGCTGTTAATAACTTAGCTACCAACTCTGCACCGTCCTCTAGTGCTCCAACAACCAAGTCAGTAGTGCTTTATAAGAACCCGCTCCATAAGAAAAACCCGGTTACCTACGATGATTATATGAGGAATGCAATTAAGCATGTAGATCTTGTTAGGGATATTTTATATGATTTATATGCGTTAGATCCCTCAAACAGTTACTTTTATTCAGCTCATGAATATATTAAGCGCGTTCAATATTGCTTAGCATATTTGCAATACATAGGTAAATCGGGTTCTGCACTACTCACTAATCGACCCATTGCTGTAACTCCATTCAATAAGACTCCAGGAGCAAAACCGTCATTGGCACCATCAAGTAAGGCACCTTTAAAATCTGTTGCTAATGGTCCCACTTTGCCTTCTATAGGATTAAAAGAGTCTACTAAGGCTAAAGGATCGCCACTCAAGAAAGATAAGATCAAGCCCTCCACTAGTAGTACCAACAAGAAGAAAGTAGAAGCTCACCATAGGAATGTTATGTCAGATTTAAATAAAAAGAATCATGTTGCTAAGACTAAAAGCTCTGCGCCTGTGCAGAAGCCTAAACCATTTGTGAATTCTAATTTGAATTGTTGGAATTGTAATGAGTGCATGTTTTCCCAACGTCATGATTTGTGTCTTATTGATCATGTGAATGAAATGAATGCCATTAGGAATAATCTTGAATGGAAGCCCACTGGGAGAACTCGTACCCAAGTTGGATGGCAATGGCGTCCCACTGGTAGGACCTTTACATTAGATGGAAAAATGTGCCCTTTAACTAGGAATGCATCCATTGAGGTTAGGTCTCAGCGTCCTTTAGTTAGGCACACTAGCACTAAAGTATGGAAACAACGCCCTTTAATTAGGTCAGCCCCCACTATAGTGCCTATCAGTGAAGAAATACCTCAGGATTTAAGCCAACTAGAATCTACACCACCAACTAGGAAAAAGGCTAGGAAATCTAAGAAACCTAAAGTTAGCAAATCTAAGATTATTAAATCTGTACCTGCTAATAACAAGGAACATTCAGATTCTGAAACCTATACATTGTCCTCGTCTAGTGATATTTTCAGGTGGTCCAAATCATCCTCTGGTATTTGGACTCCGGTTGTTCAAAGCATATGACCGGAGATCGCTCGATGCTCCAAAATTTCGTCAGCAAGTTTCTTGGAACGGTTAAATTCGGTAATGATCATATTGCAAAGATAATAGGGTATGGTGAATATCAGATTGGAAACGTTACGATTTCAAGGGTATACTATGTAGAAGGTCTTGGTCATAATTTATTTTCAGTAGGACAGTTTTGTGATTCCAACCTAGAGGTTGCTTTTCGACAACATACTTGTTTCATCCGCAACTTGGAAGGAAAAGACTTGTTGAAGGGTTCTTGTGGTGCAAATCTTTATACGTTGTCCCTACAAGACATGATGGCCGCCTCTCTAGTATGTCTTCTCTCTAAAGCATCTAAGACCAAGTCATGGTTTTGGCATCGCAGATTATCTCATCTCAACTTTGATGCTATTAATCATCTGGCTAAAAACGAATTAGTTCGTGCTCTTCCAAAGCTCAAATTTCACAAGGACCATTTATGTTCCGCGTGTTCAAGGGGGAAAAGTACCAAGAAATCATACAAGCCCAAAGCTGAAGACACCAATCAAGAAAAACTTCATCTTTTGCATATGGATCTTTGTGGGCCAATGCGAACCGAAAGTGTGAGCGGTAAGAAGTTCATCCTTGTTATTGTGGATGATTTCTCCAGGTTTACATGAGTTAGATTTCTACGTACAAAGGATGAATCACCGAAGGCTATCATCACTTTTCTGAAATTCATTCAGGTACGTTTAAATACTATTGTCCGCCGTATTCGTACAGATAACGGAACAGAGTTCGTCAACCAGACTCTTCGTGATTACTATGAAGAAGTTGGTATTTCACATGAAACATCCGCTGCACGTAGTACACAACAAAACGGTGTCGTTGAAAGACGGAATCGTACGCTTATGGAAGCTGTTAGGACTATGCTGATTTATGCGAACACTCCATTGTTCGTGTGGGCAGAAGCTGTATCTACTGCATGTTTCACCCAAAACCGCTCTATCATTCGGAAACGCCATGGAAAAACACCTTACGAGCTTCTACATGATCGTAAACCCGATGTTTCCTTCTTTCATGTGTTTGGTGCTCTTTGTTATCCAAACATTAATAGTGACAACTTGGGCAAACTTCAACCAAAAGCCGATATAGGTATTTTCATTGGTTACTCACCTTTCAAAAGCATACCGAATTTACAACCGTCGTCTTGGTAAGATAGTAGAAACTATGGACGCAGATTTCGATGAGCTGACAGCGAGGGCTTCTGAGCAACGCAGCTCTGAACCCGCGCTTCACGAGATGGGAACCGGTGCTATCAGTTCCGGATTAGTTCCCAATAATCCTACTTCTACATCATTTTTACCACATACAAGGCCCGAGTGGGATAAACTGTTTCAACCGTTGTTTGATGAGATCTTTGATCCCCCGAATGATGAAGTTCCAGCACCTGTAGTGATCGCTCCAATCCCTGAAGTGGTTGCTCAAGCTAATGAAGCTTTATCAAATGCATCTTCAATTAACATTGAACCGGATGCACCTCTACCAAGTGATTCTCAAACTACACCTGAATCGTCACCCTTACTTGTGCCTTATGATGTTGAAGAGGATTCTATTGATCACGATTTGGAATATGCTCACCTACAAGAGCTTCCTTTCTTTGGTGTACCGATACCTGAAAACCCTTCAGCCGCGTCTACCTCAGAAGAAGCTCCTTCTATTGTTCACTCCAGACCATCACGGATTGAAAAACATAGCACCAAATGGATAAAAGATCACCCAATTAGGAATGTCATTGGAAGTCTCGATCGACCAGTCTCTACACGCCATCAATTACAAGAGAGTGCACTCTATTGCTATTTTGATGCATTTCTCTCCGAAGTTGAACCTAAAAATTGGCAACAGGCTATGACTCAATCATCTTGGATTGAAGCCATGCAGGAGGAACTAAATGAATTCCAAAGACTTGAAGTATGGGAATTAGTTCCTCTCCCTGACAAGGTTAACATCCTTAATTTGTTGTGGGTTTATAAGGTTAAACTCGATGAGATGGGTGCAGTCTTGAAGAATAAGGCTAGATTGGTTGCTAGAGGATATAAACAAGCCTTGGGTATAGACTTTGAAGAATCTTTTGCTCCTGTTGCAAGATTGGAGGCTATTAGACTATTCCTTGCGTATGCTGCTCATATGAACATGATCGTCTATCAAATGGATGTGAAGACGGCATTTTTGAACACTGAACTAAGGGAAGAAGTCTATGTTAGTCAGCCGGATGGGTTCGTTAGCACGGAGTTTCCTAATCATGTGTACAAGCTTAAGAAGGCTCTCTATGGGTTGAAACAAGCTCCACGCGCGTGGTATGATCTCCTTTCAACATATCTCATCTCGGAAGGCTTCTCCAAAGGCAAGGTGGACCCCACTCTATTCACTCTCAAGGAGGACAACGACATGATTCTGGTACAAATTTATGTTGATGATATAATATTTGCTGCCTCTAACATAGAATTGTCCAAACGATTTGAGAAGATAATGTCCACACGCTTTCAGATGTCAATGATGGGAAAATTTTCATTTTTCTTAGGATTACAAATTTCTCAGAATCCCAGAGGCATCTTTATTAATCAATCCAAATATGCTCTAGAATCTTTAAAGAAATATAACTTTGAAAATTGTGACCCCGTGGACACTCCAATGGTGGAGAAATCCAAGTTAGATGAAGATAGGAATGGGACTATTGTCGATCCAAAACTTTACCGTGGGATGATCGCCACCCTTCTCTATCTGACTGCTAGCAGGCCTGATTTGCAATTTGCCGTATGCATGTGTGCCCGGTATCAGGCTCGGCCTACCGAAAAGCACCTACATGTTGTTAAAAGGATCTTTCGGTATCTCAAAGGAACACTTCATCGTGGTCTATGGTATCCGAAAGATTCCTCTATTGCTTTAATATCATACGCAGATGCCGATCATGCTGGATGTTAAGACATGAGGCGTAGCACTTCTGGGTCTGTGCCACTCCTTGGAGACAGATTGATTAGTTGGTCTTCAAAAAGGCAGAAAAGCGCTGCAATTTCTAGCACGGAGGCTGAATACATCGCCATGTCCGGTTGTTGTGCTCAAGTCCTTTGGATGAGATCACAATTAACTGAATCGGTTTGGGATTCAACAAAATCCCTATGTATTGTGACAACAAGAGCGTCATTGCCCTTTGCTGCAACTATGTTCAACACTCCCGGGCCAAGCACATAGACATTCGCTACCATTTCATTAAAGAGCAGGTGGAGAACGGAGTGATCGAGCTGTATTTTGTCACTACTGAGTATCAGCTGGCAGATATGTTCACCAAAGCCTTAGATCGAGGACGAATCGAGTTTTTGATCGACAAGCTTGGCATGAAATCATTCTCTCCAGCGACTCTCAAGGAATTGGCAGAAGAATCAGCTGAATAGTGGTGGTAAACTATTCAGACGTATCCTTTGTTCGTGATCATGTATATTATTGTATATATATAAACCACAAAAAGCAAAATACAAAAATATAAAACCAAGAAAAACCATAAAAAATATAAAACCTACAAAAACCACAAAAATTATAAAATCAAGAAACACCAAAAATATTTTTCGTTTTTTTAAGATCGGGCATGTCTTTTAGTACGGTAATATTTATGGCCTTAGAAATGTCTATCAATATTGACACGGCGCCATAAATAGAGTCCGTATAAAAGTTGTACATTTTTAAAACATGCCCATTATGGCTTGTAGTTATTTCAGACTGCAACCCGGTTTTCATATTAAAGTCACGTATTTCCTTGGAAAACGTTGGCTCACAACGGGAATTAATTTTCTCGGGCATGATTTACAAGCCAAATCATTCAAAGGGATCAAGTTTACTTTACAACTTGGTCTAACATGAGTTAGTGTACGTCTCAGTGCATTAATTTGTCAAAATAAGAGAAATCTTATTGCCACCACGAATCAATCTTTTCAAGATATTAACTGGAAATGTTTTCATCAATATTTGACTCTTTAAACAATGACTACAACTCTTTAAATGGAAAACGGGTCATCGTTTAAGGGAGAGAAAATATTAAATCATCTTCCTCATCAAAACGATTTTCAAAAGTGTTTGAGGAAAATTAATTGGCTAAATGGTTAATGAGTGGTCTTGCTTTAGAATAGGACTTGCTTTAGATCTCGGAGATTTGCTAATTGGATGTGATACTTAAGTTGTGTGAGATTGTCGTGATTAGTTTAGCTAAGCAAGGTTAAGTTGGCTAAGTTTAACGATGGTTAAGGAGACGAGAAAAGAAAAATGAAAACATAAGGAATAAAAAGGGAAAAGGAAAGAAAAGTGTAGGGTTAAAAAGGACTAAGGGTGAAAGTTGTAAACATTTTTGACCTAAGTCAAACCAAACCCCCCCCCCCCCCCCCCCCCCCGTTCCTTCATCTTCTCTGTTTCTACTTTGCCGCCATTAACACACGTAGAAACACATTCAAGCTCACAAACTCTCGATTCAATCACTCAATCCGTTTCATTCGATCTAAAAGGTACAAACATCGAATCTTTAATTTATAATTCGCCTAATTCATCATTTAATCAACTTAATTGATTCGGGTAATCAAGACTATCAAATTAGGGTTCGTTTGCCTAAATTCGAGATTAATTGATTAGGGTTTTAGGTGGGTTTTACTAGGAATATCCTTAGAAAGATGTTTTGTTGCCTTAGCATGCCTTAAAACTCACAATCGCGCCTAGAATAATCATTAATAGGGTGCGTTTAGAACTTCCGGATGAACAAGGCTTTTGAACTTCCGAATGAAGAAGTTCCGGATGAACTTCCGAATGAAGAAGTTCCGGATGAACTTCCGAATGAAGAAGTTCCGGATGAACTTCCGAATGAAGAAGTTCCGAATGAACTTCCGAATGAAGAAGTTCCGAATGAACTTCCGAATGAAGAAGTTTCGAATGAACTTCCGAATGAAGAAGTTCCGAATGAACTTCCGAATGAAGAAGTTCCGGATGAACTTCCGAATGAAGAAGTTCCGGATGAACTTCCGAATGAAGAAGTTCCGGATGAACTTCCGAATGAAGAAGTTCCGAATGAACTTCCGAATGAACTTCCGAATGAAGAAGTTCCGAATGAACTTCCGAATGAATAAGTTCCGAATGAACTTCCGAATGAAGAAGTTCCGAATGAACTTCCGAATGAAGAAGTTTCGAATGAACTTCCGAATGAAGAAGTTCCGGATGAAATTCCGAATGAAGAAGTTCAGGATGAACTTCCGAATGAAGGAGTTCCGGACGAACTTCCGAATGAAGAAGTTCCGAATGAAGGAGTTCCGAATGAAGAGTTCCGAATGAACTTCCGAATGAAGAAGTTCCGGATGAACTTCCGAATGAAGAAGTTCAGGATGAACTTCCGAATGAAGGAGTTCCGGACGAACTTCCGAATGAAGAGTTCCGAATGAAGGAGTTCCGAATGAAGAGTTCCGAATGAAGGAGTTCTGAATGAAGAGTTATGAATGAAGAGTTCCGAATGAAGAGTTGTTGGATTGATAGTTGTTTGCTTGTTATAATTACTTGTTGAAATGTGTTATGATTAAAAGTCATAATGATATATATCTATATATTTTTTGTGCATCAACCTTTTATGTCTTATCTTAAGCAGACACGATGACTAATCCAACAGTACAAGCACTTCAAGATGCTAGAGCAGCCGCAATTGCCGAAGCAAGAGCCCTCAAGTTCATACCAAACAATTACCGGCTGAAGCAAGTTTCAAAATCCACTCACCATGGATTTAAAGTCTCCATAGCAATCCTTGATCACTCTCACTTCAAGAATGCTTTAAGGAGTAATGCCTCGGTGCCATATGATTACATGTATGAGTTCTGGGCTACCAAAGAAAGTACTTCAAACAAGATCACCTTCACTCTCGACAACAAGCAACAGACACTCACAGTTTCAGACTTCCGCGAGATATTTGGAATACGGGATACACCCAAAGGTATGTCATTTTCGAGGGATCCTACCAAAGACGAACTCATGGAGATGTTCGAGGCTCTTGGATGTCCTGACATACGAGTTGTGTCTGATTTTACCACTGCTAAAGTAGGTCAACCTTGGAGAGCAATCTTGGGTATTCTCAGTAGATGTCTTACACCTAAAACATCTGGGCATGATGCTGTGCGTGGTCCAATCATGAACATCTTCCATGGAATGTACAAAGGCTCAAATGCAGATTATGCATTATTGTTGTGGGAAGAATTTAACTTTCAACTCTTCCAAAACAAGAAGCTGAAGACTAACTTCTTTCCTTACCCTCGGTTTATCAAGCTTATAATTAATTATTTTATGAAGAATGATGATAAGCGTGCAGCAAGTCGTCATCACACTGAAGAGGCTGATCACACTGTGGATCTAAGGCATGAAGGACCATCTGGTGCCGTTATTCCTGGTCCTATCCCCGATTATCTTCTGACGGATAAAATTAAAGCTTCTGCTGATTACAAACTACTGCTACTAGAAATCAAGAAGCTAAAATCAAGCCTTCAGACAGGAGAAGACTCGTCTACTACGGTCAAGAGTAAAGGTAAACACAAGCAACCAGCTGCTTTATCTGAACCCGAAACCAAGAAGAAGAAGACTGAGGCTAAGAAGGGAAATAGCACAGCTGGTGAGTTAGTTCTCCACGACGAAGAAGATGTTGATGTCGATCCTACTCTAGACAAGGCTGAGAGAAAATTAATGAAGATAGCTATTGAAAAGAGTAGGAGAGACACAGGCGGTAGTGGTTCGGGTGCACAGATGAATATTGAAGAAGAGTACGAGGAGCCAGATGATGTTTATGAGTTTGGATCACCTGAACGGTATTCTACTTCGAAGGAGACATCCATCCCTGTTTCAGCAAGTGTTGAAAAGGAGTCCGGTGCTCCTACAATCATGGTACCTACTCAGCCTTTAGTAACTCAACCTCCACCAATACAGCCCTTACCAACCCGACCGGTGCCAACACCATTCCTTCCACCTCCAATAACTTCCATCCTCAGTACTGTAGTCACAACCGAGCCTCTTCAACCAACCCAGAGCAGCTCTGCATCATCTTCAATGGCTGCATTTGTAATGGCAGAACTCTTGGATAAACAGACGGATAATCAAAGAAGAGAGATGGATAATCTTCGCCAAGAGCTACTTAGACGAGTATAAAGTGAAGAAGCCTCAAAGAAAACCCAAGAAGAGATGCTAGCTAAGTTCGCTGCAAAGATGGAGTCGACACGTAAAGCTCATGCAGAAGAACATGCTCAGGTTAAAAAGGCTGAAGCTGATAAGTATGAAGCACGAATCACGAGACTTCAAGCTATGAAGGATAAATACAAGGAGCAGAAAGAAACACTTGAAGCTTCTATTGAGGAGAGAGTGATTGAATCCGTTGAGTCCCTTATGCCAAAACTACGTGATGAGTTGAAGACACTCGTGGCTGATAATTTGATGATTAAGTCGTCCAATCCTTCTCAATCCGCCTACAAAATCGCATATGACTTGACGGATTTTGAATTAAAGAAGATCCTCAAAGCTCGTATGAGGGAAGTTGGATCTTTTGATAAGTCTAAAGTTCAACGGACACTCTACAAGTCACTCAATGAAGTTATCTCGGAGGATGATCGGTTGTTCAAGATGTTTGGAAGTGTGGTACCTTACCACATTCTGCCTGAGGAGGAAAAGGATGATAGTGAACAAGAAGAGGGTGACGGGGAAGAGGAAGAAGAAGAAGAAGAAGAAGAAGAAGGAGATGATGATGATGATGATGATGATGACGATGATGGTGATGATGATGATGATGATGATGGTGATGATGGTGGTGATAGAAATGAGGAGAGTGATAAGGGAAGCAACGAGGATGACGATGAGGATGATGATGGTAAACAGCCTGAAACGGGGGACAAGGTTGCCAGCACAAAGAAACCATCTAAGTCTGGTACCAAGTCACAGAAAGATGTTGCACAAAAGGAAAAATCCACCTCAACGGAATCAAGACGATCCAAGTGGCGCCATGATGTGAATGCTACTACGGCATCATCGATTCCCGGTACATCTATTGCTGTGTCTATACCTGTTACCACTAACCCTGTTAGTTCTTTTGTTGCTCCTGTGATTGCAGAATCAGTAACTGAACCTGAAGCTGCACAACACTCGCCTGTTCATGACACCGCCGAGATGCCTGAATCAGAACCAGCAGATGTTCATGTTTCTACTCCTCTAAAACAAGAACCACAACCTACTATTCCCGAGTCAAGCACACGGGACTGGGCGGACACATTGGAGATTGATGAAACTGCACCGCCACAAGCTTGGATCACGGCAGCTGCTAAATATGATCCAATCACAGACGCTGACAGAGATGTTCTATTTCTCCGTATCCGTAGTCCGATTGACTTGTGTGCATTTCTGGCTCATGAGTATAAGTCTTCGGTCACTCCGTCTTTGGTGAAGAGAGCGCTAAAGGATAAGAGAATTCGCGCCAAAACCAGGTTAAGCCGCATGAAGTACGAGTATTATGCTGACGAGGTCCTGAAAGCTCTTAACACCGTTCAAAGGCCAGGCCTCCATGAATCAGAAAGAGCTCCACCTCCACTTGATCCCTCTCAAGATAATCAAATTGCTCTTGACTTCTTTGTCACCTATGATCTTGAGTATCTTCTGAAGGGGTCATCCAAGTACGCAACCTCCCTGACCTTGTTGAAAGCAGCTAATTGGGGGACAATACCCTGGATCGAGGAAAAGGTAAACCGACTTTGGGTCCCAAAGGTAAATCGTAATTATGATATGTATGTTGTTATAGGTGCATCGCATTGGGACGAGCGAGTCCGAAGGGCGTACAGAGGTTGCTGCTTAGCCAATTCAGGAAGTCGTGTCAAATCCGATATTCGCATCTCCAGTATTTTTGGGCTGAAAACTGAAGCCAAGAATGGCTATTATCATGTGACGGAGATTCGCCTAAAAAGGGAAGATGACAGAGAATACACAATACAGAAGGGAGATTTTTCTATCATTCGCCTTGAGGATATTGAAGATATGTTGCTTATGATGACCCGTGATCAACTCACCCATCTTACTCGTGAAGAAATCAATGCTTTGAATACAGCACTTCGTATGTTCACACGAAGCGTTGTTATCAAGAAACGAGTTGAAGATCTTCAATTGGGAGTTGAAAGCTACCAAAGGAAGCTTAACCTGACCCGTCCAATGAACCAAGTTCTACCTCAACATGTCACAAGATGTCCCTATACCGGCATTACTGTTCTGAATTACGAGATTTTCTACTTGAACAGTCGTGGGATAATGAAGTTTATGAGGGTAGGTGAGCTTTATAAGTACAGTGATGGGACTCTCATTTACGTCAGAGGAAAATTGGAGCATCTTAATTCTGGTGGGTCTTTACCAGAGATGACTGAGGACTGGCATTCTGGTTAACGGCAAATGGCGAAGTATGTGATCAAGAAGATTGATCAAAAGCTCCGGGAACGTAGATTGATGAGGAGCTTAGAAAGGTTCGT
Source organism: Glebionis coronaria (assembly GCA_025667525.1). Lineage (NCBI taxonomy): Eukaryota > Viridiplantae > Streptophyta > Magnoliopsida > Asterales > Asteraceae > Glebionis > Glebionis coronaria. The sequence goes on along the minus strand of CM046882.1, from coordinate 165,379,679 downwards.
TGGTGGTAGACCATATGGAGTGCACCACAAGTTACTGCAACGATCCATCTAATGGATCGTACATTTCAGGTCTACTCTATATTGGTTTTTTAATTGTGAATATGTAAATTTGTGAATATTGTGCTTTTACGGCTTGATGTAGTGTTATGGTATGATAATTTTTCAAGAATTTCTCACGAGATTCTAAATCTTTCAAAATATATCATACTAAAGCACTACAACTACCCCTTATTAATTTAAGAGGGAGCATTAACATGTTCTATGGCCAAACATCGATTTCATTTTTACTCAAAGACCGGTTAATCCATTCAATATCCCAAATATTAATGGTTAACATTTTGGATAAGGGGAGAAAAATGGGATTAAGGAGACTTAAATGATACCTGGCTAAAAGATGAAAAAGACTTAACGATAATCCAACTTAATATGTGTACATCACGTGTTAAGGGGGAGCGTTTTTTATGAACAAAACACCTAAGGTACAAAACTTTTGATTTCAATATCACAAGTACCTTAGGTGATTTTCAAGGATTTTTCATGGTGGCAATACTTTCCCAAAAGACGCTTAATTCACGACGAATGTGGTGACAAAAGGGTGGTAGGAATAGGTTTAGTCCAATGATTCATCAGAGCCGATGGAATCTTCCCAAGGACAATTCCCTAGATAGAATTAGAAGTCCTAGGAAAGTTGGAGAAAGATTGTGAACGTAGCTGAATGCCGACCAACTACTTAAGCTAGCACTGGAACAATCACAACAAGGTGCTAGTTATGACGTATTGGTAAGCATTGAAGGGGTTGAAGAATGAAAAAGAATTGTAAAGATAAAGGGTGTAAAGAAAGAAGCCCTCCTTACAACTTTAGGCAGAAACCGGGTCAATACATATGCTATTGAGATCATTTGTTAATGATTCTCGATATTGAAGAAAGACATCATGGACCCAGTGATGCAATGCACAACCCTTCCCAGCTAACTCAAATATCTCTCAAAAGGTATTTGTTTTAATCACACGGAGATCAACACGTTATCTATTGGTTTATTCACTCCGAATAGACTGATATTGAAAAGGTGGCACTCCTCTCCAGCCATCGCTCACTAAATCAAAATGCACTATCGAGTCTAGAGCCACGAGATCATCAAAAGTCTCATTAGGACACTTTCCATTTATTCCTTGCTTTCTCACACACTGTGAAAAGTAAGAGATTTTTATGAGTCCTACGCAGTATTCTTGTAATATTGCCAGAACATCCGAGTAATACGCAAGTATTACAATGAAGATGGAAATCCTGCTTGAGCCAACATCAAACAAGCTCATGGTAGGTTACACGTGCGGTTCTTTAAGAACCAATCTTGTGAAAAACTGGAAAGAAACAGTAGTTTAATTCTTAATTGAACTTAAACTCATTCCAGGCCTCTACGCATTATCATATGATCTTGCCAGAACACTCAGAGTGATTCTTTATTGATCACAGTGACGAGTGGAAATCCTTCTAGTGTTAACATCAAACAGAACTTGGTAGGTGACGTGCAAGATTCTTTATGAATTGAGCTCGTGACAACTGGAAGGCAACGATGGTGAAAATCTTAATTAAAATTCACTTGTTCCAGGTTTCATGAATTGACGGCTTCAATCATAAGGATTTTTAATCCAAATGATTCACTCTTTATGTTCGCAGTCAGCTTTGGACGGTCGAATAAAGAGAACGTGTTTACCCGCGAAATCCTGTCAGGAAGTTACTTAATTGAAACTATCCGTCACGGGTACGATATCTAATATCGTTCAACGGTCTTCATCGACCGGAGGTAAAATGCTACCGAATTAGAATAAAATGTCAAAGCCATTTTATTCGTGTCGTTGCTGTGTACCTGTTGAAGACGGTGGCGTTGCTGTGTACCTGTTGAAGACGGTGGCGTTGCTGTGTACCAGTTGAAGACGGTGGCGTTGCGGTGTACCAGTTGAAGTCGTTCCCACATGCTTATGTTTTTCTGCATCAAAGTTCAGCAAAAATTCAAGAAAGTACAAAATGAAGTCTTCCGTTGTACCAAACTCTGAAGCTTTCGAGAATTTAATAAAAGACATAAGTGTGTGGAACATGGAGTCACGAGGAGGCAAGATTCACAAGAAGGCAAAGATCGCACGTGATTGGTCAAAAGAACAATGCTCTCAAGCCAAAGCCTAAAATATCAAATCAACATATTCACAACAAAAAGAAAGAAGAAAAGACTACGAGCTGAAGAACGAAGACTTAGTATAGTATGCTAGGTTTAGAATTTTGTAACGTGGAGTGACCTCCCTTAGGGGGAGATTGTTAGAAATACGTTTTAACGTATATTAGAAGTATCGGTCACTCTACAATATTATTAATGTTGTAATAGCTCGTAGTTAATGAGTACTTATTTAGTTAAGTAAGAAACCGACCCATGGGCTTGTCATGGGTCGGCCTAAGCCCAATAGTGGCCTTGGATATAAATACCCCTTTCCACCATGGAAAGGGGTTGGTTGTTGATCATTCGATTTTATCATTTTAATGAAAAACACATTTTCTCTCTCACTTTCTCTCACTAGTTTCTCTCTCTAGGAATCTTCAACCCACTTCATAGATTAACAAGATTATCAATATTCTACAGTTAGCTTTCTTCCATTCATTCAGGTCAGTCAACTTTTGTTGATACTCTTCAACTGGAGTGACAACTCTTGGTGGAGGAATGAATTCCTCCTCTTGGAGTTCTGGCAAACCAGTCCAAGATAGGTCCTTTTGTTGGACACCATAGAAGTCACCAGCTGGTGGTGGAACCACAGAGTAGTCTTTCATCCCAATCCCAGTCATGTCCTTAGGATCCCTTTGTTTACCCACACATTCTCCTAGGGTTTGTGTTGCCTTATCAAATCTCTGGATTTTAAGGCCAATATTATCTTTGTTTTTAATGGCTTCATCTAATTTAGCCTGTAACTCACCATTAACCCTTTCCATAATGTTTCTAATATCCATACTAGCATTTAACTCATGTTTTAAGATATTTATTTTATCTTTTAAGTCAAATTCCATTTTCTTGTATTCAGACACTGTCTTCTCAGTTTGAGTGAGAGCTAGTTGGTAATTAGACAGTTTGCACCTTTTAGTACTCACGTCACTTAATAATCTTAACACCTCTTTGTTAAGTTTCTCAGTGTTTAGCCTACAACCTTTACTACAAAAAGCATCATTGTATACCTCATTATCAGATGATGATGAGGAGTGTCCCATGAGAGCATATTCAACATGCTCTTCTTCTTCAATTTCAGCAACCAAAGCTTTATCTTCTTCCACATCCTTAGCCAGATAGCTCCAATCCCATCCCATACCATCAATTCCTTGAACTGCAACCATGGCTTTAGGATCCTGAGCTTTAACAATTTGACTTGAGGATTTACCAGCATCAGATCTTCTAGGAGATCTGCATTCCCTCATGAAGTGCCCCATACGATGACAGTTGTAGCATTCAACTTTGGATTTATCAAATCCAGCTGTGTCTTTTGCATTGAAGGTCATCTTCTTCTTAAACCTTCTGTTCCACCTGTTTGCTCTTATACTAGCATGAGCCATGTTCCACTTAATGTCCATCTCTTCCAAGTGCTCATCACTTATTTGCTCAAGGTCCTCATATGTAATCACTGAACCATTGGGCAAAGAAGCAATATAAGCACATACAGTATCCAAATCCAAACCAGCAGGTTTAACTCTTGGTGAGTCACTTTTGAATGAGTCAGTGTCTGAAAAGGAGACATTGACAGGACATGTTCCAGCGTTGACACATGATGATCCAGTAACTAGATGCATGTAGGAGTCCTTCTGATTAAATTGACCTTCACTATGAGAGAAGAAGGCCATGTTACTGTTGGTAGACTTGCTTCCATGCTCTAAAAGAGTTTCATCTTCCAACAGCCTCAGTTTTGTTGTAAATGTCATCAAACGTGGAACTTTTGTAAGTATTATTGGCAAGAATAGATCTTGCCTCAATGTTCCACGCCTCACCAAGACTTTTAAGAAAGGTAGCATTAATGTCAACATCACCAAGTTGTGTCTCCATGAAGGACAATTTGCTTGTAATGTCAAGCAATCTGCTTCTCACACTACTCAGCTTCTCATTGGGTTGAGCTTTGAAAACAGCATAATCATGCATGAGTTGTTTCTTCTTTTCTTCCCTGGTATCTGCATTGCCACCATATGCAACATCAAGAGCTGCCCAAAGGTCTTTAGCAGAATCATAACCTCTGTATTTATGTTGGTTCTATTGTCCCAAAGAGACTTTTAGAATATTTAGGGTTTTCATGTCAACCCTTTTCTTTGCTATGTATTCAGCAGACACAGCTCTACCATCTTCAGGTTTTTCTTTCTAATCTTCTTCAGAACATCCAACAACAGCTGATCTTCCAGAAATAGCATCAGCAATCTTTTGGGCTTTATCGATTGTGTTTCCATATTCAATGATCTCCCAGAGTGTGTAGTCATAGATCCCTAGATATTGCTCAAAGTTGAATTTCCACAATTCAAAGTTGGCTGCATCAAGCATGGGAATCTTGATGTTTGGTAAAGGTGAGGAGGAGGTTATTTCTGAAGTTGACATGATGTTGTTAGGGTTTTTGAGAAAATTAGGGTTTTGGTTATTTTTAGGGTTCTTGTGTTCTTTAAGATCAAAAGTTCCTCAACAAGCTCTGATACCACTTGTTGATCCCAAACTTAGATCGATTTAGCCTTATGTATACGAGATTAGATCAAGTAATACACTTAGAGAAACCTTTATATATGTTTATGATAATCTAAGTGTTATGCGGAATTAACACTTAAACAAGAACACACAAGATATAAACAAACTTTCACTTTGATTAATGATATCAAACTTGCTTACAATGAAAGTAGTTTACGAATGAAAACTTATATGAAACATTAACCTAAAGGTCTTCTTTTATAGACATAAGAAGCCTTGTACAATAATCTACGTATCAACTATTCTAGGTAAAGATAAATATAGAAAATACATTGTTGTTCCTATCTTTACTAGAAGTAATCTAGAATAAAATAAACGCGTAGAGTATATCTTCCCATCAGTGCTTGTCTTCAATGTATCAACGCTTGACTTTATCTTGTCAACGCTTGTGCTGTCAGCGTTTGATTTACTCCTGTCAACGCTTGTTTTACTCTTGTCAGCGCTCAAGTGAACTGGCCATAATTTATTCCCAACAGGCGCTGCTGTAGAACAGTGCGCTCAGTCTGTCCGGCCGCTAGCAGAGCAAGAATGTCTGCTACGTCCTGGGCCTGGCGTGCGGCAAGTGCCGTGATCTGGTCCTGGACAGGGTCAGCATGTCTAGCCCGGGAGCCCTCACCGATCTCAAAGGTGGAATCGAGAGGTTCCTCGTACCTCCTCTTACGAGGTGGCAGAGACTCGGGTGCATGCTCCCGTAGTACAGTCACGAGTGGTACAGGTGGTGTAGCAGTAGAAGGCTGGACCTCTTCCCCAGCGGGGGAAACAGGTGGTGTAGAAATAAGCGCCTCAATGGATGCAGCGTCGACAGAAGCGTGACTATCGCCGGAGTCACTAGCAGATAACCATCCACACAAGACGGTCGTCGGAGATACGGAAGCAGGTGTATCGGTAGGTGAAGTCATGATAAATCTGAAAGTAATATAGTTTTAATTGATATACGTATAAACTTACTCAAGTTAAAAGTTTTGGGAAATATAATTTAAAATTATATAATAGTGTCGTTTAACACTCGCCATGCTAAAAGTTACGTTAATACTTATAAGATTAATCAACCGGGTGTTAATCATCAATGCACAGGCAATCACACAATCGATGTATGCTCTATAGTCTATATGCTTAACTATTCTAGTCCCGAAAATCCCAAAAGATTTTTAAAGCAGATATAGTTCAGATTATATAAAAGTTTTATTTTTATATTTATTTTAAACTTGGTTCTGATTCTCTATAACTATCGCTCTGATACCATTCTGTGACACCCCCAAATTGAGTCAAACGCAGCGGAGATAATATTTGGGTGTCACGTAGGTGGATCAACAGCAGACAGAATATAGAGCAACAGATAAAAGATTATCCTTACATTTATTACATGATTGAAAGTGCAAATAGTATTACAATAGTCTTTAACATTGTTTGAAAGTTTGAATTTATTCCCAATTTATAAAACCCCAGATGAGCTCTATAAATGCAACCTATCATGATGCTTGACTTCATGCACACCATTACCTGCTTCAGTTACCTGAGAAAACATGCTTAGAAAGTCAACATAAAGTTGGTGAATTCACAGGTTTAATTAAAATAAGTTTGGACATTAGATATTCCCAGAAGTAGTAATGCACAAAGCACTAATACTTAAAAGTAATTACATTTCCATATTGCCCGAAACTGAAACTTGACAGTTAAGTCCTTAACAGATAAGGACCCTTCGCCTTATCATTATCAAGGCACCCATAACAAAAATAAGTGCTGACATGTGAAACATCTGTTGTCCCGACCGAGGCACAGTGAGCATGACTCACCCAGATGGGGACGGTCAATCCCAAATAGATCTATTTATATCATTCAGGTAATTCAATAATTCTAACAGTTTCGGATGCACGGGTCATGCTGTTCATCTACAATAGGCATGGTAATCAAAAGTTTCACAGTTCAATCTATGTCCATAAAATCAAATATGTTGCATGTTTTCTTCCCTATTAAAAGGTTTAAAAGTTTGTCAATATATAAAGTGGGGCCATGAACTCACCTCACTAGTACAGCAATAAGTCAGAAGATAAATCTGATAAGGATGCTCACGATACAGTCAACGACCTAAATAATTATAAGGTCTCAGTAAATGCATAACATAATGCATAAAAGTTCCAGAATAAATCTGTGCATGCTTAAACTGGTTTTAAGTATTTAATTACAATACTTGTAATTTGTTCGTCGTAGTACAAGTTCTAATAGTATTTATTTTAGGTATAAAATAAATAATAAGGTTTAATTAATTAATTCATTTAATTAATATTTTGTACTTACGTTGTTTATAAAACACTTTAAATATTTATATAGGATAGTTTTATATACATTTAAAGTGATAGGAAATAAATATAATTAATATATTTATTTTATAAGTTAACCATTTTCAATTTATATTTAATATATAAATAAGGTTTATAAATGTATAACATTTATTTAAAATCCATGTTTACGTAAGATTTATATTTATTAAGTTATAGGTTTGGAAAAATAACAACTGTTACGTTTATTTAAGTTTTACGTTTAAATAAAGGTTTAAAATGTATAAGATTTTAAGGTTCGTAATACTTGTATAAAAATACGTTTTAGTCCTTTTAAATAAATAAATACTCGCGATTAAATTACTTTTATACCCCTAGGGTTTCTAAATCTTTCAAGTATTTACAATTTTGGTCCCTCCCTAGTTACACGTCTTACTAGGGTTTCTTAAAGTTTCTTAAAGTGTCAATTTTGGTCCTTATAGTATACGGCCTATTTTAGGGCTTATTAAAGTTTCACCTAATGGCAGTTTTGGTCCTTATAGTTTCGGCTAATAATAAGGTTTATTATAAGTTACATTATTGCCCCCTAGGGCTTGTATAGGTTTCGGCTATCGGAAAGTTTAGTCCCTAGGGTTACTTAGGGGTTTAGTAAGTTTAGTATCTTGACACATTTAGTCCCTAATGTTTATATTAGGTCACGACTGGTGTCCAAAATAGTCCCTAGGTTTCCCAAAGTTTATACACCTTACCCTAATATTTTATGAATCTCTTTTTAGTCGTTTTTAACCCTACAAAGTTTCGGATATGTTCAAAACACACCCTTGAACTCTCGGCAATATTTAAAATGTGATTCAAAGTTTATGTTTTTGAAATATAAATTTCCACACTTATTTATTTAGATCCCTTTTTCTTTATAAAATTACAATTTAGCCCGAAAGTATTATATATGCCATTTTTAACCCGAATGTTTATATATTTACTATTTTAATCCAAGAATTCTTAGATCTATCATTTAAATCCAAAATAATTATAGATTTATATTTTCAACATGAAACTTTATAAAATCATATTTTTGACACTAAAAGTTTTATAAGAACATTTTTTTAATGGAAATGATTATTTATCTAGGCAAGGTATTATAGTGAGCTTAAACTATTCTTATGAGGCCTAATAGTGATCTTAACATTTTAAGGCACCTAATAACATGAATCTAATGTTTCTAGTTATATCTAAACATTACAAGATTTCTCAAAATCATATTATGAGTTTAATAGCTCACGTCCAATATTACTTGCATGGTTAGGTTTTCATGATTTTTCAAGTTAAACAAGATCATGATGATGTGTTCTTCAAGGTTGACAAGTTTTTACATCAAGTTTTGTTATATATAAAATTTAGCCGTGAGTTTTACTTCGGTTTTTAGGGTTTCCATACTTGTTTAAATGTTAACTTTACCAAAAATAAACATGTACACATTAATATATGTAAAGGTAATGTATTAGAAAAGATAGGTTTTAACTTGGACTTACTTGATTAGTTAGGATTAGGAATGATATGAGATTTGGTAGAAACAAGTGACAAGCTTTCAACAATGGAGGTCTAGGAAATCATAAACATGTCGTGGGCTTCAAGTAGGCTTCTAGGGTTCTTGTTCTTGCTTCAATGATCAAGGTTTCTTGTAGGTTGAGCTTAGGATTAACCTTTAGGTAGTAGAAGACATAGTATAGGAGTAGTAGTAAAGCTTGAAGGTTTGAAAATGGTGGTTAATCTTGTTTAGCCGTGAGTTGAGAGAGAAAAGTGGAGTGATGAGATTGCAAATGTTTTGTGTTGTGTGAGGAGTGCATGTTTCGGCTTAAGAAGACAGAGAAGAAGGATTTGGTGAATCTTGTACCTAGTACTCAAGATCCTAAGAGATACAAGTTAGATATGAAATATCTTTCAAGTATTTGGCACATGCTTAAACTAGAAAGTTTACTTCCTTCCCATTTTAGTGTGTAGCCGTGTGTTTGCACAAGGTCAACCAACATGACATTGAATAGTGAAATGTATGGAGTGTGTAAGTGTATAAGTATGCTTTGTGTAAGCAAAAGCATGGTTAGGGTAGTGTGTTAGTGGAATAAACATGATTACTTGTAGGGTGGATAGCAAATGATGGTAATTCATGCATGCATACATACACACGTTTTTATATATGCATGGGGACGGTTTTGGTAAATTTTGCCAAGTGTTGTATGATAATAATAGTCTTTGTATATTACTATAGGTACTTGTTGTGTTGTAGGTATTTTTGTTGAAGCTTTTAGATAACTTAGTGAAAGTGTATCATTAAATACATTACTAGACTTAATTTACTTAAATAAAGTAAATAAGTGACAATGTAAAATAATATACATTGTTTTTAAAGTGTTTAGGTATTTAATCCTTTTAAGTAATATATGTAAATATGTACATATAAAAATAATTCAAGTACTTAATAAATAAATTAAGTAAGGTTACAGTTTATCTCAAAATATGTACTGAGGTGATGAATTTCATTATTCAATCAAGTGGCCAGTCAGTTGCCAAAGTAGTCAATAAATGACTAAAGGTTCATATAAATATAAAATAAATATGAAAGGTAGTATGACAATAGGTATATGATAATTAATAAGTCATATAAAAGTGAAATTATATAAATTCCAAATATAAATAGTACTACAGTTGACAAAGTCAATGAGGTAAAATCAGAGGTTTTACAGTCATGGTGAAACCACTTCAGGGGAGACCCAGTTCATCTACTGCTGGTGCACGTTCATCTACTGTGGTGCACGTTCATCTAACACTGCTGCTACAAGGGGTAATAGCACTGGCAAAATGAAGATGATTATATGCTACAACTGCAAAGGGGAAGGGCACATGGCCCGAGAGTGTAAGCAGCCTAAGAGGAAAAGGGATAGCACATGGTTTCAGGAGAAGATCTACTTGGTGAATGCTCAAGCCAAAGGACGTGAGCTCGATGAAGAAGAGTTAGCGTTTCTCGCAGATCCAGGAGTCGCGGACACAGATGGTCTTACAGCAGCCATCACCAACAATGCCGCATATCAATATGATGAATTGGATGCATACGACTCTGACTGTGATGATCTCAATACCGCCAAAGCAGCTCTCATGGCAAATCTTTCACTTTATGGAGCTGACACAATTTCTGAGGTACCAAATACTACCATGGATACTAGTATTGTACCTTATCAAGTTGAGCAAGTATTTGAGTATCCAGAACAGCCTCCGGTGGTTAGTAACTCAATCGAGGAGACAAACAATGATAGCAATATCAATGCAAGTCCCCAGACTTTGAGTGAACCACAATCGGGAGCTATTACGACTACAAATTCGTTTGCTCAACCTGATTTGGTTATGGCGTCGGCATCTATGCTTAGCCAAATGAATAATGCCGTCCTTGAAACCCTCAGTGTTAATCAGACTTTATCTGCCGAGCTTGCTTTGCATAAGGAAAAGGTTAAAACCTTGGAATTAACTCTAGTGTCTACTACCTTAACCAATCCTGAATTTGATAGGTTTAGGCAAGTCCAAATGGATAATCTGCTAGAAATTGAGAGTTTAAGAGAAAATCTTTCGAAAGAACTTAAAGAAAAAGAGTCAGTCGTTAATAGTTTTCAAAAACTACAAACGGATTTCGAAATTCTCGAGTCTAAAATGGTTGAAACGGAAATTAAGGCGTCTGAGAAAGTTAAAAAGACTGAAATTTTGCTTTTAAAACAATACTCTGCTTCACATTTAGTACACTTGTTTCATTATTCTTTTCAAGAGTTCAATCTATCGCGTCTAATAGACCTACCACCTAACCCGGGGTATGCAAAGCAAGCATTTCACCACAACCCACGACTTTATGATGCAACCAAGATAGGATTGGTCTTAGATCCGATTGTGTTCTTAAATGAGTCTGAGAGTATGTCACTACATGAAGAGAATCGGTTAAAATTGCTTCCTATATATCCTGAGTATGATTATACACAACTGAATGCAACATATGCAAAAATAGATCTTAGAACTCGATTTAATATGCAAAAGGAATTTATCCATACACCCGCTTACATGCCTACTAGAGAAAGCCTTAGTATACTTCCTATACTTGTTAATTCGGACGAACCTAAGGAAATTCCTAAGAATCTTCCACCGGTAAGTACGGTATTGCTAAGCTTGGAAGAGATTGAGCGATACCTAACCGATTTTGACAAGGTCATCCTGGAATGTACGACTTCAACGGCTCAAACCGCTAGAGAATGGGCTTTCGAACACATGAAAATGGTGTTTGAGAAAGAGATCGTTCCGTTTGTAAACAATATTAAAAACGGTGTCTATTATCTTACGGGAAATCTAAGTTTCGAAATGGGTGAAGTTCAAAAAGTTTTCTATGAAATGGATGATGTTCATGAAAAACATTTAATTGAGAAAGAAAATATTTTATCCGAATATGACCGATTCTTAGAACATATAGTGTCTCTCGAAGTGATGCAAGTTGTTACTAATGAATTTGCTCTTGAGATTGCATCTGCTGTGAATAAATGTGATGATGTGCATGATATATCTGTGAATATTGTTGAGCCTGTGATTAATGTAGATAATCATTCTTGTCATGAATCTAACGCTGAATTTTTAAAGCTTCAATATTCTTATAACACACTTTCAAAACGTTTTAATGAGCTTCAACAACATTGTATATCTCTTGAAATTGAAAATCAATCTAAAAATGAAACTCTTTCAAAAACAAATGATTGTGAAAACTCCGTTGAGACAAGTGACAAGATGATTCAGGTGGTTCAGGCATTAGAGGAAGAAATTATGAGACTTAAGAGAGAATCAGTAGCAGAGAAATTGGAACTAGAGGCTGCAGAGATTAAAAATCATGCCCTAGAAGATAGAATTACTTCTATGCTAGGGGAGTTTGATAAAGTAATGCAGGGTTTCTCATATATTTATGGTTCGTTAGAAGAACGCTTCGCGTTTAATGCGACAGAGCAAAAGTCACTCGTTGACCAATTGAACCGTAAGTGCGAGGAAATCTCTGACTTAAATATTCAACTCATAGACAAAAACATGGTTTTGGCTGAATTAAAGGAGACACTTCAACTCAAAGGACAAGAAGTTGTTGATAAACCAGCCACCATCTCTGCCTCGACCTCTAGTGCTCCCAAACCCAACCCACGTATGCTATATCGGGACCCAAAATTTAAGAATAGTCCAACTAAGTTTGCCACATACATGAAAAATGCCTTAGAACATGCAGATCTAGCTAGAGAGATTGTTGATGACATGCGTGAATTAGATCCCACAAGTCATCTTCTATATGAGCTTTTATTATATGTGGATCGCGTACAGGATTGTTTAGCAAACTTAGAGTACTTTGGGCAACCGATATCTGTACCCCCGAAACAAAAAACCCCCACCATTGCCATTACTCCATTCAATAAGAATCCATGATCTAAGCATATATTAAACACACCAATCAAGGCTACATCAAAATCTGTCACTAATGTTCCCATGGCTTCTACAGGAGTAATTATGTCTACTAAGGCTAGGATCTCAAGACAAGAAAGATAGGATCAATCCTTCCACTAGTAGGACTGCTAAGAAGAAAGTAGAAGTTCACCCTAAGAATGTTATTTCAGTTAAAATAAAAAGAATCATGTATCTAAGACAAAAGGATCTGCATCTGTGTAGAAGCCTAAGCAAAATGTGAATTCGAATTTGCGATGTTGGAATTGTAATGAATGCATGTTTTCTCAACGTCATGATTTATGCCTTGTTGATCACGTGAATGAAATGTATGCAATTAGGAACAATCTGGAATGGATTCCAACGGGGAAGAAATTCACCCAAGTTGGTTGGCAATGGAAACCCACTGGTAGGACCTTCATTGCTAATGGAACTAAGTGCCCTTTAACTAGGATCACATCCACGGAAGTTAGGTCTCAGCTTCCTTTAAATAGGAACACTAGCACTAAGAAATGGAAAAAGCGCCCTTTAACTAGGTCTGCCCCCACTATTGTGCCTACCATTGAAGAAGTACCTCAGGATCTTAGACAACTAGAATCTAAGACGGCATTTAGGAAGCAAATTTGGAAGCCTAAGAATTCTTCGATTAGCAAATCTAAGATAAATATATATGTACCTGCTAACACAGAGAAACTACTAGATTTCGATACATCGTCTTTGTCTGGTGTTATTTTCAGGTGGTCCAAATCATCCTCTTGTACTTGGACTCTGGATGCTCAAAGCATATGACCGGAGATCGCTCGATGCTCAGAAATTTTGCCAGCAAGTTTCTAGGAATGGTTAAATTTAGCAACGACCATATTGCGAAGATCATGGGTTATGGTGAATACCAAATTGGGAATGTTAAGATTTCAAGGGTATATTATGTGGAGGGACTTGGTCACAATTAATTTTTAGTGGGACAATTTTTCGATTCAAACCTTGAGGTGGGTTTTCGACAACATACTTGCTTTATTCTTGATGGTCGCCTCTCCAGTATGCCTTCTCTCCAAAGCATCCAAGACCAAGTCATGGTTGTGCATCGTCCGTTATCTCATCTTAACTTTGATGCTATTAACCATTTGGCTAAAAACGAACTTGTTCGTGGTCTTCCAAAACTTAAGTTCGACAAGGATCATTTATGTTCCGCGTGTTCTTTGGGGAAAATCACCAAGAAATCATACAAACCTAAAGTTGAAGACACCAACCAAGAACCACTGTATCTTTTGCACATGGATCTTTGCGGACCAATGCGTACGGCTAGTGTGAGTGGTAGAAAATACATCCTCGTCGTGGTGGATGATTTCTCAAGGTTTACATGGGTGAAATTTTTAGCATCTAAGGATCAAGCACCAAAGTATATTATTACTTTCTTAAAGATGATCCAAGTACGTCTTAATGCTACTGTTCGCCGCGTTCGCACTGATAATGGAACTGAGTTCGTTAATCAAACTCTACGAGACTATTATGAAGAGGTTGGTATTTCACATGAAACTTCTGTTGCTCGCACTCCACAACAAAACAGTGTTGTGGAAAGACGTAACCGTATACTTATGGAAGCTGCTAGAACTATGTTGATTTATGCGAATGCTCCTTTATTCTTATGGGCTGAAGCAGTGGCAACCGCATGTTATACCCAAAACCACTCCATCATTCGCAAACGCCATGGTAAAACTCCATATGAGATACTTCATGGACACAAACCTGATATTTCATTTCTTCATGTGTTTGTTGCACTGTGTTATCCAAATACAAATAGTGAGAATTTGGGCAAACTTCAACCGAAGGTTGATATTGGAATTTTCATTGGTTACTCACCTGCAAAGAAAGCTTACCTAAATTATAACCATCATCTTGGCAAGATAGTAGAAACTTTGGATGCCGATTTTGATGAGCTGACAACGATGGCTTCTGAGCAACACAGCTCTAAACCCGCATTACATGAGATGGGAACCGGTACGATTAGTTACGGGTTAACTCCCAACAATCCTACTTCTCCATCATTTATACCACCTACAAGGCCCGAGTGGGATGAGTTAATTCAACCTATGTTTGATGAATTCTTTGATCCACCTAGTAAGGATTCTCTAGCACCTGCAGTAGTAGCTCTGATCCCGAAGTTGTTGCTCAAGATAATGGAAATCTGTTTGAGGCATCTACTGTTACTATTGATCCAGATGTCCCATCCCCCACCAATTCACAAACTACACCTGAATCATCACCCCCTCGTTCCTAATGATGTTGAAGAGGATCACTATGATCACGATTTGGAAATTGCTCATTTACAAGAGCTTTCGTTCTTTGGTTCACAAATACCCGAAAACCCTAACAGTGCGTCTACCTCAGAGGAAGCTCCTGCCATCGTTCACTCCCGACCACCACGGATTGAAACTCACAACACAAAATGGACAAAGGATCACCCAATCCGCAATATTATTGGTGACATCGATCGACCAGTCTTAACACGCCACCAACTCCAAGAACATGTATTATATTACTATGTTGATGCATTTCTTTCCGATACTGAACCTAAAAACTGGCAACAAGCCATGACTAAATCATCTTGGATTGAAGCCATGCAAGAGGAACTTAATGAATTTCAACGTCTTGAAGTGTGGGAATTAGTTCCTTTACCCAACAACGTTGAAATCCTCACATTGTTATGGGTATATAAGGTTAAACTCGATGAGTTAGGTAGAGTGCTGAAGAACAAAGCTAGATTGGTTGCTAGAGGTTACAAATAAGCTTTGGGTATTGACTTTGAAGAATCCTTTGCTCCTGTGGCACGATTGAAGGCAATTAGACTATTCCTTGCTTATGCTGCTCACATGAACATGATCGTCTACCAAATGGATGTTAAGACGGCATTTCTCAATGGTGAATTAAGGGAAGATGTCTACGTAAGCCAGTCGAATGGATTCGTCAACTCGGAGTATCCTAATCACGTGTACAAGCTCAAGAAAGCTCTTTACGGGTTGAAACAAGCTCCACGCGCGTGGTACGATCTCCTATCGTCGTATCTCATCTAGAAAGGCTTCTCCAAAGGCAAAGTGGACCCAACATTATTTATTCTCAAGGAGGACAACGACATGATACTGGTACAAATTTATGTTGATGATATAATATTTGCTGCCACTACTCAAAGACTGTCTGACCCATTTTGAAAAAATTATGTCCACATGCTTTAAGATGTCGATGATGGGAAAAATTTCATTTTTCTTAGGGTTGCAAATTTCTCAGAATCCCAGAGGCATCTTCATTAATCAATCCAAATTTGCTCTTGAATCATTAAAGAAATATCATTTTGAAAATTATGACCCCGTGGATACTCCAATGGTGGAGAGATCCAAGTTAGATGAAGATAAGGAAGGGATAGTTGTTGATCCTAAACATTACCATGGAATGATCGGCACCCTTCTCTATCTGACTACTAGCAGGCCTGATTTGCAATTTGCTATATGCATGTGTTCCCGGTATCAGGCTCGGCCTACCGAAAAGCACTGTCATGTTGTGAAAAGGATCTTTCGGTATCATAAAGGAACACTTCATCGTGGTCTGTGGTATCCGAAGGATTCCTCTGTTGCACTAATATCATATGCAGATGCGGATTATGCTGGGTGTCAAGATACTAGATGTAGCACTTCTGGCAGTATGCAACTTCTTAGAGATAGACTGGTTAGTTGGGCATTCAAAAGGAAGAAAAGCGCTGCGATATCAAGTACTGAAGCTGAATAGATTGCTATGTCCGGTTGTTGTGCTCAAGTTCTTTGGATGAGATCACAATTATCTGACTACGGTCTTGGATTCAACAAAATCATGATGTACTGTGATAACAAAAGTGCAATTGCTCTGTGCTGCAACTACGTTCAACATTCACGGGCGAAGCACATTGACATACGCTACCACTTCATCAAAGAGCAAGTGGAAAATGGAGTGATCGAACTGTACTTCGTCAACACTGAGTATCAGCTGGCAGATATATTCACAAAGGCCTTAGATCGAGGACGTATCGAGTTTTTGATCGAAAATCTAGGCATGAAATCATTCTCACCAGCGACACTTAAGGAGTTGGCAGAAGAATCTGAAGAATAGTGGTGGTGAACTATTCTAGAGTATCCTTTGATCGTGATCTTGTATATTATCGTATATAATTAAACCACAAAAAGTCAAATACAAAAATATAAAACATACAAAAACCATAAAAAATATAAAATCAAGAAAATCCAAAAATATTTTTCATTTTAAATCGGGCATGTCTTTTAGTACGGTAATATATACGGCCTTAGAAATGTCGATTAAAATTGACACGGCGCCATAAATAGAGTCCGTATACAAGTTCGACATATATTAAAACATGCTCATATGGCTTGTAGTTATTTCAGACTGCAACCCGCTTTTCGCATTAAAGTTACGTATTTCTTTTGAAAACGTTGGCTCACAACGGGAATTAATTTTCTCGGGCAAGGTTTACTTAAAAACCTTGTAAGGGATCAAGTTTACTTTATAACTTGGTCTAACACAAATTAGTGTACGTTTCAGTGCACTTATTTTGTAAAAATAAGAGAAATCTTATTGCCACCAGAATTGTTCCAATCAATCACTAAACCGGAAAATGTCTTCATGGATATTTGCTTCTTTAAAATCATTGACTACATCTCTTTAAATAGAAAACGGGTCCGTGTTTAAGGGGGAGCAAATATTAAATTTTCTTGGAATTAAAATTGGTCTTCAAAAAAGGTTTTCAGAAAACATAAACCGTTAATCGTCATCATTAAATGCTAAGTGTGCCTTGTGTGGAATATAACTTGAGGAATATGTTATTTGAAATTAGACGTTAAATGTATGTGTTCGTGTTTGTTTTCAAAGATAAGACGTTACGGGTTAAGGTGTTTGTTAGTTCATGTGTTTTTTACATGTGATTAGTTAATATCTTAATCCTTGGGGGTAAAACATTGCATAATTGCAAAAAGGGGGACCAAGTTGCACTTTCTTGCAACTTGGTTTGACCATAGTCAATATATTCCCCCCCCCCCCCCCCCCGTCTCTTTGTTATTTCTGTTACACACACAACACTATCACTACTTCAACCGCCATTTTCAAAATCTTGGATATCCTCATCTTTGTTTGTTATAAACTTATCCGTCTCTTCATCTAGGTGTCATCACTTGTTTCTAGACTTATCTCGTTTATCATCTTAAACATAACAAACAGACCCCCAATTCATGATTTAATCAAAATTAGGGTTTATAGAATCTTGATGAAAATGAGTTGTAAGTGTTGGGATTCGTACATCTAGCCTAGCTTAACATTGTTTTTACCCAGTTTGGCCTATAACAGCTTCTTAGTCCCGTAATCGAACTCAAAAGATTTTCCTTGGTTCTATCGCCCAGAGTACGATGCCTGACTATGATGGCTTCTCATCGCATTGATTGGGATGGCATAACTGCGATGGGTTCGCTGCGATGGCACCATTACGATAGGCTCGTTGTGATGCGTCCATTGCGATGACTTGTTGCGATGGACACATTGTGATGGGTGCGTTGCGATGGGTCCAATGCGATGGTTCCAATGCGATGGGTCCACTGCAATGGATCTGTTGCGATGGATCCGTTGTGATGGGTCCGTTGCATTGGCTCCGTTGCGATGGGTCCGTTGTGATGGGCTTGTTGCGATGGGCTTGTTGCGATGGGTTCAATGCGATGGACTCGCTGCGATGGCCTCAATACGATCCCACTGTGATGGCTAAGTGCGATGGACCAAAATTTGCAAGTTTGTTTAGACATGTTTAGCACCACAATGGACTTAGGATTACAATGCCTTTGCCTTGAATGTTTTTTAGATTACGATAAGGGTTTACACTACAACAAATGTTCGGCTTGCAATGGACTTTAAGAATTGTGCACATGCCAAAGACTATCTAATCAATTCGGCCTAGACAGCATTCCCACTTTATTAGGAGTTAAGTAAATTAGGGCCATTAAAACAAAACCAAGTGTTATTGAAATTAATTAATTTTATCTCATAAGAATACTTGAAAGGTTTCTTATTACAGAAGTTCATCTTATTTAATAAGTTGACAATTCTATAAACAAAAGAGATACAAATTACTTATTCAATGTCTTATGTTTTGTATCCAGGCCATGGAAGACAAAGTCTCATAATTGTCTAACCCTATGTTCAAGCCTACTGAAATTTGGGTTGAGGATACTCCAAACATAACTGAAGTTGTGGTTGAAACTAAATCAAAGCCTACTGAAGTTGTGGTTGAAACTATACCAAGACCTACTGAGGTTGTGGTTGAAACTAAACCTAGACCTACTGAGGTTCTGGTTATGACAACCAAGAAATCCAAATATTCAAAGAACTAATGCTAGGTCGTTATCTCCTTAGAATAAATTGTCTGTGGCATATCTTTCATAATTCTAGGTGTGATTCTGAATGTATGAACTTAGTCCATATGAACTATGTTTGTATTTTGTTACTCAATCATATGTGGTGACATTTGTTGTGATTTATTTCCTATGCTTAGGATTTACATAGTTTATGGGATATATATATGTGTATATATCAAGTGTGCTTGTGTTTATCTAAAAGCAGGAAAATGTCGATAACCGAAGAAGAACAAAAACGACTAGATCTTATCCGTGTTCCACTTAATGCTAGAATGCAACATGCACCAAACAAGTTTCGTCTGAAAGACGATTTCGATCCTTCTTTGGCGGCATTCAAAATTGCAACGGAAATCCTAGATTGTTCACCAATAAAGGATGCATTACGTGTCAATGCATCAGTTCCTGAAGTATACATGCACGAATTTTGAGCAACAGCCACAATCACATAGTCAAAACAATTGTCAAAGAAGATTATTGCTTTTACTCTAAACAACAAAGACTTGAGACTTGACTTGCGTCAATTTAGGAAACTATTCAAGCTTCCTAAGTTAGCAAAAGGGGAACACTTTGTGCCTGACCCAGATTCAGAAGAACTGCTTCGAGTAATCCGAGAATTGAATTATGAGGGTGAAATTGGTTTCCTTTCTCAGTTTAACACGTCACATATTGGGCAACCTTGGAAAGCAATTGTCACTACTTTAGTAAAATGCTTTACTTCCAAGATTCGTGGATCAGACGCAATGAGACCCTCTCAGGCAATTATCTTTTGGGGTCTCTATACTAGATCTAAAGTGGACTATACACTAGAACTTTGGGAGAATTATGTCATCAATTCACAAGTTCCAAGAGGAAAGCGGTGCATCTCCCATTTCCAAGGTTCACAAAACTAATCATCAATTTCTTCATGAAGAGTGACCCAGATATTGATCCTCGTGGGAATTTCTTCTATCATAGTCAAGACAGTGACGATGTGTTGGATACTATGACTGCGGATAATCAATTCACAAAGTATTCACTCAGACCAGCTATAGTGCCAGACATCATGATGAATGAAGGAATCAGGGAAATTGATCACTACCGACAGATGCTACAGGATATTGAAGCACAGTTCAAACGAGAAAATGCAGCTCCCTCCGAGAAACAATCAGAGACGCAAAAAGGTAAAAGAAAGAAAAGAATTTCCAAGCGCCAATCGACTGCTTCATCAAAAGATAAAGGCACAGGGAAAGAGCAATTAGTTGATGAAGATGCTGAAGAAGATGAGATGACCCACACTGAGGATGACAACGAAGAAGTACCACTAAGAAGGCCAAACAAAGCAAAGCAAACCAAAGGTAAAGAAGCACTTGTTTCTTCAGCTGAACCAGCTAAGCAAACCATTTCTGAAGCCAAACAACTACGTATTACTCTTCAGTGAAGCAGAGTGGAGGCTTTTGTAACAT
Source organism: Glebionis coronaria (assembly GCA_025667525.1). NCBI lineage: Eukaryota > Viridiplantae > Streptophyta > Magnoliopsida > Asterales > Asteraceae > Glebionis > Glebionis coronaria. Next base: position 165,359,292 of record CM046882.1, on the reverse strand, counting down.
ACAAAGGATCATGCTCAACAGTGTTTGATGACTTAGAGGAATTTGGTGAACCTGATGCCGATATTGCCTTTTATGAAGATCCTAATGATGAAGATGTTTATGAAGATGCTGATAACTTCCATTTTGAAAGTCGTGAGCAAAGTGAAGAGGGTGGTAGCAGTGCAAACACAGATACAAGTTTGATGTATCAAGACGCCAATATCACCACATCTTTACCAGAACCAACTCACACCGTGATTAACGACGATGCTCACGCAACTTTCATACCAGGAACTCAACTTCAAAGTAAGTCTACTTCCGGCTCTGATGATGTTATGAAATATCTTAATTTGGAAGGGGAGGGTGTCGAGGATACAAATACTGATCCATCGACAAATGAAAATGTAACACCCCATTTTGATAATGGAAATGTCACATGCAATTATGGCGTGTCATGAAAGCATACAAGGAAAAATGTCTAAACATTACTTGACCATAAAAGGAAAATACCGGAATCAAACATCGGTAGTCCAAAAGTAAAGCTCATCACACACAAACATAGTATAATAAAGGAAAGGACTAAACATTGTCCATAGCAAATGTATCATAAGAAAGGAAATGCATAAAGTAAAGAGGGCTAGACAGCTTCCAGTCCATATGCACGTACTCTTAGTGTCTACGAGCGTCCCTGAGTACCTGCCATTTTGGGAACATAGAAAAGGAAAACGGTTGAGCAAATACGCTCAGTGCACGGATGTACAATAAAGCATGAATAGGATAAGCATATAACATATAACAGCGGAAGAAAACTATGTCCCGAGTAACCTGGTTAAGTCTTGATAAAACTGGTTTTATAGTTTGAAAAGTCTTATGTTTATCTTGTAAAAACTGTTTGTCATATTTTACCATTAGCCAATATAGGTCATGAAAATCCACCGTGCATGAATACTTGGAGGGGTGACCTCATCATGCAAATTAGAGAGGCTGCCTCTAATTTAATATACTGGTTTTTGGGTAGGAGGGATTAGCTCCTTGTGAAGGATGCAAGGCACACACCACATTCACCATGAAATCCTGACTGAAAACATGTAATTAGGATGCACCCATGCGCCCCACATGATAAATATAATATAAATGGCTAAAAGCTGAAGGGACGCCACGAGCAATCACTCCGTCGTGGTGAAGTCATAACATCAGTGCCTCTAATGTTATGGTTTTGGTACCTCCATAACTAGGTGAAACTGGTCATGCATGTATATGGCTATAGATATTCTTAATTAAACATAAGCAAATCAAACACATAACTTATACTACGGGAAAACATTTGGCTGCATACGGGGAATCCTAATAAGGAAAGAATGTCCATACTGAAAGGACGGGAATCCGTACCTTATGTCCAGTGAACGAAGAAGATGAGCTGAGAGGAATCCTACTTCCGTATCACTAGTGATACATAAATACATACATGAATAAGTATTTGCTTAGTAAATACGTAGCTGGTTTTATGTCATGTCTTAGCTTATTTTATGTGTTCTTACCATGTTTTACTGTTTTAAACCTTAAACCGTATTTATCTTATATCTTGTTTAATCTGATTAAGTATTTATGGTATTTCATGTATTATTATAGTTACTGTGTAATAATAAGTAACTTTCCAAAAATAGCAGGTTTCCTAAAATAGAAAGTTTCCAAAAATAGAAAGTTTCCAAAAATAGAAAGTTTCCAAAAATAGAAAGTTACCAAAAATAGAAAGTTTCCAAAAATAGAAAGTTTCCAAAAATAGAATTACTTCTTAAAATAGATAAGTTTCTAAAAATAGAAAGTTTCCATAAATAGATCAGCTGCCTTAATTAAATAAGTTTCCATAAATAGATTAGCTGCCTGAAATAAATAAGTTTCTAAAAATAGAAGGTTTCCATAAATAGATTAGCTGCCTTATTTAATTAAGTTTCTAAAAATAGAAAGTTTTAATAATTATAAATAAGCTGGTTAAATAAGCTAAGTATATAAGCCTAAGTGTTTTCATGATTATTTCCTAAGTCATATGATATAATGTATAGTTTAATAATTATTTCATGTAATTAAATTAAACTATAGGTTAAAATATTTAATTAAAGTATAACATGTTTTAATTAAATAAAGTTAAATACGTTAAAACATGTATTATCATTTATTAATAATATAACCTAAGTCATGTTAATTAATTAATTATAATCATGGTTTTTAAATAATTAATTAATTATAAGTCTAAAATATAAAAATACTTATGTTAATTAATTTCATGATTATTAATAATTAAGATAACCTAAGTCATGTTATTAAATTAATCATGCCATTTTATTAATTTAATTTTTAACATAAGATCATAAAAATAATAAAACTAAACATACACCATGAACCGGATCTAAACTAAAAACCATTAACCGGACATGAAATCAACACCGTACCCCGAACCAAATCGGGGTACCCCTTGTCTTGATGCTGCCGTGGGACCCACACCAACCAACCGGGACCATATGGTCTCGTTGGTGGTCGGATGGCCAAACCGAAACCCCCCCTTGGGTTCGGTGTAGGCTGCGGCCAAAACAAACACCCCTTAAAACATTACTTTTGATTTTTATTAAATCCCAATTCATGTTAGATCCATGATTTTAATTAGGTGTTTATAAAAACATAACATGTTCTTAATTTATAAAAGATCAAATCAAAAGAAAAGGTTTAAAAAGGATTTACCGAAATCGTGGATCAAAAGGACGAAGAACAAACACGATCACCAACTAGAATTCCAAGATCCAAGATCAACAAACACCCCCTTGTGGTGTTTTGTAGGTGGCGGCCAAAAAGAAGAGAAGGAGGAGGGTTTTTAGGTTTTTGCTAAAATCTTCTGTAAATGTAAAATGAGTAGTGTAAAAATCCTTTAACCCCCTTTAGTAAAGTTTACAAATGGGCTTGGCCCATTTGCTCCTTGTAGCCGCGGGTAGGGGGCCCCACATGGGGTACCCGTACCTTTTTCCGTGTCTCGATGTTTAGTTATTCGTTCGTGATTATTTGTGTTCGCGTTTTATGTGTTCTCGTTACGTAATTATCGTGATCTAATATATTTAATTACGCTCGTAATAAATATATATACGTAATTAATAATACTTCGTGTTTTAATTACGTTCATGATTTCATGATCGCTTGTTTGTGATTAATTATTGTCAAATAATTATTACGTGCTCGTGCGTAGTAAATACTTATCGTGTTCTAACACGTACGTAATACGTAAAATCCTAACACGTAATCGGAATCTTGCTATATTAGGAAATTTTAAATCTAGTACGTACGATCTTAAGGGTACTATTCATGGTAAAAGCATGCGGGTTTTACAACTCTTCCCCCCTAAAAAGAATAATTCGTCCCCGAATTATAGATAAAGTAAACTGGAAAAGAAGAACATACCCGAATTCAAAAGATGAAATGAGGGTAAGAAGCCCGGATAGACTCCTCTGTTTCCCAAGTAGCTTCCCGCTCGGTATGATCCCTCCATAGAATTTTGACGAATGGAATCATCTTCTTTCTCATGACTCGTTCTTGTCTGTCAAGAACTCGTTCGGGTTCTTCTATAAAAGTGAGATCTTCACGTATCTGTTCCAGTGGATACTGAACCATGTGAAGGGGATGATACTGGTACCCTCTGAGTAAGGACACATGAAACACATTGTGCACATGCGAAAGCTGCGGAGGTAACGCCAATCGGTAAGATACTTCACCGACTCGTTCAATGATATCAAACGGTCTGATGAAACGAGGACTGAGCTTCCCTTTAATCCCGAAGCGTCTAACACCACATGTCGGCGAAACCTTAAGGAAGACGTGATCTCCTACGTTAAAGTGTATGTCCCTACGATGCTTATCGGCGTAACTCTTCTGACGTGACCGTGCTTCCTGAATTTTCTGCTTAGCTACTGCGATCTTCTCATTGGTCATCTCTATGATTTCCGGTCCTTCAAGTGTTCGCTCACCAACCTGATCCCAGCAGATTGGGGCGCGACACGTTCTGCCATACAACATCTCAAATGGAGCATACTTGATACTTGCGTGCCAACTGTTGTTGTATGCAAACTCCACCAAACAGAGGTAATCGTCCCAATCACCCGTCCATTCTAACGCACATGATCTCAACATATCTTCCAATGTCTGAATGGTTCGCTCCGACTGTCCGTCCGTTTGAGGATGAAAAGCCATGCTAAGCTTAAGTTGTGTACCCCAAGCTTTCTGCAGACTCTTCCAAAAGCGCGAAGTGAATCGAGGATCTCTGTCTGAGACGATGCTGGATGGTGCACCATGGAGTCTCATGATCTCTCTTCTGTACGTATCTGCAAGTTTACTTACCGGATCTTCCTTGCGGATCGGTAAGAAATGAGCTGATTTGGTAAGTCGATCTACGATAACCCAAATTCCATCGTGCTTCTTCTTGGTAGGCGGAAGACCAGTAACAAAATCCATGGTGATTTTGTCCCACTTCCACTCCGGAATATCTAACGGTTGAAGGAGACCGCCAGATCGCTGATGCTCGATCTTAACCTGCTGGCAGGTAAGACATTTGGAGACGTAAGTGGCCACATCCTGTTTCATACCACTCCACCAAAAGTATTGCTTGATGTCATGGTACATCTTAGTCGAACCAGGATGTATAGAGAATGGGAGCTATGAGCTTCCGCCAACAAAGCTTCCCGAAGTTCTTGGTCATCAGGAACACAAAGTCTCGTGCCCTACCATACGATACCATCTACATCTACTCTAAATTCCGTCTGCTTTTCCAAATTCTGTACTATCGCCCAGATTTCTCCGTCATCCTTCTAAGCTTCCTTGATCTTAGAGAGTAACTCGGGTTCTACTCTAAGATTAGCCCAGTAACCGTGTTGTCCACGTACCATGATCTCGATGTCTAGTCGCTCCAAGTCTCTTATGATTTCCTCTTCGATTTTAATGCCGTTGATCATTCCGGACTTCCTGCTAAGAGCATCTGCTACTACATTTGCCTTTCCGGGATGATATTGTAGATTAATGTCATAATCCTTCAACAGCTCTAACCATCTCCTCTGCCTCATGTTCAATTCACGTTGAGTGAAGATATACTTCAAGCTCTTATGGTCCGTGAAAATGTCACATGATTCTCCATATAAGTAGTGCCTCCATATCTTCAATGCAAACACCACAGCTGCAAGTTACAGGTCATGCGTGGGGTAATTTTCTTCATAAGGCTTAAGCTGCTGTGAAGCGTATGCGATCACTTTCCCATGTTGCATGAGAACAGTAAAACCCGCATGCTTTTACCATGAATAGTACCCATTAGATCGTACGTCCTAGATTAAAACTTTCCTTTTATAGTATGATCACATTCACGTGCTAGCATTTTAAGTATTACATACGTGTATGAACACGATAAGTATCGATTACGTACGAACACATGATAAGTATTTAACAACAATTAATCACGAACGTAATTAAAACATGAACTAATATTAATTACGTATATATATATATTTATAATGAACACGCATAAATATATTGAGTCACGACCAGAAACTAATTAAATTACGTAAACTACGTAACACGTAATCACGGACATTTAAACGATTATTATTATTATGTATATTTAATTTAACACGACAAGTAATTATATACGTAATAATTACGTTTAACACGGGTAATGATAACTAAGAAACTTACGACATTAAAACATGTTTACGCATAACGTTTTCGTGGCGCGAAATAATAAAAGAAAGAAAGCATAATGTTATTTGGGGCTGTTTTAGACAAACTATAAAAGTAATGGGACTTGGGCTCAAGGCCCAAGTGTGTTTTGGTGCCGTGTATAACAAAAGAGACGGGGGAGTATTACATTTTTTAGACAAACACAATCAAACCCTAAAAACATCTACAAGCCGCCATTTTTTTTCTTCTTTTCTTTCTTCTCTGCCGTGACCAACACCAAGGAAACAAGGACAGTGCTGGGCTTTCGTATTAAGGATCAAGATGTGTATGTTTCGTTTACAAAAACCCTAAACAAGGTAAACCCTAATTAGTTTTCTATTGTTCTTCCTTTTTTTTTATCTTGAATCCGAATTCTTGGGGCATTTAAAGCATATTAAACGAGTTTTAATAAGGAGGGATGGCGTTGGTATGTTGCTGTGTTGTTTGGCTCACAAACCGAGAGTCAAAAGACTCTCGGTAATGATTTACACCACCAGCCGCAACCCTAAAAAGGGTGCTGGCATGGTTTTGGTCTGACGGTGGGAACAGCAGCCTAACGAGGGGAACCACTGGCTGCGGCCAGTGGTCGGTTTGTGAAAGCAGTGGGAAACGAGACCCTAGTTGTCTCGGTGGGACAATTATAACCAGCAGGGGAAACGAACCATTGACGGGGGTATCACCACCACTGTCGGTGGGATTTTGGCAGGGACAGGGGTGTTTGGCAACCTGTTTTATAAACAGATTTAAGGGTGCATTTGGCAAACAGGATTATAAACAAGTTAAGGGGCTGTTTGGTTCGTGTTATAGGTAAACATAATACGAGTTTTACGTTTAAATTAATAAGACACGGGTTCGGTTTTCGATGCTTTTAATAAAATAATACATGGTTACGGGTTATCATTTTAAAAGTTAATTAACTTTACATGATTATTAATTTTACAAGGTAATTCAATTAATAAATAATGACGTATTATTACAAGATTAATTAAATTGATTTAACATGCTAGGTAATTAATTAATTAAAAACATGGACTTAGGTTTATTATTACTAATTAATAATACATGATTTTAACCTAAGTATTTTGATTATTTAATTTAAACTATAGTAATTAACTAATTATTAAACATGACTTATAATTAATTAATTATCATGACGTAGGCTAATTATTTTACTATTAATACATAGTTAAACCTAAGTATTTTAATCATGAAAATTTGACTAAGTAATTAATTAATTATTAAAACCATGACCAATAATTAATTAATTCTCATGACTTAGGTTATATTAATAAAATTAATAATACATGTTTTAACCTAAGTATTTATATCTTATTTAATTAAATCACATGATAATTAAATAAATGCCTTAACCTATAGTTTATTTAAATACATGGAATGATTTATAAACTATACTATTTTATTACATGACATAGAATATTAATCAGTAAATACTTAAGCTTATATAATTAGGTTATTTAACCAGCTTATATCTATTTATGGAAACTTTCTATTTTTAGAAACTTATCTATTTTAAGCAATAACTCTATTTTTGGAAACTTCTATTTTAGGAAACTTGCTATTTTTGGAAAGTTACTTAATATTACACAACAAGTATAATAATACATGAAACACAAGAAATACTTAATCAGAATAGACAGAATATATGATAAACACAGTATTAAGCTTAAAACAGTAAAACATGACATGAACGTATTAAATAAGCTAAGACATAATATAAAGCCAGTTATGTATTCAGTGATCAGATACTTATACACGTATGTATTTATGTAGCATTAGTGTTACCGGAGTAGGACTCTCTTTCGTTCGTCTTCTTCGTTCGCTGGACATAAGGTATGGATTCCCGTCCTTTCAGTATGGACATTCTTTCCTTATTAGGATTCCCCGTATGCAGCCAACTGTGTTCCCGTAGTATAAGTTATGGTTTGATTGCTTATGTTTAATTAAGATTACCTATAGCCATATACATGCATGACTAGTTTCACCTAGTTATGGAGGTACCATAACCATAACATTAGAGGCACTGATGTTATGACTTCACCACGGCGGAGTGATTGCTCGTGGCGTCCCTTCAGCTTTTGGCCATTTATTTATATCTAACATGTGGGGCGTATGGGTGCATCCTAGTTACATGTTTTTATTCAGGATTACATGGTGAACGTGGTGTGTGCCTTGCATCCTTCACAAGGAGCTGATCCCTCCTACCCAAAAACCAGTACATTAAATTAGAGGCAGCCCCTCTAATTTGCATGATGAGGTCACCCCTCCAAGTATTCATGCACGGTGGATTTTCATGACCTATATTGGCTAATGGTAAAATATGTTAAACAGTTTTCATAAGATAAACATAAGGCTTTTCAAACTATAAAACCAGTTTTATGAACATGTTCCAGGTTTTCCAGGACTTATACATTTCCGCTGCTATTAAGTCTTTATTATGCTTAGTCATTCATACTATGTCTATATCCGTGCACTGAGCGTTTTTCTCAGCCGTTACTTTCCTTTCCATGTCCCAAAACGGCAGGTACCCTAGGAGAGACTCGAGCATTTGGAGGATGTGCATAGGATGGAAGCTGCTAGAGACTTCTTTTCCTTTTGCCTTCATATATTTATGCTTGTGTAGTCTTCATTCATTTTCCTTTGCTTTATTATGTTTTGGGCTTATGTTTGGGAACCGATGTTTGATTCCGGTTATCCCTATGGTCATGTAATGTTTTATGCATTTATCCTTGTATGCTTTGATGACATGTCATAATTACGCGTGACATTTCCATTATCAAAATGGGGTGTTACAATTATGGTATCAGAGACAAGGTTTCGACCTGTAGGCTCTAAAACTCGACCTGTGACTAGTGGGTAGTCACCAGGAGCTTCCTAAGCCAACGCTTGTCATTCTACGTATTGACGTTTTCAGCGCATTGTTGTTTTAACCATGATGTTTTCAGCACCTTGAGGTTTTAACCTTGATGTTTTCATCGATATTGTTTTACTAATATGGATGGACAACCGTCATTCATATTTAGTTATGTGTCATTGTTTCATGCATAATGTTCCTCGTGTACTGTGACTATGTGGACTGAACCCCAGTAGTTCATAATTAGTCACATAAAATTTTTTCTGATAAGTTTTGACATATGAGTTTCATTTATTTATGTTTCATGTATCATTGTTGCAGGGATTATGACTAAGTAATGGTTAGTACAGGACTGGCCCTATTTAGTCGCATGTGCTTTTATCGAAACTTTTAATTTTGGGACCGACCCATAGGCGTCCCCTCGCTATGTCTTTTGTTTTGGGACCGACCCATAGGCGTCCCCGAGCACATATAAAGGTTTTATAAACTACATTACGCATTCATGCACTGTTTTTCATGCATAAAATTTTTCTCGTGATTTAAATTGGCATAAAAATTTTTCATGTCCCCTTATAAGTTGTTATGTTTTTATGTCATGTATGTTTTCATATTGTCATGGTTAACTTCAGTTTCATGCTGATTATGTTATACACTTCTTCGTGATAGATGGTTTCATGTTTCTTCATGATAATTTTGTCTTCATGTTGATTATGTTTTACGCCTCTTTTGTTATTTATGCTTTCACGTAAGACATTGTTGGACTTCATTGAATTCTGCTTTCATGATAGTCATGGTTGGTTTTCATTGATCATGTTGTCAGGCAAATCATCGTTGAGTTTTGTGTAACCACACTTTAGTGTTTCTCTATGCAACCAGAATGAGGTATATACTGGCATTGCCAGGTTATCATGATGGTTTTCCTAACCGTTTAACCGGTATACTTTCCTTAAATCATGATAAATGATCGACCCCATACCGATCATTTCATGTACATTTCATGTGTACTCTATGTACCTTATCCCATGTGCATACTTCCACTTGCTGATACTTTTCAAATTGCTGATGCCGCTCATAACTTAGAGATGTTACTAAAGGTTGATGCTGCTGAAGTTCGAAGACGCTACGAGATGTGGATGTTGTTCACAACCTGGAGATCGTACAAGATGAAGACAAAGGCGTCGGAGCAAAGCAATTGGACGAGAAGATGCTTCACCATCAGACGATTTCCATCAATCATTGTCCCTAATTCTTAGTTACATGTCACACGTCATTTGGCTGTCATTTCAGCCATATGAGTGCAAACCGGTACCAGCCGGCCACTCAGCTGAATAGTTACATGAATCACGGTCATGAGAATGACCGTCATGGAACTGACAGACAAGACGATAGTAACCACTACTATGACAGATTTATCCTAGAAATCGCAACCGAGGCTCCGGCCGCGGACGTGATCAGACATACAAATGATCAGTAGTCCAACCGATCCGCCAATACTGGCATAATAACCTAATATTGGTAGTTCTATTCGTTTTACGTCTCGAGACACATGTCAAGACATCAGTCAAGACACATGTCTCACGTATACTTTCTGAAGACACATGTCAAGACACCAGTCAAGACATATGTCATGCTTATAGTTCCAAGACACGAGTCAAGACACATGACTCACGTCCAACTATGGAACATTTCTAAGAAATTCAGGGTACCCTCCAAGGGTATATCCATTTTGTTGTGCCATGTATTAATCAGGCCAAAAGAATTTCAGTACCATTATCGGCGCATCAGTGAGAACTGTCGCGTTGCTGATGTTACTTTCATTTCTTTCACCATGGTTCATATATTCATGACCATGAAGGACGCCTTTCGTATTCACACGTATACGAAGGTTTTCCTTCAGCTTAATGATGAGATCCAAGCTGCTAACGCATTTCCTCGGACAGACACGAGATGAATTTTATCCTAATTATGTACTATGAACAGCACACCATGCTACGATTCATAATTATGTACAGTAATGTTCAGGCTCCTGAATACATTCAGCTTGATTTTCCCTCGAGAAAATCTGTACAAATTATCTATGCTTACAAGCATGTGCGTTGTTAGCCATGGTCGCTAAAATTTTCTAGCTGTCAGTAAGACACGACCACTTAATTCTTTTACGCATAGCCAGTTGATTATTCCAAAGTCTTCCTACACATTCCAGAAGAATCTACAAGGAGAAGGATGGTACCATGAGATTATGTGTCGACTACCGTTGACTTAAACAAATCACCATTCATGACCGTTATTCTCCTCCACGTATTGACGACATGTCCAATCAACCGTATAGTGTTAATCACTTTCCCAAGATCGAACTCATGATCATGCTGCCAACAGTGACGAGTGAAAAAGCAGGACATGTCCGTGACTGCTATTCGTGCACGACTTGGTCATGCTAGATTTATGATGTTGGAATTAGTCTCATCTATGCTCCAACGGCATTATAAAAATGAGTTTCCATGAACTCATAGCAAATTCATCAGTGTTTTCATTCAGGATAACCTGATTTCCTCTAAGCCTAGAGAAGAACAGGAAGACCCTATCTGCACTATGTTGCAAATTCTATGACAAGAGAAATTCTACCCTAGAAATTTTCTTTCCAATATCAATTCTGTTTGATTACAGTAACACACTCAATCACATGGGTTTCTACGGTTAATCTTACCATGACTCAGCTTATGCGTAAAGGAGAGAACCCTACACTACATTAGGTGTTCTAGACATTCCTACGCTAGGAGAAGTCTAGATTCAGAGACTCAAAATTTCGCAAACTCCTATGTATCAACTTCTACGAAACAAGATACAGTTACGTTCATATCTAGGTACCTGACATACCAACAGGTTAAAGATAGGACACCAACAAACTGGGATGTTTTCATCATCTGAAATTGTGAATTGAAATGTGACAAGATCTTCACGGATTTTGGTTACCAGATTAACGCAAACTTAGAAGAAGCATGATGCTATCTGGGTTATTGTCAACAGTTTGATCAAGTCTGCAGAATCCTTACATCCGTACGGATTTCAGAACCAATAGATTGATCGGACATGTTCCAGCCAAGGCTCATCTGATCACTTGGCAATCCCTCAGTTATCGGGTCAGACAAATATTCATAATTATGCTCCTAATTTACTTCACGTCCTTGTTCTAATTCCACGCCTTGCTTTCGCGCTCGCGTTCATGACACTATTCACGTTCATGATCGTATTATCTTACGTTCATTTCTTTTCTCATTCTGGGTAGTTTGCAAGAACTTGAGAGACCAGACCCAAGTTTAGTATAACTCTCCATCATCAGATAGACGTTTCACGTCATATTCCACGTCTCACCTTGTAGCGTTGGACGTTACCGCCATTATATTCTATGATCACGATATGTTTCACATGTCATGTTCATTCCACGTTCCTCATATCATGATCAAGATATGATACACATATCATGGATCACAATATGTTTACTCATACTACACTCGCCTTATCTCCACGTAGCACGTTCAAATTTTTTCACGTATCACGTTCAAAATTTTTCACGTACTACGTTTCTTTATGTCTCGCGCATCGTTTCTGGTTAACAGTTAAGTCAAATTGTCTTTCATCGTAACGTTTCAGTTACCCTTGCACGTTAACTCTTATTTTCCTCGATCGAATTTAGGGGATCTACCTTCCGTAGATAACCAAGAATTTCTTCGGATTCCAAGTCAAGGTCAGGAGGACCAAGATTTATCTTTAGTGTTAAGATCTTCTGAAGGAACCGTTCCAAGAGGGAGGCCACTTGGAAACGGACAAGTTCATCCGGACTTTTATCCGTTTTTCTCTTATCAATTAGATATGTTCTTTCAGTCACGTCACGTTCCATGTCCTTTCAAGACATGTCACGTTCCGCGTTCCTTCTGGCAGCTCACCTGCACGTTCATTTATCTTACATACCCTCTTAGTTTGATTCGGGTATGTTCCTCTTTCAGTACGTTATCTATAATTCGGGGACGAATTATTCTTTTTAGGGGGGAAGAGTTGTAAAACCTGCATGCTTTTACCATGAATAGTACCCATTAGATCGTACGTCCTAGATTAAAACTTTCCTTTTATAGTATGATCACATTCACGTGCTAGCATTTTAAGTATTACATACGTGTATGAACACGATAAGTATCGATTACGTACGAACACATGATAAGTATTTAACAATAATTAATCACGAACGTAATTAAAACACGAACTAATATTAATTACGTATATATATATTTATTATGAACACGAATAAATATATTGAGTCACGATCGGAAACTAATTAAATTACGTAAACTACGTAACACGTAATCACGGACATTTAAACGATTATTATTATTATGTATATTTAATTTAACACGACAAGTAATTATATACGTAATAATTACGTTTAACACCGGTAATGATAACTAAGAAACTTACGACATTAAAACATGTTTACGCATAACGTTTTTGTGGCGCGAAATAATAAAAGAAAGAAAGCATAATGTTATTTGGGGCTGTTTTAGACAAACTAGAAAAGTAATGGGACTTGGGCTCAAGGCCCAAGTGTGTTTTGGTGCCGTGTATAACAAAAGAGACGGGGGAGTATTACATTTTTTTAGACAAACACAATCAAACCCTAAAAACATCTACAAGCCGCCATTTTTTTTTCTTCTTTTCTTTCTTCTCTGTCGTGACCAACACCAAGGAAACAAGGACAGTGATGGGCTTTCGTATTAAGGATCAAGATGTGTATGTTTCGTATACAAAAACCCTAAACAAGGTAAACCCTAATTCGTTTTCTATTGTTCTTCCTTTTTTTATCTTGAATCCGAATTCTTGGGGCATTTAAAGCATATTAAACGAGTTTTACTAAGGAGGGATGGCGTTGGTATGTTGCTGTGTTGTTTGGCACACAAACCGAGAGTCAAAAGACTCTTGGTGATGATTTACACCACCAGCCGCAACCCTAAAAAGGGTGCTGGCATGGTTTTGGTCTGACGCTGGGAACAGCAGCCTAACGAGGGGAACCACTGGCTGCGGCCAGTGGTCGGTTTGTGAAAGCAGTGGGAACCGAGACCCTAGTGGTCTCGGTGGGACAATTATAACCAGCAGGGGAAACGAACCACTGACGGGGGTATCACCACCACTGTCGGTGGGATTTTGGCTGGGACAGGGGTGTTTGGCAACCTGTTTTATAAACAGATTTAAGGGTACGTTTGGCAAACAGGATTATAAACAAGTTAAGGGGCTGTTTGGTTTGTGTTATAGGTAAACATAATACGAGTTTTACGTTTAAATTAATAAGACACGGGTTCGGTTTTCGATGCTTTTAATAAAATAATACATGGTTACGGGTTATCATTTAAAAAGTTAATTAACTTTACATGCTTATTAATTTTACAAGGTAATTCAATTAATAAATAATGACGTATTATTACAAGACTAATTAAATTGATTTAACATGCTAGGTAATTAATTTAATTAAAAACATGGACTTAGGTTTATTATTACTAATTAATAATACATGATTTTAACCTAAGTATTTTGATTATTTAATTTAAACTATAGTAATTAATTAATTATTAAACATGACTTATAATTAATTAATTATCATGACGTAGGCTAATTATTTTACTATTAATACATAGTTAAACCTAAGTATTTTAATCATGAAAATTTGACTAAGTAATTAATTAATTATTAAAACCATGACCAATAATTAATTAATTCTCATGACTTAGGTTATATTAATATAATTAATAATACATGTTTTAACCTAAGTATTTATATCTTATTTAATTAAATCACATGATAATTAAATAAATGCCTTAACCTGTAGTTTATTTAAATACATGGAATGATTTATAAACTATACTATTTTATTACATGACTTAGAATATTAATCAGTAAATACTTAAGCATATATAATTAGGTTATTTAACCAGCTTATATCTATTTATGGAAACTTTCTATTTTTAGAAACTTATCTATTTTAAGCAATAACTCTATTTTTGGAAACTTTCTATTTTAGGAAACCTGCTATTTTTGGAAAGTTACTTAATATTACACAACAAGTATAATAATACATGAAACACAAGAAATACTTAATCAGAATAGACAGAATATATGATAAACACAGTATTATGCTTAAAACAGTAAAACATGTCATGAACGTATTAAATAAGCTAAGACATAATATAAAGCCAGTTATGTATTCAGTGATCAGATACTTATACACGTATGTATTTATGTAGCATTAGTGTTACCGGAGTAGGACTCTCTTTCGTTCGTCTTCTTCGTTCACTGGACATAAGGTACGGATTCCCGTCCTTTCAGTATGGACATTCTTTCCTTATTAGGATTCTCCGTATGCAGCCAACTGTTTTCCCGTAGTATAAGTTATGAGTTTGATTGCTTATGTTTAATTAAGATTACCTATAGCCATATACATGCATGACTAGTTTCACCTAGTTATGGAGGTACCATAACCATAACATTAGAGGCACTGATGTTATGACTTCACCACGGCGGAGTGATTGCTCGTGGCGTCCCTTCAGCTTTTGGCCATTTATTTATATCTATCATGTGGGGCGTATGGGTGCATCCTAGTTACATGTTTTTATTCAGGATTACATGGTGAATGTGGTGTGTGCCTTGCATCCTTCACAAGGAGCTGATCCCTCCTACCCAAAAACCAGTACATTAAATTAGAGGCAGCCCCTCTAATTTGCATGATGAGGTCACCCCTCCAAGTATTCATGCACGGTGGATTTTCATGACCTATATTGGCTAATGGTAAAATATGTTAAACAATTTTCATAAGATAAACATAAGGCTTTTCAAACTATAAAACCAGTTTTATGAACATGTTCCAGGTTTTCCAGGACTTATATATTTCCGCTGATATTAAGTCTTTATTATGCTTAGTCATTCATACTATGTCTATATCCGTGCACTGAGCGTTTTGCTCAGCCGTTACTTTCCTTTCCATGTCCCAAAACGGCAGGTACCCTAAGAGAGACTCGAGCATTTGGAGGATGTGTATAGGATGGAAGCTGCTATAGACTTCTTTTCCTTTTGCCTTCATATATTTATGCTTGTGTAGTCTTCATTCATTTTCCTTTGATTTATTATGTTTTGGGCTTATGTTTGGGAACCGATGTTTGATTCCGGTTATCCCTATGGTCATGTAATGTTTTATGCATTTATCCTTGTATGCTTTGATGACACGCCATAATTATGCGTGACATTTCCATTATCAAAATGGGGTGTTACAAGAACACAGCCAAGTCCCTTCCCCGATGCACCGCTGTAGATTTGAAATCCACCCGTACCAGATGGTAGAGTAAGAATAGGTGCAGATACTAGCTTCTGCTTCAGGTCTTCAAAGCTCTTCTCTCGATCTTCAGTCCAGACGAATTTCTCCCCTTTCCGCATCAGTTTGGTCAATGGTAGTGCTAGGCGGGAAAAGTTCTCCATGAACCTACGGTAATAGCCAGCTAAGCCTAAGAAACTGCGGACTTCCGTCGCTGATGTCGGCCTTGGCCACTTAGTAATGGCCTCAACCTTCGTTGGATCCATAGTGATTCCTTCTGCTGATACAATGTGACCTAAGAATGCCACCTTGTCTAACCAGAACTCACACTTGGAGAATTTAGCATACAGCTGCTTCTGGCGAAGAATCTGTAGTACTGTACGAAGATGGTCTTCGTGTTCCTCCTTGGACTTTGAGAAAATCAGGATGTTATCGATGAAGACAATGACGAACTTGTCCAGAAAGTCATGGAAGATTCTGTTCATCAAATCCATGAACACTGCTGGAGCATTTGTCAGGCCAAATGGCATAACTACAAACTCGTAGTGGCCATAGCGGGTACGAAAAGCAGTCTTAGCGATGTCCTGCTCCTTGACCCATAGTTGATGATAGCCTGAACTAAGATCGATCTTGGAGAAGTGTTTGGCCCCTTGGAGTTGGTCAAACAGATCGTCAATGCGTGGCAGTGGATATCGATTCCGAATGGTAATCTTGTTGAGCTCGCGATAGTCTATGCAAAGACGCATACTGCCGTCCTTCTTCTTAACGAACAAGACCGGTGCGCCCCATGGAGATGCGCTCGGTCGAATAAAACCTCGTTCAAGAAGTTCTTGCAGTTGATCCTTCAGCTCCTTCAGCTCTATGGGAGCCATGCGATAAGGAGCTTTGGAGATTGGTTCAGCTCCTGGAATAAGCTCGATACTGAATTCCACTTCTCGTGCAGGTGGTATGCCCAGAAGTTCTGCTGGAAAAACATCTTGGAATTTCGACACTATAGGTTGATCCTGAATTGATGGGGATTCAGCATCCATGTCGTGAACCATAGATAGATAACCCTCGCAGCCATGTGACAGTAGTGCACGCGCTTGCAGGGTAGATATGACTTATACAGACCGTCCGGGTATGAACCCGTTATGAATGTACTCTGGTGCATTAACATCACCGAAGATAACCCGATATGAATGGCAGTCTATGGTGGCATGATACTTGGATAGCCAATCCATGCCCAAAATCATGTCGAAGTCGTTCATGTCCAGCGGAAGTGCGTCAACAGGTCGAACCTTATCGTCAAATTCTAGGGGAGGACTCTTGTATACATGGGTGATTAATACAGAGTCCCTTAAAGGCGTGGAAATAGTAAGCCTATTTTCTAGTGGCATGGGGAGCATCCTAATGTTCTTAGCATAAGAAGTAGAAATAATCGAGTGAGTAGCACCCGTATCGAAAAGAACACATGCAGCTTGACCATACATATACAAGGTTCCAGTGATGGTACCTGTAGACTTGTTGGCCTTGTCTCGAGATGTCGTGTAGACACGCCCGGTAGTAGGAGGCGGCTTGGTATCAGCATGTCCCGATGTACCTTCCATCTCGCCCTTACGGCAGTCCTTCATAATATGGCCAGGAAGACCACACTTGAAGCACGCGTCAGTATTACGATGACATGGTCCTGGGTGCCTACGGTGGCAAGTAGAGCAAAGAGGATGAATGAATCCTCCAGCAGGTGCTCTGGCTGGCCGGGAACCTGATAAAACATTTTACATAAGACATGATAATTGGGTACAAAGGACAAAGAGGATAATCGTAAGATTGAATACCAGTGATAGCTAGACAGCTAGGCTGCGAACCTCTATGGTTCTGGTCCCTACCGTTTCCATGGTTCCTTGTAGAAGTTTTGCTAAAGTGTCAGAATATGAGTTATAACATGAAATCATAAGGAATGCTTAAGTATTAGGACCTGCTGCTGTTGGAGTGCCCAACGTTGTTACGGTAATTATCATTACCGCCACGCCTATCCGTAGCAGAACGGTCGTTAGTCTGACCGTTTCCCTTGGGCTGATGAGGCTGCTGCTGAGTAGCCGGCTAAGACCGGTCCCCAGTTTTCTGCGTGGAAGATACATTTAAAGAGATGAATAATTGACATATATGGAAAGTATAAGAATTGATCACCGCTTGAATACGAATGTTTACCTCTTGTCGGGTCTTTCAGCTTCCCCGAACTCATCTCTCTCCTGCAGCATCTCCAGCTTACGTGCTGCATCGGCCACTTGTGCTACAGTGTTGAACGTAGCACACACCAGATTGTTTGCGACCGATGTGCGAAGAGCCCATCTAAAGTGATGTGCCTACTCTTCAGGAGTACATGCTGCCGCACCAAGGAATCCAGCTAAGCGAAGAAAGCGCTGCATAAACTCGTTGCTATTCTCCCCAGCTCTCTGTCGGATCCCATGGTACTCTCTCTTGAGCTTGTCCTGCTCAGCCTTGGGAAAGAACTACTCCATCACCCTGTCCTTGAACTGAGCCCAAGTCAAACCAGCAACCCACTCGTCACCGCCTTCAGACTGCATCAATGCCAACCACCAATTAAGTACATCGCCTTCGAACCGATAGCATGCCAACCTCGCCTTGTATGCGGGGTCACAGCCCATAGCGTTGAAAATCTTCTCGATGTGAGCCAACCAGCTTTCAGCATCGCTGGGGCTATCTGTCTTCTTAAAAGCTCGAGGGCGGAGCTTGTTGAATCTCTCCAGCCATACTGCTAATGTCACTGGAGGAGGAGGAGGAGGAGGTGCCTGATTATGCTGCTGATTTTTGGCAGCTTGAACTTCAGCCCTGATGTCATTCCTCAGTTGAGGAAGCAAAGCTTGCATAGCAGCTTGAATTGCAGCATTGAGTTGTTCCTGTTCGCGTGTGAGAACCATCTGACAGTATAACATAAAACATATGATTAAACAGATCAAAACACAAAATATATATATACATGAAAAAAAATTTATACCAAAATTTCACGAGAAAAATTTTATTCAAGAAAATTTTTGGGTATGAATGCATGATGCAGTTTTATGAAAACTTTTGTATGCTCGAGAGTGAACGCCTCTGGTCAGTTCACCCAAAACAAAAGACATAGCGAGGGGACGCCTATGGGTCGGTCCCAAATTTAAAAGTTTCGATAAAACACATGCGACTAAATAGGGCCAGTCCTGTACCAACCATTACTTAGTCAAAAATCTGCGACAATGACATGTATATGTATGCTTAAAAATGATGAATGCATGAAAACAACTGTCAGTTCTAGGAAGACCGTAGTGACTACCCACTAATCACAGGTCATATTTGAGAGCCTACAGGTCGAAGCCTTGGCTCTGATACCATAATTGTAACACCCTATTTTGATAACAGAAATGTCACATGCAATTATGGCGTGTCATCAAAGCATACAAGGAAAAATGTCTAAACATTACTTGACCATAAAAGGAAAATACCGGAATCAAACATCGGTAGTCCAAAAGTAAAGCTCATCACACACAAACATAGTATAATAAAGGAAAGGACTAAACAATTTCCATAGCAAATGTATCATAAGAAAGGAAATGCATAAAGTAAAGAAGGCTAGACAGCTTCCAGTCCATATGTACGTACCCTTAGTGTCTACGAGCGTCCCTGAGTACCTGCCGTTTTGGGAACATAGAAAAGGAAAACGGCTGAGCAAATACGCTCAGTGCACGGATGTACAATAAAGCATGAATAGGATAAGCATATAACATATAACAGCGGAAGAAAACTAAGTCCCGAGTAACCTGGTTAAGTCTTGATAAAACTGGTTTTATAGTTTGAAAAGTCTTATGTTTATCTTGTAAAAACTGTTTGTCATATTTTACCATTAGCCAATATAGGTTATGAAAATCCACCGTGCATGAATACTTGGAGGGGTGACCTCATCATGCAAATTAGAGGGGCTGCCTCTAATTTAATATACTGGTTTTTGGGTAGGAGGGATAAGCTCCTTGTGAAGGATGCAAGGCACACACCACATTCACCATGAAATCCTGACTGAAAACATGTAACTAGGATGCACCCATACGCCCCACATGATAAATATAATATAAATGGCCAAAAGCTGAAGGGACGCCACGAGCAATCACTCTGCCGTGGTGAAGTCATAACATCAGTGCCTCTAATGTTATGGTTATGGTACCTCCATAACTAGGTGAAACTGGTCATGCATGTATATGGCTATAGGTATTCTTAATTAAACATAAGCAAATCAAACACATAACTTATACTACGGGAAAACATTTGGCTGCATACGGGGAATCCTAATAAGGAAAGAATGTCCATACTGAAAGGACAGGAATCCGTACCTTATGTCCAATGAACGAAGAAGATGAGCTGAGAGGAATCCTACTTCCGTATCACTAGTGCTACATAAATACATACATGAATAAGTATTTGCTTACTAAATACGTAGCTGGTTTTATGTCATGTCTTAGCTTATTTTATGTGTTCTTACCATGTTTTACTGTTTTAAAGCCTTAAACCGTATTTATCTTATATCTTGTTTAATTTAAGTATTTCTGGTATTTCATGTATTATTATACTTACTGTGTAATAATAAGTAACTTTCCAAAAATAGCAGGTTTCCTAAAATAGAAAGTTTCCAAAAATAGAAAGTTTCCAAAAATAGAAAGTTTCCAAAAATAGAAAGTTACCAAAAATAGAATGTTTCCAAAAATAGAAAGTTTCCAAAAATAGAAATACTGCTTAAAATAGATAGGTTTCTAAAAATAGAAAGTTTCCATAAATAGATCAGCTGCCTTAATTAAATAAGTTTCCATAAATAGATTAGATGCCTGAAATAAATAAGTTTCTAAAAATAGAAGGTTTCCATAAATAGATTAGCTGCCTTATTTAATTAAGTTTCTAAAAATAGAAAGTTTCCATAATTAGAAATAAGCTGGTTAAATAAGCTAAGTATATAAGCCTAAGTGTTTTCATGATTATTTCCTAAGTCATATGATATAATGTATAGTTTAATAATTATTTCATGTAATTAAATTAAACTATAGGTTAAAATATTTAATTAAAGTATAACATGTTTTTAATTAAATAAAGTTAAATACTTAGGTTAAAATATGTATTATTATTTATTAATAATATAACCTAAGTCATGTTAATTAATTAATTATAATCATGGTTTTTAAATAATTAATTAATTATAAGTCTAAAATATAAAAATACTTAGGTTAATTAACTTCATGATTATTAATAATTAAGATAACCTAAGTCATGTTATTAGATTAATCATGCCATTTTATTAATTTAATTTTTAACATAAGATCATAAAAATAATAAAACTAAACATACACCATGAACCGGATCTAAACTAAAAACCATGAACCGGACATGAAATCAACACCGTACCCCGAACCAAATCGGGGTACCCCTTGTCTTGATGCTGCCGTGGGACCCACACCAACCAACCGGGACCATATGGTCTCGGTGGTGGTCGGATGGCCAAACCGAAACCCCCCTTGGGTTCGGTGTAGGTTGCGGCCAAAACAAACACCCCTTAAAACATTACTTTTGATTTTTATTAAATCCCAATTCATGTTAGATCCATGATTTTAATTCGGTTTTTATAAAAACATAACATGTTCTTAATTTATAAAAGATCAAATCAAAAGAAAAGGTCTAAAAAGGAATTACCGAAATCGTGGATCAAAAGGACGAAGAACAAACATGATCACCAACTAGAGTTCCAAGATCCAAGATCAACAAACACCCCCTTGTGGTGTTTTGTAGGTGGCGGCCAAAAAGAAGAGAAGGAGGAGGGTTTTTAGGTTTTTGCTAAAATCTTCTGTAATGTAAAATGAGTAGTGTAAAAATCCTTTAACCCCCTTTAGTAAAATTTACAAATGGGCTTGACCCATTTACTCCTTGTAGCCGCGGGTAGGGGCCCCACATGGGGTACCCGTACCTTTTTTCGTGTCTTGATGTTTAGTTATTCGTTCGTGATTATTTGTGTTCGCGTTTTATGTGTTCTCGTTACGTAATTATCGTGATCTAATATATTTAATTACGCTCGTAATAAATATATATACGTAATTAATAATAGTTCGTGTTTTAATTACGTTCATAATTTCATGATCGCATGTTCGTGATTAATTATTGTCAAATAATTATTACGTGCTCGTGCGTAGTAAATACTTATCGTGTTCTAACACGTACGTAATACGTAAAATCCTAACACGTAATCGTAATCATGCTATATTAGGAAAGTTTAAATCTAGTACGTACGATCTTAAGGGTACTATTCATGGTAAAAGCATGCGGGTTTTACAGAAAACATGGTGGACGTTCCCATAACTTCTGTTACATCAACTACCATTTCACCACTCTCCACCCCAGTCATCACTGAAGTCATCACACCAGTACCTCTTGAACAACCAGTATCCACTACCACCCCAACGACTGAATCAACACCTTCATCAATAGCAGAACAACGTGTATCAACTACCGCCCCAATCACTAAATCTACACCCTCACCTATCCTTGAACAACCCGTATCATCCACCACCACTTTAACAGTCATAGTTACACCTCCACCATCAGTACAACAAGTATCATCCACCTCCAACCCATTCCTCACAGTCAGTGATCCACTAATTCAGTCTCTTCAACAACAGTTGGAGGCTCAAGCTAAACAAATAGCTGCACTGACTGAAAGATTCACCACTCCTGACACACAAACTCTCAAGGAACCGCAACCTAATGAGCCTACACTCAAGAAAATATCCGACAACGTGTCTAAACTTAAAGAACAACACAAATCATTTCTTGGAGAGAAGAAAACTCGTGACAAAGAGAATGCTGCCTTTCTTGGGTCAATTAATGAGAAGATGACCAAGATCATTCGACGAGAAGTAAAGTCATATGTTGATCAAGAGCTACCAACTCTTTTCGGTACTGGTTTATCTACCTTTCAACTAATGAAATTGTTACAGACACGAATGCACGATATGAAGACTCATAAATCGAAATATAAACGAAAAGTTCTGCAATATCTCAACAAAGCAATTATTAAAGATACACCTGCAGACACTGAAGACTCTGAGTCTGAGGATGAAGAAGAGCTCGAGGAGGCAGATAACGAGGGTAATGGTGATGAGGATGAGGGTGATAATGATCAAAATTAGGAAGAGGATGAGGAAGCAGAGGATGAGGACAAAGAGGATGAGGAAGAAAAGGATAAGGATAAGGATGAAGATAAAGATGAGGACGAGGATACAGATAAAGATGAGGATGATGATGATGATAATGACGACGGGAATGGAACCAACGAGGGTGACAAGAATGACAAAACGGGTACGAATGCCGACGAGTCAAATAAGGATGAAGGTGATAAGGCAACTGAGAAAGGTATTGAGGAAGCTGAAGTAAGTGTTGCTGAAACCGCAGAAAAGACGGTAGACTCTACTGTACCAGAATCTCAGCATATTAACACAGGTATATCTACTGGACCAGTTTCTACTACTGTTTCTCATAATGAATCTGTAGAACATATGCTAGAAGACGAAATTCCTGTGTCTACGTATGAAGAAGAACCCACAGGGTCAATGCTAGAAGACAAAATTCCAGTCTCTATGCCAAATGATGATATATCGGTGATACAAGAACAACCTTCAACACCATCTGAAGATCAGCACATCTCAGATATGTAAGTTGAAGACTTAAATGTGCCAGAACCAACATTTTCTGAATCTCTTATCATCGATGATACGGTACAGGAGCAACTCTGGCTTACAAATTCAGCACCACAGCAACTGAAATGGAGCTCACTCAATTCCTAAACAATCCTATCGATTTCTCGGCCTTTCTAAAGTATTCCCATGGGAAACCGACAATGACTCCAGATCTTATCAAAATGGCAGCCGCAGATGTAGACTTCTTTGATACCTTGAAGATCAGCCATAATGAGGCAGAATATCACTTAAATGAGCTTACAAAGGCAATGAGAGCGACGACTATGGGAATTCAGACTCCAGTGTTACGACCTCTTACACCCACAGTCATCGTCGGATCTGCAACGATTCCAATAGAGCACTTCGTATCTCATGATCTTGAGTATCTTGAAAAAGGCGCGAAGGAATATGCCACATCACTTACCATGCTCAAGGCAGTTAATCTGTAGAACGTACCATGGATCAAAGATAAAGTACCTGATGCGTTATGGAGAAGGAAACTTCTCAAGTTCTATGATACTTTCACATCACTTGGCATCTCTCACTGGAATGCAAAGAAAAGGTTAGCTTACAATCACTTCCGTCATCCGAAGAGAGGTTCTTCTATTTTCTCAGCTCACA
This sequence comes from Glebionis coronaria, assembly GCA_025667525.1. NCBI lineage: Eukaryota > Viridiplantae > Streptophyta > Magnoliopsida > Asterales > Asteraceae > Glebionis > Glebionis coronaria. The sequence goes on along the minus strand of CM046882.1, from coordinate 165,334,994 downwards.
GAATTAAAAGCATTCAAGTAGCAACCAATCAGACTGTATTCGGCTATGATTACTTGAATGTAATTGTGTTCAAACGCACTGATGCGAAAGAATACCGAATTAAAGAAAGTGATCTCCAGTACCTTCAACTTGAAGACATCGAAGATCTTCTGTTGTTATTGGCTCAGGAAAAAGTCGACAATTTACCACCTGAGATAGTCATTACATTGAGCTCCAACTTTCGTCAATATGCTAGAAAAATCGTCATCCAACACCGGGTGGAAGATTTTCAACTTGGAGTGGAAAGCTATCAAAAACAGCTAAACTTGCAACGTCCCCATACAACTCCACTCAGTAATTTCCACAAGAACAAGAAGCCTTACATGGGAACTACGACACCGGAAGCAGGGATATTTTATCAAAATGAGACTGGTGTCATGTAGTTTATGCGATTCTCCGAACTGCACAAATTCAGTGATGGTACGCTTAAGCATGTTCGAGATGATCTGACGGTTCTCAATGCCGATATACCGCTTCCAGCAGTCAAGTACCCCTGGACAAGCCAATGCAAAAGAGGAGCTAAGTACGTGATCAAGAAGATCGAGGAACTTCTAAGGAAGCGCCGGTTGCTACGAAGTGTGGAACGATTCGTCGGTGGACGACCATATGGAGCTCACCATAGGTTCACGGAACGATCCATTTAATTATGGATCGTCTTATAACAGGTCAACTCCACATGTCTATTATTGTGAATATGTTAATTTATGTATAATCAGCTTTTGTGGCATGTTGTAGTGTAAAAGTATGATATTTTTCAAGAATTTCTCTCGAGATTTCAAATCTTTTAAACATACCGTACTCGAGCACTACAACTAACCCTCATTAATTTGAGGGGGAGCATTAATATGTTCTTTGGCCAACATCTAATTTCATTTTATTACCCAAAGACCGGTTAATCCATTAATATCTAAAATATTGATGGTTAACATTATGTAAAGGGGAGAAAATGGGATTAAGGAGACTTAATGATACTTGGCTAAACAATGAAAAAGGCTTAAAAGATAAACCAACTTAATATGTGTAATGCACATGTTAAGGGGGAGAGTTTTTTTATGAACAAAACACTTAAGGCACAAAAACTTTTATCATAATATCACAAGTGCTTTAAGTGATTTTTTCAAGGATTTTTCATGGTGACAATACTTACCTAAAACACACTTAATTCACGACGGATGTGGTGACAAAAGGGTGGTAGGTTTAGGTATTAGTCCAATGATTCATCAGAACCGATGGAATCTTCCCAAGGACAATTCCCTTGGTAGAATTAGAAGTCCTAGGAAAGATGGAGAAAGATTGTGAACGTAGCTGAATGTCGACCAAGTACTTAAGCTAGCACTGGAACAATCACAATAAGGTGCTAGTTATGACGTATTGGTAAGCATTGAAGGGGTTGAAGAATGAAAAAGAATTGTAAAGATAAAGGGTGTAAAGAAAGAAGCCCTCCTTACAACCTTAGGCAGAAACTGGGTCAATACATATGCTATTGAGATCATTTTTTAATGATTCTCGATATTGAAGATAGACATCATGGACCCAGTGATGCAATGCACAACCCATCCCAGCTAACTCAAATATCTCTCAAAAGGTATTTGTTTTAATCACACGAAGTTCAACACGTTATCTATTGGTTTATTCACTCCGAATAGACTGATATTGAATAGGTGGCAATCCTCTCCAGCCAACGCTCACTAAATCAAAACGCACTATCGAGTCTAGAGCCACGAGATCATCAAAAGTCTCATTAGGACACTTTCCATTTATTCCTTGCTTCTTCACACACTGTGAAAAGTAAGAGATTTTTATGAGTCCTACGCAGTATTCTTGTAATATTGCTAGAACATCCGAGTGATACGCAAGTATCACAATGAAGATGGAAATCTTGCTTGATCCAACATCAAACAAGCTCATGGTAGGTGACACGTGCGGTTCATTAAGAACCAATCTTGTGAAAACTGGAAAGAAACAGTAGTTTAATTCTTAATTGAACTTAAACTCGTTCCAGGCCTCTACGCATTATCGTATCATCTTTCCAGAACACTCAGAGTGACACTCTTTAGTGTTCACAGTGACGAGTGGAAATCCTTCTAGTGTTAACATCAAACAGCACTTGGTAGGTGACAAGCAAGATTCTATTTGAATCAAGCTCGTGACAACTAGAAAGCAACGATGGTGAAAATCTTAATTGAAATTCACTTGTTCAAGGTTTCATGAATTGACGGCTTCAATCATAAAAAAAATTTAATCCAAAGGATTCACTCTTTATGTTCGCAGTCAGCTTAGGACGGTCGAATAAAGAGAACGGGTTTACCCGCGAAATCCTGTCAGGAAGTTACTTAATTGAAACTATCTGTCACATGTACGATATCTAATATCGTCCAACGGTCTTCACCGACCGGAGGTAAAATTCTACCGAATTAGAATAAAATGTCAAAGCCATTTAATTAGTGTCTTATTATGTTGCTGCATTCGAAGACGGTGGCGTTGCGATGTACCTGTTGAAGTCGTCCTCACATACTTATTCCTTCTGCATCAAATATTTCTGTAAATTGAAGAAAGTATGACCTAAAAGTATTCCGCTGTATCGACTCTAAAACTTTCAAGAATTAAACAAAGGATAAGTGTGTGGGACATGAAGTCACGAAGAGGCGAACATCACAAGAAGATAAAGATTGCACGTGAAAGGCCAAAAGAACATGTTCCAAGCAAAAGCCTGATATTATTCAACACATATTCACAAAAAGAAGAAAAAGAAAGAAGGAAAGAGAATGTGGACTACGAGCTCAAGAACTGGATCTAACATGCTAGATTAGGACTTTGTAAATTTGGAGTGAGCTCCCTTTGGGGGAGATTGTTGGAAATAGTATAAAGAAAGTCTCGGTCACTCCAACAATATAGTTATAGGCTCGTAGTAGTGTTTAAGTTACATTTATGTTAAGCCCGACCCATGAGCATGTTCATGGGCCAAAGGCCCAAGTCCATTAAGGACTTGGGTATATAAACCTCTTTCCACCATGGAAAGAGGTGGTGGTTGTTTCATTTCTCAAAGTAATACACATAGTTTTTTCACTTCTCTCTCTAAGTTTCTCTCTCTAGAAAAACATCAATCCTCTTGAAATACAAAGATTATCATTGTTCTACAACAAACATCTGATTTTAACATTAAAATTTCTTTGTTAAGTTTTTTAGTGTTTAATCTGCAACCTTTACTACAAAAAGCATCATCATATACCTCATTATCTGATGAATATGAGGAGTTGGCCATGAGAGCAAAGTAAATGTGCTTCTCTTCTTCCTTTTTAGCAACCAAAGCTTGATTCTCTACCACCTCTTCTGCCATAAAGCTCCAGTTCCATCCAATGCCATCAATACCTTGCATGGCAACCATAGCCTTTGGCTCAGCGTCCCCAATAGTGACAATCTGTCTTGACTTCTTTCCAGCATCATCACTCCGTGGAGATCTACATTCTCTCATGAAGTGTCCCATTCTATGATAATTATAGCATTCCACATGGATATGTCAAATCCAGCTGTGTCTTTACCATTAAAAGTCATCTTTCTACCAAATCTAATGTTCCATCTATTAGCCCTTATGCTTGCAAGTTCTATATTCCACTTGATATCCATCTCTTTTATATCAGCATCACTGATTTGCTCAAGATCCTCATAGGTAACTAAGGAACCATTGGGTAATGCAGCAATGTATGCACTTACTGTATCCAAATCAATACCAACAGGTTTAAGACTTGGTGAGCTAACATTGTATGTGTCAGCGTCAAAAGTCGACCCGCTGACAAGAGTTGATCCAGTGACAGGATGTATACTCAATCCATTAACATATGAGTCTTTGTCAATGGTTTGAGATTCACTATGTGAGATGAAAGCTATGTTTCCAGATATTGACTTCTTCCCATATTCAAGTAAGATTTCATTCTCTACAATCTTTAGCTTATTGTAGATGTCATCAAAAGAAGCACTCTTATGGGCATTGGTAGCAACAATTGATCTGGCCTCAATTTTCCATACATCCCTAAGACCTCCAAGGAATGTAGCAATGATATCAAAATCTTCAAGTCCTATTCCCATAAAAGAGAATTTTCTGGTGATGTCTTGAAGCCGACTTCTTACCTCACTCAGCTTCTCATTGGGATGAGCCTTAAATATAGCATTCTAACACCCTCAATTTCACAAGGCAGCGGAATATCAACATTGGGCATTACTTCATAGCACATCACACACAGTCATAGAAAACAACCTCAAAAGAGACGTTTTATAAAATAAACCATTCGACGAAATCAGAGTTCAACAAAAAGAGGTCCCACCAATTTATACAAACCTTAATAAGTATAAAAGTCTGTCAAATGTATCGAATGGAAATTGTTTGTTTTTCCCTTACTTTATTTCGCGCGGCTCCATGCTCTAGCTGCTCTTAAACCTATATACCTGAGAATACATGCTAAAATGTCAACACAACGGTTAAGTAAATTCATAGGTTTTTAAATAAATAATAATGGGGTTCTAAGTAAACCATAGAGCTTTTGAACACAAGAATCTCATCCACTGTCGATAGTGCAACACATGCAATACCCAAAGTCCACGCTATTCTACTAAGCCATGACACCGAAGCCTTAAGTATAATAATGCCCTAGTCAGGTATTTTGCCGAATACCCCCTTACTTCTAATACAACACACCTGGCTGAGCCTCCAACCCACAGGTGCGACCTGCCCAGGTGGGGGTCATCCCCGATGGATCCATCCGTCTATACCAGCGCCTACCCATCATAGGTAGTTAACGGTTCATGGGTTTATAGGGACTTTCTAGATTTTGGCAATACAGCACTTAGCAATAGCGGTTCCCAATCAATACAATCAATGCTTGTGTTCATCTTTCAAAAGCATTTAATCAGCCATCTTACATTCATTTACAACAACATGTATTCGTTCAAAGCATATAGCAAACCACATGTTTATTCATAAACATGTATTCTCTCAAAACCATATATATAAACATCATATTTTTATACCAAGAGCATGTATTCCCCCTCGCGGGTTTATAAACACATATAAAGCAGTAAAAGCGAGGCTATGAACTCACCTGATATAGCTATCACACGTAGATCAAGAAAAAAAAACATTCAATAGTCGATACACGACTTCACGAGATATCAATCGCTCATTAATCGAGAACGAGATGCCCAACTGTCGTCACATGAACGAACGAGACCTATAATGACGAGACCCGTCTTAGGATCGAGACTATACATAAGTCAAACGAATATGTAAATAGTTCACTTTAGTAGGTTTGGACATTGCATAAGTTTCATAAAACTTTTTATAAAACCTTTGATAACAATTTGTCATCTTTTATCTTATTTTGAAAATTAAGCCCATTATAGCCCATTATAAGTGTGTGTTGGGCTTTTATGGCCTAATTCTACCTTCTATGCATTAGGGTTCTAAAACTCCTCAAAACGACATCAGCTTAATATTGTTCGATGGTCGAGTGTCGGGTCACATAATCATCAGTATATAAATGAGTCCATGCTTCCCGATAAGTGGGTCCTACCACTTTGGTTTTTATAAAAATCAACTCATTTTACATTAATTCAATATGATTAAATTCTTATAATTTATCGACATGCCTCGTAGATTGGATCGTTTCTCTTAGACCATAAATAATCTATATGCGTTATTTTTACCAAAATCATTCTTAAGTTATGTAGTTTACTTATTATAAGTCTAATTACCTCTAAATTTTACTTATCATAGCTCATTTACCCATTCTATTACTTAGAAGAGAGGCTGTTTTTCGCAGCCAACTTCAGTTCCACCGTTTTGCCCGCCATTTCCAAACCGTTTATTCGTAGAAAACCATCCGATTTGTTTGTATTCAACATAAGTTTAGCTACAACTTTTAGTTTTACATATTTAGGGGTCATTATACAAATATTTTGAGTTTTCAGTCCGTTTATACAGCATGTTCAGATTCGACACTTTTTATCGTTTCGGCCATATCTAATTCATCGGGTATCACGAGACAAACCACCCGGCAAAATCACCACAAAATATAAGGCTATCACCCTATATGTCCATTTAAAGTTAAAACCTTACTGATTTTCTATCGTGACACAGTTTTTGCTACTGGTCTATATTTGGAAACCAAAATCAATATCGAAAGCTAGTTTAGCTTGTATTTTTGTATCACAAAATCATATACAATGTCCAAAATACATAATGCAACTATTACATCATTAATCTCAGTATAAAAACCATAAATATATTATTACAAAAATATATTATACAAATCAAACTAAAGAAATCAAGAATCTTACAAAGGATATGAAGAAAATACACAACAATACTTCAACCTCAAAACTCTAGATCAAAACCCATAATCAAATCACCCAAATATTGTTTGTAGTAATGATCAAACCATATGCTAATACCCATCTTATATCTCAGCTCCAAAACCACCACTTTTGTTTATATAGATGCTTGATGATGAGGATGATTTATTATTAAACCAAGATATTAACTTGACACCTTAACCTTCAATCTTATAATCATTATTGCTAGTAAAAATTTTGTGGTTATGGTGTTATGTTTGTGATTAGCTCACGGTAGGAAATCCAGCACCAAAGGTTATATTTGTTTTAGATTTATGACAAAAGGAAATCGTGTAAATGGTTATCCAATTTTTACTTGTATATTACATTCAATTGTACACCTGTTACTGAGGAAAATTCACAAGACACGTGGGGATAGAGCTAGGAATGTATGGTAATTAATTATTAAATTTGTTTCTATCATTTGATAAAGCGGGTATTATTGAAGTCCGATATTTTTATAGTTACGCGATTTAAAATATACGCGTAAAACACGAAAAATAAACGCTCAATATAAAATAAAAACATTGACATTCGGAGAACATTTATATTTTGATTAATAAACGAGGGCTTATAATTTAATAAACGTTAACGCGTTATATAAACGAATAACGTTTAAAGGTTTAACGTAAATTAAGAAGAATGCTCGTAAAACGATAAATTAAAATGATGACAATAGAAAATATTTTATGTCCTAATGAAAATGGTCAAGGTCGATGACGGACATACACTTTGTCGATAAATAATAAATGACACATATTCGATACGCTACAACCCTAATCTTCCCGGTTAGTCAACAATTCTATATTATTCATAGAACGAACATTAAAATTAAAAGTCAGGTAATAAATATTGATCCGACTACTAGGAATAAGATTAGATATCAGTGTAAATCTTGATTTCAAAGTTAGGGATACTACATTATCTACCCCTTTAGGAAGCGATGTCCCAGCGCTTAATTCGTCTCAATAGTCTTCGGTTAAAGGGCGAAGAGATGAGAGATAGACAAGTCATTGCCGAGGTTCCCAACGAGGATCGGATGACCAAAAGTCAAAGCAACGATAATACTTAAAGTACAAAAGTGAATGGTTTAAATGTAACTTCAATCCTTATAAGGAAAGTATAATACATAACTCAAAGAATAAGTCATTAGAAGCGAAAACTTGACAAATCGTGAATTTTTAGAAGTGCTTCAATGTAACTTACTACTAGCTTATCAAACATGTGGCAGTCGATATAACTTCGAAAAAGTCCAAATGACAAGTGATGAGTCAAAAGAAGTGGGCGCATTTGGAAAATATCCAATGCGACAGTCAATTCAAAACAATCGGTGATCACGTTGATCAAATCAAAATAGATATCGTCCAAGGGTCTCATTAAAAAAAAACAGTTTTGTCAGAGAATCGCATGAATCGCACTGACCTCCATCGAAACGTTACAAAATAATCAAGACAAGTTAATTAGTACTAGTCATACAAAATCACCTAATAGCATTGATCTCGAACATGGAAACTTATTTCGTCAAAAGCGAACTCATCAACATGGAAATCGTTCGGAGTATACATTACTCGATCGGAGGAACTATGATCCAAATCAAATAAGAAATCCATCATTAGGCACATATAATCACATTAAGACATGCTTACAAAATAGCCTAGCCATGCCAAATCAAATAAGTGCAATCAAGTTAAACCATGCTTGCTAAATAGCCAAGCTATGATAAATAAGAATATTTGACAGGATTTTTGGATAAGTCCAGTCAAAGGAAAGTTTGAAAGTTAAAGGATGTTCACGATCTTTATTGCATAGATGCATATAGAACAATATTTTCGTCATCAGATGGTGCTCACACACGGATCCATACCCAGATGACATCGCATGGTGCTCACAAACGGATCCATACCCAAAAGATATTACAGGGTGCTCACAAATGGATCCATACCCAAATGATATTACAGGGTGCTCAGAAACGGATTCATACCCAAAAGATATTACAAGGTACGCGTTATCCAAGATCAGACGTCATTTCACAATGTCGCTTCGAGCTCGCACAATGTATGACCAATCGACTGAATCACATATCATATAAACACATAACAAGCAAAGGTTTTGCACATAAATCTCAAATATGGCTATCGACTGTTTACCATCGAGAAAGACTTTAACGAATCCTTGACAATACCAAGTAAAATTTCAAAATCATTACATCCAAGATAATTTTTTTCGTTGATGACTTAATTGTCGATCAAACCACAAATACACACTTAAATCCTGGTGTCGATCAGACAAGTCGTCTATTTTTGGAACGAGTAATGGTCCTTAACGGTTATCTTATTAAGCTCGCGATAGTAGGGACTTATTAAAAATAGTCCATATAAATAAATCATAACTCGAGAGAATTCTAACGTATTACTCATACATAGACGATAATCAACAATAACCATAATGACGACGGTAATGAACGATTCATACCAACGAAACAGGAGTGGAAGAAATACACTCGTATATAAAATAAACATAAACCAAGTCTCACAGACTTGAGCCCACTCATTTATAATTTGTTGTTTACATCCAAAGGCGTCCCAATCCATGTAAACAAGGATTATAAATTTATGGTTCGGGAACTTATAACTTTCTTGTTAAAATAAAAAGGCGTCCCAATTTATTTCAACAAGACGATTATAAATCGTCCTACTCAGGAATTACCGTCACAAAACACGATATTATAACCAAATCAAATGCCAAGAAAAGTAAAGGGTGTCAAACTTACTCCATGGTTTGTGTATTCAAATGTCCCATACCATTTGAATAAATAAACCATCGACAATCTAAGGTCCAGTGGTTTAAAACTTTCTTATTCAAATGTCCCAATCCATTTCAATAAGAGGACTTTAAACGACACATAGCTGGGCAATTTAAAATCATTATATTTAAATATCCCATTCCATTTAAATACAAAGTATTAAATTTCTCAACTAATGACTACTATGAGCATATCTTTGTTGTACCCAAATTATATATAGTTGATTTGGGTATATATATATTTTAGGTCCAACATTGGCATCCTCCTTTTCGCCACAAAACGTAATGAAACACAATTAAATTAAACGTTATATTACGTAGAAGATGTCTCCTTGAAGAAATGATTCTTCAAAAATGATAAAGAGTACATAATTAAAATAATATGTTTATCAGTTACGTTTCAAAAGGAGATGTCCTAAAATGGCACATCACGATGCGATGACAACAATCGAGCTTAATTTAGTCGATATGCGATAGATTATGAAACAATATACATGTACCCAAAATATCAAACGACTTCCATACTCGTATTCGGATAATAAATTAATTACCAAGAAAGGTGACTGGCGGCGAGGCCAAACTGTCTATAAAACTGTATCATAAAATGTACGATAATCACGCAAGGACCGTTTCTTCACGTGCAATGCCTTTAAATACCATAGTATGTACCTACATATACATACAATCATTCTTATATACACATAGGATCACACAATCAAAACCAAGCATTGGTTTCTAGGAGCCATGAGCGCGCGGATACTTTGTAAGGCAATAAAACAATTTTACGAAAGAGCAGTTATAGTCTAGGTTGTAAAAATGACCTAGTTCGCTATAACTAGTGCTCTGATACCAATCTGTAACACCCTCAATTTCACAAGGCAGCAGAATATCAACATTGGGCGTTACTTCATAGCACATCACACACAGTCATAAAAAACGACCTCAAAAGAGACGTTTTATAAAATAAACCATTCGACGAAATCAGAGTTCAACAAAAAGAGGTCCCAACAATTTATACAAACCTTAATAAGTATAAAAGTTTGTCAAATGTATCGAATGGAAATTGTTTGTTTTTCCCTTACTTTATTCCGCGCGGCTCCATGCTCTAGCTGCTCTTAAACCTATATACCTGAGAATACATGCTAAAATGTCAACACAACGGTTGAGTGAATTCATAGGTTTTTAAATAAATAATAATGGGGTTTTAAGTAAACCATAGAGCTTTTGAACACAAGAATCTCATCCACTGTCGATAGTGCAACACATGCAATACCCAAAGTCCATGCTATTCTACTAAGCCATGACACCAAAGCCTTAAGTATAATAATGCACTAGTCAGGTATTTTTCCGAATACCCCTTACTTCTAATACAACACACCTGGCTGAGCCTCCAACCCACAGGTGCGACCTGCCCAGGTGGGGGCCATCCCTGATGGATCCATCTTTCTATACCAGCGCCTACCCATCATAGGTAGTTAACGGTTCATGGGTTTATAGGAACTTTCGAAATTTTGGCAATACAGCACTTAGCAATAGCGGTAACCAATCAATACAATCAATGCTTGTGTTCATCTTTCAAAAGCATTTAATCAGCCATCTTACATTCATTTACAACAACATGTATTCGTTCAAAGCATATAGCAAACCACATGTTTATTCATAAACATGTATTCTCTCAAAACCATATATATAAACATCATATTTTTATACCAAGAGCATGTATTCCCCCTCGCGGGTTTATAAACACATACAAAGCAGTAAAAGCGAGGCTATGAACTCACCTGATATAGCTATCACACGTAGATCAAGAAAAAAAAACATTCAATAGTCGATACACGACTTCACGAGATATCAATCGCTCATTAATCGAGAACGAGATGCCCAACTGTCGTCATATGAACGAACGAGACCTATAATGACGAGACGCGTCTTAGGATCGAGACTATACATAAGTCAAACGAATATGTAAATAGTTCACTTTAGTAGGTTTGGACATTGCATAAGTTTCATAAAACTTTTTATAAAACCTTTGATAACAATTTGTCATCCTTTATCTTATTTTGAAAATTAAGCCCATTATAGTCCATTATAAGTGTGTGTTGGGCTTTTATGGCCCAATTCTACCTTCTATGCATTAGGGTTCTAAAACTCCTCAAAACGACATCAGCTTAATATTGTTCGATGATCGAGTGTCGGGTCACATAATCATCAGTATATAAATGAGTCCATGCTTCCCGATAAGTGGGTCCTACCACTTTGGTTTTTATAAAAATCAACGCGTTTTACATTAATTCAATATGATTAAATTCTTATAATTTATCGACATGCCTCGTAGATTGGATCGTTTCTCTTAAACCATAAATAATCTATATGAGTTATTTTTACCAAAATCATTCTTAACTTATGTAGTTTACTTATTATAAGTCTAATTACCTCTAAATTTTACTTATCATAGCTCATTTACCCATTCTATTACTTAGAAGAGTGGCTGTTTTTCGCAGCCAACTTCAGTTCCACCGTTTTGCCCGCCATTTCCAAACTGTTTATTCGTAGAAAACCATCCGATTTGTGTGTCTTCAACATAAGTTTAGCTACAACTTTTAGTTTTACATATTTAGGGGTCATTATACAAATATTTTGAGTTTTCAGTCCGTTTATACAGCATGTTCAGATTCGACACTTTTTATCGTTTCGGCCATATCTAATTCATCGGGTATCGTCACGAGACAAACCACCCGGCAAAATCACCACAAAATATAAGGCTATCACCCTATATGTTCATTTAAAGTTAAAACCTTACTGATTTTCTATCGTGACACAGTTTTTGCTACTGGTCTATATTTGGAAACCAAAATCAATATCGAAAGCTAGTTTAGCTTGTATTTTTGTATCACAAAATCATATACAATGTCCAAAATACATAATGCAACTATTACATCATTAATCTCAGTATAAAAACCATAAATATATTATTACAAAAATATATTATACAAATCAAACTAAAGAAATCAAGAATCTTACAAAGGATATGAAGAAAATCCACAACAATACTTCAACCTCAAAACTCTAGATCAAAACCCATAATCAAATCACCCAAATATTATTTGTAATAATGATCAAACCATATGCTAATACCCATCTTATATCTCAGCTCCAAAACCACCACTTTTGTTTATATAGATGCTTGATGATGAGGATGATTTATTATTAAACCAAGATATTAACTTGACACCTTAACCTTCAATCTTATAATCATTATTGCTAGTAAAAATTTTGTGGTTATGGTGTTATGTTTGTGATTAGCTCACGGTAGGAAATCCAGCACCAAAGGTTATATTTGTTTTAGATTTATGACAAAAGGAAATTGTGTAAATGGTTATCCAATTTTTACTTGTATATTACATGCAATTGTACACCTGTTACTGAGGAAAATTCACAAGACACGTGGGGATAGAGCTAGGAATGTATGGTAATTTATTATTAAATTTGTTTCTATCATTTGATAAAGCGGGTATTATTGAAGTCCGATATTTTTATAGTTACGCGATTTAAAAGATACGCGTAAAAAACGAAAAATAAACGCTCAATATAAAATAAAAATATTGACATTCGGAGAACATTTATATTTTGATTAATAAACGAGGTCTTATAATTTAATAAACGTTAACGCGTTATATAAACGAATAACGTTTAAAGGTTTAACGTAAATTAAGAAGAATGCTCGTAAAACGATAAATTAAAATGATGACAATAGAAAATATTTTATGTCCTAATGAAAATGGTCACGGTCGATGACGGACATACACTTTGCCGATAAATAATAAATGACACATATTTGATACGCTACAACCCTAATCTTCCCGGTTAGTCAACAATTCTATATTATTCATAGAACGAACATTAAAATTAAAAGTCAGGTAATAAATATTGATCCGACTACTAGGAATAAGATTAGATATCAGTGTAAATGTTGATTTCAAAGTTAGGGATACTACAAGCATATTCACCCAACAGTTGCTTCTTCCTTTCTTTGTCTGTATCTTCATTACCACCATAGGTAATTTGAAGGGTTGCCCAAAGATCTTTAGCAGATTTAAAGCTTCTGTATTTGTGCTGATTCTTTAAACCCGAGGAGAGTTTAAGAATGTTCAAAGTCTTCATGTCATTCTTTCTCAAGGCCATATCAGCGACTGAGACAGCTCTTCCATCTTGGGGTATTTCATTAAGAGTAGCACCAGTTTGTCTAGTTGTTCTTCGTGCTTCAATAGCAGTCTGAATCTTAGCTGCTTTATCGAATTGATTGCCATATTCAATAACTTCCCAAAGAGCATAGTCATTAACTTGAAGATACTGTTCAAAATTGAACTTCCATTGCTCAAAGTTGTAAGGGTCAGCATAGGAATTTTGAGGTTGTGATTTGATGAGGATGAAGATTCTGTGGTAGCCATCTTGTTTGGTTTTTAGGGTTTTTGACGATTTAGGGTTTTTATCGATTTATGGTTTTTAGGGTTTAGTGTTCTTTAGATAAAAGTTCCTCAACAAGCTTTGATACCACTTGTTGATCCTAAACTTAGATCGATTCAGCTTTGTGTTAACGAGAGTGAATCAAGTTTAACACGTAAGTGTTATGCGGAATTAACACTTAGAACAAAGAAAAACAATGTAAACCAAACTTTCACTTCGATTAATAATCAAAACTTATGTACAATGAAAGTGTAATACTTATATAAACTAAGAACCTTACGACCTCCTTTTATAGCACAAGGAGTCGTGTACAATAGTCTACGTATCAACTATTCTAGGTAAAGATAATATGGAAAATACAATATTGAACATATCTTTATTAGAATTACAAAACGTGTATACTAAGTATTCCATCAGTGGTTGAACTTCTCTTTGTCAGCGCTCAAATATGCTTTGTCAGTGTTCACCGGTCAGCGTCTCTTTTACTCTTGTCAGTGTCCAAGTTCTTCTTGTTAGTGTCCCAGTGACTTAATTTTATTCCCAACACTGCTCACATTGCTAAGATGGCAGGTCGCCCAATGATCCCGTTGAAGTGGGATGGGGTCGTATTATCAGAAAACTCATTGAGACTTTCGTCGAGTATTCGTCATCTCCTATCTTTACTACTAGGTTTAACTGGCCTAAAGGTCGTACTGCTTATCCACTGAAGCTAATGAGTGGTGATGTCGCAGGTACCATTTGGTTCCTTATCTCTGGGCTTAATTTCAAAAAACAATGCTCATACATGATTTCCGTCGATGAACCGTCGTCCACGTACATGCGGTGAACGCTATGATCGCCAATGCTTATTTCTATTACTAAGGGGCCCTCTGCCACGGTGTTCGCACTGAGGGGGGAAAAGAGATATCTCTTCCTTTGGAGAATCGTTGGCTCGCCATTTGCTTAGTCCTTCTTTGCCATGTTTTTACCATGTAGACAGTTGCGACTGTATCATTTTGGCTTTTGTTTCCCGCCTTCTAGGGCCTCTTTGACGAGGTGCTTCAGCTTTCCCGCCTGCATCAAGCTTTCGATGTGCTTTTGTAGCTGAATGCACTCGTTGGTGACTTGTCCTTTTTCTCCATGGTACTCGCAGTACCTATTGCCTACGCGTCTTTCCACTAGAGTGACCATTGGTAGTGGCCTTAGGAAATTCGCTCCTTCTGACGCGAGGATCTCTCTTAGGGTTAGCTTTAGTGGTGGAAATTGAAAGCTGCCGCTATGCCCTTCTTTTTTATTTCCTTGATACTTAGGATCTCGGTGTCCACCTTGCGTATTAGTTTGCTTGTTGGGCAGATAGTTGGAAGTATTTTTCATAGCTTCCGCGGCAGTTGATTCTCCCTGTATGAAGGATTTCACTTTTTGCATTACCCCATCGAACGTCTCTGGTGTTCTCTCGTTCAATTTTCGTATTAAATCTTTGTTAGTTATTCCTGCCATAAAGCAAGATACCTTCAAGATCTCTGGGCATTATTTTATTTGGAGACATTCATTTTTGAAGCGCTCTAAGAAGTCTTTTAGGTATTCACCCTGGTTTTGTTTGACTCTTACCAATGATACAACGCTTCTGGCGTGTCTTTTTTGTTGGACATAGTTTCTTTTGAATGCCTTCCTTAATACCTTGAATCCATTTATTGTTCGTGGTGGGATCCTATCAAAACAGTTCCACGCATTTCCCACAAGTGTAGAGTTGAACATATTACACCATACAGGTTCGGTCCATTTCTCAATTCTTGCTTGTGATTCGAAGACCTTCAAGTGGTCTTCTGGATCTGTGGTGCCATCATATGTTTTGACATTCGTTGGCATGCGACGCTTTGTTGTATCAAGATAATACTTTCTTTTCCTTGTGAAATCGTTTTTCCTTGCCCTTCTCCATGGTTGTGATAAGTCTTGATCTTTCCTTTTACGTGAATGGAAAGCTCGCTCTTTTCCTTCTGAGCTTTTCGGGGAGGAATGTTTGCGCCCATGTTCTATATGGTGACTGTTGATTCACTCTGAATTTGATGAGTTATTGTCTGAGGATTGATATCGTCCTGCGCGTCTTTTTCTTTTATGACCTGCTGGTCCTTCATGTATTTAGTGGCGAGCGAGAGCAGAGCCTGTAAGTTATTTGCTACATACTCTTCCATCGCACACGCATCTGTAGCAATTACTTTCTCGCTCTCCTAGGATGCGAAGGGTAGCTTTCGTTTATCTTCGTTTGGAGGAGGCTGAGCCGATCTCCATTCTGCGTCACTCTCCTCTATGGCGGGTAAGGGAGTTGAGAATGGCGAACTCGCTCCTCGGGGAGGTGGTTTTAGCACATCGTGACTGTTCGCATCGCTGGTCGACCCAGGGGTGTTCCCCATGGATGTGATTTGTCCGTCTATTTTCAACGACCTTCGGCTACCTCCATTCGTTCCTTTTCTTGTCATGCTTAGAGCTTAGTGTAGGGTCCCACGGATGGCACCAACTTGTTGATGCAAAAGTTAGATGGACCGAGTAAGGCCCGAATTAGAATTAATTTAGGGTCTTGTGGGTTCTGGCTCTTGCACCAAGTGAATCTTGTTTAAGGACCCTTCACACTAAGAACAGACACCGTTAGGCTTACCATGGGTGCTTGTCCCATGATTAGACTTCAGTGTGAGAGTAAGTAATCGGTTTGAGTATATGTGAGGGTTAAGAGTATTGTGTGTATTGTACCTCTGTGGAACCTTGGGGGTTCCTTTTATACCTGAGAGAGTCCTGGTTGGGCTCTCCTACTCTTGCGGCCTAAGGAAGGGATAATGACTCAAAATAACTTGATCCTTATCGCGTAAGCAAGGCAAGTGCATATCCCCTTCCTTTAGGCGAATATAACTATAAGATAAGTTATATTCTGTTTGATCCTGTCGTAGTGCGACGATGACATGGGTAAGTAACCATCCGCTATGCGACAACAGTTTATTAGGCCTCCTGGGCCTTGCGCATGCTGCGCAGTGACAATCCATAACCAATAGATACGGGTAGTTCCTACAGGTCGGGCTATACAACCCGAATAGGGACTATGCGTCATCAATTAGGGTTTTAGATCGTATGAAAATCGTACCTTTAAAGGAACCATGAGGTTTCTTTTATAGTCGGAAAAACCCATGTAGGGCTTACGAAAACTTGCGACCAAAACTAAGGATTGATGCGTATAAATTCCTTTAAAATTTATAACTAGTATACCCTTTTGTTTTGCATTATAGTAATGGTAAGACCAGATCGTTCCAAGGGACTGTTGTTAACAAGTAAAAAAGTTATCCTTAGATTGTCACAAGTTCTAAAGATTATACTTTTCAAATGATAAATTAAAGGGTGCGTTTGGTTAAGGCTAAGAAACATGGAAATGACAATTAACAAATATAGATTATAAGAACGTAAACAAAGCATGAATACAATTAACGATGACTAGTCACACAAGTATCAACTATTCAACATAACAAGAAATCCTCTCTACCTATAGATCTTGTTATATCAAATGCATAGAGATTGGTTTATGTTGGTTTAAATTATTCAAGTGCTCGTTGAGTCACACTCTTTCGAACCCATGGCAAATCATTAAACAAAATCATATAATAGTTGTTATGTATTTTATCCGGCAATTTCCACAAGGAAAATATCAAGATTCATTGGTCTGATGACATGAAACACAATCAATCATATAAGCACTTCAGCAAATCTTATAAGTAAGATTTAGTCAAATACATAACAATGATTAAATACTATAGTATCGAGCAATAAGAACATTTCAACCACGCGTATAACTAAGAACCAGAGGCAAAGTGAAGCGTACAAACCTAATTGTGCGGCGTACCTTTTCCCTGCAATATTAAAAAATCAATTCATGGTTCTATATACATCTCAACCAAATACACAAACGACTACTCCATGATCTCAGTAGAAACAAACATCTTAATCAAATAATTCGAATTTCATAATAAGAAATAAGATTGAGAACTATACCAAAGATTATGAGTGATAATATTTCAAATGTAAATTTTTGATCTAAATAATTACACCAACTAGCAACTCTTCCTATCCTTCCCTTGTTATAGAAGTTAGGATTACTCAACAAGGTTGAACTTAGTGTAGTTCACCTTGCACACAATTCACAATTCTTTTACTAATTTTCCCTCAAAGAATCCTTGATAGTTCTCCCAAGTGTATATGGATGGTTCTGGCCATAGTGCTATTATAATGCTAAAAATACATAGGTTGTTGAATGAGGAAGAAAACCCAAGAGTCCCCTCATGATTACCATGCATAATGGTTATTAACTTCTGTAACAACATGTAAAGTGCACCACACATTTTTTTTTGCGCGTCGTACTTTGACCAAGTCTTCAAAACGCGTATTCCATGAAAGTGAGTCGCACATTTGAGTTAGTACGCCGCACAATGGCAGTTTCCAGATGTATTTATCTTTTAGTCCTTGTATCTCTTTAGGACCATATCTTCATTCTTTTGTTTGGTCCAACCTTATCAAGATTGTGCAACAAATTAGTATCAACCCATAGCATAATATATTTATTTACATAGAAATACGGAGGAGTTACATCATTCTAAATATGTATAACAAGGGCGTTATTAAATTCTCCCATACTTAACATCTTGCTTGCTGATATTAGCATTTTCATTGGGTTCAATTTAATCTCTCAGTCCTCTCGAATTGATCTCGGCCTTAAGTGGAGTGATTTGTTTTCGGTTACTAAAAAGGGGGTTTTAGTTTTCTAATCTACTAAAAAGTTTAAATGAGTTAAAATGAAAACTTAAATCAAAAACAATTAATTTAATGACCACTAACAATACTAGAATTAAAATTAAAATTAAAATTAAACTAAAGAAACAGTAGAAACAGTGATACAGTAACTCTTTAAAAGTATTCAAAGAAAATTGATTCGGAAGTTTAACCTTGATTCGGAACTTTTCACCCGGAAGTTTATCCGGAAGTTTATCCGGAACTTTATTCGGAACTTGGTTCAGAACATCGTTCGGAAGTTTGGCTCGGAAGTTGGGTCGGAACTCTCATGCGGAACTTCATTCGGAAGATTGGTTCATTCGGAAGTTTCACTTCATCCGGAACATTTAGACTCATTCGGAACTTTCTACTGATTCGGAACTTTTAAGGGAAAAACTCACTCGGAACTTTTTAAAACACATTCATTCGGAACTTAAAAACATGCATTCATTCGGAACTTACTGTTCATCCGGAACTTCAGTTCATTCGGAAGATTGGATTCATCCGGAACTTTCTGTTCGTTCGGAAGTTTTAAAGGAAGTTTATTCGGAACTTTTCAAAAAGAAACTCATTCGGAAGATTTTAAAGGAAAATCATTCGGAACTTCTTAAGGACAAACTCATTCGGAACTTCTCACTCATTCGGAACTTTTGGAAATAACCTTCATCCGGAACTTTCTTGTTCATCCGGAAGTCTGGGAAACCCAGATACAGTAACTCTACCCGAAGAACAAG
Source organism: Glebionis coronaria (assembly GCA_025667525.1). Lineage (NCBI taxonomy): Eukaryota > Viridiplantae > Streptophyta > Magnoliopsida > Asterales > Asteraceae > Glebionis > Glebionis coronaria. Next base: position 165,315,792 of record CM046882.1, on the reverse strand, counting down.
GAAACCAATTTTTAATCCAAAAATCACCAAGTTTTTCAACAAAAACTTAAATAAACTAATCACTAATGATTTACTAACCAATAACTACAAATCCCATCAACAAAAACATAAATCCCAACAACTTTTAAGGATCAAATCAATCAAATAAGAACTTGAAAACTTGAAATAAAAGATGATGATGAACAAGATGAAATAGAAAGATTTAAACAAGAACTTGTATTGATGATTACTGTTTTAACAATCACAAAACAAAGATGAAAATTACAAGATTAAAAATCAAAGATCAAGATCACCAAACACCCTAGTGGTGTTGGTGATGATACGAAACAGAAAAAGAGAAAAAAGGGGAAGAGAAAAAAAACTAAAACTGGCTCTAAGTGTGTGAGGGGAATCCTTTATATAGGCTTGTCTTTTGGTTGGTGAGTGGGCTTTCTCCCGTTCTTCTTGTCTTCTTGTCTTTTCAGAAAAGTTGACGTTTTCGATTCTGATTCGGGATTTGTCGTTGATTAAATTCAACTCGTCTTTTAATTTCTTCGTTTAATAGACTTGAGTTTCTTCGACTTTTGTAATTCTTCCATCTTTGGTCCTTTTCTTCGATAAATCTTCGAATAGGCCTAGTGACTTCAAATCTTTTGCATCTCTTGGACAATAGACTTTATCTTGAGTCCTTTTCTTCGGTAAAACCCGTGCAATCCCATGTTTTCTTCAATATTCATCCGGTTGGCTCTGAAAACACAATAAACACAAAAACCACGCATAATTCCAAACAAATGATATTAAATACGTGTTTTGGTCTTGTTTTAGCCAGAATTAAGTGGTAAAAGGATGGGTGTTTACACACCTATCAAATCCCCTACACTTAACCATTGCCATGCCCTCATGCAATGCTTAGTGATAAAGCAATTTTGCACTTTTCTCATAATTAATCAACCTTGGCCTTATTAAAATACTATTTAAACAAAAATTAAAATACTAGAAGAAATTAAAACTTTAAAATAAACAAAAGGATGGAAATAACTTGCAAAGAAATCAAGGACTTACATTAGGTCTTTGTTGCTGCGAAGATTTATCACCCTCAAGTTTCACGTTCCCCAAACTAAGCTTAAAAACGAGATCATTGTTATTATAAGTTAGCAATTCAAACACTTACACACATGGCTTAATTATATGCTTAAACTCCCTTATTCCTAGGTGTACCTCTTATATTTTATTTTTGTCTTAGAATGATCATGAAGATGCATTTTTGGACTTATTTCGATAGTTTATTAAGGCTGAAAGCAAAGTAGGACGATTTGATCAATAGTTAGCTAAAGGACAAAATCTCTTAAAACTGCTTCTCGGGATATCAAAAAGTTCATATCTTGGCATAACTCGGTTCACGATTTGAGACCTTTCTCGGACCGATATTTGGCATGTACTTCATACTTCATATCTTGAGAGACGTGCTTGAGATAATGGTCTTCTCATCGTTCATAGAGTTTCTTCACTTGGAGACTTTTGAGAGGTACTCCAACTTTGTTGACCACGACTTCATGATTATTTCTTCAATCTCTATTTGGGATTTTGAGATACAACGATCCGCCTCCTTTTCGGACTTGGATCTATTTATCCTCATACCTTGTTAGGGTCTTTTCGGATAGACTTCTCCATGATCTTTATGGGAGTTGATTGCTTTTCGTCGTGAGTCTTGATCCTTCATATTGACTTTGGGAATAATGCTTTTCACATCACCTTGGATCTTTAGCAATAAAATGGAATCCTCATGCCTTGTTAGGGCCTTTTCGGACTCGCCAATCTTCGCGCCCCGCTTCATAAGTTATGCCTTGGCTATGAACTCTTATCATTACCGAGCAACTTTTAAACGATCTTGGGCTAGAAGCTAAGTAACTTTTTAAATCGTACGACCTTACTTATTGTAGATAATTTATTAGCAAGTGATGGGAGAATAGGTAAATAATTACACCAAGTGAGCTTGTGCAAGAATACTGACTTATAATTGACTCTATCATTTCTCGTCCTCCACAATTTAAAATCTCAAATAATGAGACTCATGGACACTTAGCCTAATAAACCAATTAAGGTCTACATGGTTAAGGATACTAGCTAGAATAAACTTGGATAAGTCTATTCGGGTTGAGTCAAAATAAACACAACGGGCCTAATATGTCAAAGACTTCTAAACTAGCTACACCACTTTATTAATATTTTTGACTTATTTGCGGGATATATACATATGAAAGCAACGATAAAAATTTAAAAATTGCGACTAAATGGCCAAAGTTAATTAAAAATGTTGAAAAAGATGATTTTCCGGTTAAATGAAGGCATTTTCATGGAAAAGTCCACTTAAAACTTCGATAGAAGTCCCCCCTACACTTAAGATAAACATTGTCCTCAATGTTTAAGCATGTGGGAAAAGTCTCCCCTACACTTATGACATTGTGCACGTTGGTTAACTCGAGTTAAGGAGAAGACGACTAAAGTGATCAATTTCAAATGCGAGTATGAAGAAAATTGAATCACGATAGTTTGAGAGAAAGAACCGGATTTCGGATAACACGGGAGCACGATTCTTCAAAGATTCCAAGAGTGCACTAATCCCTGTAATCACATCACCACACAAAGAAAAACACCCTATAGAGGTCCCCCTACACTTAGGAGGTTAAAACATAAAAGGATAGATACTCGGGCTGCCTCCCGAGGAGCGCTTGTTTTTGATAACCGAGTCACGAGCCTGACTCGACCCAAAATTAGTTCATGGGGAACGTGGTGAGGGATGGAATCACCTCCTGAGAGGTGTCCTCACCAAAGTACAACTTCACTCGTTGGCCATTCACCTTAAAATTAGATCCATTAGGCTGAGCAAGCTCGAGAGTACCATATGGAAAAATTTGGGCAATGGTGAATGGGCCGGACCAAAGAGATTTGAGCTTGCCCGAAAAGATTTTCAACCGAGAGTTAAAAAGTAAGACTTTGTCTCCAACATGGAACTCTCGGTTCTTAATCTTAGAATCGTGAATGAGCTTAGTCCTCTCCTTATAGATTAAAGAGTTTTCATAAGCCTCATTACGGAGTTCATTGAGCTCATTGAGTTGGATCTTGCGTAGGTCACCGGCTTTGTTAATATCAAAATTAGCCCACTTCAAGGCCCAGTAAGCCTTGTGCTCCAACTCAATGGGGAGGTGGCATGCTTTCCCGTACACAAGACGATAAGGCGTACAGCCGATCGGGGTCTTGTAAGCAGTACGGAAAGCCCACAAAGCATCATCAAGCTTATCAGCCCATGCGGCACGATGCTCTCCCACGGTTCTTTCTAGAATTCGATTTAGTCCTCGGTTGGATATTTCAGCCTGGCCATTAGTTTGTGGGTGGTATGCTGTGGAAAGACGATGATTTACACCGTACTTAGCCATGACTCTTGCGAATTGGTCATTGCAAAAATGAGTCCCACGATCACTAATAATGGCGCGAGGCACACCGAATCTAGCGAAAAGAGCTTTCAAAAAGTTACAAACCACCCTTGCGTCATTAGTAGGTAAAGCTTTGGCTTCAACCCACTTTGAAACGTAGTCAACGGCTACAAGGATGTATTTGTTTCCTTTAGAAGAAGGGAATGGCCCCATAAAGTCGATACCCCAAACATCAAAGATTTCACACTCTTGAATGAAATTCTGAGGCATCTCGTCTTTATGTGTGATTGTGCCTTGTTTTTGGCAAGAATCACATCGTTTAACCATCTCGTGAGCATCACGGTAGATGGTGGGCCAATAAAATCCCGAATCAAACACTTTTTTGGCGGTGTAGTTGGGACCAAAGTGACCACCGGTGGGTCCTTTGTGGCAAGCATCAAGGATTTCTGAAGCTGCCGGTCCGTCAACACATCGGCGGATAATCAGGTCGGCACATTGTTTGAATAGGTAAGGGTCGTCCCAAAAGTAAGTCTTAATGTCGGTGAAGAACTTTTTCTTTTGTTGAGACGTCAACCCTTCCTTGAGAATTCCACCCGCCAAGTAGTTTGCAAAGTCCGCAAACCACGGGGTTTCATTAGAATTCGAATTTATAGACATTAAGGTCTCCAAGGGAAAAGAATCATTGATTTCTTTGTTCGGATGATCCCCCTGGTAAGGATCCTCAAGTCTGCTGAGATGGTCGGCGGCTAGGTTTTCAGCTCCTTTTTTATCGCGAATTTCGATTTTAAATTCTTGGAGCAACAAAACCCAACGAAGAAGTCTTGGTTTGGAATCTTGCTTTGTCAACAAGTACTTCAGCGCGGAATGATCGGTATACACAATTGTTGTAGAAAGGACAAGATAGGGGCGGAATTTTTCAAAAGCATAGACAACAGCTAAAAGCTCTTTTTCGGTTGTCGTATAATGCAATTGTGCCCCCATCATTGTCTTGCTAGCGTAATGGATCGGTTGGAAGTGTTTGTTCACTCTTTGTCCTAGAACCGCTCCAATAGCAAAATCGCTAGCATCGCACATCAACTCAAAGGGAAGCTCCCAATTAGGGGTAACCAAGACAGGTGCCTTAGTTAGCTTATCCTTAAGCGAGTTAAAGGCTTCAAGACACTCTTTGGAAAAGATAAAAGGAGTATCTTTTTCCAAGAGGTGGGTCATCGGGCGAGCGATTTGAGAAAAATATTTGATGAATCGACGGTAGAAGCCCGCATGACCCAGAAAACTTCTCACACCCTTCACAGTTGAAGGTGGAGGCAACTTGGCGATAACATCGACTTTAGCACGGTCTACTTCAAGACCGGCTTTGGAAATCTTGTGTCCTAGCACGATGCCTTCTTTTACCATGAAATGGCATTTTTCCCAATTCAGAACAAGGCGAGTGTCTCCGCACCGCTTAAGCATACGTTCCAAATTGGCAAGGCAAGAAGAGAAGGAATCCCCGAAGACCGAGAAATCATCCATGAAGACTTCCATGGTTTGTTCAACCATGTCATGGAAGATAGCTAAGATGCACCTTTAGAAAGTCCCGGGCGCATTACATAAGCCAAAAGGCATTCTTTTGTAAGCAAAAGTGCCATAGGGACAAGTGAATGTAGTCTTCTCTTGATCTTGGGGATCGATGGGTATTTGAAAATAACCTGAGAAACCATCAAGAAAGCAGTAATATTCATTACCCGCTAAACGTTCAAGCATTTGGTCCATAAAAGGAAGAGGGAAATGATCCTTTCTCGTGGCATCATTGAGTTTGCGGTAGTCTATACAAACTTTCCACCCAGTAACGAGACGGGTAGGAATCAACTCGTTGTTTGCATTGGGCACAACGGTGATGCCGCCTTTCTTAGGCACACAATGGATTGGACTAACCCATGGTGAATCTTAAATAGGGTAAATCATACCCGCATCAAGAAGTTTGATAACCTCTGTTTTTGGATTTTTGGATTCACCCTTCGTTGGCTTTTAATAGTGGGCTTAAAGTCGTCCTCCATGAGAATTTTGTGTGTGCAGAAGTGAGGATCAATTCCACGAATGTCGGAGATTTTCCAAGCGATAGCTGTTTTATGCTTCTTCAATACGGCGACAAGTCGGGCTTTTTCTTCTTCTTTTAGGTCCTTTGCGATGATGACGGGCGACTTCTTCTCTTCTTCAAGGAATACATACTCGAGATGGGGCGGCAACTCCTTAAGTTCTAAATCCAGAGGATTTTCGACGGGAGGCGTATTCGAAGTCGGAGTATCGATAGGAATGACCGTGGGAGATGGAGGAGAAGGATTGTCTTCTTTGAGAAGGTTTTCAATGAGGCGTAGATCTTCATCCCAATTGGTAGTAGAATCGTCATTGTCTAAATGCACATCTCCCATGGTGGCTTCCAAATCTTTCCAAAGGAAATCACTTTTTCCAAATAGAGATAGTGATGAGTCGATAGAGGAAACGGTCTCAACATTGGGAAGAGAGGTAGGAATACTTTTACAAGCATATTTGAAGTGTTCTTCACAAGCCTCATCAAGAACATCAATACAATTAACACTCTCGTATGAATAAGGCTGTTTAGAAAGCTTTCCCATGTTGAAGACTACTTTATCATCACCCACTCTCATGATAAGCTCACCGGCTTCAACATCAATGAGAGTGCGACCGGTCCTCAAGAATGGACGACCAACAATTAGTGGCACACGAGGGTCCATCTCGTAGTCGACGACAACGAAATCAGCAGGAAAGGTGAATTTGTCGACTCCTACAATGACGTCTTCGGCTATCCCCACTGGATAAGCAACCGTATGGTTAGCTAATTCCAAAGTCATTTTGGTGGGGACTAGCTCTGGGAGAGATAATTGCTTCTAAACACTTAGGGGCATGAGATTAATACTGGCACCTAGATCGGCTAGGGCCATGCAATTCTCTACTCCCGGGAAATTGCAAGGAATTAAGAAACGACCCGGATCACCAAGCTTGGTTGGCAATTTCCTTAAGAGCACTACAGAGCAATTCTCATTAAGTTGGGTGTTGGCAATATCGAGGAGCTTTTCCTTGTCGCTCAGAAGATCTTTAAACATTTTTGCATATTTAGGCATGTGAGCGAGAGCCTCAGCGAAGAAGATATTGAAATTCAGTTGTTTGAACATTTTAAGAAAGTTAGAAACCTGAATATCGTCCTTGCTTTTCAGCTTCTCTTTCCTCAACCTAGATGGATAAGGTATATTGGAAGAAGAGGAAGGCTTTGGGAGAATAGGATCACTCACATCCTTGGGTGGAGGAGGGGTAGAAGGAAGAGGTGGAGAAATTGGGGAAGGAGAAGGATGAGGAATAGGAGCAGGTGACTCGTTCTCCTTAGTCACAACCACCGGTGGAGGTATAGGAAGCTCGGGTTCCTTGGTACCTTTACCACTTCGAGTGGTGATTGCTTTCATCTCCCCTCTTGGATTCGCAATGGTGTTACTCGGAAGAGTACCCGAAGAAGAGGGTTGATTACCTTAGAAAAAACTAGACATCATGTTCCTCAAGTCATTAGTTTGGCTATCCAACGTGTTTCTCATGTCGGCTCTCAAATCGTTTCCTTGCTTGACCAAGTCTGCTTTCAAGTTTCGCACTTCCTGTTGGAGATTTTCCACGATCACATCATTGGTCCTCATGTAGGTTGCAACCTCTTGGTGTAATGCAGTGGGTTGGTTTGGAGGAGCATTGTATGCGGGTGGTTGATAAGCAGGTTGTTGGTAAACTTGGTTGTTACGTTGAGGTGGTTGTTGCTGCTTGTGAGGTGGAATGTATGGTGTACGAGGTTGTTGTTGTTGTTGAGGAGAGCGGTTGATGTTTTGTTGTTGGTTTGGGTTGTTTGGGGGGAAACCAGGTGGAGGAAGATAGTTGTTGGAGCGGTAGCTAAGCAAATTACGGTCACCTTGAGGTCTAGCTTGATAAGCAGGTTGAGGATAGGTGCCATATACCGCATTCACATTCTCAGCAGGGTAGTCTTGGGTGGTAGTACAAGTAGTGTAAGAGTGAGGACCACCGCATATCTCACAAGGTTGGCTGACAACACTAACTTGAGCGTGTTTAGCGTTGTTGTTGTTGTTGTTGCTGACGGTGTGGGTGACAAGCGATTCAAGAAGCGTAGTGATTTTGTCCAATCGCTTGTCGCTGTCACTAGTGCTAGCACTAGCGACATTGGTCCGAACACTCTTGGTTTGCACACGAGATTTGTTCTCAATGATATCCCAAGCAACATTGGAAGTCTTAGCCAATAGATTACCCCCCGAGGCACTGTTTAGTGAATCTTGGTCACTCATGCTTAAACCATTGTAAAAAGTACTAATTTGATGTACTTTGGTAAAACCATGTTGTGGGCATTTTCTTAAAAGATCTTTAAAACGATCCCAAGATTCACTGAACGACTCATCGTACTTTTGTTCAAAATTTATGATTTCATTCCGCAAAGCGGTAGTACGAGAGGGTGGGAAAAAGTAATTGATAAACTTTGTTTCCAAATCCGTCCACGAGAGAATACTCTGTGGCGGTTCCTTAGCAAGCCAATGCCGGGCTTGTCCCTCTAACGAAAAGGGAAAAAGTTGTAACCTTATAACCTCTTGTGGAACACCATTGAACTTGACCGTGTTAGTGAGTTGCAAGAATCTCTTGATGTGGTCGTGCGGATCATCAATGGTTCGTCCCAAGAATGGTTGAGCGGAGACCATCTGGATAAAGCCTGATTTTAGCTCAAAGTTGTTGGCGGCAATTGGAGGTATGACAATTGGATCAGTGTTGCCATCAACATGAGCTTGCAGCAGTTCAATCATCGGCCGATTATCCGGAAGGGGCTCATTGTTGTTGTTATTATTCATGTTGTTGAAAGGCGGATTGTTGTTGTTATTATTGTTGTTCGGAGGTGGTATGTTGTTGTTGTTGTGTACACCAGCCATGTCTAAGTTATCGAGAGGCTCGGGCTCTTGATAAGACGTGGATCGAGTGCGCATACACCTGCAAAAGAACTAACAAGAGAAAAACAAAGCAAAATATTTTTGGTTTTTATGTTTTTTTTAATTTTTTTTTTTTTTTTGAAAATTTTTGTGAAAAAGTAACGTTCACGGGGAACGGATCCCAAAATCCAAGTTCTCACAAAAAACTTTTGATCTTAACGAGAAGACCCGGCAGCGGCGCCCTTTGATATTAGCATTTTCATTGGGTTCAATTTAATCTCTCAGTCCTCTCGAATTGATCTCGGCCTTAAGTGGAGTGATTTGTTTTTGGTTACTAAAAAGGGGGTTTTAGTTTTCTAATCTACTAAAAAGTTTAAATGAGTTAAAATGAAAACTTAAATCCAAAACAATTAATTTAATGACCACTAACAATACTAGAATTAAAATTAAAATTAAAATTAAAATTAAACTAAATAAACAGTAGAAACAGTGATACAGTAACTCTTTAAAAATATTCAAAGAAAATTGATTCGGAAGTTTAACCTTGATTCGGAACTTTTCACCCGGAAGTTTATCCGGAACTTTATTCGGAACTTGGTTCAGAACTTCGTTCGGAAGTTTGGCTCGGAAGTTGGGTCGGAACTCTCATGCGGAACTTCATTCGGAATATTGGTTCATTCGGAAGTTTCACTTCATCCGGAACATTTAGACTCATTCGGAACTTTCTACTGATTCTAAACTTTTAAGGGAAAAACTCACTCGGAACTTTTTAAAACACATTCATTCGGAACTTAAAAACATGCATTCATTCGGAACTTACTGTTCATCCGGAACTTCAGTTCATTCGGAAGATTGGATTCATCCGGAACTTTCTGTTCGTTCGGAAGTTTTAAAGGAAGTTTATTCGGAACTTTTCAAAAAGAAACTCATTCGGAAGATTTTAAAGGAAACTCATTCGGAACTTCTTAAGGACAAACTCATTCGGAACTTCTCACTCATTCGGAACTTTTGGAAATAACCTTCATCCGGAACTTTCTTGTTCATCCGGAAGTCTGGGAAACCCAGATACAATAACTCTACCCGAAGAACAAGGAAACCAATTTTTAATCCAAAAATCACCAAGTTTTTCAACAAAAACTTAAATAAACTAATCACTAATGATTTACTAACCAATAACTACAAATCCCATCAACAAAAACATAAATCCCAACAACTTTTAAGGATCAAATCAATCAAATAAGAACTTGAAAACTTGAAATAAAAGATGATGATGAACAAGATGAAATAGAAAGATTTAAACAAGAACTTGTATTGATGATTACTGTTTTAACAATCACAAAACAAAGATGAAAATTACAAGATTAAAAATCAAAGATCAAGATCACCAAACACCCTAGTGGTGTTGGTGATGATACGAAACAGAAAAAGAGAAAAAAGGGGAAGAGAAAAAAAACTAAAACTGGCTCTAAGTGTGTGAGGGGAATCCTTTATATAGGCTTGTCTTTTGGTTGGTGAGTGGGCTTTCTCCCGTTCTTCTTGTCTTCTCGTCTTTTCAGAAAAGTTGACGTTTTCGATTCTGATTCGGGATTTGTCGTCGATTAAATTCAACTCGTCTTTTAATTTCTTCGTTTAATAGACTTGAGTTTCTTCGACTTTTGTAATTCTTCCATCTTTGGTCCTTTTCTTCGATAAATCTTCGAATAGGCCCAGTGACTTCAAATCTTTTGCATCTCTTGGACAATAGACTTTATCTTGAGTCCTTTTCTTCGGTAAAACCCGTGCAATCCCATGTTTTCTTCAATATTCATCCGGTTGGCTCTGAAAACACAATAAACACAAAAACCACGCATAATTCCAAACAAATGATATTAAATACGTGTTTTGGTCTTGTTTTAGCCAGAATTAAGTGGTAAAAGGATGGGTGTTTACACACCTATCACTTGCCCTCAAGCAAAGTAAATTTTCAATTAAAAATTTTTATACGAAAGAATAGATAATACCAATAATCAAAAGCAAAGATAAGGCCACAAAACATCTCACAAAGTAGGTAACTTTGAATTCACACACTCTCATATAGCAAGGTATTAATATTTCACTCAATTGCACGGACATGACAAGTAAAATTACCATAGGCTTGTACAAGGAACTAAACTTCACCAAAACGGCGTAAGCACCAAGTATGATATCAAAATACAGCTTTTAGAAACTTTTATTATGGCCACATATAAAAAGCGTATACAATACATCATTGTCCACCATGTTCAATTATGCTCAATACTTTCACATAAAACTTTGCACTACTAAGCTTTCATTTGCCTTTATATTCTTTCTTTGATTTTCTTTGTTTCTTTCACTTCACTTTGAGGTTATTTGCTTTCTCGCATACTTATGATTCACTATATTACACATAAACATGGTTTCTAACAACATATCACAACCTTTAAATATTGGAAAAAATGTTTTCACTTTTCTTCTTCTTTTTCTATTTTTTATTTTATTTTATTTTGCCGCTTCATCGTCTAAAATACTTATATCAAACAAGTATGATATCACGACGGTCTCGTAAAGATTACCAAGCACAAGTTATAGAATTATACAATTCATCGACACACACAATAATGATTTAAAGTATAAAAGATGTATGCAATATATATAGGCTATAAATCCTCACAATATTGGTTAAGAAAGTTGTTTCCATAATTATTCACTTCACCATGGTTGATTATAAGAAATAAAGATGAAAAGATATGAATTCTAGAGAGAGAAAGTAGAGAGAATTGGTTGGAAACTTACGGGATCTTGGATTGAGAAAAAATGAGTAAAAGTGTAACCAACACCCTCCTAACATGCTAGGAGGGTGATATATATATAGCCAAGCCTACATGTGGCTTATGGGCTATGTGATAATGGGTCAGGCTTGAATCCATTAACTTAATAACCTTAAACATGGACTATTTGCTATTTTATCAAACCCGTGATTTTCGACTTTTCTACTATATGTTACAACGTTCTAAGAATAATACATAATAATCCTATGACCAAACATTCTTGTTTGACTCAATATTTTGAGGCTAACAATCTCCCCCAATGAGAGGTCATTCCTCTACGACATTTGGAGATTTATAGAGATTATTAATCTCGCCATAAATGAGTCGGAACGTGTAATAGTAGTCTTGTTCCTTTATGTTGTGATCTTTGAACCTTGGTTGTTGTCTTTCGACTTTGTCTTTAATCTTGAGATATTCAAATCTGTGACCGAATCATTCTTGATGACACAATATTTTGAGACTAGCATCTCACTCACTGAGAGTTCATTCCTCTACGACATGCGAGTATTTATGGAGATATTTAATCTTTAGTATTACGATCTTCAAAATGACTGCTTCATTCTTGTTGGTCATCATCCTTGACTTATCTTTGCCATCTTGAGATCTTGTGTCTTTAATCTTTGACTTTGCTGAGTACACCATAATGCCACCTTCTTGAGATAAAACATAGACACGGGCTGAATGGCTTTGACATTCGTCCTAAATCGGTAGTGTTTTACCTCCGGTAGGTGAAGACCGTTATACGATATTAAATACCATACGTGTGATTAGGTAGATTCAATTAAGAACCTCCTTGACAGGGTTTCGCGGCTGTACTATTCGTTCTCTTTACTTGACCGTCTCAAAGCAAGACTGCGAACATAAAGAGTGAATCAATTGGATAAATATCTGCTTGATTAAAGTCGTCAATTCAAATTCCTGGAACAAGTTTGATTCATAAAGAATCTAACCATTGTTGCTTTCCAGTTGACACAAGCTTGATTCATAAAAATCTCGCAAGTCACCTACCGTAGCACTGTTTAAGGTTGACGCTAGAAGGGTTTCCACTCGTCACTATGAATATTAATGAATATCACTCTAAACGTTCTGGCAAGACCATAAAGATATTGTGTAAAAACCTGAAACGAGTTTGAATCAGTTCATAATCAAATCACTGTTGCTTTTTAGTTTACACATGTTCAGTTCATAAAAGAATCTTACACATGAGCTATTGCACTGCTGTTTGATGTTAACACTTGAAGGATATCCACTCATCATTGTGAATACTAGGTGTTATCACTCTGGGTTTTCTGACAATATCGCAAGGATATAGCGTAGGACTCTCTTCTTCGTCATTCTGTGTGTCCTAACGAGATTTGATTGATCTCTAGGCTCTAGACTCGATTTGTGCACTTTTAGTGGTCGGAGGCTGGAGCAGATGCCACCTATTCAATATCAACTATCTTGTAGTAAGAAAGTCAATTGAAGTCGTGTTGAACTCCGTGACAATAAAATAAACTTCTTTTGAGAGAAGCCTGAGTCAGTTGGGGAAGGGTTGTGCATTACATCACTGGGTCCATGATGCGTGTCTTCATGATGTGTTGGCCTGGTTTCTACCTAAGTTGTATGGAGGGCTAATTTCTTTACACCCTTTATTCTTACATTTCTTTTTTATTCTTCAACCCCTTCAATGCTTACCAAGACATCATTACTAGCACCTTGTTGTTATTGTTCCAGTGCTAGCATCAGTACTTAGTCGTCATTCAGCTACGTTCACATTCTACTCCATCTTTCCTAAGGACTTCTAATAATCTATTGGATTGTCCCTGGGAAGACTGATTCTGGTTGGATCATAGGACATATACCTAACCACCTTTTGACACCAATAAAGTCTTGAATTAAAGAGGTTGTGGGTATATAAGATCGTAACCATAAAACCATAAACTTTCAAGTGGTTTAAAGTGCTTGAGTCTTAGATCACATTAAAATCACATTTTCTCCCCCTATCTATAATATATAAGTCTTTTGATATTAGAGATACCAAATTTTATTAAGATATATCACGAAAAATAACCTTGAAAATCTTCATGATAATAATGTGTCTTACTAGCATGAATTATTTGGAACGCTCCCCCTTAAAAATTGATCTAATTGAATTGTCATTGTGAGGATGTGATCCACATTTCGCTTTTTGAGGATAGGAGTTGTTGAACACACAATTTTTGAAAGATTTTGAATAATCGTTGAAAAACTCTTGAAAAAATTGTGTTCGACGCTTTTTGAAAACCATTTCTTTTTTGTGACATGGTATTTCTAAAGCATAAACTTGAGTTCGTAGACTTTGAATATCTTGACGAATCCACTCAAGTGTAAGAATATTTCTCTTCTTTTGCTAAGGGTAAGCGCACTAAACCGTACACTCCCCCGTGAATATAAATCCGGGTTGCAATCTGAAAGTGATTACAATCCATTATGTTGAGCTCAAAACGTTGAACTTTTTGTGACAAGCTCAACCCAAGATAGATTTCTCTACCCGTTGTTGGAAAATTTGTCCAAAATAGACATTTTCCTTTATTAAAAATATAAATGACATGTTTTGAAAAATATTTACAACTTTCATTCGAGCTTTATGTAAACAGTTGTGTCGTTATTGAGCGACATTTCTAGGCACGTCCATATTATCAAAACTGAAAGACACGTCGAGAAGAAACTTTTTGGTATTTTTGAAAGATTTTTTCATTTTTGTTTTGTTTTTCTATTAATACTTAAATTTTATTTTATTTCTTTTGTTTTTCAAAATTTTCAAAAATAATCAAAATTTGACTTTTGTACAACAGAAGAAGATGATATCAAATGTACAGAATTGGAACCCTTTAAGGAAGAAGTGAGTTCAGAATCCGTTAAGGTACCTGCAGTCAATGAAGAAGAGTTTGCACAAATACTAGTATTAGGAGTAACAAATTAGTTTTCAACGTATAGAACAGTAGCATTAATGTTGGCGCAGGTTTCATCACTCTTCTCTATTAGAATCCACCTAAGACCAACGTCCTTGAAGATCCTACTCGTTGGTTTCCACTGAAGACTAGATTTAGGAGTAGTTTTCTCTTGCATAGTGGAAGAATTCTTTGGAGAGAAACTATGTCCTCTTTTTAATCCACGTTTCAGATTTGTTGTTATTGCTTTTCTTTGTGACGGTGTTGTATCTCCTTGTTGTCTTATGGGATTCTGCATTATTTCTTTGTGCAAAGGCACGCGATTTGACCTCATAAAGGTATTGCAGAATGCAATGGTCATGATTTCCATTGTGAATGGCCTTTTTGCAAGTAGTGCATGTAGGGTATCTGGAATTCACGAAAGGCCGTGTGTACCTAGGCTTTGTTGATCGTTCAGTCGAAGTGTTCGGCACACGACTACTCATGGATGGTTTCCATTTCCTAGGTTGCTGGGAATGGATCCTAGGTTTTGGTTGACTACCATTAAGAGTGTGTTGATCTCTAGCGGTTGTTGGCGTACTAGGTTTTGAATACACGATGTTTTCTTTTGGAATCTTCCTTTTTTTGCTTAGCTTCCTCTAGGTTGTTGGTATGAACTAAGTCATTTGAACCTATAGATTCCTTTGTGGACATAAATGTCACACGCTTGGGGGTAATCCTAGAAGTGCTAGGTGCATTCACATGGTTGGGTTTAGCAAAAGTGTGGTTTCTAAATGGAGGAACATAGGGTGATATGGATGGTTTTAGAACACTTGGTTGCACATCAGTCTTAGGAGGTAACCTAGATTATACATGAGAAGAATTGGAGAAAGGAGTCGGTTTTCCTAAGATAGATGGCTTTGGATCCTTGTACGCATTGGGTTGTCGAACAACAGGTTTCAAAACATTAGTTTCCATAGTTTTCCCACCCATCTTTGCAACGATTTTCTTCAACTCTTCTATTGCTATGTCCTTTTATTGCAACTGATCTTTCATGTCTGTAATTTCCATACTCTTTTCGTTTATTTCTCGACACGAAGCGGAAAGTTTTACTTGAAAGTTATTATCATTGGACCTTTTCCGACTTTGTCTTGCAAAGCAAGTTCAAGAGAATAAAAATGTTTTTGAAGGAAATCAGATCGGTGTTGAAGTAACGTAAACGCCTTTTATCAACATTTTCTTTGTGTTTCGAAAGCCCAATTTTAAGACGTTCACACTCTTTGGTCTTAGCAAGATATTTACATGCAACATCAGAATATTCATCTATAGCAGCACAAGATGTAACAGCAACACACAAAATATCTTTGGAGAGACATTCTTCTAAGAGTATATCATATTCGTTTGACAACTCTGATTTATCAGTTTGAAGTTCATCAATTTCTTTTTCAAGAGACTCAACCTATTTCAAATCATCAAACATTTCTGACTGAATTAAGCTTTCAAACTCAAGAGCATTTTCTTTTATTATCTTCGTATTCGGTTTTAAAAGTTCTTTCATAAGCATAGTTATATCGTAAGGAATTTCTTTTTTCCATTTGTCATTTTCACGTTTTTCCCAATCTCTTTCAATGATTGATTGAATATTATCAATTGTGATGTTTAAGAATACCAAGTGTTTTTCTACTTTTACTTTTAGAATCATCAAGAGGAAAATAGTTAATATATTTAGAAACGTTGGATTTCTTAGTGGCAAAAATTTCTTCCATTGAATTCTTCTTTTTGCTTTCAAGAAACAATTCCTCACGAGACTTCTGTTTTTGTGGAGTGAAAAGACCATAAAGACTGTTTTCATAAGCATAATTATATGGGTTCCTAAAATCTTTATTGATCGATGATCTACTCTCCTCATCCCAAAGGGACGTCTCTTCATTATCGAGCCTAATCACTGGGCAATCGTGATCGGTCCATTCGGATTCATCAAGATATAAGTAGGGGTTTGCAGCTTGAGCTTCGTCGAGGTACTTAGGACTTTCAAAACTAGCTTTACCCTTAAAAATAGCCGAGGTGCTATCATTCTAATGGTTTGAATGGAGTCATGCGTTTTATAAACAATTTTCTTCAAAAATTCGACTTGTTCTTCTAGTTCCGTTACTTTTTCAGTATCTTTGCCTTGTCTATTTTTGAAATCTTGTTTTAACTTTTCAACCTCTTGTTTTTTTTCTCAAGAATTTTAGTAGAATCGGTGGTATTCATAGAAAGCTGTTGTTCAAGTTTGTTAACTTTGGTTGTGGCAAGGTACGTTTTTTTGACGTTCATCACTTAAGAAAACATTATATTGACGTTTTTCTTTAGCTAACAAAGCAAGAGCTTCGTTGTATTTATTTTCAAAATCGTCCTTTTTAGCCTTAATTAAATAACCTTTGTACCCCTCAAGCTCTTTGTCTTTTTGAAGAAGCAGAGCTCTATAACTATCTATAGTCTTACTTGATTTAATTAGAACAGCTTTGCTTTCTTCAAAATTTTGAGTGAGCATTGCGTTTGCCTTCTTTAATTGATTTTGACTTCTTCTAGTTTCATTGACATCTTTTTGTAAACTAGCAATTAAATTAGCAAGAGCGACACGCTCCTCATCATCATACTCATCTGCATGTTGATCATCAGCAGACTCATTATTGCACGTGTCTGATGGATCAAGTATGGTATTGCTATCAACCTTTTTCGTCATGCATGTGTGAATAATAGTTTGGGTTTGATCATAATGCTCTGCGTATTAGCATTGCCAAACACATTGTATTCATCATTGTGTACCTCTTCCAATGGATCAGAATCAAAAACAGGACCATTGTCGTAGGAAGGTGTATTGCTGATGATATTCTCAAAGTCGATGCCTTGTTTGCCAGAGCTGCTGCTTTCTTTCCTAGAGTTGTTGTCATCATTCCCTGTATTATGCGTTGGAGTCTTATATCTTCAGCTAGTGTTCTCAATATCTGATGCTATTCTACAACTTGCATTGAGCCTTTCATCAATCTTTTGTTGCGTTTGTATTGTGTTGTTCACATAGGTTACAATGAGTCTATGTTGCTGGTTATCATATCTTTATATGATAAAGCATCCATTCCATTATTTCTCTTGAAGCAGTCCTTTGTTCGCGAAGACTAGATGAATTCAGATGTAATATTCTTTCCAAGTGTCGTCTTGAGATCAGTGAAAGTGGTCTTGCATTCACTAGCAATGATTCTTTCGTTGACAAGTTGTACTTTAAGTTTATCCATGGCATTGGTGAATGTTTTTCGGAATGTGCCAGTGGATTCACCTAATTCGAGCAAAACTTTTGAAAGGTACTTAAAAGACTCATGAAGTACTAAAAAACCATCCATAGAGTTTTTTCTCAAGATACAAATACGTTGTTGTAGTCGTTCCATCTCTACGTTAGTTACATCTGAACACTCATTGCTCTTTTCCATGATGATGGTGTCTCAGTTGATGAAGTGACTTCGGATCTTAAGTATATATGGTGTGATTAGGTTGTGGTAAAAATTCCGAAAATTCCATTTTTTCTTGGTCCGACAATAATTTCTCTAGTCCGATATAACGGTAGACCGAAAATAAATGTTAATCGCTAAATTTTGAAATCGAGCTAGAAATAGCCAAAAACTAGTATGGAAAAAATTTGAATTTACTCATCCTAAAAATTTTAACTATTTTTTTTTGGGGAAACGAGGTTCTGAAACTAGTCTAGATAGTGGCTAAGTCTAGAAATTACTCGAACAAAAAACTGAGTTCGGAATACCTGAATTCGGAATAATGGATTCGGAATATATTCAGAACATGGATTCGGAATATGAAAGAAAAACCTTGGACTCGGAATATTTCCTTTTCACTGAATTCGGAATAATTTTTTTTCTTGAATTCGGAATAAAACGAACACAAGAATTCGGAATGTCAATTTTGCCTTGAATTTGGAATAACTGTAAACCTTGGATTCGGAATATCTACCAATTCGGAATCTTGGTTCGGGATATTTATTTGTGCACCAAATCTGAATACCCAGATTCGGAATATTCTCTAAATTCAGAATCTTTTCTTTCACCAATTATGAATCTTGCCAAAACTTTACCAATTCAGAATCTTGCCAAAAACTTGAATTCTGAATAAATCACTGCTTAAATTCTATATATTGAATGTTCACCAATCCGGAATCTGTCAAAACTTCAATTCGGAATCCCAAATAAGTTGTCTTAGATTCGGAATGTGGCAATTCGGAATAATAAAATGGTATTGGATATGGAATCTTGACAAAACCTCGAATTCTGAATAATGCAGTGATGGCCAGTTAGGAATGTGGAAGATATTTGGATTCGGAATAAGAAATGGTGAATTCAGAATATTGTAGATCTTCTTGAATCCTGAATATTTTCTTATATTCCAAATCTGAAATTTTATAAGGCTCGATTTGGAATATCCAATTCTGAAAGTGGTTTTGCTCAATTCGGAATGAAGACACAATTCGGAATATGATGAAAGGTTGGATTCGGAATGTTTCAAATGGTGGATCCGGAATAACTCAAAACTTCAATCCAGAATATCACCAAATTTTAAGTCGGATAGAACTATAAAGACGAGAGCTTTACCAAAAATCGATCCAAACGCCCCAAAAACATACGTTTTTAACCACAATTACTAACCCAAATACCTAACACAACTATGTAAGAGATTTATATGAAGATTTAGAACCCGAAAAACACAAAAAAAAATTGAGACGAGATGATTTGATGATGAAAACACACGAACCAAAAAGAATAACCACAAACCAAACACTAATATACCCCGTGGCGATTGATACCAATTGTTGTTCCCATAATTATTCACTTCATCATGGTTGATTATAAGAAATAAAGATGAAAAGATATGAATTCTAGAGAGAGAAAGTAGAGAGAATTGGTTGGAAACTTATGGAATCTTAGATTGAGTGAAAATGAGTAAAAATGTAACCAACACCCTCCTAACATGCTAGGAGGGTGATATATATAGCCAAGCCTACATGTGGCTTATGGGCTATATGATAATGGGTCGGGCTTAAATCCATTCACTTAATAACTTTAAACATTGACTATTAGCTATTTTATCAAGCTCGTGATTCCCGACTTTTCTACTATCTATTACAACGTTCTAAGAATAATACATAATAATTGTATGACTGAACATTCTTGTTTGACTCAATATTTTGAGGCTAACAAAGAATTATGCAAGTAACGTTATCAATCCCGAGTCGAATGGCATTCTGATTACTGGAATTATCAATCTTTCTAATATGGAAAATATTTATTAAATTTTAAATTACAATATTTCATAGAAATTTTACAAAAATCACCCGAAAGTGCGACGCATAAAATGAAAAGTGTGGCGTACTTCTGGAACAGAATACTCTTAAAATCTTCATTTTCAAAATCGATGATTTTTAGCTTATCTCCCCTCACCCTACTTATTATGAGCATTGTCCCTAATGCTAAACATAAGGTAAAAGTAATAGAAAAGGAAAATAAAAGTAATACTCCCTTTTTATCCCAACTCTTGAACGAAGCCAAAATCTTTATTCTTCGTCTACACATATCCAACAAAGCATATACCACATAGAAAGGTTAAAAACATCCGCAAACAAGTTCCAAATTGTCCTACATTCCAACAAAGGCATATTACATAACCAAAATATAATAATACTACTAATAATGTTTGAAATTGTTTTTAAGAAAACCCGTAACTCAACACATGTCCTCACATGTCTTCCTCGGTCTCATCTTGGTTATGTGTTTGATATTGGTAGAAATTAGGTGGGTATGGTGATGGTTGTTAGGTGTAGTGGAATGGCTCATGATGATACCCGGGTAGACCATAGTTTCCACTCAAAAGCACACTATATTTGTAAAACCCGCATGCTTTTACCATGAATAGTACCCTTATGATCGTATGTACATGCTTAGAACTTTCCTTATTTAACACGTTTACGTTTCACGAATAAGATTTACAAGTATTACGTACGTGTTACTACACGATATGTACCTTATACGTATTAATGCACGATAATTATTTCAACAATAATTATAATCACGAACATAGGAACATGAAATCATGAACGTTTATAATCACGAACTTAATATTATGTATTAATGTATATTTATTACGACTATGAATAAATATATTACGACACGAACGATAACTAAATAAAACCATGTAAACACGAACACGAGAACACACTTAATATTAGACACGAGAAAACAATGGGTTACCCTTGTGAGCCCCTCTTACCCGCGGCTAGAACACAAGAAAAGGGCCAAGTCCATTTGATTTTTATTAAAACAAGAAATAAAGGGAAACATATTTTCATATCACAGGAAAAATTAGAAAACAAGAAAACCCTAATCCCTCTTTCTCTCTTCTTGGCCGCCGGGTACAAACACACACAAAGGGTGTGTTGGTTGATTTTTGGTGATTGATTTCTTGCAAGATTGTTAGTGTTATCGTTCTCCATTGTTTCACGTAATCGGTAAATCTTTAAACACCTTTTTCCTTATGTTTTTATTTAATTGAACACATGAAATCATAGGTTGTATAAAAACAAGTTAATCATCATGTAATTAAACATGGAGGGGTAAATTAATCATGGTTTTAGGGGTGTTTGTTCGGCCGACGCAAGGGAACCGAGACCCATGGTCTCGTCTTGCATGGTTTCGCACCAACCGAGACCTCAAGGTCTCGGTGTGGTGTTATGTGTCTCGGCCGCAAGAGCAAAGAGAACCCCGACCTCGGTCAGGGGTGTGTTTGGTTTCGGTTGGGTCTCGGCAGAAATAAGGACCACCACTGGCATAAGCCGGTGGCTATATATGGAAATCAGGGGGAACCCAAGCCGCGGCAGCAGGGGGAACCACCGGCTAGCCGGTGGGAACTTTTGCTAGCCGGTGACTAGCCAAGACCAAGGGGAACCACCAGTGGAAACCGGTGGCTGTTTTACACAAACAGTGGCAACCGGATAATCCGGTTAGCCACTGTTAAGGGTGCGTTTGTTGACCGGTTCACGGGGTTCACGAATACGGTTCACGATACGTTTAATAAATAAGACACGGGTTTCGGTCACGACATTATTTTACAAGGTTAATTATTTTACAAGTTTATTATTACAAGATTAAATTAAATTAATTAAAACATGTACATAATTAATTTAATTTAGACATGACTTAGGTTATTAATATTATTAAAGAAAATACATGGATTTTAACCTAAGTAATTATCATTTTATCTAGACTATATAATTAATTATTTATTAAAATCGTGCCTTATAATTAATTAATTTACATGACTTAGGTTATATTAATAATAAATATTAATACACGTTTTAACCTAAGTATTATTACCTCTTATTTAATTAAATCATGTTATATTTTTAATTAAATATTTTAACCGATAGTTTATTTAATTTACATGAAATAATTAATAAACTATACTATTTAATCACATGACTTAGAAGATTAATCAGTAAACACTTAAGCTTATATTATTAGCTTAATAATCCAGCTTATTTCTATTTCTGTAAACTTTCTATTTTTGGAAACTTTCTATTTTTGGAAACTTTCTATTTTTGGAAACTTTCTATTTTTGGAAACTTTCTATTTTAGGAAACCTGCTATTTTTAGAAAGTTACTTATTATTACACAACAAGTATAATAATACAAGAAATACAAGTAATACTTAATCAAAATAGACAGAATACATGATTAACGCAGTATAAAGCAAGAATCAGTAAAACATGACATTAACATATAAAACAAGTTGAGACATGACATAAAACCAGTTACATACTCAGTAATCAGAATACTTATACACGTATATTATTTATGTAGCATTAGTGATATCAAAGTAGGACTCTCTTCCGCTCGTCTTCTTCGTTCACTGGACACAAGGTACGGATTCTCCATCCTTTCAGTATGGACATTCTTCCTTATTAGGATTTCCCGTATGCAGCCAACTGTTTTCCCTAGTATATGTTTTATATGTTTTTGAATTGCTTATGTTTAATTAGATACCTAAAGCCATATACATGCATGACCAGTTTCACCTGGTTATGGAGGTACCATAACTATAACACTAGAGGCACCAGTGTTGTGACTCCACCACGACGGAGTGATAGCTCGTGGCGTCCCTTCAGCTTTTGGCCATATTATTATTATCAGGTGGGGCGTATGGGTGCATCCTAGTTTACATGTTTTCATCAGATTATTTAGGTGAATGTGGTGTGTGCCTTGCATCCTTCACAAGGAGTTGATCCCTCCTACCCTAAAACTTTTATATAAATTAAAGGCAGCCCCTCTAATTTGCATGACGAGGTCACCCCTCCAAGAATTCATGCACGTTGATATTTCATGACCTATATTGGCTAATGGTAAACATGTTAAACAGTTTTTATAAGATAAACATAAGGCTTTTCAAACTATAAAACCAGTTTTACTAAGATATTCCAGGTTATTCAGGACTTAGTCTTTTCCGCTGCTCTATGATTATATGCTTGTATTATTCATGCTTTATTTGTATATCCGTGCACTGAGCGTTATGCTCAGCCGTTTTTCCTTTCATGTTCCTAAAACGGCAGGTACTCAGGGACGCTCGTAGACTTTAAGCGTACGTGCATATGGATTGGAAGCTTCCTAGCCTTCATTACTTTATGCATTTCTTTATACTTTTGATACTCATTTCCATGGACATTGTTTAGTCCTTTTCATTTACAGTACTTATGTTTGTGTGTGATGAGTTCTACTTTTAGGGTACTGATGTTTGATTCCGGTATTTCCTTTATGGTCATGTGATGTTTTATACATTTATCCTTGTATGCTTTGATGACACGCCATAATCACGCGTGACATTCCATTTACCAAAATGGGGTGTTACAATTATGGTATCAGAGCCAAGGCTTCGACCTGTAGGATCTCAAAATACGACCTGTGATTAGTGGGTAGTCACTATGGTCTTCCTAGAACTGACAGTCGGTTTTCATGCATTCATCATTTTCATGCATACATATATATGTCATTGTCGCAGGTTTATGACTAAGTAATGGTTGGTACAGGACTGGCCCTATTTAGTCGCATGTGCTTTTATCGAAACTTTTAACTTTGGGACCGACCCATTGGCGTCCCCTCTCCATGTCTTTTGTTTTGTGTGCACTGACCATAGGCGTTCACTCTCGCGCATACAAAATTTTTCATAAAACTGCATCATGCATTCATGTATAAATTTTCTTGCATAAATTTTTTCTCATGATTTATTGGTATAAAATTTTTTCATGTATATAGTTTATGTTTTGATCAGTTTAATCATGTATTTTATGTTATACTGTCAGATGGTTCTCACACGCGAGCAGGAAGAACTCAATGCAGAAATCCAAGCTGCAATGCAAGCTATGCTTCCTCAGCTGAGGAACGAAATCAGGGCTGAGGTTCAGGCTGCCAACAATCAGCAGCAACACCCAGTACCTCCTCCTCCTCCTCCAGCAACATTGGTCAAATGGCTGGAGAGATTCAATAAGCTACGCCCTCGAGCTTTCGAGAGAACAGATAGCCCAGTGAAGCTGAAAGCTGGTTGGCTCACATTGAGAAGATCTTTGATGCTATGGTTTGTGACCCCGTCTTCAAGTTGAGGTTAGCCTGCTACCGGTTCGAAGGTGATGTGTTAGCATGGTGGAAGGCACTGAAGCAGTCTCAGGGAGGTGATAATTGGGTGGCTGGTTTGACTTGGGCTCAGTTCAGGGATTTGATGATGGGACAGTTCTTTCCTAAGGCTGAGCAAGACAAGCTGAAGAGAGAGTACCATGGAATCCGACAGAGAGCTGGGGAGAATAGCAACGAGTTCATGCAGCGCTTTCTCCGCTTGGCTGGTTTTCTTGGTGCAGCAGCAGGTACTCCTAAAGACCAAGCACACCACTTCAGGTGGGCTCTTCGTACATCGGTCGCAAACAACTTGGTGTGTGCTACGTTCAACACAATGGCACAAGTGGCCGATGCAGCACGTAAGCTGGAGATGCTGCAGGAAAGAGAAGAGTTCGGGGAAGCCAAGAGACCCGATAAGAGGTAAACATTCACATTCAACGGTGACCAATCCGTATTATTTTAGTATATGTCAATATTTCATCTCTTTTAAACTTTATCTTCCATGCAGAAGACCAGGGACCGGTCTCAGCCGGCTACTCAGCAACAGCCTACTCAGCCCATGGGAAACGGTCAGACTCACGACCGTTCTGCTACGGATAGGCGTGGTGGTAATGATAATTACCGTAAAAACGTTGGACACTCCAACAGCAGCAGGTCCTTTTACTTACTCATTTTCTTATGATTACATGCTATAAGTCTTAATTCTGACACATTAGAGAATCTTCTACCAGGAATCATGGTAACGGGAGGGACCAGAAACAGAGAGGTTCACAGCCTAACCGTCCAGCTATCACTGGTATTCCATCCTACGATTTATTCACATTGTCCTTTGTACCTTTTTCCATGTCTCATGTATATTTTTCTTATCAGGCTCACAGCCAGTCAGGACACCTGCTGGAGGATATACTCATCCTCTTTGCACTACCTGCCACCGTAGGCACCCAGGGCCATGTCGTCGCGACATAGAGGGCACATCGGGACATGCTGATACCAAGCCGCCTCCTACTAGTGGACGTGTTTACACGACATCTCGCGATCAGGCCAACAAGTCTATAGGTACCATCACTGGAATCTTGTATATGTATGGTCAAGCTGCATGTGTTCTGTTTGATACAGGTGCTACTCACTCGGTCATTTCTACTGCTTATGCCAAGAATGTTAGGATACTCCCCATGCCACTAGGGAATATACTGAATATTTCCACGCCTTTGAGAGACTCTGTACGCATAACCCATGTGTACAAGAGCCTTCCCCTAGAGTTTGATAACAAGGTTCGTCCTGTTGACGCACTTCCGCTAGACATGAATGATTTTGACCTAATTTTGGGCATGGATTGGCTATCCAAGCATCATGCTACCATAGACTACCATTCATACCGAGTCATCTTCAGTGATGTTAATGCACCAGAGTACATTCACAACGGGTTCGTACCCAGAAGGTCTGTATAAATCATATCAACCCTGCAAGCATGTGCATTACTTTCACATGGTTGCGACGGCTATCTAGCTACCGTTCATGACATGGATGCTGAATCCCCATCAATTCAGAATCAGCCGATAGTGTCAGAATTTCCAGATGCATTTCTAGAAGAACTTCCGGGCATACCACCTGCACGTGAAGTAGAATTTAACATCGAGCTCGTCCCAGGAGCTAAACCTATTTCCAAGGCTCCTTATCTCATGGCTCCCATAGAGTTGAAGGAGCTGAAGGATCAATTGCAAGAACTTCTGGAGCGAGGCTTCATTCGACCGAGCGTATCTCCATGGGGCGCACCGGTCTTATTCATTAAGAAGAAGGACTGCAGTATGCGTCTTTGCATAGACTATCGCGAGCTCAACAAGATTACCATCAGGAATAGGTATCCTCTACCACGCATAGATGATATGTTTGACCAACTCCAAGGGGCCAAACATTTCTCCAAGAATGATCTAAGGTCGGGCTATCATCAGCTACGGGTTAAGGAGCAGGACATCGCTAAGACTGCTTTCCGTACACGCTATGGCCACTACGAATTTGTAGTCATGCCATTTGGCCTTACCAATGCTCCAGCAGTGTTCATGAATTTGATGAACAGAATCTTCCATGAATTTCTGGACAAGTACGGCATTGTCTTCGTTGACGACATCCTGATATTCTCTAAGTCCAAGGAGGAACACGAAGACCATCTTCGTACAGTACTACAGATTCTTCGCCAGAAGCAGTTGTATGCTAAATTCTCCAAGTGTGAGTTCTGGTTAGACAAGGTGGATTCTTAGGTCACATTGTATCAGCAGAAGGAATCACGATGGATCTAGCAAAGGTTGAGGGTATTACCAAGTGGCCAAGACCGACATTAGTGATTGAAGTCCACAGTTTCCTAGGCTTAGTTGGTTATTACCGTAGGTTCGTGGAGAACTTTTCCCGTTTAGCACTACCATTGACCAAACTGATGCGGGAAGGGGAGAAATTCGTCTGGACTGAAGAAAGAGAGAAGAGCTTTGAAGACCTTAAGCAGAAGTTAGTATCTACACCAATTCTTACTCTCCCATCTGGTACAGGTGGATTTCAGATTTACAGTGATGCATCGGGGAAGGGACTTGGCTGTGTTCTCATGCAACATGGGAAAGTGATCGCGTACGCTTCACGACAGCTTAATCCTTATGAGGAAAATTACCCTACGCATTACTTGGAACTTGCAGCAGTCATGTTTGCATTGAAGATATGGAGGCACTACTTGTATGGAGAATCATGTGACATTTTCACGGACCACAAGAGCTTGAAGTATATCTTCACTCAATGTGAATTGAACATGAGATAGAGGAGATGGTTAGAACTGTTGAAGGATTATGACATTAATCTGCAGTACCATCCCGGTAAAGCGAATGTAGTGGCAGATGCACTTAGCAGGAAGTCTAGAATGATAAACGGAATTAAAATTGAGGAGGAAATTATAAGAGACTTTGAGCAACTAGACATAGAGATCATGGTACGTGGACAGCATGGTTACTGGGCTAATCTTAGAGTGGAACTCGAGTTACTCTCTAGGATCAAGGAAGCTCAGAAGGATGATGGTGAAATCTGGGCGATAATTCAGAATTTGGAGAACAGACAGAATTTCGGTTAGACGCACATGGTATCTTATGGTAGGGCATGAGACTTTGTATTCCTGATGATCAAGATCTCCAGGAAGCATTGTTAGTTGAGGCTCATAGCTCCCCATTCTCTATTCATCCTGGTTCAACCAAGATGTACCATGACATCAAGCAATACTTTTGGTGGAGTGGTATGAAACAGGATGTTGCGATTTACGTCTCCAAATGTCTTACCTGCCAGCAGGTTAAGATCGAGCATCAGCGATCTGGCGGTCTTCTTCAACCGTTCGATATCCCAGAGTGGAAGTGGGACAAGATCACCATGGATTTTGTTATCGGTCTTCCGCAGACAAAGAGGAAGCACGATGCGATTTTGGTTATCGTTGATCGACTTACCAAATCAGCTCATTTCTTACCGATCCGCAAGGAAGATTCGGTCAGTAAACTCGCTGATACTTATAGCAGGGAGATCATGAGACTTCACGGTGCTCCATCCAACATCGTCTCAGACAAAGATCCTCGGTTCACTTCACGATTCTAGAGAAGTCTGCAGAAAGCTTGGGGTACAAAACTTAAGCTTAGCACGGCTTTTCATCCTCAAACAGACGGGCAGTCAGAGCGAACGATTCAGACATTGGAAGACATGTTAAGGTCATGTGCGTTGGAATGGACGGGAGATTGGGACGATTACATCTGTTTGGTAGAGTTTGCATACAACAACAGTTGGCACGCAAGTATCAAGTGTGCTCCTTTCGAGATGTCGTATGGCAGAAAGTGTCGCGCCCTAATCTGCTAGGATCAGGTTGGTGAGCGAACACTTGACGGACCAGAAATGATAGAGTTGACTAATGAGAAGGTCGCAGTAGCTAAGCAAAAACTACAAGAAGCACGGTCACATCAGAAGAGTTATGCAGACAAGCATCGTAGGAACTTACATTTTAACGTAGGGACCACGTTTTCCTTAAGGTTTCGCCGGCACGTGGTGTTAGACGTTTTGGAATCAAAGGGAAGCTCAGTCCTCGATTCATCGGACCGTTTGATGTCATTGAACGAGTCGGTGAAGTATATTACCGTTTAGCGTTACCTCCGCAGCTTTCTCAGGTTCACGATGTTTTCCCTGTGTGCTTACTCAGAGGGTACAAGTATCATCCCCTTCACATGGTTCAGTATCCACTGGAACAGATTCGTGAAGATCTCACTTTCATAGAAGAACCTGAACGAGTTCTTGACGGACAAGAACGAGTCATGAGAAGGAAGACGATTCCATTCGTCAAAATCCATTGGAGGGATCATACCGAGCGGGAAGCCACTTGGGAAACAGAGGAGTCTATCCGGGCTTCTTACCCTCATTTCATATTTTGAATTCGGGTATGTTCTTCTTTTCTAGTTTACATTATCCATAATTCGGGGACGAATTATTCTTTTTAGGGGGGAAGAGTTGTAAAACCCGCATGCTTTTACCATGAATAGTACCCTTACGATCCTATGTACATGCTTAGCACTTTCCTTATTTAACACATTTACGTTTCACGAATAAGATTTACAAGTATTACGTACGTGTTACTACACGATAAGTACCTTATACGTATTAATGCACGATATATATTTCAACAATAATTATAATCATGAACATACGAACATGAAATCATGAACGTTTATAATCACGAACTTAATATTATGTATTTATGTATATTTATTAAGAGTACGAAAAAATATATTACGACACGAACGATAACTAAATAAAACCATGTAAACACGAACACGAGAACACATTTAATATTAGACACGAGAAAACTATGGGTTACCCTTGTGGGCCCCTCTTACCCGCGGCTAGAACACAAGAAAAGGGCAAAGCCCATTTGATTTTGATTAAAACAAGAAATAAAGGGAAACATATTTTCATATCACAGGAAAAATTAGAAAACAAGAAAACCCTAATCCCTCTTTCTCTCTTCTTGGCCGCCGGGTACAAACATACACAAAGGGTGTGTTGGTTGATTTTTGGTGATTGATTTCTTGCAAGATTGTTAGTGTTATCGTTCTCCATTGTTTCACGTAATCGGTAAATCCTTAAACCCCTTTTTCCTTATGTTTTTATTTAATTGAACACATGAAATCATAGGTTGTATAAAAACAAGTTAATCATCATGTAATTAAATATTGGGGGTAAATTAATCATGGTTTTAGGGTTGTTTGTTCGGCCGACGCAATGGAACCGAGACCCATGGTCTCGGCTTGCTTGGTTTCACAACAACCGAGACCTCAAGGTCTCGGTGTGGTGTTGTGTGTCTCGGCCGCAAGAGCAAAGGGAACCTTGACCTCGGTCGGGGGTGTGTTTGGTTTCGGTTGGGTCTCGGCAGAAACAAGGACCACCACCAGAATAAGCCGGTGGCTATATATGGAAAGCAAGGGGAACCCAAGCCACGGCAGCAGGGGGAACCACCGGCTAGCCGGTGGGAACTTTTGCTAGCCGGCGGCTAGCAAAGACCAAGGGGAACCACCGGTGGAAACCGGTGGCTGTTTTACACAAACAGTGGCAACCGCCTAAGCCGGTTAGCCACTGTTAAGGGTGCGTTTGTTGACCGGTTCACGGGGTTCACGGATACGGTTCACGACACGTTTAATAAATAAGACACGGGTTTCGGTCACGACATTATTTTACAAGGTTAATTATTTTACAAGTTTATTATTACAAGATTAAATTAAATTAATTAAAACATGTACATAATTAATTTAATTTAGACATGACTTAGGTTATTAATATTATTAATAATACATGGATTTTAACCTAAGTAATTATCATTTTATCTTGACTATAAAAGTAATTAATTATTAAAATCATGCCTTATAATTAATTAATTTACATGACTTATGTGATATTAATAATAAATATTAATTCACGTTTTAACCTAAGTATTATTACCTCTTATTTAATTAAATCATGTTATATTTTTAATTAAATATTTTAACCTATAGTTTATTTAATTTACATGAAATAATTAATAAACTATACTATTTAATCACATGACTTAGAATATTAATCAGTAAACACTTAAGCTTATATTATTAGCTTAATAATCCAGCTTGTTTCTATTTATGGAAACTTTCTATTTTTGGAAACTTTCTATTTTTGGAAACTTTCATTTTTGGAAACTTTCTATTTTAGGAAACCTGTTATTTTTAGAAAGTTACTTATTATTACACAACAAGTATAATAATACAAGAAATACAACTAATACTTAATCAAAATAGACATAATACATGATAAACGCAGTATAAAGCAAGAACCAGTAAAACATGACATGAACATATAAAACAAGTTGAGACATGACATAAAACCAGTTACGTACTCAGTAATCAGAATACTTATACATGTATATTATTTATGTAGCATTAGTGATATCTAAGTAGGACTCTCTTCCGTTCGTCTTCTTCGTTCACTGGACACAATGTACGGATTCTCCGTCCTTTCAGTATGGACATTCTTCCTTATTAGGATTTCCCGTATGCAGCCAACTGTTTTCCCCATTATTGTGGAAACCTTGTTTTCCTCGATCTTTTAGCTACTAGGAATGATCATTGTTCATATGATTAACATAATCAAAGCGGAATTAGAACAATAACCATTAACAAGGTGTTTGGGCACAAAAACACATGAATTAAACAATTGGATTGCTAATTATATTAATAATCAACAATCACTAGGTGTGTATACATTGAATCCCACACTTAGTCGACACACGCTTTAGGTTTACATTGTGAATGAAAGATATGAAAAACCTAATAACCCTTGGTTCCTTTTATAGTGTAAGGATTAGGGTTTTACAAGAGATAACTATGAATAACATGTATATCTTCTATTTAAATAACTATATACTAAATATATGAATCTTAATATATTCAATATATACTCTAAATAGAAGATTCTATCAGCCCCGTAGAAATTCCAACAGCGTTTGACTTTTGTTGACTTCTATCAACGCCTAATTTACTCTTGACAACGCCTGATTTACACTTGTCAACGCCTAGACAAATGCCTTCATGTTTTCTTCATTTTTGAGTTTCTGCCACATCAACTTTTTGACCCAACAATCTTCCCCTAGTTGATGTAGGCAAAACTCTTTGTGTATCTCTTGTAAGTTGTACATCATCTTCAAATTGCTTCCCCTCAATTGTAGCATGTATGTCTTCCCCTTTTTGTCACATCAACAGGGAAGTAAACAATGTACGCAATCTTGAAGATTCTCCAAATGTAGGCTCTATGTAATGATTTTGAAGAAAAACAAATATAATATTCTTGATGTAGAAGTAGAATAACCCAACCTTGTGTTCCAAGTTTGGAATTGACGGCTGTCTGCATTAGCTTGCAAAAGCAAAATGCAGACCTTGTACATATTGTCTCTACACAAGGCCTTGAACTCAAGCAATTGAGGGAGAGGATTGTTATCTTAGAAGGTGTTAACACTAGGCGTGGAGTGGAGGATTCTTCCAAAGGGCAGGATGAGCAGATACATGTGAGTGACAAAGGCTCACATGAAGGAGAATCTTTGGGTATAGCTGAAGCTCTAACAGATTTGAAGAGGCAACCAGGTTTTGATGTGTCATTGGTTACCCCTAAAAATTTGAATTTATCTTTTACTGAGATGATGGAGCAAGTCACAAGAAGCGCTGACAAGAGTAGATTGGGCATTGACAAGCAGATTTTTGACGCTGACAAGCCAAGCGCTGATAGGAGTAAGTTAGGCGTTGACACACAGGTTTTGGACGTTGATAGACCTGCAGGTATGGTTGACGTATTCCAGTCATCAACTATCATCAAAGATGTGTCTACAAAGGTACCATCATCAACTTTACCCACCATTGATATATCAGATAAAGGTAAAGGTATTATGGTAGAAACAATAGTTCCCAAGGATGCAACTCAAGTAAAGTTTGATTCCATGTTGGCTGCACAACTTGAGAAAGAAGATAGGATGAAGGAAACTACTATTGAGAGTAAGAAAAGCAGTGATGATGAGAGTACAGATTCAAGTGTTATGATTATTGAAGAACCAGAAAGACTTGAATATGGTGATGTGTTGGCAAAGGAAAAACTTACAGAATTGAAGAACCAGGTAGATTATGATATGCCTGAAGTTACCCAGATGCACTTTGCATGGGAGAATAAGATCATGGAGAATCCAGATATGACTTTATCAGATCAGATTTGGGTATTGGAGATTTTACTTAGGATTCAAAGGGATTGTCAGGTAATCCAAAAGTATAAGGCCAACAAAGTTTTCTCACAATCTAAGAGGGATAGAAAGGAGCTTAATTATATGTTGCTTAGATTTCATCAAGGAGGTTGGACTTTTCAGAAGTTGCAGGCATTGTCCTTTGATGAATTAGAATATAAGGCTTATCCTATTTGGGAAAGAGTGCAAGAGCATAACACTATCAGATTTATTTCAGATGAAAGAAAGGAAGAGCTTGCAGAAGTGATGCAAATTCAACAGGCTTTAATTGCACCAAGACCTTTGAAGAAGGGAGTTCCACTTGAGTTCCCAGAAAATATGGATAAAGTGAATCCTAGTGAAGCTGTTATTAGAAGAAGCATTAAGCTTTCATCCTTAGAAGTTTCACATATGGTGGAAGTGATACCTCATGATTCCAGAAACCCTATAGTTAGCTATGAAGAAGATGCAAGTGGGTTTTGGATGATTGGAAGATATGGGAAAGAGGTACATACTTTTACTACTCTTATGTATTTGTTTGCAAGCCTGGATAGGGAAGACTTGGCAGACCTTTGGAGGTTGATGCAGGCCAAGTATGAGACTGAAGCACCTACTTCAGTCAATGGAATAAAGATCTGGTCAACATTCAAGAAAATGTGTGCACCAGATGAAGAAGATCCTGTTTGGAATGATCTTGATGATGATATCAGTGGACTTCAATGGCGTCTATATTCAACAGCTGGAGTGTATCATTTAAGTTCTACAAAGTTTTCTGAGTATCTTCTTGTGGATGCTGAGTATCCTATGTCCAAAGAAGTTTTGGAGAAAATGATGATAACACAGCTGGAAATAGACTACTCAAGTGACGTGGCCAAAGATTTGATCAGATATATTTATTTTCAATATCATAAGATTTGTAAGAATCCTCCTAGTTCTTAGTTTTTATTCAGAAACTTGAATACTAGAGTAGATATCAAGTTTAGGGGAGGATTGTTGGGAATAAAATGTAGTCAAGACACTTGAACGCTGACAAGAGCAATTTAGACGTTGATAGGAAGAAATCAAGCGTTGACAAGACAAGCGTTGACAGGAAGAAATCAAACGTTGACAGGAAGAAGTCAAGCACTGATGAGTCTACACGTTTTGTATCTCTAATAAAGATATGTTCGACGTTGTATTTTCTATATTTATCTTTACCTAAAATAGCTGATACGTAGACTCTTGTACAAGGCTCCTTAATCTATAAAAGGAGGCCTTTAGGTTTTAGTTTAATATATGTTTTACACTTTCATTGTACGCAAGTTCGATTAATCAATCAAAGTGAAAGTTAGGTTTAACTTGTTTGTGTGTTCTTGTTTAAATATTAATTCTGCATAGTACTTGAATTGTTTCATATATAACAAAGTTTCTCTACGTGCTTAACTTGATTTAATCTCGTTTACACAAGTTAAATCGATCTAAGTTTGGGATCAACAAGTGGTATCAGAGCTTGCAATATATTAACAGACAGCTTTGTCTGAGATCCTTTGTCATCCAATATATTACCTGTATGTACTGTCAGATATCAGACAATACTTGTCAGCGCTTAAAAAACCATATATCGGACAACACACTGTCAGCGTCTAATTTACTATGTGTCAGCATCTTCTCTGTCAGCGTGTGTTTTATTCTTGTCAGCGGCTCGACTCAACCGCTATCACCATCTGTGGCTTCAACTTTAATATCCTTCGACCACACTTGAGCATAACTGCATCCCATACTTTTATATAATCTCACGATCAGCTTTTTCTTTGCATAAAAACACATGCATGCATTATCTCTACTTTAATAACTTGTAACATTGATCCTACGTGAACTCTTAAGCTGCTACTTTCAACAATGTATAGGGTTCCAATCTGCCCTCCTCTAGAATAGGAATTTGACCTCCCAAAGTAGAGTCATGGGGCATGGATGAGGTCTTAATGATGTTAGGACTGGATTGGCCTGCATCTAAGCTAGTACCTATAGTCCTAGCCCTACCCATGTCACCAACCACACTTGTGGTGGTGGTTCTCTCTGCAACATGGCTTGGACCACCATAGGAGAACACTCCAATAGTCCTTTGGCATTTTTCCATCCTAAAGTCTGGGGGTGAAGAAGATGATGTGGATTGGGTTTCAGTCTGAAGGTTAAGGGGTGTTTGGGTTTGTTGTAAAAAGGTGTCAACGTTTGGATTTAAAGTGTCAACGCCAACATTTAACGTGTCAGCGTTGAAGGGATCTTGGTCAAGTTCCATATGTTAGGGTGATGGTGATGGTTCAGGTAATGGGTCTAGTTGTGGTTGTGGGTCAGGTTGAGGTTGTGCTGCTGCAATAACAGCAAGCATGGCTTGGGTAAGGGGTAAGTCTCTGTTTAGGGGTGTATTCATCTTTCTAAAAATTGCTTTCTTTTGCACAGGGATCGTATAAAAATCATCATGATCCCTAGTGAAATACCTTTGTTCATCAAAAACCATTTGCAAAAATCTTGGATAAGCAAGAGTCATCTTGTTACCCTTGTTTTTACACATGCCATCAAAAATCATTTTAGAGAAATTATAATGTTGCCCAGTAACAATACACACAATTGCACTACCAATTGACCTGTTAATTTCATTGTGTGCATTACATTTGGGACTCAAACATTGAAGTATGACATTTATTAAGTACTTCCAAGCTGGGGGAAATTCCTGTTTAGAACATTTATTTAAAACGCCCTCTTCAAGGAAAGGATAACCTAAAGCTTGAAGTCCTTGTTCTAGCTCACCAATGGGAAGGGTGGTTATACCATCTGCATCATTAAGATGGAAAGCCTGGCGAACCAAGGCTTCAGTAACCACCCATGAACGCCCATGGACTGTAGCAGTCAATGTAGTCACATTATTAATCGTTGAGGAAGTGACAGTATTCTAAAACTGCTTAATATGAGTGACACTGATAAGAGGAGCATGATAAAGTGCATACCTTAAAGGGGATGCATTTAAATACTCCACCATCTGAGTATATTTAGGAAAAAAGTGTTGTCAGCCTCTAAATAGGCAACCATGTTATGCTGACTTCTGAACCCTAATACCAAATCACTCGGTTTAAACTTAGGCGCCATTGATGTAGAAAGCTGTGAAATATGTTATAAAAGATGAATATGTGTGAAAATTTAGTTAGACAAGAATAAGCAGTTACCCTATTTCAAAATAATGAGCCAAATATATAGGAGAGGTAGGCACATGTGATTGGTCAAAAATTAGGCAGTTATTTTCAAAATATAATGATGAAAATCTTGAAAAGAAAATAACTTATCTTGTGCATTAATAAAAAGTTACCAACTCCTAGAATTACGGGCCAAATTTTCATCAAAAATAACAACTGGGTAGAATCCAATGAGTGTCAACGGTCAAAAATAACCTATCAACGCCCAACGGCTGTATTCTTGTCAACGTTGGAAAAAGCCATGTCAACGTTAAAATTGGTCCTAACAACGTTTGGAAATAAATTTGTCAGCGTCCAAAAATAAAAATAATAAAAATGAAAAAGGACCTTAACAAAGTGGTTTATCGTAGTGAAGATAACCTATAAACTAAAAATTACCATAGGGTGGCAAGCACTGTCCAATCATGCACACTTGCTTAAACAAGATAGACATGATTGTCCTCAAGTGTCCCTTGCTAACCAAAGTTCTTAACAGTGAAGTTATCTTATAAAACCCTTTGTAACTTCCCAGGTAAGCCCAATAAAAATCATACCCAAGTCTCCCACCAGACCACATCCAATTCTAGGCCAAAAGGTCTTGGCAGCGTGCATGGTATATCAACTTTGCATGCTACAGTGCCTCATGATTTAGAAAACTAATCGTACTCACCAGTGGACACAGTCTAGAATTGTGATAAGAGTATTGTATGAATACCCAAAAGTCCTAAAGGTTTCCTAAACCTCCCCTTAAACTATGATACAAAAATTGCCAAATAAAATGCATGTAATAAAAATTTATGTCAAGATAGGAATATAAATATTCCAACCATCATCCATAAACAGAAACATGCTCCAATAATGCTCCAAAAATCCATAATCAACTCTGTATCCATTTGTACAATGCTAACAACGCCTGCATAATTAGATCAAAAACCACAAAACTAACATGTTGCTGACAACGTCAATTTAACACTTGTCAACGTCAAAATAACCTTTGTCAGCGTTAGACAAATAAAGTGGAAAATCTAATTTTGTACAAAGACCAATAACAATGCATATCCTGTATATACTGTTACAATAAGTTCCCAAAACACATATTAAGTAAGATTGATCATTCTAATACTTGTTACCAAGTATTGAAATCTTCCAGTATCAAAAGGTTTAGTTAATAAATCGGCCACATTTTCCTTTGTGTCAACCCTATCTGGTTGTATTAAACCTTTTTCAAAACAATCTCTTATAAAATGATGTCTAATCTCTATGTGTTTTGTTTTAGAGTGATGTACAGGATTTTTAATAATACATAAAGTACTGTTATTATCTACAAAAATCTTGGTATGCATGAAATTATACCCATAGTCTAACAGTTGGTTCTGAATCTACGAGACTTATCCACAACAAGCAGCTGCAGCAACATACTCTGCTTCAGTTGTAGAATTGGCCACCACTGTTTGTTTCTTGCATTGCCAAGATATCAATCTACTCCCAAGAAATTGGCATCCACCAGTTGAGGATTTTCTATCAAATTTGTCACCACCATAATCACTGTCTGAATATGCAATAAGATCCAAAGGAGAGTCTTTTGGATACCATAATCCCAAGGTGGGATAGCACCTAAGGTACCTAAAGATCCTCTTGACAGCATGAAGATGGCAATCTTTGGGAGTCACTTGATGGCGTGCACATGCACACACATCAAACATAATGTCAGGTCTTGAAGCTGTGAGATACATTAATGAACCAATCATTGACCTATAATGTCTGACATCCACCTCTTTTCCATCTCCAACCTTTCCCCAAGGGTGTTCCCTATCCATGGGTGTGCTAGCCCGTTTCTCATGTGGAGAAAATCCAAACTTCTTCAAGATCTCTGCTACATATTTGTCTTGAGAGATGAAGATACCATCTTCTTTCTTCTGTACTTGTAACCCTAGAAAGAAGTTCATCTCCCCCATTGCACTCATCTTGAACTTGTCTGTCATGAGTTTGGAAAAGTTTTCACTCATCTTTGGACTAGAAGAGCCAAAGATGATATCATCCACATAGACATGTACAAGTAAGAAATCCTTACCAGTCTGCTTTGTAAATAAGGTCTGGTCTATGGTGTCCTTTTTAAATCCATTTTCCACCAGGTAGGTGGACAATGTGCCATACCATGCTCTTGGGGCTTGATGAAGTCCATACATAGCTTTCTTTACTCTATACACCTTGTCTGGATGTTCTGAATCTTCAAAACCAGGAGGCTGCATTACATAAACCTCCTCTGCAATTGTGCCATAAAGAAAATCACTCTTCACATCTATTTGATAGACAGTAAAGCCAATGCAAGAAGCATAAGATAGAAAAATTCTTATTGCTTCAATCCTTGCAACAGGTGCAAACACTTCCTCATAGTATATCCCTTCTTCTTTTTTTTTTGAGCTACCAAACGTGCCTTGTTTCTGATCACAATTCCTCTCTTGTCCTTTTTGTTTCTAAGAACCCATCTTGTCCCAATAGGTCTAACATGTCTGGGACAATCAACTAACTCCCGAACATCTTGAATGGCAAATTGGTGAAACTCATCTTGCATTGCTTCCACCCAACTTGGTTCCTTGAGAGCATCAAAAATCTTCTTGGGTTCTTGTTGTGACAGAAAACAGGCAAACAAACATGCTTGAACAAGAGGGGTATCAACCTTCTTGTGAATATTGGCAATAAATCCTTCATGGTACTGATGAGACCTTCTAGTTTGAACAGGAGTCATCACATCACCAATAATTAGAGAAGATGGGTGATTATTCATTGTAGATGAAAGCACTCCTCCTTGAATAATGGTGTTGTCTTCAATATCAGTCTCCATGTTGCCAATATCTTCTTCAAATTCTCTTCTATCACCACCTGAATGAGCCTCTTCAGGTATAGTTGAAGGTTTACCTTGCTCAAAAATATTTTAAGAGAATAAATGATCAAAAGAGTTGTCAACGCCTGAATTGGTGTTGTCAACGTTTGATCCATCAATGTCTGAATTTGTCCCGTCAGCGCCAGACTTTCCTCTGTCAGCGTTTGAAGAATCATGCATGTTTTCAACTGGTGATACTTGTGGACCACCTTTTTCCTTTCCAGCAGCAAATGCATATGTCCATATAGGAATGGTAACATATTCAAGTATGGGTGCTGATTTTTCTGCTTGTAATTCAACCTCCTTATAAACCTGTATGTGACACCCTAGAATCGAGGTCATTTACGATACCCTAAATTACGCTAAATTTTGAAATTTTTGATAAATTTTAATTTTTATAATTATAAGTATTTTGGTTAGAGCCGATGTTCGAGGTTATAATTTTTACGTTTGACGTTTTGAGAAGGACGATGACGATTACGATCCCGAGGGATGCCCAATTTTATATAATTTTTGACGATTTATCGATAATGTAATTTCTCGAGAATTTTATTTACGGTTCGTGTTAAGTTGAGTCGTGTGAGTTTTATAGCCTTCCAAGTACATTTAAAGTATCCCAAAAATATTTTGGAGCATTCGGGAAGATTTCCGACTCCCGTAAAATTTTCAAAATTGACAATTGAGTCAAACCCGCAAAGTTTTGAGGTTGTTTTCTATTTAAGGACAAAAGAAACTAGAAATTGCAACAAGGTCCCTCCTAACTAACAAAAGGGGGCAAAGTGGACAAACACACAAACACACACAAACATTTACAAGAAAAATCAAACACTCCCTCCCCTTGTCTCTCTCAAAACTCACGGCACACCTCAAACACACAAAAATCCACCAAAAATCTTTTCTACTTGATTTTTCAAAAATCTAAGGTTAGACCACGCTTAGTTTGGTCATTACCCACCTATTCATGTAATCAAATCCAACATGCATTGATAAAAATTTTTCAAGATTTTTCATATGATCCAAAATTCGTTTTTGTGGCTATTTGAGCTAATGCATGTTTATTTTGAGTGTTATGGAAGTATAAACACCATGAAAACCCACCAAAATTAATTTGGTTGTGGTGATTTGGTCACCCAAACCCCACGGCAAAGGGGTGTTTGGGGGAGCCATGGTGGTTGATGAATATGCATGTTATTATTGTGTTTGGTTTGTTGTTTTAGAAAGATTCATATAGGTGTTACTACTTGCATGTGTATTTTTCTTTGATTTTGATATTGAGATTGGTTGATCAATAGGGGTAGGATGGAAGTTTGATGTTAGGATATGTTTGGGAAGTCTTAGGATGATGTTTAGAGTTGGTTAGAAGTCTTGGAATCGAGTCTAAGCGTGTTTTTGGTATAGTCATTTTTAGGCAGAAACATTTGGTCTATTTTGGAAAAATGATTTTTGTTCCAAGTCTTGAAAACTAAATATAGTGATAGAGGGTTTTTCTAGCTTTAATTTGGTATAAGGTAGAGCCCGTGACTCAAAACGAGCTAAAAGTTATGACATATTAAAGATCGGGTACCGGGAGACGAGGACTTTCACAATCCGGATTTGTGTAAAGTTTTAGTCAAATCCCGAGGGTCACAAGTATAATTTGGTGAATGATCAAGGGTCAAAACTTGGTCCCTAACCTGTACAAATGAGTCTATATGTTGACTTATGAGTCAAGGAAGTCAAAGGTATTTTTCATATAAGTCAAAGTGGTCAAAATTGGTCGAAGCGCAATTTCAGCCCGTAAAATGTAGTCGTGGAAATGAGTTGCGTGACGGGTCGTAAAAGTGAAAACTTTTGTTGGACTTAAAAACATGTTATCTACAGGTCATATAGGATTTTTGGAAATTTTGTCAAATTTTATAAGTGCGGTTTAATAAGGTAAAACAGCCCGTACTTTAGTCAAGTACCGGCGAGAACGTGTAAAAATGGACGACGTAGGTTATAAGAATGAATGGAATAAAATGAATGATACTTGTTGTTTTTGTTTTTGGCGTGAGTTATATTGGTCATAAGTGACTTATATATATGTATTTTATACAGTACCGTAAGTATTTAAATGAGATTACTCATTACGCGTTATTTGTGATAGGTGTTGATTTACCCGGGCATCCGTTTCATCGTCAGTGAACACTCCTCGAACTACCGACTACTTAATATCTAAGGTGTGAATTTATAGCCTCGCTTATATTATTTCAAATTGTTTTACCCGCGAGGGAAATGCATGCTAGTTTTTAAAAGGAACGTATATCATGAATGATTGTTAGACCCGAAAGTTGCCTTAGAAATTGTGTTGAGTACCAAAGTTGCAAAAGTCCCTAAATTCATGAACTATTAACTATTGTCTTGCCCTTGCGAAGGGGGAAATAGCCGCTTATGCAATTTGTAGTACTACGGGGTTGACGACCCAATGCTAGCCGAGAAGCTGTACTTATAGTAAGTTCTGCGGTAGATTATTTTGTATGAGAAATAAGGTATAATTGCAACTGATGCCTTTAGAGGGGCACTGGTTTCATCTGAATCATGCCGGTATATTTACGCGGGTGATTGAGTTAACGGATTAGTGTCATGAGCTTAAACACAATTGTCAGTATCCTGATTATAGTTTGTTTGATCGACAAGACTATAAATGATCACGAATGGTTTTTACTATATATACGTTCAAATGGATTGAAAAACCTATGAATTCCACTCAACGTTTTCGTTGACCAAAATTTTTGGCATGTGTTTCAGGTAACCGCTGAGCAGTAGGATGGAGCATGCATGGGATGGAGGTTGTGTGATCGGCTTGGTGTCCGCTTGTTTTTCCCTCCTTTTCTACTTAAACAATTTTTATGTTTAATGTCATGTGATTGTAAAACTGAAGTTTTTGGGTTGAGATTCATGGGGACCGAAACGCTAAACTCTGTGCACTATTTGGGGTTGGGAAAACTGTGGACATGTATTATCTAACAATTTTAAATGTTGAATTTTTAAGTCGACGTCTTTTTAGCGTCGTTTGATATCTCTTGTGTGCAATGAATACTGTGTAACACCCATTGTTGTAGTTCCGCTGCGCATAACAATTGTGGGGGTGTTACAGATTGGTAATCAGAGCCACGAGTTATAGAGAACTAGGTCGTTTTTGAAAATCCTAAACTATAACTTTTGGTGTCGTAAGAAAAGGGTCCAAGCACACACAACTATCCTGCATGGCTCCGGTAAGATTTATTGTTGTATTTATAGCATTTGACGTATACTTTTGAGTAAAGTATATATATGTGGGTAATTATTATATAAGTATGGAATTACTATATGTAGACGTTAAATTTTACGTGAAATATCCGACATCGTAATTTTCATATTTATCATGCATGAGCATCATATTATTACATTCCGGGCATATGTACCACCTTTGCATTGCATTTGCATGCATATATTTATAATTATTGTATAATTACTTATGTACCCTCCGAAATTCGCTGTTATTGCAGGAATGGCCGAGGTACCGCCCAACGATAACGGGAACGATTACGTCATAGGTCACGAAGGGGGACCGTTACCTCCGAACCCGCCGGACAATAATAATGGATGGATCGCTCCAGAAGACGAAATAGGGCCGGAAAACGACAATGACGAAAGCGAGGTGGATAATTTCAGTATGAGTAGTGACGACAATGAGGATTCCGAAGAAGAGCCCGAGGAGCTATTGGATGATGGCATTCCCGAGGATGCCGTAGGCCAGACCGAACCCGACTTGTTTCAAACCCCGAGTTCGCCGAAGGGTTATGAGATACCACCGACCGGTCGTTATGAGCAGCAACCTTTTGATCGCCCGATGGACAATAGTAATGGGAGCAGTGGAGAGTCATCCAAGTCGCCATCGATTCACGAGAACATTACGAGGGTCTATTTTCCGAGACCGAGTCACTACTGGGATCCCGCAGGTCGTTTGGGGAGGATGGAAAGGTTAATGTATGAGCGGTTTGTAGTTGAGACTAGGGTGATTAAGAAGTTTGATAAGACTGAAAGGGAGCATCAAAGATTGTTGGAAAGGACTTCAAGGATTGCGTATGATGGGATGATGAACACAAGTGCCATCAACAGTTTGAAATCAATGGTTGCAAATTTGAGTGCTAGTCTTGATCGTGTGAGGGAAGATCAGATGAGGTTGTCGAGGATGCAGAGTTGGGAGCATCGTGTGAGGGATTTATTACCCCCGGATTGGAGATTCGTGGACGATGTGGAGATGGAGGCGAATGACTTCATGGTTCAGCCGCCTACTGGAGGTGCTTGTATTTCGGTGGGAAGTCAAGGAGCGATTGAGCATGGATCCACATCAGGGACGAGAAAGGAAACAGAATGTGGGCCTGATGAGAAAGGAAAGGGAAAAGTGGATGATGTGGACGAGGACGTGAGTGATGAGGAAACCGAGGATGACGACGAGCCGCCATCCAAGAGGCCGTGTGGATCACCACATGCCTAGTTACTTGTTTTGTATTTTTCCTTGATCATTGTAATAGAACTATTTTAGACCTTTGTATGATGGTATTATGACGAGAAACTCAAGTACTTGATGTTTTGTGGTGAATGATTGTAGTGGCATTACTTGTCACGATTTTGGTTAACTATCAATACAATCTATGTTACCTTTCATGATCTGTGATATGTCTTAAATTTGATCTTTTGTGGTGTGAAATGATGAATATTAGTAACTCCGTAGTGATGTGTCGTTGTATGTATTTTATGTCTGGGAAACTTGATATGAATACTTACATTGTTTTTCTATTTTTCTTGTCTTGCAGAAAGAGATATTCGATAAAACAATGCCTCCAAAGTTGACTGCCGAACGTGTTAACAACATGATTCAGGAAGCGATAGCTAATGCGTTGGAAGCAGACCGAGCTGGGAGAAATCAGGATCCAGGAAGGAACGCGGGGAGACAACCAGCCCCGAGAGTGTGTACCTATTCAAGCTTTATGAAGTGCGGTCCTACGCAGTTCCGTGGATCGGGTGGAGCCCTAGAACTTAGGCGATGGTTGGAAAAAGTTGAGAGTACGTTTGAAATCAGTGGTTGTGCAGAGGCGGATAAAGTAAAGTTTGCAGCAGCTACATTTCTGGATGATGCGTTAAGCTGGTGGAACACCCAGGTAGCTACGGTGGGATTGGCTGTGGCAAATGCGAGAACGTGGAATGCGACCAAAGCTTTGTTGACAAAGAAGTTCTGCCCAGAGGAGGAATTGGGGCAATTGGAGGACGAACTGAGACACTTGACCTTAAGGAACAACGATATAGCTGCTTACACCAGGAGATTCAATGAGTTAAGTCTTTTGTGTCCGGACATATTTGCCAATGATGCCAAGAAAATGAAGCAGTATATTAAGGGTTTATCTAGCAACATCAAAGGTGAAACAACTTCGTCGAAACCTGGAACGTTTGACGAAGCGGTTCAAATGGCACACGCTTTGATGGACGTTAAGCTTCAGGATAAGCAGAATTACATTGCTGAGGGTAACAAAAGAAAATGGGAGGCAGCACAAGGTAATCAATCCCAAGGCCAGAACCGAGGAGGAAACCGAAACAACCAAGGGCCGAACCGTAATCAGCAGTTTAATCAGAGAAGGAACGAAGGAATGAGGGCCGTGACAAACCCTAGAGGTGTGAAGGTGAACCCCCATTGTGGAAAGTGCAACTTGTATCATGTTGGAAACTGCCCGCAGGCATGCGGCAAGTGTGGAAAGGCAGGTCATAGGACTGCTAGTTGTCGAATGGGAGGAGTAGCCACTGGGGCTAATGCTATCAGGATGAGAGGATGTTATAGCTGTGGAGAAAGGGGGCATGTGCAAGCAAATTGCCCGAAGGCAGGGAACAGACGGGGAGGAAATAATGCGGCAGCTGTGTATCAAGTGGGAACTGCTGATAAACCACAAGGTCCCAATGTGGTTACCGGTACGTTTTTGCTAGACGCTTGTTATGCTAGTATTTTATTTGATTCTGGCTCCGACAAGAGTTTTGTAGACGTTAGATTTAGTCGTCATATCGATAGAGAACCGGTGTTGTTAACGACTAGTTATAATGTTGAATTAGCCGATGGAAAAATTGTTAGTACGAATTCTATACTGAAAGGGTGTACCTTGAAGTTAGGAAACTACGCTTTTAAAATCGACTTGATGCCTATAGAGCTAGGATCGTTTGACGTAATTGTGGGAATGGACTGGCTAACGGCGCATAGTGCTACAATCGTCTGTGGTGAGAGATTGGTGCAGATTCCGCTGAGGAATAGGGTTTTGACGGTTAAGGGAGACGAATGCACTTCTCGTTTGAAGGTGATTTCGTGTTTGAAGATGATGAAGTACGTAGAGAGCGGATGTGATGTGTTTTTGGCACAAGTTTCGAGCGATGGTGATGTAGAGGCGAGGATTGAAGAGGTGCCAATTATTTGCGAGTATCCGGACGTTTTTCCAGACGAGTTGCCAGGTTTACCGCCTAATCGTGAGGTCGAGTTTCGAATTGATTTAGTGCCAGGAGCTGCACCGGTTGCACGTGCACCTTATCGTTTAGCACCATCTGAGTTAAAGGAGTTAGCGGATCAATTGAAGGAGTTGATGGACAAAGGATTTATTAGGCCGAGCTCATCACCTTGGGGAGCGCCAGTGTTGTTCGTAAAGAAGAAGGATGGTTCGTTTA
Organism: Glebionis coronaria; assembly: GCA_025667525.1. Lineage (NCBI taxonomy): Eukaryota > Viridiplantae > Streptophyta > Magnoliopsida > Asterales > Asteraceae > Glebionis > Glebionis coronaria. Next base: position 165,270,949 of record CM046882.1, on the reverse strand, counting down.
GAATGTGTATTGACTATAGAGAACTCAATAAGCTGACGGTTAAGAATCGGTACCCATTACCGAGGATTGATGATTTGTTCGATCAATTGCAAGGGTCCAGTGTATACTCAAAGATCGATTTAAGATCAGGGTATCATCAACTGCGTGTAAGAGAGGAGGATATTCCTGTAACTGCCTTTCGTACGCGGTATGGACACTTTGAATTTCGAGTGATGCCGTTTGGGTTGACTAACGCGCCTGCTGTATTCATGGATCTTATGAATCGCGTGTGCAAGCCGTATCTAGATAAGTTTGTTATTGTTTTCATCGACGACATACTTATTTACTCTAAGAGTAAGGAGGAGCACGAGAAGCACCTGAGGAAGATTTTGGAGTTGTTAAGGAAGGAGAAACTGTATGCAAAATTCTCTAAGTGTGAGTTTTGGTTGGAATCAGTGCAGTTTCTAGGTCATGTGATTGATAAGGAAGGAGTTCGTGTAGATCCTGCTAAGATCGTGGCAATCAGGGAATGGTCAGCACCGACGACGCCGACTGAAGTTCGACAATTTTTGGGTTTAGCTGGGTACTATAGAAGGTTTATTGAAGGATTTTCGTTGTTTGCGAAACCATTGATGCGGCTTACCGAGAAGAATAGGGTGTATGAATGGGGAAATGAGGAAGAGCTTGCTTTCGAAACGCTCAAGGATAAGTTATGTTCCGCGCCGATTTTATCATTGCCTGAGGGAACCGAAGATTTCGTGGTGTATTGTGATGCGTCTCGTAAAGGTTATGGAGCAGTATTAATGCAACGTGAGAAGGTGATAGCTTACGCGTCGAGGCAATTAAGGAAGAACGAGGAGAACTACACGACGCACGATTTGGAATTAGGAGCGGTAGTGTTTGCGTTGAAGCTGTGGAGACACTATCTGTATGGGACAAAGTGTGTTGTATTCACTGATCACAAGAGTTTGCAGCACATTTTAGATCAAAAGGAGTTGAATATGCGACAAAGACGATGGGTTGAACTATTGAGTGATTACGATTGTGAAATTCGCTATCACCCTGGGAAGGCGAATGTTGTAGCAGATGCTTTGAGTAGGAAGGAACGGGAGAAACCTTTGAGGGTTAGAGCTTTAGTGATGAGTGAGAGCGTTGACTTAACCGAAACCATACTGAAGGCTCAGGAGAGAGGATTGATGAAAGGGAATGTTGAAGCCGAGAATTTGGGGCGAATGTTGAAACCTATTTTCGTGATTAGGTCAGACGGACTAAGATATTTTGAGAATCGGATTTGGTTACCATTGTGTCCATCTGAGGAAGGAAAACCTGGAGTTAGAGAATTGGTTATGAATGAGTCGCATAAGTCGAAGTATTCGATACATCCTGGATCGGATAAGATGTACCACGACCTGAAGAAAGTCTATTGGTGGCCGAATATGAAGGCAGATATTGCTCGTTACGTCAGTAAGTGTTTGACTTGCGCGAAGGTTCAGGCAGAACATAAGAAACCATCTGGATTGTTGGTACAACCGGAAATCCCAGAATGGAAATGGGAGAAAATCGCAATGGATTTTGTGACGGGTTTACCTAGGACTCCTAGTGGATGCGATATGATATGGGTAATTGTGGACAGATTGACGAAATCTGCTCATTTCTTACCTATGAAGAAGACGGACAGCATGGAAAGACTCGCCAGCGTGTACGTGAAAGAGATCGTCTGTAGACATGGAGTGCCGTTATCGATCATTTCGGATCGCGACAGTAGATTTACGTCGGAATTTTGGAGATCGCTTCAACGTGCGATGGGCACTGAACTGAGTTTAAGCACGGCTTATCACCCGGAAACTGACGGCCAGAGTGAACGAACGATTCAAACGATGGAGGACATGCTCCGAGCGTGTGTGATTGATTTTGGAGGAAGTTGGGAACGCCACTTGCCTCTGGTGGAATTTTCGTACAATAATAGTTATCACGCGAGTATCAAAGCGGCACCGTTCGAAGCATTGTATGGAAGGAAGTGTAGATCGCCCGTGTGTTGGAGTGAAGTAGGGGAAAGTCAATTGACTGGACCCGAAATGGTATTAGAAACAACAGAGAAGATCGTGCAGATCAAGAACCGACTACTTGCTGCGAGAAGCCGACAGAAAAGTTATGCTGATAACCGAAGGAAACCGTTGGAGTTTGAAGTTGGAGATATGGTTATGCTCAAGGTATCGCCATGGAAGGGTGTAATTCGTTTTGGGAAGAAAGGAAAGTTGAGTCCGAGGTATATTGGACCGTTTAAGATCGTTGAACGAATTGGACCAGTAGCGTACAAGTTAGAATTGCCGACCGAACTTAGTGCTATTCATGACACGTTTCACGTATCGAACCTGAAGAAGAGTTTGGCGGACAAGGAATTGGTGATTCCTTTGGACGAGATTCGACTAGACGACAAAATGCACTTTGTGGAAGAACCTGTGGAAATCATGGACCGGGAGGTCAAGCGGTTGAAGCATAGTAGGATTCCCATTGTGAAGGTCCGATGGAATTCTAAGCGTGGACCGGAATACACCTGGGAACGTGAGGACTTTTTCAAGGAAAGGTATCCTCATTTGTTCCAGTAAGACGAAATGTGAGCCCAAGAAGAGGCGAGCGCCGGGACGTCGCTCTCTTTAAGGAGGGGTGGATGTGACACCCTAGAATCGAGGTCATTTACGATACCCTAAATTACGCTAAATTTTGAAATTTTTGATAAATTTTAATTTTTATAATTATAAGTATTTTGGTTAGAGCCGATGTTCGAGGTTATAATTTTTACGTTTGACGTTTTGAGAAGGACGATGACGATTACGATCCCGAGGGATGCCCAATTTTATATAATTTTTGACGATTTATCGATAATGTAATTTCTCGAGAATTTTATTTACGGTTCGTGTTAAGTTGAGTCGTGTGAGTTTTATAGCCTTCCAAGTACATTTAAAGTATCCCAAAAATATTTTGGAGCATTCGGGAAGATTTCCGACTCCCGTAAAATTTTCAAAATTGACAATTGAGTCAAACCCGCAAAGTTTTGAGGTTGTTTTCTATTTAAGGACAAAAGAAACTAGAAATTGCAACAAGGTCCCTCCTAACTAACAAAAGGGGGCAAAGTGGACAAACACACAAACACACACAAACATTTACAAGAAAAATCAAACACTCCCTCCCCTTGTCTCTCTCAAAACTCACGGCACACCTCAAACACACAAAAATCCACCAAAAATCTTTTCTACTTGATTTTTCAAAAATCTAAGGTTAGACCACGCTTAGTTTGGTCATTACCCACCTATTCATGTAATCAAATCCAACATGCATTGATAAAAAGTTTTCAAGATTTTTCATATGATCCAAAATTCGTTTTTGTGGCTATTTGAGCTAATGCATGTTTATTTTGAGTGTTATGGAAGTATAAACACCATGAAAACCCACCAAAATTAATTTGGTTGTGGTGATTTGGTCACCCAAACCCCACGGCAAAGGGGTGTTTGGGGGAGCCATGGTGGTTGATGAATATGCATGTTATTATTGTGTTTGGTTTGTTGTTTTAGAAAGATTCATATAGGTGTTACTACTTGCATGTGTATTTTTCTTTGATTTTGATATTGAGATTGGTTGATCAATAGGGGTAGGATGGAAGTTTGATGTTAGGATATGTTTGGGAAGTCTTAGGATGATGTTTAGAGTTGGTTAGAAGTCTTGGAATCGAGTCTAAGCGTGTTTTTGGTATAGTCATTTTTAGGCAGAAACATTTGGTCTATTTTGGAAAAATGATTTTTGTTCCAAGTCTTGAAAACTAAATATAGTGATAGAGGGTTTTTCTAGCTTTAATTTGGTATAAGGTAGAGCCCGTGACTCAAAACGAGCTAAAAGTTATGACATATTAAAGATCGGGTACCGGGAGACGAGGACTTTCACAATCCGGATTTGTGTAAAGTTTTAGTCAAATCCCGAGGGTCACAAGTATAATTTGGTGAATGATCAAGGGTCAAAACTTGGTCCCTAACCTGTACAAATGAGTCTATATGTTGACTTATGAGTCAAGGAAGTCAAAGGTATTTTTCATATAAGTCAAAGTGGTCAAAATTGGTCGAAGCGCAATTTCAGCCCGTAAAATGTAGTCGTGGAAATGAGTTGCGTGACGGGTCGTAAAAGTGAAAACTTTTGTTGGACTTAAAAACATGTTATCTACAGGTCATATAGGATTTTTGGAAATTTTGTCAAATTTTATAAGTGCGGTTTAATAAGGTAAAACAGCCCGTACTTTAGTCAAGTACCGGCGAGAACGTGTAAAAATGGACGACGTAGGTTATAAGAATGAATGGAATAAAATGAATGATACTTGTTGTTTTTGTTTTTGGCGTGAGTTATATTGGTCATAAGTGACTTATATATATGTATTTTATACAGTACCGTAAGTATTTAAATGAGATTACTCATTACGCGTTATTTGTGATAGGTGTTGATTTACCCGGGCATCCGTTTCATCGTCAGTGAACACTCCTCGAACTACCGACTACTTAATATCTAAGGTGTGAATTTATAGCCTCGCTTATATTATTTCAAATTGTTTTACCCGCGAGGGAAATGCATGCTAGTTTTTAAAAGGAACGTATATCATGAATGATTGTTAGACCCGAAAGTTGCCTTAGAAATTGTGTTGAGTACCAAAGTTGCAAAAGTCCCTAAATTCATGAACTATTAACTATTGTCTTGCCCTTGCGAAGGGGGAAATAGCCGCTTATGCAATTTGTAGTACTACGGGGTTGACGACCCAATGCTAGCCGAGAAGCTGTACTTATAGTAAGTTCTGCGGTAGATTATTTTGTATGAGAAATAAGGTATAATTGCAACTGATGCCTTTAGAGGGGCACTGGTTTCATCTGAATCATGCCGGTATATTTACGCGGGTGATTGAGTTAACGGATTAGTGTCATGAGCTTAAACACAATTGTCAGTATCCTGATTATAGTTTGTTTGATCGACAAGACTATAAATGATCACGAATGGTTTTTACTATATATACGTTCAAATGGATTGAAAAACCTATGAATTCCACTCAACGTTTTCGTTGACCAAAATTTTTGGCATGTGTTTCAGGTAACCGCTGAGCAGTAGGATGGAGCATGCATGGGATGGAGGTTGTGTGATCGGCTTGGTGTCCGCTTGTTTTTCCCTCCTTTTCTACTTAAACAATTTTTATGTTTAATGTCATGTGATTGTAAAACTGAAGTTTTTGGGTTGAGATTCATGGGGACCGAAACGCTAAACTCTGTGCACTATTTGGGGTTGGGAAAACTGTGGACATGTATTATCTAACAATTTTAAATGTTGAATTTTTAAGTCGACGTCTTTTTAGCGTCGTTTGATATCTCTTGTGTGCAATGAATACTGTGTAACACCCATTGTTGTAGTTCCGCTGCGCATAACAATTGTGGGGGTGTTACACTGTATACCTAAAATTTCAACAACTGGTTCTTCCACAACATTTGAAGTTACCTTCACAATGTCTGGATTGGTAACAGGCATATAATTTGAGGCTCTAGATAGAGGTTCCAAGTCAAATAACCAATTTGGTCCACTCTCATGATCACTAGGTTTACTTTCTAAAAACCTAACATGTACTTTTTCAAGTATACGTTTTTCTTTCTTCATGTAAACTCTATATCCTCTACTCTGCACAGAATAACCCATAAAGTAGCCTTCATCACCTGTAGCACTAAACTTACCTAAGGCATCACTAGTGTCCAAAACAACTACATGACATCCAAAAGGTCTAAGAAAACCAATATTAGGTTTCCTGCCCCAAAATAGCTCATAAGGTGTCTTGTTATGGATCTTGTTGATTAATGCCCTATTCTGAACATAGCAAGCTGTATTCACAGCCTCAGCCCAAAAAGCAATGGGAAAGTGAGCATCAGCCAACATAGCCTAGCTGCTTCTATGAGTGTTCTATTCTTTCTCTCAGCTACCCCATTTTGTTGTGGGGTTCTAGCTATACTAAACTGTCTAGTAATCCCTTTCTTGGCACAAAAGTTATCTAACAGGTTATTCCTAAACTCACCACCATTATCACTTCTAAGCATTTTAACCTCATTTCCAGTCTTTTTCTCTAACTGGGTAATAAAGTTAATCAAAATATCAGTAGTTTCACTTTTTAAAGCTAAAAAGAAAGTCCATGTAAATCTAGAAAAATCATCAGTGATGACAAAACAGTAGGATTTACCATTTATGCTTTCTATATTAGTTGGACCAAACAAGTCCATATGCAGCAAGTGAAGTGGTTTAGAACTAGAATGCACAGGTTTAGACTTAAAGGAGACTTTGTGTTGTTTGCCTTTAAGTCATGCAACACAAGAATGGTCATTGTGGAAAGCCTTTTCAGGCAATCCATCAACTAAACCATGTCTCACAAGTCTATTGATGTTCTTAAATTAATGTGCCCTAACCTTCTATGCCAAAGATTACTCTCATCAACTGAAGCCTTAACATATAGACATGACAGATTATTATTCATCCTAATTCCATTAAGATTCACATTATATATGTCCTTATGCCTAGGTGTTCTATATTCAATGAATTACTCATCAGGCATTTTAAAATCTTTGCTTAACACCAAGCATTCAGTATCAGTAAAAAGAACTTTATTTTTGTTATCACAAACTTGTGATACACTAAACATATTATAATCAAGTTCTTTTACCAGAAATACGTTCTAAAAACGCAAATTGTTGGTGATAAGAGTGCCTTTGCTAGTGATAGTCCCATATCCGCCTCCAAAGTACACTTTGTCACCATCTCTAATGGGAGTGAAGTTTGTTAAGTAGTCTTCCTTCCCTGTCAAGTGCCTAGAGGATCCACTATCCCAATAGCCATAATCATTAACCTGCTTTTGAATGCCCTGCACATAAAGAAAACAAATTAGTTTTCTTTGGGAACCCAAGCCTGAGTAGACTTGGATTCATTTGGTTGTTCAATAAGAATAGACTTAGTCCTCATGACAACCCCTTGTTCATCCCTTTTTGGATTAAACACCCAGTTAACCCCAACTGGTTTTGTTATGACCTTTGACATATAATGAAATCTTTTACAGGTCATAGAAATCCCATCTGAATTAAGGTTTTGGTCTTGTTTGGGTCTCCATGTCAAGCTAGAAGAAGCTTTAGATCCCTTTCCCTTTGGTTGCAAATATTTGACATTCCTTGGTCCAGCAACGTTCCTGTCAGCGTTTAATTTGTTCTTGTCAACGTTGAAATTACCTTTATCAGCGTTGAACCTAGGGTTTGCTACAGGAACCCATTGTTTGTTAGACCACGTATTGGTTTTTTGAAAATGCCTTTGTCCATAAGTATTAGACCCTTTAGTAAAGAATAGGGTTGGTCTAATGACTTGTGGACTTTGCTGGACAAAAGGTTTGGGTTTGACCATGGTTGACTTTCTATCAGCTTTGACCTTTGAAGCGTTGACACACTTATAAGCTAAATGTGAAAAACTTCCACAAGTATAACAGGCTTTTCTAGACTTAACTCTAGGTCTAGATGAAAAGAAACCTGTCCCATTATCACTAATTTGACTTTTTGGTGACCTAGGTTTTCTATACATTTCTGCATATTTAATACTAGGTTTTCTATCAACGTTCAAGCCAAGGTCAACGGTCTTGCCAGTAGTAGGATTGGTCACTTTTATGGGTGTAGACTCATTTGGGCTGTCACTAAGCATAAACAAAGTAGGGTTGGCTTTCTTCCATTGGTCTAAATTTGTTAATTTCTGATTGTATTCCTCTACTGGGGTAAGAATTCTAGGTGGAGGAATAAATTCCTCTTCATGGAGTTTTGGAATACCAGTCTAAGACAGATCCTTTCTAAGGACACCATAAAAATTCCCAGCAGGTGGTGGAACACCATCATACTCTTTCATCCCAATCCCAGTCATATCCCTAGAATCTCTTTGTTCACTAACACATTTTTCTAGGGTTTGTGAAGCTTTATCAAATCTCTGGATTTTAAGATCTACATTATCTTTGTTTTTATAGACTCATCTAACTTAGTTTGTAAAGCACCATTGGCTCTATCCAAAATTTTTCTAACCTCAACACTAGCATTTAAATCATGAGTTAAAATATTGATTTGATCTTTTAGCTCAAACTCCATTTTCTTATATTCAACCATAGTCTTTTCAGTTTGAGTAAGAGCAAGTTGATAATTAGATAACTTGCATCTTTCATTGACAACATTTGTTGTTAATTTTAAGACTTCTTTGTTAAGCTTTTCAGTATTTAGACGACAACCCTTACTATAAAATGCATCATCATATACCTCATTGTCTGGTGAAGATGAAGAATGTGCCATAAGAGCATAGTGAACATTCTCCTCTTCCTCCTTTTCTGCAACCAAATCCTTGTTATCTTCCTCATCCTTGGCCAAATAACTCCAATCCCAGCCAACACCATCAATCTCGTGCATAGCAACCATAGCTTTGGGATCTTGAACCTTGATGATTTGGCTTGAAGGTTTTCTAGCATCAGATCTTCTTGGAGATCTGCACTCTCTCATAAAGTGTCCCATTCGATGACAATTATAACACTCAACCTTGGATTTATCAAATCCAGCAGTGTCCTTAGCATTAAAAGTCATCTTCTTCTTGAATCTTCGATTCCATCTATTTGACCTTATACTAGCAAGAGCCATATTCCACTTTATGTCCATCTCCTCCAAATGCTCATCACTAATTTGCTCAAGATCCTCATATGTAATCACTGAACCATTGGGCAATGAGGCAATGTATGCACACACAGTATCTAGATCAATACCAACAGGCTTAACTCTTGGTGAGTCAACATTGTATGTGTCAGCGTCTGAATGTGAGGCGCTAACAAATCTTGATCCAATGTTGACACAAGGTGATCCAGTAACTGGGTGCATGTATGACTCCCTTTGATCAAATTGACCTTAACTATGAGAGAAGAAGGCCATATTACTATTGGTAGACTTACTTCCTTGATCCAAAAGGATTTCATTCTCTATGAGCCTCAGTTTATTGTAAACATCATCAAAGGTGGAACTTTTGTGAGTATTATTAACAATCATAGACCTTGCTTCAATCATCCATGCATCACCAAGACTTTTAAGAAAAGTGGCAATGATATCAGCATCATTATGCACTGCTCCCATAAATGACAACTTGCTTGTAGTGTCAAGAAGTCTGCTTCTCACTCTACGTAGTTTTTCATTGGGAAGGGCTTTAAATACACCATACTCATGCAAGAGTTGCTTCTTTTTCTCTGAGGCAGTCTCACCATTACCACCATAAGCAACTTGAAGAGCTGCCCAAAGATCGTTGGCAGAATCATAGCCTTTATACTTGTGCTGATTGGCTTGTCCCAAAGAGAGTTTGAGGATGCTTAGGGTTTTCATGTCGTTCCTTCTCTTTGCAACGTCCTAAGCTGAGACAGCTCTTCCATCTTCAGGTTTTTCTTTTCGATCCTCTTTAGTAGAGCCTGGAGTTGATCTTACCAAGATAGCAGCTGTAATCTTGGCAGCCTTATTGAATGTGTTTCTATATTCAATAATTTCACATAGGGTGTGGTCATGAATTTGAAGATACTGCTCAAAGTTAAACTTCCACAGCTCAAAGTTGTCTGGATCTAGCATGGGAATCTTGATGTTAGGGCTTGAGGAGGAGGAGGTTAACTCTGGAGTAGACATGTTGTTTGAATTTTAGGGTTTCTTGAAAATTAGGGTTTTTGTCGATTTAGGGTTTTTGTGTTCTTTAGATCAAAGTTTCTCAACAAGCTCTGATACCACTTGTGGAAACCTTGGTTTCCTCGATCTTTTAGCTACTAGGAATGATCATTGTTCATATGATTAACATAATCAATGCGGAATTAGAACAATAACCATTAACAAGGTGTTTAGGCACAATAACACATGAATTCAACAATTGGATTGCTAATTATATTAATAATCAACAATCACTAGGTGTGTATACATAGAATCCCACACCTAGTCGACACACGCTTTAGGTTTACATTGTGAATGAAAGATATGAAAAACCTAATAACCCTTGGTTCCTTTTATAGTGTAAGGATTAGGGTTTTATAAGAGATAACTATGAATAACATGTATATCTTCTATTTAAATAACTATATACTAAATATATCAATCTTAATATATGCAATATATCCTCTAAATAGAAGATTCTATCAGCCCCGTAGACATTCCAACAACGTTTGACATTTGTTGACTTCTGTCAACGCCTAATTTACTCTTGACAACGCCTGATTTACACTTGTCAACGCTTAGATAAATGCCTTCATGTTTTCTTCGTTTTTAAATTTCTGCCACATCAACTTTTTGACCCAACAAGTATATGTTTTATATGTTTTTGAATTTCTTATGTTTAATTAGATACCTAAAGCCATATACATGCATGACCAGTTTCACCTAGTTATGGAGGTACCATAACCATAACACTAGAGGCACCAGTGTTATGACTCCACCACGACGGAGTGATAGCTCGTGGCGTCCCTTCAGCTTTTGGCCATATTATTATTATCAGGTGGGGCGTATGGGTGCATCCTAGTTTACATGTTTTCATCAGATTATTTAGGTGAATGTGGTGTGTGCCTTGCATCCTTCACAAGGAGTTGATCCCTCCTACCCTAAAACTTTTATATAAATTAAAGGCAGCCCCTCTAATTTGCATGACGAGGTCACCCCTCCAAGAATTCATGCACGTTGATATTTCATGACCTATATTGGCTAATGGTAAACATGTTAAACAGTTTTTATAAGATAAACATAAGGCTTTTCAAACTATAAAACCAGTTTTACAAAGATATGCCAGGTTATTCAGGACTTAGTCTTTTCCGCTGCTCTATGATTATATGCTTGTATTATTCATGCTTTATTTGTATATCCGTGCACTGAGCGTTATGCTCAGCCGTTTTTCCTTTCATGCTCCTAAAACGGCAGGTACTCAGGGACGCTCGTAGACTTTAAGCGTACGTGCATATGGATTGGAAGCTTCCTAGCCTTCATTACTTTATGCATTTCTTTATACTTTTGATACTCATTTCCATGGACATTGTTTAGTCCTTTTCATTTACAGTACTTATGTTTGTGTGTGATGAGTTCTACTTTTGGGGTACCGATGTTTGATTCCGGTATTTCCTTTATGGTCATGTGATGTTTTATACATTTATCCTTGTATGCTTTGATGACACGCCATAATCATGCGTGACATTCCATTTACCAAAATAGGGTGTTACAATATTGGTCAGCCATCCGCTCAAATATAGGACCATACCTATCCATGCTATAACATAGTCACTCCATCATAAACCCAATTTGTTCTTGCCTGGCCTCCATACATCCCATTATATCACACACATCTTGAAGCGAAACACGAGGAGCTCTCGGCATGGCTACACGTGGTGCTCTAGCCGGTGCATCTTCTCGCAACAACCTTCCATCTTCTCCAATTAAGTCTCTCAAAGTAATTTTATCAATGATATCACAAATTATTGGTGGACTAAGACCACGAACCATACAGTCACTAAGAAGCTTCATCTTTCTAGCTAGTCCCGTCACAAATTGTCCACACGCAACAATGATACTAGCTTGGCTCCCCGACCCTTTTTTAATCCATTTGGCGATAACCCATGCCACATTAGCATATCTCTCATGGTTCTTGTCCCTAAACATGCTCAACAACTACAAATCGTTTCTTTGCAATTTATCATAACCCGTAGTCCTTTTACAAACGGCATAAGCAATCATCTAATGAAGCACCTTCAAAAGTGGACTATTGATTCTAAAGTGGAGCTCCTAGACAGTCTCAATGGTTCTTCATCATCACAAATAATTGCCCAATATTTCCCCTAGCACTAAAATAAGAATCGTCACGCAAGCCTCCTTAAAAATACATCTCAAATCCCTTGGACTTTAACTTATCTGTAGTATATAGTTCTAAATACTTAGAAAACTCCTTCAAAGAAAGTGTGTGCCCATAACCAATAGACGAAAAGTCAAGATCTTTTTGGTTTCCAACTCGTCATCATGAACATCCTCATTAAACTTAAAAGTTGAGAAAATTTGTAACAAAGCTCCGCACAGATTTTCTCTCTATAATTGAAAGCACGGATCCAAGGTTTGTATCGAAATACTCCTAATCTCCTCTAGATTCCATCAATTTAATTGTGAGCATCTCCTTAACTTTCTCTCCACAATCCAATTCGTCTAAAATCCCAAATATGCTAGGTGCAAAGATTTGTTTCGGCAGAAAGGTACTAAAAACATTGTTGTAATTCACCTTTTCATTCATATTACATCCAGACCAACCTAAAATTTATGGGGAGGTTGCCGCATAAGTGATGCAATAGCCGTTTACGTCGGCCTCCTCTTCTTGCTTCGGCTCGATGAGTCGGTCTCATAGTCTTGTAAACCTGAAGTCTACACATTTTATCACACAAACACATACTTGTTAATGTTAGATAAATATTAGGGGTCAGTGACATCTCTTAGTACTGGTTATATACATTATGTTTGTTTTCAAGACAAACAGTATGGCGCACAAACTAGTTTGTACGATGTACTTTCTGTGTAAATAGGCACAAGTGCGGCATACATAATGGAAAGTGTGGCGCACATTCTAGGCAAATAACAATATGTTGGGGTGACTAACCATAATCAACCAAATCATGAAATATAGGTTCCAAACTAATTCCCAAGTCTAGAATCGAACACTAGATTAAACCCAAGTCGTTCTACCCCACGACATTGTTCAAATCAAAAGTTCTAATTTAAACTTTTATGGTTCTAATCTAATTATGATTTTCAATTTATCAATATACAATGCATAATCATCAATAGTTCTCTAATCTATAATAATCCTAAACTAATTAATTTAATTAACAAATTAAGAATCCTAATTGCAAAATCAATTAAAACTAAATAACCAAGAAAATATACTCTAATTAAAGGTTAAAAAATAGTACCCGAGGCATGATTGAGTAATGGATTTGAGTGAAAAATGATTTTCAATTTTTTGGCGATGATCCCCCGAAGAATCGTCAGTTTCTGGTGGTTTTGTATGTTTTTTATTTTTTTTAATATGAGAAAAGGAAAGTTATATAAATTTTTCGTCCAGAAGTGCCACACTACACAAAAGGAAAAGTACGGCGTACTTTTTCGACACAGATGCTGCAAAAGTATACAAAATACTTAAAATTAATAACAATTTCTCCAATGCAACTCCATACATTACTTAAATTAAAAAGATAAAGTAATGTTTATATTTCCTTCATCAAAACTTACCCTAAAACTTCTAGGATACATACTTTTGGTATACATCTTAATAGTTTATCTACATACAAAAAGTAAAGTGTTCTTAAGGATCTAGTGCTACACTCCTTCTTCCATCATGATATTCAGCAATACAAGTGATGGAATTTATAAAATCCCTTAATAATATTAACACATTAATAAAATGAGTACGCAACGAAATAATTAGATCATGTATCGACAAGTAATTAACATAAATGATAAAGAAATCGTACATTTTAGCAATCGATTAAATCGCCTTTATCGAACAACCCAAATAAACGAAAACCCAATAAAAGATCAAACAATGATCTCTCTAAGAGTACGCACACAATACGTTCTTTAGCAAATAATCATGTATTCTAGTACCAAGTTGTGATAAAGTTACTCAATACTTGATTTCTTTAAACCAAGTAAAAACCAAACTAATAATCTCTAATATTAGATTGATCGCACAAAACAAAAACCAAATAAGCCTTTTTGTTTCTATTTTTGATCCATTAATAATGAGACAATCTCATTATATATATGCATGCCAATGTCGGCTAACCCAATCCAAAAAGGAAAAGCAGGCGTTTACTAAACAAAAAGAAACTTTCTTCTATTGTTTTATATAATAGTTAAGGTTTAAGTATTCTTTGTAAAATCTTGTTAATTAACTAATTAATTAACGTCTACAATAGCTTATCACTAATTAATATTTTACGCATAATATATTAACGCATAATTGTTTTACGTATTAATGTGTGTGTCTCCAATGGCTCAGGATGACTTCCAGATATATATTATTACGTGGACATATTCCAACAGTTCCAACTTGGACATGTGATAATAATATAATAACACTGGTTAGCGTCTAGCAACACGTCAATGCTCCCGGAAACTCTCGAGTGTAGTTTTCTATAAAGTACATTTAAATGACTTAAACCTTTACAATCCCTTTATTTCTCAAATGTTGTGTTAATAATAGATATGGATCAAAGTCATTCCATTTTAACAATACTGTTTCTCGTATTACATAATTAATATAGATCACCAATCTAATCGAGACAAATCTATATTACCATTGGGTATGTCCATACAAACATCTAATTAATTAACTAGGGGCCCATTAGCATTATTCCTCAAACCTAGTTGAATGAAAAAATTCTATCTTGACACGTGCCTCTTACATGCTTCAAGATACAAATGGTTATAGCCTTTATTACTACGGTATTCAGGATAGCGTTAGAACTATAGAAAAAAGTACCATCCACATATATAAGACCTGCTTGTATCTCAAGTCAAAGGATTTAGTAATGTAAAGCATTTACAAGTTTCACTTAAAGACGCCGATCCATAAAGTGATTGATTTGTTAGTAGCATATATCTAATATACAACTTTTGAATATTGTATGAGTTGGTGAACCGTTCTTGCATATTCTACGAATATTACCATCTCTCATATATGTCTTAATTCAATTATATTCTCATATGATCAATCGACATAGATAATTTAAACTAACATATTATTCAAGGATTTAAACATGCAAAAGCAGGATCAATAAATATTAAAAAAACGAACATATCCAATACTTCAATTCAGAAAATAAATATTGTTTAACAATATCCTTTATCCAAAAACTAAAACATATTGCATGAAACTACTAGCAGGACGTAGTCCCATGCTCCTAGCATGTTGAGTAGGCTTTTTACCAGGTAAATCCTTCGTGAAAGGATCTGCTACATTATTATCTGTATGAACTTTAACTAGAAATTTTGTACATTCACGAACATAGTGATTATCTCCTCTGGTAGTGTCTGGAGCCTCTCTGAACACCTGGTTCGTTAGCTATGATGATTGCACTTGAATTGTCACAATACATCTTTATAGGTTCTTCATTGGTAGGAACTACGCCAAGTTCGCCAATAAACTTTCTCATCCAAACAGCTTCCTTTGTAGCTTCAGAAGCAGCAATGTATTCGGGTTCTGTAACAGACTATGCAGTAGTACTTTGCTTGGAGCTCTTCCATACTACCGCGCCCCCGTTAAAAACGAAAACATACCTAGTTTGAAATTTAGTGTCATCTCTATAGGTTTTAAATCCAGCATCACAATAACAATTAACTTGCAGCTTAGTAGCTTCAGGATTTCCACCATAAACCAAAAACGTGTCCTTAGTATTTCTTAAATACTTAAGAATATTTTCACAGCAGTCCAGTGACTTTACTTGGATTTTGCTGAAATCGGCTTGTAATATTTTGTGCAAATGCAACATCAGGTCTTGTACACCTCACAACATACATAACAAGATCCTACAGCCAAAGCATAAGGAACATTTTGCATACGCTTCATCTCTTTAGATGTAGAAGCGTTATCAATGATATATATCATATATTCGGGATCCCTATCTTCTAAATAAGGACAGTATCTATCCTCTTAATCTGTGAATCACATTCCTAATTAAATTATGATTCTGTCTTATCACAACCGTGTCCGGCCAGGTCGCGTTCCAACCGAAACCACGTACGCCCATCCTTCCATCAAGCCCAACGGGCTAATGTCGGTGCCCTAATCTATTCGTGATGGATCGGATTTAGGTAGTGACCGTGGGTTAGGCCATATAATCCGACTAAGGATTATACGTCATCAAGAGCCGTTTTACTTTCTTTCACTTGAGTAACTATATTTTTTAATAGCTTTTACCTCATTTTTTACGTGATTTAAGTTTGTGTGTCGATAACTATAAACCTCATAAATTAATCATCTAAAAAGCAAAAACCATGAATCATGATAATATAATTGTATACAAACGTTTCACGACAATACCCAAATATATTTCATTGTTTTGTAAAAACAACCAAAGTGGGGCAATGAAGCAAAAATAATTATAATTTTCTACTCCCTTCGCCTTAAAAAAATATCAGCCTTACTATTTATATTTGTAAAGAAATGTTTAGCTTTTATTTTTAAATAATAATTATAACTTCTTTCCTTACTTTAAGGCATGCATTATGGTGGGTTTATAAAAGGGTTTATAAAAGATTATATTTCATTTCAACTATAGTGGATAATCACTTTATGCTTATGTCGAATGAAGAAGTTCTAATTCTTGAAGTTTTTTAAAATTAAATGCATTAAATTCGTTTGTTATATGGTTATTCGTTGGAACAGTGAGGTTATTCTAATGGGATATTTTAATGATGTTCGTTGTAGCAATGAAAGACGTGGATCATATTTAATCCTTCTAATGCCAGATGTTTGATAACTTTATTTCTCCTTCGAGTCTTATTGATGTTAAAATGAAAGGTTATTCGTTTACTTGGTCGCACCCTTCAGCAAGCAAAACGAGTAAGTTGGATAGGTTATTATTTTATAATGGCGTGATATCTTTATTTCCTTCTATTTCGGATTTTTGTCTTGATCGGCGTTTATCGTATCATCGCCCGATTCTCCTTTGTGAAGTTCGTGTGGACTTTGGCCCGGTTCCTTTTCGGATGTATCATTCTTGGTTTCGTTTTGTTGGTTTTGATGATATGGTGATTCAAACATGGGGTTCCCTCTATTTTTCGGATACAAACGCTATGATTCGTTTCAAAAAGAAACTTCAAGAGCTAAAGAAGATTATGCGGGAGTGGATTAAAGATAAAAACATTCGACGAGAAAGTATAAAACGTGTTATTTTGGAAGAGATGTGTGACATTGATAATCGGCTGGAGGATAATGGGGGGTGTCTGATTCTGTGTTAATAAGGAGTAATGAATTAAAATGTCTACTGAATAACATTAAGTCCATGGAGGCCTCTACTTATATGCAAAAGTCTAAAGTCAAATGGGTTGTCGAGGGGGGCGAGAATACGGATTTTTTCATGGGATAATTAATTAAAAGCGATATTAGCTTGCCGTTAGGGTGTTTTGAAGATGGTGTTTGGCTCACTAATCCGGTCTTAGTTATAAATGGCTTTTAATGATCATTTTGAATCTCAATTTAAAAAGCCTACATCGGCCAGGTTTAAAATTAATTTTCCTTTTCCTAATAGGTTGACGCAAAATCAAGTTGCTGATTTGGTGTGAAGTGGTTGTAATAAGTCTTCGGGGCCGGATGGGTTTAATTTTGAGTTTTTTAGGAAATATTGGGATTGCATTGGGCCGGACTTCTATTGTGCAGTGGAGCATTTTTTTTTCAATGGGTCGTTCTCTAAAGGATGTAATTCTTCCTTCATAGATTTGATTCCTAAAGTTGTGAAAGTTAAATTTGTTAATGATTATCGACCCATTAGTCTTATTGGAAGCGTGTATAAAGTGGCCACAAATATTGGCTAATCGTTTGGTTATGGTCATTGAATACATTGTTTTCGATACCCAATCCGCGTTTGTTGCAAAGAGACAAATATTAGATGGTCCTTTTATTCTTAATGAAGTTCTTCAATGGTGTAAAAGAAAAGGAAAGAAGGCGATGTTTTTTAAGGTTCATTTTGCTAAGGCATATGATTCGGTTCGATAGGATTTCTTGATTGATGTATTAGAGGCCTTTTGTTTTGGTTCTATGTGGTGTAAATGGGTTCGTGGTACTTTTTGTTATGCTAAGCGATCGATCTTAGTCAATGGCAGTCTGTCAAATGAGTTTCGATTTCATCGTGGGCTTAAACAAGGTGATCCTCTATCCCCTTTTCTTTTAATTCTCATATTGGAATCGTTACATCTTTCCGTTTGTAGAGCAACGAATGATAGGCTGTTTAATGGTATTCGTATCCATGGATCCCTCTCTTTATCTCATCGTTTTTATGCGGATGATGCTTTGTTTATTGGTGAGTGGTCCGATGATAATTTACGTAGAATTATTCAAATTCTTAAGTGTTTTCATATTGCTACAGGGTTACAATTTAATCTTAATAAAAGTCAACTTTTTGGGTGTATGAGTGCCTCGAACTAATGTGGAAGAATTGGTGATGTATTATAGGTTGTTCCATTATGGAAAACAAATTTTGGTATCTTGGAGTTATGGTGTAACGACCCACTTTGACAAGGTGACTGTTATGCCTCAATCATGGCGTGTTATCAAAGCATCATAAAGGAATATAGTCATAAAGACATAAAAGACCAAAGTAAAGTCAGAATCAAACATCAGCTCACAAACATAGGCTCAACATGCATAAACTAAAGGAAGTAGAACAAAAGGGACTAAACATTGTCCAACCAAGCATAAGTATTTAAATGTAAAAAGGAAAGGAGTCTAAGGTAGCTCTCATCCTATGCACGTACTCTCAATGCTCAAGTCTGTCCTTGGGTACCTGCCGTATGGGACATGAAAAGAAAATATGACTGAGCAATACGCTCAGTAAACAGATATAATGGCATGATAAGAATAAAAGAACATGAGTAATAAAACAATTAAAGTAGTGGAATGAAAATCTATGTCCTGAGGAAAACCTGGAAATAATCTATGGATATGAATAATAACAGAAATGTCATAAGTTTTACATGCAATATAACTAAATGCCCTCGATCTCATATAAGTCATAACACATTATCAACGTGTGCATGAATACATAGAGGGGTGGTCTCGTCATACAATTAGAGGGGTGACCTCTAATAATATTAATATAGGTAGATGGATCAACTCCAATGTGATGGAGTGTAGAGCACACACTAAACTAATCACCATGTACGTGTAAACCTATAAACCTGTAACTAGGATGCACCCGTTCGCCCCAAAATAATAATACAAATGGCCAACGTGTACGTGAAGGGACGTCGCGAGAAATCACTCTCTTCGCGGGAGAGTCATGACACAGATGCCTCATATGTCATGGTTATGGTACCTCCATAATTAGGTGTTCATGTAAGTCATGGCCATGCATGTATATAGCTCGGGCAATTAAAATGATAGCATCAAAAACAATGAAAAGTTTTAAAATATGAAAACTAGGGAAAACAGATGGCATAGCAAACGGGAAATCCTAATCATGCATAGAAAAGATGTCCTTGCTGAATGAGGGAATATCTGTACCTTATGTCTAGTAATCGGTGAAAGAGATGAACAGCGGAAGAATACTACTCCGACTTCATGTAAGCTACATAATGAAGGACGTGTATGAGTTGCTTGTGCATGGTATAAGTTACTTGTTCTTAGTTTGTGTTACTTGTTCATGGTTTATCATGTCTTTCCTAATGTTATACGTTTCATGTGTTCTTGATTAATGTATTACATGTTTCTTGTGTTATTATACTTGGTATTTTCATAATTAGTAATTTTCCAAAAATAAAAGGTTTCTATATATAGTAACTTTCCAAAAATAGCCGTTTTCTATATATAGTAACTTTCTGAAAAATAGTAAGTTTCCGTAAATTGTAAGTTTCTCAAAATAGTAAGTTTCAATAAATAGTAAATTTCCAAAAATAGTAAGTTTCCAAAAATAGTAAGTTTCTATAAATAATAATAAGCTCGTTTAATATACTTAAATAATTTACCTTGTTCATTGAACAATCTGATTATATAAGTCATGGATTAATAAGCATATTAAATAAGCAAATTCTTATAAGTCATGGTTAATTATAAATATTATATTAATAAGTCATAATTTAAATAAGTTAAATGTTATTAAAGTCCATTTTAATAATTAACTTTCATATGTCATGTATTTATAAATAATTATTAATTAATATTATGTCATGGTTTATAACTTATCATTAATTAATAATATGTCATGAATTCAATATAATTATTAAATAGTAACATGTCATGTATTTTGTAATTAATTATTAAATTATAGTATGTCATGAATTATAATTAATTACAAATTAAAGCTTAAACTTGATAAGTAATTTATTTAAGCCTTGATTCATAATACAAATAATTAAATAAGTTAAACATTTTAATAAACCCGAGATCAAATAAGCCGAATCAATCATCCAAACACCCCCCTTTTTGTCCTTCGGTTTACCCGAGACCCAAAACAAACGCCCACCGAGACCCCTTGGTCTCGGTTACACGAACACAACATCACCACCGAGACCTAAAGGTCTCGGCTGCCCCTTAAAAACTCCCCTCGTGCCTGTGACTTTGCCACTGCCATGCCGGCAGTTCCCACGGACGGCAGCCTTAACCCACAGAGACCTTAAGGTCTCGGTTGCCACTGTGCGCCCAAACTTCCCACCGTGGCCCCTTAGGGGTTGCGGCTGACTGAACAACCCAGCCACCGAGCCATGAAGGTCGGCGGCTGCTGGGCAAAATAAGCCACTGAGAGCACCCCATGAAAGGTTTCTCGGTTTTCGTGCAAACCAAACCAACCCAAACCGATTTCATTCTTGTTTTGATTAATAAAACACCTGTTCAATCATTATTAAATAATTAAATTCGTGATTCCTTGAGAAATAAAATAAGAAACAAGATTTGATGATTAACGGAATGAATGAAATTAAGAATGAACAGATACGAACACTACCCGAATAATCAAAGATCAAAAATCAACTCTTTCTCCCTTATTTGATTATGGTGGCCGGCAGCAATAAGGGACCCATAGGTTTTCTTATATTTTTTGTAAACTTTTTAAAATGAAATGGAATCGGGTTTTGCTAGTTAACTTGTTAGTGGGCCAGACTTGGGCCTTTGTTCTTGCAAGGCTTATTTATTAACATAAAGCCCGTTTATTTTTATGTTAACATTATAACTTGTGTTCTTATAAATCCGTGTATTCGTAAATTTTATGTTCGTATTAAATCTTGTCGTATAATATTAAGTATACGTAAATACTTATCGTGCATTAACGAAATATTAGAAGTTTTTAATTAACGGTATTTTATGCGGGTTTTATAACTCTTCCCCTCTAAAAAGATTAATTCGTCCTCGAATTAGAAACATGATATGGCTAAAAAGAACATACCCGGATCTTGGGAGAAAATGAGGATAAGAGGTCCGGATGGACTCTTTAGTTTCCCAAGTGGCTTCCCGCTCGGGATGGTTCCTTTAAAGGATCTTGACAAATGGAATAGTCTTTTTCCTCATGACCCGATCTTGACGATCTAAAATGGCTTCAGGTTACTCAACGTAAAATAGATCCTCACGAATCTGATCGAGCGGATACGAGACAACGTGAAAATAATGATAAATGTAACCTCTGAGTAAAGATACGTGAAACACGTTGTGAACATGTGATAACTGAGGAGGTAACGCCAAGCAATACGAAACCTCACCGACACGATCGAGGATCTCGAACGGTCTGATGAAACGAGGACTAAGCTTTCCCTTAATACCAAAAACGTTTGACTCTACGTGCGGGTGATACTTTCAAGAAAACATGATCACCAGGTTGAAATTATAATGATATGTGATGTTTGACAGCATAACTTTTCTGACGAGTACGAGCTTACTTGAGCTTCTCCTTGGCGATGGCGACCTTCCCATTGGTCACCTCAATCATCTCCGGACCCCTAATGATATGTTCACCGACTTGGTCCCAAAAAATCAGAGCATGACACTTCCTATCGTATAACATCTCGCAAGGAGCACACTTGATGCTTGCATGCCAACTATTGTTGTAAGAAACTCAACCAAACATATGTAGTTGTCACAGTTTCCTATCCACTCCAACGCACAGGCGTGTAACATGTCTTCTAATGTCTAAATCATACGCTCAGACTGACCGTCTGTCTGAGGGGTGGAAAGTTGTGCTAAGCTTGATCCTGGTTCCCCAAGCTTTCTACAAACCTCTCAAGAAACGAGACGTGAATCGTGGATCTCTATCTGATATGATGTCTGATGGAGTACCGTGTAATCGCAGGATCACTTGCTAGAACATTTCCGCCAATCTGCTAACTGTGTAATCCTTGCGGATAGGAAGGAAATGTGCAGACTTGGTCAAACGATCTACAACGACCCATATAGCATCATGTTTCCTCTGAGTCTGTGGTAGTCCGGTAACAAAATCCATGGAGATCTTGTCCCACTTCCATTCAGTAATTTCTAATGGCTATAATAAACCACTAGCACGCTGGTGTTCTATCTTAACCTGCTGGCACGTCAGACATTTAGAAACAAAAGTAGAGACCTCTTGTTTCATACCGCTCCACCAAAAATAATGTTTGAGATTATGGTACATTTTTGTAGAACCCGGATGAATAGAGATGGTGAACTATGAGCCTCGGTCAATAAGGCCTCTCTTAGAGTAGGATCTTCTGGAACACATAATTTGGTACCCTGCCATACAATGTCGTCGTCATCAACAAGGAATTTAGTCTGCTGATCAATGTTCTAAACAATTGCCCATATTTCGTCGTCATCCTTCTGAGTTGCCTTAGTCCGAGAGATTATATCCGGCTCAAATCTTATGCTATCCCGGAAACCATTCTGCCCACGTACAAAAATCTCAATCTCTAGACGCTCCAGATCACGAATAATTTCCTCCTCTACCTTAATACCAGCTATCATGCCTGATTTTTGCTTAAGGCATCAGCCACTACATTGGCTTTACCTGGATGGTACTGAATGTTGGTGTCATAATCCTTCAGCAACTCCAACCAACGTCTCTGTCTCATGTTTAACTCTCGCTGAGTGAAGATGTATTTGAGGCTTTTATGGTCCGTGAAGATGTCACATGACTCACCATAAATATTGTATAACCCGCATGTTTTTACCATGAATAGTACCCTTACGATAGTACGTACATGTTTAGAACTTTCCTTTTATAGCACGTTTATGTTTCACGAACAAGAATTACAAGTATTACGTACGTGTTATAACACGATAAGTATTTATTACGTATTAACACACGATAATTATTCAATAATAATTATAATCACGAACATACGAACATGAAATCATGAACGTAATTAACCACGAACACACGAACATGAAATTATGAACGTAATTAATCACGAACACACGAACATGAAATCATGAATGTAATTAACCACGAACATGAAATCATGAACGTAATTAATCACGAACTTAATATTACGTATGTATGTATATTATTACGATCACGAATAAATATATTAAGTCACGAACGATAACTAGTTAAATCACGTAAAACACGAACACGAGAACACACTTATATTTTAGACACGGAAAATGTTTGGGTTACCCTTATGTGGGCCCCATACCCGCGGACACTACAAGACAAAAGGGCCTTAAAAATTAAAATTTTGCTAAGCAAGATTTTAGGAAAAGGTTATTTTCATAATAACCAAAATTTAAGAAAATCAAGAAACCCTAAAATCTTCTTCCTCCTTGTTCTTTTGGCCGCCGGGTTTAGCATCACCAAAGGGGTGTTTCGGTTGATTTTTAGTGTTCAATTTATTGCAAGGATCGTTGTGTGTTCATCATTCTTTGATTCACGTGATCGGTATAAACCCTAACCTATTTTATTTTATGTTTTTTATTTACTAATCGCATAAAATCATGAATGTTTTTAATAACAAATTAAAAACAAGATATAAACATGTTATTTAATCATGGGGTTAAATCAATTCAGTGTTAAGGGGGTGTTTGTTGTTGGCTGACGCCTAACCGAGCCCCAAGGGGGTCTCGGCTTGGGTTTATTCGCACCACAGAGACCTTATGGTCTCGGTTTGGTGGTGATGGTGTCACGGCAGCAGCAAGGAAGGGAGACCCGACCTAGGTCGGGGCATGGTGGTGTATTGGGTCCGGTTCACGGGTTAAAACACAGGTCCGGTTCACACATGTTTAGATTTAAAACATGGTCCGGTTCATGAGTTATTTTTACAAGGTTTAATATTTTTACAAATTATATTTTTACAAGACTTAAATTAAATTAATTTAAAACATGAACATGATTAATTTAATTTACATGACTTAGGTTATTAATTTTATTATTAGTACATGAATTTTAACCTAAGTAATTATCATTGTAATTAAACTATATAATTAATTAATTATTAAAATCATGACTTATATTAATTAATTTACATGACTTAGGTTATATTATTAATAGATAATAATACATGTTTAACCTAAGTATTTTACCTTTATTTAATTAAACCATGTTATATTTAACTAGACTCAAGGCCCGCCCCATGGGCGGGTTGTTTCATAGGATATTCAATTAGAAATTATGAAAATCTAAGACATACGAATAACAATGAAAGACAACGACAAAGGTTTAATATATATTTTGATTATGTAATGATAAGTGTATATAGTAGTCATATGGACGGGGTGCTTTAAAGAAATGTTTTAGAAAAATACATAAAAAGTTTATACATTAATGAACATAAAAAAAATATTCATAACTTATATAAATTGTTTAAGAGGAAAATCATATCATAGATAAAGGGTTCAAGGAATTAAAAAACCAAATTTGTGGTAAATATGTAACACATCATGCCGAATTTTTGTTCCTATATTGCATAGAATAATAATTGTTTCCAGGGTAGAGATAATTATTTCCAAACATTTGCCCATTTCAAGCCTCCCATCTTCCTTTGTGATGATGTCTTGCTACTCCCTGATATCCTCTTGGGAAGCACTGCTCCTTCGTGAAAAACAAAACAATTAAGAAACATAAACAAAACATTTTACTTTCGATCTAAGTTATGTGTTTTTTACAATAGTGAAAATCAAAACTGTTGAAAACGAAAAGAAAAAGGAACCTGTCATTCACATGGATTTAATTGCGAGTTAGTCCAACCCATCTATTCAGGACACAAATGACATCTCATCTCTTCTGCATTACTTGTTATTTTCCTACATAAAAGCACTATACTTTACCAAATATAACTATAAACTTGTATTTTCACACTTGGATTTATTAGCTGACCACTTAAGTTTGTTACTTAGTAAACTACACTTGATTAGAATCATACATTATGAACTTTTGCCAATAAAGCTGCCTACACCCGGGTTATAACGTTTGCCAATTAAGTCGGTAGTGTTATGCGCATGAATTTGCCGAACGGATCACCTTAATCTCTTTGGTAAACCACCCACCAATATACCCACAAGGAAGTATCAAGTAATAATCCATTATTGACAACTTAAATTCATACTAACATTTATGTAGTGAGGTATCAAGATGGGTAGGCGGAGGACATGTCATTATACCATCAAATGGTACTATATTAGTATATCGGTAAAAATACATTCAACATATAACATGACCATCAAATAGTACTATATTAGTATAGGGTTTAAATCTAAATCAGCAAACACATTCATCACGTTGCTAATATGTGGTGGTCCCTTCCAAGCACAGTCGGGAAGGAGGAACAACGTATAGTGACGTTGCCATAAAAGAAAATTAATAGAAAGGAGCAAGTATATACATAAAAGTAAAATGCTTATAGACATCATTTATATGTTTGTAAAGGCAACCATCCCTGCTACCAGTAAACTACTAATTATATACAGTCCAACACTAGTAAACTACTAACTGTACAGTTATGCGTACTCATTTAATACTTTATCCAACTAATCAAAATAAGTACTATCTAGTTGAGTCACTTGTGTAGAAGTAATGTAAAGTGCATAATTGAAATATAGGGTATAAACAATGTGTAAGAGAAAAATGTATCTTTTGTATTTCCTCGTTGGTTGGGCTACCTAACATTCCAACCGTGAACATTTAAAACTTATAGCAGAACGCCATGTCTTTTCTTTGTTCTGTTAAATGTGATCTAATATATGTATATTTATGTAATGCCTAGAGTTAACCTACACTCGTCACTTTTCTAAGGACATCTTATTAAAACATGGTATGCCATATGAACATTTATAAAAGAATAAAAAAAATTATAAAAAAATTCAAACTTTCTTACCTTGGAGTTCTACGCAGGCAACAATATGTGATCTGATATATGTATATTTATGAATGCATAGAGGTAACCTACACACTTTTCTCAAAATGTGAATAAAGAATCTACAAAGCCCAAATAGAAACCTGGGATGCAGGGGCGAGGGAATCGAGGTGGTCGAGGGAACTACTCAGCACGTCACGTTTCTAAGGACAACTTATTAAAACATGGTATGATATATGAACATTTATAAAAGAATCAAACTTTATAAAAAAATTCATATTAAACAATCTGCTACTATAATCTTATTGTTTAGTGCTCTTGTTCAATAAATATAAAATG
The DNA here is from genome assembly GCA_025667525.1 of Glebionis coronaria. NCBI lineage: Eukaryota > Viridiplantae > Streptophyta > Magnoliopsida > Asterales > Asteraceae > Glebionis > Glebionis coronaria. Next base: position 165,244,559 of record CM046882.1, on the reverse strand, counting down.
ATACATCGTCTCTTAATACAAATGTATGGTTAAAAACATTTATTGATTTATATGAAGTTTCGTTACAGTCATATAGATTAACCAAACATGATACATTAATACTTCATTTTATTTAAGCGTACCAAAAAGAACTCATATGCTATTTTCTTCTATACAATATATATTCTCAATAAATAATATAAACTTTTATGTTCGCATACTGTGTGTGGTATTGTAAAAAGTTGTAAGTATAAGGTATAACCTGGGTTGTCTTCTGCCTGTTTCCTGTACTTTCTTTTTCTTTTTTTTCGAAAACGGCAGCAAGTGCGAAGTGAGTGAGATTCCTTGATTTGTAGAAATTGAACCGAAACAATCCTTTTTGGTCATGTATGTCTAAGATTTCTGATGTAGTCTTGTGTGGTTCGCCTAAGTCCACGTAAGAAAGTGTCTTGTCTGTAACAAACGTTTGGTAAAATGTTAGTGAATTGAAAGACAACGCAAAAACATAGAAGCAGTTCAACAGATAAGCATCATCTTAAGCCGATTTCTCAAGCCCGTAACCTATTAGTAATAATGAGGTGAAAAAAGTAAACTTCATCGAATTTTCCATTTCTTAATAAGCTCATAACATGAACAAACTCACTTTTAGCAAAGGCGGTAGTTTCATCGATCACTAAGCACCAAGTCCATACATATCTTTAAGCTTATAAGACAGGATACCTACCGGCCTATTTATAGTGTCATCAAACAATAAAAATAGGGCAGATAGTCGTCACTAAAACGTACAAACACTTTGTACTTACATTACATTTTTAAGGAAATACGATTAATACAAAACAAACGACAAAGGTTTAATATATATTTTGATTATGTAATGATGAGTGTAGATAGTAGTCACATACTTTGGCCCTACGGAGGTGATGTAGGTAGTAGATGACGTACTCAACATCCTGTAGAATAACAGCCCTCCTTTTCTTCTCTTTACGGCCACCCTCATAAGGAATAAGATCATAAATGGACACTATCGTGCCAATGATATCTACAATGAATTTAAAAACTTATGTAACACACAATCTACCTATTATATTTAGTTACTAATGTACAAAACAATAAGAATGAGGATGTTATTACTTACCCAAGTTTTTTTCAAATGATTGACCCTTTGTAAAAGCTTAACTTATATAACAGAGGAACTTTCCACTGTTCTCGGACACTCCAAAATTATTTATTTTGTAGCAAGACCCTTCATCCAACACTGCCAAAAACTTGTTCATATTTTGTTTTTATATAGTCGCTTGAATATGGTTAACCTACAAAGACAATCGGTGATAAAAACAAAAGAGTTAACCACATGATGTGCAAAATAGTTTAAAAAAAACAAAAACTATAAACATTAATATTAACAAATCAAAATTAATAATGTCATACTTCTGGATCTTGAAGAACCAAATCCAGACCCCATGGTTCATTTGGCCTCCTAATTGCATGACTTTTTCATCCTTTGACGCACCTTGACACCACTTTCGCATAATTCATCATGGGGTGGATAACAGAAAACAAAACCATATGTGATCCATTTGTTTCCACTACATGAATCGCATAAAAACATAAATTGTCATACAACTAACAATGATATTAACACATCATGACTTCAGTACCAATTATAATACAAATAATGTATTTTAAACAGGTATACATATTAAAGTTGTATATTACCTCAGTTAAGATGAAGATAACAGAGATTAGTGTGATTTTCGTTATAGGATTAACTCAATATATGGGGGTAATTAGGTTAAAACGGTTTTTAAATTGACTGAAATTTTGGTTCTTTAAGTAAGGAAAGGATATGTTGCGTTTCAATGTTTAGCTACAATCAAGGGATTTAGTTTACTTGATTAAAACATAATTATTCGAATTCAAATTTTGCACAATATCACAAACTTGTCAGCCCTGAACCAAAATTTATACAAATTCGTATTTATTTTTAAAAAAAACATATTAACAAATCTACCAATTTGATCCAAACATGAAATATACATCATTTAACACATTATAAACTAAAAGCATATAAAAGACATAATCATTAAAATCAAACATTTGATAAGGATCAAACATACAAAATCATTAATAATAAACAATGATAAGGATCAAATATACCTTTAAAATACTACAAATCTTTAAGATCCATATAGATGTAAATCGTGTTTTTGGTTTTGTTTGTATGGATTCGGCCTATATAGATGAATGAGATCATGAATATGTTTCTTGATTGAAAGTTATTTGGGGCATATTTCATTCGTAGATGAATGAGACTGTGATGATGTTTTTTGATTAACATCATAGTTTTCTTGTTTGTATTGATTCAGTGGATTCGGTTGATGTTTTTTAATCAAGATCATAGTTTTATTGTGATGATGTTTCTTGATTAAACTGGTGTTGTGGCAGATTTTTGTTGAGAAAAAAATTGAAATATAGAATTAGATGTGATGATAAGAAAAGGTTATTGGGTAAAGATGTTATTTAGATCCGACGGTTCTAAAAAATAAGACTGACACGTGTCATTTTTTAAGGGGTTTTGGGGAGAGATCAAAAGCAAAAAACCTTGCTTTATATAGGAGGTAGATACTTTACCCTATAGTTTATTTAATTTACATTAAATAATTAATAAACTATACTATATAATTACATGACTTAGAATATTAATCAGTAAATACTTAAGCTTATATTATTAGCTTAATTATCCAGCTTATATCTAATTATGGAAACTTTCTATTTTTAGAAACTTATTTAATTAAGGCAACTAATATATTTATGGAAACTTTCTATTTTTAGAAACTTATCTATTTTAAGCAGTGAATATATTTTTAGAAACTTTCTATTTTTGGAAACTTTCTATTTTTGGTAGTTTCTATTTTTGGAAACTTTCTATTTTAGGAAACCTGCTATTTTTAGAAAGTTACTTATTATTACACAACAAGTATAATAATACATGAAATACAAGTAATACTTAATCAGAATAGACAGAATATATGATATACACATTATAAAGCTTAAATCAGTAAAACATGACATGAACATATAACACAAGCTAAGACATGATATAAAATCAGTTACGTACTCAATAATCAGATACTTATACACGTATGTATTTATGTAGCCTTAGTGATACCGAAGTAGGACTCTCTTCCGTTCGTCTTCTTCGTTCACTGGACACAAGGTACGGATTCTCCGTCCTTTCAGTATGGACATTCTTTCCTTATTAGGATTCCCCGTATGCAGCCAACTGTTTTCCCAGTATATGTTTTATATGTTTTTGAATTGCTTATGTTTAATTAGAATACCTAAAGCCATATACATGCATGACCAGTTTCACCTAGTTATGGAGGTACCATAACCATAACACTGGAGGCACCAGTGTTATGACTTCACCACGGCGGAGTGATAGCTCGTGGCGTCCCTTTCAGCTTTTGGCCATATATTATATTATCAGGTGGGGCGTATGGGTACATCCTAGTTTACATGTTTTCAGCAGATTATTCAGGTGAATGTGGTGTGTGCCTTGCATCCTTCACAGGGAGCTGATCCCTCCTACTCAAACCAGTATATTAAATTAGAGGCAGCCCCTCTAATTTGCAAGACGAGCTCACCCCTCCAAGTATTCATGCACGTTGATATTTCATGATCTATATTGGCTAATGGTAAACATGTTAAACAGTTTTTATAATATAAACATAAGGCTTTTCAAACTATAAAACCAGTTTTATTAAGTTACACCAGGTTTTCCAGGACATATACATTTCTGCTGCTATATGTTATTCATGCTTATATTATTCATTTCATGCTTGTATATCCGTGCACTGAGCGTTATGCTCAGCCGTTACTTTCCTTCCATGTCCCAAAACGGCAGGTACCCAAGGACAGACTCGAGCATTTGGAGGACATGCATAGGATGGAAGCTGCCATAGACTTCTTCTCCTTTTGCCTTCATATATTTATGCTTGTTTAGTCTTTCATTCATTTCACTTATTTTATTATGTTTTGGGCTTATGTTTGAGAACCGATGTTTGATTCCGGTTTTCCCTATGGTCATGTATGTTTTACTACATATTACCTTGCATGCTTTGATGACACGCCATAATTACGCGTAACGGTCCACTTATCAAAGTGTGGTGTTACAAATATAGTGCCTCTAAATCTTGAGTGCGAATACTACTGCTGCTAACTCCAGTTCATGAGTAGGATAATTTACTTCGTAGGGCTTTAACTATCGTGAGGCATAGGCAATTACCTTCCAATGCTGCATGAGTACACAACCAAGGCCCTTTCCAGAAGCATCACTGTAAATCTGAAATCCACGTGTCCCAGATGGGAGAGTAAGAATAGGCGTGGAAACTAAACGATGCTTAAGCTCCTCGAAGCTCTTCTCTCGCTCATCATTCCAAAGAAATTTCTCACCCTTTAGCATAAGCTTAGTCAAAGGTATGGCCAACCGTGAGAAACCTTCAACAAACCTATGGTAATAGCTAGAAAACCTACGTGGTCATGGAATAATAAAGCTCGTGCTTGTAAAGCAGAAATAATTTACACAGATTTTCTTGGTAGGAAACTAATAACAGAGATTTTACTCGTTCAAAAAGTTCGTTTCTCGGAATCTTCTCGAATTGATCTTGGGTTAATTGTGCGACTCAGTTGTTCTTGGTGAAATAAAAAGGGAATGGTCGTTGTTTAAAACTAATGAAAAGATAAAAATATGAAACAAATAAAAATGAAGTAAAGACGGTAAAAGGAAACAATGAAAGATAAAAACTTGGCGAAAAGTAAATTGCAAGAAAATTAAAAAGTAAATAAAGTAAATGACGCGAAATAAAACTTAAAATAAAAGGAAAGCAAGTAAAAGTGCAAGTAAAGAAAAAGGCGGGGAAAATAAAGCTGAAAACTAAAAACTGAAAAACACTAATCGGAATAAAATGCTTATTCGGAATAAGAACACTATTCGGAATAAATCTAACATTCCGAATATGGACTCCTATTCGGAATAATCAAACATTCTGAATAGGGACTCCTATTCGGAATAATCAAACTTTCCGAATAGGGACTCCTATTCGGAATAATCAAATATTCTGAATAAGGGGTCTTATTCGGAATAATAGGATATTCCGAATAGAAGACTTTGGCAACAGCTTAATCGGAATATTTGAAGTATTCCGCATAGAAGGATAATGATCGGCTATTCGGAATATTTCTGGGCTGAAGAATAGAAGACAGAAACTTGAACGAAGGGACAGTAGACTGAAATAGAACCCGAGCTTGATTAAATCTAACCAAATCAAACCAAAAGAGTAAACCAAAACAACAAATAAACATCAACTAACAATAATTAATCGACACAAATCATCAAAACTAACAAACAAGGTCAAATCAATCAAAACCCACTTGATTGAAAATAAGAAAACTCAAGAACATGAACACAAAGATTAAGAACAAATTAAGCAAGAAAGGAAGAAGAGGAAGGATTAAAAGCTTAATTAAAAGTAAAGATTCAATAGCAAAAGCTTAAACACAAATTAATCTAGAGAGAGAAAGCAAATGTTTAGAGAGAGAAACTACCTACTCCTAATCTAATCCTAAAACTAAACTAAAACTAACCAACCCTCTCACATGTTGTGAGGGTGGTATTTATAGGAGAGGGGAGTGGTTGGTGGCTTCCTCTTTCTTTCTTTCTTGGTCCTCAGTCTTTCAGTCTTTTAGTCTTTCAGTCTTCTTAAATTCTTCGACTTTTAAGACTTCGTCTCGGGATTTCTTTGAACTCGTCTTGTAATTTCTTCATAATTTAGACTTGAGTTCTTCGGCTTTTTAGTAAACTTCCGTCTTTTGACTTTTTCTTCGATAAATCTTCAGAATTGGTCTTGGACTTCCATTCTTTTTCCACTCTTGATCTTTCGACTTCATCTTTCGTCTTTTTCTTCGATAAAACCCGTGAAAGACCGTGTTTTCCTCCCTTTTCACATTCTGACCCTAAAACACAATAAAAACACAAACCACGCATAATTCCGCCATTTACGACATAAAATATACGTTTAGGTCCCGTTTTAATGTAATTAAGTGGTAGAAAAGATGGGTATTTTCACACCTATCAAATCCCCTACACTTAACCATTGCAATGTCCTCATGCAATGCTTAGTAATAAAGCAAGGTTTACACTTTTCATCATAATCAACCTTCCTTGGCCTTTATTAAACATCCTAGGAAAATTTAAAAGATAGGAAATAACAAAATGCAACAAGGAAGAAACTTGTAAAGAAATCTAAGACTTACATTAGGGCTTTGGTGTCATGAATGTTTATCACCCTCAAGTTTCACGTTCCCCATGCCAAGCTTAAAAACAAGATCATTATTAGTACAATTTAGCATAACAAACATTTACTCATGTGGTTCAATTAATCACTTAAACTCCCTTATTCCTATGGGTATCTCTTATATTTTATTTTTGTCTTAGAATGATCGTGAAGATGCATTTTTGGACTTATTTCGATAGTTTATTTAGGCTGAAAGCAAAGTAGGACGATTTGATCAATAGTTAGCTAAAGGACAAAATCTCTTAAAACTGCTTCTCGGGATATCAAAAAGTTCATATCTTGGCATAACTTGGTTCACGATTTGAGACCTTTCTCGGGCCGATATTTGGCATGTACTTCATACTTCATATCTTGAGAGACGTGATTGAGATAATGGTCTTCTCATCGTTCATAGAGTTTCTTCACTTGGAGACTTTTGAGAGGTACTCCAACTTTGTTGACCACGACTTCATGATTATTTCTTCAATCTCTATTTGGGATTTTGAGATACAACGATCCGCCTCCTTTTCGGACTTGGATCTATTTATCCTCATACCTTGTTAGGGTCTTTTCGGATAGACTTCTCCATCATCTTTATGGGAGTTGATTGCTTTTCGTCGTGAGTCTTGATCCTTCATATTGACTTTGGGAATAATGCTTTTCACATCACTTGGGATCTTCAGCAATAAAATTGAATCCTCATGCCTTGTTAGGGCCTTTTCGGACTCGCCAATCTTCGCGCCCCGCTTCATAAGTTATGCCTTGGCTATGAACTCTTATCATTACCGAGCAACTTTTAAACGATCTTGGGATAGAAGCTAAGTAACTTTTCAAATCGTACGACCTTACTTATTGCAGATAATTTATTAGCAAGTGATGGGAGAAAAAGATCATAATTAACTCACATAAGTTAATGAGAGAATACCAAACTTGTAACTAAATCTATCATTTCTTGTCCTCCACAATTTAAAATCTCAAGTAATGAGACTCGTGGATGCTTAGCCTAATAAACCAATTAAGGTCTACATGGTTAAGGATACTAGCTAAAGTGAACTTGGATAAGTAAACTCGGGTTGAGTCAAAATATTCACAACGGGCCTAATATATCTAAGATATCTAAACTTGCTAAAACCATTTTATTAAAATAAGAGAAAAGTAGCAAAAATAAAGGGAACTACAACTAGGCCAAAATAGATTAAAAATTTTGAAAAATGTCGAAAAATTTATTTTTCGGTTAAAATGAGGACAAATACAAGGAAAAGGCCACTTAACTTCGATAGAAGTCCCCCCTACACTTAATATAAACATTGTCCTCAATTTTTAAGCATGTGGGAGTAAACTCCCCTACACTTAAGACATTGTGCACTTTGTTTAAATCTCGTTAAGGGAAAGACAACTAAAGAGATTCCTATTTTAATATTGAGAAATATAAAATAGTGAATCGAAAAGAGTTTAGGATAGAACCGGGAAGAAGGGAACACGGAATCACGATTCGTCAAAAGTCATCAAGAGCGTGTCTTTGAAGCTCTAATCCCTACATATGATAAGAAAGAGAACAAGAAACACCAACGGGGCTCCCCCCTACACTTATGGTGAAATAAGATAGATAATTGGGTTGCCTCCCAAAAAGCGCTTGTTTTTGTTAACCGAGTCACGAGCCTGACTCGTCCCCGAATTAAATGGTCCATGGGGGAGCCTCGAATGTAATACCGGGATCAAAGACCTTGTCCTCGTTCCCGGTTGACATCAACAAAGGAGAGGCGGGGGGATAGGTCTTGAATGGGAGAAAAACCCTTTCGACATACGAGAAGTATGTGAATTCAAGATCCACGGGAGGTGGGGTGGGTAAAGTAAGCACATTGTCATCCCCCAAAGACAATGGATGTTGAGCACTCGGCAAAGCCGTGAGGGTATCAATTATAGAATAGTCATTGTCACCTCCCGGGTCAAAGCACTCATCCTCATTTCCCGGTATGAAACGAGGAGAGTAAAAGTGATACATCACCCGCTTGGGTGTGCACGTGGTAGGATGAGGTGGCAATATAATTTGAGAAGTATCAGAACAATTACCTTTTACCTGCGTCTCTTTTTCAATAGATTCACGTCTTTTCACCTCTGGGATAGAAGGAGGTATGGCTAACAAAGTATGCTCATTAATAGCAAGAGAAGCAAGGCTATTAATGTCCTCAATCCCTTTGTCAAAGAGCAGATTCACCTCACTAGATATGTAGGTGTCATCAAAATCAAATAAAGGGTTCGAATAAATCTTGAAAGTTTCATGCAGAACGTCTTCATCGGATAGTGACTCGTCATCACTAGAAGTAAAATCATCATCTTGATCGAAAAGAGGATTAGAGAAAGCCAAAGAATCATCTCCCAAAGTGTTGGTGGAAGGAACATCATCATTAAGAGCGACCTCATCCGTAAGCTCCTCAAAAGTTAGCACATCATAAACCTCATGAAAGAATTTATCAAGACCGAAATCACTAATCTCACTCGAAGTATCACAATCCTTAGAGGCGTTGGGGAAATTGAGAGGAGGGATGACAATAGCACTAGGACATTGAGCAGTAAGATCATTTCAAGAAATAGTAGGCTCATCGTCATCATCATCGTAATAGTATTGATGCACAAGAGGAGGGGTATAATCACTAAGATTAGATACTTGCTCTTGTTGCAGTTGCTTTTCCTCGTCCCTAAGTTCTTTAAGCAAAACAACGGCTTCTTGAAGTTGCAAAACAATGGAGTGTGTTTCTTCATTCAAGGTAGTGAGTTGTGGGTCAAGATTAATTTGTTGAGAGGATTGATGATTGAGGGTGTGATGTGGGGGCTCAAAGTGTTGAAAACCTGAATTATAGTAAGGTTGTGGCTCATAGTTGTTCATCGGTTGAGAAGAATTAGAAACCGGGTTTGGTTTATAATAATCCATAGGTGAAGAAAACTGAGGACACGGATTTTGCTCATAATAATTCATTGGTTGACAAAAATAGGTATCGTGAGGACCCCCACAGTTGTTGCAAACCGGGTATGGAGAAAAATCAAGTGCGTCTTGTGGATAGCTATTATCATTGTCATAATTGTACCCTAGTTCTTGCCCGTGTCTAGACGGGTATTGAACCAGGCATGAAACATGCCAATGAGAATCACTTCCACAATAGATGCACGGGGGAACAGGAGGTGGGTTCAAAAAGAGTGAATTAGTCGAGTTGCACAAGGGACAAAATCCGAATTGTGTGTAGTCGATATCGTTTCCACACTGCTCACATGTACACCATTGACAAGAGTTGTTCCTAGATAATTGTTTCCCACACCGGACGCAATGGACATAAAAATCCATAAAGAAAGATAGATAAGCAAGAAGAATATTTTTGGTGCAAAACTTTGAAAAAGAAATGCTTTTTATGATTTTTCAAATGTTTTTTGGATTTTTGAAAATTGTTGACAAGAAAATAACGTTCACAAGTGAACGGATCCCAAAATCCAACGCGTCACTCACAAAAAACCTTCGATCTTCACGAAAAGAGCCGGCAGCGGCGCCATTTTAATAACAGAGATTTTACTCGTTCGAAAAGTTCGTTTCTCGGAATCTTCTCGAATTGATCTTGGGTTAATTGCGCAACTCAGTTGTTCTTGGTGAAATAAAAAGGGAATGGTCGTTGTTTAAAACTAATGAAAAGATAAAAATCTGAAACAAATAAAAATGAAGTAAAGACGGTAAAAGGAAACAATGAAAGATAAAAACTTGGCGAAAAGTAAATTGCAAGAAAATTAAAAAGTAAATAAAGTAAATGACGCGAAATAAAACTAAAAATAAAAGGAAAGCAAGTAAAAGTGCAAGTAAAGAAAAAGGCGGGGAAAATAAAGCTGAAAACTAAAAACTGAAAAACACTAATCGGAATAAAATGCTTATTCAGAATAAGAACACTATTCGGAATAAATCTAACATTCCGAATAGGGACTCCTATTCGGAATAATCAAACCTTCCGAATAGGGACTCCTATTCGGAATAATCAAACTTTCCGAATAGGGACTCCTATTCGGAATAATCAAATATTCCGAATAAGGGGTCCTATTCGGAATAATAGGATATTCCGAACAGAAGACTTTGGCAACAGCTTAATCGGAATATTTGAAGTATTCCGCATAGAAGGATAATGATAGGCTATTCGGAATATTTCTGGGCTGAAGAATAGAAGACAGAAACTTGAACGAAGGGACAGTAGACTGAAATAGAACCCGAGCTTGATTAAATCTAACCAAATCAAACCAAAAGAGTAAACCAAAACAACAAATAAACATCAACTAACAATAATTAATCGACACAAATCATCAAAACTAACAAACAAGGTCAAATCAATCAAAACCCACTTGATTGAAAATAAGAAAACTCAAGAACATGAACACAAAGATTAAGAACAAATTAAGCAAGAAAGGAAGAAGAGGAAGGATTAAAAGCTTAATTAAAAAGTAAAGATTCAATATCAAAAGCTTAAACACAAATTAATCTAGAGAGAGAAAGCAAATGTTTAGAGAGAGAAACTACCTACTCCTAATCTAATCCTAAAACTAAACTAAAACTAACCAACCCTCTCACATGTTGTGAGGATGGTATTTATAGGAGAGGGGAGTGGTTGGTGGCTTCCTCTTTCTTTCTTTCTTGGTCCTCAGTCTTTCAGTCTTTTAGTCTTTCAGTCTTCTTAAATTCTTCGACTTTTAAGACTTCGTCTCGGGATTTCTTTGAACTCGTCTTGTAATTTCTTCATAATTTAGACTTGAGTTCTTCGGCTTTTTAGTAAACTTCCGTCTTTTGACTTTTTCTTCGATAAATCTTCAGAATTGGTCTTGGACTTCCGTTCTTTTTCCACTCTTGATCTTTCGACTTCATCTTTCGTCTTTTTCTTCGATAAAAGCCCGTGAAAGACCGTGTTTTCCTCCCTTTTCACATTCTGACCCTAAAACACAATAAAAACACAAACCACGCATAATTCCGCCATTTACGACATAAAATATACGTTTAGGTCCCGTTTTAATGTAATTAAGTGGTAGAAAAGATGGGTATTTTCACACCTATCAGAAACCATGATGAATGTATCCAGGAGCCTGGACATCATCGAATATGACCCGATATGAATGGCAATCAATCGTAGCGCGATGTGCTGCTAACCAGTCCATACCCAAAATCATATCGTACTCGCACATGTCCAAGGGAAGTGCTTTAACAGGACGAATCTTATCATCAAATTGTGAAACAAGATCTTTGTACACATGAGTAATACGAACAGAGTCTTTCATAGGCGTAGATATGCTTAACACATTATCAAGTAATGTAGGAGTCATATCAATACGAGTAGCAAATGTGGTAGATATTACTGAATGGGTCGCACTCGTATCAAACAGAACGCATGCAGCATGTCCAAACATAAATAGTATGCCACTAATGGTACCTGAAGTCTTGGTGGTCTGGTCTCGTGTAGTTGCAAATACACGGCCGGATACAGCTGACTTCTAGGGAGCATGTCTAGATGTACCAGCAGTAGTGCCCTTCTTGCAGTCTCGCATAAGGTGGCCAGCTTGTCCATACTTGAAGCAGACATCAGTAGCACGACGGCACTCTCCTGGGTGTCTTCGTCCACACGTGGTGCAGATAGGATGGGTATACCCCTCAAAGGGTACCCTGGATTGCTGAGAACCTTATTCAAAAGATATGTGTGAGACATGGTTATTGAGACATAAACATGAATAACGCTGAAAATTGTAAGTTATAATACCAGAATTAGCTGATCGTTTGGACTGCTGACCCTTGTAGTTTGGGTCGCGCCCATTATCGGAGTTCCTGTTATCATGTTGTAATGTTAGAATCGTGTCATACAACATTTTAACATTGAAAAGTTTGAAGAGGGACCTGTTGTTGTTGCCAGAGTAGTTAGTGTTGTTACGGTAGTTGTCACTACCGCCTCTCTTGTCAGATCCATGACGGTCATTATTCTAACCGTGGTTCCTGTAGCTACTCTGTTGAGTGGTCGGCTAGTACCGGTATCCACCCTTATGCCTGAATAGTGAAAGTTATATAAATAGGAAAGTAAATACATGTCATGAGATGGTAACGTTTGATGGTTGAAGTATACCTCTTGTCTGGTCGCTCCAACTCCTCAAACTCCTCTCTGGCCTAAAGGATCTCCAAGCTGCGAGCAACATCAGCAACTTGGGCAACATCAGTATGTAGCACACAGGAGACGGTCGAGATTCGACTTGCGAAGACCCCAAGAGAAGTTCTTAGCTTGTTCCTCAGTAGTACCAGCAGCTGCCCCAAGAAAACTAGCTAACCGGAAAAAATGTTGCATGAACTCAGTACTAGTCTCACTTGCCCTCTGTCGGATAGAATGATACTCCCTCTTCAGGCACTCCTGCTCAGCACGAGGGAAGAACTAAAGGTAGAGCATCTCCTTGAATTGAGTCCAAATCACCGTGACGAGCCATGTCTCTCCTCCTCTGGCCTGCTTGTAGGTCTTCCACCAAGCTAGTGCATCACCCTCAAACTTATAAACTGCCAACCTTGCCTTGTGAACCTCCTCACAACCCATATCATCAAATATCTTCTCCATGTGGGAGATCCAGTTCTCCGCGTCCGCAGGAACTATCACCTTCTCGAATGTACGAGACTTTTGCTTGTTGAAGCGCTCAAGCCAAGTATGAATTGTGACTAGTGGAGGATTTCCACCTAAAGCATGAGATGGTCCAGCTTGAAACTCTTCACGAATCTCATTGCGGATTTGAGGAAGCAAAGTCTGCAAAGCTGCCTGAATAGCTGCAGCAAGTACAGCATCGGTATGTGTGTTAACCATCTGACTATTTTAAAGGAAGTAAATGATTAATCGGTTAGAAACATGAAAGAAACATGAGAGAAACATAATAGAAACATAAAAGCAAAATTAACTGAAGTCTGACAATAACTAGTGTGGACGACCATGGTCCAACCCACACTAGTCAAAATTTCAAGAAAAAGCATTAAACATGTGACTAGGTATGGAAGACTATGGTTCAACCCATACCAGTCTAAAATTCGAAAGAAGAAACATGTGACTAAGTATGAACGACTATGGTTCAATCCATACTAGTCAAAATTCAAGAGAAACATCATGAATAAAGACCAACAATACTTTGAAAATAAAAATACATGAAAGATAACAACGCCGGTTTAGGAAGATCCTAGTGACTACCCACTAGTCACAGGTCAAGTTTTAGAGCCTACAGGTCGAATCCTTGGGCTCTGATACCATAATTGTAACGACCCACTTTGACAAGGTGACCGCTATGTCTCAATCATGACGCGTCATCAAAGAACAATAAAGGCATATAGTCATAAAGTCATAAAAGACCAAATTAAAGCCGAAATCAAACATCAGCTCACAAACATAAGCTCAACATGCATAAAGTAAAGGAAGTGGAACAAAAGGGACTAAACATTGTCCAACCAAGCATAAGTATTTAAATGCAAAAAGGAAAGGAGTCTAAGGTAGCTCTCATCCTATGCGCGTACTCTCAATGCTCAAATTTTTCCTTGGGTACCTGCCGTATGGGACATGAAAAGAAAATACAGCTCAGCAATACGCTCAATGAACGTATATAATGGCATGATAAGAATAATATAACATGAGTAATAAAACAATGAAAGCAGCAGAATAAAAATCTATGTCCTGAGGAAAACCTGGAAATAATCTATGGATATGAATATTAACTGAAATGTCATAGGTTTTATATGCAAAATAATTAAATGCCCATGAGCTCATATAAGTAATAACATATTATCAACATGTGAATGAATACATAGAGGGGTGGCCTTGTCATGAAATTAGAGGGGTGGCCTCTAATAATAGTAATATAGGTGGAGGGATCAACACCAATGTGATAGAGTGTAGAGCACACACTAAACCAATCACCTTGTACGTGTAAACCTGTAAACCTGTAACTAGGATGCACCCATTCGCCCCAAAATAATAATAAAATGGCCAACGTGTACGTGAAGGGACGCCACGAGAAATCACTCTCGTCGCGGGAGAGTCATGACACATGTGCCTCATATGTCATGGTTATGGTACCTCCATAATTAGGTGGTCATGTAACTCATGGTCATGCATGTATATAGCTCGAGCAATTAAAATGATAGCATGGCAAACAATGAAAAGTTTTAAAATATGAAAACTGGGGAAACAGATGGCATAGCAAACGGGGAATCCTAATCATGCATAAAAAAGATGTCCTTACTGAAGGACGGAATATCTGTACCTTATGTCCAGTAATCAGTGAAAGAGATGAACAGCGGAAGAATATACTCCGACTTCACATAAGCTACATAATAAAGGACGTGTATGAATTGCTTGTGCATGGTATAAGTTACTTGTTCTTATTTTGTGTTACTTGTTCATGGTTTATCGTGTCTTTCTTAATGTTATACGTTTCATGTGTTCTTGATTAATGTATTACATGTTTCTTGTGTTATTATACTTGGTATTTCCATAATTAGTAACTTTCCCAAAATAGCAGGTTTCTATATATAGTAACTTTCCAAAAAATAGACGATTTCCATATATAGTAACTTTCCAAAAATAGTAAGTTTTCATAAATAGTAAGTTTCTAAAAATAGTAAGTTTCCATAAATAGTAAGTTCCTAAAATAGTAAGTTTCCAAAAATAGTATTTTTCCATTAATAATAATAAGCTCCTTTAATATACTTAAATAATTTACCTTGTTAAATGAATAAGCTGATTATATAAGTTATGGTTTAATAAGCATATTAAATAAGTAAATTCTTATAAGTCATGGTTAATTATAAATATTATATTAATAAGTCATGATTTAAATAAGTTAAATGTTAATAAAGTCCATTTTAATAATTAACTTTCATATGTCATGTATTTATAAATAATTATTAATTAATACATGTCATGGTTTATAACTTATCATTAATTAATAATATGTCATGGATTCAACTTAATTATTAAATAATAACATGTCATGTATTTTATAATTAATTATTAAATTATAATATGTCATGAATTATAATTAATTACAAATTAAAGCTTAAACTTGATAAGTAATTAATTTAAACCTTGATTAATAATACAAATAATTGAATAAGTTAAACAATTTAATAATCCCGAGATCAAATAAGCCGAATCAATCATCTAAACACCCCTTTTTTGTCCTTCAGTTTACTCGAGCCCCAAAACAAACGCCCACCGAGACCCCTTGGTCTCGGTTGCACGAACACAACATCATCACTGAGACCTAAAGGTCTCGGCTTCCCCTTAAAAACTCCCCACGTGCCTGTGACTTTGCCACTGCCAAGCCGGTAGTTCCCACCGACGACAGCCTTAACCCACCGAGACCTTAAGGTCTCGGTTGCCACTGTGCGCCCAGACTTCCCACCGTGGCCCCTTTGGGGTTGCGGCTAACTGAACAACCCAGCCACCGAGCCATGAAGGTCAGCGGCTGCTGGGCAAAATTATCCACCGAGAGCACCCCATGAAGGGTTTCTCGGTTTCCGTGCAAACCAAACCAACCTAAACCGATTCCATTCTTGTTTTGATTAATAAAACACATGTTTAATCATTATTAAATAATTAAATTCGTGATTCCTTGAGAAATAAAATAAGAAATGAGAATTAATGATTAACGGAATGAATGAGATTAAGGATGAACGAATACGAACACTACCCGAATAATCAAAGATCAAAAATCAACTTTTTCTCCCTTATTTTCTTATGGTGACCGGCGGCAATAAGGGACCCCTAGGGTTTCTTATTTTTTTTTATAATCTTTGTAAAATGAAAAGGAATGAAAGGGTTTTGCTAGTTAAATTGTTAGTGGGCCAGGCTTGGGCCTTTTATTCTTGCAAGGCTTAGTTATTAACATAAAGCCCGTTTATTTTCGTGTTAACATTATAACATGTGTTCTTATAAATCCGTGTATTCGTAAATTTTATGTTCGTATTAAATCTTGTCGTGTAATATTAAATATACGTAAATACTTATCGTGCATTAACTAAATATTAACAGTTTTTAATTAACGGTATTTTTATGCGGGTTTTACATATGGTCGGAGAAAGTATGTCTCGGAATAAGGCCTGAGAAGATGTTGTGATTAAGTTGAAAACTAGCCTTTCTAAATGGTAAGCAAAGACTTTGTCGATAGGTAGAAGACTTACGCTCTTGAAGTCGGTGCTCTGTTTGTCTCTTTTATATACTATGTCAATTTTTAAAGTTCCAAAAGGAGTTTTAAAAGAGATGGAGTCTATTCAAAATAATTTTTTCAAGGGGGATGAGTTATCGGAGAAAAAAATCACATGGGCGGCTTGGGATAAGGTTTTAGCTTCGAAGAATAAAGGGGGCGTAGGCGTGTAGAGTTACTATGACCTTAATCGTGCGTTAATTCTTAAATGGGTGTGGTGGTTTGTATCCCAAGATGATTCTTTATGGTTCCGTGTTATTCAAGTTATTCATGGGCCTCATATTAATTCTCAATCAGTTCAGGCCTCGTCGATATGGAGCTCTATCTTAAAGGAAGTACAAGTTCTAAAGGATAGGGGTTTTGACTTTTTACAGAAATGTTCCAAACGCGTAGGTAATGGTGCGACCACTCATTTTGGGTTGGATAGCTGGAAAGGCGGTTCCTCTTTTTGTGAAGATTTTCCTCGTTTATTTTCCCTTGAGACGAATCGTCAAACTTCAGTGAAAGACAAAATAGATGTTGCCTTGGATGCTTCGTTTCGAAGACCTATTCGAGGAGGAGTGGAGAGTGATCAACGTGTTGTCCTTGTTGTAATATTAGACATTGTATCTCTGTTTCCTTCTTTGGATCATTGGGTGTGCTCCTTATCATCAGATGGCGGTTTTTATGTTAAAGATATTCGAGTTTCTATTGACGACATGGAGGGCTAGGCGTGATTGTCTTCCTACTAGTCTTAATTTAATACGGAGAGGTGTTGATTTAGAGACGGTCTTTTGTCTGATATGTCTCGTGGGGGAGGATGATGTTTCACATGTTTTCTTTCGATGCCCGTTGGCTCAAGCGGTTCTTCAGCGTGTATGTCGTTCGTGGGAGGTCGATTGGCAGTAGTGGGACTCGTTTTCGGAGTGGAGGGCCTGGTTCTCTGAAATTCGGCTCGTATCGAAAGTTAAAAGCTTGCTTAAGGGAGTGTTCATGGTTGCTTGGTGGGCTTTATGGGGGTTTCAAAATCGTTCTATTTTCGAGTCTTCTCCTCCCAACAGTTCGGTGATTTTTGATGGTATTGTGTCAAAATCTTTTATAATGTTTGTTCTAGCGCTTTGCTAGTTAATAAAATTTCGCCGTTCAAAAAAAACTATTTGTTATATAAAACAGTTTATAAAATTTTAAAGGTTTTGAATGCAGGTTTATAATGTCAAAAAATTTAAAAATTAATAATGTATTATTAATATATAAACTGTTACAAAATAAATAAATTATTATAATGAATACTCTTACTCTGATAATCAAAAAGTACATTAACTATTCATTCTTAGAGTAAGAGGAACGGGGCTAGTGGCTGGGTTGTTAGACCTTTGGCGCCAGTCAGCCGTTGGCGCACCACTCCCCGGCTAGCGCCAAAGGGGCTCGCTCCAAACTCACTAATCGCGCCAAAGGTATTCCATTTTTTTTGAAATGTTGAAAAAGCTGACCATTGGGGGGTTAACTAGCCATTATTTTTGAATAAAATACCTTTTTTCAAAACTTAAACCCCAAAAAAATCTATAAATACTAGTAGGGGTGCAAACGAGCCGAGCTTTTATCGAGCGATTCAAGCTCGAGCTCAAGCTCGACTCGATCGAGCCGAGCTTTTATCGAGCCCAAGCACGAGCTCAAGCCTAATAATATGGCTCGAAACATAGAATGAGTCGAGCTCGAGCTTTTTATAGCTCGGCTCAAAGGCTTATCGAGCTTTTCGAGCCTTAGTATAAATATATTTTGATAGTATTTTTATATAAGTAAATAAGGGTTATGATTTGAAAATTTTCCTAATTATAAGGAATAACTTGATAGAAATTAAAATCTGAGTATCCTGGAAAATTAGGACACTGTTTTTTATTCCACTATTCTCCATCTCTTCGACTCTTTTGGTCTTCTTTGTTTTTGAGTAGATGAGTAAGTGACTTTATCACTTTATCACTTAATCAAGTATATTTTTATTTCATTATTCATCTAATTATTTTCTTTGTTCATATGATCTATCACTTTATCACTTTATCAGGTATCTTTTTATTTCATTATTCATCTAATTATTTTCGGTTTTTCATATGATCTATAATATGTCTGTGAGAACTAGTAATACAGAATGTCGATCATCATGTTGTACTATACAATATGCCTATGCGCTTCGTTGTTCTGTATATTCTCTGTTTAATAATGAGAGTTTTCATTCATATGAAATTATGTTATAATTATGATGTATTTGCTAATTGAACTATTTTACACCAATCGAGCCTTAATTAGTATTGGTATTTGTTGATTGTGTTTCAAATTATAGTTGGACTTAGAATGTTATTCTTTGTTTTATTACTCATTTATGAGAATGTAATTTGTGATAATTGTTGTGGTGATATATTTTTTTACTATCTAATTTCAAGCTTTTAGAGCTAAGCTCGAGCTTTGCTCGAATCGTTATCGAGTCGAGCTCAAGCCTAAACATATAAAACTCGACGAGCAATCGAGCCGAGCTTGAGCCCACTATTTTATGTTTCGAGCCGAGCTCGAGCCCTTTTGAGCTCGGACTCGGCTCGGCTTGTTTGCACCCCTAAATACTAGCTCTTTTTACCAAATTTCATACACTCAATTCTTACATTTCTATCTCATATTTCTCTATTATTTCTAATTTTTTTCATCACATGGATCCTTACCAAAACACCGTCTATGAATACGAAAATTATTTTGGTGACGCTAAAAAACGTTATATGTGAGGCTTAACGGAGTATGAGACATTTGTGGCGGATCGGGGTCGGGGAATAGGAGGGCATATATACCTCGTCAACGGGAAGACGCATGTAACACCCCACTTGGATAAGTGGACCGTTACGTGTATTTATGGCGTGTCATCAAAGCATAAGGTAAATGTCCTAAAAGATTAACTGACCATAAAGGAAAAACCGGAATCAAACATCGGTAATCCAAACATAAGCTCAAAACATGAAAAGTAAATACTGAAGGAAAGGACTAAACAATGTCCAAATAAGCAGAATAATGTAAGAGTGCATAAAGTAAGAAGTCTGGATAGCTTCCTTTCAAATGCACATGCTCTTAGAATCCTAAGAGTGTCCTGGTGTACCTACCATTAGAACATAAAAGGAACAACGACTGAGCATAACGCCCAGTAAACGGATATAAAGCATGATAAGAAATACTGAAATGAAGCAGATGATAAAATACTGAAGCTGTAAGACTGATAAGTAAAGTTGCAGCGGAAATCTGTGTATAATCTGAAAAGTCTAATTTATAAATAATAAAGCTGAACTGTTATATGTTAAATCTGAAAATATGCATTTATTGTATTTTTAATTACCAAGAGCTTATATAGGTCATGTGCTGTAACAACTATTGCATGAATAACTGCAGGGGTGACCTCGTCATGCTGTAGAGGGGTGACCTCTAAATAATGTGCTGGGTGGAGGGATCAACTCCAATGTGAAGAATGTAGAGCACACACCACATTCACCTGATAACTGTAAATTGATAGCCTAGGATGCACCCATACGCCCTGTTGATAATACTGATAAATGGCCAAGCTGAAATAAATGGGACGCTGCAAGAAATCACTCCCTCGCAGAGGAGTCATGACACCGGTGCCTCTAGTGTCATGGTCACGGTACCTCCATAACTAGAACATAAACTGGTCATGCTTGTATATAAAGCTCAGGCAATTTATTTAGTTATTAAAATGATTACTGATAAGCTTAAAACATATACTGGGGAAAACATTTGGCTGCAGACAGGAAATCCTAATCATGCATAGAAGAAAGTCCTTACTGAAGGACGGGAAATCCATACCTCGTGTCCAGTAATGAAACGAGAATGAAAGCTGAAGGATCTACCCCGACTTCACGTATACTACATAAATAAAGGGGCGTGAAATAAGTTGTCTAATTACTGTTTTACTGTTACTGATTATTATTGTTCTTAATTCATTTTGCGTGTTCTCAAATTATTTTTATTGATTGCGTATAAACTGATAAATCTGATTGTTCTATTGTACTCCTGCTTAATGTATTCATGCACTACTGATTATAGTATAATATGTATTCTGATATTATAACTTACTAAAAATAGTAACTTGCTATAAATAGAAAGTTTCCCAAATTAGAAAGGTTTCCAAATTAGTTTTTCTTAAAAATTAAATCATAATAAATCACATGTTTTTAAGTGGTTAAAAGGATAAATAAAAATCAATTTAATTTTGCTAACTAAATTATTAAAACAACACCACGTGATTTATTTATTTATTTAAACTAATTTATAAACATGATTTAATCATACTTAGAATAAACCCCGTATTTATTATTTTCCGTTACCCCCGAAACCTTGAGTCCAACAAAAGCCTATCGATACTTCTAAAGTCTCGGTCGCACGACAAAACAACCACAAAACAAACGGACCAAACACCCCTTTCTGCCCCTTTTTTCCGAGATCCCACAGCCTAATGTTGTCCGAGATCCCAAACACCCCCCTTTTGCTACTGCTAGAGCAGCAGTTCCCCCTGTTGTCTAACTACTACCCACCGAGAGTCATTAGGACTCTCAGTTGCCACTGTTGTTAAGCAAATGCCCCCTGCTGATTGGTTTTTCCCACTGTCCTTAAACCCAAACACCCCTTTAATACAATACAACCCCCCCCCCCCCTGTTTAGTGTTTTTGGCTGCGGTTGGTTAAACAAGTCACCACGCCTCCCCAGAGTGGCCACGGCTGGTCAACAGCGAGTACACCGAGACCTTATGGTCTCGGTTTTCTTGAGTTAGGTAAAACCGACACCCCCTTTTCGCGAACCAACACCCCTATTACTTGTGGTTCGTTGTTGCCCAACCCTAACCAACAGCCTTATGACTAGGTCATAGAAAAAGAACACCGAGACACCTAGTGTGTCTCGGTTTGTGTGCAAAACCCAAAATCCAAATCGAAGCATCTTAATTCATGTTTAATATTTTCATAAAATCATTGGCTCTTGCTTGACCCTTGAATTCGAGTTCATAAAACGAAAGGGAGAATGAATTTACCTATATATGTGATCGAGGGTTTTTATGAACACATAATCCACACAATTGAGAATTAAAAATCGTTTTCTTTCCCTTCCTGGTTTGTCTCCAGCCGTCGGCCTCCAAAGCAACCCTAGATCCTTTCTCTTTTTTTATTTACTGATTGTGAAGGAAAGAGTAGGGTGAACCCCCGCATTATTTTGTTTACCAGTATTTTGGGCTCCAAGCCCAACTATCATTCCTTTATTTCCTTTTGTTTAAAAGCTACGACCCAACATAGCCCAATACATGCACACTTCAAAATTTCGCATCGTGTTTTAAATACTCGTGTATGTATTTGCGTTTTGATTTCAGAATTGTACTAATTTATTTTTCTAGAAATGCTACTGATAATACTTCGTAATATTTGCGTTCGTTTTTAAGTTCTATCATGTATTTATTTATTTTACTGAAAATAAACGCGTATAAATACTGAATAATTATTTTCTGAATTATTTCCAGAATAATTAATTACGTCACGATCTTAATTAAAACTGAGACTGTGTGAATTTAATATTCTTGGATTTTAAAACATTGCGTACATGTTCGTAAATTAATCCTCGTAATTGTATTTTGTCGTGAATTATTTATTTCTGAGATACATAATACTTTCGTAATACTGTTGATCCCAAACTTAGATCGATTAGCTTTGTGTATACGAGATTAGATCAAGTATAACACGTAGAGAAACCTTTGTTATATGCTTTGTGAATCTAAGTGTTATGCGGAATTTAACACTTAAACAAGAACACAAGATGTAAACAAAACTTTCACTTTGATTATGAATGTCGAACTTGCTTACAATGAAAGATGTTTACGAATGAAAACTTATATAAAACTTGATATCGAACATTAACCTAAAGGCCTTCTTTTATAGACTAAGAAGCCTTGTACAATAAGCTACATATCAACTATTCTAGGTAAAGATAAACATAGAAAATACATTGTCGTTTCTATCCTTACTAGAAGTATTCTAGAATATAATAAACGTGTAGCTTATATCTTCCATCAGTGCTTGTCTTCAATCTGTCAACGCTTGACTTTAACTTGTCAACGCTTGAGCTGTCAGCGCTTGCTTTGTTCCTGTCAACGCTTGTTTTGTTCTTGTCAGCGCTCAAGTGATCTGGCCTTAATTTATTCCCAACAATCCTCCCCTAAACTTGATATCCACTCTTATGATCAAGTTTCTGAATAAGCATTAAGAACTTGGAGGAGTCTGACAAATCTTCTCATATTGGTAATGAATAAATCTGATCAAATTCTTTGCCACGTCACTTGAATAATCTATCTCCAGCTGAGTGTCCTTCATCTTTTCCAAAACAGCCTTGGATATGAAATACTGAGCATCCACAAGTAGATACTCAGCAAACTTTGTAGAACTCAAATGGTATACACCAGCAGCTGAATATAACCTCCATTGAACACCACTGAGGTCATCTTCAAGATCCTTCCATATTTCAGGATCTTCCTCATTTGTCCCACACATTCTTTTGAATGTGGTCCAAAGTTTTATTCCATTAGATGAAGTTGGTGCTTCAGCCTCATACTTGGTCTCTAGTAACCTCCAAAGGTCCACCAAGTCTTCTCTATCACAACTTGCAAATAAAGATATGAGAGTGGTAAAAGTGTGTACCTCCTTGCCAAATCTGCCAATCTTCCAGAATCCACATTCATCCTCATCATAACTCACAATTGGATTCCTGGAATCTAATGGTAACACCTGCACCATATCTGAAGCTTCTAATGGGGAGAGCTTGAGGCTCTTTCTTATAACTGCTTCACTTGGATATAGTGAATTCATATCTTTTGGAAACTCAAGTTTAAATCCCTTCTTCACTGGCCTGGGAATCATCATAGCTTTCTTGATTTCCATTTCTTCTGCAAGTTGCTCCTTTCTTTCATCTGAAAGAAGTCTGAGAGTGTTTGCTTCCTGCACTCTCACCCAAATAGGATAAGCCCTATGTTCCAGCTCATCAAATGTCAAAGCCTTCAACTTCTGATGTGTCCATCCAACTCCATGACATCTGAGCAACATAAAGTAGAGCTCTCTTCTATCCCTTTTCAATTCTGAGAGAATATTGCTTGCCTTGTGCTTCAAAATCACCTTACAATCCTTCTGAACTCTAAGAAGAAGCTCCAAACCCCATATTTGATCTGAAATGGTCAAGTCTGGATTATCCATGCAGCTTTCTTCCCAAGAATTGTACATCTGAACCACCTATGCCATGTCAAAGTCAACCTGCAATTTTAAATCTCTCAACTTTTCCCTAGCAAGCTCATCACCATACTCAAGCCTTTCTAGTTCTATAATCATCACACTTGAGTCTGAGCTAGTTCCATCACTTTCTTCTTCAGAAGTCACAACAAATGGTGACTTTTCCTTTTCACCTTGTTCCATCATTTGTTCAGCCAATCTTCTATCAAATTCAACTTGGGCTGCATCCTTTGGAACAATTTCTTCTACCAATTTACCCTTACCCTTATCTGATGGTGCAATGGTTGGTAAGGTAAATGGTAATACCTGAGTAGAAACTTCTTTGATGATAGATGATGACTGGAATACATCACCTTCATGTGCAGGTCTGTCAACGCCCAAATTTCCTCTATCAGCGCCCAAAATACTTCTATCAGCGTCCAACTTTGTCTTGTCAACGCTCAAATACTTTCCCTCAGCGCCTTGTGTAACCTCTCTCAACATAGCTGTAAATGATAAATTTAGATTGGTTGGAGAGATTAAGGACGTATCAAAACCTGTTTGTTCCTTCAAAGTTGTAAGGGCTTCAGCAACATCCATTGATTGACCATCTTGGCTGCCCTTATCACTCAGATTTCTTTGATCTTCCTCCCCTTTGGAAGACTCCTCCATACCCCTCCTAGCATGATCACTTTCCAAAACAACAATCCTCTCCCTCAATTGCTTGAGTTCAAGGCCTTGTGAGCTGGCAATGTGTACTAAGTCTGCATTTTGCTTTTGCAAGCGAATGCAGACTGCCGTCAATTCCAAAAGAGTCATTGGTTCCAGACTGCCCTCCTCTGAAATGGGGATTTGACCTCCCAAGTCAGGTTCATTGGGCAAGGATGAGGACTTAATGATGGTGGGACTGCCTTGGCCAGCATCTAAGCCAGAACCAATAGTCCCAGCCTCATCCAAGTCACCAGCCACACTTGTGGTGGTGGTTCTCTCTGCTTCATGGCTAGGACCACCAGAGGAGAACACTCCAGTAGTCCTTTGGCGTTTTATCAACCTATATGCAGGTGGTGTGGAAGATGGTGTGGAAGAATGGGTAGATGTGGGTTGGTTAAGGGGTGTTTGGGATTGTGATGGTTGTGTGTCAGCGTTGGAAATAAGCACATCAACGCCAACATTTGATGTGTCAGCGTCAAAAGGTTCTTGGTCAAGTTGCATTTGTGCAGGTGAGGGTAAAGGTTCAGGAATGGGTTCAAGTTGTGGTTGAGGGTCAATTTGAGGTTGAGGGTCTGGTTGGGGTTGTGCTGCTGCAATAACAGCAAGCATGGCTGGGGTTAAAGGTAAGTCTCTAAGAGGTGGTGAATTCATCTTCGTAAAAATAGCTTTCTTTTGTTCAGGGATCTTATAAAAATCATTGTGATCCCTTGAACAATAACCTTGATCATCAAAAATCATTTGCAGAAAACGGGGATAAGCTAAAGTCATTTTTGTCCCCTTGTTTTTACACATCCCTTCAAAAATCATTTTAGAATAGTTATATTTTTGCCCTGTTGCAATGCACACAATAGCACTGGCAATGGATCTATTGATCTCATTGTGTGCAGTACATTTGGGACTCAAACATTGAAGGAGGATGTGAATGAGGTACTTCCAGGCTGGGGGAAATTCCTGCTTATGATACTTATTAAGAGTACCTTCATCAGGAAAAGGATATCCCAAAGCCCTAAGCCCTTGTTCTATTTCATTTATGGGAAGGATGGCTACACCATCAGCATCATCAAGATGCAAGGCCTGGCGTACCAAGGCCTCAGTAACCACCCAAGATCTCCCATGAACAATAGAAGTTAATGTGGTCACTCCATTAACTGTTGAGGAACTGACAGTGTTCCAAAACTGCTTAATGTGTGTGACTGGAATGAGTGGTGCATGAGAAAGAGCATACCTTAATGGGGATGCGTTCAAATACGCCACCATTTGTGTGTATTAAGGAAACAAATCATTATCAGCAACAAGATAAGCAATCATGTTGTGTTGAGACTTGAACCCCAAATCCAATTCTGTTGAGTTAAACTTTGGTGCCATTGATGAAAGCTGTGAATTTGAAGTGTAGAAGATGAAGTTGATAAGAGAAAAGTGTTAGACAAGAATTACAGATACCCTGTTTAAAAATAGGAGCCAAATTTATAGGATATAAAGAATGCATGTGATTGGCCCAAAATAGGCAAAGATTTTCAAAAACTAATCATGAAAATATTGAAAAAGTTATAAGTTATCTCATGCATTTAATGAAAGTAACAACTCCTAAAATTACGGCTTGAAAATATGTCAAAAAGTAACAACTGGGTAGGTCCCATTGAGTGTCAACGGTCAAAAATAACCTATCAACGCCCAACGGCTATAATCTTGTCAACGTTCGCCTAAAGCCATGTCAGCGTCCAATTTGGTCACAACAACGCTTGTAAAAATCTTGTCAGCGTCCAAAAATAAAATTGTTTTAAAAAGTGAAAAATGACCTTAACAAGTAATTTATCCTAGAGAAGATAACCAAAAGCTGATAATTATTATAGGGCGGCAAGCACTGTCCAGTTATGCACACTTGCATAAGCAAGATAGACATAACAGTCCTCTAGTGTCCCTTGCTAACCAAAACTCTTAACAACAAAGTTACCTTATAAAATCCTTGTTACTCCCAGGTAAATCCCATATCAAAATCATTCCCAAGACTCTCAACAGACCACAACCAATTCTAGGCCAAAAACGTCTTGGCAGCATGCAAAGTTGATATACTATGCATGCTACAGTGCCTCATGGTTTAGTAAAACTAACCCATACTCACCTGTGGACACAATCTAGAATTGTGATAAGAGTATCATATGGATACCCAAACATCCTAAAGGTTCCTAAAACCTCCCCTTAAACTATGATACAAAAAGTTTGCTAAAACCATGCATGAACATAAAAATTTATGTCAAGATAGGAATGAAACATTCCAACCATCATCCATAAATAAAAACTTGTCCAAATGCTTTTCCATTGATCCATAAGCAACTCTGTATCCAATGGTATACTGCTAACACCATCTGCACATGTAGATTGAAAACCACAAAACTAACAGTGTTGCTGACAACGCCCCGATAACACACAACAGCGTTGAAGGAAGCTTTGTCAGCGTTAGACAATTATATTGCTGACAACGTTGCAAAAACACTTATCAGTGTTCAAACAACCTTTATCAGTGTTAGAAAAATATAGTGGAAAATCTAAATCATCAATAAGACCGATAATAATAATGCATCATCCTGTACATACTTTTACAAAAAGAATCCAAAACACATATTAAGAGAGATTAACCATTCCAATACTTGTTACCAAGTATTGAAATCTTCCAGTATCAAAAGGTTTAGTTAATAAATCTGACACATTTTCCTCAGTGTCAACCCTATCTGGTTGTATTAAACCTTTCTCAAAGCAATCTCTTATAAAATGGTGTCTAATTTCTATGTGTTTAGTTTTAGAATGATGTACAGGATTCTTAATGATGCATAAAGTACTATTATTGTCAACAAATATCTTAGTATGCATAAAATTATACCCATAGTCCAACAGCTGGTTCTGAATCCACAACACTTGACCACAACATGCTGATGCAGCCACATACTCTGCTTCAGTTATAGAATTAGCCACCACTGTTTGTTTCTTGCATTGCCAAGATATTAACCTGCTCCCAAGAAACTGACATCCACCAGTTGTGGATTTCCTATCAAACTTATCACCTCCATAATCACTATCTGAATATGCAATCAGCTCCAATGGTGAATCCTTTGGGTACCACAAACCAAGACTTGGGAAGCATCTTAGGTACCTAAAGATCCTCTTCACAGCATAAAGGTGACATTCTTTGGGAGTCACTTGATGGCGTGCACAAGCACACACAGCAAACATGATATCAGGTCTGGAAGCAGTAAGATACATCAAGGATCCAATCATAGATCTATAATGCCTGACATCAACATCTTTCCCATCTCCAATCTTTCCCCAAGGGTGTTCTCTATCCATAGGAGTAGTAGCCCTCTTTTCATATGGAGAAAAGCCAAACTTCTTCAAGATTTCAGCAACATATTTGTCCTGGGAGATGAAGATACCATCTTCTTTCTGCTGAACTTGTAAACCAAGAAAGAAGTTCATCTCCCCCATAGCACTCATCTTGAATTTGTCTGTCATAAGCTTGGAGAAATCCTCACTCATCTTTGGATCAGTAGACCCAAAAATGATATCATCAACATAGACCTGCACAAGCAACACATCTTTGCCTTTCTTCTTTGTAAATAGTGTCTGATCTATGGTGCCCCTCTTGAATCCATTGTCCACCAAATAGGTATACATAGTACCATACCATGCTCTAGGGGCTTGATGAAGGCCATACATAGCCTTTTTGACTCTATACACTTTATCTGGATGCTCTGGATCCTCAAAACCAGGAGGTTGCATGACATAAACTTCCTCAACAATGGTGCCATACAAGAATGCACTTTTGACATCCATTTGATAGACTGTGAAGCCCATGCATGAAGCATAGGCTAGAAAAATTCTAATAGCTTCAATCCTTGCAACTGGTGCAAAGACCTCCTCATAGTCTATCCTCTCTTCTTGTGTATAACCTTGAGCCACTAACCTTGCCTTGTTTCTGACCACAATACCTCTTTCATCTCTTTTGTTCCTGAGAACCCATCTTGTCCCTATAGGTCTGACATATCTAGGACAATCAACCAGCTCCCAAACATCCTGAATTGCAAATTGGTGAAGCTCATCCTGCATTGCTTCCACCCAACTTGGTTCTTTGAGAGCATCAAATATCTTCTTGGGTTCTTCTTATGACAGAAAACATGCAAACAAACATGCTTGCACAAGAGGGGTATCAACCTTCTTGTGTATATTGGCAATAAATCCACCAAGTCCTTGATGAGATCTTCTTGTCTGAACTGGAGTCATAACATCACCAATGATCTGAGATGTGGGGTGATTCTTCATTGTGGAGGTGAGAACCCCTCCTTCAAAAAGTCTGGTGTCCTCAACCTCATGCTCCATGTTGCCAATATCTTCTTCATCAAACTCTCTTTGAGCAACAGGAATCTCTTCATGAACATTGGAAGGTCCACCTTGTTCAAAACTGGAAGAGAAAAGATGCCCATAAGTGTTGTCAACGTTTGAATCTTGGTTGTCAGCGTCTGGGCTAACAGCGCTTGAAATGTTGTTGTCAACGTCTGAATTGGTCTTGTCAGCGCTAGATTTGCCTTTGTCAGCGCCTGAAAAACCATGCATGTTTGTATTTGGTGGTATTTGGAAACCACCATTTTCTTGTCCAGCAGCAGCAGCAGCAGCAAAAGCATCTGTCCAAATGGGAATTGTGACATATTCAAATGTAGGAGATGCCTTTTCTACTTGTGATCCAACCTTCTCATGAACCTGTGTACCTGAAACATTAACAACTTGTTCCTCCACAACATTTGAAGTTACCTTCACAATGTCTGGATTAGTGACAGGCATATAATTTAAAGTTCTAGATAAGGGTTCCAAATCAAACAACGAATTAGGACCACTTTCAGGATCACTAGGTTTATTCTCTAAGAACCTAACATGTACTCTCTCAACAATACGTTTGTCCTCTTTAAGATAAACCCTATAACCCTTGCTCTGCACTGAATACCCCATGAAGTAACCTTCATCACCTTTTGCACTAAATTTACCTAAGGCATCACTAGTATCTAAGACTACTACATGACATCCAAAAGGTCTGAGAAAACCAATATTAGGTTTTCTTCCCCAAAGTAACTCATAAGGTGTTTTGTTCTGAATTTTGTTAACCAATGCTCTATTTTGCACATAGCATGTTGTATTAACAGCCTCAGCCCAAAAGGCTATAGGAAAGTGAGCATCAGCCAACATTGTTCTGGCTGCTTCAATTAGGGTTCTATTTTTCCTTTCAGCAACCCCATTTTGTTGTGGGGTTCTAGCAATACTAAATTGCCTAGTAATTCCCTTCCTGGCACAAAAATCATCTAGCTTCTTGTTCCTAAATTCTCCACCATTATCACTTCTAAGCATTTTAACCTCATGTCCAGACCTTTTCTCAATTTGAGTGATAAATTCAATAAGAACATCAGCTGTATCACTCTTCATAGCTAGAAAGAATGTCCAAGTAAACCTAGAAAAGTCATCAGTGACAACAAAACAATATGACTTGCCATTCAAACTCTCTATATTTGTTGGACCAAAGAGGTCCATGTGAAGCATATGAAGAGGTCTGAAACTAGAATGCACCTGCTTGGACTTGAATGAGACCTTGTGCTGCTTGCCTTTAAGACATGCAACACAAGAGTGGTCATTGTGGAAGGCCTTCTCAGGCAAACCATCAACTAAACCAAGCCTCACAAGTCTATTTATATTTTTAAAATTTATGTGCCCTAGTCTTCTGTGCGACAAATTACTTTCATCTACTGAGGCCTTAGCATAAAAACAAGACATATTTGTATTCACTTTAATCCCATTCAAATTCACATTATATATGTCCTTATGCCTAGGTGTTCTACACTCAATATACTTCTCATCAGGGATCTTAAAATCCTTGCTTAACACCAAACACTCAGTATCAGTGAAAAGAACCTTATTTTTGTTATCACAAACTTGTGATACACTAAACAGATTATAGTCCAGTTCTTTTACCAGGAAGACGTTCTCAAAACATAGATTATTGGTGAGAAGGGTTCCTTTGCCTGTGATAGTCCCATATCCACCTCCAAAGTATACCTTATCACCATCTTTAATAGGAGTGAAGTTCGTCAGATAGTCTTCCTTTCCTGTCATGTGCCTTGAGCATCCACTATCCCAATATCCATAATCATTGATCTGTCTTTGAATGCCCTGCACATAAAGAAAACAAATTAGTTTTCTTTGGGAACCCAAGTCTCAGAAGACTTGGATTCATCTGGTTGTTCAATAAGAACAGACTTAGTTCTCACAACAACCCCATTCTCATCCTTTTTAGGATGAAAAACCCAGTTAACCTGTAACACCCCACTTGGATAAATGGACCGTTACGTGTATTTATGGCGTGTCATCAAAGCATAAGGTAAATGTCCTAGAACATTAACTGACCATAAAGGAAATACCGGAATCAAACTTCGGCAATCCAAACATAAGCCCAAAACATGAAATATAAAATACTGAATGGAAGGACTAAACAATGTCCAAATAAGCAGAATAATAAAAGAAATGCATAATGTAAGAAGTCTGGATAGCTTCCATCCAAATGCATATACTCTCAGAATCCTAAAAGCGTCCTGGTGTACCTGCCGTTAGAACATGAAAGGAACTACGGCTGAGCATAACGCTCAGTAAACGGATATAAAGCATGATAAGAATATACTGAATGAAACAGGCGATAGAATACAGAAACTGTAAGACTGATATGAAATATGTGGTAGAACTCTGCATAAAATCTGAGCAATCTGATTCATATATACTGATACTGAAATATAACTATTAATTCTGAAAACATGCATTTACTGTATTTTATTTGCCAGAGCTTATATAGGTCACGTGCTGTAACAACCGTGCATGAATAACTGGAGGGGTGACCTCGTCATGCTGTAGAGGGGTGACCTCTAAATAACTGTGCTGGGTGGAGGGATCAGCTCCAATGTGAAGGATGTAGAGCACACACCACATTCACCCTGATAAACATGAAACACTTATAAGCCTAGGATGCATCCATACGCCCCACTAAAAAATATACTGATAAAATGGCCAAGCTGAGCTGAGTGGGACGATGCAGGATATCACTCTCCTGCATGTGAGTCACGACACCGGTGCCTCTAGTGCCGTGGTTACGGTACCTCCGTAACTAGTACATAAACTGGTCGTGCTTGTATATAATGCTCAGGCAATTCATTTAGTTATTAACATGATTTCTGATAAACTTAAACATATACTGGGGAAAACATTTGGCTGCAGACGGGAAATCCTAATCATGCATAGGAAAGGAAATCCTTACTGAAAGGACGGAAAATCCGTACCTCGTGTCCAGAAATGAAATAAGACAGAAAGCTGAAAGATCGACTTTGACTTCACGGATACTACATAAATACGAACGGAAAATAAGTCGTCTAAATACCGTTTGCTGTTACTGATTCTTATATGTTCTAATTTTAATTTAATTTATTCCTGTATTACTATTTATGTATAATCTGGTTAATCTGATAGCCCGGTGTATTTCTGATAATCTGACTGGTCTATAAATATTTGCTAAATAATGTATCACCTGTGTTCCTGATTACTGTATATTGTACTGTAGCATGTTACTATCCTATTACTATAATTAGTAACTTGTCATAACTAGAAAGTTTCCCGAATTAGAAAGTTTCCTGAAATAGAATGTTTCCAAAATAGTTCCTTTAAATTAAATCCTTGCTAAATCCTATGTTTTTAAACAATTTACATGTCATAACGATATCGATATAATTTTATTAATAAGATAATAAAATCGACAATTAAATTCTTTATTTTCAAAATCCCTTTTTAAAATGATTTAAAGCATTTAAATAATCCCGTTCAATAATTATTGTAAGCGATTCCGAAAACTCGTGCTAAGTTTTAGAATAAGTCTAGCCAAACATTCCCTTTGTGTCTTTTAAACTGTTAATCAAACACACCCTTAACCTGTCTTAACAAGGATTGCCAAACACCCCCATAACTCTCTAAAACCCACTGCCAGGCCAAAATCAAGCCGGCACCCTAATTAGGGTTGCGCTGGTGGAAAATCATCACCACCGAGACTCATATGAGTCTCGGTTTGTGTGCAAACCGTCCAAACGAACACCCCCTCCCCCTATGGGTCGCGTTTTACCTGATTAAAACTCCTTGAAATCGAATTAAAGAAAAGAAACAAAAGAATTAGGGTTTCTTACCTTGTGTTCGTGTTAGGGCTTAGGGTATCAAAAGAAAAACGAAAATCCTTGTTCTCCCAGGATCAATCCTCGATCCTTAGTCTTGTTTCTTGATGTGGTCGCGGCAGGGAGGAATGAACAACGATAAACTGGCGGCTGTATTTAGTTTCTAGGGTTTTGTTGGAGTGTTTTTGTGTCGGCTCAGAAAGGAAAAGAAAACCCCCGTCTGTTTTATTTCTTCACACGGGCTTGGCCCAATTTATTTTCACGAGTTGCGGCGCAAGAAACATAAGTTGCGGCGCAATTGAAGGGCCTACAGATCATGGTGCTGCGGATCAAGAGTTGCGGCGCAAGACACATCTGTTGCGGCGCAACATATGCTGCTGGCAATTATCCCGCGTAAAATAATAATAAACCGCGTATTTATAAATTCTCTATTTAAAATACGGGTTTTACAATTCTTCCCCTCTAAAAAATAATAATTCGTCCCCGAATTAAAGATACGACTATACCGGGTTTTACAATTCTTCCCCTCTAAAAAGGAGAAATTCGTCCTCGAATTAAAGATGATAAACTGATGAAGTTATAAGAACTGAAAGAACACGTAGACTGAAAGACAATTAAGCTGAAGGATGAATTGTCTTCTAGTTAAGACATAATGCTGCTGATAGATATAAACCTGACATGAATAAAATGATCATGTAACGTGACATGGCTGAAGAGAACATGGAACATGACATGACTAAAAGGACTTAACTGGATTTATTGAAGGAAAGGGGATGAGAGGTCCGGATGGACTCCTGTTTCGAGTGGCCTCCCGCTCGAAACGATTCCTTCAAAGGTCTAACATAATAATAACATCATGGTTCTGATGACCCTGTCCTGATGATGCTGAATAGTTTCTGGTTCCATATTTAAGATGGATTTGCTAAATCTGATAGACTGAATAACTATAGCATGTATGATACATGAAACGATACGTGTAAAATATTCTGAAAAGGTAATATTTATATCTCAGAGAAAGCTGCTGAGAGTATATATAGGGACGAACTACGTGAACAATTGTGAACATGCTAAGTGAGCAATTGTGAACGGGGTTCAAAATTATATGAGGAGCGCTGGCATGGAATTAGAATATGATAAGTGAATCATACTGTGAACGTGATACTAGAACATATCATGAACGTATGCTGACTGAGGAATGAATGCCAAATGATACGGCCTGAGATGTGAAACGTCTGCCTGGTTATGGAGTAGTTGTGCTAAACTTGAGTCTAATTTCTCAAGCTTTCTGTAACCGTACTCGGTAATAAACTGAGAAACATGTATCATGAAATGGCACACGAACTTGAACGTGAACAACGTTATGAACGCTAACGTGAGCTTAAATCAGGAGATAGCGTAGAAGATGAACTGATCAGCATCATACTGCGAATGAGACTTAAACGTGAAAGTGAGAATAAACATGAAATTAAAGTGGACGTAAACATACACTTGATCGTGAACATGTATTCTGTTTGATATGATGGTCGATGGAATGCCTTGAATTCGTACGATTTACTGCTGAATTTCAAAGTTTTCTGCAGACCTGCCACCATGTGATCCTTTCGGACGAAAGAGACGCGCAGTCTGATTACATGGTTGATGATAACTTAGATAGCATCATACTTTCTCTGAGTCTGTTGTAAACTGATAACAATCTCCACGGAGTCTTGTCTCTTTTCGGTCTAGAATTTCTACTTGTAGTAATAGCATGTCGGTGTTCTATCTTGAACCTGAGGTATGTCAGGAATCTAGATATGAACATAGTTGCATTAATGTGTGATGCGGATTCTATCAGTGTTTGTCTGGGATTATGGAACATTCTGGTGGAAATCTTGTTGAATAGTCATAGAAAAATTTTTAGTGATGACTGTCGGCAATTTCTGCGGTAGCAGTCAATTGAGTTCTAGAAATTTTATACTACGTTCATAGTCGTCAGTCGGGACCATCAGGTGATGGCCTTCACCTTCGCATGATCCATGGTGATTCCGTCCGCAGACACAATATGACCTAGAAACGCCACTGTATTCAGCCAAAATTCGCACTTCGAAAATTTAGCGTATAGCTTTTCTTGTCTGAGAATCTGCAAAACTGTACGGAGATGATTCTCATGTTCCTCTTTGGATTTGGAGAAAACAAGGATATCATCGATGAATACGATCACAAACTTGTCTAAAAATTCGTGGAAGACCCTGTTCATTAAGTCCATAAATACTGCGGGCGCATTCGTGAGACCGAATGGCATGACAACAAACTCGTAATGACCGTACCTCGTGCGAAAAGCAGTTTTGGATATATCATGTTCTTTTACACGCAACTGATGGTAACCTGACCGTAGATCGATTTTTGAGAAGTGCTTAGCACCCTGAAGTTGGTCGAATAAATCGTCAATACGAGGAAGTGGATAACGGTTACGAATAGTGAGCTTATTCAACTCACGGTAGTCAATACACAAACGCATACTACCATCCTTCTTCTTGACAAACAAAACTGGAGCGCCCCAAGGTGACACGCTTGGACGGATGAAACCCCTTTCGAGAAGTTCCTGAAGTTGATCCTTCAGTTCCTTAAGCTCTACAGGAGCCATACGGTAAGGAGCTTTAGATACTGGTTCTGCACCTGGAACGAGATCGATACCAAATTCTACCTCTCGCATGGGAGGTAAACCTGGAAGTTCCTCTGGAAAAACATCCGGAAAATCTGACACAACTGGCTGATCATGAATCGAAGGTGCTTCAGAAGTCGTGTCATGGACTGTAGCTAGGAAACCCTCGCAACCATGATATAGTAAGGTACGAGCCTGTAAAGCTGAAATGATCTGAACATGTTTTCCTGGTAGGAAGCCTCGGTGAATATACTCTGGTGTCTGGACATCACCAAAGATAACCTGGCGAGCATGGCAATCTATGGTGGCATGATGAACCGATAACCAATCCATACCCAGAATAATATCGAAATCACACATATCCAAAGGAAGAGCACTGACTGGACGGATTTTATCATCAAACTCAAGAGGGAGATCCTTATATACTTGGGTAATGAGTACAGAGTCTCGCATGGGGGTAGATATACTAAGTGCACTGTCTAGTGGCGTAGGGGTCATGTTTATTCTAACCGCATATGAAGTAGATATAACCGAGTGCGTGGCGCCTGTATCGAAAAGCACGCATGCAGACTGTCCGTGTATAAACAAAATGCCAGTAATAGTACCTGTGGTCTTATTTGCTTGTTCACGGGTAGTAGTGTAGACACGACCGGTGGTTGGTGGTATCGGTGGTGGCGGAGGTAACATCTGAGGAGTCTGGCCTGAGGTACCGGCAACATCCCCGCTCTTGCAATCCCTCTTCAAATGGCCGGGCTGACCACACTGGTAGCAATTACCCGAACCACGACGACAAGGTCCCGAGTGTTTCTTCCCACACGTGATGCAAGTGGGGTAAGTAAACCCGGTGGAAGTAGCTCTGGTTTGCTGAGCACCTGATTTATGATGATATATACGTGTCACGATTCTGATAACTTAACTGAAGTAAGGCTGACTGACTAAATTTTAAAATTACCAGAATTTGCCGGTCGGGCAACCTGTTGACCCCTGTTGTTTTGGTCACGCCCCTGTCCAGCATCTCTGTTGGAATTTACAAATAAATTTTAGATCTGTTTTACACGATAGTTTAGTATTCTTGGAGCTTAAAGGCTCACCTGTAGCTGCCAGAGGAGTTGGAACTACCGCGGTAATTATCACCGCCGTTCCTCCTATCTGACCGATTACGGTCATATGACTGACCGTGGTTCCTGTAGTTCTGATGCGGAGTAGCCGATTGGGATCGGTCTCCTCCTCTGTGTCTGCAAAATTTTAATAACATATAAGTTGCCAAGCAATAATGGCTAAAATGTTTAAGTCTGTTGGGTGAGATGTACCTCTTCTCCGGGCGCTCTAAATTCTCGAGCTCGTCCCTCTCAAAAAGCATCTCGATGTCCCGAGCTGCATTAGCTACTTGTGACACATTAGTGAATGTGGCACTCATCAATCTATCTGCAGTCCTGGTGTGAAGAGCCCAGCGAAATTGCTTCACTTGCTCTTCTACGGTACCCGCAGCCTCCCCCAAGAATCCAGCCATCCTGAGGTATCGGTGCATGAACTCGATACTGTTCTCGCCATTATTCTGACGAATAACGTGAAAGTCCCTCTTCATCTTAGCTTGCTCCGCATGCGGGAAAAACTGGTCATAGAACATCGTCTTGAAACGTGCCCAGGTCAATGCAA
The DNA here is from genome assembly GCA_025667525.1 of Glebionis coronaria. Taxonomy (NCBI): domain Eukaryota; kingdom Viridiplantae; phylum Streptophyta; class Magnoliopsida; order Asterales; family Asteraceae; genus Glebionis; species Glebionis coronaria. The sequence continues at coordinate 165,207,520 of CM046882.1, read as the reverse complement.
GCTCCCAAGCATCTCCCCCGTTGGACTGTTTCTGAGACCTCCACCAATGTAGAGCAGGACCCTCCAGCTTATAAACTGCAAGCCTAACTTTGAAAACATCACCACAACCCATAGCTCCAAAAATTTTCTCTATATGGTAGATCCAGTCTTCTGCATCAGTTGGAGCTACAGTCTGCTCAAACAGTCGGGGCTTCTGCTTGTTGAACAGATCCAGCCAAGCGGGTAAAGTGGCCGGTGGTGGGGCAGGAGGGTTGTTATTCTGCTGAGGCCCATTTTGATACTCAGCTCGGATCTCATCACGAATTTGGGGTAACATGGCCTGTATAGCAGCCTGAACCGCAGCAGCAATGGCAGCTGCGTTAGGATCATTCTCGGTGTCGCGCCTGGGTGGCATCTGAAATAAAAGAGGATAAATCGACAAAAACGTAAGAACCTGCAGTAATAAGTCTGAATATACTTAGTGTAATTCATGGTGGTATAACTAACAAAACATGACATGAATACTGGTGAACGCCTAGGGTCAGTTCACAAAATGATTTCTGAAACATAAATCTGACATGGGTAAGGATGAACGCCTATGGTCAGTTCACCCATACAAAATTTTGCTGAAATCACATGCGATTAAATATGGCCAGTCCTGTACCAGCCGTTTACTTAATCAAAATTTTGAAAAGCTGACTGATAAAACACATAAATAGCATGGAAGATAACGACGCCAAAATACAGGAAGTTCCTGATGACCACCCACTAGTCACAGGTCAAGTTTTAGAGCCTACAGGTCGAACCTTGCGCTCTGATACCATAATTGTAACACCCCACTTGGATAAATGGACCGTTACGTGTATTTATGGCGTGTCATCAAAGCATAAGGTAAATGTCCTAGAACATTAACTGACCATAAAGGAAATACCGGAATCAAACTTCGGCAATCCAAACATAAGCCCAAAACATGAAATATAAAATACTGAATGGAAGGACTAAACAATGTCCAAATAAGCAGAATAATAAAAGAAATGCATAATGTAAGAAGTCTGGATAGCTTCCATCCAAATGCATATACTCTCAGAATCCTAAAAGCGTCCTGGTGTACCTGCCGTTAGAACATGAAAGGAACTACGGCTGAGCATAACGCTCAGTAAACGGATATAAAGCATGATAAGAATATACTGAATGAAACAGGCGATAGAATACAGAAACTGTAAGACTGATATGAAATATGTGGTAGAACTCTGCATAAAATCTGAGCAATCTGATTCATATATACTGATACTGAAATATAACTATTAATTCTGAAAACATGCATTTACTGTATTTTATTTGCCAGAGCTTATATAGGTCACGTGCTGTAACAACCGTGCATGAATAACTGGAGGGGTGACCTCGTCATGCTGTAGAGGGGTGACCTCTAAATAACTGTGCTGGGTGGAGGGATCAGCTCCAATGTGAAGGATGTAGAGCACACACCACATTCACCCTGATAAACATGAAACACTTATAAGCCTAGGATGCATCCATACGCCCCACTAAAAAATATACTGATAAAATGGCCAAGCTGAGCTGAGTGGGACGATGCAGGATATCACTCTCCTGCATGTGAGTCACGACACCGGTGCCTCTAGTGCCGTGGTTACGGTACCTCCGTAACTAGTACATAAACTGGTCGTGCTTGTATATAATGCTCAGGCAATTCATTTAGTTATTAACATGATTTCTGATAAACTTAAACATATACTGGGGAAAACATTTGGCTGCAGACGGGAAATCCTAATCATGCATAGGAAAGGAAATCCTTACTGAAAGGACGGAAAATCCGTACCTCGTGTCCAGAAATGAAATAAGACAGAAAGCTGAAAGATCGACTTTGACTTCACGGATACTACATAAATACGAACGGAAAATAAGTCGTCTAAATACCGTTTGCTGTTACTGATTCTTATATGTTCTAATTTTAATTTAATTTATTCCTGTATTACTATTTATGTATAATCTGGTTAATCTGATAGCCCGGTGTATTTCTGATAATCTGACTGGTCTATAAATATTTGCTAAATAATGTATCACCTGTGTTCCTGATTACTGTATATTGTACTGTAGCATGTTACTATCCTATTACTATAATTAGTAACTTGTCATAACTAGAAAGTTTCCCGAATTAGAAAGTTTCCTGAAATAGAATGTTTCCAAAATAGTTCCTTTAAATTAAATCCTTGCTAAATCCTATGTTTTTAAACAATTTACATGTCATAACGATATCGATATAATTTTATTAATAAGATAATAAAATCGACAATTAAATTCTTTATTTTCAAAATCCCTTTTTAAAATGATTTAAAGCATTTAAATAATCCCGTTCAATAATTATTGTAAGCGATTCCGAAAACTCGTGCTAAGTTTTAGAATAAGTCTAGCCAAACATTCCCTTTGTGTCTTTTAAACTGTTAATCAAACACACCCTTAACCTGTCTTAACAAGGATTGCCAAACACCCCCATAACTCTCTAAAACCCACTGCCAGGCCAAAATCAAGCCGGCACCCTAATTAGGGTTGCGCTGGTGGAAAATCATCACCACCGAGACTCATATGAGTCTCGGTTTGTGTGCAAACCGTCCAAACGAACACCCCCTCCCCCTATGGGTCGCGTTTTACCTGATTAAAACTCCTTGAAATCGAATTAAAGAAAAGAAACAAAAGAATTAGGGTTTCTTACCTTGTGTTCGTGTTAGGGCTTAGGGTATCAAAAGAAAAACGAAAATCCTTGTTCTCCCAGGATCAATCCTCGATCCTTAGTCTTGTTTCTTGATGTGGTCGCGGCAGGGAGGAATGAACAACGATAAACTGGCGGCTGTATTTAGTTTCTAGGGTTTTGTTGGAGTGTTTTTGTGTCGGCTCAGAAAGGAAAAGAAAACCCCCGTCTGTTTTATTTCTTCACACGGGCTTGGCCCAATTTATTTTCACGAGTTGCGGCGCAAGAAACATAAGTTGCGGCGCAATTGAAGGGCCTACAGATCATGGTGCTGCGGATCAAGAGTTGCGGCGCAAGACACATCTGTTGCGGCGCAACATATGCTGCTGGCAATTATCCCGCGTAAAATAATAATAAACCGCGTATTTATAAATTCTCTATTTAAAATACGGGTTTTACATAACCCCAATAGGTTTTGTAATGACCTTTGAAATGTAATTAAATCTATTGCAAGTCATTGAAATTCCATTATTATTAGGGTTTTGATCTTTCTTGGGTCTCCATGTTAAGCTTGAAGAAGCTTTAGACCCCTTACCTTGTGGCTGCAAATATTTAGGTCTGGTCACGTTTCTGTCAGCGTTGGATTTTGTCCTGTCAACGCTGAAATTACCCTTTTCAGCGTTGAACCTAGGGTTTGCTACAGGAACCCATTGCCTATTTTACCAGGTGTTTGTCTTTTGAAAAGGTCTTTGTTCATGAGTGTTAGACCTTCTAGAGATGAATGGGGCAGGTCTAATCACTTGTGGACTTTGCTGCACACAAGGTTTGGGTCTGACAACGTTTGACTTCCTAACAACGTTGACTTTCTTCCTATCAGCGCTGAAATTGTTCCTATCAGCGCTGGCTTTGGGAGCGTTGACACACTTGTATGCCAAATGTGAAAAGCTACCACAAGTATAACAGGCTTTCTTAGACACAACCTTAGGTCTAGTAGAGAAGAAACATGTTCCATGATTGTTAACTTGGCTCTTGGGTGACCTATTATTCCTATACATTTCTGCATATTTAATGGTAGGTCTTCTAACAGTGTTTGAGCCTAGGTCAACAGCTTTACCAGTGACTGGATGAGTAACCTTAATGGGTGGTGATTCATTGGGACTTTCACATAGCAAACCTCCCTTAACAAATAAAGTAGGGTTAGCCTTCTTCCACTCATTTAGGTCAGTCAGTTTTTGTTGATACTCTTCCACTGGAGTGACAACTCTTGGTGGAGGAATGAATTCCTCTTCTTGGCATTCTGGTATACCAGTCCAAGATAAATCCTTTCTAAGGACACCATAGAAGTCACCAGCTGGTGGTGGAACCAGAGAGTAATCATTCATCCCAATCCCAGTCATGTCCTTAGGATCCCTTTGTTTAGCTAGACAGTTTCCTAGGGTTTGGGTGGCTCTATCAAATCTTTGAATCTTGAGGTCAACATTATCTTTATTCTTAATGGCCTCATCTAACTTAGCCTGTAGGTCTCTATTGACCTTTGTCATGATATTTCTAATATCCATACTACCCTCTAGCTCATGTTTTAAGATATTTATCTTATCTTTTAAATCAAATTCCATTTACTTGTATTCAGAAACGGTTTTCTCAGTTTCAGTAAGAGCTAGTTGGTAATTGGATAATTTACACCTTTCAGTGCTCATATCATCTTTTAGTTTTAACACCTCTTTGTTAAGTCTATCAGTGTTTAACCTACAACCTTTGCTACAAAAAGCATCATCATATACCTCATTATCAGATGAAGAGGAGGAGTGTGCCATGAGAGCATATTCAACATGCTCTTCTTCTTCAATATCAGCAACCAAAGCTTTGTCCTCTTCAGCATTCTTAGCCAGATAGCTCCAATCCCATCTAGTACCATCAATTCCTTGAACTGCAACCATGGCTTTGGAATCTTGAGCTTTAACAACCTGACTTGAGGGTTTACCAGCATCAGATCTTCTAGGAGATCTGCATTCCCTCATGAAGTGCCCCATACGATGACAGTTGTAGCATTCAACTTTGGATTTATCAAATCCAGCTGTGTCTTTAGCATTGAAGGTCATCTTCTTCTTGAACCTTCTATTCCACCTATTTACTCTTATACTAGCAAGAGCCATGTTCTATTTGATGTCCATCTCTTCCAAGTGCTCATCACTTATCTGCTCAAGGTCCTCATATGTAATCACTGAACCATTGGGCAAAGAAGCAATGTAAGCACACACAGTATCCAAATCCAAACTAGCAGGTTTAACTCTTTGGGAGTCATTCATGAATGTGTCAGCGTCTGAAAAGGAGACGTTGACAGGACTTGTTCCAGCGCTGACAAATGATGATCCAGTAACTGGATGCATAAAAGAGTCCTTCTGATTGAATTGACCTTCACTATGAGAGAAGAAGGCCATGTTGCTGGTGCTAGGTTTGCTTCCATGTGCTGAAAGAGTTTCATCCTCCAACAGTCTTAGTTTGTTGTAGATGTCATCAAACGAGGAGCTCTTGTAAGTATTATTGGCAAGAATAGATCTTGCCTCAATCTTCCATGCCTCACCAAGACTTTTCAGAAAAGTAGCATTGGTGTCAACATCACCAACTTATGTCCCCATGAAGGACAACTTGCTTGTGATGTCAAGCAATCTGCTTCTCACACTACTCAGTTTCTCATTGGGCTGAGCTTTAAAGACAGCATAATCATGCAGAAGTTGCTTTTTCTTTTCTTCCTTAGTGTCTGCATTGCCACCATATGCAACTTCAAGTGCTTCCCAAAGATCTTTAGCAGATTCATAGCCTCTATACTTGTGCTGGTTTTCTTGTCCCAAAGAGACTTTTAGAATATTTAGGGCTTTCATGTCAACCCTTTTCTTTGCAATATCTTCAGCACCTACAGCTCTACCATCTCCAGGTTTTTCTTTCTTATCCTCTTCTGGGCATCCTTCAACAGCTGTTCTTTGACTAATGGCATCAAGAATCTTTTGAGCCTTATTGAATGAGTTTCCATATTCAATAATCTCCCAGAGTGTGTAGTCATAGATCCCCATATATTGTTCAAAGTTGAACTTCCATAAGTCAAAGTTGGTTGCATCAAGCATGGGAATCCTGATGTTTGGTAAGGGTGAATTGGAGGTGGTTATTGCTTCAGACATGATGTTGTTAGGGTTTTGGTGTTTTTAGGGTTTCTGAGAAAATTAGGGTTTCGGTGTTCGTGTATCGTTCTGGTGTTCTTCAAAGATCAAAAGTTCCTCAACAAGCTCTGATACCACTTGTTGATCCCAAACTTAGATCGATTAGCTTTGTGTATACGAGATTAGATCAAGTATAACACGTAGAGAAACCTTTGTTATATGCTTTGTGAATCTAAGTGTTATGCGGAATTTAACACTTAAACAAGAACACAAGATGTAAACAAAACTTTCACTTTGATTATGAATGTCGAACTTGCTTACAATGAAAGATGTTTACGAATGAAAACTTATATAAAACTTGATATCGAACATTAACCTAAAGGCCTTCTTTTATAGACTAAGAAGCCTTGTACAATAAGCTACATATCAACTATTCTAGGTAAAGATAAACATAGAAAATACATTGTCGTTTCTATCCTTACTAGAAGTATTCTAGAATATAATAAACGTGTAGCTTATATCTTCCATCAGTGCTTGTCTTCAGTCTGTCAACGCTTGACTTTAACTTGTCAACGCTTGAGCTGTCAGCGCTTGCTTTGTTCCTGTCAACGCTTGTTTTGTTCTTGTCAGCGCTCAAGTGATCTGGCCTTAATTTATTCCCAACAAATATTTGACTTAACAATGTTATTTATTATCTGAATAAATAGTTACGCACGTTGAATTATTGCTGTGACTGTACGTAATTAATATTCGTGGACTTTTAAGGCGGATTTTACAATTCTTCCCTTCTAAAAAAATAATTCATCCTCGAATTAAGGATGCGATAATGTTGTGGTTTTACAATTCTTCTCCTCTAAAAAGGAGAAATTCGTCCTCGAATTAATGGTACTAAGCTGATGAAATCATAAAAGTTGAAAGGACACGTATGCTGAAAGAGCATGAAGGCTGAAAAGACATATAAGCTGAAGGATCATTCGTCCTTGATTTAGAACATAATGCTGCTGAAAGGGTATAAACATGACATGACTGAAGTGAACATGGAACGTGACATGTCTAAAAGAACTTAACCGAGTTATTGAAGGAAAAAGGATAAGAGGTCCGGATGGACTCCTCCGTTCCGAGTGGCTTCCCGCTCGAAATGGTTCCTTCAAAGATCTAAAAACGATGAAAAATCTTGGTCCTGATGACCCTGTCCTGATGATGCTGAATAGTTTCTGGTTCCATACTTAAGATGAATTTCCTGAATCTGATAGAATGAAAAACCATAGTATGTAGGATACATGAAACGATACGTATAAATATTCTAAAAAGATAACATTTACATATATCTGAGCAAGCTGCTGAAAATATATAGGGATGAACTATGTGAACAATTACGAACGTGCTACGTGAGCAATTGTGAATGTGGTTCGCGATCATCTGATGAATGATGGGCAAGGAATATATCATGAACATATGTTGACTGAGGAAGAATGCTAAACGATACGGCCTGAGACGTGAAACGTCTGCCTGAGTATGGCAGAGTTGTGCTAAATTTGAGGCTGGTTTCCCAAGCTTTCTGTAACTGTATTCGGTAAGAACCCGTGAACGTGTATCGTGAAATGGCACACGAATTTGAACGTGAACAATTTTATGAACGCTAACGTGAGCTTAAATCATGAGATAGCACAAAACATGAATAGAAACAACATCATACTATGAATAAGACGTAAACGTGAAAATGAAAATAAATGTGAACGTGAATGTGAACATACACGTGATCGTGAACATGAACGTGAGCGTGATTCGCGAACGCTAAATTCCATCTGACAAGATTGTTTATGGAATACCTTGGAATCATACGATCTATTGCTGAATTTCCTGCAGATTTGTTACCGCGTAATCATTTTGGATAAAAGAAGACGTGTAGGATGGGTTGACTGGTTAACAATGACTTAGATAGCATCATGCTTCATCTGAGTCTGTGATAACTGACAATGACCTCCATGGAATCTTATCTCATTTCCGTTCAGAAATTTCTTATGGTTGTAATAACTCATTAACATGTCGGTGTCCTATCTTGAACCTGAGGTATGTCAGGCATCCAGATATGAACATAGCTGCATCAATTGTGTTATAATGCTTCTATCAAAATTCTGCCTCGGATTATGGTAAATTCTAGTGGGATCTAGGTGAATAGTCATGAAAGAATTTTGATTCAGGGTAAAATATATCTCTCCTAGCGTAGGATCTTATGTGATACAAGATTTTAGTGTAGGTCCTCTCTTTTATGCGTAAGCTTAGCCATGGAAGGCTAATCGTGGGAACTGTCTGCAATTTTTGCGGTATCAGCCAACTGAGTTCTAGAAAATTTTGTACTTTAGTCACTGGCGTCGATCTTGACCATCTGGTGATGGCCTTCATCTTCGCAGGACTGTCTGAAATTTCTTCTGCTGAAATAGGGTGGCTCAAAAATGCCACCTTGTGCATCTGGAACTCACATCTGGAAAGTTGCGTATATAATTTTCTCCTATCAGAAAATCTGCAGGATCGTAAAAAGATGATTCTCATGTTCTTCTCCAGGATTTTGGAGATCAGGATGTTATCAAAGAACATACTGACGATTTTGTCTATGAAGTCATAAAAAAAATATTCATAAATTTCATACTATAGCTGGGGCATTAGGGAGCTCGGACGTATAGGTCAAAATTTTTAGAGAGACTATAGCGTGTTCAACAGCAATCTGAAAACATCATGTTCTTCTTTCACCACTGTTGGTGGTATGGTCGCGAATTGTTCTGGACGATATTTAAGACATCGTAGCAGGTCAGGTAACCTTCTATTCGTGGAATGAGTATCGTTTATGAATGGCGATCTTGTAAATTTTTTGTGATCGATATATGATCTTATGTTACCGGCCTTCTTTCTGATAGACAGAAACGATACACTTCCTGGTGGTACGTTAGGGCGAATAAAGCCTCGTTTCGGTAACTCTTGCAGCAATTGCTGCAACTCTTTTAACTTAGCTGAAGCCATGGAATAAAGAGTTTTGAAAACAGGTTATGTTCTTGAGACAAGCTTGATGTTAAATTTTGTCTCGTGGTTAGGAAGGAATTTCTTGAACACCTTCTCAATCACTTCCGGAAATGCGGAAGGAGGAAAATCTGCTGATCATAAATTTTAAGAACTTCAGAAGTGGATTATAACTGGTGGCTAGAAAGTCTTCGTAGCTATGGACTGATAAGTCACACGCTTGTAAGGTAGAAACAATTTATACTGATTTTTCGGCAGAGAACATAATGAATATATTTGGGAATTATTAAGACGGATCTCGTCGTTAACTGAAAAGAAGAACCTTTATAAATATGGGTGGTATTGCGGAGTCTTTTCTGGCTGGGAGGTAGGTAAATATCTGATTTAAGATAAAGCTGACATCGGTATACGTGAAGTGAACGTGGCGAATTTCACTGAATGGGTCAGTCTGTAATCTCACAGAATGAATATTGCGTGTCTAACCTGAATAATACTCCAGTGGTGGTGACTGAGTCTTTAACGGTTTAACTTATGCGTGGCATGACAGAACGGGTATACCCCCTTGGAGGGTACCCTGAATTTCTGAGAGCTGGGTTCAGAAAACATACTGGAGATATGAGTTTTGACTCGTACTTAAAGACGACACTGATATGAGCTTAAACTCATATCCTTTTATCAACAAATAACCCTAAAACATGAAGCAAAATACCCATTTATCTTGTAAAAAGCAGTGTTATGTGGTATGTTGTGTTTTTGTGATCTTATGTAGGTAAAAGGATACAATTTCAAGCAAACAAGGAAAAATCAAGCTCAAATGGATGAAAAAGAAAAAAGAGGATCAAAAGTGACAAGACTTTGAAGTTCAAGGACCTATCTTGACAAGTTGTGAAAGTTGAAGGACTAGAAGTGTAAATAATGAAAAGTCAAGATTCAAGTTAAACCTGGTCAAACTATCAAGTCAACTCAGTCAAAGGGCCATTTTGTACAATTTATCAAAGTTAAAGGACCAAAAATGACAAAGGAATGAAGATCCTAGCTTGAAATGGGAATCTGCCAAGTATAGGGACCAAATCTGCCAACTTTGGAAAGAAATGCAAGTTGAATCCATGTGTCAAAAGTTTAACCAATGAGAAGAGAGAAAAGACATGACCCGGATTGCCACTTCACCCTCATTATTACCCACTACCGCCGCTTTTCATTAATTACAAAATCACAACAGTACAATCCGCAACACATGCTCTCAACGAATATAAAAACGCCACGTGTCCATCTCCTTCAAAGAAAATATTGCCAGGATCGGGATTTTTATAGAAGACGTTTCATGAGAAGTTCAAAACACCAAAGTTGCTCAATTTTGGAAGACGAATTCAATGGTGCAATCCAATTAACATATCATCCATTGAATTAAAAATGCCCAAATCAGTTCATAACCTTCAAAGTGGGATTTGCAGAATATTCCACGTGTCAAGCTATGATTGGATCTGCCACGTCACAAACCCCAACAGAATCTCCTATCATGCCTATAAATAGCTAGGATGTACCTCATTTCTCATGGTAGCTTAATTTTGTAAAACACATAGTTTAATCTTTCCTTTCCATTTTTCCCTCACGTTTCCCCTAACTACTCAAGAGTCTGACAAACTCTTGAGTCAGTTAGTCAGTTAGTAACTTGTAACCACTTTTGTAACTGAATTCACTCAATAAATTTCAAATTCCCTTTTCCCGCCAAATTCTGTTCTTCAAATTCCTGTTGATTCTTGTTGCTATTGGATATTCTAGTTGCTGTTTGATGTTTGTTATGATCAACCAAAGATCATAACTGACATTGGTGAAGTTTTGTAGCTGTCTGATCAAAATTCAAGTATTTCCATTGTTCTTGAAGATCTCATGGCAGTTTGATGATTTGCAGTTGATTGTTGATTGATTTGAGTTGAATTCTAGTGATAGGTGGTGGTTATCACTAGGGCAAGAGAGCTCAGCGCTCCTCTTCTTCCCAAAGGATTTCTACAATAGGTTTTGAGATTCTTGATTTTTGTTCCTCTAAATCAGTCAATTGCATGCTCAATTCTCTAGTTTAATCTTGATGGCTGCCTGATTTACTTGATAAGTAGTTGTTGATTGATTGATTCTAGTGTTTTGTAGTTTGATCTTGTGCATTTGTGTTCAGCTTTCTAGTTACTAGCTTATTTTCAGTAACTTTTTGGTCTATTAGCTACTTACTGCTCTAGCCTTGGTTATTGTTTGTTCTTAGCTTGTATACACTTCATATTGTCCCTTGAAACTAATCTGCTATAGCTTTTGTTTCAGTTTAAACCATTACTCAATAAGTCTTTGTAAAAGTTTGATCAAAACAGTTAAAGGAGTGTTTGGTAGTAGCTTTTAAGTGGTTTTCAAGTGTTGATAATTGGTGTTTCAGAGTTTGTTTCTAGTCATTAAGTGGTAACAAGTAGTTCTTAGTCAATTGCAGGTCAAAATAATGGTCAAACAGGCAATTGGTTAACAAATAGTTTGGGTCATTCTTATTTCAGCTTTAGTTTGGTAAACTTGTTACTTTCAATTACTTGTTTCTCCTTCATTACTTGATGAAATTTGCCCAAACTTGTTTCTAGTTATAGCTTATATCATAAACTTTTAAACTCTAAGAGGAAAATCTACAGTTTCAAGAATTAAGCTAGAAATAAGCTTTTTAGTCAAGGTCTGAGCAAATGCTATTCTCTGAGATAAATTGATGACTGATTTCTTGGTTCTCTTAATCCTTTTCATAAAACTTATGATTTTCTTTCACTAATCCATTGAGTAAGTGTTGAATATGAAGTTTTGAAATTTTGAGCTTTTTCATAAAAGTTGGTCAAACTTGGTCAACATAAGCTCAAAAGAGCTTATTTCAGATTTCTCATTCATTATTGGATGAAAATGGTTCTAGTTTGATTTCCTGTTCTTGTAATCAAGTGCTTAATCAGTTTTGTCACAAAAATCAAGTTGTGACTGATTGGAATAAGCTGTAGCTTATTTTGTGCTTATTAATAAGCACTCAATTGCTTATTTTTTACTTTTAGCTTATTTCCTTGAACACACGTAGTCTTAATTGGATTTTAAGAGTTTTGCAAGTTGTTTCAGCTTAATTGGTTGAGTAATAAGCTCAAACGAGCTTAATCTTGTTTGTGTCCCGTTTTTAGTTAAAAGTTTGTAAAAATTGCACTTTAGTCCCTAGAAGTTTAATCAGTTCTAAAACCTAGCTAAACTTCCTAATTTTGTGGTATTTGCAAAATTCAGTCCTTTACATTTGAAGTTTGTTAAATTTCAGTTATCTAGTTTGTTAGTTTGTTACTATTTGGTTAGTTTGTTATCAGTTTTACAAGTTTGGTCCTTATAGTTAACTGTTTTACATTTTTAGTCCCTATAGTTGATAGAACTTACATTTCAAGCATTTAATTTTCCTAGAATTTACATTTTCAGTCCTCTTAGTTTTATATTTTGCAATTTTAATTTTGTTTGAATAAAAATTTGGTATTTGCAACTTGTTTTACGTATAAGTAGGTTTATATTTTTCATTTTTACATAGTGTTGTTTGAATTAGCAATAGATTACCAAGCAAGCTTGAACAACCAAGAACAATTATAAATCCGATATTGGTTGGACTTTCTATTAGTTAAGAACTGAGAAAACGAACTTGCATTATACACATTTCAAATGGCGCCGCTGCCGGTTCTTTGACTACACGAGAGACTATCGATTGACGGTTTTCATTGGCTTTTGGGATCCGTTCATTTGGTGAACGTTATTTTTACGTATTATAAATCAAAAACAAATAAAAAAATCAAAAATATAAAAATATATAAAAAACTAAAAATTAACAAAACAATTCTTTTCCTAAAGAATTGACCAAAAAAATTAAAAAATCCAAGAAGCAATCTTTTTCCTAAGAGATTGCACCCAAAAATATATATTATTGGATTCTCTCGGTTTTTATGTACATATAGTATTTTCCTTTAAAAACTCATAAATACAAAAATATTTTCCATATATTATTATAAGTAAATACGTATACGTATAAGAACAATCAATCTACATATCTTCCATAAGTATTGCCGAGGCAATACACCGTGTTGAGGGGCGTCCCGGTCCTTGACACGCGTATCGATCAAACAAAATAAAGCAAGAATAGATAAATACTCTCAATAAGCAATAATTCGAAGAATACGAACATTTAAGTGAATAGAAAGGCGATGTGCTATAAAATGCCATCTAAGGGTCAATAGGTACTTAAGTGCTTCGCGCCACCTAACCCCCCGTTCACTTGGGAGTATTCTAAGAAGGAAAGCTTCATTGAGGGTCTTGCACCCAAAGTAGTATTACATATATTGTTATTTTCTTGTGGATATTTAATATCGAAACTCGAAGAGGATAATCTTATTCTTTTCAAAGTCACACGAGAGCTTCTCTCTCATTCCTCGTATTGAGTTGCATGCTCACTCGCGGGCGTGCACAAATACCGATTGGTGTACAACCTCTTCCTCCGAAAAGGAAGAAAAAGAGAAAGAGTAAGACCACCACCGTCCACCAAGCCGATCACGAGAATCGTGCTTTGTCACCACCACAAGAAGCCATGGCTATTGATAACCGTACTTTGTATGAACGTATGCAATCCAACATTCATGGATATGTTAGTGCCATTAAGATTCCCGACTTTCCCGCTAACACATTTGAGCTACATACATCTATGATCAATATGGTTTCTGCATCACCTTTCTTTGGGAAACAAAATGAGGATCCCCATGCTCACCTTAAGAGATTCCTTTCACTTTGCAACACCATTAAGCATAATGGGGTTCCACATGAGGTCATTAGATTGATGTTAGTGTCATTTTCCTTAGATGGGAGTGCTAAGCATTGGTTAGACACCCAACCACCCGATAGTATCACCACATGGGATGATTTTACCACTAAGTTTTTGAACAAATTCTTTCCTCCACAAAAGACTATGGCTTTGAGAAATTTGATTATGGGCTTTACACAAAAACCTAGTCAATCCTTTGGTGATGCTTGGGAAGAGTATAGTGAGTTGTTGAGGCGATGCCCTAACCATGGAATGGATGATCTAGTCCAAATCAATACCTTCTATAATGGCCTTAAACCTCACCACCAAGATTCACTAAATGCTTCCGCGGGAGGGAGTATTCTTTTCAAGACATACCATGAGGCTTTGAACATTATTGAGACTAAGGCATTGGTTCAAACAAATGATCCATTTGAAGAAAGAGTTCATGTGATCCAAAACACTTCTCAAACACCTTGTGATAACCAATTCCTTAAATATCACCAAGAGATCCTTCAACAAGTCAAACAAGGACAACAAGAAATGACTCAAGAGATAGTTCAAGCCTTTAAGAGCATGACATTGAACAATTCTTCAAACAATGTGAATGCTATCACCATTTCTTGTGTTACTTGTGGAGGCCCCCACTCTTATGAACAATGTGACAAGGTGCAAGGGTATCAAGGGGAATGTTATGCTTATCAAGAGGAACACCGTGAACACTTCAAGCCTAACATCAATCCAAATAACCTTTCTTACAAATCCCAAAATTACCTTACTCCACCCGGCTTCCCACCCCAACCACCCACCCAAATTCCACAAAATCCTCCTCAAATTTTAGCAAGGAATCAAGGGCAAAGACAACCATACCAAGGAAATAACTACAAGGCACCAAATCAATTTCAACCTCAAGCAAGTACCTTTTATCCACCAAATCAAGGATTTAACTCCCAACCTTTACCTTTCCAACCTCAAGGTTTTCAAGGTTATGTGCCACAAGAGTTAAACACAATGGATCTTTTGCAAAAGATGAATCAAGAGAATGAAAAGAAATTCCAAGCTATAGACAAGAAAATGAATGACCAATTCAATAAGCTTTTGATGGCATTAAATCAAAGACCACAAGGGGCTTTACCTTCCAACACACAAACAAATCCAAGGGCCAATGTCAATGCCATTACAACAAGAAGTGGTACAACAACAAAGGATCCTTCACCTCCTAAACCTACTATTGTTCAACCCACTTGTGCTCCTACTTGTGATAAGCCTTCTACTTCTACTCCACTTCCTCAAAGTGTTCCTATTCACTCAAACACACCTCCTCAACCACCTCATACTTCTCCTTTACCTTCCACACTTCCCAATGAAGAGGCTAACAAAGACAAATCTTCCACCACAACACCTATTCCACCTACACCAACACCTACTCTTCCATACCCTTCAAGGTTGAAAAAGGACAAGTTAAAGAACAAAGATGACATACAAGTCTCCAATTTCTTAAGGATGTTCAAGCAACTCAATATCAACATATCCTTTACGGAAGCTCTTGCTTATATGCCAAAGTTTGCTAAGATGTTCAAGGATTTGCTCTCAAACAAAGAAAAATTGGTTGATTTGCCCAACACATCACTTAATGAAAATTGTTCCGCGGTGTTACTTAAAACCTTACCAACAAAACTTGGAGATCCGGGGCGCTTCTTGATACCTTGTAATTTTCCCGGTGTTGAAAATTGCATGGCTTTGGCGGATTTAGGGGCAAGCATAAATCTCATGCCTTTATCGGTTTGGAAACAACTATCTCTTCCCGAGCTCACTCCCACTAGGATGACTCTTGAACTAGACAACCGAACCATAGCTCACCCCGTAGGTATAGCGGAAGATGTGTTTGTAGGTGTGGATAAGTTTACCTTTCTGGCCGACTTTGTAGTGGTCGATTATGACATGGATCCTAGAGTGCCTTTGATTGTTGGTAGACCGTTTTTGAGAACGGGTCGTACCTTGATTGATGTGGCGGAAGGAGAATTAATTATGAGAGTAGAGGATGAGAAAGTGGTGTTTAAGTTAGGGAAAGTTTGTGATAGAAAAGAGGTTAAGGAGTCTAGACCTTGTGAGACTATTAACATTGTGGATGTGCTAGATGAAGTGTGTAATGAACACTTTCATGATGCTTGTAAGAATGCTAGTGATGAGATTCCACATGTTGAAACCGTGGCCTCAATTGCTCCCTCTTTAACACCTTTTGGAGAGAGTGATTTCCTCTTGGAGGAATTTGAGTCCAACTTTCTTGGTGATGATGATTCTCCCATTAATTGGGAAGAAGATATTCTTACAATCCAAAAGTTGCTCAATGAGGACCCTATTCCTTCCCCTATTCCACAAGAGATTCCCATTGAGGAACCTTCCATAGTAAAACCTTCCATAGAGAGTCCACCTCCCCTTGAACTTAAGGAACTTCCATCCCACTTAGAATATGCTTTCTTAGAAGGAAAAGACCAATTACCGGTGATTATTGCTAAGGAATTGAAAGAGGATGAGAAGGAGCAACTTATTGAAGTCCTTAAGAAACATAAGAAAGCTTTAGCATGGAAAATATCCGACATAAGGGGTATTGATCCACATTTTTGTACTCACAAAATCCTTATGGAGGATGACTATAAACCCGCCATTCAAAACCAAAGGAGAGTTAATCCAAAAATTCATGAGGTTATTAAGAAGGAAGTGATTAAACTCTTAGATGCGGGTATGATTTACCCCATTTCCGACTCTCCATGGGTTAGCCCGGTTCATTGTGTTCCAAAGAAGGGTGGAATCACCGTGGTGCCTAATGAGAACAATGAGCTTATTCCCACGAGACTTGTAACCGGTTGGAGAGTTTGCATTGATTATAGAAAACTCAATGAGGCAACTAGGAAAGACCATTCTCCGCTTCCCTTTATGGATCAAATGCTTGAACGCTTAGCGGGAAATGAGTACTATTGTTTTCTTGATGGCTTTTCGGGTTATTTTCAAATACCCATTGACCCTAAGGATCAAGAAAAGACCACATTCACTTGTCCATACGGTACCTTTGCTTACAAGAGGATGCCTTTTGGCCTATGTAATGCACCGGGGACGTTTCAAAGGTGCATGATGGCGATTTTCCATGACATGATAGAGCAAACCATGGAGGTTTTTATGGATGACTTTTCCGTATTTGGGAACTCCTTTTGCTCTTGTCTCACCAATCTTGAGAGAATGCTTACGCGTTGTGAGGAAACACGTTTGGTGCTTAATTGGGAGAAATGTCACTTTATGGTGAAAGAGGGAATTGTTTTAGGACACAAGATATCCAATAAGGGATTAGAAGTTGATCGAGCCAAAATTGATGTGATTGCTAAGCTTCCCCCACCCACCTCGGTTAAAGGTGTGAGGAGTTTCTTAGGTCATGCGGGTTTTTATAGGCGCTTTATACAAGATTTCTCTAAGATAGCTAGACCGATGACTCATCTCTTGGAGAAAGAGGCTCCTTTCATTTTTGACCAAGCTTGTTTAGAATCTTTTGAGACACTTAAGGAAAAATTGACGAAGGCTCCCGTTTTGGTTTCTCCAAATTGGGAATTACCTTTTGAGCTTATGTGTGACGCTAGTGATTATGCGGTGGGGGCCGTCTTAGGACAAAGAGTTAATAAGCATTTCCAACCTATACACTATGCGAGTAAAACCATGACCGGTGCACAACTTCATTACACTACCACGGAAAAAGAGTTGCTTGCTATAGTATATGCTTTCGAGAAGTTTAGACCATACCTTGTGCTTTCCAAGACCATAGTGTATACGGATCATTCCGCTCTCAAGTATCTTATGACAAAACAAGATGCTAAGCCTAGGCTTTTGAGATGGGTTTTGTTGCTTCAAGAGTTTAAGATAGAGATTCGTGATAAAAAAGGGGCCGAGAATTTAGCGGCGGATCATTTGAGTAGACTTGAGCATCCTTTTCAAGGAGATTTCCCACATCAAGAAATCAATGAATCCTTTCCATTAGAGGAGCTCATGTCTATCTCTTCCCAAGAGGATGCCACACCTTGGTTTGCGGATATTGCAAACTATCTTGTGGGCAATGTGCTTATTGAGGGTCTTACTTATCAATAAAAGAAAAAGTTTCTTAAGGAAGTTAAGTATTACTTTTGGGATGATCCATATCTTTTTAGGCAATGTGCGGACCAAATCATTAGACGGTGTGTAGATGGGCCCGAGGCATTTAAAATTTTAGAGGCATGTCATAAAGGACCTACGGGTGGACATTTTGGGCCTAACTACACTGCCAAGAAAGTCTTTGATTCGGGTTATTATTGGCCTTCCATTTACAAGGATGCTCAAGAGATGGTGAAATTTTGTGATGTTTGTCAAAGACAAGGAAAAATTACACAACGTGATGAGATGCCACAAAATTTTATCCAAGAGTGTGAGATATTTGATGTATGGGGAATAGATTTCATGGGACCTTTTCCATCCTCTAAGGGAAACAAGTATATACTTGTGGCGGTGGATTATGTGTCCAAGTGGGTGGAGGCTAAAGCCTTACCTACTAATGATGCTAGAGTGGTTGTAAAGTTTTTGAAACAATTGTTTGCTAGATTTGGTGTACCTCGGGCCATCATAAGTGATCGTGGTACGCACTTTTGTAATGATCAATTCTCAAGAGTTATGAAGAAATATGGAGTGAATCATAGACTTTCTACCGCGTATCACCCTCAAACAAATGGTCAAACCGAGGTCACAAATCGTGGTTTAAAGAGGATTTTAGAGAGAACGGTGGGAGAGCATAGAGCTTCTTGGTCGGATAAGCTTGATGATGCTTTGTGGGCGTTTAGGACGGCCTTTAAGACACCAATTGGTTGTACTCCTTATAGGCTTGTCTATGGAAAAGCGTGCCACCTCCCATTTGAGTTAGAACATAAGGCATCTTGGGCTCTCAAGTGGGCTAACTTTGATTTAAACCAAGCCGGTTCACATAGGAAAGATCAAATCAATGAGATGGATGAGTTGAGAGCCAATGCCTATGAGAATTCTTTGCTATACAAGGAAAAGACTAAGAAATTGCATGATGCTAAGATTAAGAATCGTGAGTTCAAAGTTGGAGAGCCGGTTCTCCTCTTTAACTCAAGATTGAAGCTTTTTGCGGGCAAGCTTAAGTCGAGATGGTCCGGTCCATTCACTATTGCTCAAGTGTTTCCATATGGAACTCTTGAGTTGTCCCAACCCGATGGTCCAAATTTTAAAGTGAATGGTCACCGTGTTAAGCACTACTTTGGGGAGGACATTTCCGTTGAAATGGTCCAAGAGGTCCCCATTTTCCCCATGAATTAATTCATTGAGGGACGAGTCGAGCTAGAGACTCATTAACTCAAGCATCGTATAACTAGGTTTAGAGTGTTGTAGGTTAGAAATAAAGGCATAGATTTGGAGATAAGTGTAGGGGAGACCTTCTTTTGTCTTCATGCTTGTTTGTATGGTTGCTCACTCATCTCATGCTTTGGAGCTTATGGAGGAGGCCCTTGTATCCGGTTCACTTCGTTACTTTAGTGATTTTTCATTGACACCTTGTGCTTAAACATGATTTCACTAATAGTAGTCCTTTCCTTAACTTGGGTTAAGCAAAGTCTATTCATTGTCATAAGTGTAGGGGAAGTTTTTATACTTCCATGCTCTTAAACATTGAGGACAATGTTTAGCTTAAGTGTAGGGGGGTCTTCTATCGAAGTGACCTTACCTAGAACTTGTCATTGTCTTCCATGATAATTGGGAAAATTGAATTTTCAACATTTTTCAAATTTTTGATCTACTTTGGCCAACAAAAATATGCATTCATAATTTTTGCATCAATCATTTTTCATTTGCATAACACATTTGCATTGTATATATATTTCTTCTTTTGTTTTTCATCAAAAATATATAAAAGGAAAAAAATATAATAAAACATGGTTTTAACAAGTTTAGATTTCTTTGACATATTAGGCCCGCCATGGATATTTTGACTCAACCCGAGTTTGCTTATTTTAGCACTCTCTAGCTAGTATCCTTAACCATGTAGTCCTTCATTGGTCTATTAGGCTAAGCTTCCACCAATTTCATTCTTTGAAATTTTAAATTTGTGGAGAATGGGAAATGATAGAGTTGAAGCAAGTGTAAAAGGGCTAGATAGACTTCATGGCAATTACTTGTGGCTAAATCCTTCTCTTCTCTACCTCTACTTTCTTCGCATGTATATAATTGTTAATAAATAATCAAGTACGGTTTTAATTGGTTCGTAATCTCTTATGCATTTTTGGCTAATCATTTATGGTTGATATGAGTACGTCTTAAGATTCTAAGTTAGCACGTTTTATGTGTACTAGACTTGTGTCATGCTCCATATTTAGCGGGTGTTTTTCCTTTTCTTCTTTTCAAATTTCTTTGTGAGGAATAAAGAAAAATAAGAGCGGCTTATGAAAAAAAATGAGTGGCTAGAAAAAAAAAAGAAAAAGAAAAAAAATAATGCAAGACTCCCAAGAGGGGCAGTGTAGTGTTAATTATAGTGACTATTGAGTTCCAATATTACCTTGACGGGTTGCGGGGATTCAATAGATTGCTCCAATCCAATATTACCTTGACGGGTTGCGGGGTTGAAGATCCAAAATCTCAAAAAGATGCGGATGTAAATTATTGCGTGAGTTTTATTTTTCTTTCCTTAGCGAGTGTGTAGTTACTTATGAAAGCATGACATGAGGATTTTACACATAAGGCGAATGACTTATTACTCTTAATACGGACTTATATTAATTGTGAGCGGTTTTTCAAGTAATGGATGAGAAGATTACTTAGGATTAAAACCGTGCTTCCTTATTTTTGGATTTTACACTTCTTATATTTCACACATGAATAATGACAAATTTGCCCACAAGCAATTTGCTCAATTAATAACCGGTTCCACATTTAATTGTCATGAATAAGTTGATGCACTTTTTACTTGTGAATGCAATGATCCCATTTATTAGCTTGGTATGGGGAAAGTGAAACTTGAGGGTGATAAATGTTCATGGTACCCAAGCCCTAATCCAAGTCATTGAGTTCTTTATGAGTTATTTCCATCAAAACCATTTCAAGAAAAATCAAAAAGATATAGATAGAAGTGTATTTTGATTCATTGCATTATTAAAAGTCAAAACCATGCATCATCTAGTTTAGAGTAGTGTAGATGCATTTCATATGGCCAATGTGGATTAATTATGAGGGAAATGTAAATTTTTAAGCCTTGAAATATAATATTGCATGAGGACATGGCAATGCTCAAGTGTAGGGGAATTTGATATGAGCTTAAACTCATATCCTTTTATCAACAAATAACCCTAAAACATGAAGCAAAATACCCATTTATCTTGTAAAAAGCAGTGTTATGTGGTATGTTGTGTTTTTGTGATCTTATGTAGGTAAAAGGATACAATTTCAAGCAAACAAGGAAAAATCAAGCTCAAATGGATGAAAAAGACAAAAGAGGATCAAAAGTGACAAGACTTTGAAGTTCAAGGACCTATCTTGACAAGTTGTGAAAGTTGAAGGACTAGAAGTGTAAATAATGAAAAGTCAAGATTCAAGTTAAACCTGGTCAAACTATCAAGTCAACTCAGTCAAAGGGCCATTTTGTACAATTTATCAAAGTTAAAGGACCAAAAATGACAAAGGAATGAAGATCCTAGCTTGAAATGGGAATCTGCCAAGTATATGGACCAAATCTGCCAACTTTGGAAAGAAATGCAAGTTGAATCCATGTGTCAAAAGTTTAACCAATGAGAAGAGAGAAAAGACATGACCCGGATTGCCACTTCACCCTCATTATTACCCACTACCGCCGCTTTTCATTAATTACAAAATCACAACAGTACAATCCGCAACACATGCTCTCAACGAATATAAAAACGCCACGTGTCCATCTCCTTCAAAGAAAATATTGCCAGGATCGGGATTTTTATAGAAGACGTTTCATGAGAAGTTCAAAACACCAAAGTTGCTCAATTTTGGAAGACGAATTCAATGGTGCAATCCAATTAACATATCATCCATTGAATTAAAAATGCCCAAATCAGTTCATAACCTTCAAAGTGGGATTTGCAGAATATTCCACGTGTCAAGCTATGATTGGATCTGCCACGTCACAAACCCCAACAGAATCTCCTATCATGCCTATAAATAGCTAGGATGTACCTCATTTCTCATGGTAGCTTAATTTTGTAAAACACATAGTTTAATCTTTCCTTTCCATTTTTCCCTCACTTTTCCCCTAACTACTCAAGAGTCTGACAAACTCTTGAGTCAGTTAGTCAGTTAGTAACTTGTAACCACTTTTGTAACTGAATTCACTCAATAAATTTCAAATTCCCTTTTCCCGCCAAATTCTGTTCTTCAAATTCCTGTTGATTCTTGTTGCTATTGGATATTCTAGTTGCTGTTTGATGTTTGTTATGATCAACCAAAGATCATAACTGACATTGGTGAAGTTTTGTAGCTGTTTGATCAGAATTCAAGTATTTCCATTGTTCTTGAAGATTTCATGGCAGTTTGATGATTTGCAGTTGATTGTTGATTGATTTGAGTTGAATTCTAGTGATAGGTGGTGGTTATCACTAGGGCAAGAGAGCTCAGCGCTCCTCTTCTTCCCAAAGGATTTCTACAATAGGTTTTGAGATTCTTGATTTTTGTTCCTCTAAATCAGTCAATTGCATGCTCAATTCTCTAGTTTAATCTTGATGGCTGCCTGATTTACTTGATAAGTAGTTGTTGATTGATTGATTCTAGTGTTTTGTAGTTTGATCTTGTGCATTTGTGTTCAGCTTTCTAGTTACTAGCTTATTTTCAGTAACTTTTTGGTCTAATAGCTACTTACTGCTCTAGCCTTGGTTATTGTTTGTTCTTAGCTTGTATACACTTCATATTGTCCCTTGAAACTAATCTGCTATAGCTTTTGTTTCAGTTTAAACCATTACTCAATAAGTCTTTGTAAAAGTTTGATCAAAACAGTTAAAGGAGTGTTTGGTAGTAGCTTTTAAGTGGTTTTCAAGTGTTGATAATTGGTGTTTCAGAGTTTGTTTCTAGTCATTAAGTGGTAACAAGTAGTTCTTAGTCAATTGCAGGTCAAAATAATGGTCAAACAGGCAATTGGTTAACAAATAGTTTGGGTCATTCTTATTTCAGCTTTAGTTTGGTAAACTTGTTACTTTCAATTACTTGTTTCTCCTTCATTACTTGATGAAATTTGCCCAAACTTGTTTCTAGTTATAGCTTATATCATAAACTTTTAAACTCTAAGAGGAAAATCTACAGTTTCAAGAATTAAGCTAGAAATAAGCTTTTTAGTCAAGGTCTGAGCAAATGCTATTCTCTGAGATAAATTGATGACTGATTTCTTGGTTCTCTTAATCCTTTTCATAAAACTTATGATTTTCTTTCACTAATCCATTGAGTAAGTGTTGAATATGAAGTTTTGAAATTTTGAGCTTTTTCATAAAAGTTGGTCAAACTTGGTCAACATAAGCTCAAAAGAGCTTATTTCAGATTTCTCATTCATTATTGGATGAAAATGGTTCTAGTTTGATTTCCCGTTCTTGTAATCAAGTGCTTAATCAGTTTTGTCACAAAAATCAAGTTGTGACTGATTGGAATAAGCTGTAGCTTATTTTGTGCTTATTAATAAGCACTCAATTGCTTATTTTTGACTTTTAGCTTATTTCCTTGAACACACGTAGTCTTAATTGGATTTTAAGAGTTTTGCAAGTTGTTTCAGCTTAATTGGTTGAGTAATAAGCTCAAACGAGCTTAATCTTGTTTGTGTCCCGTTTTTAGTTAAAAGTTTGTAAAAATTGCACTTTAGTCCCTAGAAGTTTAATCAGTTCTAAAACCTAGCTAAACTTCCTAATTTTGTGGTATTTGCAAAATTCAGTCCTTTACATTTGAAGTTTGTTAAATTTCAGTTATCTAGTTTGTTAGTTTGTTACTATTTGGTTAGTTTGTTATCAGTTTTACAAGTTTGGTCCTTATAGTTAACTGTTTTACATTTTTAGTCCCTATAGTTGATAGAACTTACATTTCAAGCATTTAATTTTCCTAGAATTTACATTTTCAGTCCTCTTAGTTTTATATTTTGCAATTTTAATTTTGTTTGAATAAAAATTTGGTATTTGCAACTTGTTTTACGTATAAGTAGGTTTATATTTTTCATTTTTACATAGTGTTGTTTGAATTAGCAATAGATTACCAAGCAAGCTTGAACAACCAAGAACAATTATAAATCCGATATTGGTTGGACTTTCTATTAGTTAAGAACTGAGAAAACGAACTTGCATTATACACATTTCAGACACTCTTATGATATATACCATAATTGGTGTCCTGACAAGTGTCTTCAGAGATGATATCTGAGGTCTGTGTCTTGACTGATGTCTTGACTGATAGCTTGACTGATGTTTTGACATGTGTTTGCTTGGTGAATCTGAATAAGGCTGGAAATTTTGGTGACTGCTAGGGTTGGCGGACCGGTTAGACTGTTGACCCCTGTATTTCTGGTCACGTCCGTTCCGGAGTTCCGATGGTTATTGACTGATTAATTATAAGCACGGTGGTGGTCATTACCACCTTGTCTGTTAGTTTCATGACGGTCATTATTACGACCGTGATTTCTGTAACTATTTTGCTGAGTGGCCGGCTAGGTACCGGTCCCCACTCTTTTGACTAAAAAAATATAGTTGTGTGAAGTGTGATATCTAACTGAGGAAGTAAAAGCATGGAATGGAATGGTAGCGTCTGATGGTTGAAATATAGTCTTGTCAGGAATTTCAAATTTATAGTTTTCGTCTTTGCTCTGAAGATTCTTCATAATATAAACAGCATCAGCAACTTATGGAATCTCCAAAGTATCAGCAGCATCAGCATTCGTGAGGTCTCAAACGTGTTAGTAGCATTAGTATCTGGTAAAATCTTCAACTCGCGAGCAGCATCAACATCTTGTAGTATATCAACAAGTGGAAATGCCTGAGATGATTAAGGATCGATTAACGGTACACATGGAGTAAGGTACATGGAGTACACCTGAAATACTGTACGTGAGGTACATGATGAATACTGTTCATGTAGTACCGCTGAAGGTTTGCTGATATGATCGATACTGGTGTCAACCGTCTGACATAGTCAACGGAAGGTAATTTGATTTAACTGGTTAGCAAACTGAATTGAAACGGTTAACGTGATAGGCTGATAATTTCTGCGTAGACTTAATGCTGGTTGTATAGAGGCTGAAAAGTATGATTAAATGGAGTTTCATCAATGTTCAGTATGAAGACATGATTGATGAATACCAGAACATGATTTATCATGAAATAGGATTTTACTGTAATCCTTTTGTATCTTAGCATGAAAACATCATCACCTTTCTGAAAACGTAATCCTCATAAGGAGGTATGAACTTAATCAGCATGAAAACGACATCCTCGTGGGGGTATGAAAACTTGATTGTTACAAAGAACAAAAAGTATAATCAACTAAAGTTTAACATCAACTAATGTGGATGGCTATGGTTCAATCAACAGAATTCAAATAAGAAAACATGTGACTAAGTATGGTCGATTCTGGTTCGATCCATACTTGTCAAAATTTTATGAGAACTGTCATGTATAAAATTTTAAATCTGGAACTAAATGTGGATGGCTGTTGTTCAATCCATACTAGTCAAACTTCAACGAAACATCGTGATATGAACAAAGGTGAACGTTTTTGGGTCTGTTCACAAAACAACTATCGTCTGAAAACATGAAAGTTGACCTGAAAAATGGTGAACGTCTATGGGTCAGTTCACCAATTAATATTCGACTGAAAACATGAATCTGACATGAGTAAGGGTAAACGCCTATGGGTCGGTTTACCAATACAAAATCTAAACGGGCAAGGGTGAACGCCTATGGGTCGGTTCACCAAAACAAAATTCGTAGAAAAGCACATGCGACTAAATATGGCCAGTCATGTACCAACCTTTTACTTAGTCAAAATTTTAAGAAAACTGACTGATAACTAAAGAAAACTGACTGATAACTAAAGAAAACTGACTGATAAATGCATGAGAAACATGAAAGATAACAACGCCAAAATCTGGGAACTTCCTGGTGACTACCCACTAGTCACAGGTCACGTTTTAGAGCCTACAGGTCGAACATTGCGCTCTGATACCATAATTGTAACACCCCACTTGGGTAAGTAGACAGTTACGTGTATTTATGGCGTGTCATCAAAGCATAAGGTAAATTTCCTAAAACATTAACTGACCATAAAGGAAATACCGAAATCAAACATCGGTAATCCAAACATAAGCTCAAAACATGAAAAGTAAATACTGAAGGAAAGGACTAAACAATGTCCAAATAAGCAGAATAATGTAAGAAGTGCATAAAGTAAGAAGTCTGGATAACTTCCATCCAAATGCACATGCTCTCAGAATCCTAAGAGCGTCCTAGTGTACCTGCCGTTAGAACATGAAAGGAACTACTGCTGAGCATAACGCCCAGTGAACGGATATAAAGCATGATGGAAATACTGAAATGAAGCAGATGATAAAATACTGAAGCTGTAAGACTGATAAGTAAAGTTGCAATGGAAATCTGTGTATAATCTGAAAAGTCTGATTTATAAATAATAAAGTTGAACTATTATCTGTTAAATCTGAAAACATGCATTTACTGTATTTTTATATGCCAAGAGCTTATATAGGTCATGTGTTGTAACAACTGTTGCATGAATCACTGCAGGGGTGACCTCGTCATGCTGTAGAGGGGTGACCTCTAAATAATGTGATGGGTGGAGGGATCAACTCCAATGTGAAGGATGTAGAGCACACACCACATTCACCTGATAACTATAAATTGATACCCTAGGATGCACCCATACGCCCCGCTGATAATATTGATAAATGGCCAAGCTGAAATAAATGGGACGCTGCGAGAAATCACTCCCTCGCAGAGGAGTCATGACACGGGTGCCTCTAGTGTCATGGTTACGGTACCTCTATAACTAATACATAAACTGGTCATGCTTGAATATAAAGCTCAAGCAATTTATTTAGTTATTAAAATGAATACTGATAAGCTTAAAACATATACTAGGGAAAACATTTGGCTGCAGACGGGAAATCCTAATCATGCATAGAAGGAAGTCCTTACTGAAGGACGGGAAATCCGTACCTCGTGTCCAGTAATGAAAAGAGAATGAAAGCTGAAAGATCTACTCTGACTTCACGGATGCTACATAAATAAAGGGGCGTGAAATAAGTTGTCTGATTACTGTTTTACTGTCAATGATTATTACTGTTCTTAATTCATTTTGCGTGTTCTCAAATTATTTTTACTGATTGTGTATAAACTGACAAATCTGATTGTTCTATTGTACTCATGTTTAATGTATTCATGTACTACTGATTATAGTATAATATGTATTCTGATATTATAACATTACTAAAAATAGTAACCTGCTATAAATAGAAAGTTTCCCAAATTAAAAAGGTTTTCAAATTAGTTTTTCTTGAAAATTAAATCATAATAAATCACATGTTTTTAAGTGGTTAAAAGGATAAATAAAAATCAATTTAATTTGCTAATTAAAATATTAAAACAAAACCACGTGATTAATTTATTTATTTAAACTAATTTATAAACATGATTTATATTATTTTCCGTGACCCCGAAACCTTGAGTCCAAAAAAAAGCCTACCGAGACTTCTAAAGTCTCGGTCGCACGACAAAACAACTACAAAACAAACAGACCAAACACCCCTTTCTGCCCCTTTTGTCCGAGATCCCACAGCCTAGTGTTGTCCGAGATCCCAAACACCCCCCCCCCCCTTGCTACTGCTAGGGCAACAGTTCCCCCTGCTGTCTAACTACTACCCACCGAGAGTCATTAGGACTCTCGGTTGCCACTGCTGTTAAGCAAATGCCCCCTGCTGATTGGTTTTTCCCACTGTCCTTAAACCCAAACACCCCCTTAATACACTACAACCCCCCCTGTTTACTATTTTTGGCTGGGGTTGGTTAAACAAGTCACCACGCCGCCCCTGAGTGGCCATGGCTGGTCAACAACGAGTACACCGAGACCTTATGGTCTCGGTTTTCTTGAGTTAGGCAAAACAGACACCCACTTTTCGCGAACCAACACCCCTATGACTTGTGGTTCGCTGTTGTCCAACCCCAACCAACAGCCTTACGGCTGGGTCACAGAAAAAGAACACCGAGATGCCTAGTGTGTCTCGGTTTGCGTGCAAAACCCAAAATCCAAATCGAAACATCTTAATTCATGTTTAATATTTTCAGAAAATCATTTGCTCTTGCTTGACCCTTGAATCCGAGTTCATAAAATGAAAGGGAGAAGGAATTTACCTATATATGTGATCGAGGGTTTTTATGAACACATAACCCACACAATTGAGAACTAAAAATCGTTTTCTTTCCCTTCCTGGTTTGTCTCCAGCCATCGTCCTCCAAAGCAACCCTAGATCCTTTCTCTTTGTTTTATTTACTGATTGTGAAGTAAAGAGTGGGGTGAACCCCCGTATTATTTTTTTTTACAAGTATTTTGGGCTCCAAGCCCAACTATCATTCCTTTCTTTCCTTTTGTTCAAAAGTTGCGGCCCAACATAGCCCAATACATGCACACTTCAAAATTTTGTGTCGTGTTTTAAATACTCGTGTATGTATTTGCGTTTTGATTTCGGAATTGTACTAATTTATTTTCCTGAAATGACTAATGATAATACTTCGTAATATTTACGTTCGTTTTTAAGTCCCGTCATGTATTTATTTATTTTACTGAAAATAAATGCGTATGAAATACTGAATAATTATTTTCTGAATTATTTCCTGAGTAATTAATTACGTCACGATCTTAATTAAAACTAAGACTGTGTGAATTTAATATTCTTGGATTTTAAAACATTGCGTACATGTTCGTAAATTAATCCTCGTAATTTTATTTTGTCGTGAATTATTTATTTCCTGGATACATAATACTTTCGTAATACTTGACTTAACACTGTTATTTATTATCTGAATAAATAGTTACGCACGTTGAATTATTGTTGTGGCTGTACGTAATTAATGTTCGTGGACTTTTAAGGCGGGTTTTACAACGCAAGTCAAAGATTGCTAGATGACTACTTTGGCGATGCCGAAACTCCTGCAAAATACACGAAAGAGAAATTCCGGCGAAGGTATCATATGAGTTCAAGGATTTTTATAAAAGTTGGCAATGCTATTTTAAATTATAATGTCGAACCTCTTCCCGGATACTTTTTTTATTTTCGCCCCGGGATGGATGCTACCGGTCGAGATAGTATTCGCCCCATTCTAAAGATCACTTCGGCATTTCGTCAATTGGCGTATGGGTCATCACCCGATGTATTTGACGAGTATTAGCAAATTGTCGAACGCACTGCTAGAGAATGTTTGCTTAATTTTACTAAATGCATATATGGCTTATATGTTGAAACGTATTTAAGAAAACCTTCTCCTGCGGATATAGAAAAAACATATGCATTGCACATTCAGAAACATGGACTCCAGGGAATGCTCGGGAGTATTGATTGCATGCACTGGGATTGGAGAAATTGTCCCAAGGGTTTACATGCTCAATTTAAAAGACGGGATCATAAATATCTAACTCTTATGTTAGAAGCAGTGGTGGATCAACAGTTGTGGTTCTGACACGCATACTTTGGTGTTCCTGGGGTAAACAATGATCTAAATGTCTTATATGGTTCTCCTTTATTTGATGATGAGTTAGCCGATAAGGTTTCAGATTCTTCGTTTGAGTAAACGGGAAAACATACAAAAAAAGGTTATTATTTGGCTGACGGTATTTATCTTGAATGGTCTGCTTTTGTGAAACATTTTCGATTTCAAGGGATGAAAAAACATTGCGGTTTAAAAGAGTTCAAGAAGGTGCTAGAAAGGATATCGAACTCACTTTCGTTGTCTTACAAGGTTGTTGGGGAATTATACGACAACCTGCTCGTGCTTATGAAATTAACCACTTGAAACGAATCATGTATTGTTGTATCATGTTACATAACATGATATTGGAAGACGAAGGATTCGCATTGAATCCTAGAGTTGTTTATGTTGATCCTCAACCGAATATTGTTCGAAGTTAGGTCGAAAGATGTGAAATACATGAGAGGAAAACAAAATAAATTCGAGACCGAAAAATTCACAACGAGCTTCGAGCCGATCTTGTGGAGCATTTGAGCCGTAATCATTAAGTTGTTATGTTTTTTTTATTGTAATATTTTTTATTATTATGTTTTTTTATTGTAATGTTCTTTTATGTAATATTTTTTAATTTAAGGAAATTATCATTAGCATCACTTTTTCTGATGCTAACGATTACTCCTGAAATGTGATATTAAAAAAATTCTGATATCAAAACCCCAAAATCTTACGTGACGACTTTAGCAACACATTCTAATGTCAATCGCTCACATTAATCGCTCACATTAGTAAACCGGATTTTAACCTTATCCAAATGCTGTGACTTAGTTAAATTTCTCTCGATAAATACCCCTTAAAACCAACCAACCTTTACCTCGTAACTCCCCATAACCTCTCATTTTTCTTCACCCTTCTTCCTATAACCAACCCACATTTCTTTACACATGTTTAAAAATCCTAGAAAACATTAAATCCACTGGAATGATGAAAATTTGCACTAAATTAATCAGAGTTTTGCTATGTTTCTTCCCAATAATCTTCAACACTTTTAATGGTGGTGGTGGTGGTGGAGTTATGGCTTTTCATAAGGTTTATCCAAGTTTTCAGTCTCTAAGTGCTGTGAAAGTTAAGATGGTTCATAAGCCATCCTACCATTTTCAACCCAAACAAAATTGGATCAATGGTATCAACTCTTCTTCTATCTTCTGCTCACATTAATACATGGTAGCATGCATACTTTCATTTACATGCGAGAATCCTATGATATTACAGACATTTATTTTGCGTCATTGTGTAAGAATGTAGATACTATTAGGTACATCGTACATGTGTATACAAAACTGAAAATTAACAACTTTCACTAAGCCTATTGGAAGTCTTATAGAAGAATTAGTATAAATAAGTCGTTTTTTTTTTGTTTCACATGTGAACAAAAATACAAAATATGAACCTCTAAAGAGGATTAGACATCATCTCCAAATACGTTATATGTCACTATAAACATGACCTAAAAGACTATGCAATAAGAATATGTGTATATATGTATATTGAGTCTGTGTATGGACTTTTATGCAAACATAGATTAGCAATAATTGAAGAAATGGGGTTCATTTGCATACAAAAATCCATTGAAATTCGTTGGAGTGTAGTATATTACACACAACGCGTCAGGAGACGCATCTCTATTCTCAAAATAATTATCGATATGTATATTTTAGTTATTAGATATAAGTATTACCAAAAATACTTGTTATAATCATAAGCTTAAATCTAAAGACTCCGCCATTTACTCATTTTAGGAGAGTGTTCTTCAACAGTAACATCGGAAATAGACTAATGATTCTACATTTTTAGATACGGAAAAAATAATGCTGAGATACCCGATAAAACAGGGGCTAGTAGATGTGGTTGGCTCTCCCCTTCATTTTGTACATTAAAACTTGTGATTTGTATGAAAAGTAAGTTTGTTGCTTAAATACTTTGTCATATAAAATCAATGACTTAATTAAAGTTATGAATATATCGTTCCAAGAGACCATGAAAATAAATATTAGCAGCTTGTTACCAATTAGGTTCCATGCAAGCTTCAGTAGTCTGTTTTTATTTGGATCCATCTGCATATTTATAAACTACTGCCCATAAACTTAACTGAACTAAATTGTGTCCAAATGTTACTCTGTGTTGTGATGTGACATCCCTTTCACGTATGCATGCAACGTTTCGCTATATTGTTGCAACTTCATGTGACATAAACAAATTACAGTCTTTAGAGAAAAAATAAGTTAGATCAATCATTTCTTTTTTAAGAAAAAAAAAACATGTAAATCTTCTCTCCACTGTTCCTTAGAAGAAATTGCAATATAATCCTAGCTACGATGTCTACTTTGAAAAAAACAATTGACGTCATGTAGAATTTGTACAAGAACTAACTACATGTTTTTAAATCGTTATTTGAAGCATTTATTAGTGTTATTAAAGAGGGTGCAAACTTTAGTAGTCTTCAAAATTGAAAAGAAAAAAAGCTCTTGAAGACTACCAACTTGTCCAGTACTAAGTCGTCTGTGTATTTCGGTGAAGATATATCATAGTCGATATGATCCAAAAGAATTACAACTATGTTTTATCCTGATTCTATAAGCTATATGTTCTTCCCACTAACTGATCATCAGCTGGCTAATATGTTTCCTCTTTTGTTGTTTTTGCATAACGCGCGGCTGAAAATTTGATGAATTCCCTAGATCCTAATGGTGAGTTCAGGATTATATTCACTATATATGCAGTATAGTTAGCTATATAATGTACAACTTATTTAACGATTGAAATGACAAAAGTTTTTATTTTATGCAACAGCACCAATGTATTACAAGGGATTTTATCATTTCTTCTGCCAATACAATCCCAAAGGTGCAGTGTGGGGAAACATTGTGTGGGCCCACTCCGTATCAACGGATATGATCAATTGGAAATGGCTAAAACCCGCACTGGAACCATCAAAATGGTTTGATAAGTATGGATGCTGGTCGGGATCTGCCACAATCCTCCCTGGTGATAAACCGGTCATTTTGTATACCGGAGTTATTAAACCAGAGCCAGAACCAGGTTACCAAGTCCAAAATTACGCGATACCGGCCAATTACTCAGATCCTTACCTCCAAGACTGGGTGAAACCCGACAATAATCCCATCCTAAAGCCCACTCTGGAGAATGTTTCGTCTTTTCGCGACCCTTCAACAGCTTGGTTTAACAATGGTCAATGGAAAATGTTAATTGGTAGTAGACACTATAGACGAGGCATTGCTTACTTGTACAAAAGCCGAGACTTTGTAAAGTGGACCCGTGCCAAGCAACCATTTCACGAAAAATCTGACACAGGTATGTGGGAATGCCCAGACTTTTATCCAGTATCATCCAAGGGTCGTAGAATTGGGTTGGACACTTCAACATTGGGTGAAGACACTAAATTTGTTTTCAAAGTAAGCCTTGATGAGACCAGAAATGAATACTACACGGTCGGAGAGTATGACGTGGTGAACGACCAATATTACCCAGATAGCACATTTATTGATGGTTGGGCTGGATTACGATATGATTATGGGAACTTTTACGCTTCAAAAACCTTCTTTGATCCCGTCAAGAGACGAAGGATTTTGTGGGGTTGGGCTAATGAGTCAAGCACAAGAGAAGAAGATGTTGCTAAAGGATGGTCAGGAATTCAGGTATCAACCCTTTATCCTTTTCTGATAGAAACTACTTTCACGCAGTATTTCTAAGTTCTAACTGTTATTAAATTTACTTATTACACTGGATATTAAAAATGGATCAAAGAACTCGTATATTTGATGTAGATTGAGCTGATTTATCATCTTATAAACATGTAGTTGATTCCACGTATGGTTTGGCTGGACCCTAGTGGGAAGCAATTGCTACAATGGCCAATTCAAGAATTAGAAAAGTTACGGGGTAACAAAAAGATTCTAAGGAATGTGAAGCTCAACAAGGGGGTTACCATGGAAATAAAAGGAATCGCTGCGGCTCAGGTTTGTACTTATACTCCGTATATTAATTAGCTGGAGTACCTTGATTCATATCGCTAGCTACTAGAGAACCAACAATCTACAAAGATTATATATATATCTTCATTAATTCGCTAAGATCAACTGTTTGTTTCTTCGTCTTAATCTTACACAGGCCGATGTGGATGTTCAATTTACGTTTTCAAGCTTAAGTAAAGCTGAAGCATATAATAAAAGGTGGGACAAATTTCCACCCCAAGATCTTGCTAAAAATCTATGCGGGATCAAGGGTGCAACCATACAAGGTGGACTTGGACCTTTTGGGATCCTGGCACTTTCCTCCAAGAATCTTGAAGAATACACTCCGGTTTTCTTTAGAGTTTTCAAGACTCGTGATAAAAAGCATAAAGTTCTTATGTGTTCTGATGCTACTCTGTAAGTTGATCACTAATTAATCATGAAGCAGCGTTAAAGACATTAGTTCAACGACCCGTCTTAAAAAAATAGTACTACGAAAGAAACCAACACTTTACTAACATCACCAATTTTTTTGGATAATCACAGTTCCTCGAAGAATACACAAGAATACAAGCCATCATTTGGAGGTTTTGTAGATGTTGATTTAGCTAACAAGAAGCTTTCTCTTAGAAGCTTAATCGATCATTCGGTTGTGGAAAGCTTTGGAGAGGGTGGAAAGACAGTCATCACATCTAGGGTTTATCCAGAACTCGCAGTGGGTAGTAATGCACATCTGCATGTATTTAACAATGGTACAGAAAGCATAATTGTTGAGAGACTGAATGCTTGGTCCATGAGAACACCTACCATGAACTAATTTAGGTTTCATATAAGAAATGGTAATGAGATACAATAAATTTTGTTTGTAGTTGTATTGTCTTAATTAACTTCCATTTCATATTTACGCACTAGAAATAATGTAATCTTGACAAAACTATCAATAGTTATTTGAAATAACTTTCACGTGAAACATGTATACAACTATACATACATAGCAAACGTGTTTATGAGGAAGTTTATAATGCTTGGACAATAATAGCAACTCCAAAATGGTATAGTAACGGTATAACACATTAAATTTTTTTTGTTAAAAGGTTTAACACCTGGTAGATAACACTATATAACACACATGCCATACATAAAAGGTGGTAAAACGGGCGAAGCAGTCGGGCTCGAGCAATGGGTCCAAATGAGCAGGGATTTAAAAGGGCAGAAGCCGAATAGGCTCATGCTATAAAAATCACTTTAGAAAAGACTTAAAACAACAAACAAATCCCCAAATTAACCTAACACTCATGAGCGGAGCCAAAGGTGGGGCGCAAGGGGCAGGTGCCCCCCTACAGCTTATAAGTAAGCCACTAAAGTAACAATTCCATATTAACCATATTACAGAAAGAGATTAATTAATGTATTGTTTCTATGTAATATCTCCTTCAAACTCTCTTTGCCACGAGCTTATAACTACCCTTCATTTTAAGCCCACTCCCTATAAACATTCATTACCACCACCTCATAACTCCCTTCCCTCCTTTACTCTATAAATTTGAATTAATTTTTTTGAATTTGAGATTAATTTTTGAATATACAAAATAGTTTGTTGTATATTAACAAGGAAAGTAGAATAATGAGATCTTCTAATGTGCTTGTTTGGGGCTTGGTAGGGTTGCTATGTTTCTTCCCATTGTTAAGTAATTATAAAGGGAGAGTCTTGGCATTTCATCAAGTTCATAAACACTTGCAACATATTGAGGCCTTTCAAGTCCTAAAGGATCACAAACCTGCCTATCATTTTCAACCGCAGCAACACTGGATCAACGGTATGCGACGATTCAACATTGTGTTGCATATGCGAATGATATATCCAATATAATGCAAATTGTTGTTTATAGATAAGACTCACTGCATCATAACCATGTCTTTCTATATATGATATTTCTGTATGCATAGGCCTCTTAGTGGATTTGTTCTTCGTCGCCTAGATATAGTACGTATGTATATGCGTATTTGCTTTTCATATGTGATATGCTACATATTCTTTTATAGATTCCAGCGATAATAGAAGCTGGCTTTTCTTTCTGATCATATCACAAACTGATGATTTTTTCTTAACTTGATGTGCATGATTTGCTGCTGAAATTGATGGGGCGACATATAGATCCCAATGGTGAGTTTCTACCTTTCAAGCATCTGGTTTACTATTTAGCAAAAAATATGGTTTAAGTTAAAACTTTTTTATTGCAATTTGGTCTTATTTTCCAGCACCAATGTATTTCAAGGGATTATATCATTTGTTCTACCAATATAATCCAAAAGGTTCCGTCTGGGGTAACATTGTGTGGGCCCACTCAATATCCAAAGACCTTATCAATTGGACACCACTACCGCACGCACTCGAACCATCAAAGCCGTTTGATAAGTGCGGTTGTTGGTCAGGGTCAGCCACGGTTCTTCCAGATGATAAACCGGTCATTTTGTACACCGGAGTAATTGATGAGAACCCGGACCCAGGTTATCAAGTCCAAAACTATGCAATACCAGAAGACTGTAATGATCCAGAGCTAAAGAATTGGATTAAACCTGACGACAATCCTATTATAAAACCAACTAAAGAGAATGTGTCTGCATTCCGTGACCCCACAACGGCTTGGA
Source organism: Glebionis coronaria (assembly GCA_025667525.1). NCBI lineage: Eukaryota > Viridiplantae > Streptophyta > Magnoliopsida > Asterales > Asteraceae > Glebionis > Glebionis coronaria. The sequence goes on along the minus strand of CM046882.1, from coordinate 165,171,425 downwards.
AGCTCAATGGTCAATGGGAAATGACCATAGGTAGTAAGGTGGATATGCTAGGCGTATCATACTTGTACCGAAGCCAAGATTTCAAAAAGTGGACATTGGTTGATCATCCGCTGCACCAAAAAGAGAATGTGGGAATGTGGGAATGCCCCGACTTTTACCCTGTATCAACTAAGGGAGATCAGGGGTTGGACACTACAGTAATAGAAGGAGATATCAAGCATGTTTTCAAGGCCAGTCTTGACCTTACTAGATATGATGTCTACACAATTGGAAAATACGATATAAAGGAAGACAAATATATACCAGATGAGGGAATGGTCGATAGTTGGGCTAGTTTAAGATACGATTATGGAAACTTTTATGCTTCTAAGTCGTTTTTTGATCCCTCAAAAAACCGTAGAGTGATCTGGGGTTGGGCGAACGAGTCTAGCACTAAAGACGAAGATGTGAAGAAAGGATGGGCCGGAATCCAGGTTTGTTATTTCTTACATATTCATCAACCTTTATTGACTGCAATTTTGTTACTTTTCATTAATTTTTGACTTTATCAATGGTGTAGTTGATTCCACGAACCGTCTGGTTAGATCCGTCTGGAAAGCAATTGCTACAATGGCCTGTTGTTGAACTGGAAACATTAAGAGAGAATAATGTGCAGCTAAGCAACACGGAGCTCAAGATGGGAGATACAGCTGCGGTTGAAGGGATCACTGCTGCCCAGGTTTGCTAATCGTGCAACATCGGTTTTAATTTTTAAATAAATGAGACTAATCTCGATTATGAATATAGTATTATCATATGATTGGTATACAGGCGGATGTGGATGTAGTTTTTAAGTTTCCAGGTGTGGATAAAGCCGAGGCATATGATTTTAAATGGGATGAAACATTCCCACCTGAAACTCTTGCAAAAAACATATGTCAGATCTTGGGTACAACCAAACAAGGTGGTCTAGGGCCATTTGGTCTTCTAACATTGACGTCGAAGGAGTTTGAAGAATATACTCCAGTCTTCTTTAGAGTTTTCAAAACTCCGGACACCAAGCTTAAAGTTCTCATGTGCTCGGATGCTATGCCGTAATCTCTCATTCTCATAATCTCTGTTTTAATACAAAACTAACAATGGACTATAGTTGACTCACAAGGTCTAAATGACATATTTCTGTCTTCTTTTTTTTTATTGTAAAACCTACAGGTCAACGTTAAACCACAAAGAGTACAGACCATCATTTGGAGGGTTTGTGGATGTGAATTTAACCGACAACAAGATTTCTCTTAGGAGTCTGATTGATCATTCAGTTGTCGAAAGCTATGCCGCAGGCGGAAAGACAGTAATAACGTCTAGAGTCTATCCGAAATTGGCTATAAATGATCAAGCACATTTGCATGTGTTTAACAACGGTACAGAGACAATCACTGTTGAAAAACTTGATGCTTGGTCCATGAAGAGTCCTCAAATGAACTAAGTGGATATTTTGATCTGAGATCAGATTAAGAAGTAAAAAAACAAAGCGGTTAACCTTTTTTAAGTGACCGTGTGAAAACCAAGAGGTGGTGTGATCTCCAAAATCAATAGAAGTTGAAATAGAATGTGAAGATACATTATCTGACATTGTCTATAGATTTTGTAACATTTTAACTCGGTGAGAACTAGCTTAAAATAAAATTTCAGATGTTTATTATGATATTAGTCCTAGCACAGGAATAAAAGAACATACTAATTAGGGTGTGGCTAAAAGGGTCGATTCTTGTAGTGTAAGGGTAGTCTTTTATATCTTGTAATCTCTAGATTTATTGATGCTGTATAAGTACAGATATCTACTAAATAAAAAAAAATATGTTTCAGGTTTATCGTTTTATGCGTTAGCGTTAGCATATATGTGATAATCAGGGGTGTTTGTTTTAGCTTAAATAGTGGGCTTATAAGCTTATTAGCTTATAAGTCGAAATCAAGTATTTGGTTAAACTTATGTAAACGGGTTTATAAGCTTATATAAGAGGGTTTGGTAAACTAAAAATTTGTGGCTTATATAAAGATAGGCGGGCTTATATCAGAGCATCAATTATAAGAGGTCCAAACATATGTCTAAATAAACTTGAAGAGGTTTATGTTTTATATTAGCCATAGTGGCACTTCATTTTATACTTATGTGGCATGAAGAGGTCCATAATCTTAGACCTCTTCATAATTTAATGCAAATGTTGTGTAAAACAATTATAAAGCTTTAAAACATTTATATCATAATGGAAATAGGTTTATTAATCCAAAATGTTCAAAACTTAGTGATGTGGCATGAAAATTTTAATTTAGAGAGGTTTATAACAATGTTTTCAGACCCGGGTCGACCCGGCCGGGTCAACCGGTTGAACCGGTTCCGGCCGAAAAAACGGGTCATATTGACCCGGGTTTTATATTTTCGAAACCCGGCTTGACCCGGCGGGTTTGGGGTGACCCGGGTCAACCCGGTTCTCAAGACCCGGCCGGGTTTCGAATTTTTTGGGTTTTTTTAAATTTACTTTTTTTAATTTTACGTATTTGCGACGAAATTTTATTTTTACATATTATTTTGGTTGGTAAACAATTTATATTTTCAATATACGTAAGTTTTTGTAGTTTTTATAAGTATAATTTTGTTAATTATTAAAAATATAAAAAAAAATATTTTTTTAGAAAACCGGGTTAACCCAGGTTGACCCGGGTCGACCCGGGTTAACCCGGACCCGGCGACTCGACCGGGTCAATCTAAGACCCGGGTTTTAAAACATTGGTTTATAACATTTTACTATAGTAGATGCCCTAAGAATATTATATAAAAAGACTTTTATACCTTATTTAATAATTACATCATATTTTTATTTTTATGTATTTTTTTGTCATCTTACTTTATTAATTACAGTATATAAGTTAAACCAAACACTTAACAAAGGTTTATAAGCTTATTATATATAAGTCATAAATGACTTATATAACATATATACATAAGCCCAATTCATAAATTTAACCAAACACCCCTCAGTCTATATCAGGAATATCAAGTCAGCATAGAGCCATAGACCCTCATTTAGTTCTATGGCAAGTAAAGCTATTCTTGAATACTCTCGTGTCCAACATTGATAGATAAGACACTTGAGCCTAGGGATGAGCTCGGGACCAATCCCGTCCCGATTTAGTACTCTCGATTTTTTCTTGATTTAAAAAGTTATGTACCGATCCTGTACCGAACGGGATTCGGGAACGATACCGGAACGGGTATCGGTACCGGTACCGGGAAACCGGGATTTTCCCTTTTTTCGGTAATTTCCCGATTTGGTACCGTCTCGTACCGAATTAGTGGTCCCGCCTTATTTCGTAGTCCCGGTCCCGTACCGAACGGGAATCGGTACGGTTCGGGTACGGATTCGGGTCAAAATGCTCATCCCTACTTGAGCCTCTTAGAGCAAGGGGAGTGGTGGTGGCTCACCGCATGGATGGTAAACCTTTAGCGTCAGTCCGGTGTTAGCGCACCGCTCCGACCCTCGCGCTAAAGCAGCTCGCGCCAACCGAACCAGCCCAGCTGGTAAGATTTCCCCTCTTTTTTTTCTTTTTTTGGGTTTTGTGTGTGTTTATGTTTGTGTGGGTATTTTTTTGTGTGTGTGTTTTTGGTTTGCAGGTCCAAGGAGGAGAGAGGAGAAGGATAAGATGTTGACTTTTGGTTTTATATTTTATTTAAACGTCTATAATTGTTTACATAATTAGTCTTTGTGAGTATTTTGTTTATGTCGTTAGTTTTTTTTTTTTCCATCATTAGTCCTAAATAAAAAAATGTATGTTTATTTATATAAATGAAAATAAATGTATATTTTCTAATACAAAAACTAAATTATGTATTTAAATAAATTAAAAAAAAACAAAAAACAAAAAAAATACCTGTTGGCATCACATTTTAAGCCCCAACGGTTGCTACAGAAAATGTGATGCCAAGGAAAATCTTGTGCTGAAGCCCTAAAATCTATGTGACGTCTTTGGTAAGTTTGGGGTGCAACCACTCCCGGTGCTTTTATAAGCTTAAAGAGAAACAAGTATCCTTCCATTATATTGTACTACTAGTTTTTTTGCTAAACCAAAAGGGTATCCATGTAGTCCGTTGTTTTTGGTGCCAAGGGTCTTAATCCAGTGTGGAAGGCTTTAGTACGGTAGTACCCAATTGCATATTCGCACATCTTTAATTCGATACTTAAATCTGTTTAACATCAATAAAAAGTTTCTATTGAGAGGTTCCAATATTAGCATCTGTTTTAGTACTTATGTAACGCGTTATCTATTACAAACCAGCTGACGAATAAATATGTCCAAATTATTGCATACAGTTTTACTTATTAAACACGTTTAACTCATAGTCATATAATTCGCTACAGTACCCACGAATTCCGATCCAGTTCGTTCGATCCAAAACAGGGTACGAAATCGATCCGGATCGATCGGGATCGCGAACTGGATCGGTGAACTTAGCGTGCCAAAGTCTAATTGATATATGAATCTGGTGAGGGAGATTCGTGTTCCAATTAAATCCGATTCGCGTTCCAATTAAAACCGATTCGCGTTCCAGGTGCATCCGATTCGCGATGATTTACTTAATATGTTGATTTCACTTTAATATGTTGATTTCACTTCCACTTATACGCATATTTTTTGATATTATATGATAGTATAATTAAGAAGATATGGTTATTTTGAAAGATATGCTAATAAAGGCAAAGGAAACAGACACAGACTCGGACTAAATTTAGAATATATTTTTCCTGATTTTTGTTGTTGTTATTTTGGATATTGATTATTCTATGTTGAGATTAAACTTTTGAATATGTGTTTTTGAATGAATTATGATATTATGATTTCAAATTATAAATTATTTGGCTACATGGGTACATCGTACCACATTACATGGTACATCGTACCGAAGCGATCCCAAATGAATCTACCCCCATCGAACCGAATTTTAGGTGCCTAGCGAACTACGATCCCGATCCGCGATCCCGTACCGGAGGCTACTGCCTACTGAAATATCGGACGATCACCAAACTGGCTACCATTTTCAACCTAAGCAGAAGCGGATCAATGGTATGCCAAGGTGATCGTCTTTGCTACTTATGTAGTACAACATTAATCATTATCATCGCTAAGAACACACTTGTGTGCACATGATGCATTCATGTGATTTCTTTTTCCACTTTAGGCATGCTTGATTTCTGATATTCGCTGAAAATTAACTTAAGATATAAATGTGCTTGCTTTATTTATTTTCCTCTACAGGTATAAGAATATGGAATGTTTGTTTATCGATCAAATTCATACATATACACAGGCAACCATGTTTCTTTATTACCTTTAACCAGTGTTACAAAAATCGTTCTAGGTGTCCGATTAATCTCCGCCTAGGCGCTCACTAACCGCCTTGATTTTCATTAATCGTCCTTATTAATCGTTTTGGTCAAAAAATCGATCACATACCGATTTATCGGGTAAAAATCGGTCAACATCTCGATTTATCGGATAAAAGTCGGCTAAATCGAGCATAAATTGGTCAAATCGGAAAAAAATCGCCTAAATCGGCCAACTCGATTGCGGATAAAATTCGGCCAAATCAGGCATAATATATTCAAATTAGAAAACAATCGACTAAATCGGCCAAATTGAGAATATACTATCAAAATTGTATAATTTTATATATAAAAACCCAATCCGATTAATCTCCGCCTAACCGATTAATCGCTAGGCGCTACCCATCTAGCAATTTTTGCAACCTTGCCTTTAACATATGAATAACCTCCAATGTTAGACCCATGTCCATGCTCGTCAACTTAAGGGTGATTACAAGAGATCAAGATACGTATATAGCTGAATTGAACTTGCTCTTTAGGTGGTTCAAACTTTCTTAGAATGGTAACAAACCATGAGTTTTAATATCAAACTACTTGTTACTTTGTTAGTCAATCAAATCATCAACAATCCATGAATGAGCCCGGTAAAGTTTCACATCAGCCTTTTCATATGTTTAATTTCAAAGCATTTATAAACAGATTAACATATACAGATGTTTTCTTATCCAAAAAATCATTATAACAGGCTCAACATAATTTACATATATACCATGATGTAAGGTTCATACATTACGGAGTACAAGAAAACAGAAAGTAATTTTTCTAACATCATAATCTAATGGATTTCCTCTTCGCTATACGTTCATGATTTGCTGCTGAAATTGATCAAACGATTGATAGACCACAAGGGTAAGTTCTCTCTCTTCAAAACTTATAATCCGTCAGCACCAATGTTTTACAAGGGAATATACCCTCTGTTCTACCAATACTACAATCCAAAAGGTTTTGTTTGGGGTAACATAGTATGGGCTCATTCGGTATCACAAGTGACAAGACCTCGTCAACTGGACCCCACTAGATTCAGCAATCGAACCACCAAATCATTTGATCAGTTTGTTTGCTGGTCTGGGTCCGCCACCATCCTTCCAGACGAGAAACCAGTCATTTTATACACTGGGATAAGCAATGAAGACCCAAAACCAGGTTATCAAGTCCAAAACTACGCAATACCACAAACTAACAAAATGGATCAAACCCATTGACAATCCTATCCTGAAACCAACCAAAGAGAATGTGTCTGCATTTAGTGACCCCTCTACGGCTTGGAAGCTCAATGGTCAATGGAAGTGACCATAGGTAGTAAGGTAGATATGCTAGGCATATCATACTTGTACCGAAGCCCAGATTTTTTCATTAAGTGGACCTTGGTCGACCGCCCATTGCACCAGAAAGAGAATGTAGGTATGTCGGAATTCTCCGACTTTTATCTCGTGTCGAGTACGAGTGATAAGGGGTTGGACCCAACAGTAATCAATGGCGATATAAAACATGTTTTCAAAGTAAGTCTTGACCTTACTAGATTTGATTGCTATACGATAGGAAAATACGATACCAAGCAAGACAAGTATATCCCTGATGAAGGAATGTTGATGGTTGGGCAGGTTTAAGATATGATCATACGTTTATATAAGTAATACACTCTGATATGTAGATATAACTATGATTATATACGCGGATGTCGATGTGGTTTTTACATTCCCGGGATTGGATAAAGCCGAGACTCATATACTAAATGGGACGAAATATTCCCACCAGAGACTCGTGCGGGTGCCTTTTGGCACCAGCCATTGTCCACCCCAAAAGGAATAGCTCCATGCAACTCTCCTGGCCCAGTGCGGCACCAACTGGAGTAGGCAGGAGCCGAGACTCGAACCCTTGACCTTTTATCCACAAAATCCCTCCAGTGGCCCAATGGGTTTTTCAGAGGTGGGTACCAACTGAGCTAAGCTCCTTTGGTGTCCTATCTGATGTTCGTCTCTTTTCTTTTAAAATGTTAAAAAGTCAACATTGAACAACCAATAGTACTAAACCATCATTTGGAGGGTTTGTAGATGTAGATTTAGCTGACTACAAGATTTCGCTTAGGAGTTTAATTGATCATTGCGTTGTGGAAAGCTTTGCAGCCAGGGGGAAAGACGGTCATAACATCTAGAGTTTATCCGACATTGGCATTGGGTAAGAATGAACATTTGCACATGTTTAACAACGGTACCGAGACCATCACAATCGAGAGTCTAAATGCTTGGTCGATGAAGAAACCTCGAATGAACTAAAGTCGATGTCTCAAAGCTAGATCAGAAGAGATCAAACTTAAAGTGGTTGTATGATTCAAAAGAACTTAGAATGTAACTCTGAAATGTGTTGACGATGTACCTTAAGGATCTTTCTAGACCAGGCATCAGGGATTGATATCTATCTCTATCTATCTAATCAAGTCTGATCTAACTAAAATAAAGAACAAAAAAATACTATAACCTTGTTCCTACTTTCAGAAATTAACAAATGTCCCCTGTTTCACGCGTCCCCCTTGTCCATCCCTCTGCATCATCTCTACATCTTAAAGAAAATCCTTTTCTATTCTTAAACAAGCATCCACCAGCAAAATCTGCCATGTATCTATTGGCTATCTACGTTGCTCCTAAACCATCACCATCTCTGCAGACTTGAGCTATTTTATATTTTCATCTATCTGCTTCAGATCACCTTATAACTATTATGTTGTTTAGGTTATGTTTTTATGTTCATTGCCATATCATACTAGGTTCTAAAATAAATAGGTTTTCCCAGGTTAGTTTTGTCGATCACTTGAAAATACGGTATACCTGGTATGTACAGATTGGGGTTGTGATATTTTTATATTATATCTAGCAAATCCTCATTCAGTTTCACAGTAACTATTGAGTGCAATGTAGCAGAAACAAATGATGATCTCAAGAAACAAGAAAGTGGACAGCTGTTGAGTGCAATGTACAGAAATGCAAGGCCATAGTTAAGCCTCTTACATCGAGACAATTTAAACCTGCTGATAACTTGTAAATATCAGCATACGCGTGACTTTCTAAAGTTGAGATAACCATAATCCCAAAGGGTTCCAACCTTAGCCTATAATTACTAAGCATGATTCATATGATTTACATCATAACATAATACACAAGGTCAATGCATGCCTACAAATCTATGTCAAATGAGCTTTACAAAATTTGAACTATAATGCGCAAAGAGTAAATGTTGTAGACAAAGACAAAACGCACAAAGCAGCAACATTTATTGCAGAAATAGTAACTTAATTAACTATCCGAACCCTTTGCAAGGGATTTTTGAGCTACAGCGGTTTTTACTCCAAACTACCACCCATACCACTTCCTCTAGTTCTTTTAACAATTACTATCGAGAAAAACAAACTCACAACACAAAGAACTCAAACGAGACATCACAACAAACATTTCATAACAGAACAAAAAACCTTACCCAGTAATCATAGTTCCAGCACCTCCATCCGTAAGCACCTCCAAAAGCAACGAATGCTCCAACCGCCCATCAATAATACTCGCAGTCTTAACCCCATTCGCCAACGCTTTCACACAACAATTCACTTTTGGAATCATCCCACCGGCAATCTTCCCATCATCCATCATTTTCTTAGCCCCCTTCACATCAATCTCCTTAACCAAACTCCCTACATCGTCCTTATCTTCCAAAATCCCCGCCACATCCGTAAGCAACAAGAGCTTCTCCGCCCCTAACGCAGACGCCAACTCCCCTGCAGCCGTATCAGCATTAATATTATAACTCTGTCCAGTCCCGTCAGCAGCCACAGAGGCAATGACAGGTATCAAATTATCACTAACCAACGTCCTCAAAACCGACGTATCCACACTACTAATCTCCCCTACAAAACCTAACTTATCAGCATTTGGGCTCGGAATAGCTGTAAATATCCTCCCATCAGTCCCACATAACCCGACCGCAGTCCCACCCGCTTTATTAATCAATCCTACCAATTGCTTATTAACTTTCCCTACCAAAACCATGGAAACAATCTCCATGGTTAACGCGTCAGTTACGCGTAAACCGTTTAAGAAATTAGGCTCAATATTTAACCTGTTCAACCAAGAGTTGATTTCGGGGCCGCCGCCGTGGACGAAAACTATGCGTAAACCAATGCAGGATAATAAAACAAGGTCAGCAATGACGGAGGCTTGGAGGGATTCAGATTTCATGGCGGCTCCGCCGTATTTGACTACGACGGTCTTGCCACGGAATTTCTGGATGAAAGGGAGGGCTTCTGAGAGGATTTTGACACGGGTTTTGGGGGGTGTTTGGGATTCGGTTTGGATTGAGGATTGGGAGGATTTGATACATGATAAAGGGGTGTTTGGTTTGAAGGTAATGGGTTTTGGGGGTTTGAAAGATGGGGTTTTTTGGGGGAGTTTGTGGTGGGGGTGGTGATGGGGAAGAAGGGTTTTTGCTGTTAACATTTTTGTGTTTTTTTTTCAAAAAGTGGGGCAAGTGGTTTTGTTCAAGTAGTGAAAGTTGCACTTTCGGGTGTTTGCTTTCACATGATTTCGGCTTATATAACACGCTTTAGTTATACACTGGAATTACAAATAAATTAAATTTATTTTAATATTTTTATTTAAAAATGAATATATAAAAAGTATTATGTGTTAAATATTTTGTAATTATGATATCCGTATAATTAATAATTATACACGTGGTTATATATAAAAGATTTTATTATGTATTAATCTTAGTGTGTAAATAGATTTTATAAATTTTGTACGTTTAAAATATAAAGTGTAGAAGATATAAATTGTAAGGAATATTTGTTTATTTTTTATTTTTATTATACAAAATATAAAAATATTATAAGTTTCACTAAACTCTATCTAATTTATTTAAAGTTTAACCACTAAAGCTTTGTTAAGTACCTCCTTCTTTTTTAAGTTTTGGATTTTACAAATTGACGCAAAATATATTAATTAATTGAATTTTAAATATATTTTCATTAATATAATTTTTATCAAATTATATATAACACAAAAGTAAGTATAAAAGTCAAAGTTTTAATATAAAGACTTAAAAAAGTCAACAGTGGTTAATAATTATGAGACGAAAGGAGTATATCATAATAAACTTATACTAGTTCATAAGTCTCAAAATAAACCACAAAATTAAGGCTTATGTTATATAAGCCGAAATCGGTTTACGTTATATAAGTTAAAACAAGCAGCCCTAACTTCAACACTCACGCTTTAAATAGTGTGAAGTTGCACTTTGTTTACATACTTCAGCATTCACTTTTCTTCGTCTCTTTTCAACTCGATCCGACAAATCTCACAACGACTATACTTTTAAACCTTTGTTATCAAATGAATCACCAACACATGTAGCAATAATGGTGGAATCAAATGTATTTCATTTCCTCTCTAGCATACATGTCGGTATTGAGCGTGAAAAACTCTAGTTCTTTACGCTACATTAAGGTCAAATTTTTTGCTACTTCATCTCGTATGCCTTTATAGCGGCTTTCGGTTTAAGTTTAAACTCAGATTGTAAACGTTGACAATCTTGAGAGTGACTTTCCGCGAAGCTCGATGTGGTGTCCAATTTGGTCTTTATTTTTGGTTTTTTGGCATGTCAATGTTTGCCCGATGGACATTCTTGCGGTTCATCGCTTACAGTTTGGGATGCCCTGGCATCTGCATTAAACGATTGGGACGGGTCTCATTTGGGTGCATCTTCAATATATGTCACGCGTGCTCATGAGTAATTTTTTTGTTTCTTATATTCGACTCTTCTTTTAGATTTCAGTTTGCAACGAGACATATAATCGACCTCGTGATGTGACTCTAATTACACATCTTATTTCCTCGTAAAACGGGCTTAAAACGATCAAATAATCATCAATTATGTGCTTTGTATATGTGTTTTGTTGTTTGTGTATGTGTAGGCACAAATAACAAGAAATCACAAAAAAACGATCAAGTCAAGACAAAACGAACACGAGAACTAAAGAAATGCAAAAATCTGAGGTCAAGATCTACTTAACGGAGTTTATAAAACCCTTTCTCTCTCAAATGACCATTATACCCTTGTACTATTTCCAAATTTTCATTTTTACCCTTCAACTATCCATATTTATAAAAATCACCCTTCATGTTAACCAAAACTACTAAACCAACCCTTTGGATTGTCACCATTAGTCCTTTAATATTAGAGAGACTAATGGTGACAAGTGGTGAAAGTTTATTAAATGAGATGACATAGTGATTGATAATCCTTCTTCGGATTACGATGAGGATCTTCGTGTTATAGAGAAACCTGCTTTATGAAGATTCCACTCCTAAACCTTCTCCCCAGGAAGTTATCAATGATGCTCCTATTTTTACTCACCTTGAGGATCCTATACCTTTAGATGTTATAAAGAAGAAAGACACGTAGTTGATCATTATGAGTGTTTTACCTCTTATCCTTACACTTCCATTGTCTAATGATGCTTTGATATATGAGGGAGGATCTTATATGGTGGATACGAGCTTATCTTGTTACATTCCCATGAAAGGAAAGGTATTTGATCCTAGGATCTATATTTTTGGGAAATTTTGTGTTTTGTCTGCTACGCTTAAGAGAATGATTTCTACAGATATGGGGTTCGTGTATGTGCTTTATATGTTGAAATTACCCACCTTGGAGTTTATAAAATTTAGAGATGAAAACTATGTCTTTGATCCTGGTGTGCTTCATATGTGAGAGCTTGATTGTAGGTAAATTATACACTTTAAGGAAAAAGCGTATAATTGGTAAGTATTAGTCAACGCGTTTAGGAAAACGCAAAATTCGACAAGTGAGTTCGTTCCTCAAAGGAGGTATGTGATTTATTAGTGCCAAAACTATATTACGTAATTTGGATTAGTTCGTTTTTGAAAGAAAAGAGGGAAAATTAAAAGACGATTACGCTAAAATTAAACTACGACGTAAAACGTAAAAACGTAAAACGTAAAAACGTAAAAACGTAAAACGTAAAAACGTAAAACGTAAAACGTGACGAAAAATAAAAGTGATCTAAAAAAATACTAAAAATTATAAATAAGAGTAAATTACGCCGTTCGTCCCTGTGGTTTGGGCCAAATCATTGATTGAGTCCCTATCTTTTTTTTTGCTTCGTGAATCCCTAATTTTGAAAAGATTCACACCGTTAATCCCTATTTCCAAATCGAGTTAACTCTGTCCGTTAGCTCATCCAACCTCAAGGATAATTTTGTTTTTTTCACATTTCACAAGGATGAGCCATGTAATTTACTCTTTGTCTTATTTCTTTATCTTTTCAATTTTTTGTTCTCTCACACATTACACCCACCTTCACCATCTAAAAAAAGATGTGGCTTGCCGCCACCAGCAAACCATCGGCCGCCACCAACAATCGTTGCATACGACCCACTAACCCCACGAACCTTACTCCGGCCACCAATCTAAAACACTCGTATTGTTATATTAAACCACCACACCTCCTCTTCTCTGCCACCGCAATAGTCTTACTGCCACCACTATCCTCCCACCACCATCAACTGGCCATAACTAATCTTACAAACACATCAAACCCAAAAATCTAAAAACAAACATATCACTCTTTCTCTCATCAAATATACCTGCATTAACTTTCTTCTAATCCTTTTCATCTCTACGGTCACTACCCACCAACCGCCACAATCACAACCACATCACACGCCCACGGCATTCGTACACCAAATGCAACCTCATAGTCAAAGATACCCACACTGACGTATATATGCATACAATCAGCAACAAATTCAGCAAAATACCACCATTAAACAACATATTATTAAACACTTGTAAACCATATTTCAGATCTGTTTGATTACAAGAAAACGCGCTTTCATTTTCTCGATTACTACCACCATGACAACGAACCGCCTACCATCCCCTCCTTAACAATCTCATTAGATCACTCTCGACCATATCCAAGTCAGATGACTATTTGTTTTTCATTATTACTATAAAGCAAGATAGACGACATATGATTTTGAGCAATTTGTGTTTTTGATAAAAGGTTTGAATATAAGTTGTCATTAAAAAAAGTATGTGACTTACTGATGATACTAAATTTGAAAAAGGGGATTTTGCTTGTGCTTTGTTTTGAAGATGAAAAAATATGAGTGATAAAAGAGTTTGACTTTTTAAAAGAGTAAATGGTAGTAGTAGTTAGGCAGATTTGTATATTTGTATTTATTAAATTATTACGTAGTTTAGTTGAAAAATAAAGAAAATGGGAGAAAGACAAAAATACCCTCGCGTGCAAGGCATGTGAGGGGGGTTAACAGAGACAGATAACTGAATTTGATGATAGGGGCGAGCGGTGTGAATCTTTTCAAAATTAGGGATTCACCAAGCAAAAAAAAGATAGGGACTCAATCAGTGATTTGGCCCAAACCACAGGAACGAACGACGAAATTCACTCTATAAATAAATCCTAAATAATATAATTAAGGTTTAGAAATCAAGAAAAACTTTTTGTAACTTTTTATTTATTTACTATTTAATTTTTAAATCTAATTAAAGACCTAAAAATCAAAAATTACAAAGAATAAGCCCAATCAAAGATATTTAAGTTTTTAAACCTCAAATATATGTAACTAATGCTAAAAAGTATTTTTCAAAAATTTAAATTTACTAAAATCTATTTTTAAACGACTAAAAATGATTTTTACACTAAAAATAATCATAAAAAATAAATAAATAAGTGGGAAAAATCCTAAACCAATTTTGAAAAGTCTAAAAAGCTATAAAGTAACTGGGGAAAATGAAAGAAAGCAATAAAGTAAGAAGAATAAGCTAAAAAGGCTCAAATTAAGCTACTGTTTGGATTTGTACTAACAGTGGCTAGGAAACCACTTGGCTAGTGGGAAAAATGCTTCCCACTGCCTTTGTTATTTGGACAGATAGTGGATTGCCCTTGATTTTGGCTTGTTTGGTGTTGTTTCTTGGGAACAAAGACACCCTCACAAGCAGTTGGCTTGTGGAGAGTCAAGAATAAGCAAAAGCAAACAACAGTTAAGCCAAATAAACAATCAAAAATAAAAAAACAAGCTAATCAAATAAGCAGACAGCAATACACAATTGTCAGATATCAGACAAAAGCCTAACAGCTTTTTCCGATATCAGACACAACTACAAATACAGATGTCGGGTACATGCATATATCATAAATTTTTTTTACTTTTGAATAAGCTTTAAGCACTCAATAAGCTACTTAACTTAACACAAACACTTAGCAGACCTAACACATCCTAAAACAAGATTTCATGCCTCAAATCACAAAATCAAACCCCTAAAATGCTAATTGTTGGTTTTGGCAGTTTTGCGCAGAAAACTTAGAATATGGAAATACAAACTTTACACTAAACAATAGCAACCTACGCTCAAAACGTAAACCAACAGACAAAATGAGGTTGTGCAAGCATACATGTGAGTTATGTTGTCACCCATGCCCATTTAATCATGCATAACCAAACACCCCCTTATATCCTATCTGATGAGATATAACAAAGAAAAATCTTTGAAAAAAACTAAAATTATCTTAAACTATCAAAACCATTCAAAAATCATACAAGAACATAGATGAAGCACAAATCAATCACAAATGAGAAATTAAACCACAAATCATATAAACTCAAAAATCACAAAAAACTTACAAGTAAAGAGGGTTCAAGCCAAAATTATACCTTGTAAGACCTACTTCCAGACCCAACTAAGGCAAGCTGATGCCTTCCCCATATCAGCTGGCTTTGGGACTTAGGGCTTATGAGGTGGTTGTTGTACAAAATAAAGGAGGTGGTGGTCTACAACAGACCAAACCACTAATATCTTGGACCTTTGAGACCTATTGAACACACAACCAACAAAAAACACTACAAGCTTCAAAAGATCAAAGGCAAAAGCTAGTTGTCAGCTAGCTTGTGCCTTGGGCTTATGAAACAGTAAGGTTAAATAAACAATAAAATGAGATTTTTCTCAAAACCTCAAACTTGGAAAAAGCTTTTACAAACTTAAAAAAGGGTAACCAACTGAAAATAACAAAGTTTATAAAGCTCACGATGGATTGAATTGTCAATTCAGGCCACCATGGTCACTTTATAAACCTTGGGTCTCAAAAACAACAGTTTCCAAAATCTTTGAACAAACAAGATATTTTGATAAGTCTTAACTAGATTTGTAGAAAAGTAAAGCTAAACTAAAGCAAGAAAATAGAATGGAACTCAATTTCACTTTGCAAAATTATCACAAACTTTCATTTAATAAAAAAATTACAAAAGTAAAAATGGAACAAATGAAAAGGATCACAAGTTGATTCCTTTTATACAACTAGAAAGATGGTTCTAGAATGAAAAGCTACATGTGAAAACCTAGCTATGAACTGCCTAAAAAGCCCTTGGATGAAAATTTGAATTCTTGATCTAATCTTAAACATGTGAAGATGTCTTGGTTGTTTGTGATGAGCTTGTTGTACAACTTTGATCTTAGTCTTTTGTTGAGTATTGGAGATCACGAATTTGATATAGGGCGTTGATCCTCTGTCATAGGTCTGTTGCTTTGCCAAAAACGAGGGTACACGGGTGCAGGGGAGGCTCGGGGTGGGGACCATAGTGAGATGGAGGGAAAGTTGAGCATGTGAATGAGTTTGGAGTATGGTTAATCATGAATCTGGACTAAATCGTAACCCAAATTATTGTAATTAGAGGGATTTGGGAATTAGGGTTTATATGGTAGATTTGGGGATTTGATCGAGATTAGGGGTGGTGTGGATGTTAAGCGCGTGTTTAATAAAAAAACTTTACTTTAAAAGTTGGTATTTTTTATTAAACCCGGGTTAGTGGAAGGCTGACATGACAAGGGTCGGGTTATGGTTATGGGTCGGTTTGGTATTGGATTTGTGGGGCTTGGGTGAGGGCTGGTTGGGTTAATGGGCTAAATAGGTAATGAAGTTTGGCAGTTTTAATCCCTCGTGTTTCAACAACTTGGCAAATAACTTTTCAACAGCTTTTTGGCTACTTTGGCCTAATTACAAAATGATCCTTCAAACTTTATGAACTTGATTCAAGGACTATTTTTGCAATTTTGGAGATCTTCAAGGGATGATTATGAAAAACTTGAAACTTAAAGGACCAAACTTGTATTTTTGTGTTTTACAAGGGCCTAAAGTGATAAGTCTTCAATTCTTGAGGGACCAATCTTGTTAGTCTTTCAAACTTCAAGGACTTCTTTAGAAAATCAATGCTCGGGTCCGGTTCTTTTTGCGGCTTCTTTTCCCATGTTCGTTTTTGCTTTGATTCTTTTGATCTTTTGTTGAATTCACAATATCCGAACCTACAATCACACATTGAACAAAAACAAGGGTTTTTGTACGGTTTTTATGATATTTATGCACATTTTAAGCCCAATTTGGATGATGAGACCATGTATAATTGCGGTCTCATCACTCCCCCATACTAAATTATTGTCGTGCCCTCACACAATACTAGAATTAAGTTTCTAAGCACTTCCAAAATTCATTTTTATATGACTTTTATTGAAACGTAAATTTAATTTAACTACTAAGTGTGTTTTAGACATGATGTATTGTTTTCATCGCAAAATGGGACGTTTAGGATCATTGAATAAGAACACGTGAATGCCTCATAAGATAATTCCGTCGTCCTCGATTGTCACCACATTCCATGCTAAGCGTGAAACAAGATCATTGTCAGTATAAGTTAGTAATGCTAACACTACTCGTATACCTTAATCACGTACTTAAACTCCCATATTTCTAAGGTGTATCTCTTATATTTTATTTTTGTTTTAAGTGATCACAATGATACATTTTTTACTTATACGTAAATAGAGATTAGGTCCAAAAATAGAGTCTAAACGGTGTAATCAAAATCATTAAATTAGTAACCTCTCCTAATAGATAACGATGTCAAAAAATTAAGTCAACAAATAAGATTCGATAAACACGGTTTTATAACGGTTTTGAACATTTGACTTATTACCATGAATTTTATTACCCGCCACATCATCGGTGGCTTTGATTATCATGGTTTACCCCATCTTTTATTCAACTCCGCCATGGAGCTTTTATTATGACTTCGGTCTTGCCCTTTTCTTTTATTAAACCTCGCCATTGGTGTTTATTATGACTTGACGTATATCCTCACGCAAAGGCGAATTTTGGATCTATAAAGCTTCGAGTTTTAAGACATTCACTTTTAATTTTGTATAGATATTCCGGCCTTGTGAGCTTCAAATTTTTGCTTGATTTAGGTGAAGAGGAACTTAAAATTATTATTGGGGAAGCTTTTGATTATTCGGTTTGCCAATACTTCAAACCATGACGCTGGTGATTCTCAAATGTTTTCCCAATTTAATTACATGAAAACTACTAGAATTAGCTAAAAACCAATAATAGTGAATAAACCGCTAAGTCAATATTTAATAAGATTTAAATATATACAAGCGATGGGAGAAAAAACAAATAATTAAAACACACGAGTTTTTGAAAGAATACGAATGCTCTACGTTTAGCATTGTAACTTATAAATAACGCATCATTTCTCGCCCTCAATTTAATGAGACTTAGCCAAATATAGTTAAGGAATGAAGCTAAATGCTCACCACGCACGGTCGAGTAAAAAATTACTCTTATTCTCACAAACGGAAAGTCTACATTCGTGTCTTAAACACTTGTAAAAGCGAGAAAAAAATTAAAATTTGGCCATTTTTAGCCTTATTTAGCAACAAAACGAAAACAAAAAGATGAAAATTTGATTGCGTGATGGCGTAGGCAAAGTAAAGTATCTATTAACCCCCATACTAAAAGTAAACATTGTCCTCAATGTTTCGAGTCTAAGGGTGAAACTCCCCCATACTAGAGACGAAAAGTCGAATGCTTAATCTCGAGCATGGAAAGGGTAAAACGAATAATCTAAAAGCCTTTAATAATTATGCTAAAAGATAAACGTTAGAACGTAAAAGGATATCATCGGATATCGGAATCTTCAAAGCAACGATTGAAGCTCGAGTGATACGTAAAACGAAACGAGAGGCTTTAATGATGACGATGATTCCTAAAATCACAATCACAAACAACCACGAAACAAAGGTTGGAAGAGCACAAGTCTCTTCACATCACACTATTAAAACGATAATATTTACAAGGATAAGCATGAGAATCCCCCACGAGGCACCTTGTTTTTGATAACCGGGTCAAAAGCTCGAGTCGAATCGCCATAAATGTGAGCATTTAGGTTTTATCTTCATTTTGTCATTTTTGGTGGGGATTACATTATAAACAAGGCTCAAAAAGCAAATCAGTATCAAGTACTAAGTTCTTTGATGATGCAAAATACCTCAGTCGAAGATGGTGTCTTCGTTTTCATGGGATAAACGAAACAACACCACTCCAAGCATCGTCCTAAAGGGACACAAGAAAAGAGGAAAGAAGTAGAAGGGTGGGAAAATGGGTGGGTCATAATATTAAGCTACTCGAGGTAGACTCACACCAAGCAAATGAATAAGATTTCCATTTATTACATCGGTGGAAGATCGAGATTTCCCTTTTACAAGCAATTTCGGGTTCGAATATCTCGTCCTCGGTGGAAAAGTGTGAGGAAACATAAGGGGCTTCCCCAACACTAAAACGACCACACCATCGTCAAAAGGAGTAGACGAGGTGTTAGCACTCAAAACACGTGGAGATGAAGGAGTTAAAGTAGGAACATCATTCAAATTAACATCAAAATCTTTTCCTTTTTCATTGTTTAAAAACTCTTTATGAAAACCCAATTTAATTATGTCACGAATATTTGGCGTTTCTTACTCGACATTTGTCACACTAAAAATCCTCACATTTAAGTCATGGGTGGCGGGAGGGGCATCGTATAAATTCTCAAAACGATTGCCAATAAAGAACTCGGCTCCCTCGGGGCAAACATAAACGTCATCATCCTCAAAATCGTCGATCTCATCGGTTTCTTCATCATAGATGGGTTCGTCAAACCAAGGTTTTTCGTTCCCCTCGTGAATGATTTTTGAAACTCTCTCGAAGAGATCACGATCAAGTACAAAACCATGGGATTTGTTGATAAGTTAAATCCTCACGGATGTGGTTAACGACATTCTCATTTGAGGAATGTTTATAAGCAACTCCTCGAGAATGGGACTTGTGTCTATAGCAAGAAAATCATCGACCTCCTCAAAGAATTCTTCATCATCACAATTATGGAACGAAGGAGGATCGATGATATGGTCATCAACATTCTCGAACCCTTCATAAAAAATGGGATTATGATGAAAAATAGGTTCATACACGGAATTCGAGAACGTAGTAAAAGTGTTGTCATTCTCTTCATAACAAGAAATTTCTGACATGAAATCGTCATCTTCATTTGAAGATTTATCAAAGGGTAAATCCTCGAAGATGGATGATGACTTATGAAGTATATGCTCGATCTCGGCAAAATCACCATCGGGATCAAAGTAAGAGTCGATGTGAGCAAGTTCTTGAGAAGATTTCCCAAGAGTCAAAACCATGGTCTTACAAGTCGAGGGACTAAGATTAGGTGACTCTTCGATGATGGGTGAATTTGCTTTGATAATGGTACAATCCTTAGCCTCAAAAGATATTGGGCTAGGGGAAAAAGGCACTTCAATTGGATTAGAAGTTTGGGCCTTTAAGTCATGGTCCTTCGAAGGAGGTGAAAATGAATCCATATTGGTCATTGTCGTGATGGAATTAACGTTCTCCTCCGGAATTTTTTGGTCACTCGATTCGTCGAATAAATCCCAAAACGATTCGTACATACATTTTCTTATGCCGTTTTCAAGTAAGTAAACGTACTCTTTATCATTACAATCTTCATCTCAAAAACCGTTATTTTTAATTCTTTCAAAACATGAATCAAGCCTCATTTTTTCCGCTAAAGTAAACATGTTTAAAGTATTAATTATTAGAACCTTGGTTTTACTTTGATCATTTTTAATTTGGGATCTACTCGCGAAAAATTCCATCTTATCCTCCCCATATTTCATAGTCATTTTCCCATCGTGAACGTCAATAATGGCACGAGCCGTCGATAAAAATGGTCTTCCTAAAATAATGGGACATTTAGGGTCACACTTGTAATCGGAAATGATGAAGTTCGCGGGAAAAGTGAAATTTCCAGTCTTAACATAGACATCCTCGGCTATACCAATTGGTACAAGTGGAGTACAATTAGCTAGCTCAATTGTCATGTTAGTGGGGGGATGGGAAGATTAGGTAATTTCATCAATTTCCAAAGAGAATAAGGCATGAGATTGATGCTAGCACATAAATCGGCAAGGTGTAAACATCCCCCAATCTCAGGAAAAAATCACAAGGTAGTAGAAATTGGCCCGAATCTTCTTCCTTTCTCGGCATATGCCTTTTAGGTTTTGGTAGAAGAATCGAAGTACAAACTTCTTCAAGGCTAACTTTCATAAATGAAAATCTATTTTAGAACGGTGGATGGAATTTGAGGTATGCGAAGATGTGCACTCTTTTCTTTGGTCACCACCTTCTTTCCCTCGACTTTTGAACATGAAGTCGTTTTTGAGGTCGAGGGTAGAGATGAATGCACAACTTTGAAACCATCAACATTAGGGCTATTCACACGATTTTTTCCATGAGAAGAGGCGGCTTTGACGTGTTCCTTCGAATTAGTCACGGTGTCACGTGGTAACGTACTCGAAGACGAACTCGATGGTTTGTTCATAATAGCCGAAAACAACTTTTTAATGTCAATTAAACCTTGATCAATCTTGTTGTTTTGACCTCTCATAGTGTTGGAAAATTCGCTTTTCATTTCACCAATTTGGTTTTCTAATCTCTCCATGTTAGCATCATTTGATTTAACGTAATTTTGAAAATCAACTGACACATTTTAATTTTGATTAAAACCAAGGTTCCCACTCGAAAAATTGTTTCCTTTATTGTTGTTGTTTTGAAAATTCGAATTTTGACCATTGTAAAAATTCCGGTTTTGGTTGTTGTTATTAAAACCTCGATTTTGCCAATTCAAATTTTGACCTTAATTATATCCTTGATTTCCTTGTTTCGACTTTGATTTGAAAAATTATTGCCTTGATTACCATATTTCGTTTGTTGTGATGGACCGACATTATTTTGATTTTGAAAATTTCTATTTAACGCATTAACACTCGACGTTTGTCCATCCGTAGACGTACACTCGTAATAATTATGAGGTCTACCACACAACGTACACGAAACCTCAACCTCTTTCACCGTACCGGGAGCGTCTTTTTTTTGCATCTCAATCAAGAATGACGTGAACACATTCGTCAATTTATCGACTTTTGCGTCAATCTCTCAATGTCGCGATTAGCATTACTAATATTGGCGACATTGGCAACACTTGGTGTTCTACGGAGTTGGAAAACCTTAGATCTATTTTCGATAAACATTAAAGCGTCTTTCGGAGTTTAACTCAAAAATTTACCACCCGCGGCGGAATTTAACGAACCTTGCTCGTGAAGATTAAGACCGTTATAAAAAGTGTCGATTTGGTGCAACTCAGAAAATCTATGATGAGGACATTGCCTAAGAAATTCCTTAAAACGATCCCACACGTCTCTAAACGACTCACTCGGCTTCTGTTCAAACCTCGTGATCTCGTTTTTGAAAAATGTGCTCTTAGACGGTGGAAAAAACTGATTAACGAATTTGGAAACGATATCGTCCCACGTAACTATGGAGTTAGGTGGTTCTTTCTCGTACCAATCCTTGGCGGAGCCATCGAGAGAGTAAGGAAAAAGCATAAGCTTGATGACATAGGTGTCAACGTTATTAAACTTGCTCGTGACTAAACGACGATTAACATTCTGAATGTGACCGTGAGGATTATCCGCCTCACGACCCTTAAACTTTGTCGCTTGTATCAAAGATAACATTCCTCTTTTGATTTCAAAATTTTCCGCTTCGATTGCGGAAATTATGATTGCGTCTCCATAACCCTCGGTCGGTGCTTGGAGCAACTCCATCATCGTACGATTCTTGACCATCTCGTCTCTAGTTTCAACAACGATATTAGGAACGTTCGTTTCTAATTCTCGTCTTCGTTGTCGATTCCTTCGATTTCGATTACGTCGATTTGTCACGTTGTTAGAATTTGGATAATCATACGAACAAGTGCGCATGCACTAAACGTAGAGAATTGGGGAGGGGTAGCAAAGAAGATTCTTTTGGGGTTTTTAAACTTTTTCAATTTTTTTGGTTTTTGATGGGTTTTTAATTTTTTTGTATATTGGGTATATTACGTAGATAATTAAATCCAAAAAATATGTCCACTAATCAAAGTCTCGATTCATGAATCCAAAGGAATGAAGTTAATTACATCAATTAAAAACCTTCGTTCAAATTTGAAACGTTTGTGGAACACCAAAATGTTTCGAGTGTTCAACAATATAAGGATAAAAAAAAGATTATTAATACTTGAGTTGGCAAACCCTTAATTAGTCGTCACTAAATCAATACGCACAAGCGAGCGGAGAAAACGAGGCGGCGCGAAGCACTTAAGAGCGTTTTTTCTTTAGGTCGTGAAATACAACCGCCTTATACCCACCATATAGTTTGTATTAATTAAGATTAAACTAATTAACAGTATTTATCTATTTACCTTAAAATTTTCTTTGATCGATACACTCACTAATCAACGGAACGCCGTTTATTGAGGGGCGTTTTCACGCGTATTTGGATAGTATTGTTTATTAATTATGATAAGTATTACAATATATTATTCACAAGAAAAAAAAATGATTTTTGTGTTAACTGATTTCAATTTAACACGTTTTATTTATATGGCTAATAGTAGAAAATAACAAAAATGAGTATGTACGATATTTACGCTTTCCCAAAATGGAAAGTAAAAAACACACTACTCAAACAAAACTCGATAATAACATAATGGCACTCATAAAATACCTCCCCGACAGCGACGCTAAAATGATTGTAGGTAAATTATACACTTTTAAGAAAAAGCGTGTAATTGGTAGGTATTAGTCAACGCGTTTAGGAAAACGCAAAATCCGACAAATGAGTTCGTTCCTCAAGGGAGGTATGTGATTTGTTAGTGCCAAAATTATATTATGTAATTTGGATTAGTTCATTTTTGAAAGAAAAGAGGGAAAATTAAAAGACGATTATGTTAAAATTTAAACTATGGCGTAAAACGTGACGAAAAATTAAAGTGATAAAAAAAACTACCAAAAATTACAAACAAATCCTAAACAATATAATTAAGGTTTAGAAATCAAGAAAAACTTTTTGTAACTTTTTATTTAATTATTATTTAATTTTTAAATAAAATTAAAGACCTAAAAAAATAACAAAGAAAAAACCCAATCAAAGATTTTAAAGTTTGTAAACCATAAATATATTTAACTAATGCTAAACAGTATTTTTCAAAAATTTAAATTTACTAAAGTCTGTTTTAAATGACTAAAAATGATTTTTACACTAAAATAATCACAAAAAATAAAAGAAAAGTGGGAAAATCCCAAACTAATTTTGAAAAGTCTAAAAAGCTATAAAGTAACTGGAAAAATGAAAGAAAGCAAAAAATTAAGAAGAAGAAGCTGAAAAGGCTCAAACTAAGCTGCTGTTTGGATTTACACTAATAGTGGCTAGGAAACCACTTGGTCAGTGGGAAAAACGCTTCCCATTGCCTTTGTTATTTGGACAGAGAGTGGATTGCCCTTGATTTTGGCTTGTTTGGTGTTGTTTCTTGGGAACAAAAGGCACCCCCACTAGTAGTTAGCTTGTGAGGAGTCAAGAATAAGCAAAAGCAAATAACATTTATGTAAAACCCGCATCTAAATGCCATGAACGGTACACTACATAAACATACGAACTAATTAAAACTTTCCTTTTATGTCATGAACACGTGTCACGAATATTAAATTCAGAAACTACGTACGTGTTAGTGCACGATAATTATTAAGTACGTGGTAATACACGATAATTATTAATCATAATAATTATAATCACAAGCATATAATCACGAACATTAAAACACGAACATGTGAACTACGTATTATATATTATTACACGATAAAAAAGTATTACGTATAATATATATGTCATGAATATTAAAACACGAACCATTACGAACATTTAATAACACAAACGAACACGTAAATTATTAAACATGAACAATGCCCGGTAAAGCCTTTGGACTTATGTTGGCCGCGGATACAAGAGCAAGAGAGGGGGGGGGGAACCCATTGTTTTGGTTAACTTAACAAAAAGGAAAAACACAGGTTTATCATTCTACAGAATTTTTTACAAAAAAATAAAAACCCTAGCTTGCCTCCTCTCTCTTGCCGCCGGCTACAAGGACACCACCAAGGGTGTTGGTTGATTTTGATTAGTGAATTCGAGTTATTCGTGTTAGTGTTATTAGTTCTCATTAAATCACGTATTCGGTAAACATCAAAACCTTCATCTAGTTATTTTATATTTTCTATTTATTATGTTCATGTGATTTAGAAAATTAAAAACATAATAAACATGGAGATTAATCAAGAAAACAAGTAATTAAGGTTTGGTTTGGTAGGGTTTTCTCGGTCGACACACGCAAACCGAGAGCCAAAGCTCTCGGTGGTCTTGCGATTCACTAACAACCGAGACCTAGGGTCTCGGCGTGGTCTTTCGTGGCTCGGTCGCTGGGAACAAAAGGACCATGACTCGCTTCGGGGTGGCCTTTTGGTCTGTTTTAGGTCTCGGCGCAGCGCAGCAGCACCACTGGCTTAAGCCAGTGGCTGTTGTGGTTCTAGCAGGGAACGCAGGCCGAGCAGGGGAAACCACCGGCTGCAGCCGATGGTGACTTTTGGTCCAGCAGTGGCTAGCCAGGCCACGACAGTGGAAGCCGGCTAGACCGGTTTAGCCACTGTCGGGCCGGTTCGGTCCGGTTCACGGTTCGGTCCAGTTCACGGTTCAGTCTGGTTCATGGTTCGGTCTAAATTAAAACATGGGTTTGGTCACGGAGTTTGTTTTTACAAGTTATACATTTTTACAAGTTATATTATTTTTCAAGAAAAATTAAATTAATTAAAACATGACTAGTAATTAATTTAATTTAATCATGACTTAGGTTATATTATTTTTAATAAATAATACATGTTTTAATCTAAGTATTTTTACCATTTAATTTAGACTATAGTATTAATTAATTATTAAAACATAGACTATAATTAATTAATAAATCATGACTTAGGTTATAATTAATAAATTATTAATACATGATTAACCTAAGTATTTTATATGTCTTAATTTAATTAAATCATGCCTTTATTTAACTAAATCATATAACCTATAGTTTATTAAATTATCATGACATTATTAATAAACTATACTATTTATATGACTTATGATATTTAATCAGTAAACTTAAGATTATATTATTAGCTTATTAATCTAGCTTATTTCTAAATACGGAAACTTTCTATTTCAGGAAACTTGCTATTTTTGGAAACTTTCTATTTTTAGAAACTGGTCTATTTTTAGAAACTGATCTAGTTTTAGAACCTGGTCTATTTTTGGAAACTTTCTATTTTAGGAAACCTGCTATTTTTAGAAAGTTACTTATTGTTACACAACAAGTATAATAATACAAGAATACAAGATAATACTTAATCAAAAATACATGAAATACATGATTAATACAATATATCATTTAAAACAGTAAAACAAGACAAGAACATATAAAACAAGCTAAGACATGCTATAATCAGTTACGTACTCAGTAATCAGAAGACTTATACATGTCCCTTATTTATGTAGCATTAGTGAGGTCGGAGTAGGACTATTAATCCTTTCGTCTTTCCTCGTTCACTGGACACAAGGTACGGATTTCCCGTCCTTCAGTATGGACATTCTTTCCTTATTAGGATTCCCCGTTTGCAGCCAATTGTTTTCCCAAGTTTGTTTTATATGTTTGATTTCTTATGTTAGTTTAAATGCCTAAGCCATATACATGCATGACCAGTGTCACCTAGTTATGGAGGTACCATAACCATAACACTGGAGGCACCAGTGTTATGACTTCCCCACGGCGAAGTGATTGCTCGTGGAGTCCCTTTTTAGTTTTGGCCTATATTTATTATCATGTGGGGCGTATGGGTGCATCCTAGTTACATGTTTTACAGGATTTTTGATAGGTGTGTAAACACCCATCTTTTCTACCACTTAATTACTATAATAACCGGACCAAAACGTGTATTTTATGTCTTTTATGTCGGAATTATGCGTGGTTTGTGTTTTTGTTGTAATTTAGGACGAAATTGTGAAAAGTGGAGAAAACACGGGAATTCACGGGCATTCACGGCTTTTATTGAAGAAAAAGATGAAAGACGGAGTCGAGAAGTCAAAAGTGGAAAAAGAATGGAAGTCCAAGACCAATTCTGAAGGTTTATCGAAGAAAAAGTCAAAAGGCGGAAGTTTATCAAAAGCCGAAGAATTCAAGTCTATTTTATTGAAGAAATTAAAGACGAATTCAAAAGAAATCCCGAGCCACAAGTCATTAGAGTCCAAATAAAGAAGATTAGAAGGAAAAAGGACTAATGGTGCAATTAATGAAGACTATATGCTTAAGGACCTAATGACGCAATTAAGAGATAAGGAAGAAGGGGAGGAAGCTTCCTAATCCTCCCCTATAAATAGTTAGGATTTGTTAATCATTTCTTGTTGTTGGCTAACTTGACAAATTAGCTCTTCCACCTTTATTTTATGCACATTTAAATACTTGTTCATTTAATTACCTTGTCTTGCACCTTAATTACCATTTAATTCAAGTAAGTTTTTCTTTTTAATTCTTGTCAAGCTTTATCTTTATCTTGTTAATCTCATTCTTCCTTTCTTATTCTTTGATTGATATTGTTTATGTTTATGATCTTGATTTTGTTGATTTATTTAAGTGGGTTTTGATTATTTTGATTTAGTTTTGTGAGTTTGATTAAATTGGATTGATTGTTTATGCTTAATAGTTGTTTATTTGCTTGTTTGATTTGATCTTGTGTTTATTTTAGCTTAGTTTTTGTTATATCCGTGCTATTTTCACTTTCCTTGTTCTTCGGATCTCTTTTCTGTTCTTGCCAGATTCGTCCCCAGCAACATTCCGAATAGGTCTGTTTGATCGAGCTCTATACGGAATATTTCTTATTCCGAACAGAGGATTTATTCCGCGTAACAGTTTTGTAGAAGTTGCTTATTCGGAATATTTAATTATTCCGCATAGGGGTTTTTAAGAAATTGCTATTCGGAATATCCTGTATTCCGAATAGGGGTGATTTTTCCGCATAGATTTGGTTTTCCGCATAGGAGGATTTTTCCGCATAGAAGATCTTTCCGAATAGGCTCTTTATTCCGAATAGGGACAGCTATTCCGAATAGGGGATTATTCCGCATAGGGTCTAATTTTCCGAATAGACAAATATTCCAAATAGGGCTAATCTTTCCGAATAGGTGACAGTTATTCCGAATAGCATTTATTCCGAATAGGAGTTTATTCCGGATAGGGAAATCTTAGTTTTTAGTTTTCTGCCTTTTCAGTTTAAGCTTTATTTTTCCCGCCTTTTTCTTAATTGCACCTTAAGTTTATTTGCCTTAGTTTAAGATTTAGTTTTAGTTGCGTTCTAAGTTTGCCTTAGTTAGATTTAAGTTTGCGCTATTTACTTTATTGCCCTTTAGTTTTAGTCGCGCTTTAAATACTTGCACTTTATTTTAATTAGATTTAGATTTACTTTTATTGCCCTTTACTTTAATTGTTTTGCACCTTTAATTTTCAAAACTACAACGACACATCTTTATTTTACCAAAGTTCAACTGAGTCACACATTAAACACAAGTTTTTCAATTTGAAGAGAACAACATACTTAAACGAATCTTTTTACCTGGCCAAAAGCCTTGTATCAAATGGCGCCGCTGCCGGCTTTTTTTCGTAAAGATCAACAGTTTTTTGTGAGAGACACGTTGCTTTTTGGGATCCGTTCACTTGTGAACGTTATTTTTCTTGCATAAAAAAAAAATTCAAAAATCATAAAAATTAAAAAATTCATACAAACCATAAAAATTAAAAAATTTCAAAAATCCAAAAATATTTTATCTTTATTGTGTATATATATTGTTTTTGTGTTTGGTTTTGTTTTCTTTTGCATTTTCAGGTGTATGCGTACTAGATCTTCTAATTATCAAGAGCCCGAGCCTCAAGAAGATTTAGATATGGCAGGTGTCAACAACAACAACATGCCACCGCACCTCAATAATAACAACAATAACAACAATGCTCTTCCACAGCCCGATCTTCGGACCATGGAGGAACTTTGTCAACCAACCATGTTTGGACGAGGAGGACCAATTGCGCCGATGCAAATCAACGCTCCTGAGTTTTCGTTGAAGCACCACATGATTCAGCAAGTACAAACAAACCCATTTAGAGGATTGCCTGATGATGATGCCAACAAACACCTCGACAAGTTCATTACAATCACCCAAAGCATGAAGTTGCCTGGGGCCACAATGGATGTTCTCCGCCTACAACTCTTCCCACATACTTTATCGCATCATGCCGAGAAATGGTTTGATCGTCTCCCGAAGAATTCTATTCACACTTGGGATGACATGACTCAACGCTTTCTTTCGCGCTACTTTCCACCATCCATGGTCACAAGCCTTCGCAATCAGATTAGCGGTTTCATGCAAGATCCCGATGAATCTCTTTTTGATGCATGGGAGAGATATAATGTCTTGATCGACCGTTGTCCAAACCACAACATGCTTCCGGTCACCTTGATCGATACTTTCTACAACGGATTGACTTTTCGAGATCGTGATACGATCAATGCAGCCGCCGGTGGCACATTCATGAAAAGGAGACCCGAGGAGTGTAGAGAGTTAATTGAAAACATGACTACTCATCATAAGAACTGGGATTCCTCTGCTTCTTCTAGAAACAACACGAGAGTCAATGTTTCTTCTACCTCAGCAAACCCTGAGATGATCGAACTCACCCGCATGATGGCTGAAATGAGCAAAAGTATTACGCTTCTCGCTTCAAACCAACAACAACAACAAGTTAAAGCGGTTGCTAATCCTTGTGAAACATGTGGCGGTCCTCACTCATACACCGATTGTCCTTCGACACAAGGAAATCCAGAAAATGTGTATGCAGCTTACGGTAATTATTCACCGGAAAATTACCAAGCTAGACAACAAGGGGATAGAAATCTGCTGAGCTACCGTTCCAACAACTACCTTTCACCTGGTTTTTCTCCTCAAAACCAAAATCCCGCCAACAACTACAATAGAAGCAACCAAATTCCACCTCGTGCTTCTAACCCTTATCAACCACCCACCCAACAACACCCACCCATTAATCCCGATGTTGACACCATCATGAGAACTCAAGGTGAGCAAATCAAGAATCTACAGAGCCAAATAATCAATTTGAAAGGAGATATCTTGAAGCAAGGTAATGATATCAGAACCGAGGTTCGTGATAATCTTCAATCCTCCTTCATCACTCAAACAACTGAATTAAAGAATCTGTTGGCTAGTTTCTTGCCCGAAGCTCAACCTTCTTCTTCTTCGGGTTCTCTACCTTCAAACACCGTCACTAATCCGCGAGCTAATGTGAGTGCTATAACTACGCGTAGTGGAATTACCATTGTCAATCCACCTACCCCACCACCATCATCTACACCTCCTCCACCACCATGTATCCCTACTCCTCCTACACCTAGTAGTAGTGCACCATTACCGTCTCTGCCTCGTCATGACGATGTATCTCGGAAGGACCCTTCAACATCACAACCTTCACCAACTACACCTTCACCTAACCCTTATCAACCTAGAATCCCATACCCTTCTCGCATAGGCAAGACCAATGATCTAACCAAGAATGACTGCCAAGTATCGAAATATGTGGATATGCTATCTAAAATGACCATCAACATTAGCCTTGTTGAAGCACTTTGCCACATGCCGAAATTTGTCAAAGCATTCAAGGAATTGCTTAGCAAGAAGGAGAAGCTGATTGAACTCGCCAACACACGCTTAAATGAAAACTGCTCTGCAGTTCTTCTTAGAGAACTTCCGGAAAAGCTTGGAGATCCCGGTCGTTTTGTGTTGCCTTGCGTGTTCAACAAAACTGAAGAATTTACTGCCCTTGCTGATCTCGGGGCTAGTATTAATTTGATGCCACTCAGTGTTTGGAAAACACTATCATTGCCCGACCTCATTCCAACAAAAATGACTCTCGAACTTGCAAACCGCACTCTCGCTTACCCCGTTGGTATAGCCGAAGATGTGTTTCTTAAAGTTGGCACATTTACTTTTCCGGTTGACTTTGTCGTAGTTGATTATGAAATGGACCCTCGTATTCCTTTAATACTTGGTCGGCCATTCTTGAGAACCGGACGTGCTTTAATAGATGTGGCCGAAGGTGAGTTAATCTTACGAGTCGGGGATGATTCTAAAGTTTTTAAAATGGGGAAGCTTATAGGCAAATCCTTTGGAGGCCGAGAATCAGTGAATATGATAAATGTGCTCGATGACTTTACCGTCTATGACAATCCTCTATTCGAGTCTTCCACTAATAATCCACTCTTTGAAGATAATGTGGATGATTCTCTCCCTACTTTGGACGCTTCTCCCATTTATGATTCACCACCGGTCTTTGATGCTTATGATGATGATTCTAGCTCAGACTCGGATGATTTTGATTGTACTTCTGAGTATCCTGAGCTGCCCACTTTTGATGATTTTGATGAGGCTGATACTCTCTCGAGCGACTCTTCACATGATGAAGATCCTCCGCCATCACTCGATCCTACGTTGGACGATTATTCATTTGAGGAAGATTTTTCTGTATTTCTTAACACATACTTCCCTCATGAGCGTGATGCTCCTCCTTTAGACTTTGAAGATTATCGCCTTGATCCTACTTTGGATTTGAAGAGCATTTTGTCAAAGGAGAAGAAACCGGTTGACACCGAAATCCGTTGCACGTATGATTTAACACCTCTTTGTCCCACTTCTGAGGACGAGGTTGTGCTTCTTTGCGGATCTTCTTCACACTCGGCTGAGCCTGAGTGCTATTTTCCCTTAAAGGAAAAGGTGTTCGACCCCGGTATTGAAGTCTTTAAGCCATCTCAGTATCCACCTGATGAAATAAAAGGAAAAATCTTTGGAAATTATGAAGACATGCTTGCATCGCTTCCTACTTGCTTCCACCGTGCTCCATCACTGCTTAAGGGAACCCTGCCACTTCTCTTTTGGCTTGCCTTGTTCGCCTTAAGCTCCTTATTGATGGATGAAAACTATGTCTTTGATCCTGGTGGATTTGTTTCATTTTTCTTCCGTTGATGATCAAGGTCGAGTCAGGCTCACGACTCGGTTAACAAAAACCAAAGCGCTTCTTGGGAGGCAACCCATGCATCTATCTTTTCTCTTTCTTTACCATAAGTGTAGGGGGGACCCTTTGGTTTGCTTTCCTCTCCTCACCTCTTAATCAGGGATTCGAGCTTCAATGATCCACTCTTGATGATTCTTGACGACCCGTGATTCTATGTTCTACTTCTTCCCGGTTCCATCCTAAACTCTTTTCGATTCACTATTTTATATTTCTCAATATTAAAATAGTAATCTCTTTAGTTGTCTTTTCCTTAGCGAGATTTAAACAACGTGCACAATGTCCTAAGTGTAGGGGAGTTTACTCCCACATGCTTAAACATTGAGGACAATGTTTATCTTAAGTGTAGGGGGGACTTCTATCGAAGTTAAGTGGTCTTTTCCTTGTATTTGTCCTCATTTTAACCGGAAAATCAATTTTTCGACATTTTTCAAAAATTTTAATCTATTTTGGCCTATTAGTTATTCCCTTTGTATAGTTATTTTCTTTCCTTATTAGAATAAATGTTTAATAAGTGGTTTTAATTTTCAAGCGTTGTGAATCTTTTGACTCAATCCGAGTTTACTCTAGCTAGTATCCTTAACATGTTAAGTCAAGTTTTGCTAGGCTTTTATATAGGGAGCTATAAAACGCGAAAGTCTTAACTCTCACGGGTTAAGAACAAGAACTTTTCGCAAGTTCCTATAATTGATCCTAGAGAGTCGTTTATCAAGGGAACTATAAAATGCGATTTCTAAGCTTGAAAAAGTCTAAGAATTTTCAAGATCCTATAGGCGATTCGAAAACCCAAAATTTTGATTTAATAGGCTAAGTATCCACGAGTCTCATTACTTGAGATTTTAAACTGTGGAGAACGAGAGATGATAGAGTCAATTATAAGTTTGGTATTCTTTCGTGAATTTATGTGAGTTAATTATAAGCCTATTCTCCCATCACTTGCTAATAAATTTATCTGCTAATAAATAAGGTTGTACGATTTGAAAAGTTACTTAGCTTCTAGCCCCAGATCGTTTAAAAGTTGCTCGGTATGGATTAGAGTTCATAGCCAAGGTATAACTTATTGAAGCGGGACGCGAAGATTGGCGAGTCCGAAAAGGCCCTAACAAGGCATGAGGGCTATGTTTTGTTGCTAAAGATCCAAAGTGATGTGAAGAATCATTTATCGAAAATCAATATGAAGGATCGAGACACACGACGTAAAGCAAAACTCCCCAAAAGTCATGGAGAAGTGTATCCGAAAAGACCCTAACAAGGTATGAGGATAAATAGATCCAAGTCAATAAAGGAGGCGGATCGTTGTATATCAAAATCCAAAATAAAGATTGGAGAAAAATGAAGAAGTCGTGGTCCATATATGAAGAATCTCTCAAAAACTTCCAAGTGAAGAAATTCCATTTATGAAGAGAAGACCATTAATTCATGATCGTCTCTCAAGATTTGAAGTATGAAGTCGCTGCCAAATATCGGCCCGAGAAAGGTCTCAAATCGCGAACCAAGTTATGCCAAGATATGAACTTTTTGATATCCCGAGAAGCAGTTTTAAAAGATTTGGTCCTTTAGCTAACTATTGATTAAATCGTGCACCTTATTTTCAGACTAAATAATTATCAAAATAAGTCAAACAATGCATCTTCGTGATCATTCAAGACAAATAATAAAATATAAGAGATACCCATAGGAATAAGGGAGTCTAAGTAAATAATTGGCCCACATGAGTTCGTGTTAGTATACTAACTTATAATAACAATGATCTCGTTTTTAAGCTTGGTTTGGAGAAAGTGAAAAGTTGAGGATGATGATTATTCATGACATTTTCAAAACCCAAGGTATGCTTTTAATTTCTTTGCTTTGCATTTTTATAATTTTCTATCTCTTTAAGACATATAAAATACTTAGGTTAATCATGTATTAACCTTTTATTAATTATAACCTAAGTCATGATTTATTAATTAATTATAGTCTATGTTTTAATAATTAATTAATACTATAGTCTAAATTAAATGGTAAAAATACTTAGATTAAAACATGTATTATTTATTAAAAATAATATAACCTAAGTCATGATTAAATTAAATTAATTACTAGTCATGTTTTAATTAATTTAATTTTTTTTGAAAAATAATATAACTTGTAAAAATGTATAACTTGTAAAAACTAACTCCGTGACCAAACCCATGTTTTAATTTAGACCGAACCATGAACCAGATTGAACCGTGAACTGGACCGAACCGTGAACCGGACCGAACCGGCCCGGCAGTGGCTAAACCGGTGGAACCTCATGACCTATATGGGCTATTGGCTAATTAATATAGTTTTCTTATAAAAAATAAGTCTTTTCAAACTATAAAACCAGTTTTATGAACATGTTCCAGGTTATCTAGGACTTATACAATTCCGTTGCTATTAGTCTTTCATGTTTATGTCATTTCATGTTATACTATATATCCGATTATCCGTTCAATAGGTGTTATGCTCAGCCGTTTTCCTTACATGTTCCCAAACGGCAGGTACTCAAGGGCGCTCGTAGACTATAAGAGTATGTGCATACGGATTGGAAGCTATCTAGCCTTCATCACTTTATGCATTTTCCATACATTATGCTACATTATTTCTTTGGACATTGTTTAGTCCTTTTCCATTTCAGTACTTATATTCATGTATGATGAGCTTATACTTGGATTACCGATGTTGTTTCCAGTATTTCCATTCATGGTCATTTAATGTTTTTAGACATTTACCTTGCATGCTTTGATGACACGCCATAATTACGCGTGACATTCCATTTACCAAAATGGGGTGTTACAATTATGGTATCAGAGCCAAGGCTTCTACTTGTAGGCTCTTATAACATGACCTGTGATTAGTGGGTAATCACCATGGTCTTCCTAGAATTGACAATTATTTTTAGGGGTGTGATTCGGGTTGACCCGGTCGGGTTCAGGTCAACTCGGGTCGGGTCAAGTTGGGTTGAGAGCAAAAAAATCATACGCGAACCCGAGACTAATTAGAACTCGGGTCACTCGGGTTCGGATTAATTCGGGTCGGGTCAACTCGGGTCGGGTCAACTCGGGTTCGGGTCAACCCGAGTTTAAGGAAAATGTGTAAAAAGTGGCTCAATTAAGTACTAATACAATGTAAAAAGTGTAATTTTAGTCGGGTTAAGTCGGTTGGTCGGGTTCGGGTCAAGTCGGGTCAAGGGTAAAAATATATAACCCGAACCCGAGCCTAATTAGAACTCGGGTCAATTCGGGTCATCCCGAATTGACTCGAATACACTTTTGGACCTGAGTGACCCGACCCGAATATGATTATTCGGGTTCGGGTCGGGTCACCTTTTTCGACACCCCTAGTTGTTTTCATGCATTTATTCATGTATCATTGTTGTAGGAATTTTGACTAAGTAATGGTTGGTACAAGACTGGTTATATTTAGTCGCATGTGCTTTTAATCGAATCATTTTGTTTTGATGAACCGACTCATAGGCGTTCATCCTCGTCATGTCATTTTGTTTAGGTGAACCGACCCATAGGTGTTCACCCAAACCCATGTTATTTCATCATCATGCATTCATACATTGTTTTCATGCATAACTTTTTTTCATGTTTATATGCATAAAATTTTTTCATGAATATATATTATGTTTTAATCAGTTTAATCATGCATTTGTGTTATACTGTCAGATGGTTCTCATACGTGAACAAGAGAAACTCAATGCAGCTGTTCAAGCTGCGATGCAGGCTATGCTTCCTCAACTGAGGAATGTGATTCAGGCCGAGGTGCAAGCTGCCAACAATCAGCACCAACACCGGCATCAGAATCCTCCTCCTCCTCCAGCTACACTGATCACATAGCTGGAGCGATTCAACAAGCAGCGTCTGTGATCATTCGAGAATACTGACAACCCTAATGAGGCTGAGAGATGGCTAGCTCACATTGAGAAGATCTTTGACGCGATGGGATGCGACCTGTCTTTAAGGCAAAGTTAGTCTGTTACAAGTTTGAAGGGAACATGTTTGGATGGTAGAAGTTAATGAAACAATCTAAGGGAGGCGACAATTGGGTGGCTGGCTTGACTTGGGCACAGTTCAAGGAGTTGGTTATGGGACAGTTCTTCCCAAAGGCTGAGCAAGATAAGCTTAAGAGGGAGTATCATGGGATTAGGTAGAGAGCTGAGGAAAACAACAATGAGTTCATGTAAAGGTTTTTTCGTTTGGCTAGATTCCTTGGTGCAGCAGCATGGACTGTAGAGGAGCAAGCGTACCACTTTCGCTGGGCTCTTCGTACATCGGTCACCAATAACTTGGTGTGTGCTACCTTTAACACGGTGGCACAAGTAGTTAATGCAACACGCAAGTTGGAGATGCTGCAGGAGAGGGATGAGTTTGGAGAGGCAGAAAAACCTGACAAGAGGTATATTTCGTCATTCAACGGTGATCATTTCAATTTATTCAGTACTATCCAAATATTTATATTTCTATATACAATTGCATCTTTCAGACAGAAGACTGGGGACCGGTCCCAACCGGCCACTCAGCAGCAGAGTCAGCACAAGGATAATGGTTAGACCCAAGACCGTTCTGCTTCGGATAGGCGTGGCGGTAATGACAATTACCATAACAACGCTAACAAATCCGATAGCAGCAGGTCACTAATTTACCCATTTCTTGTGTTACATGCTTGATGATTCATAATTTTGACATTTCAGCATCTTCTACCAGGAATCATGGCAACGGAAGGGAGCAGGACCGCAGAGGTTCACAGCCCAACCGTGCAGCTATAGATGGTATTATGTCTTACGATTTCCTGCATTGTCCTGTCTGTACCCATAAACTATGTCTCACGTATACTTTTCTGAACAGGCTCCCAGCCAGCAAGGGCACCTATTGGAGGGTATACTCACCCTCTCTGCACTATGTGCAACCGCATACACCCAGGTCCGTGCCGCCGTGACAACGACGCTTGCTTCAAGTATGGTCAGCCAGGCCATCGCATGAAGGACTGCTGTACGGGTGAGATAGAGGGCACTTCTGGACATGCTGACTCCAAGCTACCTCCTACTACTGGACAGGTGTACACGACTTCGTGTGATCAGGCCAACAAGTCAACAGTTACCATCACTGGAATCATGTATATGTATGGTCAAGCTACATGTGTATTATTTGACACGGGTGCTAATCATTCTGTCATCTATACTGTTTATGACAAGAGTATTAGGATATCCCGTATGCCATTAGAAAATGTCTTAAACTTTTCCACACCCTTAAGGGACTCTGTACGCATAACACAAGGGTACAAGGGTATTCCCCTCGAGTTTGACGATAAAATTCGTCCAGTTGACGTACTTCCATTAGATATGTGTGTTTTTGACATGATATTAGGCATGGACTGGCTATCCAAACATCACGCCACCATTGACTGCCATTCATATCGGGTCATCTTCGGTGATGTAAATGCACCAGAGTACATTCACAACGGTTTTATACCCGGAAGGTCTATACAAATAATTTCAACCTTACAAGCACGTGAATTACTGTCACATGGTTGTAAGGGCTACTTAGCTACTGTTCATGGTATGGAGGCTGAATCTCCATCTATACAGAATCAGCCGACCGTGTCAGAATTTCCAGACGTGTTTCCGGAAGAACTTTCGGGCATACCACCTGCTCGTGAGGTAGATTTTAATATTTACCTCATCCCAAGAGCTGAGCCAATTTCCAAGCCTCCTTATCGCATGGCTCCCATAGAGCTGAAGGAGTTAAAGGAACAACTACAGGAACTTTTGGAACGAGGTTTCATTCGACCTAATGCATCTCCATGGGGTACATCGGTCTTATTCGTAAAGTAGAAGGACGACAATATGCGTCTCTGCATTGATTATCGTGAGCTTAATAAGATCCCCATCGGGAATCGATATCCTTTGCAGGCATTGATGATCTGTTTGACCTACTCCAAGGAGCCAAACATTTCTCCAATATTGATTTGAGGTCGGTCTATCATCAGTTACGGGTTAAAGAGCAGGACATCACCAAGACTGCTTTCCGTACACGTTATGGGTACTACGAATTTGTAGTCATGCCATTTGGCCTTACCAATGTCCCGTCTGTTTTCATGGACTTGATGAACCGTATCTTCCATGAGTTTCTAGACAAGTTCGTCACTATATACATTGACGATATTCTGATTTTCTCTAAGTCAAAGGAGGAACACGAAGTCCATCTTCGTACAGTATTCCAGATACTTCGCCAGAAGCAGTTGTATGCCAAGTTCTCCAAATTCGAATTCTGGTTAAGTAATGTGGCGTTCCTAGGCCACATAGTATCCGCAGAAGGAATAACCATGGATCCAACAAAGGTTGAGGCTATTACCAAGTGGCCAAGACCGACATCAGCGACTGAAGTT
This sequence comes from Glebionis coronaria, assembly GCA_025667525.1. NCBI lineage: Eukaryota > Viridiplantae > Streptophyta > Magnoliopsida > Asterales > Asteraceae > Glebionis > Glebionis coronaria. The sequence goes on along the minus strand of CM046882.1, from coordinate 165,133,108 downwards.
CGCAGTTTTCTAGGCTTAGCTGGTTACTACCGTAGGTTCATAGAGAACTTTTCCCGTTTAGCACTGGCATTGACCAAACTAATGCGGAAAGGGGAGAAATTCGTTTGGACTGAAGAAAGAGAGAAGAGCTTTTAAGACCTAAAGCAGAGGCTGGTATCTACACCTATTCTTACTCTCCCATCTGGTACAGGTGGATTTCGGATCTATACTGATGCTTCAAGAAAGGGCCTTGGCTGTGTTCTCATGCAACATGGGAAATTGATTGCGTACGTATTACGACAGCTTAAGCCTTATGAGGAGAACTATCCTACACATGACTTTGAATTTGTAGCAGTTGTGTTTGCACTAAAGATTTGGAGGAATTACTTGTATGGCGAATGATGTGATATCTTCACAGATCACAAGAGCCTGAAATATATTTTCACTCAACGTGAACTGAACATGAGGCAGAGAAGGTGGTTAGAGCTGTTGAAGGATTATGACATTAATCTGCAGTATCATCCCGGCAAGGCGAATGTAGTGGCAGATGCTCTTAGTAGAAAGTCGGGTATGATCAACGACATTAAGATAGAGGAAGAGATTATTGTTGGGTCAAAAAGTTGATGTGGCAGAAACCCTAAACGAAGAAAACATGAAGCATTCACTTCAATGCTGACACATTGTGTCTAAGCGTTGACAAGTGTTAACGCAACGCTGACAGAAGTCAACAGAAGTCAAACGCTGTTGGAAATATCTATTTAGGTTAAATATTCAGAGTATTATTTATTAATATTATGTATTAGTTTATTTAAATAGAAGATACACATGTTTTATTTGATCTTATCTCTTGTAAACCCTAATCCTTAGTCTATAAAAGGAACAAGGGTCTTAGGTTTTATTTATATCTTTCATTCACAATGTAAACCTAAAGCGTGTGTCGACTAGGTGTGGGATTCAATGTATACACACCTAGTGATTGTTTGTTATTAATATAATGAGCAATCCATTAGAGCAATTCATGTGTCTTGTGCCCTAAACACCTTGTTTAATGGTTATTGTTCTATTCCGCTTTGATTGTTTAATCATATGAGCAATGGTCATTCCTAGTTTCTTAAAGATCCGAGGAAACCAAGGTTTCCACAGTTGGTATCAGAGCCTCGTGGCTCGTGATGCTAGGACCAACAAGGTGTTCGTGTTTTGAGAAAAAATAAATCCGTCTAGGGTTTTTCTGGGCGATTTTGTGTGCGCAGCAGTATTCAGAAGATCATAACTTTTTATTGAACCGTTGGATCGTCATGAAATTTTGTGTGTGTGTTCTACACACATATATCTAGACATCCACCGGAGGGATTGTCAAGATCTATTCGCAAGAAGAAGTTATTTAGTCTTCAAGTTGACAGCAGAAAAGGGTTTTTCTAACAAACCCTAATTCTGAAAAAGTGATTGTTTGATGTCTTTACTTGCTTTGGTGAGTCAATCCATGGATTGATGATGAACCCTTGTAGAGATATATGTTCCATGAAAGCTACTTGATGTCCTTGTTTATGTTTATGACTGCTATAATCATTAGTTTAGGGTTTTCCTACAAACCCTAGATCTATGATCTTATGTTCATTACATATTCATGGCTGCTATAATTGTTGGTTCTGATTGAAGAACATTCTATGGAATCAGACATATGATTTAGATAAATTCGGTGATCATTGCTGCTGCCAAAAGAGTGTACGAAGCAGAATGATGGCTGATTATATATGATAACAGCAAGTAATTTTCTTTATGATGACTAATTTTTGCAAAAGATTATCGTGGATGTTATTCATAAATCTATAATGTATATTGAGGATATGGGATGTTCAAACGTGAAGAGATCACAGCAGGTGTGGATAAAATGGATAAAGAATAAGTCGTGGTTTTTGAGAGATTTTCTTTCAAAAATCATGGTTTATGATTTGTTTATGGAAAGTATATTTGCTATTTATCTTGCGTAGAAATCAGTTCCAGGTTTCATGGGATATGAAAACTTATCATGTGAAGAAGTCCTGCTTTGAAAACGTGGATCATACTTTTTATTCAAGTGGTGTTGTGGTTACTATATTTGATGGACATCACCTAAGGCTGTTACAAGGTACACAACGTGGGAGAGACTTTTGTTTTATGTTCTGATAAATATTGGTACGAGATTATGTAGGGCAAGGTTTATCTTCCTGATTTTTATTGATATACTATATATTTATGTTTATCCCATGATATTATGCTGGAATATTGGACGTGATGGGAGTTAATTTAGCCAATGACAAAAGTTTTGATTCGACGCTGACAAGAATAAGTTAAGCACTGTTGGGAAGCGCTGACACTTGTTGTCTGATATATAAATTTTCAAAGGCTGACAAGTGTTGTCCGATATTGGACAACACACAGTGATTATGTCTTGGATAAAGAAGGATATTGGATGACAAAGGAATAGCTGTTGTTTAGAAAATTGGTAAGGTTTTTAGCATACAAAAAGAGGAGAGTGTTTACACGCAAAGGTACATGGAATATCTATTTTATTCAGAATATCATTTAGATATTAATGGCTTAGATAGTTTTAAAAGGGGATTAATGATTTTTACGTAAGTTAGCAACAATTCGTGAAGTAATTTATTGGAGTAATATTTCTTATGTAATCGGGTTAGCCTTGTGAAAGAGTTATCCATATTGACTTTTACATACGAAGATATTGGTTCATTAAGACTCGTCATGAAGAGGTGTTGGCTTAAGGGGAAGAATTCTTATGGTAAGTTTGATGTTCGAAGAAGATTTTCGCGAGTTTATGTTCTATCATATCTTAAAGTTGTGACCTCCCAGCCACTGACTTTTAAGATAACTTGTTTAAGCTTACATTATTATTGATGAAGTGATACAAGATCTAGGAATATGTGATTTTTCTTATGGTACTCTATACACATATTTTCTATCACTTGAAGGAGTTACATTATCGTGCTCAGTGTCTCACAAAGGATGAGGATTTTTGTATAATGATGACACTTCGTCACATGGAGAGTACAAGATATGGAACATGGGTTTGGGTTAATCTACTTCTACATCAAGATTACTTTATTTATTTTTTTTCAAAATCATTACATAGAACCTACATATGGAGAATCTTTGATTGCATACTTTGTTTCCTTCCTTATTGATGTGACAAAAAGGGGAAGCCATGCATGCTACATTTGAGGGGAAGCAATTTGAAGATGATGTACCACTTACAAGAGATACACAAAGAGTTTTGCCGACATCAACTAGGGGAAGATTGTTGGGTCAAAAAGTTGATGTGGCAGAAACCCTAAACGAAGAAAACATGAAGCATTCACTTCAACGCTGGCACATTGTGTCTAAGCGTTGACAAGTGTTAACACAACGCTGACAGAAGTCAACAGAAGTCAAACGCTGTTGGAAATATCTTTATTATTTATTAATATTTTGTATTAGTTTATTTAAATAGAAGATACACATGTTTTATTTGATCTTATCTCTTGTAAACCCTAATCCTTAGTCTATAAAAGGAACAAGGGTCTTAGGTTTTATTTATATCTTTCATTCACAATGTAAACCTAAAGCGTGTGTCGACTAGGTGTGGGATGCAATGTATACACACCTAGTGATTGTTTGTTATTAATATAATGAGCAATCCATTAGAGTAATTCATGTGTCTTGTGCCCTAAACACCTTGTTTAATGGTTATTGTTTTATTCCGCTTTGATTGTTTAATCATATGACAATGGTCATTCCTAGTTGCTTAAAAATCCGAGGAAACCAAGGTTTCCACAATTATACGAGACTTGGAGCGACTAGACATTGAGATCATGGTACGTGGACAACATGGATACTGGGCTAATCTTAGAGTGGAGCCTGAATTACTCTCTAGGATCAAGGAAGATCAGAAGGATGATTGTGAGATTTGGGAAATCATATAGAACTTAGAGCAGCAGACGGAGTTTCGGTTGGATGACGACGACATCTTATGGCAGGGCACTAGACTTTGTGTTCCTGATGATCTTACACTCAGGGAAGCGTTATTGGCTGAAGCTCATAGCTCCCCATTCTCCATTCATCCTAGTTCAACCAAGATGTACCATGACATCAAGCAGTACTTTTGGTGGAGTGGTATGAAACAGGATGTTGCTACTTATGTCTCCAAATGTCTTACCTGCCAGCAGGTTAAGATCGAGCATCAGCGGTCTAGTGGGTTACTACAACCATTAGACATTCCAGAGTAAAAGTGGGACAAGATCACCATGGATTTTGTCACCGGACTTCCGCAGACCAAGAGGAAGCATGATGCAATTTGGGTTATCGTTGATCGACTTACCAAGTCAGCTCATTTCTTACCAATCCGGAAAGATGATTCCGTTAGCAAACTCACTGACACATATAAGAAGGAGATCATGAGACTTCATGGTACTCCATCCAGTATCATCTCGAACAGAGATCCTCGGTTTACTTCGCGATTTTGGAGGAGTCTGTAGAAAGCTTGGGGTACCAAACTTAAGCTTAGCACGACTTTTCATCCTCAAACAGACGGACAGTCGGAGCGGACCATTCAGACATTAGAAGACATGATTCGAGCGTGTGCTTTGGAATGGACAGGATATTGGGACGATTATATCTGCTTGGTAGAGTTTGCATACAACAACAATTGGCACGCCAGTATCAAGTGTGCACCGTTTGAGATGTTGTATGGCAGGAAGTGTCGCGCCCCAATCTGTTGGGATCAGGTTGGTGAGCAAACACTTGAAGAACCGGAGATGATAGAGTTGACCAACGAGAAAGTCTCTATAGCTAAGGCAAAACTGCAAGAAGCTCGTGCATGTCAAAAGAGTTATGCCGACAAGCATCGTAGGGATTTGCATTTCAACGTGGGAGATCATGTCTTTCTTAAGGTATAACCGGCACGTGGTGTTAGACGCTTTGGAATCAAAGGGAAACTCAGTCCTCGATTCATGGGACCGTTTGATATCATCGAGCGAGTCTGTGAAGTATCATATCGTTTAGCGACACCTCCGCAGCTTTCTCACGTTCATGACATTTTTCATGTGTCCTTACTCAGAGGATACAAATATCATCCCCTTCACATGGTTCAGTATCCAATTGAACAGATTCGTGAAGATCTTACCTTCATAGAGGAACCCGAGCGAGTTCTTGATAGACAGGAACGAGTCATGAGGTAGAAGACGATTCCATTCGTCAAAATCCTTTGGAGGGATCATACCAAGCGGGAAGCCACTTGAGAGACAGAGGAGTCTATCCGGACTTCTTACCCTCATTTCAAGTTTTGATTCGGGTATGTTCCTCTTGCAATTTACGTTATCTATAATTCGGGGATGAATTATTCTTTTTAGGGGGCCCAACCCATTGTTTCGGGTATGTTCTTCTTTCAATTTACGTTATTAAACATGAACAAAGCCCAGTAAAGCCTTTGGGCTTATGTTGGTCGCGGACACAAGAGTAAGAGGGGGGCCCAACCCATTGTTTTGGTTAACTTAACAAAAAGGAAAAACATAGGTTTATCATTCTACAGAATTTTTTACAAAAAAATAAAAACCCTAGCTTGCCTCCTCTCTCTTGTCGCCGGCTACAAGGACACCACTAAGTGTGTTGGTTGATTTTGATTAGTGAATTCGGGTTATTCATACTCGTGTTATTATTTCTCATTCAATCACGTATACGGTAAACATCAAAACTTTCATGTAGTTATTTTATTTTTGCTATTTATTATGTTCATGTGATTTTGAAAATTAAAAACATAATAAACATGGAGAGCAATCAAGAAAACAAGTAATTAAGGTTTGGTTTGGTGGGGTTTTGCTCGGCCGACACACGCAAACCGAGAGCCAAAGCTCTCGGTGGTCTTACGATTCACCAACAGCCGAGACCTAGTATCTCGGCGTGGTCTTTCGTGGCTCGATCGCAGGGAACAAAAGGACACCGACTCGCGTCGGGGGTGGCCTTTTGGTCTGTTTTGGGTCTCGCCGCAGCGCAGCAACACCACCAGCTTAAGCCGATGGCTGTTGTGGTTCTAGCAGGGGGAACGCAGGCCGAGCAAGGGAAACCACCGGCTTCAGCCGGTGGTGACTTTTGGTCTAGCAGTGGCTAGCCAGGCTACGACAGTGGCAGCCGGCTAGACCGGTTTAGCCACTGTCGGGCCGGTTCACGGTTCAGTCTGGTTCTTGGGTTGGTCTAAATTAAAACATGGGTTCGGTCACAGAGTTAATTTTTACAAGTTATACATTTTTACAAGTTATATTATTTTTCAAGAAAAAATAAATTAATTAAAACATGACTAGTAATTAATTTAATTTAATCATGACTTGGGTTATATTATTTTTAATGAATAATAATGTTTTAACCTAAGTATTTTTACCATTTAATTTAGACTATAGTATTAATTAATTATTAAAACATGGACTATAATTAATTAATAAGTCACAACTTAGGTTATAATTAATAAATTATTAATACATGATTAACCTAAGTATTTTATATGTCTTAATTTAATTAAATCATGCCTTTATTTAATTAAATCATATAACCAATAGTTTATTAAATTATCATGACATTATTAATAAACTATACTATTTACATGACTTATGATATTTAATCAGTAAACTTAAGATTATTATTAGCTTATTAATCCAGCTTATTTCTAAATATGGAAACTTTCTATTTAAGCAAACTTGCTATTTTTGGAAACTTTCTATTTTTAGAATTGATCTATTTTTAGAAAATGATCTATTTTTAGAAACTGATTTATTTTTGGAAACTTTCTATTTTAGGAAACCTACTATTTTTAGAAAGTTACTTATTATTACATAACAAGTATAATAATACAAGAATACCAGATAATACTTAATCAGAAATACATGAAATACATGATTAATACAGTATATCATTTAAAACAGTAAAACAAGAGAAGAACATATAAAACAAGCTAAGACATGCTATAATCAGTTACGTACTCAGTAATCAGAAGACTTATACATGTCCCTTATTTATGTACCATTAGTGAGGTCGGAGTAGGACTATACATCCTTTCGTCTTTCCTCGTTCACTGGACACAAGGTACGGATTTCCCGTCCTTAAGTATGGACATTCTTTCCTTATTAGGATTCCCCGTTTGCAGCCAACTGTTTTCCCAAGTATTGTTTTCTATGTTTGATTTCTTATGTTAGTTTTAATGCCTAAGCCATATACATGCATGACCAGTGTCACCTAGTTATGGAGGTACCATAACCATAACACTAGAGGCACCAGTGTTATGACTTCCCCACGGCGAAGTGATTGCTCGTGGCGTCCCTTTTCAGTTTTGCCTATATTTATTATCATGTTGGGCGTATGGGTGCATCCTAGTTACATGTTTTACAGGATTTTCATGGCGAATGCAATATGTGCCTTGCATCCTTCACAAGGAGTTGATCCCTCCTACCCAGACTAATTAATTAGAGGTAACCTCTCTAATTGCATGACGAGGTCTCCCCTACAAGTATTCATGCACGATGGAACCTCATGACCTATATGGGCTATTGGCTAATTAATACAGTTTTCTTATAAAAACATAAGTCTTTTCAAACTATAAAACCAGTTTTATGAACATGTTCCAGGTTATCTAGGACTTATACAATTCCGCTGCTATTAGTCTTTCATGTTTATGTCATTTCATGTTATACTTGTATATCCGTTCACTGGGCGTTATGCTCATCCGTTTTCCTTTCATGTTCCCAAACGACAGGTAGTTAAGGGCACTCGTAGACTATAAGAGTATGTGCATACGGATTGGAAGCTATCTAGCCTTCATCACTTTATGCATTTTCCATGCATTATGCTACATTATTTCTTTGGACATTATTTAGTCCATTTCCACTTCAGTACTTATATTCATGTGTGATGAGCTTATACTTGGATTACAGATGTTGTTTCTGGTATTTCCATTCATGGTCATTTAATGTTTTTAGACATTTACCTTGCATGCTTTGATGACACGCCATAATTACGCGTGACCTTCCATTTACCAAAATGGGGTGTTACAATTTAAGCCAAATAAAAACTCAAAAAGCAAAAAACAAGCTGATCAAATAAGCAGACAACAATAAACAATTGTTAGATATCGGAAAAAAGCCTAACAGTTTTGTCTGATATCAGACACAACTACAAATACAAATGTCGGGTACATGCATATATCTTAATTTGTTTTTTGCTTTTGAATAAGCTTTAAGCACTCAATAAGCTGCCTAACTTCAAACACTTAGCAGACCTAACACATCCTAAAAGCTATCAGATAACAAGATTTCATGCCTCAAATCAAAAAATCAAACCCCTAAAATGCTAACTGTTGGTTTTGGCAGTTTTGCACAAAAAACTTAGAATATGGAAACACAAACATTACACTAAACAATAGCAACCTACACTTAAAACTTAAACTAACAAGAAAAATGAGGTTGTGCAAGCATACAGGTGAGTTATGTTGTCACCCATACCCATTTAATCATGCACAGCCAAACACCCTCTTATATCCTGTCTGATGAGATTTGACAAAGAAAAATCTTTGAAAAACAACTAAAATTATCTTAAACTATCAAAACCATTCAAAAATCATACAAGAACATAGATGAAGCACAAATCAATCAAAAATGAGCAATTAAACCATAAATCATATAAACTCAAAAATCCCAAAAATCTTGCAAGTAAAGAGGGTTCAAGCCAAAATTATACCTTATGGGACCTACTTCCAGACCCAACTAAGGCAAGCTGATGCCTTCTCCATATTAGCTGGCTTTGGGAATTAGGGCTTATGAAGTGGATGTTATACAAAAGAAAGGAGGTAGTGGTCTACAACAGACCAAACCACTAATATCTTGGACCTTTGAGACCTGCTGAACACTCAACCAACAAAAAACACTACAAGATTCAAAATCTCAAAGGCAAAAGCTAGTTGTCAGCTAGCTTGTGCCTTGGGCTTTTGAAACAGAAAGCTTAAACAATAAAATGAGTTTTTTTCTCAAAACCTAAAACGTGGTAAAAGCTTTTTGCAAACTTGAAAAAGGGTAACCAATTGAAAATAACAAAGTTTATAAAGCCCACAATTGCTTGAATTGTCAATTCAGGCCACCATGATCACTTTATAAACCTTGGGTCTCAAAAACAACGTTTGTCAAAATCTTTGAACAAACAAGATATTTTGATAAGTCTTAACTAGATTTGTAGAAGGTAAAGCTAAACTAAAGCAAGAAAATAGAATGGAACTCAAATTCACTTTACAAAATTTTCACAAACTTTCATTTAATAAGAAAAATTTACAAAAGTGAAAATGGAACAAAGGAAAAGGATCACATGTCGATTCTTTTTATACAACTAGAAAGATGGTTCTAGAATGAAAAGCTACATGTGAAAACCTAGCTATGAACTTCCTAAAAAGCCCTTGGATGAAAATTTGAATTCTTGATCTAATCTTGAACATGTGAAGATGCCTTGGCTGTTTGTGATGAGCCAGTTATAATATAACACCCCCAAATATTCATACTTTAGTTCAACGGAAGAGTCGTTGGTGTTACGGGATAGCACATTACTCAAATCATAGACAACGCTTAAAAATCGCGTCGTTTAATAATAAAGCATTTTCCATTCATAAATATCAAATTAAATAGGTCCCAAGTCATAGTATTTCATACAATGTTACAAAACATTTGAATAGAAATTTTATTTGAATGCGGGCCATAAATTGTCGTCTTCCCGAGAATTACCTTCAAGTACCTAAGATAAAACATGTTAAAAAGGTCAGCGAAAACGCCGAGTGAATTCATAGAGTTTAATAAAAACCATTAATATATCACCGGTATATATAATCATTACCGAAAATCATTTTGTACAATTCTTTGTCGTAGGCCATAAAATAGGCCAAAGACATTTTATACAAATCTTTGTCATAAATCATATTATAGGCTTTTGCCTTTAAAACCATTATACGAACCATTGTCGTAAAAACATCATACAATACGTTTTATAACGTTGTATAAAGTTTAATAAAAACCTTTATATGAAAATGGTTATGTAAAACTAAAACACAAAAATAATATCAATAATAAGACCCCGTATTGCTAGTCAGGCAATATATTATAATTCAATTCGTACATCAGTAGTTTCAATATTGGATTATTATAAGCCGCATGACATTGCTACCTTACTATAACAAACAACGGGTAGCTAACCCGTAATTCCTTTGACCATCTAATACAATGATTCGTCACAATAATCACGCTTATATAAATATTCTCATACATAAATTCGCTTACCAATCAATGTGGCACGACGGGGATCAACCGTCAAGGCGCGAACTGGGGTGATCTTCCCCAAATAGTACTATTATATGCATACGCGTCTACCAAATCCCGTAGTTCACAATTCATGCTAATGGGACTTTTAGTGACATAACCTAACTAATAATAATCCATTTCATTTCATTCCGCGGGTCATATAATCATTCATCGGGTCATATAATCATTCGGGTCCATATCAATAAGCAAACAGTCGGGAAAACTGGTGTCCTATTTTATTAAAACTAACATGTTATCTCCCTCGTGGTTTTATAAAACATTTCATAATATATTTAAAAGAGTGTGAGGCTATGAACTCACGTTGATTGGGAAAGGCGGGTTGATAGGTGTGTAAACACCCATCCTTTTTACCACTTAACTACAATAATAACCAAGCCAAAACGTGTATTTTATGTCGTAAATGTCGGAATTATGCGTGGTTTGTGTTTTTGTTGTGATTTAGGACGAAAATGTGAAAAAGGGGAGAAAACACGGGCATTCACGGGCTTTTATCGAAGAAAAAGACAAAAGACGAAGTCAAGAAATCAAGAGTGCAAAAGAACGGAAGTCCAAGACCAATTCTGAAGATTTATCAAAGAAAAAGTCAAAAGACGGAAGTTTACTAAAAGCCGAAGAACTCAAGTCTAATTTTATGAAGAAATTACAAGACGAGTTTAAAGAAATCCCGAGACAAAGTCGTTAAAGTCAATGAATTAAGAAGACAAGGACTTAATGATGCAATTAAAGAAAGAAGAAAGAGGGGAGGAAGCTTCCTAAGCACCTCCCTAATCCTCCTATAAATAGATGATTAGGATTTCATTTTCATGTTGTTGGCTAAGTGTGACAATTAGTCTTCCACCATTTTAATTACTTGTCATTTAAATACATGTCATTTACTTAATTGTCTTGCACCTTAAATTCATTTAATTTCAAGTAAGTTTCCTTTTAATTATTGTCAATCTTTACTTTTATTGTCAATCTTCTATCTTCCTTTCTTATTTGATCTTTAATCTTTATGCTTTATTGTTCATGTTTATGTTTTTTGATGTTTTATTGATTTGATTAAAGTGGGTTTTGATTATTTTGATTATTATTGTTAGTGTTTTTGATTTGGTTTGATTAGTATTTGTTATTAGATCATTTGTGATTAGTTTGATTTAATCTTGTGGTTGATTTTGATTAGTTTTGGCTAGATTCGTAGCTTTTTGTTTGTCCCGTGTTCTTCGCTGTTTCTGATCTTGCAGGTTGTTCCGAATCAAGACTTTATTCCAAATCAAGGTTTGTTTGTTGGTTATTCCGGATCAAGCTATTTGTTCCGAATCAAGGTTTTGTTAAGAATATTCCGAATCAGTGGAATATTTCGGATCAGTGTGGTATTCCGAATCAGCAAAGTTATTCCAAATAAAGGACTTATTCCGGATAAAGTGACATATTCCAGATCAAGGTCTTTCATTCGGAATAATTGATATTCCGGATCAGCTGTTCATTCGGAACATTCCGGATAAAGGAGTTGTTGTGAAATATTCCGAATCAAATTTCTTCCGGATCAAGGTGTGTTCATTCGGAACATTCCGAACGAAGGGAGGATTTATTCCGATTAAGCAACATTCCGAATCAAGCTATTTGTTCCGAATCAAAGGTGTTCAATCGAAATAGTGAATATTCCGGATAAGTGACATATTCCGGATGAACCATTATTCCGAGTGAAGCAAACATTCCGGATCAAGGGTTTTGGTAAATATTCCGAGTGAAGAACAATTATTCCGAACGAAGGTGACATTCCGAACGAATGATTATTCCAAACGAAGGTTTATTCCGGATGAGCTGTTTTCAGGTTATTTTAAGTTTCTGTTTTTAATTTTTAATTTTCAAGCTTTACTTTTCCCGCCTTTTTCCTTAGTTGCACTTTAAATTTACTTGCCTTAGATTTATTTTAAGCCTTGCCTTAGTTTAAGTTTTAGTTGCGTTTTATGTTTGCCTTAGATAGTTTTAAGTTTGCGTTATTTACTTTTAGTGCCTTTTAATTTTTTGTCACGCTTTTAATTTCTCGTCATTTATTTTAAAGTAGAGTTAGATTTAAATTACCTGCTTTTTACTTTAAAGTTTTGCACCTTTAATTTTACTACAACGACACAACTATTTGTTTCCACCAAAGAACAACTGAGTCGCATAGTTAACCAGTTATCAATTCGATTAGACAGACCAGAACAACGAACAAATTTTATAACTAAAAATCAGTTATCAAATGGCGCTGCTGCCGGGGAGGCAACCCAGTTATCAAATGGCGCCGCTGTCGGCTCTTTTCGTAAAGATTAACGGTTTTCTGTGAGAGACGCGTTGCTTTTTGGGATCCGTTCATTCGTGAGCGTTATTTTTCTTGCTTAAAAATTTCAAAAACCATAAAAATTAAAAAAATTGTTAAAAATCCATAAAAATTTTCAAAATTTTCAAAATTCAAAAAGATTTTATTTTTATCTTTATAGTGTATATATATTCTCTTTTTGTTTGGTATTGTTTTCTTTTGCCTTTGTAGGTGTATGCGTACTAGATCTTCAAATTATCAAGAGCCCGAGACTCGTGAAGATTTAAGTATGGCAGGTGTGAACAACAACAATAATCCACCGCACCTCAACAATAACAACAACAATGTTCTTCCACAGCCCGATCTTCGGACAATGGAGGAGCTTTGTCAACCCACCATGTTTGGACGAGGAGGACCGATTGCGCCGATGCAAATCACGGCTCCGGAGTTTTCGTTGAAGCATCATATGATCCAGCAAGTGCAAACTAATCCCTTTCGAGGAATGCCTGATGATGATGCCAACAAACACCTCGACAAATTCATTGCTATCACTCAAAGCATGAAGTTGCCCGGTGCTACAATGGATGTTCTTCGCCTTCAACTCTTCCCACATACTTTATCACACCACGTCGAGAAATGGTTTGATCATCTCCCGAAGAATTCAATTCATACTTGGGATGACATGACTCAACGCTTTTTGTCGCGCTACTTTCCACCATCCATGGTCACGAGCCTTCGCAATCAAATCAGCGGTTTCATGCAAGAACCCGATGAATCTCTCTTTGATGCTTGGGAAAGATATAATGTTTTGATCGATCGTTGTCCAAACCACAACATGCTCCCTGTGACCTTAATTGATACTTTCTACAACGGTTTGACTTTTCGTGATCGTGATACGATTAATGCAGCTGCCGGTGGCACATTTATGAAAAGGAGACCCGAGGAGTGTAGAGAGCTTATTGAGAACATGACTACTCATCACAAAAACTGGGATTCCTCCGCTTCTTCAAGGAACAACCCGAGAGTCAATGTTTCTTCTACTTCAGCAAACCCCGACATGACCGAATTCACCCGCATGATGGCCGAAATGAACAAAAATATCTTGCTCCTCGCTACAAACCAACAACAAGTTAAAGCGGTGGCTAATCCTTGTGAGACATGCGGTGGTCCTCACTCATACACCGATTGTCCTTCTACTCAGGAAAATCCGGAAAACGTGTATGCGGCTTATGGTAAATATTCACCGGAAAATTACCAAGCCCGACCTCAAGGGGATAGAAATTTGCTAAGTTACCGGTCAAACAACTACCTTTCACCCGGTTTTTCTCCTCAAAACCAAACCCTCAACAACAACTACAATAGAAGCAACCAAATCCCACCTAGAGCTTCTAATCCTTATCACCCACCCGCTCAACAAGCCCCACCCATCAATCAAGATGTTGAAGCTTTGATGAGAACTCAAGGAGAGCAAATCAAGAATCTACAAAGCCAAATTATCAATTTGAAAGAGGATATCACCAAGCAAGGGAATGACATTAGATCCGAGCTTCGAGATAATATACAATCCTCCTTCAGCAATCAAACAAATGATTTAAAGAATATGCTGGCTAGTTTCTTGCCAACCACTCAACCCTCTACTTCGATTTCTCTACCTTCAAACACTGTCACCAATCCGCGAGCGAATGTGAGTGCTATTACTACCCGTAGTGGAGTTACTTTAGTAGGACTGATACAAGGATTTTGCTAGGGTTCAAAATAATTCTCGGAATCCTCTCGAATTGATCTCAGTTAAAAGTGGAATGATTTGTTCTTGGTGACAAAAAGTAGATTTGGTTTTCTATTCTATATAATTGAAGTGAATAAAGTTTAAAGCTGGAAACAGAAGATAAAAATAATTAAATGACAAAGCTGAAAAATAACTCTTACTGAAGAATACCCTATGCGGAATAAAACACCATTCAGAAAGACAGCTCTATTCGGAAAGTTGAGCTCTATGCGGAAAATAAGGTTACTCGGAAAGTATGGCCATTCGGAAAGTCTTCCCTATGCGGAAAATGATCTATTCGGAAAATGTTGTTCTATGCGGAAAATAAGGACCATTCGGAATAAAGTTCTATGCGGAAAATGATGTGCTATTCGGAAAAATTGGTCTATTCGGAATATATGAGATATTCCGAGTAAGGAAAAATAAACTTGGCTATGCGGAAAAATCAAGGTCTATGCGGAAAACAAGGACCATTCGGAATATATAAAATATTCCGAATAAGGCTGGGAAAAACAAGCAATTCGGAAAACTGGAAAGTTCCGAATAAGGAAAACGAAAAAGAGCTATTCGGAAAATTATTCCGAGTAAAAGAAATTGCAACACCCCTATTCGGAATATCAAAAATTCCGAATAAGGGAAACTCAAAATTGGCTATTCGGAAAGTCTGGGAGATGAAGAACAGTAACAGCAGCGGTATAACAGGGGATACGGATTTTACTCAAAATCAACTCCAATACTTAAAAAGGTTTTACCAAACTAACCAATAATCATTAACATACCATAGGGAACAAATCCCACCAATAAAAACATTAATTCAACAACTTTTTAAGATCAAAACTAGAATCAAAGAAAAACTTAAAGACTTGCAATAAAAATGATAAAGAACAAGATGAATAGAAAGATGGAATGGATTGATTAATGAAAAAGTAACAAGGTAAATGATTAAAGATTACAAGATGGAAAGGAAAAGATGAAAATCACCAAACTCCCTAATGGAGTTGGTGATGGAACGAACTACAAAGGACTGGAGAAAGAAAAAATGAACTAACTCCCTAATTGTGTGAAGGGAAAGACTATTTATACTCCTAGTGGTTGGTTGGTGAGTGGGCTTTCTCCCTTTCTTCTTGTCTTCTCGTCTTTTCAGAAAAGTTGACGTTTTCGATTCTGATTCGGGATTTGTTGTCGATTAAATCCAACTCGTCTTTTAATTTCTTCGTTAAATAGACTTGAGTTTCTTCGACTTATGAAAATCTTCCGTCTTTAGTCCTTTTCTTCGATAAATCTTCGAATAGGCCCAGTGACTTCAAATCTTTTGCACCTCTTGGACAATAGACTTCGTCTTGAGTCTTTTTCCTTGATAAAACCCGTGCAATCCCATGTTTTCTTTAATATTTATCCGGTTAGCTCTGAAAACACAATAAACACAAAAACCACGCATAATTCCAAACAAATGATATTAATTACGTGTTTTGGTCTTGTTTTAGCCAGAATTAAGTGGTAAAAGGATGGGTGTTTACACACCTGTCAAATCCCCTACACTTAACCATTGCCATGCCCTCATGCAATGCTTAGTGATAAAGCAATTTTACATTTTTCTCATAATCAATCAACCTTGGCCTTATTTAAATTCTACTAAACAACAATTAAAATACTAAGAGAACTTAAAACTTTAAAATAAACAAAAGATGAAAATAACTTGTAAACAAAACAAGGACTTACATTAGGGCTTTGGTGTTGCGAAGATTTATCACCCTTAAGTTTCACGTTCCCCAAACTAAGCTTAAGAACGAGATCATTGTTATTATAAGTTAGTAAATCAAACACTTACACACATGGCTTAATTAAATGCTTAAACTCCCTTATTCCTAATTGTATCTCTTATATTTTATTTTTGTCTTAGAATGATCATGAAGATGCATTTTTGGACTTATTTCGATAGTTTATTAAAGCTGAAAGCAAAGTAGGACGATTTGATCAATAGTTAGCTAAAGGACAAAATCTCTTAAAACTACTTCTCGGGATATCAAAAAGTTCATATCTTGGCATAACTTGGTTCACGATTTGAGACCTTTCTCGGGCCGATATTTGACATGTACTTCAGACTTCATATCTTCGAGAGACGTTCTTGAGATAATGGTCTTCTCATCATAATAGAGTTTCTTCACTTGGAGACTTTTGAGAGGTTCTCCAACTTTGTTGACCACGACTTCATGATTATTTCTTCAATCTCTATTTGGGATTTTTGAGATACAACGATCCGCCTCCTTTTCGGACTTGGATCTATTTATCCTCATACCTTGTTAGGGTCTTTTCGGATAGACTTCTCCATGATCTTTACGGGAGTTGATTGCTTTTCGTCGTGAGTCTTGATCCTTCATATAGACTTTAGGAATAATGCTTTTCACATCACTTTGGATCTTCAGCAATAAAATTGAATCCTCATGCCTTGTTAGGGCCTTTTCAGACTCGCCAATCTTCGCGCCCCGCTTCATAAGTTATGCCTTGGCTATGAACTCTTATCATTACCGAGCAACTTTTAAACGATCTTGGGCTAGAAGCTAAGTAACTTTTCAAATCGTAAGACCTTACTTATTGCAGATAAATTATTAGCAAGTGATGGGAGAATAGGCAAATAATTACACCAAGTGAGCTCGCGCAAGAATACCGACTTATAATTGACTCTATCATTTCTCGTCCTCCACAATTTAAAATCTCAAGTAATGAGACTCGTGGACACTTAGCCTAATAAACCGATTAAGGTCTACATGGTTAAGGATACTAGCTAGAATAAACTTGGATAAGTCTATTCGGGTTGAGTCAAAATAAACGCAACGGGCCTAATATGTCAAAGATTCCTAAACTAGCTACACCACTTTATTAATATTTTGACTTTATTGCGGGATATATACATATGAAAGCAACGATAAAAATTAAAAAATTACGGCAAAATGGCCAAAGTTAATAAAAAATTTGAAAAATGCTGAAAAATAGGATTTTCCGGTTAAATGAAGGCATTTTCATGGAAAAGTCCACTTAAAACTTCGATAGAAGTCTCCCCTACACTTAAGATAAACATTGTCCTCAATGTTTAAGCATGTGGGAAAAATCTCCCCTACACTTATGACATTGTGCACGTTGGTTAACTCGAGTTAAGGAAGAGACGACTAAAGTGATCAATTTCAAATATGAATATGAAGAAAATTGAATCACGATAGTAGAGAGATAGAACCGGATTTCGGATAACACGGGAGCACGGTTCTTCAAAGTTTCCAAGATTGCAGTAATCCCTGTAAGCACATCACCACACAAACACAAACGACCAAAATAGGTCCTCCCCTACACTTAGGGGGTTAAAGGGATAGATACTCGGGCTGCCTCCCGAGGAGCGCTTGTTTTTGATGACCGAGTCACGAGCCTGACTCGACCCAAATTTAGTTCATGGGGAACGTGGTGAGGGATGGAATCACCTCCTTAGAGGTGTCCTCACCAAAGTACAACTTCACTCGTTGGCCATTCACCTTAAAATTTGGTCCATTAGGTTGAGCGAGCTCGAGAGTACCATATGGAAAAATTTGGGCGATGGTGAATGGGCCGGACCAACGAGACTTGAGCTTGCCCGAAAAGATTTTCAACCGAGAGTTAAAAAGTAAGACTTTGTCTCCAACATGGAACTCTCGGTTTTTGATCTTGGAGTCGTGAATGAGCTTAGTTCGTTCCTTATAGATCAAAGAATTTTCATAAGCCTCATTCCGAAGTTCATTCAGCTCATTGAGTTGGATCTTGCGTAGGTCACCGGCTTTGTTTATATCAAAATTAGCCCACTTCAAGGCCCAATAAGCCTTGTGCTCCAACTCAATGGGGAGGTGGCACGCTTTCCCGTACACAAGACGATAAGGCGTACAGCCGATCGGGGTCTTGTAAGCAGTACGAAAAGCCCACAAAGCATCATCGAGTTTATCAGCCCATGCGGCACGATGCTCTCCCACGGTTCTTTCAAGAATTCGCTTAAGACCTCGGTTGGATATTTCGGCCTGGCCATTAGTTTGTGGGTGGTAGGCTGTGGAAAGACGATGATTGACACCGTACTTAGCCATGACTCTAGCAAATTGGTCATTGCAGAAATGAGTCCCACGATCACTAATAATGGCACGAGGCACACCGAAGCGAGCGAATAGAGCTTTCAAAAAGTTACAAACCACCCTTGCGTCATTAGTAGGCAAAGCTTTGGCTTCAACCCACTTTGAAACGTAGTCAACGGCTACAAGGATGTATTTGTTTCCTTTAGATGAAGGGAATGGCCCCATAAAGTCGATACCCCAAACATCAAAAATTTCACACTCTTGAATGAAATTCTGAGGCATCTCGTCTTTATGTGTGATTTTGCCTTGCTTTTGGCAAACATCACATCGTTTGACCATATCGTGAGCGTCACGGTATATGGAGGGCCAATAAAATCCCGAATCAAACACTTTCTTAGCGGTGTAGTTGGAACCAAAGTGACCACCGGTGGGTCCTTTGTGGCAAGCATCAAGGATGTCCGACGCTGCCGGTCCATCAACACATCGGCGAATTATCAGATCAGCACATTGTTTGAATAGGTAAGGGTCGTCCCAAAAGTAAGTCTTGATGTCGGTAAAGAACTTCTTCTTTTGCTGGGACGTCAACCCTTCCTTGAGAATTCCACCCGCCAAGTAGTTTGCAAAGTCCGCAAACCACGGGGTTTCATTCGGCTTCGAGTTTATAGACATTAAGGTCTCCAAGGGAAAAGAATCATTGATTTCTTGGGTCGGATGATCCCCTTGGTATGGATCCTCAAGTCTGCTCAGATGGTCCGCGGCTAGGTTTTCTGCTCCTTTTTTATCGCGGATGTCGATTTTAAATTCCTGGAGCAGCAAAACCCAGCGAAGAAGTCTTGGTTTGGAATCTTGCTTTGTCAACAAGTACTTCAACGCGGAATGATCGGTATACACAATGGTGGTAGAAAGGACAAGATAGGGGCGAAACTTTTCAAAAGCATAGACAACAGCTAAAAGTTCTTTTTCGGTTGTCGTGTAATGCAATTGTGCCCCCGTCATTGTCTTGCTAGCGTAATGGATCGGTTGGAAGTGTTTGTTTACTCTTTGTCCAAGAACCGCTCCAATAGCAAAATCGCTAGCATCGCACATCAACTCAAAGGGCAGCTCCCAATTAGGGGTAACCAAGACGGGTGCCTTAGTTAGCTTATCCTTAAGTGAGTTAAAGGCTTCAAGGCACTCTGTGGAAAAGATAAAAGGAGTATCTTTTTCCAAGAGATGGGTCATCGGGCGAGCGATTTGAGAAAAATCTTTAATGAATCGACGATAGAAGCCCGCATGACCCAAGAAACTTCTCACACCCTTCACGGTTGAAGGTGGAGGCAACTTAGCTATAACATCGAATTTAGCACGGTCTACTTCAAGACCGGCTTTCGAAATCTTATGTCCAAGCACGACGCCTTCTTTTACCATAAAATGGCATTTTTCCCAATTTAGAACAAGGCGAGTGTCTTCGCACCGCTTTAGCATACGTTCTAAATTGGCAAGGCAAGCAGAGAAGGAATCCCCGAAGACCGAGAAATCATCCATGAAGACTTCCATGGTTTGTTCAACCATGTCATGGAAGATAGCTAACATACATCTTTGGAAAGTCCCTGGCGCATTACATAAGCCGAAAGGCATTCTTTTGTAAGCAAAAGTGCCATAGGGACAAGTGAATGTAGTCTTCTCTTGATCTTGGGGATCGATGGGTATTTGAAAATAACCCGAGAAACCATCAAGAAAGCAGTAATATTCATTACCGGCTAATCGTTCAAGCATTTGGTCCATGAAAGGTAGAGGGAAATGATCCTTTCTCGTGGCATCATTGAGTTTGCGGTAGTCTATACAAACTCTCCACCCAGTAACGAGACGAGTGGGAATCAACTCGTTGTGTTCATTGGGAACAACGGTTATTCTGCCCTTCTTGGGCACACAATGGATTGGACTAACCCACGGGGAATCCGAAATAGGGTAAATCATACCCGCATCAAGAAGTTTGATAACCTCTGTTTTGATGACTTCATGTATTTTTGGATTCACCCTTCGTTGGCTTTGAATAGTGGGCTTGAAGTCGTCCTCCATGAGAATTTTGTGTGTGCAGAAGTGAGGATCAATTCCACGAATATCGGAAATCTTCCAAGCGATAGCCTTCTTATGATCCTTCAACACAGCAACGAGGCGAGTCTTCTCTTCATCTTTCAAATCCTTCGCAATAATGACGGGCGACTTCTTGTTGTCGTCAAGGAACACGTACTCGAGATGAGGCGGCAACTCCTTAAGTTCCAAATCCGGAGGATTTTCGACGGGAGGCGTTTTCAAAGTCGTGGCATCGATAGCATTAACCGTGGGAGATGGAGGCGAAGGATTGTCTTCGGTGAGAAGATTGTCAAAGAAATTCATGTCTTCATCCCCTTCGGTGGGAGAATCATTAGTAGCTAAATTCACATCTCCCATGGTATCTTCAAGATTGTTCCAGAATAAATCACTATCTCCAAATAGAGACAACGATGAATCAATAGAGGACACGGTCTCAACATTGGGAAGAGAGGTAGGAATACTTTTGCAAGCATCATGAAAGTGTTCTTCACAAGCCTCATCGAGAACGTCAATACAATTAACACTCTCATATGAATAAGGCTGTTTAGACAACTTTCCCATGTTGAAGACTACTTTATCGTCACCCACTCTCATGATAAGCTCACCGGCTTCAACATCAATAAGAGTGCGACCGGTCCTTAAGAATGGACGACCAACAATAAGTGGCACACGGGGGTCCATCTCGTAGTCGACGACAACAAAATCAGCAGGAAAGGTGAATTTGTCGACTCCTACAATAACATCTTCGGCTATCCCCACTGGATAAGCAACCGTACGGTTAGCCAATTCCAACGTCATCTTGGTGGGGACTAGCTCTGGGAGAGATAATTGCTTCCAAACACTTAGAGGCATGAGATTAATACTGGCACCTAGATCGGCTAGGGCCATGCAATTCTCTACTCCCGGGAAATTGCAAGGAATAAGAAAACGACCCGGATCACCAAGCTTGGTTGGCAATTTCCTTAAGAGCATTGCGGAGCAGTTCTCATTAAGTTGGGTGTTGGCAATGTCGAGGAGCTTTTCCTTGTCGCTCAGAAGGTCTTTAAACATTTTGGCGTATTTGGGCATGAGAGCGAGAGCCTCAGCGAAGGAGATATTGAAATTCAGTTGTTTGAACATTTTAAGAAAGTTAGAAACCTGAATATCATCCTTGCTCTTTTGCTTCTCTTTCCTCAACCTAGAAGGATAAGGTATATTGGAAGAAGAGGAAGGCTTTAGGGGAATAGGGTCACTCACAACCACGGGTGGAGGAGGGGTAGAAAGAAGAGGTGGAGAAATTGGGGAAGGAGAAGGAGGAGGAATAGGAGCAGGCGACTCGTTCTCCTTAGTCACAACCACCGGTGGAGGTATAGGAAGCTCGGGTTCCTTGGTACCTTTGCCACTGCGAGTGGTGATTGCTTTCATCTCCCCTCTTGGGTTGGCAACGGTGTTACTCGGAAGAGTACCCGAAGAAGAGGGTTGACTACTTTGGAAGAAACTAGCCATCATGTTCCTCAGATCGTTAGTCTGGCTATCCAACGTATTTCTCATATCGGCTCTCAAATCATTTCCTTGCTTGACCAAATCTGCCTTCAAGTTGCGCACTTCTTCTTGGAGATTTCCCACTATCACATCATTGGTCCTCATATAGGTTGCGACCTCTTGGTGTAAAGCAGTGGTGTTTTGGTTGGAAGGAGCATTGTATGCAGGTGGTTGGTAAGCAGGTTGTTGGTAAACTTGATTGTTACGTTGAGGCGGTTGTTGCTGCTTGTGAGGTGGGATGTATGGTTGTCGAGGTTGTTGTTGTTGTTGAGAAGGGCGGTTAAGTTTTTGTTGTTGGTTTGGGTTGGTAGGAGGGAAACCAGGTGGTGAAAGATAGTTGTTGCTGCGATAGCTAAGCAAGTTACGGTCACCTTGAGGTTTTGCTTGATAAGCGGGTTGTTGGTAGGTGCCATATGCCGCATTCACATTCTCAGCAGGGTAATCTTGGGTAGCGGTACACGTTGTGTAAGAGTGGGGACCACCGCATATCTCACAAGGTTGGCTGACAGCGTTCACTTGTGCATTTTTGGCGTTGTTGCTGTTGTTGTTGCTGACGGTGTGGGTGACAAGCGATTCAAGAAGCGTGGTGATTTTGTCAAGTCGCTTGTCGCTATCATTAGTGCTAGCACTAGCAACATTGGTCCTAACACTCTTGGTTTGAACACGAGATTTGTTCTCAATGATGTCCCAAGCAGCATTGGAAGTCTTAGCCAATAAATTACCCCCTGAGGCACTATTCAGTGAATCTTGGTCACTCATGCTTAAACCATTGTAAAAAGTATTAATTTGATGTACTTTGGTAAAACCATGTTGTGGGCATTTTCTTAAAAGATCTTTAAAACGATCCCAAGATTCACTGAACGACTCATCGTACTTTTGTTCAAAGTTTATAATCTCATTCCGCAAAGCGGTAGTACGAGAGGGTGGAAAAAAGTAATTGATGAACTTTGTTTCCAAATCCGTCCACGAGAGAATACTCTGTGGCGGTTCCTTAGCAAGCCAATGCCGGGCTTGTCCCTCTAAAGAAAAGGGAAAAAGTTGTAACCTTATCACTTCTTGTGGAACGCCATTGAACTTGACCGTGTTGGTGAGTTGTAGAAATCTCTTGATATGGTCGTGTGGGTCATCAATGATGCGTCCCAAGAACGGTTGAGCGGAGACCATCTGGATAAAGCCTGACTTGAGCTCGAAATTGTTGGCGGCAATTGGTGGTATAACAATTGGATCCGTGTTGCCATCAACATGAGCTTGCAGCAGTTCAATCATTGGGCGATTATCCGGAAGGTGCTCATTGTTGTTGTTATTCATGTTGTTGAAAGGCGGGTTGTTGTTGTTATTATTGTTGTTCGGAGGTGGTATGTTATTGTTGTTTTGTACACCAGCCATGTCTAAGTTATCGAGAGGCTCGGGCTCTTGATAAGACGTGGATCGAGTGCGCATACACCTGCAAAAGAACGAACAAAGAAAAACAAAGCAAAAATATTTTTGGTTTTTATGTTTTTTTTTTTTTTTACTTTTTAGGATTTTTGAAAATTTTCTATTTTTTTAGTGTTTTTGAAAATTTTTAGGAAAAAGTAACGTTCACGGGGAACGGATCCCAAAATCCAAATTCTCACAAAAAACTTTTGATCTTAACGAGAGGAGCCGGCAGCGGCGCCATTTGATACAAGGATTTTGCTAGGGTTCAAAATAATTCTCGGAATCCTCTCGAATTGATCTCAGTTAAAAGTGGAATGATTTGTTCTTGGTGACAAAAAGTGGATTTGGTTTTCTATTCTATATAATTGAAGTGAATAAAGTTTAAAGCTGGAAACAGAAGATAAAAATAATTAAATGACAAAGCTGAAAAATAACTCTTACTGAAGAATACCCTATGCGGAATAAAACACCATTCAGAAAGACAGCTCTATTCGGAAAGTTGAGCTCTATGCGGAAAATAAGGTTACTCGGAAAGTATGGCCATTCGGAAAGTCTTCCCTATGCGGAAAATGATCTATTCGGAAAATGTTGTTCTATGCGGAAAATAAGGACCATTCGGAATAAAGTTCTATGCGGAAAATGATGTGCTATTCGGAAAAATTGGTCTATTCGGAATATATGAGATATTCCGAGTAAGGAAAAATAAACTTGGCTATGCGGAAAAATCAAGGTCTATGCGGAAAACAAGGACCATTCGGAATATATAAAATATTCCGAATAAGGCTGGGAAAAACAAGCAATTCGGAAAACTGGAAAGTTCCGAATAAGGAAAACGAAAAAGAGCTATTCGGAAAATTATTCCGAGTAAAAGAAATTGCAACACCCCTATTCGGAATATCAAAAATTCCGAATAAGGGAAACTCAAAATTGGCTATTCGGAAAGTCTGGGAGATGAAGAACAGTAACAGCAGCGGTATAACAGGGGATACGGATTTTACTCAAAATCAACTCCAATACTTAAAAAGGTTTTACCAAACTAACCAATAATCATTAACATACCATAGGGAACAAATCCCACCAATAAAAACATTAATTCAACAACTTTTTAAGATCAAAACTAGAATCAAAGAAAAACTTAAAGACTTGCAATAAAAATGATAAAGAACAAGATGAATAGAAAGATGGAATGGATTGATTAATGAAAAAGTAACAAGGTAAATGATTAAAGATTACAAGATGGAAAGGAAAAGATGAAAATCACCAAACTCCCTAATGGAGTTGGTGATGGAACGAACTACAAAGGACTGGAGAAAGAAAAAATGAACTAACTCCCTAATTGTGTGAAGGGAAAGACTATTTATACTCCTAGTGGTTGGTTGGTGAGTGGGCTTTCTCCCTTTCTTCTTGTCTTCTCGTCTTTTCAGAAAAGTTGACGTTTTCGATTCTGATTCGGGATTTGTTGTCGATTAAATCCAACTCGTCTTTTAATTTCTTCGTTAAATAGACTTGAGTTTCTTCGACTTATGAAAATCTTCCGTCTTTAGTCCTTTTCTTCGATAAATCTTCGAATAGGCCCAGTGACTTCAAATCTTTTGCACCTCTTGGACAATAGACTTCGTCTTGAGTCTTTTTCCTTGATAAAACCCGTGCAATCCCATGTTTTCTTTAATATTTATCCGGTTAGCTATGAAAACACAATAAACACAAAAACCACGCATAATTCCAAACAAATGATATTAATTACGTGTTTTGGTCTTGTTTTAGCCAGAATTAAGTGGTAAAAGGATGGGTGTTTACACACCTATCAAGGACCACCTATCCTGCCCCTATCATCTACACCTCCTCCACCACCATTTATCCCTACTACTCCCACACCTAGTATTAGTACACCATTACCGTCTACGCCTCGTCGTGAAGAAGTACCCAAGACGAATCCTCCACCAACCCCACCTTCCACCTTTCACCCTTCAACATCTCAACCTTCACCTACACCTTCCACCTATAAACCCAAAATTCCTTATCCATCTCGCTTAGGCAAGGCCAAAATGCACACTAAGGATGACATTCAAGTGTCAAACTATTTGAAGAAAGTTTCGGAAATGACCGTCACTTTTCCCCTTGTTGAAGCTCTAGCACAAATGCCTAAATTTGTTAAGATGTTTAAGGAATTGCTCAATAAGAAGGAGAAGATGGCCGAGTTTGTTAATACTCGATTGAATGAAAATTGTTCTGCCGTCCTTCTTAAAGAACTTCCAGAAAAACTTGGAGATCCCGGTCGTTTTGTGCTACCTTGTACTTTTAACCAAACTGACAAATTTACTGCCTTAGCCGATCTCGGGGCAAGTATAAATTTGATGCCTTCAAGTGTTTGGAAAAAGTTATCATTGCCCGACCTTACACCCACCAAAATGACTCTTGAGCTAGCCAATCGTACTCTCGCTTACCCCGTTGGTATTGCCGAAGATGTGTTCATTAAAGTTGGCACATTCATTTTTCCGGTCGACTTTGTCGTTGTTAATTATGAAATGGACCCTCGTATTCCGTTAATACTTGGACGCCCATTTTTGAGAACCGGTAGAGCTTTAATAGATGTGGATAAGTGTGAACTCATATTAAGGGTCGGGGATGATGCAAAAGTTTTTGAAATGGGGAAGCTTACAAGCAAATCCTATGGAAGAGAATCCGCGAATATGATTAATGTGCTCGATGGTTTTGTCATCTACAACAATCCTCTATTCGATTCTTGCAATGATAATCCACTGTTTCAAGATGATGTGGATGATTCTTTATCCAATTTGGAACCTTCACCCATATATGATTCTCCACCGATCTATGATGCTTATGATAATGATTCTAGCTTCGATGGAGATGATTATGATGCTTTTACTTCCGAGTATCCCGACATGCCCACTTATGATGATTTTGATTAGGCCGATACTCTTTCGAGTGATTCTTCTCATGATGAAGATCCTCTGCCTACAATGCTTAATCCTACTTTGGATGACTACTCATTTGAGGAAGACTTTTCTACTTTTCTTAATACATACTTCCCTTATGAGAGTGATGCACCTCCTTTGGACTTTGATAATTATGGTCTTGATCCTACTTTGGATTTGAAGAAAATTCTTTCGAAGGAGAAGAAACCGGACGACAGCAACATCCGCAACACGTATGATTTGACACCTCTTTGTCCACCTTCTGAGGACGAGGTTGTGCATTTTCTTCGCGGATCATCTTCAAATTCTGCTGAGCCTGAGTGCTATTTTCCCCTAAAGGAAAAGGTGTTTGACCCTGGTATCGATATTCTTCAGCCATCTCAGTATCCGTCTGATGAAATAAAAGGAAAAATCTTTGGAACTACTGGAGATATGCTTGCACCTCTTCACCCTCGCTCCCACCGTGCTCCATCTTTGCTTAAGGGAACCTTGCCTAATCTTCTTTGGTTTGCCTTGTTCGCCTTAAGCTTGTGCTATTTGATGGACGAAAACTATGTCTTTGATCCCGGTGGATGTTTTTCATGCTTCTTCCTATGATAATCAAGGTCGAGTCAGGCTCACGACTCGGTGAAAAAAAATCAAGCACTTCTTGGGAGACAACCCATGTATCTATCTTTTAGCTATCTTTATCATAAGTGTAGGGGAGACCCGTTGGTGTTTGCTATTTCCTCTCTTCTCATATTCAGGGATTCGAGCACTCAATGATCCACTCTTAATGATTTTTGACGACCCGTGATTTCGTGTTTCCGTCTTCCCGGTTCTATCCTAAACTCTTTTCGATTCACTATTTTATATTTCTCAATATTAAAATAGGAATCTCGTTAGTTGTCTTTTCCTTAGCAAGATTTAAACAAAGTGCACAATGTCCTAAGTGTAGGGGAGTTTACTCCCACATGCTTAAACATTGAGGACAATGTTTATATCAAGTGTAGGGGGGACTTCTATCGAAGTTAAGTGGCCTTTTCCTTGTATTTGTCTTCATTTTAACTGGAAAATCAATTTTTCGACATTTTTCAAAATTTTTGATCTATTTTGGCCTATTAGTTTTTCCTTTATTTTAGTTATTTTATTGCATTGCTATAATAAATTTTAATAAAGTGGTTTTAATTTTTTTTAAACGTTGTGAATCTTTTGACTCAACCCGAGTTTACGTATCTAAGTTTACTCTAGCTAGTATCCTTAACGTGTTTAAGTCAAGTTTTGCTAGGCTTTTATATAGGGAGCTATAAAACGCGAAAGTCTTAACTCTCACGGGTTAAGAATAAGAACTTTTCGCAAGTTCCTATAATTGATCCTAGAGAGTTGTTTATCAAGGGAACTTTAAAATGCGATTTCTAAACTTGAAAAAGTCTAAGAGTTTGCAAGATTCTATAGATGACTCGAAAACCCAAAACTTTGATTTAATAGGCTATGCATCCACGAGTCTCATTCCTTGAGATTTTAAATTGTGGAGAACGAGAGATGATAGAGTCAATTATAAGTTTGGTATTCTTTCGTGAATTTATGTGAGTTAATTATAAGCCTATTCTCCCATCGCTTGCTAATAAATTTATCTGCAATAAATAAGGTTGTACGATTTGAAAAGTTACTTAGCTTCTAGCCCAAGATCGTTTAAAAGTTGCTCGATATGGATTAGAGTTCATAGCCAAGGCATAACTTATTGAAGCGGGATGCGAAGATTGGCGAGTCCGAAAAGGCCCTACCAAGGCATGAGGGCTACATTTTGTTGCTAAAGATCCACAAGTGATGTGAAGAATCATTTATCAAAAATCAATATGAAGGATCGAGACACACGACGAAAAGAAAATACTCCCCTAAAGATCATGGAGAAGTGTATCCGAAAAGACCCTAGCAAGGTATGAGGATAAATAGATCCAAGTCGTATAAGGAGGCGGATCGTTGTATATCAAAGTCCAAAATAAAGATTGGAGAAAAATGAAGAAGTCGTGGTCCAAATATGAAGAATCTCTCAAAACTTCAAGTGAAGAAATTCCTATTATGAAGAGAAGACCATTATTTCATGAACGTCTCTCAAGATTTGAAGTATGAAGTCGCTGCCAAATATCGGTTCGAGAATGGTCTCAAATCGTGAAGCGAGTTATGCCAAGATATGAACTTTTTGAGGTCCCGAGAAGCAGTTTTAAAAGATTTTGTCCTTTAGCTAACTATTGATTAAATCGTCCCACTTTATTTTCAGCCTTAATAACTATCGAAATAAGTCAACAATGCATCCTCGTGATCATTCAAGACAATAATAAAATATAAGAGATACATCTAGGAATAAGGGAGTCTAATTAAATAATTGGCCCACATGAGTTCGTGATAGTTTGCTAACTTATAATAACAATGATCTCGTTTTTAAGCTTGGTTTGGAGAATGTGAAAACTTGAGGATGATGATTATTCATGACATTTTCAAAACCCTAAGGTATGTCTTTGATTTCTTACTTTCTTCCTTTGAATGTTTATAGTTTTCTATCTCTTTAATAAAGGCCAATACGGATTGATTGTGATGAAAAATGTAAACGTGCTTTGTAACTAATGCATTGCATGAGGACATTGCAATGGTCAAGTGTAGGGGATTTGATAGGTGTGTAAACACCCATCCTTTTTACCACTTAACTACAATAATAACCAAGCCAAAACGTGTATTTTATGTCGTAAATGTCAGAATTATGCGTGGTTTGTGTTTTTGTTGTGATTTAGGACGAAAATGTGAAAAGGGGAGAAAACACGGGCATTCATGGGCTTTTATCGAAGAAAAAGACAAAAGACGAAGTCAAGAAATCAAGAGTGCAAAAAGAACGGAAGTCCAAGACCAATTCTGAAGATTTATCGAAGAAAAAGTCAAAAGACGGAAGTTTACTAAAAGCCGAAGAACTCAAGTCTAATTTTATGAAGAAATTACAAGACGAGTTTAAAGAAATCCTGAGACAAAGTCGTTAAAGTCAAAGAATTAAGAAGACAAGGACTTAATGATGCAATTAAAGAAAGAAGAAAGAGGGGAGGAAGCTTCCTAAGCACCTCCCTAATCCTCCTATAAATAGATGATTAGGATTTCATTTTCATGTTGTTGGCTAAGTGTGACAATTAGTCTTCCACCATTTTAATTACTTGTCATTTAAATACATGTCATTTACTTAATTGTCTTGCACCTTAAATTCATTTAATTTCAAGTAAGTTTCCTTTTAATTATTGTCAATCTTTACTTTTATTGTCAATCTTCTATCTTCCTTTCTTATTTGATCTTTAATCTTTATGTTTTATTGTTCATGTTTATGTTTTTGATGTTTTATTGATTTGATTAAAGTGGGTTTTGATTATTTTGATTATTATTGTTAGTGTTTTTGATTTGGTTTGATTAGTATTTGTTATTAGATCATTTGTGATTAGTTTGATTTAATCTTGTGGTTGATTTTGATTAGTTTTGGCTAGATTCGTAGCTTTTTGTTTGTCCCGTGTTCTTCGCTGTTTCTGATCTTCCAGGTTGTTCCGAATCAAGACTTTATTCCGAATCAAGGTTTGTTTGTTGGTTATTCCGGATCAAGCTATATGTTCTGAATCAAGGTTTTGTTAAGAATATTCCGAATCAGTGGAATATTCCGGATCAGTGTGGTATTCCGAATCAGCAAAGTTATTACGAATAAAGGACTTATTCCGGATAAAGTGACATATTCCAGATCAAGGTCTTTCATTCGGAATAACTGATATTCCAGATCAGCTGTTCATTCGGAACATTCCGGATAAAGGAGTTGTTGTGAAATATTCCGAATCAAATTTCTTCCGGATCAAGGTGTGTTCATTCGGAACATTTCGAACGAAGGGATGATTTATTCCAATTAAGCAACATTCCGAATCAAGCTATTTGTTCCGAATCAAAGGTGTTCATTCGGAATAGTGAATATTCCGGATAAGTGACATATTCCGGATGAACCATTATTCCGAGTGAAGCAAATATTCCGGATCAAGGGTTTTGGTAAATATTCCGAGTGAAGAACAATTATTCCGAACGAAGGTGACATTCCGAACGAATGATTATTCCGAACGAAGGTTTATTCCGGATGAGCTGTTTTCAGGTTATATTAAGTTTCTGTTTTTAATTTTTAATTTTCAAGCTTTACTTTTCCCGCCTTTTTCCTTAGATGCACTTTAAATTTACTTGCCTTAGATTTATTTTAAGCCTTGCCTTAGTTTAAGTTTTAGTTGCATTTTAAGTTTGCCTTAGATAGTTTTAAGTTTGCGTAATTTACTTTTAGTGCCTTTTAATTTTTTGTCACACTTTTAATTTCTCGTCATTTATTTTAAAGTAGAGTTAGATTTAAATTACCTGCTTTTTACTTTAAAGTTTTGCACCTTTAATTTTACTACAACGACACAACTATTTGTTTCCACCAAAGAACAACTGAGTCGCATAGTTAACCAGTTATCAATTCGATTAGACAGACCAGAACAACGAACAAATTTTATAACTAAAAATCAGTTATCAAATGGGGTTATCGTCGATTTGGATGTATGGTACGTGCTTCAATCACGGAAACCTAGACAAATAATACTCGGTCTTAGACTCTTGTCCAATGACTTTATAAAAATAATGGCTATGTATATATATGATGATATTATAAGTATGATGATAATCAAGTGGGATTTTATCTCTTCATACACATTATAGTGTTATGTGTTAGTAAATTTTTAGACTAATTACACTAGTTTTAACTTGTTTACATATTAAGGCCCAATAAGCTCATTAAAAGCCCAATACATTTTTATTAGTCCATTTATATTTTTAATACCAGACCTATACTCATATGTTGGGCCCAAGTGGGTTAAGCCCATGAGTAAGTCCATTAGTGTTTAGCCAAACTAGTTGGGTCAATAGTCTAATAAGGCTACTTTGGCCCGTTAATGTCCATAAGTTATAAAGCTCGGGTTTTTATCGTTTTTTACTTGGAAAATGTACTTACATATCAGTAGATGAGTTATAAAAAGTTTACATTAGACGGGTCCGACCGTCTAAGTTTTATTTGACAAAAACGTTAATCTTTTGGTTTTTAGCCGAAAAGACGTAAAACTTATATATATAGTTTTATAACTTAGAAAACATATCCATTTGTAATTTTATAAATGTCATACTTATTTATCAAGTATACAACTTATTTTATAAGTATTATCATAAGTTAGTGGGTTTTACATATGTATTTTATAATAGTATTACTTGAGTGCTCATTTTATATTATATACTTTTATTTTTAAATCTGATTATCAAAATCACTTTCATCATTTTTGCCATATCTTAAGTTTTACAAGGAGATAGAAGCTCAAATTTGGGAAGCACAAAATACATGATATGTGCTACAAATAACTCCTTTTAGCTACTGCTCAATCATCTTCTAAGGTGCTGTTTCTTTTTTTAAGATTAAGTGCTGGCTGGTAAAAGGTTCCTTCTAGATATATGTGGGCCTTTACATAAGAGTTTTTATGAACAAAGTTTGTTTCTTTTTACCAGTTGAGAGAGCATCTAGTTTATTGAAAAGGACAATTTTACCCTTTTATAAAAAAGTACTACTGCCAGGAGTTACCATCATCAGCAATAATCCTATATTAATCACAAAATTTTTATTTTAGTACCATTAATAACTGCAGTTTGAGCTAAAATATTACACATGAACATCAACTAGAAATTTGATCTAAAAATATTACACATCAGTTAACTAGAAGTTTGATCTTAAGGTCACAAGTAAACAAAACGACGTTAAAAAAACTAGTAACCTGCTATAGCATATTAGCAATTTCTTCACGCAAATTAGCCATATATTGTGTGCTTTGAGTGCCCCATTGTGTTCCATCCACTTCCTCTTCTACATGTCCCTCAAATTCCTCTTGATTGTTGAATATACTATCTTCGTCGCATTCTTGAAACAACTGATCTTGAATGTTACATTTCCTTATAAAGTTATGTATGGCAAAACAAGCAATGACAACATCTCTTTGCACTTCGAATTTATAACTAGCCATTTGTTTTAGAATTGGAAATCTTGCTTTCAAGACCCCGTAAGCACGCTCAACAACATTTCTGAGTTGTGCATGGGCATGATTAAACTTTTCTTCTTTAGTCAAAGCGCAACGACGTCTAAAATATGCTAACCAATACCTCGTGTTACGATATGGAGCCAAAAATCCACGAGTGTTTGCATATGCAGCATCACAGAGATAATACTTATCTGTAATTGATATACGAAGATCACTAACATCAACTACAAAGATTAGAAGTAATAAATGAAGAATTAAAATACATACTTGGAGGGGGGAACGGAAAGCCGGATGTTGGATTATGTACAACTTCATTTAGTACTCTTGAGTCATGCGCTATGCCTTCCCATCCCGCCCAAACAAAAGTGAATATCATATTGAAATCACAGATTCCCAAAACATTTTGATAGCACCTGCCTCCTCCTCTTCCTCTATAAGCAGTCTGCTCATTGATAGGCACAACTGCATGAACCAAAGTTCCATCGAGTGCACCTAGAGCTCCCTTCATCAATGAAATACAACATATAGTTAGCTTCCGCAGAATATTATTGTTTTTTACAAATCATATAAGTTAAAAACATACCGGAAAGATATCTCTTAAAGCTCTTTGTCTATGAGATATGTTTGCATCAACGGGTGTTGGACGTATGACTTCTTTTGCGATTTCCATCATTCCTTGTAGAACTTCATGAAAACACTCATGAATAGTTCTTGACGAGTGTTGAAATCTTCGCTTTATCATCCTAAAACGTTCGTTATGTCCCACGGTTGTTAAAAAAATTGCCATCTTCTCCTTGACACTTATATGCTTACTATATCGTAACCAATTGTTTTGTTTAAAATGGTTGCATAATAACATATAAGCATCTCGAGAAAGGCGCATCAACTCTTGACATTGTGTATTGTTTCCTGTAAAACCCGTAAAAATAAGGTCATAATTTAATTCTATTTTCAATTATTTTGAAGTATTTTATAACGTTAAATATTATTATGTTTAACGGTTTAAGTTGAAACCGATATTAAATATTATATTTTAATATTTTGACGAGCAACGAGGACTACTAGTGATCGCGATACCGACGGATGCCAAAATTTTTATATTTTATTATCGATAGTTTCGATATTTAATACTTTCGACGATATCGTTTCAATTGCGTATCGAGTCGTTATATTATTATTTTTCGTGTGCGATTAAACTTTTAAAAAGTACAATCTAACATTTTCAGGTAGTGAAATATTTTCTCGTATAATATTTTGAAACTTATTTTTGTGTTGGTTGACGAACTCACAATTTACGGATTTAAATTTGGGCTTACGTGCATAATTTAGCGTCCCTTACGACTAAACCGGAAACCTTAGGATTACGTATTTACGTTTTTGAACTCCGTTTTTGATGAGACAATTTTTATTGGATTCGTTTTGTGTCGTTGATTCATAATTTATAAAAATGTTTTTCGTAAAACGACCCGAGGGCACGCAAATCGAGAAAACTAGAATCGAGGAATACCCGTAAATTAGTGAGGTGGGACAAAATACATTATCCCACCCCACTAGCTAACATGGGATGGCACACATGACACCACATCTAAGAATGTGGCATCATGTTAACTAACTAGCTACAAGTGTAAGCATTAGCTTACACCTTAAGCTTACACTTTCCACTTCCTAGTCAAAACCATTAGCTACTACACACACCACCATTTCCATACATGCAAACAACCTCAAATCCTCTCAACCACATCACCCCTTGCAATCCACTTTCAAGCTACAAACACCCCTTTGATCTTTTCTAGCCATGAAATACATGTTAACTAGCTCTATCATGGAGTTATCTTGAAGCCTTGATCATTTGGTGGCCATATTAACAACATTGGAGGTGATTTGCTTGTGTCCTAGGGCTGATTTCTCAACTATTGTTCTTGGTGTTTGATGATCTTGGAGTTACTTTTGGTGTTCATCAAGTTCTTGTCTTCCAAAAACAAGAAATACACTTGGTTGGTAAAGAAGATCATCCTCTCCATTTTCTCTTGTTATTTTTGTAAAGAACAAATGTATTTTCTTTATTTTTGTATATGTATATGATGTATATATGATTATAAAAATGTTGTGTGGGGATCAAGTGTTGATAAATATGCTTAAAAATGTTAATAACCATGAGAAATAAGGCTAAAATCATGCTTATTTAGTTGGCTGTATAAAAACAGTATATAACTAAAACTTGAACTGATAAACTTGCATGGTATAATCCATTTAAAGTAAGTACAAGATGTTATACACATGTGAGAGTTGGCCATGCAATGGAATCAATATAATGAGTGAGATATGATCAAAACAAGTTGGGTGTTCTAATCTGAATAAGCAGTTTTGTAAGGACTGTTAAGGCAAGATAAACTTAAAATGAGCAGTAGCTATAGCTAAGTTAAATGTAGCACATAATATGAAGATCATGCCACCCAAAAATGAGCTTCTAATACATTATAGAAGTCTAGATATGATAAAAATGGTGACCATGAAGATAAAAATCAGATTTTGAGAATTAATGTTTATTATTATTATATAAGCACTCAAATTTTATTGTATAAAATGTAAAATAAAACCCACTAACTTATGAAACTTATTTATATAAATATGTAAAAGGTTAATTAAATGGATAAATTATATAAATGGTAGTTGAATAATACTTATAAGTAATAAAAACTATAAACTTGATTTTTACGACTTTTTCGGCTATTACCGTAAAATTAACGTTTTTCGCCAAATAAAACTTAGACGATCAAACCCGTCTAATGTAAAGTTTTTAAAAGTCATATACTGATATATAAGTAACTAATACAAGTAAAAACCAATAAAACCCGAACTATAGGACATACGGACATTAACGAGCTAACTAAGCATATTGGACTAATAATTGGACTAAATAAGTTAAACACTTATAAAAATGACTTATTGGGCTTAACCCATTTGGGCCCAACATGGAAAGTATAGATACTGATAATATAGGTATAAAATGGATTAAAACAAGTTAAAGAACTTATACTAAGCTTATTAGACTTAAAATAGGTAAGTAGGTAAAACTAGTAAACTAGTAAAAAGTTACCAATACGTAAACACTAAAATGAGTAAACAAGGATATATAAACCCACTTGATCATCATCATATGTACAAAATCATCATATGTATATTGTTATTTTGATAAAAGTCATTAGACAAGAGTCTAAGACCGATTATTATTTATATAGGTTTCCGTGACCGAAGCACGCCCGTAGCCGATAATCCGCCTTTCATTATCAACGTGAGTCTATAGCCTCGCTTTATACTAGTTATTAAATGATTTTAAACCCGCGAGGGGGAATACATGTTTTATAAACTTAGAACATAAGATTTTTATGGTATGCTTTGTCCCTCTATGAATGGACCCGTGGTTGCCTTTAAATTGCATTAAGTGATTGCCTTTGTTAAAACCTCAATTTTGGACCGTTAATTAACCTATGATGGGTTAACCGCTAGTACAATTAATAGATCTATGGGGGAAGCCGCCCCGGTTCAGTTTTTGTGGACTTGTCATAGAAGCTTAGGCCCGACCTCCACACTGTTTGAACATATTTTATTGAGAAGTCAGGTATACGGCAATGTACCAATAATCTGGAGGTAACCGACAATTAATAAATCTCTCGTCTTATTAGACTGATATGGGAGTGTCTAAGGGCTCGGTTCCATGAGCTTATTGCAATTTATGCTATATACAATTATCATTGTTGATGCAAATTATTATTTGATGCTTATAAGCATGCCACAAACTTATAATCTTTGCTTGTGTTCAAATTGATTTCATAAACCTATAGATTCACTCGCCATTTTTGCTGATTGTTTTACTCACATGTATTTCAGGTAATCAAGAAGTGGAAGCTTGGAGGTCACGGGGAATGAAGTTGTGCACTGCTTTTGTTGTTCAAACTCTTTGATTTATTTATCGTTCCATTTTTAAAACAAACTAATATGTTGTTTTAACTTATCTTTTGGTAACGATTACTTGGGACTACGCTACTCTGACAAATGTTTTAGGAACGATAAATCTAAAACGTCTCTTTTCGAGTCGTTCTTTATAAATTATGTGTTGTTGTATCATTGTTTAGCACCCAAAGATGGATTCCGCTGCGTGTAAATTTGGGGGTGTTAAAGATTGGTACCAGAGCCATGAGTTATAGAGAACTAGGTCTTTTTCTAAAAACCTAAACTATAACTGTCGGTTTTATTTTTCAAATAGTCGGTGCACATGATTTCGCGTGACTTCAGGTTCAAGCTACTTATGGGATTACAACTTTAGTATACATTATTATGTATGCCTTATTGCTAAGTATTTCTAAATAAATACTATAATCCTTTATCGATATATATATTGATATCGTTAAACTTTTCGATAAGAGTTATCATTTATTAATGATTTACTTAAATAAATTTTTGGAATTTTTCCTGCAATTATTTTGAAGGATTCTCTACATTTATTTAAATTATTGGAAATTATCCTATTTCATTTTGTTATGACCTTACATAACTTCATCTACGCGCGTTACTTTCATTGTTTAACCCTTTGTGATATCTATAGAGATATTCAAATCGTCTCCCGGCTATTTGTGCTTGGACGTCTTTTAACGTAATCTCCAGACCATTGTGTAGCTCAATGTGTCCTTGGAATAGACTAACCGCTATCGTGTGAGTCATACATTTTGAAACATTTCTTAAAATAGTGTTGAATAATACCATGGTTTTTCATAATATTTTGTTGATCTTTATTATCGTTTTACACGACATGCGAAGATTTAATTCGTTGACATTTATATGTATCGACTCCGAAGTGTATTGTTCACTTATATCTCGGTAACGTCATCGTTATTTTATAAATCATCGTCTAGATTATGGCACTAGAATTGGAATACGATTTTACTTATATAAAATTGTATCATTTGTTTTTCATTAACCTTCTCGCTCCCGGAGTGTAGCATGTTAATGTTCCATTTTTTTTCTTGTTATGTTTTGTGTTTTTGACAATCGTGGCACCAAGGAGATTTGCCTACATTGCATTTTGAAATCTAAATTACGAACGTTTTTCACTGTCTTGCTTCCTAAATTTCGTGTTGAATACCTTGAAGCATTTTCTGTCATTCATCATGCTATATTTTATTTGATGCTCATTACGAGATTTATTTTTTCGTTGTTATAAAATCCACAAGACATGTGTGTATATATGTATATATTTTGAGCCGTTAAGAAGTGTCGAAAAATACACTTTATGCAGAAACTGTAGGGGCATTATAAACAGGTCAAAACTTAAAAGTAAAACCTGCGTTTTTAAAATAAAATAGTCAAACCTGCACAAAACTTGCAGGGGTATTTTGGTCATTTTACATTGGTTTTCAGGTCTCGGGTAAAACTAGAAAGTCGTCTGAAACGTCGTTTTGTATCAAAATGCTTTAGACTCCGAGTCTTGGAGATGTCGTTTATCGGGTCAATTAATCGGCTCATATTTAAAAGTTAAATCTGATAGAAAATTCAGAACATGAGTTTTAAATGTTTCTAAGCTGTTTTGATTTCATTTGAGATCGTAAAATTTTAACAAATATTATTTTACAACTAACGAACACTAGTTGCAAGTGAAAATGTTTAAAAATAGAAACAGTACAGGATTAGCAATTACCGGAATAATGGGGTAATTTGAAAACGAATAATATACTTTCTTAAAAGCATGTTGTGTCGAGTATCTTACATAGAATACACATGTGGATTGTTTTATTCTTTTCATATATATGACTCTTTTGTCATTCGATATTATTTTTATTTTTCTTTTAACCTTCCACTGACTTGGGTTGAGTTTTGAAGTTTTGTCTTCACATTCTTCGTCGATATTTTATCGCATGTCTCATGGCGTTTTCGTCTAAACCTTATAACCTTTTGAAACCTTAACGACTTGTAACCATTTCATTGATTGTTTTATGAGCTACTATTCGCCACTTTTTGCAAAACTTTGACTACTTTATACGTTGTCATAATGTCATATTATAAATAAATCTGATATTGTTTTACGATTATTTTCACCAATTGTTTTTACTTTGGTCTTAATACTTTTCGTAAGATTAAAAGTTGCTTATTGAGTATCTCACAAATTACTTGTATCCTATAAATTTATAAACTATTTTTAAATTCCATTTTACAAATGGCATGGTTTATATATAAACATAAGAAACTTAATACTTTTCGACGAAACTGAGCACTGCATTGCTATTCCTAGATTATACATGGCATGATCACCTATGTCTAATCTAGAAGGAGCCATGCTAGGCTGAATAGTAGTCACCTTAAAAATCTTGATAATAAAGAACTTTTTACTTGTATTTATGATAAAGATAAATAAAATGAAATAAAGTGAAAAGAAGTTTTGAGAACCTTCATATTTTATGCAAGTAGCGCAATTTCTATGCATCCACATACGTTTTCTTACCTTTTCTTAAACGAATTACACGCTTACGAATACGTTTTTACTCGACGATCGCTTTTTCACTTGTTACCTCATTTTGTCTTGTAACTGATTTCTTTTGACCGTTCGTCTAATTATGGACTGTTAATAAATGACCTAAAAGTCTCGATATTTTATCCTTCCGTCTCGTCCAATCTTCCTTATGCGACTGGGTAGATCTTTGGAATGTCTCCGCACGTGAATAATGAATTATCACTAGAGTGATTTCCGTATATCCGGGATGACGTCCGTCACTCTCGTTTGTCTCGAAATCTACTTTTGTGAACCGTGCTTTGACTTCTCTCTTTAAACACTAACATCGTTCATTTGATTTGTTTTAATTACAAGTGATTATTAGGAATTTTCTTTGATTAAAATTTTTGTATGGATCTTATTTCCGATCATGTATCGACCACCGCTAAGTTAACGAGCTGATGTTGGTGAACCACCGACCGCACTAACAAAATTGACAACTTGTTTAATCTTACTATTTATTATCGTCTTACCATCAACGCCTTTATTTTATTATTCTCTTTAAGAACTCACACTACATTTGCTTCGTTCTCTTTTGTACCATTGATTTCGTATTAATTGTTGACTATTATTTTCATTCGTATTCGTTTGTTATCTTGTCACATTTCGAAACCCGAATATATCCCATGTTATTTTGAAATAATAAACACCTGTATGTATTTCTACAAAGTATTATAAAAATTTTATGGAACTTTTATACATTTTACAATGATTTTCAATTATCGAAATAACCATTACAAGTAAAAGGTCAAATTTATACATCATATTTTGTATAACTAAAACTAATGTTTAAAAATAAAATTATGTTATACCTTTTGAACTAATTGACTTATCATACTTTACTTTTAATGTAATTAAATTACCGGTTTAATTTATATTCCTAATAATGATTTAATTTGGAAATTATATCTTCTAATTGTAACCAACAATATGAGTTTAATTTATAAAATTCATGTCATTCTTTCAAAGTTTCTTAAGACAACCAAAATAAATTATGAAGCTATTTAACTTCTATTTTTAATATATCATCTTTATCAAGAAAGTACCTCAAATGAGTCTTAAGGTAATACCAAATCCGGGACGGATAATTGTGACAAACGTTATTTTAATGTTAATATTTAATTCATTCTTCGCTCTCATTTTTCTAGTATTATGAATAATTATGTTTTACGGTTACGTGAGTCGAGATCCCTCGTCGATCGTTAATCTTAAATCATTTTACCACATCTTGTTCGTTTATGCGTTTATTGAAGTCATTTTTATCTCGTTCTGTTCCTCGTATTGAAGATCACTATTTTATTATGAGTTTAAAGTGAATCTCGGGAAGCAGTGTATAAGAAGAAACGATAAGTGTCACCAGGATTTATGCGTGTACTTGTGGAATGATGGAGGACCGAATCTCTTAATGAATGGAGTTAATAAATTCGTTACAACCTCGAGGAGTATGTTGAAACCGACACCGCAAGTGGAAAGACTCTGGAGATCAAGTGGTTATTATCAAGGGTTCGTTCAAGGTTTTCTCGATGATTAACGATGGAAATCTATACTTGATGTTATTGCTCGACCTTTTATTTTTATGTACTTATGTGGTATGTGATCTAGTCAAATGATCGTAAGTTGTGAGAACTTGAGACGGCATCATCCGATGACGTCCGATCATGTAGAACACATATTATGTAATATCTTTATGTCTTTCAACGACGATGTTTATTGTGACTTTAATGCGCGTTGGCGAAAGTGAGGCGAGTTGAGCGCCGGGACGTCGCTCCCTTAAGGTGGTGAGGATGTAAAACCCGTAAAAATAAGGTCATAATTTAATTCTATTTTCAATTATTTTGAAGTATTTTATAACGTTAAATATTATTATGTTTAACGGTTTAAGTTGAAACCGATATTAAATATTATATTTTAATATTTTGACGAGCAACGAGGACTACTAGTGATCGCGATACCGACGGATGCCAAAATTTTTATATTTTATTATCGATAGTTTCGATATTTAATACTTTCGACGATATCGTTTCAATTACGTATCGAGTCGTTATATTATTATTTTTCGTGTGCGATTAAACTTTTAAAAAGTACAATCTAACATTTTCAGGTAGTGAAATATTTTCTCGTATAATATTTTGAAACTTATTTTTGTGTTGGTTGACGAACTCACAATTTACGGATTTAAATTTGGGCTTACGTGCATAATTTAGCGTCCCTTACGACTAAACCGGAAACCTTAGGATTACGTATTTACGTTTTTGAACTCCGTTTTTGATGAGACAATTTTTATTGGATTCGTTTTGTGTCGTTGATTCATAATTTATAAAAACGTTTTTCGTAAAACGACCCGAGGGCACGCAAATCGAGAAAACTAGAATCGAGGAATACCCGTAAATTAGTGAGGTGGGACAAAATACATTATCCCACCCCACTAGCTAACATGGGATGGCACACATGACACCACATCTAAGGATGTGGCATCATGTTAACTAACTAGCTACAAGTGTAAGCATTAGCTTACACCTTAAGCTTACACTTTTCACTTCCTAGTCAAAACCATTAGCTACTACACACACCACCATTTCCATACATGCAAACAACCTCAAATCCTCTCAACCACATCACCCCTTGCAATCCACTTTCAAGCTACAAACACCCCTTTTTGATCTTTTCTAGCCATGAAGTACATGTTAACTAGCTCTATCATGGAGTTATCTTGAAGCCTTGATCATTTGGTGGCCATATTAACAACATTGGAGGTGATTTGCTTGTGTCCTAGGGCTGATTTCTCAACTATTGTTCTTGGTGTTTGATGATCTTGGAGTTACTTTTGGTGTTCATCAAGTTCTTGTCTTCCAAAAACAAGAAATACACTTGGTTGGTAAAGAAGATCATCCTCTCCATTTTCTCTTATTATTTTTGTAAAGAACAAATGTATTTTCTTTATTTTTGTATATGTATATGATGTATATATGATGATAAAAATGTTGTGTGGGGATCAAGTGTTGATAAATATGCTTAAAAATGTTAATAACCATGAGAAATAAGGCTAAAATCATGCTTATTTAGTTGGCTGTATAAAAACAGTATATAACTAAAACTTGAACTGATAAACTTGCATGGTATAATCCATTTACAGTAAGTACAAGATGTTGTACACATTTGAGAGTTGGCCATGCAATGGAATCAATATAATGAGTGAGATATGATCAAAACAAGTTGGGTGTTCTAATCTGAATAAGCAGTTTTGTAGGGACTGTTAAGGAAAGATAAACTTAAAATGAGCAGTATCTATAGCTAAGTTAAATGTAGCACATAATATGAAGATCATGCCACCCAAAAATGAGCTTCTAATTCATTATAGAAGTCTAGATATGATAAAAATGGTGAACATGAAGATAAAAATCAGATTTTGAGAATTAATGTTTATTATTATTATATAAGCACTCAAATTTTATTGTATAAAATGTAAAATAAAAACCCACTAACTTATGAAACTTATTTATATAAATATTTAAAAGGTTAATTAAATGGATAAATTA
Source organism: Glebionis coronaria (assembly GCA_025667525.1). Classification (NCBI taxonomy): domain Eukaryota; kingdom Viridiplantae; phylum Streptophyta; class Magnoliopsida; order Asterales; family Asteraceae; genus Glebionis; species Glebionis coronaria. The sequence continues at coordinate 165,090,525 of CM046882.1, read as the reverse complement.
TATAAATGGTAGTGGAATAATACTTATAAGTAATAAAAACTATAAACTTGATTTTTACGACTTTTTCGGCTATTACCGTAAAATTAACGTTTTTCGCCAAATAAAACTTAGACGATCAAACCCGTCTAATGTAAAGTTTTTAAAAGTCATATACTGATATATAAGTAACTAATACAAGTAAAAACCGATAAAACCCGAACTATAGGACATACGGACATTAACGAGCTAACTAAGCATATTAGACTAATAATTGGACTAAATAAGTTAAACACTTATAAAAATGACTTATTGGGCTTAACCCATTTGGGCCCAACATGGAAAGTATAGATACTGATAATATAGGTATAAAATGGATTAAAACAAGTTAAAGAACTTATACTAAGCTTATTGGACTTAAAATAGGTAAATAGGTAAAACTAGTAAACTAGTAAAACGTTACCAATACGTAAACACTAAAATGAGTAAACAAGGATATATAAACCCACTTGATCATCATCATATGTACAAAATCATCATATGTATATTGTTATTTTGATAAAAGTCATTAGACAAGAGTCTAAGACCGATTATTATTTATATAGGTTTCTGTGACCGAAGCACGCCCGTAGCCGATAATCCGCCTTTCATTATCAACGTGAGTCTATAGCCTCACTTTATACTAGTTATTAAATGATTTTAAACCCGCGAGGGGGAATACATGTTTTATAAACTTAGAACACAAGATTTTTATGGTATGCTTTGTCCCTCTATGAATGGACCCGTGGTTGCCTTTAAATTGCATTAAGTGATTGCCTTTGTTAAAACCTCAATTATGGACCGTTAATTAACCTATGATGGGTTAACCGCTAGTACAATTAATAGATCTATGGAGGAAGCCGCCCCGGTTCAGTTTTTGTGGACTTGTCATAGAAGCTTAGGCCCGACCTCCACACTGTTTGAAAATATTATATTGAGAAGTCAGGTATACGGTAATGTACCAATAATCTGGAGGTAACCGACAATTAATAAATCTCTCGTCTTATTAGACTGATATGGGAGTGTCTAAGGGCTCGGTTCCATGAGCTTATTGCAATTTATGCTATATACAATTATCATTTTGATGCAAATTATTATTTGATGCTTATAAGCATGCCACAAACTTATAATTTTTGCTTGTGTTCAAATTGATTTCATAAACCTATAGATTCACTCGGCATTTTTGCTGATTGTTTTACTCACATGTATTTCAGGTAATCAAGAAGTGGAAGCTTGGAGGTCACGGGGAATGAAGTTGTGCACTGCTTTTGTTGTTCAAACTCTTTGATTTATTTATCGTTCCATTTTTAAAACAAACCAATATGTTGTTTTAACTTATCTTTTGGTAACGATTACTTGGGACTACGCTACTCTGACAAATGTTTTAGGAACGATAAATCTAAAACGTCTCTTTTCGAGTCGTTCTTTATAAATTATGTGTTGTTGTATCATTGTTTAGCACCCAAAGATGGATTCCGCTGCGTGTAAATTTGGGGGTGTTAAATTTCCATTTAATAACTCTTGCGTGTAAGCATGTCCGCTTAATGCCGATGTGTTATCTCTAAATCTTTCAATTCTTGCAACATTTTTTCTTCGTCTCACATACCATAATAAAATAACTAAGAATAAAACTTCTTTTACAAAGTCCATAACCTAACAAACACAAATAAGAAGCATGTCGATATTGGATAAAATCAAAAAATAGCATCAGTTTAATCATAAAAAAGTTGCTTCATCTATGTAAAGTTACAAACTTTATAGATGTACTCATTTAATGAGAAAAACATCCTATAACACATATAAAAACAATATTCCATAACAACTAACATTTGCATATACATACTTCAAATGCCATGTTCTGGAGTAAAAAAAAAACATTTTAAGAATATCTAAAGGTAGGACAAACCTTCAAATCAAAATGGTCAATAATATGACCAACTGATAGTAACAATGTACAATTAAAGATCTATTGCTTTTTTGGATGTGTAGGTTCCATTTAAGAGTTTTTAAATTAGATACTACTTTTTAACCAAAAATTAACTGTAATAACATATTATTGAAAGAAAATCAATTATAAGAAACCATGTTTTATGCTTGTATCAAAAGAGAATAGTGTGTTGTGAATAATTTACCTATGACTTCAATTAATCAACATCATCAATTAATTGAAGATGGAGAATGGCTGTGTAGATGTTGTGATCACGGATGGAGGACCGGTGCGGGTGAAGCGGCGGTGATGATAAAGTGATGGTGGTTTTATCTTGAAACCCAGAGATGTACTATATTAGATTTGACAAAATGAATAAAATATAAAATAAAATTGAGGGTAAAAATGACTTTGGGACAAGTGGGGTGAAGGATATGAAGATCTGAGTGGGGAGAAGTGAAAAAATGATGCTCTCTCTAACCAGACGATTTAAGGGAAAAGTATAAAAAAGAAACACCATTATATAATATAGTGGGCCCTTATTCTTTTGGTAACAGACCATTTAAGGAGAAAATATAAAAAAGAAACAGCACCTAAGTATCTCTATTAATTCGTCCAAAACAGACTATACAGATTTGAACCTTAATAGTATTTTGATCATATCTTGCTCATTTTATTGATTCCATTGAGTGGCCAACTCACCACATATGTAAAATCATATATCTAACTGTATATTCAATAATCCAAGCCTTTTTACCAAGTGTTCATATGGTTACTTACTGTTTTATACAACCCATAAATCTAATCAAGATTTTAACATTTTAACTTGTAGATTTTAATCTTTTTAACCAAATCTATTAACACAAAATCCCCACATAATATTTTGATCATCATTCATCATCATATACATATACATTTATAAAGAAAATACATGATTACTTTTACAAAATAAAAAGATGATGGGAAGAAACAATCTCTATACCACTCAATAAGATGAAAGATTGAGATTTTTAGATGAATAAGACTTGGTTTTGGGTAACCATTCTTATGAAATATCAACACCACTTCTAGGATCACCAAGAATATGTAGAATCCTTGAGAAATCAGTCTTTGATCTTCATGAAATCTCCTTTCTAGTTGTTAAGATCACCTCAAATCAACAAGTCTTCTATAGGTTTTCATCTTGTGCAAGTTTAACACAAGATTCATGGTAGAATTTTTGATCAAATGGGGTGTGTAGTGGTAGTGGTGGACGACACGAAGGAGGGAGGAAGAGAGAAAATGGAGTGGTTTGCATGTTGAATTATGAGAGAAATGGTTTTGTGTAGATAGTTTTAAGCCTTAGGTGGTTTTTAGGCTAGTTTAAGCTTGACACATAAGGTGTTGGTGGCTTATACTTGGCCGCCCATAGTGGAGGGTGGGACAAGTATAACTTGTTTCATCACCTTATTAAGTTACGGGTACTCCTCGATTCTTAGTTTCCTCGATTTGTGTGCCCTCGGGTCATTTTACGAAAAACGTTTTTATAAATTATAAATCAACGACACAAAACGAATCTAATAAAAATTGTCTCATAAAAACAGAGTTCAAAAACGTAAATACGTAAATCTAGGGTTTCCGGTTTAATCGTAAAAGACGCTAAATTATGCACGTAAGTCCTAGTCTCTTCTCGTAAATTTGTGAGTTTATGAACCAACACAAATTAAAATTCCAAAATAGTATTCGAGAATAAATTTGGTGTATGTAAAAGTAAGCACGTAACATAGAGTTCTTCGGTTTAGACGTAGTTAATGCTACTTTAAGATGTAAACCCAAATTTCTTCCCAAAAATGAGTGAGTTCATAATATAACATTAAAGTAATGATTTTAAATAATACTTGAGAATAAAATATCGACCATAAATTGACGGATTGTCACAGCAGTTACCCCTAAAGAGGATATTTGTCCTCAAAGATCGTTTTATCTTACTACTCGCTTCTTATAGAGTTAAAGACATGTGGGTATTTCCTCCACATTCGGTCTTTTCTCACAAGTGTAATTCATTACAATACGCGAGTTTCATCAAACATAACTATGGGAATACGTTCAGGCTTAAGTTGACTTACTTTCTCTATCCATGATGTTCACGGGTTTTTGATGAATGCAACTTTTCGCCGATCTAAACTTTATTAAGAATAATCAGATTTTCACTTGATAGACATTTCATCAAGTTCAATATATGAAACATAATTCATGCAGCCCTTGAAGTCCTCGGGTAGATCCAGCTTATATGCCTTTCAAACCAACTTTTTACATTATCTCAATGGTCCCATACAACAGGGACTTATTTCCCATGATCTTTCAAATCATCAATTCACTTCTCCATGGTGAATTTTTTTTTGGCATAACTTCGCTACCCATCCTGCACTTCAAGATCTACATTTCATATTCACATAACCTACTGCCCACTACTGGCAGTCAATAATCAGATCCTAATTTCAACAATCATTTCAGGTCTCGCGGGTCGGGTATTTTGTAAGGTTAGGTTTGTCATCATAGGCAACCTTAAACCTAAAAGACATGTCCAACTCCAATGGGTGTATGTCGGGCATCTTCATCCCAACTCCTGCCTACAAATGCTCTTTTATTTAGATCCTCACAAGATTCGATCTCGATCCTAATAGGATAATTATTAATGATAATCTCTCCAAAGGAAAACGATTATTTTGTTCATTACCAAAGGTCAATTATTCAAACATACAACAAGACTTCTAGTGTTTGTATCGTAACTCTACCCTGTCCCTTCGATTGAGGTGTCGTTCCCAATGACTTCTGAGGAGATCTCTAGAAGTTCGATGAGAAGCGAGGACCTTGATAGAGATGATCGATACAAGCACACCATGCTTACACAACTCCTTTAAATACGAAAGAGTCAACTTATCCATCGAGAATCTATCATTAACGGGAATGATATTAGCAGATTTGGTCAGTCTGTCGACGATGACCCAAATCGAATCAAATCCAGATGATGATCTTGGAAGATTTATGATAAGAATCCATGGTGATTCTATTCTATTTCCAAACAGGAATAATAAGCTGTAGAAGCAATCCTTATGTATTTTGGGGTTCAGCCTTGACCTTTGCAATAGTTAGATGTTTACTAATGTATGAGGCGATGTCTGCCTTCATAATTTGCCATCAGTACAACTTCTTTAGATAAGATACATTTAATCAGAAATGGCATGAATAGAATAATTAAACTTATGAGATTCCAACATGACTAAATCTCGAAATCCTCCATATTTAGGCCACCACAAACGACCTTTTAAACATTTAACACCATCGGCTCTCATTTCTAATGGTTTACATTAGCCGTGAACCCCCTTTTATTATCTATATTATCCTTCTTACAAGCATCAACTATTTTTAAATTGTTCGGGCAAATTTATTTGCACAGTCATTACTAAGGAACACATCCTAATTGATTCTTTATCCTTTCTACATAATGTGTCAGCAACTATATTCACATTCCTCAATGAAATAAGTATCATGACCATATTTATTCAAAAATTCTTTCTTCATATTTTCTAAGTTTTAGTTTCGTCTCAACTATTATCTTTATTAGTTTTGCTTAATCCGACGTTTAAAGCGTCGATAAATATTACAAGTAATTAAATAATAAATATTTAATTTTATGAAACGTAAACGTAAAAAGTTTTAAATTCCTCAGTTCGTTCAATTATTGAAAAATGTTCAGAATAAATTTGAATTTAATTAACACGATTTTTGTTGATTTATCGAGAATAATTAACAAGATTTGTAAATGTTCGAAAAATCTTTGTTTATACTTTGGTCAAAATTTCTTAGTTGAAAAGCAAAAATTGTCGTTTCAAATTCCAAGTCATTGTTTAAATGGTTTCCTCAATCCCCCCTAGGTTTTCTTGAGGTATACACAAACATCTACTCCTAAGGGAGTTTAGTTAAATGATCTGGTATAAGGGAATGATTCCTTAAAAATTCTTTGATAAATATTTGTCAAAAACATTTTTTCACTTTTTTTTGTGTAACCCAAAGCCTTAATGGCTCTAATCTTTGAAGAGTCAATATAGAATCCATTATCTATTAATCACACGGTCAAATAATATAAAGGATTAAGCCTTAAATCATATGTTAAATATTCAGGCTACAAGTTTTTATTGTTCGGCCAACTCAGGACAGTCTATAAATGATTATTAACTTCTTCTTATTCTTAGAAACAAACAAATGGTCCTTAATGATCACAAGCATGAATTTATCAAATTGTAGTCTACACACATGATTCACCAAAATTTACGAATGCTACATGTGAATTGGTCGATCCAAACAACATAACATGAAACTCATAATGTTCATTACGAGTTCCGGATGTAGTGATTGGAATAGATAATCTTTTTCACGGATGCGAAGTTGATGATAACCATGTCGTGGATCAAATTTTTGAATATACGCTAGAACCTTGTAAATGATCGAACAAATCTTCCATCTTGGGTAATGGATATAAATTTCGATCGTCAATTTACTCAGTTCACGGTAATCAATAAATATAAGGAATGATAACACCATAGCTCTTCATGATGACGAGCTCGGTAGAATAAAAGATTTTTCTGACAACTCTCTCAGTTGTACGGTAACACTTTCGATTCAGATGGTGCTGAAGTATAGTGCACATGCCACAGGTGCAACACCGGGAATATAATCAATACCAAATTCAACTTGCCTTAATGGCGAAAGTCTAGGTAATTTACCAGCAAATACCTCCTAAAGTTTCAGATAACAGAAACATCTTTTAATAAATCCACCTTAGGTTCTTTCTAGATTACAAGGTCTATGACTAGTTCATAACTATTCATGGTATAATTTCAAGCCTAAATGCAGGATATGGTCATCCATCGGGAATTATTTAGATCGCCTTTGATAATCAGCATCTTATCTTTTAGGGGAATTCTACTCGAGTTCCCATCAATTAAGACAATGACATCATGTCATAATCAACCAATCCATCCTAATGGCATTACCAACTTTCCAGTTTTATTACCGTCGATAAGATGAGAACTTCTCAAAAGGCTAAGAATAACTCATAACCTTTCACAATTCAAGGATATCCGGAGGCATAACTAACATTAAAAGAGTAAGGTCAACGCATGATTGACGCGAGAGAATTTCAAATCAGATAAAGACGAAGATATTAACAAATATGGATCTATCCCATATTTTCATGATTTGAGTACGCATTCGAAAGTACCTCGGATCGTTACCCAGGTCATTCAAATGAAATCTAATCAAAAGAAATGATAGGAACGTCGATACACCAGTCGGGTATTAATACTCGATAATTAGTAAAGTTTCCAAAGAATCTTTCCATGAAAGAATTGGACAAGAAGGGGATATCAATTGTCAATTAAGACAATATCCACAGATGAGTAAATTCGATTCAGAAGAATAAATGGTATGGGCACATATGTAGGTATCCCTAACAATATGTCCCTATTTTTCACTTCTTGCAGATCTCATAAAAATTGAATCTTTCGCAATTGAAAAAAGAAATGTAATGTTTAGTAACAATTTCATGGTGACTACTAATCAGCCTTGCATGGTCCCTTCCAAATTCTACTTAGGCGCGCAACTATATACAATTTTAGGATTAACGATGCAATACACAGTTCGTCAAAACTTTGTCATCATGTTAAAAATATATATATTAATGCTTAATTCTGGAATAAGAATCAAAATGAATTTACAGAGATGTTCTTCGTTATGGAAGCAATTAAGTTTTCCAAAGTGTTTCATAAACAATTTTATTTCGATAATGATTACTCATAAATCTCACTTTGAATAATCCATATGGTGACGAAAATTCAATTTTTATCAAGGGATACTGTTTTAACTTTATAAAAACAATGAGTGATCTGCAAAAGAGTGATGAAAAGTTGTTCACCAAGAACTAAATATAATATGATAGGAAATGAGCTTAGCCAAATAATCATGATGTTCGTTACCTCGATGGCACTCAGAAATGTAAAGAGAAGAATCTACAAGATAACTCAAACCGAGATGAGTGCTTGTTCAATGGTTGCATCACTAATGCGATCATTAAGATGAAATAATAGAAGATAGATAACATCGATACATGTAGAGTTTAACAATAAAAGGTAGTCTTTTCATTAATCACAAACAAGTCAAAAATTGTACCGTAACACATTACGTGTTGCCATGTCATACAATTCCAAGGACTCATCCTACCAACTGATGTTTCAGTTAAGTTGGGGCTTTTTAAAAGATGCTACAATGAATACTAATCTACGAGAGTCATTAGGTGTTCTAACTGTCCTGGAAGATCCATCGGTCCCAAATCAGAAGAAGATTTCTTCAATTTATTTCTTGGACACTGGGCATCCTCGTCATTGGACAATGGCCAACCCTTAACACGAACCAACAATCATTTAAAACCTTATAATTCAACCACTGGACTTAACGACTTCCTCTTAACAAATGCATATTCCATACGAGTTAAATTTTGACTTTATTCAAGTTTCAATCAACTTATACTCAATGCGACATCCTACCTCATTCTCCAATACTATCAATCTTATTCTTAGACCTTGAAAGCGCAATAAAAGCTCGATATAAACAACGCTTAATTTTCAATCCTATGGCTCTTACAACAATAGTTATCAAATGAGTCACTAGTATGAAATGACTCACACATTCAATTAGACTTCTCGGAAAGATACTAGTGGCATGAGGCTTTTGGGTAATAGTTCCAATAACAGCCTCAAGTGCAACATTTACCTTTTCGATTTCAAATTTAAGAATTGGGTGACACCGAATCAGATGACATCTGCTATGTGTGTAAACACACATATTTTCTACCACTTAATTACAATAATAACCGGACCAAAACGTGTATTTTATGTCTTTTATGTCGGAATTATGCGTGGTTTGTGTTTTTGTTGTGATTTAGGAAGAAAAGGTGAAAAGTGGAGAAAACACGGGAATTCACGGGCATTTACGGACTTTTATTGAAGAAAAAGATGAAAGACGAAGTCAAGAAGTCAAGAGTGCAAAAAGAACGGAAGTCCAAGACCAATTCTGAAGATTTATCGAAGAAAAAGTCAAAAGATGGAAGTTTACTTAAAGCCGAGGAACTCAAGTCTTATTTATCGAAGAATTAAAAGACGACTCCAAAGAAATCCCGAGCCAAAAGTCATCAAAGTCCAAGATTAACAAAAAGATTAAGAAGGAAGGACTTAAGGGCGCAATTAAGAAGAAAGGAAGGAGGGGAGGAAGCTTCCTCTAACCATCCTCCTAATCACCTATAAATACTTCTCATTTTCATTTCATTTAGTTTTGTTGACTAATCGTGACAATTAGTTCTTCCACCTTTATTTACTTGCACCTTTACTTTTCATGTCAATTTAAATACTTGTCTTGCACCTTTAATACCTTTAATTTCAAGTAAGTGTTTCTTTTAATTCTCGCACCTTTACTTTATCTTGTTGATCTCATTCTACCTTTCTTTAATCTTTGATTTATATGCTTTTTGTCTTGTTTATTTGTTTAAAGATTTCATTTTTATGCTTTTGATTGTTTTAAATCATTTATTTTCATAGCTTATTTTGTTTATTTTCAAGTTTATATAGTTTTTATAAAAGTTATTTTCGTATAAAAGTTTGTTTTTCGTAAAGCTTATCCTTTTCGTGTTTTAAAAGTTGTTAAATTTCAGTTTATTAGCTTATTTTCATACGGTTCACCTTAGGATTTTCGTCTTGTGCTTATTAGAATTATAGCTTATTTGTTTAGCTTATTTTGTACTTTTTCCTCCGTATTCCGATCTAGAAAATTGGAAAAGGGTTTCATATTCCGACCAGCGTTCCTTGCTTTGTCGGAAAAGGGTTACAATATTCCGATCTGAAGGATTGTACACATTCCGATCTGAGGCAGTAGTGATATTCCGATCTGGGCTAGTGACAGGATTCCGATTGGTATTTCATCCCTCATTCCGATCAAGTAAGTTTGGTATTCCGATTGGGAGATAGGTTTGGTATTTCGATTAGGAGAGGTGACATATTCCGATCTCGGGGTTCCGATCCACATTCCGACCAGGGGCAATTTCTTATTCCGATCAGGAAGGAAAGTTCACATTCCGATCTGGGAGTTTGTCATTCCGATGGTAAGTTGATCGGAATATATTCCGATCTGGGTTTATTTTCTTTATACTTTGTCTTGTTTAATTTTTACATTCTCATTTATTTACTTTGTCCATTTTCAATTCTCGTCACGCTTTAATTTCTAGTCATTTTAATTAAGTTACTTTCCGTCACGTTTTTAAATAGTGCACTTTTCGTTTAATTAGACTTAGATTTAATTTTAACGCCTTTTATTTTTAAGTCATTTACATTTACGTCTTTGCACTTTAATTTAAAATCAACCAAAAATATTTGTTTTACCAAATTCAACTGAGTCGTACTTTAAGCCGGGAATCAATTCGTTAAGATATCGAGAACTAGAACTTTAATTTTCATACGGGGTGTCAAAATCCTTGTATTAAATGGCGCCGCTGCCGGCTCTTTTCGTAAAGATTAACGGTTTTCTGTGAGAGACGCGTTGCTTTTTGGGATCCGTTCACTTGTGAGCGTTATTTTTCTTGCATAAAAATTCAAAAAATCATAAAAATTAAAAATTGATAAAAATACATAAAAATTAAAAATTTCAAAAATCCAAAAAGATTTTATCTTTATTGTGTATATATATTGTCTTTGTGTTTGGTTTCTTTTTCTTTTGCATTTTCAGGTGTATGCGTACTAGATCTTCTAATTATCAAGAGCCCGAGACTCAAGAAGATCTAAGTATGTCAGGTGTTAACAACAATAATATTCCACCGCACCTCAACAATAACAACAATGTTCTTCCATAGCCCGATCTTCGGACCATGGAGGAGCTTTGTCAACCAACCATGTTTGGACGAGGAGGACCGATTGCGCCGATGCAAATCAACGCTCCTGAGTTTTCATTGAAGCACCACATGCTTCAGCAAGTGCAAACTAACCCATTCCGTGGATTGCCTGATGATGATGCCAACAAACACCTCGACAAGTTCATTACAATCACCCAAAGCATGAAGTTGGCTGGTGCCACAATGGATGAACTTCGCCTACAACTCTTTCCACATACTTAATTACATCATGCCGAGAAATGGTTTGATCGTCTCCTGAAGTATTCTATTCACACTTGGGATGACATGTCTCAACGCTTTTTGTCGCGCTACTTTCCACCATCCATGGTCACGAGCCTTCGCAATCAAATCAGCGGTTTCATGCAAGACCCCGATGAATCTCTTTTTGATGCTTGGGAGCGATATAATGTCTTGATTGATCGTTGTCCAAACCACAACATGCTCCCTGTGACCTTAATCGATACTTTCTACAACGGTTTGACTTTTCGAGATCGTGATACGATTAATGCAGCCGCCGGTGGCACATTCATGAAAAGGAGACCCGAGGAGTGTAGAGAGTTAATTGAGAACATGAATACTCACCACAAAAACTGGGATTCCTCTGCTTCTTCAAGGAACAATCCGAGAGTCAATGTTTCCTCCACTTCAGCAAACCCTGATATGACCGAACTCACCCGTGTGCTGACTGAAATGAGCAGAAGTATGCAACTCTTGGCTTCAAACCAACAACAACAACAAGTTAAAGCTGTGGCTACTCCTTGTGAAACATGCGGCGGTCATCACTCATACACCGATTGTCCTTCGACTCAAGGAAATCCGGAAAATGTGTATGCAGCTTATGGTAATTATTCACCGGAAAATTACCAAGCTCGACCTCAAGGGGATAGAAATCTGCTGAGTTACCGATCCAACAATTACCTTTCACCCGGTTTTTCTCCTCAAAACTAAAACCCCGCCAACAACTACAATAGAAGCAACCAAATCCCACCAAGAGCTTCTAATCCTTATCACCCACCCGCCTAACAAACCCCACCCAGTAATCCGGATGTTGAGGCCATCATGAGAACCCAAGGCGAGCAAATCAAGAATCTACAGAGCCAAATTATCAATCTGAAAGGAGATATCACCAAGCAAGGAAATGAGATAAGATCCGAGCTTCGAGATAATATTCAATCCTCCTTCAGCAATCAAACCAATGATTTGAAGAATATGCTTGCTAGTTTCTTGCCCCCTGCTCAACCTTCTACTTCGAGTTCTCTACCTTCAAACACCGTCACTAATCCGCGAGCCAATGTGAGTGCTATTACTACTCGTAGTGGAGTCACCATACTAGGACCACCAATCCCACCCCCATCATCTACACCTCCTCCACCACCATGTGTCCCTACTCCTCCTACACCTAGTATTAGTGCACCATTACCGTCTCCGCCTCGACGTGATGAAGTTCCCACGAATGACCCTTCAACATCTCAACCTTTACCACCTACACCTGCACCTTCACCACCCAAACCCAATATCCCTTATCCTTCTCGTTTAGGCAAGACCAAAATGCTAACCAAGGAGGACTCCGAAGTGACACGCTATGTGAAGATGATTTCTCAAATGAACTTCAACATTAGCTTTCTTGAAGCACTTGTCCACATGCCCAAATTTGTTAAAGCATTTAAGAAATTGCTTAACAAGAAGGAGAAGCTGATTGAACTCGCCAACACACAATTAAATGAAAACTGCTCTGCAGTTATTCTTAAAGAACTTCCGGAAAAGCTTGGAGATCCCGGTCGTTTTGTGTTGCCTTGCGTGTTCAACAAAACTGAAGAATTTACTGCCCTCGCTGATCTCGGGGCTAGTATTAATTTGATGCCTTTGAGTGTTTGGAAAACACTATCATTGCCCGACCTTACTCCAACAAAGATGACTCTTGAGCTTGCTAATCGCACTCTCGCTTACCCCGTTGGTATAGCCGAAGACGTGTTTATTAAAGTTGGCACATTTACTTTCCCGGTCGACTTTGTCGTTGTTGATTATGAAATGGACCCTCGTATTCCTTTAATACTTGGTCGGCCATTCTTGAGAACCGGACGAGCTTTAGTGGATGTGGCCGAAGGTGAGTTAATCTTAAGAGTCGGGGATGATGCACAAGTTTTTAAAATGGGTAAGCTTACAAGTACAACCTTTGGAGGCCGCGAATCAGTGAATATGATTAATGTGCATGATGACTTCGTTGTCTACGACAATCCTCTATTCGACTCTTGCATCGATAATCCACTTTTTCAAGATGATGTGGATGATTCTCTCCCCAATTTGGACGCCTCTCCCATTTATGATTCTCCACCGGTCTTTGATGCTTATGATGATGATTCTAGCTCAGACTCGGATGATTATGATGACCTTACTTCTGAGTATCCCGAGCTGCCCACGTATGATAATTTCGATGAGGCTGATACTCTTTCGAGCGATTCTTCACACGATGAAGATCCTCCGCCATCACTCGATCCTACTTTGGACGATTACTCATTTGAGGAAGACTTCTCTGCATTTCTTAATACTTACTTCCCTCATGAGAGTGATGCTCCTCCTTTAGATTTTGAAGATTATCGTCTTGATCCTACTTTGGATTTGAAGCACATTCTTTCTAAGGAGAAGAAACCGGTCGACACCAATATCTGCAGCACGTATGAGTTAACACCTCTTTGTCCCCCTTTTGAGGACGAGGTTGTGCTTCTTCGCGGATCTTCTTCACACTCTTCTGAGCCTGAGTGCTATTTTCCCTTAAAGAAAAAGGTGTTCGACCCCGGTATTGATATTCTGCAGCCATCTCAGTATCCACCTGATGAAATAAAAGGAAAAATCTTTGGAACTTATGGAAATCTGCTTGCACCACTTCAACATTGCTTCCACCGTGCTCCATCGCTGCTTAAGGGAACCTTGCCTACTCTTCTTTGGCTTGCCTTGTTCGCCTTAAGCTCGTGCTATTTAGTGGACGAAAACTATGTATTTGATCCTGATGGATATGTTTCATGCTTCTTCCGTTGATGATCAAGGTCGAGTCAGGCTAATGACTCGGTTAACAAAAATCAAGCGCTTCTTGGGAGGCAACCCATGCATCTATCTTTTCGCTTTCTTTATCATAAGTGTAGGGGAGACCCGTTGGTGTTTGCTCTCTTCTTTCTTAATCAGGGATTCGAGCTTCAATGATCCACTCTTGATGATCCTTGACGACCCGTGATTCCGTGTCCACTTCTTCCCGGTTCTATCCTAAACTCTTTTCGATTCACTATTTTATATTTTCTCAATATTAAAATAGGAATCTCTTTAGTTGTCTCTTCCTTAGCGAGATTTAAACAACGTGCACAATGTCCTAAGTGTAGGGGAGTTTACTCCCACATGCTTAAACATTGAGGACAATGTTTATATTCAGTGTAGGGGGACTTCTATCGAAGTTAAGTGGTCTTTTCCTTGTATTTGTCCTCATTTTAACCGGAAAATAAATTTTTCGACATTTTTCAAAATTTTTGATCTATTTTGGCCTATTAGTTTTACCCTTTGTGTAGTTATTTTCTTTCCTTACTAGAATAAATCTCTAATAAGTGGTTTTAATTTTCAAAACGTTGTGAATCTTTTGACTCAACCCGAGTTTACTTATCTAAGTTTACTCTAGCTAGTATCCTTAACGTGTTTAAGTCAAGTTTTGCTAGGCTTTTATATAGGGAGCTATAAAACGCGAAAGTCTTAACTCTCACGGGTTAAGAACAAGAACTTTTCGCAAGTTCCTATAATTGATCCTAGAGAGTCGTTTATCAAGGGAACTTTAAAATGCGATTTCTAAACTTGAAAAAGTCTAAGAATTTGCAAGATCCTATAGACGACTCGAAAACCCAAAACTTTGATTTAATAGGCTAAGCATCCACGAGTCTCATTCCTTGAGATTTTAAACTGTGGAGAACGAGAGATGATAGAGCCAATTATAAGTCCGGTATTCTTTCGTGAATTTATGTGAGTTAATTATGAGCCTATTCTCCCATCGCTTGCTAAATAATTTATCTGCTAATAAATAAGGTTGTACGATTTGAAAAGTTACTTAGCTTCTAGCCCAAGATCGTTTAAAAGTTGCTCGGTATGGATTAGAGTTCATAGCCAAGGCATAACTTATTGAAGCGGGATGCGAAGATTGGCGAGTCCGAAAAGGCCCTAACAAGGCATGAGGGCTATATTTTGTTGCTAAAGATCTAAAAGTGATGTGAAGAATCATTTATCAAAAATCAATATAAAGGATCGAGACACACGACGAAAAGCAAAAACTCCCCAAAAGTCATGGAGAAGTGTATCCGAAAAGACCCTAACAAGGTATGAGGATAAATAGATCCAAGTCATAAAAGGAGGCGGATCGTTGTATATCAAAGTCCAAAATAAAGATTAGAGAAAAATGAAGAAGTCGTGGTCCAAGTTTGAATCTCTCAAAACTTCAAGTGAAGAAATTCCTATATGAAGAGAAGACCATAATTTCATGAACGTCTCTCAAGGTTCGAAGTATGAAGTCGGTGCCAAATATCGGTCCGAGAAAGGTCTCAAATCGCGAAGCGAGTTATGCCAAGATATGAACTTTATGAGATCCCGAGAAGCAGTTTTAAAAGAATTTGTCCTTTAGCTAACTATTGATTAAATCGTTCACTTTATTTTCAGACTAAATAACTATCGAAATAAGTCAAACAATGCATCCTCGTGATCATTCAAGACAACAATAATATATAAGAGATACACCTAGGAATAAGGGAGTCTAAGTGAGTAATTGGCCCACATGAGTTCGTGATAGTTTACTAACTTATAATAACAATGATCTCGTTTTTCAAGCTTGGTTTAGAGAAAGTGAAAACTTGAGGATGATGATTATTCATGACATTTCCAAAACCCAAGGTATGCTTTTTGATTTCTTTACTTTTAATGTTTATAATTTTCTATCTCTTTAATAAAGGCCAACGTGGATTGATTATGATGAAAAATGTAAACGTGCTTTGTAACTAATGCATTGCATGAGGACATTAGTGTAGGGGTTTGATATGTGTGTAAACACACATCTTTTCTACCACTTAATTACAATAATAACCGAGCCAAAACGTGTATTTTATGTCTTTTATGTCGGAATTATGCGTGGTTTGTGTTTTTGTTGTGATTTAGGACGAAAAGGTGAAAAGTGGAGAAAACACGGGAATTCACGGGCATTTACGGACTTTTATTGAAGAAAAAGATGAAAGACGAAGTCAAGAAGTCAAGAGTGCAAAAAGAACGGAAGTCCAAGACCAATTCTGAAGATTTATCGAAGAAAAAGTCAAAAGACGGAGGTTTACTTAAAGCCGAGGAACTCAAGTCTTATTTATCGAAGAATTAAAAGACGAGTCCAAAGAAATCCCGAGCCAAAAGTCATCAAAGTCCAAGATTAACAAAAAGATTAAGAAGGAAGGACTTAAGGGCGCAATTAAGAAGAAAGGAAGGAGGGGAGGAAGCTTCCTCTAACCATCCTCCTAATCACCTATAAATACTTCTCATTTTCATTTCATTTAGTTTTGTTGACTAATCGTGACAATTAGTTCTTCCACCTTTATTTACTTGCACCTTTACTTTTCATGTCAATTTAAATACTTGTCTTGCACCTTTAATACCTTTAATTTCAAGTAAATGTTTCTTTTAATTCTCGCACCTTTACTTTATCTTGTTGATCTCATTCTACCTTTCTTTAATCTTTGATTTATATGCTTTTTGTCTTGTTTATTTGTTTAAAGATTTCATTTTTATGCTTTTGATTGTTTTAAATCATTTATTTTCATAGCTTATTTTGTTTATTTTCAAGTTGTTGGAAACTCACTTTATGTGACGACATTTAAGAATTCCCATTAGTTATCATAGTCACACATGTTTAGACTAGACTAGGTTCTTGTACTGTTAAGCGTATCGTGTGTGACTATATATACCCCTCCTTAGCTTCCAAGGAGGGGTGTTGGTTGTGTCACTTTTCTAGTTAATTCATTTTCTCTTATTTTCACACACATTCAACCTCTCTTCTCTCTCTCTCTCTAAGACAACAATGGCTTCCACCACCATCTACCACCACATTAGACCACCAGATCCGATTTAGCATTTCTACATTTCGTATCAGAGCCTCGGTTCCATCCTTGGATCGTTCTTGTTTTCGATTTAGCATTTCTACATTTGTTTTCGATTTTGTTTTCGATTTATATAGTTTTTATAAAAGTTATTTTCGTATAAAAGTTTGTTTTTCGTAAAGCTTATCCTTTTCGTGTTTTAAAAGTTGTTAAATTTCAGTTTATTAGCTTACTTTCATACGGTTCACCTTAGGATTTTCGTCTTGTGCTTATTAGAATTATAGCTTATTTGTTTAGCTTATTTTGTACTTTTTCCTCCGTATTCCGATCTAGCAAATCGGAAAAGGGTTTCATATTCCGACCAGCGTTCCTTGCTTGGTCGGAAAAGGGTTACAATATTCTGATCTGAAGGATTGTACACATTCTGATCTGAGGCAGTAGTGATATTCCGATCTGGGCTAGTGACATGATTCCGATTGGTATTTCATCCCTCATTCCGATCAAGTAAGTTTGGTATTCCGATTGGGAGGTAGGTTTGGTATTCCGATTAGGAGAGGTGACATATTCCGATCTCGGGGTTCCGATCCACATTCCGACCAGGGGCAATTTCTTGTTCCGATCAGGAAGGAAAGTTCACATTCCGATCTGGGAGTTTGTCATTCCGATGGTAAGTTGATCGGAATATATTCCGATCTGGATTTATTTTCTTTATACTTTGTCTTGTTTAATTTTTACATTCTCATTTATTTACTTTGTCCATTTTCAATTCTCGTCACGCTTTAATTTCTAGTCATTTTAATTAAGTTACTTTCCGTCACGTTTTTAAATAGTGCACTTTTCGTTTAATTAGACTTAGATTTAATTTTAACGCCTTTTATTTTTAAGTCATTTACATTTACGTCTTTGCACTTTAATTTAAAATCAACCAAAAATATTTGTTTTACCAAATTCAACTGAGTCGTACTTTAAGCCGGGAATCAATTCGTTAAGATATCGAGAACTAGAACTTTAATTTTCATACGGGGTGTCAAAAGCCTTGTATTAACATCTTTCTAGGTGGTAAGGTTTTGTCAAACTCCACTCTATAAGTAAAGATCGTCATGATATCGATATCAGATTTAATCTTGCCAATTCTTCTTCAAGATCACAATCAACTACTATCAACATTTCTACAAATATCAACAATTTTGTTGGGATCATACATATCCACAACTTGGTTTAGATCTGGAATAGCTAGAATTCCTACGGGAATAACTTCGATTGATTTGCTAGGGGAGTTAGTGTTTCTTGTGACAATTTACGTCGTATAAATACCTCGTATAAGTATTAAAATAATCATCAAACAATCATGTAATCAAATTACAACATATATATATAATCCAAGTTATGTATATATTAAAATAGCACTTCTCAGTCTGGCCTTGTCGGTAACTCGGGAATTGTTCGGCACCGTTATAGTCAAAAGATTTTTAAACATTTTACTCAAAATATTTATTTAAAAAAAATATAGCTAAAAGGTTAATCTTTCGTTCTCTATAACGAGAGCTCTGGTACCAAACTGTAACACCCCCAAATATTCATACTTTAGTTAAGCGGAAGAGTCGTTGGTGTTACGGGATAGCACATTACTCAAATCATAGACAACGCTTAAAAATCGCGTCGTTTAATAATAAAGCATTTTCCATTCATAAATATCAAATTACATAGGTCCCAAGTTATAGTATTTCATACAATGTTACAAAACATTTGAATGGAAATTTTATTTGAATGCGGGCCATAAATTCTTGTCGTCTTCCCGAGAATTACCTTTAAGTACCTGAGATAAAACATGTTAAAAAGTTCAGCGAAAACGCCGAGTGAATTCATAGAGTTTAATAAAAACCATTAATATATCACCAGTATATATAATCATTACCGAAAATAATTTTGTACAATTCTTTGTCGTAGGCCATAAAATAGGCCAAAGACATTTTATACAAATCTTTGTCATAAATCATAATATAGGCTTTTGCCTTTAAAACCATTATACGAACCATTGTCGTAAAAACATCATACAATACGTTTTATAACGTTGTATAAAGTTTAATAAAAACCTTTATATGAAAATGGTTATGTAAAACTAAAACACAAACATAATATCAATAATAAGACCACGTATTGCTAGTCAGGCAATATATTATAATTCAATTCGTACATCAGTAGTTTCAATATTGGATTATTATAAGCCGCATGACATTGCTACCTTACTATAACAAACAATGGGTAGCTAACCCGTAATTCCTTTGCCCATCTAATACAGCGTGTCGTCAAAATAATCACGCTTATATAAATCTTCTCATACATAAATTTGCTTACCAATCAATGTGGCACGACGGGGATCATCCCCAAACCGTCAAGGCACGAACTGGGGTGATCTTCCCCAAATAGTACTATTATATGCATAAGCGTCTACCAAATCCCGGTAGTTCATAATTCATGCTAATGGGACTTTTAGTGACATAACCTAACTCATAATAATCCATTTCATTTCATTCAGCGAGTCATATAATCATTCATCGGGTCATATAATCATTCGGGTCCATATCAATAAGCAAATAGTCGGGACAACTGGTGTCCTATTTTATTAAAACTAACATGTTATCTCCCTCGTACATTTTTATTAGTCCATTTATATTTTTAATACCAGACCTATACTCATATGTTGGGCCCAATTGGGTTAAGCCCATAAGTAAGTCCATTAGTGTTTAGCCAAACTAGTTGGGTCAATAGTCCAATAAGGCTACTTTGGCCCGTTAATGTCCATAAGTTATAAAGCTTGGGTTTTTATCGGTTTTTACTTGTAAAATGTACTTGCATATCAGTAGATGAGTTCTAAAAAGTTTACATTATACGGGTTCGACCGTCTAAGTTTTATTTGATGAAAACGTTAATCTTTCGGTTTTTAGCCGAAAAGACGTAAAACTTATGTATATAGTTTTATAACTTAGAAAACATATCCATTTGTAATTTTATAAAATGTCATACTTATTTATCAAGTATAAAACTTATTTTATAAGTATTATCATAAGTTAGTGGGTTTTACATATGTATTTTATAATAGTATTACTTGAGTGCTCATTTTATATTATATACTTTTATTTCTAAATTTGATTATCAAAATCACTTTCACCATTTTTGCCATATCTTGAGTTCTAATAGGAGATAGAAGCTCAAATTTGGCCAGCACAAACTACATGATATGTGCTACAAATAACTCTCGTTTAGCTACTGCTCAATCATCCTCTATGTATCTCTAATAATTCGTCCAAAACAGACTATACATATTTGAACCTTAATAGTATTTTGATTATATCTTGCTCATTTTATTGTATCCATTGAGTGGCCAACTCACCACATATGTAAAAATCATATATCTAACTATATATTCAATAATCCAAGCCTTTTTACCAAGTGTTCATATGGTTACTTACTGTTTTATACAGCCCGTAAATCTAATCAAGATTTAACATTTTAACTTGTAGATTTTAATCTTTTTAACCAAATCTATTAACACAAAATCCCCACATAATATTTTGATTATCATTCATCATCATATACATATACATTTATAAAGAAAATACATGATTACTTTTATAAAATAAAAATATGATAGGAAGAAACAATCTCTATACCACTTAATAAGATGAAAGATTGAGATTTTTGGATGAATAAGACTTGGTTTTGGGTAACCAATCTTATGAAATATCAACACCACTTCTAGGATCACCGAGAATATGTAGACTCCTTGAGAAATCAGCCCTTTATCTTCATGAAATCTCCTTTCTAGTTTTTAAGATTGTTGGAAATACGTTTTTACGTATTAAGAAAGATTCGGTCACTCTGACAATATATTAAGTAGTAGCTCGTAGTCTAGATATCTTTATATTAATTAACAAGGAAAGGCCTAGTCCGTGTTATGTATGGACGGCCCAATATGTAAGCCCAGTCCCATCATAAGGCTTGGGTATATAAACCCTCTCCTTAGTTGGAGAGGGTGGGTGGTTTTCTCATTTTTTACACATAGTTAAGTGTGTATTTCTACACTTTATCTCTCTAAAGTGTGTGTGAAATCTACCATCTTTCTATTTCTTTCTCTCTCTAAACATAAGCAAGATTTACAATATCTTACAAATGGTATCAAGAGCCATGAGATGATTTTATTGCTTATGTGTTTGTGTTCTTGATTTTTTGTGCCTATTTTGATCCATTTCATATGAACCAATTTTTTTTTTGTGTTTTTTATGGTTTTTTCTTGATACAAATCTTCTATATAGTTGTGGTAGAGATTTGGTATATTTACTTTGGCTAAAAACACAAAATTTTTGAGTGTTTTGATCATTTTTTGGCTTAAAATCTCGAATTGGTTGAGTTTTGTCCAAGAAAAGTGGGTACTATTCCGACAGAATCCATCGGAAAAGGGTTTAAATATTCCGATAGCTTCCATCGGAAAAGGGTTTATCATTCCGACCATTATTCCGACGGGTATTCCGATAGTGGTATTTTGACAGGGGTTATTCCGATAGGTTTATTTCGACAGGGGGTATTCCGATAGGTTTATTCCGACAGGGGTTATTCCGATAGGGTTATTCCGATAGGGGGTATTCCGATAGATTTATTCTGACAGGGGTTATTCCGATAGGTTTATTCCGACAGGGGGTATGTCGATAGGTTTATTCCGACAGGGGTTATTCCGATAGGGTTATTCTGACAGGGGGTATTCCGATAGATTTATTCCGACAGGGGTTATTCCGATAGGTTTATTCCGACAGGGGGTATTCCGATAGTTTATTCTGACAGGGGTATTCCGATCAGATATTCCGATCAATATTCCGACGAACCAAAAATTATTCCTTAAAAAATTTCGAACATATCGTGTGTTTTTGTTCGTCTTGGAATTTTTTTGGTTATAGAGAACATATTTTAGGGGATTTCAACATTGTTTCTCGAATTCAACTCACAACAACAAACACATTTAGTTTCTCTCATTGTTCGATCAAAGTTTGTATCTTAACTTATCGAAATGGAGTATACATCTCTTACGGATAAGTCCATCCTCTCGGGTACGGATAATCATCCACCAATGTTGGAGAAGACTATGTACGAGGATTGGACTTCTCGAATGGAACTTTACATGTTGAACAAAGAGAATGGACATCTCATTTGGGCATCGGTGCTCAATGGACCATTAGATTATGATACTGTGATGGAAGGTACAGTTACTCGTCCTCGCACAACGGGTGAATTGACCAGCGATATGAAGATTCAAGACAAATGTGATAAGTACGCTACAAACATCATTCTCCAAGCCCTTCTTCTAGATGTCTACAAACTCGTCAGCAAACATGAAGTTGCCAAAGAGTTATGGGATAGAATTCATGTTCTAATGCAAGGCACCTCGTTAACTAAACAAGAACGAGAGTGTAAGCTTTATGATACGTTTGATAAGTTTGCCTATGTTCCCGGGGAGACTCTCAATGATTACTATTTGAAATTCACTCTTTTGTTGAATGAGCTCAATATCTATGGCATGGCAATTCCTACGTTTCAATTAAACACCAAGTATTTGAACACCCTTCCTTCAGAATGGCGTAAGTACGTGACGGCTGTTAAATTGGCTAAGGACTTGCATAACACCAATGTGGATCAACTTCAAGCTTTTCTTCAACAAAACGAATGCCATGTGATCGAGGCTCGATTGTCTACACCACAAGTTCGTGATCCACTTTCCATGTATGCTTCTCAACAAATGACCCCCCAACAAAACATGGCCTACGCTTATCAACAACAATTATACTTGCAGCAACTACCACAACATACATATCAACAACCACAACAACCATCTTATCAACCACTAACGATGCTACAACAAGCATATCAACAAAGTGTTATTCTATAACTTTATCCACAGCTACCATCACATCAGACATCACCATCACAAGCTAACACTTCTCCTATGGGCTATACTCCTCAACAAGGATATTTTTCAATTGAAGCACCACAAGCACAAGCCTTCTACTCCAATGAACTTCCACCAATTCAACCACAAGTCTTTACTCCAAATGATACGTCTACTGATGTCTTAAACCATCTCACTGCCTACTTGTCAAAACTTGTTGCTACTAGAGGTTTTCCACCAACGAACAATCAGCTCTGCACCTCTTCAAATCCTCGACAACAAGCCACTGTTCAAGATGGTCAAGTGAATGCTCAAGCTGTGAATTCTCAAGCTAATGGAAATGGAAGCACTGTTGGTCCACAAAAGGTTGTGACTTGCTACAATTGTAGAGGACAAGGTCATATGGCTAGGGAATGCACTCAGCCAAATAGGCAGAAAGGATGCAACGTGGTTTCGTGAGAAGATGTATTTGGTCGATGCTCAGTCTAAGGGAAAGATTTTGGATTCAGAAGAGTTAGCATTTCTTGCAGACCCAGGGGCAGCAGACAATGAAGGCATTGCAGTCGTTTCCACTTCTAATGCAGCTTATCAAGCAGATGATCTTGACGCATATGATTCGAATTGTGATGACATTCACTCTGCCCAAGCTGCTCTCGTTGCTAATCTCTCTCACTACGGTTCTGATGTCGTCAGTGAGGTACCAACCACATCTAATAATATTCATGATAATCCACATCATGTTGAGCATGACAATGACAACCTTGAACATCATTCGGGAACTAGTAACTTAAATGGTGTGGTATCCAATCCAACCCACATTTGAGTGAACCTCAACCAAATGCTACGATGAGTATGGAATCTTATGATCAACGTGATTTGGTAATGGCGCCTAAACATATTATCGATAACATGAATGTGGCTGTTCGACAAACCATAGATATGAATGCCAACCTAACTGCTGAGCTTGCCCTGTATAAGGAAAAGGTCAAAACTTTTGAAATGGTCCCTCAAGCAGAGAAAATAACGTGTTCTGAATTTGACCAATTTCATTTTGAAAAGATTGAACACTTAAAAGAAATAGAATCATTAAAAGCTAATCTTTCAAATGAATTAAAAGAAAAAGAGTCGGTTGTCAATAGTTTTCAGAAACTTAAAACGGATTTCAAAACTCTCGAGTCTAAAAAGTTTGAATCGGAAATTAATGCTACCAAACTTCTTAAATTCAAAGAACAACAGCTTTTAAAACAATACGCTTCCAAAGAAAAGGTTAATCTTTTGACTAAATCGTTTAAAGGACTCGAACTTAAGCGTCTTCAAGATTTACCACCTAATCCCGGTTATGCAAAACAAGCTCAGGAATATATTCCTTGTCTTCATGTTGTGACCCTCATTGGCAAATCGAAAGAAGCACCTTATGTTCGTAGTACTGAGGAGACACAATCACTTGCGGAAGAAACTCAATCTAAAATGCTTTCAAAATTCCATAAGCTTGATTATGATAAGCATAATAAAGATCAATTTTCTAAAAAGACCCGCATTGGTTTACAAAAGGAATTAGCTTAATTATCAGCTTTTGTGCCCCAAAGTTTGTCAACGGAAAACCTTCCTAGTACGTCTCCTACACTTGTCAAAAAGGATTTAACTAAGTTAATTCCACCGGTAAGTAAGGTGTCCGTTAGCTTAAATGCGGTGCACCATCACTTTGCCGATTTTGACAAGGTCATTGTGGAACGTACAACGGCTTCGGCCATAATGGAAGGTGAAGGGAATTTTGAGCACACAAGATCTGCATTTCGATACGAAATTGTTCCATTTGTAAATAATGTTAAAGCTTGTCTTAGTAATATTGATCAAGATTTGCTTTTGGAAATAGAAGAAGTTAGACGTATTTTCAATGAAATGGATGATGCTTATGAAAACAGTTTACTTGAAATAGAACGAGTTTCACGCCAAAATGATCAGCTTCTGAAGCAAGTGATGTCTCATGATATTGTTTCCGTCTGTGTGAATAAAAGTGTTGATAATGATTCTATTGTGCATAATGTTGAATCTGTGGATAATGTGGTAGATAGTACTTGTCACGAATCTGACGCTGAATTTTTAAAGCTTCAAGATTCATATTCTTCGCTTTCAAAATGTTTTGATGAGATTCAAACACATTGTATTTCGCTTGAATGTAAGCAACAATTTATTCAAGAAATTTTCGAGACGTCATTCGAAGGTGTTAATATCGATGATGCAAATTTTCAAAAGATTTTTCAATTGAATTTACAATCAAAACAGTGTCAGCCAAGTGACAAGGTTACTAAATCATTGCCAATAGACATAGAGAAATCTAAGGAGATTAACTATGTGAATGTAATTGAGGCCGCTGAGAATTTTAAACTTGATCTAGATAATCTAGTTTCCAAGATTTTGTCCAAAGTTGATAACATAAAACAGAAAAATACACGACTCTTCGATTCAGTAAAGCCCGCACGTGCTAATACCACTGCACAGAATCAATCATTGATTGAACAATTGAATCAAAAGTCGGTGGAAATATCTGATTTGAGGGAACAAATTTGTGATAAAAATCTGGCTTTGACTGAGTTAAAGGAAACACTTCGTACCCTAAAAGGTAAGAATGTTGTGGATAATGCAGCCACTGTCTCAGCACCGTCCTCTAGTGCCATCAAAACGAACCTCATCGCTGTCACACCATCTAACAAGAGCCATAGGACTAAACCATCTCAAACATTGGTCACTAAAGATAAGGCAAAATCCAAACCAGCTTCTAATATTCCCTTGTTGCCTTCTGCAGGAGTAAGCACCACTACTAAGGCTCAAAGATCTAAGCTTAAAAGAAACAAGAAGAATGATAGGATCTTGCCTCCATCTAGTAGTCCAGTGAAGAAGAAAGTAGAAGCCCACCATAGGAATGTTATTTCTGTTTTGAATAAAAATAATTATGTTGCTAAACCTAAAGGCTTTACGGTTGTGCAGCGTTCTAAGCCTACTGTGAATTCTAATTTGAAATGTTGGAATTGCAATGAATGTATGTTTTCTAGTCGTCATGATTCTTGCCTTATTGACCATGTGAATGAGATGAATGCCCAGAAAAATGGATTGGAATAGAAACCGACTGGGAAAGTGTTAACTCAAGTTGGTTGGATGCGGCGCCCCACTGGTAGAACTTTCACTATAGTAGGAAATGCGTGCCCTTTGACTAGGATCACTCCTACTACAGCGAAGAAAGTGTGCCCCTTAACTAGGAGTACCAAGGCTACCAAATCACAAGCGTGTCCTTTAACTAGGAACACCAACACTACAGTAGGAACCAAGTACCCTTTAAATAGGTCTACTCCCACTGTAGTGCCCGATAATATTCCAAAACCTCAGAAAGTTGGAACAATAAAACCTGTTAGTGGTAAAACTCACATTAGAAAACGCAGGAAATCTAAGGGCCACACAAATGTTAGCAATTATGATAATATTATATCTGTATCTGCTAACACTCCGGAACCAATAGTTTCCAATGCATTGTCTACTGTTGTTGTTGAAAACAGGTGGTCCAAATTGTTCTCTGGTATTTGGACTCTGGTTGCTCTAATCATATGACCGGAGATCGCTCTCAGCTCAGAAATTTTGTCAGCAAGTTTCTTGGTACGGTTCGATTTGGAAATGATCATATTGCAAAGATAATGGGTTACGGTGAATATCATATTGGGAATGTTATAATTTCAAGAGTGTATTATGTGGAAGGTCTCGGTCACAACTTATTTTCTGTAGGACAATTTTGTGATGCAAACCTAGAAGTTGCTTTTCGAGAGCATACCTGCTTCATTCGTAATTTGGAAGGGGTTGATTTATTGAAAGGTACTCGAGGGAATAATTTGTACACTTTGTCTCTACAAGCTATGATGGCTGCTTCTCCCGTATGTCTTCTCTCCAAAGCATCAAAGACTAAGTCATGGTTATGGCATCGACGGTTATCTCATCTTAACTTTGACGCTATTAATCATTTGGCGAAAAACGAAGTTGTTCGTGGTCTTCCTAA
Source organism: Glebionis coronaria (assembly GCA_025667525.1). Lineage (NCBI taxonomy): Eukaryota > Viridiplantae > Streptophyta > Magnoliopsida > Asterales > Asteraceae > Glebionis > Glebionis coronaria. The sequence continues at coordinate 165,063,543 of CM046882.1, read as the reverse complement.
ACTTACATTTCACAAGGATCACTTATGTTCCGCGTGTACAATGGGAAAAAGAACTAAGAAATCATACAAGCCCAAGACTGAAGACACCAACCAAGAGAAACTTTATTTGTTGCATATGGATCTTTGTGGGTCAATGCGTGTTGAAAGTCTTAGTGGTAAAAAGTACATCCTCGTCATTGTCGATGATTACTCTCGGTTTACATGGGTGAAATTTCTTACAACAAAAATGACGCACCTAAATTCATCATCGGATTTCTCAAGATGATTCAAGTGCGTCTCAACACTACTGTCCGACGCATTTGTACAGATAATGGAACCAAATTTGTGAATCAAATCTTGCATGATTATTATGAAGAAGTTGGCATATCTCATGAAACATCCGTTGCTCGCACTCCACAACAAAACGGTGTCGTTGAAAGGCGAAATCGCAAACTTATGGAAGCTGCTCGAATGATGTTAATTTACGCAAAGGCTCCATTGTTTCTATGGGCAGAAGCAGTATCTATAGCAGTTTTCACCCAAAATCGGTCACTAATTCGTAAACGCCATGGTAAAACACCTTATGAGCTTCTCCATGTAAAAGTACCAGATTTATCATATCTTCATGTATTTGGTTCTCTTTGTTATCCAAATAATGATGGTGACAATTTGGGAAGACTTCAACCAAAGGCTGATATTGGTATTTTCATTGGTTACGCACCCGCAAAGAAAGCATACCGAATCTACAACCGTAATTATCACAAGATCCTCGAAACTATGAATGTTGATTTTGATGAGCTGACAGCATTGGCTTCTGAACAAAGCAGCTCTGAACCCGTACTTCATGAAAAGGGACCCAGTAACATTAGCTATGGTCTTGTCCCAAACAACCCTACTTCATCATCATTTACACCACCTTCTAGGAATGAATGGGATACGTTATTTCAACCGTTCTTTGATGAATTCTTTACTCCTTCAAGTATTGTTGCTCAAGAACCTGAGGTAATAGCTCCGGTTACCGAAGTTGTAGCTCCAGCAACCGAAGCACAATCTGATACGTCTACACCTAAAATTGGTCTAGATATACCTTCAACAAGTAATTCTCAACCAACACATGTAACAACTACCCATGTCATGCCTATTGATGATGAAGAGGATGATGATGATCACGATTTGGAATTCGCTCAAATGCGTGAACTTCCATTCTTTGGTGTACCTATTCTCGACTCTAATCAAGCCGGGTCGTCCACCTCAGAGGAAGCTCCTAGTACGGTCTACTCCAATCCACGGATTCGTGAACATGACAGCAAGTGGACAAAGGATCATCCTATAGATTCTATTATTGGTGACCCTAATCGTTCGGTATCCACACGAAGTCAGTTACTAGAAAATGCAATGTTTTGTCATTTTGATGCTTTTCTCACTGAAGTTAAACCTAAGACATGGCAAGAAGCTTTTACCCAATCCTGTTGGATAGAAGCTATGTAAGAAGAACTTAATGAATTTATACGTCTTGATGTATGGGAACTTGTCCCATGCCCAGATAAAGTGCAGTTACTCACTTTGAAATGGGTTTACAAGGTGAAACTTGATGAGTTAGGCGGAATATTGAAAAACAAAGCCCGACTAGTAGCTCGTGGATACAAGCAATTATTAGGCATCGATTTAATGGAATCCTTTGCACCCGTTTCCCATTTGGAAGCTATTAGACTATTCCTTGCTTATGCAGCCCACATGAACATGATCGTCTATCAGATGGATGTGAAGACGGCATTTCTCAATGGTTAAATCAAGGAAGAGGTCTATGTTCAACAACCGGATGGTTTTGTGAATCCTAAATATCCTAATCATGTGTACAAGATTAAGAAGGCTCTCTATGGGTTGAAGCAAGCTCCACGCGCATGGTATGATCTACTATCATAATTCCTCATTACGTAAGGCTTCACTAAAGGCAAGGTGGATCCCACGCTGTTCATTCAGAAACGAGGTAAAGATATGATTATGGTAAAAATATATGTTGATGATATTATATTTGCTGCCTCGACCCAAACCTTATCCGATGAGTTTGGGACACTCATGTCTTCCAAGTTTAAGATGTCAATGATGGGCAAGGTATCATTCTTCTTAGGACTTCAAATATCTCAGAGTCCTAGAGGCATATTTATCAATCAATCCAAGTATGCCCTTGAATCGCTTAAGAAATATAAGATGGAATCTTGCGACCCCGTGGACACTCCAATGGTGGAATGTACTAAGCTAGATGCAGATCCACATGGGATTTCCGTGGATCCGACACTTTATGGTGGAATGACCGGTACCCTTCTGTAAATCATAGCCAGTCGACCTGATCTTCAGTTTGCTATATGTACGTGTGCTCGGTATCAAACTAGACCTACTGAGTTACACTTAGCTACTGTTAAACGATCTTTCGGTATCTTAAAGGAACCATTAATCGGGGACTTTGGTATTCGCTGTGGAAACCTTGGTTTCCGGATCTTTGAAGCTACTAGGAATGCATCATGTTCATATGATTAAATAATTAAAGCGGAATTAGAACATAACACATTAACAAGGTGTTTAGGCACAATAACATGAATTAAAACACAATTGGATTGCTAACTATATTAATAATTAACAATCACTAGACGTGTATACATTGAATCCCACGTCTAGTCGACACACGCTTTAGGTTTACATTGTGAATGAATTGATAATTAAAACCTAAGACCCTTGGTTCCTTTTATAGTGTAAGGATTAGGGTTTACAAGAGATAATAACAAATAAACAAGTAAATCTTCTATTTAAATAAACTTATGCAGAATATATCTTGCATGTTTATCTAAATAGAAGCTTCCATAAGCTTCTTGCCTACGTTTCTATCAACTCTTGAATTACATGTAACAATGCTTGGATTGCACACGACAACTCTTGAGCCAACAACGCTTAGTTTGTTCTTGTCAACGCCTAAATTGCTCTTGACAACGCTTAGACAATATCTTCATGTTTTCTTCGTTTTTGAGTTTCTGCCACATCAACTTTTTGACCCAACAATCTTCCCCTAGTTGATGTCGACAAAACTCTATGTGTATCTCTTGTAAGTTGTACATGATTTTCAAATTGCTTCCCCTCAAGTGTAGCATGTATTTCTTCCCCTTTTTGTCACATCAATAGGGAAGTAAACAATGTATGCAATCTTGAAGATTCTCCAAATGTAGCTCTAAGTAATGATCTTGAAGAACAATTAATATAATATTTTTGATGGAGAAGTAGAATAACCCAACCTTGTGTTCCATGTCTTGTACTATCCATGTGACTAAGAACTTATACTCATGGTACAAAGTATAAGTAGACCTCGATCCCTTGTCAATATTCTCATCCTTTTGAGACACTGAGCACGATAATGTAACTCCTTCAAGTGTTATGACAAGTCTTCGTCACCAACCATATAAAGCACGAACAAGTTACCTTAAAAGTCAATGACTGGGAGTTCACGAATTTAAGATATGATAGAACATAAACTCGCGAAAATCTTCTTCAATCATCAAACATACCATAAGAATTCTTCCCCTTAAGCTAACACTTCTTCATGACAGTTCTTAATCTTCATATCATATGTAAAAGCCATAAGATTGATAACTCTTTTACAAGGCTACCCCGATTACATAATCAAATCCAATAAATTACCTCAAGAATTGTTGCTAACTCGCATTAAAATCATTAATCCCTTTTAAAAGTATCCGAGCCATAAATATCACGATGATATTTTAAATAAAACGGAGATTCCATGTACCTTCGTGTGTAAATTCTACCTTTTTGTGTGCTCAAAACGTACCAATTTTCTCAAACAGCAGCCTTCCTTGTGTTGTCCAATATCCTCTTTATCCAAGATCCTCATCAAATGTATTGTCCAATATCGGACAATACATGTCAGCGTTTGAATGCATATATCGGACAACACTGTCAACCTGTCAGCGTTGACTTATTCTGTCAGAGTCAAATTCCAATATGTCAGCGTCTACGCCTATCTTGTCAGCGTCTCTTCTGCTGACGTCATTTAGGGCAACAATTCATATGGCAGAGAGAGCAGTTACGATAGATAAATAAATACAACAGGATAAAGATACTGTTACTCTTGTTTATCCATGTGATTTTCTTGTAATTCAACCTCACGTCCAAACTAGATCAGTTCCAATAATTTCGTGAGACATCACAACTGCTTCCATAAATATCATACTTTTCCCTTTAAACAAGTAGAAAGAATATGATTTAACTGTCATATATTGTTTCCAAATAAAACCATCTTCTTTTGTCACAGGTCCCTTTGTGAAGAGTCAGTCAACCAAAAGATATCTTATCCTTAAATCACGCATAAACCACGTCCAAAACAGAAGATATCATATGACCAGTAATCTCTCCTAAAAATTTTCATGCTAACCTGCGATCTCCATAATTCCCATCCTAAAAATCAGCAATCAAATCAGTATTCTTGGCTGCGTTATACAGAAACACATATGAAGATCATCAATTGTCTGTATAAATTCATGTGCATAAAATACTCATGTGGGAATCACGTTCTTTCTTGCAAACAAAGATAATGTGGATCAGCTGTCAGTGTTTAATCAAAGCTTTGTCAGTGTTAAGAGCACCCAAATCATAACAGCTAAATCACGTCACATCTCCTTTGTGCAGTCTTGCGGCTGCTATGTTGAACCTGAATCTAGGGTTTGATCAAACCCTTAAAAAAACAAGTCACCACAGCTGTACTTTTAATCTAGGGTTTTGGGCAAACCCTAACAATTTTATCACCTCCAATTCGCCGCAAAACATCAGATTTTCTGTTATATGCAACGATCTAGGGTTTTCAGAAACCCTAAATCATGATTTCATGTGAATATAAAAATCTGAAAATCACCTTTGCTCCTTGTTTCGACGCTTAATAACTTTTGATTGAGGGCTAATCTGGACAATCCCTTTGGTGGATGTTTAGATATATGTATGTAGAACACACATATAAAACTTCGTAACTATCCAACGGTTCAATCAAAAGTTATGACCTTCTGAATACTGCTGCGCACACAAACATGTCCAGAAAAACCCTAGACGGATTTTTCTTCTTTTCACCATACACGAACACCTTGTTGGTCCTAGCATCACGAGCCACGAGGATCTGATACCAATTGTGGATCCCAAACTTAGATCGATTTAGCTTTGTGTTAACGAGATTAAATCAAGTTTAACACGTAGAGAAACTTTGTTGTATTGAACAAACTAAGTGTTATGCGGAATTTAACACTTAGAACAAAGAACAAAACAATGTAAACAAAACTTTCACTTGATTGATGACAACGATGAATGATTACAATGAAAGTGTTATGAGATATGTGGAAGAGATGTATATGAGATGTGTCTTATGACTAACCCTAAGGCCTCCTTTTATAGGTTTAAGGAGCCTTGTACAAAAAGATAAGATCAACTATTTTAGGAAAAGACATAAGATAAACATAACTTATTAACTAAATCTTTTTAAACATTAAGAATATATTCTGAATTCTTATCTTTATATTTTGTCCACCAGCTTGAAGAATTCATGTAGAATATTGATAACCTATGAATCTATGAAGGGGTTTGTTGATTTCTAGAGAGAGAAAGTTAGAGAGAGAAAGTGAGAGAAACTATGTGTTATTTCAATAAATGAAACTAGAAAAGTGACAACAACCAACCCCTTTCCATGGTGGAAAGTGGTATTTATACTCCAAGCTTACAATGGGCTTGGGCCGGTCCATGACAAGCCCATGGACCGGTTCTTACTTAACTTAATAAGCAACTAATGACTATTTGTTAACTACGAGCTATTACAACATTAATAATATTGTGGAGTGACCGATACTTCTTATATACGTAAAAACGTATTTCTAACAATCTCCCCTAAGGGAGGTCACTCCACGTTTACAAAGTTCTAAACCTAGCATACTATACTAAGTCTTCATTCTTTAGCTCGTAGTCTTTTCTTCTTTTCTTTCTTTTGTTGTGAATATGTTGGTTTGATCTTTTTGGCTTTGGCTTGAGAGCATTGTTCTTTGGCCTTTCACGTGCGATCTTTGCCTCTCTTGTGAATTTGCCTCCTCGTGACTCCATGTTCCACACACTTATGTCTTTTTGTTGAATTCTCGAAAGTTTCAGAGTTTGGTACAGCGGAAGACTTTATCTTGTACTTTCTTGAATTTTTGCTAAACTTTGATGCAGAAAAAACATAAGCATGTGGGAACGACTTCTACAGGTACACCGCAACACCACCGTCTTCACTGGTACACAGCAACGCCACCGTCTTCAACAGGTACACAGCAACGCCACCGTCTTTAACAGGTACACAGCAACGACACGAATAAAATGGCTTTGAACATTTTATTCTAATTCGGTAGCATTTTACCTCCGGTCGGTGAAGACCGTTGGACGATATTAGATATCGTACCCGTGACGGATAGTTTCAATTAAGTAACTTCCTGACAGGATTTAGCGGGTAAACCCGTTCTCTTTATTCGACCGTCCAAAGCTGACTGCGAACATAAAGAGTGAATCACTTGGATAAATTATCCTTGTGATTTGAAGCCGTCAATTCATGAAACCTGGAACAAGTGAATTTCAATTAAGATTTTCACCATCGTTGCTTTCCAGTTGTCACGAGCTCAATTCATAAAGAATCTTGCACGTCACCTACCAAGTGCTGTTTGATGTTAACACTAGAAGGATTTCCACTCGTCACTGTGGTCAATAAAGAGTCACTCTGAGTGTTCTGGCAAGATCATATGATAATGCGAAGAGGCCTGGAACGAGTTTAAGTTCAATTAAGAATTAAACCACTGTTACCTTCCAGTTTTTCACAAGATTGGTTCTAAAAGAACCGCACGTGTAACCTACCATGAGCTTGTTTGATGTTGGCTCAAGCAGGATTTCCATCTTCATTGTAATACTTACGTATTACTCGGATGTTCTGGCAATATTACAGGAATATTGCGTAGGACTCATGAAAATCTCTTACTTTTCACAGTGTGTGAGAAAGCAAGGAATAAATGGAAAGTGTCCTAATGAGACTTTTGATGATCTCTTGGCTCTAGACTCGATTGTGCGTTTTGATTTAGTGAGCGATGGCTGGAGAGGAGTGCCACCTTTTCAATACCAGTCTATTCGGAGTCAATAAACCAATAGATAACGTGTTGATCTCCGTGTGATTAAAACAAATACCTTTTGAGAGATATTTGAGTTAGCTGGGAAGGGTTGTGCATTGCATCACTGGGTTTATGATGTCTTTCTTCAATACCGAGAATCATTAGCAAAAATGACCTCAATAGCATATGTATTGACCCGGTTTCTGCCTAAAGTTGTAAGGAGGGCTTCTTTCTTTACACCCTTTATCTTTACATTTCTTTTTCATTCTTCAACCCCTTCAATGCTTACCAATACGTCATCACTAGCACCTTGTTGTGATTGTTCCAGTGCTAGCTTAAGTACTTGGTCGGCATTCAGCTACGTTCACATTCTTTCTCCATCTTTCCTAGGACTTCTAATTCTATCTAGGGAATTGTCCTTGGGAAGATTCCATCGGCTCTGATGAATCATTGGACTAAACCTATTCCTACCACCCTTTTGTCACCACATTCGTCGTGAATTAAGCGTGTTTTGGGAAGGAATTGCCACCATGAAAAATCATTGAAAATCACCTAAAGTACTTGTGATATTGAAATCAAGAGTTTTGTACCTTAGGTGTTTTGTTCATCAAAAATGCTCCCCCTTAACACGTGCTTTACCCATATTAAGTAGGATAATCGTTAAGTCTTTTTCATCTTTTAGCCAAGTATCACTTACGTCTCCTTAATCCCATTTTCTCCCCTTATCCAAAATGTTAACCATTAATATTTGGGATATTGAATGGATTAACCGGTCTTTGGGTAAAAATGAAATTGATGTTTGGCCATAGAACAAGTTATTGCTCCCCCTTAATTGAATAAGGGATAGTTGTAGTGCTTTAGTATGATATATTTTGAAAGATTTAGAATCTCGTGAGAAATTCTTGAAAAATTATCATACCTTAAGACTACATCAAGCCATTAAAGCACATTATTCACAAATATACATATTCACAATTGAAAACCAATATAAAGTGGACCTGAAATATACGACCCATTAAAGCACATTACATTTGGTATCTGAGCTATGGGGTGATTTAAGGTAGTGATTTGTGTGGTTTTTTAGTTTTTGATTGTATTAGTGTTCTTTAAGAAAAACCATCTTGATTCTTGGTGTTTTTGGTGTTTTTGTGATTGGGATTAGTGGATAAGTATTAGTTTTTACTTATTATTGTAGAAATCACAAAACTTTTTGGGTTATTTGGTCAAAATCTGGGTTTAATCTTCATTTTTAGTGGTCGACTGTTCATCGAACAAGGTTTCTGATTAACCCAGCAAAAGTTCCGGATCAAGAAGTTCCGGATCAAGAAGTTCCGGATCAAGAAGTTCCGGATCAAGAAGTTCCGGATCAAGAAGTTCCGGATCAAGAAGTTCCGGATCAAGAAGTTCCGGATCAAGAAGTTCCGAACCAAGAACTTCCGAACCAAGAAGTTCCGGATCAAGCCAAAGTTCCGAACCAAGAACTTCCGAATCAAGAAGTTCCGGATCAAGCCAAAAGTTCCGAATCAAGGTAATTCCAAGCTAAATCTTCCGAATCAAACTTCCGAATCAACAAAAAGTTCCGAATCAAGGGTTATTTTGCTTGTTTTTTCGACGATTTTTTAGAGGATTTAATCTTGGTTTCTTACAACAAAAACACAACACAATTCACAAGCTTTACTTCACTGCTCGATCAACCGATAATCTTTGTCTCTTTGAAGTTTACAAAATGAATCCGAATTCAGTAATGCCTCAGATGACATCACTTACGGATATTTCAGTCATTACGGGAACGGATAATCGCCCGCCAATGCTCATCAAAGAAGTTTTTGAAGCATGGCAAGGTCGGATGATGTCTTATCTTAAGGGAAAACCGGTTTATGGGAGGCTTATGGTTAAGTCAATCTTAAATGGTCCACTTGACTATGGTACCATTGTGGCTAACAATGTGTCTCGACCAAGAGAATTTGAAGAACTTACACCAGCCCAACAACTTGTTGCCGATGCAGACGAGAAAGCTCTTCAAACAATTCTCCAAGCTCTTCCCCATGACATCTATAGGATGGTAAGTCAGTATACAGTGGCAAAGGATTTATGGGAACGTCTTAAGGTGTTGCTACAAGGCACGTCTCTCACCAAACAGGAAAGGGAATGTCAGTTGTATGACCTGTTTGACAGATTCACTTACAACCCAGGGGAAACGCTTCATGATTATTACTTCAGATTCACCACACTCATGAAGGATCTGAATGTATACAATCTGGTGATTGCTCCATTCCAGGTTAACACCAAATTCTTGAATACTTTACCTCAAGCTGAATGGGGTGAGTATATTACCGATGTTAAGTTAACCAGGGATCTGCATAAGTGCAATTTAGATCAACTATATGCTTTTCTTCAGCAACATGAGAAACATGTGATCATGCACCGTTCTCCACGAGGTATGTACCCTGATTCATTAGCTTTGATGGCGAATCAACCAAGCTTGTCTCACAACAACACTCCTTATATTTTGGGACATCAAGCCTATCATCCATCACCTTACATGACACCAGCCTTTCCCCAATACTCGATTTTACCACAACCACCCACCTCACATCAGCAACAATATCAGTTCAGTGCACCTTCATCACAATATGCTACACAACCTCACCCAGCTAGTATTGCACCTTATGCTCAATCTTCATATTCATCTTATCAAGAGAATGCAGCATATCCAACAAGCTACCCTGATCAAATGAGTATTCCTTCTAGTGATTATGCAGCTCAAGATCAAGCAATGTACTGTGATGATGAGGAAGTCCCCGTTCCTGTATTTAAACAAGGTGCTGATCCAGTTGAAGTGTTAACCACTATGTCTGCCTATCTCACAAGGACTTTAAGCAAACAAGGATTTAGGGGATCAGCTCCTACCAACAATCAGTTGAGGAATTCATCCAATTCTCGCCAACAAGCTACAATTGAGAATGGCAGGGTAATGGTTCAGCCTATTCAACCATATCAGGGGAGACCTACCACATCAACTACCAATGCTCGCACGGTCAATCAGGCACCAATGGTCAATCCTGCTCCACGGGCTAATTCCACGGGCAAGTTGCGAATGATTACATGCTACAACTGCAAGGAAGAGGGTCATATGTCCAGGGATTGTAAGAAACCCAAGAGGAGAAGGGATGGACAATGGTTTGCAGAAAAGATCTATCTGGTGAATGCTCAAGCACAAGGAAGGGAACTTGATGAAGAGGAGCTTTCATTTCTTGCTGATCCAGGGATTGCTGAACAAGACACGGTCACCACACAGAATGCAGCATACCAAGCAGATGATCTCGATGCGTATGACTCAGACTGTGATGACTTTCAATCTGCAAAGGCTGCTCTCATGGCAACTATCTCCAGCTTAGGGCCAGAAAAGAGATCTGAGGTACTTATTAATACCACCGATAATACCACTGATGCTAGTATTCAACCACATCAAGTTGTGCAAGAGAGTGCGGATTCGAATGAATCTTCGGTGGTGAGTCTTTCAAACGAGGAGACAAACAATGATAGCAATATCAATGTGAGTCCCCAGACTTTGAGTGAATCACAACCGGGACCCATTTCGCATACGCCTACTCCTGCTCAACAAGATTTGGTCATGGTTCCTGCTACATTACTTAGCCAAATGAATGCTGCACTCTTAGAAACCTTAGCTAAGAATAAGAATTTGTCTGATGAGCTTGCCTTAAGCAATGAGAAAGTTCAAACCTTGGAATTAGTGCCTTCGTCTAGTGTTCTAACTAATCCCGAATATGATCACTTTAGAAACAAACAAATGGATCACTTGCAAGAAATTGAAAACTTAAGAGCAAATCTGACTAATGAACTTAAAGAAAAGGAGTTAGTGGTCACTAATTTTCAAAAACTTCAAACGGATTTTGAATCACTAGAGTCTAAGAAGAATGAAATGGAGATTAATGCCACTAATAAGATTAGAAGTCTAGATTACTTGCTGTTAAGACAATACGCTGCTTCTCAACTAGTGCACTTATTTGATGCTTCGTTTAGAGAGTTTAACCTATCACGTCTAAAAGGCCTTCCCCCTAATCCACGGTATGCAAAACAAGCTTTAAGACATAGTCCTAGACTTTATAATGCAACCCAATTAGGATTGGCTTTAGACCCGATTGTTTTTCCCGATGATCGAACAAGTAAGGATCTAGTTGATGAGGATCGGTCATACAATTCTGCAAAATATCCCGAGTGTAATTATTTTAAATTGAATAAGGAGCTTGCAAAAACGGATTTTAGAATTCGCTTCCATATGGACAAAGATCTCATAACAGCACCGACCTACATATTAGATGAAGAAAACCCTAGTACATTTCCTACACTTGTCAATATGGAAGGTCCTAAGGAAATTCCAAAGGATCTTCCACCTGTTAGCACTGTATGGTTAAACTTGCAAGAGATTAATCAATACTTTACTAATTTTGATAAGGTCATTTTGGAATGTACGACTTCAAATGGCTTAAACGCCGGAGAATGGGCTTTCGAACATATGAACGAGGTGTTTAAAAATGAGATCAATCCGTTTGTCGAAAGTCTAAAAGGAATTTTTGCATCTCTTAAGGAAAATCTTGTTTTTGAAATTGGTGAAGTTCAAAAAGTGTTTTATGAAATGGACACCGCTTACGAACTACAACTAATTGAAAAAGAAAAGATTTTAACCGAATATGACCGATTCTTGTCTGCAGTAATCTCGTGTGATGTGCTTACTACTGTAAATGTTAATTATTCGAATGAGCTTACATCCGCTATGATTAATTGTGATGCTGTGCATAAATGTGATGATGTTTGTAATCTCTCTGTAAATGTTGCTGATACTGTAAATGAGGTAGATAATCATTCTTGTCACGAATCTAACGCTGAGTTTTTAAAGCTACAAGATTCTTACAATTTACTTTCAAAACGCTTTAATCAACTAGAACAACATTGTATATCTTTAGAATTAAAACAACAAACTCAAAATGAGGATCTTTTGATATCAAATGGTTGTGAAAACGGTGTTGAGACTAGTGAAAAGATGATTGCAATTGTTAAGACATTAGAGGAAGAAATCATGAGATTGAAGAGAGAGGTGTCATCAAAGGAAACATTAAAATTGGAACTAGAGGCTGCAGAGTCTAAAAACCAGGTCTTAGAAATTAGAGTTTCGTCTGTTCTAGGGGAGATGGATCGGACAAGACAGGGACTATCCGCTCTTTATGGTTCACTAGAAGAACGCTTCGCTTTTAATGCGGCACAGCAACAATCTTATGTTGAACAACTGAACCAAAAGTGCGAGGAAATCTCTGACTTGAACATCCTGCTCATTGACAAAAATATGGTTTTGGCTGAGTTAAAGGAGACACTTCTTCTCACCCGACAAGAAGTTGTTGATAACTTAGCTACCGACTCTGCACCGTCCACTAGTGCTCCAACAACCAAATCAGTAGTGCTTTATAAGAATCCGTTTCATAAGAGAAACCCGGTTACCTATGATGATTATATGAGGAATGCCATTAAGCATGTCGATCTTCTTAGGGATATTTTAGACGATCTTTATGCCTTAGATCCCTCAAGTAGCGACTATTATTCGGCTCATGAATATATTAAGCGAGTTCAATATTGCTTGGCATATTTGCAATACATAGGTACACCAGGTTCGACACTACTTAATAATAGGCCCATTGCTGTCACTCCATTTAATAAGACTCCAGGAGCGAAACCGTCATTGGCACAATCAAGTAAGACACCTTTAAAATCTGTTGCTAATGTTCCCACTTTGCCTTCTACAGGATTAAAAGAGACTACTAAGGCTAAAGGATCGCCACTCAAGAAAGATAAGATCAAGCCCTCCACTAGTAGTGCCACAAAGAAGAAAGTAGAAGTTCACAATAGGAATGCTAGTTCAGTTTTAAATAAAAAGAATCATGTTAAGACTAAAAGCTCTGCGCCTGTGCAGCAGCCTAAACCATTCGTGAATTCTGATTTAAATTGTTGGAATTGTAATGAATGTATGTTTTCCCAACGTCATGATTTGTGTCTGATTGATCACGTGAATGAAATGAATGCTATTAAGAATGGTCTTGAATGGAAGCCAACGGGTAGAACTCATGCCCAAGTTGGCTGGCAATGGCGTCCCACTGGTAGGACCTTTACATTAGATGGAAAAATGTGCCCTTTAACTAGGAATGCATCCACTGAGGTTAGGTCTGAGCGTCCTTTAGTTAGGAACACTCGCACTCAAGTATGGAAACATCGCCCTTTAATTAGGTCAGCCCCCACTATAGTGCCTATCAGTGAAGAAATACCTCAGGATTTAAGCCAACTAGAATCTACACCACCTATTAAGAAAAAGAAGGCTAGGAAATCTAAGAAACCTAGAGTTAGCAAATCTAAGATTATTAAATCTGTACCTGCTAATAACAAGGAACACTCAGATTCCGATACCTCTACATTGTCTTCGTGTGGTGATATTTTCAGGTGGTCCAAATCATCCTGTGGTATTTGGACTCCGGTTGTTCAAAACATATGACCGGAAATCGCTCGATGCTCCGAAATTTCGTCAGCAAGTTTCTTGGTACGGTTAAATTCGGGAATGATCATATAGCAAAGATAATGGGGTATGGTGAATATCAGATTGGAAACGTGACGATTTCAAGGGTATACTATGTAGAAGGTCTTGGTCATAATTTATTCTCAGTAGGACAGTTTTGTGATTCCAACCTTGAGGTTGCTTTTCGACAACACACTTGTTTCATCCGCAACTTGGAAGGAAAAGATTTGTTGAAGGGATCTCGTGGTGCAAATCTCTATACCTTGTCCTTACAAGACATGATGGCCGCCTCTCCAGTATGTCTTCTCTCTAAAGCATCTAAGACCAAGTCATGGTTATGGCATCGCAGATTATCTCATCTTAACTTTGATGCTATTAATAATCTGGCTAAAAACGATTTAGTTCGTGGTCTTCCAAAGCTTAAATTTCACAAGGACCATTTATGTTCCGCGTGTTCAAGGGGGAAAAGTACCAAGAAATCTTACAAGCCCAAAGCTGAAGACACCAATCAAGAAAAACTTCATCTTTTGCATATGGATCTTTGTGGGCCGATGAGAACTGAAAGTGTGAGCGGTAAGAAATTCATTCTGGTAATTGTGGATGATTTCTCTAGGTTTACATGGGTTAGATTTCTACGTACAAAGGATGAAGCACCGAAGGCTATTATCACCTTTCTGAAATTCATTCAGGTACGTTTGAATACTACTGTCCGCCGTATCCGTACAGACAATGGTACAGAGTTCGTCAACCAGACTCTCCGTGATTACTATGAGGGAGTTGGTATATCACATGAAACATCCGCTGCACGCACTCCACAACAAAACGGTGTCGTTGAAAGACGGAATCGTACACTTATGGAAGCTGCTAGGACCATGCTTATTTATGCGAACGCTCCATTGTTCTTGTGGGCAGAGGCTATATCTACTGCATGTTTCACCCAAAACCGTTCTATCATTCGGAAACGCCATGGAAAAACACCTTATGAGCTTCTACATGACCGTAAACCCGATGTTTCATTTTTTCATGTGTTTGGTGCTCTTTGTTATCCAAACATCAATAGTGAGAACTTGGGTAAGCTTCAACCGAAAGCCGATATAGGTATTTTCATTGGTTACTCACCGTCCAAGAGAGCATACCGAATCTATAACCGTCGTCTTGGCAAGATTGTAGAAACTATGGACGCAGATTTCGATGAGCTGACAGCGATGGCTTCTGAGCAACACAGCTCTGAACCCGCACTTCATGAGATGGGAACCGATGCTATTAGTTCCGGATTAGTTCCCAATAATCCTACTTCTACATCATTTTTACCACCAACAAGGCCCGAGTGGGATAAACTGTTTCAACCGTTGTTTGATGAATTCTTCGATCCCCCGACTGATGAAGTTCCAGCACCTGTAGTAATTGCTCCAATACCTGAAGTGGTTGCTCAAGCTAATGAACCTTTATCTAATGCATCTACAATTCACATTGAACCGGATGCACCTTCACCAAGTGATTCTCAAACTACACCTGAATCATCACCCCTACTTGTGCCTAATGATGTGGAAGAGAATTCTACTGATCACGACTTGGAATATGCTCACTTGCAAGAGCTTCCTTTCTTTGGTGTAGCGATACCTGAAAACCCTTCAGCCGCGTCTACCTCAGAAGAAGCTCCTTCTATTGTTCACTCCAGACCACCTAGGATTGAAAACCATAGCACTAAATGGACAAAAGATCACCCAATTAGGAATGTTATTGGAGATCTAGATCGACCAGTCTCTACACGCCATCAATTACAAGAGAGTGCACTTTATTGCTACTTTGATGCATTTCTCTCTGAAGTTGAACCTAAAAATTGGCAGCAGGCTATGACCCAATCATCTGGGATTGAAGCTATGCAGGAGGAACTAAATGAATTCCAACGACTTGAAGTATGGGAATTGGTTCCTCTCCCTGACAAGGTCAACATCCTTACTTTGTTATGGGTTTATAAGGTTAAACTTGATGAGATGGGTGCGGTATTGAAGAATAAGGCTAGATTGGTCGCTAGAGGATATAAACAAGCCTTGGGTATAGACTTTGAAGAATCTTTTGCTCCTGTGGCTAGATTGGAGGCTATTAGAATATTCCTTGCGTATGCTGCTCATATGAACATGATCGTCTATCAAATGGATGTGAAGACGGCATTTTTGAACGGTGAACTAAGGGAAGAAGTCTATGTTAGTCAGCCGGATGGGTTCGTCAGTACGGAGTTTCCTAATCATGTGTACAAGCTTAAGAAGGCTCTCTACGGGTTGAAACAAGCTCCACGCGCGTGGTATGATCTCCTGTCAACATATCTCATTTCGGAAGGCTTCTCTAAAGGCAAGGTGGACCCCACACTATTCACTCTCAAGGAAGGCAACGACATGATTCTGGTTCAAATTTATGTTGATGATATAATATTTGCTGCCACTAACATAGAATTGTCAAATCGATTTGAGAAGATAATGTCCACACGCTTTCAGATGTCGATGATGGGAAAAATTTCATTTTTCTTAGGATTACAGATTTCTCAGAATCCCAGAGGCATCTTTATTAATCAATCCAAATATGCTCTAGAATCTCTTAAGAAATATAACTTTGAAAATTGTGACCCCGTGGACACTCCAATGGTGGAGAAATCCAAGTTAGATGAAGATAGGAATGGGACTATTGTCGATCCAAAACTTTACCGTGGGATGATCGGCACCCTTCTATATCTGACTGCTAGTAGGCCTGATTTGCAATTTGCTGTATGCATGTGTGCCCGGTATCAGGCTCGGCCTACCGAAAAGCACCTACATGTTGTGAAAAGGATCTTTCGGTATCTAAAAGGAACACTTCATCGTGGTCTATGGTATCCGAAAGATTCCTCTATTGCTTTAATATCATACGCAGATGCCGATCATGCTGGATGTCAAGACACGAGGCGTAGCACTTCTGGATCTGTGCAACTCCTTGGAGATAGATTGATCAGTTGGTCTTCAAAAAGGCAGAAAAGCGCTGCAATATCAAGCACGGAGGCTGAATACATCGCCATGTCTGGTTGTTGTGCTCAAGTCCTTTGGATGAGATCATAATTAACTGACTACGGTTTGGGATTCAACAAAATCCCGATGTATTGTGACAACAAGAGCGCCATTGCCCTTTGCTGCAACTATGTTCAACACTCCCGGGCCAAGCACATAGACATTCGCTACCATTTTATTAAGGAGCAGGTGGAGAACGGAGTGATCGAGCTGTATTTTGTCACTACTGAGTACCAGCTGGCGGATATGTTCACCAAAGCACTAGATCGAGGACGAATTGAGTTTTTGATCGACAAGCTTGGCATGAAATCATTCACTCCAGCGACTCTCAAAGAGTTGGCAGAAGAATCAGCTGAATAGTCGTGGTAAACTATTCAGAGTATCCTTTGTTAGTGATCGTGTATATTATCGTAAATATATAAACCACAAAAGAAAAATACAAAAATATAAAACCAACAAAAATCATAAAAAATATAAAACCTAGAAAAACCATAAAAATTATAAAATCAAGAAAAACCAAAAATATTTTTCGTTTTAAATCGGGCATGTCTTTTAGTACGGTAATATTTACGGCCTTAGAAATGTCGATTAATATTGACACGGTGCCATAAATAGAGTCCGTATAAAAGTTGTACATTTTTAAAACATGCCCATTATGGCTTGTAGTTATTTCTGACTGCAACCCGGTTTTCATATTAAAGTCACGTATTTCCTTGGAAAACGTTGGCTCAGAACGGGAATTAATTTTCTCGGGCGTGATTTACAAGCCAAATCATGCAAAGGGATCAAGTTTACTTTACAACTTGGTCTAACACGAATTTGTGTACGTCTCAGTGCATTAATTTGTTAAAATAAGAGAAATCTTATTGACACCACGAATCAAACTTTTTCAAGACATAAATTGGAAATGCTTTCATCAATATTTAACTCTTTAAACAATGACTACAGCTCTTTAAATAGAAAACGGGTCATCGTTTAAGGGGGAGAAAATATTAAAATCATCTTCGTCATTAAAATTGATTTTCAAAAGTGATTGTGGAAAATTAAGGGCTAAATGGTAAAGTGGTTTTGCTTTAGACTACGACTTGTGTTCGTTCAATGTGATAGGAATGGCTTTAAGATCTTGGAGTTTTGCTTATAGATCGATACTTAAGTTGTGTGAGATCGTCGAGTTTAGTTTAACTAAGCAAAATTAAGTCGACTAAAATTATCAATGGAAAGGTAAAATGAATTTAAAAAGTTAGAAACAAAAAGGAAAAGGAGTAAAATTGGAGGGACTTAAGGTGACAATCTGATGAAACTTGTTAAAAAATTTGACCTAGTCAAATATAACCTCCCCCGCCCCCCTTTTTCCTTTTCACTGTTCTTGCACTATTACCTTACCGCCATTGTTAAACAAACACACAAGCTCACAATACTTGATTATTAATCATTCCATCCTGTTCATTCGCTTAATAAGGTATAAACATCAACATTTAAACTCATTATTCGTCTAATTCTTCACTATCTCCTGGTAAATGAATCGTTTAATTTAGATTAAGTCCTAATTAGGGTTTTGCGTCTAATTGAACAGTAATTGATTAAGATTTGTGGTGGGTTTTGTGCGGATGAGTATGATATGATGTTTAAATGCTTTAGATTGCCTTAGAAATTCACAAACGTGTTTAGGATTAATCCTCTTAGAATGTGTTTTGATGTTCCGGATGAACAAGGATAAGAACTTCCGAATGAAGGATTTTTTCTGAAAAACTTCCGAATGAGGAAGTTCCGAATGAAGGACTTCCGAATGAAGGAAGTTCCGAATGAAGAACTTCCGAATGAAGGAAGTTCCGAATGAAGAACTTCCGAATGAAGAAGTTCCGAATGAAGAACTTCCGAATGAAGGAAGTTCCGAATGAAGAACTTCCGAATGAAGGAAGTTCCGAATGAAGAATTTCCGGATGAAGGAAGTTCCGAATGAAGGAATGTTCCGGATGAAGGAAGTTCCGAATAAAGAACTTCCGATGAAGGAAGTTCCGAATGAAGAACTTCCGGATGAAGGAAGTTCCGAATGAAGGAACTTCCGGATGAAGGAAGTTTCGAATGAAGAACTTCCGGATGAAGGAAGTTCCGGATGAAGAACTTCCGGATGAAGGAAGTTCCGAATGAAGGAATGTTCCGAATGAAGAAGTTCCGAATGAGGAAAAGTTCCGGATGAAGAGTTGTTTGATTAGTATTGTTTGCATGTTATATGTACTTGTTGTATTATGTTATGAAATGTGTTATGCTTAGAAGTAAGAATGATATATATCTATATGTTTTTGTGCATCAACCTTTCATGTCTTATCTTAAGCAGATACAATGACTAATCCAACAGTACAAGCAATCCAAGACTCTAGAGAAGCCGATATTGCTAAAGCACGAACCCTTAAGTTTATACCCAACAACTACCGGCTGAAGCAAATCTCAAAATCCACTCACCATGGATTTAAAGTAGCCATTGCGATCCTTGATCAATACCATTTTAAGAATGCTTTGAGAAGTAGTGCCTCGGTGCCTTATGAGTATATGTATGAATTTTGGGCTACCAAGGAAATCACTTCAAACAAGATCACCTTCACCATCGACAACAAGCGGCAGACACTCACAGTTTCAGACTTCCGTAAGATTCTTGGTATACGGGATACACCCAAAGGCATGTCATTCTCGAGGGATCCTACTAAAGATGAACTCATGGAGTTATTTGACGCTCTTGGATGTCCGGAAATACGAGTTGCGTCTGAGTTTACGACTGCTAAAGTAGGACAACCTTGGAGAGCATTGATGGGTATTCTCAGTAGATGTCTTACACCAAAAACGAGTGGCCATGATGCTTTGCGCAGTCCTATAATAAACCTGTTCTATGGCATGTACAAAGCTGCAAATGCAGATTATGCATTGTTGATATGGGAAGAATTCACCTTTCAACTCTTCTATAACAAGAAGCTGAAGACAAATTTCTTTCCTTATCCAAGGTTTATCAAGCTTATCATTAATTATTTTATGAAACATGATGCTACTATTGATAGGCGTGCAGCAAGTCGTTATCACACTGAAGAAGCTGATGATACTGTGGATCTGAGGCATGAAGGACCTTCTATTGGTGTGATTCCGGGTCCTATTCCTGATTACCTTCTGACTGATAAAATTAAGGGTTCTGCTGATTACAAGCTACTGCAGCTAGAAATCAAGAAACTGAAAGTAAACCTTCAGACTGGAGAAGATTCGTCTACTACAGTGAAGAGTAAAGGTAAACGCAAGCAACCAGCTGCTTTACCTGAACCTGAAACTAAGAAGAAAAAGACGGAGGTTAAGAAGGGAAAGGGTAAGGCTGATGAGATGATTTTACGTGATGAAGAAGATGTTGTTGATCCTGCTCTTGACAAGACAGAGAGAAAAATGATGAAGATAGCAATTCAAAGGAGTAGGAAAGATACTGGCGGTAGTGGTTCAGGTGCAAGGGTAGATATTGAGGATGAGTACGTGGAACCAGATGATGTTGATGAGTTTGGGTCACCTGAACATTATTCCACTTCGAAGGAGCCATCAATCCCTATTTCAGCAAGTGTGGAAAAGGAGTCTGTTGCTCCTACGATCATGGTGTCAACTAAACCTTTAGCAACTCAACCTCCACCCATACAACCCTTACCAACCAGACCGGCTTCAACACCATTTCTTCCACCACCTATAATTCCCATCCTTAGTACCGCAGTAACAACCGAGCCTCTTCAATCAACCCAGAGCAGCTCTGCAACATCTACAATGGCTGCATTGGTGATGGCCGAACTGTTGGATAAACATGTGGATACTCACAAACGAGAAATGGATGAACTTCGCCAAGAGTTACAAAGACGAGCTCAAAGTGAAGAAGCATCTAGGAAAGCCCAAGAGGAGATGATTGCTAGGTTCGCTGCAGATATGGAGGTGACTCGAAAAGCACATGCAGAAGAACTAGCTCGGGTTAAGCAGGCTGAGGCTGATAAGCATGCTGAACGTATCACCAGACTTCAAGCGATGAGGGATAAATACAAAGAGCAAAAAGAAGCACTTGAAGCCTCTGTTGAAGAAAGAGTGCAAGAATCTGTTGAATCCATTATGCATAAACTGCGTGATGAGTTGAAGACGCTAGCAGCTGATAACTTGTTGATCAAGTCATCCAATCCTTCAGAATCCGCCTACAAGATTGCTTATGACTTGACGGATTTTGAATTGAAGAAGATCCTTAAGGCTCGTATGGTGGAACTTGGATCATTTGATAAGTCTAGGATTCAACGGGCTCTATAAAAATCCCTGAATGATGCTATCATGGAGGATGATAGGTTATTCAAAACGTTTGGAAGTGTGGTACCTTATCACATTCTACCTGAAGAAGAAAGGGAAGAAAGTGAGCAGGAAGAGGGTACTGGTGAAGAGGAAGAGGAAGAAGAAGGAGAAGAAGAGGAAAAGGATGACGATGATGGTGATGATGAGGATAAGGATGAGGATGATGATGACGAGGATGAGGATGATGATGATGGCGATGATGGTGGTGATGGGAGTGAGGAGAGTGCTAGGGGTAGTAACGGGGATGACAATCAGGATGATGATGGGGGTGAACAGCCTAAAGAGGGAGACAAGGTTACCAGCTCCAAGAAAACTGCTAAGACTGGAACCAAGTCCAAGAAAGATGCAGCACAGAAGGACAAATCAACATCATCGGAATCAAGACGAACTAAGTGGCGCCACGATGTGAATGCCACTACAGCGTCATCGGTTCCCGGTACCTCTATCGCTGTATCTTTACCTATTACCACTAACCCCATTAGTTCTGTTGTTGTTGCTCCTGTGATTGCAGAATCAGTAACAGAAACCGAAGCTACACAACACTCACCAGTTCACGACACTGCCGAAATGCCTGAAACTGAACCAACAGATGTTCGCACTTCTACTCCTCTACAACAAGCACAACAATCTACGGTTCCTGAACCAAGCACACGAGACTGGGCAGACACGTTGGAGATAGACGAGACTGCACCACCACAGGCTTGGATCACGGCAGCAGCACAATATGATCCGATCACAGACGCTGACAAAGATGTGTTGTATCTCCGTATCCGAAGTCCGATTGACTTATGTGCATTTTTTGCTCATGAGTATAAGACTTCGGTTACTCCATCCTTGGTGAAGAAAGCGCTGAAAGATAAGAGACTTCGTGCCAAAACCCGGTTAACCCAAATGGAGTTCGAGTATTATGCCGATGAGATCCTGAAGGCTCTAATACCAAATGTAGAATATTGATAACCTATGAATCTATAAAGGGGTTTGTTGATTTCTAGAGAGAGAAAGTTAGAGAGAGAAAGTGAGAGAAACTATGTGTTATTTCAATAAATGAAACTAGAAAAGTGACAACAACCAACCCCTTTCCATGGTGGAAAGGGGTATTTATACTCCAAGCTTACAATGGGCTTGGGCCGGTCCATGACAAGCCCATGGACCGGTTCTTACTTAACTTAATAAGCAACTAATGACTATTTGTTAACTACGAGCTATTACAACATTAATAATATTGTGGAGTGACCGATACTTCTTATATACGTAAAAACGTATTTCTAACAATTCATCATTGGCAGATTTAGTCCTTGTCGTTGTCTTAAAATTCTTCTTGTCAACGCCTTGATAATTCTTATCAGCGTCTCATCTGTCAGCGCCTCGTTTACTCTTGTCAGCGTCCAATTTCCTCTTGTCAGCGTTCCAGTGACTTTGTCATTGGCTGAATTTGTTCCTGTCAGCGCTGAATTTGTTCATGTCAACGCTGAATTTGTTCTTGTCAGCGCCTAAATTAGGGTTTGCTACAGGAACATACTGTCTGTTTGACCAAGTGTTGGTCTTTTGAAAGGGACTTTGTCCATGGGTATTAGCTGCCTTAGAGAAGAAAGGAGCTGGTCTAGTAGCCTGTGGTCTAGTGTGGACAAAAGGTCTATGGTTGACATTGGATGACCTATTGTCAGCGAATGAATTGTATTCACTCACACAATTATAGGCCAAATGTGAGAAGCTCCCACATGAGTAACAAGCCTTTTTGGACACAAACTTAGGCTTAGACTGATAAAACCCTGTCCCATTAACACTTTCTTGGCTTTTGAATGACCTAGGTTTCCTATACATTTCAGCGTATTTAACACTAGGTTGTTTCTTAATTGGGGAGCCAAGATTAACAACTTTTCCAGTGATGGGATTGGTCATAGTGATAGGTGTAGATACTATTGGACTCTCAATGGGTGTAGGCACAAATGGACTCTCACTAAGTATCCCACCTTTAACAAATAAAGTGGGGTTGGCCTTTTTCCACTCTTCTAGGTCAATAAGCTTTTGTTGATATTCCTCAACTGGGGAAAGAACTCTAGATGGAGGAATAAATTCCTCTTGTTGGAGTTCTAGAATACCAGTCCAAGAGAGATCCTTTCTATGGACACCATAGAAGTCCCCAGCAGGTGGTGGAACAGCCACATATTCTTTCAACCCAATCCCAGACAAATCCCTAGAATCCCTTTGTTCACGAACACATTTTTCTAGGGTTTGTGAGGCCTTATCAAATCTTTGAATTTTAAGGTCTACATTATCCTTATTCTTGATAGCCTCATCTAATTTGACCTGTAATTCAACATTGACCCTATTCATGATGTTTCTAATATCATTACTAGCATTTAAATCATGTTTTAAGATATTAATTTTATCTTTTAGGTCAAACTCCATTTTCTTATACTCAGATACAGTCTTTTCAGTTTGAGTAAGAGCAAGTTGATAGTTAGACAACTTGCATCTCTCGGTACTCACATCTCCTAACAATCGTAAAACCTTTTTATTAAGTCTTTCAGTATTTAACCTACAAGAAGAGTCATTACATACCTCATTATCAGAACATGAAGAAGAATTGGAACTTGTGGAACTTGAAGTAGACGTGGCCTTAACTGAAAACATCATCAGATTCTTCTTCACCTTCTTCCTTAGCTTGGTTCACCTCACGGTATTGGATCTCGTTCTTCAAATCAAAGTTTCTCAACAAGCTCTGATACCACTTGTTGATCCCAAACTTAGATCGATTTAACTTTGTGTTAACGAGATTAAATCAAGTTTAACACGTAGAGAAACTTTGTTGTATTGAACAAACTAAGTGTTATGCGGAATTTAACACTTAGAACAAAGAACAAAACAAAGTAAACAAAACTTTCACTTGATT
The DNA here is from genome assembly GCA_025667525.1 of Glebionis coronaria. Lineage (NCBI taxonomy): Eukaryota > Viridiplantae > Streptophyta > Magnoliopsida > Asterales > Asteraceae > Glebionis > Glebionis coronaria. The sequence goes on along the minus strand of CM046882.1, from coordinate 165,039,555 downwards.
GATGACAATGATGAATGATTACAATGAAAGTGTTATGAGATATGTGGAAGAGATGTATATGAGATGTGTCTTGTGACTAACCCTAAGGCCTCCTTTTATAGGTTTAAGGAGCCTTGTACAAAAAGATAAGATCAACTATTTTAGGAAAAGACATAAGATAAACATAACTTATTAACTAAATCTTTTTAAACATTAAGAATATATTCTGAATTCTTATCTTCATATTTTTTCCACCAGCTTGAAGAATTCATCATTGGCAGATTTAGTCCTTGTCGTTGTCTTAAATTTCTTCTTGTCAACGCCTTGATAATTCTTATCAGCGTCTCATCTGTCAGCGCCTCGTTTACTCTTGTCAGCGTCCAATTTCCTCTTGTCAGCGTTCCAGTGACTTTGCTAATTTTATTCCCAACAATCCTCCCCTAAACTTGATATCTACTCTAGTAATCAAGTTTCTGAATAAAATAAAACATTCAGAGAGGATTCTTACAAACATGCTTATCCCTGAATTTGGGAAATAATAAATCTCGAAAAGTCAATCACTCAAATCACTTATATAGTCAGCCTTCACTTGGTCTTAATCATCTTCAGCACCTGTAGAGTCTTTGGAGCTTTCTTTATTACTTTTGTCACTCAAATTCGATTTCTCCTCACCTTTTTAAGACTCCTCTCCAAGATTAATATCAAAGGACGGTACCATGAATATCCTTCATAGCTTAATATCAGCTTCCAAGTCTATCAGTTCAAAACAGTGATCCTTGACAATTTGTACCAGTTCTATATTTTGCTTTTGCAAGCTAATACAGATTTTCGTCAATTTCATTAATGTCAAAGGTTTCATACTGTCCTCATCTATATTCGGGAAATAAATCCTCAATATTAATTCATAGGACATGGGGATGGACTTACTGATGATAAGACTGACTTGACCTGCATTAATGCTAGTGCCAATAGTCTCAGCCATCTCCATAACACTATACACCCTTGTGAAAGTGATCTTTGCTGCTACTAGATGTCAATCACTAGGAAAAACATCTCAATGATCATTAGGCTTCCAGATATCCAAAAATTTGAAAAAAAATAAGGTTGATGAAACGTTTTGGGTCTATAAAGAAGTTTAAAAATGACATCAGCTAACATGGCATAGCATAAAATGTACTTGAGAATGTAGAAAACTTTAGTTGAAACACAAACAAAGGTAGTAATCCTAAGGAAATTAACCAGTCTCTAATAAGCAAGAGTGACAAACATTGTTCATGCATACACTCATGCACAAGCATGATAGATACACATGAACTCTAGAGTCCTTTGTTCACAAATGCCCCAAAGAGAAAGTTAACTCATATAAAACCTTTGCAACTCCCCAAGTAAGCCCAAAAATATATCTACCCCAAGTCACCCATACGACCACAACCAATTCTAGGTCAAAAGTCTTGGCAACATGCATGTAAAATAAACTACGTGCATGCTACAGTGCCTCGAGGTTTAGAAATTCCAACAATTTCATAAGGAAAGAGCCTTCATTATTTCTAACCCCCACTCACCAGTGGACACAATCTAGAATTGTGCAAGAGTGCTCTAAGAGTACCCAAAAACCTAGAGGTTTACCTCCCCTTAACAGAAGCATACAAATCATTATATTTGAAGAACCAAAGTTTTATCTCAAGATAGGAATGTAAACACTCCAACCATCATAAATAGAAGTTTGCAATTCTGTATCCATCCAAATGTAGCTCCACTTTCCTGCATAGTTAGACAAAAACCACAAAAACACACACCAACAGAGGCTACCCTATCCCATGAAAATGGGTAGAGATAACATGTCAGTGGATAAAAATAATATCAGTGGAAAGACCAACAATGCGTGTTCCTTGAGCATCCACTATCCCAATATCCTTGATCATTAACCTGCTTTTGGATAGGCTGCTCAAAAAGAAAAGAAATTAGTTTTCTTTGGAGATCCAAGCCTTATCAGACTTGGATCTGTCTAGTTGTTCAACTAGAGTGGTCTTATTCTTTACCACAAATCCCTGTTCATCCCTTTGGGACCTAATCACCCAATTTGTTCCAATGAGTCTAGTAATGACCTTCTCAAGATATTTAAGTCTATTGCAACTCATTGAAATACCATTAAAATTGGAGTTTTGTTCTTGTTTAGGTTTCCATGTTAAGTGGGATGATGCTTTAGACCCTTGACCCTTATTAACCAAGTATCTTTGTTTATATGGTCTAAAATAAGGTCTCATACAACACTTGGAGCTGTCAGCGCTGCATTTGTGCCTGTCAGCGTTGAATTTGTTCCTGTCAGCGCTGAATTTGTTCCTGTCAGCGCTGAATTTGTTCCTGTCAGCGCTGAATTTGTTCCTGTCAGCGCTGAATTTGTTCTTGTCAGCGCCCAAATTAGGGTTTGCTACAGGAACATACTGTCTGTTTGACCAAGTGTTGGTCTTTTGAAAGGGCCTTTGTCCATGGGTATTAGCTGCCTTAGAGAAGAAAGGAGCTGGTCTAGTAGCCTGTGGTCCAGTGTGGACAAAAGGTCTATGGTTGACATTGGATGACCTATTGTCAGCGAATGAATTGTATTCACTCACACAATTATAGGCCAAATGTGAGAAGCTCCCACATGAGTAACAAGCCTTTTTGGACACAAACTTAGGCTTAGACTGATAAAACCCTGTCCCATTAACACTTTCTTGGCTTTTGAATGACCTAGGTTTCCTATACATTTCAGCATATTTAACACTAGGTTGTTTCTTAATTGGGGAGCCAAGATTAACAACTTTTCCAGTGATGGGATTGGTCACAGTGATAGGTGTAGATACTATTGGACTCTCAATGGGTGTAGGCACAAATGGACTCTCACTAAGTATCCCACCTTTAACAAATAAAGTGGGGTTGGCCTTTTTCCACTCTTCTAGGTCAATAACCTTTTGTTGATATTCCTCAACTGGGGAAAGAACTCTAGATGGAGGAATAAATTCCTCTTCTTGGAGTTCTGGAATACCAGTCCAAGAGAGATCCTTTCTATGGACACCATAGAAGTCCCCAGCAGGTGGTGGAACAGCCACATATTCTTTCAACCCAATCCCAGACATTCCCTAGAATCCATTTGTTCACGAACACATTTTTCTAGGGTTTGTGAGGCCTTATCAAATCTTTGAATTTTAGGGTCTACATTATCCTTATTCTTGATAGCCTCATCTAATTTGGCCTGTAATTCAACATTGACCCTATTCATGATGTTTCTAATATCATTACTAGCATTTAAATCATGTTTTAAGATATTAATTTTATCTTTTAGGTCAAACTCCATTTTCTTATACTCAGCTACAGTCTTTTCAGTTTGAGTAAGAGCAAGTTGATAGTTAGACAACTTGCATCTCTCGGTACTCACATCTCCTAACAATCGTAAAACCTCTTTATTAAGTCTTTCAGTATTTAACCTACAAGAAGAGTCATTACATACCTCATTATCAGAACATGAAGAAGAATTGGAACTTGTGGAACTTGAAGTTGACGTGGCCTTAACTGAAAACATCATCAGATTCTTCTTCACCTTCTTCCTTAGCTTGGTTCACCTCACGGTATTGGATCTCGTTCTTCAAATCAAAGTTTCTCAACAAGCTCTGATACCAATTGTGGAAACCTTGGTTTCCGGATCTTTGAAGCTACTAGGAATGCATCATGTTCATATGATTAAATAATCAAAGCAGAATTAGAACATAACACATTAACAAGATGTTTAGGCACAATAACATGAATTAAAACACAATTGGATTGCTAACTATATTAATAATTAACAATCACTAGACGTGTATACATTGAATCCCACGTCTAGTCGACACACGCTTTAGGTTTACATTGTGAATGAATTGATAATTAAAACCTAAGACCCTTGGTTCCTTTTATAGTGTAAGGATTAGGGTTTACAAGAGATAATAACAAATAAACAAGTAAATCTTATATTTAAATAAACTTATGCAGAATATATCTTGCATGTTTATCTAAATAGAAGCTTCCATAAGCTTCTTGCCTACGTTTCTATCAACTCTTGAATTACATGTAAGAATGCTTGGATTGCACACGACAACTCTTGAGCCAACAACGCTTAGTTTGTTCTTGTCAACGCCTAAATTGCTCTTGACAACGCTTAGACAATATCTTCATGTTTTCTTCGTTTTTGAGTTTCTGCCACATCAACTTTTTGACCCAACATTCGAAGGAATCTTCAATTGCACTAATGGCATATGCATATGCGGATCACGCGGGTTGTCAAGATACAAGTCGTAGCACAAGTGGAACTTTGCAACTACTAGGAGATCGACTAAATAGTTGGGCATCAAAAAGGAAAAAAAGAGCTGCAATTTCAAGTACGGAAGCAGAATACATAGCTATGTCCGGTTGTTGTGCTCAAATTCTTTGGATGAGATCGCAATTAACCGACTATGGTCTAGGTTTCAACAAAATTCCGATGTATTGCGACAACAAGAGTGCAATTGCCTTATGCTGTAACAAAGTTCAATTCTCCCGGTCGAAGCATATTCACATTTGCTACCACTTCATCAAGGAGCAAGTGGAAAATGGAGTGATCGAGCTTTACTTTGTCCGATCTGAGTATCAATTGGCAGATATTTTCACGAAGGCTTTAGATCACACTCGAATTGAATTTTTGGCCGACAAGCCAGGATTGAGAACTTTCTCGCCAGAGACTCTCAAGGAACTGGCAGATGAAGCGAAAGAATAGTGGTGGTAAACTATTCTCCGTATCCTTGGTGATCATTTGTATATATTGTTTATATTTTTATCCACAAAACCAAAATACAAAAATATAAAACGATATAAAAACCATAAAAATTGAAAAATTCAGAAAAATCCAAAAATATTTTTACTTTATTTTTCAAAGGCATGTATTTTGGTACGATAATATTTACGGCCTTAGAAATGTCGATTAATATTGACACGGCGCCATAAATAGAGTTCGTACAAAAGTTGTAAGTATTTCATAAAACATGCCCTTATGGCTTGTAGTTATTTCTGACTGCAACCCGTTTTTCATATTAAAGTCAAGTATTTCTTATGAAAGCTTTGGCTCTCAAAGGGAATTAATTTTCTCGGACATGGTTTACTTTATAACCATGTAATGGATTGTGTTTACGTTATAACACAATCTAACATGGATATATGTACGCATCAGTGCATTTATTTGTTAAAACAAGAGAAATCTTGTTGTTATGAAGTTATCATCTCTACAACCATAGCACTCTACAATTGGTATCTACATACTCGACGATGCAACTACTCAAACGACGACTACAACTCTTTCAATAGAACACGGGTCAACAATTGAGGGGGAGCAATAGTCAAGCATTCAGAATCTTCGATGTCGAAAGTGCCAAGTTCACTAATTGGTGTCAACACAAAAATACCAATCGTACATGTGGTGTCAAGAGTTGACTTCAGACATGACGAGGCGACCAACATTTGCCGACAAGAACCATTTGATCTTATCATATGATGTTCTCATCAATCAGGTCCAACCTTGTCAATTTCATTCTTATATGGTGAATATGTGATCATGTTATAAATCGGTATCATATCTCACAAATTGGTCTCATGAAGATTAAACGGATTTGCATGTTTCTTCCCAAAACCTTTGTTAAAACTTCACTAAATCAATTGATATTAAAAACGTCGATTGGGTTAATATTTTTAATATGGGATAGAAAATGTGATTTAATATGGGAAATTATTACAAATGGTTTGACTTAACGTGATGGCTCATCCCGACATATGCGAAATGTTTTCGAATATCATGGCATATGTTAAGGGGGAGCAAAATGGATTTTCTATATCAAAATAGATTTCATGGTGACATATACTTACCCTAAACCCATTTATTTTACGACGATGAAGATTGTGGCGACATAAGGATGGTAGGATAGGTTAAGTCCAATGATTCTTCCCAAACCAGAGGAATCTTCCCATGGACATTCCATAGCTAGAAATAGTAGACCTTAGGAAAGATGGAGAAAGATTGTGAATGTAGCTGAATGCCGGCCAAGTACTTAAGTTCGCACTGGAACAATCACAACAAGGTGCTAGTTATGACGTATTGGTAAGCATTGAAGGGGTTGAAGGATGAAAAAGAATTGTAAAGATAAAGGGTCTAAAGAAAGAAGCCCTCCTTACAACTTAGGCAGAAACTGGGTCAATACATATGCTATTGAGATCATTTTTAATGATTCTTGATATTGAAGATAGACATCATGGAACCAGTGATGCAATGCACAACCCATCCCAGCTAACTCAGATATCTCTTAAAAGATATTTGTTTTAATCACACGAAGACAACGCATTATCTATTGATTTATTCACTCCGAATAACTTGGTATTGAAATGGTGGCACTCCTTTCCAGCCTTCGATCACTAAAATCCAAAATACACGATCGAGTCTAGAGCCATTTGAGATCACCAAATATCTCATTAGGACACACTTTCATAATTCCTTGCTTCTTCACACATTGTGAAAAGTAAGAAAGATCTTAAGAGTCCTACGCAAAATCTTCATGATCTTGCCTAAACATCCAAGTACTACGAAAGTATTTACAATGAAGATGGAAATCCCTCTTGAGCGAATATCAAAAAGCTCATGGTAGGTGACTTGTGCGATTCTTTATAAATCAAAATTGTGATAACTGGAAAGCAATAGTTGTTTAATTCTTAATTGAATTTAAACACGTTCCAGGCCTCTACCCAATGTCTAAATGATCTTGCCAGAACACTAAGAGTGACACTCTATAGTGTTCACAGTGATGAGTGGAAATCCTTCTAGTGCTAACTTCAAACAGCACTTGGTAGGTAACTTGCAAGATTCAATATGAATCGAGTTCGTGACAACTGGAAAGCAATGATGGTGCGATTCTTTAATGAATCAAACTTGTTCCAGGAATCGGAATTGACGGCCTCAATCATGCGGATAATTTTATCAAAATGATTTACTCTTTACGTTCGCAGTCAGCTTTGGACGGTCGAGTAAAGAGAACGGGTTTATCCGCTAAATCTTGTCAAGGAGATTTTTAATTAAATCTACATGCCACAAGTACGATATTTAATATCGTCCAACGGTCTTAACCGACCGGAGGTAAAATGCTACCGAAGACGGTGGTGTTGCGGAATCCGAGAAGAAGTCGTCCCCGCATGCTTATACTTTATGCACTCAATACTTCATCTAATTCAAGAAAACCTAAAAGTAAAGCCTTCCGCTGTATCGAACTCTGAAGCTTTCAAGAATTAGAAGGTATAAGTATGTGGGACATGAAGTCACGAAGAGGCGAATATCACAAGTGATGGATGCACAAGATCAAGGTAAGAGATTAATGCTCAAGATTGATATCAAAGATCACATCAGCATGTTCACCTGAAAAGAAAAAGTAAAGAAAGACGAAGACTACGAGCTCAAGACAAGCATAGTATGCTAGGTTTATTTTATTATTGTAACTTGGGAAACGCCCTTGTTTGGAGTGACCTCCCTTAGGGGGAGATTGTTAGAAATACGTTTTTACGTATTTAGGAAGATTCGGTCACTCTGACAATATATTAAGTAGTAGTTCGTAGTCTAGATATCTTTATATTAATTAACAAGGAAAGGCCTAGTCCATGTTATGTATGGACGACCCAATATGTAAGCCCAAGCCCATCATAAGGCTTGGGTATATAAACCCTCTCCTTAGTTGGAGAGGGTGGGTGGTTTTCTCATTTTTTACACATAGTTAAGTGTGTATTTCTACACTTTCTCTCTCTAAAGTGTGTGTGAAATCTACCATCTTTATATCTCTTTCTATCTCTAAACATAAGCAAGATTTGAAATATCTTACAAAGATCACCTCAAATCAACAAGTCTTCTATAAGTTTTCATCTTGTGCAAGTTTAACACAAGATTCATGGTAGAATTTTTGATCAAATGGGGTGTGTAGTAGTGGTGCTGGACGGCACAAAGAAGGGAGGAAGAGAGAAAATGGAGTGGTTTGCATGTTGACTTATGAGAGAAATGGTTTTGTGTAGATAGTTTTAAGCCTTAGGTGGTTTTGGTAAGCTTGGAGGACAAGTGTCCTTTAGGCTAGTTTAATCTTGACACATAAGCTGTTGGTGGCTTATACTTGGCCGCCCATAGTGGGGGATGGGACAAGTATAACTTGTTTCATCCCCTTATTAATTTACGGATACTCCTTGATTCTAGTTTCCTTGATTTGTGTGCCCTCGGGTCGTTTTACGAAATTTTTTTTTATAAATTATGAATCAACGACACAAAACAAATCTAATAAAAATTGTCTCATCAAAAACGGAGTTCAAAAACGTAAATACGTAAACCTAGGGTTTCTGGTTTAATCGTAAAATACGCTAAATTATGCACGTAAGTCCTAATCTCTTCTCGTAAATTTGTGAGTTTATGAACCAACACAAATTAAAATTCCAAAATAGTATTCGAGAATAAATTTATTTCCTGAAATGTCGGACTGTCACAAAAAACGGTGTATGTAAACGTAAGCACCTAAGCGCGTTTTTAGTAAAAAACTTGGAATTTTTTATTAAACCCGGGTTAGTAGAAGGTTGACATGGCAAGGGTCGGGTTATGGTTGTGGGATAGTTTGGCATTGGATTTGTTGGGCTTGGGTGAAGGCTGGTCGGGTTATTGGGTTAAATGGGTAATGAAGTTTGGTAGTTTTAATCCCCCATGTTTCAACAACTTGGCAAATAACTTTTCAACAACTTTTTGGCTCTTTCTCTTTGTAATATACTTTGGCCTAATTCCAAAATGATCCTTCAAACTTTATGAACTTGATTCAAGGACTATTTTTGCAATTTGGAGATCTTCAAGGGCTGGTTATGACAAATATTGAAACTTAAAGGACCAAACTTGTATTTTTGAGTTTTACAAAGGCCTAAAGTGACAAGACTTCAATTCTTGAGGGACCAATCTTGTCAATCTTTCAAACTTCAAGGACTTCTTTGGAAAGTCAATGCTCGGGTCTGGTTCTTTGTGTGACTTCGTTTCTCGTGTTTGTTTTTGCTTTGATTCTTTTGATCTTTTATTGAATTCACTATATTCGAACCTAAAATCACACATTGAACAAATACAAGGGTTTTTGTACTGTTTTTATGATATTTATGCATATTTTAAGTCCGATTTGGATGACAAGACCATGTTGAATTGCGGTCTCATCAGAGCTTTATATGTTTGGCAAACTTGAGACACGTTGGACAGGTCCATTTATCGAGGCGGATATTGTAAATCTCATTGTAAATGGCAACGTGCTAAGTGTTATTTGTATCATGTGAGATGTTCTTCAAAAGGAAATCCTATTTTCTCCATGATGTTTCCCCAAGTATATATTATTTCGGCGCCGAGTCGAGCTAGAGACTTAGGGCATAAAATCAAGAATCGAATAACTAGGTTAGAAAATGTAGTGTAGACCTAAATAGGTTAGGAACTATAGGAGGGTATTATAGTAGAGTTGAAGTGTAGGGGGGTCCCTTCTTATTCTTGTCTTTGTGTGTTTGTTTTAGGATTGCTCTCTCTCATTCCTTTCATGATGCTTATGGAGGAGGCCCTCGTATCCGGTTCATTTTGATTTTTTGCTATTGTGATTCAAACTTGTCCCTTAATAATGACTTAAAAGAATTTCCTTTAGTTGTCTCTCCTTAGCTTGCATTAAGCAAAGTAATCAATGTCATAAGTGTAGGGGAGTTTATACTCCCACATTCTTAAACACTGAGGAAAATATTTACCTTAAGTGTCGGGGAGACTTCTATCGAAGTAACTTTGCTTAGACCATTACTTTTGTCTTCATTTAAAACAAAAAATTAAAAATTTTAACAATTTCAAATTTTTGATCTATTTTGGTCCCAAAAATAATTTTTGCTTTTGTATATATTTTCAATTCGTTCAAGTTCTTAAAAAGTAAATAAAAATATAAAAATATAATAAATGATATGGTTTTAATTTGTTAAGAAGTCTTTGACATATTAGGCCCATCATAAATATTTTGATTCAACTCGAGTTTGCTTATTCAAGCTTACTCTAGCTAGTATCCTTAACCATGTAAATCGTTAACTCGATTTATTAGGCTAAGCATACACGAGTCTCTTTATTTGAGAATTTAAATTGTGAAGAATGAGAGACGATAGAGTTATGAGTAAGTGGAAAGGGCTTTGATATAGTTCATATGAAATATTTATGGCTATTTTACTCCAATCAGAAACCTTTTAATTTCTTGTAATCGCCCATAAATGTTAATTGTAAATGCAAATATCGCACTAAAATGAAATTTACGTTTTAATCATACTTAACGTTTTGTTAATGACAAAACATCAAACATATTTTTATGTTTGAATTACAAGTAACATATAATCCTTTTTAAACCATGAACTTATATTCTAACTTTTGTAAGAAGTTTATAACTTAAAATGGAAAAATAAAAATTGACAAAATGTTGACTTCATTCTTTCCATCAGATATATAAAAGTCAAACAAAGGCTACATACATTGTTTGCTTGTGATCTTGTACAGACATTTATGAGACAACAAAAGTCAGACATGGCGAAATTGGGTAGACCCCTGGGTAAGGGGGCAGACGGGTTCCGTGTCTGACTGATGTTGTGCCTATAAATACCAAGCTTTGTCCAAGCTTAAAACTCACTCCTCTTTTATCTCTTCTTTCTAATCTCTTTGCATATATCTAACTCTCTAATCTCACTCTTGTCTATTCTATTGTCTCTTGTGATTTAGATATTAGTACATTTCAAGATCTATTACGAGAAATCTCTATTCTAAGTTTTGATCCTTCAAGGCTTCACTTTGTGTGAATGTTTTAAGTGTTACCTACACAATCACCATTGTTGTACCCATTCTCCTACCTACTTGTGTAATATTGTGGTTGGTGTTGTTAACGACAAGTATATAGTGTATAAGGCATTGTTGTGCCTTTGTAAAGAACAAGACATCTTAGCTTAGGTGTCTTTAAAGATTGTAAGCGTAAGTGTGAAGGTTTCTCCATAGGTGTAAAGTAGATTTGTTTACTAGTGAGGTACTCGAGTGGATACTCGAGGTGTGGAAGTAGGGCAAGATAAGTGAGATCTTGCTAGGCCGAACCACTATGGTTTGTTTCTTTCTTACTTCACGTCCATTACTTTGCTAATCACACTTCACTTCTATCCATTAATAATCACGAAAAAAATTTCAAAGTAAATTATAACTAATCGGTAAAAACTATTCAACACCCCTTCTAGTTTTCTACATTAATAAATAATCAAGTACGCTTTTTATTGTTAGTCTCTTATACATTTTTGACTAATCGTTTGTAATTAATATGAGTACATGTTGGGTTTTTAAGTCGGTCATGTTTTGAATGTTGGGTTTATATCTTGTTTAATAAGTGGCGTGCGAGTTAATTTATTAATTTATTAAATAAGTCTAAAAGGACAATGTCTTGAAAAAATAAGTCCAAAAGGAAAAGTGGTGTGTAAGGTTCTTATTATGGTCCAATATTACCTTGACAGGTTTCGGGATCATAATATCAACTTTTCTAATTCAATATTGCCTTGACGGGTTGCGGGATTCAGAAACCAATGTTGTAATAAAACATTCCAAAAGAATGTAAAAGGGACCGAGGTTATCATTTATTGTGTGAGTTTTTTTATTGCGTGTGTAACCACTTATTAAGCAAGATATAAGCTTGGAATGTAAAAGGTAATCACTTAAAATTCCAATGTGGACTGTGTATTGATTATGGGCGGTTTTTCAAGTAATGCATGATCGACTAACTATTGTTTAATATTGTGCTTCCTTATTTTCAGACTTAAATAAATATCGTAAAAGACAAATTTACTCAAAAGCAATTTGCCTCAATAAAATCATATTAGATGCAAATAAGAACGAGAGTAGGTAGTTAACACAAAAAATTCTTATGGATGAGTAAATGCACTTTTACTTATGAATGACAATGATCTCATTTTTAAGCTTGGTATGGGGAAAGTAAAACTTAAGGTTGATAAATATTTATGATACCAAAATCCATAATCTAAGTCATTGATTTATTTACGAGTTTCTTCCATGTAATAATTTCAAGTGTAAATAAATAAATGAATTCTAGATCTATATAGCAAGTGGAATAAAGTTTCAAAAATAAATTAGTAGTTTAATATAGTATAGGAAATCTTAAAATTGCCAAAATGGATTAATTATGGGACACATGTAAACTAAAGCTTTGAAATATATCATTGAATAAGGGCATGGAAATGGTCAAGTGGATGGAAATTTGATAGTGTGTAAACACTTATCCTTTATAACCCTAAAACTTATAAAACAAAGCCAAAAATACATAATTATGCTTAAAAATATCATAATTATGTAGGTTTTGTGTTTTTGAACAATGGCCCAGTCTAGATTTGATAATTTATGCTCAAATAGGGGGAGATTGTTGGGCTAATGAATGTTCAAACTATCACCCAGTGTAGATTTGATTTAAATTAGACTAAGTATTATGAGTCACTAGCGGAGTCCAATGATAGATACAATGACTAGCTGAAGGCAAAGACTCAGATGGCACACCAGACACATTCAAGTTAGAGACATCGTTAGAGAAGTCAAAGATTATATGAAGACATACTCACCAGCTATTATAGATAAAAAAACTGAGATGTTGAAAGAATCTTCTAGTGTTTGAGGACCTCTGAGATGACAATACTCAAAGGTTACTCCAAACCCTTTGAAGACTAGGCAATTAGAGACTTTCCTTATCTCTTTATAGTTTAGGCGGGAGAATCTAATAAAGCACTTTAGGCGTGTTGGAAATAAAATTAGCTACATCACTATGCCGCTGACAAAGGGATTTTGGACGCTGACAAGAGTTATTTAGGCGCTGACAGTCTGGACGCTGACAAGAAATATTCAAGCGCTGACAAAGGAAATCTCAGTTATTATCAACTACTTAGTCAACACGTTTGTATACTTACGAAAATATATGTTCTATATTGTATTCTTAATATTTATCTTTTCCTAGAATAGTTGATAGTTAGATTATTGTTCAAGACTCCTTATGTTATAAAAGGAGGTCTTAGGGTTTGGCATTGATATACATTCTGAATACTTTCATTGTACTTCATCGTTTATTAATACAAGTGAAAGTTTGGTATACCTTGTGTTTTGTTTTGTTCTGTGGTTTAAGTGTTAATTCCGCATAACACTAGGATTGTTATAAACACAAAGTTTCTATACGTGTTATACTTGATTCAATCTCGATAAAACAAAGCTAAATCGATCTAAGTTTGGGATCAACAAGTGGTATCAGAGCTTGTTGAGGAACTTTGATCAGAAGAACATCAAAACCCTAATTTTTCAAAAACCCTAAAATCATCATGTCGAACTCAACCTTAGAAAACCAAAGTTCAGGATCCTCAAACCATAACCTCAAAATACCTATACTTGACCCTGATAACTTTGAAATCTGGAAGTTTAATTTTGAGCAAATATCTCCAAGTGGACAACTATGTTCTCTGGGAGGTTGTTGAGCTTGGAAACAAGTTCAACCAGGCTCAAAAGATCTTGGACTCTGTTGATAAAAGGAGAATATGCAATGATAAGTGATGAGACTGCTTTTATACATAGTCTCATCGTCCAAATAGGGCTTAAAATGCATTAAATATCATCAAAATACCCAAATATATGCTTGTGTTTGTTGCTTGTACGAATATTGAGAAAATGACAAAAGATCACAAGAATCAGTCAAAAACGAACACGGGAAACGAAGCCGCACGATAAACCAAGCCCTAGTGAAGAACTTTCCAAAGAAAACCCTTGAAGATTTGAAGAATTATGAAGAAGGGTCCTCCAATATGGAAGAATTGACACTTTATACCCTTGTATCTTCATAATTACAAGTTTGGTCCCTAAAGTTTGTCAAAATTACAAAAAGGACCCTTAACTTTGAAGAATTGGCAAATTTAGTCACTCAATAAAACTAAATTGTCAATATTGGTCCTCCAAGAAGTCAACAAACAAGTCAAAACCTTGAATTATCAAGTTATTACAAGAACAGCCCTTGAAGATTGAAGAAATTACATTTCAAGTCCTTGTTTAAAGATTGAAAACTTGTCTTGCCAAATTTGACAAGTTGGTGAAACTTATTTGTGAAGAAAATTGAAGTTGTTGCTGTTTTGTACAAAGTGAAGGGATTATGAAACTATGGGGACTTATTCTGTCATACACACCAACTCACCCCAGCCAATCAAGCAGCCATGTCACCACCATCCACCAATACCATCACTCCACCTCACCTCCTTCACCACGTCACCCTCCACTCACTTTTAAAACTGATTTAATTAATCAGTTTTAACCTTTCCCTCCCAAACATCTTATTTAAATATAATCTCCACCAAATCAGATTAAAAACATCCTAATCACCTCATAAACCCTAGAACTTGCCCAGGATGAACATCAATTAAAACAAAGGGGTTTTGGTTAATTGCTTCCAGATCACTAATTACCCTCACCCTCAACACAACCCACCTCCCAAAAACGTCACCATCTCACCCCATGTGACGAACCCCTCTTCCCCTGCCCACCTTTTTACAAGCAGAAAAACTGAGCCAGTCCATGAGCGTCCAAGATGCTCTTACTTGCCCTCCACACCAAATGAAGGGTTTAGATCACTTCAAAACAGCTGTACACCTCACATGATTCCAGCAGGCTCACAAGATACCAAATTTTGACCAAGATTCAAAATCGTCCAAGGGCATTTCAGGGTTTTTCTACATTAGGGTTTTATGATTTCTAGATTGTTCTGTAGCCATTATATAAGGAACCCCTAGCTTAGCATTTTGTTCTTGTTCTTGATTTTTCTCCTTTTTCACAGCTTTGTAAATCCAGTTTTTAATGAATGAAAAATGGTTTAAGTATTGTTGATGAGAAAGATTGAGTCCCTCTTACATTTTCCTGTTGTGTTTTGTTTGAAAGATTTTCTTCAAAAAAGCATTTTAAGTTTCTGTTTTCAAGTCTTTTTTTAAGTTCTTAAATCCGTTTCTTGTTGAGCTAGAAAGATTGTTAAACCACATAAGCTTCTTATATTCAAGCTTGTATATGTCCATATCACCCTGATATCTTGGAGATATCAAGGTGTAGGGTATAAAGGTTTGGGTAAAAAAGGCAAAGTGAGGTGAAAAATCCTTTTGCTTATTTTTAACATTTACTGTTTCTAAAGCTACAAGCTTTAAGCTTGTGGCTATTGAAACTTGAAGTTATTTGCTGGTTGGGTGGTGATTGTGCAGGAAAACAAGAAGGAAAGAAGTTTCCTTTCTCATTCATTTCTTTTCATTCTTTTTGGCACCAAGTATTTTGCATTTCATAAGCCCAAGGTTCAGCACAAGCCACCAGCTTGTGGGAGGTGACATAGTAGTCACTGTTGGGCCTGGATGTAGGCCCAACAAGGTAGTCCTTTATTTCCTTATTTAGTTTTCAAAAATCTGATATTCATGTGATTTGGATTGAAATTGTATGCAAGTTGTTTTAAGTGTTGTTTTATTGACTGATATTGCTCTCTTGATTAGTTATATGCATGTTAGTAGCCTTTGTATTTAGTTTGGATAGGTTTTGAGTTGATTTGCTTTGGAAAAGTTTGATTTTTAGATATAAAGGGGTGTTTGGTTTAAGGTTTAAGTTGGCTTATATGACAAGAATCTTGTGTTTAAACCTGTCTTATACACTTATTAGGGTGTTGTTAGGTTGTGTGTTAGTTTGATTGTCAGTTTGGTAGGATATTGAACACTTTTGCTTGCTAAAAATTGAAAACATTGCCTTAATCAGAAAACTGCCTTTTCTGCTTGTTTTGTTGAATTTGATCCACCAATTTGTGAAGTTTGCTAGATTTTAGGTCTGTTTAGGGATTGCTATCACTTGAATGCTATTTGGTGTCATTGTATGCAAGTTTTAAGGCCTTGAATCTCACTTGTGTGCACATTGCATCAGCAACATACTCTCAGACCTGCATATAGCCTTATCAGAAACATTTATATGCATCTTGCTTGATTCTTGTGATAAATCTTGCTTGATTTGTGTTTGTATTGACTCCCTACACTCCAACTGAGTGTAGGGGTGCCCTTTTGTCCATCAAAAATCATCAACAACCCAAAAAACAAGCCCTCTTGTTAGTATCTTCACAAGTGAAGATACGTTTTCTTTCATTTTTTTTGTTCATCAGAAACAAGTACAACCTGGGCATTTGATTTGATCCCATAGGCTTTGATTCTTGTTTATTTGCTATATAAAGTGAGTTTTGGAGTGATTTAAGTTACTGGATTGAGTTTTTAAAAAAAAAAAAGTTTTGCAAAAAGCTCCTTGGCCTGGACTCGAACACGGGACCCCTCGTTGGAGGACTATACGTGTTAACCAGTGATCCAAGTGCTTTTCTATGCACAACTAGCATTCCATCATTTATTTAAGGGGTATTTGTTTTGTAGCTTATTTACATAACAGCTTATTTAAAAGCTATTTCCAGCTTATTTATTTAGGGTTTTTGCAAGTTATCATTTTTCCTTGGTTCTTATTAGGATTTAAGACTTTTTGGTTTAAAAAGATTATTTTTCACGTGCTTAATTTATTTTCTAGGATTATTTTTAGTTTAAATTTTGAAAAGTAATTAAAAAATAGAAAAAGGCATTTTAAAAATCTGAAAAAATAGTTTTTAGGTTTTTATTTATATTTTTGAGGTTTACAGCTAATTAAGTTTTCAAAAAGTCTAATTTTTGATTTTATTGGATTTTAGGGTTTTTAACCAACTTTAAAATTCAATATAAAATTATTAAATAGGTTTCAGAAAATTTGATTGCATTTTTGTCTTAGTTACATTATTCTAGATTTTTGGTAATTTTTTAGATTTTTTTTATAAACTTTGAATTTTTTTGAATATTTTAATACTATTTTATTATTAAAAATTGAAGTTTGATTTTTTAAGTTTTTACATTTTTCCTAGATTGTAGTCACTTAATTAGGAATTTTGTCACTTTCCAAATATTTTTAGGACTTTTCAATTATTTTCTAGAATTAATTTAAGTTTTAATTGATTTTAATAGTTTTTAAGTGTTTAAAAATAGTTTAATTTGGTTTTAAAATTCTAAAAAATACTTTTTAGCTTAATTAGGACATTTTTGAGGTTAACAAACTTTAAGATCTTGTTTAGGGCTTTTTAATAATTAATTGTGATTTTTAGGGCTTTAATTAGCATTAAAAAGTCATTATCTAATTAATTAAAAGGTTTTAGCAAGTTTGGATTTTTTGTAAACCCTTAGAATATTATTGTGGATTTTTAGTAATTTTTAGGTTAAAATTTTAATTTTTGCACTATTTACGGTTTTGAGTGATCGCCTTTTTCGTCGTAGTTTAATTCGTTTTCGTAACCGTCTTTCTCTTCTAATCTCATTTCTTTCTTTCTCAATCATATAATCACAAATCAATATCATCTCTTAACACAACGCACTAGCCTCCTCGAGAACGAACTCACTTTAGGGTCATTCACACACGGTTTTCCTAAATCGTCGTGCATACTTGCCCTATTTGTCATCCTTTTCCTAAAGGGTGTACAAAAACACTACAATCATTTTGGCGCCGCTGCCGGGGAGGCGTGTTGTGTTTTGGTTGAACAATTGTTGTTTTATTATATAGCCATAATAGTATTTGTATTAGTAGCACTCTACTAATACGTATTATCGTTTTTCGATTTTTGTGTGAATATTATTAATATATTGTATACGTAGAACAATAAATTTACAAGTACTCCAAATACGTGAGAAATCACAACCTTGACTTGGGAGGTCATTACCCAATCATTGTATTCGAATCTCAAACCAAAGAAAAAGGCAAAAATAGATAAATACTTTCGTGAAGCTCGATTTTGAAAAATACAAACTATAAGGTGGGTATAAGGCGGTTGTATTTCACGACCTAAAGGAAAAAGTCTCTTAAGTGCTTCGCGCCGCCTCGTTTCCTCCGCTTGCTTGTGCGTATTTTGAGATTGAAAGCTAATCGAGGGTTTTGCCGCCCAAAGTATTATTAAGTATCATATATATTTTCTTGGTTTCTATTGATTAAACCCTCTTGAACGTTTTGGTGTTCCACCATCGTTCTAAAGTCATCGAAGGTGTTCACTTCACGTGATCGTTTTCATTCCTTGAGGCTTCTTTAATCGAGAGATTTGATTAAGGAGGAGATTTGTAGATTTTGGTCTACCTAATACATTCCAAAAATCCAAAAAAAGTAAAAACAATCAAAAACCACAAAAAAAATTGAAAAAGTAAAAACACCAAAAAGAATCTTCTTTGCTCGCCTTCTCGTTGTACGTGACGTTTATGCAAACTCGCTCCAAAGCAAGACGTGCTCGTAAACGAAGAAACAAATCAATCACTCCTTCTAGTGAGGAGTCTCCTATTGACGAACCCATTATAGTGAAAGAAGCACCCATGGCTAATCGAACTATGATGGAGTTGCTTCAAGCACCCACCGAGGGTTATGGAGAAGCGATTGTGATTCTCGCTATCCTTGCGGAGAATTTTGAGGTTAAGACGGGTTTGTTGTCCATGATTCAAAACAACAAGTTTCGAGGTGACGAAAAGGACAACCCTCATAACCACATTCGCCAATTTAATCGTCTCACCGCCACTTGCAAGTTTAAGGACGTCTCAAACGACTCGATTAAGATGATGCTATTTCCGTATTCCTTAGCGGGGCCCGCAAAAATTTGGTTAGAGAAAGAGCCACCCAATTCTATATTGACGTGGAAGGATCTCGTTTCAAAATTCGTGAACCAATTTTTTCCGCCCTCTAAGACTACGCATTTGAAAAACGAGATTTCAAAGTTTTCGCAAGAGTATAATGAGAGTTTTTCGACGGCTTGGAATAGGTTTAAGGAAATGTTGCACGAATGTCCTCATCATGCTTTTTCCGACTTGCATCAAATTGACACGTTTTACAATGGCTTGAACGATCATGAGCGTGATTATCTTAATGCCGCCGCGGGTGGTAATTTTTTGTGTAAGACGGTCGAGGAAGCCTTGTTAATCATTGAGAATAGGTCTAAGGTCTATAGTCCTCGTAGCACGTCGAGTGTTCGTAAGACTTCGTCTTCGCCTTCGCCTTTATTGTCACACACCGTTGATGCTTGCCAAATTGAGGCTAATTTGGAGAACAAGATTTTTGATAAGCTTAAGGGATTGTTAATTGAGTTTAAAGTTGGTGAACAACCCACTCCCGCTACGGCTAAAGCGGTTGAGGTTTCTTGTATGTATTGTGGTGGAGCTCACGATTATTCCGAGTGCATTACCAACGGTGGTAACACTTCGAGTGCCTTTGCGGCCGCTGGAACTTATAACCAAAACGGTCAAGTTCCTCGCACTAATCAATTGACTCCACCGGGTTTTCCACCAAATCAAAATGCTAACAATTATCGAAACAATCAAGTTGGTACCAAAGCAATCAAAGGAACAATTTCAAGGGTAATAACAACTATGGGAATCAAGGAAGTAGTAGCCAACTGCAAAATCAAAATCAAAATCGTAATTTTCAAAACACAAGTCAAGGTCTTCAAAATGTTTACACTAAAGAACTTCCAATGGACTTTTTGAATTACGCTACGGAAAATGACAAGATTTTGGAAAATATTCAAGAGCAATTGGCTAGTCAAGCTAGGGACACGGCTAAAAACACCAAGGAGTTAGCTAATTTTGTGAAGGAAAATCTTAACATGAGAAATGAGTTGAAAAATGATTTTGCTAATCAAATTAGAGGTCAAAACAATAAAATTGAACAAAGTCATGCTAGGCTTGAACAAAGAATTGACCAAAAAGCCGCTATTCAAGATCTTAAGTTTAATAGTCAAGATGCTAAGCTTAATGCCATTTTAGAAGCCGTCATGGGGAACAAAGCCTCTACTTCGAGTGGTCTTCCTAGCAACACCATATCAAACCCGAAGGGAGAGATGAAAGTGATTACCACACGAAGTGGTAAGGCACTTAAAGAACCGACTCCTCAACCAATTACTCCAATGGTGGAGGAAATTGAGGAAGAACCCGAGGTGGTGGTCGAAAAGGAGCATATTTCAAGCCCACAAAGTACCGCTCATGCCACACCTACGGTCGACCCTTTACCAACATTGGAACCCGAGATTCCAAGGGCTATGCCTATGCCCCAACCCACACCACCCTTGCCTTACCCATCGAGACTTAGGAAGGAGAAACGACAAGAGCGCGACAACTATCAATTTGAACTTTTTATGAAAATGTTTCGTGAGTTGCACCTTAATGTGAGTTTCGCCGATGCTTTGGTCATGATGCCTCGATTTGCCACTAACTTTAAGAGTATGTTGAACAACAAGGAGAAATTGCATCAATTGTCTAGTTGTTCGTCGGTTTATCTTAATCGCATACCTCAAAAAGTCAGTGATCCCGGTAAATTTTTGATCC
Organism: Glebionis coronaria; assembly: GCA_025667525.1. Classification (NCBI taxonomy): domain Eukaryota; kingdom Viridiplantae; phylum Streptophyta; class Magnoliopsida; order Asterales; family Asteraceae; genus Glebionis; species Glebionis coronaria. The sequence continues at coordinate 165,019,056 of CM046882.1, read as the reverse complement.
CTTGTGCCATTCAAGATATGGAAGAATGCTATGCCTTGGCCGATCTTGGTGCTAGCATTAAATTGATGCCACTTGCAATCTTCAAGTCGCTCAATCTTCCTAATCTTACTCCTTCACTAATGTCTATTGAGTTGGCCGACCATTCCACGATTCGTGCATGTGGTTTGGCGGAAGACGTTTTTGTGAAAGTGGGGAAGTTCTACTATCCCGTAGACTTTATCGTTGTCGATATCCCCACGGATCCTCAAGTTCCTCTTATTTTAGGTCGTTCGTTTTTAGATACGTCTATGGCTTTAATTGATGTGAATGCTAGAAAGATCACCTTATGTTTCAACGACGAGGAATTTCTTATAAACGCAACTCAAAATTCTCAACTTTCTCATGTTTATTCCGTTGCTACCATAATCTCGTTGATATGATCGACGTGGTTTGCGAGGAATTTTCACAAGAAGTTTTAGGGTTTGGTGATGAAGAAACTAGTGGCAATCCCACTATGTTTGATCCAATTCTTGATAATTCGACACCAACCTTCACTCCATTTGAAGGTGGTGGTTTTACGTTGGAAGAATGCAATGTTCCACGTACTTGTGACGAAGACCTCGACAACGATGAGGACTTCTCGATTATCAAGGATTTTCTTAACGATTTCCCATTTCCTCCACCCGAGGAGGTTATGAGTATCGAGCCCAAATCTTCACTTGAGGAACCACCTATCCTCGAGTTGAAAGATTTACCTCCTCACCTCGAATATGTCTATTTGGAGGAGGGCGACAAGTTGCCGGTTATTATTGCGAAGGATCTTTCGAATGATGAAAAAACCGCACTTGTCGATGTTCTAAAGGATCACAAAGGGGCGATTGCGTGGAAGTTATCCGACATTAAGGGAATCGATCCCAAGTTTTGTACCCACAAAATCTTAATGGAGGAGGATTTCAAGCCCACAATCCAAAGTCAAAGGAGGGTGAACCCCAAAATTTAGGACGTCATCAAAAAGGAGGTCCTTAAACTCCTTGACGCGGGAATGATTTACCCTATTTCCGATAGCCCTTGGGTGAGTCCTATTTATTGTGTCCCTAAAAAGGGAGGGATGACCGTTGTGCAAACGATGCCAACGAGTTGATTCCCACTAGACTCGTGATCGGATGGAGAGTGTGCATTGACTATCGAAAGTTGAATGAAGCCACTCGAAAAGACCATTTTCCCTTGCCCTTCATGGACCAAATGTTGGAGCGTCTTGCGGGAAACTATTTCTATTGCTTTTTTGATGGTTTTTCCGGTTACTTCCAAATTCCCATCGATCCTCGTGATCAAGAAAAAACTACGTTTACGTGTCCATATGGAACGTTTGCCTATCGTAGAATGCCATTCGGACTTTGCAATGCACCGGGAACCTTTCAAAGGTGCATGATGGCTATTTTTCATGATATGATCGAGAAGACGACGGAAGTCTTCATGGATGACTTTTCCGTGTTTGGTAATTCGTTCACTTCGTGTTTGTCGAACCTTGAGAGAATGTTAAAACGTTGTGAGGAAACCAACCTTGTGCTCAATTGGGAAAAGTGTCATTTTATGGTTAAGAGTGGAATCGTCTTAGGGCACAAGGTCTCGAAAGCGGGGATTGAGGTAGATCAAGCTAAGGTAGACGTCATCGCCAAATTACCTCATCCCAAAACCGTTAAGGGAGTTAGGAGTTTCCTAGGCCACGCGGGCTTTTATCGTCGATTCATCAAGGATTTTTCAAAGATTTCTCGACCCATGACACATCTTCTTGAAAAAGATGCACGTTTTGTCTTTGACGAAGATTGTGTACGAGCCTTTGAAATCCTTAAGAGGAAACTTACCGAAGCTTCCATTCTAGTTGCTCCCAATTGGAACCTCCCCTTTGAGCTTATGTGTGATGCTAGTGATTACGCCATTGGGGCCGTTTTGGGGCAACATCATGATAAGCACTTCTTGCCTATTCACTATGCTAGCAAGACAATGAACGAGGCTCAACTTAAATACACTACAACAGAAAAGGAGTTCCTTGCCGTGGTGTATGCATTTGAGAAGTTCCGACCTTACCTCGTCTTGACGAAATGCATAGTGTATACGGACCATTCGGCTATTAAGTATCTCATGGCAAAGCAAGACGCTAAGCCTAGATTACTTCGTTGGATTCTCCTCCTTCAAGAATTTGATCACACCATCGTTGACAAAAAAGGAGCCGAGAATCTAGCGGCGGATCATCTCTCTCGTTTGGAAGATCCTCACCAAAGTGTTTACGAGCCCAAGGAAATCACCGAAACATTTCCGCTCGAGACACTTGGTGTAGTGAATTCTAAGCTTGATTCTTCTACCCCATGGTTTGCGGATTTTGCAAATTACCATGCGGGTAACTTCATCATTAAGGGTATGACGACTCAAGGAAAACGAAAATTCTTTCGTGACGTCAAGTTCTACTTTTGGAACGACCCTTACTTGTTTCAAACTTGTGCGGATCAAATCATCTGACGTTGTGTATTTGGAACCGAAGCTTCTAACATCCTTAGAGCTTGCCATGAGGGACCCACGGGTGGTCACCACGGTGCTAATCTCACGGCTAAGAAGGTGTTTGATGCCGGCTTCTTTTGGCCTACTATTTACCGAGATGCACAAGATCTTGTGAAGTCGTGTGATGCATGCCAACGACAAGGAAAAGCCTCACAAAAAGATGAAATGCCACAAAATATCATCCAAGTGTGTGAGATCTTTGACGTTTGGGGTATTGACTTTATGGGGCCGTTCCCATCATCTCGTGGTAATAAGTACATCCTTGTTGCGGTTGACTACCTTTCTAAGTGGGTGGAGGCCAAGGCCTTGCCCACCAATGATGCTCGTGTGGTAGTCAAGTTTTTGAAGCAATTGTTTTCTCGGTTTGGAACCCCTCGTGCTATCATAAGCGATCGTGGAACCCATTTTTGTAACGACCAATTTGAAAGGGTTCTAAGGAATACGGCTTATCACCCACAAACGAGTGGGGAAGTCGAGGTTTCAAACCGAGCTTTGAAGAGGATCTTGGAGAGATCCGTTGTGGAAAACCGACAAACTTGGTCGGATAAGTTGGACGATGCTTTATGGGCCTTTAGGACCGCTAATAAGACGCCCATTGGGTGCACTCCCTATAAGCTTGTGTATGGAAAGAATTGTCATTTGCTTATCGAGTTAGAACACAAGGCTTATTGGGCCCTAAAGCATTGTAATGATGATATGGAGACCGCGGGAAAACACCAGAAAATGCAATTAAATGAATTGGATGAATTGAGGGATATTGCTTATGAAAATTCATTGATTTACAAAGAGAAAACTAAAAAGTTGCATGATTCAAAAATTAAAAACCGGGTTTTTAACATTGGGGATCAAGTTTTGCTTTTTAATTCAAGATTGAAAATCTTTTCCGGTAAATTGAAATCCCGTTGGTCCGGTCCATTCACCGTGACTCAAGTGTTTCCTTATGGGACCATCGAGCTAGCTCAAGATGATGGTCCTAACTTCAAGGTGAATGGACATAGGTTGAAGCACTATTTTGGCGGGGAAGTTCCATCCTTGAACTACCTCGACCAAATCACTTTCCCCAATGATAATTAGTATTGAGGGGATCGAGTCGAGCTCATGACTCGGTAATCAAAAATGAGGTGCCTCGTGGGGGAGTCCCATGCTTATCCTATGTACATATTATCGCTTTCTAATGTAGCTTACGTGTGGGGATTTGTGCCCTTCCAACCTTTGTTCCGTGGTTGTTTGTGCATTGTGGTTTTTAGATCATGATCTTCACGATTGGAGCCTCTCGTGTTCGTTTTATGGGAGCACTCGATCGTTTTCTTTGGAGACATTTCTCAATATCCATGATATATCCTTTGATGTTCTAACCTTAGGTTTATAGCACACTTCATAAACGGCTTTAAATTTATTGGTTACACCCTTTCCATGCTAGATTAGGCATTCGACTACGTCTCTAGTATGGGGGTGTTTGCACCCCTAGACTCGAAACATTTAGGACAATGTTTAACTTTAGTATGGGGGGGGGGGGGGTGAATAGATACTCGCCTTGCCAAACCATCACGCTTTCCAAAGTTTATCTTTTTGTTTATCGTTTTTGTTGCAAAATAAGGCTAAAAATGGCCAAATTTTAAAATTTTTCTCATATTTTATAAGTGTTTGAAGACACGAATGTAGGTTTTCCGATGGCGAGAATAAGAGTAATTTTTGACTCGACCGTGCGTGTTAAGCACTTAGCTTTGATTCCTTAACTACACATTAGGCTAAGTCTCTTAAATGAGGACGAGAAATGATAGGGTTAATTATAAGTTACTATGCTAAACGTAACTCGTATTCTTTCAAAAACTCATGTGTTCTCGTTGTTTGCTTATTCTCCCTTCGCTTGTAAATATTTTTTGCTTAATAAATATTGACTTAGCGGTTTCGTTAGGATTGTTGGGTTTCTAGTCTTTTCTAGTAGCTTCCATGTAATTAAATTGGGAAGACATTAAGGTATCGCAAGCGTCACGGTTTTGAAGTATTGGCACCCGAATAATCGAAAGCTTCACCTAATAATAAGATTTCAAGTGCTCACCTAAAATCTAGCAAACAATTTGAAGCCCCACAAGCCCAAAAAATCTATGAAAAATTGAAAGTGAATCAAGCCTTAATCTTCGAAGCTTTAAAGATCCAAAATTCGCTTTAGCGTGAGGATATACGTCTTTGGCTAATAAAACCACCGATGAGGCGGATAATAAAAGGCAAGGCAAGACCAAAGTCATAATAAAAGCTTCATGGCGAAGTTGAATAAAAGATGGAGGTAAACCAAAGATAATAAGGCCCTTCCGTTAGGGGGCGTATAAAAGTCTTGGTAATAAGTCTCATGTTCAAAACCATTATAAAACCGTGTTTATCGATTCTTCTTGTCAACTTAATTTTTTAACATCGTTGTCTATTAGGAGGGGTTATTGATTTGATGGTCTTAGTTACACCGTTAGGACTCTATTTTTAGACCTAAATCTCTATTATCGCATAAGTCAACAATGTATCCTCGTGAAACATTCAAGACAAAATAAAATATAAGAGATACAACTTAGGAATAATGGGAGGATAAGTACGTGATTAGGGCATATGAGTAGTGTTAGCATTACTAACTTATAATGACAATGATCTCGTTGCACGCTTGGCATGGAATTGGAGTGAAAATCGAGGACGATGAAATTATTTCTAACGAAGCATTCACGTGTTCTTATTCTATGAACCTAAACGTCCCATTTTGCGATGAAAATCATATATTATGTCTAAAACGCAAGTAGTAGTAATAGTAGTAGTGTAGCTAGTTTATCATTTCAATAAAGTGAATAAAATGAATTTTGGAGGTGCTACGATACTTTATTCTAGCATTGCGTGAGGGCACGGCAATGGTTTAGTATGGGGGAGTGATGAGACTGCTTTTATACATAGTCTCATCGTCTAAATAGGGCTTAAAATGCATTAAATATCATCAAAATACCCAAATATATGCTTGTGTTTGTTGCTTGTACGGATATTGAGAAAAGGACAAAAGATCACAAGAATCAGTAAAAAACGAACACGGGAAACGAAGCCGCACGATGAACCAAGCCCTAATGAAGAACTTTCCAAAGAAAACCCTTGAAGATTTGAAGAATTATGAAGAAGGGCCCTCCAATATGGAAGAATTGACACTTTATACCCTTGTATCTTCATAATTACAAGTTTGGTCCCTAAAGTTTGTCAAAATTACAAAAAGGACCCTTAACTTTGAAGAATTGGAAAATTTAGTCCCTCAACAAAACTAAATTGTCAATATTGGTCCTCCAAGAAGTCAACAAACAAGTCAAAACCTTGAATTATCAAGTTATTACAAGAACAACCCTTGAAGATTGAAGAAATTACATTTCAAGTCCTTGTTTAAAGATTGCAAACTTGTCTTGCCAAATTTGACAAGTTGGTGAAACTTATTTGTGAAGAAAATTGAAGTTGTTGCTGTTTTGTACAAAGTGAAGGGATTATGAAACTATGGGGACTTATTCTGTCAAACACACCAACTCACCCCAGCCAATCAAGCAGCCATGTCACCACCATCCACCAATACCATCACTCCACCTCACCTCCTTCACCACGTCACCCTCCACTCACTTTTAAAACTGATTTAATTAATCAGTTTTAACCTTTCCCTCCCAAACATCTTATTTAAATATAATCTCCCCCAAATCAGATTAAAAACATCCCAATCACCTCATAAACCCTAGAACTTGCCCAGGATGAACATCAATTAAAATAAAGGGGTTTTGGTTAGTTGCTTCCAGATCACTAATTACCCTCACCCTCAACACAACCCACCTCCCAAAAACGTCACCATCTCACCCCATGTGACGAACCCCTCTTCCCCTGCCCCACCTTTTTACAAGTAGACAAACTGAGCCAGTCCATGAGCGTCCAAGATGCTCTTACTTTCCCTCCACACCAAATGAAGTGTTTAGATCACTTCAAAACAGCTGTACACCTCACATGATTCCAGCAGGCTCACAAGATACCAAATTTTGACCAAGATTCAAAATCGTCCAAGGGCATTTCAAGGTTTTTCTACATTAGGGTTTTATGATTTCTAGATTGTTCTGTAGCCATTATATAAGGCACCCATAGCTTAGCATTTTGTTCTTGTTCTTGATTTTTCTCCTTTTTCACAGCTTTGTAAATCCAGTTTTTAATGAATGAAAAATGGTTTAAGTATTGTTGATGAGAAAGATTGAGTCCCTCTTACATTTTCCTGTTGTGTTTTGTTGAAATATTTTCTTCAAAAAAGCATTTTAAGTTTCTGTTTTCAAGTCTTTTTTTTAAGTTCTTAAATCCGTTTCTTGTTGAGCTAGAAAGATTGTTAAACCACATAAGCTTCTTATATTCAAGCTTGTATATGTCCATATCACCCTGATATCTTGGAGATATCAAGGTGTAGTGGGTATAAAGGTTTGGGTAAAAAAGGCAAAGTGAGGTGAAAAATCCTTTTGCTTATTTTTAACATTTACTGTTTCTAAAGCAGCTTTAAGCTTGTGGCTATTGAAACTTGAAGTTATTTGCTGGTTGGGTGGTGATTGTGCAGGAAAACAAGAAGGAAAGAAGTTTCCTTTCTCATTCATTTCTTTTCATTCTTTTTGGCACCAAGTATTTTGCATTTCATAAGCCCAAGGTTCAGCACAAGCCACCAGCTTGTGGGAGGTGACATAGTAGTCACTGTTGGGCCTGGATGTAGGCCCAACAAGGTAGTCCCTTATTTCCTTATTTAGTTTTCAAAAATCTGATATTCATGTGATTTGGAGTGAAATTGTATGCAAGTTGTTTTAAGTGTTGTTTTATTGACTGATATTGCTCTCTTGATTGGTTATATGCGTGTTAGTAGCCTTTGTATTTAGTTTGGATAGGTTTTGAGTTGATTTGCTTTGGAAAAGTTTGATTTTTAGATATAAAGGGGTGTTTGGTTTAAGGTTTAAGTTGGCTTATATGACAAGAATCTTGTGTTTAAACCTGTCTTATACACTTATTAGGGTGTTGTTAGGTTGTGTGTTAGTTTGATGTCAGTTTGGTAGGATATTGAACACTTTTGCTTGCTAAAAATTGAAAACATTGCCTTAATCAGAAAACTGCCTTTTCTGCTTGTTTTGTTGAATTTGATCCACCAATTTGTGAAGTTTGCTAGATTTTAGGTCTGTTTAGGGATTGCTATCACTTGAATGCTATTTGGTGTCATTGTATGCAAGTTTTAAGGCCTTGAATCTCACTTGTGTGCACATTGCATCAGCAACATACTCTCAGACCTGCATATAGCCTAATCAGAAACATTTATATGCATCTTGCTTGATTCTTGTGATAAATCTTGCTTGATTTGTGTTTGTATTGACTCCCTACACTCCAACTGAGTGTAGGGGTGCCCTTTTGTCCATCAAAAATCATCAACAACCCAAAAAACAAGCCCTCTTGTTAGTATCTTCACAAGTGAAGATACGTTTTCTTTCATTTTTTTGTTCATCAGAAACAAGTACAACCTGGGCATTTGATTTGATCCCATAGGCTTTGATTCTTGTTTATTTGCTATATAAAGTGAGTTTTGGAGTGATTTAAGTTACTAGATTGAGTTTAAAAAAACAAAAAAAAAAAAAAAAGTTTTGCAAAAAGCTCCTTGGCCTGGACTCGAACACGGGACCCCTCGTTGGAGGACTATACGTGTTAACCAGTGATCCAAGTGCTTTTCTATGCACAACTAGCATTCCATCATTTATTTAAGGGGTATTTGTTTTGTAGCTTATTTACATAACAACTTATTTAAAAGCTATTTCCAGCTTATTTATTTAGGGTTTTTGCAAGTTATCATTTTTCCTTGGTTCTTATTAGGATTTAAGACTTTTTGGTTTAAAAAGATTATTTTTCACGTGCTTAATTTATTTTCTAGGATTATTTTTAGTTTAAATTTTGAAAAGTAATTAAAAAATAGAAAAAGGTATTTTAAAAATCTGAAAAAATAGTTTTTAGGTTTTTATTTATATTTTTGAGGTTTCAGCTAATTAAGTTTTCAAAAAGTCTAATTTTTTATTTTATTGGATTTTAGGGTTTTTAACCAACTTTAAAATTCAATATAAAATTATTAAATAGGTTTCAGAAAATTTTGATTGCATTTTTGTCTTAGTTACATTATTCTAGATTTTTAGCAATTTTTTAGATTTTTTTTATAAACTTTGAATTTTTTTTTGAATATTTTAATATTATTTTATTATTAAAAATTGAAGTTTGATTTTTTTAAGTTTTTACATTTTTCCTAGATTGTAGTCACTTAATTAGGAATTTTGTCACTTTCCAAATATTTTTAGGACTTTTCAATTATTTTCTAGAATTAATTTAAGTTTTAATTGATTTTAATAGTTTTTAAGTGTTTAAAAATAGTTTAATTTGGTTTTAAAATTTTAAAAAAATACTTTTTAGCTTAATTAGGACATTTTTGAGGTTTACAAACTTTAAGATCTTGTTTAGGGCTTTTTAATAATTAATTGTGATTTTTAGGGCTTTAATTAGCATTAAAAAGTCATTAGCTAATTAATTAAAAGGTTTTAGTAAGTTTGGATTTTTTGTAAACCCTTGGAATATTATTGTGGATTTTTAGTAATTTTTAGGAATCTTTAGGTTAAAATTTTAATTTTTGCACTATTTACGGTTTTGCGTGATCGCCTTTTTCGTCGTAGTTTAATTCGTTTTCGTAACCGTCTTTCTCTTCTAATCTCATTTCTTTCTTTCTCAATCATATAATCACAAATCAATATCATCTCTTAACACAACGCACTAGCCTCCTCGAGAACGAACTCACTTTAGGGTCATTCACCCACGGTTTTCCTAAATCGTCGTGCATACTTGCCCTATTTGTCATCCTTTTCCTAAAGGGTGTACAAAAACACTACAATCAATAAGCCTGAATATATGATTCCTAGACCTGAAGATGGAAGAGCCACCTCAGTTGTAGAGATAACCGATAGAAGGCTTGACATGAAGGCATTAAGCATTCTCAAACTGGCTCTTGGAAGCAAAAACCAGCACAAATTCAGAAAGTATGGATCTGCTAGAGAGCTTAGGGAAGCCCTTGAGACCACCTATGTTGGTAATGAGGACACTCTCAAACAAAGGAAGAAGAAGCTGGTAATAGAGTTCACAGTCTTTAAAGCTCGACCTAATGAAAAGTTAAGCAAGGTGAGAAGTCATCTTCAAGACATTACTAGCAAGCTGGCATTCATGGAAACTGAGTTTGAAGATGATGATGTTAATGCTGCTTTCCTTGGAGCTCTTGGAGACGGTTGGAAAATTCATGCCAATTCAATATTGGCCACACAAGCTTAAAAGACTATGACCTTTGATGATATCTACAATCAATTGAAAGTCATGGAACCTGAAGTTCTGCTTAAACAAGGAAGTAAAACACCTTCTGGAAGCATGGATTTTATTTTCCACCATGACTCTTCAAACGCTGACAACTCTTGCTTTGTCAGCGGACAATCTTCTCATGACAACTCTTGCTCATCAGACGCTGACACATACAACCATGCTTCACCAAATCTTAAACCAGCAGGAACTGATTTTGATACCGTATGTGACTATGTTGCTTTTTTGCACAATGGATCATCAATTTCTTTTGAAGATCTTCAGCAAACTTGTGACATTGATCTTGAGGAGATGGATATCAAGTGGAATATGGCTCTTAGTAGTATAAGAGCCAGTAGGTGGAACATGAGATTTGGAAGAAAGATGACTTTCAATAGCAAACAAACTGCTGGATTTGATAAATCCAAAGTTGAATGTTTCAGTTGTCATATAATGGGACACTTTGCTAGAGAATGCAGATCTACCAAGAGGAATGATAGAGGACAGAATACTAGGCAGATCATCAAAGTTGAATATGCTGAACCTAAAGCCATGGTAGCTATGCAAGGAATTGATGGCGTTGGATTTTATTGGAGCTTTCTGGACAAGAATGAAGTAGAGAATCAAGCTTTGGTTGCTGAAAAGGATGAAGAGCATGTTCAATATGCTCTCATGGCCAGATCCTCTTCTTCATCAGATAATGAGGTATATGATGATGCTTTTTGTAGTAAGGGTTGCAGACTTAACACTGATAAACTTAATAAAGAAATTTTAAAGCTATAGTCTGATATTCTTGGGTTGAATATCACTATTTCAAACTACAAAAGAGGGCCTGCACAATCAGATGGGATGGAGCAAGAATATAAGCACATGGAATTTAACCTAAAAGATCAAATAACTGTTCTTAAAAGGGATCTAACACTGAGTTCTGAAGCAAAAGCTTCTTACATAGAAGCTAATAATGAATTGAAACTAAAGCTAGATGAGGCCATTCAAGCTAGAGAGAATGTAGCGCTTAAAATTGAAAAGTTTGAAAAAGCTAGTGGATGGAGAAAGAAGAATAAACTGATTATTTAGTTTCCTTAGTTTATGATATCTTTTTTTTAATTTTCTTATTTTGTGGTATGTTTTATTTATTTTTCTGATTTTGTGTTTCCTGGGAAGAATATTGTTATCTTTTTTCCTAATTTTAGTTTTCCTATATAATTAGGACTTTTTGTATTGAATGATTATTGAGATATGAATAAAAAATATGACTTTTTAGTCTTCTGTTAATTGACTTAAATCCGGATAAGGATTTATTGTTCGTTTTCTCTTAATAATCGGGTATTCGTTGAATCAACGATTGTTGGAGTTTACCTGATTATCGGTATTCTTTTTGAATCAACGATAGTTGGAAGGATTGTGTCTGAAATTCTTTGGAATTAACAGATTCAATTATCTATCTTTTTTATTTGTTATTTTTCAAACTACATCACTAGTCAAACCCTAGAAAAGGTTATAAGTGAACAGAGAAACCCTAAAGACATGTCTGGGATTGGGATGCATTATAAGGAGTATGCTGCTGTTCCACCCCCAGTAGGTGACTTCTATGGAGTTCTTAAGAAAGACCTGTCTTGGACTGGTATTCTAGAGTTCCAAATGGAGGAATTTACTCCTCCACCACGTGTACTCACACTAGTTGAAGAATACATGCAAAGGGTGACTGACCTTGACCTTTGGAAGAAGGCAAACCCTTCTCTCTTTGTTAAAGGAGGACTTTTTAATGATGAACAGACTGACCCTAAACCCATTATCATCACTAACCCTACTACTGGCAAACCTATTGACCTTGGCTCACAACCTAAAACCAAATCTAGTGTTAAGTATGCTGAAATGTATAGAAAACCTAGATCACCAAAGAGTCAAGCTAGTGTTAATGGGACTGGATTTTATGAACCTAGACCTAAGGTTATGTCTAGAAAGTCTTGCTATACATGTAGGATCTTCTCACATTTGTCTTATAGGTGTGTCAGCAGCTACAAACCAGCTGCTGACAATAAGTCAACCATGGTCAACCCAAAGCCTTATGTTCATACTAGACCACATGCCACTAAACTAGCTCCTTATTTCTCTAATGCATCTTACACCCAAGGCCAAAGACCCTTCCAAAAGACCAATACTTGGTCTAAAAAACAGTGGATTCCTGTAGCAAACCCTAATTCAAACATTGACAGGAACAAATCATTTGCTGACAGCGCAAAACCAGCCGCTGACATAATTAGGTTTGGTATGAAAAGGCCACAATTAGCAGCTGTCAGATCCAATGTTAAACCTAGTAATAACAAGTACTTACAACCAAAGGGAAATGGATCTAATGCATCATCCAACCTAACATGAAGAGCTAAACAAGACCAGTCATCAACTTTTAATGGTGTCTCCATGACATGCAATAGGTTTAAATATCTTGAAAAGCAAGTTGGGACAAACTGGGTGTTTAATGTTCAAAGGGATGAATAGGGGGTTGTTACAAGAAACAAGTCTATTCTTGTTGAACAACCAAATGGATCCAAGTCTACTAAGGCTTGGATTCCCAAAGAAAACTGATTTGTTTTCTTTATTTACAGGGCATTCCAAAGCAGGTTAATGATTATGGATATTGGGATAGTGGATGCTCAAGGCACATGACTAGAAAGGAAGACTACTTGACAAACTTTACTCCTATTCCAGATGGTGATAAAGTGTACTTTGGAGGATGATTTGGTACAATATCAGACAAAGGCACTCTTATCACTAACAACTTGCGTTTTGATGAAGTTTTTCTGGTAAAAGAACTTGACTATAACTTGTTTAGTGTGTCACAAGTGTGTGACAACAAAAATAAAGTTCTTTTTACTGATGCTAAATGTTTAGTCTTGAGTAAAGACTATGTGTTACCTGCTGATAAGTTCATTGAATTTAGAACACCTAGACATAAGGACATTTATAATGTTAATTTACAAGGGATTAAAATGAGTAATAACTTGTCATGTCTATATGCTAAAGCTTCAACAGATGAGAGTATCTTATGGCACAGAAGGTTGGGGGACATTAACTTTAAGAACATGAATAGACTTGTGAGGCATGATCTTGTGAGAGGATTGCCCTCAAAAACATTCCACAATGATCATAATTTTGTTGCATGTCTTAAAAGCAAACAACACAAGTCCTCATTTAAGTCTAAGAGTGTTCATTCCAGCTCTAAACCACTACACTTGCTTCACATGGACTTATTTGGACCTACTAATATAGAGAGTATAATGGCAAGTATTATTGCTTTGTGGTCACTGATGATCATTCTAGCTTTACATGGACTTTCTTTTTAGCTAAAAAGAGTGATACTACCAAAATCCTAATTAAATTTATTAATCAAATGGAAAAGAAATTAGGGTTTACAGTTAACATTCTTAGAAGTGATATGGTGGAGAGTTTAGAAATGATCTATTAGATGCCTTCTGTGTGGATAAGGGGATTACTAGGGAGTTTAGCGTAGCTAGAACTCTACAGCAAAATGGTGTAGCTGAAAGGAGAAATAGAACTCTTATTGAAGCAGCTAGGACCATGTTAGCAGATGCTAAATTACCCATTGCATTTCGGGCTGAGGCTGTGAATACTGCTTGTTATGTTCAGAATAGAGCCTTGGTCAACAAGATTCACAATAAGACCCCCTATGAGCTCTTTTGGAATAGAAAACCTAATATAGATTTTCTTAGACCCTTTGGATGTCATGTAGTGATTCTTAATACTAGTGACAACCTAGGTAAGTTTAATTCAAAAGGTGATGAGGGATATTTTGTTGGTTGTTCTATGAATAGCAAAGGGTATAGGTTTTACCACAAGAGAGATAAGGTCATAACATAAAATACACACGTTGACTTTTTGGAGAGTAAACCTAGTGATCTTGCTAATGGACCATACTGGATTTTTGATTTAGAGCCATTATCTAGGTCCATGAATTACTTGCATGTTACTAATCCAGTTGTCTTGGAGACATCTCCAAAGATTGTGGAAGAAACTATTGTTGATAATGCAGGTATACAGGCTACAAAGGTGCAAGGATCACAAGTAGATGAGTTCACTCCCACACTTTCTTTTGTGGATTTACCCATTTGGAGTGAAGAATTCATTCAGGCATCTGCTGCTGAAAGGGAAGTGGAAAGAAAGCAACAAGAAGAGCAAGTCAGTGAAAGTGTTTCTTCCGCTGACAAAAGTAGTTTAGCCGCTGACACACCTAATCCAAACACTGACACATTACTTTCATCCGCTGACAAATATGTGCTTGAACTTGGTAAAAATTTCATATCCAATGAAGATGTCTGATATGAGTGAAATCTCATATCAATTATATCATAATTAACCCTAAAACACAAAGTAAAATACCTGATTTCGATTTATAAAAGCAGTATTGTGGGTATACTTTGTTGTTTGTGCTTAAGAAGATACAAATATGAAGCAAACAAGGAAATCAAGCCTTTATTGATGAAGAAAAGACAAAAGAAGGATGAAAAGTGAGAAGTCAATCAAAGTCAAAGATATTGGGCTAGGGGAAAAAGGCACTTCAATTGGCACTTCAATGATGGGTGAATTTTCTTTGATAATGCTACAATCCTTAGCCTCAAAAGATATTGGGCTAGGGGAAAAAGGCACTTCGATTGGATTAGAAGTTTGGGCCTTTAAGTCATGGTACTTCGAAGGAGGTGAATATGAATCCATATTGGTCATTATCGTGATGGAATTAACGTTCTCCTCCGAAATTTTTTGGTCACTCGATTCGTCGAGTAAATCCCAAAATGATTCGTACATACATTTTCTTATGCCGTTTTCAAGTAAGTAAACGTACTATTTATCATTAATATCTTCATCTCGAAAACCGTTATTTTTAATTCTTTCAAAACATGAATCAAGCCTCATTTTTTCCGCTAAAGTAAACATGTTTAAAGTATTAATTATTGGAACCTTGGTTTTAATTTGATCATTTTTAATTTGGGATCTACTTGCGAAAAAGTCCATCTTATCCTCCCCATATTTCATAGTCATTTGCCCATCGTGAATGTCGATAATGGCACGAGCCGTCGATAAAAATGGACTTCCTAAAATAATGGGACATTTAGGGTCACACTCGTAATCGGAAATGATGAAGTTCGCGGGAAAAGTGAAATTTCCAATCTTAACATAGACATCATCGGCTATACCAATTGGTACAAGTGGAGTACAATTAGCTACCTCAATTGTCATGTTAGTGGGGGGGGGGGGGATTAGGCAATTTCATCAATTTCCAAAGAGAATAAGGCATGAGATTGATGCTAGCACCTAAATCGGCAAGGTCTAAACATCCCCCAATCTCGAAAAAATCACAAGGTAGTAGAAATTGGCCCGGATCTTCTTCCTTTCTCGGCATATGCCTTTTAGGTTTTGGTAGAAGAATCGAAGCACAAACTTCTTCAAGGTTAACTTTCATAAGGTCAATGAAACTCTATTTTAGAACGGTGGATGGAATTTGAGGTACACGAAGATGTGTACTCTTTTCCTTGGTCACCACCTTTTTTCCCTCGACTTTTGAACATGAAGTCGTTTTTGAGGTCGAGGGTAGAGACGAATGCACAACTTTGAAACCATCAAGGTTAGGGGTATTCACACGATTTTTTCCATGAGAAGAGGCGGCTTTGCCGTGTTCCTTCGAATTAGTCACGGCGTCACTTGGTAACGTACTCGAAGACGAACTCGATGGTTTGTTCATAATAGCCGAAAACAACTTTTTAATATCAATTTACCTTGATCAATCTTGTTGTTTTGACCTCTCAAAGTGTTGGAAAATTCGCTTTTCATTTCACCAATTTGGTTTTCTAATCTATTCATGTTAGCATCATTTGATTTAACGTAATTTTGAAAATCAACTGACATATTTTAATTTTGATTAAAAGCTTGGTTTTGATTCCCACTCGAAAAAATGTTTCCTTTATTGTTGTTGTTTTGAAAATTCGAATTTTGACCATTGTTAAAATCCCGGTTTTGGTTGTTGTTATTAAAACCTCGATTTTGCCAATTCAAATTTTGACCTTGATTATATCCTTGATTTCCTTGTTTCGACTTTGATTTGAAAAATTATTGCCTTGATTACCATATTTCGTTTGTTGTGATGGACCGACGTTATTTTGATTTTGAAAATTTCCATTTAACGTATTAACACTCGACGTTTGTCCATCCGTAGACGCACACTGGTAATAATTATGAGGTCTACCACACAACATACACGAAACCTCAACCACTTCAACCGTAACGAGAGCGTCTTTTTTTTTGCATCTCAATCAAGAACGACGTGAACACATTCGTCAATTTATCGACTTTTGCGTCAACTCTCTCAATGTCGCGATTAGCATTACTAATATTGGCGACATTGGCAACACTCGGTGTTCTACGGAGTTGGAAAACCTCAGATCTATTTTTGATAAACATTAAAGTGTCTTTCGGAGTTTAACGCAAAAATTTACCACCCGCGGCGGAATTTAACGAATCTTGCTCGTGAAGATTAAGACCGTTATAAAAAGTGTCGATTTGGTGCAACTCAGAAAATCCATGATGAGGACATTGCCTAAGAAATTCCTTAAAATGATCTCACGCGTCTCTAAATGACTCACTCGGCTTTTGTTCAAACCTCGTGATCTGGTTTTTGAAAAACGTGCTCTTAGACGGTGGAAAAAACTGATTAACGAATTTGGAAACGAGATCGTCCCACGTAACTATGGAGTTAGGTGGTTCTTTCTCGTACCAATCCTTGGCGGAGCCATCGAGCGAGTAAGGAAAAAACGTAAGCTTGATGACATAGGTGTCAACGTTATTAAACTTGCTCGTGACTAAAAGACGATTAAAATTCCAAATGTTATCGTGAGGATTATCCGCCTCACGACCCTTAAAAGTTGGGTGATCCTTGCTAGTCTCGAATTAGGCTTAATTCGGGTTGGCTGGGCTCCGGCTCCTGCACCAAGTGAATCGTTTGGTTGGGATCCTGCACACTAAACAACACGCGTTAGGGTTACCGTGGGAATGTTTCCCACGATTAGACTCCAGCGTGAGAGTAAGTAATCGATTAGGGTTTATGTGAGTTGAGAGTATAGAACGTAATACCTTTGTGGAACCCTTGGGGGTTCCTTTTATAGGCAGTGGAACCCTAATGGGCTGCCACTGATACTTCGGCCCCAAGGAAAGGATAACTGTCAGAATTAGAATGATTGTTATCTTCTAATTCAGGTAGTGAATATCCTTCTCTATTGGGGTAAACCTATTCCTAGACAGGATATGATTCTGTCTAGCCCTATGTCGGCCGCGCCGGGCCGTGGGCCGCACACATGTGTGCGGTTACTGTTCATCCAAGCCCATAAGCTTGAATGGCATTATTCCCACCCATCTGTGATGGGCCGGATACGGGTAGTACCCGTGGGCCGGGTTCCTGACCCGGCTGGGGACTATACGTCATAATGTCCCCCCAGTCTAGTTGTTACAGCCGTAGGCGTAACCTCTAGACTATCAAGGTGCTCTCCGGACATACCAAGGAAGACCTAGGAAATGAGAAACATTGAAAATTTTGTTCTGGCCGCACGTGGCGACCCGTCGTAGGAATATATTTTAAATAGTACCTCAGCCGCCCGTAACGGTCGAGACAATTTAAATGTAACATTAAATACGGTCTTACATAAGAGCCGCATAACTCGACACAAGAATAAAAACATTAATGATAGTCAACTTTCCAGTCGCATGCCTGCAAAAGTGCACCATTAATGTCCACCCTTGAGCCACGTAAAACTGCCAAGAAGTGACCCGTGGGTCCCCCTCTGATTTTGCAGAAATGTCAGAAACCCTATCCGTTGGATAGGCGAGGTGGTCTACACGTGTCGAACATCCATGGTACCTCGGAAACCGAGGCAACCCTATATAAGAGTTGCTATGCGTGTTTGTTACACACATAACTCACCCCTTCTTCCGCCATTGTTATTCTCAAGCTTTTATCTCCAAAACTTTGCCTTCTTTTCCACGGACTTCCGTCGCCGCAGGTTAGATCATCACGCCTTTAAAAACCTTTTTATAAAACATGGTAAAGGACAACCCCCTTATCACGGATGTCCTTAACGTGATGTCTGCGGAAAAATACCTCGACTTCCTGTCGAAGTATTATGTACCCGAAAGCGTACACCCCACCTATCCAGGTGATGGTGAAGCGATTACGGATGCACCGACGGGGAAAATAGGCATATACACACGCCTGTTTGACTCGGCCAACTACCGTATCCCTTTATCCAAGTTCTTGGTAGACCTTCTATTATATTATGACTTCCACATAACCCAGCTTCACTGCATAGGGGCGTGTAAAATCAACCAGTTTGAAATTACATGCCATACCTGCGGAGTAACCCCAACCGTGAACCTTTTTAGGGCTTTTTATTTTCCTCAGCTAGTGAATGGGTGGCTGTCGTTTAAAAAACGACCCGAGAATGCCCCTATGACGTATAGGAAGCCTCTAGACTCCCTTAAGAACTGGTACGACCATTACTTCTTTGTAGATGAGAAGGTGTTCCCTACCCCCTTCGTACTCAAAACCAAAGCCCCCAAAGACTATCCGCCCAAAGCCAAAGATTATAGCAGCAGGGACCTA
Organism: Glebionis coronaria; assembly: GCA_025667525.1. Taxonomy (NCBI): domain Eukaryota; kingdom Viridiplantae; phylum Streptophyta; class Magnoliopsida; order Asterales; family Asteraceae; genus Glebionis; species Glebionis coronaria. Next base: position 165,000,482 of record CM046882.1, on the reverse strand, counting down.
AAAATACTAGATACCCACCGCACAGAATTCCATAGAGGGTTGCCGGAACACTTTCTGTGCTTAGTAGGGATAAGCCGCCGCTACTTTGGGAGGGATGACCTATACCCGTGCTTCCTTACGGAACAGGGAGAGGGTAGGTCTAATTTATATGTTGTAGATTTGAATTGTCATGCATATTTGTAGAATTTTTACTAACCCATGTACTTGTAAAATGTCCGCAGAAATGAACCTTCACGGACTAATCCGCCAGGGCGACCCAATGAAGGTAGCGGAAGGATTCCGGCCTTTGAAGCCGAATGAGCTCCCCTTGCTGGAAGCGTTAGCTGACCGCACTATGCCGCTCGAAGAAACATCCGAGCCTAGATCAGATGAAGAAGAGACCGCCATCGAGAAATCCCCATTGGATTTCCTCAATGAAGATGGCGAAGAACCATTGCTAGAGGGGGGCACCACCAACCAAGAAGAAGAGAATGACCCCAACGAAGACGCTACTCAGGCATCCGGGTCCGCCCCGCTCACCTCTAGGAAGAGAAAGACCACCAGGAGGGTGGCAAAAAAGATAGGGGACGAGGCCGGAGCCGCGAATGCTCCCCCAAAGAAGCTGAGGAAGGACCATCCGCAATACCAAGAGAGGAGTGGTACTGCGACCACCCAGGCCGACCCCACCCCGAACATGGAAGGGCCAGTCTTGCGAGTCAACCCCGTGAGCGCCGTAGCTCCAACCGGCCAAGACTCTGCCATTGGCACCTCGTAAGTACCCTTTTGAGTATGATTCGTATCTTTGTATGATGCATAGACTAATGTTGTCATGTCAAATAACAGGGCTAATCTGGCAGCCGTAGCGCAGGAGGAAGAAGTGGGGAGGAATCCATCCCCCGCACCAACCAACAAGCCCCCATCCCCTGCTGCCACACATGCCAAGGAGCCGCACCCCGATGGGCCAGAAGAAAGCCTGCGCTTAGCATGGAACCTGTCAAGTTTGACAAGGCTGGAGGCAGAATCCGAGTGTTCAGAATTCATTAAACACATCACCCCGCCTGTCCTCGCACAAGATCTAGATGAGTTGGACCATGAGGCCCTCATTGAGCAGTTTGACGTGTCGTCCGCACACAAAGTGACGGTGGGAGCCGCTTTGAGACGTCGTCTAATCAAGGCCCTCACCAATGTGAATCGGGCAGATAAGAGGATAGCCCGTCGTGAGGCGATGGTCGTGAAGAACGAGAAGACCATCACATCATTGCAGGCGGCGCTGTTGATAGCCGAGGCGACGGTGAAAGAGCAGGCGCATCACGCCGACACCAGAGAGAAGCGCATTGCTGAGCTTGAAGCCCTTGTAGCCGCATCAAACGAGAAGGTAAACTTTCTAAATTTTGTACATACACTCAAACTTTGGGTGCATTTACCCAAGAAAAGTATATATCCTTGTAATAACTCCAAATTTTATATGCAGGTGTCTGCGGCCGAAGCTGCTACCAAGGCCGTGACCGTGCAATCCTTCAACATCGCCCAGGAGCGTGATGCGCTGAAGGATGAGTTGACACGAACCCAAACCAACCTTGAAGAGCAGGCTGTCGCGGCTGATGAGGAGCTAAGCAAGATTGCTGTAAGTTGTGCTGAGAGAATATGTCCTCCCCTGCTATCCGCTACAGCTGGACGCAGGTGGATTATCGGGCAAGGACTACGACTTGCTGTGAGCAGGGCACTGGAAGCTCCACACCTATTGCAGGCATTTGCCGGGGTCGTATCCGATGGAATCGACCGTGGTAGATATGAGGGCTTGGTCAAAGCTGCGGAACTGATAGGGAAAAATGAAGACATCACACAGCATCCTTATCACAACCCTTCCGCCGCGGATAATATGACCGCGTCCATGAATGCCTTAGCGGGAATCCAACACCCTCTCCTGGACGAGCTTGAGGCACTGAAGGACGCTCCAAACGAGGCAATAATGTCCCGACTGAGCGCTGATCCCATTCCTTTGACCTTGGCCACTTATGATTCCTCATCCAAAACCATGAAAGGCGAGAAACTGCTTGTAGAAGCATTGGATGCTATTGCGGTCAAAGCCCGGGATGGGAAGGATGCTCGTGGGGAGGTCCTCCGTGCTCTAATTAAGGAAGGGAAGAAGGAGATAGGGGAATTCCTACCCCCTTGTAACTTATCAGTTGTAAACACTTGTAATTTATAATTTTTATTCGTCCGTGTATGTACACGGCTAAGACATATGTGAAATGACTATCTTTTATTTAGAAGTCCGTGATGACCACGGCCATTTTTGTTATTTTATTTTTGAAACTTGTGTATTTTCATTTTGTTTTGAACATCGTATTCCAATACCGCATGACCTGGCACGTCTTATGTAGGAAAGGGAAATACATACAAGCCTATAATTTACTAGACATGCGACGTGCGTCTTTACTATGCGAAGCACGATGTGACTACGGCATATGAAACTTACCACAACGTCTTGTGAGTAAGGTGTCTAGTAAGGATACATGATCCGTGCGGCTGGGGTTGCATCCCTCTTACGCGGCAAGTTGAATTAGTAGGTTCACTTAATCCTCTTACCCCGCCTAGAGGCGTATAGTACATGTACAGTAGTTTGAAAGAATGCATATGAATGAAACATGGCATATTATAATATAAGTAAAATTCATACGACTAACAAAAAATCTAAAAAAATGATTTGCACAAAACAAGCCGTGGGGCTAGCTAGGCACCACGGCATTTTATTAGAACGTTTACGTTTTTGTTTGAACAATAATGACAAGTCCTAAAAAACAAGAAAGGAAACTAAACAAACATAAGAAAAACAAAACAGATAGAACGCATGGTTCTTTATTAAGGCCACATATAGCGAAGTACCCATGCGGAAGCCGTAGCTTTCAAAGATAGCACCTTTTGAGATTGGAAATGTTCCATGTGCGCTCTAGGTCGCAACCATCCATGTCACGTAACTTGTACGCGCCTCGTCCCAAGGCCTCCGTGACTTCATATGGTCCTTCCCACTTAGGGCCCAGTTTTCCTGTATTCTCCGCTCGACTCGCTTCGTTAGCACGATAGACATAGTCTCCCGGTCGAAAAGAAACACCCTTGACCTTGGCGTCATAATAAGCTTTCATTTTGGCCTTGGACTTAGCCTCATTGATGGCTGCTATTTCCCTTTTTTCTTCCAACAGATCCAGGTTGATTCGCAGCTGCTCGTCGTTCGTGACGACATTAACTTCCGCCGTGCGGATGGTAGGCATTCCTATTTCTGCTGGTATAACAGCTTCAGTGCCGTAAGCTAATGCAAATGGAGTATCTCCGTTGGCTGTTTTGATCATAGTCCTATGTGCCCACAGCACATGTGATAACTCATCAACCCATTTGCCACTTCGTTCGTCCAAACGCGCCTTGATGCCATTCCCCAAGCTTCTATTTGCCCGTTCGACAAGGCCATTTGTCTGCGGATGCTTAACAGATGCGAAGCGCCACTTGATGTTCAATGATGCACACCAATCTTTGAATGGGTTGTCCGTGAACTGCTTGCCGTTGTCTGAGATGATTTCTCCTGGTAGACCAAAACGGCACACAATATGTTCCCAAACAAACTTCTTAACTTGTTTGCCTGTGATAGACTTGACTGCCTTGGCCTCTATCCATCGTGTGAAGTAGTCGATCGCAACAATCAAGAATTTAACTCCCCGGCAGCTACAGGAAATGGTCCTGCAATGTCGATTCCCCACTTATAGAATGGCCATGGGGACGTGATAGGTGTAAGCTCCTGCTGCGGGTGCCGCGGTACCGGCCTATGCACTTGGCAATCACTACACTTGCGAATCATGTCGCGCGCGTCTCTGTGCATGGTAGGCCAATAATATCCTGTTCGTAAGGCTCTAGCTACCACGGATCGTGGACCCGCATGCATGCCGCACAACCCTTCGTGTATGTCACTGATTACGTAAGCGGCCTGACGTGGTCCAACACACCACAGCCACGGCTGCAAGAAAGAGCGCTTGTAAAGGATGCCTTCTCGAAGTTCGAAATGCTGCGACTTCCTTCTGATGCGCCGTGCTGCTTTTTCCTCGTCTGGAAGGCTCTCACTAGTCAAATAGTTGATAATCGGGGTCATCCATGTAGGTCCATCCTCCTCAACTATAGCAGCAACCTCCCCTTTCGTTATAGATTTCTCCTTGAGTATTTCCACCAAGACTTGTTTAGACAAGTGAGCGAAGCTTGTGGATGCGATCTTGCTAAGAGCGTCCGCCTTCTTGTTCTCGCCCCTTGGCACCTGCTTGATGGAAAACTTACTAAAAGTCGCGATTAGCGACTTGACTTTTTCCAAGTACCTGACCATGTTGTCCTCCTTAGCCACATATCCACCTAGAATATGGTTCGCGATAAGCCGTGAGTCCACGTAGGCCTCAAGGTTGCGAACTCCCATTCTAGCGGCGATTTTTAAACCCGCAATTAATGCCTCATATTCCGCTTCGTTGTTAGTGGCCGTGAACTCAAAACGGAGGGCGTACGTGAATTTCATTCCTTCTGGATTTGTGAGGATGAGACCAGCTCCGGACCCGTCCGTACACGAAGATCCGTCCGTGAATATCACCCATGGTTCCGTTGGGATCTCATCTTGTTTAGCTATTGGCCCTTCCTCATCCGGCTTCTCGATCAGGAAATCTGCCAAGATCTGGCCTTTCACAGCCGTCCTTGGCTTATAAGATATGTTGTGCTCCCCCAATAAGATGCTCCATTTTTGTAGCCTCCCTGCCACGTCCGGTCTAGAAATAACCTGCTTGATTGGCTGGTCCGTAATGACCACAATTGGGTGCGCCTGAAAGTACCGGCGCATCCGCTTTGTAGCAAACACTAGTGCTAACACAAATTTTTCCATAGAGGAGTAATTCAGCTCCGGCCCTTGTAGTGTTCTACTTATAAAGTAGACCGGAGTTTGCACTGTATCTCTATCTATCATGAGTACCGCGCTTATTGCGCCATGAGTGGCTGAGAGATACATAATAAGTTCCTCATTTGGCCGAGGAGCTACTAGCATAGGGAGAGACGCGAGATGCTGCTTGAGCTGGCCGAAAGCTTCCTCGGCTTCCTTCGTCCACCAGAAGTCTCCCTTCCTAATGCACTTCTTGAGTGTCTTAAATAGGGGTAATGACTTCTCTGCGGATTTGGATAAGAACCTATTTAGCCCGGCTAGTTTCCCATTCAAGGATTGCACCTCCTTCCGTGTCTGAGGGGACGGCAGTTGTATTACTGCGTCCGTCTTCTCTGGCCAAGGTTTGATGCCGTTTGGGTCAATCAAATATCCAAGGAACATTCCCTCCGTTGCCCCAAACGTACATTTTTTTGGATTTAACTTCATGTTAATCCTTCTCAGTGTGTCGAATGTCTCTTGGACATCCCGGAGAAGTGCCTCCTCCGTGTGACTTTTTATAACCATGTCATCCACATAGACCTCCAAGTTGCGACCTATCTGTGATTCAAAAGCTTTGTCCACAAGCCGTTGATATGTAGCACCGGCGTTCTTCAGTCCAAACGGCATTTTCGTATAGCAATATACGCCCTGGCTCGTATGGAACGCCGTTTTTTCTGCATCCTCCTCCGCCATCTGGATCTGGTGATATCCTTTATATGCGTCCAAGAAGCATTTAAAAGGATACCCACATAGGGATTCCACCTTCCAGTCGATTTCCGGTAACGGGTAACAATCCTGTGGGCAGGCCTTGTTCAGATCTGTAAAATCCACACACATGCGCCAACTTCCGTCATGTTTTTTGACCATGACCGGATTGGATAACCACTCGTGGTAGTATACCTCGCGCATGATACCTGCGTCCACTAGTTTCCATACTTCCTCCAATATCACTTGGCTGCGCTCAGGCGCCTGGCCGCGCTTCTTTTGCTTGACGGGTTGGTACCCTTGGCGGATCTGGAGCTTATGCTATGCTATCGCACGTGGCACGCCTGTCATATGCTTTGGCTCCCATGCGAATATATCTAAGTTTGCACTTAAAAGAGAGCACATGGCCCTTTTGCCGCTATCCGAGAGTGCCCCTCCTATGGATACCCCCTGTTCCGGATAGTCAGGGTGAATTGCTATCTTCCAATTGGGAGGTGGTGATCCATCCTTGGGTGGAACAGGTGGAGCCGGTGTTGTCACGGTGTGACACTCGGATGCCGGTACGATTGTGTTGTAAATGGTAACAATTCCCCCCTCAACGGGGAATTTGATCATTCCGTGCGCCGTGGAGGGTACCGCCCGTATAGCCAAAATACCTGGTCTGCCTATGATCCCATTGTACGGAGAATGTGAGCGTATCACCATGAAGTTCATCCACGCCGTAGTGGAGTGTTCCTCATTCCTAATGGTTACAAGCAGCCGTAGTTGCCCTATCGGCCAGATTGTGTCTCCACTAAAGCCGGTAAGCGGCGCCGTGGCCGGTACTAATTGGCTTCTTATTTCTGGGCATAACTGCACAAAACAGTGTTCATACAGTACCTCTGCTGACGGCCCTCCATCCACATACATGCGACGAACATTGTGTGTTCTAATGCTTATCTCAATAGTGAGAGGCGCATCGGTCACATCGCTTGCTGTGATGGGAGGGAACGAGATTTCCCTGCCGCGTGAAAATTTTTGGCCAACTTTCTGCCTCGTGCGGCGTTGTCTGGATTGGATCATGTATATGGTCGAAGGCTTGTCCTTTTGGGGATCCTTCTTATCGTACTTCTTGTTGTTGTCTTTTCCATCCTTCCAATCCTTAACTAGGTGCTTGAGTTTACCTGATTTGATCAGCGACTCAATATGCTTCTTGAGCTGGATGCACTCCTCCGTACCGTGGCCTTTATCATTATGGAATTCGCAGAAGCGATTTCCTTGCCGACGTTCTGGCGGAGTGGTCATTGGGGGAGGCCTTGGAAAGTTCGCCCCTTCCGTCAGCAAGATCTCCCGGTAGGACATCTTTAGGGGGGTGAACTTATCGTCTGGCCGTCCTCCTTTGCTCTGGCTCTTGTAGTCTGAGCCCTTGCTATTGTTCTGATTTCCTTGACCGCCCGACTGTCTCCGGGACTGGTCATTTGACCGGTACCCATTTCCTCGGGATAGGTAGGCCGCGGCAACAGCTGTTTCTCCTTCTATGAAATTTCTGACCCTTTCCATGAGGTCATCATATCTCTCTGGACGCTTGTCATTAAGGCGCCTGATCAACTCCCTGTCTGTTATGGCGTGCATGTAGTCAGAGATTTTCAGGAGCTCCGGCATTGTTTTTGTGCGTGTGCACTCATCATTGAAGCGTTTAGTGAAGGCTTCTGTGGACTCCCCCGGCCGTTGTTTGACAGTTGCCAATGAGACCGAATCCCTATTATACTTCTTCCTCTGAGTATAATTGTTCTCAAACGCAGTGCGTAAGTCCGTGAAACTATCAATGCTCTGTGGAGGGAGTGCCTCAAACCAGTCACGGGCATTTCCGATCAAAGTTGAATTGAACATTTGGCACCATATAGGCATGGGCCATCGCTTAATTTTAGCCTGTGTATCAAATATTTTAAGGTGATGAACCGGATCACCAGTCCCATCATAAGTCTTGACACACGCCGGCATGCGACGTTTGGTGTCCTCAAAATAGTTCCGTATGCGGAGGGTGAACGGGTCTTCCCTAGGATCCGCCCATGGCCGGGTGAGCCTAGGGTCATCCCATGGTTCACACCATGTACGCGAAAGATCCTCCGCTTCTGCATCCCGATAATAAGGGCCACCATAATACCCATCATTGTTTGGTGGTGGTGGAGGGGTGCGCCTAGGTCGGCGACGCTTAGGCGGATGGTCATCTGAGTCCTCTCCTGACGGGTGTGGAGACGGTGGTGGTGCCCCATCCTTTGGGTAGGGACCACTTTTTTGGGATGAACCGGAAGCCTTCTTCCAGTGTTCATCCTGTCCCACACGCTCGGGCGACGAGCGGTTCTGGCCAACTCTCGATCTGGCCGCTCGGGTGAACCATCAGACTTATCTTCTCCTTCTCGAGACTGCATTAGTTCCTGTATGAGGCGATCTCCTATGCGTTCAAACACATTCCTGGGTTGAGGGGTTTCCTCAAAGATGCTCTGCTCCTGAGGCCGAGCTCTCCTTTTCCTCTGATTTTAGGAAGAGGTGATTGGTCCGGTGTCCCCAAAGTTGAGTCTGGATTGGAGGTTCCTCCCCAGATTCAACCTTGACGCGATCCCCGGGACGATCCTATCGAATTCTGCGTGAGAACTCGAGTAAGATCCTCCTCGCTGAGTGGTAGGACCTCTACCTCTTCCTCTACCGATGGTCTGCGCGGCTCCTTGTTAGGAGGGTTGGGCGCACTCCTTGGGTCCGGATTGTCCAGGGTTGAAGTAGGTGGGGGTGTCATGGAGATCGTGCTCGTCACCTCCAAGGGCTGAAAGCCGCCACGGTTACCAGGTCCGCCTGCAAGGCGGCTAGGTGACTGATTGGGGATGAGTATCCCTTCCCCTTGGGACTTCCGATTTCCAGGATTCGTATTCCTGGGGTTGGCTTGCTGATGCCCCTTCGTCATTGGAAATTCAGAATGAGGTTTTGTTCTAGCTTAGTGTAAGGGTCCCACGGATGGCGCCAACTTGTTGATGCAAAAGTTGGGTGATCCTTGCTAGGCCCGAATTAGGCTTAATTCGGGTTGGCTGGGCTCCGGCTCCTGCACCAAGTGAATCGTTTGGTTGGGATCCTGCACACTAAACAACACGCGTTAGGCTTACCGTGGGAATGTTTCCCACGATTAGACTCCGGCGTGAGAGTAAGTAATCGATTAGGGTTTATGTGAGTTGAGAGTATAGAACGTAATACCTTTGTGGAACCCTTGGGGGTTCCTTTTATAGGCAGTGGAACCCTAATGGGCTGCCACTAATACTTCGGCCCCAAGGAAAGGATAACTATCAGAATTAGAATGATTGTTATCTTCTAATTCGGGTAGTGAATATCCTTCTCTATTGGGGTAAACCTATTCCTAGACAGGATATGATTCTGTCTAACCCTATGTCGGTCACGCCGCGCCGTGGGCCGCACACATGTGTGTGGTTACTGTTCATCCAAGCCCATAAGCTTGAATGGCATTATTCCCACCCATCTGTGATGGGCCGGATACGGGTAGTACCCGTGGGCCGGGTTCCTGACCCGGCTGGGGACTATACGTTATCAACTAAAAGACGATTAAAATTCCAAATGTGATCGTGAGGATTATCCGCCTCACGACCCTTAAACTTTGTCGCTTCTATCAAAGATAACATTCCTCTTGTGATTTCAAAATTCTACGCTTCGATTGCGGAAATTATCATCGCGTCTCCATAACCCTCGGTGGGTGCTTGGAGCAACTCCATCATCGTACGATTCTCGACCATCTCGTCTCTAGTTTCAACAACGATATTAGGAACGTTCGTTTCTAGTTCTTGTCTTCGTTGTCGATTCCTTCGATTTCGATTACGTCGATTCGACACGTTGTTAGAATTTGGATAACCACACGAACAAGTGCGCACGCACTAAACTTATAGAATTGGGGAGGGGGTAGCAAAGAAGATTCTTTTGGGGTTTTTAAACTTTCTCAATTTTTTTGATTTTTGATGGGTTTTTAATTTTTTTGTATATTGGGTATATTACGTAGATAATTAAATCCAAAAAATATATCCACTAATCAAAGTCCCGATTCATGAATCCAAAGGAATGAAGTTAATTACATCAATTAAAAACCTTCGTTCGACTTTGAAACATTGGTGGAACTCCAAAATGTTTCGAGTGTTCAATAATATAAGGAAAAAAAAAGATTATTAATACTTGAGTTGGCAAACCCTTAATTAATCGTCACTAAATCAATACGCACAAGCGAGCGGAGAAAACAAGGCGGCGCGAAGCACTTAAGAGCCTTTTTTCTTTAGGTAGTGAAATACAACCGCCTTATACCCATCATATAGTTTGTATTAATTAAGATGAAACTAATTAACATTATTTATCTATTTACCTTAAACTTTTCTTTGATCGATACACTCACAAATCACCGGAACGTCGTTTAATGAGGGGCGTTTTCACGCGTATTTGGATAGTATTGTTTATTAATTATGCTAAGTATTACAATATATTATTCAAAAGAAAAATGAAAAATGATTTTTGTGTTAACTGATTTCAATTTAGCACGTTTTATTTATATGGCAAATAGTAGAAAATAACAAAAATGAGTATGTACGATATTTACGCTTTCCCAAAATGGAAAGTCAAAAACGCACTACTCAAACAAAACACGATAATAATATAATGGCACTCACAAAATACCTCCCTGGCAGCGGCGCTAAAATGATTGTAGGTAAATTATACACTTTTAAGAGAAAGCGTGTAATTGGTAAGTATTAGTCAATGCGTTTAGGAAAACGGAAAAACCGACAAGTGAGTTCGTTCCTCAAAGGAGGTATGTGATTTGTTACTGCCAAAATTATATTACGTAATTTGGATTAGTTCATTTTTGGAAGAAAAGAGGGAAAATTAAAAGACGATTACGCTAAAATTTAAAGTACAGCGTAAAACGTGACGAAAAATAAAAGTGATCAAAAAAATTACCAAAAATTACAAATAAATCCTAAATAATATAATTAAGGTTTAGAAATCAAGAAAAACTTTTGTAACTTTTTATTTAATTATTATTTAATTTTTAAATCTAATTAAAGACCTAAAAAAATAACAAAGAAAAAGCCCAATCAAAGATTTTAAAGTTTGTAAACCTCAAACATATTTAACTAATGCTAAAAAGTATTTTCAAAAATTTAAATTTACTAATATCTATTTTAAATGACTAAAAATGATTTTTACACTAAAATAATCACAAAAAATAAAAGAAAAGTGGGAAAAATCCAAAACCAATTTTGAAAAGTCTAAAAAGCTAGAAAGTAACTGGGAAAATGAAAGAAAGCAAAAAATTAAGAAGAAGAAGCTGAAAAGGCTCAAACTAAGCTGTTGTTTGGATTTACACTAACAGTGGCTAGGAAACCACTTGGTCTGTGGGAAAAACGCTTCCCATTGCCTTTGTTATTTGGACAGAGAGTGGATTGCCCTTGATTTTGGCTTGTTTGGTGTTGTTTCTTGGGAACAAAGGCACCCCCACTAGTAGTTAGCTTGTGAGGAGTCAAGAATAAGCAAAAGCAAACAACATTTATTTAAAACCCGCATCTAAATGCCCTGAACAATACACTACATAAACATACGAACCAATTAAAACTTTCCTTTTATGTCATGAACACGTGTCACGAATATTAAATTCAGAAACTACGTACGTGTTAGTGCACGATAATTATAAAGTACGTGGTAATACACGATAATTATTAATCATAATAATTATAATCACAAGTATATGATCACGAAAATTAAAACACGAACATGTGAACTAGGTATTATATATTATTACACGACAAACAAGTATTACGTATAATATATATGTCATGAATATTAAAACATGAACCATTACGAACATTTAATAACACAAACGAACACGTAAATTATTAAACATGAACAAAGCCCGGTAAAGCCTTTGGGCTTATGTTGGCCGCGGACACAAGAGCAGGAGGGGGGGGGGCAACCCATTGTTTTGGTTAACTTAACAAAAAGGAAAAACACAGGTTTATCATTCTACATAATTTTTTACAAAAAAAACCCTAGCTTGCCTCCTCTCTTTTGCCGCCGGCTACAAGGACAACACCAAGGGTGTTGGTTGATTTTGATTAGTGAATTCGAGTTATTCGTGTTCGTGTTATAGTTCTCATTCAATCACGTATTCGGTAAACATCAAAACCTTCATCTAGTTATTTTATTTTTTATATTTATTATGTTCACATGATTTAGAAAAGTAAAAACATAATAAACATGGAGATTAATCAGAAACAAGTAATTAAGGTTTGGTTTGGTGGGGTTTTCTCGGTCGACACACGCAAACCGAGAGCAAAAGCTTTCGGTGGTTGCGATTCACCAACAACCGAGACCTAGGGTCTCGGCGTGGTCTTTCGTGGCACGGTCGCAGGGAACAAAAGGACCCCGACTCGCTTCGGGGTGGCCTTTTGGTCTGTTTTGGGTCTTGGCGCAGCGCAACAGCACCACTGGCTTAAGCCGGTGGCTGTTGTGGTTCTAGCAGGGGGAACGCAGGCCGACCAGGGGAAACCACCAGCTTCAGCCGATGGTGACTTTTGGTCCAGCAGTGGCTAGCCAGGCCACGACAGTGGAAGCCGGCTAGACCAGTTTAGCCAATGTCGGGCCGGTTCGGTCCGGTTCTCGGTTCGGTCCGGTTCACGGTTCAGTCCGGTTCATGGTTCGGTCTAATTTAAAACACGGGTTCGGTCACGGAGTTAATTTTTACAAGTTATACATTTTTACAAGTTATACATTTTTACAAGTTATATTATTTTTCAAGAGAAATTAAATTAATTAAAACATGACTAGTAATTAATTTATTTTATTCATGACTTAGGTTATATTATTTTTAATAAATAGTACATATTTTAATCTAAGTATTTTTATCATTTAATTTAGACTATTATATTAATTAATTATTAAAACATGGACTATAATTAATTAATAAAGCGTGACTTAGGTTATGATTAATAAATTATTAATACATGATTAACCTAAGTATTTTATATGTCTTAATTTAATTAAATCATGCCTTTATTTAATTAAATTATATAACCTATAGTTTATTAAATTATTTTTATGATATTATTAATAAACTATACTATTTACATGACTTATGATATGTAATCAGTAAACTTAAGTTTATATTATTAGCTTATTAATCCAACTTATTTCTAAATACGGAAACTTTCTATTTTAGGAAACTTTCAATTTTTGGAAACTTTCTTTTTTAAAAACTGATCTATTTTTAGAAACTGATCTAGTTTTAGAAACTGATCTACTTTTGGAAACTTTCTATTTTAGGAAACCTGCTATTTTTAGAAAGTTACTTATTATTACACAACAAGTATAATAATACAAGAATACCAGATACTACTTTATCAGAAATACATGAAATACATGATTAATACAATATATCATTTAAAATAGTAAAACAAGACAAGAACATATAAAACAAGCTAAGACATGCTATAATCAGTTACGTACTCAGCAATCAGAAGACTTATACATGTCCCTTATTAATGTAGCATTAGTGAGGTCGGAGTAGGACTATTCATCCTTTCGTCTTTCCTCGTTCACTGGACTCAAGATACGGATTTCCCGTCTTTTAGTATGGACATTCTTTCAGTATGGACATTCTTTCCTTATTAGGATTCCCCGTTTGCAGCCAATTGTTTTCCCAAGTATTGTTTTATATGTTTGATTTCTTATGTTAGTTTAAATACCTAAGCCATATACATGCATGACCAGTGTCACCTAGTTATGGAGATACCATAACCATAGCACTAGAGGCACCAGTGTTATGACTTCCCCACGGCGAAGTGATTGCTCGTGGCATCCCTTTTTAGTTTGGCCTTTATTTATTATCATGTGGGGCGTATGGGTGCATCCTAGTTACATGTTTTACAGGATTTTCATGGTGAATGCGATGTGTGCCTTGCATCCTTCACAAGGAGTTGATCCCTCTACCCAGACTAATTTATTAGAGGCAACCCCTCTAATTGCATGACGAGGTCTCCCCTCCAAGTGTTCATGCACGGTGGAACCTCATGACCTATATGGGCTATTGGCTAATTAATACAGTTTTCTTATAAAAACATAAGTCTTTTTAAACTATAAAACCAGTTTTATGAACATGTTCTAGGTTATCTAGGACTTATACAATTCCGTTGCTATTAGTCTTTCATGTTTATGTCATTTCATGTTATACTTGTATATCCGTTCACTGGGTGTTATGCTCAGCGGTTTTCCTTTCATGTTCCCAAACGGTAGGTACTCAAGGGCGCTCGTAGACTATAAGAGTATGTGTATAAGGATTGGAAGCTATCTAACCTTCATCACTTTATGCATTTTCCATACATTATGCTACATTATTTCTCTAGACATTGTTTAGTCCTTTTCCATTTCAGTACTTATATTCATGTGTGATGAGCTTAGACTTGGATTACCGATGTTGTTTCCGGTATTTCCATTCATGGTCATTTAATGTTTTTAGACAGTTACCTTGCATGCTTTGATGACACGCCATAGTTACTCGTGACATTCTATTTACCAAAATAGGGTGTTACAATTATGGTATCAGAGCCAAGGCTTCGACCTATAGGCTCTTAAAACATGACCTGTGATTAGTGGGTAATCACCATGGTCTTCCTAGAACAGACAATTGTTTTTAGGGGTGTGATTCGGGTTGACCCGGTCGGGTTCGGGTCAACTCGGGTTAGGTCAAGTCGGGTTGAGAGCAAAAAAATCATACCCGAACCCGAGCCTAATAAGAACTCGGGTCACTCGGGTTCGGGTCAATTCGGGTCGGGTCAAATCGGGTCGGGTCAAATCGGGTTCGGGTCAACCCGAGTTTAAGGAAAATGTGTAAAAAGTGGCTCAATAAAGTACTAATACAATGTAAAAAGTGTAATTTTAGTCGGTTTAAGTCGGGTTGGTCGGGTTCGGGTCAAGTCGGGTCGGGTCAAGTCGGGTCAAGGGTAAAAAATATATAACCTGAATCCGAGCCTAATTAGAAATCGGGTCAATTCGGGTCAACCCAAATTGACCCGAATACACTTTTGGACCCGGGTGACCCGACCCGAATATGATTATTCGGGTTTGGGTCACCTTTTTCGAAACCCCTAGTTGTTTTCATGCATTTATTCATGTATCATTGTTGCAGGAATTTTGACTAAGTAATGGTTGGTACAGGACTGGCCATATTTAGTCGCATGTGCTTTTAATCGAATCTTTTTGTTTTGATGAACCGACCCATAGGCGTTCATCCTCGTCATGTCATTTTTTTAGGTGAACCGACCCACAGGTCTTCACCCAAACCCATGTTATTTCATCATCATGCATTCATACACTGTTTTCATGCATAGTTTTTTTTTCATGTTTATTTGTATACTTTTTTTTCATGAATATATATTATGTTTTAATCAGTTTAATCATGCATTTGTGTTATGCTGTCAGATGGTTCTCACACGTGAACAATAGCAACTCAATGTAGTTGTTCAAGTTGCAATGCAGGCCATGCTTCCTCAACTGAGGAATGAGATTCGGGCCGAGGTGAAAGCTGCCAACAATCAGCACCAGCACCAGCATCATAATCCTCCTCCTCCTCCAGCTACACTAATCACATGGATGAAGCTATTCAACAAGAAGCATCCGCGATCATTCGAGAAGACTGACAGCCCCAATGAGGCTGAGAGCTGGCTAGCTCACATTGAGAAGATCTTTGACGCGATGGCATGCGACCCTGTCTTTAAGGCAAGGTTAGTATGTTACAAGTCTGTAGGGAACGTGTTTGGATGGTGGAAGTCAGTGAAAAAATCGGAGGGAGGCGACAATTGGGTGGCTGGCTTGACTTGGGCACAGTTCAGGGAGTTGGTTATGGGACAGTTCTTCCCAAAGGCTGAGCAGGATAAGCTTAAGAGGGAGTATCATGGGATTAGGAAGAGAACTGAGGAAAACAGCAATGAGTTCATGCAAAGGTTTCTTCCTTTGGCTGGATTCCTTGGTGCAGCAGCAGGGACCAGAGGAGCAAGCGTACCACTTTCGCTGGGCTCTTCGAACATCGGTCGCCAAGACCTTGGTGTGTGCTACCTTTAACACGATGGAACAAGTAGTTAATGCAGCACGCAAGTTGGAGATGCTGTAGGAGAGGATGAGTTTGGAGAGGCAGAAAAACCCGACAAGAGGTATATTTCGTCATTCAACGGTGATCATTTCAATTCATTCAGTACTATCCAAATATTTATCTTTCTCTATACAATTGCATCTTTCAGACAGAAGACTGGGGACCGGTCCCAACCGGCCACCCAGTAGCAGAGTCAGCACAAGGTTAATGGTCAGACCCAAGACCGTTCTGCTTCGGATAGCATTGCGGTAATGATAATTACCGTAACAACGCTAACAACTCCGATAGCAGCAGGTCCCTAATTTACTCATTTCTTGTGTTACATGCTTGATGATTTATAATTTTGACACTTCAGCATCTTCTACCAGGAATCATGGCAACGAAAGGGAGCAGGACCGCAGAGGTTCACAGCCCAACCGTGCAGCTATAGCTGGTATTATGTCTTACGATTTTCTGCATTGTCCTGTCTGTACCCATAAACTATGTCTCACATATACTTTTCTGAACAGGCTCCTAGCCAACATGGGCACCTGTTGGAGGGTATACTCACCCTCTCTGCACTATGTGCAACCACAGACACCCAGGGCCGTATCGCCATGACAGCGACGCTTGCTTCAAGTGTGGTCAGCCAGGCCATCGCATGAAGGACTGCTGTAAGGGTGAGATAAAGGGCACTTCTAGACATGCTGACTCCAAGCCACCTCCTACTACTAGACGGGTGTACACGACTTCGTGTGATCAGGCCAACAAGTCAACAGGTACCATCACTAGAATTTTGTATATGTATGGTCATGTTGCATGCGTATTATTTGACACGGGTGCTACTCATTCGGTCATCTATACTATTTATGACAAGAGTGTTAGGATATCCCCTATGCCATTAGAAAATGTCTTAAACATTTCCACGCCCTTAAGGGACTCTGTACGCATAACACATGGGTACAAGGGTATTCCCCTCGAGTTTGACGATAAAATTCGTCCATTTGACATACTTCCATTAGATATGTGCGATTTTGACATGATATTAGGCATGGAATGGCTATCCAAACATCACGCCACCATTGACTGCCATTCATATCGGGTCATCTTCGGTGATGTAAACGCACCAGAGTACATTCACAATGGTTTTATACCTAGAAGGTCTGTACAAATAATTTCAACCTTACAAGCACGTGCATTACTGTCACATGGTTATGATGGCTACTTAGCTACTGTTCATGATATGGAGGCTGAATCTCCATCTATACAGAATCAGCCGATCGTGTCAGAATTTCCAGACGTGTTTCCAGAAGAACTTCCGGGCATACCACCTGCTCGTGAGGTAGATTTTAATATTGAGCTCATCCCAGGAGCTGAGCCAATTTCCAAGGCTCCTTATCGTATGGCTCCATAGAGCTGAAGGAGTTAAAGGAAAAACTGTAGGAACTTTTGGAACGAGGTTTCATTCGACCTAGTGCATCTCCATGGGGTTCACCCGTCTTATTCATGAAGAAGAAGGACGACAGTATGCGTCTCTGCATTGATTATCGTGAGCTTAATAAGATCACCATCGGGAATCGATATCCTTTGCCAGGCATTGATGATCTGTTTGACCTACTCCAAGGGGCCAAACATTTCTCCAAGATTGATCTGAGGTCGGGCTATCATCAGTTACGGGTTAAAGAGAAGGACATCGCCAAGACTGCTTTCCGTACACGTTATGGGCACTACAAATTTGTAGTCATGCCATTTGGCCTTACAAATGCTCCGGTTGTTTTCATGGACTTGATGAACCGTATCTTCCATGAATTTCTAGACAAGTTCGTCACTGTATTCATTGACGATATTCTGATTTTCTCTAAGTCAAAGGAGGAACACGAAGACCATCTTCGTACAGTATTCCAGATACTTCGCCAGAAGCAGCTGTATGCGAAGTTCTCCAAATTCGAATTCTGGTTAAGTAAGGTGACGTTCCTAGGCCACATAGTATCCGCAGAAGGAATAACCATAGATCCAACAAAGGTTAGGGATATTACCATGTGGCCAAGACCGACATCAGTGACTGAAGTTCACAGTTTTCTAGGCTTAGCTGGTTACTACTGTAGGTTCGTAGAGAACTTTTCCCATTTAACACTACCATTGACCAAACTAATATAGAAGGGGGGAGGAATTCGTCTGGACTGAAGAAAGAGAGAAGAGCTTTGAAGACCTAAAGCAGAGGCTGGTATCTACACCTATTATTACTCTCCCATCTGGTACATGTGGATTTCTGATCTATAGTGATGCTTCTGGGAAGGGCCTTGGATGTGTTCTCGTGCAACATGGGAAAGTGATTGCTTACACATCACGGCAGCTTAAGCCTTATGAGGAGAACTATCCTACACATGACTTGGAATTTGCAGCAGTTGTGTTTGCACTGAAGATTTGGAGGCATTACTTGTATGGTGAATCATGTGATATCTTCACAGATCACAAGAGCCTGAAATACATTTTCACTCAACGTGAACTGAACATGAGGCAGAGAAGGTGGTTAGAGCTGTTGAAGGATTATGACATTAATCTGTAGTATCATCCCGACAAGGCGAATGTAGTGGCAGATGCTCTTAGTAGAAAGTCGGGTATGATCAACGACATTAAGATAGAGGAAGAGACTATACGAGACTTGGAGCGACTAGACATTGAGATCATGGTACGTGGACAACATGAATACTGGGATAATCTTAGAGTGGAGCCTGAATTACTCTCTAGGATCAAGGAAGCTCAGAAGGATGATGGTGAGATTTGGGCAATCATACAAAACTTAGAGCAGCAGACGGAGTTTCGGTTGCATGACGACGACATCTTATGGCAGGGCACTAGACTTTGTGTTCCTGACGATCTTACACTCAGGGAAGTGTTATTGGCTGAAGCTCATAGCTCCCCATTCTCCGTTCATCCTGGTTCAACCAAGATGTACCACGACATCAAGCAGTACTTTTGGTGGAGTGGTATGAAATAGGATGTTGCTACTTATGTCTCCGAATGTTTTACCTGCCAGAAGGTTAAGATCGAGCATCAGCGGTCTAGTGGGTTACTACAACCATTAGACATTCTAGAGTGAAAGTGGGACAAGATCACCATGAATTTTGTCACCGGACTTTTGTAGACCAAGAGGAAGCATGATGCAATTTGGGTTATCGTTGATCGACTTACCAAGTCAGCTCATTTCTTACCAATCTGGAAAGATGATTCCGTTAGGAAACTCGCTGACACATATAAGAAGAACATCATGAGACTTCATGGTACTCCATCCAGTATCATCTCGGACAGAGATCCTCGGTTTACTTCGAGATTTTGGAGGAGTCTGCATAAAGCTTGGGTACCAAACTTAAGCTTAGCACGGCTTTTCATCCTCAAACAGACGGACAGTCGGAGCGGACCATTCAGACATTAGAAGACATGCTTAAAGCGTATGATTTGGAATGGACAGGATATCCGGACGATTATATTTGCTTGGTAGAGTTTGCATACAACAAAAATTGGCACGCCAACATCAAGTGTGCATCGTTTTAGATGTTGTATGGAAGGAAGTGTCGAGCCCAAATCTGTTGGGATCAGGTTGGTGAGCGAACACTTGAAGGACCATAGATGATAGAGTCGACCAACGAGAAATTCTCTATTGCTAAGGCGAAACTACATGTAGAAGTATGATAATCTTTGATTTATCAAGAGGGTTGTTGTTTCTAGTAAGAGAAAGTAGAGAGAGAGATGAGAGAAAAATGTAAAAGTGATATTAATCAAATGAAACAACCAACACCCCTTTCCATGGTGGAAAGGGGTTTATATAACCAAGTCCCTTAGTGGACTTGGGCCTCCGGCCCATGAACATGCTCATGGGTCGGACTAATGTAAACTTTAATTAAACTTATACTACGAGCCTATAACTATATTGTTGGAGTGACCGAGACTTTCTAAATATGAAAAACGTATTTCCAACAATCTCCCCCAAAGGGAGGTCACTCCAAATTTACAAAGTCCTAATCTAGCATGTTAGATCTTCGGTCTTGAGCTCGTAGTTGTTTTCTCTTTTCTTCTTTCTTTTCTTTTGTGAATATGTTGATAATCTTATAGCTTTGGCTGAGAGCACGTTCTTTTGGCCTTTCACGTGCGATCTTTTCCTTCTTGTGATTCTTGCCTCCTTGTGACTCCATGTTCCACACACTTATGTTTTTGTTGAATTCTTGAAAGCTTCAGAGTTTAGTACAGCGGAAGACTTCATTTTGAACTTTCTTGAATTTTGCTAAAATTAATGCAGAAAAACATAAGCATGTGGGAACGACTTCATCTGGTACACCGCTATGCCACCGTCTTCAAATGCCGCAACATAACAAGATACGAACGAAATGGCTTAGAACATTTCGTTCTAAATCGGTAACATTTTACCTTCGGTCGGTGAAGACTGTT
This sequence comes from Glebionis coronaria, assembly GCA_025667525.1. Classification (NCBI taxonomy): domain Eukaryota; kingdom Viridiplantae; phylum Streptophyta; class Magnoliopsida; order Asterales; family Asteraceae; genus Glebionis; species Glebionis coronaria. Next base: position 164,980,287 of record CM046882.1, on the reverse strand, counting down.
GGACAATATTAGATATCGTACCTGTGATGGATAGTTTCAATTAAGTAACTTCCTGACAGGATTTCGCGGGTAAACCCGTTCTCTTTATTCGACGATCACTAAGCCTGACTGCGAACATAAAGAGTTAATGTTAGCCCTATATTTTATATAGTCGAACAAGAATGTAATAGGTCATCTTAGTCGTTATTGGTCTTGTATAGTAATAGGTTAGTCGGGAAAAGCGGGCTTGGACTTTAAGCTAATATTGTCTTTGTTAGAGGCTATATGCCCAAGTGAATGCCAAGCCCGACCCAAGATGAAGCCCACAAATGCCTTAGAGCCGTGGCATATATAACCCTCTTCCATATGTGCAAGAGGGTGTTGGTTCATTTCATAAAACACCTAGTTTTAGTGTAAACCTTCCACTTCTCTCTCTACTCTCTCTCTCTACTTTTATACTATTTCTCTCTCTAAATCTTGTGTTATGGATTGAAGGGGAACAAAATTTGGTATCAAGAGCCTATAGTGGATAGGTGATTGAAGATTAGTGAGTTTTGTTCTTGATTTTTCGTGGCTTTTTTGATCTAAATCTCACGTCCCAATTTTTTTTTGTGTTTTTATGGTCTTTTCTTGATACAAATCATCTACATACTAGTAGTAGTGATTTGGGTATCTTGGTTTTGGCTAAAACACAAATCTTTTGGATCAAAAGTTGCGAAATTTCTTGTTTTTCTTCATTCCGAAATTCAAGCAAGTGTTACCATCGGAAAGTACAAAGTGTGAGGCTCGATCGCAATAATCCAAGGATTCTACTTTGCGATCACCCTGATTTCGATACCTCATTCCGACGAGATATTCCGATCGTACATTGCGATCTGGGATTCCGACAGTTTCAAGGGATATTGAGTCGTTACTCTGTCGAATTTGTTCTAGCCATATTGCGATCTACACATTCCGACAGAACATTCCGATCTAACATTGCGACAGTGCATTGCGTTAGAACATTCCGATCTAACATTGCGACAGTGCATTACGATAGAACATTTCGATCTGGACATTCCGACAGGTATTCCGATAGGACATTCCGACAGGTATTCCGATAGGACATTCCGACAGGTATTCCGATAGGACATTCTGACAAGTATTCCGATGGACATTCCGACATGTATTCCGATGGATATTTTGTTTGAGTAATTTTTAGACTTAGCCACTATCTAGACTAGTTTCGGAACATAGTTTACTCGAAGATTAAAAAAAAAAAGAGTTAAAATTTTTAGGTCAAGTAAAATCAAATTTTTTCCCTACTAGTTTTTGGCTATTTCTAACTCAAATTCAAAATTTGGCGATTCAAAATTTTTCGGCTTACCGTTTTTTCAGACTGAGGAATTTATTGTCGGACTGAGAAATTTTTTTTGAATTTTCGGAATTTCAATTTTAACCACACATCATCACAACAAATCCACTAAGATCTGCAATTCATCCACAAGTACTCACCATGTCTAACAACAACATCAACATTGCAACTGCTAATAAAATTCGTTTGGAACAAGGTGGCAACGGTAATCCACCTGTGCTCACTGCCGGTTGCTACGTTCAATGGAGATCTCGTTTTCTCAGATTTCTCGACGGAAAAGAAAACCGAACTGCTCTTCGTCACTGCCTTGAGAATCCACCTCCAGTTTTTGAATTCAGACCAATTACAACACATGCAGAGGATGGTACTTCATCAACTATACGAGCTATGGAGGATTTTGACACATGTTTTGCTGAGAAAACGAAACTCCTCCAAGCTGAAGCTGATGCTATAAACTTCATACTCACTGGAATTGATAACGATATCTATTCCACAGCTGATGCATGTCCTAATGCTAGGGAAATATGGAATGCAATTCATCAATTGAAGCAAGGTGAGTCGATCAATGTTCAAGATCTCGAGACTAATCTACTTTGGGAGTTTGGAAAATTCACATCTGAAGATGGTGAATCCATTGACTCATATTACTCGAGATTCTACAAAATGATGAATGAGCTTGTCAGAAATCAGTGTACCATCTCCAATCATCATGCCAATGTTCAGTTTCTACTTCAACTCAAACCGGAATGGCAAAGGTTTGTGACCTTGGTTAAACAAAGGGAAGATATCAAGACAATCTCCTATCACAAACTGTATGATATCTTGAAACAACATCAGAATGAAGTGAATGAACAAGGGCTGAAAAGACAGAACGGTCTGCAAAATCTATTGCTTTTGTGGCTGCTACTTCAACAAAACCCATTCCCCGTCAACAACCACCTACTCATTCCTCAAAGTCATCAAGCTCATCCACCAAACCTCTAGCTATTGCTAAACACAAAGCAAAAGCAATTGTCCCCACTCCACCTCCAAAGTATGACACCGAGTCAGACGGAGACAGTGATGATGAACAAACTTCAAGGGACAAGAAGATTGAAGAACTCATGTCTTTACTCACCACGACTTATAAGAAAATCTACAAACCTACCAACAACAACCTCAGATCATCATCCAATGCTAGATATAAGGAAGTTGATCATGCACCTAGGTATGATCGTGATGCTATGTATGATAATCAGAGGATGCTGAATCAAGTTGGGGCTAGAGATACTGTAGGCACTCCGGTTGTGCAGAAGACTGGGATTCAATGCTTCAACTGCAAGGGATTTGGGCACATGGCTAAGGAATGCAAGAAGCCAAAACAGGTTAAGGACTCAAGGCATCACAAGGAAAAGATGCTGCTGTGTAAGAAAGAAGAAGCAGGAATTCCACTAACAGCAAATGAAGTTGACTGGCGTGATGACACTGATGATGAAGCTGATGATCAAGAGTTAGAGGCACATTATGTGTACATGGCGAAGATTCAAGAAGTGACCCCAGAGACTGATGATACTTCTGGACCCATCTATGATTCTGAGCCACTTGAAAAGGTACCATCACATGATAACTATAATGTGTTTGCTAATGAACGACGGCATCCTGAGCAACCCAAAAGCATCAATGACACATATGTAATGGACACGCGGGATAGCATTATCTCTACGGATTCATAGCATATGTGTAATGATGACGGAAAAGCTGTTCAGGATACTGACTCGGATGAGGACCGTGATTTGCTTGTGTCTATTATTGACTCTTTAAAACGTGAAATTGATGAAAACAAAGAAGCTAATAAACGTTTGAAGCAAGCAAACGCATCCTTAGCCGAGGAGATAGACAGGCTTAAAGAGTGTAATTATGTAAAAGAAGTTGATCGACGGGTTGCAATAGCTAATGGTTTGGTATATGAACGTAAGATGCTCAACGAACAATATTTTTCTGAAGTAACACACGAAATTCATATGTCAAAACAGAAGATATCAGAACTTGAAGAACAACTGCTGCTACATAAACTCCAAATTACTGAATTAGAGTCGGTTAACAAAGAACAAAATGAGCTTTATAAAACTCGTGAAGAAAAGGATATTGAAAAAATTCTTGCTTTGGAAAAGAGAGTCGACACGTTAAACAACATTGTTTACAAAACGGGTCAGTCTATTCAAACTATGAATATGCTCAATAGAAATATGAAAACGAGTTTTGTCAAGCCTGAATATCTCAAGAAAGTTCAAAGTACCAAGCCTGCTCTTTATGATATCGGTTGTTATGTTGATAATCTTGCTTTTATGCTTTCCCCTGACTGCGACGAAATCATTCGTCAACAAGAAGAAAGTCGACCGAACTTAAGTGATTTGATAAACCTTTCTGATTCTAACAATCATATTAAGTTTGTCCCTCAAAAAGAACTTTCAAAAGAACAAAAGATGTATAATAGTTTTCCACCACCAAGTGATGAACCACAAAAGAAAGTTTCTTTAAAAAGGAGTTTCAAAAAGCAATCAATTTTGTTAGAAAAGCGAATTTTGGATGAAAAACGTAAATGGGATGAGAAAAGCAAAAGTGTTCAACAATTTAAGTTTATAAAACAAGGGGTTTTAAATTTGTACAAAGGTGTCGTCGACTATGAAAAAGTTTCTAGGGATACCATTTGGAATATTAAACCTAACCCACAAGTAGAAGTCGTCATTCAACAATGCATTGTTCCAACCATTGATGATCTTTCAAAAAATGTGGAAATGTTTTATAATGCTCTCACTGAGGAAATGTTAACTGATTTAAGCTATGTCAAATCTCTTGAAGATGAAGTTGATTTTCTTCAAATTAAATTAAAGACACAAGAACACCAACTTTCTAACGAAATTGATCGACTTTCTAAGGAATACTTTTATGCTGACCATGTGAATGCTATACTTGGTGTGTATACCGATCTTGATCAGTATTGTCATGTAGCATGTCTAGTGTCAGAATCAGACGAGAAATGTCGCAATCTTGAAGTAGAGCTTTCGAAACAAATTCAGTCATATAACAAACTTTCGAAAAGTTTTTCTCAACTTGAGAAACACTCCATTTCTCTTGAACTTGCTTTACAAAAAGGTGAAAAATCTCATAATCATAAAAAGTGTCAAGAAATGTCAGCTTCTTCGTTTCGTCTACTAAATGAAAAAGATTTCGAAATAAATGATTTGAAAGCTCAGCTAAAAGAAAGGGACATAGCCATAAGTGAGTTACAGAAACTCATTGAGAAAATCAAAGGAAAGTCTGTTTTGGGTAAACCATCCGCCGTTCGTCAAGTGAATGCGGTTAAATGCCCTAAATCATCTATTTTGGGACAATACCCACAGACTTTGCCTAAGATAAGAAATGATAAGAGTACCAATGTGATAGCACCTGGAATATATAAGATGAACACTAAGCCCACTCAAACTAGAACATCACGGTTACCTCAGAATATTAAGAAAACTAATCAACGTGTGTCTTCTTCTACAGGAGTAATCCCCACTACGAGCGTTAGCAGACCACAGCTTAAGAGCAATAGAATGCAAGATAAGGTCATGCCTAACAATAGTCAAGGAAAGAAGTTGGAAGTAGAAGATCACCGTAGGAATTTTAAGTTTTCTAAGAATAAAACGTCTGTAACTGCTTGTAATGACAGTTTAAATGCTAAGACCTCGAATGTTGAAGTTGTTTGTGTTGAATGTGGAAAATGTGTTCGTACTTTCAATCATGATGCTTGTGATCTTAATCATAATGGCGTAAATGCTAGAACTAGGAAGCCTATTCTTGTGCCCACTAGTACTAGAGAACCCACAAGAACTTTGAACCAATCCACTGATCAACCACTTAAGAAACTAAGTGCGTTAGACTCCACTACTCTGTGTAAATAAAACAGATTAAAGAAGCTATATGAGAACATGATTAGGACATGTACACGGGGGTATTCGAGATTTACACCACCCAGATACAAATGGGTACCTAAGTTAACCACTTTAGTGATTGGGTCTAGGAATATCAGCTTCCCTGTAGACTTTGCATCTAGGCCCACTACTATTTTGGAACCCGTTTCTATCAAGGGATCCCATTTGTCAAATGCTACATTGGTCTTCTAATTCTTCTGCAGCTCGTCGAAATCATCCTATTCATAATGGACTCCGGGTGCACAAAGCACATGACGAGCAATCTCAAGCTTCTCATTAACTTCGTGGAAAAGTTTCTGGGTACGGTACGGTCTGGAAATGATCAATTTGCACCGATACTCGGATATGGAGACTTGGTTCAAGGAAATATCACTATAAAACGGGTTTATTACGTCGAGGGACTGAATCATAATTTATTCTCGGTTGGTCAATTTTGTGATGCGGATTTGGAAGTGGCTTTTCGGAAAACTACTTGCTATGTTAGAGACTACGATGGGAATGACCTTCTTACAGGTTCTCGTGGTTCTGATCTCTACACAGTAATTCTTCAAGACACTTCTTCAACAAATCCAATTTGCTTAATGGCTAAAGCTTCATCATCTCAAGCATGGTTATGGCATCAACGCTTGTCACATCTCAACTTTGACACCATCAACTTTCTTTCGAAAAATGATATTGTGACCGGTCTCCCAAAGTTAAAATTCGTCAAAGACCATCTTTGTTCTTCTTGTGAGTTGGGGAAAGCAAAACAGAAGTCTTTCAAATCAAAGACTACCCCAAGCTCAAAAGGACGATTGGAACTTCTACACATGGATTTATGTGGTCCCATGCGTGTAGAGAGTATTAACGGGAAAAAAGTATATTCTCGTGATTGTTGATGATTACTCTAGATACACATGGACTTTCTTCTTAAGGTCCAAAGATGAAACACCAGAGGTTCTCAAAAACTTTCTTAAGATGATACAACGCAATCTTCAAGCTCAAGTCTTAACCGTAAAAACGGATAGGGGTACTGGATTTTTGAACAAGAACTTGCAATCTTACTTTCAAGAAGAAGGCATCGAACATCAAACGTCTATTGCTCGAACTCCTAAACAAAACGGCGTTGTCGAAAGGCGGAACCGTACTTTGGTTGAGGATGCTCGAACAATGCTTTCTAATTCAAAATTACCGCTATTCTTCTGGGCTGAAACAATTGAAACTACCTGTTATACTCAGAATCGTTCTCTCGTTATCCCTAGACATGAAAAGACACCTGTGACAACCCTAGGTTTTGGATTTGTCACTTGGTCTTACTTTTAAGTTATTTTATGTGTGCTTACTTGAATTGTGTGTTTACGTGTTTATTTTGTGTGAACGAGGTTGGTGTGGTTATCATTTATGAGTATAGAAGTACTCATAAGTAAATCGAGGAACGGTCGTTTCATGTTCATGAGCTCACAATTAGTGACTATGAAATGAAATGGTGATATTTTGGTGTTTACGTATACGTATAAGTATTATCGTAATAGTGTATTTTTAGGATTTACGGTTTAGCATTTAGAGGTCTCGGGTGAGGTAATTATCCATATGAATATTTTTCAGGATGGTTTTAAGTCATTTAGGACTTAGTTATAAATTTTATTTAAAAATTTGAGATTTTTTTAAAAAGTGTATATTTTACGTCTTTTACGGTAATCGCGTAAAAACTGACTAGTTTTACGGTTTTGAGGTTTTGGAGGCTTTAGCAGCTGAAATAAATTAAGGAAAATTAAGGTAATATTATTAATACATATATTAATAATAAAAAGGAAAAAAAAACGAATTTTAAGGGTGCATAGTCGGTTTTGGACGCAGAAAAGAAGGGAAAAAGTGAAAAAGAGGGAAAAAAGGAAAGTGGGCTTATTTTTGGATTAGGATTTTATGTACACCCTATATATTGTTTTTAATCACAATCAAAATTTACTATTATTCCCTGGAGATTAAAAAAATTCGTGGGTTTTCATGAGGGTTTTTAGGGTTCTTCATAATTTTGGGGGTTTTCATAAATCAAAGGTAAACCTTCATAACCCTTTTTAATTTAATTGTTTTTATGTTTTTATAATCATCTTATGATGGATTTAGGTTAGGGTTTAATTTAAGAACATTAAATTAATGTTATATTAATGGTGTTATAATGATTACATAAATTAGGGCTTGTAATTAGAGGGATTAGGGTTAATTAATGAGGTTGATTTTGTTAAACCCGTTTTTAAAAAACTGGGCAGAATTTTGAGTCAATTGTTTTGATCATATCGGGAGTTCTGTAAACTCTTATTTTACGATCCAAGTACCCCTGGAAAGATATTTGAAGTGGCTTTCCAATGCAAGAAACGAGAACTAAATTGGAGGTTGAGAAGTGGGTCAAAAACAGGTTACAACAGTCGGAGGTCAAAACAGTTTTGAATTCAGCCTGTTTTCTTTTTAAGTTTAGGGTTGTTTGGGGTACTCAGAGTCGCATTGGGATCTTCTCACGAACGGGAGAGATGGTTTATATATTGTAGTAAGTATCTGCACTTGGGCTAAGGTTGTGGTTTAGGGTAAGACCCCTTAATGGTAACAAACTTTTAGTACGTTTAAAATCAGGAAATCTTGAATGACAAAAGTAGATATATGTATATCGGGGCCTTAACAGTAGTTTTAAAGTTAGGGCAAGTGGGAGTTGTTAGCCAACATATGTAAGGGTATGAATATTCCTTTTACAGAAACCATGGGTATGTTTAAGTGGATTTTGACTTAAAGTTTTGAGACTTAAAAACTGGGACTTATTTGTGTAAAATATGAACGGGATAGTTATTAAACTTAATCAAGTTAAGGACTTGTTAGGGAAGGTTAATGGGATGGTTAGAGCTTATCAATGAGGTTTTTATATGGGAATAGACTAGATGTCCATCATAGGTTGATGAGCCATCTTAGTGATAGGTTCGTGTATTGATTTCGTGTTTTTGGTTTGTTAGCTTGTTGCTAGTGCGAGGACTTGTGAAGAAGCTATCAGGAGAGTTTCATAGTCCCATGTTTACTATTGATTTTGACTTACAGATGGGATGGAAGAGACATTGTGTTGAATTATTTTCTAAATTAATGATGTGAATGTTTAAGGTTTGAGATGGACTTGTGTGTACATTTATGTGATTAACTGCTATGTGATTCTTATTTGTGTGTGATCTGGATTGGAAAGGTACATAGGTGTTTGGGCGCCTATGGGACATATGGTTAATGATAAGGCGTGATGCCTTGGAAATTATGATTGTTGGTAAGGCGTGATGCCTTGGAAATTGTGATTGTTGGTAAGGCGTGATGCCTTGGAAATTGTGATAGTTGGTAAGGCGTGATGCCTTGGAATTGTAATGATTGATTGAACTTGAATGCTAGTTGTTAGTACATGATTGTAGCGCATTGTCCATATGTTTATTTGTTTATGGTATTCACAGCTTATGACTTGTCTTGTGTTGGAGTCTAAACCTATGACTCTCACCAACTTTATGTTGCCGTGTTTTAGTGTCTCTTTCAGGTGATACTATGGTTAAGCATGAGAACTTAAGTGGCTAGGACTTGGAGAGAGTAGGAATGCATATAGAAGGATATCCCCGTTTCCTTCTTAGTTTTATTTGTTTGTTCATTTTAATAAGTGATACTGTGGCACACATATGATTGTTTTGGTATGATATTTGTTGTCTTGGGTAAGAAGTAGGACTGTTACTTACTTACCTAGACCCCTTGCATTTGTTGAGATATTGTCATGACCTTCGTGTCACCATTTTTACGACATTTCTTATTTCATATAGTTATCTCTATAGACACGCCATGTTGTGATGATATCCATACGTCGCGTCCCATGTTCCGCCATGGTGGGGTGTGACAGAGTGGTATCAGAGACAATGGTTATAGAGAATTAGGTTGCCTAGTCGTGTAGCCTTGTCTATAGCTTAAGGGTCCCTGCATATAGGCGTCATAGGAGTATGTGTGCATTTTATAGTAATTGATGTGTTTGATTATTATTTTCGCAGTATTTGTTAGGTTATGAACTACTATGGTTCATACTTAACTACATGTTATTTTCTTTACGAGTTTTGAATAGTGCGGGTTGAACTATAGTCGTATACGTTCGTCATTGTTGGATTCCGTTTAATTACGTTTTCATGTTCTTTATACATTTTGAATTTTGTCTACGGTGGTTCAGCTGGATTACGAGTTTATATGTTTCATGCATTGGCTACGTTATTTTAATACATGGATTTTGGATCTTACTTTATGTTGTGGTTATGTGCTTATATGAGTTGTAGGATCTATGTGCTTATTTGAGTTGGTAGACTGATGTGTTATGTGTAGTATTAATTCTTATAAGTGTCATCATATGAGGGAGTGCATTAGTGAAAGGGGACTGGTATAAGTATGGTGGCCAACATAGTTATACAAATACCACAAAATTAATGGATTCCTGAGTATGGTTGCATGGAAGAGGGTTAATACATGTTTGTATAGTATACGTTGGATGGATTTGAGTGTATGTACGCGTATGCCTATATATGTATATATCCCTTCTACTTATCGGTTGTATTCTTAGGATGGTTTTCTAGCTCTTTTCTCTTTGGGATGTTCAACTTCTGTAGTAGCGCATTTATCGAGTTCTCATTTCACGTGGTTGTTTGTACGGCACTTTTGGTGTAGAAGCTATTGGGAGGGTGAAGATTTATTTTGGAATAACGATATCTTTTGTTTTGAGTCTTACATGGTAAAAAAATGGAACTTGCAAATAGTAAAAAAAAAAATAGTTGTTGGTAGTCCATAAAATGAGGGTAAAGTGTCGAAAACGTGTTTGAAATAAAGTGGAATATAATTTTTTTTTACATTTAAGCATGGCTTGTTTATTTTAAAATATTTTGGTTTTGATCACCTAAAGTTATTGTTCTTTAGTTAGAATTTTTTTTTTATTTTAAATTAAATATGTTAAAGTCATGTATTTAATCATATGACGGGTGAGAGTTTTAATTTTCTGGAATTAAAATAAATTAGGGTTTAAAATCGTTTTTTGGGTATAAATCGGAGTAGGCAGAAACTGTCGCTAAACTGTCAAAATTCGTCGTTAAACTGTCAGAAACTGTCGCTAATGTCTTGGCAGATTTTAGGTAAAATCGTTTTGGTCATAACTTATTCGTTTCTAAAGCTTTTTGAGTAATTCAAAAGCCTAAAATTATGTAATCGGAACGTACTTTTCGAATATTCAGAAAGTTTGGTAATTAGAAGTCAGTAGCTTGGTCGAATTAATTGTGCAAGTGTCGAGTTCAAGGTTAATTTTCGGACAACATTGATTAAACTTGTGTTTTGGGTATTTTGTGGTAATGAACACTTGGAGGGTTAACATAGAGATGAGTTAGGATGGAATGTGAGAGTTCTTTAGACTTTAGAATACGTGGTTATATTTGATGAGTTTTGATTTATGGTATTTATGAGTAAGACTGAAATCGGGGTGACAGTTTTAAACCCGTCGAGTTATGTGATGGCTCCTAACTTGGTTTCAAGACAGTTCTTGTTTGATGAGTTGCGAGATTTAGTTAGGTTGGTTACATAACTTTATGGTTTTAATAAGTTTCCTCGTGGACGGTTAAGGCTCATGTCTTGTTGGTTGAGATTATTTTAGTATAAACTGAGTTCACGTTTGAACGTGGAGGTTTTATCAGGGATATGTATCCTCGTTTGTTTGCTGAGAATAAGTCGGAGTTTCGGAGTAAATCTCGGGACGAGATTTCTATTAGGAGGGAGTGATGTGACAACCCTAGGTTTTGGATTTGTCACTTGGTCTTACTTTTAAGTTATTTTATGTGTGCTTACTTGAATTGTGTGTTTACGTATTTATTTTGTGTGAACGAGGTTGGTGTGGTTATCATTTATGAGTATAGAAGTACTCATAAGTAAATCGAGGAACGGTTATTTCATGTTCATGAGCTCACAATTAGTGACTATGAAATGAAATGGTGATATTTTGGTGTTTACGTATACGTATAAGTATTATCGTAATAGTGTATTTTTAGGATTTACGGTTTAGCATTTAGAGGTCTCGGGTGAGGTAATTATCCATATGAATATTTTTCGGGATGGTTTTAAGTCATTTAGGACTTAGTTATAAAGTTTATTTCAAAATTTGATATTTTTTTTAAAAGTGTATATTTTACGTCTTTTACGGTAATCGCGTAAAAACTGACTAGTTTTACGGTTTTGAGGTTTTGGAGGCTTTAGGAGCTGAAACAAATTAAGGAAAATTAAGGTAATATTATTAATACATATATTAATAATAAAAAGGAAAAAAAACGAATTTTAAGGGTGCATAGTCGGTTTTGGACGCAGAAAAGAAGGGAAAAAGGGAAAAAGAGGGGAAAAAGGAAAGTGGGCTTATTTTTGGATTAGGATTTTATGTACACCCTATATATTGTTTTTAATCACAATCAAAATTCACTATTATTCCCTGGAGATTAAAAAAATTCGTGGGTTTTCATGAGGGTTTTTAGGGTTCTTCATAATTTTGGGGGTTTTCATAAATCAAAGGTAAACCTTCATAACCCTTTTTAATTTAATTGTTTTTATGTTTTTATAATCATCTTATGATGGATTTAGGTTAGGGTTTAATTTAAGAACATTAAATTAATGTTATATTAATGGTGTTATAATGATTACATAAATTAGGGCTTGTAATTAGAGGGATTAGGGTTAATTAATGAGGTTGATTTTGTTAAACCCGTTTTTAAAAACTGGGCAGAATTTTGAGTCAATTGTTTAGATCATATCGGGAGTTCTATAAACTCTTATTTTACGATCCAAGAACCCCTGGAAAGATATTTGAAGTGGCTTTCCAATGCAAGAAACGAGAACTAAATTGGAGGTCGAGAAGTGGGTCAAAAACAGGTTACAACAGTCGGAGGTCAAAACAGTTTTGAATTCAGCCTGTTTTCTTTTTAAGTTTTGGGTTGTTTGGGGTACTTAAGGTCGCATTGGGATCTTCTCACGAACTTGAGAGATGGTTTATATATTGTAGTAAGTATCTGCACTTGGGCTAAGGTTGTGGTTTAGGGTAAGACCCCTTAAATGGTAACAAACTTTTAGTACGTTTAAAATCAGGAAATCTGGAATGACAAACGTAGATATATGTATATCGGGGACTTAACAGTAGCTTTATGGTTAGGGCAAGTGAGAGCTGATTGTAGTGTTTTTGTACCCTTTAGGAAAAGGATGACAAAAGTGGTAAGCGTTAAGTGTCGGTTTAGGAAAACCGAGCACTAATGACCAAGCAAGTTCGTTTCCCAAGGAGGCAAGTGCGTTGTGTTAAGAGTTGATTAATGATGTTTGTGATTATGAACAAGAATAAAAGAATTAGAAAGGAAAGAAGAGACGGTTACGAAAACGTATTAAACTTCGACGAAAAAGGCGTAAACGTAAAACCGTAAATAGTGCCAAAATTAAAATTTTAACCTAAAAATTTCTAAAAATTACTAAAAATCCCAAATAATATTCTAAGAGTTTACAAAAAATCCAAACTTGCCAAAACCTTTTAATTAATTAAATAATGACTTTTTAATGCTAATTAAAGCCCTAAAAATCACTTTTAAATATTAAAAAGCCCTAAACAAGATTTTATAATTTGTAAACCTCAAAACTATCCTAATTAAGCTAAAAACTATTTTTAAAAATTTTAAAATCAAATTAAACTATTTTTAAACACTTAAAAACTATTAAAATGTATTAAATCTTAAATTAATTCTAAAAATTAATTGAAAAGCCTAAAAATTAATTGGAAAGTGACAAAGTTCCTAATTTAATGTCTATAACCTAGGAAAAATGAAAAAAAGTTAAAAATAAAACTTTTAATTTTTATGAATAAAATAATATTAAAATATTGAAAAAATTCAAAAATTCAAAAATAAATTCTAAAAAATTCTCAAAAATCCTAAATATTCTAACTAAGAATAAAATGCAAATTAAAGTTCCTAAAACCTTTTAATTAATTTTATATTGAATTTAAAAGTTGCTTAAAAATCCTAAAATCTTATAAAATTAAAAATAAGCCAAATTGAAAACCTAATAAGCTGTAAACCTCAAAAACATAAATTAAAACTTAAAAACTATTTTTTTGTATTTTTAAATTACTGTTTACTATTTTTAAAATACTTTCTAAAAATAAAACTAAAAATAATCCTAATAATTAATTAAATAAAAGGAAAAATAATTTTTTAAAACAGAAAAATCCCTAACTCTAATATTATCCTAGGAAAAATGACTCTGGCCCAATAAGCTTAATAAATAAGCTAAACAAACCTAAATAAGCTACGGCTTATTAATATAAGCCAAAACCAAAATGTCCTTATATACTTAATGAAATGAAAGGATAACGTAAAAAGCTATCTGGATCACTAGTAAACACGTTACTCCTCCAAACGGGAGGTCGCGTGTTCGAGTCCAGGCGGGGTATGCTTTTTGCAAAACTTTTTTTTTTTTTTTAACTTTTAAAACTTAAAATAGGTACTTAATAACACACTAAAACACAAACACAATCCAGATTAAACAAGGATTAAGGCTTAGGGAAGCCAAAACGTGCCCAGCTTTTTGCTTGGTGACTGATGAACTCACAAGTGTTATTCACTTGTAAGTTATGACCAAGAGGACTTGGTATTGTTTTTTTTGATGGTGTTTTTGATGGAACAAAGGCACCCTTGTACTCTTGGGAGTACAAGGAGTCAAGTAAAACACAAAAACAGGCAGTTTCACTCAAGGATCAAGCACAAAATATCCACTCAAGTTGCTGATATACTTAGCACAAGTTGCTGATGCAATTGACACTCAAGTGAGATTCAACACTTCATAACCAGCATACAAATCCACCAAGAAGCATGTAAATGAGTTACAATCCTAAAACAACTTCCTAACTAACAATTTGCAAGAAATCAAGCACCAATTTTCACAAAATCATACATAAGGCAAACTTTCTGATTTTGAGCTATGTTTTCAATATTTGTCATGCAATTTTGTTTAAAAAACTTTCCAAACTGAAAAGTAAACCAACTTATATCCTAATGACAAGCCAATGAGTGCTTACAACAGGATTTTACACACAAATTTCCCAAGAAACTCAATCAAATATGCAAATCCAAACACCCTTTAAACTTACTGAATTCAAAATTAACAAAGCAAATCTTATCAAAACTCAATCAAACTGAATCAAACTCAAACTAACATGCACACAACCCTATTTTGAGCAATTTCTAACAGCTTAAACAAACAAACAATACCTTTCAAGAAAAATCACAAAAATCACATAAATTTCAGAAAAATTAGAAAATGAAATAGGAGTCAAGAACTACCTTAAGGGTCCTACATCCAGGACCCTTAGTGGTTGAAAAACCACCTCCATATAGGCTGGGGCCTATGCAGAACTTTGTTGAGATGTTAATGGAATTTTTCTTAACAAAAAGTGATGAAATGTTGTCCTTGTTTAGAACCTGCTAAGATCAATTCAAAACAACAAAAGTGACCTGGAATATGAGCAATAAGTTACAAGGAGGACTTATGGATAAGTCTTCTTATAGCTTATAGCTTTAAAGTTGAAACAGAAATGTAAAAAAAATAAGCAAGAAGGTTTTTTTCACCTCACTGGGCCCTTTTACCCAACTTTTATACCCACTACACCTTGATATCTTCAAGATATCAGGGTTGTATGGTCATATATGAGCTTGAATATAGAAGCTTATGTGGTTTAACAACCTGAATTTGAACAGAAATCTTAAAATCAGAAACCTTTGAACACCAAACTTGAATTTTAAAACAAACTTGAAAAGTAAACAAACTTGGAATTTTAAACAACCAGCAAACAATGTAAATTAGATTGGATCTTTCTTCTCATCAACAAGCTTACACCTTTTTTCATTCATAAAAAAGAGGACTTACAAAGTTGTGACAAAAAGGAGAAAAAAGAACAGAAACTATGCTACTCCTACAATGCCTTTATATAGAGGCTACAATGAGATTCTAGAACTGAATGGAAACTAGAAACCCTAACAAGTGAAGTTCCAATCTTGCCCTTGGACGATTTTTGAATTTTGAGTCAAAAGCCAAGCCATGTGATGTTCTTGGCATTTTGTGGGATGCCAGTGGTGTAGAAGCAATCTAGATCGTTTATTTTGCCTTTGGGAACAAGAAAATGCTATGGGATGTTGATCTTGCTGGACATTTTTGTTTGAGAGTGAATAGTGGGGCAGGGGAGGCTTGCACACACATGGGAGGTGATGGTGATGGGTGTTTAAGGATGGTTTTAGGTTTAAGAGGTGTTTAATTAAGGTTCTGGAAATAATCATCAAAAAACCCTTTGATTTGGTTGATGTTCATCCTGGAAAAATTAGGGTTTAAGGGAGGATTAAGAGGGGTTTTAATCCGTTTGTGGTTAATGATTTTTCAAATTAAGTGTTTTGGTGGGAAGGTTTAATAAATTAAACCGGTTTAAAAAGTGAGTGGATAGGTGACATGGCAGAATGGAGGATTCTGATTGGTGGAAGGGTGTGAGTGGGTGAGGTGTCAAGCTGTGAGTCGAGGGTTTTAGTTTGTTTGTCTGGCAGATTTGGCCCTTCACAATTCACTTTTTGTTCACTTTGTGTAAAATGGCTAACAGCGCCAAATTAACACATGACAACTTTGGGAAGGTTGTCAAATTTGGCACAACAAGTTTAAAAACTTGTTTTAAGGACTAATCATGCAATTTCTTCATATTCCAAGGACTGATTTTGACATTTCTTCAAACTTCAAGGCTTTGACTTGTTTGTTGACTTCTTGGAGGACCATATTTGACAATTTAGATTTGTTGAGGGACTAAATTTGCCAATTCTTCAAAGTTAAGGGTCCTTTTTGTAATTTTGACAAACTTTAGGGACCAAACTTGTAATTATGAAGATACAAGGGTATAAAGTGTCAATTCTTCAAACTTGGAGGACCATTCTTCAATATTCTTCAAATCTTCAAGGGTTTTCTTTGGAAAATTCTTCATTAGGGCTTGGTTCATCGTGCGGCTTCGTTTCCCGTGTTCGTTTTTGCATGATTCTTGTGATCTTTTGTCATTTTCTCAATATCCGTACCTAAAATACACAAGCAACAAACACAAGCATATATTTGGGTATTTTGATGATATTTAATGCATTTTAAGCCCTAATTGGACGATGAGACTATGTATAAAAGCAGTCTCATCACTCCCCCATTATTGCAATGCTAGAATAAAGTATCATAGCACTCCAAAATTCATTTTTATTCACTTTATTGGAATGATAAACTAGCTACACTACTACTATTACTACTACTTGTGTTTTAGACATAATGTATGATTTTCATCGCAAAATGGGACGTTTAGGTTCATAGAATAAGAACACGTGAATGCTTCGTTAGAAATAATTTCATCGTCCTCGATTTTCACTCCAATTCCATGCCAAGCGTGCAACGAGATCATTGTCATTATAAGTTAGTAATGCTAACACTACTCATATGCCCTAATCACGTACTTATTCTCCCATTATTCCTAAGTTGTATCTCTTATATTTTATTTTGTCTTGAATGTTTCACGAGGATACATTGTTGACTTATGCGATAATAGAGATTTAGGTCTAAAAATAGAGTCCTAACGGTGTAACTAAGACCATCAAATCAATAACCCCTCCTAATAGACAACGATGTTAAAAAATTAAGTTGACAAGAAGAATCGATAAACACGGTTTTATAACGGTTTTGAACATGAGACTTATTACCAAGACTTTTATACGCCCCTTATCTTTGGTTTACCTCCATCTTTTATTCAACTTCGCCATGAAGCTTTTATTATGACTTCGGTCTTGCCTTGCCTTTTATTATCCGCCTCATCGGTGGTTTTATTAGCCAAAGACGTATATCCTCACGCTAAAGCGAATTTTGGATCTTTAAAGCTTCAAAGATTAAGGCTTGATTCACTTTCAATTTTGCATAGATTTTTCGGCCTTGTGGGGCTTCAAATTGTTTGCTTGATTTAGGTGAGCACTTGAAATCTTATTATTGGGTGAAGCTTTCGATTATTAGGGTTGCCAATACTTCAAAACCGTGACGCTGGCGATATCTTAATGTCTTCCCAATTTAATTACACGGAAGCTACTAGAAAAGACTAGAAACCCAACAATCCTAACTAAACCGCTAAGTCAATATTTATTAAGCAAAAAATATTTACATGCGAAGGGAGAATAAGCAAACAACGAGAACACATGAGTTTTTGAAAGAATACGAGTACTCTACGTTTAGCATAGTAACTTATAATTAACTCTATCATTTCTCGTCCTCATTTAAGAGACTTAGCCTAATGTGTAGTTAAGGAATTAAAGCTAAGTGCTCAACACGCACGGTCGAGTCAAAAATTACTCTTATTCTCGCCATCGGAAAATCTACATTCGTGTCTTCAAACACTTATAAAACATGAGAAAAATTTAAAATTTGGCCATTTTTAGCCTTATTTTGCAACAAAACGATAAACAAAACGATAAACTTTGGAAAGCGTGAAGGTTTGGCAAGGCAAGTATCTATTCACCCCCCATACTAAAGTTAAACATTGTCCTCAATGTTTCGAGTCTAGGGGTGCAAACACCCCCATACTAGAGACGAAGTCGAATGCCTAATCTAGCATGGAAAGGGTGTAACCATTAAATTAATAGCCGTTTATGAAGTGTGCTAAAAACCTAAGGTTAGAACAATAAAGGATATATCATGGATATTGAGAAATGTCTCCAAAGCAAACGATCGAGTGCTCCCATAAAACGAACACGAGAGGCTCCAATCGTGAAGATCATGATCTAAAAACCATATATCACAAACAACCACGGAACAAAGGTTGGAAGGGCACGAATCCCCACACGTAAGCTACATTAGACTAAGAAAGCGGTAATATGTACATAGGATAAGCATGGGACTCCCCCACGAGGCACCTCGTTTTTGATTACCGAGTCATGAGCTCGACTCGATCCCCTCAATACTAATTATCATTGGGGAAGGTGACTTGGTCGAGGTAGTTCAAGGATGGAACATCCCCGCCAAAGTAGTGCTTCAACCTATGTCCATTCACCTTGAAGTTAGGACCATCATCTTGAGCTAGCTCGATGGTCCCATAAGGAAACACTTGAGTCACGGTGAATGGACCGGACCAACGGGATTTCAATTTACCGGAAAATATTTTCAATCTTGAATTAAAAAGTAAAACTTGATCCCCAATGTTAAAAACCCGGTTTTTAATTTTAGAATCATGCAACTTTTTAGTTTTCTCTTTGTAAATCAATGAATTTTCATAAGCAATATCTCTTAATTCATCCAATTCATTTAATTGCATTTTCCCGTGTTTTCTCGCATTCTCCAAGTCATCATTACAATGCTTTAGGGCCCAATAAGCCTTGTGTTCTAACTCGATAGGCAAATGACAATTCTTTCCATACACAAGCTTATAGGGAGTGCACCCAATGGGCGTCTTATGAGCGGTCCTAAAGGCCCATAAAGCATCGTCTAACTTATCCGACCAAGATTGTCGGTTTTCCCCCACGGATCTCTCCAAGATCCTCTTCAATGCTCGGTTTGAAACCTCGACTTGCCCACTCGTTTGTGGGTGATAAGCCGTAGAAAGACGATGTGTAACCCCATATTTCCTTAGAACCCTTTCGAATTGGTCATTACAAAAATGGGTTCCACGATCGCTTATGATAGCACGAGGGGTTCCAAACCTAGCAAACAAACTTTTCAAGAACTTAACTACCACACGAGCATCATTAGTGGGCAAGGCCTTCGCCTCCACCCACTTAGAAAGGTAGTCAACCGCAACGAGAATGTACTTATTACCACGAGATGATGGGAACGGCCCCATAAAGTCTATGCCCCAAACGTCAAAGATCTCACACACTTGAATGATATTTTGTGGCATTTCATCTTTTTGTGAGGCTTTTCCTTGTCGTTGGCATGAATCACAAGACTTCACAAGATCTTGTGCATCTCGGTAAATAGTAGGCCAAAAGAAGCCGACATCAAACACCTTTTTAGCCGTGAGATTAGCACCGTGGTGACCACCCGTGGGTCCCTCATGGCAAGCTCTAAGGATGTTAGAAGCTTCGGTGCCAAATACACAACGGCGGATGATTTGATCCGCACACGTTCAAAACAAGTAAGGGTCGTTCCAAAAATAGAACTTGACATCACGAAAGAATTTTCGTTTTTCTTGAGTTGTCATACCCTTAATGATGAAGTTACCCGCATGGTAGTTTGCAAAATCCGCAAACCATGGGGTAGAAGGATCAAGTTTGGAATTCACTACACCAAGTGTTTCGAGCGGAAATGTTTCGGTGATTTCCTTAGGCTCGTAAACACTTTGGTGAGGATCTTCCAAACGAGAGAGATGATCGGCCGCTAGATTCTCGGCTCCTTTTTTGTCAACGATTTTGTGATCAAATTCTTGAAGGAGGAGAATCCAACGAAGTAATCTCGGCTTTTCATCTTGTTTAGCCATGAGATACTTGATAGCCGAATGGTCCGTATACACTATGCATTTCGTCAAGACGAGATAAGGTCGGAATTTCTCAAATGCATACACCACGGCAAGGAACTCCTTTTCCGTTGTAGTGTATTTAAGTTGAGCCTCGGTCATCGTCTTGCTAGCATAGTGTATAGACAAGAAATGCTTATCATGACGTTGCCCCAAAACGGCCCCAATAGCGTAATCACTTGCATCACACATAAGCTCAAAGGGGAGGTTCCAATTTGGAGCAACAAGAATGGGAGCTTCGGTAAGTTTCCTCTTAAGGATCTCAAAGGCTCGTACACAATCTTCGTCAAAGACAAAACGTGCTTCTTTTTCAAGAAGATGTGTAATGGGTCGAGAAATCTTCGAGAAATCCTTGATGAATCGTCGATAAAAGCCCGCGTGGCCTAGGAAACTCCGAACTCCCTTGACGGTTTTGGGATGAGGTAATTTGGCGATGACGTCTACCTTAGCTTGATCTACCTCAATCCCCGCTTTCGAGACCTTGTGCCCTAAGACGATTCCACTTTTAACCATAAAATGACACTTTTCCCAATTGAGCACAAGGTTGGTTTCCTCACAACGTTTTAACATTCTCTCAAGGTTCGACAAACACGAAGTAAACGAATCACCAAACACGGAAAAGTCATCCATGAAGACTTCCATCATCTCCTCGATCATATCATGAAAAATAGCCATCATGCATCGTTGAAAAGTTCCCGGTGCATTACAAAGTCCGAATGGCATTCTACAATAGGCAAACGTTCCATATGGACACGTAAACGTAGTTTTTTCTTGATCACGAGGATCGATGGGAATTTGGAAGTAACCGGAAAAACCATCTAAAAAGCAATAGAAATCGTTTCCCGCAAGACGCTCCAACATTTGGTCCATGAAGGGCAAGGGAAAATGGTCTTTTCGAGTGGCTTCATTTAACTTTCGATAGTCAATGCACACTCTCCATCCGGTCACGAGTCTAGTGGGAATCAACTCGTTGGCATCGTTTGGCACAACGGTCATCCCTCCCTTTTTAGGGACACGATGAATAGGACTCACCCAAGGGCTATCGGAAATAGGGTAAATCATTCCCGCGTCAAGGAGTTTAAGGACCTCCTTTTTGATGAAGTCGTGAATTTTAGGGTTCACCCTCCTTTGACTTTGGATTGTTGGCTTGAAATCCTCCTCCATTAATATTTTGTGTGTACAAAATTTGGGATCGATTCCCTTAATGTCGGATAACTTCCACGCAATCGCCCCTTTGTGGTCCTTAAGAACATCGACAAGTGCGGTTTTTTCATCATCCGAAAGTTCCTTCGCAATAATAACCGGCAACTTGTCGTCCTCCTCCAAATAGACATACTCGAGGTGAGGAGGTAAATCTTTCAACTCGAGGATAGGTGGTTCCTCAAGTGAAGATTTGGGTTCGATACTCATAACCTCCTCAGGTGGAGGAAATGGGAAATCGTTGAGAAAATCCTTGATAATCGAGAAGTCCTCATAGTTGTCGAGGTCTTCGTCACAAGTACGTGGAACATCGAATTCTTCCAACGTAAAACCACCACCTTCGAAAGGAGTGAAGGTTGGTGTCGAATTATCGAGAATTGGATCTAACATAGTGGGATTGCCACTAGTTTCTTCATCACCAAACCCTAAAACTTCTTGTGAAAATTCCTCGCAAACCACGTCGATCATATCAACGAGGTTAATAGTAGCAACGGAATAAACATGAGAAAGTTGAGAATTTTGAGTTGCGTTTATAACAAGTTCCTCGTCGTTGAAACGTAAGGTGATCTTTCTAGCATGCACATCAATCAAAGCCATAGACGTATCTAAAAACGAACGACCTAAAATAAGAGGAACTTGAGGATCCGTGGGGATGTCAACAACAATAAAGTCTACGGGATAGTAGAACTTCCCCACTTTCACAAAAACGCCTTCCGCCAATCCACATGCAAGAATCGTGGAATGGTCGGCCAACTCAATAGACATTCATGAAGGAGTAAGATTAGGAAGATTGAGCGACTTGTAGATTGCAAGTGGCATCAAGTTAATGCTAGCACCAAGATCGGCCAAGGCATAGCATTCTTCCATATCTTGAATTGCACAAGGGATCAAAAATTTACCGGGATCACCGACTTTTTGAGGTATGCGATTAAGATAAACCGACGAACAACTAGACATTTGGTGTAATTTTTCCTTGTTGTTCAACATACTCTTAAAGTTAGCGGCAAATCGAGGCATCATGACCAAGGCATCGGCGAAACTCACATTAAAGTGCAAATCACGAAACATTTTCATAAAAAGCTCAAATTGATAGTTGTCGCGCTCTTGTCGTTTCTCCTTCCTAAGTCTCGATGGGTAAGGCAAGGGTGGTGTGGGTTGGGGCATAGGCATAGCCTTTGGAATCTCGGGTTCCAAAATGGGTGATGGGTCAACCGTAGGCGTGGCATGAGCAGTACTTTGTGGGATTGAAATAGGCTCCTCTTCGACCACCACCTCGGGTTCTTCCTCAATTTCCTCCACCGTTGAAGTAATTGGTTGAGGAGTCGGTTCTTTAAGTGCCTTACCACTACGTGTGGTAATCACTTTCATCTCTCCCTTCGGGTTTGAAACGGTGTTACTAGGCAAACTACCCGAAGTAGAGGCTTTGTTTCCCATTACGGCTTCTAAAATTGCATTAAGCTTAGCATCTTGACTACTAAACTTCAAATCTTGGCTAGCGGCTTTTTGGTCAATTCTTTGTTCAAGCCTAGCATGACTTTGCTCTATCTTGTTGTTTTGACCTCGAATTTGGTTAGCAAAATCATTTTTCAATTCATTTCTCATGGCTAGATTTTCCTTAATGAAATTAGCTAACTCCTTAGCGTTCTTAGCCGTGTCCTTAGCTTGATTAGCCATTTGTTCTTGAATGTTTTCCAAAATCTTATCATTTGAAGTAGCGTAATTCAAAAAGTCTATTGGAAGTTCTTTATTATTTTGAAGACCTTGACTTGCATTTTGAAAATTACGGTTTTGTTTTTGATTTTGCAATTGGCTACTACTACTACTCCCTTGATTCCCATAGTTGTTATTACCCTTATAATTGTTCCTTTGATTGCTTTGGTAACCAACTTGATTGTTTCGATAATTGTTAGCATTTTGATTTGGTGAAAAACCCGGTGGAGTCAATTGATTAGTGCGAGGAACTTGACCGTTTTGGTTATAAGTTCCCGCGGCCGCGAAGGCACTCGAAGTGTTACCACCGTTGGTAATGCACTCGGAATAATCGTGATCTCCACCACAATACATACAAGAAACCTCAACCGCTTTAATCGTAGCGGGAGCGGGTTGTTCACCAACTTTAAATTCAACTAACAAGCCTTTCACTATATCAAAAATTTTGTTCTCCAAATTAGCCTCGACTTGGCAAGCATCAACGGTGTGTGACAAACTAGGTGAAGATGAAGACGAAGCCTTACGAACACTCGACGTGCTACGAGGACTATACACCTTAGACCTATTCTCAATAATTACCAATGCTTCCTCGACCGTTTTACACAAGAAATTACCACCCGCGGCGGCATTAAGATAATCACGCTCATGATCGTTCAAGCCATTGTAAAACGTGTCTATTTGATGCAAGTCGGAAAAACCATGATGAGGACATTCGTGCAACATTTCCTTAAACCTATTCCAAGCCGTTGAAAAACTCTCATTATACTCTTGCGAAAACTTTGAAATCTCGTTTTTCAAGTGCGTAGTCTTAGAGGGCGGAAAAAATTGGTTCACGAATTTTGACACGAGATCCTTCCACGTCAATATAGAATTGGGTGGCTCTTTCTCTAACCAAATTTTTGCGGGCCCCGCTAAGGAATACGGAAAAAGCATCATCTTAATCGAGTCGTTTGAAACATCCTTAAACTTGCACGTGGCGGTGAGACGATTAAATTGGCGAATGTGGTTATGCGGGTTGTCCTTTTCGTCCCCTCGAAACTTGTTGTTTTGAATCATGGACAACAAACCCGTCTTAACCTCAAAATTCTCCGCAAGGATAGCGGGAATCACAATCGCTTCTCCATAACCCTCGGTGGGTGCTTGAAGCAACTCCATCATAGTTCGATTAGCCATGGGTGCTTCTTTCACTACAATGGGTTCGTCAATAGGAGAGTCCTCACTAGTAGGAGTGAGTGATTTGTTTCTTCGTTTACGAGCACGTCTAGCTTTAGAGCGAGTTTGCATAAACGTCACGTACAACGAGAAGGCGAGCAAAGAAGATTCTTTTTGGTATTTTTACTTTTTCAATTTTTTTTTGTGGTTTTTGAGTGTTTTTAACTTTTTTGGATTTTTTGGAATGTATTAAGTAGACCAAAATCTACAGATCTCCTCCTTAATCAAATCTCTTGATTAAAAAGGCCTCAAAGAATGAAAACGATCACGTGAAGTGAACGCCTTCGATGACTTTAGAACGATGGTGGAACACCAAATCGTTCAAGAGGGTTTAATCAAATGAAACCAAGAAAATATATATGATACTTAATAATACTTTGGGCGGCAAAACCCTCGATTCACTCTCAAAATCAAATACGCACAAGCAAGCGGAGGAAACGAGGCGGCGCGAAGCACTTAAGAGCCTTTTTGTCACACCCCACCATGGCGGAATATGGGGCCCGACGTATGGATATCATCACAACAACAGCGTGTCTATAGAGAGAACTAAATGAAATTGAAATATCATAGATGGCGACACAAATGTCGTGACAATATCTCAACAATGCAGGCGTCTAGGTAAGTAGGTAACAGGCCTACCTCTTACCAAAGACATACAAATAAACAAACATCAAACATATAGGTACCACAAAGTTCACTTAATCAAAACACAAAATAAAATCTAAGAGGAAAGGGGATTCCTCCGAATGCAATCCTAGCAGCCTCTATACTCTAGCCACTTCTAACATCATCTTGCACAACTACCTCACCTGAAAATGACACTAAAATCTGTCAACATAAAGTTGGTGAGAACACAAGTTTAAGTTATCTAGAACATCATAAGAAACCTTGACATCCGCTGTAAATAAGTTGAAGAAAAACAATTTATAGTAATGGACCATAATGTGATAATCATGCTACATGCATCCACAACAAAACTCAAGCCAAGTACCAATCACATCTACAATTCACAAAGCACATTATAACAATCAAGAAGTATCCCGTCACACGCACAAGAACACACACCACACTATCCGGATCTTTCCCACACCACTTGTGGAAGATGAACTATATCCCCGTCGAGATATCTTGCCTCCGAAGAGACGATGCACAAGTACTCAGGACGGATCGTGCCCCACGCTCCACACACATCACAACTGGTCCCATAGACGCCCATACATCTATGTACCAAAGCCAGTCACAATCCAAACAAGATTCACATAGCAGAACACGTACCAAAGCACATATGAGAACACATAAGCACGCAAGTCACACAATAACACATTTATGTCCACACATTTTATAACATAGTACTAAATCATGTTAAAGAACATTACAAGTGTCATCTCCATCCCATACTAGAAAAAAAAACATTTAAAAACGTAGTAAAATGGGACTATGAACTCACCTGATTGCTTCTCCAAAGTCCTTGCTCTAGCCCCAAGCTAATAATCCAAAAACACATAAATCAATACATGAACCAACCTCTAAAATGGTTCATCAACCTATGATGGACATCTAACCTCCTCTCATATAAATACCCCATTTATAACTCTAAACACCCCATTACCCTTCCCTAACAAGTCCTTAACTTGGTTAAGTTTAATAGCTATCCCGTTCACAATTTTACACAAAACAGTCCCAGTTTTAGGTCTCAAAACTTTAAGTCACACGTCCACTTAAACATACCCATGGTTTCTGTAAAATGAATATTCATACCCTTACATATGTTAGCTAACACCTCCCACTTGCCCTAACCTTAAAGCTACTGTTAAGGCCCTGATATATATATATATATATACTTTTGTCATTCCAGTTTTCCTGATTTTAAACGTATGAAAAGTTCATTACCATTAGAGGGTCTTACCCTAAACCACAATCTTAGCCCAAGTGCAGATCCTTATTACAATATATAAACCATCTCTCATGTTCGTGAGAAGATCCCAATGCAACCCTAAGTACCCCAAACAACCCAAAACTTAAAAAGAAAACAGGCTGAATTCAAAACTGTTTTGACCTCCGACTGTTGTAACCTGTTTTTGACCCACTTACCGACCTCCAAATTAGTTCTCGTTTCTTGCATTGGAAAGCCACTTCAAATACCTTTTCAGGGGTATGTGGATCGTAAGATAAGAGTTTGTAGAACTCCCAATATGATCAAAACAATTGACTCAAAAATCTGCCCAGTTTTTAAAAACGGGTTTAACAAAATCAACCACATTAATTAACCCTAATTCCTCTAATTACAAGCCCTAACCCATGTAATCATTATATTTATGATTATTACAACATTAATTTACTGTTTATATATAAACCCTAACCCTTAATCCATCATAAGAATGATTAATTAAACATAAAAACAATTAATATGAAAAGGGTTATAAAGATTTTACCTTTTATTTAATGGAAGATGAAGAAAACCTAATTTTATGAAGAAACCTAATTTTCCTCTTCTTTTAGTCGACTATAACTCCAGGGAAAGAAAAAAAATATGCGTTTGATTTAGTGTTGGGGGTTCCTTATATAGCCAAAACAATCCTTGTCCAACCCAATTACCACTTACCATAAATCTTTTCTTTTTTTCCTTTTTTTTCTCTTCTAAACCGACCTAAACACCATAAAATTCGTTTTTTACTTTATTTTATTATTAATAAATATCTTATTAATATTACCTTAATTTTCCTTAATTTATTTCAGCTCTTAAAGCCTCCAAAACCCCAAAACCGTAAAACTAGTCAGTTTTTACGCGTTTTACCGTAAAAGACGTAAAATATACACTTTTATAAAAAATCTCAAATTTTGAAATAAACTTTATAACTAAGTCCTAAATGACTTAAAACCATCCCGAAAAATATTCATATGGATAATTACCTCACCCGAGACCTCTAAATGCTAAACCGTAAATCCTAAAAAAAATACTACTACTATAATACTTATACGTATACGTAAACACCACAATATCACCATTTTCATTTCATAGTCACCACTTGTGAGCTCATGAACATGAAATAACCGTTCCTCGATTTACTTATGAGTACTCTATACTCATAAACGATAACCACACCAACCTCGTTCACACAAAATAAACACGTAAACACACAATTCAAGTAAGCACACATAAAATAACCTAAAAGTAAGACCAAGTGACAAACCCAAAACCTAGGGTTGTCACATCACTCCCTCCTAATAGAAATCTCTTCCCGAGATTTACTCCTAAACTCAAACTTATTCTCAGCAAACAAACGAGGATACATATCCTTGATAAAACCTTCACGTTCAAACGTGAACTCAGTTTACACGAAAATAATCTCAACCAACAACACATGAGCCTTAACCGTCCGCGAGGAAACTTATCAAAACCATAAAGTTATGTAACCAACCTAACTAAATCTCGCAACTCATCAGACAAGAACTGTCTTGAAATCAAGTTAGGAGCCGTCACATAACTCAACGGGTTTAACACTGTCACCCCGATTTCAGTCTTACTCATAAGTACCATAAATCAAAACTCATCAAAATATAACCACGTATAATAAGGTCTAAAGAACTCTCAAATTCCTTCCCAACTCATCTCTATGTTAACCCTCCAAGTGTTCATTACCGAAATATACCCAAAACACGAGTTTAAACCATGTTGTCCGAAAATTAACCTTGAACTCAACACTTGTACAATTAATTCGACCAAGCTACTGACTTCCAATTACGAAACTTTCTGAATATTTGAAAAGTATGTTCCGAGTACATAATTTTAGGCTTTTGAATCACCCAAAAACCTTTAAAAACGAATAAGTTATGACCAAAACGATTTTTCTCAAAATCTGCCTAGGCATTAGCGACAGTTTCTGACAGTTAGCGACATATTTTGACAGTTTAGCGACAGTTTCTGCCTACTCCGATTTATACCAAATTAAAAAAAACGATTTTTAAACCCTAAAACCCCCCATTAATTACCAAAACTAGAACCTAATTTATTTTAATTCCAGAAAATTAAAACTCTATTAATTACATGATTTTAACATATTTCACTAAATAAGAGCAAATTTTTTAACTTAAGAACAATAACTCTAGGTGATCCAAACCAAAATATTTTAAAATAACCGAGTCATGCTTATATGTTAAAGAATTTATATTCCACCTTATTTGAAACATGTTTCCGACACTTCCTTATTTCATCGACTACCAACAACTTTTTTTTTCAATTTGCAAGTTCTATTTTTTTACCATGTATAACTCGAAACAAAAGGCATCGTTACCCCAAAAAGAAATCTCCACCATCTCAAAATCCTTCACGCCAAAAGTACCGTACAAACAAACACGTGAAATGAGGACCCGAGTAATGCGCTACTACAGAAGTTGAACATCTCAAAAAGAAACGAGGCTAGCAACCATCCCAAGAATACAACCGGTAAGTAGAAAATAATTTTACATACATAGGCATAAGCGTACATACACTCAAATCCATCCAACATATACTATACAAGCATGTATTAACTCTCTTTCATGCAATCATACTTGAAAGTCCAGTGGTGTTGTGGCACATATATAATTATGTAGGCCTCCATAATTATACATGTTCCCTTTCACCAATGTACTCCCTCCTATGATGACACTTATAAGAAATTAATAATACACATAACACATAATCCAACAACTCACAAGCACATAACCACACAAGATAAGATCCAAAACCCCATGTATTAAAATAACATAGCCAATGCACGAAACACATAAACTCGTAGTCCAGCTGAACCAGCATAGACAAAATTCAAAATGTATAAAGAACATGAAAACATAATTAAGCGAAATCCAACAATGACTAGCGTATACGACCATGGTTCCACCCGCACTAATCAAAACTCGTAAAGAAAATAACATGTAGTTAAGTATGAACCATATTAGTTCATAACCTAACAAATACTGCGAAAATAATATTCAAACACATCAACTACTATAAAATGCACACACACTCCTATGACACCTATATGCAGGGACCCTTAAGCTATAGACTAGGCTACACGACTAGGCAACCTAATTCTCTATAACCATTGTCTCTGATACCA
Source organism: Glebionis coronaria (assembly GCA_025667525.1). Lineage (NCBI taxonomy): Eukaryota > Viridiplantae > Streptophyta > Magnoliopsida > Asterales > Asteraceae > Glebionis > Glebionis coronaria. The sequence goes on along the minus strand of CM046882.1, from coordinate 164,951,202 downwards.
TTCTGTCACATCCCACCATGGCGGAATATGGGGCGCGACGTATGGATATTATCACAACAACAGCGTGTCTATAGAGAGAACTAAATGAAATTGAAATATCATAGATGGCGACACAAATGTCGTGACAATATCTCAACAATGCAGGCGTCTAGGTAAGTAGGTAACAGGCCTACCTCTTACCAAAGACATACAAATAAACAAACATCAAACATATAGGTACCACAAAGTTCACTTAATCAAAACACAAAATAAAATCTAAGAGGAAAGGGGATTCCTCCGAATGCAATCCTAGCAGCCTCTATACTCTAGCCACTTCTAACATCATCTTGCACAACTACCTCACCTGAAAATGACACTAAAATCTGTCAACATAAAGTTGGTGAGAACACATGTTTAAGTTATCTAGAATATCATAAGAAACCTTGACATCCGCTGTAAATAAGTTGAAGAAAAACAATTTATAGTAATGGACCATAATGTGATAATCATGCTACATGCATCCACAACAAAACTCAAGCCAAGTACCAATCACATCTACAATTCACAAAGCACATTATAACAATCAAGAAGTATCCCGTCACACGCACAAGAACACACACCACACTATCCGGATCTTTCCCACACCACCTGTGGAAGATGAACTATATCCCCGTCGAGATATCTTGCCTCCGAAGAGACGATGCACAAGTACTCAGGACGGATCGTGCCCCACGCTCCACACACATCACAACTGGTCCCATAGACGCCCATACATCTATGTACCAAAGCCAATCATAATCCAAACAAGATTCACATAGCAGAACACGTACCAAAGCACATATGAGAACACATAAGCACGCAAGTCACACAATAACACATTTATGTCCACACATTTTATAACATAGTACTAAATCATGTTAAAGAACATTACAAGTGTCATCTCCATCCCGTACTAGAAAAAAAACATTTAAAAACGTAGTAAAATGGGACTATGAACTCACCTGATTGCTTCTCCAAAGTCCTTGCTCTAGCCCCAAGCTAATAATCCAAAAACACATAAATCAATACATGAACCAACCTCTAAAATGGTTCATCAACCTATGATGGACATCTAACCTCCTCTCATATAAATACCCCATTTATAACTCTAAACACCCCATTACCCTTCCCTAACAAGTCCTTAACTTGGTTAAGTTTAATAGCTATCCCGTTCACAATTTTACACAAAACAGTCCCAGTTTTAGGTCTCAAAACTTTAAGTCACACGTCCACTTAAACATACCCATGGTTTCTGTAAAATGAATATTCATACCCTTACATATGTTAGCTAACACCTCCCACTTGCCCTAACCTTAAAGCTACTGTTAAGGCCCTGATATATATATATATATACTTTTGTCATTCCAGTTTTCCTGATTTTAAACGTATGAAAAGTTCATTACCATTAGAGGGTCTTACCCTAAACCACAATCTTAGCCCAAGTGCAGATCCTTATTACAATATATAAACCATCTCTCATGTTCGTGAGAAGATCCCAATGCAACCCTAAGTACCCCAAACAACCCAAAACTTAAAAAGAAAACAGGCTGAATTCAAAACTGTTTTGACCTCCGACTGTTGTAACCTGTTTTTGACCCACTTCCCGACCTCCAAATTAGTTCTCGTTTCTTGCATTGGAAAGCCACTTCAAATACCTTTTCAGGGGTATGTGGATCGTAAGATAAGAGTTTGTAGAACTCCCAATATGATCAAAACAATTGACTCAAAAATCTGCCCAGTTTTTAAAAACGGGTTTAACAAAATCAACCACATTAATTAACCCTAATTCCTCTAATTACAAGCCCTAACCCATGTAATCATTATATTTATGATTATTACAACATTAATTTACTGTTTATATATAAACCCTAACCCTTAATCCATCATAAGAATGATTAATTAAACATAAAAACAATTAATATGAAAAGGGTTATAAAGATTTTACCTTTTATTTAATGGAAGATGAAGAAAACCTAATTTTATGAAGAACCCTAATTTTCCTCTTCTTTTAGTCGACTATAACTCCAGGGAAAGAAAAAAAATATGCGTTTGATTTAGTGTTGGGGGTTCCTTATATAGCCAAAACAATCCTTGTCCAACCCAATTACCACTTACCATAAATCTTTTCTTTTTTTCCTTTTTTTTCTCTTCTAAACCGACCTAAACACCATAAAATTCGTTTTTTCCTTTATTTTATTATTAATAAATATCTTATTAATATTACCTTAATTTTCCTTAATTTATTTTAGCTCTTAAAGCCTCCAAAACCCCAAAACCGTAAAACTAGTCAGTTTTTACGCGTTTTACCGTAAAAGACGTAAAATATACACTTTTATAAAAAATCTCAAATTTTGAAATAAACTTTATAACTAAGTCCTAAATGACTTAAAACCATCCCGAAAAATATTCATATGGATAATTACCTCACCCGAGACCTCTAAATGCTAAACCGTAAATCCTAAAAAAAATACTACTACTATAATACTTATACGTATACGTAAACACCACAATATCACCATTTTCATTTCATAGTCACCACTTGTGAGCTCATGAACATGAAATAACCGTTCCTCGATTTACTTATGAGTACTCTATACTCATAAACGATAACCACACCAACCTCGTTCACACAAAATAAACACGTAAACACACAATTCAAGTAAGCACACATAAAATAACCTAAAAGTAAGACCAAGTGACAAACCCAAAACCTAGGGTTGTCACACATTTTCCTTTAGGTCGTGAAATACAACCGCCTTATACCCACCTTATAGTTTGTATTATCAAAATCAAGCTTCACGAAAGTATTTATCTATTTTTGCCTTTTTTCTTTGGTTTGAGATTCGAATACAATGATCGAGTGATGAAATCCCGAGTCAAGGTTGTGATTGCTCACGTATTTGGAGTACTTGTAAATTTATTGTTCTACGTATACAATATAGTAATAATATTCACACAAAAATCAAAAAACGATAATACGTATTAATAGAGTGCTATTAATACAAATACTTTTATGGCTATATATAAAAACAACAATGGTTCAACCAAAACACAACAAGCCTCCCCGGCAGCGGCGCCAAAATGATTGTAGTGTTTTTGTACCCTTTAGGAAAAGGATGACAAAAGTGGTAAGCGTTAAGTGTCGGTTTAGGAAAACCGAGCACTAATGACCAAGCAAGTTCGTTTCCCAAGGAGGCAAGTGCGTTGTGTTAAGAGTTGATTAATGATGTTTGTGATTATGAACAAGAAGAAAAGAATTAGAAAGGAAAGAAGAGACGGTTACGAAAACGTATTAAACTTCGACGAAAAAGGCGTAAACGTAAAACCGTAAATAGTGCCAAAATTAAAATTTTAACCTAAAAATTTCTAAAAATTACTAAAAATCCCAAATAATATTCTAAGAGTTTACAAAAAATCCAAACTTGCCAAAACCTTTTAATTAATTAAATAATGACTTTTTAATGCTAATTAAAGCCCTAAAAATCACTTTTAAATATTAAAAAGCCCTAAACAAGATTTTATAATTTGTAAACCTCAAAACTATCCTAATTAAGCTAAAAACTATTTTTAAAAATTTTAAAATCAAATTAAACTATTTTTAAACACTTAAAAACTATTAAAATGTATTAAATCTTAAATTAATTCTAAAAATTAATTGAAAAGCCTAAAAATTAATTGGAAAGTGACAAAGTTCCTAATTTAATGTCTATAACCTAGGAAAAATGAAAAAAAGTTAAAAATAAAACTTTTAATTTTTATGAATAAAATAATATTAAAATATTGAAAAAAATAAAAAATTCTAAAAAAATTCTAAAAAATTCTCAAAAATCCTAAATATTCTAACTAAGAATAAAATGCAAATTAAAGTTCCTAAAACCTTTTAATTAATTTTATATTGAATTTAAAAGTTGCTTAAAAATCCTAAAATCTTATAAAATTAAAAATAAGCCAAATTGAAAACCTAATAAGCTGTAAACCTCAAAAACATAAATTAAAACTTAAAAACTATTTTTTTGTATTTTTAAATTACTGTTTACTATTTTTAAAATACTTTCTAAAAATAAAACTAAAAATAATCCTAATAATTAATTAAATAAAAGGAAAAATAATTTTTTAAAACAGAAAAATCCCTAACTCTAATATTATCCTAGGAAAAATGACTCTGGCCCAATAAGCTTAATAAATAAGCTAAACAAACCTAAATAAGCTACGGCTTATTAATATAAGCCAAAACCAAAATGTCCTTATATACTTAATGAAATGAAAGGATAACGTAAAAAGCTATCTGGATCACTAGTAAACACGTTACTCCTCCAAACGGGAGGTCGCGTGTTCGAGTCCAGGCGGGGTATGCTTTTTGCAAAACTTTTTTTTTTAACTTTTAAAACTTAAACTAGGTACTTAATAACACACTAAAACACAAACACAATCCAGATTAAACAAGGATTAAGGCTTAGGGAAGCCAAAACGTGCCCAGCTTTTTGCTTGGTGACTGATGAACTCACAAGTGTTATTCACTTGTAAGTTATGACCAAGAGGACTTGGTATTGTTTTTTTTGATGGTGTTTTTGATGGAACAAAGGCACCCTTGTACTCTTGGGAGTACAAGGAGTCAAGTAAAACACAAAAACAGGCAGTTTCACTCAAGGATCAAGCACAAAATATCCACTCAAGTTGCTGATATACTTAGCACAAGTTGCTGATGCAATTGACACTCAAGTGAGATTCAACACTTCATAACCAGCATACAAATCCACCAAGAAGCATGTAAATAAGTTACAATCCTAAAACAACTTCCTAACTAACAATTTGCAAGAAATCAAGCACCAATTTTCACAAAATCATACATAAGGCAAACTTTCTGATTTTGAGCTATGTTTTCAATATTTGTCATGCAATTTTGTTTAAAAAACTTTCCAAACTGAAAATTAAACCAACTTATATCCTAATGACAAGCCAATGAGTGCTTACAACAGGATTTTACACACAAATTTCCCAAGAAACTCAATCAAATATGCAAATCCAAACACCCTTTAAACTTACTGAATTCAAAATTAACAAAGCAAATCTTATCAAAACTCAATCAAACTGAATCAAACTCAAACTAACATGCACACAACCCTATTTTGAGCAATTTCTAACAGCTTAAACAAACAAACAATACCTTTCAAGAAAAATCACAAAAATCACATAAATTTCAGAAAAATTAGAAAATGAAATAGGAGTCAAGAACTACCTTAAGGGTCCTACATCCAAGACCCTTAGTGGTTGAAAAACCACCTCCATATAGGCTGGGGCCTATGCAGAACTTTGTTGAGATGTTAATGGAATTTTTCTTAACAAAAAGTGATGAAATGTTGTCCTTGTTTAGAACCTGCTAAGATCAATTCAAAACAACAAAAGTGACCTGGAATATGAGCAATAAGCTACAAGGAGGACTTATGGATAAGTCTTCTTATAGCTTATAGCTTTAAAGTTGAAACAGAAATGTAAAAAAAAATAAGCAAGAAGGTTTTTTTCACCTCACTGGGCCCTTTTACCCAACTTTTATACCCACTACACCTTGATATCTTCAAGATATCAGGGTTGTATGGTCATATATGAGCTTGAATATAGAAGCTTATGTGGTTTAACAACATGAATTTGAACAGAAATCTTAAAATTAGAAACCTTTGAACACCAAACTTGAATTTTAAAACAAACTTGAAAAGTAAACAAACTTGGAATTTTAAACAACCAGCAAACAATGTAAATTAGATTGGATCTTTCTTCTCATCAACAAGCTTACACCTTTTTTCATTCATAAAAAAGAGGACTTACAAAGTTGTGACAAAAAGGAGAAAAAAGAACAGAAACTATGCTACTCCTACAATGCCTTTATATAGAGGCTACAATGAGATTCTAGAACTGAATGGAAACTAGAAACCCTAACAAGTGAAGTTCCAATCTTGCCCTTGGACGATTTTTGAATTTTGAGTCAAAAGCCAAGCCATGTGATGTTCTTGGCATTTTGTGGGATGCCAGTGGTGTAGAAGCAATCTAGATCGTTTATTTTGCCTTTGGGAACAAGAAAATGCTATGGGATGTTGATCTTGCTGGCCATTTTTGTTTGAGAGTGAATAGTGGGGCAGGGGAGGCTTGCACACACATGGGAGGTGATGGTGATGGGTGTTTAAGGATGGTTTTAGGTTTAAGAGGTGTTTAATTAAGGTTCTGGAAATAATCATCAAAAAACCCTTTGATTTGGTTGATGTTCATCCTGGAAAAATTAGGGTTTAAGGGAGGATTAAGAGGGGTTTTAATCCGTTTGTGGTTAATGATTTTTCAAATTAAGTGTTTTGGTGGGAAGGTTTAATAAATTAAACCGGTTTAAAAAGTGAGTGGATAGGTGACATGGCAGAATGGAGGATTCTGATTGGTGGAAGGGGTGTGAGTGGGTGAGGTGTCAAGCTGTGAGTGGAGGGTTTTAGTTTGTTTGTCTGGCAGATTTGGCCCTTCACAATTCACTTTTTGTTCACTTTGTGTAAAATGGCTAACAGCGCCAAATTAACACATGACAACTTTGGGAAGGTTGTCAAATTTGGCACAACAAGTTTAAAAACTTGTTTTAAGGACTAATCATGCAATTTCTTCATATTCCAAGGACTGATTTTGACATTTCTTCAAACTTCAAGGCTTTGACTTGTTTGTTGACTTCTTGGAGGACCATATTTGACAATTTAGATTTGTTGAGGGACTAAATTTGCCAATTCTTCAAAGTTAAGGGTCCTTTTTGTAATTTTGACAAACTTTAGGGACCAAACTTGTAAATATGAAGATACAAGGGTATAAAGTGTCAATTCTTCAAACTTGGAGGACCATTCTTCAATATTCTTCAAATCTTCAAGGGTTTTCTTTGGAAAATTCTTCATTAGGGCTTGGTTCATCGTGCGGCTTCGTTTCCCGTGTTCGTTTTTGCATGATTCTTGTGTTCTTTTGTCATTTTCTCAATATCCGTACCTAAAATACACAAGCAACAAACACAAGCATATATTTGGGTATTTTGATGATATTTAATGCATTTTAAGCCCTAATTGGACGATGAGACTATGTATAAAAGCAGTCTCATCAGGAGCCAACATATGTAAGGGTATGAATAATACTTTTACAGAAACCATGGTTATGTTTAAGTGGACTTTTGACTTAAAGTTTTGAGACTTAAAAACTGGGACTGATTTGTGTAAAATATGAACGGGATAGTTATTAAACTTAATCAAGTTAAGGACTTGTTAGGGAAGGTTAATGGGATGGTTAGAGCTTATCAATGAGGTTTTTATATGGGAATAGACTAGATGTCCATCATAGATTGATGAGCCATCTTAGTGATAGGTTCGTGTATTGATTTCGTGTTTTTGGTTTGTTAGCTTCTTGCTAGTGCGAGGACTTGTGAAGAAGCTATCAGGTGAGTTTCATAGTCCCATGTTTACTATTGATTTTGACTTCCAGATGGGATGGAAGAGACACAGTGTTGAATTATTTTCTAAATTAATGCTGTGAATGTTTAAGGTTTGAGATGGACTTGTGTGTACATTTATGTGATTAACTGCTATGTGATTCTTGTTTGTGTGTGATCTGGATTGGAAAGGTACATAGGTGTATGGGCGCCTATGGGACCTATGGTTAATGATAAGGCGTGATGACTTGGAAATTGTGATTGTTGGTAAGGCGTGATGCCTTGGAAATTGTGATTGTTGGTAAGGCGTGATGCCTTGGAAATTGTGATTGTTGGTAAGGCGTGATGCCTTGGAATTGTAATGATTGATTGAACTTGAATGCTAGTTGTTAGTACATGATTGTAGCGCATTGTCCATATGTTTATTGGTTTATGGTATTCACAGCTTATGACTTGTCTTGTGTTGGAGTCTAAACCTATGACTCTCACCAACTTTATGTTGACGTGTTTTAGTGTCTCTTTCAGGTGATACTATGGTTAAGCATGAGAACTTAAGTGGCTAGGACTTGGAGAGAGTAGGAATGCATATAGAAGGATATCCCCGTTTCCTTCTTAGTTTTATTTGTTTGTTCATTTTAATAAGTGATACTGTGGCACACATATGATTTTTTTGGTATGATATTTGTTGTCTTGGGTAAGAAGTAGGACTGTTACTTACTTACCTAGACCCCTTGCATTTGTTGAGATATTGTCATGACCTTCGTGTCACCATTTTTACGACATTTCTTATTTCATATAGTTATCTCTATAGACACGCCATGTTGTGATGATATCTATACGTCGCGCCACATGTTCCGCCATGGTGGGGTGTGACAACACCTTACCACATCATCAATGGCAGGAAACCTACTGTCAAATTCTTTCACATATTTGGATCTTTATGCTACATTCTTAAAGACAATGAGAATCTCGACAAGATGAAAGAAAAAGGCGATGCATGTATTTTTGTGGGGTATGCGACATTGTCGAAAGGATATCGGGTCTATAACAAGGGAACAAAGATTATTGTCGAAACAATTCATGTGAACTTTGACGAATTGCCACATATGATACTTGATCACAACAGCTCAAGTCCCGCACCTCAATGTCCAGCAATGGCACCTACACAAAACAGTGTACGTACCTTGCAAAAATGTCAACAAAGTACTCCTACAGCAGACTCGACAGATACGACACAAATGAATGAGTTGGTTGATTTATATGATCCAATGTTTGATGAATATTACTATGTCAACAAAGAGGTTGTGTCAAAGCCTTCCGCTGTTAATACTGCTGATGCACCCGAACAAAGTCAACAAGACACAACTGCATCTACTTCAGCAACCGTTGCTCAAGAGACAATTCCAGTGGATACTCAACAAACTCAAGAAACAGTCATACAACCAACATCACCAACCGTCAATGCTGAAGGAGGAAACAACAATCAAGCAGTCGATGCACAACCTGACGAAGAAGAATTTATCAATCCGTCCGGTACACCGGTACACAAAGTCGGAGAGTCTTCTACTCAACATGTTGATCCGTCCAACATGCATACATTCTACCAACCATATCCATCCACTCACCATTGGACACGTGATCATCCATTGGAGCAAGTCATTGGAAATCCTTCACAACCGGTTCGAACACGCAGACAACTCGAAACCGATGGCGATGTGTGGATGTATGCACTCACCGTGAGTTCAACTGTACCTACAAACATCAAACAAGCCATGACTGATCATGCGTGGATTGAATCAATGCAAGACGAAATTCATCAGTTTGAACGCCTAAATGTTTGGGAACTTGTTGACCGACCCTATGGAATGTCAATTTTAGATTTCAAATGGATCTGGAAAAACAAACTAGATGAAGAACAAACCATCATCAAAACCAAATCTCGTCTTGTGGTTAAGGGATACCGTCAACAAGAAGGCATAGACTACGATGAATTATTCGCTCCAGTCGCTCGTTTGGAAGCAGTCAGGATATTCCTTGCTTATGCTGCACATAAGGGCTTCACGGTTTTTCAGATGGACGTTAAAACTGCTTTTCTCAACGGTCATTTGAAGGAAGAAGTGTATGTGAATCAGCCAGAAGGATTCATCGATCCTCATCATCCTGAAAAAGTCTATCATCTCAAGAAGGCTGTATATGGACTTAAACAAGCTCCAAGGGCATGGTACGAAGAACTTTCAAACTTCTTGGTGTCCAAAGGTTCTATTGATCCTACTCTCTTTACTAATAAATATGGGGATGACATAATGCTGGTGAAAGTTTATGTTGATGACATTATTTTTGGTTCTTTGAACCCAAAGCTTTCAAAACGTTTTGAAAAATTAATGCACATCAGATTTGAAATGTCAATGATGGGGGAGCTAAAATTCTTTTTAGGCCTCCAGATTCATCAATCCCCACGTGGTATCTTCATTAACCAAGCTAAGTATGCTCAAGTGATACTTAACAAGCATGGTATGACCTCATGTGCTCGCGTTGGAACACCATTGTCGACCACATCCCTAGACGCTGACTTGTACTCATCCCGTAGATCAAACGCGATATCGCAGTATGATCGGGTCACTTATGTACCTTATAGCCAGCAGGCCTGATATTAATCATGCCACATGCTATTGTGCACGATATCAAGCCAGACCTACTCAAAAGCACCTCAAAGAGGTTAAACGGATCATTCGGTACCTTAAGAATACCATTCACATGGAACTCTGGTATCCGAGGGAAACCGGTTTTCATCTAACGGCTTTTTCAGATTCTGATCACGCAGGTTGTCTTGATAGTCGAAAAAGCACTTCTGGTAGCATACAATTTCTAGGGGAAGACAAGCTTGTCAGCTGGTCGTCAAAGAAGCAGGATTGCACTTCGCTCTCATCAGCTGAAGCAGAATATGTGGCTCTATCCGCGTGTTGTGCTCAAGTCCTCTGGATGAGAACTCAACTCACGGATTATGGCTTCCACTTTGATAAAATACCTATGTATTATGACTCAATGTCGGCCATAGCCATATCTTGTAATCCGGTTCAGCACTCCCGCACCAAGCACATCGATGTCAGATATCACTACATCAAGGAACAAGTGGAACGCGGCATCGTGGAATTATACTTTGTCAGAACTGAGTACCAGCTGGAAGACCTGTTTACAAAAGCTCTCTCGAAAGATAGGTTTGCGTATCTCGTTGGCCGTCTTGGTATGAAGTATATGACTCTAGAAGACTTGGAGGTTTTGGCAAATGAAGCTGCTTGATATTCTCTCATGATGACTTCTAAGCGCATCACAGCTTAGGACTCGGACCTCAACTAAGGAAAGTTTATCTCAGACGATAACTTATCCTTCTTAACGAGAAAATCATATTTCTCGGTCATGAGCTTCTCATAGAAACATTCAAAGTTTTTAAGTTCATGAAAAACGACTTCTAAGTAAATGTCAGCTTAGAACTCGTACTTCCACTCAAGGAAAGTTTATCACGGATGATAACTTATCCTTCACAACGGGAAATTTATTTTTCTCGGTCATGAGCTAGTCACAAAACAATCCAAGTTTTGAGCTCATGAAAAAACGGACCCGACAGGGAAGTGTACGTTTCAGTGCGCTTTCCCTGAGCAATAGAAGAGAAGTCTTCTATGCTGATTATTTTAAAACAGTTGAAAAGAATTTTTCAAGAATTTCTCAAAAGGTTTTTCTAAATCTTTCAAAATTGTGTGTTCAACACTCCCTTCCTCATATGTGGTTTTTATATCTCAAAATTGTCATATGTTATTTTGATCAATTTTTGAGGGGGAGCGTTTTAAAATCAAGCCTTTTAATGTTGTTGGGTACATCTCTAAAATTGTCATATTTTATGTATCCAACACATTCCGAAAATGATATTAAATCTGTCATATATTATCGGTAAAGGCATCTCAACTCCGTACCTCAACATATTTTGTGGTGTCGTTTTTCTAAAATTTTGTCAAATTTTGTCTCAAGACACACATATATTGTTGAGGGGGAGCGACCCGACTGAAAATGTTCCATAATTCATGCGTGCACACATGTTTCTCTCTCGTCGATTTTTTGGAAATTGTCATATTTAATCAATTGGTATCTCTAATATTATATTTCTATATTAGAGATAGGGGGAGAAAATGTGATTAAAATGTAATATATCGCAACATGTGATCTTAAGGACTCAAGTGCAACTCTTTCCTTCACATGCCAAACTATTTCGTATATCGATGCATGTGTGTAGGGGGAGCTTTTTGGAAATGTAAAACTTTCAAAGTGTTAAAAGTTTTGATTTTTATCAAACACTTTGAATGGTTTTCAATGGTTTTATGGTTACGATCTTTACCCAAAACAACCTACTATCCACGACGGAACCCGATGGAGTCAAAAGGTGGTTTAGGATAGGAAACTAAGTCCTATGATCCAACCAGAACCGGAGGGATCCACCCAAGGACATTCCATAGCTAGAAATAGTTGTCCTTAGGAAAGATGGAGTGGAATGAAGCTGAATGCGGACCAATTACTTAAGTTAGCACTAGAACAATCACAACAAGGTACTAATAATGACGTATTAGTAAGCATTGAAGGACTTGAATATTCTATGCAACTTAGGTAGAAACCGGGTTAACACATCTTTTGAAGACAAGTGTCATGGACCCAGTGATGCGATGCACAACCCTTCCCCAGCCATTCGAGTTTCTCTCAAAAGAAACTTGTCTCATTGTCACGGAGATCAACACGTATCTATTCATTTTCTCACTCCGAGTCAGTTAATATTGAAAAGGTGGCAGTCTGCTCCAGCCTCCGATTACCAAAATGCACTTATTGAGTCTAGAGCCAAAATAGATCAATCTATCATCTCATTAGGACACAATCGAGTCCTATGCATTATCCTTGTGATATTGCCAGAACATCTGAGTGATACGATTCACAATGAAGATGGAAATCCTGCTTGAGCCAGCATTAAACAAACTCATGGTAGGTAACTTGTGCCATTCTACATGAATCAAACTTGTGAGAACTGGAAAGCAACTAAGTTTCGATTCTTAATAGAATTAAACTTGATTCCAGGTTTCTTCGCAAAATCTGTGTGATCTTGCCAGAACATTCAGAGTGACACTCATTAGTGTTCACAGTGACGAATGGAAATCCTTCCAGTGTCAACATCAAACAGCACTGCGGTAGGTGACTCGCAAGATTCTTTATGAATCGAGCTTGTGATAAACTGGAAAGCAACAATGGTGCGATTCTTTTAGAATCTAACTTGTTCCAGGTATTCTGAATTGACGACTCTAATCAGACGGATAATTTATCCTTATGATTCACTCTTTACGTTCACAGTCTGCTTTGAGACGGTCGAGTAAAGAGAACTGGCTACTACCGCCGGGAAACCCTATCAAGGAGGTTCTTAATCGAATCTACCCGATCACAGGTACGGTATCTGATACCGTCTAACGGTCTTCACCGATCGGAGGTAAAATGCTACCGAGTTAGGATGAAATGTTCAAAGCCATGTTATCCGTGTCTATATATGTTGCTGCATATCAAGAAGGTGGCGTAGCTGTGTACTAACCGATGTCGATTCAGAAGTTACAAGAGCACAAGATGGTGATAATCAAGATACCTAAGAATGTAAGAATGTAAAAGGGTTCTCTTAGTCACAAGGAGTACAAGATAAAGATCTCAAGCACTCAAAGTCAAAAGACAAAGGCTCAAGATAAAGATTACAAAAGCATGAAGGAACAAAGCCGTTACAAACAAGATCAAGACCAAGATACAAGACCAAAGCAGGAAGATCTCCTCTACAAGAATGTATTCACTCAACCATCTTATGCTTTTTAAGCTTTTTAAGATGACCGATACATTGGGGGAGATTGTTAGCCTTATATTTTATATAGTCGAACAAGAATGTAATAGGTCATCTTAGTCGTTATTGGTCTTGTATAGTAATAGGTTAGTCGGGAAAAGCGGGCTTGGACTTTAAGCTAATATTGTCTTTGTTAGGGGCTATATGCCCAAGTGAATGCCAAGCCTGACCCAAGATGAAGCCCACAAAGGCCTTAGAGCCGTGGCATATAGAACCCTCTTCCACATGTGGAAGAGGGTGTTGGTTCATTTCATAAAACACCTAGTTTTAGTGTAAACCTTCCACTTCTCTCTCTACTCTCTCTCTCTACTTTTCTACTATTTCTCTCTCTAAATCTTGTGTTATGGATTGAATGGGAACAACATTTTTGCACTTTAAATGTTAAAGAAAGAAGATTGCTCAAGCTACAGATTCTGCTCAAGACAGGGATATTGGTTTGGGGGGAAGCTGATTCAGAAGCTTCGTCAAAAAGAAGTCTATGAAGAAAGCTTTTCAAGACATGTGGTATGAATTGGGGGGAAGTAAATCCAGTTCATATATGATACAATGGTTCCTCAACAAGCAAAGACAAAGAGGATTCAAACTGGGGTATAAGTTTTTCTAGAAGACTTGAAGACAACAGTGTCATCCTCAGCATTGGAAGCAAACTTAATATTGTCATATTTTTGTTGTATTTGCATTTGTTAGGAACATTGTAAGTAATTCCGTATGTCACCACATTGGGGGAAGATTGTTAGCCTTAAAATGTGTGCGACTAACGGAATTACATTAGTTTCATAGCCGGGACTTGCAGGGACTAATATTGTCATATGTAAAGTCCAAGTCCCGTGCTATATATACCCCTCCATACTTCCATGGAGGGGTGAGGTTGTTCATTTCTTTCTTGTCTTTCTCTCTCTAATAAACACACATTTATTAGAGCATCTCTTTCTCTCACTAATAATGGCTAAACACCTCTATCACCCTCCCCGACCTCCGAATCTTTAACCCGTGTTCTTAGTGAATCCAAGTTAACAGTTAATCACTTGGATAAATTATCCTTGTGATTGAAGCCGTCAATTCATGAACCTGGAACAAATGAATCTCAATTAAGATTTTCACCATTGTTGCTTTCTAGTTGTCACGAGCTTGATTCATATAGAATCTTGCACCTCACCTACCAAGTGCTGTTTGATGTTAACACTAGGATTTCCACTCGTCACTATGAACAATAAAGAGTGTTACTTTGAGTGTTCTGGCAAGATCATACGTTAATGCGTAGAGGCCTGGAACGAGTTTAAGTTCAATTAAGATTTAAACTACTGTTTCTTTCCAGTTTTCACAAGATTGGTTCTTTAAAGAACCGCACGTGTCACCTACCATGAGCTTGTTTGATGTTGGCTCAAGCAGGATTTCCATCTTCATTGTAATACTTGCGTATCACTCGGATGTTCTGGCAATATTTTTGGAATACTACGTAGGACTCATAAAGATCTCTTACTTTTCACAGTGTGTGAAGAAGCAAGGAATAAATGGAAAGTGTCCTAATGAGACTTTTGATGATCTCGTGGCTCTAGACTCGATAGTGGGTTTTGATTTAGTGAGCGATGGATGGAGAGGATTGCCACCTATTCAATATCAGTCTATTCGGAGTGAATAAACCAATAGATAACGTGTTGATCTCCGTGTGATTAGAACAAACATCTTTTGAGAGATATTTGAGTTAGATGGGAGGGGTTGTGCATGACATCACTGGGTCTATGATATCTTGTCTTCAACATTGAGAATCATCTAAAAATGATCCCAATAATAGATGTGTTGACCCGGTTTCTGTCCTAAGTTGTAAGGAGGGATTCTTTCTTTACACCCTTTATCTTTACATTTCTTTTTCATTCTTCAACCCCTTCAGTACTTACCAATACATCATCACTAGCACCTTTTTGTGATTGTTCCAGTGCTAGCATCAGTAATTAGTCGGTACTCGGCTACGTTCACAATCATCTCCAACTTTCCTAGGACTTCTAATTCTATCTAGGGAATTGTCCTTGGGAATATTCCATCGGTTCCGGTGAATCATTGGACTATTACCTAATCCTACCACCTTTTTGTCATCACAAGTGTGTTTTGGGTAAGTATTGTCACAATGAAAAATACTTGAAAAAATCACTTAAAGCACTTGTGATATTATAATCAAAGTTTTTGTGCCTTAAGTGTTTTGTTCATCAAACACGCTCCCCCTTAACATGTGCATTACACATATTAAGTTGGTTTATCTTTTAATTCTTTTTCATTTTTTAGCCAAATATCATTAAGTCTCCTTAATCCTATTTTCTCCCCTTATCCAAAATGTTAACCATCAATTTTTTGGATATTAATGGATTAACCAGTCTTTGGGTAACAAAATGAAATCAGTTTCTGGCCAAAGAACATATTAATGCTCCCCCTCAAATTAATGATGGTAAGTTGTAGTGCTTTAGTATGAAATGTTTGAAAGATTTGGAATCTAGTGAGAAATTCTTGAAAAATTTCATACTTTCACACTACAATAAGCCACAAAAGCCGTATGCACAGTTATATACATATTCACAAATGAGTATATGGAGTTGACCTAAATGTAGTGTGATCACCACTGTTAAGTGGATCGATCCACAAGCCTGTGATGTGCTCCATATGGTCTGCCCCCACGAATCGTTCGATTCTGCGGATCAACCGTCGATCCCTTAACTTCTACTCAATCATCTGGATGGTGTGGTTGGAACTCTTCTTACATCGGCCTACCCATCTATACTTTAACTCTGGAAGACCTTGACCTGAGTTGAGCATCAACAGCTTGTCACGTACATGCTTGAGAGTACCATCGCTGAGCTTGTGGAGTTCTGAGAGTCGCATGTATTGCATGACCTCTGCTTCATTCAGGTAGAATATGCCCATCTCTGGTTGGAGTGTACCCATGTATGGTTCCTTAGCTTGGTGAAAATGACTCATTGGTGTTGTGTGAGGTCGTTCTAGATTTAGCCTGGATTGATAACTCTCTATCCCAAGTTGTAAGTCTTCAACCCTTTGCTTGATCACAATTCTACGAGTGAATTGGCGAATTTTGGAGCTTAGGGCAATGACTTCATCAGGGTCTAAGTGAGGGACCTTTCCTTGAGCCAGGATGAGTAGAAAATCTTCAATATCTTCAAGTCGTAGGAATTGAAGATCCCCTTCACTGACACTATAAGTCTTACCGTCTTCTCGCTTGAATCTAATATCTTTCAAATACGAATATCTGAATATATGGTGAAAGCTAACTCCCTGTATGCTTGAGATTCGACGGGTTGCAATTATAGGTGTACCTTTCTTGGTGTGATTATAGAAGTAGTAAGCCAACTTCTTGTTGCCCCGCCAATGTGAGATGCCTAATTTCGCATATTGATCATATTCCTTGACAAGCTCTTTGCTCCATAGGTCTGGAACTTTATCTTCAGTCTAAGGGATATCCTCCAAATTTACTGCTTTGCCCATTGTTAATGATGTAGCATACCTGTCCGCGTCGTTTTCTAAAAAATCCAGATCACGGTTGGTAAATATTGCATTGACAGGTGCTTGGCTGCTGCAATAACTGAGGGTGTTAGTGGAAGAAGTATTGGAGCTTGTTCACCTGATGCTGTTGATTTGATTGCTTTCATGAGCTCATTGAAATGATATTCTCCCTCAGTTTTGGCAATCTGCATGGAAGCCCAAACGTTCTTGTCTTTGATCGTTGTTTGAAGTGTATTAATATCCATGGTAGGCACTCCATATTTATCCATCAAGAATCCAGAGAAGTCGATTGGATTATTGAGGAATTGTGTGAGATCCGCCTTTTCACTGTCAGAAATTGTATGTGCGGTTGCTGCCTGTGTAAGCCATGGTTGCACTTGAACTGTCTCATCAATAGTGAACGTATCAGCAAACTCAGGATCTGGTTGATTTATATCGTCAATATCCATATCGATGTAGTGCTGAGGTGGAGAGTTATGTATCACAGATGATATCGGTTCGTCTTCTTGCATAGGTTCGTGTTCTAAAGGTGCTGTTGATGAGACATTAGTAGGAACCGGTACAGAAGACATACATGTGTCTGTTTCTGTGTGATGCTGAATAGGAGTAGGCGGTGGAGAGTGATGTTCCACAGACGGTGATGGTTCGTCTTCAATTATTGGTTCGTCTTGTACCACTTGCACTACAGGTTCTTCTTGTGATACACTAGTAAGAACCAGTTTAGATGACTTACCTGTGGTGTTGACATTGGTTTCATCATGCTCGTCATTGGTGATGTTTTCACTCTCGTCTTGGTGACGTATAGTCCCCAGCCGGGTCAGGAACCGGGCCCACGGGTACTACCCGTATCTGGCCCATCACAAATGGGTGGGAATAATGTCATTTAAAGCTTATGGGCTTGGATGAACAGTAACCGCGCACACGTGTGCTGCCCACGGCCCGGCGCAGCCGGTACAGGGTTAGACAGAATCATATTCTGTCTAGGAATAGGATTTACCCCAAAAGAAGGGGATATCTACTCACCATAATTAGAAGATAACAATCAGTCTAATTCTGGTACTTATCATTTCCTTGGGGCCAAAGTATCAATGGCAGCCCACTAGCGTTTCACTGCCTATAAAAGGAACTTACAAGGGTTCCACAAAGGTATTACGTTCTAAACTCTCAACTCACATAAAACCCTAACCGATTACTTACTCTCACGCCGGAGTCTAATCGTGGGAAACATTCCCACGGTAAGCCTAACGCGTGTTGTTTAGTGTGCAGGATCCCAACCAAACAGTTCACTTGGTGCAGGAGCCAGAGCCCAGCCAACCCGAATTAAGCCTAATTCGGGTCTAGCAAGGATCACCCAACTTTTGCATCAACAAGTTGGCTGTAACACCCCCAAATTTATACAACTCAATACAGCGTAAGACTAGTTGGTGTTACGGGATAGCACATTACTCACATCATAGACAACGCATAAAAATCGCGTCGTTTAATAATAAATCATTTCCATTCATAAATATCAAAGTTACATCGGTCCCAAGTCATTACATTTTATACAAAGTTTTACAAAGTATTTGAATGGAAAATATAGTTTTAGGTGCGGGCCATGAATTCTTGTCGTCTTCCCGAGAATTACCTTCATGTACCTGAGATAAAACATGTTAAAAGAAAAGGTCAGCGATAACGCCGAGTGAATTCATAGAGTTTAATAAATTCCATCAATATAACTTTGGTATAAAATTAGTACCAAAAATAAATTCGTACAAATCATTGTAATAGGTCGTAAAATAGCCAAAAATCATTTTTATACTAGTCTTTGTAATAGGCCATAAAATAGCCAAAGTCATTTTATACAAATCCTTATTGAAAATCTTAATATAGGCATTTGCCTTAAAAATTATTATACGAGCCAATGTCGTAAAAACATCATACAATACGTCTTATGACGTCGTATAAATTCAAATAAAATCCGTTATATGAATATGGTTATGAAAACCAAAACACGAACATAATATCAATAGTATGACCCTGTATTGCTAGTCAGGCAATACATCTTAATTCGAAGCGTCTAATAGTATTTCGTTAGTTTTTGGATTATTATAAGCCGCATGACATTGTTACCTTACTAAACCAACAACGGGTAGCTAACCCGATACCAATTTTGCCCATCTAAAGTAGCGTGTCGTCACGAAGGTCACGCTATGGAAATCTTCTCATACATAAATTCGCTTACCAATCAATGTGGCACGACGGGGATCAACCGTCAAGGCGCGAACTGGGGTGATCGTCCCCAAATAGTACTATTAAATGCATAAGCGTCTACCAAATCCCGGTAGTTCACAATTCATGCTAATGGGACTTTTAGTGACATAACCTAACTTTAATAATCCATTTAATTTCATCTATCGGGTCCTTTAATCATTTATCGGGTCATACAATCGGGTCATTCAATCATTCGGGTCCAAATCAATAAACAAACAATCGGGACAAATGGTGTCCTATTTTATAAAAACTAACATTTTATCTCCCTCGCGGGTTTATAAAACATTTATAAAAACATTTAAAAGAGTGCGAGGCTATGAACTCACGTTGATGTGGGAAGGCGGGTTATCGGCAATTCGGATGTACGGTACGTGCTTCAATCACGGAAACCTAGTACAAATAATAATCGGTCTTAGACGTTTGTCAAATGACTTTATAAAAATAACAATTATGTATACATATGATGATTTTATATATATGATGATCAAGTGGGTTTACATATCCTTATTTACTCATTTTTGTGTTATGTGTCGATAACTTTTATACTAGTTTTCTCGTTTTACCTATTTACGTGTTTTTAAGTCCAATAAACTTATTACAAGTTCTTTAACTTGTTTTAATCCATTTTATACCTATATTATCAGTATATACACTTTACAAGTTGGGCCTAAATGGGTTAAGCCCAATAATAAGTTCATAAGTACTTTAGTCCATTTTTGTTGTATTATTAGTCCAATAACGTTAATTTAGTACGTTAACGTCCGTATGTTATATGGTTCGGGTTTTATCGGTTTTTACTTGTTATACATGTTTATATATCAGTATATAAGTTTTATAAAGTTTTCATTAGACGGGTCCAACCATCTAAGTTTTATTTAACAAAAACGTTAATTTTACGGCAATAGCCGAAAAAGTCGTAAACGTCATGTTTATAGTTTTGTATCTTATAAAACATAACAAGTTACCATTTTTATAAAATGTACACTTATTTAACCTTTTACATATTTATATAAATAGAATTCATGAGTTAGTGGGTTTTAATTTATATTTTATACTATTAAAATTTGAGTGCTTATATAATAGTATTATTCTTTAATTTCCAAAAATCTGATTTTTATCTTCACTTTCACCAAAACTGCCATATCTTGAGTTCTATATGGAGATATAAGCTCAAATGTTTATCACATAAACTACATGATATGTGCTAAATTTAACTCTCCTATAGCTACTGTTGAATCATCTTCTAAATATTTTCTAAAAATCATCCAAAACAGTAACCTCAGATTTATACCCTAAACTTGTTTTGATCATATCTCACTCATTACAATGATTCCATTGCATGGCCAACTCTCACATGTGTAAAAGACTCATAGCTTACTGTAAATCCATTCTACTTCATCATTTTATCAGTCCATGACCTATTTCTTTACTGTTTTATACAACCGTGTAAATTAAGCATGATTTTAACCTTGTTTCATATGGTTTTTCACCTTTTTAATCATGTTTATCAACACCAAATCCCCACATAACATTTTTATCATCATATAATCATCATATACATATACAATAGGAAATAATATACATGTTTACATAATCAAAATAACAAGAAGATGAGGAGGACAATCTTTATACCACCATGATGATGTAGGTTGATCAAAACATGGATTTTGATGGAGATACTTGTGAGCACCAAGACCTTCTTCATGACCACCATTCTTCATATACTCCTTGTGTAAAATCAGCCCCAAGACACCATGAATACTCCTCCTTGGATGTTATAATCACCACCATTCAAGAGAGCTTCAAGAGGGCTTCAACATAGGTAGAAATAACATAGGATTTTGTGGTTAAATTTTGATCAATTATGGTGGTGGTGGTGATGTATATGGACGGCAAAGGTAGAGTGGGTTGAGAGAATTGTGTGTTTTCATGAGTTGAATAATGAAGCTAATGGTTTAGCTTTTGGTGGTTTTGTGGTGCATGCATTTTGTGTAAGTAACTAGGACATGTGTCCTAGCTTACTTAGTAAGCTTTGACACCTCACAAGGGTGTGTGGCTAAGGCTTAGCCGTCCATGGTGTGGGGGTGGGGCAAGTTTATCTTGTCTCATCCCCATTTAATTACGGGTACTCCTCGATTCTAGTTTCCTCGATTTGCGTGCCCTCGGGTCGTTTTACGAAAAACGTTTTTATAAATTATGAATCAACGTCACAAAACGAATCCATTAAAAATTGTCTCATCAAAAACGGAGTTCGAAAACGTAAATACGTAATCCTAAGGTTTCCGGTTTAGTCGTAAAGGACGTTAAAATAAAATCGTAAGTCCTAATCTCTTCTCGTAAATTTGTGAGTTTACGAACTAACTCAAATTTAAAACTCCAAAATAATATTCATAGATAAATTTATTTTCTGAAATGTCGGACTGTCACCAAAGACGGTGTATGTAAACGTAAGCACGTAACGTTGAATCCTCCGGTTTAGACGTAGTCGACGTTACTCCAAGACGTAAATCCAAATTTCTTCCCAAAAATATGTGAGTTCATATTGTAACATTAAAATAATGTTTTTAAATAATATTCAAGAATAAAATATCAACCATAAATTGACGGATTGTCACAGCATTTACCCCTAAACAAGATCTTTGTCCTCAAAGATCATCTTACCTTACTACTCGCTTCTTATAGAGTTAAAGCCATGTGGGTATTTCCTCCACATTCGGTCTTTTCTCACAAGTGCAATCCATTATAATACGCGAGTTTCATCAAACATAACTACGGGAATAAGATCAGGCTTAATGTTGACTTACTTTCTCTATCCATGATGTTCACGGGTTTTTGATGAATGCAACTTTTCGCCGATCTAAGCTTTACTAAGAACAATCAGGTTTTCACTTGATAGATATTCCATCAAGTTCGATATACGAAACATAATTCACGCAGTCTTTGAAGTCCTAGGGTAGATCTAGCTTATATGCCTTTCAATCCCAACTTTTACATCATCTCAATGGTCCCAAACAACAGGGACTTATATCCCATGATTTGTCAGATCATGAATTCATTTTACCAAGATTAAAAATTTTGGCATAACTTTGCTACCCATTTGGCACTTCAAGATCTACATTTCATATTCACATAACTTCCTGCCCACTATCGGCAGTTAATAATCAATTCCTAATTTCAACAATCATTTCAGATCTCGCGGGTCGAATATTTTTGGAAGGATAGGTTCGCCATCATAGGAAACCTTAACCTAAAAGACATGTCCAACTCACAATAGATGTATGTCGGGTGTCTTTATCTCAACTCTTGCTTACAGATGCTCTAACTTCTAAATCTTAACAAGATTCGATCTCGATCCTAATACGATAATTATCAATGATAATCTTTCCAAAGGAAAGCGATTATACGGTTTATTGCCAAAGGTCAATCATTCAAACATAAAACAGCACTTATATTACTTTGCATCGTTACTTTACCTCGTCCCTTCGATTTGGGGTGGTATATAGTACTCTCATCAAGGTTCGTTCTCAATGATTTCTGAGCAAATCTCTAGAAATTTGATGCGAAGCGAGGATCTTGATAAAGATGTTCGATACAGGCACACTATGTTTACATAACTCTTTTGCATTTATCATTAACGGGAATGATATTAGCAGATTTGGTCAGTCTGTCGACGATGACCCAAATCGAATCAAATTCAGATGATGACCTTTGCAATAGCTAGACGTTTACTAATGTATGAGGCGATGTCTGCCTTCATAATTGCCATCAGTACAACTTCTTCAGATAAGGATACATTAAATCATAAATGTCACGAATAAAATACTTATACTTACAAGATTTCAACATAACTATATCTCACAATCCTCCATATTTAGACAATAACAAGTGGCCTTTTATACATTTAACGCCATCGGCTTCTCAATTCTAATGGTTCACATTAGCTGCGAACCCCCCCCTTTTTTTTATCTATATTATCCTTTTTATAAGCATCAGCTATATTTAAATTGTTCGGCAATTTATTTTGCACATTCATTATTAAGAAATATATCCTAATTGGTTCTTTATCCTTTTTATATAATATGTCGGTATCTATATTCACTTCTCATGATGATGTAATTATCATGTCCACAATTCACTCAGATATTCTTTCTATATTATGCGTCAGTAATTACGTTCACCTTCTTGATAAAATAAATATCATAACCGTATTTATTCAAAATTCTTTCTTCACATTTTCTAAGTTTTAGTTTCTTCTCAACTATCATTTTTATCCGTTTTACTCAATCCGACGTCCAAAGCGTCGATAATTATTATAATTAATTAAATAATTATTAGTTAATTTTTTTATGAAGCGTAAACGTAAAAGTTTTAAATTTCTTAGTTCGACCAATTATATAAAATGTTCAAAATAAATTTGGATTTAATTAACAAGATTTTTGTTGATTTATCGAAAGTAATTAATAGGATTCGTAAATATCTGAAAAATCTTAGGTTTAACTTTTGGACAAAATTTTCTTAGTTGAAAAGCAAAAATTGTCGTTTCAAATTTTAAGTCATGGTTTAAATGGTTTTCCTCAATTCTTCTTAAGTTGTCTTAAGGTATACACAAACATTTACCCCTAAACAGAAGTTTAGTTAAATGGTTTGTGTATAAGGGAATAATCCCTAAAAATCCTTTGTTAAAACATTTGTCAAATTATATCTGCACTTTCTTTTTAGTATAACTCAAAGTCTTAGATGACTTCAAAATTTTTAAGAGTCAATTTATATTCCATTATCTATTAATCACATGGTTAAATCATGTAAAGTATTAAGTCTTAAATCTCATGTTAAATATTCAAGGTACATGTTTTTATTGTTCGGTCAATTCAGGGCAATCTATAATTAATTATTAACTCATTCTTATTCTTATAAACAAACATATAGTCCTTAATGATCACGAGCATGAATTTATCAAATTACAGCCTACACACGTGATTCACAAAATTTATGAATGCTACATGTGCATTGGTCAATCAAAACGACATCACGTGAAACTCATAATGTTCATTACAAGCACCGGATGTAATGATTGGAATAGATAATCTCTTTCGCAGATGCGAAGTTGATGATAACCATGCTATGGATCAAATTTGCTAGAACCTTGTAAACGATCGAACAATTCTTCCATTTCGAGTTATGGATATCGTTTTCGATTGTCAATTTACTCAATTCACAGTA
The DNA here is from genome assembly GCA_025667525.1 of Glebionis coronaria. Classification (NCBI taxonomy): domain Eukaryota; kingdom Viridiplantae; phylum Streptophyta; class Magnoliopsida; order Asterales; family Asteraceae; genus Glebionis; species Glebionis coronaria. Next base: position 164,926,870 of record CM046882.1, on the reverse strand, counting down.
ATATATAAATATAAGGAATGATAACACCATAGCTCTTCAGGATGACAGGCTTGGTATAATAAAATCTTTCTCCGACAACTCTCTCAGTTGTATGGTAATTCCTTTAATTTAGATGGTGCTAACGTACAGTGCACATGCCACAGGTGCAGCACCGAGAATTTAATCAATACCAAATTCAACTTGCCTTAATGGCAAAAGTCTAGGTAATCCACCAATAAATACTTCCTAAGATTTCAAATAACATAAAAATCTTTTAATAAATACATATTAGGTTCCTTCTAGATTATAATATCTATAACTAGTTCACAACCATTCACGGTATAAATTTAAGTCTAAATACAGGATATCGTCATCCACCAAGAATTATTTAGATCATTTTTTGTAATCAACATCTTATCATTTAGGGAATTCTACTCGAGTTCCCATCAACTAAGACAATGTCGTCATGTCATAATCAATCAATCCATTCTACTGGCACTATCAACTTTTCAGTTTTATTGCCGTCGATAAGATGTGAACTTCTCAAAAGTCTAATAATACTCATAATCCTTCACAAATTCAAGGATATATGGAGACATAACTAACCTTAAAAGAGTAAGGTTAACGCATAATCTACACGAGAGAATTTCAAATCAGATACAGACGAAAACATTTAATGAATATGAATATATCCCATGTTTTCATAATTTGAGTACGCATTCGAAAGCTCCTCAGATCGTTACCCAGGTCATTCAAATGGAATTAAATCATAAGAAATGATAAGAACATCAATACATCCAGTCGGGTATCAACATTCGCTAATCAGATATTTTTCCTAAGAATCTCACTACGGGAGAATTAGACAAGAAAGAATTGTCAATTGTCAAATAAGACAATTTCCACAGATGAGTAAATTCAACTCAGAACAATAGATGGCACGGGCACATATGTAGATGTCTCTAACATTATGTCCCTATTTTGCACTTTTTGCAGATCTCATAAATCTTAATCTTTCACAATCTTCAAAAAATATTTAGTGTTTATTAACCAGTTTTATGGTGACTACTAATCAGCCTTGCATTGTCAATTCCAAATTGTATGTAGGCGCGCAACTATATACAATTTCAAGATTAACGATGCAATACTCAGTTCGTCAAAATTTTATCATCCATGTTTGTAGTAAAAACATTTTCATGCTTAATTCTTAGATAAGAATCAAGAATAAATTTACAAAGATTTTCTTTATTATGAAAACAATTAGGTTTTCCAAAGTGTTTTACAAACAACTTCATTTCAATAACAATCACTTATAAATCTCACTATGAATAATCCTTATAGTGATGAAAATTCAATTTTTCTCAAGGCATACTGTTTTATCTTATAAAAAGAATGAGTGATCTGCAAAAGAGTGATGAAGAGTTGTTCACCAAGAACTAACTACGATATAATAGGAAATAAGCTTTAGCCAAAAAATCATGAGGTTCATGACCTTGCTGGCGCTCGAAAAGAATAATCCACAACGTAACTTAAATCAAGATGAGTACTTGTTCAATGGTTGCATCACTAATGCGAACATTAGGATGAAGCAAATAAAGATAGATAACATCAATACATGTAAGATTTAGTAATCAAAGGTAGTCTTTTTCATTAATCACAAACAAGTCAAAATTGTACCGTAACACATTACGTGTCACTATGTCATACAATTCTCAAAACTCATCCTACCAACTGATATCTCAGCTAAGTTAGGGATTTTTTTTTAAGAAGATACCACAATGAATACTAATCTACAAGAGTCATTAGGTGTTCCACATGTCCCAGAAGATCCATTGGTCCCAATTAAGAAGAAGATTTCTTCAATTTATTTCTTGGATACTGGGCATCCTCATTAGTGGACAATGGCCTAGGAACAACACTTAGCACGAATCAATAATCAATTAAAACCTTATAATTCAATCACGGGACTTAACGACTTCCTCTTATCAATCTCATATTTCATACGGGTTAAATTTTACTTTATTCAAGTTTCAACCAATTTTATACTCAATTCAATATCCTACCTTATTTTCCAATACTTTCAATCTTATTCATAAACCTTAATAGGGCAATAGAAGCTCGATATGAATCAATACTTAATTTCCAATCCTATAGCTCTTACAACAACAATTATCAAATGAGTCACTAGTATGAAATGACTTGATCATTCAACTAGACTTCTCGGAAAGGTACTAGTGGCATGAGGCTTTTGGGTAATGGTTCCAATAACAGCCTCAAGTGCAACATTCACCCTTTCGATTTCGATTTAAGAATTGGATGACAACGAATCAGATGACATCTTTCTGGGTGGTAACGTTTTGTCAAACTCCACTCTATAAGAAAAGATCGTCATGACATCGATATCAGATTAAATTTCGCCAATTCTTTTTCAATATCACAATAGACTAATATCTACATTTCTACGAATATCAACCATTTGTTGGGATCATAAATATCCACAACTTGCTTTAGATCTAGGATAGCTAGAATTCCTACGAGAATAGCTTCGATTAATTTACTAGGGGAGTTAGGGTTTCTTGTGACAATCTACGTCGTATAAATACCTCGTATAAATATCAAAATAATCATCAAACAATCATGTAATAAAATTACATCAAATATATATATATATAATCCAAGTTATATATATATATATTAAAATAACACTTCTCAGTCTGGCCTTGTCGGTAACTCGGGAATTCTTCGGCACCATTATAGTCAAAAGATTTTTAGACATTTTTAGAAAAATGTTTATAGGTAAAAAGATTTTGAAATGTTTTATTCAAAACCTTGGTTTTAAAAATCTTTCGTTCTCTATAATGAGAGCTCTGGTACCAAACTGTAACACCCCCAAATTTATACAACTCAATACAGCGGAAGACTAGTTGGTGTTACGGGATAGCACATTACTCACATCATAGACAACACATAAAAATCGCGTCGTTTAATAATAAATCATTTCCATTCATAAATATCAAAGTTACATCGGTCCCAAGTCATTACATTTTATACAAAGTTTTACAAAGTATTTGAATGGAAAATATAGTTTTAGGTGCGGGCCATGAATTCTTGTCGTCTTCCCGAGAATTACCTTCAAGTACCTGAGATAAAACATGTTAAAAGAAAAGGTCAGCGATAACGCCGAGTGAATTCATAGAGTTTAATAAATTCCATCAATATAACTTTGGTATAAAATTATTACCAAAAATAAATTCGTACAAATCATTGTAATAGGCCGTAAAATAGCCAAAAATCATTTTTATACTAGTCTTTGTAATAGGCCATAAAATAGCCAAAGTCATTTTATACAAATCCTTATTGAAAATCTTAATATAGGCATTTGCCTTAAAAATTATTATACGAGCCAATGTCGTAAAAACATCATACAATACGTCTTATGACGTCGTATAAATTCAAAAAAAATCCGTTATATGAATATGGTTATGAAAACCAAAACACGAACATAATATCAATAGTATGACCCTGTATTGCTAGTCAGGCAATACATCTTAATTCGAAGCGTCTAATAGTATTTCGTTAGTTTTTGGATTATTATAAGCCGCATGACATTGTTACCTTACTAAACCAACAACGGGTAGCTAACCCGATACCAATTTTGCCCATCTAAAGTAGCGTGTCGTCACAAAGGTCACGCTATGGAAATCTTCTCATACATAAATTCGCTTACCAATCAATGTGGCACGACGGGGATCAACCGTCAAGGCGCGAACTGGGGTGATCGTCCCCAAATAGTACTATTAAATGCATAAGCGTCTACCAAATCCCGGTAGTTCACAATTCATGCTAATGGGACTTTTAGTGACATAACCTAACTTTAATAATCCATTTAATTTCATCTATCGGGTCCTTTAATCATTTATCGGGTCATACAATCGGGTCATTCAATCATTCGGGTCCAAATCAATAAACAAACAATCGGGACAAATGGTGTCCTATTTTATAAAAACTAACATGTTATCTCCCTCGCGGGTCTATAAAACATTTATAAAAATATTTAAAAGAGTGCGAGGCTATGAACTCACGTTGATGTGGGAAGGCGGGTTATCGGCAATTCGGATGTACGATACGTGCTTCAATCACGGAAACCTAGTACAAATAATAATCGGTCTTAGACGTTTGTCAAATGACTTTATAAAAATAACAATTATGTATACATATGATGATTTTATATATATGATGATCAAATGGGTTTACATATCCTCATTTACTCATTTTTGTGTTATGTGTCGATAACTTTTATACTAGTTTTCTCGTTTTACCTATTTACGTGTTTTTAAGTCCAATAAACTTATTACAAGTTCTTTAACTTGTTTTAATCCATTTTATACCTATATTATCAGTATATACACTTTAAAAGTTGGGCCTAAATGGGTTAAGCCCAATAATAAGTTCATAAGTATTTTAGTCCATTTTTGTTGTATTATTAGTCCAATAACGTTAATTTAGTACGTTAACGTCCGTATGTTATATGGTTCGGGTTTTATCGGTTTTTACTTGTTATACATGTTTATATATCAGTATATAAGTTTTATAAAGTTTTCATTAGACGGGTCCAACCATCTAAGTTTTATTTAACAAAAACGTTAATTTTACGGCAATAGCCGAAAAAGTCGTAAAAGTCATGTTTATAGTTTTGTATCTTATAAAACATAACAAGTTACCATTTTTATAAAATGTACACTTATTTAACCTTTTACATATTTATATAAATAGAATTCTTGAGTTAGTGGGTTTTAATTTATATTTTATACTATTAAAATTTGAGTGCTTATATAATAGTATTATTCTTTAATTTCCAAAAATCTGATTTTTATCTTCACTTTCACCAAAACTGCCATATCTTGAGTTCTATATGGAGATAGAAGCTCAAATTTTTATCACATAAACTAAATGATATGTGCTACATTTAACTCTTCTATAGCTACTGTTGAATCATCTTCTAAATATTTTCTAAAAATCGTCCAAAACAGTAACCTCAGATTTATACCCTAAACTTGTTTTGATCATATCTCACTCATTACAATGATTCCATTGCATGGCCAACTCTCACATGTGTACAAGACTCATAGCTTACTGTAAATCCATTCTACTTCATCATTTTATCAGTCCATGACCTGTTTCTTTACTGTTTTATACAGCCATGTAAATTAAGCATGATTTTAACCTTGTTTCATATGGTTTTTCACCTTTTTAATCATGTTTATCAACACCAAATCCCCACATAACATTTTTATCATCATATAATCATCATATACATATACAATAGGAAATAAAATACATGTTTACATAATCAAAATAACAAGAATATGAGGAGGACAATCTTTATACCACCATGATGATGTAGGTTGATCAAAACATGGATTTTGATGGAGATACTTGTGATGCACCAAGACCTTCTTCATGACCACCATTATTCATATACTCCTTGTGGAAAATCAGCCCCAAGACACCATGAATACTCCTCCTTGGATGTTATAATCACCACCATTCAAGAGAGTTTCAAGAGGGCTTCAACATAGGTAGAAATAACATAGGATTTTGTGGTTAATTTTTGATCAATGATGGTGGTGGTGGTGATGTATATGGACGGCAAAGGTAGAGTGGGTTGAGAGAATTGTGTGTTTTCATGAGTTGAATAATGAAGCTAATGGTTTAGCTTTTGGTGGTTTTGTGGTGCATGCATTTTGTGTAAGTAACTAGGACATGTGTCCTAGCTTACTTAGTAAGCTTTGACACCTCACAAGGGTGTGTGGCTAAGGCTTAGCCGTCCATGGTGTGGGGGTGGGGCAAGTTTATCTTGTCTCATCCCCATTTAATTACGGGTACTCCTCGATTCTAGTTTCCTCGATTTGCGTGCCCTCGGGTCGTTTTACGAAAAACGTTTTTATAAATTATGAATCAACGTCACAAAATGAATCCAATAAAAATTGTCTCATCAAAAACGGAGTTCGAAAACGTAAATACGTAATCCTAAGGTTTCCGGTTTAGTCGTAAAGGACGTTAAAATAAAATCGTAAGTCCTAATCTCTTCTCGTAAATTTGTGAGTTTATGAACTAACTCAAATTTAAAACTCCAAAATAATATTCATAGATAAATTTATTTTCTGAAATGTCGGACTGTCACCAAAGACGGTGTATGTAAACGTAAGCACGTAACGTTGAATCCTCCGGTTTAGACGTAGTCGACGTTACTCCAAGACGTAAATCCAAATTTCTTCCCAAAAATATGTGAGTTCATATTGTAACATTAAAATAATGTTTTTAAATAATATTCAAGAATAAAATATCAACCATAAATTGACGGATTGTCACAGCGGCGCCATCCGTGGGAACATTACACTAAGCTAGAGCGAAACCTCATCTTGAATTTCCAATGACGAAGGGGAAGGGATACTCGCAGGAACACAAGCTAATCCCAGGAACACAAGCGAAACCTCATCTTGAATTTCCGCAAGCTAATCCCAGGAACACAAATCCTGGAAATCGGAAGTCCCAAGGGGAAGGGATACTCATCCCCAATCAATCCCCTAGCCGCCCAGCGGGCGGACCTGGTAACCGTGGTGATTTTCAGTCCATGGGGGTGACGAGCACGATCTCCATAACACCCCCACCTACTTCAACCCTGGATAACCCTGATCCAGGGAGTGCGTCCAATCCTCCTAACAAGGAGCCGCGCAGACCATCGATTGAGGAGGAAGTAGAAGTCCAACCACTCAGCGAGGAGGATCTCACTCGAGTTCTCACGCAGAACTTTGATAGGATCTTCCCAGGGATTGCATCAAGGTTGAATCTAGGGAGGAACCTACAATCTAGACTCAACTTTGGCAATACCAAACCAATCACCTCTTCCCAAAATCAGAGGAAAAGGAAAACCCGGCCTCAGGAGCAGAGCATCTTTGAGGAAACTCCTCAACCTAGGAATGTGTTCGAGCGCATAGGAGATCGCCTCATACAGGAACTAACGCAGTCTCGAGAAGGGGGAGAGAAGTCCGACGGTTCACTCGAGCGACCAGATCGAGAGCTGACCAGAGCCGCTCGCCGCACAAGTGTGTGGGATAGGATGGACACTGGGAAGAAGGCTCCTGGCTCTTCTCAAAAGAGTGGTCCTCATCCAAGGGATGGGGCACCACCCCCGTCTCCGGATCCATCAGGAGAGGACTCGGATGACCATCCGCCCAAGCGTCGCCGACCTAGGCGTACCCCTCCACCACCACCAAACAATGATGAGTATTATGGTGGCCCCTATTATCGAGAGGCAGAAGCGGAGGATCTCTCCCGCCCGTGGTGTGACCCATGGGATGACCCTAGGCTCACCGACCATGGGCGGATCCCAGGGAAGACCCATTCACTCTCCGTATACGGAACTACTCCGAGGACACCAAACGTCGCATGCCGGCGTGTGTCAAGACCTATGATGGAACAGGCGATCCGGACGATCACCTCAAAATATTTGATACGCAGGCTAAAATTGAGCGATGGCCCATGCCTATATGGTGCCAAATGTTCAATTCGACTTTGATCGGCAATGCCCGTGACTGGTTTGAGGGACTCCCTCCACGAAGCATTGATAGCTTCACGGAACTACGCACTGCGTTCAAAAATAATTATACTCAGCGAAAGAAGTATAAAGGGATCCGGTATCATTGGCAACCGTTAAACAACGGCCGGGGGAGTCCACAGAAGCCTTCATTGAACGCTTCAATGATGAGTGCACGCGCACAAAGACAATGCCGGAACTCCTGAAAATCTCTGACTACATGCACGCCATAACAGACAGGGAATTGATCAGGCGTCTCAATGACAAGCGTCCAGAGAGGTATGATGACCTCATGGAAAGGGTCAGAAACTTCATAGAAGGAGAAACGGCGGTTGCCGCGGCTAACCCTTCAAAAGGAAACGGCTACCGATCAAATGACCAATCCAGGAGGCAATCGGGCGGTCAAAACAATCAGAACAATAGTAGGGGCTCAGACTATAAGAGCCAAAAGAAAGGAGGACGGCCGGACGATAAGTTTACCCCCTAAAGATGTCCTACCAGGAGATCTTGCTGACGGAAGGGGCAAATTTTTCGAGGCCTCCCCCAATGACAACTCCGCCGGACCGTCGGCAAGGAAATCGCTTCTGCGAATTCCATAATGACAAGGGCCATGGCACGGAGGAGTGTATCCAGCTCAAGAAGCACATTGAGTCACTGATCAAATCAGGTAAACTCAAACATTTGGTCAAGGATTGGAAGGATGGAAAAGACAACAAGAAGTATGACAAGAAGGATCCTCAAAAGGACAAACCTTCGACCATATACATGATCCAATCCAGACAACGCCGCACGAGGTAGAAAATTGGCCAAAAATTTTCACGCGGCAGGGAAATCTCATTCCCTCCCATCACAGCAAGCGATGTGATTGATGCGCCTCTCACTATTGAGATAAGCATTGGAACACACAATGTTCATCGCATGTACGTGGATGGAGGGTCATCAGCAGAAGTACTGTATGAACACTGTTTTGTGCAGTTGCGGCCAGAAATAAGAAGCCAATTAGTACCGTCCACGGCGCCGCTCACTGGCTTTAGTGGAGACACCATCTGGCCGATAGGGCAACTGCGTCTGCTTGTAACCATTGGGAATGAGGAACACTCCACTACGGCGTGGATGAACTTCATGGTAATACGCTCACATTCCCCGTACAATGGGATCATAGGCAGACCAGGTATTCTGGCTATACGGGCGGTACCTCCCACGACACACGGAATGATCAAGTTCCCTGTTGAGGGAGGAATCGTGACCATTTACAACAAAATCGTACAAGCATCCGAGTGTCATACCGTGACAACACCGGCTCCACCTGTTCCATCCAAGGATGGGTCACCACCTCCTAATTGGAGGGTGGCAATCCACCCTGACTACCCGGAACAAGAGATATCCATTGGGGGAGCGCTCTCGGATGACGACAAAAGGGCCATGTGCTCTCTTTTAAGTGCAAATCTAGATATATTCGCATGGGAGCCAAAGCATATGACGGGCGTACCACGTGCGATAGCAGAACATAAGCTCCAAATCCGCCAGGGGTACCAACCCGTCAAGCAAAAGAAGCGCGGCCAGGCGCCTGAGTGCAGCCGAGTGATATTGGAGGAAGTACGGAAACTAGTGGACGCAGGTATCATGCGCGAGGTATACTACCACGAGTGGTTATCCAATCCGATCATGGTCAAAAAACATGACGGGAGTTGGCGCATGTGTGTGGATTTCACGGATCTGAACAAAGCCTGCCCACAGGATTGTTACCCATTACCGGAGATTGACTAGAAGGTGGAATCCCTATGTGGGTATCCCTTTAAGTGCTTCCTAGACGCATATAAAGGATACCACCAGATCCAGATGGCGGAGGAGGACGCGGAAAAGACGGCGTTCCATACTAGTCAGGGCGTATATTCTTATACGAAAAAGCCGTTTGGACTAAAGAACGCCGGTGCTACATACCAGCGGCTTGTGGACAAAGCCTTTGACTCACAGATAGGCCGTAACCTGGAAGTCTATGTGGATGACTTAGTCATAAAAATCATACGGAGGATGCACTTCTCCGGGATGTCCAAGAGACATTCGACACACTGAGGAGGTTTAACATGAAGCTAAACCCAAATAAATGCACGTTCGGGGCAACGGAGGGAATGTTCCTTGGATATATGATTGATCCAAATGGCATCAAACCTTGTCCAGAGAAGACGGACGCAGTAATACAACTACCATCCCCTCAGACACGGAAGGAGGTGCAATCCTTAAATGGGAAACTGGCCGGGCTAAATAGGTTCCTATCGAATCTGTAGAGAAGTCATTACCCCTATTTAAGACACTCAAAAAGTGCATTAGGAAGGGAGACTTCCGGTGGACAAAGGAAGCCGAGGAAGCTTTTGGCCAACTCAAGCAGAATCTTGCATCTCTCCCTATGCTATTAGCTCCCCGGCCAAAGGAGGAACTCATTATGTATCTCTCAGCCACTCATGGTGCAATAAGTGCGGTACTCATGACAGATAGGGATATGGTGCAAACTCCGGTCTACTTCATAAGTAGAACATTACAAGGGCCGGAGCTGAATTACTCCTCTATGGAAAAATTGGTTTTGGCACTAGTGTTTGCTACAAAGCGGTTACGCCGATACTTTCAGGTGCACCCAATTGTAGTAATTACGGACCAACCAATAAAGCAAGTCATCTCTAGACCGGATGTGGCAGGGATACTACAAAAATGGAGCATTCTATTGGGGGAGCATAATATATCTTATAGGCCAAGGACGGCTGTTAAAGGCCAGATCTTGGCAGATTTCTTGATAGAAAAGCCGGATGAGGAAGGACCATTCGTAAAACAAGACGAGACTCCAACAGAACCATAGGTGTTGTTTACGGACGGATCTTCGTGTATGGATAGGTCAAGAGCTGGCCTCATCCTCACGAATCCGGAAGGAATGAAGTTTACGTATGCCCTCCGTTTGGAGTTCACAGCCACCAACAACGAAGCGGAATATGAAGCATTAATTGCGGGCTTAAAAATCGTCGCTAGAATGGGAGTCCGCAACCTTGAGGCCTACGTGGACTCACGGCTTGTCGCGAACCACATTCAAGGTGGATATGTGGCTAAGGAGGACAACATGGTCCGATACTTGAAGAAAGTCAAGTCGCTCATCGCGGCTTTCAGCAAGTTTTCCATCAAGCAGGTGCCAAGAGGTGAGAACAAGAAGGCGGACACTCTTAGCAAGATTGCGTCCACAAGCTTCGCCCACTTGTCCAAGCAAGTTTGGTGGAAAAACTCAAGGAGAAGTCTATAACAGAAGGGGAGGTCGCTACTATAGTTGAAGAGGATGGACCTACATGGATGACCCCGATCATCAACTATTTGACTAGTGAAACCCTTCCGGACGATGAAAAAGCGGCGCAGCACATCAGTAGGAAGTCGCAACACTTCGAACTCCGAGAAGGTATCCTTTATAATCACTCTTTCTTGCAGCCGTGGTTGCGGTGTGTTGGACCGCGTCAGGCTACCTATGTAATTAGTGAAATACATGAAGGGTTGTGCGGCATGCACGCAGGTCCACGATCCATGGTAGCTCGAGCCCTGCGTATAGGATATTATTGGCCTACCATGCACAGGGACGCGCACGACATGATTCGCAAGTGTAGTGATTGCCAGGTGCATAGACCAGTGCCGCGACATCCGCAGCAAGAGCTCACACCTATTACATCACCATGGCCATCTATAAGTGGGGAATCGACATCGCAGGTCCGTTTCCTGTAGCTGCGGGGGGAGTTAAGTTCTTGATTGTCGCGATGGACTACTTCAAAAGATGGATAGAAGCCAAGGCAGTCAAATCCATCACAGGCAAACAAGTTAAAAAGTTTGTTTGGGAGCATATTGTGTGCCGTTTTGGCCTACCAGGAGAAATCATCTCGGACAACGGTAAACAGTTCGCGGATAATCCATTCAGGGACTGGTGTGCATCATTGAATATCAAGCGGCGCTTCACGTCTGTTAAGCATCCGCAGACAAATGGCCTTGTGGAACGAGCGAATAGAAGCTTGGGAAACGGCATCAAGGCACGTCTGGATGAACGAAGTGCCAAATGGGTGGACGAGCTACCACATGTTCTATGGGTGCATAGGACTATGATCAAAACGGCCAACGGAGACACTCCATTTGCATTGGCTTACGGCACTGAAGCTGTTATACCAGCAGAAATAGGAATGCCTACCATCCGCACGACGGAGGTTAATGTTGTCACGAACGACGAACAACTGCAAATCAACCTGGATCCATTGGAAGAAAAAAGGGAGATAGCAGCCATTAATGAGGCTAAGTCCAAGGCTAAAATGAAGGCTTATTACGACGCTAAGGTTAAAGGTGTTTCCTTCCGACCGGGGGATTATGTCTATCGTGCTAACGAAGCAAGTCGAGCGGAGAATACAGGAAAGCTGGGCCGTAAGTGGGAAGGACCGTATGAGGTCACGGAAGCCTTGGGACGAGGTGCATACAAGTTACGTGACATGGATGGCCGCGACCTGGAGCGCACATGGAACATCTCCAATCTCAAAAAGTGCTATCTTTGAAAGCTACGGCTTCCGCATGGGTACTTCGCCATATGTGGCTTTAATGAAGATCCGTGCACTCTATCTGTTTTGCTTCTTATGTTTTGTCTAGGTTCCTTTTTTGTTTCTTAAGACTTATCATGCTTGTTCAAAACGAAAAATGTAAACGTTCTAATAAAATGCCGTGGTGCCTAGCTAGCTCCACGGCTTCTTTCGTGCAAATTATTTTTTAGGATTTTGTTAGTCATATGGATTTTGGTTATTATTATAATATGACATGTTTCATTCATATGCATTCATTCAAATCACCGTACATGTACTATACGCCTCCAGGTGGGGTAAGAGGATTAAGTGAACCTACTAATTCAACTTGCCGTGTAAGAGGGATGCAACCCCAGCGGCGCAGATCATGTATCCTTACTAGACACCTTACTCACAAGACGTTGTGATAAGTTTCCGTATGCCGTACTCACGTAGTGCTTTGCATGATAAAGACGCACGTCGCATGTCTAGTAAATGATAGGCTTGAATGTATTTTTTCCTTTTGTGTAAGACGTGTGATGTTGAGTAAAACTACACCTTTAGGAAAAGGATGCAATAAATAGGGCAAGTGAGCACGACGATTTAGGAAAACCGTGTGTGAATGACCCAAATAAGTTCGTTCTCAAGGAGGCTAGTGTGTTATGTGTGTAATGACTTGGATTAATTTGTGATTATATTTGAGAAAAGAAAAATAGAAAAGGGATTAGAAAAGAATGACGGTTATGAAGACGGATTAAACTAAGTCTAAAAAGGCGTACACGTAAAGTCGTAAAAACCACCAAAATTAAAATGTAACCCTAAAAATTCCTAAAAATCACCAAAAATCCTTAATAATAATCTAAGAGTTTACAAAAAATCAAAACTTGCAAAAACCTTTTAATTAATTAGATAATGACTTTTTAATGCTAATTAAAGCCCTAAAAATCAAAATTAATTATTAAAAAGCCCTAAACAAGATTTTCAAGTTTGTAAACCTCAAAAATACTCTAATTAAGCTAAAAACTATTTTTCAAAATTTTAAAACCAATTTAAACTATTTTTAAATAATTAAAAACTCCTAAAGTCAATTAAATCTTAAATTAATTATAACAAATAATTAAAAGACCTAAAAAATATTTGGAAAGTTGCAAAAATCCTAATTAAGTATTTAGAACCTAGGAAAAATATAAAAACCTAGAAAATCAGACTTTTAATTTTTAATAATAAAATAATATTAAAATAATATTAAAAATCCAAAAATTATAAAAAATTCTAAAAACTTGCAAACTAGCTTAATTTAACCTAAATAACTCAGAAATGAAAGTGAAATTACCTAAATACCCCTATTGGGCCTAGAAAATGGGCCAAACCCTAAACAGTCCCTTATTGGGCTTAATTAAGGCCCAATAAGAAAAAGTGCTCAAAATAAGCTCAAAAAGCACAGGTTGACTCAAAATTTGATTTTAAACAACTTTTTCCAAAGGCCCAAAAGCTGAAAATGTGAAATAAGCTAACTTATAATAAGCAGCTTATTCTTAATGGGCTTTTTGGCCCATTAAGCTATAAGCTGATGCCATAAGCTAAAATTTAACACACAACCTTCTTTTGACCTAACAAAGACTTCTGTAAAAAGAAATTTCAAATAAGACCACTCAATAAGCCAGAAACAAGTCAACAACTTATTCACAAAACGACAAAATAGTCGTTTTTATGATCTAGACCACCTCAGAAGCTGATTCAAGTTGAAAAATGTTTCTTTTGACAAAACTAAGCTTAAAAACCAAAGAACTTTCAAATAAGCACACTCAATAAGCTGGAAAATCAAATAAGCACTTATCTTAAAAGTCAAACAAGTTGGTTTTCTAGTGAAAAGTCAAAGTCAAAGTCTGATAAGCTCCAGTTCACTTAAATAGGTCAAATAATGAAGATCTATTACAAAAAATAAGTTGTTGCAAGTCAGAATAAGCTAGAATAGCTTATTGATAAGCTGATGATAAAATTGCACTAGCAGGGGCTAGTTTTGGATGTTGAGCAGTGGGAACTTTTCCCACTGCTTGACTATTTTGACTTGTTGTCTTTAGTGACTTTTTCTTGGATTCAGTTTTCACAAAGGCACCCAATTGATCTTTGGATCAAAAGGAGTCAATAAAAAGCAAAATAACACAATCACAACAGCCAATTGATACAGTTTAATCAATTAATCACCAGACATTGCACAGACATGAACAATAAGCAGTTTAGCATTCAAAAGCAGTTTTAGCACAAATCAGCCAACCAAATTCAACCAAATGCACACACAAGCTATAATAAACACCAATAAGCAAGTCTAAACAAGTTTCATGCACTGGTTCAAAGAATTAAGCAAGATCCAAGCTATGAAAGTTACTGATGAACACTACACATGCAGATTTCTACTTTTGCTGATGTATTTGACACACAAGCCAATTTCAACACCTCAAATCTTTCAAACAGGTTATGTTAACTTTGTTTAAACCACTTTTATCCCTAAGCATGCATACACACTAAGTGTTCCCAAGATCCTAGGTCAAAATAAGCAGAAACAAGGCCTATATAGCAGATTTATCAATTCAAGTGTTCAAACCCAAAAACTTGCAGCAAAACACTCTCAAACAAAGGTATAACAAATACAAAGCATGAACAACACTTTCCCTTAACATAAAATCAGATTACAAGCATAAACCAGTAGACCCAAACACCCCTTTAACTTTTTCAAATCAAGATTTTCAAAAGCAAAACAAGATTTCAGGCCAACCAAGCATCAATTAACACTCTAACAAGTCTAATAAACAGATTCAAGCAAGAACAAGCCACAAAATTCACAAGAACAACAGTTTCATACAAATATCACCAAAAATCACAATTTATGTAGATTTGGAGATTAAGTAAGCGAACCTCATGGATGTACATCCACACCCACGAATTTTGAGCTTATGTGCTAGCAAGAACAAGCACAAGCTTCCACAAAAGCCTGCTAAGATTCAACAAGGGTTAAGCACAATAACATGAAAAATCAGAAACTTGGAAAAATCTTGATTGATGCAAACTTGTTACCCCACACTTGATTATCCCCAAGTTATAAGCCTCACCACACCTTAACCAACTCAGTTAGGATGCTATGATCAGCCCTATAGCCCAAGAATTCCAAGACTGGAACAAGACTTAGCAAAATATCAAGAAAATGAGGAAATATGCAAACTTTTGCACACTCCTCTTTTGAAAACAGGTTTTGAACTTTAAGAACTACAAAGCATATAACTAATGAAAGCAGTAAACAAGAGTGGCCAATGACTTTTCTTCAAGATTTCAAACTCAATTTCATTAAACTTGAAATAGGATTTACAGAAACTTGAACCAAGGAAAAATCAAAAGCAAACGTCTAATGAAGCACCCTAAGGCCTTTATATAGGCATACAAATGACTAAGGAACAGCTAAAAACTTAAAACCCTAGTGCTTGATCTTCCAAATTTTCCCTTGATAACTTTGTCTTCTTCTTGAATCATGTGACTTGTTTTGGAGTTATGTAAGAGCTGGCAAGTGTTAAGTTGATCCAAGGGTGTGTATGAAGCTTAAAAAGTAAGCACAAGTCTCAAACGTTGGATTGCTGGTTAGTTTTTGTTTGGACGTGAGAAGTGGGGCAGGGGAAGGTTGGCATTATCACATGCATGAGAGTGATGGGAGTTTAGGGGTTGGGTTATGATTAGAGGGCCATTAATCATCATTCTGGAAATTATTAGGGCTTAATTACAAGAAATTAAGAAATCCCTAATTGTGTTCTTGAGGTGAATAGTGCAAGTTTTAATCTGTTTTGGGAGGTGATTAAGGTTTAAATTGTGTTAATGGCGCCAAGTTTAAAAAATAATAAACCGGGTTAGTGGATTGGTGAGGTGGAAGAAGGGTGAGATCTGATTGGAGGAGAGAGTGAGTGGGGTGAGGTGGCAACTGGTGATTGGTCTAGGTGTCTTAGGTTGTCTGCCCATTTTAACCCCCTTTCTTTCAGAAACTTGCCACTTTGTAAATATTTAGCCAAAAACTCGTTTCCTTTGTATTTGAAGTTTCAAACTTCACACTTTTGCCCCAAAAAGTTTCATAAAGTAAATTCAGGGGTATTTCTTGCCATATTTGAATTCTTCAAGGGCTGGTTTGGTAATTTCTTCAAAGGTAATGGTCTTAACTTGTATGATTGTCATCTTGGAGGACTGAAATTGCCAAGTCTTGATAAATGAGGGACCATTTTTGCCAATTGTTGAAAGTTGAGGGTCCTTTTTGTAATTTTGAGATTTTCAAAGGACCAAACTTGTCATTTCTTGTACTTTGAAGGACTTCATGATATATTTGACTTTGTGGATGATATTGGTTGACAATTTAGCTTTGTTGAGGGGCTAAACTTGCCAATTCTTCAAAGTTAAGGGCCCTTTTGGTAATTTTGACAAACTTTAGGGACCAAACTTGTAATTATGAGGATACAAGGGTATAAAGTGTCAATTCTTCATAATTGGAGGACCCTTCTTCATAATTTTTCAAATCTTCAAGGGTTGATCTTGGGAAAGTCTTCACTAGGGCTTGGTTCATTGTGCGGCTTCGTTTCCCGTGTTCGTTTTTGCATGATTCTTATGATCTTTTGTCATTATCTCAATATCCGTACCTAAAATACACAAGCAACAAACACAAGCATATATTTGGGTATTTTGATGATATTTAATGCATTTTAAGCCCTATTTGGAAGATGAGACTATGTATAAAAGCAGTCTCATCACTCCCCCATACTAAACCATTGCCGTGCCCTCACGCAATGCTAGAATAAAGTATCAAAGCATCTCCAAAATTCATTTTATTCACTTTATTGGAATGATAAACTAGCTACACTACTACTATTACTACTACTTGTGTTATAGACATAATGTATGATTTTCATCGCAAAATGGGACGTTTAGGTTCATAGAATAAGAACACGTGAATGCTTCGTTAGAAATAATTTCGTCATCCTCGATTTTCACTCCAATTCCATGCTAAGCGTGCAACGAGATCATTGTCGTTATAAGTTAGTAATGCTAACACTACTCATATGCCCTAATCACGTACTTATCCTCCCATTATTCCTAAGTTGTATCTCTTATATTTTATGATGTCTTGAATGTTTCACGAGGATACATTGTTTGACTTATGCGATATTAGAGATTTAGGTCTAAAAATAGAGTCCTAACGGTGTAACTAAGACCATCAAATCAATAACCCCTCCTAATAGACGACGATGTTAAAAAATTAAGTTGACAAGAAGAATCGATAAACACGGTTTTATAACGGTTTTGAACATGAGACTTATTACCAAGACTTTTATACGCCCCCTAACGGAAGGGCCTTATTATCTTTGGTTTACCTCCATCTTTTATTCAACTTCGCCATGAAGCTTTTATTATGACTTCGGTCTTGCCTTGCCTTTTATTATCCGCCTCATCGGTGGTTTTATTAGCCAAAGACGTATATCCTCACGCTAAGGCGAATTTTGGATCTTTAAAGCTTCGAAGATTAAGGCTTGATTCACTTTCAATTTTGCATAGATTTTTCGGCCTTGTGGGGCTTCAAATTGTTTGCTTGATTTAGGTGAGCACTTGAAATCTTATTATTGGGTGAAGCTTTCGATTATTAGGGTGCCAATACTTCAAAACCGTGACGCTGGCGATACCTAAATGTTTTCCCAATTTAATTACACGGAAGCTACTAGAAAAGACTAGAAACCCAACAATCCTAACTAAACCGCTAAGTCACTATTTATTAAGCAAAAAAAATATTTACATGCGAAGGGAGAATAAGAAAACAACGAGAACACATGAGTTTTTGAAAGAATACGAGTACTCTACGTTTAGCATAGTAACTTATAATTAACTCTATCATTTCTCGTCCTCATTTAAGAGACTTAGCCTAATGTGTAGTTAAGGAATCAAAGCTAAGTGCTCAACACGCACGGTCGAGTCAAAAATTACTCTTATTCTCGCCATCGGAAAACCTACATTCGTGTCTTTAAGCACTTATAAAACATAAGAAAAATTTTAAATTTGGCCATTTTTAGCCTTATTTTGCAAGAAAACGATAAACAAAACGATAAACTTTGGAAAGCGTGAAGGTTTGGCAAGGCAAGTATCTATTCACCCCCCCATACTAAAGTTAAACATTGTCCTCAATGTTTCGAGTCTAGGGGTGCAAACACCCCCATACTAGAGACGTAGTCGAATGCCTAATCTAGCATGGAAAGGGTGTAACCATTAATTAATAGCCGTTTATGAAGTGTGCTAAAAACCTAAGGTTAGAACATCAAAGGATACATCATGGATATTGAGAAATGTCTCCAAAGCAAACGATCGAGTGCTCCCTTAAAACGAACACGAGAGGCTCCAATCGTGAAGATCATGATCTAAAAACCACATATCACAAACAACCACGGAACAAAGGTTGGAAGGGCACAAATCCCCACACGTAAGCTACTTTAGACTAAGAAAGCGATAATATATACATAGGATAAGCATGGGACTCCCCCACGAGGCTCCTCGTTTTTGATTACCGAGTCATGAGCTCGACTCGATCCCCTCAACACTAATTATCATTGGGGAAGGTGACTTGGTCGAGGTAGTTCAAGGATGGAACTTCCCCACCAAAGTAGTGCTTCAACCTATGTCCATTCACCTTGAAGTTAGGACCATCATCTTGAGCTAGCTCGATGGTCCCATACGGAAACACTTGAGTCACGGTGAATGGACCGGACCAACGGGATTTCAATTTACCGGAAAATATTTTCAATCTTGAATTAAAAAGCAATACTTGATCCCCAATGTTAAAAACCTGGTTTTTAATTTTTGAATCATGCAACTTTTTAGTTTTCTCTTTGTAAATCAATGAATTTTCATAAGCAATGTCTCTCAATTCATCCAATTCATTTAATTGCATTTTCCGGTGTTTCCCCGCGGTCTCCATGTCATCATTACAATGCTTTAGGGCCCAATAAGCCTTGTGTTCTAACTCGATAGGCAAATGACAATTCTTTCCATACACAAGCTTATAGGGAGTGCACCCAATGGGCGTCTTATGAGCGGTCCTAAAGGCCCATAAAGCATCGTCTAACTTATCCGACCAAGATTGTCAGTTTTCCCCCACGGATCTCTCCAAGATCCTCTTCAATGCTCGGTTTGAAACCTCGACATGCCCACTCGTTTGTGGGTGATAAGCCGTAGAAAGACGATTTGTAACCCCATATTTCCTTAAGACTCTTTCGAATTGGTCATTACAAAAATGGGTTCCACGATCGCTTATGATCGCACGAGGGGTTCCAAACCTAGCAAACAAACTTTTCAAGAACTTAACTACCACACGAGCATCATTAGTGGGCAAGGCCTTCGCCTCCACCCACTTAGATAGGTAGTCAACCGCAACAAGGATGTACTTATTACCACGAGATGATGGGAACGGCCCCATAAAGTCTATACCCCAAACGTCAAAGATCTCACATACTTGAATGATATTTTGTGGCATTTCATCTTTTTGTGAGGCTTTTCCTTGTCGTTGGCATGCATCACAAGACTTCACAAGGATTTGTGCATCTCGGTAAATAGTAGGCCAAAAGAAGCCGGCATCAAACACCTTCTTAGCCGTGAGATTAGCACCGTGGTGACCACCCGTGGGTCCCTCATGGAAAGCTCTAAGGATATTAGAAGCTTCGGTGCCAAATACACAACGACGGATGATTTGATCCGCACAAGTTCGAAACAAGTAAGGGTCATTCCAAAAGTAGATCTTGACATCACGAAAGAATTTTCGTTTTTCTTGAGTTGTCATACCCTTAACGATGAAGTTACCCGCATGGTAATTTGCAAAATCCGCAAACCATGGGGTAGAAGAATCAAGCTTAGAATTCACTACACCGAGTGTCTCGAGCGGAAATGTTTCGGTGATTTCCTTGGGCTCGTAAACACTTTGGTGAGGATCTTCCAAACGAGAGAGATGATCGGCCGCTAGATTCTCGGCTCCTTTTTTGTCAACAATGGTGTGATCAAATTCTTGAAGGAGGAGAATCCAACGAAGTAATCTCGGCTTTGCATCTTGTTTAGCCATGAGATACTTGATAGCCGAATGGTCCGTATACACTATGCATTTCGTCAAGACGAGATAAGGTCGGAATTTCTCAAATGCATACACCACGGCAAGGAACTCCTTTTCCGTTGTAGTGTATTTAAGTTGAGCCTCGGTCATCGTCTTGCTAGCATAGTGGATAGGCAAGAAGTGCTTTTCATGACGTTGCCCCAAAACGGCCCCAATAGCGTAATCACTTGCATCACACATAAGTTCAAAGGGGAGGTTCCAATTTGGAGCAACAAGAATGGGAGCTTCGGTAAGTTTCCTCTTAAGGATCTCAAAGGCTCGTACACAATCTTCGTCAAAGACAAAACGTGCCTCTTTTTCAAGAAGATGTGTAATGGGTCGAGAAATCTTCGAGAAATCCTTGATGAATCGTCGATAAAAGCCCGCGTGGCCTAGGAAACTCCTAACTCCCTTGACGGTTTTGGGATGAGGTAATTTGGCGATGACGTCTACCTTAGCTTGATCTACCTCAATCCCTGATTTCGAGACCTTGTGCCCTAAGACGATTCCACTCTTAACCATAAAATGACACTTTTCCCAATTGAGCACAAGGTTGGTTTCCTCACAACGTTTTAACATTCTCTCAAGGTTCGACAAACACGAAGTAAAGGAATCACCAAACACGGAAAAGTCATCCATGAAGACTTCCATCGTCTTCTCGATCATATCATGAAAAATAGCTATCATGCATCGTTGGAAAGTTCCCGGTGCATTGCAAAGTCCGAATGGCATTCTACGATAGGCAAACGTTCCATATGGACACGTAAACGTAGTTTTTTCTTGATCACGAGGATCGATGGGAATTTGGAAGTAACCGGAAAAACCATCTAAAAAGCAATAGAAATCGTTTCCCGCAAGACGCTCCAACATTTGGTCCATGAAGGGCAAGGGAAAATGGTCTTTTCGAGTGGCTTCATTCAACTTTCGATAGTCAATGCACACTCTCCATCCGGTCACGAGTCTCGTGGGAATCAACTCGTTGGCATCGTTTGGCACAACGGTCATCCCTCCCTTTTTAGGGACACAATGAATAGGACTCACCCAAGGGCTATCGGAAATAGGGTAAATCATTCCCCGCGTCAAGGAGTTTAAGGACCTCCTTTTTGATGACGTCGTGAATTTTGGGGTTCACCCTCCTTTAACTTTGGATTGTTGGCTTGAAATCCTCCTCCATTAAGATTTTGTGGGTACAAAACTTGGGATCGATTCCCTTAATGTCGGATAACTTCCACGCAATCGCCCCTTTGTGAGCCTTAAGAACATCGACAAGTGCGGTTTTTTCATCATTCGAAAGTTCCTTCGCAATAATAACCGGCAACTTGTCGTTCTCCTCCAAATAGACATACTCGAGGTGAGGAGGTAAATCTTTCAACTCGAGAATAGGTGGTTCCTCAAGTGAAGATTTGGGCTCGATACTCATAACCTCCTCGGGTGGAGGAAATGGGAAATTGTTAAGAAAATCCTTGATAATCGAGAAGTCCTCATCGTTGTCGAGGTCTTCGTCACAAGTACGTGGAACATTGCATTCCTCCAACGTAAAACCACCACCTTCAAAAGGAGTGAAGGTTGGTGTCGAGTTATCAAGAATTGGATCCAACATAGTGGGATTGCCACTAGTTTCTTCATCACCAAAACCTAGAACTTCTTGTGAAAATTCCTCGCAAACCACGTCAATCATATCAACGAGGTTTATGGTTGCAACGGAATAAACATGAGAAATTTGAGAGTTTTGAGTTGCGTTTATAACAAGTTCCTCGTCGTTGAAACGTAAGGTGATCTTTCTAGCATGCACATCGATCAAAGCCATAGACGTATCTAAAAACGAACGACCTAAAATAAGAGGAACTTGAGGATCCGTGGGGATGCCAACAACAATGAAGTCTACGGGATAGTAGAACTTCCCCACTTTCACAAAAACGTCTTCCGCCAAACCACATGCGGGAATTGTGGAATGGTCGGCCAACTCGATAGACATTAGTGAAGGAGTAAGATTAGGAAGATTGAGCGACTTGAAGATTGCAAGTGGCATCAAGTTAATGCTAGCACCAAGATCGGCCAAGGCGAAGCATTCTTCCATGTCTTGGATTGCACAAGGGATCAAAAATTTACCGGGATCACCGACTTTTTGAGGTATGCGATTAAGATAAACCGACGAACAACTAGACTTTTGGTGTAATTTCTCCTTGTTGTTCAACATACTCTTAAAGTTAGCGGCAAATCGAGGCATCATGACCAAGGCATCGGCGAAACTCACATTAAGGTGCAAATCATGAAACATTTTCATAAAAAGATCAAATTGGTAATTGTCGCGCTCTTGACGTTTCTCCTTCCTAAGTCTCGATGGATAGGGCAAAGGTGGTGTGGGTTGAGGCATAGTAGGCATAGCCTTTGGAATCTCGGGTTCCAATGATGGTGATGGGTCAACCGTAGGTGTGGTATGAGCGGTACTTCGTGGGATTGGAACATGCTCCTTTTGTACCACCACCTCGGGTTCTTCCTCAATTGCTTCCTCCGTAAGAGCAATTGGTTGAGGAATCGGCTCCTTAAGTGTCTTACCACTACGTGTGGTAATCACTTTCATCTCTCCCTTAGGGTTGGATATGGTGTTACTAGGAAGACCACTTGATGACGGTTTACACATTATTGCCTCAAACATAGACGAGATTTTATCTTCAAAATTAGATTGCCTCAATACGGCTTCGGTTTGCCTTTTCTCGGCCTTAAGCATCTCTTGTTTAATCTCATGTTGCCCTTGTTCCATTTTTTGTTGGTTTTGTTGCAACCTAGTGACATTTCCTTCCATCTTGTTGGTGTGGATTTTAAGTTCATTAGCTAACTCAGTTTTCAACTCTTTCTTCAAGTCGTTTTTGAACTCGGATCTTAGGCTAATTATTTCTCTTTGAATGTTGTCAAACCTAGCATCATTACCACTAGCATATTCAACAAACTCACTTTGAAGATCTTTCAATGTTTGCAAACTCTTGTTGTTATTTTGAAAATCATTTTTGTTTGAAACTTGATTATTAGCCCCTTGATTCCCATAATTCCCCTTGTTGTAATTGTTCTTAAAACCAACTTGATTGTTGCGATAGTTGTTAGCATTTTGATTTGATCCAAAACCCGGTGGAGTCATTTGATTAGAGCGGGAAACTTGACCGTTTTGGTTGTAATTTCCCGTGGCCGCAAAGGCACTCGAAGTGTTACCACCGTTGGTAATGCACTCGGAGAAATCATGACCTCCACCACAATACATGCAAGAAACCTCAACCGCTTTAACCGTAGCGGGAGCACTTGGTTCACCAACTTTAAACTCAATCAAAAGTCCTTTCAACTTATCAAAAATCTTGTTTTCCAAGTTCGCCTCAATTTGGCAAGCATCGATGGTATTAGACAAAGAAGGTGAAGCCGAAGACGAAGCCTTACGAACACTAGACGTGCTACGAGGACTATACACCTTAGATCTATTTTCAATAATCACCAAAGCTTCCTCAACCGTTTTACACAAAAAATTACCACCCGCGGCGGCATTCAAATAATCCCTTTCATGATCATTAAGTCCATTGTAAAACGTGTCAATTTGATGCAAATCGGAAAAACCGTGATGAGGACATTCATGTAACATTTCCTTAAACCTATTCCAAGCCGTTGAAAAACTTTCATTAAATTCTTGTGAAAACTTTGAAATCTCGTTTTTCAAGTGCGTAGTCTTAGAGGGCGGAAAAAATTGGTTCACAAACTTAGACACGAGATCCTTCCACGTCAATATAGAATTGGGTGGCTCTTTCTCTAACCAAATTTTTGCGGGCCCCGCTAAGGAATACGGAAAAAGCATCATCTTAATCGAGTCGTTAGATACATCCTTAAACTTGCAAGTAGCGGTAAGACGATTGAATTGGCGGATATGGTTGTGTGGATTGTCCTTCTCATCACCACGGAATTTGTTGTTTTGAATCATGGACAACAAACCCGTCTTAACCTCAAAATTCTCCGCAAGGATAGCGGGAATCACAATAGCCTCTCCATAACCCTCGGTGGGTTCTTGAAGTAACTCCATCATAGTTCGATTCGCCATGGTTGGTGCTTCTCTTACAATGGGTTCGTCAATAGGAGACTCCTCACTAGAATTGTTTGGAGTGATAGATTTGTTTTTTCGTTTACGAGCACGTCTTGCTTGATTTCGAGTTAGCATAAACGTCACGTACAACGAGGGGATGAGCAAAGAAGATCCTTTTTGGTGTTTTGTATTTTTTTAATTTTTTTGTGGTTTTTGATTGTATTAACCTTTTTTGGAACTTGGTGAAATGTATTAAGTAGACAATGAGTCCACAAATCTCCTCACTAATCAAATCTCTTGATTAACGAAGCCTCAAGGAATGAAAACGAACACGTGGAGTGAACGCCTTCGATGACTTTAGAACGATGGTGGAACACCAAATCGTTCAAGAGGGTTTAATCAAATTGAAACCAAGAAAATATATATGATACTTAGTAATACTTTGGGCGGCAAAACCCTCGATTCACTCTCACAATCAAATACTCACAAGCAAGCGGGGAAACGAGGCGGCGCGAAGCACTTAAGAGCCTTTTTCCTTAGGATATATTTTATAATATCCGCCTTATACCCACCTTATAGTTTGTATTTTCAAGATTAAGCTTCACGAAAGTATTTATCTATTTTTGCCTTTTTCTTTGGTTTGAGATTCGAATACAATGATTGGGTAATGACCTCCCAAGTCAAGGTTGTGATTGCTCACGTATTTGGAGTACTTGTGTATTTATTGTTCTACGTATACAATATAGTAATAATATTCACACAAAAACCGAAAAACGATAATACGTATTAGTAGAGTGCTACTAATACAAATACTAATTATGGTTAGTATAAAAACAACAATGCCAAATCAAAACACAACACGCCTCCCCGGCAGCGGCGCCAAAATGATGTTGAGTAAAACTACACCTTTAGGAAAAGGATGCAATAAATAGGGCAAGTGAGCACGACGATTTAGGAAAACCGTGTGTGAATGACCCAATTAAGTTCGTTCTCAAGGAGGCTAGTGTGTTATGTGTGTAATGACTTGGATTAATTTGTGATTATATTTGAGAAAAGAAAAATAGAAAAGGGATTAGAAAAGAATGACGGTTATGAAGACGGATTAAACTAAGTCTAAAAAGGCGTACACGTAAAGTCGTAAAAACCACCAAAATTAAAATGTAACCCTAAAAATTCTTAAAAATCACCAAAAATCCTTAATAATAATCTAAGAGTTTACAAAAAATCAAAACTTGCAAAAACCTTTTAATTAATTAGATAATGACTTTTTAATGCTAATTAAAGCCCTAAAAATCAAAATTAATTATTAAAAAGCCCTAAACAAGATTTTCAAGTTTGTAAACCTCAAAAATACTCTAATTAAGCTAAAAACTATTTTTCAAAATTTTAAAACCAATTTAAACTATTTTTAAATAATTAAAAACTCCTAAAATCAATTAAATCTTAAATTAATTATAACAAATAATTAAAAGACCTAAAAAATATTTGGAAAGTTGCAAAAATCCTAATTAAGTATTTAGAACCTAGGAAAAATATAAAAACCTAGAAAATCAGACTTTTAATTTTTAATAATAAAATAATATTAAAATAATATTAAAAATCCAAAAATTATAAAAAATTCTAAAAACTTGCAAACTAGCTTAATTTAACCTAAATAACTCAGAAATGAAAGTGAAATTACCTAAATACCCCTATTGGGCCTAGAAAATGGGCCAAACCCTAAACAGTCCCTTATTGGGCTTAATTAAGGCTCAATAAGAAAAAGTGCTCAAAATAAGCTCAAAAAGCACAGGTTGACTCAAAATTTGATTTTAAACAACTTTTTCCAAAGGCCCAAAAGCTGAAAATGTGAAATAAGCTAACTTATAATAAGCAGCTTATTCTTAATGGGCTTTTTGGCCCATTAAGCTATAAGCTGATGCCATAAGCTAAAATTTAACACACAACCTTCTTTTGACCTAACAAAGACTTCTATAAAAAGAAATTTCAAATAAGACCACTCAATAAGCCAGAAACAAGTCAACAACTTATTCACAAAACGACAAAATAGTCATTTTTATGATCTAGACCACCTCAGAAGCTGATTCAAGTTGCAAAATGTTTCTTTTGACAAAACTAAGCTTAAAAACCAAAGAACTTTCAAATAAGCACACTCAATAAGCTGGAAAATCAAATAAGCACTTATCTTAAAAGTCAAACAAGTTGGTTTTCTAGTGAAAAGTCAAAGTCAAAGTCTGATAAGCTCCAGTTCACTTAAATGGGTCAAATAATGAAGATCTATTACAAAAAATAAGTTGTTGCAAGTCAGAATAAGCTAGAATAGCTTATTGATAAGCTGATGATAAAATTGCACTAGCAGGGGCTAGTTTTGGATGTTGAGCAGTGGGAACTTTTCCTACTGCTTGACTATTTTGACTTGTTGTCTTTAGTGACTTTTTCTTGGATTCAGTTTTCACAAAGGCACCCAATTGATCTTTGGATCAAAAGGAGTCAATAACAAGCAAAATAACACAATCACAAACAGCCAATTGATACAGTTTAATCAATTAATCACCAGACATTGCACAGACATGAACAATAAGCAGTTTAGCATTCAAAAGCAGTTTTAGCACAAATCAGCCAACCAAATTCAACCAAATGCACACACAAGCTATAATAAACTCCAATAAGCAAGTCTAAACAAGTTTCATGCACTGGTTCAAAGAATTAAGCAAGATCCAAGCTATGAAAGTTACTGATGAACACTACACATGCAGATTTCTACTTTTGCTGATGTATTTGACACACAAGCCAATTTCAACACCTCAAATCTTTCAAACAGGTTATGTTAACTTTGTTTAAACCACTTTTATCCCTAAGCATGCATACACACTAAGTGTTCCCAAGATCCTAGGTCAAAATAAGCAGAAACAAGGCATATATAGCAGATTGATCAATTCAAGTGTTCAAACCCAAAAACTTGCAGCAAAACACTCTCAAACAAAGGTATAACAGATACAAAGCATGAACAACACTTTCCCTTAACACAAAATCAGATTACAAGCATAAACCAGTAGACCCAAACACCCCTTTAACTTTTTCAAATCAAGATTTTCAAAAGCAAAACAAGATTTCAGGCCAACCAAGCATCAATTAACACTCTAACAAGTCTAATAAACAGATTCAAGCAAGAACAAGCCACAAAATTCACAAGAACAACAGTTTCATACAAATATCACCAAAAATCACAATTTATGCAGATTTGGAGATTAAGTAAGCAAACCTCATGGATGTACATCCACACCCACGAATTTTGAGCTTATGTGCTAGCAAGAACAAGCACAAGCTTCCACAAAAGCCTGCTAAGATTCAACAAGGGTTAAGCACAATAACATGAAAAATCAGAAACTTGGAAAAATCTTGATTGATGCAAACTTGTTACCCCACACTTGATTATCCCCAAGTTATAAGCCTCACCACACCTTAACCAACTCAGTTAGGATGCTATGATCAGCCCTATAGCCCAAGAATTCCAAGATTGGAACAAGACTTAGCAAAATATCAAGAAAATGAGGAAATATGCAAACTTTTGCACACTCCTCTTTTGAAAACAGGTTTTGAACTTTAAGAACTACAAAGCATATAACAAATGAAAGCAGTAAACAAGAGTGGCCAATGACTTTTCTTCAAGATTTCAAACTCAATTTCATTAAACTTGAAATAGGATTTACAGAAACTTGAACCAAGGAAAAATCAAAAGCAAACGTCTAATGAAGCACCCTAAGGCCTTTATATAGGCATACAAATGACTAAGGAACAGCTAAAAACTTAAAACCCTAGTGCTTGATCTTCCAAATTTGCCCTTGAGGACTTTGTCTTCTTCTTGAATCATGTGACTTGTTTTGGAGTTATGTAAGAGCTGGCAAGTGTTAAGTTGATCCAAGGGTGTGTATGAAGCTTAAAAAGTAAGCACAAGTCTCAAACGTTGGATTGCTGGTTAGTTTTTGTTTGGACGTGAGAAGTGGGGCAGGGGAAGGTTGGCATTATCACATGCATGAGAGTGATGGGAGTTTAGGGGTTGGGTTATGATTAGAGGGCCATTAATCATCATTCTGGAAATTATTAGGGCTTAATTACAAGAAATTAAGAAATCCCTAATTGTGTTCTTGAGGTGAATAGTGCAAGTTTTAATCTGTTTTGGGAGGTGATTAAGGTTTAAATTGTGTTAATGGCGCCAAGTTTAAAAAATAATAAACCGGGTTAGTGGATTGGTGAGGTGGAAGAAGGGTGAGATCTGATTGGAGGAGAGAGTGAGTGGGGTGAGGTGGCAACTGGTGATTGGTCTAGGTGTCTTAGGTTGTCTGCCCATTTTAACCCCCTTTCTTTCAGAAACTTGCCACTTTGTAAATATTTAGCCAAAAACTCGTTTCCTTTGTATTTGAAGTTTCAAACTTCACACTTTTGCCCCAAAAAGTTTCATAAAGTAAATTCAGGGGTATTTCTTGCCATATTTGAATTCTTCAAGGGCTGGTTTGGTAATTTCTTCAAAGGTAATGGTCTTAACTTGTATGATTGTCATCTTGGAGGACTGAAATTGCCAAGTCTTGATAAATGAGGGACCATTTTTGCCAATTGTTGAAAGTTGAGGGTCCTTTTTGTAATTTTGAGATTTTCAAAGGACCAAACTTGTCATTTCTTGTACTTTGAAGGACTTCATGATATATTTGACTTTGTGGATGATATTGGTTGACAATTTAGCTTTGTTGAGGGGCTAAACTTGCCAATTCTTCAAAGTTAAGGGCCCTTTTGGTAATTTTGACAAACTTTAGGGACCAAACTTGTAATTATGAGGATACAAGGGTATAAAGTGTCAATTCTTCATAATTGGAGGACCCTTCTTCATAATTCTTCAAATCTTCAAGGGTTGATCTTGGGAAAGTCTTCACTAGGGCTTGGTTCATTGTGCGGCTTCGTTTCCCGTGTTCGTTTTTGCATGATTCTTGTGATCTTTTGTCATTATCTCAATATCCGTACCTAAAATACACAAGCAACAAACACAAGCATATATTTGGGTATTTTGATGATATTTAATTCATTTTAAGCCCTATTTGGAAGATGAGACTATGTATAAAAGCAGTCTCATCAACGTGACATGTCATGCAGTATCGGTATACGGTATTTAACAAAATAAAAATACACAAGTTTCCCAATAAATAACAAAATGGCCGTAGTTACCAAGGACCTATAAACAAAAGACAGTTATCCAACATATCAGTCTTAGCCGTGTACATGCACGGACGAATAAAAGTTACAAATGTTTACAAGATAAATCACAAGGGAGGTAGGAACTCCCCTATGTCTCTCTTTCCTTCTTCAATCAAGGCATGGAGGGCCTCCTCGCGAGCGTCCTTTCTAGCCTGTGCCTTGACCGCAGTCGCATCCAATGCCTCCGCAAGCAGCTTTTCACCTTTCATCACTTTCGACATGAAGTTGTATGTAGGCAGGGTCAAGGGGATGGGATCCGCAGTAAGCTTGGACATAACCGCCTCGTTCGGAGCATCCTTAAGCGCTTCGAGTTCATCCAGAAGAGGGTGTTGGATCTCTGCCAGTGCATCCATCGACGCGGTCATGTTGTCTGCAGCTGACGGATTATGGTAGGGATGCTGCATGATGTATTCATTCTTCCCTATCAATTCCGCAGCCTTAACCAAACCCTCATGCCTACCACGGTCGATTCTATCCGACACGACCCCGACGAATGCTTGCAGTAGGGGCGGAGCTTCCATGGACTTTCTTACGGCGAGGCGCATTCCTTGCCCAATCATCCACCTGCGTCCAGCTATGGCGGATAGCAAGGGGGACACAGTCTTTCAGCACAACTCGTGGCTATCTTGCTCAGTTCCTCCTCCGCCGTCGCAGTTTGCTCTTCCAACTTGGCCTGCACATGTGTTAGCTCATCCTTCAGCGCATCACGCTCTTGGGCGATGTTGAAGGCTTGTACGGTTACGGCCTTGGTGGAAGCTTCGGCCACAGACACCTGCATAGAGAACTTTGAGTTATCACAAGGATAATAATTCTTCTTCTCTTGGGTCGAATAAAAAATCAAGGCAAGAGTATATGTATAAAAGTTTCGAAAGCATACCTTCTCATTTGATACGGCTACAAGGGCTTCGAGCTCGGCAATGTGCTTTTCTCGGGTGTCGGCGTGATGAGCTTGCTCTTTCACTGTAGCCTCGGCTGTCACCAGCGCAGCTTGCAAGGACGCGATGGTGTTCTCGTTCTTCACGCCCATTGCCTCACGACGAGCTATCTTCTTATCTGCCCGCTTCACATTAGCAAGGGCCTTGATCAAGCGGCATCTTAGAGCGGCTCCCACCGTCACTTGATGCGCAGACGACACATCAAACTGCTCCAGAAGGGATTCATGATCCAGCTCATCTAAGTCTTGTGCAAGGGCTGGAGGGGTAATGTGCTCGATGAATTCTGAGCACTCCGATTCCGCTTCCAACCTTGTTAGACTTGAGAGATTTCATGCTAGGCGTAGACTATTTTCTGGCCCTTCGCGGAGTGGCTCCTCGGCATGTGTCGCAGCGGAGGATGGGGGTCTGTTTGATGGTGCGGGGGATGGATGCCTCTCCACTTCTTCCTCTTGGGCTACGGCCGACGGATCCGCCCTGTTATTGACATTGCAAATTTTGTTTAGGCATTATATATTTCACAAGTATAGTGACACGACTAACATTCGAAGGGCACTTACGTGGTACCAATTGCAGGTTCTGGGCCCGTAGGAGCTACGGCACTCACGGGGGTAGCTCGCCAGACTGGTTCTCCCATGTGCGGGGTAGAGTCGGCCTGAGCAGTCGCAGTACCACTTCCCTCCTGGTACTACGGATGGTCCTTCCTCAGTTTCTTTAGGGGAGCATTCGAGGCCCCGGCCTCATCCCCTATCTTCTTTGCCACCCTCCTGGTGGTCTTTCTCTTCCTAGAGGTGAGTGGGGCGGACCCAGAAGCTTGAGTGGTGTCTTCATTTAGGAAATCGTTTTCATCTTCCTGGTGGGTCGCGGTTCCCTCCAACAGTAGTTCTCCACCATCTTCATTATGGAAGTCCAATGGGGATTTCTCAATGATAGCCTCCCCTTCATCTGATCTTTGCTCGGACGTCTCTTCAAGAGGAATGGTGCGGTCCGCGGTCGCATCAAGCAGGGGGAGCTCATTCTCCTTCAACGGGCGGAACCCTTCAGGCACCTTCATTGGGTCGCCCTGGCGTATTAATCCATGTAGGTTCATTTCTGCGGACATTTATACATACACGGGTTAGTGCAGTTTTACAAATACGCATGACATTTCACATTTACAAAGTATAAGTAAGCCTACCCTCTCCCTGTTCCGTCAGGAAGCACGGATATAAGTCATCCCTCCCAAAGTATCGGCGGCTTATTCCTACTAAGCACAGAAAGTGTTCCGGCAACCCCCTATGGAATTCTGTGTGGTGGGTATCTAGTATTTTTAATTCTTTGCTACTATAGTCTTTGGCTTTAGGCGGAAAGTCTTTGGGTGCTTTGGTTTTGAGTACGAAAGGAGTGCGGAATACCTTCTCATCAACAAAGAAGTAGTGGTCGTACCAGTTCTTAAGGGAGTCTAAAGGCTTCCTATATGTCATGGGGGCGTTCTCGGGTCGCTTTTTAAACGATAGCCACCCATTCACTAGTTGGGGGAAGTAAAAAGCCCTAAATAGGTTCACGGTTGGAGTTACTCCACAGGTATGGCATGTAATTTCAAACTGATTGATTTTACACGCCCCTATGAAGTGAAGCTGGGTTATGTGGAAGTCGTAATACAATAGCAGATCTACCAAGAATTTGGACAGGGGGATACGGTAGTTAGCCAAATCAAATAGGCGCGTATACACGCCTATTTTCCCCTCCGGTGCATCCGTAATTGCCTCACCTTCACCTGGATAGGTGGGGTGTACGCTTTCGGGTATGTAATACTTCGACAGAAAGTCGATGTATTTTTCCGCCGACATCACGTTAAGGACATCCGTGATAAGAGGCTTGTCCTTTACCATGTTTTATAAAAAGGTTTTGAAAGGTGTGATGATCTAACCTGCGGCGGAGGAAATCCGTGGAATCAAAGGCAAAGTTTTGGAGGTAGAAGCTTGAAAATAACAATGGCGGAAGGAAGGGTGAATTGTGTGTGTAACAAACACACACACCAACTCTTATATAGGGTTGCCTCGGTTTCCGAGGTAACGTGGATGTTCGACACGTGTAGGCCACCACGCCTATCCAACGGATGGGATTTCTGACACTTCTGCAAAATCAGAAGGGGCCCACGGGTCACTTCTTGGCAGTTTTACGTGGCTCAATGGTGGGCATTAATGCTGCACTTTTGCAGAAGTGCGGCTGACCAGTTGACTACCATTAATGCATTTATTCTTGTGTCGGGTTATGCGGTCTTACGTAAGACCATATTTAATGCTACATTTAATTTGTCTCGGCCGTTACGTGCGGCTGAGGTGCTATAAGAATAATATTCCTAATGCGGGCAGCCACGTGCGGCCATAGCAAAATTTTCAGTATATTTCATTCCCTAGGTCTTCTCTTGGTATGTCCGGAGAGCATCGTGATAGTCTAGAGGTTACGCCTACGGCTGTAACAACTAGACTGGGGGGACATGATGACGTATAGTCCCCAGCCGGGTCAGGAACCCGGCCCACGGGTACTACCCATATCCGGCCCATCACAGATGGGTAGGAATAATGTCATTTAAAGCTTATGGGCTTGGATGAACAGTAACCGCTCATACGTGTGCGGCCCACGGCCCGGCGCGGCCGGTATAGGGTTAGACAGAATCATATTCTGTCTAGGAATAGGATTTACCCCAAAAGAAGAGGATATTTACTCACCATAATTAGAAGATAACAATCAGTCTAATTCTGGTACTTATCCTTTCCTTGGGGCCAAAGTATCAATGGCAGCCCACTAGGGTTTCACTGCCTATAAAAGGAATTTCCAAGGGTTCCACAAAGGTATTACGTTCTAAACTCTCAACTCACATAAAACCCTAACCGATTACTTACTCTCACGCTGGAGTCTAATCGTGGGAAACATTCCCACGGTAAGCCTAACGCGTGTTGTTTAGTGTGTAGGATCCCAACCAAACAGTTCACTTGGTGCAGGAGCCGGAGCCCAGCCAACCCGAATTAAGCCTAATTTGGGTCTAGCAAGGATCACCCAACTTTTGCATCAACACGTCTTGTTGTTTATCGCCAACTTTTTCTTTTGAACGTGCATCACTTTCTTCCTCTTCCTCATCACCGTCCTCGGATTCTTCAGATTCTTCACCATTAGTACCATTACCTTCATCCTTATCACCATCCCCTTTCTCCTTATCCTTACCATTCCCATTACCGTCCTCATTATCATTATCGTCATCCGCATCACTATCGTCATCCTCGTCTTCCCCGTCATCCTCATCCTCATCCTCTTCCTCGTCCTCGTCCTCGTCCTCTTCCTCTTCCTTTTCTTCTTCCTCCTCCTCTTCATTCTTATTAATACAAGGATTTTATCCAAGTATAAAATCTTATCGTCCGATCTCTTCGAATTGATTACCGGCTAAGAGTGTGACTCAATTGTCTTTTGGAAAACAAGAGGATGTGTTTGTTTGATTATCTAAATTTAAAAACTAAAAGCAAGTAAGGAAATTGTCGTTGTGTAAAGTGAAAGCTTTAAAAATTTAAACTACAAATAAAAGTGTGCAATCTTTTGTAAATTAAAATCTAAATGATTAAAACTTGGAAAGTTGTTTAAAATAAACTAAGACAAAAGGCGGGAAGGATTAAATTTGAAAACTAAGAAAAATAAAACAAAGCAGACCGCAACACGATTGTAACCAAACAATAAGATGGATCGTGTCCACCGATCGCACTCAATGCGATCACAATCAAAGGAATCAGATCGTACTCACTAGTACGATGGGTAACGTGATCGTACTACCATATCACAACCACGATCGCAACAAGTGGATCGTGGTGCTTGGTCGTGGTTTGTGATCGCAACACAATAGAATCGCAATCAATACGATGGAAACAAGGCATCGTAACACACCATCGCACTCCCAGATCGTAATCAATGATCGTGGTGTGGGATCGTAACAGGGAAGAACAGATGGATCGCACTCAATGCAATCGTACCCCAATATCCTGTCCAAGTAAAACCTTCTAAGATGGAAATGGTGTCCAACAAGTAAATAAGCTTAAACTAATAAGCAGTAACCAATAAGCACTTTCAACTTGGAAAAGATTAAATAAGCACAAATTCGAAACTTTTAGGAATCTAAACACGTAACCTTTATAAACCGAGCTTTAAAAAGATAAACTTTTTAAGAAAGTTTAAAGGTTAATAAGCTAAAACAACGAATAAGCCACTAAACATTAAGAGCTTATAGCTTATACGTCTAGGAGCTTATGTAGGAACAAAAGAAATGAACTTTCTTACCACACAACATCAAACTCAATCACGGATCATGAATGATTCGGATCAAAAGTGAAGTTTCGGATTAAAGAATAAGCAAAATCAAGAAATGTAGAAGGAGATTAAAGAAAACAAAGCTTAAACTTAAACTTTTTGATTAATAAAACTCAAATACAAAGATTAACTAAAGCTTAACTTAAAAGAAAAGATGAAGTTTTAGTGAGAGAAAGTTAAACACTTTCTCTCTCTAAAATGAAAACTAAAACAAAGAAACATAAAACTAGCTAACCACCCTCCTAATGTGATTAGGAGGGTATTTATAGGCTAAGTGGGAAGTGCATGTATGGTGTGCTTCCTTCTTTCTTTTCTTCTCGACTCGATTTAATTCTTTGTATTTCCTCGACGTCGTCTCGGGATTTGAACTTGTCTTAATAATTTTCTTCTATAATTTAGACTTGAGTTCTTCGACTTCTTTAAACTTCCGTCTTTAGACTTTTTCTTCGATAAATCTTCAGAATAGGTCTTGGACATCCGTTCTTTAAGCACTCTTGATCTCTTGACTTCGTCTTTTCTCGTTTTCTTCGATAAAAGCCAGTGAAAGCCCGTGTTTTCTTCCTATTTCATTTTTTGGTCCTAAAACACAATAAAAACACAAACCACGCATAATTCCGACTTTTACGACATAAATTACACGTTTTGGTCTTGTTATTATTGGAAATAAGCGGTAAAAGGATAAGTGTTTTCACACTTATTAAATCCCCTACACTTGACCATTGCAATGCCCTCATGCAATGCATTAATTTTAAAGCACGGTTTACCTTTTTCATCATGAATAACCCACCTTGGCGTAAACATTTAAGAAAAATAAAAGGATAGAAACGAGTAAAGAAATCAAATACTTACATTGGGTTTTGGTTGCCATGAACGTTTATCATCCTCAAGTTTCACGTTCCCCAAACCAAGCTTAAAAACGAGATCATTGTTATTATAAGTTAGCAAACTAACACGGATTCATGTGAGCCAATTATTTACTTAGACTCCCTTATTCCTAGGTGTATCTCTTATATTTTATTTTTGTCTTGAATGATCACGAGGATGCATTGTTTGACTTATTTCGATAGTTATTTAGGCCGAAAATAATGTGGACGATTTAATCAATAGTTAGCTAAAGGACAAAATCTTTTAAAACTGCTTCTTGGGACCTTTTAAAGTTCATATCTTAGCATAACTCGCTTCACGATTTGAGACCTTTCTTGGACCGATATTTGGCAGCGACTTCATACTTCAAATCTTTGAGAGACGTTCTTGAAATTATGGTCTTCTCTTCATAATAGGAATTTCTTCACTTGGACTTTTTGAGAGATTCTTCATATTTGGACCACGACTTCTTCAGTTTTCTCCAATCTTTATTTTGGACTTTGATATACAATGATCCGCCTCCTTTTAGGACTTGGATCTATTTATCCTTATACCTTGTTAGGGCCTTTTTGGATAGACTTCTCCATGATCTTTTGGGGAGTTTTTGCTTTTCGTCGTGTGTCTCGATCCTTCATATTGATTTTCGATAAATGATTCTTCACATCACTTTTGGATCTTTAGCAACAAAATGTAGTCCTCATGCCTCGTTAGGGCCTTTTCGGACTTGCCAATCTTCACATCCCGCTTCAATAAGTTATGCCTTGGCTATGAACTCTAATTATTACCGAGCAACTTTTAAACGATCTTGGGCTAGAAGCTAAGTAACTTTTCAAATCGTACAACTTTATTTATTGCAGATAAATTTATTAGCAAGCGATGGGAGAATAGGCTCATAATAAACTCACATAAATTCATGAAAGAATACCAAACTTGTAATTGACTCTATCATCTCTCGTCCTCTACAGTTTAAAATCTCAAGGAATGAGACTCGTGGATACTTAGCCAATTAAATCAAAGTTTTGGGTTTTCGAGTCGTCTATAGGATCTTGCATCTTCTTAGACTCTTTCAAGTTTAGAATTTGCGTTTTAAAGTTCCCTTGATAAACAACTCTCTAGAATCAATTATAGGAACTTGCGAAAAGTTCTTGTTCTTAACCCGTGAGAGTTAAGACTTTCGCGTTTTAAAGCTCCCTATATAAAAGCCTAGCAAAACTTGACTTAAACACGTTAAGGATACTAGCTAGAGTAAACTTAGATAAGTAAACTCGGATTGAGTCAAAATATTCACGACTTTGAAAAATTTAAAACCACTTTATTGCAAATTTATTCTAGCAAAGAAGGAAAATAACTATAACAAAGGAAAAGCTAATAGGCCAAAATAGATTAAAAATTTTGAAACATGTCGAAAAATCAAGTTTTCCGGTTAAAATGAGGGCAAATTCATGGAAAAGACCACTTACTTCGATAGTAAACTCCCCTACACTTATGACATTGTACACTTTGTTTAAATCTTGCTAAGGAAAGGACAACTATAGTGATTTCAGTGTGAACATATAAGATATGAAATATTAAATCACGATAGTTTAGGATAGAACCAGGAAGACGGGTACACGGAATCACAGTTCGTCAAAAGTCAACGAGGTGCTCTTTGAAGCTTGAATCCCTACACAAAATAAGAAACAAGACAACCAACACATACGGGGCTCCCCCTACACTTATTATGAAAACGGTAAAGGATAGATCACAGGTTGCCTCCCGAGAAGCGCTTGTTTTTGATAACCGAGTCACGAGCCTGACTCGACCCAAAACTAGTTTATGGGAAACATGGTGAGGGATGGAATCATCTCATGAGAGATGTCCTCACCAAAGTACAGCTTCAAACGCTGGCCATTCACCTTGAAATTGGGCCCATTTGGCTGAGGAAGCTCAATGGTGCCATATGGAAAGACTTTGGCGACGGTGAATGGACCAGACCAGCGGCTCTTCAACTTGCCCAAGAAGATCTTTAGCCGAGAGTTAAAAAGTAAGACTTGATCACCAACGTGGAACTCTCGGTTCTTAATGCTTGCATCATGGATGATCTTGGTCTTCTCCTTGTAGATCAGTAAGTTCTTGTAAGCTTCATTCCTCAGTTCGTTAAGCTCGTTGAGTTGAATCTTCTAATGATCATCGGCTTTGTTGATGTCGAAGTTAGCCCACTTCAAGGCCCAGTATGCCTTATGTTCCAGCTCGATAGGGAGGTGGCATGCTTTCCCGTACACAAGACGATAAGGTGTACAACCAATCGGCGTCTTATAAGACGGAAAGCCCACAGAGCATCATCTAACTTGTCGGCCCACGCGGCACGATGCTCTCCCACAATACGTTCCAGAATTCGATTCAATCTACGGATGGAAATCTCGGCTTGCCCATTGGTTTGGGGATGATAGGTGGTGGAAAGACGGTGATTGACACCATACTTAGCCATGACTCTTGCAAATTGATCATTGCAAAAATGAGTCCCGCGGTCACTGATTATAGCACGAGGAACACCGAATCGAGCAAACAACTGCTTCAAAAAGGTCACAACCACCCTCGCATCATTCGTTGGGAGAGCCTTAGCTTCAACCCATTTAGAAACGTAGTCAACGGCTACGAGGATGTACTTGTTCCCTTTGGATGATGGAAATAGCCCCATAAAGTCGATGCCCCATACGTCAAAGATTTCACATTCTTGTATGAAATTTTGAGGCATCTCATCTTTATGTGTGATCTTGCCTTGTCGTTGGTAAGCATCACAATGCTTCACCATTTCGTGAGCGTCACGATAAATGCTGGGCCAATAGAATCCAGAGTCAAACACTTTCTTAGCGGTGTATTTGGGACCAAAGTGACCACCGGTGGGTCCTTTATGGCAAGCATCAAGGATTTGTAAAGCTGCCGGTCCATCAACACATCGACGAATGATCAGATCAGCGCATTGTTTGAAGAGATAAGGGTCATCCCAGAAGTAAGTCTTAACATCTTTAAAGAACTTCTTCTTTTGTTGGGATGTTAACCTTTTGATGAGAATACCACCCGCTAAGTAGTTTGCAATGTCCGCAAACCATGGGGTGTCATCAAGATTGGTGTGAATAGACATTAAGGCCTCAAGGGGAAAAGATTCATTGATCTCTTGGTTCGGATGATCCCCTTGATATGGATCCTCAAGTCTACTCAGATGATCCGCTGCTAGGTTTTCGGCCCCCTTTTTGTCACGAATTTCAATGTTAAATTCTTGAAGGAGCAAAACCCAACGAAGAAGTCTTGGCTTAGAATCTTGTTTAGTTAACAAGTACTTCAACGCGGAATGGTCGGTATAGACAATTGTGGTGGAAAGGACAAGATAGGGGCGGAACTTCTCAAAAGCATACACTATAGCTAAAAACTCTTTTTCGGTAGTGGTATAATGCAATTGAGCCCTTGTCATTGTCTTGCTAGCATAATGGATTGGTTGGAAGTGTTAGTGTTGAATCCAAGATCGTTAGACTCAATGGTAAAAACCATTTTATCTAGGTTGATCATCATTCATATGATAACATAGCGGAATAAGAACAATGATCATGAATAAGATGTTTAACAAGATGAATAATTCCCAAAGAGAGTTTGTATTAATGATTAACACAAACTACTCTAGGTGTGTGTACATTGAATCCCACACCTAGAGATCATAATAGCAGTAGGTTACATTTGTGTAGTTGGAAGTAGTGAATAAAACCTATGCCTGGTGGTTCCTTTTATAACTTAAGGAACCCAGGGATACATGGAAACTAAATAAAGTATTAATGACTAAATCAAAACTGACTTATTCATTCTTATCCTGTGTTGACCAAATCTTCATACTTATCACTAGCAGTGGGAAGTACACTAGCAGGGGCAAGTACTCCAGCAGGGGGAACTCCAACAGTGGGAATTCTAGCAGTGATAATGTTCTATTTGGTCTTTCTTGTTTCCATAGTGTTTGACTCATCAACTTTTTACCCAACAATCTTCCCCTAGTTGATGATGTCAAAACACTTCCCCTTAAAGATACAACACCAAAGATCAACAGGTTGAACATTCTTTGTAGATAACTTCCCCTTTTTGACATGATCAAATAGGGTTCTTCTATGTGAACAACCTTGATTTTCAACTACTACTAACCAATATCATACATCAAACCCAAGTATTCTACTTTTCAAAATACCCTCCATGAAGCACATAGGGAACACCTCCTAATAAAAAATGATTTTGAGCAGTAGATACTCACATTAGTTGTAGTAATACCAATGAACAGTAGCAAAAATCTCCACCTTGATGTCATATGTAAATGATTAACACTTGAACAAATGAGCTTCCCCTTAAAGTGTGCTAACCATTTCTTTTGACCAAAAGTAGATGTATCAACCATAAGAAACAAACAAAGAACTAACCACTTGTAGAAACAAATACTATGTAGTACCATCCATGATGAGAGCAGCACCAGAAATTAGCATGTAGTGCCATCTTTTAATGACTAATAGTATACGTACCCAACCAGTAGTAACTTTGAAGAACAACTTCATTATGGTTGAATAGAACAAATAAGAACGACTTTTGTCAAGCATCTTGAATCTTCAAATTCTGTAGGCTTTATGTAATGATTACATATGAAGAAAATTGATTACAACTTACTTGATGATGAAGAAGAATAACCCAAACTTGCATTTCATATCTTGTACTAACCACGTGACAGAGAGGGGAATATACTAAATCCTCATTTTTCATGAACATGAGACACTGAGCACAATAATGTAACTCCTTCAAGTGATAGGAAATATGTGCATAGAGTACCATAAGAAAAATCACACATTCCTAGATCTTTGTATCACTTTGTCACTAGGTGTTTAAGCATAAAACACATACCCGCGAAAATCTACTTCGTCTTCAAATAAATAATAAGAACTTTTCTTCGTAATCAATAAAATTAAAACAAGCCGTTAT
This sequence comes from Glebionis coronaria, assembly GCA_025667525.1. Lineage (NCBI taxonomy): Eukaryota > Viridiplantae > Streptophyta > Magnoliopsida > Asterales > Asteraceae > Glebionis > Glebionis coronaria. The sequence continues at coordinate 164,886,189 of CM046882.1, read as the reverse complement.
ACCTTTAAGATCAGTTGCTGTGAATAACCAAATTCCAAAACCTTGTTGTCCCAAAACTCATATCTGACAGCAGGGGGAACTTTCAAAAACAGTGGGAATCTATTAATGAAAGCAGGGGGAACTGTTGAAGGCAGGGGGTCGTAGCAGGGGGAACATTTAATGAAAGCAGGGGAAACTTTTTCAAAAGCAGGGGAAACTTTTAATGCCACTGTTTTTGTTATTAACTGTGCCAAACCCACACAAAGTGGGAATGAATTTATAACAGAAAAGTAGATAACAAAAACAAAAGCAATTAAAAGTGACCTACTATGAATAAAGTTTATACCTGCTCTCGATGTACCCCAAAATTGCAGCTCACATTTGACAGTGATATTCAATAAACAAATTTCTTTGGCCAAGCACACGTGATACCAGACCATCTATGTACCATTGACATCATGCAATTAATCAATTTCCTTTGTCAATAGCCGTCGACATCATGTAATTAATGCATCATCACATGATTGCTAACGTGAGGCCCCATTCCATTCATAACTCTCGTGAACCATTTTGCAAACAAACAAAATCCCACGTGAACCCTTGTTTTGACCAATCAATATTAAAACCATTATAATGTAAACCTCAGCCGCCGCATTGGACTATATCCGTGTGAACACACAATTTGCTTAAACAATATTTATTTGTGTGAACACATAATAAATAAATATCACTTACAAGGATTCCAACCTAGTCAATTCCCCATTTGATGAGCCGCAATATTTAAAAGAGCTGCTTACCAAACCTCGTTCAATTAAATGATCATCGCTGTCCTTTTCATCCTCTTTTGTCAAGCCCATATATTTAATGTTCATGGACCACACAGATAGTACATCATAACTTCGTTGGGACCAGCAACCAAGAGCATTAATTCAACACTTCGAACAAACATTTTGGACAGTAGCAGCAAGATATGCATAGAATCACCAAAAACGCCTTCTCAGCACCAAAAATTAATTACTTAGGGTTTTAATATAAACCCTAAATCTTCACAGCAACAAAACGAAAAACACCTTGATTCACCTAGATATCGAGCCACCCGCTCTGATACCACATGTTGAATCCAAGATCGTTAGACTCAATGGTAAAAACCATTTTATCTAGGTTGATCATCATTCATATGATAACATAGCGGAATAAGAACAATGATCATGAATAAGATGTTTAACAAGATGAATAATTCCCAAAGAGAGTTTGTATTAATGATTAACACAAACTACTCTAGGTGTGTGTACATTGAATCCCACACCTAGAGATCATAATAGCAGTAGGTTACATTTGTGTAGTTGGAAGTAGTGAATAAAACCTATGCCTGGTGGTTCCTTTTATAACTTAAGGAACCCAGGGATACATGGAAACTAAATAAAGTATTAATGACTAAATCAAAACTGACTTATTCATTCTTATCCTGTGTTGACCAAATCTTCATACTTATCACTAGCAGTGGGAAGTACACTAGCAGGGGCAAGTACTCCAGCAGGGGGAACTCCAACAGTGGGAATTCTAGCAGTGATAATGTTCTATTTGGTCTTTCTTGTTTCCATAGTGTTTGACTCATCAACTTTTTACCCAACAGTTAGTTCACTCTTTGGCCCAAAACCGCTCCAATAGCAAAGTCGCTAGCATTGCACATCAATTCAAAAGGTAGCTCCCAATTAGGGGTAACCAAGACCGGTGCCTTAGTCAGCTTGACCTTAAGAAGATTGAAAGATTCAAGACACTCTTTAGAAAAGATGAAAGGAGTATCTTTTTCCAAGAGGTGGGTCATCGGGGGAGCGATTTTAGAGAAATCCTAAATGAAACGACGATAGAAGCCCGCATGACCCAGAAAACTTCTCACACCCTTCACGGTTGAAGGTGGAGGTAATTTGGCTATGACATCCACTTTAGCACGGTCGACTTCAAGACCGGCTTTTGAGATTTTATGTCCTAGCACAATGCCTTCTTTTACCATGAAATGGCATTTTTCCCAATTCAAAACAAGGCGAGTGTCTTCACACCGCTTAAGCATGCGTTCTAAATTGGCAAGGCACGTAGAGAAGGAATCACCATAGACCGAGAAATCATCCATGAAGACTTCCATGGTTTCTTCAACCATGTCATGGAAGATAGCCATCATGCACCTTTGGAATGTCCCTGGAGCATTGCATAAGCCAAAATGCATTCTTTTATAAGCAAATGTGCCGTAGGGACAAGTGAATGTGGTTTTTTCTTGGTCTTTGGGATCGATGGGTATTTGAAAATAACCCGAGAAACCGTCTAAGAAGAAGTAATAATCATTACCCGCTAGACGTTCAAGCATTTGGTCCATGAAAGGAAGGGGAAAATGATCCTTTCTCGTAGCATCATTGAGTTTGCGGTAGTCTATACAAACTCTCTACCCTGTAACGAGACGAGTAGGAATCAACTCGTTGTTTTCATTGGGAACAACGGTGATTCCGCCTTTCTTAGGCACACAATGGACTGGACTAACCCATGGTGAATCCGAGATAGGGTAAATCATGCCCGCATCAAGAAGTTTGATAACCTCGTTTTGATAACGTCATGGATCTTGGGATTCACCCTTCTTTGGCTTTGAATAGTGGGTTTAAAGTCATCCTCCATGAGAATTTTATGTGTGCAAAAGTGAGGATCAATTCCACGAATATCAGAGATTTTCCAAGCAATCGCTTTCTTATGATTCTTCAGCACGGCGATAATTCGGGATTTTTATTCTTCTTTCAGGTCCTTTGCGATGATGACCGGTAACTTCTTGTTGTCTTCAAGGAAAACGTACTTGAGATGAGACGAAAGATCCTTAAGCTCTAAATCCGGAGGATTTTTGATGGACGGCGTAGTCAACTTCGGATCATCGGTAGAGATAGCCTTAGGAGACTATGGAGAAATATGGTCCTCATTGAGAAGTTTCTCAATAGTACGAATGTCTTCATCCCAATTGGAGGGAGAATCGTCATATTGCAAATCCACATCTCCCAGAGTTGCTTCAAATTCTTTCAAGAAGAAATCACTTTCTCCAAATGGAGTTAGTGATGGAGCAATAAAGGCAACGGTCTCAACAGTGGTAGAGAAGAAGAACCACATTTACAAGCGTCTTTGAAATGTTCTTCACATGCCTCATCAAGAACGTCAATAAAATTAACACTCTCGTTTTCGAAGGCTGCTTAGAAAGTTTACCCATGTTGAAGACGATTTTATCGTCACCAACTCTCATGATTAATTCGCCCGCGGCTACATCAATGAGAGTGCGACCGTCCTCAAGAATGGACGTCCAACGATTAATGGAACACGAGGATCCATTTCGTAGTCAACGACAACAAAATCCACCGGAAAGGTGAATTTGTCGACGTCGACGAAGACATCTTCGGCTATCCCCACAGGATAAGCAACCGTACGGTTAGCTAATTCCAAGGTCATTCGGGTGGGGACTAGCTCAGGTAGAGATAATTGTTTCCAAACGCTTAGAGGCATTAAGTTGATACTAGCACCTAGATCGGCTAGAGTCATACAATTCTCTACCCCATGAAAGTTGCAAGGAATCAAGAAACGACCTGGATCACTAAGTTTGGTTGGTAATTTCCTTAAGAGGACGGCAGAGCAATTCTCATGAAGTTGGGTCTAAGCGATATCAAGGAGTTTCTCCTTATCACTGAGCAGATCTTTAAACATTTTAGCGTACTTCGGCATGTGAGCGAGAGCCTCAGCAAATGAGATATTGAAATTCAGTTGTTTAAACATTTTTAGAAAGTTAGAAACCTGAATATCATCCTTGTTTTTCAACTTCTCTTTCCTCAACCTTGAGGGTTAAGGTATGTCAGATGAAGAGGAAGGCTTTAGGGGAGTAGGATCATTCACAACCGCGGGTGGTAAGGGAATGGGGGTAGAAGGCAATGGAGGTGAGGAAAGTTGCTCTTTTTCCTTGTTCACAATCACGGGTGGAGGTGTAGGAAGCTCGGGTTCCGTATAACCTTTTCCACTACGAGTGGTGATTGCTTTCATCTCCCCTCTTGGATTAGCAACGGTGTTACTCGGAAGAGTACCCGAAGAAGAGGGTTGATTACCTTGGAAAAGCGAACCGATCATATCACGTATATTATCCGCTTGAGTGCTGAAAGAGTCTCTCATGTATGCGCGAATATCATTGCTTTGTTTTTCCATGTCATTCCTTAGCTCGGCTCGAATATCGCTCCCTTGTTTCGCCATGTCTCCCTTCAAGTTGATGAATTGACTCTGAAGATTCGTCACCATCTCTCTATTAGTCCTCATGAACGTCTCGATGTCTTGATTCAACGCCGTTGGTTGATTGAGAGGTGGAGCTTGGTAAGCTTGAGAATTTCCTTGAGGTGGGTATGGGTTTCTTTGGGATTGCTATTGATTGTTAGCACGAGGTTGGATTTGGTTATTTCGGTTATAGCTTTGTTGTTGGTTTTGGTTTTGAGGAGTAAAACCGGGTGGTGAAAGATAATTGTTTGATCGATAACTTAGCAAGCTACGGTCTCCTTGAGGACGAGCTTGATAGCCTCCCGTGGGATAAGTACCATATGCCGCGTTAACGTTTTCACAAAAATTGCCTTGAGTGGAAGGACAATCATTGTAAGAGTGAGGACCACCACATGTATCACAAGAAATAGCAACGGCTTTAGCTTGTTGAGTGTGGTTATTAGCCAAAATTTGCATATTTTTGCTCATTTCGATAATGGCTCGTTCCATGGCGGACATGTCGGTGGTGGAAGAAGTAGATGAAACATTGACTCTCGGATTAGATCTTGAGGATGCGGATGAATCCCAATTCTTGTGGTGAGTAGTCATGTTTTCAATCAACTCTCTACACTCCTCCGGTCTCCTTTTCATAAAAGTACCACCGGCGGCGGCGTTGATCGTGTCACGATCACGAAAAGTGAGACCATTGTAGAAAGTATCAATGAGAGTGACGGGGAGCATGTTGTGATTTGGACAACGGTCGATCAAATCATTGTAGCGTTCCCAAGCATCAAAGAGCGATTCATCATTGTCTTGCGTGAATCCACTAATTTGGTTACGAAGGCTCGTGACCATGGATGGTGGAAAGTAGCGCGACAAAAATTGTTGAGTCATGTCGTCCCAAGTATGAATAGAATACTTTGGAAGACGGTCAAACCATTTTTCGGCATGGTGAGAAAGCGAGTAGGGAAATAGTTGAAGGCAAAGTACATCCATAGAAGCACCGGGCAACTTCATGCTTTGGGTGATGGTAATGAATTTGTCGAGGTGTTTGTTGGCATCATCATCCGGTATTCCGAAAAATGGATTAGTTTGCACTTGTTGGATCATATGATGCTTCAACGAAAACTCTTGAGCCGTGATTTGCATCGGCGCAATCGGGCTTCCACGTCCATTCATCGTAGGTTGGCATAGCTCCTCCATGGTTCGTAGGTCGGGTTGGGGTAGATTATTCATGTTGGGGTGGGGTGGATTATTACTGTTGTTGTTGTGTACACCGGCCATGTCTAAATTATCGAGAGTCTCGGGCTCGGGATAAGACGTTGATCGAGTACGCATACACTAAAAAGAAAATGCAAGAGAAAAATATTTTTCGTTTTATAGGTTTTTTTATTTTTTTGTATTTTTGAAAATTTTAAATTTTTTATGGGTTTTTTGAAAATTTTTGAGAAAAGAAAATAACGTTCTTAAAAGAACGGGTCCTAAAATTCAATGCGTCTCTCACTAGAAACCGTTAATCTTAACGAAAAGAGCTGGCATCGGCGCCATTTAATACAAGGCTTTTATCCAAGTATAAAATCTTATCGTCCGATCTCTTCGAATTGATTACCGGCTAAGAGTGTGACTCAATTGTCTTTTGGAAAACAAGAGGATGTGTTTGTTTGATTATCTAAATTTTATAACTAAAAGCAAGTAAGAAAATTGTCGTTGTGTAAAGTGAAAGCTTTAAAAATTTAAACTACAAATAAAAGTGTGCAATCTTTTGGAAATTAAAATCTAAATGATTAAAAACTTGGAAAGTTGTTTAAAATAAACTCAGACAAAAGGCGGGAAGGATTAAATTTGAAAACTAAGAAAAATAAAACAAAGCAGATCGCAACGCGATCGTAACCAAAAATTAAGATGGATCGTGTCCACCGATCGCACTCAATGCGATCACAATCAAAGAAATCAGATCGTACTCACTAGTACGATGGGTAACATGACCGTACTACCAGATCGCAACCACGATCACAACAAGTGGATCGTGGTGCTTGATCGTGGTTTGTGATCGCAACACAATAGAATCGCAATCAATGCGATGGAAACAAGGCATCGTAACACACCATCGCACTCCCAGATCGTAATCAATGATCGTGGTGTGTGATCGTAACAGGGAAGAACAGATGGATCGCACTCAATGCAATCGTACCCCAAGATCGTGTCCAAGTAAAACCTTCTAAGATGGAAATGGTGTCCAACAAGTAAATAAGCTTAAACTAATAAGAAGTAACCAATAAGCACTTTCAACTTGGAAAAGATAAAATAAGCACAAATTTGAAACTTTTAGGAATCTAAACACGTAACCTTTATAAATCGAGCTTTAAAAAGATAAACTTTTTAAGAAAGTTTAAAGGTTAATAAGCTAAAACAACGAATAAGCCACTAAACATTAAGAGATTATAGCTTATATGTCTAGGAGCTTATGTAGGAACAAAAGAAATGAACTTTCTTACCACAAAACATCAAAATCAATCACGGATCATGAATGATTCGGATCAAAAGTGAAGTTTCGGATTAAAGAATAAGCAAAATCAAGAAATGTAGAAGGAGATTAAAGAACACAAAGCTTAAACTTAAATTTTTGATTAATAAAACTCAAATACAAAGATTAACTAAAGCTTAACTTAAAAGAAAAGATGAAGTTTTAGTGAGAGAAAGTTAAACACTTTCTCTCTCTAAAATGAAAACTAAAGAAAAATAAAACTAGCTAACCACCCTCCTAATGTGATTAGGAGGGTATTTATAGGCTAAGTTGGAAGTGCATGTATGGTGTGCTTCCTTCTTTCTTTTCTTCTCGACTCGATTTAATTCTTTGTCTTTCCTCGACGTCGTCTCGGGATTTGAACTTGTCTTAATAATTTTCTTCTATAATTTAGACTTGAGTTCTTCGACTTCTTTAAACTTCCGTCTTTTGACTTTTTCTTTAATAAATCTTCAGAATAGGTCTTAGACATCCGTTCTTTAAGCACTCTTGATCTCTTGACTTCGTCTTTTCTCGTTCTCTTCGATAAAAGCCCGTAAAAGCCCGTGTTTTCTTCCTTTTTCATCTTTTGGTCCTAAAACACAATAAAAACACAAACCACGCATAATTCCGACTTTTACGACATAAATTACACGTTTTGGTCTTGTTATTATTAGAAATAAGCGGTAAAAGGATAAGTGTTTTCACACTTATTACTTATCAGAATGTTCTTTCTCCTCCTCATTCTCTTCCTCATCTTCATTTTCAGGCTCCTGACGTTTCCTTTTCTTTGAAGATTGGGGAACTTCAGTGTCTTCTAATGGGGATGTGTTGAAAGCTTCCATTTTGAATTTAACAAGAGCGTTTTGCAATTATGTTGAGCTTTTGTTTGTGGTAACTCAATGTTGGTTAATCGAGTCACCAAAGTTTGCATTAATTGCAAGTCAGTAAGGCCTTTAATGAACAATACTGGAAGCTCCTGATTGACACATGACCTAACTTCAAGCTGAATGATGTTAGTCATAGTATCATTGATGGAGTTGAGGAAGACATTGTTTTCTTTATCACGTGCTTCCTTTTTGGCAATAAACTTATAATGTTGGTCTTGAAGTTTTAAAACTCCGCCATAAGCATCATCAAGTTTGGATTTGTCGCGTTTTTGTGCTCTTAAGGCTTTTGAACTAGTAACACACGACTGTAGCTCTTCAATCATTTTTGCCTGATCTTCCAACTGTTTTTGTAAGTGCTGAATGAGAGGGTCACTGTCGTGAGGAATAGAGTAGAATTGGATGGTAGTTGTATTGTTGTTTTTGGTGGAGGAGTTACCACAAGTGCTAAAGAGGTTGTGGATTGGATGGTGGTTTGTACAGGTTGTTCGAGGATAGATGGCGATGTTGGTACAATCACTGGGGCAGTGGTTGGTACAGGAAGATTGACAATCAGTGGAGGCGTTGGTGTAATTACTTGGGTGGTGGTTAGTACAGGTTGATGGATGACCGGTGGCGGCGTAGGTGTAATTACTTGGATGGTGGTTGGTACAGGTTGAATGGTTTCGATTGTAGGTTCAATCCGGGGGACGGTTGTCACAACAGTGCTGAATACTGGTGGTGGAGGGGGTATTTGTCGTTGGATAGGAAACATCGTCAGATGAGCATCTTCTACTACTATCATTTTTGAAGGAGTTGGAAGTGGTTTGCTTTGGTTGACGTCCTCGTACAAGAGTGTTTCCATATCTTCTCCACCTTCTAAATTTTGGTCTTCAAAATCATAGTTGAAATAATCATCTACGTTGTCATCATCTTGGTTTGTTTGTTCTGTGATTCTTTCCTCTAGTCTGAAATCTTTTTCTTCTTCATCGTTTGAGTTGTCTATATCTCCAAAAGCTTCTAGTGCTAATTCTGTAGGAGTTTTTGATCTAGAACCACTACCTGTTTTCTTAGACCGTGCCTCCATCCCACTTATCTTACGTGCTATTCGCATCGGTTTTTCTTCAGACATGAATACTGAAGAATCTTGTTCGTCTGCATCTTCATCACGTAGTTCCTGTTTCCCTTTAGCCTTGCCTTTGGTTTATGGTGAGGAGGTTTTTTGGCATTTGACAACAGTCTTTTTCCTTTTATCTTTTTGCTTTTCAGATGAATCTTCATTTGCTCTTTTAAATTGTGCATCAATATCCTTGAGCATTTGTTTGTAAGGTCCGTTGTCCTTGATTCCTTCATTGATCATTGTGACGCAGGGAGTACTTAGTGTAATAACCGTCTTCAGTCATTTGATCCAACACATGATCATCGTCTGATGTATGGTAGAAGAAATTCCCACGCCTGTTTATGGTTGGAATACTGTCCATGAAATGTTTGATGATGATTTTGGTAAACCGTGGAAATGGAAGATGCATCGACTTCTTCTTGGTGCATGTAAATTGATAGCAGAATTCTCCCAAAGAAGTAGGGCGTAGTCCACTTTAGATGCAGTGTAGAGACCCCAAAATGTATGAGCCTGAGGGGGTCTCATTGTATCAGAACCACGAGCCTTTGAAGTGCGGCACTTTATGATGATAGTGAATATCGCTTTCCATGGTTGCCCGATGTTGGAGGTATGAAACTGAGATAAGGTATTAATTTGTCCTTCATAGTTCAAGTCGCGAATAACTTGAAGCATTGCTGCTGTATTTGGATTAGGCATACTTTTCACCGCTTGCTAACCTAGGGAATTTGAACAAATGCCCGAACTGAGATAAATTAAGGGTTAATTCCTGCTTGTTGATCTGGAATGTAATCACCCTCTTAGATAATTGTGATCCCGGGGATAATGAAGCGGTGGCCCAAAATTCTTGCATATAAATTTTGGGAACTGATGCAGAGATTCTAAGGGCATGCTTCAAGGGTGACATGTCAAGGATATCCGTGGCTACTTTGAAAGCAGCATAGTTAGGATCAAAATCCTCTCTCAGACGGAAGTTGTTCTCTGCAGTTGGGAGCCTATCGGTAAGAGGAACTAGTTGGATGTCTTGTTGTTGTTGTTGTGCTTCGGTGATTGCCATGGTTCCTGTTTAATATCATATAAGCACAATTTGATATATACAAGCATATTCATCGAATTATCCATGAAAGAAAACCATAGCATTGGATTTATAGCACCACAAATGTCATCACACTAAACATATTAAGAAAAGACAGACAATGTCCAGATGAGGCACAATCATACATTAAGACTAGAAACCTAAAAGCATGGTAGCATGACACAGACATGTTATTCAAGGGACCCAACAACCTAGTTATAGTAACTTGATGATTTAGGTTTCCTGGTTGTCATGACTAATACTTCAGTGGGTGAACTAGTATAAAGCTGACTACGAAGTTCCACCACCACTTCAGTAGGCCTAAGCATTACTACAACCTCAGTAGGTGTTGGCAAAACCTTAACCTCAGTAGATTTTGGTAAAACCTCAACCTCAGTAGGTGTTCATAAAACCTCAATCTCTGTAACACCCCATTTTGATAATGGAATGTCACATGTAATTATGGCGTGTCATCAAAGCATACAAGGAAAAATGTCTAAACATTACATGACCATAAAAGGAAAATACCGGAATCAAACATCGGTAGTCCAAAAGTAAAGCTCATCACACACAAACATAAGTATAGTAATGGAAAGGACTAAACAATGTCCATAGCAAATGTATCAAAGGAAAGATAATGCATAAAGTAAAGAAAGGCTAGAAAGCTTCCAGTCCATATGCACGTACGCTTAAAGTCTACGAGCGTCCCTGAGTACCTGCCGTTTTGAGAACATAGAAAAGGAAAACGGCTGAGCAATACGCTCAGTGCACGGATGTACAATAAAGCATGAATACGATAAGCATATAACATATAACAGCGGAAGAAACTAAGTCCTGAGTAATCTGGTTGAGTCTTGATAAAACTGGTTTTATAGTTTGAAAAGCCTTATGTTTATCTTGTAAAAACTGTTTATCAATTTTTACCATTAGCCAATATAGGTCATGAAAATCCATCGTGCATGAATACTTGGAGGGGTGACCTCATCATGCAAATTAGAGGGGCTGCCTCTAATTTAATATTCTAGTTTTGGGTAGGAGGGATCAGCTCCTTGTGAAGGATGCAAGGCACACACCACATTCACCATGAAATCATGACTGAAAACATGTAACTAGGATGCACCCATACACCCCACATGATAAATATAAAAATATGGCCAAAAGCTGAAGGGACGCTATGAGCAATCACTCCGCCGTGGTGAAGTCATAACATCAGTGCCTCTAATCTAATGGTTATGGTACCTCCATAACTAGGTGAAACTGGTCATGCATGTATATGGCTATAGGTATTCTAAATTAAACATAAGCAAATCAAACACATAACTTATACTACGGGAAAACATTTGGCTGCATACGGGGAATCCTAATAAGGAAAGAATGTCCATACTAAAAGGACGGGAATCCGTACCTTATGTCCAGTGAACGAAGAAGACGAACTGAGAGGAATCCTACTTCCGTATCACTAATGCTACATAAATACATACATGAATAAGTATCTGCTTACCAAATACGTAACTGGTTTTATGTCATGTCTTAGCTTATTTTATATGTTCATGTTTTACTGTTTAAATCCTTAACTGTGTTTATCTTATATTCTGTCTATTCTGATTAAGTATTTCTGGTATTTCATGTATTATTATACTTACTGTGTAATAATAAGTAACTTTCCATAAATAGCAGGTTTCCTAAAATAGAAAGTTTCTAAAAATAGAAAGTTACCAAAAATAGAAAGTTTCCAAAAATAGAAAGTTTCCAAAAATAGAAAGTTTCCAAAAATAGAAAGTTTCCAAAAATAGAATTACTGCTTAAAATAGATAAGTTTCTAAACAAGGATGAACAAACACGAACACTTGCACCAAAACCAAGATCAAAGATCAAACAAACACCCCCTTGGTGTGTTTATGGGTGGCGGCCAAAAAAAGAAAAGAGGAGGAGGAGAAAAACTTTTCTAGGTTTTTTGTTAAATCTTCTGTAAAGTGAAAATGAGTAGTAACTTTTCCCTTAACCCCTCTTTAGTGAAAATTGAGATGGGCTTGGCCCATCTCTTCCTTTTTGCCGCGGGTAGGGGCCCCACATGGGGTACCCGTACCGTTTTCCGTGTCTCGATGTTTAATGGTTCGTTCATGTTTATTTGTGTTCGCGTTTAATGTGTTCTCGTTAAATAATTACCGTGACCTAATATATTTATTTACGCTCGTAATAAATATATATATACGTAATTAATAATAGTTCGTGATTTAATTACGTTCATGATTTCATGATCGCATGTTCGTGATTAATTATTGTCAAATAATTATTGCGTGCTCGTGCGTAGTAAATACTTATCGTGTTCTAACACGTACGTAATACGTAAAACCCTAACACGTAATCGTAATCATGCTATAATAGGAAAGTTTTAATCTAGTACGTACAATCTTAAGGGTACTATTTATGGTAAAAGCATGCGGGTTTTACAATCTCAGTGGGATTAAACTTTGCAGCTGATTCCATTGCCTGAGAACAAAACACAATATATGGAATAAATAATTTTATCTCTTTAGTTTACAGAAATTTCAACTTATAAGATAAGATGAATTTTTGTAATAAGAAACCTTTCAAGTATTCTTATGAGAAAAAATTAATTAACTCCAATAAAAATTATGTTCGTGTGAAAGGCCTTAATTCTAACGACCTCGACAAAGTCTATGTCTAAATCTAATGTATAAGGAATGAACAAGCTATCTTAATAACTTAGTGACACATAGTACTTAACAACACCCAACAAATCGCAAAAACTATAAGGCATAAGTTCTATTTTAATAGCATACATCTATCCATCGCAATGTTAACTATTGGGTGCCATCGTAATATCCAACTAGAGGTTCCATCGCAATGTCTAACCTATCATAATGTCTCACCCATCGCAGAGACGCATCACAATATCCATCGTGAAAGAGCATCGTAATATTCCATCGCAATGGTCATCGCAAGAAAGCATCGCAATATCTATCGCAATAGGCCATCATAATATTCCATCGCAATAGTCATCGTAATGACCGTCGCAATAAAGCTTCGTAATACCCATCACAAAAGAGCATCAAAATATTCCGTCGCAATATACATCGCAATGGCCAGCGCAATATTCTATCGCAATAGTCGTCGCAATTGTCTTCGTAATAAAGCATCGCAATAACCATCATAATGACCATCGCAATGAGGCATCGCAATACTCATCGCAACATGTCATCGTAATGATCGTCGCAATGTAGCATCGCAATACCCCCATCACAATGATCATCGCAATCTGGGCGACATAACCAATGTAAACCTGGGATTCGATTTTTGGGCACGAGACTGAACCTTAAGCTTATCCATGCAAAAGCTATGTAATTCTAGATCAAATAGATAAAACCCCTTACGCTATAACATCATACGAGCACAAATCCACCTAAAACCCTAATTAGAGGAGATGAGCATGATAGAACAAGATCCATGATAATGCGCAGTTTAAACGAGATAAGGCAAGTTATTAAGTAATACCTATATCAGTAAACACATTAGATAATCACAGCAAAATGAAGGGTGAAAGAACTTGTCTATGGCGGCAAGAAGTTTTGGTATGAGTGTGTGTATTAGCAGAGGGAAATGAAAAGAAACTAAGGGAGGAGGGGTTTGACTAAGGTCAACCACTCAAGCCAATTTTTCCAAAATTGCAAATTGGTCCCCCCCCCAGTTTATAAACATGTAAGAAAACTTGTAATAAAACAAGTTACCAACATATTTTCCCGATTTCTTTTGAGTTGCGAACACAAACACGCTAATAAAACCTAAGGCCAAATCAAAATCCATACAAGGCATATTTTGCACATAATGCACATAAAGCAAGATGACTGAAGAATTATGTGAAGACCAATCATTTTCAAGATGATTTGATATTTGCTCCCCCCTTAAATGCTGACCCGTTTTCTATTTAAAGAGTTGTAGTCGTTGTATTTAAGGAGACAAATATTTATGAAGACCTTTTCCGTTTAATGATTTTCTGAAATGATTCTGGGGCAATAAGATTTCTCTTATTTTAACAAAATAAGTGCACTGATGCGTACACAAATTTGTGTTAGACCAAGTTATGAAGTAAACTTGATCCCTTGTATGGTTGTAAAGTAAACCATACCCGAGAAAATTAATTCCCGTTGTGAGCCAACACTTTCGTAAGAAATACGTGACATTAATGCGAACAGCGGGTTGCAGTCTGAAATAACTACAAGCCATATGGGCATGTTTTAAAATATGTACAACTTTTATATAGACTCTACTTATGGCGCCGTGTCAATTTTAATCGACATTTCTAAGGCCGTAAATATTACCGTACTAAAAGACATGCCCGATTTAAAAAGAAAAATATTTTTGGATTTTCTTGATTTTATATTTTTTATGGTTTTTGTATGTTTTATATTTTTGTATTTTTCTTTTGGTGGTTTAAATATATACGATAAGATACAAGATCACGATCAAAGGATACTCTAGAATAGTTTACCACCACTATTCTACAGATTCTTCTGCCAACTCTTTAAGTGTCGCTGGTGAGAATGATTTCATACCTAGATTTTCGATCAAAAACTCGATACGTCCTCGATCTAAGGCCTTTGTGAATATGTCTGCCAGCTGATATTCAGTGTTGACAAAGTACAGTTCGATCACTCCATTTTCCACTTGCTCTTTGATGAAGTGGTAGCGTATATCAATGTGCTTCGCCCAGGAATGTTGAACATAGTTGCAGCACAGAGAAATTGCACTTTTGTTATCACAGTACATCGGGATTTTGTTGAATCCAAGACCGTAGTCAGTTAATTGTGATCTCATCCAAAGAACTTGAGCACAACAACCGGACATAGCAATGTATTCAGCCTCTGTACTTGATATCGCAACGCTTTTCTGCCTTTCAGATGCCCAACTAACAAGTCTATCTCCAAGAAGTTGAACACTGCCAGAAGTGCTACGTCTAGTATCTTGACACCCAACATAATCCGCATCTGCATATGAGATTAGTGCAATAGAGGAATCCTTCGGATACCACAGACCACGATTAAGTGTTACTTTAAGATACCGAAGGATCCATTTCACAACATGTAAGTGCTTTTCGGTAGGCCGAGCCTGATACCGGGCACACATGCATATAGCAAATTGCAAATCAGGCCTGCTAGCAGTCAGATAGAGAAGGGAGCCGATCATTCCACGGTAAAGTTTAGGATCGACAGCTATCCTATCCCTATCCTCATCTAACTTGGATCTCTCCACCATTGGAGAATCCACGGGGTCACAATTTTCAAAATGATACTTCTTTAATGATTCAAGAGAAAATTTGGATTGATTAATGAATATGCCTCTGGGATTCTAAGAAATTTTCAACCCTAAGAAAAATGAAAATTTTCCCATCATCGACATCTTAAAGCGTGTGGACATAATTTTCTCAAAATGGTCAGAGAGTCTTTGAGTAGTGGCAGCAAAAATTATATCATCAACATAAATTTGTACCAGTATCATGTCGTTGTCCTTGAGAATAAATAATGTTGGGTCCACTTTGCCTTTGGAGAAGCCTTTTGAGATGAGATACGACGTTAGAAGATCGTACCACGCGCGTGGAGCTTGTTTCAACCCATATAGAGCCTTCTTGAGCTTGTACACGTGATTAGGATACTCCAAGTTGACGAATCCATTCGGCTGGCTTACGTAGACATCTTCCCTTAGTTCACCATTAAGAAATGCCGTCTTAACATCCATTTGGTAGACGATCATGTTCATGTGAGCAGCATAAGCAAGGAATAGTCTAATTGCGTCCAATCGTGCAACAGGAGCAAAGGATTCTTCAAAGTCAATACCCAAAGCTTGTTTGTAACCTCTAGAAACCAATCTAGCTTTGTTCTTTAATACTCCACCTAACTCATCGAGTTTAACCTTATATACCCACAACAATGTAAGGATTTCGACGTTGTTGGTTAAAAGAACTAATTCCCACACTTCAAGACATTGAAATTCATTAAGTTCCTCTTGCATGGCTTCAATCCAAGATGATTGTGTCATAGCTTGTTGCCAATTTTTAGGTTCAATGTCGGAAAGAAATGTATCAAAGTAGCAATATAATGCTTGTTCTTGGAGTTGGTGGCGTGTTAAGACTGGTCGATCGATGTCACCAATAATATTTTAGACTGGGTGATCCTTTGTCCATTTGGTGTTGTGATTTTCAATCCGTGGTGGTCAGGAGTGAACGATTGCATGAGCTTCCTCTGAGGTAGACGCACCGTGAGGGTTTTCAGGTATTTGTGAACCAAATAAAGGAAGCTCTTGTAAGTGAGCAATTTCTAAATCGTGATCATAGTGATCCCCTTCAACATCATTAGGAACGAGTGGGGGTGATGATTCAAGTGTAGTTCGTGAATTGGTGGGGGATGGGACATCTGGTTCAATTGTAATAGTAGATGCCTCGGACTGATTTCCATTATCTTGAGCAACAACTTCGGGAATCGGAGCTACTGCTGCAGGTGCTGGAGAATCCTTTCTAGGTGGATCAAAGAATTCATCAAACATAGGTTGAAATAACTCATCCCACTCGGGCCTCGTAGATGGTATAAATGATGGAGAAGTAGGATTGTTGGGAGTTAATCCGGAACTAATCGTACCGGTTCCCATCTCATGTAATGCGGGTTCAGAGCTGTATTGCTCATAAGCCATTGCTGTCAGCTCATCAAAATCGGCATCTACAGTTTCTACTATCTTGCCAAGACGACGGTTATAAATTCGGTAAGCTTTCTTTGCGAGTGAGTAACCAATGAGAATTCCAATATCAGCCTTCGGTTGAAGTTTGCCCAAATTCTCATTATTAGTATTTGGATAACATGGTGCACCAAACACATGAAGAAATGAAATATCAGGTTTATGTCCATGAAGTAGCTCATCTGGAGTCTTCCTATGGCGCTTACGAATGATGGAGCGGTTTTGGGTATAACATGTTGTTGCCACTGCTTCAGCGCATAAGAATAAAGGAGCATTCGCATAAATCAACATAGTTCTAGCAGCTTCCATAAGTGTACGGTTGCGTCTTTCAACGACACCATTTTTTTGTGGAGTGCCAGCCACTGAAGTTTCATGAGAAATACCAACCTCTTCATAATAATTTCGTAGAGTCTGATTAACAAACTCAGTTCCGGTATCAGTCCTAATGCGGCGAACAGTAGCATTAAGGCGTACTTGGATCATCTTAAGAAAAGTAATGATATAGTTTGGTACTTGATCCTTGGTTGCTAAGAATTTTACCCATGTAAACCTGGAGAAATCATCCACCATGACAAGGAGGTATTTTCTTCCAATCACACTAGCCGTACGCATTGGACCACAAAGATCCATGTGCAAAAGATACAGTGGTTCTTGGTTGGTGTCTTCAGCTTTTGGTTTGTAAGATTTGTTGGTGCTTTCCCCAAAGAACACGCGGAACATAAATGAACTTATGTTTTGGAAGACCACGAACAAGTTCGTTTTTAGCTAAATGGTTAATAGCATCAAAGTTAAGATGAGATAACCGGCGATGCCACAACCATGACTTGGTCTTAGATGATTTGGAGAGTAGGCAAGCAGGAGAGGCGGCCATCATGTTTTGAATGGATAGTGTGTAGAGATTATCCCCTCGAGAACATTTTAACAAATCATTTCCTGCAAGATCACGAATAAAGCAAGTATGTTGTCGAAAAGCCACCTCAAGGTTTGAATCGCAAAATTGTCCTACTGAAAATAAATTATGACCAAGTCCCTCTACATAATATACCCTTGAAATCGTAACATTCCCAATTTGATATTCACCGTAACCCATGATCTTTGCAATATGGTCGTTGCCGAATTTCACCGTTCCTAGAAACTTGCTGACGAAATTTCTGAGCATCGAGCGGTCTCCAGTCATATGTTTGGAGCACCCCGAGTCCAAATACCAAAGAATAATTTGGACGACTTGAAAATATCACCAAACAAAGACGATGTATCGGAATCTAATTGTTCCTCTGAGTTAGCAGGTACAGATGTAATTATCTTAGATTTGCTACCAGAAGAGTTTTTAGGCTTCCAAATTTTCTTACTAGTTGTTGGCTTAGATTCTAGTTGTCTAGTATTCTGAGGTACTTTTTGACTGGAGACTTCATCACTAGTAGGCACAATAGTGGAGGCAGACCTAGTGAAAGGGCGTTTTTTCCATTTTTTAGTGCTTGTGTTCCTTTTTAAAGGACGATGAGACCTAACTTCAGTGGATGTGATCCTAGTTAAAGGGAACTTAGTTCCATTTGCAGTAAAGGTCCTACCAGTGGGTAACCATTGCCATCCAATCTGGGTGAATTTCTTCCCAGTTGGTTTCCATTCAAGACTGTTTCTAATGGCATTCATTTCATTAACATGGTCAACAAGGCATAAATCATGACGCTGAGAAAACATGCATTTATTACAATTCCAATATTTAAAATTAGAATTCACATTTTGCTTAGGTTTCCACTCAGAGGAAGAACCTTTTGTCTTAGCTACATGATTCTTTTTATTTAAAACTGAAATAACATTCCTAGGGTGAACTTCTACTTTCTTCTGCTTAGTCCTACTAGTGGAAGGCTTGATCCTATCTTTCTTATCTTGAGATCCTTTAGCCTTAATAGACATAATTACTCCTGTAGAAGCCAAGGTAACATTAGTTACAGATTTTGACTTAGCCTTGATGTGTGTGTTTAAAACAGGCTTAGCTCCGTGGATCTTATTTAATGGAGTAATGGCAATGGTGGGGGTTCGTTGTTTAAGTGGTGTAGAACCCGGTTGTCCTATGTACTTCAAGTGCTCTAAGCATTGTTGTACCCTCTCAATGAAAGCATGAGCATCGTAATAGTGACTATTCCTAGGTTCAAGTTCACAGAGATCATCTAACTCTTCCCTAGCAAAATCCGCGTACTCAACTGCGTGCTCCATATAGGACTTATATGATAGTGGATTGTTCTTATGGTACGGGTTCTCAGTGATCACCACCTTGTTGGTTTTTGGAGCACTAAAGGTCGGGGCAGAGACTGTAGCTGGATTATCAACACCTTCTCGTCCTTTGAGTTGAAGTGTCTCCTTTAATTCTGCTATAACCATGTTTTTGTCTATGAGCTGAATACTTAGGTCAGAAATTTCCTCACATTTCTTGTTCAGTTGGTCAATTAATGACTTTTTCTCTGTCGCATTAAAAGCGAGGCGTTCTTCTATTGAACCAGAATTTTGTGAGTCACCCTGCCTTACTTGTTCACGCTCTCCTAGTATAGAAGTAATTCTATTTTCTAGGACATGATTTTTAGTCTCTGCAGCCTCTAGTTCCATTTTTGTTGCTAGTAATTCTCTCTTAAGTCTCGTAACATCTTCCTCTAATGATTGCATCACCTGAATTATCTTGTCACTTGTCTCAACGTTGTTTTCACAAACATTTAGTTTTGAAAGAGTTTGATTTTCAAGTTCAAGAGCTATAGAATGTTTTTCAACCTTGTCAAAAGGTTCTGAAAGTGAATGATAAGAATCTTGAAGCTTTAAAAATTCAGCGTTAGATTCGTGACAAGAATGATTATCTACATTATTCACAGGTGCAACAATATTCACAGAAAGATCATGTACATCATCACGTTTATTCACAGCAGAAGTAATCTCAAGAGCATATTTATTAGTAACAACTTGCATCACTTCGAGAGACACTATATGTTCCAAGAATCGGTCATATTCGGACAAAATCTTTTCTTTCTCAATTAGATGTTGTTCATAAGCATCATCCATTTCATTAAAAACTTTTCCAACTTCACCCAATTCAAATTTAAAAATTTCCCCAAGATCTAGAAGACCTTCTTTAACATTGTTTACAAACGGAACGATCTCTTTCTCAAACACCGTTTTCATGTGTTCGAAAGCCCATTCTCCAGCGGTTTGAGCCGTTGAAGTCGTACATTCCGTGATGACCTTGTCAAAGTTGGTAAGATATCGCCAATTTGTTTCAAGTTTAGCAATACCGTACTTACTGGTGGAAGATCCTTTGGAATTTCCTTAGGTTCATCCAGGTTGACAAGTATAGGAAGTATACTAAGACTTTCTTTAGTAGGCATGTAAATTGGTGTATGCATAAATTCCCTTTGCATATTAAAGCGAATCCTCATATCTATTTTTGCATTTTCTACATTAAGCTGAGCATAATCATACTCAGGATATGTAAAAATCATTTTTGACCGATTCTCTTCATGTAGTGATGAATTATCGAATTCATTTGGAAACACAGTCGGATCTAATACCAATCCTAACTTGGTAGCATCGTAAAGTCGTCGGTTGTGGTTAAATGCTTGCTTTGCATACCCCGGGTTAGGTGGTAGGTCTATTAGACATGATAAAGTGAATTCCTTAAACGATGCATGAAACAAGTGTACTAGATGTGAAGCAGAGTATTGCTTTAAAAGCTTAATTTCAGTTTGTTTAATTCGCTAAGACGTTTTAATTTCCGTTTCAACCCTTTTAGACTCAAGAATTTCGAAATCTGTTTGAAGTTGTTGAAAATTATTAACGACTGACTCTTTTTCTTTAAGTTCTTTTGAAAGATTTGCTCTTAAACTTTCAATTTCTAGCAGGTTATCCATTTGAACTTTCCTAAACCTATCAAATTCATGATTGGTTAAGGTAGTGGTCAGTGGAGTTAGTTCCAAGGTTTTAACCTTTTCCTTATACAAAGCAAGCTCATCAGAAATGTCCGATTGATCCCAAGGGTGTGGTTGATCGCATTATTCATTTGGCTAAGCATAGATGCCGACACAGAGACCAAACCATGTTGAGCAGACGAATTTGTAGACAAAATAGCTCCCGGTTGTGTTTCACTCACAGTCTGGGGACTTGCATTGATATTGTTATCATTGTTTGTCTCCTCGTTTGAGCTACTAACCACCGGAGGCTGTTTCGGATACTCAGACACATGCTCAACTTGATAAGGTACAATACTAGTAGCATTGGTAGTATTTGGTACCTCAGAAATTGTGTCAGCTCCATAAAGTGAAAGATTTGCCATGAGAGCTGCCTTGGCGGTACTGAGATCATCACAGTCAGAGTCGTATGCATCGAGATCATCACATTGATATGCAACGTTGTTTGTGAAGGCTGCTGTGAGACCGTCAGTGGCCGCAACTCCCGGATCTGCGAGAAATGCTAACTCTTCTTCATCGAGCTCACGTCCTTGGGCTTGAGCATTCACCAAGTAGATCTTCTCCTGAAACCATGTACTATCCCTTTTCCTCTTGGGCTGCTTACACTCTCGAGCCATGTGCCCTTCCCCTTTGCAGTTATAACATATAATCATCTTCATTTTGCCAGTGTTATTACCCCTTGTAGCTGCAGCGTTAGATGGACGTGCACCAACATCAGATGAACGTGGTCTCCCCTGAAGTGGTTGCACCATCACTCTGCCATCTTGAATTGTAGCTTTTTGTCGGGAGTTAGAAGAGTTCCTCAACTGATTGTGTGTTGGAGCTGGTCCTCTGTAACCTCTTTTGTTCAATGTTTGAGTGAGGTAAGCAGACATTTGAGCAAGTATATCAGTAGGATTATCCCCTTGTCTAAACTTAGGGACAAGAATCTCATCATCACAATAGAATATGGGTGCAGGTTGACCTACAAACTGAATTGAGGGACCACTAACATGTTGTGAGTAATGGGGTTGAGGAGCCTCATGTTGTTGATAGGTGATGGCAGGGTTTGTTGGAGGTTGATAAGGTGAATACTGTTGTGAAGCATAAGGTAACTGAAGTGAGTTTCCTTGTGATGATGTTGCTGGTTGCTTGTATTGTTGCTGATAAGATGTAGGTGGTTGTGGCAAGATCAAATACCGTGGGAAGCTTGGAGTTTGAACAATGGTTGATAGGAAGATTGGTGTCCCAAATCAAACGGAGAGTTGTGATATGACAATGTTGGTTGATTTGCCATTAATGCCAATGGTTCTTGATAAGATCCCTGAGAGATGTGTTTTTGGATCACGTGCTTCTCGTGTTGCTACAAGAAAGCAGAGTTGATCTAAATTTGACTTGTGCAAATCTCGAATCATCTTGACATCGGTGACATATTGACTCCATTCTTGGAGTAACGTGTTCAAGAACTTGGTGTTTAGTTGAAACTGAGCAATCCTTAGATTGTACACGTTCATATCATTCATCAAAGTAGTGAAACGACAGTAGTAATCACGAAGAGTTTCCCCTGGAATGTATGTAAACCTATCAAACAAATCATACAATTGACACTCTCGTTCTTGCTTAGTTAGAGAAGTCCCTTGTAACAAAACAGTTAATCGATCCCAAAGATCCTTTGCCACTGTGTGTTCACTTACCATTCTATAGATATCGGGTGGAAGAGCTTGAAGTATTGTCTGAACGGCCCTTTCATCTACATCGGCAATGAGTTTGTTAGCGTTCGGTAACTCATGATACAACCTTGTCCGCGTCACATTGTTGACAGTAACTTCTCCCCAATCTAGTGGACCTTTTTCAATGGATTGAAGCATAAGTCGACCATTGGGTTTTCCCATGATGTAGGTTTTCATGCGACCTTGCCATGCTTCAAATAAATCTTTGATGAGCAATGGTGGGCGAGTATCAGTACACGAGATGATCGAAATGTCGGTAAGCGATGTCATTGTTGGCATATGTGAATTTGAATTCATTTTATGATCCCTTGAATAAAGATTATCAAACAATGATCGAGCAATGAAATAAGGTTAAGTGTTTTAATGTTGTTGAAACAAAGATGGCGTTATCTTGATGTTGTGTGTTTTTGTGAAAATTACAGAAGTGAAAAATCCTCTAAATGACTCCAATCGCAATATCAATCGCAATATCCAATCGCAATCTATCTCAATCGCAATAATGAATCGCAATCTCAATCACAATAACCAATCGCAATCTCAATCGTAATATCCAATCGCAATCTCAATCGTAATATCCAATCCCAATCTCAATCGTAATATCCAATCGCAATCTCAGTCGTAATATCCAATCGCAATCTCAGTCGTAATATCCAATCGCAATCTCAGTCGTAATATCCAATCGCAATCTCAGTCGTAATATCCAATCGCAATCTCAGTCGTAATATCCAATCGCAATAACGCCCAATCACAATCTCAATCGGAATACTGATCGCAAAGAGAGAACCTTTTCCTTTGCGATGGGTTCCAATCGTAATACGGTGTTGTTCCGAGATTTTTGGTAAAAAATGAGATTTTTGACAAGAAATCCGTGATTTTAACCAACCCAAAGTACCCCAATATCTACCACAACTATGTAGAAGATATATGGAACACTTGGACTCACAAAAAACACAAAAATTTTGAATCTTGAGTAAAGATCAATAAAAAACACAAGAACACACTAAAATAAGTATGAACAACACAAAACCAACCTCTATTTCATCCCATAGCTCTTGATACCAATTGTAGAAGTATGATAATCTTTGATTTATCAAGAGGGTTGTTGTTTCTAGTAAGATAAAGTAGAGAGAGAGATTAGAGAAAAATGTAAAAGTGATATTAATCAAATGAAACAACCAACACCCCTTTCCATAGTGGAAATGGGTTTATATACCCAAGTCCCTTAGTGGACTTGGGCCTCCGGCCCATGAACATGCTCATGGGTCGGGCTAATGTAAACTTTAATTAAACTTATACTACGAGCCTATAACTATATTGTTGGAGTGACCGAGACTTTCTAAATACGAAAAACGTATTTCCAACACTACAAGAAGCTCGTGCATGGCAAAAGAGTTATGCCGACAAGCATCGTAGGGATTTGCATTTCAACGTGGGAGATCATGTCTTTCTTAAGGTATCACCGGCACGTGGTGTTAGACGCTTTGGAATCAAAGTGAAACTCAGTCCTCGATTCATCGGGCCGTTTGATATCATCGAGCGAGTTAGTGAAGTATCGTATCGTTTAGCGTTACCTCCGCAGCTTTCTCAAGTTCATGACATTTTCCATGTGTCCTTACTCAGAGGATACAAGTATCATCCCCTTCACATGGTTCAGTATCCACTTGAACAGATTCGTGAAGATCTTACCTTCATAGAGGAACCTGAGCGAGTTCTTGATAGACAGGAATGAGTCAAGAGGAAGAAGACGATTACATTCGTCAAAATCCTTTGGAGGGATCATAACAAGCGGGAAGCCACTTGGGAGATAGAGGAGTTTATCCGGACTTCTTACCCTCATTTGAAGTTTTGATTCGGGTATATTCCTCTTTCAGTTTACGTCATCTATAATTCGGGGATGAATTATTCTTTTTAGGGGGAAGAGTTGTAAAACCCGCATCTAAATGCCACTACATAAACATACGAACCAATCAAAACTTTCCTTTTATGTCATGAACACGTGTCACGAATATTAAATTCAAAAACTCCGTACGTGTTAGTGCACGATAATTATTAAGTACGTGGTAATACACGATAATTATTAATCATAATAATTATAATCACAATTATTGTTGGGAATAAAATGAGCCAAGACACTTAGACGCTGACAAGAGTTAATTGGACGTTGATAGGAAGAAATCAAGCGTTGACAGATCAAGCCTTGACAAGAAGAAATCAAGCGCTGATGAGAAGAAGTCCAAGTACTGATAGAATACTTAGTCTACACGTTTTGTATTTCTAGTAAAGATATGTTCGACATTGTATTTTCTATATTTATCTTTACCTAAAATAGCTGATAGGTAGACTCTTGTGTAAGGCTCCTTAATCTATAAAAGGAGGCCTTTAGGTTTTAGTTTAATATACGTTTTACACTTTCATTATACACAAGTTCGATCATCAATCAAAGTGAAAGTTTGGTTTATTCTGTTTTGTGTGTTCTTGTTCTAAGTGTTAAATTCCACATAGCACTTAGATTGTTTCATAACACAAAGTTTCTCTAAGTGTTAATCTTGATTCAATCTCGTTAACACAAAGCTAATCGATCTATGTTTGGGATAAACAAGTGGTATCAGAGCCTGTTGAGGAACTTTGATCTAAAGAACACAAAACCCTAAAAACTCTAAATCGCCAAAAACCCTAATTTTTCAAGAAACCCTAAAAACCAGACAATATGTCTACTCCAGATATGACCTCCACCTCAAGTCACAACCTAAAAATCCCCATGCTAGACCCTGAAAACTTTGAGCTATGGAAGTTCAATTTTGAATAGTACCTTCAAATTCATGATCACACTCTATGGGAAATTATTGAATATGGAAACACATTCGATAAGGCTGCTAAGATTGCTACTGCTATTGTTGCAAGATCAATTGAGGGATCAACTGAAGAGGATCAAAAAGAAAGACCTTCGGATGGGAGAGCTGTCTCAACAGAGGACATTGCAAAGAGAAGGAATGACATGAAAACTCTAAGCATTCTCAAACATTCTTTGGGACGAAGCAATCAACACAACTATAGAGGTTTTGAGTCTGCCAAAGAACTTTGGACAGCTCTTCAAGTCAACTATGGTGGTAATGATAATACTGCCTCAGAGAAGAAGAATCAACTCTTGCATGAGTATGTTGTGTTCAAGTCTCTTCCCAATGAGAAGTTAAGTGGGGTGAGAAGCAGGCTTCTTGACATCACAAGCAAATTGTCCTTTATGGGAACAGTATATAATGATGCTGATATCATTACTACTTTCCTTAAAAGTCTTGGTGATGCTTGGAAAATCGAAGCTAGGTCTATCATTGCTACCAATGCACACAAGAGTTCTACTTTTGATGACATCTACTGATAATTGTAAATTCACACTCGTTTAGGAAAACGAGGTAAAAGTGGCAAGTATTAAGTGTCGGTTTAGGAAAACCAAGCACTAATGACCCAAAATGGGGATCGTTCTCAAGGAGGCTAGTGTGTTGTGAAGAGAAATGATTAAAAGTTTTTGATTATATTGATGAGAAAAGAAAAAGAGAAAGGATGATGGTTAAGATTCTAAATTAAACTACGACGAATGACGTAGACGTAAAAAAACGTAAAACGTGACGAAATTTAAAATTTAATCTAAAAATTAGTTAAAAATAAAAAACAAATCTAAAATAATATAAATGAGAATAAAAATTTGACAAAAATATTTTAAAACTTATTTCCAATTTAATATTCAATTTCAAAAGCTATGTAAAGCCTTAAAATTCAATAAAATTAAAAATAAATCCAAAATATGATTTTATCAAATGATAATCTTACTTATATTATATACAAAATAAAAAGTATTTTTCTTAATTTTTTGAAACTATTTTTCTATTTTTAAGGCTAAAAACACTTTTTAACTCAAAATAATGATAAAAAATAATACAATAATGCTAAAATTAATTTAACTTTTCTAAAAATCCTATTTTATGGTACTAAACAGTAGAAAAATAAAAAAGTTTGAAAAAGGTTATTTTTATCACAAAAAGAAAAAACACCTTAATTAAAAATCTAATTAAATTCAAATTAATTCAAAAAAATAAGAAAAAAATAGTGAACAGTGAACTTTTTTTAACTAAAAATCTTAAATTAATATTCTGAAACTAGGAAAATTGAAAAAACTGAAAAATGATAATTTTTTTGCACTACAGGAAAAAACTCAGATTAATTAAAACTAATTAAACTTAAATTATATCTAGAAAATGATTAAATAAAGCTCAAAAGGAAATTTCTTTTGTAAAAATCTTAAAATAATTATCTTAAAACTAGAAAATTGAAAAATCACAGTTTTAATAACTTTTATCACTAAATGACAAAACAAATATAATAAAAACTAATTTAAATTGATTTAATTCTAAAAAAATACCAAATGAACAGTAAATTAAAATTTAACTTCACTAAAAATGTTAAAATAAATCAGCAAACCTGAGAAAAATAAGAACTTCTAAAAATACTTACTTTTACCCACTAAAGACAAAAAAATCTATAAGTCAGATAGTGACAGGTGTTGTTACTTTGTCTGGTAGTGTAGCAGTGGCTATACTTGTGCTAACAGTGGGAAGTTTCTTCCCACTGCTTAGTCTAAAATAAAGGTCTGGTGACCTTTGAGCTTAGGAAAGCTTCGTTGACTGGTTGATTTGGCGAGATAAGGCACCCCACAAGTCAGTTGACTTATGAGAGTCACAAATAACACAAAAAACAACAAATTCAAGTTACAAAACACACAAGATCAAGCAAAATCAAATCACTGTTATAGTTCAGATAGCAGGCAGTGTTTTTGCTGGTTTAAAGTGCACTAACACGAATTTTAACCCACTAAATCAAGCTCAAATCATTACCAAACCATCAATAACTGATATGCAACCCTTCATTACATGTTAACTTAACAATCAACAAAGTTTGAATTAACAGATTACTAAAACAAAGCAGATTTTAAGCTTAAAGGTTTTTGACTGTTTTACCCAATTTTTAAGCATGTAATCCTTGTTTTAGAACTACCAAACTTGAAATACACCACAAATATCCCTTAATACCAACTTTTGGAAAATGTTTAACTGTTTTAGACTATTCTTAGGCTATACCAAAACTAGTTTAACCCTAAACCCAAACACCCATTAACTAATGAACATTCAGGTTTATCAGTCACTTTTGTTCACAAACACTTTTTTTACCACCAAATCAGTATTATCACATTCATATCAGGCAAATCATACATAATAATCAGCAAAAACACATACTCATGGCAACACTTAGGAACAAAGAGAATTACAGCAAAATGAAATAGGTTTTCAAGACAAACCTAAAGAACATACATCCATGCTCTCGAGTGTGTGAGCTGATGTACTTTGCAAAAACAAGTACAAGCTTCCTATTACCTGCTAGGATGCAACAAACTTGAACAATGGTAAACAATAATCCAACTTAATACCTCCTTCTTACTTTCTGAAAGTTTTTGAACAATGAAACCAATCAACAAACAATTCAAACCTCACTTGAGCTTGATATTCAACAAGAATATCAGGCTTAAATGATCAGTTTAAATAGCTTGGACGTATACAATATCAAAAGGAAAAGCCTTGATGAGCTTCAGTCACCAAAGAAAATTTAAAAAAACAAAATATTTAAAACCACAATCTTTCAAATTAATCTTGAAAAAAATAAAAGTAAATGGGATCTTTGTTTCTCATCAACATCTCAACACCTCTTTTTTCATTTCATAAAAAAGGATTTACAGGGAAGTGACAAAGGAGAAAAAAAAAGAACAGAAAAACTGAAACCCTAAAGTGCATTATATATAGGCTTACATTGTATTCTAAAAAGATAAAATTGCAAACCCTAATCTACTGATATCCCAAAAATGCCCTTTGAAGGAGATTCAGATATGCCTTGAAGATGCCCATTTTGAATTTTGGTCTGAGAGATCATGTGATGATGTTGATGTTCCAGGCTGTTAAGATTGATCATAGCCATTGCTTGGGGCCTTTGGAAACAAGAAAACGTTGATATCCGTTGATTTCCTCTGCCATTTTTGTTTGGTTGTGTTTTTGGGTGCAGGGGACCTCGTGGGAGGGTCCCATGTTGCTGAGGTGGGAGGTTTGAGGTTGAAAAATGTTCAAAAACCCTTTAATCAAAGATCTGGAAAAACTTAGATCTTAAGTGTTAGAATTAGAGAAGGATAAAAATTAGGGTTTATACAAGTAAAGTGGTTAAGTTTGATCTGGAAAGAGATTAGGGGAAGTGTTTACCACTTTTTTTGGGATTAATTAATATATTTTGAAAACAATATTAAAAAACCCCGGGTTTTGGGTTTGGGTGGGTCAGGTGACGTGTCAACATTTGAGTCTGGGATATGAGAATAGTTGTCTGGCAGAAAGTACCCTTGGACTCCTATGTTTTGTTCATTTTAAGTTTGGCAGCCAAAACTTGTACATCCTTTTGTAAATATAGTTTCCAATTTCACACTTTGGCCCCAAATTGTTTTCCAAAGTGTTTTCAAGGGCCATTTTTGTAATTTCATGATTCTTCAAGGGTTCTTTTTGACATGTCTTCTTTCTTCAAGGTATTCATTTGTATGATTGACTTTTTGGAGGACTAAAATTCACAAGTCTTCATTTTTGAGGGACCATTCATGCCAATTATTCAAAGTGGAGGGTCCTTTTGTAAATTTGACAAACTTTAAGGACCAAACTTGTAATTATGAATATATAAGGGTTTAAAGTGTCAATTCTTCAATATTGGAGGACCCTTCTTGTATAATCTTCAATTCTTCAAGGGTTATTCTTGGAAAATCAACTCTAGGGCCCGGTTCATTGTGCGGCTTCGTTTCCCGTGTTCGTTTTTGCTTGTTTCTTGTGATATTTTGCCGTTTTCTCAATATCCGTACCTAAAATACACACTGAAAAAACACAAGCATCTATTTGGCACTTTTATGATATTTTATGCATTTAAAGCCCAAAAAAACGATGAGATCATGTATAAAAGCCATCTCATCACTCCCCCATACTAAACCATTGTCGTGCCCTCACGCAATGCTAGAATAAAGTATCTAAGCATCTCCAAATTTCATTTTGATGCACCTTTATTGAATAATAAACTAGCTATACTACTACTATTACTACTACTTGTGTTTTAGATATAATGTATGATTTTCATCGCAAAATGGGACGTTTAGGTTCATAGAATAAGAACACGTAAATGCTTCGTTAGAAATAATTTCGTCGTCCTCGATTTTCACCCCAATTCCATGCTAAGCGTGCAAAGAGATCATTGTAATTATAAGTTAGTAATGCTAACACTATTCATATGCCCTAATCACGTACTTATCCTCCTATTTTCCTAAGTTGTATCTCTTATATTTTATTTTGTCTTGAATGTTTCACGAGGATACATTTTTTACTTATGCGATAATAGAGATTTAGGTCTAAAAATAGAGTCATAACGGTGTAACCAACACCATCGAATTAATAACCCCTACTAATAGACAACGATGTCAAAAAATTAAGTCAACAAGAAGCATCGATAAACACGGTTTTATAGCGGTTTTGAACATGAGACTTATTACCAAGACTTTTATACGCCCCCTACCGGATGGGCCTTATTATCATAGGTTTACCTCCATCTTTTATTCAACTTCGCCATGAAGCTTTTATTATGACTTCGGTCTTGCCTTGCCTTTTATTTAACCTCGCCATGAGGTGTTTATTATGGCCAAAGACGTATATCCTCACGCTAAGGCGAATTTTGGATCTTTAAAGCTTCAAAGATTAAGGCTTGATTCACTTTCAATTTCGCATAGATTTTTCGGCCTTGTGAGCTTCAAATTGTTTGCTTGATTTAGGTGAGAACTTGAAATCTTATTATTAGGTGAAGCTTTCGATTATTCGGGTTGTCAATAATTCAAAACCGTGACGCTGGCGATACCTTAATGTTTCCCAAATTTAATTATATGGAAGCTACTAGAAAAGACTAGAAACCAACAATCAAGACTAAACCGCTAAGCCAATACTTATTAAGCAAAATATATATACAATTGAAGGGAGAATAAGCAAACAACGAGAACACATGAGTTTTTGAAAGAATACGAATACTCTACGTTTAGCATAGTAACTTATAATTAACTCTATCATTTCTCGTCCTCATTTAAGAGACTTAGCCTAATATAAAGTTAAGGAATCGAAGCTAAGTGCTCAACACGCACGGTCAAGTAAAAAATTACTCTTATTCTCGCCATCGGAAAACCTATATTCGTGTCTTCAAACACTTATAAAAGATGAGAAAATTTTAAAATTTGGCCATTTTTAGCCTTAT
This sequence comes from Glebionis coronaria, assembly GCA_025667525.1. Taxonomy (NCBI): domain Eukaryota; kingdom Viridiplantae; phylum Streptophyta; class Magnoliopsida; order Asterales; family Asteraceae; genus Glebionis; species Glebionis coronaria. Next base: position 164,855,643 of record CM046882.1, on the reverse strand, counting down.
TTTGCAACAAAACGATAAACAAAAAAGATAAACTTTGGAAGCGTGAAGGTTTGGCAAGGCAAGTATCTATTCACCCCCATACTAAAGTTAAACATTGTCCTTAATGTTTCGAGTCTAAGGGTTGGAAACCCCCCATACTAGCGACGTAGTCGAATGCTTAATCTAGCATGAAAAGGGTGTAACCATTAAATTTAAAGCCGTTTATGAAGTGTGCTATAAACCTAAGGTTAGAACATAAAAGGATATATCATGGATATTGAGAAATTATTCAAAGCAAACGATCGAGTGCTCCCATAAAACGAACACGAGAGGCTTCAATCGTGAAGATGATCATCTATAAACCACAATTCACAAACAACCACGGAACAAAGGTTGGAAGGGCACAAATCCCATCACGATACTACATTAGAAAGCGATAATATGTACATAGGATAAGCATGAGCCTCCCCCACGAGGCACCTCGTTTTTTATTACCGAGTCATGAGCTCGACTCGATCCCTCAATTCTAATTATCATTGGGGAAGGTGATTTGGTCGAGGTAGTTCAAGGATGGAACTTCCCCTCCAAAGTAGTGCTTCAACCTTTGTCCATTCACCTTGAAATTGGGGCCATCATTTTGAGCTAGCTCGATGGTCCCATAAGCAAAAACTTGAGTCACGGTGAATGGACCGGACCAACGGGATTTCAACTTGCCGGAAAATATTTTCAAATGAAAGTTAAAAAGCAACGCTTGATCTACAATGTTAAAAACCTGGTTTTTAATTTTTGAGTCATGAAACTTTTTAGTTTTTTCTTTATACATTAATGAATTTTCATAAGCAATGTCTCTCAATTCATCCAATTCATTTAATTGCATTTTCCGGTGTTTTTCCGCGGTCTCCATATCATCATTACAATGCTTAAGGGCCCAATAAGCTTTGTGTGCGAGTTCAATTGGCAAGTGACAATTCTTCCCATACACAAGCTTATAAGGAGTGCACCCGATGGGCGTCTTGTGAGCGGTCCGAAGGCCCATAAACCATCGTCCAACTTATCCAACCAAGATTGTCGGTAATAACTGACTTTTACTTAATTAAAATGGTTCTTGTGTGTCTAGTCGAATTGATTACTGGTTTAAAGTGCGACTCAATCGTCTTTTGGTGAAAAGAAATAATTTGGGTCGTTGTTTAAAATTAAATTGCAAAACCTTAAAGTAAATGACGGGTAATTAAAGCTAAAACTGATTAAAAAGTAAATGGAGCAAAATTAAAACTTTTAAAAATAAATTAATTAAATGACGAGAAATTAAAGCTTGACGGAAAGTAAAATTTGAAAAATTAAAATAATGCAAACTTAAAAATAAAAATAAGGCAAAATAATAAAACTCAACCTGTCGGAATACCATCCATCGGAATGATGTCGGAATAAACACGTCGGAATGTAAGCTTACCTCACCTACCGGAATACGGTCGGAATGTAAGCCTATCGGAATGTAAGAAACAAAAGCTATCGGAATACTAAAACCACTTCTATCGGAATACTAGAAAAAATACTACTGTCGGAATCTTAATCGGAATCCTGGTCGAAATCCCAAAACCCTTTTCCGATACACCTATCGGAATAAGGTGTCGGAATCCAAAACCCTTTTCCGATGGGGTGTCAGAATAACAGTAGGAAAAAACTAAATAAGCAAGATTGAATAAGCTATGTCTAATAAGCACTAATCGAAACTTTACCAAATCAATAATAAAAAGGACTAAATAAGCACAAATTAAAGACTTTCAAAATGCTAAATAAACAAGGTTTATAAAATAAACATTAAGGAAAATTAAACTTTTAAAACTCTTAAATAGAAATAAGCTAGAATATCAATAAGCTAAAACCTTAACTCGTATAAAAACATTGATTAGGACAACAAAATAAGAACTTTAATCAAAATAAGCTTAAAGATAAAAACTTTAAGATCAATAAAACAAAACAAGATATTTAAAAAACAAGAAGATAAGAATGAGAATGATTATGAAAAACTTGATAAAGGAAAAGATTCAACAACAAAATTAAACTTACTTGGAATTAAATGCAAGAAATTAAAGAACAATTAAGTAAATGACAATATGAAAGTGCAAGTAATTAAAGGTGGAAGAACTATGTGTCAAATAGCCAACACCTCCTAATGACACATTAGGAGGGTATTTATAAGGAGGATTAACATGTGTGATCTTTTCTTCCTTTTGTCGTCTTTTCGTCTTTATAAATTCTTCGACTTTTTCGACTTTGTCTCGGGATTATTTGAACTCGTCTTATAATTTCTTCATTTATTAGGATTGAGTTCTTCGACTTCATTAAACTTTCGTCTCTAGACTTTTTCTTCGATAAATCTTCAGAATAGGCCTTGGACTTCCGTTCTTTATGCACTCTTGATCTTTTGACTTCGTCTTTTGTCTTTTTCTTCGATAAAAGTCCGTGAAAGCCCATGTTTTCTTCCCTTTTCACATTTTGGTCCTAAATCACAACAAAAACACAAACCACGCATAATTCCGACATTTACGACATAAAATACACGTTTTAGCTTGGTTATTATTATAATTAAGTGGTAAAAGGATAAGTGTTTCACACTTATTAGTCGGTTTTCCCCAATCGATCTCTCCAAGATCCTTTTCAACGCTCGGTTTGAAACCTCGACTTGCCCACTCGTTTGTGGGTGATAAGCCGTAGAAAGCTGGTGTGTAACTCCATATTTCCTTAAGACCCTTTCGAATCCGTCGTTACAAAAATGGGTTCCGCGATCGCTTATGATCGCATGAGGGGTTCCAAACCGAGAAAACAAGCATTTCAAAAACTTGACTACCACACGAGCATCGTTTGTGGGAAAAGCCTTAGCTTCCACCCACTTGGATAGGTAGTCAACGGCGACAAGGATGTACTTATTACCGCGAGATGATAGGAACAACCCCATAATGTCAATGCCCCAAACGTCAAAGATCTCACACACTTGGATGATATTTTTTGGCATTTCATCGTTTTGTGAGGCTTTTCCTTGTCGTTGACATGAGTCACACGACTTCACAAGTGCATGTGCATCTCGGTAAATAGTAGGACAAAAGAAACCGGCATAAAAAACCTTCTTAGCCGTTAGATTAGCACCGTGGTGACCACCCGTGGGTCCCTCGTGACAAACTATAAGGATATTAGAAGCTTCGGTGCCAAAGACACAACGTCGAATGATTTGATCCGCACAAGTCCGAAACAAGTAAGGGTCGTTCCAAAAATAGAACTTGACGTCACGAAAGAATTTTCATTTTTGTTAAGTCGTCATAATCTTGATGATGAAGTTCCCCGCATGGTAATTTGCGATGTCCGCAAACCATGGGGTAGATGAATCAAGCTTAGAATTCACTACACCAAGTGTCTCGAGAGGAAATGTTTCGGTGATTTCCTTTGGCTCGTAATCACTTTGGTGAGGATCTTCCAAACGAGAAAGATGATCGGTCGCTAGATTCTCGATTCCTTTTTTGTCAAAGATTTTGTGATCAAATTCTTGTAGGAGGAGAATCCAACGAAGTAATCTCGGCTTTGTATCTTGTTTAGCCATAAGATACTTGATAGCCGAATGATCCGTATACACTATGCATTTAGTCAAGTCGAGATAAGGTCAAAATTTCTCAAATGCATACACCACGGCAAGTAATTCCTTCTCTGTTGTAGTGTATTTTAGTTGTGCCTCGGTCATCGTCTTTCTTGCATAGTGGATAGGTAAGAAGTGCTTATCATGACGTTGCCCCAATACGGCCCCAATAGCGTAGTCACTAGCATCACACATGAGCTCAAAGGGGAGGTTCCAATTGGGAGCAACACGAATGGGAGCTTCGGTAAGTTTCCTCTTAAGGATTTCAAAGGCTCGTACACAATCTTTGTTAAAGACAAAAGGTGCATCTTTTTCGAGGAGATGTGTAATAGGTCGAGAAATCTTTGAAAAATCCTTGATGAATCGACGATAAAAGCCCACGTAGCCTAGGAAACTCCTAACTCCCTTAACGGTTTTGGGATGAGGTAATTTGGCGATGACGTCTACCTTAGATTTATCTACCTCAATCCCCGCTTTCGAAACCTTGTGCCCTAAGACGATTCCTTCCTTAACCATAAAATGACATTTTTCCCAGTTGAGCACATGGTTGGTTTCCTCACAACGTTTTAACATTTCTCAAGATTCGACAAACACGAAGTGAACTAAGAACCAAACACGGAAAAATCATCCATAAAGACTTCCACCGTCTTCTCGATCATATCATGAAAAATAGCCATCATGCACCTTTGAAAGGTTCCCGGTGCATTGCAAAGTCCGAAAGGAAAACGTTCCATATGGACACGTAAACGTAGTTTTTTCTTGATCCTAAGGATCAATGGGGATTTGGAAGTAACCAGAAAAACCATCTAAAAAGCAATAGAAATCGTTTTCCGCAAGACGCTCCAACATTTGGTCCATGAAGGGCAAAGGAAAATGGTCTTTACGAGTGACGTCATTCAACTTAAGATAGTCGATATACACCCTCCATCCGGTCACGAGTCGAGTTGGAATTAACTCGTTGGCATCGTTTGGCACAACGGTCATTCCTACCTTCTTAGGGACACAATGTATAGGACTCACCCAAGAGATATCGGAAAAAGGGTAAATCATTCCCGCGTCAAGGAGTTTTAGGACTTCCTTTTTTATGACGTCGTGAATTTTAGGGTTCACCCTCCTTTGACATTAGATTGCGGGTTTGTAATCCTCCTCCATTAAGATTTTGTGGGTACAAAATTTGGGATCGATCCCCTTAATGTCGGACAACTTCACGCAATTTCCCCTTTGTGATCCTTTAGAATATTGACAAGTGCGGTTTTTTCATCATTCGAAAGATCTTTCGCAATAATAACCGACAACTTCTCGTTCTCCTCCAAAAATACATATTCAAGGTGAGGAGGTAAATCTTTCAACTCGAGGATTGGTGGTTCCTCAATTGAAGATTTGGGCTCAATACTCATAACCTCCTCGGGTGGAGGAAATGGGAAATCGTTAAGAAAATCCTTGATAATCGAGAAGTCCTCATCGTTGTCGAGGTCTTCATTACAAGTACGTGGAACATCGAATTCTTCCAACGTAAAACCACCACCTTCAAATGGAGTGAAGGTTGGTGTTGAGTTATCAAGAATGGGATCAAGCATAGTGGGATTGCCACTATTTTCATCATCACCAAAACCTAGAACTTCTTGTGAAAATTCCTCGCAAACAACTTCAATCATATCAACGAGGTTTACGGTTGCAACAGAATAAACATGAGAAACTTGAGAATTTTGAATTGCGTGTATAACAAGTTCCTCGTCGTTGAAACGTAAGGTGATCTTTCTAGCATGCACATCAATTAAAGCCATAGACGTATCTAAAAATGAACGACCTAAAATGAGAGGAACTTGAGGATCCGTGGGAATATCGACAACGATAAAGTCTACCGGATAATAGAACTTTCCTACTTTCACAAAAACGTCTTCGGCCAATCCACATGCGGGAATCGTGGAATGATCGGCCAACTCGATAGACATTAGTGAAGGAGTAAGATTAGGAAGATTAAGCGACTTGAAGATTGCAAGTGGCATCAAGTTAATACTAGCACCAAGATCGGCCAAGGCATAAAATTCTTCCATATCTTGGATTGCACATGGAATCAAGAATTTACGGGGGCTTAAGATAAACCGATGAACAACTAGACAATTGTTGCAATTTATCCTTTTTGTTCAACATACTCTTGAAGTTAGCAGCAAATCGAGGCATCATGACCAAAGCGTCGGCAAAACTTATATTAAAATGCAAATCACAAAACATTTTCATAAAAAGTTCAAATTGGTAATTTTCGCGCTCTTGACATTTCTCCTTTCTAAGTCTTGATGGGTAGGGCAAGGGTGGTGTAGGTTGAGGCATAGGCATAGCCTTTGGAATCTCAAGTTCCAATGATGGTAGTGAGTCAACCGTAGGTGTGGCATGAGCGGTACTTTGTGGGATTGAGACATGCTCCTTTTCGACCACAACCTCAGGTTCTTCCTCAATTTCCTCCACCGTTGGAGTAATTGGTTGAGGAGTCGGTTCCTTAAAGGTCTTACCACTTTGTGTGGTAATCATTGTCATCTCTCCCTTCGGATTTGACACGGTGTTACTAGGAAGACCACCCGAAGTAGAGGCTCTACTCATCATGATAGCATCTAAATCCTATTTTCCATCTTTTTACGTTCCTCCCTATCTTGCTCTTTCTCGACTTTTGCATTTTGCTCCAACCTAAGTAAGGCTTGTTCAATCTTATGTTGACCTTGTTCCATTTTTTGTTGGTTTTGTTGGAGCCTAACCACATTCCATTCCAATTTTTTACTTTGAGTTTCAAACTTAGCTCTTAGGTTACTAACATCATTTGCCATGTTTGTGTACCTATCATCATTAGCCTTAAAATAGTTCCAAATTTCCGGTGGAATGTCTTTTGGTAATGCATTTGAAAGCCCTTGATTAACATTTTGGAAATCATGATTTTTGTTTTGATTTTGCAATTGACCACTAGTCCCTTGATTCCCATTGTTGTAATTGTTACCCTTATAGTTGTTCTTGTAACCACCTTGATTGTTTCGATAATTGTTAGCATTTGGATTTGGTGGAAAACCCGGTGGAGTCAATTGATTAGTGCGGGTAACTTGACCGTTTTGGTTATAAGTTCCCGCGGCCGCGAAGGCACTCGAAGTGTTACCACCGTTGGTAATGCACTCGGAGTAATCTTGAGCTCCACCACAATACATACAAGAAACCTCAACCGCTTTAGCCGTAGCAGGAGTGGGTTGTTCACCAACTTTAAACTCAATTAAAAATCCCTTAAGCTTATCAAAAATCTTGTTTTCCAAATTAGCCTCGATTTGGCAAGCATCGATGGTATGAGACAATGAAGGCGAAGTCGAAGACGAAGTCTTATGAACACTCGACGTGCTACGAGGACTATAGACCTTAGACCTATTCTCAATGATCAACAACGCTTCCTCGACCGTTTTACACAAAAAATTACCACCCGCGGCGGCATTAAGATAATCACGCTCATGAACGTTCAAGCCATTGTAAAACGTGTCAATTTGATGCAAGTTGGAAAAACCGTGATGAGGACATTCGTGCAACATTTCCTTAATACTATTCCAAGCCGTCGAAAAACTCTCATTATACTCTTGTGAAAACTTTGAAATCTCGTTTTTCAAATGCGTAGTCTTAGAGTGCGGAAAAAATTGTTTCACGAACTTTGAAACGAGATCCTTCCACGTCAATATAGAATTGGGTGGCTCTTTCTCTAACCAAATTTTAGCGGGCCCCGCTAAGGAATACGGAAAAAGCATCATCTTAATCGAGTCGTTAGAAACATCCTTAAACTTGCAAGTGGCGGTAAGACGATTGAATTGGCGAATGTGGTTATGAGGGTTGTCCTTTTCGTCACCACGAAACTAGTTGTTTTGAATCATGGACAACAAACCCGTCTTAACCTCAAAATTCTCCGCAAGGATAGCGGGAATCACAATCGCTTCTCCATAACCCTCGGTGGGTGCTTGAAGTAACTCCATCATAGTTCGATTAGCCATGGTTGGTTCTTCTTCTATGATAGGTTCGTCAATAGGAGACTCCTCACTAGAAAGATTAGGAGTAGGTGTGGACTCCTTTCTTTTTTCGTTTACGTGAACGTCTTGCTTGATTACGAGTAAGCATAAACGTCACGTACAACGTGGGGATGAGTAAACAAGATTCTTTTTGGTGTTTTTAATTTTTCAAATTTTTTTGTGGTTTTTGATTTTTTTTTACTTTTTTGGATTTTGTGATTGTATTAGGTAGACAAAAATCTACAAATCTCCTCCTTAATCAAATTTCTTGATTAAAGAAGCCTCAAGGAATGAAAACGATCACGTGAAGTGAACGCCTTCGATGACTTTAGAACGTTGGTGGAACACCAAAACGTTCAAGAGGGTTTAATCAAATGAAACCAAGAAAATATATATGATACTTAGATAATACTTTGGTTGGCAAACCCTTGATTGTCCCTTTTTATCTAAACACGCACAAGCAAGCGAGGAAACAAGGCGGCGCGAAGAACTTAAGTGTCTTTTTCCTTAGGGTATATTTTATAATACCCGCCTTATAGCCACCTTATAGTTTGTGTTTTTCAAAATTAATCTTCACGAAAGTATTTATGTATTTTGCCTTTTTTTCTTGTTTGAGGTTCGAATACAATGATTGAGTAATGACCTCCCAATCAAGGTTGTGTTTTTACACTTTTAGATTACTTGTGAATTTATTGTTCTACGTATACAATATAGAAATAGTATTCACACAAATAGCTATTATGGCTACTAATACGTATTAGTAGAGTGCTACTAATACAAATAGCTATTATGGCTATATAAAAACAAAAATTGTTCAAATCAAAACACAACACGCCTCCTCGGCAGCGGCGCCAAAATGATAATTTTAAATTCACACTCGTTTAGCAAAACGAGGTAAAAGTGGCAAGTATTAAGTGTCGGTTTAGGAAAACCAAGCACTAATGACCCAAAAGTGGGGGTCGTTCTCAAGGAGGCTAGTGTGTTGTGAAGAGAAATGATTAAAAGTTTTTGATTATATTGATGAGAAAAGAAAAAGAGAAAGGATGATGGTTAAGATTCGAAATTAAACTACGACGAATGACGTAGACGTAAAAAAACATAAAATGTGACGAAATTTAAAATTTAATCTAAAAATTAATTAAAAATAAAAAAACAAATCTAAAATAATATAAATGAGAATAAAAATTTGACAAAAATATTTTAAAACTTATTTCCAATTTAATATTCAATTTTAAAAGCTATTCAAAACCTTAAAATTCAATAAAATTAAAAATAAATCCAAAATATGATTTTATTAAATGATAATCTTACTTATATTATATACAAACTAAAAAGTATTTTTCTTGATTTTTTGAAACTATTTTTCTATTTTTTAAGGCTAAAAACACTTTTTAAATCAAAATAATGATAAAAAATAATAAAATAATGCTAGAATTAATTTAACTTTTCTAAAAATCCTATTTTATGGCACTAAACAGTAGAAAAATGAAAAAGTTTAAAAAAAGGTTATTTTTATCACTAAAAGACAAAACAACTTAATTAAAAATCTAATTAAATTCAAATTAATTCAAAAAATTAAGAAAAAACAGTGAACAGTGAACTTTTTTAACTAAAAATCTTAAATTAATATTCTAAAACTAGGAAAATTGAAAAAACTGAAAAATGATAATTTTTTTGCACTACAGGACAAAACTCAGATTAATTAAAACTAATTAAACTTAAATTAATTCTAGAAAATGATTAAATAAAGTTCGAAAGGAAATTTCTTTTGTAAAAATCTTAAAATACTTATCTTAAAACAAGAATATTGAAAAATCACAGTTTCAATAACTTTATCACTAATTGACAAAAACAGATATAATAAAAACTAATTTAAATTGATTTAATTTTAAAAAAATACCAAGTGAACAGTAAACTAAAATTTAACTTCACTAAAAATGTTAAAATAAATCAGCAAACCTGAGAAAAATAAAAACTTCTAGAAATCCTTACTTTTACCTAGTAAAGACAAAAAAATCTAGAAATCAGATAGTGACAGGTGTTGTTAATTTGTCTGGTGGCTATACTTGTGCTAACATTGGGAAGTTTCTTCCCACTACTTAGTCTAAAATAAAGGTCTGGTGACCTTTGAGCTAAAGCTTCATTGACTGGTTGATTTGGCAAGATAAGGCACCCCACAAGTCAGTTGACTTATGGGAGTCATAAATAACACAAAAACAACAGATTCAAGTTACAAAACACACAAGATCAAGCAAAATCAAATCACTATTATAGTTCAGATGGCAGACAATGTTTTTGCTGGTTTAAAGTGCACTAACACGAATTTTAACCCACTAAATCAAGCTCAAATCATTACCAAACCATCAATAACTGATATGCAACCCTTCATTACATTTTAACTTAACAATCAAGAAAGTTTGAATTAACAGATTACTAAAAAAAGCAGATTTTAAGCTTATAGGTTTTTGACTGTTTTACCCAATTTTTAAGCATGTAATCCTTGTTTTAGAACTACCAAACTTGAAATACACCACAAATATCCCCTAATACCAACTTTTGGAAAATGATTGACTGTTTTAGACTATTCTTAGGTTACACCAAAACTAGTTTAACCCTAAACCCAAACACCCATTAACTGATGGACATTCAGGTTTATCAGTCACTTTTGTTCAGAAACACTTTTTTTACCACCAAATCAGTATTATCACATTCATATCATCCAAATCATACATAATAATCAGCAAAAACACATACTCATGGCAACACTTAGGAACAAAGAGAATTACAGCAAAATGAAATATGTTTTCAAGAGAAACCTAAAGAACATACATCCATGCTCTCGAGTGTGTGATCTGATGTACTTTGAAAAAACAAGTACAAGCTTCCTATTACCTGCTAGGATGCAACAAACTTGAACAATGGTAAACAATAATCCAACTTAATACCTCCTTCTTACTTTCTGAAAATTTTTGAACAATGAAACCAATCAACAAACAATTCAAACCTCACTTGAGCTTGATATTCAACAAGAATATCAGGCTCAAATGATCAGTTTAAATAGCTTGGACATACACAATATCAAAAGGAAAAGCCTTGGTGAGTTTCAGTCACCAAAGAAAATTAAAAAAACAGAATATTTAAAACCACAATCTTTCAAATTAATCTTGCAACAAATAAAAGTAAATGGGATCTTTGTTTCTCATCAACATCTCAACACCTCTTTTTTCATTTCATAAAAAAGGATTTACAGGGAAGTGACAAAGGAGAAAAAAAAGAACAGAAGGGAACTTACAATAATACAACGCCGCATTCTTCAAAAAACTGAAACCCTAAAGTGCCTTATAAATAGGCTTACATTGTATTCTAAAAAGATAAAATTGCAAACCCTAATCTATTGATATCCCAAAAATGCCCTTTGAAGGAGATTCATATATGCCTTGAAGATGCCCATTTTGAATTTTGGTCTGAGAGATCATGTGATGATGTTGATGTTCCAGACTGTTAAGATTGATCATAGCCATTGCTTGGGGCCTTTAGGAACAAGAAAACATTGATATCCGTTGATTTCCTCTGCCATTTTTGTTTGGTTGTGTTTTTGGGTGTAGGGGACCTCGTGGGAGGGTCCCATGTTGCTGAGGTGGGAGGTTTGAGGTTGAAAAAAATGTTCAAAAACCCTTTAATCAAAGATCTAGAAGAACTTAGATCTTAATTGTTAGAATTAGAGAAGGATAAAAATTAGGGTTTATACAAGTAAAGTGGTTAAGTTTGATCTGGAAAGAGATTAGCGGAAGTGTTTACCGCTTCTTTTGGGGATTAATTAATATATTTTGAAAACAATATTAATAAATCCCGGGTTTTGGGTTTGGGTGGGTCAGGTGACGTGTCAACATGTGAGTGGGGGATATGAGAATAGTTGTCTGACAGGAAGTACCCCTGGACTCCTATATTTTGTTCATTTTAAGTTTGGGAGCCAAAACTTGTACATCCTTTTGTAAATATAGTTTGCAATTTCACACTTTGGCCCCAAATTGTTTTCCAAAGTGTTTTCAAGGGCTATTTTTGTAATTTCATGATTCTTCAAGGGTTCTTTTTGACATGTCTTCTTTCTTCAAGGTCTTCGTTTGTATGATTGACTTTTTGGAGGACTAAAATTGACAAGTCTTCATTTTTGAGGGACCATTCTTGCCAATTCTTCAAAATGGAGGGCCCTTTTTGTAAATTTGACAAACTTTAAGGACCAAACTTGTAATTATGAATATACAAGGGTTTAAAGTGTCAATTCTTGAATATTGGAGGACCCTTTTTGTATAATCTTCAATTCTTCAAGGGTTATTCTTGGAAAATCAACTCTAGGGCCCGGTTCATTGTGCGGCTTCGTTTCCCGTGTTCGTTTTTGCTTGTTTCTTGTAATCTTTTGCCATTTTCTCAATATCCGTACCTAAAATACACATTGAACAAACACAAGCATATATTTGGCACTTTTTATGATATTTTATGCATTTAAAGCCCAAAAAGAACGACGAGATCATATATAAAAGCCATCTCATAATCTACAATAAGCTAAAGATTGTAGAGAATGAAATCCTCTTGGATTAAGGAAGCAAATATACCTCTGGAAACATGGATTTCTTCTCACATAGTGAAGCCCAAGTTGATAAGAGAGAATCATACGTGCATCCTATTAATGGATCACCTTGTGTCAGCGATGGATCAACCTTTGTCAGCGCTTCTCATTCTGACGCTGACACATACAATGTTGACTCACCAAGGATTAAACCTGCTGGAATTGATCTAGATACAGTGTGTGCATACATTGCTGCATTGCCCAATGGTTCAGTAATTACATATGAGGACCTTGAGCAAATCAGTGAGGATAATTTGAAGGAGATGGATATTAAGTGGAATATGGCACTTGTAAGGATAAGGGCCAATAGATGGAATAGGAGATTCAGGAAGAAGATGACCTTTAATGCTAAAGACACTGCTGGATTTGATAAGTCCAAGGTTGAGTGTTACAATTTCCATAGGATACGTTACTTTATGAGGGAATGCAGATCTCCAAGAAGATCTGATGCTGGAAAGCCTTCAAGCCAAATTATCAAAGTTGAAGAAACAAAGGCTATGGTTGCCATGCAAGATATTGATGGTGTTGGATGGTACTGGAGCTTTATGGCAAAGGAGGTGGAAGAGAACAAGGCTTTGATAGCAGAGAAGGAAGAAGAAGAGCATGTTCACTTTGCTCTCATGGTACATTCTTCGTCTTCATCAGATAATGAGGTATATGATGATGCTTTTTGTAGTAAAGGTTGTCGTTTAAACACTGCAAAACTTAACAAAGAAATTTTAAAGTTAAAATCAGATGTTTTTGATGAAAAATGAAAGCTATCTAATTATCAAATGACACTTGTTTAAACTGAAAAGACTATTGCAAAATATAAGAAAATGGAGCTTGACCTAAAAGATCAAATCAATGTTTTGTCTCATGACCTCAAAGTTAGTGTTGACCTTAGGGACATACTGGAGAGATCCAAAGGAGTCATACAAGCTAAGTTAGATGAGGCCATTAAAAACAAAGAGAATGTAGGGCTTAAAATTCAAATTTTTGATAAAGCTTCCCAAACCCTAGAAAAATGTGTAAGTGAGCAAAGAGACTCTAGGGATATGACTGGGATTGGGTTGAAAGAGTATTCTGATGTTCCACCACCTGCTGGAAACTTTCATGGTGTCCTGAGAAAGGATTTATCTTGGACTGGTATACCAGAACTACAAGAAAAGGATATCATTCCTCCACCAAGAGTTCTTACTCCATTAGAGGAATATAAGCAGAAATTGACTGACTTGGAACAATGGAAGAAAGCCAATCCTACATTGTTTGTTAAAGGTGGGATGCTTAGTGAGAGTCCAAATGAGTCTATACCCATAATTATGACCAACCCTTCTACTGGAAAACCTGTTGACCTTGGCTCATCTAGTAACAGAAAACCTAGTGTTAAGTATCAAGAAATGTATAGGAAACCGAGGTCACCACAAAGCCTAGTTAGTAATAATGGTACAGGTTTCTTTTCATCTAGACCTAGGGTTATGTCTAGAAAAGTTTGTTATATATGTGGAAGTTTTTCTCATTTGGCTTATAAATGTGTCAGTGCTTCAAAAGTCAACGCTGACAATAAGTCAACCATGGTCAAACCCAGACCTTTTGTTCAACAAAGTCCACAAGTTACTAGACCAGCTCCATTCTTTACTAAAGGGTCTAATACTCATGGACAAAGGCCTTTTCAAAAGACAAATACATGGTCTAACAGACAATGGGTTCCTGTAGCAAACCCTAATTTTGGCGGTGATAAGTACAACTTTAGCGCTGACAAAAGCAACTTTAACGCTGACAAGAATGTTTCCAACGTTGTTAGACCATGTAATAACAAGTACTTGCAGCCAAAGGGAAAGGGGTCTAAAGCTTCATCTACTTTGACATGGAGACCCAAACAAGACCGAAACCCTAATTCTGATGGGATTTCTATGACCTGTAACAGATTTCATTATATTTCAAAGGTCACAACTAAACCAATTGGGGTTAACTGGGTGTCAATCCTCAAAGGGATGAACAAGGGGTTGTTATAAGGACTAAATATGTTCTTGTTGAACAACCAAATGAATCCAAGTCTGCTCAGGCTTGGGTTCCCAAAGAAAACTAATTTTTTTCTTTATGTGCAGGGCATTCAAAAGCAGGTAAATGATTATGGATATTAGGACAGTGGATGCTCTAGGCACATGACGGGGAAGGAAGATTATTTGACTAACTTTACCCCCATTAAAGATTGTGACAAATTGTACTTTGGAGGAGGATATGGAACAATTTCTGGCAAAGGCACTTTTATCACCAATAATTTGTGTTTTGAAAACGTATTTCTGGTAAAAGAACTTGATTATAATCTGTTTAGTGTATCACAAGTTTGTGATAACAAGAATAAGGTTCTTTTCACTGATACTGAATGCTTGGTGTTAAGCAAAGACTTTAAGATGCCTGATGAGAAGTTTATTGATTATAGAACACCTAGGCAAGACATTTATAATGTGAATCTTAATGGAATTAGGATGAATAATAATTTGTCATGTCTATATGCTAAAGCTTCCGTTGATGAAAGTAATCTATGGCACAGAAGGTTAGGGCATATAAACTTTAAGAACATAAACAAACTTGTGAGACATGGTTTACTTGATGGTTTACCTGAAAAGGCTTTCCACAATGACCATTCTTGTGTTGCATGTCTTAAAGGAAAACAACACAAAGTCTCAATTAAGTCTAAACTTGTGCACTCTAGTTCTAAACCACTTCACTTGCTGCATATGGACTTATTTGGTCCAACTAATATAGAAAGCTTAAATGGTAAATCTTTTTGTTTTGTCATAACTGATGATTTTTCTAGATTTACTTGGACTTTCTTTTTGGCTTTAAAAAGTGAAACTGCCACAGTTTTGATTAATTTTATTACCCAGATTGAGAAAAAGACTGGGAATGAGGTTAAAATACTTAGAAGTGATAATGGTGGTGAGTTTAGAAATAAATTGTTAGATGACTTCTGTGTCAATAAAGGGATTACTAGGCAGTTTAGCATAGCTAGAACCCCACAACAGAATAGGGTGGCTGAAAGGAAGAATAGAACACTCATAGAAGCAGCTAGAACAATGTTGGTTGATGCTCATTTTCCCATTTCTTTTTGGGCTGAGGCTGTGAATACAACTTGTTATGTTCAGAATAGGGCATTGATCAACAAAATCCATAATAAGACACCTTATGAGCTATTTTCGAATAGGAAACCTAATATTGGTTTTCTTAAACCCTTTGGATGTCATGTAGTGATCTTAGATACTAGTGATGCCTTAGGAAAGTTTAGTGCTAAAGGTGATGAAGGCTATTTTATGGCTATTCAGTGTAGAGTAAAGGATATAGGGTTTACATTAAGAAAGAAAAATGTATACTTGAAAAGGCACATGTTAAGTTTTTAGAGAGTAAACCTAGTGATCCTGAGAGTGGACCTAATTGGTTCTTTGATTTAGAACCTTTATCTAGAACCTTGAGCAATATGCCTGTTACTAATCTAGACATTGTGAAAGAGGATTCAAATGTTGTGGAAGAACCTATTGTTGAAATTTCAAGTAAACAGGTTGACAAGGTAGTAGGATCATATACAGTCAAATCAGCTCCCATACTTGAGTATGTTACCATTCCTATATGGACACATGGATTTGCTGCTGCTGCTGCTGCTGGAAAGGAAAAAGATGGTCCACAAGAAAAACCAATTGATGAAGACATGCATGAATCTTCAAGAGTTGATAAAGGCAACTCCGACGCTGACATGCCAAATTCAGGCGTTGATATCTCAAACGCTGAGAGGCCAAATTTAGGCGTTGACAACTCTTTTGACCATTTATTCTCTTCCAATACTTTTGAACAAGGTGAACTTTCTATAGTTCACGAAGAGGTTCATTCTAGTGATGATGGAGGAGGCTATGAAGATGATATTGGCAACATGGAGACTGAAATTGAAGACAATACACTTATTGAAGAAGGAACACTTACATCTACTATCAGAAATCATCCTCCTTCTCTAATCATTGGTGATGTGTTGTCTTCTGTTCAAACAAGAAGGTCTCATCAGAATCAAGGAGGTTTTATTGCCAATATCCACAAGAAGGTTGATACCCCTCTTGTACAGGCATGTTTGTTTGCTTGTTTTCTGTCACAACAGGAACCCAAGAAGATATTTAATGCTCATAAAGAACCAAGTTGGGTGGAAGCAATGCAGGATGAGCTTCACCAATTCGCTATTCAAGATGTTTGGGAGTTAGTGGACTATCCTAGATATGTAAGACCTATAGGGACAAGATGGGTTCTTAGAAACAAGAAGGATGAAAGAGGGATTGCGATAAGAAACAAGACACATTTAGTTGCTCAAGGCTATACACAAGAGGAAGGGATAGACTATGAAGAGGTTTTGCACCTGTTGCAAGGATTGAAGTAATCAGGATTTTCCTAGCCTATGCTTCTTGCATGGGCTTCACAGTTTACGAAATGGATGTTAAGAGTGCTTTTCTTTATGGCACAATTGCAGAGGAGGTTTATGTAATGCAGCCTCCTGGTTTTGAAGATTCAGCACATCCAGACAAGGTGTATAGAGTGACGAAAGCAATGTATCGACTTCATCAAGCCCCAAGAGCATGGTATGGCACATTGTCCACTTATCTGGTGGAAAATGGATTTAAGAGGGGAACCATAGATCAGACATTATTTACCAAGAAGATTGGTAAGGACTTTCTACTTGTTCAGGTCTATGTGGATGATATCATCTTTGGCTCTTCAAGTCCAAAGATGAGTGAAGACTTTTCCAAGCTCATGACAGACAAATTCAAGATGAATGCAATGGGAGAGATAATCTTCTTTCTAGGTTTACAAGTTCAAAAGAAATAAGATGGTATCTTTATCTCTCAAGACAAGTATGTCGCAAAAATCTTGAAGAATTTTGGTTTTTCTCTAAATGAAAAACGGGCTAGCATACCCATGGATAGGGAACACCCTTGGGGAAAGACTGGAGATGGAAAAGAGGTGGATGTCAGGCATTATAGATCAATGATTGGATCATTGATGTATCTTACAGCTTCTAGACCTGACATTATGTTTGCTGTGTGTGCATGTGCACGCCATCAAGTGACTCCCAAAGAGTGTCATCTTCATGCTGTCAAGAGGATCTTTAGATACCTTAGATGCTACCCACCTTGGGATTATGGTATCCAAAGGATTCTACATTGGAGCTTATTGGTTATTCAGACAGTGATTATGGGGTGACAAGTTTGATAGAAAACCCACAACTGGTGGATGCTAATTTCTTGGGAGGAGATTGATATCTTGGCAATGCAAGAAACAAATAGTGGTGGCCAACTCTACAACTGAAGCAGAATATGTAGCTGTAGCTGCTTGTTGTGGATAAGTCTTATGGATTCAGAACCAACTGTTGGATTATGGGTAAAATTTTATGCATACAAAGATTTTTGTAGACAATAACAGTACATTATGCATTATTAAGAATCTTGTACATCATTCTAAAACAAAACACGTAGAAATTAGACATCATTTTATAAGAGATTGTTTTAAAAAGGTTTAATACAACTAGATATGGTTGACACAGAAGAAATTGTGGCAAATTTGTTAACTAAACCTTTTGATGCTGGGAGATTTCAATACTTGGTAACAAGTATTGGAATGATCAATCTTACCTAAAATGTGTTTTTGGAGTTTATTGTAAAAGTATGTACAAGATATGCAATTTTATTGGTCTTTGTACAAAATTAGGTTTTCCACTTTATTTTTCTAACGCTGAAAAAGGTTATTTTAACGCTGATAAGTATTAAAATGGACGCTGATAGCAATATGTTAGTTTTGTGGTTTTTGATCTAATTATGCAGGCATTATGAGCATTGTACAAATAGATACAGAGTTGCTTATGGATCTTTAAAGCTTTCTAAGAGTGTGCTCAAGTTTATGGATGATGGTTGGAATGTTTACATTCCTATCTTGACATAAATTTTTATTGCATATTTTATTTTTGGCAACTTTGTATATCATAGTTTAAGGGGAGGTTTAGGAAACCTTTAGGATTTTTGGGTATTCTTATAATACTCTCATCACAATTCTAGATTGTGTCCACTGGTGAGTACGAGTTAGTTTTCTAAATCGTGAGGCACTGTAGCATGCAAAGTTGATATACTGTGCACGCTGCCAAGACTTTTTGGCCTAGAATTGGATTTGGTCGGTTGGGAGACTTAGGTACATTTTTATTGGTCTTACCTGGGAAGTTACAAGGGATTTATATGAGATAACTTCATTGTTAAGAACTTTGGTTAGCAAGGGACACTTGAGGACAATTATGTCTATATTGCTTAAGCAAGTGTGCATGATTGGACAGTGCTTGCCACCCTATAGTGATTTTCAGTCTATAAGTTATCTTCACTAGGATAAATTACTTTATTAAGGTGCTTTCTCTTTTTTATTGTTTTATTTTTGGACGCAGACATTTTTCTTTCCAAACGCTGATAAGACCAATTTTAACGCTGACATGGCACATTTCCAATGTTGACAAGAATATAGTCGTTGGACGCTGATAAGTTATTTTTGACCGTTGACGAACATTGGGTCCTACCCAATTGTTATTTTTGACGAAAATATGGGCCGTAATTATAGGAGTTGGTAACTTTTTATTAATGTTTGAGATAAGTTATATATTTTCAAGATTTTCATAATTACTTTTTGAATATAACTGCCTCACGTTTTGACCAATCACATATTTTCACCTCTCCTATATATTTGGCTAATTTCTTTTAAAAAGGGTAACTGCTTATTCTTGTCTAACTAAAATTTCTCAAACCTTCATCTTCCATAACTTTTTATCACAGTTTTCTTACATCTATGGCACCTATGTTTAAACCTACAGATTTGGAATTGGGGTTCAGGAGTCAACACAACATGTTAGCTTATTTACAAGCTGATAATACTCTGTTTCCCCAATATACTCAGATGGTTGAGTATTCAAATGCGTCCCTATTAAGGTATGTACTTTCACATACTCCTCTTATCCCTGTCATACACATTAAACAATTTTGGAACACTGTCAGTTCCTCAACGGTTAATGAAGTGACTACATTGACTGCTATTGTCCATGGGGTTCCATGGGTGGTTACTGAAGCTTTGGTTCGCCAAGCTTTGCATCTTAATGATGCAGATGGTATAACCACCCTACCCATTGCAGAACTAGAGCAAGGACTCAAAGCCTTGGGTTATCCTTTGCCTGAAGAAGGTCATTTAAACAAATATTCAAAACATGAAATTTCCCCTAGCTTGGAAGTACCTAATACATGTCATTCTTCAATGTTTGAGTCCCAAATCTACTACACACAATGAAATCAACCGATCTATTGGGAGTGCCATTGTGTGTATCGCAACTGGGCAAAAGTATAACTTTTCCAAAATGATTTTTTATGGCATGTGTCATAATAAGGGTAACAAGATGACTCTTGCTTACCCAAGGTTTTTGCAAATGGTTTTTGATTTACAAGCATACTGCAATAGGGATCACAATGATTTTTATACGATCCCTGTTTAAAAGAAAGCAATTTTTGGGAAGATGAACTCTGAACCTTATAGAGACCTACCTCTCACCCAAGCCATGCTTGCTGTTATTGAAGCAGCAAACCCTCACCCACACCTTCAACCAGACCCATTGCCTGAACAACCTCCATCACCCCAGCAAATGGAAATTGACCAAGAACAATTCAACGCTGACACTTCAAATTTTAGCGTTGACACTACATATCCAAAAGCTGACACCACTTTACCACAAACCCAAACACCCCTTAACTTTCAAACAGACCCTCAATCCACTCCATCTTCTACACCCCAGAATATAGGTTGGTAAAATGCCAAAGTACTACTAGAAGCCATGTAGCAGAGAGAACCACCACCACAAATGTGGTTGGTGACATGGGTGGGGCTGGGACTATTGGTTCTAGCTTAGATGCAGGCCAAGACAGTCCTAACATCATTAAGACCCCATCCATGCCCCATGAATCTACAGTGGGAGGTCAAATTCCCATTCTAGACGAGGGCAGATTGTACCTTACACTAATTTGGAATTGAGGGCAGTCTGCATTAGCTTGCAAAAGAAAAATGCAGACCTTGTACAGATTGTCAAGTCACAAGGCCTTGAACTCAAGCAATTGAGGGAGAGGATAGTTATTTTGGAAGGTGCTACCTCTAGGTGTAGGGAGGAGGATTCTTCCAAAGGGGAGGATGAACAGGTCCATGTGAGTGACAAAGGCTCACAAGAAGGTACTTCTTTTGGTGATTCTTTGGGTATAGCTGGGGCTCTTACAGATTTGAAGAGGCAACCAAGTTTTGATGCTTCATTAGTTACTCCTACAAAGTTTTCTTTTACTGAAATGATGAAGCAGTTCATAGAGTCAGCCGCTGACAAGAGTAAATTAAGCGTTGACACTCATAGTTTGGACGCTAAGAGACTTGCAGACATAGTTGATGTATCCCAACCATTAGCTATCATTAAGGATGTCTCTACACAGGTACCTCCAAGTACTTTACCAACCATTGGAGCACTAGACAAGGGTAAAGCAGTCTTGGAGGAAGTTGAGAAGCCAAAGAAGAATGAAGCACATATTAAGTTTGATGAAGCTTTGGCTGCACAACTACAAGAAAAGGATTGGGCTACTACTACAGAGATAGAAAAAGTTGGTAGTGATGATGAAAGCTCAGATTCTAGTGTTATGATCATTGAAGATCCATAGAGGCTGGAATATGGTGATGAGTTGGCTAAGGAAAGGCTTGAGGAGTTGAAAATTCAAGTTGATTATGAAATGCCTGAAGTAGCCAGAATGTACTTTGCATGGGAGAATAAGGTTATGGAGAATCCAGACATGAAAATTTCAGATCAAATTTCGGGTTTGGAGATTCTGCTAAGAGTTCAAAGAGATTGCAAGGTAATTTTGAAGTATAAGGCTAGCAAGGTTCTTTCACAGACTAAGAAGGATAGAAGGGAGCTTTAATATATGCTTCTCAGATGTCATCAAGGGGGTTGGACTTTCAAGAATTACAGGATTTATCCTTTGATGAATTGGAGTTTCGTGCCTATCCAATATAGGCACGTGTTCAAGAGGAGAATGCTATTAGACTTCTTTCTGATTAAAGAAAGGAAGAACTTGAAGAAGAGATGCAGATCCAAAAGGCTTCAATTACACCAAGGCCAGTGAAGAAGGGACTTGCTATTGAGTTCCCAGCTTTGGATAGAGTGAATCCTAGTGAAGAAGTTATTAGAAGGAGTATTAAGCTCTCACCATTGGAAGCTTCACATATTGTAGAGGTATTACCTTTTGATTCCGCAAACCCTATAGTTCACTATGAAGAAGATGCAAGTGGGTTCTGGATGATCACCAGATATGGAAAGAAGGTACATACTTTTACTTTCATCTCTTTGTTTGCAAGCCTGGATAGAGAAGACTTGGTAGATCTTTGGGTATTGATGAAGGCCAAGTATTAGGCTGAAGCACCTACTTTAGTCAATGTAATAAAGATTTGGTCCACGTTCAAGAGAATGTGTGAGCCAAATGATGCATATCCAATATGGTTGGATTTGGATGATATTAGTGGACTTCAATGGCGTCTACATTCAACAGCTGGTGTTTACCATTTGAGTACTACAAAGTTTTCAGAATATCTTCTTGTGGATGCTAAATATCCCATGTCAAAGGAAGCTTTGAAGCAAATGGTGTCAACACAACTGGAAATTGATTATACAAGTGATGTTGACAATGATTTAATTAGGTTTATTTATTCTCTAATTAACAAGTGATTTGTATTTGTTAGAATCCTCCTTGTACTTAGTTGTAGATATCAAGTTTAGGGGAGGATTGTTGGGAATAAAATGAGCCAAGACACTTAGACGCTGACAAGAGTTAATTGGACGTTGATAGGAAGAAATCAAGCGTTGATAAGAAGAAATCAAGCGCTGATGAGAAGAAGTCCAAGCACTGATAGAATACTTAGTCTACACGTTTTGTATTTCTATTAAAGATATGTTCGACATTGTATTTTCTATATTTATATTTACATAAAATAGCTGATAGGTAGACTCTTGTGCAAGGCTACTTAATCTATAAAAGGAGGCCTTTAGGTTTTAGTTTAATATACGTTTTACACTTTCATTGTACACAAGTTCGATCATTAATCAAAGTGAAAGTTTGGTTTATTCTGTTTTGTGTGTTCTTGTTCTAAGTGTTAAATTCCGCATAGCACTTAGATTGTTTCATAACACAAAGTTTCTCTAAGTGTTAATCTTGATTCAATCTCGTTAACACAAAGCTAATCGATCTAAGTTTGAGATCAACAATTATATGATCACGAACATTAAAACACGAACATGTGAACTACGTATTATATATTATTACGCGATATACAAGTATTACGTATAATATATATGACATGAATATTAAAACACGAACCATTACGGACTTTTTATAACACAAACAAACACGTAAATTATTAAACATGAACAAAGCCCGGTAAAGCCTTTGGGCTTTTGTTGGCCGTGGACACAAGAGCAAGAGGGGCCCCACCTCATTGTTTTGGTTAACTTAACAAAAAGGAAAAACACAGGTTTATCATTCTACAAAATTTTTTACAAAAAAATAAAAACCCTAGCTTGCCTCCTCTCTCTTGCCGTCGACTACAAGGACACCACCAAGGGTGTTGGTTGATTTTGATTAGTGAATTCGGGTTATCTTTACTCGTGTTATTATTTCTCATTCAATCACGTATTCGGTAAACATCAAAACTTTCATCTAGTTATTTTATTTTTTTCTATTTTTTATGTTCATGTTTTTGAAAATTAAAAACATAATAAACATGGAGAGCAATCAAGAAAACAAGTAATTAAGGTTTGTTTTTTTGGGTTTTGCTCGGCCGACATACGCAAACCGAGATCCAAAGCTCTCGGTGGTCTTGCGATTCACCAACAGCCGAGACCTAGTGTCTCGGCGTGGTCTTTCGTGGGTCGATCACAGGGAACAAAGGGACCCCAACTCGCGTCGGGGTGGCCTTTTGGTCTGTTTTGGGTCTCGCCGCAGTGCAGCAGCACCACCAGCTTAAGCCGGTGGCTGTTGTGGTTCTAGAAGGGGGAACACAGGCCGAGCAAGGGAAACCACCGGCTTCAGCCGCTGGTGACATTTGGTCCAGCAGTGGCTTGCCAGGCTACGGCAGTGGCAACCGGCTAGACCGGTTTAGCCACTGTCGGGCCGGTTCATGGTTCGGTCCGGTACTTGGTTTGGTCTAAATTAAAACACGGGTTCGGTCACGGAGTTAATTTTTACAAGTTATACTTTTTACAAGTTATATTATTTTTCAAGAAAAATTAAATTAATTAAAACATGACTAGTAATTAATTTAATTTAATCATGACTTAGGTTATATTATTTTTAATGAATAATACATGTTTTAACCTAAGTATTTTTACCATTTAATTTAGAGTATAGTATTAATTAATTATTAAAACACGGACTATAATTAATTAAAAAATCATGACATAGGTTATAATTAATAAATTATTAATACATGATTAACCTAAGTATTTTATATGTCTTAATTTAATTAAATCATGCCTTTATTTAATTAAATCATATAAACTATAGTTTATTAAAATATCATGACATTATTAATAAACTATACTATTTACATGACTTATGGTATTTAATCAGTAAACTTAAGATTATATTATTAGCTTATTAATCCAGCTTATTTCTAAATATGGAAACTTTCTATTTCAGGAAACTTGCTATTTTTGAAAATTTTCTATTTTAGAAACTGATCTATTTTTAAAAACTGATCTATTTTTGGAAACTTTCTATTTTAGGAAACCTACTATTTTCAGAAAGTTACTTATTATTACACAACAAGTATAATAATACAAGAATACTAGATAATACTTAATCAGAAATACATGAAATACATGATTAATATAGTATATCATTTAAAACAGTAAAACAAGACAAGAACATATAAAACAAGCTAAGACATGCTATAATCAGTTACGTACTCAGTAATCAGAAGACTTATACATGTCCCTTATTTGTGTAGCATTAGTGAGGTCGGAGTAGGACTATTCATCCATTCGTCTTTCCTCGTTCACTGTACACAAGGTACGGATTTCCCTTCCTTCAGTATGGACATTCTTTCCTTATTAGGATTCCCCGTTTGCAGCCAACTGTTTTCCCAAGTATTGTTTTATATGTTTGATTTCTTATGTTAGTTTAAATTCCTAAGCCATATACATGCATGACCAGTGTCACCTAGTTATGGAGGTACCATAACCATAACACTAGAGGCACCAGTGTTATGACTTCCCTACGGCAAAGTGATTTCTCGTGGCATCCCTTTTCAGTTTTGGCCTATATTTATTATCATGTTGGGTGTATGGGTGCATCCTAGTTACATGTTTTACAAGATTTTCATAGTGAATGCGATGTGTGCCTTGCATCCTTCATAAGGAGTTGATCCCTCCTACCCAGACTAATTAATTAGAGGTAACCCCTCTAATTGCATGACGAGGTCTCCCCTCCAAGTATTCATGCACGGTGGAACCTCATGATCTATATGGGCTATTGGCTAATTAATACAGTTTTCTTATAAAAACATAATTCTTTTCAAATTATAAAACTAGTTTTATGTACATGTTCCAGGTTATCTAGGACTTATACAATTCCGCTGCTATAATTCTTTCATGTTTATGTCATTTCATGTTATACTTGTATATCCGTTCACTGGGCGTATGCTCATTGTTTTCCTTTCATGTTCCCAAACGGCAGGTACTTAAGGGCACTCGTAGACTATAAGAGTATGTGCATACAGATTGGAAGCCCATCACTTTATGCATTTTCCATGCATTATACTACATTATTTCTTTGGACATTATTTAGTCCTTTTCCATTTCAGTACTTATATTCATGTGTGATGAGCTTATACTTGGATTACCGATGTTGTTTATGGTATTTCCATTCATGATCATTTAATGTTTTTAGACATTTACCTTGCATGCTTTGATGACACGCCATAATTACGCATGACCTTCCATTTACCAAAATGGGGTGTTACAATTTAAGCCAAATAAACACTCAAAAGGCAAAAAAACAAGCTGATCAAATAAGCAGATAGCAATACAGAATTGTTAGATACCGGAAAAAAGCATAACAGCTTTGTCCGATATCAGACACAACTACAAATACAGATGTCGGGTACATGCATATATCATAATTTTTTTTTGCTTTTGAATAATCTTTAAGCACTCAATAAGCTGCCTAAATTAACACAAACACTTAGCAGACCTAACACATCCTAAAAGCTATCAGATAACAAGATTTTATGCCTCAAATCAAAAAATCAAACCCCTAAAATGCTAACTGTCGGTTTTGGCAGTTTTGCACAAAAAACTTAGAATATGGAAACACAAACTTTACACTAAACAATAGCAACCTACACTTAAAACTTAAACTAACAAACAAAATGAGGTTGTGCAAGCATACATGTGAGTTATGTTGTCACCCATACCCATTTAATCATGCATAGCCAAACACCCCCTTATATCCTATCTGATGAGAAATTAACAAAGAAAAATCTTTGAAAAACAACTAAAATTATCTTAAACTATCAAAACCATTCAAAAATCATACAAGAACATAGATTAAGCACAAATCAATCACAAATGAGCAATTAAACCACAAATCATATAAACTCAAAAATCACAAAAATCTTGCAAGTAAAGAGGGTTCAAGCCAAAATTATACCTTGTGGGACCTACTTCCAGACCCAACTAAGGCAAGTTGATGCCTTCTCCATATTAGCTGGCTTTGGGACTTAGGGCTTATGAAGTGGCTGTTATACAAAAGAAAGGAGGTAGTGGTCTACAACAGACCAAACCACTAATATCTTGGACCTTTTAGACCTGCTGAACACTCCACAACAAAAAACACTACAAGCTTCAAAATCTCAAAGGCAAAATCTAGTTGTCAGCTAGCTTGTGCCTTGGGCTTATGAAACAGTAAGCTTAAACAATAAAATAAGTTTTTTCTCAAAACCTCAAACCTGGTAAAAGCTTTTTGAAAACTTGAAAAAGGGTAACCAATTGAAAATAACAAAGTTTATAAAGCCCGCAATTGCTTGAATGTCAATTCAGGCCACCATGGTCACTTTATAAACCTTGGGTCTCAAAAACAACATTTGTCAAAATCTTTGAACAAACAAGATATTTTGATAGGTCTTAACTAGATTTGTAGAAGGTAAAGCTAAACTAAAGCAAGAAAATAGAATAGAACTCAAGTTCACTTTACAAAATTTTCACAAACTTTCATTTAATAAGAAAAATTTACAAAAGTGAAAATGGAACCAAGGAAAAGGATCATAGGTCGATTCCTTTTATACAACTAGACAGATGGTTCTAGAATGAAAAGCTACATGCGAAAACCTAGATATGAACTGCCTAAAAAGTCCTTGGATGAAAATTTGAATTCTTGATCTAATCTTGAACATGTGAAGATGCCTTGGCTGTTTGTGATGATCCAGTTGAACAACTTTAATCTTAGTTGTTTGTTGAGCATTGGAGAGCCCGAATTTGATATAGGGTGTTAATCCTCTACCATTGGTTTGTTATTTTTCCAAAAACGGGGGTACAAGGGTGCTGAGGAGGCTCGGGGTGGGGACCATCGTGAGATGGAGGGAAAGTTGAGCATGTGAATGTGTTTGGAGTATGGTTAATCGTGAATCTGGACTAAATCGTAACCCAATTCATTGTAATTAGAGGGATTTAGGTTTAACACCCCCAAATATTCATACTTGGTTCAGCGGAAGAGTCGTTGGTGCTACGGGATAGCATATTACTCAAATCATAGACAACGCTTAAAATCGTGTCGTTTAATAATATATCATTTTCCATTCATGAATATCAAATTTACATAGGTCCCAAGTCATAGTATTTCATACAATTTTACAAAGCATTTTAATGGAAATTTGTTATTTAAGTGCGGGCCATGAATTCTTGTCGTCTTCCCGAGAATTACCTTCAAGTACCTGAGATAAAACATGTTAAAAGAAAAGGTCAGCGAAAACGCCGGGTGAATTCATAGAGTTTAATGAAATCCATAAATATATCATCGGTATAAAATTATTACCGAAAATCATTTTTTTACAAATCTTTGTAGTAGGCCATAAATAGGCCAAAGACATTTTAAACCACTCTTAGTCGTAAATCATAATATAGGCTTCAGCCTTCAAATCCATTATACGAACCATTGTCGTAAAAACATCATACAATACGTTTTATAACGTTGTATAGAGTTATCTAAAAACCGTTATATGAATATGGTTATGTAAAACCAAAACACGAACATAATATCAATAATAAGACCGTGTATTGCTAGTCAGGCAATATATTGTAATTCAATGCGTATAGCAGTATTTTCGTTATTGGATTATTATAAGCCGCATGACATTGTTACCTTACTATACCAAACAACGGGTAGCTAACCTGAAACTCGTTTGCCCATCTAAAACAGTGTGTCGTCACAATAATCACGCTTGTATAAATCTTCTCATACATAAATTCGCTTACCAATCAATGTGGCACGACGGAGATCAACCGTCAAGGCGCGAACTGCGGTGATCTTCCCCAAATAGTACTATTATATGCATAAGTGTCTACCAAATCCCGGTAGTTCACAATTCATGCTAATGGGACTTTTAGTGACATAACCTAACTTTAATAATTCGTTCCATTTCATTTATCGGGTCATATAATCATTCATCGGGTCATACAATCATTCGGGTCCAAATAAATAAACAAACAATTGGGACAACTGGTGTCCTATTTTATTAAAACTAACATGTTATCTCCCTCGCGGGTTTATAAAACATTTCATAAAACATTTAAAAGAGTGCCAGGCTATGAACTCACGTTGATTGGGAAAGGCGGTTATCAGCGATTTGGATGTACGGTACGTGCTTCAATCACGGAAACCTAGACAAATAATACTTGTCTTAGACTCTTGTCCAATGAATTTTCAAAAACAATGACTATGTATATATATGATGATATTATAAATATGATGATGATCAAGTGGGATTGTACATCTTTATTCACTCATTATAGTGTTATGTGTTGGTAAATTTTTATACTAGTTTTACTAGTTTCAATCCAATTTCATATTAAGGCCCAATAAGCCCATTAAAGTCTAATACTTTATATTAGTCCATTTATACTTTTTAATATCAGGCCTTTACTCATATGTTGGGCCCAAGTGGGTTAAGCCCAATGAGTAAGTCCATTAGTGTTTATCCAAACTAGTTGGGCTAATAGTCCAATAAGGCTACTTTGGCCCGTTAATGTCCACAAGTCATAAAGCTCGGGTTTTATTAGTTTTTACTTGTCAAATGTACTTATACATCAGTATATGAGTTGTAAAAAGTTTACATTAGACGGGTCCGACCGTCTAAGTTTTAATTGACGAAAACGTAAATTTTACGGTTTTAGCCGAAAAGACGTAAAACTTATGTTTATAGTTTTATAACTTATAAAACTTATCAAATTGCCACTTTATAAAATTTATCATTTATTTATTAATGTACATATTTATTTATATGTAATATATAAGTTAGTGAGTTTTAAGTTTACATTTTATATTATATTTACTTGAGTGCTAATATTATACTATATACTTTTATTTCACAAATCTGACTTTTATTTCACTTTCACCATTTTTACCATATCTTGAGTTCTACAGGGAGATAGAAGCTCATTTTTGGGTGACATAAACTAAATATTATGTGATACAATTAACTTAGCTTTAGCTACTGCTCAATCCAACTCTAAATGTCCCTAACAGTCCGTCCAAAACAGACTACTCAGATTTGCACTTCAATTTTGTTTTGATCGTATCTCACTCATTATAAAGATTCTATTGTATGGCCAACTCTCACATGTGTAAAAGTCTTATAACTTACTGTATATTAATTCATCTATGCCATTTTATCAGTTTAACATAGGTTTCTTTACTGTTTTATACAGCCTACATTTTTAGCCATGATTTTAACATCCTTTCAAGTAGATTTTAATCTTTTTAATCAAATTTATCAACACCAAATCCCCACATAATACTTTTGATCATCATTCATCATCATATACATATACATAAATGAAGAAAATACAAGATTACATATTCAAAATAACAAGAAGATAGGAAAAAACAATCTCTATACCACCAAAGTGATGAAATGATGAGTTTTTGGATAAACAAGACTTGGTTTTGGGTAACCAATCTTATGAGATATCAACACCACTTCTAGGATCACCAAGTATTTGTATACTCCTCCAAAAATCAGCCCTTGACCTCCATATAAACTCCTTTTTTGTTGTTAAAATCACATCCAATCTTCATAACTTCAATGGGTTTTCATCATATGTAAATTATACATATGATTTATGGTTGAATTTTTGATCTAATGGGGTGTTTTTGGGTGATATGGGACGTTCATAGGGAGCCAAGAGAGTTTGTGTGTGGTTTGCATGTATGAAATGAGAGTAGATGGTTTAACTTGGCTAGTTTTGTTAGTTTAGTGGTTTGTGCATGCACTAAGGACAAGTGTCCTTAGTGTGTGTGTATACTTGACACATTTTGGTGTGTTGGTTAAGCTTTGGCCACCATATGTATGGGGGTGGGCAAGTGTAAACTTGTCTTATCCCCATTAATTTACGGGTACTCCTTGATTCTAGTTTCCTTGATTTTCGTGCCCTCAGATCGTTTTACAAAAACGTTTTTATAAATTATAAATCTACGGCACAAAATGAATCTAATAAAAATTGTCTCATTAAAAATGGAGTTCAAAAACGAAAATACGTAAACCTAGGGTTTCCGGTTTAATCGTAAAAGACGCTAAATTATTCATGTAAGCTCTAATTTCTTCTCGTAAATTTGTGAGTTTATGAACCAACACAAATTAAAATTCCAAAATAATATTCGAGAATAAATTTATTTCCTGAAATGTCGGACTGTCACAACGAAGGTGTATGTAAACGTAAGCACGTAACGTAGAGTTCTCCGGTATAGACGTAGTCGATGCTACTTTAAGACGTAAACCCTTATTTCTTTCCAAAAGTGAGTGAGTTCATCAATTAATAATAAAATAATGATTTTTAAATAATACTTGAGAATAAAATATCAACCATAAATTAACGGATTGTCACAGCATTTACCCTATAAACAGGATCTTTGTCCTCAAAGATCAATTTATCTTACTACTCACTTCTTATAGAGTTAGAGCCATGTGGGTATTTCCTCCACATTCGGTCTTTTCTCTCAAGTGTAATTCATTACAATACGCGAGTTTCATCAAACATAACTACGGGAATACGATCAGGCTTAAGTTGACTTACTTTCTCTATCCATGATGTTCACGGGTTTTTGATGAATGCAACTTTCACCGATCCAAACTTTACTAAGAAACAATCAGATTTTCACTTGATAGACATTTTATCAAGTTCGATACGAAACATAATTCACGCAGCCCTTGAAGTCCTAGGGTAGATCCAGCTTATATGCCTTTCAAACCAATTTATCTCAATTGTCCCATATAACGGGGACTTATTTCCCATGATCTTTCAGATCATTAATTCACTTTTTTCCATGGTAAATTTTTTTGGCATAACTTCGCTACCCATCCTGCACTTCATATTCACATAACCTCCTACCCATTACCGGCAGTTAATAATAGATCCTAATTTCAACAATCATTTCAGGTCTCGCGGGTCGGGTGTTTTGTAAGGTTAGGTTTGTCATCATAGGCAACCTTAAACCTAAAAGACATGTCCAACTAACAATGGGTGTATTTCGGGTATCTTCATCCCAACTCCTGCTTACAGATGCTCTAAGATTTAGATCCTCACAAGATTCAATCTCGATCCTAATACGATAATTATCAATGATAATCTCTCCAAAGGAAAAAGATTATATGGTTTATTACCAAAGGTCAATCATTCAAGGATAAATCAACACTTCTAGTGTTTTGTATCATTACTTTCCCTCGTCCTTTCGACTGGGATGGTAAACAGTACTCTCATCAAGGTTCGTTCCCAATGACTTCTGAGCAAATCTCTAGAAATTCGATGCGAAGCGAATATCTTGATAGAGATGATCGATACAGGCACACTATGTTTACACAACTCCTTTATATACAAAAGAGTCAATTTCTTCATCGAGAATCTATCATTAACATGAATGATATTAGTAGATTTGGTCAGTCTGTCGATGATGACCCAAATTGAATCAAATTCAGATGGAGACCTTTGCAATAGTTAGACGTTTACTAATGTATGAGGCGATGTCTGCCTTCATAATTTGCCATTAGTACAAATTCTTAAGATAAAGATACATTAAATCAGAAATGGCATGAATAGAATACTTAATCTTTGTGAGATTCCAACATGACAGAATCTCAAAATCTCCATATTCAGGCAACCACAAGCGGCCTTTAAACATTTAACGCCATCGGCTCTCATTTCTAATGGTTCTCATTAGCCGCGAACCCCTTTTATTATCTATATTATCCTTTTTACAAGCATCAACTATTTTTAAATTGCTCGGCAATTTATTTTGCACAATTATTTCTAAGGAACACATCCTAATTGATTATTTATCCTTTCTACATAATGCGTCAGTATTTACATTCACCTTTCCTGATAA
Source organism: Glebionis coronaria (assembly GCA_025667525.1). NCBI lineage: Eukaryota > Viridiplantae > Streptophyta > Magnoliopsida > Asterales > Asteraceae > Glebionis > Glebionis coronaria. The sequence continues at coordinate 164,823,687 of CM046882.1, read as the reverse complement.
AATAATTATCATGACCACAATTCACTCGGAAATTCTTTCTTCATATTTTCTAAGTTTTATTTTCGTCTCAACTATTATTTTTATCAGTTTTTCTCAATCCGACGTTTAAAGTGTCAATAAATATTATGAGTAATTAAATAATAAATATTTTATTTTATGAAACGTAAACGCAAAAAGTTTTAAATTTTTTCTCAGTTTGTCCAATTATAGAAAAATGTTTAAGAAAATAAATTTGAATTTAGTTAACACAATTTTCGTTGATTTATCGAAAATAATTAATAAGATCCGTAATTGTTTGAAAAATCTTTGTTTATACTTTGGTCAAAATTTTCTTAGTTTGAAAAGCATAAATTTTTTGTTTCAAATTTCAAGTCATGGTTTTAATGGTTTCCTCAATCCCTCTTAGGTTGTCTTGAGGTATGCACAAACATTTACCCCTAAAGAAGTTTAGTTAAATGATTTGGGTATAAGGGAATGATTCCTTAAAAATCCTTTGATAAAATATCTGTCAAAACATTTTTGCACTTTCTTTTTGGTATAACCCAAAGCCTTAAATGGCTCTAATTTTTGAAAAGTCAATATAGATTCCATTATCTTATTAATCACACGGTCAAATCATGTAAAGGATTAAGTCTTTCATCACATGTTAAATACTCAAGGTACAGGTTTTCACTACTCGACCAACTCAGGGCATTCTACAAATAACTATTAACTCCTTCCTATTCATAGAAACAAACAGATGGTCCTTAATGATTACAAGCATGAATTTATCAAATTACAGCCTACACACGTGATTCACCAAATTTATGGATGTTACATGTGCATTGGTCAATCCAAACGACATAACATGAAACTCATAATTTCATTACAAGTATCTTTTTCGCGGACGCGAAGTTGATGATAACCCTGTCGTGGATCAAATTTTTGAATATACGCAAGAACCTTGTAAATGATCGAACAAATCTTCCAATATTGAGTAATGGATATAGATTTTTGATCGTCAATTTACTTAGTTCGCGGTAATCAATAAATATAAGGAATAATAACACCATAGCTCTTCATGATGACGAGCTCGGTAGAATAAAAGCTTTTTTTTCGACAACTCTCTCAGTTGTACGGTAACTCTCTTAATTCAGATGGTGCTGAAGTATAGTGCACATTCCACAGGTCCAGCACCGGGAATATAATCAATACCAAATTCAACTTGCCTTAATGGCGGAAGTCTTGGTAATTCACCAGCAAATACCTCCAAAAGTTTCAGATAACAGAAACATCTTTTAATAAATCCACCTTAGGTTCTTCCTAGATTACAAGGTCTATGACTAGTTCCCAACCATTCATGGTAAAATTTCAAGTCTAAATGCAGGATATGGTCATCCATCAAGAATTATTTAGATCACTTTTGCTAATCAACATCTTATCTTTTAGGGGATTTCTACTCGAGTTCCCATCAATTAAGACAATGACATCATGTCATAATCAATCAATCCATTCTACTGGCACTACCAACTTTCCAGTTTTATTGTCGTTGATAAGATGTGAACTTCTCAAAAGACTAATAATAACTCATAACCCTTCACAAATTCATGGATATCTGGAGACGTAGCTACCATTAAAAGAGTAAGGTCAACGCATAATCTATGCGAGAGAATTTCAAATCAGATACATACGAAAATATTAACGAATATGAATATATCCCATGTTTTTATGAATTGAGTACGCATTCGAAAGCTCCTCGGATCGTTACCCAGGTCATTCAAATGAAATTTAATCAAAAGAAATGATAGGAACATCGATACATCCAGTCGGGTATCAACACTCGGTAATCAGATACTTTTCCAAACAATCTCACCACTGGAGAATTGGTCAAGGAGGGGATATCAATTGTCATTTAAGACATATTTCACAAATGATTAAATTCGACTTAGAAGAATAAATGGTATGGGCACATATGTAGGTATCCCTAACAATATGTCCCTATTTTTGCACTTCTTGCAGATCTCATAAAATTTAATCTTTCACAATTTCAAAGAAATGTAATGTTTATTAACAATTTCATGGTGACTACTAATCAGCCTTGCATGGTCCCTTCCAAATTGTACGTAGGCGCGCAACTATATACAATTTTAGGATAAACGATGCAATACTCAGTTCGTCAAAACTTTGTCATCATGTTTATAATAAAAACTATTTCCATGTTTAATTCTAGAATAAGAATCAAAATGAATTTACAGAGATGTTCTTTGTTATGAAAACAATTAAATTTTCCAAGGTGTTTCATAAACAACTTTATTTTGATAACGATTACTTATAAGTCTCACTTTAAATAATCCATATGGTGTTGAAAATCCAATGTTTCTCCAGGAATACTGTTTTAACTTATAAAAACAATGAGTGATCTGCAAAAGAGTGATGAAAAGTTGTTCACCAATAACTAACTACAATATGATAGGAAATGAGCTTTAGCCAAATAATCATGAGGTTCATGACCTTGATGGCACTCAGGAATACAAAGAGAATAATCCACAACGTAACTCAATTCGAGATGAGTACTTGTTCAATGGTTGCATCACTAATGCGAACATTAGGATGAAGCAATAAAAGATAGATAACATCGATACATGTAGGATTTAGCAATTAAAGGTATTCTTTTAATTAATCCCAAACAAGTCAAAATTGTACCGTAACACATTATGTGTTGCCATGTCATACAATTTAAAAAACTCATCCTACCAACTGATGTCTCAGTTAAGTTAAGGATTTTTTTTAAAAGATACCACAATGAATACTAATCTACAAGAGTCATTAGGTGTTCCATATGTCCCGAAAGATCCATCGGTCCCAATTCAGAAGAAGATTTCTTCAATTTATTTATTGGACACTAGGCATCCTCGTCATTGGACAATGGCCTAGGAACAACCCTTAACATGAATCAACAATCAATTAAAACCTTATAATTCAATTACAGGACTCAACAACTTCCTCTTATCAATCTCATATTCCATACGAGTTAAATTTTTACTTCATTCAAGTTTCAAACAAATCATACTCAATGCGATATCCTACCTCATTCTCCAATACTTTCAACATTATTCTTAGACCATAATAGGGCGATAAAAGTTCGATATGAACAACACTCAATTTCCAATCCTATAGCTCCTTCATCAATAGTTATCAAATGAGTCACTAGTATGAAATGACTCACTCATTCAATTAGACTTCTCGGAAAGGTAATAGTGGCATGAGGCTTTTGGGTAATGGTTCCAATGACAGCCTCAAGTGCAACATTCACCCTTTCGATTTCACTTTAAGAATTGGGCGACGCCGAATCATATGACACCTTTCTAGGTGGTAAGGTTTTGTCAAACTCCACTCTATAAGGAAAGATCTTCATAACATCGATATCAGATTAATCTCGCCAAGTCTTCTTCAAGATCATTATCAACTAATATTAACGTTTCTACGAATATCAACCATTTTGTTGGGATTATGAACATCCACAACTTGGTTTTAGATCTAGGATAGCTAGATTTCCTATAAGAATAGCATCGATCGATTTGCTAGGGGAGTTAGGGTTTCTTGTGACAATCTACGTCGTATAAATACCTCGTATAAGTATTAAAATAATCATCAAACAATCATGTCATCAAATTACAACATATATATATATATATATATATATATACATATATATATATACTAGTTGCAAAACCCGTCCGATGGACGGGTATGACTTCTGATTTCGTTTAACTTTTTTTATTTGATAAATATTTGTTTTTAAATTTATATTTTAGTTAAATTGTATTTTTATGCATTATCAATTGGCATATTTTGTATTTATTGTTTAAGTATTTTTTTTTGGTTACATGTCATGCATTAAACTTACTACTAAAACTAAAAATTTGAGAAGAGAAACACCTTATAGGTCATGCATATATTATTATTAAACATCGCTTTTAATTTACTACTAAAGTTAAAAAAAAGGTCAATATTTTGCTAAGATCGTTCGATGGGCGGACATGACTTATAATTATCTTTTACATTTTTTGTTTTTGCTATATATTAGTTTTAGAAAATCTTAATTACCGTTTACATTCTTTGGTTTATCTAAATATTGGTTTTAAATATTTTCCAAATGGCTACCTTTAAGAATTGTTTTGGTAATACTAAATGAAGTTAAAAAAAAGAAAGTAGATTCACGTTTTAAAATAGTTAATTAATCCTTAACATACATGATGTCAAAATAAAGACATCTTCTTAGTAATCTTATTTAATCATATAGAAAAAATAAATAAATTTATAATTTATGAAATATAAGTTAGTTTCAAGATTTCATATAAGATAGTAATAAAAGAATGAAAATTAATTATAAAAAGATATCATAATGATGAGAATGTCAAAAGGCATAATGTTTGTTGAATGTCAAACTGTCACAAATAAAGAATAAAAAAAGTCTCTTTGTAGACCACGTTGATGCGGTTTTCATAACTTTTACCTATCAATTATCTTTGTCGTACCATCACTTGATATCTTATTTTATCATTTCGTCTCTGCCAAAGAATAAATTGTTATCCTTTGTTAATGTAAATTCTAATTATACATGAGAAAATTCATCTAACACGGAAATAATGTTTTGGTCAATGAAATATCTTTCCAACTATTGAAGCATTTATCTCAACATTCAAAAAAAATATTTGATGGTAGAAATAAATGAAATGTCATCAAATTTTCTAGCTTTATAAGATAATATAGCTGAGCATACTGATATCCTTACACAAACAACAAACAATAAACTTTGTGAATACCATGAATAAAATGCGCCAAACCTAATTCAAACCCTAAAATTATAACAAACAAATTAAGATTTTTATTTTTTTTAACGGCGAGTTAGTAGTTAATGATTCGAGTTTACAGAACCTCTAAAGGTCTTTAATGAGACTTGAACTTGAGACCTCACCAAAAAATACATTTCTAAAATTACCTTTGATAACCAACTGAGCTAGCTCAATTGGTTAAATTAAAATCTTTATTTAAATCACAATGCAAATAAAGAGATGCAACCATGTCTCATGCATGAAACTAACGTCATCAAGTAAACAAATTGGATAGAGTCGCGCTAATCTAACATACTTTTTCCCATTTCTTTGAAGTTATTATAAGGTGATGGAAGGTTCTATCCTAGGTTCTATTCACTTTTTTTATTTCATTTGTGGCAAAGTTTTTAAGTAGTGCTTATTTTACTCGTCAGATGTATAAACCTAAGTCGATCCATATATGGGTAATAATGTTTACAACATATATAGTTTACAACTCAAACTTAAGTAAACCTAACACGAATCCTATCTTTAATGATCCTCATACAGTTACTTAATCTTAGCAGAAACAATGATCTAGTAAAAAAGAATTAAGTCTTTCTTTTATATGTAAAAACATTAAGGATACATACCGCCACTACGTACTATATTAACTTACACTTGTTTCTTTTTCTCCTTATTGTATATGGCATGGTGATGAAGACAGACGTCCACGTGCAGTAGTCCTCTATCCTACACTTTTGAATAGGTTAACAAAGATCTCTGTATATTCCTTGCCTTATAACTTCTTTATTGCGAGTAGTATTTTGGAGTTTCTAACCCAGCGTGTTTACTGCTTTCTTTATTCGAGTTATTCGTTGTTGCAATGTTAGTTAGTCACCATGCTCCATTCAGGTGAACAATAGTGGTGGTGGTCGTGTATAAGTCCTCAAGAGGGAGACAAATGTAAACCTTGATCATCAACTCTACTACTATCATTTATTGGGTATGCAGTACTTATACAGTCCTCAAAAGGTTCTTCATGAATTATGTTCGGTATCGGTTCGAACCTTACCAAATTCTTGGCTTTTCGACCCATTACCCATGTGACCATTTTTCCACCTAGAATTTTTTGAGTCCCATGTCTAATAAACTGGATGACTTTGACGAGTATCTTATCTTCAATGAATATTTTCTTAGTTGCTTTGCTACTTTGATGGTAATTTTAGTGATTGTTGTGTGACAATCTAACATTTTCAGGTAGTGAAATATTTTCTCGTATAATATTTTGAAACTTATTTTTGTGTTGGTTGACGAACTCACAATTTACGGATTTAAATTTGGGCTTACGTGCATAATTTGGCGTCTTTTACGACTAAACCGGAAACCTTAGGATTACGTATTTACGTTTTTGAACTCCGTTTTTGATGAGACAATTTTTATTGGATTCGTTTTGAGACGGTGATTCATAATTTATAAAAACGTTTTTCGTAAAACGACCCGAGGGCACGCAAATCGAGAAAACTAGAATCGAGAAATACCCGTAAACTAGTGAGATGGGACAAAACACATTGTCCCACCCCACTAGCATGATATGGACGGCCAACTTGACACCACAACACAAGGTGGCATCAAGTTTAGCTAACACCTTCCAAGTGTAAGCCTAAGCTTACCCTTTAAGCTAACTTTACCACTAACTAGCTAAACTAGCAACTTGTTTTCATTTCCATCTTTCTCACATGCAAAACCAACATCAAACTCTCTCAACTCTCCCTCCTTGCCGTCCAAATAAGCCAACAAACATCCCATTTGATCTTTTCTAGCCATAAACCACATGTTTACTAGTTCTATTAAGGTGTTCTCTTGAAGCCTTGATCATTTGGTGGCCATATCAACAACTTTAGAGGTTATTTGCTTGTGTCCTAGGGCTGATTTTCCAACCTATGTTCTTGATATTTGATGGTCTTGGAGATACTTGTTGTGTTCATCAAGTTCTTGTCTTCCTAAAACAAGAAATCCACTTGGATTGGTAAAGAAGATCATCCTCTCCATTTTTCTCTTGTTAGTTTGTAAAGAACAAATGTATTTTATTTCATTTTGTATATGTATATGATGTATATATGATGATAAAAATGTTGTGTGGGGATCAAGTGTTGATAGATATGCTTAAAAATGATGATAACCATAAGAAATGAAGCTAAAATCTTGATTATTTAGTTGGCTGTATAAAAACAGTAGATAACTAAAAGATGAACAGATAAAATTGCATGGTTTGATCCATTTACAGTAAGTAGAAGATGTTATACACATGTGAGAGTTGGCCATGCAATGGAATCAAAATAATGAGTGAGATATGATCAAAACAAGTTAGGTTGTATAATCTGAATAAGCATTTTTATAGGGACTGTTAAGGCAAGTTAAACTCAAAATGGGCAGTAGCTATAACTAAGTTAAATGTAGCACATATTATGAAGAACATGTCATCCAAAAATGAGCTTCTAATTCATTATAGAACTCTAGATATGTTAAAAATGGTGAACATGAAGTTAAAAATCAGATTTTTAGAAATAATGTTTATTATTATTATATAAGCACTCACATTATAATGTATAAAATGTAAAAATATAAACCCACTAACTTATAAAACTTATTTATATAAATGTATAAAAGGTTAATTAAATGGGTAAATTATATAAATGGTGGTAAAATAATATTTATAAGTAATAAAAACTATAAACTTGATTTTTCCGACTTTTCGGCTATTGCCGTAAAAATTAACGTTTTTCGCCAAATAAAACTTAGACGACCAAACCCGTCTAATGTAAAGTTTATAAAAGTCATATACTGATTTATAGATAACTAAGACAAGTAAAAACCGATAAAACCTGAACTATAAGAAATACGGACATTTACGAGCTAACTAAACATATTGGACTAATAATTGGACTTAATAAGATAAATACTTGTAAAAAGAACTTATTGGGCTTAACCCATTTGGGCCCAACATGAAAATTATATATACTGATAATATAGGTATAAAAGGGATAAAAACAAGTTAAAGAACTTATAGAAGGCTTAATGGACTTAAAATAAGTAAATCGGTAAAACTAGCAAACTAGTAAGACGTTACCAAAACGTAAACACTAAAATGAGTAAACAAGGATGTATAAACCCACTTGATCATCATCATATGTACAAACTCATCATATGTATATTGTTATTTTGATAAAAGTCATTGGACCGAGTCTAAGACCGATTATTATTTATATAGGTTTCCGTGACCGAAGCACGCCCGTAGCCGATAATCCGCCTTTCATTAACAACGTGAGTTCATAGCCTCACACTCTTTTAAATGTTTTATAAAATGATTTGTAAACCCACGAGGGAGATAACATGCTAGATTTTTATAAAAATAGAACATAAGTAGTCCCGATTGTATGCTAAATGAGATGGATCTGAATGATGCTATGACCCTATATTCAAGACTAAAAGGATTATTAGTAGTTAGGTTATGTCACTTAAAGTCCCATTAGCATGAATTGTGAACTACCGGGATTTGGTAGACGCTTATGCATTTGATAGTACTATTTGGGGACGATCACCCCAGTTCGCGCCTTGACGGTTGATCCCCGTCGTACCACATTGATTGGTAAGCGAATTTATGTATGAGAAGATTCCATAGCGTGATTTTTGTGACGACACGCTAACTTAGATGGGCAAATTGTTTGTCGGGTTCGCGGCCCGCTGTTTCACAGTAAGGTAACAATGTCATGCGGCTAATAATAATCCTACAACCTATACAACCTATACAATATACAATGTATGCTATAAGACATAAAGAATAAACGATAACGACGCTATTACGATGAATATATTACCTATCATGGTAATATAGAGACTACGGTCTCATGGACGGTTTCAGATGTATGCTTGAGTTATATATTGCCTGACTAGCAATATGTGGACTTACTTCCGATATTATACTTGTGTTCTGATTTTAAATGAATGTAAATGATTGTTTTATATAACGGTTTTCATTAAACTCTATGAATTCACTCGGCATTCGCTGATATGATTTTTGCATGTTTTCTATCTCAGGTGCTTGAAGGTAATCCGGATGGAGATCGACTCTGATGGCCCACACTTAATATTAAAAATGTTCATTCGATCTGTGTTTTGTAAACTTAATGACCTGTATAATTTGGGACCTGTTGTACGCTTTTAAAACTTTTTATCGAATGAATGTTTGTTAAACCTTGTACAACCATTTTTATGTGTTGTCTATGATTGGAGTTATTGTGCTATCCCGTAACACTCTGAAAGACCCTTCCGCTGTACCGATACGAAAAATGAGAGTGTTACAGTTTGGTACCAGAGCTCTCGTTATAGAGAACAAAAGATTTTAAAAACCAAGGTTTTGAACAAAACTTTTCAAAATCTTTTGACAATGAACATTTGAGAAAATATTTGAAAAATCTTTTGACTATAACGGTGCCAGAGATCTCCGACGTTACCAACAAGCCCTATTGAGAAGATATATATTTTGATATATATAATTTAATTTATATATATGTATATATCGCGATTTCATTATGTAATTGTTTAACTAGTATGTTATCCTAATACGAGATAAATATATAAATGCAGATTGTCATGGCTGACCCTAATATTCCTGTAGAAAACCATGCTATTCCCGAACCTAATATAGAAGATGATCCTTATTCAGACTTAGTAGATTTTGATATTGATGATGAGGAGGAACCATTTGAGGATCCCGAGCCCGAGTTAGGACTAGGAGATCAGATTGCCCCTCAGGTTGACTTAGTAGTGTTAGAAATACGTTTTTACGTATTTATGAAGGATCGGTCGCTCCAACGATAATTATGTAATGGGCTCGTGATCTACTTAATTAGTGTATAGTCCATATAGCCCACATGTAGGGTGGGCTATATATATCCCCTCCTAGCATGTTAGGAGGGATTGTTGATCATCATTTTACACTTAATCATTTTTCCATCTTAACTTTCTCTCTCTACTTTTCCCTTTTTCTCTCCTTTCTCTCTCTAATCCCTCATCTCATTCCTTCATTTCTTCTTTAATTATCAATCAATCAACCAACCAAATCCATCAAATCCATGATATAGAATAGGCCATTAATTTCATAGACCTTCAATTGGTATCAAGAGCCATGGTTAGTTTGGTTTATTCTTGTTTTATTTCTTTTTGATTTTGGTGGGTTTTGATTTAATCATGCTTAAATATTAAAAAGTTTGTATTTTTTATAAAAAGTTTGTGTTTTTATGTGTTAAATCATATCAAATCCTCAAATTTATTTACTTTTTAGATAAAAATCACAAATTTTTATATAAAAATCAAAAATTTCTTTATAAAATCTTAAAAAGTTTGTGTTTTTATAAAAAGTTGGTGTTTTTTATAAAAGTTTATGTTTTTCTCTTTTTAATTTTGTATTTTTTTTTTATTAAATCCTTCTATTTTGATTACTTTTTTTGTTCGAATCAATTTTTTATTATTTTTTTATTTTTTTTATTTTTTTTATTTTTATTTTTTATTTTTTTTAATCAATTTTACCAGTTATTATTTTTTTTTATCAGTTATTACTTTAATCAGTTTCTACTTTTTATAAACAGTTTTTATAGTTTTTTAATCAATATTTTTTATAATCAGTATTTTTTCTTTATTTTTAATCTATTGGGTCTCAGTTTTTGTCCAATATCAGTCCTGCTGTCCTTCAGTCTTGTCGTTTATCAAGGTTTTTGGGTTTCCAGTCAGTCAGTCATGCAGTTTTTGTCCTGTTCCGAATCAAACTAAAAGTTCCGAATCAATCTCAAATGTTCCGGGTCAAACTCTAAGTTCCGAATCAAACTCTAACTCTAACTTCCGAATCAAACCCAAAAGTTCCGGGTGAACGAAACTTCCGGGTGAATAAAAAGTTCCGGGTGAAGAACAAAAGTTTCGGGTGAAGAAAAAAAAAAAAAGTTCCGGGTGAAGGAACTCTTCCGATTCGGAACTCTTCCGAACGAACAAGTTCCGATTCGGAACTCTTCCGAACGAACAAGTTCCGATTCGGAACTCTTCCGAATGAAGCAACCATTTCAAACATAACGGACGGATTTTCAACATAACACTCTCGACTCGACACCCTCCACTCGACACCATCAAAACCTCCCTCGAATCACAAACCCACTCTCAACTTAGACTCGGAAAACCCATAAAAACTGACTCGATTCTTCCCAACACTCGACTGACAACTCATCTCGACCCACACCCCCTTACACTCTCTCGACTCCAATAAACCCCACAAACACCAGACTCTCAAATCCCTCTCAAACTCATGAGTTTCGACCACTAGACTCGACCTGACACCAAACGCAAACCCACAACTCGACTCGACTCCAAATCCAACCTCACCCTCGACTGACAAACTCACCCTGACACTCACAAACTCTCGACACACATTCAAAATCCTCACTCTCGGACCCTCTCGACACACTATCCTCCCAAACCGATCCTCGATTTACCCAAATCCACAACCCAAGACTCAAAACATTTTTCCAACCAACCAAGACTCCACTTAACTTTAACCCAACACCCTCGCAACTCAATCCCGAACACCCTCCCTCGTCTCAAGACCCTCACACCCTCACGGTTTCAAAACAAATCGACTAATCGCAAGAACGACTCTACAGAAGAGAGAGAGACTCAAAAACATAAAACAGTACCTACCCGAGACCTTCTTTTACAAGATCTAGAAGCGAATCTGTTTTGCTGTTCTTCACTCGTGGGGTATGCGATTATAGACTTGGATTAAAGGAGAAAAGATAATTTGGGGGGCGGAGTTCTTGAGTTTAGGGATTAAGAGTGAGTGTGTTTTGTGGCTGCTTGTGTTTCGCGAGAGGAGAGAGATTTAGATTAGGGTAATTGTGTGATAGATTTGAGGAGAGAGAGAAATAAACGGGTTTAATATACTGGGCGGATATAACAAAGAAACAGCAAGTGGGGCGGTGGAATTGTTTATTGGGCCACGTGTTTTTGTTCAGACGGAGAAAACAAAGCAAGTGGAGATTTAATATTTTAATGGGCGGAGGTTACAACGTATAACTTGCCACGTTTAAACACGTGGGAATTTATCACTCTTTGACAAATCCACTTTCCATATCAGATATTTTTTTTAAACTTTACAACTTTCAATGAGGATCTTTTTATAATATTATTAATTTTTATAACTTTACAACTTTCACTTTTAATGCGGATCTTTTAATGTGGCAATATTATTAACTTTACAACCTTTACTTTCCAAATCCAATTGATATAAGTTAATTTTTATCAGATTTTTTTTTATTTTATTTTATTTTATTTTATTTTATTTTATGAATTTTTTGTTAACTTTATTTTTATCGATTGATTTATTTGGATTTGATAAATTGTGTTTGACGGGTTAAAAATTTTTGTGGCCGGATTTGAAGACGAAATTGACGAGTCAAAGTGACGGGAATTATTTTTAGTGGCTACGAATTTTTGATCGGGTTTATTTTATCAACGTTTGAGAAGAAAGCAATTCTTTTTGAACCGAGAAAAGATTTATATCATCCATCGTTGATTTTTAAAAGTTATTTATGGATCCTTCGAAGTTCCTTCACGACTTGGTAAATTCCGAAAACAACTACAATCACGATCATTTTTTTTAAATGGAGTCTTTGAATTCAAAGTTTCAAGAGGGAGAATCGCATCAAGTGCAAGCCAACACTAGGGAAAGTGGTATAACTTCATTTCGAATGCTTCAGTATCATCTAGTTAATCTTTCACGACTTCAAGGAGGGAGCGAATTTATGACAATCTTTGGTCAAGATCGTCATATATTCTTCGACTCTATTTTCACCACTTTGACCCAACTCGCCGAGCAACTCAACCATGGAAACTTTAATCACTCTGCATCGGCACTTGCCTATAAGGATCTTGTGACACAACTCACGCCCTTCCTCCAATTCAATATCATTAAGCCTGAAAGTTCTGTGATTTGCCAATCATTTCTTCGAGATACACATACCGAGCTTCGAGTTTTCCGTGATACAATATTGAAACTCATGACATCGGTTTCGTCTTCGATTTATCAACAATCACAACTTCAGCAAACGTATGATAATGGAGTGCAAGAATCAATGCCGCAGATGCAAGAGGAGAATGGTCATACGGTTGACTACTTGGAGCCTAACGATGGCAAGAGCACGGATTCAGAAGGACAACATGATGCCAGTGGCACGTCAGGGAATGTTCACGAGATTTCTCTTGATGACACCTTACCCAGTTATGACGCAGAGCCTGCAAACATGGTACAATGTAATGTTGTTTATGATGTATATGCTGATGATATGCCGCATATTGAGGATTCTGAACCTAATTATGACAAACATGGGATGGAAACGAGTGATAGCAATACCACTTCTGATTCATCCGATGTAAGTCATAATGGGGGAGAGATTGTTCAGAATGCTAAACATCATGATAATTATCCTATAACTGATTCATTGACTGCTTCTGATTCCAAGATTAAAGAGCTCGAAACAATCGTAGCTCGGCAATCAAAAGACCTTGAGGATGCCAAACTTGAATTTTCTAAGAAAACGGACAAATTTGAAACATACTTTGAAAAACTTGAAAAGTCAAACGTTGTTCTTGAAAGAAAATTGGATCAAACTGTTCTAGATTCTAAAGCTGAAAAGGATAATCTTTTGAAACAAATTCAACTGCTTGAATCTAAATTGGCATCCCAAGATAACTTACTAAAAGAGAATGAGAGTTTAAAGGCCCAAGTACAGGAAAAGGTTTTTGCTATAGCCGCGTTGAAAAACGAGTTAAGGAAAAGTAAAGGACCTAGTGTGGACACTAAGCTTGAAAAACCATCAATCTTGGGGAAACCGCCTACAAATCAGTTCGTCAGACAACCGATTGTCAGACAACCTACTGCATTTAGATCCGAGCGATCACAATCCTCGAGACCGCGGTTTGCCTCCCAAGTTGATTTGGTTCATCTTATTAGACCAGTCACTCCAGCAACTAGGCCCAATGTGATCACTCCAGCTTTAGCAAGACCAAATCATATGATTGCCTCTAGTTTCTCTAAAAATACCAAGACCACGTCTAGAACTAGTTCAAATGACGTTTGCCATGAATCTGATATTAGGGAAGCTAAGCAAAAGACACATGTAAGAGATAGGAATTTCAAACCTAGTCAGATGCCTTCTAGTTTACCCAACACTGCTAACCGTAGCATGTCCAATCCTAGGAGAATCAATCAATCATCTAGGGATTCTAGATCTTACTCGGACATTAAATATGCTACTTGTAAAACATGTAGAAAATGTGTCTTTACGGCAAATCATGATTCCTGTATCAAAAAATTGCTTAATGAGGTGAACTCCCGTGCTAGACTTAAATCCCAGTGGGTTGCTAAAATCAAACCGTTGGCAAAATGTGGCACCCCACTGGTAGAACTTTCACTCTTGTAGGAAACGAGTGCCCTTTAACTAGGATAGTCTCTGATTCTACGAAGACTACTAGGGAGGAAATTGCAAAGGATGATACATCACTTAAGCCTGAACTTAAGGTTTTCTATAAAAGGAAACGTCTGCCAACTAAGACAAGTGAATCATCCCCTCAGGCCACCTCTGACACAAGTAAAGCCAACTGTGAACCCCCACGTGCTTCACAAATAGATATCTCTAACCCATGCAAAAGTATACAAACTCCTAATGAGAATGCAGGTACCAAAGTTGATGTTCCAAAAGAACGAAGCGGTCCAATCGTTGTATACCGTTCAACTAAGGACACTCTCAGAGTTTGGTTGCTGAAGAAGCAGATATCAGAGAAACTAGTATCTCAGGGGATTCATGGTTAAAGCTTGCACAAGGACTTACAGTCACATAACAGACTGTAACTCGATCTCCAAAGACAGGAAATTCATCCCGATGATGACTTATCCTAAAAACGAGAAATTCATTTTTCTCGGGCATGAGCTTTTGTTAAAAACATTCGAAGTTTTTAAGCTCATGCACAAGGACTTATAGTCATATCATAGACTATAACTCGCTCATCAAAGAAAGGAAAGTTTATCGCCGATGATAAACTTATCCTAACAACGAGAAATTAAGTTTTCTCGGGCATGAGCTAAAATTAAAAACATTCGAGGTTTTTAAGCTCATGCACAATGACTTACAGTTAAATGTCAGACTGTAACTCGAACTTAAAATAAAGGAAAGATTATCTTTTATGATAACTTATCCTCTTAACGAGAAATTCACCTTTCTCGGTCATGAGCTTGTATTAAAACATTCGAAGTTTTAAGCTCAGAAAGGAAAGTGTATCTTTTTAACTAAGAGAACTTTTCCTCGTAACGAGAAATTAACCTTTCTCGGTCATGAGCTTTCCGTTAAAACAGTCAAAGTTTTCAAGCTCATGAACACGACTTCTAAGTAAATGTCAGCTTAGGACTCGTTCTTCAGATAAAAGGAAAGTTTATCGCCGATGATAAACTTATCCTTAACAAACGGGAAGTTTACACCTTCTCGGACTTGAGCTCGTTTTGTAAGATATTCAACATCTTAAGCTCAAGTAATTGGTTTTCAAAACGTTGAACACAATTTTTCGAGAATTTCTCAAAAGGTTTTTCTAAATCTTTCAAAATTGGGTGTTCAAAAATGTTTTGATAAAACGAGCATGTCTTCTGGAATCGATAATATTTACGAACCTAGAAATGTCATTCAATAATGACACGGGGTTGTAAATAAAGTTCGAGCAGAAGTTCAAACTTTTAAAACATGCTCAAAATGGTTTGCTATTATTTCAGATAGCAACCCGCTTTTCATAATCAAGTCAAGCATTTCACCGGAAAGCTTTGACTCAACAACGGGAATTAATTTTCTCGGGGACGTGACGAGGTGACCAACATTCGTGAACAAGAACCATGTGAATCTTTCATATGATGTTCTCCATCTTTCAGGTCCAACCTCGTAAATTGCTAATCTTGTGAATTCATTATCATATATGATCTTTGCACGTAATAAATACCTTACACTTGTGTTTAAAAGGTATTTAATTTACGTTTCAGCACACCCTCATTAATTTGAGGGGGAGCTTGTGTAATTCATGAAGATAATTGGACTTGCATTTTTCATCCCAAATTTTCTTAAAATGCTATTAAATCAATTGATATTAAAAACATCGATTGGGTTAATATTTTTAATATGGGGGAGAAAATGTGATTTAATATGGGATATGATCAATCATGAATGGTTTGACGTAACGTGATAGCTCATCCCGACATATGCAAAATGTTTTCGGATATCGTGGCATATGTTAAGGGGGAGCAAAATGGATTTGCACTTCAAAATGGATTTCATGGTGACATACACTTACCCAAAACATCTCTATTCACGACGGTGAAGATTGTGGTGACATAAGGATGGTAGGATAAGTTAAAGTCCAATGATTTCTCTAGAACCGGAGGAATCTTCCCAAGGACATTCCATAGCTAGAAATAGTAGTCCTTAGGAAAGATGGAGAAAGATTGTGAATGTAGCTGAATGCCGACCAAGTACTTAAGTTAGCACTGGAACAATCACAACAAGGTGCTAGTTATGACGTATTGGTAAGCATTGAAGGGGTTGAAGAATGAAAAAGAATTGTAAAGATAAAGGGTGTAAAGAAAGAAGCCCTCCTTATAACTTTAGGCAGAAACCGGGTCAATACATATGCTATTGAGATCATTTTTGTTAATGATTCTCGATATTGAAGAAAGACATCATGGACCCAGTGATGCAATGCACAACCCTTCCCAGCTAACTCAAATATCTCTCAAAAGGTATTTGTTTTAATCACACGGAGATCAACACGTTATCTATTGATTTATTCACTCCGAATAAATTGGTATTGAAAAGGTGGCACTCCTCTCCAGCCTCCGATCACTAAAAATCCAAAATGCACGATCGAGTCTAGAGCCATTTGAGATCATCAAATATCTCATTAGGACACACTTTCATATTTCCTTGCTTCTTCACACACTGTGAAAAGTAAGAAAGATCTTAAGAGTCCTACGCAAAATCTTCATGATCTTGCCTGAACATCCGAGTAATACGAAAATATTTACAATGAAGATGGAAATCCTTCTTGAGCGAATATCAAAAAGCTCATGGTAGGTGACTTGTGCGATTCTTTATGAATCAAACTTGTGATAACTGGAAAGCAACAGTGGTTTAATTCTTAAATGAATTTAAACACGTTCCAGGCCTCTACGCAATATCTTAATGATCTTGCCAGAACATTCAGAGTAATACTATTAAGTATTTACAGTGACGAATGGAAATCCTTCTAGTGTTAACATCAAACAGCACTTGGTAGGTAACTTGCAAGATTCTATATGAATCAAGCTAGTGACAACTGGAAAGCAACGATGGTGCGGTTCTTAATTGAACTTCACTTGTTCCAGGAACATGAATTGACGGCTTCAAATCATGCGGATAATATTATCCAAATGATTCACTCTTTACGTTCGCAGTCAGCTTTGGACGGTCGAGTAAAGAGAACGGGTTTACCCGCGAAATCTTGTCAAGGAGGTTCTTTATTGAAACTACCTGCCACAAGTACGATATTTAATATCGTCCAACGGTCTTCACCGACCGGAGGTAAATTGCTACCGAATTAGAATGAAATGTTCAAGGCCATTTCATCCGTGTATATTGTTTTGTTGCTAACTGTCTTATGCAGCGTAACAAGAAGGTGGCATTGCGGTGTACAATCCAGAAGAAGTCGTCACCACATGCTTATACTACATACAATTAGTACTTCAACAAATTCAAGAAAGCCTGAAGGTCAAGTCTTCCGCTGTATCAAACTCTGAAGCTTTCAAGAATTTAAAAGTATAAGTATGTGGAACATGAAGTCACGAAGAGGCAAATATCACAAGTGAAGAATGCACAAGGTCAAGGCAAGGAAACATGCTCAAGACTAAAGTCAAAGATCACATCAAGCATATTCACAAGAACAAGATCGAAGACTCAAGCATAGATGCTAGGTTTAAGATTTTTGTAAAAAGATGTGACCTCCCTTAGGGGGAGATTGTTGGAAATACGTTTTTCCCAATAAAGTCTCAGTCACATCTTAGTTAGCATAGATCACGAGTTATAGACTATTTAGAACTTTGTTTCTTAGAGCGACCTCCCTTAGGGGGATATTGTTAGAAATACGTTTTTACGTATTTATGAAGGATCGGTCGCTCCAACGATAATTATATAATGGGCTCGTGATCTACTTAATTAGTGTATAGTCCATATAGCCCACATGTAGGGTGGGCTATATATATCCCCTCCTAGCATGTTAAGAGGGGTTGTTGATCATCATTTTACACTTAATCATTTTTCCATCTTAACTTTCTCTCTCTACTTTTCCCTTTTTCTCTCCTTTCTCTCTCTAATCCCTCATCTCATTCCTTCATTTCTTCTTTAATTATCAATCAATCAACCAACCAAATCCATCAAATCCATGATATAGAATAGGCCATTAATTTCGTAGACCTTCAAGTAGAGAATGATATTGAGAATGTGAATATTGAGAATGCTGATATTGAGAATGATGATGAGACTGGGTTAGATAATTTAGATGATGAGATTGACGACGAGGATGTCGAGGAGGATGTAGGTATAGATGTTGAGGTTGATGACGATGAGGAAGCTGAGCTTATTTATCCGTATGATGTTCCAGAGGGCGAGCCTTTTCCCCCACCAGTTTGTTTGTCTGATTCTGAGGATGAGTTACCTAGGGATGAAATGTCTGAATCGTCTGAATCTGATTCTGAATCAGAGGAGGATGAGGATGACGATGCCCCTGACGGTACTGATGGTATTTCTACTCGTAGACGTGAGATAGGAGAGTCGTCTAGTACTCGAGAGGCTACTCATATTGATGGTCTTGCACCATGGGCCTTGAAACGTGATCTAGATGCTTCCCGTGTTAAGAGTTGTGTGACAGAGGTTGGATTAGGTGTTGTTCAGACTCAGGTTGCTTATTTGGAGTCAAAGACTAAGGTTGGCGAGAAAGAGCGAGAATTGCTTAGTTTGGATTTGAGTGATGTAGAACGTGGTTTGAATGAAGCTTTTAGGAGGTTATCAGTGTTGGAAAGTGGTGAGTATGCTGCTATGAAGAGAAAGGTGAATTCTATGGAGATTCAATTGAATGTGGCTCGTGCGATGCGTGAGAAAATTGAGAAGGAGTTGAATATATCCGTGGGATGAAACAGTAGATTTTATGCCGATATGGTTGAAAGAGGAGTAATCCGTAAGCGCCCAGCTGAAGATGTGTCTAGTGATCGTCCGGCGAAGATCCAGAAGACGATGGATGATGGACCATCTGGCGGTTCTCAGTAGACCAGTCTGTATTTAGTAGTGACCTTTATATCTTTTGTTCTTTTGTAGCTTTGACTGAACCGACTTGTTAGTAGTAGACTTGGCACGAATTTTGAGTATATATAGTGCTAGAACTTTGATATGGGATGTACTAAGACAATACTTTTGTTTCAGATCGAATGAAATATGTATCTTGTCTTGAATTCCATATTGTGCCTTATTTGTATCTTGATTATGAATTCGATCCATATTATATGAATCCTTTGTTGGATGAATGCTTAATACTTTGAAATTGTGGAATTATAGAACTATGGCGCCCAAGAAGGCTGTGACTGAGGATGATGTACGTAGGATTATTACGGAGCAAGTTACCACATCTATGACTGAATTTATGGCAAATGCTAGAAATGAAGCTGGCGGTAGTGGAGCTGGCGGTAGTGGAGCTGGCGGTAGTGGAGCTGGCGGTAGTGGAGCTGGCGGTAGTGGAGCTGGCGGTAGTGGAGCTGGCGGTAGTGGAATTGGCGGTACTAATGTGAATGTGAATGCTAATAATGTGAATGCTAATAATGTGAATGCTAACGCTGGAGGAAATGTAGGAGGACTTGGAACTAATGCACCTAAAGTTGGTGGCTGTACTTATGTGACGTTCATGAAGTGTGAACCTCTACCTTTTAATGGAACTGAAGGTGCTGTAGGATTAAGCCAGTGGATTGAGAAGATTGAATCGGTGTTTAGGATTAGTAAGTGTAAAGAGGAAGATAAGGTGACTTTTGCTATGGCTACTCTTAAAGGTCGTGCGTTGACTTGGTGGAACGGGAGAATTGCTTTCATGGGTCTTGATGCTGCTAATGCTACTCCTTGGGCTGAAATCAAGAAGTGGATGACTTTGGAGTTTTGTCCTCGTAGTGTGATTATTAGGTTAGAACAAGAGTTGATTCATTTGAGAATGAAAGGTGTGGACATTGATAGTTACACGAATCGATTCCATGAGTTGGCCTTGCTATGTCCTCGATTGGTTGAACCCGAAGAGATCCGAATTGAGCAATATGTGAAAGGGTTGACCAGGAATATCCAGGGAGACGTGACATCATCTAAACCACTGACCATTGATGATGCTGTTCGAATGGCTTACCAACTCATTGGACAGATAATTCAGGATAAGGAAGATGAAGCCCGTGTAGGTGAGAAAAGAAAGGGAGACGGTGAGCGTGTAGATAGAGGTGATTATAGGAAGAATTTCAATCGCCGTCAGAACAAGAGAAAGGGGAATGCAAATGCTCTTACCAAAAATGCACTGCGCAACGATGATAGATGTCCTAAGTGTGGCAACAAGAGGCATGCTGGCGAGTGCTGGAAATGCCGAAATTGCGGAAAGCTTGGACACAAGGTTGAAAGGTGTAAGAAGGGAACCATTTGCTTCAACTGTAATGAGGAAGGTCATAGGAAATCGGAATGCCCCAAGTTGAAAGCGATTGTACCTGGAAGAAACCCCCAGGGTGGTATCTACCAACTTGGAACAATTGAGGTGAAGAAAGAGGATCCGAATGTCGTTACCGGTACGTTTTTACTCAACAATCATTATGCTGTTGCTTTATTCGATTCGGGTGCCGATAGGAGCTTTGTATCCACTAAATTTAGTGCCCTTATTGATATTGAACCTGTTGAGATAAGTACCAGTTACGAGGTGGAATTGGCTGATGGTAAATTAGTGAAAACTAATAAGCTATTAGAAGGATGCTCTCTAAATCTCTTGAACCATTCCTTTCCGATTGATTTGATGTTGATAGAATTAGGTAGTTTCGATATTATTATTGGTATGGATTGGTTGTCGTTGAATAATGCTACTATTTTATGTGGAGAGAAGAAGGTTAAGATTCCTCTTAGGAATAGGACGTTAGTAATTGATGGTAGTCGAGGTGAATCCCGTTTGAGAATCGTTTCATGTATTAAAGTCCAAAAGTACATCAGGAACGGTTGCGAGTTATTCTTAGCTCAAGTGACCGGGAATGAGTCTAGGGAGAAACGATTGGAAGATGTACCTATTATTTGTGAATTTCCTGAGGTATTTCCTAAAGATTTACCCGGACTTCCACCGATAAGGCAAGTAGAGTTTCGAATCTATTTAATTCCTGGTGCTGCACCGGTGGCACGTGCGCCTTACCGATTAGCCCCTTCTGAATTAAAGGAGTTATCTGAGCAACTTAAGGAGTTGTCTGATAAAGGTTTTATTCGACCGAGCTCGTCGCCTTGGGGAGCTCCAGTCTTGTTCGTTAAGAAGAAGGATGGATCTTTTCGTATGTGCACTGATTATAGGGAACTGAATAAGTTGACAATTAAAAATCGATATCCTTTACCTAGGATTGATGATTTGTTTGATCAACTGCAAGGATCTAGTGTGTATTCTAAGATAGATTTGCGGTCAGGATATCACCAACTTCGCGTCCGTGAAGAAGATATTCCTATAACTGCATTTAGAACTCGTTATGGACACTATGAATTTCAAGTAATGCCATTTGGGTTAACTAACGCACCTGCGGTTTTCATGGATTTAATGAATCGAGTGTGCAAGCCCTACTTGGATAAATTTGTGATTGTGTTTATTGACGATATTCTGATCTATTCTAAGAATGAAGATGAGCATAGAGAACATTTGAGGATTGTTTTGAATTTGTTGAAGGATGAAAGGTTGTATGCTAAGTTTTCGAAATGTGATTTCTGGTTAGATTCTGTGCAATTTCTTGGTCATGTGATTAACAGAGATGAAATTCATGTTGATCCTGCAAAGGTTGAAGCTATTAAGATTTGGTCTGCACCGACAACGCCAACGGAAGTGCGACAGTTCTTAGGATTGGCTGGCTATTATAGGCGATTCATTAAAGAATTTTCTTTGATAGCTAAACCCTTGACTAAGCTTACTCAGAAGAATAAACCTTTCGTTTGGGGAAGTGATGAAGATGGAGCATTTCAGACATTGAAGCAAAAATTATGTAGTGCGCCAATCTTATCATTACCCGACGGGAGTGAAGATTTTGTAGTGTATTGTGATGCATCTCTTAGAGGTTATGGAGCTGTTTTGATGCAGAGAGAGAAAGTGATAGCTTATGCTTCTAGGCAATTAAGGAAGAATGAGGAGAATTATACTACTCATGATCTTGAGTTAGGAGCTGTAGTCTTTACTCTTAGGTTGTGGAGACATTATCTGTATGGCACCAAGTGTACGGTATTCACCGATCACAAAAGCCTACAGTATATTCTTGACCAGAAGGAATTGAACATGAGGCAACGAAGATGGATAGAGTTGTTAAGTGATTATGATTGTGATATAAAATATCACCCAGGAAAAGCCAATGTTGTTGCTGATGCGTTGAGTAGGAAAGATAGAGAGCCTATCAGGGTGCGTTCTTTAGTCTTGACCGTGCACAATAATTTGCCTGAGCAAATTAGAAATGCGCAAATAGAAGCTTGTAAGAAGGAGAATTTTGTTAATGAAGGGTTCTGAGGAGAAGGAGATCCTTTAGAGGTTAGAGCTGATGGAGTGAAATGTTTAAGAGGTCGTATGTGGATACCTAAGTTTGGAGGCTTAAGAGATTTGATTATGTTAGAATCCCATAAATCTAAGTATTCCATTCATCCGGGATCTGATAAGATGTACCATGATTTGAAGAAGTTGTACTGGTGGCCGAATATGAAAGCTGACATAGCTATGTATGTTCTTCAATGCTTGACTTGTGCTAGAGTTAAAGCTGAACATCAAAAGCCATCAGGACTACTTCAACAGCCAAAGATTCCTGAATGGAAGTGGGAGCGAATTACAATGGACTTTATCACCAAGCTTCCTAGAACATCATTTGGAAACAATTCGATTTGGGTTATTGTCGATAGACTGACCAAATCAGCACACTTCATTCCGGTTAAGGAGCAGTTCTCACTGGAGAAGCTGACTCGAATATACCTTGATAATGTTGTATGCAAGCATGGAGTGCCTGTATCGATCATTTCAGATCGAGATCCTAGATTCGCATCGAATTTTTGGAAATCTCTCCAAAGATCTTTGGGAACGAATCTCAATATGAGCACAGCTTATCACCCCCAGACTGATGGGCAGAGTGAAAGGACGATACAAACACTGGAAGATATGTTGAGAGCTTGTGTGTTAGACTTTGGTAAGAATTGGGATAAACATTTGTCGTTAGCAGAGTTTTCGTATAACAATAGTTACCATTCTAGTATTAAGGCTGCACCGTTTGAAGCTTTGTATGGTAGGAAGTGTAGATCTCCTGTATGTTGGAGTGAAGTTGGGGATACCCAGCTCACGGGACCGGAATTGATCCGGGAGACTACGGAGATGATAGTTCAGATTAAGAAGAGGTTGTTGACTGCCCGAAGTAGACAGAAAAGTTACGCGGATGTGCGGCGGAAGCCAATGGAGTTTGAAGTGGGTGACCGAGTAATGTTGAAGGTATCGCCATGGAAAGGCGTTATAAGATTTGGAAAACGAGGAAAATTGAATCCCCGTTATATTGGACCCTTTAAGATTTTATCTAGAGTAGGTCTGGTGGCTTACAAACTAGAGTTACCCCCAGAACTTCATGGTGTTCACAACACATTCCATGTATCTAATCTGAAGAAATGTCTAGCAGTGTGTGATGAGAAAATTCCGTTAGGTAAGGTTCGAATAGATGGGAAGTTGCATTTTATCGATGAGCCCGTAGAAGTTATGGACCGTGAGGTAAAGCAACTGAAACAAAGTCGG
Source organism: Glebionis coronaria (assembly GCA_025667525.1). Taxonomy (NCBI): domain Eukaryota; kingdom Viridiplantae; phylum Streptophyta; class Magnoliopsida; order Asterales; family Asteraceae; genus Glebionis; species Glebionis coronaria. The sequence goes on along the minus strand of CM046882.1, from coordinate 164,799,730 downwards.
ATACCTATTGTCAAGATCCGATGGAATTCAAAGCATGGACCGGAGTATACTTGGGAACAAGAGGATGAAATGTGGAAGAAATATCCACACCTCTTCGATTTCAATAAGAAACGGACATCCAAATGAAATGGATCACGAGGACGTTGATCCCTTTTAGGAGGAAAAGCTGTGACAATCTAACATTTTCAGGTAGTGAAATATTTTCTCGTATAATATTTTGAAACTTATTTTTGTGTTGGTTGACGAACTCACAATTTACGGATTTAAATTTGGGCTTACGTGCATAATTTGGCGTCTTTTACGACTAAACCGGAAACCTTAGGATTACGTATTTACGTTTTTGAACTCCTTTTTTGATGAGACAATTTTTATTGGATTCGTTTTGAGACGGTGATTCATAATTTATAAAAACGTTTTTCGTAAAACGACCCGAGGGCACGCAAATCGAGAAAACTAGAATCGAGAAATACCCGTAAACTAGTGAGATGGGACAAAACACATTGTCCCACCCCACTAGCATGATATGGACGGCCAACTTGACACCACAACACAAGGTGGCATCAAGTTTAGCTAACACCTTCCAAGTGTAAGCCTAAGCTTACCCTTTAAGCTAACTTTACCACTAACTAGCTAAACTAGCAACTTGTTTTCATTTCCATCTTTCTCACATGCAAAACCAACATCAAACTCTCTCAACTCTCCCTCCTTGCCGTCCAAATAAGCCAACAAACATCCCATTTGATCTTTTCTAGCCATAAACCACATGTTTACTAGTTCTATTAAGGTGTTCTCTTGAAGCCTTGATCATTTGGTGGCCATATCAACAACTTTGGAGGTGATTTGCTTGTGTCCTAGGGCTGATTTTCCAACCTATGTTCTTGATATTTGATGGTCTTGGAGATACTTGTTGTGTTCATCAAGTTCTTGTCTTCCTAAAACAAGAAATCCACTTGGATTGGTAAAGAAGATCATCCTCTCCATTTTTCTCTTGTTAGTTTGTAAAGAACAAATGTATTTTCTTTCATTTTGTATATGTATATGATGATAAAAATGTTGTGTGGGGATCAAGTGTTGATAGATATGCTTAAAAATGATGATAACCATAAGAAATGAAGCTAAAATCTTGATTATTTAGTTGGCTGTATAAAAACAGTAGATAACTAAAAGATGAACTGATAAAATTGCATGGTTTGATCCATTTACAGTAAGTAGAAGATGTTATACACATGTGAGAGTTGGCCATGCAATGGAATCAAAATAATGAGTGAGATATGATCAAACCAAGTTAGGTGGTATAATCTAATAAGCATTTTTGTAGGGACTGTTAAGGCAAGTTAAACTCAAAATGGGCAGTAGCTATAACTAAGTTAAATGTAGCACATATTATGAAGAACATGTCATCCAAAAATGAGCTTCTAATTCATTATAGAACTCTAGATATGTTAAAAATGGTGAACATGAAGTTAAAAATCAGATTTTTGGAAATAATGTTTATTATTATTATATAAGCACTCACATTATAATGTATAAAATGTAAAAATATAAAGCCACTAACTTATAAAACTTATTTATATAAATGTATAAAAGGTTAATTAAATGGGTAAATTATATAAATGGTGGTAAAATAATATTTATAAGTAATAAAAACTATAAACTTGATTTTTCCGACTTTTCGGCTATTGCCGTAAAAATTAACGTTTTTCGCCAAATAAAACTTAGACGACCAAACCCGTCTAATGTAAAGTTTATAAAAGTCATATACTGATGTATAGATAACTAAGACAAGTAAAAACCGATAAAACCCGAACTATAAGAAATACGGACATTTACGAGCTAACTAAACATATTGGACTAATAATTGGACTTAATAAGATAAATACTTGTAAAAAGAACTTATTGGGCTTAACCAATTTGGGCCCAACATGAAAATTATATATACTGATAATATAGGTATAAAAGGGATAAAAACAAGTTAAAGAACTTATAGAAGGCTTAATGGACTTAAAATAAGTAAATCGGTAAAACTAGCAAACTAGTAAGACGTTGCCAAAACGTAAACACTAAAATGAGTAAACAAGGATGTATAAACCCACTTGATCATCATCATATGTACAAACTCATCATATGTATATTTTTATTTTGATAAAAGTCATTGGACCGAGTCTAAGACCGATTATTATTTATATAGGTTTCCGTGACCGAAGCACGCCCGTAGCCGATAATCCGCCTTTCATTAACAACGTGAGTTCATAGCCTCGCACTCTTTTAAATGTTTTATAAAATGATTTGTAAACCCGCGAGGGAGATAACATGCTAGATTTTTATAAAAATAGAACACAAGTAGTCCCGATTGTATGCTAAATGAGATGGATCCGAATGATGCTATGACCCTATATTCAAGACTAAAAGGATTATTAGTAGTTAGGTTATGTCACTTAAAGTCCCATTAGCATGATTTGTGAACTACCGGGATTTGGTAGACGCTTATGCATTTGATAGTACTATTTGGGGACGATCACCCCAGTTCGCGCCTTGACGGTTGATCCCCGTCGTACCACATTGATTGGTAAGCGAATTTATGTATGAGAAGATTCCATAGCGTAATTTTTGTGACGACACGCTAACTTAGATGGGCAAATAGTTTGTCGGGTTCGCGGCCCGCTGTTTCACAGTAAGGTAACAATGTCATGCGGCTAATAATAATCCTACAATCTATACAACCTATACAATATACAACGTATGCTATAAGACATAAATAATAAACGATAACGACGCTATTACGATGAATATATTACCTATCATGGTAATATAGAGACTACGGTCTCATGGACGGTTTCAGATGTATGCTTGATTTATATATTGCCTGACTAGCAATATGTGGACTTACTTCCGATATTATACTTGTGTTCTAATTTTAAATGAATGTAAATGATTGTTTTATATAACGGTTTTCATTAAACTCTATGAATTCACTCGGCATTCGCTGATATGATTTTTGCATGTTTTCTATCTCAGGTGCTTGAAGGTAATCCAGATGGAGATCGACTCTGATGGCCCACACTTAATATTAAAAATGTTCATTCGATCTGTGTTTTGTAAACTTAATGACCTGTATAATTTGGGACCTGTTGTACGCTTTTAAAACTTTTTATCGAATGAATGTTTGTTAAACCTTGTACAACCATTTTTATGTGTTGTCTATGATTGGAGTTATTGTGCTATCCCGTAACACTCTGAAAGACCCTTCCGCTGTACCGATACGAAAAATGAGAGTGTTACATGTTGTAAATGTGTTTTTATCATAGTGTTTGAGTAATTTTGAAAGTAAACATGGAAAATTCCCATGAGCAGTTCCAAAGTATTCTTAATATGGGATTCATTGATTAATATTTAAGGAAACAGGTCATTGTAATGTTATACATGTGATGATGTGCATATGCGGGTTTCAGGATTCAAACGAAAGTGTTGATCAACTGTTGTATAATAATAAGGAAAGCACAACAATGATTTCAAATTCACAACCAATCACTACGTCCTATGCCACCTGAGCAAAAGCAATATATAGATAATGCAGATAGCTTAATATTAACTAAGTACACATTGCAGCAAAAAGTATATATCCAAAAATAAAGACTGATTACTATGACTTTAAGTGACAATAATCATATACGGAGTAGTTGGTATCAAATTACAGATCCAAACACCCCTATTATAAATGATCAAGTACTTACAGTGGTGATTGGAATTTCTGTTCCCTTATCACACTTAGTGCCAGTGAAGCATCTTGCATATTTATAACGCACTCAAAGACGCTATATATCATATCTTTATAAGACTACTGAGCTAAAACGGATGGGTGTGCTGGCGTGCTTCTATCCATCTAGATGTTATTAATCAAAAGAACTTACGGTATTTCCCATCCTGTAGTAGCATCTTCAAAAGAACCAAGTGGTATTTACAAACTGATGTAGGTCGAGATCAGTTGTGCCAAGCTTCCAAACGCATCATCTGCTCTTGTATTCATGGCGACATTCGTATATACAAAAAGTTACGTCTATACTGGGAGTCTCAGACACCGGACTTTAGTCGCCCTAGTGCCATCTACTAATTTATCTCGGTATTCTTTCTTTTCTTTTCTGTTCAAGAAAGCATCTTCCAGTAAGTCGAACCACCTGATTGAACCTTTTTATGTGATGGACTGTTGGTCATTAGCAACATGTCTGCACTTTGATAAAAACTTACGACCATTTGAAGTCTGACATCAGAAATTAACACACACACACACACTTTAGTATTCAAATGGTCATACGTGCTTGTATATATAACTTTTTATAGCTTGTTTTAATACAGGTAATAATGTTTAGAGTATACCCTTAAAAGTAAACGCACCTACTTTTTAGGCGGTTCACATAAGCAATCCCATACACATCCTACACACAATTCTCAATAGTATTTTTGGAATTAATTATTTCTTTAATACAATTCTAAATACCCCTTGATAATATTAATACCATTTCAATTAACAATTGTTTCCTAACCTATGACAAATACCAATCTAACCCGAACCCGAGTCTTAAACAAATTATTGAACCCTCTAATCATAAAAAGACTAAAACTTTATCAATTCTAAAGCACTAAACTTACTTAACCCAAAAGGTATTTGATAATGTTTCAAGAATACTTGATGTTCTTCAATACAACACCGAAAGTTGATTTATGTACCTAGATAGTGTTAGGATCTAATAAAAAGATGTCAACGGGATCAAAAATAACACAAATGGACATATATAAGCTGATATAAGTGTGAGTAGTTCACCTTGTCGAGTTCTCTTGCCAGCACGAGTCTTTTGATCTTTGAAGTCACAAATCTTTTGGTAAATTTCAGATAGATCAAACTTTTGCTCAAATATGTGAACTGAAGAAAATCATGTTTTTGGTTTATAAGATTCAACTATCTATTAGCTATTATATATTATACAAAAGAAAGATATAAATTAAACTATTATGCAAAGAGTCCAAGAGAGATGGCCAAAATATGAAATGTGCAGCCATACATAATTTTCTCCAGCGGATGACGACGTCTTCTGAACCATCATCTTTTCCACCAACGGATTTAGAACGGTCATCTTTTCCTACATGGTCATCTGAGACCTCTGAGTTTTCAGATTATGATAGCACGTCCTCGTGCTGGTTAGGAGGCACAACAAAATGACCAAACATGAATAACGTATTTCAAGTTTATCTTCGTCAACTACATCATCCTTTTCTTCATGTTTAAATTCTAGGATAGTCCCACCTGGTGCAGCGATGTATGTTGATGCTGTGAGTGATACCACTTCCTAGTCAGCTCTCCAAGGGTTAATATCCTGTCATTTCTCTTTATCTACCATCTGTCACGAATATGTTCCTAAACCATGCATCAAAGATCGCATATTAGTGTAGGTACCAAATGATAAAAGACGTGTTAATAATTAAGCTTATGCATAAATATGATGAAGCAATAAATCACAAGGATTGACACAAATAAAAAGCATCGAGTCTGATATGACCAATAAATGGATCACTCGTTGGGTCTCTTATTGGATATACGGATCATGTTTTTTTATCCCGTAGGATCATATAACCTGGTTAGATCAGATCTGGATCATGATCCGACCCATTGACAAGCCTAAATCAGAGTTACACAACACACTTGTGGCAGTTTCACCTACGAAAGAGATTTATAAGTTCAATACAAAAACATTATTGAAGTTAGATTTCCGTCGAATCTACCATTCAATAGTTGATCTGGCAGTTGAGTTGAAACAAAGATTAAAATCAGAAAGAAATAGGTTTCCCGATTTACAATTGGATTAACATCAAGTTATATAATTTAGTTAGAATGATACCTCATTGGAAAATGGTTATTTAACTCCTAACTTTTTTCTTGAGTTTCTCGTTTCACATCTCAAGTTCTGATGTTGCAATAAGATGTGCAATTGGATAACTCATTAACACAACTAAAATAGAAAGAAAGATACACCCACTTATTTAAGCATGACCTCCTGAACATCACTTACTTTACATCATTGACGATGATACATGAATTAAACTAAAAAATCCTATAAAATACACACATATATTATTAGTATTTAGTTAGTATTTATAAGATAAGTGAACATGCATCATCAACGCGCATCAGCATATGTGGATAGGCTGATCACTTGTCTTCATCTTAAAGTCCTATTGTCATGACTTCGTTTAAGTGATCAGTCATTATGTTATATCCTTTAAACTTGATACAAAAATTGTTCAGGTAATTCACCGAAAATAAATAAATATACAACAGACGCTTGTTGAAAATACATATAAAATTGTCTACGTGTTCACCCAGTGTATACGAATTTAAGTGATCACACAAACATGAGAGTAAATAAATATGATTATTTACTGAAAATAATTTAAGAAAGAAAACAGACGCCTGTTGAAAATTATTAATTATTCGATAGTTCGAGGGATAATAACTTCTGACCAAAAATTTGTATACATTGCGTAGCAAGATATAGACACGATGAAGATCAGTTTAAGAGCGAAGTAAAATCCTTGTCACATACATACCTTAACTCTAGATCCCTGAACTCATGAAATGCATGGCGCATCTGTGTAGACAAAGGGGTGTAGTAAAAAAGTAAATAGAAGTTGCAGTTTTGGTATTGTCTTATACTGTGGCTGCAAGGGTGACTTTTTACTGACTTGTTTGTGATCAATCACCTGCTCGTCACCATATAAAGTTTCCTCCAAGTTTATTTTGTATTATCGCACTATGAAAAGTAGATTACCAGTTTAATTAGTAGAGAAAAGTAAAATAATCAGTTTAATACCTTGTTAGCAGACTGATCCTCATAAATTATGTTCTAATCTTCAATGTCAGATATTGGCGAACATTTATGTTCCTCATCGTAGACCATCTGAAATAACAAAGTCAAATTAGATAATTATTAGTAAGACCTTTGCAGAAAACAATGATAGTATGTTTCTTCTAGCACCAACATCAACCACTACTCGTCCAGCAAAATCTAGTTAGTTCCTAAAAACTGTAGCATAGTAGGAACCTAAAAACGAAAGCAACATTAATCATACGTTTCAGCTCCGTGTTACAATGCCTTTTCAAATCAGTTTCATATGTAAAACTTCACCATGCCATTGATTTGAATGAGAATTAGTAACAGATGTGTTTTATTCAGATATGGTTGACTGAGTATGAAAGTGTCCTTACATGTCTATTGAGACAACAGTGTTGGCTGGCCGTTTTTTATGGACACGATTAGGATATACCAGGCTCTATGCCGGTGCCAGATGAAGGTCCACATGTTGGCCATACTACAGGTAACCAATAATCCAAAATTAAAAGCATACTTTTAAAACGAACAACCAATAAGAAAGCACCAAGAAAAATATATTCAATCTAAACCGAGTGTTATTTCTTGAACAACTTCATTGTCAAAGAAAATAACTAAGCAAATATGAGAAATATCTCTGGGTAACACAGTATCTAAAGGCACTATCTTTTGAACATTAAGCTTTTAACAATTCATCTTTTGATCAAAATTATTTACAATACTTCTCGACTTTTATAGAACTCAAATGGCCATTTAACCGCTGTTATCAGTCTCCTGAAATTTTATCTTCCTTCAGAAAGATTAAAGGGTTCAAAATAATTTCCAACAGAAGTTTTGCTTCTTACGTCGTTTGCTCATACTCCCAACACACAAAGCGAAAAATTTCAATAAACAACCTCATGTTGCCTAAAAATAATTCTAAATTTTCAAACAGAATAAACCGTGTCGATATCCCAACATTCCTTTAATGGTGTCTTAATAGTTGAATGTTGAGGCATTACCGTCCCACATAATCTAGTAATATTGCCCTGTTTTTAGCTTTTGACAATATCATCAATTGAAAGCTTCTTGAAATTAGGGTCTAGAGACACGACCCTAAACCGAAAACCAAACCGATTCCAACATCATTTCCTAAAATGGTCTGCACATGTTCTCAGATAAATTGTTTGTGACTCTTCTAAAATAAGCAAGACCATTAATCAAATATCCATGTGTGATCTCATGTCATTCTTTCACTAAATCTTGCTATGCATAATAATTATAAAGCTTAATTAGCCCGAACTCACAAAAAAATCTTACCATTCCCTTGTTGCTTGGAGTGACATGTTACAATGTTCCAATTACAAAGCCATCTGCCAACTGCCGTATCCAAAACTAACAAATCAGTTATGTAACATTTAAGTATGATGATACTCAAATATGGATTAATAGTATATGTGTTCAACTTACAAGGCGAAAAATATAAGCAAGATATTCCGGCATGAACTACAAATTAGCAGCCTCGCATCAGAAGATAGACGATTGTATACAGTAGCATGTATTGTTGAGCTTGGGGATCCGAAAATCGCAACTCGCATAAATATCAAGCGAATTTAGTAAAATTTAAAAAATGATGATTAGAATAATAGATCTTACCTTATACTGTCCTTTTTTTCTAAATTAGATAGCGTCATCTACTAACTTCAATGTCCAAAAGTAACAAATTTGATCTGTGATATAAACAATATAATGTGTATAGATAAGTGTCGGGTGGTATTTGCAGAAAAGAAATCAAAAAGGTTTGTTGCATAATGTATATCAAATCATCAACATAATTAAGCAGGGTTTTACACAATCAGACTAATTATCACCATGGTAACATAATTGGTCTTAGGAGACAGTGCAAACATACGTGTATGGCCGGATATCCCCGAATCTTAACATCCCTGCATAAACAAAACATTAATTTATTGGATTCTCGGCGATCGTGCATAAAGAAAACATCTTTTATTTAGTAACTGGATTATTTGTCCATACTTGCTCGACTCAATACAAACCAATCCATAAAAAAGATCAAGATCCAAAAGAACGTAGCAGTAAAACGAATAAAAAAGAATCGATTATCATCTCCAAATAACGAAGTAATACCACTTACTTACTTTGCAGATCTTGGATTGAGTCTTGCTCGAACAAAAAGATGTTGGTGATCCAATTAGGATTTTCAATCGAAAAATTACCTCAAGATGATGGCATCTAAACACACAGAAAAAAATCGTTTATTGATTCTGCAGCACATTTGTTGATTCGTACAGGATTAAGGGTCTGAGTCTTTTTTATGATATAGGTTTGCAATTTTATGGTTTTGGGATAAGATTATGCTTTTTAAAGGTGTTAATTTTGTTTTGAATAATGCATCACAACTTTTACTTTAGTCTGATGGTTGAGTCTCTTGCACATCTACTCTAACACCAGAGTTCGAATCCTGCATATGACACTTTTTGAAACAAAATTGAAATTTGCTTAAAAAATACGAAAAATATTATAAATAAAAAATTGTGAAAAAAATATATGATGACGTGGATTTATTGAATGATTATGTGGTATTTCCCTCCTGTTATATATAATGTAAAGATATATATATATATATATATATATATATATATATATATATATATATATATATATATATATATATATATATATATATATATATATATATATATATATATATATATATATATATATATATATATATATATATATATATATATATATATATATATATATATATATATATATATATATATATATATATATATATATATATATATATATATATATATATATATATATATATATATATATATATATATATATATATATATATATATATATATATATATATATATAAAAAATATATATATATATATTTTATATATATATATATATATATATATATATATATATATATATATATATATATATATATATATATATATATATATATATATATATATATATATATATAATATATATATATATATATATATATATATATATATATATATATATATATATATATATATATATATATATATATATATATATATATATATATATATATATATATATATATATATATATATATATATATATATATATATATATATATATATATATATGTATATATATATATATATATATATATATATATATATATATATATATATATATATATATATATATATATATATATATATATATATATATATATATATATATATAGTGTAAGGTTATTTTCAGAACCAAATAAATGTACAGAACTGCGAGAACCATCTTATACTATTTACTATGCATATGTATTTTCATTATTACGTTTAAGTTAATATTTAATCATTGTTTTATTGGTTATAGATCCGAGTATGATGAGCGATATGAAGAGTGCACATGTGTTTTCATATTATTTAACGAAAGGATGGTTATAATACATACAAAACAAATACATGTGCATGGTCCTAGGATACATGTTCCTAGTGACCTACGACAATGAAAATTTATGTATTTCTACCTAATGAACTAACCCGATGAATATACATGTGCATTTTAAGAGTAAAAAGGTGGTTCTCGCAGTTCTATACATTTATTTGGTTCTGAAAATAACCTCACCCTATATATATATATATATATATATATATATATATATATATATATATATATATATATATATATATATATATATATATATATATATATATATATATATATATATATATATATATATATATATATATATATATATATATATATATATATTTCTCAGTCTGGCCTTATCGGTAACTCGGGAATTTTTCGGTTATAGTCAAAAGATTTTTAAACATTTTACTCGAAATATTTATTTAAAAATATTTATGGTTAAAAGATTTTGAAATGTTTTATTCAAAACCGTGGTTTTAAAAATCTTTCGTTCTCTATAACGAGAGCTCTGGTACCAAACTGTAACACCCCCAAATACTCATACTTTAGTTCAGCGGAAGAGTCGTTGGTGCTACGGGATAGCACATTTCTCAAATCATAGACAACGCTTAAAATCGCGTTGTTTAATAATAAAGCATTTTCCATTCATGAATATCAATTTTACATAGGTCCCAAGTCATAGTATTTCATACAATTTTACAAAGAATTTGAATAGAAATTTGTTATTTAAGTGCGGGCCATGAATTCTTGTCGTCTTCCCGAGAATTACCTTCAAGTACCTGAGATAAAACATGTTAAAAGAAAAGGTCAGCGAAAACGCCGAGTGAATTCATAGAGTTTAATGAAATCCATAAATATATCATCGGTATAAAATTATTACCGAAAATCATTTTTTTACAAATCTTTGTAGTAGGCCATGAAATAGGCCAAAGACATTTTAAACAACTCTTAGTCGTAAATCATAATATAGGCTTCAGCCTTCAAATCCATTCTACGAACCATTGTCATAAAAACATCATACAATACGTTTTATAACGTTGTATAGAGTTAAATAAAAACCGTTATATGAATATGGTTATGTAAAACCAAAACACGAACATAATATCAATAATAAGACCCTGTATTGCTAGTCAGGCAATATCTTGTAATTCAATGCGTATAGCAGTATTTTCGTTATTAGATTATTATAAGCCGCATGACATTGTTACCTTACTATACCAAACAACGGGTAGCTAACCCGAAACTTATTTTCCCATCTAAAACAGCGTGTCGTCACAATAATCACGCTTGTATAAATCTTCTCATACATAAATTCGCTTACCAATAATATGGCACGACGGGGATCAACCGTCAAGGCGCGAACTGGGGTGATCTTCCCCAAATAGTAATATTATATGCATAAGAGTCTACCAAATCCCGGTAGTTCACAATTCATGCTAATGAGACTTTTAGTAACATAACCTAACTTTAATAATCCGTTCCATTTCATTTATCGGGTCATATAATCATTCATCGGGTCATACAATCATTCGGGTCCAAATAAATAAACAAACAATTGGGACAACTGGTGTCCTATTTTATTAAAACTAACATGTTATCTCCCTCGCGGGTTTATAAAACATTTCATAAAACATTTAAAAGAGTGCGAGGCTATGAACTCACGATGATTGGGAAAGGCGGTTATCAGCGATTTGGATGTACAGTACGTGCTTCAATCACGGAAACCTAGACAAATAATACTTGTCTTAGACTCTTGTCCAATGACTTTTCAAAAACAATGACTATGTATATATATGATGATATTATAAATATGATGATGATCAAGTGGGATTGTACATCTTTATTCACTCATTATAGTGTTATGTGTTGGTAAATTTTTATACTAGTTTTACTAGTTTCAATACAATTTCATATTAAGGCCCAATAAGCCCATTAAAGTCTAATACTTTATATTAGTCCATTTATACTTTTTAATATCAGGCCTTTACTCATATGTTGGGCCCAAGTGGGTTAAGCCCAATGAGTAAGTCCATTAGTGTTTATCCAAACTAGTTGGGTTAATAGTCCAATAAGGCTACCTTGGCCCGTTAATGTCCATAAGTCATAAAGCTCGGGTTTTATCGGTTTTTACTTGTCAAATGTACTTATACATCAGTATATGAGTTGTAAAAAGTTTACATTAGACGGCTCCGACCGTCTAAGTTTTAATTGATGAAAACGTAAATTTTACGATTTTAGCCGAAAAGACGTAAAACTTATGTTTATAGTTTTATAACTTATAAAACTTATCAAATTGCCATTTTTATAAAATGTCTCATTTATTTATTAATGTACATATTTATTTATATGTAATATATAAGTTAGTGGGTTATAAGTTTACATTTTATATTATATTTACTTGAGTGCTAATATTATACTATATACTTTTATTTCACAAATATGATTTTTATTTCACTTTCACTATTTTTACCATATCTTGAGTTCTACAGGGAGATAGAAGCTTATTATTATGTGCTACAATTAACTTAGTTTTAGCTACTGCTCAATCCAACTCTAAATGTCCCTAACAGTCCGTCCAAAACAAACTACTCAGATTTGCACTTCCAATTTGTTTTGATCGTATCTCACTCATTATAAAGATTCCATTGTATGGCCAACTCTCACATGTGTAAAAGTCTTATAACTTACTGATATTAATTCATCTATGCCATTTTATCAGTTTAACATAGGTTTATTTACCTTTTTATACAGCCTACATTTTTAGCCATGATTTTAACATCCTTTCAAGTAGATTTTAATCTTTTTAATCAAATCTATCAACACCAAATCCCCACATAATACTTTTGATCATCATTCATCATCATATACATATACATAAATGAAGAAAATACAAGATTACACATTCAAAATAACAAGAGGATAGGAAGAAACAATCTCTATACCACCAAAGTGATGAAATGATGAGTTTTTGGATAAACAAGACTTGGTTTTGGGTAACCAATCTTATGAGATATCAAAACCACTTCTAGGATCACCAAGTATTTGTAGACTCCTCCAAAAATCAGCCCTTGATCTCCATATAAACTCCTTTTTATTGTTAAAATTACCTCCAATCTTCATAACTTCAATGGGTTTTCATCATATGTAAATTATACATATGATTTATGGTTGAATTTTTTATCTAATGGGGTGTTTTAGGGTGATATGGGACGTTCATAGGGAGCCAAGATAGTTAGTGCGTGGTTTGCATGTATGAAATGAGAGTAGATGGTTTAACTTGGCTAGTTTTGTTAGTTTAGTGGTTTGTGCATGCACTAAGGACAAGTGTCCTTAGTGTGTGTGTATACTTGACACATTTTGGTGTGTTAGTTAAGCTTTGGCCACCACATGTATGGGTGTGGGCAAGTGTAAACTTGTCTCATCCCCATTAATTTACGGGTACTCCTCGATTCTAGTTTCCTCGATTTACGTGCCCTCGGATCTTTTTATGAAAAACGTTTTTATAAATTATAAATCTACGGCGCAAAACGAATCTAATAAAAATTGTCTCATTAAAAACGAAGTTCAAAAACGTAAATACGTAAACCTAGGGTTTCCGGTTTAATCGTAAAAGACGCTAAATTATTCATGTAAGCTCTGATTTCTTCTCGTAAATTTGCGAGTTTATGAACCAACACAAATTAAAATTCCAAAATAATATTCGAGAATAAATTTATTTCCTGAAATGTCGGACTGTCACAACGACGGTGTATGTAAACGTAAGCACGTAACGTAGAGTTCTTCGGTTTAGACGTAGTCGATGCTACTTTAAGACGTAAACCCTTATTTCTTCCCAAAAGTGAGTGAGTTCATCAATTAATAATAAAATAATGATTTTTAAATAATACTTGAGAATAAAATATCAACCATAAATTAACGGATTGTCACATTAGGAATTAGGATTTATATGGCAGATTTGTGGATTTGATCGACATTAGGGGTGGTGGTGGATGTTAAGCGCATTTTTAATAAAAAAAACTTTAGTTTAAAACTTGGAATTTTTATTAAACACGGGTTAGTGGAAGGTTGACATGGAAAGGGTCGGGTTATGGTTGTGGGACAGTTTGGTATTGGATTTGTTGGGCTTGGGTGAGGGCTGATCGGGTTATTGGGTTAAATGGGTAATGAAGTTTTGCAGTTTTAATCCCCCATGTTTCAACAACTTGGTAAATAACTTTTCAACAGCTTTTTGGCTCTTTTCCTTTGTAATATACTTTGGCCTAATTACAAAATGATCCTTCAAACTTTATGAACTTGATTCAAGGACTATTTTAGCAATTTTGGAGATCTTCAAGAGCTAATTATAAAAAATCTTGAAACTTAAAGGACCAAACTTGTATTTTTGAGTTTTACAAAGGCCTAAAGTGACAATTCTTCAATTCTTGAGGCACCAATCTTATTAATCTTTCAAACTTCAAGGACTTCTTTGGAAAATAATGCTCAAGTACGGTTCTTTGTGTGACTTCTTTTCTCGTGTTTGTTTTTTCTTTGAATCTATTGATCTTTTATTGAATTCACGATATCCGAACCTACAATCACACATTAAACAAATACAAGGGTTTTTGTACTGTTTTTATGATATTTATGCACATTTTAAGTCCGATTTGGTAGACAAGACCATGTATAATTACGGTCTCATCAGAGCTTTATATGTTTGGCAAACTTGAGACACGTTGGAGAGGTCCATTTATCGAGGCAGATATTGTAAATCTTATTGTAAATGGCAACGTGCTAAGTGTTATTTGTATAATGTGAGATGTGCTTCAAAAGGAAATCCTATTTTCTCCATGATGTTTCCCCAAGTATATATTATTTCGGGGCCGAGTCGAGCTAGAGACTTAGGGCATAAAATCAAGAATCGAATAACTAGGTTAGAAAATGTAGTGTAGACCTAAATAGGTTAGGAAAAATAGGAGGGTATTATAGTAGAGTTGAAGTGTAGGGGGTCCCTCCTTGTTCTTGTCTTTGTGTGTTTGTTTTAGGGTTGCTCTCTCGCATTCCTTTCATGATGCTTATGGAGGAGGCCCTCGTATCTGGTTCACTTTGATTTTTTTCTATTGTGATTCATATTCGTCTTTTAATAATGACTCAACAGAATTCCATTTAGTTGTCTCTCCTTAGCTTGCATTAAGCAAAGTAATCAATGTCATAAGTGTAGGGGAGTTTATACTCCCACATTCTTAAACATCAAGGAAAATATTTATCTTAAGTGTATGGGAGACTTCTATCGAGGTAACTTTGCTTAGACCATTACTTTTGTCTTCATTTAAAACAAAAAATTAAAAATTTTAGCAATTTTCAAATTTTTGATCTATTTTGGTCCCAAAAATAATTTTTTCTTTTGTATATATTTTCAATTCGTTCAAGTTCTTAAAAAGTAAATAAAAATGTAAAAAATATAATAAATTATATGGTTTTAATTTGTTAAGAAGTCTTTTACATATTAGGCCCATCATAAATATTTTGATTCAACTCGAGTTTGCTTATTCAAGTTTACTCTAGCTAGTATCCTTAACCTTGTAAATCGTTAACTCGATTTATTTGGCTAAGTATACGCGAGTCTCTTTATTTGAGAATTTAAATTGTGAAGAATGAGAGACGGTGAGTAAGTGGAAAGGGCTTTGATATAGTTCATATGAAATATTTATGGCTATTTTAATCAAATCAGAAACCTTTTAATTTCTTGTTATCGCCCATAAATGTTAATTGTAAATGCAAATATCGCACTAAAATGAAATTTACGCTTTAATCATACTTAACATTTTGTTAATGACAAAACATCAAACATATTTTTATGTTTGAATTACAAGCAACATATAATCCTTTTTAACCATGAACTTATATTCTAACTTTTGTAAAAAGTTTATAACTTAAAATGGAAAAATAAAAATGGACAAAATGTTGACTTCATTCTTTCCATCAGATATATAAAAGTCAAACAAAGGCTACATACATTGTTTGCTTGTGATCTTGTACAGACATTTATGAGACAACAAAAGTCAGACATGGCAGAACCGGGTAGACCCCTGGGTAAGGGGGCAGACGGGTTCCGTATCTGACTGATGTTGTGCCTATAAATACCAAGCTTTGTCCAAGCTTAAAACTCACTCCTCTTCTATCTCTTCTTTCTAATCTCTCTGGATATATCTAACTCTCTAATCTCACTCTTGTCTATTCTATTGTCTCTTGTGATTTAGATCTTAGTACATTTCAAGATCTATTATGACAAATCTCTATTCTAAGTTTTGATCCTTCAAGGCTTTACTTTGTGTGAATGTGTTAAGTGTTACCTACACAATCACCATTGTTGTACCCATTCTCCTACCTACTTGTGTAGTATTGTGGTTGGTGTTGTAAACCACAAGTATATAGTGTATAAGGCATTGTTGTGCCTTTGTAAAGAACAAGACATCTTAGCTTAGGTGTCTTTAAAGATTGTAAGCGTAAGTGTGAAGGTTTCTCCATAGGTAAAAAGTAGATTCGTTTACTAGTGAGGTAGAACTCTCGAGTGGATACTCGAGGAGTGGAAATAGGGGCAAGATAAGTGAGATCTTGCTAGGCCGAACCACTATAAATCATTGTGTATCATGGTTTGTTTCTTTCTTACTTCACGTCCATTACTTTGCTAATCACACTTCACTTCTATCCATTAATAATCACGAAAAAAGTTTCAAAGTAAATTATAACTAATCGGTAAAAACTATTCAACACCCCTTCTAGTTTTCTACATTAATAAATAATCAAGTACGCTTTTTATGGTTAGTCTCTTATGCATTTTTAACTAATCGTTTGTAATTAATATGAGTACATGTTGGGTTTTTAAGTCGGTCATGTTTTGAATGTTGGGTTTATATCTTGTTTAATAAGTGGCGTGCGAGTTAATTTATTAATTTATTAAATAAGTTCAAAAGGATAATGTCTTGAAAAAATAAGTCCAAAAGGAAAAGTGATGTGTAAGGTTCTTATTATGGTCCAATATTACCTTGACAGGTTGCAGGATCATAATACCAACTTTTCTAATTCAATATTGCCTTGACGGGTTGCGGGATTGAGAAACCAAGGTTGTAATAAAACATTCCAACAGAATGTAAAAAGGACCGAGGTTATCATTTATTGTGTGAGTTTTTTTATTGCGTGTGTACCCACTTATTAAGCAAGATATAAGCTTGGAATGTAAAAGGTAATCACTTAAAATTCCAATGTGGACTGTGTAGTGATTATCGGTGGTTTTTCAAGTAATGCATGATCGACTAACTATTGTTTAATACCGTGCTTCCTTATTTTCAGACTTAAATAAATATCATAATAAAGACAAATTTACTCAAAAGAAATTTGCCTCAATAAAATCATATTAGATGCAAATAAGAACGAGAGTAGGTAGTTAACACAAAAAATTCGTATGGATGAGTAAATGCACTTTTACTTATGAATGACAATGATCTCACTTTTTAAGCTTGGTATGGGGAAAGTAAAACTTAAGGGTGATAAATATTCATGATACCAAAAGCCCTAATCTATGTCATTGATTTCTTTACAAGTTTCTTCCATAAAATAATTTCAAGTGTAAATAAATAAATGAAGTCTAGATCTATATAGCAAGTTGAATAAAGTTTGAAAAATAAATGAATAGTTTAATATAGTATAGGAAATCTTAAAATTGCCAAAATGTATTAATTATGGGACACATGTAAACTAAAGCTTTGAAATATATCATTGAATAAGGGCATGGAAATTTGATAGTGTGTAAACACTTATCCTTTATAACCCTAAAACTTATAAAACAAAGCCAAAAATACATAATTATGCTTAAGAATATCATAATTATGTAGGTTTTATGTTTTTGAACAATGGCCCAGTCTAGATTTGATAATTTATGCTCAAATAGGGGGAGATTGTTGGGCTAATGAAAGTTCAAACTATCACCCAATGTAGATTTGATTTAAATTAGACTAAGTATTATGAGTCACTAGCGGAGTCCAATGATAGATACAATAACCAGCTGAAGGCAAAGCCTCAGATGGCACACCAGACACATTCAAGTCAGAGACATCATTAGAGAAGTCAAAGATTATATGAAGACATACTCACCAGCTATTATAGATAAACAACTGAGATGTTGAAAGAATCTGCTAGTGTTTGAGGACCTCTGAGATGACAATACTCAAAGGTTACTCCAAACCCTTTGAAGACTAGGCAATTAGAGACTTTCCTTATCTCTTTATAGTTTAGGCGGGATTATCTAATAAAGCACTTTAGGCGTGTTGGGAATAAAATTAGCTACATCACTATGCCGCTGACAAAGGGATTTTGGACGCTGACAAGAGTTATTTAGGCGCTGGCAGTCTGGACGCTGACAAGAAATATTCAAGCGCTGACAAAGGAAATCCCAGTTATTATCAACTACTTAGTTAACACGTTTGTATACTTACGAAAAGATATGTTCTATATTGTATTCTTAATATTTATCTTTTCCTAGAATAGTTGATAGTTAGATTATTGTTCAAGACTCCTTATGTTATAAAAGGAGGTCTTAGGGTTTGGCATTGATATACATTCTGAATACTTTCATTATACTTCATCGTTTATTAATACAAGTGAAAGTTTGGTATACCTTGTGTTTTGTTTTGTTCTTTGGGTTAAGTGTTAATTCCGCATAACACTTAGATTGTTATAAACACAAAGTTTCTCTACGTGTTATACTTGATTCAATCTCGATAACACAAAGCTAAATCGATCTAAGTTTGGGATCAACAAGTGGTATCAGAGCTTGTTGAGGAACTTTGATCAGAAGAACATCAAAACCCTAATTTTTCAAAAACCCTAAAATCATCATGTCGATCTCAACCTCAGAAAACCAAAGTTCAGGATCCTCAAACCATAACCTCAAAATCCCTATACTTGACCCTAATAACTTTGAAATCTGGAAGTTCAATATTGAACAATATCTCCAAGTGGACAACTATGTTCTCTGGGAGGTTGTTGAGCTTGGAAAAAAGTTCAACCAGGCTCAAAAGATCTTGGACTCTGTTGATAAAAGGAGAACATGCAATGCTAAGCCTAAAGATTTGATACCTAAACCTGAAGATGGAAGATCCACCTCAGCTGTAGAGATAGCCGATAGAAGGCTTGACATGAAGGCATTAAGCATTATCAAACTGGCTCTTGGAAGCAAAAACCAGCACAAATACAGAAAGTATGAATTTTATAGAGAGCTTAGGGAAGCCCTTGAGACCACCTATGGTGGTAATGATGACACTTTTAAACAAAGGAAGAAGAAGCTGGTAATGGAGTTTACAGTCTTTAAAGCTCGACCTAATGATATGTTAAGCAAGGTGAGAAGTCGTCTTCAAGACATTACTAGAAAGATGGCATTCATGGAAACTGAGTTTGAAGATGATGATGTTAATGCTGCTTTCCTTGGAGCTCTTGGAGACAATTGGGAAATTCATGCCAATTCAATATTGGCCACACAAGCTTAAAAGACTGTGACCTTTGATGATATCTATAATCAATTGAAGGTCATGGAACCTAAAGTTCTGCTTAAACAAAGAAGTAAAACACCTTCTAGAAGCATGGCTTTTATTTTCCACCATGACTCTTCAGACGCTAACAACTCTTGCTTTGTCAGCGGACAATCGTCTCATGACAAATCTTGCTCATCAGACGCTAACACATACAACCATGCTTAACCAAATCTTAAACCAACAGGAATTGATTTGGATACCGTATGTGCCTATATTGCTTTTTTGCCCAATGGAAATCAATTTTTTTGAAGATCTTCAGCAAACTTTTGACATTGATCTTGAGGAGATGGATATCAAGTGGAATATGGCTCTTAGCAGTATAAGAGCCAGTAGGTGGAACAGGAGATTTGGAAGAAAGATGACTTTCAATAGCAAAGAGACTGCTGGATTTGATAAATCTAAAGTTGAATGTTTCAATTGTCGTAGAATGGGACACTTTGCTAGAGAATGCAGATCTACCAAGAGGAATGATAGAGGACAGAATACTAGGCAGATCATCAAAGTTGAATATGTTGAACCTAAGGCCATGGTAGCTATGCAAGGAATTGATAGCGTTGGATTTTATTGGAGCTTTCTAGACAAGAATGAAGTAGAGAATCAAGCTTTGGTTGATGAAAAGGATGAAGAGCATGTTCAATATGCTCTCATGGCCAGATCCTCTTCTTCATCAGATAATGAGGTATATGATGATGACTTTTGTATTAAGGGTTGCAGACTTAACACTGATAAACTTAATAAAGAAATTTTAAAGCTACAATATGATATTCTTGGGTTAAATATCACTATTTCAAACTACAAAAGAGGGCCTGCACAATCAGATGGGATGGTGCAAGAATATAAGCACATGGAACTTAACCTAAAAGATCAAATAACTATTCTTAAAAAGGATCTAGTAATGAGTTCTGAAGTAAAAGCTTCTTACATAGAAGCTAATAATGAATTGAAACTAAAGCTAGATGAGGCCATTCAAGCTAGAGAGAATGTAGCACTTAAAATTGAAAAGTTTAAAATAGCTAGTCAAACCCAAGAAAAGGTTATAAGTGAATAGAGAAACCCTAAAGACATGTATGGGATTGGGATGCATTATAAGGAGTATGCTGTTGTTCCACCCCAACAGGTGACTTCTACGGAGTTCTTAAGAAAGACTTGTCTTGGACTGGTATTCCAGAGTTCCAAATGGATGAATTTACTCCTCCACCACGTATACTCATACCAGTTGAAGAATACAAGCAAAGGGTGACTGACCTTGACCTTTGGAAGAAGGCAAACCCTTCTCTATTTGTTAAAGGAGGAATTTTAATAATGAACAGACTGACCCTAAACCCATTATCATCACTAACCCTACTACTGGAAAACCTATTGACCTTGGCTCACAACCTAAAAGAAAATCTAGTGTTAAGTATGCTGAAATGTATAGAAAACCTAGATCACCAAAGAGTCAAGCTAGTGTTAATGGGACTGGATTTTATGAACCTAGACCTAAGGTTATGTCTGTAAAGGCTTGCTATACATGTAGGAGCTTATCACATTTGGCTTATAGGTGTGTCAGCGGATACAAACCAGCCGCTGACAATAAGTCAACCATGGTCAACCCAAAGCCTTATGTTCATACTAGACCACATGCCACTAAACCAGCTCCTTATTTCTCTAATGCATCTAACACCCAAGGCCAAATACCCTTCCAAAAGACCAATACTTGGTCTAACAAACAGTGGATTCATGTAGCAAACCCTAATTCAAACGTTGACAGGAACAAATCATATGCTGACAGGACAAAACCAGCCGCTGACAGAATTAGGTTTGGTATGAAAAAGCCACAATTAGCAGCTGTCATCAGATCCAATGTTAAACCCAGTAATAACAAGTACTTAAAACCAAAGGGAAATGGATCTAAGGCATCATCCAACCTAACATGAAGACCTAAACAAGACTAGTCATCAACTTTTAATGGTGTCTCCATGACATGCAATAGGTTTAAATATCTTGAAAAGCATGTTGGGACCAATTGGGTGTTTAATGTTCAAAGGGATGAATAGGGGGTTGTTACAAGAAACAAGTCTATTCTTGTTGAACAACCAAATGGATCCAAGTCTAGGCTTGGATTCCCAAAGAAAACTGATTTGTTTTCTTTATGTACTGGGCATTCCAAAGTAGGTTAATGATTATAGATACTGGGATAGTGGATGCTCAAGGCACATGACTGGAAAGGAAGACTACTTGATAATTTTTACTCATATTCCAGATGGTGATAAAGTGTACTTTGGAGGAGGATTTGTTACAATATCAGGCAAAGGCACTCTTATCACTAACAACTTGCATTTTAATGAAGTTTTTCTGGTAAAAGAACTTGACTATAACTTGTTTAGTGTGTCACAAGTGTGTGACAACAAAAATAAAGTTCTTTTTACTGATACTGAATGTTTAGTCTTGAGTAAAGACTACGTGTTACCTGCTGATAAGTTCATTGAATTTAGAACACCTATACATAAGGACATTTATAATGTTAATTTACAAGCGATTAAAATTAGTAATAACTTATCATGTCTATATGCTAAAGCTTCAGCAGATGAGAGTATCTTATGGTACAGAAGGTTGGGGGACATTAACTTTAAGAACATGAATAGACTTGTGAGGCATGATCTTGTGAGAGGATTGCCCTCAAAAGCATTCCACAATGATCATAATTGGGTTGCATGTCTTAAAGGCAAACAACACAAGTCCTTATTTAAGTCTAAGAGTGTTCATTCCAGCTCTAAACCACTACACTTGCTTCACATAGACTTATTTGGACCTACTAATATAGAGAGTATAAATGGCAAGTCTTATTGCTTTGTGGTCAATGATGATCATTCTAGGTATGCATGGACTTTCGTTTTAGCTAAAAAGAGTGATACTGCCAAAATCCTAATTAAATTTATTAATCAAATGGAAAAGAAATCAGGGTTTACAGTTAACATTCTTAGAAGTGATAATGGTGGAGAGTTTAGAAATGATCTATTAGATGCCTTCTGTGTGGATAAGGGGATTACTAGGAAGTTTAGCGTAGCTAGAAATCTATATTAAGATGGTGTAGATGAAAGGAGAAATAGAACTCTTATTGAAGCAGCTAGGACCATGTTAGCAGATGCTAAGTTACCCATTACATTTCAGGCTGAGGCTGTGAATACTGCTTGTTACGTTCAGAATAGAGCCGTGGTCAACAAGATTCACAATAAGACCCCCTATGAGCTCTTTTGGAATAGAAAACCTAATATAGATTTTCTTAGACCCTTTGGATGTCATGTAGTGATTCTTAATACTAGTGACAACCTAGGTAAGTTTAATTCAAAAGGTGATGAGGGGTATTTTTTTGGTTATTCAATGAATAGCAAAGGGTATAGGGTTTACCACAAGAGAGATAAGGTCATAACAGAAAATGTACACGTTGACTTTTTGGAGAGTAAACCTAGTGATCCTACTAATGGACCACACTGGCTTTTTGATTTAGAGCCATTATCTAGGTCCATGAATTATTTGCCTGTTACTAATCCAGTTGTCTTGGAGACATCTCCAAAGATTGTGGAAGAAACTATTGTTGATAATGCAGGTATACAGGCTACAAAGGTGCAAGGATCACAAGTAGATGAGTTCACTCCCACACTTTCTTTTGTGGATTTACCCATTTGGAGTGAAGAATTCATTCAGGCATCTGCTGCTAAAGGGGAAGTGGAAAGAAAGCAACAAGAAGAGCAAGTCAGTGAAAGTGTTTCATCCGCTGACAAAAGTAGTTCAGCCGCTGACACACCTGATCCAAACGTTGACACATTGCTTTCATCCGCTGACAAAGATGTGCTTGAACTTGGTAAAAATTTCATATCCAATGAAGATGTCTGATATGAGTGAATATCAATTATATCATAATTAACCCTAAAACACAAAGTAAAATACCTGATTTTGATTTATAAAAGCAGTATTATGGGTATACTTTGTTGTTTGTGCTTGTGTAGGTAAAAAGATACAAATATGAAGCAAACAAGGAAATTAATCCTTTATTGATGAAAAAAAGACAAAAGAAGGATGAAAAGTGATAAGTCAATCAAAGTCAAAGATATTGGGCTAGGGGAAAAAGGCACTTCAATTGGCACTTTAATGATGGGTGAATTTGCTTTGATAATGGTACAATCCTTAGCCTAAAAGTTATTGGGCTAGGGGAAAAAGGCACTTCGACTGGATTAGAAGTTTGGGCCTTTAAGTCATGGTCCTTCAAGGAGGTGAAAATGAATCCATATTGGTCATTGTCGTGATGGAATTAACGTTCTCCTCCGGAATTTTTTGGTCACTCGATTCGTCGAATAAATCCTAAAACGATTCGTACATACATTTTCGTATGCCGTTTTCAAGTAAGTAAACGTACTTTTTATCATTAAAATCTTCATCTCGAAAACCGTTATTTTTAATTCTTTCAAAACATGAATCAAGCCTCATTTTTCCGCTAAAGTAAACATGTTTAAAGTATTAATTATTGGAACCTTGGTTTTACTTTGATCATTTATAATTTGGGATCTACTCGTGAAAAATTCCATCTTATCCTCCCCATATTTCATAGTCATTTGCCCATCGTGAACGTCGATAATGGCACAAGCCATCGATAAAAATGGTCTTCCTAAAATAATGGGACATTTAGGGGCACACTCGTAATCGGAAATGATGAAGTTCGCGAGAAAAGTGAAATTTCCAATCTTAACAGAGACATCCTCGGTATACCAATTGGTACAAGTGGAGTACAATTAGCTAGCTCAATTTTCATGTTAGTGGGGGGGGGGGGGGGAGGAGATTAGGCAATTTCATCAATTTCCAAAGAGAATAAGGATGAGATTGATGCTAGCACCTAAATCGGCAAGGTCTAAACATCCCCCTATCTCGGAAAAATCACAAGGTAGTAGAAATTGGCCCGGATCTTCCTCCTTTCTCGGCATATGCCTTTTAGGTTTTGGTAGAAGAATCAAAGCAAAAACTTCTTCAAGGTTAACTTTCATAAGGTTAATGAAACTCTATTTTAGAACGGTGGATGGAATTTGAGGTACAAGAAGATGTGCACTCTTTTCCTTGGTCACCACTTTCTTTCCCTTGACTTTTGAACATGAAGTCGTTTTCGAGGTCGAGGGTAGAGACGAATGCACAACTTTGAAACCATCAAGGTTAGGGGTATTCACATGATTTTTTCCATGAGAAGAGGCAGCTTTGACATGTTCCTTCGAATTAGTCACGGTGTCACTTGGTAACGTACTCGAAGAAGAACTCGATGGTTTGTTCATAATAGCCGAAAACAACCTTTTAATGTCAATTTGACCCTTGATCAATCTTGTTGTTTTTACCTCTCAAACTGTTGGAAAATTCGCTTTTCATTTCACCAATTTGGTTTTCTAATCTCTTCATGTTAGCATCATTTGATTTAACGTAATCTGAAAATCAACTGACACATTTCAATTTTGATTAAAACCTTGGTTTTGATTCCCACTCGAAAAATTGTTTCCTTTATTGTTGTTGTTTTGAAAATTCGAATTTTGACCATTGTTAAAATTCCGGTTTTGGTTGATGTTATTAAAACCTCGATTTTTCCAATTCAAATTTTGACCTTGATTATATCCTTGATTTCCTTGTTTCGATTTTGATTTGAAAAATTATTGCCTTGATTACCATATTTCGTTTGTTGTGATGGACCGACGTTATTTTGATTTTGAAAATTTCCATTTAACGCATTAACACTCGATGTTTGTCCATCCGTAGACGCGCACTCGTAATAATTATGAGGTCTACCACACAACGTACACGAAACCTCAACCGCTTTCAGCTTACCGGGAGCGTCTTTTTTTTGCATCTCAATCAAGAACGAAGTGAACACATTCGTCAATTTATCGACTTTTGCGTCAACTCTCTCAATGTCGCGATTAGCATTACTAATATTGGCGACATTGGCAACACTCGGTGTTCTACGGAGTTGGAAAACCTTAGATCTATTTTCGATAAACATTAAAGCGTCTTTCGGAGTTTAAAGCAAATATTTACCACCCGCGGCGGAATTTAACGAATCTTGCTCGTGAATATTAAGACCGTTATAAAAAAGTGTCGATTTGGTGCAACTCGGAAAATCCATGATGAGGAAATTGCCTAAGCAATTCCTTGAAACGATCCCACGCGTCTCTAAACTACTCACTCGGCTTTTGTTCAAACCTCGTGATCTCGTTTTCGAAAAACATGCTCTTAGACGGTGGAAAAAACTGATTAACGAATTTGGAAACGAGATCGTCCCACGTAACTATGGAGTTAGGTGGTTCTTTCTCGTACCAATCCTCGGTGGAGCCATAGAGCGAGTAAGGAAAAAGCATAAGCTTGATGACATAGGTGTCAACGTTATTAAACTTGCTCGTGACTAAAAGACGATTAAAATTCCGAATGTGATCGTGAGTATTATCCGCCTCACGACCCTTAAACTTTGTCGCTTGTATCAAAGATAACATTCCTCTTTTGATTTCAAAATTCTCCGCTTCGATTGCGGAAATTATGATCGCGTCTCCATAACCCTCGGTGGGTGCTTGGAGCAACTCCATCATCGTACGATTCTCGACCATCTCGTCTTTAGTTTCAACAACGATATTAGGAACGTTCGTTTCTAATTCTCATCATCGTTGTCGATTCCTTCGATTTCGATTACGTCGATTCGACATGTTGTTAGAATTTGGATAATCACACGAACAAGTGCGCATGCACTAAACGTAGAGAATTGGGTAGGGGGTAGCAAAGAAGATTCTTTTGGGGTTTTTAAACTTTTTCAATTTTTTTGGTTTTTGATGGGTTTTTAATTTTTTTGTATATTGGGTATATTACGTACATAACTAAATCCAAAAAATCTATCCACTAATCAAAGTCTCGATTCATGAATCCAAAGTAATGAAGTTAATTACATCAATTAAAAACCTTCGTTCGACTTTGAAACGTTGGTGGAACACCACAATGTTTCGAGTGTTCAATAATATAAGGACAAAAATAAGATTATTAATACTTGAGTTGGCAAACCCTTAATTATTCGTCACTAAATCAATACGCACAAGCGAGCGGAGAAAACGAGGCGGCGCGAAGCACTTAAGAGCCTTTTTTCTTTAGGTCGTGAAATACAATCGCCTTATACCCACCATATAGTTTGTATTAATTAAGATTAAACTAATTAAAAGTATTTATCTATTTACCTTAAACTTTTCTTTGATCGATACACTCACTAATCACCAGAACGCCGTTTAATGAGGGGCGTTTTCACCCGCTTATTTGGATAGTATTGTTTATTAATTATGCTAAGTATTACAATATATTATTCACAAGAAAAACGAAAAATGATTTTTGTGTTAATTGATTTTAATTTAACACGTTTTATTTGTATGGCTAATAGTAGAAAATAACAAAAATGAGTATGTACGTGATGAGATGGCATTTATACATGATCTCATCGTTCTTTTCGGGCTTTAAATGCATAAAATGTCATAAAAATACCCTATATATGCTTGTGTTTGTTTACTTGTGTATTTTAGGTATGGATATCGTGAAAAAGACAAAAGATCACAAGAAACAAGGAAAAACGAACACGAGAAACGAAGCCGTACAATGAACCGGGCCCTAGTTCATGATTTCTAAAAAAAAAATACCTTGAAGACTTGAAGATGTACAAGATTGATCCCTCATTTATGAAGAAATGACACTTAATACCCTTGTATATTCATAATTACAAGTTTGGTCCCTTAAGTTTGTCAAAATTACAAAAAGGTCCTTCAACTTTGAAGAATTGGCAAGTTTAGTCCCTCAACAATTCTAAATTGTCAACAATGGTCCCTCATGAAGTCAAAGATCCAATGAAGACCTTCAAAGATGAGAATTGTCCAAAATCAGTCCTTGAACTATTCAAAAATGGCAAAAATAACCCTTGAAAACCTTTTGCCAAAGTTTTGGGGCAAAAGTATGAAGTTTGAAAGTTTCATAACAAAGGAAATCAAGTTTTTGGGCTGAAAAACATTTTATACCACTTCTGCCAAAACACAAGGACTCAAAGCGTCAATTCCCAAAGTTTAAACACAATAACACGCGCCAAAAAACTTACCACCCCCTTTTTCAGATCAAACGAATTACTGTTTACCCACATGAACCAAGAATTACCTCCACTTAAAACAAGGGGTTATTTTCAATTACCTTGGCACATGCTTAATTCACACGCCCAGAAACCCATCCCACACCAAAAACACTAAATCCCACTCACCAAAAGGCCCCACCATTCAACACGTCAACCAATCAAAACACAACTTCCTCTCCAAGTAAGCTGACATGGCAAGATCAACTATTTAGGTTCATTACTTGGCCCCAAAGCATAAATGAACACTCAGGATCATTTTTGACAGCTCAACAACAACAAACGTCTAGAAGATTTCAAGGGTATTTTAGGGACTTCATAGCCTATGGTTTTGCATTATTCTACCTTGTAATCGTCTATATAAAGACTCCTCAACATGTGAGAGAGCTTTTGTTCCAGATTTTAGCCATCTTCTTTGTAATTCCTTTTTAAGAAATAAAATTTGAATTTCTGAAAATTTTGAATTCTCTTTTGTTATTTATAAAAGTTTGGTGATTGAATAGCTAAGATCTAAGTTCCATAAACATGTTTTGTTGATTTTGAGAAAAGGTTTTAAGGTTTAAAACACTTGTTTTCAAAAATAAAAGGATAATCTGTTTGATCTTACTTTTGTGTTTGTTCATCTTAGCAGCTTGTGGAAGCTGGTGCTTGTTCTTGCTAGCACCTCAGCTCAAACATTCCAAGTCTTGGAGGTTTGCAACTCTAATCCTTTTTCATTTTTCTAAATTTTGTATGAAATTTTGGTGAATAGGAGATTTGTTGTTTGATTGTGTGATTTTGTGGCTTAATCTTTTTTATTTGTGGTATTTGGTTGTTATTGAGTTGATGGGAACAGGTTTTATGGTTTAAATCATACTAGTCCTTTGAAAATTTATGAAAACAGGTTATTAAGGGGTGTTTGGTTTAATTGATATACCAGGTTTTGAGGTGATTGTAGTAGGTGTTTGTTATTGCTTTGTGTTGGTATCTGTTTATCTGGTGTAAAGGGTTGGTTATTTGCAACTTTTGAGGGTTTAAACACCTAAATCAATCAAGGGTTCATAAAATCAGTTTTATTTGGTAATATTGGCTAAAATTTTGGAGACACCTAGATCTAAGGGTAGACTAGGGTTAACAAGTGTTAAATTTAAGTTAATACGACCAGGGAAAGGGATTTGAGGGCTTGAAATTGGATTGGTGGTCAAATAGATCAGCAAAAGGATTTTGGATAATCACCTTTGCTAATCAATAACTTTTGGTGCTTGAATCTGCTTATTTACTTTGATCCAGTGCTTGAAACAAGTTTATTTGTGCTTATTGGATTTTATTATAGCTTGTGTATGCATTTGGTTCAATTTGGCTAGCTTATTCATGCTCAATCTTCTTATTTATTCATAACTGCTTATTTTTAAGGTCTGTATCATATCTGTGGATTGTTTTCATATTATGTGCTTATTGAGTGAACCAAATTGTGATTTATTTGTTGATATTGACTCTTTGTGATCCACTGATTACAAGGGTGCCCTTGTTTCCATTTGAATCCAACTGGATCTCTATAAAAAGCAAGTCAAATAGTCAAAGCAGTGGGAACTCCTTTCCCCTGCTGCTAGCCACTGCTAGTGTTATTTCAACTAGTGCTTATCAATAAGCTGTTCTAGCTTATTTAAACCTGTAACAACTTTGAATTTGTAATAGGTGTCACTTATTTGATCCATTTGTTCATTCTAGAGCATTTGAGGGGATGACTTTGAGGTTTGACTAGAAAACCAATAACTTTGACTTTTACATAAGTGCTTATTAGCTTATTATGCTTATTTGGCTTGGCTTATTGAACTTTTCTTTGTTGATTTGTCTTAATTAAGTCATTTAGAGTCTTTTGCAACTTATTTGAAGGTCTGAGGTGGTCTAGAACTCTAAGTCGACTATTTTGTCTTTTAGTGAAATTCTACTTTGCTTATTTCTGGCTTATTGGTTTTGCTTTTTCAAAATTTCTTTTCACAGATCTCTCAGGAATCTCAAAAGAAGGTTGTGTGTCTAATCTGAGCTTATGGCATTGGCTTATTGCTTAATGGGCTTATTGGCCCAATAAGGATAAGCTGTTATACCAATAAGCTGTGATAAGCTCAAAACCAGCTTTGGACCTTCAGACTTTTGTGTTTAGAATTAAATTTTGAGTATGATAGGGCTTTTTCAGGTCATTTGGGCCTTGTTGAACTTTTTGGGCCAAAAAGGCCAATAGATTGGACTGTTTTCATTTTTAGCCCATTAGGGGTATTTTCATAATTTCACTTTCATTTTTGATTATTTATGTTAAAATAAACTAGTTTGCAAGTTTTTAGAATTTTTTAGAATTTTTGGATTTTAAATATTATTTTAATATTAATTTATTATTAAATTTCAGTTTTCACATTTTTTCATTTTTTATATTTTTCTTAGGTTAAATACATTAAAATAGGATTTTTGCAACTCTTAGATTAATTTTATCATCATTTTTCTAATTTCTAGAATTATTTTAAGGTTTTAATAGTTTTTAATCATTTTAAATAGTTTTAATTAGTTTAAAAATTTATAAAAATAGTTTTTGTTCTTGTTTAGTCATTTTAGAGGTTTACAAAGTGAAAAATCTTTATTTGGGCTTTTTAATAATTATTTTGACTTTTAGGGCTTTAATTAGCAATTAAAAATTAATATTTAATTAATTAAAAGGTTTCAAAAAATTTTGATCATTTATAAACTCTTAGTTTATTTAATTTGATTTTTGATAATTTTTTGGGGATTTTTAAAATTAATTATTATTTTGGCACTTTTTATGGTTTTTAATTTAGTCGTAGTAATAATTTTCACGTATCCGTCTTTCTATTTTCTCATCCCCTTCTTCTTTCTCAAATATTAATCTCAAATATCATTACATTTTTTTCACACACATATACCTCCCTGGGAAACGAACTTTCACCTTTGGGTCATTAGTACACGGTTTTCCTAAACCGTCGTATTTAATACTTTTCCTATTTACGCTCTTTTCCTAAAGAGTAGTAAAACACTACAATCATTTTGGCGCCACTGCCGAGGAGGTGTGTCGTGATTAATTTGTCATTTTGTTTTTAATATTAGCCATAAATAGTATTTGTATTAGTAGAACTCTACTAATAGGTATTATCGGTTTTTTTTCTTGTGAAATTATTATTACTATATTGTATTAAGTATCACAACAAAATTAAAATATCTCCAAAAGTGTGAACACAACCTTAATTGGGATTTGATCTCCTAATTATTGTATTCGAATCTCAAACAAAAAGAAAAAGGCAAAAATAGATAAATACTTTCGTAAAGCTCGATTTTGAAAAATACAAACTATAAGGTGGGTATAAGGCGGGTATTATAAAATATACCCTAAGGAAAAAGGCTCTTAAGTGCTTCGCGCATCCTTGTTTCCCCTCTTGCTTTTGAGTATTTTGAGATTGAAAGCTAATCGAGGGTTTTGCCGCCCAAAGTATTATTACGTATCATATATATTTGCCTGGTTTCTTTGTGATTAAACCCTCTTGAACAATTTGGTTTTCACCAAAGTTCTAAAGTCATTTGAAGGCATTCACTCCATGTGATCGTTGTCATTCTTTTGAAGCTTCTTTAATCAAGAGTTTGATTCGAGGAGAGATTTGGTAGATTGTTGTCTACAAAGATACACAAAATCCAAAAAAAATTAAAAACAATCAAAAACACAAAAAAATTGAAAATCCACAAAACACCCAAAAAGAATATTCTTTGCTCACCTCCCATTCTTCGTCAAGTTTATGCTAACTCGTAATCAAGCAAAACGAGCTCGTAAACGTCGTCAAAAGTCAAGGAAACCAAAGTCCTTTGATTGAACGACAACAAACTCCAATTGTCGACCCGTTGTAGAACCAATAGTCGCCATGGCTAATCTTACTATGATGGAGTTGCTTCAAGCACCCACTGAGGGTTTTGGAGAAGCTATTGTGATTCCCGCCATCCTTGCGGAGAATTTCAAAATTAAGACGGGTTTAATGTCTATGTTTCAAGCAAATAAGTTTAGAGGTCATGAGAAAGACAACCCGCATTATCACATAAGGAATTTTAATCGTCTCACCACAACAAGCAAGTTTAAGGATGTTCCACACGACGCCATTAAGATGATGTTGTTTCCGTACTCGTTAGATGGACCCGCTAAAATTTGGCTCGAGAAAGAACCGCCAAATTCGATTTTGACATGGGGTGATCTCGTTTCTAAGTTTGTGAACCAATTTTTTCCACCATCTAAAAAACACATTTGAAAAATGAGATTTCAAGGTTCGTACAATGAAATAATGAAAGTTTTTCAATGGCATGGGAACGATTTAAGGAAATGTTACATGAATGTCCACACCATGATTTTTCGCAATTGCATAAAATAGATACTTTCTATAATGGGCTTAATGATTATGAACGAGATTATTTGAATGTCGTCATGGGTCGTAATTTATTGTGTAAAACGACCGATGAAGCTTTAAAGATTATCGAGAATAGATCTAAGGTTTATAACCCTCATAAGACACCGAGTGTTGCCAATATGGGTTCGTCATCTTCGTCATTGTCTCGTAACATGAATGCCATACATGATGAAGCAAATGAGGAAAATCGGTTTTTCGATAGGTTTTCAAATCTTATGACTCATTGGAAAGCACAAGATGCTTTGAATTCCGCATCGGTTAAAGCGGTTGATAAGAGTTGTGTATCTTGTGGTGGAGCTCATGATCTTTCCGAGTGCATTACCGCCGGTGGTAACACTTCGAGTTCTTACGTAGCAACGGGAACTTATAACCAAAATGGCCAAGGTTCCCGCCCAAATCAAGCTCCACTGAATCACAATACTAACAATTATCGAAACAACAACCAAAATGGTGGTTATCAAGGAAATTCACGTAATTACAACAAAGGGAATTATCAAAGTGGGAATGGACAAGTTTCAAATCAAAACCAAAACCGTGATTTTCAAACTACTACACAAGTTTTTCAAAATGATCACACCAAAAATCTTCAAGGAGAATTTTTGAATTATGCTAAGGCAAACGATGCTAAATTTGATAATATGCAACGTGAGATGCTTAGCTTAAGATCCGAGTTGAAAAACGAGCTTAAAAACGAACTTGCTAATGAACTTAAGACTCATGCTAATAAAATGGAAGGAAATGTTCAACGTCTTCAATAAAATCAACAAAAGATGGTACAAGGACAACATGAGATTAAGCAAAAATTGTTAAAAGCGGATGCTAGGCAATCAAAATTTTAAGACCGAATGGCAAAAAATGTTTGAAGCAATCATGTGTAAACCCTCTTCCTCGGGTGGTCTTCCTAGTGATACCATTGCAAACCCGAAGGGGGAAATGAAGGTTATTACTACACGTAGTGGTAAAACTTTTTATGGAATCAATCTCTCGTCCAAGTACTTATACGGAGAAGGAAATCTAGAAAGAGCCCGAGGTGATGGTCGAAAAGGAGCATATTACAAGCCCACAAAGTACCACTCATACCACACCTACGGTTGAACCAATACCAATTATGGAACCCGAGATTCCAAGGCTGTTGCCTAATGTCCAACCCACACCACCCTTACCTTACCCTTCGAGACGAAACAAAGAGAAATTGCAAGAACGTAACAAACAAAAAATCGAGCTTTTTATAAAAATGTTTCAACAAGTTCATTTTGATGTAAGTTTAGCCGACGCGTTGTTATACATGCCTCGTTTCGCTTCCACTTTTACAAGAATGATGAACGATAAGGAAAAGCTTTCAGAGCTCGCTAATTGTTTCGGTTTATCTTAACCGCATACCAGAAAAAGTTGGTGACCCCGGAAAGTTTCTCATTCCTTGTGATATACAAGATATGAAAGAATGCCTCGCCTTGGCCGATCTTGGTGCGAGCATTAATTTGATGCCATTTTCCATTTGGAAATCGCTTTCGCTTCCGGCTCTTACTCCTTCGAACATGTCTATCGAGATGGCCGATCATTCTACTATTTTAGCATGTGGTAGCCGAGGATGTTTTCGTGAAAGTGGGGAAGTTCTACTATCCCGTTGATTTTATAGTAGTTGATATCCCCACGGATCCTCAAGTTCCTCTAATTTTAGGTCGTCCATTTTTAGACACCTCGAGATCGCTTATCGACGTTCATGCAAGAACTATTACTTTGAGATTCAACGAAGAGGAACTTGTTATAAACGCTACTCAAAATTCGACACCTTCTCATGTTTATGCAATCGCTACCATCAATCACATCGACTTAGTTGATGTGGTTTGTGACGAGTTTTCACAAGAAGTGTTAGGTTTTTCCGATAACTCATCAAGTGGCAATCCCACTATTTTGGATCCAATTCTTGCTAATTCTACACCAAATCTCACTCCATTCCAAGGAGGCGATTTTACTTCAAATGAAATCGACAATGAAGATGAGGTGCCTATTAGTAATGATACTTCTATTCCACCATTTCTTCCGCCGATGGAAGTTATGAGTGTTGAGCAAAAATCTTCAATCGAGGAACCACCTATCCTTGAATTAAAAGATCTTCCATCTCACCTTGAATACGCATTTTTGGAAGATGATGACAAGTTTCCGGTTATTATTGCAAAAGGTCTTGCTAATGATGAAAAAACCGCGCTCTTCAAAGTTCTTAAAGCTCATAAAGGGGCAATTGCGTGGAAATTTTTTGACATTAAGGGTATTGACCTAAAATTTTGTACTCACAAGATTTTAATGGAGGAGGAATAAAAACCCGCAATTCAAAGTCAAAGAAGGGTAAACCCCAAAATTCACGATGTCATAAAAAATGAAGTTTTAAAACTCCTTGACAGGGAATGATTTATCCTATCTCTGATAGCCCATGGGTGAGCCCAATCCATTATGTCCCTAAAAAGGGAGGAATGATCGTTGTGCCTTATGAAAACAACGAGTTAATTCCCACTCGTGTTGTGACCGGTTGGAGGGTGTGTATTTACTACCGAAAGTTAAATGACGTCACTCGAAAGGACCACTTTCCTTTTCCCTTCATGGATCAAATGTTGGAGCGACTTGCGGGAAATGAATTCTATTGCTTTTTAGATGGTTTTTCCGGTTACTTTCAAATACCTATCAACCCTCGTGATCAAGAGAAAACTACGTTCATGTGTCCTTATGGAACGTTTGCTTCGTAGGATGCCTTTCGGACTTTGTAATGCACCGGGTACGTTTCAACGGTGTATGATGGCTATTTTCCATGATATGATCGAGAAGTCGATGGAAGTGTTTATGGATGACTTTTCGGTGTTTGCCAATTCGTTCACGTCGTGTTTATCTAATCTCGAGCAAATGTTAAAACATTGTGAGGAAACCAACCTTGTGCTTAATTGGGAAAAATGTCATTTTATGTGTAAACAAGGAATCGTCTTAGGACATAAGGTCTCGAAAGCGGGGATTGAGGTCGATAAAGCTAAGGTAGATGTAATCGCCAAGTTACCTCATCCCAAAATCGTTAAGGGAGTTAAGAGTTTCCTAGGCCACGCGGGCTTTTATCGTCGTTACATCAAAGACTTTTCGAAAATCTCTCGACCTATGACACACCTTCTCGAGAAGGATGCTCCTTTTAACTTTAATGAGGATTGTGTTAGAGCTTTCGAAACTCTTAAAAGGAAACTAACTGAAGCTCCCATTCTTGTTGCTCCTAATTGGGAATTACCCTTTGAAATCATGTGCGATGCAAGTGATTATGCTATAGGGTCCGTCTTAGGGCAACGTTATGAAAAGCATTTCCGTCCTATCCATTATGCTAGTAAGACGATGACCGAGGCTCAACTAAAGTACACCACAATGGAAAAGGAATTCCTTGTCGTGGTCTATGCTTTTGAGAAATTCCAACCTTATCTCGTCTTAACTAAAAGCATAGTGTATACGGACCATTCGGCTATCAAGTATCTCTTAGCTAAGCAAGATGCTAAGCCGAGATTACTTTGTTGTATGCTCCTCCTCCAAGAATTTGGTGTCACCGTGCTTGACAAAAAAGGAGCCGAGAATCTAGCGGCCGATCATCTCTCTCGTCTAGAAGATCCTCACAAAGATGTTTTCATGAATAAGGAAATCACCGAAACATTTCCTCTCGAGACTCTCGGTGTAGTGGATTCTAAATACACCACCCCATGGTTTGCCGACATTGAAAATTACCATGCGGGCAATTTCATAATCAAGGGTATGACGACACAAAAAAAGAGAAAATTCTTTCGTGACGTCAAGTTCTATTTTTGGGACGACCCTTATCTCTTTCGGGTTTGTGTGGATCAACTCGTTCGACGTTGTGTTTTTGGTGCTGAAGCTTCTAACATCCTTAGAGCTTGTCACGAGGGACCCACGGGTGGTCACCACGGTGCTAATCTCACGGCTAATAAAGTGTTCGATGACGGTTTCTTTTGGCCTACGATCTATCGTGATGCACACGCACTTGTGAAGTCGTGTGATTCTTGCCAACGTCAAGGAAAATCATCTCAGCGTGATGAAATGCCGCAAAATATAATTCAAGTGTGTGAGATTTTCAACATTTGGGGCATAGACTTTATCGGGTCGTTCCCATCGTCTCATGGTAACAAGTATATCATCGTCGCCGTCGAATACCTTTCTAAGTGGGTGGAAGCTAAGGCTTTACCTACTAATGATGCTCGTGTGGTAGTGAAGTTTTTAAAGCAACTATTCTCTCGGTTTGGAACCCCGCGTGCTATTATAAGCGATCGTTGAACCTATTTTTGTAATGACCAATTCGAGAAGGTCTTAAAGAAATATGGAGTTACTCATCGTCTTTCTACGGCTTATCACCCGCAAACGAGTGGACAAGTCGAGGTTTCAAACCGAGCTTTGAAGAGGATTTTAGAGTGGTCGATTGGAGAAAACCGTGCTTCATGGTCCGACAAACTTGATGACGCTTTATGGGCCTTTAGGACCGCTTATAAGACACCTATCGGTTGTACTCCATATAAGTTGCTTTATGGAAAGAATTTTCATTTGCACATTGAATTGGAGCATGAGGCATATTGGGCCCTTAAGCATGCAAATTATGACTTGAAGACCGCGGGAGATCACCGGAGAATGCAATTGAATGAATTGGATGAACTAAGAGATAATGCTTATGAAAATTCATTGATTTTTAAAGAAAAGACTAAAAAGTTTCATTATGTAAAGATTAAAAACCGGGTTTTTAACGTTGGTGATCAAGTGTTACTTTTTAACTCTCGATTAAAGATATTTTCCGGGAAATTGAAATCTCGTTGGTTGGGTCCTTTCACCATAACAAAAGTGTTTCCTTATGGGACCATCGAGCTAGCTCAAAATGATGGTCCTAACTTCAAGGTGAATTGACATAGGCTTAAGCACTACTTTGGTGGGGAAGTTCCTTCGTTGGACGACCTCGACCAAGTCACCTTCCCCAATGATAATTAACATTGAGGGGATCGAGTCGAGCTCATGACTCGGTAATAAAAAACGAGGTGCCTGGTGGGGGAGATCCCATGCTTATCCTTTTTATGCTTTCTAATAAATAATGAGAGGGGATTTGTACCCTTCCAACTCGTTGTCTCGTGGTTGTTTGTGAATGCGTTATCTAGATCATCATCATCACAACGATTAAAGACTCTCGTTTTCATTTACGTGAGCCTCGATCGTTTGCTTGAAGAAGTTTTTCACGAATCCATGACATATCCTTTATTGTTCTAACAATTATCTTTTAGCATAATCAATAAACGGCTTTAGATATATTGTTGATCACCCTTTCTATGCTAGATCCTAAGCATTCGAATCTTCGTCTCTAGTATGGGGGTGCTACACCTTTAGACTCGAAACATTGAGGACAATGTTTAATTTTAGTATGGGGGTGAATATATACTTGCTTTGCTACGCCCTCACGTTTTTCCAACTTTCAACGTTTTGTTTTGTTTTGTTGCTAATAAGGCTAAAAATGGCCAAATTTTAAATTTTTTCTTAGTTTTAATAAGTGTTTTTAAGACACGAATACATATTTTCCGATGGGTAGAATAAGAGTTAATTTTTGACTTGATGGGCATTTGGAACCCTTTACATTCCTTAACCCGCTCAATTCAAGTCTTGCTAGACTTTTATATAGGGAACTTTAAAACGTGAAAGTCTTAGCTCATACGGGTTAAGAACAAGAACTTTTCGCAAGTTCCTATAACTGATCCTAGAAAGTCACTTATCAAGGGAACTATAAAACGCATTCTCTAAACTTGAAAAAGTCTAAGAAAGTGCAAGATCCTATAGGTGGCTTGAAAACCCAAAACTTTGATTTGATATAGTCTTAATGAAACCTAATCCAAATTTGGCTTAATTTTGACTTGCATGGCTAAGTATTCACGAGTCTCTTTAATTAGAGGACTTTAAATAGTGAAGAACGAGAGATGATAGAGTTAGACAAGTGATCATGCTAAACGTAGAACATGAAAATGTTCTTTCAAAAACTCATATGTTTTTAATTGTGGCTTTTTCTCCCATAAGATCAATGCATTAGGAATAAAAATAATTGCAATAAGTAAGGTCGTACGATTTAAAAGGTTACTTAGCTTCTAGCATAAGATCGTTTAAAAGTTGCTCGGGATTGAATAGAGTTCATAGTTAAGGCATAACTTATTGAAGCGGGATGCGAAGATCGGTGAAGATCCATAAAGGCCCTAACAAGGCATGAGGAGCTCTATGTTTTTGTAAAGATCCAAGATGATGTGAAGTATCATTATTCCTAAATCAATATGAAGGATCGAGACACACGACGAAAAGCAATACTCCCCTAAAGATCATGGATAAAGTATATCCAAAAAGACCCTAACAAGGTATGAGGATAAATATATCCAAGTCCGAAAAGGAGGCGGATCGTTGTACATCAAAATCCAAAATAAATATTGAAGAAAAATGATGAAGTCGTGGTCCAAGTATGAAGAATCTCTCAATAACGTCAAGTGAAGAAATTCCAAAATATGAAGAGAAGACCATAATTTTAAGAACGTCTTTCCAAGATTTGAAGTATGAAGTACATGCCAAATATCGGTCCAAGAAAGGTCTCAAATCATGAAACGAGTTATGTCAAGATATGAACTTAAGGAGATACTCGAGAAGCTGTTTTAAAAGATTTTGTCCTTCGGCTAACTATCGATTAAATCGTGCTACTATACTTTCGGACTAATAAATACTCAAATACGTCAATATGAATCACTTGTGATCCATGACAAATAGTTAAAAAATTCTAGAAACCCATTACCTTTCATAGGATTGCGGGGAGAAAAAGTATTACACAATTTGAACGTATGAGAAGTGTTAGCATTGTGACTTGTACCAACAATGATCTCGTTTTTGCACTTAGCATCGAATGTATGACAATCAAG
Source organism: Glebionis coronaria (assembly GCA_025667525.1). NCBI lineage: Eukaryota > Viridiplantae > Streptophyta > Magnoliopsida > Asterales > Asteraceae > Glebionis > Glebionis coronaria. The sequence continues at coordinate 164,760,310 of CM046882.1, read as the reverse complement.
GATGACGAAATTTACTTTATGGGACATTCACTTGTTTCTATTCTTTGACCTTAAAAGTCACACACGTGATGAAAATCATACATTGTGCCTTTACAAATCTTAGTAGTATTGTTGCAAGTCTTTTACTTTTCAATAAAGGGTAATAAATTGAATTTTGGTGATGCTTAGATACTTTATTCTAGCATTGCGTGAGGGCACAGCAATGGCTTAGTATGGGGGAGTGATGAGATGGCATTTATACATGATCTCATCGTTCTTTTCAGGCTTTAAATGCATAAAATGTCATAAAAATACCCTATATATGCTTGTGTTTGTTTACTTGTGTATTTTAGGTATGGATATCGTGAAAAAGACAAAAGATCACAAGAAACAAGGAAAAACGAACACGAGAAACGAAGCCGTACAATGAACCGGGCCCTAGTTCATGATTTCTCAAAAAAAATATACCTTGAAGACTTGAAGATGTACAAGATTGATCCCTAATTTATAAAGAAATGATACTTAATACCCTTGTATATTCATAATTACAAGTTTAGTCCCTTAAGTTTGTCAAAATTACAAAAAGGTCCTTCAACTTTGAAGAATTGGCAAGTTTAGTCCCTCAACAATTCTAAATTGTCAACAATGGTCCCTCATGAAGTCAAAGATCCAATGAAGACCTTCAAAGATGATAATTGTCCAAAATTAGTCCTTGAACTATTCAAAAATGGCAAAAATAACCCTTGAAAACCTTTTGCCAAAGTTTTGGGGCAAAAGTATGAAGTTTGAAAGTTTAATAACAAAGGAAATCAAGTTTTTGGGCTGAAAAACGTTTTATACCACTTCTGCCAAAACACAAGGACTCAAAGTGTCAATTCCCAAATTTTAAACACAATAACACGCGCCAAACAACTTACCACCCCCTTTTTCAGATCAAACAAATTACTGTTTACCCACATGAACCCATAATTACCTCCACTTAAAACAAGGGGTTATTTTCAATTACCTTGGCACATGCTTAATTCACACGCCCAGAAACCCATCCCACACCAAAAACACTCAATCCCACTCACCAAAAGGCCCCACCATTCAACACGTCAACCAATCAAAACACAACTTCCTCTCCAAGTAAGCGGACATGGGAAGATCGACGATTTAGGTTCATTACTTGGCCCCAAAGCATAAATGAACACTCAGGATCATTTTTGACAGCTCAACAACAACAAATGTCTAGAAGATTTCAAGGGCAATTTAGGGACTTCATAGCCTAGGGTTTTGCATTATTCTACCTTGTAATCGTCTATATAAAGACTCCTCAACATGTGAGAGAGATTTTGTTCTAGATTTTAGCTATCTTTTTTGTAATTCCTTTTTATGAAATAAAATTTGAAATTCTGAAAATTTTGAATTCTCTTTTGTTATTTATAGAAGTTTGGTGATTGAATAGCTAAGATCTGAGTTCCATATACATGTTTTCTTGATTTTGAGAAAAGGTTTTAAGGTTTAAAACACTTGTTTTTAAAAATCAAAGGATAATCTTTGATCTTACTTTTGTGTTTGTTCATCTTAGCAGCTTGTGGAAGCTGGTGCTTGTTCTTGCTAGCACCTCGGCTCAAACATTCCAAGGCTTGGATGTGAGTCTTGAAAGTTCGCATCTCCGATCCTTTTTAATTTTTCTGAATTTTGTATGAAATTTTGGTGAATCTGAGATTTGTTGTTTGATTGTGTGTTTTTGTGGTTTAATCTTGTTTATCTATGGTATTTGGTTGTTATTGAGTTTATGGGAACAGGTTTTATGGTTTAATTCATACTAGTCCTTTGAAATTTGTGAAAATAGGTTATTAAGGGGTGTTTGGGTTAACTGATATACCAGGTTTTGAGGTGATTGTAGTAGGTGTTTGTTATTGATTTGTGTTGGTATCTATTTATCTGGTGTAAATGGTTGGTTATCTGCAAGTTTTGAGGGTTTAAACACCTAAATCAATCAAGGGTTCATAAAATCAGTTTTACTTGGTAATATTGGCTAAAATTTTGGGGACACCTAGATCTAAGGGTAGACTAGGGTTAACAAGAGTTAAATATTAGTTAATACAACCAGGGAAAGGGATTTGAGGGCTTGAAATTTGGATTGGTGGTCAAATAGATCAGCAAAAGGATTTTGGATAATCACCTTTGCTAATCAGTAAATTTTGGTGCTTGAATTTGCTTATTTACTTTGATCCAGTGCTTGAAAAAAGTTTATTTGTGCTTATTGGACTTTATTATAGCTTGTGTATGCATTTGGTTCAATTTGGCTAGCTTATTCATGCTCAATCTTCTTATTTGTTCATAACTGCTTATTTTCAAGGTCTATATCATATCTGTGGACTGTTTGCTTATTCTGTGCTTATTGAGTGAACCAAATTGTGATTTCTTTGTTGATATTGACTCCTTGTGATCCACTGATTACAAGGGTGACCTTGTTTCCATTTGAATCCAACTGGATCTCTCTAAAAAAGCAAGTCAAATAGTCAAAGCAGTGGGAACTCCTTTCCCCTGCTGCTAGCCACTGCTAGTGTTATTTCAACCAGTGCTTATCAATAAGCTGTTCTAGCTTATTTAAACCTGCAACAACTTTGAATTTGTAATAGGTTTCACTTATTTGACCTATTTGTTCATTCTAGAGCATTTGAGTGGTTGACTTTGAGGTTTGACTAGAAAACCAATAACTTTGACTTTTACATAAGTGCTTATGAGCTTATTCTGCTTATTTGGCTTGGCTTATTGAAATTTTCTTTGTTGATTTGTCTTAATTAAGTCATTTAGAGTCTTTTGCTACTTATTTGAAGGTCAGAGGTGGTCTAGAACTCTAAGTCGATGATTTTATCTTTTAGTGAAATTCTACTTTGCTTATATATGGCTTATTGTGTTTGATTTTTCAAAATTTCTTTTCAAATATCTCTTAGGAATCTCAAAAGAAGGTTGTGTGTCTAATCTGAGCTTATGGCATTGGCTTATTGCTTAATGGGCTTGTTGGCCCAATAAGGATAAGTTGTTATACCAATAAGCTGTGATAAGCTCAAAACCAACTTTTGGGCCTTCAGACTTTTGTGTTTAGAATTAAATTTTGAGTCAGATAGGGTTTTTCAGGTCATTTGGGCCTTGTTGAACTTATTGGGCCAAAAAGCCCATTAGATTGGACTGTTTTCATTTTTAGCCCATTAAGGGGCCCATTTGGAGTATTTTGGTAATTTCACTTTTCTGATTATTTAGGTAAAAATAAACTAGTTTTCAAGTTTTTATAATTTTTTATAATTTTTGGATTTTTAATATTATTTTATTATTAAATTTCAATTTTCACATTTTCACATTTTTTATATTTTTGTTATGTTAAATACATTAAAATAGGATTTTTGCAACTCTTAGATTAATTTTATCATCATTTTTCTAATTTCTAGAATTATTTTAAGGTTTTAATAGTTTTTAATCATTTTAAATAGTTTTAATTAGTTTAAAATTTTATAAAAATAGTTTTTATTCTTGTTTAGTCATTTTAGAGGTTTACAAACTGAAAAATCTTTATTTGGGCTTTTTAATAATTATTTTGATTTTTAGGGCTTTAATTAGCAATTAAAAATTAATATTTAATTAATTAAAAGGTTTGAAAAAGATTTGATCATTTGTGAACTCTTAGTTTATTTAATTTGATTTTTGGTAATTTTTTGGGAATTTTTAGAGTTAATTTTTATTTTGTCACTTTTTACGGTTTTTAATTTAGTCGTCGTAGTAATAATTTTCACTTATCCGTCATTCGATTTTCTCATCCCCTTCTTCTTTCTCAAATATTAATCTCAAATATCATTACATTTTAGTCACACACATATACCTCCTTGGGAAACGAACTTTCACATTTGGATCATTAGTACACGGTTTTCCTAAACCGTCGTATTTAATACTTTCCCTATTTACGCTCTTTTCCTAAAGAGTAGTAAAACACTACAATCTGTACGATTTACGCTTTCCCAAAATGGAAAGTCAAAAACGAATTACTCAAACAAAACACGATAATAATATAATGGCACTCACAAAATACCTCCCTAGCAGCGACGCTAAAATGATTGTAGGTAAATTATACACTTTTAAGAAAAAGCGTGTAATTGGTAATTATTAGTCAACGCGTTTAGGAAAACGCAAAATCCGACAAGTGAGTTCGTTTCTCAAGGGAGGTATGTGATTTGTTAGTGCCAAAATTAGATTACATAATTTGGATTAGTTCATTTTTGGAAGAAAAGAGGGAAAATTAAAAGACGATTACGCTAAAATTTAAACTATGACGTAAAACGTAATGAAAAATAAAAGTGATCAAAAAAATTACCAAAAATTACAAATAAATCCTAAATAATGTAATTAAGGTTTAGAAATAAAGAAAAACTTTTTGTAACTTTTTATTGAATTATTATCTAATTTTTTAATATAATTAAAGACCTAGAAAATAACAAAGAAAAAGCCCAATCAAAGATTTTAAAGTTTCTAAACCTCAAATATATTTAACTAATGCTAAAAAGTATTTTTCAAAAATTTAAATTTACTAAAATCTATTTTAAATGACTAAAAATAATTTTTACACTAAAATAATCACAAAAAATAAAAGAAAAGTGGGAAAAATCCCAAACCAATTTTGAAAAGTCTAAAAAGCTATAAAGTAACTGGGAAAATGAAAGAAAGTAAAAAATTAAGAAGAAGAAGCTGAAAAGGCTCAAACTAAGCCGTTGTTTGGATTTACACTAACAGTGGCTAGGAAACCACTTGGTAAGTGGGAAAAACGCTTCCCATTGCCTTTGTTATTTGGACAGAGAGTGGATTGCCCTTGATTTTGGCTTGTTTGGTGTTGTTTCTTGGGAACAAAGTCACCCCTACGAGTAGTTAGCTTGTGAGCAGTCAAGAATAAGCAAAAGCAAACAACATTTATGTAAAACCCGCATCTAAATGCCATGAACGATACACTACATAAACATACGAACCAATTAAAACTTTCCTTTTATGTCATGAACACGTGTCACGAATATTAAATTCAGAAACTATGTACGTGTTAGTGCACGATAATTATTAAGTACGTGGTAATACACGATAATTATTAATCATAATAACTATAATCACAAGCATATCATCACGAACATTAAAACACGAACATGTGAACTACGTATTATATATTATTACACGATAAACAAGTATTACGTATAATATATATGTCATGAATATTAAAACACGAACCATTACGAACATTTAATAACACAAACGAACACGTAAATTATTAAACATGAACAAAGCCCGATAAAGCCTTTGGGCTTATGTTGGCCGCGGACACAAGAGCAAGAGGGGGGGGGGGCGGGAACCAATTGTTTTGGTTAACTTAACAAAAAGGAAAAACACAGGTTTATGATTCTACAGAATTTTTTACAAAAAAATAAAAACCCTAGCTTGCCTCCTCTCTCTTGATGTCGGCTACAAGGACACCACCAAGGGTGATGGTTGATTTTGATTAGTGAATTCGAGTTATTCGTGTTCGTGTTATTAGTTCTCAATCAATCACGTATTCGGTAAACCTCAAAACCTTCATCTGGTTATTTTATTTTTTCTATTTATTATGTTCATGTGATTTAGAAAATTAAAAACATAATAAACATGGAGATTAATCAAGAAAATAAGTAATTAAGGTTTGGTTTGTGGGATTTTCTCGGTCGACACACTCAAACCGAGAGCCAAAGCTCTCGGTGGTCTTGCGATTCACCAACAACCGAGACCTAGGGTCTCGGCGTGGTCTTTTGTGGCTCGGTCGCATGGGAACAAAAGGACCCCGACTCGCTTCGGGGTGGCCTTTTGGTCTGTTTTGGGTCTCGGCGCAGCGCAGCAGCACCACTCGCTTAAGCCGGTGGCTGTTGTGGTTCTAGCAGGGGGAACGCAGGCCGAGCAGGGGAAACCACCGGCTTCAGCCGATGGTGACTTTTGGTCCAGCAGTGGCTAGCCAGGCCACGACAGTGGAAGCCGGCTAGAACGGTTTAGCCAATGTCGGGCCGGTTCGGTCCGGTTCACGGTTCGGTTCGGTTCACGGTTCAGTCCGGTTCATGGTTCGGTCTAAATTAAAACACGGGTTCGGTCACGGAGTTAATTTTTACAAGTTATAAATTTTTACAAATTATATTATTTTTCAAGAAAAATTAAATTAATTAAAACATGACTAGTAGTTAATTTAATTTAATCATGACGTAGGTTATATTATTTTTAATAAATATTACATGTTTTAATCTAAGTATTTTTACCATTAAATTTAGACTATAGTATTAATTAATTATTAAAACATGGACTATAATTAATTAATAAATTATGACTTACGTTATAATTAATAAATTATTAATACAAGATTAACCTAAGTATTTTATATGTCTTAATTTAATTAAATCATGCCTTTATTTAATTAAATCATATAACCTATTGTTTATTAAATTATCATGACATTATTAATAAACTATACTATTTACATGACTTATGATATTTAATCAGTAAACCTAAGATTATATTATTAGCTTATTAATCTAGCTTATTTCTAGATACGGAAACTTTCTATTTCAAGAAACTTGCTATTTTGGAAACTTTCTATTTTTAGAAACTGATCTATTTTTAGAAACTGATCTAGTTTTAGAAACTGATCTATTTTTGGAAACTTTCTATTTTAGGAAACCTGCTATTTTTAGAAAGTTACTTATTATTACACAACAAGTATAATAATACAAGAATACCAGATAATACTTAATCAGAAATACATGAAATACATGATTAATACACTATATCATTTAAAACAGTAAAACAAGACAAGAACATATAAAACAAGCTAAGACATGCTATAATCAGTTACATACTCAGTAATCAGAAGACTTATACATGTCCCTTATTTATGTAGCATTAATGAGGTCGAAGTAGGACTATTCATCCTTTCGTCTTTCCTCGTTCACTGGACCCGAGGTACGGATTTCCCGTCCTTCAGTATGGACATTCTTTCCTTATTAGGATTCCCCGTTTGCAGCCAATTGTTTTCCCAAGTATTGTTTTATATGTTTGATTTCTTATGTTAGTTTAAATTCCTAAGCCATATACATGCATAATCAGTGTCACCTAGTTATGGAGGTACCATAACCATAACACTGGAGGCACCAGTGTTATGTCTTCCCTATGTCAAAGTGATTGCTCGTGGCGTCCCTTTTTAGTTTTGGCCTATATTTATTATCATGTGGGGCGTATGGGTGCATCCTAGTTACATGTTTTACAGAATTTTCATGGTGAATACGATGTGTGCCTTGCATCCTTCACAAGGAGTTGATCCCTCTACCCAGACTAATTTATTAGAGGCAACCCCTCTAATTGCATGAAGAGGTCTCCCCTCCAAGTATTCATGTACAGTGGAACCTCATGACCTATATGGGCTATTGGCTAATTAATACAGCTTTCTTATAAAACATAAGTCTTTTCAAACTATAAAACCAGTTTTATGAACATGTTCCAAGTTATCTAGGACTTATATAATTCCATTGCTATTAGTCTTTCATGTTTATGTCATTTCATGTTATACTTGTATATCCGTTCACTGGGTGTTATGCTCATCCGTTTTCCTTTCATGTTCCCAAACGACAGGTACTCAAGGGCGCTCGTAGACTATAAGAGTATGTGCATACGGATTTGAAGCTATCTAGCCTTCATCACTTTATGCATTTTCCATACATTATGCTACATTATTTCTTTGGACATTGTTTAGTCCTTTTCCATTTTAGTACTTATATTCATGTGTGATGAGTTTATACTTGGATTACTGATGTTGTTTCCGATATTTCCATTCATGGTCATTTAATGTTTTTAGACATTTACCTTGCATGCTTTGATGACACGCCATAATTATGCGTGACATTCCATTGACCAAAATGGGGTGTTACAATTATGGTATCAGAGCCAAGGCTTCGACCTGTAGGCTCTTAAAACATGACCTGTGATTAGTGGGTAATCACCATGGTCTTCCTAGAACGTTTTTAGGGGTGTGATTCGGGTTGACCCGGTCGGCTTCGGGTCAACTCGGGTCGGGTCAAGTCGGGTTGAGAGCAAAAAAATCATATCCGAACCCGAGCCTAATTAGAACTTGGGTCACTCGGGTTCGGGTCAATTCGATTCGGGTCAACTCGGGTTTGGGTCAGCTCGGGTTCGGGTCAACCCGAGTTTAAGAAAATGTGTAAAAAGTGGCTCAATTAAGTACTAATACAATGTAAAAAGTGTAATTTTTTGTCGGGTTAAGTCGGGTTGGTCGGGTTCGGGTCAAGTCATGTCGGGTCAATTCGGTCAAGGGTAAAAAATATATAACCCGAACCCGAGCCTAATTAGAACTCGGGTCAACCCGAATTGACCCGAATACACTTTTGGACCCGAGTGACCCGACCCGAATATGATTATTCGGGTTCGGGTTCGGGTCGGGTTCGGGTCGGGTCACCTTTTCGACACCCCTAGTAGTTTTCATGCATTTATTCATGTATCATTGTTGCAGGAATTTTGACTAAGTAATGGTTGGTATAGGACTGGTCATATTTAGTCGCATGTGCTTTTAATCGAATCATTTTGTTTTGATGAACCGACCCAAAGGCGTTCATCCTCGTCATGTCATTTTGATTAGGTGAACCGACCCATAGGCGTTCACCCCAACCCATGTTATTTCATCATCATGCATTCATACACTGTTTTCATGCATAATTTTTTTCATGTTTATATGCATAATGTTTTTTCATGAATATATATTATGTTTTAATCATTTTAATCATGCATTTGTGTTATACTGTCAGATGGTTCTCACACGTGAACAAGAGCAACTCAATGCAGCTGTTCAAGCTGCGATGCAGGCTATGCTTCCTCAACTGAGGAATGAGATTCGGGCCAAGGTGCAAGCTGCCAACAATCAGCACCAACACCAGCATCAGAATCCTCCTCCTCCTCCAGCTACACTGATCACATGGCTGGAGCGATTCAACAAGCAGCATCCGCGATCATTCGAGAAGACTGACAGCCCCAATGAGGCTGATAGCTGGCTAGCTCACATTGAGAAGATCTTTGACGCGATGGGATGTGACCCTGTCTTTAAGGCAAGGTTAGTCTGTTACAAGTTTCAAGGGACGTGTTTGGATGGTGGAAGTCAGTGAAACAATCGGAGGGAGGCGATAATTGGGTGGCTGGCTTGACTTGGGCACAGTTCAGGGATTTGGTTATGGGACAGTTCTTCCCAAAGGCTGAACAGGATAAGCTTAAGAGGGAGTATCATGGGATTAGGCAGAGAGCCGAGGAAAACAGCAATGAGTTCATGCAAAGGTTTCTTCGTTTGGCTGGATTCCTTGGTGCATCAGCAGGGACTGTAGAGGAGCAAGAGTACCACTTTCACTGGGCTCTTCGTACATCGGTCGCCAATAACTTGGTGTGTGCTACCTTTAACACGGTGGCACAAGTAGTTGATGCAACACGCAAGTTGGAGATGCTGTAGAAGAGGGATGAGTTTGGAGAGGCAGAAAAACCCGACAAGAGGTATATTTCGTCATTCAGTGGTGATCATTTCAATTCATTAAGTACTATCCAAATATTTATCTTTCTCTATACAATTGCATCTTTCAGACAGAAGACTAGGGACCAGTCCCAACCGGCCACTCAGCAGCAGAGTCAGCACAAGGGTAATAGTCAGACCCAAGACCGTTCTGCTTCGGATAGGCATGGTGGTAATGACAATTACCATAACAACGCTAACAACTCTGATAACAGTAGGTCCCTAATTTACTCATTTCTTGTGTTACATGCTTGATGATTCATAATTTTGACACTTCAGCATCTTCTACCTGGAATCATGGCAACGAAAGGGAGCAGGACCGCAGAGGTTCACAGCCCAACCGTGCAGTTATAGCTGGTATTATGTCTTACGATTTTCTGCATTGTCCTGTCTGTACCCATAAACTATGTCTCACGTATACTTTTCTGAACAGGCTCCCAGCCAGCAAGGGCACCTGTTGGAGGGTATACTCACCATCTCTGCACTATGTGCAACCGCAGACACCCAGGGTCGTGTCGCCGTGACAACGATGCTTGCTTCAAGTGTGGTCAGCCAGGCCATCACATGAAGGACTGCTGTAAGGGTGAGATAGAGGGCACTTCTGGACATGCTGACTCCAAGAAAATATGTTAAACATTTCCACGCCCTTAAGGGACTCTATATGCATAACACATGGTACAAGGGTATTCCCATCAAGTTTGACGATAAAATTCGTACAGTTGACGTACTTCCATTAGATATGTGCGATTTTGACATGATATTAGGCATGGACTGGCTATCCAAACATCACGCCACCATTGACTGCCATTCATATCGGGTCATCTTCGGTGATGTAAACGCACCAGAGTACATTCACAACGGTTTTATACCCGGAAGGTCTGTATAAATAATTTCAACCTTACAAGCACGTGCATTACTGTCACATGGTTGTGAGGGCTACTTAGCTACTGTTCATGATATGGAGGCTGAATCTCCATCTATACAGAATCAGCCGATCGTGTCATAATTTCCAGACGTGTTTCCAGAAGAACTTCCGAGCATACCACCTGCTCGTGAGGTAGATTTTAATATTGAGCTCATCCCAGGAGCTGAGCCAATTTCCAAGGCTCCTTATCGCATAGCTCCAATAGAGCTGAAGGAGTTAAAGGAACAACCGCAAGAACTTTTGGAACGAGGTTTCATTCGACCTAGTGCATCTCCATGGGGTGCATCGGTCTTACTCGTAAAGAAGAAGGACGGCAGTATGCGTCTCTACATTGATTATCGTGAGCTTAATAAAATCACCATCAGGAATCGATATCCTTTGCCAGACATTGATGATCTGTTTGACCTACTCTAAGGGGCCAAACATTTCTCCAAGATTGATCTGAGGTCGGGCTATCATCAGTTAAGGGTTAAAGAGCAGGACATCGCCAAGACTGCTTTCCGTACATATTATGGGCACTACGAATTTGTAGTCATGCCATTTGGCCTTACCAATGCTCCGGGTGTTTTCATGGACTTGATGAACCGTATCTTCCATGAGTTTCTAGACAAGTTCGTCATTGTATTCATTGACGATATTCTGATTGTCTCTAAGTCAAAGGAGGAATACGAAGACCATCTTCGTACAGTATTCTAGATACTTCGCCAGATGCAGCTGTATGCCAAGTTCTCCAAATTCGAATTCTGGTTAAGTAAGGTGGCGTTCCTAGGCCACATAGTATCTGCAGAAGGAATAACCATGGACCCAACAAAGGTTGAGGCTATTACCAAGTGGCCAAGATCGAATCAGCGACTGAAGTTCGTAGTTTTCTAGGCTTAGCTGGTTACTACCGTAGGTTCGTAGAGAACTTTTCCCATTTAGCACTGCCATTGACCAAACTAATGCGGAAAGGGGAGAAATTCGTTTGGACTGAAGTAAGAGAGAAGAGCTTTGAAGACCTAAAGCTGAGGCCTCTACACCTATTCTTACTCTCCCATCTAGTACAGGTGGATTTCGGATCTATAGTGATGCTTCAGGGAAGAGCCTTGGCTGTGTTCTCGTACAACATGGGAAAGTGATTGCTTACGCATCACGGCAGCTTAAGCCTTATGAGGAGAACTATCCTACACATGACTTGGAATTTGCAGTAGTTGTGTTTGTACTGAAGATTTGGAGGCATTACTTGTATAGCGAATCATATGATATCTTCACAGATCACAAGAGCCTGAAATACATTTTCACTCAACGTGAACTGAACATGAGGTAGAGAAGGTGGTTAGAGCTGTTGAAGGATTATGACATTAATCTTCAGTATCATCCCGGCAAGGCGAATGTAGTGGTAGATGCTCTTAGTAGAAAGTCGGGTATGATCAACGACATTAAGATAGAGGAAGATATTATATGAGACTTGGAGCGACTAGACATTGATATCATGGTACATGGACAGCATGGATACTGGGCTAATCTTAGAGTGGAGCCTGAATTACTCTCTAGGATGAAGGAAGCTCATAAGGATGATGGTGAGATTTGGGCAATCATACAGAACTTAGAGCAGCAGACGGAGTTTCAGTTGGATGAAAACGGCATCTTATGGCAGGGCACTAAACTTTGTGTCCCCATTCTCCATTCATCCTGGTTCAACCAAGAAGTACCACGACATCAAGCAGTACTTTTGGTGGAGTGGTATGAAACAGGATGTTGCTACTTATGTCTCCAAATGTCTTACCTGCCAGTAGGTTAAGATCGAGCATCAGCGGTCTAGTGGGTTACTACAACCATTAGACATTCCAGAGTGAAAGTGGGACAAGATCACCATGGATTTTGTCACCGGACTTCCGTAGACCAAGAGGAAGCATGATGCAATTTGGCTTATCGTTGATCGACTTACCAAGTCAGCTCATTTCTTACCGATCCGGAAAGATGATTCTGTTAGCAAACTCGTTGACACATATAAGAAGGAGATCATGAGACTTCATGGTACTCCATCCAGTATCATCTCGGACAGAGATCCTCGGTTTACTTCGCGATTTTGGAGGAGTCTGCAGAAAGCTTGGGATACCAAACTTAAGCTTAGCACGGCTTTTCATCCTCAAACAGACGGACAGTCGGAGCAGACCATTCAGACATTAGAAGACATGCTTCAAGCATGTGCTTTAGAATGGACAGGATATTGGGACGATTATATCTGCTTAGTAGAGTTTACATACAACAACAATTGGCACGCCAGCATCAAGTGTGCACCGTTTGAGACGTTGTATGGCAGGAAGTGTCACGCCCCAATCTGTTGGGATCAGGTTGGTGAGCGAACACTTGAAGGACCGAAGATGATAGAGTTGGCCAACGAGAAAGTCTCTATAGCTAAGGCGAAACTGCAAGAAGCTCGTGCACGTCAAAAGAGTTATGCCGACAAGCATCATAGGGATTAGCATTTCAACGTGGGAGATCATGTCTTTCTTAAGGTATCACCGGCACGTGGTGTTAGACGCTTTGGAATCAAAGGGAAACTCAGTCCTCGATTCATCGGACCATTTGATATCATCGAGCGAGTCGGTGAAGTATTGCATCGTTTAGCGTTACCTCCGCAGCTTTCTCACATTCATGACATTTTCCATGTGTCCTTACTCAGAGGATACAAGTATCATCCCCTTCACATGGTTTAGTATCCACTTGAACAGATTCGTGAAGATCTTACCTTCATAGAGGAACCCGGGCGAGTTCTTGATAGACAGGAATGAGTCAAGAGGAAGAAGACGATTCCATTCGTCAAAATCCTTTGGAGGGATCATACCGAGCGGGAAGCCACTTGGGAGACAGAGGAGTCTATCCGAACTTCTTACCCTCATTTCATGTTTTGATTCGGGTATGTTCTTCTTTTAGTTTACGTTATCTATAATTCGGGGATGAATTATTCTTTTTAGGGGGGAAGAGTTGTAAAACCCGCATCTAAATGCAATGAACAGTACACTACATAAACATACGAACCAATCAAAACTTTCCTTTTATGTCATGAACACGTGTCACGAATATTAAATTCAGAAACTCCGTACGTGTTAATGCACGATAATTATTAAGTACGTGGTAATACACGATATATATTAATCATAATAATTATAATCACAATTATATGATCACGAACATTAAAACACGAACATGTGAACTATGTATTATATATTATTACGCGATATACAAGTATTACGTATAATATATATTTCATGAATTTTAAAACACGAACCATTACGAACATCAAATAACACAAACGAACACGTAAATTATTAAACATGAACAAAGCCCGGTAAAGCCTTTTGGCTTATGTTGGTCGCGGACACAAGAGCAAGAGGGGGGCCCAACCCATTGTTTTGGTTAACTTAACAAAAAGGAAAAACACAGGTTTATCATTCTATAGAATTTTTTACAAAAAAATAAAAACCCTAGCTTGCCTCCAATCTCTTGCCGCCGGCTACAAGGACACCACCAATGGTGTTGGTTGATTTTGATTAGTGAATTCGGGTTATTTGTACTCGTGTTATTATTTCTCATTCAATCACGTATTAGGTAAACATCAAAACTTTCATCTAGTTATTTTATTTTTTTCTATTTATTATGCTCATGCGATTTTAAAAATTAGAAACATAATAAACATGGAGAGCAATCAAGAAAACAAGTAATTAAGGTTTAGCTTGGTGGGGTTTTGCTCGGCCGACACACGCAAACCGAGAGCCAAAGCTCTCGGTGGTCTTGTGATTCACCAACAGCTGAGACATAGTGTCTCGGCGTGGTCTTTCGTGGCTCGATCGCAGGGAACAAAAGGACCCCGACTCGCATCGGGGTGGCCTTTTGGTCTGTTTTGGGTCTCGTCGCAGCGCAACAGCACCACCAGCTTAAGCTGGTGGTTGTTGTGGTTCTAGCAGGGGGAACACAGGCCGAGCAGGGGAAACCACCGGCTTCAGCCGGTAGTGACTTTTAGTCCAGCAGTGGCTAGCCAGGCTACGGCAGTGGCAACCGGCTAGACCGGTTTAGCCACTGTCGGGCCGGTTCACGGTTTGGTCCGGTTCTTGGTTTGGTCTAAATTAAAACACGGGTTCTGTCACGGAGTTAATTTTTACAAGTTATACATTTTTACAAGTTATATTTTTTTCAAGAAAAATTAAATTAATTAAAACATGACTAGTATTTAATTTAATTTAATCATGACTTAGGTTATATTATTTTTAATGAATAATACATGTTTTAGCCTAAGTATTTTTACCATTTAATTTAGACTATAGTATTAATTAATTATTAAAACATGGACTATAATTACTTAATAAATCATGACTTAGGTTATAATTAATAAATTATTAATACATGATTAACCTAAGTATTTTATATGTCTTAATTTAATTAAATCATGCCTTTATTTAATTAAATCATATAACATATAGTTTATTAAATTATCATGACATTATTAATAAACTATACAATTTATATGACTTATGATATTTAATCAGTAAACTTAAGATTATATTATTAGCTTATTAATCTAGCTTATTTCTAAATACGGAAACTTTCTATTTCAGGAAACTTGCTATTTTGGAAACTTTCTATTTTTAGAAACTGATCTATTTTTAGAAACTGATCTATTTTTAGAAACTGATCTATTTTTGGAAACTTTCTATTTTGGGAAACCTACTATTTTTAGAAAGTTACTTATTATTACACAACAAGTATAATAATACAAGAATACCAGATAATACTTAATCAGAATTACATGAAATTAATGATTAATATAGTATATCATTTGAAACAGTAAAACCAGACAAGAACATATAAAACAAGCTAAGACATGCTATAATCAGTTAAGTACTCAGTAATCAGAAGACTTATACATGTCCCTTATTTATGTAGCATTAGTAAGGTCGGAGTGGGACTATTCATCCTTTCGTCTTTCCTCGTTCACTGGACACAAGGTACGGATTTCCCGTCCTTCAGTATGGACATTCTTCCTTATTAGGATTCCCCGTTTGCAGCCAACTATTTTCCCAAGTATTGTTTTATATGTTTGATTTCTTATGTTAGTTTTAATGCCTAAGTCATATACATGCATGACCAGTGTCACCTAGTTATGGAGGTACCATAACCATAACACTAGAGGCACCAGTGTTAAGACTTCCCCACGGCAAAGTGATTGCTCGTGGTGTCCCTTTTTAGTTTTGGCCTATATTTATTATCATGTTGGGCGTATGGGTGCATCCTAGTTACATGTTTTTACAGGATTTTCATGGTGAATGCGATGTGTGCCTTGCATCCTTCACAAGGAGTTAATCCCTCCTACCCCAGACTAATTAATTAGAGGTAACCCCTCTAATTGCATGACGAGGTCTCCCCTCCAAGTATTCATGCACGGTTGAACCTCATGACCTATATGGGCTATTGGCTAATTAATACAGTTTTCTTATAAAAACATAAGTCTTTTCAAACTATAAAACCGGTTTTATGAACATGTTCCAGGTTATCTAGGACTTCTACAATTCTGCTGCTATTGGTCTTTCATGTTTATGTAATTTCATGTTATACTTGTATATCCGTTCACTGGGCGTTATGCTCATCCGTTTTCCTTCCATGTTCCCAAACGGCAGGTACTTAAGGGCACTCGTAGGCTATAAGAGTATGTGCATACGGATTGGAAGCTATCTATCCTTCATCACTTTATGCATTTTCCATGCATTATGCTACATTATTTCTTTGAACATTATTTAGTCCTTTTCCATTTCAGTACTTATATTCATGTGTGATGAGCTTATACTTGGATTACCGATGTTGTTTCTGGTATTTCCATTCATGGTCATTTAATGTTTTTAGACATTTACCTTGCATGCTTTGATGACACGCCATAATTACGCGTGACCTTCCATTTACCAAAATGGGGTGTTACAATTTAAGCCAAATAAACACTCAAAAAGAAAAAAACAAGCTGATCAAGTAAGCAAACAGCAATACACAATTGTTAGATATCGGAAAAAAGCCTAACAGCTTTGTCTGATATCAGACACAACTACAAATACAGATGTCTGGTACATGCATATATCATAATATGTTTTTTTCTTTTGAATAAGCTTTAAGCACTCAATAAGCTGCCTAACTTAACACAAACACTTAGCAGACCTAACACACCCTAAAAGCTATCAGATAACAAGATTTCATGCCTCAAATCAAAAAATCAAACCCCTAAAATGCTAACTGTTGGTTTTGGCAGTTTTGCACAAAAAACTTAGAATATGGAAACACAAACTTTACACTAAACAATAGCAACCTACACTTAAAACTTAAACTAACAAACAAAATGAGGTTGTGCAAGCATACATGTGAGTTATGTTTTCACCCATACCCATTTAATCATGCACAACCAAACACCCCCTTATATTCTGTCTGATGAGATTTAACAAAGAAAAATCTTTGAAAAACAACTAAAATTATCTTAAACTATCAAAACCATTCAAAAATCATACAAGAACATAGATGAAGCACAAATCAATCACAAATGAGCAATTAAACCACATATCATATAAACTCAAAAATCAAAAAATCTTGCAAGTAAAGAGGGTTCAAGCCAAAATTATACCTTGT
The DNA here is from genome assembly GCA_025667525.1 of Glebionis coronaria. Classification (NCBI taxonomy): domain Eukaryota; kingdom Viridiplantae; phylum Streptophyta; class Magnoliopsida; order Asterales; family Asteraceae; genus Glebionis; species Glebionis coronaria. The sequence continues at coordinate 164,743,169 of CM046882.1, read as the reverse complement.
GGGACCTACTTCCAGACCCAACTAAGGCAAGTTGATGCCTTCTCCATATTAGCTGGCTTTGGGACTTAGGGTTTATGAAGTGGCTGTTATACAAAAGAAAGGAGGTAGTGGTCCACAACAAACCAAGCTACTAATATCTTGGAACTTTGAGACCTGCTGAACACTCAACCAACAAAAAACACTACAAGCTTCAAAATCTCAAAGGCAAAAGCTAGTTGTCAGCTAACTTGTGCCTTGGGCTTATGAAACACTAAGCTTAAACAATAAAATGATTTTTTTCTCAAAACCTCAAACATGGTAAAAGCTTTTTGCAAACTTGAATAAGGGTAACCAATTGAAAATAACAAAGTTTATAAAGCCTACAATTGCTTGAATTGTCAATGCAGGCCACCATGGTCACTTTATAAACCTTGGGTCTCAAAAACAACAGTTGTCAAAATCTTTGAACAAACAAGATATTTTGATAAGTCTTAACTAGATTTGTAGAAGGTAAAGCTAAACTAAAGCAAGAAAATATAATGGAACTCAAATTCACTTTATAAAATTTTCACAAACTTTCGTTTAATAAGAAAAATTACAAAAGTGAAAATGGAACAAAGGAAAAGGATCACAGGTCGATTCCTTTTATACAACTAGAAAGATGGTTCTAGAATGAAAAGCTACATGTGAAAACCTAGCTATGAACTACCTAAAAAGCCCTTGGATGAAAATTTGAATTCTTGATCTAATCTTGAACATGTGAAGATGCCTTGGCTGTTTGTGATGAGCCAGTTGTACAACTTTGATCTTAGTTGTTTGTTGAGCATTCGAGAGCCCGAATTTGATATAGGGCGTTGATCCTCTGCCATTGGTTTGTTATTTTTCCAAAAACAGTGGTACAAGGGTGCTGGGGAGGCTCGGGTGGGGACCATTGTGAGATGGAGGGAAAGTTGAGCATGTGAATGAGTTTGGAGTATGGTTAATCATGAATCTGGACTAAATCGTAACCCAATTCATTGTAATTAGAGGAATTTAGGAATTAGGGTTTATATGGTAGATTTGTGGATTTGATCGAGATTAGGGGTGGTGGTGGATGTTAAGCGCGTTTTTAATAAAAAAAAACTTTAGTTTAAAACTTGGAATTTTTATTAAACCCGGGTGTGGAAGGTTGACATGGCAAGGGTCGGAAATTGGTTGTGGGACAATTTGGTATTAGATTAGTTGGGCTTGGGTGAGGGCTGGTCGGGTTATTAGGTTAAATGGGTAATGAAGTTTGGCAGTTTTAATCCCCCATGTTTCAACAACTTGGCAAATAACTTTTCAACAGCTTTTTGGCTCTTTCCTTTTGTAATATACTTTGCCCTAATTAAAAAATGATCCTTTAAACTTTATGAACTTGATTCAAGGACTATTTTTGTAACACCCCCAAATTTATACAACTCAATACAGCGGAAGACTAGTTGGTGTTACGGGATAACACATTACTCACATCATAGACAACGCATAAAAATCGCGTCGTTTATTAATAAAGCATTTCCATTCATAAATATCAAAGTTACATAGGTCCCAAGTCATTATATTTCATACAAAGTTTTACAAAGTATTTGAATGGAAAATATTGTTTAAGTGCGGGCCATGAATTCTTGTCGTCTTCCCGAGAATTACCTTCAAGTACCTGAGATAAAACATGTTAAAAGAAAAGGTCAGCGATAACGCCGAGTGAATTCATAGAGTTTAATAAAATCCATAAATATAATATCAGTATAAAATTATTACTGAAAATCATTTTGTACAAATCATTTTAATAGGCCATAAAATAGCCAAAGTCGTTTTATACAAATCCTTATCGAAAATCATAATATAGGCATTTGCCTTAAAAATCATTATACGAGCCAATGTCGCAAAAATATCATACAATACGTCTTATGACGTTGTATGAAAATAAAAACCGTTATATGAATATGGTTATGAAAACCAAAACACGAACATAATATCAATAGCATGACCCTGTATTGCTAGTCAGGCAATACATCGTAATTCGGAGCGTCTAGTAGTATTTCGTTAGTTTGGATTATTATAAGCCGCATGACATTGTTACCTTACTAAACCAACAACGGGTAGCTAACCCGATACCAATTTTTCCCATCTAAAGTAGCGTGTCGTCACAAAGGTCACGCTATGTAATCTTCTCATACATAAATTCGCTTACCAATCAATGTGGCACGACGGGGATCAACCGTCAAGGCGCGAACTGGGGTGATTGTCCCCAAATAGTACTATTAAACGCATAAGCGTCTACCAAATCCCGGTAGTTCACAATTCATGCTAATGGGACTTTTAGTGACATAACCTAACTTTAATAATCCATTTAATTTCATCTATCGGGTCCTTTAATCATTTATCGGGTCATACAATCGGGTCATTCAATCATTCGGGTCCAAATCATAAACAAACAATCGGGACAAATGGTGTCCTATTTTATAAAAACTAACATGTTATCTCCCTCGCGGGTTTATAAAGCATTTATAAAAACATTTAAAAGAGTGCGAGGCTATGAACTCACGTTGATGTGGGAAGGCGATTATCGGCGATTTGGATGTACGGTACGTGCTTCAATCATGGAAACCTAGACAAATAATATTCGTCTTAGACTCATGTCCAATGACTTTATAAAAATAACAATTATGTATACATATGATGATTATATATATATGATGATCAAGTGGGTTTATATATTCTCATTTACTCATTTATGTGTTATGTGTCGATAACTTTTATACTAGTTGTCTCGTTTTACCTATTTACGTGTTTTAGGTCCAATAAGCCTATTATAAGTTCTTTAACTTGTTTTAATCCATTTCATACTTATATTATCAGTATCTATACTTTCCATGTTGGGCCCAAATGATTTAAGACCAATAAGTTCTTTTTATAAGTTTTTAACTTATTTAGTCCAATTACTAGTCCAATATGTTTACTTAGCTCGTAAATGTCCGTATGTACTATAATTCGGGTTTTATCGGTTTTTACTTGTTATAAATGTTTATATATCAGTATATAAGTTTTATAAATTTTACATTAGACGGGTCCAACCATCTAATTTTTATTTAACAAAAACGTTAATTTTACGGTATTAGCCGAAAAAGTCGTAAAAATCGTGTTTATAGTTTTATAACTTATAAAACTTAACAAGTTACCATTTTTATAAAATGTCCACTTATTTAACCTTTTAAATAAATAAAATTCATGAGCTAGTGGGTTTTAACTTTACATTTTATACAATATAATTTTGAGTGCTTATATAATAGTATTATACTTTAATTTCCAAAATCTGATTTTTATCTTCACTTTCACCAAAACTGCCATATCTAGAGTTCTATATGGAGATAGAAGCTCAAATTTTTATCACATAAACTACATGATATGTTCTCCATTTAACTCTTCTATAGATACTGTTGAATCATCTTCTAAGTATTTTCTAAAAATCGTCCAAAACAGTGAACTCAGATTTGTATCTTAAACTTGTTTTGATCATATCTCACTCATTACAATGATTCCATTGCATGGCCAACTCTCACATGTGTACAAGACATATAGCTTACTGTAAATGGATTCTACTTCATCACTTTACCAGTTCATAACATGTTTATTTACTGTTTTATACAGCCATGTAAATTAAGCAAGATTTTAGCCTTGTTCTTTATAGTTTTTCACCTTTTTAATCATATTTATCAACACCAAATCCCCACATAACATTTTTATCATCATATAATCATCATATACATATACAATAGGAAATAAAATACATGTTTACATAATCAAAATAACAAGAAGATGAGGAGGATAATCTTTATACCACCAAGTTGATGTAGGTTGTGATTTGAGCATGGATTTTGATGGAGAAACTTGTTGATAACCATGACCATCTTCAAGACCACCAATCTTCATATACTCCTTGTGGAAAATCAGCCTCAAGACACCATGAAAACTCCTCCTTGGATGTTATAACTTGCACCAATCAATAGGGCTTCAAAAGGACTTCAACATGTGTATGAATAACATGAGATTTTGTGGTTAATTTTGATCAAATGAGGGTGTTCTTGATGAGGATGGGACGAACTAAGAGAGAGAGTTAAGAGGATTTTGAGGGTGGTTTTGCATGTGTGAATGAAGCAAATGGTATTGGATGAGTAGTTTTGTGGTGTGGTGGTAAGCTTAGCTTTCACGTTAAGCTTACTAGGACAAGTGTAAGTAATATTACTTACAACTTGACACCAAGTTGTTGTGGTGCACAAGTTAGGCCGGTTTTGGAGTGGGGTGGGACAAGTGTCCCACTTGTCTCATCCCCATTTATTTACGGGTACTCCTCGATTCTAGTTTCCTCGATTTGCATGCCCTCGGGTCGTTTTACAAAAAACGTTTTTATAAATTATGAATCACCGTCACAAAACGAATCTAATAAAAATTGTCTCATCAAAAACGGAGTTCGAAAACGTAAATACGTAATCCTAGGGTTTCCGGTTTAGTCGTAAAGGGCGTTAAAATAAAATCGTAAGTCCTAATCTCTTCTCGTAAATTTGTGAGTTTATGAACCAACACAAATTTAAAACTCCAAAATAATATTCACGGATAAATTTATTTTCTGAAATGTCGGACTGTCACCAAAGACGGTGTATGTAAACGTAAGCACGTAACGTAGAATCCTCCGGTTTAGACCTAGTCGTCGCTACTTCAAGATGTAAATCCAAATTACTTCCCAAAAATAAGTGAGTTCATATTGTAACATTAAAATAATGTTTTCAAATAAATATTGAGAATAAAATATCAACCATAAATTGACGGATTGTCACAGCATTTACCCCTAAACAGGATCTTTGTCCTCAAAAATCATCTTACTACTCGCTTCTTATAGAGTTAAAGCCATGTGGGTATTTCCTCCACATTCGGTCTTTTCTTACAAGTGTAATCCATTATAATACGCGAGTTTCATCAAACATAACTACGGGAATAAGATCAGGCTAAATGTTGACTTACTTTCTCTATCCATGATGTTCACGGGTTTCTAATGAATGCAACTTCTCGCCGATCTAAGCTTTACTAAGAACAATCAGATTTTCACTTGATAGATATTCCATCAAGTTCGATTTACGAAACATAATTCACGCAGTTCTTGAAGTCCTAGGGTAGATCCAGCTTATATGCCTTTCAATCCCAACTTTTACATCATCTCAATGGTCCCATACAACGGGGACTTATATCCCATGATTTGTCAGATCATGAATTCATTTTTTTCCAAGGTTAAAAATTGTGGCATAACTTCGCTGCCCATTTGGCACTTCAAGATCTACATTTCATATTCACATAACCTCTTGCCCACTACCGGCAGTCAATAATCAAATCCTAATTTCACCAATCATTTCAGGTCTCGCGGGTTGGGTATTTTGTAAGGTTAGGTTCGCCATCATAGGAAACCTTAAACCTAAAAGACATGTCCAACTCACAATGGGTGTTTGTCGGGTGTCTTTATCTCAACTCTTGCTTATAGATGCTCTAATATAGAACTAACAAGATTCGATCTTAATCCTAATACGATGATTATCAATGTAATCTTTTCAAAGGAAAACGATTATACGGTCTATTACCAAAGATCAATCATTCGAGCATAAAACAGCACTTATATTACTTTGTATCGTTACTTTACCTCGTCCCTTCGATTGGGGTGGTACATAGTACTCTCATCAAGGTTCGATCTCAATGATTTCTGAGCAAATCTCTAGAAATTCGATGCGAAGCGAGGATCTTGATATATATATGATCGATACAAGCACACTATGTTTACATAACTCTTTTGCATTTATCATTAACGGGAATGATATTAGCAGATTTGGTCAGTCTGTCGACGATGACCAAAATCGAATCAAATTCAGATGATGACCTTTGCAATTGCTAGACGTTTACTAATGTATGAGGCGATGTCTGCCTTCATAATTTCCATCAGTACAGTTTCTTCAGACAAAGATACTTTTAGTCATAAATGACATAAATAGAATACTTATACTTACAAATTCCAACATAACTATATATCACAATTTTCCATATTTAGGCAACCATAAACGGCCCTTTAAAACATTTAACGCTATCGGCTTCTCAATTCTAATGGTTCACATTAGCCGTGAAACCCTTCACTATTTATATTATCCTTTTTACAAACATTGTTTATTTTTATATCGTTCGGCAATTTATTTTGCACCTTCATTATTAAGGAACATGTCCTAACTGGTTCTTTATCTTTTCTACATAATGCGTCGGTATCTATATTCATTTCTCATGATGATATAATTATCATGTCCACAATTCACTCAGATATTCTTTCTATATTATACGTCAGTAATTACATTCACCTTTCTTCATATTTTCTAAGTTTCAGTTTCGTCTTATCTATCATTTTTATCAGTTTTTCTCAATCCGGCGTTTAAAGCGTCGATAATTATTACAATTAATTAAATAATAATTATTAAATTTTTATGAAACGTAAACATAAAAATTTTAAATTTCTTAGTTCGACCAATTATATAAAATGTTCAAAAATAATTTGAATTTAATTAACAAGATTTTTGTTGATTTATCGAAAATATTTAATAAGATTCGTAAATGTTCGAAAAATCTTTGGTTATACTGTGGTCAAAATTTTCTTAGTTTGAAAAGTAAAAATTGTCGTTTCAAATTTTAAGTCATGGTTTAAATGGTTTCCTCAATCCCTCTTAGGTTATCTTGAGGTATACACAAACATTTACCCCTAAACAGAAGTTTAGTTAAATGGTTTGTGTATAAGGTAATAATCCTTTAAAATCCTTTGTTAAAACATTTATCAAAACATGTTTCCATTTTCTTTTTAGTATAACTCAAAGTCTTAAATGACTTCTAAATTTTTAAGAGTCAATTTATATTCCATTATCTATTAATCACATGATTAAATCATGTAAAGTATTAAGTCTTATATCTCATGTTAAATATTTAAGATACAAGTTTTTATTGTTCGGTCAATTCAGGGCAATCTATAAATAGTTATTAACTCATTCTTATTCTTATAAACAAACATATAGTCCTTAATGATCACGAGTATGAATTTATCAAATTACAACCTACACACGTGATTCACCAAATTTATGAATACTACATGTGCATTGTCAATCCAAAAGACATCACGTGAAACTCATAACGTTCATTACAAGCACCGGATGTAGTGATTGGAATAGATAATCTCTTTCGCAGATGTGAAGTTGATGATAACCATGCCGTGGATCAAATTTCTAAAACATACGCTAAAACCTTGTAAATGATCGAACAAATCTTCCATTTCGAGTTATGGATATCGTTTTCGATTGTCAATTTACTCAGTTCACAGTAATCTATAAATATAAGGAATGATAACACCATAGCTCTTCATGATGACAGGCTTGGTAGAATAAAATCTTTCTCCGACAACTCTCTCAGTTGTACGGTAATTCCTTTAATTCAGATGGTGCTGACGTACAGTGCACAAGCCACAAGTGCAGCACCGGAAATAAAATCAATACCAAATTCTACTTGCCTTAATGGAAAAAGTCTAGGTAATTTATCAAATACCTCCTAAAGTTTAGATAACATAAACATCTTTTAATAAATTCACTTTAAGTTCTTCTAGATTATAATATCTATAACTAGTTCACAACCATTCACGGTATAATTTTAAGTCTAAATGCAAGATAAAATCATCCATCAAGAATCATTTAGATCACTTTTGATAATCAACATCTTATCTTTTAGGGGAATTCTACTCGAGTTCCCATCAATTAAGACAATGTCGTCATGTCATAATCAATCAATCCATTCTACTGGCACTATCAACTTTCAGTTTTATTGCCGTCGATAAGATGTGAACTTCTCAAAAGACTGATAATAACTCATAATCCTTCACAATTTCAAGGATATCAGGAGACATAACTACCATAAAAAGAGTAAGGTCAACGCATAATCTATGCGAGAGAATTTTAAATCAGATACAGACGAAAACATTTAACGAATATGAATATATCCCATGTTTTCATAATTTGAGTACGCATTCAAAAGCTCCTCGGATCGTTACGTAGGTCATTCAAATGAAATCAAATCAAAAGAAATGATAAGAACGTCGATACATCCAGTCGGGTATCAACACTCGGTAATCAGATACTTTTCCTAAGAATCTCACTACGGGAGAATTGGACAAGAAAGAATTGTCAATTGTCAAATAAGACAATTTCCACAGATGAGTAAATTCGAGTCAGAAGAATAGATGCTACAGGCACATATGTAGGTGTCCCTAACATTATGTCCTTATATTTCACTTCTTGCAGATCTCATTAAATTTAATCTTTCACAATCTTCAAAGAAAATGTAGTGTTTATTCATTAGTTTTATGGTGACTACTAATCAGCCTTGCATGGTCCATTCCAAATTGTATGTAGGCGCGCAACTATATACAATTTCAAGATTAACGATGCAATACTCAGTTCGTCAAAACTTTACCATCATGTTTATAATAAAAACATTTACATGCTTAATTCTTAAATAAGAATCAAAATAAATTTACAAAGATTTTCCTTGTTATGAAAACCATTAAGTTTTCCAAGGTGTTTTATAAACAACTTCATTTCGATAACAATCACTTATAAATCTCACTTTGAATAATCCTTATAGTGATGAAAATTAAATTTTCTCAAAGGATACCGTTTTAACTTTATAAAAACAATGTGTGATCTGCATAAAAGTGATGAAAGCTTGTTCATCAAGAACTAACTACAATATATCAGGAAATGAGCTTAGCCAAATAGTCATGAGGTTCATGACCTTGATGGCACTCAAAAAGAATAATTCACAACGTAACTCAATTCAAGATGAGTACTTGTTCAATGGTTGCATCACTAATGCGAACATTAGGATGAAGCAATAAAGGATAGATAACATCGATACATGTGGAATTTAGCAATCAAAGGTAGTCTTTCTCATTAATCACAAACAAGTTAAAATTGTACCGTAACACATTACGTGTCACTATGTCATACAATTCTCAGAACTCATCCTACCAACTGATATCTCAGTTAAGTTAGGGATTTTTAAAAGATACCACAATGAATACTAACCTACAAGAGTCATTAGGTGTTCCACATGTCCCAGAAGATCCATCGGTCTCAATTCAGAAGAAGATTTCTTCAATTTATTTCTTGGACACTGGGCATCCTCGTTAGTGGACAATGGCCTAGGAACAACCCTTAACACGATCTAACAATCATTTAAAACCTTATAATTCAATCACATGACTTAATAATTTCCTCTTAACAATCTCATATTCCATACAAGTTAAATTTTACTTTATTCAAGTTTCAACCAAATCATACTCAATTCGATATCCTACTTCATTCTCCAATACTTTCAATCTTTATTCTTAGGCCTTAAAAGGGCAATATAAGCTCATTATGAATAACACTTAATTCCAATCCTATAGCTCTTACAACAACAATTATCAAATGAGTCACTAGTATGAAATGACTCATACATTCAATTAGACTTCTCGGAAAGGTATTAGTGGCATGAGGCTTTTGGGTAATGGTTCCAATTACAGCCTCAAGTGCAACATTCACCCTTTCGATTTTTAATTTAAGAATTGGATGACAACGAATCAGATGACATCTTCCTAGGTGGTAATGTTTTGTCAAACTCCACTCTATAAGGAAAGATCGTCATGACATCGATGTCATATTTAATCTCGCCAATTCTTCTTCGATTTCACAATCAACTAATATCTACATTTCTACGAATATCGACCATTTGTTGGGATCATAAATATCCGCAACTTGGTTTAGATCTAGGATAGCTAGAATTCCTACGAGAATAGCTTCGATTAATTTACTAGGGGATTTAGGGTTTCTTGTGACAATCTACGTCGTATAAATACCTCGTATAAAAATCAAAATAATCATCAAACTATCATGTAATAAAATTACATCATATATATATAATCCAAGTTATATATATATTAAAATAACACTTCTCAGTCTGGCCTTGTCGGTAACTCGGGAATTCTTTGGCACCGTTATAGTCAAAAGATTTTTAGACATTTTTAGAAAAATGTTTATAGTTAAAAGATTTTGAAATGTTTTATTCAAAACCTTGGTTTTAAAAATCTTTCGTTCTCTATAACGAGAGCTCTGGTACCAAACTGTAACACCCCCAAATTTATACAACTCAATACAGCGAAAGACTAGTTGGTGTTACGGGATAGCACATTACTCACATCATAGACAACGCATAAAAATCGCGCCGTTTATTAATAAAGCATTTCCATTCATAAATATCAAAGTTACATAGGTCCCAAGTCATTATATTTCATACAAAGTTTTACAAAGTATTTGAATGGAAAATATTGTTTAAGTGCGGGCCATGAATTCTTGTCGTCTTCCCGAGAATTACCTTCAAGTACCTGAGATAAAACATGTTAAAAGAAAAGGTCAGCGATAACGCTGAGTGAATTCATAGAGTTTAATAAAATCCATAAATATAATATCAGTATAAAATTATTACTGAAAATCATTTTGTACAAATCATTTTAATAGGCCATAAAATAGCCAAAGTCGTTTTATACAAATCCTTATCGAAAATCATAATATAGGCATTTGCCTTAAAAATCATTATACGAGCCAATGTCGCAAAAATATCATACAATACGTCTTATGACGTTGTATGAAAATAAAAACCGTTATATGAATATGGTTATGAAAACCAAAACACGAACATAATATCAATAGTATGACCCTGTATTGCTAGTCAGGCAATACATCGTAATTCGGAGCGTCTAGTAGTATTTCGTTAGTTTGGATTATTATAAGCCGCATGACATTGTTACCTTACTAAACCAACAACGGGTAGCTAACCCGATACCAATTTTGCCCATCTAAAGTAGCGTGTCGTCACAAAGGTCACGCTATGTAAATCTTCTCAGACATAAATTCGCTTACCAATCAATGTGGCACGACGAGGATCAACCGTCAAGGCGCGAACTGGGGTGATCGTCCCCAAATAGTACTATTAAATGCATAAGCGTCTACCAAATCCCGTTAGTTCACAATTCATGCTAATGGGACTTTTAGTGACATAACCTAACTTTAATAATCCATTTAATTTCATCTATCGGGTCCTTTAATCATTTATCGGGTCATACAATCGGGTCATTCAATCATTCGGGTCCAAATCATAAACAAACAATCGGGACAAATGGTGTCCTATTTTATAAAAACTAACATGTTATCTCCCTCGCGGGTTTATAAAGAATTTATAAAAACATTTAAAAGAGTGCGAGGCTATGAACTCACGTTGATGTGGGAAGGCGATTATCGGCGATTTGGATGTACGGTACGTGCTTCAATCATGGAAACCTAGACAAATAATATTCGTCTTAGACTCATGTCCAATGACTTTATAAAAATAACAATTATGTATACATATGATGATTATATATATATGATGATTGATAGGTGTGTAAACACCCATCCTTTTACCACTTAATTCTGGCTAAAACAAGACCAAAACACGTATTTAATATCAATTGTTTGGAATTATGCGTGGTTTTTGTGTTTATCGTGTTTTCAGAGCTAACCGGATGAATATTAAAGAAAACATGGGATTGCACGGGTTTTATCGAAGAAAAAGACTCAAGACGAAGTCTATTGTCCAAGAGATGCAAAAGATTTGAAGTCAATGGGACTATTTGATGATTTATCGAAGAAAAGGACCAAAGACGGAAGATTTACATAAGTCAAAGAAACTCAAGTCTATTTAACGAGGAAATTAAAAGACGAGTTGGATTTAATCAACGACAAATCCCGAATCAGAATCGAAAACGTCAACTTTTCTGAAAAGACGAGAAGACAAGAAGAAAGGGAGAAAGCCCACTCACCAACCAACCACTAGGAGTATAAATAGATTCTCCCTTCACATTTTAGAGGGAGAGCTTCATTATTTCTTTTTCCCAGTTTCTTAGGATCGGTTCATCACAAACACCATTAGGGTGTTTGGTGATTTTCATCTTTTTCTTTTAATCTTGTAACCCTTAATCATTACTCTTGTTATTTTTACATTAATCAATCAATTCCATCTTTTCATTCATCTTGTTCTTCATCATCATCTATTGCAAGTTCTTAAGTTTTTATTTGATTCTAGTTTGATCTTAAAAAGTTGTTGATTTAGTGTTTTTATTGGTGGGATTTGTTTCTTATTGTATTTAAATGATTTGTGTTTGATTTGGTAAAACCTTTTTGATTATTTGGTTTGATTTTGATAAAAAAACGAGTTCCCTGTTTCATGTCTGCTGTTACTGTTCTTCAATCCATGAACTTTCCGAATAGACAAGTTTTTGTTTGCCTTATTCGGAATTTTGGATATTCCGAATAGGCCTTTTTCCATTTCCTTTACTCGGAATATTTGATATATTCCGAATAGCACTTGTTTTCCGAATATGCTGAGTTATTATTCTCTTATTCGGAATTTTTCATTTATTCCGCATAGTCCCTTACTTTCCGCATAGATGTATTTTTCCGCATAGCACTTACTTTCCGAATTGGCCTTGTTTTCCGAATAGCCTTAACTTTCCGCATAGACTTGATTTTTCCGCATAAGGGTGTTTTTCCGAATAGGGTCTGTTTTTCCGCATAGAGATATTTTTCCGCATAGGCTACAATATTCCGAATAGGACAAATTTTCAGCATAGACATCTTTTTCCGCATAGCACTTATTTTTCCGAATAGTGTAATTCCTGATTAGGGTATTTTTCATGTACTGATTGTTTTAAATTCTTAAGTCCAGCTTTACTTTTTAATAGAATAGAAAACCAAACTCCTTTTTGTCACCAAGAACAATCATTCCACTTTAAACTGAGATCAATTCGAGAGGATTCCGAGAAAACGAACTTTTTCAAACATAGAAAATCTCTTGTATCAAATGGCGCCGCTGCCGGCTCTTCTCGTTAAGATCAAAAGTTTTTTGTGAGAACTTGGATTTTGGGATCCGTTCCCCGTGAACGTTACTTTTTCACAAAAATTTTCAAAAACACAAAAAAATATAAAATTTTCAAAAATCCTAAAAAGTAAAAAACCATAAAAAAAACCAAAAATATTTTTGTATTGTTTTTGCCTTGTTAGTTCTTTTGCAGGTGTATGCGCACTCGATCCACGTCATATCAAGAGCCCGAGCCTCTCGATCACTTAGACATGGCCGGTGTACCACCTCCAAACAATAATAACAACAACAACAATGAGCACCTTCCGGATAATCGCCCGATGATTGAACTGCTGCAAGCTCATGTAGATGGGAACACGGATCCAATTGTCATACCTCCAATTGCCGCCAACAATTTCGAGCTCAAGTCAGGCTTTATCCAGATGGTCTCCGCTCAACCATTCTTGGGACGCACCATTGATGATCCACACGACCACATCAAGAGATTTCTACAACTCACCAACACGGTCAAGTTCAATGGGGTTCCACAAGAAGTTATAAGGTTACAACTTTTTCCCTTTTCTTTAGAGGGACAAGCCCGGCATTGGCTTGCTAAGGAACCGCCACAGAGTATTCTCTCGTGGACGGATTTGGAAACAAAGTTTATCAACTACTTTTTTCCACCCTCTCGTACTACCGCTTTGCGGAATGAGATTATAAACTTTGAACAAAAGTACGATGAGTCGTTCAGTGAATCTTGGGATCGTTTTAAAGATCTTTTAAGAAAATGCCCACAACATGGTTTACCAAAGTACATCAAATCAATACTTTTTACAATGATTTAAGCATGAGTGACCAAGATTCACTGAACAGTGCCTCAGGGGGTAATCTATTGGCTAAGACTTCCAATGCTGCTTGGGACATCATTGAGAATAAATCTCGTGTGCAAACCAAGAGTGTTCGGACCAATGTTGCTAGTGCTAGCACTAATGACAGCGACAAGCGACTTGACAAAATCACTACGCTTCTTGAATCGCTTGTCACCCACACCGTCAGCAACAACAACAGCAATAACGCCAAACACGCTCAAGTGAACGCTGTCAGCCAACCTTGTGAGATATGCGGTGGTCCTCATTCTTACACTACTTGTACCGCCACCCAAGACTACCCTGCTGAGAATGTGAATGCGGCATATGGCACCTATCCTCAACCTGCTTATCAAGCTAAACCTCAAGGTGACCGTAACTTGCTTAGCTATCGATCAAACAACTATCTTTCACCACCTGGCTTTCCTCCTACCAACCCAAACCAACAACAAAACCTTAACCGCCCTCCTCAACAACAACAACCTCGACAACCATACATCCCACCTCACAAGCAGCAACAACCACCTCAACGTAACACTCAAGTTTTCCAACAACCTGCTTACCAACCACCTGTATACAATGCTCCTCCCAACCAAGCCAACACTGCATTACACCAGGAGGTTGCAACCTACATGAGGACCAATGATGTGATTGTGGGAAATCTCCAAGAGGAAGTGCGAAATTTGAAGGCAGATTTGGTAAAGCAAGGAAATGATTTGAGAGCCGATATGAGAAATACGTTGGATAGCCAAACTAATGATCTGAGGAACATGATGGCTAGTTTCTTCCAAAGTAGTCAACCCTCTTCTTCGGGTACTCTTCCGAGTAACACCGTTGCGAATCCAAGAGGGGAGATGAAAGCAATCACCACTCGAAGTGGCAAAGGTACCAAGGAACCCGAGCTTCCTATACCTCCACCGGTGATTGTGACTAAGGAGAACGAGTCACCTGCTCCTATTCCTCCTCATTCTCCTTCCCCAATTTCTCCACCTCTTCCTTCTACCCCTCCTCCACCCGTGGATGTGAGTGATCCTATTCTCCCAAAGCCTTCCTCTCCCTCCAATATACCTTATCCATCTAGGTTGAGGAAAGAGAAGCAAAAGAGCAAGGATGATATTCAGGTTTCGAACTTCCTAAAAATGTTCAAACAACTGAATTTCAATATCTCCTTCGCTGAGGCTCTCGCTCACATGCCCAAGTACGCGAAAATGTTAAAGATCTTCTGAGCGACAAGGAAAAGCTCCTCGATATTGCCAACACCCAACTTAATGAGAACTGCTCTGCAGTGCTCTTAAGGAAATTGCCAACTAAGCTTGGTGATCCGGGTCGTTTTCTTATCCCTTGCAATTTCCCGGGAGTAGAGAATTGCATGGCCCTAGCCGATCTAGGTGCCAGTATTAATCTCATGCCTCTAAGTGTTTGGAAGCAATTATCTCTCCCAGAGCTAGTCCCCACTAAAATGACTTTGGAATTAGCTAACCGTACGGTTGCTTATCCAGTGGGGATAGCCGAAGACGTCATTGTAGGAGTCGACAAATTCACCTTCCCTGCTGATTTTGTTGTCGTCGACTACGAGATGGACCCCCGTGTGCCACTTATTGTTGGTCGTCCATTCTTGAGGACCGGTCGCACTCTCATCGATGTTGAAGCCGGTGAGCTTATCATGAGAGTGGGTGACGATAAAGTAGTCTTCAACATGGGAAAGTTGTCTAAACAGCCTTATTCATATGAGAGTGTTAATTGTATTGACGTTCTTGATGAGGCTTGTGAAGAACACTTTAATGATGCTTGCAAAAGTATTCCTAACTCTCTTCCCAATGTTGAGACCGTGTCCTCCATTGATTCATCGTTGTCTCTATTTGGAGATAGTGATTTATTTTGGAACAATCTTGAAGATACCATGGGAGATGCGAATTTAGCTACTAATAATTCTCCCACCGAGGGGGATGAAGACATGAATTTCTTTGACAATCTTCTCACTGAAGACAATCCTTCTCCTCCGTCTCCCACGGTTATTGCTATCGATGCCACGACTTTGAAAACGCCTCCCGTCGAAAATCCTCCGGATTTGGAACTAAAGGAGTTGCCGCCACATCTCGAGTACGTGTTCCTTGACGACAACAAGAAGTCGCCCGTCATTATTGCAACGGATTTGAAAGATGAAGAGAAGACTCGCCTCGTTGCTGTGTTGAAAGCTCACAAGAAGGCTGTTGCGTGGAAAATCTCGGATATTCGTGGAATTGATCCTCATTTCTGCACACACAAAATTCTCATGGAGGACGACTTTAAACCCACGATTCAAAGCCAACGAAGGGTGAATCCAAAAATACATGAAGTCATCAAAACAGAGGTTCTCAAACTTCTTGATGCGGGTATGATTTACCCTATTTCGGATTCACCATGGGTTAGTCCAATCCATTGTGTGCCTAAGAAGGGCGGAATAACCGTTGTTCCCAATGAACACAACGAGTTGATTCCCACTCGTCTCGTTACTGGGTGGAGAGTTTGTATAGACTACCGCAAACTCAATGATGCCACGAGAAAGGATCATTTCCCTCTACCTTTTATGGACCAAATGCTTGAACACTTAGCAGGAAATGAATATTACTGCTTTCTTGATGGTTTCTCGGGTTATTTTCAAATACCCATCGATCCCCAAGATCAAGAGAAGACTACATTCACTTGTCCCTATGGCACTTTTGCTTACAAAAGAATGCCTTTTGGCTTATGTAATGCGCCCGGGACTTTCCAAAGGTGTATGTTAGCTATCTTCCATGACATGGTTGAACAAACCATGGAAGTCTTCATGGATGATTTCTCGGTCTTCGGGGATTCTTTCTCTTCTTGCCTTGCCAATTTGGAACGTATGCTAAAGAGGTGCGAAGACACTCGCCTAGTTCTAAATTGGGAAAAATGCCATTTATGGTAAAAGAAGGCGTCGTGCTTGGACATAAGATCTCGAAAGCCGGTCTTGAAGTAGACCGTGCTAAAGTCGATGTTACCACAAAGTTGCCTCCACCTTCAACCGTGAAGGGTGTGAGAAGTTTTCTGGGTCATGCGGGCTTCTATCGTCGATTCATCAAAGATTTTTCTCAAATCGCTCGCCCGATGACCCACCTCTTGGAAAAATATACTCCTTTTATCTTTTCCAAAGAGTGTCTTGAAGCCTTCAACTCGCTTAAGGATAAGCTTACTAAGGCACCCGTCTTAGTTACCCCTAATTGGGAGCTGCCTTTTGAGTTGATGTGCGATGCTAGTGATTTTGCTATTGGAGCGGTTCTTGGACAAAGAGTGAACAAACACTTCCAACCGATCCATTACGCTAGCAAGACAATGACTGGGGCACAATTGCATTATACGACAACCGAAAAAGAGCTTTTAGCTGTTGTATATGCCTTTGAAAAATTTCGCCCCTATCTTGTCCTTTCTACCACAATCGTTTACACCGATCATTCCGCGCTGAAGTACTTGTTGACAAAGCAAGATTCCAAACCAAGACTTCTTCGCTGGGTTTTGCTGCTCCAGGAATTTAAAATCGAAATTCGCGATAAAAAAGGAGCAGAAAACCTAGCCGCGGATCATCTCAGCAGACTTGAGGATCCATACCAAGGGGATCATCCAAATAAAGAAATCAATGATTCTTTTCCCTTGGAGACCTTAATGTCTATAAACTCGAAGCCGAATGAAACCCCGTGGTTTGCGGACTTTGCAAACTATTTGGCGGGTGGAATTCTCAAGGAAGGGTTGACGTCCCAACAAAAGAAGAAGTTCTTCACCGACATCAAGACTTACTTTTGGGACGACCCTTACCTATTCAAACAATGTGCCGACCTGATTATCCGTCGATGTGTTGATGGACCGGCAGCGTCTGAAATCCTTGATGCTTGCCACAAAGGACCCACTGGTGGTCACTTTGGTCCCAACTACACCGCAAAGAAAGTGTTTGATTCGGGATTTTATTGGCCCTCCATATATCGTGATGCTCACAATATGGTTAAAAAATGTGATGTTTGCCAAAAGCAAGGCAAAATCACACATAAAGACGAGATGCCTCAGAATTTCATTCAAGAGTGTGAAATTTTTGATGTTTGGGGTATCGACTTTATGGGGCCATTCCCTTCTTCTAAAGGACACAAATACATCCTTGTAGCCGTTGACTACGTCTCAAAGTGGGTTGAAGCCAAAGCTTTACCTACTAATGACGCAAGGGTGGTTTGTAACTTTTTGAAAGCTCTATTCGCTAGATTCGGTGTGCCTCGCGCCATTATTAGTGATCGTGGGACTCACTTCTGCAATGACCAATTTGCTCGAGTAATGGCTAAGTACGGTGTAAATCATCGTCTTTCCACAGCCTATCACCCACAAACTAATGGCCAGGCTGAAATATCCAACCGAGGACTTAAGCGAATTCTTGAAAGAACTGTGGGAGAGCATCGTGCCGCATGGGCTGATAAACTTGATGATGCTTTGTGGGCTTTCCGTACTGCTTACAAGACCCCGATCGGCTGTACGCCTTATCGTCTTGTGTACGGGAAAGCGTGCCACCTCCCCATTGAGTTGGAACACAAGGCTTACTGGGCCTTGAAGTGGGCTAACTTCGATATCATCAAAGCCGGTGATCATAGGAAGCTTCAACTCAATGAGCTGAATGAACTCCGTAATGAGGCTTATGAAAATTCTTTAATCTATAAGGAAAGGACTAAGCTCATTCACGACTCTAAGATTAAGAACCGAGAGTTCCATGTTGAAGACAAAGTCTTACTTTTTAACTCTCGATTGAAAATCTTCTCGGGAAATCTCAAATCTCGTTGGTCCGGCCCATTCACCATTGCCCAAATTTTTCCATATGGTACTCTCAAGCTCGCTCAACCTAATGGACCTAATTTTAAGGTGAATGGCCAACGAGTGAAGTTGTACTTTGGTGAGGACACCTCTCAGGAGGTGATTCCATCCCTCACCACGTTCCCCATGAACTAATTTTGGGTCGAGTCAGGCTCGTGACTCGGTTATCAAAAACAAGCGCTCCTCGGGAGGCAGCCCGAGTATCTATCCCTTTAACCCCCTAAGTGTAGGGGAGGACCTATTTTGGTCGTTTGTGTTTGTGTGGTGATGTGATTACAGGGATAATTGCAATCTTGGAAATCTTTGAAGAACCGTGCCCCCGTGTTATTCGAAATCCGGTTCTATCTCTCAACTATCGTGATTCAATTTTCTTCATACTCACATTTGAAATTGCTCACTTTAGTCGTCTCTTCCTTAACTTGAGTTAACCAACGTGCGCAATGTCATAAGTGTAGGGGAGACTTTTCCCACATGCTTAAACATTGAGGACAATGTTTATCTTAAGTGTAGGGGGGGACTTCTATCGAAGTTTTAAGTGGACTTTTCCATGAAAATGCCTTCATTTAACCAGAAAATCCTATTTTTCAACATTTTTCAATTTTTTTATTAACTTTGGCCATTTAGTTGTAATCTTTAAATTTTTATCGTTGCTTTCATAGGTATATATCCCGCAATAAAGTCAAAATTTTAATAAAGTGTTGTAGCTAGTTTAGAAATCTTTGATCTATTAGGCCCGTTGCGTTTATTTTGACTCAACCCGAATAGACTTATTCAAGTTTATTCTAGCTAGTATCCTTAACCATATAGACCTTAATTGGTTTATTAGGCTAAGTATCCACGAGTCTCATTACTTGAGATTTTAAATTGTGGAGGACGAGAAATGATAGAGTCAATTATAAGTCGGTATTCTTGCGCAAGCTCACTTGGTGTAATTATTTGCCTATTCTCCCATCACTTGCTAATAATTTATCTGCAATAAGTAAGGCGTACGATTTGAAAAGTTACTTAGCTTCTAGCCCAAGATCGTTTAAAAGTTGCTCGGTAATGACGAGAGTTCATAGCCAAGGCATAACTTATGAAGCGGGGCGCGAAGATTGGCGAGTCCGAAAAGGCCCTAACAAGGCATGAGGATTTCATTTTATTGCGGAAGATCCAAAGTGATGTGAAAAGCATTATTCCTAAAGTTAATATGAAGGATCAAGACTCACGACGAAAAGCAATCAACTCCCATAAAGATCATGGAGAAGTCTATCCGAAAAGACCCTAACAAGGTATGAGGATAAATAGATCCAAGTCCGAAAAGGAGGCGGATCGTTGTATCTCAAAATCCCAAATAGAGATTGAAGAAATAATCATGAAGTCGTGGTCAACAAAATTGGAGTACCCCTCAAAAGTCTCCAAGTGAAGAAATTCTATTATGATGAGAAGACCATTATCTCAAGAACATCTCTCGAAGATATGAAGTATGAAGTACATGCCAAATATCGGCCCGAGAAAGGTCTTATATCGTGAACCAAGTTATGCCAAGATATGAACTTTTTGATATCCCGAGAAGCAGTTTTAAGAGATTTTGTCCTTTAGCTAACTATTGATCAAATCGTCCTACTTTGCTTTCAGCCTTAATAAACTATCGAAATAAGTCCAAAAATGCATCTTCATGATCATTCTAAGACAAAAATAAAATATAAGAGATACACCTAGGAATAAGGGAGTTTAAGCATTTAATTAAGCCATGTGTGTAAGTGTTTGATTTACTAACTTATAATAACAATGATCTCGTTTTTAAGCTTAGTTTGGGGAACGTGAAACTTGAGGGTGATAAATCTTCGCAACACCAAAGCCCTAATATAAGTCCTTGATTTCTTTACAAGTTATTTCCATCCTTTTGTTTATCTTAAAGTTTTTATTTCTCTTAGTATTTTGATTCTTATTTAGTAGTATTTGAATAAGGCCAAGGTTGATTAATTATGAGAAAAGTGTAAAATTGCTTTATCACTAAGCATTGCATGAGGGCATGGCAATGGTTAAGTGTAGGGGATTTGATAGGTGTGTAAACACCCATCCTTTTACCACTTAATTCTGGCTAAAACAAGACCAAAACACTTATTTAATATCAATTGTTTGGAATTATGCGTGGTTTTTGTGTTGATCGTGTTTTCAGAGCTAACCGGATGAATATTAAAGAAAACATGGGATTGCACGGGTTTTATCGAAGAAAAAGACTCAAGACGAAGTCTATTGTCCAAGAGATGCAAAAGATTTGAAGTCAATGGGACTATTTGAAGATTTATCGAAGAAAAGGACCAAAGACGGAAGATTTACATAAGTCGAAGAAACTCAAGTCTATTTAACGAGGAAATTAAAAGACGAGTTGGATTTAATCGACGACAAATCCCGAATCAGAATCGAAAACGTCAACTTTTCTGAAAAGACGAGAACACAAGAAGAAAGGGAGAAAGCCCACTCACCAACCAACCACTAGGAGTATAAATAGATTCTCCCTTCACATTTTAGAGGGAGAGCTTCATAATTTCTTTTTCCCAGTTTCTTAGGATCGGTTCATCACAAACACCATTAGGGTGTTTGGTGATTTTCATCTTTTTCTTTTAATCTTGTAACCCTTAATCATTACTCTTGTTATTTTTACATTAATCAATCAATTCCATCTTTTCATTCATCTTGTTCTTCATCATCATCTATTGCAAGTTCTTAAGTTTTTATTTGATTCTAGTTTGATCTTAAAAAGTTGTTGATTTAGTGTTTTTATTGGTGGGATTTGTTTCTTATTGTATTTAAATGATTTGTGTTTGATTTGGTAAAACCTTTTTGATTATTTGGTTTGATTTTGATAAAAAACGAGTTCCCTGTTTCATGTCTGCTGTTACTGATCTTCAATCCATGAACTTTCCGAATAGACAAGTTTTTGTTTGCCTTATTCGGAATTTTCGATATTCCGAATAGGCCTTTTTCCATTTCCTTTACTCGGAATATTTGATATATTCCAAATAGCACTTGTTTTCCGAATAGGCTGAGTTATTATTCTCTTATTCGGAATTTTTCATTTATTCCGCATAGGCCCTTACTTTCCGCATAGATGTATTTTTCCGCATAGCACTTACTTTCCGAATTGGCCTTGTTTTCCGAATAGCCTTAACTTTCCGCATAGACTTGATTTTTCCGCATAAGGGTGTTTTTCCGAATAGGGTCTGTTTTTCCGCATAGAGATATTTTTCCGCATAGGCTACAATATTCCGAATAGGACAAATTTTCAGCATAGATATCTTTTTCCGCATAGCACTTATTTTTCCGAATAGTGTAATTCCTGATTAGGGTATTTTTCATGTACTGATTGTTTTAAATTCTTAAGTCCAGCTTTACTTTTTAATAGAATAGAAAACCAAACTCCTTTTTGTCACCAAGAACAATCATTCCACTTTAAACTGAGATCAATTCGAGAGGATTCCGAGAAAACGAACTTTTTCAAACATAGAAAATCTCTTGTATCAATGATCAAGTGGGTTTATATATTCTCATTTACTCATTTTTGTGTTATGTGTCGATAACTTTTATACTAGTTGTCTCGTTTTACCTATTTACGTGTTTTAGGTCCAATAAGCCTATTATAAGTTCTTTAACTTGTTTTAATCCATTTCATACTTATATTATCAGTATCTATACTTTCCATGTTGGGCCCAAATGGTTTAAGCCCAATAAGTTCTTTTTATAAGTTTTTAACTTATTTAGTCCAATTACTAGTCCAATATGTTTACTTGGCTCGTTAATGTCCGTATGTCCTATAATTCGGGTTTTATCGGTTTTTACTTGTTATACATGTTTATATATCAGTATATAAGTTTTATAAAGTTTACATTAGACGGGTCCAACCATCTAAGTTTTATTTAACAAAAACGTTAATTTTACGGTATTAGCCGAAAAAGTCGTAAAAATCGTGTTTATAGTTTTATAACTTATAAAACTTAACAAGTTACCATTTTTATAAAATGTCCACTTATTTAACCTTTTACATAAATAAACTTCATGAGCTAGTGGGTTTTAACTTTACATTTTATACAATATAATTTTGAGTGCTTATATAATAGTATTATACTTTAATTTCCAAAATCTGATTTTTATCTTCACTTTCACCAAAACTGCCATATCTAGAGTTCTATATGGAGATAGAAGCTCAAATGTTTATCACATAAACTACATGATATGTTCTCCATTTAACTCTTCTATAGATACTGTTGAATCATCTTCTAAGTATTTTCTAAAAATCGTCCAAAACAGTGAACTCAGATTTGTATCTTAAACTTGTTTTGATCATATCTCACTCATTACAATGATTCCATTGCATGGCCAACTCTCACATGTGTACAAGACATATAGCTTACTGTAAATGGATTCTACTTCATCACTTTACCAGTTCATAACATGTTTCTTTACTGTTTTATACATCCATGTAAATTAAGCAAGATTTTAGCCTTGTTCTTTATAGTTTTTCACCTTTTTAATCATATTTATCAACACCAAATCCCCACATAACATTTTTATCATCATATAATCATCATATACATATACAATAGGAAATAAAATACATGTTTACATAATCAAAATAACAAGAAGATGAGGAGGACAATCTTTATACCACCAAGTTGATGTAGGTTGTGATTTGAGCATGGATTTTGATGGAGAAACTTGTTGATAACCATGACCATCTTCAAGACCACCAATCTTCATATACTCCTTGTGGAAAATCAGCCTCAAGACACCATGAAAACTCCTCCTTGGATGTTATAACTTGCACCAATCAATAGGGCTTCAAAAGGACTTCAACATGTGCATGAATAACATGAGATTTTGTGGTTAATTTTGATCAAATGAGGGTGTTCTTGATGAGGATGGGACGAACTAAGAGAGAGAGTTGAGAGGATTTTGAGGGTGGTTTTGCATGTGTGAATGAAGCAAATGGTATGGGATGAGTAGTTTTGTGGTGTGGTGGTAAGCTTAGCTTTCAAGTTAAGCTTACTAGGACAAGTGTAAGTAATATTACTTACAACTTGACACCAAGTTGTTGTGGTGCACTAGTTAGGCCGGTTTTGGAGTGGGGTGGGACAAGTGTCCCACTTGTCTCATCCCCATTTATTTACGGGTACTCCTCGATTCTAGTTTCCTCGATTTGCGTGCCCTCGGGTCGTTTTACGAAAAACGTTTTTATAAATTATGAATCACCGTCACAAAACGAATCTAATAAAAATTGTCTCATCAAAAAAGGAGTTCGAAAACGTAAATACGTAATCCTAGGGTTTCCGGTTTAGTCGTAAAGGACGTTAAAATAAAATCGTAAGTCCTAATCTCTTCTCGTAAATTTGTGAGTTTATGAACCAACACAAATTTAAAACTCCAAAATAATATTCACGGATAAATTTATTTTCTGAAATGTCGGACTGTCACCAAAGACGGTGTATGTAAACGTAAGCACGTAACGTAGAATCCTCCGGTTTAGACGTAGTCGACGCTACTTCAAGATGTAAATCCAAATTACTTCCCAAAAATAAGTGAGTTCATATTGTAACATTAAAATAATGTTTTCAAATAAATATTGAGAATAAAATATCAACCATAAATTGACGGATTGTCACAATTTTTGCAATATTAGAGATCTTCAAGGGCTGATTATGACAAATCTTGAAACTTAAAGGAAAAAACTTGTATTTTTGAGTTTTACAAAGGCCTAAAGTGACAAGTCTTCAATTCTTGAGGGACCAATCTTGTCAATCTTTCAAACTTCAAGGACTTCTTTGGAAAATAAATGATTGGGTCCGGTTCTTTGTGTGTCATTTCTCGTGTTCGTTTTTACTTTGATTCTTTTGATCTTTTATTGAATTCATGATATTCGAACCTACAATCACACATTGAACAAATAAAAGGGTTTTTGTACTGTTTTTATGATATTTATGCACATTTTAAGTCCGATTTGGACGACAAGACCATGTATAATTGCGGTCTCATCAGAGCTTTATATGTTTGGCAAACTTGAGACGCGTTGGAGAGGTCCATTTATCGAGGCGAATATTGTAAATCTCATTGTAAATGGAAACGTTCTAAGTGTTATTTGTATCGTGTGAGATGTGATTCAAAAGGAAATCCCATTTTCTCCATGATGTTTCCCCAAGTATATATTATTTCGGGGCCGAGTCGAGCTACAGACTTAGGGCATAAAATCAAGAATCAAATAACTAGGTTAGAAAATGTAGTGTAGACCAAAATAGGTTAGGAACAATAGGAGGGTATTATAGTAGAGTTGACGTGTAGGGGGGTCCCTTCTTGTTCTTGTCTTTGTGTGTTTATTTTAGAGTTGATCTCTCTCATTCCTTTCATGATGCTTATGGAGGAGGCCCTCGTATCCTGTTTACTTTGATCTTTTGCTATTGTAATTCAAACTTGTCTCTTAATAGTGACTTAACAGAATTCCCTTTAGTTGTCTCTCCTTAGCTTGCATTAAGCAAAGTAATCAGTGTCATAAGTGTAGGGGAGTTTATACTCCCACATTCTTAAACATCGAGGAAAATATTTATCTTAAGTGTAGGGGAGACTTCTATCAAAGTAACTTTGCTTAGACCATTACTTTTGCCTTCATTTAAAACAAAAAATTAAAAAATTTAACAATTTTCAAATTTTTGATCTATTTTGGTCCCAAAAATACTTTTTGCTTTTATATATATATTTTCAATTCGTTCAAGTTCTTAAAAAGTAAATAAAAATGTAAAAAATATAATAAATGATATGGTTTTAATTTGTTAAGAAGTCTTTGACATATTAGGCCCATCATAAATATTTTGATTCAACTCGAGTTTGCTTATTCAAGCTTACTCTAGCTAGTATCCTTAACCATGTAAATCGTTAACTCGATTTATTAGGTTAAGCATACACGAGTCTCTTTATTTGAGAATTTAAATTGTGAAGAATGAGAGACGATAGAGTTGTGACTAAGTTGAAAGGGCTTTGATATAGTTCATATTAAATATTTATGGCTATTTTACTCCAATCAGAAACCTTTTAATTTCTTGTTATCGCCCATAAATGTTAATTGTAAATGCAAATATCGCAGTAAAACAAAATTTACGTTTTAATCATACTTAACGTTTTGTTAATGACAAAACATCAAACACATTTTTATGTTTGAATTACAAGCAACATATAATCCTTTTTAAACCATGAACTTATATTCTAACTTTTGTAAAAAGTTTATAACTTAAAATAGAAAAATAAAAATAGACAAAATGTTGACTTCATTCTTTCCATCAGATATATAAAAGTCAAACAAAGGCTATATACATTGTTTGCTTGTGATCTTGTACAGACATTTATGAGACAACAAAAGTCAGACATGGCAGAACCAGATAGACCCCTGGGTAAAGGGGCAGACGGGTTCCGTGTCTGACTAATGTTGTGCCTATAAATACCAAGCTTTGTCCAAGCTTAAAACTCACTCCTCTTCTATCTCTTCTTTCTAATCTCTCTGCATATATCTAACTCTCTAATCTCACTCTTGTCTATTCTATTGTCTTTTGTGATTTAGATCTTAGTACATTTCAAGATCTATTACGAGAAATCTCTATTCTAAGTTTTGATCCTTCAAGGCTTCACTTTGTGTGAATGTGTTAAGTGTTACCTACACAATCACCATTGTTGTACCCATTCTCCTACCTACTTGTGTAATATTGTGGTTGGTGTTGTAAACCACAAGTATATAGTGTATAAGGCATTGTTTTGCCTTTGTAAAGAACAAGACATCTTAGCTTAGGTGTCTTTAGAGATTGTAAGCGTAAGTGTGAAGGTTTATCCATAGGTGTAAAGTAGATTCGTTTACTAGTGAGGTAGAACTCTCGAGTGGATACTCGAGGAGTGGAAGTAGGGGAAAGATAAGTGAGAACTTGCTAGGTCGAACCACTATAAATCATTGTGTATTGTGGTTTGTTTCTTTCTTACTTCACGTCCATTACTTTGCTAATCACACTTCATTTCTATCCATTAATAATCACGGAAAAAGTTTCAAAGTAAATTATAACTAATTGGTAAAAATTATTCAACACCCCTTCTAGTTTTCTACATTAATAAATAATCAGTTACGCTTTTTTATGGTTTGTCTCTTATGCATTTTTGACTAATCGTTTGTAATTAATATGAGTACATGTTGGGTTTTTAAGTCGGTCATGTTTTGAATTTTGGGTTTATATGTTGTTTAATAAGTGGTGTGCGAGTTAATTTATTAATTTATTAAATAAGTCCAAAAGGACAATGTCTTGAAAAAATAAGTCCAAAAGGAAAAGTGATGTGTAAGGTTCTTATTATGGTCCAATATTACCTTGACAGGTTGCGGGATCATATTATCAACTTTTCTAATTCAATATTGCCTTGGTTGCGGGATTGAGAAACCAAGGTTGTAATAAAACATTCCAAAAGAATGTAAAAGGGACCGAGGTTATCATTTATTGTGTGAGTTTTTTTATTGCGTGTGTAACCACTTATTAAGCAAGATATAAGCTTGGAATGTAAAATGTAATCACTTAAAATTCCAATGTGGACTGTGTATTGATTATGGCTGGTTTTTCAAGTAATGCATGATCGACTAACTATTGTTTAATATCGTGCTTCCTTATTTTCAGACTTATATAAATATCGTAATAAAGACAAGGGTTAAGTCCATGAAATATAAACGAACTTTCCAAAAATTACAATTCTAGTAAACGAACTTATTTTATTACTAATATAACTATTATAACTTTCAAAATTAGAACGTTTTAGTAAATAATATTGGATGGTACTGGTTACAACCGCTAACATTTTAAAAATGACTGACACGTCATCATTTTTAATTTTTTTAACCAAGTCACATATTCCACCGTGTAAAACTTGTTGACATGGTTACTTTGACCAGACACTTCATTTTTTACTCATTAAAAAACACACAAACATTAAATCGACTCATAAAAAACACAGCTGCCTTTTTATTACCCCCAAATTGGAGATGAACCCTAACCCTAATCAAGTTTTATAATTTCGTTCATTTTGATTAATTCGTGACATCAGATACAATGGTCAGAGGTATGTAACATTTCATATCATTTCAATTTCATTTTAAATTATAAAACCCACCCTAATTAAATATCAACACTAACCTAATTGCCCTTGTTTTAATTTGCAGATGATAAAATATTTACGGTCAATCTTAATCATGATGGGTTGTTTGTTGCTAATCCACTTAGGTATGGTGGTGGTGAGCTTAAGCAAATAACAGATAATTTCGAAGGTATGAACTTTATTGATTTTCGTACAACTGTGAGTCGTTTAGTTATTAATAGAGTTGAGGGTTTGTACTATTGCTCTATAAAAAGTGACTTGCAAGTTGGGATTAAGCCACTAAGAACAGATAATGATGTTGAGGATTTTCTAAGGGTTGGGTGTGAAAACAAGTGGTTTGTGAACTTATATGTAGAACACTTTGGTTATGACCCCTTTGAAATGTTAAACGAAGATCCAAGTGACCAACAACCTGATCGTAGTGATGATTGTTATACAAGTGAGGAGGGTGAGGATTTTGATTATGTTGATTTTCAGACAAAAGGGGAAGAAAATGTTGCCATCAAGAATCTAACTACCCAAGACCCTTTCCTTAATAAACTGTGTAGCAACAATGGGACATTTAGGGGGTTCATTGATGAACCAGTTCCTATAGGACAAGATGAACCAGTAGAGGACCCTGATGATGCAAACATAGATCCTAGGTTTAAGATTAAAAAATGTTTTTTACCCTAAACATGACACAACAATCCCATGGAATAAGATGGAACCTGTTTTAGGTATGAGGTATGACCACCCTGAGCAACTCAAGTTAGCCTTACCTAATTATGGTGTTTCCCGTGGATATCAGTTGTGGTACTTGAGGAATGATTGGAAGTGTATGTTAGTGTATTGTGGTAGAAATGTTGCTGCTGGTAGGTGTGCAGGTATGTACAACAACAAAAAAAGGATGTTGAGAGATCACCTGTGAGTTATAAGAAGAAGGATAAAGTTTCTAATAAGACTAGTGGTGCCTTTGAGAATGGTGTATGTGAAAGCTATCACAGGGCCATACTTCTGCAAAGACACAAACCTATCATCATCATGCTTGAAGACATAAGAGTGTATCTGATGCAAAGGTTAGTGGCCATGCATACCACAGCTACGAGGTTGGAAGATCAGTTTACACCAACAGTCAAAAAGACACTAAACATTCATAGAGTAAAACAAAGGTTAGTAACCTACAACTGTCTCACCAACTTATTGTAGACATAATTATACTCTAACTGTTGCTTAATTTTTTGTAGTAATTGGATTGTATTTGCAAGTGGTTATGAAGAGTTAGAAGTAAGGTGTGGAGACAGTGCTTATGGTGTTATTCTAGAAGAAAGAAGATGTGCTTGTAGGTTTTGGCAACTGAGTGGGGTTCCCTGTGTTCATGCTGTAGCAGCATATTTGCATATGGGCAGGGAACCAGAAGAGGGTGTGAGTGACTGGTATTCAAAAAAAATGTGGGTAAGGTCATACCAACATTCAATTAAACCAGTTACAGGGACAAACATGTGGAAAAGAATATACAATAACCCTCCATTACCACCTATTGTGAGGACAATGCCTGGGAGACCCAGAAAGCAAAGAGTGAAAGTAGCTGGAGAAAATAACACACACAAGTTAGCAGAGTTGGTAGGGTTATGAGGTGCTCAAACTGTCAAGGGCTTGGACACAACAAAGCAAGTTGTGACAAGGAACCAGTGCCTAAAGCTCCTCTAGAAAAAAAAACCACCAGGTAGACCGAGGGAATCAGTAGTTGGAAATTATGCTTCTACAAGAGGAAGAGGTGGTAGAGGAAGGGTGGTATAGGTGTAGTTGATGGATCTCAGATGGGAGATGGATCTCAGATGGGAGATGGATCTCAGATGGGAGATGCTTCTGAGATGGGAGATGGATCTCAGATGGGAGATGCTTCTGAGATGGGAGATGGATCTGTGATAGGAGGAAGGGGTGGTAGAGGTGGTAGGGTTGGTAGAGGTGGTAGGGTTGGTAGAGGTGGTAGGGTTGGTAGAGGTGGTAGGGGTGGTAGAGGAAGGGGTAGTAGAGTGGATTAGGAAGATATTAGACCAAACTTGGATCATGAATATATGCAAGACTTGTTAGATGCAGAAGAAGAAAAGATGTAGCAACAAATGAGGGAAGAACTTTAAGTTTGATTCTCAAGGAACAGGTTCAACACCTGAAAAAGCATTTGATGTTTCTCCATAAGATGGAATGCTTATCCTTTTAGTGCTTTTATGTTTTAATGGTCATGTAAACAATGAACCATTATCTTTTGCTCTATTTTGTGATAAACAATGTACCCAACTGTTGTTGGTAATGCAAATGGGAATGTCTTAGCTGGTCTCTTTGACTACTTTTTTAAAGTTGTCTGCTTAAAGCAATGTGTTGTGTTTTTATCTTTGTTATATTCTAGTGTTGTCAATATACCACAAACATCAGATAAAAGGGTACCATTTCATTCATTAAGAAAGCATACATAAACCTAAGGTTCTATTACATTAACCTGCAACACATCTACTCTACTTCATTGCTAACACAAAAAGCCCTAAGGTTCTATTACATAAAACTGCAACACATCTACTCTACTTCATTGCAAACACCAAAAGCACAAATACAGCACAAACAATGAAAGTTGACTTCCAAATAGTCAAACTTGAAGAACATCTTCTCAACTCTTCACCATTTGCAGCCAATTTTCTTTGTAATTCATCCAACCTTGACAAGTGACGCCTCTGATTAGGGTTTAACATGATGTACATCTCATACATATGCATCCGATACCAGTCACTATCAAGCTCGGTATCATACCAATCCCATTTACCACACGTCTTCTTCCTTGGTCTACCTCGATTTACACATACAACGAATCTTCTTGCTGGATTTGTTGGAGTCCATGCTGTCAACACCCTTAGTGGAAGATTGCAAGTACACAATTGATCATTGAGATAAGACGACATGTCTTATTTAGTTGATTAGGGTATTTGATCAAATTAGGGTTCTTAAGATTGGGTTTTCTGGAATTAGGGAGGTATTCAATAGTGGGTGAGGTATTAAATTGGTTTAATGTGTACCGTTGTTTTGTTTATATAGTGGGTGAGTATTAAATGGAAGGAAACGGTCAAATTGGTAGATAAAAAAGTGTAAAGAAACTTGCCTATTTTATTTTATTTTTTTTCAAAAAAAAAAATAATGACGTGGATATTCATCCGGTAATATTAGTGTAAATGTTCAAAAACAACAAGTTATAATGGTTATATTAGTAATAAAATAAGTTCGTTTACTAGAATTGTAAATTTTGGAAAGTTCGTTTCTATTTTATGGACGAACTTTCCAAAATTTTCAATTCTAGTAAACGAACTTATTTTATTACTAATATAACCATTATAACTTTCAAAATTAGAACGTTTTAGTAAATAATCTTGGATGGTACTGGTTACAACCGGTAACATTTTAAAAATGACTGACATGTCATCATTTTTAATTTTTTTAACCAAGTCAGATATTCCACCATGTAAAACTTGTTGACATGGTTACTTTGACCAGACACTTCATTTTTGACTCATAAAAAACACACAAACATTAAATCGACTCATAAAAAACACAGCTGCCTTTTTATTACCCCCAAATTGGAGATGAACCCTAACCCTAATCAAGTTTTATAATTTCGTTCATTTCGATTAATTCTTGACATCAGATATAATGGTCAGAGGTATGTAACATTTCATATCATTTCAATTTCATTTTTAATTATAAAACCCACCCTAATTAAATATCAACCCTAACCTAATTGCCCTTGTTTTAATTTGTAGATGATAAAGTCTTTACAGTCAATCTTAATCATGATGGGTTGTTTGTTGCTAATCCACTTAGGTATGGTGGTGGTGAGCTTAAGCAAATAACAGATATAAATTTTGAAGGTATGAACTTTATTGATTTTCGTACAACTGTGAGTCGTTTAGTTCTTAATAGAGTTGAGGGTTTGTACTAATGCTCTATAAAAAGTGACTTACAAGTTGGGATTAAGCCAATAAGAACATATAATGACGTTGAGGATTTTCTAAGGGTTGGGTATGAAAACAAGTGGTTTGTAAACTTATATGTAGAACACTTTGGTTATGACCCCTTTGAAATGTTAAACGAAGATCCAAGTGACCAACAACCTGATAGTAGTGATGATTGTTATACAAGTGAGGAGGGTGAGGATTTTGATTATGTTGATTTTTAGACAAAAGGGGAAGAAAATGTTTCCATCAAGAATCTAACTACCCAAGACCCTTTCCTTAATAAACTGTGTAGCAACAATGGGACATTTAGGGGGTTCATTGATGAACCAGTTCCTATAGGACAAGATGAACCAGTAGAGGACCCTGATGATGTAAACATAGATCCTAGGTTTAAGATTAAAAAAATGTTTTTACCCTAAACATGACCAAACAATCCCATGGAATAAGATGGAACCTGTTTTAGGTATGAGGTATGACCACCCTGAGCAACTCAAGTTAGCCTTAGCTAATTACGGTGTTTCCCATGGATATCAGTTGTGGTACTTGAGGAATGATTGGAAGTGTATGTTAGTGTACTGTGGTAGAAATGTTGCTGCTAGTAGGTGTGCAGGTATGTACAGCAACAAAAAAAGGATGCTGAGAGATCACCTGTGAGTTCTAAGAAGAAGGATAAAGTTTCTAATAAGACTAGTGGTAAGGGTTATAGTAGAGATGCTGAGAGATCACGTGTGAGTTCTAAGAAGGATAAAGTTTCTAATAAGACTAGTGGTGAGGGATGTAGTAGAGATGCTGAGAGATCACCAAACTGGACAAAAAAAGATAATTGAGGATAAAAACAAGGTCCTGTATGTGGGTTTAGATTGTGGGCTTCTTGGATGAGCACAAAACAATCTTTTCAGATAAAGTCATTACATCCTGACCATAAATATACTAGAAACTATAGGTTAGGATCCCTGGTAACATACAAATGGATTGCACATCATTATGCAAAAGATGTAATCAAGGATCCATTTACGCCTCACATCAAGATGACAGATGCAATTAGAGAGAAATTCTTGATAGATGTGAGTCTTGGCCAGTGTAAAAGAGCTAAACAAAGAGCCCTCTATGACCATGAAGGAGGGTTGATTGAACATTATGGAAGGTTCTATGATTATAGACAAGCATTGCTTTAATCCAACCCTGGTAGTACTTGTAGACTAGATGTGGAAGACACAGCTTCAGGTAAGAGTTATTTCAGGAGATTCTATATATGTTTCAAGGGTTTGAAAGATTGTTGGTTGGAAGGTTGTAGAAAAATCATTGGCATAGATGGATGTTTCTTAAAGCATACATGTAGAGGAGAGTTACTCACAGCCATGGGCAGGGATGCCAACTATCAGATGTATCCAATAGCTTGGAGTGTAGTGAGGGTTGAAAACAAAGAAAATTGGGGTTGGTTCTTGGCACTGTTACATGAAGATATAAATCTCAATGAAGGCACATGATTGACTCTCATCTCTGATGGACACAAGGTTAGCGTAATCGACTCTCATTTCTGTTTTGTATATAGATGTAATATAGTATGCATTTAACTTTTATGTTATTTGAACAGGGTTTTCATGATGCTGTTAGAGAAGTGTTGCCCAATGCAGAGCATAGGAAATGCACCAGGCATGTGTATGCCAACTTCAAAAAGAAATTTAGCGGTGTGCAACTACAAAAACACTTCTGGTACGCTGCTATGAGTACTGTTGAACAACTATTCAATGGTAAGATGGATGAAATAAGACAGATAAACAATGAAGCCTATGCATACTTGGTTCAGAGAGATCCCCACACTTGGAGTAGAGCTTTTTTCAATCTTACTGTTAAGTGTGCTGCCTTTGAGAATGGTGTTTGTGAAAGCTATCACAGGGCCATACTTCTGCAAAGGCACAAACTGTAAAACCCGTAAAAATAAGGTCATAATTTAATTCTATTTTCAATTATTTTGAAGTATTTTATAACGTTAAATATTATTATGTTTAACGGTTTAAGTTGAAACTGATATTAAATATTATATTTTAATATTTTGACGAGTAACGAACAACTAGTGATCGTGACACCGACGGATGCCCAAAATTTTATATTTTATTATCGATGGTTTCGATAATTAATACTTTTGACGATATCGTTTTAATTACGTGTCGAGTCGTTATATTATTTTTCGTGTGCGTTTAAACTTTTAAAAAGTATTTTTACGAAACCCGAGTCTCGTAAATATTTGTAAAATTGACTTTTAGTCATTTCTAGCAACTTAAGTTATTATTTACATTTTTAGCCCAAAAGAATGCATTTTTTCAAAATCTACCAAAAACTTTGGACTATAAAAGGAAAATCCACTCACATTTTACACATACAAAATACTTAAAAATAAAAATCTCTCCCATCCTCTTTCTTGTTCTTTTTGGTCGTACACCACACACACCAAAATCATCAAAAATTTTGATGATCCAATTTGATTCAATCCAAACTAAAACAAGTCTCATTCCTAGTTTTTTAAGGTGATTCTAATGATAGAAATTTTTCTTACATGCATTAAGTTTTTAATTTTGATAAAAACTAGGCTTGTTAGATGGAGATTTTGATCATGTATGTGCTAGTAGTGATAATCAAATAGTGTTTATGCTATGTTTTTGTTAAAAAGTTGATTTTTAATTTTTGGGTTTTTGATTTTGATGATGATACAAGTGTTAAGATGGGTTTATGATGATATTAGGATGTTAGAATGATGATAAAAGTTGTTGGTTTTGATCAAAAACATGATTTGTATGGTTTTTAAATGGTCAATTTTGGGCAGTAGGTTTGAGGCCATTTTCGGGGGTCTTAAGTCTGAAAATGGGTTGATATTATGGGATTATGTTGTAGAGAATTTCGTTAGCTTCGATTTGATATAAAGTAGCCCTTCCAACTCCAAACGAGGTGGAAGATACACTAGTTTGATTTTCGTGTACCGGGAGACGAGTGTTGACACAATCCGAAAATTGTTGTCGATATTTGATCGAATCTCGGGGACTATAAAATGAGTTTCAAAATGATTAAAGGTCTGTTCTTAGGCTCAAATTTTAGCATTTTGAGTCTATTTTTAGAATCAAGTGTTGGTTTTATAAATGGAGTTGTTTAGAATGGTCAAAATGGTTTCGTAAGTCAAGGTCGCTAAACTGTCCGAATTTTATAATTCAAAGATGTGTCGGGCAGGGAACTTTAGGAGTAAAATCTTTTGATGGGCTCTTGGGATGACTTTCTACATATAGTAAGTAAGTTCTCTGAGTAGTATCATAAAAATTTGATATGTTTAAGTATGGGAAAACGGCTTGGACATTCGGTATGTTCTGGCAGATTTTTTTTAAAGGCATAGAATAATAAAATAAATATATTGGAGAGTGTAATAGAATCACTTGTATCGTTTTCTCTCGAGTTTGTCGTGATTTTATGAGTCGAGTTTTATATTCTTATGTATGTTTTATTTCTCGAGTCTATTATTAATGAACGCACCTTATTTGATAGGTTGCGATTCTCGTGTTTGAAAGGCATCATCTATCGTCGGCGATCGTCTCATTACCACTATCGGCTAAGGTGAGTTTATAGCCTCGTTTTATACTAGTTATTAAATGATTTAAAACCCGCGAGGGGGAATACATTTTTTTATAAACTTAGAACACAAGTCTTTTATGGTATGCTTGTCCCTCTTTGAATGGACCCGTGGTTGCCTTTAAATTGCATTAAGTGATTGCCATTGTTAAAGCCTTAATTATGGACCGTTAATTAACCTATGATGGGTTAACCGCTAGTACAACTAATAGATCTATGGGGGAAGCCGCCCTGGTTCAGTTTGTGTAGACTTGTCACAGAAGCTTAGGCCCGACCTCCACACTGTTTGAACATATTGTATTGAGAAGTCAGGTATACGGCAATGTACCAGTAATCTGGAGGTAACCGACAATTAATAAATCTCCTGTCTTATCAGACCTCTAAAGGGAGTGTTTAAGGGCTCGGTTCCATGAGCTTATTGTAATTTATGCTATATACAATAATTATTGTTGATGCAAATTATTATTTGATGCTTGTTAAGCATGCCGCAAACTTATAATCTTTACTTGTGTTCAAATTGATTACATAAACCTATAGATTCACCCGGCATTTTTGCTGATGATTTTCTCACATGTATTTCAGGTAATCAAGAAGTGGAAGCTTGGAGGTCACGGGAATGAAGTTGTGCACTGCTTTGTTGTTCAAACTCTTTGATTTATTTATCGTTCCATTTTTAAAACAAACTAATATTTTGTTTTAACTTATCTTTTGGTAATGATTACTTGGGACTACGCTACTCTGATGAATGTTTTAGGAACGATAAACCTAAAACGTCTCTTTTCGAGTCGTTCTTTATAAATTATGTGTTATTGTATCATTGTTTAGCACCCAAAGATGTATTCCGCTGCGTGTAAATTTGAGGGTGTTAAAGATTGGTACCAGTGCCATGAGTTATAGAGAACTAGGTCTTTATTTTTAAAACCTAAACTATAATTGTCAGTTTTTATTTTTCAAAGAGTCGGTGCACATGACTTCGCGTGACTTCAGGTTCAAGCTACTTCTGAGATTACAACTTTAGTATGCTTTATTACGTATACCTTATTGGCAAGTATTTATAAATAAATACTACGATCCATTTATGGATATATATTTATATCTAGGATCCCTTTATCGATATATATTTATTTCGTTAAACTTTTCGCTAAAAGTTTATCATTTATTAATGATTAACTTAAATAAATACAATAAATTTTCAAGATCTTTCTGTATTTATTTTTGAAGTATTTAAATTGCTTTAATTGCAAAAAATTTATAATATGACCTTACATACCTTCATCTGCGTGTGTTACTTTCATTGTTTAACCCTTTGTGATATCTATATAGATATCCAAATCGTTTTCCGGCTATTTGTGCTTGGACGTCTTGGAACGTAGTCTCTAGACCATTGTGTAACTCAATGTGTCCCTAAAAAAGACTAATCGCTATCGTGTGAGTCACACATTTTGAAAAAAAAATTCTTAAAATCGTGTTGAATAATATCATGGTTTTCATAATATTTTGTTGATTTTTATCACCGTTTTACACGACATGCGAAGATTTAATTCGTTGACATTTATATGTATCGACTCCGAAGTGTATTGTTCGCTTATATCTCGGTAACGTCATCGTCATTTTATAAATCATCGTCTAGATTATGGCGCTAGATTGGAATACGATTTTACTTCTATAAAATTGTGTCATTTGTTTTTCATTAACCTTCTTGCACCCGGAACGCAACCTACGAATGTTCCATTCTTTTCTTGTTATGTTTTGTGTTTTTGGACAATCGTGGAACCAAGGAGATTTGCCTACTTTGCACCTTGAAGCATCTTCTGTCATTCATTATGCTATATTTTTATTTGATGATCATTATGAGAATTGTTTTTCGTTGTTGTAAAAAATCCACAAGACATGTGTGTATATATATATATATATATTGAGCCATTAGGAAGCGTCGAAAAATACATTTAATGGAGAAAATGCAGGGGCAGTATAAACAGGTCACAACTTAAGAGTAAAACATGCGTTATTAAAATAAAATAGTCAAACCTGCACAGAACTTGCAGGGGTATTTTGGTCATTTTATATTGGGTTTCAGGTCTCGGGTAAAACTAGAAAGTCGTCTGAAACGTCGTTTTGCATCAAAATGCTTTAGACTCCGAGTCTTGGAGATGTCGTTTATCGGGTCAATTAATCGGCTCATATTTAAAATCAAATTTGATAAAAAAAATCGGAACATGAGTTTTAAACGTTTCTAAGCAGTTTTGGTTTTATTTGAGATCGTAAAATTTTAACAAATATTATTTTACAACTAACGAATACTAGTTGCATGTGAAAATGTTTAAAAAATAGAAACATTACAGAATTAGCAATTATCGGATTAATGGTGTAATTTGAAAATGTATAATATACTTTCTTAAAAGCATGTTGTGTCGAGTATCTTACATAGAATACACATATGGATTGATTTATTCTTTTTATATATATGACACATTTGTCATTCGATGTTATTATATTTTTATTTTCTTCTAACCTTCCACTGATTTGGGTTGAGTTTTGAAGCTTTGCCTTCACATTCTTCGTCGACATTCTTATCACGTGTCTCATGGCGTTTCCGTCTAAACCTTATAACCTTTTGAAACCTTATTAATTCGTGAAGATTTCATTGGTTGTTTTATGAGCTACTATTTGTCACTTTTTGCAAACCTTTGGCTACTTTATACGTTGTCATAATGTCACCTTATAAATAAATCTGATATTGTTTTACGATTATTTTCACCAATTGTTTTTACTTTGGTCTTGATGTAGAGTTTTTACCACCCTTTAGGAAAAGAGCAATAAAATAGGGCAAGTAGGCACGACGATTTAGGAAAACCGTGTGTAAATGACCCTAAGTGAGTTCGTTCTCGAGGAGGCTAGTGTGTTGTGAATTGAATTGATTTTGATTGATGATTATATGAAGAAGAAAAGAAA
Organism: Glebionis coronaria; assembly: GCA_025667525.1. Taxonomy (NCBI): domain Eukaryota; kingdom Viridiplantae; phylum Streptophyta; class Magnoliopsida; order Asterales; family Asteraceae; genus Glebionis; species Glebionis coronaria. The sequence continues at coordinate 164,704,789 of CM046882.1, read as the reverse complement.
AGAAAATAGAAATGAGAAAGAAAAGACGGTTACGAAGACGGATCGAACTAAGACGAAAACACGTTCACGTAAAACCGTAAAAACTACAAAATTTAAAATTTTAAACCTAATAATTAAATTAAAAGCTAAAAGTAGTCTAAAATAATATAAAAAAGAATAAAAATCCAATAAAAATATTATAAAACCTTTTATTAATTAAATATTCATTTTTAAATGCTAATTAAAGCCCTAAAATTAAATATAATTAATCAAAATGGTCAAAATATTATTTTATTGAACAAATAACTTACTTATATTATCCAAAGACTAAAAAGTATTTTTCCTAATTTTGGTAAACTGTTTTTCTATTTTTAAATTACTAAAAACTATTTTAAAACTAAAATAATTATAAAAAATAATAAAATAATGCCAAAAATAATTTACCAATTTTAAAAAATCCTATTTTACTCTAATGAATAGTAGAAAATTGAAAAAGATTGAAAAAATATTAAATTTTTCACTAAAAGACAAAACTAGTTAAAAATAAAACCCTAATTAACTTAAATTAATTCTAAAAATTAATAAAAAAATGAACAGTGAAAACTTTTTTAACCAAAAATCTTAAAATATTATTCTAAGTCTAGGAAAAATGTTTAAACTGAAAAATATTACTTTTTGACACTAAAAGACAAAAACAGAAGTATTAAAGTTAATTAAAAATGCAATTTAATCTAAAAAATATAAAATGAACAGTAAATAAAAATCTAATTAATCAAAAAAATCAAAAATTAAATTAGAAAAATAACAAAAGTGGTTTCAATTCCTAACTCTCAAAATCACCCACTAAAGACAAAAAATCAAGATTTCTGAAAGTGACATGTCACGGACTTTTGTCTTGTTGTGTAGCAGTACCAACTGATGAACTACCAGTGGGAAGTTTGTTCCCACTACTAGTGTAATATTTTGGTCAGGAGACCAATTGAGCTTGGGGAAGCTTTTGGTTGAGTTTTACTTGGACAAATGGGCACTCCCACAACCAGTTGGGTTGTGGGAAGTCAATTAAACAAGAAAAAACACAACCCTTTCACAAAAATCAAGCAAATCAAGCAAACAAAGTTTCTGATTAACCCTATGGGTTTCTGATGAACAGTAAACACAACTATACTTGCACAAATCCGAATTTCAATGGCTTATAGCTTGCATACAAAGCAATAACATGGCATAAAAACAGTACACAATCCTACTTAAACCTATTATCTAACAACTACTCAAACTTGGTTGGCAAAATTCACTCAAAATCAAGCAGACAATGCAGTTACTGATTTTGGCTATATTATCAAATTTTTGACATGCAATTTGACTTAAAACTCACCCAAACTGAAAACTAGACCAACATATAACCTAATGACCATTCAAGAAGTGTTTGAAACAGGTTTATAAGCAAAGTTCATACCATTAAACCCCTCTAACACCCTAATCCAAACACCCCTTTATATTCAGCAAACCAACTTTTAACACATCAAATCTATTCAAACTCTATCAAAACTGATTCTAAGTACTCCTAACATGCATACAAGGCACTATAAAGCATAATCAATCCAATCAACCAGCAATCAAACAACTTTCATACAAATCACAAAAATCACATAATTTTCTAAAAACTAAAAACTGAAATGGGAGACAAGGAAATACCTTGTTGGGCCTACATCCAGGCCCAACAGTGACTGTATGTCACCTCCAAATAGACTCGGGTCTATGCTGAACCTTTGACAACAAACAACAAGCTCAAAACCTGCTAAGAAAAATGAACAAACAATAGGTTTCTGATTTTAAAACCTTTTTAAAACCAACTTGTACAAAACAGTGACCTTTTAACCAATGGATATGATTAAGAAAACAAGTATAAATTTCAGATATCCAAGGATCCAAGTCCACTTTTACTTTCTTGGACCTTGGATTTCTGAAAATTAAAACCCCTTTTTAAAACCTCAAAAACACAAAGTGTTTTTACAAATGAAATGTGGAACTCAGAATCTAGCTATCCAATACCAAACTTTTAATAAAGATAAAAGGAATTATAATTTCAATAAAAATACCAAACTTTATATTTCTAAAAAGGCATTACAAGGTTTAGCTAAAAATTCTGGAACAAGAGTATATGGACACATGCGTCTCCTATATATACTACTGAAAGGAAAATTCTAGATAACTAAACCCTAATACATGAAATTCCCATTAAGTCCTTGGTCTTCTCTTGAAAATTTAGTCAAAATTCGTCTTGTGAAGGAAAATGACATGCCAGCTGTTGGAGTCTTGATCTTGGACGTTTATAAGTCCTTGGGGGCCAAGGACATGCATCCAACCGTTTATCTTGTCTTTTTGGGGTGTTGTGTGAAAGAGACGTTGCAGGGGACCCTTGGGGTGATTACATGGGTGTGTTGGGAAGGGTTTGAGTGAGTGGGTTTTGGTGAGGATAAGGGTAATTAACATTCTGGAATCTTATGAACAAAAACCCCTTGATTTGAGGGATTTATGGGATTAGGGTTTATGGGTTTAAGAGGGTGAGTTTGATCTGTTTTGGGGAAAAACGTTTTTAAATAAGTGTTAAAGAGGGAAATTAGGGAGAGTTGACTGAGTGTTTGACCAGGTTTATTTAATAAACCTGGTTGGGTGGGTTACGGGTTGGACTGGGTTAATGGGTAAGGGTTTGGGTAAATGGGTGGGTATGGTGACGTGTCAGGTTGTGAGTGGGTGTGTAAGTATGGTTGTCTGGCCAGTTTGGCCCCCAAGTTTTCTTGTTTCCTTCAAGTTGTATAAAACAACACAAACTTCATTATCCTTTGTAAATAAGTTTGGATAACTTGCTGATTTTGGCCCAATGTAATTCCAAACTTTAAATAAGGACTATTCATGCACATTCTTCATTCTCCAAGGACTGATCTTGTAAATACTTGATAATTTAGGGACCCAAATGCAATAATTGAGATTTGCAAGGGTATAAATTACCAAGTCTTCAATAGTAGAGGGACCAATCTTGCCAATCTTCAATTCTTCAAGGTCTATTTTGGAAATTCCAGATTTGGGTCCGGTTCATTGTGCGGCTTCGTTTCACGTGTTCGTTTTTGAATGATTCTTGTGATCTTTTGTCATTTCCTCAATATCCGTACCTAAAATACACAAGTAACAAACACGAGCATATATTTGGCAGTTTTAATGATATTTTATGCATTTTAAGCCCGATTTGGACGATGAGACTATGTATAAAAGCAGTCTCATCACTCCCCCATACTAAACCATTGTCGTGCCCTCACGCAATGCTAGAATAAAGTATCGTAGCACCTCCAAAATTCATTTTATTCACTTTATTTAAATGATAAACTAGCTACACTACTACTATTACTACTACTTGTGTTTTAGACATAATGTATGGTTTTCATCGCAAAATGGGACGTTTAGGTTCATAGAATAAGAACACGTGAATGCTTCGTTAGAAATAATTTCATCGTCCTCGATTTTCACCCTAATTCCATGCCAAACGTGCAACGAGATCATTGTCATTATAAGTTAGTAATGCTAACACTACTCATATGCCCTAATCACGTACTTATTCTCCCATTATTCCTAAGTTGTATCTCTTATATTTTATTTTGTCTTGAATGTTTCACGAGGATACATCATTGACTTATGCGATAATAGAGATTTAGGTCTAAAAATAGAGTCCTAACAGTGTAACTAAGACCATCAAATCAATAACCCCTCCTAATAGACAACGATGTTAAAAAATTAAGTTGACAAGAAGAATCGATAAACACGGTTTTATAACGGTTTTGAACATGAGACTTATTACCAAGACTTTTATACGCCCCCTAACGGAAGGGCCTTATTATCTTTGGTTTACCTCCATCTTTTATTCAACTTCGCCATGAAGCTTTTATTATGACTTTGGTCTTTCCTTGCCTTTTATTATCCGCCTCATCGGTGGTTTTATTAGCCAAAGACGTATATCCTCACGCTAAAGCGAATTTTGGATCTTTAAAGCTTCGAAGATTAAGGCTTGATTCACTTTCAATTTTTGCATAGATTTTAGGCCTTGTGGGGCTTCAAATTGTTTGCTAGATTTAGGTGAGCACTTGAAATCTTATTATTGGGTGAAGCTTTCGATTATTCGGGTGCCAATACTTCAAAACCGTGACGCTGGCGATACCTTAATGTCTTCCCAATTTAATTACACGGAAGCTACTAGAAAAGACTAGAAACCCAACAATCCTAACTAAACCGCTAAGTCAATATTTATTAAGCAAAAAATATTTACATGCGAAGGGAGAATAAGCAAACAACGAGAACACGTGATTTTTTGAAAGAATACGAGTACTCTACGTTTAGCATGGTAACTTATAATTAACTCTATCATATCCCGTCCTCATTTAAGAGACTTAGCCTAATGTGTAGTTAAGGAATCAAAGCTAAGTGCTCAACACGCACGGTCGAGTCAAAAATTACTCTTATTCTTGCCATCGGAAAATCTACATTCGTGTCTTCAAACACTTATAAAACATGAGAAAAATTTTAAAATTTGGCCATTTTTAGCCTTATTTTGCAACAAAACGATAACAAAAAAGATAAACTTTGGAAAGCGTGAAGGTTTGGCAAGGCAAGTATCTATTCACCCCCCATACTAAAGTTAAACATTGTCCTCAATGTTTCGAGTCTAGGGGTGCAAACACCCCCATACTAGAGACGTAGTCGAATGCCTAATCTAGCATGGAAAGGGTGTAACCAATAAGTAATAGCCGTTTATGCAGTGTGCTATAAACCTAAGGTTAGAACATCAAAAGGATATATCATATGGATATTGAGAAATGTCTCCAAAGCAAACAATCGAGTGCTCCCATAAAACGAACACGAGAGGCTCCAATCGTGAAGATCATGATCTAAAAACCACAATGCACAAACAATCACGGAACAAAGGTTGGAAGGGCACAAATCCCCTCACATTAACTAATTAGAAAGTAATAATATGTACATGGATAAGCATGGGTCTCCCCCATGAGGCACCTTGTTTTTGATAACCGAGTCAAAAGCTCGACTCGAATCCCCATAAATGTGATCGTTTAGGGATAATCATGGTATGGTCAATTTTTGGTGGGGCTTACATGATAAACAAGGCCCAAAAACAACCGGTATTAAGGACTAAGTCCTTTGATGGTGCAAAATACCGGGATCGAAGATGGCGTTCTCGTTTTCATTGGAAAAACAAATCAACGCCACTTCATCAATAGTCAACAAAAACTCAAAGAGTTTCAAGAAAATAGATGAGAAGAAATAGGAGGGTGGGACAATGAGTAAGTCATGAAAACATTGAGCTACTCGAGGTAGACTCGCACCAATCAAATGAAAAGATTTTCCATTTATTGCATCGGTGGAAGACCGAGATTTCCCTATATAAGCAATTCCGGGATCAAATATCTCGTCCTCGGTGGAGAAAGGGGAGGGAACATAAGGGGCTTCCCCCACACTAGGTCCACACAAAGCATCGTCAAAAGGAGAAGACGAGCTTGTAGCACTCAAAACATGTGGTGATGACGGAGTTAGAGTTGTAGAAAAATCTTTTAAATTCAATTCAAAATCTTTTCCTTTTTCATCTTTTAAACTCTCCTTGTGAAAACCCGATTTAATTATGTCAAAAATATTTGGTGTTTCTAAAGCAATGTTAGTCACACTAAAAATTCTCACATTTGAAAACCGTTTTGGCATAGGTGGTGGTAAGTTCTCAAAACGTTTGTCGACAAAGAAAACTCCCCCATCGGGATCAACGTATTCATCATCCGAAGAATCATTCGCAATTGGAATCGTAGGCTTAACACTCTTAACCTCCACCGGCGGAGGGGACGGAACTTCATTTTTATCAACAACTCCTAAAACTCTATTTGAAATTCTTTTGCAAATATTTTTGATGGGATTGACATTATACAAAGACGTGATAGAATACACATGAGAAAGTGTGGAGTTTGGGGTTGCATTAATGACGAGTTCTTCCTCATTGAAACGAAGAGTGATTTTTCTTACATGCACATCGATAAGTGCTCTCGAGGTATCCAAAAAAGATCGACCTAAAATTAACGGAACTTTAGGATCGATAGGAATGTCAACAACAATAAAGTCTATGGGATAGTATAACTTTCCAACTTTCACAAAGACGTCCTCGGCTACTCCTTAAGCTAGAATCGTAGAATGAACGGCCATTTCGATTGACATTCTTGAAGGAGTGAGATTTGGAAGATTGAGCGATTTAAAAATCTCAAGAGGCATCAAATTAATACTAGCACCAAGATCGGCCAAGGCGTAGCATTCTTCCATGTCTTGTATAGCACATGGGATTAAAAACTTGCCGGGATCACCGACTTTTTGAGGTATGCGGCTTAGAAAAACCGATGAACAACTAGACGATTTTTGCAATTTCTCTTTGTTATTCAACATACTTTTGAAGTTCGCGGCAAATCGAGGCATGATGACTAAGGCGTCGGCAAAACTTATATTAAAATGCAAGTCACGAAACATTTTCATAAAGAGTTCAAATTGATAATTATTTTGTTCTTGTGCCTTTTCCTTGTCTCGTCTTGAAGGGTAAGGTAAGGGTGGTGTGGGTTGGGGCATAGGCATCAGCCTTGGAATCTCGGGTTCCATGATTGGTATTGGTTCAACCGTAGGTGTGGTTTGAGCGGTACTTCGTGGGCTTGTAATGTGCTCCTTTTCTACCACCACCTCGGGTTCTTTCTCTTTTTCCTTCTCCAAAGAAGTACTTGGACGAGAAATGGGTTCTTTGAAAGTTTTACCACTACGAGTAGTAATAACCTTCAATTCTCCTTTCGGGTTCACGATGGTATCACTAGGAAGACCACCCGAAGAAGAGGGCTTACACATGATAGCTTCAAACATTTTAGCCATACGGTCTTCAAATTTAGATTGCCTAGCATCCGCTTTTAACAACTCTTGCTTAATCTCATGTTGTCCTTGCTCCATTTTTTGTTGATTTTGTTGGAGACGTGTGACATTTCCTTCCATTTTATTAGCATGAGTTTTAAGTTCATTAGCAAGTTCGTTTTTAAGCTCGTTTTTCAACTTGGACCTTAAGCTAACCATTTCACGTTGCATATTGTCAAACTTAGCATCATTATCCTTTGCATAATTCAAAAACTCTCCTTGAAGATTTTTGGTGTGATCATTTTGAAAACCTTGAGTCGAAGTTTGAAAATCACGGTTTTGGTTTTGATTTGAAATTTGCCCATTTCCACTTTGATAATTACCCTTGTTGTAATTCCTTTGATTGCCTTGATATTTACCACCTTGGTTGTTGTTGCGATAGTTATTAGCATTTTGATTTGGTGGAGCTTGATTTTGGCGGGAACCTTGACCGTTTTGGTTATAAGTTCCCGTGGCTACATAAGCACTCGAAGTGTTACCATCCGCGGTAATGCACTCGGAAAGATCATGAGCTCCACCACACGACAAACAACTCTTAGAAACCGCTTTAACCGAAGCGGAATTTGAAGCTTCTTGAGCTTTCCAATGGGACATAAGGGTCGAAAACCTATCGAAAAACCGATTTTCCTCATTAGCTTCATCATGTAAGGCATTGATACTACGAGACGAGGATGAGCCCATTTTGGCAACACTCGGTGTGTTACGAGGGCTATAAACCTTAGACCTATTCTCAATTATGACCAAAGCTTCTTCAACCGTTTTACACAAAAAATTACCACCCGCGGCGGCATTTAAATAATCTCTTTCATGATCATTAAGTCCATTGTAAAACGTGTCTATTTGATGTAAGTCGGAAAAACCGTGATGAGGACATTCATGTAACATCTCCTTAAACCTATTCCAAGCCGTTGAAAAACTTTCATTTGATTCTTGTGAAAATTTAGAAATCTCATTTTTCAAATGCGTAGTCTTAGAGGGCGGAAAAAATTGGTTCACAAATTTCGAAACGAGATCCTTCCACGTCAATATAGAATTAGGTGGCTCTTTCTCTAACCAAATTTTAGCGGGCCCCGCTAAGGAATACGGAAAAAGCATCATCTTAATCGAGTCATTCGAGACATCCTTAAATTTTCACGTGGCGGTAAGACGATTGAATTGGCGGATATGGTTGTGGGGATTGTCCTTCTCATCACCACGGAATTTGTTGTTTTGGATCATCGACAACAAACCCGTTTTCACCTCAAAATTCTCCGCAAGGATTGCGGGAATTACAATAGCTTCTCCATAACCCTCGGTGGGTCCTTGAAGTAACTCCATCATAGTTCGATTCGACATGGTAGGTGCTTCTCGTACAATGGGTTCGTCAATAGGAGAATCCTCACTAGAATGAGTTGGAGTGGGAGTTTTGTTCTTTCGTCTACGTGCACGTTTTGCTTGATTACGAGTTAGCATAAACGTCACGTACAACGAGGAGACGAGCAAAGAAGATTCTTTTTGGTGTTTTGTATTTTTCAATTTTTTTGTGGTTTTTGATGGTATTAACCTTTTTTTTGAAATTGGTGAAATGTATTAGGTAGACAAAAATCTACAAATCTCCTCCTTAATCAAATCTCTCGATTAAAGAAGCCTCAAGGAATGAAAACGATCACGTGAAGTGAACGCCTTCGATGACTTTAGAACGATGGTGGAACACCAAATCGTTCAAGAGGGTTTAATTAATAGAAACCAAGAAAATATATATATTATGTAATAATACTTTGGGCGGCAAAACCCTCGATTCACTCTCAAAATCAAATACGCACAAGCAAGCGGAGGAAACGAGGCGGCGCGAAGCACTTAAGAGCCTTTTTCCTTTAGGTCGTGAAATACAACCGCCTTATACCCACCTTATAGTTTGTATTTTCAAAATCGAGCTTCACGAAAGTATTTATCTATTTTTGCCTTTTTTCTTTGGTTTGAGATTCGAATACAATGATTGGGTAATGACCTCCCAAGTCAAGGTTGTGATTTCTCACGTATTTGGAGTACTTGTGAATTTATTGTTCTACGTATACAATATAGTAATAATATTCACACAAAAACCGAAAAATGATAATACGTATTAGTAGAGTGCTACTAATACAAATACTAATTATGGTTAGTATAAAAACAACAATGTTCAATCAAAACACAACACGCCTCCCCGGCAGCGGCGCCAAAAATGATGTAGCTTTTTTGCAACCCTTTAGGAAAAGAGAGGCAAAGTAGTGGCAAGCGTTAAGTGTCGGTTTAGGAAAACCGAGCACTAATGACCAAATAAGTCCAAGTTCGTTCTCGAGGAGGCTAGTGTGTTGTGAATTGAATTGATTTTGATTGATGATTATATGAAGAAGAAAAGAAAAGAAAATAGAAATGAGAAAGAAAAGACGGTTACGAAGACGGATCGAACTAAGACGAAAACGTGTTCACGTAAAACCATAAAAACTACAAAATTTAAAATTTTAAACCTAATAATTAAATTAAAAGCTAAAAGTAGTCTAAAATAATATAAATAAGAATAAAAATCCAATAAAAATATTTTAAAACCTTTTATTAATTAAATATTCAATTTTAAATGCTAATTAAAGCCCTAAAATTAAATATAATTAATCAAAATGGTCAAAATATTATTTTATTGAACAAATAACTTACTTATATTATCCAAAGACTAAAAAGTATTTTTCTTAATTTTGGTAAACTATTTTTCTATTTTTAAATTACTAAAAACTATTTTAAAACTAAAATAATTATAAAAAATAATAAAATAATGCCAAAAATAATTTACCAATTTTAAAAAATCCTATTTTACTCTAATGAACAGTAGAAAATTGAAAAAGATTGAAAAAATATTAAATTTTTCACTAAAAGACAAAACTAGTTAAAAATAAAACCCTAATTAACTTAAATTAATTCTAAAAATTAATAAAAAGATGAACAGTGAAAACTTTTTTAACCAAAAATCTTAAAATATTATTCTATGTCTAGGAAAAATGTTTAAACTGAAAAATATTACTTTTTGCCACTAAAAGACAAAAACAGAAATATTAAAGTTAATTAAAAATGCAATTTAATCTAAAAAATATAAAATGAACAGTAAATAAAAATCTAATTAATCAGAAAAATCAAAAATTAAATTAGAAAAATAACAAAAGTTGTTTCAAGTCCTAACTCTCAAAATCACCCACTAAAGACAAAAAATCAAGATTTCTGAAAGTGACATGTCATGGACTTTTGTCTTGTTGTGTAGCAGTACCAACAGATGAACTACCAGTGGGAAGTTTGTTCCCACTTCTAGTGTAATATTTTGGTCAGGAGACCAATTGAACTTAGGGAAGCTTTTGGTTGAGTTTTACTTGGACAAATGGGCACTCCCACAACCAGTTGGGTTGTGGGAAGTCAATTAAGCAAGAAAAAACACAACCCTTTCACAAAAATCAAGCAAATCAAGCAAACAAAGTTTCTGATTAACCCTATGGGTTTCTGATGAACAGTAAACACAACTATACTTGCACAAATCCGAATTTCAATGGCTTATAGCTTGCATACAAAGCAATAACATGGCATAAAAACAGTACACAATCCTACTTAAACCTATTATCTAACAACTACTCAAACTTGGTTGGCAAAATTCACTCAAAATCAAGCAGACAAGGCAGTTACTGATTTTGGCTATATTATCAAATTTTTAACATGCAATTTGACTTAAAACTCACCCAAACTGAAAACTAGACCAACATATAACCTAATGACCATTCAAGAAGTGTTTGAAACAGGTTTATAAGCAAAGTTCATACCATTAAACCCCTCTAACACCCTAATCCAAACACCCCTTTATATTCAGCAAACCAACTTTTAACACATCAAATCTATTCAAACTCTATCAAAACTGATTCTAAGTACTCCTAACATGCATACAAGGCACTATAAAGCATAATCAATCCAATCAACCAGCAATCAAACAACTTTCATTCAAATCACAAAAATCACATAATTTTCTGAAAACTGAAAACTGAAATGGGAGACAAGGAAATACCTTGTTGGGCCTACATCCAGGCCCAACAGTGACTGTATGTCACCTCCAAATAGACTCGGGTCTATGCTGAACCTTTGACAACAAACAACAAGCTCAAAACCTGCTAAGAAAAATGAACAAACAATAGGTACTTTCTGATTTTAAAACCTTTTTAAAACCAACTTGTACAAAACAGTGACCTTTTAACCAATGGATATGATTAAGAAAACAAGTATAAATTTCAGATATCCAAGGATCCAAGTCCACTTTCACTTTCTTGGACCTTGGATTTCTGAAAATTAAAACCCCTTTTTAAAACCTCAAAAACATAAAGTGTTTTTACAAATGAAATGTGTAACTCAGAATCTAGCTATCCAATACCAAACTTTTAAAAAAGATAAAAGGAATTATAATTTCAATAAAAATACCAAACTTTATATTTCTAAAAAGGCATTACAAGGTTTAGCTAAAAATTCTGGAACAAGAGTATAGGGACACATGCGTCTCCTATATATACTACTGAAAGGAAAATTCTAGATAACTAAACCCTAATACATGAAATTCCCATTAAGTCCTTGGTCTTCTCTTGAAAATTTAGTCAAAATTCGTCTTGTGAAGGAAAATGACATGCCAGCTGTTGGAGTCTTGATCTTGGACGTTTATAAGTCCTTGGGGGCCAAGGACATGCATCCAACCGTTTATCTTGTCTTTTTGGGGTGTTGTGTGAAAGAGACGTTGCAGGGGACCCTTGGGGTGATCACATGGGTGTGTTGGGAAGGGTTTGAGTGAGTGGGTTTTGGTGAGGATAAGGGTAATTAACATTCTGGAAGCTTATGAACAAAAACCCCTTGATTTGAGGGATTTATGGGATTAGGGTTTATGGGTTTAAGAGGGTGAGTTTGATCTGTTTTGGGGAAAATGTTTTTAAATAAGTGTTAAAGAGGGAAATTAGGGAGAGTTGACTGAGTGTTTGACCAGGTTTATTTAATAAACCTGGTTGGGTGGGTTACGGGTTGGACTGGGTTAATGGGTAAGGGTTTGGGTAAATGGGTGGGTATGGTGACGTGTCAGGTTGTGAGTGGGTGTGTAAGTATGGTTGTCTGGCCAGTTTGGCCCCCAAGGTTTCTTGTTTCCTTCAAGTTGTATAAAACAGCACAAACTTCATTATCCTTTGTAAATAAGTTTGGATAACTTGCTGATTTTGGCCCAATGTAATTCCAAACTTTAAATAAGGACTATTCATGCACATTCTTCATTCTCCAAGGACTGATCTTGAAAATACTTGATAATTTAGGGAGCCAAATGCAATAATTGAGATTTGCAAGGGTATAAATTGCCAAGTTTTATTAGTAGAGGGACCAATCTTGCCAATCTTCAATTCTTCAAGGTCCATTTTGGAAATTCCAGATTTGGGTCTGGTTCATTGTGCGGCTTCGTTTCCCGTGTTCGTTTTTGAATGATTCTTGTGATCTTTTGTCATTTCCTCAATATCCGTACCTAAAATACACAAGTAACAAACACGAGCATATATTTGGCAGTTTTAATGATATTTTATGCATTTTAAGCCCGATTTGGACGATGAGACTATGTATAAAAGCAGTCTCATCAGGTCTTATTAAATACTTTTCGTAACATTAAAAGTTGCTTATTGAGTATCTCACAAATTACTTGTATCCTATAAAATTATAAACTATTTTAAATTCCATTTTTCAAATGGCATGGTTTATATATAAACATAAGAAACGTAATACTTTTCGATGAAACGCAGCACTGCATTGCTAGCCCTAAATTATACATGGCCTGATCACCTATGTCTAATTTAGAAGGAGCCATGCTAGGCTGAATAGTAGTCACCTTAAAAATCTTGATAATAATCAAGTTTTTACTTGTATTTATGATAAAGATAAGTAAAATGAAATAAAGTGAAAAGTAGTTTTGAAAATCTTTATATTTTATGCAAGTAGCGCAATTTCTATGCATCTGCATACGTTTTCTTACCTTCTCTTGAACGAACTATGCGCTTACGAATACGTTCTTACTCGACGATTGTTTTTCTACTTGTTACTTCATTTTGTCTTATAACTGATTTCTTTTGACCGTTCGACTAATTACTGACTGTTGGTAAATGACTTGAAAGTATCGATGTTTTATCCTTCCTTCTCGTCCAATCTTCTTTATGCGACTGGGTAGATCTTTGGAATGTCTCCGCACGTGAATCATGAATTATCACTAGAGTGATTTCCATATATCCGGGATGACGTCCGTCACTCTCGTTTGTCTCGAAATCCACTCTTGTGAGCCGTGCTTTGACTTCTCTCTTTAAACACTAACATCGTTCATTTGATTTGTTTTAATTACAAGTGATTATTAGGAATTTTCTTTGATTAAATTTTTTTTGTGGATCTTATTTCCGATCGTGTATCGACAACCGCTAAGTTAATGAGCTGATGTTGGTGAACTACCAACCACACTAACAAATTGACAACTTGTTTAATCTATTATTTCTTATCGTCATACCATCAATGCCTTTATTTTATTATTCTCTTTAAGAATTCATACGACATTTGTTTCGTCCCCTTTTGTACCGTTGATTTCGTACTGATTGTTGACTATTAATTCCATTCGTATTCGTTTATTATCTTGTCACATTTTGAAACCGAATATATCCCATGTTTATTTTGAAATAATAAACACCTTTATGTATTTCTACAACGTATTATAAAATTTTTATGGAACTTTTATACATTTTTCCAATGATTTTCAATTATCGAAATAACCATCACAAGTAAAAGGTTAAATTATACATCATATTTTGTATAACTAAAACTAATGTTTAAAATGAAATTATGCTCTATCTTTTGAACTAATTGACTTATCATACTTTACTTTTAATGTAATGAAATTACCGGTTTAATTTATATTCATAATAATGATTTAATTTAGAAATTATATTTTCTAATTGTAACCATTAATACGAGTTTAATTAATAAATTCATGTCATTCTTTCAAAGTTTCTTAAGACAACCAAAATAAATTATGAAGCTATTTAACTCCTATTTTGATATATCATCCTTATCAAGAAAGTACCTCAACTGAGTTTTAAGGTAATACAAATCCAGGATGGATAATTGTGACAAATGTTATTTTAATATTAATATTTAATTCATTATCCGCTCTCATTTTTCTAGTATTATGAATTATTATGTTTTATAGTTACGTGAGTCGAGATCCCTCGTCGATCGTCAACCTTAAATCATTTTACCACATCTTGTCCGTTTATGCGTTTAGTGAATTCATTTTTATCTCGTTCTGTTCCTCGTATTGAAGATCACTATTTTATTCTGAGTTTAAAATGAATCTCGGGAAGAAGTGTATAAGAAGAAACGATAAGTGTCACCAGGATTTATGCGTGTACTTGTGGAATGATTGAGGACTGAATCTCTTAATGAATGGAGTTAATAAATTTGTTACAACCTCGAGGAGTATGTTGAAGCCGACACCGCAAGTGGAAAGACTCTGGAGATCAGGTGGTTATTATCAAGGGTTCGTTTAAGGATTTCTCGATGATTAACGTTGGAGATCTATACTCGATGTTTATGTTCGACCTTTTATTTTTATGTACTTATATGGTGTGTGATCTAGTCAAATAATCGTAAGTTGTGAGAACTTGAGACGGAATCATCCGATGACGTCTGATCATGTAGAACACATATTATGTAATATATTTTTGACTTTCAACGACGATGTTTATTGAGACTTTAATGCGCGTTGGAGAAAGTGAGATGGTGTCTTTGTATTATCTTTTGAGTAGGGACCCGCGTGTGAGCACCCTCCGATGACGAAAATGTTTTCTTGTTAGTTCTTTTTGATGTGTGTCCATGGCTATCCGGCCGATGGATATCCTTTAATTTGCAACCTTCCTTTTAACTAGACTTGCCCGAAAATCCTGTCATCTATTCTTGTCGTCGAATGAGCTTCGTGTGATTCATAAAATTTTCATGTGTCAAGCTTGACGGGTGACTGGTGGATAACGATTTATTTATTCCTTTTTGGTGAGATACAACCTGACGACAAGTTGTGTTTTGTAAAAGAACCAGTGGAGATCGTGGATCGAGATTTACGTGGGAACGTGGGGACTTCTTTATAAGGAATGCCCTCATCCTTCCGGGTGGTGAACAACTCAAGTATGAGGTGAGTTGAGCGTCGGGACGTCGCTCTTTTAAGGTGGTGAGGATGTAAAACCCGTAAAAATAAGGTCATAATTTAATTCTATTTTTAATTATTTTGAAGTATTTTATAACGTTAAATATTATTATGTTTAACGGTTTAATTTGAAACCGATATTAAATATTATATTTTAATATTTTGACGAGTAACGAGGACAACTAGTGATCGCGATACCGACGGATGCCCAAAGTTTTATATTTTATTATCGATCGTTTCGATAATTAATACTTTCGACGATATCGTTTTAATTACGTGTCGGGTCGTTATATTATTTTTCGTGTGCGTTTAAACTTTTAAAAAGTATTTTTACGAAACCCGAGTCTCGTAAATATTTGTAAAATTGACTTTTAGTCATTTCCCGCAACTTAAGTTATTATTTACATTTTTAGCCCAAAAGAATGCATTTTGTCAAAATCTACAAAAAACTTTGGATTATAAAAGGAAAATCCACTCACATTTTACACATACAAAATGCTTAAAAATAAAAATCTCTCCCACCCTCTTTCTTCTTCTTTTTGGTCGTACATCACACACACCAAAATCATCAAAAAAATTTATGATCCAATTTGATTCAATCCAAACTAAAACAAGTCCCATTCCTAATTTTTCAAGGTGATTCTAATGATACAAATTTTTCTTACATGCATTAAGTTTTTAATTTTGATAAAAACTAGGCTTGTTAGGTGGAGATTTTGATCATGCATGTGCTAGTAGTGATAATCAAATAGTGTTTATGCTATGTTTTTTTAAAAAATTGATTTTTAATTTTCGGGTTTTTGATTTTGATGATGATACAAGTGTTAGGATGGGTTTATGATGATATTAGGATGTTAGAATAATGATAAAAGTTGTTGGTTTTGATCAAAAACTTGATTTTGTATGGTTTTTAAATGGTTAATTTTGGGCAGTAGGTTTGAGGCCATTTTCGGGGGTCTTAAGTCTGAAAATGGGTTGATGTTATGGGATTATGTTGTAGAGAATTTCGTTAGCTTCGATTTGATATAAAGTAGGCCTTCCAACTCCAAACGAGGTGGAAGATACACTAGTTTGATTTTCGTGTACCGGGAGACGAGTGTTGACACAATCCGAAAATTGTTCTCGATATTTGGATCGAATCTCGGGGATTATAAAATGAGTTTCAAAATGATTCAAGGGTTGTTCTCAGGCTCAAAGTTTAGCATTTTGAGTCTATTTTTAGAATCAAGTGTTGGTTTTATAAATGGAGTTGTTTAGAATGGTTAAAATGGTTTCGTAAGTCAAGGTCGCTAAACTGTCCGAATTCTATAATTCAAAGATGTGTCGGGCAGGGAACTTTAGGAGTAAAATCTTTTGATGGGCTCTTGGGAGGACTTTCTACATATAGTAAGTAAGTTCTCTAAGCAGTATCATAAAAATTTGATATGTTTAAGTGTGGGAAAACGCTTGGACATTCGGTATGTTCCGGCAGATTTTTTTTTAAAGGCATAGAATAATAAAATAAATATATTGGAGAGTGTAATAGAATCACTTGTATCGTTTTCTCTCGAGTTTGTCGTGATTTTATGAGTTGAGTTTTATATTCTTATGTATGGTTTATTTCTCGAGTCTATTATTAATGAACGCACCTTATTTGATAGGTTGCGGTTCTCGTGTTTGAAAGGCATCATCTATCGCCGGCGATCGTCTCATTATCACTATCAGCTAAGGTGAGTCTATAGCCTCGCTTTATACTAGTTATTAAATGATTTTAAACCCGCGAGGGGGAATACATGTTTTTATAAACTTAGAACACAAGTCTTTTATGGTATGTTTGTCCCTTTTTGAATGGACCCGTGGTTGCCTTTAAATTGCATTAAGTGATTGCCATTGTGAAAGCCTCAATTATGGACCGTTAATTAACCTATGATGGGTTAACCGCTAGTACAAGCAATAGATCTATGGGGGAAGCCGCCCCGGTTCAGTTTGTATGGACTTGTCACAGAAGCTTAGGCCCGACCTCCACACTGTTTGAACATATTGTATTGAGAAGTCAGGTATACGGCAATGTACCAGTAATCTGGAGGTAACCGACAATTAATAAATCTCATGTCTTATCAGACCTCTAAAGGGAGTGTTTAAGGGCTCGGTTCCATGAGCTTATTGCAATTTATGCTATATACAATTATTATTGTTGATGCAAATTATTATTTGATGCTTGTTAAGCATGCCACAAACTTATAATCTTTACTTGTGTTCAAATTGATTACATAAACCTATAGATTCACTCGGCATTTTTGCTGATGATTTTCTCACATGTATTTCAGGTAATCAAGAAGTGGAAGCTTGGAGGTCACGGGAATGAAGTTGTGCACTGCTTTTGTTGTTCAAACTCTTTGATTTATTTATCGCTACATTTTTAAAACAAACTAATATGTTGTTTTAACTTATCTTTTGGTAACGATTACTTGGGACTACGCTACTCTGATGAATGTTTTAGGAACGATAAACCTAAAACGTCTCTTTTCGAGTCGTTCTTTATAAATTATGTGTTATTGTATCATTGTTTAGCACCCAAAGATGTATTCCGCTGCGTGTAAATTTGGGGGTGTTAAACAAAACCTATCATCACCATGCTTGAAGTAATAAGAGTGTATCTGATGCAAAGGTTAGTGGCCATGCATACCACAGCTACGAGGTTGGAAGATCAGTTTACACCAACAGTCAAAAAGACACTAAACATTCATAGAGTAAAACAAAGGTTAGTAACCTACAACTGTCTCACCAACTTATTGTAGACATAATTATACTCTAACTGTTGCTTAATTTTTTGTAGTAATTAGATTGTATTTGCAAGTGGTTATGAATATTTAGAAGTAAGGTGTGGAGCTAGTGCTTATGGTGTTCATCTAGAAGAAAGAAGATGTGCTTGTAGGTTTTGGCAACTGAGTGGGGTTCCCTGTGTTCATGCTGTAGCAGTATACTTGCATATGGGCAGGGAACCAGAAGAGGGTGTGAGTGACTGGTATTCAAAAAAAAATGTGGGTAAGGTCATACCAACATTTTAAACCAGTTCCAGGGACAAACATGTGGAAAAGAATATACAATAACCCTCCATTACCACCTATTGTGAGGACAATTCCTGGGAGACTGATGGAGGATCATAAAAATAAACTGATTATTTAGTTTATTTGTGGTATCTTTTATTTAGTTTTCATATTTGTGGTATCTTTTATTTAGTTTTCTTATTTTATGTTTTTGGGAAAATATTGTTATCTTTTTCCCTAAGTTTAGTTTTCCTATATAATTAGGACTTTTTGTTTTGAATTGATGATAAAACTATGAATTAAAAAAAATACAGACTTTTAGTCTTTGTTAATTGACTTGAATCCAGGTTAGGGTTTATTGTTCAATTTTCTCTTAATAATCGGGTATTCGTTGAATCAACGATTGTTGGAGTTTGCCTAATTATCGGTATTCTTTTGAATCAACGATAGTTGGAAGAGTTGTTTCTGGTATTCTTTAGAATCAACAGATTCAATTATCTATCTTTGTTACTTTGTGTTTCCGCTACATCAGTTGGTATCAAGAGCCGAAGTTCCTGTTTAAGATGTCTTCAAGAAGAAGTAGGAATGTTCATGATGTGTATGAACAAGAATTGGAGCATCGTATTAGGGCAAAGATGGAAGAGCGAATGGATCTATTATTTGATAAATTGACTAATCGGATGAAACACTTGATGAACCGGAGAAGTGATCGTAACGGTTGGGGTATTGAACATGGTGAGTCAGAAAAACCATTTGCTGATCCCGAAGATGACGATGATGATGTCGCTTGTGGTGATTATGAAACAGCCCCGGTTTATGATGAAGAACCAGAGGAAGAGGAGTATCCTTTTGTTGACAATTATCAGAATTGTCAAGAAGAAGAAAATGATGTGCCATCTTCAAATGTTATGTTGGGTGACGAAGAAGATTCAATGGCAGTTTATGATACTGATCTTGAAGATGTCATTGAGGAGGAAGAAGGATTTTTTAGGGAAAGAAGATTTGATGGCAGAGAAGACAACATCGAATATGTTATAGTTGTGGCTAATGATCTTAGTGTTGATTATTCAAAACCCGTTGTTTTAAATCCTCATGAGTTAATTTGGTTGCAAAAAGGTAAATGGGTGGATGTGAGTATCATGATTGAAAAAAATATATATCAAGAAGCTGCACCCATGGTTGATAAGTTTGCTTTTAAGACGATCAAGGTTCGAGGTCGATTCATTATAAATAAAGGGAATTTGATGCAAGGGATACAAATTTGGATGCTACGAGTACAAGGTACGAGTGAGACAAACTCGAGGACGAGTTTTTTGAAGTGAGGGAGAATGATGGAGGATCATAAAAATAAACTGATTATTTAGTTTATTTGTGGTATCTTTTATTTAGTTTTCATATTTGTGTTATCTTTTATTTAGTTTTCTTATTTTATGTTTTTGGGAAAATATTGTTATCTTTTTCCCTAAGTTTAGTTTTCCTATATAATTAGGACTTTTTGTTTTGAATTGATGATAAAACTATGAATTAAAAAAATACAGACTTTTAGTCTTTGTTAATTGACTTGAATCCAGGTTAGGGTTTATTGTTCAATTTTCTCTTAATAAAAGTTAAACCACTGGTCGTTGTGTTGCCGTGTTTACCCTAATTTTCGGGCATTCTTCAGAATCAACGATTATTAGCAGAATTGTTTCTGGCATTCTTATTGAATCAACAGATCCAATTAATTATCTTTGTTACTTTGTTTTTTAGTCTACATCAGTTGGTATCAGAGAGCCAAAGTTCCTGATCAAGATGCCTCCAAGGAGAACTAGGCCTATTCACGATGTGAATGAACGGGAATTTGAGCAGCGTATGATGGAGAGAATGGAGGAGCGATTCGATCAAATGTTTGATCAATTGACCGACCAGATGAACACTTTGATGAGTAATAGGAGGCCTCGTAACCGCCGTCATGAGGAAGAAGATGCAGATCTTGAAGAAAATCCGTTTGGTGATGGTTTGTCTGATGATGAACAATCAGTAGGGCGACGGATGAGAGATCGCAGTGGGAATAATGATAGGCGTTGGGAGACCGGAATGAGGGTTAATATTCCCGAGTTTAATGGGGACACTTTAAAGCCTGATGAGTTTATTGATTGGCTTGTTGCTGTTGAAGAAGTATTTGAATTCAAAGAAGTTCTAGAAAACAAAAGGGTTCGTTGATCGCTACCAAGTTACGTGGTCGGGCATCCGCGTGGTGGCAACAATTGAAACTGACGAGGAACAGAGTTGGGAAGTCAAAGATCACGAGTTGGCAGAAGATGAAGAAATTCATGAGGGATAATTTTATTCCTCATAACTACCAGCGAATGATGTACCAGCGGTTACAGAATCTGAAACAGGGGCCCAAGTCTGTTGAAGATTACACGACCGAATTTTACCAACTAATTGCAAGAAATGACGTTCAAGAGACAGAAGATCAGCTTGTCTCTCGATACATTGGTGGTTTAAGAGTCCAGATCATGGATTCTGTTAACATGTTTGATCCGATGACACTTTCTGAAGCGTATCAACGAGCACTGACTTTTGAGAAGCAGAACCGACGAGTGGGGAGTTCTTCTTCTCCTGCAATAACAGGTGCTTCTGGTTCGGGTAATGCGGCATCGCGTTATGCCCCAACTCAGGCTAAAGCAGTTGGTGAGAATACAGGACCAGTTCCCAAAGTGGCCGGCAGTGGTGGGTTCAAGTGCTTTAACTGTGGTGAACCTGGTCACCGACAATCAGAGTGTAAGAAGGCTGGGAAGAGGCAGTTATTTATTGAACCTGAGGAAGATGATGATGTGGCTTATGATGACTACGTGGGAGACGCAGTTTATGATGCAGAACCTGAGTATGAGGAGGAGTATGTGTCTGGAGATGTGGGGGTGAATTTGGTGGTAAGGCGCTCCTGCTTAACACCTAAAGCTGATGGTGATGATTGGCTCAAACATAACATCTTTCAGTCAACTTGTACCATTATGGGTAAGGTTTGCACTTTTGTATGCGACTCAGGTAGTTGTGATAATTTGATAGTTGAAGGAGCAGTCCAGAAATTAGGGTTGAAAACTGAAGATCGTCCCAGACCTTATAAGTTACAGTGGCTTAAAAAGGGTGGGGAGATAACAGTTTCCAAGCGTGTCCAAGTTCCGTTTTCTATAGGAACAACTTATAAGGATAATCTTTGGTGTGATGTGATACCTATGGATGCTTGTCACTTGTTGTTAGGTAGACCTTGGGAGTATGACCGTGATGTAACTCACCATGGGAGAACTAATACTTATAGTTTCCTGTTTGGGGGTGTGAAGATTACTTTGATGCCAAATAAACCTAAGGAAGTAGTTAATAAACCCACTGGTACTTTACTAACTCTTTCGTAGTTCGAAGACAAGCTGGAGGTGGGAGGTGATGTTTTTATATTAATAGGGAAGGAGGTTTCTAAAGACGGTGAAGTTCCTGAAGTCATGATCCCTTTACTTGAGGAATTCTCTGATGTTTTCCCTGATGAATTACCTGATGGTTTGCCACCATTGCGTGACATACAACATCATATTGATCTAGAGCCTGGGTCACAATTGCCTAACAGGCCACATTATAGGATGAGCCCGGGAGAACATGAGGAGTTGCGCAGGCAGGTTGAGGAGCTGGTTTCCAAGGGTCATGTTCGTGAGAGTATGAGCCCGTGTGCTGTTCCTGCCCTATTAACTCCAAAGAAGGATGGAACATGGCGTATGTGTGTTGATAGTCGAGCCATCAATAAGATTACTGTGAGGTACAGGTTTCCTATTCCCCGCCTTGATGATTTGCTTGACCAGATTAATGGTGCTACCATTTTCACAAAGCTGGATTTGAAGAGTGGGTATTACCAGATTCGTCTTAGACCTGGTGACGAGTGGAAGACCGCTTTCAAGACCCGTGAAGGGTTGTATGAGTGGTTGGTCATGCCTTTTGGTTTATCAAACGCACCAAGCACATTTATGCGTGTGATGAATCAACTGCTCAGGCCTTTTATTGGCAAGTTTGTGGTTGTTTATTTTGATGACATTCTTATTTATAGTGCTTCTTATAATGAGCATGTCAATCATGTGACGCAGGTCTTGACCTTGCTTCGGAAGGATAATTTTTATGTAGCCACGAAGAAGTGTATGTTCATGGCCCCTAAAGTTTTGTTTTTAGGGTATGTTGTTTCTGATGATGGCATACAGGTGGATGAATCTAAGGTAGCAGCTGTTCAGGAGTGGCCAACTCCAACTACCATTACTGAAGTTCGGAGTTTCCATGGTCTTGCTTCTTTCTATAGGCGGTTTATCCCTAATTTCAGTTCCATTATGGCCCCTTTGACAGACTGTATGAAGGGTAAGTCATTTGTTTGGACGGAGGAAGCAGAGATAGCTTTTCAGGTTGTCAAGGAAAAGCTTACTACAGCGCCAATCCTGGTATTGCCTGACTTTTCTAAAGTTTTTGAGCTTCATACTGATGCTTCTAAGGTTGCAATTGGTGGAGTTCTTAGTCAGGGTGGGCGGCCTGTTGCCTACTTTAGCGAGAAGTTGACAGGGCCAAAGTCGAGGTACTCTACTTATGACTTGGAGTTTTATGCAGTGGTCCAAGCTGTGAAGCATTGGCGCCATTATTTGTTTCATAAGGAGTTTGTTTTGTTCACTGACCATGATTCCTTAAGGCATATTCGTACTCAAGATAAGGTTTCACATAAACATGGGCGTTGGTTAGCTTTTCTTGAGAAATTTACTGATGTAGCGGAAACACAAAGTAACAAAGATAGATAATTGAATCTGTTGATTCTAAAGAATACCAGAAACAACTCTTCCAACTATCGTTGATTCAAAAGAATACCGATAATTAGGCAAACTCCAACAATCGTTGATTCAACGAATACCCGATTATTAAGAGAAAATTGAACAATAAACCCTAACCTGGATTCAAGTCAATTAACAAAGACTAAAAGTCTGTATTTTTTTTAATTCATAGTTTTATCATCAATTCAAAACAAAAAGTCCTAATTATATAGGAAAACTAAACTTAGTAAAAAAGATAACAATATTTTCCCAAAAACATAAAATAAGAAAACTAAATAAAAGATACCACAAATATGAAAACAAAATAAAAGATACCACAAATAAACTAAATAATCAGTTTATTTTTATGATCCTCCATCATTAATGATGGAGGATCATAAAAATAAACTGATTATTTAGTTTATTTGTGGTATCTTTTATTTTTTCATATTTATGGTATCTTTTATTTAGTTTTCTTATTTTATGTTTTTGGGAAAATATTGTTATCTTTTTCCCTAAGTTTAGTTTTCCTATATAATTAGGAATTTTTGTTTTGAATTGATGATAAAACTATGAATTAAAAAAAATACAGACTTTTAGTCTTTGTTAATCGACTTGAATCCAGGTTAGGGTTTATTGTTCAATTTTCTCTTAATAATCAGGTATTCGTTGAATCAACGATTGTTAGAGTTTGCCTAATTATCAGTATTCTTTTGAATCAACGATAGTTGGAAGAGTTGTTTCTGGTATTCTTTAGAATCAACAGATTCAATTATCTATCTTTGTTACTTTGTGTTTCCGCTACATCAGAGACCCAAAAAGCAAAGAGTGAAAGCAGCTGGAGAAAATAACACACAAGTTAGCAGAGTTGGTAGGGTTATGAGGTGCTCAAACTGTCAAGGGCTTGGACACAACAAAGCAAGCTGTGACAAGGAACCAGTGCCTAAAGCTCCTCTAGAAAAAAACCACCAGGTAGACCAAGGGAATCAGTAGTTGGAAATTATGCTTCTATAAGAGGAAGAGGTGGTAGAGGAAGGGGTGGTAGAGGTGTAGTTGATGGATCTCAGATGGGAGATGGATCTCAGATGGGAGATGCTTCTGAGATGGGAGATGGATCTCAGATGGGAGATGCTTCTGAGATGGGAGATGGATATGTGATAGGAGGAAGGGGTGATAGAGGTGGTAGGGTTGGTAGAGGTGGTAGGGTTGGTAGAGGTGGTAGGGTTGGTAGAGGTGGTAGGGGTGGTAGAGGAAGGGGTAGTAGAGTGGATAAGGAAGATATTAGACTAAACTTGGATCATGAATATATGCAAGACTTGTTAGATGCAGAAGAAGAAAAGATGCAGCAACAAATGAGGGAACAAAGTGTTGTTAGAAATAACAACTGGACTGAAGAAGAGGCCATGGATGTTGGTGAATTCACTCAAGACTCTATAACAAATGTTACTACTGGAAATAACAAGGGAAAGGCTGTGCAAGTGGATGCAAACCGAGAATGTGTTGATGTAGCTCAAAGGAAATTTAAAAGACCTAGGCCTAAAGAACCACTACCACTGAGACGCCCATCACAAAGGATTTCTATGCAACAAGGGAAGAACTTCAAGTTTGATTCTCAAGGAACAGGTTCAACACCTGAAAAAGCATTTGATGTTTCTCCATAAGATGGAATGCTTATCCTTTTAGTGCTTTTATGTTTTAATGGTCATGTAAACAATGAACCTTTATCTTTTGCTCTATTTTGTGATAAACAATGTACCCAACTGTTGTTGGTAATGCAAATTGGAATCTCTTAGCTGGTCTCTTTGACTACTTTTTTAAAGTTGTCTGCTTAAAGAAATGTGTTGTGTTTTTATCTTTGTTGTATACTAGTGTTGTCAATATACCACAAACATTAGATAAAAGGGTACCATTTCATTCATTAAGAAAGCATACATAAACCTAAGGTTCTATTACATTAACCTGCAACACATCTACTCTACTTCATTTCTAACACCAAAAGCCATAAGGTTCTATTACATAAACCTGCAACACATCTACTCTACTTCATTTCTAACACCAAAAGCACAAATACAGCACAAACAATGAAAGTTGACTTCCAAATAGTCAAACTTGAAGAACATCTTCTCAACTCTTCACCATTTGCAGCCAATTGTCTTTGTAATTCATCCAACCTTGACAAGTGACGCCTCTGATTAGGGTTTAACATTATGTACATCTCATACATATGCATCCGATACCAGTCACTATCAAGCTCGGTATCATACCAATCCCATTTACCACATGTCTTCTTCCCTGGTCTACCTCGATTTGCACATACAACGAATCTTCTTGCTGGATTTGTTGGAGTCCATGCTGTCAACACCCTTAGTGGAAGATTGCAAGTAATAATAGATCATTGAGATAAGACGACATGTCTTATTTAGTTGATTAGGGTATTTGATCAAATTAGGGTTCTTAAGATTGGGTTTTCTGGAATTGGGGAGGTATTCAATAGTGGGTGAGGTATTAAATTGGTTTAATGTGTACCGTTGTTTTGTTTATATAGTGGGTGAGTATTAAATGGAAGGAAACGGTCAAATTGGTAGATAAAAAAGTTTAAAGAAACTTGCCAATTTTATTTTTATTTTTTCAAAAAAAAAAATAATGACGTGGATATTCATCCGGTAATATTAGTGTAAATGTTCAAAAACAGCAAGTTATAATGGTTATATTAGTAATAAAATAAGTTCGTTTACTAGAATTGTAAAATTTGGAAAGTTCGTTTCTATTTTATGGACTTAACCCTAAAGACAAATTTACTCAAAAGCAATTTGCCTCAATAAAATCATATTAGATGCAAATAAGAACGAGAGTAGGTAGTTAACACAAAAACTTCTTATGGATGAGTAAAGGCACTTTTACTTATGAATGACAATGATCTTATTTTTAATCTTGGTATGGGGAAAGTAAAACTTGAGGGTGATAAATATTCATGATACCAAAAGCCCTAATCTAAGTCATTGATTTCTTTACGAGTTTCTTCCATGAAATAATTTCAAGTGTAAATAAATAAATGAAGTCTAGATCTATATAGCAAGTTGAATAAAGTTTCAAAAACAAATGAATAGTTTAATTTAATATAGGAAATCTTAAAATTGCCAAAATGGATTAATTATGGGACCCATGTAAACTAAATCTTTGAAATATATCATTGAATAAGGGCATGGAAATGGTCAAGTGGATGGAAATTTGATAGTGTGTAAACACTTATCCTTTATAACCCTAAAACTTATAAAACAAAGTCAAAAATACATAATTATGCTTAAAAATATCATAATTATGCAGGTTTTGTATTTTTGAACAATGGCTCAGTCTAGATTTGATAATTTATACTCAAATATAGGGAGACTGTTGGGCTAATGAAAGTTCAAACTATCACCCAGTATAGATTTGATTTAAATTAGACTAAGTATTATGAGTCACTAGCGGAGTCCAATGATAGATACAATGACCAGCTAAAGGCAAAGCCTCAGATGGCACACCAAACACATTCAAGTCAGAGACATCGTTAGAGAAGTCAAAGATTATATGAAGACATACTCACCAGCTATTATAGATAAACAACTGAGATGTTGAAAGAATCTGCTAGTGTTTGAGGACCTCTGAGATGACAAGACTCAGAGGTTACTCCAAACCCTTTGAAGACTAGGCAATTAGAGACTTTCCTTATCTCTTTATAGTTTAGGCGGGAGAATCTAATAAAGCACATTAGGCGTGTTGGGAATAAAATTAGCTACATCATTATGCCGCTGACAAAGGGATTTTGGACGCTGACAAGAGTTATTTAGGCGCTGACAGTCTGGACGCTGACAAGAAATATTCAAGCGCTGACAAAGGAAATCCCAGTTATTATCAACTACTTAGTCAACACGTTTGTATACTTACGAAAAGATATGTTCTATATTGTATTCTTAATATTTATCTTTTCCCAGAATAGTTGATAGTTAGATTATTGTTCAAGACTCCTTATGTTATAAAAGGAGGTCTTAGGGTTTGGCATTGATATACATTCTGAATACTTTCATTGTACTTCATCGTTTATTAATACAAGTGAAAGTTTGGTATACATTGTGTTTTGTTTTGTTCTTTGGTTTAAGTGTTAATTCCGCATAACACTTAGATTGTTATAAACACAAAGTTTATCTACGTGTTATATTTGATTCAATCTCGATAACACAAAGCTAAATCGATCTAAGTTTGGGATCAACAAGTTGTATCAGAGCTTTTTGAGGAACTTTGATCAGAAGAACATCAAAACCCTAATTTTTCAAAAACCCTAAAATCATCATGTCGACCTCAACCTCAGAAAACCAAAGTTCAGGATCCTCAAATCATAACCTCAAAATCCCTATACTTGACCCTAATAACTTTGAAATCTGGAAGTTCAATTTTAAGCAATATCTCCAAGTAGACAACTATGTTCTCTGGGAGGTTGTTGAGCTTGGAAACAAGTTCAACCAGGCTCAAAAGATCTTGGACTCTGTTGATAAAAGAACAGGCAATGCTAAGCCTGAAGATTTGATTCCTAGACCTGAAGATGGAAGCGCCACCTCAGCTGTAGAGATAGCCGATAGAAGGCTTGACATGAAGGCATTAAGCATTCTCAAACTGGCTCTTGGAAGCAAAAACCAGCACAAATTCAGAAAGTATGAATCTGCTAGAGAGCTTAGGGAAGCCCTTGAGACCACCTATGGTGGTAATGAGGACACTCTCAAACAACGGAAGAAGAAGCAGGTAAGGAGTTCATAGTCTTTAAAGCTCAAACTAATGAAAAGCTAAGCAAGGTGAGAAGTCGTCTTCAAGACATTACTAGCAAGTTGGCATTCATGGAAACTGAGTTTGAAGATGATGATGTTAATGCTGCTTTCCTTGGAGCTCTTGGAGATGGTTGGGAAATTCATGCCAATTCAATATTGGCCACACAAGATTACAAGACTATGACCTTTGATGATATCTACAATCAATTGAAGGTAATAGAACCTGAAGTTCTGCTTAAACAAGGAAGTAAAACACCTTCTGGAAGCATGGCTTTTATTTTCCACCATGACTCTTCAGACGCTGACAACTCTTGCTTTGTCAGCGGACAATCTTCTCATGACAACTCTTTCTTATCAGACGCTAATACATACAACCATGCTTCACCAAATCTTAAACCAGGAGGAATTGATTTGGATACCGTATGTGCCTATATTGCTTTTTTGCCCAATGGATCATCCATTTCTTTTGAAGATCTTCAGCAAACTTGTGACATTGATCTTGAGCAGATGGATATCAAGTGGAATATGGCTCTTAGCAGTATGAGAGCCAGTATGTGGAACAAGATATTTGGAAGAAATATGACTTTCAATAGCAAAGAGACTGCTGGATTTGATAAATCCAAAGTTGAATGTTTCAATTGTCATAGAACGGGACACTTTGCTAGAGAATGCAGATCTACCAAGAGTAATGATAGAGGACAGAATACTAGGCAGATCATTAAAGTTGAATATGTTGAACCTAAGGCCATGGTAGCTATGCAAGGAATTGATAGCGTTGGATTTTATTGGAGCTTTCTAGACAAGAATGAAGTAGAGAATCAAGCTTTGGTTGATGAAAAGGATGAAGAGCATGTTCAATATGCTCTCATGGCCAGATCCTCTTGTTCATCAGATAATGAGGTATATGATGATGCTTTTTGTAGTAAGGGTTGCAGACTTAACACTGATAAACTTAATAAAGAAATTTTAAAGCTACAATATGATATTATTGGGTTGAATATCACTATTTCAAACTACAAAAGAGGGCCTGCACAATCAGATGGGATGGTGCAAGAATATAAGTACATGGAATTTAACCTAAAAGATCAAATAACTGTTCTTAAAAGGGATCTAGCAATGAGTTCTGAAGCAAAAGCTTCTTACATAGAAGCTAATAATGAATTGAAACTAAAGCTAGATGAGGCCATTCAAGCTAGAGAGAATGTAGCGCTTAAAATTGAAAAGTTTGAAAAAGCTAGTCAAACCCTAGAAAAGGTTATAAGTGAACAG
Source organism: Glebionis coronaria (assembly GCA_025667525.1). Taxonomy (NCBI): domain Eukaryota; kingdom Viridiplantae; phylum Streptophyta; class Magnoliopsida; order Asterales; family Asteraceae; genus Glebionis; species Glebionis coronaria. The sequence continues at coordinate 164,675,697 of CM046882.1, read as the reverse complement.
AGAAACCCTAAAGACATGTCTGGGATTGGGATGCATTCATTATAAGGAGTATGCTGCTGTTCTACCCCCAGCAGGTGACTTCTATGGATTTCTTAAAAAAGACCTGTCTTAGACTGGTATTCTAGAGTTCCAAATGGAGGAATTTACTCCTCTACCACATGTACTCACACCAGTTAAAGAATACAAGCAAAGGGTGAATGACCTTGACCTTTGGAAGAAGGAAAACCCTTCTCTCTTTGTTAAAGGAGGACTTTTTAATGAAGAACAGACTGACCCTAAACCCATTATCATCACTAACCCTACTACTGGCAAACCTATTGACCTTGGCTCACAACCTAAAAGCAAATCTAGTGTTAAGTATGCTGAAATGTATAGAAAACCTAGATCACCAAAGAGTCAAGCTAGTGTTAATGGGACTGGATTTTATGAACCTAGACCTAAGGTTATGTCTAGAAAGGCTTGCTATACATGTAGGAGCTTCTCACATTTGGCTTATAGGTGTGTCAGTGGATACAAACCAGCCGCTGACAATAAGTCAGCCATGGTCAACCCAAAGCCTTATGTTCAACTAGACCATAGGCCACTAAACCAACTCCTTATTTCTCTAAGCATCTAACACCCAAGGCCAAAGACCCTTCCAAAAGACCAATACTTGGTCTAACAAACAGTGGATTCCTGTAGCAAACCCTAATTCAAACGTTGACAGGAACAAATCATCTGCTGACAGGGAAAAACCAGCCGCTGATAGAATTAGGTTTGGTATGAAAAGGCCACAATTAGCAGCTGTCAGATCCAATGTTAAAGCCAGTAATAGCAAGTACTTACAACCAAAGGGAAATGGATCTAAGGCATCATCCAACCTAACATGGAGACCTAAACAAGAGCAGTCATCAACTTTTAATGGTGTCCCCATGACATGCAATAGGTTTAAATATCTTGAAAAGCATGTTGGGACAAACTGGGTGTTTAATGTTCAAAGGGATAAATAGGGGTTGTTACACGAAACAAGTCTATTCTTGTTGAACAACCAAATGGATCCAAGTCTACTAAGGCTTGGATTCCCAAAGAAAACTGATTTGTTTTCTTTATGTACAGGGCATTCAGAAACAGGTTAATGATTATGGATATTGGGATAGTGGATGCTCAAGGCACATGACTAGAAAGGAAGACTACTTGACAAACTTTACTCGTATTCCAGATGGTGATAAAGTGTACTTTGGAGGAGGATTTGGTACAATATCAGGCAAAGGTACTCTTATCACTAACAACTTGCGTTTTGATGAAGTTTTTCTGGTAAAAGAACTTGACTATAACATGTTTAGTGTGTCACAAGTGTGTGACAACAAAAATAAAGTTCTTTTTACTGATAATGAATGTTTAATCTTGAGTAAAGACTATGTGTTACCTGCTGATAAGTTCATTGAATTTAGAACACCTAGACATAAGGACATTTATAATGTTAATTTACAAGGGATTAAAATGAGTAATAACTTGACATGTCTATATGCTAAAGCTTCAGCAGATGAGAGTATCTTATGGCATAGAAGGTTGGGGGGACATTAACTTTAAGAACATGAATAGACTTGTAAGGCATGATCTTGTGAGAGGATTGCCCTCAAAAGCATTCCAGAATGATCATAATTGTGTTGCATGTCTTAAAGGCAAACAACACAAGTCCTCATTTAAGTCTAAGAGTGTTCATTCTAGCTCTAAACCACTACACTTGCTTCACATGGACTTATTTGGACCTACTAATATAGAGAGTATAAATGGCAAGTCTTATTGCTTTGTGGTCACTAATGATCATTCTAGGTTTACATGGACTTTCTGTTTAGCTAAAAAGAGTGATACTGCCAAAATCCTAATTAAATTTATTAATCAAATGGAAAAGAAATCAGGGTTTACAGTTAACATTCTTAGAAGTGATAATGGTGGAGAGTTTAGAAATGATCTATTAGATGCCTTCTGTGTGGATAAGGGGATTACTAGGCAGTTTAGCGTAGCTGGAACTCCACAGCAAAATGGTGTAGCTGAAAAGAGAAATAGAACTCTTATTAAAGCAGCTAGGACCATGTTAGCAGATGCTAAGTTACCCATTGCATTTCGGGCTGAGGCTGTGAATACTGCTTTTTATGTTCAGAATCGAGCCTTGGTCAACATGATTCACAATAAGACCCCCTATGAGCTCTTTTGGAATAGAAAACCTAATATAGATTTTCTTAGACCCTTTGGATGTCATGTAGTGATTCTTAATACTAGTGACAACCTAGGTAAGTTTAATTCAAAAGGTGATGAGGGATATTTTGTTGGTTATTCTATGAATATCAAAGGATATAGGGTTTACCACAAGAGATATAAGGTCATAACAGAAAATGTACACGTTGACTTTTTGGAGAGTAAACCTAGTGATCCTGCTAATGGACCACACTGGCTTTTTGATTTAGAGCCATTATCTAGGTCCATGAATTCTTTTCCTGTTACTAATCCAGTTATCTTGGAGACATCTCCAAAGATTATGGAAGAAACTATTGTTGATAATGCAGGTATACAGGCTACAAAGGTGCAAGGATCACAAGTAGATGAGTTCACTCCCACACTTTCTTTTGTGGATTTACCCATTTCGAGTGAAGAATTCATTCAAGAATCCGCTGCTGAAAGGGAAGTGGAAAGAAAGCAACAAGAAGAGCAAGTCAGGGAAAGTGTTTCATCCGCTGACAAAAGTAGTTCAGTCGTTGACACACATGATCCAAACGCTGACACATTGCTTTCATCCGCTGACAAAGATGTGCTTGAACTTGGTAAAAATTTGATATCCAATGAAGATGTCTGATATGAGTGAAATCTCGTATCAATTATATCGTAATTAACCCTAAAACACAAAGTAAAATACCTGATTTTCATTTATAAAAGTAGTATTATGGGTATACTTTGTTGTTTGTGCTTGTGTAGATAAAAAGATACAAATATGAAGCAAACAAGGAAATCAAGCCTTTATTGATGAAGAAAAGACAAAAGAAGGATGAAAAGTGACAAGTCAATCAAAGTCAAAGGACATTTCTTGACAACTTTCAAAGTAGAAGGACTAAAAGTGCAAAGTTAAAAAAGTCAAGAACAAAGTCAAACATGGTCAAAGTTCAAGTCAACAAGTCAAGGGTTCATAATTGTCCAAGTGTGAAGTTAAAAGGGCCAAAATTGACAAGTTGGTGAAGTTCCTAGTTCAAGTTTCCAAGCTGAAAACAAGAAGGGCCAAATTTGCCAAAAAGGAATGAAGTTTCAAGTTCAATCCATGTGTTAAGCTTTTAACCAATGAGAGTGGAGTATTTTGTATACACGGATCACCACATGTGCATAATAAATATAAAGAGAGAACAAGTGGCGAATCACAACATTGCTCTGACTAGCCAATCATATTTCATTTAACGGACAACAATCCGTGTATCACTTCCAATAAACTCGTGGAATTTGATAGAGTGAATATCATGAGAAGTGCTTAACATGAAAAATGCTCTCATTAGAAAGACGAAGCCAACCAAGTCAACCAATTAAGCTGAAAGCCATTATATAAAAAAAGGCCCAAATGTGTTCTTCATCAACAAATCACAATTATCAAATTGAAGGCACGTGGACGCTGGTGGTTGGTTCTGACACGTCACCAAGTTCATCCTCACTCCTTTTTCACTCTATAAATACCCCTAGCATGTAATCATTTCTTGTAATGTAGCTAAGTGTGAAAAACACACACACTTAGATCTCTCTCACTTTCTGTTGTTAGTTAAGCAGTTAGAAACCTCTCAAAGTGATTGACAACCACTTTGAGAGAGTTTGTTAGTTTGTTAGCTCCATTGTAACAGAATTCAACCATTAATGAAATCTCACTTTACCTAAATCTACTTTTCACTCTCAATTCTTACTGCAATCTTCTATCCTATTGTTCCTGTGATTGAATTTGTTCTTATTGAACAATGAAGATGATTTGAGTTCCATATGATAGCTGGTTCATGTTCAGACTTGTTCTAAGCTCACAGCCAGTGCCATTACTTGATCAGACTTGTGTAGTAGGGGTGATTTCATGATGATGATGGTGAATCTTGTATTGTAGCTATTGTAGATGATAGTTTGGGTGGTGGTTAGAGACTAAGTGAGCTCAACTCTCCACTTCATCACCAAAGTAGCCTCCAAATTCTCCAATAAGTTCTTCTTTAGTAAAATTCCTCTAAAAATCATTATGTATGCCATTTCTTGCTTTCTTAGTGTAAAGAACTTTGTGATGCATGTTACTTGTTTACTTTCAGTTACTTGATTCGTTGTGAGTTCTAGTTTTCATAATATAATAGCTTATCTTAGATTCTATAGCTTAATCTTTGTGCTTATTCTGTTAAGTGGTGTTTGGATTAGTAGAAATTTGTTGATTCAATTGAAGTTAGTAGTTGTTTAGAGCTTATATTCACTTACTAGACTAGTAGAAGTAAAATTGGAAGTTTTTGTAGTCAATCAAACAGGCAAACAGGCAAACTGCTTATAAAAACTTTGGGTCAAAATACTCAGCCAAAACAAGCTAGATTCAAACACATGCCATTACTTTGTTAGTTGGAGTTAGGAGTTGATTTTTGTTGCTGAGTGTATTATAACATCCAAGATTTACATCCATATCAAGTAGACCATACAGTTTTCTAAATTAAGCTAGAAATAAGCACTTGAATAAGCCTTAGACCAAATGCAAGTTTCTGTGAGGAGGACTAATCTGTTGAGCATTTCCCACTAATCCACTTCATCAAACTTGTGATTTTATTGCATATTATTGTTGCCCAAGTGATTTTAAGTGGATTTGGAAGTTTCAGCTTTTTGTCAAAATTTGGTCAACGAAAGTCAAATAAGCCAATTTTGCTTAATTTCAAATTCCAGCTTATTGACTGGATGACATCTGATAATTCCTGACATCCCATTCTTCTATATGCTTGATCTTTCATTTTCATTAAAAAAATCAAGTAGTGATTGTCTGGATAAGCTGGTAGCTTATTTTGAGCTTATTCCAAAAAGTTATCTTGAGTTCTAGGACGATTTAGCTTATTTCCTTTAAGTTGACTAAGAGAAATCTGATTCTAAGCCTTTTGAAACAAATTAGAGCTTTTAAGCTTGAGTAATAAGCTCAAACGAGCTTATTCTTCTTGTTAACCCGTTTTTACTTAAAAACTTAGTTCAATTGCACTTTGGTCCTTAAACTTTAGGGAAGTTTGTAATCTGCTTTTATTAGTTAAGTTTTTAGGGTTTGCAAATTTAGGTCCCTGGAATTTAAGATTTTTACATTTTCAGTTAGTAGCTTTTAAGTTTTTTATAAATTGGTTATAGATAGTTAATATTTTCATTTCAAGTCCTTTTAATTTAAAATTTTACATTTTTAGTCCTTGCACTTTACATACTTTACATTTTGATCAATTTTACCATTTGTGCATTAAATACTTGTACATTTTGCTTTAATTGTGGTAAGTGCACCTTGTTTTAGAATAGTACGGATACATAGTGATAATATTTTTACAACTTTTTTACATGCTTTGTTGAAATAGACCTAGATTACCAAAAAATTTATAAAATCTAAAACCAAAAACAATTTGTGAACTTGAAATCTTTTGGACAATCAATTCGTTGTGAGTTGGGAATTACGAACTAAAAGGTGAAATATTAAATGGCGCTGCTACCGGTTCATTACGTTACGATTGACGATTGATTGACGGTTACGATTGGATTTTGGGATCCGTTCACCTTGTGAACGTTCCTTTTACGTATCATAAATCAAAAAGATAAAAAAAATCAAAAAGATAAAAATATAAAAAATAAAAAACCACAAATTTCAATTCTTTCCTAAGAATTGAACCAAAAAAAATATTAAAAAATTCAAAAAGTATTTTTTTTCCTAAAAGATTACACCAAAAATATATTGTATATATTGGTTTCACTAGTTTTTACGTACATATAGTATTTTCTTAAAAACAAATAAACACAAAAATATTTTTGCTATATTATTATATGTAAATACATATACGTAGATACGAACAACCAATCCACATACTTCCATAAGTATTGCTTTTGCAATACACCGTGCTTGGGGGCGTTCTGGTCCTAAGTACGTGTATCAATCAAAGTTAATTAAGGCACAATAGATAAATACCATAATCAACTTGATCTTGAGAAAGAGGCCACTGTGTGGGGGGTATAAGGCGAGTGTATTACACATTCTAAAGAAGCAGGCTCTTAAGTGCTAGGCGTCGCCTCATTTCTTCGATTCCTTGTGGGTCTTTCAAGAGTGATAGTTGTGAGTGGTGTGCCACCCATGTAGTACTTACATATATTATACTTTCTTGTGGATATTACTTATTGAACCTCGGAAAGGATAATCCCTTCTTTTCTAAAGTCGATCGAGAGCTCCTCTCTCACTCTTCGAGTTGAGTTGCATGCGCACTCGAGCGCGTGAACATATACCTTTTGGTGTACAACCCTTTCCTCCCAAAACGAAGAAAAAGAACAAGAACAACACCGTCCATCAAGCCGATCCTGAGCATCGTGCTTTGATCAACTCACAAGAAGTCATGGCCGTTGTTGATAATAGACCATTGATTGAGATCCTCCAATCAAATGTGGAGGTAAATGTGGATGCTATTGTTATACCCGAGATACCCGCAAACACTTTTGAGCTTAAGACAAACATGATGAATGTGGTTTCTTCTATTCCATTTTTAGGGAGATCCATGGATGACCCCCATGAGCATATCAAGAGATTCATGTCAATTTCTAATACACTTAAGTATAATGGGGTCCCTCCTGAGGATATTAAGTTGATCCTATTCCCTTTCTCCTTAGAAGGTAATGTTAGGAGTTGGTTAGACAAGAAACCATCTAGGAGCATTTTCACTTAGGAGGATTTAAAGAAGAAATTTGTGAATAAGTTATTTCCTCCTTCATGAACCACCGCCTTGAGAAACCAAATCATATGATTTAAGCAAAAGCAAGACCAAAACTTTAGTGAGGCTTGGGAAGAGTTCAAAGAGTTGATGAGAAAGTGCCTAAATCATGGTTTTAACCAAGCTCATCAAATCAACACCTTATACAATGCCTTGAGATCTCATTATCAAGATTCCCTTAACTCGACCGCGAGTGGGAACATTCTTTCAAAATCAACACAAGATACATGGGATATCATTGAGACAAAATCCATGGTTCAAACAAATAACCAAAGAGATGAGGTGGTCCATGTTGTTCAAGAGAGTGTTCATACATATACTGATAATCAACTCCTCAAGAGTCACAATGAAATACTTCAAGTAATTGACAAGAATCAAAAAGAGATGATTCAAGCCCTTATGATAGTGTCCTTGAACAATTCTTCTCTCAGTGATGTTAATGCCATTACCCTAAGTTGTGAGACATGTGGAGGACCTCACTCATATTTGCAATGTGATAAAGTTCAAAACTTTCAAGGTGAATGCTATGCTTATCAAGATGAACAAAGAGAGCACTTTAAGCCTAACATCAACCCTAATCATCTTACAAGTCTAACAATTACCTTGCTCCACCCGGTTTCTCACCCATCAACCCACCTAAAATCAAAAAACCCTCCTCAATTACTTCAAAGAAATCAAGGGCCAAGGGGAAATTACCAAGGACAGAACAACAATAGAGCACCAAATAAGTTTCAAAATCAAGGAAACAACTTTCATGGCAATAACCAAGGATTTTACAATCAACCTCCACCTTTCCAAGAACAAGGATTTCAAGGAAATGGGACAAATGAGTTTAATACCATTGAGCTTCTTCATAAGATGAACCAAGAAAATGAAAGGAGATATCAAGATAATGAAAGAAGGATCCGTGAGAGTGAAAACAGAACTCAAGATCAATTAAGAGCTATGCAAGAGGAAACAAACAAGAGGTTTATGATGCTCTTAAATCAAAGACCACAAGGTGTTTTACCCTCCAATACTCAAACTAATCCAAGAGCAAATGTAAATGAAATCACTACAAGGAGTGGGAAAACAACCATTGATCCTTAAATTGCTCCTACACCTCATGTGGTAACTCCTACTACGGTTCCTCCTTGTAATAATCTTACACCTTCAAAGTCTACACCTTCTAGTTCTACAACTTCAAAGCCTACACCTTCTACTCCTACACCTACTACTCCTTCACCTTCCACACCTATCAATTAAGAAACCAACAAAGAGAGTCCTTCAACAACTACCACTCAACCTACACCAAAACCAAGTCTTCCATATCCTTCAAGATTGAGAAAGGAAAAGCTTAAGAACATGTATGGCATTCAAGTGTCTAACTTTTGAGGATGTTTAAGCAATTGAATATCAATATATCCTTTGCGGAAGCTCTAGCTTACATGCCCAAGTTTGCCAAAATGTTCAGAGACCTCCTCTCAAACAAAGAAAAGTTGGCTGACATGCCTAACACGTCATTAAACGAAAATTGTTCTGCGGTGTTGTTGAAGACTTTACCAACAAAACTTGGAGATCCGGGACGGTTTTTGATTCCTTGTAATTTCCCGGGGGTGGAAAATTGCATGCCACTTGTGGATCTTGGGGTAAGCATAAACTTAATGCCTTTGTCGATTTAGAAACAACTCTCTTTTCCCGAGCTCACTCCTACTAGGATGACCCTTGAGTTAGCAAACCGTTCAATAGCTTATCCGGTAGGGATTGCGGAGGATGTGTTTTTAGGGGTTGACAATTTCAAATTCCCTGTGGATTTTGTAGTTGTTGACTATGACATGGACCCGAGAGTTCCTCTCATTGTAGGAATACCTTTCTTGAGGACGGGTCGTACTCTTATTGATGTGGCAAAAGGAGAACTAATTATGAGAGTTGAGGATGAGAAAGTAGTGTTTAAGTTGGGGAAAGTTAATAAGAAATCTCAAAGTTTTGAAACCATAAACATTGTGGATGTTCTTGATAAGGTGTGTAATGAACATTTTCATGAAGCTTGCAAGATTGATAGTGAGAACATGCCACATGTGGAGACCGTTGCCTCAATTGCTCCCTCCTTAACACCATTTGGAGAGAGTGATTTCCTCTTAGAGGAATTTGAGTATAACTTTCTTGGTAATGATGATTCTCCCATCAATTGGGAAGAAGACATTCTCACAATCCAAAAGTTACTCAATGAGGATCTCATTCCTTCACCTACTCCACAAGAGGTTACTAATGATGATCCATCATTAGTGAAACCTTCTATTGAGAGTCCACCTTCCCTAGAGCTTAAGGATCTTCCATCACACCTTGAGTATGCTTTCTTAGAGGGAAAGGATAAATTACCCGTTATCATAGCCAAAGACTTGAAAGATGATGAGAAGGAAAAGCTGATAGAGGTTCTTAAGAAGCATAAGAAAGCTATAGCTTGGAAAATATCCGACATAAGGGGGATTGATCCTAGTTTTTGTAATCACAAAATCCTTATGGAGGATGATTACAAACCCGCCATTCAAAACTAAAGAAGGGTTAACCCTAAAATCCATGAATCAAAAAGGAAGTTATCAAACTCCTTGATGCGGGTATGATTTACCCAATCTCAGACTCACCGTGGGTTAGCCCGGGGCATTGTGTTCCTAAAAAGGGTGGAATCACCGTTGTGCCTAATGAGAACAATGAGTTAATCCCCACTAGGCTTGTCATGGGTTGGAGAGTTTGTATTGATTATAGGAAGCTTAATGATGCCACTAGGAAAGATCATTTCCCATTACCTTTCATGGACCAAATGCTTGAACGCTTAGCGGGAAATGACTACTATTGCTTTCTAGATGGATTTTCGGGTTATTTCCAAATACCCATTGATCCAAAAGATCAATAAAATACCACATTCACTTGTCCCTATGGCACATTTGCTTATAAAATAATGCCTTTTGGATTGTGCAATTCCCCGGGGACATTCCAAAGGTGTATGATGGTACATGACATGATTGAGCACACAATGGAAGTATTCATGGATCTCAGTCTTTGGAGATTCATTCACTTCTTGTCTCTCCTATTTAGGATGCATGCTAAAGAGGTGTGAAGAAACACATCTTGTTCTCAATTGGGAGAAGTGCTATTTCATGGTCAAAGAAGGGATAGGTTTGGGACATAAGATATCCAACAAAGGTTTAGAAGTGGATCGAGCTAGAATAGATGTTATTGCAAAACTTCCCCCACCTACCACAATGAAAGGAGTTAGGAGCTTTTTGGGTCATGTGGGTTTCTGTAGGAGTTTTATACAAGATTTTTCTAAGATAGCAAGACCCATGACCCACCTCTTAGAAAACGAGGCTCCTTTCATATTCACACAAGAGTGTTTAGAGTATTTTGAGATTCTTAAAGAAAAGTTGACTAAGGCTCCCGTTATGGTATCACCAAATTGGGATTTGCCTTTTGAACTAATGTGTGATGCTAGTGATTATGTCGTGGGGCCGTCTTAGGACAAAGAGTTAATAATCATTTCCAACCTATACACTATGCGAGTAAGACAATGACGGGTGCTCAACTTCATTACACCACTACGGAAAAAGAGTTGCTAGCTATTGTTTATGCCTTTGAGAAATTTAGACCATATCTTGTGCTTTTGAAGACCATAGTGTATACGGATCATTCCGCTCTCAAGTACCTTATGACAAAACAAGATGCTAAGCCTAGGCTTTTGAGATGGGTTTTGTTGCTACAAGAGTTTTCTATAGAAATCCGTGATAAGAAAGGAGCCGAGAATTTAGCGGCAGATCACTTGAGTAGACTTGAGCATCCTTTCCAAGGAGAATTACCTCATAAGGAAATCAATGAGTCCTTTCCACTTGAGGAACTCATGTCTAGCTCTTCACAAGAGGATGCCACCCCTTGGTTTGCGGATATTGCAAACTATCTTGTGGGGGATGTGCTTATTGAGGGTCTCACTTCCCAACAAAAAAAAGTTTCTAAAGGAAGCTAAATATTACTTTTGGGATGACCCTTACCTCTTTAGGAAATGTGCAGACCAAATCATAAGACCTTTTGTAGATGGTCCCGAAGCATTTAAGATTTTAGAAGCTTGCCATAAGGGACCCACGGTGGGCTATTTTGGGCCTAACTACACGGCTAAGAAAGTCTTTGATTTAGGTTACTATTGGCCTTGAATTTACAAAGATGCCCAAGAGATGGTGAAATATTGTGATGTTTGTCAAAGACAAGGGAAGATTAATCAAATAGATGAGATGCCACAAAATTTCATACAAGAATGTGAGATTTTTGATGTATGGGGTATAAATTTCATGGGACCTTTTCCATCATCAAAGGGCAATAAGTACATACTCGTAGCCGTGGATTATGTTTCTAAGTGGGTTAAGGCTAAAGCCTTGCCTACCAATGATGCTAGAGTTGTAGTCAAGTTCTTAAAGCAATTGTTTGCTAGATTTGGTGTACCTCGGGCCATCATAAATGATCGTGGGACTCATTTTTATAATGATCAATTTACAAGAGTCATGAAGAAGTATGGTGTTAACCATAGACTTTCTACCGCATATCACCCTCAAACCAATGGGCAAACCGAGGTCATAAATCGTGGTTTAAAAAGAATTTTAGAAAGAACGATGGGAGAGCATCGAGCTTCTTGGTCAGATAATCTTGATGATGCTTTGTGGGCTTTTCGGACCGCTTTTAAGACACCAATTGGTTGTACTCCTTATAGACTTGTCTATGGAAAATCACGCCACCTCCTATTCGAGTTAGAACATAAGGCTTCATGGGCTCTTAAATGGGCTAACTTTGATCTAAACCAAGCCGGTTCACATAGGAAAGACCAACTTAATGAGATGAATGAGCTAAGAACCAATGCCTATGAAAACTCATTGCTTTATAAGGAAAAGACTAAGCAATTGCATGATGCTAAGATCAAGAACCATGATTTTAAAGTTGGAGAGCCGGTTCTACTCTTTAACTCACGGTTGAAACTCTTTGCGGGAAAGCTTAAGTCATGATGGTCTGGTCCATTCACTATTGCTCAAGTATTTCCATATGGGACTATTGAGTTGTCACAATCAAATGGCCAAAATTTCAAAGTGAATGGTCACCGTGTTAAGCATTACTTTGGGGAGGAAATTTCCGTTAAAATGTTCCAAGAGATCCCCATTTTCCCCATGAATCAAATCATTGTGGGAAGAGTCGAGCTAGAGACTCAATAAATAAAGCTTGAATAACTAGGCTTAGATCTTTTAGACTAGAGTGTGGTAGGATAGAAATAAAGGGTATATAGATGAGAACAAGTGTAGGGGGTGCCTCTCTTTTGTCTTTTTGATGTTTGTAGGGTTGCTCTCTCTCATCGCATGCATTGGAGCTTATGGAGGAGGCCCTTGTATCGGGTTCACTTTGTTACTGTTGTGATTTTCAAACCACTTGTGCTTAAAATGAATTCACTATAGTAGACCTTTCCTTAGCTTTGGTTAAGCTATGCTATCAATGTCATAAGTGTAGGGTAGTTTACTCCAATACTCTTAAACATTGAGAACAATGTTTATCTCAAGTGTAGGGGGTCTTCTATCGAAGTGACCTTACCTAGAACTTTGTCATTGACTTCATGATAATTGGAAAATTAATTTTTCAAATTTTTTGATCTACTTTGGCCACCAAAAATATGCATTCATAATTTTTGCATTAATCATTTTTCATTTGCATAACACATTTGCATTGTATATATTTCTTCTTTTATTTTTCATCAAAAAAATATATGAAAAAGAAAAAAATATAATAAAGGATATGGTTTAACAAATTTAGACTTCTTTGACATATTAGGCCCGCCATGAATATTTTGACTCAACCCTAGTTTGCTTATCTAAGCATTCTCTAGCTAGTAGCATTAACCATGTAGACCTTTATTAGCTTATTAGGCTAAGCATCCACTAGTCTCATTATTTGAGATTTTAAAGTGTGGAGAACAAGAGATGATAGAGTTTGAAGTAAGTGTAAAGGGCTAGATAAACCTCATATTAATTCATTGTGGCTTTTATATCCCCTTTCGTAACCTTTACTTCTTGTCAACGCATGTATATATGTTAATAAACAATCAAGAACGGTTTTAATTGGTTTGTAGTCTCTTATGCATTTTTGAGTAATCATTCGTGGTTGGTATAAGTACGTCTTAAGATTCTAAGTTAGAACGTTTTATGTGTATTAAACTTATGTTATGCTTAATACTTAGCGGGTGTTTTTCTTTTTATTCTTTTCAACTTTCTTTGTGAGGGATAAAGAAAAATAAGAGCGGCTTATAAAAAAATGAGTGGCTAGAAAAAAAAGAGAAAAAAAAGGAAAAAGAAAAAAATAATTATACAAGACTCCCAAGAGAGGCAGTGAAGTGTTAATTATAGTAGCTATTGAATTCCAATATTACTCTCACAAGGGTTGCGGAGATTTGATAGTTGCTCCAATCCAATATTACCTTGACGGGTTGCGGGATTGAAGATCCAAGGTCTCAAAAAGACGGCGGATATAAATTATTACGTGAGTTTTATTTTCCTTTTCTTAGCGAGTGTGTAGATACTTATTAATGCATGACATAAGGATCTTACACATAAGGCGAATGACTTATTATTTTGGGTCGGACTTATATAAATTGTGGGTGGTTTTTCAAGTAATGGATAAGATGGTTACTTAGGATTAAAACCGTGCTTCCTTATTTTGAGATTTTACATTTCTTATATTTCATGCTTTAAATAATGAAAAATTTTCCCAAAAGCAATTTGCTTAAATAATAACCGGTCTTAGAGGCATAATAAGTGGGAGTATAAGAGTAACACAATTAATCTTTATGAATAAGTCGATGCACTTTCACTTATGGATAACAATGATCTTGTTTTTAAGCCTGGTATGGGGAAAGTAAAACTTGAGGATGATAAGTGTTCATGGTACCCAAGCCCTAATTAAAGTCCTTGATTTCTTTATGAGTTACTTCCATCAAAACCATTTCAAGAAAAATCCAAAAATATATAAATAGAATTGTTTTCCTTTGCATTGCATTATAAAAAATCAAAATCATGCATCATATAGTGTAGTGTAGTGTAATAGCATTCTATATTGACCAAGGTGGATTAATTATGAGAAAAGTGTAAATCCGTGTGTTAAGCTTTTAACCAATGAGAGTGGAGTATTTTGAATACACGGATCACCACATGTGCATAATAAATATAGAGAGAGAACAAGTGGTGAATCACAACAGTGCTCTGACTAGCCAATCATATTTCATTTAACAGATATCAATCCGTGTATCACTTTCTCACCTAATAAACACATTACACGTGTCACACTTGAGCCCAGATCGTGGAATTTTATAGAGAGAATATCATGAGAAGTGCTTAACATGAAAAGTGCTCGCATTAGCAAGACGAAGCCAACCCAGTCAACTAATTAAGCTGAAATCCATTATATCAAAGAGGCCCAAATGTGTTCTTCATCGGCAAATCACAATTATCAAATTGAAGACACGTGGAAGCTGGTGGTTGGCTCTAACAGGTCACCAAGTTCATCCTCACTCCTTTTTCACTCTATAAATACGCCTAGCATGTATTCATTTCTTGTAATGTAGCTAAGTGTGCAAAACACACACACTTAGATCTCTCTCACTTTCTGTTGTTAGTTAAGCAGTTAGAAACCTCTCAAAGTGATTGACAACCACTTTTAAAGAGTTTGTTAGTTTGTTAGCTCCATTGTAACAGAATTCAACCATTAATGAAAGCTCACTTTACCTAAATCTACTTTTCACTCTCAATTCTTACTGCAATCTTCTATCCTTTTGTTCCTATGATTGAATTTGTTCTTCTTATTGAACAATGAAGATGATTCGAGTTCTATTTGATAGCTGGTTCATGTCCAGACTTGTTCTAAGCTCACAGCCATTGCCATTACTTGATTAGACTTGTGTAGTAGGGGTGATTTCATGATGATGATGGTGAATCTTGTATTGTAGTTGTTGTAGATGATAGTTTGGGTGGTGGTTAGAGACTAAGTGAGCTCAGTGCTCCACTTCATCACCAAAGTAGCCTCCAGATTCTCCAATAAGTTCTTCTTTAGTAAAATTACTCTAAAAATCATTCTGCATGCTATTTCTTGCTTTCTTAGTGTAAAGAACTTTGTGATGCATGTTACTTGTTTACTTTCAGTTACTTGATTTGTTGTGAGTGCTAGTTTTCATAATCTGATAGCTTATCTTAAATTCCATAGCTTAATCTTTGTGCTTATTCTGTTAAGTGGTGTTTGGATTAGTAGACATTTGTTGATTAAGTTGAAGTTAATAGTTGTTTAGAGCTTATATTCACTTACTAGACTAGTAAAAGTAAATTTGCAAGTTTTTGTAATCAAACAGTCAAACAAGCAAACTGCTTATAAAAACTTTGGGTCAATATACTCAGCCAAAACAAGCTAGATTCAAACACATGCCATTACTTTGTTAGTTAGAGTTAGGAGTTGATTTTTGTTGTTGAGTGTAGTATAACATCCAAGATTTACATCCATATCAAGTAGACCATACAGTTTTCCAAATTAAGCTAGAAATAAGCACTTGAATAAGCCTTAGACCAAATGCAAGTTTCTGTGAAGAGGACCAATCTGTTGAGCATTTCCCACTAATACACTTCATCAAACTTGTGATTTTATTGCATATTATTGTTGCCCAAGTGATTTTAAGTGGATTTGGAAGATTTCTGCTTTTTGTCAAAATTTTGTCAACGAAAGTAAAATAAGCTATTTTTACTTAATTTCAAATTTCAGCTTATTGACTGGATGAAATTTGATAACTCTTGGCATCCCATTCTTCTATAAGCTTGATCTTTCATTTTCACTAAAAAAATTAAGTTGTGATTGTCTGGATAAGCTGGTAGCTTATTTTGAGCTTATTCCAAAAAGCTATCTTGAGTTCTAGGAAGATTTAGCTTATTTCCTTTAAGCTGACCAAGTGAAATCTGATTCTAAGCCTTTTGAAACAAATTAGAGCTTTTAAGCTTGAGTAATAAGCTCAAAAGAGCTTATTCTTCTTGTTAACCCATTTTTACTTAAAAACTTAGTTTAATTGCACTTTGGTCCCTATACTTTAGGGAAGTTTGTAATCTGCTTTTATTAATTAAGTTTTTAGGGTTTGCAAATTTAGGTCCCTGGAATTTAAGTTTGTTACATTTTCAGTTAGTAGTTTTCAAGTTTGTTATAAATTGGTTATAGTTAGTTAATATTTTCATTTCAAGTCCTTTTAATTTCAAAATTTACATTTTTAGTCCTTGCACTTTACATACTTTACATTTTGAGCAATTTTACCATTTGTGCATTAAATACTTGTACATTTTGCTTTAATTGTGGTAAGTGCACCTTGTTTTAGAATAGTACGGATACATAATAATATTTTTGCAACTTTTTTACGTGCTTTGTTGAAATAGACCTAGATTACCAAAAAATTTATAAAATCTAAAACCAAAAACAATTTGTGAACTTGAAATCTTTTGGAAAATCAATTCGTTTTGATTTGGGAATTACGAACTAAAAAGTGAAATATTAGTGTCAGTGTCACAAATCCAAACGCTGGCAATGCTCTTCATAGTTCAAATGAGTATGAAAATCATGATGGTGAGGATCATGGCACCTTGGAGTCTACATTGCATGACAACACACTGTTTGGGGGAGGAATTCTTACAAAAGTGTCCAAAGCTCACACTCCTAACCAAATCATTGGTCCCGTCAATTCAACAGTTCAAACAAGAAGAAAGAAGAATCCTAGAGGAGGATTCAATTGCAACATTCAAAAAAAGGATGATACCTGTAAAACCCGCATGCTTTTACCATGAATAGTGCCCTTAAGATCGTACGTCCTAGATTAAAACTTACCCTATTTAGTATTGATCACATTCATGTGCTAATAATCAAGCAAGTGCATACGTGTATGACATGATAAGTATCGATTACGTACGAACTCATGATAAACAGTTAATAGATATTTCACGTGAACATAATTAAATCATGATCACCATTTTAAAACACGAACTAAAATAATTACGTAAGTACTTAATTACGAGCGTTAAGAATACGATAAACTACATGATAAAATAAACAGAAACACTTTAAACACGAACACGTTTAACCACGAACGAACACGAAACATCGGGACACGAGAAAAGGTACGGGTACCCCATATGGGGCCCCCATACCCACGGCACACATAACCATAATGGGCTTAGCCCATTGACTTTTACATGAAAGGGGGGTTATGGTAACTTTTCATTTCATTTTTACATTTCATGAAAAATAAGCATTTAACCTAAAAAGTTTTCTCTCCTCCTCCTTGGTCTCTCTTTGTGCCGCCACCCCTAAGACCACCAAAGGTGGTTGTTGATTGATCTTGATCACAAAAATCATTGCTATAAACCGTGTTTGTTCATCCTCTTTCAAGCTACGTATTGGTATATCATTCTAAACCTTTCTTTTTAATTCTTTTAAATCTTTGATTATTTTCATGAACATGTTATTAATATTCTTATTAAAACATGATAATTAAACATTGATCTAACATGTTTTGGGGTAAATTAAAATCAAAGGATGATATAAGAGGGTGTTTGTTTTGGCCGCCTAGTATAACCAACCCGAGGGGGGGTTCGGTTTGCTTTTAGCCGCCACCACCAAGACCATTTTTGTTCTTGGTTGGTGCATGTGGGACCCATGGCAGCAAAGGGGACACAAGTACCCCGAGTTGGCTCGGGGTACGGTGTCGAGTTCATGCCCGATTCATGGTTCGTTAATTAAATCATGATTTATGCTACATGTTAAAATTTATGAATTATGAACTTAGGATATAAATTAATTAATTACATGAGATATTAATTAAACCATGACTTAGGTTATTTTAATTATTAATTTAGCATGATATTAATTTAACCTAAGTATTTTATGTTATAAGTTATAATTAATTAATTATTTAAAACATGCCTATAATTAATTAATTTAGACATGACTTAGGTTATGTTATTAATACATAATAATACACATTTTAACCTAAGTAATTTATTCCATTTTAATTAAAACATGTTATACTTTAATTAAAATGCTTAACCTATAGTTTAATTAAAATACATGAAATAATAATTAAACTATACACTATATCATATGACTTAAGAAATAAGCTTATAAACACTTAGACTTATATGTCAGCTTATGTAACCAGCTTAATTCTAATTATGGAAACTTCTATTTATAGAAACTTAATTAAATAAGGCAACTAATCTATTAATGGAAACCTTCTATATATGGAAATCTATCTATTTCAGGCAGCTAATCTAATCATGGAAACCTTCTATATATGGAAACTTATTTAATTAAGGCAGCTGATCTATTTTTGGAAACTTTCTATTTTTTAGAAACTAATCTATTTTAAGCAGTAAATTCTATTTTAGGAAACTTTCTATTTTTGGAAACTTTCTATTTTTGGAAACTTTCTATTTTTGGAAACTTTCTATTTTTGGAAACCTGCTATTTTTGGAAAGTTACTTATTATTACACAGTAAGTATAATAATACATGAAATACCAGTAATACTTAATCAGATTAATCAGAATACAAGATAAACACAGTTTAAGGCTTTAAACAGTAAACCATGACCTAAAACATACAAAGTAAGCTAAGATGAGACATAAAACACAGTACGTAATCAGTGATTCGATACTTATACACGTGTGTATTCATGTAGCGTTAGTGATCCAGAAGTAGGAGTCTTTCTTCCGTTCATTCACTGGACTTGAGGTACGGATTCCCGTCCTTTCAGTATGGACATTCTTTCCTTATTAGGATTTCCCCGTATGCAGCCAACTGTTTTCCCCAGTATTTGTTTTATTGTTTTGAACTGCTTATGTTTAATTAGCATAATCTATAGCCATATACAAGCATTACCAGTTTCACCTAGTTATGGAGGTACCATAACCATAACATTGGAGGCACCAATGTTATGACTTCCCCACGGCGGAGTGATTGCTCGTGGCGTCCCTTTCAGTTTTGGCCATATTATTATATCATGTGGGGCGTATGGGTGCATCCTAGTTACATGTTTTATTCAGTATTTCATGGTGAATGTGGTGTGTGCCTTGCATCCTTCACAAGGAGTTGATCCCTCCTACCCAGACCAGTATATTAATTAGAGGCATCCCCTCTAATCAGCATGATGAGGTCACCCCTCCAAGTATTCATGCACGTGACCTTTTCATGACCTATATGGGCTATGGTATATTTATGTTAAAACAGTTTTCATAAGATAAACATAAGGCTTTTCAAACTATAAAATCAGTTTTCTTAATACTTAACCAGTTTACTCAGAACTTAGTCTTCCGCTGTTATATGTTACATGCTTATCCTATTTCATGCTATTTTGTACATCCGTGCACTAAGCGTCTTGCTCAGCCGTTTTCCTTTTCATGTTCCCAAAACGGCAGGTACTCAGGGACGCTCGTAGATCTCAAACGTACGTGCATATGGATTGGAAGCTTTACTGTCTTTATTTACTTTATGCATTTCCTTTACTTTAATACAGCTTGCAATGGACATTGTTTCGTCCTTTCCTTTTACAGTATTTATGTTTGTGTGTGATGAGCTCTACTTTGGGGTTACCGATGTTTGATTCCGGTATTTCCCTTTTATGGTCAAATAATGCTTAGACATTTATCCTTGTATGCTTTGATGACACGCCATGATTATGCGTAAGATTCCATTTCCAAAATGAGGTGTTACAATTATGGTATCAGAGCCAAGGTTTCGACCTGTAGGCTCTCAAATATGACCTGTGATTAGTGGGTAGTCACTACGGTCTTCCTAGAACTGACAGTTGTTTTCATGCATTCATTATTTTTAAGCATACATATACATGTCATTGTTACAGGGTTTTTGACTAAGTAATGGTTGGTACAGGACTGGCCCTATTTAGTCGCATGTGTTTTATCGAAACTTTTAGATTTGGGACCGACCCATAGGCGTCCCCTCGATATGTCTTTTGTTTTGAGTGAACTGACCAGAGGCGTTCACTCTCGAGCATCAAAAGTTTTCATAAAACTGCATCATGCATTCATACAAAAAATTTCCTGCATAAAATTTTTCTCGTGAAATTTTGGTATAAATTTTTTTTTCATGTATATATATAATTTATATTTTGTGTTTTGAACGGTTAATCATATGTTTTATGTTATACTGTCAGATGGTTCTCACACGCGAGCAAGAGCAGCTCAATGCTGCAATTCAGGCTGCCATGCAAGCCTTGCTTCCTCAACTGAGGAATGACATATGTGCTGAAGTCCAAGCTGCCAACAATCAGCAGCAGCAGAATCAGGCACCTCCTCCAGTGACACTAGCAGTGTGGCTGGAAAGATTCAACAAGCTCCGTCCTAGAGCTTTTGAAAAGACTGATAGCCCCAGCGATGCTGAAAGCTGGTTGACTCATATCGAGAAGATTTTCAATGCTATGGGTTGTGACCCCGCATACAAGGCAAGATTGGCATGCTACCGGTTTGAAGGCGATGTACTCAGCTGGTGGCTAGCCTTGACGCAGTCGGAAGGAGGTGATGATTGGGTCGCTGGTTTGACATGGGCCCAATTCAAGGAGAGAGTGATGGAGCAGTTCTTTCCCAAGGCAGAGCAGGACAAGCTCAAGCGAGAGTACCATGGGATACGTCAGAGAGCGGGCGAGAATAGCAACGAATTCATGCAGCGCTTTCTTCGCTTAGCTGGTTTCCTGGGAGCAGCGGCTGGTACTCCTGAGGACCAGGCACACCACTTTAGGTGGGCACTTCGCACCTCGGTCGCGAACAATCTAGTGTGTGCTACGTTCAATACAGTAGCACAAGTGGCCGACGCAGCAAGGAAGCTAGAGATGTTGCAGGAACGAGATGAGTTCGTGGAAGCTGAAAGACCCGACAAGAGGTAAACATTTCGTATTCTAACGATAACCAAATGCATCCTATCATTATATGTTCAATAATCATCTCTAAACTGTATCTTCCAGGCATAAAACTGGGGACCGGTCTCAGCCGGCTACTCAGCAGCAGCCTCATCAGCACAAAGGAAACGGTCACACTAACGACCGTTCTGTTGTGCAAAGGCGTAGCGGTAATGATAATTACCGTAACAATGCTGGACATTCCAACAACAGCAGGTCCTACTATTTACGCATCTTCTTATGATTTCATGTTATATCTCTCATGCTGACACTATATTAACCTCTACCAGGAACCACGGTAACGGGAAGGACCAGAACCACAGGGGTTCGCAGCCTAACCGTTCAGCTAACACTGGTGAACATCTTATGACGCATATGTCTTATACTCGTGCATATACTTTATTTTAACACATTTTGTCATCAGCAGGCCCTCAGCAAGCAAGGACTCCTGCTGGAGGATTCACTCATCCTCTTTGCAATACTTGCCATCGCAGACACCCTGGCCCATGTCGTCGTGATTCCGACGCGTGCTACAAGTGCGGCCTCCCAGGCCATCGTATGAGAGATTGCCGTAAGGGTGAAATGGAGGGTACCTCGGGTCATGCTGATAGTAAGCCGCCTCCTACCACTGGGCGTGTCTACACGACATCTCGTGATCAGGCAAACAAATCTACAGGTACCATTACTGGAATTTTGTATATGTACGGCCAGGCTGCATGTGTTCTTTTCGACACGGGTGCCACTCACTCAGTTATTTCCACTACTTATGCTAAAAACATCAGGACACTTCCCTTGCCATTAGAAAATAGGCTTACCATTTCCACGCCTTTGAGGGACTCTGTATTAATAACTCATGTATAAAAGAGTCTTCCTCTAGAGTTTGACGATAAAGTTCGTGCAGTAGATGCACTTCCCCTAGACATGATTGAGTTCGATATGATTCTCGGCATGGACTGGCTATCCAAGCACCATGCTACTATAGACTGCCACTCATATCAGGTGATCTTCGGCGACATTAATGCACCAAAGTACATTCATAACGGGTTCATACCCGGACGGTCTGTACAAGTCATATCTACCTTGCAAGCACGTGCATTACTGTCACATGGCTGTGAGGGTTATCTAGCTACGGTTCACGACATGGATGCTGAATCCCCATCGATTCAGGATCAACCAGTAGTTTCGGAATTTCAAGACGTCTTTCCAGCTGAACTTCCAGGCATACCACCTGCACGAGAAGTGGAGTTCAACATCGACCTTGTTCCAGGAGCCGAACCAATCTCTAAGGCTCCGTATCGTATGGCTCCCATAGAGCTAAAATAACTGAAGGACCAACTGCAGGAACTTCTTGAGCGAGGGTTCATTAGACCAAGCGCATCTCCATGGGGCGAACCGGTTTTGTTCGTTAAGAAGAAGGACGGCAGCATGCGACTTTGCATAGACTACCGTGAACTTAATAAGATTACCATCCGCAATAGATATCCACTGCCACGTATACATGATCTGTTTGACCAACTTCAAGGAGCCAAACACTTCTCAAAGATCGATCTAAGGTCAGGCTACCATCAGCTAAGGGTTAAAGAGCAGGATATTGCCAAGACTGATTTTCATACCCGCTATGGCCATTATGAGTTTGTAGTCATGCCATTCAGCCTGACTAATGCTCCAGCAGTATTCATGGATCTGATGAACAGAATCTTCCATGAATTCCTTGATAAGTTTGTCATTGTATTCATCGATGACATCCTGATTTTCTCAAAGTCCACGGAGGAACACGAAGACCATCTCCGTACGGTACTACATATTCTTCGTCAGAAGCAGCTGTATGCGAAATTCTCCAAGTGTGAGTTCTGGTTAAACAAAGTGGCATTCTTAGGTCACATTGTATCAGCAGAAGGGATCACTATGGACCCAGCAAAGGTTGAGGCTATCACTAAATGGCCAAGACCAACGTCAGCGACAGAAGTCCGCAGTTTCTTGGGCTTAGCTGGATATTATCGCAGATTCGTGGAGAACTTTTCCCGCTTGGCACTACCCCTCACCAAATTGATGCGAAAAGGAGAGAAATTCGTCTGGACGGAAGAACGAGAGAAGAGCTTCGAAGACCTAAAGCAGAAGTTAGTATCTGCACCTATTCTTACTCTCCCATATGGTACAGGTGGATTTCAGATCTATAGCGATGCATCAGGGAAGGGACTGGGCTGTGTTCTCATGTAATATGGGAAAGTGATCGCGTATGCTTCACGGCAGCTTAAGCCCTATGAAGAAAACTACCCTACGCATGACCTTGAACTTGATGCAGTGGTGTTCGCATTGAAAATATGGAGGCACTACTTATACGGAGAATCATGCGACATTTTCACGGATCACAAGAGCTTGAAGTATATCTTCACTCAACGTGAATTGAACATGAGACAAAGGAGATGGTTGGAACTGTAGAAGGATTATGATATTAACCTACAGTATCATCCCGGAAAGGCTAATGTAGTAGCAGATGCACTCAGCAGAAAGTCCGGAATGATCAACGGCATTGAAATCAAGGAACAAAACATAAGAGACTTGGAGCGGCTAGACATCGAAATCATGGTACGTGGGCAGCACGGATACTGGGCGAATCTTAGAGTAGAACCCGAGTTACTGTCTAGGATCAAGGAAGAGCAGAAGGATGATGGAGAAATTTGGGCGATAATTCAGAATTTGGAGAAACAGACAGAATTCAGAATGGACGCAGACGGTATCGTTTGGCAGGGCACGAGACTTTGTGTTCTTGACAATCAAGAACTCCGGGAAGCATTGTTAGCTGAAGCTCACAGCTCCCCATTTTCTATACATCCTGGGTCGACAAAAATGTACCATGACATCAGACAGCACTTTTGGTGGAGTGGTATGAAACAGGATGTAGCCACTTATGTCTCCAAATGTCTTACCTGCCAGCAGGTTAAGATTGAGCATCAGCGATCGGGCGGTCTCCTTCAACCGTTGGATATTCCAGAGTGGAAGTGGGACAAAATCACCATGGATTTTGTTACCGGTCTTCCGCCTACCAAAAAGAAGCACGATGCTATTTGGGTCATTGTTGATCGACTCACCAAATCAGCTCATTTCTTACCGATACGCAAGGAAGATCCGGTAAGTAAACTCGCAGATACTTACAGAAGAGAGATCATGAGACTCCACGGTACTCCCTCCAGCATCGTCTCAGACAGAGATCCTCGTTTCACGTCGCGATTCTGGAAAGGTCTGCAAAAAGCTTGGGGTACACAACTTAAGCTGAGTACGGCCTTTCATCCTCAAACGGACGGACAGTCGGAGCGAACAATTCAGACATTGGAAGATATGTTAAGGTCGTGCGCGTTGGACAGGTGATTGGGACGATTACATCTGTTTGGTCGAGTTTGCATATAACAACAGCTGGCACGCAAGTATCAAATGTGCTCCTTTCGAAATGTTGTATGGCAGGAAGTGTCGCGCTCCAATCTGCTGGGATCAAGTGGGAGAGCGAACACTCGAAGGACCAGAAATTATAGGAATGACCAATGAGAAGATCGAAGTAGCTAAGCAAAAGCTGCAGGAAGCACGGTCACGTCAGAAGAGTTACGCCGATAAGCATCGTAGGGACATACATTTTAATGTGGGAGACCACGTCTTCCTCAAGGTTTCGCCGGCACGTGGTGTTAAACTCTTCGGGATCAAAGGGAAACTCAATCCTCGTTTCATCGGACCATTTGATATCATTGAACGAATCGGTGAAGTATCTTACCGATTGGCGTTACCTCCTCAGCTTTCGCACGTGCATAACGTGTTCCATGTGTCCTTACTCAGAGGGTACAAGTATCATCCCCTTCACATGGTTCAGTATCCACTGGAACAGATACGTGAAGATCTCACTTTTATAGAGGAACTCGAACGAGTTCTCGACAGGCAAGAACGAGTCATGAGAAGGAAGACGATTCCATTCGTCAAAATTCTTTGGAGGGACCATACCGAGCGGGAAGCCACTTGGGAAACAGAGGAGTCTATCCGGGCTTCTTACCCTCACTTCATATTTTGAGTTCGGGTATGTTACTTCTTTCCAGTTTGCTTTATCTATAATTCGGGGACGAATTATTCTTTTTAGGGGGGAAGAATTGTAAAACCCGCATGCTTTTACCATGAATAGTGCCCTTAAGATCGTACGTCCTAGATTAAAACTTACCCTATTTAGTATTGATCACATTCATGTGCTAATAATCAAGCAAGTGCATACGTGTATGACATGATAAGTATCGATTACGTACGAACTCATGATAAACAGTTAATAGATATTTCACGTGAACATAATTAAATCATGATCACCATTTTAAAACACGAACTAAAATAATTACGTAAGTACTTAATTACGAGCGTTAAGAATACGATAAACTACATGATAAAATAAACATAAACACTTTAAACACGAACACGTTTAACCACGAACGAACACGAAACATCGGGACACGAGAAAAGGTACGGGTACCCCATGTGGGGCCCCCATACCCACGGCACACATAACCATAATGGGCTTAGCCCATTGACTTTTACATGAAAGGGGGGTTATGGTAACTTTTCATTTCATTTTTACATTTCATGAAAAATAAGCATTTAACCTAAAAAGTTTTCTCTCCTCCTCCTTGGTCTCTCTTTGTGCCGCCACCCCTAAGACCACCAAAGGTGGTTGTTGATTGATCTTGATCACAAAAATCATTGCTATAAACCGTGTTTGTCTCTTTCAAGCTACGTATTGGTATATCATTCTAAACCTTTCTTTTTAATTCTTTTAAATCTTTGATTATTTTCATGAACATGTTATTAATATTCTTATTAAAACATGATAATTAAACATTGATCTAACATGTTTTGGGGTAAATTAAAATCAAAGGATGATATAAGAGGGTGTTTGTTTTGGCCGCCTAGTATAACCAACCCGAGGGGGGGTTCGGTTTGCTTTTAGCCGCCACCACCAAGACCATTTTTGGTCTTGGTTGGTGCATGTGGGACCCACGGCAGCAAAGGGGACACAAGTACCCCGATTTGGCTCGGGGTACGGTGTCGAGTTCATGCCCGATTCATGGTTCGTTGGTTAAATCATGATTTATGCTACATGTTAAAATTTATGAATTATGAACTTAGGATATAAATTAATTAATAACATGAGATATTAATTAAACCATGACTTAGGTTATTTTAATTATTAATTTAGCATGATATTAATTTAACCTAAGTATTTTATGTTATAAGTTATAATTAATTAATTATTTAAAACATGCCTATAATTAATTAGTTTAGACATGACTTAGGTTATGTTATTAATACATAATAATACACATTTTAACCTAAGTAATTTATTCCATTTTAATTAAAACATGTTATACTTTAATTAAAATGCTTAACCTATAGTTTAATTAAAATATATGAAATAATAATTAAACTATACACTATATCATATGACTTAAGAAATAAGCTTATAAACACTTAGACTTATATGTTAGCTTATGTAACCAGCTTAATTCTAATTATGGAAACTTCTATTTATAGAAACTTAATTAAATAAGGCAACTAATCTATTAATGGAAACCTTCTATATATGGAAATCTATCTATTTCAGGCAGCTAATCTAATCATGGAAACCTTCTATATATGGAAACTTATTTAATTAAGGCAGCTGATCTATTTTTGGAAACTTTCTATTTTTTTAGAAACTAATCTATTTTAAGCAGTAAATTCTATTTTAGGAAACTTTCTATTTTTGGAAACTTTCTATTTTTGGAAACTTTCTATTTTTGGAAACTTTCTATTTTTGGAAACTTTCTATTTTTGGTAACTTTCTATTTTTGGAAACTTTCTATTTTTGGAAACTTTCTATTTTTGGAAACTTTCTATTTTTGGAAACCTGCTATTTTTGGAAAGTTACTTATTATTACACAGTAAGTATAATAATACATGAAATACCAGTAATACTTAATCAGATTAATCAGAATACAAGATAAACACAGTTTAAGGCTTTAAACAGTAAACCATGACCTAAAACATACAACGTAAGCTAAGATGAGACATAAAACACAGTACATAATCAGTGATTCGATACTTATACACGTGTGTATTCATGTAGCGTTAGTGATCCAGAAGTAGGAGTCTTTCTTCCGTTCATTCACTGGACTTGAGGTACGGATTCCCGTCCTTTCAGTATGGACATTCTTTCCTTATTAGGATTTCCCCGTATGCAGCCAACTGTTTTCCCCAGTATTTGTTTTATTGTTTTGAACTGCTTATGTTTAATTAGCATAATCTATAGCCATATACAAGCATGACCAGTTTCACCTAGTTATGGAGGTACCATAACCATAACATTGGAGGCACCAATGTTATGACTTCCCCACGGCGGAGTGATTGCTCGTGGCGTCCCTTTCAGTTTTGGCCATATTATTATATCATGTGGGGCGTATGGGTGCATCCTAGTTACATGTTTTATTCAGTATTTCATGGTGAATGTGGTGTGTGCCTTGCATCCTTCACAAGGAGTTGATCCCTCCTACCCAGACCAGTATATTAATTAGAGGCATCCCCTCTAATCAGCATGATGAGGTCACCCCTCCAAGTATTCATGCACGTGACCTTTTCATGACCTATATGGGCTATGGTATATTTATGTTAAAACAGTTTTCATAAGATAAACATAAGGCTTTTCAAACTATAAAACCTGTTTTCTTAATACTTAACCAGTTTACTCAGAACTTAGTCTTCCGCTGTTATATGTTACATGCTTATCCTATTTCATGCTATTTTTTACATCCGTGCACTAAGCTTCTTGCTCAGCCGTTTTCCTTTTCATGTTCCCAAAACGGCAGGTACTCAGGGACGCTCGTAGATCTCAAACGTACGTGCATATGGATTGGAAGCTTTACTGTCTTTCTTTACTTTATGCATTTCCTTTACTTTAATACAGCTTGCAATGGACATTGTTTCGTCCTTTCCTTTTACAGTATTTATGTTTGTGTGTGATGAGCTCTACTTTGGGGTTACCGATGTTTGATTCCGGTATTTCCCTTTTATGGTCAAATAATGCTTAGACATTTATCCTTGTATGCTTTGATGACACGCCATGATTATGCGTAAGATTCCATTTCCAAAATGGGGTGTTACAATACCCCTTTGGTTCAAGAATGTTTATTTTTCTGCTTTCTATCATAGAATGAGCCCAAGAAGATTTTTGATGCTCTCCAAGAACCAAGTTGGGCTGAAGCAATGTAGGATGAGCTTCACCAGTATACAATTCAGGATGTTTGGGAGCTTGTGGATTGTCCAAAGCATGTGAGACCTATTGGAGCACGTTGGGTTCTAAAGAACAAGAGAGATGAGAGAGGTATTGTGATTAGAAACAAGGCAAGACTGGTTGCTCAAGGTTACACACAAGTAGAAGGCATTGACAATGAAGAGGTTTTTGCACCTGTTGCTTGAATTGAAGCAATAAGGATTTTCCTAGCCTATGCTTCTTGCATGGGTTTCATAGTCTACCAGATGGATGTCAAGAGTGCTTTCTTATATGGAAAAATTCAGGAGGAAGTGTATGTTATGCAGCCTTCTGGTTTTGAAGATTCAGAGCATCCAGACAGGGTTTATAGAGTTAAAAAGGCTATGTATGGCCTTTATCGGGCCCCTAGAACTTGGTATGGTACTCTTTCCACATACTTGGTGGAAAATGGTTTCAAAAGGGGGACCATAGATCAAACTTTGTTCACAAAACAAGAAGGGAAGGATTTTCTTCTTGTGAAGGTCTATGTTGATGATATCATTTTTGGTTCTTCTAACCAAAGGATGAGTGATGACTTCTCCAAACTGATGACTGACAAATTTCAAATGAGTGCAATAGGAGAGATGAACTTCTTTCTAGGTCTTCAAGTCCAACAGAAAGAAAATGGTATCTTCATCTCTTAAGACAAATATGTAGATGAAATTTTGAAGAAATTTTGCTTTTCCCCTCATGAGAAACGGGCTAGCTCCCCCATGGATAGGGAACACCCTTGGAGAAAGATTGGAGATGGAAAGGATGTTCATGTCAGGGATTATAGGTCAATGATTGGTTCATTGATGTATCTTACTACCTCTAGACCTAACATCTTGTTTGATGTGTGTGCATGTGCACGTCATCAAGTGAATCCCAAAGAGTGTCATATTCATGATGTCAAAAGGATCTTTAGGTATCTTAGGTGCTATCCCACTTTGGGATTATGGTATCCTAAAGATTCTCCATTGGAGCTTGTGGGCTATTCAGACAGTGACTATAGAGGAGACAACAATGATAGGAAATCCACAACTGGTGGATGTCAATTTCTTGGGACCAGACTTATTTCTTGGCAATGTAAGAGACAAACAGTGGTGGCCAATTCAACAACTGAGGCTGAGTATGTAGCTGCTGCTGCATGTTGTGGGCAAGTGCTATGGATACAAAATCACTTTTAGATTATGGGTACAAATTTATGCATACCAAGATTTTTGTAGATAATAACAGTACACTTTGCATTATTAAAAATCCTGTACATCATTCTAAAACTAAACACATATAAATAAGGCATCATTTTATAAGGGATTGTTTTGAAAAAAGTTTAATACATCCAGATAGAGTAGACACAGAAAATAATGTGGCTGATCTTTTGACTAAACCTTTTGATGTTGGGAGGTTCCAGTACTTGGTAACAATGGAATGATCAATCCATGAAATATGTGTTTTTGAGTTTATTGTATAATATGTACAGGATATGCATTGTTATTATCTCATGTAAATGTGTTAGATTTTCCACTATATTTTCTAACCGCTGACAAAGGCATTCTATCCGCTGACAAGTGGAAAGAAGCCACTGACAGCCTATGTTAGTTTTTGTGGTTTTTCATCTAATCATGCAGGCATTTTGAGCATTGTTAAATAGGATACAGAGTTGCTTATGGACGTCATACATATGAAGAATATTTATTTATGATGGTTGGAATGTTTACATTCCGATCTTGAAATAAAAATTTCTCATATACATTTCTTTTGCAAACTGTGTACGTTTAAGGGGAGGTTAAAAAACCTTTAGGTATTTGGGTACTTTTAGAGTGCTCTTATCACAATTCTAGATTGTGTCCATTGGTGAGTATGAGTTAGGAATAATGAAGGCTTTTCCTTTTAAGAATTGTTGGAATTCCTAAATCTTGAGGTACTGTAGCATGCAAAGTTGATATATTGTGCATGTTGTTAAGACTTTTTGGCCTAGAATTGGGATTGGTTTGTTGGGAGACTTGGTGTAAATAAAAATGGGCTTACCTGGGATTTACCAAGTGTTTATATCAGATAACTTCACTCTAAAGGACTTACTTTAGCAAGGTTCACTTGAGGACAGTTATGTCTATCTTGCTTATACAAGTGTGTATAATTGGACAGAGAATGCTAATTTCAGTCTGTGTTAGAGATGAGTTATCTTCATTAGGGTAAACGGGGTGAGCAGAAACCGAACCGCGAACCACAAAACCGAAAAAAACCGCAAAAACCGAACCGTATAAACCACACCACGACAAAAACCGATGGTTTGGTTTTAAGAAAAAGGAAAAACCGCAAATGCGGTTCGGTTGCGGTTTTCGCCCGTAAAACTGAAACGCAAAACCGAACCGCACCACACAATAATTATTTTATACTGAAAAACATCACATTGACTATTTTATGCGAGTTATAAGACTTCTATTGCATATTATCATTGATATTCATATAAGTTATTAGTAAAGTGTTTGTTAGATTCAATATATGCATTGTTATAACCGAAAAAATTAACATTTTAAACAAAAAACCACAAAAAACCACAATTATTATATAAGTCACAAGTAATGGTTCGGTGCAGTTAAAAACCGCAAAACCGCATAAACCGCATAAAAACCGCAAAACCAAAACCGCGATTTTTGGGTTCGGTGCGGTTTCTATTTTTATAAAAACCGCAACTTCGGTTGCGGTTTAGTTTAAATCAAAAATCGCACCAAACCGAACCATGCTCACCCCTAGGTAAACCTCTTGGTTAAGGTCTTTTTATTTTATTACTTTTTATTTTTGGCCATTGACACATAGTGGTTCACCCGCTGACAAGCACATTTTCAAACGCTGAGATGGCAAATTACACGCTGACAAAATATAGCCATTACCCACTGACACTAATATTTTGACCGTTGAAGAACAATGGGTCCTACCTAGCTGTTACTTTTGCGATATTTTGGGCCAGAATTTTATGGGATTTGGTAATTTCTTTAAAAGCTAAGAGATAAGTTATTGTTTTTCAAGATTTTAATCATTACTTTTTCAATAACTTACCTCTTTTTCAACCAATAGTAACTTAGCTTACCACCTATATATACGGCTCATACTGTTTAAAACAGGGTAACTTTCTTGATGGATCGATTACATTGTCAGGGACTGTTCATGGGACAAAGCGGATAGTTATTGAAGCACTTATTCGTCAAACTTTGCAGCTCGATGATGATGATGGTGTAACTACCCTTCTTAATGATCAGTTAGAGGAAGGACTCAGAGGCTTGGGGTATGATTTGCCCCTAGAGGGAAAAAATAATAAATATTCAAAACAACAATTTCCCCTAGCCTGGAAGTTCTTGATACATGTCCTCCTACAATGTCTTAGTCCCAAGTATACATCCTTCAATGAATTCAATCATTCACTTGGTTGCATTCTTGTTTGTATGGCCACTGGGCAAAAATATAATTTTTCTCATATGATTTTTGAAGGCATGTTACACAATAAGGGTAGCAAGATAACTCTTGCTTACCCTTGGTTTTTACAAATGGTGTTTGAACAACAAGGTTATTGTCATAGGGATCATGGCAATTTTTATAAGATCCCTACTCAAAAAGCTAAAAAATTTATGTCCATGAACACAAGACCTTTCAGACCCTTACCTTTAACTCCTCCCATGCTGGTTGTTATTGATGCAGCCAACAACCCTCAACCTTGCCCTAAACCTGAGCAAGAACAACAACCACCTACACCCCACCAAGTTGACCCAATGAACATTGACCCATCAGCTGCTGATACTCGCGTTTTAGCCGCTGATACACTCATTTCACTTGTTGTCACCTCACCAACCCAAACACATGTTCACCAATCCACATCTTCATTTGAACCCTTTGATTTTAGGTTAGAGAAGAGACAAAGGACTACTAGAGTATTCTCCTCTAGTGGTCCTATCCATGAAGCTGAGAGAATGTTGCCTGATGAATCCATGTTGAGGAGTCAAATCCCAATTTTGGAGGAGGGTAGTATGCAACCACTAACTTTATTAGAATTGATGGCTATCTACATTGGCTTGCAGAAGTCCAATGTGGAACTTGTACAAAAGTAACTGAACAAGGCCTAGAACTCAATCAATTGAGGGAGAGGATAGTTGTTTTGGAAGTTGCTGGATCTAGGAAGAGGAAAGCTATGGTGTTGTCCCAAGAAGATGATTCTTCCAAAGGAGAGGATGAACCTACTGATCCAGCGAATGTAAGTGATAAAGGATCCCATGAAGGTTCTTATGGGACAAAAGAAGTAGCATATGCGCTTGCAGGGTTGAAGGATCAAGCTACTCCTCTTTTGGTTACTCCTATGCAACAGTCTTTTACAGAGATTATGTTGCAAGCAAGTGGATTTTCAACCGTCGACAAGGGGAATTTGAACGCTGACACAGCCATTTCAGCCGCTATTAGAACTCCTAGTTTGACTGGTGTATCTCAACCACCATTCATGATCAAGGAGCCTTCCACTCAGGTACCGCCTTCTACTGTGCCCATTATTGATCCAATGGATAAGGGTAAAGCTGTTTTAGTAGAAGAGGATGTTCCCAAGGATGCAGTCTAAAAAAAGGTTGATGAAATGCTTGCTCATCAGTTACAAGAGAAAGAAAAGAAGGGACTTAGGAAAGGTAGCATTGAAGCCCATATTCTCTCATATGAATCTGAAGGAGATGGGAATGATGAATCTGGTGATGATGAAAGTTTACACAGCTCAACTGTTGATATGAGCAATTTGGTGGATTTGGAGAAATTGGAATATGGGGAGGATGAGCTAGCAAGGGAAAAGCTCAGTGAGTTAAAGAAGCAGGTAGATTTTGATATTCCTCATGTGTCTACTATGTATTTCAAATGGGAAGAGGCTTACATAGAGAATTCAGACATGACTTTGACAGAACGGATTTGGGGTCTGGAGATCTTATTGAGAGTTCAAAGTTATTGTAAAATCATTTTGGAACATAGGGCAAACATGGTACTCTTTAAGAATAAGACATCCAGAAGGGAGCTTTATAATATGCTACTTAGATGCCATCAAACAGGATGGACTTTCACTAAATTGAGGAAGCTGTCTTTTGAGAAACTGGAGTACTATGCCTATCCTATTTGGGAATTTGTATGTAAGGCAAACACATTCAGATTGTTGTCTGTAGAGAGATAAGAAGAGATTGAAGAAGAGCTAAAGATCAAGAAAGCTTTAGTTGTGCCCAAGCCAGTGAAGAAGGGATTCAAGTTGCAGTTTCCAGCACTTGATCAATTGCACCCAACTAAAGCAGTCTTAAAGAAGAATATGGTGCTTTCTCCATTAATGGCTTCTGATCTAGCTGCTGTTGTACCCTTGGACTTCAGAAATCCAATAATCAAGTATGAGGAAGATTTTGTGAGATTCTGGAAGATCACCAGAACTGGTGATAAGGTACATACATTTACTTCTTTGGTTTCATTGTTTGCCAGTTTTGATAGAGAGGATGTGGAAACTCTGTGGAGTTTGATGAAGGAGGTATATGAGGTTGAATCTCCTTCCTCTCTGAATGGAATAAAAATTTGGACAACATTTAGAAGGATGTTTGTTCATGATGTTGTTGATCCAGTATGGATGGATCTTGTTGACTTAAGTGAGTTGAAGTGGCACTTGTATTCGGTTGCTGGTGTTTACCATCTAAGGACTACAAACTTTGCAGAATACTTGTTGATAGATCATGAATACCCTCTATCACAAGAATTGTTGAAGAAGTTGGTCTACAGAAAGCTGGAGGTTGATTACATTAGTGATGTTAGCATGGACTTTATGAGACTTGTATATTCTCAGATTAATGAGTAGGTTTTGTTTGTAAGAGTTCTCTTCATATTTTGTTTTTATTCAGAAACTTGAATCTTAGTATGGGTATCAAGTTTAGGGGAGGATTGTTGGGAATAAAATTAGCTACATCACTATGCCGCTGACAAAGGGATTTTAGACGCTGACAAGAGTTATTTAGGCGCTGACAGTCTGGACGCTGACAATAAATATTCAAGAGCTGACAAAGGAAATATCAGTTATTATCAACTACTTAGTCAACACGTTTGTATACTTACGAAAAGATATGTTCTACATTGTATTCTTAATATCTATCTTTTTCCTAGAATAGTTGATAGTTAGATTATCGTTCAAGACTCCTTATGTTATAAAAGGAGGTCTTAGGGTTTGGCATTGATATAAATTCTGAATACTTTCATTGTACTTCATCGTTTATTAATACAAGTGAAAGTTTGGTATACCTTGTGTTTTGTTTTGTTCTTTGGTTTAAGTGTTAATTCCGCATAACACTTAGATTATTATGAACACAAAGTTTCTCTACGTGTTATACTTGATTGAATCTCGATAACACAAAGCTAAATCGATCTAAGTTTGGGATTAACAAGGCGGGATAAAGTTAAGATTTGAGTTAAAGGTTCCTAGTACGACCTAGTGAGGAAAATGAACAGTTGGCAGAACTGTTCACGGAAAGTTGGTTAAAGCATGTCCAATAATGGACATGCATTTAATGTTGTGTACGTCATCCACTCAGAAGATGACACGAATCAACTACTCCCACTAAGAAAGCAATCTTGTACCACTATAAATAGAGAATGCTAGGAGGAGAAAAAGTATTACTTATTGTTGTATTTATTGCATATCTATTTCTCCCTGTTAAACCTATGTAAGTCCAACGCTGTCCTCAACGACTTATTGGTTCACTTGTAAACTTGATAATTCATATCAAGTTTACTTGTTCAAAGGGCCATCATACATTGTCATTCAACAAGTGTGATCCATAACACTTTGTAATACTTTGATTATATCAATAAATCCTTACACGATTGGAAAGTTATTATTGTGGTTTATACTTTGGTTTTCGAAGTTATATTATTACATTTGGTATAAAGTTGGTACTTTCATATTCATTCAAATAAAAATTGCAAATACACAAATAAAAATAAAGTACAAAATTTAAAATACGATACGAAACCTAAAAAAATACGAAAATAAAAAATGACGACAAATAAGGTTGGACACCATATTTTTCCATTATTTATGCTTGTTTCCCTCGGACAAACGGCCTATTTGGTTCGGGCAGTGACTCGGGATCAACCGTGAGTAACTCGAACTCGAACAACTCCATCATATTCAAATCTTTTGCCTTTTATCCTCGTACGCGGATTTACCGTCAATCTGTTTTAGGTGTATTGCTTCGTTTAACATGTACTTCACAGACCCCGAGGATCCGTCGTTGCTCTCAGTTGTTTTGGATTTAGTCTTCTTGGCAGGTCGAATTTTTCCGGTGGGTCGAGGACGAGCATCAAGACCGAATACTTTCGTGTGATCATCCACATCAACGCTTTCCGCCCCGGCCCATTTTGGGTGTTGTCTGAGGATCCTCTACACGTGTACGTAAGCAAATTGTTTCCCTTTAAACAAAGAACTATATTCGTCCTTCCTAGCTACCAAAACATCCTCCTTATTCATACCACTTTTATGATTTACTCAATGGTAAATTGCTTTAAACTTTCAAGATTCGGGGTGTAACCGACTCCTTTTCCCTGTAATTATGTTCTCGGTATGACGTACGCTGGTTGTAGACGCTTTGAAAATTTTAAGAATCTGCCCCCCAAAAAATCAAGGTTTTGATCATTTCTGATGTCGGGTTCTCCGACACATCAACCCAACACTTACACAATAGTATCTCTTCATCACGATTCCAACGTGTTGGAGCCTGAGACTGATTCGAAGCTTCCGCATATTGTATCTCGTCCTCATCGCCATCGTCTGCAGACAAATCATCGATTTTTAATTTTTTTTTTGCGTTCTTTCTTTTCGACAGCCTACTTTTGATGGTGGTTGTGACGCCGATACTTTGAATTGTGTTTCCGGCACTTGTTGTTGACTTTGGGGATTTTGGAATTGGTTGTTAAATTGTGCGTTTTAAAACGCGAGTTGTTGTTGGAAAATTTGTTCGATTGTCATTTGGAGAAAATATGTTTGAGCAAAAGGAGGGTATGGAAATTGGGAATCGGATGAAAACTGGGAAGAAGATGAAAATTGGGATGAAGATAAAATGGATTTTTCTGACAACAGCGAGGGGGTTGGGGATGACGAAGGATTCAGATCGGTTGTGTTAAGAAGCCCGATGATGTTGAGATGTGAGAAATGGTCATTTGGAAAGTTTGACATTTTTTAATAAAAAGATTAAAAATAAATGTGTGTATTAAAAGTGTTAAAATTAATAATATAGTAAAAAATTTAAAATTAAAAATAATTATAATAATAATAATTTTTTAAAAAACCTAATCGTTACAACGGCTAGTTAGGTCCCACTGCTGCTCGTCGTTGGGTGGCAAAATCGCGACGAAAGGGGTAGGTGCGGGGCGAGGCATGACGAAGGCGACGAGGCTGCCACCTAAGGTCGGCGAGGCAAGCCTCACCGCCATACCGGATGCTTTAATATTAATCATTTATAATAGTTACCGGCTATTTTTCTTCCCAAATGCACGCTTGTGTTGCCTTGAATGTTCATAGTTATGAATGACAATTCTAGTCGAGAAGATATTATCATGCTGGTTGCTCAAGGATAATAGAATGATTTCGATGTTCCCACCGTTGATCGCTTCAACGGGTGAGAACCCGGACGCAAGCATAGAAACAAACGAAAACGTACAAGTAGTACATTGTAGAATTCATATGTTCCTCAATGGCTCGATGTACTACTTCCGTAAGTGTCTTCATGTTCTATACGCGGTAATAAGCCTTCATATAATCCAATATAAACTATGTGGATGCATCTACACACAAACTATTCTTTTGCATTTTTTGATAAAAGATACAAGTTGATGGAAATAGTGATAAAACTTTGGGCTGTCAATATTAAACGAAAAAAATTCTACAACAAATGGCTAGTTTGCCCGAGAGGTTAAGGGGGAAGACTTAAGATCTTCTACACATTAATGCGCATGGGTTCGAACCCCATAGCCAGCATATTTTTTATTATATGTAAATTTATTATTTTAAAATTTCTTCTATGTCGGAAATGGTTTGGTAAAACATAAACTTATTGTTTACCATTCGAGGATGGTAGGCCTTTTTAAACTTTTGATTTCAAACTTTTTAAATGGTTTATTTAATGTTAATTAAATGCAATTAAATACATTTTCTTTTGACTATTTTGGGGCAATTTCATTGGGATAACTGATAATTGAGATATGTTTTAACTCGGGCTATTTGATTTTTTTTTTACTATTATGAGCTAAATGAACACCTACTTTATTTTAGTTTGGTCACTAGAATAATATAAAACCTTTTAATTGAATAAGTGAGTGTTATGTGCAGAGTGAAAATATGTGACGGATATCTTTTGTTCGTTGGTTGAACTGGGATCTAGTTACGTCTTCTTTAATATTCTGAGCGAATCTTGTTGGTTTTCGTTTGTTTTATACATTTTATTTTATTTTATGATGTTGTTATACGTTTTCGTCTGTTTCTATGTTTGCGTTCGTTTTCGTCTATTTTCTAAAGTTTTTCCCACTTTCTTACCTTTTCGTCACTTTTTACGTTTTCGCTAATTTTTTACGCTTTCTTCATTTTCTTACATTTTAGTCATTTTTTTAACTCTTTCGTCTGTTTTCATATGTTTTCGTCATGTTTTTGTTTCACCCATTTTCTTACATTTGCATCCTCTTTTTACGTTTTTGTGCTTTCTCATGTTTTCTCTGTTTTATATGTTTCACCCGTTTTCGTCTGCATTTTGACGTTTCCGTATGTTTTTTGTGATTTCTTTCGTTTTCTTACGTTTTAGTCAGCTACTTTAGGCTTTTGTCTGTTTTTTATGCTTTTGAACCCCTGATTACATTTTCGTCATTTTTCTTACGCTTTCGTCTGTTTTTTTGCGGTTTTTTACATTTTTGTCTGTTTTTTTTACATTTTCCACCGTTTTTAAGTTTTCGTTCGTTTTCTCACGTTTTCGTCCACTTTCTTACGTCTTTGTACATTTTTGTTTGTTTCCATAATAACGTGTGAAAAACTGACGAAAAGATAATAAAATCAGGCGTAAGGGACCAAAACGTGAGAAAACGCACACTTAAAAAAGCAAACTTAAATATAAGGAAATTTTAGAAAATCAGCCAAATGTGAAAAAGCGGACGAAGACGTCAAAAACAGACAAAAACGTCAAAAAACTAACGAAAACTTTACAAACAGACAAAGGCGGAAAGAACAAACAAAAACATAAGAAAATGGACGAGTGACATGCTAGTTGAATACAAATTTAACGAACAAAAACTGACGAAAAGCAAACGTAAACATAAGAAAACGCACACTTAAAAAAGCAAACGTAAATATAAGGAAACACACACTTAAAACAAACAGACAAAGGCGGAAAGAACGGACAAAATATAAGAAAACATACACTTAACAAAGCAAACGTAAATATAAGGAAATGTTAGAAAACCAACCAAATGTAAAAAAGCGGACAAAGACGTAAAAACAGACGAAAAACGTCGAAAAACTGACGATAACCTTACAAACAGATAAAGGCGGATAGAACAAACAAAAATATAAGAAAATGGACGAGTGACATGCGAGTTGAATACAAATTTAACGGGCAAAAATATCACCATTTGTCACCTTAAAAATTGTCACTGAGTATTCGTTGTCGCATTACACGACTGACGTGCTAGTTGAATCTTAATACACGAATCATAAAAGACAATTGGACTCATTAAACCCACTCCTACTCCTAAAAGCTTTTCTAGCCTACAGCCCTACACTACTGAAAAAAACGAACGAAAGAAAACGTAGCAGATGAAAGATAAGGATATAAATTGGACTTGCGCTTTTTTTTTGTAAACGGGCCTTCAGCTCTTAATGGGCCTCTTCTTTATTTTTGTGTCAACATAGTTTTTTTATCCGCCGGTTGACCTGATTTTGGTCTAAAAAATGAGTCATATTAAACCGAGTTTTATATTTTTCGAAACTCAGTTAAACTCATTAGGTTTGAGATGACTCGGGTCAATCCGTCTAGAGACCTAACCGAGTTTCAATGTTTTTGTGTTTTTTAAAAAACCTTGTAACTTATCCGTATTTACGACGTAATTTTATATTTATATATTATATTTGTTGATAAATAGTTTATATGTTTAATATACAGAAGATTTTCATGATTTTAGTATATATAAATTATGTTAATTATTAAAAAAACTAAAAATTCAGATTGACTTGATTCGACCCGATATCCCGATGACTGGATGACTCGACTAACTCATTTCAAAAATCAATTTCCAAAACATTGAAAAAAAATAGACACCTCGTATAAAACTTCTAGATCATATGTTACTATCTTTTCTTTTTAATATTAAAACACAAATCCATTTCATATATTTTAAGTTTTTTATATTTTTATCCTCTAGAATTAGTACTTAAAAAGAACCCACAAATTTTGCACAATTATAAAAGGCGGTTAGTTTATTCATACTATATTATTGCATCCACCATCATATAAGTTCATAACTATTAAACTAATGTCATAATACTACACATATCAGAACATCATGTTAGTCCAACGGCTATATTCCCATACTCTTACCACCCACCACTAACGGTCCAATATTTTCTCTCTCATTAAGATTCAATTCACACACAACCCAGAAAAAAACATTTATCCTAGTACCAACAATGACAACATCAACAACCTTAACAACAATAGCGACAACCCCTACACTTACACGGACACAAACACCTGCAGTACAACATGTCACGAAAGCCTCATCAGACGAACTCCTAAGCAAATTTGCAGAGCTAGATTCGCCAAAAAAGAAGTCATTGCAATTGTTTAAACGACGAAAGAAGACGGTTACTACTCGAATAGAAAGCTTGGAGGGTATGGTTGTTGTGGAAAGGAAGTCTCTGCTGCCTCCAGTTGGGACGGGACGTAGATCGTCGGGTGCGGGGATGTTGGTGAAAGTTGGGAGAGCGCATTTTAAGGGGAGGAGTTTTTGGAAGCGGTCGATATTTGGAGCTATTGAAAAGGTATTATCTTTTGAAATTGGTTTGAATTTGATTTACGGGTTTTTTATTTAATTTGATTTACGTGTTTAAGGTTTAGTAACTTGGGTTGTTTTTGTGTCCTTGTAATTATGCATTTCTGATGGTTTAATTGTGATATAATTTGAAATTATTAGTCAAGCCTATGAAACTTTTATAAGTTATTAGTTAGGAAATTGAAACAATTGGGAGAGGTAGTATAGACAATCAGATTTCCACCCACCCAGGGTATAGACTAGAGATACTGTTTCTAGGAAAACCTCGAACAAAACTGGGTTAACTTTTTGTTGATGTCTCCAAAATTGTAAGTTACAGTAAAACATTTGTGTGTTGTTTAGATGGAAACTGATACTTATCTCAATTTGGCTTAGGGAATTCATCTTACGATACCATCGGCATCGATTAGGGCAAGAAAATTGCACGAAAAGTTACAACAGTTTCTTTTTTCTTTTAGGTAAAGTTAAATGTGGAAATGCCCATTTTCAGCTTAACACAAAATATAAATAAAAAAATAAAATAACATAAAAAAAATTTAAATGCTTCTTATGGTTTTTTTTATCTTTAAGAAAAAGTTTGTTAACTTTTGTGCAATTCAGCTGATTAGCAAGTGTCAAGAATCTCGAAGTGTGTAAAATCAAAACATAATTGTAGAGGGCTTAGCGTAGTATGATTGCACTTTGGGATCTAGTTGTTTCCCAACCATTTTAAGTTGTGTTTTACAAGTAACTTGTCTTGTTAGTTTGGAAAAGCGCAATCTGTGCTTGCAAATGACAACATTTAAATCCTCGAATATTGCTTGAAACTTGACCATAGCTTCACGGTGTGATACAATCAAGTGAGACTAACCGAAGTATCTTAATTTTTTTTAGAACTGTAACAAAATCATCACATTTTGGTCAGGTTTCTAGCACTCTTTTGATGTGTACAGTTTAAAATACTTAACATGATGATCTTCGTCCAAATTGCTTTCAACTCAGTAAAAATCTAATTCAATTAGGCTCTAAACATTCATAACTGGACTCAAATGGCGTTTTTTATATTGTTATTAGAACAACTTATGTATCTTTTTGATGAGGTAGTGATAAGGTTAACCCAACTAAACAGTTTGTTGTTTTTTGTCTTTGTACTTTTAGACATGGCAAAGGACTATTGATGGTGCATCGAAGGTGTTCATGGAGAAGTAGTATAACCGACATAAACGCTTGCTAAGTGACACAACTTAGATAACTTTGTGACATTAATGTTGTTTGTTGTATTCTTTCTTGTGAGACCTCACTCACAGAATTTGGTAGTGTACTTTGTTTTTCTTCTTAAAAAACAATAATTATGCGTGTGTCTACTTACTAGGTTAGTCAGCAATTTAAACGTAGTCGGTGTGAAGTAATTATGTGTTCTTATTATTATCATCAGATAGTAATTTATTATTTGACTCCAATCAAAAACATTTTGGAGATGCAGGAATTAAAAGACAACCAAAAATAGCTAGAGGTACCCTCGTTACAAAATGGGTCAAAAGGAGCAAAAAATGCAACAAAAACAAAGTTCACAACTTGGGGCCTAGTAATGAATGGGCCATAACTAGAAAGTGACCAAGTGAGTACTTGTTTGAACTTTGAAATGAAAATCTTAAGAAAGTGGTTTAAAATTAGGGTGTGAGGGTGCATCCGCGGGAAAGGCAAAGGAATGCTCAATTCCTTGCAGTGAACAGGAAGACCACTTCCAACCATGCGAGAAATTGCAAACTTGCTGCAAAAATGAGAAAAAGGCCCGACCAGGACTATACTCCCAAAACGAAAACACATTCTCCAAGAAAGAGTATTAAATGTATTAGAAGTATTTTTAAATGGTAAATAAATAAGAAAAAAAATCGAAAGAAGAGAAATAAGGTGTTGAAATTTGAAAAGGTCCAACGAAAGGAGAAGTAAAGAAAATTAGGAGTGTTAAGGCTATCCATAACGCATCATCGACCGTTTTCGAACTCGGTCGATCTTGTTGTGACGATTTAGTCGAGTCAATCGACTCACCGAATTAGTTCGCACTCACGATCTTTTCAAAAAATTTAAAATTTTAAATGTTTTTAAAATTCTACCGTTACACATTTTAAAAAAATAAAACTTTTTTAATTTTTTTAAATCAAACACTTTACCCCTATAAATACCCAACCCAATAAATCATTTTTTTCACACTTCCGAGACTTTATTTTTCATCAAACAATTTTTATATCATCTAAAAAACTGGGTTCAAACCAACCGTGGACTCTCGATGAGGAGGTAGCTTTGTGTGAAGTTTGGATACACGTTTCAGAGATGTACATACCAAGAAAAAGTCAACATATGAAAGCGTTTTGGTCGGATGTAACTAAGTACTTTCATAGCAAAATGGGTGATCAAGAATGAAAAAGTACGATTATTTTAAAATTGATCAATTTTCTTCGATTTACAATAATGTCTTACTTAGGCATCCAAATGAGACTTCTGAAGATACCGTCTATCAAGAAGCCGCAATCAAATATCGCACTCTTAGATTTACCTGTGGTATGCCATTTTTGCAGACCTAGTAACCGGTGTTTCGAAAGTACAGACGACGTACCTGGTGTTTGTGTTTTACATCATTTTCATACTTTGACTTAACGATTATTAAAAGTTGACCGTTACTAGAAGGACTATTTTATCTTTTTATTTTTCTTCTTCCCAAAACACCACAAACACTTAGAACATCATCAAACATCATCATAATTATATATCTTTGACTTCATATGATCAGTGTACATTAGTAAGCATTAATATAGATCAAACAAAACGTGAATTTCTTGATTGGGAAAAGAGATGCAAGATCATCAAAGGCGTTGCCAAGGGACTTTTGATGGAGGCCCAAGTATTGAAGAACAGGCTGACTTGTTTCTGGAGGCCCAAGATCGCGTGACGAATAGGGGTTTAGTAAAACGGGCATAACTTTTGCATCCTGAGTCTGTTTTCAGCCCGTGACCTGTCAAAACGTGCGTAAAAAGGAGGCAGGCGACGCTGTAATCATCTTTTAGCTGGTTGCGGATTTTCCAAGGCCCGAAAAGTCTTTTTACTATCATTTTTTTTACATAATTATGTTTTTTTCACTTTCAGTTGGACTTTGTCTTTGGGCTACGGTCCAGCCCGTTGGATTTTTAGGGTTTTTCTTTGTTTGCAGTCATTATTTAATGAATTTGTTGCAACCCGAGTAAGACAGTTATCAGTTTAATAAAAGCTAAACCACTAGCCGTTGTGTTGCCGTGTTTTACCCTAATTTTCGGGTATTCTTCAGAATCAACGATTATTAGCAGAATTGTTTCTGGCATTCTTGTTGAATCAACAGATCCTATTAATTATCTTTATATCTTTGTTTTTCCGCTACATCACTTTTATACCTTCATGAAGATTCACATTTAATGATAATTCATCGTGATGTGAAAGCTAGTAATGTGTTGTTAGATGCGGAAATGAATGTTAAAAATGCAGATTTTGGCATGACAAGGTTGTTTAAACCAAAGGAAACTTAAGCCAACACTACTCGAATTGTTGAAACCCATTAAGTGCTATAAATTTTGTTTGGATTGAATTCATTACCAAATATCTTTCTTTCGTTATACATAATCACCAACTTTAAACATGTGATTTCTTTTTTGTAAGACATGTAGTGATGACAATCGACTACACCCTGGATGTTAGATGGGGAACACGATCTAGCGGTTTTGCGTTATCAAACTTTGGGTTTGTAGTCGGTTTCATACAACAAGACATTTACGCAATGCAAATTCTAACATTTTAAATTGTGTATTCATCTACCTTATTTATGAACGCTTTGGATTGAATCAAATAAGTATTAGTTGACCGGTTGACTGCGATGATGAATTTCCATCATGCCGTTTACGGTTCATTAATATTTGTCTTTTTCAAGTTCGTTTTTCTCTCGATATCTTTGCAAATTGAATGATCGATATCAATCAAGTCACTTTATTGTTCTTGGTATTTGATTGTCAAAGTTATGGTATTCTATTTCTACTTTCCACAAAATCGTCAAAAGTGTAAAAATATTATCGTCAACGGTACTATACTAAAAACATGTTGCACATACCATTCATTAAGCACAAAGTACAACCAATTAATGCACAAAAATTATTAATGGCTAAAATGTAAAGTCAATGAAAGTATAAGGACTAAAAGTGTAAATGTGTAAAGTATAGGGACTGAAATGGTAAAAGATGTAAACTATTAACCAATAGTAACAAACTTAACAAAATATGTAACTGAAATCAACAACCCTAACAACTCCAGGGACTAAATGGTAAAACCTAGCAAGTATAACTAATTTCCAACTAATCAGCAACTAACCAAAACCCACGGACCTGTTTGCAATATATGAAAATGTTTTACACTAATAACGGGCTTATTAAAAATTAAGCCATAACAAGACTTTTAGTTGACCAAATAAGATGAAACAAGTTTCAAAAGATTCACAATGAAAATTTAGCTATTATCAAGGAATTAAGCTGAAGTGGTCTTAAACTCAAATAAGCAATTTCCAATAAGCTACTTTTAAGAGATGAGCTTATCTGAATAAGCACTAGGTCT
Organism: Glebionis coronaria; assembly: GCA_025667525.1. Classification (NCBI taxonomy): domain Eukaryota; kingdom Viridiplantae; phylum Streptophyta; class Magnoliopsida; order Asterales; family Asteraceae; genus Glebionis; species Glebionis coronaria. The sequence goes on along the minus strand of CM046882.1, from coordinate 164,630,799 downwards.
GATTTTCTCAAAAGATGATCATGAGCCTAAAATATGGATACCTGTCCAAGAAATTTTGAAAAACATCCACAGAATAAGCTAGAAAATCGAATAAGCTCAAACTGCTTATGTTGACCAAGTTTGACCAGCGTTGACCAAAAGTTGACCAGGCTCAAATCTTGTTTTAATGACTTATACAGCTGAATTATGCAATAATATGGCCAAGTTTATTAAGTGGATAAGCTGGAAATGAAAATAAGCTATGGCAATAACAAGCTATTATCATAGAGACTTATATGGGCTTCTAGCTTATTCTATAGTGAGAACTGTATCTATTGGCTTATCAATATTGAAAGCTAGGACATTAGGCCTTCCAAAGAACCAAGAAACAAGTTCTAACTCCAAGATTTGAGCAAGTTAGGCTTGATTGAAAGTGGACTGTTTTAAGCATGTATGACTGACCCAAAGTAATTTTGTGCCATTTACCTTTTTGACTGAATGTTTGACTTCCAAGACTTGCATACATGTATTAGACCAATATGTGAGTGAATGTAAACAGGTTTTGCTCAAAATCAATGGTTAAATCAAAAGCTTGCATATAATCCAAACACCAGTTAAGACTTAAATGGAAATTTAAGCTAAGCAACAAGACCAAAGCTAACAGATATAGACTACAAGTTATCTAATCATGTCAAACAGATCAACAAGAACAATTAGCAGGCATAAGTAAGCAATATTACACTAGTACTAAGAAAATAACATGCATTTGACTTTTTAGAGGAAATGTAAAACAGGATTGCACTTTTTAGCTATGGATGCCTCCTTTGATGGAGAAGAGAGTGTTGAACTCTCTTGTGAGATCATACAGCACCTTATCACCAAATAGCTACAACCAAATCAACATCAATCACCAAGAATCATCATAACTGCTACTAAATCATGTCTGATCATAGGATATGGCTAGAACTGGTAGAGACTTGGACTGAAACAAAGTCTGATCACATCAACAAGCTTCCAAAACACACTCTTGATTCAGTTATTCCATACGAATAACAGAATCATAAGAATGAGGATATGGATGATGAATTCAGTAAGGTAAAGTAGAGAATTGAGAAATATGTGAAATGAAGTTTGTTATTAATGGTGAAATGTTGTTACAACTGCCTAACTAACTCACTTAGAGTGGTTGTCAATCACTCGAGGTAGTTACAACTAAGAAATGAGAGAGATTACAAGATTTAAGCTAAGTTTGTGTGTTTTCACACTTATTATTACATGAAATGAGACTACTCTAGTGGTATTTACAGAAGCGATGTGATGCTGAAGTGAGGGTTGATGACGTGTCTTTGCCAATGAGAAGCTGTCAAGTGTCCAAATTCTGGAAAACTGATATGAATGTTCTTGGCCATAATTTGGGGGATTTTGATCTTCTTGATGAAAAGCTAATTAGATAGTGCCATTGAACTCGCCTCATCCTTCTTATCATTTTTGCTCTTGATCTTTCTCTTTGAAATGCGCTTCTTCGATGTGTAAATTCTGGAGAAGTAAAAGATAAGACGTGGCATTGCATGATTCGTCCAATAATTAAGTTACGGATCTTTATCCTTATCAATAGTGGCAATCCGTGTGAACCAATATAGTGTATTCTGATTGGTTAAATGGGTTGAGTGGAGTTTACTGTTGGGATCTTCCCATTTAATGGCTAATCAGCTCATTTATTGTGTTTGACCGAGAGTCAATGATCTGAGTGAAGACATTTAGCTATTCTGATTGGTTAGATGATGTAGCACATGGATTAAGCTTCAAACTAGTATCAAAAATGGCATATTTCATCACTCAACTTTCGTTGATTGTTGTTTTGAGTATAAGCACTTCATAAACTTGATATAAACAGCCTTTTGACTTGGAGTTTCAGCAACATTGACCCTTTGGCTTTAGTTGAATTGAATCTTGAACACTTTGACTTTGTTGAATTTACACTTCAAGTCCTTCAACTTTGGCAGATTGTCATGAAAGGTCCTTTGACTCTGGAGAGTTGTAACAATGAGTCCTTATTTTGTCTTTTCTTGAATAATAATGCCTTGAAATCCGTGTTTGCACCAAATCGTATCATTTTACCTAAAAATCATAAACAACAAAGAATACCCCATAATACTACTTTTTCACATAAAACTTGGTATTTTTCTTTGTGTTTTAGGGTTTGATTTTTATAATTGATATGAGATTTAACTCATATCAAATCCCCTACACTTGATCATTGCCATGGCCTCATGCAATCCAATATTACAAAGCTCTAAATTACATTTTTCTCATAATTAATCCACCTTGACCAAGATGAAATGCTTTTATACTATATTACACTATATGATGTATGATTTTGATTTTTACAATGCAATGCAAGAAAGACAATTCTATTTATATATTTTTGGTTTTCCTTGAAATAGTTTTGATGGAAATAACACATGAAGAAATCAATGACTTTGATTAGGGCTTTGGTACCATGAATACTTATCATCCTCAAGTTTCACTTTCCCCATACCAAGCTTAAAAACGAGATCATTGTCATTCATAAGTGAAAGTGCATCGACTTATTCATAAAAAAATAATTGTGTTACCATTATACCCCCACTTACTTTGCCTCTAAGCCCGGTTATTATTTGAGCATATTGCTTTTAGGCAAATTTGTCATTATTTAAAGCGTGAAATATAAGAAATGTAAAATCTGAAAATAAGGTAGCGCAGTTTTAATCCTAAGTAACCATCTTATCCATTACTTGAAAACCCGCCCACAATTAATATAAGTCCGACCCAAAATAATAAGTCATTCGCCTTATGTGTAAGATCCTTATGTCATGCGTTAATAAGTAGCTACTCACTCGCTAAGAAAAGAAAAATAAAACTCACGCAATAATTTATATCCGCCGCCTTTTTAGACCTTGAATCTTCAATCCTGCAACCCGTCAAGGTAATATTGGATTGGAGCAACTATTAAATCCCCTCAACCCTTGTGAGAGTAATATTGGAATTTAATAGCTACTATAATTAACACTTCACTGCCCCTCTTGGGAGTCTTGTGTAATTTGTTTTTCTAGCCACTCATTTTTTGTAAGTCGCTCTTATTTTTCTTGATTCCTCACAAATAAAAGGAAAAAAAATCAAAGGAAAAACACCCGCTAAGTATTAAGCATGACATAAGTCTAGTACACATAAAACGTTCTAACTTAGAATCTTAAGACGTACTTATACCAACCATGAATGATTAGTCAAAAATGCATAAGAGACTACAAATCGATTAAAACCGTTCTTGATTATTTATTAACAATATATACATGCGTTGACAAGAAAGTAAAGGTAACGAAAGCGGATATAATAGCCACAAGTAATTAATATGAGGTTTATCTAGCCCTTTACACTTACTTCAAACTCTATCATTTCTCGTTCTTCACAATTTAAAATCTCAAATAATGAGACTCGTGGATGCTTAGCCTAATAAACCAATAAAGGTCTACATGGTTAAGGATACTAGCTAGAGTAAGCTTGAATAAGAAAATTCGGGTTGAGTCAAAATATTCATGGCAGGCCAAATATATCAAAGACTCCTTAACTTGTTAAACTATATCCTTTATTACAGTTTTTTTCCTTTTTCATTTGTTTTTGATGAAATATAAAAGAAGAAATATATACAATGCAAATGTGTTATGCAAATGAAAAATGATTAATGCAAAAATTATGAATGCATATTTTTGGTGGCCAAAGTAGATCAAAAATTTGAAAAATGTTTGAAAATTTAATTTTCCCAATTATCATGAAGGCAAGGTAATGGTCTGGTAAGGTCACTTCGATAGAAGACCCCCTAAACTTAAGATAAACATTGTCCTCGATGTTTATGAGTATTGGAGTGTAAACTCCCCTACACTTATGATATTGCGTACTTTGTTTAACTCAAGCTAATGAAAGGTCTACTAAAGTGACATGTTAGACATTATTAAGAGTCAATTTTGAATCACAAAAGTATCAAAGTGAACCCGATACGAGGGCCTCCTTCATAAGCTCCAAGCATGAAATGAGAGAGAGCAATAGGTGGTTCCTCAATTGAAGATTTGGGCTCGATACTCATAACCTCCTCGGGCGGAGGAAATGGGAAATTGTTAAAAAAAATCCTTGATAATCGAGAAGTCCTCATCGTTGTCAAGGTCTTCGTTACAAGTACGAGGAACATCAAATTCTTCCAACGTAAAACCACCACCTTCAAATGGAGTAAAGGATGGTGTTGACTTACAAGAATAGGATCGATCATAGTGGGATTGCCACTATTTTCATCGTCGCCAAAACCTAAAAATTCTTGTGAAAACTCCTCGCAAACGACGTCGATCATATGAACGAGGTTTATGGTCACGACGGAATAAACATGAGAAATTGGAGAGTTTTGTGTTGTGTTTATAACAAGTTCCTCGTCGTTGAAACGTAAGGTGATTTTTCTAGCATGCACATCAATCAACGTCATTGACGTATCCAAAAACGAACGACCAAAAATAAGAGAAACTTGAGGATCCGTGGGAATATCGACAAAGATAATGTCTACTGGATAATATAACTTTCCCACTTTCACAAGAACGTCTTCAGCCAATACACATGCGGGAATCGTGGAATGATCGGCTAATTCGATAGACATTAGTGGAGTAAGATTAGGAAGATTGAGCGACTTGAAGATTGCAAGTGGCGTCAAGTTAATACTAGCACAAAGATCGGCCAAGGCATAGCATTCTTCCATATCTTGGTTAGCACATGGAATCAAGAATTTACCGGGATCACTGACTTTTTGAGGTATGCGATTAAGATAAACCGATGAACAGCTAGACAATTGTTGCAATTCCTCCTTGTTGTTTAACACACTCTTAAAGTTAGCGGCAATTCAAGGCATCATGACCAAAGCGTCGGCAAAACTTATATTGAAATGCAAATCACGAAACATTTTCATAAAAAGCTCGAATTGGTAATTGTCACGCTCTTGTCGTTTCTCCTTACGAAGTCTCGATGGGTAGGGCAAAGGTGGTGTGGGTTGAGGCATAGGAATAGCCTTTGCAATCTCGGGTTCCAATGATGGTAATGGGTCAACCGTATGTGTGGTTTGAGAGGTACTTCGTGGGATTGGGATATGCTCCTCTTCGACCACCACCTCGTATTCTTCCTCAATTTCCTCCACCGTTGGATTAATTCGTTGAGGAGTCAGTTCCTTAAGTGTCTTACCACTTCGTGTGGTAATCACTTTCATCTCTCCCTTAGGGTTCGATATGGTATTACTAGGAACACTACTCGAAGACGATTTACACATTATAGCCTCAAACATGGATGAAATTTTATCCTCAAACATAGATTGCCTCTTATCGGCCTTAAGCATCTCTTGTTTTATTTCGTGTTGCCCTTGTTCCATCTTTTGTTGGTTTTGTTGTAACCTAGTCACATTACCCTCCATTTTGTTGGTATGAATCTTAAGCTCATTTGCTAACTCATTTTTCAACTCCTTTTTCAAGTCATTCTTAAACTCGGATCTTAGGCTAATGAGCTCCCTCTGTATATTATCAAACCTAGCATCATTTCCATTTGCATATTCAACAAATTCATTTGGAAGATCTTTCAAGTTTTGAAAACTCTTGTTGTTGTTTTGAAAATCATTGTTTTGATTCTTGTTTTGCACTTTTTTATTAGCCCCGTGATTCCTATAGTTGTTACCCTTATAATTGTTCTTGTAACCAGCTTGATTGTTTCGATAATTCTTAGCATTTTGATTGGGTGCAAAACCCGGTGGAGTCATTTGATTAGTGCGGGTAACTTGACCGTTTTGGTTATAAGTTCTCGTGGCGGCGTAGGCACTCGAAGTGTTACTACCGTTGGTAATGCACTCAGAGAAATCATGACATCCACCACAATACATACAAGAAACCTCAACCGCTTTAGCCGTAGCGGGAGTAGATTGTTCACCAACTTTAAACTCAATCAAAAGTCCTTTAAGCTTATCAAAGATTTTGTTCTCCAAATTTGCCTCGATTTGGCAAGCATCGATGGTATGAGATAATGAAGGCGAACCCGAAGACAAAGCCTTACGAACACTCGATGTGTTACGAGGACTATAGATCTTACACCTATTCTCAATAATCAACAACGCTTCCTCGACCGTTTTACACAAAAAATCACCACCCGCGGCGGCATTAAGATAATCTCTCTCATGATCGTTCAATCCATTGTAAAACGTGTCAATTTGATGCAAGTCGGAAAAACCGTGATGACGACACTCATGCAACATTTCCTTTAACCGATTCCAAGCCGTAGAAAAACTCTCATTAAACTCTAGTGAAAATTTTAAAATCTCGTTTTTCAAATGCGTAGCCTTAGAGGGCGGGAAAAATTGGTTCACGAACTTCGAAACGAGATCCTTCCACATCAATATAGAATTGGGTGGCTCTTTCTCTAACCAAATTTTAGTGGGCCCCGCTAAGGAATACAGAAAAAGCATCATCTTAATCGAGTCGTTAGAGACGTCCTTAAACTTGCAAGTAGCGGTAAGATGATTGAATTGGCGGATATGGTTGTGAGGGTTGTCCTTTTCATCACCACGGAATTTGTTGTTTTGGATCATCGACAACCAACCCGTCTTAACTTCAAAATTCTCCACAAGGATGGCGAGAATCACAATCGCTTCTCCATAACCCTTAGTGGGCGCTTGAAGTAACTCCATCATAGTACGATTAGCCATGGTGACTTCTTGTTCTACGATAGGTTCGTCAATAGGATATTCTTCACTAGAATGGTTAGGTGTGTTTTCCTTTCGGTTTTTACGTTTACCTACACGTCTAGCTTGATTATGAGTAAGCATAAACATCACATACAACGTGGGGATGAGCAAAGAAGATTCTTTTTGGTGTTTTTAACTTTTTCAAATTTTTTTGTGGTTTTTGATTGTTTTTACTTTTTTTAGATTTATTGCAATTTTCTAGGAATTTTTAGGTTAATTTTTAAATTTAGTCACTTTTTATGGTTTTACGTGTACGACTATCGTCTTAGTTTAATTTAGAATCGTAACCGTCATCCTTTTCTCTTTTCTTTTCTCATAATCATAATCACAAACATTTAATCATTTCTTAACACAACACACAAGCCTCCTTGAGAACGAACTCACTCATTGGGTCATTTGTGCACGATTTCCTAAATCGTCGTACTTACCCTAATTACGCTCTTTTTTTTAAAAGATGTATTACTAATCAGTTATCATTTTGGCGCCATAAACACCAAAAAGATAAAAAAAAAATAGGCACCCCCTACACTTCATCTCGACTATATTTCCCTTTTATAATTCCTAACCTACCACACTCTATTCTAGATGATCTAATCTAGTTATTCAAGCCTGATTTAAGGAGTCTCTAGCTCGACTCTTATTACAAGGACTAGTACTTAGGGATAATCATGAAAAAACCCAAGATTTCCTAGAAAGGAAAATCTCTCCATGATAAATTGAGTCAACGTTCCCAAATAGGGAAACCTCAAAGAAAGTCCACCAGGGTCAAATACATGATGTCATCCCAAAATAAGCACAAGCCCAAAGTAGGAATCACAAACAAGGGTAAAGTGAATGAGGTTCCCTTAGGAAAAAGGTGAGCACTATGATAATGGATGATGTGGTGATAAGGTGATGATCCTAATTTCCCAAAAATCTTTCCTTTTATTTCATTAGATGGATACTAAGAGAGCTCGAAAAATGTATGCCAAGATCGAACACCTTTCCTTTAGAGGAAAATAAGGAGTAAACTCAATGGAAACTGAAGAAGATTCTCCCATATCCGTCACAACTTGAGACGAAGGTGGTGTAAGAATAGGTGTTATCACACTTGTAGAAGAAACCACAAAGTCTTGCTTTGTCTTATCAATAGAAAAATCCTCCTCATAAGATGTGTTAAGAAACCCGTCTAAATCATCATCCAAATTATACACTTCATTATCCTCTTGAAACTCCCCAAAAACCGGTTCATCTATGCAATGCTCAAAGAGAGGGTTTGAATCGGTTTCTAAGAAAGGTTGTGAAAGAGTGATAGAAGGAATAGGTGAAGCATTTTGGGTATGAGGTGTTTTACAAGGTGGGTAAGAAAGAGTAGTATGTGAAAGTTCATGAAAAGGTTGAGTGGGAATAGAATCTCCATAAAGCAATCTCTCTATCTCACGAATGTATTCATCCCAATTGGAAGGCGATGCATCAATCACAAGATCATCTCTCTTAAGATAAGCTTCAATCTCTTCATTAATCAACTCATCTTCACTAAGCAATCTCTCATTCTCAAGAACATCCTCTTCCTAATTTTAAGTAGAAGAATAAGCTTTATAATCCACTTTCCCTAAACTTGCCTCAAATTCAACTGTACGGGAATCACTCTCTTCAAAGGGAGGGAATGGGGAAGTAATGAAAGCTATAGTCTCAATATGGGGAAGATAAAAGTTACCACTCTTGCAAGCTTCATGAAAATAATGATCACAAACTTCATCAAGAAAATCAACGTTATTCACCTCTTTATCAAGAACATTAATATGATTCACCATCTTGGGCTCATTATATTTCTTAGATAACTTCCCCATATTAAACAAAACTTTTGATCTTCCACCCCATAATGAGTTCCCCCTCCGTAACATCAATAAGAGTACGACCGGTTCTCAAGAAAGGTCTTCCTACAATAAGGGGAACTCGAGGATCTACATCATAATCTACAACAACAAAATCCGTGGGGAATGTCAACTTATCAACCCGTACAAAAACATCTTCCGCTATCCCCACCAGATAAGCAATTGATCAATTTGCTAATTTGAGTGTCATTTTAGTGGGAGTAAGCTCGGGAAGTGAGATTCATTTCCAAACCGACAAAGGCATCAAATTTATGCTAGCACCAAGGTCCGCTAGTGCATACAATTTTACCCCCGGGAAATTACATGGAATTAAGAACCGGCCCGGATCACCAAGTTTAGTAGGTAACTTCTTTAACAATACCGGGGAACAATTCTCGTACAATGAAGTATTAGGCATATCAACCAATTTTTCTTTGTTTTAGATAACGTCCTTAAACATCTTGGCAAACTTAGGCATGTAAGCTAAAGCCTCCGCAAAAGATATGTCGATATTCAATTGCTTAAACATCCTCAAGAAGTTGAACACTTGTATGTCATCTTTATTTTTTAACTTCTCTTTCCTCAACCTAGAAGGATATGGTAGATTAGGTTTGGGTAAAGGTTGAGTAGAGGGTGTTGAAAGACTCTCCTCTTAGGTTTCTTCAAGGGTAGGCTTAGAAGGTGTAGGATTGGTTAATGGTGGAATGTCACAAGGAGGGACCGTGGGAGGAATCACCAAAGGGTGAGTAGGAGTACTCATTATTACCTTTGGGCCTTGTTCCCCATTTGATGGCGGAGGAATGGAAGGTCCCACGGTGGTTTTCCCACTCCTTGTAGTGATAGCGTTGACATTGGCCCTTGGATTGGTTTGAGTATTGGAGGGTAAAGCACCTTGAGGTCTTTAATTTAAGAGCAACATGAACTTCTTATTTGTCTCCTCTTGCATATCCCTTAATCTCCTCTCATTGGCTTGAAACCTCCTTTTATTATCTTGATTCATCTTGTAAAGAAGCTCAATGGTGTTAAAATCATTTGGCCCATTCCCTTGAAATCGTTGATTTTGGAAAGGTGGTGGTTGATTGTAAAACCATTGGTTATTACCATGAAAGTTGTTCCCTTGGAAGTTATTTGGCCCTCTATTATTGTTATTCCCTTGATAATTTCCTCTTGGCCCTTGGTTTCTATTTAGCACTTGTGGATTGTTTGGTTGGTTTTGGGTGGGTTGTTGTGGAGGGAAACCCGGTGGAGCAAGGTAATTGTTGGACTTGTATGAAAGGTGATTAGGATTGATTTTTGGTTTGAAATGGGCCCTTCTAAGCCTACCCTTGAAATTCAATTGAGCAACATTCTTCTTATAAGCATAACATTCTCCTTGATAGTTTTGAACTTTGTCACAATGCAAGTATTAGTTAGGGCCTCCACATGTCTCACAAGATAGGGTGATGGCATTAACATTGTTGGTAGAAGAGTTGCTCAATTGAATTTCACAAAGTTTTTGAACCATATCACTAATAGTATCAACCTTTTGATATAAAACCTTGTCAATTGGTTGATTAGCACCCTCTTGCACCATATGTACCACCTCATCTCTATCCCTGTTGCTTTGAACCATGGATTTTGTTTCAATGATATCCATTGCATCTGGGATAGACTTACCAATAATGTTTCCACCCACGGCCGAGTTAAGGGAATCTTGATGGTTTGGTCTCAAACCATTGTAGAAGGTGTTAATTTGGTGAACTTGGTCAAAACCGTGGTTAGGGCACTTTCTTAACAACTTTTTTTTAACTCTTTTCAAGCTTCACTAAAGGTTTAATCTCTCTTTTATTGAAAGCCTGTGATTTGGTTCCTTAATGCGGTGGTTCATGAAGGTGGAAAGAACTTGTTCACAAATTTCTTCTTTAACTCCTCCCAAGTGAGAATGCTATTAGAGGGTTGCTTATCTAGCCAAATCCTAGCATTTCCCTCGAAAGAGAAAGGGAATAAGATCAACTTAATTGCCTCTCGAGGTACCCCATTATACTTGATGGTGTTACAAATGGACAAGAATTTCTTGATATGGTCATGAGGGTCATCCATAGGTCTCCCTAGAAAAGGTATAGTAGAAACCATTTGTATCACACATGTCTTAAGTTCAAAATTGTTGGCGGCTATCTCGGGAAGGACTATGGCATCCGCATTCCCATTCACGTTAGATTGGAGAATCTCAATCAATGGTCGATTGTCCATGGCTTCGTTTAAGTTGTTGAAAGCACGATGCTCGTGATCGGCTTGAGGGACGGCTTTGTTCTTACCCTTCTTCCTTTTAGGAGGAAGTGGTACACCACTAGGTATATGTGCACGCGCTCGAGTGCGCATGCAACTCAACACGAGGAATGAGAGAGCAGCTATCGGTCGACTTTGAAAGAGAATAGATTATCTCCTTCGAGGTTCAATAGTGAAAACCACAAGAAAGTATAATATATATGTAATACTAATTGGGCGGCAAAACCCCCAACAAGCCTTCCTTCTCGAAATACTTACTAGTGAACGGAAGGAATGAGGTGGCACAAAGCTCTTAAGTACCTGTTTCCCTTAGGCTTGCATTTTATAGCAAAGCCGCCTTTCTTTTCACTTAATAGTTCGTATTTCTCGAATTCTTGCTTATTGAAAGTAATTATTTATTTTTGCCTTTATTTTGTTTTATCAATACACGTATTTGGGACCGGAACACCCCCAAATACGGTGTATTGCCAAGGCAATACTTATAGAAGTAGGTAGATTGATTGTTCGTATCTACGTATACTTATCTACATATAATAATATAGAGAAAATATTTTTGTATTTATTTTATTTTTTATGAAAGTATAATATGTACGTAAAAATGAGTGAATACAATATATACAATATATTTTTGGTGTAACCTTTTAGGAAAAATATTACTTTTTGATTTTTTGGTTCAATTCTTAGGAAACGAATTGAATTTTGTGAATTTTTTATTTTTTATATTTTTATATTTTTCATTTTTTTTATTTATATTTTTATTTATAATACGTAAAATCCCAAAATCCAATATGTAACCGCCAATCAACCGTCAATCTCCACGTAAAGAACCGGCAGCGGTGCCATTTAATATTTGTCTTTTTCAAGTTCGTTTTTCTCTCGATATCTTTAAGAATTGAATGATCGATATCAATCAAGTCACTTTATTGTTCTTGGTATTTGATTGTCAAAGTTATGGTATTCTATTTCTACTTCCCACAAAACCTTCAAAAGTGTAAAAATATTATCGTCTACGTAACCGTACTATACTAAAAACATGTTGCACATACCATTCATTAAGCACAAAGTACGACCAATTAATGCACAACAAGTATTAATTGCTAAAATGTAAATTTTATGGAAGTATAAGGACTAAAAGTGTAAATGTGCAAAGTATAGGGACCGAAATGGTAAAATATGTAAACTACTAACCAATAGAACAAACTTAACAAAATATGTAACTGAAATCAACAACCCTAACAACTCCAGGGACTAAATGGCAAAACCTAGCAAGTATAACTAATTTCCAACTAATTAGCAACTAACCAAAACCCAAGGACCTGTTGGCAATTTATGAAAATGTTTTACACTAAAAACGGGCTTATTGAAAATTAAGCCATAACAAGAGTTTTAGTTGACCAAATAAGCTGAAACAAGTTTCAAAAGATTCACAATGAAAATTTAGCTAGCCATTATCAAGGAATTAAGCTGAAGTGGTCTTAAACTCAAATAAGCAATTTCCAATAAGCTACTGTTAAGAGATGAGCTTATCTGAATAAGCACTAGGTCTGATTTTCTCAAAAGATGATCATAAGCCCAAAATATGGACAGCTATCCAAGAAATTTTGAAAACATCCACAGAATAAGCCAGAAAATCGAATAAGCTCAAACTGCTTATGTTGACTAAGTTTGACCAGCGTTGATCAAAAGTTGACCAGGCTCAAATCTTGTTTTAATGACTTATACAACTGAATTATGCAATAATATGGCCAGGTTTAGGAAGTGGATAAGCTGGAAATGAAAATAAGCTATGACAGTAACAAGCTATTATCATAGAGACTTATATGGCTTCTAGCTTATTCTATAGTGAGAACTGTATCTACTGGCTTATCAATATTGAAAGCTAGGATATTGGGCTTTCCAAAGAACCAAGAAACAAGTTTTAACTCCAAGATTTGAGCAAGTTAGGCTTGATTGAAAGTGGACTGTTTTAAGCATGTGTGACTGACCCAAAGCAATTTTGTGCCATTTACCTTTTTGACTGAATGTTTGACTTCCAAGACTTGCATACATGTATTAGACTAATATGTGAGTGAATCTAAACAGGGTTTGCTCAAAATCAATGGCTGAATCAAAAGCTTGCATATAATCCAAACACCAGTTAAGACTGAAATGGGACTTTAAGCTAAGCAACAAGATCAAAGCTAACAGATATAGACTACAAGCTATCTAATCATGTCAAACAGATCAACAAGAATAATTAGTAGGCATAAGCAAGCAATATTACACGGTACTAAGAAAATAGTATGCATTTGACTTTTTAGAGGAAATGTAAAACAGGATTGCACTTTTTAACTATGGATGCCTCCTTTGATGGAGAAGAGAGTGTTGAACGCTCTTGTGAGATCATACAACACCTTATCACCAAACATCTACAACCAATTCAACATCAATCACCAAGAATCATCATAACTGCTATTGAATCATGTCTGATCATAGGCTATGGCTAGAACTAGTAGAGACTTGGACTACAACAAAGTCTGATCACATCAACAAGCTTCCAAAACACACTCTTGATTCAGTTATTCCATACGAATAACAGAATCATAAGAATAAGGATATGAATGATGAATTTAGTAAGGTAAAGTAGAGAATTGAGAAATTTGTGAAATGAAGTTTGTTATTAATGGTGAAATGTTGTTACAACTTCCTAACTAACTCACTTAGAGTGGTTATCAATCACTCTAAGTAGTTACAACTAGGAAATGAGAGAGATTACAAGATTTAAGCTAAGTGTGTGTGTTTTTACACTTATCTACATTACATGAAATGAGACTACTCTAGTGGTATTTACAGACGCGATGTGATGCTGAAGTGAGGGTTGATGACGTGTCTTGCCAATGAGAAGCTGCCAATTGTCCAAATTCTGGAAAATTGATGTGTATGTTCTTGGCCATAATTTGGGGGATTTTCATCTTCTTGATGAAAAGCTAAATAGATAGTGCCATTGAACTCGCCTCATCCTTCTAATCATTTTTGCTCTTGATCTTTCTCTTTGAAACGCGCTCCTTCGATGTGTAAATTATGGAGAAGTAAAAGATGACACGTGGCATTGCATGATTCGTCCAATAATTAAGTTGCGGATCGTTATCCTTATTAATAGTGGCAATCTGTGTGAACCAAGAAAGTGTATTCTGATTGGTTAAATGGGTTGAGTGGAGTTTACTGTTGGGATCTTCCCATTTAATGGTTAATCAGCTCATTTATTGCGTTTGACTGAGAGTCAATGATCCGAGTGAAGACATTTAGCTATTCTGATTGGTTAGATGATGTAGCACATGGATTAAGCTTCAAACTAGTATCAAAAATGGTAGATTTCATCCCTCAACTTTGGCAGATTGCTGTTTTGAGTATAAGCACTTCATAAACTTGATATAAACAACCCTTTGACTTGGAGTTTCAGCAACATTGACCCTTTGACTTCAGTTGACTTGAATCTTGAACACTTTGACTTTGTTGAATTTACACTTTAAGTCCTTTAACTTTGGCAGATTGTCATGAAAGGTCCTTTGACTTTGGAGACTTGTCACAATGAGTCCTTATTTTGTCTTTTCTTCAATAATAATGCCTTGAAATCCGTGTTTGCAGCAAATCGTATCATTTTACCTATAAAATCACAAACAACAAAGAATACCCCATAATACTGCTTTTTCACATAAAACTTGGTATTTTTTTTTTGTGTTTTAGGGTTTGATTTGTTATAACTGATATGAGGTTTCACTCATATCATTCATCACCAAAAATTAATATATACATTGCATAATTTAATACCGTGTTTGTTAGCTTTGAAATGTTAATTTGCAAATATAATTACATGCAATGCAAGTTTGCTATAATTTTCCGTCTTCAAGCACATCTTATGATTTCTTATATTCATGCTTACTAATGTACTCTGATGATATGAAGTTAAAGAGATGTAATTATGATAATGTTTGTAGTATTTTGGGAAAGAATACAAAGAAAAATACAAAATAGTCCCTTTAGTAACCGTCAATTTTTAACAATCGTTAAGTTAAAGTATGAAAACGATACAAAACACAAACACCAGGTAGGTCGCCTACACTTTCGCGGTTACTAAATCTGCAAAAATAGCATACCATAGGCATGATTTTTGCATTTTACTCTTGGAAGTTTTTGAAACAAAGTCAAAACAGGAGCGAGGTTGAAATGCAATGGTTTCTTACGCGTGAAGTTTAACTTTTTAAGTTTTATTGTTATTATTATTAAGTTTGTAATGGTTTTTTTTATTTAATGTAATGTTTTTTTAATATAATGTTTATTAAAAAATTAAATTTGGTTGTAACACCCCACCTGGATAAGTGGACCGTTACGTGTATTTATGGCGTGTCATCAAAGCATAAGGTAAATATCCTAAAACATTAACTGACCATAAAGGATATACCAGAATTAAACATCGGTAATCCAAACATAAGCTCAAAACATGAAAAGTAAATACTGAAGGAAAAGGACTAAACAATGTCCAACTAAGCAGAATAATGTAAGGAGTGCATAAAGTAAGAAGTCTGGATAGCTTACATCCAATGCACATGCTCTCAGAGTCCTAGGAGCGTCCTGGTGTACCTGTCGTTAGAATATGAAAGGAAACTACGGCTGAGCATAACGCTCAGTGAACGGATACAAAGCATGATAAGAAATACTGAAATGAAGCAGATGATAAAATAATGAAGCTGTAAGACTGATAAGTAAAGTTGTAGCGGAAATATGTGTGTAATCTGAAAAGTCTGATTTATAAATAATAAAGCTGAACTGTTATCTGTTAAATCTGAAAACATGCATTTACTGTATTTTAATTGCCAAGAGCTTATATAGGTCATGTGTTGTAACAACTGTTGCATGAATAACTTGAGGGGTGACCTCGTCATGCTGTAGAGGGGTGACCTATAATTACTGTGTTGGGTGGAGGGATCAGCTCCAATGTGAAGGATGTAGAGCACACACCACATTCACCTGATAACTGTAAACTGATAAGCCTGGGATGCATCCATACGCCCCACTAATAATACTGATAAAATGGCCAAGCTGAGCTGAGTGGAACGCTGCAGGATATCACTCTCCTACAGGTGAGTCATGACACTAGTGCCGCAAGTGTCATGGTTACGGTACCTCCATAACTAGTATAACTAACTGGTCATGCTTGTATATAAGGCTCAGGCAATATCTTAGTTAAAAAAATAAGAACTGATAATTTATAACATATACTGGGGAATACATTCGGCTGCAGACGGGGAAATCCTAATCATGCATAGAAAGGATGTCCTTACTGAAAGGACGGAAAATCTACACCTCTTGTCCAATAACTGACTGAAGAAAATTAAACGAACTCTACTCGGGCTTCACGGAAGCTACAATACTAGTAGGCGCGAATAAGTTATCTGATATTTATTTAATTTACTGATCTTATCGGTTTCTCATTTATTTATTTTATTTTATTGAAATTTTGTACGCATATTAACTGATAAATCTGATCTTTCTTATAATTCTTTTTAACATATCATCGTTCTACTATTAATTAAGGTACAAACGTATTATGACGCTATATTAATACTATATTTGGTAACCTGCTAAAAATAGAAAGTTTCCTAACTTAGAAAGTTTCCAAAATCATTTATAATTACGTTAATAAAAATATACCCTTTTAAATCTTATAAAAATATTTAAATCTAATCCATTTAAATATACAATTAAGACTTTATAAAATTAAGTAATAAAAGGTATAATTTAAAAATCTTCATTTTTATTATTTTAACTATATCCCGAGCCTACCGAGATACCCCTTTCTCGGTCGCACTAAAACAATCAACATATATATATTAAATCTGCCATTTGACTTAGCGACAGAAAAACTTGTCACTAAAAGTGTGACTAAAAGCTGAGTTTAAAATTGTCAATAAAAACTGTCATAAACAATTCTGCGACGGAAATTAGTGTCACAAAACTGTCGCTAATCTTATAATAAAAATCATTATCTTCTGTCCGAACTGTACCCACTGTGTGTGCAGTGGTTCCCACTGCTAGTGCAGTGGTTCCCACTGCTTACAGACCCAACCACCCCTTTTTGCCAGCTAATCCCAAACACCCCCTGTTGCTGCGTTTTTCCCACTGATTTCGAACCAAACACCCCTGACAGGGTTTGAGGGCTGCGGCTGATTACACCACCACGCCGAGACCCCCCTGTGTCTCGATTTCCGTGAATCAGCAACATCCCAAACAATTGTTCAATCTAATTCATGTTGTCTTTTCAATTAACATTGTGTTCTTGATAGATTCGATTGTATATAAAACAAAAGAAGAGAAATAATGGATTACCGGCCATTGATTCAAATGATCATCAAACACGAAAACCAATTCCCTTTCACAATCAAAACCCAAAACTGTCTCTTTTTTTGTTCTTGTTTTTTGTCGGCGGCACCTCAAAGCACAGAACCCTAGTAGTATTATTTTTTTTTGTTTCTGTTTGATAGCAGAGGAAAAATAAAACTCCCGTATATTGTTTGCAATATGGGCTGGGCTCCCAAGTTTTTTTTTCTTATATAATAACCGGCCCCTATACTATATAGTTTTTTTTATCTCTCGACATCTATAATTAATTCACGAACAATCGTATTTAATTCTCGCGTTTTTTCTCGCGTTTTAATTTTTCTGAAACGTAAAAATCTTTTCTTTATAATAATACATTCGTAATAATTTTTTTCCTGACTAATTATATATATAGTTATAATAAGTCGAGACTGCGTATTTAATATTCGTAACCTTTAAATACGGGTTTTACAATTCTTCCCCTCTAAAAATAATAATTCGTCCTCGAATTAAGAATACGACTATACTGGGTTTTACAATTCTTCCCCTCTAAAAAGGATAAATTCGTCCTCGAATTAAAGGTAATAAGCTGATGAAGTTATAAGAACTGAAAGAACACGTAAACTGAAAAGACAAATAAGCTGAAGGATAATTTGTCTTCTAATTAAGACATAATGTTGCTGATAGGACTTAACTGTATTTATTAACGGAAAAGGAATGAGAGGTCCGGATGGACTCCTCCGTTTCGAGTGGCTTCCCGCTCAAAACGATTCCTTCAAAGGTCTAAACATAATGAACAAAATCATGGTCCTGATGACCCTGTCTTGATGAATGCTGAATAGTTTCTGGTTCCATACTTAAGATGGATTTTCTGAATCTGATAGAATAATAAGCTATAGCATGTAGTATACATGAAACGGTATGTACAAGTATCCTGAAAATATAACATTTATATCTCTAAGCAAGCTGCTGAAAACATAAAGGAATGAACTACGTGAAAAATTGTGAATGTGCTACGTGAGCAATTATGAACGTGGTCCACGATTATATGAGGAACGCTGGGCATGGAATATATCGTGAACGTGATGCATGAACATGCTATGAATGTGATACTAGGACATATCATGAACGTATGCTGGCTGAGGGAGGAATACCAAACGATACGGTCTGAGATGTGAAACGTCTGCTTGAGTCTGGAAACTCTGTACTAAACGTGAGTCTGGTTTCCTTAAGCTTTTTGTAACCGTATTCGGTGACAAGCTGTGAAACGTGTATCGCGAGATGGAACACTAACCTACACGTGAACAATATCATGAATGCAAGCGTGAACTTAAATCATGAGATAGCACAAACTATGGACTGAAACAACATCATAATGTGAACGTGAGACGTAAATGTGAAGGTGAACGTAAATGTGAACATGAACATAAACGTGAGCGTGAATGTGAACATAACGTGATTTGTGAAAATGAACGTGAGTGTGATTCGTGAACGTGAAATTTTTCTATCTGATATAATGTTTGATGGAATACCGTGAAATCTTACGATTTATTGCTGAATATCCTGCAGGTCTGTTACTGCGTAATCCTTTCGGATAAGAGAAAACGTGTAGGCTGGTTTAAATGGTTGACAATGACTTAGATAGGATCAAACTTTTCTGAGTCTTGTGGTAGCTGATAACAATCTCTATGAAATATTGTCTCCTTTCTGTCAGAATTTCTACTGGTAGTAATAACTCGATAGCATGACGGCGTTCTATCTTAAACATGCGGTATGTCAGGCATATATATATGAACATAGATGCATCAATGCGTTATAATGCTTCTATCAAACTTCTATCTGGGATTGTGGGACATTCTGGTGGAAATCTGGTTGACTAGTCACGGGAAAATTTTAGGGAGAATTGTCAGCAATTTCTGCGGTAGCAGTCAATTATGTTCTAGAAAATTTGGTACTTCGTTCACAGGCGTCGGTCGGGACCATCAGGTGATGGCCTTCACCTTCGCAGGATTGTCTCAAATTTCGGTTGGGAATAAATTAAGGCCAGATCACTTGAGCGCTGACAAGAACAAAACAAGCGTTGACAAGAACAAAACAAGCGCTGACAGCTCAAGCGTTGACAAGTTAAAGTCAAGCGTTGACACATTGAAGACAAGCACTGACGGAAGATATATTCTACACGTTTATTATATTCTAGAATACTTCTAGTAAGGATAGAAACGACAATGTATTTTCTATATTTATCTTTACCTAGAATAGCTGATACGTAGATTATTGTACAAGGCTTCTTATATCTATAAAGAAGGCCTTTAGGTTAATGTTTAATATAAGTTTCATATAATTTTTCGTTCGTAAACATCTTTCATTGTAAGCAAGTTTGATATTGGTAATCAAAGTGAAAGTTTGTTTACATCATTGTGTGTTCTTGTTTAAGTGTTAAATTCCGCATAACACTTAGATTCATAAAGTATATACAAAGGTTTCTCTACGTGTATTACTTGATCTAATCTTGTATACACAAAGCTAATCGATCTAAGTTTGGGATCAATAAGTGGTATCAGAGCTTGTTGAGGAACTTTTGATCTTAAAGAACACCAGAACCCTAAAAACACCAAAACCCTAATTTTCTCAGAAACCCTAACAACATCATGTCTGAAGCAATAACCTCCTCCTCCTCAGCCTTACCAAACATCAAGATTCCCATGCTTGATGCAGCCAACTTTGACTTATGGAAGTTCAACTTTGAACAATATCTGGGGATCTATGACTACACACTCTGGGAAATTATTGAATATGGAAACACATTCAATAAGGCTCAAAAGATTCTTGATGCCATTACTCAAAGATCAGCTGTTGTTGGATGTTCTGAAGCAGATAAGAAAGAAAAACCTGGAGATGGTAGAGCTGTGGCTGCTGATGACATTGCAAAGAAAAGGGTTGACATGAAAGCCCTAAATATTCTAAAAGTCTCTTTGGGACAAGAAAACCAGTGATAGTTGTAGAAACACGTCTTTTAGGAAAAAGAGCATATTATGGGGGCAAGTATTAAGTTGCACGTTTTAGGAAAAACGCGAAACCGAACAAATGCGGGTTCGTTCTCGAGGAGGTGTGTGGATTAATGTGCCAATATGTATAATCAAAAGTTTGGGGTAGTGACGTTTTTAGATGAGAAAAGAAAGAAAACTAAGACGAACTACGATTACAAGTAAACTACGACGAAAGACGTAAAACGCGAACGTAAGTACGTAAAACGTGAAAATTTAAAAATTTTAAGCTAAAAACAAATTAAAAATGAAAAAGTAGTTCAAAATAATATAAATAAGGATAAAAATCCAATAAATATATTTTTAAACCTTTTATTAATTAAATATTCAATTTTTAATGCTAATTAAAGCCCAAAAATTAAATATAATTAAGAAAAAGCCCAAAATATATTATTTTATTGGACAAATAACTCACTTATATTATTTAAAAACTAAAAAGTATTTTTCCTAAATTTTAAATACTATTTTTCTATTTTTAAATCTCTAAAAACTATTTTTAAACTAAAATAATTATAAAAAAAACAATAATGCCAAAATTAATTAAACAATTTTAAAAATCCTATTTTACTCTAATGAACAGTAGAAAAATAAAAAAGTTTGAAAAATCAAATATTTTTCACTAAAAGACAAAACAGTATACAATTTAAACCCTAATTAACTTAAATTAATTCTAAAAATTAAATAAAAGGTGAACAGTAAAAACTTTTTTAACTAAAAACCTTAAAATGTTTTTCTAAATATAAGAAAATTTTTATAACTGAAAATCTTACAATTTTACACTAAAAGACAAAATTCAGAAATTAAAAGTTAATTAAAAATAGCTATTAAATGTGAAAAATACTAAATGAACAGTAAAATAAAAATTAATTAAACAGAAAAATCATAAATAAAATAAGAAAAATAACAAAACTGGTTTCAAAGTCTAATTCCCATTTTTGGTCACTAAAGACAAAAAAATTATGAAAACTGACAATGACATGTGACCCCTTTTGTCTTTTTGCTTAGCAGGGGAAATGTTTACACTAGCAGTGGGAAGTGAGTTCCCACTACCTGCACAAAAATTTGGGTCTGGGCACTTTTGTGCCTAGAACTTACTTGTTGCTTGGATTTGTGGGCAAACAAAGGCACCCCCACAACCAGTTGGGTTGTGGGGAGTCAACAAAATATAAAAATCACCAAGTTACAAAACAAAATCAAGTAGAAAAACCCTAAAATCAGTTACTGATATAGGAATGGGGGCTGTTGGCTTGTTTGCTGATGTGTTTGGCAATTGGGTGAGTTTTGGTTGGCCAAAACTCACTCAATCCACTCACTATCTTCCCCAACTCAAGTCCAAAACCTAACTTGCCCTATATACTAACAACCTAGAATAATTGATGGTAAAATCTATGAAAAATAAACAGTTATAGGCTTAACTGATTATTGGCAATGGTTAACAAGATTTTTTGCATACAACACTTACCAAACTTTATCAAACCAATCACCAAGAACTGAATACACACAAGACCACTTAAATGGATGAATTTAAACAGCTTTCAAAACATTTGCATCTCACAAACCATTTATAAAACCTGAATCCAAACACCCCTTTTAAAACTGAAAATTGAAATTTAAGAAAGAACTCTACTCAAACTTGCATTAAACCCATCCAAATCAATCCTAACCTGTTTCAAACTAGCAAATATACAATATTTAACATTTGTTCTAGCATCCACAACCCTAATTCTAAAAATTACTCTAGCTCAAAAATCTTCCAATGCAAGTATAGAAAAGGAAGAAGAAGTGCTTTTACCTGGTGACCCTACATCCAGGGATCACAAAGGGTAGCCTACCCTTCTCCATCAAGCCCGGGCTGGAGCTGACAACTTCAGGAAAGGACTTATTGGTATGACAAGAGTGATGATGGTGGATTTCAAGAGCCAACAATCATCCAATATGCCAAATTTGTTCCTGCCAAGATAAAGAAACAAGAAAAGTGAACTGGAATAAGCAACCACAAAGTGAATAAGCCTGGCTTATTGACTAAGCCAGCTTATCACTCTTGACTTAAACAAAGAAATCCTTGAAACTGATTTCTTCTCAACCCTTTGAAACCAAACAAAATCTTTGAAACTTCTTAACAGAAACCTATCAAAACCTCAATAACCAATGATGATTTTCCACTTTCACTTCATTTCATCATTGGTTTGAGTTTTTGAAAGATTTTGTCAAAATGACTTAAAAAATCGTTTTAAGAAAATTTCCTTCTCAAAACTGATTTTTAACCTTTGTTAATCAAGAACACATTGGAACTCAGATTATGCCAATTTTAACACCAAACTTTAATAAAGAAAAAAGAGATATAACTTAACTCAAATTTTTCATTTAAATAAAAAGGATTACAAAATTATAGCAAAAATCTGGAACAAGCTAAAATGAAAATACTACTGGCTTTATATAATAGCCCACAGAACCTACTAGAATGCATAAAACCCTAATCTCTGAAATTCCTCATTTGCCCTTGATTGTTGACTGAATTCTTGGTCAAAGGATTGCCATGTGATCTCTGAAGTGGAATCTTTCATCTTGAACGTTGAAATGGCCTTTGGGAGCAAGAAAGTGATGTGAGACGTTGATTTTCTGTTAATATTCGTTATTTACCCAAAATGGAGGAGCAGGGGAGGGGTGTGGGGGCCATATGGGTGAAGGTGATGGGTTGTTGGGTAGTGGGATGTGATTAGGGTGGGGTTTATTTAGGATCTGGATAAAATTGGGGAAAACCCCCTTGATTTAGGGTAATTAGGTATCTAGGGTTTATGTTCTTGAGTGTGTGTTAGTGTGTGTGTTTGAATCGGGTTTTGTGTTTTAAAATGTGTTTAAGAGGGAAAGTAAGGGTATGACTGGGGTTTGACCAAGTTTATAAATATAAACTGGTTAAGTGAGTTTATGGGTCAGGTTTGGGTGTTGGTTGGGCTAAAATGGTAGTTTGACTGGGCTTAGGGTGGGTGTTGACCGGGTTTGGGTTTCTTTTTAACAGCTTTGCCCCCTTATGTTTCTTCACTCCTTCATTTTGTAAATAACAGCCAACAACTTCAAAATTACTTGTAACAACTTTTGCCAACTTGTCAAATTTGGCACAAGTATTTTATAAACTTGAATAAGGACCAAAAGTGCAATAAATGCAATCTTTAAGGGCTTTTCTTGTATATTCTTGGAAATTTAGGGACCCCAATGTAATTTATGAGTTTTACAAGGGTATAAATTGCCAAGTTTTCCAAAGTTGAGGGACTATTCTTGCCAATCTTCAAAACTTCAAGGGCAATTTTGTAAATTCCATATTTGGGCCCGGTTCTTTGTGCTGCTTCGTTTCCCGTGTTCGTTATTGCTTCATTCTTGTAATCATTTGTTGATTTCACGATATCCGTACCTAAAATACACAAGACACAAATACAAGCATATATAGAGGTATTTTGATGATATTTTAAACGTTTTAAGCCCGATTTGGACGATGAGACTATGTATAATTGCAGTCTCATCACTCCCCCATACTAAACCATTGTCGTGTCCCCACGCAATGCTAGAATTAAGTATCGTAGCACTTCCAAAATTCATTTTATGATGACTTTTATTCAAGACATAAATTTGAATAAACTTCTACACGTGTTTTAGACATAATGTATTGTTTTCATCACGAGAACGTGACTTTTAGGATCATAGAACAAGAACACGTGAATGCTTCGTTAGAAATAATTTCGTCGTCCTCGATTTTCACTCGATTCCATGTTAAGCGTGTAACGAGATCATTGTTATCATAAGTTAGCAACACGTACACATCTCATGAGTGTTAATTACACACCTAAACTCCCTTATTCCTACTTGGTATCTTTTATATTTTATTTTTGTCTTAATGATCACGAGGATACATCATCGACTTATGCGTGAATAGAGATTAAGTCTAAAAATAGAAACTTAACGGTGTAACCAAAATCATTAAATTAATAATTCATCCCAATAGACAACGATGTCAAAAAATTAAGTCAACAAGAAGGATCGATAAACACGGTTTTATAACGGTTTTGAACATGAGACTTATTACCAAGACTTTTATATGCCCCTTAACGGAAGGGCCTTATTATCTTTGGTTTACCTCCATCTTTTATTCAACTTCGCCATGAAGCTTTTATTATGACTTCAGTCTTGCCTTGCCTTTTATTATCCGCCTCATCGGTGGTTTTATTAGCCAAAGACGTATATCCTCACGCTAAAGCGAATTTTGGATCTTTAAAGCTTCGAAGATTAAGGCTTGATTCACTTTCAATTTGGGCATAGATTTTTCGGCCTGTGAGCTTCAAATTTTTGCTTAATTTAGGTGAGCACTTGAAATCTTATTATTATGTGAAGCTTTCGATTATTCGGGTGCCAATACTTCAAAACCGTGACGCTGGCGATACCTTAATGTTTTCCCAATTTAATTACATGGAAGCTATTAAAACAAATTAGAAACCAACAATAGTGACTAAACCGCTAAATCAATATTTATTAACAATTTATTTATCAAAAGTGTGGGGAGAATAAGCTAATAATTACTACACATGAGATCGTGACGATTACGAGACTTATAAATAACTCTATCATTTCTCGTCCTCATTTAAGAGACTTAGCCTAAAAAGTTAAGGAATCGAAGCTAAGTGCTCAACACGCACGGTCGAGTAAAAAATTACTCTTATTCTCACCATCGGAAAACCTACATTCCTGTCTTAAACACTTATGAAAAATACGAAAATTTTAAAATTTGGCCATTTTTAGCCTTATTTGCAACAAAACGATAACAAAAAGATGAAGTGTTGACGTAAGCAAGGTGAAGTATCTACTTACCCCCCCCCCCCCCCATACTAAAACTAAACATTGTCCTCAATGTTTCGAGTCTAGGGGTGAAATACCCCCATACTAGAGACGTAGTCGAATGCTTAATCTCGAGCATGGAAAGGGTAAAACGAATAACCTAAAAGCCGTTTATGAATTATGCTAATAAGATAAACGTTAGAACAAAAAAGGATATCATCGGATATCAGAATCTCCAAAGGCAACGATCGAAGCTCGAGTGATCCATAAAACGAACACGAGAGGCTTCAATGATGACGATGAACCTAATAAATCACAATCACGAACAACCACGGAACAAAGGTTGGAAAGGCACAAATCCCCTCACATTAAACTAATTAGAAAGCAATAATATGTACATGGATAAGCATGGGTCTCCCCCACGAGGCACCTTGTTTTTGATAACCGAGTCAAAAGCTCGACTCGAATCCCCATAAATGTGATAATTTAGGGATAATCATGGTTCGGTCATTTTTGGTGGGACTTACATGTAATCAAGGCCCAAAAGCAACCGTGTATAAAGGCAAAAACCTCTATACCGGGATCAAAGATCGTGTCTTCGTTTTCGGATGATAAACGAAACAACACGACTTCAAGTAACATCGTCCCAAAGGGACACAAGAAAATAGCATAAGAAGAGAAGGGTGGGGCAAGGGTTGGGCATAAAAATCTAGTTACTCGAGGTAAACTCTCACGGTAAGTGTAGAAAGGATTTCTGGTGACTACTTCGGTAAAAGACCGAGATTTTATCTTAAAAGTGATACCGGGGTCAAAAATCTCGTCCTCGGTGGAGAAAGGGGAGGGAACATAAGGGGATTCCCCCACACTAAGTCCACACAAAACGTCGTCAAAAGAAGTAGACGCGTTTGTAGCAAGCTCAATTAAGCGAGGTGATGACGGAGTGATCTTTGGAAAAAATTTCAAATCACTTGTAAAATCTTTTCCTTTTTCATTTTTAAACTCA
Organism: Glebionis coronaria; assembly: GCA_025667525.1. NCBI lineage: Eukaryota > Viridiplantae > Streptophyta > Magnoliopsida > Asterales > Asteraceae > Glebionis > Glebionis coronaria. The sequence continues at coordinate 164,604,690 of CM046882.1, read as the reverse complement.
TTGTTACGAAAACCCAAGTTGATTAAATTGAAAATATTTGGTGTTTCTAAAATAATTCTAGGCACACTTAAAATTTCCACATTTATCTTGAAGGCGGGAGGAGGATTAAAATTTTTAAAACGTGAATCGATTAACAAAACATCCCCCGCCGGGCTAACGCAACGGTCCTCATCAAACTCGAAAATCGAAGGCGGATCGTCAAGTATACGTTTGATCTCGGAAAAGTCACCGTCGGGATCAAAAACGTCTTCTCTTCCTCGTGGAAGAGGTCGAGCAATAAAATCGTCGATAATCGAGTCGCTAGCTTCAACCGTCGTGAAACTAGGAAAAGAAGGCTCTTCGATTGAAGATTTTGCTTTTATCGTTTCTACCTCGATATCGAAAAACGTATCGATGTGAGCAAGGCCATTGGCGGACTTCTCACATGATAAATCCAAAATCTCACTCGGTGTGGGATTAGGAGTAAAAGGCTCGTCTCGTGACGATTTTGCCTTTGTTGTTTCAACTTTGTCCTTCGAAGGGATCGAACGTGGGTTCTCGAACATTTTAGCAAAACTACTAACACGTCCCTTCGGAATTAATTTTCGTTCATCTTGTAAAAACGAGGGTTCAACGATTTCCTTAAAAACCTTTTCACATTTTTCTTTTTTAAAATCATTTAATGGAATTTCTTCGTCAAAATTAAGTGTATATTGATTTAGAAAATCCTCAATAATTTCATCCTCATTAGAAAAATTAGGTTCACAAGGTATTAGATTTAAAACTCCCAAGTATCCTACGAGTTTTTCCTTTGGTTTATTTTCAAAAACATTTTTCAAAACTTCGTTGGATGACTTTTTCGTTTCCTCTACGATTTTGCAAGACGATGAAGGTTGCACGACTCTAAAATTCGAGAGATATGGATCAATGCGAGACGTACGAGTCTTAGGAGTCGATAAAGCTTTAACCTCTCCCTCGGAATTAGGATTGGTGTTATTAGATAAAGAATAAAATTTTTCCACTAAGCCCTCGAACATTAAAAGAATTTTATCTCTCTCTCTATCATAATTTTCTCTTTCAATAGCATGATTTTCCTTAATGCTATCCACATATCCTTTCCACATCTCTTCATTTTGATCATACAAACGTTGTTGCCCTTCAATAAAGGTGTCATAATCCTTTTCCATTTTTTTGAAAGTATCCCTTTGGGTTGCCATTCGTTTATTACAAGTTTCCTTAAGGCTAGTCATTTGTTCTTCCACCATCGTTAATTTCTCATTATTTAGTCTCACAAAATCATTAAACGCATTATGAAAAAACTCATTATTGCAATTAAAAGACGGATCATACGACGAATAAAACAAAGACGATGGGTGACCTTGGTCGTAAGATTGAAAATTGGGACCATGATCACGTGGAGCGGAGTTATAAAGATAACCCCCTCGACCTCCAATAACCTCACAATAAAAACAATTGGCACCATCGGGCGGGCCTCCACAATTTGGACATGAATAATAACCACCATGATTTGACATGATGCAACGAGAACGGTGTTACGAGAATTAAACGTTATAAAGGGTGAAAGAAGAGAATTATGAAATTAGAGGGAATGTAGAAGATTATTTTTGTGCTTTTGATTGTTTTTTAATTTTTTTGGTATTTTGAATGTATTACGTAGACAAAAATCTACAAATCTCTCCTCGAATCGATTTTCTCGATTAAAAGAGCCTCAAGGAATGAAAACGGTCACGTGGAGTGAACGCCTTCGATGACTTTAGAACGTTGGTGGAACACCAAAACGTTCAGGAGGGTTTAATCTTGAAAACAAGCAAATATATATACGTAGATAATACTTTGGTTGGCAAACCCTAGATTAGCCCTTTTTCTCAAAACACGCACAAGCAAGCGGGGGAAACGAGGCGGCGCTAAGCACTTAAGAGCCTTTTTCCCTTAGGTCGTGAAATACAACCGCCTTATACCCACCTTATAGTTTGTGTTAATTGAAATCAAGCCTCATGAAAGTATTTATCTATTTTGCCTTTTACTTTTTCTTTGGATTCGAATACAATGATCGAGTGATGAAATCCCGAATCAAGGTTGTGATTTCTCACGTATTTGGAGTACTTGTATTTTTATTGTTCTACGTAAATACAATATATTAATAATATTCACAAAAAACGAAAACCAATATATCTACAATATAGTAAAATGATGTTGTGTGTTTAATTTAGGAAAACTAAACACAATTTATTTGGATACTATAATATAATAAGGAAAAATAACAAAAATGAGTATGTACGATATTCACGCTTTTCAAAATGTGAAAAGCAAAAACGCACCACTCACAAAAACACGATACTAAAAATGGCACACTAAAAACACCTCCCCGGCAGCGGCGCCATTTTGATAGTTGTAGAAACACGTCTTTTAGGAAAAAGAGCGTATTATGGGGGCAAGTATTAAGTTGCACGTTTTAGGAAAAACGCGAAACCGAACAAATGCGGGTTCGTTCTCGAGGAGGTGTGTGGATTAATGTGCCAATATGTATAATCAAAAGTTTGGGGTAGTGACGTTTTTAGATGAGAAAAGAAAGAAAACTAAGACGAACTACGATTACAAGTAAACTACGACGAAAGACGTAAAACGCGAACGTAAGTACGTAAAACGTCAAAATTTAAAAATTTTAAGCTAAAAACAAATTAAAAATGAAAAAGTAGTTCAAATAATATAAATAAGGATAAAAATCCAATAAATATATTTTTAAACCTTTTATTAATTAAATATTTAATTTTTAATGCTAATTAAAGCCCAAAAATTAAATATAATTAAGAAAAAGCCAAAAATATATTATTTTATTGGACAAATAACTCACTTATATTATTTAAAAACTAAAAAGTATTTTTCCTAAATTTTAAATACTATTTTTCTATTTTTAAATCTCTAAAAACTATTTTTAAACTAAAATAATTATAAAAAAAATAAAATAATGCCAAAATTAATTGAACAATTTTAAAAATCCTATTTTACTCTAATGAACAGTAGAAAAATAAAAAAGTTTGAAAAATCAAATATTTTTCACTAAAAGACAAAACAGTATACAATTTAAACCCTAATTAACTTAAATTAATTCTAAAAATTAAATAAAAGGTGAACAGTAAAAACTTTTTTAACTAAAAACCTTAAAATGTTTTTCTAAATATAAGAAAATTTTTATAACTGAAAAATCTTACAATTTTACACTAAAAGACAAAATTCAGAAATTAAAAGTTAATTAAAAATAGCTATTAAATGTGAAAAATACTAAATGAACAGTAAAATAAAAATTAATTAAACAGAAAAATCATAAATAAAATAAGAAAAATAACAAAACTGGTTTCAAAGTCTAATTCCCATTTTTGGTCACTAAAGACAAAAAAATTATGAAAACTGACAATGACATGTGACCCCTTTTGTCTTTTTGCTTAGTAGGGGAAATGTTTACACTAGTAGTGGGAAGTGAGTTCCCACTGCCTGCACAAAAATTTGGGTCTGGGCACTTTTGTGCCTAGAACTTGCTTGTTGCTTGGATTTGTGGGCAAACAAAGGCACCCCCACAACCAGTTGGGTTGTGGGGAGTCAACAAAATATAAAAATCACCAAGTTACAAAACAAAATCAAGTAGAAAAACCCTAAAATCAGTTACTGATATAGGAATGGGGGCTGTTGGCTTGTTTGCTGATGTGTTTGGCAATTGGGTGAGTTTTGGTTGGCCAAAACTCACTCAATCCACTCACTATCTTCCCCAACTCAAGTCCAAAACCTAACTTGCCCTATATACTAAAAAACTACAAGAATTGATGGCAAAATCTATGAAAAATAAACAGTTATAGGCTTAACTGATTATTGGCAATGGTTAACAAGATTTTTTGCATACAACACTTACCAAACTTTATCAAACCAATCACCAAGAACTGAATACACACAAGACCACTTAAATGGATGAATTTAAACAGCTTTCAAAACATTTGCATCTCACAAACCATTTATAAAACCTGAATCCAAACACCCCTTTTAAAACTGAAAATTGAAATTTAAGAAAGAACTCTACTCAAACTTGCATCAAACCCATCCAAATCAATCCTAACCTGTTTCAAACTAGCCAATATACAATATTTAACATTTGTTCTAGCATCCACAACCCTAATTCTAAAAATTACTCTAGCTCAAAAATCTTCCAATGCAAGTATAGAAAAGGAAGAAGAAGTGCTTTTACCTAGTGACCCTACATCCAGGGATCACAAAGGGTAGCCTACCCTTCTCCATCAAGCCCGGGCTTGAGCTGACAACTTCAGGAAAGGACTTGTTGGTATGACAAGAGTGATGATGGTGGATTTCAAGAGCCAACAATCATCCAATATGCCAAATTTGTTCCTGCCAAGATAAAGAAACAAGAAAAGTAAACTGGAATAAGCAACCACAAAGTGAATAAGCCTGGCTTATTGACTAAGCCAGCTTATCACTCTTGACTTAAACAAAGAAATCCTTGAAACTGATTTCTTCTCAACCCTTTGAAACCAAACAAAATCTTTGAAACTTCTTAACAGAAACCTATCAAAACCTCAATAACCAATGATAATTTTCCACTTTCACTTCATTTCATCATTGGTTTGAGTTTTTGAAAGATTTTGTCAAAATGACTTAAAAAAATCGTTTTAAGAAAATTTCCTTCTCAAAACTGATTTTTAACCTTTGTTAATCAAGAACACATTGGAACTCAGATTATGCCCATTTTAACACCAAACTTTAATAAAGAAAAAAGAGATATAACTTAACTCAAATTTTTCATTTAAATAAAAAGGATTACAAAATTATAGCAAAAATCTGGAACAAGCTAAAATGAAAATACTACTGGCTTTATATAATAGCCCACAGAACCTACTAGAATGCATAAAACCCTAATCTCTGAAATTCCTCATTTGCCCTTGATTGTTGACTGAATTCTTGGTCAAAGGATTGCCATGTGATCTCTGAAGTGGAATCTTTCATCTTGAACGTTGAAATGGCCTTTGGGAGCAAGAAAGTGATGTGGGACATTGATTTCCTGTTAATATTCGTTATTTACCCAAAATGGAGGAGCAGGGGAGGGGTGTGGGGGCCATATGGGTGAAGGTGATGGGTTGTTGGGTAGTGGGATGTGATTAGGGTGGGGTTTATTTAGGATCTGGAGAAAATTAGGGAAAACCCCCTTGATTTAGGGTAATTAGGTATCTAGGGTTTATGTTCTTGAGTGTGTGTTAGTGTGTGTGTTTGAATCGGGTTTTGTGTTTTAAAATGTGTTTAAGAGGGAAAGTAAGGGTTTGACTGGGGTTTGACCAAGTTTATAAATATAAACTGGTTAAGTGAGTTTATGGGTCGGGTTTGGGTGTTGGTTGGGCTAAAATGGTAGTTTGACTGGGCTTAGGGTGGGTGTTGACCGGGTTTGGGTTTCTTTTTAACAGCTTTGCCCGCTTATGTTTCTTCACTCCTTCATTTTGTAAATAACAGCCAACAACTTCAAAATTACTTGTAACAACTTTTGCCAACTTGTCAAATTTGGCACAAGTATTTTATAAACTTGAATAAGGACCAAAAGTGCAATAAATGCAATCTTCAAGGGCTTTTCTTGTATATTCTTGGAAATTTAGCGACCCCAATGTAATTTATGAGTTTTACAAGGGTATAAATTGCCAAGTTTTCCAAAGTTGAGGGACTATTCTTGCCAATCTTCAAAACTTCAAGGGCAATTTTGTAAATTCCATATGTGGGCCCGGTTCTTTGTGCTACTTCGTTTCCCGTGTTCGTTATTGCTTCATTCTTGTGATCATTTGTTGATTTCATGATATCCGTACCTAAAATACACAAGACACAAATACAAGCATATATAGAGGTATTTTGATGATATTTTAAACGTTTTAAGCCCGATTTGGACGATGAGACTATGTATAATTGGAGTCTCATCAACCAGCATAAATATAGAGGCTATGAATCTGCTAAGGATCTTTGGGAAGCTCTTGAAGTTGCATATGGTGGCAATGCAGACACTAAGGAGGAAAAGAAAAAGCAACTTCTGCATGATTATGCTGTTTTCAAAGCTCAACCCAATGAGAAACTGAGTAGTGTGAGAAGCAGATTGCTTGACATTACTAGTAAGTTGTCCTTCATGGGGACACAAGTTGGTGATGTTGACATCAATGCTACCTTTCTTAAAAGTCTTGGTGAGGCATAGAAGATTTAGGCAAGATCTATTCTTGCCAACAATACTTACAAGAGCTCCTCGTTTGATGACATCTACAACAAACTAAGACTGTTGGAAGATGAAACTCTTTTAGAGCATGGAAGCAAATCTACCACCAGCAACATGGCCTTCTTCTCTCATAGTGAAGGTCAATTCAATCAGAAGGACTCTTATATGCATCCAGTTACTGGGTCATCATATGTCAGCGCTAGAACAAGTCCTGTCAACGTCTCCTTTTCAGACGCTGACACATTCAAGAATGACTCCCCAAGAGTTAAACCTGCTGGTTTGGATTTGGATACTGTTTGTGCCTACATTGCTTCTTTTCCCAATGGTTCAGTGATTACATATGAGGACCTTGAGCAGATAAGTGATGAGCACTTGGAAGAGATGGACATCAAGTGGAACATGGCCCTTGCTAGCATAAGAGCAAATAGGTTGAACAGAAGGTTTAAGAAGAAGATGACCTTCAATGCTAAAGACACAGCTGGATTTGATAAATCCAAAGTTGAATGCTACAACTGTCATCGTATGGGGCACTTCATGAGGGAATGCAGATCTCCTAGAAGATCTGATGCTAGTAAACCCTCCAGTCAGGTTGTTAAAGCTCGGGATCTTAAAGCTATTGTTGTAGTTCAAGGAATTGATGGTACAGGATGGGATTGGAGCTATCTGGCTAAGAATGCTGAAGAGGATAAAGCTTTGGTTGCTGATATTGAAGAGCATGTTGAATATGCTCTCATGACACACTCCTCCTCTTCATCTGATAATGAGGTATATGATGATGCTTTTTGTAGCAAAGGTTGTAGGTTAAACACTGAAAGACTTAACAAAGAGGTGTTAAAACTAAAAGATGATATGAGTACTGAAAGATGTAAATTGTCTAATTACCAACTAGCTCTTACTGAAACTGAGAAAACCGTTTCTGAATACAAGAAAATGGAATTTGACTTAAAAGATAAGATCAATATCTTAAAACATGAGTTAGAGGGTAGTATGGATATTAGAAACATCATGGAAAGGGTTAATGGTGAATTACAGGCTAATTAGATGAGGCCATTAAGAATAAAGATAATGTTGGCCTCAAAATTCAAAGATTTGATAGAGCCACCCAAACCCTAGGAGACTGTGTTGCCAAACAAAGGGATCCTAAGGACATGACTGGGATTGGGATGAATGATTACTCTTTGGTTCCACCACCAGCTGGTGACTTCTATGGTGTCCAACAAAGGGACTTATCTTGGACTGGTTTACCAGAGCTCCAAGAAGAGGAATTCATTCCTCCACCAAGAGTTGTCACTCCAGTGGAAGAGTATCAACAAAAATTGACTGACCTAAATGAGTGGAAGAAAGCTAACCCTACTTTATTTGTTAAGGGAGGTTTGCTATGTGAAAGTCCAAATGAATCTACACCCATTAAGGTTACTAACCCAATCACTAGTAAAGTTGTTGACCTAGGCTCAAACATTGTTAGAAGACCTAGCATTAAATATGCAGAGATGTATAGGAATACTAGGTCACCCAAGAGTCAAGTTAGCAATCATGGAACAGGCTTCTTTCCTTCTAGACCTAAGGTTGTGTCTAGAAAAGCTTGTTACACATGTGGTAGCTTTTCACACTTGGCATACAAGTGTGTCAACGCTCCCAAAGCCAGCGCTGACAGGAACAATTTCAGCGCTGTCAGGAACAAAGTCAACGTTGTTAGAAAGTCAAACGTTGTCAGACCCAAACCTTGTGTGCAGCAAAGTCCACAAGTGATTAGACCTGCCCTATTCTTTTCTAGAAGGTCTAGCACTCATGGACAAAGACCATTTCAAAAGAAAAAAACACCTGGTCAAATAGGCAATGGGTTTCTGTAGCAAACCCTAGGTTCAACGCTGACAAAGGTAATTTCAGCGTTGACAGGACAAATTCTAACGCTGACAGAAACGTGACCAGACCTAAATATTTGCAACCACAAGGTAAGGGGTCTAAAGCTTCTTCAAGCTTAACATGGAGACCCAAGAAAGATCAAAACCCTAATGATAATGGGATTTCAATGACTTGCAATAGATTTAATTACATTTCAAAGGTCATTACAAAACCTATTGGGGTTAACTGGGTATTTCATCCTAAAAAGGATGAGAATGGGGTTGTTGTGAGAACTAAGTCTGTTCTTATTGAACAACCAGATGAATCCAAGTCTTTTGAGACTTGGGTTCCCAAAGAAAACTAATTTGTTTTCTTTATGTGCAGGGCATTCAAAGACAGATCAATGATTATGGATATTGGGATAGTGAATGCTCAAGGCACATGACAGGGAAGGAAGACTATCTGACGAATTTCACCCCTATTAAAGATGGTGATAAGGTATACTTTGGTGGTGGATATGGTACCATCACAGGCAAAGGAACCCTTCTCACCAATAATCTGCGTTTTGAGAACGTATTCCTGGTAAAAGAACTTGATTACAACTTGTTTAGTGTATCACAGGTTTGTGATAACAAAAATAAAGTTCTTTTTACTGATACTGAGTGTTTGGTGTTAAGCAAAGATTTTAAGATTCCTGATGAGAAATATATTGAGTATAGAACACCTAGGCATAAGGACATATATAATGTGAATTTAAATGGGATTAAAATAAATACTAATATGTCTTGTTTTTATGCTAAGGCCTCAGTAGATGAGAGTAATTTGTGGCACAGGAGACTAGGGCACATAAATTTTAAAAATATAAATAGACTTGTGAGGCTTGGTTTAGTTGATGGTTTGCCTGAGAAGGCCTTCCACAATGACCACTCTTGTGTTGCATGTCTTAAAGGCAAGCAGCACAATATGCTTCACATGGACCTCTTTGGTCCAACAAATATAGAAAGCTTGAATGGTAAGTCATATTGCTTTGTTATTACAGATGACTTTTCTAGATTTACTTGGACATTCTTTCTAGCTATGAAGAGTGACACATCTGATGTTCTTATTGATTTTATCACTCAGATTGAGAAAAGATTTGGCAATGAGGTTAAAATGCTTAGGAGTGATAATGGTGGAGAATTTAGGAATAAGAAGCTAGATGATTTCTGTGCCAAGAAAGGAATTACTAGGCAATTTAGCATTGCTAGAACCCCACAACAAAATGGGGTTGCTGAGAGGAAAAATAGAACCCTAATTGAAGCAGCCAGAACAATGTTGGCTGATGCTCACTTTCCTATAGCCTTTTGGGCTGAGGCTGTTAATACAGCTTGCTATGTGCAAAATAAAGCATTGGTTAACAAAATTCAGAACAAAACACCTTATGAGTTACTTTGGGGAAGAAAACCTAATATTGGTTTTCTCAGACCTTTTGGTTGTCATGTAGTAGTTTTAGATACTAGTGATGCCTTAGGGAAATTTAGTGCAAAAGGTGATGAGGGTTACTTCATGGGGTATTCAGTGCAGAGCAAGGGTTATAGGGTTTATCTTAAAGAGGACAGACGTATAGTTGAAAGAGTACATGTTAGGTTCTTAGAGAATAAACCTAGTGATCCTGAAAGTGGTCCAAATTGGTTGTTTGATTTGGAACCCTTATCTAGAACTTTAAATTATATGCTTGTCACTAATCCAGACATTGTGAAGGTAACTTCAAATGTTGTGGAGGAATAAGTTGTTAATGTTTCAGGTACACAGGTTCATGAGAAGGTTGGATCACAAGCAGAAAAGGCATCTCCAACATTAGAATATGTCACAATTCCCATTTGGACAGATGCTTTTGCTGCTGCTGCTGCTGCCGGACAAGATAATGGTGGTTTCCAAGTACCACCAGATACAAACATGCATGGTCCTTCAGGCGCTGACAAAGGTAAATCTAGCGCTGACAAGACCAATTCAGACGTTGATGGCTCAGACGTTGACAACAACAGTTCAAGCGTTGTTAACCCAAGCGCTGACAAACAAGGTTCAGACGTTGACAACACCTTTGCACATCTTTTCTCTTCCACTTTTGAACAAGGTGAACCTTCCAATTCTTATGAAGAAGGTCATCCTTATGTTGATATAAGAGAGTCTGATGAAGAAGATATTGGCAACATGGAGCATGAGGTTGAGGACACCAGACTTTTTGAAGGAGGAGTTCTCACTTCTACAATGAAGAATCACCCCCCTTCCCAGATCATTGGTGATATTATGACTCCAGTTCAGACTAGAAGGTCTCATCAAGGTCTTGGTGGGTTTATTGCCAATATACACAAGAAGGTTGATACCCCTCTTGTGCAAGTATGTTTGTTTGCATGTTTTCTGTCACAAGAAGAACCTAAGAAAATATTTGATGCTCTCAAAGAACCAAGTTGGGTGGAAGCAATGCAGGATGAGCTTCACCAATTTGCAATTCAGGATGTTTGGGAGTTGGTTGATTGTCCTAGATATGTCAGACCTATAGGGACAAGATGGGTTCTCAGGAACAAAAGAGATGAAAGAGGTATTGTGGTCAGAAACAAGGCAAGGTTAGTGGCTCAAGGTTATACACAAGAGGAGGGGATAGAATATGAGGAGGTCTTTGCACCAGTTGCAAGGATTGAAGCTATTAGGATTTTTCTAGCCTATGCCTCCTGCATGGGCTTCACAGTCTATCAAATGGATGTCAAGAGTGCCTTTCTGTATGGCACCATTGTTGAGGAAGTATATGTGATGCAGCCTCCTGGTTTTGAGGATCCAGAGAATCCAGATAAAGTGTATAGAGTCAAAAAGGCTATGTATGGCCTTCATCAGGCCCCTAGAGCATTGTATGGTACTTTATCTACCTATTTGGTGGACAATGGATTCAAGAGGGGCACCATAGATCAGACACTATTTACAAAGAAGAAAGGCAAGGATGTGTTGCTTGTGCAGGTCTATGTTGATGATATCATTTTTGGGTCTACTGATCCAAAGATGAGTGAGGATTTCTCCAAGCTTATGACAGACAAATTCAAGATGAGTGCTATGGGGGAGATGAACTTCTTTCTTGGTTTACAAGTTCAGCAGAAAGAGGATGGTATCTTCATCTCCCAGGACAAATATGTTGCTGAGATCTTGAAGAAGTTTGGCTTTTCTCCACATGAAAAGAGGGCTACTACTCCTATGGATAGAGAACACCCTTGGGGAAAGATTGGAGATGGAAAAGATGTTGATGTCAGGCATTATAGATCCATGATTGGATCCTTGATGTATCTTACTGCCTCCAGACCTGATATCATGTTTGCTGTGTGTGCTTGTGCACGCCATCAAGTGACTCCCAAAGAATGTCACCTTTATGCTGTGAAGAGGATCTTTAGGTACCTAAGATGCTATCCTAGTCTTGGTTTGTGGTACCCAAAGGATTCACCATTTGATAGGAAATCCACAATTGGTGGATGTCAGTTTCTTGGGAGCAGGTTAATATCTTGGCAATGCAAGAAACAAACAGTGGTGGCTAATTCTACAACTGAAGCAGAGTATGTGGCTGCAGCTGCATGTTGTGGCCAAGTGTTGTGGATTCAGAACCAGCTGTTGGACTATGGGTACAATTTCATGCATACTAAGATATTTGTTGACAATAATAGTACTTTATGCATCATTAAGAATCCTGTACATCATTCTAAAACTAAACACATAGAAATTAGACACCATTTTATAAAAGATTGCTTTGAGAAAGGTTTAATACAACCAGATAGGGTTGACACTGAGGAAAATGTGTCAGATTTATTAACTAAACCTTTTGATGCTGGGAGATTTCAATACTTGGTAACAAGTATTGGAATGGTAAATCTCACATAATATGTGTTTTGGAGTCTTTTTGTAAAAGTATGTACAGGATGATGCATTATTATTGGTCTTATTGATGATTTAGATTTTCCACTATATTTTTCTAACACTGACAAAGGTTACTTGAACACTGATAAGTGTTTTTGTAACGTTGTCAGCAATATAATTGTCTAACGCTGACAAAGCTTCCCTCAACGCTGTCATGTGTTATCGGGGCGTTGTCAGCAACAATGTTAGTTTTGTGGTTTTCAATCTAAATGTGCAGATGGTATTAGCAGTATACCATTAGATACAGAGTTGCTTATGGATCAATGGAGAAGCATTTGGACAAGTTTTTATTTAAGGATGATGGTTGGAATGTTTCATTCCTATCTTGACATAAATTTTTTATGTTCATGCATGATTTTAGCAAACTTTTTGTATCATAGTTTAAGGGGAGGTTTTAGGAACCTTTAGGATGTTTGGGTATCCATATGATACTCTTATCACAATTCTAGATTGTGTCCACAGGTGAGTATGAGTTAGTTTTACTAAATCATGAGGCACTGTAGCATGCAAAGTTGATATACTGTGCATGCTGCCAAGACATTTTTGGCCTAGAATTGGTTGTGGTCTGTTGGGAGACTTGGGAATGATTTTGATATGGGATTTACCTGGGAGTAACAAGGATTTTATAAGGTAACTTGGTTGTTAAGAGTTTTGGTTAGCAAGGGACACTAGAGGACTGTTATGTCTATCTTGCTTATGTAAGTGTGCATAACTGGACAGTGCTTGCCGCCCTATAATAATTATCAGCTTTTGGTTATCTTCTCTAGGATAAATTACTTGTTAAGGTCATTTTTCCTTTTTAAAATATTTTTATTTTTGGACGCTGACAAGAATTTTCCAAGCGTTGTTGTGACCAAATTGGACGCTGACATGGCTTTAGGCAAACGTTGACAAGATTATAGCCGTTGGGCGTTGATAGGTTATTTTTTACCGTTGACACTCAATGGGACCTACCCAGTTGTTACTTTTTGACATATTTTCAAGCCATAATTTTAGGAGTTGTTACTTACATTTAATGCATGAGATAACTTATCACTTTTTCAATATTTTCATGATTGATTTTTGAAAATCTTTGCCTATTTTTGGGCCAATCACATGCATTCTTTTTCTCCTATAAATTTGGCTCCTATTTTAAACAGGGTATCTATAATTCTTGTCTAACAATTTTCTCTTATCAACTTCATCTTCTTCACTTAAAATTAACAGCTTTCATCAATGGCACCAAAGTTTAAACCAACAGAATTGGAATTGGGGTTCAGATCACAACACAACATGATTGCTTATCTTGAAGCTGATGATGCTCTGTTTCCCCAATACACACAAATGGTGGCGTATTTGAATGCATCCCCATTAAGGTATGCTCTTTCTCATGCACCACTCATTCCCGTCACACACATTAAGCAGTTTTGGAACACTGTCAGTTCCTCAACAGTTAATAGAGTGACCACATTGACTTCTATTGTTCATGGGAGATCTTGGGTGGTTACTGAGGCCTTGGTACGCCAAGCCTTGCATCTTGATGATGTTGATGGTATAGCCACCCTTCCCATAAATGAAATAGAACAAGGGCTTAGGGCTTTGGGATATCCTTTTCCTGATGAAGGTACTCTAAACAAGTATCATAAGCAGAAATTTCCCCCAGCCTGGAAGTACCTCATACATGTCCTCCTTCAATGTTTGAGTCCCAAATGTACTGCACACAATGAGATCAATAGATCCATTGCCAGTGCTATTGTGTGCATTGCAACAGGGCAAAAATATAACTATTCTAAAATGATTTTTGAGGGGATGTGTAAAAACAAGGGGAAAAATGACTTTAGCTTATCCCCGTTTTCTGCAAATGGTTTTTGATGATCAAGGTTACTGCTCAAGGGATCACAATGATTTTTATAAGATCCCTGAGCAAAAGAAAGCTATTTTTATGAAGATGGACTCACCACCCCATAGAGACCTACCTTTAACCCAAGCCATGCTTGCTGTTATTGTAGCAGCACAACCCCAACCAGACCCCCAACCTCAAATTGACCCTCAACCACAACTTGAACCAATTCCTGAACCTTTACCTTCACCTGAACAAATGCAAATTGACTCAGAATCCTTCAACGCTGACACACTCAATGTTGGCGTTGATGTGCCTATTTCCAATGCTGACACACAACCTTCACAATCCCAAACACCCCTTAACCAACCCACATCTACCCATTCTTCCACACCCCCTGAATATAGGTTGATGAAACACCAAAGGACTACTGGAGTGTTCTCCTCTGGTGGTCCTAGCCATGAAGCAGAGAGAACCACCACCACAAGTGTGGCAGGTGACCTAGATGAGGCTGGGACTATTGGTTCTGGCTTAGAAGCTGGCCAAGGCAGTCCCACCATCATTAAGTCCTCATCCTTGCCCAATGAATCTGACTTGGGAGGTCAAATCCCCATTTTAGAAGAGGGCGGACTGGAACCAATGACTCTTATGGAATTGACGGCAGTCTGCATTAGCTTGCAAAAGCAAAATGCAGCCTTAGTACAAGTAGTCAGCTCACAAGGCCTTGAACTCAAGCAATTGAGGGAGAGGATTGTTGTTTTGGAAAGTGATCGTGCTAGAAGGGGTATGGAGGAATCTTCCAAAGGGGAGGAAGATCAAATAAATCTGAGTGATAAGGGCAGCCAGGATGGTCAATCAATGGATGTTGCTGAGGCCCTTACAACTTTGAAGAAACAAACAGGTTTTGATACGTCCTTAGTCTCTCCCACCAACTTAAATTTATCATTTACAGCAATGTTGAGAGAGGTTACACAAGGCGCTGAGGGAAGATATTTGAGCGTTGACAAGGAAAATTTGGACGCTGATAGAAGTATTTTGGGCGCTGATAGAACAAATTTGGGCGTTGACAGACCTGCACATGAAGGTGATGTATCCCAGTCATCATCTATCATCAAGGAGGTTTCTACTCAGGTATTACCATCTACCTTACCAACCATTGCACCATCAGATAAGGGTAAGGGTAAAATGGTAGAAGAGATTGTTCCAAAGGATGCAGCTCAAGTTGAGTTTGATAGAAGATTAGCTGCATAAATTATGGAACAAGATGAGAAGGAAAAGTCACCATTTGTTGTGACTTCAGAAGAAGATAGTGATGGAGCTAGCTCAGACTCAAGTGTGATGATTATAGAACCTGAAAGGCTTGAGTATGGAGATGAGTTGGCCAAAGAGAAGCTGAGAGAGTTGAAATTGCAGGTTGACTTTGACATGCCAGAGGTGGTTCAAATGTACAATTCTTGGGAAGAAGGATGCATGGATAATCCAGACTTGACCATTTCAGATCAAATATGGGGTTTGGAGCTTCTTCTTAGAGTTCAGAAGGATTGTCAGGTTATTTTGAAACACAAGGCAAGCAATATTCTCTCAGGGTTGAAAAGGGATAGAAGGGAGCTCTACTTTATGTTGCTCAGATGTCATGGAGTTGGATGGACATATCAGAAGTTGAAGGCTTTGACATTTGATGAGTTGGAAAACAGGGCTTATCCCATTTGGGTGAGAGTGCAAGAAGCAAACACTCTCAGACTTCTTTCAGATGAAAGAAAGGAGGAACTTGCAGAAGAAATGAAAATCAAGAAAGCTATGATGGTTCCCAGGCCAGTGAAGAAGGGAATTAAATTTGAGTTTCCAAAAGATATGGATCAACTATATCCAAGTGAAGCAGTTATAAGAAAGAGCCTCAAGCTCTCCCCTTTAGAAGCTTCAGATATGGTGCAAGTTTTACCATTAGATTCCAGGAACCCAATTGTGAGCTATGAAGAAGATGAATGTGGGTTCTGGAAGATTGGCAGATTTGGCAAGGAGGTACACACTTTTACCACTCTCATATCTTTGTTTGCAAGTTGTGATAGAGAAGACTTGGTAGACCTTTGGAGGTTGCTGGAGACCAAGTATGAGGCTGAAGCACCAACTTCAGCTAATAGAATAAAACTTTGGACCACATTCAAAAGAATGTGTGGACCAAAAGATGAGGATCCTACAATTTGGAAGGATCTTGAAGATGACCTCAGTGGTCTTCAATGGAGGTTATATTCAGCTGCTGGTGTATACCATTTGAGTTTTACAAAGTTTGCTGAGTATCTACTTGTGGATGCTCAGTATTTCATATCCAAGGCTATTTTGGAGAAGATGAAGGACACTCAGCTGGAAATAGATTATTCAAGTGACGTGGCAAAAGATTTGATCAGATTTATTCATTACCAATATGAGAAGGTTTGTAAGATTCCTCCTAGTCCTTAATGATTATTCAGAAACTTGATCATAAGAGTGGATATCAAGTTTAGGGGAGGATTGTTGGGAATAAATTAAGGCCAGATCACTTGAGCGCTGACAAGAACAAAACAAGCATTGACAAGAACAAAACAAGCGTTGACAGCTCAAGCGTTGACAAGTTAAAGTCAAGCGTTGACACATTGAAGACAAGCACTGATGGAAGATATATTCTACACGTTTATTATATTCTAGAATACTTCTAGTAAGGATAGAAACGACAATGTATTTTCTATATTTATCTTTACCTAGAATAGCTGATACGTAGATTATTGTACAAGGCTTCTTATATCTATAAAAGAAGGCCTTTAGGTTAATGTTTAATATAAGTTTCATATAAGTTTTCGTTCGTAAACATCTTTCATTGTAAGCAAGTTTGATATTGATAATCAACGTGAAAGTTTGTTTACATCATTGTGTGTTCTTGTTTAAGTGTTAAATTCCGCATAACACTTAGATTCATAAAGTATATACAAAGGTTTCTCTACGTGTATTACTTGATCTAATCTCGTATACACAAAGCTAATCGATCTAAGTTTGGGATCAACAATTTCTTCTATTGTAATAGGGTGGCTCAGAAATGTCACCTTGTTCAACTGGAACTCACATCTGGAAAGCTGCGTATATAATTTCCTCCTACCAAAAAATCTGCAGGATCGTGAAAAGATGATTCCCATGTTCTTGTCTAGAATTTAGGAGATCAGGATGTTATCAAAGAACATACTGACGATTTTGTCTGCGAAGTCGAAAAAACTTTATCCATAAATTTCATACTATAACTGGGGCATTAGGGAGCTCAAACGTATAAGTCAAAATTTTAGATAGACCATAACGTGTGCAATAGCAGTCTGGAAAATCTCATGTTCTTTCTCTCACCACTGTTGGTGGCAAGATCGTGAATCTTTCTAGAAAATGTTTAAGACGTCGTAACAGGTCAGGTAAACCTTCTATACGTGAGATGATATCGATTATGAATGGTGATCTTGTAAAGTTTTCGATGATCGATACACGATCTCATGTTACCGGCCTTCTTTCTGATAGACAGAAACGGTACACTTCCTGGTGGTATGCTAGGGCGAACAAAGCCTCATTTTGGTAATTCTTGCAACAAATGTTGCAACTCTTTTAACTTAGTTGCAGCCCTGCAACAAGGAGTTTTTAAAACAGGTTCCGTTCTTGAGACATGCTCGATGTAGAATTATGTCTCGTGGTTAGAAAGAAATTTCTAAAAAACTTTATGAAATTATGTCCAGAAACTCTAGAGAAATCTGCTGGTCATGAATTTAAAGAATTTTAGAAGTGGATTATAACTGGTGGCTAGAAAGTCTTCGTAGCTATGGACTGACAAGTCACGCGCTTGTAATGAAGAAACAACTTGTACTGACTTTTCTGGTAGAAGATATAATGAATATATTTGGGAATTAGTAAGACGGATCTCGTCGTTAACTGAAAGGATAACTTTAATAAACATGGTTGGTACTGTGGAGTCTTTTCTGGCTGGGGGGGTCGGTAAATACCTGTTTTAAAATAAAGCTGTCATAGGAATTCGTGAAGTAAACGTGACGATTTTCATTGAATGTGTTCGTCTGAAACCTCACAGAACGAATACTGTGTGTTTAACCTGATTAATACTTCAGTGGTGGTAATTGGATCTTTAATGATCTGATTTTATACGTGGCATGACGAACGGTCATATCCCCTTGGAGGGTACCCCGCATTTCTGAGAGCCTGATTTAGCAACATACGGACTTATGAGTTCTGACTCATACTCTGAGAAGATATTCGTATGACGTGTACCATGACTGGTGTCATGATATGTGTCTTCTGAAAGGATACTTGAGACCTAAGTCTGGACTGATGTCTTGACAGGTGTTTTAGTAGGTGTATCTGAACAAGGCTGAAAATTCTGATAATTGCTAGGGTTGGCGGACCGGTTAGACTGCTAACCTCTGTATTTCTGGTCACGTCCGTTCCGGAGTTACGATGGTTACTGACTAGTTAATTATTAGCACGGTGGTTGTCACCACTGCCTTTTCTGTCAATTTAATGACGGTCATTATCATGACCGTGATTCAAGTAACTATTTCTGCTGAGTAGCCAGATGGGTACCGGTTTTCACTATTCTGACTAAAAGATTAGCTAAGTGACGCGTGACATCTAACTGAGGAAGTAAGGCATGGAATGGGGTGGTAGCGTCTGATGGTTGAATTATATTATTGTCTGGAATTTCAAATTTATAGATTCCGTCCTTGCTCTGAAGAGTCTTCAGAATGTAAACAGCATCAGCATCTTATGGAATCTCCAAAGTATCAATAGCATCAGCATTCGTGAGGTCTTCAAAGTGTTAGCAGCATCAGTATCTGGTAAAATCTTCAACTCACGAGCAGCATCAGCATCTGGGAGAATATCGACAAGTGAAAACGCCTGAGATGATTGAGGATCGATTAGCAATATCCATGGAGTAGGGTACCTGGAGTACACCTGGACTACTGTACATGAAGTACAAAGTGAATACTGCACATGAAGCATATCTGAGACACTGTACGTGGAGTACTCATGAAATATTGTACACGGAGTATAACTGAGACAATGTACATGAGGTACATATGGAATACTGTATATGGCACTGGAGGAAATTTTATGGGATGATCGATACTGGTGTCTCTTGTCTGAAATGATCAATGAAATAAATTGATTTAAACGGTAGTAAATTGAACTGAAATGAGTAACATGATAGCCTGGTAATTCTTGCGTGGACTTAAAGCTGGTTGTATAGAGTTTCAAGAATATGATTTAAATGGATTTTCAACAATGGTCAGCACGAAGACATGACTGATGAAGATCCAACATGATTATTATGAAAACAGGATTTTATTGTAACCCCTTCTGTATCTTAGCATGAAAACATCATCACCTTGCTAAAAAACATAATCCTCATAAGCAGACATGAACTTAGTCAACATGAAAATGACATTCACGCGAGAGTATAAACTTGATTGATACAAAGAACATAGAAGAATAATCAACTGAGGTTTAAATCAACTGATGTGGATAGTTGTGGTTTAATCCATTGTGTTCATAGTAGGAAGCATGTGACTAAGTATGGGCGATTCTGTCAAAATTTTCTGAGAACTATCATGTATAGAAATGTACAATCTGGGGCTAAATATGGTTGGCTGTAGTCCAATCCATATTTATCAAGATTTTATGAAATGTCATGATATGACAAATGTGAACAACTATGGATCGGTTCACAAAACAACATTTGACTGAAAAGCATGAAATTTGACATGAGTAATGGTGAACGTTTATAGCTGGTTCACCAAGTAATATTTGACCGAAAACATGAATTTGTCATGAGTAAGGGTAAACGCCTATGGTCGGTTTACCAATACAAAATCTTAACGAGCAAGGGTGAACGCCTATGGGTCGGTTCACCAAAACAAAATTCGCAGAAAAGCACATGCGACTAAATATGGCCAGTCATGTACCAACCTTTTACTTAGTCAAAAACTTTAAGAAAACTATATGATAATGGAGAAAACTAGATGATAAATGCATGAGAAACATGAAAGCTAACAACGCCAAAATCTGGGAAGTTCCTGGTGGCTACCCACTAGTCACAGGTCAAGTTTTAGAGCCTACAGGTCGAACCTAGAGCTCTGATACCATAATTTCAACACCCCACTTGGATAAGTGGACCGTTACGTGTATTTATGACGTGTCATCAAAGCATAAGGTAAATATCCTAAAACATTAACTGGCCATAAAGGATATACCAGAATCAAACATCGGTAATCCAAACATAAGCTCAAAACATGAAAAGTAAATACTAAAGGAAAAGGACTAAACAATGTCCAACTAAGCAGAATAATGTAAGGAGTGCAAAAAGTAAGAAGTCTGGATAGCTTCCATCTAATGCACATGCTCTCAAAGTCCTAGGAGCGTCCTGGTGTACCTGCCGTTAGAATATGAAAGGAAACTACGGCTGAGCATAACGCTCAGTGAACGGATACAAAGCATGATAAGAAATACTGAAATGAAGCAGATGATAAAATACTGAAGCTGTAAGACTGATAAGTAAAGTTACAGCAAAAAGATGTGTGTAATCTAAAAAGTCTGATTTATAAATAATAAAGCTGAACTGTTATCTGTTAAATCTAAAAACATGCATTTACTATATTTTAATTGCCAAGAGCTTATATAGGTCATGTGCTGTAACAACTGTTGCATGAATAACTTGAGGGGTGACCTCGTCATGCTAGAGAGGGGTGACCTCTAATTACTGTGTTGGGTGGAGGGATCAGCTCCAATGTGAAGGATGTAGAGCACACACCACATTCACATAATAACTGTAAACCGATAAGCCTAGGATGCATCCATACGCCCCACTAATAATACTGATAAAATGGCCAAGCTGAGCTGAGTGGAACGCTGCAGGATATCACTCTCCTACAGGTGAGTCATGACACTGGTGCCTCAAGTGTCATGGTTACGGTACCTCCGTAACTAGTATAACTAACTGGTCATGCTTGTATATAAGGCTCAGGCAATATCTTAGTTAAAAAAAATAATTTCTGATAATTTATAACATATAATGGGGAATACATTTGGCTGAAGACGGGGAAATCCTAATCATGCATAGAAAGGAAGTCCTTACTGAAAGGACGGAAAATCCGTACCTCTTCAGTAACTGACTGAAGAAAACTGAATGAACTCTACTCGGGCTTCACGAAAGCTACAATAATAATAGGTGCGAATAAGTTATCTGATATTTATTTAATTTACTAATCTTATCGGTTTCTCATTTATTTATTTTATTTTCCTGAAATTCTGTACGCATATTAACTTATAAATCTGATCTTTCTTATAATTCTTTATAACATATCATCGTTCTACTATTAATTACGGTACAAACGTATTCTGACGCTATATTAATACTATATTAGGTAACCTGCTAAAAATAGAAAGTTTCCTAACTTAGAAAGTTTCCAAAATCATTTATAATTACTTTAATAAAAATATACCCTTTTAAATCTTATAAAACTATTTTAATCTAATCCATTTAAATATACAATTAAGACATTTATAAAATTAAGTAATAAAAGGTATAATTTAAAATTTTTCATTTTTATTATTTTAACTATATCCCGAGCCTACCGAGATACCCCTTTCTCGGTCGCACTAAAACAATCAACATATATATATTAAATCTGCCATTTGACTTAGCGACAGAAAAACATGTCACTAAAAGTATGACTAAAAGCTGAGTTTAAAGCTGTCAATAAAAACTGTAATAAACAATTCTGCGACGGAAATTAGTGTCACAAAACTGTCGCTAATCTTATAATAAAAATCATTATCTTCTGTCTGAACTGTACCCACTGATGACCTACATTGTTCCCATTGTATGTGCAGTGGTTCCCACTGCTAGTGCAGTGGTTCCCACTGCTTACAGACCCAACCACCCCTTTTTGCCAGCTAATCCCAAACACCCCCTGTTGCTGCATTTTTCCCACTGATATCGAACTAAACACCCCTGACGGGGTTTGAGGGTTGCGGTTGATTACACCACCACGTTGAGTGATGAGATAGCATTTATACATGATCTCATCGTTCTTTTCGGGCTTTAAATGCATAAAATGTCATAAAAATACCCTATATATGCTTGTGTTTGTTTACTTGTGTATTTTAGGTATGGATATCGTGCAAAAGACAAAAGATCACAAGAAACAAGAAAAAACGAACACGAGAAACGAAGCCGTACATTGAACCGGGCCCTAGTTCATGATTTCTCAAAAAAAATATACCTTGAAGACTTGAAGATGTAAAAGATTGATCCCTTATTTATAAATAAATGACACTTAATACCCTTGTATATTCATAATTACTAGTTTGGTCCCTTAAGTTTGTCAAAATTACAAAAAGGTCCTTCAACTTTGAAGAATTGGCAAGTTTAGTCCCTCAACAATTCTAAATTGTCAACAATGGTCCCTCATGAAGTCAAAGATCCAATGAAGACCTTCAAAGATGATAATTGTCCAAAATCAGTCCTTGAACTATTCAAAAATGGCAAAAATAACCCTTGAAAACCTTTTGCCAAAGTTTTGGGGCAAAAGTATGAAGTTTGAAAGTTTAATAACAAAGGAAATCAACTTTTTGGGCTGAAAAATGTTTTATACCACTTCTGCCAAAACACAAGGACTCGAAGTGTCAATTCCCAAAGTTTAAACACAATAACACGCGCCAAACAACTTACCACCCCCTTTTTCGGATCAAACGAATTACTGTTTACCCACATGAACCCAAAATTACCTTCACTTAAAACAAGGGGTTATTTTCAATTACCTTGGCACATGCTTAATTCACACGCCCAGAAACCCATCCCACACCAAAAACACTCAATCCCACTCACCAAAAGGCCCCACCATTCAACACGTCAACCAATCAAAACACAACTTCCTCTCCAAGTAAGCTGACATGGCAAGATCAACGATTTAGGTTCATTACTTGGCCCTAAAGCATAAACGAACACTCAGGATCATTTTTGATAACTCAACAACAACAAACGTCTAGAAGATTTCAAGAAAATTTTAGGGACTTCATAGCCTAGGGTTTTGCATTATTTTACCTTGTAATCGTCTATATAAAGACTCCTCAACATGTGAGAGAGCTTTTATTCCAGATTTTAGCTATCTTCTTTGTAATTCCTTTTTATGAAATAAAATTTGAATTTCTGAAAATTTTGAATTCTCTTTTGTTATTTATAAAAGTTTGTTGATTGAATAGCTAAGATCTGAGTTCCATATACATGTTTTGTTGATTTTGAGAAAAGGTTTTAAGGTTTAAAACACTTGTTTTCAAAAATCAAAGGATAATCTGTTTGATCTTACTTTTGTGTTTGTTCATCTTAGCAGCTTGTGGAAGCTGGTGCTTGTTCTTCTGAGCACCTCAGCTCAAACATTCCAAGGCTTGGATGTGAGTCTTGGAGGTTTGCATCTCTAATCCTTTTTCATTTTTCTGAATTTTGTAGGAAATTTTGGTGAATCTGAGATTTGTTGTTTGATTGTGTGATTTTGTGGGTTAAGCTTGTTTATCTGTGGTATTTAGTTGTTATTGAGTTGATGGGAACTGGTTTTATGGTTTAATTCATACTAGTCCTTTGAAAATTTGTGAAAACAGGTTATTAAAGGGTGTTTGGGTTAACTGATATACCAGGTTTTGAGGTGATTGTAGTAGGTGTTTGTTATTGCTTTGTGTTGGTATCTGTTTATCTGGTGTAAAGGGTTGGTTATCTGCAAGTTTTGAGGGTTTAAACACCTAAATCAATCAAGGGTTCATAAAATCAGTTTTACTTGGTAATATTAGCTAAAAATTTGGGGACACCTAGATCTAAGGGTAGACTAGGGTTAAAAAGTGTTAAATTTAAGTTAATACAAGCAGGGAAAGGGATTTGAGGGCTTGAAATTAGATTGGTGGTCAAATAGATCAGCAAAAGGATTTTGGATAATCACCTTTGCTAATCAGTAACTTTTGGTGCTAGAATCTGCTTATTTACTTTGATCCAGTGCTTGAAACAAGTTTATTTGTGCTTATTGGACTTTATTATAGCTTGTGTATGCATTTGGTTCAATTTGGTTGGCTTATTCATGCTCAATCTTCTTATTTGTTCATAACTGCTTATTTTCAAGGTCTGTATCATATCTGTGGACTGTTTACTTATTCTGTGCTTATTGAGTGAACCAAATTGCGATTTCTTTGTTGATATTAACTTCTTGTGATCCACTGATTACAAAGGTGCCCTTGTTTCCATTTGAATCCAACTGGATCTTTCTAAAAAAGCAAGTCAAATAGTCAAAGCAGTGGGAACTCCTTTCCCCTGCTGCTAGCCACTGCTAGTGTTATTTCAACTGGTGCATATCAATAAGCTGTTCTAGCTTATTTAAACCTGCAACAACTTTGAATTTGTAATAGGTGTCACTTATTTGACCCATTTGTTCATTCTGGAGCATTTGAGGGGTTGACTTTGAGGTTTGACTAGAAAACCAATAACTTTGACTTTTACATAAGTTTTTAACAGCTTATTCTGCTTATTTGGCTTGGCTTATTGAACTTTTCTTTGTTGATTTGTCTTAATTAAGTCATTTAGAGTCTTTTGTAACTTATTTGAAGGTCTGAGGTGGTCTAGAACTCTAAGTCGACTATTTTGTCTTTTAGTGAAATTCTACTTTGCTTATTTCTGGCTTATTGGGTTTGCTTTTTCAAAATTTCTTTTCACATATCTCTTAGGCATCTCAAAAGAAGGTTGTGTGTCTAATCTGAGCTTATGGCATTGGCTTATTGCTTAATGGGTTTATTGGCCCAATAAGGATAAGCTGTTATACCAATAAGCTGTGATAAGCTCAAAACCAGCTTTTGGGTCTTCAGACTTTTGTGTTTAGAATTAAATTTTGAGTCAGATAGGGCTTTTTCAGGTCATTTGGACCTTGTTGAACTTTTTGGGCCAAAAAGCCCATTAGATTGGACTGTTTTCATTTTTAGCCCATTTGGGGGCCCATTAGGGGTATTTTGGTAATTTCACTTTCATTTTCTGATTATTTAGGTTAAAATAAACTAGTTTGCAAGTTTTTAGAATTTTTATAATTTTTTGATTTTTAATATTATTTTAATATTATTTTATTATTAAATTTCAATTTTCACATTTTTGCATTTTTTTATATTTTTCTTAGGTTAAATATATTAAAATAGGATTTTTGCAACTCTTAGATTAATTTTATCATCATTTTTTTAATTTATAGAATTATTTTAAGGTTTTAATAGTTTTTAATCATTTTAAATAGTTTAAATTAGTTTAAAAATTTATAAAAATAGTTTTTATTCTTTTTTAGTCATTTTAGAGGCTTACAAAGTGAAAAATCTTTATTTGGGCTTCTTAATAATTATTTTGATTTTTAGGGCTTTAATTAGAAATTAAAAATTAATATTTAAATAACTAAAAGGTTTGAAAAAGTTTTGATCATTTGTAAACTCTTAGTTTATTTAATTTGATTTTTGGTAATTTTTGGGGAAATTTTAGAATTAATTTTTATTTTTGGCACTTTTTACGGTTTTTAATTTAGTCGTCGTAGTAATAATTTTCACGTATCCGTCATTCTATTTTCTCATCCCCTTCTTCTTTCTCAAATATTAATCTCAAATATCATTACATTTTAGTCACACACATATACCTCCTTGGGAAACGAACTTTCACCTTTGGGTCATTAGTACACGGTTTTCCTAAACCGTCATATTTAATACTTTCCCTATTTACGCTCTTTTCCTAAAGAGTAGTAAAACACTACAATCATTTTGGCACCGCTTCCGGGGAGGTGTGTCGTGATTAATTTGTCATTTTATTTTTAATATTAGCCATAAATAGTATTTGTATTACCGAGATCCCCCCCCCCCCCCGTGTCTCGATTTCCGTGAATCAGCAACATCCCAAACCATTGTTCGATCTAATTCGTGTTGTCTTTTCAATTAACATTGTGTTCTTGATAGATTCGATTGTATATAAAATAAAAGAAGAGAAAGAATGGATTACCGGCCATTGATTCAAATGATCATCAAACACGAAAACCAATTCCCTTTCACAATCAAAACCCAAAACCGTCTCTTTTTTTTGTTCTTGTTTTTGGCCGGCGGCACCTCAAAGCACAGAACCCTAGTAGTATTAGTTTTTTTGTTTCTGTTTGATAGCAGGGGAAAAATAAAACTCCCGTATATTGTTTGCAAGCTGGGCTCCCAAGTTTTTCTTTTTTTTATATATAATAACCGGCCCCCTATTCTATATAGTTTTTTTAACTCTCGACATCTATATTTAATTCACGAACAATCGTATTTAATTCTCGCGTTTTTCCTCGCGTTTTAATTTTTCTGAAACGTAAAAATCTTTTCTGTATAATAATACATTCGTAATAATTATTTTCCTGACTAATTATATATATAGTTATAATAAGTCGAGACTGCGTATTTAATATTCATAACCTTTAAATACGGGTTTTACATTGGTCATCTTATTGTAAAAATCAGGGCGCCGAAAAAAAAACTGATGTGGCAGAAAAAATATATATCAATTGTGGTCGCTATTGCATGCAACCTAAATAAGGATGTAGATGTGTGGAGCTTATGTGACGAAAGAATACGCTCAAACGAACCATCTACATTTAGAGCCTTCGGTACAGTAGCTCGCCAAGATGGCGCGAGCCAACGACGACACCATGTACTGCGGCCAGCGTTATCGAGGTCCATGTCGTGGCTGCCAGCCGACGGTATGGCTGACGGCGCGAGCCCACGGCGCGACAACAGTACCGTGGCTCGCGCCGTCTGTCGTATTATGAATTTTTTTTTGTCCTTTTTGAATTTATAGCCGTTGGGTAACGGATTTTTTTTTTGCTAACTTTTGACCGTTTGGGTGTGTAAATACCCTATTTTCAACTATTTTAACTATAAATACCTTATTTAACTATAAAAAAATACCCTTTTTAAATTATTGTTATGTTTTTAAGTTGTAATTTTTTTTTCGTGTATTTTTTCAAAGTTGTATTTTTTTATTATTAATGAAATGTTAAGTTTTTAGTTTAAAGTAAATTATTGAATAAAAAGAAAAAAAGGTGGTGGGGTCACCATAACGCGAGAAAGTGTACTGTTAACTAGGGAGGGTGTTTTTGGTGTTAAGAGAAAAAGTGGTGATCTGACACCACTTTTTGTCCACGACTCAAGCTCACAGTTTGAACTGTACCTAGAGCTCTTAGACAGTTGTGATACGTATTTCGAGGTTGCCGCTCTATTGTTAAAAATAAATATGAAAGTTTGATCGCATTTATTTATTGTTAAAAATAATAAAAGTTTAACGCAGCTTGTTGCTCACATCCTTTTTATTTATATAATTAAACATTATAATATTAAAAAAAACCTAGTATCAACATGTTAACTTAGTATAGTAAGGATACTTAGCTTAAATTTATTTTAATTACTTAACTAACAGTAAAATTATTATTATGCTAAAAAGTAACAGTAAGAAAATTATAAATTTATTTTTTTTAAAACCGTTTGTTTTTTTTTAATAATTTTGAGACAGAAAAAATATTATTTTTACACTAAAACTGAAAAGTGACTTAATTTTGAAGTAGAATGCAATATGTTTTAGCTAAGCCACTTTTTCAATTTTCTTAAGATAAGATCGAAGAGAACGAAACGCACATAGTGGTCATTATAGCGATTCCTTCTGATCCTAGAAAATTTCTGAAAAAACCTGCTATGGAACTACCGAGCAGGGGCAAAAATATGATAAGTAGATACATAATTTCGAGCGTGATTAGACAACCAAAAATCAGACAATCACAGAGCGGCCTGTGATTCAGGATTGATCGACGCCCGAGGAACGCTCGACCGAATGAATGAGTCACAAGGTGTAAGCTCCAACGACAAAAGAACCTAGGCGCGGAGCATTTTCGGGGGCTAGCCTCCTTCCTTCTTACTTGACTTACAATTCGACTCTCAAGCTCGTAAAATGTTTGGCGCTTGATTTTTATATTCGATGTAAAACTTGATCCGTTTCAACTAAACAATGTCACATAATAATAAAGGTCGACCTTCAGCTGGTTATATTTTTCAAGCTAAGAGCATCCACAATGCTAGCTTTTCTAAAGACTTTTTCTTATTTCATAAAGTCATGTGAATGATTTGATGCATTGTAACTAGGGGTGTGATTCGGGTTGACCCGGTCGGGTTCGGGTCAACTCGGGTCGGGTCAAGTCGGGTCAAGGGTAAAAAATATATAACTCGAACCCGAGCCTAATTAGAACTCGGGTCACTCGGGTTCGGATCAATTCGGGTCGGGTCAATTCGGGTCGGGTCAACTCGGGTTCGGGTCAACCCGAGTTTGAGGAAAAAGTGTAAAAAGTGGCCTAATTTTGTACTAAAACAATGTAAAAAGTCTAATTTTAGTCGGGTCAAGTCGGGTTGGTCGGGTTCGGGTCAACTCGGGTCGGGTCAAGGGTAAAAATATGTAACCCGAACCCGAGCCTAATTAAAACTCGGGTCAATTCGGGTCAACCCGAATTGACCCGAATACGCTTTTGGACCCGAGTGACCCGACCCGAATATGATTATTCGGGTTCGGGTTCGGGTCGGGTTCGGGTCGGGTCGGGTTTTTTGACACCCCTAATTGTAACAATAGGTTTGCTAAAGGCTTTTTGAATAATGACTTGGTATATGTCAAGTGTTTGACAAAAATATCCAAGCTATTCACATTAAATGAAAAGATTTTAAATATTTAGTTTGTACCCTTATTTGATGAAAACATGATATGGAAAGCTTTTTGAAAGACTTATATGCATTAAAGAAGGTTTGTAAATAAGTTTCTAAAAGATAGAAATTAATGAAAAGTTAATGCTAATAAATGGAAAAAGTCATAAAGGGTAGAAGCATTGTAGATGCTCTAACGCTCTGTTCTCGAGTTTAAATTTTAAACAAAGGAAGGGGATGGGATGGGAAGGGCAAAGTAGGGGATGGCATTGTGAAGAAAATGATTAATGCAATTTGTGTTCTTGAATTTTCTTTTTGGATAGAAAGGAAAGGGTAGAGAAAATAACAAATTTACCAATATATCCTCAGATTAATAACTCTCTGATTAAATATGATACCTCTGTATACTTTTCCAAAACCCCACGTCCAGTTACTAATACTAGTGTTGAGTCAACAACATGTTCCATGCGTCGATGGTAGTGGGTTTTGACCCATTTGTGTATACTAAGCCCTTCAGAGAACATGTCGTCTGTTGGTCTTTTTCGAGTCACCATCTCAAGAACTAAGATGCCAAAACTATAAACGTCTCCTTTTGTTGATGTGGTTGATCCGTATGCATATTCTGTACACACGACATATTAGTAACTTATGAGATTGTGTTTGTTTGACATATGATAAAACTAATTCTTATCAAACTGAAGCTATTAGTTATTTAAGTTGATAGGCTTTTGGCTTATTAGCTATAAGCTCGAGTTGATAAGCTAGATTAAGCTAGATTGATACCTGGTGCAATGTAGCCAATGGATCCACAAAGCATATTAGCAGTACTGTTTCCCATATTCTCATTTCCACCACCAATGGTCATCACCAATTTCGCGATCCCAAAATCCGATACCAAAGCTGTGAAGTCATCATTCAAAAGTATATTACTCGGTTTCAAGTCGCAATGTATCACCTAAGGCCGGAAATGTGGCCACAAAGATTAGGATTTCCTACAAAGGAAAGACTAGTAACTGTATTGAAAACGCCACCAGTTGGAACCTTACAAGTCAAGAATCTCTCAGGCCATGTAACTCGATATTTTAGGAAATACTGGCCCAGTGAATCTATTGAATGAAAGATTGATCACTTTGATTGTTACTAGCATGCTGAGTTCGGTTGGAAGTGATCCTGAAATATTGCAGACATCTTATATTGCAAACACATAAAATTCATGTTGCAGACATCTTATATTGCAAACACATATTGCAGACATCTTATATTGCAAACACATAAAACTCATGGCAGACCACATCCAAATCCAAATAATGCATATTCCTTATTCCAAAAACCCAATAAACATCTGAATTTTTTTAATGTACTAACAAGAACGGATACGCAAATGAAACAAAAACCACATTGACGAATAATTTTCAGCTGAAGTGAAGACCGAGTATCAAAACCTTCAGTCGCCTCGTCCCATGGTCGCTTTTAGATAATACAATCTGCCTGATTCAGGGCAACCAAACAATCCACGTGTTTTGATGGGATTATTCAGGAAAAACTCATATGCAGCGTGTAATTCTTCGCATTCAAGACCAAGATACTGCAGTTCTTCATAAATTTGACCCTCCGTATACACATGTGGACGGGAGTTTTCAATTACCTAATAACAAATATATAACAACAATATCAATAAAAAGTAAACAAACAATAAACTACTAGTAATATATGTTTTAACCAAATGGAGTACCTTAGAATTTCTGTCTAAAGCATGGACTATGTTTTCAAGTGAAATAGCAATCTTATCTTGAGACGGTTCCTCTTCATCGACCTTTCTTTTTTTGCTATTTGATTTAATCGGGAGCTTACCAGCTGATGGTTGTGATGGTGATGTAACAAAGATGTCATCGTTGGTGCTGATATTATCTAAATTGATAACATTGTTTTCACACAACTGATCAATCTCTTCAACTGTATCTGATTGTTGATCATTGTTTAGTTGTTTTCTTTTCTCTTTAGCGGTTAGAGAACAAGTACCCTTAGCTCTATCTTTTGCCCATAAAGCATACATTTCGTCATAACAGTTGACTTGTTTTGTCTTCAATTCATAAACATCAGGTTTATCCTATACATTACAAATATTACAAATAATTAATAAACCAAAATCAGAATCATTAATTCACAAAATTATATAGAACACATACCTCCTTGAGTGATTCCCACACTTCGTCTTCAGCCTCAATTAACCTAGTAGTTGAGTTCCATGAATAGCCACTCAAAGAAACTCCTTGAAACACATCATGGAATTGGTTAAAGTACTTCTTGAGTGTCTTTATTCGATTCTTCAATTTTTCCTTCTCAAAAGGAACATTAAACTTAGCACTTAACGCCTTCACTATATTTGTATAGGCATGAGGAGAGAAAGTCCCATTAGGTCTGTTCCCGGCACTTTGTTCTTTAAGCAAAGCCTGAATGAATGCAGCGTCATACTGCTCATTCCACGAAAATTTTATGGATTCTTCATCAGTCTCATTTTTTATAGCTCCATCAGTTTCAGTTTTGGCAGGTCTAGCATTTGCTTTTTTCACCATTGTTAGTACCTATATAACAACATATAACATACACCAGTTATTCCATTCCATGAAGTTAAGAACGATTGACATATCAAAACAAAATAATACACTATCCACGCGTAACTGATTATGTAAGAAAAACCAAACCTAAGTAATCGTAAAAAAAACTTGATAATCCATATTCCAACAATTATGAATACAATAAACAAAAAGTCTTGTCACACATTATGAGAAAGAAAAATAATGACAATAGTTACTCAAAGCCTAAGTAGACATATTAATTTCATTGTTCGGATGCAAGATATAATCATTCCACATATCATTTGCAATCGAATTTCTTATTTGTTCTCCTGTATCATCCGTGTCTGTTTGTCCATGTGGTTCCTCATCATGTGTTGCATCTAACATATCGTTTATCACTTCATCTTCAAGTTCTTTGTCACGGTCTACCTCTAGTAAAAAGTTATGCAATATACAACATGCCAAGAATATATCTGATTGTGTATCACATGGGTAGAATGGTTCTGTTGTGCTTCTAATTATAGGAAATCTTTTCTTCAAAACACCAAATGCTCGTTCAATAGAGTTTCGTAATGATGAATGTCGAAGGTTAAACAATTCTCTTGGATTTTGAGGTGCACGCGCCGAGTACTCCTTGAGATGATATCTAACGCCCCTATATGGTGCTATAAGTGTACTTGTATGGGGCAGACCACCGTCAACTAGATAATATTTACCTATATTAAATATAGTAAAGTTTAGAAATTTAATGTTAAAATTGTAGTAATATATTTTACTTTTATTAAAATTTTACCGTTTGGAATAAGCAGCTTATCATCTCTAGTGAAGGCATCTTTTACTATCCTCGAGTCCGATGCCGTACCTTCCCAACCACTTAAAACATAAGTAAACTTTAAATCAAATGTACAAGCAACCAACACATTAATTGTTGGATATCCCTTACGACCACGATATCTGGGGGCATCTCTATTAGGCACTCTCACTCGAACATGTGTTCCATCGATAGCCCCTATACAGTCTTTGAAAAAAGGATAGAATCTTGGTTTATCTTGGATTTCTTTTTGAACTATATCACCGGTGGGTTGTTTAATATATTGGTCTTCGAGACATATTATTGCATTGAGAACTCCATGAAAGTGTTTACTAGTGGCTGATACGGATCGACGATACAACCAAGAGACGAAACGGGTTCTAAAATCATTTCCTACGATATGCAAAAATCTAGCAACTTGTTCTTCAACCGACATACGTTGAGTCGAACGAAGACCACATTCATTTTCTAACTTTTGACACAATATCTTAAAAGCGTCCACGCTCATACGAATTATTTTACGACAATTTGTATTTGTTGATAGGTCTTGCAACATCTCTTCCCGTACTGCTTGTCTATGCAACATTAATTCTTGGGAAGGTAAATTTACACGGCTTCTTTTACGAGATCACCTACGAGCGAGATAAGCAACAACTAAACAAACTACGTGAATTACAGCTAGTTGTTGAGTTCTCGCCATGCGAATTAAGTCATCCACATCCATTTTGCAAGTAATTACTACATAAAATATATAACATATAAATGAAAATAACAAGATTAACAAACTAACATGCTAGCTAATATAACAAATCACAGTAAAATACGATTTTGTACTACTGCATGTATAATTGTAGAAAAACATACTTAACACATGAAAACAAAACCTTAAAAACTTGGTCAAATATGATGCAATATAATGAGGTGTTTGCTAACAGTGACTATGATAATAAAATTAGTAGTCTTAATGCAAACTGATGACATTCATTTGATTAAAATTAGTAGTGTCAATGCAAACGCTATACATCTCAAATTTAAGCATACCTCCATCTGCAGTGTAATCTACTTATCATATATCAATGGCAATTTTCAATGGTTGTAAAAACACAATACCAAGCATAGTAACATCAATAAAAACATGAAAACTGAAACAAAAAAAAGATAAAATCAAGTTTAACTTACCTGGATTGCTGATAGAAAAAGAGACGCCGTGTGAATAGCTGTTGAATGCCTGGTGAAACCCTAGTTCACATATATATAATGTGTATGAATAATGAGGGTATTAATGTAAATTCATACAAGCCCAACCCATTTTCCCTTCTAATCCTCCCAAAATTGGACGGAACACATATACACACAAAAGCCCGTACTTTTCCTTCCTTCCTCTTTCCCATCCCCTACCCTTCCTTCTTAAAAAAAACTTAAGAACACCATTTTTTTAAGATTTCCTTTCCCATTCCCTTTCTTTCCTTTATAAAAAAACTCGAGAACAGAGCGTAAGAGTATCTCCAATGCAAGGTTTATGAAAGACTTTTCACTATTTACAAAACCTTTTCTAATGACTTTTTACCATTGGAGTTAAAGACTTTTTGTAAAGCTTTTAGCAAAAGCTTTAAGTTTGTCAAATGGTTTAAAAATTTGGTTTACACTAAATTATCTTGCTTTCATAATTACAAAAAGCTTTTAAAAAGCTTTTTACCATTAGAGATGTTTAGTAAATATTACTTTTTAATACTTCAACATTAATGAAATAATGTTTTAATAAATGTAAAAAGTCTTCACTAAAACTCTCCACTTGAAATGCTCTAAGCTCTTAGAATTGTTGACCGATTAATTTGAATCAAACAAAGTCAAATGTGAAAAGAGTTTAGCTCATTTACAACTAAAGTTTTGACTTTTGACCTTGAGTTTTGACATTCAATTCGGCTCTGTACAATACAGCCAATTGTTAGGTTCATAAAGCATAAATACATGTAAAATTTTTTATTGAAAGGGTATGATTGTTATCATCACTAGAAAATAGATAGCCAGATAGAGTTTGGTCAACTAAAAAGCATCCTTATAGTATAAGTCAGTTCACGGATCACTTGAGTTTTGTTGCTCCAAAAGTTTTGGACAAGAACATCTATCTGAATCATTACACCCCTTTGAGTTTGCTTATTTTTGCATGTGAAGACCTTCGTGTGGTTTACAAAGCCATATTGCCATTCAAATGTTTATTAAAGATGACTAACTATATATAGCCATCATATAGGGTTTCTGATCTACATATATAGTTCTAGCCTATAAAAGAATGATGTGTTTTGTAACAAGTAGTTGCGTCATCAATTTGCAAACAAAATTTTTAATGTTATACTTGTGTCAACATAAAGTTAGTCAAAATAAATCTACATTTTTTTACCAAATAAAATAGTCATTAAAAGTAAATATTAAATAAAAATAGACTTGCATTCATCTTCTTCATTTCTATTCCTTATCTTTTTTCTTATTAGTAAAAATTGAAAAAATAACTTTTAACTTTTTCTTAATAAAAATTGATAAAAAAATATTTTTAATGTTATTATTTATTTTTCACATCTAATTTATTAAACATATGTCATTGTTTTAGCTATGAAATGTCAACATAACTATGATACTGGAAGACTATTTAAAAATTTACGACATGCATTGGAACATTTTTAGCTTTGGTATTTATCTGGTACTATAATGAAGTATATCGCGATTTATAGCTTAATTAGCTTCAATTACGAAACTAGGAAGTTAGGTTGTGGGGAGAACTTTTTTTTACAATAACAATAAAATGCGGAAAAAAATAATATTAAAATGATATACAGTGTCGAGTATTTTGAAAGATTTATAAGGGTTTAGAGCGTTATATACTAAGATTTAGTATATCGGTGAGGGGCAATTTGGGTTTTAGTGGGAATCACTTTCGATAAAATATCTAAATCAAATAAAAATTACACTAAAATCTTATGTTGTTAGGTTTACCATGGAGGCACCAACCCACAATACTATAAGCATACATCCGTCCCTGGGTAGCTTACAACTCTAGATTTCTAAGCTTTGTTAATGACGACTGTAAGCGATCGTGATCACCTTGTCACCTTAGCGTCAAGTCAATTTTTTCCTTTTGAAATCAAAACATATGCACTACAAGAAATAGGAGAACCAGTGACGAACTTTTCTCGAGCGACAAATGTCGCCTGAGATACCCGCTAGATGACAAAAGTTCGTCTGACATGACAAGAATTTTGATACACTTTTTAGTCAAAAGTTCGACGAAAGTTTTCCGGGCTACATATTGTCGATGATTACCTTGGTCAAAGTTTGACCAAGAAAATCAACGTAAAACTTAAAGACAACTTTTCTCGCTCGATTTTTTCGGGCGATATGTCGCCTGTGGTACTTTAGTTAATATCATTAGTGTTTAAGCGTTGAATTAGTGTTAATTAATATGTGGAGATGTATCCCGGGTGACATGTCGTCCGAGAAAGTGTCAAACGACAAAAAGCTAACTCAGTTAAACGATTAACAAGTCAACGTATAATTAAAATAATCCTGGACGACATGTCGACCGCAAAACATTCCACGTGCACACATTAGATTAACAAATGTAAGATGGTAATTGGCGGGAAGTATAAGAAAACTATATGGACGACCAGGGGTGGATGTACATTATCGGTACGGGGTGGCGATGCCCCTCATAGCTCGACCAAAAATACGAGATTTTAGTGTATTTTTTCTTAAATTTGAGCATTTTTTTTAAAATGTCCCTCACTTGAATTTCAAATTTCCCCCCACTCACATATTGAATTCCAACATTTAACACTGTAAAACCTAGAAATCGTTAATTTTGAAGGTATAATAGTCAATTTTTTATTCGAATTTTAGTTTTTTTTGTCTTGTTATCGTTAAAAAAAAAATTTACCCCCCATATTGAGATTTTCTGGGTCCGCCACTGTGGACGACACGTCGCCCGAAAAACCCTCTACCATGAAACTTAAACGTTTGATTGAAATATGTGAACCCGACTTTGTCGTCTGGAAAATAATCCTCAACGAGCTTCTACGGTCAACTTTTCCTAGTCGATAAGTCGCACGGGAAACCTATCTCTAACGAAAAGTTGCCCGAAAAACTCTTTTATCGTCGCTAAAAGTAGTGGCAACTGTTGCAGTGATGACCAAATGTCCGTGTGTAAGACAATTACAATTGCAATAAAAATATATACCAAAAGTACATAAATAAAACTTACATAAGTAGGGCTGCAAACGAATCGGGCGAACGCGAACGGAGGTATGTTCATGTTCGTTTATTTATTTGTAGCAAAAAACTAAACGAATGTGAACGCGTATATCGGAACAAAATTGTTGTTCATGTTCGTTTATGTATATTTGAACTTGTTCATGTTTATTTTTATTCGTTTATTAATAAGTTAAACAAAGGTAAACGAACATAAACACATATAAATGAATGTAAAGAATCATATATAACGTAAACAGACATAAACGAGCTTGAAACTAAAGTTTTTACTTTTAAACGACTCATATTATCTTTGAAGTACTTAATATACAATGTATATAATTGTTAGAGATTATCGAAATACTTAATATATAATTTATTAACATCTTCTCAATATTTGGCATGTTAATCGAACGAAAACATTTTGAGCGTAAACGAGCGAACTAATTAATGTAATCGAACGAACATAATCGATCGTTCACGAACAAAAATATTCACGAGCCATTATTATGTCGCCATTACTTTCCGTCTATTTAAAAAGACCATGAATATTAAGTTTGTGCACAGAAAGAAGACATAAATATTCATAAATTTAATTCTAACAAAGTTGAACTCTTTGGTTCAAAACTGAAAATTGTTAAAAGGTTGGTCTTTCAGTGTGTCAAAAATTTAACTCTTATTAGTAGTTTTTTGTTCGTCAAAAGAGTAATTTAATTATGTTTTCTTAAGAAAACAACTGAACTTCCAATCATTATATGAGCCTAGATCACTAGTGAATACTTGCATTTGCTTTTCTTGATAAATTGTTGCTTTTAATGTATTTGCACTTATCATACATGATATATTATCACCTCAACCTCAATCTCAACCATGGGTATGATATAAATCACTATTTGCTTTATAACGTGAATGTAAAGTTGTACAACCTTATCACGTTATAAGTTGTAAATATAGACAATGTGGTCATAAAGTTGGGAACCCCTTGTTAATGTTATTACCAAATGCTAATGTATGCTTTAAAAGGCTTTGATTGATACGAGTACTAATTAACTTGTGTCGCTATATGCACTAAATTGACAGCTTGAGTGTTTTGAGCCACGAAGATGGACCATATGTATTAAAGCGTCCTAAAAGGGTTAGAAAAGACTTTCAAGCATATAAGAAAAAGTTTGAATACACTTAAGAGAATACGGTTATGCCATCTACATCAAAACATAATATGTATGATTTCTGCCAATGACTTAAACATAAATCTTTCTCCATTTACCATTCAAGATGGACCATATGAGTATTACAATTTTATTGTCAAATGGTCACACAATGGAGGACCAAAGTGCAAATTACATTTTTTTTATATTTCAAAAGTTTAAATTATACGGTTTGTTAACCAACCTGTAACATGTTATATTGAATGCGTTGCGTGTTCAAAAATCTTGACTTATCAATCAACTTATTAACTCAATGTGAAAAATCCTTCTAACATAATCACCATGTTTTAAAATCTGTTTTTTCGTTAATCTAGTTGAATCAATGATTTACATGGTTATCGAGTCACCAGTTTAATCAGTTTAACCTATACATATATGTACTTCACATAACATCTTCAATAGATCTTTCCAGATCACAATATGTCAAATACAAGACTTAATCTAACACAAATTTTGAATGTAATGAAAATGAAAGGACAAAGGGATTTTGTTAGTTTAAAGATAAGAAAAAAGTTTTTGATATTTACAATAAAATAAAAAAAGGACAATAGTCATGATCCGACCTAGTTTATTAAAACAGGCCCATCTGAATCAATGAAAAATCACCGATTTGTTTCGTTTCTCAAACAAGTCAAAAATATCAGTTACATCTAGACCGGTTCTCGATTAAACTTGCCAAATCCACCGAGATCCATACAAGTTCTCGTTGCACCTACTATTTATTTTTTAATTTAAAATGATTATATTAGCTATTTAATCATAAAAAATAGCAATTGATTTATTTATATCTTCCAATTAACCATTTTAACAACAAAAAATTTATAACCAATCTCCCACAATTTCACCACCTCTTAAAAGAGAGAAAACAGACAAGTCTCAAAAAGTAAAAGGACTAAACTTATCAACTACGTAACAACCAAGGGAGGTTAGAGCAAGTAAAGTGGCCTATTTAAATAAATCGTTCCCACTCTCCCTAAACGTCTTTCTTCTCCGCTCCATTTCCACGTCATAAAATTTTCGTGTTTCGTTTTCAGTTAGTCAGTTAATAGAATTCTGTTACGTAATCAAGAAGCAACTGCTTCTCACTTTTACTCTCTGTATGTTCTCTACATTCATCGCTTTTTTACGCTTTCTTTATTCATTTTACTGTCAATTTATTGCTATTTTTAATGAAATTTTGCTTAATTTTATCATGATTTTGTTATATTTCATCATTTCATGAATTATTTGTGGATTATTCGATTAGATGAATATAATTTGTTAGGGTTTCATTCGTAATTCCGTTAAATGTATCAAGAAACTGTTGTATTTGATAATTGACGTCATGAATTTGTGAATTTTATATGTATTGTTTAATTTAGTCTAGAATTTCATAATTATTTACGTGTTTCGTTTCGTCAAGTTAAAAATGTTGAATTCATGAATTAATTACTTGTTGTTATGTGATTATTTGTAATTCAGTTAAATGCATCAAGAAGTTGTTGTATATTTTATGTAAGTTTGCTTAATTTAATCAAGATTTTGTTATATTTGATTATTTCGTTTAGTTAAAGTTTATTTTTCGGATTGATGTATGAATTACTTTATGCCATGTGATTTTTTTTATATAAATTGGTTATAATTGGTTAGGTTTTTCATTCGTAATGCATATAAATTCATCAAGAAGTTGTTGTAATTGAGAATTTACGTGATGAATTATGAATTTGATATGTATTTTTTTACTGCTTTATGAATCTTGAATTCTGGAGATGAATGTTACGTGTTTATTTTAAAATGTGAATTTCCTGTGTTTTTTTTGGAATAAATGTTTAACTTTAATCAAGAAATTATGATATTCTTGAATTATAATAGTTATTCGAACAAAACTTGCGAATTGATGTGATTACATTTTTAGTACTGTTTAAATTTGTTAATTATTTATTCATTTATATGTTTGATTAAATTTGGGAAATTGATGTGATCAGTTATGAATTTGTTAGGATTTTCTTGTAATTATGTTTATTTAATCAATAAATTATGATATTCTTGAATTTTCTTTCATTTATTTAATCAAATCTTGAACTAAAGGGATGAATGTATTCGCTATTTGTGTTTTTTATACGAAATGTGGATGATTTGTTACGATTCTTTTGTAGTGCAGTTAAATTTAGTCAACAAACTGTAATCTTTTATATAAATTGTAAACAATCAGTTAGGGTTCTTTTTGTAGTGATGAGATAATGTAATTAGGATGTATTAATTACTTGCTGTTTATGTTTTTATATAAATTTAAATTATTTATCAAGATTTTATGATTTTTCAAGTTACTTGTTACTGTGTTTCTTTTATACAAATGTGATTTTGTTAGGATTTATTTGTAGTACTGCTCTTAATCAATAATATATAGTACTATTTTCAAGTATTTTATAAATTTAAGTTAAATTTGTGAATTGATGTGATTACTGTAGAGTCGATGTAGTATTGAATGTGAATTCGTTAGTATTCTATTGATATAAACATAATCTAAGGCTTCTTATATTGCATTTTGTTGTAATTTTTGTGTATAATGCTATGAACTGATCTTTTTTTTTGCATTGGATATACAGTAAGGTGTTGATTTAGAAGGAAATGAAAGATGAAAAAGATGAAAGAATTTGCGGGAAAGTTATCAGGAAAGTTTTTTGGTTTTATGGAAAAGGGTGAAAGTTCTACAAGTAGGGATTTAGGAAATAATGATCGTCTTTTATGGAGTAGGGATTTAGAAAAACATGCTTTCGGCGAATTCTCGTTTGCTGTTGTACAAGCCAATGCAGTTCTGGAAGATTACAGCCAGGTGGAGATTGGTCAAAACGTTACCTTTGTTGGTGTTTATGATGGTCATGGTGGTCACCAAGCTGCACACTACGTGCGTGATCATTTGTTTGTTCATCTAATAAGTAAGTCCTCTCTTCACTTTCATTAATATTGATTAGACGTTATGGTAGTCTGTGTTTTGGATATGCTTAGCAGGGTTGTACTTCATACTTTCATGGGTTGTAATCTTGTATTGCTTGTTTGATGAATTGCGCTATGATTCGACAACATGGTGTTTTCACGTTTGTATCAATTTGACCATTAACCTTCATTTACTCCCTTCACCTTTTTGGTCATTTTTTGCAATTTTTGTGTGAGCACAAAAGGAATTTGGGGGGAAAAAAGGCTTAGGAACGAACCAGTGAGAAAGAACTGTAGGGGTTTAATCCCCACAATGATGAAAGTTTAGAGTTTTTACCATTAGTAGCCCTAGTAGTTACTACTGACGGAAGTCGAGAATTTTATAATGTTTGGAGGAAAAAATAATATTATTACTGTTTGTTGATTTTGGTTCGAATTGTCTTTAATATAGATTTTGCAAGAGAAAAAGGACTGATGTCCCCAGAAGAAATCCTTACTGATGCTGTTTCTGCTACCGAAGAGGGATTTCTCGAGCTGGTAAGCCGTACTCGTGCGATTCACCCGCTGATAGCTGCAGTTGGTTCTTGCTGTCTCGCTGGACTCATATCGGAAGGCACATTGTGTGTTGCTAACATGGGCGATTCTAGAGCTGTTTTAGGGCGTATAAAGAAGCGCAGGCAGAATAAAATTGTAGCTGAGCAAATCACTGAGGATCATAATGCATGTGTAGAAAAAGTTAGAAAGGAGCTCAAGTCAGATCATCCAGATGACCCAGAAATTGTGTTTAAGAAAGATAGCGTGTGGCGTGTCAAAGGCATTATTCAGGTTTTGGTGTTTGATCCTTTAATATACATATTAACAGAGGCCACAATCTCAACCCTTTTGAACTACAAATTTCTAGATTTTGGTCTTATTTCCTTTCCAACGGGCTTAAGTGGGTAACTTTTGAAAACCTAACAAATTTCTAGATTATTAACTCAGTCAACGTGGTCTCCAAAGAATACTTTCAAAGAATGGACAAACATGTGATGATGGGTTGGTCCAAGCTTGATGCATCCGATTGGACCAGCTTGACCCATTTTGATGTGAACAAATTGTGCTTTTCTATCTTAGAAGTTAGATGTTTAATCTATTGCTGGTGTTTTCAGATTTCGAGATCCATAGGAGATGCATACTTGAAGAAGCAAGAATTTGCTCTTGATTCATCACACACGCGGTACCACGTTCCTTTACCTCTCCAGCGACCTGTTTTAAAAGACAGCCCGTCTTTCTACACTAGAGAGTTGAAACCTGATGACAAGTTTATTGTGTTTGCATCGGATGGGTTATGGGAACACATGACAAATCGGGAAGTAGTCAAGATGGTTCACAAAACCCCCAGAGAAGTAAGTTTGTCCTCTTCTTTCAAAATTTCTTAACACTGATGCTTAATTGTGTAATCCTGAGTGGTCGGTAAACCTTGAAAATTGACTGAAACAACCAAACCTTACAAGTTAACAGGTTCTCTATGGCTTGGTTTGAATCAGGTAACTGGAGTCTAAGATATGTTTTCTGGGTGTTCGGATAATGGGTCAAAACGGATATTTGTTAATGCACTAGTCGGGTTTAGTTGACCTTTTCCAATTGTTTTTCTATTAGCTTTCTGAACTAAGTATGATTCTGAAATACTACGTATGTAACTAAAATAATCATCTAATCTTCTAAATAGATCAATTTAGTTGGCTGTACACTTTATATAATAGTACCACTTTTGCTGACTTTCGACCCGTTTGATATGCCACTTGTGTTCTCTTTAGCTAGCTTTTAACTTGTCCATTT
Source organism: Glebionis coronaria (assembly GCA_025667525.1). NCBI lineage: Eukaryota > Viridiplantae > Streptophyta > Magnoliopsida > Asterales > Asteraceae > Glebionis > Glebionis coronaria. The sequence continues at coordinate 164,562,521 of CM046882.1, read as the reverse complement.
GAGACGGATGAAACATAACACCACTAGACTTTATATATGCTATCTGTTTATACCTCTAAAAATGTTTTCATTTTTCTTTGTCTTTAAACTAAAGGGAATTGCGAGAAGACTCGTTATAAAAGCAATGACTGCAGGTGGTCGGAAACAGAAAAGGAACTATGATGCAGTGAAGAAGTTGGCACCAGGGATTAGGCGTATGTTACATGATGATATAACGGTAGTTGTTGTTTTCATTGATGAACAAGTAAATCCAGTGGTCGATGAGGTGTCGGTTCGTGGGTTCAGTGCATCGACTGTGGGATCTAATTTTAGCAGGTTGCGAGGTGTTGAAGAGAATGCACCACAGACAACACCAGAGAATGCACCAGAGACAGCACCAGAGACAGCACCAGAGACAGCACCAGATAATGCACCAGAGATTACACCAATCAATTGAAGAGGCGTAATGAGTTTTGAATGTAGAGAAATTTTTTCATTTTCTAACAGTCATGTGTTAACTGAAACAAATGGTTTAACCGCTTGTACATTTTTTTGTCTGAATGTTTGAATAAGAAATTTTACTTGTCACATGCTTGCATTCTGCTAGTAATATCAGTCACATCATAAGCTGGGTGTGTATATTTTCAATCCGAACAAGGTGGATTAATGATCTTTACTGAAGCAGATAAATGGAACAAAACTGGTTAGTCGGCCACTTTGGTAGTTGTTACATGCCTCAACTCGTCAAGACGTCAACCATGGTCGAAGACTCGAAGCTTGTTGAGGAAAATGGATAAATGACCGGTTTTATATGGAAATCGCTCCTAAAATAGTTTGTGACTGCAATGGCAAGACATGTAACCCGTAAAACCCGGTAACAACTAACAAGCCTAAATAAATTACACAAGTATTGCTTGTGTTATGTGTAAAACCAGTCATATAACAAGTTAACACTATAATGGCTAAACCATTTACTTAAACATCGGTTATATAGCCGAATTGCATGAGCAAAGGGGTGATATCACAACTTGTAAGAATAGGATGAATCGTATGTTTTGTGTGTGTTATTCCTTATCAACTGAGGTACATATATATACATTTTATATGGGCTTGAGCCTCAAGATAATGTTGACAGCTAATCATCACTAATCATATGCTAATCATATCCTATTAATTGACAACTCATCATATGATAATCATATCCTTATTATTTGTGCTAACACTCCCCGCAGTTGGAGCGAGAGGACACCGAACGCTCAAACTGGTATGAGACCTTTAGTAAAAATGTCCGCATATTGATAACGTGAAGGAACATGAAGAACGCGAACCTGACCGGTATCTACCAAATCTCGAACAAAATGTATGTCAATCTCAATGTGCTTCGTACGTTAATGCTGAACCGGATTGCAAGATAAATACACAGCACTAACATTGTCACAGTAGACAAGCGTAGCGGAAGATAAAGGAGTATGCAACTCACGGAGTAAGTTCCTTAACCAACAAGTCTCAGCAACAGCATTGGCAACACCACGATACTCTGTCTCTGCACTAGAACGAGAAAGCGTGGGTTGATGCTTAGAGGACCAAGAGAGTAAGTTGTTACCGAGAAATACGCAGTAACCTGAAGTCGATCTCCTAGTAGTAAGACAACCAGCCCAATCCGCATCCGAATAAGCAACTAATGATGTAGTAGAAGATGCAAACAACTATAGCCCATAGTCTAATGTACCCCGAACATATCGCAAGACCCTTTTAAGGGCCGATAAATGAGGCTCTCGAGGATCATACATATAAAGACAAAGCTGGTGAACTGCATAAGATATGTTCGGGCGAGTAAAAGTGAGGTACTGAAGCGAACCTGCAAGACTCCGATATAAAGTTGGATCAGATACTGGATCACCATCTTCTCCCAGTTTAGACTCGGTATCAACAGGAGTTCGACTAGTATTACAATTAACTATATGCGCCCTCTCAAGAATCTCAACAGCATATTTCCTTTGAGAAAAGAACATCCCAGAAGAATCTCGTGTAACAGAATTACCCAGAAAGTATTTCGATACATGTAGGATTTAACAATCAAATGTAGTCTTTTCATTAATCACAAACAAGTCAAAATTGTACCGTAAGACATTACGTGTCACTATGTCATACAATTCCAAGAACTCATCCTACCAACTGATGTCTCAGTTAAGTTAGGAATTTTTAAAAGATACCACAATGAATACTAATCTACAAGAGTCATTAGGTGTCCCACCTGTCCCAGAAGATCCATCGGTCCCAATTCAGAAGAAGATTTCTTCAATTTATTTCTTGGACACAGGGCATCCTCGTTAGTGGACAATGGCCTAGGAACAACCCTTAACACGAACCAACAAACATTTAAAACCTTATAATTCAATCACAGGACTTAACGACTTCCTCTTAAAAATTTCATATTCCATACGAGTTAAATTTTTACTTTATTCAAGTTTCAACCAACTTATACTCAATGCGATATCCTACTTCATTCTCCAATACTTTCAATCTTTATTCTTAGACCTTAAAAGGGCAATAAAAGCTCAATATGAACAACACTTAATTTCCGATCCTATAGCTCTTACAACAATAGTTATCAAATGAGTCACTAGTATGAAATGACTCGATCATTCAATTAGACTTCTCGGAAAGGTACTAGTGGCATGAGGCTTTTGGGTAATGGTTCCATTGACAGCCTCAAGTGCAACATTCACCCTTTCGATTTCAAATTTAAGAATTGGGTGACAACGAATCACATGACACCTTTCCAGGTGGTAACGTTTTGTTAAACTCCACTCTATAAGGAAAGATCGTCATGACATCGATATCAGTTTTAATCCCGCCAATTCTTCTTCAATGTCACAATCAACTAATATCTACATTTCTACGAATATCAACCATTTCGTTGGGATCATAGATATCCACAACTTGGTTTAGATCTGGAATAGCTAGAATTCCTACGGAAATAGCTTCGATTAATTACTAGGGAAGTTAGGGTTTCTTGTGACAATCTACGTCGTATAAATACCTCGTATAAATATCAAAATAATCATCAAACAATCATGTAATCAAATTACATCATATATATATATATATATATATATATATATATATATATATATATATATATATATATATATATATATATATATATATATATATATATATATATATATATATATATATATATATATATATATATATATATATATATATATATATATATATATATATATATATATATATATATATATGTATATATAATCCAAGTTATATATATATATATATATATATTAAAATAACACTTCTCAGTCTGGCCTTGTCGGTAACTCGGAAATTCTTCGGCACCGTTATAGTCAAAAGATTTTTAGACATTTTGAGAAAAATGTTTATAGTTAAAAGATTTTGAAATGTTTTATTCAAAACATTGGTTTTTAAAAATCTTTCGTTCTCTATAACGAGAGCTCTGGTACCAAACTGTAACACCCCCAAATATACACAATTTAATACAGCGGAAGACTCGTTGGTGTTACGGGATAGCACATTACTCACATCATAGACAACGCTTAAAAATCGCGTCGTTTAATAATCAAGAATTTCCATTCATAAATATCAGATTTACATAGGTCCCAAGTCATTGTATTTTATACAGGTTTTACAAAGCATTTGAATGGAAATTATTATTTAAGTGCGGGTCATGAATTCTTGTTGTCTTCCCGAGAATTACCTTCAGGTACCTGAGATAGAACATGTTAAAAGAAAAGGTCAGCGAAAACGCCGAGTGAATTCATAGAGTTTAATAAACCATCAATATATCATCGGTATATAATTATTACCGAAAATCATTTTGTACAAATCTTTGTAATAGGCCATAAAATAGCCAAAGTCATTTTATACAAATCCTTATCAAAAATCATAATATAGGCTGTTGCCTTCAAAACCATTATACGAACCAATGTCGTAAAAACATAATACAAGACGTTTTATAACGTTGTATAAAGTTAAATAAAAACCGTTATATGGATATGGTTATATAAAACCAAAACACGAACATAATATCAATAATAAGACCCCGTATTGCTAGTCAGACAATATATTGTAATTCAATGCATAAAGCAGTATCTCGTTATTTGGATTATTATAAGCCGCATGACATTGTTACCTTACTACAACAAACAACGGGTAGCTAACCCGAAACTCATTTGCCCATCTAAATTAGCGTGTCGTCACAAAATCACGCTTGTGTAAATCTTATCATACATAAATTCGCTTACCAATCAATGTGGCACGACGGGGATCAACCGTCAAGGCGCGAACTGGGGTGATCGTCCCCAAATAGTACTATTATATGCATACGCGTCTACCAAATCCCGGTAGTTCACAATTCATGCTAATGGGACTTTTAGTGACATAACCTAACTTTAATAATCCATTTCATTTCATCTATCGGGTCATTTAATCCATCATCGGGTCATACAATCATTCGGGTCCAAATCAATAAACAAACAATTGGGACGACTAGTGTCCTATTTCATAAAAACTAACATGTTATCTCCCTCGCGGTTTTATAAAACATTTCATAAAAACATTTAAAAGAGTGCGAGGCTATGAACTCACGTTGATGTGGGAAAGCGGGTTATTGGCAATTCGGATGTACGGTACGTGCTTCAATCACGGAAACCTAGACAAATAATACTTGTCTTAGACTCTTGTCCAATGACTTTATAAAAATAACAATTATGTATACATATGATGATTTTATATATATGATGATGATCAAGTGGGTTTATACATTCTCATTTACTCATTTTAGTGTTATGTGTTGGTAACTTTTATACTAGTTTACTAGTTTTACCTATTTACATGTTTTAGGTCCAATAAGCCTATTATAAGTCCATTACCTTAAATTAGACCATTTTATACTTTTATTATCAGTATTATACTTTACATGTTGGGCTCAAGTGGGTTAAGCCCAATAAGTAAATTTATAAGTGTTTAGCCCATTTAGTTTGATTATTAGTCAATAATGCTAACTTAGCCCGTTAATGTCCATATGTTATTTAGTTCGGGTTTTATCGGTTTTTACTTGTATTAAGTACTTATATATCAGTATATGACTTTTAAAAAGTTTACATTAGACGGGTCCGATCGTCTAAGTTTTAATTGACGAAAAACGTTAATTTTATGGTACTAGCCGAAAAGACGTAAAAATCATGTTTATAGTTTTTATAACTTATAAAACTTACCAAACTACCATTTTTATATAATGTCCATTTATTTATCCTTATAAATATTTATATAAATGAAATATATAAGTTAGTGGGTTTTAATTTCACATTTTATACTATATTATTTTGAGTGCTTATATAATACTATTAAACTTTAATTTCACAAAATCTGATTTTTAGTTTTACTTTCACCATTTTTATCATATCTTGAGTTCTATAAGGAGATAGAAGCTCATTTTTGTATGACATAAACTTCATATTATATGCTACAAATAAGTTAGTTATAGCTACTGCTCAATCTATGTCTAAGTATCCTTAACAGTCCCTACAAAACAGACTATTCAGATTGGTATACTAATTTTGTTTTGATCATATCTCACTCATTTTGATGATTCCATTGCATGACCAACTCTCACATGTGTATGGAATCTAATACTTACTGTAAATTGATTCCACCATGCCATTTTATCAGTTTATCATTTGGTTAGTTACTGTTTCTATACAGCCAACTTTATAAGCAAGAATTTAACCTTTTTACCTATGGTTTTCCATCTTTTTAACCATGTTTATCAAATCTATCAACACCAAATCCCCCACATAATATTTGTAATCATCATTCATCATCATATACATATACATAAATAAAGAAATTACAAGATTACATAATCAAAATAACAAGAGGATAGGAAGAACAATCTTTATACCACCAAGATTAAGTAGTTTATGATCAAGGCTTGGATTTTTTATGGCAAAACTTGTGATAGATCAACACCAATCTTCAAGACCACCAATACTTGTAAACTTCTTGTAGAAATCAGCCCTATGACACCAACAAATCTTCTCCTTGGATGTTAAAATCAACTCCAATCTTCAAGGCTTCAAATGAGCATCATCATGTGTAGTTATAACACATGATATTGTGGCTAGATTTTTGGTTAATGGTGGTGTTGCTATGGTGGTGGACGGCCAAAAAGGGGAGGAAGGAGAGAGTTGTATGTTTTTGGAGAGTGGTTTTGCATGAGTAAGAATGAGGAAATGGTTTACTCAAAATGGTTTTGTGTTTTGGTAGCATACAAGTTAAGCTAAGTACAAGTGTAACATTTACTTGTTAAATGTTGACACCTAAGGTGTGTTGTAGCTAAGTGTTGCCGTCCCATATTAGTGGGGTGGGGCAAAACTTGTTTTGTCTCATCCCACTAATTTACGGGTATTCCTCGATTCTAGTTTCCTCGATTAGCGTGCCCTCGGGTCGTTTTACGAAAAACGTTTTTATAAATTATGAATCAACGGCACAAAACGAATTTAATAAAAATTGTCTCATCAAAATCGGAGTTCAAAAACGTAAATACATAATCCTAAGGTTTCCGGTTTAGTCGTAAAGGACGTTAAATTATTCACGTAAGTCCTAATCTCTTCTCGTAAATTTGTGAGTTTATGAACCAACACAAATTTAAAATCCCAAAATAATAATCACGGATAAATTTATTTCCTGAAATGTCGGACTGTCACCAAAATGGTGTATGTAAGCGTAAGCACGTAACGTAGAATCCTCCGGATTAGACGTAGTCGATGCTACTTCAAGACGTAAACCCATATTTCTTCCCAAAAATAAGTGAGTTCATAATATAACATTAAAATAATGTTTTTAAATAATACTTGAGAATAAAATATCAACCATAAATTGACGGATTATCACAGCATTTACCCCTAAACAAGATCTTTGTCCTCAAAGATCAATTTATCTTACTACTCGCTTCTTATAGAGTTAAAGCCATGTGGGTATTTCCTCCACGTCCGGTCTTTTCTCACAAGTGTAATCCATTACAATACGCGAGTTTCATCAAACATAACTACGGGAATAAGATCAGGCTTAATGTTGACTTACTTTCTCTATCCATGATGTTCACGGGTTTTTTATGAATGCAACTTTTCGTCGATCTAAACTTTATCAAGAAGAATTCAGATTTTCACTTGATAGACATTTTATCAAGTTAGATATACGAATCATAATTTACGCAGCCTTTGAAGTCCTAGGGTAGATCCAGCTTATATGCCTTTCAACCAACTTTTTACATCATCTCAATGGTCCCATTCAACGGTGACTTATTTCCCATGATCTTTCAGATCATCTATTCATTTTTTCAAGGTGAAAATTTTTGGCATAACTTCGCTACCCATCCGGTACTTCAAGATCTACATTCCACATTCACATAACCTCCTGCCCACTATCGGTAGTCAATAATCAGATCCTAATTTACACAATCATTCCAGGTCTCGCGGGTCGGGTATTTTGTAAGGTTAGGTTTGTCATCGTAGGCAACCTTAAACCTAAAAGACATGTCCAACTCACAATGGGTGTATGTCGGGTGTCTTCATCCCAACTCCTGCTTACAGATGCTCTAATATTTAGAACCTAACAAGATTCGATCTCGATCCTAATACAATAATTATCAATGATAATCTCTCCAAAGGAAAGCGATTATACGGTTTATTACCAAAGGTCAATCATTCACACATAAAACAAGACTTCTAGTGTTTTGTATCGTTACTTTACCTTGTCCCTTCGATTGGGGTGGTAAACAGTACTCTCATCAAGGTTCGTTCCCAATGACTTCTGAGCAAATCTCTAGAAATTCGATGCGAAGTGAGGATCTTGGTAGTGATGATCGATACAGGAACACTATGTTTACACAACTCCTTTAAATACAAAGAGTCAATTTCTTCATCGATAAATTATCATTAACGGGAATGATATTAGTAGATTTGGTCAGTCTGTCGACGATGACCCAAATCGAATCAAATTCAGATGACGACCTTTGTAATAGTTAGACGTTTACTAATGTATGAGGCGATGTCTGCCTTCATAATTTGCCATCAGTACAACTTCTTCCGATAAGGATACATTTAATCAGAAATGACATGAATAAAATACGTATATTTACGAGATTCCAACATGACTAAATCTCAAAATCCTCCATATTTAGACAATCACAAGTGGCCTTTTAATCATTTAACGTCATCGGCTTCTTAATTCTAATGGTTCACATTAGCCGCGAACCCCTTTTTATTATCTATATTATCCTTTTTATAAGCATTGGCTATATCTAAGTTGTTCGGGCAAATTACTTTGCACCGTTATTATTAAGGAACACAATCTTAATTGATTCTTTATCCTTTTTACATAATGCGTCAGTAATTACATTCACCTTCCTGATGAAATAATTATCATGACCACAATTCACTCAGAATTTCTTTCTTCATATTTTCTAAGTTTTAATTTCGTCTCAACTATCATTTTTATCAGTTTTGCTCGATTCGACGGCTAAAGCGTCGATAAGTATTACTAGTAATTAAATAATAAATATTAAATTTTTATGAAACGTAAATGTAAAAATTTCAATTTTCTTAGTTCGACCAATTATATAAAAGAAATGTTCAAAATAAATTTGAATTTAGTTAACACGATTTTTGGTTGATTTATTGAAAATAATTAATAAGATTCGTAAATGTTCGAAAAATCTTTGGTTATACTTTGGTCAAAATTTTCTTAGTTGAAAAGCGTAAATTATCGTTTCAAATTTCAAGTCATGGTTTAAATGGTTTCCTCAATCCCTCTTAGGTTGTCTTGAGGTATACACGAACATTTACCCCTAAACAGGAGTTTAGTTAAATGTTATGGGTACAAGGGAATAATCCCTCAAAAGTTCTTTTCGATAAAACATTTGTCAAAACACATTTGCACTTTCTTTTTGGTAAAACCCAAAGTCTTAAAAGGGCTCTTAAAGTTTTTTTGAAGAGTCAATATATTCCATTATCTATTAATCACACGGTCAATTAATATAAAGGATTAAGTCTTAAATCACATGTTAATTATTCAAGGTATAGGTTTTCATTGTTCGGTCAATTCAGGACAATCTACAAATAATTATTAACTTCTTTCTATTGTTTTAAACAAACAGATTGTCCTTAATGATCACAAGCATGAATTTATCAAATTACAGCCTACACACGTGATTCACCAAATTTATGAATACTACTTGTGCATTATCAATCCAAACGATATCACGTGAAACTCATAATGTTCATTACAAGTGCTAGATGTAGTAATTGAAATAGATAATCTTTTTCGCGGACGCGAAATTGATGGTAACCATGCCGTGGATCAAATCTTTAGAACATACGCTTGAACCTTGTAAATGATCAAACAAATCTATCATCTTGGGTAGTGGATACAGATTTTTATCATCAATTTACCTAGTTCACGGTAATTCAACAAATATAAGGTATGATAACATCATAGCTCTTCATGATGACGAGCTTGGTAGAATAAAAGCTTTCTCCGACAACTCTCTCAGTTGTACGGTAATACTTTCGATTCAAATGGTGTTGAAGTACAGTGCACACGCCACAGGTGCGGCACCAGGAATATAATCAATACCAAATTCAACTTGCCTTAATGGCGAAAGTCTAGGTAATTCACCAGCAACTACCTCCTAAAGTTTCAGATAACGGAAACATATTTTAATAAATTTATATTAGGTTCTTTCTAGGTTACAATATCTATGATTAGTTTATAACCATTCATGGTATACTTTTAAGTCTAAAAGCAGGATACAGCCACCTATCGGGAATTATTTAAATCACTTTTGATAATCAGCATCTTATCTTTTAGGGGAATTCTACTCGAGTTCCCATCAATTAAGACAATGTCGTCATGTCATAATCAATCAATCCATTCTAATGGCACTACCAACTTTTCAGTTTTATTGCCGTCGATAAGATGTGAACTTCTCAAAAGACTGATAATAACTCATAATCCTTCACAAATTCAAGGATATATGGAGACACAACTACCATTAAAAGAGTAAGGTCAACGCATAATCTACGCGAGAGAATTTCAAATCAGATACAGACGAAAACATTTAACGAATACGAACATATCCTATGTTTTCATAATTTGAGTACGCATTCGAAAGCTCCTCGGATCGTTACCCAGGTCATTCAAATGAAATCTAATCAAAAGAAATGATAGGAACGTCGATACATCCAATCGGGTATCAACACTCGGTAATCAGATATTTTCCCAAAGAATCTCGCCACGGGAGAATTGGACAAGAAGGGAATATCAATTGTCAATTAAGACAATGTCTATAGATGAGTAAATTCGATTCAGAAGAATAAATGGTACGGGCACATATGTAGGTGTCTCTAACATTATGTCCCTATTTTGCACTTCTTGCAGATCTCATAAATTTTTAATCTTTCATAACTTCAAAGAAAATGTAGTGTTTATTGACAATTTCATGGTGACTACTAATCAGCCTTGCATGGTTACTTCCAAATTGTATGTAGGCGCGCAACTATATACAATTTCAAGATTAACGATGCAATACTCAGTTCGTCAAAATTTTATCATCATGTTTATAATAAAAAAAAATTCATGCTTAATTCTTAAATAAGAATAAAAAATAAATTTACAAAGATTTTCTTTGTTATGAAAACAATTAAGTTTTCCAAAGTGTTTTATAAAAAACTTCATTTCGATAACGATTATTTATAAGTCTCACTTTAAATAATCCATATGGTGATGAAAACCCAATTTTTCTCAAGGGATACTGTTTTAACTTATAAAAGCAATTAGTGATCTGCAAAAAGAGTGATGATAAGTTGTTCACCAAGAACTAACTACAATATGCTAGGAAATGAGCTTAGCCAATTAATCATGAGGTTCATGACCTTGATGGCGCTCAAAAAGATTAACCCACAACGTAACTCAAATAGAGATGAGTACTTGCTCAATGGTTGCATCACTAATGCGAACATTAGGATAAAGAAATAAAAGATAGATAACATCGATACATGTAGGATTTAGCAATCAAAGGTAGTCTTTTCATTAATCACAAACAAGTCAAAATTGTACCGTAAGACATTACGTGTCACTATGTCATACAATTCCAAGAACTCATCCTACCAACTGATGTCTCAGCTAAGTTAGGGATTTTTAAAAGATACCACAATGAATACTAATCTACAAGATTCATTAGGTGTCCCACCTGTCCCGGAAGATCCATCGGTCCCAATTCAGAAGAAGATTTCTTCAATTTATTTCTTGGACACAGGGCATCCTCGTTAGTGGACAATGGGCTAGGAACAACCCTTAACACGAACCAACAAACATTTAAAACCTTATAATTCAATCACAGGACTTAACGACTTCCTCTTAACATTTTCATATTCCATACGAGTTAAATTTTTACTTTATTCAAGTTTCAACCAACTTATACTCAATGCGATATCCTACTTCATTCTCCAATACTTTCAATCTTTATTCTTAGACCTTAAAAGGGCAATAAAAGCTCAATATGAACAACACTTAATTTCCGATCCTATAGCTCTTACAACAATAGTTATCAAATGAGTCACTAGTATGAAATGACTCGATCATTCAATTAGACTTCTCGGAAAGGTACTAGTGGCATGAGGCTTTTGGGTAATGGTTCCATTGACAGCCTCAAGTGCAACATTCACCCTTTCGATTCAAATTTAAGAATTGGGTGACAACGAATCAGATGACACCTTTCCAGGTGGTAACATTTTGTTAAACTCCACTCTATAAAAAAGATCGTCATGACATAGATATAAGTTTTAATCTCGCCAATTCTTCTTCAATATCACAATCAACTAATATCTACATTTCTACGAATATCAACCATTTCGTTGGGATCATAGATATCCACAACTTGGTTTAGATCTGGAATAGCTAGAATTCCTACGGAAATAGCTTCGATTAATTACTAGGGAAGTTAGGGTTTCTTGTGACAATCTACGTCGTATAAATACCTCGTATAAATATCAAAATAATCATCAAACAATCATGTAAACAAATTACATCATATATATGATGTAATTTAAAATAACACTTCTCAGTCTGGCCTTGTCGGTAACTCGGGAATTCTTCGGCACCTTATAGTCAAAAGATTTTTAGACATTTTGAGAAAAATGTTTATAGTTAAAAGATTTTGAAATGTTTTATTCAAAAACTTGGTTTTTAAAAAACTTTCGTTCTCTATAACGAGAGCTCGGTACCAAATTGTAACACCCCCAAATATACACAATTCAATACAGCGGAAGACTCGTTGGTGTTACGGGATAGCACATTACTCACATCATAGACAACACTTAAAAATCGCGTCGTTTAATAATAAAGCATTTCCATTCATAAGTATCAGATTTACATAGGTCCCAAGTCATTGTATTTCATACAGGTTTTACAAAGCACTTGAATGGATATTATTATTTAAGTGCGGGCCATGAATTTTTGTTGTCTTCCCGAGAATTACCTTCAAGTACCTGAGATAAAACATGTTAAAAGAAAAGGTCAGCGAAAACGCCGAGTGAATTCATAGAGTTTAATAAACCATCAATATATCATCGGTATATAATTACTACCGAAAATCATTTTGTACAAATCTTTGTAATAGGCCATAAAATAGCCAAAGTCATTTTATACAAATCCTTATCAAAAATCACAATATAGGTTGTTGCCTTCAAAACCATTATACGAACCAATTTCGTAAAAACATCATACAATACGTTTTATAACGTTGTATAAAGTTAAATAAAAACCGTTATATGGATATGGTTATATAAAACCAAAACACGAACATAATATCAATAATAAGACCCCGTATTGCTAGTCAGGCAATATATTGTAATTCAATGCATAAAGCAGTATCTCGTTATTTGGATTATTATAAGCCGCATGACATTGTTACCTTACTACAACAAACAACGGGTAGCTAACCCGAAACTCATTTGCCCATCTAAATTAGCGTGTCGTCACAATAATCACGCTTGTGTAAATCTTCTCATACAAAAATTCTCTTACCAATCAATGTGGCACAACGGGGATCAACCGTCAAGGCGCGAACTGGGGTGATCGTCCCCAAATAGTACTATTATATGCATAAGCGTCTACCAAATCCCGGTAGTTCATAATTCATGCTAATGGGACTTTTAGTGACATAACCTAACTTTAATAATCCATTTCATTTCATCTATCGGGTCATTTAATCCATCATCGGGTCATACAATCATTCGGGTCCAAATCAATAAACAAACAATTGGGACGACTAGTGTCCTATTTCATAAAAACTAACATGTTATCTCCCTCGCGGGTTTATAAAACATTTCATAAAAACATTTAAAATAGTGCGAGGCTATGAACTCACGTTGATATGGGAAAGCGGGTTATCGGCAATTCGGATGTACGGTACGTGCTTCAATCACGGAAACCTAGACAAATAATACTTGTCTTAGACTCTTGTCTAATGACTTTATAAAAATAACAATTATGTATACCTATGATGATTTTATATATATGATGATGATCAAGTGGGTTTATACATTCTCATTTACTTATTTTAGTGTTATGTGTTGGTAACTTTTATACTAGTTTACTAGTTTTACCTATTTACATGTTTTAGGTCCAATAAGCCTATTATAAGTCCATTACCTTAAATTAGACCATTTTATACTTTTATTATCAGTATTATACTTTACATGTTGGGCCCAAGTGGGTTAAGCTCAATAAGTAAATTTATAAGTGTTTAGCCCATTTAGTTGGATTATTAGTCCAATAATGCTAACTTAGCCCGTTAATGTCCATATGTTATTTAGTTCGGGTTTTATCGATTTTTACTTGTATTAAGTACTTATATATCAGTATATGACTTTTAAAAAGTTTACGTTAGACGGGTCCGATCGTCTAAGTTTTAATTGACGAAAAACGTTAATTTTACGGTACTAGCCGAAAAGACGTAAAAATCATGTTTATAGTTTTTATAACTTATAAAACTTACCAAACTGCTATTTTTATATAATGTACATTTATTTATCCTTATAAATATTTATATAAATGAAATATATAAGTTAGTGGGTTTTAATTTCACATTTTATACTATATTATTTTGAGTGCTTATATAATATTATTAAACTTTAATTTCACAAAATCTGATTTTTAGTTTCACTTTCACCATTTTTATCATATCTTGAGTTCTATAAGGAGATAAAAGCTCATTTTTGGATGACATAAACTTCATATTATGTTCTACAAATAAGTTAGTTATAGCTACTGCTCAATCTATGTCTAAGTATCCTTAACAGTCCTTACAAAACAGACTATTCAGATTGGTATACTAATTTTGTTTTGATCATGTCTCACTCATTTTGACGATTCCATTGCATGGCCAACTCTCACATGTGTATGACATCTAATACTTACTGTAAATTGATTCCACCATGCCATTTTATCAGTTTATCATTTGGTTAGTTACTGTTTTTATACAGCCAACTTTATAAGCAAGAATTTAACCTTTTTACCTATGGTTTTCCATCTTTTTAACCATGTTTATCAAATCTATCAACACCAAATCCCCCACATAATATTTTTAATCATCATTCATCATCATATACATATACATAAATAAAGAAATTACAAGATTACATAATCAAAATAACAAGAGGATAGGAAGAACAATCTTTATACCATCAAGATTAAGTAGTTTATGATCAAGGCTTGGATTTTTGATGGCAAAACTTGTGATAGATCAACACCAATCTTCAAGACCACCAATACTTGTAAACTTCTTGTAGAAATCAGCCATATGACACCAACAAATCTTCTCCTTGGATGTTAAAATCAACTCCAATCTTCAAGGCTTCAAAGGAGCATCATCATGTGTAGTTACAACACATGATATTGTGGCTAGATTTTTGGTTAATGGTGGTGTTGCTATGGTGGTGGATGGCCAAAAAGGGGAGGAAGGAGAGAGTTGTGTGTTTTTGGAGAGTGGTTTTGCATGAGTAAGAATGAGGAAATGGTTTACTCAAAATGGTTTTGTGTTTAAGCTAAGTACAAGTGTAACATTTACTTGTTAAATGTTGACACATAAGGTGTGTTGTAGCTAAGTGTTACCGTCCCATATTAGTGGGGTGGGGCAAAACTTGTTTTGTCTCATCCCACTAATTTACGGGTATTCCTCGATTCTAGTTTCCTCGATTAGCGTGCCCTCGGGTCGTTTTACGAAAAACGTATTTATAAATTATGAATCAACGACACAAAACGAATCTAATAAAAATTGTCTCATAAAAAACAGAGTTCAAAAACGTAAATACATAATCCTAAGGTTTCCGGTTTAGTCGTAAAGGACGTTAAATTATTCACGTAAGTCCTAATCTCTTCTCGTAAATTTGTGAGTTTATGAACCAACACAAATTTAAAATCCCAAAATAATATTCACGGATAAATTTATTTCCTGAAATGTCAGACTGTCACCAAAATGGTGTATGTAAGCGTAAGCACGTAACGTAGAATCCTCCGGATTAGACGTAGTCGATGCTACTTCAAGACGTAAACCCATATTTCTTCCAAAAAATAAGTGAGTTCATAATATAACATTAAAATAATGTTTTTAAATAATACTTGAGAATAAAATATCAACCATAAATTGACGGATTGTCACATAACCGTCTCTGATAAATCACCGTATAAAAAAGCATTCTTGACATCGAGCTGATGAATCGGCCAATGTCGAGAAGCAGCTAAACTAAGAAAAGTCTTAATAGTACCCGGTTTAACAACCGAACTAAATCTCTCATCAACATCAACCCCCTCTAACTGTGTACTACCATTCGCCACAAGACGGGCCTTGTAGCGACTAAGTGTGCCGTCTGCCAAATACTTATGGCGAAAGAGCCACATACAACGAACAATATTTTTGTCCCTCGGTCGAGGCACTAGAGTCCAAGTTTTGTTTTTAATAAGTGCATTATATTCATCATGCATAGCATTTTGCCAATTTGGATCATTAAACGTATCCCGATAAGATTTTGGTAAAGGTGAAACTGAAGACACATGCAAATTAAGATGTTGAGTAGGACGATTAGTCCCGACAAGAAAACGTGTGACCATGGGATGAACCGAGACAGGATTCGGGTTTTGAGGAGGATCAGGAACAATATGTAGGTGAGTAACAGTTTGGTTTTGGGTCGTAGGTGTAATTGTAGGCATAGGTGGAGAGTAGGCTGGTGATTGGTGTTGGGTCGAGGCGGGATGTTGGGTTGTGGTATGTGGTGTTTGATCGTGGACCGATGTTTGTCGTGTTTGATCGTAGACCGGTGTTTGTGGGGTTTGATCGTGGACAGGTGTTTGTGGTGTTTGATCGTAGATTGATGTTTGTGGTGTTTGATCATGGACCGGTGTTTGTGGTGTTTGATATTGGGTCGATGCGGTGGGGATAAAGGTAAGTGGTGTGGTGAGAGGAGGCACCATTGGATTAGATGGAGTTATTGGTGGTAGTATATCGGGCGCATCATCCAAAAAAGTATAAGTAGGCACTGAGGATGGTTGACTAGAGCCATATGGGAAAACAGTTTCATCAAATGTGACGTGGTGGGAGATGATTATTTTATTGGTGTTTAATTCCAGACAACGATATCCACGATGATTAGAAGCGTGTCCCAAGAGTATTGAGGGTGTGGCGCGTGGTTCAAGTTTGTGATTAGGATATAGGTGAGGGCAACCTAAGCACCCAAATGTACATAATAAGCTATAGTCCGGGGTTTTTCCAAACAAACGAGTATAAGGTATTTCATTGGTAATGGCGGTGGAGGGCAAGATATTTAGTAGATGAGTGGCCATATTAAGAGACTCAACCCAAAATGTTGGTGGGATATTTGCTTGAAAAAGTAAGGTACGAATGAGGTTATTGATGGTGCGAACCATTCTTTCGGACTTGCCATTTTGTTGAGAGGTTTTTGGACAAGAAAAGCGAAACTAAATGCCATTGCCGGCAAAAAGTTTATGAAAAGTGCGGTTATCGAACTCACCACCATGATCACACTGAAATGACTTTATTTCACACTTAAACTGAGTATGAACATAGTTACGAAACAAGACAAATTTAGACAAAACATCAGATTTATTAAGAAAAGGATAAACCCAAACAAACTGCGAATAATGATCAAGAAAGAAGACATAGTATTTAAAACTTGAGAGACTCGGGATGGGTGAAGTCCACACATCCGAATGAATAATGTCAAAACACGAAGTAACGACATTATCGGAACTAGAAATTGGAAGCCTCACGTGTTTGCCAAGCTGACAAGCATGACAAAGAATGGGAGGTTTCTCTTTATTACATGAAATAAAATTATTAGAGACAAGACGACGTAACACTTCACTTCCTGGATGACCAAGTCGTTTGTGCCACGTATGCTGACTGACAAGAAAGACGTGAGGAATCAGAGATGGAGCCGTGACCGGGTAAAGGTCCCCCGTGCTATCACATCGGAGAAGCACCCGACGAGTCTTGAAATCTTTAACAGAAAAACCAAACGCATCAAATTCAACAGTGCAATCATTATCACGAACAAACTAACGAACGGAAATTAAGTTTTTCACAATATGGGGAGCAATAAGAACGTTATTTAGGTGAAGAGGTCTAAAGGGAGTTGGTAAAATGCTATGGCCCGTATTGGTGACGGGTATAGAATGACCGTCACCAACCGAGACAGACGGATAAATGCACGTATTAAAAATATTACTAAGACTAGTAACCGAATCATTAAGGTGAGAGCTCGCACCTGTATCCATATTCCACTCACTAGTAGCGGTATCCTGAAATGTTCGAGCAGTAAAGGCATGTGGCAATACAGTTGTTTCCCCGGGAATAACAGTGGACCCGAGAGGAGTTGGGTTGCGGTCTGAACAGTAGCGTAAACTGGCTGAAACTTGGGGCCAATCTGATTAGTAGGCTGGACGTGATAAACAAAACCTGGTGGTGGCTGAATATTGCTAATGGGCTGAACATTGTTAACGTGCTGATAAGCTTGTCCATTACCATTAAAACCTGGTGGGTTAAGAATACTATTAAATGTTGGTGGGCTAACAAGAGGGGTAGAAATTACCCTTTTTCTGTTGCCACTTTGTGTTACATGATTTGCATCTAATGATCCCAACAATTTTACCAAGAACTCAATAGTATTATCCCATTGACTAAGAGTAGGATCAATACTAGTCATATGTATGTTGTTTCTATAACGTGAAAGGGGTGTGAAAAGGGATGTGAATAAGTTAATGCAATGATTTTATATGGTTGTTGTTTATGTAGCGTGAAAGGTTGAGATCAGTGATGGGGATTAAGGAAGTGTTACTATGAGGGTATAATTATTTGAGGTGCCTGGTAACAGTAATCAAAGCAAACAAAGAAACAAAACCTGGTGACCTAAGCACGAAGAACCAATAACAATGAACGAATTTGTGACCTTTGCACAAATCACCACAATAATAACAAACTCGTTACCAAGAACGAATAACCAAAACAGGGAAAAGGATTGAAGGTTTTATTTAGGATCGGTTTATAAGGCTCTGATACCATGTAAGAATAGGATGAATCGTATGTTTTGTGTGTGTTATTCCTTATCAACTGAGGTACATATATATACATTTTATATGGGCTTGAGCCTCAAGATAATGTTGACAGCTAATCATCACTAATCATATGCTAATCATATCCTATTAATTGACAGCTCATCATATGATAATCATATCCTTATTATCTGTGCTAACACAACTAAGGGGTGTTTGGTTTGACTTATATAAAGTAAGTCCATTTCAGTTTATATAACATAAGTTTCAATTTTGTGGCTTATATAGAGACTTAGGGGCTTATTCCTCTATGTCTTAAAATAAGCCACAAATTTAGGTTTTATATCATATAAGCTGAAAATAAACCATATTTCGGCTTATATTTCATACACATCAATTATTTAAGCTTATTTGGAGATTTATAGGTTTATATAAGTTTATTAAGATATAATAAACTTATATAAGCCCGTAATTCTTTAAATAAGCCACAAAATTAAGGCTTACATTATATACGCTGAAATAGGCTTACAAGCTAAAATAAACAATTGCTAACTAAACGGGTACATGAACCTAGGGCTGAGCATGACAGTGGACCCGAGAGGAGTTGGGTTGCGGTCTGAACAGTAGCGTAAACTGGCTGAAACTTGGGGCCAATCTGATTAGTAGGCTGGACGTGATAAACAAAACCTGGTGGTGGCTGAATATTGCTAATGGGCTGAACATTGTTAACGTGCTGATAAGCTTGTCCATTACCATTAAAACCTGGTGGGTTAAGAATACTATTAAATGTTGGTGGGCTAACAAGAGGGGTAGAAATTACCCTTTTTCTGTTGCCACTTTGTGTTACATGATTTGCATCTAATGATCCCAACAATTTTACCAAGAACTCAATAGTATTATCCCATTGACTAAGAGTAGGATCAATACTAGTCATATGTATGTTGTTTCTATAACGTGAAAGGGGTGTGAAAAGGGATGTGAATAAGTTAATGCAATGATTTTATATGGTTGTTGTTTATGTAGCGTGAAAGGTTGAGATCAGTGATGGGGATTAAGGAAGTGTTACTATGAGGGTATAATTATTTGAGGTGCCTGGTAACAGTAATCAAAGCAAACAAAGAAACAAAACCTGGTGACCTAAGCACGAAGAACCAATAACAATGAACGAATTTGTGACCTTTGCACAAATCACCACAATAATAACAAACTCGTTACCAAGAACGAATAACCAAAACAGGGAAAAGGATTGAAGGTTTTATTTAGGATCGGTTTATAAGGCTCTGATACCATGTAAGAATAGGATGAATCGTATGTTTTGTGTGTGTTATTCCTTATCAACTGAGGTACATATATATACATTTTATATGGGCTTGAGCCTCAAGATAATGTTGACAGCTAATCATCACTAATCATATGCTAATCATATCCTATTAATTGACAGCTCATCATATGATAATCATATCCTTATTATCTGTGCTAACACAACTAAGGGGTGTTTGGTTTGACTTATATAAAGTAAGTCCATTTCAGTTTATATAACATAAGTTTCAATTTTGTGGCTTATATAGAGACTTAGGGGCTTATTCCTCTATGTCTTAAAATAAGCCACAAATTTAGGTTTTATATCATATAAGCTGAAAATAAACCATATTTCGGCTTATATTTCATACACATCAATTATTTAAGCTTATTTGGAGATTTATAGGTTTATATAAGTTTATTAAGATATAATAAACTTATATAAGCCCGTAATTCTTTAAATAAGCCACAAAATTAAGGCTTACATTATATACGCTGAAATAGGCTTACAAGCTAAAATAAACAATTGCTAACTAAACGGGTACATGAACCTAGGGCTGAGCATGACAGACCCAAAATCAAATCGGACCAAAAACCGAACCGGACTGAAAAACTGAACCGAACCGGACCGGCCAATTTCGGTCTGGGGTTTTGGACCAATATTGGTCCTCGGTCCCGTCCGGTTCAAGTTTACCAAAAATCTCGTTGATTATGCCTAATAGAACCGGAAATGATCATTTTGGTCTGGTCTCACTTTAGATCATCTTGGTTCTAGGTCTTCGACCTTAGACGGTCCGGTCCAATCCAGGCCCGATGCTCAGCTCTAAGTGAACCCACATCCTTGATCCTATGATGCACATAAGCCCAGCAAAGAACTTAAAAAGAAAGTTGCTTGACATTGGAACAATGATAATGTCTGCATAAACAATCCACCCATCCATCCAAATGGTTGAAAATTAATCAACCTTTGATTTGACCTCTCTCTTTTTCAAAACCAATTTCATTTCCCTTTATTCATGTGTTGTTGTTGTTGATATAATAATAAATTAATAATTATCCAGAAATGAATAGAGCTACAAAATTAGCCCTAATCAATAATAATAATTCCCAAATATATCAAACAATAGCTTATTTTCATTCAACTCCTGTTCTTGATCGTAGACAACGTAATAATTGGGAAACTGTAAGCTTCAAAATTTTTATTTTTATTTCTTTTTTTTATTTCATTTGGGTTAATTAACTTATTTTTGAAAATTAGCAAAAAAAATGTATCTTTTTATGCCTGAATAAGAATTAAGCAAATTAAGTTAATTGAAGGGGTGTTTGGGATTGCTTTTTCTTAAAAGGGCTTTTTTATTTGCTTCTTGTATTTTGATATAGGAGGAATAAGTAGTTTGGAGGGATTATTTGTATACGGAATTATAGTTTATTTTCAAGTGGTTGATTATTGGGAATGGTTATTAAAATGTGTTGTTAGTGTAGACAATTTGCTCCGTTAGGGGCCTTTCAACAAGCAAAAGATAAGAAGGTGATTGTCGTTAGACAGTGAAATAAGCTGTTTTTAGCCAATTAGTAGAGAAGCAGTCTTATAAAGCAATTGTTTTATGCAATCTTCTAAAATGGTCACTGGCGTTCATTTCCTAACGAAAATGTAGCTAATTGTCTATAAAATGGATAATGTCATATGTTAGCAACATGTTTGTACAAGTGCTCCATATTGGTTGTTGAGCTAATTGTCGCGTCAATTTAGTGATCAAAGTTGGTATAAGGGATGCCATAAATATAGGAAGGTGCTTTTCTCAAATGTTTCCCTTTCATGTTGGTTATTGTACAATTTTTAAGAACGAAGAACTTGGAACACGTCCTTAAGTTTAATGATTTGGTTTGGTATATTAAACTGCTCAAATACCAATTGAGACGCCGAGGTAACTGCATTTATTCTATGAAAATAGCCTGAAGTAAAAAAAATAGTGAACTAGCTGCAGTACCTACATAGTGATAGAGTAAATGATTTGCATCTAATCGGAAATTTTGGGGTAGGTGTATAGAGAACCGAGTTGCTAATTGTAATATTCCTGGTTGATGAGCTACATAATTAAGTTTAGGGAAGGTATTAGTTTTTAGGGCACTAGTAAAAATACTATAAGCTTGCAAAACCACATAGAACTGAATATATATTGCATTTGGCGGATTTTTACTGTCTTAATTTTCCAACTTTTCTTTCTCTTTAATCATGGCAGGCTGGAAGCTTTTACAAGAGTTCACGGGTAAGAATCTTGTACACAATCCTTTATTCTTTGATTCCAATAGTCATTTGTCAACTTCTGCTGATTGTTTCAGTTTTTTATATTTTTCTCTGCACATTTTTTTTGTTTAATTAATTAGTCGTTAGGCTCATTTCGGATCCCTCAGGCACGATGTACCATCTAATGTGTATGGTGTACCCGATAGTTATAAATTATATCTCTACATTGTATTAATAAATCTTGCAAAAGCTTCCATTAGGCCAAGTACGTATTTTTCTCAATATTGAGTTTTCCTTAGGGATTCCAGGGGGTGTTAATTTCTGTGAGAACATGTATTGTAAACCGTGGAGTAAATGCAGGCCCTAATGGTAAATGAATTGCCATCTTTCTGCACCTAGTAATAAGAACCATATAGATAATCCACCACACATCCAACATACTATCCATATTTTCATATATTTGGCATGTTTTGATCAGCAGGAACATAGATTTCGCTATAGCAACAAAATGTTCTGTATTTTGCAAAAATCTTCACTGAGCAGCAATCACTTTTATTTTTCTAGTGTTTTCATCTCTTTTTATATACCCTACCCGGCCATTGGGACATGGTAAAGGCAATTGTTCTAGCTATAACAATTATCTTTGATTCATGAAAGGATTTGGTCAAACGAGGATGAGAAAACTAAGAAAACTGAGACTATTACGAGTGAAGAAATTTGGAATGATGGAAAGAGCATTTTTACAAATTTTTTGATGGAGATGGTCCAAAATAATGGGCAAAAATATATGCAAACATGGATAACATGTTAGTAGTGATCAAAGATGTGATGGTGGGAATTTATGCTGTGACTCCAGAGACTTGTCGGTAGATGGCAGAAGATGTGCTGTTTGGAGTTTGCATTAACTCCACGGATATTGGAAACACATTAACGTGAGAAGGGTCACCCCATTGAAAAACTCTAAATCAAGATATAGAAGTTGAACATGGCTTAGTGCTAGTTTTTGCAAGAATTTTGAATATGCAGAACACATATTAAGAGAGGAGTTTGCAATGTTTCACTTGACGAATGGACTTTATTCAGTGGTGGCACCTCAAATGGATGCTGTAACGATGGACACCATTGAGTAGATGTTGAGTTATGGCTCATAGTACTAGTAGTGAGAAGCTTATAGTCATATATATTCACACTGAAGAGAAACTTTTGTTTTATAGAACAGGCTATCAAGTTGGAATTCGTTCATTCAAACATCTGTCTTGTATCATGAGTTTCTTATAGCATGAAACCGCCAATATACATACTTAAGTAGAAGGCTATGCAGTAGAAGATTTTGAGTGAAGATGTGTTGATAGTTGGAAAGGAATTAGGCTAGACTAACTAGAGTATGCGTTCTGAGTATATTCTTTGAGTTATGTATTTGACTATTTTGGTTATCAAAATTTGTTAAGCAATGCTAATCGTATGCTACATCGTACCAGAGGGATTCGAAATGAGCATACTTCCACTCTACAGAATATTAGGTACCTAAATATCAAACTGGGACTGTTCAAGGAGACTATGTATGGACCTTAGCATTAGCGTCCCTGCTGCACTTATTCTGTCTATATGCCGCCCTTTTGTGGGCAAACACTCGACTCTATACCAATCATAGAAAATATTAATATTGTCCCATGAAAGTCACCGTTCAGCTTCTAGTGGGCGTTTTAATATCAGAAGGCCCCCAATGCTTATCATGGTGTCAATCATTTTGTTTTCATACTATGACTAACATCCTCACTGATTTCGATATGCCAACTAACCTTCTAAGAATGAGGCTCTTGGAATGCAATGCGCATGCCCTACACTAGGATATTACTTTGGCTATTCGTAAACCTTGTCACCAATCGACTTCGACCCAAAGCATGTGCATCCTTTTTTTATCAATGATGAAACAATAATTGTGCCTCTTAATATCTGCAGAGACCCAACTTCAATGGAAGAAGACAAAGAAAGTATTATGCTAAACAAGAAATGCTGAAAAATGCTAATGCTTTTGCTGAAAACCTTTTCCAGGTAAAGTTCACAATCACACGTATGAAATACTGTACCAATACCAGTGTTCAGTTAATCTGGACATTTATAGAATATGAACAGTATTATAGGTTTTAAGGTGTTGGAGGGGGGAAATTCTCATATATACAACACAGGTCAGTTTTTGTTGCCTACGAAGCCAATGGAAATTAAAACACATGTAGCTGACAAGTCGCCCAAAAATGTACTCGAGTGCTTACAACCATCTATATTCTTTTCCCTGGAGAGATCTTTTCATTATTTTCATTTATAGTATTTGTAATCATATTAGTTATTCATGAAATGTAGAGAAAAATGGACAAGGTATTGATGGGTCAGATACTCAGATCCTGACCTATCTCGACCCCCCTAAAGTTCATATATTATATGTTGATTATGTTCCATGCATGTTGTCGACATCTGTTTTTTAGTTACAAAGTCTGTTGACCTTCTGGCGTATATCTTTCTGTACATTTAGGGCTGGCATGATCATGATGAATTTGACCCATCTTCAAGTCATAGAAGCTCGTGGTTTAGAGGTGGTGATCCTGGAGGATTTGGTGGGGCCCGAGCCAATAGTAAAAGGGCCCAGGCTAGGGCTCGCAAAAGTAAGTGCCCATTTATATGATAAGTATATCTCTGTTTTATGAAGCTTAATGAACAAGTTAAGTGTTGGTTTGGCATGATCCTTCAGAAGGTTTCCAGTTCTATGAAGATGGTGAAGAAGTTGAGACAATTTTCCGTTCTGCTTTTGGTGGAAATGGGTTCTACTTTTGGTCTTTTATAAATAACGAACCACCAAGGAGCTCATCTAGCTTTTATAATAATCAGCGAACTTCATGGAATTGGAGGCAACGGTTCGAAGATAGTGATGATGATGATGATGATGATGATGAATCGTCATCTGAGTCAGACAGAGTGGGAACTGATTTAAGAAAAGACAGGATGACCCTTGGTTTAAGTGGTTCTGGTCCTTTAAGTCTTGAAGATGTTAAGAACGCGTAAGCTTTTCGAGTTTCCTTTAATTTTTCTATAATCTCATTATAAAGATTTATCATCATCAGAATTCAGTAATCCCTTTAAAGCCTAAAGACCAAAATAGTATATGTTGTGAACAATTTTTGTTTTCCGGATTAATTTAGTACAAACTATTTCGACACATGTACTTATAAATGGGTCCATTTGAGTTTTATTTTATATCTAATGGTTCAAACATTGGGAAAAAAATAGTAGTTGACGGGACGTGTCAAAAGCTTCCCAGAGTGTATGTTTAATACATACAACCTCTTATATTGTTCTTGAAATAATATGTTCTTGTGACTATATTTGAGCATTTGGTAAGTGTTATAGAGAAATTGAATTTTGGACAAAAAGTATTTTGAGATGCATGATACCATACGTGGTATTTACTCATATTGACACAGAAACCTGTTTTGACCCATTATCCTACTCACATGCTCTTCTCATTATGCTCACCCAATAACTTGATCTCAAATAATGGTTTACTCTTTGGTTACTACTGATTTTTAGTGTCTCATACTATGTTTTTCAGATACCGAGCTTGTGCGCTGAAATGGCATCCAGATCGTCACGCGGGTTCTTCCAAGGTACGTTGCATTTTATTTATAACCATAATATGGAATATCTTTAGGCTTTTGTGAAACCCATTACTTTGTAAATATGGATTTTTTTTACCTTCTTGTTACTATGGTTTATTAACTCATATTGGCCATAATAGTTAATTTATGAAGAGAATCTCATGATAACACTACCAATGGGGTTTAGCACCAATGATATATGAACCCAAAGTTTAGCAAGGTAAGAGTAAGCAGAAGAGTGCTCGCAGTTTAAGATCAGATCGAGTTTGTTGCGCACCAAGTTTGTATGTTGTTGCTTGCGTGTGACTAGAGATAGGCATTCCTGATCCATTTACTTATCATGACCGAGTCAATTTAGGCTGTGTTTGATCTCAAACAGGTCAAATCATAGAATTTACCTTAAAGGGGAAACCGTCAAGAGGGTTGAAATCCGTTCAAAGTTTACAAGATTTAGTTTATTATTGTAAGATTTAAGTTCATTTTATTAGGATACCAAAGACTAATCTCCACCTTTTATATCCATTTTAATTCAAAGGATAAGATTAAACACAAAATACATTTTCACCCTCTTTTCTCAAACATTAATATCTCTTAAACCGTTAATCGTTATGCGAAAGAAAACATACCGTTATGAAAGCATTTAATTATCTTTCTATAAATATGCTATATGATATACTTTCGATAATTTTTTTTTTCACGTTTTCGAAAATTATCATATAGTATGATGTAACACCAGTATCATATATGGTATAACCTATCATATATGATAAAAACCAATATCATATATGATTTAATATATGATGAAACACTATTATCATATACTATGATATTTCACGTAAATTTTAACAAGAAGAAAAAAAACAAATTTATTTTTTTCTTCGAAAGTATATCGTAGTACATATTGGTAGAAAGATAATTAAACGCTCTTCGCGATGGTATAATTATTTTCGTTTAACACTTAACGGTTTAAAAGATATTTAAATTATAAAAAATAGATAAAAAATAAAATATATTTAATCTCATCCATTAGATAGAAATGAGATGGATGGTGGGGATGAGTCCCCTCATATTCAAAGAAAAGTATAGTATCCAAAATAACTTCTCTTATTGTAATGGTGTTGTTTTTTTGTAATTACTGTTAATGTATTAACTTTTTTTTCAAATGGAAAAAATGTCTGGTTGACCAGTTTGACTTGTACCATAAATGACCCTGTTAACGCGTTAACAAGCCTGCCCATCTTGGCACATCTAATGGTGACGGTTGCTTCACAGATAATATACATGACATTACCCCTTTACACGTGTATTTGTATCATCTACATTAGTTGGTTTCCCACAATACTAATATGATGTACATGAACAGGCTGTCGCTGAGGAGAAATTCAAGGTCTGCAGTGCTGCATATCAATCTATATGTGACAGATTGGCGCCAAATTAAGAATCTTGCTCCATTGACCAATGCCACTAGACATTGATTCGGGTCTACCAGGCGGCCATCTCTTTTAACCAATATAAATCAGATGACGCCTAAATTAACCTATTTATAATTGGATAAGGTGGTCGGCAATGATAATGCGTGTCCTTTTGAAGGTGAGGGTTTAATTGTAATACCAAGCTTTGTAGGATCGACTGCTGCTAGATGTTTCAGATTCCGTAGTTGTGCTAGGTACTGATTTCTCACAACCATTTGTCATGGTTCCTAGTTTATGTTTTTTTTGCCATTATTGAGACCGGTACATAAAATAAAACATATATTCGTACTATCAAGGTTGGTTATACGTTACTAGTAATTCTAATGCTCACAATTTTTTGTTATATCTACAAATAGCCGTCATGTGTAATCATGAACTATTGAAGAGAAAGAATCAAGTTCCAAGTGTGGTTTCAAATGATTATCATTGAACGGTTACAACTATGGTTGTCAAGATCCCGATCATGATCTGAAGATATTGAAATTTTACATAGGATCTTTGCATGCTTAAGATCTTTGATTTTAAAGGATCCCGATCTCGATCATAGGATCTTGGGATCTATTTTATTACGACCCGATCTTACTATTTTTTGAACGACAAACTAAAAAACTACAACAGGTTCTATTTTGTATAATATGAAATACAACGTGTTGCTTTTCTTTGTAAATTTCATAATCATAAATTATGACCATGTTTTTATGAAATATTCGTATAATTTTGTGTTTACGATGTATATTAATTTGTAGATTTATAAAATATTGCAAAAACTATTAAAAAATTATATTATAGTAGGATCTACGATTCCGATCTTATTTACGGTCTCGATCTTACAAAGACAAAAATGATCCTAGGTAAGATCCCGATTTTGAAAACCTTGGTTACAACAACTGAGACAATCCTAGGTAAGATTTGAAAACCTTGGTTACAACAACTGAGACAATGAGAGGAAATGACAGTTTAAATTTAACTATGCAGATGAACCAACTAGTATTTAAAGGGAAGTTGTTTTGGCGCCAAATTTGGTTGGTGAGTCGTGTGGAAACGAACACGTACACCTCACTTGTAGCCTAGCATTTCTGACCGTCGACCCGATCGGATCAGAAAACCGAACCAAAAGTATTTCGGTCCGGTTTTCGATCAATGGTTTTTGTTATGTTCGTTTCTCGGTTTGGTTCGGTTCGGTCTTGCAAAAGACCCGGCGATTATGCCTTGTAGCACCGGACTGAAGACCGAACCGGATTAGACAGTTTCCACTTGGTTTGGTCCTTGTGATGACCTCTTCTTGGTCATCGGTCTGGGTCAGGTTTGGTTGATCTGGTCCGATCTCGGACCGATGCTCAACCCTACTCACTTGAGTTTCTTATTTATTTAAACGTATTTTGTCAATGTCTAAATACAAAAATTATATTCTATTTATTTAAAATCAATTCTGTAAACTTATTCTCAAAGTTTAAATAAGTTATTAAAATAGATTGATACACAATCCCACGATATCTCATTCATACATAGTGCACAATATTCCAATAATAATCATCTTGAATCATTAAAAACATATGTTTTGAGATTTCATCTTGAATCATTATGCTTTATGATTTCATCTTGAATCATTAAGTCATATGTTTAACCTTTCACTAAGTCACATTCTTATTGAAATAGTCTAGGAAAGTTACTGTATTAAGTAATTCCCTGACGTTGACGTGACTTCCCCTACATTTATGCGATTAGGTTGTCCTATTGAACCCAGATCTTAGGATCTCCGGTCAGCTGAGTTAGGTTTTTCTTCATAGAAATTCATTCATTCAAGGGCTTTAGTCTCATTCCTTTAGACGACTCACTAACTAACTCTTTGCTTAAGCCTTTCGTAAGCGGATCTCTGATGTTATCCTTTGAGTTTAAGTAGTCAATCATGATAATTCTAGATAAGAGTAGTTGTCGCAACAATCAACAATCTATAATGGATATCTCCTAACTACCGTTTTACATTTTGATATGATCTCTATCAAATTCTATTGACGATCACACTTTATAAACATGACCGTTACTGGTATACACCATTTTGGTATGTCCTTTACGAATCAGCGTAAACTTTTTGGCATATTCTATAAATTTATCTCAAATAATAAATTCATATTTCACTATAGATTTTTCTATAACTGTCTCTTTAAAATACTTTCAAGATTTCTAAGACATAACTTTCCACTTAGCATAAATACATCCGCTCTAGTGGATCAAGATTCTTATATGCAAGAATTCATATTCGCATTACATTATCACTTGATAGTAGTTAGATGTCTTCCATAAGATAATATTATTAGCATCATAGTACTCAATTAATACTTATTCAAATAGTCATCACTTGAATTACTAATATATCTGTTTAACCTGATTATTTTCTAAATCATATCACACACACGCCAGCAGACACATAAGATGCTGAATATTCATTGAGTATCCAAAATGGGCAACACCTTTACCTCTATTTTAAATAGATTTAAAAAGATGTCATTGGACTCTAGCTAGGTTGGAATCTCACACATTGAACCTCTAAATAATATCGTTTTCTTAATGTTTGACTTCAAAATAAATCCATATGGGTTAAAAAAACCAACAACTAATGAAGTTCATGTCAAATCTTGACTCCAACATATCATTAGTGGATTTATTCATCTTGTTATCACTTCTAGTGATAAGTATACCATCTCTGTATAAACAAAAGAATACATATTTACTATTGATCATACATACATACATTAATTTTGAATCCACATTCTGACATGATATGGTTAAAAAGTTTGATGTCATTGTTTGGGAGCTTTCCTTAAGCCATATAATGACTTAATAAGCCTGTTAGTGCAAACATTATGATTAGTCGATATAATCTCTTCGTGTTTTGTTGATGATTGACAAACGTATAATTCACAATACATAATGTAAAATGTTAAAGTACTCATAATCACTCCAGATTACATTTGTATACTTCTCTTGACACCTCCAAGATCGCATTCGGCATGAATCACTCAAGGTATGTATAAACAAGTCATTAACCTTACTAAGTGATCAAGGATTAATATTTTCTTAAAACTCACTTTTATACAAAAGTGACAAAGTATTTTTTAAATAACTTTATTTTTAAGAAAATATTTTATTAAAATAAAAATGAAAATTGGAATTTGGCATATTCCAAAGAATATTCCCTAAGGCATATTCCAAAGAATATTTCTTAATTTAAATTTAGGATATTCCAAATGGTCTAAGAATATACCCTTGAGGTATAAACTTCACCAAATAACATTTACCCACTAAAGGACAAAAATGCACGAACTCCAAGCCCGAGGTTCCTTTAAGGAACCCGCGGTTCTTTATTGATAAGGAACCGTGGGGACAATTAAGGAACCGCGGGTATTTATAGCCGTTGCACTCTTGCCCTATAAATAGTGGATCATTTCCAGCTTTTCTTTCAACCCTTTTTGCACAATTTCTTTAAAAACATCCTCAAAACCTTGATTAGTTAGTTTTGATTAATCTTGTGTGATTTTATCCTCAATCCTCTCATCCTCTCAAGTGCAAAGAGAAGAACACTTTCATCACTATGAAGTGTTAGGTTCACAACATGATGAAGATCTCTCCTTCTATAGATTTAAGTTATGTTTATAGTTTTACTATAATGTAAATCATGAAGATCCCAGTTGTGTGTATGCTTGGATTTTATGTATATGTAGTAGATCCAAGTGATGGGTTCACTTGGATGTGATTGTAAGGGTAGAAGATCAAAGTGATGGGTATCCTTGGATTAGGAGTTAGGAGTGTAGATCCAAGTTGTGTATTACTTAGATATAGTGTTAGAGTCATAGATCTAAGTGTTGTGTACTTAGATCTATATGGTTTATTTGTTTAGGCCATAAAACACAAGGTTTGTTATGTTGGGCCATAAAACATAACTAGTGAGAATATTGGTGTAGATGGATGTAGATTGGCTCTACCTAAGATTAGAACTCGACATCTAGCCTTGTGTCAGAAAATGGGAAGTAGGCGACGTGTGTAGATTCGTCTTACCTAAGATTAGGACTCGACATCTAGCTTAGTGTCGAAAATGGTGTAAGCAACGTATATGGTTTTCTCCGCCTTGAAAGGAGCTTGTTGACTAGTGAAGTAACTCTCGAGTTGGGTACTCGAGGAGTGGAGTAGGGCGAAGGGGAGCTTCGTGACCGAACCACTATAAATCATCGTGTCGGTAGTTTTCTTTTACATTTATGTCCTTACTTCTATACATGCATTTATATGTTATTGTGTGTTGTGTGCATCACATAATCTAAACATCTAAGTTGCGGAAAAGCTAAGGCTTAGTTCATGTGTGCTTCATGTTTAGATTATGGTCAAGTGTGCATCCCTTAGTCTAAACATCTTAGTTGCGGAAAAGCTTAGGCTTAGTACGTGTGTACTTAGTGTTTAGAATATTGCTTGATGTACTCTTGATTTGATGTGTTTGTTTGTTTCTTTACTTATAGTATTTATCTCCTACAAACACATCTCATATCTAGTCAAGCTTAATCGAGAATTTGATACAAAGGATTGTTTAAGTTTAACATGTATCAATTGGGTTATCCCACTGTCAGTGGTTCCTTAAAAAACCGGCGGTTCTTTATTGATAAATAACCGCGATCACGATTATTGAACCGCGGTCAGTGGATTAAACAAAAATGTTTTGAAAATTAATGAGAAACTATTCAACCCCCCCTCCCCCCTTCTAGTTTCTACAATTGGTATAAGAGTCGGGCTATTCAAGATCTTTGAAGTATATTGTGCTTTAAAGGTTGGATCGATCTTTGTCTTGTTTTCAAAACAAATAGTTTTTAAAAATGGAAACGGTTTTTAAAATAAGAGACGTTCTTTGTATCAATTGTCCATGAAGAGTGATTATATATGAAATGTGTTTTATTGTTAAATAAACTTCGTATAATACCTTGATAATAAATCTTTTCATTTTTGGAAGTATAAAAATCTTGTGTGTCCTAATTAACTTTAAAATACGAGTTTTATGTATGTAAAATGATTTCTTAGAGTCCTAAGTCCTTCCAAAAAGTTACCAAATGATTTTGGTCAGAAACTCATGTTTATCCTCTGACCGCGGATCATTAATTGTTCCCCGAGGTTCGTTATCAATAACGAACCGCGGCCAGTCCGACATAGATTTTTGCAAACTTTGAAAAATCATATAAAATCAACCGTAAGTCCGTAGAAGTCGTGCCACCCGTCATTTCGAACGTAACTGAGTCCTCTTTCATTTAAGAATACTTCCAAACCTTTATTCAAACTTTAAAATTGGGTTGTTTTATAAGTTCTATTCTTTGTCCAAAGAATTGAGTCTCGATTTGTCGTAAAACTCGTGTTTTACTCTTTTCTATTAAGTTGGACATCTCTTGTTGATATATCTTTGAAAACTGATATATTTATAAAGTGTTGAAATTAGTTAAAATTTTGAAGTGGGTGGAAAGATATTTTCAAATTAAATCAAGCTATGTATACTTTGTTGTATCTAACACTCAAAACAAAGACGAATGCTTTTGTTGTTTTCTTATGTATTTTGGACATCGTTAAGTGATCATTACTATTGGTAGTAGTGTTACTTACTTGTCTAATCTTTTGTGCATCTTATATATTATAAGATTGAGTTCCGAAGACAGTAATTGTCAGTATTTATGACCCAACTACTCATACAAAACTTATATAAAATAATGGAAATTAATACTACATAATAATGAACGAGAAATTACCTAACTTTCATCTTTTCAGTTCCTTGCAAATAATAACATCAATAATTGTGACTGTTCATTTAGACTTTTGACGATTATAAATACTAAACAATTTCCATCTTCACCACCCACCATTTTCCATGTCACAGCTTTAACAAAAAATAAAGTTAGTCCTCAAATAAACTGTTGGGAATCTAAGTTTGTTAGATTCCCTGATCATAGATTTAAACACAAATTAAGCTGTTAGATAGTCACTTGCCTGTGCCTAGGAGGCAGGCAAGTATCGCACGACTCATAGAGATCCAAGTCTCTGTGAGCAACCTCAGAGGAGTCCATGTCAGAGACATTGTCAAGGAAGTCAAAGATTACTTAAAGACATACTCATTGGCTGTGATGGATAACAACCAAGATGTACCAGGGACTCTGAGGGGTTGAGGGTTAACAGGGGTGGCAATACCCTGTTAACACTTAACACACTTTGGACATGCCATTTGTGTGTACGAGACAATGAAGAAAAAGGAAACTGTTTCAAGATCTGTTTCCTTAAAGCATTATGACAGACTACCAAGAATAGAAGAGCATCTTGTGACAGATGTCTGCAAAGTGAATGTCTTGTGCAGTCACCATCAACTAGTACTTAGGTCAACCTCGTATCACTATAAATAGGATGTGTAGCCCAGCATTAATGTTTAACACTTTGAGAATATTCACACCATTAATGCTTAGAACTTATTGAATCAAACAGCTGTGACTGTATTCATAAGTTAGGGTTTATAGTTGTTCAAAGTGTGCACAACACATTGTCATCAAACGGTGTTATCCATAACACTTGTAATTCTTTATTATACAATAATAAGATTACGTTTAAAAAGTAATAACTTGTGTTGATTAGTTAAGTTTAGTGTTTCTAGCATTGATTAGGGACTTTCAATTGGTATGAGAGAGGTGTTTGATATTAAAACCTTCAAGAAACATCGTTCTCAGTTTTATAATCAAGATCCACCATGCCAGAAACATCCAACCCACCACAATCGCCTTCTGGAAACAATAACAATACATTACCATCTTCACCAAGACTCACCCCTCCAACTCCTAATGACGATGATCTACCCCAACTTCTTGACTCAAGAGGAAGATCACATGTCACCAGCGTACCAGTCTTCGATGAAGAAGATTTTGCTAGTTGGAAGAGTCAATTCCTTGTGTATCTCGATGGACTTGAACCATTTCTTCTTGAAATTCTAGAAAATGGTCCATATGTTCCCATGGCGCTTACCTCTACTAAAGAAAACCCTCTTCCCAAACCTCTCAAAAAATAGACTCCAGCTGATAGAAAATTGGCAAACCAAGATAAGCGTCTCAAAAGCATCATCATATCCTGTCTTCCCAAACACATCATGAAGTCTGTCATTCAATGTCCCACAGCCAAACAAATGTGGACAAACCTCATCCTTGGCCATGAAGGACCTTCTGAAACCAGAGAAACCAAGATTCAGGCACTCAGACTTCAGTTCAATGCTTTCAAGGCACTTGAAGGTGAAAAGGTTCAACAAACCTATACAAGGCTGAAGATTCTTCTCAATGACCTCGCTATGAATGATGTCACCATTGGTCAAGCTGAGATTAATGCCACATTTGTCAACAGCCTTCCAAGAAAATGGCTGAGTATGAATCAGACTCAGAGAGCAAATAACTCAATCAAGAATGACACCTTGGCTCAGCTTTATGGAAAGTATAATTATGAAGAAGGGCTGATTGATACTATATACAAGTCAGAGACTGAAAGATTTGTAGTTCAAGGAGCAACTTCCAAAGCCTTGATCTCTGCACCACATTCTCATGACAGCAACTCTGATGTTGAAGAAGACACCCGCAGCAGCCAAGAGTTCTTTACAGACCTTAATGTTGAGTTTCATGAAAGAGCCTTGCTAGCCAATCAAAGAAGATTCTTTAAAAGATCAGGGAGAATAGGATCAGCTAGTAAACAAACTGACAGATCAAAAGAAACTTGTTTTGCCTGTGGAAATCTTGGACACTTGCAAAAAGTCTGTCCTTCCACCAAGACATCCTCACCTTCCTATCCATCATCTTCCACCAAACCTTACAAGTTCAAACCACAACACAACAACTCATCTCACCAATCCAACTCATCAGACAATGAGAAGAAGGATTACAAGAACAAGTACAAGGCACTTAAAGCTGAGTTAGAATAGATGAATTTGAAGCTTGAAGCTCTGTCTAAGAAGAAAGGAAGTGATAAAAAGACAAAGAAAGGGTTGGTAGCTGAAGCATATGATTGGAATGATGAGCCGCTGACTTCAGATGAGGAAGATACTACTAGAGTCAGGGCTTTCATGGCTATAGCTGAGGATGAACCAGCTGTTGTGAAAGGTGATGCAAGATCAGGACAATAGGTTGACATCACAATGAAAAAGGTACACAGGCTTTTATCTATGTCTGATAGTGATGAACGCAAACATGTCCTTGATTACACCATTGTTGATTTGCACTTTGTTGAGGAACAAAGAAAGAACCTGCTTGATAAGTTTCACTCTGTTAAAAATGAACTGTTGAATGCTAAATCTGAATGTTAAACTCTCAAACGGGTTAATTTAGAGAAAATATCCCTTCAAAATGAAGTCAGTAGGTTAACCTTGAAAAATAGTGCCTTAAATGATCAAGTATCTGAATTAAACAAGGTTATTGAAAAATGGTTGTGTAGTAGGTTCACTATAGATCAATTGCTTAGTGATGAACTGCCTGCTGACATTAAAAGGGATGTATCTGCTAAGAAAAATAAGTTGAAAATTCTCACCAAACCCAAAGAGATTGTTTTTAAATCCATAGAGACTATTCATATGTCAGATCCCATTTTGACTGATGACCATGTCTCTGAAGATATGGCTGAATTACCACCTTTACCCAAACTCTTCGGAGTTGAACCCAACAGTTCCTCAAGAGGAGCTAAGGGTGAACTTAAAACAGATGTTGAGAAACCACCAGCTAAAATATTTTCTGTACCTGCTAAACAATCTGTTAAGCAAGTTGCATTTAAGCATGTCTCAACAAAAGCTGTGAACAAAGTTGACTCCTCAACTGAAGAACGCCTGTTGTCACTAATGAAAGAAGTAGAACTCTTAAAACAACACATTAAGCCTTCCGCTGAATGCTCTACTTCTCGTGAACCTAAGTCTGTCCTAGGTGAACCCAAGGGGGAAAGGTTAGTCAAACCTTATTGGAATATCTGTAAGAACTCTCATCACATGACCTTAGACCATGATAGACAAATGGCTGTTAAGAGAGCTCAAACACCTTCTAGGGAAAGACAACAGGGTTCTAAAAGACAACAAGGGAACTACAGACCTTATCCTCCCTGTAAATTCTGTGGATTCACAGACCATCACTCAGATGAGTGTGGTGACTTCCCAGGTTGTGATATATGTGGAAGTTTCACCCATGAGACAGCAAATTGTCCTTCCCATCGCTAAAAGTTCTACAAGAACTCAAGAGTTGCTAATCAGCAATTCAGGGAACCCACTGGAAAGTGGGTTCACCATAGGAACTAACTTGTTTCTATGTATCTGTGCAGAAACATCTTAAGGAATCGGTATGGTATCTAGACAGTGGCTGTTCTAGACACATGACAGGGATTCAACAATACCTACACAGATACTCAAGGGAGCCAGGTCCTAAAGTGGTGTTTGGAGATAAATCTTCAGGCGACACAGAAGGATACGGCTCAGTGAACTGCAATGGGATAACTTTTACAAGGGTTGCATATGTGAATGGTCTTAAACACAATCTCATTAACATCAGCCATTTGTGTGATGCTGACTACAAGGTTTTGTTTACTAAGACTCAGAGAACCATATTCAACAAGAACAATGATGTAGTGCTTATTGCACCAAGAAGGAGAGATGTTTATGTCATCAACATGGCTGCTTGCTCTAAAGACAGCTCAAATTGTTTTCTAGCTAAAGCCTCTGAAAGTGTCAATTAGCTGTGGCACAAGAGACTGTCTCATCTCAACTTCAAGAACATCAACAAGATAGCCACACAAAACTTGGTTGCTAGTCTACCTTCAGTGATGTTTTCTAAAGACAAGACTTGTTCTGCTTGTGTCAAGGGAAAGCATCACAGGTCTTCTTTCAAGACCAGGCAATCATTTTCTATTGACAAGTGCTTACATCTCTTTCACATGGATTTGTTTGGGCCTGTCAAACCTCAGACCATTAATCACAACAAATACACCTTGGTCATAGTTGATGAGTTTTCAAGGTATACATGGGTTTTCTTCCTTAGAAGGAAAAGTGATGCAGCTGATACCATCATGTCCTTCATCAGACAGGTTGAAAATATGAATGATGTTAGAGTCAAAGCTCTAAGAAGTGATAATGGTACTGAATTCAAGAATCATCAACTTGAATCTTTTTGTGATGAAAAAGGAATATCACAAAACTTCTCTTCAGCTGGCACCCCTGAACAAAATGGTGTGGCTGAAAGAAGAAACATGACTTTGAAGCAGCCAGAACTATGTTGAAGGGTGCAGCTTTACCAAAGCAATTTTGGGGAGAAGCTGTTCACACTGCCTGCTACACCCAAAATAGATCAATCATTATCAAAAGACATGGTAAAACTTCCTATGAAGTTTTCAGAAACAGAGCTCCAGATGTCAGCTATTTTCATGTTTTTGGATGTCCTGTGTTCTTTTACAACTACAGGGATAAACTTGGAAAATTTGATGAAAAAGCTGATGATGGTTTCTTCTTGGGATACTCTCCAACAGCCAAAGCCTTCAGAGTATTTAACATCAGAAAACAAGAAGTAGAAGAAACCTTTCATGTCAGATTCAATGAAGATGATGATGTCATACAGAGAACTGGAACAGAGGGTGATGAAATTGATTTTAATGAAAATGTTTCATTCCCAAGTGATGAATTCTCCGAACCAAGACCTACCTGTCATCACCATCATCACTCCAACACTCTCACTCCTTATGTTCCTGCTTTTGACCCTCTGTCTACACACAACATTGAAGTTCCTACCTCTCAGGAACTTGATGAAGAAGAACCACAGCCTTCTTGTAGTCCTTCTTCATCAACTGCTATTGATGACTCACCAATTCTTCAAATCCCTGAAGAATCTCCTGCTGATAATGAACTTGTACCCCTTGATATGGGTGAAGTAGACTCAGATACTGAAGTAATCTTTGAAGAAAGCCCTCCTAGTCAGCATGATGAAACTCAAATAGTACCAGCTATTCCCACAAGTGTCCCTGTCCATGATTCCCTAGCTCCTCAAACCAAGTGGTCAAGAGATCAACACATTCTTCTTGTCAACATCATTGGGGAACCTAATGCAGGGGTTACTACTAGACAGCGACTTCATGAATCAGAGTCTGCCTCAGCCAATGAATGTCTCTTTGCTGAATTTCTCTCTCAAATTGAACCTAAGAGAGTAGCTGAGGCTCTTGTAGAAGATGGGTGGGTAGCTGCTATGCAGGAAGAAATCAGTCAGTTCAAAAGGAACAAAGTATGGACACTAGTGCCAGCTCCACCTGGTAAGAATATCACAGGCACTAGATGGACCTATAGAAATAAGATGGATGAAATTGGAAACATCATCAGAAACAAGGCCAGGCTGGTGGCACAGGGGTATACTCAGACTGAAGGAATTGATTATGATGAAACATTTGCTCCTGTAGCAAGACTTTAAGTCATCAGAATCTTCTTGGCTTATGCTGCTTATATGAACTTCACTGTGTATCAGATGGATGTTAAGAGTGCCTTCCTCAATGGAGATTTGGCTAAGGAAGTATATGTTGAACAACCTGAAGGATTCGAGAACAGCGAGTTTCCCAATCACGTGTACAGATTACACAAAGCCATGTATGGGCTGAAACAAGCTCCAAGAGCATGGTATGAAACTCTTTCTAATTTCTTAACTGAAAACAAATTTGTCAGGGGTTCTATTGATAAAACACTCTTTACCTTCAAGGATAAGAGTGATTTCATCATTGTGCAGATTTATGTGGATGATATCATCTTTGGGTCAACAAATATTAATCTTAGTAAACGTTTTGCTAAATTAATGACCAAGAAATATGAGACGAGTATGATGGGTGAATTAACTTACTTTTTGGGTTTTCAAATTAAACAACGTCCTAAGGGAATTTCAATTTGTCAAGAAAATATGTTAAAGATTTACTTAAAAAATATGACTTAGCTGATTGTGCATCAGTGAAATGCCCCATACTTCTACCCAACAACTTGGGTCCTGATGAGTCAGGGGTTTCTGTTAATGAGACTTTATACAGAGGCATGATTGGGTCACTCATGTATCTAACAGCTAGTCGTCCTGATATCCAATTCTCCACATGTCTCTGTGCAAGGTACCAAGCTAACCCAAAAGAACCCCATCTAGTGGTTGTTAAGAAAATTTTCAGGTATCTCAAAGGAACACCCTCCCTAGGTCTATGGTATCCCAAGGAATCAGGCTTTGATCTCAAGGCCTATTCAGATTCACACTATGCTGGATGCCGTATTGACAGGAAAAGCACCTCAGGTAGCTGCCAAATCCTAGGAGGAAAATTGGTTGGATGGAGTGCTAAGAAGCAAAACTCTGTGGCCATGTCATTAGCTAAAGCAGAATATGTCGTTGCTGCCAGCTGCTGTGCTCAGGTGCTCTGGATGAAAAGTCAATTGGCTGACTATGAAATCTTATATGAAAAAGTGCCAATATTTTGTGAAAACACCAGCGCCATTATCTCCAACAACCCAGTTCTTCACTCACGTACCAAACACATTGATATCAGGTATCATTTTATCAAGGATCACATAATGAAGGGAGATATTGAGCTGCACTTTGTTCCCACAGAGCTACAACTAGCTGATATTTTCACAAAGCCTTTGGCTGAACCTTCGTTCAACAGGCTAGTTTCTGAGCTAGGGATGCTCAATATCTCAAAGCCAGTGGCTTGATAATCAATGTGTTCATTAACTGACTGATTCTATATTAAATGTTTTTCACATAAAACTAGGTAGTTACTTTCCAAGTAAATGCTAAAAAAAACATCTCAATATTTAATCATTTATTTTCGAATAACGAGGAGACAAATAAGTTTTGAAAGGTCAAGGGACCCACATGAGCAGTCATTTTCCCACTTTTCATTAAATGCGGTTGAATAACTGTTTTCATATTTGAATATATATATTATCTCACGTCTCTCCTCACCTACCACTATTCTCATTTCACAAATATCTCTCTCTCTCTAAGTTTTCTCTCTCTAAACCCATCCTCCATTTTCGTTCTTCTTCGACCTTGAATCCATGGCATTCCTAGTTCCCAAGGCAACA
The DNA here is from genome assembly GCA_025667525.1 of Glebionis coronaria. Lineage (NCBI taxonomy): Eukaryota > Viridiplantae > Streptophyta > Magnoliopsida > Asterales > Asteraceae > Glebionis > Glebionis coronaria. The sequence continues at coordinate 164,522,102 of CM046882.1, read as the reverse complement.
AACGTCAAATTTGAACTCAACGAAAGCATTCTTGCATCAAACAACTCCATTGGATGGCTCAAGGCTCCAAACGAATTCTACTCAGATCTGGTTAACTTCATGCAAAATTGTGATGCAAGTGAAGCATTCACAAAATCCCCAACCACCTTCTACCAAGAATACCTTAGGGAATTCTGGTACTCTGTTGAAGTCGTTGATGACACCATTACCTTTAGCCTCTCTTGCAACGAACACCCATTTGCCTTCTCACTCAAAGACTTTTCTAGTGTGGCTGGGTTAAAACATGGTGATGAATGCCTAAAGGTGATTGACAAAAAGGCTGTTAAGGACGCCCTGGCCACACTTAAACCCTTTCATGATGTGAACCCTGCTCTTACACCCGCTGAGGTCCTCTCTAAGTCTCCTCTGAAGATCAAGTATTTTACCCCTATGTGGCGTGTCCTCTTCACCCACATAGTTAAATCCCTGGGAGGAATGCAGGGATCCCAAGATCAGATGTCCTTCAACCACCAATCTATTGCATATGGGCTGATCTGGGGAGCTGATGTCGATGTAGGAAATATTCTCTTCTCCAATCTAGTTTAACAGCTGAAAGGAAGGAACCAAGTCAGGGAAAAGAACATATGCTACGTTCGCTTTCTATCGCTGATCTTCGAAAGCCTGTTGGGTGACAGCTATCATAACTCTACACTCACTTCTCTGAAGCCCTATCGTATCACTGGTGCCATCTACAAGGAAATTGGAGCTGAAGATGTCCCTGTCACCTCCCACATGATGAACATTGCTAACAAACAACCCTCAGATGAGAAGTCCTTGCTCCCTTTATCAGAGAAGATGATTACCTCTGGTGCGTCTGGCAAGTCTAAGTCTTTGACCTCTGGGCAGCACACCACGACGTCCAAGGCTTCAACTGGCCAACAGCCTAAGAAGAAGAAAAACCCATCTTCTTCCCACACCAAATCTGTTGCAAAGGCCAGGGGAAAGAAGACTGTGAACCTCAACACCTCCTCTGTTCCAGAGACTCATGTGGAATCAGAGACTTCAGCTGACCAACAACAAGGGTCTAGCGTCTCGATGTCAGCCGAGACAACAAGGAACCAGCCGAATTCTGCTGATATCGCACAGGTAATCAGTGTAAATTTTTAGAGGTCCACAAGCAGCCACTCTCAAATGTCTATAGGTGAGAGTGGTGAAGTTAGGGTAATCCTCGAACCATAGAAGTTTGTCTATGCACTTAGAACTCTTTAAGACTTCTGTACACCCTGTCTATGCACTAGAGAATGATTCATTTGTGTTTATAAAGCACCCCAATGACCCTGCACCCTCTAGACAGTATTCAGGCAAACAACAACCTGAATACATATATGTCTCGACCTTGACCAGCTGTACCTCACACAGCCTCTTGGTTCCCTCAGAAAAAGAATCCCAAAAGTTTTACTTTTAGGGGAGCTGAATAATCATCCTCAGCTCTTCTAGGGACAACGTAATAAGACGATCTTAACCCATATCTTTTTCACCTTAAAAGAATCCCAAAGGATTTATCCTTTTCAGGGGGAGCTGAATCATCACCCTCAGCTTTCCTAGGGACAGCGTAACAGGCGACCTTCACCCACATATGTTTCATCATTAAAAGAGTCCCAAAGGTTTCTTAACCTGGGGGGGGGGGGGGGCTGAATAATCACCCTTAGCCTTCCTAGGGGCAGCGAATGGCGATCCTTAAAACATATGTTTCACAATCAAAATAGTCCCAAAGGTTTTAACCTTTTTTTTGGGGGGGGGCTGAATAATCACACTCAGATTTCCTAGGGGCATCGAATGGCGATCATTACCCTTATACTTTTCACCTTTAAAAGAATCCCAAGGATTTATCCTTTGGAGTGGCTGAGTAATCACCCTCAGCCTCTCTGGGACAGCGAAATGGCGACCATTCCCCTTCCTTATTTCCCTGTTACTAATAAAAACAATTTGCAGGCTAATATTGTACAGCCAAACTCAGAATCCCTGGAGCAACAAGATAAAGAGGCTGATACAATCATTCAGGATCAACCAAATGACGAAGAGCCCCTGCTTGATATTGAAGAAGAAGTGCTGTCATTCGTTGATGATTCCTCTGAACCTGAATCGATGCCTGAGGATGAAATCCCTGAGGGGATGTTTGAGGAGGAGGACGAAGAAGAAGAAGATGATCAACAATCTGTTTCTCCTCCCAAGGAAATAGCTGTGTCCACTCCAGCTGATAATAATACTCCTCCTCCCAAGGAAGCTGTTGTCACTCCCACCTCTGCTACCTCCACCACAACAGTCTTCCAAATACCTTCTTATGATCCAACTGCCGAATTCCTTATGTTTGATCATCCTGCCCAAACCAACTTTGATCTTTTTCCAAGGGGGATGATTATGCACAACAAAGCCTGAACATTCATAATCTTCAGCCTGTTCATCATCAATCAGATATTGAACGCCTATCAAGAAAGCTGGATGTTATCAAGTCTGAGATGCATAATTTCACTGTCACATTTCCAGGGATCATCAAGCAGGCGGTCACATATGCAGTCACTGAACCCATCAAGGATGGTGCAAGAAAAGGCGTATCACAAGGACTTAGTCATTTGTCCACAAGAATCAAGGATGCCATTGTCACAGAGGTCCCTGCTCTCTTTCATGAACATGAGTTAACAATGCACAGAGAGTTTGAAGCTGTTCGTAGCAGGCAATATCGTCATACAAACTTCATCATTAATCGTGTTCAGGGCAACACAAATGGAAATTTCAACCTTCTGCTGAAGATTGCCAAAGCTTCAAGGATAAGGCAACGTGCTATGGCTGCCTCTGCTGAACAGATTGCAAGGCACTTTCAAACACGTTTATCCAAACGTCTGAAGAGACAGGCTGAACGTGACGGGGAAAAGGAAAAGGTACTTAACCTTGAATCTGCCAAACAGGGCTCAACATCTGCTGACAACACCATTTCTTCACCTGTCCCCCTCCAAGTCATCACACCTGTAATCATACCTGATGATGAGGATGAAACTCAGGGGGAGAAACAGTATAATGATGGAGTTTATTCATCAAAGTCCCTGACTTTGGTTAACACCAGCAAGTCTGGGGATGATGGTGAACCAGCTGCCAAGAAGCTAAAGTTCACTGTTAGCTCCCTACCCAAAGCAATACAAACTCAAGCTCAGTTAGCGTTTATAAAAAGAGCTGAGGAGTTGAAAACCATGAGTATGGAATCCTCTGTCTCGAAGAAAGGAAAGGAGATAGTTTTGGTTGACACAGACACCAAACTAAAGAAGATAGCTGCGATGCTAGAGACAGGAGGATCCACCACAGACCTTTCCCAATTTTCAACCTTCACACCTTCCAATGAGAATCCCTTAACACCTGAAGAAATAGAGAAACAGGCTGAGGAATTCAAGAGACTAAATGAAATCAAGAAAGCCAAGGAACTAAATGAGGCAAATCTGAGGAAGATGACTCCACCTGAAAGGGAGAAGCAGAGACAAAGGTTGAGGGAAATGGAAGCTAAACGCACAGAGGCACTAAGAAAAGAAAAAGCTGATTATGATGCCTTCGTTAACAATAGGTATGCACCTGGCAAGATAACCAAGTTCAAATATACAATTCACAAGTCCACCAACACACCACAGATGATTTTGTGGAGAGACAACCAACAGGGTAATATGAATGTATTTGAGGACTTCAGGTTAAAGAAACTTGGGTTATCTGAATGGTTTGAACTTGAAGCCTTGGCTGCCAAAAGAACTGGTCAGGCAAATTTCCTTCTGCTTAAAACTCTTAAGGCTAAGTTCACCTGGATCAAAGAAACAACAGCCAAACTCAAAATAGATCCCCCACCACAGCTATTTGAACAAGAACCCCCAAAGTCTGGCAAGAAAAGAAGAAGGGTTTCTCAACTTGTTAAGGAAACTTTTGTCACAGATGATGTTCAAGTGGATGGAATGCACAGGGATTTGATCCTACCAAATGGAATCGTTGGCCCTATTGATGGTCAGACCTACACATAGCCTGAAAGAGGTATGGACTTCATGAACAGAGCTTGCCAGTATGCATTCCAAAGAGAAGATGAGCTTGGCTTAGCATCAACAATTCAACTGCTTTGTCTCAAAAAGGGACTCAAGATTAACTCAGAGTATTCCAAAGTTTTTGCACAAGCTTTACAGGCAGAATTGGATACTAGAACAGACATCGCTGAAGCTGAAGAAAAGATAAAAAATGATGACTATTGAAGAACTTCACAGCTCAATTTTACCTTCACATTTTATTTCACTTTGGTAATGTACTTGTAATTTTCTTTTAGTATGAATAAAATCATGAGGTATGTTTGTTTAGATCTGTTATGAGTAAGAAGTAGCTGTTATCTCACTTACCTTAACTTAGATAGATCTAGCTATATTTATGTTTAAATAGGGAGAGATTGTTAGGAATCTAAGTTTGTTAGATTCCCTGATCATAGATTTAAACACAAATTACGCTGTTAGATAGTCACTTGCTTGTGCCTAGGAGGCAGGCAAGTATCACAAGACTCACAGAGATACAAGTCTTTGTGAGCAACCTCAGAGGAGTCCATGTCAGAGACATTGTCAAGGAAGTCAAAGATTACTTGAAGACATACTCATTGGCTGTGATGGATAACATCCAAGATGTATTAGGGACTTTGAGGGGTTGAGGGTTAACAGGGGTGGCAATACCCTGTTAACACTCAGCACACTTTAGACATGCCATTTGTGTGTACGAGACAATGAATAAAAAGGAAACTGTTTCAAGATCTGTTTCCTTAAAGCATTATGGCAGACTACCAAGAATAGAAGAGCATCTTGTGACAGATGTCTGAAAAGTGAATGTCTTGTGCAGTCACCATCAACTAGTACTTAGGTCAACCTCGTATAACTCTAAATAAGATGTGTAGCCCAGCATTAATGTTTAACACTTTGAGAATATTCACACCATTAATGCTTAGAACTTATTAAATCAAACAGCTGTGACTGTATTCATAAGTTAGGGTTTATATTTGTTCAAAGTATGCACAACACATTGTCATCAAATGGTGTTATCCATAACACTTGTAATTCTTTATTATACAATAATAAGATTACGTTTAAAAAGTAATAACTTGTGTTGATTAGTTAAGTTTAGTGTTTCTAGCATTGATTAGGGACTTTCTGAAACAAAACGAACAGAAGATAAACAGATTGTCAACAATGATAACCAAAACTTCAAGAACAACTACTACCAAAACCAAATTGATAGTTGCTTGACGAAGAATAAGCCTCGCAACTAATATATAACAGCCACAACAATCTATATCCACTACTTAACTAGAAACGAAAAGGCCACAGAAGATCTCAGCCTCATCTACAATCGATCCAAAACCGAAATTAAAAGAATAAAGATCTCAGTTTTAATTTTTTCGTGTGTTGCAGTTTATTCAAAGCCCCCATGGATTAATAACACGAAAGAAATGATCTTCATTGATCTATTTTGAGCTTAGCTCTATTAATATTCGAATCACAAAGACTTGCCATAAACAAGATTGTTTTGTTCTTCTTTGATTCGTTTAGGAAAAGACACACAGACAAACCAAGTACCTACTGGAGACCATTTAATGATAGAGAAACGATTAGAAACAGACCCATTTGGTTTAACTGCTTCAGAGAGACAAATCTGGTTTGAGATTGGTGTTTCATGTTGTATTGGAGTTATTCGATTAGAAGGGTTTGAAGAAATGAAAGCTTGATCGAGTTTTGGTTGCTTTTTTTGAACATAGAGAGTTTCGGTTGATGTGTGGCGGAAGAAACAATGGAGGCTGAGATTAGATAAAAAAATATTAGGGTTAATATTAATGAAGTATATTACGTTTTGTGAATAGGCATTTTAAGGAAAAGATGTTACTCCTTCGTATTATATGGTCTTATTGTATAGAATGAATAGCTAATTAGTAGGATGTTACTGTGTAACGTGTATAATATTTAATGGTTCTATAAATGAAAAATTGGCAAATTGGAAAATTGCCATCAAAACGTAAAACGCATCTTTTTTATTGTATTAGGCTATATCCCAGTTCAAAAAAAGGATCACGACTTTTTTTGTCACATCAGCTTCGTGTCTCCGTCGATCTACATGCGATTTAATTCCACAACAAGGTGATCAAGTTCATTTTTTAGCTTTTTATTATTCAAATATTTATTCAAATAAAATAAAAACATTTCAATAATCTTTATAGTAAAATATTATTAAAATAATAATAAAAAAAGCTTAACTAGAAATAAATAAAGTAAAATACATTAACTGTTGGGGTTTGCTTCGTTCCAACAGTGTAAAGATAATCAACAGCCTAACTACGTACCAATGAATAGTTACCGGATATCACTTGAAGTCGTGTAATCACTTTCCAAAGAAGATTATTCGACCCTATGCCTGGGTTAACACGAATACCTCCTTGGGATAAAACCAAGTGTTTATTCTTGATTTAGGCACAAAACAAGAACCCTACGCGACTAAGTGTTTATGTTTCTGTATCTTTCATCATGCAAATATGATCACTATTTATAGTGATCCCATTCCTAAAAATATAACTCTTGGTCAAAGGAATAATGAGTATTAATCGACCAATTAATCTTATTATTTCCCACATGACTACATAGTGGTTACATGACCAGAATAATGGTCATTAAGTCAATCTTAAACCCCTTATGAAATAGTCAAAGAGGTTACAAAGATAACCCACCCACTGATGACTTAGCCACCGACAAGGCAAAGCCTAGCCGCTGACAAGGCACAACCTAGCCACTGACAAGGCAAAGCCCAACCGCTGACAAGGCAAAGCCTAGCCACTGACACACGCATCATCAGCAAACCACTATATAGAGTCCAGGATGGTCAGGGACTTAATGGGTGTACACTCCATACCTCCAAACCCATTTACAAGTATGACCATATCCTATAATTATACTAAATTTCCAACAATCCTCCCCAATTTAGTACAATTCCTTTTGCATGAAAATCAACTTTAACAAAACCAGTGCATAAATGAAAATATCCTGAGGATTGAATTTCCATCTTAGTACATCACTTTAAATATTCGAGATTAGGTTGTTCCAAAAATTGAACCCTTCAACTACTTTGAATACATGAAGATAAAATACACACAAGTTTTCAAACACTTAAAATGCTCCTGACACCATACAAGCCGTGTGTCCATATCCAATTCATAAATGTTGTAAGAGCCAAAGTCCATGCTCCTTGAGGCGGCGAAACCTCAACATTTACATAGGTGATTCCTCTTTAGTTCATGCTCCCGCTTAAGCACTTTTTCAAAGAAATTAACCATTAAGAAGTTTATAACTTCATCCTCCTTTCAGAAGGTACAAGCACATCCTTGGGATGATATGTAAAACATGTGATTCAATCATCTGAATGTTCAGCTTTCCTCATTGAACTCAACTCCCAAGTTTCCTTAGGAGGGAGTTGGGTTTCCTAACATTCAGTGACTAGTTTGGACTTTAAACCCATCCCTTTAGCAGACTTTATAACCAAGTCTCTAGCCAATCCCTTCGTCAAGTGATCATCTAAGTTTTGTTGAGACCTCACAAATTCTATTGAAATCACCCCATGCATGATTAACTCACGAATCATGCTATGTCTAACACCTAAGTGTCTAGACTTACCATTGTACATTTGGCTATAAGCCTTAGCCGATGTAGCTACACTATCACAATGAATAGATATGGGTGCCATAGGTTTGACCCACAATGGAATCTCAAGAAGCAAGTTTCTCAACCATTCAGCCTCTTTACCAGCAGGTGCTAGAGCCACAAATTCAGATTGCATTGTTGAACCAGTAATGCAAGTTTGCTTCTTGGATGCCCAAGAAATTGCACCACCACCAAGAAGGAATACCCAGCCACTTGTGGATGAATTATCCTCAGTATTGCTGATCCAACTTGCATCAGTGTAACCTTCCAACACTGAAGAATATCCACTATATGACAAACAATAATCCATTGCTCCTTTCAAATACTTCAGTACCCTTTGAATTGCTTGCCAATGCTGAGTACTAGGATAACTAGTGTACCTACTCACTTTATCCACAACAAATGTAATGTGAGGCCTAGTAGTAGTCATGGCATACATCAAACAACCAATCACCCTAGAATACTCAGGTTGGGAGACAACTTGACCATTGTTAGACATTAATTTCTCACGTGTATCCATAGGTGTACTCACTAGAGTATAATCAAAGTGATTGAATTTCTTCGGGACCTTCTCAATATAATGAGACTAAGAAATTACAATACCATCACTTTCATGTTTAATCCTTATGCCAAGGATAACATCAGCCTTCCCCATGTCTTTCATAGAGAACCTTGATGACAAAAACTCTTTGGTTAATCAACCTGAACTTGGTCAGTACCAAAGATTAACATGTCATCAACATATAGGCAAATGATGACTCCTTTACCAGATTCATCAAATTTTCTATATACACATTTGTCAGCTTGGTTAAGTAAATAACAATTAGACAAAACCACTTCATCAAACTTTTGATGCCATTGGTTAGGTGCCTGCTTCAGTCCATATAAGGACTTAATCAGTTTACACACCTTACCTTCATGACAAGCCATGATGAAACCTTGAGGTTGGTTCATATAAACCTCCTCATCTAAATCACCATTCAAGAATGCTGTCTTCACATCCATCTGATGAATAATCAGATTATGAATACTTGCCAAGGCAATCAACATTCTTATGGTACTTACGCGCGCTACAGGAGCATAAGTGTCAAAGTAGTCTATCCGTGACTTTTGCCTAAAGCTTGAATGACTAACCTTGCCTTGGACTCTTCAATAGTTCCATCAACCTTCATCTTTCTTTTGAAGATCCATTTGCATCCAAGTGGATTGAAACCTGGAGGTAGATCTACCAACACCCAAGTGTTGTTGCCCATGATGGAATCCATCTCATCATTGATTGCTTCTTTCTAGAAAGCAACATATTGGGACTTCTTTGCTTCCTCAAATGTTTTAGGATCATCCTCAACATTAAAGCAATAGGAGTATTGATCAGAGACCTCATCCCTTGTACCTTCAACTAAGTATAGTTAAAATTCAGGCCCAAAATTCTTTGGAGTCCTTTTCCTTGAGCTTCTTCTAAGCTCAGGTTCAGGTTGCTGAACCACAACCTCATCAGTGACCCTTTGAGGTTCTACTGAAGCACTAATGTCCTTAGCTCCAGTAGGAGTCCTAAAGCTTGGTCTAAGGACTGATGAGAACCTAGTCTATCCTTTGATTCAATGATTGATTTTATTGAAACTGAATCATTTGGTTCAATAACATAAAACCTATAAGCCTTGGAATGCTCAGCATATCCAACAAAGATGCATTCAATGCCTCTTTCACCCAAGGTTTTAACCTTTGGATCAGGGAGTCTTACAAGTGCCCTACAACCCCAAACTTTAAGGTAGTTCAAGTTTGGTTTCCTTTTAGTCCAGAGTTCATAAGGGGTAGTCTTGTTCCTTTTGTTGGGAACCCTATTTAATAAATAGCAAGATGTTAACATAGCTTCCCCCAAAAACCCTTGACTCAGTACTGAATAGGACAACATGGAATTAACCATCTCTTTTTGTACTCTATTTTTCCTTTATGATATACCATTTTGTTGTGGGGTATAGGGGGCAGTCGTTTCATGGATTATTCCAACAGACTCAAAGTACACAGTGTCCATGTACTTACCTCCCCTATCAATCCTAAATCTTTTGATTTGGACTCCTTGTTGTAATTCAACTTCAGTCTTAAATACTTTAAATTTATCTAATGCTTCATCCTTAGTATGCAACAAATAAACATAACAAAATCTTGAAGCATCATCAATAAATGTTACCAAGTATTTCTTATTCCCTAATGAGGGAGTAGCATGCAAATCACATAGGTCACTATGGATTATGTAACACTCTCAAATTTCGTATCGGTACAGCGGAAGGGTCTTTTAGAGTGTTACGGGATAGCACAATAACTCCAATCATAGACAACTCATAAAAATGGTTGTACAAGGTTCAACATACATTCATTCGATAAAAAGTTTTAAAGTGTACAACAAGTCCCAAATTATACAGCTCATTAAGTTTACAAAACATAGATCGAATGAACATTTTTATTATTATGTGGGCCATCAGAGTCGATCTCCATCCAGATTACCTTCAAGCACCTGAGATAAAACATGCAAAAATCATATCAGCGAATGCCGAGTGAATTCATAGAGTTTAATAAAACCTTTATATAAAACAATCGTTGAAATCAGAACACAAGTATAATATCAGAAGTAAGTCCTCGTATTGCTAGTCAGGCAATATATAAATCAAAGCATACATCTTAAACCGTCCATGAGACCGTAGCCTCAATATTACCATTATAGGTAACATTATTATCGTTATTAACATCGTTATCGTATTGTATTGAAATACATTTGGATACCTTTGGATTATTATTAGCCGCATGACATTGTTACCTTACTATCACAACAACGGGCCGCGAACCCGACAAATAATTTGCCCATCTAAGTTAGCGTGTCGTCACAAAAATCACGCTATGTAAATCTTCTCATACATAAATTTGCTTACCAATCAATGTGGTACGACGGGGATCAACCGTCAAGGCGCGAACTGGGGTGATCGTCCCCAAATAGTACTATCATATGCATAAGCGTCTACCAAATCCCGGTAGTTCATAATTCATGCTAATGGGACTTTGAGTGCCATAACCTAACTACTAATAATCCTTTTTATCTCGTTTATTGGGTCATCGCATCATTCGGGTCCATATCATTAAGCATACCATCGGGACTACTTGTGTTCTATTTTATCAAAAACTAGCATGTTATCTCCCTCGCGGGTTTACAAATCATTTTATAAAACATTAAAGAGTGCGAGGCTATGAACTCACGTTGATAATGAAAGGCGGATTATCGGCTACGGGCGTGCTTCGGTCACGGAAACCTATATAAATAATAATCGGTCTTAGACTTTTGTCCAATGACTTTATCAAAATAACAAATATACATATGATGATTTTGTATATATGATGATGATCAAGTGGGTTTATATATTCTTATTTACTCATTTTAGTGTTTATGTATTGGTAACTTTTTACTAGTTTACTAGTTTTACCTATTTACATGTTTTAGGTCCAATAAGCCTATTATAAGTTCATTAACTTGTATTAATACATTTTATACTTGTATTATCAGTATTTATACTTTACATGTTGGGCCCAAATGGGTTAAGCCCAATAAGTAATTTTTATAAGTGTTTAACTTATTTAGTTAAATTATTAGTCCAAATATGCTAACTTAGCTCGTTAATGTCCGTATGTCATATAGTTCGGGTTTTATCGGTTTTTACTTGTATTAGGTACTTATATATCAGTATATGAATTTTAAAAACTTTACATTAGACGGGTTTGATCGTCTAAGTTTTAATTGGCGAAAAACGTTAATTTTACGGTAATAGCCGAAAAAGTCGTAAAAATCATGTTTATAGTTTTTATAACTTATAAATCTTATTCAACTACCATTTTTATAAAGTGTCCATTTATTTAACCTTATACATATTTATATAAATGAAATTTATAAGTTAGTAGGTTTTAATTCACATTTTATACTATATTAGTTTGAGTGCTTATATAATACTATTAAACATTAATTCTTCAAAATCTGATTTTTAGTTTCTATTTCACCATTTTTATCATATCTTGAGTTCTATAAGGAGATAGAAGCTCATTTTTGGATGGCATAAACTTAATATTATTTGGTATAAATAAGTTAGTTATAGCTACTGCTCATTCCATGTTTAAGTATACTTAACAGTCCCTACAAAATAGACTATTCAGATTGGCACTCTAATCTTGTTTTGATCATATCTCACTCATTTTGATGATTTCATTGCATGGCCAACTCTCACATGTGTATGACATCTAACACTTACTGTAAATGGATTCCACCATGCAATTTTATCAGTTTATAACTTGGTTACTTACTGTTTTTATACAGCCAACAATTTAAGCAAGATCTTAGCCTTGTTTCTTATGGTTTTTCATCTTTTTAATCATATTTATCAACACTTGATCCCCACACAACATTTTTATCATCATATATTCATCATATACATATATAATAAGAAACAAAATACATTTGATCTTTACAAAAATAACAAGAGAAATAGAAAGGATGATCTTCTTTACCAACCAAGATTATATCTTGTTTTTGGATGGCAATAACTTGATGAACACCAAATATATCTCCAAGATCATCAACCACCAAGATAGTTTGTTGAGAAATTACCCCTAGGACACAAGTAAATCACCTTTTTTGTTGTTAATATGGCCACCAATCAATCAAGGCTTCAAGGTTTCTCCATAATATGAATAGATAACATATAACTTGTGGCTAGAAATGATCAAATGGTGGTGTTGGATGGTGAAGTGGGACGGCAATGGGGTGGAGAGTGAGTGAGTTTTGAGTTGTTTTGCATGTGAAAATGGAAGCAAATGGGAAGGGTTAGTGGTTTTGTGGTTTTGGTGGGTGAATAAAGCTTCCATGTTAAGCTAAGCTTACATGTGTAAGCTTGTAAAGTGTAAGGATGCCACATCAAATGATGTGGTGTCCCTTTGGCCGTCCCTTTGGCCGTCCCTTTTAGTTAATGGGGTGGGATAAACTTATTTTGTCCCATCCCGCTAATTTACGGGTATTCCTCGATTCTAGTTTCCTCGATTTGCGTGCCCTCGGGTCGTTTTACGAAAAACATTTTTATAAATTATGAATCAACGACACAAAACGAATCTAACAAAAATTGTCTCATCAAAAACAAAGTTCAAAAACGTAAATACGTAATCCTAAGGTTTCCGGTTTAGTCGTAAAGGACGCTAAATTATGCACGTAAGCCCAAATTTAAATCCGTAAATTGTGAGTTCATCAACCAACACAAAAATAAGTTTCAAAATATTATACGAGAAAATAATTCACTACCTGAAAATGTTAAATTGTCACAGATTAGCTCCAAGAATTTAGTTTCATGTTTTACATCCTAAAATGGTTTCTTAGTAATTTTGTTCAACATGCAAGTCTGACATTTATCAATATCCATGTCAAAGGCTGGAATGAACCTATCCTTAGTGTAACACCCCCAAATTTACACAATTCAATACAACGGAAGACTCGTTGGTGTTACGGGATAGCACATTACTCACATCATAGACAACGCATAAAAATCGCGTCGTTTAATAATAAAGCATTTCCATTCATAAATATCAAATTTACATAGGTCCCAAGTCATAGTCATTTCTTCAGATTAGATACATGGAATGTGTTGTGAACACCATGAAGTTCTGGGGGTAACTCTAGTTTATAAGCCACCGGACCTACTCTAGATAAAATCTTAATGGGTCCAATATAGCGGGGATTCAATTTTCCTCGCTTTCCAAATCTTATAACGCCTTTCCATGGCGATACTTTCAACATTACTCGGTCACCCACTTTAAACTCCATCGGCTTCCGCCGCACATCCGCGTAACTTTTCTGTCTACTACGGGCAGTCAACAACCTATTCTTAATCTGAACTATCATCTCCGTAGTCTCCCGGATCAATTCCGGTCCCGTGAGCTGGGTATCCCCAACTTCACTCCAACATACAGGAGATCTACACTTCCTACCATACAAAGCTTCAAACAGTACAGCCTTAATACTAGAATGGTAACTATTGTTATACGAAAACTCTGCTAAAGGAAAATGTTTATCCCAATTCTTACCAAAATCTAACACACAAGCTCTCAACATATCTTCTACTGTTTGTATCATCCTTTCACTCTGCCCATCAGTCTGGGGGTGATAAGCAGTGCTCATGTCGAGATTCGTTCCCAAAGATCTTTGGAGAGATTTCCAAAAATTCGATGCGAATCTAGGATCTCGATCTGAAATGATCGATACAGGCACTCCATGCTTGCATACAATATTATCAAGGTATATATGAGTCAGCTTCTGCAGTGAGAACTGCTCTTTAACCGGAATGAAGTGTGCTGATTTGGTCAGTCTGTCGATAATGACCCAACTCGAGTTATTTCTAGATGATGTTCTAGGAAGCTTGGTGATATAGTCCATCGTAATTCGCTCCCACTTCCATTCAAGAATCTTTAGCTGTTGAAGTAGTCCTGATGGCTTTTGATGTTCAGCTTTGACTCTAGCACAAGTCAAGCATTGAAGAACATACATAGCAATATCAACTTTCATATTCGGCCACCAGTACAACTTCTTCAAATCATGGTACATCTTATCAGATCTCGGATGAATGGAATACTTAGATTTATGGGATTCTGACATAATCAACTCTCTTAAGCCTCCAAACTTAGGTATCCACATACGACCTCTTAAGCATTTCACTCCATCAGCTCTAACCTCTAAAGGATCTCCTTCTCCTCGGAACCCTTCATTAACAAAATTTTATTTCTTATAGGCTTCTATTTGCGCATTTCTAATTTGCTCAGGCAAATTATTATGCACGGTTAAGACTAGAGAACGTACCCTGATAGGCTCTCTATCTTTCCTACTTAATGCATCAGCAACAAGATTGGCTTTTCCTGGGTGATATTTTATATCACAATCATAATCACTTAACAATTCTATCCATCTTCGTTGCCTCATGTTCAATTCCTTCTGATCGAGAATATACTATAGGCTTTTGTGATCGGTGAATACCGTACACTTGGTGCCATACAGATAATGTCTCCACAACCTAAGAGCAAAGACTACAACTCCTAACTCAAGATCATGAGTAGTATAATTCTTGTAACACCCCCAAATTTATACAACTCAATACAGCGGAAGACTCCTTGGTGTTACGGGATAGCACATTACTCACATCATAGACAACGTATAAAAATCGCGTCGTTTAATAATAAATCATTTCCATTCGTAAATATCAAAGTTACATCGGTCCCAAGTCATTATATTTCATACAAAGTTTTACAAAGTATTTGAATGGAAAATATTGTTTAAGCGCGGGCCATGAATTCTTGTCGTCTTCCCGAGAATTACCTTCAAGTACCTGAGATAAAACATGTTAGAGAAAAGGTCAGCGATAACACCGAGTGAATTCATAGAGTTTAATAAAATCCATCAATATAATATCAGTATAAAATTATTCCTGAAAATCATTTTGTACAAATCATTTTAATAGGCCATAAAATAGCCAAAGTCATTTTTATACAAATCCTTATCGAAAATCATAATATAGGCATTTGCCTTAAAAATCATTATACGAGCCAATGTCGTAAAAACATCATACAATACGTCTTACAACGTTGTATAAAGTTAAATAAAAACCGTTATATGAATATGGTTATGAACCAAAACACGAACATAATATCAATAGTATGACCCCGTATTGCTAGTCAGGCAATACATCGTAATTCGGTGCGTCTAGTAGTATTTCGTTAGTTTGGATTATTATAAGCCGCATGACATTGTTACCTTACTAAACCAACAACGGGTAGCTAACCCGATACTCAATTTGCCCATCTAAAGTAGCGTGTCGTCACAAAGGTCACGCTATGGAAATCTTCTCATACATAAATTCGCTTACCAATCAATGTGGCACGACGGGGATCAACCGTCAAGGCGCGAACTGGGGTGATCCTCCCCAAATAGTACTATTATATGCACAAGCGTCTACCAAATCCCGGTAGTTCACAATTCATGCTAATGAGACTTTTAGTGACATAACCTAACTTTAATAATCCATTTAATTTCATCTATCAGGTCCTTTAATCATTTATCGGGTCATACAATCATTCGGGTCCAAATCAATAAACAAACAATTGGGACAAATGGTATCCTATTTTATAAAAACTAACATGTTATCTCCCTCGCGGGTTTATAAAACATTTCATAAAAACATTTAAAAGAGTGCGAGGCTATGAACTCACGTTGATGTGGGAAGGCGGGTTATCGGCAATTCGGACGTACGGTACGTGCTTCAATCACGGAAACCTAGACAAATAATACTCGTCTTAGACTCATGTCCAATGACTTTATAAAAATAACAATTATGTATACATATGATGATTTTATATATATGATGATCAAGTGGGTTTATATATTCTCATTTACTTATTTTAGTGTTATGTGTTGGGAATTTTTCAAGACTAGTTATACTAGTTCAATCTTGTTTATATTTTGAAGCCCGATGGGCCTATTACAAACCCAATACTATTCATTAGTCCAATTATACTTTTATTATCAGTATTCATACTTTATATGTTGGGCCTAAATGGGTTAAGCCCAATAAATAAGTTTATAAGTGTTTTAGTCCATTTTGTTGTATTATTAGTCCGATATCGTTAACTTAGCCCGTTAATGTCCGTATGTTATATAGTTCGGGTTTTATCGGTTTTTACTTTTTATATATGTTTATATATAAGTACATGAGTTTTATAAAATTCACATTAGACGGGTCCAACCGTCTAAGTTTTATTTAACAAAAACGTTAATTTTACGGTAATAGCCGAAAAAGTTAGAAAAATCATGTTTATAGTTTTATAACTTATAAAACTTAACAAGTTACCATTTTTATAAAATGTCCACTTATTTACCCTTGTACATATTTATATAAATGTATTATATAAGTTAGTGGGTTTTAATTTACATTTTATACTATTTTTATTTGAGTGCTTATATAATACTATTATACTTTAATTTCCAAAATCTGATTTTTATTTTCATTTTTACCAAAACTGCCATATCTAGAATTCTATATGGAGATAGAAGCTCAAATGTTTATGACATAAACTACATGATATTTGCTCCATTTAACTCTTCTATAGCTACTGTTGAATCAGCCTCTAAGTATTTTCTAAAATTCGTCCAAAACAGTGAACTCAGATTTGTACTTTAAACTTGTTTTGATCATATCTCACTCATTACAATGATTCCATTGCATGGCCAACTCACGTGTGTACAAGACCCATAGCTAACTATATATCAATTTATTCAAGTCATTTTACCAGTTTACCATATGATTCCTTACTGTTTTATACAGCCCTCTAAATTAAGCAAGGTTTTAACCTTGTTTCTTATAGTTTTTCATCTTTTTAAGCATGTTTATCAACACCAAATCCACACACAATATTTTTAATCATCATTCATCATCATATACATATACATAAGTAAAAGAAATACAAGATTACATAATCAAAAATAACAAGAGGATGAGGAGGACAATCTTTATACCACCAAGTTGATGTAGGTTGTGATTTGGACATGGATTTTGATGGAGATACTTGTGCATAACCAAGACCATCTTCAAGACCACCATTCTTCATGAACTCCTTGTGGAAAATCAGCCCTAATACTCCATAGAAACTCCTCCTTGGATGTTAAGACTTGCACCAATCTTCATCTCTTTGAATGGAGGTTAACATATGTTAATTATAACAAATGTTTATGGTTAAAATTTGTATGAATGGGGTGTTTTGAGGGTGAGATGGGACAGCAACCATGGAGGAGGAAGAGAGAAATTGAGTTGTTTTGCATGTAGAGTTGTGAGGAAATGGTTTTGGTTTGTGGTTTTGATGGAAAGTGGCTTACATTGTAAGCTTAACTTACACATGTAAGTATTAAGCTACATGGTTGCCACATCTTGTGATGTGGTGCCTTGTTGTAGCCGTCCCATATAGTGGGGTGGGACAAGTGTATACTTGTCTCATCCCACTAATTTACGGGTATTCCTCGATTCTAGTTTCCTCGATTTGCGTGCCCTCGGGTCGTTTTACGAAAAATGTTTTTATAAATTATGAATCAACGGCACAAAACTAATCTAATAAAAACTGTCTCATCAAAAACGGAGTTCGAAAACGTAAATACGTAATCCTAAGGTTTCCGGTTTAGTCGTAAAGGACGTTAAATCAAAATCGTAAGTCCTAATCTCTTCTCGTAAATTTGTGAGTTTATGTACTAACACAAATTTAAAACTCCAAAGTAATATTCACGGATAAATTTATTTTCTGAAATGTCGGACTGTCACCAAAGACGGTGTATGTAAACGTAAGCACGTAACGTTGAATCCTCCGGTTTAGACGTAGTCGACACTACTTCAATACGTAAATCCAAATTTCTTCCCAGAAATGAGTGAGTTCAAAATGTAACATAAAAATAATGTTTTCAAATAAATATTGAGAATAAAATATCAACCATAAATTGACGGATTGTCACGGCATTTACCCCTAAACAGGATCTTTGTCCTCAAAGATCATCTTACTACTCGCTTCTTATAGAGTTAAAGCCATGTGGGTATTTCCTCCACCTTCGGTCTTTTCTCACAAGTGTAATTCATTACAATACGCAAGTTTCATCAAACATAACTACGGGAATAAGATCAGGCTTAATGTTGACTTACTTTCTCTATCCATGATGTTCACGGGTTTCTGATGAATGCAACTTTTCGCCGATCTAAACTTCATTAAGGAATAGTCAGATTTTCACTAGATAGGCAATTTATTAAGTTCGATATACGATACCTAATTCACGCAGCTCTTGAAGTCCTAGGGTAGATCCAGCTTATATGCCTTTCAAACCAAATCTTTTACATCATCTCAGTGGTCCCATACAACGGGGACTTATATCCCATGATTTGTCAGATCATTAATTCATTTCTTCAAGGTTAAAAATTTTGGCATAACTTCGCTACCCATCTGGCACTTCAAGATCTACATTTCATATTCACATAACCTCCTGCCCACTATCGGCAGTCAATAATCAAATCCTAATTTCAACAATCATTTCAGATCTCGCGGGTCGGGTATTTTGCAAGGTTAGGTTCGCCATCATAGGAAACCTTAAACCTAAAAGACATGTCCAACTCACAATGGGTGTTTGTCGGGTGTCTTCATCTCAACTCCTGCTTACAGATGCTCTAATATATGTCCTCACAAGATTCGATCTCAATCCTAATACGATGATTATCAATGATAATCCTTCCAAAGGAAAACGATTATACGATTTATTACCAAAGGTCAATCATACAAACATAGAACAGCGCTTATAGTATTTTGTATTGTTACTTTACCTCGTCCCTTCGATTTGGGTGGTAAATAGTACTCTCATCAAGGTTCGTTCCCAACGACTTCTGAGCAAATCTCTAGAAATTCGATGCGAAGCGAGGATCTTGATAAAGATGTTCGATACAGGCACACTATGTTTACATAACTCTTTTGCATTTATCATTATCGGGAATGATATTAGCAGATTTGGTCAGTCTGTCGACGATGACCCAAATCGAATCAAATTCAGATGATGACCTTTGGAATAGCTAGACGTTTACTAATGTATGAGGCGATGTCTGCCTTCATAATTGCCATCAGTACAACTTCTTTAGACAAAGATACTTTTAGTCATAAATGACATAAATAGAATACTTATACTTACAAATTCCAACATAACTATATCTCACAATCTCCATATTTAGGCAACCATCAGTGGCCTTTAAAACATTTAACGCTATTGGCTTCTCTATTTTTAATGGTTCACATTAGCCGCGAATCCCTTTTTATTATCTATATTACCCCTTTTTATAAGCATCGTTCATATTTAAATTATTCGGCAATTTTATTTTGCACATTCATTATTAAGAAATGTATCATAATTGATTTTTCATATTTTCTACATAATGTGTCAATAATTACGTTCACTTTCCTGATGAAATAAATATCATAACCGTATTTATTCAAAATTCTTTCTTCATATCTTCTATGTTTTAGTTTTTTCTTTACTATTATCTTTATCTGTTTTACTCAATCCGACGTCTAAAGCGTCGATAATTATTACATGTAAATTAACAATAATTATTTATTTTTTATGAAACGTAAACGTAAAATTTTTAAATTTCTTAGTTCGACCAATTATATAAAATGTTCAAAATAAATTTGAATTTAATTAACAAGATTTTTGTTGATTTATTGAAAATATTTAATAAGATTCGTAAATGTTCGAAAAACCTTTGTTTATACTTTGGTCAAAGTTTTCTTAGTTTGAAAAGTAAAAATTGTCGTTTCAAATTTTCAGGTTATAGTATAAATGGTTTTACTCAGTCCTTCTTAAGTTTTCTTGAGGTATACACAAACATTTACCCCTAAACAGAAGTTTAGTTAAATGATTTGTGTGTAAGGGAATAATCCCTTAAAAATCCTTTGTTAAAACATTCGTCAAAATGTATTTGCACTTTCTTTTTAGTAATACTCAAAGTCTTAAAAGGGCTCTTAATTTTTAAAGAGTCAATATATTTCATTATCTTTTATTCACATGGTCAATTAATATAAAGGATTTAGTCTTTAATCACATGTTAAATATTTAAGATACAGGTTTTCATTGTTCGGCCAATTTAGGGCAATCTATAAATAATTATTAACTCATTCTTATTCTTATAAACAAACAAATGGTCCTTAATGATCACGAGCATGAATTTATCAAATTACAGCCTACACACGTGATTCACCAAATTTATGAATACTACATGTGCATTAGTCAATCCAAACGACATCACGTGAAACTCATAATGTTCATTACAAGTACCGGATGTAGTGATTGGAATAGATAATCTTTTTCGCAGATGCGAAGTTGATGATAACCATGCCGTGGATCAAATCTTTAAAACATACGCTAGAACCTTGTAAATGATCGAACAAATCTTCCATTTCGAGTTATGGATATCGTTTTCGATTGTCAATTTACTCAGTTCACAGTAATCTATAAATATAAGGAATGATAACACCATAGCTCTTCATGATGACTAGCTCGGTAGAATAAAATCTTTCTCCGACAACTCTCTCAGTTGTACGGTAATTCCTCTAATTCAGATGGTGCTGACGTACAGTGCACAAGCCACAGGTGCAGCACCGGGAATATAATTAATACCAATTTCAACTTGCCTTAATGGCGAAAGTCTAGGTAATTCACCAGCAAATACTTCCTAAAGTTTCAGATAACATAAACATCTTTAATAATTTAATATTAGGTTCTTTTCTAGATTATAATATCTATGACTGATTCACAACTATCCATGGTATAATTTTAAGTCTAAATACAGGATATCGTCATCCACCAAGAATCATTTAGATCACTTTTGATAATCAACATCTTATCATTTAGGGGAATTCTACTCGAGTTCCCATCAATTAAGACAATGTCGTCATGTCATAATCAATCAATCCATTCTACTGGCACTATCAACTTTTCAATTTTATTTCCGTCGATAAGATGTGAACTTCTCAAAAGACTAATAATAACTCATAAGCCTTCACAAATTCAGGGATATTAGGATACATAACTAACCTTAAAAGAGTAAGGTCAACGCATAATCTATGCGAGAGAATTTCAAATCAGATACAGACGAAAACATTTAACGAATATGAATATATCCCATGTTTTCATAATTTGAGTACGCATTCGAAAGCTCCTCGGATCGTTACCCAGGTCATTCAAATGAAATCAAATCATAAGAAATGATAAGAACGTCAATACATCCAGTCGGGTATCAACACTCGGTAATCAGATACTTTTCCTAAGAATCTCACTACGGGATAATTGGACAAGAAAGAATTGTCAATTGTCAAATAAGACAATTTCCACAGATGAGTAAATTCGACTCAGAAGAATAGATGCTACAGGCACATATGTAGGTGTCCCTACTAATATGTCCCTATTTTGCACTTCTTGCAGATCTCATAAAATTTATTCTTTCACAATCTTCAAAGAAAATGTAGTGTTTATTCATTAGTTTTATGGTGACTACTAATCAGTCTTGAATGGTCCATTCCAAATTGTATGTAGGCGCGCAACTATATATAATTTCAAGATTAACGATGCAATACTCAGTTCGTCAAAATTTTATCATCATGTTTATAATAAAAACATTTTCATGCTTAATTCTTAAATAAGAATCAAGAATACATTTACAAAGATTTTCTTTGTTATGAAAACAATTAAGTTTTCCAAGGTGTTTTATAAACAACTTCATTTCGATAGCAATCACTTATAAATCTTACTTTGAATAATCCTTATAGTGATGAAAATTCAATTTTTCTCAATGGATACGGTTTTAACTTATAAAAACAATGAGTGATCTGCAAAAGAGTGATGAAAAGTTGTTCGCCAAGAACTAATTTCAATATATCAAGAAATGAGCTTAGCCAAATAATCATGAGGTTCACGACATCGATGGCACTCACGAAGAATAATTCACAACGTAACTCAAATCGAGATGAGTACTCGTTCAATGGTTGCATCACTAATGCGAACATTAGGATGAAGCAAGAAAAGATAGATAACATCGATACATGTAGGATTTAGCAATCAAAGGTAGTCTTTTTCATTAATCACAAACAAGTCATAATTGTACCGTAACACATTACGTGTCACTATGTCATACAATTCTCAGAACTCATCCCACCAACTGATATCTTAGTTAAGTTAGGGATTTTTAAAATATACCACAATGAATACTAACCTACAAGAGTCATTAGGTGTCCCACCTGTCCTGGAAGATCCGTCGGTCCCAATTCAGAAGAAGATTTCTTCAATTTATTTATTGGACACTGGGCATCCTCGTTAGTGGACAATGGCCTAGGAACAACACTTAACACGATCTAACAATCATTTAAAACCTTATAATTCAATCACAGAACTTAACGACTTCCTCTTAACAATTTCTTATTCCATACAAGTTAAATTTTACATTATTCAAGTTTTCAATCAACTTATACCTAATGCGATATCCTACCTCATTCTCCAATACTTTCAACCTTATTCATAAACCTTAAAAGGGCAATAAAAGCTCGATATGATCAACACTTAATTCCAATCCTATAGCTCTTACAACAACAATTATCAAATGAGTCACTAGCATGAGATGACTCATACATTCAATTAGACTTCTCGGAAAGGTATTAGTGGCATGAGGCTTTTGGGTAATGGTTCCAATGACAACCTCAAGTGCAACATTCCCCCTTTCGATTTCAATTTAAGAATTGGATGACACGAATCAAATGACATCTTTCTAGGTGGTAACATTTTGTCAACTCCACTCTATAAGGAAAGATCGTCATGACATCGATATCAGATTTAATCTCGCCAATTCTTCCTTAATATCGTAATCAACTAATATCTACATTTCTACGAATATCAACCATTTGTTGGGATCATAAATATCCACAACTTGGTTTAGATCTAGGATAGCTAGAATTCCTACGAGAATAGCTTCGATTAATTTACTAGGGAATTTAGGGTTCCTTGTGAAAATCTACGTTGTATAAATACCTCGTATAAATATCAAAATAATCATCAAACAATCATGTAATCAAATTACATCATATATATATATATATATATATATATATATATATATATATATATATATATATATATATATATATATATATATATATATATATATATATATATATATATATATAATCCAAGTTATATATATTAAAATAACACTTCTCAGTCTGGCCTTGTCGGTAACTCGGGAATTCTTCGGCACCGTTATAGTCAAAAGATTTTTAGACATTTTATGAAAAATGTTTATAGTTAAAAGATTTTGAAATGTTTTATTCAAAACCTTGGTTTTAAAAATCTTTCGTTCTCTATAACGAGAGCTCTGGTACCAAACTGTAACACCCCCAAATTTATACAACTCAATACAGCGGAAGACTCGTTGGTGTTACGGGATAGCACATTACTCACATCATAGACAACGCATAAAAATCGCGTCGTTTAATAATAAATCATTTCCATTCATAAATATCAAAGTTACATAGGTCCCAAGTCATTATATTTCATACAAAGTTTTACAAAGTATTTGAATGGAAAATATTGTTTAAGTGCGGGCCATGAATTCTTGTCGTCTTCCCGAGAATTACCTTCAAGTACCTGAGATAAAACATGTTAGAGAAAAGGTCAGCGATAACGCCGAGTGAATTCATAGAGTTTAATAAAATCCATCAATATAATATCAGTATAAAATTATTACTGAAAATCATTTTGTACAAATCATTTTAATAGGCCATAAAATAGCCAAAGTCATTTTTATACAAATCCTTATCGAAAATCATAATATAGGCATTTGCCTTAAAAATCATTATACGAGCCAATGTCGTAACAACATCATACAATACGTCTTACAACGTTGTATAAAGTTAAATAAAAACCGTTATATGAATATGGTTATGAACCAAAACACGAACATAATATCAATAGTATGACCCCGTATTGCTAGTCAGGCAATACATCGTAATTCGGTGCGTCTAGTAGTATTTCGTTAGTTTGGATTATTATAAGCCGCATGACATTGTTAGCTTACTAAACCAACAACGGGTAGCTAACCCGATACTCAATTTGCCCATCTAAAGTAGCGTGTCGTCACAAAGGTCACGCTATGGAAATCTTCTCATACATAAATTCGCTTACCAATCAATGTGGCACGACGGGGATCAACCGTTAAGGCGCGAACTGGGGTGATCGTCCCCAAATAGTACTATTATATGCACAAGCGTCTACCAAATCTCGGTAGTTCACAATTCATGCTAATGGGACTTTTAGTGACATAACCTAACTTTAATAATCCATTTAATTTCATCTATCGGGTCCTTTAATCATTTATCGGGTCATACAATCGGGTCATACAATCATTCGGGTCCAAATCAATAAACAAACAATTGGGACAAATGGTATCCTATTTTATAAAAACTAACATGTTATCTCACTCGTGGGTTTATAAAACATTTCATAAAAACATTTAAAAGAGTGCGAGGCTATGAACTCACGTTGATGTGGGAAGGCGGGTTATCGGCAATTCGGACGTACGGTACGTGCTTCAATCACGGAAACCTAGACAAATAATAATCGTCTTAGACTCATGTCCAATGACTTTATAAAAATAACAATTATGTATACATATGATGATTTTATATATATGATGATCAAGTGGGTTTATATATTCTCATTTACTTATTTTAGTGTTATGTGTTTGGAATTTTTCAAGACTAGTTATACTAGTTCAATCTTGTTTATATTTTGAAGCCCGATGGGCCTATTACAAGCCCAATACTATTCATTAGTCCAATTATACTTTTATTATCAGTATTCATACTTTATATGTTGGGCCAAAATGGGTTAAGCCCAATAAATAAGTTTATAAGTGTTTTAGTCCATTTTGTTGTATTATTAATCCAATATCGTTAACTTAGCCCGTTAATGTCCGTATGTTATATAGTTCGGGTTTTATCGGTTTTTACTTGTTATATATGTTTATATATCAGTACATGAGTTTTATAAAGTTCACATTAGACGGGTCCAACCGTCTAAGTGTTATTTAACAAAAACGTTAATTTTACGGAAATAGCCGAAAAAGTTGTAAAAATCATGTTTATAGTTTTATAACTTATAAAACTTAACAAGTTACCATTTTTATAAAATGTCCACTTATTTACCCTTGTACATATTTATATACATGTATTATATAAGTTAGTGGGTTTTAATTTACATTTTATACTATTTTTATTTGAGTGCTTATATAATACTATTATACTTTAATTTCCAAAATCTGATTTTTATTTTCAGTTTTACCAAAACTGCCATATCTAGAGTTCTATATGGAGATAGAAGGTCAAATTTTTCTGACATAAATTACATGATATTTGCTCCATTTAACTCTTCTATAGCTACTGTTGAATCAGCTTCTAAGTATTTTCTAAAAATCGTCCAAAACAGTGAACTCAGATTTGTACTTTAAACTTGTTTTGATCATATCTCACTCATTACAATGATTCCATTGCATGGCCAACTCTCATGTGTGTACAAGACCCATAGCTTACTGTATATCAATTTATTCAAGTCATTTTACCAGTTTACCATATGATTCCTTACTGTTTTATACAACCCTCTAAATTAAGCAAGGTTTTAACCTTGTTTCTTATAGTTTTTCATCTTTTTAAGCATGTTTATCAACACCAAATCCCCACAAAATATTTTTAATAATCATTCATTATCATATACATATACATAAGTAAAAGAAATACAAGATTACATAATCAAAAATAACAAGAGGATGAGGAGGACAATCTTTATACCACCAAGTTGATGTAGGTTGTGATTTGGACATGGATTTTGATGGAGAAACTTGTGCATAACCAAGACCATCTTCAAGACCACCATTCTTCATGAACTCCTTGTGGAAAATCAGCCCTAATACTCCATAGAAAATCCTCCTTTGATGTTAAGACTTGCACCAATCTTCATCTCTTTGAATGGAGGTTAACATATGTTAATTATAACAAATGTTAATGGTTAAAATTTATATGAATGGGGTGTTTTGAGGGTGAGATGGGACGACAACCATGGAGGAGGAAGAAAGAAATTGAGTTGTTTTGCATGTAGAGTTGTGAGGAAATGGTTTTGGTTTGTGGTTTTGATGGAAAGTGGCTTACATTGTAAGCTTAACTTACACATGTAAGTATTAAGCTACATGGTTGCCACATCTTGTGATGTGGTGCCTTGTTGTAGTCGTCCCATATAGTGGGGTGGGACAAGTGTTTATTTGTCTCATCCCACTAATTTATGGGTATTCCTCGATTCTAGTTTCCTTGATTTGCGTGCCCTCGAGTCGTTTTACGAAAAACATTTTTATAAATTATGAATCAACGGCACAAAACGAATCTAATAAAAATTGTCTCATAAAAAACGGAGTTCGAAAACGTAAATACGTAATCCTAAGGTTTCCGGTTTAGTCGTAAAGGACGTTAAAATAAAATCGTAAGTCCTAATCTCTTCTCGTAAATTTGTGAGTTTATGAACTAACACAAATTTAAAACTCCAAAGTAATATTCACGGATAAATTTATTTTCTGAAATGTCGGACTGTCACCAAAGACGGTGTATGTAAACGTAAGCACGTAACGTTGAATCCTCCGGTTTAGACGTAGTCGACGCTACTTCAAGACGTAAATCCAAATTTCTTCCCAGAAATGAGTGAGTTCATAATGTAACATAAAAATAATGTTTTCAAATAAATATTGAGAATAAAATATCAACCATAAATTGACGGATTGTCACAATTCTCCTCATTCTTCCTTAATTGCCTAGAAGCATAAGCTATCACTTTCTCTCGCTGCATCAAAACAGCTCCATAACCTCTAAGAGATGCATCACAATATACTACAAAATCTTCACTCCCGTCGGGTAATGATAAAATTGGCGCACTACATAATTTTTGCTTCAATATCTGAAATGCTCCATCCTCATCACTTCCCCAAACGAAAGGTTTATTCTTCTGGGTAAGCTTAGTCAAGGGTTTAGCTATTAAAGAAATTTTTTTAATGAATCGCCTATAATAGCCAGCCAATCCTAAGAACTGTCGCACTTTCGTTGGCGTTGTCGGTACAGACCAATTCTTAATGGCTTCAACCTTTGCAGGATCAACATGAATTCCATCCTTGTTAATCTCATGACCAAGAAATTGCACAGAATCTAACCAAAAATCACATTTCGAAAACTTAGCATACAACCTTTCATCCTTTAACAAATTCAAAATAATCCTTAAATGTTCTCTATGTTCATCTTCTTTCTTAGAATAGATTAGAATATCGTCAATAAACACAATCACAAATTTATCCAAGTAGGGCTTGCACACTCGATTCATTAAATCCATGAAAACCGCAGGTGCGTTAGTTAACCCAAATGGCATTACTTGAAATTCATAGTGTCCATAACGAGTTCTAAATGCAGTTATAGGAATATCTTCTTCACGGACGCGGAGTTGGTGATATCCTGACTGCAAATCTATCTTAGAATACACACTAGATCCTTGTAGTTGGTCAAACAAATCATCAATTCTTGGATATCGATTTTTAATTGTCAACTTATTCAGTTACCTATAATCAATGCACATACGGAAAGATCCATCCTTCTTCTTAACGAACAAGACTGGAGCTCCCCAAGGCGACGAGCTCGGTCGAATAAAACCTTTATCAGACAACTCCTTAAGTTGCTCAGATAACTCCTTTAATTTAGAAGGGGCCAATCGATAAGGCGCACGTGCCATCGGTGCAGCACCAAGAATTAAATCGATTCGAAACTCTACTTGCCTTATCGGTGGAAGTCCGGGTAAATCTTTAGGAAATACCTCAGGAAATTCACAAATAATAGGTACATCTTCCAATCGTTTCTCCCTCGACTCATTCCCGGTCACTTGAGCTAAGAATAACTCACAACCGTTCCTGATGTACTTTTGGACTTTAATACATGAAACAATTTTCAAACGGGATTCACCTCGATTACCATCAATTACTAACGTCCTATTCCTAAGAGGAATCTTAACCTTCTTTTCTCCACATAAAATAGTAGCATTATTCAACGACAACCAATCCATACCAATAATAATATCAAAACTACCTAATTCTATCAACATCAAATCAATCGGAAAGGAATAGTTCAAGAGATTTAGAGAGCATCCTTCTAATAGCTTATTAGTTTTCACTAATTTACCATCAACCAATTCCACCTCGTAACTGGTATTTATCTCAACAGGTTCAATGTCAATAAGGGCACTAAATTTAGTGGATACAAAGCTCCTATCAGCACCCGAATCAAATAAAGCAACAACATAATGATTGTTGATTAAAAACGTACCAATAACGACATTCGGATCCTCTTTCTTCACCTCGATTGTTCCAAGTTGATAAACACCACCATGTGGGTTTCTTCCAGGTACAATCGCTTTCAACTTGGGGCATTCCGATTTCCTATGACCTTCTTCATTACAGTTGAAGTAAATGGTTCCCTTCTTACACCTTTCAACCTTGTGTCCAAGCTTTCCGCAATTTCGGCACTTCCAGCAGTCGCCAGCATGCCTCTTGTTGCCACACTTAGGACATCTATCATCGTTGCGCGGTGTGTTGTTGGTAAGAGCATTTGCATTCCCCTTTCTCTGGTTCTGACGGCGATTGAAATTCTTCCTATTATCACCTCTATCTACACGATCACCATCACCCTTTCTTTTCTCACCAACACGGGCTTCATCTTCCCTATCCTGAATTATCTGTCCAATGAGTTGGTAAGCCATTCGAACAGCATCATCAATGGCAGTGGTTTCGATGATGTCACGTCCCCCCGGATATTCTTGGTCAACCCTTTAATATATTGCTCAATTCGGATCACTTCGGGTTCCACCAATCGAGGACATAGCAAGGCCAACTCATGGAATCGGTTTGTGTAACTATCAATGTCCACACCTTTCATTATCAAATGAATCAACTCTTGTTCTAACATAATAATCACACTACGAGGACAGAATTCCAAAGTCATCCACTTCTTAATTTCAGACCAAGGAGTAGCATTAGCAACATCAATACCCATGAAAGCAATTCTCCCGTTCCACCAAGTCAACGCACGACCTTTAAGAGTAGCCATAGCAAAAGTCACTTTATCTTCCTCCTTACACTTACTAATCCGAAACACCGACTCAATCTTCTCAATCCACTGGCTTAATCCTACAACACCTTCAGTTCCATTAAAAGGTAGAGGTTCATACTTCATGAACGTCACATAAGTACAACCACCAACTTCAGGTGCATTAGTTCCAAGTCCTCCTACATTTCCTCCAGCATTAACATTCACATTATTAGCATTCACATTCACATTAGTACCACCAATTCCACTACCGCCAGCTCCACTACCGCCAGCTCCACTATCGCCAGCTCCACTACCGCCAGCTCCACTACCACCAGCTTCATTTCTAGCATTTGCCATAAATTCAGTCATAGATGCGGTAACTTGCTCCGCGATAATCCTACGTACATCATCCTCAGTCACAGCTTTCTTGGGCGGTATAGTTCTATAATTTCACAATTTCAAAGTATTAAGCATTCACCCAACAAAGGATTCCTATAATATGGATTGAATTCATAATCAAGATACAAATAAGGCACAATATGGAATTCAAGACAAGATACATATTTCATTGGATTTGAAACAAAAGCATTGTCTTAATTACATCCCATATCAAAGTTTCTAGCACTATACATACTCAAAATTTGTGCCAGGTCTACTACTAACAAGTCGGTTCAGTAAAAGTTACAAAAGGTACAAAAGATACAAAGGTCACTACTAAACACAGACTGGTCTACTGAGAACCGCCAGATGGTCCATCATCCATCGTCTTCTGTATCTTTGTTGGACGATCACTAGACACATCTTCAGCTGGGCGCTTACGGATCACTCCTCTTTCAACCATGTCAGCATAAAATCTACTATTCCAACCCACAGATATATTCAACTCCTTCTCAGCTTTCTCACGCATCGCACGAGCTACATTCAACTGGATCTCCATAGAACTCACCTTTTTCTTCATAGTAGCAAACTCACCACTTTCTAACACAGATAACCTCCTAAAAGCCTCATTTAAACCACGCTCTACATCAGTCAAATCCAAACTAAGCAATTCCCGCTCTTTCTCACCAACCTTATTCTTCGACTCCAAATAAGAAACATGAGTCTGAACAACACCTAATCCAATCTCTGTCATACTACTCTGAGCACGGGAAGCATCTAAATTACGTCTCAAGGCCCATGGTGCAAGACCATCCATATGAGTAGCCTCTCGAACACTAGACGACTCTCCTATCACACGTCTATGAGTAGCAATACCATCAATACCGTCAGGTGCATTATCATCCTCATCCTCCTCTGATTCAGAATCAGATTCAGACGATTCAGACATTTCATCTCTAGGTAGCTCAACCTCAGAATCGGACAAATAAACTGGAGGGGGTAAGGGCTCGCCCTCCGGAACATCATAAGGGTAAATAAGCTCGGCTTCCTCATCATCATCAACCTCATCGTCTATACCTATATCCTCCTCTACATCCTCGTCGTCAATCTCATCATCTAAATTATCTATCCCAATCTCATCATCATCATTCTCAATATCAACATTATCAATCTCATTCTCTACCATATCAACCTGAGGGGCAATATGATCTCCTAGTCCTATCTCGGGCTAGGGATCCTCAAATGGTTCCTCCTCATCATCATCCATATCATAATCTACTATGTCTAAATAAGGATCATCATCTACATTAGGTTCGGGAATAGCATGGTTCTCTACAGGAATATTAGGGTAAGCAATGACAATCTGCATTTATATATATCTCGTATTAGGATAACATACTTATAAACAATTACATACTGAAATCACGATATATACATATATATAAATTAAATTATATATATCAAAATATATATCTTCTCTATAGGGCTTGTTGGTAACGTCGGAGATCTTTGGCACCGTTATAGTCAAAAGATCTTTCAAATATTTTCTCAAATGTTCATAGTTAAAAGATTTGGAAAAGTTTTGTTCAAAACCTTGGTTTTTAAAAACTTTTGTTCTCTATAACGAGAGCTCTGGTACCAAACTGTAACACTCTCAAATTTCATATCGGTACAGCGGAAGGGTCTTTTAGAGTGTTACAGGATAGCACAATAACTCCAATCATATACAACTCATAAAAATGGTTGTACAAGGTTCAACATACATTCATTCGATAAAAAGTTTTAAAGTGTACAATAGGTCCCAAATTATACAGGTCATTAAGTTTACAAAACATAGATCGAATGAACATTTTTATTATTATGTGGGCCATCAGAGTCGATCTCCATCCGGATTACCTTCAAGCACCCGAGATAAAACATGTAAAAATCATATCAGCGAATGCCGAGTGAATTCATAGAGTTTAATAAAACCGTTATATAAAACAATCGTTGAAATCAGAACACAAGTATAATATCAGAAGTAAGTCCTCGTATTGCTAGTCAGGCAATATATAAATCAAAGCATACATCTTAAACCGTCCATGAGACCGTAGCCTCAATATTACCATTATAGGTAACATTATTATCGTTATTAACATCGTTATCGTATTGTATTGAAATATATTTGGATACATTTGGATTATTATTAGCCGCATGACATTGTTACCTTACTATCACAACAACGGGCCGCGAACCCGACAAATAATTTGCCCATCTAAGTTAGCGTGTCGTCACAAAAATCACGCTATGTAAATCTTCTCATACATAAATTCGCTCACCAATCAATGTGGTACGACGGGGATCAACCGTCAAGGCGCGAACTGGGGTGATCGTCCCCAAATAGTACTGTCATATGCATAAGCGTCTACCAAATCCCGGTAGTTCACAATTCAGCTAATGGGACTTTGAGTGACATAACCTAACTACTAATAATCCTTTTTATCTCGTTTATTGGGTCATCGCATCATTCGGGTCCATATCATTAAGCATACTATCGGGACTACTTGTGTTCTATTTTATCAAAAACTAGCATGTTATCTCCCTCGCGGGTTTACAAATCATTTTATAAAACATTTAAAAGAGTGCGAGGCTATGAACTCACGTTGATAATGAAAGGCGGATTATCGGCTACGGGCGTGCTTCGGTCACGGAAACCTATATAAATAATAATCGGTCTTAGACTTTTGTCCAATGACTTTATCAAAATAACAAATATTCATATGATGATTTTGTACATATGATGATGATCAAGTGGGTTTATATATTCTTATTTACTCATTTTAGTGTTTATGTATTGGTAACTTTTTACTAGTTTACTAGTTTTACCTATTTACATGTTTTGGGTCCAATAAGCCTATTATAAGTTCATTAACTTATATTAATCCATTTTATACTTGTATTATCAGTATTTATACTTTACATTTTGGGCCCAAATGGGTTAAGCCCAATAAGTAATTTTTATAAGTGTTTAACTTATTTAGTTAAATTATTAGTCCAAATATGCTAACTTAGCTCGTTAATGTCCGTATGTCATATAGTTCGGGTTTATCGGTTTTTACTTGTATTAGGTACTTATATATCAGTATATAACTTTTAAAAACTTTACATTAGACGGGTTTGATCGTCTAAGTTTTAATTGGCGAAAAACGTTAATTTTACGGTAATAGCCGAAAAAGTCGTAAAAATCATGTTTATAGTTTTTATAACTTATAAATCTTATTCAACTACCATTTTTATAAAGTGTCCATTTATTTAACCTTATACATATTTATATAAATGAAATTTATAAGCTAGTGGGTTTTAATTCACATTTTATACTATATTAGTTTGAGTGCTTATATAATACTATTAAACATTAATTCTTCAAAATCTGATTTTTAGTTTCATCTTCACCATTTTTATCCTATCTTGAGTTCTATAAAGAGATAGAAGCTCATTTTTGGATGGCATAAACTTCATATTATGTGCTACAAATAAGTTAGTTATAGCTACTGCTCATTCCATATTTAAGTATCCTTAACAGTCCCTACAAAACAGACTATTCAGATTGGCACTCTAATCTTGTTTTGATCATATCTCACTCATTTTGATGATTCCATTGCATGGCCAACTCTCACATGTGTATGACATCTAACAATTACTGTAAATGGATTCCAACATGCAATTTTATCAGTTTATAACTTGGTTACTTACTGTTTTTATACAGCCAACAATTTAAGCAAGATTTTAGCCTTGTTTCTTATGGTTTTTCATCTTTTTAATCATATTTATCAACACTTAATCCCCACACAACATTTTTATCATCATATATTCATCATATACATATACAATAAGAAATAAAATACATTTGATCTTTACAAAAATAACAAGAGAAATGGAAAGGATGATCTTCTTTACCAACCAAGATTATATCTTGTTTTTGGATGACAATAACTTGATGAACACCAAATATATCTCCAAGATCATCAACCACCAAGATAGTTTGTTGAGAAATTAGCCCTAGGACACAATCAAATCACCTTCTTTGTTGTTAATATGGCCACCAATCAATCAAGGCTTCAAGGTTTCTCCATAATATGAATAGATAACATATAACTTGTGGCTAGAAATGATCAAATGGTGGTGTTGGATGGTGAAGTGGGACGGCAATGGGGTGGAGAGTGAGTGAGTTTGAGTTGTTTTGCATGTGAAAATGGAAGCAAATAGGAAGGGTTAGTGGTTTTGTGGTTTTGGTGGGTGAATAAAGCTTCCATGTTAAGCTAAGCTTACATGTGTAAGCTTGTAAAGTGTAAGGATGCCACATCAAATGATGTGGTGTCCCTTTGGCCGTCCCTTTTAGTTAGTGGGGTGGGATAAACTTATTTTGTCCCATCCCGCTAATTTACGGGTATTCCTCGATTCTAGTTTCCTCGATTTGCGTGCCCTTGGGTCGTTTTACGAAAAATGTTTTTATAAATTATGAATCAACGGCACAAAACGAATCTAACAAAAATTGTCTCATCAAAAACGAAGTTCAAAAACGTAAATACGTAATCCTAAGGTTTCCGGTTTAGTCGTAAAGGACGCTAAATTATGCACGTAAGCCCAAATTTAAATCCGTAAATTGTGAGTTCATCAACCAACACAAAAATAAGTTTCAAATATTATATCAGAAAATAATTCACTACCTGAAAATGTTAGATTGTCACAGATTAGCTCCAAGACTTTAGTTTCATGTTTTACATCCTAAAATGGTTTCTTAGTAATTTTGTTCAGCATGCAAGTCTGACATTTATCAATATCCATGTCAAAGGATGGAATGAACCTATCCTTAGTGTAACACCCCCAAATTTACACAATTCAATACAGCGGAAGACTCGTTGGTGTTACAGGATAGCACATTACTCACATCATAGACAACGCATAAAAATCGCGTCGTTTAATAATAAAGCATTTCCATTCATAAATATAAAATTTACATAGGTCACAAGTCATAGTCATTTCATACAATTTTACAAAAGTTTTGAATGGAAATTGTTATTTAAGTGCGGGCCATGAATTCTTGTCGTCTTCTCGAGAATTACCTTCAAGTACCTGAGACAAAACATGTTAAAAGAAAAGGTCAGCGATAACGCCGAGTGAATTCATAGAGTTTAATAAAATCCATCAATATAACATCGGTATAAAATTATTACCGAAAATCATTTTGTACAAATCTTTGTAATAGGCCATAAAATAGCCAAAGTCATTTTATACAAATCCTTATCAAAATCATAATATAGGCTTTTGCCTACAAAACCATTATACGAACCAATGTCGTAAAAACATCATACAATACGTTTTATAACTTTGTATAAATTAAATAAAACCGTTATATGGATATGGTTATATAAAACCAAAACACGAACATAATATCAATAATAAGACCCTGTATTGCTAGTCAGGCAATATATCGTTATTCAATGCGTATAGCAGTATTTCGTCAATTGGATTATTATAAGCCGCATGACATTGTTACCTTACTACATCAAACAACGGGTAGCTAGCCCGAAACTCAATTTGCCCATCTAAGTTAGCGTGTCGTCACAATAATCATGCTTGTGTAAATCTTCTCATACATAAATTCGCTTACCAATCAATGTGGCACGACGGGGATCAACCGTCAAGGCGCGAACTGGGGTGATCGTCCCAAATAGTACTATTATATGCATAAGCTTCTACCAAATCCCGGTAGTTCACAATTCATGCTAATGGGAATTTTAGTGATATAACCTAACTTTAATAATCCATTTCATTTCATCTATCAGGTCATATAATCATTCATCGGGTCATACAATCATTCGGGTCCAAATCAATAAACAAACAATTGGGACAACTAGTGTCCTATTTCATAAAAACTATCATGTTATCTCCCTCGCGGGTTTATAAAACATTTCATAAAAACATTTAAAAGAGTGCGAGGCTATCAACTCATGTTGATTGGGAAAGGCGGTTATCAGCGATTCGGATGTACGGTACGCGCTTCAATCACGGAAACCTAGACAAATAATACTCGTCTTATACTCATGTCCAATGACTTTATAAAAATAACAATCATGTATACATATGATGATTTTATACATATGATGATGATCAAGTGGGTTTATACATTCTCATTTACTCATTTTAGTGTTATGTGTTGATAACTTTTATACTAGTTTACTAGTTTTACCTTTTTACATGTTTTAGGTCCAATAAGCCTATTATAAGTCCATTAACTTGTATTAATCCATTTTATACTTTTATTATCAGTATTATACTTTACATGTTGGCCCCAAGTGGGTTAAGCCCAATAAGTAAATTTATAAGTGTTTTACCAACTAGTTGGGTTTATAGTCCAATAAGGCTAACTTAGCCTGTTAATGTCCATATGTTATATAGTTCGGGTTTT
Source organism: Glebionis coronaria (assembly GCA_025667525.1). Classification (NCBI taxonomy): domain Eukaryota; kingdom Viridiplantae; phylum Streptophyta; class Magnoliopsida; order Asterales; family Asteraceae; genus Glebionis; species Glebionis coronaria. The sequence goes on along the minus strand of CM046882.1, from coordinate 164,485,775 downwards.
ATTGATTTTTACTTGTATTAAGTACTTATATATCAGTATATGACTTTTAAAAAGTTTACATTAGACGGGTTCGACCGTCTAAGTTTTAATTGACGAAAAACGTTAATTTTACGGTATTAGCCGAAAAGACGTAAAAATCATGTTTATAGTTTTTATAACTTATAAAACTTACCAAACTACCATTTTTATATAATGTCCATTTATTTATCCTTATACATATTTACATAAATGAAATATATAAGTTAGTGGGTTTTAATTTCACATTTTATACTATATTATTTTGAGTGCTTATATAATACTATTAAACTTTAATTTCACAAAATCTGATTTTTAGTTTCACTTTCACCATTTTTATCATATCTTGAGTTTTATAAGGAGATAGAAGCTCATTTTTGGATGACATAAACTTTATATTATGTGCTACAAATAAACTAGTTATAGATACTGCTCAATCCATGTCTAAGTATCCTTAACAGTCCCTATAAAACAAACTATTCAGATTGGTATACTAATTTTGTTTTGATCATATCTCACTCATTTTTATGATTCCATTGCATGGTCAAATATCACATGTGTATGAAATCTAATACTTACTGTAAATTGATTCCACCATGCCATTTTATCAGTTTATCATTTGGTTAGTTACTGTTTTTATACAGCCAACTTTATAAGCAAGAATTTAACCTTTTTACCTATGGTTTTCCATCTTTTTAACCATGTTTATCAAATCTATCAACACCAAATCCCCACATAATATTTTTATCATCATTCATCATCATATACATATACATAAATAAAGAAAATACAAGATTACATAATCAAAATAACAAGAGGATAGGAAGAACAATCTTTATACCACCATTAGTGATGAAAAGATGAGGTTTTTGATGAACAAGACTTGGTTCTTGTTATCAAATATTCAACTTTAGAAAGGAAACTTCTTGGGTCCTTTGGATAGATGAACACCTCCATGAATTCAGCCCTTTAACCTCATGAAAACTCATTTTCAAAGGTTAAGATCACCTCCAATCTTCATATCTTCAAAGGTTCTTCATCATATGTGTGAATAACATATGATTTCATGGTTAAATCAAGATCAAATGGGTTATTTAGGGTGAGAGTGGGACGAATTTTTGAGAGAGAAAAGGGATGAGAGAGTGGTTTGCATGTGTTGGAAGTAAGAAATGGTTTGTGGTGAAGTGGTTTGTGGTTTTGATGTGTGAATCTTACTTGTTAAGCTAAGTAAGACATGTGTTCTTACTTGTTAGCTAAATATTGACACCTAAGGGTGTTGGTGTAGTAGTTTTGGCCGTCCCATGTTAGTGAGGTGGGGCAAAACTTGTTTTGTCTCATCCCACTAATTTACGGGTATTCCTCGATTCTAGTTTCCTCGATTTGCGTGCCCTCGGGTCGTTTTACGAAAAACGTTTTTATAAATTATGAATCAACGACACAAAACGAATCTAATAAAAATTATCTCATCAAAAACGGAGTTCGAAAACGTAAATACGTAATCCTAAGGTTTCCTGTTTAGTCGTAAAGGACGTTAAATTATAATCGTAAGTCCTAATCTCTTCTCGTAAATTTGTGAGTTTATGAACCAACACAAATTTAAAATCTCAAAATAATATTCACAGATAAATTTATTTTCTGAAATGTCGGATTGTCACCAAAACGGTGTATGTAAACGTAAGCACGTAACGAAGAATCCTCCGGTTTAGACGTAGTCGATGCTACTTCAAGATGTAAACCCAAATTTCTTCCCAAAAATAAGTGAGTTCATAATATAACATTAAAATAATGTTTTTAAATAATACTTGAGAATAAAATATCAACCATAAATTGACGGATTGTCACACTTAGACATATCTTGCATCCTTTTATAGTGGACATGGCCTAACCTAGCATGCCATAGTGATGAATCATTCAGTTTAGTGGTATTCATCAGGACAAAATTAACATTCATATTAGAATTAATATTAAGCATGAACATTTGATTGCTCAAATAACCAAAACCAATAAACACACCATGTTTAGATAAAACAAATTTATTAGATTCAATCACTTGTTTATAACCATAATTATTCAAAACACTACTAGGAACCAAGTTCTTCCTAATATTAGGAACATGCAAAACATTAAACAAAGAAACAATCTTTCTAGAACTATATTTAAGATCTACACAACCACACCCATGCACTAGGGCTGTTGACTCATTTCCCATGTGAAGAATAGATCCATCATTCAGTGACTCATAAGTCTTGAAAAAGCATCTATCTTTACACACATGAACTATTGCTCTAGATTCAACCCACCACGCAACATCATCCTGCACAAAATAAGCTTCAGATACATATGTAACATAATAAATCTAGAGAGATTCATTAAGCATATTCTGACCTTTTGTGCCTAATCCACTAGCTTTGTTGCCAGTACCAACACCTTTTCAATCCCTTTTCAAGTGTCCAGGTTTTCCACACTTCCAACAAGTCGCTGAGAACTTCTTGTTAGGATTTGCTTTGGTGTTATCTTGATGTTTACGTTTTCCCTTATTGTCATTGTACCTGGAGGATTTGTTATGCTCCACCATATTGACAACAGATGAACCAAAAAAATTGTTTTTTGCTTGTCACTATCATGCCCCCTAAGGGATTCCTCAATGCGTAAATGACTGCCCAACTCAAAAAGAGTTAACTCATCCTTCTTATGTTTCAAGGTGTGCTTGAAATCTGTAGAATTTTGGTAATCTATGATCTAACAAGTGAGTTGATGTTTCTAGTGAGAGAAAGTAGAGAGAGAAAGATGAGAGAAAATGTATGAAATATATAGAAAATAATGAAACAATCAACACCCATTTCCATGAAGGAAAGGGGTTTATATACCCACGTCCATTAGTGGACTTGGGCCTCCGGCCCATGAACATGCTCATGGGTCGGGCTTACATGAAATATAGCTATACTATACTACGAGCCCTTAACTATATTGTTGGAGTGAACGAGACTTTCTAAATACAAAAACGTATTTCCAACAATCTCCCCCTAAAGGGAGGTCACTCCAAATTACAAAGTCCTAATCTAGCATGTTAGATCTTCGTTCTCGTTGTTGGAAATACGTTTTTACGTATTTAGGAAGGATCCGTCACTCCAACAATATATACGTAGTATGGGCTCGTGATCTAATATGTAATAGTATAACCCATAAAGCCCACATGTAGGGTGGGCTATATATACCCCCTCCTAGCATGTTAGGAGGGGTTGTTGGTTCTCATATCATTAATCATACATCTTTTCTCCAATCCTCTCCTTTCTCTCTCTATTTCTTTGATAGGTGTGAAAACACCCATCCTTTTACCACTTAACTATAATAATAACCAAGCCAAAACGTTTATTTTATGTCGTAAATGTCGGAATTATGCGTGGTTTGTGTTTTTGTTGTGATTTAGGACCAAAATGTGAAAAGGGAAGAAAACATGGGCTTTCACGGGCTTTTATCGAAGAAAAAGACAAAAGACGAAGTCAAAAGATCAAGAGTGGAAAAAGAACGGAAGTCCAAGACCTGGTCTGAAGATTTATCGAAGAAAAAGTCTAAAGACGGAAGTTTAATGAAGTCGAAGAACTCAAGTCTAATAAATGAAGAAAATTATAAGACAAGTTAAATTTATATCGACGAATCTCAAGACGACGTCGAGAAAGACAAAGAATTTAAATCGAGTCGAGACGAGAAGAAAGAAAGAAGAGAGCATCAACATGTACTCCTCCTATAAATACCCTCCTAATGTGTCATTAGGAGGGGGTTAGATAATTTTTAGTTAGTTTTAATTTTGTAAGGTAATTAGGAGTAGTTTAATATTACTTTCTCTCTCTAGGTTTTCTTAATGTTTTTCAAGCTTTTTCATTAATCTTGTAATTTGAATCTTTAATCATCTTAATTTCAAGTTTTTTAATTAATCAATCTCATTCTACCTTTCTTAATCTTTTTAATCTTGTTTTGATTTAGATAATCATGTAGTTTTTTAGTCATGTTCTTGATTGATGTTTGTGTTTAATTGTGCTTATTGATCTTTTAGTGTTTGATTTTTATAGATTAAAGTGTTTTAGTTCTTGTTGAGTTAATTTTCTTATTTTTAATTAAGTGCTTATTAGTTAACTTTTATAAAAAGTTGTTTTTAAATATTTTTATTATTTAGTGTTTTTAAAAGTTTTTAAATTTTGACTTATTAGCTTTTTCTTAAAATTGATTTGGTTAAGTTTTTAAATAAGTGCTTATTTGGTTTTAGCTTAATTTTTTAGATTTTGCTTATTTTTATTTTAGTTCGGAATAATTTAAACCCTAGTTTCCCTAACTAGGTCCAGTTTTCATTATTCCTAACTACGTCTAGTTTTCACTATTCCTAACTAGGTCCAGTTTTCATTATTCCTAAATAGGTCCAGTTTTTATTATTCCTAATTACGTCCAGTTTTCATTATTCCTAACTAGGTCCAGTTTTCATTATTCCTAACTAGGTGCAGTTTTCATTATTCCTAACTAGGTCCAGTTTTCATTATTCCTAACTAGGTCCAGTTTTCATTATTTCTAACTAGGTCCAGTTTTCATTATTCCTAACTAGGTCCAGTTTTCATTATTCCTAACTAGGTCCAGTTTTCATTATTCCTAACTAGGTCCAGTTTTCATTATTCCTAACTACGTCCAGTTTTCATTATTCCTAACTAGGTGTAGTTTTCATTATTCCTAACTACGTCCAGTTTTCATTATTTCTAACTACGTTCAGGATTCGCATTCCTAACTAGGTTGAGTATTCGCATTCCTAACTAGGTTGAGTATTCGCATTCCTAACTAGGTTGAGTATTCGCTTATTCCGAACTAAGATAATCATTTAGTATCCGAATTGAGTGTAGATCGTGGATTCCGGATTGTGACAGGATTATGGATCCCGACTTACGTTTTATTTGTTTCCTGTTCAGTTTTAAACATTTATTTTTCCCGTCATTTTTTTAAAATTTATTTTAAATTGTTTTTATCTTAGAATTATTTTAAGTTTACATTTTTATCAAGTTTTCAAAATTTACTTTTAAAGTTTAATTTTTTCGTCATTTATTTTTAAGTTTTAATTTTTAGTTTTAATTTTTGAGCTTCCACTTTTACTTAACGACATTTACATTTTCATTTACTTTAGTTTAAAATAGTGATAGGTGTGTAAACACCCATCCTTTTACCACTTAATTCGGGCTAAAACGAGACCAAAACACGTATTTAATATCATTTGTTTGGAATTATGCGTGGTTTTTGTGTTTATTGTGTTTTCAGAGCCAACCGGATGAATATTGAAGAAAACATGGGATTGCACGGGTTTTACTGAAGAAAAAGACTCAAGATAAAGTCTATCGTCCAAGAGATGCAAAAGATTTGAAGTCACTGGGCCTATTCGAAGATTTATCGAAGAAAAGGACCAAAGATGGAAGATTTATATAAGTCGAAGAAACTCAAGTCTATTAAACGAAGAAATTAAAAGACGAGTTGAATTTAATCGACGACAAATCCCGAATCAGAATCGAAAACGGAAACTTTTCTGAAAAGACGAAAAGACAAGAAGAACGGGAGAAAGCCTACTCACCAACCAAAGGACAAGGCTATAAATAGCCTTCCCCTCACACATTTTAGACTAGCTTTCATTTTTTTCTTTTTCCCCACTCTTTCTTCTCCCTGGTTCGTAGAATACCATCACCACTAGGGTGATTGGTGATTTTTAATCTTTATCTTTCCAATCTTGTAATTTTAATCTTTGGTTTATCTTGTCAAAACATTAATCATTTAATACAAAGCTTTTGTTTAATCTTTCCATTTAATCTTGTTCATCTTCATCTTTATCTTCAAGTTCTTAAGTTTTTATTTTTCTTGATTTGATCTTCAAAAGTTGTTTGGATTTGTGTTTTTATTAGTGGGATTTGTTGCTTATGGTATCTAAATGATTTGTGTTTAATTTGGTAAATCCTTTTTAAGTATTTGGTTTGATTTTGATTAAAATTCGTGTCCCGTGTTCTTCGCTAAACTGCTACTGTATCTGGGTATTCAAAACTTCCGAACCAGCTAAAAGTTCCGAATGAAGCCATCATTCGGAAGGTTCCGAACCAGTCATTAAGTTCCGGATCAAGCAAGAAGTTTCGAACCAAACCTTTGTCCGGAAGTTTCCGAATCAACCTTCATCCGGAAACTTCCGAATCAAGCTGGAAGTTCCGAACCAGTTATTTCCGAGTCAGCAAGTTCCGAATCAATAGCCTTCATCCGGAAGTTTCCGAATCAACCTCTTCATCCGGAAGGTTCCGAATCAAGAAAGACTTCCGAATCATTGAGTTCCGGATGAGTGAATAGTACCTTCCGAATCAGAAAGTTCCAAACCAAGGTTAAAGTTCCGAATCAGTTATCTTTGGGTATTTTAAAGTTGCTGTTTTACTGTTGTTGTTTTACTGTTTCTTTACTCAGATTTCACAATTTATATTTTAACTTTAATTTTGATTTGAACTTTAAATTTTAATTTTAATTTTGATTTTGATTTTAATTTCAAACCAAGTCTTAGTTAATTATAATTAAAGTAATTGTTTTTGATTTAAATTTTCATTTCCACTTTTTATTAGATTAGAAAACCAAACCCTTTTATTTAGTAACCAAGAACAATCATTCCACTTAAGACCTAGATCAATTCGAGAGGATATCGAGAGAGAATTAGAACCCATTGCAAATCAGTGTATCAAATGGCGCCGCTGCCGGCTCTTCTCGTTAAGATCAAAAGTTTTTTGTGAGAACTTGGATTTTGGGATCCGTTCCCCGTGAACGTTACTTTTTCAAAAATTTTCAAAAAACACTAAAAAATATAAAATTTTCAAAAATCCTAAAAATTAAAAAACAATAAAAACCAAAAATATTTTTGCTTTGTTTTTCTTTGTTCGTTCTTTTGCAGGTGTATGCGCACTCGATCCACGTCTTATCAAGAGCCCGAGCCTCTCGATAACTTAGACATGGCTGGTGTACAAAACAACAATAACATACCACCTCCGAACAACAATAATAACAACAACAATCCGCCTTTCAACAACATGAACAATAACAACAACAATGAGCACCTTCCGGATAATCGCCCAATGATTGAATTGCTGCAAGCTCATGTCGATGGCAATACGGATCCAATTGTTATACCACCAATTGCCGCCAACAATTTCGAGCTAAAGTCAGGCTTTATCCAGATGGTCTCAGCTCAACCGTTCTTGGGATGAACCATTGATGATCCACACGACCACATCAAGAGATTTCTACAACTCACTAACACGGTCAAGTTCAATGGAGTTCCACAAGAAGTGATAAGGTTACAACTTTTTCCCTTTTCTTTAGAGGGACAAGCCCGGCATTGGCTTGCTAAGGAACCGCCACAGAGTATTCTCTCGTGGACGGATTTGGAAACAAAGTTTATCAACTACTTTTTTCCACCCTCTCGTACTACCGCTTTGCGGAATGAGATTATAAACTTTGAACAAAAGTACGATGAGTCATTCAGTGAATCTTGGGATCGTTTCAAAGATCTTTTAAGAAAATGCCCACAACATGGTTTTACCAAAGTACATCAAATCAATACTTTTTACAATGGTTTAAGCATGAGTGACCAAGATTCACTGAATAGTGCCTCAGGGGGTAATTTATTGGCTAAGACTTCCAATGCTGCTTGGGACATCATTGAGAACAAATCTCGTGTGCAAACCAAGAGCGTTAGGACCAATGTTGCTAGTGCTAGCACTAATGACAGCGACAAGCGACTTGACAAAATCACCACGCTTCTTGAATCGCTTGTCACCTACACCGTCAGCAACAACAACAGCAACAACGCCAAAAACGCACAAGTGAACGCTGTCAGCCAACCTTGTGAGATATGCGGTGGTCCCCACTCTTACACAACTTGTACTGCCACCCAAGATTACCCTGCTGAGAATGTGAATGCGGCATATGGCACCTACCAACAACCTGCTTATCAAGCTAGACCTCAAGGTGACCGTAACTTGCTTAGCTATCGATCAAACAACTATCTTTCACCACCTGGCTTTCCTCCTACCAACCCAAACCAACAACAAAACCTTAACCGCCCTCCTCCACAACAACAACAACCTCGACAACCATACATCCCACCTCACAAGCAGCAACAACCACCTCAACGTAACAATCAAGTATACCAACAACCAGCTTACCAACCACCTGCATACAATGCTCCTCCCAACCAAGCCACCACTGCATTACACCAAGAGGTTGCAACCTATATGAGGACCAATGATGTGATTGTGGGAAATCTCCAAGAGGAAGTGCGCAATTTGAAGGCAGACTTGGTCAAGCAAGGAAATGATTTGAGAGCTGACATGAGAAACACGTTGGATAGCCAGACTAATGATCTGAGGAACATGATGGCTAGTTTTTTCCAAAGTAGTCAACCCTCTTCTTCGGGTACTCTTCCGAGTAACACCGTTGCGAACCCAAGAGGGGAGATGAAAGCAATCACTACTCGAAGTGGTAAAGGTACCAAGGAACCCGAGCTTCCTATACCCCCACCCGTGGTTGTGACTAAGGAGAACGAGTCGCCTGCTCCTATTCCTCCTCCTTCTCCTTCCCAAATTTCTCCACCTCTTCTTTCTACCCCTCCTCCACCCGTGGTTGTGAGTGATCCTATACTCCCAAAGCCTTCCTCTTCTTCCCATATACCTTATCCTTCTAGGTTGAGGAAAGAGAAGCAAAAGAGCAAGGATGATATTCAGGTTTATAACTTTCTTAAAATGTTTAAACAACTGAATTTCAATATCTCCTTCGCTGAGGCTCTCGCTCACATGCCCAAATACGCCAAAATGTTTAAAGATCTTCTGAGCGACAAGGAAAAGCTCCTCGATATTGCCAACACCCAACTTAATGAGAACTGCTCTGCAGTGCTCTTAAGGAAATTGCCAACCAAGCTTGGTGATCTGGGTCGTTTTCTTATCCCTTGCAATTTCCCGGGAGTAGAGAATTGCATGGCCCTAGCCGATCTAGGTGCCAGTATTAATCTCATGCCTCTAAGTGTTTGGAAGCAATTATCCCTCCCAGAGCTAGTCCCCACTAAAATGACTTTGGAATTGGCCAACCGTACGGTTGCTTATCCAGTGGGGATAGCCGAAGATGTCATTGTAGGAGTCGACAAATTCACCTTCCCTGCTGATTTTGTTGTCGTCGACTACGAGATGGACCCTCGTGTACCACTGATTGTTGGTCGTCCATTCCTTAGGACCGGTCGCACTCTTATTGATGTTGAAGCCGGAGAGCTTATCATGAGAGTGGGTGACGACAAAGTAGTCTTCAACATGGGAAAGTTGTCTAAACAGCCTTATTCATATGAGAGCGTTAATTGTATTGACGTTCTTGATGAGGCTTGTGAAGAACACTTTAATGATGCTTGCAAAAGTATTCCTACCTCTCTTCCCACTGTTGAGACCGTGTCCTCTATTGATTCATCATTGTCTCTATTTGGAGATAGTGATTTATTCTGGAACAATCTTGAAGATGCCATGGGAGATGCGGATTTAGCTACTAATGATTCTCCCACCGAGGGGGATGAAGACATGAGTTTCTTTGACAATCTTCTCACTGAAGACAATCATTCGCCTCCATCTCCCACGGTCATTGCTATCGATACTCCGACTTTGAAAACGCCTCCCGTCGAAAATCCTCCGGATTTAGAACTTAAGGAGTTGCCGCCACATCTCGAGTACGTGTTCCTTGACGACAACAAGAAGTCGCCCGTCATTATTGCAACGGATTTGAAAGATGAAGAGAAGACTCGCCTCGTTGCCGTGCTGAAAGCTCATAAGAAGGCTATTGCTTGGAAAATCTCGGATATTCGTGGAATTGATCCTCACTTCTGCACGTACAAAATTCTCATGGAGGACGACTATAAGCCCACTATTCAAAGCCAACGAAGGGTGAATCCAAAAATACATGAAGTCATCAAAACAGAGGTTATCAAACTTCTTGATGCGGGTATGATTTACCCTATTTCGGATTCACCATGGGTAAGTCCAATCCATTGTGTGCCCAAGAAGGGCGGAATAACCGTTGTTCCCAATGAACACAACGAGTTGATTCCCACTCGTCTCGTTACTGGGTGGAGAGTTTGTATAGACTACCGCAAACTCAATGATGCCACGAGAAAGGATCATTTCCCTCTACCTTTCATGGACCAAATGCTTGAACGATTAGCCGGTAATGAATATTACTGCTTTCTCGATGGTTTCTCGGGTTATTTTCAAATACCCATCGATCCCCAAGATCAAGAGAAGACTACATTCACTTGTCCCTATGGCACCTTCGCTTACAAAAGAATGCCTTTTGGCTTATGTAACGCGCCCGGGACTTTCCAAAGGTGCATGTTAGCTATCTTCCATGACATGGTTGAACAAACCATGGAAGTCTTCATGGATGATTTCTCGGTCTTCGGGGATTCCTTCTCTGCTTGCCTTGCCAATTTAGAACGTATGCTAAAGCGGTGCGAAGACACTCGCCTTGTTCTAAATTGGGAAAAATGCCATTTTATGGTAAAAGAAGGCGTCGTGCTTGGACATAAGATTTCGAAAGCCGGTCTTGAAGTAGACCGTGCTAAAGTCGATGTTATCGCCAAGTTGCCTCCACCTTCAACCCTGAAGGGTGTGAGAAGTTTCTTGGGTCATGCGGGCTTCTACCGTCGATTTATCAAAGATTTTTCTCAAATCGCTCGCCCGATGACCCACCTCTTGGAAAAAGATACACCCTTTATCTTCTCCAAAGAGTGCCTTGAAGCCTTCAACTCGCTTAAGGATAAGCTAACTAAGGCACCCGTCTTGGTTACCCCTAATTGGGAGCTTCCTTTTGAGTTGATGTGCGATGCTAGTGATTTTGCTATTGGAGCGGTTCTTGGACAAAGAGTGAACAAACACTTCCAACCGATCCATTACGCTAGCAAGACAATGACTGGGGCACAATTGCATTATACGACAACCGAAAAAGAGCTTTTAGCTGTTGTCTATGCTTTTGAAAAATTCCGCCCCTATCTTGTCCTTTCCACCACCATTGTGTACACTGATCATTCCGCGTTGAAGTACTTGTTGACAAAGCAAGATTCCAAACCAAGACTTCTTCGCTGGGTTTTGCTGCTCCAGGAATTTAAAATCGACATCCGCGATAAAAAAGGAGCAGAAAACCTAGCCGCGGACCATCTTAGTAGACTTGAGGATCCTTACCAAGGGGATCATCCGACCAAAGAAATCAATGATTCTTTTCCCTTGGAGACCTTATCGTCTATAAACTCGAAGCCGAATGAAACCCCGTGGTTTGCGGACTTTGCAAACTACTTGGCGGGTGGAATTCTCAAGGAAGGGTTGACGTCCCAGCAAAAGAAGAAGTTCTTCACCGACATCAAGACTTACTTTTGGGACGACCCTTACCTATTCAAACAATGTGCTGACCTGATTATTCGCCGATGTGTTGATGGACCGGCAGCGTCTGAAATCCTTGATGCTTGCCACAAAGGACCCACCGGTGGCCACTTTGGTCCCAACTACACCGCAAAGAAAGTGTTTGATTCGGGATTTTATTGGCCCTCCATATACCGTGACGCTCACGATATGGTCAAACGATGTGATTTTTGCCAAAAGCAAGGCAAAATCACACATAAAGACGAGATGCCTCAGAATTTTATTCAAGAGTGTGAAATTTTTGATGTTTGGGGTATCGACTTTATGGGGCCATTCCCTTCGTCTAAAGGAAACAAATACATCCTTGTAGCCGTTGACTACGTTTCAAAGTGGGTTGAAGCCAAAGCTTTGCCTACTAATGACGCAAGGGTGGTTTGTAACTTTTTAAAGGCTCTTTTCGCTAGATTCGGTGTGCCTCGCGCCATTATTAGTGATCGTGGGACTCATTTCTGCAATGACCAATTTGCTCGAGTCATGGCTAAGTACGGTGTAAATCATCGACTTTCCACAGCCTACCACCCACAAACTAATGGCCAGGCTGAAATATCCAACCGAGGGCTGAAGCGAATTCTTGAAAGGACTGTGGGAGAGCATCGTGCCGCATGGGCCGATAAACTTGATGATGCTTTGTGGGCTTTCCGTACTGCTTACAAGACCCCGATCGGCTGTACGCCTTATCGTCTTGTGTACGGGAAAGCGTGCCACCTCCCCATTGAGTTGGAGCACAAGGCCTATTGGGCCTTGAAGTGGGCTAATTTTGATATAAACAAAGCCGGTGACCTACGCAAGATCCAACTCAATGAGCTCAATGAACTCCGTAATGAGGTTTATGAAAATTCTTTGATCTATAAGGAAAGAACTAAGCTCATTCACGATTCTAAGATTAAAAACCGTGAGTTCCATGTTGGAGACAAAGTCTTACTTTTTAACTCTCGGTTGAAAATCTTCTCGGGAAAGCTCAAATCTCGTTGGTCCGACCCATTCACCATTGCCCAAATTTTTCCATATGGTACTCTCGAGCTCGCTCAACCTAATGGACCAAATTTTAAGGTGAATGGCCAACGAGTGAAGTTGTACTTTGGTGAGGACACCTCTAAGGAGGTGATTCCATCCCTCACCACGTTCCCCATGAACTAATTTTGGGTCGAGTCAGGCTCGTGACTCGGTTATCAAAAACAAGCGCTCCTCGGGAGGCAACCCGAGTATCTATCCTTGTATGTTTTAATCCCCTAAGTGTAGGGGGGACTTGTATATGCGTTTGTCTTTGTATGGTGTGATTACAGGGATAAGTGCACTCTTGGAATCTTTGAAGAACCATGCTCCCGTGTTTATCCGAAATCCGGTTCTATCTCTCAACTATCGTGATTCAGTTTTCTTCATACTCACATTTGAAATTGATCACTTTAGTCGTCTCTTCCTTAACTTGAGTTAACCAACGTGCACAATGTCATAAGTGTAGGGGAAACTTTTCCCACATGCTTAAACATTGAGGACAATGTTTATCTTAAGTGTAGGGGGGACTTCTATCGAAGTTTTAAGTGGACTTTTCCATGAAAATGCCTTCAATTAACCGGAAAATCATATTTTTCAACATTTTTCAAATTTTTTATTAACTTTGGCCATTTAGTCGTAATTTTTAAATTTTTATCGTTACTTTCATATGTATATATCCCACAATAAAGTCAAAAATATTAATAAAGTGGTGTAGCTAGTTTAGAAGTCTTTGACATATTAGGCCCGTTGCGTTCATTTTGACTCAACCCGAATAGACTTATCCAAGTTTATTCTAGCTAGTATCCTTAACCATGTAGACCTTAATTGGTTTATTAGGCTAAGTGTCCACGAGTCTCATTACTTGAGATTTAAAATTGTGGAGGACGAGAAATGATAGAGTCAATTATAAGTCGGTATTCTTGCGCAAGCCCACTTGGTGTAATTATTTGCCTATTCTCCCATCACTTGCTAATAATTTATCTGCAATAAGTAAGGTCTTACGATTTGAAAAGTTACTTAGCTTCTAGCCCAAGATCGTTTAAAAGTTGCTCGGTAATGATAAGAGTTCATAGCCAAGGCATAACTTATGAAGCGGGGCGCGAAGATTGGCGAGTCCGAAAAGGCCCTAACAAGGCATGAGGATTCAATTTTATTGCTGAAGATCCATAGTGATGTGAAAAGCATTATTCCTAAAGTCAATATGAAGGATCAAGACTCACGACGAAAAGCAATCAACTCCCATAAAGATCATGGAGAAGTCTATCCGAAAAGACCCTAACAAGGTATGAGGATAAATAGATCCAAGTCCGAAAAGGAGGCGGATCGTTGTATCTCAAAATCCCAATTAGAGATTGAAGAAATAATCATGAAGTCGTGGTCAACAAAGTTGGAGTACCCCTCAAAAGTCTCCAAGTGAAGAAACTCTATTATGATGAGAAGACCATTATCTCAAGAACGTCTCTCGAAGATATGAAGTATGAAGTACATGCCAAATATCGGCCCGAGAAAGGTCTCAAATCGTGAACCAAGTTATGCCAAGATATGAACTTTTTGATATCCCGAGAAGCAGTTTTAAGAGATTTTGTCCTTTAGCTAACTATTGATCAAATCGTCCTACTTTGCTTTCAGCCCTAATAAACTATCGAAATAAGTCCAAAAATGCATCTTCATGATCATTCTAAGACAAAAATAAAATATAAGAGATACACCTAGGAATAAGGGAGTTTAAGCATTTAATTAAGCCATGTGTGTAAGTGTTTGAATTGCTAACTTATAATAACAATGATCTCGTTTTTAAGCTTAGTTTGGGGAACGTGAAACTTGAGGGTGATAAATCTTCGCAGCACCAAAGCCCTAATGTAAGTCATCGATTTCTTTGCAAGTTATTTCCATATAGCTATTTTCAAGTGAAAATGGTTTTCTATCCTTTTGTTTCCTTCAAAGTCTTAATTCCCTTTAGTACTTTAATTTTTGTTTAGTAATATGTTAAATAAGGCCAAGGTTGATTAATTATGAGAAAAGTGTAAATTTGCTTTATCACTAAGCATTGCATGAGGGCATGGCAATGGTTAAGTGTAGGGGATTTGATAGGTGTGTAAACACCCATCCTTTTACCACTTAATTCGGGCTAAAACGAGACCAAAACACGTATTTAATATCATTTGTTTGGAATTATGCGTGGTTTTTGTGTTTATTGTGTTTTCAGAGCCAACCGGATGAATATTGAAGAAAACATGGGATTGCACGGGTTTTACTGAAGAAAAAGACTCAAGATAAAGTCTATCGTCCAAGAGATGCAAAAGATTTGAAGTCACTGGGCCTATTCGAAGATTTATCGAAGAAAAGGACCAAAGATGGAAGATTTATATAAGTCGAAGAAACTCAAGTCTATTAAACGAAGAAATTAAAAGACGAGTTGAATTTAATCGACGACAAATCCCGAATCAGAATCGAAAACGGAAACTTTTCTGAAAAGACGAAAAGACAAGAAGAACGGGAGAAAGCCTACTCACCAACCAAAGGACAAGGCTATAAATAGCCTTCCCCTCACACATTTTAGACTAGCTTTCATTTTTTTCTTTTTCCCCACTCTTTCTTCTCCCTGGTTCGTAGAATACCATCACCACTAGGGTGATTGGTGATTTTTAATCTTTATCTTTCCAATCTTGTAATTTTAATCTTTGGTTTATCTTGTCAAAACATTAATCATTTAATACAAAGCTTTTGTTTAATCTTTCCATTTAATCTTGTTCATCTTCATCTTTATCTTCAAGTTCTTAAGTTTTTATTTTTCTTGATTTGATCTTCAAAAGTTGTTTGGATTTGTGTTTTTATTAGTGGGATTTGTTGCTTATGGTATCTAAATGATTTGTGTTTAATTTGGTAAATCCTTTTTAAGTATTTGGTTTGATTTTGATTAAAATTCGTGTCCCGTGTTCTTCGCTAAACTGCTACTGTATCTGGGTATTCAAAACTTCCGAACCAGCTAAAAGTTCCGAATGAAGCCATCATTCGGAAGGTTCCGAACCAGTCATTAAGTTCCGGATCAAGCAAGAAGTTTCGAACCAAACCTTTGTCCGGAAGTTTCCGAATCAACCTTCATCCGGAAACTTCCGAATCAAGCTGGAAGTTCCGAACCAGTTATTTCCGAGTCAGCAAGTTCCGAATCAATAGCCTTCATCCGGAAGTTTCCGAATCAACCTCTTCATCCGGAAGGTTCCGAATCAAGAAAGACTTCCGAATCATTGAGTTCCGGATGAGTGAATAGTACCTTCCGAATCAGAAAGTTCCGAACCAAGGTTAAAGTTCCGAATCAGTTATCTTTGGGTATTTTAAAGTTGCTGTTTTACTGTTGTTGTTTTACTGTTTCTTTACTCAGATTTCACAATTTATATTTTAACTTTAATTTTGATTTGAACTTTAAATTTTAATTTTAATTTTGATTTTGATTTTAATTTCAAACCAAGTCTTAGTTAATTATAATTAAAGTAATTGTTTTTGATTTAAATTTTCATTTCCACTTTTTATTAGATTAGAAAACCAAACCCTTTTATTTAGTAACCAAGAACAATCATTCCACTTAAGACCTAGATCAATTCGAGAGGATATCGAGAGAGAATTAGAACCCATTGCAAATCAGTGTATCAAATAGATAACCTTTTTCCTTTATATTCCACCAAGAACGACTGAGTCGCACTTTCAACTGGTAATCAATTCAAAAAGACTGGTTCAACGAACTTTATTTTATATAAGAAAATCTCTTGTATTAAATGGCGCCACTGCCGGCTCTTTTCGTGAAGATTAACGGTTTTCTGTGAGAGACGCGTTGGATTTTAGGATCCGTTCACTCTTGAACGTTATTTTTCTTGTCTAATTTTCAAAGTTTTTCAAAAATCCTAAAAAATATAAGATTTTCAAAAATCCAGAAAAATAGAAAAACATAAAAAACCAAAAATATTTCTTGTCTATCTTTCTTTTCCTTTTGTAGGTGTGTATGCGTACCCGTGCTCGTAAGAAGAAAGCAACTCAAGCCGAAGTCGAAACTCAACCTATTTTAACCATGGACAATCGACCAATGATCAAGCTTTTGCAATCGCACGTAGAGGGCAACACCGATTCTATTGTCATACCCGAGATTGAAGCCAACAACTTTGAGCTCAAATCCGGCTTCATTCAAATCATCTCTGCTCAACCATTCTTGGGGCGTACACTTGACGATCCTCATGATCATATCAAAAGGTTTCTTCAACTTACTAATACGGTCAAGTTTAATGGGGTTTCACAAGAGGTAATTCGCTTGCAACTTTTTCCTTTCTCCTTAGAGGGACAAGCCCGACATTGTCTTGATAAGGAACCGCCACAAGGTATTCTTACATGGTCGGATTTAGAGACCAAATTCATCAACTACTTTTTCCCACCCTCACGTACTACCGCTTTGCGGAATGAAATCATTAACTTTGAACAAAAGTACGGTGAGACATTTAGTGAATCTTGGGACCGTTTTAAGGAACATTAAGAAAGTGTCCACAACATGGTTTCACAAAAGTGCATCAAATTAATAATTTTTACAATGGTTTAAGCATGAATGACCAAGATTCACTAAATAGTGCCTCGGGGGGTAACATTTTGGTTAAGTCTTCTAATGCCGCGTGGGATATTATTGAGAATAAATCTAGAGTGCAAACTAAGAGTGTTCGGGCTAATGTGGCTAGTGCTAGTACTAGTGACACCGACAAGAGACTTGCTAAGCTTACTTTGGTTGTTGAAGCACTTGCTTTACAAGCCATTAACAATGCCAAAAACAACAATGCTCTTAATATAACTTGTGAAACTTGTGGTGGGCCACACTCTTATGCTAATTGTGATAAAGCTTATGATCAATCTCACGGGGAAGTGTATGCTTACAACAATACCGAGAGAGTTCATTTCAAGCCTAATGTCAATGTTAATCACTTGTCTTAAAACTCGACGAATTACTTGGCTCCACCCGGCTTTCAAAAACGACCACACCCACCCACCCATAACAACCAAGGGCCACCTAGAGCAAATGTTAAACAAAATGCAAATGTGAGGGGCTCCAACACAAATAAGGGAAATTACCAAATGCAAAATCAAGGCTTTCCAAACCAAGGTTACAATCCTCAAGGTTTTCCACCATATCACCAATACCCAAACCAAGGTTTTCAACAACAAGGGTTCAATTTACCTCATCCGCCAATGGACTTAGTTTTGCAAAAATTGAATGAACATGAGAAAATAATGCAAGCAATGCAAGAATCTACTAGACAAATGCACGAGTCCACGGATAGGAAATTCGTTCAAATGTTAAAGACCCTTCGTCCCCAAGGTGCTCTTCCTTCTACAACCGAAACAAACCCTAGAGCGAATGTGAGTGCTATTACCACCCGTAGTGGAGAAACTCTAGTAGGACCATCTACCCCTCCTCTCGTTACTCCATTTACACCTCCTCCACCTCCATTTATCCCTCCTACTACCACACCTAGTACTAGTTCTCCATTACCGTCTCCACCCCTCACGGAAGAAGTACCTAAGAACAACCCTTCACCAACCCCACCTACCACCTCTAAGCCTTCTACTTCTCAACCCTCAACATCTCAACCTTTACCCGCTACACCTACACCATCTAAACCCAACATCACTTATCCTTCTCGGTTAGACAAGTGCAAATTGCTTACTAAGGAGGATTCTCAAGTTACTTCCTATTTAAAGATGATATCTCAAATGAATTTCAACATTAGCCTTGTTGAAGCACTTGTCTAAATACCGAAATTTTTCAAAGCATTCAAGGAATTGCTTAACAAGAAGGAAAAGATGGCTGAGTTTGTCAACACACGCTTAAATGAAAACTGTTCTGCAATCATTCTTAAAGAACTTCCGGAAAAACTTCGAGATCCTGGTCGTTTTGTGTTGCCTTGCTTTTTTAACAAAGTTGAAGAATTTACTACCTTAGCCGATCTCGGGGCAAGTATAAATTTGAAGCCATTAAGTGTTTGGAAAAATCTATCATTACCCGACCTTACTCTAACAAAGATGACTCTTGAGCTAGCAAATCGATCTCTCGCTTACCCCGTTGGTATTGCCGAAGATGTGTTTATTAAAGTTGGTACTTTCACTTTTCCGGTCGATTTTGTTGTTGTTGATTATGAAATGGACCCTCGTATTCCGTTAATACTTGGACAGCCATTCTTGAGGACCGGAAAAACTTTAATTGATGTTGCCGAAGGTGAATTAATCTTAAGGTTCGGGAATGATGCTCAAGTCTTTAAGATGGGGAAAATTACAAGTAAATCAAATGGTAAAGAATCAGTGAAAATGATTAATGTGCTTTAAGAAGAGCTTACTGCTACTTTGGAAAGTTTTAAGCTTGATGAATTTGTTGTATATGCTAATCCTCTTTTCGAGTCTGCCTATGATAACCCACTTTTTCAAGATGATGTGGATGATTTTGATGATTCTCTCTCCAATTTGGATCCCCCACCAATTTATGATTCTCCACCGATCTATGATAACTATGATGATGATTCTAGTTCCGATGGGGATGATTATGATAATTTTGTTTCAGAGTATCCAGACATGCCAACTTATGATGATTTTGATGATGTTGATACTCTCTCGAGTGATTCTTCAAAGATGAACTTGCTCCTACTTTTGATGAAGATCCTCCACCAAACACTCTTGATACTTTGGATAATTACTCATTTGAGGAAGATTTTGCCACTTTCCTTAATACATACTTCCCCAATGAGAATGATTCTCCTTCTTTAGAATTTGATGATGCTCTTTATCCTCCTTCGGATATTAAGAAACACGTTTCAAAGGAGAAGAAGCCGGAAGACACCAATATCCGTAGTACCTATGTCTTGACACCTCTCTATCCACCTTCTGAGGATGAGATTGTGAGATTTATGAGCGGATCCTCTTCACGGTCTACTGAGCCTGAGTGTTATTTTCCCCTAAAGGAAAAGGTGTTCGATCCCGGTATTGCAATTTTTCAGCCATCTTAGTATCCATATGATGAAATAAAAGGGAATATTTTTGGAACTAGTGGAGATATGCTTGCACTTCATCCTACTTTCTACCACTGTGCTCAATCTCTGCTTAAGGGAACCTTGCCTACTCTTCTTTGGCTTGCCTTGTTCGCCTTAAGCTTGTGCTACTTGATGGATGAAAACCATGTATTTGATCCCGGTGAATGTTCTTCAAGTTTCTTACCATGCTAATCAAGGTCGAGTCAGGCTCACGACTCGGTTAACAAAAACAAGCGCTTCTCGAGAGGCAACCTGCAGTATCTATCCTTTTTCTTTGTTTTTATAATAAATGTAGGGGATACCCTAGTATGTGTTTGTTGCTTTCTTTCTTATCATGTCCAGGGATTCGAGCTCTCAAAGATCCATTCTTGATGACTTTTGACGACCCATGATTCCGTGTTCCCGTCTTCCTGGTTCTATCCTAAACTCTTTTGATTCACTATTTTATATTCTTCAATATTAAAATAGGAATCACTTTAGTTGTCTCTTCCTAAGCAAGATTTAAACAACGTACACAATGTCCTAAGTGTAGGGGAGTTTACTTCCACATGCTTAAACATTGAGGATAAATATTAAGTGTAGGGGGGACTTCTATCGAAGTTAAGTGGGCTTTTCCTTGTATATGTCCTCATTTTAACCGAAAAATTGATTTTTCGACATTTTTAAAAATTTTTGATCTATTTTGGCCTTGTAGTTTTTCCTTTGTTATAGTTATTTTATTTCGTTGCTAGAATAAATTTTAATAATGTGGTTTTAATTTTTAAACGTTGTGAATCTTTTGACTCAACCCGAGTTTACTTATCTAAGTTTACTCTAGCTAGTATCCTTAACGTGTTTAAGTCAAGTTTTGCTAGGCTTTTATATAGGGAACTTTAAAAAGCGAAAGTCTTAACTCTTACGGGTTAAGAACAAGAACTTTTCGCAAGTTCCTATAATTGATCCTAGAAAGTCGTTTATCAAGGGAACTTTAAAACGCGAATTCTAAGCTTGAAAAAGTCTAAGAAGTTGCAAGATCCTATAGATGATGTAGAAACTAGAAGGGGGGGGGGGGGTTGAATTGTTTCTCTTCGATTAGTCACCTAATTAAAATTACTTTCAATTAGGTTTGTATAAAAACTATCTTTTACTTGAAGCTAAGTTGCATAATGGTTAGGTTCAATTCAAATGCATTAGTAATGGTAATAGGTAAGTATAATGATAATGAAATAAGTAAAGAGTAAGGAAAGAGAGAACCTAGTGACAAGACACCAAGATTTATAGTGGTTCGACAACGAGGCTCTATCCTCGTTTCTACTCCACTCCTCGAGTACACCTACTCGAGATTTCCACTATATCCACAAGCTCCTTTCTTGGCGGAGAAATCCTTACATCGTCGCTTACATTATTTTCCGACACTAAGCTAAATGTCGAGACCTAATCATTAGCTAGGACCAATCTTCACAACGTTGCCTACTTCACCATTTTACGACACAAGGCTAGATGTCGAGTTCTAATCCAAAGCTAGAACCAATCTTCACAGCTCTTCACTTTGAAGCTAAGTGAGAACTTCACACAACACAACTACTAATCACTTTCAAGTTTAGTGAGACTCACAAGACACAACCACATCACTTTATAGTTTAGTGAGAACTACTACACAATCTATTACAACTCAACTAGACATATCCAAGTACACACATGTAGCTTGGATCTACATAACACAAATCCAAGCAAACACATATGCAATGGATGTACACAACAAATCCAAGTATTCACAAATAGCTTAGATGAACACAACTAGTCCAAGTATTTCATAAATTCAAATGGATCAACAAAAATAAAAAGGCTAACATGATGAACATGACTAATTCATGGATTCATATTTATCACAACACTAGTGAGTGATCTTCTCATTGGACAAGGTAAATGAGGGGATCAAGAGGATAATCATATGTAAACATACTTAACACATTAAGTGATCATTTACTAATGATTATGCTATAGAAAAGAGAAAGGGGACTGAGAAAAACGTCCAGGAGGGTTATTGGAAAATGACATTTGATCCACTATTTATAGAAGACAAAGTGTAACGGCTAGCTGGGCGCGGATCCTTAACTAGCCGGCGGTTCCATATCGCTAAGGAACTGCCTAGATATTTAAGGTACCGCCCAATAGAGTCCGCTCCCTTTTTTGTCTTTTAGTGGGGTAGGCATATCTGAGGTTTTTTAAACCTTCAAAGGATATTCTTATGGCATATGGAATATGCCATTTTCAAATTTACATTTTCCATTTTAATATAACATTTTCTTAAAAAGAAAGTTTATTAAAAAATATTTTGTCATATTAAAAAAGTGAGTTTTAAGGATAATCACTTTGATGATCACTAAGTATGATTATGAAAAGTTAGTGATATGATTATTACCTTGATGATAGTGTTAGTTAAATAATTCGTTTTGTGTTTTACACTAAATGTGTTGTATAGTTTTTTGTGATCAAAACTAAGAAAGATTAGTTAACACTAATAATGTTTTTAGGCATCACTTGCATTAACAATCTCCCCCTTTTTGATTACGACAAACTATAAACTCATTTACGTAGAAACAAAATATCGAATTATTAACAAGTTTATCACTATCATTTCTCCCCCTTTGTCGTAGCTAAAAGGTAAGCACAAGTCTTTGAAGAGAACCGGACTTTGCTAGTAGCTCCCCCTTGGTGGTTGCTCCCCCTTGCTTGGGGCACCAAGTGTATGAGCTAAGGTGACATGCTACACAAAGGTTAGTAGAAAAGAAAGAAACACCAATGTATATATGATCACTACCTACTAAGTAACTTGAGAGGGAGAAGGAGAAGAAATCTCAAATTAGAAGCAAGCATTTGCTAAGTATGTCCAAAGAGGTAAATGACAAAATCAAAGTTCAATTAGTGGAATGAAGGTAGAGAAGAAACATCCAACCAATGAAGATGATAAATTTGTCAAGGGGTTAAAATTTAGAATTGATGGAATCACCCATAATCAATTGTAAAGATTAACCACGATCAACTTAAAAGAAAGAGATAATGATCAAATAAAGAAAACAAACACAACACAAAGATTTCATATTACATAAATATGAAAAAGACAAACAAAGTAGATAGTCATACACACAATATGAGTATCTAAAGCAAAAGATATGGAAAATAGACCACAAAGCATACGCTAGTCTAATAGTAATAATTTTCCAAGATTGCTTAAAAAACACTAATGACTCTAAAACAGCTAAAGTTTTATTCACTCCAAGAGAGTGTAGCCCTTTAGTTGGAAAAATAAGACGATGAGGCATCATTCGAAGTTTTGTCCACGGGAATGAAAACTTTGAGAGGAGGTCGAGTGAGGAGGAATTCAAGAAAATTTAACTTCTCATACACATGAGCAAGTTCAATTTGTTGAAATCGACAACAAGCACACGAGGATCCATGATGCAACACAAATTTGGTTGATGGGGGAAGGCCATCACACCTAGGGTTTGGTGGTGGTGAGGAGAGTGGGTAGGAAATGTTTTCACAATGCCTTGTGAGGTTTGGGAAGGTTGAAAGGTCATTGAGTTGAGGGGTGTCAAAAGGTTTTGGTGGTGGGGGGAGATTTTCCTTTTCTCCGGTGATGGGGTTAATGGAGTAGGTCTGATTCCAATACTTAATTGGAGAGAAGGTGGGGTTCTTGGGTGGTTTGGATGAAGAGGGTTCATTTTCCTTGATCCAAATAGGTCGAACCGAGATCTTCGGTTTCTTGGAAAGCTTGGATGAGGAAGCTTTGGGTGAGGATGTTTGTGACAATGAAATGTCAAGGTTATTAAAGAAAGAGTTGGGCATTGTTGAGGTGTGAGAATGAAATCTCAAGGTGGGGGTATAAGAAGAAAGAAGACAAGGCAAAGGTTTGAAAATCAAATGTAAAGTGTCAAGGAATGTTTAGCCAAATTGAGTAAACATGGAATCTTGACAGGGGATAGGGTTATGAAGAAAGACCAAAAAAAACGAGCCAAAAATTGGCTTTTCTGTCCGCGGTACCTTATAGGGACCGACGGTTCCTTATCACTTAAGGAACCGTGCGACTTTAGTGAGCCGCGTGCAGTGAACTTGAAACCTTGATTTTCCAGGTTTTTTTGAGAAAAACTAAGACTTTCAAAATAATTGCAAATCTTGGAATTTTACCTCTATTAGAACTAAATTATGATAGGGTTGCATAAAGCAACACATTCACAAAGAATGTCTTGACAAAGGGTGACAAAATATTTGGATAACATTTTGAACCAGTTTTAGTCAAGTTTTAGAGGTTGTGATAGATTTAGGTTCAATTTTAATTTAGAATTAAAGTTGATTAATGTGCACATAAAGATAGAAACACATAATGCCAAGTCCATAATTTATTCACATAAAGCTCATAGAAAGAGATACATTAAGGGAATAAAGAAAAACATAACTAACTAAAAACAAAACTAGCTTAAAAACTAGGTCTAGATTGGGAATCTTCCTTGGCTTGGTTTTAAAAAAAAAAACTCATTAGGGAAAATCATCATTTATCTCCTAGGAGGATGATTGGCAAAGAGACTCAACAAAAAGCTTTGCAACTCTATGTGAGCCCCAATCATCTCCATTCTAAGGATATCAAGGAGATAGAAGTTGTTGAGGCAACAAGGGCAATTAGTGCCATTATGCATGAAAAACTCATAAAAGCTAGGATCACCCAAGTTTGGAGTGTTTAAGGGAGGTGGAGGTGGAGGAGGTATGTTCTCCAAAGGTGATGTGGGTGAGTGTGGAGGTATGCTCTCCAAGGGTGAAAAGGGTGAGTTTGGAGGGGTAAATGGTGAAGTCACCAAGGTATCAACAAAGTCATTCACAATGGGAATGCTTTGGATGGGTTGTGGTTGGGTAGTCACATCCAAGAGATTACTTGGAGTGAAGGGTGAGGATAGTTCATTCATCCTAGATTGGAATGAAGAGGAGGTAGAACCATAAGAATGGTTGGTTCCATGGGTAGAGGTAGTCTTGCATGGAGCAAGAGGTGGTGAGGTTGATGAAGAAATGAGAATTGGGACAATCTCATTATTGGGTGTGTGAAAGGGTGAAGAGATAGGTTTAGGCATTTTAATTAATCTTAAGATTTTTCCTTGAGGTGGTGGTTGTGGATGAGTTTGAGCTTCCTGTAGAAACCATGGGTGATATGAGAGGTTTAAGGTTTAAGGAAGAATGGTTTGATGTGTGAAGAACATGGCTAACAAGGTGGGTTTAAAAGGGTGAGGGGATGATCCAAACTAGTAATGGGTTAAAAACATTTTATGTGAACAATGAATTTAGCTAACCTAGTTTAGGAAATGTGCAGGCTTTTGCAAAGAATCAAGCAAGGTTTACACAGATTAAGGAAAATAGTGTAAAGCAAAGATTTTATCGGACACAGTAGCCAGCGGTTCCTTATCTATGGGCGACGGTTCCTTATCAATAAGGTACCGCGGGTTGATATGGAACCACGACCAGAGGTGTTAAAAAATGGTACTTCCTCAAACTTTGGTTAGCCCAGATTTTTACCAAAGGATTTTCAAGCCAAAGTTAACTACTAACCAAAATCTAGGAAGCTAACTAACACATAGGATGCACAAAGCTATGCAAATCATAATCACAATGGCATAGGCAATCATTTAGGATAAATAACAAATAATCCAAACAAGTAGAATTTAGTTAATACACAACCAAGATAATAAAAAAAATTGTTCAACATTACATGTTTACCAACATGTATTCTTTGAAACACTTCAAAGTCTTCCCCTTCTTTTCTTGCCTAATCCCTTGATCATATTCCCCAAATACTTGAATCCCTTCCTTGACTCAACCCGATGTTCATGCAATTCACCTCGAGTCCTAGGATTTTCACGGTAGAGATGCTCCATATTGAGATCTTTCGGTACTTCACTAGAGGAATAATGAGGTGGAGGAGCTAAGTCTTCAAGTCCATCCACGAATGAGTTTGAGGATGGGTGGGAATTACTCGAAGAGTTGAAGTGAGAACTAGAACCTATGCCATCACCATCACTTGTTGGCATATAGGTGTCCTCATCATCTGTCTCTTGATGATCGGATTTTCGCGAACCTCGATCACTTCTAGGCTTTCTTGCATATACCTCTTGAATAGGAAACATAACCCGATGAACCAGGTGTAAGCGAGAGAGGTCGAGGTGGGGAAAGTCATGAGCAACCCTTTTGAAAAGGCGAGTAAGAAGAATAGCATAGGGAAGGTTTGTTTTGGGCTTTGAAAGGGCATAAATTATTTGTCGAGCGATATAGAATGCCAAATTGTACTTGGTTGATGTAAAGATGCAACACAACATATGCACCATACAAGCCGGGATATGATCTCGGTTTCCACCAAGACAAAATACATTCTCCTAAGGATATTTACCCATTGGACCATAAAATCCTTAAGGTCGCTAGAGAGCACTTCATAGCGATTCACATTTCACACATTAGAATGAAGGCTTCTCACAACGTTTCCATCACGCTCTTTCGAAATGATGTCAAGGATAAACTCCGGATCAATTTCGGCGTGGTCATTTGGAGGTTTGTCGTAGGATTCCAAGAGAGTATCAAGTCTCCATTTATAAAACGACAAGTGCCTTCGTATGGCACACCAAGAATTTCACCAAAATTTTCAAGAGAGTATTGAATCATTTGATCATTCAACAAGAATCGAATGAAGATTTCGCCATTGTATTCAAACATGGAGTAAGTGCTAAAGAATTCTAGAAGAAACAAGGGGTAAATATCTTCTTCTATGTTGAGCAAGCAATCAAACCCCTAAAGCTCAAACATAGATTTGATATAGTCATAACCCGTTATTCCCTCATCAACAACTCTACCCTCATGGAAACATCGAGTAGAAAGAGATGAAAAGGAGTTTCGAAGTTGAGTGGAAGCATAAGTTTGGGAAATGTTTGGCATGTATTGTTTAGTAAGTTGAGATCCTTTTGGTATTGTGAAGGCATGATTAGTACCTAAATAAAAACACAAGAAAATATTTTTCCAATCACTCATATGAAAAATAAAATCAAAAATCAAAATATGAGAATGTGTTATATCAATTTCTTGACAAACAAAGGATTGAATCTATATCATTCTCATGTTCACAATGTATCTATTCCATTATTAACCAAGAACATATGAACTATGTTGGATCAACAATGGACTAGAACATTGGTTTTTCAAAACAAGGTTTTTAGGTAAGCATTAACAATGCAACTACCTATTTGTTCATGGGTTCATCTCAATTCCATCTTTTAAATAAAATCATTTAGCCAAAATTCAGATTTGTTCTACAAGTGGGTTTTAGTGAAATCTTAATGAATATGAACCTAAGGAATCATAGTAAAATAACCATGTCAACCCATATTCCTATTAAGGTTCTAATTCAATTTCAATTTTAAAAATCCCCAATTGTGAAAGGATGAACCCTAGAACAGAATAGATGAAATTGAAAGAAAGTACTTACAATTAATTGATGTTTGATGAAGGATGAGTGAAACCCACAACTTGGAATCAATTAATTTGAGTGATTAAAGGTTTTTGAAGCTTCAACAATGGTGGAAAAGGTGAAACCCGTCGGTGTGTGTTTTTGGGAGAGAGAGGGTTTGGTTTGAAAAATATTATTTTAATAAAACTGGCGCTCTGACAAGCTTTACTGCCCGCGGTTCCTTATCGATAAGGTACCGCAGGTTTGAGCCGCCAGAGATAAAGAACCGCCTACAGAGGCTGGTTTTTATCAATGATATACACCAAAATTTTGAAAACCAAGTTTTCTAAAATACTTAAAAATAAATCTTAAACCTTTTAGAATATCAATGGATCATCATAACACTAAGCAATATACCTTAAAGAAGGATTACGAGTTGAATCGAGATCGAAAAGAACCGAAATGGACAAACGACTACTTGTAGCGAAAAAGCAAAGTGGAGAGAAGTCAAGGGAAGTGAATCAAGACTAAGATCAATGCTCAAGGGATTAATGACAATCTTCAAATCATGGAGACGAAGAGCTTGTGTCATATATAGTGGTTTAAGACGTGCCTTTCTGGCGAAGTGATAAACGGCTTTGGTAATGAATAAACACAAAGAAATTATTGATGCATAGACTAAGATCACTTTCAATAATAGTCTTAGTCTAAACCAAAATATGAGCAAGGTATTAATTCACTTTCTCTCCCACAAAGGGCCTACTAACCGTATGGGTGCAAACCATGGAAATCATGCTTGATACTTTAAGCTACTACTAACTCACTCTACATCACCATAGTGAGTCAAGTATCCAAGCAATGAAGGTTTGAGAGGATAAAGGAAAAGAATCACAAACCACAAACAAATGTCAAGGCAAGGATGCCAAGAACAAGCACATAGTCAAGTAATGATCAAAAGAGTGATCAAAGGGCGTGTGGAAGAACAAAAGCGTACCTTGGCCACAAAGAGCATTCTAATCCATCAAGGAATCAATGCAATGCCCAACAATGACTATGATGAGTACTAAGTCTTCAAGGACTAGTATCATATCATCATTCAAAGAAGTTGAAGATCAATGAAGATGAGTCTTCTACAAGTGCAAGTAACTCAATCCACAACCAATTAAATGATTGATCTTCATGAGTACCTACACAAAGCAAGATGCAAACTAGTAGATACATTTAGATCTAAAATGCATAAAGGCTACTAATCTAAGAGGGATGCAATATTACCAATTAAAAGACCTATTTTCCAAGAAAAAATAGTTTTGACCAAAGAGAAACTTTAGTACAATCTTTGACCTTCTAATTTGAGGAGACAATGGATCGATCCAAGTTTTAAAGTACAATATACTTCAAAGATCTTGAGTGACCATCACTCTGATACCAATTGTAGAAACTAGAAGGGGGGGGGGGGGGGGTTGAATAGTTTCTCTTCGATTAGTCACCTA
The DNA here is from genome assembly GCA_025667525.1 of Glebionis coronaria. Taxonomy (NCBI): domain Eukaryota; kingdom Viridiplantae; phylum Streptophyta; class Magnoliopsida; order Asterales; family Asteraceae; genus Glebionis; species Glebionis coronaria. The sequence continues at coordinate 164,457,286 of CM046882.1, read as the reverse complement.
ATTAAAATTACTTTCAATTAGGTTTGTATCAAAACTATCTTTTACTTGAAGCTAAGTTGCATAATGATTAGGTTCAATTCAAATGCATTAGTAATGGTAATAGGTAAGTATAATGATAATGAAATAAGTAAAGAGTAAGGAAAGAGACAACCTAGTGACAAGACACCAAGATTTATAGTGGTTTGACAACGAGGCTCTATCCTCGTTTCAACTCCACTCCTCGAGTACACCTACTCGAGATTTCCACTATATCCACAAGCTCCCTTCTTGGCGGAGAAAGCCTTACATCGTCGCTTACATTATTTTCCGACACTAAGCTAAATGTCGAGACCTAATCATTAGCTAGGACCAATCTACACAACGTTGCCTACTTCACAATTTAATCACACAAGGCTAGATGTCGAGTTCTAATCTCAAGGTAGAACCAATCTTCACAACGTTGCTTACTTCCCCATTTTACGACACAAGGCTAGATGTCGAGTTCTAATCCAAAGCTAGAACCAATCTTCACGACTCTTCACTTTGAAGCTAAGTGAGAACTTCACACAACACAACTACTAATCACTTTCAAGTTTAGTGAGAACTCACAGGACACAACCACATCACTTTATAGTTTAGTGAGAACTACTACACAATCTATTACAACTCAACTAGACATATCCAAGTACACACATGTAGCTTGGATCTACACAACATAAATCCAAGAAAACACATATGCAATGGATGTACACAACAAATCCAAGTATTCACAAATAGCTTGGATGAACACAACTAGTCCAAGTATTTCATAAATACAAATGGATCAACAAAGATAAAAAGGCTAACATGATGAACATGACTAATTCATGGATTCATCTTTATCACAACACTAGTGAGTGAGTGATCTTCTCATTGGACAAGGTAAAGGAGGGGATCAAGAGGATAATCATATGTAAACATACTTAACACATTAAGTGATCATTTACTAATGATTATGCTATAGAAAAGAGAAAGGGGGCTGAGAAAAACGTCCAAGAGGGTTATTGGAAAATGAGATTTGATCCACTATTTATAGAAGACAAAGTGTAATGGCTAGCTGGGCGCGGATCCTTAACTAGCCGGCGGTTCCATATTGTTAAGGAACCGTCTAGCTATTTAAGGTACCGCCCAGTAGAGTCCGCTCCCTTTTTTGTCTTTTAGTGTGGTAGGAATATCTGAGGTTTTTTAAACCTTCAAAGGATATTCTTATGGCATATGGAATATCCCATTTTCAAATTTACATTTTCCATTTTAATAAAACATTTTCTTAAAAAGAAATTTTATTAAAAAATCTGTTGTCATATTAACAAAAGTGAGTTTTAAGGATAATCACTTTGATGATCACTAAGTATGATTAAGAAAAGTTAGTGATATGATTATTACCTTGATGATAATGTTAGTTAAATAATTTGTTTTGTGTTTTACACTAAATGTGTTGTATAGTTTGTTGTGATCAAAACTAAGAAAGATTTGTTAACACTAATAATGTTTTTAGGCATCACTTGCATTAACAGATGACTTGAAAACCTAAAACTTTGATTTAATAGGCTAAGCATCCACGAGTCTCATTCCTTGAGATTTTAAATTTTGGAGAACGAGAGATGATATAGTCAATTATAAGTTTCGTATTCTTTCATGAATTTATGTGAGTTAATTATGAGCTTTTTCTCCTATCGCTTGTTAATAAATTTAATTGCAATAAGTAAGGTTGTACGATTTGAAAAGTTACTTAGCTTCTAGCACAAGATCGTTTAAAATTTTCTCGGTATTAATTAGAGTTCATAGCCAAGGCATATCTTATTGAAGCGGGATGCGAAGATTGGCGAGTCTGAAAAGGCCCTAACAAGGTATGAGGGCTACATTTTTCTGCTAAATATCCAAAGTGATGTGAAGAATCATTTATCAAAAATCAATATGAAGGATCGAGACACACGACGAAAAGCAAATACTCCCGTAAAGATCATGGAGAAATCTATCCAAAAAGGCCCTAACAAGGTATAAGGATAAATAGATCCAAGTCCTAAAAGGAGGCAGATCGTTGTAATCAAAATCCCAAATAAAGATTGGAGAAAAATGATGAAGTCGTGGTCCAATACGAAGAATCTCTCAAAAAGTTCAAGTGAAGAAATTACTATTATGAAGAGAAGACCATTATTTCATGAACGTCTCTCAGGATTTGAAGTATGAAGTCAATGCCAAATATCGATCCGAGAAAGGTCTCAAATCGTGAAGCGAGTTATGCCAAGATATGAACATTTTGAGGGCCCGAGAAGCAGTTTTAAAAGATTTTGTCCTTTAGCTAACTATGGATTAGATCGTCCCACTTTATTTTCAGCCTAAATAACTATCGAAATAGGTCAACAATGCATCCTCGTGATCATTCAAGACAACAATAAAATATAAGAGATACACATAGGAATAAGTGAGTCTAAGTGAATAATTGGGCCACATGAGTTTGTGTTAGTTTGCTAACTTATAATAACAATGATCTTGTTTTTAAGCTTGGTATGGGGAACGTGAAACTTGAGGGTGATGAACATTCATGACATTTCCAAAACCCTAATGTAAGTCTTTTATCTCTTTACTTGTTTCCTTCCTTTGAATATTTTATAATTTTCTATGTCTTGTGTTTAATAAAGGCCAAGGTAGATTGATTATGATGGAAAATGTAAAACTTGCTTTGTAACTAATGCATTGCATGAGGGCATTGCAATGGTCAAGTGTAAGGGATTTGATAGGTGTGAAAACACCCATCCTTTTACCACTTAACTATAATAATAACCAAGCTAAAACGTGTATTTTATGTAGTAAATGTCGGAATTATGCGTGGTTTGTGTTTTTCTTGTGATTTGGGACCAAAATGTGAAAAGGGAAGAAAACATGGGCTTTCACGTGCTTTTATCGAAGAAAAAGACAAAAGACGAAGTCAAAAGATTAAGAGAGCAAAAAGAACGGAAGTCCAAGACCTATTCTGAAGATTTATCGAAGACAAAGTCTAAAGACGGAAGTTTAATGAAGTCGAAGAACTCAATTCTAATAAATGAAGAAAATTATAAGACGAGTTAAATTTATATCGACAAATCTCAAGACGACGTCGAGAAAGACAAAGAATTTCAATCGAGTCGAGACGAGAAGAAAGAAAGAAGAGAGCATCAACATGTACTCCTCCTATAAATACCCTCATAATGTGTCATTAGGAGGGGGTTAGATAATTTTTAGTTAGTTTTAATTTTGTAAGGTAATTAGGAGTAGTTTAATATTACTTTATCTCTCTAGGTTTTCTTAATGTTTTTCAAGCTTTTTCATTAATCTTGTAATTGGAATCTTTAATCATCTTAATTTAAAGCTTTTTAGTTAATCAATCTCATTCTACCTTTCTTAATCTTTTTAATCCTGTTTTGATTTAGATAATCATGTAGTTTGTTAATCATGTGCTTGATTGATTGATGTTTGTGTTTAATTGTGCTTATTGATCTTTTAGTGTTTGATTTTTATATCTTAAATTGTTTTAGTGCTTATTGAGTTAATTTTCTTATTTTTAATTAAGTGCTTATTAGTTAATTTTTATAAAAAGTTGTTTTTAAATATTTTATTATTTAGTGTTTTTAAAAGTTTTAAAAACTTTGGCTTATTAGCTTTTTCTTAAAATTGATTTGGTTAAGTTTTTAAATAAGTGCTTATTTGGTTTTAGCTTAATTTTTTAGATTTTGCTTATTTTTATTTTAGTTCGGAATAATTTAAAACCCTAGTTTCCCTAACTAGGTCCAGTTTTCATTATTCCTAACTACGTCTAGTTTTCATTATTCCTAACTTGGTCCAGTTTTCATTATTCCTAACTAGGTCCAGTTTTCATTATTCCTAACTACGTCCAGTTTTCATTATTCCTAACTAGGTCCAGTTTTCATTATTCCTAACTAGGTGCAGTTTTCATTATTCCTAACTAGGTCCAGTTTTCATTATTCCTAACTAGGTCCAGTTTTCATTATTCCTAACTAGGTCCAGTTTTCATTATTCCTAACTAGGTCCAGTTTTCATTATTCCTAACTAGGTCCAATTTTCATTATTCCTAACTACGTCCAGTTTTCATTATTCCTAACTAGGTGCAGTTTTCATTATTCCTAACTACGTCCAGTTTTCATTATTCCTAACTACGTTCAGGATTCGCATTCCTAACTAGGTTGAGTATTCGCATTCCTAACTAGGTTGAGTATTCGCATTCCTAACTAGGTTGAGTATTCGCATTCCTAACTAGGTTGAGTATTCGCTTATTTCGAACTAGGATAATCATTTAGTATTCCGAATTGAGTGTAGATCGTGGATTCCGGATTGTGACAGGATTTTCGATCCCGACTTACATTTTATTTGTTTCCTGTTTAGTTTTAAACATTTATTTTTCCGGCCATTTTTTAAACTTTATTTTAAATTGTTTTTATCTTAGAATTATTTTAAGTTTACATTTTTATTAAGTTTTCAAAATTTACTTTTAAAGTTTAATTTTTTCGTCATTTATTTTTAAGTTTTAATTTTTAGTTTTAAATTTTGAGCTTCCACTTTTACTTAACGACATTTAAATTTTCATTTTACTTTAGTTTAAAATAGATAACCTTTTTCCTTTATATTCCACCAAGAACGACTGATTCGCACATTAAACCATTGTCAATTCGAATCGAGACGAGACGATAACTTTTTACATACAAAATCTCTTGTATTATTCTTCATCTCTCTCCTTCTCTTTAGATCATTATAACACATAGACAATCCAAGGATTACGTGGACCTACAATTGGTATCAGAGCCATGGATGATTGGTTTGTTCTTGTGTTTGTTCATCATTGATTTTGGTGGGTTTTGATCTAAAATCATTCGATCCAAATTTTTTATTTTTTTGTTTTTTTGTGGTTTAATCTTCCTAAAAATCATCTACATAGTTGTGGTAGTGATTTTGGGTATTTGTTTTGGTTAAAAACACGAAAAAGTCGGAACTTTTGGATTGATTTTTGGTAAAAATTACAAGTGTTTGAATTTTTTTTGGTAAAAGTCGGAATGGAAGGGTATTTCAATTCGGAATAAAAGGGTTTACACATTCCGACTTATTTCCCTCCAAAGTCTTATTCCGAATTGTTATTTATACTATATTCCGAACAGTCTTATCCATATTCGGGTTTGTTCTCTTCATATTCCGAATAATTCCAAAAAATTTATTCCGAATTGTTTATTTAAACTTATATTCCGAATTATAATTTTTCTCCCTCCAAAGTTGAATACATATTCCGAACTATTTTTTTCCCATATTCCGAACTATTTTTTTCCCATATTCCGAACTATTTCTTACTCATATTCCGAACTATCAAAACTGTATTCCGAATTATAATCTTTTTCCCTCCAAAACGAATCACATTCCGAATAGTATTACAGTCCAACATTCCGAATTATTTGTCCTACATTTACATTCCGACTTATACTCCAGAGTCATATTCCGACTTGTTATTCGAAATACATAATCCGTATTGTGTTTTGAATTCATTTTTCGGACTTGTTATTCGGAATACATAATCCGACTTGTGTTTCAATTTTCATATTCCGAATTAACAACTAAACCATAACCAGACACGACTCGACACAACCCTGCCTTGAATCGTCTCAACTGACTTCAAAAGTCTCAGACTCGACATTGAGACTCGACTCTTTCACAAATCCTGTTACTTTTCTTTCCCTAATCCTTTCGAAACAAAAACTCTGACTCAACAACCTCTCACCACCCAAACACAAACTCTAGACTCAAACCAAAAACCCACCAAAACACCCTCGATCAAAGACTCTACTCACGAACCTCACTCGACTAACTCAGACACCCACAGACTCATAAACAAATCCAGACTCAAGACTCAACCTAGACTCGACTCTCGACTTGACTTACTCAACCAAGACTCAAACAAACCTGACTCTAGTTCTCACACTGAGAATCGACTCAAACACACAGCCTCAAGATCGAAGAGCTCAAAACAATCAGACTCGACTCCAAACACGCAGGACACAAATTCCAAACACCAACAGACTCAACAAACAGCCTCGAGTTATCAAGAAAACGGACTCGAACCCAAAACACACCTTTTACTCAGGATCCCAGTCAAATAAACTATCATCGATCAAAGACTCAAAGCAACAATACAACAAGAAAACCTTACCCGAGACCTCAATAAAGAGACCTTGAATATTCATCTCTGTTTCAATTCGTGCATTCTTTATTCGATTTATCAGCTTGACAAATCACGGTATGGATTGATGGTTAGGAGTTGGATGTATGCTTGATTTATTTGTGGAGGTGTTGATTTCGATCTATTAGAAGAGTGAGATTGATAAGAGTATAATTGAGACAGAGAAAACAAGAAAGTTTGGAGATTTGATTAAAAATATAAGTGTGGGTTTGGATTAATAATGTAAGTGTGGGTTTGGATTAATACTATCTTGATTGGGCTGACAAGTTTGAAAAAGAAAGAGACAGAGGATTTATATGAGATTTGGGATTTGAGATTTGTATAAAGAAAAGGGAAAGACATAGGAAACAAGAATTTGTTGTCAGGGTTACACTTCTTTTATAGTCTCTTTCGATCACGCCACGTGGTCTTCACGTTTTGTCTATTTTTTTGTGCTGACACATTTTGTTGGTCTTCACGTTTTATCTACACGTTTTGTTTTCTAATTTTATACAATTATTACTCGGCTTAATCTTTAAATATTTTTTACAACGTTAGTAGTATATAATGTATACAATTATTAGTGGGTTTTAAACGTTTTGAGATACGTTGATAGTTGGTATCAGAAAATCATAGCTTCACTTGATATATCCGAATATTGGTGATATAAGGATATATTAATTTATGTTTGGTTAATTGTTTATCCGTGCTTCGAAACCGACAAAGTAACGAGACAAGGTGTCGAGAAAAAGTTTCATCTTACCAAAAACGAATTCGAGCTTTTTACGGATCTTTCGTTGGTTTTGTCAAAACCCATGAATTTTAATTTCTTGATCTTTCCACGAATTGTCAAATCTCGTATTGGTCTTTCAACAACTTACATTTACCTTCATCGAACTTCAATGGAACCGTTGAATTCGACATTTCAAGAAGGGGAACTACAACACATGCAACTCAAAGAGATCAAATTGCGTCAAAAAACATTGGAAATCTTTCACGAGCTCAAGACACATCTTGCAATTCTCTATCCGAACAACATGACCGAACTTCCAACCTTAGTTGAAATGTTCTTTGGCAAAGTAGATAATTTTAAAGTGAAGATTTTCAATAATTTGGATGAGTTACGGTTGCAATTTGAAAGGTAGAATCTTCATGAGGTTAAAGCGAAGATATGTCTAGAAATCCTTCGCACACAGTTTAAGGAATTCTTTGCCTCAACAACGGTACCTTCTTTTGATTATTCGGATCCAATCCTTCACCAGCTTTTCAACTTGCATACGGGCTGCCAGACTGAAACCTTTAGAAGTGGTTTACGCAATCATATCAATATACTTGAGAAGTGTATTGAGGTCAGGTTAGTTAATTACAACGAGATACGGTTGAAAAAGGGTCAGATTCAATCAATCAAGGAGTCGTCTAAAACATTGCATGCAACAATACCTCATGAACATGAACATGAGAGAGAAACACGCTTCAAGCTGCCGTCAAGAGATGATCAGATCTGCCCGGTGCAAGAAATGGGTGCCAATTTGGTCGTCACGGTAAACAAGAGCATGGAATCGGAAGGAAAGCATAACACAAGCAGCAAATCAAGGAATGATATAGACATCTCTTATGATGACACCATACCCGTATATGACGCAGAGCCTACAAATACGATACAATCTAAGGTTGTATATGATGTATATGCTGATGAAATGCCGCATATTGAGCATTTCGAACTTAACTATGACAAACATGGGATGGAAAAGAGTGATAGTGATACAATTTATGATTCATCCAATGTGCATCATAATGGGGGAGAAAGTGTTCAAAATGCTAACAATCATGATAATTTCTTTATGCCTGCTTCATTAACTGCTTCTGATTCCAAGGTTAAAGAGCTCGAAATGATTGTAGCTCAGCAATCTAAAGACCTTGAGGATGCTAAACTAGAATTTTCCAAGAAAACGAACAAATTTGAAAGATATTTTGAAAAACTTGAAAAGTTAAATGTTGTTCTTGAACGAAAATTGGATCAAAAAGTTCTAGATTCTAAAGCTGAAAAGGATAATCTTTTGAAAAAAATTAAGTTGCTAGAATCTAAGTTGGCATCCTAAGACAAAATGCTTAAAGATAATGAGACTTTAAAGGCTTAGGTTAAGGAAAAGGTTTTTGCTATAGATGCTTTGAGAAATGAATTAAGGAATACTAAAGGAACTAGTGTGGACACTAAGCTTGAAAAACCATCAATATTGGGGAAACCGCCTACAAGTCAGTCAGTTAGACAACCGAATGCATTTCGATCCGAGCGACCACAATCCTCGAGACCACGGTTTGCCCCCAAGTTGATTTGGTTCATCTTTCTAGACCAGTCACTCCATCAACTAGGCCCAATATGACTAAAACAGCTTGTGCAAGACCTAATCACATGATTGCATCTAGTTTCTCTAAGAATACCAAGACCACGTCTAAAACTAGTTCAAATGATGTGCGCCATAATTTTGGTCTAAGGGAATCTATTCAAAAGACACAAGTAAGAGATATGAATTTCAAACCTAGTCAGATGCCTTCTAGATTACCCAACACTGCTAACCATAGCATGCCATATACTAGGAGCATCAATCAATCATCTAGGAATTCTAGATCTTACTCGGACATTAAATACGCTACTTGTAAAACATGTAGGAAATGTGTCTTTAAGGCAAATCACGACTCTTGTGTCAAGAAATTTCTTCATGAGGTGAACTCCCATGCTAGAATTAAATCTCATTGGCTATCTAAAATCAAACCCATTGGTAAAGTTTGGCGCCCTAATGGTAGAACTTTCACGCTTGTAGGAAATGAGTGCCCTTTAACTAGGATAGTCTCCGATTCTACTAAGACTAATAGGGAGGAAATTGAAAAGGATGATTCATCACTTAAGCCTGAACTTAAGGTATTCTATAAAAGAAAAAGTTTGCCAGCTAAGACACGTGAATCATCTCCTCAGGTCACCTCTGGCAAAAGAAAAGAAAACTATGAATCCCCCCATCGTTCTAAGATAGATATGGCTAACCCATATAAAAGCATACAAACTCCAAATGAGAATGAAGGTACCAAAGTCAAGGATCAATAAAAACAAACCGGTCCAATCTTTGTATACCGCTCAACTAAAGACACTCTCAGAGTTTGGTTACTGAAGAAGAAAATATCAGAGAAACAAGTGTCTCAGGGGATTTGCAGTTAAACATATTGTACATGGCTCATCGTTAAATATCAGACGATGACCCGATCTTCAAATAAAGGAAAGTTTATCGCCGATGATAAACTTATCCTAACAAACGAGAAATTAAGTTTTTTCGGACACGAGCTTACATTAAAACTATTCAAAGGTTTTAAGCTCGTGTACATGGCTCATCGTTAAATATCAGACGATGACCCGATCTTCAAATAAAGGAAAGTTTATCGCGTATGATAAACTTATCCTAACAAACGAGAAATTAAGTTTTCTCGGACACGAGCTTACATTAAAACTATTCAAAGTTTTTAAGCTCGTGTAGATGGTTCATTGTTAAATATCAGACGATGACCCGATCTTTAGAGAAAGGGAAGTTTATCGTCTATGATAAACTTATCCTCACAACGAGAAATTAATTTTTCTCGGGCATGAGCTTATATTAAAAACATTCGAAGTTTTTAAGCTCATGCCAGCGGTTTGCAGTCACATGACAGATTGTAACCCGCGCTTCAAAGAAAGGAAATTTTATCGCCGATGATAAACTTATCCTCATTAACGAGAAAGTAAATTTTCTCAGACACGAGCTTACATAAAAACTATTCAAAGGTTATTAAGCTCGTGTAAATGGCGTATAGTTATATTTCAGATTATGCCCCGGACTTCAAAGAAAGGAAAGTTTATCGCCGATGATAAACTTATCCTTGCAACGAGAAATTAATTTTTCTTGGGCATGAGCTAATATTAAAAACATTCGAAGTTTTTAAGCTCATGCACAATGACTTACAGTTAAATATCAGACTGTAACTCGGACTTCAATTTTAGGAAATCTTATCTTTAATGATAAGTTATCCTCGCAACGGGAAATTAATTTTTCTCGGTCACGAGCTTGTATTAAAACATTCCAAGTTTTATGCTCATAAAGAAAAGTGTGTCTTTTAAATCAGAGAACTTTTCTTCATAATAAGAAATTCACCTTTCTCGGTCATGAGCTTTACGTTAAAACATTCAAAAGTTTTCAAGCTCATGAAAACGACTTCTAAGTAAATTTAAACTTAGGACTCTTTCTTCAGTTAAAAGGAAAGTTTATCGCCGATGATAAACTTATCCTCACAACGGGAAGTTTACAACTTCTCGGATTTGAGCTCGTTTGGTAAGATATTTAATAACTGAATTTTGTGTGTATGTCGTTCACGAATCTAATTGAATTAATCTCCAGTTAAAAGTGTGACTCAATTGGTTTTGGTTAATAAAAGAAGGTTTGGTTATCTATTTCTACTTAAAAGATAAAAGCGAAACGTAATAAAAATAAACCAAAAACAATTAACTAATAATAAAGGAGCAAAAAATTAATAAAACGTAAATTAAAGCAAAACAATTAATTAAAATAAAATTAAAAGAAGAAATTAACTTTCGACTGAACATTAAAATTTACTTAATGAAAAAGGAGAAAATAAAACTATGAGGGTACTTTAAAACTAAACGAGACAAAAGTTAAAGCGGGCTCTAAATAAAAGCTAAAACTTAAACTTTTCGAAAAATATTAATAATAAAAATTGACGAAAAGTTCAACTAAAAATACGTGACTTTCAGAATACAAATCGGAACAACTTTCAGATTAAACTAATCGATTACGGAACAATACTAAATAATAAACAAGCTAGAAAGCAGGCTCCTCAAACAGGCAAGCACACTGCTCCTTTTTGGCGCGAAAAAACCTTAAGCAGGCAAGTTGGCTGGTCATTTTTTTCGCAATAATATATTTCTTCAGAATCTTTTGTTTTCGGACTTTTGTTTTCGGAATGTTGGAGTTTTGCAATCTTCGGAATAAAAGAATAATTTCGGACAAAATAAGATTTTCAGAGAAAAGAAATTATCTTCGGAATATCATACTTTTTCAGAGAAACAAGGATTTTCGGAAAAATAGCAAATCTTCGGAAAATGGTATAATTTCGGAGATAACAATTTCTTCGGATAAAATGTGTAATTTTCGAAAAAAGGAAAAAATTCAGAGAAACCAATAAAGTTCGGATAAACTAAATTCAGAGAAATGCTATTTCGGAAAAAAATATCTTCGGAATAAGGGGCATTCTTCGGAATGTCAAAACCCTTTTCCGAAGATCCTAAAATGAACAGATAAACAGATACAGTAATATTAAAAACTCACGAAATAAGCTAAAAATAAGCAAAAATCAAATAAGCAAATAACTAAAACTTAATCTAAAACACTTTTAATAAAAAAACTAATTCAACCACAAATAAAAAACTTGAAAAACACTAATTAATCTAAATAATAAAAATAAACTTTTAATAAAATTAAACTATTAAAAATACTTAACTAAAATCAATTCAAACACACAATAAGCTATCAAATCAATAATCCAACACAATCAAACACATAAAAACATAACAATTAATGAAATAAGCATGACAATAAGATAATAAGTATAAAGATTAAATCAACAAGAAAGGTAGAATGAGTGATTAATTAATAACTTGATTAAAATTAAAGATTCAACAACAAAATTATAACTTACATAGAAATTAAAGACAAGGAATTAAGATGACAATATGAAAGTGCTTGGAAAGTAAAATGGAAAGACTAATGTGTCAAATTAGCTAACACCTCCTAATGACACATTAGGAGGGTATTTATAGGGAGGATTAACATGTGTTGATCTTTTCTTCCTTTTCTCGTCTTTTCGTCTTTATAAATTCTTCGACTTTTTTGACTTCGTCTCGGGATTATTTGAACTCGTCTTATAATTTCTTCATTTATTAGACTTGAGTTCTCCGACTTCATTAAACTCCCGTCTTTAGACTTTTTCTTCGATAAATCTTCAGAATAGGCCTTGGACTTCCGTTCTTTTTGCACTCTTGATCTTTTGACTTCGTATTTTGTCTCTCTCTTCGATAAAAGCCCGTGAAAGCCCGTGTTTTTATCCCTTTTCACATTTTGATCCTAAATCACAACAAAAACACAAACCACGCATAACTCCGACATTTACGACATAAAATACACGTTTTGGCTTGGTTATTATTATAATTAAGTGGTAAAAGGATAAGTGTTTTCACACTTATTAAATCCCCTACACTTGACCATTGCAATGCCCTCATGCAATGCATTAATTACAAAGCAATATTTACATTTTCCATCATAATTAACCTACCTTGGCCTTTATTAAACACAACACATTAAAGAGATAGAAAATTGCAAAATATTAGAAAGAAGAAAACAAGTAAAGAGATAAAAGACTTACCTTAGGGTTTTGGAATGTCATGAATGTTTATCACCCTCAAGTTTCACGTTCCCCGTACCAAGCTTAAAAACGAGATCATTGTTATTATAAGTTAGCAAACTAACACAAACTCATGTAGCCCAATTATTCACTTAGACTCCCTTATTCCTAGGTGTATCTCTTAAATTTTATTGTTGTCTTGAATGACCACGAGGATGCATTGTTGACTTATTTCGATAATTTATTAAGGCCAAAAATAAAGTGGGACGATTTAATCAATAGTTAGCTAAAGGACAAAATATTTTAAAACCACTTCTCGGGACCTCTTAAAGTTCATATCTTGGCATAACTCGCTTCATAATTTGAGGCCTTTCCCGGATCGATATTTGGCATTGACTTCATACTTCAAATCTTGAGAGACGTTCATGAAATAATGGTCTTCTCTTCATAATAGGAATTTCTTCACTTGAACCTTTTGAGAGATTCCTCATATTTGGACCACGACGTTTTCATTTTTCTCCAATATTTATTTAGGATTTTGATATACAACGATCCGCCTCTTTTAGGACTTGGATCTATTTATCCTCATACATTGTTAGGGCCTTTTTGGATAGACTTCTCCATGATCTTTACGGGAGTATTTGCTTTTCGTCGTGTGTCTCGATCCTTCATATTGATTTTTGATAAATGAATCTTCACATCACTTGGGATCTTTAGCAACAAAATGTAGCCCTCATGTCTTGTTAGGACCTTTTCGGACTCGCCAATCTTCGCATCCCGCTTCAATAAGTTATGCCTTGGCTATGAACTCTAAATAATACCGAACAACTTTTAAACGATCTTGGGCTAGAAGCTAAGTAACTTTTCAAATCGTACAACCTTACTTATTGCAAATATATTCATTAACAAGCGATGGGAGAAAAAGCTCACAATCAACTCACATAAATTCATGAAAGAATACCAAACTTATAATTGACTCTATCATCTCTCGTTTTCCACAATTTAAAATCTCAAGGAATGAGACTCGTGGATGCTTAGCCAATTAAATCAAAGTTTTGGGTTTTCAAGTCATCTATAGGATCTTGCATCTTCTTAGACTTTTTCAAGCTTAGACTTTGCGTTTTAAAGTTCCCTTGATAAACGACTTTCTAGGATCAATTATAGGAACTTGCCAAAAGTTCTTGTTCTTAACCCGTAAGAGTTAAGACTTTCGCGTTTTAAAGTTCCCTTTATAAAAGCCTAGCAAAACTTGACTTAAACACGTTATGGATACTAGCTAGAGTAAACTTGGATAAGTAAACTCGGGTTGAGTCAAAAGATTCACAACGTTTAAAAATTAAAACAACTTTATTAAAATTTATTCTAGCAAAGAAAGAAAATAACTATAACAAAAGTAAATACAACTAGGCCAAAATAGATCAAAAATTTTGAAAAATGTAGAAAAATCAATTTTCCAGTTAAAATGAGGACAAATACAAGGAAAAGTCCACTTAACTTTGATAGAAGTCCCCCCTACACTTAATATAAACATTGTCCTTAATGTTTAAGCATGTGGAAGTAACCTCCCCTACACTTAGGACATTGTGCACTTTGTTTAAATCTTGTTAAGGAAAGGACAACTAAAGTGATTCCTATTTCAATCATAATTGGTAAAATAATGAATCAAAAGAGTTTAAGATAGAACCGGGAAGACGGGTACACAGAATCACGGGTCGTCAAAAGTCATCAAGAATGTATCTTTGAAAGCTCGAATCCCTGCACATGATAAGAAAGAAAAGAACAAACACATACTAGGGTCTCCCCCTACACTTATTATAAAAAAAAAGGATAGATACTGCGGGTTGCCTCCCGAGAAGTGCTTGTTTTTGTTAACCGAGTCGTGAGCCTGACTCGACCTTGATTATCATGGTAAGCAGCTTGAAACACATCCACCGGGATCAAATACATGGTTTTCATCCATCAAATAGCACAAGCTTAAGGCAAACAAGGCAAGCCAAAGAAGAGTAGGCAAGGTTCCCTTAAGCATTTGTTGAGCACGGTGGTAGAAAGTATGATGAAGTGCAAGCATATCTCCATTGTGTCCAAAAATCTTTCCTTTTATTTCATCAGATGGATACTGAGATGGCTTAAAAATTGTAATACCGGGATCGAACACCTTTTCCTTTAGGGGAAAATAAAACTCAGGCTCAGTAGACCTTGAAGAGGATTCGCTCATAATCTCACAATCTCGTCCGATGAAGGTGGATAGAGAGGTGTCAAGACATAAGTACTGCGGATATCGGTGTCTTCCGGCTTCTTCTCCTTTGAAACAGTTTTCTTCATATCCAAAGGAGGATAAAGAGCATCATCAAAGTCCAAAGGAGGAGAATCATTCTCATTTGGGAAGTAAGTGTTGAGAAAAGTAGCAAAATCTTCCTCAAATGAGTAGTCATCCAAAGTAGGATCAAGCATT
Organism: Glebionis coronaria; assembly: GCA_025667525.1. NCBI lineage: Eukaryota > Viridiplantae > Streptophyta > Magnoliopsida > Asterales > Asteraceae > Glebionis > Glebionis coronaria. The sequence goes on along the minus strand of CM046882.1, from coordinate 164,442,188 downwards.
GTTGGTGGAGGATCTTCATCAAAAGTAGGAACAAGGTCATCATGTGAAGAATCAATCGAAAGAGTATCAACATCATCAAAATCATCATATGTTGGCATGTCTTTTTACTCTGAAGTAAAATCATCAGAATCATCAATATCAGAACTAGAATCATCCTCATAGTCATCATAAATTAGTGGAGACTCATAAATTGGTGGAGGATCCAAATTGGAGAGAGAATCATCCACATCATCTTGGAAAAGTGGATTATCATAGCAAGAATCGAAAAGAGGATTATAGTAGACGACAAAATCATCAAGTACATTAATCATATTCGCCGATTCTCTTCCATTGGATTTGTTTGAGATCTTCCCCATTTTAAACACTTGTGCATCATTCCCGACCCTTAAGATGAGCTCACCTTCGGCAACATCAACTAAAGCTTTTCCGGTTCTCAAGAATGGCCTTCCAAGTATTAACGGAATACGAGGGTCCATTTCATAATCAACAACAACAAAGTCGACCGGGAAAGTGAAGGTACCAACTTTAATAAATACATCTTCAGAAATACCAACGGGGTAAGCGAGAGTGCGATTTGCTAGCTCAAGAGTCATCTTTGTTGGTGTAAGGTCGGGTAATGATAGTGTTTTCCAAACACTTAAAGGCATCAAATTTATACTTGCACCGAGATCAGCTAAGACAGTAAATTCTTCGGTTTTGTTTAAAATGCAAGGCAACAAAAAACGACCGGGATCTCCAAGTTTTTCCGGATGTTCTTTAAGAATGACTGAAGAACAGTTTTCATTTAAGCGTGTGTTGACAAACTCAGCCATCTTTTCCTTCTTCTTAAGCAATTCCTTGAATGTTTTGACGAATTTCGGCAATTGGACAAGTGCTTCAACGAGGCTAATGTTGAAGGTCATTTGTGATATCATCTTCAGAAAAGAAGTGAATTGAGCATCCTCTTTAGTAAGCAATTTGCTCTTGTCTAACCGAGAAGGATAAGGGATGTTGGGTTTAAAGGTGGAAGGTGGGGTTGGTGAAGGGTGTTTCTTGGGTACTTCTTCAGTAAGAGGTGGAGACGGTAATGGAGAACTAATACTAGGCGTGGGAGTAGGAGGGATAAATGGTGGTGGAGGAGGTGTAGATGGAGTAACTGGGGAAGGGATAGATGGTCCTACTAAAGTTGCTCCACTGCGTGTAGTAATAGCACTCACATTCGCTCTTGGGTTGGTGACGGTATTTGAAGGAAGAGAGCTCGAAGTAGAGGGTTGAGTACTTGGGAAGAAACTAGCCAACATATTCTTCAAATCATTTGTTTGATTTCTAAAAGAGGTTTGCATATCATGTCGAAGCTCGGTTCTAATATCATTCCCTTGCTTAGTGATATCTCTTTTCAAGTTGATGATTTGGCTTTGCAGATTCTTAACTAGCTCTCCTTGGGTCCTCATAAAAGCTTCAACATCATGATTAATGGGTGGTGCTTGTTGAGTGGGTGGGTGATAAGGATTAGATGCTCGAGGTGGGTTTGGATTGCTTCTATTGTAGTTGTTGGGGTTGTGGTTTTGAGTAGAAAAACAGGGTGAAAGAAAGTTGTTAGAACGGTAACTTAGCAAGTTACGATCACCTTGAGGTCGGGCTTGATAGCTTTCCGTTGAATAGTTACCATGAGCCGCATACACGTTTTCCGGATTGTCATGAGTAGAAGGACAATCAGTGTTTGAATGAGGACCACCGCAGATCTCACAAGAAAGTGCTACAACTTTAACTTGTTGTTGTTGATTTGTAGCCAATAGTTGGATACTTTTGTTCATTTCGGCCATCATGCGGGTGAATTCGGTCATCTCGGTGTGTGATAAAGTAGAAGAAACATTGACTCTCGGGTTATTCCTTGAAGATGCGGATGAATCCCAATTTTTTTGATGAGTAGTCATGTTCTCTATAAGCTCTCTACACTCCTCGGGTCTTCTTTTCATAAATGTGCCACCGACGGCTTCATTAATCGTATCACGATCACAAAAAGTTAAACCGTTGTAGAAAGTATCAATTAAGGTGACGGGGAGCATGTTGTGGTTTGGACATCGATCGATCAAAACATTATAACGTTCCCAAGAATCAAAAAGTGATTCATCAGGCTCTTGTGTGAAACCACTGATTTGATTCCGAAGGCTCGTGACCATGGATGGTGGAAAGTAGCGCGACAAAAATCGTTTAGTCATTTTGTCCCATGTATGAATTGAATTCTTCGGAAGACGATCAAACCATTTTTCGGCATGGTGGGATAAGGTGTGCAGAAATAGGTGAAGGCGAAAAAAATCCATGGTAACACCAGGCAACTTCATGCTTTGAGTTATGGTAATGAATTTGTCGAGGTGTTTGTTGGCATCATCATCCGGTAATCCGCGAAATGGACAAGTGTTTTGAACTTGTTGGATCATGTGATGCTTCAACGAAAACTCTGGAGCCGTGATTTGCATCGGCGCAATCGGTCCTCCGCGTCCATTCATCGTAGGTTGACAAATCTCCTCCATCGTTCGAAGGTCTGGTTGAGGGCCATGGTTGTTATTATTCATGTTGGGGTGAGGTGTATTATTATTGTTGTGCACACCAACCATATCTAAATCTTAAAGAGTCTCGGGCTCAGAATAAGATGAAGATCTAGTACGCATACACCTGCAAAAGAAAAAGAAAAAGATACCAAAGAAATAGAGAATATATATGTACTTGGAAAAGTAAAATCATTTTGGTGCAAAACTTTTGAAAAAGAAATGCTTTTTATGAGTTTTTTTTAATGTTTTTGGATTTTTTTAAAATTTTTAATTTTTATGGATTTTTGAAAATTTTTGACACAAAAAATAACGTTCACGAGTGAGTGGATCCCAAAATCCAACGCGTCTCTCACAGAAAACCGTTAATCTTCACAAAAAGAGCCGGCAACGGTGCCATTTGATTTTTGTTAAAACGATTGACAAATAATAAAGAAACGATATTAAAAACAAGTATGAAAACAAAACAATTAATAAAAATAAAACTAAACAAAGAAATTAACTTTCGACTGAAAATTAAAATTTACTTATTGAAAAAGGAGAAAATAAAACTATGAGGGTACTTTAAAACTAAACGAGACAAAAGCTAAAGCGGGCTCTAAATAAAAGATAAAACTTAAACTTTTCGAAATAAATATTAATACTAAAAATTGACGAAAAATTCAATTAAAAATACATGACTTTCAGAATAAAAATCGGAACAACTTTCAGATTAAAACGATTACAGAACAATACTAAATAATAAACAAGCTAGCAAGCAGGCACCTCAAACAGGCAAGCACACTGCTCTTTTTTGCGCGAAAAACTTAAGCAGGCAAGCTGGCTGGTCATTTTTTTTCGCAATAATAGATTTCTTCGGAATCTTTTGTTTTCGGACTTTTGTTTTCGGAATGTTGGAGTTTTGCAATCTTCGGATTAAAAAAATAATTTCGGACAAAATAAGATTTTAAGAGAAAAGAAATTATCTTCGGAATATCATACTTTTTCAGAGAAACAAGGATTTTTGGAAAATAGCAAATCTTCGGAAAATGGTATAATTTCGGAGATAACAATTTCTTCGGATAAAATGTGTAATTTTTGGAAAAAGGAAAAAATTCCGAGAAACCAATAAAGTTCGGATAAACTAAATTCAGAGAAATGCTATGTAACACCCCCAAATTTATACAACACAGTACAGCGGAAGACTCGTTGGTGTTACGGGATAGCACATTACTCACATCATAGACAACGCATAAAAGTCGCGTCGTTTAATAATAAAAGCATTTCCATTCATAAATTTCAAAGTTACATCGGTCCGAAGTCATTACATTTCATACAAAGTTTTTATAAAATATTTGAATGGAAATTATAATTTCGGTGCGGGCCATGAATTCTTGTTGTCTTCCCGAGAATTACCTTCAAGTACCTGAGATAAAACATGTTAAAAGAAAAGGTCAGCGATAACGCCGAGTGAATTCATAGAGTTTAATAAATTCCATCAATATAATATCAGTATAAAATTATTACTGAAAATCATTTTGTACAAATCATTTTAATAGGCCATAAAATAGCCAAAGTCATTTTATACAAATCCTTATCAAAAATCATAATATAGGCATTTGCCTTAAAAATCATTATACGAGCCAATGTCGTAAAAACATCATACAATACGTTTTACAACGTTGTATAGATTAAATAAAAACCGTTATATGAATATGGTTATGAAAACCAAAACACAAACATAATATCAATAGTATGACCCAGTATTGCTAGTCAGGCAATACATCGTAATTCAGAGCGTCTAGTAGTATTTCATTAGTTTTGGATTATTATAAGCCGCATGACATTGTTACATACTAAACCAACAACGGGTAGCTAACTCGATACCAATTTTGCCCATCTAAAGTAGCGTGTCGTCACAAAGGTCACGCTATGGAAATCTTCTCATACATAAATTCGCTTACCAATCAATGTGGCACGACGGGGATCAACCGTCAAGGCGCGAACTGGGGTGATCGTCCCTAAATAGTACTATTAAATGCATAAGCGTCTACCAACTCCCGGTAGTTCACAATTCATGCTAATGGGACTTTTAGTGACATAACCTAACTTTAATAATCCATTTGATTTCATCTATCGGGTCCTTTAATCATTTATCAGGTCATACAATCGGGTCATTCAATCATTCGGGTCCAAAATCAATAAACAAACAATCGGGACAAATGGTGTCCTATTTAACAAAAACTAATATGTTATCTCCCTCGCGGGTTTATAAAAAATTTATAAAACATTTAAAAGAGTGCGAGGCTATGAACTCACGTTGATGTGGGAAGGCGGGTTATCGGCGATTCGGATGTACGGTACGTGCTTCAATCACGGAAACCTAGAAAAATAATACTCGTCTTAGACTTATGTCCAGTGACTTTAACAAAATACCAATTATGTATACATATGATGATTATATATATATATGATGATTAAGTGGGTTTACATATCCTCATTTACTCATTTTTGTGTTATGTGTCGATAACTTTTATGCTAGTTTTCTCGTTTTACCTATTTACGTGTTTTAGGTCCAATAAGCCTATTATAAGTTCTTAACTTGTATTAATCCGTGTTATACTTACATTATCAGTATCTACACTTTACAAGTTGGGCCTAAATGGGTTAAGCCCAATAAGTTCTTTTTTATGAGTGTTCATCTTGTTTAGTCCAATTATTAGCCCAAGTATTAGTCCAAGTATTAGTCCAAGTATTAGTCCAAGTATTAGTCCAATATGTTTACTTAGCTCGTTAATGCCCGTATGCCATATAGTTCGGGTTTTATCGGTTTTTACTTGTTATACATGTCTATATATCAGTATATAAGTTTTATAAAGTTTTCATTAGACGGGTCCAACCATCTAAGTTTTACTTAACAAAAACGTTAATTTTTACGGTATTAGCCGAAAAAGTCGTAAAAACAATGTTTATAGTTTTATAACTTATAAGTATTATTTCACTACCATTTATATAAGTTATTCATTCATTTACCCTTTTATATATTTATATAAATAAGTTTTATAAGTTAGTGGGTTTATATTTTTACATTTTATACATTATAATGTGAGTGCTTATATAATATTAATAAACATTATTTCCAAAAATCTGATTTTTAACTTCATGTTCACCATTTTTACCATATCTAGAGTTCTATATGGAGATAGAAGCTCAAATTGTTATCACATAAACTACATGATATGTGCTACATTTAACTCTTCTATAGCTACTGTTGAATCATCTTCTAAATATTTTCTAAAAATCGTCCAAAACAGTGGACTCAGATTTATACCTTAAACTTGTTTTGATCATATCTCACTCATTACAATGATTCCATTGCATGGCCAAATCTCACATGTGTACAAGACCCATAGCTTACTGTAAATCCATTCTACTTTATCATTTTATCAGTTCATAACATGTTTCTTTACTGTTTTATACAGCCATGTAAATTAATCAAGATTTTAACCTTGTTTCTTATAGTTTTTCACCTTTTTAATCATGTTTATCAACACCAAATCTCCACATAACATTTTTATCATCATATAATCATCATATACATATACAATAGGAAATAAAATACATGTTTACATAATCAAATTAACAAAAATATGAGGAGGACAATCTTTATACCACCATGATGATGTAGGTTGATCAAAACATGGATTTTTGATGGAGAAACTTGTGATGCACCAAGACCATCTTCATAACCACCATGCTTCATGAACTCCTTGTGGAAAATCAGTCTTAGTACTCCATGGAAACTCCTCCTTGGATGTTATAAGCACCACCAATCAATAGGGTTTCAAAAGGGCTTCAACATATGCAAGTATAACATGGGATTTCATGGTTGTTTTTGATCAAAATGGTGTTTGTAGGAGAAATATGGGACGACATATTTGGGAGGAGAAGAGAGAATATTGAGTGGTTTTGCATGTAAGTAAAATGGTGGAATGAAAAGTGTAGCTAGTTTTGAGATAGTGGAGTGGTAAAAAGCTTAGGATGTAAGCTAACTTACAAGTGTAAGTTACCAACTTACAAGGGTGCCACATACTTGTTTTGGCCGTCCAACATAGCTAGTGGGGTGGGAGAATGTGTTTTGTCCCATCTCACTAGTTTACGGGTATTTCTCGATTCTAGTTTCCTCGATTTACGTGACCTCGGGTCGTTTTACGAATAACGTTTTTATAATTATGAATCAACGTCAAAAAACGAATCCAATAAAAATTGTCTCATCAAAAACGGAGTTCGAAAACGTAAATACATAATCCTAAGGTTTCCGGTTTAGTCGTAAAGGACATTAAAATAAAATCGTAAGTCCTAATCTCTTCTCGTAAATTTGTGAGTTTATGAATTAACACAAATTTAAAACTCCAAAATAATATTCACGGATAAATTTATTTTCTGAAATGTCGGACTGTCACCAAAACGGTGTATGTAAACGTAAGCACGTAACGTAGAATCCCCCGGTTTAGACGTAGTCGACGCTACTTCAAGACGTAAATCCAAGTTACTTCCCAAAATAAGTGAGTTCATATAATAACATTAAAATAATATTTTTAAATAATATTTGAGAACAAAATATCAACCATAAATTGACGGATTGTCACAGCATTTACCCCTAAACAGGATCTTTGTCCTCAAAGATCATCTTACTACTCGCTTCTTATAGAGTTAAAGCCATGTGGGTATTTCCTCCACATTCGGTCTTTTCTCACAAGTGTAATTCATTACGATACGCGAGTTTCATTAAACATAACTACGGGAATAAGATCAGGCTAAATGTTGACTTACTTTCTCTATCCATGATGTTCACGGGTTTCTGATGAATACAACTTTTCGCCGATCTAAGCTTTACTAAGAACAATTAGATTTTCACTTGATAGATATTCCATCAAGTTCGATATACGAAACATAATTCACGCAGTCTTTGAAGTCCTAGGGTAGATCCAGCTTATATGCCTTTCAAGCCAATCTTTTACATCATCTTAATGGTCCCATACAACGGGGACTTATATCCCATGATTTGTCAGATCATGAATTCATTTTTCCAAGGTTAAAAATTGTGGCATAACTTCGCTACCCATTTGGCACTTCAAGATCTAAATTTCACATTCACATAACCGCTTGCCCACTACCGGCTGTCAATAATCAGATCCTAATTTCAACAATCATTTCAGATCTCGCTGGTCGGGTATTTTGCAAGGATAGATTCGCCATCATAGGAAACCTTAAACCTAAAAGACATGTCCAACTCACAATGGGTGTATGTCAGGTATCTTTATCTCAACTCCTGCTTACAGATGCTCTAAGATTTAGATCTTAACAAGATTCGATCTCGATCCTAACACGATAGTTATCAATGATAATCTTTCCAAAGGAAAACGATTATACGATTTTACAGTCTATCACCAAAGGTCAATCGTTCAAACATAAAGCAGCACTTATAGTATTTTGTATCGTTACTTTACCTCGTCCCTTCGATTTGGGGTGGTACATAGTACTCTCATCAAGATTCGTTCACAATGACTTCTGAGAAAATCTCAAGAAATTCGATGCGAAGCGAGGATCTTGATAGAGATGATCGATACGGCACACCATGTTTACACAACTCTTTTGCATTTATCATTAACGGGAATGATATTAGCAGATTTGGTCAGTCTGTCGACGATGACCCAAATCGAATCAAATTCAGATGATGACCTTTGCAATAGCTAGACGTTTACTAATGTATGAGGCGATGTCTGCCTTCATAATTGACATCAGTACAACTTCTTCAGACAAAGATACTTTTAGTCAAAAAATGACATACATATAATACTTATACTTACAAATTCCAACATAACTATATCTCACAATCCTCTATTTTTAGGCAACCACGATTGCCCTTTTATAAATTTAACACCATCGGCTTCTCAATCTTAATGATTCATATTAGTCGTGAATCCCTTTTTATTATCTATATTATCCTTTTTACGAACATCGTTTATTTTTATATTGTTCGGCACTTTATTTTGCACGTTCATTATTAAGAAATATATCCTAATTGGTTCTTTATCCTTTTTATATAATATGTCAGTATCTATATTCACTTCTCATGATGATGTAATTATCATGTCCACAATTCATTCAGATATTCTTTCTATATTATGCGTCAGTAATTACGTTCACCTTCCTGATGAAATAAATATCACAACCGTATTTATTCAAAATTCTTTCTTCATACCTTCTATGTTTTAGTTTCGTCTCAACTATCATTTTTATCAGTTTTGCTTAATCTGACGTTTTAAAGCGTCCATAATTATTACAACTAATTAAATGTTAAATATTCAATTTTTATGTAATGTAAACGTAAAGATTTTAAATTTCTTAGTTCGACCAATTATAAAAATGGTCAGAATAAATTTGAATTTAATTAACAAGATTTTTGTTGATTTATCAAAAATATTTAATAAGATCCGTAAATGTTCGAAAAATCTTTGTTTATACTTTGGTCAAAATTTTCTTAGTTGAAAAGCAAAAATTGTCGTTTTAAGTTTTCAGGTTATGGTATAAATGGTTTTATTCAATCCTTCTTAAGTTATCTTGAAGTACACACAAACATTTACCCCTAAACAGAAGTTTAGTTAAATGGTTTGTGTATAAGGGAATAATCCCTTAAAATCCTTTGTTAAAACATTTGTCAAAATATATTTGCACTTTCTTTTTAGTATAACTCAAAGTCTTAAATGACTATTAAATTTTGAAGAGTAAATTTATATTCCATTATCTATTAATCACATAGTCAAATAATGTAAAGGTTTAAGTTTTTAATCACATATCAATTATTCAAGGTTCAGGTTTTCATTGTTCGGCCAGTTCAGGGCAATCTATAAATAATTATTAACTCATTCTTATTCTTATAAACAAACATATAGTCCTTAATGATCACGAGCATGAAGTTATCAATTTACAGCCTACACACGTGATTCACCAAATTCATGAATGCTACATGTGCATCGATCAATCCAAGCGACATCACATGAAACTCATAATGTTCATTACAAGTACCGGATGTAGTGATTGGAATAGATAATCCTTTTCGCAGATGCGAAGTTGATGATAACCATGCCGTGGATCAATTTGCTGGAACCTTGTAAACGATCGAACAAATTTTCCATTTCGAGTTATGGACATCGTTTTCGATTGTCAATTTACTCAATTCACAGTAATCTATAAATATAAGTAATGATAACACCATAGCTCTTCAGGATGACAGGCTTGGTAGAATAAAATCATTCTCCGACAACTCTCTCAGTTGTACGGTAATTCCTTTAATTTAGATGGTGCTGACGTACAGTGCACACGCCATAGGTGCAGCACCGGGAATATAATCAATACCAATTTCAACTTGCCTTAATGGCGAAAGTCTAGGTAATTCACCAATAAATACCTCCTAAAGTTTTAGATAACATAAACATCTTTTAATAAATTCATATTAAGTTCTTTCTAGATTATAATATCTATAACTAGTTCACAACCATTCATGGTATAATTTCAAGTCAAAATGCAGGATATGGTCATCCATCAAGAATTATTTAGATCACTTTTGATAATCAACATCTTATCTTTTAAGGGAATTCTACTCGAGTTCCCATTAATTAAGACAATGTCGTCATGTCATAATTAATCAATCCATTCTATTGGTACTATCAACTTTCCAGTTTCATTACCGTCGATAAGATATGAAATTCTCAAAAGACTAATAATAACTCATAATCCTTCACAAATTCAAGGATATATGGAGACATAACTATTATTAAAAGAGTAAGGTCAACGCATAATCTACGCGATAGAATTTCAAATCAGACGCAGACGAAAACACTTAACGAATATGAATATATCCCATGTTTTCATAATTTGAGTACGCATTTGAAAGCTCCTCGGATCGTTACCCAGGTCATTCAAATGAAATCAAATCAAAAGAAATGATAGGAACGTCGATACATCCAGTCGGGTACCAACACTCGGTAATCAGATACTTTTCCTAAGAATCTCACTACGGGAGAATTGGACAAGAAAGGATTGTCAATTGTCAAATAAGACAATTTTCACAAATGAGTACATTCGACTCAGAAGAATAGATGCTACAGGCACATGTGTAGGTGTCCCTAACACTATGTCCCTATTTTTCACTTCTTGCAGATCTCATAAAATTTAATCTTTCCCAATCTTCAAAGAAAATGTGGTGTTTATTAATAATTTCATGGTGACTACTAATCAGCCTTGCATGGTCCATTCTAAATTGTATGTAGGCGCGCAACTATATACAATTTCAAGATTAACGATGCAATACTCAGTTCGTCAAAATTTTATCATCATGTTTATAATAAAAACACTTTCATGCTTAATTTTTTTTTAATAAAAATCAAGAATAAGTTTACAAAGATTTTCTTTGTTATGAAAACAATTAAGTTTTCCAAGGCGTTTCATAAACAACTTCATTTTGATATCAATCACTTATAAATCTCACTTTGAATAATCCGTATTGTGATGAAAATTAAATTTCTCAAAGGATATCGTTTTAACTTTATAAAAACAATGTGTGATCTGCAAAAGAGTGATGGAAAGATTTTCACCAAGAACTAACTTCAATATATATCAGGAAATGAGCTTAGCCAAATAATCATGAGGTTCATGATCTCGATGGCACTCAGGAATACAAAGAGAATAATCTACAACGTAACTCAAATCGAGATGAGTACTTGTTCAATGGTTGCATCACTAATGCGAACATTAGGATGAAGCAATAAAGGATAGATAACATCGATATATGTAAGATTTAGCAATCAAAGGTAGTATTTTTTTTCATTAATCACAAACAAGTCAAAATTGTACCGTAACACATTACGTGTCACTATGTCATACAATTCTCAGAACTCATCCTACCAACTGATATCTCAGTTAAGTTAGGGATATTGAAAAGATACCACAATGAATACTAATCTACAAGAGTCATTAGGTGTTCCACATGTCCCAGAAGATCCATCGGTCTCAATTCAGAAGAAGATTTCTTCAATTTATTTCTTGGACACTGGGCATCCTCGTTAGTGGACCATGGCCTAGGAACAACCCTTAACACAAACCTACAATCAATTAAAACCTTATAATTCAATCACAGAACTTAACAACTTCTATTAATAATCTCATATTCCATACGGGTTAAGTTTTACTTTATTCAAGTTCCAACCAATTTTATACTCAGTTCGATATCCTACCTCATTTTCCAATACTTTCAATCTTATTTTTCGGCCTTGTAAAGGCAGTACAATCTCAATATGAATCAACACTTAATTTCCAATCCTATTAGCTCTTACAACAACAATTATCAAATGAGTCATTAATATGAAATGACTTGATCATTCAACTAGACTTCTCGGAAAGGTATTAGTGGCATGAGGCTTTTGGGTAATGGTTCCAATAACAGCCTCAAGTGCAACATTCACCCTTTCGATTTTAATTTAAGAACTGGATGACAACAAATCAGATGACATCTTTCTAGGTGGTAACGTTTTGTCAAACTCCACTCTATAAGAAAAGATCGTCGTGACATCGATATCAGATTCAATCTCGCCAATCCTTTTTCAATATCGCAATCAACTAATATCTACATTTATACGAATATCAACCATTTTTTGGGATCATAAATATCCACAACTTGGTTTAGATCTAGGATAGCTAGAATTCCTACGAGAATAGCTTCGATTAATTTACTAGGGGAGTTAGGGTTACTTGTGACAATCTACGTCGTATAAATACCTCGTATAAATATCAAAATAATCGTCAAACAATCATGTAATAAAATTACATCATATATATATAATCCAAGTTATATATATATTAAAATAACATTTCTCAGTCTGGCCTTGTCGGTAACTCGGGAATTCTTTGGCACCGTTATAGTCAAAAGATTTTTTTTAGACATTTTTAGAAAAATGTTTATAGTTAAAAGATTTTGAAATGTTCTATTCAAAACCTTGGTTTTAAAAATCTTTCGTTCTCTATAACGAGAGCTCTGATACCAAACTGTAACACCCCCAAATTTATACAACACAGTACATCGGAAGACTCGTTGGTGTTACGGGATAGCACGTTACTCACATCATAGACAACGCATAAAAGTCGCGTCGTTTAATAATAAAAGCATTTCCATTCATAAATTTCAAAGTTACATCGGTCCCAAGTCATTACATTTCATACAAAGTTTTTATAAAATATTTGAATGGAAATTATAATTTAGGTGCGGGCCATGAATTCTTGTTGTCTTCCCGAGAATTACCTTCAAGTACCTGAGATAAAACATGTTAAAAGAAAAGGTCAGCGATAACGCCGAGTGAATTCATAGAGTTTAATTAATTCCATCAATATAATATCAGTATAAAATTATTACTGAAAATCATTTTGTACAAATCATTTTAATAGGCCATAAAATAGCCAAAGTCATTTTATACAAATCCTTATCAAAAATCATAATATAGGCATTTGCCTTAAAAATCATTATACGAGCCATTGTCGTAAAAACATCATACAATACGTTTTACAACGTTGTATAGATTAAATAAAAACCGTTATATGAATATGGTTATGAAAACCAAAACACAAACATAATATCAATAGTATGACCCAGTATTGCTAGTCAGGCAATACATCGTAATTCGGAGCGTCTAGTAGTATTTCATTAGTTTTGGATTATTATAAGCCGCATGACATTGTTACCTTACTAAACCAACAACGGGTAGCTAACCCGATACCAATTTAGCCCATCTAAAGTAGCGTGTCGTCACAAAGGTCACGCTATGGAAATCTTCTCATACATAAATTCGCTTACCAATCAATGTGGCACGACGGGGATCAACCGTCAAGTCGCGAACTGGGGTGATCGTCCCCAAATAGTACTATTAAATGCATAAGCGTCTACCAACTCCCGGTAGTTCACAATTCATGCTAATGGGACTTTTAGTGACATAACCTAACTTTAATAATCCATTTGATTTCATCTATCGGGTCCTTAAATCATTTATCGGGTCATACAATCGGGTCATTCAATCATTCGGGTCCAAAATCAATAAACAAACAATCGGGACAAATGGTGTCCTATTTAATAAAAACTAATATGTTATCTCCCTCACGGGTTTATAAAACATTTATAAAACATTTAAAAGAGTGCGAGGCTATGAACTTACGTTGATGTGGGAAGGCGGGTTATCGGCGATTCGGATGTACGGTATGTGCTTCAATCACGGAAACCTAGACAAATAATACTCGTCTTAGACTTATGTCCAGTGACTTTAATAAAATACCAATTATGTATACATATGATGATTATATATATATATGATGATCAAGTGGGTTTACATATCCTCATTTACTCATTTTTGTGTTATGTGTCGATAACTTTTATGCTAGTTTTCTCGTTTTACCTATTTACGTGTTTTAGGTCCAATAAGCCTATTATAAGTTCTTAACTTGTATTAATCTGTGTTATACTTACATTATCAGTATCTACACTTTACAAGTTGGGCCTAAATGGGCTAAGCCCAATAAGTTCTTTTTTATGAGTGTTCATCTTGTTTAGTCCAATTATTAGGCCAAGTATTAGTCCAAGTATTAGTCCAAGTATTAGTCCAAGTATTAGTCCAATATGTTTACTTAGCTCGTTAATGCCCGTATGCCCTATAGTTCGGGTTTTATCGGTTTTTACTTGTTATACATGTCTATATATCAGTATATAAGTTTTATAAAGTTTTCATTAGACGGGTCCAACCATCTAAGTTTTACTTAACAAAAACGTTAATTTTTACGGTATTAGCCGAAAAAGTCGTAAAAACAATGTTTATAGTTTTATAACTTATAAGTATTATTTCACTACCATTTATATAAGTTATTCATTCATTTACCCTTTTACATATTTATATAAATAAGTTTTATAAGTTAGTGGGTTTATATTTTTACATTTTATACATTATAATGTGAGTGCTTATATAATATTAATAAACATTATTTCCAAAAATCTGATTTTTAACTTCATGTTCACCATTTTTACCATATCTAGAGTTCTATATGGAGATAGAAGCTCAAATGTTTATCACATAAACTAAATGATATGTGCTACATTTAACTCTTCTATAGCTACTGTTGAATCATCTTCTAAATATTTTCTAAAAATCGTCCAAAACAGTGGACTCAGATTTATACCTTAAACTTGTTTTTATCATATCTCACTCATTACAATGATTCCATTGCATGACCAACTCTCACATGTGTACAAGACCCATAGATTATTGTAAATCCATTCTACTTCATCATTTTATCAGTTCATAACATGTTTCTTTACTGTTTTATACAGCCATGTAAATTAATCAAGATTTTAACCTTGTTTCTTATAGTTTTTCACCTTTTTAATCATGTTTATCAACACCAAATCCCCACATAACATTTTTATCATCATATAATCATCATATACATATACAATAGGAAATAAAATACATGTTTACATAATCAAATTAAGAAAAAGATGAGGAGGACAATCTTTATACCACCATGATTATGTAGGTTGATCAAAACATGGATTTTTGATGGAGAAACTTGTGATGCACCAAGACCATCATCATGACCACCATGCTTCATGAACTCCTTGTGGAAAATAAGCCTTAGTACTCCATGGAAACTCCTCCTTGGATGTTATAAGCACCACCAATCAATAGGGTTTCAAAAGGGCTTCAACATATGCAAGTATACATGGGATTTCATGGTTGTTTTTGATCAAAATGGTGTTTGTGGGAGAAATATGGGACGGCATATTTGGGAGGAGAAGAGAGAATATTGAGTGGTTTTGCATGTAAGTAAAATGGTGGAATGAAAAGTGTAGCTAGTTTTGAGATAGTGGAGTGGTAAAAAGCTTAGGATGTAAGCTAACTTACAAGTGTAAGTTACCAACTTACAAGGGTGCCACATACTTGTTTTGGCCGTCCAACATAGCTAGTGGGGTGGGACAATGTGTTTTGTCCCATCTCACTAGTTTACGGGTATTCCTCGATTCTAGTTTCCTCGATTTGCGTGCCCTCGGGTCGTTTTACGAAAAACGTTTTTATAAATTATGAATCAACGTCACAAAACGAATCCAATAAAAATTGTCTCATCAAAAACGGAGTTCGAAAACGTAAATACGTAATCCTAAGGTTTCCGGTTTAGTCGTAAAGGACGTTAAAATAAAATCGTAAGTCCTAATCTCTTCTCGTGAATTTGTGAGTTTATGAACTAACACAAATTTAAAACTCCAAAATAATATTCACGGATAAATTTATTTTCTGAAATGTCGGACTGTCACCAAAACGGTGTATGTAAACGTAAGCACGTAACGTAGAATCCCCAGGTTTAGACGTAGTCGACGCTACTTCAAGACGTAAATCCAAATTACTTCCCAAAATAAGTGAGTTCATATAATAACATTAAAATAATATTTTTAAATAATATTTGAGAACAAAATATCAACCATAAATTGACGGATTGTCACATGCTATTTTAGAAAAAAATATCTTCGGAATAAGAGGCATTCTTCGGAATGTCAAAACCCTTTTCCGAAGATCTTAAAATGAACAGATAAACAGATACAGTAATATTAAAAAGTCACGAAATAAGCTAAAAATAAGCAAAAATCAAATAAGCAAATAACTAAAACTTAATCTAAAACACTTTTAAGAAAAACTAATTCAACCACAAATCAAAACATGAAAAACACTAATTAATCTAAATAATAAAAATCAACTTTTAATAAAATTAAACTATTAAAAATACTTAACTAAAATCAAATCAAACACACAATTAGCTATCAAATCAATAATCCAACACAATCAAACACATAAAAACATAACAATTAATAAAATAATCATGATAATAAGATAATAAGTATAAAGATTAAATCAACAAGAAAGGTAGAATGAGAGATTAATTAATAACTTGATTAAAATTAAAGATTGAACAACAAAATTAAAACTTACTTGGAAATTAAAGACAAGGAATTAAGATGACAAAATGAAAGTGCTTGGAAAGTAAAATGGAAAGACTAATGTGTCAAATTAGCTAACACCTCCTAATGACACATTAGGAGGGTATTTATAGGGAGGATTAACATGTGTTGATCTTTTCTTCCTTTTCTCGTCTTTTCGTCTTTATAAATTCTTCGACTTTTTCGACTTTGTCTCGGGATTATTTGAACTCGTCTTATAATTTCTTCATTTATTAGACTTGAGTTCTTCGACTTCATTAAACATCCGTCTTTAGACTTTTTCTTCGATAAATCTTCAGAATAGGCCTTGGACTTCTGTTCTTTTTGCACTCTTGATCTTTTGACTTCGTCTTTTGTCTTTTTCTTCGATAAAAGCCCGTGAAAGCCCGTGTTTTCTTCCCTTTTCACATTTTGATCCTAAATCACAACAAAAACACAAACCACGCATAATTCCAACATTTACGACATAAAATACACGTTTTCGCTTGGTTATTATTATAATTAAATGGTAAAAGGATAAGTGTTTTCACACTTATTAATATTCAACATCTTAAGCTCAAGTAATTGGTTTTCAAAACTTTGAACATAATTTTTCAAGAATTTTTCAAAAGGTTTTTCTAAATCTTTCAAAATTGTGTATTCAAAAATGTTTTGATAAACAGAGCATGTCTTCTGGAATCGATAATATTTACGATCCTAGAAATGCGTTCAATAATGACACGGGGTTGTAAATAAAGTTCAAGCAGAAGTTTAAATGATTTGAAACATGCTCAAACTGGCTTGCTATTATTTCAGATAGTAACCCACCTTTCATATTCAAGTCAAGTATTTCACCGGAAAGCTTTGTCTCAACAACGGGAATTATTTTTCTCAGGCATGGTTTACTTTATAACCATGTAAGGGATTGTGTTTACTTAATCACACAATCTAACACAAATATATGTACGCTTCGGTGCATTTATTTGTTAAAACGAGAGAAATTTGTTTTTATGAAGTTATCATCTCCACAACCTGGAGCAATTTACAATTGATATCTACATACTCGACGATGCGACTACTCAAACGGCGACTATAACTCTTTCAATAGAACACGGGTCAACTATTGAGATGGGGGGGGGGGGGGGCAATTGTCCAGCATTCAAAATCTTTGATGCCGAAAGTGACAAGTTCACAAATTGGTGTCAAGACAACGATGTCCATCGTACACATGGAGTCAAGAGATAACTTCAGACGTGACGAGGCGACCAACATTCGTGAACAAGAACCATGTGATTCTATCATATGATATTCTCCATCATTCAGGTCCAACCTCATAAATTATTAATCTTGTGAATACATTATCATATATGATCTTTGCACGTGATAAATACCTTACACTTGTGTTTAAAAGGTATTTAATTTACGTTTCAAGTACACCCTCATTAATTTGAGGGGGAGCTTGTGAAAATCATGAAGATAATTGGATTTGGATTTTTCTTCCCAAATTTTCTTAAAATGTTATTAAATCAGTTGATATTAAAAACATCGATTGGGTTAATATTTTTAATATGGGGAGAAAATGTGATTTAATATGGGAAATGATTAATCACAAATGGTTTGACTTAATGTGCTGGCTCATCCCGACACGTGTGAAATGTTTTTGAATATCGTTGCATATGTTAAGGGGGAGCAAAATGGATTTGGATATCAAAATGGATTTCATGGTGACATACACTTACCCAAAACATCTCTATTCACGACGGTGAAGATTGTGGTGACAAAAGGATGGTAGGATAGGTTAAGTCCAACAATTATTCTAAAACCGAAGGAATCTTCCCAAGGACATTCCATAGCTAGAAATAGTAGTCCTTAGGAAAGATGGAGAAAGATTGTGAATGTAGCTGAATGCTGACCAAGTACTTAAGTTAGCACTGGAACAATCACAACAAGGTGCTAGTTATGACGTGTTGGTAAGCATTGAAGGGGTTGAAGAATGAAAAAGAATTGTAAAGATAAAGGGTGAAAAGAAAGAAACCCTCCTTACAACCTTAGGTAGAAACCGGGTCAACTCATTAGCTATTGAGATCATTTTAATGATGCTTAATATTGAAGATAAGACATCATGGACCCAGTGATGCAATGCACAACCCATCCCAGCTAACTCAGATATCTCTCAAAAGGTATTTGTTTTATTCACACGGAGACAACGCATTATCTATCGATTTATTCACTCCGAATATATTGATATTGAAAAGGTGGCACTCCTCTCCAGCCTCTGATCACTAAAAAATCCAAAATGCATGATCGAGTCTAGAGCCATATGAGATCATCAAATATCTCATTAGGACATACTTTCGTAATTCCTTGCTTCTTCACACACTGTGAAAAGTAAGAAAGATCTTAACAGTCCTACGCAAAATCTTCATGATCTTACCTGAACATTCGAGTAATACAAAAGTATTTACAATGAAGATGGAAATCCTTCTTGAGCTATCAAAAAGCTCATGGTAGGTGACGCGTGCGATTCTTTATGAATCAAGCTTGTGATAACTGGAAAGCAACAGTGGTTTCATTCTTAACTGAACTTAAACACATTCCAGGCCTATAAGTAATATCTACGTGATCTTGCCAGATCACTCAGAGTGACACTCTATAGTGTTTATAGTAATGAGTGGAAATCCTTCTAGTGTTAACATCAAACAACACTTGGTAAGTAACTTGCAAGATTCTATATGAATCAAGCTCGTGACAACTGGAAAGCAACGATGGTGCGATTCTTTAATGAATCAAACTTATTCTAGAAATCGGATTTGACGGCTTCAATCATGCGGATAATTTTATCCAAATGATTCACTCTTTACGTTCGCAGTCAGCTTTGGACGGTCGAGTAAAGAGAACGTGTTTACCCGCGAAATCTTGTCAAGGAGGTTCTTAATTGAAACTACCTGCCACAAGTACGATATTTAATATCGTTCAACGGTCTTCATCGACCGGAGGTAAAATGCTACCGAATTAGAATGAAATGTTCAAGGCCATTTCATCCGTGTATATGTTTTGTTGCTAACTGTCTTATGCAGCGTAACAAGAAGGTGGCATTGCGGTGTACAATCCAGAAGAAGTCGTCAACACATGCTTATACTTTCTGCACTTAATACTTCAACCAATTCAAGAAAGCCTAAAAGTCAAGTCTTCCGCTGTATCAAACTCTGAAGCTTTCAAGAATTTATAAAGGTGTAAGTATGTGGAACATAAAGTCATGAGGAGGCAAATTTCACAAGTGATGAATGCACGAGGTCAAGGCAAGGAAACATGCTCAAAACTAAAGTCAAATATCTCATTAGCATATTCACAAGAATAAGATCGAAGACTCAAGCATAGTATGCTAGGTTTAAGATTTTGTAAAATGGTGTGACCTCCCTTAGGGGGAGATTGTTGGAAATACGTTTTTCCAAAGAAAGTCTCGGTCACATCATTGTTAGCATAGATCACGAGCTATAGACTATTTAGGACTTTGTAACTTGGAGTGACCTCCCTTTGGGGGAGATTGTTGGAAATACGTTTTTACGTTTAGGAAGGATCGGTCACTCCAACGATATATACGTAGTATGGGCTCTTGATCTAATATATAATAGTATAACCCATAAAGCCCACATGTAGGGTGGGCTATATATACCCCCTCCTAGCATGTTAGGAGGGGTTGTTGGTTCTCATTTCATTAATCATACATCTTTTCTCTAATCCTCTCCTTTCTCTCTCTAACTTTCTCTCTCTAGTTCTTCATCTCTCTCCCTCTCTTTAGATCATTATAACACATAGACAATCCAAGGATTACGTGGACCTACACTCGTGCTCGTAGTCCACTTTCTCATTTCTTCATTTTCTTTTCTTTATTCTTGTGCATATGTGTTGATTACCATTAGGCTTTGGCTTGGAGCATGTTCTTTTGACCTTTCACATGCAGTCTTTGCCTTCTTGTGATGTTCGCCTCTTCGTGACTTCATGTCCCATATTCCTATACTTTGTTGAATTTTTGAAAGTTTTAGAGTTGATATAGCAGAAGACTTTTAGGTAAAACTTTCTTGAATTTTGCTGAATCTTTGATGCAGAAGGTATAAGCATGTGAGGAGAACTTCATCTGGTACACCGCAACACCACCGTATTCAAATGCAGCAACATAATAAGACACGAATAAAACGGATTTGACATTTTATTCTGATTCGATAGCATTTTACCTCCGGTCGGCGAAGACCGTTGGACGATAATAAATATCGTACTTGTGATAGGTAGCTCTAGTTAAAGATCTCCTTGACAAGATTTCGCGGGTAAACCCGTTCTCTTTATTCGACCATCCAAAGCTGACTGCGAACATAAAGAGTGAATCATTTGGATAAATTTATCCTTATGATTGAAGCCATCAATTCATGAAGCTGGAATAAGTGAATTTCAATTAAGATTTTCACCATTGTTGCTTTCCAGTTGTCATGAGCTTGATTCTATAGAATCTTGCTTGTTACCTACCGCAATGCTGTTTGATGTTGACACTGGAAGGATTTCCAATCATCATTGTGAGCACTAAAGAGTGCCACTCTGAGTGTTCTGGCAAGATCACTTGGATTTTGCGTAGAGGCCCTGGAACAAGTTTGATCTCAATTAAGAGTCAAACCATAGTTTCTTTCCAGTTATCACAAGATTAGTTCTTAAAGAACCGCATGTGTCACCTACCATGAGCTTGTTTGATGTTGGCTCAAGCATGATTTTCATCTTCATTGTAATACTTTCGTATCACTCAGATGTTCTGGCAATATTACAGGAATATTGCGTAGGAGTCATAATAAATCTTTCTTGTTTTGAAATGTCCTAATGGGACTTTTAATGATCTCGTGGCTCTAGACTCAATAGTGCATTTTGATTTGGTGAATGGATGCTGGATAGGATTGCCACCTTTTCAATATCAATTTATTCGGAGTGAATAAACCGGTAGATAACCTGTTGAACTCCGTGACATTAAAACAAATATCTTTTGAGATATATCTGAGTTAGCTGGGAGAGGTTGTGCATCGCATCACTGGGTCCATGATACTTTTTCGTCTTCAAGATGTGTTGGAAATATCGTATTTCCAACAAAATCTTTCCAAGAAGGAGGTAGTTTGTCAATGACACAAGAGACCTGAATGGTCTCATCCATGTTCATTTTATGTTGTGTAAATCTACCGAGTATTCCAAGAAGTTCATTGTATTGTTCCATGACTGGTCTTGAATAAGTCATTTTGTAATTTGTGAAATCACTCACAAGGAACTTCTTACTTGATGCATCCTCAGCCATATATTTGGCTTCCAAGGAACCCCATAGTTCTTTCGCAGATTCAACATTTTGGTAAATATCAAACAAAGAATTAGACATACCATTGAGAATTATGCCGCGACACACATAATCATCATTCTCCCATTTGCTCATTTTCCTCATGTCCTCCAACGTAGCATTATCACCACATCAGGAGTGGGAGTTGTCAGCACGTACACCATGTTCATGGTAGAAAGAAGAAAGTGCATCTTCTTTTGCCATCTCCTAAAATCAACCCCTTCAAACTTGTCCACTTTGGAGAAGTTATCCACCATATGCTTCATTACCGCCGCCATTGATTATCACAAAATAATCTTCTTTGATTGTTGGGGTTTGCTTCGTTTCAACAGGGTAAAGATAATCAACAGCCTAACTACGTACCAATGAATGGTTACCAGATATCACCTGAAGTCGTGTAATCACTTTCCAAAGAAGATTATTCGACCTTATACCTGGATTAACACGAATACCACCTTGGGATAAAACCAAGTGCTTGTTCTTGATTTAGGCACAAAACAAGAACCCTACACGACTAAGTGTTTATTTTTCTTTATCTTTCATCATGCAAATATGATCACTATTTATAGTGATCCCATTCCTAAGAATGTAACTCTTGGTCAAAAGAATAATGAGTATTAATCAGCCAATTAATCTCATTATTTCCCACATGACTACATAGTGGTTACATGACCAGAATAATGGTCATTAAGTCAATCTTAAACCCCTTATGAAACAGTCAAAGAGGTTACAAAGATAACCCACTCACTTATGACTTAGCCGCTCACAAGGCAAAGCCTAGCCGCTAACAAAGCACAACCTCGCCGCTGACAAGGCACAACCTAGCCGCTGACAAGGCAAAGCCCAGCCGCTAACAAGGCAAAGCCTAGCTGCTGACACACGCATCATCAACAAACCACTATATTGAGTCCAGGGTGGTCAGAGACTTAATGCGTGTACACTCCGTACCTCCAAACCCATTTACAAGTATGACCATATCCTACAATTATACTAAATTTCCAACATTAACTAAAACTAACTTTAAAATGATTAAATTAATATATGTTATGGAAATTAAACAAAGCTCAATATATTAAAATTTTGAAGTTAGTTAAATTTTTTCTTTAATTAAACCATAATTGAAACTAAACTAATTTAATTTAAAAAATAAAAATAATAGAAACAAAAGAATCATAAAAATAGAAGAAGTTTGAATCGTTTGTGTGTGAGATTGATTTCGACTGAGTGACCGATTTGAATTGGTCATCGCAACGCGAACGACCGACTTCGAATCGATCGACCGAGTCTCGATCTATACCGGTGCATGGAGCGTTAGATAACAATATTAATAGAACAATTGTACATTAGTTGGTAACTTTCAATCTCGACAATATATTTGATGGTGATTTTGGTCAGTGAAGATCAACTAAATTATTGTCAAGGATATTTTTCAAACAATGTGGGATTACATTATGTAAGAACTCGAATTGTCGAGCAACAATGTGGCTTCCATTTTTTGTTCAGTTGTATAAGTAAGATTTGCTTGAATGAATTGAGAAAATGATGTATAAAAAGATGAAAATAAAGACACAAAATGTTTGGTAGATAATGATGAGAGTTGGGTGATGAAACAAAGAATGGATTGAGAAAATATTTTTCACGTTAAAATAATTTACTCGCTTTACACGTCAAATATTTTACACATAAATTGTGCTTTAAATAATTATATACCTATTCAGATTAACATTATACGTCAGCCTTAAATATGTAACGGACTTATACACATACATTGATAATTAACAGAAACATCACGCCTAACTATATCGAATCCCTACTTTAGCATTAAAAACTTAACATTTACACACAACAATGAACGAGTATGAACTTATACAACACTACGCATAAATAATAACTCGATATTCATATAAAAACTAAATCAGTTGCACGTTATCACCTTCATGACACATGCGATGCCCCGTTAGTATATTGTGACACCTGAAATATGTGTTTAGCATGCATTACAATTAAGTTGAAAAAATCATGATATCAACTTAAAATTTAATCTAGAAAAATAATTACACGTTATCAGCTTCATGACACAACCGGGGCATCGCCCGGGCTCGACAAGCCTCGTAGCATATAGGATCAACAATTCAACATCTCTTGGTTTACAAATGTTACATAAACATCTTGTACATCTTGGCATGTTCATTAACACTCTTAGGTTTGAAAGCTTTGTAAGCTTGTCAAGTCTATGGATTGGGTTGTCTTACTCGATCATTGTGTTATTATATCAAGTAGATAAATGTCTCACTATAAAATATGAAACACTATTTGAAAAACTTAGATATTTTCTCTTAAAGGAGTGTTTGTAGGAATCAAGAAAGATTTCGAATATATATCAATTAATTATTCAAATTATGATTGATATCATCATCGAATCTAATTGACATGTTTTTGAGTGTAGACATAAATGTGGGTTCTTAATAATATACATCGGATCATAACTCACACTTGTGTTGATGATGGAATATTGAATCTACTTGTTCAAATTGTTAGACAATTTTGTTTAATAATTGCCTGTAATACATAATGGAGTCGGTTTGACAACTTGGATGTCTCATCCAAAACACTCAAGTAATTTACATTGCAATGCAATTTGTAAATGTGTCATTTCTGAAAGATCAATCAAGAGTGTTCTTTTGATTTGTGTAAACGTTGTTTATACACTTTAAAGTTGTTGGCCTCAAGATTTATTAAGATAAATAACCTTTACTAGACTCTTTTGACAAGATATGCAATGGTGCATTCTTAACCCTCATTAGGTTGTGCACTGTGTCGTCGTACAATTTTCGTCCTTGCTACACTCCATTAGTCAAATTTAGGAATTATATTGTGTCTAACTTGAGAATGACTACTAGAGAATATATTGCACAAGAATTTCAATATGACCTAACGGTTGAATTACTTCCATGTGGGAAGTTGAGTTGGTATATAACTCGTAAAAATGGTCGTGCTTAGCCTTAATTGAGCACCTCTAGTGATAGTCTCATACTCATTCTCTAAATTGATTAAATGGCTCTTCCTAATTATGATAATGATAGTTTACTTCGATGAACTTTGTATGTCATTAGGATTCTTTTTCATTTGTAGTCAATAGGTTTTTCTTAGCTTTCTTTCTACGTGCTAATTGAACCTATGTGTTTTTCCTTTGTGTGTGTTTTAGTTTTTATTGCTTATTAGCATAACTTTATGACAAGTTAAACTAGAATATTAGGATTTGATGAACTGGAAAAATTCCCTCATCCTCCTAAACACACCCTCTTACCACGAATCATTAATTATGTGCGATTCTTTATCTTTATTGAACCACAAGCACAATTAGTGAGCCGCGGGCAAAAGCAGTCAAAAATGTATTATCAGAAACTTCAAAATTGTTCCAACACTTTTTGGAATCCTTGTTTCAAACCTTTGACCACTCTCAAAATATCTTGTGCTTTCTCTACTTAACCCAAAGCATTTTTGCATCTCTTTCTCACCAAAGCAAAATGTCTTATTCACCAAATGTAAGCCTTAATTCTCCACCATTTTCTTCAAATCTCTTTTGACCCAAATTCACCAATGAACACACCAAATGAAACCTCTCGTTTTTCTAACGAAATTAATTTTGGAAACTCTCATTTTTCACCACTTACATTTTGTGTTCTTCCTCCATCACTTGGTAATGTCATGCATCATGGAACATATTGTCTTTGTTGTCAATATCAACATCTTGCCATGTCCTATATCTATTATGAGTTGAATTACAAGATTATCACCAAGCCTTATCCACCAAATTCCGCTACCAATTAGTCTTCTAATTAAGCATATGTGCTGCTTATTAATAAGACATCCAATTTAAGCAAATCTTAGAATTCTAGTATAACTATGATTAAAATTATGCTTTTGTTTTAGGCTTATGTTTCATACATCATTGTATGATCTTTATATTCTTGTATCTCCTTTCATGTTTTTCAACATGATTTATCTTTGGTCTTGGATCTCGTTGTTCTTGTGATCTTTCTTTTCTTCTTTATTTTCCTCACTCGGTTGTCAAGGAAGGTTAGATTTTAATCTAATTCCTTTCTAAGTAAGATTGACAAATTAAATATTTCACTCGAAATATTCAAGTAATTTTAACTTGCAATTGCAATTGTTAAAAAAGTCATATCCAAAGCATCGACTTTTAAGCCACTTAGCAACTTATGTTAAATTGTCTGACCAAGTGATTTTCTTTTGAGTAGATAATCGTTTTTGGACACCCACTGTCCACGGTTCCTCAAATGACCTTGTGGCTCATTATTGATAATGAACTACAGCTAGTGAGTCCCTTTTGTTCGTTTTGTCTCTCTCTCTCTCTTTCTCTTTGACGAGTTTTGCTTGAAGATTCTTTCTTTTCTTTTCTTTTGAGTTTCTTCTCTCGTTTTCTTTCAATATTTTACTATCACCTATGAGGGCATAGTATTCTTGAATTATCTTATAAAGTTATCCTTAACTTCTTTTTTGAGTCTCTCTCGATTCTTTTAATCATGCCTTTCTAAGTCGAGTCTCTCTCTTCTATCCTTTCTAAACTAAGTCGAGTCGAGCCTCGCCCTTTCCTCGTCAATTAGTTGTTCTTTGAACATTCACAATGATTGAGAAGAGCTACGAAACTTTGAGAATGTAGTTTATCATATTCTAAACATAATCCATCTTGGTTTTTGTTTTGTTCGGCTTCTTTGATCTCTTTCTCTAAATGAAAGAGTCATCTTATTGTGTTGACATTCATAAGCATCCTTGCCTATAATGTATTTTGTTTGAGATTTTTCGTTTTTCTCATAGTCATTCTTCCTCTCTTTTCGACTATGTGGAATTTAATTATTGTCCTTGTCATACTTTCTTTAGTTTAGTATTCTTGCCAATATATTAAAGTGGAGTATGTCCTCTCGATAATATTTTATTTATAAATTGGACATCTTTTTTCTCTCTTAGTCCACTTTATATATCTTTTGGTGTCACCAAATAAGTTGGTTTCTCTTTTCTATCTAATAGCCCACTTATTTTTATAACTTGTCAAACTTTTGACACCTCTAAAAATTTATGATTGTTTTAGCTTCATCTTGAGTCCCCCTATTTATACTCGATTTATTTAAGCTAATTCCGCTTGGGCGACTCTTGTTATTTATGTATATATATATATATATATATATATATATATATATATATATATATATATATATATATATATATATATATATATATATATATATATATATATATATATATATATATATATATATATATATATATATATATATATATATATATATATATATATATATATATATATATATATATGCTCTTGTCTACTAACTTTGTTTTGTAGGACATCTAACCATTCTTTGTAGCTTGTCAATATTCTTGCTTTGTTGGTGCCTCAAGCAAGAGGGGCTCATATCAAGGGGGAGTATTTTCAAGAGTTCAATTCATTACATGTGCGATCGTTCACTCACATAAATTGCATTCATCGAACATCTTGCAAGTAATGAATTATGGGATCTCGAAGATAAGCATATTATTATGCATGGAGTTGGTTAACCTATGGTGATTGAAGACTTCAATAGGATGACACAAGCTCAACATATTTGGATGATGGGTCTAATGTTTGGATTCTCGCCTCTCAACCGACAACTACAAGGGACGACTAGCTTTTTGGATGCAGGGTCTTTCAAAGTCGATCCTCCTCTTCTACCAATGAAGACTACCTTTCAGATGCAAGCTCTCTTGACGTTAATTCTTCTCTTCCTCAAATGACGTGCAATCGATGACTACCACTTTGGATGTGTGCTCTCTCGACGTTGATTCTTCTGTTCTTCAAGACGTTGACTACCTTTTTTATTCGAAAAAAGGGGAGAAGTAAGTGTAAACGAGTAAATTATACATTTTAATATGTGTTACGGTTTACTTGTTTGTCATCATCAAAAGGGGGAGATTGTTAGTGCAAACATTATGATGTTTAGTCGATATAATCTCTTCGTGTTTTGTTAATGACAAACGTATAATTCGCAATACATTATGTAAAATTTTAAAGTACTCGTAATTACTCAAGAATACATTTGTATACATCTCTCGACACCTCCAAGATCGCATTGGCATGAATTACTCAAGGTATGTACAAACAAGTCATTAACCTTACTAGTGATCAAGGATTAATATTTTCTTAAAACTCACTTTTTTAAATAACTTTATTTTTAAGAAAAGATTTTATTAAACTAGAAAATGAAAATTTGAATTTGGCATATTCCAAAGAATATTCCCTAAGGCATATTCCAGATAATATTCTTTAATTTGAATTTATGATATTCCAAATGGTCTAAGAATATATCCTAGAGGTATAAACTTCACCAAATGACATTTCCCCACTAAAGGACAAAAATGCAGGTACTCTAAGCCCGAGGTTCCTTAAAGGAACCCACGGTTCGTTATTAAGGAACCGCGGGGACAATTAAGGAACTACGGGTATTTATAGTTGTTACACTCTTGCCCTATAAATAGTGGATCATTTCCAGCTTTACTTTCAACCCTTATTGCATAGTTTCTTTAAAAAACATTTTCAAAACCTTGATTCGTTAGTTTTGATTAATCTTATTTAAGATGTGATTCTAACCTCAATCCTCTCATCCTCTCAAGTGAAAAGAGAAGAAAACTTTCATCACTATAAAGGGTTGGTTTAACAACATGATGAAGATCTCTCCTTCTATAGATCTAAGTTATGTTTATAGTTTTACTACAATGTAAATCATGAAGATCCAAGTTGTGTGTATTCTTGGACTTTATGTAAATGTAGTAGATCTAAGTGATGGGTTCACTTGGATGTGTTTGTAAGGGTAGAAGATCCAAGTGATGGGTATCCTTGGATTAGGAGTTAGGAGTGTAGATCCATGTTATGTATTAATTGGATATAGTGTTAGAGTCATAGATCTAAGTGTTATGTACTTAGATCTATATGGTTTATGTGTTTAGGCCATAAAATACAAGGTTTGTTATGTTGGGCCATAAAACATAACTAGTGTGAAGATTGGTGTAGATGGGTGTAGATTGGTTCTACGTAAGATTAGAACTCGACATCTAGCCTTGTGTCAGAAAGTAGTAAGTAGGCGACGTGTGTATATTGGTCCTACCTAAGATTAGGACTCGACATCTAGCTTAGTGTCGGAAATGGTGTAAGCAATGTGTATGGTTTTCTCCGCTTTGAAAGGAGCTTGTTGACTAGTGAAGTAACTCTCGAGTTGGGTACACGAGGAGTGGAGTAGGGCGAAGAGGAGCTTCGGGACCGAACCACTATGAATCATCGTGTCGGTAATTTCCGTTTACATTTATGTCCTTACTTTTATAGTTGCATTTATATGTTATTGTGTGTTGTGTGCATAACATAATCTAAACATCTAATTTGCGGAAAAGGTAAGGCTTAGTACGTGTGTGCATCATGTTTAGATTATGGTCAAGTGTGCATCCCTTTGTCTAAACATCTTAGTTGCGTAAAAGATTAGGCTTAGTACGTGTGTGCTTAGTGTTTAGACTATTGCCTGATGTACTCTTGATTTGATGTGTTTGTTTGTTTCTTTACATATAGTATTTATCTCCTACAAACACATCTCATATCTAGTCATGCTTAATCGAGAATTTGATACAAAGGATTGTTTAAGTTTAACATGTATCAAATGGGTTATCCCACTACCAACAGTTCCTTAAAGAATCGGCGGTTCTTTATTGATAAATAACCACGATCACAATTATTGAACCGCGATAAGTGGATTAAACAAATATTTTTTTAAAATTAATGAGAAACTATTCAACCCCCCTTCTAGTTTCTACAAAGCCTACAAATTTTTCTCTCTAATCTAGGAACCATGAAACCCTCGGGCTGGTTAATGTATAGTTCCATTTCTAAATCCCTGTTCAGAATTATCATTTTCACATCAACATAAGGAACTTCCAAAATTTCTTAATGCGGCAATAAAGTAACATCCTAATTGAGGTTATACGTGTAACATGCGAATAAGTATCAAAGGAAGCTAGACCTGCTCATTGTCTAAATTCTTTGATTACCACTCTTTCTTTGAACATGTCAATTGTGCCATCGACTTTCATATTCTTTTTGAAGATCCATTTATAGCCTAGTGGTTTACAAACTTGAGGTAAATTCATGAGCTTCTTTACTTTTTTAAAATAGAATCTATTCCAATTTTAATGGCTTTTTCCATCGAGCCCTTTCTAGGAATTTACCGCGTCTCGATAAGAAGTAGGCTCATTTTCTACCATAAAAGAAACAAAAAAGAATCCAACCAATATCTTGGTCCATGCCATTTTGTTTCTTCAAGGTTAAACCTCTCCTTGGTTCAACATTGTCTCTCATCTTGGAGATCATTATCATCTCGTTTTCTCTCACCTTGTACAACCTCGTCATCTATCTTAGACGATCTTCTAATTTCCTTCGTAAACAAGGAAATATATTTTCAAAGAAAAAATCATTCCTTAATTCCATTACTGTGTCCATTTTCGATTCATGTACAATGAAACGATAAGCACTGCTATTTGATGAGATTGCTTTTATACATAGTCTCATCGTCCAAAAAGGGCTTAAAATGCATTAAATATCATCAAAATACCTATATATATGCTTGTGTTTGTTTCTTGTGTATTTTAGGTACGGATATTGAGAAAATGACAAAAGATCATAAGAATCATTCAAAAACGAACACGGGAAACGAAGCCGCACATTGAACCAAGCCCTAATGAAGATTTTCCAAAGAAAACCGTTGAAGAATTGAAGAATTATGAAGAAGGGTCCTCCAATATGGAAGAATTGACACTTTATACCCTTGTATCTTCATAATTACAAGTTTGGTCCCTAAAGTTTGTCAATATTGCGAAAAGGGCCCTCCACTTTGAAGAATTGGCAATTTTAGTCCCTCAACAAAACTAAAATGTCAATATTTATCCTACTCAAAGTCAAACATACCAAGAAGGGCTCCAAGATACAAGAATTATGATACTATGATTTTCAATGGTTTGAAAGTTCGATTCTCGGAATCTCCTCGAATTGATCACAGCTCTAAGTGGAATGATTTGTTCTTGGTGACAAAAAAGTGGATTTGGTTTTCTAATCTACTAAACAGGGAAATGAGTAAATTAAAGAAATATTTAAGCTTAAAACAATTAAAAGGGAAAACTAGAATTGAGAAGCTAAACAAAACAGCAACTGAAAAATAACCCTATTCGGAATAAAAGTCCTATGCGGAATAAATCCACTACTCGGAATAAAAATCTATACTGAATAAATGACCTATTCGGAATAAAATCTCTATTCGGAAAATATCCTATGCGGAATATTGCTATTCGGAAAAACAGGCTATTCGGAAAAACATGTGCTATTCGGAAAGTAGGTCCTATTCGGAATATCTGCTCAATTCGGAATGTCAAAACATTCCGAATAAGGACAAAGTAAAATGCTTAATTCGGAATATACAAAATATTCCGAGTAAGGGAAAATCTAAGGAAGCAATTCGGAATATTGGGGCTATTCGGAATATGTAAAATATTCCGAATAAGGATGAAACAAACAAGCAAATCGGAAAGAATGAAATGTTCCGAATAAGAGAAAAGGGAATAGGCCTATTCGGAATAAATCTGGGCGAAGAACAGTAACAGCAGAAGCAAAACGTTTTTAGATCAAATCGACCCAAATACTCAAAAAGGTTTTACCAAATTAACCAATAATCTTTTAAATACTATAAGTAACAAATCCCAACAATAAAAACACTAAATCAACAACTTTCACAAGGTTAGAATCAATCAAACAAGAACTTTTAAAACTTTGGATCGAAAAGGAGATGAACAAGATGGATAGAAAGATTGGATTGAAGGATTAATGTAAAAGTTAACAATAGTAATGATCAAACACTTACAAGATTGAAGGAAAAATTAAAAATCACCAAACACCCTAATGGTGTTGGTGATGAAACGAACCAGAAAAAACTGGGAAATAAAAATAAAAAGCTAACTCCCTAATTGTGTGAAGGAAAAAATCCTTTTATAGTCCTAGTGGTTGGTTGGTGAGTGGGCTATCTCCCTTTCTTGTTGTCTTCTCGTCTTTTCAGAAAAGGTGACGTTTTCGATTCTGATCCGGGATTTGTCGACGATTAAATTCAACTCGTCTTTTAATTTCTTCGTTTAATAGACTTGAGTTTCTTCGACATATGTAAATCTTCCATCTTTGGTCCTTTTCTTCGATAAATCTTCAAATAGGCCCAGTGACTTCAAATCTTCTGCATCTCTTGGACAATAGACTTCGTCTTGAGTCTTTTTCTTCGATAAAACCCGTGCAATCCCATGTTTTCTTTAATATTCATCCGGTTAGCTCTGAAAACACAATAAACACAAAAACCACGCATAATTCCAAACAAATGATATTAAATACGTGTTTTGGTCTCATTTTAGCCAGAATTAAGTGGTAAAAGGATGGGTGTTTACACACCTATCAAATCCCCTACACTTAACCATTGCCATGCCCTCATACAATGCTTAGTGATAAAGCAATTTTACACTTTTCTCATAATCAATCAACCTTGGCCTTATTCAAATACTACTAAATAAAAATCAAAATACTAAGAGAAATTAAAACTTTAAAATAACAAAAGGATGGAAATAACTTGCAAAGAAATAAGGACTTACATTAGGGCTTTGGTGCTGCGAAGATTTATCACCCTCAAGTTTCACGTTCCCCAAACTAAGCTTAAAAACGAGATCATTGTTATTATAAGTTAGCAATTCAAACACTTACACACATGGCTTAATTAAATGCTTAAACTCCCTTATTCCTAGGTGTATCTCTTATATTTTATTTTTGTCTTAGAATGATCATAAAGATGCATTTTTGGACTTATTTCGATAATTTATTTAGTCTGAAAGCAAAGTAGGACGATTTGATCAATAGTTAGCTAAAGGACAAAATCTCTTAAAACTGCTTCTCGGGATATCAAAAAGTTCATATCTTGGCATAACTTGGTTCACGATTTGAGACCTTTCTCGGGCCGATATTTGGCATGTACTTCATACTTCATATCTTCGAGAGACGTTCTTGAGATAATGGTCTTCTCATCATAATAGAGTTTCTTCACTTGGAGACTTTTGAGGGGTACTCCAACTTTGTTGACCACGACTTCATGATTATTTCTTCAATCTCTAATTGGGATTTTGAGATACAACGATCCGCCTCCTTTTCGGACTTGGATCTATTTATCCTCATACCTTGTTAGGGTCTTTTTGGATAGACTTCTCCATCATCTTTATGGGAGTTGATTGCTTTTCGTCGTGAGTCTTGATCCTTCATATTGATTTTGGGAATAATGCTTTTCACATCACCTTGGATCTTTAGCAATAAAATGGAATCCTCATGCCTTGTTAGGGCCTTTTCGGACTCGCCAATCTTCGCGCCCCGCTTCATAAGTTATGCCTTGGCTATGAACTCTTATCATTACCGAGCAACTTTTAAACGATCTTGGGCTAGAAGCTAAGTAACCTTTCAAATCGTACGACCTTACTTATTGCAGATAAATTATTAGCAAGTGATGGGAGAATAGGCAAATAATTATACCAAGTGAGCTTGTGCAAGAATACCGACTTATAATTTACTCTATCATTTCTCGTCCTCCACAATTTAAAATCTCAAGTAATGAGACTCGTGGACACTTAGCCTAATAAACCAATTAAGGTCTACATGGTTAAGGATACTAGCTAGAATAAACTTGGATAAGTCTATTCGGGTTGAGTCAAAATAAACGCAACGGGCCTAATATGTCAAAGATTTCAAAACTAGCTACACCACTTTATTAAAATTTGACTTTATTGCGGGATATATACATATGAAAGCAAAGATAAAAATTTAGAAATTACGACTAAATGGCCAAAGTTAATAAAAAATTTGAAAAATGTTGAAAAATAGGATTTTCCGGTTAAATGAAGGCATTTTCATGGAAAAGTCCACTTAAAACTTCGATAGAAGTCCCCCCTACACTTAAGATAAACATTGTCCTCAATGTTTAAGCATGTGGGAAAAGTCTCCCCTACACTTATGACATTGTGCACGTTGGTTAACTCGAGTTAAGGAAGAGACGACTAAAGTGATCAATTTCAAATGTGAGTATGAAGAAAATTGAATCACGATAGTTGAGAGATAGAACCGGATTTCGGATAACACGGGAGCACGGTTCTTCAAAGGTTCCAAAAGTGCATTCATCCCTGTAATCACATCACCACACAAATACAAAGAACCTATAGAGGCCCCCCTACACTTAGGGGTTAAACATAAAAGGATAGATACTCGGGCTGCCTCCCGAGGAGCGCTTGTTTTTGATAACCGAGTCACGAGCCTGACTCGACCCAAAATTAGTTCATAGGGAACGTGGTGAGGGATGGAATCACCTCCTGAGAGGTGTCCTCACCAAAGTACAACTTCACTCGTTGGCCATTCACCTTAAAATTAGGTCCATTAGGTTGAGCGAGCTCGAGAGTACCATATGGAAAAATTTAGGCAATGGTGAATGGGCCGGACCAACGAGATTTGAGCTTTCCCGAAAAGATTTTCAACCGAGAGTTAAAAAGTAAGACTTTGTCTCCAACATGGAACTCTCGGTTTTTGATCTTGGAGTCGTGAATGAGCTTAGTTCTTTCCTTATAGATCAAAAAATTTTCATAAGCCTCATTACGGAGTTCATTGAGCTCATTGAGTTGGATCTTGCGTAGGTCACCGGCTTTGTTGATATCAAAATTAGCCCACTTCAAGGCCCAGTAAGCCTTGTGCTCCAACTCAATGGGGAGGTGGCACGCTTTCCCGTACACGAGACGATATGGTGTGCAACCAATCGAAGTCTTGTATGCAGTACGGAAAGCCCACAAAGCATCATCAAGTTTATCAGCCCATGAGGCACGATGCTCTCCCACGGTCCTTTCAAGAATTCGCTTTAGTCCTCGGTTGGAGATTTCAGCCTGGCCATTAGTTTGTGGGTGGTAGGCTGTGGAAAGACGATGATTTACACCGTACTTAGCCATGACTCTTGCGAATTGGTCATTGCAGAAATGAGTCCCACGATCACTAATAACGGCACGAGGCACACCGAATCTAGCGAATAGAGCTTTCAAAAAGTTACGAACCACCCTTGCGTCATTAGTAGGTAAAGCTTTGGCTTCAACCCACTTTGAAACGTAGTCAACGACTACAAGGATGTATTTGTTTCCTTTAGAAGAAGGGAATGGCCCCATAAAGTAGATACCCCAAACATCAAAGATTTCACATTCTTGAATGAAATTCTGAGGCATCTCGTCTTTATGTGTGATGTTGCCTTGTTTTTGGCAAACATCACATCGTTTAACCATATTGTGAGCGTCACGATATATGGAGGGCCAATAAAATCCCGAATCAAACACTTTTTTGGCGGTGTAGTTGGGACCAAAGTGACCACCGGTGGGTCCTTTGTGGCAAGCATCAAGGATTTCAGAAGCTGCCGGTCCATCAACACATCGCCGAATAATCAGGTCGGCACATTTTTTGAATAGGTAAGGGTCGTCCCAAAAGTAAGTCTTAATGTCGGTGAAGAACTTTTTCTTTTGTTGGGACGTCAACCCTTCCTTGAGAATTCCACCCGCCAAGTAGTTTGCAAAGTCCGCAAACCACGGGGTTTCATCAGATTTCGAATTTATAGACATTAAGGTCTCCAAGGGAAAAGAATCATTGATTTCTTTGTTCAGATGATCCCCTTGGTAAGGATCCTCAAGTCTGCTGAGATGATCCGCGGCTAGGTTTTCAGCTCCTTTTTTATCGCGAATTTCGATTTTAAATTCTTGGAGCAGCAAAACCCAACGAAGAAGTCTTGGTTTGGAATCTTGCTTTGTTAACAAGTACTTCAGTGCGGAATGATCGGTATACACAATTGTTGTAGAAAGGACAAGATAGGGGCGGAATTTTTCAAAAGCATAGACAACAGCTAAAAGCTCTTTTTCGATTGTCGTATAATGCAATTGTGCCCCTGTCATTGTCTTGCTAGCGTAATGGATTGGTTGGAAGTGTTTATTCACTCTTTTTCCCAGAACCGCACCAATAGCAAAATCACTAGCATCGCACATCAATTCAAAGGGAAGCTCCCAATTAGGGGTAACCAAGACGGGTGCTTTAGTTAGCTTATCCTTAAGCGAGTTGAAGGCTTCAAGACACTCTTTGGAAAAGATAATAGGAGTATCTTTTTCCAAGAGGTGGGTCATCGGGCGAGCGATTTGAGAAAAATCTTCGATGAATCGACGGTAGAAGCCCGCATGACCCAGGAAACTTCTCACACCCTTCACGGTTGAAGGTGGAGGCAACTTGGCGATAACATCGACTTTAGCACGGTCTACTTCAAGACCGGCTTTGGAAATCTTGTGTCCCAGCACGATGCCTTCTTTTACCATAAAATGGCATTTTTCCCAATTTAGAACAAGGCGAGTGTCTTCGCACCGCTTAAGCATACGTTCCAAATTGGCAAGGCAAGAAGAGAAGGAATCCCCGAAGACCGAGAAATCATCCATGAAGACTTCCATGGTTTGTTCAACCATGTCATGGAAGATAGCTAACATGCACCTTTGGAAAGTCCCGGGGGCATTACATAAGCCAAAAGGCATTCTTTTGTAAGCAAATGTGCCATAAGGACAAGTGAATGTAGTCTTCTCTTGATCTTGGGGATCGATGGGTATTTGGAAATAACCCGAGAAACCATCAAGAAAGCAGTAATATTCATTTCCTGCTAAACGTTCAAGCATTTGGTCCATAAAAGGTAGAGGGAAATGATCCTTTCTCGTGGCATCATTGAGTTTGCGGTAGTCTATACAAACTCTCCACCCAGTAACGAGACGAGTGGAAATCAACTCGTTGTGTTCATTGGGAACAACGGTTATTCCGCCCTTCTTGGGCACACAATGGATTGGACTAACCCATGGGGAATCCGAAATAGGGTAAATCATACCCGCATCAAGAAGTTTGATAACCTCAGTTTTGATGACTTCATGGATTTTTGGATTCACCCTTCGTTGGCTTTGAATTGTGGGCTTAAAGTCGTCCTCCATGAGAATTTTGTGTGTGCAGAAGTGAGGATCAATTCCACGAATATCAGAAATCTTCCAAGAAATAGCCTTCTTATGATCTTTCAATACGGTGATAAGTCGGGCTTTTTCTTCTTCCTTTAGGTCCTTAGCAATGATGACTGGCGATTTCTTCTCTTCTTCAAGGAATACATACTCGAGATGGGGCGGCAACTCCTTAAGTTCTAAATCCGGAGGATTATCGACGGGAGGCGTATTCACAGTCGGAGTATCGATAGCAATGACCGTGGGAGATGGAGGAGAAGGGTTGTCTTCGTTGAGAAAGCTTTCAAAGAAATGCATGTCTTCGTCCCCATCGGTAGGAGAATCATCAGTAGATAAGTTCACATCTCCCATGGTGTCTTCAAAATCTTTCTAAAACAAATCACTATCTCCAAAGAGAGACAATGATGAATCAATAGAGGACACGGTCTCAACATTGGGAAGAGAGGTAGGAATACTTTTGCAAGCATCATTAAAGTGTTCTTCACAAGCCTCATCAAGAACGTCAATACAATTAACACTCTCATATGAATAAGGCTGTTTAGACAACTTTCCCATGTTGAAGACTACTTTATCGTCAACCACTCTCATGATAAGCTCACCGGCTTCAACATCGATGAGAGTGCGACCGGTCCTAAGGAATGGACGTCCAACAATTAGTGGCACGCGAGGGTCCATCTCGTAGTAGACGACAACAAAATCAGCAGGAAAGGTGAATATGTCGACTCCTACAATGACGTCTTCGGCTATCCCCACTGGATAAGCAACCGTACGGTTAGCTAACTCCAAAGTCATTTTGGTGGGGACTAGCTCTGGGAGAGATAATTGCTTCCAAACACTTAGAGGCATTAGATTAATACTGGCACCTAGATCGGCTAGGGCCATGCAATTCTCTACTCCCGGGAAATTGCAAGGGATAAGAAAACGACCCGGATCACCAAGCTTGATTGGCAATTTCCTTAAGAGCACTGCA
This sequence comes from Glebionis coronaria, assembly GCA_025667525.1. NCBI lineage: Eukaryota > Viridiplantae > Streptophyta > Magnoliopsida > Asterales > Asteraceae > Glebionis > Glebionis coronaria. The sequence continues at coordinate 164,404,122 of CM046882.1, read as the reverse complement.
AAGCAATTCTCATTAAGTTGGGTGTTGGCAATATCGAGGAGCTTTTCCTTGTCGCTCAGAAGATCTTTAAACATTTTTGCATATTTAGGCATGTGAGCGAGAGCCTCAGCGAAGGAGATATTGAAATTCAGTTGTTTAAACGTTTTAAGAAAGTTAGAAACCTGAATATCATCCTTGCTTTTGAGCTTCTCTTTCCTCAACCTAGATGGATAAGGTATATTGGAAGAAGAGGAGGGCTTTGGAAGAATAGGATCACTCACATCCTCGGGTGGAGGAGGGGTAGAAGGAAGAGGTGGAGAAATTGGGGAAGTAGAAGGATGAGGAATAGGAGTAGGTGACTCGTTCTCCTTAGTCACAACCACCGGTGGAGGTATAGGAAGCTCGGGTTCCTTGGTACCTTTGCCACTTCGAGTAGTGATTGCTTTCATATCCCCTCTTGGATTCGCAACGGTGTTACTCAGAAGAGTACCCGAAGAAGAGGGTTGATTACCTTGGAAGAAACTAGCCATCATGTTCTTCAAATCATTAGTTTGGCTATCCAACGTGTTTCTCATGTCTGCTCTCAAATCGTTTCCTTGCTTGACCAAGTCTGCTTTCAAATTGATCACTTCACGCTGAAGATTTTCCACGATCACATCGTTTGTCCTTATGTAGGTCTGCACTTCTTGGTGAAGAGCGGTGGGTTGGTTGGGAGGAGCATTGTATGCGGGTGGTGGATAAGCAGGTGGCTGGTAGACTTGGTTGTTTCGTTGAGGTGGTTGTTGCTGCTTGTGAGGAGGTATGTATGGTTGTCGAGGTTGTTGTTGTTGTTGAGGAGGGCGATTGAGGTTTTGTTGTTGGTTTGGATTGGTTGGAGGAAAACCAGGTGGTGAAAGATAATTGTTGGAACGGTAGCTCAGCAAATTACGGTCACCTTGAGGTCTAGCTTGATAAGCGGGTTGAGGATAGGTGCCATAAGCTGCATTCACATTCTCAGCAGGGTAGTCTTGGGTGGCGGTACAAGTTGTGTAAGAGTGAGGACCACCGCATATCTCACAAGGTTGGCTGACAGCGTTAACTTGAGCGTTTTTAGCGTTGCTGCTGTTGGTGTTGTTAACGGTGTGGGTAACAAGCGATTCAAGAAGCGTAGTGATTTTGTCCAATCGCTTGTCGCTGTCACTAGTGCTAGCACTAGCGACATTGGTCCGAACACTCTTGGTTTGCACACGAGACTTATTCTCAATGATATCCCAAGCAGCATTGGAAGTCTTAGCCAAAAGATTACCCCCTGAGGCACTGTTTAGTGAATCTTGGTCACTCATGCTTAAACCATTGTAAAAAGTATTGATTTGATGTACTTTGGTAAAACCATGTTGTGGGCATTTTCTTAAAAGATCTTTAAAACGATCCCAAGATTCACTGAACGACTCATCGTACTTTTGTTCAAAATTTATGATTTCATTCCGCAAAGCGGTAGTACGAGAGGGTGGGAAAAAGTAATTGATAAACTTTGTTTCCAAATCCGTCCACGAGAGAATACTCTGTGGCGGTTCTTTAGCAAGCCAATGTCGGGCTTGTCCCTCTAAAGAAAAGGGAAAAAGTTGTAACCTGATAATCTCTTGTGGAACACCATTGAATTTGACCGTGTTGGTTAGTTGCAAGAATCTCTTGATATGGTCGTGTGGATCATCAATGGTACGTCCCAAGAATGGTTGAGCGGAGACCATCTGGATAAAGCCTGATTTTAGCTCAAAGTTGTTGGCGGCAATTGGAGGTATGACAATTGGGTCAGTGTTGCCATCTACATGAGCTTGCAGCAATTCAATCATCGGCCGATTATCCGGAAGAGGCTCATTGTTGTTGTTATTATTCATGTTGTTGAAAGGTGGGTTGTTGTTGTTATTATTGTTGTTTGAAGGTGGTATGTTGTTGTTGTTTTGTACACCGGCCATGTCTAGGTTATCGAGAGGCTCGGGCTCTTGATAAGACGTGGATCGAGTGCGCATACACCTGCAAAAGAACGAACAAAGAAAAGCAAAGCAAAAATATTTTTGGTTTTTATGTTTTTTTTAATTTAATTTTTTTTGTATTTTTGAAAATTTTATATATTTTTTAGGATTTTTTTGAAAATTTCTATGAAAAAGTAACGTTCACGGAGAACGGATCCCAAAATCCAAGTTCTCACAAAAAACTTTTGATCTTAACGAGAAGAGCCGGCAGCGGCGCCATTTGATACTATGATTTTCAATGGTTGGAAAGTTCGATTCTCGGAATCTCCTCGAATTGATCACAACTCTAAGTGGAATGATTTGTTCTTGGTGACAAAAAAGTGGGTTTGGTTTTCTAATCTACTAAACAGGGAAATGAGTAAATTAAAGAAAGATTTAAGCTTAAAACAATTAAAAGGGAAAACTAGAATTGAGAAGCTAAACAAAACAGCAACTGAATAATAACCCTATTCGGAATAAAAGTCCTATGCGGAATAAATCCACTACTCGGAATAAAAATCTATACTGAATAAATGACCTATTCGGAATAAAATCTCTATTCGGAAAATATCCTATGCGGAATATTGCTATTCGGAAAAACAGACTATTCGGAAAAACATGTGCTATTCGGAAAGTAGGTCCTATTCGGAATAACTGCTCAATTCGGAATGTCAAAACATTCCGAATAAGGACAAAGTAAAATGCTTAATTCGGAATATACAAAATATTCCGAGTAAGGGAAAATCTAAGGAAGCAATTCGGAATATTGGGGCTATTCGGAATATGTAAAATATTCCGAATAAAGATGAAACAAACAAGCAAATCGGAAAGAATGAAATGTTCCGAATAAGAGAAAAGGGAATAGGCCTATTCGGAATAAATCTGGGCGAAGAACAGTAACAGCAGAAGCAAAACGTTTTTAGATCAAATCGACCCAAATACTCAAAAAGGTTTTACCAAATTAACCAATAATCTTTTAAATACTATAAGTAACAAATCCCAACAATAAAAACACTAAATCAACAACTTTCACAAGGTTAGAATCAATCAAACAAGAACTTTTAAAACTTTGGATCGAAAAGGAGATGAACAAGATGGATAGAAAGATTGGATTGAAGGATTAATGTAAAAGTTAACAATAGTAATGATCAAACACTTACAAGATTGAAGGAAAAATTAAAAATCACCAAACACCCTAATGGTGTTGGTGATGAAACGAACCAGAAAAAACTGGGAAAGAAAAATAAAAAGCTAACTCCCCAATTGTGTGAAGGAAAAAATCCTTTTATAGTCCTAGTGGTTGGTTGGTGAGTGGGCTATCTCCCTTTCTTCTTGTCTTCTCGTCTTTTCAGAAAAGTTGACGTTTTCGATTCTGATCTGGGATTTGTCGACGATTAAATTCAACTCGTCTTTTAATTTCTTCGTTTAATAGACTTGAGTTTCTTCGACATATGTAAATCTTCCATCTTTGGTCCTTTTCTTCGATAAATCTTCAAATAGGCCAAGTGACTTCAAATCTTCTGCATCTCTTGGACAATAGACTTCGTCTTGAGTCTTTTTCTTCGATAAAACCCGTGCAATCCCATGTTTTCTTTAATATTCATCCGGTTAGCTCTGAAAACACAATAAACACAAAAACCACGCATAATTCCAAACAAATGATATTAAATACGTGTTTTGGTCTCATTTTAGCCAGAATTAAGTGGTAAAAGGATGGGTGTTTACACACCTATCAAATTACAATTTTGGTCCTTTGAAAATATCAAAAATTGCAAAAGGGACCATTGACTTTAAAGATTTGGCAAAAATTGTCCCTCATCAAATATGATTTGGCAATTTCAATCCTCCAAAATGTCAATCATACAAGTTTAGACCATTATCCTTGAAGAAAATACCAAATCAGTCCTTCAAAAATCACAAATTGGCAAGAAATACCCCTAAAATCATTTTACAAAACTTTTTGGGGCAAAAGTGTGAAAAAGGAAAAGTTGTTATGAAGGATTTAGGCGTTGACAAGTTTTTAAACTGAAATGAAAGAAAGGAGGAAGATAAGGGGTTAAAGCTGGCCAGACAAGATTGTTACCTAGACTAGTGAGTGGGTGACACCTGTCCCACTCACACTCTCCACCAATCACATTACACCATGTCACACCCCACTTAACCCAGTTTAAGATTAAATTAATCTTGGCGCCTAAAACAACTTTTTAAACATAATCCAAACCAAAAACAGATTAAACTCTTGTTCTTGATGTTCATAACTAAAATTAGGTTTTCCTTTAATCCTTGCAATTAGCACTTAATCTGCTCCAGAATGATGATTAAACATGCCATTATCATAACCCAACACTAAAAACTCATGCCACATCACCCCTCAGTCCCACATGAGATTCCCCTGCTACACCATTGAGCTAATTGCCAAAATTGTGGCAGCCAACCAACGTTGGAGATTTCAGCTTACATCCTAAGCTTGATACAAGCCCTTAGATACTCTTTTCACTTGCCAGCTACCACAAAACAACAAGAAAGAGTCACATGATTCACAAGAACTCAAAAAGCTACAAGGGCATTTCTGGAAGTTCAAGGCTAGGGTTTTCACTTATTTTTCAGCTTTCCAGTTCACAATGTAGCCTATATAAAGGCCTTAGGACCCTGCATTTACGTTTGCTTTTGGTTTTTCCTAGTTCACAAACTTGTAAATCCTACTTTCTGATTAATGAAATTGTGTTGAGTTTGATGAAGAAAGACCAAGGGCCATTTAATTTTAAGCTTGTTTATGTTATATGTTAACTGAAATTGAACCTGAAAACGTTTTGTAAACCTTGTGTAAGAAATTACACATTGGACTAAAACCTGATATTTTGCTATGTTTTCTTGGTACATCTTGGAATTTTTGGGATATAAGCTGATCATAGCACCCTAATTGTGATATTAAGGTGTTGTGAAGCTCATATCTTGGGGATAATCAAGAGTGGGTACAAGAAGTTGCATTAATCAAGTTTATTTTCCAAAAAGGTCACCTTTCTGTTTTGATAATCTGCTTCTAACCTTGTTGAATCTTAGCAGGGTTGCTGTTGGAAGCTTGTGCTTGTTCTTGCTAGCACATAAGCTCTAACATTCGTGGGTGTGGATGTACATCCATGAGGTTTGTCTTAAAACCTTGAAAATCTGATAAATTTTGGATTTTTGGTGGATTTGTGCTCTACTTGTGTTCTTGTTGTTTTCTTGGCTTTAATCTGCTTAATCTTGCATGCTAATGTTGTTATTATGCTAGATTAGTCATTTGGTAAACTGAATCACACTTATACTTGTTTAATTTTTGGATTGAAAAGCTAAAAGGGTGTTTGGGATTACCTGTTTGAGTTCAAAACTTGTTATTGTGTTTGTGGAAGTTTTTATTTGTGCTTGTTATCTGATATATGCTTGGTTGAGAGTATTTTGCTGCAAGTTTCTGAGTTTGAGACCTCAAATCATACATTGTGCTATAACTACTTGATTTTAACTGTTTTTGGCCTAAGATTTTGGTAAAACATAGATTTTATGCATGCTTAGGGATAAAAGTTGCTTAAACATCATTTGTATAACCTATGTGATAGATTTGAGTGGTTGAATCTGGCTTGTTGGTCAATTGCATCAGCAAGGTATAAAACTACATGTGTTAGTGTTCATCAGTAACTTAAGGTGCTTGAATCTTGCTTAATACTTTGAATCATGGCATGAAACCTATTTAGACTTGTTCATTTGAGTTTATAATAACTTGTGTATGCATTTGGTTAAGTTTGGCTGGCTGAATATTGCTAAAAGTGCTTATTGAACCTAATCTGCTTATTTGTTCATGTCTGTGTCATATCTGGTACTTATTTGATTAAACTGTATCAATTGGCTGTTGCTTGTTGTGATTTTTTTGTTGTGATTGAATCCTTATGATCCACTGATCATTTGGGTGCCTTTGTGTAACTTGAATATCCAAAAAAGTCACTAAAGACAAAAAAGTCAACAAGTTAAGCAGTGGGAAAAGTTTCCACTGCTCAACACCCAAAACTAGCCCCTGCTAGTACAAATTTTCAGTTTGCTTATCAATAAGCCATATTTGCTTATCTAGACCTGCAACAACTTATTTTTTGTGATTGATCTTCATTATTTGACCCATTTGATTATACTGGAGCTTATTGGACTTTGACTTTGACTTTTTGCTAGAAAACCAACTTATTTGACTTTTTCATAAGTGCTTATTTTCTTTTTCCAACTTATTGAGTCAGCTTATTTGAAAACTTTTTGTTGATTTAGCTTATTTAAGTCATTTAAAAGCTTTTGCAATTTGAATCAGCTCTTGGGATAGCCTAGAACTCAAAAACGACTATTTTGTCGTTTTCTGTAGATTGCTTTTTGCATTTTCAGGCTTATTCCTTTGGCTTATTTCAAATTTATTTTTACAGAAGTCTTATTTAGCTCAAAAGAAGCTTGTGTGTCTAATTTGAGCTTATGGCATTAGCTTATAGCTTAATGGGCCAAAAAGCCCATTAAGAATAAGCTGTTTGGAATAAGCTTGCTTATTTCACATTTTCAGCTTTTGGGCCTTTGGAAAAAGTTGTTCAAAATCAAATTTTGAGTCAAGTAGTGCTTTTTGGGCTTATTTGGGCCACGTTTTCATTTTGGGCTCAATTTGGCCCATTAAGGAGTGTGTTTTGGGTTTAGCCCATTTTCTAGGCCCATTAAGGGTATTTAGGTAATTTCAAGTTCATTTCTGAGTTATTTAGGTTAAAATTAGCTAGTTTGCAACTTTTTAGAATTTTCTAGGATTTTTGGATTTTTGGATTTTTATTAATATTTTAATATTATTTTATTATTAAAAATTAAAATTTTATTTTCTAAGTTTTTATATTTTTCCTAGATTCTAGACACTTAATTAGGAATTTTAAAACTTTCCAAAAATTTTTAGGGTCTTTTAATTATTTTCTAGAATTATTTTAATTTTTTATAGTTTTTAATAGTTTTTAATTGTTTAAAAATAGTTTTTAGTGGTTTTAAAATTTTGTAAAATACTTTTTAGCTTAATTAGGTTATTTTAAAGGTTTACAAACTTTAAGATCTTGATTTGGACTTTTTATTAGTTAATATTGATTTTGAGGGCTTTAGTTAGCATTAAAAAGTTAATATTTAATTAATTAAAAGGTTTTAGCAAGTTTGGATTTTTTGTAAACCCTTAGAATATTTTAGTGGATTTATTGCAATTTTTTAGGAATTTTTAGGAATTTTTAGAGTAAATTTTTAAATTTGGTGCTTTTACGGTTTTACGTGTACGACTCTTTCGTCTTAGTGTAATCCGTCATCGTAACCGTCATTCTCTTCTTATCCCCTTTCTATTTTCTTTCTCATAACAATATAATCACAAAGTTAATCATTTCATTACACACACACCAAGCCTCCTTGAGAACGATTCCCACTAAGGGTCATAACTCGTGGTTTTCCTAAATCACTTGTTAATACTTGCCCTAATTGCCTTGTTTTCCTAAACAAGTGCTAATTTACAACATCATTTTGGCGCCGCTGCCGGGGAGGCGTGTTGTGTTTTGATTTGAACAATTGTTGTTTTTATAATAGCCATAATAGTATTTGTATTAGTAGCACTCTACTAATACGTATTATCGGTTTTTTGTTTTTTGTGTGAATACTATTACTATACTGTATACATAGAACAATAAATTCACAAGTACTCCAAATACGTGAGAAATCACAACCTTGACTTTGTAGGTCATTACCCAATCATTTTATTCGAATCTCAAACCAAAGAAAAAGGCAAAAATAGATAAATATTTCGTGAAGCTTAATTTTGAAAAATACAAACTATAAGGTGGGTATAAGGCGAATATTATAAAATATATCCTAAGGAAAAAGGCTCTTAAGTGCTTCGCACCGCCTCGTTTCCCCCCTTGCTTGTGAGTATTTGATTTTGAGAGCTAATCGAGGGTTTTGCCGTCCAAAGTATTACTAAGTATCATATATACTTTCTTGGTTTCATTTGATTAAACCCTCTTGAACGTTTTGGTGTTCCCCCAACGTTCTAAAGTCATCGAAGGCGTTCACTTCACGTGATCGTTTTCATTCCTTGAGGCTTCTTTAATCAAGAGATTTGATTAAGGAGGAGATTTGTAGATTTTCGTCTACCTAATACAATCACAAAAATCCAAAAAAAGTAAAAACAATCAAAAACCACAAAAAAAATTGGAAAAATACAAAACACCAAAAAGAATCTTCTTTGCTCATCTCCTCGTTTTACGTGACGTTTATGCAAACTCGCTCCAAAGAAAGACGTGCACGTAAACGTCGTCAAAAGGAAGGAAACCAAACATCTTCTAGTGAGGAATCTCCCATTGTTGAACCCATTGTAGAGAAAGAACCAACCATGGCGAATCGTACTATGATGGAGTTACTTCAAGCACCCTCCGAGGGTTATGGAGAGGCTATTGTGATTCCCGCTATCCTTGCGAAGAATTTTGAAGTGAAAACGGGTGTGTTGTCGATGATACAAAACAACAAATTCCGTGGTGATGAGAAGGACAATCCACACAACCATATCAGCCAATTCAATCGTCTTACCGCCACTTGCAAGTTTAAGGACGTCTCTAATGACTCGATTAAGATGATGCTTTTTCCGTATTCCTTAGCGGGGCCCGCTAAAATTTGGTTAGAGAAAGAGCCACCCAATTCTATATTGACGTGGAAGGATCTCGTGTCTAACTTTGTGAACCAATTTTTTCCGCCCTCTAAGACTACGCATTTGAAAAACGAGATTTCAAAATTTTCACAAGAGTTTAATGAAAGTTTTTCAACGGCTTGGAATAGGTTTAAGGAAATGTTACATGAATGTCCTCATCACGGTTTTTCCGACTTGCATCAAATTGACACGTTTTACAATGGACTTAATGATCATGAAAGGGATTATCTTAATGCCGCCGCAGGTGGTAATTTTTTGTGTAAAACGGTTGAGGAAGCTTTGATGATAATTGAGAATAGATCTAAGGGGTATAGTCCTCGTAGCACGTCTAGTGTTCGTAAAGCTTCGTCTTCGGCTTCACCTTCTTTGTCTACTACCATCGATGCTTGCCAAATTGAGGCGAACTTGGAAAACAAAATCTTTGATAAGCTTAAAGGTCTTTTGATAGAGTTCAAAGTTGGAGAACCAAGTGCTCCCGCTACGGCTAAAGCGGTTGAGATTTCATGCATGTATTGTGGTGGAGGTCATGATTTCTCCGAGTGCATTACCAACGGTGGTAACACTTCGAGTGCCTACGCGGCCACGGGAACTTACAACCAAAACGGTCAAGGTACCCGCTCTAATCAATTGACTCCATCGGGTTTTGGTTCAAATCAAAATGCTAACAACAACTATCGCAACAATCAAGTTGGTTTCAAAAACAATTACAACAAGGGAAACTATGGTAGTCAAGGGGCTAATAATCATGTTTCAAACAGAAATCAAAATGATTTTCAAAACAACAACAAAGGTTTGCAAACTTTGAAAGATCTTCCAAATGAATTTGTTGAATACGCTAATGGGAACGATGCTAGGTTTGACAACATTCAAAGAGAAATCATTAGCCTAAGATCCGAGTTTAAGACTGACTTGAAGAAAGAATTGAAAAATGAGTTAGCAAATGAGCTTAAAATCCATACCAACAAGATGGAAGGGAATGTAACTAGGTTACAACAAAACCAACAAAAAATGGAACAAGGGCAACATGAGATTAAACAAGAGATGATTAAGGCCGAGAAGAGGCAATCCATGTTTGAAGATAAAATCTCATCTATGTTTGAGGAAATTATGTGTAAACTGTCTTCGAGTAGTCTTCCTAGCAACACCGTATCAAACCCTAAGGGTGAGATGAAAGTAATTACCACACGTAGTGGTAAGACACTTAAGGAACCGACTCCTCAACCAATTGCTCCTACGGAGGAGGCAATTGAGGAAGAACCCGAGGTGGTGGTCCAAAAGGAGCATGTCCCAATCGCACAAAGTACCGCTCATGCCACACCTACGGTTTACCCATTGCCAACATTGGAACCCGAGATTCCAAAGGCTATGCCTATGCCTCAACCCACACCACCTTTGCCCTATCCATCGAGACTTAGAAAGGAGAAACGTCAAGAGCGCGACAATTACCAATTTGAGCTTTTTATGAAAATGTTTCGTGATTTGCACTTTAATGTGAGTTTCGCCGATGCTTTGGTCATGATGCCTCGATTTGCCGCTAACTTTAAGAGTATGTTGAACAACAAGGAGAAATTGCACCAATTGTCTAGTTGTTCATCGGTTTATCTTAATCGCATACCTCAAAAAGTCGGTGATCCCGGTAAATTTTTGATCCCTTGTGCAATCCAAGATATGGAAGAATGCTTTGCCTTGTCCGATCTTGGTGCTAGCATTAACTTGATGCCACTTGCAATCTTCAAGTCGCTCAATCTTCCTAATCTTACTCCTTCACTAATGTCTATCGAGTTGGCCGACCATTCCACGATTCCCGCATGTGGATTGGCGGAAGACGTTTTTGTGAAAGTGGGAAAGTTCTACTATCCCGTAGACTTTATCGTTGTCGATATTCCCATGGATCCTCAAGTTCCTCTCATTTTAGGTCATTCATTTTTAGATACGTCTATGGCTTTGATCGATGTTCATGCTAGAAAGATCACCTTACGTTTCAACGACGAGGAACTTGTTATAAACGCAACTCAAAACTCTCAAATTTATCATGTTTATTCCGTTGCAATCATAAACCTCGTTGATATGATCGACGTGGTTTGCGAGGAATTTTCACAAGAAGTTCTAGGTTTTGGTGATGAAGAAAATGGTGGCAATCCCACTATGTTAGATCCTATCCTTGATAACTCGACACCAACCTTCACTCCATTTGAAGGTGGTGGTTTTACGTTGGAAGAATTCGATGTCCCACGTACTTGTAACGAAGACCTCGACAACGATGAGGACTTCTCGATTATCAAGGATTTTCTTAACAATTTCCCATTTCCTCCACCCGAGGAGGTTATGAGTATCAAGCCCAAATCTTCACTTGAGGAACCACCTATCCTCGAGTTGAAAGATTTACCTCCTCATCTCCAATATGTCTGTTTGGAGGAGGGCGACAAGTTGCCGATTATTATTGCGAAGGAACTTTTGGATGATGAAAAAACCGCACTTGTCGATGTTCTAAAGGATCACAAAGGGGCAATTGCGTGAAAGTTATCCGACATTAAGGGGATCGATGGAAAATTTTATACCCACAAAATCTTAATGGAGGAGGATTACAAGCCCGCAATCCAAGGTCAAAGGAGGGTGAACCCCAAAATTCACGACGTCATCAAAAAGGAAGTCCTTAAACTCCTTGACGCGGGAATGATTTACCCTATTTCCGATAGCCCTTGGGTGAGTTCTATTCATTGTGTGCCTAAGAAGGGAGGAATGACCGTTGTGCCAAACGATGCCAACTAGTTGATTCCCACTAGACTCGTGACTGGATGGAGAGTGTGCATTGACTATCGAAAGTTGAATGAAGCCACTCGAAAAGACCATTTTCCCTTGCCCTTCATGGACCAAATGTTGGAGCGTCTTGCGGGAAACGATTTCTATTGCTTTTTAGATGGTTTTTCCGGTTACTTCCAAATTCCCATCGATCCTCGTGATCAAGAAAAAACTACGTTTACGTGTCCATATGGAACGTTTGCCTATCGTAGAATGCCATTCGGACTTTGTAATGCACCGGGAACCTTTCAAAGGTGCATGATGGCTATTTTTCATGACATGTCGAGAAGACGATGGAAGTCTTCATGGATGACTTTTCCGTGTTTGGTAATTCGTTCACTTCGTGTTTGTCGAATCTTAAGAAAATGTTGAAGCGTTGTGAGGAAACCAACCTTGTGCTCAATTGGGAAAAATGTCATTTTATGGTTAAAAGTAGAATCGTCTTAGGGCACAAGGTCTCGAAAGCGGGGATTGAGGTAGATCAAGCTAAGGTAGACGTCATCGCCAAATTACCTCATCCCAAAACCGTTAAGGGAGTTAGGAGTTTCCTAGGCCACGCGGGCTTTTATCGTCGATTCATCAAGGATTTTTCAAAGATCTCTCGACCTATTACACATCTCCTTGAAAAAGAGGCACGTTTTGTCTTTGACGAAGATTGTGTACGAGCCTTTGAAATCCTTAAGAGGAAACTTACCGAAGCTCCCATTCTTGTTGCTCCCAATTGGAACCTCCCCTTTGAGCTCATGTGTGATGCTAGTGATTACGCTATTGGGGCCGTATTGGGGCAACGTCATGAAAATCACTTCTTGCCTATTCACTATGCTAGCAAGACGATGACCGAGGCTCAACTAAAATACACTACAACGGAGAAGGAGTTCCTTGCCGTGGTGTATGCATTTGAGAAATTTCGACCTTATCTCATCTTGACAAAATGCATAGTGTATACGGATCATTCGGCTATCAAGTATCTTATGGCTAAACAAGATGCAAAGCCGAGATTACTTCATTGGATTCTCCTCCTTCAAGAATTTGATCACAAAATTGTTGACAAAAAAGGAGCCGAGAATCTAGCGGTCGATCATCTTTCTCGTTTGGAAGATCCTCACCAAAGTGTTTACGAGCCCAAGGAAATCACCAAAACATTTCCGCTCGAGACACTCGTGGGAAAACACCGGAAAATGCAATTAAATGAATTGGATGAATTGAGGGATATTTCTTATGAAAATTCATTGATTTATAAAGAAAAGGCTAAAAGTTGCATGATTCTAAAATTAAAAACCGGGTTTTTAACATTGGGGATCAAGTTTTGCTTTTTAATTCTCGATTGAAACTCTTTTCCGGTAAGTTGAAATCCCGTTGGTCCGGTCCATTCACCGCGACTCAAGTATTTCCATATGGGACCATCGAGCTAGCTCAAAATGATGGGCCCAATTTCAAGGTGAATGGACATAGGTTGAAGCACTACTTTGGCGGGGAAGTTCCATCCTTGAACTACCTCGACCAAATCACCTTCCCCAATGATAATTAGTATTGAGGGGATCGAGTCGAGCTCATGACTCGGTAATCAAAAACGAGGTGCCTCGTGGGGGAGTCCTATGCTTATCCTATTTACATATTATCGCTTTCTAATGTAGTAACGTGTGGGGATTTGTGCCCTTCCAACCTTTGTTCCGTGGTTGTTTGTGAATTGTGGTTTTTAGATGATCATGATCTTCACGATTGGAGCCTCTCGTGTTCGTTTTATGGGAGCACTCGATCGTTTGCTTTGAAGACTTTCTCAATATCCATGATATATCCTTTTGATGTTCTAACCTTAGGTGTATAGCACACTTCATAAATGGCTTTAAATTTAACGGTTACACCCTTTCCATGCTAGATTAGGCATTCGACTACGTCTCTAGTATGGGGGTGTTTGCACCCCTAGACTCGAAAGATTGAGGACAATGTTTAACTTTAGAATGGGGGGTGAATAGATACTTGCCTTGCCAAACCTTCACGCTTTCCAAAGTTTATCTTTTTGTTTATCATTTTGTTGCAAAATAAGGCTAAAAATGGCCAAATTTTAAATTTTTTCTCATATTTTATAAGTGTTTGAAGACACGAATGTAGGTTTTCCGATGGCGAGAATAAGAGTAATTTTTGACTCGACTGTGCGTGTTGAGCACTTAGCTTTGATTCCTTAACTTCACATTAGGCTAAGTCTCTTAAATGAGGACGAGAAATGATAGGGTTAATTATAAGTTACTATGCTAAACGTAGAGTACTCGTATTCTTTCAAAAACTCATGTGTTCTCGTTGTTTGCTTATTCTCCCTTCGCATGTAAATACTTTTTGCTTAATAAATATTGACTTAGCGGTTTAGTTGGGATTGTTGGGTTTTTAGTCTTTTCTAGTAGCTTCCGTGTAATTAAATTGGGAAGACATTAAGGTATCGCCAGCGTCACGGTTTTGAAGTATTGGCACCCAAATAATCAAAAGCTTCACCCAATAATAAGATTTCAAGTGCTCACCTAAATCAAGAAAACAATTTGAAGCCCCACAAGGCCGAAAAATCTATGCAAAATTGAAAGTGAATCAAGCCTTAATCTTTGAAGCTTTAAAGATCCAAAATTCGCCTTAGCGTGAGGATATACGTCTTTGGCTAATAAAACTACCGATGAGGTGGATAATAAAATGCAAGGCAAGACCGAAGTCATAATAAAAGCTTCATGGCGAAGTTGAATAAAAGATGGAGGTAAACCAAAGATAATAAGGCCCTTCCGTTAGGGGGCGTATAAAAATCTTGGTAATAAGTCTCATGTTCAAAACCGTTATAAAACCGTGTTTATCGATCCTTCTTGTTGACTTAATTTTTTGACATCGTTGTCTATTATAAGGGGTTATTGATTTGATGCTCTTGGTTACACCGTTAGGACTCTATTTTTAGACCTAAATCTCTATTATCGCATAAGTCAAACAATGTATCCTCGTGAAACATTCAAGACATAATAAAATATAAGAGATACAACTTAGGAAAATCGGAGGATAAGTACGTGATTAGGGCATATGAGTAGTGTTAGCATTACTAACTTATAATGACAATGATCTCGTTGCACGCTTAGCATGGAATTGGGGTGAAAATCGAGGACGATGAAATTATTTCTAACGAAGCATTCACGTGTTCTTATTCTATGAACCTAAACGTCCCATTTTGCGATGAAAATCATACATTATGTCTAAAACACAAGTAGTAGTAGCAATAGTAGTAGTGTAGCTAGTTTATCATTCAATAAAGTGAATAAAATGAATTTTGGAGGTGCTATGATACTTTATTCTAGCATTGCGTGAGGGCACGACAATGGTTTAGTATGGGGAGTGATGAGACTGCTTTTATACATAGTCTCATCGTCCAAAGAGGACTTAAAATGAATTAAATATCATCAAAATACCCATATATATACTTGTGTTTGTTGCTTGTGTATTTTAGGTACGCATATTGAGAAAATGACAAAAGATCACAAGAATCATTCAAAAACGAACACGGGAAACGAAGCCGCACATTGAACCAAGCCCTAATGAAGAATTTTCCAAAGAAAACCCTTGAAGACTTGAAGAATTATGAAGAAGGGTCCTCCAATATGGAAGAATTGACACTTTATACCCTTGTATCTTCATAATTACAAGTTTGGTCCCTAAAGTTTGTCAATATTGCAAAAAGGGCCCTCCACTTTGAAGAATTGGCAATTTTAGTCCCTCAACAAAACTAAAATGTCAATATTTATCCTCCTCAAAGTCAAACATACCAAGAAGGACTCCAAGATACAAGAATTACAAGTTTGGTCCTTTGAAAATATCAAAAATTGCAAAAGGGACCCTTGACTTTGAAGATTTGGCAAAAATGGTCCCTCATCAAACATGATTTGGCAATTTCAATCCTCCAAAATGTCAATCATACAAGTTTAGACCATTATCCTTGAAGAAAATACAAAATCAGTCCTTCAAAAATCACAAATTAGCAAGAAATACCCCTGAAATCATTTTACAAAACTTTTTGGGGCAAAAGTGTGAAAAAGGAAAAGTTGTTATGAAGGATTTAGGCGTTGACAAGTTTTTAAAATGAAATGAAAGAAAGGAGGAAGATAAGGGGTTAAAGCTGGCCAGACAAGATTGTTACCTAGACCAGTGAGTGGGTGACACCTGTCCCACTCACACTCTCCACCAATCACATTACACCATTTCACACCCCACTTAACCCGGTTTAAGATTAAATTAATCTTGGCGCCTAAAATAACTTTTTAAACATAATCCAAACCAAAAACAGATTAAACTCTTGTTCTTGATGTTCATAACTAAAATTGGGTTTTCCTTTAATCCTTACAATTAGAACTTAATCTGCTCCAGAATGATGATTAAACATGCCATTATCATAACCCAACACTAAAAACTCATGCCACATCACCCCTCAGTCCTACATGAGATTCCCCTGCTACACCATTAAGCTAACTGCCAAAATTGTGGCAGCCATCCAACGTTGGAGATTTCAGCTTACATCCTAAGCTTGATACAAGCCCTTGGATACTCTTTTCACTTTCCAGCTACCACAAAACAACAAGAAAGAGTCACATGATTCACAAGAATTCAAAAAGCTACAAGGGCATTTCTGGAAGTTCAAGGCTAGGGTTTTCACATAATTTTTTAGCTTTCTAGTTCACAATGTAGCCTATATAAAGGCCTTAGGACCCTGAATTTACGTTTGCTTTTCGTTTTTCCCAGTTCACAAACTTGTAAATCCTACTTTCCGATTAATGAAATTTTGTTGAGTTTGATAAAGAAAGACCAAGGGCTGTTTAATTTTAAGCTTGTTTATGTTATATGTTAACTGAAATTGAACCTGAAAACGTTTTGTAAACCTTGTGTAAGGAATTACACATTGGACTAAAACCTGATATTTTGCCAAGTTTTCTTGGTACATCTTGGACTTTTTGGGATATAAGCTGATCATAGCACCCTAATTATGATATTAAGGTGTTGTGAAGCTCATATCTTGGGGATAATCAAGAGTGGGTACAAGAAGTTGCATTAATAAAGTTTATTTTCCAAAAAGGTCACCTTTCTGTTTTGATAATCTGCTTCTAACCTTGTTGAATCTTAGCAGGGTTGCTGTTGGAAGCTTGTGCTTGTTCTTGCTAGCACATAAGCTCTAACATTCGTGGGTGTGGATGTACATCCATGAGGTTCGTCTTAAAACCTTGAAAATCTGATAAATTTTGGATTTTTGGTGGATTTGTGCTCTACTTGTGTTCTTGTTGTTTTCTTGGCTTGAATCTGCTTAATCTTGCATGCTAATGTTGTTATTATGCTAGATTAGTCATTTGGTAAACTGAATCACACTTATACTTGTTTAATTTTTGGATTGAAAAGTTAAAAGGGTGTTTAGGATTACCTGTTTGAGTTTAAAACTTGTTATTGTGTTTGTGGAAGTTTGTATTTGTGCTTGTTATCTGATATATGCTTGGTTGAGAGTATTTTGCTGCAAGTTTCTGAGTTTGAGACCTCAAATCATACATTGTGCTATAACTACTTGATATTAACTGTTTTTGGCCTAAGATTTTGGTAAAACCTAGATTTTATGCATGCTTAGGGATAAAAGTTGCTTAAACATCATTTGTATAACCTATGTGATAGATTTGAGTGGTTGAATCTGGCTTGTTGGTCAATTGCATTAGCAAAGTATAAAACTGCATGTGTTAGTGTTCATCAGTAACTTAAGGTGCTTGAATCTTTCTTAATACTTTGAATCATTCTGTTTAGACTTGTTCATTTGAGTTTATAATAGCTTGTGTATGCATTTGGTTAAGTTTGGCTGGTTGAATATTGCTAAAAGTGCTTATGGAGCCTAATCTGCTTATTTGTTCATGTATGTGTCATATCTGGTACTTAATTGATTAAATTGTATCAATTGTTTGTTGCTTGTTGTGATTTCTTTGTTGTGATTGACTCCTTATCCAAAAAAGTCACTAAAGACAAAAAAGTCAACAAGTCAAGCAGTGGGAAAAGTTTCCACTACTCAACACCCAAAACTAGCCCCTGCTAGTACAAATTTTCAGTTTGCTTATCAATAAGCCATATTTGCTTATCTAGACATGCAACAACTTATTTTTTGTGATAGATCTTCATTATTTGACCCATTTGATTAGACTGGAGCTTATTGGACTTTGACTTTGACTTTTTGCTAGAAAACCAACTTATTTGACTTTTTCATAAGTGCTTATTTGCTTTTTCCAGCTTATTGAGTCAGCTTATTTGAAAACTTTTTGTTGATTTAGCTTATTTAAGTCATTTAAAAGCTTTTTCAATTTGAATCAGCTCTTGGGATAGCCTAGAACTCAAAAACGACTATTTTGTCGTTTTCTGTAGATTGCTTTTTGCATTTTCAGGCTTATTCCTTTGGCTTATTTCAACTTTCTTTTTACAGAAGTCTTATTTAGCTCAAAAGAAGCTTGTGTGTCTAATTTGAGCTTATGGCATTAGCTTATAGCATGGGCCAAAAATCCCATTAAGAATAAGCTGTTTGGAATAAGCTTGCTTATTTCACATTTTCAGCTTTTGGGCCTTTGGAAAAAGTTGTTCAGAATCAAATTTTGAGTCAAGTAGTGCTTTTTGGGCTTATTTGGGCCACTTTTTCATTTTGGGCTCAATTTGGCCCATTAAGGAGTCTGTTTTGGGTTTAGCCCATTTTCTAGGCCCATTAAGGGTATTTAGGTAATTTCAAGTTCATTTCTGAGTTATTTAGGTTAAAATTAGCTAGTTTGCAACTTTTTAGAATTTTTTTAGGATTTTGGCTTTTTATTAATATTTTAATATTATATTATTATTAAAAATTAAAAGTGTGATTTTCTAAGTTTTTATATTTTTACTAGATTCTAGACATTTAATTAGGCATTTTAAAACTTTCCAAATATTTTTAGGGTCTTTTAATTATTTTCTAGAATTATTTTAAGTTTTTATAGTTTTTAATAGTTTTTAATTGTTTAAAAATAGTTTTTAGTGGTTTTAAAATTTTGAAAAATACTTTTTAGCTTAATTAGGTTATTTTAAAGGTTTACAAACTTTAAGATCTTGATTTAGACTTTTTATTAGTTAATATTTATTTTTAGGGCTTTAATTAGCATTAAAAAGTTAGTATTTAATTAATTAAAAGGTTTTAGCAAGTTTGGATTTTTTGTCAACCCTTAGAATATTTTAGTGGATTTATTTCAATTTTTTAGGAATTTTTAAATTTGGTGCTTTTACGGTTTTACGTGTACGGCTCTTTCGTCTTAGTGTAATCCGTCATTGTAACCGTCATTCTCTTCTTATCCCCTTTTTATTTTCTTTCTCATAAAAATATAATCACAAAGTTAATCATTTCATTACACACACCAAGCCTCCTTGAGAACGATTCCCACTAAGGGTCATAACTCGTGGTTTTCCTAAATCACTTGTTAATACTTGCCCTAATTGCCTTGTTTTCCTAAACAAGTGCTAATTTACAACATCACTATTCATAGCATATCATATGAACATACTATCCATAGATTTAAGTCCAATATTTTTAACCTTGAATTTCATATGGATATCTTAGCTAGATACCCCCCCCCCCACATTTGTAGTCCTTATAAGATAGTTTTCTTCTCATCCAAAGTTCATAAGAATTATCTTATTTTCTTTACAATGAATCTTATCTAAAAGGTACATAGCCAAAAGAATCTCTTTCCCCCAAATGTCATGGCTTAAACTAGTGTTTAAGAACATGGCATTAGCCATATCTTCCAAGGCACAATTCTTTCCCCTCAACAATTTTGTTGTTGGAGTATCAAGAGCTATACATTAGTGTCTTATTCCAAGTTTAGCACATAAATTTGGAAATGGAGACACATATTCGCCTTATATGACTTTGAAGCACCTTGTTTTACGTAATAAGTCGATTCTTAACTTATTTGTATAGAACAATCTTGTTTATATCCTTACTCTCAAGTAAGTATAAATAGTAATGTTTTGTACCACCATCACCAAATATGATGAAGGAATCACTATTTTTTTACCTTAGTAGGTATAAGTTCTAAATCACATAATTCCATGTGAATTATATCAAGGTGTTCACTTATTTTCCATTCAACCAAGTGAAAAGACAATCTTGTCTATTTGAATTCAACATAAGTTTTATTTTGTAATCCGTGTATATACAAAATATGGGTATCCAATTTAGTTTAATTTAAAAACACACAGAGTTAACAAAGATTTCCGAGTCAACCATGCCATACATTTTGACAATCAAATAAGCTGAATTAATACTCATTATACGAAAAGGACCACTAGAATATTACATTGAGGTTAAACATATTTAAAAAAATGTAACCCGTGCGGACGCACATTTTGTTCTCTATTAATTCAGACTTATTTGATTTAAACATAAGAAGAAAACCAAATTTATTAAGCAACCATCCGGACATAAGATTCATAAGAATTTGCGGCATGTACAACACGTTGGTTAACTAAAACTCTTTTCCAAATGTGAATTTTAGCATCATTCTCTTTTCCCATGATATTAGCAGTAGGAGAGTTATCAAAACAATCAATCTCTCAAATCTTCACTTCATTAAAAGAGTTAAGCAACCTCTTATCAACATATATATGACATGATGCCCAAGTGATAATCCACTATTATCTAAGGTCAAATTCTCTGTAGCCTAAATTTCATGTCATTCTAGCCATTTAACACATAGTTACGACATAAAAGGTTTCTGAATGATTTAAAGCATCTACCGGCCCTTGTTCTTGATTTTTTGTAATTCCTTTTTTCAAATTTTAATGAAAAATTTGGTAAAATCCGAGTTCCTTCTTAATTTTATGCAAGTGTTTGAGTTTCTCAACTAAAGTTTTCATTTAAGTTTCTAAGTTATTTTACCAAAAGTTTTGTCAAAGATTTTTTTGCAAAAATTTAGGATTCCCGACTTCATTAAGCCTTGATCATAAAAGCTTGGTTTTCTTGTTAAAATCAAGCTTTATTGAAAATTTTAAGGGAGTTGTTTAATTCAGTCCTTCGTTACTAAGTTCTTGTTTCATAAGTCTGGAAAATTCAAAGTCCTTGTTTATTATTGTTACTAACCAGTTACTGCCTAAGAGATTAAGCCATAAGCTAGCTTATCGACTAGCTTATTCCCTTAATTTCATTAGGCTTGAGTTTCTTTGTTTGTGCTAAGTGATTCAGAACAGCAACAAAACAAGACCAAAAACCATTGGGGTTTTTACCCTTCGACTATTGTAGTCAAAGGGATTTTTAGTCCATTTCAAGACACCCCTAGGGCCTCTCGGTTGTGATTGAGAACCTAGGAGAGCTTTGCTGACCCCTTGCCTGGACTCTGAGTTGCGGGAGGTGCATACACTTTCTATCTCTCTTTTTATTTTCTTTGAAAAATTTGGTGCTAAGTGAAAACTTATACATGCCTTGTGATTGATGTTCTATGGCCTTAATCTATTCAATACATGATTTTTTATCTGTTTTTGTGGTTATCTTGCTTGTTATTAGGTTAAGAATCATATTTGCTTTGTAAAATTTGGAAATTAGTTTCAAAAGTGGTGCTTGGGATAGTTTGTCTAGGTTTGTGGGTGACACACCTTTTGATAAAAATTGCCTGCACAACATAGTCTAACATAAGATAGGTGATTTTAGGTTTAAAATTAGTTGGTTAAAGGATAAAATCAATAAGTGCATACTTTTTGTTTTTTTGCAAGAATTCAGTCATATTTCTAAGTTTATGTGATTTTCATGAGTTAATCTTGAAATTGGCATGACAGTTGATGTATTGTCTGATTTGTATGCATGTTGTGTGTTCAAGTTGATTTGTTGAATTAATTTTGGATTTTACTTGCAAAAAATTTGCCTAAAAATTGTCTTAAGCCATTTGATCGGGGTTTAGGGATGATAATCTTGTTTTAGGCTATGATTTTTGGAAGTATGTTAGTATTAGGTGCGCTTAGTGTAAGTTTTAAGTTTTTGGCTTATTCTGGCTTATAGCTTATTTTAAAATTCATTAAAAAGTTTGATAGTGGCACTTGTTTGAGATCTCATTTTCTAGGCTTAACCAATATCTGATAAAACAGTTTGTTCTTTGGCCGATATCTCACATAGTTATTTTAGACTGTTGCTTATTTTGATCTGATATGTATGCTTTTGGGCTTATATTCTGCTTATTTCCATTGTTTTATTGCTTATTCTCACCTCCCTAATAAGCCAAACGCTTATTAGGGTTGATTCCAAAAGAAAATAAAAAAAAGCAAAAAAAAAGGTCAAGCCTGGTTTCGAACACGGGACCCCTTGTTAGGGGACTATACGTGTTATCCAGTGTGCCATGCCTTTGTTTCTTCCAAAGGTTTGGTTTCACTAGTTATTTAAACCCTTTTTCTTTTTCTCTTCCATAAATAAGTTGTGACTTATCATCACATTTCTGGCTTATTGAGAGTGGTTAACTTGTTTGTGTTAATTTTTCTAGCTTCTAGATAACTTTTTAGGATTTTTCAAAAGTTTTTTCAAATTTTTTCCTTTTACCAATTATTTTTTAATCCTTTTTTCATTTTTATGTTTTTATAAAAGTCATTAAAAATAGTTAAATAGTTTTTGTAGAAACTAGAAGGAGGGGGGTTGAATAGTTTCTCTTTATTATGGTCCTAATTAAAATCCTTTCAATTAGGTTTGTCCCAAAATACCTTTTACTTGAAAACTAGTTTCATAGTTGTTAGGTTCAATTCTAATGCATTAACAATATCTAGTGACAATGAAATGCAAAGTAAGAATGAAAGCATAAGTAAAGAGTAAGGAAAGAAGCAACCTAAGGTACGAAACCAAGATTTACAGTGGTTCAGCAACGAAGCTCTATCCTCGTTTCTACTCCACTCCTCGAGTACACCTTACTCGAGATTTCCACTATATCCACAACCTCCCTTCTTGGTGGAGAAAACCTTACAACGTCGCTTACATTATTTTACGAAACTAAGCTAAATGTTGAGACCTAATCTTAGCTAGGACCAATCTACAGACGTCGCCTACTTCACCATTTTTCAGCACAAGGCTAGATGTCGAGTTCTAATCGAAAGCTAGAACCAATCTTCGTCGCACATATTCTTTTCTGACATAAGGCTAGATGTCGAGTTCTAATCCAAAGCTAGAACCAATCTTCACAACTCTTCACTTTGAAGTTTAGTGAGAACTCAGAAGACACATACACACATCACTTTATAGTTTAGTGAGAACTAACACAAATGACTTATTACAACTCAATAAGACATATCCAAGTATACACATGTAACTTGGATCCACACAAGACAAATCCAAGTATACACATATAAAATGGATTTACACAAGACTGATACAAGTATCTACAAATACATTGTATTAACACAACACTAATCCAAGTATACACAAATAAATTAGATCTACACAAGACTCATATATAAAATGATGAACATGACTAGATCTAAGGAAGGATGATCTTCATCAAGGCTTCATCTTTAATCACATCACAAATTTGTGAGTGATCTTCTCTTTGGACAAGTAAATAATGAGATTAAGAGGATAATCATAAGTAAACATACTTAACAAATAAAGTGATCATTTACTAATGATTGAAGAACATAGAAAGAAGATAAGAGGCAGAAAGATTTTTTCCAAAAAGGTTCTTGAAATATGAAAATTTGATCCACTATTTATAGGGAGACAAAAATCAACGGCTAAATGGGCGTGATTCCTTAATTAAGCTGCGGCTCAATATCAATATTAAACCTCATAGCTATTTGGGGAACCGCCCCAAGTAGACTACGCTCCTTTTTGTCTTTTAGTGGGGAAATATTATCTTAGGTTGATTTTACCTTAAAAGGATATTCCTATGGCATTTGGAATATGCTATATTCAAATTTTCATTTTTCATTTTAATAAAACATTTTCTTAAGAATAAAGTTTATTAAAATATTTTGTCACATTTGTCAAAATCTGAATTTTAAGGTTAATCACTTTCTATGATCACTAAACATGATTAAGATATGTATGTGTAAGACTTAAATGATTATTACCTTGATGATAGTGTTTGTTGAATAACTCGTCTTTCGGTTGTCTTTTACAATAAATGTCTTTATACTTTGTCGTGATCAAAACTAAGAAAGATTAGTTAACACTAATAATGTTTTTAGGCATTGCTTGCATTAACAATCTCCCCCTTTTTATTACGACAAACTATAAACTCATTTATGTAAAAACAAAAGTTTTCGAATTATTAACGAGTTTATCACTATCACTTCACCCCTTTTGTCGAAGAAAAAAGGTTAGCACAAGTCTTTGAAAGAGAGAAGAATCGACTTTGCTTGTAGCTCCCCCTTGGTGCTTACACCCCTAGCTTGGGGCACCAAGAGATAGAACTAAGGTGACAAGCTACATACTAAGGTTCGTAGAAAGAAAAGAAACACTAATGTATAAACTATAGTCACAACCAACTAACTAACTTGAGAGGTAAAAAGAAAAGAAATCTCAAATTAGAAGTAAGTATTTGCTAACTATGTCCAAAGAGAGTGTTTTGACAAGATCAATTCACAATTGGTGAAATAAAGGTAGAAAAGAAACATCCATACCAATTGTAATTAAACAAACTATGTCAAAGGTTAAACATTT
The DNA here is from genome assembly GCA_025667525.1 of Glebionis coronaria. Classification (NCBI taxonomy): domain Eukaryota; kingdom Viridiplantae; phylum Streptophyta; class Magnoliopsida; order Asterales; family Asteraceae; genus Glebionis; species Glebionis coronaria. The sequence goes on along the minus strand of CM046882.1, from coordinate 164,379,968 downwards.
AGTATTGTTGGAATCACCCAAGAACAATTGTAAATTTTAACCATAATCAACTCACAACAATATGTGTGATAAATAATTATCAAAACAAGATATAACACACATAACAATCATATTACAAAAATATTAGAGAACATACAAGAAAAGTATTCATACACACAATATGAATATTAAAACAAAAAATATTGAAAATAGAGATAGTCTTCCAAGATTGCATAGGTTATTATTTGACTCAAACAATTAGAGCACAAAGTATGCTTTAATTGGTAAAACAAGACGACGAGGCATCATTCGAAGATTTTCTCACGGGAACAAATACTTTGAGGGGAGGTCGAGTGAGAAGAAATTCAATAAAATTTAACTCGTCATAGACATGAGCAAGTTGAATTTGTTGAAATCGACAACACGCACACGAACTTCCATGATGCAAAACAATGTCATTTGATGGGAGAGGGCCATGATCGTAAGAGGGTGGTGGAGGAGAAGTAGATTGAGGATAAGAGAGGTTTTCACAATGCCTAGTAAGATTGGGGAAAGAAGAAAGGTCATTGAGATATGGTATGTTGCAAGGTTTAGGTGGTAGTGGAAAAGCTTCTCTATCTCTGGTAATTGGATTGATTGAGAAAATCTCATTCCAATACTCAATAGGAGATAAATAGGAAGTCTTGCAAGGTTTGGGAGAAGAGGAATCATGATGATCCTTGTCCTTCTTGATCCAAGCGGGTCGAACTAAGATTTTCGGTTTCTTAGAAAGCTCAGAAGAAGAAGCTTTGGGTTTAGAAGAATTTTGTGACAAAGATATGTCAAGGTTAAGATTAGAAGAAGAACACATTATGAGGGATGAGAAAGAGAACTCCCAAAACAATAAGATTTAAAGAAAATAGACAAGGCAAGGAATAAAAAGAAAACTAAAAGATTTCAAGGATATTTAACCAAAAAAGGCAAACAAAGATTCTTGAAAAAGAATGACGTCAAAGAAGAAAGACCAAAAACGAGCCAAAAGTTGGCTTGTTGTCCGCGGTTCCTTAAAGGAACCTGCGGTTTAATAATTATATTGAGCCACACGGCTTTAATGAGCCGCCTACAACTGTGACAACCTGAACCCGAGGTCACTATTTAATCTTATTTTACGAATATTTTTGAAATTTTTGATGAGCTAGAATGCTATGACGATTGGTATTTTTATTTAAAACCAATGTTGGAAGTCTTATTTTTACATTTTTAATAGTTGCGAGGACTACTAGTGATTGCGATATCGACGGATGCCCAAAATTTTACGTTTATTATTTGTTGTTTCGATGTTTATATTTTTGACGTTTTCGTTTTTAATTGCGTGTTAAGTCGTATCGGGACTATATTATTATTATATTTGTGAACGTTTTAACTTTTGAAAAGTATTTTTACGAAACCTGATTCCCGTAGATATTTTCAAAATCGACTAATACTCATTTCCCGCTTTTTAACTAGCTATTTACTTTTTTGTCCAAAAGATTGAAAAATTGGCAAAAATTACCCCTCCACCGCTACCATAAATAGTTTTACCACTAAGAAAAACACATAGAAAAACTTGTTTAAAAATCAAAACCACCCGCCCTTTCTTCTTTAAGCCACAAAGCCCCAAAAACATCCCCTTTTTTGATTTCTAGTTTGCTTTGGCTAAAACTAAATCAAGACCCATTCTATAAATTCAAAGGTGATTGTTTTGGTACCAAATTTACCCACATGCAACAAGTTTTTATTTTCTTACGAACTAGGGTTGGTGAAGTTGTTTTAAGATCATGCATGTGATGATCTCCATTTCATTTTGATATTTTGATTGTTAAAAGCTTGAATTTTTTATAAGGGTTTTGTTAAAAGTGACATGCAAGTGTTAGGATTGAATTTGGGTAATTATAGGATGATTGTAATGGTATAAAAATGGTTAAATGGGTTGAAAATTGATTTGGTATGAGTTTTAGAGAGGTGATTTAGGGCAGTAGGTTTGAGGCTAAATATGGATGTCTTAAGTTGGAGTTGATGTAATACTAATAAGATAGTTTTGTAGAGTTTTTTATAAGCTTCGTTTTGATATAAATTAGAGCTTCTAAAATGAGGAGGAAGTTACGATAGTTTGATTATTCGTGTACCGGGAGACGAGTATCGACACAATCCGAATTTGTTGTCGATATTTGGATCAAATCTCGGGGACTATAAAATGAGTTTTAAAAATGGTCAAGGGATATTCTTAAATCCTAAACCTAGGAAGGTCAAAATGATTTTATGAGTCGAAGACGTAAAACTGTCCGGTTTTTGTAATTCGAAGATGTGTCAGGCAGAAGGTCTTAGAGGTCAAATATTTTGATGAAAATTTTTGAGGGATTTCTATATGATGTGAGTGAGTTGTCCAGCAAGTTTCATAAGAACTAGAGGTGTCTATGTATGGAAAAATAGCTTGTACATTTGGTATGTGCCAACAGATTTTTATCGAGAGTGTAGTTTAATAAAGTAAACATATAGAAGGGTATAGTAGTATCACTTGAATTTTTGTTCTTTCTGGTTTATCATGGTTTTGTAATTTTGAATTTGTGTTATTAAGTATGGATTAAACTTGTCTATTTATTAACTAACGCAACTTATTTGGTAGGTTGCGATTTTCGTGTTTAACGGACATCATTCATCATCGAAGATCGTCTTGCTACTTCTATTACTCAAGGTGAGTCTATAGCCTCGCTTTTATGCTAGCTAAATGTTTTTAAACCCGCGAGGGGATACATGCTATTTGAAAATAAATGGAACACAAGTCATGAATAATTGTTTGGACCCGTATGTTGCTTTTGGACCCGAATGTTGCCTGAATTGTGTTAAGTACCTAGTTGTAGAAGACCCTAAATTCATGAACCGTTAACTATTGCTAGCTCATTGTTGTGAGTAGGAAATAGCCGCTTAAACAATTGATAGTACTATCGGGTTGACAACCCTATCCGAGACGATAGTTGGTACGCTGAGTGCGCTGGTCGGACGGATAACTTGAATAAGAGAAAAGGTAAAATTTACAACGATTTAAGAGAGCAATGGTTTCACTTTTTATCATGCCGGCCTTTTGGCGGATGATTGGTTATAACGGGTCGGTGTCATGAGCTTAAACACAGTTGTATAGCCTTTCTATAAGATGAAATACTTGAATAATAGATTGTATGTACAAAAATTATAATAAATGATTGATACAAGGTTTTTGACACCAAGTATAAAAATTAATTGTTCGTTGTTGTGGTCTAATCGAATTGATTATTAGTTTTAGTGCGACTCAGTCGTTCTTTGGTGGAAACAATAGTTGTGTCGTTGTAGTAATAAAAAGTGCAAAAACTTTAAAGTAAAAGCAAGTAATTTGAATCTAAATCTAATTTAAAATAAATGGTGCAATATTTAAAAACTTTTAAAATTAAATTAATTAAATGACTTAAAATTAAAGCGTGACGAAAATTAAATTTGACGAAGTATTAAAAATGTGAAAATAAAATTCAAACAAAGCAAATTATAATTCCAAACCCACAAACCATCAGAATCCACTATCGGAATGCTGTCACCAAGTCCATCGGAATCCAGATCGCAAAGTAGTTATCGGAATGTATTAAAGCTAGGCCTATCGGAATGTTGAAAAGAGAATCTATCGGAATGTCACTTCCATCATAATACACCCACCGGAATAAGTTCAGATCGGAAAGTTGCTAAGGAAAATTGGGCAGCACTTCGACTCAAAATACCTCAAGAACCGTCGGAATGTGCGATCGCAATGTGCGATCGCAATCCCAGATCGGAATGAGGGTGTTGTTACTCTAGATCGCAATCCCGGATCGGAATGCAAAACCCTTGTCCCAATTCTGTCACAATCGGAATGTTGAGAAGAAGAGCCGTCGCAATGTGTAGAACCCTTACTTTCCGATGGAGGATCAAATTCGCAATAAGCTCAAGTACAATAAGCTATAACTAATAAGATGAATTCAAAAACTTAAATGAAATGGAAACAGGACAAGATAATAAGCAACAAATTTAAAACCTTTTCAAACATGAAATAAGAAAACGAAATAAGAAAACTTTTAGAAAAATGAAACTTTTTTAGAGAACTTAGAAAAACAAATAAGCTAAGTATGAAACAAACCAATAAGATTGTCAAACTTATGGCTTATCTTATACGAAAACTTACACAAAGTAAAAAGATAAACTTTTTAGTAAAATAAGCAAAGAGATTAAGCAACTTCTTGCTTAATCCGAATTTTAAACAAACCAAAAATAAGAGAAAGGTAGAAAGAGAATGATAAAAGAAACTTGATCAAAAGTAAATAAAGATTAAAGCAACAAAATTAAGAACACTTACTTGGAATTAAAATAAATTTAAGGTGCAAGACAATTAATTAAATGACATGTAATTAAAGTGCAAGGTAATTAAAATGGAAGAACTAATTGTCACTATTAGCCAACCAAAAACAAATGGAATGAAAATGAAAACTATATATAGGGAGATTATGGAGGTGCTTAGGAAGCTTCCTCCCCTCTTTCTTCTTTCCTTAATTGCATGATTAAGTCCTTGTCTTCTTAATCTTTTGAATTTAACGACTTTGTCTCGGGATTTCTTTAAACTCGTCTTGTAATTCTTCAATAAATTAGACTTGAGTTCTTCGACTTTTGGTAAACTTCCGTCTTTTGACTTTTTCTTCGATAAATCTTCAGAATTGGTCTTGGACTTCCGTTCTTTTTGCACTCTTGATTTCTTGACTTCATCTTTTGTCTTTTTCTTTGATAAAAGCTCCTGAATGCCCGTGTTTTCTCCCCTTTTCACATTTTCGTCCTAAATCACAACAAAAACACAAACCACGCATAATTCTGACATTTATGACATAAAATACACGTTTTGGCTCGGTTATTATTGTAGTTAAGTGGTAAAAAGGATGGGTGTTTACACACCTATCAAATCCCCTACACTTGACCATTGCAATGTCCTCATGCAATGCATTAGTTACAAAGCACGATTACACTTTTCATCATAATCAATCCACCTTGGCCTTTATTAAAGAGATAGAAAATTATAAACATTCAAAGGAAGGAAGTAAAGAAATCAAAAACATACCTTAGGGTTTTGAAAATGTCATGAATGATCATCATCCTCATGTTTTCACTTTCACCAAACCAAGTTTAAAAACGAGATCATTGTTATTATAAGTTAGCAAACTAACACGAACTCATGTGGGCCAATTATTCACTTAGACTCCCTTATTACTAGGTGTATCTCTTATATTTTATTATTGTCTTGAATGATCACGAGGATGCATTGTTGACTTATTTCGATAGTTATTTAAGCTGAAAACAAAGTGGGACGATTTAATCAATAGTTAGCTAAAGGACAAAATCTTTTAAAACTGCTTCTTGGGACCTCATAAAGTTCATATCTTGGCATAACTCGCTTCGCGATTTGAGACCTTTCTCGGACCGATATTTGGCAGCGACTTCATACTTCAAACCTTGAGAGACGTTCATGAAATAATGGTCTTCTCTTCATAATAGGAATTTCTTCACTTGAAATTTTGAGAGATTCTTCATATATGGACCACGACTTCTTCATTTTTCTCCAATCTTTATTTTGGACTTTGATATACAACGATCCGCATCCTTTTTGGACTTGGATCTATTTATCCTCATACCTTGCTAGGGCCTTTTTGGATAGACTTCTCTATGATCTTTTGGGAGTATTTGTTTTGCGTCGTGTGTCTCGATCCTTCATATTGCTCTTTGATAAATGATTCTTCACATCACTTGGGATCTTTAGCAACAAAATGTAGCCCTCATGCCTTGTTAGGGCCTTTTTGGACTCGCCAATCTTCGCATCCCGCTTCAATAAGTTATGCCTTGGCTACGAACTCTAATCCATACCGAGCAACTTTTAAACGATCTTGGGCTAGAAGCTAAGTAACTTTTCAAATCGTACAACCTTATTTATTGCAGATAAATTTATTAGCAAGCGATGGGAGAATAGGCTTATAATTAACTCACATAAACTCACGAAAAAATACCAAACTTATAATTGACTCTATCATCTCTCGTTCTCCACAGTTTAAAATCTCAAGGAATGAGACTCGTGGATGCTTAGCCTATTAAATCAAAGTTTTGGGTTTTTGATTCGTCTATAGGATCTTGCAAACTCTTAGACTTTTTCAAGTTTAGAAATTGATAGGTGTGAAAACACCCATCCTTTTACCACTTATTTCTTACTAAAACAAGACCAAAACACGTATTTAATATCATTTGTTTGGAATTATGCGTGGTTTTTATGTTTATTGTGTTTTCAGAGCCAACCAGATGAATATTGAAGAAAACATGGGATTGCACGGGTTTTATCAAGGAAAAAGACTCAAGACGAAGTCTATTGTCCAAGAGATGCAAAAGATTTGAAGTCAATGGGCCTGTTTGATGATTTATCGAAGAAAAGGACCAAAGATGGAAGATTTACATATGTCGAAGAAACTCAAGTCTATTAAACGAAGAAATTAAAAGACGAGTTGAATTTAATCGTCGACAAATCCCGAATCAGAATCGAAAACGTCAAATTTTCTGAAAAGACGAGAAGACAAGAAGAAAGGGAGAAAGCCCACTCACCAACCAACCACTAGGACTATATAAAGAATTACGCTTCACACTTTTTAGCCAGTTTTTAGTTTTTTGTTTTTCCTCTTTTCTTTCCTTCTTGTTCGTAGGTATCACCAACACCATTAGGGTGTTTGGTGATTTTGATTCTTGTTTGTTCACAAATCTTGTAGTTTTAATCCTTTCTTTTGATTGTTTAAACCTTAATCATCAGTACAATCTTTTCATTCATCTTGTTCATCTTCATCTTTTTAGTCAAAGTTCTAAAGTTCTTATTTAGTTGATTTTGATCTTCAAAAGTTAGTGGGTTTTGTGTTTTTATGATTGGGATTTGATGTTTATGGTTAGTAGATGATTTGTTATTAGTTTTGTTTAAGATTTGGTTAAAAACTTGGTTGATTTTTGATAAATTCGTGTTCCCCTGTTTTCTCGCTGTGTCTGTTCTTCATAGCCCGTTATTCCGCATAGCCAATTCATTCCGAGTAGATTACTATTCCGCATAGCCAATTTATTCCGAATAAGCCCATTTTTCCGCATAGCCTTTTATTCCGTATAACCTTTTATTCCGAGTAGCATATTATTCCGGATAGGATCATTATTCCGAGTAGCATATTTATTCCGAATAGCAAAGTTATTCCGAGTAGGACTATTATTCCGGATAGCACCATATTCCGAGTAGCTTACTTATTCCGAATAGCACATATATTCCGAGTAGCCATTTATTCCGAATAGAACCATGTATTCCGCATAAGGACTTTATTCCGAATAGAGCATTTCTTTAGTGAGGTTATTTTACTGCTTTATCATTTAATTGTTTAATTTAACTTCAAGTTTTATTTCATTGACTGTTTTTGGTTTAAATCTTTATTTACTTCATTCATTTATCTTTTTAATAGAATAGAATAGAAAACCAAACCCCCTATTTGTCACCAAGAACAATCATTCCACTTTGAGCTGTGATCAATTCGAGAAGATTCCGAGATTAATCTTGAACCCATACAAAAACGCTTGTATCAAATGGCGCCGCTGCCGGCTCTTCTCGTTAAGATTAACAGTTCTTTGTGAGAACTTGGATTTTGGGATCCGTTCACCGGGAATGTTACTTTTTCATAAAATTTTCAAAAACCCTAAATAATATAAAATTTTCAAAAATCCTAAAAATTAAAAAAACATAAAAAACCAAAAATATTTCTGCTTTGTTTTTGCTTTGTTAGTTCTTTTGCAGGTGCATGCGTACACGATCGACGTCTTATCAAGAGCCCGAGCCTCTCGAAGACTTAGACATGGCCGGTGTACAAAACATCAACAATAACCCACCTCAAAACAATAACAACAATAACAATCGACCTCTCAACAACAATAATAACAACAACAATGAGCCTCTACCGGATAATCGCCCGATGATTGAACTTCTGCAAGCACATGTAGACGACAACAATGATCCAATTGTCATACCCGCGATTGCATCCAACAACTTTGAACTCAAATCCGGCTTTATCCAGATGGTCTCTGCTCAACCATTCTTGGGGCGTACCATTGATGATCCACATGACCACATCAAGAGATTCCTACAACTCACGAATACGGTCAAATTCAATGGTGTTCCACAAGAGGTAATCCGTTTGCAACTCTTTCCTTTCTCTTTAGAGGGACAAACCCGGCATTGGCTTGCAAAGGAACCGCCACAAAGTATTCTGACGTGGACGGATTTGGAGACCAAGTTCATAAACTAATTTTTCCCACCCTCTCGTACTACCACTTTGCGGAATGAAATCATTAATTTTGAACAAAAGTACGATGAGTCTTTTAGTGAATCTTGGGACCGTTTCAAAGATCTTTTAAGAAAGTGCCCACAACATGGTTTTACCAAAGTGCACCAAATTAATACTTTTTATAATGGTTTAAGCATGAATGACCAAGATTCACTAAATAGTGCCTCGGGGGGGGGGGGGGGGGGTAATATCTTTGTTAAGACTTCTAATGCCGCTTGGGATATCATTGAGAATAAGTCTCGTGTGCAAACCAAGAGTGTGCGGACCAATGCCGCTAGTGCTAGTACTAGTGACCACGACAAGCGACTTGACAAAATTACTACGCTTCTTGAATCGCTTGCTACCCAAACCGCTAGCAACACCAACAGCATCAACGCTAAAAACGCTCAAGTCAATGCTGTCAGCCAACCATGTGAAATCTGCGGGGGTCCTCACTCTTACACCACTTGTACCACCACCCAAGACTACCCTTCTGAGACTGTGAATGCAGCATACGGTACCTATCCTCCGGCCGCTTATCAAGCTCGTCCTCAAGGTGACCGCAACTTGCTTAGCTACCGCTCTAACAACTTTCTCTCCCCACCCGGTTTTTCTCCTAACAACCCAAACCAACAACAAAACCTCAATCGCCCTCCTCAACAACAACAACAACCTCGTGCACCATACCAACCACCTCACAAACAACCATATCCACCTCAAAGAAACAACCAAGTTTACCAACAACCTGCTTATCAACCACCCGCCTACCATGCTCCTCCTCCCAACCAACCCACTGCATTACACCAAGATGTGGAAACCTACATGAGGACCAATGATGTGATCGTGGAAAATCTCCAGCGGGAAGTGCTAAACTTGAAAGCAGACATGGTGAAACAAGGGAACGATCTGCGAGCTGATATGAGAAACACTTTGGCAAGTCAAACGAACGACTTAAGGAACATGATGGTTGGTTTCTTCCAAGGTAATCAACCCTCTTCTTCGGGTACTCTTCCGAGTAACACCGTTGCGAATCCAAGAGGGGAGATGAAAGCAATCACCACTCGCAGTGGCAAAGGTACCAAGGAACCCGAGCTTCCTATACCTCTACTGGTGATTGTGACCAAGGAAAACGAGTCACCTGCTCCTATTCCTCATCCTTCTACATCCCCAATTTCTCCACCTCTTACTTCTACCCCTCCTCCACCCAAGGATGTGAGTGATCCTATTCTTCCAAAGCCTTCCTCTTCTTTCGATATACCTTATCCCTCAAGGTTGAGGAAAGAGAAGCTCAAAAGCAAGGATGATATTCAGGTTTCAAACTTTCTCAAAATGTTTAAACATTTTAATTTCAACATCTCCTTCGCTGAGGCTCTCGCTCACATGCCTAAATACGCAAAAATGTTCAAAGATCTTCTTAGCGACAAGGAGAAGCTTCTTGATATTGCTAACACCCAACTTAATGAGAATTGCTCTGTAGTGCTCTTAAGGAAATTGCCAACCAAGCTTGGTGATCCGGGTCGCTTCTTAATCCCTTGCAACTTCCCGGGAGTAGAGAATTGCATGGCCCTAGCCGGTCTAGGTGCCAGTATTAACTTAATGCCTTTAAGTTTGTGGAAGCAATTATCTCTCCCTGAGCTAGTCCCCACCAAAATGACTTTGGAAATAGCTAACCGTATGGTTGCTTATCCAGTGGGGATAGCCGAAGACGTCTTTGTAGGAGTCGACAAATTTACTTTTCCTGCCGATTTCGTCGTCGTCGATTACGATATGGACCCTCGTGTGCCATTGATCGTTGGTCGTCCATTCTTGAGGACCGGTCGCACTCTGATCGATGTTGAAGCGGGTGAGCTTATCATGAGAGTGGGTGACGATAAAATTGTTTTCAACATGGGAAAGCTTTCTAAACAGCCTTATTCATACGAGAGAGTTAATTGTATTGACGTTCTTGATGAAGCTTGTGAGGAACACTTCAAAGATGCTTGTAAAAGTATTCCCACCTCTCTTCCCAATGTTGAGATCGTTTTCTCTATTGATTCATCACTATCTCTATTTGAAGAAAGTGATTTCCTTTGGAAAGATTTGGAAGCCACCATGGGAGATGTGAACTTAGCAAATGACGATTCTCCCACCGATTGGGATGAAGACATGTGTCTCATTGAGAACCTTCTAAAAGAGGACCATATTTCTCTACCATCTCCCAAAGCTATTGCTATCGATGCACCGACTTTGAATACGCCTCCCATCGAAAATCCTCCAGATTTAGAACTTAAGGAGTTGCCGCCCCATCTCGAGTACGTGTTCCTTGAAGACAAGAAGAAGTCGCCCGTCATCATTGCTAGGGACTTGAACGAAGAAGAGAAATCTCGCCTCATTGTCGTGCTTAAAGATCATAAGAAGCCAATTGCTTGGAAAATTTCCGATATCCGCGGAATTGATCCAAACTTTTGTACTCACAAGATTCTCATGGAAGATGACTTTAAACCCGCAATCCAGAGCCAAAGAAGGGTTAATCCTCGCATTCACGACGTCATCAAACAAGAGGTTATCAAACTTCTTGATGCCGGCTTGATTTACCCTATCTCGGATTCGCCTTGGGTAAGTCCCGTCCATTGTGTGCCCAAGAAGGGCGGAATAACCGTTGTTCCCAATGAACACAACGAGTTGATTCCCACTCGTCTCGTTCCTGGGTGGAGAGTTTGTATCGACTACCGCAAGCTCAATGATGCCACGAGAAAAGATCACTTTCCTCTTCCTTTCATGGATCAAATGTTCGAGCGTCTTGCGGGTAATGACTATTACTGCTTTTTAGACGGTTTCTCCGAGTATTTTCAAATTCCCATCGATCCCAAAGACCAAGAAAAGACCACATTCACTTGTCCCTACGGAACATTTGCTTACAAACGCATGCCTTTTGGTTTATGCAATGCTCCTGGGACGTTCCAAAGGTGTATGATGGCTATCTTCCATGACATGGTTGAAGAAACTATGGAAGTCTTCATGGATGATTTCTCGGTTTATGGCGATTCTTTCTCTGTTTGCCTTGCCAATTTAGAACGTATGCTTAAGAGGTGTAAAGACACTCGCCTTGTTCTTAATTGGGAAAAATGCCATTTCATGGTAAAAGAGGGCATCGTGCTAGGACACAAGATCTCCAAAGCCGGTCTTGAAGTGGACCGTGCTAAAGTTGATGTTATTTCTAAGTTGCCTCCACCTTCAACCGTGAAGGGTGTGAGAAGTTTCCTTGGTCATGCGGGCTTCTACCGTCGCTTTATCAAAGATTTTTCTAAAATCGCTCGCCCGATGACCCACCTCTTGAAAAAAGATACTCCTTTTATCTTTTCCACAAAGTGTCTTGAAGCCTTCAACTTGCTTAAGGATAAGCTAACTAAGGCACCGGTCTTGGTTACCCCAAATTGGGAGCTTCCCTTTGAATTGATGTGCGATGCTAGCGACTATGCTATTGGAGCGGTTTTGGGCCAACGAGTGAACAAACACTTCCAACCGATCCATTACGCTAGCAAGACAATGACGGGGGCTCAATTGCATTACACGACAACCGAAAAAGAGCTTTTAGCTGTTGTCTATGCTTTTAAAAAGTTCTGCCCCTATCTTGTCCTTTCTACCACAATCGTTTATACCGATCATTCCGCGTTGAAGTACTTGTTGACTAAGCAAGACTCCAAACCAAGACTTCTTCGCTGGGTTTTGCTACACCAAGAATTTAAAATCGAAATTCGCGATAAGAAAGGAGCTGAAAACCTAGCCGCGGATCATCTCAGTAGACTTGAGGATCCTTATCAAGGGGATCATCCGAACAAAGAGATCAATGACTCTTTTCCCCTGGAGACCTTAATGTCCATCAACTCGACTTCTGATGAAACCCCGTGGTTTGCAGACATTGCAAACTACTTGGCGGGTGGAATTCTCATTGACGGGTTAACATCCCAGCAAAAGAAAAAGTTATTCAAAGACATTAAGACTTACTTTTGGGATGACCCGTATCTATTCAAACAATGTGCTGATTTGATTATTCGCCGATGTGTTGATGGACCGGCAGCTTTAGACATTCTTGAAGCTTGCCACAAAGGACCCACCGGTGGTCACTTTGGTCCCAACTACACCGCCAAAAAAGTGTTTGACTCGGGATTTTATTGGCCCACCATTTATCGTTATGCTCACGAAATGGTTAAACATTGTGATGCTTGCCAAAAACAAGGCAAGATCACACATAAAGACGAGATGCCTCAGAATTTCATTCAAGAATGTGAAATCTTTGATGTTTGGGGTATCGACTTTATGAGGCCATTCCCTTCATCTAAAGGAAACAAATACATCCTTGTAGCCGTTGACTACGTTTCTAAGTGGGTTGAAGCCAAAGCTTTACCCACTAATGACGCAAGGGTGGTTTGTAACTTTTTGAAATCGCTATTCGCTAGATTCGGTGTGCCTCGTGCCATTATTAGTGATCGCGGGACTCATTTTTGCAATGACCAATTCGCAAGAGTCATGGCTAAGTATGGTGTAAATCATCGTCTTTCCACCGCATACCACCCACAAACTAATGGCCAGGCTGAAATCTCTAACCGAGGCTTAAAGCGAATTCTTGAAAGAACCGTGGGAGAGCATCGTGCCTCATGGGCCGATAAACTTGATGATGCTCTGTGAGATTTATGTACCGCATACAAGACTCCGATTGGTTGTACACCATATCGTCTCGTGTACGGGAAATCGTGCCACCTCCCCATTGAGTTGGAGCACAAGGCTTACTGGGCCTTGAAGTGGGATAATTTTGATATCAACAAAGCCGGTGACCTACGCAAGATCCAACTCAATGAGCTGAATGAACTCCGGAATGAGGCTTATGAAAATTCTTTGATCTATAAGGAAAAGACTAAGCTCATTCACGACTCTAAGATTAAAAATCGAGAGTTCCAAGTTGGAGACAAATTTTGCTCTTTAACTCTCGGTTGAAAATCTTTTCGGGCAAGCTGAAATCTCGTTGGTCCGACCCATTCACCATTGCCCAAATTTTTCCATATGGTACTCTCGAGCTCGCTCAACCTAATGGACCTAATTTTAAGGTGAATGGCCAACGAGTGAAGTTGTACTTTGGTGAGGACATCTCTCATGAGATGATTCCATCCCTCACCACGTTCCCCATGAACTAATTTTGGGTCGAGTCAGGCTCGTGACTCGGTTATAAAAAACAAGCGCTCCTCGGGAGGCAACCCGAGTATCTATCCTTTTCCGTTTTAACCTCCTAAGTGTAGGGGGACCTCTATAGGTTTTTTGTCCTTGTGTGGTGATGTGGTTACAGGGATGTATGCACTTTTGGAACCTTTGAAGAACCGTTCTCCCGTGTTATCCGAAATCCGGTTCTATCTCTCAACTATCGTGATTCAATTTTCTTCATACTCACATTTGAAATTGATCACTTTAGTCGTCTCTTCCTTAACTTGATTTAACCAACGTGCACAATGTCATAAGTGTAGGGGATATTTTTCCCACATGCTTAAACATTGAGGACAATGTTTATCTTAAGTGTAGGGGGGACTTCTATCGAAGTTTTAAGTGGACTTTTCCATGGAAATGCCTTCATATAACCGGAAAATCATCTTTTTCAGCATTTTTCAAATTTTTAACTAACTTTGGCCATTTAGTCGTAATTTTTAAATTTTTATCGTTGCTTTCATATGTATATATCCCGCAATAAAATCAAAAATCTTAATAAAATGGTGTAGCTAGTTTTGAAATCTTTGACATATTAGGCCCGTTGCGATTATTTTGACTCAACCCGAATAGACTTGTCCAAGTTTATTCTAGCTAGTATCCTTAACCATGTAGACCTTAAGTGGTTTATTAGGCTAAGCATCCACGAGTCTCATTACTTGAGATTTTAAATTGTGGAGAACGAGAAATGATAGAGTCAATTATAAGTCGGTATTCTTGCACAAGCTCACTTGGTGTAATTATTTGCCTATTCTCCCATTACTTGCTAATAATTTATCTGCAATAAGTAAGGTCGTACGATTTGAAAAGTTACTTAGCTTCTAGCCCAAGATCGTTTAAAATTTGCTCGGAAATGATAAGAGTTCATAGCCAAGGCATAACTTATGAAGCGGGGCGCGAAGATTGGCGAGTCCGAAAAGGCCCTAACAAGGCATGAGGATTCAATCTTATTGCTAAAGATCCAAGGTGATGTGAAAAGCATTATTCCCAAAATCAATATGAAGGATCAAGACTCACGACGAAAAGCAATCAACTCCCATAAAGATCATAGAGAAGTCTATCCGAAAAGACCCTAACAAGGTATGAGGATAAATAGATCCAAGTCCGAAAAGGAGGCGGATCGTTGTATCTCAAAATCCCAATTAGAGATTGAAGAAATAATCATGAAGTCGTGGTCAACAAAGTTGGAGTACCCCTCAAAAGTCTCCAAGTGAAGAAACTCTATAACGAAGAGAAGACCATTATCTCAAGAACGTCTCTCGAAGATATGAAGTATGAAGTACATGCCAAATATCGGCCCGAGAAAGGTCTCAAATCGTGAACCGAGTTATGCCAAGATATGAACTTTTTGATATCCCGAGAAGCAGTTTTAAGAGATTTTGTTCTTTAGCTAACTATTGATCAAATTGTCCTACTTTGCTTTCAGCCTAAATAAACTATCGAAATAAGTCCAAAAATGCATATTCATGATCATTCTAATACAAAAATAAAATATAAGAGATACACCTAGGAATAAGGGAGTTTAAGCATATAATTAAGCCATGTGTGTAAGTGTTTGATTTGCTAACTTATAATAACAATGATCTTGTTTCTAAGCTTAGTTTAGGGAACGTGAAACTTGAGGGTGATAAATCTTCGCAGCACCAAAGCCCTAATGTAAGTCCTTGATCTCTTTGCAAGTTATTTCCATATAGCTATTTTCAAGTGAAAATGGTTTTCTATCCTTTTGTTTGCTTTAAAGTTTTAATTTCTCTTAGTACTTTAATTTTTGTTTAGTAGTATTTTAATAAGGCCAAGGTTGATTGATTATGAGAAGAGTGTAAAATTGCTTTATCACTAAGCATTGCATGAGGGCATGGCAATGGTTAAGTGTAGGGGATTTGATAGGTGTGAAAACACCCATCCTTTTACCACTTATTTCTTACTAAAACAAGACCAAAACACGTATTTAATATCATTTGTTTGGAATTATGCGTGGTTTTTGTGTTTATTGTGTTTTCAGAGCCAACCAGATGAATATTGAAGAAAACATGGGATTGCACAGGTTTTATCAAGGAAAAAGACTCAAGCCGAAGTCTATTGTCCAAGAGATGCAAAAGATTTGAAGTCAATGGGCCTGTTTGATGATTTATCGAAGAAAAGGACCAAAGATGGAAGATTTACATATGTCGAAGAAACTCAAGTCTATTAAACGAAGAAATTAAAAGACGAGTTGAATTTAATCGTCGACAAATCCCGAATCAGAATCGAAAACGTCAACTTTTCTGAAAAGACGAGAAGACAAGAAGAAAGGGAGAAAGCCCACTCACCAACCAACCACTAGGACTATATAAAGAATTCCCCTTCACACTTTTTAGCCAGTTTTTAGTTTTTGTTTTTCCTCTTTTCTTTCCTTCTTGTTCGTAGGTATCACCAACACCATTTGGGTGTTTGGTGATTTTGATTCTTGTTTGGTCACAAATCTTGTAGTTTTAATCCTTTCTATTGATTGTTTTAACCTTAATCATCAATACAATCTTTTCATTCATCTTGTTCATCTTCATCTTTTTAGTCAAAGTTCTAAAGTTCTTATTTAGTTGATTTTGATCTTCAAAAGTTAGTGGGTTTTGTGTTTTTATGATTGGGATTTGATGTTTATGGTTAGTAGATGATTTGTTATTAGTTTTGTTTAAGATTTGGTTAAAAACTTGGTTGATTTTTGATAAATTCGTGTTCCCCTGTTTTCTCGTTGTGTCTGTTCTTCATAGCCCATTATTCCGCATAGCCAGTTTATTCCGAGTAGCTTACTATTCCGCATAGCCAATTTATTCCGAATAAGCCCATTATTCCGCATAGCCTTTTATTCCGTATAACCTTTTATTCCGAGTAGCATATTATTCCGGATAGGATCATTATTCCGAGTAGCATATTTATTCCGAATAGCAAAGTTATTCCGAGTAGGACTATTATTCCGGATAGCACCATATTCCGAGTAGCTTACTTATTTCGAATAGCACATATATTCCGAGTAGCCATTTATTCCGAATAGCACCATGTATTCCGCATAAGGACTTTATTCCGAATAGAGCATTTCTTCAGTGAGGTTATTTTACTGCTTTATCATTTAATTGTTTAATTTAACTTCAAGTTTTATTTCATTGACTGTTTTTGGTTTAAATCTTTATTTACTTCATTCATTTATCTTTTTAATAGAATAGAATATAAAACCAAACCCCCTATTTGTCACCAAGAACAATCATTCCACTTTGAGCTGTGATCAATTCGAGAAGATTCCGAGATTAATCTTGAACCCATACAAAAACGCTTGTATCAGAAATCGCATTTTAAAGTTCCCTTGATAAACGACTCTCTAGGATCAATTATAGGAACTTGCGAAAAGTTCTTGTTCTTAACCCGTGAGAGTTAAGACTTTCGCGTTTTAAAGCTCCTTATATAAAAGCCTAGCAAAACTTGACTTAAACACGTTAAGGATACTAGCTAGAATAGACTTAGATAAGTAAACTCGGGTTGAGTCAAAAGATTCACAACGTTTGAAAACTAAAACCACTTTATTAAAAATTTATTCTAATAAGGAAAGAAAATAACTATACAAAGGGAAAAACTAATAGGCCAAAATAGATCAAAAATTTTGAAAAATGTCGAAAAATTGATTTTCCAGTTTAAATGAGGACAAATACAAGGAAAAGACCACT
Source organism: Glebionis coronaria (assembly GCA_025667525.1). Classification (NCBI taxonomy): domain Eukaryota; kingdom Viridiplantae; phylum Streptophyta; class Magnoliopsida; order Asterales; family Asteraceae; genus Glebionis; species Glebionis coronaria. The sequence goes on along the minus strand of CM046882.1, from coordinate 164,362,687 downwards.
TAACTTCGATAGAAGTCCCCCTACACTTAATATAAACATTGTCCTCAATGTTTAAGCATGTGAGAGTAAACTCCCCTACACTTAGGACATTGTGCACTTTGTTTAAATCTCGCTAAGGAAAAGACAACTAACGAGATTCCTATTTTAATATTGGAAAATATAAAATAGTGAATCGAAAAGAGTTTAGGATAGAACCGGGAAAATGGAAACACGGAATCACGGGTCGTCAAAAATCATCAAGAGTGGATCATTGAGCGCTCGAATCCCTGAATGTTAGAAGAGAGGAAATAGCAAACACCAACTGGTCTCCCCTACACTTAGGATAAAGAAAGCTAAAAGATAGATACATGGGTTGCCTCCCAAGAAGCACTTGATTTTTGTTCACCGAGTCGTGAGCCTGACTCGACCTTGATTAGCCTAGGAAGAAGCATGAAACATATCCACCGGGATCAAAGACATAGTTTTCGTCCATCAAATAGCACAAGCTTAAGGCGAACAAGGTAAGCCAAAGAAGAATAGGCAAGGTTCCCTAAGCAAAGACGGAGCACGGTGGGAGCAAGGGTGAAGAGCAAGCATATTTTTAGTAGTTCCAAAAATCTTTCCTTTTATTTCATCAGATGGATACTGAGATGGCTGAAGAATATCGATACCGGGGTCGAACACCTTTTCCTTTAGGGGAAAATAGCACTCAGGCTCAGCAGAATTTGAAGATGATCCGCGAAGAAGATGCACAACCTCGTCCTCAGAAGGTGGACAAAGAGGTGTCAAATCATACTTGCTGCGGATGTTGGTGTCGTCCGATTGCTTCTCCTTTGAAAGAATTTTCTTCAAATCCAAAGTAGGATCAAGACCATAATCATCAAAATATAAAGGAGGAGCATCACTCTCATGAGGAAAGTAAGTATTGAGAAAAGTAGAGAAGTCGTCCTCAAATGAGTAATCATCCAAAGTAGGATTAAGTGATGGCGGAGGATCTTCATCATGTGAAGAATCACTCGGAAGAGTATCGGCATCATCAAAATCATCATAAGTGGGCATGTCGGGATACTCGGAAGTAAAATAATCATAATCATCTCCATCGAAGCTAGAATCATCATCATAAGCATCAAAGATAGGTGGAGAATCATATATGGGCAAAGGTTCCAAATTAGAGAGAGAATCACCCACATCATCTTGAAAAAGTGGATTATCATTGCAAGAATCGAATAGAGGATTGTTGTAGACAACAAAATCATCAAGCATATTAATCATATTCGCTGATTCTCGTCCTCCAAAGGATTTTCTTTTAAGCTTCCCCATTTCAAACACTTGTGTATCATCCCCGACTCTTAAGATGAGCTCACATTTATCCACATCAATTAAAGCTCTACCGGTTCTCAAAAATGGGCGCCCAAGTATTAACGGAATACGAGGGTCCATTTCATAATCAACAACGACGAAGTCAACCGAAAATGTGAATGTGCCAACTTGAATGAACACATCTTCGGCAATACCAACGGGGTAAGCTAGAGTGCGATTGGCTAGCTCAAGAGTCATTTTGGTGGGTGTAAGGTCGGGCAATGATAACTTTTTCCAAACACATAAAGGCATCAAATTTATACTTGCCCCGAGATCGGCTAAGGAAGTAAATTTGTCGGTTTGGTTAAAAGTACAAGGTAACACAAAACGACTGGGATCTCCAAGTTTCTCCGGAAGTTCTTTAGGAAGGACGCCAGAACAACTTTCATTCAATCGAGTATTAACAAACTCGGCCATCTTCTCCTTCTTATTAAGCAATTCCTTAAACATCTTGACAAATTATGGCATTTGTGCAAGAGCTTCAACAAGGGTAAAATTGATCTTCATGCCGGCAACCTTTTCCAAAATGTGAGAGACTTGAATATCATTCTTAGTCAAAATTCTAGCCTTGTTGAGTCGATAAGGGTAAGGAATGCTGGGGTTGGGTGGTGGGGGTGTAGGTGTAGCAGGTAAAGGTTGAGATGTTGAAGGTAGGGTTGGTGGAGGAATCTTGGTGGGTACTTCGTCATGACGAGGCGGAGACGGTAATGGTGTACTAATACTAGGTGTGGGAGGAGTAGGGATAAATGGTGGTGGAGGAGGTGTAGATGATGGGGGCGGGATAGGTGGTCCTACTAAAGTAACTCCACTACAGGTAGTAATAGCACTCACATTCGCTCGCGGATTGGTGACGATGTTTGAAGGTAGAGTTCCCGAAGTAGAGGGTTGAGTGGTGGGCAAGAAACTAGCCAACATATTCTTCAAATCATTCGTTTGATTGCTGAAGGAGGATTGTATATTATCTCGAAGCTCGGATCTAATGTCTTTCCCTTGCTTGGTAATATCCCCTTTCAAATTGATAATTTGGCTCTGTAGATTCTTGATTTGCTCTCCTTGGGTTCTCATTATGGCTTCAACATCTTGGTTAATGGGTGGGGCTTGTTGAGCGGGTGGGTGATAAGGATTAGAAGCTCTAAGTGGGATTTGGTTGCTTCTAGTGTAATTGTTGTTGGGGTTTTGGTTTTGAGGAGAAAACCGGGTGAAAGGTAGTTGTTTGACCGGTAACTTAGCAAATTTCGATCCCCTTGAGGTCGAACATGGTAATTTTCCGGTGAATAATTACCATAAGCCGCATACACGTTTTCCGGATTTCCTTGAGTAGAAGGAAAATCAGTTTATGAGTGTGGACCGCCGCATGTTTCACAAGGATTGGCTACCGCTTTAACTTGTTGGTTTGTAGCGAGAAGCAAGATATTTTTGTTCATTTCGGTCATCATGCGGGTGAATTCGGTCATATCGGGGCTTGCTGAAGTAGAAGAAACATTGACTCTCGGGTTGTTCCTTGAAGAAGCGGAGGAATCCCAGTTTTTGTGGTGAGTAGTCATGTTCTCAATAAGCTCTCTACACTCCTCGGGTCTTCTTTTCATAAATGTTCCACCGGCGGCTGCATTAATCGTATCACGATCTCGAAAAGTCAAACCGTTGTAGAAAGTATCAATTAAGGTCACAGGGAGCATGTTGTGGTTTGGACAACGATCGATCAAAACATTATATCTTTCCCAAGCATCAAAAAGAGATTCATCGGGTTCTTACATGAAACCGCTGATTTGATTGCGAAGGCTCGTGACCATGGATGGTGGAAAGTAGCGCGACAAAAAGTGTTGAGTCATGTCATCCCAAGTATGAATTGAATTCTTTGGGAGACGATCAAACCATTTCTCGGCGTGGTGTGATAAATTATGTGGAAAGAGTTGAAGGCGTAGAACATCCATTGTGGCACCGGGCAACTTCATGCTTTGGGTAATAGTAATGAATTTGTCAAGGTGTTTGTTGGCATAATCATCAGGCATTCCTCGAAATGGATTAGTTTGCACCTGCTGGATCATGTGATGCTTCAACGAAAACTCCGGAGCCGTGATTTGCATCGGCGCAATCGGTCCTCCTCGTCCAAACATGGTGGGTTGACAAAGCTCCTCCATCGTCCGAAGATCGGGCTGTGGAAGAACATTGTTGTTGTTATTGTTGAGGTGCGGTGGATTATTGTTGTTGTTCACACCTGCCATAGCTAAATCTTGTCGAGTCTCGGGCTCTTGATAAGTAGAAGATCTAGTACGCATACACCTACAAAGGCAAAAGAAAAGATACCAAACACAAAGAGAATATATATACACAATAAAGATAAAAATAAAATCTTTTTGGATTTTTGAAAATTTTTAATTTTTATGGAGTTTTAACAATTTTTTAATTTTTTATGGATTTTTGAAATTTTTAAGTAAGAAAATAACGCTCACGAATGAACGGATCCAAAAAAGCAACGCGTCTCTCACAGAAAACCGTTAATCTTTACGAAAATAGCCGGCAGCGGCGCCATTTGATACAAGGTTTTTGACACCAAGTATAAAAATTAATTGTTCGTTGTTGTGGTCTAATCGAATTGATTATTGGTTTAAGTGCGACTCAGTCGTTATTTGGTGGAAACAATAGTTGTGTTGTTGTAGTAATAAAAAGTGCAAAAACTTTAAAGTAAAAGCAAGTAATTTGAATCTAAATCTAACTTAAAATAAATGGTGCAATATTTAAAAACTTTTAAAAGTAAATTAATTAAATGACTTAAAATTAAAGCGTGACGAAAATTAAATTTGACGAAGTATTAAAAATGTGAAAATAAAATTCAAACAAAGCAAATTATAATTCCAAACCCACAAACCATCGGAATCCACTATCGGAATGCTGTCACCAAGTCCATCGGAATCCAGATCGCAAAGTAGTTATCGGAATGTATTAAAGCTAGGCCTATCGGAATGTTGAAAAGAGAATCTATCGGAATGTCACTTCCATCGGAATACACCCATCGGAATAAGTTCAGATCGGAAAGTTGCTAAGGAAAATTGGGCAGCACTTCGACTCAAAATACCTCAAGAACCGTCGGAATGTGCGATCGCAATCCCAGATCGGAATGAGGGTGTTGTTACTCTAGATCGCAATCCCGGATCGGAATGCAAAACCCTTGTCCCAATTCTGTCACAATAGGAATGTTGAGAAGAAGAGCCGTCGCAATGTGTATAACCCTTACTTTCCGATGGAGGATCAAATTCGCAATAAGCTCAAGTACAATAAGCTATAACTAATAAGCTGAATTCAAAAACTTAAATGAAATGGAAACAGGACAAGATAATAAGCAACAAATTTAAAACCTTTTCAAACACGAAATAAGAAAACGAAATAAGAAAACTTTTAGAAAAATGAAACTTTTTTAGAGAACTTAGAAAAACAAATAAGCTAAGTATGAAACAAACCAATAAGATTGTCAAACTTATGGCTTATCTTATACGAAAACTTACACAAAGTAAAAAGATAAACTTTTTAGTAAAATAAGCAAAGAGATTAAGCAACTTCTTGCTTAATCCGAATTTTAAAACAAACCAAAAACAAGAGAAAGGTAGAAAGAGAATGATAAAAGAAACTTGATCAAAAGTAAATAAAGATTAAAGCAACAAAATTAAGAACACTTACTTGGAATTAAAATGAATTTAAGGTGCAAGAAAATTAATTAAATGACATGTAATTAAAGTGCAAGGTAATTAAAATGGAAGAACTAATTGTCACTATTAGCCAACAAAAAACAAATGGAATGAAAATGAAAACTATATATAGGGAGATTAGGGAGGTGCTTAGGAAGCTTCCTCCCCTCTTTCTTCTTTCCTTAATTTCATGATTAAGTCCTTGTCTTCTTAATCTTTTGACTTTAACGACTTTGTCTCGGGATTTCTTTAAACTCGTCTTGTAATTCTTCAATAAATTAGACTTGAGTTCTTCGGCTTTTGGTAAACTTCCGTCTTTTGACTTTTTCTTCGATAAATCTTCAGAATTGGTCTTGGACTTCCGTTCTTTTTGCACTCTTGATTTCTTGACTTCGTCTTTTGTCTTTTTCTTTGAGAAAAGCTCGTGAATGCCCGTGTTTTCTCCCCTTTTCACATTTTCGTCCTAAATCACAACAAAAACATAAACCACGCATAATTCCGACATTTACAACATAAAATACACGTTTTGGCTCGGTTATTATTGTAGTTAAGTGGTAAAAAGGATGGGTGTTTACACACCTATCAATGATTATGATTGATTTTTCTCTTGTGTTTAAATGATGACTTGATAAACCTATAAACTTGCTCAACCGTTGCGTTGATGATTTTAAGCATGTACTTCAGGTGATTGAATTTGATTGATGGCGAAGCTTGCTGGAGAAGGTTGCGGGTTGGTTTTATGGTTGTTGGGTCTAAAACTGATTTATTTCCCTTTTGTCATAAAACTAATATTGTACGGTCATGTGTTTTAATAAAAATGTTTGTTGATTGGTTGAGATCTTCGGGGGACCGAAACGCTACTTTGAATGTTAAACTTTTATTTTAGTTGGGATCGACGGTTTTAGACAATGGTTAAATTATTTCCTTTTATATTTTAAACGTCTCATTTTGAGGTCGTTCAAGGTGTTTTGTGTAATGATGTTTGAGTTTAGCACCCAAATGTGTATTTCCGTTACGCAATATTTTTGGGGGTGTTAAAGATTTGTAATCAGAGCTTTAAGTTATAGAGAACTAGGTCGATTTTGAAAAATGTCCTAAACTATAACTTTGGTGTCGAAAATATTTTACAAACGCACGCAACTTCTCCGCAAGGCTCCAGTAAGATTATTTGTTTTGCATTGTTGTATTTTAGATGTATCCCTTAAAACTGAAATGATTTCCCGAGTATTTTATTAAGTAAATACTATGATGATGTATTGATGTTGTTGAAACTACGTCGAGTACTTGTTATTGTAATTTTCTTTATGCAAGGTATATATATATATATATATATATATATATATATATATATATATATATATATATATATATATATATATATATATATATATATATATATATATATATATATATATATATATATATATATATATATATATATATATATATATATATATATATATATATATATATATATATATATATATATATATATATATATATATATATATATATATATATATATATATAATTTTGAATAATGACCTTATATACCGTCGAGGGTCTAGGATAGTAGACCAGATGATGAACGATTTTACAACTAATTTCTTACGACTTGTATCTGGTATGAGGAAGTTTGATCGGTTGATGTATGAGAGGTATGTGGTTGGAACTCGTGTGAATAGGAGGTTTGATGTGAATGAAAAGATGTTTTAAAGGATGTTATCTAGAATCTCCTCACACTAGATCAGATATTGGAGTTTGTTAAGGGGCTCAGAAGATGGATGAGATTGCTAGTCTTAGGTCGATGGTGACGAATTTGAGTGCTCGAATTGAAAGGTTTAAAGAGGAGCAGACAAGGTTTAAAAGGATGGGTGAATGGGAGTCTCATGTGAGATCAATTCTGAGTCAAGGTTAGAATTTTAGGAATGATGAAAGCCATACTAAGACTTATTTTTATGATTAACCCGCCATGTAGGAGTGAGTATTTGAACTTTGGGAATGAGCTGCCATCATGTTATGAATTCGACTTTGAGGTGCGAAGGGGAGATAGACGAGTGTGATGAAGTTGACAGCAATGTTAAGAAGGATGAGGAACTATTGCCTAAGAGCCACGTGGGTCATCACATGATGGATTTCCTTGTATTCTATTTTCTTACTGTCATCGAACTTATTTAAACTTTGTGTCGTAGCATTATGATGAAACTTATAATCTTTTAAGTTTGTTCGGTAAATGATTGTAGTGACATACATTGCCACTATCTTGTTGAATCCTCACACAATCTAAATTACCCTCATGATCTATGATGTATTTTTATTAGCCTGAGATTTGGTTGATTAATCATTGTAGTTTGTGTTGTTCGTGCATGTAGTATCCATGATATGTCCTGATAAAGAAATCATTCTTTTATCTTGATGTGTATACTTATCATGTTTCTTTCTCCTTTCATCACAAAGAAGGAGTAGCAGAAGCATATTTCTGTTATTAGTGGATCGCCGCATGACTAAGTTTCTTGAAATATGCCACCAAAGCTAACAGCTGCTACTATGAACACTATGATCGAGCGAGCTATTGCTAGAGCACTTGAAGCTGATCGTGCTGAAAGGAACCAGGGTGCTGGAGTTAATGGTCCTGGGAATAATGATGATGATGCTGCTCCAGTTGGGAGTGTTGTTGTTGTTCTGCAAGTTCCAAGAGAATGTACATATGCTAGTTTCATGAAATGTGGTCCTACTCAGTTTCGTGGTACTGGTGGTGCTTTGGAATTACGCAGATGGATCGAGAAGATAGAGAGTACTTTTGAGATTAGTGAGTGTTCCGAAGCTAATAAGGTGAAATTTGTTGGTGCTACATTTCAGGATGATGCACTAAGTTGATAGAATAGCCAAGTGGCTACTGTAGGATTGGTTGTAGCTAATGGTAGGACATGGACCGTGACTAAAGGATTAATGACTGCTAAGTTTTGTCCCGAGGAGGAACTTGGACAGTTGGAAGACGAATTGAGACACTTATTGTTAAGAAACGATAATATTACTACATATACTATGAGGTCTTCTGAGTTGTGTTTGTTATGTCCTGATGCTTTTGTGAATAACCACAAGAAGATGAAGCAGTATATTAAAGGGTTGTCTAATAACATCAAGGGTGACACTACTTCATCAAGACCTAAATCTTTCGATGAAGTTGTTCAGATGGCGCATGCTTTAATGGACGTGGAAGTGCAAGATAAGAAAGATAGCATTGTTGAAAGTAATAAGAGAAAGTGGAAATTTGCTCAGTCCAACCAGAATCGTAGGGATTACCGTAATAACAATAACCAGAGATAGAACCAAAACTAGTATTTCAACTATGAAAGGAATGATGGGATTCGTGCTGCCACTGTGCCTGGAGGTAACAAGATAAACCCCAAGTGTGTTTGCTGCACTTTATACCATGTGGGTAACTGTCCTCCTACTTTCGCAAGTGTGGACAACTTGGTCATAAAGCTGCTAAGTGTAGGACAAGGGGAATAGTTACTAGAATTAGTACCCCTAGAGTTGTGATATGTTTTCGATGTGGTGAAAAAGGACACAAGCAAGGGAATTGTCAAAGTAGAGGGAATCGACAAGGTGGTAATGTTGCCGCTCCAGCTTACGTTTTGGGTGATGCTGACAAACCTTAAGGTCCGAACATTGTAAATGGTACGTTCTTACTTGACGTTCTTTATGTTAGTGTGTTGTTTAATTTTAGATCAGATAGAAGCTTTAGAAATGTAAAGATTCAGTCGCTTTATCAATAGAGAACTAGTAAGATTGACAACTAACTATGATGTGGAGTTAACCGATGGAAAGGTTGCTAGTATTAGTTTTATACTAAGAGAGTGTTCCTTGAATTTAGGGAATTAGGTGTTTAATATCGACTTGATACTCATAGAGTTGGGATCTTTAGATTTAGATTATTGGTATGGATTGGTTAGTTGTGCGTGGTATGGTGATTGTTTGTAGTGAGGATTGTTTTAGATTTTGCTGAGAAGCTGAGTGTTAACTGTGAAAGGTGATGAGCGAACTTTCCGTTTGAGAAGTGTGTCTTGTTTGGATATGAGGAAGTATGTGGAAGAGGGATGTGGTGTATTTATAGCTCAAGTAACTAGTGATGGTTTAGTTGAGAAGAAGTTGGGAGATGTGTTAATGATTCGAGAGTATTCTGAAGTTTTTCCTCATGTTTTTCCTGAAGTTTTACCGAGTTTACCGCCGTCTTGTGAATTGGAGTTTCGTATCGATTCAGTGCCGGGAGTTGCATCTGTTGCTCATACGCCTTATCGTTTAGCATCGTCAGAGTAGAAGGAGTTATCCAATCAATTGCGAGAATTCACTACAAAAGAAAGGGCCTTTTAGGACGAACTGTTTTTGAACGCTATAAAAAGAGTACCAAATAAGTGTATTTGGCACTGTTTGGATGACCGTGCCAAAAGAATACGTATTTGGGACGACTATTCAGACATCGTTCCGAATACGTATGTATATGTAACAGTTTGCAACCATGGTGCCAAATACATGTGTATTTGGAACTATTTTATTTATCGGTGCCAAATACTTATGTATTTGAGACAATCGGTACCATAAGTGCCAAATTCATATATGTATTTAGGACGGTTTATATGTCCTGTGCCGAATACTTGTGTATTTGAAAAACATTTTAGAGTGTGTAAAATAGTAATAAATCTTTTAGAGTGCGTAAAAAAGTAATGTATATATTTAGAACATGTTTTATAAATTGTTTCAAATGCATATAAGGAACATTTTTTAAAACATAACTCAAATAATTATTTATCATTTTGTCTCGCAGATGTTGATAATAATTTTCTTTTAAAAAATTACAAATTGATGTCGTTCACTTTAACGCTCATTTTTATTTCATTGTTAACTTTTAAAGATTAAAGTACATCGTAGTATATGCAATGGATTAAAAATATCAATAACCTAACTCATATCATTTAAAATGACATTCTTCCACTTTTTAACGAGTTTTTGTTTCATAAATAAGAGTTTTTCTTTTAATACTGAGCTCAAAAGATATTAATATTGTATGTGAAAACATGTAAATAAGTGAGCATAGGTAGTTCATTTACAGGTTATCCACGAATGATAAGTGTGTGAATTAAATGTACGTTATCTAACCAAGGCCTCTCATGATTATTTTCAACCTCACTTTTCGTTGCTCACCCTAAATGTGTAACTTGTAATTAGAACTGTTATATGTATATATAACAATATCACATGCTTACCGTTAAGGTTTTTGATCATTACACTCGTATTAAGTAACTCGATATATTTATAATAACCAAATATAGCGTATTCTTAATTTAAGGTGAGAATTTTCGTTAACGACCTTCATTGATCCTTTACAAATTAATACCTAAGCATCAAAAGCCTTTTAAAAATATAAAACAAAGAAAAATGACAAATATTAGTTAAATGATTTATTACACGTAGGGGTGTGATTCGGGTTGATCTGGTTGGGTTCAGGTCAAATCAGTTCAGGTCAACTCAAGTTAAGAGTAAAAAAATTATACATGAACTCGAGTCAAATTAAAACTCGAGTCACTCATGTTCGTGTCAATTCAGGTCGGGTCAGTTCGAGTCGACCCGATTATAAGGAAAAAGTCTAAAAAGTTGCATATTTAAGTATTATATAATGTAAAAAGTGTTATTCAAGTCGGGTCAAGTCGGATTGGTCAGGTTCGAGTCAAGTCAGGTCGGGTCAATTCGGGTCAAAGCTAAATGGTATAAACCCGAACCTATTTAAAAACTTGGGTAAATTCGAGTCAACCCGAATTGACCCAAATTCGTTTTTGAACTCGAAAACCCGACCCGAATAAATTATTCGAGTTCGGGTAGGTTTGGGTCGGATCGATTTTTTTAGACACCTCTAATTACACGCACTATTACAATATATTTTAATATGTATAATGAAAATTCACAAACAACTCTTATCTACAACTGATAAAATCTTATATTAAATTATATACAAATATATTTTATATAACCAAAGTATACTAGTACATTTTTGCATAAATAATTTTTGTATGCTAGTATAACCAAAAATAATTTACACTCTTGTTATAGAAAATAAAATACTGTATTCTAGAATATATCGCTAAAAAGAAATTCTTCCATCATTTTCATTCTCCCTCCACCGTTTCGCTCTCGTGTCACTGTAATCACGATTTTCTCTCCACCAATATCGTATCAGTGGTTTTACATTAAAAAATCACCCTAATATATATATCCTAAGATTAACGTCCATGATTTCTCCAAAATTTATCAAACACCATGAGCAAAAGAAGTGCTTCTGCGGCTACATAGGGTTTAATAATTTTGGGTATGAATTCAGTCATCTTCTATATTCAATTAATTGATTGTATATTCTTAGTGATGTTATTTATTGCTTGTATTTTATATGTGTTGAACTTATGTTTTTCAATTGGTAGACTATCAAGTTCGGTTTCTAATCATCTTTAGATAGTTAGAGTTTCATCAAGTGTGATCAATTTATGTTTTTGTTTCGCATATCAATTGGTAGACTACGTTTAATAAGTACTTTTAGATAATTGAATTTTTCATCAAGTGTGATGACAATATGACATTTAACCACTTTTAGATAATTGGGGTGCATTTGAAAGACAGGCTCCATGTTTGTCTTTAGAAAACAGGTCTCCACAGGCTTTACATTTTGTATTTAAGCTAAAAACACATAAACATTATTTTCAAATGATTTGGCCAAGATCTGAAAATCAGTTTTCTATTTTTTAAGTAATACACTACTTTTTAGTGGTTACATTTGGTATGTGGCCAAAGTCAAAGGGTCTGCAGCAAATCCTTTTGTGATGTCTCCATAGGCTTGCTGCAAATAATTTGTGTGAATCTTTTGTGCCTAATAATATTTCAGAGATGGCTGTTTGGAGCAGTGTATTCGCTTTTGGCATTTTTTTGGTGCAAGTAAGTTTGGTCCTGTATTTGCAGGCTTGTCAAGGGGTTTATAAAAAACACTGTCACAGCTGATATGACAAGTTAAATTGGATGTATTTGTTTTTATTATTAGTATGTAGGTTACAAGATTTTATGGCGTAATGTGTTCTCTTCATCTCTTCACATAAGTACCAAATGTGTGTATCTTCTATAATTGAAGTAATTATGTGCTATAGTGATACAAAAAGTCATAGTCACATAAATATAAAAATAAAGTTGTAAGGGGATGTTCTGTTTTAGTCAGTTTGTTGTGTTTCATCGGTTTCAGTCAGAACCGAGTGAATCAAACTTATACTTTGGCCTTCGATATGAGAATTTATGCAACGTATTTTTCTCTTCTTTATCTAGCATATCAAATGCCACAAAGTTTAACTATATAGAAGCACATCATATTTAAGGTTTTCATAGCACATAATAAGATTTATAAAAGTATCCAGTAAATTAGACAAAAAGAACATAACAATTGCAAATCATAACTCTAGAGAAGAGAATATTATCTATGGTACTACGTACTTTTTTTCTTGTATTGGTATTTGTTTTCTTTCTAGTAGCAAACAATGAATGTCTTCTTTGGTACTTGGTTTTTTATGATTAACTATTGGAGATATTTTATTTAAAGCGAATTATGAGAATTTAGAAAGTGACATATAAAATGTGACCTAGATACATTTTAATACTTATAGTGTGTGCATGGAGAAGGTAAGTCCACGTTATTTTTTTTTATTTTAGACATAAGCCGGCACGAAACCGAATAACAATAAGACATACAACTGAGAACCAGAGCTGAAAGTTGATCGACTTGGTTGGATCGGTTCAGTCGGTTTTGTCGGGTTGGTTTGGTTTCCGGTCGGTTATGCTCGGTCTTAATACAAAAGAATCTATTCTCCTAAAATTCTTTAAAATTGTGGAGACTATGATTACCCCTGTTCATATGCTCTTCTCAAAATTTTGAAAAAGGCACGCACATGGTAGTAGTAATAACCACATCATGATACATTTGTTTTCATATCTCAGTTGTGCTTTTACTATTGCCTCATTTATTTGTTTTGGTTATTCTTTTATAAAGTTATTCATCTTAAAAGTTCTTATTTATTTGTGGGTTTTATCATGGCACCTAGAAAGAGACGACATGCCAAATAAGGAAAATGACAATCAAGAGGTGGAAACAGATGTCGTTGATGAGGATATTGTTCAAACTCTGGTTCAGACTACCGACAACCAGGACACTCATTCTACACCAACACAATTAGAAGACCCGTCACAAGAACTAACTCACAACAATACTATCCAGGCACTCGTTCAGTTATCTTTAGCATCAAGTGAAACAGGTACAAAATATATGCTATTTTTTCGTTCTTTATTATGTCAACTATACATATCATTAAACTATACTTAAGTTAGCATGAATAATTTTCACCAGGCCCAAGCTCGTTTAACATTATCACCTAAAGTTAAAACTTAAACTTAACTTTTGTGTCGCATAAACGTTTTTACTAAAACGCGTACTGAAAGCAACATTAGCATACCAGATGAAGACACAAGGATAATGATTGTAAGTATTTTAGCTACATATATATTACCTGAAGTTATATCACTTGATAAATTAGAATCATTAATTGATGTATGATAACATGTTTGTATTTATTATTAACATATGTATGTTTGTGCTTACAGGACCGAAAGAAGGATAAGTTAAATGAGGAACCACAATCAGAAGAAACGGATTCATTTAAAGAGCAAGTTTTCATTGATCTATTGGACTTGATGGACATGTAAGCGTCAAGACTTTTGGTAGAGGAGTATCAAGTCGTAAAATTTTTAGGCCCCACTCATCATTAAGAAATATCACCTCTTCAGATTGTTAGGACCTCTGTAATAGACATTTGTAATAGGTATGCTAGGAGGTATGTAGTTCCTCCTGGTCCTAGTAGTAGTAGGAGCAACACGTGCTCCTCGTCTAGTAGAAAGTCAAACATTATTATTCTGAGTAGTTTGTTAGGATATGCATGAGATATGCTAGGAAAGGATATGCATATCAGAAGTTACACGTTTTGGTTTAATGTTGTATTAGGGTTTCCTTTTAGTATAAAAGGAAACATTGGCAGAAGGGTTACACACACCTTCATCAAACATTATTTAGTTCATATTAATATTAGAAATCCTTAGTAAAGATCAAGTTATTATAGTTATTATGTTTCTTCTTATTCATAGTATTTGTATTCCGCACGTATACTGTGTGTTTCATCTAGAGTCTCTCTGTGAATAGACTTATGATTACAGAAGTCGTTCACCATCCTTAACAGACTGCAAGATCCATAACTAGTGGACCCAACAAGTGGTATCAGAGCCTGGGAGAGTCTCTGCTCAAGAAGAATCAATTTTTCTTTTTACTAACATCCTTGTTAATCATGTCTGCCTCTAGTTCTACTGAAAAAAGAGAAGCAAGCACCTCTAAGATATAGCAACCTCAGCAAATCGTTTCTACTGTTTCCAATACAAATGGAAAATTCCCACTCTTGAAGAAGGATGAGTATGATAGCTGGGCCATGAAGATGGAATGCTGGATCACCAATACTGATCTAGACCTTTGGAAAATTGTTCAGAATGGCAACAGTAAGAAGCTTACTGGAAGAGACAATAATGGTAATGTCATCCTTCTAGATCCGAAAACTTATTAAGAAATCACAGTTGTTCAGAAGGAAATCAAAGCAAAAACTATTTTCCTTCAGTCCTTTCCTGATGATCACATGGGTGACTTTTATCACTTGGATGATGCTAGGGAGATTTGGAATGGAGTAAAGGCAAGGTTTGGAGGGAATGAGGAATCAAAGAAAATGCGCAGATCCATGCTGAGAGATGAATTCATAGAATTTAAGATCTCTGAAACTGAAGGTATTCATCAAGGGTATGACAGGTTCCAAAAGATATTTATCCAGTTGAATCAACTCAGGTCCAAACCTGACAATGGAGACATCAATGCCAGGTTTCTTAGAGCCCTACCTCACTCATGGAATCAGGTATTCATCTCTCTAAAAGCAAAAGGTGGCTTTGACTATCTTAATTTTGATGACTTGTTTTATAAACTCAAAACCTTTAAGCCTCATGTGAGAGGATACTCAAGTGATTCATTTCCTACTCTTGCTAACTCTGATTTTTTGAGTTCCATGGGATCTAGTCCAATGCCTTATGCTAATAGCCCAAGATATACTTTGTCATCTCAACATACTTATACTCCTGAACCAAAAGCCAAGACTGGTAGCATGGTAGAAGCTGTTCTTCACTCTTTTGTTGCTGATGTTGATCCACAACAACAGCTTGCTTTTGATGATTTCAAACAGGTTGATAAACTTGACTTAGATGAAATGGATCTAAAATGGCAGATGGCTATGCTCACTCTCCGGGTTTATAAGTTTGAAAAGAAAGTCGGTCGAAAATGCAACTACAACCCAAGACAGCCAGCCAGGTTTGATAGAAGCAAGGTCAGATGCTATAACTGCCAATAGCTAGGACATTTTGCTAGGGAATGCCCTAACAAAAATGACCAGGAGAAGAACAGGTATTCAGCCTTCAAGGTTCAAGATCTCAAGGATGAAAAGAAAGCTTTGGTGTATGTTGACTCTATGGTTAACTAGAATGATCATCAGACTGCTACCTTGGGATCAACTGAAGCTTCTACTGATGTATTTGCTATGATTGTTGGGAATGTATCTGATGCTGAGGAAGCCGAAGAATTTTCTCTTATGGGAATCTCGCCTCAGGTACAAAATTGCCCTCTTGGCTGTCATGATAAATATTCAGAACTTTTGACTCAATACAATGAACTAAATGAACAAAATGACAAATATTTTTTAAAAGTTCAAGCGTATAAGAGTTCTTTAAAAACATTGGAACAACAAAAGAGGTGGCTTCAAGATACTCAATGTGAATATGAGGATAAAATTAGAATTATAAGCATTGATTTAGAAAACACCACTAACCTGCTTAAATATACTAAAAAACTAAACAATGACAGTATTAAGGATAAGCAAGACATGCAAGAAAAATTGGATGCTACACTTTTACGATTTGAAAAAAAGGCAAAAAGCACCCAAGAATCTTTCTAAGTTAATTGATAGTAGCATGTCTGGTAGAACTAAGAGAGGTTTAGGCTTTGATAAATATATTGATTCAGAAGATGTGTTTGATTTATCTTTTTCAAGTGTATTTGATCCTGACAAGGAGGAAGAGGGGAAACCTAGTTACAATAGGTTTCAACCAGCTGCAGCAATGCATGCTGTTCCTCCACCTCTTACAGGAACTTTTATGCCCATATCTAGGCATACTGACTTGGATGGATCACAGATGCATGAGTCTCCAAAAAGCTCTACTAATACTAATAACTTTGTCTCTTGTACTTTCAGTAACAAGGCCAGTGACTATGCATCTTGTGGTTCAAGTGAAGAGTCCAGACCTTCAAGTTCCAAGACAAATGACCCTGTTGCTACTAGTACTAGGATGAGTGATGAGAGAATTGCTTCCACTTCAACTGTTTCTAGTTCTAGTTTATCGAGTCCTAGGAATGTTGATTCTCCTAGAATTGTTTGTAATAAGATTAGTAGTGTGAATCAATGTCATTTGAATAAAAGGTCTTTTAAAACATGCTTTGTTTGTGGTAGTAAATTTCATTTGATTAAGGATTGTGATTTTTATGATCAAACTCCTTCTATTTATCAAGCTTATCCTGCTCTTAGTCCTCCAGGAGTTGCTCCTTTTTCTTCTAGAAGACTAAACCCATGTGCCCAATCCTATTCTTCTTCTAGAAGGACCTCTCCTTCACCTTCTAATCTTTGGAGAAGCAATGGTTGTACCTACAATAGACCAACCAGCAACTATTTTCAGAACTTTAATCAGAATTATGCTTTTACTTTAGACCAAATGTATTTTGGGTTGGGAAAATTGGGTACTGTTGTTAAGCTCTCAGCAGGTTGTTCTTGGTCACAAAATAACACCCATATGATGAACAGGCAAACTAATAACAACAGTGGATCTCATCAATCTTCTTGGCTATCTACTAAAGATCCACAAGGCAGACTCAAGCCTGAAAAGGTCTGGGTCCCCTTAAGACACTAACTTTTGCATATAACTTTTCTGTTGTTGTAGATTACTCCATACCAAGATCCTACTCGTAGAATATTTGATAGTGGATGCTCTAGGAGCATGACAGGGAATAAAGGACTTTTATCTAACTTTGTACCATTTCAAGGCGAAAAAGTCTACTTCAGAGGTGGTGAAGGAAGGATCTCTGGCAAAGGAACTATTCAGACACCTAACCTTAATTTTGAGCAGGTCTACTATGTGGAAGCACTTCAACACTTCAACTTGATCTCTATCTCTCAGATTTGTGACAAGAAGCAGTTTGTCCTCTTTACGGATACTGAAGCACTAGTGTTATCCAAAGACTTTAAGCTACCGGATGACTCTCAAGTTCTACTTAGAATCCCTAGAAGACACAATCTCTATAGTATCAAGCTGAATGAAGTTAATCCTACTAGTTAACTAGCTTGTTTGGTTGCTAAAGCATCAGAAGATGAAGCCACTAAATGGCATAGAAGGATGGGACATGTAAACTTCAAGACCATTCACAAACTGGAAAACATGAACTTGGTCTCTAGCTTACCTCCCAAAACTTTCAGAAATGACATCAATTGCCTTACGTGCAGCAAGGGTAAACAACACAAAGCATCCTTCAAGGCCATTACTGCTCTCAGCCTCATAACTGAACCATTGCAGCTACTACACATGGATTTATTTGGTCCTACCTCCATTAGGAGCATTGACCATAAACAATACTGTCTTGTGGTAACTGATGGGTATAGCAGGTTTACGTGGGTTTTCTTTATGGTTGTCAAAAGTGAGACCTACTCAATTCTCAAGGACTTCATTACACTCATTGAGAATCAGCTGTCCAAGAAGGTAAAAGGCATCCGATGTGACAATGGAACAGAATTCAAAAATGCATACCTCATAGCACTTTGCAATTCCAAAGGTATCAAAAGAGATTATAGTGCTTCCAGGACTCCTCAACAGAATGGTGTTGCAGAAAGGAAGAACATGACTCTTATAGAAGCTGCAAGAACCATGCTTGCAGATTCCAAGCTTCCAACTATGTTTTGGACAGAAGCTGTCAATACTAAAAGTTATGTGTTGTATAGGGTTTCAATTACCAATCCCCATAAGAAGACTCCCTATGAGCTACTCACAGCCAAAGTACACAGCATTGCTCATTTGAAGCCATTTGGTTGTCCTGTCACCATTCTGAATACTAGTGACTATTTGGGGAAATTTGATGGCAAGGCAGATGAAAATACATTGTGGGATATTCAGCTCACTCTCGAGCTTATCGTGTCTATAATCTCCATGCCAAGCGTGTCATTTAAACTATAAATCTCAGGTACTTTGAGGAGAAGACAAACATCCAAGGCAAATGTCCTGAATGGTATTTTGATCTTGATTATCTTAGTGACTCATTGGGATATTTTCGTTTCAAAACTAACCAAGATGCAAGTCCACAAGTGTTTGCAACTTCTAGTACAGGTGCTCATTCTAGCTTTTCGGACTCAGATGAGGATGATGCCATTTTTTGTTCCATCCTATTCCACCACAGTCTCTCCTAACACCAATGCTAATCCTATTGATGCCTCTCCATCAGACATTGTGGACTCACAAGGAGCTCTTGACACATTGCTCAAGCAACAACAAGATGCTACTACAGCAGCTGCTCAAGGAGGCTTTGAGTTTCCCTTGCGTGTTGTACCAGTTACTCCTAGTGCTCCTAATGTTACACCTAGTGCAAGTTTAACACCTATTGGTAGTCCGGTTAGTGATCCTGCTTCCACAACTAGATTCTCTGGTCCTTTTGACTTGGGAAACTATCAAAAGAAGACTTCTGCTAAGCTGGATAATATTCATAAGGAACCAATAGATGGCATTTTCGACTCTGCTTCATATGATGATGACATTGTTGGGGATCTTAATAACTTGGCACCAGAAGTGGATGTAGCTCCTATTCCTGTTCAGCAGATCAATATAGACCATCCGACTACTCAAATCATTGAAGATCCTAGTTCTACTGTCAAGACTCGCCGCATGCATAAGAAAGCAACGTCTGATCATCATGCTCTTGTGAGCTACATTGAAGACCAAAAGCGTAATAATCACACAGACTTTCTTCACTGTTTGTTTGCTTGTTTTCTTTCACAGGTGGAACCTAGGTCAGTCTCACATGCTCTTGAGGATCAAAGTTGGGTGGAGGCTATGCAGGAGGAGATGCAGCAGTTATTGTTTCAGAATGATTGGATCCTAGTTGACTTGCCAGATGGAAAGACACCAATTGGTACCAAATGGATTCTCAAAAACAAGAAAGATGCAAGGGGTATTATGGTGAGAAATAAGGCTAGGCTGGTTGCACAAGGTCACACTCAAATTGAAGGAATTGACTATACTGAAGTCTTTGCTCCAGTTGCTAGGATTGAGGCCATTCGTCTGTTTTTTGGATTTTGCTTCTTATGTTGGCTTTACGGTTTTACTTAGATGGATTTCAAGAGTTCATTTCTCTATGGCAAGATTGATGAGGAAGTTTATGTCACTCAAACTAAGGGCTTTGTGGATCCACTTCACCCCAAGAAAGTTTACAAGGTGGTCAAAGTTCTATATGGACTTCATCAGGCTCCTAGAGCTTAGTATGAGCGTCTGTCTACTTTCTTGTTGAAACACGGCTACAGAAGAGGCACAATTGACATAACACTGTTTCTTAAAAGGAATTCCAAGGACATCATCCTAGTTAAAGTGTATGTGGATGATATTATCTTCGGTTCTACTAAGAAGGAATGGTGTGATGAGTTTGAACAGCTAATGAAAGGCGAATTTCAGATGAGTGCCATAGGACAACTCACATTTTTCCTTGGTCTTCAAGTCAAGAAGCAGTCGGATGGTATCTTCATAAGTCAAGACAAGTATATTCATGAGATTCTTCAGAAGTTTGATGTGGAACCTCTTAGACCAACAGCAACACCTTATGAAGTCATTAAAGTCAAACTCAAGAATGAGCCAGATCCTCCGGTAAATGTTCACATGTACAGGTCAATGATTGGCTCACTCATGTATTTGACTACATCATGTCTGGACATTATGTTTGCAGTAAGTGCTTGTTCTAGACACCAGGTGACTCCAATCGTATCTAACTTGAATGCAGTCAAGAAAATCTTCAAGTATATCAAGGCACAAACCAAGCTAGGCTTGTGGTATCTAAGGGAATCACATTTTGTTCTTGAAGCCTGTAGTGATAGTGACTATGCAGGTGCCAATAATGATAGGAAATCTACTACTGGTGGTTGTCAGTTTTTGGGTCGAAGACTTATCTCATGGCAATGTAAGAAGCAGACAATAGTAGCTACCTCTTCAACAGAAGCTGAATACATAGCTGCTGCTAGTTGTTGTGTACAAGTCTTGTGGATACAAAATCAGATGCTGGATTATGGGTTCAACTTCATGAACACTAAAATTTTCATCGACAATCAAAGCACTATCTGCATTGTGAAGAATCATGTCTTTCATCAACGAACCAAGCATATTGAGATTAGGCACCATTTTATAAGGGATGCCAATGAGAAGAAGCTGATACAGGTTCTTAAAGTGCATACGGATGATAATGTTGCTGATTTATTAACTAAAGCATTTGATGGTCCGAGGTTCAACCATTTGGTGGTTCACATTGGTATGGTCAATCCTTGAGGCCTAGGATTGAGGGGAGGCTCAGCCTAAGGGGAGGCTTATTGAACATATTTCATTGCACTGTCTAACATATGGTAGATTCTAACAATAGTTTTCATGGGTATTTGCGGTGTGTGCAACTTCTATTGGAAGATTTTGGTTACTCCTAGTGGCAGTCTTCTGCTCCTAGTAGGTACAAACCCTTATATTTCACTCATGGTTGGCTTCCAGTATCGATTTTGGGTCACTGTTCACTTCGTTAACTTTCATTGACCACGTGGTGCTCCTAGTGTTGACCTGATGTAGGTAAATCGTACACGTTTTAGGAAAAACGCGTATGAGTGGCAAGTATTAAGTCTTACGCTTTAGGAAAAACGTAAAACCGAATAAATGCGGGTTCGTTCTCGAAGGAGGTGTGTGAATTAAGTGTGCCAATATGTAAAATCAAGAGTTTGGATTAGTGACGTTTTTGGGTTGAGAGAGAAAAATTAAAGACGAGCTACAGTTACGATTACACTACGACGTAATAACGTAAAACGCGAACGTAAATACGTAAATACGTAAAACGTGACAAAAATAAAAATTAAACCTAAAACAATTTAAAAATTAAAACTAAGTCTAATATAATATAAATAAGAATAAAAATCCAATAAATAAATTTTAAAACCTTTTATTAATTAAATATTCTATTTTAAATGCTAATTAAAGCCCTAAAATTAAATATAATTAAGAAAAAGCCCAAAATATTATTTTATGGAGCAAATAACTCACTTATATTATTTAAAGACTAAAAAGTATTTTTCCTAAATTTTTAAAACTGTTTTTCTATTTTTAAAACACTAAAAACTATTTTTAGACTAAAATAGATTAAAAATATTAAAATAATGCTAAAAATAATTTGACAATTTCAAAAATCCTAAATTATACTAATGAACAGTAGAAAAATGAAAATTTTTGAAAAAGTAAATATTTTTCACTAAAAGACAAAACAAAAATAATAAAACCCTAATTAAACTAAAATTAATTCTAAAAATTACTTTAAAAAGTAAACAGTAAATATTTTTAAACTAAAAACCTTAAAATCTTTTTCTAAATCTAGGAAAGTTTTTAAAACTGAAAAATATTAAGTTTTTGCACTAGAAGACAAAAACAGTTGATTAAAAACTAATTTAAAATGCTATTTAATCAGAAAAATAGGAAATGAACAGTAAAATAAAAATAAACTAAATAGAAAATTCAGAAATTAAATAAGAAAAATAAGAAAATTGGAATTACTGGAAAACTCCAAGAAAAGGGCACTAAAGACAAAAAAAAATAAAAAACTGACAGTGACACTTCCAGGACTTTTGTCCTTTTGCAAAGCAGGGGGAACTTTTACACTAGTAGTGGGAACTTGGTTCCCACTAACAGTTATAAAAAACGTATCTGGTGACTGATTGGAGGATTGAGAGCTTTTTGCTTGATTTCTTTGGTAGACAAAGGCACCCCCACAACCAGTTGGGTTGTGGGGAGTCACATAAACAAGAAAAAAGGCAAGTTGTTCACAAAAATCCAATTCACAAAGCACCATACAGTTACTGTAATATACTATGTATGGTCTGGTGGGTTTGATGCACTTTTGCTGGTGCAATTGGCAAAAATACGAATTTGAAACAAGCACAACAAACTTAAAATACCACCAACGCACACTAAACTGACTACAATGCCTAGATTAACCCAAATCCTAACAGAGCACAAAGATCAAATGAAAATTAAACTAAAAATCTAGGCAGTTAAAGACTTACTGGTTTTTAGCTATTATACCAAATTTTAACACATGCAACTTGGTTAAAATCCTATCAAAACTAAAACTAATGACTGGTACAACCTAAAAAATACCAAAAAAGTGTGTTTAAGCAGGATTGAACACAAAATTTTGTCACCAATTCAGTAAAAACCCTAGTCCCAAACACCCTTTAATTTCTGGAATCAATCTTTTATCAAATGAAAACTTTTCAAATCTTAACTAAACTAACTAGAACTTATCTAAACATGCATAATCACCATAAATAATCATAAATCAAGCTTATACTAACATGAAAATAAGAAACACACAAAATCAATAGACTTCTCAAACATAAAGAAATGGAAGCAGGGTTCAAGCCAAAAGCTACCTGGCTGATGCCTTCTGCTAGGTCTTTCTTGGGCTTATGAAAGGCTCATGAGAATGTAAAGATGGCTTGTTGGAGGAATCCAAGGTGGACCCTAAGCCCAAAAATATGTTCTGAAAACGTAAAGAAACAAATGAAATGGGATAAGCTTGCTTGCTTCTTTGTTCCTGCACAAGCACAACAAACATAAGACAAATTTAAGTGTCAAAAGCTACAAGCTGTTAGCTTGTAGCTTATGACACAGTAAGATGTGAGTAAAAAGAAAACTTATAAAATTGATTTTGGAAAAACCAACTTGTGTAACCAATAAAAACTTTAGCAAAAACTTTAATACAAGCTGAAATCAACTCCCACACTCCACTTTCACTTCATATGAAAGAGGGGTTTCAGCTTTTAAAAATCTTTCTCATGAACTAAAAAGAACTTGATTTTTAGAAAATGTAAATCAGTTGTAAAATGATGAAACTTGAAACCACTAAAATTAATTTGCTAAGAAAGATAAATATTAAACTAGAAAAAGCATTAAAATTGGAACCCAGTGTTTGCAAAGGATTAAAAGTTCATTGTCATTAATATTTTAAAAATTTACAAAACTGGAACAAAACCAAAGTCACAAGTCCACTTGGCTTTTATACAAAGGAAAGAAGGTTCTAGCAACTTAAACCCTAGCTAAACAAACTGACTAAATTTCCCTAGCATAATTCTCAGAATATTCCAAGTTTGAATTTTGGTCCTTGGCTGATTCTTGGTATCATGTGATGTCCTTGGTGTGCCAGCTTGCATTCTTTGATCTTGGCCCTTCATTTGTGCTTGGGGAACAAGTAGGAGCTTTTGGAACGTTTATGTGGTAAAGGTATGCAGTTTCATGTGAACTGGTGTAGCAGGGGAGGGGACAAGGGAGTGAGAAGTCATTTTCTGGGTTGGGTGTCGTGTTGGGTGTGGGGTCGTGAGTAAAACCCCCAAGTTTAATTGGTTTTTTAATGAGGGGAAAAGGTAATTAGGTCTTGGTTGTTCTAGGGTTTATGAGTGGAAGGGGATTAGCAGGTGGTGGTTTGATTTGTTTTTGGGTTAATAAGTTTTAAAAACAAGTTTACCCCTAATTTTGTAACTGATTTAAAATCAGTAAAATAAAAAGAGAATGGGATTTGACGTGGAAGAAGGGTGTAAGGGGATTGGTGGAGGAGTGGGAGGTGGTGACGTGTCATGGTGTGAGTGTGTGTGGATAGTTTCATGTCTGGCCACAAATGACCCCTGCTTTTCTAATTGTTCTTCACTTTGTATTAAATAGCCAAAAACTCATTTCCCCTTTATATCAACTTTGGACAACTTGCTGAATTTGGCACATGTTTATTCCATACTTTTATCAATGACCAATTGTGCACTTTGACCATATTTCAAGGGTTGTTCTTGTACATTCTTGTCATTTAAGGGACCCTGTTGTATTTTTGGATTTTACAAGGGTTTAAAATGACAAGTCTTCAAAAGTAGAGGGACCAATCTTGCCAAATCTTCAAACTTCAAGGTCTTGATAGGAAAATCATGATTCGGGTCCGGTTCTTTGTGCGGCTTCGTTTCCCGTGTCGTTGTTGCTTCATTCTTGTGATCTTTTGTTGATTTCACGATATCCGTACCTAAAATACACAATGAACCAACACAAGCATATTTTTGGGTATTTTGATGATATTTTAAGCGTTTTAAGCCCAATTTGGACGATGAGACTACGTATAATTACAGTCTCATCATGACCTTTACGCGTTTTGACTTTTAGTCAACGCGCGTTACTTCTGGTGTATATCTTTTTGGGTTATCTTTGGTAACTGGGATTTGCAAATAATGGTTAAGGGGCAAGTGGTTACTCTTACATTAATGACTTAATTTTGAAAGGGCAACCCCCATAATTAGGGGTCAATGAATAGTTTTATGACCATTATTTATGGTCAAATCCCTCATTTGACTCAATCATCCCAACCATACACACACACATACGCTCCTACTCTTCACCCTCTTCAATCAATCATCTTCTACTGCTTCAATCATCAACAATGGCCGCACTCCAATACAAACCCGATCACAACAAGGTGGCCTATCTTGGCGAAGGTCCTAAAAGAGAAGAGTTCACAGACATCCTGGAATATATTGAGGCTTACAATCTAAGGTATGCTCTTACTATTGGCCCCACTGTGTATGATACTGTTATACGTCAGTTTTGGGCAACTGCCCACCTCTTTGATGTTTTGGGTCGCCCACTAGAGCTCCATGCTACCATAGATGGTCGCTCATATGTGGTGTCTGAGGCATCCATTCGATCTTCTCTTCATCTCCAGGATGAAGATGGCATTGTCTCTATTCCCAGTTCAGAGGTATTGGATGGTATGGTTGCTATAGATTATAATCATGGGGGCAAGTTTAACTTCCAGAAGAATAGATTTGCCCCTCAATGGAAGCTATTGGTTCACTTCTTGATTCATTGTTTGAGTCTAAAGTCTAGGAGTTGGGATGCGTTTCCCATCCCCCTTGCTACTGGTTTGATTTGTCTTGCTCAGGGTCATACTTTTAACTTTTCTCGTTACTTGTTTGATGGCATGATTTGTAACCTTAGTGATACTGGCTCTAGGAAGAAGTTCTTGATGTACCCTAGGTTTTTGCAGCAGGTTCTTATGTGCCTACCTAGGAATAGGGAGGAATATGTGACCCCAAAGCTTACTTCGAAAGTGTATGCGAATATGGAACTTGTATATAAGGGTCCTGTGAGGCCTCTTACTGATGCTATGCTGGGCCTTACCCAAGGGGATCCTAATGTGATTCCTGCGGCTGATGAAGCCGAGGAGGAACTTCCATTGGAGGATGATCCTATGGAGGAGGAGCATCCTGCTACTGGTGTGTCTCATGTGGAGGTTGAGGAGCCCGCTAGAGAGGTGGTAGAAAAGCCATCTACCTCAAAGGCTGCCCCCTCTTCTCGCCCATATGAGTCCCCATTGGATGATACTCCCCCTCCTAGCCCAACTCCGCACTCTGCTGAGAAGCCGTCTAGCTCTCTATCTCATATGGATGACCTATCTGTTGCTTCTGGTCCCAATGTCGCATCCCCCAAGCCAAGTCCTCTTGGTGGGGATGTTGAGGAACCTGTTACTCTAACTTCTTTGCTAGCTCTTATGCACAGGTATTATGCGAAGGTAGTTTCTTTGGAAGATGACCTCAAACAGCACCACAAGCTCACCCGGGACTTCGTGCTTCCATTGGCGAACAGGGTTAAAGCATTGGAGTCTCAGCTGAAGCGCCAAAAGAAGAAAGTTGTGGTTTCTGATTCTGATGAAGATGTTGAGGAGGATGGGCTGACTATCTTGGCCAGGGATGCCTTTGCTGATAAGCCGAGTGATGATTTGCCTGTTCCTCCTAGTCATTCATGCATTCCTAATGCTGCTGGTGATCCCAAGGCAATGGATGATTCTGCTGGTCCTTCTGCTGGTCCTCCTCATGATCCCAAGGGTAAAGCCCCTATGACTGGTGCACCCTCGCCTCCCAGGAAGCGTACTCGCAGACAATTAGAAGAAGAAAGATTAGGGGAAGGGGCTGCTCAACGATTGCAAGAGGAGTTTGACCAACAAGCCAGGGCTGAGGATGAAGCTCTTCAACAACAAAGACGTGAGTAGTTGAGGCATGACGCCATGCATTGGAATGACAATGACTGGATGAGGGCGCTTACCATACTTACTTCTGACTACTCGCAGTTCACAGATTTGGTAGGTGCTGATGTGAATCAAGGCAATTATGTTCAACAGGCAATGGATTTGATGCGTAAACAACAGTTGTCTCTTGTTGCCCAGCTTCGTGAAAAGCGCCGTAACAGACCTTTGTCGCGTACCGGGGAGAGAAGATTGATGCAGCAATATGTTAAGAATCAATCGGCTACTTACTATCAGACTGGATGGACATGGGAAAGGGTGAGGAGGCTGTCATTTGATGAGCTTAAAGATCTTTACACAAATATGATCAAGTGTCAAAATACACATGTCCCTGAACACTTGATGTATCGCCCACCTCCTCGTGTTGTCCTCACTTCAAAGCATGCTGCTTCTCCCACCTCTTCGTCGAATGTTCACAAGGGTACTTTTGGGGTTCCATCTTTTAGTGCTCCTTCTACTGCTGTTCCTACCACCACCACTTCAACTGTTAATCCCACTCACTCTCATGTTGATACTACCACCACCAATGAAGCTACTACCACTCCTGCTACTAATCCCACTCCTGTTACTCCTGCTGTGAAGCTAACATCAACACTGGTGACTGAACCACATCCTACCTCATCCGCTGGTGCAACTAAATCTAATCCTATGGTTGGTAAGGACTTTGTGTCTATTGCTGCTGATGCTACTACTACTGGAAAGGTCAAGGATGAATCTTCTTCTAGTGTCCCTTCACCTCGCCGCTCTATTAGAAAGAAGAAGGCTCGTTGTGGTAAGTCTGTCCCATTTGAGAAGAGAGATCCTACTAATCTCATTGATGCTGCTTCAGATAGTGAGACAGAGTTGCACATGGGCAAGGGTGTAATTGTAGCTTGGGAAATTCGGCCATCCCCTATTTCTCGTGGTACCTTTACTCATAAGATTACGACTAGTGATGGCTAAACTCGCTATGTCTCTGGATTGCAAAACATTTTGACCTGGGTGGAGCGTCGTGATGTTATGCTGTTGTATGGGTTGGTGGATGCTGAAATTCCTAAGTCTCCGAGTGAGTTTCCCAACTGGCTTGGGTTGACTATTTGGGGTGATTTGAAGCTGATGTTGGATTCCCCTCCTGGTTCTCCCTATGCTGGTGTATGGAAGGATCAACCTCGATGGGTGATAAGGAGGTGGAAGTTGTATGCTTGTTGTGGTGTTCATGTGTTAGAGTTTGAGACTGGTGCCGTTGTGTTTATGCTTACAGATTTGGAGTATCCATTGACCATTGCTACCATGGAAGCTATACTGGAATGTCATCTACTGATTTCTAATGCTCCTTCTGGTAATGAGTCTGCCATGGCCACTACCTTGGTTGAAGGTATTCAAGCCCGGCTGCATGTAGACAAGGTTGCAACTTCTTGTAAGTGATTGGTTTGGTTCTTCTATTCTTGGGTTATACTAACATTCTTTTCACCAATATGTATAGTGATGGGTGACTCACATTTTATCTAGTTTAAAAAGAAATACTTTTATATAATATCTGCTTATACTTTAAACATGTGATGGAATTTCAAAACTTGTAAATAATATAATATATGCTTATACTTTTCCATCATGACATTATTTTCCACTTGGCATTTTCACATTTGGGCTGTTTTGAGAGGTAATTCTAGTGTTGGACTTAGTCCACATAACAAATGGTGCTCAACTCACCATGTTTAACAGACAAGAAAGAGTTGATTCACCATAAGGGTATGGCTCTGGTGTGATTATCAAATCCATTGATGGTTGTCAAGTTACCCAAAACTGGATGGTTTTCACTTGCCTTGGTCCTAGACTGAAAAGTGGCTAGTCCAAGGGGTACGACTCTTAGTAAAAATCTATATCAAATTCATTGATAGCTGTAATAGCTTGCTCAAAGCTATAGGGTCTTCAGCTCACCGATGCTTCATTGCTAAGAGTTGGCTAGTCCGGAAGGGTACG
Source organism: Glebionis coronaria (assembly GCA_025667525.1). Classification (NCBI taxonomy): domain Eukaryota; kingdom Viridiplantae; phylum Streptophyta; class Magnoliopsida; order Asterales; family Asteraceae; genus Glebionis; species Glebionis coronaria. The sequence continues at coordinate 164,334,121 of CM046882.1, read as the reverse complement.
GCTTCTGGTAAAGACTCATCTCAAATCCGTTGACGGCTGTGATGATTTGCCCAAAATCATTAGGGTACCCCCACTTACCGTTGATTCACGTTCTAAGAGTGGGGTTGGGTTCTGGTCTCCAAGGGTGATGCTTATTCCACCACAAAGATTAGCTAGCCCAAGAGCGGGCATCTACTTAGTAAAGGCTCATCAAATCTGTTCATGTTGCTGTCAAGATTCAACAAGGTGTAGATCTGTTTCAATCTTTCAAGAAGCTTCTAGGTGTTACTTGTTGCAACAGTCTTTGTGTTTTTCATGCCGACGGTTATGATGCTGCTATTTGTGTTGTTGTTTCAATCCTCAAGCTGTTTTGCAAAATCTACCAGGAAACTTGAACTCAACAAGTCAAATTCAAGTTTATGGGAGGATTGTTAGAACCTCTGTAATAGATATTTGTAATAGGTATGCTAGGAAGTATGTAGTTCCTCCTGGTCCTAGTAGTAGTAGGAGCAAAACGTGCTCCTGGTCTAGTAGAAAGTCAAACATTATTATTCTGAGTAGTTTGTTAGGATATGCATGAGATATGTTAGGAAAGGATATGCATACCAAAAGTTACACATTTTGGTTTAATGTTGTATTATGGTTTCCTTATAGTATAAAAGGAACCATTGGCAGAAGGGTTACACACACCTTCATCAAACATTATTTAGTTCATATTAATAATAGAAATCCTTAGTAAGGATCAAGTTATTATAGTTATTTTGTTTCTTCTTGCTCATAGTATTTGTATTTCGCACTTATACTGTGTGTTTCATCTAGAGTCTCTCTGTGAATAGACTTGTGATTACAGAATTCGTTCACCATCCTTAACAGGCGGCAAGATCCATATCTAGTGGACCCAACACAGATGCAATAGAAAGGATGGTTCAAGCACAAGTAGTAGCATAGTTAGAGAGGCTAAGGTAGTTGAGCGAGTAGCACATGTAGTAGCAGGACAAAAAGTGCAGACAGAGGCCGGAGTAGCAGCACATGTTTCTAATCATGAAAAATATTGAATGGAGTGGTTTAAGAAATTGGAATAACATCTAGGAAGGGAGTTTCCACCTTCGCCGCGTAATCGTGCACATAGGTCTGGATCAAGCACTCGTCAGGTATATCTCTAACTAGTTACTGTTAATCTATCCTGGCCATTATTGCATGTGAATCAAACTAGTAAATGATCAATAGTATTTTGTAGGTCCGAATTTCTTCAAATGAAAGTTGATAGATGAGCGGAAGACATTTTGGCTAAGCTATCTTTTGAATGTAAGTACTAATTCCATACCTTAGCTTTGTAGTTAAAAATATTCTATTTATTTTAGTTGCAGTTAAGAAATAGTTGCTAAAAGAAGAATAAGTAAAGTGGTATAAGCTATTACATGCTCTAGAAATCCTTAAGCAACTTTCGAACTTGTTCGAGTGTGACAAAGAGCACAATAGTAAATGATCCCTGTCTCGATGTCTTAGGAAAGAAATAGCGGTGTTTGTTCAGGTTCAAATATGGTCTTATATACAATTTGACCCGTTATATACCCGTATCTAACTTTCTTTTGGTTTCACACATATTTCTAATGTTAGAATATTTTACTATGCAGGTTTACAATGAAGACGTGTTCTAGTGAGCTCTATTTGTTTCCGTTAGTAATCATAGAGATTTATATGGAGTTCTACTTTTAATTTTGTAATTCTAGACCATAGTTTACAAAGATGTTGGACGTGTTGTTTACATTATGATATTATCTGACATTGTATACTTTATTATATTTATGAGTAATAAAAAAAGAGTTCAGTTTATTTTTTGGCTTCCATTGATATATATTGGCAAAATTTGGGATTTTGATATGATGACAACTTGAATACCAAGCAGTGCCAAACGAAATTTATAACGAAAGCAAAACCGTGCCAAATGGTTTTTGCAAAACCGATAAAAAGGTGCCAAATACGGTTGGAACCAAAAATAAAAGCTGTGCCAAATACGTTTGTCACGGTAGCCAAAACCGTCACTAAATTTGGAACGAGAAATAAATTGGTACCAAATACGTATTTAGCACGATATATAAAAGTGTGACAAATTTCCATTTGGTACGGAAATTTGTTAGCCGTGCCAAATACCTCACTCGTGGCACCCCAAAGTTAAACCGTCCCAAGGACCGTGCCAAATACTATTTAGCACGCTTTCAACCCGACCCAAATGTATTTGGCACCCTCATATTTAGGACAGAGCGAAAAGCGTCCCAAAGCCGTTCCAAATAGCATTTGGCATGGTTTTTTGAGTATTTGGCACACTTTTTCACCCTTCTAAATACCCCTTTTTCTTGTAGTGATTGATGGATAAGGGATGTATTAGACTAAGTTTCATTGCAGTGGTGATCGCCTGTGTTGTTTGTCAAGAAGGATGGATCGTTTTGGATGTGTACCGACTATCGTGAGCTTAACAAATAAGTCATCAGTCCTAGGCGTATTGACTTATTTGACCAGTTGTAAGGATCCAACGTGTACTCGAAGATCGCTTTGAGGTCTGGTTATCATCAACTGAGAGTTAGGGAAGAAGATATTCCTATAACTACTTTTTGTACTTGATGTGGGTACTTTAAGTTTCAAGTGATGCTTTTTGGATTGACGAATGCGTCTACTGTATTCATGTGTTATAGTCATGTATTTGAATAGTCATTATTTAAAACAAACAAAGCATGTTTTAAAAGACCTTTTATTCAAATGACATTGTTTATTGTTGCTACTCTTATTACACAATTGTCTAGGAGAAACAACATTCCTAGAAAACATATTACTAGAATAAAAAACAATGGAAGTAGAAGCAGTAGCAACTCTCTCATCACTCATCCTATCACTAGAAGTAGCAGTATCTTTGGTCTTGAGGCTTGAGGGACTAGACTTTTCACTTGAACCATAAGATGCATAGTCACTGGCCTTGTCACTGAAAGTACAAGAGATAAAGTCATTAGTGTTACTAGAACTTTTAGGAGACTCATGCATCTGTAATTCATCTAAGTCTTTATGATTTGGTATAGGCATAAATGTTCCTGTAAGAGTTGGAGGAACAACACGCATTGCTGCAGCTGGTTTAAACCTATTATAGCTAGGTTTTCCCTCCTCCTCTTTGTCATGATCAAAGACACTAGAAAAATACAAATCAAAAACATCATCTGGTCCAATGTAGTTGTCAAAACCTAACCCCCTTTTTATTCTTCCAGACATACTACTGTCTATAAGTTTAGAAAGATTTTTGCGTGCTTTTTTCCATTTATCAAACATTAATAAGGTAGCATCTAATTTAACTTACATTTCTTGTTTTGCTTGAATGCTTTCAGCATTAATTTTTCCAGTGTATTTAATCAAATTAGATGTATTTTCTAAGTCAATTCTCAACACTCTAATTCTATCCTCATACTCTAGTTGAGCATTTTGCAACCACTTCTTTTGTTGTTCTAAAGTTTTGAGTGAACTCTTGTAAGCTTGAACTTCTAGAAAATATTTATCATTTTGAGTATTTAGTTCATCACATTGTTTCACAAGGTCAGAATATTAATCATCACAGCCAAGAGGATAGTTTTGTACCCGAGGCGAGATTCCCAGCAATGCAAATTCCTCCGCTTCCTCTGCCTCGGATATGTGACCAGCAATCATAGCAAACACATCGGTACCAGGTTCAACTGTTTCCAAAGTTAGAGCCTCATGATCATTCCAATTTATCATGGCATCACATGATATCAAAGCTTTCTTCTCCTCCTGAAGCTCTTGAACCCTGAAAGCCGAGTACCTATTCTTCTCCTGGTCATTTCTACTAGAGCATTCTCTAGCAAAATGTACTTGATGATGACAATTTTAGCATGTGACTTTGCTCCTATCCAATCTGGTTGGCTCTTTTGGGTTGTAGCTGAATTTTCTACCAGCCTTCTTTTCAAACTTGTGAACTCGGAGAGTGAGCATAACCATCTGCCACTTGAGATCCATCTGATCTAAATCAAGCTTCTCCACCTGTTTGAAATCATCAAATGCTAGCTGCTGTTGTGGTTCAACATTATCAACAAAAGAATGAAGAACAGTTTCAACCATGTTACTGGTCTTGGCCTGTGGTTCAGGAGTAGGAGTATGTTGAGAGGACATAGTAATACAAGAAATTTTCTCGTATGAATGTTCGTTGATTCCAGTCTTTTCGAATTGATTACAAGTTGAAAGTGCGACTCAGTCGTTCTTGGTGGAAAAATAAAATGGTGTTTATCTTATTTTAACCTAATAGTAAAATGAAAGTGTCGTTGAGTAAAAATAAAAGCTTTAAAAATTAAACTAAAAAATGAAGAGTTAAAAATAAATGATTGAAAACTTAAAGTGAATTTAAAACTTAAAACTTGTAAAAATAAAATAAGACTAAAATAGTTTAAAATAATACTAAGTAAAAATGCGGGAAAAGTTGAATTTAAAAACTAAGATAAATAAAACAAAACCTAAGTTATATCGTAGTATGATCGTAACCCAGGTCGCAGTGGTGGATCGCACTCAAGAATGAGGGATCTCACTATTGGATCGTACTTGGTGATCACACCAAGTGATCGTAGCCTACGATCGTAACAATTGATCGTAGCCTAGTGATCGTGGTCAAATGATCGCACTCAAGTGATCGTGGTCAGCGATCGCAATGAGTGATCGCACCCACATGATCGTGGTCAAGTGATCTTAGCTTTGATCGCAGCAATGGATCGCAAGTAGAAACCCTAGGGGTTTATGCGATCACACTTACTCGATCGGATTGGGTAAATAGCTGTTACGATGGGATTCAAAAAAAGAATAAGCAAAAATGAATAAGCACAAATAAGCAAGACGAATAAGCTCTTATTCAAACCTTAACCAAATGAAAACAAGCATAAATTTAAAAACGTTTAAGACACGAAATACGCAAACTTTATAAATCGAACTTTGAAAAGACTAAACTTTTAAGACAACTTAAAAGACAATAAGCTAAATACGAAATAAGCCAAAAAGATGTTAAGCTCAAAGCTCAAATCGTATAAAACTTAGATATGATCAGAAAGATAAACTTTTTAATCACATAAACATCAAGATGAAACAAGATCAAAGATAATTTCGGATCAAAGATAAATAAAAATCAAGAAAGGTAGAAAGAGATTAAAGATGAAAAGCTTAACTTGAACTTGTAGATTAATGATCCTAAAATACAAGATTGAATTAAAACATAAACATGAAAGAAAGAAAAGATGAAGTTTTCCTAGTGAGAGAAAGTTAAGAACTTTCTCTCTCTAAAAAATAAAACTACAAAAGAAAATAAACTAGCTAACACCCTCCTAATGTGTCATTAGGAGGGTATATATAGGAGGTGGGGAGGTGCATGTGTTGCTTCCTTTTTTTTCTTCTTGTCTCGACTTGATTTAAATTCTTTGTCTTTCTCGACATCGTCTAGGGATTTGTCGATATAAATCGAACTCGTCTTATAATTTTCTTCTATAATTAGACTTGGTTCTTCGACTTCATTAAACTTCCGTCTTTAGACTTTTTCTTCGATAAATCTTCAGAATAGGCCTTGAACTTCCGTTCTTTTTATACTCTTGATATTTTGACTTCGTCTTTTCTCGTTTTCTTCGATAAAAGCCCGTGATAGCCCGTGTTTTCTTCCTTTTTCATATTTTTATCTTGAAACACAATAAAAACACAAACCACGCATAATTCCGACTTTTACGACATAAAATACACGTTTTGGTATTGTTATTATTAGAAATAAGTGGTAAAAGGATAAGTGTTTTTACACTTATTAAATCCCCTACACTTGACCATTGCAATGTCCTCATGCAATGCATTAATTTAAAAGCACGGTTTACATTTTTCATCATAAATCACCCACCTTGGCCTTTATTAAATACTAAACTTTAAGGAAACTAAAACTAAAAAGATAGAAATATGTACAAAACAAGTAAAGAAAAAAACTTACATTAGGGTTTTGGCTGTCATGAATGTTCAGCATCCTCAAGTTTCACGTTCCCCATACCAGGCTTAAAAACGAGATCATTGTTATTATAAGTTATCAAAATAACACGAACTCATGTGGCCCAATTATTCACTTAGACTCCCTTATTCCTAGGTGTATCTCTTATATTTATGATTGTCTTGAATGATCACGAGGATGCATTGTTTGACTTATTTCGATAGTTTATTTAGGCTGAAAATAAAGTGGAACGATTTAATCAATAATTAGCTAAAGGACAAAATCTTTTAAAACTGCTTCTCGGGACCTCTTAAAGTTCATATCTTGGCATAACTCGCTTCACGATTTGAGACCTTTCTCGGACCTATATTTGGCAGCGACTTCATACTTCTAATCTTGAGAGACGTTCTTGAAATAATGGTCTTCTCTTCATAATAGGAATTTCTTCACTTGAAGTTTTTGAGAGATTCTTCAAATTGGGACCATGACTTCTACATTTTTCTCCAATCTTTATTTTGAAATTTGATAGACAACGATCCGCCTCCTTTTAGGACTTGGATCTATTTATCCTCATACCTTGTTAGGGCCTTTTTGGATAGACTTCTCCATGATATTTAGGGGAGTATTTGCTTTTCGTCGTGTGTCTCGATCCTTCATATTGATTTTTGATAAATGATTCTTCACATCACTTGGGATCTTTAGCAACAAAATGTAGCCCTCATGCCTTGTTAGGGCCTTTTAGGACTCGCCAATCTTCGCATCTCGCTTCAATAAGTTATGCCTTGGCTATGAACTCTAATTATACCGAGCAACTTTTAAACGATCTTGGGCTAGAAGCTAAGTAACTTTTCAAATCGTACAACCTTACTTATTGCAAATATATTTATTAACAAGCGATGGGAGAGCTTATAATCAACCCACATAAATTCACTAAAGAATACCAAACTTATAATTGACTCTATCATATCTCGTTCTCCACAATTTAAAACCTCAAGGAATGAGACTCGTGGATGCTTAGCCAATTAAATCACAGTTTTGGGTTTTCAAGTATCTATAGGATCTTGCAACTTCTTAGACTCTTTCAAGTTTAGAATTCGCATTTTAAAGTTCCCTTGATAAACGACTTTCTAGGATCAATTATAGGAACTTGTGAAAAGTTCTTGTTCTTAACCCGTAAGAGTTAAGACTTTCGCGTTTTAAAGTTCCCTATATAAAAGCCTAGCAAAACTTGACTTAAACACGTTCAGGATACTAGCTAGAGTAAACTTGGATAAGTAAACTCGGGTTGAGTCAAAAGATTCATGACATGGAAAAAATTAAAACTACTTTATTAAAAATTTATTCTAGTAAAGAAAGTAAATAACGATAACAAAGGAAAACTACAAGGCCAAAATAGATTAAATTTTTTGAAAAATGTCGAAATGAGGACAAACTCATGGAAAAGACCACTTACTTCGATAGAAGTCCCCCCCCCCTAAACTTGATATAAACATTGTCCTCAATGTTTAAGCATGTGGGAGTAAACTCCCCTACACTTAGGACATTGTGCACGTTGTTTAAATCTTGCTAAGGAAAGGACAACTATAGTAATTTCAATGTGAACATATAAGATAGAAATATTGAATCACGACAGTTTAGGATAGAACCAGAAAGATGGGTACACGGGATCACGGTTCATCAAATGTCATCAAAAGTGCTCTTCGAATCTTTAATCCCTGCACATCATAAGAAACAAGACAAAAAACACATACGGGGCTCCCCCTACACTTATTATGAAAACGGTAAAGGATAGATCAATGGGTTTCCTCCCAAGAAGCGCTTGTTTTTGTTAACCGAGTCGCGAGCCTGACTCGACCCAGAACTAATTCAAGGGAAACGTGGTGAGGGATGGAATCATCTCATGAGAGATTTCCTCACCAAAGTACAGCTTCACACGCTGGCCATTTACTTTAATATTAGGCCCATGTGGCTGAGAAATCTCAATGGTGCCGTAAGGGAAGACTTTGGCGACGGTGAATGGACCAGACCAACGGCTCTTTAGCTTGCCGGAGAAGATCTTCAACCGAGAGTTAAAGAGTAAAACTTGATCACCAACGTGAAACTCTCGGTTCTTAATCCTTGCATCATGAATGATCTTGGTCTTCTCCTTGTAGATCAAAGAATTCTCATAAGCTTCATTCCTCAGTTCATTTAGCTCGTTGAGTTGAATCTTACGAAGATCACCGGCTTTGTTGATATCAAAATTGGCCCACTTCAAGGCCCAGAACGCCTTATGTTCCAACTCGATAAGGAGGTGGCAAGCCTTAACGTACACAAGACGATAAGGAGTGCAACCAATCGGAGTCTTATATGCGGTACGGAAAGCCCACAAAGCATCATCTAACTTATCGGCCCATGAGGCACGATGCTCTCCCACTGTTTGCTCTAAAATTCTCTTCAATCCACGGTTAGAAATCTCGGCTTGACCATTTTTTTGGGGATGATAAGCGGTGGAAAGACGGTGATTGAAACCGTACTTAGCCATGACTCGATCAAACTGATCATTGCAAAAATGAGTCCCGCGGTCACTGATGATAGCACGAGGAACACCAAATCGAGCAAATAACTGCTTCAAAAAGTTCACAACCACCCTCGCATCATTCGTAGGTAAAGCCTTTGCTTCAACCCATTTAGATATGTAGTCAACGGCTACAAGGATGTACTTGTTCCCTTTAGATGATGGAAATGGCCCCATAAAGTCGATACCCCATACGTCAAAGATTTCACATTCTTGTATGAAATTTTGAGGCATCTCATCTTTATGTGTGATCTTGCCTTGTTTTTGGCAAGCATCACAATGTTTAACCATTTCATGAGCTTCATGATAAATGGTGGGCCAATAAAATCCAGAGTCGAAAACTTTCTTCGCGGTGTAATTGGGACCAAATTGACCACCGGTGGGTCCTTTATGGCAAGCTTCAAGGATTAATAAAGCTGCCGGCCCATCAACACACTGACGAATGACAAGATCCGCACATTGTTTGAAAAGCTAAGGTTCGTCCCAAAAATAGTGTTCAATGTCTGTAAAGAACTTTTTCTTTTGTTGGGACGTTAACCCTTCCTTGAGAATTCCACCCGCTAAGTAGTTTGCAATGTCCGCAAACCACGGGGTGTCATCAAGATTGGAATTGATAGACATTAAGGCCTCAAGGGTAAAAGAGTCATTGATCTCTTGATTCGGATGATCCCCTTGATAAGGATCCTCAAGTCTACTTAGATGATTTGCGGCTAGGTTTTCTGCTCCCTTTTTGTCACGAATTTTGATTTTAATTTCTTGTAGGAGCAAAACCCAACGAAGAAGTCTTGGCTTGGAATCTTGTTTAGTTAACAAGTACTTCAACGCAGAATGGTCGGTATAGACAATGGTGGTGGAAAGGACAAGATAGGGGCGGAATTTTTCAAAAGCATACACTACAGCTAAAAGCTCTTTTTCAGTAGTGGTATAATGCAATTGAGCCCCCGTCATTGTCTTGCTTGCACATGGATTGGTTGGAAGTGTTTGTTAACTCTTTGGCCCAAAAACGCTCCAATAGCAAAATCGCTAGCATCACACATCAATTCAAAAGGTAACTCCCAATTAGGGTTAACTAAGACAGGTGCCTTAGTTAGTTTATCCTTAAGAAGATTGAAAGATTCAATACAATCTTTAGAAAAGATAAAAGGAGTATCTTTTTCCAAGAGGTGGGTCATCGGGCGAGCGATTTAAGAAAAATCTTGAATAAATCAACGATAGAAGCCCACATGACCAAGGAAACTTCCCAAACCTTTCACGGTTGAAGGTGAAGGTAATTTAGCAATAACATCGACTTTAGCACGGTCGACTTCAAGACCGGCTTTGGAGATCTTATGTCCAAGAACAATGCCTTCTTTTACGATGAAATGGCATTTTTCCCAATTCAGAACGAGACGAGTGTCTTCACACCGCTTAAGCATGCGTTCCAAATTGGCAAGGCAAGAAGAGAAGGAGTCACCATAGACCGAGAAATCATCCATGAAGACTTCCATAGTTTTTTCAACCATGTCATGGAAGATAGCCATCATACACCTTTGGAAAGTCCCAGGCGCATTGCATAAGCCGAAAGGCATTCTTTTGTAAGAAAATGTTCCATAAGGACAAGTGAATGTGGTCTTCTCTTGGTCTTTAGGATCGATGGGAATTTGAAAATACCCGGAGAAACCGTCTAAGAAGCAATAATAGTCATTAGCCGCTACACGCTCGAGCATTTGATCCATGAAAGGAAGAGGAAAATGATCCTTGCGAGTGGCATCATTGAGTTTGCGATAGTCTATAAAAACTCTCCACCCTGTGACAAGTCTTGTAGGAATCAACTCGTTGTTTTCATTGGGAACGACGGTTATTCCGCCTTTCTTAGGCACACAATGGACGGGACTAACCCATGGTGAATCCGAAATAGGGTAAATCATTCCGGCATCTAGAAGTTTGATAACCTCTTTCTTGATGACGTCATGAATTCTAGGATTAAACCTTCTTTGGCTTTGGATTGCGGGTTTGAAGTCATCGTCCATGAGAATTTTATGAGTACAAAAGTTCGGATCAATTCCGCGGATATCAGAAATTTTCTAAGCAATTGCCTTCTTATGATTCTTCGGCACGTTGATAAGTCGAGATTTTTCTTCTTCTTTCAAGTCCTTAGCGATGATGACGGGTAACTTGTTATTGTCTTCAAGGAAAACGTATTCGAGATGAGACGGTAAATACTTAAGCTCTAAATCTGGAGGAGTGTCGATGGAAGGCGTAGTCAAATTCGGATCATCGATAGAGATTTCCTTAGGAGATGGTGGAGAAATATGGTCCTCATTGAGAAGTTTCTCAATGGTACGAATGTCTTCATCCTAATTAGAGAGAGAATAGTCATATTGTAAGTCCACATCCCCCAAAGTTGCTTCAACTTCTTTCAAAAGGAAATCACTTTCTCCAAATGGAGTTAGTGAGTGAGCAATAGAGGCAACGGTCTCAACAATGGGTAGAGAAGAAGAACCACTTTTACAAGCGTCTTTGAAATGTTCTTCACAAGCCTCATCAAGAACGTCAATGAAAATAACGCTCTCATTTTCAGAAGGCTGTTTAGAAAGTTTACCCATGTTGAAGACGATTTTATCGTCACCAACTCTCATGATTAATTCGCCCGCGGCTACATCAATGAGAGTGCGACCGGTCCTCAAGAATGAACGTCCAATGATTAATGGAACACGGGAATCCATCTCGTAGTCAACGACAACAAAATCCACCGGAAAGGTGAATTTGTCGACACCGACGAAGACATCTTCGGCTATCCCCACCGGATAAGCAATCGTACGGTTAGCTAATTCCAAGGTCATTCGTGTGGGGACTAGCTCGGGTAGAGATAATTGTTTCCAAACACTTAATGGCATTAAGTTTATACTAGCACCTAGATCGGCTAGGGCCATACAATTCTCTACCCCGGGGAAGTTGCAAGGAATGAGAAAACGACCCGGATCACCAAGTTTGGTTGGTAATTTCCTTAAGAGCACTGCGGAGCAATTCTCATTAAGTTGGGTCTGAGTGATATCAAGGAGTTTATCCTTATCACTGAGAAGATCTGTAAACATTTAAGCATATTTCGGCATGTGAGCGAGAGCCTCGGCAAAGGAGATGTTGAAATTCTGTTGTTTAAACATTTTAAGAAAGTTAGAAACCTGAATATCATCCTTGTTCTTCAACTTCTCTTTCCTCAACCTTGAGGGATAAGGTATATTGGGTTGAGATGAAGGCTTTGGAATGGAATTCTCACTCACAACCTTGGGTGGTGGAGGGGTGGAAGTAGAAGGTGGAGAAATTGGTGAAATAGAAGGTGGAGGAATTAGAGAAGGGGACTCGTTTTCCTTTGTCACAATCACCAGTGTAGGTGTAGGAAGCTCGGGTTCCTTTAAACCTTTTCCACTTCGAGTTGTGATTGCTTTCATCTCCCCTCTTGGATTAGCAACGGTGTTACTCGGAAGAGAACCCGAACCAGAGGCTTGATTACTTTGGAAGAAACTAAACATCATATCCCTTAAGTCATTCATTTGACTGCTCAAAGAGTTTCGCATATCGGCTCGAAGATCATTCCCTTGTTTTGCCATATCTCCTTTCAAGTTGATGATTTTCCGTTGAAGATTCTGCACTATTGTGTCATTAGTCCTCATGTAAGTGTCAACCTCGTGATTAAATGCGGTGGGTTGGGTGGGAGGAAGAGCATGGTAAGCAGGTGGTTGATAAGCGGGTGGTTGGTGAACTTGATTGTTTCCTTGAGGTGGATATGGGTTTCTTTGGGTTTGATATTGATTTGGAGCTCGTGGTTGGTTTTGATTGTTGCGATTGAGGTTGTTTTGGTTTTGAGGTGGAAAACCGGGTGGTGAAAGGAAGTTGTTTGAACGATAACTGAGCAAATTGCGGTCACCTTGAGGACGTGCTTGATAGCCTCCCGTTGAAAAGTTACCGTTGGCGGCATACACATTTTCCGGATTGTCATGAGTCGAAGGACAATCGGTGTATGAATGAGATCCCCCGCATATTTCATATGACTGACTCAAACCATTAACTTGCGCATTTATGGTTTTGGTATTGTTAGCGGTTTGTAGAGCAAGTGTTTCAACAATCGAAGTAAGCTTATCAATTCTCTTGTCGGCGTCACTAGTACTAGCACTAGCCACATTAGTCTGAACACTCTTGGTTTGCACTCTAGACTTATTCTCAATAATATCCCATGCGGCATTAGAAGATTTAACCAAAATGTTACCCCCCGAGGCACTATTTAGTGAATCTTGGTCATTCATGCTTAAACCATTGTAAAAAGTATTAATTTGATGTACTTTTGTGAAACCATGTTGTGGACACTTTCTTAAAAGTTCCTTAAAATGGTCCCAAGATTCACTAAATGTCTCACCGTACTTTTGTCCAAAGTTAATGATTTCATTCCGCAAAGCGGTAGTACGTGAGGGTGGGAAAAAATAGTTGATGAATTTGGTCTCTAAATCCGACTACGTAAGAATACTTTGTGGCGGTTCCTTATCAAGCCAATGGCGGGCTTGTCCCTCTAAGGAGAAAGGAAAAAGTTGCAAGCGAATCACCTCTTGTGAAACCCCCCATACTTGACCGTATTAGTGAGTTGAAGAAACCTTTTGGTATGGTCGTGAGGATCATCAAGTGTACGCCCCAAGAATGGTTGAGCAGAGACCATTTGAATGAAACCGGATTTGAGTTCAAAGTTGTTGGCTCGAATCTAGGGTATAACAATAGCATCGGTGTTGCCCTCTACTTGCGATTGCAAAAGCTCGATCATTGGTCGATTGTCCATGGTGAGAATAGGTGGAGTTACGACTTCGGCTTGAATTTCTTTCTTCTTACGAGCACGGGTACGCATACACACCTACAAAAAGAAAAGAAAGGTAGACAAGAAATATTTTTGTTTTTTTTTGTTTTTCTATTTTTTGGATTTTTTTGAAAATTTTATATTTTTTAGGATTTATGAAAATTTAAGCAAGAAAAATAACGTTAAAAAATGAACGGATCCCAAAATTCAACACGTCTCTCACTAAAAACTGTTAATCTTAACGAAAAGAGCCGGCAGCGGCGCCATTTAATTAAATAAATTTTCTCGTATGAAACTTCGTTGATTCCAGTCTTTTCGAATTGATTACAAGTTGAAAGTGCGACTCAGTCGTTCTTGGTGAAAAAATAAAATGGTGGTTATCTTATTTTAAACTAATAGTAAAATGAAAGTGTCGTTGAGTAAAAATAAAAGCTTTAAAAATTAAACTAAAAAATGCCGAGTTAAAAATAAATGATTGAAAACTTAAAGTGAATTTAAAACATAAAAATTGTAAAAATAAAATAAGACAAAAATAGTTTAAAATAATACTAAGTAAAAATGCGGGAAAAGTTGAATTTAAAAACTAAGATAAATAAAACAAAACCTAAGTTAGATCGTAGTACGATCGTAACCCAGATTGCAGTGGTGGATCGGACTCAAGAATGAGGGATCGCACTATTGGATCGTACTTGGTGATCGCACCAAGTGATTGTAGCCTACGATCGTAACAATCGATCGTAGCCTAGTGATCGTGGTCAAATGATCGCACTCAAGTGATCGTGGTCAGCGATCGCAATGAGTGATCGCACCGACGTGATCGTGGTCAAGTGATCTTAGCTTTGATCGCAGCAATGGATCGCAAGTAGAAACCCTAGGGGTTTATGCGATCACACTTACTCGATCGGATTGGGTAAATAGTTGTTACGATGGGATTCAAAAACAGAATAAGCAAAAATGAATAAGCACAAATAAGCAAGACGAATAAGCACTTATTCAAACCTTAACCAAATGAAAACAAGCATAAATTTAAAAACTTTTAAGACACGAAATACGCAAACTTTATAAATCAAACTTTAAAAAGACTAAACTTTTAAGACAACTTAAAAGACAATAAGCTAGATACGAAATAAGCCAAAGAGCATGTTAAGCTCAAAGCTCAAATCGTATAAAACTTAGATATGATCAAAAAGATAAATTTTTTGATCACATAAACATCAAGATGAAACAAGATCAAAGATAATTTCGGATCAAAGATAAATAAAAATCAAGAAAGGTAGAAAAAGATTAAAGATGAAAAGCTTAACTTGAACTTGTAGATTAATGATCCTAAAATACAAGATTGAATTAAAACATAAACATGAAAGAAAGAAAAGATGAAGTTTTCCTAGTGAGAGAAAGTTAAGAACTTTCTCTCTCTAAAAATTAAAACTACAAAAGAAAATAAACTAGCTAACACCCTCCTAATGTGTCATTAGGAGGGTATATATAGGAGGTAGGGAGGTGCATGTGTTGCTTCCTTTTTCTTTCTTCTTGTCTCGACTTGATTTAAATTCTTTGTCTTTCTCGACGTCGTCTAGGGATTTGTCGATATAAATGAACTCGTCTTATAATTTTCTTCTATAATTAGACTTGGTTCTTTGACTTCATTAAACTTCCGTATTTAGACTTTTTCTTTGATAAATCTTCATAATAGGCCTTGGACTTCCGTTCTTTTTACACTCTTGATCTTTTGACTTCGTCTTTTCTCGTTTTCTTCGATAAAAGCCCGTGATAGCCCGTGTTTTCTTCCTTTTTCATATTTTTATCCTGAAACACAATAAAAACACAAACCACGCATAATTCCGACTTTTACGACATAAAATACACGTTTTGGTCTTGTTATTATTGGAAATAAGTGGTAAAAGGATAAGTGTTTTCACACTTATTACATAGCATAGCTTGGGCTACTGGTATAAGTCATTAGACTGGACCCCATGGAGCTCACAAAAGCTGACTTAGCAGGAGTAGAGTAAGATCTACTTGGGTACCCTCTCACATCAGACTCAAAGGTTTTGAGTTTGTAGAATAGATCATCAAAAGAGAGGTGCTCAAGTCCTCCTTTTTCTTTGAGAGAGATGACTACCTGCTTCCATGAATGAGGCAGAGCTCTAAGAAACCTAGCATTGATGTCTTCATTGTCTGCTTTAGATGTAAGTTGATTCAATTGGCTTAGAATCTTTTGAAACCTGTCATACCAATGATGAAGACCTTCTGATTCAGACATCTTGAATTCTGAAAATTCATCTCTCAGCATTGATCTTCTCATTCTCTTGGATTCTTCATTCCCTCCAAACCTTGCTTTGATGGCATTCCATATCTCCCTTGCATCATCCAAGTGATAGAAATCACCCATATGATCACAGGAAGAGACTGAGGCAAAATGGTTTTTGCTTTGATTTCCTTTTGTACTGCTGTGATTTCTTCATGTGTTTTAGGGTCAAGAATGGTAATAGCAGCATTCTTATCTATGTCAGTACTCTTCTTGCTATTACCATTCTGAATAATCTTCCATAATGCTAGATGAGTGTTGGTGATCCAGCATTCCATCTTCATAGCCCAACTTTCATACTCTTCTTTCTTCAGGTGTGGGAATTTTCCATTTGTGTTGGAGATAGTAGCAACGATTTGCCGTGTTTGTTGTGTAGGAGTGGTGGTTTGTGGTCCGGTTTAATTTGAACTTGAAGCAGACATGATTCAGGGATTGTATATAAAAAAATGGTTAGAAAAAAATGGTTCTTCTTATACAGAGACTCTCCCAAGCTTTGATATCACTTGTTGGGTCCTTCAAATATAGATATTTCACCCTGTTAAGGATGGTGAACAACTTATATAATCACAAGTTTATTCTCAGAGAGACTCTAATGAAAACAAAGTATTTGTGCGGAATACAAACACTAAGAACAAGAAGAAACAATTAACTAAATGAATAACATGATCCTTTCTAAGGATTTCTAACATTACTGATATGAAATGAAATGGTGAAAAGGTATATCTAACCCTTCTGTCACTGGGTTCTTTTTATACTACAAGGAAACCCTAAACTACATTTACTCAAAAACGTGTAACAGATGATACTACTAATAATATTATTTGACTTTCTAACAGACCAGGAGCAACGTATTACTCCTACTACTACTATGACCAGGAGGAACTACATACCTCATAGTCAACCTATTACATAATCCATAACATCATGGACTTGGTGAATCGTGTATGTGTGAACTGAATTTGGATGAGTTAGTCATTGTATCTATTAACGATATTCTCTGTTATTCCAAGTGGAAAGGAGGAGCATAAGTAGCATTTGAGAATAATTTTGGAATTGTTGGAGAAAGAGAAGTTATATGCAAAGTTCTCTATGTGTGAGTGCTGGTTGAAAACAGTGCACTTTCTGGGGTATGTGATTGACAACAAAGGTATTCATGAACATCTTGCCAAGATTGAAGCGATTAAGGATTGGTCAGTACCAACGACACCGACGGAAATCTGTTAATTCCTTGGTCTAAGATGAGAATTATCAGAGTTTTATCGAAGGTTTTCACTGAGTGTTAAAACCATTGATTAAGGTGACTAAGAAGAATTGGATGTGTGAGTCCTACTTATAAATCTAAATTTGTAAGTTTCAAGATCTGTTCCTTATCAGATGAGGAAGTTATTTTCTAAACACCGAGGGATAAGTAGTGTTCTGGGCTGATGTTGTCATTATTGGAAGGATCTAAAGAATTTATAGTTTGTTGTGATGCGTTTCATAAGGGTTATGGAGTTGTCGTATTTGCCTTGAGATTATGGAAACATTACTTGTATGGAATCAAGTGTGTAGTAATCGAGGATCATAAGAGTTCTCTCATATTCAATTTCTTGGGGAGACAAGGGAGATGAATAGTAAATCACCAGTTATCAATTTCGAGTACTTGAGTATGTTGGTGAGTATGACTGTGAGTGATTATGACTACGTGTTGGTCCCTTGTAATTCGTATTACTTATCAACCTTAAGTAATAACTCTTTACCAAGAATCAAGTGTGTTGTTTTAACAATAGATAAGAACTATGAACAATTAAAACAACGATACCAATAACTTTTCAATGTATAGACTTTAATTAGAATCAAATAAAGAATCTTTAACCTACTTTGTTTGCGGAATAACAAAGTGGTTGAATGCCAATGGGTTGTTATCTCCTCTACTTAAACGTATAACCAAAGTTAAAGTCTAAGCTCCAATCTAAACGTTCAGATGCTTCTTGGCTATATGGTTTAGTTGGTATCAAGAGAGAAAGGTTTTACAGAGTTTCTACTCTTGTATTGGTTAACCCTTTCTCTCTCAATGTACACTCCTTTTATAGGCAGTGTAAACTAGGGTTTGCATTTTGCATGTTTCAATGCATGGGTTTATCCAGTGGGTGGTTGATGCCTATGCTGGATAAACAGTACAAAGTACATAATAAACTATTCTAGAAAAGATAAAGGTTGTACTTATATCTAAGTATACAAGCAACCTACTTTGACTTAAAGTTATCTTTTCCCGATTAATGCAAACCATCAGAATACTGAAGAGTGTTTAGTATCCTAGAGGAGATCGACATCATTCAGTTTGGTATTGTCAAACCAAACTGAACTAATAGCTCTTTTTTAGTTCTTGTTCTTCAGCAACTAGACCGCCTAGTATTTGAAGCGAAGACTCCTTTGTCTTCTAAGTTATGTGGAAGAGGAGTATTGAACGTTCTTCAGCTACAAAGTCTTCAGTAGGAACTTTGTTCCTCTGGTCATCCTTTAGTAGAATGGCCTTACTGCTGAGCATGAAACACTTGGGGGGATTTTATATTCAAATCCTAGAGTGGCTTTAGGGTCAGTAAATACTGACCTAACAATCTCCCCCTATTTGGATATACAAATAGCCTAAGTCTAATGTCAGTAGTGAGTGAGCATAACAACTTCTACTTACTTGCACTAAACAATAAAATACTTATAAACATCAGATAATCATTTATTCATGAAACATTACAAATTACAACAAAAATAGTACAAATGAGTTTTCCTTTGGCCTAAGTTCTTCCATGACAGGAGTCTGAACTGATGGATTAGAGTTTCTGATGTCTAGTATTGATAGTAAGCACATGCTGAAAGTTTTAGCAGCTTTAGTGAGTCATAGACAACCATGGTGAGCAAAGAAGATTTTCTGAATGTTACCAAGAAGTTCATTGTTCAGATCATCAAGATCACTAATGCCCACAAAGTCTTGACGTTCATGATGATTGAACATAATCATTCCCAATTCTGGTTCTTCTATCACATGCCCAGGGAGATGATTTTCAAACTGAACAAGGTCTTTGTGTTTCTTTGTGGTGACAAAGATGTCACCCACACCAGGTTGGACCAGATTTGCTCTTTTATTCAGCTCCAGAATTGGATCTTGATCCTCTAGTGGGATCTGAATGCTGATGTTGAGATGCTGACCAAGCTTTTCATGATTTCTCACAAAGTGTTCAATTCTGGTGCGAACCTCATCCCATCTCTTGGATTTTCTTTTTTCAATATTTCTGCTCATTTCTAACCATTCAATATAGGAGAGCTCTTTCCCTTGGAAGTCATCTATGATCTCATCAGACCCATCAGCCCTATAGAACTTCAGATTAATATCTCCCTTGTAAGTCATCATGTCAACGTTTGTAATTTCTGAAAGATATCTTCTGTTCACCCTTGTTATACAAAACTTTTCGTATAACATCTTTTTCTTGAAGAGGCCTTTAACCTAAAATTTTCCAATTTTATCATATAAGCTCATCTTTAGATCTCTGAGCTTTTATTCAGCCTGAAGCTTGTGTAATTTATCAAGTTCTTCTTGAGTGGCCAACCTAGACTTGATAATTCTTTAATCCAGTGTGAATTCACCTTTGCTCTTGGGTTTGATAGGAGGTGACCCATTATCAGATGAGTCATTGGTGGTGGTAAGACCGTCAATATGACTGTCCTCAGTTGTTGACTCCCCCTTAGTCTTAGCTGGACTCTCTTCACTAAAAGGTGATACATACACAATAGGTTGTTTTTGGGCCTTCTTTTGTGCATGTTTTTGAAAGAGTTGTTGAATAGTGACTTTCTCCCCTTCAGAAGAAGATTGCCCAGTAACTTCTGATGAACCCCTAGCAGGCATATAAGCACATAAAAAGTCTAAGGTGGATGATACCTTGGCCAACATTGCTGGAACATTTGCAAGGGCGTTCAGTTTCTATTGAACCTCATCAGATAGGTTCAGTTTTTGTTGTTCTAGCAAACCCACCCTATCCTTGATCTTTGATACAGAATCACATAACTCATTCAGCTGATTGGGAATTGGCTTGAAATCAGCGGGGAACTCAAATGATGCAGTATTGATGGAGTCTATGAGTGTTGTGATTTCCTGCTTGACAGAGGTGGTGGTGGCCACATCCTTTACTAAGGGCTTCAGAGCTGTGAGAATGGCATTCTTGATTTGCTCAGTAGTGGGAGGAACTAGCCTTGCTTTGAGAGTAACGAGTTTAGCATCAGCAATAGCCTTTTCCTCCTTGAGTTTGGCCACCTGTGATTGAAAAACCAACACTTGATTTGTCATTTCTTTTACCTGAGTGGTTCTGGGGGATGGTGGCTTGGGAGTTTGATCAACAATGTCATCTTTAGGCTCACTATCATCCAGATTTATTGAGTCCTTTCACTTAACCCCAACTCCTTCTCTAAGTCATCATCAGACATGCTGAATACAAAAGTAGGCAAGTGTCCCCCCTTGGCGACAATGGAGAAAAGCACTTCCTTGGTTGTCTGCTGATTGTCATCTCCAGTGTGCTGGTCAGTTTCAAGTCCTTCACCACCAGGGTTGGTTTTACTTGATGGATCCTGAGAAAGAGTCCCTGATGAGTTAAGATCAATGATAATGTTTTTTGTTTCTTCAGTAGGACCCTGTTGTGAGGGGACTACATCATTAGTAACAGAAGGGCCAGGGTCAGCGTCAGCAGTTGTATTTGTTGACGCCTCATGCCCCGATGTAGACTCAGAGTGACAAATGATAGAACTTGGTAATGAAATTTGAGATGTATTCAGATTTAAATTACTTACCAATGTTGACTCCACACTACAGAGCTGAGGGTGCGTTCTATCTTCACCCTTCTCTCCTGAAGAGGTTGAGAGAGGAGTTACCTTCAGGGCCTCTTTATGCATGCCACCTTCAGCAGAGACTGAAGGTAGCGGCTGGCTAGGGTTCTGGTCCTTGGCCGAGGACTTATGTTTCTTCGAAGCTTGGCCTTTGGGATCATCAGTACTCTTCTTTGATGAAGATTATGTGGGGTGCCTCCTTTTCTTGGACTCACGTCTAAACTTAAGAGTATTCATTGATGTGCTCTTCTAACGTGGTCCAGATGAAGAAGCTCCAGGCTTTGTGCCTGTCAGATCCCCTTCTCAAGTTGGAGGAGTGTCTTATGGAGCTTTATACGCTACTGGAGCATTTGTTGAGTAAATGTCTAGCATGGACTGTGTGAAAAGGAGGGTCAGCTTTGCTAACTAGAATGTTCCAGCGATTGATATCAAAGGGTTGAAAAACTAATTTAACTCCTTGGTTGTTTGAATACTCATCACCAAGGTGTTTAGCAAAAATGAGGGACATAACCCTGGTGTAGACCACATTCTTTTCCCTAGTTTTCTTCTCCATTTTTCCATGAAGATACTCAAAGATTAACCTCCCAAAATCAGCTTTTATATCCTTTGCCAGACAATATAAAATCAAGGCATCCTTTTGGTTGATTTGATCAAGCCCTCCAGTTTTCCCACCCAGACACTCAATTAAGATTGACATCAAAATTTTCCACTTAGGTGGTAAACAGCTTCTCTTCAGTCCACCCTTATCAGAAATCTCTTTAGTGTACCCAATTTCTTTGAAAAATGTTTTGACAATAGAGAAATCATTGGGTACAGCCTCATACTCATTAGGGTCATCCAAATAGTTTAACCTTAAAACCCTTCTAAACAACTTTAAACTTATTTTCCCATGAATACCAAAAGTTGTAGAATCAAACTCAATAGATTTCTTGTTCTTTGACCCTTGTGCCGTGAACCAAAGTTCTTTTAACACGTTTTGAAACATCACCCCTGGATATTTGAACAAGGCATCACGAATCACACATTTAGATAAAAAGTTCATGACTTGGTGTCCAGGATCAGATTTTAGGATTTCTGGTTTGATCAAGGTGAGGTTGTTGGGCTTAAAGAAGATGTCATCAATGGGATAGTTAACATGGATGGAAGGATTGAGGGTGATCTCAACCTCTTGAGATTGTGAAGATGATTCAGCAGCCATGGTTGTTTTTTTGTGTTTTCTTTAAAAGATAGAGAGTTTGTGTGTGTTTTTTTGAAAGCATTTGCAAATGATATGAATCTTCAAAAGATATATGTAAACACTTTAGATTGATTTGCAAAAGTTTGTAAAACACTTGAAAAGACTATAAAACTTTTAGGGTTTCTTTTGAACAAATGGCACAAACTCTCTCATTAATGTTCTAAAAAGTGATATAATTTTCTGTTGCTTTGAACAGTGGAACGCCTCATTGTGGCAGGAAGTTGTTGACTGTGGATGGAGACGTTTGAAATTTCCTTATTTAACAAATGACACCTTTTGAAATAATGTTTGTTTTATTCACCATAAAATTCAATGCCATTTAATACTTTTCATCACATGATTGATTTGTTTTAAATGTTGTTGCTCAGATATGCTAAAGCTGATGGCAATACTTGTGAGCTTTAGTGCGTCAGATGAGGCGACAAAACCCCATATACATGTTCACATAAGTGAACAAGATATATGACATTGCACGCTCCTCTACTCAGGCCTAGCTACTCAGTTGTATTAAACATTTGTTCAGTATTTGCTGAAGGAAACTTTTGATGACTGGTGATCATTTGTTCAGCTTCAGTGAATCAGATAAGGCGACAAAACATCATGTACACAGTCACATAAAGTGATATAGACACATGACATTGCACACTCCTTTACTCAAACACGCTACTTAGCAATAATAAAAAACTTTTAAGAAATGATGAACCTTCAAGCTTCTTCAGTGAATGCTGAAGGTTCAGGTTTTGTATCATCAATGTTTAGCATACCAAGCTCCATTAACAATCTTTTGAAAGGTTGTTCATCCAGTGGTTTGGTAAAGATATCAGCCAACTGATACTGAGTGGGGATGAAATGTAATTCAATGTCCCCTTTCACAATATGATCTCTAATAAAGTGATATGTGATATCAGTGTGTTTTGTTCTTGAGTGAAGGACTATATTTTGTTGGATATTGCAATAG
This sequence comes from Glebionis coronaria, assembly GCA_025667525.1. Classification (NCBI taxonomy): domain Eukaryota; kingdom Viridiplantae; phylum Streptophyta; class Magnoliopsida; order Asterales; family Asteraceae; genus Glebionis; species Glebionis coronaria. Next base: position 164,311,426 of record CM046882.1, on the reverse strand, counting down.
CACTAGTGTTATCACAAAAGATTGGTACCTTTTCATATTCTATGTCATAATCAGTAAGTTGGCTTTTCATCGAAAGAACATTGGCACAACATCCAGCAGCTGCCACATATTCAGCTTCTGTTGAAGACATGGCAACTGTTTGTTGCTTTTTAGCACTCCAACACACAAGTTTGCCACCTAGAAATTGGGAAGCACCAGATGTGTTTTTTCTGTCCATATTGCATCCAGCATAGTCAGAATCTAAATACCCCTTTAGATCAAAACCTGAGGATTTAGGGTACCAAAGACCTAGACTTGGTGTACCTTTTAGGTATCTAAAGATTCTATTTATAGCAGTAAGGTGTGATTCCTTTGGATTTGCTTGGTATCTTGCACAAAGGCATGTAGAGAATTGAATGTCAGCTCTGCTTGTAGTTAAGTACATGAGTGACCCAATCATACCTCTATATTGAGTCTCATTGACTGATTGTCCATTGAGATCAGGTCCTAAGTTGTTAGGGGATACCATTGGAGTCTTCACTGAAGCACAATTGATATCATACTTCTTCAGCAGATCCTTGACATATTTTTCTTGATTGATGGAGATGCCTTGGTCAGATTGTTTAATCTGGAGACCAAGAAAGTATGTGATTTCTCCCATCATACTCATCTCAAACTTGCTAGTCATAAGCTTGGCAAATTGTTTGCAAAGTTTCAAGCTTCTTGAACCAAAGATGATGTCATCCACATAAATTTGTACCAGAATGGTGTTAGTTTTAGATTTATAGATAAACAAGGTGCTATCTATTTTTCCTCTTACAAACTTATGTTCAATGAGAAATGTTGAGAGAGTTTCATTCCATGGTCTTGGAGCTTGCTTCAGTTCATACAAAGCTTTGTAAAGCTTGTAGACATGGTTTGGATATTTACTACTCTCAAAGCCAGGAGGTTGTGTAACATAAACTTCTTCTTTCAAGTCACCATTTAGGATGTACTTTTGACATCCATTTGGTAGATGATGAAGTTCATGTAAGTGGCATAAGCAAGAAAGATTCGTATGGCTTTCATACATGCAACTGGAGCAAAGGTTTGATCAAAATCAACACTAGGCTCTTGATTGAATCCTTGGGCCACCAGCCTAGCTTTGTTTTTGGTCACCACATTGGTTTCATCTCTTTTGAGCTTGTAAACCTATTTGGTGCCAGTGGTTGATTTACCATATGGAAGAGGAACCAATTTCTAGACTTTGTTTCTCTTGCATGGCATCCACCCATCCAGGGTGTGTGAGTGCTTCAGAAATCTTTGTAGGTTCGATTTCTGAGAGAAAGTTTGCATAGAGGAATTCTCTAGATGAAGCTGTACTAAGTTTCTTTGCCATAGATCTAGTGACTCTACCTTCACCAAGATTGCCTATTATATTCACCAGCTGTATGTGACTATTATTAGTCCAAGATTTTTGTGGAGCTGGGAAATAGTCACTGGTATCATGATTAGAGCTAGAACTTGGAAGTCCATGACATGGACATGGACTTGGACTTGGATTATCTCTAGTGTCTGCTAAAGGATATTCAATAGACAAAGGTTCAATCAATGGAGCGCTTCCTGCTTGGTCAGAAGCAACAGATCCAAGACCTAATTCCCTAGAGATGGTAGGAGAGATTTGAGCAGAGGGCTCAGATTCTTCATCAGCAGCTTCATTAGATTGATCATTTTGATCATGTGTGTCAGCATGCTGATTGTTTTGAAACTGACCATTTTGGTCATTTGTGTTGCTTTGCTGATCATTTTGATCATTTTGAGACTGATCATTTTGGTTGATTGATTGACAACCATCAGTATTTGATGCTAAAGGATTTCCTTTTGTAGGACTTGTCATATCTTCAAATGGATCAATATGAGGAACTGAATTGCTTGTTTGATATCTTTGAGAAGGCTCATAATGTTGAAATTCATCAGATGGATAGTTGTGAGATTCATGAATATGAAGTTCATCATTTGATGGATTTGTAAATTTAAGAGCTTTAGAACTTCCATTGAAAGTGATGTGATATGTTTCTTCAATACATTGTCTTCTTGTGTTGAAGACTCTATATTCTTTAAATACTAGAGAGTATCCAAGGAAGTAACCATCATCAGATTTTTCATCCAACTTCCCAAGGTGATCCTTGTGATTGTGAATAAATACTGGACACCCAAACACATATAAGAATGAAATGTTTAGAATTCTCCCCCTGAAGACTTCATAGGGAGTATTCATGTGTCTCTTCACAATAATGGATCTATTTTGAGTGTAGCAAGCAGTAGCTACAACATCAGTCCAAAAATGTATAGAGAGCAGATCCATCAAGCATTGTCCTTGCTGCTTCAATCAAAGTTCTGTTCCTTCTTTCGGCCACACCATTTTGTTCAGGTGTGTAAGGAGATGAGAAATTTTGGGAAATTTATTTGTCATCACACAATTTGATCAGTGTTTGATTTCTGAATTCAACGCCATTGTCAGTTCTGAGTTGTTTGACATGAGTGTCATTTTGATTTTCAACTCTTTTGATGAATGACATAATGGCATCTGGTGCATGGCTTTTCTTTGTCAGAAAATATACCCAGGTGTACCTAGAGTACTCATCAACAATGACAAGTGTATATTTTTCATGACAAATGGCCCTAGGTGATACTGGGCCAAATAAGTCCATGTGAAGCAAGTGAAGACTTTCTTTGATTGAGAAAGTTTGCTTTGTTTTGAAACTGGCCCTATGGTGCTTCCCTTTTTCACATGTTGAGCATGGTTTGTCCTTGGAATAGACAAGTGAAGGGAGACCAATAACAAGATTTTGTTTTGCCAGTAGAGTTATTGTTTTGAAATTTAGATGTGAGAGCCTCTTATGCCAAAGCCAGTTATTAATGTTGGATGCTTTAGGAAAGAAACATGTCTCCTGAGTAGAGTTCATGTTCATGACATAAACCTCTTTGACTTAGGGAACAATCATCACAATTTAATGATTGGAGTTAAAGATTGTACCTTTTTTGTCATCAAACAGCACTAGATACTTTACATCACAAAGTTGACTTATGCTGATGAGGTTGTGCTTCAATCCATTGACATATGCTACCCTTGTGAAAACTATATCATTGCATTTCACTGAACCAAATCCTTCAGTAGTAACTGATGAGTTATCACCAAAAACAACCTTAGGACCATGTTCCTCCTTATACTTATGCAGATAACTTTTTGTGCCAGTCATATGCCTTGAGCAGCCACTATCTAGGTACCAAATAGGCTTCCTGAGATCACACTGCACAAGTTAAGGAAATGGTTAGTTTTGTTTTGAAACCCACCTTTGATGGGTGGGTGTTTTAGACTTGTAAGGTGTTCTAGATCTGGAGGGTCCTCTTGATGAGGATGTGTGTGATTGCTCAGAAGAAGAAGAGGTCTGAACAGCTTTTGCTTTCTTAGCCTGGAGGGCTTCACCTCTTCTGAACCACTCTATATGATTGTGATCAGATGTAGTATGGACATTGCTTCCACAAGTTTCACAACATTTGGTAATAGAGTTTGGGTTTCTAGGTTTAATACCTCTTTTGAGTGAGATAATTCAATTATGTCCATGAGTTTCATGGTCATAACTTCCACAAATATTACAAACAGGGTAATAGTGGCAGTCATCTAAGTGATGATTGCCCATACCAAAATGAATGCATCGGGGTAAAGGCATTTTTCCCCTGGAATGAGATGCTTCAGTATTGTAAGCATCAGCACTAGTTTTAGCCAGCATATACTGAGTATGTTCACAAGTGAGATGGCCATTCCTCTCACATTTAGTACAATAAATCACTTTTAGGCAAGTTTCTGTTAGATGGTTGTTTAGACCACATAGATCACAAGCCTTTTTAAATTGTGTCTTGTACTTGTAATGAGGAGAGTTTGAAGGTTCATCTCTGAATCGAGTTGGTGTGTGCTGTTGCCTGAGTTGCAATTTAAGATCATTGATCTCTTGCATGACAAGAGACATTCTCTCATCTTCCTCATATCTAGCATTCTTCAGTTTATTTTTTGAAACTGAAGAGGTAGTTCCCATATGTGAACCTTCAGCAAGAGCTGAAGAGTTCTTTGAAATGTCAATTTTGACATGTTTGGAAGAACTACCTTTGTGGGTGGTGTGAGACTTGATGATTGACTAGATTGATTTAGGTCTAGTAGAGGGTTCAACACCAGCCAGCTTCTCCAAAGGAGGAAGTGGGGTACTTACTTCATTCTCTAAATCATCATCTGAGTCATCCTCAGTGATTGAGGACTCAACAGGTGCTGAAGAGTCAGCATTTTCTTGAAACTCAGGGAGAAGGATACGTCCAGTGTCATGATTGGGTAAATTCTCTTCACCTGACCTTACAACGTCAGGGATCGAGCTACCATCCTCATTTGAGGCTTTGACAAAGACAATAGAGTTGGTGCTGGAGGATTCTTCAGCACCAAGCATTTTCCTTTTTTAAGCAGGAATTTGTTCATTGATGCATTGATTTACCCTATCAGAGTTTCTAAGCCAAGATTTGTGAATATCTTTTGCTTCTTTTAGTTCAACTCTTAGGGAGTTATTTTCATTAAGAATCTCTTTGTTCAATTGTTGAAAAGTAAGTACATCAAGTTTAGCTTCTTTTAGCTCTATTTGCTTACTTTCAAAATCCTCAAGTTTTAGAACAAGATTATGATATTTTTAAGCAAATTGTTTCTTTGTTCTTCAACAAATTTATATCAATACACAGGTAACCAAAGACAAATTTAATGTCATCCTTTTCCTCTAATTCAAGAAGAGTTTGTACCTTTTTTATTGTGACATTGACCCATTCACCGTTTCTAGCACTTTATCTAGCCACAACATTGGAGTTTGACACCTTTTTCGTAAAACGACCCGAGGGCACGTAAATCGAGGAAACTAGAATCAAGGAGTACCCGTAATTAAATGGGGATGAGACAAGAATAAACTTGCCCCACCCCCACTCTTGGATGGCAAGCTTAAGCTACACAACACCACAAAGGTGTCAACTTAATCTTTAAGCTAAGGACACTTGTCCTTATCCTTACACCAAAACCATTTTTCCTTAAAAAACAACCAAACTCAAACTAGCAACTCATTCTACACATGCAAAACTCACACACCCCTCTCCTCTCTCTCTAAAATTCGTCCAACCATCATCAAAAATAACCCTCATTTGATCTATGTTAGCCATAAAATCATGTGTTACTCATACACATGATGATGCTACTTTGAAGCTTTGAAGATTGGAGGTGATTCTAACATCCAAGGAGAAGATTTGTTGGTGTCATATGTGACAATCCGTCAATTTATGGTTGATATTTTATTCTCGAATATTATTTAAAAACATTATTTTAATGTTACAATATGAACTCACATATTTTTGGGAAGAAATTTGGATTTACGTCTTGGAGTAGCATCGACTACGTCTAAACCGGAGGATTCAACGTTACGTGCTTACGTTTACATACACCGTCTTTGGTGACAGTCCGACATTTCAGAAAATAAATTTATCTGAGAATATTATTTTGGAGTTTTAAATTTGTGTTGGTTCATAAACTCACAAATTTACGAGAAGAGATTAGGACTTACGATTTTATTTTAACGTCCTTTACGACTAAACCGGAAACCCTACGTATTTACGTTTTCGAACTCCGTTTTTGATGAGACAATTTTTATTGGATTCGTTTTGTGACGATGATTCATAATTTATAAAAACGTTTTTCGTAAAACAAACCGAGGGCACGCAAATCGAGGAAACTAGAATCGAGGAGTACCCGTAATTAAATGGGGATGAGACAAGTGGGACACTTGCCCCACCCCCACAAAACCCACGGCTACAATACTCTACCAAGCTAACTTGGTGTCAAGTTTTCACTTATGAAGTGTACACTTGTCACACAAGCTTACAAGGTAAGCTACCACTCAACAAAACCACCAAATGCTAAACCACTTCCTCATTCTCACAACATGCAAATCCACTTAATCTCTCTCTCTTGGCTCCCAAAAGTGCCGTCCCATATCTCCACCATAACACCTCATTTGATCAAAATCAACCACAAAATCTCATGTTATTCATATACATGTTGATGCCCTTTTGAAGCCCTATTGATTGGTGCAAGCTATAACATCCAAGGAGGAGTTTTCATAGTGTCTTAGGGCTGATTTTCCCCAAAGTATACATGAAGAATGGTGGTCTTGAAGATGGTCTTGGCTATGCACAAGTTTCTCCATCCAAATCCATGTCAAACTCATAACCTACATCAACTTGGTGGTATAAAGATTTTCCTCCTCAACTTCTTGTTATTTTGATTATGTAAACATGTATTCTATTTCCTATTGTATATGTATATGATGATTATATGATGATAAAAATGTTATGTGGGGATTTGTTGTTGATAAACATGATTAAAAAGGTGAAAAACTATAAGAAACAAGGTTAAAATCATGCTTAATTTACATGGCTGTATAAAACAGTAAAGAAACATGTTATGAACAGATAAAATGATGAAGTAGAATGTATTTACAGTAAGCTATGGGTCTTGTACACATGTGAGAGTTGGCCATGCAATGGAATCAAAATAATGAGTGAGATATGATCAAAACAAGTTTAGGGTATAAATCTGAGGTTACTGTTTTGGACGATTTTTAGAAAATATTTAGAAGATGATTCAACAGTAGCTATAGCAGAGTTAAATGTATCACATATCATTTAGTTTATGTGATAAACATTTGAGCTTCTATCTCCATGTAGAACTCAAGATATGGCAGTTTTGGTGAAAGTGAAGATAAAAATCAGATATTTGGAAATTAAAGAATAATACTATTATATAAGCACTCAACATTTAATAGTATAAAATATAAATTAAAACCCACTAACTTATAAAACTTATTTATATAGATATATAAAAGGTTAATTAAATGGATAAATTACATAAATGGTGGTGAAATAATATTTATAAAGTAATAAAAACTATAAACTTGATTTTTACGACTTTTTCGGCTATCGCCGTAAAATTAACGTTTTTCGCCAAATAAAACTTAGACGACCAAACCCGTCTAATGTAAAGTTTATAAAAGTCATACACTGATATATAGACATATATAACAATTAAAAACCGATAAAACCCGAACTATAGGGCATACGGACATTAACGAGCTAAGTAAACATATTGGACTAATACTTGGGCTAATAATTGGACTAAATAAGATAAAAACTTGTAAGAAGAACTTATTGGGCTTAACCCATTTGGGCCCAACATGGAAAGTATACATACTGATAATATAAGTACAAAATGGATTCAAACAAGTTAAATAACTTATAATAAGTTTATTGGACTTAAAACGTGTAAATAGGTAAAACTAGTAAAATAGTATAAAAGTTATCGACATATAACACTAAAATGAGTAAACGAGAATATGTAAACCCACTTGATCATAATATATATATAATAATCATATGTATACATAAATGTTATTTTTATAAAGTCATTGGACAAACGTCTAAGACCGAGTATTATTTGTCTAGGTTTCTGTGATTGAAGCACGTACCGTACATCCAAATCGCCGATAATCGTCTTCCCACATCAATGTGAGTTCATAGCCTCGCACTCTTTTAAATGTTTTTATAAATGTTTTATAAACCCGCGAGGGAGATAACATGTTAGTTTTTATAAAATAGGACACCATTTGTCCCGATTGCTTGTTTATTGATTTAGACCCGGATGATTGAATGACCCGATTGTATGACCTGATAAATGATTAAAGGACCCGATAGATGAAATAAAATGGATTATTAAAGTTAGGTTATGTCACTAAAAGTCCCATTAGCATGAATTGTGAACTACCGGGATTTGGTAGACGCTTATGCATTTAATAGTACTATTTGGGGACGATCACCCCAGTTCGCGCCTTGACGGTTGATCCCCGTCGTGCCACATTGATTGGTAAGCGAATTTATGTATGAGAAGATTTCCATAGCGTGACCTTTGTGACGACACGCTACTTAGATGGGCAAATTGAGGATCGGGTTAGCTACCCGTTGTTGGTTTAGTAAGGTAACAATGTCATGCGGCTTATAATAATCCAAAACTAACGAAATACTATTAGACGCACTGAATTACGAAGTATTGCCTGACTAGCAATACGGGGTCATACTATTGATATTATGATTGTGTTTTGGTTTTCATAACCATATTCATATAACGGTTTTTATTTTCATACAACGTTATAAGACGTATTGTATGATTGTTTTTACGACATTGGCTCGTATAATGATTTTTAAGGCAAATGCCTATATTATGATTTTCGATAAGGATTTGTATAAAATGACTTTGGCTATTTTATGGCCTATCAAAATGATTTGTACAAAATGATTTTCAGTAATAATCTTATACTGATATTATATTGATGGATTTTATTAAACTCTATGAATTCACTCGGCGTTATCGCTGATCTTTTCTTTTAACATGTTTTATCTCAGGTACTTGAAGGTAATTCTCGGGAAGACGACAAGAATTCATGGCCCTCACTTAAACAATATTTTCCATTCAAATATCTTGTAAAACTTTGTATGAAATAATATGACTTGGGACCGATGTAACTTTGATATTTATGAATGGAAATGATTTATTATTAAACGACGCGATTTTTATGCGTTGTCTATGATGTGAGTAATGTGCTATCCCGTAACACCAACTAGTCTTCCGCTGTACTGAGTTGTATAAATTTGGGGGTGTTACATCATAGGGCTGATTTTCCATGAGAATTTTATAAAGGTTGGTAAACTTGAAGATGATATTGGTTTATCACAAGTTTTGCCATCAAAATCCAAGCCTTGTTCATCAAAGACTCATCTTTTCATCACTAATGGTGGTATAGCGATTGTTCTTCCTATCCTTTTGTTATTTTGATTATGTAATCTTGTATTTTCTTTATTTATGTATATGTATATGATGATGAATGATTATTAAAAATATTATGTGGGGATTTGGTGTTGATAGATTTGATAAACATGGGTAAAAAGATGGAAAAACCACTTGTAAAAATGGTTAAATCTTGTTTAATAAGATGGCTGTATAAAAACAGTAATTAACCAAATGATAAACTGATAAAATGGTAAAGTGGAATCAATATACATTAATTATTAGGTGTTATACACATGTGAGAGTTGTCCATGCAATGGAATCATAAAAATTAGTGAGATATGATCAAAACAAGTTTAGAGTGCAAATCTGCCTATACTGTTTTGGACGAATTTATTATAATATTTAGAGGTTGGTTCATCAGTAGCTATAAGGGAATAAAATGAAGCACATATCATGAAGTTTCTGTGATAAAAATTTGAGGTCCTATCTCATTATAGAACTCTATATATGGACATTTTAGTGAACTTAAAATTTAGGACTGATTTGTTAAAGTTTAATATTATTATATAAGCACTCAAATAAATATAGTATAAAATGTGAATTAAAACCCACTAACTTATATATTACATTTATATAAATATGTATAAGGATAAATAAATGGACATTTTATAAAAATGGTAGTTTGGTAAGTTTTATAAGTTATAAAAACTATAAACATGATTTTTACATCTTTTCGGCTAAAACCGAAAGATTAACGTTTTTGTTAAATAAAACTTAGACGGTTGGACCCGTCTAATGTAAACTTTTATAAACTCACATACTGATATATAAACATATATAACAAGTAAAAACCGATAAAACCCGAGCTTTACAACATATAGACATTAACGGGCCAAAGTAGCCTTAATGGACAATAAACCCGACTAATTTGGTAAAACACTTATAAACTTACTTATTAGGCTTAACCACTTGGGCCCAACATGAAAAGTATAATACTGATAATAAAAGTGTAAAATGGACTAATATAAATTATTGGGCTTGTAATAGGGTTATTGGGCCTAAAACATGTAAATAAGTAAAACTAGTAAAACTAGTATAAAAATGTTACCAACACATAAACACTATAATGAATGAGTAAAACTGTATAAACCCACTTGATCATAATCATATATATAAAATCATCATATGTATACATAATTGTTATTTTATAAAGTCATTGGACAAAAGTCTAAGACAAGTATTATTTGTCTAGGTTTCCGTGATTGAAGCACGTACCGTACATCCGAATTGCCGATAACCCGCTTTCCCACATCAACGTGAGTTCATAGCCTCGCACTCTTTTAAATGTTTTTATGAAATGTTTTATAAACCCGCGAGGGAGATAACATGTTAGTTTTTATGAAATAGGACACTAGTTGTCCCAATTGTTTGTTTATTGATTTGGAACCGAATAATTGTATGACCCGATGAATGATTATATGACCCGATAGATGAAATAAAATGGATTATTAAAGTTAGGTTATGTCACTAAAAGTCCCATTAGCATGAATTGTGAACTACCGGGATTCGGTAGACGCTTATGCATATAATAGTACTATTTAGGGACGATCACCCCAGTTCGCGCCTTGACGGTTGATCCCCGTCGTGCCACATTGATTGGTAAGCGAATTTATGTATGGGAAGATTTACACAAGCGTGATTATTGTGAAGAAACGCTAATTTAGATGGGCAAATGAGTTTCGGGCTAGCTACCCGTTGTTTGGTTTAGTAAGGTAACAATGTCATGCAGCTTGTAATAATCCTTAAATAACGAAATACTGATATACGCACTAAATTACGATATATTGCCTGACTAGCAATACGGGGTCTTACTATTGATATATGTTCGTGTTTTGGTTTTTCATAACCATATTCATATAACGGTTTTTATTTAACTTTACACAACGTTATAAAACGTATTGTATGATGTTTTTACGACATTGGCTCGTATAATGATTTTGAAGGCAAATGCCTATATTATGATTTTTGATAAGGATTTGTATAAAATGACTTTGGCTATTTTATGGCCTATTACAAAGATTTGTACAAAATGATTTTCGGTAATAAATATATACCGATGATATATTAATGGTTTTCATTAAACTCTATGAATTCACTCGGCGTTATCGTTGACCTTTTCTTTTAACATGTTTTATCTCAGGTACTTGAAGGTAATTCTCGGGAAGACAACAAGAATTCATGGCCCGCACTTAAATAACAATTTCCATTCAAATGCTTTGTAAAATTTGTATGAAATAATCTGACTTGGGACCTATGTAAATTTGATATTTATGAATGGAAATGCTTTATTATTAAACGACGCGATTTCTAAGCGTTGTCTATGATGTGAGTAATGTGCTATCCCGTAACACCAACGAGTCTTCCGCTGTATTGAATTGTGTAAATTTGGGGGTGTTACAGTTTGGTACCAGAGCTCTCGTTATAGAGAACGAAAGATTTTTAAAAATAAGGTTTTGAATAAAACATTTCAAAATCTTTTAACTATAAACATTTTTCACAAAATGTCTAAAAAACTTTTGACTATAACGGTACCGAATAATTCCCGAGTTACCGACAAGGCCAGACTGAGAAGTGTTATTTTAATATATATATATATATAACTTGGATTATATATATATGATGTAATTTTATTACATGATTGTTTGATGATTATTTTAATATTTATACGAGGTATTTATACGACGTAGATTGTCACAAGGAACACTAAATCCCCTAGTAAATTAATCGAAGCTATTCTCGTAGGAAATCTAGCTATCCTAGATCTAAACCAAGTTGTGGATATTTATGATCCCAACAAATGGTTGATATTCGTAGAAATGTTGATATTAGTTGATTGTGATATTAAAGAAGAATTGGCGAGATTAAATCTGATATCGATGTCATGACGATCTTTCCTTATAGAGTGGAGTTTGACAAAACGTTACCACCTGGAAAGGTGTCATCTGATTCGTTGTCACCCAATTCTTAAATTGAAATCGAAAGGGTGAATGTTGCACTTGAGGCTGTCATTGGAACCATTACCCAAAAGCCTCATGCCACTAGTACCTTTCCGAGAAGTCTAACTGAATGTGTGAGTCATTTCATACTAGTGACTTATTTGATAACTATTGTTGTAAGAAGCTATAGGATTGAAAATTGAGTGTTGTTCATATCGAACTTTTATTGCCCTTTCAAGGTGTAAGAATAAGGATGAAAGTATTGGAGAATGAGGTAGAATATCGCATTAAGTATAAGATTGATTGAAATTTGAATAAAGTAAAATTTAACTCGTATGGAATATGAAATTGTTAAGAGGAAGTCGTTAAGTCCTGTGATTGGAATATAAGGTTTTAATTGATTGTTGATTCGTGTTAAGTGTTGTTCCTAGGCCATTGTCCAATGATGAGGATGCCCAGTGTCCAATAAATAAATTGAAGAAATCTTCTTCTGAATTGGGGCTGATGGATCTTTCGGGACATGTGGAACACCTAATGACTTTCGTAGATTAGCATTCATTGTGATATATTTTAAAAATCCCTAACTTAACTGAGAAATCAGTTGGTAGGATGAGTTCTTGGAATTGTAGGACATAGTGACACGTAATGTGTTACGGTACAATTTTGACTTGTTTGTGATTAATGAAAAGACTACCTTTGATTGCTAAATTCTACATGTATCGATGTTATCTATCTTTTATTGCTTCATCCTAATGATCGCATTAGTGATGCAACCATTGAACAAGTACTCATCTTGATTTGGGTTACGTTGTGGATTATTCTCTTTGTATTCCTGAGTGCCATCGAGGTCATGAACCTCATGATTATTTGGCTAAGCTCATTTCCTATTATATTGTAGTTAGTTCTTGGTGAACAACTTTTCATCACTCCCTTGCAGATCACTAATTGTTTTTATAAGTTAAAACAGTATCCCTTGAGAAAAATAGGGTTTTCATCACCATATGGATTATTTAAAGTGAGACTTATAAATAATTGTTATCGAAATGAAGTTGTTTATAAAACACCTTGGAAAACTTAACTGTTTTCATAACAAAGAAAATCTTTGTAAATTTATTTTTGATTCTTATTAAGAATTAAGCATGAAAATGTTTTAATTATAAACATGATGATAAAATTTTGACGAACTGAGTATTGCATCGTTAATCTTAAAATTGTATATAGTTGCGCGCCTACATACAATTTGGAATGGACCATGCAAGGCTGATTAGTAGTCACCATAAAACTAATGAATAAACACTACATTTTCTTTGAAGATTGTGAAAGATTAAGTTTTATGAGATCTGCAAGAAGTGAAAAATAGGGACATAATGTTAGGGACACCTACATATGTGCCCGTACTATTTATTCTTCTGAGTCGAATTTACTCATCTGGGGAATTTGTCTTATTTGACAATTGATATTTCCTTCTTGTCCAATTCTCTTGTAGTGAGATTCTTAGGAAAAGTATCTAATTACCGAGTGTTGATACCCGACTGGACGTATCGACGTTCCTATCATTTCTTTTGATTTGTTTCATTTGAATGACCTGGGTAACGATCCGAGGAGCTTTCGAATGCGTACTCAAATTATGAAAACATGGGATATATTCATATTCATTAAATGTTTTCATTTGTATCTGATTTGAATTTCTATTGTGTAGATTATGCGTTGACCTTACTCTTTTAAGGTTAGTTATGTCTCCAGATATCCTTGAATTGTGAAGGATTATGAGTTATTATTAGTCTTTTGAGAAATTCACATCTTATCAACAGTAATGAAACTGGAAATTTGATAGTGCCAGTAGAAATGGATTGATTGATTATGACATGACGACATTTTCTTAATTGATGGGAACTTGAGTAGAATTCCCCTAAATGATAAGATGTTGATTATCAAAAGTGATCTAAATAATTCTTGATGGATGACCATATCCTGCATCTAGACTTGAAATTATATTGTGAATGGTTGTGAATTAGTCATAGATATTATAATCTAGAAAGAACCTAATATAAATTTATTAAAAGATGTTTCTATTATCTGAAACTTTAGGAGGTATTTGCTGGTAAATTACCTAGACTTTCGCCATTAAGGCAAGTTGAATTTGGTATTGATTATATTCTCGGTGCTACACCTGTGGCATGTGCACTGTACGTCAGCACCATCTGAATTAAAGGAATTACCGTACAACTGAGAGAGTTGTCAGAGAAAGCTTTTATTCTATCAAGCTCGTCATCATGAAGAGCTATGGTGTTATTATTTCTTATATTTATTGATTACCGTGAACTAGGTAAATTGACGACTAAAAATCTATATCCACTACCCAAGATGATGGATTTGTTCGATCATTTACAAGGTTCTAGTGTATATTCGAAAATTTGATTCACGGCATGGTTATCATCAAATTCGCGTCCGCGAAAAGATTATCTATTTTGTTGAGTCTTAGGATCTAGACTCATCTGGGATATGATAACAATGATTGTAATGCACAGCGGAATATAATAACAAACACAATCAAAGTTATGAACAAGGCTTTCTTATTCATAAAATACTAATAAGCTACTGACTACTAGCTCCTGGTGCCTTATAGGCTCGACACCAGGAGGAACACACACACACCTTTAGTTTACATTGTATATGAATGAATGCCCAACATGTGTGTCTAACCCTCTTTATATAATAGAGGGACTAGGGTTTACAAGCCAAACCCTAGCTTACTAACTAAGCTAACCTAATATTACATATTCGGTCCTTATTGTTTCTTCTGTCTTCATCTCTTCCTATAGGTTTTGTAATCATCAAATCTGTATGTCCCAACAATCTTCCCCTATTTGATATTACAAAACAATGTGCATGAAGAAACAATGCTCGAACATGTCATCACGATAATAAGCTGCACATCTAACTATTCTTCCCCTTTTTGTAACCAGCAAATAGGGTCTTGTGCAACTCGTAGACGCTTCCCCTTAAGTGATGCATGTAGATGGTTAAGTATATAAACAATCATACTAACCATCTCTTGAATCTTGAACTCAGTGGCATAGATCATTTCTTCCTTTAGTATGAAAAAGACATGCTTATTACAATATCATGTAATAAAATGTCTTTGAATAATTCTTGTAGTCATTATATGCATGGCGATCACATGCAATGGCCGATAGTCTCAGTGAGCTCTGACGGATCAACCAGAAACCACTCGATGCTTATGATCATGCTAATTTTGTGATGATCATATCATGAACTGTATGGTATCATATGCCCCTCAAATATTTGTAAAAGAGCGTGTAACTGTTCCAGTTAAAAATTATAGCATAAACTGAATCTCGGAAACGATCTATACCCCCCGTCAAGATGAACTCCCCTTTTTTTTTTTTAAACGAACAGCAGGAACCAACACAAACCACCAGAAAAAACCATAACATACCATTAGAAACGACCAGTAGAAACGACCAGTAGGAACGACCAGGAGGAACGACCAGTAGTAACGACCAGTAGGAACGACCAGTAGTAACGACCAGTAGGAACGACCAGTAGGAAGCCACTATGAAGGCTAAGCTTCCCCTCGATCCATGTATAATTCCCCTGAAGAAGTGCATGTCCAATCCGATAGGTTCTTTAGAGTGATCACTGATGAAGAAAATCAAGTAGAACCAATTTGATGAAGAAGTGGAACCTCCCAAACTTGTGTCTTATATCATGCATTTTGCCCAGTTTTTGGTACACGGGAACTGCTAACCTTCACAACTATGAGCCAGCTGTTAGCTATAACAATATATTTAGTCAAAATGATATATTTTTTATCAAAATGACAAGGTGTATTGCTCACCAACAGTTTTCTGTACATGGGAACTGCTAACCTTCACAACTATGAGCCAGTTGTGAGCTATAACAATATATTTAGTCAAAAGACAAGGTGTATTGCTCACCCAAATGCTGATATATTAAGAAACAAATTTGTGAAAAATCAACTACAACATCAAATAAATAATCAAGCATCAACTTCAATGACCAGAAGGAACCATAGCTCACCAGTAGGAGTGACCAGCAGTAACGAAAACCTACCAGTAGCATCTCGAACCCCGTTCTTTTTTTCATTTTTTTTATTTTTTTTTTATTTTTTTTCACATGCTGTCACCACACTATCACGAAAGATGTTGCCTGTTGCAAATCTGTTGCTATTCTGGCTGTATTAAGGACCATGAATACTAGATGAACATCAAGTATAATACAAAGAAGTATAAACTAAATGCTTTTGGACTTTTGCAGCCCAATATTACGCCTCAGCAATCCAAACACAGCCCATCCACGAAACACAGCCCAAAGTCATAAAGCCCATAAAAATCACGTTACAAAGATACTGTTTTACCCATGAGTAACTATACGTGATCAACATATATGTTTCCAACGTCATGAACTAACAACCAGGGAAAGGATAATAGTCACGAGCTAAATAGGAATGATAGAAATGCATATCCTAAAAATCAGCAGCTAACCTCGTATAGTCACATAAGATAAAACTGTTTCCATATAAAACTCATAGAATAATTATAGGATTCGTATAACTGTCATCCGAATGTATATTGTCCATATAATCTCGAAATATAAGTGAATGAAAGTCACAGCTCTGGCAAATATATTCCCATCCAAAGGAAACAAATATATCCCATACCTTAGCATTTTTATCATCAGACGCCTGAATGTAAATCCTAAAAACTAGGGATCCCTCAATTCACGTCGTCCATAACTGCTTTCAAAATAAAGATCCTAGAAATCAGGAATGAATGTTTCTTTCACACGTCTTTGACCATATCACAAATCATGTTCAAAGATATCCCATATTAACAGGAACATATATCACGTCCAAAGGCAAACTATTCATGGATGACAAGAATATTACGTCCAAAATAAATAGAGATATGCACATATGGCTGCGATAAATGTTGGGACCACAGATCAAAACAGGCATCTCCCACGTGAGAACCAACATTTTATGTGCTGTCAAATCAAAGAAATTGACGAGTACATGAAGCGATGTTAAGACAATATGAAGAAGTACCTCTCGTTGCTGCTGGGAACATGTGAATCCAAACCATTCTTGTGGATGCTCAACGTCCTTATCACCTCTTGTGAACCCGTACATCAAGGACCACAAATAAACAGAAAAAGAACAATGATTCACATTAAACAGTCCTCGTGTATTTAACCTTTTGATCAGTACATCGTGTCCCCACGAACAATTCTTGACAGCTTTTTAACAATTCATTACACACGAATTGTAGCCTTCCATCTTACTGCTATCAACATATGTTCTAGGGTTTGTTAAACCCTAATTATTTGCCAGCAATCACCGCAAAGCCTGACTGCCTTTATAAAAATGAATCTAGGGTTTTTCAACCTTAAACATTGAGAACAACAAACGTCTTCACCTTCTACATCAGCAACATCATGCACGAATTATCTAGGGTTTATTCACAGTAACAACATCAGATGAACAGCAACAATCATCTAGGGTTTGTTGGGAAAAACCCTAGATTAGCAGGAACATTATTTATTCAAAAACATAAAATAACATAACAACGAAAACCTTGTAGATCAACCAGATCGAGAGCCAACAAGCTCTGATACCACTTGTTGAGTCTTAGGATCTAGACTCATCTGGGATATGATAACAATGATTGTAATGCACAGCGGAATATAATAACAAAAACAATCAAAGTTATGAACAAGGCTTTCTTATTCATAAAATACTAATAAGATACTGACTACTAGCTCTTGGTGCCTTATAGGCTCGACACCAGGAGGAACACACACATACCTTTAGTTTACATTGTATATGAATGAATGCCCAACATGTGTGTCTAACCCTCTTTATATAATAGAGGGACTAGGGTTTACAAGCCAACCCCTAGCTTACTAACTAAGCTAACCTAATATTACATATTCGGTCCTTATTGTTTCTTCTGTCTTCATCTCTGCCTATAGGTTTTGTAATCATCAAATCTGTATGTCCCAACATATTTCAATCACTACATCCAGAACTTGTAATGAACATTATAAGTTTCACGTGATGACGTTTGGATTAACTAATACACATGTAGCATCCTTAAATTTGGTGAATCACGTGTGTAGGCTGTAATTTGATAAATTCATGCTCGTGATCATTAAGGACTATTTGTTTGTTTATAAGAATAATAATGAGTTAATAATTATATATAGATTGCCCTGAATTGGCCGAACAATAAAAACCTGTACCTTGAATTTTAACATGTGATTTAAGACTTAATCCTTTACATGATTTGACCATGTGATTAATAAGATAATGGGATCTATATTGACTTTTCAAAGATTAGAGCCATTAAGACTTTGGGTTTTACCAAAAACAATGTGCAAATGTGTTTTGACAAATGTTTTATCGAAAATAACTTTTGAAGGATTATTCCCTTATACCCAGAACATTTAACTAAACTCCTGTTTAGGGGTAAATGTTCGTGTATACCTCAAGACAACCTAAGAGGGATTGAGGAAACCATTTAAACCATGATCTGAAATTTGAAACGATAATTTACGCTTTTCAACTAAGAAAATTTTGACCAAAGTATAACCAAAGATTTTTCGAACATTTACGGATCTTATTAATTATTTTAATTATTTTCGATAAATCAACAAAAATCTTGTTAATTAAATTCAAATTTATTTTGAACATTTTCATAAATGGTCGAACTAAGAAAATTAAAATTTTTACGTTACGTTTCATAAAAATTAAATATTTATTATTTAATTAGTTGTAATAATTATCGACGCTTTAAACGTCGGATTAAGCAAAACTGATAAAAGTGATAGCTAAAACAAAACTAAAACATAGAAAATATGAGGAAAGAATTTTTGAGTAATATTGACCATGATAATTATTTCATCAGGAAAGGTGAATGTAAATACTGATGCATTATGTAAAAAGGATAAAGAATCAATTAGGATGTGTTCCTTAGTTATGAACTGTGCAAAATAAATTGCCGAACAATATAAAAATAAACAACGTTTGTAAAAAGGATAATATAGATAATAAAAAGTGGTTCGCGGCTAATGTGAACCATTAAAATTGAGAAGCCGATACCGTTAAATGTTTTAAAGGCCACTTGTGGTTGCCTAAATATGGAGATTGTGAGATGTAGTTATGTTGGAATCTTGTAAGTATAAGTATTCTATTCACGTCAATCCTGATCTAATGTATCTTTATCTGAAGAAGTTGTACTGATGGAAAATTATGAAGGCAGGCATCGCCTCATACATTAGTAAACGTCTAACTATTGCAAAGGTCATCATCTGAATTTGATTCGATTTGGGTAATCGTCGACAGACTGACCAAATCTGCTGATATCATTCCTGTTAATGATAGATTCTGGATGAATAAATTAACCCTTTTGTATTTAAAGGAGTTGTGTAAACATGGTGTGCCTGTATCGATCATCTCTATCAAGATCCTCGCTTCGCATCGAATTTCTAGAGAATTACTCAGAAGTCATTGAGAACGAATCTTGATGAGAGTACTGTGTACCACCCAATCGAAGGGACGAGGTAAAGTAACGATACAAAATACTAGAAGTCTTGTTTTATGTTTGAATGATTGACCTTTGGTAATGAACCATATAATCTTTTTCCTTTGGAGAGATTATCATTGAATACTATCGTATTAGGATCGAGATCGAATCTTGTGAGGATATATATTAGAGCATCTGTAAGCAGGAGTTGGGATGAAGACACCCGACATACACCCATTGTGAGTTGGACATGTCTTTTAGGTTTAAGGTTTCCTATGATGGCGAACCTAACCTTACAAAATACTCGACCCGCGAGACCTGAAATGATTGTTGAAATTAGGATCTGATTAATGACTGTCGGTAGTGGGCAGGAGGTTATGTGAATATGAAATGTAGATCTTGAAATGCCAGATGGGTAGCGAAGTTATGCCAAAATTTTAACCATGAAAAAATGAATTGATGATCTGAAAGATCATGGGATATAAGTCCCCGTTGTATGGGACCATTGAGATGATGTAAAAGATTGGTTTGAAAGGCATATAAGCTGGATCTACCCTAGGACTTCAAGAGCTGCGTGAATAATGTTTCGTATATGGAACTTGATAAAATGTCTATCAAGTGAGAATCTGATCACTTCTTGATAATGTTTAGATCGGCGAAAAGTTGCATTCATCAAAAACCCGTGAACATCATGCATAGAGAAAGTAAGTCAACATTAAGCCTGATCTTATTCCCGTATTTATGTTTGATGAAACTCGCGTATTGTAATGAATTACACTTGTGAGAAAAGACCGAATGTGGAGGAAATACCCACATGGCTTTAACTCTATAAGAAGCGAGTAGTAAGATAAAGTGATCTTTGAGGACAAAGATCCTGTTTAGGGGTAAATGTTGTGACAATCCGTCAATTTATGGTTTATATTTTACTCTCAAATATTATTTAAAAACATTATTTTAATGTTATATTATGAACTCACTTATTTTTGGGAAGAAATTTGGATTTACGTCTTGAAGTAGCATCGACTACGTCTAAACCGGAGGATTCTACGTTACGTGCTTACGTTTACATACACCGTTTTGGTGACAGTCCGACATTTTAGGAAATAAATTTATCTGTGAATATTATTTTTGAATTATAAATTTGTTTTGGTTCATAAACTCACAAATTTACGAGAAGAGATTAGGAGTTACGATTATAATTTAACGTCCTTTACGACTAACCCGGAAACCTTAGGATTACGTATTTACGTTTTTGAACTCCGTTTTTGATGAAACAATTTTTATTAGATTCATTTTGTGCAGTTGATTCATATTTTATAAAAACGTTTTTCGTAAAACGACCCGAGGGCACGTAAATCGAGGAAACTAGAATCGAGGAGTACCCGTAATCAAATGGGGATGAGAAAAGAATAAACTTGCCACACCCCCACTCTTGGATGGCAAGCTTAAGCTACACAACACCACAAAGGTGTCAACTTAATCTTTAAGCTAAGGACACTTGTCCTTAGCCTTACACCAAAACCATTTTTCCTTACAAAACAATGAAACTCAAACTAGCAACTCATTCTACACATGCAAAACTCACACATCCCTCTCCTCTCTCTCTAAAATTCGTCCAACCATCATCAAAAACAACCCTCATTTGATCTATGTTAGCCATAAAATCATGGGTTACTCATACACATGATGATGCTACTTTGAAGCTTTGAAGATTGGAGGCGATTCTAACATCCAAGGAGAAGATTTGTTGGTGTCATAGGGCTGATTTTCCATGAGAAGTTTATAAAGGTTGGTATACTTGAAGATGATATTGGTTTATCACAAGTTTTGCCATCAAAATCCAAGCCTTGTTCATCAAAGACTCATCTTTTCATCACTAATGGTGGTATAGAGATTGTTCTTCCTATCCTCTTGTTATTTTGATTATGTAATCTTGTATTTTCTTTATTTATGTATATGTATATGATGATAAATGATGATTAAAAATATTATGTGGGGATTTGGTGTTGATAGATTTGATAAACATGGGTAAAAAGATGAAAAAACCACATGTAAAAATGGTTAAATCTTGCTTAATAAGATGGCTGTATAAAAACAGTAAGTAACCAAATGATAAACTGATAAAATGGTAAAGTGGAATCAATATACAGTAATTATTAGGTGTTATACACATGTGAGAGTTGTCCATGCAATGGAATCATAAAAATGAGTGAGATATGATCAAAACAAGTTTAGAGTGCAAATCTGCCTATACTGTTTTGGACGAATTTATTAAAATATTTAGAGGTTGGTTAATCAGTAGCTATACAGGAATAAAATGAAGCACATATCATGAAGTTTTTGTGATAAAAATTTGAGGTCCTATCTCATTATAGAACTCTAGATATGAACATTTTAGTGAACTTAAAATTTAGGACTGATTTGTGAAATTAAAGTTTAATATTATTATATAAGCACTCAAATAAATATAGTATAAAATGTGAATTAAAACCCACTAACTTATATATTACATTTATATATATATGTATAAGGATAAATAAATGTACATTTTATAAAAATGGTAGTTTGGTAAGTTTTATAAGTTACAAAAACTATAAACATGATTTTTACGTCTTTTCGGCTAAAACCGAAAGATTAACGTTTTTGTTAAATAAATCATAGACGGTTGGACCCGTCTAATGTAAACTTTTATAAACTCACATACTGATGTATAAACATATATAACAAGTAAAAACCGATAAAACCCGAGCTTTACAACATATAGACATTAACGGGCCAAAGTAGCCTTAATGGACAATAAACCCGACTAATTTGGTAAAACACTTATAAACTTAATTATTAGGCTTAACCACTTGGGCCCAACATGAAAAGTATAATACTAATAATAAAAGTGTAAAATGGACTAATATAAAGTATTGGGCTTGTAATAGGGTTATTGGGCCTAAAACATGTAAATAAGTAAAACTAGTAAAACTAGTATAAAATGTTACCAACACATAAACACTATAATGAATGAGCAAAAATGTATAAACCCACTTGATCATCATCATATATATTAAATCATCATATGTATACATAATTGTTATTTTATAAAGTCATTAGACAAAAGTCTAAGACAAGTATTATTTGTCTAGGTTTCCGTGATTGAAGCACGTACCTTACATCCAAATTGCCGATAACCCGATTTCCCACATCAACGTGAGTTCATAGCCTCGTACTCTTTTAAATGTTTTTATGAAATGTTTTATAAACCCGCGAGGGAGATAACATGTTAGTTTTTATGAAATAGGACACTAGTTGTCCCAATTGTTTGTTTATTGATTTGGACCCGAATAATTGTATGACCCGATGAATGATTATATGACCGATAGATGAAATGAAATGGATTATTAAAGTTAGGTTATGTCACTAAAAGTCCCATTAGCATGAATTGTGAACTACCGGGATTTGGTAGACGCTTATGCATATAATAGTACTATTTGGGGACGATCACCCCAGTTCGCGCCTTGACGGTTGATCCCCATCGTGCCACATTGATTGGTAAGCGAATTTATGTATGAGAAGATTTACACAAGCGTGATTATTGTGACGACACGCTAATTTAGATGCGAAAATGAGTTTCGGGCTAGCTACCCGTTGTTTGGTTTAGTAAGGTAACAATGTCATGCGGCTTGTAATAATCCTTAAATAACGAAATACTGATATACGCACTAAATTACGATATATTGCCTGACTAGCAATACGGGGTCTTACTATTGATATTATGTTCGTGTTTTGGTTTTTCGTAATCATATTCATATAACGGTTTTTATTTAACTTTATACAACGTTATAAAACGTATTGTATGATGTTTTTACGACATTGGCTAGTATAATGATTTTGAAGGCAAATGCCTATATTATGATTTTTGATAAGGATTTGTATAAAATGACTTTGGCTATTTTATGGCCTATTACAAAGATTTATACAAATAGATTTTCGGTAATAAATATATATCGATGATATATTAATGGTTTTCATTAAACTCTATGAATTCACTCGGCGTTATCGTTGACCTTTTCTTTTAACATGTTTTATCTCAGGTACTTGAAGGTAATTCTCGGGAAGACAACAAGAATTCATGGCCCGCACTTAAATAACAATTTCCATTCAAATGCTTTGTAAAATTTGTATGAAATCATCTGACTTGGGACCTATGTAAATTTGATATTTATGAATGGAAATGCTTTATTATTAAACGACGCGATTTCTAAGCGTTGTCTATGATGTGAGTAATGTGCTATCCCGTAACACCAACGAGTCTTCCGCTGTATTGAATTGTGTAAATTTGGGGGTGTTACAGTTTGGTACCAGAGCTCTCGTTATAGAGAACGAAAGATTTTTAAAAATAAGGTTTTGAATAAAACATTTCAAAATCTTTTAACTATAAACATTTTTCACAAAATGTCTAAAAATCTTTTGACTATAACGGTGCCGAAGAATTCCCGAGTTACCGACAAGGCCAGACTGAGAAGTGTTATTTTAATATATATATATATATATATATATATATATATATATATATATATATATATATATATATATATATATATATATATATATATATATATATATATATATATATATATATATATATATATATAACTTGGATTATATATATATGATGTAATTTTATTACATGATTGTTTGATGATTATTTTAATATTTATACGAGGTATTTATACGACGTAGATTGTCACAAGGAACACTAAATCCCCTAGTAAATTAATCGAAGCTATTCTCGTAGGAAATCTAGCTATCCTAGATCTAAACCAAGTTGTGGATATTTATGATCCCAACAAATGGTTGATATTCGTAGAAATGTTGATATTAGTTGATTGTGATATTAAAGAAGAATTGGCGAGATTAAATCTGATATCGATGTCATGACGATCTTTCCTTATAGAGTGGAGTTTGACAAAACGTTACCACCTGGAAAGGTGTCATCTGATTCGTTGTCACCCAATTCTTAAATTGAAATCGAAAGGGTGAATGTTGCACTTGAGGCTGTCATTGGAACCATTACCCAAAAGCCTCATGCCACTAGTACCTTTCCGAGAAGTCTAACTGAATGTGTGAGTCATTTCATACTAGTGACTTATTTGATAACTATTGTTGTAAGAAGCTATAGGATTGAAAATTGAGTGTTGTTCATATCGAACTTTTATTGCCCTTTCAAGGTGTAAGAATAAGGATGAAAGTATTGGAGAATGAGGTAGGATATCGCATTAAGTATAAGATTGATTGAAATTTGAATAAAGTAATATTTAACTCGTATGGAATATGAAATTGTTAAGAGGAAGTTGTTAAGTCCTGTGATTGAATTATAAGGTTTTAATTGATTGTTGATTCGTGTTAAGTGTTATTCCTAGGCCATTGTCCAATGATGAGGATGCCCAGTGTCCAATAAATAAATTGAAGAAATCTTCTTCTGAATTGGGACCGATGGATCTTTCGGGACATGTGGAACACCTAATGACTTTCGTAGATTAGCATTCATTGTGATATATTTTAAAAATCCCTAACTTAACTGAGACATCAGTTGGTAGGATGAGTTCTTGGAATTGTATGACATAGTGACACGTAATGTGTTACGGTACAATTTTGACTTGTTTGTGATTAATGAAAAGACTACCTTTGATTGCTAAATTCTACATGTTTCGATGTTATCTATCTTTTATTGCTTCATCCTAATGATCGCATTAGTGATGCAACCATTGAACAAGTACTCATCTTGATTTAAGTTACGTTGTGGATAATTCTCTTTGTATTCCTTAGTGCCATCGAGGTCATGAACCTCATGATTATTTGGCTAAGCTCATTTCCTATTATATTGTAGTTAGTTCTTGGTGAACAACTTTTCATCACTCCCTTCCAGATCACTAATTGTTTTTATAAGTTAAAACAGTATCCCTTGAGAAAAATTGGGTTTTCATCACCATATGGATTATTTAAAGTGAGACTTATAAATAATCGTTATCGAAATGAAGTTGTTTATAAAACACCTTGGAAAACTTAATTGTTTTCATAACAAAGAAAATCTTTGTAAATATATTTTTGATTCTTATTTAAGAATTAAGCATGAAAATGTTTTTATTATAAACATGATGATAAAATTTTGACGAACTGAGTATTGCATCGTTAATCTTAAAATTGCATATAGTTGCGCGCCTACATACAATTTGGAATGGACCATGCAAGGCTGATTAGTAGTCACCATAAAACTAATGAATACACACTACATTTTCTTTGAAGATTGTGAAATTTAAATTTTATGAGATCTGCAAGAAGTGAAAAATAGGGACATAATGTTAGGGACACCTACATATGTGCCCGTACTATTTATTCTTATGAGTCGAATTTACTCATCTGGAGAATTTGTCTTATTTGACAATTGATATTTCCTTCTTGTCCAATTCTCCTGTAGTGAGATTCTTAGGAAAAGTATCTAATTACCGAGTGTTGATACCCGACTGGACGTATCGACGTTCCTATCATTTCTTTTGATTTGGTTTCATTTGAATGACCTGGGTAACGATCCGAGGAGCTTTCGAATGCGTACTCAAATTATGAAAACATGGGATATATTCATATTCATTAAATGTTTTCGTTTGTATCTGATTTGAATTTCTATCACGTAGATTATGCGTTGACCTTACTCTTTTAAGGTTAGTTATGTCTCCAGATATCCTTGAATTGTGAAGGATTATGAGTTATTATTATTCTTTTGAGAAATTCACATCTTATCAACAGTAATGAAACTGGAAATTTGATAGTGCCAGTAGAAATGGATTGATTGATTATGACATGACGACATTGTCTTAATTGATGGGAACTTGAGTAGAATTCCCCTAAATGATAAGATGTTGATTATCAAAAGTGATCTAAATAATTCTTGATGGGTGACCATATCCTGCATCTAGACTTGAAATTATATTGTGAATGGTTTTGAATTAGTCATAGATATTATAATCTAGAAAGAACCTAATATAAATTTATTAAAAGATGTTTCCGTTATTTGAAACTTTAGGAGGTATTTGCTGGTGAATTACCTAGACTTTCGCCATTAAGGCAAGTTGAATTTGGTATTGATTATATTCCCGGTGCTACACCTGTGGCATGTGCACTGTACGTCAGCACCATCTGAATTAAAGGAATTGTCGTACAACTAAGAGAGTTGTCGGAGAAAGCTTTTATTCTATCAAGCTCGTCATCATGAAGAGCTATGGTGTTATTATTTCTTATATTTATTGATTACCGTGAACTAGGTAAATTGACGACTAAAAATCTATATCCACTACCCAAGATGATAGATTTGTTCGATCATTTACAAGGTTCTAGTGTATATTCGAAAATTTGATTCACGGCATGGTTATCATCAACTTCGCGTCCGCGAAAAGATTATCTATTCCAATCACTACATCCAGAACTTGTAATGAACATTATAAGTTTCACGTGATGACGTTTGGATTAACTAATACACATGTAGCATCCATAAATTTGGTGAATCACGTGTGTAGGCTGTAATTTGATAAATTCATGCTCGTGATCATTAAGGACTATTTGTTTGTTTATAAGAATAAGAATGAGTTAATAATTATTTATATATTGCCCTGAATTGGCCGAACAATAAAAACTTGTACCTTGAATTTTAACATGTGATTTAAGACTTAATCCTTTACATGATTTGACCATGTGATTAATAAGATAATAGGATCTATATTGACTTTTCAAAGATTAGAGCTATTAAGACTTTGGGTTTTACCAAAAAGAAAGTGCAAATGTGTTTTGACAAATGTTTTATCGAAAATAACTTTTGAAGGATTATTCCCTTATACCCAGAACATTTAACTAAACTCCTGTTTAGGGGTAAATGTTCTTGTATACCTCAAGACAACCTAAGAGGGATTGAGGAAACCATTTAAACCATGATTTGAAATTTGAAACGATAATTTACGCTTTTCAACTAAGAAAATTTTGACCAAAGTTTAATCAAAGATTTTTCGAACATTTACAGATCTTATTAATTATTTTAATTATTTTCGATAAATCAACAAAAATCTTGTTAATTAAATTCAAATTTATTTTGAACATTTTCATAAATGCTCGAACTAAGAAAATTAAAATTTTTACGTTACGTTTCATAAAAATTAAATATTCATTATTTAATTAGTTGTAATAATTATCGACGCTTTAAACGTCGGATTAAGAAAAACTGATAAAAATGATAGCTGAAACAAAACTAAAACATAGAAAATATGAGGAAAGAATTTTTGAGTAATATTGACCATGATAATTATTTCATCAGGAAAGGTGAATGTAAATACTGATGCATTATGTAAAAAGGATAAATAAATCAATTAGGATGTGTTCCTTAGTTAATAACTGTGCAAAATAAATTGCCGAACAATATAAAAATAAACAACGTTTGTAAAAAGGATAATATAGATAATAAAAAGTGGTTCGCGGCTAATGTGAATCATTAAAATTAGAAGCCGATAGCGTTAAATGTTTTAAAGGCCACTTGTGGTTGCCTAAATATGGAGATTATGTGAATATGAAATGTAGATCTTGAAATGCCAGATGGGTAGCGGGCAGGAGGTTATGTGAATATGAAATGTAGATCTTGAAATGCCAGATGGGTAGCGAAGTTATGCCAAAATTTTAACCAAGGAAAAATGAACTGATGATCTGAAAGATCATGGGATATAAGTCCCCGTTGTATGGGACCATTGAGATGATGTAAAAGATTGGCTTGAAAGGCATATAAGCTGGATCTACCCTAGGACTTCAAGAGCTGCGTGAATTATGTTTCGTATATCGAACTTGATAAAATGTCTATCAAGTGAGAATCTGATCACTTCTTGATAAAGTTTAAATCGGCGAAAAGTTGCATTCATCAAAAACCCGTGAACATCATGGATAGAGAAAGTAAGTCAACATTAAGCCTGATCTTATTCCCGTAGTTATGTTTGATGAAACTCGCGTATTGTAATGAATTACACTTGTGAGAAAAGACCGAATGTGGAGGAAATACCCACATTGCTTTAACTCTATAAGAAGCGAGTAGTAAGATAAAGTGATTTTTGAGAACAAAGATCATGTTTAGGGGTAAATGCTGTGACAATCCGTCAATTTATGGTTTATATTTTATTCTCAAATATTCTTTAAAAACATTATTTTAATGTTATATTATGAACTCACTTATTTTTGGGAAGAAATTTGGATTTACGTCTTGAAGTAGCATCGACTACGTCTAAACCGGAGGATTCTACGTTACGTGCTTACGTTTACATACACCGTTTTGGTGACAGTCCGACATTTCAGGAAATAAATTTATCCGTGAATATTATTTTGGAATTTTAAATTTGTGTTGGTTCATAAACTCACAAATTTACGAGGAGAGATTAGGACTTACGATTATAATTTAACGTCCTTTACGACTAAACCGGAAACCTTAGGATTACGTATTTACGTTTTTGAACTCCGTTTTTTATGAAACAATTTTTATTAGATTCGTTTTGTGCCGTTGATTCATAATTTATAAAAACGTTTTTCGTAAAACGACCCGAGGGCACGCAAATCGAGGAAACTAGAATCGAGGAGTACCCGTAATTAAATGGGGATGAGACAAGAATAAACTTGCCCCACCCCCACTCTTGGATGGCAAGCTTAAGCTACACAACACCACAAAGGTGTCAACTTAATCTTTAAGCTAAGGACACTTGTCCTTAGCCTTACACCAAAACCATTTTTCCTTACAAAACAACCAAACTCAAACTAGCAACTCATTCTACACAAGAAAAACTCACACACCCCTCTCCTCTCTCTCTAAAATTCGTCCAACCATCATCAAAAACAACCCTCATTTGATCTATGTTAGCCATAAAATCATGTGTTACTCATACACATGATGATGCTACTTTGAAGCTTTGAAGATTGGAGGTGATTCTAACATCCAAGGAGAAGATTTGTTGGTGTCATAGGGCTGATTTTCCATGAGAAGTTTATAAAGGTTGGTAGACTTGAAGATGATATTGGTTTATCACAAGTTTTGCCATCAAAATCCAAGCCTTGTTCATCAAAGACTCATCTTTTCATCACTAATGGTGGTATAGAGATTGTTCTTCCTATCCTCTTGTTATTTTGATTATGTAATCTTGTATTTTCTTTATTTATGTATATGTATATGATGATGAATGATGATTAAAAATATTATGTGGGGATTTGGTGTTGATAGATTTGATAAACATGGGTAAAAAGATGGAAAAACCACATGTAAAAATGGTTAAATCTTGCTTAATAAGATGGCTGTATAAAAACAGTAAGTAACCAAATGATAAACTGATAAAATGGTAAAGTGGAATCAATATACAGTAAGTATTAGGTGTTATACACATGTGAGAGTTGGCCATGCAATGGAATCATAAAAATGAGTGAGATATGATCAAAACAAGTTTAGAGTGCAAATCTGCCTATACTGTTTTGGACGAATTTATTAAAATATTTAGAGGTTGGTTCATCAGTAGCTATACAGGAATAAAATGACGCACATATCATGAAGTTTCTGTGATAAAAATTTGAGGTCCTATCTCATTATAGAAATCTAGATATGGACATTTTAGTGAACTTAAATTTTAGGACTGATTTGTGAAATTAAAGTTTAATATTATTATATAAGAACTCAAATAAATATAGTATAAAATGTGAATTAAAACCCATTAACTTATATATTACATTTATATAAATATGTATAAGGATAAATAAATGTACATTTTATAATAAATGGTAGTTTGGTAAGTTTTATAAGTTATAAAAACTATAAACATGATTATTACGTCTTTTCGGTTAAAACCGAAAGATTAACGTTTTTGTTAAATAAAACTTACACAGTTGGACCCGTCTAATGTAAACTTTTATAAACTCACATACTGATGTATAAACATATATAACAAGTAAAAACCGATAAAACCCGAGCTTTACAACATAGAGACATTAACGGGCCAAAGTAGCCTTAATGGACAATAAACCCGACTAATTTGGCCCAACATGAAAAGTATAATACTAATAATAAAAGTGTAAAATGGACTAATATAAAGTATTGGGCTTGTAACAGGGTTATTGGGCCTAAAACATGTAAATAAGTAAAACTAGTAAAAGTAGTATAAAAATGTTACCAACACATAAACACTATAATGAATGAGTAAAAATGTATAAACCCATTTGATCATCATCATATATATAAAATCATCATATGTATACATAATTGTTATTTTATAAAGTCATTGGACAAAAGTCTAAGACAAGTATTATTTGTCTAGGTTTCCGTGATTGAAGCACGTACCGTACATCCGAATTGCCGATAACCCGCTTTCCCACATCAACGTGAGTTCATAGCCTCGCACTCTTTTAAATGTTTTTATTAAATGTTTTATAAACCCGCGAGGGAGATAACATGTTAGTTTTTATGAAATAGGACACTAGTTGTCCCAATTGTTTGTTTATTGATTTGGACCCGAATAATTGTATGACCCGATGAATGATTATATGACCCGATAGATGAAATGAAATGGATTATTAAAGTTAGGTTATGTCACTAAAAGTCCCATTAGCATGAATTGTGAACTACCGGGATTTGGTAGACGCTTATGCATATAATAGTACTATTTGGGGACGATCACCCCAGTTCGCGCCTTGACGGTTGATCCCCGTCGTGCCACATTGATTGGTAAGCGAATTTATGTATGAGAAGATTTACACAAGCGTGATTATTGTGACGACACGCTAATTTAGATGGGCAAATGAGTTTCGGGCTAGCTACCCATTGTTTGGTTTAGTAAGGTAACAATGTCATGCGGCTTGTAATAATCCTTAAATAACGAAATACTGCTATACGCACTAAATTACGATATATTGCCTGACTAGCAATACGGGGTCTTACTATTGATATTATGTTCGTGTTTTGGTTTTTCATAACCATATTCATATAACGGTTTTTATTTAACTTTATACAACGTTATAAAACGTATTGTATGATGTTTTTACGACATTGGCTCGTATAATGATTTTGAAGGCAAATGCCTATATTATGATTTTTGATAAGGATTTGTATAAAAGGCCTTTGGCTATTTTATGGCCTATTACAAAGATTTGTACAAAATGATTTTCGGTAATAAATATATACCGATCATATATTAATGGTTTTCATTAAACTCTATGAATTCACTCGGCGTTATCGCTGACCTTTTCTTTTTACATGTTTTATCTCAGGTACTTGAAGGTAATTCTCGGGAA
This sequence comes from Glebionis coronaria, assembly GCA_025667525.1. Lineage (NCBI taxonomy): Eukaryota > Viridiplantae > Streptophyta > Magnoliopsida > Asterales > Asteraceae > Glebionis > Glebionis coronaria. The sequence continues at coordinate 164,279,654 of CM046882.1, read as the reverse complement.
GACAACAAGAATTCATGGCCCGCACTTAAATAACAATTTCCATTCAAATGCTTTGTAAAATTTGTATGAAATAATCTGACTTGGTACCTATGTAAATTTGATATTTATGAATGGAAATGCTTTATTATTAAACGACGCGATTTCTGAGTGTTGTCTATGATGTGAGTAATGTGCTATCCCGTAACACCAACGAGTCTTCTGCTGTATTGAATTGTGTAAATTTGGGGGTGTTACAGATTGGTTATAACGGGTCGGTGTTATGAGCTTAAACACAATTGTATAGCTTTTGCTATAAGATGAAATACTTGAATAATAGATTGTATGTACAACAATTCTATTAAATGATTATGATTGATTTTTCTCTTGTGTTCAAATGATGATTTGATAAACCTATAGACTTGATCAACCGTTATATTGATGATTTTAAACATGTATTTCAGGTGATTAAAGTTGATTGATGGCGGAGCTTGTTAGAGAAGGTTGTGGGTTGGTTTTGTGGTTGTTGGGTCTAAAACCGATTTCTTTCCCTTTTGTCATAAAACTAATATTGTGCGGTCATGTATTTTGGTAAAAATGTTTGTTGATTGGTTGAGATCTTTGGGGGACCGACACGCTACTCTGAATGTTAAACTTTTGTTTTAGTTGGGATCGACGGTTTTAGAAAATGGTTAAACTTTTTCCTTTTATATTTTAAACGTCTCATTTTGAGGTCGTTCAAGGTGTTTTATGTAATGATGTTTGAGTTTAGCACCCAAATGTGTATTTTTGTTGCGCAATATTTTTGGGGGTGTTAAAACAATGGACTTAAAAATCCGATTTTTAAAAGTTTTGAGAAAAGACTAAACTTTTTCAAAATTAAGCAAATCTTTGATTTTTATCTCTAATAGCACTAGGTTAGGCTATTGTTGCACAAAGCACAACACACTCACAAAGAGTGTCTTGACAAAGGATGACAAAATATTTATATAACATTTTGAACCAATTTTAGTCAATTAGAAGTTGTGATAGATTAAGGTTCATTTTTAATTAAAATTGAAGTTGATTAATGTGAGCACATAGGTTGAAACACACAAAATCTTTATCTATTAAAACATCTTCATGAAAAAATCATGAAAGAAATCAAGTACAAGAAAATAAAAAAAAACTAACTACTACAATAGCTAGCTAATCTAGTTCTTAATTAAGCAATCATCTTTGGCTTGTCTTCTTGAAAAGATATTATTGAAAAAATCATCATTCATCTCCTAGGATAAGGAGGATTGGTGAACAAGGTCAACAAGAAGTCTTGAAACCTCCTATGAAGTCCAAACATCTCCATTCTTAGGTTTTGAATGATGTAGTTGTTATAGAGGCAACATGGAAAATGAGTGCCATGAGCTTCAAGAAAAGCAAAGAAGTAAGGATCACACATGAAGTGAGAAATAGGAACACCCAAAAGTGGAGTGTTAGGAGGAGGAGAGGGCATGATGTCCAATGGTGAGATGGGTGAATTTGGTGGAGTGAAAGGTGAGGTTAGCAAAGGCTCAACAAGGTCATTCACAAAGGGAATGCTTTGAAGAGGTTGAGGGTTCACATCCAAGAGAGGACTAGGAGTGAAAGGTGAGGAAAACTCATTCATTCTTGATTGGAATGAGGAGGAGGTGGAACCATGGAATGGTTAGCACCATGAGTTGAACTACTTTTGCATGGAACAAGAGGTGGTGAAGGTGATGAAGAAATGAGAATAGGAGATATCTCATTCTTAGGTGTAAGATAAGATGAAGAACCTTGTTTAGGTATCTTAATCTTAATCTTTATGTTTCTTTTGGATGATGAGTGTTTGGAAGAGTTTGAGGATCTTGTGGACATCGTGGTTGTGTGTAAAGGATTAGAAGAAGGATTAGAGGATGAAAAAGAAGAATAACCAAGAGAGGTTTAAGAAGGAGATGGGATGATCCAAACTGGTAATGTGTTAAAACTCATTTTGGTGAATAACGAAATTTGTTAGGCTTAATTGAGAAAAATCTGGTTTTTAGCAAAAGTTTCAGCCATGTTTACAAAGACTTAGAGAAATCAGTGTAAAGAAAATATTCCTTCGAAGTTACAACCTGTGGTTCTCAATATATAGGCACAGTTCAATATCACTTAGGAACCGCACAGAGATAAGGAACCGCGGGCAGAACACTTAAGAAAATGTACCTCCAACAATTTTCATAAGCCCAGATTTTAAACAATGTTTTAACAAGCCAAAATAGATTACAAAACAAAATCTAGATAGCTAACTAACACATAATAGCACAAAGTCATGAAAATCAAAAGTTCGATCACATAAACACGAAGGATTAAAATATAAATCAATCCAAACACAAAGTATTAGTACTACAAACAAAGTCTAAGTGCAAGAAATGAATAAACAAGTCTAATGAAAGGAAATTATCCAACATTACACCAAAGAAAATCAAATGATTTCTTCACAAAAAGCTTCATGCATCCATCATTTTTTCTTCTTGCTAAACTTCTTGAGCATACTCCTAATAGCCTTGAAGGCACCCCTTTATTCTGTACGATGCTTGTACAACTCCTCTCGAGTTTGAAGGTTAGACCTATAGACATCCTCAAGACCAAAGTTTTGAGGAAGTTGAGTAGTTGAAGAACAAGGGGGCGATTAATTTGGTCTAACCCATCCATGAAAGTGTTCATAGATGGGATGGAGTCACTCGTAGAACCGAAATCATAATCACTATCACCATCACTTGATGATGTAGGATTTTCCTCATTATCGGGTTCTTGTGGATCACCTCTATTCCTCCCTCAGTCACTTCTAGGCTTTCGTGGACGTATCTTTTGAGTTGGATGCATCACATGTTCATATGAAGCATAGTTAGAAAGACCGAGCTCGGGAGAGTCACGATCAACCCTTTTCATAAAGGCGAGTAGCGAGCATGGCATAGGGAAGGTTGGCTTTTGATTTTGAGAGGACGTAATTGATTCGTCGAGCGATGAAGTATGCAAGATTGTACTCTGTGACGGTGAATATGTAACACAACATGTGAGCCATACACGCCGGAACATAATCCTGGTTGCCACCGTGACAAAACACATTCTCCATAATGATGTCTGCCCAAGAGACCATACACTCATTAATGTCACTTACGAGTATCTCATGGCGTTTCAAAGAACGCTTCCTAGTATGGATACTACGTACAACAGCTTGATCACGTCCTTTGGCAATGGTATCAAGGATGAATTCCAAATCCGACATTTCGGCTCATATGGAGGACAGTCGATACACAATTCCAAGGATTCAATTTTCCACAACTCCGTGAACCGACATTGACCTTCATATGGCACTTTAAGTGTCGTACCGAATTCCTCGAGAGAGTAAGTGATGAGTTGACCATTAATGATGAACCTAACAAACATTCCATCTCCATTAGATAGAAGGGAATATGTGCTAAAGAACTCTAGAAGGAATTTGGGATAAATAAGTTTTTCGATGTCTAGCAAGCAATCGAACTTAATTTGACTAAACATGTATCTAGTATAGTCATATCTCTCAAGATACCTATAGACAACTCTACCCACATGAGTGAGACCCCCAAAATCAGGCAAGAAACACGTAGGCTGCAAGGGGATTCCACGTCATGGTACAAGAAACAATGTAATACTGTTGACACAAAGTTGACGTAATAAAAACATATACTTTACATCATATACATCAGAGTTTTTAAACAAAGGTCCCAGAGTTTTATAAGCGGAAAATTCTATTATTTAATTATGGTTTTGTAACTTATAGTTAGCAAGAATACATTATAAACTTCTGACAGTTTTTAGATAAAACCAAAGTTTTAAATATACAAAGAAATCTCCAAGCTGCGAGAATATCTTACGGGCTCCCATCCAAGCAAAGCTAAGTTTTAATACCTGAGATTAAACATGTAAAATCATGAACATAAAGTTGAGTGATATTCATATGTTTAGCAGTAAAGGTGTGGAACACAAGCATTCATTTGTAAAACATGTAAATAGGGAAAATGGTTATGATCATTAACCATAGTTCGAAACCATTATTATTGCTATTTAGTTCATGAAGCGAAGCTTAACATCAATGTAAGTTCCTTTAGGGAGTATTCATCCCTAATACTCAATTAACAAATCAAATGTTAAGTGCGTCAATGGTTAAACAATCGCAACATGGGACGGGGATAGTCAATCTCGATGGATCCACCCACAACATTCACGCTTAGCAACACAAGTAAATTAATGGTTCATGATCAAGAGAGGGAAACTTAAGGGCTATAGACTAAAAGCAATAATATCAATGAAAACTGTTGGAAAGCATACAAGTTCTGGATAGCATACAAGTTCTGGATAGCATACGGTTTTTAAATGGATGTGTTCCACCATGTAAAATCTCACCCCGCGTTTAGAAACAATGTGCAAGTAGTAAAAAGGGGCTATGAAATCACCTTAGCCACAAGGTAAGTAAATCACTAAACTCGAAAGCTGAGTAGAAAAAGTAGTGGTAAGACGATCGCCGACGATATGGATGCCCGGTAAACACGAAAGCCGCAACCTACCAAATAAGGCGCGCACTTTATTAATAATTTACTCAAGTATAAACCAAACTTAATAAAATAAAACTCAACATTACAAAACCATGACAAACCCAAAAGAACAACAATGCAATTGGTACCACAATACCCATCTATATGTTCACTTTATTAAACTACTTTCTCGATAAAAATCTGTCGGCACATACCAAATGTACAAGCTCATTTCCCTTACTTAGACAACTCGGATTTTTATGAAACTTGGTGAAAAAACTAAATCATAACCTGAATAAAGTCAGTTTAAATTTCATTCAATGATTTACATTTTAGAACCACCTGCTCAACACATTTCTAGACTTGAAAAACCGGATAGATTTGAACACTTGACTCGTGAAACCATTTTGACCATCCTAACCTTTACCATTTACAAAATCGACACTTGCGTTTGAAAATAGACTTACCACCCTAAGTTTAGAGCCCAAGAACAGCCCTTGACTATTTTTAAAACTCATTTTATAGTCCTTGAGATTCGATCCAAATATGGACGACAAATTCGGATTGTGTTGATACTCGTCTCCTGGTACACGAATAATCAAACTATCATAACTTCCTCCTCGTTTTGAGTTAGAAGCTCTAATTTATACCAAAACGAAGATAATGAAAATCCCTACAACACTATCTTATTAGTATAACAATAATTCAATCTTACGATACCCCAAATCAGCCTCAAACCTACTGCCCTAAACCACCTCATCAAAACTCATACCAAATCACTTTTTCAACTCAATTTACCCATTTTTCTACCATAACTAACATCTTATAATTACCTAATATCAATCTTAACACTTGCATGTTACATAACAAAAATCAAAATAAAAAATTCAAACTTTTTATGATCAAAACATCATGATCTTATCAAGATCATCACATGCATGATCATCAAAACCTTTTACCAACCATAAATCATAAGAAATTTGAAACTTGATGCATGTGTGAGATTTTGGTACCAATGGAATCACCTTTTGATTTCAAGATAGGGTCTTGTTTTAGTTTTCTTTAAATCAACCTTGAGAAAATTTGGTGGAGGTGTTTTGATTGAGAGGGGTCACGGCTAAAGAAAGAAAAGAGGAGAGGGACAGAAAATTTTATTAGTGTGTGTTTTTGTATGAAAAAAATGAGGAAACTAGGTGAAAAACATATATATAGTGGTGTTAGGGTAGAAATTGCAAATATTGAATAGTTTTGGACTAAAATGCAATATAATAGTTTAAAGGATAGAAAATGACTATTAGTAAATTTTAAAAATATTTACGGGACTCGGGTTTCGTAAAATACTTTTAAAAAGTTAAAATGCATCATAAATATAATGATATGGTTTCCCGACACGACTTAACGCGTCATTAAAAAGAAAACATCGAAAACATCGAACATTGAAACAATCGTCAATGAAACGTAAAATATCGGGCATCCGTCGGTATCGCGATCACTAGTAGTTTTTGTTATTCATTGATTTTGAGTAAACTCTTTGTAAAATGCACGCGGGTGTTTTTAAATCAAAAACTTTGATTTAAATAAATATGGAAAAATAAAATACGGAAATTATAATTCCAAATAAAGTATTATCAGTGATCAGAAAAATACTTAAAAGTATAATTTATTAAAATTATCAATATCTCAGGATTTACATATAAAGAATACAAGAATATATAACACGTTGGAAAATTCAAGAAGCACGAATAAAAGAAAAAAATAATATCAGGAAAATACGAGTTCTCACAGTCGACCCCCCTAAAGGAACTCTGGTCCCACAGAGTTCCACTGGAGATAGAAGAAGATGCAAACAAAAGGAGATACATAGTTTAGAACTGACTCATTGCTTCCTACGTAATTTCTGCACCACAACGTACCTTAACAATTAGAATTCACTATACTTTAGTTTCTTAACTCCTTTTCGAATAATATTTTAAACTTGGATTAAAATAATGACCTTTTAGTACAAAGAAATATCAAGAGATAGAATGAACACAAGAATTGCTTAAACGAACAAGGTGCGCTAAAATGAATCAAGATTGTTAATCAACAAGGAATCACAAATCACGCAACTATAAAACATGACAATTTACTTATTAGAAAAAAGAGTGGAAATATGAATTACATATAGAAATTTGGATTACAAGTTGTCACAATTATTTGTCTAGGATTTGGTATTACTTTTAAACTCAGCTTAAGTATTTTCTTGATAAGAATTTCAAAGTAAAAGTAACTCATTTCAAATAATTATTTCAATCAGCTTAAGAGATTTTGGGTGACTTTATGAAATTATTGTTAAAAACTCAAGTTTATTGTTACCATTAGAGAAAATCAAATTTACAAATTATTTAGAATCATTGTTAGAATTTATAAATTAAATTGATAATTTCATTAGATTTAAAGTAAAGTATGATATAATCAAATACTTTTAATAAATAAAGCTTGACATCCTTTTAAACACTAGTTATAAATCTACCAAAGAGGATGTATAGATCCGACATTACACTTGAAACGGGTATTTTGGTAATTTAGACATTTGATAAAATATGTAAAACGTTCTTAAAAATTTGAAACAAATTTTTTTTTTAGAAATCCAAGAAGGTGTTTAAGGTATCAAATTGTTAACATGTGACATATTCTGGTTTTCAAAAGGTGACAAGATAGCAAACGAGTGTGAAACGAATAATAATCAACAATTAGTATGCAAGAAATAGCACGATGGGATAAACGTAATTCGTACCAATTTCTTAATGAACATGATAGAATAAATGCATCGATGATAAGGACAATAAGAAACAAAGGATTTAGCAAGATTAATTCACGAGTGTGGTTGGCGTCACCAACATTGGGTTATTAAATCCTCGATGGTCGATACACGATCGAAAGAGAAAAGCCAGACAATAAATTTTTGAATCAAGAGTATTCTTAAGAAGTCACTTGAGAGTAATTCCAGCAAAATGAACAACATTAGCAATGAGAGGCGAAATCAACACATGATTTACACGAATGAATTTTAAGACGGTAGAGTCTAACACACATCATGAAAAATATACGAAATCATTGTTCACTTCCATTCATAAATCACTAACCGCGTCTAGAGGCGTTTCGAAGGTCTACCAAAATAGATAGAAAAATTCGATCGATGTAGAAGCATAACAACGTTGAAACTTTCAAGTCAGGTATCAATGGTAAGAAATTAGACAAGTGGTAACGAGAATTATATCATGAAGGAAATGAGGTAACAAGTAAAAGTAAGATCGTTGAGTAAGGAAATCTGTGCTTGAGGCATGTACTTTGTTCAAGAAAAGATAAGGATTCATAGGTGTATGTCGTGAAGTGGTGTTGGGCTTAAAAGCAGATCTTTATGCCTACAAACCTTAATACCAACTACTTCAAACCCTTCATCTTACCTAATCCTAGCAAGTGGCCAAATTAAGAACCTAAAATTCACCAACAAGCCCCCTTAGATCCTGCTGAATCAAATAGAGAGCGAAATAGGGGTATGCCGGTTCAGTGGGTTAACCAGTGACTAATTGAGCTATGATAAGCCACAAAGAACCTCCAAAACTACAAAAACCAGATATCCTACACCTATATTACCATATGAACTAGTTTGTTACCAAAATCCAACATACCAAACACAAGAAAGAGCTACATAGGCCTGCTGATGTGTCAAGTATGCAGAATATGCTAGTCGCTGATCTAAATTGTTGCAACAGTGAGATTCTAGAGCGATTGAAATAGCTATCTTAAACTAATAAACATGAAAAGAAAACATGGACATTAGCATAAGCATGAAAACAAACAAATTACGCACATAACAATAATTAAGATGACACATAAGCAATAATACAATAAGCTATATTTTGAGTAGACAAGTTAAAAAGGAAGAGGATTTTACTTGCATTGAGTCTAAGGGGTTTCCTCAGCCTATTCTTGCTACAATGTCTACTCAAAACCTCCTAAGGATATTTCTACAGCATAATACGCCGATGGTACGAGGTTATGACCCTTTTGTTCCTTGGTCTATAACAGACCAAAAAAAGGAAGCAATGAAATGTCTTCAAACCTGCGAACAAAATACTACAACAAGAAGATGCACTTCAAGCTCACATAAGCTAATAATAAGCTTATGTGAACAGTGAGATTTAATAAAGAAAACAGTTAAGACTTTTGAAACATATATTGGAAACAAAGGAATATTTGGAAAAAAAACTCTTAAAAAACGCCACCCTTGTGAAACAAACTGAAAAATAACACTGTTCTAAAACTTAAAAGAGACTTTGAGTTGTCAGCTCAAATCTTCTCAAATCCTATAATCAGTGGGTCATCAAAAATATTCTTGCCAAATCAAATCTTGGAAACAAAAGTATTTTGATTAATTCCTAAAGTTACTTTACATTATACTATAAAAACAGTAAAAATGGAACACAGTGATATACTTGCAAGGTTTTTGAACTTCTTTAACTAATTCATAAAAGAAGTTTACAAGTCTAAAACTGGAACATCAAACATGGGTACATACCACCCATATTTATACTAGGGAATAGACTATTCTAGAAAACATGTAAAGTTACAAATCCTAGCATCTAAAAATCCGAAAGTGCCCTCGAATTTGAATCGTGCTGACTTTTCTTGGTCAAAAACACTGCCATGTGATGTTGTAGTTGTTGCCAGCTGCAAAGAGATGATCTAGGCCCTTTGAATGAGTCTTTGGGAGGAAGAAAAACGTTGTGGGTCATGGATTGGTATGCAAGATTCCAATTTTTCAAAGTTTGGGGTGACAGGGGAAGTCGTGTGGGCCCTATGGTGAGATGGTGGACAAAAAACCATGTGGATATGTTTATGAGAGGTTTAATTAGGGTTCTGGAAGCCCCCTAGCAAAACCCCCTTGATTTGAAAGATATTGAGATTAGGGTTTATGGAGGTTTATGGGAAGGATTAAGGATGAGCAGAGGGTGTTTCCCGGTTTATGTTTTTTTTGTTAATATTAATTTAAAAACAAATTAATACAAATGTAGGGTGTTTTTTTGAGGTGTTGACATGGGTCGGGTAGGAGGGAATAGTTGGGATTATGGGTATAAGTTAGGGCTGTGGTGGGTTGTAGGATGGGTTTGGGTTTGATTGTATACACAATTTCCCCCTCAGCTTCATAAAAACATGCATACAAAGTTTTATCAACTTTTCCTTCCAAAACCTTCACAAACAACTTTGGATGAATTACAAAAGAGGTCCTTGTCTTTGATAGCAAATGTGTATAAGGACTTTTTGTGTAATTATGACAATCTTCAAGGGTTTCTCTTGTACATTCTTGAAACTTTATGGACCAAACTTGTATAAATGAAATTTACAAGGGCCAAAAGTGACAAGTCTTAAAAAGTAGAGGGACCAATGTTGACAAATCTTCAAACTTCAAGGACTTCAATGAAAAATCATGATTCGGGTCCGGTTCTTTGTGCGGCATCGTTTCCCATGTTCATTTTTGCTTGATTCTTGTGAACTTTTGTTGATTTCACGATATCCGTACCTAAAATACACAATGAACAAACACAAGCATATTTTGGGGTATTTTGATGATACTTTAAGCATTTTAAGCCCGATTTGAACGATGAGACAATGTATAATTGCAGTCTCATCACTCCCCCATACTAAACCATTGTCGTGTCCCCATGCAATGCTAGAATCAAGTATCATAGCACTTCCAAAATTCATTTTTATGTGACATTTATTGAAAATGTAAACTTAAATAAACTATTACACGTGTTTTAGACATAATGTATCATTTTCATCACGATTAAGTGACTTTTAGGGTCAAAGAGTAAGAACACGTGAATGCCTCATAACTTCGTCATCCTCGATTTTCACCAAATTTCGTGCTAAGCGTGTAACGAGATCATTGTCATTATAAGTTAGCAACACAATCATTACTCATGAGTGTTAATTACGTACTTAGACTCCCTTATTCCTAATTGGTATCTCTTATATTTTATTCTTGTCTTAATGATCACGAGGATACATGTTTGACTTATTTTGATAATTTATTTAGGCCAAAAATAAAGTAGCACGATTTGATCGATAGTTATCCGAAGGACACGATCTTTTAAAACGACTTCTCGTAATCTCCTTAAGTTCATATCTTGGCATAACTCGTTTCACGATATGAGACCTTTCTCGGACCGATATTTGGCATGTACTTCGAACTTCTAATCTGGGAAGACGTTTTTGAAATAATGGTCTTCTCTTCATATATAGAATTTCTTCAAACTTGGACCACGAATTCATCATTTTTCTTCAATCTTTATTTGTGATTTTGATATACAATGATCCGCCTCCTTTTTAGACTTGGATATATTTATCCTCATACCTTGTTAGGGTCTTTTTGGATAGACTTCTCCATGATCTTTAGGGGAGTATATTGCTTCTCGTTGTGTGTCTCGATCCTTCACATTGATTTTGGAACAATGATACTTCACATCATCTTGGATCTTTAGCAACAAAATGGAGCTCCTCATGCCTTGTGAGGGCCTTTTTGGAACTTTCCAATCTTCGCATCCTGCTTCAATAAGTTATGCCTTGGCTATGAACTCTATTTGAACACGAGCAACTTTTAAACGATCTTGGGCTAGAAGCTAAGTAACCTTTTAAATCGTACGACCTTACTTATTGTATTTATTTAAACAAAAGTGTGACACCCCGAGTAGGGTCAAAATATGCGAAAATATCCACGGAGATGTCACTAAGGTGGATTGATAGCATATAGTCCATAGAGCATAAGATAAAGAGTTAATTAAATCAGATTACATGTTTGGTAAACAAATAAAATAAAATTGTCTTAAGCATGACAGAAGGTGATTGTTTATGATTCCCAAATAGAACCCCGGATGAGTCCTATGATGCAGATTTCTAAGATGCTGGATACCATGCACACACCACGTGCTAACTTCATATTCATGTGCAAAACATACTAACGGGGGTCAACATAAAGTTGGTGAATTTACAGATTTTAACAGTTAATTAGTTTGGACATACATTAAGAATAGAAGTGACAATGCACAAAGCATTATCACTAAAATGTAGATAACATTCGTTTATTATTAGAAACTGAAGCTTAACCTCCGTAGTCCTTAACAGATGAGGACGTAGTGTCTTAGAAAAAGACACCCATTCAAGTTCCAACATGGTATACGTCTGTTGTCCCGGCCAAGGCACAGTGAGAATGACTCACCCAGACGGGGATGGTCAATCCCTAATAGATATATTTATAACATTAGGGCGATTTACAACAATTTAACAGTTTCAATAATAAGCAATCATAGTCAAGTTATACAATCCAGTTGTGTCCATTATGTATTTTCATATCTTCTTTCCCAAAAGGGAAAGTTTTATCAAAAGTTTATATGGGGTTGTAAACTCACTTGGGAGTAGGTAATAGCTGTTTAATATGAATATCCAGTTAAAGCTCACGCCAAAGTTATGCCTAATCAGATAGTACAGTCTTAATAAATAGTACAAGGAACATATATGTATGCTTGATAGGTGTGAAAACACCCATCCTTTTTACCACTTAATTGCAATAATAACCGAGCCAAAACGTGTATTTTATGCCATTTATGTCGGAATTATGCGTGGTTTGTGTTTTTTTTGTGATTTAGGACGAAAAGGTGAAAAGTGGAGAAAACATGGCATTCACGGGCTTTTATCGAAGAAAAAGACGAAAGATGAAGTCGAAAGATCAAAAGTGGAAAAAGAACGGAAGTCCAAGACCAATTCTGAAGATTTATCGAAGAAAAAGTCAATAGACGGAAGTTTACTAAGAAGCCGAAGAACTCGAGTCTTATTTTTGAAGAAATCCCAAGACAAAGTCCAAGTATTAAGAAGACTAACAAAAGATTAAAGAGATCAAGGACCTAAGTGCGCAATTAAGAGAAAGAAGAAAGAGGGAGGAAGCTTCCTAAGCTCCTCCCTAATCTCCCTATAAATAGCAACCAACCTCATTTGTTTAGAGTTGTTGGTGGCTTGACAAACCACTCTTCCACCATTTTCATTTCTTGTTATTTTTATTTCTTGCACTTTAATTTCTTGTTATGCACTTTTAATTTCTTCAATTCAAGTAAGTCTTTTAAATTTGGAATCTTTTCTTTTAATCAAGTTCTTATTTTTAAGCATCTTCTTCTACCTTTCATATTTTGCTTATCTTTGATTCAAGTTTTTACATGGATGAAGCTTTGAGCTTGACATGCTTATTGGCTTAATTTATTTAAATAAGTGGTTTTAATTTTCAAACGTTGTGAATCTTTTGACTCAACCCGAGTTTACTTACCTAAGTTACTCTAGCTAGTATCCTTAACGTATTTAAGTCAAGTTTTGCTAGGCTTTTATATAGGGAGCTATAAAACGCGAAAGTCTTAACTCTCACGGGTTAAGAACAAGAACTTTTCGCAAGTTCCTATAATTGATCCTAGAGAGTCGTTTATCAAGGGAACTTTAAAACGCGATTTCTAAACTTGAAAAAGTCTTAGAATTTGCAAGATCCTATAGACGACTCGAAAACCCAAAACTTTGATTTAATAGGCTAAGCATCCACGAGTCTCATTCCTTGAGATTTTAAACTGTGGAGGACGAGAGATGATAGAGTCAATTATAAGTTTGGTATTCTTTTGTGAATTTATGTGAGTTAATTATAAGCCTATTCTCCCTCCGCTTGTTAATAAATTTATCTGCAATAAATAAGGTTGTACGATTTAAAAGGTTACTTAGCTTCTAGCCCCAGATCGTTTAAAAGTTGCTCGGTACGGATTAGAGTTCATAGCCAAGGCATAACTTATTGAAGCGGGATGCGAAGATTGGCGAGTCCGAAAAGGCCCTAACAATGCATGAGGGCTACATTTTGTTGCTAAAGATCCAAAAGTGATGTGAAGAATCATTTATCGAAAATCAATATGAAGGATCGAGACACACGACGAAAAGCAAATACTCCCCAAAAGATTATGGAGAAGTCTATCCGAAAAGACCCTAACAAGGTATGAGGATAAATAGATCCAAGTCCTAAAAGGAGGCGGATCGTTGTATATCAAAGTCCAAAATAAAGATTGGAGAAAAATGAAGAAGTCGTGGTCTAAAGATGAAGAATCTCTCAAAACTTCAAGTGAAGAAATTCCCATTATGAAGAGAAGACCATTATTTCAAGAACGTCTCTCAAAGATTTGAAGTATGAAGTCGCTGCCAAATATCAGTCCGAGAAAGGTCTCAAATCGTGAAGCAAGTTATGCCAAGATATGAACTTTGTGAGGTCCCGAGAAGCAGTTTTAAAAGATTTGGTCCTTTAGCTAACTACTGATTAAATCGTTCACTTTATTTTCGGCCTAAATAACTATCAAAATAAGTCAAACAATGCATCCTCGTGATCATTCAAGACAAAAATAAAATATAAGAGATACACCTAGGAATAAGGGAGTCTAAGTGAGTAATTGGCCCACATGAGTTCGTGATAGTTTGCTAACTTATAATAACAATGATCTCGTTTTTAAGCTTGGTATGGGGAACGTGAAACTTGAGGATGATGATCATTCACGACATTTTCAAAACCCAAGGTATGTTTTTGATTTCTTTACTTTGTATGTTTATAATTTTCTATTTCTTTAATAAAGGCCAATGTGGATTGATTATGATGGAAAATGTAATCTTGCTTTGTAACTAATGCATTGCATGAGGACATTGCAATGGTTAAGTGTAGGGGATTTGATAGGTGTGAAAACACCCATCCTTTTTACCACTTAATTGCAATAATAACCGAGCCAAAACGTGTATTTTATGCCATTTATGTCGGAATTATGCGTGGTTTGTGTTTTTGTTGTGATTTAGGACGAAAAGGTGAAAAGTGGAGAAAACACGGCATTCACGGGCTTTTATCGAAGAAAAAGACGAAAGATGAAGTCGAAAGATCAAAAGTGGAAAAAGAACGGAAGTCCAAGACCAATTCTGAAGATTTATCGAAGAAAAAGTCAATAGACGGAAGTTTAGTAAGAAGCCGAAGAACTCGAGTCTTATTTTTGAAGAAATCCCAAGACAAAGTCCAAGTATTAAGAAGACTAACAAAAGATTAAAGATATCAAGGACCTAAGTGCGCAATTAAGAGAAAGAAGAAAGAGGGAGGAAGCTTCCTAAGCTCCTCCCTAATCTCCCTATAAATAGCAACCAACCTCATTTGTTTAGAGTTGTTGGTGGCTTGACAAACCACTCTTCCACCATTTTCATTTCTTGTTATTTTTATTTCTTGCACTTTAATTTCTTGTTATGCACTTTTAATTTCTTCAATTCAAGTAAGTCTTTTAAATTTGGAATCTTTTCTTTTAATCAAGTTCTTATTTTTAAGCATCTTCTTCTACCTTTCATATTTTGCTTATCTTTGATTCAAGTTTTTACATGGATGAAGCTTTGAGCTTGACATGCTTATTGGCTTAATTTGTGTTTAGCTTATTTATTTTCCTTAAAAGTTTTCTTAAAAAGTTCATCTTTTTAAAAGTTTGATTTGAAAGTTTGCTTATTTTTAAGTTTGATAAGATGTTATTCATGCTTATTAAGTCAATTTCGATTTAGATTCGTGCAAGTTTTAGTTTGAGCTTATTAACCATAGCTTATTGCTTTTGCTTAATTTTCGGATCAAAAAGTTAGATCGGAAAGGGTTAACCCCTTTCCAATCACGTATTCCAATCACCTTGATTGGAAAAGGGTTTTACATTCCAATCAGCATTCCAATCAACATTCTAATCAGCATTCCAATCAACATTCCAATCAGCATTCCAATCAACATTCCAATCAGCATTCCAATCAACATTTCAATCAGCATTCCAATCAACATTCCTATCAACATTCCAATAAGCATTCCAATCAACATTCCAATCAGCATTCCAATCAACATTCCAATCAGCATTCCAATCAACATTCCAATCAGCATTCCAATCAGCATTCCAATCAATATTCCAATCAGCATTCCAATCAGCATTCCAATCAGCATTCCAATCAACATTCCAATCAGCATTCCAATCAACATTCCAATCAACATTCCAATAAACATTCCAATCAACATTCCAATCAGCATTCCAATCAACATTCCAATCAGCATTCCAATCAACATTCCAATCAGCATTCCAATCAACATTCCAATCAGCATTCCAATCAACATTCCAATCAGCATTCCAATCAACATTCCAATCAGCATTCCAATCAACATTCTAATCGGCATTCCAATCAACATTCCAATCAGCATTCCAATCAACATTCCAATCAGCATTCCAATCAACATTCCAATCAGCATTCCAATTAACATTCCGATCATGTCCCTGTTTGCACATTCCGACCAGCTTTCGTCTTGCATTTTTATTTAATTGTCAATTTACTTTTCGCTAAGTTTTAATTTTACTTCATTTCAGTTCTCGTCATTTACTTTTAAAGTTTTAAATATTGCATCGTTTTACGTTTCAACTAGTTTTTGTTTCAATTACTCGTCCTTTATTTTAAAGTCTTGCACATTTATTTTTACCAAAACCAAAAATATTTGCTTCACCAAGAACAACTAATCTCGCACATTTAACCGGAAATCAATTCGAGAAGATACCGAGAAAACGAACTTTCAACTAGCAAAATCTTTACATTAAAATGGCGCCGCTGCCGGCTCTTTTCGTGAAGTTCTACGGTTTTTTGTGAGAGACGCGTTGGCTTTTGGGATCCGTTCACTTGTGAACGTTATTTTTTCGAGTCAAAAATTTTCAAAAAAAAAAAAAAAAAAAAAAAAATCCAAAAACATTTGTAAAATCTTAAAAAGCATTTCTTTTTCAAAGTTTTGCACCAAAAATATTCTTCTTGCTTATCTATCTTTCTCCATGGATTTTTATGTCCATTGCGTCGGGTGTGGGAGACAACTGTACGGGAACGACTCTTGTCAATGGTGTACATGTGAGCGGTGCGGAAACGATATCGACAACACACAATTCGGATTTTGTCCCTTGTGCAACTCGACTAATTCATTCTTTTTGAACCCACATCCTGTTCCCCCGTGCATCTATTGTAGAAGTGATTCTCATTGGCATGTTTCGTGCCCGGTTCGATACCCGTATGGTCACGGGCAAGAACCGGGGTACAATTATGACAATGAAAATAGCTATCCACAAGACGCACCCAGTCTTTTTCCTCACCCGTTTTGCAACAACTGTGGGGGTCCTCACGAAAGTTTTCACTGCCCTACAGGGGATCAAAATTACTATAATTATAACCCTTCCAGTTTTGACTAACCCCTGCAATACCCAATTGATCATCAGCCTCGTCACGAGATGAGTTACCAAGAACCAATTGACGATCTTGCTACAGCCTTTCAAGAACAAAGAAACGATCTTGCTATAGCTTTTCAAGAACAAAGCAAAGAGCTTTTACACATGCTGCAAACTTGTATGGAGTCATTTTTACAGCAGCGAGATCAGACGAGTACTCATATCCCTGAGCTTATTATTGGCCCTTTAGGTAATGAGGAGAGCGATGACGATATTGAGGTTATTTTCGACGAGGAGGAATTTCTAAAGCAAAGTAAGACTTCTTCCCTTCCTCCTTCGTCTATTGCTATCACACCCGAGGAGCCCGTTGGCTCTCTCATCATGGAGGATGAGCATATTGACGTTATCTTGGCGACTGAATCGGACAAATTCCTAAAGTCTCGTGTCGAGGAACTTGTCGTCATCCCAAGTGAGCCCGCAGGTATTCCGGAAAATCTGTGTTATGTGCCGACTTTTGCGGAGCTTAAGGACGAGGTCGATTTGAAAGTCATTGATCACATAATCTGTAGGATCTTAGTTTTCTAAGGATTATGGAATGTGTGGATTATCTATTGAATGGATGGATAAATGGAAGAACTTTAGAGAGAGAAAGAAGAGAGAGAAAGGAGAGAGTTAAGAAAGATGGAAATGTGATTCATGAAAGAGTAAGTGAACCAACAACCCCTCCTAACATGCTAGGAGGGGGGTTTATATATCCCACCCTACATGTGGGCTATATGGGCTATATTGGATCACGAGCCCAATATCATTGGAGTGACCGATCCTTTTTAAATACGTAAAAACGTATTTCCAACAATCTCCCCCAAAGGGAGGTCACTCCAAGTTACAATGTCCTAAATAGTCTAAAGCTCGTGATCTATGCTAATAATGATGTGACCGAGACTTTCCTTGGAAAAACGTATTTCTAACAATCTCCCCCAAAGGGAGGTCACACCATTTTACAAAATCTTAAACCTAGCATACTATGCTTGAGTCTTCGATCTTGTTCTTGTGAATATGTTGATGAGATCTTTGACTTTAGTCTTGAGCATGTTCTCTTGCCTTGACCTTGTGCATTCATCACTTGTGATATTCGCCTCTTCGTGACTTCATGTTCCACATACTTATACCTTTATAATTCTTGAAAGCTTCAGAGTTTGATACAGCGGAAGACTTGACCTTCAGACTTTCTTGAATTCGTTGAAGTACTGAGTATATGCAGTATAAGCATGTGGGGACGACTTCTTCTTGGATTCCGCAACGCCACCGTCTTCAAATGCCGCAACATAAGTAGACACGAGAGAAATGGCTTTGAACATTTCATTCTAAATCGGTAGCATTTTACCTCCGGTCGGTGAAGACCGTTGGACGATATTAGATATCGTACCCGTGACGGATAGTTTCAATTAAGTAACTTCCTGACAGGATTTCGCGGGTAAACCCGTTCTCTTTATTCGACCGTCCAAAGCTGACTGCGAACATAAAGAGTGAATCATTTGGATAATAGTATCCGCATGATTTGAAGCCGTCAATTCATGTTCCTGGAACAAGTGAAATTCAATTAAGAACCGCACCATCGTTGCTTTCCAGTTGTCACGAGCTTGATTCGTATAGAATCTTGCAAGTTACCTACCAAGTGCTGTTTGAGGTTAACACTAGAAAGATTTCCACTCATCACCGTGAACACAAAGGTATCACTCTGAGTGTTCTGGCAAGATCACTGAGATATTGCGTAGAGGCCTGGAACGTGTTTAAATTCAGTTAAGAATTAAACAACTGTTGCTTTCCAGTTTTCACAAGTTTGATTCATAAAGAATCGCACAAGTCACCTACCATGAGCATTTTGATATTCGCTCAAGAAGGATTTCCATCTTCATTGTAAATACTTTCGTATTACTCGGATGTTCAGGCAAGATCATGAAGATTTTGCGTAGGACTCTTAAGATCTTTCTTACTTTTCACAGTGTATGAAGAAGCAAGGAATTATGAAAGTGTGTCCTAATGAGATATTTAATGATCTCAAATGGCTCTAGACTCGATCGTGCACTTTGGATTTTAGTGATCGGAGGCTGGAGAGGAGTGCCACCTTTTCAATACCAATTTATTCGGAGTGAATAAATCAATAGATAACGTGTTGTCTCCGTGTGATTAAAACAAATATCTTTTAAGAGATATCTGAGTTAGCTGGGATGGGTTGTGCTTTGCATCACTGGGTCCATGATGTCTATCTTCAATATCAAGAATCATTAAACAATGATCTTAATAACATATGTATTGACCCGGTTTCTGCCTAAGTTGTAAGGAGGGCTTCTTTCTTTACACCCTTTATCTTTACAATTCTTTTTCATTCTTCAACCCCTTCAATGCTTACCAATACGTCATCACTAGCACCTTGTTGTGATTGTTCCAGTGCTAACTTAAGTACTTGGTCGGCATTCAACTACGTTCACAATCTTTCTCCATCTTTCCTAAGGACTACTATTTCTAGCTATGGAATGTCCTTGGGAAGATTTATCCGGTTCTAGAGGAATCATTGGACTTTAACCTATCCTACCATCCTTATGTCACCACAATCTTCACCGTCGTGAATAGAGATGTTTTGGGTAAGTGTATGTCACCATGAAAACCATTTTGAAGTGCAAATCCATTTTTCTCCCCCTTAACATATGCCACGATATCCGAAAACGTTTCACACATGTCGGGATGAGCTAACACGTTAAGTCAAACCATTTGTGATTAATCATTTCCCATATTAAATCACATTTTCTCCCCCATATTAAAAATATTAACCCAATCGATGTTTTTAATATCAATTGATTTAATAGCATTTTAAGAAAATTTGGGAAGAAAAATGCAAAGCCATATATCTTCATGAATTACACAAGCTCCCCCTCAAATTAATGAGGGTGTACTTGAAACGTAAATTAAATACCTTTTAAACACAAGTGTAAGGTATTTATCACGTGCAAAGATCATATATGATAATGTATTCACAAGATAGCGATTTATGAGGTTGGACCTGAATGATGAAGAACATCATATGAAAGAGGCACATGGTTCTTGTCACGAATGTTGGTCGCCTCATCACGTCTGAAGTTATCTCTTGACTCCATATGTACGATTGATATCGTTGTCTTGACACCAATATGTGAACTTAGCACCTTCGGCGTCAAAGATTCTGAATGCTGGACAATTGCTCCCCCTCAATTGTTGACCCGTGTTCTATTGAAAGAGCTGTAGTCACCGTTTGAGTAGTCGCATCGTCGAGTATGTAGATACCAATTGTAGATTGCTATGGTTGTAGAGATGATAGCTTCATAAAAACAAGATTTCTCTTGTTTTAACAAATAAATGCACTGACACGTACATATATTCGTGTTAGATTGTGTTATAACGTAAACACAATCCCTTACATGGTTATAAAGTAAACCATGCCCGAGAAAATTAATTCCCGTTGTTGAGTCAAAGCTTTCCGGTGAAATGCTTGACTAGAGTATAAAAAGCGGGTTACTATCTGAAATAATAGCAAACCATTTTGAGCATGTTTTAAAATATTTGAACTTCTGCTCGAACTTTATTTACAACCCCGTGTCATTATTGAATGACATTTCTAGTATCGTAAATATTATCGATTCCAGAAGACATGCTCTTTTTATGAAAACATTTTTTGAACATACAATTTTGAAAGATTTAGAAAAACCTTTTTGAGAAATTCTCGAAAAATTGTGTTCAATGTTTTGAAAACCAATTACTTGAGCTTAAGATGTTGAATATCTTACAAAAACGAGCTCAAGTCCGAGAAGTTGTAAACTTCCCGTTGTTAAGGATAAGTTACCATCGGCGATAAACTTTCCTTTTAATTGAAGAACGAGTTCTAAGCTGACATTTACTTAGAAGTCGTTTTCATGAGCTTGAAAAACTTTGACTGTTTTAACGTAAAGCTCATGACCGAGAAAGGTAAATTTCTCGTTATGAGGAAAAGTTCTCTTATTTAAAAGATTCACTTTCCTTTCTGAGCTTAAAACCTGGAATGTTTTACTACAAGCTCATGACCGAGAAAAATTAATTTCCCGTTACGAGGATAAGTTATCATTAAAGATAAGCTTTCCTAAAATTAGAGTCCGAGTTACAGTCTGATATTTAACTGTAAGTCATTGTGCATGAGCTTAAAAACTTCGAATGTTTTTAATATAAGCTCATGCCCGAGAAAAATTAATTTCTCGTTGTGAGGATAAGTTTATCATCGGCGATAAACTTTCCTTAATTTGAAGATCGGGTCATCATCTGACATTTAATGAAGAGCCTTATACACGAGCTTAAAACCTTTGAATGGTTTTAGGATAAGCTCGTGTCCAAGAAAACTTAATTTCTCGTTAAAAGGGTAAGTTATCGTTGCGTAGATAAACTTCCCTGTCTCTGAAGTCCGGGTCATCGTCTGTCATTTAACGAGGAGCCATTGTGCATGAGCTTAAAAACTTGGAATGTTTTTGATATAAGCTCATGCCCGAGAAAAATTAATATCTCGTTGTTAGGATAAGTTTACCATTGGCGGTAAACTTTCCTTTCTTTGAAGAGCGAGTTATAGTCTGTGATGTGACTATAAGTCCTTTATGCACTGTAAGTTTAACTGGAAATCCCCTGAGACACTTGTTTCTTAGATATCAGCTTCTTTAGCAACCAAACTCTGAGAGTGTCCTTAATTGAATGGTATACAATGATTGGACCGCTTCGTTCTTTTGGAACATCCTCTTTGGTACCTATATTTTCATTAGGAATTTGCATGCTTGGATAAGGGTTAGCGATATCTATCTTAGAAGCAAGTGGGGGTTCACAGTTGGCCTTACTTGTGCCAGAGGTGTTCTGAGGAGATGATTCACTTGTCTTAGCTGGTAAACGTTTCCTTTTATAGAAAACCTTAAGTTCAGGCTTAGGTGATGCATCCTCCTTTTCAATTTCCTCCCTAGTAGTCTTAATAGAATCGGAGACTATCCTAGTTAAAGGGCACTCGTTTTCTACAAGGGTGAAAGTTCTACCAGTGAGGCGCCACATTTTACCAGTGGGTTTGATTTTGGCAACCCACTGGGATTTAAGTCTAGCACGGGAGTTCACCTCATTAAGTAGTTTCTTGATACAAGAATCATGATTTGCCGTAAAGACACATTTTCTACATGTTTCACAAGTAGCATATTTAATGTCCGAGTAAGATCTAGGATTCCTAGATGATTGATTGATGCTCCTAGGATGTGACATGCTACGGTTAGCAATGTTGGGTAAACTAGAAGGCATCTGACTAGGTTTGAAATTCCTATCTCTTACATGTGTCTTTTGCTTAGCTTCCCTTAGACCAA
Source organism: Glebionis coronaria (assembly GCA_025667525.1). NCBI lineage: Eukaryota > Viridiplantae > Streptophyta > Magnoliopsida > Asterales > Asteraceae > Glebionis > Glebionis coronaria. The sequence continues at coordinate 164,257,442 of CM046882.1, read as the reverse complement.
AAGTATGGCGAACGTCATTTGAACTAGTTCGAGACGTATTCTTTGGACTATGTCTAGGGAAATTAGAGGCAATCATGTGATTAGGTCTTGCAAAAGCTGTTTTAGTCACATTGGGCCTAGATAGTGGAGTGACTGTTCTAGAAAGATGAACCATATCAACTTGGGAGGCAAACCGCGGTCTCGAGGATTGTGATCGCTCGGATCTAAATGCAGTAGGTTGTCTGACGGATGGTTGTCTGACGAACTGATTTGTAGGCGGTTTCCCCAAGATTGATGGTTTTTCAAGGTTAGTGTCCACACTAGTTCCTTTAGTTTTCCGCAAATCATTTTTCAACGCAGCTATAGCAAAGACCTTTTCCTGTACTTGAGCCTTTAAGGTCTCATTTTCTTTGAACAATTCATCTTGGGATGCCAACTTAGATTCAAGCAACTTAATTTGTTTCAAAAGATTATCCTTTTCAGCTTTAGAATCTAGAACAGTTTGATCCAATTTTCGTTCAAGAACAACGTTTGACTTTTCAAGTTTTTCAAAATATGTTTCAAATTTCTCCCTTTTCTTCGAAAATTCAATTTTGGCATCCTCAAGCTCTTTGGATTGCTGAGCTAAAATCGTTTCGAGCTCTCTAATCTTGGAATCAGAAGCATTTAATGAAGCAGTTATAAGACAATTATCATGATGTCTAGCATTTTGAACACTTTCTCCCCCAGTATGACTCACATCGGATGAATCAGAAGTGGTATTTCTATCACTCTTTTCCATCCCATGTTTGTCATAGTTAGGTTTAGAATGCTCAATATGCAGTATTTCATCAGCATATACATCATCAACATTACATTGTACCATGTCCGCAGGCTCTTCGTCATTAACGGGTAAGGTGTCATCAAAAGAGATCTCGTGAACATTGCCTGACGTGCCACTGGTATCATGTTGTCCTCCTGATTCCGTGCTCGTGCCATCGTTAGGCTCCAAGTTTTCAACCGTATGACCATTCTCCTCTTGTATTTGCATTATAGATTCTTGCACTCCATTATCATACACTTGGTGAAGTCTGGATCTTTCATAAATCGAAGACGAAACTGATGTCATAAATTTCAACAGTTTATCACGGAAATCTTTAACATCGTTCTGTGTGTATTGAAAAAATGACCGACATATCCCTGAATTGTCAGACTTGATGATATTGAATTGGAGGAAAGGCGTGAGTTGTGTCACAAGAGCCTGATATGCAGTTTCTGAGGCAGAGTGATTAAAGTCTTCTTTGTGAAGTTGCTCAGCTAGGTGGTCCAAGTTGAGACATAGTGAATTGATGAATGTATAATGATGTTGACCAAAGAGTGTCACAAATTCGCTTCCTCCTTGAACCCATGCAATAGTCCTAAGATGTGACTGAAGTAGTCGACATGAAATTATACCACTTTCTCTAGCTGTGTTTTGCATGTGATGCAAGTCTCCCTCTTGAAATTTCGAATTCAAAGACTCCATTAAATTATGATGAAAAATGATCGTGATTGTAGTTGTATTCGGAATCTTACAATTCGTGAAGAAATTTCGAAAGATCCGTAAATAACTTTTTAAAAATCCACGATAGATGATATCACACTTTTCTCGGCTCAAAAATTGTTGTCAGCTTAAACGTTGAAGAAATAAATAAACCAGAGACCAAATAAATCCAAACTACGGTAAATATGATGATCGGCCCGTTAAATATTTTATCGCTTCGATTCTTTCAATAATACCCGCTTCAACACGATGTACCAAATTCAAATATATCAATTGACAAAATATATAAAATAAACTTGACTAAAATTAAAATTAGAAAAACTAATATATATGAAAAATAAACAAAATTTACTAAACTCAAATTTGAAAGTGACAAAAATACAAAACTAATTTAACTAACAAATTAACTTTAAAATCTTAAAAGAAATATTACTTATCTTAAAAATAAAGATTGACATCCAAAAAAATACTACGTGGCCAATTAACTTTGAAAAATATTACTTAACTTTGAAAGTGGCCAATTTCTATAACTAAATGAGTGGCTTCAAAAAAATACTACGTGGTATAGTCAAATGATTGACATCCGGTCCATGAGTGGTCAAATACAAAATTACGTGGCCTTGGTTTGTTAAGTTGTTTGGGATACAAAAGTCCCTGTCTTCTTTGACTTTCCCATAAACTTTACTCACCCTAATTTTTTTTATTTTTTTTTTGTAACCACCTACCAATCAAAAGAACCAAATCTCCTAAATAATCAATCTTGTAACCTCCTTCTCTTTTTCTTTGATACACAAAGCTACGAAGAATATACAGCCCTATGATGTGTACCCCGTTGGGTCGATGAGAGTTTTGAAAAAAAAAAAAAGCACGACTTCAAGATCAATCTTTTGGTCTCGGGTAGGTCTTTATGTTTGTTTTATTTTCGATGGTTGAGTTGTCGAGGTCAGGGTCTGATTGTTGTGAGTCGAAAATGGGTGAGGGAGTCCAGAGTGAGAGTTTTTGTGAGTCAAGTTTGTGTGAGTGAGTCCGTTTGGTGTGAGATGTGTCGAGGGTGGGGGTGAGGAGACGAGGGTGTGTTTGTTAAAATAGAGAGTGAGTGTGAGGGTCTGTGGATGTGGGTCGAGTGAGTTTTAGGGAGTCGAGAGTTTGAGAGTCTAGGGTCTAGGGTGGTCGAATGTGTATTGTGAGAGAGACGAGGTCGAATGGTTTGAGTCTGTTGGTTAGAGTCGAGTGTGAGGTTGGTGATGGGATAGGGTAGATCGAGTCTTGTCTGTTTACTAAGTCGGTCTTGTTGTTTGTTTTGAGTCGAGAATGGGTGAGGGAGTCTTATGTGTATCGAGGGTCTGGGTGAAATTAGTTTGGGTTCGAGGGTGTTCGAGTGTTGTCCGAGAGAGAGGGTTTTCGTGGGTCTGAGTCACTGTTTGACTTGTGGTTGAGTTGTGGTCAGTCTAGATGTCGAGTCAAAAAAAAAACTTTGGTTAAATCGCAATAACAAGTCAGGTCATCGCAATATTGAGTCAAACTAAATAAAATGCATCGCAATATAGAGTCCATTCATCACAATATTTAGCAAAATCCATCGCAATATCCAACTATTCACCATCGCAATGTGACTGAAAAAATTTGGGCAGAGTTTCGTCTTACTTTACCTTAAACCCGTCGCAATCACGATCGCAAAAAAAGCGATCGGAATAACCGTCGGAATAAGGGTGTCGGAATAAGGTGATCGCAAAGTAGAACCTTTCGGTTATTGCGATCGATATATCAAAGTATCGGAATACTAGCAACCTTCTATCGGAATATGACAAAAACTTATGCATGCGTCGGAATAACCATCTGAATACAAAACCTTTTCCGATACTTGGACTTTGAGAAAAAAAGACAAAACAGAAAGAAAGAACCGTGAACAGCTACTAAAAAAAAGGTTAAAATAAGAAAATGGATAAAGTTTATAAGAAAAACAACTGAAAAATATTAAAAAAAAAAAAAAAAAAAAAAAAAAAAAGTAATAAAAAAATGGATTAAAATTTGAAAATGGATAAAAATTTTAAGAGAAAATAGATGAAGGAAAGAAATATTGTAAAAAAAAAAAAATTACCACCAAATCAATAGATAAAATATGCTAATCTGAAAAATCAACCATGCTTTGATACCAATTGTAGGATCTTAGTTTTCTAAGGATTATGGAATGTGTGGATTATCTATTGAATGGATGGATAAATGGAAGAACTTTAGAGAGAGAAAGAAGAGAGAGAAAGGAGAGAGTTAAGAAAGATGGAAATGTGATTCATGAAAGAGTAAGTGAACCAACAACCCCTCCTAACATGCTAGGAGGGGGGTTTATATAGCCCACCCTACATGTGGGCTATATGGGCTATATTGGATCACGAGCCCAATATCATTGGAGTGACCGATCCTTTTTAAATACGTAAAAACGTATTTCCAACATAATCACAAATCCACAAGCGCTAATTGATTTTCCCAACAAGAGTTCAACATGTGGTGAGTATGATGATTTCGTCTTCGAGCCCGAGATTGAGGAAATTATCGACCGAGAGCTAGCTCTTTTACCTCTGCTTCCTCCTACAAGCGAGGTCGACTTTTCCAACATCGATGCCGAACTTGATGAGTTGGAACGTCTTTTTTTTCATAATAATGACGAACCAACTACCATGCCCAAACATCCTATTCTCGAGGAGTTACCTAATCAACACTCCTCTTATGAGAATTACGTTTACCACATTCGTGAGGATTTACCTTATCAACAATCCCCACAAATGAATGATGGTTTCGTACTTGATCGTGATCTTTTCGAGCGAGTTTCTGAAATCCTCAATGATGGGAACGACAAACCTTGGTTTGACGCACCTATCTATGATGCAGAAATCGAAGAGATTAACGTTCATGAGGATGAGCGCTTTGACCCGGGGGGTGTCATTGATTATTTTATGCTTGATGACCTTACGGCTTTGCCGCTTGCTGCTGAGCATCCATTGTCTTTAGGGGATGACAATGTGATTCCTTTACCCACCCCACCTCCCGTGGATCATTACCTCACATACCTCTCGTATGTTGAGCGGACCTTTCCCCCATTTAAGACTTATTCCCCCGCCTCCCCTTTGTTAATGTCCACCGGGAACGAGGACAAGGTCTTTGATCCCGGTATCACATTCGAGGCTTCCCCATGGACTATTTAATTCGGGGACTAGTCAGGCTCGTGACTCGGATAACAAAAACAAGCGCTTTTTGGGAGGCAACCCAATTATCTATCTTTACCTGTTTTCACCATAAGTGTAGGGGGAGCCCCGTGGTGTTTCTTTCTTTCTTTCTTATCATGTGCAGGGATTAGAGCTTCAAAGACACACTCTTGATTCCTTTTGACGAACCGTGACTCCGTGTTCCCTTCTCCCCGGTTCTATCCTAAACTCTTTTCGATTCACTATTTTATATTTTCTCAATATTAAAATAGGAATCTCTTTAGTTGTCTCTTCCTTAGCGAGATTTAAACAAAGTGCACAATGTCCTAAGTGTAGGGGAGTTTATTCCCACATGCTTAAACATTGAGGACAATGTTTATATTAAGTGTAGGGGGGACTTCTATCGAAGTTAAGTGGTTCCTTTCCTTGTATTTGTCCTCATTTTAACCGGAAAATTTGATTTTTCGACATTTTTCAAAATTTTTAATCTATGTTGGCCTAGTTGTATAGTTGTATTTTCCTTTGTTATGTTTATTTTCTTTCCATTATTAGAATAAATGTTTAAATAAGTGGTTTTAATTTTCAAACGTTGTGAATCTTTTGACTCAACCTGAGTTTACTTACCTAAGTTACTCTAGCTAGTATCCTTAACGTATTTAAGTCAAGTTTTGCTAGGCTTTTATATAGGGAGCTATAAAACGCGAAAGTCTTAACTCTCACGGGTTAAGAACAAGAACTTTTCGCAAGTTCCTATAATTGATCCTAGAGAGTCGTTTATCAAGGGAACTTTAAAACGCGATTTCTAAACTTGAAAAAGTCTTAGAATTTGCAAGATCCTATAGACGACTCGAAAACCCAAAACATTGATTTAATAGGCTAAGCATCCACGAGTCTCATTCCTTGAGATTTTAAACTGTGGAGGACGAGAGATGATAGAGTCAATTATAAGTTTGGTATTCTTTTGTGAATTTATGTGAGTTAATTATAAGCCTATTCTCCCTCTGCTTGTTAATAAATTTATCTGCAATAAATAAGGTTGTACGATTTAAAAGGTTACTTAGCTTCTAGCCCCAGATCGTTTAAAAGTTGCTCGGTACGGATTAGAGTTCATAGCCAAGGCATAACTTATTGAAGCGGGATGCGAAGATTGGCGAGTCCGAAAAGGCCCTAACAATGCATGAGGGCTACATTTTGTTGCTAAAGATCCAAAAGTGATGTGAAGAATCATTTATCGAAAATCAATATGAAGGATCGAGACACACGACGAAAAGAAAATACTCCCCAAAAGATTATGGAGAAGTCTATCCGAAAAGACCCTAACAAGGTATGAGGATAAATAGATCCAAGTCCTAAAAGGAGGCGGATCGTTGTATATCAAAGTCCAAAATAAAGATTGGAGAAAAATGAAGAAGTCGTGGTCTAAAGATGAAGAATCTCTCAAAACTTCAAGTGAAGAAATTCCCATTATGAAGAGAAGACCATTATTTCAAGAACGTCTCTCAAAGATTTGAAGTATGAAGTCGCTGCCAAATATCAGTCCGAGAAAGGTCTCAAATCGTGAAGCAAGTTATGCCAAGATATGAACTTTGTGAGGTCCCGAGAAGCAGTTTTAAAAGATTTGGTCCTTTAGCTAACTATTGATTAAATCGTTCACTTTATTTTCGGCCTAAATAACTATCAAAATAAGTCAAATAATGCATCCTCGTGATCATTCAAGACAAAAATAAAATATAAGAGATACACCTAGGAATAAGGGAGTCTAAGTGAGTAATTGGCCCACATGAGTTCGTGATAGTTTGCTAACTTATAATAACAATGATCTCGTTTTTAAGCTTGGTATGGGGAACGTGAAACTTGAGGATGATGATCATTCACGACATTTTCAAAACCCAAGGTATGTTTTTGATTTCTTTACTTTGTATGTTTATAATTTTCTATTTCTTTAATAAAGGCCAATGTGGATTGATTATGATGGAAAATGTAATCTTGCTTTGTAACTAATGCATTGCATGAGGACATTGCAATGGTTAAGTGTAGGGGATTTGATAGGTGTGAAAACACCCATCCTTTTTACCACTTAATTGCAATAATAACCGAGCCAAAACGTGTATTTTATGCCATTTATGTCGGAATTATGCGTGGTTTGTGTTTTTGTTGTGATTTAGGACGAAAAGGTGAAAAGTGGAGAAAACACGGCATTCACGGGCTTTTATCGAAGAAAAAGACGAAAGATGAAGTCGAAAGATCAAAAGTGGAAAAAGAACGGAAGTCCAAGACCAATTCTGAAGATTTATCGAAGAAAAAGTCAATAGACGGAAGTTTACTAAGAAGCCGAAGAACTCGAGTCTTATTTTTGAAGAAATCCCAAGACAAAGTCCAAGTATTAAGAAGACTAACAAAAGATTAAAGAGATCAAGGACCTAAGTGCGCAATTAAGAGAAAGAAGAAAGAGGGAGGAAGCTTCCTAAGCTCCTCCCTAATCTCCCTATAAATAGCAACCAACCTCATTTGTTTAGAGTTGTTGGTGGCTTGACAAACCACTCTTCCACCATTTTCATTTCTTGTTATTTTTATTTCTTGCACTTTAATTTCTTGTTATGCACTTTTAATTTCTTCAATTCAAGTAAGTCTTTTAAATTTGGAATCTTTTCTTTTAATCAAGTTCTTATTTTTAATCATCTTCTTCTACCTTTCTTATTTTGCTTATCTTTGATTCAAGTTTTTACATGGATGAAGCTTTGAGCTTGACATGCTTATTGGCTTAATTTGTGTTTAGCTTATTTATTTTACTTAAAAGTTTTCTTAAAAAGTTCATCTTTTTAAAAGTTTGATTTGAAAGTTTGCTTATTTTTAAGTTTGATAAGATGTTATTCATGCTTATTAAGTCAATTTCGATTTAGATTCGTGCAAGTTTTAGTTTGAGCTTATTAACCATAGCTTATTGCTTTTGCTTAATTTTCGGATCAAAAAGTTAGATCGGAAAGGGTTAACCCCTTTCCAATCACGTATTCCAATCACCTTGATTGGAAAAGGGTTTTACATTCCAATCAGCATTCCAATCAACATTCCAATCAGCATTCCAATCAACATTCCAATCAGCATTCCAATCAACATTCTTATCAGCATTCCAATCAACATTCCAATCAGCATTCCAATCAACATTCCAATCAACATTCCAATAAGCATTCCAATCAACATTCCAATCAGCATTCCAATCAACATTCCAATCAGCATTCCAATCAATATTCCAATCAGCATTCCAATCAGTATTCCAATCAGCATTCCAATCAACATTCCAATCAGCATTCCAATCAACATTCCAATCAGCATTCCAATCAGCATTCCAATCAACATTCCAATCAGCATTCCAATCAACATTCCAATCAGCATTCCAATCAACATTCCAATCAGCATTCCAATCAACATTCCAATCAGCATTCCAATCAACATTCCAATCAGCATTCCAATCAACATTCCAATCAGCATTCTAATCAACATTCCAATCGGCATTCCAATCAACATTCCAATCAGCATTCCAATCAACATTCCAATCAGCATTCCAATCAACATTCCAATTAGCATTCTAATTAACATTCCGATCATGTCCCTGTTTGCACATTCCGACCAGCTTTCGTCTTGCATTTTTATTTAATTGTCAATTTACTTTTTGCTAAGTTTTAATTTTATGTCATTTCAGTTCTCGTCATTTACTTTTAAAGTTTTAAATATTGCATCGTTTTACGTTTCAACTAGTTTTTGTTTCAATTACTCGTCCTTTATTTTAAAGTCTTGCACATTTATTTTTACCAAAACCAAAAATATATGCTTCACCAAGAACAACTAATCTCGCACATTTAACCGGAAATCAATTCGAGAAGATACCGAGAAAACGAACTTTCAACTAGCAAAATCTTTACATTAATGCTTATACAGATTTTAGTCAGTTCATTTATGCTACGGTATTTGTCTAAATAACCGTAGTTCAAGTATCATCAATAATTATTTAACTTATCTATATAAGTTTCATTTCTAAGTGAACACAAAATGTCTTACTTAGAATATCAGTCTATGTATATAACACATTTATTAGCATGTAGTTCATTTAACGTTCATACAACAACTTGTATATAATCTCATAATTAAGTAAACAAAAGATGTCTTACTTAAAATATCCGTTTACGTCCTATGACATATATATTAATATATATCTCATATTCATACGATGTTTATTTTCCTAAAATTCTGGGAATATATATATATATATATATATATATATATATATATATATATATATATATATATATATATATATATATATATATATATATATATATATATATATATATATATATATATATATATATATATATATATATATATATATATATATATATATATATATATATATATATATATATATATATATATATATATATATATACCTTTATACATTTTATTCCCTAAAGCAACGATATAAATATTTCATATAAATACTTATTAAGTTTTTTTTTATTTCATAAACTATTCATAAAATAATTTATAATTTACAAGTTTAATAATTTATACATTTGGTCCATAGGGTTTCGTGTTTATTTAAGTTTTACTAAAAAAATGTAATTAGGGTTAGGGCGAGTTTATGTTTCGGATTATAGCATAACTAGTCCCTCCATGTTTTTATATAAGTGAAACTTTCGGATATTACATGTTTGGTACCTAGGGATTGTTAAACTTTCGGTTAAGGGTAGATTTAGTCCTCCTAGTTATATCTAGGTTTCATAACCTTTATAAAATAACCAGAACAGCCCCTAGGGTTTCTTTTAAGTTTCGGATTATTGCACAAATGGTCCCTAGGGTTTCAGAATGACAAAGTAACTTTTAGAAACTTCCCAAAATAGTCCCTAGGGTTTAATTTGCCACGGGTGGTATTTATTAAACCATATACTTTTGGATATTTACATTTTCAGTCCTTGTGTTTACTAGTTTATCAAAATAAGTTTCATAAGTTACGGTTTTAGTCCTTAAGTTTCATAAATTGTCATTTTAATCCAAAAAAGTTTTTTTAAGTTACATTTTATTATAAAAACTTTTATTTAAACATTTAAACCTTATATGGGCTCATTCAAATGGGTTAAAGTATATAATGGGCCATCTAATGGGCCTAATTATATTTCAAGTTTACCAATATTGTTAAATGGGATTATTTACATTTTTAAGTCAATTAACTAATTAAATGGGCCTAAGCATATTCTTAATATTTATTAAGATTGGTCAAATAGGCTTATTGGGCTCATTAAGCCTTGGATTACATTTTATGGGCTTAAATAGTCCACTAACACTACTTTACATTTTATGTAAGTTTTAACTTAGGATAATATTATAAGCTTACTATTAGCTTATTCATATTTAGTTTTAAATCTAAAATAAAAGAATAAAGCTTATAGTTGCTTTATGTGATGTTCCAAATTAGATCTAGGTGTGTTAAAAAGTTGCATGTAAGTCATAAGCCCTTTTTGGAGCTTATAACCCACGGCTATTATTAGTTATAGCTTATTAAGATGAGTTTAAACTCGTTTTAAGGTTACATGTACTTATATGTGTTCCAAAAATAGATCTAACTATGTACAAATCAAGTAAACAAGTCACAAGTCCAAAATGAGATGTAAACTATGTCTAGACCTAAAATCAATCATAGATCCATGTACACTCATATGTAGTCCATGGCTATATTTCTAAATCTTGGTATTTCCAAGATGAACACTTTAGCAAGTTTTAAGTCTTGTAAATATTTACAAAAATACAACATGATTATCTAGGTTACATATATGTTCCCAAGGTTACCATTATTCCAAGAAGACTACCTATAGCCCACGGCTATATTGTTTTCTCCCAAGATTCCCATAAGATTTTATAAGCTTGTTTTATGTTTATCATACTCAAGTTCACTCTATCATTAGATGTATGGTTTACATAAGCATGCATGTACATCTAACCCATTTTAGGTCATATATAACCCACGGCTACATATATACACATAACTAATACTTTGTGATTTTTAATATTCCATTTAACATGTAACATTTCATATTCCATTATTAAAACTAAGTAGACAAATCATATGGTCACCATTTATTTTAGCCGTGACCTTTAAGGTCATGGTCTTCATGATTTTTAAGTTACACAAATTAATTTTATGAGATCTATGATTATTAGTTAACCATAGTCCCATAAAACAGATTTGCACCCCATGCAACATTTAGATTCACAAAACGTCTCATATGGTTTTTAAATCAAGTTTAAAACATAGAATACAAGCCATAGGTTTCCTATTAAACGACTTTAAATCATGAACATGATTTTTATAAATATGTCGTGACCTAATATGATCATGGCTTAATCAAATCTTTGTTTTAACATGTTATTTACTTGTGTTTATAGATGGATGATGATGCATACAAGTGAAAATGAAGAAACATAAGGGGTATACCTTTCTTGCCTAAATGTTATCAAGGAAGATCTATATGCACTAGGAGATTAGAGATCTAATCTAGTTGATGGAGAAAATCCTAAACATAAGCCAAGTCGTGGCCTATAGATTCGGCTAGGGCTTGATAGTATGATTCCAAAGATGGTGATACTACTAAATGATTAGTAGTAATGAAGAAGAAGACAATAACTAGTAAAGTTTATGTGTTCTTGGATGCATTCGTATGATTTGAGAGAGAAAGAAGATGAGAGAAAAATGAGATTAGATTTGCATGTGTGTATGAGAAGTGTGTGTGTGTTTTCGGCTTAAAGAAGAAAGAGAAAGGGCAAGGCAAAAGGCATGATTGCCTTGGTAAGAACACTTGTGCCAAGTGTAGGCTTTTGTGTTTCCCATGCATCTCTTCTCCTTCCACATACACCTTGGTAAGATAAACTGTGTCAAGTGTCATCCCTTGTCTTTCCAGGCAACTCTTCCTCTTCCACATGGGGGATGCCATGTATCTCCACCCAAAAAGAGAAAGGGTGGGCTTGTCATGGGCTTATATTGGGCTTAACATAGAAGAAAAGATCTTGGGCTAGTCCAAGGGATGTGTAGTATGCATATGATGTATACATATGTATAAACGGCTAAGTATGCATGGTGTAACATTTTTCTCCAATTTGTTAAGTGTTGAATACTCAAATGTTGGTTCTACATTTTTATTACTTGTTCTTCTAGTTATGAGTTCATGGTTTTAAGTTATAAAACTTATTACAACAAGTATGAATGTAAAAATATAAGTATATATGTATATTCATTTGGACAAGTTCACACACAACTTGTAGAAACATAACACATAAGAAAGTGTTCTAGGATTATTGGGTGAAATTTTATTATATTTATTTATGGTAAAATCATGGATTTTACAGCACCACCCCGTTATTTTAGCTTTGTCCTCAAAGCTACTAAAAACGTAGTTATCTTTTAAGTGAAAGATGTTCTAAGTATATGGTTCATTTCGGGAACTCTCTCAGGAACGGATGTTGACGTTAACGCGAAGTGGTCTACACCTAGGTACCCTTATACGTCCGGTTGAGCAGTAATGAGGGCTTCTGCTACTACGGTGGACAGAGGGTGATGCAAAGAGATCTTTATCCGGGTCGCACTATACATCCGATTGAGCAGTAATGGATGCTGCTACTACTATGGATGGATAGAAAGGAATGTAAAGAGATCTTTATCCGAGTCGCACTATTCATACGATTGAGCAGTAAAGGAGACTGCTGCTGTGGATGGATAGGCGCGATGCAAAGAGATCTTTATCTGAGTCGCACTATTCATCCGATTGAGCAGTAAAGGAGACTGCTGTTGTGGATGGATAGGCGCGATGCAAAGAGATCTTTATCCGGGTTGCACTATTCATCTGATTGAGCAGTAAAGGAGACTGATACGGTGGATGGATAGGCAAGGGCTTCCCAGCAGGTGTCGTAGTCATACCTTTTCCAGGATCTGGGAGAAGACCAATGGCGTTATGGATTCGATTAGGAGGACAAATCCATTGCAAATGGTTTCTGATATGAGGAGGACATGCCAGCATGTTTTATACTCTGGGGAAGCTGTGGATGTACTATATCTGCATCCTTTTCATGGGTGAGATATAGGTTACATCTCCACACCCAAGGATCAAAAATTGGGGGTTGAAGGTAAAACAAAACATTTCAACTTTAACCCCTCCTATATCAACCGCTTTAAGAAAAGACCTACGATTTTTACCTCACGCTTGTGGGATACAACCATTAGTTAATAGTACTAAGATTTCTATCCAACCGAGAGTTTAAGATTGTGGTTGATGGCGATTGCATAAGAAGCTACAAAGAATCTGCTTTATTCGCCGCGGGGCTAAGCGAGAGGAGCGCAGAAAAGCAGTACCTCAAATGGTGAAAATAAAAGAAGATATCAAGAATAAAGAAGTGCGCGCCTTGCAGGGTGCCGTAACAAGGGTCATGCATTCACTATTTCTGTTTCAAAATTTGTACAAATTATGACTTCTAAAGAGAGGAAATCACATCTTCCAGAGTCTAGTGGGTGATGGTATTGTCGAACTAATTGGACCCGAAGAGGAAAGATGAATGTCCAAAAACATGGGACATTTAACATCTCCTTACGGGGGATGTCAGACATAGCCCTACAAAGTACACCCATTGTGAGTTGGATGTGCCTTTCAAGTTTAGGGTTGCCTAGGTGGCGGAAATAACCCTACAAAATACACCCATTGTGGGTTGGGTGTGTCTTTCAGGTTTAGGAAGGGAAGAAACAGGTTAGGGAAATGGGGTACTCTCGGACCAAGTATTCTTTGGCCTGTTGGTGCTAGAGATGACACTAAATCTAGTGTTAACTATATAGGGGTTATGGCTCCCCAGTATAATCAAGGTTTCATCTCACCAAGGTACACAAACCCATTTTTGGTCATATAGGATAATTGCATGATACTTGCTAGTCAATTTGTGCTAATAACGACATCAAAGCTATCAAGGCTTTCTAGGATCTGATTGGTGTAAAACGGTTGATTTGGAAATTTTTAAGGAACGACTCTGAGTGATGGTGTTAACCTTCATAACCTTTCCATCGACTATTCCATAGTATAATAGGGGTCTATAACTAACGGAGGGATTTCCAATTTCTTACTAAGTTTAGCAATTACAATGCTTTGGTCTACTCATGTTTTAAACAAGATAGATGCATATCATTGGTTTAGTAAGAACGTACCAGGTACGATGTTGGGGCCTGGGTTTGCTTGGGCATTGCTGGCCATATACACTTGCGAAGAAGTTCCCTTGTTGTCCTTATTCTAGTTAGCCCACTTGGGACAATCAGGTCTCACATGCCCAGGGGTTCCACGTTCGTAGCATACCATAGCTTTCTTCGGTCCGCTACTGCTCCCACCAGTGGGATTTCGGTTTCCCTGCTACCCACTTCTACTCCCACGTACATTGGACTTGTCCTTGTTACTGTTCCCGGGATTGGTATTGGGTCGACCTGGGGTAGCAACATTGGTTTGACAATCGCGAGCAAAATGGCCTTGTTGGCCACACTTGTAGCATCCTTGGCATTGTCCTCCAGCAACATGATGGTAGTTGCACTTTGAACACTTAGGCTTGGTCCCTGAGTAGTTCTTGGTGCGGGTTGTGGGAGTAGTGTCATCCTCTTGCCCAACGTTTTGCTTTTTGGAAGACTGCTGGTGCTGGCTACAAGAGTTATCATCGGATTTCCTCTTGTTGTATGTTTGCCCCTTGAACAGATTGCGGACTCGCTTGTTGATCAGCTCAGTTGCAAATTCCATATCACCTTCAACGGTAGTGGGTCGTGAAGCTAGCACACTGTCATGAATGTTGTCAGGGAGTCCGCTGACATACTTTTCAATCTTGTCACTCCTTAGAGGAAACATTCTGGTTCACATCAAGCTTAACTCTTGAAATCTTTGGTTGTACCAAAGGATATCATTGTTCTTACACTTGAGATCCCACAGCTCGACTTCCAACTTCTTTATTTCTCCTCTGGGACAATACTTTTCAGTCATTCTTTCCTTGAGGTTGGCCCAAGTGAGAGTATAAGCAGCGTCATGTCTAAGGATGGCGACCACAGAATTCCACCAGGTAAGGGCACTCTCGAGTAGGGTGCACGTAGCAAACTTAACTTTGTTCTCGTCAGCACAACCACTGATGCGGAAGACTGTCTCTAGTCTTTCAGACCACTGCATCAATTCAACAACTCCTTCTTTCCCTCGGTAGTATGAGGGTTTACATTTTAATAAGTCGGGGTAAGATCAATCCCTGTTGGTGTTGTTTATGCGTGCATCGAAGTTTGGATCATTGTTTACATTTGGGTCAGCTCCTCTGGCTGCCATGGCTGCTGTGATGCCTTCGCTTAACATTTCCCACAGTTGTGCGGCAGTGACATTTCGAGTAGCTTCTGGGGATTCAGCATTGTCGGCATTGGAAGTGGTTGCATTATTGGGGTTTGATCCCGTAATCACCATTTGTCTATAATCATACACAAAATGAGATTATTTGTTCAAACGTTAGTACAGTTTTCATATTATTTGCACGGGGAAACTTCATGCATTAATTTCATAACAAATTAGATAACTTGTCAGATCTCATAATATAATGCATTGCACAACAGATATAACATAAGAGAATGATTACATGCAAATTCCCGTAAGGAATTAAACATTCATCGAGCATATCAAATCCAGGACAAAGACTTAGCTAGCCTTGTCCTGGATGGTGGTACACATTGTCTTAAGTACATCATGTCCAAAAGTACATGTCCGAAAAGAAAAGCATAGTACAAGGATACATCACCAAAAGCTGGAAAGAAATAAAAGTACATAGGCCCTATATCATGATAGCCGGGAGGCAACCCGTAAGCTTGTCATGATGTACAAGAAGTCTAGTACATCTATACTAATCCTGCCTAGATGGTCTATTGGATGAGGCCGGTGCTGATGGTGCTGATGGAGCTGATGGTGCTGATGGAGCTGCAGAATTTCTCCTAGTGTTTTATAATTTCCAAACTGTCGTTCGGGTCTCCTTAAGCGTACGGAGTGCTGATAGTAGCTGGTTCTGCAGTCTATCGACGTCCCCTCGGAGATAAGCCATCTCCCCAGTAACCCCATCATGTCGGACAGTGGCGATATCAAAGAAAATAGATAATGTTTGCTCTTGAGCAGAAAGAGCAGTGTGGGTCTGATGCTGCAGACCCTCCATGACCTGAGTGCGCTGGTGGAGACGGTAGTTCTCCTCCTATAACCACTTCAATGCCTCGTCAGTCCTAGCCTGGATGCCTTTAGTGGTCTGAGCTTCTTCTCTCATAGTGCGGAAGAGAGAATCGATACGATCGTGGATAACAGCGTGGCCTTGATGACTGGCTGTCAACTGGCTACGGAGGTCAGGTATCTCCCGCTCATGGCGTGCGGCCAGTGCGGCGATCTGGGCCTTGACAGAATCGACATGCCCTGCCCCGGAGCTTTCCCCAGTCTCATAAGTAGAGACGGGTACGGGCCAGAAAAATAGCCTGATGGTAGGGATGGAGGCACAGAAGATGGTATGCCAGGAAGAACCTAGTCCTCCTCCATAGAAGTGGGACCAGTATGGCTGATGCTGAGATGGAAAAAGGGTCCTCTGGGAGTACAACCTCGATAGTTGGGTCATCCTCTGAATCCGAAGCTGACAACCATCCACACTGTGTAGATCGCGAAGATGAACAAACAACTGGAGTAGGAGTTACTACGGGTAGAAAAGTCGAAGGTGTAGTAGGCGGAGTCATGATACTCTGAAATAGTATTATTTTAAGTTTGAAGTGAGTATAAGCTTACAAACAAAGAACAATATTATTTAGATTACATGCTTTATGAAATATATCCCTTTTAAACAATTATTATAATGTTTTAAGGTTACTAATATTAGTACTTATATATATATACATATATATATATATATATATATATATATATATATATATATATATATATATATATATATATATATATATATATATATATATATATATATATATATATATATATATATATATATATATATATATATATATATATATATATATATATATATATATATATATATATATATATATATATATATATATATATATATATATATATATATATATATATATATATATATATATATATATATATATATATATATATATATATATATATATATATTATCATTTAAGTAGTTCATTTATCAATTTGTAAGTGCGAAGTTTGGTTTAATATTACCCATATTCTCATTTCAGTATTTTACTATGTAGTGTAAAACTTTCAAGTTTAGCACGTCTAACATCTTTCATAGCAATAACTCACAAAACAGTATTAACAATCAAGTTTAGTAAATATATACAATTAGTTCACATAGCATAAAATGCCCTAAGAACTATATGCTTAACTAATACGGTCCCAAAATAAAATCCCAAAAAGGTTTTTATAAGTTATAGTCCAGTTTTAAATAAAAGAAAAATCATTTTATTTTTATTTTATTTAAAAATTTATCTGGTTCTCTATAACTAACGCTCTGATACCATTCTCTGTGACACCCCGGGTAGGGTCAAAATATGCGGAAATATCCACAGGATGTCACTAGGGTAGATCGATAGCATATAGTCCATAGAGCATAAGATAAAGAGTTAATTAAATTAGATTACATGTTTGGTAAAAAAATAAAATAAAATTGTCTTAAGCATGATAGAAGGTGATTGTTTATGATTCCCAAATAGAACCCCAGACGAGTCCTATGATGCAGATTTCTAAGATGCTGGAGACCATGCACACACCACGTACTTACTTCATATTCCTATGCAAAACATACTAACGGGGGTCAACATAAAGTTGGTGAATTTACAGATTTTAACAGTTAATTAGTTTGGACATACATTAAGCATAGAAGTGACAATGCACAAAGCATTCTAACTAAAATGTAGATAACATTTGTTTATTATTAGAAACTGAAGCTTAACCTCCGTAGTCCTCAACAGATGAGGACGTAGTGTCTTAAAAAAAGACACCCATTCCAGTTCCAACATGGTATACGTCTGTTATCCCGGCCAAGACATAGTGAGCATGACTCACCCAGACGGGGATGGTCAATCCCTAATATATCTATTTATAACATTCGGGCGATTTACAACAATTTAACAGTTTCAATAATAAGCAATCATAGTCAAGTTATACAATCCAGTTGTGTCCATTATGTATTTGCATATCTTCTTTCCTAAAAGGGAAAGTTTTATCAAAAGTTTATATGGGGCTGTAAACTCACCTGGGAGTAGCTGTTTAATATGAATATCCAGTTAAAGCTCACGCCAAAGTTATGCCTAATCAGATAGTACAGTCTTAATAAATATTACAAGGAACATATATGTATGCTTATACAGATTTTAGTCAGTTCATTTATGCTAAGGTATTTATCTAAATAACCGTAGTTCAAGTATCATCAATATTTATTTAACTTATCTATATAAGTTTCATTTCTAAGTGAACACAAAATGTCTTACTTACAATATCAGTCTATGTTATAACACATTTATTAGCATGTAGTTCATTTAACGTTCATACAACAACTTTTATATAATCTCATAATTAAGTAAACAAAAGATGTCTTACTTAAAATATTCGTTTACGTTCTATGACATATATATTAATATATATCTCATTTTCATACGATGTTTATTTTCCTAAAATTCTAGGAATATATATATATATATATATATATATATATATATATATATATATATATATATATATATATATATATATATATATATATATATATATATATATATATATATATATATATATATATATATATATATATATATATATATATATATATATATATATATATATATATATATATATATATATATATATATATATATATATATATATATATATATATATATATATATATATATATATATATATATATATATATATATATATATATATATATATATACCTTTATACATTTTATTCCCTAAAGCAACGATATAAATATTTCATATAAATACTTATTAAGTTTTTTTTATTTCCATAAACTATTTGATATTCATAAAATAATTTATAATTTACAAGTTTAATAATTTATACATTTGGTCCTTAGGGTTTCGTGTTTATATAAGTTTTACTAAAAAAATGTAATTTGGGTTAGGGCTAGTTTATGTTTCGGATTATAGCATAACTAGTCCCTCCATGTTTTTATATAAGTGAAACTTTCGGATATTACATGTTTGGTACCTAGCGCTTGTTAAACTTTCGGTTAAGGGTAGATTTAGTCCTCCTAGTTATATCTAGGTTTCATAACCTTTATAAAATAACCAAAACAGCCCCTAGGGTTTCTTTTAAGTTTCGGATTATTGCACAAATGGTCCCTAGGGTTTCAAAATGACAAAGTAACTTTTAGAAACTTCCCAAAATAGTCCCTAGGGTTTAATTTACCACGGATGGTATTTATTAAACCCTAGACTTTTGGATATTTACATTTTCAGTCCTTGTGTTTACTAGTTTATCAAAATAAGTTTCATAAGTTACAGTTTTAGTCCTTAAGTTTCATAAATTTTCATTTTAATCCAAAAAGTTTATATAAGTTACATTTTATTATAAAAACTTGTATTTAAACATTTAAACTAATAACTGATTTTTTGGTTAGTTAATTAAAAAGGTTTGCTTGCAAGATCTTTCTTTGCGTTGCTCGTACCCAATTGATATATGTCGTTGTTTCGCTCTCGGTATCTTCTCGAATCGATCACGGTTAAAAGTGGAATAGTTGTAATTGGTGACTAAAAAGGGGGAGCTTTGGTCTAAATCTACTAAAATGATAAGTGCTAGAAGTAATAAAATTAAACTAAAAGCAATTACTGAGAATAAAACTAGAATATAAATCAAACAGTAAGTACCTAAACTTGGAGAAAACAACTTATTCGGAATGAATGCTTGATCCGGAACATCGGGGAAATTTAGCTTATTCGGAATATTTCTTCTCATGCGGAATAAAACTGGAAAACTGCTCTATTCGGAATAATGGCTCTATCCGGAATGCTTGTTCTACTCGGAATAATAGTCTATCCGGAATGTTTGTACTTATGCGGAATAATATGATTATGCGGAATATTTTAGAAGAAAACTTTACTCGGAATAACTGGTCATCCGGAATATTGATTATTCTGGATGGACATGTTGATTCGGAATGTTTGAAAGAAATCACTGATCCGGAATAATGTACTTATGCGGAATGATGAGCTTATTCAGAATATTGGCTCTACTCGGAATAATTTGATATTCTGAATAAACAATAAAATCACAACCTTGATCCGGAATAATGGATATTCCGAACCAACAGTAAAATCACAAACCCCCTATCCGGAATCTGGGCAAGTACAGTAAAAATAGCGAAGAACAGGGGATTCTTTTACACACGAATTTAACTCAAAATTCACCATGTTTTTAATCAAAACTTAAACCAATTTAACCACTAATCATTTACCTATGATAAACATCAATTCAAAACAACAAAAACATAAAACCCACTTACTTTTGATGATCAAACCAATAAAATGAAACTTAAGAACTTTGAATCACAAAAAGAGATGAAGAACAGGATGATAGAAAGATTAAAAGTAAACTTGTATTAATGATTTAAGATTCAACAAACAAAATGGAAAGATTAAACTTACAAGATTGGAAGAAATCAAAGAAAATGAAATCCACTCCTTAAGGGAGATGGTTCTTCCTACGAAATAGAAAAATGTAACAGAATGAAAAACTAGTGGAAAATTGTGAATGGGAGGGGTATTTATAGGCTTCCTCCTTGGTTGGTGAGTGGGCTTTCTCCCTTTCTTTTTGTCTTCTCGTCTTTTCAGAAAAGTTGACGTTTTCGATTTCTATTCGGGATTTGTCAACGAATAAATTCAACTCGTCTTTTAATTTCTTCATTTAATAGACTTGAGTTTCTTCGACATATGTAAATCTTCCATCTTTGGTCCTTTTCTTCGATAAATCTTCAAATAGGCCCATTGACTTCAAATCTTTTGCATCTCTTGGACTATAGACTTCATCTTTTCGTCTTTTTCCTCGATAAAACCCCTGCAATCCCATGTTTTCTTTAATATTTATCCGGTTGGCTCTGAAAACACAACAAACACACAAACCACGCATAATTCCAAACAAATGACATTAAATACGTGTTTTGGTCTTTTTTTAGCAAGAAATAAGTGGTAAAAGGATGGGTGTTTTCACACCTATCAAATCCCCTACACTTAACCATTGCCATGCCCTCATGCAATGCTTAGTGATAAAGAAAATTTACACTTTTCTCATAATCAATCAACCTTGGCCTTATTAACATACTACTAAAACAAAAATTAGAGTACTAAGAGAAATTTAAACTTTAAAGGAAACAAAGGGATAGAAAACCATTTCCATTTGAAAATAGCTATATGGAAATAACTTGCAAAGAGATCAAGGACTTACATTAGGGCTTTGGTGCTGCGAAGATTTATCACCCTCAAGTTTCACGTTCCCCAAGCTAAGCTTAAAAACGAGATCATTGTTATTATAAGTTAGCAATTTAAATATTTACACACATGGCTTAATTATATGCTTAAACTCCCTTATTCCTAGGTGTATCTCTTATATTTTATTTTTGTCTTAGAATGATCATGGAGATGCATTTTTGGACTTATTTCGATAGTTTATTTAGGCTGAAAGCAAAGTAGGACGATTTGATCAATAGTTAGCTAAAGGACAAAATATCTTAAAACTGCTTCTCGGGATATCAAAAAGTTCATATCTTGGCATAACTCGCTTCGCGATTTGAGACCCTTCTCGGGCCGATATTTGGCATGTACTTCATACTTCATATCTTCGAGAGACGTTCTTGAGATAATGGTCTTCTCTTCGTTAATAGAGTTTCTTCACTTGGAGACTTTTGAGGGTACTCCAACTTTGTTGACCACGACTTCATGATTATTTCTTCAATCTCTAATTGGGATTTTGAGATACAACGATCCGCCTCCTTTTCGGACTTGGATCTATTTATCCTCATACCTTGTTAGGGTCTTTTCAGATAGACTTCTCCATGATCTTTATGGGAGTTGATTGCTTTTCGTCGTGAGTCTTGATCCTTCATATTGATTTTGGGAATAATGCTTTTCACATCACCTTGGATCTTTAGCAATAAAATGGAATCCTCATGCCTTGTTAGGGCCTTTTTGGACTCGCCAATCTTCGCGCCTTGCTTCATAAGTTATGCCTTGGCTATGAACTCTTATCATTACCGAGCAACTTTTAAACGATCTTGGGCTAGAAGCTAAGTAACCTTTCAAATCGTACGACCTTACTTATTGCAGATAAATTATTAGCATGTGATGGGAGAATAGGCAAATAATTACACCAAGTGAGCTTGTGTAAGAATACCGACTTATAATTGACTCTATCATTTCTCGTCCTCCACAATTTAAAATCTCAATTCATGAGACTCGTGGATGCTTAGCCTAATAAATCAATTAAGGTCTACATGGTTAAGGATACTAACTAGAATAAACTTGGATAAGTCTATTCGGGTTGAGTCAAAATAATCGCAACGGGCCTAATATGTCAAAGATTTCAAAACTAGCTACACCACTTTATTAATATTTTTTGACTTTATTGCGGGAAATATACCTATGAAAGCAACGATAAAAAATTAAAAATTACGGCTAAATGGCCAAAGTTAATTAAAAATTTGAAAAATGCTGAAAAAGATGATTTTCCGGTTAAATGAAGGCATTTTCATGGAAAAGTCCACTTAAAACTTCGATAGAAGTCCCCCTACACTTAATATAAACATTGTCCTCAATGTTTAAGCATGTGGGAAAAATCTCCCCTACACTTATGACATTGTGCACGTTGGTTAAATCAAGCTAAGGAGGAGACGACTAAAGTGATCAATTTCAAATGTGAGTATGAAGACAATTGAATCACGATAGTTGAGAGATAGAACCGGTATTGCGGATAACATGGGAGCACGGTTCTTCAAAGATTCCAAGAGTGCACTTATCCCTGTAATCACATCACCATACAAACACAAGCAACCTATATAGCTCCCCCTACACTTAGGATGAAAAAGGGAAAGGGGGATAGATACTCGGGTTGCCTCCCGAGGAGCGCTTGTTTTTGTTCACCGAGTCACGAGCCTGACTCGGTCCCGAACTAATTCAAGAGAAACGTGGTGAGGGATGGAATCATCTCATGAGAGATGTCCTCACCAAAGTACAATTTCAAACGCTGGCCATTCACCTTAAAGTTGGGCCCATTTGGCTGAGAAAGCTCAATGGTGCCATAGGGAAAAACATTGGCGATGGTAAATGGACCAGACCAGCGGCTCTTCAACTTTCCTGAGAAGATCTTCAACCGAGAGTTAAAGAGTAAGACTTGATCACCAACGTGGAACTCTCCGTTCTTAATTTTAGCATCGTGGATAATCTTGGTCTTCTCCTTGTAGATCAATGAGTTCTCGTAAGCTTCATTCCTCAATTCTTGTAGCTCATTGAGTTGAATCTTTCGAAGATCACCGGCTTTGTTGATGTCGAAGTTAGCCCACTTCAAGGCCCAATATGCCTTATGTTCCAGCTCGATGGGGAGGTGGCAGGCTTTCCCGTACACAAGACGATAAGGTGTACAACCAATCGGTGTCTTATAGGCGGTACGGAAAGCCCACAGAGCATCATCAAGTTTGTCGGCCCACGAGGCACGATGCTCTCCCACAGTACGTTCCAAAATTCGCTTCAATCCACGGTTGGATATCTCGGCTTGACCATTGGTTTAAGGATGATAAGCGGTGGAAAGATGGTGATTGACACCATACTTAGCCATGACTCTTGCAAATTGATCGTTGCAAAAATGAGTCACGCGGTCACTGATAATAGCACGAAGAACACCGAATCGAGCAAACAGTTGTTTCAAGAATTTACAAACCACCCTCGCGTCGTTAGTGGGTAAAGCTTTGGCTTCAACCATTTAGAAACGTAGTCGACAGCGACAAGGATGTATTTGTTGCCTTTAGAAGAAGGGAATGGCCCCATAAAGTCGATGCCCCATACATCAAAGATTTCACATTCTTGTATGAAATTTTGAGGCATCTCATCTTTATGTGTGATCTTGCCTTGTTTTTGGCAAGCATCACAATGCTTAACCATCTCGTGAGCATCACGATAAATGGTGGGCCAATAAAATCCCGAATCAAACACTTTTTGGCGGTGTAGTTGGGACCAAAGTGACCACCGGTGGGTCCATTGTGGCAAGCCTGGAGAATGTCAAAAGCTGCCGGTCCGTCAACACATCGGCGAATAATCAAGTCAGCGCATTGTTTGAATAGAAAAGGGTCATCCCAAAAGTAAGTCTTAACATCGTTCAAGAACTTCTTCTTTTGTTGGGATGTTAACCCTTTGATGAGAACACCACCCGCTAAGTAGTTTGCAATGTCGGCAAACCACGGGGTGTCATCCAGATTGAGATTAATAGACATTAAGGTCTCAAGGGGAAAAGAGTCATTGATCTCTTTGTTCGGATGATCCCCTTGATATGGATCCTCAAGTCTACTAAGATGATCCGCGGCTAGGTTTTCGGCACCCTTCTTGTCACGAATTTCAATTTTGAATTCTTGAAGGAGTAAAACCCAACGAAGAAGTCTTGGCTTAGAGTCGTGCTTAGTCATCAAGTACTTCAACGCGGAATGGTCCGTGTATACGATGGTGGTGGATAAAACAAGATAGGGGCGAAATTTTTCAAAAGCATAGACAACAGCTAAAAGCTCTTTTTCGGTTGTCGTATAATGCAATTGAGCCCCCGTCATTGTTTTGCTAGCATAGTAGATTGGTTGGAAGTGTTTGTTGATCCTTTGTCCCAAAACCGCACCAATAGCAAAGTCGCTAGCATCGCACATCAACTCAAAGGGTAGCTCCCAATTAGGGGTAACCAAGACCGGTGCCTTAGTTAGCTTATCCTTAAGAAGATTGAAGGCTTCGATACACTCTTTAGAAAAGATAAAAGGAGTATCTTTTTCCAAGAGGTGAGTCATCGAGCGAGCGATTTTAGAGAAATCCTGAATGAATCGATGATAGAAGCCCGCATGACCCAGAAAACTTCTCACACCCTTCACGGTTGAAGGTGGAGGTAATTTGGCTATGACATCTACTTTAGCACGGTCGACTTCAAGACCGGCTTTAGAGATTTTGTGTCCTAGCACAATGCCTTCTTTTACCATAAAATGGCATTTTTCCCAATTCAGAACAAGGCGAGTGTCTTCGCACCGCTTAAGCATACTGATAACTAGGTTTTTACCTAATTAAAAAGATTAAAGTTCAAGTTCGTGTTCTCGGTATCTTAACGAATTGATCTAGGCTCTCTATGTGACTCTATTATTTTTGGTGA
The DNA here is from genome assembly GCA_025667525.1 of Glebionis coronaria. Taxonomy (NCBI): domain Eukaryota; kingdom Viridiplantae; phylum Streptophyta; class Magnoliopsida; order Asterales; family Asteraceae; genus Glebionis; species Glebionis coronaria. The sequence continues at coordinate 164,232,291 of CM046882.1, read as the reverse complement.
AAAAGAATATTTTGGTTGTTTTTAAAGTAAAAGGTGCAAAACAATTAAAGTAACGGTGCTCTTAAAGTAAATCTAAGTCTAATTAAAATAAAGGTGCAAGTATTTAAAAACGTGACTGAAATTAAAGGGCACTAAAGTAAATGATGCAAACTTAATTCTAATTAAGGCAAACTTAAAACGCGACTAACACTTAAACTAAGGCAAGACTAAAATAAAGCTAAGGCAAATAATCTTAAAGTGCAATTAAATAAAAGCCAGGAAAAATAAAGCTTGAAAATAAAAATCAAAGACAAAAGCTAATAAGAACCTGAATACAGCTCATTCGGAATAAACCTTCGTTTAGAACAATCACTCGTCCGGAATGTCACCTTCGGTTGAAATGATTCTTCTTCGCTTGGAATATTGCCAAAATCCTTGATCCGGAACAAATTGATCTGAATATGTCACTTATCCAAAACAATCCTTCGTTCGGAACTTTACTGATTCGGAACTTTTGATTTTGCCTTGATTCGGAACTTTTTGGTCACCCTTGATTCGGAAGATTCCGAATGAAGCCCCTTGATTCGGAAGTTTCAGACTTCCGAATGAACACCTCTTGAATCGGAACTTGCCCCTTGATCCGGAAGTTTCAGACTTCCGAATGAACACCTCTTGAATCGGAACTTTCCCCTTGATTCGGAACTTTGGGAACTTCCGAATGAATACCCACTGATCCGGAACTTTTGAAGTTCCGAATGAACAGTGCTTGATCCGGAACTTTTGAGTTCCGAATGAAGCTTTTCTGGTTCGGAACTTTGGAAGTTCCGAATGAATGGTTATTGAGTCGGAAGTTTTCCTTCGTCCGGAACTTTGAATGTTCCGGATGAACAAGTTTGGCTCGGAAGTTTTGCTGAGTCTAAGATCTTCCGGATGAACCCTTGACTCGGAACTTTGGAAGTTCCGAATGAACAAACTCCCTCTCTTGATTCGGAAGTATTCACCTGGAAAGATTAGAAACACAAACAACTTTCCCGAAGAACAAGGGGATACAGTAACAACAGTTTTAATAACAAATTAACCAAAATCAACACAAACAATTTAATAAATCTATCCACGAATCAACAGTAAACATAAACGAACAATTTAAAACACGAAATCAAACAACTTTAACCAAAATAATCAAAAACCACTTGGATCAAAATAAAAGCATGAACATGAACATAAACATAAACACATAAATCAAAGATTAAGAAAGGTAGATAAGAGATTAACAAGATAAAGTAAAGATTGACAATAATTAAATGAAAACTTACTTGAAATTAAATGAATTAAAGGTGCAAGACAAGGTATTTAAATTTGACAAGAAATTAAATGACAAGGTATTTAAATGGTGGAAGAGCTAATTGTCACACTTAGCCAACAACATGAAAAGTTTACATCTAATGACTATTTATAGGGGAGGATTAAGGGAGCTTCCTCCCCTCTTTCATTTCTTCTTAATTACAAGCTTAAGTCCCTCCTTTTATTAATCTTCATTAATTGCGTCATTAGTCCTTTTCTTCTAATCTTCTTTAAACTTAGACTTTAGGGACTTTTGGCTTCGGGATTTCTTTTGAACTCGTCTTTAATTTCTTCAATAAAATAGACTTGAATTCTTCGGCTTTTGATAAACTTCCGTCTTTTGACTTTTTCTTCGATAAATCTTCAGAATTGGTCGTGGACTTCCGTTCTTTTTGCACTCTTGACTTCTTGACTTCGTCTTTCATCCTTTTCTTCGATGAAAGTCCGTAAATGCCCGTGAATGTCCGTGTTTTCTCCACTTTTCACCTTTTCGTCCTAAATCACAACAAAAACACAAACCACGCATAATTCCGACATAAAAGACATAAAATACACGTTTTGGTCCGGTTATTATTGTAATTAAGTGGTAGAAAAGATGGGTGTTTACACACCTATCAAATCCCCTACACTTGACCATTGCAATGTCCTCATGCAATGCATTAGTTACAAAGCAAGATTACACTTTTCATCAAAATCAATCCACGTTGGCCTTTATTAAAGAGATAGAAAATAAAAAACATACAAATTAAATAAATCAAAAGCATGCCTTGGGTTTTGGAAATGTCATGAATAATCATCATCCTCAAGTTTTCACTTTCTCCAAACCAAGCTTAAAAACGAGATCATTGTTATTATAAGTTAGTAAACTATCACGAACTCATGTGGGCCAATTACTCACTTAGACTCCTTTATTCCTAGGTGTATCTCTTATATTTTATTATTGTCTTGAATGATCATGATGATGCATTTTTGACTTATTTCGATAGTTATTAAGTCTGAAAATAAAGTGAACGATTTAATCAATAGTTAGCTAAAGGACCAAATCTTTTAAAACTGCTTCTCGGGACCTCATAAAGTTCATATCTTGGCATAACTCGTTTCGCGATTTGAGACCTTTCTCGGACCGATATTTGGCAGCGACTTCATACTTCAAACCTTGAGAGACGTTCATGAAATTATGGTTTTCTCTTCATAATGGAATTTCTTCACTTGAAGTTTTGAGAGATTCATACTTGGACCATGACTTCTTCATTTTTCTCCAATCTTTATTTTGGACTTTGATATACAACGATCTGCCTCCTTTTATGACTTGGATCTATTTATCCTCATACCTTGTTAGGGTCTTTTCGGATACACTTCTCCATGACTTTTAGGGAGTTTTGCTTTACGTCGTGTGTCTCGATCCTTCATATTGTTTTTCGATAAATGATTCTTCACATCACTTTGGATCTTTAGCAACAAAATATAGCCCTCATGCCTTGTTAGGGCCTTTTCGGACTCGCCAATCTTCGCGTCCCGCTTCAATAAGTTATTCCTTGGCTATGAACTCTAATCCATACCGAGCAACTTTTAAACGATCTGGGGCTAGAAGCTAAGTAACTTTTTAAATCGTACAACCTTATTTATTAGCAGATAAATTATTAGCAAGCGATAGGAGAATAGGCTCATAATTAACTCACATAAATTCACGAAAGAATACCGGACTTATAATTGGCTCTATCATCTCTCGTTCTCCACAGTTTAAAATCTCAAGTAATGAGACTCGTGGATGCTTAGCCTATTAAATCAAAGTTTTGGGTTTTCGAGTCGCCTATAGGATCTTGCAAATTCTTGGACTTTTTCAAGTTTAGAAATCGCATTTTAAAGTTCCCTTGATAAACGACTCTCTAGGATCAATTATAGGAACTTGCGAAAAGTTCTTGTTCTTAACCCGTGAGAGTTAAGACTTTCGCGTTTTATAGCTCCCTATATAAAAGCCTAGCAAAACTTGACTTAAACACGTTAAGGATACTAGCTAGAGTAAACTCGGGTTGAGTCAAAAGATTCACAACGTTTAAAAACTAAAACCACTTATTAAACATTTATTCTAGTAAGGAAAGAAAGTAACTATACAATGGTAAAAACTAATAGGCCAAAATAGATCAAAAATTTTGAAAAATGTCGAATAATTGATTTTCCGGTTAAAATGAGGACAAATACAAGGAAAAGACCACTTAACTTCGATAGAAGTCCCCCCTACACTTAAGATAAACATTGTCCTCAATGTTTAAGCATGTGGGAGTAAACTCCCCTACACTTAGGACATTGTGCACGTTGTTTAAATCTCGCTAAGGAAAAGACAACTAAAGAGATTCCTATTTTAATATTGAGAAAATATATAAAATAGTGAATTGAAAAGAGTTTAGGATAGAACCGGGAATAAGTAGAACACGGAATCATGGGTCGTCAAGAATCATCAAGAGTGGATCATTGAAGCTCGAATCCCTGATTAAGAAGTGAGGAGAGGAAAACAAACCAAAGGGTCCCCCTACACTTATGGTAAAGAAAGCGAAAAGATAGTTGCATGGGTTGCCTCCCAAGAAGCGCTTGGTTTTTGTTAACCGAGTCGTGAGCCAGACTCGACCTTGATCATTAACGGAAGAAACATGAAACATATCTACCAGGATCGAAGACGTAGTTTTCATCCATCAATAAGCACGAGCTTAAGGAGAACAAGGCAAGCCAAAGAAGAGTAGGCAAGGTTCCCTTAAGCTGTGATGGAGCACGGTGGAAGCAAGTATGGTGAGGTGCAAGCATGTTTTCAATAGTTCCAAATATTTTTCCTTTTATTTCATCAGGTGGATACTGAGATGGCTTAAAGACTTCAATACCGGGGTCGAACACCTTTTCCTTTAGGGGAAAATAGCACTCAGGCTCAGTAGAGTGTGAAGAAGATCCGCAAAGAAGCACAACCTCGTCCTCAGAAGTGGGACAAAGAGGTGTCAAATCATATGTGCAACGGATTTCGGTGTTGACCGGTTTCTTCTCCTTTGACAGAATGCTCTTCAAATCCAAAGTAGTATCAAGACGATAATCTTCAAAGTCATAAGGAGGAGCATCACTCGCATGTAAGGAAGTATGTGTTGAGAAATTCAGAGAAATCTTCCTCAAATGAATAATCGTCCAAGGTAGGATCGAGTGATGGAGGATCTTCATCAAGTGAAGAATCGCTCGAGAGAGTATCAGCCTCATCGAAATCATCGAAAGTGGGCAGCTCGGGATACTCAGAAGTACAATCAAAATCGTCCGAATCTGAGCTAGAATCATTATCATCATAAGCATCAAAGACCGGTGAAGAATCATAAATGAGAGAAGCGTCCAAAGTAGAGTGAGAATCATCCACAGTATCTTCAAAGAGTGGATTATCAGTGGAAGAATCGAATAGAGGATTGTCATAGACGGTAAAGTCATCGAGCACATTAATCATATTCACTGATTCTCGGCCTCCAAAGGATTTGTCTGTAGGCGTCCCCATTTTGAACTTTTGTGAGGCATTCCCGACTCTTAAGATTAACTCACCTTCGGCCACATCTACTAAAGCACGTCCGGATCTCAAAAATGGCCGACCAAGTATTAAAGGAATACGAGGGTCCATTTCATAATCAACTACGACAAAATCGACCAGGAAAGTAAATGCGCCAACTTGAATGAATACGTCTTCGGCTATACCAACGGGGTAAGCGAGAGTGCGATTAGCAAGTTCGAGAGTCATCTTTGTTGGAATGAGATCGGGTAATGATAGTGTTTTCCAAACACTCAAAGGCATCAGATTAATACTAGCCCCGAGATCAGCAAGGGCAGTAAATTCTTCAGTTTTGTTGAACACGCAAGGCAACACAAAACGACCAGGATCCCCTAGCTTTTCCGGAAGTTCTTTAAGATTAACTGCAGAGCAGTTTTCATTTAAGCGTGTGTTGGCGAGTTCAATCAGCTTCTCCTTTTTGTTAAGCAATTCCTTAAATGCTTTAACAAATTTGGTCATGTGGACAAGTGCTTCAAGAAAACTAATGCTGAAACCCATTTGAGAAATCATATTGATATATTTTGTTATTTGAGAGTCATTCTTGGTTAGCTCGTTGGTCTTGCCTATGCGAGAAGGGTATGGGATTCTGGGTTGATAGGGAGACGGTGAAGGTGTAGTTGGTGAAGGTTGTGATGTTGAAGGATCCTTCCGAGATACATCGTCATGACGAGGCGGAGAGGGTAATGGTGTACTAACACTAGGTGTAGGAGGAGTAGGGATACATGGTGGTGGAGGAGGTGTAGATGATGGTGGTGGGCTAGGTGGATTGACAATGGTAATTCCACTACGCGTAGTTATAGCACTCACATTAGCTCATGGATTGGGGACGGTGTTTGAAGGTAGAGAACCCGAAGAAGAAGAAGGTTGAGCTTCGGGCAAGAAACTAGCCAATAGAGTCTTTAATTCAGTCGTTTGAGTGATGAAGGAGGATTGAATATTATCACGAACCTTGGTTCTAATGTCATTTCCTTGCTTCAAGATATCTCCTTTCAAATTGATTATTTGGCTCTTTATATTCTTGATTTGCTCACCTTGAGTTCTTATGATGGCATCAACATCGGTGTTTATGGGTGGGTGTTGTTGGGTGAGTGGTTGATAAGGGTTAGAAGCACGATGTGGGATTTGGTTGCTTCTATTGTAGTTGTTGGCGGGGTTTTGGTTTTGAGGAGAAAAACCGGGTGAAAGGTAGTTGTTAGATCGGTAGCTCAGCAGATTTCTATCCCCTTGTTGTCTAGCTTGGTAATTTTCCGGTGAATAATTACCGTAAGCTGCATACACATTTTCCAGATTTCCTTGTGTCGAAGGACAATCGGTGTATGAGTGAGGACCGCCACATGTTTCACAAGGATTAGCAACCGCTTTAACTTGTTGTTGTTGTTGGTTTGAAGCGAGAAGCGTAATACTTTTGCTCATTTCAGCCATCATGAGGGTGAGTTCGGTCATCTCAGGGTTTGCTAAGGTAGAGGAAACATTGACTCTTGGGTTGTTCCTAGAAGAAGCAGAGGAATCCCAGTTCTTGTGGTGAGTAGTCATGTTCTCAATTAACTCTCTACACTCCTCGGGTCTCCTTTTCATGAATGTGCCACCGGCGGCTGCATTGATCGTATCACGATCTCGAAAAGTCAATCCGTTGTAGAAAGTATCAATCAATGTGACGGGAAGCATGTTGTGGTTTGGACAACGGTCGATCAAGACATTATATCTCTCCCAAGCGTCAAAAAGAGATTCATCAGGGTCTTGCATGAAACCGCTGATCTGATTGTGAAGGCTTGTGACCATGGATGGTGGAAAGTAGCGCGACAAAAAGCGTTGAGTCATATCATCCCAAGTGTGAATAGAATTCTTCGGGAGACGATCAAACCATTTCTCGGCATGATGCGATAAAGTATGTGGGAAGAGTTGTAGGCGAAGTACATCCATTGTGGCCCCAGGCAACTTCATGCTTTGGGTGATTGTAATGAACTTGTCGAGGTGTTTGTTGGCATCATCATCAGGCAATCCTCTAAAAGGGTTTGTTTGTACTTGCTGAATCATGTGGTGCTTCAACGAAAACTCAGGAGCGTTGATTTGCATCGGCGCAATCGGTCCTCCTCGTCCAAACATTGTTGGTTGACAAAGTTCCTCCATGGCCCGAAGATCGGGTTGTGGAAGAGCATTGTTGTTATTATTATTATTGAGGTTCGGTGGAATGTTGTTGTTGTTAACACCTGCCATATCTAAATCTTCTTGAGGCTCGGGCTCTTGATAATTAGAAGATCTAGTACGCATACACCTGAAAATGCAAAAGAAAAAGAAACCAAACGCAAAGACAATATATATACACAATAAAGATAAAATCTTTTTGGATTTTTGAAATTTTTAATTTTTATGGATTTTTATCAATTTTATAATTTTTTATGATTTTTGAATTTTTTGGCAAGAAAAATAATGCTCACAAGTGAACGGATCCCAAAAAGCAACGTGTCTCTCACAGAAAACTGTTGATCCTTACGAAAAGAGCCGGCAGCGGCGCCATTTGATAACTAGGTTTTTACCTAATTAAAAAGATTAAAGTTCAAGTTCGTGTTCTCGGTATCTTAACGAATTGATCTAGGCTCTCTATGTGACTCTATTGTTTTTGGTGAAAAAGAATATTTTGGTTGTTTTTAAAGTAAAAGGTGCAAAACAATTAAAGTAACGGTGCTCTTAAAGTAAATCTAAGTCTAATTAAAATAAAGGTGCAAGTATTTAAAACGTGACTGAAATTAAAGGGCACTAAAGTAAATGATGCAAACTTAATTCTAATTAAGGCAAACTTAAAACGCGACTAACACTTAAACTAAGGCAAGACTAAAATAAAGCTAAGGCAAATAATCTTAAAGTGCAATTAAATAAAAGCCAGGAAAAATAGAGCTTGAAAATAAAAATCAAAGACAAAAGCTAATAAGAACCTGAATACAGCTCATTCGGAATAAACCTTCGTTTGGAACAATCACTCGTCCGGAATGTCACCTTCGGTTGAAATGATTCTTCTTCGCTTGGAATATTGCCAAAATCCTTGATCCGGAACAAATTGATCTGAATATGTCACTTATCCAAAACAATCCTTCGTTCGGAACTTTACTGATTCGGAACTTTTGATTTTGCCTTGATTCGGAACTTTTTGGTCACCCTTGATTCGGAAGATTCCGAATGAAGCCCCTTGATTCGGAAGTTTCAGACTTCCGAATGAACACCTCTTGAATCGGAACTTGCCCCTTGATCCGGAAGTTTCAGACTTCCGAATGAATACCTCTTGAATCGGAACTTGCCCCTTGATTCGGAACTTTGGGAACTTCCGAATGAATACCCACTGATCCGGAACTTTTGAAGTTCCGAATGAACAGTGCTTGATCCGGAACTTTTGAGTTCCGAATGAAGCTTTTCTGGTTCGGAACTTTGGAAGTTCCGAATGAATGGTTCTTGAGTCGGAAGTTTTCCTTCGTCCAGAACTTTGAATGTTCCGGATGAACAAGTTTGGCTCGGAAGTTTTGCTGAGTCTAAGATCTTCCGGATGAACCCTTGACTCGGAACTTTGAAAGTTCCGAATGAACAAACTCCCTCTCTTGATTCGGAAGTATTCACCTGGAAAGATCAGAAACACAAACAACTTTCCCGAAGAACAAGGGGATACAGTAACAGCAGTTTTAATAACAAATTAACCAAAATCAACACAAACAATTTAATAAATCTATCCACGAATCAACAATAAACATAAACGAACAATTTAAAACACGAAATCAAACAACTTTAACCAAAATAATCAAAAACCACTTGGATCAAAATAAAAGCATGAACATGAACATAAACATAAACACATAAATCAAAGATTAAGAAAGGTAGATAAGAGATTAACAAGATAAAGTAAAGATTGACAATAATTAAATGAAAACTTACTTGAAATTAAATGAATTAAAGGTGCAAGACAAGGTATTTAAATTTTACAAGAAATTAAATGATAAGGTATTTAAATGGTGGAAGAGCTAATTGTCACACTTAGCCAACAACATGAAAAGTTTACATCTAATGACTATTTATAGGGGAGGATTAAGGAAGCTTCCTCCCCTCTTTCATTTATTCTTAATTACAAGCTTAAGTCCCTCCTTTTATTAATCTTCATTAATTGCGTCATTAGTCCTTTTCTTCTAATCTTCTTTAAACTTGGACTTAAGGGAATTTTGGCTTCGAGATTTCTTTTGAACTCGTCTTTAATTTCTTCAATAAAATAGACTTGAATTCTTCGGCTTTTGATAAACTTCCGTCTTTTGACTTTTTCTTCGATAAATCTTCAGAATTGGTCGTGGACTTCCGTTCTTTTTGCACTCTTGACTTCTTGACTTCGTCTTTCATCCTTTTCTTCGATGAAAGTCCGTAAATGCCCGTGAATGTCCGTGTTTTCTCCACTTTTCACCTTTTCGTCCTAAATCACAACAAAAACACAAACCACGCATAATTCCGACATAAAAGACATAAAATACACGTTTTGGTCCGGTTATTATTGTAATTAAGTGGTAGAAAAGATGGGTGTTTACACACCTTCAGATATGTTCTAAATTGGCAAGGCAAGAAGAGAAGGAATCCCCAAAGACCAAGAAATCATCCATGAAGACTTCCATGGTTTGCTCAACCATGTCATGGAAGATAGCCAACATGCACCTTTGAAAAGTCCCGGGGGCATTGCATAAGCCAAAAGGCATCCTTTTGTAGGCAAATGTGCCATAGGGACAAGTGAATGTTGTCTTCTCTTGATCGTGGGGATCGATGGGTATTTGGAAATAACCCGAGAAACCATCAAGAAAGCAGTAATATTCATAACCCGCTAAACGTTCAAGCATTTGATCCATAAAAGGAAGAGGGAAGTGATCCTTTCTCGTGGCATCATTGAGTTTGCGGTAGTCTATACAAACTCTCCACCCAGTAACGAGACGTGTAGGAATCAACTCGTTGCTGGCATTGGGCACAACGGTGATTCCACCTTTCTTAGGGACACAATGGACTGGACTAACCCATGGTGAATCCGAAATAGGGTAAATCATACCCGCATCAAGAAGTTTGATAACCTCTTTTTTGATGACGTCATGGATTTTAGGATTCACCCTTCGTTGGCTTTGAATTGTGGGCTTAAAGTCGTCCTCCATGAGAATTTTATGTGTGCAAAAGTGAGGATCAATTCCACGAATATCGGAGATTTTCCAAGCGATAGCTCTTTTATGTTTCTTCAACACGGCGATGAGTCGGGATTTTTCTTCTTCTTTCAGGTCCTTCGGGATGATGACCGGTAACTTCTTGTTGTCTTCAAGGAAAACGTACTCTAGATGAGGAGGTAGGTCCTTAAGCTCAAGAGTAGGAGGATCCTCAATAGATGGTGTAACTAACGATGGATCATCATTAGTCACCTCTTTAGGAGTAGGAGCTCAATGTCTCTCAATAGTACGAATGTCTTCATCCCAATCGGTGGAAGAATCATCATACTGAAGATCGAGAGGACCCAAGCTAGCTTCGAAATCATCCAAGTCACTTTCTCCAAAAGGAGTCAATGCCGGAGCAATTGAGGCAACGGTCTCAACATTGGGTAGAGAAGAGAGAGTACTTTTGCAAGCATCATGAAAGTGTTCTTCACAAGCCTCATCGAGAAAATCAATAGCATTAACACTCTCATATGAATAAGGTTGCTTAGAAATCTTACCTATGTTGAAGACAATTTTATCGTCACCAACTCTCATGATTATTTCGCCCGCGGCTACATCAATGAGAGTGCGACCGGTCCTCAAGAAGGGACGTCCAACGATTAATGGAACACGAGGATCCATCTCGTAGTCAACGACAACAAAATCCGCCGGGAAGGTGAATTTGTCGACGCCAACAAAGACGTCTTCGGCTATCCCCACTGGATAAGCAACCGTACGGTTAGCTAATTCCAAAGTCATTTTGGTGGGGACTAGCTTGGGGAGAGATAATTGTTTCCAAACACTTAAAGGCATTAAGTTTATACTGGCACCTACATCGGCTAGGGCCATGCAATTCTCTACTCCCGGGAAGTTGCAAGGAATCAAGAAGCGACCCGGATCACCAAGTTTGGTGGGTAATTTCCTTAAGAGAACGGCGGAGCAATTCTCATTAAGTTGGGTCTGAGCAATGTCAAGAAGCTTCTCCTTGTCACTAAGAAGATCTTTAAACATTTTCGCGTATTTAGGCATGTGAGCGAGAGCCTCGGCAAAGGAGATGTTAAAATTCAGTTGTTTAAACATTTTAAGAAAGTTTGAAACTTGAATATCATCCTTGCTCTTTTGCTTCTCTTTCCTCAACCTTGAAGGATAAGGTATATTGGATGAAGAAGAAGGCTTTAGGGGAGTAGGATCACTCACAACCACGAGTGGTGGGGAAATGGGGATAGAAGGTGAAGGAGGTGAGGAAAGTTGCTCTTTTTCCTTGTTCACAATCACGGGTGGAGGTGTAGGAAGCTCAGGTTCCGAATAACCTTTTCCACTACGAGTGGTGATTGCTTTCATCTCCCCTCTTGGATTCGCAACGGTGTTACTCGGAAGAGTACCCGAAGAAGAGGGTTGATTACCTTGGAAGAGCGAACCGATCATATCACGAATTTTAACCGCTTGAGTGCTGAAAGAGTCTCTCATGTCTGCACGAATCTCATTGCTTTGTTTTGCCATGTCATTCCTTAGCTCGGCTCGGATATCGCTCCCTTGTTTCGCCATGTCATTCTTCAAGTTGACGAATTGACTCTGAAGATTCGTCACCATCTCTCTATTAGTCTTCATGAATGTCTCGACGTCTTAATTAAATAGCATCGGTTGATTGAGAGGTGGAGCTTGGTAAGCTTGAGAATTTCCTTGAGTTGGGTATGAGTTTCTATGGGATTGATATTGATTGATAGCACGAGGTTGGGATTGGTTGTTTCGGTTATAGCTTTGTTGTTGATTTTGGTTTGGAGGAGGGAAACCGGGTGGAGCAAGATAGTTGTTTGAATGATAACTTAGCAAGCTATGGTCTCCTTGAGGACGAGCTTGATAGCCTCCCGTGGGATAAGTACCGTATGCCGCGTTAACGTTTTCAGAAAAATTGCCTTGAGTGGAAGGACAATCATTGTAAGAATGAGGACCACCACATGTGTCACAAGAAATAGCAACGGCTTTAGCTTGTTGAAAGTGGTTTGTGGCCATGGTCATGAAATTCTTGTTCATCTCTGCGATTTGTTGGGTAAGTTCGGTTATCTCGGGATTGGAGGTAGTAGAAGAAACATTGACTCTCGAGTTAGATCTTGAGGATCCGGATGAATCCCAATTCTTGTGGTGAGTAGTCATGTTTTCAATCAACTCTCGACACTCCTCCGGTCTCCTTTTCATAAAAGTACCACCGGCGGCGGCGTTGATCGTGTCACGATCACGAAAGGTGAGACCATTTGTAGAAAGTATCAATGAGAGTGACGGGGAGCATGTTGTGATTTCGACAGCGGTCGATCAAATCATTGTATCGTTCCCAAGCATCAAAGAGCGATTCATCATTGTCTTGCATGAATCCACTAATTTGGTTACGAAGGCTCGTGACCATGGATGGTGGGAAGTAGCGCGACAAAAAGCGTTGAGTCATGTCGTCCCAAGTATGAATAGAGTTATTTGGGAGACGGTCAAACCATTTTTCGGCATGGTGAGAAAGCGAGTGGGGAAAGAGTTGGAGGCGAAGGTCATCCATAGAAACACCGGGGGACTTCATGCTTTGGGTGATGGTAATGAATTTGTCGAGGTGTTTGTTGGCATCATCATCCGGAATTCCGCGAAATGGGTTAGTTTGCACTTGTTGGATCATGTGATGCTTCGACGAAAACTCCTGAGCCGTGACATGCATCGGCGCAATCGGGCCTCCACGTCCGTTCATGGTGGGTTGACATAGCTCCTCCATGGTTTGTAGGTCGGGTAAGGGTGGATTATTCATGTTTGGGTGGGGTGGATTATTATTGTTGGGGAGGGGTGGATTATTATTGTTGTTGTTGTGTACACCGACCATGTCTAAACCTTCGAGATTCTCGGGCTCTGAATAAGACGTTGATCGAGTACGCATACACTAAAAAGAAAATGCAAGAGAAAATATTTTTGGTTTTTATAGGTTTTTTTAATGTTTTTGTATTTTTGAAAATTTTATATTTTTAAGGGTTTTTTGAAAATTTTTGTGCTTGAAAATAACGTTCCCGAAAGAACGGATCACAAAATCCAATTTTTCTCACAAGAAATCGTTGATCCTTACGAAAGAGCCGGCAGCGGCGCCATTTTAATAACTGATTTTTTGGTTAGTTAATTAAAAAGGTTTGCTTGCAAGATCTTTCTTTGCGTTGCTCGTACCCAATTGATATATGTCGTTGTTTTGTTCTCGGTATCTTCTCGAATCGATCACGGTTAAAAGTGGAATAGTTGTAATTGGTGAATAAAAAGGGGGAGCTTTGGTCTAAATCGACTAAAATGATAAGTGCTAGAAGTAATAAAATTAAACTAAAAGCAATTACTGAGAATAAAACTAGAATTTAAATCAAACAGTAAGTACCTAAACTTGGAGAAAACAACTTATTCGGAATCAATGCTTGATCCGGAACATCAGGGACATTTAGCTTATTCGGAATATTTCTTCTCATGCGGAATAAAACTGGAAAACTGCTCTATTCGGAATAATGGCTCTATCCGGAATGCTTGTTCTACTCGGAATAATAGTCTATCCGGAATGTTTGTACTTATGCGGAATAATATGATTATGCGGAATATTTTAGAAGAAAACTTTACTCGGAATAACTGGTCATCCGGAATATTGATTATTCCGGATGGACATGTTGATTCGGAATGTTTGAAAGAAATCACTGATCCAGAATAATGTTCTTATGCGGAATGATGAGCTTATTCGGAATATTGGCTCTACTCGGAATAATTTGATATTCCGAATAAACAATAAAATCACAACCTTGATCCGGCATAATGGATATTCCGAACCAACAGTAAAATCACAAACCCCCTATCCGGAATCTGGGCAAGTACAGTAAAAATAGCGAAGAACAGGGGATTCTTTTACACACGAATTTAACTCAAAATTCACCATGTTTTTTATCAAAACTTAAACCAATTTAACTACCAATCATTTACCTATGATAAACATCAATCCAAAACAACAAAAACATAAAACCCACTTACTTTTGATGATCAAACCAATAAAATGAAACTTAAGAACTTTGAATCACAAAGAGATGAAGAACAAGATGATAGAAAGATTAAAAGTAAACTTGTATTAATGATTTAAGATTCAACAAACAAAATGGAAAGATTAAACTTACAAGATTGGAAGAAATCAAAGAAAATGAAATCCACTCCTTAAGGGAGATGGTTCTTCCTACGAAATAGGAAAAATGTAACAGAATGAAAAACTAGTGGAAAATTGTGAATGGGAGGGGTATTTATAGGCTCCTCCTTGGTTGGTGAGTGGGCTTTCTCCCTTTATTTTTGTCTTCTCGTCTTTTCAGAAAAGTTGACGTTTTCGATTTTGATTCGGGATTTGTCGACGAATAAATTCAACTCGTCTTTTAATTTCTTTATTTAATAGACTTGAGTTTCTTCGACATATGTAAATCTTCCATCTTTGGTCCTTTTCTTCGATAAATATTCAAATAGGCCCATTGACTTCAAATCTTTTGCATCTCTTGGACTATAGACTTCGTCTTTTCGTCTTTTTCCTCGATAAAACCCGTGCAATCCCATGTTTTCTTTAATATTTATCCGGTTGGCTCTGAAAACACAACAAACACACGAACCACGCGTAATTCCTAACAAATGACATTAAATACGTGTTTTGGTCTTGTTTTAGAAATAAATAAGTGGTAAAAGGATGGGTGTTTTCACACCTATCATAAACCTTATATGGGCTCATTCAAATGGGTTAAAGTATCTGATGGGCCTAATTATATTTCAAGTTTAACAATATTTTTAAATGGGCTTATTTACATTTTTAAGTCCATTAACTAATTAAATGGGCCTAAGCATATTCTTAAGATTAATTAAGATTGGTCAAATGGGCTTATTGGGCTCATTAAGCCTTGGATTACATTTTATGGGCTTAAATAGTCCACTAACACTACTTTACATTTTATGTAAGTTTTAACTTAGGATAATATTATAAGCTTACTATTAGCTTATTCATATTTAGTTTTAAATCTAAAATAAAAGAATAAAGCTTATAGTTGTTTTATGTGATGTTCCAAATTAGATCAAGGTGTGTTAAAAAGTTGCATGTAAGTCATAAGCCCTTTTTGGAGCTTATAACCCACGGCTATTATTAGTTATAGCTTATTAAGATGAGTTTAAACTTGTTTTAAGGTTACATGTACTTATATGTGTTCCAAAAATAGATGTAACTATGTACAAATCAAGTAAACAAGTCACAAGTCCAAAATGAGATCTAAACTATGTCTAGACCTAAAATCAATCATAGATCCATGTACACTCATATATAGTCCATGGCTATATTTCTAAATCTTGGTATTTCCAAGATGAACACTTTAGCTAGTTTTAAGTCTTGTAAATATTTACAAAAATACAACATGAGTATCTAGGTTACATACATGTTCCCAAGGTTACCATTATTCCAAGAAGACTACCTATAGCCCACGGCTATATTGTTTTCTCCCAAGATTCCCATAAGATTTTATAAGCTTGTTTTATGTTTATCATACTCAAGTTAACTCTATCATTAGATCTATGGTTTACATAAGCATGCATGTACATCTAACCCATTTTAGGTCATATATAACCCACGGCTACATATATACACATAAGTTATATTTTGTGATTTTTAATATTCCATTTAACATGTAACACTTCATATTCCATTATTAAAACTAAGTAGAAAAATCATATGGTCACCATTTATTTTAGTCGTGACCAAAAAGGTCATGGTCTTCATGATTTTTAAGTTACACAAATTCATTTTATGAGATCTATGATTATTTTAGCCGTGACCTTTAAGATCATGGTCTTCATGATTTTTAAGTTACACAAATTCATTTTAAGGTCATGGTCTTCATGATTTTTAAGTTACACAAGTTCACAAAACGTCTCATATAGTTTTTAAATCAAGTTTAAAACATAGAATACAAGCCATATGTTTCTTATTAAAAGACTTCAAATCATGAACATGATTTTTATAAATATGCCGTGACCTAATATGATCATGGCTTAATCAAATCTTGGTTTTAACATGTTATTTACTTGTGTTTATAGATGGATGATGTGACAATCCGTCAATTTATGGTTGATATTTTATTCTCAAGTATTATTTAAAATATTCTTTTAATGTTATATTATGAACTCACTTATTTATGGGAAGAAATTTGGATTTACGTCTTGAAGTAGCATCGACTACGTCTAAACCGGAGGATTCAACGTTACGTGCTTACGTTTACATACACCATTTTGGTGACAGTCCGACATTTCAGAAAATAAATTTATCCGTGAATATTATATTGAGATTTTAAATTTGTGTTGGTTCATAAACTCACAAATTTACGAGAAGAGATTAGGACTTACGATTATAATTTAACGTCCTTTACGACTAAACCGTAAACCTTAGGATTACGTATTTACGTTTTCGAACTCCATTTTTGATGAGACAATTTTTATTAGATTCGTTTTGTGCCGTTGATTCATAATTTATAAAAACGTTTTTCGTAAAACGACCCGAGGGCACACAAATCGAGGAAACTAGAATCGAGGAATACCCGTAAATTAGTGGGATGAGACAAAACAAGTTTTGCCCCACCCCACTAATATGGGAAGGCAAATCTTAGCTACAACACACCTTATGTGTCAACATTTAACAAGTAAATGTTACACTTGTAACTAGCTTAGCTTATAAGCTACCAAAACACAAAACCATCTAGCCAAAACCGTTCCTCCATTTTCATACATGCAATACCATCAAAAACTCACAACTATCTCCTCCCTCTCTCTAAAATTCGTCCAAGAACCACCCCTAATCACCCTCATTTGATCAATTTAACCACAATATCATGTGTTATTCACACATATGTTGAAGAACCTTTGAAGATATGAAGATTGGAGGTGATCTTAACATCCAAAAAGGAGTTTCCATGGAGTTATGGGCTGATTTTCAAGAAGATAATCATCCATTTGAAGGACCCAATAAGTTCATTTGCCAAGTTGAAGATTTGATAACAAGAACCAAGTCTTGTTCATCAAAAACCTCATCTTTTCATCACTAATGATGGTATAGAGATTGTTCTTCCTATCCTCTTGTTATTTTGATTATGTAATCTTGTATTTTCTTTCCTATTGTATATGTATATGATGAATATATGGTGATAAAATTGTTGTGTGGGAATCAAGTGTTGATAAATATGGTTAAAAAGATGGAAAACCATAGGTAACAAGGTTAAACTCTTGCTTAATGTGATGGCTGTATAAAAACAGTAAGTAACCAAATATTAAACTGATAAAATGGTAAAGTGGAATCAATATACAGTAATTATTAGGTGTTATACACATGTGAGAGTTGGCCATACAATGAAATTATCAAAATGAGTGAGATATGATCAAAACAAAATTAGTATACCAATCTGAATAGTCTGTTTTGTAAGGACTGTTAAGGATACTTAGACATGGATTGAGCAGTAGCTATAACTAACTTATTTGTAGAAAATAATATGAAGTTTATGTCATCCAAAAATGAGCTTATATCTCCTTATAGAACTTAAGATATGATAAAAATGGTGAAAGTGAAACTAAAAATCAGATTTTATGAAATTAAAGTTTAATAGTATTGTATAAGCACTCAAAATAATATAGTATAAAATGTGAAATTAAAACCCACTAACTTATATATTTCATTTATATAAATATGTATAAGGATAAGTAAATGGACATTATATAAAAATGGTAGTTTGGTAAGTTTTATAAGTTATAAAAACTATAAACATGATTTTTACGTCTTCTCGGCTAGTACCGTAAAATTAACGTTTTTTATCAATTAAAACTTAGACGATCGGACCCATCTAATGTAAACTTTTTAAAAGTAATATACTGATATATAAGTACTTAATACAAGTAAAAACCGATAAAAGCCGAACTAAATAACATATGGACATTAACGGGCTAAGTTAGCATTATTGGACTAATAATCCAACTAAATGGGCTAAACACTTATAAACTTACTTATTGGGCTTAACCAACTTGGGCCCAACATGTATAGTATAATACTGATAATAAAAGTATAAAATGGTCTAATTTAAGGTAATGGACTTATAATAGGCTTATTGGACCTAAAACATGTAAATAGGTAAAACTAGTAAACTAGTATAAAAGTTACCAACACATAACACAAAAATGAGTAAATGAGAATGTATAAAACCACTTGATCATCATCATATATATAAAATCATCATATGTATACATAATTGTTATTTTTATAAAGTCATTGGAAAAGAGTCTAAGACAAGTATTATTTGTTTAGGTTTCCGTAATTGAAGCACGTACCGTACATCCGAATTTCCGATAACCCGCTTTCCCACATCAACGTGAGTTCATAGCCTCGCACTCTTTTAAAAGTTTTTATGAAATGTTTTATAAACCCGCGAGGGAGATAACATGTTAGTTTTGATAAAATAGCACACCGTTTGTCCCGATTGTTTGTTTATTGATTTGGACCCGAATGATTGTATGACCCGATGAATGAATATATGACCCGATAGATGAAATAAAATGGATTATTAAAGTAGGTTATGTCACTAAAAGTCCCATTAGCATGAATTGTGAACTACCGGGATTTGGTAGACGCTTATGCATATAATAGTACTATTTGGGGACGATCACCCCAGTTCGCGCCTTGACGGTTGATCCCCGTCATGCCACGTTGATTGGTAAGCGAATTTATGTATGAGAAGATTTACACAAGCGTGATTATTGTGACGACACGCTAACTTAGATGGGCAAATTGAGTTTCGGGCTAGCTACCCGTTGTTTGTTGTAGTAAGGTAACAATGTCATGCGGCTTATAATAATCCAAAACGAAATACTGCTATACGCACTGAATTACAATGAATTGCCTGACTAGCAATACGGGGTCTTATTATTGATTTTATGTTCGTGTTTTGTTTTTTCATAACCATATTCATATAACGGTTTTTATTTAACATTATACAACGTCATAAGACGTATTGTATGATGTTTTTACGACATTGGCTCGTATAATGATTTTGAAGGCAAATGCCTATATTATGATTTTTTATAAGAATTTGTATAAAATGACTTTGGCTATCTTATGTCCTATTATAAAGATTTGTTTAAAATGATTTTCGGTAATAATTATGTGCCGATGATATGTTAATGGTTTTATTAAACTCTATGAATTCACTTGGCGTTATCGCTGACCCTTTTCTTTTAACATGTTTTGTCTCAGGTACTTGAGGTTAATTCTCGGGAAGACAACAAGAATTCATGGCCCGCACATAAATAACAATTTCCATTCAAATCTTTTGTAAAAATTGTATGAAATGACTATGACTTGGGACCTATGTAAAATTTGATATTTATGAATGGAAATGCTTTATCATTAAACGACGCAATTTTTAAGCGTTGTCTATGATGTGAGTAATGTGCTATCCCGTAACACCAACGAGTCTTCCGCTGTATTGAATTGTGTAAATTTAGGGGTGTTACAGTTTGGTACCAGAGCTCTCGTTATAGAGAACGGAAGATTTTTAAAACTAAGGTTTTGAATAAAACATTTCAAAATCTTTTAACTATAAACATTTTTCTCAAAATGTCTAAAATCTTTTGACTATAACGGTGCCAAAGAATTCCCAAGTTACCGACAAAGACAGACTGAGAAGTGTTATTTTAATATATATATATATATAACTTGGATTATATATATACATATAATGTAATTTGATTACATGATTGTTTGATGATTATTTTAATATTTATACGAGGTATTTATACGACGTAGATTGTCACAAGGAACCTAAAATCCCCTAGTAAATCAATCGAAGCTATTCCCGTAGGAATTCTAGCTATTCCAGATCTAAACCAAGTTGTGGATATTTATGATCCCAACAAAATGGTTAATATTCGTAGAATTGTAGATAGTCGTTGATTGTGATCTTGAAGAAGAATTGGCGAAATTAAATCTGATATCGATGTCATGACGATCTTTCCTTATAGAGTGGAGTTTGACAAAACGTTACCACCTGGAAAGATGTCATTTGAGTCGTTGTTACCCAATTCGTAAATTTGAAATCGAAAGGGTGAATGTTGCACTTGAGGTTGTCATTGGAACCATTACCCAAAAGCCTCATGCCACTAGTACCTTTCCGAGAAGTCTAATTGAATGTGTGAGTCATTTCATACTAGTGACTCGTTTGATAACTATTGTTGTAAGAGCTATAGGATTGGAAATTAAGTGTTGATTATATCGAGCTTTTATTGCCCTTTCAAGGTCTAATAATAAGGTTGAAAGAATTGGAGAATGAGGTAGGATATCGAATTGAGTATAATTTGGTTGAAACTTGAATAAAGTAAAATTTAACCTATATGGAATATGAGACTGTTAAGAGGAAGTCGTTAAGTCCTGTGATTAAATTATAAGGTTTTAATTGATTGTTGATTCGTGTTAAGGGTTGTTCCTAGGCCATTTTCCAATGACGAGGATGCCCAGTGTCCAACAAATAAATTGAAGAAATCTTCTTCTGAATTGGGACCGATGGATCTTCCGGGACAGGTGGGACACCTAATGACTCTTGTAGATTAGTATTCATTGTGGTATCTTTTAAAAATAATCCCTAACTTAACTGAGACATCAGTTGGTAGGATGAGTTCTTGGAATTGTATGACATAGTGACACGTAATGTGTTACGGTACAATTTTGACTTGTTTGTGATTAATGAAAAGACTACTTTTGATTGCTAAATTCTACATGTATCGATGTTATCTATCTGTTCTTACTTCTTCCTAATGTTCGCATTAGTGATGCAACTATTGAACAAGTACTCATCTTGATTTGAGTTGCGTAGTGAATTATTCTTTGCGAGCGCCAGCAAGGTCATGAACCTCATGATTATTTGGCTAAAGCTCATTTCCTATCATATTATAGTTAGTTCTTGGTGAAAAAGCTTTCATCACTCTTTTACAGATCACACGTTGTTTTTATAAAGATAAAACAGTATCCCTCGAGAAAAAATGAATTTTCATCACTATAAGGATTATTCCAAGTGAGATTTACAAGTGATCGTTATCGAAATGAAGTTATTTATAAAACACCTTGGAAAACTTAATTGTTTTAATAACAAAGAAAATCTTTGTAAATTTATTTTTGATTCTTATCTAAGAATTAAGCATGAAAATGTTTTTATTATAAACATGATGATAAAATTTTGACGAACTAAGTATTGCATCGTTAATCTTGAAATTGTATATAGTTGCGTGCCTACATACAATTTGGAATGGACCATGCAAGGCTGATTAGTAGTCACCATAAAACTGATTAATAAACACTACATTTTCTTTGAAGTTTGTGAAAGATTAAATTTTATGAGATCTGCAAGGAGTGAAAAATAGGGACATATTGTTAGAGACACCTACATATGTGCCCGTACTATTTATTCTTCTGAATCGAATTTAATCATCTGTGGAATTTGTCTTATTTGACAATTAATATTCCCTTCTTGTCCAATTCTCTCGTAGTGAGATTCTTTGAAAAAGTATTTGATTACCGAATGTTGATACCCGACTGGATGTATTGACATTCCTATCATTTCTTTTGATTTGATTTAATTTAAATGACCTGGGTAATGATCCGAGGAGCTTTCGAATGCGACTCACATTATGAAAACATGGGATATATTCATATTCGTTAAATGTTTTCGTCTGTATCTGATTTGAAATTCTCTCGCGTAAATTATGCGTTGACATTACTCTTTTGATGATAGTTGTGTCTCCATATATCATTGAATTTGTGAAGGATTATGAATTATTATTAGGCTTTTGAGAATTTCACGTCTTATCAACGGTGATGAAACTGGAAAGTTGATAGTGCCAGTAGAATTAATTGATTGATTATGATATGACGACATTGTCTTAATTGATGGGAACTCGAGTAGAATTCCCCTAAAAGATAAGATGTTTGATTATCAGAAGTTATTAAAATAATTTTTGATGGATGACCATATCCTGCATTTAGACTTGAAATTATACCGTGAATGGTTGTGAACTAGTCATAGATCTTGTAATCTAGAAAGAACTTAAAGTAAATTTATTAAAAGATGTTTCCGTTATCTAAAACTTTAGGAGGTATTTATTGGGGAATTACCTAGACTTTCGCCATTAAGGCAAGTTGAAATTGGTATTGATTATATTCCTGGTGATGCACCCGTAGCGTGTGCACTGTACGTCAGCACCATCTGAATTAAAAGAATTACCGTACAACTGAGAGAGTTGTCGGGAAAAGCTTTTATTCTACCAAGCTCGTCATCATGAAGAAGCTATGGTGTTATCATTCCTTATGTTTATTGATTACCGTGAACTAAGTAAATTGACGATTAAAATCTATATCCACTTCCTAAGATGATAGATTTGTTCCATCATTTACAAGGTTATAGCGTATGTTTTAAAGATTTGATCCACGACATGGTTATCATCAACTTCGCGTCCGCGAAAAAGATTATCTATTCCAATCACTACATCCAGAACTTGTAATGAACATTATGAGTTTCACGTGATGTCATTTGGATTGACCAATGCACATGTAGCATTCATAAATTTGGTGAATCACGTGTGTAGGCTGTAATTTGATAAATTCATGCTCGTGATCATTAAGAACCATCTGTTTGTTTATAAGAATAAGAATCAGTTAATAACTATTTATAGACTGCCCTAAATTGGCCGAACAACGAAAACCTGTACCTTGAATATATAACGTGTGATTTAAGGCTTGACCCTTTACATAAAATGATCGTTTGATTAGTGATAGTAAGATATATATATATATTGACTCTTCAAAAATTTAGAGCCCTTTTAAGACTTTGGGTTTTATCAAAAAGAAAGTGCAAATATGTTTTGAAAAATATTTTATCAAATGAATTTTTAAGGAATCATTCCCTTAAACGCAGAACATTTAACTAAACTCCTGTTTAGGGGTAAATGTTCCTGTATACCTCAAGACAACCTAAGAGGATTGAGGAAACCATTTAAACCATAACTTGAAATTTGAAACGACACTTTTTGCTTTTCAACCAAGAAAATTGTTACCAAAGTATAACCAAAGATTTTTCAAACATTTACGAATCTTATTAATTATTTTTGATCAATCATCAAAAATCGTGTTAATTAAATTCAAATTTGTTTTGAACATTTTATTATAATTGTTTGAACTAATAAATTTAAAAACTTTTAACGTTTACGTTTCATAAAAATTTAATAGTTATTTTTAATTTACGTGTAATAATTATCGACGCTTTAAAACGCCGGATCAAGTAAAACTGATAAAAATAATAGTTGAGATAGAACTAAAACATAGAAGATATGAAGAAAGAAATTTTGAATTAATACGGTCATGTTATATATATTTCATCAGGAGAAAGTGAATGTAGATACTGACACATTATGTGGAAAAGATAAAGAACCAATTAGGACATGTTCCTTAATAATGAAGGTGCAAAATAAATTGCCGAACGATATAAAAATAAACAATGTTTGTAAAAAGGATAATATAGATAATAAAAAGGGGTTCGCGGCTAACGTGAACCATTAAAATTGAGAAGCCGATAGCGTTAAATGCTTTTAAAGACCACTTGTGGTTGCCTAAATATGGAGATTTTGAGATTTAGTTATGTTGGAATCTTATAAGTTTAAGTATTCTATTTACATCAATCCTGATCTAATGTATCTTTATCTGAAGAAGTTGTACCAATGGAAAATTATGAAGGCAGACATCGCCTCATACATTAGTAAACGTCTAGCTATTGCAAAGGTCATCATCTGAATTTGACTCGATTTGGGTCATCATCGACAGACTGACCAAATCTGCTAATATCATTCCTGTTAATGATAGATTCTTGATGAAGAAATTGACTCTTTTGTATTTAAAGGAGTTGTGTAAACATGATGTGCCTGTATCGATCATCTCTATCAAGATCCTCGCTTCGCATCGAATTTCTAGAGATTTGCTCAGAAGTCATTGAGAACGAATCTTAATGAGTACTATGTGCCACCCCAATCGAAGGGACGAGGTAAAGTAACGATACAAAATACTATAAGTGTTGTTTTATGTTTGAATGATTGACCTTTGGTAATAAACTGTAAAATCGTTTTCCTTTGGAGAGATTATCATTGATAATTATCGTATTAGGATCAAGATTGAATCTTGTGAGGATATATATTAGAGCATCTGTAAGGAGGAGTTGGGATGAAGACACCCGACATACACCATTGTGAGTTGGACATGTCTTTTAGGTTTAAGGTTTCCTATGATGGCGAACCTAACCTTACAAAATACTCGACCCGCGAGACCTGAAATGATTGTTGAAATTAGGATTTGATTATTGACTGCCGGTAGTGGGCAGGAGGTTATGTGAATATGAAATGTAGATCTTGAAGTGCCAGATGGGTAGCGAAGTTATGCCAAAAATTTTAACTATGGAAAAATGAATTGATGATCTGAAAGATCATAGGATATAAGTCCCCGTTGAATGGGACCATTGAGATGATGTAAAAGATTGGTTTGAAAGGCATATAAGCTGGATCTACCCTAGGACTTCAAGAGCTGCGTGAATTATGTTTCGTATATCGAACTTGATAAAATGCCTATCAGGTGAAAATCTGACTATTCCTTAATGAAGTTTAGATCGGCGAAAAGTTGCATTCATCAAAAAACCCGTGAACATCATGGATAGAGAAATTAAGTCAACAATAAGCCTGATCTTATTCCCGTAGTTATGTTTGATGAAACTCGCGTATTGTAATGGATTACACTTGTGAGAAAAGACCGAATGTAGAGGAAATACCCACATGGCTTTAACTCTATAAGAAGCGAGTAGTAAGATAAGATGATCTTTGAGGACAAAGATCCTGTTTAGGGGTAAATGCTGTGACAATCCGTCAATTTATGGTTGATATTTTATTCTCAAGTATTATTTAAAAATATTATTTTAATGTTATATTATGAACTCACTTATTTATGGGAAGAAATTTAGATTTACGTCTTGAAGTAGCATCGACTACGTCTAAACCGGAGGATTCAACGTTACGTGCTTACGTTTACATACACCATTTTGGTGACAGTCCGACATTTCAGAAAATAAATTTATCCGTGAATATTATTTTGAGATTTTAAATTTGTGTTGGTTCATAAACTCACAAATTTACGAGAAGAGACTAGGACTTACGATTATAATTTAACGTCCTTTACGACTAAACCGTAAACCTTAGGATTACGTATTTACGTTTTCGAACTCCGTTTTTGATGAGACAATTTTTATTAGATTCGTTTTGTGCCGTTGATTCATAATTTATAAAAACGTTTTTCGTAAAATGACCCGAGGGCACACAAATCGAGGAAACTAGAATCGAGGAATACCCGTAAATTAGTGGGCTGAGACAAAACAAGTTTTGTCCCACCCTACTAATATGGGAAGGAAACTCTTAGCTACAACACACCTTATGTGTCAACATTTAACAAGTAAATGTTACACTTGTAACTAGCTTAGCTTATAAGCTACCAAAACACAAAACCATCTAGCCAAAACCATTCCTCCATTTTCATACATGCAATACCATCAAAAACTCACAACTCTCTCCTCCCTCTCTTTAAAGTTCGTCCAAGAACCACCCCTAATCACCCTCATTTGATCAATTTAACCACAATATCATGTGTTATTCACACATATGTTGAAGAACCTTTGAAGATATGAAGATTGGAGGTGATCTTAACATCCAAAAAGGAGTTTCCATGGAGTTATGGGCTGATTTTCAAGAAGATAATCATCCATTTGAAGGACCCAAGAAGTTCATTTGCCAAGTTGAAGATTTGATAACAAGAACCAAGTCTTGTTCATCAAAAACCTCATCTTTTCATCACTAATGGTGGTATAGAGATTGTTCTTCCTATCCTCTTGTTATTTTGATTATGTAATCTTGTATTTTATTTCCTATTGTATATGTATATGATGAATATATGGTGATAAAAATTTTGTGTGGGGATCAAGTGTTGATAAATATGGTTAAAAAGATGGAAAACCATAGGTAACAAGGTTAAACTCTTGCTTAATGTGATGGCTGTATAAAAACAGTAAGTAACCAAATGTTAAACTGATAAAATGGTAAAGTGTAATCAATATACAGTAAGTATTAGGTGTTATACACATGTGAGAGTTGGCCATACAATGGAATCATCAAAATGAGTGAGATATGATCAAAACAAAATTAGTATACCAATCTGAATAGTCTGTTTTGTAAGGACTGTTATGGATACTTAGACATGGATTGAGCAGTAGCTATAACTAACTTATTTGTAGAAAATAATATGAAGTTTATGTCATCCAAAAATGAGCTTCTATCTCCTTATATAACTCAAGATATGATAAAAATCGTGAAAGTGAAACTAAAAATCAGATTTTGTGAAATTAAAGTTTAATAGTATTATATAAGCACTCAAAATAATATAGTATAAAATGTGAAATTAAAACCCAGTAACTTATATATTTCATTTATATAAATATGTATAAGGATAAGTAAATGGACATTATATAAAAATGGTAGTTTGGTAAGTTTTATAAGTTATAAAAACTATAAACATGATTTTTACGTCTTTTCGGCTAGTACCGTAAAATTAACGTTTTTCGTCAATTAAAACTTAGACGATCGGACCCATCTAATGTAAACTTTTTAAAAGTCATATACTGATATATAAGTACTTAATACAAGTAAAAATCGATAAAACCCGAACTAAATAACATATGGACATTAACGGGCTAAGTTAGCATTATTGGACTAATAATCCAACTAAATGGGCTAAACACTTATAAACTTACTTATTGGGCTTAACCAACTTGGGCCCAACATGTATAGTATAATACTGATAATAAAAGTATAAAATGGACTAATTTAAGGTAATGGACTTATAATAGGCTTATTGGACCTAAAACATGTAAATAGGTAAAACTAGT
Organism: Glebionis coronaria; assembly: GCA_025667525.1. Taxonomy (NCBI): domain Eukaryota; kingdom Viridiplantae; phylum Streptophyta; class Magnoliopsida; order Asterales; family Asteraceae; genus Glebionis; species Glebionis coronaria. The sequence continues at coordinate 164,205,172 of CM046882.1, read as the reverse complement.
AAACTAGTATAAAAGTTACCAACACATAACACAAAAATGAGTAAATGAGAATGTATAAACCCACTTGATCATCATCATATATATAAAATCATCATATGTATACATAATTGTTATTTTTATAAAGTCATTGGAAAAGAGTCTAAGACAAGTATTATTTGTTTAGGTTTCCGTGATTGAAGCACGTACCGTACATCCGAATTGCCGATAACCCGCTTTCCCACATCAACGTGAGTTCATAGCCTCGCACTCTTTTAAATGTTTTTATGAAATGTTTTATAAACCTGCGAGGGAGATAACATGTTAGTTTTGATAAAATAGGACACCATTTGTCCCGATTGTTTGTTTATTGATTTGGAACCGAATGATTGTATGACCCGATGAATGAATATATGACCCGATAGATGAAATAAAATGGATTATTAAAGTAGGTTATGTCACTAAAAGTCTCATTAGCATGAATTGTGAACTACCGGGATTTGGTAGACGCTTATGCATATAATAGTACTATTTGGGGACGATCACCCCAGTTCGCGCCTTGACGGTTGATCCCCGTCGTGCCACGTTGATTGGTAAGCGAATTTATGTATGAGAAGATTTACAAAAGCGTGATTATTGTGACGACACGCTAACTTAGATAGGAAAATTAAGTTTCGGGCTAGCTACCCGTTGTTTGTTGTAGTAAGGTAACAATGTCATGCGGCTTATAATAATCCAAATAACGAAATACTGCTATACGCACTGAATTACAATGAATTGACTGACTAGCAATACGGGGTCTTATTATTGATTTTATGTTCGTGTTTTGTTTTTTCATAACCATATTCATATAACGGTTTTTATTTAACATTATACAACGTCATAAGACGTATTGTATGATGTTTTTACGACATTGGCTCGTATAATGATTTTGAAGGAAAATGCCGATGCATTTGTATGATTTGAGAGAGAAAGAAGATGAGAGAAAAATGAGATTAGATTTGCATGTGTGTATGAGAAGTGTGTGTGTGTTTTCGGCTTAAAGAAGAAAGAGAAAGGGCAAGGCAAAAGGCATGATTGCCTTGGTAAGAACACTTGTGCCAAGTGTAGGCTTTTGTGTTTCCCATGCATCTCTTCTCCTTCCACATACACCTTGGTAAGATAAATTGTACCAAGTGTCATCCCTTGTCTTTCCAAGGCAACTCTTCCTCTTCCACATGGGGGATGCCGTGCATCTCCACCAAAAAAGAGAAAGAGTGGGCTTGTCATGGGCTTATATTGGGCTTAACATAGAAGAAAAGATCTTGGGCTAGTCCAAGGGATGTGTAGTATGCATATGATGTATACATATGTAGAAACGGCTAAGTATGCATGGTGTAACATTTTTCTCCAGTTTGTTAAGTGTTGAATACTCAAATGTTGGTTCTACATTTTTATTACTTGTTCTTCTAGTTATGAGTTCATGGTTTTAAGTTATAAAACTTATTACAACAAGTATGAATGTAAAAATATAAGTATATATGTATATTCATTTAGACAAGTTCACACACAACTTGTAGAAACATAACACATAAGAAAGTGTTCTAGGATTATTGGGTGAAATTTTATTATATTTATTTATGGTAAAATCATGGATTTTACAAAAAGCGTGAGGAGAATAAGCTAATAATTACTACACATGAGATCGTGAAAGATTACGAGACTTATAAATAACTCTATCATTTATCTCCTCATTTAAGAGATTTAGCCTAAAAAGTTAAGGAATGGAAGCTAAGTGCTCAACACGCACGGTCGAGTAAAAAGTTACTCTTATTCTCACCATCAGAAAACCTACATTCGTGTCTTAAACACTTCTGAAAAACAAGAAAAAATTTAAAATTTGGCCATTTTTAGCCTTATTTTGCAACAAAAAAATAACAAAACGATGAATATTGGATTGTGTGGTGACGTAAGCAAGGTGAAGTATCAACTCACCCCCCCCCATACTAAAACTAAACATTGTCCTCAATGTTTCGAGTCTAGGGGTGAAACACCCCCATACTAGAGACGAAGTCGAATGCTTAATCTCGAGCATGGAAAAGGTAAAACGAATAACCTAAAAGCCGTTTATGAATTATGCCAATAAGATAAACGTTAGAACATAAAAGGATATCATCAGATATCGGAATCTCCAAAGGCAAACGATCGAAACTCGAGTGATCCGTAAAACGAACACGAGAGGCTTCAATGATGACAATGAACCTAATAAATCACAATCACAAACAACCACGTAACAAAGGTTGGAAGAGCACAAGTCCCCTCGTTACACTATTAGAAAACGATAATATTTACAAGGATAAGCATGAGAATCCCCCACGAGGCATCTTGTTTTTGATAACTGAGTCAAAAGCTCGACTTGAATCCCCATAAATGTGATCATTTAGGGATAATCATGGTATGGTCATTTTTGTGGGGCTTACATGATAAAACTGCCCAAAAGTACGTGGAGTACTTTAAAAACCCGATAAGCGTATACCGGGGTCAAAGATAGCGTCCTCGTTTTCGGATGAAAGATGAAACAACGCTACTACAACCGATAGCAAAACCCCAAAGGGGTAGAAGAAAAGAGATGAGAAGAAATAGAAGGGTGGGACAATGGGTGGGGCACTATAATGAGCTACTCGAGGTAGACTCAGACCAAGCAAACACAAATATTTTCCATTTATTGCATCGGTGGAAGACCGAGATTTCCCTTTACAAGCAATTTCGGGATCGAATATCTCGTCCTCGGTGGACAAATGTGAGGGAACATAAGGGGCTTCCCCCACACTAAAACCACACATACCATCGTTAAAAGGAGTAGACGAGGTGGTAGTACTCATAAAACGCGGTGATGACGGAGTTAAACTTGTAGAAAAATCTTTTAAATCACTTTTAAAATCTTTTCCTTTTTCATCTTCCAAAAAATCTTTATGAAAACCCGATTGAATTATGTCGAAAATATTTGGCGATTCAAATTCAAAATTGGTCACGATAAAAATCCTCACATTTAAGTCGCGGTTAGGGGGTGGTGGATTGTATAAATACTCAAGACGTCGATCAACAAAGAACACCGCCCCCTCGGGGTCAACATATTCATCATCCTCATGATCGTCGATCTCATCGATTTCTTCATCGTAAATAGGATTATCGAACCAAAGTTCTTCATAATCCTCATTAATGATATTTGAAATTCTTTCGAAGAGATCACGATCAAGCACAAAATCATCATTCATAAGGGTGGAGTGTTGATTAGGTAACTCCTCGTGAATGTGATAAACGTCATTCTCATTTAAGGAGTATTGCTTAGTCCATGGTTATATTTCTAAATCTTGGTATTTCCAAGATGAACACTTTAGCTAGTTTTAAGTCTTGTAAATATTTACAAAAATACAACATGAGTATCTAGGTTACATACATGTTCCCAAGGTTACCATTATTCCAAGAAGACTACCTATAGCCCACGGCTATATTGTTTTCTCCCAAGATTCCCATAAGATTTTATAAGCTTGTTTTATGTTTATCATACTCAAGTTAACTCTATCATTAGATCTATGGTTTACATAAGCATGCATGTACATCTAACCCATTTTAGGTCATATATAACCCACGACTACATATATACACATAAGTTATATTTTGTGATTTTTAATATTCCATTTAACATGTAACACTTCATATTCCATTATTAAAACTAAGTAGAAAAATCATATGGTCACCATTTATTTTAGTCGTGACCAAAAAGGTCATGGTAATCATGATTTTTAAGTTACACAAATTCATTTTATGAGATCTATGATTATTTTAGCCGTGACCTTTAAGGTCATGGTCTTCATGATTTTTAAGTTACACAAATTCATTTTAAGGTCATGGTCTTCATGATTTTTAAGTTACACAAGTTCACAAAACGTCTCATATAGTTTTTAAATCAAGTTTAAAACACAGAATACAAGCCATATGTTTCTTATCAAAAGACTTTAAATCATGAACATGATTTTTATAAATATGTCGTGACCTAATATGATCATGGCTTAATCAAATCTTGGTTTTAACATGTTATTTACTTGTGTTTATAGATGGATGATGTGACAATCCGTCAATTTATGGTTGATATTTTATTCTCAAGTATTATTTAAAAATATTATTTTAATGTTATATTATGAACTCACTTATTTATGGGAAGAAATTTGGATTTACGTCTTGAAGTAGCATCGACTACGTCTAAACCGGAGGATTCAACGTTACGTGCTTACGTTTACATACACCATTTTGGTGACAGTCCGACATTTCAGAAAATAAATTTATCCGTGAATATTATTTTGAGATTTTAAATTTGTGTTGGTTCATAAACTCACAAATTTACGAGAAGAGATTAGGACTTACGATTATAATTTAACGTCCTTTACGACTAAACCGTAAACCTTAGGATTACGTATTTACGTTTTCGAACTCCGTTTTTGATGAGACAATTTTTATTAGATTCGTTTTGTGCCGTTGATTCATAATTTATAAAAACGTTTTTCGTAAAACGACCCGAGGGCACACAAATCGAGGAAACTAGAATCGAGGAATACCCGTAAATTAGAGGGATGAGACAAAACAAGTTTTGCCCCACCCCACTAATATGGGAAGGCAAATCTTAGCTACAACACACCTTATGTGTCAACATTTAACAAGTAAATGTTACACTTGTAACTAGCTTAGCTTATAAGCTACCAAAACACAAAACCATCTAGCCAAAACCGTTCCTCCATTTTCATACATGCAATACCATCAAAAACTCACAACTATCTCCTCCCTCTCTCTAAAATTCATCCAAGAACCACCCCTAATCACCCTCATTTGATCAATTTAACCACAATATCATGTGTTATTCACACATATGTTGAAGAACCTTTGAAGATATGAAGATTGGAGGTGATCTTAACATCCAAAAAGGAGTTTCCATGGAGTTATGGGCTGATTTTCAAGAAGATAATCATCCATTTGAAGGACCCAATAAGTTCATTTGCCAAGTTGAAGATTTTATAACAAGAACCAAGTCTTGTTCATCAAAAACCTCATCTTTTCATCACTAATGGTGGTATAAAGATTGTTCTTCCTATCCTCTTGTTATTTTGATTATGTAATCTTGTATTTTCTTTCCTATTGTATATGTATATGATGAATATATGGTGATAAAAATGTTGTGTGGGGATCAAGTGTTGATAAATATGGTTAAAAAGATGGAAAACCATAGGTAACAAGGTTAAACTCTTGCTTAATGTAATGGCTGTATAAAAACAGTAAGTAACCAAATATTAAACTGATAAAATGGTAAAGTGGAATCAATATACAGTAAGTATTAGGTGTTATACACATGTGAGAGTTGGCCATACAATGGAATCATCAAAATGAGTGAGATATGATCAAAACAAAATTAGTATACCAATCTGAATAGTCTGTTTTGTAAGGACTGTTAAGGATACTTAGACATGGATTGAGCAGTAGCTATAACTAACTTATTTGTAGAAAATAATATGAAGTTTATGTCATCCAAAAATGAGCTTCTATCTCCTTATAGAACTTAAGATATGATAAAAATGGTGAAAGTGAAACTAAAAATCAGATTTTGTGGAATTAAAGTTTAATAGTATTATATAAGCACTCAAAATAATATAGTATAAAATGTGAAATTAAAACCCACTAACTTATATATTTCATTTATATAAATATGTATAAGGATAAGTAAATGTACATTATATAAAAATGGTAGTTTGGTAAGTTTTATAAGTTATAAAAACTATAAACATGATTTTTACGTCTTCTCGGCTAGTACCGTAAAATTAACGTTATTCGTCAATTAAAACTTAGACGATCGGACCCATCTAATGTAAACTTTTTAAAAGTAATATACTGATATATAAGTACTTAATACAAGTAAAAACCGATAAAACCCGAACTAAATTGTGACACCCTAGAATCGAGGTCATTAACGTTACCCTAAATTACGCTAATTTTTAAAATTTTTAATAAATTTTAATTTCTATATTTATAAGTATTTTGGTTAAAGCCGATGTTCGAGGTTATAATTTTTACGATTGACGTTTTAAGAAGGACGATGACGATTACGATCCCGAGGGATGCCCAATTTTATATAATTATTGACGATTTATCGATAATGTAATTTTTCGAGAATTTTATTTACGGTTCGTGTTTAGTTGAGTCGGGTGAGTTTTATAGCCTTCCGAGTACATTTAAAGTATCCCAAAAATATTTTGGAGTGTTCGGGATGATTTCCGACTCCCGTAGAATTTTCAAAATTGACAAATGAGTCGAACCCGCAAAGTTTTGAGGACGTTTTCAACTTAAGGCCAAAAGAAACCAAATATTGCAAATAGGTCCCTCCCAATCCACCAAAAAGGCCCAAAATCACACAAACACAAACACATAGAAAATTTTCACCAAAAATAATCAACTCTCTCCCCTCTTTGCTCTCTAAAGCCGACTGACACCCCAACCCACCAAGAAATCCATCAAAAACTTTTTTCACTTGATTTTCATAAAAATTAAGGTTAGACCACATCTAATTTGGTCATTCCCTACATTTCCATGTGCTTAAATCCCACATGCACTAACAAAAATTTTCCAAAATTTTTCATGATGATCCAAATTCGTTTTTGAGGTTAAATGTTGTAATGCATGTTAAATTTATGTGTTATGGATGCATAAACACCAAGAAAAACCCACCAAAATCAATTTGGTTGTGGTGATTGGGGCACCCAAACCCCACGGCACACGGGGTGTTTGGGGAGCCATGGTGGTTGTTGAAATTTGAGCTTAGTCTTGTGTTTGGTTATGTGTTTAGTGATGATTTAAGTAGGTTTAGGTGATTGCATGTTTGAATTCTTTGATTTTTGATTTTGAGATTGGTTGATCAATAGGGGTAGGACTGAAATCTTATGTTTGTATATGTTTAGGGAGGCTTAGGATGATGCCTAGTGGTGGTTAGAAGGCTTGGAATCGAGTCTGAGCGTGTTTTTGGAGTAGCCAAATTTAGGCAGAAACTTTGGGTCCATTTCATAAAAATGATTTTTCTTCCAGGTCTTGAAAACTAAATGTAGTTATAGAGGGTCTTCTTGTCTTTAATTTGGTATAAGGTAGAGCCCGTGACTCAAAACGAGCTAAAAGTTATGAGGTTTTAAAGATCGAGTACCGGGAGACGAGGACTTTCATAATCCGAATTTGTGTAAAGTTTTAGTCAAATCCCGAGGATCACAAGTATAAATTGGTAAATGGTCAAGGGTCAAAATTTGGTCCCAAACCTGTATAAATGAGTCTATATGTTGACTTAGGAGTCAAAGAAGTCAAAGGTACTTTTCATATAGGTCAAAGAGGTCAAAATTGGTCGAAGTGCAATTTCAGCCCGTAAAATGTAGATTTGGAAAAGCGTCGAGTAACGGGTCGTAAAAGTAAAAACTTTTATTGGGCTTAAAAACATGTTATCTACAGGTCTTATAGGATTTTTGAGAATTTTGTCAATTTTTATAAGTGTGGTTAAATAGGGTAAAACAGCCCGTACTTTCGGCAAGTACCGGCGAGAATGAGTAAAAATGGACAACGTAGATAATGAGAACGAATGGTATAAAATGAGTGATACTTGTTATTTTGTTTTTGGCGTGAGTTATACTTGTCCTAAGTGACTAGTATATATGTATTTTATACAGTACCGTAAGTATTTAAAATGAGATTACTCATTACGCGTTATTTGTGATAGGTGTTGATTTACCCGGGCATCCGTAACATCGTCAGTGATCATCCCTCGAACTACCGACTACTTAAGATATAAGGTGTGAATTTATAGCCTCGCTTATATTTATTTCAAATTGTTTTACCCGCGAGGGAAATGCATGCTAGTTTTTAAAAGGAACGTATATCATGAATGATTGTTAGACCCGAAAGTTGCCTTAGAAATTGTGTTGAGTACCAAAGTTGCAAAAGTCCCTAAAATCATGAACTATTAACTATTGTCCTGCCCTCGAGTAGGGGGAAATAGCCGCTTATGCAATTTGTAGTACTACGGGGTTAACGACCCAATGCTAGCCGAGAAGCTGTACTTTTAGTAAGTTCTGCGGTAGATTATTTTGTATGAGAAATAAGGTATAATTGCAACTGATGCCTTTAGAAGGGGCACTGGTTTCATCTGAATCACGCCGGTATTTATTACGCGGGTGATTGAGTTAACGGATTAGTGTCATGAGCTTAAACACAATTGTCAGTATCCTGATTATAGTTTGTTTGATCGACAAGACTATAAATGATCACGAATGGTTTTTATTTTATATACGTTCAAATGGATTGTAAAACCTATGAATTCCACTCAACGTTTTCGTTGACCAAAATTTTGGCATGTGTTTCAGGTAACCGCTGAAGTGTAGGATGGAGCATGCATGGGATGGACGTTGTGTGTATGGCTTGGAGTCCGCTTGTTTTTCCCTCCTTTTCTACTTAAACAATTTTTAAGTTTAATGTTATGTTGTTGTAAAACTGAAATTCTTGGGTTGAGATTCATGGGGACCGAAAACGCTAAACTCTGTGTACCAAATTGGGGTTGGAAAAACCGTGGACATGTATCATCTAACAATTTTAAATTCAAGTTTTAAGTGACGTCTTTTTAGCGTCGTTTGATATATCTTGTGTGCAATGAATACTGTGTAGCACCCATTGTTGTAGTTCCGCTGCGCATAGCAATTGTGGGGGTGTTACAGATTGGTATCAGAGCCACGAGTTATAGAGAACTAGGTCGTTTTCGAAAATCCTAAACTATAACTTTTGGTGTCGTAAGAAATGGTCCAAGCACACACAACTATCCTGCATGGCTCCGGTAAGATTTATTGTTGTATTTATGGCATTTGACGTATACTTTTGAGTGAAGTATATATGTGGGTAATTATTATGTAAGTATGGAATTAGTATATGTAGACGTTGAATTTTACGTGGAATATCCGACATCGTAATTTTTGTATTAATCATGCATGAGCATCATATTATTGCATTTCGGGCATATGTACCACCTTTGCATTGCATTTGCATGCATGTATTTATAATTATTGTATAATTACTTATGTACCCTCCGAAATTCGCTGTTATTGCAGGAATGGCCGAGGTACCGCCTAATGATAATGGAAACGATTACGTCGTAGGTCACGAAGGGGGACCGTTTCCTCCGAACCCGCCGGACAATGATAATGGATGGATCGCTCCAGAAGACGAAATAGGGCCGGAAAATGACAATGACGAAAGTGAGGTGGATAATTTCAGCATGAGTAGTGACGAGAGTGAGGATTCCGAAGAAGAGCCCGAGGAGCTAATGGATGATGGCATTCCCGAGGATGCCGTAGGCCAGACCGAACCCGATTTGTTTCAATCTCCGAATTCACCGAAGGGTTATGAGGTACCACCGACCGGTCGTTATGAGCAGCAACCCTTTAATCGCCCAATGGACAATTGTAAGGACTATTTGAGAACAGTGCCAGGATTTGTTCGAGTAAGTAATGGGAGCAGTGGAGAGTCCAGCAAATCATCCAAGTCGCCATCGATTCATGAGAATATTGCAAGGGTCTACTTTCCGAGACCGAGACACTACTGGGATCCCGCAGGTCGTTTGGGGAGGATGGAAAGGTTGATGTATGAGCGGTTTGTAGTCGAGACTAGGGTAATTAAGAAGTTTGATAAGACTGAAAGGGAACACCAAAGACTGTTGGAAAGGACTGCAAGAGTTGAGTATGATGGGAATGTGAATAAAATTGACATCAACAGTTTAAGATCAATGGTTGCAAATTTAAGTGCTAGTCTTGACCGTGTTAGGGAGGATCAAATGAGGTTGTCGAGGATGCAGAGTTGGGAGCATCGGGTTAGAGCGTCATTGCCCCCGGATTGGAGATTCGTGGACGATTTGGAGATGGAGGCGAACGACTTCATGATTCAGCCGCCTACTGGAGGTGCTTGTATTACGGTGGGAAGTCAGGTAGTGATTGAGTGTGGATCCACATCAGGGACGAAAAAGGAAACGGAATGTGGGCCGGATGATAAAGGGAAAAGAAAAATGGATGATGTGGATGAGGACGATAGTGATGAGGAAACCGAGGAAGACGACGACGAGCCGCCATCCAAGAGGCCGTGTGGATCACCACATGCCTAGTTACTTGTTTTGTATTTTCTTTGATCATTGTAATAGAACTATTTTGGACCTTTGTATGATGGTATTATGACGAGAAACTCAAGTACTTGAAGTTTTATGGTGAACGATTGTAGTGGCAATACTTGTCATGATTTTGGTTAATTATCAATACAATCTATGTTACCTTTCATGATCTGTGATATGTCTTAAATTTGATCTTTTGTGGTGTGAATTGATGAATATTAGTAACTCCGTAGTGATGTGTCGTTGTATGTATATTATGTCTGGGAAACTTGATATGTATACTTACATTGTTTTTCTATTTTTCTTGTCTTGCAGAAAGAGATATTCGATAACACCATGCCTCCAAAGTTGACTGCCGATCGTGTTAACACCATGATTCAGGAAGCTATAGCAAATGCGTTGGAAGCGGACCGAGCCGGGAGAAATCAGGACCAAGGAAGGAACGCGGGGAGACAGCAAGCCCCGAGGGTGTGTACCTATTCTAGTTTTATGAAGTGCGGTCCCACGCAGTTCCGTGGAACGGGTGGAGCTTTAGAACTTAGACGATGGTTGGAAAAGGTTGAAAGTACGTTCGAAATCAGTGGTTGTGCAGAAGCGGATAAAGTGAAGTTTGCAGCTGCTACGTTTCTTGATGATGCGTTAAGTTGGTGGAATACCCAGGTAGCTACGGTTGGATTGGCTGTAGCGAATGCAAGGACGTGGAATGCGACAAAAGCGTTGTTGACTAAGAAGTTTTGCCCAGAGGAGGAATTGGGGCAATTGGAGGACGAATTGAGGCACTTGACCTTGAAGAACAACGATATAGCTGCTTACACCAGGAGATTCAATGAATTAAGCCTTTTGTGCCCAGATATTTTTGCCAATGATGCCAAGAAAATGAAGCAGTATATTAAGGGTTTATCTAGCAATATCAAAGGTGAAACAACTTCGTCAAAACCTGGAACGTTTGATGAAGCGGTTCAAATGGCTCACGCTTTGATGGACGTCAAGCTTCAGGACAAGTAGAACTACATTGCTGAAGGCAACAAGAGGAAATGGGAAGCGGCACAAAGTAATCAATCCCAAGGCCAGAACCGAGGTGGAAATCGAAACAACCATGGGCCGAACCATAATCAGCAGTTTAATCAGAGAAGGAATGAAGGGATGAGGGCAGTGACGAACCCTAGAGGTGTGAAAGTGAACCCCCATTGTGGAAAGTGCAATTTGTACCATGTTGGAAATTGCCCGCCTGCATGCGGCAAGTGTGGAAAGGCAGGTCATAGGACATCTGGTTGTCGAACGGGAGGAGTAGCCACTGGGGCTAATGCTATCAGGATGAGGGGATGTTATAGTTGTGGAGAAAGGGGTCATGTGCAAGCGAATTGCCCGAAGACAGGAAACAGGCGAGGAGGTAATAATGCGGCTGCTGTGTATCAAGTGGGAACGGCTGATAAACCACAGGGTCCCAATGTGGTTACCGGTACGTTTTTGCTAGACGCTTGTTATGCTAGTGTTTTGTTTGATTCTGGCTCCGACAAGAGTTTTGTAGATGTTAGATTTAGTCGTCATATTGATAGAGAACCGGTGTTGTTAGCGACTAGTTATAATGTTGAGTTAGCCGATGGAAAAATTGTTAGTACGAATTCTATACTGAAAGGGTGTACCTTGAAGTTAGGAAATTACGCTTTTAAAATCGACTTGATGCCTATAGAGCTAGGATCGTTTGACGTGATTGTGGGAATGGATTGGCTAATGGCGCACAGTGCTATGATCGTCTGTGGCGAGAGATTGGTTCAGATTCCGTTGAGGAATAGGGTTTTGACGGTAAAGGGAGACGAATGCACTTCTCGTTTGAAGGTGATTTCGTGTTTGAAAATGATGAAGTACGTAGAGAGCGGATGCGATGTGTTTTTGGCACAAGTTTCGAGCGATGGTGATGTAGAGGCGAGGATCGAAGAGGTACCAGTTATTTGCGAGTATCCGGAAGTTTTTCCAGACGAGTTGCCGGGTTTACCACCTACCCGTGAGGTCGAGTTTCGAATTGATTTAGTGCCAGGAGCTGCGCCGGTTGCACGTGCACCTTATCGCTTAGCACCATCTGAGTTAAAGGAGTTATCAGACCAACTGAAGGAGTTGATGGATAAAGGATTTATTAGGCCGAGCTCATCACCTTGGGGAGCGCCAGTGTTGTTTGTGAAGAAGAAAGATGGTTCGTTTAGGATGTGTATCGACTATAGGGAACTCAATAAGCTGACGGTTAAGAATCGGTACCCATTGCCGAGGATTGACGATTTATTCGATCAATTGCAAGGTTCCAGTGTATACTCAAAGATCGATTTGAGATCAGGGTATCATCAACTGCGCGTAAGAGAGGAGGATATACCTGTAACTGCCTTTCGTACGCGGTATGGACACTTTGAATTTCGAGTGATGCCGTTTGGGTTGACGAACGCACCTGCTGTATTCATGGATCTTATGAATCGCGTGTGCAAGCCGTATCTAGATAAGTTTGTTATTGTTTTCATCGACGATATACTTATTTACTCTAAGAGTAAGGAGGAGCACGAGAAGCACCTAAGAAAGATTTTGGAGTTGTTAAGGAAGGAGAAGCTGTATGCAAAATTCTCTAAGTGTGAGTTTTGGTTGGAATCAGTGCAGTTTCTAGTTCATGTGATTGATAGTGAGGGAGTTCGTGTAGATCCTGCTAAGGTCGAAGCGATCAGGGAATGGTCAGCACCGACGACGCCGACTGAAGTTCGACAATTTCTTGGTTTAGCTGGGTATTATCGAAGGTTTATTGAAGGATTTTCGTTGATTGCAAAACCATTGACAAGGCTTACCGAAAAGAATAGGGTGTATGAATGGGGAATTGAGGAAGAACTTGCTTTCAAAATGCTCAAGGATAAGTTATGTTCCGCACCGATTTTGTCATTGCCTGAAGGAACCGAAGACTTCGTAGTGTATTGTGATGCGTCTCGTAAGGGTTATGGAGCGGTATTAATGCAACGTGAAAAAGTGATAGCTTACGCGTCAAGGCAACTAAGGAAGAATGAGGAGAACTACACGACGCACGATTTGGAATTAGGAGCTGTAGTTTTTGCGTTAAAGTTGTGGAGACACTATCTGTATGGGACAAAGTGTGTTGTATTCACTGACCATAAGAGTTTGCAGCACATTTTAGATCAAAAGGAGTTGAATATGCGACAAAGACGATGGGTTGAACTACTGAGTGATTATGACTGCGAAATTCGCTACCACCCTGGGAAGGCGAATGTTGTAGCGGATGCACTGAGTAGGAAGGAACGGGAGAAACCTTTGAGGGTTAGAGCTTTAGTGATGACTGAGAGCGTTGACTTAACCGAAACTATACTGAAGGCTCAGGAGAGAGGACTAATGAAAGGGAATGTTGAAGCCGAGAACTTGGGACGAATGTTGAAACCTCTTTTCGTGATTAGGTCAGACGGACTGAGATATTTTGAGAATCGAATTTGGTTACCATTGTGTTCATCTGAAGAAGGAAAGCCTGGAGTTCGAGAATTGGTTATGAATGAGTCGCATAAGTCGAAGTATTCGATACATCCTGGATCGGACAAAATGTACCACGACCTGAAGAAAGTCTATTGGTGGCCGAATATGAAGGCAGATATTGCTCGTTACGTTAGTAAGTGTTTGACTTGCGCGAAGGTTCAGGCAGAACATAAGAAACCATCTGGATTGTTGGTACAACCAGAGATCCCTGAATGGAAATGGGAGAAAATCGCTATGGATTTCGTGACGGGTTTACCTAGGACTCCTAGTGGATGTGATATGATATGGGTGATTGTGGATAGGTTAACGAAATCTGCTCATTTCTTACCTATGAAGAAGACAGACAGCATGGAAAAACTCGCCAGTGTGTACGTGAAGGAGATCGTCTGTAGACATAGAGTGCCGTTATCGATCATTTCGGATCGCGACAGTAGGTTTACGTCGGAATTTTGGAAATCGCTTCAACGTGCGATGGGCACTGAGTTGAGTTTAAGCACGGCTTATCACCCGGAGACTGACGGCCAGAGTGAACGAACTATTCAAACGATGGAGGACATGCTCCGAGCATGCGTGATTGATTTTGGAGGAAGTTGGGAACGCCACTTGCCTCTGGTGGAATTTTCGTACAATAATAGTTATCAAGCGAGTATCAAAGCGGCACCGTTCGAAGCATTGTATGGAAGGAAGTGTAGATCGCCTGTGTGTTGGAGTGAAGTAGGGGAAAGTCAATTAACTGGACCCGAAATGGTTCTAGAAACAACAGAGAAGATTGTGCAAATCAAGAACCGACTACTTGCTGCGAGAAGCCGACAGAAGAGTTATGCCGATAACCGAAGGAAACCGTTGGAGTTTGAAATTGGAGATATGGTTATGCTCAAGGTATCGCCGTGGAAGGGTGTAATTCGTTTTGGATAGAAAGGAAAGTTGAGTCCGAGGTATATTGGACCGTTTAAGATCGTTGAACGAATTAGACCAGTAGCGTACAAGTTAGAATTGCCGACCGAGCTTAGTGCTATTCACGACACGTTTCACGTATCGAACCTGAAGAAGAGTTTGGCGGACAAGGAATTGGTGATTCCTTTGGACGAGATTCGACTAGACGACAAAATGCACTTTGTGGAAGAACCCGTGGAGATTATGGACCGGGAGGTCAAGCGGTTGAAGCGTAGTAGGATTCCTATTGTGAAGGTCCGATGGAATTCTAAGCGTGGACCGGAATACACTTGGGAACGTGAGGACTTTTCAAGGAAAGGTATCCTCATCTGTTCCAGTAGAACGAAATGTGAGTACAAGAAGAGGCGAGCGCCGGGACGTCGCTCTCTTTAAGGAGGGGTGGATGTGACACCCTAGAATCGAGGTCATTAACGTTACCCTAAATTACGCTAATTTTTGAAATTTTTAATAAATTTTAATTTCTATATTTATAAGTATTTTGGTTAAAGCCGATGTTCGAGGTTATAATTTTTACGATTGACGTTTTAAGAAGGACGATGACGATTACGATCCCGAGGGATGCCCAATTTTATATAATTATTGACGATTTATCGATAATGTAATTTTTCGAGAATTTTATTTACGGTTCGTGTTAAGTTGAGTCGGGTGAGTTTTATAGCCTTCCGAGTACATTTAAAGTATCCCAAAAATATTTTGGAGTGTTCGGGATGATTTCCGACTCCCGTAGAATTTTCAAAATTGACAAATGAGTCGAACCCGCAAAGTTTTGAGGACGTTTTCAACTTAAGGCCAAAAGAAACCAAATATTGCAAATAGGTCCCTCCCAATCCACCAAAAAGGCCCAAAATCACACAAACACAAACACATAGAAAATTTTCACCAAAAATAATCAACTCTCTCCCCTCTTTGCTCTCTAAAGCCGACTGACACCCCAACCCACCAAGAAATCCATCAAAAACTTTTTTCACTTGATTTTCATAAAAATTAAGGTTAGACCACATCTAATTTGGTCATTCCCTACATTTCCATGTGCTTAAATCCCACATGCACTAACAAAAATTTTCCAAAATTTTTCATGATGATCCAAATTCGTTTTTGAGGTTAAATGTTGTAATGCATGTTAAATTTATGTGTTATGGATGCATAAACACCAAGAAAAACCCACCAAAATCAATTTGGTTGTGGTGATTGGGACACCCAAACCCCACGGCACACGGGGTGTTTGGGGAGCCATGGTGGTTGTTGAAATTTGAGCTTAGTCTTGTGTTTGGTTATGTGTTTAGTGATGATTTAAGTAGGTTTAGGTGATTGCATGTTTGAATTCTTTGATTTTTGATTTTGAGATTGGTTGATCAATAGGGGTAGGACTGAAATCTTATGTTTGGATATGTTTAGGGAGGCTTAGGATGATGCCTAGTGGTGGTTAGAAGGCTTGGAATCGAGTCTAAGCGTGTTTTTGGAGTAGCCAAATTTAGGCAGAAACTTTGGGTCCATTTCATAAAAATGATTTTTCTTCCAGGTCTTGAAAACTAAATGTAGTTATAGAGGGTCTTCTTGTCTTTAATTTTGTATAAGGTAGAGCCCGTGACTCAAAACGAGCTAAAAGTTATGAGGTTTTAAAGATCGAGTACCGGGAGACGAGGACTTTCATAATCCGAATTTGTGTAAAGTTTTAGTCAAATCCCGAGGATCACAAGTATAAATTGGTAAATGGTCAAGGGTCAAAATTTGGTCCCAAACCTGTATAAATGAGTCTATATGTTGACTTAGGAGTCAAAGAAGTCAAAGGTACTTTTCATATAGGTCAAAGAGGTCAAAATTGGTCGAAGTGCAATTTCAGCCCGTAAAATGTAGATTTGGAAAAGCGTCGAGTAACGGGTCGTAAAAGTAAAAACTTTTATTGGGCTTAAAAACATGTTATCTACAGGTCTTATAGGATTTTTGAGAATTTTGTCAATTTTTATAAGTGTGGTTAAATAGGGTAAAACAGCCCGTACTTTCGGCAAGTACCGGCGAGAATGAGTAAAAATGGACAACGTAGATAATGAGAACGAATGGTATAAAATGAGTGATACTTGTTATTTTGTTTTTGGCGTGAGTTATACTTGTCCTAAGTGACTAGTATATATGTATTTTATACAGTACCGTAAGTATTTAAAATGAGATTACTCATTACGCGTTATTTGTGATAGGTGTTGATTTACCCGGGCATCCGTAACATCGTCAGTGATCATCCCTCGAACTACCGACTACTTAAGATATAAGGTGTGAATTTATAGCCTCGCTTATATTTATTTCAAATTGTTTTACCCGCGAGGGAAATGCATGCTAGTTTTTAAAAGGAACGTATATCATGAATGATTGTTAGACCCGAAAGTTGCCTTAGAAATTGTGTTGAGTACCAAAGTTGCAAAAGTCCCTAAAATCATGAACTATTAACTATTGTCCTGCCCTCGAGTAGGGGGAAATAGCCGCTTATGCAATTTGTAGTACTACGGGGTTAACGACCCAATGCTAGCCGAGAAGCTGTACTTTTAGTAAGTTCTGCGGTAGATTATTTTGTATGAGAAATAAGGTATAATTGCAACTGATGCCTTTAGAAGGGGCACTGGTTTCATCTGAATCACGCCGGTATTTATTACGCGGGTGATTGAGTTAACGGATTAGTGTCATGAGCTTAAACACAATTGTCAGTATCCTGATTATAGTTTGTTTGATCGACAAGACTATAAATGATCACGAATGGTTTTTATTTTATATACGTTCAAATGGATTGTAAAACCTATGAATTCCACTCAACGTTTTCGTTGACCAAAATTTTGGCATGTGTTTCAGGTAACCGCTGAAGTGTAGGATGGAGCATGCATGGGATGGACGTTGTGTGTATGGCTTGGAGTCCGCTTGTTTTTCCCTCCTTTTCTACTTAAACAATTTTTAAGTTTAATGTTATGTTGTTGTAAAACTGAAATTCTTGGGTTGAGATTCATGGGGACCGAAAACGCTAAACTCTGTGTACCAAATTGGGGTTGGAAAAACCGTGGACATGTATCATCTAACAATTTTAAATTCAAGTTTTAAGTGACGTCTTTTTAGCGTCGTTTGATATATCTTGTGTGCAATGAATACTGTGTAGCACCCATTGTTGTAGTTCCGCTGCGCATAGCAATTGTGGGGGTGTTACATAAATAACATATGGACATTAACGGGCTAAGTTAGCATTATTGGACTAATAATCCAACTAAATGGGCTAAACACTTATAAACTTACTTATTGGGCTTAACCAACTTGGGCCCAACATGTATAGTATAATACTGATAATAAAAGTATAAAATGGTCTAATTTAAGGTAATGGACTTATAATAGGCTTATTGTACGTAAAACATGTAAATAGGTAAAACTAGTAAACTAGTATAAAAGTTACCAACACATAACACAAAAATGAGTAAATGAGAATGTATAAACCCACTTGATCATCATCATATATATAAAATCATCATATGTATACATAATTGTTATTTTTATAAAGTCATTGGAAAAGAGTCTAAGACAAGTATTATTTGTTTAGGTTTCCGTGATTGAAGCACGTACCGTACATCTGAATTGCCGATAACCCGCTTTCCCACATCAACGTGAGTTCATAGCCTCACACTCTTTTAAATGTTTTTATGAAATGTTTTATAAACCCGCGAGGGAGATAACATGTTAGTTTTGATAAAATAGGACACCGTTTGTCCCGATTGTTTGTTTATTGATTTGGACCCGAATGATTGTATGACCCGATGAATGAATATATGACCCGATAGATGAAATAAAATGGATTATTAAAGTAGGTTATGTCACTAAAAGTCCCATTAGCATGAATTGTGAACTACCGGGATTTGGTAGACGCTTATGCATATAATAGTACTATTTGGGGACGATCACCCCAGTTCGCGCCTTGACGGTTGATCCCCGTCATGCCACGTTGATTGGTAAGCGAATTTATGTATGAGAAGATTTACACAAGCGTGATTATTGTGACGACACGCTAACTTAGATGGGCAAATTGAGTTTCGGGCTAGCTACCTGTTGTTTGTTGTAGTAAGGTAACAATGTCATGCGGCTTATAATAATCCAAATAACGAAATACTGCTATACGCACTGAATTACAATGAATTGCCTGACTAGCAATACGGGGTCTTATTATTGATTTTATGTTCGTGTTTTGTTTTTTCATAACCATATTCATATAACGGTTTTTATTTAACATTATACAACGTCATAAGACGTATTGTATGATGTTTTTACGACATTGGCTCGTATAATGATTTTGAAGGCAAATGCCTATATTATGATTTTTTATAAGAATTTGTATAAAATGACTTTGGCTATCTTATGGCCTATTATAAAGATTTGTATAAAATGATTTTCGGTAATAATTATGTGCCGATGATATGTTAATGGTTTTATTAAACTCTATGAATTCACTCGGCGTTATCGCTGACCCTTTTCTTTTAACATGTTTTGTCTCAGGTACTTGAAGTTAATTCTCGGGAAGACAACAAGAATTCATGGCGCGCACATAAATAACAATTTCCATTCAAATATTTTGTAAAAATTGTATGAAATGACTATGACTTGGGACCTATGTAAAATTTGATATTTATGAATGGAAATGTTTTATCATTAAACGACGCAATTTTTAAGCGTTGTTTATGATGTGAGTAATGTGCTATCCCGTAACACCAACGAGTCTTCCGCTGTATTGAATTGTGTAAATTTAGGGGTGTTACAGTTTGGTACCTGAGCTCTCGTTATAGAGAACGGAAGATTTTTAAAACTAAGGTTTTGAATAAAACATTTCAAAATCTTTTAACTATAAACATTTTTCTCAAAATGTCTAAAATCTTTTGACTATAACGGTGCCAAAGAATTCCCAAGTTACCGACAAAGACAGACTGAGAAGTGTTATTTTAATATATATATATATATATATATATATATATATATATATATATATATATATATATATATATATATATATATATATATATATATATATATATATATATATATATATATATATATATATATATATATATATATATATATATATATATATATATATATATATATATATATATATATATATATAACTTGGATTATATATATACATATAATGTAATTTGATTACATGATTGTTTGATGATTATTTTAATATTTATACGAGGTATTTATACGACGTAGATTGTCACAAGGAACCTTAAATCCCCTAGTAAATCAATCGAAGCTATTCCCGTAGGAATTCTAGCTATTCCAGATCTAAACCAAGTTGTGGATATTTATGATCCCAACAAAATGGTTAATATTTGTAGAATTGTAGATAGTAGTTGATTGTGATCTTGAAGAAGAATTGGCGAAATTAAATCTGATATCGATGTCATGACGATCTTTCCATATAGAGTGGAGTTTGACAAAACGTTACCACCTGGAAAGATGTCATTTGAGTCGTTGTTACCCAATTCGTAAATTTGAAATCGAAAGGGTGAATGTTGCACTTGAGGTTGTCATTGGAACCATTACCCAAAAGCCTCATGCCACTAGTACCTTTCCGAGAAGTCTAATTGAATGTGTGAGTCATTTCATACTAGTGACTCGTTTGATAACTATTGTTGTAAGAGCTATAGGATTGGAAATTAAGTGTTGATTATATCGAGATTTTATTGCCCTTTCAAGGTCTAAGAATAAGGTTGAAAGAATTGGATAATGAGGTAGGATATCGAATTGAGTATAATTTGGTTGAAACTTGAATAAAGTAAAATTTAACCTATATGGAATATGAGACTGTTAGGAGGAAGTCGTTAAGTCCTGTGATTAAATTATAAGGTTTTAATTGATTGTTGATTCGTGTTAAGGGTTGTTCCTAGGCCATTGTCCAATGACGAGGATGCCCAGTGTCCAACAAATAAATTGAAGAAATCTTCTTCTGAATTGGGACCGATGGATCTTCCGGGACAGGTGGGACACCTAATGACTCTTGTAGATTAGTATTCATTGTGGTATCTTTTAAAAATAATCCCTAACTTAACAGAGACATCAGTTGGTAGGATGAGTTCTTGGAATTGTATGACGTAGTGACACGTAATGTGTTACGGTACAATTTTGACTTGTTTGTGATTAATGAAAAGACTACTTTTGATTGCTAAATTCTACATGTATCAATGTTATCTATCTGTTCTTACTTCTTCCTAATGTTCGCATTAGTGATGCAACTATTGAACAAGTACTCATCTTGATTTGAGTTGCGTAGTGAATTATTCTTTGCGAGCGCCAGCAAGGTCATGAACCTCATGATTATTTGGCTAAAGCTCATTTCCTATCATATTATAGTTAGTTCTTGGTGAACAAGCTTTCATCACTCTTTTGTAGATCACACGTTGTTTTTATAAAGATAAAACAGTATCCCTCGAGAAAAATTGAATTTTCATCACTATAAGGATTATTCCAAGTGAGATTTACAAGTGATCGTTATCGAAATGAAGTTATTTATAAAACACCTTGGAAAACTTAATTGTTTTCATAACAAAGAAAATCTTTGTAAATTTATTTTTGATTCTTATCTAAGAATTAAGCATGAAAATGTTTTTATTATAAACATGATGATAAAATTTTGACGAACTAAGTATTGCATCGTTAATCTTGAAATTGTATATAGTTGCGTGCCTACATACAATTTGGAATGGACCATGCAAGGCTGATTAGTAGTCACCATAAAACTGATTAATAAACACTACATTTTCTTTGAAGTTTGTGAAAGATTAAATTTTATGAGATCTGCAAGGAGTGAAAAATAGGGACATATTGTTAGAGACACCTACATATGTGCCCGTACTATTTATTCTTCTGAATCGAATTTAATCATCTGTGGAATTTGTCTTATTTGACAATTAATATTCCCTTCCTGTCCAATTCTCTCGTAGTGAGATTCTTTGAAAAAGTATTTGATTACCGAATGTTGATACCCGACTGGATGTATTGACATTCCTATCATTTCTTTTGATTTGATTTAATTTAAATGACCTGGGTAATGATCCGAGGAGCTTTCGAATGCGTACTTAAATTATGAAAACATGGGATATATTCATATTCGTTAAATGTTTTCGTCTGTATCTGATTTGAAATTCTATCGCGTAAATTATGCGTTGACATTACTCTTTTGATGATAGTTGTGTCTCCATATATCATTGAATTTGTGAAGGATTATGAATTATTATTAGTCTTTTGAGAATTTCACGTCTTATCAACGGTGATGAAACTGGAAAGTTGATAGTGCCAGTAGAATGAATTGATTGATTATGACATGACGACATTGTCTTAATTGATGGGAACTCGAGTAGAATTCCCCTAAAAGATAAGATGTTTGATTATCAAAAGTTATTAAAATAATTTTTGATGGATGACCATATCCTGCATTTAGACTTGAAATTATACCGTGAATGGTTGTGAACTAGTCATAGATCTTGTAATCTAGAAAGAACTTAAAGTAAATTTATTAAAAGATGTTTCCGTTATCTGAAACTTTAGGAGGTATTTATTGGGGAATTACCTAGACTTTCGCCATTAAGGCAAGTTGAAATTGGTATTGATTATATTCCTGGTGATGCACCCGTAGCGTGTGCACTGTACGTCAGCACCATCTGAATTAAAAGAATTACCGTACAACTGAGAGAGTTGTCGGGAAAAGCTTTTATTCTACCAAGCTCGTCATCATGAAGAAGCTATGGTGTTATCATTCCTTATATTTATTGATTACCGACGATTAAAATCTATATCCACTACCTAAGATGATAGATTTGTTCCATCATTTACAAGGTTATAGCGTATGTTTTAAAGATTTATCCACGACATGGTTATCATCAACTTCGCGTCCGCGAAAAAGATTATCTATTCCAATCACTACATCCAGAACTTGTAATGAACATTATGAGTTTCACGTGATGTCATTTGGATTGACCAATGCACATGTAGCATTCATAAATTTGGTGAATCACGTGTGTAGGCTGTAATTTGATAAATTCATGCTCGTGATCATTAAGAACCATCTGTTTGTTTATAAGAATAAGAATGAGTTAATAACTATTTATAGACTGCCCTAAATTATCCGAACAACGAAAACCTGTACCTTGAATATATAACGCGTGATTTAAGGCTTGACCCTTTACATAAAATGATCGTTTGATTAATGATAGTAAGATATATATATATTGACTCTTCAAAAATTTAGAGCCCTTTTAAGACTTTGGGTTTTACCAAATAGAAAGTGCAAATATGTTTTGACAAATATTTTATCAAATGAATTTTTAAGGAATCATTCCCTTAAACCCATAACATTTAATTAAACTCCTGTTTAGGGGTAAATGTTCGTGTATACCTCAAGACAACCTAAGAGGGATTGATCGAACCATTTAAACCATAACTTGAAATTTGAAACGACACTTTTTGCTTTTCAACCAAGAAAATTTTTACCAATGTATAACCAAAGATTTTTCAAACATTTACGAATCTTATTAATTATTTTTGATAAATCAGCAAAAATCGTGTTAATTAAATTCAAATTTGTTTTGAACATTTTATTATAATTGGTCGAACTAAGAAATTTAAAAACTTTTAACGTTTACGTTTCATAAAAATTTAATAGTTATTTTTAATTTACGTGTAATAATTATCGACGCTTTAAAACGCCGGATCAAGCAAAACTGATAAAAATAATAGTTGAGATAGAACTAAAACATAGAAGATATGAAGAAAGAAATTTTGAATTAATATGGTCATGTTATATATATTTCATCAGGAGAAAGTGAATGTAGATACTGACACATTATGTAGAAAAGATAAAGAACCAATTAGGACATGTTCCTTAATAATGAAGGTGCAAAATAAATTGCCGAACGATATAAAAATAAACAACGTTTGTAAAAAGGATAATATAGATAATAAAAAGGGGTTCGCGGCTAATGTGAACCATTAAAATTGAGAAGCCGATAGCGTTAAATGCTTTTAAAGACCACTTGTGGTTGCCTAAATATGGAGATTTTGAGATTTAGTTATGTTGGAATCTTATAAGTTTAAGTATTCTATTTACATCAATCCTGATCTAATGTATCTTTATCTGAAGAAGTTGTACCAATGGAAAATTATGAAGGCAGACATCGCCTCATACATTAGTAAACGTCTAGCTATTGCAAAGGTCATAATCTGAATTTGATTCGATTTGGGTCATCGTCGACAGACTGACCAAATCTGCTAATATCATTCCTGTTAATGATAGATTCTTGATGAAGAAATTGACTCTTTTGTATTTAAAGGAGTTGTGTAAACATGATGTGCCTGTATCGATCATCTCTATCAAGATCCTCGCTTCGTATCGAATTTCTAGAGATTTGCTCAGAAGTCATTGAGAACGAATCTTAATGAGTACTATGTGCCACCCCAATCGAAGGGACGAGGTAAAGTAACGATACAAAATACTATAAGTGATGTTTTATGTTTGAATGATTGACCTTTGGTAATAAACTGTAAAATCGTTTTCCTTTGGAGAGATTATCATTGATAATTATCGTATTAGGATCAAGATTTAATCTTGTGAGGATATATATTAGAGCATCTGTAAGCAGGAGTTGGGATGAAGATACCCGACATACACCATTGTGAGTTATGTCTTTTAGGTTTAAGGTTTCCTATGATGGCGAACCTAACCTTACAAAATACTCGACCCACGAGACAAATGATTGTTGAAATTAGGATTTGATTATTGACTGCCGGTAGTGGGCAGGAGGTTATGTGAATATGAAATGTAGATCTTGAAGTGCCAGATGGGTAGCGAAGTTATGCCAAAAATTTTAACTATGGAAAAATGAATTGATGATCTGAAAGATCATAGGATATAAGTCCCCGTTGAATGGGACCATTGAGATGATGTAAAAGATTGGTTTGAAAGGCATATAAGCTGGATCTACCCTAGGACTTCAAGAGCTGCGTGAATTATGTTTCGTATATCGAACTTGATAAAATGCCTATCAGGTGAAAATCTGACTATTCCTTAATGAAGTTTAGATCGGCGAAAAGTTGCATTCATCAAAAAACCCGTGAACATCATGGATAGAGAAATTAAGTCAACAATAAGCCTGATCTTATTCCTGTAGTTATGTTTGATGAAACTCGCGTATTGTAATGGATTACACTTGTGAGAAAAGACTGAATGTAGAGGAAATACCCACATGGCTTTAACTCTATAAGAAGCGAGTAGTAAGATAAGATGATCTTTGAGGACAAAGATCCTGTTTAGGGGTAAATGCTGTGACAATCCGTCAATTTATGGTTGATATTTTATTCTCAAGTATTATTTAAAAATATTATTTTAATGTTATATTATGAACTCACTTATTTATGGGAAGAAATTTAGATTTACGTCTTGAAGTAGCATCGACTACGTCTAAACCGGAGGATTCAACGTTACGTGCTTACGTTTACATACACCATTTTGGTAACAGTCCGACATTTCAGAAAATAAATTTATCCGTGAATATTATTTTGAGATTTTAAATTTGTGTTGGTTCATAAACTCACAAATTTACGAGAAGAGATTAGGACTTACGATTATAATTTAACGTCCTTTACGACTAAACCGTAAACCTTAGGATTACGTATTTACGTTTTCGAACTCCGTTTTTGATGAGACAATTTTTATTAGATTCGTTTTGTGCCGTTGATTCATAATTTATAAAAACGTTTTTCGTAAAATGACCCGAGGGCACACAAATCGAGGAAATTAGAATCGAGGAATACCCGTAAATTAGTGGGCTGAGACAAAACAAGTTTTGCCCCACCCCACTAATATGGGAAGGCAACTCTTAGCTACAACACACCTTATGTGTCAACATTTAACAAGTAAATGTTACACTTGTAACTAGCTTAGCTTATAAGCTACCAAAACACAAAACCATCTAGCCAAAACCATTCCTCCATTTTCATACATGCAATACCATCAAAAACTCACAACTCTCTCCTCCCTCTCTCTAAAGATCGTCCAAGAACCACCCCTAATCACCCTCATTTGATCAATTTAACCACAATAGTTATTCACACATATTTTGAAGAACCTTTGAAGATATGAAGATTGGAGGTGATCATAACATCCAAAAAGGAGTTTCCATGGAGTTATGGGCTGATTTTCAAGAAGATAATCATCCATTTGAAGGACCCAAGAAGTTCATTTGCCAAGTTGAAGATTTGATAACAAGAACCAAGTCTTGTTCATCAAAAACCTCATCTTTTCATCACTAATGGTGGTATAGAGATTGTTCTTCCTATCCTCTTATTATTTTGATTATGTAATCTTGTATTTTCTTTCCTATTGTATATGTATATGATGAATATATGGTGATAAAAATTTTGTGTGGGGATCAAGTGTTGATAAATATGGTTAAAAAGATGGAAAACCATAGGTAACAAGGTTAAACTCTTGCTTAATGTGATGGCTGTATAAAAACAGTAAGTAACCAAATGTTAAACTGATAAAATGGTAAAGTGGCATCAATATACATTAAGTATTAGGTGTTATACACATGTTAGAGTCGCCATACAATGGAATCATCAAAATGAGTGAGATATGATCAAAACAAAATTAGTATACCAATCTGAATAGTCTGTTTTGTAAGGACTGTTAAGGATACTTAGACATGGATTGAGCAATAGCTATATCTAACTTATTTGTATCAAATAATATGAAGTTTATGTCATCCAAAAATGAGCTTCTATCTCCTTATAGAACTCAAGATATGATAAAAATGGTGAAAGTGAAACTAAAAATCAGATTTTGAGAAATTAAAGTTTAATAGTATTATATAAGCACTCAAAATAATATAGTATAAAATGTGAAATTAAAACCCAGTAACTTATATATTTCATTTATATAAATATGTATAAGGATAAGTAAATGGACATTATATAAAAATGGTAGTTTGGTAAGTTTTATAAGTTATAAAAACTATAAACATGATTTTTACGTCTTTTCGGCTAGTACCGTAAAATTAACGTTTTTCGTCAATTAAAACTTAGACGATCGGACCCATCTAATGTAAATTTTTTAAAAGTCATATACTGATATATAAGTACTTAATACAAGTAAAAACCGATAAAACCCGAACTAAATAACATATGGACATTAACGGGCTAAGTTAGCATTATTGGACTAATAATCCAACTAAATGGGCTAAACACTTATAAACTTACTTATTGGGCTTAACCAACTTGGGCCCAACATGTATAGTATAATACTGATAATAAAAGTATAAAATGGTCTAATTTAAGGTAATGGACTTATAATAGGCTTATTGGACCTAAAACATGTAAATAGGTAAAACTAGTAAACTAGTATAAAAGTTACCAACACATAACACAAAAATGAGTAAATGAGAATGTATAAACCCACTTGATCATCATCATATATATAAAATCATCATATGTGTACATAATTGTTATTTTTATAAAGTCATTGGAAAAGAGTCTAAGACAAGTATTATTTGTTTAGGTTTCCGTGATTGAAGCACGTACCGTACATCCGAATTGCCGATAACCCGCTTTCCCACATCAACGTGAGTTCATAGCCTCGCACTCTTTTAAATGTTTTTATGAAATGTTTTATAAACCTGCGAGGGAGATAACATGTTAGTTTTGATAAAATAGGACACCATTTGTCCCGATTGTTTGTTTATTGATTTGGAACCGAATGATTGTATGACCCGATGAATGAATATATGACCCGATAGATGAAATAAAATGGATTATTAAAGTAGGTTATGTCACTAAAAGTCTCATTAGCATGAATTGTGAACTACCGGGATTTGGTAGACGCTTATGCATATAATAGTACTATTTGGGGACGATCACCCCAGTTCGCGCCTTGACGGTTGATCCCCGTCGTGCCACGTTGATTGGTAAGCGAATTTATGTATGAGAAGATTTACACAAACGTGATTATTGTGACGACACGCTAACTTAGATGGGCAAATTGAGTTTCGGGCTAGCTACCCGTTGTTTGTTGTAGTAAGTTAACAATGTCATGCAGCTTATAATAATCCAAATAACGAAATACTGCTATACGCACTGAATTACAATGAATTGACTGACTAGCAATACGGGGTCTTATTATTGATTTTATGTTCGTGTTTTGTTTTTTCATAACCATATTCATATAACGGTTTTTATTTAACATTATACAACGTCATAAGACGTATTGTATGATGTTTTTACGACATTGGCTCGTATAATGATTTTGAAGGAAAATGCCTATATTATGATTTTTGATAAGAATTTGTATAAAATGACTTTGGCTATCTTATGGCCTATTATAAAGATTTGTATAAAATGATTTTCGGTAATAATTATGTACCGATGATATGTTAATGGTTTTATTAAACTCTATGAATTCACTCGGCGTTATCGCTGACCCTTTTCTTTTAACATGTTTTTTCTCAGGTACTTGAAGGTAATTCTCGGGAGGACAACAAGAATTCATGGCCCGCACATAAATAACAATTTCCATTCAAATCTTTTGTAAAATTTGTATGAAATGACTATGACTTGGGACCTATGTAAAATTTGATATTTATGAATGGAAATGCTTTATCATTAAACGACGCAATTTTTAAGCGTTGTCTATGATGTGAGTAATGTGCTATCCCGTAACACCAACGAGTCTTCCGCTGTATTGAATTGTGTAAATTTAGGGGTGTTACAGATGATGATGCATACAAGTGAAAATGAAGAAACATATGGGGTATACCTTTCTTGCCTAAATGTTATCAAGGAAGATCTATATGCACTAGGAGATTAGAGATCTAATCTAGTTGATGAAGAAAATCCTAAACATAAGCCAAGTCATGGCCTATAGATTTGGCTAGGGCTTGATAGTATGATTCCAAAGATGGTGATACTACTAAATGATTAGTAGTAATAAAGAAGAAGACAATAACTAGTAAAGTTTATGTGTTCTTGGATGCATTAGTATGATTTGAGAGAGAAAGAAGATGAGAGAAAAATGAGATTAGATTTGCATGTGTGTATGAGAAGTGTGTGTGTGTTTTCGGCTTAAAGAAGAAAGAGAAAGGGCAAGGCAAAAGGCATGATTGCCTTGGTAAGAACACTTGTGCCAAGTGTAGGCTTTTGTGTTTCCCATGCATCTCTTATCCTTCCACATACACCTTGGTAAGATAAATTGTACCAAGTGTCATCCCTTGTCTTTCCAAGGCAACTCTTCCTCTTCCACATGGGGGATGCCGTGCATCTCCACCAAAAAAGAGAAAGAGTGGGCTTGTCATGGGCTTATATTGGGCTTAACATAGAAGAAAAGATCTTGGGCTAGTCCAAGGGATGTGTAGTATGCATATGATGTATACATATGTATAAACGGCTAAGTATGCATGGTGTAACATTTTTCTCCAGTTTGTTAAGTGTTGAATACTTAAATGTTGGTTCTACATTTTTATTACTTGTTCTTCTAGTTATGAGTTCATGGTTTTAAGTTATAAAACTTATTACAACAAGTATGAATGTAAAAATATAAGTATATATGTATATTCATTTGGACAAGTTCACACACAACTTGTAGAAACATAACACATAAGAAAGTGTTCTAGGATTATTGGGTGAAATTTTATTATATTTATTTATGGTAAAATCATGGATTTTACAAAAAGCGTGAGGAGAATAAGCTAATAATTACTACACATGAGATCGTGAAAGATTACGAGACTTATAAATAACTCTATCATTTATCTCCTCATTTAAGAGACTTAGCCTAAAAAGTTAAGGAATGGAAGCTAAGTGCTCAACACGCACGGTCGAGTAAAAAATTACTCTTATTCTCACCATCGGAAAACCTACATTCGTGTCTTAAACACTTATGAAAAACAAGAAAAAATTTAAAATTTGGCCATTTTTAGCCTTATTTTGCAACAAAACAATAACAAAAAGATGAATATTGGATTGTGTGGTGACGTAAGCAAGGTGAAGTATCAACTCGCCCCCCCCCCCCCCTATACTAAAACTAAACATTGTCCTCAATGTTTCGAGTCTAGGGGTGAAACACCCCCATACTAGAGACGAAGTCGAATGCTTAATCTCGAGCATGGAAAAGGTAAAACGAATAACCTAAAAGCCGTTTATGAATTATGCCAATAAGATAAACGTTAGAACATAAAAGGATATCATCAGATATCGGAATCTCCAAAGGCAACGATCGAAACTCGAGTGATCCGTAAAACGAACACGAGAGGCTTCAATGATGACAATGAACCTAATAAATCACAATCACAAACAACCACGTAACAAAGGTTGGAAGAGCACAAGTCCCCTCGTTACACTATTAGAAAACGATAATATTTATAAGGATAAGCATGAGAATCCCCCACGAGGCATCTTGTTTTTGATAACTGAGTCAAAAGCTCGACTCGAATCCCCATAAATGTGACCATTTAGGGATAATCATGGTATGGTCATTTTTGTGGGGCTTACATGATAAAACTGCCCAAAAGTACGTGGAGTACTTTAAAAACCCGATAAGCGTATACCGGGGTCAAAGATAGCGTCCTCGTTTTCGGATGAAAGATGAAACAACGCTACTACAACCGATAGCAAAACCCCAAAGGGGTAGAAGAAAAGAGATGAGAAGAAATAGAAGGGTGGGACAATGGGTGGGGCACTATAATGAGCTACTCGAGGTAGACTCAGACCAAGCAAACACAAATATTTTCCATTTATTGCATCGGTGGAAGACCTAGATTTCCCTTTACAAGCAATTTCGGGATCGAATATCTCGTCCTCGGTGGAGAAATGTGAGGGAACATAAGGGGCTTCCCCCACACTAAAACCACACACACCATCGTTAAAAGGAGTAGACGAGGTGGTAGTACTCATAAAACGCGTTGATGACGGAGTTAAACTTGTAGAAAAATCTTTTAAATCACTTTTAAAATCTTTTCCTTTTTCATCGTCCAAAAAATCTTTATGAAAACCCGATTGAATTATGTCGAAAATATTTGGCGATTCAAATTCAAAATTGGTCACGATAAAAATCCTCACATTTAAGTCGCGGTTAGGGGGTGGTGGATTGTATAAATACTCAAGACGTCGATCAACAAAGAACACCGCCCCCTCGGGGTCAACATATTCATCATCCTCATGATCGTCGATCTCATCGATTTCTTCATCGTAAATAGGATTATCGAACCAAAGTTCTTCATAATCCTCATTAATGATATTTGAAATTCTCTCGAAGAGATCACGATCAAGCACAAAATCATCATTCATAAGGGTGGAGTGTTGATTAGGTAACTCCTCGTGAATGTGATAAACGTCATTCTCATTTAAGGAGTATTGATTAGGTAACTCCTCGAGAATGGGATTTTTTGTCACGTAGGTTGGTTCGTCATCAAAAGTAAGACGTTCCAACTCATTAAGTTCATCCTCGATTTTGGAAAGATCAACCTCACACGTAGGTGGGAGTGGATACAAAAGAGCTAGCTCTCGTTCAATAATTCCCTCAATCTCGGGATCAAACTCATAATCATCGTACTTCCCATGTAAAGAGGTCTTTTTAGGAGAATCCTCAAAAATGGCATGTTGATTTTTAAGCACGTGATCAATTTGGAAAAATCGCCATCGTCATCGTCAAAGAAAGAGTCGATGTGAGCACTCACAACCATGGTCTTACAATTCGAATGACTATGCTTAGGTGACTTTTCTATGACGAGAGGATCGATGTCGATGAAACCTTTAGCCTCAACGGGTGTTGGGATAGGAAATGGAGGCACTTCGATGGAGTTAGAATTTGAAGCCTCAAAGACGTGGTCCTTCGAAGGTGGTGAAGACGAGTCCAATTTGGTCATTGTATTGATGGCACTAACATCACCCTTCGGAATTGGTTGTTCACTTGTTTCGCCAAATACATCCCAAAGTGATTTTTCATCCATAAATCTACGAATACCCTTTTGAATTAGGTACATGTATTCTTTATCATTAAAATCATCATCTTTAAAACCGTTCATTTTAATTCTTTCAAAACATGCGTCAAGCCTCATATTGTCCGCTAAAGTTAACATTTTGAAATCATTAGAATTTGAAACATCGGGTTTTGCAACCTCGGTTTTATCATGATCATTTGAAACTTGGGATTTATTTGTGAAAACTCCATTCGTTCATCCCCTATCTCATAGTGAGTCTCCCCTCGTGGACGTCTATTACGACTCGAGCCGTTGATAAAAATGGTCGACCTAAAATAATGGGACATTTAGGGTCACACTCATAATCGAAAATGATGAAATCCATGGGAAAAACAAACTTTCCAATCCTAACATAGACATCCTCGGCTATTCCAATTGTTTTAAGTGGTGTACAATTTGCTAGCTCGATAGTCATGTTCGTGGGGGTAAGTGAAGGCAATCTCATCAATGTCCAAAGAGAATGAGGCATGAGATTGATGCTAGCACCTAAATCGGCAAGGGCTAAGCATCCCTCAATCTCGGAAAAATCACAAGGTAATAGAAATTGGCCCGGATCCTCTTCCTTTCTCGGCATTTTCCTTTTGAGTTTTTTAAGAAGGATCGATGCACAAGTTTCTTCAAGGGTTACTTTGGTGAGGTCGATAAAGCTCTCTTTTTGAACCGTGGATGGAATTTAAGGTACACGAGGGTGTGCACTCTTTTCCTTGGTCGCCACGTTCACCCCATCGACTTTAGAACAAGAAGGTGTCTTAGAAGTCGAGGGATAAGAAGAAGGAACAACTCGAAATCCATCAAGGGTAGGGGTAATCACACGAATTTTCTCACGAGACGAGGCGGCTTTACACTGTTCCTTCGGAATTGAAACGGTTTCACTAGGTAACGAACTCGATGACGCACCCGAGGCTTTGTTCATAATAGCCGAAAACATCTTTTTAATATCAATTTGTCCTTGCTCAATCTTCGTGTTTTGATTTTTCAAAGTATTAGAAAAGTCGTTTTTCAAAGTACCAATTTGTGCCTCTAAACGTCTCATATTAGCCTCATTCGTTTTCATGTATTCTTGAAAATCGTTTGATGAACTATTTTGATTAGCATTAAAGTTCCCTTGGTTTTGATTATTTCTTTGAAAATTTCCTTGATTACCACTCGAAAAATTGTTACCTTGATTGTTGTTGTTTGAAAAATTCGAGTTTTGATTGTTGTTATTATCTCAATTTTGCCAACTCAAATTACGACCTTGATTATAACATCCTTGATTCAAAAAATTTCCTTGTTGATTATTTCCTTGAAAATTGTTTCGGTTTTGATTAAAATTGTTGCCTTGGTTATAATTTCCTTGTGATGGACCCGCGTTATTTTGATTTTGAAAATTGTTGTTCAACGCGTTAACACTCGATGTTTGGCCATCCGTAGCCGCACACTCGTAATAATTATGTGGTCCACCGCAAAACATACACGATGCCTCAACCGCTTTCACCGTAGCGGGAACGTCTTTCTTTTTTATTTCGATGAGAAAAGACGTAAACACATTCGTCAACTTGTCGAATTTCACATCAACCCTCTCAATGTCGCGATTAGAATTACTAACATTGGCGACATTGGCAACACTCGGTGCGTTGCGGAGTTGGTAAACCTTGGATCAATTCTCGATAATCATTAAAGCGTCTTTCGGAGTTTTACACAAAAAGTTGCCACCGACGGCGGAATTCAACGAATCTTGTTCTTGAACACTAAGACCATTGTAAAACGTATCGATTTGGTGCAACTAGGAAAATCCATGGTGAGGACATTGCCTAATAAATTCCTTAAAACGATCACACGCGTCTCTAAATGATTCATTTGGTTTTTGCTCAAATCTCGTAATCTCGTTTTTGAAAAACGTCGTTTTAGACGGTGGGAAAAAATGATTAACGAATTTGGAAACGAGATCCTTCCACGTAATTATGGAATTAGGTGGCTCTTTCTCGTACCAATCCTTGGCGGCACCATCGAGCGAGTATGGAAAAAGCATAAGCTTGACGACATCGGTGTCGACGTTCTTAAAATTACTCGTGGCCAAAAGACGATCAAAATTCCGAATGTGATCGTGAGGATTATCCGCCTCACAACCTCGAAAATTCGTAGCTTGAATTAGCGATAGCATTCCGCTCTTAATCTCAAAATTCTTTGCTTCGATAGCGGGAATTACGATCGCGTCTCCATAACCATCGGTGGGCGCTTGGAGCAATTCCGTCATCGAACGATTATCGGCCATCTCGTCTATGGTCTCTTCAACAACGATATTAGGAATGTCGGTTTCTAAATGTCGTCTACGTCGTCGATTCCTTTGATTTCGATTGCGTCGATTCGAAGCGTCGCTAGAATTAGAATAATCCTTCGATCGAGTGCGCATGCACTAAGCGTAGAATGGGGTAGCAAAGAAGATTCTTTTTGCGGTTTTTCGATTTTTCATTTTTTTTTGGTTTTGATTGTTTTTAGTTTTTTTTATGTTTGTGTATTACGTAGACTCAAATCTACAAATCTCTCCTCGAATCGATTTCTCGATTAAAGGAGCCTCAAGAAATGAAAACGATCACGTGGAGTGAACGCCTTCGATGACTCTAGAACGTTGGTGGAACACCAAAACATTCAAGAGGGTTTAATCTTGAAAACAAGCAAATATAGTATACGTAGATAATACTTGGGCGAAAAACCCTAGATTAGCCCTCTTTCTCAAAACACGCACAAGCAAGCGGGGGAAACGAGGCGGCGCTAAGAACTTAAGAGCCTTTTTCCCTTAGGTCGTGAAATACAACCGCCTTATACCCACCTTGTAGTTTGTGTTAATCAAAATTAAGCCTCACGAAAGTATTTATCTATTTTGCGTTTAAACTTTTGCTTTGGATTCGAATACAATAATTGAGTGATGAAATCCCAATTAAGGTTGCGTTTTCACGCTTTTGGAGATATTGTATATTTATTGTGATATGTAAATACAATATATTAATAATATTCACAAGAAAAACGAAAAAGATAATGGGATATCTACAATATAGTAAAATGATTGTTGTGTGTTTAATTTAGGAAAATTAAACACGATTTATTTGGATATTATTGTGACAATCCGTCAATTTCAGGTCGTTATTTTTATATCGACTGTTACGTTTTATGTATTTACTTTATTGCGAAATTTAAATTATCGGCTAACCGGGAAGGTTAAGGCTTGAAACTTAGCGTATGAATGTCGTTTAGGTTATAACCGGCAAGGAATACGTTAAGCATCGATAATTATATTCTCGTTATGACATAGAAATATTTTCTATTGTTGTCGTTTAATTTTTAGTTTATTTTATTTTATTTTCTCTTAAAAGTATTTTTCGTTAAACCTTTATGTGTCATTCGTTCATTTGACGAATTAACTATTTTAAGTCATTTAATTATTAAAATATAAATGTCCTCAGAATGTTGATGTTTTTATTTTATATTGAGCGTTTATTTTTTTTATTTTATACATAACTTTCAAATCGCGTAACTTTTAAAATATCGGATTTCGATAATACCCGCTTTTAAATATTAGAACAAAATTCTATATAATTCTTGTCTCATTAACTAGTGCCACGCACCATCCAACAACATGAAACTTGTACTTCGTTCATTTACAATCCCAAAGTTAAAGTATGTATTTTTTTAACTATATAACATTGATTTAAATATAGTGAATAAAATAATATGTGTATTGTAATTTAAAAGTAAAATTGAACACTTAACATGTGTGTGTCTAATTTGGAAGACATGTATTTTGTATATGTGAACGTGTACATATTTTGAACGTTTCAATTTATAGGTAAAACGTTTTTGGCGTTTAATATGAACAATAAGAAATAGTTTTCTTAAAAAAAATTCATCCAATTTACTTTGGTCCATTATTGTAGCACTCCGTTACCAAAATCATCAAACCAATTTAGATACTTTATTAGTTTTTGCATGATAGAACGATGGACCAAAACTTCTTAATTTTTAGAGTTAATATCACCATTAACGTCATCCATTTTGGAGAACTTTGGAGGATGCGATTCTCGATGTATAAGAGGATCAAAGTCTTGATCACTGTCTTTATTTTTCACCATTCTTGTCAAGTTTAGATGATTTCCGCCGATCTATTGATGTTTCCTTCGTTTCGTTCACACTTCATAGAATCAAGTGAGTTCATAGCCTCGCTTTTATATATTTATTTATTTTATAAAACCCGCGAGGGGATAACATGCTTGTTTTACTAAAAATAAAAGAGTACAACTATTAGTTGCGGTAAACAAATTGAATGGTGCAACTAGTAGTTGTGGAAGCTCTATTTACTTGAAAAGTATTTATTGAAAATGAAGCGTACAATAAGAGTTGCTGCTGTAAACCCATGAATGGGTGCAACCAGAAGTTGTCGTAAATCTTATTTATTTTAAAATAGAACACAAGGGACCCGATTGTATGCTTAGATGAAAGTTATTACATAAGTTAGCTTACAGCCTTAAAAAGACCCACATCCCATCATGGATTGTTAATCGAAAGAACGCTAATACTATGGATAGATCTATCGGGGTGACGCCCAGTCCGATGCGATTAGCTATCGCAATGTGTAGTGAAGCACATGTGTATTGGAGCACATCGGATGCATTAGTATAAGAGAAATATACGCACTTGGCTGGTGTGTTGGTGGGCTGAAATAAATATATGTTAACGTTCAATGTCATGAGGCTTATGTAATAACACCGATAATTATGTCCGTACAACATAATTGTCTTTCGATGAAGGTTTATCCAGATACTTGTGTTCGATTTACATATTTTAAACTCTATGGATTCACTCAACAGTTTGTGTTGATTTTATAGCATGTTTTATCTCAGGTCCATAAAGAAGGTACTCAAGGAAGGTGGTTTCATGAAGCTTCCTAAATTTTGGTGACTCTAGCCCGCTTTTATTAAATATATCCATTCAAAACAAGTTTTATCTTTTGTTGTGTATTGTAAATATTTTAAAATTATCTGGGACCGTGTATGGATTATTTATCTTTTAAATGAATGGATGTTTTTATCAAAACGACTCGTTTTGAGCCGTTTTCTATAATCGTGTGATTGTATCATTGAAGTAACACTCAAGGACCCTTCCGCTAATGTGAACCGATTTTGAGAGTGTTACAGAATTGGTATCAAGAGCTCAAGTTATAGAGAACGAAAAGATTTTCCAAAAATGAATTTCTGAAATCTTTTAACTATAACAGTTGCAAGCGAAACCTCCGAGTTGCCAATGGACAGGAATGAGAGTATTTATATATATATATATATATATATATATATATATATATATCGGATTATATATATACATGTTGTACTATTTATTGATTATTTGTACTTGTGAATTACAAGGTATGTTTTCATTTATTTAATTATAAATGATAATTTTATACTTATACGAGATATTTATACAACTTAGATTCTCACGCAGTCACCCTAGTCATTTTAATGCTAACGCTGAAGCTATTCCTGAAGTTAATCATGTTATTCCCAAGACTAACTAAGTTGTGGATATACATGATCCCTACGAAATGGTTATTATTCCTAATTATATTTATTTGGTTACAAGGATTTTGATTCCTTCGTCCTTATTCTTGATTCATCAATCCATTCATTTCATTTAATCTCCATTTTATTAATCTTAGACATTCTACTGTTTTAGAAACTAGTTTTTCTGAGATTGTACTTGTTGTTTGTTAGGAATTCAGGTTGATTGGTATGGTATTCACATGCCAAATAGGATTCCATATCATATCACTAATCTTTTTTCGTTATATCGATTCTCATTTGATTCGATCTTGATCTTCTGCGTTGAGCTAGCTATGATTAAATATGGCGATTTATGATTGTTTTGTTGAAATGAATTGGCCATTCATTTGAACAAGATAATTATAAATTGCTGAACCACTGATTTCTAAATCTTATTTAGATGGTTTTGATCAATCCATGAAAATAATGATTTATAAAAGTGTGGGCTTAAGCATATAGAATATGCGCAATTAAATTCTTATTGACTCGTAATTCATTTGC
The DNA here is from genome assembly GCA_025667525.1 of Glebionis coronaria. Lineage (NCBI taxonomy): Eukaryota > Viridiplantae > Streptophyta > Magnoliopsida > Asterales > Asteraceae > Glebionis > Glebionis coronaria. The sequence continues at coordinate 164,167,424 of CM046882.1, read as the reverse complement.
TCGACTCGTTCTATGATTTTGTACCTCTAATACTATGATCATACGATGATTTATATTGGGGCTATTCCAAAGCCGCCAATTTAGGATGATACCGAGCGTCCTAGAAAGACACTGAAGAAATCTTCTTCTAGTGAGACCGAGGAGCCTCCTGAGCCACATGAATCACCTAGTAACTCTTAGTAAATTAGCTAATCATCTATAGTATCTTTTGTGAATCACTAACTAAACTAAAACATCAGTTAGTAGAACTTGTCTTCTTGAGTAGCATGGTATGAGACGATAATAATCTATAATGCATGAAAATACAACTTGTACTCGTTCGTGATTAATCAAATGAATTTCTATTGATTCCTAATTCTACATCGTTCTATTATTATCTTTACTTGCTTATCCTTTTAAGCATTCCTTCGGTATAACGCAACCATTGAATGAATACTCATTATGATTTGATTTGCGTTGTACTAGTATCACACTGCCAAAGAAAGCTATGACTGAGCCACAGATACGCCAAGTTATTAGTCAACAAGTTGCTGCATCCTTAACTGAATTCATGGCCAACATGAATGATTGAGCTGGCAGCTCTAGTCGACCGGTAGTTCGGCTGGAGCAAGTGGTTATGTGAATCAAATGGTTCTGGAGGAAAACGTGTGGAACTGAAAAAAAAAGTGTTAGGATTACCTTAAATAACTAAATCTTAGTTATCGACGGTGATAAAAATAATTCCCAATTGAAAATTATTTTATTCATTGAAGCTCGTAAGTATCTCGAATGATTTTATGAATTATTCCTAGCTCGAATATCAGAGAATCAGTCGAAGGATAAGCGAGTCGAACAAGTTCCAGTCATCCGTGACTATCCTGAAATCTTTCCAGAAGATTTGTCGGGGCTTCTGCCCCAAGGAAAATAGAATTCCTATCTATCTAGTACCTGGTGCTGCACTCGTGGCACGTACGAAATATCGTTTACTACCATCTAAACTGAAGAAATTATTTGTTCAATTGCAAGAGCTATCTAATAAAGATTTTATTCGACCGAGCTCGTCGCCATAGAGAGCTCCGGTATTATTCATAAGAAGAACGATGGATCGTTTCGCATGTGCATCAACTATCGAGAGCTGAATAAATTTTCGGTCAAGAACCGATATCCTTTGCTATGGATTAATGACTTATTTGATCAGATGTAAGTTTCTAATGTCAATTTGAATATTGATCTACTATCTACTTATCATCAATTTCATATCTGCAAGGGAGATATCCTATTTACGACGTTTAGAAGTCGTTATGGATATTATGAGTTCTAAGTAATGCCGTATGAATTGACCAATGCACCGGCAATATATATGGATTTCATGAATCGTGCGTGTGAGTCATATATTGATAAATTTGTCATCATGTTCATTGATAATGTTCTGATTTATTGTAAAAATAAAGAAGAGCATGGTGAACATTTGGAGACTATCTTGAATTTGCTAAGGATTAAAAAGTTATATGCCAAATTTTCGAAATGTGATTTTTTGGCTTGAATGCATGAAATTTCTTAGCTATGTGATTCACATCAGTGGAGTTCTCGTTGATTCCAAAAAAAAAAAAAAACTATTTGGATTTGATTCAGTTTGGGTCATTGTCGTCCGATTGACTAAATCTGCTCATTTCATTCCAATAATAAAATGATCGTGCAAACTATGAATCGTTTGTTAGTTGCTTGTAGTAGACAGAAAATTTATTATGATGTGAAGTAAAAACCTTTGGATTTTAAGGTAGGTGGAAAAGTTATGCCGAAAATATCACCATAGAAAGGTGGTATACATTTTGTAAAATGAGGGAAGTAAAGTCCCCGTTATGTTGGGCCACTCGAGATAATATTGAGAGCGGGCTCGGTGGCATAGAAGCTTGAATTACCTCAAGAGCTACAAGGAATTCACAATACTTTACATCTGTCGAACCTAAATCGATGTATATCCGACTAATATCTTATTTCCGTCTTGGCGAGGTAAGATTCGACAATAAGATGAAATTCATCAAAGAACTTGTCGAAATTATGGATAGGGAAGTTAAGCAATTGAAGTAAATTCGAATTCCTATTGTCAAAGTCTGATGAATCTCGAGACAAGGACCAAAATACACGTGAGAAAGGGATGATCAAATGTGGAAGGAATATCCTCATTTGTATGACTTCAACGAGAAGACGAGAAATAAAGCGAATTGATCTTCAGAGGCGAAGATCCCTGTTAGGTGGTGATGATGTGACAATCCGTCAATTTCAGGTCGTTATTTTTATATCGACTGTTACGTTTTATGTATTTACTTTATTGCGAAATTTAAATTATCGGCTAACCGGGAAGGTTAAGGCTTGAAACTTAGCGTATGAATGTCGTTTAGGTTATAACCGGCAAGGAATACGTTAAGCATCGATAATTATATTCTCGTTATGACATAGAAATATTTTCTATTGTTGTCGTTTAATTTTTAGTTTATTTTATTTTATTTTCTCTTAAAAGTATTTTTCGTTAAACCTTTATGTGTCATTCGTTCATTTGACGAATTAACTATTTTAAGTCATTTAATTATTAAAATATAAATGTCCTCAGAATGTTGATGTTTTTATTTTATATTGAGCGTTTATTTTTTTTATTTTATACATAACTTTCAAATCGCGTAACTTTTAAAATATCGGATTTCGATAATACCCGCTTTTAAATATTAGAACAAAATTCTATATAATTCTTGTCTCATTAACTAGTGCCACGCACCATCCAACAACATGAAACTTGTACTTCGTTCATTTACAATCCCAAAGTTAAAGTATGTATTTTTTTTAACTATATAACATTGATTTAAATATAGTGAATAAAATAATATGTGTATTGTAATTTAAAAGTAAAATTGAACACTTAACATGTGTGTGTCTAATTTGGAAGACACGTATTTTGTATATGTGAACGTGTACATATTTTGAACGTTTCAATTTATAGGTAAAACGTTTTTGGCGTTTAATATGAACAATAAGAAATAGTTTTCTTAAAAAAAATTCATCCAATTTACTTTGTTCCATTATTGTAGCACTCCGTTACCAAAATCATCAAACCAATTTAGATACTTTATTAGTTTTTGCATGATAGAACGATGGACCAAAACTTCTTAATTTTTAGAGTTAATATCACCATTAACGTCATCCATTTTGGAGAACTTTGGAGGATGCGATTCTCGATGTATAAGAGGATCAAAGTCTTGATCACTGTCTTTATTTTTCACCATTCTTGTCAAGTTTAGATGATTTCCGCCGATCTATTGATGTTTCCTTCGTTTCGTTCACACTTCATAGAATCAGGTGAGTTCATAGCCTCGCTTTTATATATTTATTTATTTTATAAAACCCGCGAGGGGATAACATGCTTGTTTTACTAAAAATAAAAGAGTACAACTATCAGTTGCGGTAAACAAATTGAATGGTGCAACTAGTAGTTGTGGAAGCTCTATTTACTTGAAAAGTATTTATTGAAAATGAAGCGTACAATAAGAGTTGCTGCTGTAAACCCATGAATGGGTGCAACCAGAAGTTGTCGTAAATCTTATTTATTTTAAAATAGAACACAAGGGACCCGATTGTATGCTTAGATGAAAGTTATTACATAAGTTAGCTTACAGCCTTAAAAAGACCCACATCCCATCATGGATTGTTAATCGAAAGAACGCTAATACTATGGATAGATCTATCGGGGTGACGCCCAGTCCGATGCGATTAGCTATCGCAATGTGTAGTGAAGCACATGTGTATTGGAGCACATCGGATGCATTAGTATAAGAGAAATATACGCACTTGGCTGGTGTGTTGGTGGGCTGAAATAAATATATGTTAACGTTCAATGTCATGAGGCTTATGTAATAACACCGATAATTATGTCCGTACAACATAATTGTCTTTCGATGAAGGTTTATCCAGATACTTGTGTTCGATTTACATATTTTAAACTCTATGGATTCACTCAACAGTTTTTGTTGATTTTATAGCATGTTTTATCTCAGGTCCATAAAGAAGGTACTCAAGGAAGGTGGTTTCATGAAGCTTGCTAAATTTTGGTGACTCTAGCCCGCTTTTATTAAATATATCCATTCAAAACAAGTTTTATCTTTTGTTGTGTATTGTAAATATTTTAAAATTATCTGGGACCGTGTATGGATTATTTATCTTTTAAATGAATGGATGTTTTTTATCAAAACGACTCGTTTTGAGCCGTTTTCTATAATCGTGTGATTGTATCATTGAAGTAACACTCAAGGACCCTTCCGCTAATGTGAACCGATTTTGAGAGTGTTACAATTATAATATAATAAGCAAAAATAACAAAAATAAGTATGTACGTTATATACGCTTTCCAAAAATTAAAAAGCAAAAACGCACTACTCACACAAACACGATATGTATAATGGCACTATAAACACCTCCCCGGCGGCAGCGCCAAAATGATTGAGTAAAATTCGTACTTACTTTAGGAAAAGCAAGTAAAAACGACAAGTATTAAGCGTTATGATTTAATGAAAACCGTAAAACCGATAAATGTGAGTTCGTTCTCGGCGGAGGTGTGTATATGTTAGCCAATATAATATAAAACAATGTTTGGATTAGTGTCGTTTTTGGGTTTAGAGAAAGAAAATTAAAGACGAGTTAAACTACGATTACACTACGACGTATGACGTAAAACGATGACGTAGTTACGTAAAACGCGACGAAATTAAAAATTAAAGCTAAAAATTATTTAAAAATTAAACCTAAGTTTAAAATAATATAAATAAGAATAAAAATTCAATAAACAAGTTTTAAAACCTTTTAATAATTAAATATTCAATTTTAAATTCTAATTAAAGCCCTAAAATTAAATATAATTAACAAAAAGCCCAAAATATTATTTTATTAAACTAATATCTCACTTATTATTTAAACACTAAAAAGTGTTTTTCCTAAATTAATAAAACTATTTTTCTAATTTTTAAAGGCTAAAAACAATTTTTTAACTAAAATAATGATTAAAATTAATAAAATAATAAATTTATTTTTTTAAAAATTCTATTTTAACTAAATTAACAAGAGAAAAATGAAAAAGTTTAAAAAAAACTAAAGAAAATGGCTAAAAACAAAAATACCCCAAAGTACTCAAATTTTAGTTTTTTGGGGTACTTTTGTTCTGTCCGATATATCCTCCAGAGGAAGGTATCGTCCAAGATCAGTGTTGTACGATATTGGACAACACTAAAAAAACAAAAAAATTATGTCGTTCGCGGACAACAAAGAGGAAAGTCACTGTATGCTTTTGGCTCGAATTGGAGGCTGTTTATGCTTGTTTTGAGCTTGTTTCTCGATGTTTTTGGGCACAAACGGCACCCTCACAACCTTTGGGTTGTGAGGAGTCAATTATAACACAAACAACAATAGCAACAACATAAATCTATCTCAAAATCACACAAATGTAGGCCAAGAACAAGGAAAAAACAGAAAAGTGACCTGCTAATCTATTGCACCATACAGTGGGCTTAAATGCTACTAATGAGCTACCAAAAGGTGTTTAAACTTAAATACCAGATTATGAGACACTAAAATAACCTAAAAACTAAGTGTGCACCTAATCTCAAAACACAAAACCCATAAACCAAGTCCTAAAACCCACTGTTGGACACAAGGTTGTTGCTGGTGTGAAGGTTACTCATAAAGTAGAGGGCTGTGGGGGTTTGTTGTGAAAACAGCGAGTATGTGTCAACTTTAGACAACCAAAACCCTCCGAAACTAGAAAACGTGAGTTCAAACCTACCTAAGCCTAACCTAGAGACCTAAATTCAGTCCTCAAAACCCAAGAAAACCTAAAATTACCCAAGATAGGGCTTTGTGAAGGTAACGGCAGGTCTGGTGGGTATGCGACGACTGAAGTGGGCTACAAGGCACTATAGTGTGCTAACCGTGTTGTATTTGAGCCACTAAAGTTACTCAAAACTCCATAACCAGATAATGATCAACTATAACTACCGTAGGACTACTCATATATCAAAATTTGAAGCACCAATTACAACTTAAAATCCCAAAAGTCTGCTGGTCACCTATGTATAACAGTGGGCTTAAAAGCAGATCTTTATGCCTAGAAACCTTAATACCAACTACTTCAAACCCTTCATCTTACCTAATCCTAGCAAGTGGCCAAATTAAGGACCCAAAATAGGGGTATGTCGGTTCAGTGGGTTAACCAGTGACTAATTGAGCTATGATAAGCCACCAAGAACCTCCAAAACTACTAAAACTAGATATCCTACACCTATATTACCATATGAACTATTTTTTTACCAAAATCTAGCATACTAAACACAAGAAAGAGCCACATAGGCCTGCTGATGTGTTAGGTATGCAGAATATGCTAGTCGCTGATCTAAATTGTTGCAACAGTGAGATTATAGAGCGATTGCAATAGCTATCTTAAACTAATAAACATGAAAAGAAAACATAGACATGAGCATAAGCATGAAAACACAAACAAATTACGCACATAACAGCAATTAAGATGACACATAAGCAATAATACAATAAGCTATATTTTGAGTAGACGAGTTAAAAAGGAAGAGGATTTTACTTGCATCGAGTCTAAGGGGTTTCCTCAGCCTATTCTTGCTACAAGGTCTATCCAAAACCTCCTAAGGATATTTCTACAACAGAATACGACGATGGTACGAGCTTATGACCCTTTTGTTGCTTGGTCTACAACAGACCAAAAAAAGGGAAGCAATGAAATGTCTTCAAACCTGCGAACAAAATACTACAACAAGAAGATGCACTTCAAGCTCACATAAGCTAATAATAAGATTATGTGAACAGTGAGATTTAATAAAGAAAATAGTTAAGACTTTTGAAATAAATATTGGAAACAAAGGAATATTTGGAAAAACTCTTGAAAAACGCCACCCTTGTGAAACAAAATAAAAAATAACACTGTTATAAAACTTAAAAGAAACTTTGAGTTGTCAGCTCAAATCTTCTCAAATCCTATAATCAGTGGGTCATCAAAAATCTTTTTGCCAAAACAAATCTTGGAAACAAAAATATTTTGATTAATTCCTAAAATTACTTTGCATTATACTATAAAAACAGTAAAAATGGAACATAGTGATATACTTGCAAGGTTTTTGAACTTCTTTAATTAATTCATAAAAAAAGTTTACAAGTCTAAAACTGGAACATCAAACATGGGTAAATACAACCCATATTTATACTAGGGAATAGACTATTCTAGAAAACATGTAAAGTTACAAACCCTAGCATCTAAAAATCCGAAAATGCCCTCGAATTTGAATCTTGTTGACTTTTCTTGGTCAAAAACACTGCCATGTGATGTTGTAGTTGTTGCCAGCTGCAAAGAGATGATCTAGGCCCTTGAATGAGTCTTTGGGAGGAAGAAAAACGTTGTGGGTCGTGGATTGGTATGCAAGATTCCAATTTTTCTAATTCTGGGGTGACAGGGGAAGTCGTGTGGGACCCTATGGTGAGATGGTGGACAAAAAAAACCATGTGGGTATGTTTAGGAGAGGTTTAATTAGGGTTCTAGAAGCCCCCTAGCAAAACCCCCTTGATTTGTAAGATATTGAGATTAGGGTTTATGGAGGTTTATGGGAAGGATTAAGGATGAGCAGGGGGTGTTTCCCGGTTTATGTTTTTTTTTGTTTATATTAATTTAAAAACAAATTAATACAAATGTAGGGTGTTTGACTGAGGTGTTGACATGGGCCGGGTAGGAGGGAATAGTTGGGCTTATGGGTATAAGTTAGGGCTGTGGTGAGGATGGGTTTGGGTTTGATTGTATACACAATTGCCCCCTCAGGTTCTTAAAAACATGCATACAAAGTTTTATCAACTTTTCCTTCCAAAACCTTCACAAACAACTTTGGCTGAATTACAAAAGAGGTCCTTGTCTTTGATAGCAAATGTGTATAAGGACTTTTTGTGTAATTATGACAATCTTCAAGGGTTTCTCTTGTACATTCTTAAAACGTTATGGACCAAACTTGTATAAATGAGATTTAAAAGGGCCAAAAGTGATAAGTCTTCAAAAGTAGAGGGACCAATGTTGACAAATCTTCAAACTTCAAGGACTTTAATGAAAAATCATGATTCGGGTCCGGTTCTTTGTGCAGCATCCTTTCCCGTGTTCGTTTTTGCTTGATTCTTGTGATATTTTGTTGATTTCACGATATCCGTACCTAAAATACACAATGAACAAACACAAGCATATTTTGGGGTATTTTGATGATATTTTAAGCATTTTAAGCCCGATTTGAACGATGAGACAAGGTATAATTGCAGTCTCATCAGTGACTACTATTCGTCCTCGCATGGCTCCTTCTAAATTACGCATAGGTGATCAGGCCATGCATAATTTAGGACTAGCAATGCGATGCTCAGCTTCGTCAAACCAGTATTACATGTCATATGATTTAAAATATGTATATAATGCCATTTGTAAAAACAGGAATCAAAATAATTTATGAAACTTTTCGCCAGTAACTAATTGGCTAGATGTTTAAATCAACAATTTTATTGTTACAAAAATTCTTACAAGACCAATTGTTGAACAATTTGTGAAATTACATCGTAAAACAATGACCAATGTAGAACATTTTGTAAAACGTTTCACAAACGATACCAGTTTAAATTCATATGGTGACACGATGATAGCTTAGAAAATAGCGAGTGGGTTACATGAGGGTAATAAAGAGTAGTTCAAGACAATCAATGAAATGGTTACAAGTTGATAAGGTTTCAAATGGTTTAGCCGGAATTGTCATGAGACACGTGTCAAAAATGTAACGAAAGATATGAAAACAAGAACTTCAAACCTCGCCCCAAATCAGTGTTACGTTAGATGTAAAACCCGCATGCTTTTACCATGAATAGTACCCTTAGTAAACATACGTACATATTAAAACTTTCCTTTTATAGCATGAATACGTGTCACGATTAGAAATTATAGAAGTTATGTACGTATTATTATTACGATAAGCATTAAGTACGTCTTAGTACACGATAATTATTATCAATAATAATTATAATCACGAACATGAAATCATGAACGTAAGAATCACAAACATATAATTATGTATTTACGTATATTATTAATACGATTAATATCGTTACGTACAAGTATTTATAATAACATGAATAATTAATAATAACGTAACACGTAAACACGAACACACGAACACGTAATAAAATTGACACGAGAAAGGCTTCGGGTTTCCCTTTGTGGGCCCTACAAGCTGCGGCACAAGAGAAGAGAGGGGCCCAGCCCATGATTTGTTTTATTAAAAATAATAAAAAGGGAAACTAGACATTTATAGAGTTTTCATAAAATTGCAAAAACCCTAATCTCTTGTCTCTCTCTCTCTCTCTTGGCCGACGGAAAAAAACACCACAAGGAGGTGTTTGATTTGATTTTTGTACAAGAAATTCAAGGGTGTGTTCGTGTAATCGTTCTCCATTCATTCTACGTGTTTGGTAATCCGTAAACCCTTTTGTTTTTTAATTTTATTTAATTAATTGAAACATGAACTTTAATTAAATAAAAACATGGATAAAAACATGTCATGGGATCAAAGGGTAAATTAAAAGGGTTGTTTTCGGGTTGGTTGTTTCAGCCGACACACAAACCGAGAGCCCCATGGCTCTCCGCGTGTTCTTGTCACGACCACCAACCGAGATCTAGATCTCGGTGGTGTTGGGGTTCGGTTGACAGCAAGGACAAGGCACCCTGACATGCGTCGGGGGTGTCCTTGTAGTTTATATGGGTCTCGGCAGCAGCAGCCCACCACTGGCACACAGCCGGTGGCAGTTGGGGTCAAGCAAGGGGAAACCACGCGCAGTAACGGGTAACCACTGGCACACAGCCGGTGGGAACTCCACTGCTAGCAGCTGCTAGCCGAGAGCAGGGGAAGCAAGACCACTGGCTTAAGCCGGTGGCAGCTTACCGAAAGCAGGGGAAACCGGCTCAGCCGGTTTGCCACTGTTTTTTTTGGTGTTTGTTTCGGACCGGTTCACGGGTTTTCACGGGTCCGGTTCATGACATGTTTAATTAGATAACACACGGGTTCGATTCATGATTATTTTTACAAGTCTAATTAATTTTAAAAGTATATTATTTTTACAAGATAATTAAATTAATTAATGCATGACTTATAATTAATTTAGTTAAACATGAGACTTAGTTTATTATTATTATTAAATAATACATGTTTTAACCTAAGTATTTATTTATTTATTTTACACTATAGTATTAATTAATTATTAAACATGACATATAATTAATTAATAATCATGACTTAGGTTATATTAATATAGTATTAATACATGTTTTAACCTATGTATTTTTATACACTTTAATTTAATTGAATCATGCTTATATTTAACTAAATCGTATAACCTATAGTTTATTTAATTATCAGGATATTATTAATAATCTATACTATAACTACATGACTTATGATATTAATTCAGCTTAATTCTAAATATGGAAACTTTCTAATTCAGGAAACTTACTATTTTTGGAAATTTTCTATTTTTAGAAATTAATCTATTTTAAGCAGTTAATCTATTTTTAGAAACTTTCTATTTTTGGAAACTTTCTATTTTAGGAAACCTGCTATTTTTAGAAAGTTACTTATTATTACACAACAAGTATAACAATACAAGAAATACAAGTAATACTTAATCAGAATATACAGGATACATGATAAACACAGTATAACGTTGAAATCAATAAAACAAGATAAGAACATATAAAACAAGCTAAGACATGATATAAAACCAGTTACGTACTCAGTAATCAGAATACTTATACATGTATACTATTTATGTAGAATTAGTGAGATCGAAGTAGGACTCTCTTCCGTTCGTGTTCTTCCTTCACTGGACTTAAGGTACGGATTTCCCGTCCTTTCAGTATGGACATTCTTTCCTTATTAGGATTCCCCGTCTGCAGCCAACTGTTTTCCCAGTATTTGTTTTATATGTTTGATACTTATGTTATATTAAGAGCCTAAGCCATATACATGCATGACCGGTGATAGGTGTGTAAACACCCATCTTTTCTACCACTTATTTCTTGCTAAAACAAGACCAAAACGCGTATTTAATGTCATTTGTTTGGAATTATGCGTGGTTTGTGTGTTTGTTATGTTTTCAGAGCCAACCGGATAAATATTGGAGAAAACATGGGATTGCACGGGTTTTATCAAGGAAAAAGACTCAAGACAAAGTCTATTGACCAAGAGGTGCAAAAGATTTGAAGTCACTAGGCCTATTCGAAGATTTATCGAAGAAAAGGACTAAAGACGGAAGATTTTCATAAGTCGAAGAAACTCAAGTCTATTTAACGAAGAAATTAAAAGACGAGTTGAATTTAATCGACAACAAATCCCGAATCAAAATCAAAAACGTCAACTTTTCTGAAAAGACGAGAAGACAAAAAGAAGGGAAGAAAGCCCACTCACCAACCAAGGGAGAAGCCTATAAATACTCCTCCCTATACACACACGACTCTCTCTCTTCTTCTTTTTCCAGTTATTTTCTTCTTCCTAGTTTTTAGGAACCATCTCCCTTAAGGAGTGGTTTTAATCTTTGTTTGATTTATCTTCCAATCTTGTAAGTTAATCTTTGTTGTTTTGAATCTTAAATCATTAATACAATCCTTCCTTTAATCTTTTGATTCATCTTGTTCTTCTTCCTCTTTTTCTTTCAAGTTCTTAAGTGCTATTTGGTTCTAGTTTGATTCTAAAAAGTTGTTGAATTGGTGTTTTGATGATTGGGATTTGATCCTTGTAGTTAGTAGATGATTTGTGGTTAATTTGGTAAAACCTTTGTGCTTGATTGTGTGGGTTTGGTATTACTCGTATCTTACTGTTCTTCGTCAGCTTCATAAGTTCCCCAGATTCCGAATAGGGAATCTGGGAGTGTGTCCACTCGGAATTCTCAATTATTCCGAGTAAGGATTTTAACTTTGTGTTATTCGGAATCTTCCATTATTCCGAATAGGGCTTTAAATTTTGTGTTATTCGGAACTTTCCAACTTTCCGAATAAAGGGTTTAAATTTTGTGTTATTCGGAATATTTCCAATATTCCGAGTAAGGGTTTATATATTGTGTCTATTCGGAATATTCCATTATTCCGAATAGGGCTTTCTTCATATTGGTTATTCGGAACATTTCAAGTTTTTCGAATAGAGTTTTTTCTAAATTATTCCGAATGGCCCAACTTTCCGAGTAGAAGGCTTTTTCCGCATAGACTTTCCGCATAGGGTTTTCAAAGTTATTCCGAGTAAGGCATACTTTCCGAATAAGGCATTTACAGAGTATTCCGAATAGGATGTTTTTCTATTATTCCGAGTAAGGCCAACATCCCGAATAGAAGAATTCCAGAATTCCAGGTATTACTGTTTCATTTAAAGCTTCTAGTTTAGTTTTATTATTACTTGCCTTCGTCATTTTAGTAGATTTAGACCAAAGCTCCCCCTTTTTAGTCCCCAATTACAACTATTCCACTTTTGACCGTGATCGATTCGAGAAGATACCGAGAACGAAACAACGATAAATATCAATTGGGTATGAGCAACGCAAAGAGAGATCTTGCAAGCAAAAACCTTTTTATTAACCAACCAAAAGTGAGTTATTAAAATGGCGCCGCTGCCGGCTCTTTTCGTAAGGATCAACGGTTTCTTGTGAGAAAAATTGGATTTTGGGATCCGTTCTTTCGGGAACGTTATTTTCAAGCACAAAAATTTTCAAAAATACAAAAACAATATAAAACATATAAAAACCAAAAATATTTTCTCTTGCATTTTCTTTTTAGTGTATGCGTACTCGATCCACGTCTTATTCAGAGCCCGAGACTCTCGAACAATTAGACATGGCAGGTGTACACAACAACAACAATAATATTCCACCCCCCCAAAACAACAATAATAATAACCCACCCCACCCAAATATGAATAATCCACCTGACTTACGAACCATGGAGGAGCTATGCCAACCCACAATGAACGGACGTGGAGGCCCGATTGCACCGATGCATGTCACGGCTCAGGAGTTTTCGTTGAAACATCACATGATCCAGCAAGTACAAACGAATCCATTTTGCGGAATTCCGGATGATGATGCCAACAAACACCTCGACAAATTCATCACTATTACCCAAAGCATGAAATCTCCCGGTGTTTCTATGGATGACCTTCGCCTCCAACTCTTTCCTCACTCACTTTCTCACCATGCCGAAAAATGGTTTGACCGTCTTCCTAAGAATTCTATTCATACATGGAACGACATGACTCAACGCTTTTTATCGCGCTACTTTCCCCCATCCATGGTCACTAGCCTTCGTAACCAAATCAGTGGATTTATGCAAGAGAATGATGAATCGCTTTTCGATGCTTGGGAACGTTATAATGATTTGATCGACCGCTGTCCTAATCACAATATGCTCCCCGTCACTCTTATTGACACCTTCTATAATGGTCTCACCTTTCGTGATCGTGACACGATCAATGCCGCCGCCGGTGGTACTTTTATGAAAAGGAGACCAGAGGAGTGTCGAGAGTTGATTGAAAACATGACTACTCACCACAAGAATTGGGATTCATCCGCATCCTCAAGATCTAACTCGAGAGTCAATGTTTCTTCTACTACCTCCAATCCTGAAATGTCTGAAATTTCTCGACAACTTGCTGAAATGAACAAAAATTTCATGACCATGGCCACAAACCACTTTCAACAAGCTAAAGCCGTTGCTATTTCTTGTGACACATGTGGTGGTCCTCATTCTTATAATGATTGTCCTTCCACTCAAGGCAATTATTCTGAAAACGTTAACGCAGCATACGGTACATATCCCACGGGAGGCTATCAAGCTCGCCCTCAAGGAGACCGTAGCTTGCTAAGTTATCGTTCCAACAATTATCTTGCACCTCCCGGTTTCCCTCCTGCAAACCAAACCCAACAACAAAACTATAACCGAAACAACCAATCCCAACCTCGTGCTCAAAACCAATATCCGTCCCAAAGAAATACCTACCAAACTCAAGGAAATTCTCAAGCTTACCAAGTTCCACCTCTCAATCAACTGATGGCAGTGAATCCCGACGTCGAGTCGTTCATGAAGGCCAATCGTGAGATGGTGACGAATCTTCAGAGTCAGTTTGTCAACTTGAAGAATGACATGGTGAAACAAGGAAGCGATATTCGAGCCGAGCTAAGGAATGATATGGCCAAACATAGCGATGCTATTAATACCAACATGCAAAACTCTTTCAATAATCAAGCTCTTCACCTTCGTGATATGATTGGTTCGCTCATCCAAGGTAATCAACCCTCTTCTTCGGGTACTCTTCCGAGTAATACCGTTGCAAATCCAAGAGGGGAGATGAAAGCAATCACCACTCGTAGTGGAAAAGTTTATATGGAACCCGAGCTTCCTACACCTCCACCCGTGATTGTGAACAAGGAAAAAGAGCAACTTTCTCCACCTCCTTCACCTTCTATCCCCATTTCCCCACCACCCGTGGTTGTGAGTGATCCTATCCCCTTAAAGCCTTCTTCTTCATCCAATATACCTTATCCTACAAGGTTGAGGAAAGAGAAGCAAAAGAGCAAGGATGATATTCAAGTTTCAAACTTCCTAAAAATGTTTAAACAATTGAATTTTAACATCTCCTTTGCCGAGGCTCTCGCTCACATGCCCAAATATGCTAAGATGTTTAAAGATCTTCTAAGTGATAAAGAAAAGCTTCTTGACATTGCTCAGACCCAACTTAATGAGAACTGCTCCGCAGTGCTCTTAAGGAAATTGCCCACCAAACTTGGTGATCCGGGTCGCTTCTTGATTCCTTGCAACTTCCCGGGAGTAGAAAATTGCATGGCCCTAGCCGATCTAGGTGCCAGTATAAACTTAATGCCTTTAAGTGTTTGGAAGCAATTATCTCTCCCCGAGCTAGTCCCCACACGAATGACTTTGGAATTAGCCAACCGAACGGTTGCTTATCCAGTGGGGATAGCCGAAGATGTCTTTGTTGGCGTTGATAAATTCACCTTCCCGGCTGATTTTGTCGTCGTTGACTACGAAATGGACCCTCGTGTTCCATTAATCGTTGGACGTCCATTCTTGAGGACCGGTCGCACTCTCATTGATGTAGCCGCAGGCGAATTAATCATGAGAGTTGGTGACGATCAAATTGTCTTCAACATGGGTAAGATTTCTCAACAACCTTATTCCTATGAGAGTGTTAATGCTATTGACGTTCTCGATGAGGCTTGTGAAGAACATTTTTATGATGCTTGCAAAAGTACTCTCTCTTCTCTACCCATTGTTGAGACCGTTGCCTCAATTGCTCCAGCATTTACTCCTTTTGGAGAAAGTGACTTAGATGAGTTCGAAGCTAGCCTGGGTCCTCTCGATATTAAGTATGATAATTCGTCCACCAATTGGGATGAAGATATTCGTACTATTGAGAGACTTCTCAATGAGGACCCATTGTCTCCTCCTACTCCTAAAGAGGTGACTAATGATGATCCATCGTTAGTTTCACCATCTATTGAGGATCCTCCTACTCTCGAGCTTAAGGACCTACCGCCTCATCTTGAGTACGTTTTCCTAGAAGACAACGAGAAGTTACCGGTTATCATCGCAAAGGATCTGAAAGAAGACGAAAAAGCCCGACTTGTTGCAGTGTTGAAGAAGCATAAACGCGCTATCGCTTGGAAAATCTCCGACATTCGCGGAATTGATCCTCACTTTTGCACACATAAAATTCTCATGGAGGACGACTTTCAGCCCACTATTCAAAGCCAAAGAAGGGTGAATCCTAAAATCCATGATGTCATCAAAAAAGAGGTTATCAAACTTCTTGATGCGGGTATGATTTACCCTATTTCGGATTCCCCATGGGTTAGTCCAGTCCATTGTGTGCCTAAGAAAGGCGGAATCACCGTTGTGCCCAATGCAAACAACGAGTTAATTCCTACCCGCCTCGTTACTGGGTGGAGAGTTTGTATAGACTACCGCAAACTCAATGATGCCACGAGAAAGGATCATTTTCCTCTACCTTTTATGGACCAAATGCTTGAACGTCTAGCAGGTAATGAATATTACTGCTTTCTGGATGGTTTCTCGGGTTATTTTCAAATACCCATCGATCCCCAAGATCAAGAAAAGACAACATTCACTTGTCCCTACGGCACATTTGCTTATAAAAGAATGCCTTTTGGCTTATGCAATGCCCCCGGGACTTTCCAAAGGTGCATGTTGGCTATATTCCATGACATGGTTGAGCGAACCATGGAAGTCTTCATGGATGATTTCTCGGTCTTCGGGGATTCCTTCTCTGCTTGCCTTGCCAATTTGGAACGCATGCTTAAGCGGTGCGAAGACACTCGCCTTGTTCTAAATTGGGAAAAATGCCATTTTATGGTAAAAGAAGGCATTGTGCTAGGACACAAAATCTCTAAAGCCGGTCTTGAAGTCGACCGTGCTAAAGTTGATGTCATAGCCAAATTACCTCCACCTTCAACCGTGAAGGGTGTGAGAAGTTTTTTGGGTCATGCGGGTTTCTATCGACGATTCATTCAAGATTTCTCCAAAATCGCTCGCCCGATGACCCACCTCTTGGAAAAAGATACTCCTTTTATCTTTTCTAAAGAGTGTCTCGAAGCATTCAATCTTCTCAAGGATAAGCTAACTAAGGCACCGGTCTTGGTTACCCCTAATTGGGAGCTGCCTTTTGAATTGATGTGCGACGCTAGCGACTTTGCTATTGGTGCGGTTTTGGGCCAACGAGTGAATAAACACTTCCAACCAATCCACTACGCTAGCAAAACAATGACGGGGGCTCAATTGCATTATACGACAACCGAAAAAGAGCTTTTAGCTGTTGTCTATGCTTTTGAGAAATTTCGCCCCTATCTTGTTTTATCCACCACCATCGTATACACGGACCATTCCGCGTTGAAGTACTTGATGACTAAGAATGATTCTAAGCCAAGACTTCTCCGCTGGGTTTTACTCCTTCAAGAATTCAACATTGAAATTCGTGACAAGAAGGGTGCTGAAAACCTGGCCGCGGATCATCTGAGCCGACTTGAGGATCCATATCAAGGGGACCATCCGAACAAAGAGATCAATGACTCTTTTCCCCTTGAAACCTTAATGTCGATCAATCCCAATCTTGATGGCACCCCGTGGTTTGCCGATATTGCAAACTACTTAGCAGGTGGTGTTCTCATCCAAGGGTTAACATCCCAACAAAAGAAGAAGTTCTTGAACGATGTTAAGACTTACTTCTGGGAGGACCCTTTTCTATTCAAACAATGCGCTGACCTGATTATTCGTCGGTGTGTTGACGGACCGGCAGCTTTTGATATTCTCCAAGCGTGCCACAAAGGACCCACCGGTGGTCACTTTGGTCCCAACTTCACCGCCAAAAAAGTGTTTGACTCGGGATTCTATTGGCCCACCATTTATCGTGATGCTCACGAGATGGTTAAACATTGTGATGCTTGCCAAAAACAAGGCAAGATCACACATAAAGATGAGATGCCTCAAAATTTCATACAAGAATGTGAAATCTTTGATGTCTGGGGCATCGACTTTATGGGGCCATTCCCGTCTTCTAAAGGCAACAAATACATCCTTGTCGCTGTCGACTACGTTTCTAAATGGGTTGAAGCAAAAGCTTTACCCACTAACGACGCGAGGGTGGTTTGTAATTTCTTGAAACAATTGTTTGCTCGTTTCGGTGTTCCTCGTGCTATTATCAGTGACCGCGGGACTCATTTTTGCAACGAACAATTTGCAAGAGTCATGACTAAGTACGGTGTCAATCACCGTCTTTCCACCGCTTATCACCCTCAAACCAACGGTCAAGCCGAGATATCCAACCGTGGATTGAAGAGAATTTTGGAACGTACTGTGGGAGAGCATCGTGCCTCGTGGGCCGATAAACTTGATGATGCTCTGTGGGCTTTCCGTACCGCCTATAAGACGCCGATTGGTTGTACACCTTATCGTCTCGTGTACGGGAAAGCCTGCCACCTCCCCATCGAGCTGGAACATAAGGCATACTGGGCCTTGAAGTGGGCTAACTTCGACATCAACAAAGCCGGTGATTTTCGGAAGATTCAACTCAACGAGCTTCAAGAATTGAGGAATCAAGCTTACGAGAACTCATTGATTTACAAGGAGAAGACCAAGATTATCCACGATGCTAAAATCAAGAACCGAGAGTTCAACGTTGGTGATCAAGTCTTGCTCTTTAACTCTCGGTTGAAGATCTTCTCAGGCAAGTTGAAGAGCCGCTGGTCTGGTCCATTCACCATCGCCAATGTCTTTCCCTATGGCACCATTGAGCTTTCTCCGCCAAATGGGCCTAACTTCAAGGTGAATGGCCAGCGTTTGAAGTTGTACGTTGGTGAGGACATCTCTAAGGAGATGATTCCATCCCTCACCATGTTTCCCTTGAATTAGTTCGGGACCGAGTCAGGCTCGTGACTCGGTAAACAAAAACAAGCGCTCCTCGGGAGGCAACCCGAGTATCTATCCCCCTTTCCCGTTTTCATCATAAGTGTAGGGGGAGCTATATAGGTTGCTTGTTTTTGGATGGTGATGTGATTACAGGGATTTTTGCACTCTTGGAATCTTTGAAGAACCGTGTTCCCATGATTATCCGAAATCTGGTTCTATCTCTCAACTATCGTGATCCAATTTTCTTCATACTCACATTTGAAATTGATCACTTTAGTCGTCTCTTCCTTAACTTGAGTTAACCAACGTGCACAATGTCCTAAGTGTAGGGGAGCCCTTCCCACATGCTTAAACATTGAGGACAATGTTTATCTTAAGTGTAGGGGAGACTTCTATCGAAGTTTTAAGTGGACTTTTCCATGAACATGCCTTCATTTAACCGGAAAATCATACTTTTCAACATTTTTCAAATTTTTAATCAACTTTGGCCATTTTGTCGTAAATTTTAAATTTTTTGCTTTCATATGTATATATCCCGCAATAAGACAAAAATATTAATAAAGTGATGTAGCTAGTTTTGAAATCTTGAACATATTAGGCCCGTTGCGTCTATTTTGACTCAACACGAGTTTACTTATCCAAGTTTACTCTAGCTAGTATCCTTAACCATGTAAACCTTAATTGGTTTATTAGGCTAAGCATCCACGAGTCTCATTCCTTGAGATTTTAAATTGTGGAGGACGAGAAATGATAGAGTCAATTATAAGTCGGTATTCTTGCACAAGCTCACTTGGTGTAATTATTTGCCTATTCTCCCATCACTTGCTAATAATTTATCTGCAATAAGTAAGGTCGTACGATTTGAAAAGTTACTTAGCTTCTAGCCCAAGATCGTTTAAAAGTTGCTCGGTAATGACGAGAGTTCATAGCCAAGGCATAACTTATGAAGCGGGGCGCGAAGATTGGCGAGTCCGAAAAGGCCCTAACAAGGCATGAGGATTCAATATTATTGCTGAAGATCCAAAGTGATGTGAAAAGCATTATCTCCAAAATCAATATGAAGGATCAAGACTCACGACGAAAAGCAATCAACTCCCACAAAGATGATGGAGAAGTCTATCCGAAAAGACCCTAACAAGGTATGAGGATAAATAGATCCAAGTCCGAAAAGGAGGCGGATCGTTGTATCTCAAAATCCCAATTAGAGATTGAAGAAATAATCATGAAGTCGTGGTCAACAAAGTTGGAGTACCCCTCAAAAGTCTCCAAAGTGAAGAAACTCTATTATGATGAGAAGACCATTATCTCAAGAACGTCTCTCGAAGATATGAAGTATGAAGTACATGCCAAATATCGGCCCGAGAAAGGTCTCAAACCGTGAACCAAGTTATGCCAAGATATGAACTTTCTGATATCCCGAGAAGCAGTTTTAAGAGATTTTGTCCTTTAGCTAACTATTGATCAAATCGTCCTACTTTGCTTTCAGCCTAATTGAACTATCAAAATAAGTCCAAAAATGCATCTTCATGATCATTCTAAGACAAAAATAAAATATAAGAGATACACCTAGGAATAAGGGAGTCTAAGCATTTATTTAAGCCATGTGTGTAAATGTTTGAATTGCTAACTTATAATAACAATGATCTCGTTTTTAAGCTTAGTTTGGGGAACGTGAAACTTGAGGGTGATAAATCTTCGCAGCACCAAAAGCCCTAATGTAAGTCCTCGATCTCTTTACAAGTTATTTCCACATAGTTATGTCCTATCCTTTTGTTTGCTTTAAAATTCTTTTAGTGCTTTAATTTTTATTTGAATAAGGCCAAGGTTAATTAATTATGAGAAAAGTGTAACGTTGCTTTATCACTAAGCATTGCATGAGGGCATGGCAATGGTTAAGTGTAGGGGATTTGATAGGTGTGTAAACACCCATCTTTTCTACCACTTATTTCTTGCTAAAACAAGACCAAAACGCGTATTTAATGTCATTTGTTTGGAATTATGCGTGGTTTGTGTGTTTGTTATGTTTTCAGAGCCAACCGGATAAATATTGGAGAAAACATGGGATTGCACGGGTTTTATCAAGGAAAAAGACTCAAGACAAAGTCTATTGACCAAGAGGTGCAAAAGATTTGAAGTCACTAGGCCTATTCGAAGATTTATCGAAGAAAAGGACTAAAGACGGAAGATTTTCATAAGTCGAAGAAACTCAAGTCTATTTAACGAAGAAATTAAAAGACGAGTTGAATTTAATCGACAACAAATCCCGAATCAAAATCAAAAACGTCAACTTTTCTGAAAAGACGAGAAGACAAAAAGAAGGGAAGAAAGCCCACTCACCAACCAAGGGAGAAGCCTATAAATACTCCTCCCTATACACACACGACTCTCTCTCTTCTTCTTTTTCCAGTTATTTTCTTCTTCCTAGTTTTTAGGAACCATCTCCCTTAAGGAGTGGTTTTAATCTTTGTTTGATTTATCTTCCAATCTTGTAAGTTAATCTTTGTTGTTTTGAATCTTAAATCATTAATACAATCATTCCTTTAATCTTTTGATTCATCTTGTTCTTCTTCCTCTTTTTCTTTCAAGTTCTTAAGTGCTATTTGGTTCTAGTTTGATTCTAAAAAGTTGTTGAATTGGTGTTTTGATGATTGGGATTTGATCCTTGTAGTTAGTAGATGATTTGTGGTTAATTTGGTAAAACCTTTGTGCTTGATTGTGTGGGTTTGGTATTACTCGTATCTTACTGTTCTTCGTCAGCTTCATAAGTTCCCCAGATTCCGAATAGGGAATCTGGGAGTGTGTCCACTCGGAATTCTCAATTATTCCGAGTAAGGATTTTAACTTTGTGTTATTCGGAATCTTCCATTATTCCGAATAGGGCTTTAAATTTTGTGTTATTCGGAACTTTCCAACTTTCCGAATAAAGGGTTTAAATTTTGTGTTATTCGGAATATTTCCAATATTCCGAGTAAGGGTTTATATATTGTGTCTATTCGGAATATTCCATTATTCCGAATAGGGCTTTCTTCATATTGGTTATTCGGAACATTTCAAGTTTTTCGAATAGAGTTTTTTCTAAATTATTCCGAATGGCCCAACTTTCCGAGTAGAAGGCTTTTTCCGCATAGACTTTCCGCATAGGGTTTTCAAAGTTATTCCGAGTAAGGCATACTTTCCGAATAAGGCATTTACAGAGTATTCCGAATAGGATGTTTTTCTATTATTCCGAGTAAGGCCAACATCCCGAATAGAAGAATTCCAGAATTCCAGGTATTACTGTTTCATTTAAAGCTTCTAGTTTAGTTTTATTATTACTTGCCTTCGTCATTTTAGTAGATTTAGACCAAAGCTCCCCCTTTTTAGTCCCCAATTACAACTATTCCACTTTTGACCGTGATCGATTCGAGAAGATACCGAGAACGAAACAACGATAAATATCAATTGGGTATGAGCAACGCAAAGAGAGATCTTGCAAGCAAAAACCTTTTTATTAACCAACCAAAAGTGAGTTATTAACCGGTGTCACCTAGTTATGGAGGTACCATAACCATAACACTGGAGGCACCAGTGTTATGACTTCCCCACGGCGAAGTGATTGCTCGTGGCGTCCCTTTTCAGTTTTATCCATTATATTATATTATCATGTGGGGCGTATGGGTGCATCCTAGTTACATGTTTAGAAGTATTATCAGAGTGAATGCGATGTGTGCCTTGCATCCTTCACTAGGAGTTGATCCCTCCTACCCAGACTATTTAATTAGAGGCAACCCCTCTAATTGCATGACGAGGTCTCCCCTTCCGGGTATTCATGCACGGTGGAACCTCATGACCTATATGGGCTATTTGGCTAATTAAACAGATTTTCATAGAAACATAATTCTTTTCAAACTATAAAACCAGTTTTATGAACATGAATCAAGATTACTTAGAACTTATGATATTGCACTGCTATTAGTCTTTTATGCTTATGCTATTCCATGTCATACTTGTATATCCGTGCACTGAGCGTTATGCTCAACCGTTTTCCTTTCATGTTCCCAAACGGCAGGTACTCAAGGGCGCTCGTAGACTTTAAGCGTACGTGCATATGGATTGGAAGCTTTCTAGCCTTCTCTACTTTATGCATTTCATCATACATTTTGCTACTTATTTCTATAGACATTGTTTAATCCTTTTCCTTTACAGTACTTATGTTTGTGTGTGATGAGCTTATACTTTGGGGTACCGATGTTTGTTTCCGGTATTTCCTTTTATGGTCATGTAATGTTTTAAGACATTCTCCTTGTATGCTTTAATGACACGCCATAATCATGCGTGACATTCCATTTACCAAAATGGGGTGTTACCTTAGAAGTAGAAGAAGATAAGATAAATTGACAAATAAGTCATTTATGAAAGAGAAGATAAAGGAATCCATATGCGCTCATGTCGTAATTTATTTGACATAAATATACTTTTAAGAAAGTAGGGCATCAGTTCCCAAATATTACAACTACTAAGAAAAGTTTCTATTTTAGGGAAGTTTAGGAATTTAACACGTAAATAGTAATGCATAAAAATGTACACATTTTTTGAAACATATATTTCATCATCGGTTTATCAAATCACTTGGTTCCAAAAGTTCAAGATATATGTATGTATGACCGGACTTAAAGTTACTATTTTTAAACTTTTTCAAACGCAATCAATGTTTTTAGTTGTAAAATATCATTAGTTAAAGTTTTACGAGCTCAAACGAACTCAAAAACGCTTCAAACCATATTTTTAAATTCTATCAGCTTTGACTTTTAAGTTTGACTATAACACCCTATTTTGGTAAATAGAATGTCACTCGTGATTATGGCGTGTCATCAAAGCATACAAGGTAAATGTCTTAAAAACATTAAATGAGCATGAAAGGAAATACCGGAAACAAACATCGGTACCCCAAGTATAAGCTCATCACACACAAACATAAGTACTATAAAGGAAAAGGACTAAACAATGTCCAAAGAAATAAGTAGCAAAATGTATGATGAAATGCATAAAATAGAGAAGGATAGATAGCTTCCAATCCATATGCACGTACGCTTAAAGTCTACGAGCGCCCTTGAGTACCTGCCGTTTGGGAACATGAAAGGAAAACGGCTGAGCATAATGCTCAGTGCACGGATAAACAAGTATAGCATGGAATAACGTAAGCATATAAACTAATAGCAGTGGAATGATATAAGCTCTAAGTAATCTGGTATCATGTTCATAAAACTGGTTTTATAGTTGAAAAGACTTATGTTTCTATGAAAATCTGTTTTAATTAGCCAAATAGCCCATATAGGTCATGAGGTTCCACCGTGCATGAATACTTGGAGGGGAGACCTCGTCAAGCAGTTCGAGGGGTTGCCTCTAATTAATTCGTCTGGGTAGGAGGGATCAACTCCTAGTGAAGGATGCAAGGCACAAATCACATTCACTCTGATAATACTAGTAAACATGTAACTAGGATGCACCCATACGCCCCACATGATAATATAATATAATGGCCAAAGCTGAAAATGGACGCCACGAGCAATCACTTCGCCGTGGGGAAGTCATAACACTGGTGCCTCCATAACTAGGTGACACTAGTCATGCATGTATATGGCTTAGTCTCTTATTCTAACATAAGTATCAAACATATAAAACAATTACTGGGAAAATAGTTGGCTGCAAACGGGGAATCCTAATAAGGAAAGAATGTTCATACTGAAGGACGGGAAATCCGTACCTTACGTCCAGTGAACGGAAAAGACAAACGAAAGGAAGTCCTACTCCGATCTCACTAATGCGACATAAATAAGGTACATGTATAAGTATTATGTTTACTGAGTACGTAACTGATTTTATATCATGTCTTAGCTTGTTTTACATGTTTATGTCTTGTTTTATTGATTTTAATGTTATGTTGTGTTTATCATGTATTCTACGTATTCTGATTAAGTATTACTTGTATTTTTTGTATTATTATACTTGTTGTGTAATAATATGTAACTTTCTAAAAATAGCAGGTTTCCTAAAATAGAAAGTTTCCAAAATAGAAATTTCCAAAAATAGAAAGTTTCCAAAAATGGATTAACTTCTTAAATTAGATCAGTTTCTAAAAATAGAAAGTTTCCAAAAATAGTAACTTTCCTGAATTAGAAAGTTTCCATATTTAGAAATAACCTAAATTAATAAGCTAATAATATAAGCTTAAGTTTACTGGTTAAATATCATAAGTCATGTGATTATAGTATAGTTTATTAATAATAACATGTTAATTAAATAAACTATAGGTTAAATGATTTAATTAAATATAAGCATGATTTAATTAAATTAAGGTGTATAAAATACTTAGGTTAAAACATGTATTAATATTATATTAATTATAACCTAAGTCATGTTTATTAATTAATTACATTTCATGTCTTATAATTAATTAATACTATAGTCTAAATTAAATAAATAAATACTTAGGTTAAAACATATATTATTTACTAAATAATAATTAATCTAAGTCCATGATTAATTAAATTAATTACATGTCATGTTTTAATTAATTTAATATCTTGTTAAAAATAAATACTTGTAATAATAAAATACTTGTACATTTTTAGTCATGAACCCGACCCATGTATTTAATTTAGACATATCGTGAACCGGACCCGGAACCCCTTGAACCGGTCCGAACCAAACACCCATTAACAGTGGTAAACCGGCTCGGCCGGTTGCCACTGTTCTTGTTTAGGCTGCCACCGGCTTAAGCCGGTGGTTCCCTTTCTCTCGGCTAGTCGCTGCCCAACAGTGGGTTCCCACCGGCTGTGTGCCGGTGGTTGCCACTGTTGCGCCGCTGTCTCCCTGCTTGACCCATGCTAGCCACCGGTGGTATGGCTGTCTGCTGCCGAGACCCAAGCAAACCACAAGGACACCCTGACGCGAGTCGGGGTTCCTTATCCCTGCTGTCGACCGAACCAAACACCTCCGAGATCATAGATCTCGGTTGGTGGCGTGATCGAAACACGCCGAGAGCCTTGGGCTCTCGCTTTGTGTGTCGGCCAAGCAACCAAACCCGAAACAAACCCTTTAATTTCACCCCCCATGATCACATGACATGTTTATTCCTTGTTTTTATTTAATTCATGTTCATGTGTGAATAATTAAATAAAAAGAATAAAAACTAAAAAGGTTTACGGATTATCGAATACGTGTAAAGATTAGAGAATAATAACACGAACACGATCTTGAATTTGATTAACCAAAAATCAAACCAACACCCCTTTGGTGGTGGTTGTTGCCGCCGGCCAAGAGAGAGAAAGAAAAGGAGTAGGGTTTTTGATTTTCTTGAAAATTCTCTAAAGTGAAAATAATGTTTTCCCTTATTTGTAATTTACTAAAATCAAATGGGCTTGGCCCGTTGTCTCTCCTTGGTGTCGCGGCTAGTAGGGCCTACAAGGGAAAACCCAAAGTTTTCTCGTGTTTTAAATTACGTGTTCGTATGTTCGTATATTCGTGTTATAATTGTTCGTGTTATATTTAAATACTTGTACGTAACGATATAAATCGTATAATATTAATTAAGTACGTTATTACGTGTTCGTGATTTTACGTTCATGATTTCATGTTCGTGATTATAACTATTATTTTTAATAATTATCGTGTACTAACACGTACTTAATACTTATCATGTAATTATACGTACATAACTTCTGAATTTACTAATCGTGACACGTGTTCAAGCTATATAAGGAAAGTTTTAATATGTACGCATGTTTACTAAGTGTACTGTTCATGGTAAAAGCATGCGGGTTTTACAACTCTTCCCCCCTAAAAAGAATAATTCGTCCCCGAATTATAGATAAAATAAACTGATAGAGGAACATACCCGAATTCAAAATATGAAATGAGGGTAAGAAGCCCGGATAGACTCCTCTGTTTCCCAAGTGGCTTCCCGCTCGGTATAATCTCTTCAAAGGATTTTTGATGAATGGAATCGTCTTCTTTATCATGACTCGTTCTTGCCTGTCAAGAACTCTTTCGGGTTCCTCTATGAAGGTAAGATCTTCACGAATTTGTTCCAGTGGATACTCCATGTGAAGGGGATGATAATTATACCCTCTGAGTAAGGACACATGGAAAACATCATGAACGTGATAAATCTGCGGAGGTAACGCTAAACGATAAGATACTTCACTGACTCGCTCGATGACATCAAACGGTCCGATGAACCGAGGACTGAGTTTCCCTTTGATCCCGAAACATCTAACACCACGTGTCGGCGATACCTTAAGAAAGACGTGATCTCCTATGTTGAAATGTAAGTCCCTACGATGCTTGTCGGCATAACGCTTCTGATGTGTACGAGCTTCCTGCAATTTCTACTTAGCTACAGCGACCTTCTCGTTGGTCAACTCTATCATCTCCAGTACTTCAAGTGTTCGCTCACATACCTGATCCCAGCAGATTGGGGCGTGAAACTTCCTGTCATACAACATCTCGAATGGTGCACACTTGATGCTGGCGTGCCAACTGTTATTATATGCAAACTCTACTAAACAGATGTAATCATCCTAGTCTCCTGTCCACTCCAATGCACATGCTCAGAGCATGTCTTCCAATGTCTGAATCGTCCGCTCCGATTGTCCGCCTGTTTGAGGATGAAAAGCCGTACTAAGATTAAGTTTTGTTCTAACACCCCCAATTTACAATGCATAGCGGAAATACACAATTGGGTGCTAGACACAGGCATCGTCACACAAGGTATATTGAACGACTCAAAAGAGAGACGTTTACCCCTAAAATATAACAAGATTTTCATAATAGGTCTAAAACATAATTTATGAGAACTCGTATTTTTCTGGATAATTAAATTATTCTTTTATTCGTACTTCTCGATTTTACAATGTTTTACTTGTTCCTCTTTACTTTTTATACGTAAATACTGAGATCTCGAGAATTTTAATTAATTTATATTTTAATTATTTTTCTAATCACTGATAATATTTAATTCGAAATTAAACAAAATATTTTTATTTTTCCGTATTTATTTATTGTAGTAACCCGAAATTTAAAATCAACATTTAGACCGAGCTCTAATCTTATTTTTAATATTTGAATGAATATTTATTACCCGACTATTAGTTATCATGCTCGTTTTTACTAATAATATTGAGTTATCGGCTAACCGTAAATATTCTCGTTATGACATAGAAATATCTTCTATTGTCGTCGCTTTAATTTTTTTTTTGTTTTACGAGCATTTTTCATAAATTACGTTAAACCTTTAAGGGCCATTCATTTATATAACGCGTTAATGTATTCATAAATTATAAGCTCTCATTTATATATCGTAATATAAATGTTCTCTGAATGTTAATGTTTTTATTTTATATTAAGCGTTTATTTTTCGTGCTTAACGTGTATCTTTTGAATCGCGTAACTTTTAAAATATCGTGCTTCGATAATATACCCGCTAGTTCAAATTTATTTATAAACAAATTAGTACACATTAAATATCATACCCAACAATTTAATATGAGGCTCTTTACTCTCCATCAAACACGTATAAAACTTAACTTTTATACACGGCTATTCACATGCTACGTGTTTTGTATAAGTTGACATCTTAAATTGTCATATCTAATATTCAGATCTCTTTCATATCTAGTTTGTTATCTATGGCAAGTTTCAAAACTTATTACATCATTGAAAGATAGATGATTCGATTTAAAAATAGTCATGATGTGGCTAGAATGATATCAAGAATTCCTAACTTGTTAGCCGTGGGTTCGGTTTCTTTTTTTGGTCGAGTCACGAGAAGAAGAGAAGGCCTGAGACCAATTGTAACTGGTCTTGTTTGTTGTAGTTACGAGCTGCAGTCGAATAACAAAAGTGTTAGATCGGGTCTTATAACTTGAGTCCGGATTCTTTGGTTACTTGTAACGTCCTCACACTACAAGGGTAAGAGTGTATTCACCTTGTCTTTTTTATTTTCATGCATTAGGACCCTAAGATAGTTATGTGCTTGTTAAACCTTTAATAAAAAAGGAAACACATTGTTGTAACGGGTACATGAGTGGTGTCGAAAATTTTGTTGTACATCTAAACGACATATATTCATAAGAGATCTAGGATTGGAATAAACAGCTTATAGAACATTGAATGATTACCAAGTTTTGATTCAAAAGATGTATCAATGCACAGTTGCAAAACCATATCTTTAGACCCCTAAAAGAACCACCTAGAAATGACCTCCCACGAGTTTTATGGGGGAAAACAGTAGACGAGGTAGCATAGAATTCGTAGAAACTTAATCACTTAAATCGGTTAAGAAACGACTAAGATATCGGTCGCTAAAAAAAACATTGAACATGACTTATTTGATCGAAAAATATAACTCTTTTATGCAACACGACCTTTACGACCCCTTTTTGACGCTAGAATCGACCTTGCCCCGAGTCGGTTAAACAGCTAAAGTTGTAGACGGCCATGCCGTCTACACGAGCATACTTTTGGTTCGACCCAAAAGTCCTTATCGAAAACTGTAGATAAGATCGAAAGTGACCTATTAAACTCGTAACTTTTAAAATAGTTGTACGACCCTTACTTCGAACCCGATTTTAACCAATCAAACAGCCTCGGTTTATAAAACTTAAAATACCGACTTATAGAGCACTCGGCTAGCTATCCGGTAGTATTTTTGGTATACTCTGCGGGCTACCATTGAGCCCGTTATTTACGCCGAAAATCTGCCGATATCACCCCACCCGAGACTAAAACAGAAAGGAAAGAAACGAATGAAATGCGATTTGTTTTTCAAATGTTGATATCTTGCCCATATTTGCATGTTTCTCCACTGGTGACATATATGTTTCCTTAAAGGAAACTAGACATTATATTTTTTTATAAAATTTATAATTAATAACTTTTAAGCTTTGTAAATTAGAAATAAATTTAGAAAATATATTTCTGTAATAAAAAATATATATAATGTATTCAGGATGTTTGACCCATTAGACGACTTAGCTAAATAAACTATACCGAAAACGTTATGTTAAATATTGTTAAATGTCACTCGATTAAATAACTACAATTTTATTAAAATGTTAAGCTTTCGCAAGTGTTAAAAATTATCGATTTATTTAAATAAACTCAAGCACATACTAGGGGACTAAATGCTACATTTATTGTTGTTATGCTTTTATAGTAATACGTACTTTATTTAATTTAGGCTACGGGTTGTTTCGAGCTATTATTTCTCCATGTCTACGTTATACTATTTTAACCGTTGCTACTACTTCAAGGTGAGTTCATAGCCCCTTTTTACTACTTATGTTTTGTTTCTAAATACGGGGTGAGATTTTACATGGTAGAACACATTCATTTAAAACTATATGTTATCCAGAACTTGTATGCTATCCAGAACTTGTATGCTTTCCAGAACTTGATGATTTCCAACAGATTTTCGTTATTATTATTGCTTTTAGTTATAGCCCTTAAGTTTCCTCTCCTGATCATGAACCGTTAATTTACTTGTGTTGCTAAGCGCGAATGTTGTGGGTGGATCCATCGGGACTGACAATCCCCGTCCCATGTTGTGGTTGTTTAACCATTGACGCATTACATTTGTTTTGTTACTTGAGTATTTAGGCTGAATACTCACTAGAGGAACTTACATTGAGTTAAGCTTCGGTTCATGAACTAAATAGCAATAATAATGGTTTCGGACTATGGTTAATGATCATAACCATTTTCCCTATTTACTTGTTTTACAAATGAATGCTTGTGTTCCACTCCTTTACTGCTAAACCTATGAATATCACTCAACTTTGTGTTGACGATTTTACATGTTTAATCTCAGGTAATAATACTTAGTTTTGCTTAGATGAGAGCCCGCAGGATATTTTCGCAGCTTGGAGATTTATGTGTTACTTCTTTTAAAGCTTTGGTTTTGGTAAAAACTGTCAGAAGTTTATCTTATATTCTTGGTAAATATATGTTACAAAACCATATTTAAATAATAAATTTTTCGCTTATAAAACTCTAGGACCCTTGTTTAAAACTCTGATGTTTATGATGTAATGTATATGTTTTTATTACGTCAACTTTGTGTCAACAGTATTTCATTGTTTCTTGTACCATGACGTGTCACCCCCTTGCTGCCTACGTGTTTCCTTGCCTAATTTTGGGGGTCTCACAGATTGGTATCAGAGCGATGGTTATAGGGAACTGAGTCGTTTTTCAAAACTTAGTCTATAACCAAAATTTCAAATGTTTCAAAGTGTCAAACACAGAATCTGTCATTGTTATTCGATATCTGCGCGGGTAACTCTCTAATCCTTATTATTTACTTTTAATTATCGTTATAATATTTCATCTCCTGATTACATTTTGAAATATTACTTTACCTCAATGAAGATAATTACTATGTCATTTCAAAGCTTTCGTGCTTCATGGATTATCATTGAATCTTACTTGATTACATATGCTCTTACTATATTTATTGAATTCTTGTTCATGTAATCTGGATCTTGTTATCGTGATTTTATCTTGTTATAACATTACATACTTGTATTTAGAGCGCGTATGATTCCGACTTTTTATACTCACTTTTCTGAGTACTATTGCTATCTTGTTTATGCGTGATACGACTGGCCTCATATACTCGTTCGTTTTGAACCGCCTGTTTTCTCGACTCACTGTTACATGTTCTGTGTATTCTCGTGATACCATTGTTTGGGATTAAATAAGTGTTGCTTTTAATGAAACTTCCGATTTTCATTTTACTACCCTGTGCATTACTTCCATTGTTAAACCTCTTTAAGATATCTATTTAGATATCCAATTTGCTTTTCGACCATTTGTGAGTAGATGTCTTGAAAATAGT
Source organism: Glebionis coronaria (assembly GCA_025667525.1). Taxonomy (NCBI): domain Eukaryota; kingdom Viridiplantae; phylum Streptophyta; class Magnoliopsida; order Asterales; family Asteraceae; genus Glebionis; species Glebionis coronaria. The sequence goes on along the minus strand of CM046882.1, from coordinate 164,136,021 downwards.
CTATAGACCATTGTGTAGCTCAATGTGTCTCTAAAAAAGACTAAAAGACACCGTGTGAGTCACACATCTCGAAGCAGCCCTTGACTCCATGTTGAATGATATTGTGGGTTTTCGTAACCTTGATTTACCTTTATGTCATTGTTTTACGCGACACTTGTATATCGATTAAATATTACTTCATTGACCATTCTACATTCGACTTCGAATTACAACGTCCATTTGTACCTTGAAAACAACATCGCCATCTTGTAATTTGTCCTCTATTATGTGGCGATTGTTTGGAAAACGATTCTATTTCTATAAACATGTATCCTCCCCTTTCATTAAACCTCCTCGCTCCAAGAGTGTAACCCATTAATGTTCCATTTCTTTCTTGGTATGTCTTGTGATATTGGAAAATCACGCAGCCAAGAGACATTCCTACATTGCATCTTGAAATCTAAAACACGGATTGTCATGCGCCATTTTTTAGTTCTTAAATTATCGTTGGTATTCTTGAACCATTTTTTATATTATGTCTTCCTTTATATGCTTAATTATAAAATTTGTTCTCTTTAGTCTTTATAGAATCCACAAGTCATGTGCGTACATAAATTTTGTGTCTTTATGAAGTTTGATTAAATTTCAAGGTGTGTCGAAATATATACTTTCCGCAAAAAAAAAGTTATATGTAATTTAACGATGTCGAGAAAATATTTTTATAAACGTCAGACGTAAAAATATGTTTCTACTTGTTGAGACGTTCGTTTAGGACAAACAAAAAAATCGACATGTAAATCTTAAAAACGAGCAAGTTACGCACATTTGAAATTTGTAAAATTTAAGAACCTATTTTCTTCGTTTTTCTAAAATATCATTTTACTAACAAATTTGATGCGAGGACATTTTCGTCCATTTCTGCACCGTTTCGAGTCTCGAGTAAAGCTAGAAAGTTGTTCAAAACATCGTTTTACACCAAATTGCTTTTTTGAGTCTTAAAAATGTCATTTAATGAGTCAATTGGTCAGGTCAACCCCAAAAGTCAAAACTGATACAATTTAAAAATATGGGTTGAAGTGTTTTTGAGTTCGTTTGAACTCGTAAAACTTTAACTAATGATATTTTACAACTATAAAAACATTGATTGTGTTTGAATATGTTTAAAATAGTAACTTTGAGATTAGCCAACATACATATATCTTGAACTTTTAGGAATCAAGTGATTTGATAAATTGATGATGAACTACATGTTTCAAAAAATGTTTATATTTTATGCATTACTATTTACATGTTAAATTCCCAAACTTTCCTAAAATAGAAACTTGTCAGAGTAGTTGTACTATTTGGGAAATGATGCTTTACTTTCTTAAAATCATATTTATGACAAACAAATTACAATATGAACACATACGGATTCCTTATCCTTTCTTTTATATATGACTTACTTGTCATTCTACATTGTCTTTCTTTGCCTTTAATTTAGGTAAAGATTTGAAGTTATTATTTTCATCGTTCATTATCATCTTGACACGTGTCTCATGACGATTCCGACTAAACCTTTTGAAACCATATCACCTTGTAACCATTTAATTGATTGTCTTGAACTACTCTTTATTACTCTCGTGTAACCCACTCGCTATTTTATATGATATCATCATGTCACCAAATAAATTTAAACCGGTATCGTTTGCGAAACGTTTTACAACATGTTCTACATTGGTCATTGTTTTACGATGTAATTTCACAAATTGTTCAAAAATTGGTCTTCTAAAGAATTCTTGTAACAATAAAGTTGTTGATTTAAACATCTAGCCAATTAATTACTAGCGAAAAGTTTCATAATTATTTTGATTCCTGTTTTTACAAATGGCATTATATACATATTTTAAATCATATGACATGTAATACTGGTTTGACGAAGCTGAGCATCGCATTGCTAGTCCTAAACTATGCATGGCCTGATCACCTGTGCATAATTTAGAAGGATCCATGCGAGGCCGAATAGTAGTCACCTTAAAATCATGTTAAAATAAAATTATAAAACCTTTTATACGTAATGCAAGTAGTACAAGTTCATGACAAATATGTTTCTTTATATTTTCTTGAATGAATTTCGTGTCTGCGAGTACAATCTATTTTCTTTACTCAATGAGATTTGCTCTACTTGTTACCTCAATTTCTCTCATGACACAGTTTTATTTACCGCTCGCCTAGTTACCGACTATTGACATCATACTTTGAAGTTTTAGTGTTGTTATACTTTCTTCTCGACCAACCTTCTTTGAGTAAATTTTGGTATACTTTCGAAATGTCTCCGGACGAGAATAACGATTTATGACTGTAATGAATAGTGATATCGCATATTCATCATAATGTGTGTCAGATTCTATTGCCTTGAAATTCGCTCGTGTAAACCATGTGTTGATTTCGCTCTCTGATCGCTAACGTTGTTCATTTTGTTGGTTTTAATTACAAGTAATTGTTTAAGAGTTTTATTCTAATTAAAAATTTGTTAGGGTGGCTTTTCTTTTCGATTTTGTATCGACCACCGAGAACTTAATAAGCCGATGTTGGTGACACCAACCACACTCAAGAATTAATGACTTGCTACACCCTTGGTTTCTATTTGTTTCATCATCGACACTTATATTTCGTCGCATCATTTGAAGAATTCGTACGACTTTCGTTTTATTCCCTTATGCTATTGCTTGCATATTATTTTACTATTAATTGTTAGATATTTGTTTGTTATCTTGCCACCTTATAAACTCCGATCACGTCCCATTTTTACATTAGATTCATTAAATACCCTCTCGTATTTAAAGACCAGTTCCAAGTAAAGTATCCATATTTGTTCCCGTCTTTTTTTTTCCGTCTCCAGATGAACTCTGAGGGACCAGAGTTCCTTTAGGGGGGTTGACTATGAGAACTCGTATTTTTCTGGATAATTAAATTATTCTTTTATTCGTACTTCTCGATTTTACAATGTTTTACTTGTTCCTCTTTACTTTTTATACGTAAATATTGAGATCTCGAGAATTTTAATTAATTTATATTTTAATTATTTTTCTAATCACTGATAATATTTAATTCGAAATTGAACAAAATATTTTTATTTTTCCGTATTTATTTATTGTAGTAACCCGAAATTTAAAATCAACATTTAGACCGAGCTCTAATCTTATTTCTAATATTTGAATGAATATTTATTACCCGACTATTAGTTATCATGCTCATTTTTACTAATAATATTGAGTTATCGGCTAACCGTAAATATTCTCGTTATGACATAGAAATATCTTCTATTGTCGTCGCTTTAATTTTTTTTGTTTTACGAGCATTTTTTATAAATTACGTTAAACCTTTAAGGACCATTCGTTTATATAACGCGTTAATGTATTCATAAATTATAAGCTCTCATTTATATATCGTAATATAAATGTTCTCTGAATGTTAATGTTTTTATTTTATATTAAGCGTTTATTTTTCGTGCTTAACGCGTATCTTTTGAATCGCGTAACTTTTAAAATATCGTGCTTCGATAATATACCCGCTAGTTCAAATTTATTTATAAACAAATCAGTACACATTATATATCATACCCAACAATTTAATATGAGGCTCTTTACTCTCCATCAAACACGTATAAAACTTAACTTTTATACACGGCTATTCACATGCCACGTGTTTGTATAAGTTGACATCTTAAATTGTCATATCTAATATTCAGATCTCTTTCATATCTAGTTTGTTATCTACGGCAAGTTTCAAAACTTATTACATCATTGAAAGATAGATGATTCGATTTAAAAATAGTCATGATGTCGCTAGAATGATATCAAGAATTCCTAATTTGTTAGCCGTGGGTTCGGTTTCTTTTTTTGGTCGAGTCACGAGAAGAAGAGAAGGCCCGAGACCCATTGTAACTGGTCTTGTTTGTTGTAGTTACGAGCTGCAGTCGAATAACAAAAGTGTTAGATCGGGTCTTAAAACTTGAGTCCGGATTCTTTGGTTACTTGTAACGTCCTCACACTACAAGGGTAAGAGTGTATTCACCTTGTCTTTTTTATTTTCATGCATTAGGACCCTAAGATAGTTATGTGCTTGTTAAACCTTTAATCAAAAAGGAAACACGTTGTTGTAACGGGTACATGAGCGGTGTCGAAAATTTTGCTGTACATCTAAACGACATATATTCATAAGAGATCTAGGATTGGAATAAACAGCTTATAGAACATTGAATGATTACCAAGTTTTGATTCAAAAGATGTAGCAATGCACAGTTGCAAAACCATATCTTTAGACCCCTAAAAGAACCACCTAGAAATGACCGCCCACGAGTTTTATGGGGGCAAACAGTAGACGAGGTAGCATAGAATCCGTAGAAACTTAATCACTTAAATCGGTTAAGAAACGACTAAGATATCGGTCGCTAAAAAAAATTGAACATGACTTACTTGATCGAAAAATATAACTCTTTTATGCAACACGACCTTTACGACCCCTTTTTGACGCTAGAATCGACCTTGCCCCGAGTCTGTTAAACAACTAAAGTTGTAGACGGACATGCCGTCTACACGGGCATACTTTTGGTTCGACCCAAAAGTCCTTATCGAAAACTGTAGATAAGATGGAAAGTGACCTATTAAACTCGTAACTTTTAAAATAGTTGTACGACCCTTACTTCGAACCCGATTTTAACCAATCAAACAGCCTCGGTTAATAAAACTTAAAATACCGACTTATAGACCACTCGGCTAGCTATCCGGCAGTATTTTTGGTATACTCTGCGGGCTACCATTGAGCCCGTTATTTACGCCGAAAAAATGTAGAAATTGATAACCTATGAATCTATGAAGTGGGTTGATGTTTTTCTAGTGAGAGAAACTAGAGAGAGAAAGTGAGAGAAATATGTGGAAGATTTTATTACTATGAAATGTGAATGAAAACAACAACCAACCCCTTTCCTTAGTGGAAAGGGGTATTTATAGTCCAAGCCAAACATTGGGCTTGGGCCGGTCCATGACAAGCCCATGGACCGGTTCTTACTTAAGTTAATAAGCAAATAACAACTAATTACTAACTACGAGCTATTACAACATAAATCATATTGTGGAGCGACCGATACTTCTAATATACGTTAAAACGTATTTCTAACAATCTCCCCCTAAGGGAGGTCACTCCACGTTACAAAGTTCTAAACCTAGCATACTATACTAAGTCTTCGTTCTTTAGCTCGTAGTCTTTTCTTCTTTTCTTTCTTTTGTTGTGAATATGTTGATTTGATCTTTTTGGCTTTGACTTGAGAGCATTGTTCTTTGGCCTTTCACGTGCGATCTTTGCCTTTCTTGTGAACTTTGCCTCCTCGTGACTTCATGTTCCACACACTTACGTCTTTTTGTTGAATTCTCGAAAGCTTCAGAGTTTGGTACAGCGGAAGACTTCATCTTGTACTTTCTTGAATTTTTGCTGAACTTTGTTGCAAAAGACATAAGCATGTGGAAACGACTTTTCCAGGTACACCGCAACACCACCGTCTTTACTGGTACTCAGCAACGCCACCGTCTTCAACAGGTACATAGCAACGCCACCGTCTTTAGCAGGTACACAGCAACGACACGAATAAAATGGCTTTGAACATTTTATTCTAATTCGGTAGCATTTTACCTCCGGTCGGTGAAGACCGTTGGACGATATTAGATATCGTACCCGTGACGGATAGTTTCAATTAAGTAACTTCCTGACAGGATTTCGCGGGTGAACCCGTTCTCTTTATTCGACCGTCCAAAGCTGACTGCGAACATAAAGAGTGAATCACTTGGATAAATTATCCTTGTGATTAAAAAGCCGTCAATTCATGAAACCTGGAACAAGTGAATTTCAATTAAGATTTTCACCATCGTTGCTTTCCAGTTGTCACGAGCTCAATTCATAAAGAATCTTGCGCGTTACCTACCAAGTGTTGTTTGATGTTGACACTAGAAGGATTTCCACTCGTCACTGTGGTCAATAAAGAGTCACTCTGAGTGTTCTGGCAAGATCTTATGATAATGCGAAGAGGCCTGGAACGAGTTTAAGTTCAATTAAGAATTAAACCACTGTTACCTTCCAGTTTTTCACAAGATTGGTTCTAAAAGAACCGCACGTGTAACCTACCATGAGCTTGTTTGATGTTGGCTCAAGCAGGATTTCCATCTTCATTGTAGTACTTGCGTATTACTCGGATGTTCTGGCAATATTACAGGAATACTGCGTAGGACTCATGAACATCTCTTACTTTTCACAGTGTGTGAGAAAGCAAGGAATAAATGGAAAGTGTCCTAATGAGACTTTTGATGATCTCTTGGCTCTAGACTCAATTGTGCGTTTTGATTTAGTGAGCGATGGCTGGAGAGGAGTGCCACCTTTTCAATACCAGTCTATTCGGAGTGAATAAACCAGTAGATAACGTGTTGATCTCCGTGTGATTAAAACAAATACCTTTTGAGAGATATTTGAGTTAGCTGGGGAAGGGTTGTGCATTGCATCACTGGGTCCATGATGTCTTTCTTCAATACCGAGAATCATTAGCAAAAATGACCTCAATAGCATATGTATTGACCCGGTTTCTGCCTAAAGTTGTAAGGAGGGCTTCTTTCTTTACACCCTTTATCTTTACATTTCTTTTTCATTCTTCAACCCCTTCAATGCTTACCAATACGTCATCACTAGCACCTTGTTGTGATTGTTCCAGTGCTAGCTTAAGTACTTGGTCGGCATTCAGCTACGTTCACATTCTTTCTCCATCTTTCCTAGGACTTCTAATTCTAACTAGGGAATTGTCCTTGGGAAGATTCCATCGGCTCTGATGAATCATTGGACTAAACCTATTCCTACCACCCTTTTGTCACCACATCCGTCGTGAATTAAGCGTGTTTTGGGAAGGAATTGCCACCATGAAAAATCATTGAAAATCACCTAAAGTACTTGTGATATTGAAATCAAAAGTTTTGTACCTTAGGTGTTTTGTTCATCAAAAACGCTCCCCCTTAACACGTGCTTTACACATATTAAGTTGGATAATCTTTAAGTCTTTTTCATCTTTTAGCCAAGTATCACTTACGTCTCCTTAATCCCATTTTCTCCCCTTATCCAAAATGTTAACCATTAATATTTGGGATATTGAATGGATTAACCGGTCTTTGGGTAAAAATGAAATTGTTGTTTGGCCATAGAACAACTGATTGCTCCCCCTTAAGTTAATAAGGGGTAGTTGTAGTGCTTTAATATGATATATTTTGAAAGATTTAGAATCTCGTGAGAAATTCTTGAAAAATTATCATACTTTAACACTACAACAAGCCATTAACGCACATTATTCACAAATATACATATTCACAAATAATACCAATATAGAGTGACCTGAAATGTACGACCCTTCAGATGGATCGTTGCAGTGTCCTGTAGTGCACTCCATATGGTCTACCACCCACAAATCTTTCCAAGCTCCTCATCAATCTACGTTCACGGAGCTTCTGATCGATCTTCTTGATGACATACTTCGCCATCTGCCGGTAACCTGGATGCCAATCCTCCGTCATTTCTGGCAAAGTCCCACCCGAGTTCAGATGCTCCAACTTGTCCCTGACTTGTATAAGAGTGCCATCACTATACTTGTGGAGCTCCCCCACCCTCAAAAACTTCATCAATCCTCGACTGTTCAAGTAGAAGATGCCGGAATTCGGAACAGAAATGCCGGTATAGGGACATCTTGCTACATGTTGAGGTAACACTTGGTTCACAGGACGGGTTAAATTGAGCTTCCTCTGATAGCTTTCGACTCCCAATTGAAGATCTTCAACTCGTGTTTTGATGACAACGCTTCGTGTGAACATGCGAAGTGCTGTATTCAACGCAATCAGGTCTTCACGAGGAATATGTGTCAGTTGATCTCTGGTCATCAGAAGCAGCATATCTTCGATATCCTCAAGGCAAATGATGGAAAAATCTCCCTGCTGGATTCTGTATTCCCTGTCATCCTCCCTTTTCAAGCGAATCTCCGTCACATGATAGTAGCCATTCTTGGCTTCTGTTTTCATCCCTAAAATGCTGGAGATGCGGATATCGGATCTAACTGAGCTTCCAGAATTGACTAAGCAGCAACACCTGTACGCCCTTCTGACTCGTTCGTCCCAATGAGATGCACCTATGACAGCATACATATCATAATTACGATTTATCTTAGGGACCCAGAGTCGGTTTACCTTTTCCTCGATGAAGGGTATTGTCCCCCAGTTGGCAGCTTTCAGCAATGTCAGGGATGTTGCGTACTTTGATGACCCCTTCAGTAGATACACCAGATCATTGGTGACAAAGAAGTCAAGAGCAATCTGATTATCTTGATCCATTGGAGGTGGAGCTCTTTCTGATTCATGAAGACCTGGCCGTTGAACGGTATTCAGAGCCTTCAGGATCTCCTCGGCATAGTATTCGAACTCCATTTGGGGCAACCGGGTTTTGGCGCGAAGTCTTTTATCTTTCAGTACTTTCTTCACCAATGATGGAGTAACCGAAGTCTTATACTCATGAGCAAGAAATGCACATAAGTCAATCGGACTTCGGATACGAAGGTACAAGACTTCTTTGTCGGCGTCGGTGATCGGATCATACTGCGCCGCTGCCATGATCCAAGCCTGTGGTGGAGCAGTCTCGTCGATTTCCAACGTGTCCTCCCAGTTCCTTGTGCTTGGTTCAGGAACAGTGGATTGTGGGTTTTGTTGCAGAGGAGTCGAGACGTGAACATCTGCTTCAGATTCAGGCATTTCAGCAGTGTCATGGATGGGTGAGTGTTGAGCAGCTTCTGGTTCGGTAACCGATTCTGCAATCACAGGAGTAACAACACAAGAACTAACGGGGTTAGTGGTAACAGGTATTGATTTATGGATAAATGTACCAGGAATAGATGACCCTGTAGTGGCATTCACGTCATGGCGCCACTTCGATCGTCTGGATTCCGTGGATGTAGACTTCTCCTTTGGTGCTGCATCCTTCTTTGACTTGGTGCCAGACTTAACCACTTTCTTTGAGCTGGCGCCTTTATCCCCTTTCTCACGCTGTTTACCTTTATCCGCATTGCTCCCCTTAACACTCTCCTGGTGACCATCACCACCATCATTACCATCATTATCATCATCTCCATCCTCATCATCATCATCCTCATCATCCTCATCATCATCTTCATCATCCTTATCATTATCATCATCCTCATCATTCTCATCATCCTCATCATTATTCTCATCCTCATCCTCCTCCTCGTTCTTATCTTCTTCTTCTTCTTCTTCCTCCTCTCCACCAGTACCCTCGTCTTCCTCACTCTCTTCCCGTTCTTCTTCAGGGAGAATGTGGTAGGGTACCACACTTCCAAACGTCTTGAACAACCTATCATCCTCCATGATAGCGTCATTCAGGGATTTGAAGAGAGCTCGTTGTTTCCTTGATTTATCAAACGAACCAAGTTCCTTCATTCGAGCCTTAAGGATCTTCTTCAGTTCAAAATCCGTCAAGTCATATGCGATCTTGTAGGCGGCTTCTGAAGGATTGGATGACTTGATCATCAAGTTATCAGCAGCAAGCGTCTTCAAGTCATCACGCAGTTTAGGCATTAAGGATTCAACTGAGTCTTTTACTTTCTGCTCAATAGTAGCTTCAAGAGCGTCGTTTTGCTCTTTAAGGTCATCCTTAATAGCTTTAAGTCTTGCAATTCGTGCTTTATGCCTATTAGCTTCATCCCTTTTTACCTGAGCAAGTTCCTCTGCATGAGCTTTACGTGTAGCTTCCATGTCTGCAGCGAACTTGGCAATCAACTCTTCTTGAGCTTTCCTTGATGCTTCTTCACTTTGAGCTCTTTTATTTAACTCTTGGCGAAGTTCATTCATTTCTCTCTTGTGAGCATCCACATGTTTATCCAACATCTCGCCCAACACTATTGCTGCCATTGCAGATGTTGCAGATGTTGTAGATGTTGATGGAATAGGCTCGGTTGTGACTGCGGTGCTAAGGATGGGCTTTGGTGGTGGTGGAGGAAGTGGTGTAGAAACCTGTTTGGTTGGTAAGGGTTGAGTTGGTGGAGGTTGAGTTGTTAAAGGTTGAGTAGGTGGAGGAGGTGGTGTAGAAACAGGGATTGATTGCTCCTTCGAAGTGGAATAATTTTCAGGTGACCCAAACTCATCAACATCATGAGGTTCAATATACTCATCCTCAACGTCTACTCTTACACCTGAACCACTACCACCAGTATCTTTTCTGCTCCTTTGAATGGCTGTTTTCATCATTTGTTTCTCGGTTTTCTCAAGATCAGGATCAGCAATATCTGCTTCATCACGTAGACGCATCAAATCCTTACCCTTTCCCTTTTTACCCTCTGTTTTCTTCTTCTTGGTTTTAGGCTCAGGTAAATCTGCTTGCTTCCTTTTACCTTTGCTTTTAACCGTGGTAGATGAGTCTTCACCTGCTAGAAGGCTTGCTCGTTGTTTCTCAATTTCCGTGAGCAAGTTCGTGTAGTCATCGGATGCAATAATCTCATCAGTCAGAAGATGACTGGGAATGGGACCAGGAATAACCGTATTCGAATGAGTCTCCTGCCTTAAGTCTACCAAATCATCATCATCTATCATGTGGTGACGACTACCTGCAAGCTTGTTAATGGATGCATCGTTTTCCATAAAGTAATGTATGATCAACTTAATAAACCTAGGGTACTGGTAAGTTTTGATTTTACCCTTAGTGTTAGTGAAGAGTTGAAAAGTAAACTCCTCCCACAGCAGTGATGCATAATCAATACCCATACCTTTGAACATACCATAAAACATTTTGATGATCGGTGGACGAACAGCATCATACCCAGTTGTCTTGGGTGTCAAGCATCGGCTAAGGATCCCAAAGATAGCTTTCCATGGTTGACCAATTTTGGCAGTAGTAAACTCAGACGGGGTTCGAATGTCAAGACATCCAATAGCAGTGAACATCTCCATCATCTGGTCCTTGGTTGGGTTGGGAGAGTATGCTGCTAGACCTTTGAGAATCGGTCGAAAGCCAAAGATCTTCCTGAAGTCTGACACAGTAAGCGTCTGCTGCTTGTTGTCCAAGGAAAAAGTGATCTTGTTCGACGTCCTCTCTTTGGTAGCCCAGAACTCGTAAAGGTAGTCATAGGGCACCGAAGCACTTCTCCTTAGCGCATACTTGAAGTGAGATTTATCAAGCATGGCTGTAGCTACCTTAAAGCCATTATGGGTAGAGTGAGATACCTCCTTCAGACGGTAGTTGTTTGGAACAAACTTAAGAGTTTTGGCTTCAGCAATGGCGGCAGCTCTGTCGTCTTGTAGTTGTTGTACGGTAGGGTTAGTCATCGTCTCTGCTTAAGATAAAACACAACGGTTGATACAGACAAGTATAAATATCATTATAACTTTAAACCTAAGCATTGTACATATGACATAATCCCTTAAGCATTGAAATCATTCAAACATCTTCTTATTCGGAATAATCACACCATTCGGAATAATAGGCCTATGCGGAAAAACATCCCTATTCTGAATAAAAAGGCTATTCGGAACTTTTGACCTATGCGGAATAAATTCCCTATGCGGAAAATTTGGGCTATGCGGAACATTAGGGCTATGCGGAACATTTGGGCTATGCGGAACATTTGGGCTATGCGAAACAAATTCCTCCATTCGGAACATTTGGGTCATGCGGAAAAAGTCCTTATTCGGAACATTTTCCTATTCGGAACATTTTCCTATTCGGAACATTTTCCCTATGCGGAACATTTGCCCTATGCGGAACATGTGCCCTATTCGGAAATTTTTATCCTATGCGGAACATTTTGCCCTATGCGGAAAATTTACCCTATGCGGAACATTTTGCCCTATGCGGAACATTTTGCCCTATGCGGAAAATTTTGCCCTATGCGGAAAAGTTTGTCCTATGCGGAAAATTTTCCTATGCGGAACTTTTTCTTTTATGCGGAACTTTTGCCTTATGCGGAAAACTTTTCTATTCGGAAAAATATCCACCATGCGGAATGTTGTTCTTACGCGGAAAGTTTTGCAACAGGTACAATTTTTTTTTTCTAATTAGGCACTTAATCCGTTTGTTTCAATTGTTCTAAAGGCAAAAACAGTGCAATTAAACCTATTCCGAATACATCCCAAGCAAAACCCCTAAATTAATCAACCCTAATTAAGCAGTAATTGGATTTCGATTATTTTCAATTTAGAGAGATAATTAACTTGTTATGCTTGAATGATTTTAAACCGATTTAATACCTTTTTGGAGGATCTTGATCTAGAAGAAGTGAATGATTAGAGATGATTGATTTGAGTTCGTGTGTTTGTTTGTGGAAGGTTTATCAATGGCGGCAAGAGTAAACAGAAACAGTGATTGTGAATAGTGAGGGAATAAGAGAAACGGGGGGGGAAGTTTTGACTAGGTCAAATTTTCCATAAGTTAGACATGTTGTCAACTTTGCCCCCTCAATTCTTCTTTTTGCTACATTCAATCATTTTGTTTTGGTTACCAAGTTTTGATACTAGCCATTTTGACCCTATCTTATGTTAACTAGTCGATCCTTAGTGATTAACTTAACTTAACACAAGCACAAGACTATCCACGACAAACTTATAAGCAACAACAAGACAAATGCCAAAGCAATCCAACCATTAACCATTAAGCTTTGTGAGTTTCCTTGAAAACTTTTGAAGATCTTTTTGATGTGTAAGATGATGAAACATTTTCTCCCCCTTAAACGATGACCCGTTTTCTATTTAAAGAGCTGTAGTCATTGTTTAACGAGGCACATGATGATGAAAAACATTTCCCAATTGATATCTTGAAAAAGTTTGATTCGTGGTGTCAATAAGATTTCTCTTATTTTAACAAATTAATGCACTGAGACGTACACAAATTCGTGTTAGACCAAGTTGTAAAGTAAACTTGATCCCTTTGCGTGATTTGGCTTGTAAATCACGCCCGAGAAAATTAATTCCCGTTCTGAGCCAACGTTTTCCAAGGAAATACGTGACTTTAATATGAAAACAGGGTTGCAGTCTGAAATAACTACAAGCCATAATGGGCATGTTTTAAAAATGTACAACTTTTATACGGACTCTATTTATGGCACCGTGTCAATATTGATCGACATTTCTAAGGCCGTAAATATTACCGTACTAAAAGACATGCCCGATTTAAAACGAAAAATATTTTTGGTTTTTCTGGATTTTATAATTTTTATGGTTTTTATAGGTTTTATATTTTTGTATTTTTCTTTTGTGGTTTATATATTTACGATAATATACATGATCACAACCAAAGGATACTCTGAATAGTTTACCACGACTATTCAGCTGATTCTTCTGCCAACTCTTTGAGAGTCGCTGGAGTAAATGATTTCATGCCAAGCTTGTCGATCAAAAACTCGATTCGTCCTCGATCTAAGGCTTTGGTGAACATATCCGCCAGCTGGTACTCAGTAGTGACAAAATACAGCTCGATCACTCCGTTCTCCACCTGCTCCTTGATGAAATGGTAGCGAATGTCTATGTGCTTGGCCCGGGAGTGTTGAACATAGTTGCAGCAAAGGGCAATGGCGCTCTTGTTGTCACAATACATCGGGATTTTGTTAAATCCAAGACCGTAGTCAGTTAATTGTGATCTCATCCAAAGGACTTGAGCACAACAACCGGACATGGCGATGTATTCAGCCTCCGTGCTTGATATTGCAGCGCTTTTCTGCCTTTTTGAGGACCAACTGATCAATCTATCTCCAAGGAGTTGCACAGATCCAGAAGTGCTACGCCTCGTATCTTGACATCCAGCATGATCGGCATCTGCGTATGATATTAAAGCAATCGAGGAATCTTTCGGATACCATAGACCACGATGAAGTGTTCCTTTTAGATACCGAAAGATCCTTTTCACAACATGTAAGTGCTTTTCGGTAGGCCGAGCCTGATACCGGGCACACATGCATACAGCAAATTGTAAATCAGGCCTGCTAGCAGTCAGATAGAGAAGGGTGCCAATCATTCCACGGTAAAGTTTCGGATCGACAATAATCCCATCCCTATCTTCATCTAACTTGGTTTTCTCAACCATTGGAGTGTCTACGGGGTCACAATTCTCAAAGTTATATTTCTTAAGAGATTCTAGAGCATATTTGGATTGATTTATAAAGATGCCTCTGGGATTCTGAGAAATCTGTAATCCTAAGAAAAATGAAATTTTTCCCATCATCGACATCTGAAAGCGTGTGGACATTATCTTCTCAAATTGTTTAGACAATTCTATGTTAGTGGCAGCAAAAATTATATCATCAACATAAATTTGTACCAGAAGCATGTCGTTGCCGTCTTTGAGAGTGAATAGAGTGGGGTCCACTTTGCCTTTGGAGAAGCCTTCCGACATGAGATATGTTGACAGGAGATCATACCACGCGCGTGGAGCTTGTTTCAACCCATAGAGAGCCTTCTTAAGCTTGTACACATGGTTAGGAGACTCCGTACTCACGAACCCATCCGGTTGACTAACATAAACCTCTTCCCTTAGTTCACCGTTCAAAAATGCCGTCTTCACATCCATTTGATAGACGATCATGTTCATATGAGCAGCAAACGCAAGGAATAGTCTAATCGCCTCCAATCTAGCCACAGGAGCAAAAGATTCCTCAAAGTCTATACCCAAGGCCTGTTTATATCCTCTAGCAACCAATCTTGCCTTATTCTTCAATACCGAACCCATCTCATCAAGTTTAACCTTATAAACCCATAACAAAGTAAGGATGTTAACTTTGTCAGGGCGAGGAACCAATTCCCATACTTCTAGTCTTTTGAATTCATTGAGTTCCTCCTGCATAGCTTCAATCCAAGATGATTGGGTCATAGCCTGCTGCCAATTTTTGGGTTCAACTTCAGAGAGAAATGCATCAAAGTAACAATATAGTGCACTTTCTTGTAGTTGATGGCGTGTAGAGACTGGTCGATCTAGATCTCCAATAACATTCCTAATTGGGTGATCTTTTGTCCATTTAGTGCTATGGTTTTCAATCCTAGGTGGTCTGGAGTGAACAATAGATGGAGCTTCTTCTGAGGTAGAGGCGGCGGAAGGGTTTTCAGGGATCGCAACACCAAAGAAAGGAAGCTCTTGCAAGTGAGCATATTCCAGGTCGTGATCAGTAGAATCCTCTTCTACATCATTAGGCACAAGTAGGGGTGATGATTCAGGTGTAGTTTGTGAATCACTTGGTGAAGGTGCATCAGGTTCAACTTGAATTGTAGATGCATTAGATAAAGGTTCATTAACTTGAGCAACCACTTCAGGTATTGGAGCAATTACTACAGGTACTGGAACTTCATCAGTCGGGGGATCGAAGAATTCATCAAACAACGGTTGAAACAGTTTATCCCACTCGGGCCTTGATGGTGGTAAAAATGATGTAGAAGTAGGATTGTTGGGAACTAATCCGGAACTTATAGCACCGGGTCCCATCTCATGAAGCGCGGGTTCAGAGCTGTGTTGCTCAGAAGCCATCGCTGTCAGCTCGTCGAAATCTGCGTCCATAGTTTCCACAATCTTGCCAAGACGACGGTTATAGATTCGGTATGCTCTTTTGGACGGTGAGTAACCAATGAAAATACCTATGTCGGCTTTTGGTTGAAGCTTACCCAAGTTCTCACTATTGATGTTTGGATAACACAAAGCACCAAACACATGGAAAAATGAAACATCGGGTTTGCGGTCATGTAGAAGCTCATAAGGTGTTTTTCCATGGCGTTTCCGAATGATAGAACGGTTTTGGGTGAAACATGCAGTAGAAATAGCCTCTGCCCACAAGAACAATGGAGCGTTCGCATAAATAAGCATGGTCCTAGCAGCTTCCATAAGTGTACGATTCCGTCTTTCAACGACACCGTTTTGTTGTGGAGTGCGTGCAGCGGATGTTTCATGTGATATACCAACTCCTTCATAATAATCACGAAGAGTCTGGTTGACGAACTCTGTACCATTGTCTGTACGAATACGGCGGACAGTGGTATTCAAACGTACCTGAATGAACTTCAGAAAAGTGATGATAGCCTTCGGAGCTTCATCCTTTGTACGTAGAAATCTAACCCATGTAAACCTTGAGAAATCATCCACAATGACGAGAATGAATTTCTTACCGCTCACACTTTCAGTTCTCATCGGTCCACAAAGATCCATATGCAAAAGATGAAGTTTTTCTTGATTAGTGTCTTCAGCTTTGGGTTTGTAAGATTTCTTGGTGCTTTTCCCCCTTGAACACGCGGAACATAAATGATCCTTGTGAAATTTAAGCTTGGGAAGACCACGAACTAACTCGTTTTTAGCCAGATGATTAATAGCATCAAAATTAAGATGAGATAATCTGCGATGCCATAACCATGACTTGGTCTTAGAAGCTTTAGAGAGAAGACATACTGGAGAAGCGGCCATCATGTCTTGTAAGGACAAAGTATAAAGATTTGCACCACGAGATCCCTTCAACAAATCTTTTCCTTCCAAGTTGCGGATGAAGCAAGTGTGTTGTCGAAAAGCAACCTCAAGGTTGGAATCACAAAACTGTCCTACTGAGAATAAGTTATGACCAAGACCTTCAACATAGTATACCCTAGAAATCGTCACGTTTCCAGTCTGATATTCACCATATCCCATAATCTTTGCTATATGATCATTCCCAAATTTAACCGTACCAAGAAACTTGCTGACGAAATTTCGGAGCATCGAGCGATTTCCGGTCATATGTTTTGAACAACCGGAGTCCAAATACCACAGGATGATTTGGACCACCTGAAAATATCACCACACAAAGACAATGTAGAGGTATCGGAATCTGAGTGTTCCTTGTTATTAGCAGGTACAGATTTAATAATCTTAGATTTGCTAACTCTAGGTTTCTTAGATTTCCTAGCCTTCCTTTTCTTCTTAATTGGTGGTGTAGATTCTAATTGGCTCAAATCCTGAGGTATTTCTTCACTGATAGGCACTACAGTGGGGGCAGACCTATTTAAAGGGCGCTGTTTCCATACTTGAGTGCGAGTGTTCCTAACTAAAGGACGCTCAGACCTAACCTCGATAGATGCATTCCTAGTTAAAGGGCACATTTTTCCATCTAGTGTAAAGGTCCTACCAGTGGGACGCCATTGCCAGCCAACTTGGGCACGAGTTCTACCCGTTGGCTTCCATTCAAGACCATTCTTAATAGCATTCATTTCATTAACGTGATCAATCAGACACAAATCATGACTCTGGGAAAACATACATTCATTACAATTCCAACAAATTAAATCAGAATTCACGAATGGTTTAGGCTGCTGCACAGGCGCAGAGCTCTTAGTCTTAACATGATTCATTTTATTTAAAACTGAACTAGTATTCCTATTGTGGACTTCTACTTTCTTCTTTGTGGCACTACTAGTGGCGGGCTTGATCTTATCTTTCTTGAGTGGCGATCCTTTAGCCTTAGTAGTTGCTTTTAATCCTGTAGAAGGCAAATTGGGAACATTAGCAGCAGATTTTAAAGATGTCTTACTTGATTGTGCCAATGACGGTTTCGCGCCTGGAGTCTTATTAAATGGAGTGACAGCAATGGGCCTATTATTAAGTAGTGCTGAACCTGGTGTACCTATGTATTGCAAATAAGCCAAGCAATATTGAACTCGCTTAACATATTCATGAGCCAAATAATAGTCGCTACTTGGGGGATCTAAGGCATAAAGATCGTCTAAAATATCCCTAAGAAGATCGACATGCTTAATGGCATTCCTCATATAATCATCGTATACAACCGGGTTTCTCTTATGAAGCGGATTCTTATAAAGCACTACTTTCTTGGTTGTTGGAGCACTAGTGGACGGTGCAGAGTCGGTAGCTAAGTTATCAACAACTTCTTGTCGGGTGAGAAGAAGTGTCTCTTTTAACTCAGCCAAAACCATATTTTTGTCTATGAGCAGGATGTTCAAGTCAGAGATTTCTTCGCACTTTTGGTTCAGTTGTTCAATATAATATTGTTGCTGTGTCGCATTAAAAGCGAATCGATCTTCTAGGGAACCATAAAGAGCGGATAGTCCCTGCCTTGTCCGATCCATCTCCCCTAGAACAGTGGATAGTCTAATTTCTAAGACTTGGTTTTTAGACTCTGCGGCCTCTAGTTCCATTCTTAATGTTTCCTTTGATGATATCTCTCTTTTTAATCTCATGATTTCTTCCTCTAATGTCTTAACAATTGCAATCATCTTGTCACTTGTCTCAACACCGTTCTCACAAACATTTGATATCAAAAGATTTTCATTTTGAGCTTGTTGTTTTAATTCTAAAGATATACAATGTTGTTCTAGTTGATTAAAGCGTTGAGAAAGTAAATTATAAGAATCTTGTAGCTTTAAAAACTCAGCGTTAGATTCGTGACAAGAATGATTTTCTACCTCATTTACAGTATCAGCAACATTTACAGAAAGATTACAAACATCATCACAAACATCCTCACAAATATTCACAGCATCACAATTAATCATAGTGGATGTAAGCTCATTCGAATAATTAACATTTACAGTAGTAAGCACATCACACGAGATTATTTCAGACAAGAATCGGTCATATTCGGTTAAAATCTTTTCCTTTTCAATTAGTTGCAGTTCGTAAGCGGTGTCCATTTCATAAAACACTTTTTGAACTTCCCCAATTTCAAACTGAAGATTTTCCTTAAGAGATGCAAAACTTTCTTTTAGACTTTCGACAAACGGATTGATCTTAGTTTTAAACACCTCGTTCATGTGTTCGAAAGCCCATTCTCCGGCGTTTAAGCCATTTGAAGTCGTACATTCCAAAATGACCTTGTCAAAGTTAGTAAAGTATCGGTTAATCTCTTTCAAGTTTAACCATACAGTGCTAACAGGTGGAAGATCCTTTGGAATTTCCTTAGGACCTTCCATGTTGACAAGTGTAGGAAATGTACTAGGGCGTTCTTCCTCTAACATGTAGGTCGGTGCTGTGATGAGATCTTTATCCATATGGAAGCGAACTCTAAAATCAGTTTTTGCAAGCTCCTTATTCATCTTAAAATAATCACACTCGGGATATTTTGCAGAATTGTATGACCGATCCTCATCAACTAGATCCTTACTTGTTCGATCATTGGGAAAAACAATCGGGTCTAAAGCCAATCCTAATTGAGTTGCATTATAAAGTCTAGGACTATGTCTTAAAGCTTGTTTTGCATACCGTGGATTAGGGGGAAGGCCTTTTAGACGTGATAAGTTAAATTCTCTAAATGAAGCATCAAATAAGTGAACTAGTTGTGAAGCAGCATATTGTCTTAACAGCAAGTAGTCTAGACTTCTAATCTTATTAGTAGCATTAATCTCCATTTCAGTCTTCTTAGATTCGAGTAATTCAAAATCAGTTTGAAGTTTTTGAAAATTAGTGACCACTAGCTCCTTTTCTTTAAGTTCACTAGACAGATTTGCTCTTAAGTTTTCGATTTCTTGCAAGTGACTCATTTGTTTGTTTCTAAAATGATCATATTCGAGATTGGTGAGAACACTAGACGAAGGCACTAATTCCAAAGTTTGTACTTTCTCATTGCTTAAGGCAAGCTCATCAGACAAATTCTTATTCTTAGCTAAGGTTTCTAAGAGTGCAGCATTCATTTGGCTAAGTAATGTAGCAGGAACCATGACCAAATCTTGTTGAGCAGGAGTAGGCGTATGCGAAATGGATCCCGGTTGTGATTCACTCAAAATCTGGGGACTCACATTGATATTGCTATCATTGTTTGTCTCCTCATTTGAAAGACTCACCACCGAAGATTCATTCGAATCAGCACTCTCTTGCCCAACTTGATGTGGTTGAATACTAGCATCAGTGGCATTATCAGTGTTATCAATAAGTACCTCAGATTTCTTATCTGGCCCAAGCTGGAGAAAGTTGCCATGAAAGCAGCCTTTGCAGTTTGAAAGTCATCACAGTCGGAATCATACGCATCAAGATCATCGGCTTGGTAAGCTGCATTTTGCGTGGTGACAACGTCTTGTTCAGCAATCCCTGGGTCAGCAAGAAATGCAAGCTCCTCTTCATCAAGTTCCCTTCCTTGAGCCTGAGCATTTACCAGATAGATCTTTTCTGCAAACCACTGTCCATCCCTTCTCCTCTTAGGTTTCTTACAATCCCTGGACATATGACCCTCTTCCTTGCAGTTGTAGCATGTGATCATTCTCAACTTGCCTGTATTAGCCCGTGGAGGGTTGTTGACCATTGGAGCAGGAGCAGGATTGGCGGTGCGAACATTGGTTGATGTGGAAGTTCTCCCCTGATATGGTTGAATTGGCTGAACCATGACCCTGCCATTCTCAATTGTAGCTTGTTGGCGAGAATTGGATGAATTCCTCAACTGATTGTTGGTAGGAGCTGATCCTCTGAATCCTCGTTTGCTTAAAGTTTTTGTGAGATAAGCAGACATAGTAGTTAGCACTTCAACTGGGTCAGCTCCTTGTTGGAATACAGGAACTGGGACTTCCTCATCATCACAATACAATGCTTGATCTGGATGAGCTGCATAATCAGTAGAAGGAATACTCATTTGATCAGGGTAGCTTGTTTGATATGCTGCATTCTCTTGATAAGACGAATATGAAGGCTGAGCATAAGGTGCAACATTTGCTGGATGAAGTTGTGAACCATACTGTGATGTGGGTGCACTGAACCGATATTGTTGCTGATGTGAGGTGGGGGGTTGTGGTAAGATCGAGTATTGGGGAAAAGTTGGTGTCATGTAAGGTGATGCATGATAGGCTTGATGTCCCAATATATAGGGTGTGTTGTTGTGTGACAAACTTGGTTGATTCGCCATCAAAGCTAAGGAATCTGGATACATGCCACGAGGAGAACGGTGCATAATCACATGCTTCTCATGCTGCTGAAGGAAGGCATATATTTGATCCAAATTGCACTTGTGCAGATCCCTGGTTAACTTGACATCGGTAATATACTCACCCCATTCAGCTTGAGGTAGAGTATTCAAGAATTTGGTGTTAACCTGGAATGGAGCAATCTCAAGATTGTATACATTCAGATCATTCATAAGTGTGGTGAATCTGAAGTAATAATCGTGAAGTGTTTCCCCTGGGTTGTAGGTGAATCTATCAAACAAATCATACAGCTGACACTCCCTTTCTTGTTTGGTGAGAGACGTGCCTTGTAGCAACACCTTAAGACGTTCCCATAAGTCTTTTGCCACAGTATACTTGCTTACCATCCTATAAATATCATGGGGAAGAGCTTGGAGAATTGTTTGAAGTGCTTTTTCATCTGCATCTGCAACAAGTTGTTGAGCTGGAGTGAGTTCTTCAAATTCTCGTGGTCTAGTCACGTTGTCAACCGTAATGGTACCATAGTCGAGTGGACCATTCAAAATCAATTTGACCATAAGCCTTCCGTATGTCGGTTTCCCCTTTAGATATTGCATCATTCGACCTTGCCATGCCTCAAACACCTCTTTAATAAGCATCGGTGGACGACTATCAGTCCCCGTTATGATCGAGATATCCGTAAGAGATGTCATCTGAGGCATTAATGAACCTGGATTCATTGTGATCACTTAACAGACTCAAAGATTATCGTTTGATCGAGCAGTGAAGAAAGGTTGAGAATTTGTGTTGTGTTGGTTAACTCAAGATTAAATCCACTAAAGATCGTCGGAAAAAACTCAAATACCCCTTGAACTTGCTTATACGGAATAACCCAAACTCAGAATAAACCCTTATTCGGAATAATGCCTATTCGGAATAATCCTATGCTGAAAAATACCCTATTCGGAATAAACTCTATGCAGAATAACCCTTATGCGGAAAAACCCCTATTCGGAATGTTTTCTTCAATTCGGAATATTTTGGCAATTTGGCTTATTCGGAAAAAAACTGGTCTATTCGGAATATTTCCTAATTTTGGCTATTCGGAAAATTGGTGTCTATTCGGAAAAGTTGGCTATTCGGAAAATTGGTGTCTATTCGGAAAGATTGGCTATTCGGAAAAAATTGGTGTCTATTCGGAAAGATTGGCTATTCGGAAAAAACTTCTTTATTCGGAAAAACCTTCTCTATTCGGAAAATTTCTTCTATTCGGAAAAAATTCTCTATTCGGAAAATTTCTTCTATTCGGAAAAAATTCTCTATTCGGAACAATTTCTTCTATTCGGAAACTCCTCCTATTCGGAATCCTATTCGGAATAAACTGTCTATGCTGAAAATCCTCCTATTCGGAATCCTATTCGGAAAAAACTGGAAGAAATTGTATCCGAGACTTAAAAAGAAGCTTTTTACCCCGATTTTTGATCCAAAACCACAAAAAGTTTTATGATTTTTACCAAAATAAGCTAAACCCAATCCTTATCAATCAATCCCAATAACAAAAACACCAAAAATAACAAGATTCAAGATTGATTTTTCCTAAAGATCACTAATAGATTTAAAAACTAAAAAAGTAACACAATCCTTACCTTAAATCACCCCATAGCTCTTGATACCAAATGTAGAAATTGATAACCTATGAATCTATGAAGTGGGTTGATGTTTTTCTAGTGAGAGAAACTAGAGAGAGAAAGTGAGAGAAATATGTGGAAGATTTTATTACTATGAAATGTGAATGAAAACAACAACCAACCCCTTTCCTTAGTGGAAAGGGGTATTTATAGTCCAAGCCAAACATTGGGCTTGGGCCGGTCCATGACAAGCCCATGGACCGGTTCTTACTTAAGTTAATAAGCAAATAACAACTAATTACTAACTACGAGCTATTACAACATAAATCATATTGTGGAGCGACCGATACTTCTAATATACGTTAAAACGTATTTCTAACAAAAACTGTCGATATCACCCCACCCGAGACTACAACAGAAAGGAAAGAAACGAATGAAATGCGATTTGTTTTTCAAATGTTGATATCTTGCCCATATTTGCATGTTTCTCCACTGGTGACATATATGTTTCCTTAAAGGAAACTAGACATTATATTTTTTTATAAAATTTATAATTAATAACTTTTAAGCTTTGTAAATTAGAAATAAATTTAGAAAATATATTTCTGTAATAAAAAAATATATAAAATGTATTCAGGATGTTTGACCCATTAGACGACTTAGCTAAATAAACTGTACCGAAAACGTTATGTTAAATATTGTTAAATGTCACTCGATTAAATAACTACAATTTTATTAAAACGTTAAGCTTTCGCAAGTGTTAAAAATTATCGATTTATTTAAATAAACTCAAGCACATACTAGGGGACTAAATGCTACATTTATTGTTGTTATGCTTTTATAGTAATACGTACTTTATTTAATTTAGGCTACGGGTTGTTTCGAGCTATTATTTCTCCATGTCTACGTTATACTATTTTAACCGTTGCTACTACTTCAAGGTGAGTTCATAGCCCCTTTTTACTACTTATGTTTTGTTTCTAAATACGGGGTGAGATTTTACATGGTGGAACACATTCATTTAAAACTGTATGTTATCCAGAACTTGTATGCTATCCAGAACTTGTATGCTTTCCAGAACTTGATGATTTCCAACAGATTTTCATTATTATTATTGCTTTTAGTTATAGCCCTTAAGTTTCCTCTCCTGATCATGAACCGTTAATTTACTTGTGTTGCTAAGCGCGAATGTTGTGGGTGGATCCATCAGGACTGACAATCCCCGTCCCATGTTGCGGTTGTTTAACCATTGACACATTACATTTGTTTTGTTACTTGAGTATTTAGGCTGAATACTCACTAGAGGAACTTACATTGAGTTAAGCTTCGGTTCATGAACTAAATAGCAATAATAATGGTTTCGGACTATGGTTAATGATCATAACCATTTTCCCTATTTACTTGTTTTACAAATGAATGCTTGTGTTCCACTCCTTTACTGCTAAACCTATGAATATCACTCAACTTTGTGTTGATGATTTTACATGTTTAATCTCAGGTAATAATACTTAGTTTTGCTTGGATGAGAGCCCGCAGGATATTTTCGCAGCTTGGAGATTTATGTGTTACTTCTTTTAAAGCTTTGGTTTTGGTAAAAACTGTCAGAAGTTTATCTTATATTCTTGGTAAATATATGTTACAAAACCATATTTAAATAATAAATTTTTCCGCTTATAAAACTCTGGGACCCTTGTTTAAAACTCTGATGTTTATGATGTAATGTATATGTTTTTATTATGTCAACTTTGTGTCAACAATATTTCATTGTTTCTTGTACCATGACGTGTCACCCCCTTGCTACCTACGTGTTTCCTTGCCTGATTTTGGGGGTCTCACATAATTTCATCCCATTATTGTACTAAAACGACACCAAAGTAAAGCGTTTAGTCCCTATGGATCTCGACCAACAAACCAACAAGTTTAGTACAGTACACAAACATACAACAAATTGTTCAACAATAAAAGGATAGAAATAGTTTTTAGACCAACATCCTTCCAAAAGCCAAACCACAACCTCCACAGCAAAGCTCCATCTTCCATCACTTCCTATTACCTGAAACACATGCTAAAACAAGTCAACAATAATGTTGAGCGAGTCTATAGGTTTATCAAATCACATTTGAACACAAGAAGAAAATCAATCATAATCATTTATAGAATTGTCGTACACACAATCTATATTCAAGGCAAAACTTTATATTTAAGCTCATGACACCGACCCCTTAACCAAGTAGTCACCCAGCCAAATGTCGGCATGACTAGAATAAAACCATTGCCCCTCTAGGGTATCAGTTGCTAGAATACCACATTCTTATTCCCGTAAATTATCCTTCCCAGAGGTTACTCAGCGTAATGCCCTGGTCTAAGATAGGGTGGTCAACCCAATAGTACTATCATTAGAATAAGCGGCTATTTCCGACTCACAACATCAAGTCAGAAGATAGTTACCGGCTCATGAATTTAGGGTCTTTAACAACAAGGTACTCAATACAATGTAAACAACTTAGCCAACATTCGGGTCCAACAATTACTCATGACTTGTGTTCATTTATTTTCAAATAGCATGTATCCCCCTCGCGGGTTATAAAACATTTACTAGCTAGCATGAAAAGCGAGGCTACAGACTCACCTTAGTATAAGAGATCTAGCGAGATGATCGTCGATGATATAGGATGCCTTTCAAACACGAGAACCGCTACCTATCAAATAAGGCGCGATCATTAATAATGACTCGAGAAATAAATCATGCATAACAACATCAAACTCAAACTCATAAAATCATGATAAACTCAAGAGAAAACGATACAAATAACTCTATTACACTCTTCTATATATTTACTTTACCATTTTACAATTTCAACAAAATCCGCCGGCACATACTACATGTACTAGCTTATTTACCCCTTTTAGACTTGTCAAACGTTTGTGAAACGACTCGAGAAACTAAATTACTATATATAGAAAGTCCTCCAACAAGTTTATCAAATGAAATTACTTTTAAAGTTCTTTACCCGACTCATCTTCAAACTACAAAATCCGGACAGATTTACGTTAATAATTCATACAACCGTTTTAACTTCTTTAAACGACTCCATTTACAAAACCAACACTTGGGTTTGAAAATAAACTCATCCTCTAGGGTTTACACTTCATTATCAGTATGTGACTCATTTCAAAACTTCAATTTATAGTCCCCGAGATTCGATCCAAATGTCGACAACAACTATATGTAGTGCCGATACTCGTCTCCCGTTACACGAATAATCAAAACATCATAACTCCGCGCTCGTTTGGAGCTAGAAGCTCTACTTTATATCAAATCGAAGCTAATCGAATGCTCTACAACCCTAGACTATTAGTTAAGCCATTATCACAACATAAAAATCTCGAAATTACAGTTTACCTACTGTTGTAAAATGCCTTTCAAAAACTTGTAAAAAATCACATTTTCAACCAAAACTAATCATAGTTATGATCATCCCATAACCCTAACACTAACATATATCAACTATAATATTAGAATCATCATAAAAATCAAAACCTTCAAATCAAAATCAATTTTTTAACAAAACTTTTGCAAGAACATCTCTTGATCATGCCAAAAACAACATGCATGAGCATAATTCTCACCTACCAACTTGAAAACAATAAAAACCCTTGCATGTACATAATTTTTATACCAAAATAATCTACTCACAATTATAAGGATGGGTCTTGTGTTGTTTTAGCTTAGATCATCTTGAAAATGGACTAAAAATTGTTTGAATGTGATTTTTGGGTGGTGGGGAGGTCACGGCTAGCTCAAGAAAAGAAGAGAGAGAAAGAAAAAATTTTGTGTGAGTGAAATTATGAGTGTTGTGTGAAAATATTTGGTTTATATATGGTGGTTGAGGGACCAATGTTGTAATTTTGCAATAGTTATGGCTCAAAATGAAAATAGTTAGCTAAAAAGCGGGAAATAACTATTAGTCAATTTTAAAAATATTTACGGGTCTCGGGTTTCATAAAGATACTTTTAAAAATTTAAAACGTACCTCAAATATAATAATATCGACTCCCGACTCTACTTAACACGTCATTTACAAGAAATATCAAAAATGACAAACGTCGAACAACCGACAATAAAACGTAAAATATTTGGCATCCATCGACATCACGCTTGCTAATACTCCTTATACTTATTAAATATTAAATATAAGCCTTCCAACATCGGTTTAAACTTAAACCTCAAAAAATAAATATCGTTCAAACTCATCAAAAATTTCAAAAATAATCGTAAAATAAGATTAAGCAATGACCTCGGTTTCGGGTTATCACATCCCCTTCTTCTTTAAAGAAGTGACGTCTGCGGCGCTTAATCCTTACTAAAAAAATGAGGATACTTATCCTTAAAGAAATCCTCACGTTCCCAGGTAAACTCTGGTCCACGTCTAGAGTTCCATCTCACCTTCACAATCGGAATCCTACTATGCTTCAATTTCTTAACTTCCCTATCCATAATGTCTACAGGTTCCTCTATAAAATGCAACTTATCATCAAGTTGAATTTCCTCCAATGGAATCACCACATCCCTTTCAGCTAAACACTTCTTCAGATTAGACACATGAAAAGTATTATGAATAGCCTTAAGTTCATCAGGAAACTCTAACTTGTAAGTAACCAATCCAATCCTTTGGATAACCTTAAATGGTCCAATAAATCTCGGGCTCAACTTTCTTCTCTTTCCAAAACGAATCACTCCTTTCCATGGAGATACCTTCAGCATAACCATGTCTCCTACTTCAAATTCCAACGATTTCCTTCGGTTATCAGCATAACTCTTTTGTCTACTTCTGGCAGATAACAAACGCTTCTTAATTTGCACAATCTTGTCAGTCGTCTCAAATATCATTTCAGGCCCAGTCAATTGACTTTCTCCTACTTCACTCCAACACACTGGAGATCTACACTTACGTCCATACAAAGCTTCAAATGGTGCGGCTTTAATACTAGCATGATAACTGTTATTGTACGAAAATTCAACCAATGGCAAATGCTTATCCCAACCATTTCCAAAGTCAATCACACACGCACGAAGCATATCCTCTAATGTTTCAATCGTTCTTTCACTTTGTCCATCAGTTTCCGGATGATATGTTGTACTCAAACATAACTCCGTTCCCATCGCTTTCTGCAAAGACTTCCAAAATTCTGAAGTAAACCTACTATCACGATCAGAAATTATCGACAAAGGCACACCATGTCGACAAACAATCTCCTTCACATACACTGTTGTTAACCTCTCCATACGATCCGTCTTCTTCATTGGTAAAAAGTGAGCAGACTTAGTCAATCTATCTACAATCACCCATATTATATCACAACCACTTGTCGTCCTTGGCAAACCTGTCACAAAATCCATAGTAATCTTCTCCCATTTCCACTCAGGAATCTCAGGTTGCACTAATAATCCAGACGGTTTCTTATGTTCAACCTTCACTTTCGCACAAGTTAAACACTTATTAACATACTGTGTTATATCTACCTTCATATTCGGCCACCAATAAACTTTCTTAAGATCTTGATACATCTTGTCCGATCCAGGATGTATTGAATACTTTGACTTATGAGATTCATTCATCACTAAATTTCGCACTCCTAAAGAACCTTCCTCGAACGAACACAATGGTAACCAAATCCTATTCTCAAAATACCTCAAGCCATTTGACCTTACTTCAAACAATGGTTTCAACATTCTACCCAAATTTTTTGCCTTAATATTCTCTTCCTTCAAACCATTAGCTTGGGCTTTCAATATCATTTCTGTCAAATCCACACTTTCCATCATTGTCAAAGCTCTAACTCTTATAGACTTATCTCTTTCCTTTCTACTAAGTGCATCAGCTACCACATTCGCTTTACCAGGATGGTAACGAATCTCGCAGTCATAATCACTCAGAAACTCAACCCATCTCCTTTGCCTCATATTCAATTCCTTTTGATCCAAAATATATTGCAGACTCTTATGATCAGTGAAAACCACACACTTGGTTCCATACAAGTAGTGTCTCCAAAACTTCAAAGCAAAAATCACAGTCCAAAGTTCTAAATCATGTGTAGTGTAATTCTCTTCATGCTTCCTCAATTGTCTTGATGCATATGCTATTACTTTTTCCCTTTGCATCAACACAGTTCCAAATCCTTTATGAGACGTGATGTAGCGGTTTTTAGTTGTTTACTATCTTTTAGGAAAAAGAAAGCAAAAACCAAAGTCGTAGCAAGTATTAGTAATTACGTTTTAGAAAAAACGCAAATACCGACAATCGAGTTCGTTCTCGAGGAGGTATGGTGTTTAAGCCAAAAGTATTATAGACGTTATTTAATCTGATTGATTACGTCTTTGGAAAGAAAGAAAGGAAAACGGAGACGGATTACGCTCAAAACAGACGAAAACGCGTACGCGCACGAACGTAAAAACGCGACAAAACGAATAAAAATCACCTAAAAATTAATTAAGAATTACTAAAATTACCTAAAAAGTCTAACTAAGGAAAATACGAAAACCAAAAAAAATAAAATAGAATTTGTATAACTTTAAATTAATTTATATTAATATTTAAAGTAAATTAAAAACCCCAAAAATAAAACTAACTAAGAAAAAGACAAAATCTAAATTTTTTCTTTTGTAAACCTAGATTATACTTAATAAAAGTTAAAAATTATTTTTTTGAAAAATTTAAAATACTTTTTACTATCTTTTATGACTTTTCTCAAATTTAAAACTAAAATAATCCTAGAAAATGAAATAATAAAAATAAAATTATGCAATTTAAACTCAACAAATAAAAATTTATTTTTTATACGTCCTAAATGACAAAAGAAATTTAAAAAAAAAAGATTACATTTGTTTGACTTTAAAATAATTTTTTTATGAATTAAAAAAGAATTTTATCTAAAAAATGCATAAAAAATATTAAATGATTTTTCTAAAATCTAAAAAATTACAAAAAATAGCCAATGAGGCAAAGTTCACAAAAAAATATAATTTGTAAAATTAAGCTATAGATATGCGGCCAATAAGCTTAATGAGCTTATATGTTAAAACGAAATATAAAAAAACAAATACCTTATAAAAAGAAAATAAAAGGAGAAGCAAAAAAAAGGTGCCATAGAGCAGTTGGTAATTTGGAAGGTTGTTGAGGCGTTGGCACTTAACTGAAAGGTCAGGGATTCGAGTCTCCCTGATGCACTTTTTTATTTATGATTAGCAGATGGTAAAAAAACAACAAGTGTATAAATGGAAAATAAAACGAACTAATAAACAAAACCAATAAGTGAGCAGATGGTATAATTAGCAGATTGTTGCGTCTTCTGTTTGTGCAGGCCAGGGGTTAGATCCCCACCCTGCCACTATTTTGCACACATTTTTTTTACAGCTACTTTATATGCACCTACTGAACTTTTAAGGCCACCCTTTTTTTTCTTTGTTTGTTTTGATTGCGCAGACAATAAACTCAACACCAAATCAATAAAACCGCCTCAATTTGTCAACTCATATGTTCACAGTTAAGTTTTTTTTTAAAAAAAAACAAGCAAGTGCTTTTCTTTGTTTCTTTTGCTTTTCTTGGTTACACAGGGTACACCACAAGCATTTAAACAAGAATACTATAGCCACGAAATCAATCCAAAACGCAACAATTGTGAGCAGTTCATTAGTAAGCACACAAAAGAAAAACTCAATCCTTAACGACTTATACTAGGTAGTGGGGTATACAAGGACTAAAGTTGGCTAGAAAAGAAAATGTAAAACCATAGATACACAACATCAAGCAGCAACATTAAACTAGTCTATCCATCAAACAAAAAAAAATCCTAGACTAAAACTAAGCATATGACAGTAGGTGGCCAACACCCAATACTACAAAAAGCTGAAAACTAAAATTTATAACTATGATAAGCAGAATATAGCAAGAACCCAAAGATTATCACAAGACCAGACCACTCAAATGCCCCCCTATGGTGGTCTCTCTAATGAAATTCTTAAGTCAAGCGAATACTAACTTCAAATTACTTTAGACAAATAAAAATCAAGCACTTATATTCTATAAATAACTTCAAACACAACAATATAAACACAAAGATCAGAATCAAAAGAACAAGAAATATAAAAGGAAAAGCAAGCAATGGTTCTGATGAGCGGTAGATAACTTCCTAGGTGCAAAATATTGAATCTCCAACTTGAAATTAAGGCACTAAGAAGCTATATTCCACTGATTTTCTCCAAAATAGATCAAGACGTATAGGTAAACTATAAGTCCATTGAATTTCAAGCTCTAATTCTATCTAATGAACGAAACGCGGCTGCTGATGTGTTATTACAGGATAGTGGTCTAAATGCTCACCATGAAAGCCTATAATTTAGCACAAGTGAAAGGCAACCACGAAGCCTATCTGAGATCCCTTCTATATCACATAACAAGTTTAATAAAACCTCAAACATCCAGTTAAATAGAAGATATCAGAAATCTATACCCACTGATTGTTCACCCTAGAGATAACTGAACACCTAATTCTTTTTTCTTTTCTTTTTTTGATGAAAAATTATGAAACAAAACCTTAAACTCAACACCTCTAACCTAAAGAAACTAATTAAACTTGCAAGGAAACCTAAGACACGCTCAAAATAGACCATAAAAACTAGTAAAGAGCTCAAACAAATAAACTAAAATCCTATTGATTAGATAGACAAGTTTTATTCAATCTTGAAAAATCTAATCTTACTTAACAAACCTCAATTCTCTTGCTCAAAATTAACTAACCTAAACCCATTCAAGATGTGCAGAATTCAACCTAGCCTTGATGCGATAAACACGGTTCACACTAAGCTTTCCCAAACACGCCTTTTACAGATTTGGATGGCCAATTTTTACTAAAAGGAATTGCTTAAAACACTCTAGAGACAAGGTAAAACCTGATAAACGTCCAAGTACTTATGAACATCAATTTCATACAAGAAAAACACTCAAATCACAACTCGCAAATCCAAGTTC
The DNA here is from genome assembly GCA_025667525.1 of Glebionis coronaria. Lineage (NCBI taxonomy): Eukaryota > Viridiplantae > Streptophyta > Magnoliopsida > Asterales > Asteraceae > Glebionis > Glebionis coronaria. Next base: position 164,104,488 of record CM046882.1, on the reverse strand, counting down.
TCATAAAAATTATAAAGAGGCAGTAGGGTGCATACGTCAGGAGCACACTTCCATGCTCTCGGATTTTTGAGCTTTTGTGGTAGCACCCAACCACACGCTTCCAAATAACCTGCTAAGAATACCAAACGTGAACAATAACAATAATCATACAAATGATTTTTCTTTCACTTGAAAACTTTTCAACAAACCTTGAAACTTTGAAACCAAACACGAAACTCAAATGTGTTACACTAAAACATTTATGTAAATGGAACTCAGCTCGTTTTTCTGCAATTTAAAAACTTTTAAAATAACTAAAAGGGATTAAACATAAATACCAACTTTTATTTATATTTTAAAACGGGGTTACAAAAGCCAGAAAAACCAAAACTAGAACTCAAACCTAAAATGAATATTGTGGAAATCAGATATTAGCTAATAAAAATACCAACTTCATTCATAGGAAAAGGAATTACAATTTTCCTACAAAAAAACACCAACTTTTTATAAAAAAAAGGAATTACAATTTTTTGCTAATTCTGGAACAACGAAATACAAGGAGAGTCCTATTCTATTTATACTACAAATGGGGAAGATACATGAATGAAACCCTAGCTATGTCATTCCCTAATTTGCCCTTGAGAAGATGCCCGAATATGCTTGCTTGATTCCAGCTTTTGAATTTGGTCTTTGGCAACTTGTTTATCCCATGTGATGTTGCAGGGTACTTGTAAATCTTAGACCTTCAATCTTGTGTGGTGAACACGAAATTGATATTGGTTCATTGATTTTCTGCCATTTCTTGTCTTCATGCTCAACATGTGTGCAGGGGACCATTGTGTGGGATCAAACAGTGAGCTGGTATCCAAAGTGGAGGTGGGAAAAGTTTGGATAAAAGGTGAATTATCAATCTGCAAGATTTAGGATTAAACCCCTTTGATTTAGATAGTAATCTAGGATTAGGGTTCTTGAGTCATGGCTGGGGAAAATTAGGGATAAATGGGAGCAGTATTTGTTAGGCTGGTATTTGTTTTTGACTATTTTTGACCATGTCTAATAAACCGTATGTTTAAGACATGGGTTGGGTGGGTTGGTTTGGGTGGATTAATGGGTATGGGTAAATGGGTTATGAGGTGGCAGGTTACTATTGGAGGATTTGGGTTTTGTTTGTCCAGGTTTGGTCCCCTGCCTTTGTAAAAATGTGCATGCAAAGTTTCAACAGCCTAACATACCATTTCCTTTGTAAACATCTTTGAGCTAATGACCAATTAGTCCTTCTCTTAATCATATCTTTGAATAAGGACTATTCATGTAATAAGACCAATTTTCAAGGGCTTTTCTTGTAATGTCTTGAAACTTTAAGGACCCAAATGCAATTTTTGAGCTTTTCAAGGGTTAAAAGTGACAAGTCTTCAAAAGTTGAGGGACCAATCTTGACAAATCTTCAAACTTCAAGGACTTCAATGGAAAATCATCGTTCGGGTCCGGTTCTTTGTGCGACTTCATTTCCCGTGTTCATTTTTCTTTGTTTCTTGTGATCTTTTGTCTTTTTCTCGATATCCATACCTAAAACATACAATGAACAAACACAAGCATATATTTGGGTATTTTGATGATATTTTAAGCGTTTTAAGCCCAATTTGGACGATGAGACTATGTATAATTGCAGCCTCATCACTCCCTCATACTAAACCATTGCCGTGTCCCCACGCAGTGCTAGAATTAAGTATCTTAGAACTTCCAAAATTCATTTTATGATGACATTTATTGAAGACATAAATTTAAACAAACTACTACACGTGTTTTAGACATAATGTATTGTTTTCATCACGATTAAGTGACTATTGGGATCATAGAACAAGAACACGTGAATGCTTCGTTAGAAATAATTTCGTCGTCCTCGGTTTTCACCCAATTCCATGATAAGCGTGTAACGAGATCATTGTTATTATAAGTTAGCAACACGATCAAATCTCATGAGTGTTAATTACGAACCTAAACTGCCTTATTCCTAATTGGTATCTCTTATATTTTATTATGTCTTAATGATCACGAGGATACATCATTGACTTATGCGTGAATAGAGATTAAGTCTAAAAATAGAGTCTTAACGGTGTAATCAAAATCATTAAATTAATAATTCACCCTAATAGACAACGATGTCAAAAAATTAAGTCAACAAAAAGGATCGATAGACACGATTTTAGAATGGTTTTGAACATGAGACTTATTACCATGACTTTTATTATCCGCCTCATCATCGGTGGTTTTATTATCATGGTTTACCTCCATCTTTTATTCAACTTCGCCATGAAGATTTTATTATGACTTTGGTCTTGCCCTTGTCGTTTATTATCCGCCATCATCGGTGGTTTTATTATGACTTGACGTATACCCTCACGCTAAAGCGAATTTTGGATCTTTAAGGCTTCAAAGAATAAGTCTTAATCACTTTCAATTTTGCATAGATTTTTCAGCCTTGTGAGCTTCAAATTTTTGCTTGATTTAGGTGAGCACTTGAAATCTTATTATTGGGTGAAGCCTTTGATTATTCGGGTGCCAATACTTCAAAACCGTGACGCTGGCGATACCTTAATGTCTTCCCAATTTAATTACATGGAAGCTACTAAAACAAATTAGAAACCAACAATAGTGACTAAACCGCTAAATCAATATTTATTAACAATTTATTATAAAAGCGTGGGGAGAATAAGCTAATAATTACTACACATGAGATCGTGAAAGATTACGAGACTTATAAATAACTCTATCATTTCTCGTCCTCATTTAAGAGACTTAGCCTAAAAAGTTAAGGAATCGAAGCTAAGTGCTCAACACGTACGGTCGAGTCAAAAATTACTCTTATTCTCACCATCGGAAAACCTACATTCGTGTCTTAAACACTTACGAAAAATGAGAAAAAATTTAAAATTTGGCCATTTTTAGTCTTATTTTGCAACAAAACGATAAACAAAAAGATAAACTTTCGAAAGCGTGAAGGTTTGGCAAGGCAAGTATCTATTCACCCCCCCCCCCCCCCATACTAAAGTTAAACATTGTCCTCAATTTTTCGAGTCTAAGGGTTGGAAAACCCCCATACTAGAGATGTAGTCGAATGCCTAATCTAGCATGGAAAGGGTGTAACCGTTAAATCAATAGTTGTTTATGAAGTGTGCTATAAACCTAATGTTAGAAACATCAAAGGATATATCATGTGTGGATATCGAGAAATTCTTCAAAGCAAACGATCGAGTGCTCCTATAAAACGAACACGAGAGGCTCCAATCGTTAAGATAATGATCATCTAAAAACCACAATGCACAAACAACCACGGAACAAAGGTTGGAAGGGCACAAATCCCCTTATTAGGTTAACTAAAAAGCAATAATATTTACAAGGATAAGCATGAGAATTCCCCCACGAGGCACCTTGTTTTTGATAACCGAGTCAAAAGCTCGACTCGAATCCCCCATAAATGTGATCATTCAGGGATAATCTTGGTTCGGTCATTTTGGGTGGGACTTACATGTAATCAAGGCCCAAAAGCAACCGTGAATAAAGGCAAAGCCTTTATACCGGGATCGAAGATCGTGTCTTCGTTTTCGGATGATAAACGAAACAACACGACTTCAAGTAACATCGTCCCAATGGGACACAAGAAAATAGAATAAGAAGAGAAGGGTGGGACATTGGGTGGGCAAACAAATCGAGTTACTCGAGGTAAACTCGCACCGTAAGTGTAGAAAGATTTTCTAGTGACTACTTCGGTGAAAGACCGAGATTTTATCTTAAACTTAATACCAAGGTCAAAAATCTCGTCCTCGATGGAGATGTGTGAGGGAACAAATGGGGCTTCCCCCATACTAGATCCACACAAAACGTCGTCAAAAGAAGTAGACGCGTTTGTAGCAAGTTCAATTAAACGAGGTGATGACGGAGTTATCTTTGGAAAATCTTTAAAATTGATTTTAAAATCATTTCCTTTTTCATTTTTTAACTCATTGTTACGAAAACCCAAGTTGATTAAATTAAAAATATTTAGTGTTTCCAAAAAAATTCTAGGCACACTTAAAATTTTCACATTTATCTTGAAGGCGGGAGGAGGATTTGAATTTTTAAAACGTGAATCGATTAATAAAACATCCCCCTCCGGGCTAACGCAACGGTCCTCATCAAACTCGAAAATCGAAGGCGGGTTATCAAGAATACGTTTGATCTCGGAAAAATCGCCATCGGGATCAAAAACGTCTTCTCTTCCTCGTGGAAGAGGTTTAGAAATCAATTTGTCAATAGTCGAGTCGCTAGCTCCAACCGTCGTGAAACTAGGAATAGAAGGCTCCTCGATTGAAGATTTTGCCTTTGTCGTTTCGACCTCGACATCGAAAAACGTATCAATGTGAGCAAGGGCATCGGCGGACTTCTCACACGATAAATCCAAAATCTCACTCGGTGTGGGATTAGGAGTAAAAGGCTCGTCTCGTGACGATTTTGCCTTGACGGTTTCAACTTTGTCCTTCGAAGGGAACGATCGTGGGTTCTCGAACATTTTAGCAAAATTACTAACACGTCCCTTCGGAATTAATTTTCGTTCATCTTGTAAAAACGAGGGGTCAACGATTTCCTTTATAACCTTGTCACATTTTTCTTTTTCAAAATCATTTAAGGGAATTTCTTCGTCAAAATTAAGTGTATATTGATTTAGAAAATCCTCAATAATTTCATCCTCATTAGAAAAATTAGGTTTGGAAGGTATAAGATTCAACGTTCCTAAGTATCGTACGAGTTTTTCTTTTGGTTTATTTTCAAAAACATTTTTCAAAACTTCGTTAGATGACGTTTTCGTTTCCTCTACGTTTTTGCAAGACGACGAAGGTAGCACGACTCTAAAATTCGAGAGATATGGATCAATACGAGACGTACGAGTCTTAGGAGTCGATAAGGCTTGAACCTCTCCCTCGGAATTAGGATTGGTGTCATTTGACGAAGAATTGAATTTTTCCATTAAGCCCTCGACCATTAAAAGAATTTTATCTTTCTCATTAGCGTGATTTTCCTTAATTTTATCCATGTATTCTTTCCACATCTCTTGACTTTGGTCATACAAACGTTGTTGCTCATCAAAAAGGGTATCATAATCGTTTTCCATTTTTTTGAAAGTTTCCCTTTGGGTTGCCATTTGTTTATTACAAGTTTCCTTAAAGCTTGTCATTAGTTCTTCCATCATCGTTAATTTCTCATTATTTCGTCTCACAAAATCATTAAAGGCATTATGAATAGACTCATCATTGCAATTAAAAGACGGGTCATACGACGAATAAAACGAAGACGACGGGTGACCTTGGTCGTGTCACACCCCACCATGGCGGAATATGGGGCGCGACGTATGGATATCATCACAACAAACGGTGTCTCTATAGATAAAACTAAATGCAAAAGAAATGTCATAAATATCGACACAATGTCATGACAACATCTCAACTAAATGTAGGAGTCTAGATAAGTAGGTAACATGCCTACCTCTTACCAAAGACAAACAAATAAACAAACATCAAACATATAGGTGTCTAAAATGTACCACTTATTCAAACATTAAATAAATACTAAGAGGAAAGGGATTCCTCCTAATGCAATCCTATAAGCCTCTAAACTCTAGCCACTTCTAACACCATCCTTCATAACTACCTCACCTGAAAATGACACTAAAATCTGTCAACATAAAGTTGGTGAGAACATAGGTTTAAGTTATCTAGAACATCATAAGAAACCTTGACATTCGCTGTAAATAAGTTCAAGAAAAATAATTTATAGTAATGGACCATAATGTGATAATCATGTTACATGCATCCACAACAAAACTTAAACCAAGTACCAATCACATCTACAATTTAGAAAGCACACTATAACAATCAAGAAGTATCCCGTCACACACACAAGAACACACACCACACTATCCGGATCTTTCCCACACTACCTGTGGAAGATGAACTATATCCCCGTCGAGATATCTTGCCTCCGAAGAGACGATGCACAAGTAATCAGGACGAATCGTGCCCCACGAACCAAGAACTCAGAACCAAGAACTCATGACGGATCGTGCCCCACGCTCCACACACATCACAACTGGTCCCATAGACGCCCATACATCTATGTACCAATCACAATCATAACACAATCAAGATTCACATATCAGAACACATATCAAAGCACATATGAGAATACATAAGCACGCAAGTCACACAATATCACATTTATGTCCACACATTTTAAAACATAGTACTAAATCATGTTAAAGAACATTGCAAGTGTCATCTCCATCCCATACTGGAAAAACATTTAAAAACGTAGCAAAATGGGACTATAAACTCACCTGATAGCACAACAAGCTAGCACTCCTGCAAACCTATAAAATCATACACAACACACTTAGCTCAGGTCCTAACACCAAGTTAAGTAACAACCACGGAGATGAATCTAATCCCCCAATTCTCACTATCTAGTTCTCCCACTACAAGCTATTCTATGCGTAAAAATTCAGTTTTTCCCAGTACAGTTTACTAGTCATTAAACGACCACATGAAGTGAACTTAACACCACACTTGGATTCTACCCTACTGGAGTTATGTTGTTATATGATATAAGAACTCCAAAAACCAATTTTACTTTCTACTTACATGTTTAACCCTTTCCTTTAGTCTCTACACCAAAAGTCGTTTTCATAAAGCTGATTTTCTGTACATGCTAAATGTTTGACACCAAAAGCCCGACCTAAACACCATAACTTTTATTCAAAACCTCCAGTCCTTTTATATACATTATAAAGAGTTCCCAAATCAAAAATCTTTGGCTATCTCATCCGTTTGGTTAGGTTTTGACTCATATTCCCGAATTCCAAATTTACTCCTGAACAACGCACTGTTTTTGTAAAAATTGTTTGACGACCTTCCCTAACTCCATTTTCGACCAACCTTACATTTTTTAAAAGTAGACTCTCTGAACTTAATTTAAAAAAAAAAGAAACTCGACCAAAGGTGCTACCTACTGCCCGGAACAGTCGACACAAAACAGCCCTAAATATCAGACTGTTTTACGCCTTTATGCACTAACCTTCTAAACATCATTAATTACCCCTAAATTATTAAACAAGAACCCTAAAATCATTAATAGATCTTAATTACTATTTTTTTCCAGAAAATTAATGAAACCCTAATCATCTCAATGATGGTTAATTAAAATTGTAAACATGATTAATTAGTAAAACATGAATTAAATTAAAGTTAAATTGATCACTTACCTTGAATCAAGAAAAATTTGATGAAACCCTAAAAAAAACTTGATGAACCGATTGATTATAAATCTCCAGATATTTTAATGATTTTTTATTTTTATTAAAAGGCTTTATATAGTTTAGTTACACAATCCTAGCCCAATACAAAAACCTTGTTTTATTTTTTTCCTTTTTCTTTTTCCACCGTCCTTTTTAATTTTTTTACCAAAAATAATATTTTTTTCTTTATTTATTTATTTCGTTTTTTATTATATTATTCCTTATTTATATTTATTTTTATTTATTTTATTAATCCCTTAATTAATTTATTTACACCTAAACCTTTTAACTAGTCAAATTTTACGCGTATACCGTAAAAGACGTACAAATATACAGTTTTATAAAAACTCTTGAAATATGAAATAAACTAAATAACTAAGTCCTAAATGACTTAAAACCATCCCGAAAGATATTCCCGTGACTAATTACCTTATCCGAGACCTCCAAATGTTAAACCCTAAATCGCAAAAATACGATTTACTATAATACATATACGTACACATAAAATATTAAAATAACGCCATATAGTATCCTAGCTACATCCAAGTGAACAAATGAGCATGAACTAACCCCATCATAACATCATATAATGTACCACACAATACACGAACGATGATTAACATCCAATCCAAGGCTCAAATATAAACATATTGCACATAAACACGCACTAAGCACATAATCAAAGTCAAACAGTCAAAAGTGACAAATCCAAAAATATAGGGTTGTCACATCACTCCCTCCTAATAGAAATCTCGTCCCGAGATTTACTTCATAAGCTCAATAACTTCATTTCACAACCAACTCGCTATCTCTCTCATGAGACGTATGATTACAACAACGCTCTCAATGAATATAAGCTCACGACAAATTTTAGGATCCCCAACTTCGGATAACGGATCAAACCCATGGACAACTAATGGACGTTTACGTGAACGAATTAAAAAAATATGAACCTAAACCATGAAACTCCAAAAGATACTCAAACATAAACATGTATCGACTCCAAACAAACCATGGAAACGGACCAATGACAAGACGCACCTAGCGAAAACCGAAACGTATTACAACCGGCGACATACTATTAAAACCTTGTGCAAAACCAAAATTTACCCCAAAATGGATTTCGTACTGTAATTGTATATTAGTTGTTCTAAAACCATGATATCACATTAGTAATTTATGTAATCATCTAACAAAAAGCAATCTAAAGTCTTTTCACGAACGATCAATTGTCTAAAGCACACAACATAATATCACACGTCAACATTGACTCCAAAACCCACATCCTTCATCAATGTAACAATCTCTATGATGGATACATCTCAATTCCTATCTCGAATCAGCCCTGTGTTAGCACTCTAAGTGTGCACTATCCCAAAATACCCAAAACACAAGTTTAAACCATGTTGTTCGAAAATTAATCTTGAACCCGACACTTGTACAATTAATTCGACCAAGCTACTGAACTCCAATTACTAAACTTTATGAATATTTGAAAAGTATGTTCCGAGTCATAAATTTAGGCTTTTGAATCACCCAAAAAGCTTTAAAAACGAATAATTTATAACCAAAATGATTTTACTCAAAATCTGCCTAGGCATTAGCGACAGTTTCTGACAGTTAGCGACATATTTTGACAGTTTAGCGACAGTTTCTGCCTACTCCGATTTATACCAAAAAAACGATTTTTAAACCCTAAAACCCCTCATTAATTACCAAATTTAAAACCTAATTTATTTTAATTCCAGAAAATTAAAACTCTCACCCATCATATGATTAATTACATGATTTTAACATATTTAACTAAATAAGAACAAAATTTTAACTAAAGAACAATAACTTTAGGTGATCAAAACCAAAATATTTTAAAAATAAATAAGCCATGCTTATATGTTAAAGAATTTATATTCCACCTTATTTTGAAACATGTTTCCGACACTTCCTTATTTCATCGACTACCAACAACTATTTTTTCTCTATTTGCAAGTTCATTTTTTTTTACCATGTATAACTCGAAACAAAAGATATCGTTACCCCAAAAAGAAATCTCCACCATCTCAAAAGCCTTCACGCCAAAAGTACCGTACAAAAGAACACATGAAATGAGAACTCAATAAATGTACTACTACGGAAGTTAAACATCTCGAAGAGGAACGAGCTAGCAAACCATCCCAAGAATACAACCGATAAGTAGAAGGGAATTATACATATATAGGCATATGCATACATACACTCAAATACATCCAACATATACTATACAAGCATGTATTAACCCTCTTTCATGCAACCATACTTAGGAATCCATCGATGTTGTGGTACTTGTATAACTATGTTGGCCACCATACTTATACCAGTCCCCTTTCACTAATGCACTCCCTCCTATGATGACACTCATAACACATCAGTCTACCAGCTCAAATAAGCACATATATCCTACAACTCATATAAGCACATAACCACAACATAAAATAAAATCCAAAATCCATGTATTAAAATAACGTAGCCAATGCATGAAACACATAAACTCGTAATCCAGCTGAACTACCGTAGACAAAATTTAAAATGTATAAAGAAACATGAAAGCATAATCAAACGAAATCCAACAATGACTAGCGTATACGACCATGGTTCAACCCGCGCTAGTCAAAACTCGTAAAGAAAATAACATGTAGTTAAGTATGAACCATGGTAGTTCATAACTTAACAAATATCGCAAAAATAACATCCAAACACATCAATTATTATAAAATGCACTCAAACCCCTATGACGCCTATATGCAGGGACCCTTAAGTTATAGACTAGGCTACGCGACTAGGCAACCTAATTCTCTATAACCTTTGGCTCTGATACCATTTTGTCACACCCCACCATGGCGGAATATGGGGCTTGACGTATGGATATCATCACAACAAACAGTGTCTCTATAGAGAAAACTAAATTCAAAAGAAATGTCATAAATAGCGACACAATGTCATGACAACATCTCAACTAAATGTAGGAGTCTAGATAAGTAGGTAACATGCCTACCTCTTACCAAAGACAAACAAATAAACAAACATCAAACATATAGGTGTCTAAAATGTACCACTTATTCAAACATTAAATAAATACTAAGAGGAAAGGGATTCCTCCTAATGCAATCCTAGAAGCCTCTAAACTCTAGCCACTTCTAACACCATCCTTCATAACTACCTCACCTGAAAATGACACTAAAATCTGTCAACATAAAGTTGGTGAGAACATAGGTTTAAGTTATCTAGAACATCATAAGAAACCTTGACATTCGCTGTAAATAAGTTCAAGAAAAACAATTTATAGTAATGGACCATAATGTGATAATCATGTTACATGCATCCACAACAAAACTTAAACCAAGTACCAATCACATCTACAATTCACAAAGCAAACTATAACAATCAAGAAGTATCCCGTCACACACACAAGAACACACACCACACTATCCGGATCTTTCCCACACCACCTGTGGAAGATGAACTATATCCCTGTCGAGATATCTTGCCTCCGAAGAGACGATGCACAAGTACTCAGGACGGATCGTGCCCCACGAACCAAGAACTCAGAACCAAGAACTCAGGACGGATCGTGCCTTACGCTCCACACACTTCACAACTGGTCCCATAGACGCCCATACATCTATGTACCAATCCCAATCATAACACAATCAAGATTCACATATCAGAACAAATATCAAATCACATATGAGAATACATAAGCACGTAAGTCACACAATATCACATTTATGTCCACACATTTTAAAACATAGTACTAAATCATGTTAAAGAACATTGCAAGTGTCATCTCCATCCCATACTAGAAAAACATTTAAAACGTAGCAAAATGGGACTATGAACTCACCTGATAGCACAGCAAGCTAGCACTCCTGCAAACCTATAAAATCATACACAACACACTTAGCTCAGGTCCTAACACCCAATTTAAGTAACAACCACGGAGATGAATCTAATCCCCCAATTCTCACTATCTAGTTCTCCCACTACAAGCTATTTTATACGTAAAAATTCGGTTTTTCCCAGTACAGTTTAATAGTCATTAAACGACCACATGAAGTGAACTTAACACCACACTTGGATTCTACCCTACTGGAGTTATGTTGTTATATGATATAAGAACTCCAAAAACCAATTTTACTTTCTTCTTACATGTTTAACCCTTTCGTTTAGTTTCTACACCAAAAGTCGTTTTCATAAAGCTGATTTTCTGTACATGCTAAATGTTTGACACCAAAAGCCCGACCTAAACACCATAACTTTTATTGAAAACCTCCAGTCCTTTTATATACATTATAAAAAGTTCTTAAATCAAAAACTTTGGCTATCTCATCCGTTTGGTTAGGTTTTGACTCAAATTCCCGAAATCCAAATTTACTCCTGAACAGCGCACTGTTTTTGTAAAAATTGTTTGACGACCTTCCCGAACTCCATTTTCGACCAACCTTACATTTTTCAAAAGTAGACTCTCTGAACTTAATTTAAAAAAAAAGAAACTCGACCAAAGGTGCCACCTACTTCCCGGAACAGTCGACACAAAACAGCCCTAAAAATCAGACTGTTTTACGCCTTTATACACTAACCTTCTAAACATCATTAATTACCCCTAAATTATTAAACAAGAACCCTAAAATCATTAATAGATCTTAATTACTATTTTTTTCCAGAAAATTAACGAAACCCTAATCATCTCAATGATGGTTAATTAACATTGTAAACATGATTAATTAGTAAAACATGAATTAAATTAAAGTTAAATTGATCACTTACCTTGAATCAAGAAAAATTTGATGAAACCCTAAAAAAACTTGATGAACCGATTGATTATAAATCTCCAGAGATTTTTATGATTTTTTATTTTTACTAAAAGGCTTTATATAGTTTAGTTACACAATCCTAGCCCAATACAAAAACCTTGTTTCCTTTTTTTCCTTTTTTCTTTTTCCACCGTCCTTTTTATTTTTTTACCAAAAATAATATTATTTTTTTTTATTTATTTATTTCGTTTTTTATTATATTATTCCTTATTTATATTTATTTTTTTATTTATTTTATTAATCCCTTAATTAATTTATTTACACCTAAACCTTTTAACTAGTCAAATTTTACGCGTATACCGTAAAAGACGTACAAATATACAGTTTTATAAAAACTCTTGAAATATGAAATAAACTAAATAACTAAGTCCTAAATGACTTAAAACCATCCCGAAAAATATTCCCGTGACTAATTACCTTATCCGAGACCTCCAAATGCTAAACCCTAATCGCAAAAATACGATTTACTATAATACATATACGTACACATAAAATATTAAAATAACGCCATATAGTATCCTAGCTACATCCAAGTGAACAAATGAGCATGAACTAACCCCATCATAACATCATATAATGTACCACACAATACACGAACGATGATTAACATCCAATCCAAGGCTCAAATGATAAACATATTGCACATAAACACGCACTAAGCACATAATCAAAGTCAAACAGTCAAAAGTGACAAATCCAAAAATATAGGGTTGTCACAGGTCGTAAGATTGAAAATTGTTACCATGATCACGTGGAGCGGAGTTATAGATATAACCCCCTCGACCTCCAATAACCTCACAATTAAAACAATTGGCACCATCGGGCGGGCCTCCACAATATGGACACGAATAATATCCACTATCATTCGACATGATGCAATGAGAAAAACGACTCGAGAATTAAATGTTATAGAGGGCGAAAGAAGAGAATTATGAAAATAGAGGAAAAAAATCGAAGAATCTTTTTGTGTTTTTTGTTTTTTAATTTTTTTTGGAATTTTGGTGTATTACGTAGAAATTAATCTACAAAAACTATCCACTAATCAAAGGTCTAGATTAATGAATCCAAGAGGAGTGAAGGCAATTACGTGAAGTAAAAACCCTCGTCGACTTTGAAACGTTGGCGGAACGCCAAAACGTTTCGAGGTTCAATAATTAAAACTCACAAAAATAGATTAATACTTGATTTGGCAAACCCCTAATTAATCGTCACTTTCAAAACACGCACAAGCGAGCGGAGAAAACGAGGCGGCGTGAAGCACTTAAGAGCCTTTTTTCCTTAGGTCGTGAAATACAACAGCCTTATACCCACCTTATAGTTTGTATTTATCGAGATTAAACCAATTAAGAGTATTTATCTATTTTGCCTTTGACTTTTGTTTGAATTCGATTTAACAATAGTGACCGGAACGCTCAACTATTGAGGTGCCATTTCTCGCGTATTTGGATAATTATTGTGTGTTAATTGTTCTATGTAAATACAATATATTATGCACAATAAAAACGAGAAAACGATTTTGTGTTAATAGAGTTCTATTTAACACTATTTATTTGTATGGCTAATAGTATAGAAAAATAAAAAGAAGTATTTACGATAAAAACGTAAACACTCAAATAAACACGATAAATAAATATGGCTAAACACACCTCCCCGGCAGCGGCGCCATTTTTGATGTAGAGGTTTTTAGTTTACTATCTTTTAGGAAAAAGAAAGCAAAAATCAAAGTCGTAGCAAGTATTAGTAATTACGTTTTAGAAAAACGCAAATACCGACAATCGAGTTCGTTCTCGAGGAGGTATGGTGTTTAAGCCAAAAGTATTATAGACCTTATTTAATTTGAGTGATTACGTCTTTGGAAAGAAAGAAAGGAAAACGGAGAGGGATTACGCTCAAAACAGACGAAACCGCGTACGCGTACGCGCAGCGAACGTAAAAACGCGACAAAACGAAAAAAAATCACCTAAAAACTAATTAAAAATTACTAAAATTACCTAAAAGTAACTAAGAAAAATACGAAAACCAAAAAAAATAAAATAAATTTTGTATAACTTTAAATTAATTTATATTAATATTTAAAGTAAATTAAAAACCCCAAAAATAAAACTAACTAAGAAAAAGACAAAATCTAAATTTTTTCATTTGTAAACCTAGATTATACTTAATAAAAGTTAAAAATTATTTTTTTTGAAAAATTTAAAATACTTTTTACTATTATTTATGACTTTTCTCAAATTTAAAACTAAAATAATCCTAGAAAATGAAATAATAAAAATAAAATTATGCAATTTAAACTCTACAAATAAAAATTTATTTTTTATACGTCCTAAATGACAAAAGAAATTTTTAAAAAAAAAGATTACATTTTTTGACTTTAAAATAATTTTTTATGAATTAAAAAAGAACTTAATCTAAAAAATGCATAAAAAATATTAAATGATTTTTCTAAAATCTAAAAAATTACAAAAAATAGCCAATGAGGCAAAGTTCACAAAAAAAATATAATTTGTAAAATTAAGCTATAGATATGCGGCCAATAAGCTTAATGAGCTTATAGGTTAAAACGAAATATAAAAAAACAAATACCTTATAAAAAGAAAATAGAAGGAGAAGCAAACAAAAGGTGCCATAGAGCAGTTGGTAATTTGGAAGGTTGTTGAGGCGTTGGCACTTAACTGAAAGGTCAGGGATTCGAGTCCCCCTGATGCACTTTTTTATTTATGATTAGCAGATGGTAAAAAAACAACAAGTGTATAAATGGAAAATAAAAGGAACTAATAAACAAAACCAATAAGTGAGCAGATGGTATAATTAGCAGATTGCTGCGTCTTCTGTTTGTGCAGGCCAGGGGTTAGATCCCCACCCTGCCACTATTTTGCACACGTTTTTTTTTACAGCTACTTTATATGCACCTACTGAACTTTTAAGGCCACCTTTTTTTTTCTTTGTTTGTTTTGATTGCGCAGACAATAAACTCAACACCAAATCAATAAAACCGCCTCAATTTGTCAACTCATATGTTCACAGTTAAGTTTTTTTTTTAAAAAAAACAAGCAAGTGCTTTTCTTTTGTTTCTTTTGCTTTTCTTGGTTACACAGGGTACACCACAAGCATTTAAACAAGAATACTATAGCCACGAAATCAATCCAAAACGCAACAATTGTGAGCAGTTCATTGGTAAGCACACAAAAGAAAAACTCAATCCTCAACGACTTATACTAGGCAGTGGGGTATACAAGGACTAAAGTTGGCTAGAAAAGCAAATGTAAAACCATAGATACACAACATCAAGCAGCAACATTAAACTAGTCTAACCATCAAACAAAAAAATGAAATTAAATCCTAGACTAAAACTAAGCATATGACAGTAGGTGACCAACACCCAATACTACAAAAAGCTGAAAACAAAAATTTATAACTATAATAAGCAGAATGTAGCAAGAACCCAAAGATTATCACAAGACCAGACCACTCAAATGCCCCCCCTATGGTGGTCTCTCTAATGAAATTCTTAAGTTAAGCGAATACTAACTTCAAATTACTTTAGACACATAAAAATCAAGCACTTATATTCTATAAATAACTTCAAACACAACAATATAAACACAAAGGTCAGAATCAAAAGAACAAGAAAATTAAAAGGAAAAGCAAGCAATGGTTCTGATGAGCGGTAGATAACTTCCTAGGTGCAAAATATTGAATCTCCAACTTGAAATTAAGGCACTAAGAAGCTATAGTCCACTGATTTTCTCCAAAATAGATCAAGACGTATAGGTAAACTATAAGTCCATTGAATTTCAAGCTCTAATTCTATCCAATGAACAAAACGCAGGTGCTGATGTGTTATTACAGGATAATGGTCTAAATGCTCACCATGAAAGCCTATAATTTAGCATAAGTGAAAGGCAACCACAAAGCCTATCTGAGATCCCTTCTATATCACATAACAAGTTTAATAAAACCTCAAACATCCAGTTAAATAGAAGATATCAGAAATCTATACCCACTGATTGTTCACCCTAGAGATAACTGAACACCTAATTCTTTTTTCTTTTTTTTTGTTGAAAAATTATGAAACAAAACCTTAAACTCAACACCTCTAACCTAAAGAAACTAAGTAAACTTGCAAGGAAACCTAAGACACGCTCAAATTAGACCATAAAAACTAGTAAAGACCTCAAACAAATAAACTAAAATCCTACTGATTAGATAGACAATTTTATTAAATCTTGCAAAATCTAATC
The DNA here is from genome assembly GCA_025667525.1 of Glebionis coronaria. Lineage (NCBI taxonomy): Eukaryota > Viridiplantae > Streptophyta > Magnoliopsida > Asterales > Asteraceae > Glebionis > Glebionis coronaria. The sequence continues at coordinate 164,088,097 of CM046882.1, read as the reverse complement.
TTACTTAACAAACCTCAATTCTCTTGCTCAAAATTAACTAACATAAACCCATTCAAGATGTGCAGAATTCAACCTAGCCTTGATGTGATAAACACGGTTCACACTAAGCTTTCCCAAACACGCCTTTTACAGATTTGGATAGCCAATTTTTACAAAAAGGAATTGCTTAAAACACTCTAGAGACACAAGGTAAAACCTGATAAACGTCCAAGTACTTATGAACATCAATTTCATACAAGAAAAACACTCAAATCACAACTCTCAAATCCAAGTTCTCATAAAAATTATAAGAGGCAGTGGGGTGCATACCTCAAGAGCACACTTCCATGCTCTCGGATTTTTGAGCTTTTGTGGTAGCACAACAACCACACGCTTCCAAATAACCTGCTAAGAATACCAAACGTGAACAATAACAATAATCAAACGACTGATTTTTCTTTCACTTGAAAACTTTTCAACAAACCTTGAAACTTTGAAACCAAACACGAAACTCAAATGTGTTACACTAAAACATGTATGTAAATAGAACTCAACTCGTTTTTCTGCAATTTAACAACTTTTAAAATAACTAAAAGGGATTAAACATAAATACCAACTTTTATTTATATTTTAAAACGGGGTTACAAAAGCCAGAAAAACCAAAACTGGAACTCAAACCTAAAATGAATATTGTGGAACTCAGATATTAGCTAATAAAAATACCAACTTCATTCATAGAAAAAGGAATTACAATTTTCCTACAAAAAAAACACCAACTTTTTATAAAAAAAAAGGAATTACAATTTTTAGCTAATTCTAGAACAACGAAATACAAGGAGAGTCCTATTCTATTTATACTACAAATGAAGAAGATACATGAATGAAACCCTAGCTATGTCATTCCCTAATTTTCCCTTGAGAAGATGCCCGAATATGCTTGCTTGATTCCAGTTTTTGAATTTGGTCTTTGGCAGCTTGTTTATCCCATGTGATGTTGTAGGGTACTTGTAAATCTTAGACCTTCAATCTTGTGTGGTGAACACGAAATTGAATTTGGTTCATTGATTTTCTGCCATTTCTTGTCTTCATGCTCAACATGTGTGCAGGGGACCATTGTGTGGGACCAAACAATGAGCTGGTATCCAAAGTGGAGGTGGGAAAAGTTTGGGTAAAAGGTGAATTATCAATCTGCAAGATTTAGGATTAAACCCCTTTGATTTAGATAGTAATCTAGGATTAGGGTTCTTGAGTCATGGCTGGGGAAAATTAGGGATAAATGGGAGCAGTATTTGTTAGGCTGGTATTTGGGTTTGACTATTTTTGACCATGTTTAATAAACCGTATGTTTAAGACATGGGTTGGGTGGGTTGGTTTGGGTGGATTGTTGGGTATGGGTAAATGGGTTATGAGGTGGCAGGTTACTATTGGAGGGTTTGGGTTTTGTTTGTCCAGGTTTGGTCCCTTGCCTTTGTAAAAATGTGCATACAAAGTTTCAACAGCCTAACATACCATTTCCTTTGTAAACATCTTTGAGCTAATGACCAATTAGTCCTTCTCTTAATCATATCTTTGAATAAGGACTATTCATGTAATAAGACCAATTTTCAAGGGCTTTTCTTGTAATGTCTTGAAACTTTAAGGACCCAAATGCAATTTTTGAGCTTTGCAAGGGTTAAAAGTGACAAGTCTTCAAAAGTTGAGGGACCAATCTTGACAAATCTTCAAACTTCAAGGACTTCAATGGAAAATCATCGTTCGGGTCCGGTTCTTTGTGCGACTTCATTTCTCATGTTCAGTTTTCTTTGTTTCTTGTGATCTTTTGTCTTTTTCTCGATATCCATACCTAAAACATACAATGAACAAACACAAGCATATATTTGGGTATTTTGATGATATTTTAAGCGTTTTAAGCCCAATTTGGACGATGAGACTATGTATAATTGCAGTAGAATCAAGACGCATCACAATACACCACAAAATCTTCAGATCCTTCTGGCAAAGCCAATATCAGCGCAGAACACAACTTATCCTTCAACATACTAAATGCAGATACCTCTTCCGATCCCCATTCAAACACTCGATTCTTTTCAGTAAGCTTGGTCAACGGCTTAGCAATTACTGAAAACTTCTCGATAAACCTTCTATAATACCCAGCTAGACCAAGAAATTGGTGAACTTCAGTCGGCGTTGGCGGTACTGACCAACTTTGATTGCCTCAATCTTAGCAGGATCCACACGAACACCTTCACTATCAATCACGTGCCCCAGAAATTGCACTGATTTCAACCAAAATTCACACTTAGAGAATTTCGCATACAGCTTTTCTTTCTTCAACAATTCCAGAATTGTTCTCAAATGTTTCTCATGTTCTTCTTCACTCTTGGAGTAAATGAGAATATCATCAATGAATACGATAACAAACTCATCCAAATACGGCTTACATACACGATTCATCAGATTCATGAATACAGCAGGCGCATTCGTTAACCCAAAAGGCATCACTTGAAATTCAAAATGTCCATATCGAGTACAGAAAGCTGTTATAGGAATATCTTCTTCCCTAACTCTCAGTTGATGATACCCAGACCTCAAATCGATCTTCGAGTATACACTTGATCCTTGCAACTAATCAAACAAATCATCAATCCTCGGCAATGGATACCGATTCTTGACAGTCATTTTGTTAAGCTCTCGATAATCAATACACATTCTAAAAGAACATCTTTCTTCCTAACAAACAGAACAGGAGCACCCCATGGCGACGAACTCGGTCTAATAAATCCCTTATCTATCCATTCCTTCAATTGATCAGATAATTCTTTCATCTTAGATGGAGCTAAACGATAGGGTGCACGAGCAACAGGCACAGCTCCCGGCACTAAATCAATACGAAACTCCACTTTACGATGCGGCGGTAATCCTGGCAAATCTTCAGGGAAAACCTCAGGATACACTTTAATCACAGGCACATCCTCCAATTTCCTTTCATTCACACGATCATTACTTATCTGTGCAAGAAACACATCACAACTTGCTTCTATATACCTCATCATCTTCAAACAAGAAACAACTCTCAAACGAGAAGTACATTCATCACCTTTCACAGTCAATACCCTATTCCTTAGCGGTATCTGGACTAATCTCTCCCCAGAAACAATCACTGCACCATTACCAACTAACCAATCCATTCCAACAATCACGTCAAAAGATCCTAATTCTATGGGAATCAAATCAATACTAAACACATAATTACCTAACTTCAAGGAACAACCTTTCAGTATAGAACTAGTTCTTACAACCTTACCATCAGCTAACTCCACCTTATAACTAGTTGTCAATCTCACTAGTTCTTTATCCAATAGCTGACTGAATCTAACATCTACGAAACTTCTATCGGATCCAGAATCAAATAACACCCTAGCATAACAAGCATCAAGTAAGAACGTACCAGTTACCACATTCGGCCCTTGAGGTTTGTCAGCATCTCCCACGACATAGGTTGTAGCGACAGTCCCAGCAGCAACAGCAGCAACATTGCCTCCTTGTCGAGTGCCAACCCTCGGACAGTTCCCTTGCTTATGTCCACGGCCTCCACATCCAGAACAGTTAACTACCTTAACAGCATTGGCTCCAATGGCCACACCCTTGTTTCTACAATCTTTCATCTTATGTCCGGCCTTCCCACACTTGTTGCAAGTAGGTGGATAATTTCCAACATGATACAGATTACATCGACCAGACTTCGGATTCACTTTGTTACCTTAATTTCCAGTGGCAGCACGAACACCATCATTCCTTCTCAAATTATATTGTTGATTCCTATTTGGTCCTTGGTTATTGTTGTTATGATAACCACCACGATTATGTCCTTGATTTGAGTGTGCAGCTTCCCACTTTATCTTATTCCCCTCAGCAATACTATCATATCGATCATGCAGCTTTACATCCATTAAAGCATGAGCCATCTGAATAGCTTCATCAAATGACTTGGGTTTCGACGAAGTAGTATCTCCCTTGATATTACTAGAAAACCTCTAATATACTACTTCATCTTCTTACGATCGTCAGCAAAAGCATCAAGACACAACAAACATTAATTAGAGAATCTCCTTATATAAGCCACAATATCATTGTTTCTCAGCACTAAATGCCTCAACTCATCCTCCAACTGACCTAACTCTTCCTTTGGACAAAACTTAGAAGTTAACAGTCCCTTGGTCACAGTCCATGTTCTAGCATTTGCTTCAACCAATCCTACAGTAGCTGTAATGCATCATCCTGAAAAGTAGCTGCAGCAAATTTCACCTTACTAGCTTCTGAACAACCACTGATTTCAAAAGTACTTTCAATCTTCTCAATCCACCTCCTTAATTCCAAAGCACCACCAGTACCACGAAACTGGGTAGGTCCACATTTCATGAAACTAGCATAAGAACATTCCTTCTGAATCTGCTGAACAGCAGCATTACCTCCAACTTGTCCAACAGCATTTCCTCCCACTGGTTCATCAGCATTACCTGCAACTGGATTTGCAACATTCCCTCCAACTTGACCAGCAGCATTCCTATTCTCAGCCTCTTGGTTCCTCGCAGCACGTTCAGCTTCCAGTGCTCTAGTGATAGCTTGCTCAATCATGGTATTAACAGTAGCAGTTGTCAATTTAGGCGGCATGTTTTAGGAAACTAACCAAACAACAATTTAGTAAAGTGAGAAAAATGCCTCCTAACTCCTTCCTCCCTCTGATGACACAGAAGAAAAAGAACAAGTAAGTATTCATATCAAGATAAGAAGAAGGATTTCTCTATCAAGATGTAACATGGATACTACATGTACCAACAACATAGTTCACAATGAATCATTAACCAATTCACAAAAGAACTAATAAGACAAATCATAAGTCATGAAGGTAATTTAGATTGCGTTGGAAAATTCCACAAAATTGTGACAAGTAATGTCACTACAACCCTTCATCACGTCAAACTTAAAGTCATTAAGTTTCATCATAAACTACAGTACCAGTCTACATAAGTTCTATTACAACAAGGCTATGAAAAACAACATAGGAGAACTAAACATTTGATCCCCGCAGCTTCTTGTACATCGGCTCATCATCACTGTTGCTATCGCCTTCCTCAGAATCTTCCTCCACTTTTTCCTTTCCTTTTCGACTTCCTCCTTCACTTGGCTTCACCAACACTTGAGCTTCAACCTGACTTGGCACATCACGATTCACCACACCTCGACTAGGAATAGATCTCATAGGTAAATCCCATGCATCCAACCTTGCATTCCTTTCTTGCTCCTCACGTAACCTCTCAAATTGCCCACTCAAATTCAACACCATTGCAACTTCATTCATTTCCCTTGCTCTAACAAACTCTGATCTCCTCACACTATTAACAAACCTGTCAAACCTTTTCTCATTTTGTTCAAACCTCCTAATCACACGGGTTTTAACCAAATACCTTTCAAACAAAGACCTATCAAATTTCTTGAGAAACTAGAAAATATCATCATAAGACCTAGGACATGGACAATAAACCTTAGATATGCCATCATGAATAGATCGGGCACTAGCAGCATCACTCGACTCAGCAGGAACATCACCCCTAGAAAATGCCATCCCAGGCAAACTACTCATATAAGCATCACAAGTAGGCGTCGAAGAACGTACAATAGGTCGCTGACAGTCCGGAACAATCTGTGGCACAACATTAACTCTTGGAAAATAATTACCTTGAATCACTTCAGGCTCGGTCTGTCCAACTGCAGTAGGTGCAATTCCATCATCTAAATACTCATAAGGCTCCTCATCGTCACTAGCACCAAAGTTATCTACTTCCTTACCGTCCAATACATTAGTCATATCAATCCATCCATCCTCACGAGGTAAACCAGCCATTTTCTACAATTATAAGGGTTCAAGGATACTTAAGGTCATTGTTAATAAAACAAAAATTAGTATGTCATGCTTATGCAAATGTTATACATAATCCATGCTATGCAACACAATGCAAATGATGCTTATGCGATGCTTGCAAAAAAAATATGATACTAACAATCACTCAGCGCACTTTCAATAATTCCAATACAATATCGTAGTATTTACTTAATAAATACTTGGGAAATCATTTCAGTTATGAGGGATACATCTATAATACAAAACAAAACTAAAAGTGATCTTACCGGAGTGTTGTAGAGGAGTTGTGTGCTTTTGAAGAATAAATACTTTCGACACCAAAGTTATAGTATAGGACAATTTGTAAAATCGACCCAGTTCTCTATAACTTGTAGCTCTGATACCAATCTCTAACACCCCCAATTTACATTGCGCAGTGGAAATACACAATTGGGTGCTAGACACAAACATCGTCACACAAGGTTTATTGAACGACTCAAAAGAGAGACGTTTACCCCTAAAATATAAACAAGATTTTCATAAATAGGTCTAAAACATAATTTCATCCTATATTGTACTAAAAAGACACCAGAGTAAAGCGTTTAGTCCCCATGGATCTCAACCAACAAACCAACAAGTTTAGTAAAGTACACAAACATACAACAAATTGTTCAACAGTAAAAGGATAGAAATAGTTTTTAGACCAACATCCTTCCAAAATCCAAACCACAACCTCCACAGCAAAGCTCCATCTTCCATCACTTCCTATTACCTGAAACACATGCTAAAACGAGTCAACAATAATTTTGAGCGAGTCTATAGGTTTATCAAATCACATTTGAACACAAGAAGAAAATCAATCATAATTATTTATAGAATTGTCGTACACACAATCTATATTCAAGGCAAAACATTGTTTTTAAGCTCATGACACCGACCCCTTAACCAAGTAGTCACCCACGCCAAATGCCGGCATGACTAGAATAAAACCAGTTCCCCTCTAGGGTATCAGTTGCTAGAATACCACATTCTTGTTCCTGTAAATTATCCTTTCCAGAGGTTACTCAGCGTAATGCCCTGGTCTAAGATAGGGTGGTCAACCTAATAGTACTATCATTAGAATAAGCAGCTATTCCTGACTCACAACATTAAGTCAGAAAATAGTTAACGGCTCATGAATTAGGGTCTTTAGCAACAAGGTACTCAATACAATGTAAACAACTTAGAAAACATTCGGGTCCAACAATTACTAATGACTTGTGTTCATTTATTTTCAAATAGCATGTATCCCCCTCGCGGGTAATAAAACATTTAGTAGCTACCATGAAAAGCGAGGCTACAGACTCACCTTAGTATAAGAGATCTGGTGAGATGATCGTCGATGATAGAGGATGCCTTTCAAACACGAGAACTGTAATAACCCGAGCTTAACGTCATTATTTTATCCTTATTATATAATGCATTTGTAATTTCTAAGTAATGATGAGTATTATTATATTTGACGGTTTTAGTTGAAACCGATAATGTGTGATTAGATTTAATTGTTTTGACGATTGAAGAGTAATAATAGTGATCGCGATGCCAATGGATGCCCAAATATTATATTTTAGTATCGATTATTTCGATATTTGATATTTCTGAAATTTTTATTTCATTACGTATTAAGTCGAGTCGAACTTTATTATTTCGTTTTGTGTGCATTTAATTATTAAAATAATCGATTTAACAAATGAGATTTATATTTTTATGAACCCGGGATGAAACCCAACTCTTGTAAATATTTTTAAAATTGACTGGAAGTCATTCCCGCGTTTTAACTAATATTTACATTTTAGTCCAAAACTATCAATAATTTACAAAAGCAACCCTCACCCACCATATATAAGCTAAGATTTTACACACACAACACTTTATAAAAAAAACACATAGGTTTCTCCTCCCTCCCTCTTTGTCGTGACTTTCATCAACAAACACCCCTTGGAATTGATTTTCTAGCTTGACCATCAAAATCTTAATCAAGTCCCATGTTGGAAATTAAAAGGAGAACATTTTGGTGTAAAAATCTTCCACATGCAAGAACATTGATATTCAAAATCATTTTGAGATGAACATAAGGTTTGATTCATCTAGATTGTTGTAAGATTCCTTGTTTATGTTATTATTATTATAACAATTTTTTATTTTTGAGTGCATGCATTTGTTTTTAATTTTGATTTAATGCATGTGATCATGCAAGTGAATCTAAGGACTAGGAGTTGTTGTAGATGATGGGTATAGCTTATTTGAAGGTTGGATGATGTTAAAAATGGGTCAAAATGAGTTTTGATGTGATTTTTAAAGTATCAATTTACATCAGTGGGTTGAAGAAAATTCTGCCAATTTTAGGCTCGAATAAAGTTTGATATTATTGGATATTGTTGTAGTAGTCGTCGAGACGCTCGTTTCGATATAAGATAGAGCTTTTAACTCCAAACGAGTCAAAAGTTATGCTAGTTTGATTATTCGTGTACCGGGAGACGAGTATTGACACAATACGAAATTGTTGTCGATATTTGGATCGATCTCGAGGACTATAAGTTGAGTTTTAAAACTGATCAAAGTCTGTTGTTAGGTTCTAAACTTAGCATTTGGAGTCTATTTTCAAAGTCAAGTGGCGATGTTGTAAACGAAAATGTTTAACAAGGTCAAAATAGTTTTACAAGGCAAGTGTGTAAAATAGTCCGGTTTTTAAGGTCTAAAGATGTGTCGAGCAGGTGGGTCTAAAATGTGAATCATTGAATGAAATTTTAACTGAGTCTTGTACAGATATTAAGTGAGTTTGTCACCAAGTTTCGTCGAAAATAGAGTTGTTTAGGTAGGGGAAAAAAACGTGTACTTTTGGTAAGTACTGGCCGAGTATTATCGAGAGGTACTTAACCTCGCGTAATAGTTTGAGGCGAGGGGCTAATCTATTAGCTTCTAAAAGTTCTAAAAGGATATAAGTATTGTGTGAGAGTGTATATTCTGATATTGGAGAACCGTGTTGGGTACTTGAACCGTGTTGATTTGGCATCTTGAGATGGATCAACATAGAAGGTACTAGTTTTGGAAAGCTAGTATGTGTTGTGGGGTTTAGAAAGGAATCACTTGCATTGGTTGGTCATGTCTATGTACATACTATTTTGAGTCATTGATTTTATTATACTAAGTATGATTTGAAATACTTATGTATGTTGCTAAGCGTGCACCTTATTTGTTAGGTGGCGGCTTTTGATGTGTATATTTGGGAGGCATATTTACTTCGGCGATCACTACTACTACTAGCTTCGTGTATTATCTAAGGTGAGTCTATAGCCTCGCTGTTTACGATCTTATAAATGATTTTAACCCGCGAGAGGGAATACATGCTTGTTTTTATAAAAGGAACACAAGTTGTTTTCGGTATGTTGGGCCCGAATATGATGATAAATGCCTAAGTACCATTGTCTTACGAAGTCCCTGAAATTCATGAACTGTTAATTACCTTGCGAGGTAAACGCTAATACATTTGATAGATCTATTTGGTTTGACAGCCTTATCCTAGGGTATGTATCCTTGTGATCACCTGATAGGGATATAATGTATAAGAGGTCGTTGGTATATGACAATATTACCTGTTGTAGGGCCGTCGTAAGTGACTCGGTTTGACGTGTTGGTTAACGTTCAGTTGCATGAGCTTAAGGAATTTATCGATATATATATATATATATATATATATATATATATATATATATATATATATATATATATATATATATATATATATATATATATATATATATATATATATATATATATATATATATATATATATATATATATATATATATATATATATATATATATATATATATATATATATATATATATATATATATATATATATATATATATATATATAATATATATATATATATATTATATATATATATATATATATATATATATATGTATATATATATATATATATATATATATATATATATATATATATATATATATATATATATATATATATACATATATATATTATATATATATATATATATATATATATATATATATATATATATATATATATATATAGATATATATATATATATATATATATATATATATATATATATATATATATGACTTGTCTGTGTGACACGCTTGAGATGATTAAAAATTCTTGTGTTCAAATGATGATTTGCAAAACCTATAGACTTGCTCAACCCTTGTGTTGATGATTTTTAGCATGTATTTCAGGTAATCAATATGGATAGCAGCGAAGCATGCGAGGAGGGAGTTGGTGCTTACTTGTCTTAAGCTTTATATTATTTTTCCATCCTTTGAAATGAATTAAATGACTTTTATGTCTTTGTATGATAAATTTGATGTGTTGGTAACGGTTTTTGGGACTAAACGCTACTCTGATTTTATATAAACTGGGATGGGAACTTTTTAGACAAGGTTTGTATAATATTTTAACGCCCCTTTTGAGGTCGTTTTCTATGATTGTGTGTGATGTGCTATGAGTAGCGCCCCAAAGTGGTATTTCGTTGCGTGGTAATTTGGGGTGTTACAGAATGGTATCAGAGCCACAAGTTATAGAGAACTAGCTCGATTTTGAAAAACTTAAACAATAACTTTGGTGTGTTCTAAAAAGTTTTAAGCACGCAACTATTCCGCATGGCTCCGGTTAGGCTATTCTTGTATTACCTTATGATTGATTGTCATTATCTGAACCTATGTGTATGTAGCAATGGTAGTATGTATATGTATGAATATACTGTGATATTTGAAGGCATTGTAATCGACGCAATGGTCCTTGAATGATTGCCATACATTTTATAATACGGATTTGTATCGGATTTGGCCTCACCGCAAATCACCGATCTTGATAATTTTGTATTATTTGAATACGAGTATGAAACTCGTTTGATACTTTGAGTATGTATATATGGTTTCGTAACCTGTCTCATATCGACTTGTTTAAGTTCGATTGTTATCATCGTACCGTGATGTGCCATTTTTGGACATCTTCTTTCGAAACGTAATTGATAAATGCGATGTTCGTGTTTTCGATACTACTTATGATTTTGAAGAATCATTTATCCGAGGTGATATCTCCTACGTAATGCGACGTGTGATTAAATTTTATATGACCACGTTTTATTGGCGAAAAGGAGGATGCAATGTTGGACTTAAGATATATATATCCTAATCAAATATATATAGTTCGGTACAACAATGATATGCTCGTAGTAGTCATTCGGTTGAGTGACTTAATATTGTGTATCTAAGTGGAATGGGAAATTTAGATATATAGATTTTAACTCGCCCAACTAAGAGTCGTTTAAGGTTGTCTTATTTAAATGGATTAGGACATTTGAATAAGAAAACTTTAAACTACTGGACCTTAGATTGTCGTGTTTTCCTTATTCAAATGGAATGGGACGTTTGAATACGGAAATCATGATATAAGTTTAATGACACCTTACATTTACTATGGTATTTTGATACAATATCGTGTTGAGAGGTAGTAATACTTGAGTAGGTTGACTTATAATCGTTTTGTTGAATTGGATTGGGACGCCTTTTCATTTGAACAAGAAATTTATAAGTTCCCGAACCGTAAATTTATAAAATCTTGTATACATGAAAGGGGACGCCTTTTGATGTAGACAAGGAGTTATAAATGAGTGGAACCAAGTATGTCTGGCTAGATTTGTGGATGTTTGGTGTGCGTATGTCTTCCTCGAATTGTGTTTCATTGGTAAGAATCGTTCAGTGTTGTCGTCATTATGATGATCGTCGATTAACGTCTATGTACGGGTAACCCGTTGTACTTCTCTCGAGTTATGATTTGTTTTGATGGAGCATTTCTAATGTGTCTCGATGATCGCGAGCTTTAGAAGGAGATTGTTAAGAACCGTTAACCGTTTCCAAAATAGTCGACGTATTTAAGTGTCACCAGAATTTATACATGTACTTGTGGATTGATTGAGGATCGAGTTATCAATGGCAACTTATCGTGGATGTAAAATTTTTGTAATTCTACTTGCTACTGTCGAAGGGTTATTGAAGACTTATCTTGATGACAAAACCCGTGGGGCTAGTATGACGAATAAACGAGGAATATGATGCATCACCTTGAGCACTGGAGCAGAAGCTGTCGGTACACCCGTTATATTGAGAATCTTCACCAATGGACTGAATCTCTTAATGAGTGGAATTAATAAATTCGTTACCACCTCGAGGAGTATGTTGAAGCCAACACCGCAAGTGGAAAGACTTTAGAGATCAAGTTTTATTATCAAGGGTTCGTTCAAGGTTTTCTCGATGATCAACGGTAGAGATCTATATTTTATGTTATGTTCGACCTTTTCTTTTTATGTACTTATGTGGTATGTGATCTAGCCGAATGATCGTAAGTTGTGAGAACTTGAGACGGAATTATCCAATGACGTCCGATCATGGAGAACACGTACCATGTAATATCTTTTTGACCTCCAACAACGATGTTTATAGAGATTATGATGCGCGTGGGCGGAAGTGAGATGGTGTCTTTGTATTATCTTTTGAGTAAGGACCTATATGTGAGCACACTTCGATAACAAAAATATTATCTTGTTATTTTTGGGATATGCGTCCATGGCTATCCGGCCAGTGGCTATCCTTTAAATTACAACCTTCCTTTTAACTGGACTTACCCGAAAATCTTGTCATCTATTCTTCTCGTCGAATGAGTTTTGTGTAATTCATAAAATTTTCATGTGTCGAGCTTGAAGGAGTGATTGGTGGATATGTATTTATTCATCCTCTTTCGGTGAGATACAACTTGACGATAAGTTGTGTTTTGTAAGAAGAACCAGTGGAGATCGTGGATCGAAATTCACGTGGGATCGTGAGGACTTCTTTAGGAAGGAGTGCCCTCGTCTTTCCTAGTGGTACGCAATACGAGTATGAGGCGAGGTGAGCGCCGGGACGTCGCTCCTTTAAGGATGTGATAATGTAATAACCCGAGCTTAACGTCATTATTTTATCCTTATTATGTAACGGATTTGTAATTTCTAAGTAATGATGAGTATTATTATATTTGACGGTTTTAGTTGAAACCGATAATGTGTGATTAGATTTAATTGTTTTGACGATTGAAGAGTACTAATAGTGATCTCGATGCCAATGGATGCCCAAATATTATATTTTAGTATCGATTATTTCGATATTTGATATTTGATATTTCTGAAATTTTTATTTCATTACATATTAAATCGAGTAGAACATTATTATTTCTTTTTGTGTGCGTTTAATTATTAAAACAATCGATTTAACAAACGAGATTTATATTTTTATGAACCTGGGACGAAACCCAACTCTCGTAAATATTTTTAAAATTGACTGGAAGTCATTTCACGCTTTTTTACTAATATTTACATTTTAGTCCAAAACTATCAATAATTTACAAAAGCAACCCTCACCCACCATATATAAGCTAAGATTTTACACACACAACAATTTATAAAAAAAACCACATAGGTTTCTCCTCCCTCCCTCTTTGTCGTGACTTTCATCAACAAACACCCCTTGGATTTGATTTTCTAGCTTGATCCATTAAAATCTAAATCAAGTCCCATGTTGGAAATTAAAAGGAGAAAATTTTTGTGTAAAAATCTTCCACATGCAAGAACATTGATTTTCAAAATCATTTTTGAGATGAACATAAGGTTTGATCCATTTGGATTGTTGTAAGATTCCTTGTTTATGTTATTATTATTATAACAATTCTTTATTTTTGAGTGCATGCATTTGTTTTTAATTTTGATTTAATGCATGTGATCATGCAAGTGAATCTAAGGACTAGGAGCTGTTGTAGATGATGGGTATATCTTATTTGAAGGTTGGATGATGTTAAAAATGGGTCAAAATGAGTTTTGATGTGATTTTTAAAGTGTCAATTTACATCAGTGGGTTTAAGGCAATTCTGCCAATTTTAGGCTTGAATAAAGTTCGATATTATTGGATATTGTTGTAGTAGTCGTCGAGACGCTCGTTTCGATATAAGATAGAGCTTTTAACTCCAAACGAGTCAAAAGTTATGCTAGTTTGATTATTGGTGTACTTGGAGACGAGTATTGACACAATACGAAATTATTGTCAATATTTGGATCGAATCTCGGTGACTATAAGTTGAGTTTAAAACTGATCAAAGGCTTTTGTTAGGTTCTAAACATATCATTTGGAGTCTATTTTCACAGTCAAGTGGCGATGTTGTAAACGAAAATGTTTAACAAGGTCAAAATGGTTTTACGAGGCAAGTGTGTAAAACAGTCCGGTTTTTAAGGTCTAAAGATGTGTCGAGAAGGTGGGTCTAAAATGTGAATCATTGAATGAAATTTTAACTGAGTCTTTTACAGAATTAAGTGAGTTTGTCACCAAGCTTCGTCGAAAACGGAGTTGTTTAGGTAGGGTAAACAGCGTGTACTTTTGGTAAGTACCAGCTGAGTATTATCGAGAGGTACTTAACCTCGCCTCATAGTTTGAGGCAAGAGGCTAATCTATTAGCTTCTAGAAGTTATAAAAGGATATAAGTATTGTGTGAGAGTGTATATTCTGATATTAGAGACCCGTGTTGGGTACTTGAACCGTGTTGATTGGCATCTTGAGATGGATCAACATCGAAGGTACTAGTTTTGGAAAGCTAGTATGTGTTGTGGGGTTTAGAAAAGAATCACTTGCATTGGTTGGTCATGTCTATGTACATACTATTTTGAGTCATTGATTTTATTATACTAAGTATGATTTGAAATACTTAAGTATGTTTCTAAGCGCGCACCTTATTTGTTAGGTGGCGGCTTTTGATGTGTATATTTGGGAGGCATCTTTACTTCGGCGATCACTACTACTACTAGCTTCGTGTATTATCTAAGGTGAGTCTATATCCTCGCTTTTTACTATCTTGTAAATGATTTTAACCCGCGAGGTGGAATACATGCTTGTTTTTATAAAAGGAACACAAGTTGTTTTCGGTATGCTGGACCCGAATATGATGATAAATGCCTAAGTACTATTGTCTTATGAAGTCCCTGAAATTCATTATATGTTAATTACCTTGCGAGGTAAACGCTAATACATTTGATAGATCTATTTGGTTTGACAACCTTATCCTAGGGTATGTATCCTTGTGATCACCTGATAGGGATATAATGTATAAGAGGTCGTTAGTATATGACAATATTACCTATTGTAGGGGCGCCGTAAGTGACTCAAATGATGATTTTCAAAACCTATAGACTTGCTCAACCCTTGTGTTGATGATTTTTAGCATGTATTTCAGGTAATCAAGATGGATAGCAGCGAAGCATGCGAGGAGGGAGTTGGTGCTTACTTGTCTAAAGCTTTATATTATTTTTCCATCCTTTGAAATGAATTAAATGACTTTTAAGTCTTTATATGATATATTTGATGTGTTGGTAACGGTTTTTGGGACTAAATGCTACTCTGATTTTATATAAACTGGGATGGGAACTTTTTAGACAAGATTTGTATAATATTTTAACGCCCCTTTTGAGGTCGTTTT
The DNA here is from genome assembly GCA_025667525.1 of Glebionis coronaria. Classification (NCBI taxonomy): domain Eukaryota; kingdom Viridiplantae; phylum Streptophyta; class Magnoliopsida; order Asterales; family Asteraceae; genus Glebionis; species Glebionis coronaria. The sequence continues at coordinate 164,072,636 of CM046882.1, read as the reverse complement.
CTATGATTGTGTGTGATGTGCTATGAGTAGCGCCCCAAAGTGGTATTTCGCTGCGTGGTAATTTGGGGGTGTTACAAGAACCGCTACCTATCAAATAAGGCGCGTTCATTAATAATGACTCGAGAAATAAATCATGCATAACAACATCAAACTCAAACTCATAAAATCATGATAAACTCAAGAAAAAACGATACAAATAACTCTATTACACTCTTCTATGTATTTACTTTACCATTTTACACTTTCAACAAAATCCGCCGGCACATACTACATGTACTAGCTTATTTACCCCTTTTAGACTTGTCAGACGTTTATGAAACGACTCGAGAAACTAACTTACTATATATAGAAAGTCCTCCAACAATTTTATCAAATGAAATTACTTTTAAAGTTCTTTACCCTACTCATCTTCAAACTACAAAATCCGGACAGATTTACGTTAATAATTCATACAACCGTTTTAACTTCTTTAAACGACTCCATTTACAAAACCGACACTTGGGTTTGAAAATAAACTCACCCTCTAGGGTTTACACTTCATTATCAGTATGCGACTCATTTCAAAACTTCAATTTATAGTCCCCGAGATTCGATCCAAATATCGACAACAACTTTATGTAGTGCCGATACTCGTCTCCCGGTACACGAATAATCAAAACATCATAACTTCGCGCTCGTTTGGAGCTAGAAGCTCTAATTTATATCAAATCGAAGCTAATCGAATGATCTACAACCCTAGGCTATTAGTTAAGCCATTATCACAACATAAAAATCCCGAAATTACAGTTTACCTACTGTTGTAAAATGCCTTTCAAAAACTTGTACAAAATCACATTTTCAACCAAAACTAATCATAGTTATGATCATCCCATAACCCTAACACTAACATATATCAACTATAACATTAGTATCATCATAAAAATCAAAACCTTCAAATCAAAATCAAGTTTTTAACAAAACTTTTGCAAGAACATCTCTTGATCATGTCAAAAACAACATGCATGAGCATAATTCTCACCTACCAACTTAAAAAAAATAAAAACCCTTGCATGTACATAATTTTTATACCAAAATGATCTAATCACAATTATAAGGATAAGTCTTGTGTTGTTTTAGCTTAGATCATCTTGAAAATGGAGTAAAAATTGATTGAATGTGGTGTTTTGGGTGGTGGGGAGGTCACAGCTAGCTCAAGAAAAGAAGAGAGAGAAAGAAAAAAATTTGTGTGAGTGGAATTATGAGTGTTGTGTGAAAATTTTTGGTTTATATATGGTGGTTGAGGGACCAATGTTGTAATTTTGCAATATTTATGGCTCAAAATGAAAATAGTTAGTTAAAAAGCGGGAAATAACTATTAGTCAATTTTGAAAATATTTACGGGGCTCGGGTTTCATAAAGATACTTTTAAAATTTAAAACGTACCTCAAATATAATAATATCGACTCCCGACTCGACTTAACTCGTCATTTACAAGAAAACAACAAAAATGACAAACGTCGAACAACCGACAATAAAACGTAAAATATTTGGCATCCATCGACATCACACTTGCTAATACTCCTTATACTTATTAAATGTTAAATATAAGCCTTCCAACATCGGTTTAAACTTAAACCTCCAAAAATAAATATCGTTCAAACTCATCAAAAATTTCAAAAATAATCGTCAAATAAGATTAAGCAATGACTTCGGTTTCGGGTTATCACATTTGTACCCCAAGCTTTCTGCAGACTCTTCCAAAATCGCTAAGTGAACCGAGGATCTCTGTCTGATACGATACTGGATGGAGCACCATGAAGTCTCATGATCTCCTTCTTGTACGTATCGGCGAGTTTGCTGGCTGGGTCATCTTTGCGGATCGGTAAGAAATGAGCTGACTTATTAAGTTGATCAACGATAACCCAAATCGCATCATGCCTCCTCTTTGTCTGCGGAAGTCCGGTAACAAAATCCATGGTGATCTTGTCCCACTTCCACTCTGGAATGTCTAACGGTTGTAGTAGACCACTAGACTGCTGATGCTCGATCTTAACATGTTGGCAGGTAAGACATTTAGAGACATAAGTAGCGTCATCCTGTTTCATACCACTCCACCAAAAGTACTTCTTGATGGCGTGGTACATCTTGGTTGAACCAGGCTGAATGGAGAATGGGGAGCTATGAGCTTCAGCTAATAACGCTTCCCTAAGAGTAAGATCATCAGGAACACAAAGTCTGGTGCTCTGCCACAAGATACCATCGTCATCCAACTGAAACTCCGTCTGTTGATCCAAGTTCAGAATTATCGCCCAAATTTCACCATCATCCTTCTGAGCTTCCTTGATCCTAGAGAGTAACTCAGGTTCCACTCTAAGATTAGCCCAGTAACCGTGATGTCCACGTACCATGATGTCAATGTCTAGTCGCTCCAAGTCTCTTATAATCTCTTCCTCAATTTTAACACCGTTTATCATACCGGACTTTATACTAAGTGCATCTGCCACTACATTCACCTTGTCGGGATGATACTGCAGATTAATGTCATAATTCTCCAACAGCTCTAACCATCTTCACTGTCTCATATTCAGTTCACGTTGAGTGAAGATGTATTTCAGGCTCTTGTGATCTGTGAAGATTTCACATAATTCTCCATACAAGTAGTGCCTCCATATCTTCAATGCAAACACAACTGCTGCAAGTTCCAAGTCATGCGTAGGGTAATTCTCCTCATAAGGCTTAAGCTGTCGTGAAGCGTATGCAATCACTTTCCCATGTTGCATGAGAATACAGCCAAGTCCCTTCCCTGAAGCATCACTGTAGATTTGAAATCCACGTGTACCAGATAGGAGAGTAAGAATCGGTGCAGATACTAACTTCTGCTTTAGGTCTTCAAAGCTCTTCTCTCTTTCTTCAGTCCAGACGAATTTCTCCCCTTTCCGCATCAGTTTGGTCAATGGCAGTGCTAAATGGAAAAGTTCTCTACGAACCTACGGTAGTAACCAGCTAAGCCTAAGAAACTGCGAACTTCAGTCGTTGATGTAGGTCTTGGCCACTTGGTAATAGCCTCCACCTTTGCTGGATCCATGGTGATTTCTTCTGCTGATACAATGTGGCCTAGGAACGCCACCTTGTCTAACCAGAACTCACACTTGGAGAATTTGGCATACAGCTGCTTCTGGCGAAGTATTTGTAGTACAGTACGAAGATGGTCTTCCTGTTCCTCCTTTGACTTAGAGAAAATCATAATGTCGTCAATGAAGACAATGACGAACTTTTCCAGTAACTCATGGAAGATACGGTTCATCGAGTCCATGAAGACAGCTGGAGCATTGGTAAGGCCAAATGGCATGACTACGAATTCGTAGTGCCCATAGCGCGTACGGAAAGCAGTCTTGGCAATGTCCTGCTCTTTAACCCGTAACTGATGATAGCCCGACCTCAGATCAATCTTGGAGAAATGTTTGTCCCCTTGGAGTTGTTCAAACAAGTCATCAATGTGTGGCAGCGGATATCTATTCCTGATGGTGATCTTGTTAAGCTCACGATAATCTATGTACAGACGCATAATGTCGTCCTTCTTCTTTATGAATAGAACAGGTGCGCCCCATGGAGAAGCACTAGGTCGAATGAAACCGCGTTCCAATAATTCCTGCAGTTGTTCCTTTAACTCCTTCAGCTCTATGGGAGCCATGCGATAAGGAGCCTTGGAAATTGGCTCAGCTCCTGGGATGAGCTCAATATTAAACTCCACTTCACGAGCAGGTGGTATGCCCGGTAGTTCTTTTGGAAACACGTCTGGGAATTCTGACACGATCGGCTAATTTTGGATAGATGGAGATTCAGCCTCCAAATCATAAACAGTAGCAAGATAGCCCTCACAACCATGTGACAGTAGTGCACGTGCTTGCAAGGTCGAAATTATTTGTACAGACCTTCCGGGTACGAACCCGTTATGAATGTACTCTGGTGCATTTACATCACCGAAAATGACTCGATATGTATGGCAGTCTATGGTGGCGTGATGTTTGGATAGCCAATCCATGCCTAATATCATGTCAAATTCGCACATATCCAATGGAAGTGCGTCAACAGGACGAATCTTGTCTTCAAACTCTAGGGGAAGGCTCTTGTACCCATGGGTTATGCGTATAGAGTCTCTTAAAGGCGTGGAAATTTTTAATACATTCTCTAAAAGCATAGGGGATATCCTAACATTCTTGGCATAAGCACTAGAAATAACCGAGTGAGTAGCACCCGTGTCAAATAAAACACATGCAGCTTGACCATACATATACAAGATTCCAGTGATGGTACCTGTAGACTTGTTGGCCTGATCGTGAGAAGTCGTGTACACCCGTCCACTAGTAGGAGGTGGCTTGGAATCGGCATGTCCATATGTGCCCTCCATCTCGCCTTTGTGGTAGTCCTTCATGCGATGACCAGTAAAGCCACACTTGAAGCAAGCGTCGCTGTCGCAGTGACATGGGCCTGGGTGCCTACGGTTGCAGGTAGTGTAGAGAGGGTGAGTATACCCTCCAACAGGTGCCCTTGCTGGCTGGAAGCCTGTTTGGAAAAGTACACATGAGACATGGTTTATAGTTACAAAAGGACAATGCGGAAGAATCGTAAGATGTAATACTAGTGATAGCTGGACGGTTAGGTTGTGAACCTCTTCGGTCCTGCTCCTTCTCGTTACCATGATTCCTGGTAGAAGATTGCTAATGTGTCAGAATTATAATTCATAAACGTGTAACAATGTAGAGACCTGCTGTTTTTGGAGTTTCCAGCGTTGTTACGGTCATTATCATTACCGCCATGCCTATCCGTAGCAGAACGGTCTTGAGTCTGACCATTACCCTTGGGTTGAGTAGCCGGTTGAGACCGATCCCCAGTCTTCTACCTGAAAGATGCAGTTTAAAGAGAAAGATAAATATTGGATAGTACTGAATGAATTTGAAATGGTCACCGCTGAATGACGAACAAATACCTCTTCCCGGGTCTCTCTGCTTCCCCGAATTCCTCTCTCTCCTACAGCATCTCCAGCTTACGTGCTGCATCGGAAACTTGTGCCACCGTGTTGAAGGTATCACACACCAAGTTGTTGGCGACCGATGTACGAAGAGCCCAACGAAAGTGGTATGCTTGCTCTTCGGCAGTACCTGCAGCTGCGCCAAGAAAACCAGCCAAACAAAGAAAGCGTTGCATGAACTCGTTGATGTTCTCCCCAGCTCTCTGCCTGATCCCGTGGTACTCCCTCTTCAGCTTGTCTTGCTCAGCCTTGGAGAAGAACTGTCCCATCACTAACTCCCTGAACTGAGCCCAAGTCAAACCAGCCACCTAATTGTCACCACCCTCAGACTGCTTCACTGCCTTCCACCATCCCAGTACGTCGCCTTCGAACTTGTAACAGGTCAACCTCGACTTGAAGACGGGGTCGTATCCCATTGCATCGAATATCTTCTCGATATGAGCCAACCATCTTTCAGCCTCACTGGGGTTGTCAGTTCTCTCGAAGGATCGAGGACGTTGCTTGTTGAATCTCTCCAGCCATGTGACCAATGTTGCTGGAGGAGGAGGAGGAGGAACTGGGTGTTGTTGCTGATTGTTGGCAGCTTGCACCTCAGCCCCGATGTCGTTCCTCAGTTGAGGAAGCAAAGCCTGCATCGTAGCTTGGACTGCTGCATTTAGTTGTTCCTGCTCGCGTGTGAGAACCATCTGACAGTATAAAACAAAATGCATGATTAAACTGGTTAAACATAAAATATATACATGAAAAAAAAATTATGCCAAATAAATCATGAGAAAATTTTTATGCATGAATGCATGATGTAGTTTTATGAAAACTTTTATATGTACGAGGTTAAACGCCTAAGGTCAGTTCACCCAAAACAAAATACATGGCGAGGGGACGCCAATGGGTCGGTCCTAAAGTTAAAAGTTTTAATAAAAGCACATGCGACTAAATAGGGCCAGTCCTGTACCAACCATTACTTAGTCATAGACATGCGACAACGACATATAACATGAATGCATGAAAACAATGAATGCATGAAAACCGACTATCAGTTCTAGGAAGACCATAGTGACTACCCACTAATCACAGGTCATGTTTTGAGAGCCTACAGGTCGAAGCCTTGGCTCTGATACCATAATTGTAACACCCTATTTTGGTAAATGAAATGTCACGCGTGATTATGGCCTGTCATCAAAGCATACAAGGTAAATGTCTTAAAACATTAAATGACCATGAAAGGAAATACCGGAAACAAACATCGGTACCCCAAGTATAAGCTCATCACACACAAACATAAGTACTATAAAGGAAAAGGACTAACAATGTCCAAAGAAATAAGTAGCAACATGTATGATGAAATGCATAAAGTAGAGAAGGCTAGATAGCTTCCAATCCATATTTACGTACGCTTAAAGTCTACGAGCGCCCTTGAGTACCTGCCGTTTGGGAACATGAAAGGAAAACGGCTGAGCATAACGCTCAGTGCACGGATAAACAAGCATAGCATGGAATAACATAAGCATATAAACTAATAGCAGCGGAATGATATAAGCTCTAAGTAATCTGGTATCCTGTTCATAAAACTGGTTTTATAGTTTGAAAAGACTTATGTTTCTATGAAAATCTGTTTTAATTAGCCAAATAGCCCATATATAGATCATGAGGTTCCACTGTGCATGAATACTTGGAGGGGAGACCTCGTCATGCAATTAGAGGGGTTGCCTCTAATTTATTAGTTTGGGTAGGATGGATCAACTCCTAGTGAAGGATGCAAGGCACACGTCGCATTCACTCTAATAATACTGGTAAACATATAACTAGGATGCACCCATACGCCCTACATGATAATATAATATAATGGCCAAAGCTGAAAAGGGGCGCCACGAGCAATCACTTCGTCGTGGAGAATTCATAACACTGGTTCCTCCAATGTTATGGTTATGGTACCTCCATAACTAGGTGACACTAGTCATGCATGTATATGGCTTAGGCTCTTATTATAACATAAGTATCAAACATATAAAACAATTACTGGGAAAACAGTTGGCTGCAAACGGGGAATCCTAATAAGGAAAGAATGTCCATACTGAAGGACGGGAAATCTGTACCTTATGTCTAGTGAACGGAAAAGACAAACAAAAGGAAGTCCTACTCCGATCTCACTAATGCTACATAAATAGGGTACATGTATAAGTATTCTGTTTACTGAGTACGTAACTGATTTTATATCATGTCTTAGTAATAAGTGTGAAAACACTTATCCTTTTACCACTTATTTCCAATAATAACAAGACCAAAACGTGTATTTCATATCGTAAAAGTCGGAATTATGTGTGGTTTGTGTTTTTATTGTGTTTTAGGACCAAAACATGAAAAAGGAAGAAAACACGGGCTTTCACGGGCTTTTATCGAAGAAGACGAGAAAAGACGAAGTCAAAAGATCGAGAGTGCAAAAAGAACGGAAGTCCAAGGCCTATTCTGAATATTTATCGAAGAAAAAGTCGAAAGACGGAAGTTTAATGAAGTCGAAGAACTCAAGTCTAAATTATAGAAGAAAATTATTAAGACAAGTTCAAATCCCGAGACGACGTCGAGAAGGACAAAGAATTAAATCGAGTCGAGAAGAAAAGAAATAAGGAGGCACACCACACATGCACTTTCCACTTAAGTCTATAAATACCCTCCTAATCACATTAGGAGGGTGGTTAGCTAGTTTCACTTTAATTTTTCCTTACTAGTTTTTAGAGAGAGAAAGTTCTAAACTTTCTCTCACTAAGTTTTTCATCTTTTCTTTCTTTTAATCTTTCAAGTTTAAGCTTTTTGTATTTGAGTTTCTTTAATCAAAAGTTTAAGTTTAAGTATTTTGTTCTTTAATCTCTTTCTACATTTCTTGGTTTACTTTAACTTTTTGATCCGAATATTACACTTCACACGTTTGATTTGATGATTTCGTGATTAAAAGGTTAATCTTTCTTGTTCCTACATAAGCTCTTATATGTATAGGCTATAAGCTCTTTATGCTTATTGGCTTATTTAATGTTTTAGCTTATTGCATTTTTGGATTATTTAAAAAGTTTAGTGTTTTTAAAAGATTCGATTTATTAAGTTTGCCTATTTTGAGTTTTGAAAGTTGCAAAATTTATGCTTATTGAGTTGCTTAAGGTTCGGATAAAGCAGCTTATTGTATGCGCTTATTGAGTTTTAAGCTTACCACCAATTTCGGATTAAGTTTGTTTTCATCGCAATGTTGGGGATTTGCACATTCCGATCGATTGCTTGTATCTATCGCAATAACCCATCAAGGGTTCTACTTTGCGATAACTTGGAGTTTACCCCCCTTATACAGATCTAGATTGCGATCGCTTATTGCGATCGCATATTCCGACGGGATTTAAGGTTGCCTTAAGTCGAAACACTGCCCAAATTTTGTTAACTACTTTCCGATAGACAACATTGCGACAGAGGTGTTTAGATTATTCCGATCTGAAGCATTCCGATCTAGGACTTTCCGACAGACAGCATATTGCGACAGATTTGATTTTGTTATTCCGATGGATATTCAGATGAACATTCCGATAGCTTTGCACTTGAATTATTCCGATGACTTAATTATTCTGATGGTTCTAATTTTGGTGCATTCCGATAGAAAGGACTCGTTGAATTTCGATAGTTTGAGTTTTTAAGTTTTAAATCATTGACAAAGTTTTATATTTTAAGAGTTTTTCTCAATAACTTTTAGTTTAATTTAGTAAAAGCTTCTACTTTACTCATCAACAATTATTTGCTTTTAGTTTAAAATTAGATAATCTAATCAAACCAATTTAATTTCCCATCAAGAAAAATTAAGTCGCACTTTCTACCAATAATCAATTCGAAGAGATCGGACGATAATATTTTATACTTGGTTTAACCTTGTATTAAATGGCGCCGCTGACGGCTCTTTTCGTTAAGATTAATGGTTTCTAGTGAGAGACGCGTTGAATTTTGGGATCCGTTCACTTTTGAACGTTATTTTCCTTGCTTTAAAATTTTCAAAAATCCTAAAAAATATAAAATTTTCAAAAATACAAAAAAATTAAAAAACATAAAAAACCAAAAAAATATTTATGCTTTGTTATTTCTTTTGCAGGTGCATGCGTACACGGTCAACGTCTTATCCCGAGCCCGAGACTCTCGATAATTTAGACATGGCCGGTGTACACAGCAATAATAATAATCCACCTCAACCCAACATGATTAATAACAACAATGAACCTCTACCGGACAATCGTCCAATGATCGAACTTTTGCAAGCACATGTAGAGGGCAACAACGATGCTATTGTCATACCCGCGATTGGAGCCAACAACTTTGAGCTCAAATCCGGCTTCATTCAAATGGTATCTGCTCAACCATTCTTGGGGCGTTCAATTGATGATCCTCATGACCATATTAAGAGGTTTCTTCAACTCACTAATATGGTTAAGTATAATGGGGTTTCACAAGAGGTAATTCGCTTGAAACTTTTTCCTTTCTCCTTAGAGGGACAAGCCCGACATTGGCTTGATAAGGAACCGCCACAAAGTATTCTTACGTGGACGGATTTAGAGACCAAATTCATCAACTACTTTTTCCCACCTCACGTACTACCGCTTTGCGGAATGAAATCATTACTTTTGAACAAAAGTACGGTGAGATATTTAGTGAATCTTGGGACCGTTTTAAGGAACTTTTACGAAAGTGTCCACAACATCGTTTCACAAAAGTACATTGATGAGACTGCTTTTATACATAGTCTCATCTTCCAAATGGGGCTTAAAATGCATTAAATATCATCAAAATACCCATATATATGCTTGTGTTTGTTGCTTGTGTATTTTAGGTACGGATATTGAGAAAATGACAAAAGATCACAAGAATCATGTAAAAACAAACACGGGAAACGAAGCCGTACAGTGAACCAAGCCCTAATGAAGACTTTCCCAAAATCAACCCTTGAAGATTTGAAGAATTATGAAGAAGGGTCCTCCAATTATGAAGAATTGACACTTTATACCCTTGTATCCTCATAATTACAAGTTTGGTCCCTAAAGTTTGTCAAAATTACAAAAAGGACCCTTAACTTTGAAGATTTGGCAAGTTTAGCCCCTCAACAAAGCTAAATTGTCAACCAATATCATCCACTAAGTCAAATACATCATGAAGTCCTTCAAAGTACAAGAAATGACAAGTTTGGTCCTTTGAAAATTCCCAAATTACACAAAGGACCCTCAACTTTCAACATTTGGCAAAAATGGTCCCTCAATCATCAAGACTTGGCAATTTCAGTCCTCAAAATGTCAATTATACAAGTCTATACCATTATCATTGAAGAAAATACCAAATCAGCCCTTGAAGAATTCAAAAATGGCAAGAAATACCCCTGAAAATACTTTGGAAAAGTATTTGGGGCAAAAGTGTGAAAATGAAAACTTGAAATACAAAGGGAATACGTTTTTGGCTGTTTAAATTGCAAGTGACAAGAAGAAAAGAATCAAGGGACTAAAAGAGGCCAGACATAAAACTTACCTATACCAACCAGCTCTTGCCACGTGCCCCACTATCTCCATCCAGCCAATCACAACTCACCCTTCCTCCACCTCACAATCCCACTCACCAGGTTTAAGATTAATTTAATCTTGGCACCATTAACACATATTTAAACATAATCCAAACCAAAAATGGATTAAACCTGGCACTATTCACCTCAAGAACATAATTAGGCATTCTTATGTGTTGTAATTAAACCCTAATATTATCCAGAACCATGATTAAGCATCCCTTAATCATAACCCAACACCCAAAACACATGCTACACCTTTGAGATACCCCACATGGACCTCCCCTGCTACACACATGAGGAAGATGCCAAAACAGTGCCAGCAATCCAACGTCCCATATTTTGGCTTACTTTCTAAGCTTCATCTACACCCTTTGATCACACTTTCACATGCCAACTCATGCTACAAACCAAAATGCAGTCACATGATTCTCCAAGTTCAAACAAGGCAAAGGGGCATTTTGGGGACTTCATCAACATTAGGGCAACGTTTTTATGCTTTATAGTAGCTCATTGTATGCCTATATAAAGGCTTATGGTTCCAACATTTAGACTTTGCTTTTGATTTTTCCTTGTTCAAGTTTCTGTAAATCCTATTTCTAAGTTTAATGAAATTGAGTTTGAAATCTTGAAGAAAAGTCATTGGCCAATCTTATTTACTGCTTTCATTTGTTATATGCTTGTTAGTTCTTGAAGTTTAAAACCTGTTTTCAAAAGAGGAGTGTGCAAAAGTTTGCATATTTCCTCATTTTCTTGATATTTTGCTAAGTCTTGTTCCAATCTTGGAATTCTTGGGCTATAGGGCTGATCATAGCATCCTAACTGAGTTGGTTAAGGTGTGGTGAGGCTTATAACTTGGGGATAATCAAGTGTGGGGTAACAAGTTTGCATCAATCAAGTTTTTCAAAGTTTCTGATTTTTATGATATTGTGCTTAACCCTTGTTCAAACTTAGCAGGCTTATTGTGGAAGCTTGTGCTTGTTCTTGCTAGCACATAAGCTCAAAATTCGTGGGTGTGGATGTACATCCATGAGGTTTGCATACTTAATCTCAAAATCTGCCTAAATTGTGATTTTTTGTGATATTTGTATGAAACTTGTGTTCTTGTGAATTTTGTGGCTTGTTCTTGCTTGAATCTGTTTATCATACTTGTTTTAGTGTTAATTGATGCTTGGTTGGCCTGAAATCTCACTTTGCCTTTGAAAATTTTGATTGGAAAAGTTAAAGGGGTGTTTGGGTCTACTGGTTTGTGCTTGCATCTTGTTATTGTGTTGTTAGTTTGTGTTGTTCATGCTTTGTATCTGCTATACCTTTGTTTGAGAGTGTTTTGCTGCAAGTTTCTGAGTTTTAAACCTTGAATCAAACAAATTGCTATATCTTGTTGAGTTGACTAATTTTTGACCTAAAATTTCGGGAAAACCTAGAGTTTATGCATGTTTAGGGATAAAAGCTGTTAAAACATCATTAATATAACCTGTTTGAAAGATTTGGAGTGTTGAAATTGGCTTGTGTGTCAAATACATCAGCAAAAGTAGAAACTGCATGTGTTAGTGTTCATCAGTAACTTTCATTGCTTGAATCTTGCTTAATTCTTTGAACCAGTGCATGAAACCTGTTTAGACTTGCTTATTGGAGTTTATTATAGCTTGTGTGTGCATTTGGTTGAATTTGGCTGGCTGATTTGTGCTAAAACTGCTCATAAGTGCTTAACTGCTTATTGTTCATGTCTGTATCATGTCTGATGAATGATTGATTAAACTGTATCAATTGGGTGTTAGTGATTGTGTTATTTTGATTGTGATTGACTCCTTTTGATCCAAAGATCATTTGGGTGCCTTTGTGAAATTTGAATCCAAGAAAAAGTCACTAAAGACAAAAAGTCAAAATAGTCAAGCAGTGGAAAAAGTTTCCACTGCTCAACATCCAAAACTAGCCCCTGCTAGTGCAATTTTGTCATCAGCTTATCAATAAGCTATTCTAGCTTATTCTGACTTGCAACAACTTATTTTTTGTGATAGATCTTCATTATTTGACCCATTTAAGTAGACTGGAGCTTATGGGACTTTGGCTTTGACTTTTTACTAGAAAACCAACTTATTTGACTTTTAACATAAGTGCTTATTTGACTTTCCAGCTTATTGAGTGTGCTTATTGAGTAGGTTTTTGATTATTAAGCTTAGTCTTGTCATAAGAAACATTTTGCAACTTGAATCAGCTTCTGAGGTGGTCTAGATCATAAAAACGACTATTTTGTCGTTTTGTGAATAAGTTTGTGAACTGTTTCTGGCTTATTAAGTGGGCTTATTTGAAATTTCTTTTTGCAGAAGTCTTTTTTAGGTCAAAAGAAGCTTGTGTGTTAAATTTTAGCTTATGGCATCAGCTTATAGCTTAATGGGCTTAAAAGCCCATTAAGAATAAGCTGCTTATTATAAGTTAGCTTATTTCACATTTTCAGCTTTTGGGCCTTGGAAAAAGTTGTTTAAAATCAAATTTTGAGTCAACCTGTGCTTTTTGGGCTTATTTTGAACACTTTTTCTTATTGGGCCTTAATTAAGCCCAATAAGGGTCTGTTTTGGGTTTGGCCCATTTTCTAGGCCCAATAGGGGTATTTAGGTAATTTCACTTTCATTTTTGAGTTATTTAGGTTAAATTAAGCTAGTTTGCAAGTTTTTAGAATTTTTAAAAATTTTTGGATTTTTAATATTATTTTAATATTATTTTATTATTAAAAATTAAAAGTCTGATTTTCTAGGTTTTTATATTTTTCCTAGGTTCTAAACACTTAATTAGGATTTTTGCAACTTTCCAAATATTTTTAGGTCTTCTAATTTTTTTATTTTTTTTTATAGTTAATTTAAGATTTAATTGATTTTAGGAGTTTTTAATTGTTTAAAAATAGTTTTAATTGGTTTTAAAATTTTGAAAAATAGTTTTTAGCTTAATTAGAGTATTTTTGAGGTTTACAAGCTTTAAAATCTTGTTTAGGGCTTTTTAATAATTAATTCAATTTTTAGGGCTTTAATTAGCATTAAAAAGTCATTATCTAATTAATTAACAGGTTTTTGCAAGTTTTGATTTTTTGTAAACTCTTAGAATATTATTAGGGATTTTTGGTAATTTTTAGAAATTTTTAGGTTAAAATTTTAATTTTGGTGGTTTTTACGACTTTACGTGTACGCCTTTTTTAGAATTAGTTTAATCCGTCTTGATAACCGTCATTCTCTTCTAATCCCTTTTCTATTTTTCTTTCTCAAATATAATCACAAATTAATCCATATCATTACACACATAACACACTAGCCTCCTTGAGAACGAACTTAATTGGTCATTAGTGCTTGGTTTTCCTAAACCGACACTTAATACTTGCCACTTTTGTCATCCTTTTCCTAAAGGGTAACAAAAACACTACATCATTTTGGTGCCGCTGCCGGGGAGGCGTGTTGTGTTTTGATTTGGCATTGTTGTTTTTATACTAACCATAATTAGTATTTGTATTAGTAGCACTCTACTAATACGTATTATCGGTTTTCGGTTTTTGTGTGAATATTATTAATATATTGTATACGTAGAACAATAAATTCACAAGTACTCCAAATACGTGAGAAATCACAACCTTGACTTGGGAGGTCATTACCCAATCATTGTATTCGAATCTCAAACCAAAGAAAAAGGCAAAAATAGATAAATACTTTCGTGAAGCTTAATCTTGATAATACTGTGGAAACCTTGGTTTCCGGATCTTTTAAGCTACTAGGAATGATCATTGTTCATATGATTAACATAATCAAAGCGGAATTAGAACAACAATCATTAACAAGGTGTTTAGGCACGAAACATGAATTAAAACACATGGATTGCTAATTATATTAATAATCAACAATCACTAGACGTGTATACATTGAATCCCACGTCTAGTCGACACACACTTTAGGTTTACATTGTGAATGAATTGAATGAATAAAACCTATGACCCTTGGTTCCTTTTATAGTGTAAGGATTAGGGTTTACAAGAGATCAAATCAAATAAACAACTAAATATTCTATTTCTATAGATATATACTGAATATATTATTTAGAATTTATCCAATATATTCTGTAAATAGAATTCTCCATCAAATCCATCAGCGTTGACTTTTGTTGACTACGTTTGACTTTTGTTGACTTCTGTCAACGCCTACATTGCTCTTGTCAACTCTTGTATTACTCTGGTCAACGCTTGAGTAAATGTTCTTCGATTTTTGAGTTTCTGCCACATCAACTTTTTGACCCAACAATCTTCCCCTAGTTGATGGTGGCAAAACTTGTTGTGTATCTCTTGTAAGTTGTACATGATCTTCAAGTTGCTTCCCCTCAAGTGTAGCACGTATTTCTTCCCCTTTTTGTCACATCAACAGGAAAGTAAACAACGTTGCAATCTTTGAAGATTCTCCAAATGTAGCTCTAAGTAATGATCTTGAAGAACAATTAATATGATATTTTTGATGTAGAAGTAGAATAACCCAACCTTGTGTTCCATGTCTTGTACTATCCACGTGATGAAAAACTTATACCAATGATTAAATATAAGTAGACCTCGATCCCTTGTCAATATTCTCATCCTTTGTGAGACATTGAGCACGATAATGTAACTCCTTCAAGTGTTATGACAAGCCTTCATCACCAACCATGTAAAGCACGAACAAGTTACCTTTAAAGTCACCAGTGCATGACTTTAAGATATGATAGAATACAAACTCGCGAAAATCTTCTTTAATCATCAAACTTACCATAAGAATTCTTCCCCTTAAGCTAACACCTCTTCATGACATGTCAATATCTTCATATGTAAAAGCTGTTAGCGAATAACTCTTTCACAAGGCTATCCCGATTACATAATCCAATAAAATTCTTCATGAATTGTTGCTAACTCGCCTTAAAATCATTAATTCCTTTGAAAAATATCCGAGCCATAAATATCAACATGATATTCTAGATTAAAATGGAGATTCCATGTACCTTCGTGTGTATAATCCTCCTTTTTGTGTGCTTAAAACGTCCAATTTTCTCAAACAGCAGCAAACCTTGTGTTGTCCAATATCCTCTTCTGTCCAATATCTTTGGCAGATGTATCGTCCGATATCGGACAATACCTATCAGCGTTGAAGTTCATATATCGGACGACACTGTCAATTCTATCAGCGTTGACTTATTCTGTCAGCGTCAAAATTAAGCCTGTCAGCGCCTAAATAACAAATGTCAGCGTCAACTTTAAACCTTGTCAGCGTCTTGTCCCAAACACTGACGTCATCAGCGTCTCATCCATGCCTTGTCAGCGTCACACCAACATCTATCAGCGTCACACCAACATGTATCAGCGTCTAAATAACTCCCATCAGCGGCTAATTGATATAGGGTTTTATAAACCCTAAATCATTATTTCATGTGAAAATCCATAAACTGCAGTGAACTTCGACAGCGAATAACTTCTTCATAAATGCTCAGATCGAAGATCCCTTCGGTGAGATCCTAGACATAAGTGTCAAGAACCTACAGATCAAATTTCATGACGATCCAACGGTTAACGAAGGAGAAATCGCGTTTTTACTATTACTGTTCACAGAAAACAGCATATGACCCCTGCTGACTTCGACGCTTAATAACTTTTTCTTGGGGATAGATGTCGACAATCCCTCCGGTGGATGTTTAGATATATGTATAAAGAACACACATATAAAATTTCGTGACGATCCAACGGTTCAATCAAAAGTTATGGCCTTCTGAATACTGCTGCGCACACAAAAACGTCCAGAAAAACCCTAGACGGATTTTTCTTTTCTTCTCGAAACACGAACACCTTGTTGGTCCTAGCATCACGAGCCACGAGGCTCTGATACCAATTGTGGAAACCTTGGTTTCCGGATCTTTTAAGCTACTAGGAATGATCATTGTTCATATGATTAACATAATCAAAGCGGAATTAGAACAACAATCATTAACAAGGTGTTTAGGCACGAAACATGAATTAAAACACATGGATTGCTAATTATATTAATAATCAACAATCACTAGACGTGTATACATTGAATCCCACGTCTAGTCAACACACACTTTAGGTTTACATTGTGAATGAATTGAATGAATAAAACCTATGACCCTTGGTTCCTTTTATAGTGTAAGGATTAGGGTTTACAAGAGATCAAATCAAATAAACAACTAAATATTCTATTTCTATAGATATATACTGAATATATTATTTAGAATTTATCCAATATATTCTGTAAATAGAATTCTCCATCAAATCCATCAGCGTTGACTTTTGTTGACTGTGTTTGACTTTTGTTGACTTCTGTCAACGCCTACATTGCTCTTGTCAACTCTTGTATTACTCTGGTCAACGCTTGAGTAAATGTTCTTCGATTTTTGAGTTTCTGCCACATCAACTTTTTGACCCAACAAATACAAACTATAAGGTGGGTATAAGGCGGATATTATAAAATATATCCTAAGGAAAAAGGCTCTTAAGTGCTTCGCGCCGCCTCGTTTCCCGGCTTGCTTGTGAGTATTTGATTCTGAGAGCTAATCGAGGGTTTTGCCGCCCAAAGTATTACCAAGTATCATATATATTTTCTTGGTTTCTATTGATTAAACCCTCTTGAACGATTTGGTGTTCCACCATCGTTCTAAAGTCATCGAAGGCGTTCACTTCACGTGATCGTTTTCATTCCTTGAGGCTTCTTTAATCAAGAGATTTGATTAAGGAGGAGATTTGTAGATTTGTGTCTACTTAATACATTTCACCAATTTCTAAAAAGGTTAATACAATCAAAAACCACAAAAAAATTGAAAAATACAAAACACCAAAAAGAATCTTCTTTGCTCGTCCCCTCGTTGTACGTGACGTTTATGCTAACTCGAAATCAAGCAAGACGTGCACGTAAACGAAAGAACAAAACTCCCACTCCCAACAATTCTAGTGAGGAGTCTCCTATTGACGAACCCATTGTAAGAGAAGCACCAACCATGGCGAATCGAACTATGATGGAGTTACTTCAAGCACCCACCGAGGGTTATGGAGAGGCTATTGTGATTCCCGCTATCCTTGCGGAGAATTTTGAGGTGAAAACGGGTTTGTTGTCGATGATCCAAAACAACAAATTCCGTGGTGATGAGAAGGACAATCCACACAACCATATCCGCCAATTCAATCGTCTTACCGCCATGTGCAAATTTAAGGATGTCTCGAACGACTCGATTAAGATGATGCTTTTTCCGTATTCCTTAGCGGGGCCCGCTAAAATTTGGTTAGAAAAAGAGCCACCCAATTCTATATTGACGTGGAAGGATCTCGTGTCTAAGTTTGTGAACCAATTTTTTCCGCCCTCTAAGACTACGCACTTGAAAAACGAGATTTCAAAGTTTTCACAAGAATTTAATGAAAGTTTTTCAACGGCTTGGAATAGGTTTAAGGAAATGTTACATGAATGTCCTCATCACGGTTTTTCCGATTTGCATCAAATTGACACGTTTTACAATGGACTTAATGATCATGAAAGGGATTATTTGAATGCCGTCGCGGGTGGTAATTTTTTTTGTAAAACGGTTGAGGAAGCTTTGGTGATAATTGAAAATAGATCTAAGGTGTATAGTCCTCGTAGCACGTCTAGTGTTCGTAAGGCTTCGTCTTCGGCTTCACCTTCTTTGTCTACTACCATCGATGCTTGCCAAATTGAGGCGAACTTGGAAAACAAGATTTTTGATAAGTTGAAAGGACTTTTGATTGAGTTTAAAGTTGGTGAACCAAGTGCTCCCGCTACGGCTAAAGCGGTTGAGGTTTCTTGCATGTATTGTGGTGGAGGTCATGATTTCTCCGAGTGCATTACCAACGGTGGTAACACTTCGAGTGCCTTCGCGGCCACGGGAAATTACAACCAAAACGGTCAAGTTTCCCGCTCTAATCAAATGACTCCACCGGGTTTTGGTTCAAATCAAAATGCTAACAACAACTATCGCAACAATCAAGTTGGTTTCAAAAACAATTACAACAAGGGAAACTATGGGAATCAAGGGGCTAATAATCAAGTTTCAAACAAAAATGATTTTCAAAATAACAACAAAAGTTTGCAAACATTGAAAGATCTTCCAAGTGAGTTTGTTGAATATACTAGTGGGAATGATGCTAGGTTTGACAATATTCAAAGAGAAATCATTAGCCTAAGATCCGAGTTTAAGAACGACTTGAAGAAAGAGTTGAAAAATGAGTTAGCTAATGAACTTAAAATCCACACCAACAAGATGGAAGGAAATGTCACTAGGTTGCAACAAAACCAACAAAAGATGGAACAAGGGCAACATGAGATTAAATAAGAGATGATTAAGGCCGAGAAAAGGCAAACCGAAGCCGTATTGAGGCAATCTAATTTTGAAGATAAAATCTCGTCTATGTTTGAGGCAATAATGTGTAAACCGTCGTCAAGTGGTCTTCCTAGCAACACCATATCCAACCCTAAGGGTGAGATGAAAGTGATTACCACACGTAGTGGTAAGACACTTAAGGAACCGACTCCTCAACCAATTACTCCAACGGTGGAGGAAATTGAGGAAGAACCCGAGGTGGTGGTCGAAAAGGAGCATATTTCAAGCCCACAAAGTACCGCTCATGCCACACCTACGGTCGACCCATTACCATCATTGGAACCCGAGATTCCAAAGGCTATGCCTACTATGCCTCAACCCACACCACCTTTGCCCTATCCATCGAGACTTAGGAAGGAGAAACGTCAAGAGCGCGACAATTATCAATTTGAGCTTTTTATGAAAATGTTTCGTGATTTGCACCTTAATGTGAGTTTCGCCGATGCTTTGGTCATGATGCCTCGATTTGCCGCTAACTTTAAGAGTATGTTGAACAACAAGGAGAAATTGCACCAATTGTCTAGTTGTTCGTCGGTTTATCTTAATCGCATACCTCAAAAAGTCGGTGATCCCGGTAAATTTTTGATCCCTTGTGCAATCCAAGATATGGAAGAATGCTTCGCCTTGGCCGATCTTGGTGCTAGCGTTAACTTGATGCCACTTGCAATCTTCAAGTCGCTCAATCTTCCTAATCTTACTCCTTCACTAATGTCTATTGAGTTGGCCGACCATTCCACGATTCCCGCATGTGGTTTGGCGGAAGACGTTTTTGTGAAAGTGGGGAAGTTCTACTATCCCGTAGACTTTATCGATGTTGATATCCCCACGGGTCCTCAAGTTCCTCTCATTTTAGGTCGTTCGTTTTTAGATACGTCTATGGCTTTGATTGATGTGCATGCTAGAAAGATCACCTTACGTTTCAACGACGAGAAACTTGTTATAAACGCAACTCAAAACTCTCAAATTTCTCATGTTTATTCCGTTGCAACCATAAACCTCGTTGATATGATTGACGTGGTTTGCGAGGAATTTTCACAAGAAGTTCTAGGTTTTGGTGATGAAGAAACTAGTGGCAATCCCACTATGTTGGATCCAATTCTTGATAATTCGACACCAACCTTCACTCCTTTTGAAGGTGGTGGTTTTATGTTGGAAGAATGCAATGTTCCACGTACTTGTGACGAAGACCTCGACAACGATGAGGACTTCTCGATTATCAAGGATTTTCTTACCGATTTCCCATTTCCTCCACCCGAGGAGGTTATGAGTATCGAGCCCAAATCTTCAATTGAGGAACCACCTATCCTCGAGTTGAAAGATTTACCTCCTCACCTCGAATATGTCTATTTGGAGGAGGACGACAAGTTTCCGGTTATTATTGCGAAGGATCTTTCGAATGATGAAAAAACCGCACTTGTCGATGTTCTAAAGGACCACAAAAGGGCGATTGCGTGGAAGTTATCCGACATTAAGGGAATCGATCCCAAATTTTGTACCCACAAAATCTTAATGGAGGAGGATTTCAAGACAACAATCCAAAGTCAAAGGAGGGTGAACCCCAAAATTCACGACGTCATCAAAAAGGAGGTCCTTAAACTCCTTGACGCGGGGATGATTTACCCTATTTCCGATAGCCCTTGGGTGAGTCCTATTCATTGTGTCCCTAAAAAGGGAGGGATGACCGTTGTGCCAAACGATGCCAACGAGTTGATTCCTACTAGACTCGTGACCGGATGGAGAGTGTGCATTGACTATCGAAAGTTGAATGAAGCCACTCGAAAAGACCATTTTCCCTTGCCCTTCATGGACCAAATGTTGGAGCGTCTTGCGGGAAACGATTTCTATTGCTTTCTAGATGGTTTTTCCGGTTACTTCCAAATTCCCATCGATCCTCGTGATCAAGAAAAAACTACGTTTACGTGTCCATATGGAACGTTTGCCTATCGTAGAATGCCATTCGGACTTTGCAATGCACCGGGAACCTTTCAAAGGTGCATGATGGCTATTTTTCATGACATGATCGAGAAGACGATGGAAGTCTTCATGGATGACTTTTCCGTGTTTGGTGATTCTTTCACTTCGTGTTTGTCGAACCTTGAGAGAATGTTAAAACGTTGTCAGGAAACCAACCTTGTGCTCAATTGGGAAAAATGTCATTTTATGGTTAAGAGTGGAATCGTCTTAGGGCACAAGGTCTCGAAAGCGGGGATTGAGGTAGATCAAGCTAAGGTAGACGTCATCGCCAAATTACCTCATCCCAAAACCGTTAAGGGAGCTAGGAGTTTCCTAGGCCACGCGGGCTTTTATCGTCGATTCATCAAGGATTTTTTGAAGATTTCTCGACCCATTACACATCTTCTTGAAAAAGAAGCACGTTTTGTCTTTGACGAAGATTGTGTACGAGCCTTTGAAATCCTTAAGAGGAAACTCACCGAAGCTCCCATTCTTGTTGCTCCCAATTGGAACCTCCCCTTTGAACTCATGTGTGATGCTAGTGATTACGCTATAGGGGCCGTTTTGGGGCAACGTCATGATAAGCACTTCTTGCCTATTCACTATGCTAGCAAGACAATGACCGAGGCTCAACTTAAATACACTACAACGGAAAAGGAGTTCCTTGCCGTGGTGTATGCATTTGAGAAATTCCGACCTTATCTCGTCTTGACGAAATGCATAGTGTATACGGACCATTCGGCTATTAAGTATCTCATGGCAAAGCAAGATGCTAAGCCTAGATTACTTCGTTGGATTCTCCTCCTTCAAGAATTTGATCACAAAATCGTTGATAAAAAAGGAGCCGAGAATCTAGCGGCCGATCATCTCTCTCGTTTGGAAGATCCTCACCAAAGTGTTTACGAGCCCAAGGAAATCACCGAAACATTTCCGCTTGAGACACTTGGTGTAGTGAATTCTAAGCTTGATTCTTCTACCCCATGGTTTGCGGACTTTGCAAATTACCATGCGGGTAACTTCATCATTAAGGGTATGACGACTCAAGAAAAACGAAAATTCTTTCGTGACGTCAAGTTCTACTTTTGGAACGACCCTTACTTGTTTCGAACTTGTGCGGATCAAATCATCCGCCGTTGTGTATTTGGCACCAAAGCTTCTAACATCCTTAGAGCTTGTCATGAGGGACCCACGGGTGGTCACCACGGTGCTAATCTCACGGCTAAGAAGGTGTTTGGTGCCGGCTTCTTTTGGCCTACTATTTACCGAGATGCACAAGATCTTGTGAAGTCGTGTGATGCATGCCAACGACAAGGAAAAGCCTCACAAAAAGATGAAATGCCACAAAATATCATCCAAGTGTGTGAGATCTTTGACGTTTGGGGTATAGACTTTATGGGGTCGTTCCCATCATCTCGTGGTAATAAGTACGTTCTCGTTGCGGTTGACTACCTTTCTAAGTGGGTGGAGGCCAAGGCCTTGCCCACCAATGATGCTCGTGTGGTAGTCAAGTTTTTGAAGCAATTGTTTTCTCGGTTTGGAACCCCTCGTGCTATCATAAGCGATCGTGGAACCCATTTTTGTAACGACCAATTTGAATGGGTTCTAAGGAAATATGGGGTTACACATCGGCTTTCTACGGCTTATCACCCACAAACGAGTGGGCAAGTCGAGGTTTCAAACCGAGCGTTGAAGAGGATCTTGGAGAGATCCGTTGGAGAAAACCGACAAACTTGGTCGGATAAGTTGGACGATGCTTTATGGGCCTTTAGGACCGCTCATAAGACGCCCATTGGGTGCACTCCCTATAAGCTTGTGTATGGAAAGAATTTTCATTTGCCTATCGAATTAGAACACAAGGCTTATTGGGTCCTAAAGCATTGTAATGATGATATGGAGACCGCGGGAAAACACCAGAAAATGCAATTGAATGAATTAGATGAATTGAGAGACATTGCTTATGAAAATTCATTGATTTACAAAGAAAAGACTAAAAAGTTGCATGATTCAAAAATTAAAAACCGGGTTTTTAACATTGGGGATCAAGTTTTGCTTTTTAATTCAAGATTGAAAATCTTTTCCGGTAAGTTGAAATCCCGTTGGTCCGGTCCATTCACCATGACTCAAGTGTTTCCTTATGGGACCATCGAGCTAGCTCAAGATGATGGTCCTAACTTCAAGGTGAATGGACATAGGTTGAAGCACTACTTTGGCGGGGAAGTTCCATCCTTGAACTACCTCGACCAAGTCACCTTCCCCAATGATAATTAGTATTGAGGGGATCGAGTCGAGCTCATGACTCGGTAATCAAAAACGAGGAGCCTCGTGGGGGAGTCCCATGCTTATCCTATGTACATATTATCGCTTTCTAATGTAGCTTACGTGTGGGGATTTGTGCCCTTCCAACCTTTGTTTCGTGGTTGTTTGTGAATTGTGAACTTTAGATGATCATGATCTTCACGATTGGAGCCTCTCGTGTTCGTTTATGGGAGCACTCGATCGTTCGCTTTGAAGACTTTCTCAATATCCATGATATATCCTTGATTGTTCTAACCTTAGGTTTTTAGCACACTTCATAAACGGCTATTAATTTATTGGTTACACCCTTTCCATGCTAGATTAGGCATTCGACTACGTCTCTAGTATGGGGGTGTTTGCACCCCTAGACTCGAAACATTGAGGACAATGTTTAACTTTAGTATGGGGGGTGAATAGATACTTGCCTTGCCAAACCTTCACGCTTTCCAAAGTTATCTTTTTGTTTATCGTTTTTGTTGCAAAATAAGGCTAAAAATGGCCAAATTTTAAATTTTTCTCATGTTTTATAAGTGTTTGAACACACGAATGTAGGTTTTCCGATGGCGAGAAAAAGAGTAATTTTTGACTCGACCGTGTGTGTTGAGCACTTAGCTTCGATTCCTTAACTACACATTAGGCTAAGTCTCTTAAATGAGGACGAGAAATGCTAGAGTTAATTATAAGTTACTATGCTAAACGTAGAGTACTCGTATTCTTTCAAAAACTCATGTGTTCTCGTTGTTTGCTTATTCTCCCTTCGCATGTAAATATTTTTTGCTTAATAAATATTGACTTAGCGGTTTAGTTAGGATTGTTGGGTTTCTAGTCTTTTCTAGTAGCTTCCGTGTAATTAAATTGGGAAGACATTAAGGTATCGTCAGCGTCACGGTTTTGAAGTATTGGCACCCGAATAATCGAAAGCTTCACCCAATAATAAGATTTCAAGTGCTCACCTAAATCTAGCAAACAATTTGAAGCCCCACAAGGCCGAAAAATCTATGCAAAATTGAAAGTGAATCAAGCCTTAATCTTCGAAGCTTTAAAGATCCAAAATTCGCCTTAGCGTGAGGATATACGTCTTTGGCTAATAAAACCACCGATGAGGCGGATAATAAAAGGCAAGGCAAGACCGAAGTCATAATAAAAGCTTCATGGAGAAGTTGAATAAAAGATGGAGGTAAACCAAAGATAATAAGGCCCTTCTGTTAGGGGGCGTATAAAATTCTTGGTAGTAAGTCTCATGTTCAAAATCGTTATAAAACCGTGTTTATCGATCCTTCTTGTTGACTTAATTTTTTGACATCGTTGTCTATTAGGAAGGGTTATTGATTTGATGGTCTTAGTTACACCGTTAGGACTCTAATTTTAGACCTAAATCTCTATTATCGCATAAGTCAAACAATGTATCCTCGTGAAACACTCAAGACAAAATAAAATATAAGAGATACAACTTAGGAATAATGGGAGGATAAGTACGTGATTAGGGCATATGAGTAGTGTTAGCATTACTAACTTATAATGACAATGATCTCGTTGCATGCTTAGCATGGAATTGGGGTGAAAATCGAGGACGATGAAAACATTTCTAACGAAGCATTCACGTGTTCTTATTCTATGAACCTAAACGTCCCATTTTGCGATGAAAATCATACATTATGTCTAAAACGCAAGTAGTAGTAGCAATAGTAGTTGTATAGCTAGTTTATCGTTCAATAAAGTGAATAAAATGAATTTTGGAGATGCTTTGGTACTTTATTCTAGCATTGCGTGAGGGCACGGCAATGGTTTAGTATGGGGGAGTGATGAGACTGCTTTTATACATAGTCTCATCTTCCAAATGGGGCTTAAAATGCATTAAATATCATCAAAATACCCATATATATGCTTGTGTTTGTTGCTTGTATATTTTAGGTACAGATATTGAGAAAATGACAAAAGATCACAAGAATCATGCAAAAACGAACACGGGAAACGAAGCCGCACAATGAACCAAGCCCTAATGAAGACTTTCCCAAAATCAACCCTTGAAGATTTGAAGAATTATGAAGAAGGGTCCTCCAATTATGAAGAATTGACACTTTATACCCTTGTATCCTCATAATTATAAGTTTGGTCCCTAAAGTTTGTCAAAATTACAAAAAGGACCCTTAACTTTGAAGATTTGGCAAGCTTAGCCCCTCAACAAAGCTAAATTGTCAACCAATATCATCCACAAAGTCAAATACATCATGAAGTCCTTCAAAGTACAAGAAATGACAAGTTTGGTCCTTTGAAAATTCCAAAATTACACAAAGGACCCTCAACTTTCAACATTTGGCAAAAATGGTCCCTCAATCATCAAGACTTGGCAATTTCAGTCCTCCAAAATTTCAATTATACAAGTCTATACCATTATCATTGAAGAAAATACCAAATCAGCCCTTGAAGAATTCAAAAATGGCAAGAAATACCCATGAAAATACTTTGGAAAAGTATTTGGGGCAAAAGTGTGAAAATGAAAACTTGAAATACAAAGGGAATACGTTTTTGGCTGTTTAAATTGCAAGTGACAAGAAGAAAAGAATCAAGGGACTAAAAGGGGCCAGACATAAAACTTACCTAGACCAACCAGCTCTTGCCACGTGCCCCACTATCTCCATCCAGCCAATCACAACTCACCCTTCCTCCACCTCACAATCCCACTCACCAGGTTTAAGATTAATTTAATCTTGGCGCCATTAACACATATTTAAACATAATCCAAACCAAAAATGGATTAAACCTAGCACTATTCACCTCAAGAACATAATTAGGCATTCTTAGTTGTGTTGTAATTAAACCCTAATATTATCCAGAACCATGATTAAGCATCCCTTAATCATAACCCAACACCCAAAACACATGCTACACCTTTGAGATGCCCCACATGGACCTCCCCTGCTACACACATGAGGAAGATGCCAAAACAGTGCCAGCAATCCAACGTCCCATATTTTGGCTTACTTTCTAAGCTTCATCTACACCCTTTGATCACACTTTCACATGCCAACTCATGCTACAAACCAAAATGCAGTCACATGATTCTCCAAGTTCAAACAAGGCAAAGGGGCATTTTGGGGACTTCATCAACATTAGGGCAACGTTTTTATGCTTTCTAGTAGCTCATTGTATGCCTATATAAAGGCTTATGGTTCCAACATTTAGACTTTGCTTTTGATTTTTCCTTGTTCAAGTTTCTGTAAATCCTATTTCTAAGTTTAATGAAATTGAGTTTGAAATCTTGAAGAAAAGTCATTAGCCAATCTTATTTACTGCTTTCATTTGTTATATGCTTGTTAGTTCTTGAAGTTTAAAACCTGTTTTCAAAAGAGGAGTGTGCAAAAGTTTGCATATTTCCTCATTTTCTTGATATTTTGCTAAGTCTTGTTCCAATCTTGGAATTCTTGGGCTATAGGGCTGATCATAGCATCCTAACTGAGTTGGTTAAGGTGTGGTGAGGCTTATAACTTGGGGATAATCAAGTGTGGGGTAACAAGTTTGCATCAATCAAGTTTTTCAAAGTTTCTGATTTTTATGATATTGTGCTTAACCCTTGTTCAATCTTAGCAGGCTTATTGTGGAAGCTTGTGCTTGTTCTTGCTAGCACATAAGCTCAAAATTCGTGGGTGTGGATGTACATCCATGAGGTTTGCATACTTAATCTCAAAATCTGCCTAAATTGTGATTTTTGGTGATATTTGTATGAAACTTGTGTTCTTGTGAATTTTGTGGCTTGTTCTTGCTTGAATCTGTTTATCATACTTGTTTTAGTGTTAATTGATGCTTGGTTGGCCTGAAATCTCACTTTGCCTTTGAAAATTTTTATTTGGAAAAGTTAAAGGGGTGTTTGGGTCTACTGGTTTGTGCTTGCATCTTGTTATTGTGTTGTTAGTTTGTGTTGTTCATGCTTTGTATCTGCTATACCTTTGTTTGAGAGTGTTTTGCTGCAAGTTTCTGAGTTTTAAACCTTGAATCAAACAAATTGCTATATCTTGTTGAGTTGACTGATTTTTGACCTAAAATTTTGGGAAAACCTAGAGTTTATGCATGTTTAGGGATAAAAGCTGTTAAAACATCATTAATATAACCTGTTTGAAAGATTTGGAGTGTTGAAATTGGCTTGTGTGTCAAATACATCAGCAAAAGTAGAAACTGCATGTGTTAGTGTTCATCAGTAACTTTCATTGCTTGAATCTTGCTTAATTCTTTGAACCAGTGCATGAAACCTGTTTAGACTTGCTTATTGGAGTTTATTATAGCTTGTGTGTGCATTTGGTTGAATTTGGCTGGCTGATTTGTGCTAAAACTGCTCATAAGTGCTTAACTGCTTATTGTTCATGTATGTATCATGTCTGATGAATGATTGATTAAAATGTATCAATTGGGTGTTAGTGATTGTGTTATTTTGATTGTGATTGACTCCTTTTGATCCAAAGATCATTTGGGTGCCTTTGTGAAATCTGAATCCAAGAAAAAGTCACTAAAGACAAAAAGTCAAAATAGTCAAGCAGTGGAAAAAGTTTCCACTGCTCAACATCCAAAACTAGCCCCTGCTAGTGCAATTTTGTCATCAGCTTATCAATAAGCTATTCTAGCTTATTCTGACTTGCAATAACTTATTTTTTGTGATAGATCTTCATTATTTGACCCATTTAAGTAGACTGGAGCTTATGGGACTTTGGCTTTGACTTTTTACTAGAAAACCAACTTATTTAACTTTTAACATAAGTGCTTATTTGACTTTCCAGCTTATTGAGTGTGCTTATTGAGTAGGTTTTTGATTATTAAGCTTAGTCTTGTCATAAGAAACATTTTGCAACTTGAATCAGCTTCTGAGGTGGTCTAGATCATAAAAATGACTATTTTGTCGTTTTGTGAATAAGTTTGTGAACTGTTTCTGGCTTATTAAGTGGGCTTATTTGAAATTTCTTTTTGCAGAATTCTTTGTTAGGTCAAAAGGAGCTTGTGTGTTAAATTTTAGTTTATGGCATCAGCTTATAGCTTAATGGGCTTAAAAGCCCATTAAGAATAAGCTGCTTATTATAAGTTAGCTTATTTCACATTTTCAGCTATTGGGCCTTTGGAAAAAGTTGTTTAAAATCAAATTTGAGTCAACCTGTGCTTTTTCGGCTTATTTTGAACACTTTTTCTTATTGGGCCTTAATTAAGTCCAATAAGGGTCTGTTTTGGGTTTGGCCCATTTTCTAGGCCCAATAGGGGTATTTAGGTAATTTCACTTTCCTTTCTGAGTTATTTAGGTTAAATTAAGCTAGTTTGCAAGTTTTTAGAATTTTTTCTAATTTTTAGATTTTTAATATTATTTTAATATTATTTTATTATTTAAAATTAAAAGTCTGATTTTCTAGGTTTTTATATTTTTCCTAGGTTCAAAACACTTAATTAGGATTTTTGCAACTTTCCAAATATTTTTTAGGTCTTTTAATTTTTTTTTTTTAATAATTAATTTAAGATTTAATTGATTTTAGGAGTTTTTAATTGTTTAAAAATAGTTTTAATTGGTTTTAAAATTTTGAAAAATAGTATTTAGCTTAATTAGAGTACTTTTGAGGTTTACAAACTTTAAAATCTTGTTTAGGGCTTTTTAATAATTATTTTTGATTTTTAGGGCTTTAATTAGCATTAAAAAGTCATTATCTAATTAATTAAAAGGTTTTTGCAAGTTTTGATTTTTTGTAAACTCTTAGAATATTATTAGGGATTTTTGGTAATTTTTAGAAATTTTTAGGTTAAAATTTTAATTTTGGTGGTTTTTACGACTTTACGTGTATGCCTTTTTTAGAATTAGTTTAATCCGTCTTGATAACCGTCATTCTCTTCTAATACCTTTTCTATTTTTCTTTCTCAAATATAATCACAAATTAATCCATATCATTACACACATAACACACTAGCCTCCTTGAGAACGAACTTAATTGGTTATTAGTGCTTGGTTTTCCTAAACCGACACTTAATACTTGCCACTTTTGTCATCCTTTTCCTAAAGGGTAACAAAAACACTACATCATACATCAAATTAATACTTTTTGCAATGGTTTAAGCATGAATGACCAAGATTCACTAAATAGTGCCTCGGGGGGTAATCTTTTGGTTAAGTCTTCTAATGCCGCTTGGGATATTATTGAGAACAAGTCTAGAGTGCAAACCAAGAGTGTTCGGACCAATGTGGCTAGTGCTAGCACTAATGAGAGCGACAAGAGAATTGATAAGCTTACTTCGCTTGTTGAATCACTTGCTCTCCAAGCCGCCAACAATACCAAAGCTATCACTGCCCAAGCTAGTGCTTTGACTCAATCATGTGAAATTTGCGGGGGATCCCACTCATACACCGATTGTCCTTCGACTCACGACAATCCGGAAAATGTGTATGCCGCCAACGGTACCTATTCTACAGGAGGCTATCAAGCACGTCCTCAAGGTGACAGCAATTTGCTCAGCTATCGCTCAAACAACTTTCTTTCACCTCCCGGTTTTCCCCCACAAAACCCAAACAACCTCAATCGCAACAATCAAAACCAACCTCGTGCTCCAAATCAATATCAAAACCAAAGAAACCCATATCCACCTCAAAGAAACAACCAAGTTTACCAACAACCTGCTTATCAACCACCCGCCTACAATGCTCCTCCTCCCAACCAACCCACTGCATTACACCAAGAGGTTGAAACCTACATGAGGACTAATGATGCGATAGTGCAAAATCTTCAGCGGGAAATGGCCAACATGAAAGCAGATATGGTGAAGCAAGGGAATGATCTTCGAGCTGATATGCGAAACACTTTGGCAAGTCAAACGAATGACTTAAGGAACATGATGGCTAGTTTCTTCCCAAGTAATCAAGCCTCTGGATCGGGTTCTCTTCCGAGTAACACCGTTGCTAATCCAAGAGGGGAGATGAAAGCAATCACCACTCGCAGTGGAAAAGGTTTAAAGGAACCCGAGCTTCCTACACCTACACCGGTGATTGTGACAAAGGAAAACGAGTCTCTTTCTCCAAATCCTCCATCTTCTATTTCACCACCTTCTACTTCTACCCCTCCACCACCCAAGGATGTGAGTGAGAATTCTATCCCAAAGCCTTCATCTCAACCCAATATACCTTATCCTTCAAGGTTGAGGAAAGAGAAATTGAAGAACAAGGATGATATTCAGGTTTCTAACTTTCTCAAAACATTTAAACAACTGAATTTCAATATCTCCTTTGCTGAGGCTCTCGCTCACATGCCAAAATACGCTAAAATGTTTAAATATCTTCTCAGTGATAAGGAGAAACTTCTCGATATTGCTCAGACCCAACTTAATGAGAATTGCTCCGCAGTGCTCTTACGGAAATTACCAACCAAACTTGGTGATCCGGGTCGTTTCTTGATTCCTTGCAACTTCCCTGGGATAGAGAATTGTATGGCCCTAGCCGATCTAGGTGCTAGTATAAACTTAATGCCTTTAAGCATTTGGAAACAATTGTTTCTACCCGAGCTAGTCCCCACGCGAATGACTTTGGAATTAGCTAACCGTACGGTTGCTTATCCAGTGGGGATATCCGAAGATGTCTTCGTCGGTGTCGACAAATTCACCTTTCCGGCGGATTTTGTTGTCGTTGACTACGAGATGGACCCCCGTGTTTCATTAATCGTTGGACGTCCATTCCTGAGGACCGGTCGCACTCTCATTGATGTAGCCGCGGGCGAATTAATCATGAGAGTTGGTGACGATAAAATCGTCTTCAACATGGGTAAACTTTCTAAACAACCTTCTGAAAACGAGAGTGTTAACTTCATTGACGTTCTTGATGAGGCTTGTGAAGAACATTTCAAAGACGCTTGTAAAAGTGGTTCTTCTTCTCTACCCACTGTTGAGATCGTTGCCTCTATTGCTCCATCACTAACTCCATTTGGAGAAAGTGATTTCATCTTGAAAGAATTTGAAGCAACTTTGGGAGATGTGGACTTGCAATATGACGATTCTCCCTCCAGTTGGGATGAAGACATTCGTACCATTGAGAAACTTCTCAATGAAGACCATATTTCTCCACCATCTCCTAAGGACATCTCTATCGATGAACTGAATTTGACTACGCCTTCCATCGAAAATCCTCCGGATTTAGAGCTTAAGGACCTACCATCTCATCTCGAGTACGTTTTCCTTGAAGACAACAAGAAGTCACCCGTCATCATCGCTAAGGACTTGAAAGAGGAAGAAAAATACCGACTTATCGCCGTGTTGAAGAATCACAAGAAAGCTATTGCGTGGAAAATCTCCGATATTCGTGGAATTGATCCTCACTTCTGCACACATAAAATTCTCATGGAGGACGACTTTAAACCCACTATTCAAAGCCAAAAAAGGGTGAATCCTAAGATCCATGACGTAATCAAAAAAGAGGTTATCAAACTTCTTGATGCGAGAATGATCTATCCTATCTCGGATTCACCATGGGTTAGTCCCGTCCATTGTGTGCCTAAGAAAGGCGGAATCACCGTTGCGCCCAAAGAAAACAACGAGTTGATTCCTACTTGTCTCGTTACAGGGTGGAGAGTTTGTATAGACTATCGCAAACTCAATGATGCTACGAGAAAGGATCATTTTCCCCTTCCTTTCATGGACCAAATGCTTGAACGTCTAGCGGGTAATGACTATTACTGCTTTTTAGACGGTTTCTCCGGGTATTTTCAAATTCCCATCGATCCCAAAGACCAAGAGAAAACCACATTCACTTGTCCTTACGGAACATTTTCTTATAAAAGAATGCCTTTCGGCTTATGCAATGCTCCTGGGACATTTCAAATGTGTATGATGGCTATCTTCCATGACATGGTTGAAGAAACTATGGAAGTCTTCATGGATGATTTCTCGATATATGGTGATTCTTTCTCTGCTTGCCTTGCCAATTTAGAACGTATGCTTAAGCGGCGTGAAGACACTCGCCTTGTTCTAAATTAGGAAAAATGCCATTTCATGGTAAAAGAAGGCATCGTGCTAGGACATAAAATCTCAAAAGTCGGTCTCGAAGTGGGCCGTGCTAAAGTGGATGTCAAAGCCAAATTACCTCCACCTTCAACCGTGAAGGGTGTGAGAAGTTTCCTTGGTCATGCGGGCTTCTATCGTCGATTCATTCAAGAATTTTCTAATATCGCTTGCCCGATGACCCACCTCTTGGAAAAAGATACTCCTTTCATCTTTTCCAAAGAGTGTCTTGAATCCTTCAATCTTCTTAAGGATAAGCTAACTAAGGCACCGGTCTTGGTTACCCCTAATTGGGAGCTACCTTTTGAGTTGATGTGTGATGCTAGCGACTTTGCTATTGGAGCGGTTTTGGGCCAAAGAGTGAACAAACACTTCCAACCAATCTACTATGCTAGTAAGACAATGACGGGGGCTCAATTGTATTATACCACTACCGAAAAAGAGCTTTTAGTTGTAGTGTATGCTTTTGAAAAATTCCGCCCCTATCTTGTCCTTTCTACCACCATCGTGTATACCGATCATTTCGTGTTGAAGTACTTGATGACTAAGCAAGATTCTAAGCCAAGACTTCTTCGTTGGGTTTTGCTCCTTCAAGAATTCAACATTGAAATTCGTGACAAGAAGGGAGCCGAAAACCTAGCCGCGGATCATCTAAGTAGACTTGAGGATCCTTATCAAGGGGATCATCTGAATCATGAGATCAATGACTCTTTTCCCCTTGAGGCCTTAATGTCTATCAATCCAAATCTCGATGACACCCCGTGGTTTACGGACATTGCAAACTACTTAGCGGGTGGAATTCTCAAGGAAGGGTTAACGTCCCAACAAAAGAAAAAGTTCTTTAAAGATATTGAACATTATTTCTGGGACGACCCTTACCTTTTCAAACAATGTGCGGATCTTGTCATTCGTCGATGTGTTGATGGGCCGGCAGCTTTACAAATCCTTGATGCTTGCCATAAAGGACCCACTGGTGGTCACTTTGGTCCCAATTACACCGCGAAGAAAGTATTTGACTCTGGATTCTATTGGCCCACCATATATCGTGACGCTCACGAAATGGTTAAGCATTGTGATGCTTTCCAACGCCAAGGCAAGATCACACATAAAGATGAGATGCCTCAAAGTTTCATACAAGAATGTGAAATCTTTGATGTATGGGGTATCGACTTTATGGGGCCATTTCCATCCTCCAAAGGGAATAAGTACATCCTCGTAGCCGTTGACTACGTTTCTAAATGGGTTTAAGCTAAGGCTCTCCCTACGAACGATGCGAGGGTGGTTGTGAACTTTTTGAAGCAGCTTTTTGCTCGATTCGGTGTTCCTCGTGCTATAATCAGTGACCGCGGGACTCATTTTTGCAATGATCAATTCGCAAGAGTCATGGCTAAGTATGGTGTTACTCATCGTCTTTCCATCGCTTATCATCCCCAAACCAATGGTCAAGCCGAGATTTCCAACCGTGGATTGAAGCGCTGATGAGATGGCATTTATACATGATCTCGTCGTTCTTTTCGGGCTTTAAAATGCATAAAAATGTCATAAAATACCATATATATGCTTGTGTTTGTTTACTTGTGTATTTTAGGTATGGATATCGTGAAAAAGACAAAAGATCACAAGATACAAGGAAAAACGGACACGAGAAACGAAGCCGTACAAAGAACCGGGCCCTAATCATGGAATTCTCAACAAATACCCTTAAAGGCTTGAAGACAAACAAGATTGATCCTCATTTATTGAAGAAATGACACTTAAAACCCTTGTATATTCATAATTACAAGTTTGGTCCCTTAAGTTTGTCAAAATTACACAAAAGGTCCTTCAACTTTGAAGAAATGGCAAGATTAGTCCCTCAACAAATCAAAATTGCCAATAATGGTCCCTCATGAAGTAAAAGATACAATGAAGACCTTTGAAGATCAACATTATCCAAGATCAGCCCTTGAAATATGCAAAAGTGTCAAAATTAACCCTTGATAACCTTTTTGGAAAGTTTGTGCCAAAACTGCCAAGTGGTGAAAGTTGAATAACAAAGGAACACGTTTTGTTTACAAAATAAACTTTCTATTCACTCTTTTCCAAAACTCAAGGACCTAAACTGCCAACTCCAAACTTCAAATTCCTAAAATTGCGCCAAACACTTACTGTTTGGATTTTTACCAGGCAAGAACACATTTTTACCCAGGATCAAAAATGAGCACAACAAAGGGGAAATCAAAATTGACTCAACCCACGTGTGATTCACATCACCTCAATCACATCCCACACCTTAAACCTTAAATCCCACTACCAGAATGATTCCCCCATCCCCACTCACAATACGACACTTGCCACTTGATCCTTACTTGGCCAAATCAAGGGCTGCAAATCATTACTTGGTCCCTAAGCACTCAACAAACATCCAGGATTCTCCCAAAACAGCTGGCAACTCACCTAGAAGATTCTGCAAGGGCATTTTAGAGAAATCAGTTCTAGGGTTTGTGAATAGTGTTTAGCCAGGCATTTGCCTATAAAAGGAGACCTCAACATGTGAGAGTCCCTTTGTTCCAGTTTTAGGCTATTAATCTTTGTAATTCCTTTTTAAGCTTAATAAAATTTGAATTTCTGAAATTTGAAATCTCTTTTTGATTTTGTTAAAAGTTTGGTGTTTGAGTAGCCTAATTCTGAGTTCCATTTGATTGTTTAGACCTTCCTTAACCTTGTGGTTAAGGCACGTCTAGGTTTTAAAGGTTTTCAAGGTTCAAAAGCCTTGAAGTCCTTGTTTCTGATTTTGGCTTATTTTTGTGTACTAACCCTTAGCCTTAAGCCTTGAGTTCTTTCAAGCTTGTTGACACCAAGCCTGAGAAGGATTCTAAGCCTTTGGTTGAGTTTGTTTGTTGCTTGTGTTGAAGATATATCATAATCAAAGCCTTGTTCTGCTTTGAACATCAGCAGGCTTTGATCATCCTTGTTGAAGTACCTTGGTCTTGTTCTAGTTGTTGAACAAGTTCCAAGGAGCATTGCTGGCCTTCCTAGGATGTTGTGGAAGGCAGGTATAAGCTCTTGTTAAGATTCCCCTAAAAATTTCATGTTTATGACTGTTTTGGATTTTGTGCTTTGATTTTGAGTATTTGTGTTTGTGCTGGTGATTTTTGTGTTTGATTGTGTTAGTTGCTGCCTAGTAAGTGTTTTTGATCATTAAAATCAGTAGGTTATTAGAAGAAATCACAAGTTTCTTTGATAAGTGACTGATTAAGGAGTGTTTGGGATTACTGCATAAGTTTGGATTATGGCTTGTTAAGTGTTTCTTTGTTGGTTGTAAGTATTGGTATCTGATATTTAGGTGCTTATGTTCATCTGTTTGCAGGTTTTGAGGCTTTGATCACATAGATTCTTGTTTTGGCTATAAAATCTTCATAACTTGGTTAAATTGGCTAGGATTTTGAGGACACCTAGATCTAAGCATAGGTTAAGGGTAACAAGTGCTAAATCATAGTTAATCATAACAGGGTAGAAGGATTTGAGGCTTGAAATTGGATCAAGTGTCAAGTATATCAGCAAACTGAATCTGCATATTGTTCTTTGTTCATCAGTAACTTTTTATGCTTTGATCTTGCTATTTACTTTGATTCAGTGTTTGATTCTTGTTGCTTTGTGTTTATTGTTAGTTTATATAGCTTGTGTATGCATCTGGTTAAGTTTGGTTGGCTTATTTTGCTTAAATCTGCTTATTAAGTGCTTAACTGCTTATTTGCATATCTGGAGCATATCTGTGGACTGTTTGGCTTATTGTGGCTTATTATGTGGATCATTTTGTGATTTTATTGTTGCTATTGACTCCTTGTGGTTCACTGATCACAAGGGTGCCTTTGTTTCCAATTGAATCAAACCAGAACTCTCAAATAAGCTTGGTCAATTAGTCAAAGCAGTGGGAACTCCTTTCCCCTGCTAGTTGCCACTGATAGCGCAATTTTGGTGTCAGCTTATCAATAAGCTATAATAGCTTAGTTTAACCAGCAACAACTTTGTTTTTGTAATAGGTGCTCATATTTTGACCCATTTGTTCATCCTAGAGCATTTGGGTGGTTGACTTTTACGTTTGACTAGAAAACCAACTCCTTTGACTTTTACATAAGTTCATTTGTGCTTATTCTGGCTTATTGGTTGTGCTTATTGGATTTTTGTTGATTGATATTGCTTATTGATTCCATTTGAAAGCTTTTGCAAGTTGAATCAGCTTCTGAGGTGCATTATTTCTCAAAAACGACTATTTTGTCGTTTTGTGGATTTTTGTTTTTCTATTTTCTGGCTTATTGAGTGAGCTTATTGGAAATTTCTTTTGACAGATCTCTTAAGCATCCTAAAAGAGGGTTGTGTGTCAAATTAGAGCTTATGGCATTAGCTTTTGGCTTAATGGGCTGAAAAGCCCAATAAGAATAAGCTTTGTGTTCAATAAGCTGTGATAAGCACATTTTCAGCTTTTGGGCCTTTAGAGTTTTGTTCTTAGAATTGAATTTTAAGTCAGATAGGGCTTTTCCAAGTCAATTGGGCCAAGTTTGACTTTTTGGGCCCAAAAGCCCATTTAGCTTGACTGTATTTGGATTTGGCCCATTTGAGGGCCCATTAGGGGTATTTTGGTAATTTCACTTTGATTTTCTGATTATTTAGGTTAAAATAAACTAGTTTGCAAGTTTTTAGAATTTTTTATAATTTTTGGAGTATTATTTTATTATTATTTTATTATTATTTTTAAATTTTCACTTTTTCCAACTTTTTACATTTTTCTTAGGTTAATACATTAAAATAGGAATTTAGCAACTTTTAGAATAATTTTATCACTTATAGATTAATTTTTTTAATTATTTTAAGTTTTAATAGTTTTTAAATCATTTTAAATAGTTTTTATTAGTTTTAAAATTTCCAAAAATAGTTTTTAATCTTTTTAGGTCATTTTAGAGGTTTATCAATTGAAAAATCTTTATTTGGGCTTTTTGATAATTTATTTGATTTTTAGGGCTTTAATTAGCATTTAAAATTGAATATTTAATTATTTAAAAGGTTTGAAAAAGTTTTGATCATTGGTAAACTCTTAGTTTATTATTTTTTAGTTTTGGTGAATTTTTGGTAATTTTTAGAATTTATTTTTATTTTTGTGGTTTTTAAGCTTCTACGTTTTAACTTTCTAGTAGTGATTTTGTGTTAATTTTTATTTTTACGTCTTCGTCATTTTCTCTTCTAATCCCCTTCTAAACCAAATATTAATCTCAAATCTTGTACATCTTAGTCACACACATATACCTCCTTGGGAAACGAACTTAATTGGGTCATTAACACTTGATTTTTCCTAAAGTCATTTGTTCAATACTTACCGCTTTTACGCCTTTTTCCTAAAAGGTGTATTTTACCACAATCATTTTGGCGCCGCTGCCGGGGAGGTGTGTCGTGATTAATTTGCATTGTTGTTTTTAATATTAACCAAATAGTATTTGTATTAGTAGAACTCTACTAATACGTATTATCGGTTTTCTTGGTTTTTCTTGTACAAATATTATTACTATATTGTATTAAGTATCACAACAAATTCACAATATCTCCAAAAGTGTGAAAACACAACCTTAATTGGGATTTGATCTCCTAATTATTGTATTCGAATCTCGAACAAAAAGAAAAAGGCAAAAATAGATAAATACTTTCGTGAAGCTCGATTTTGAAAGATACAAACTATAAGGTGGGTATAAGGCGGGTATTATAAAATATACCCTAAGGAAAAAGGCTCTTAAGTGCTTCGCGCCGCCTCGTTTCCCCGCTTGCTTGTGAGTATTTTGAGATTGAAGGCTAATCGAGGGTTTTGTTGCCCAAAGTATTATTACGTATACTATATTTGCTTGGTTTTCTTTGTGATTAAACCCTCTTGAACAATTTGGTTTTTACCAAAGTTCTAAAGTCATTGGAAGACGTTCACTCCACGTGATCGTTTTCATTCCTTTGAGGCTTCTTTAATCAAGAGTTTGATTCGAGGAGAGATTTTGTAGATTGTTGTCTACGAAGATACACCAAAATCCAAAAAAATTAAATATCATCAAAAACACAAAAAAATTGAAAATTCACAAAACACCCAAAAAGAATCTTCTTTGCTCACCTCCCATTCTTCGTGAAGTTTATGATCACTCGTAATCAAGCAAAACGAGCTCGTAAACGTATTCAAAAGCAAGCCAATCAAGAGACGTTGATTGTTGAAGAACCTCCAATTGTTGGACCTATTGTAGAACAAGAAGTCGTCATGGCTAATCGTACTATGATGGAGTTGCTACAAGCACCCACCGAGGGTTTTGGAGAGGCTATTGTGATTCCCGCCATCCTTGCGGAGAATTTCGAAATTAAGACGGGTTTAATGTCGATGTTGCAAGCAAATAAGTTTAGAGGTCATGAGAAAGACAACCCGCATTACCATATTAGGAATTTCAACCGTCTCACCGCCACTAGCAAATTTAAGGATGTTCCACATGACGCCATTAAGATGATGTTGTTTCCATACTCGTTGGATGGACCCGCTAAAATTTGGCTCAAGAAAGAACCGCCAAATTCGATTTTGACATGGGCCGATCTCGTTTCTAAGTTTGTGAACAAGTTTTTTCCACCATCTAAAACAACACACTTGAAAAATGAGATTTCACGATTTGTGCAAAGAAATAATGAAAGTTTTTCAATGGCATGGGAACGATTTAAAGAGATGTTACATGAATGTCCACACCATGATTTTACGGAATTGCATCAAGTGGATACTTTTTATAATGGGCTTAATGATCATGAACGAGATTATTTGAATGCCGCCGCGGGTGGTAATTTTTTGTGCAAGACGACAAATGAGGCTTTACAAATCATTGAAAATAGATCTAAGGTTTATAACCCTCGTAACACACCGAATGTTGCCAATATGGGTTCGTCATCTTCATCACAATCGTCTCGTAGCATTAATGCCTTACATGATGAAGCTAATGAAGAAAATCGGTTTTTTGATAGATTTGCTAATCTTATGTCCCATTGGAAGGCTCAAGAAGCTTCCAATTCCGCTTCGGTTAAAGCGGTTGCTAAGAGTTGTTTATCTTGTGGGGGAGCTCATGATCTTTCCGAGTGCATTACCGCGGATGGTAACACTTCGAGTGCTTATGTAGCAACGGGAACTTACAACCAAAACGGCCAAGGTTCCCGTCCAAATCAAGCTCCACCAAATCAAAATGTTAACAATTATCGAAACAACAACCAAGGTAATTACCAAGGCAACACACGCAATTACAACAAAGGGAATTATCAAAGTGGGAATGGACAAATTTCTAATCAAAATCAAAACCGTGATTTTCAAAACACTACACAAGGTTTTCAAAATGCTCACACTAAAAATTTGCAAGGAGAATTTTTGGATTATGCAAAAGCAAATGATGCTAAATTTGATAACATGCAACGTGAGATGATTAGCTTAAGATCCGAGTTGAAAAACGAGCTAAAAATGAACTTGCTAATGAACTTAAAACTCATGCAAACAAAATGGAAGGAAATGTCCAACGTCTTCAACAAAACCAACAAAAGATGGAATTAGGACAACATGAGATTAAGCAAGAGTTATTAAAAGCGGATGCTAGGCAATCAAAATTTGAGGACCGAATGGCTAAGATGTTTGAAGCAATCATGTGTAAACCCTCTTCTTCGGGTGGTCTTCCTAGTGATACCATTGCAAACCCGAAGGGGGAAATGAAGGTTATTACTACACGAAGTGGTAAAACTTTCAAGGAACCAATCTCTCGTCCAAGTACTTCTAAGGAGAAGGAAATCGAGAAAGAACCCGAGGTGATGGTCGAAAAGGAGCACATTACAATCCCACGAAGTACCGCTCATACCACACCTACGGTTGAACCAATACCAATTGTGGAACCCGAGTTCCCAAGGCCGTTGCCTAATGCCCAACCCACACCACCTTTACCCTACCCTTCGAGACGAAACAAAGAGAAAATGCAAGAACGTAACAAACAACAAATCGAGCTTTTTATAAAAATGTTTCAACAAGTACATTTTGATGTAAGTTTAGCCGACGCGTTGTTGTATATGCCTCGTTTCGCTTCCACTTTTAAAAGTATGATGAGCGATAAGGAAAAGCTTTCAAAGCTTGCTAATTGTTCTTCGGTTTATCTTAACCGCATACCGGAAAAAGTTGGTGATCCCGGAAAGTTTCTCATTCCTTGTGACATACAAGAGATGAAAGAATGCCTCTCCTTGGCCGATCTTGGTGCGAGCATTAATTTGATGCCATTTTCCATTTGGAAATCGCTTTTGCTTCCGGCTCTCATTCCTTCGAACATGTCCATCGAGATGGCCGATCATTCTACGATTATGGCATGTGGAGTAGCCGAAGATGTTTTCGTGAAAGTGGGTAAGTTCTACTATCCCGTTGATTTTATAGTAGTTGATATCCCCGCGGATCCTCAAGTTCCTCTAATTATAGGTCGATCATTTTTAGATACTTCGAGATCGCTTATCGATGTTCATGCGAGAACTATCACTTTGAGATTCAACGAAGAGGAACTTGTTATAAACGCTACTCAAAACTCGAAACCTTCTCATGTTTATGCAATCGCTACCATCAATCACATTGACATCGTTGATGTGGTTTGCGATGAGTTTTCACAAGAAGTGTTAGGTTTTTCCGATAGCTCGTCAAGTGGCAATCCCACTATTTTGGATCCGATTCTTGCTAATTCCACACCAAATCTCACTCCATTCCAAGGAGGCGATTTCACTTCAAAAGAAATCGACAATGAAGATGAGGTGTTGATTAGTGATGATACTTCTATTCCACCATTTCTTTCGCCGATGGAAGTTATGAGTGTTGAACCAAAATCTTCAATCGAGGAACCACCTATCCTTGAATTGAAAGATCTTCCTTCACACCTTGAATATGCATTCTTGGAAGGTGATGACAAGTTGCCGGTTATTATTGCAAAAGGACTTGCTAATGATGAAAAAACCGAGCTCTTGAAAGTTCTTAAGGCTCACAAAGGGGCAATTGCGTGGAAAATATCCGACATTAAGGGTATTGACCCAAAATTTTGTACCCACAAGATATTAATGGAGGAGGACTACAAACCCGCAATTCAAAGTCAAAGAAGGGTGAATCCCAAAATTCACGATGTCATTAAAAAGGAGGTCCTTAAACTCCTTGACGCGGGAATGATTTATCCTATATCCGATAGCCCATGGGTGAGCCCAATCCATTGTGTCCCTAAAAAGGGAGGAATGACCGTTGTGCCCAATGAAAACAACGAGTTAATTCCCACTCGTGTTGTGACCGGTTGGAGGGTGTGTATTGACTACCGAAAGTTAAATGACGCCACTCGTAAAGACCACTTTCCTTTGCCCTTCATGGATCAAATGTTGGAGCGACTTGCGGGAAATGAATTCTATTGCTTTTTAGATGGTTTTTCCGGTTACTTTCAAATCCCTATCGACCCTCGTGATCAAGAGAAGACTACGTTTACGTGTCCTTATGGAACGTTCGCTTATCGTAGGATGCCTTTCGGACTTTGTAATGCACCCGGTACGTTTCAACGGTGTATGATGGCTATTTCTTATGATATGATCGAGAAGTCGATGGAAATTTTTATGGATGACTTCTCGGTGTTTGGTAATTCGTTCACGTCATGTTTATCTAATCTCGAACAAATGTTAAAACGTTGTGAAGAAACCAATCTTGTGCTTAATTGGGAGAAATGTCATTTCATGTGTAAACAAGGAATCGTCTTAGGACATAAGGTGTCGAAGGCGGGGATTGAGGTCGATAAAGCTAAGGTAGACGTCATCGCCAAGTTACCTCATCCCAAAACCGTTAAGGGAGTTAGGAGTTTCCTAGGCCACGCGGGCTTTTATCGTCGTTTCATCAAGGACTTTTCGAAAATTTCTCGTCCTATGACACACCTTCTCGAGAAGGATGCTCCTTTTAACTTCAATGAGGATTGTGTTAAGGCTTTCGAAACTCTCAAAAGGAAACTTACCAAGCTCCCATTCTTGTTGCTCCTAATTGGGAATTACCCTTTGAAATCATGTGCGATGCAAGTGATTATGCTATAGGGGCCGTCTTAGGGCAACGTTATGACAAGCATTTTCGTCCTATCCACTATGCTAGTAAGACGATGACCGAGGCTCAATTAAAGTACACCACAACGGAAAAGGAATTCCTTGCCGTGGTCTATGCTTTTGAGAAATTCCGACCTTATCTCGTCTTAACTAAAAGCATCGTGTATACCGACCATTCGGCTATCAAGTATCTCTTGGCTAAGCAAGATGCTAAGCCGAGATTGCTTCGTTGGATGCTCCTCCTCCAAGAATTTGATGTCACCGTGCTTGACAAAAAAGGAGCCGAGAATCTAGCGGCCGATCATCTCTCTCGTCTAGAAGATCCTCACAAAGATGTTTTCGAGAACAAGGAAATTACCGAAACATTTCCTCTTGAGACTCTCGGTGTAGTGAATTCTAAAGACACAACCCCATGGTTTGCCGACATTGCAAATTACCATGCGGGCAATTTCATAATCAAGGGTATGACGACACAACAAAAACGAAAATTCTTTCGTGACGTCAAGTTCTATTTTTGGGACGACCCTTATCTCTTTCGGATTTGTCCGGATCAACTCGTTCGACGTTGTGTGTTTGGTGCCGAAGCTTCTAATATCCTTAGAGCTTGTCACGAGGGACCTACGGGTGGTCACCATGGTGCTAATCTCACGGCTAAGAAAGTGTTCGATGCCGGTTTCTTTTGGCCTTCTATCTATCGTGATGCACACGCACTTGTGAAGTCGTGTGATTCATGCCAACGTCAAGGAAAATCGTCTCAACGTGATGAAATGCCGCAAAACATAATTCAAGTATGTGAGATTTTCGACATATGGGGAATAGACTTTATGGGGCCGTTCCCATCGTCTCA
This sequence comes from Glebionis coronaria, assembly GCA_025667525.1. Taxonomy (NCBI): domain Eukaryota; kingdom Viridiplantae; phylum Streptophyta; class Magnoliopsida; order Asterales; family Asteraceae; genus Glebionis; species Glebionis coronaria. The sequence continues at coordinate 164,029,475 of CM046882.1, read as the reverse complement.
TGGCAACAAATATATCCTCGTCGCGGTGGACTACCTTTCTAAATGGGTGGAAGCTAAGGCTTTGCCTACTAATGATGCTCGTGTGGTAGTGAAGTTTTTGAAGCAACTATTCTCTCGGTTCGGAACCCCTCGTGCTATTATAAGCGATCGTGGAACCCATTTTTGTAATGACCAATTCGAAAAGGTTCTAAAGAAATATGGAGTTACTCATCGTCTTTCTACGGCTTATCACCCGCAAACGAGTGGGCAAGTCGAGTTTTCGGACCGAGCTTTGAAGAGGATTTTAGAAAGGTCAATTGGAGAAAACCGTGCTTCATGGTCCGACAAACTTGATGACGCTTTATGGGCCTTTAGGACCGCTTATAAGACACCTATCGATTGCACTCCTTATAAGTTAGTCTATGGGAAGAATTGTCATTTGCCCATTGAGTTGGAGCATAAGGCATATTGGGCCCTTAAGCATGCAAATTTTAACTTGAAGACCGCGGGAGATCACCGGAAAATACAACTGAATGAATTGGATGAATTAAGAGATAATGCTTATGAAAATTCATTAATTTTTAAAGAAAAGACTAAAAAGTTTCATGATTCAAAGATTAAAAACCGGGTTTTTAACGTTGGTGATCAAGTGTTGCTTTTTAACTCTCGTCTTAAGATATTTTCCGGGAAATTGAAATCTCGTTGGTCGGGTCCGTTCACCATTACACAAGTGTTTCCATATGGGACCATTGAGCTAGCTCAAGATGATGGTCCTAATTTCAAGGTGAATGGACATAGGCTTAAGCACTACTTTGGTGGGGAAATTCCTTCAATGGTTGCCCCCGACCAAGACACCTTCCCCAATGATAATTAGCATTGAGGGGATCGAGTCGAGCTCATGACTCGGTAATCAAAAACGAGGTGCCTCGTGGGGGAGATCCCATGCTTATCTTTATGCTCACTATTCACTAATAAGGGGACTTGTACCCTTTCAACTCGTTGTCTTGTGGTTGTTTGCGATTGTGTTATCTAGATCATCATCATCATCTACGATTGAAGACTCTCGTGTTCGTTTACGTGAGCCTCCATCGTTCGTTTGAAGAAGTTTTTCACGATTCCATGACATATCCTTTATTGTTCTAACAATTATCTTTTAGCATACTTAATAAATGGCTTTAGATATATTGTTGATCACCCTTTCCATGCTAGATCCTAAGCATTCGACTCTTCGTCTCTAGTATGGGGGTGCTCCACCTTTAGACTCGAAACATTGAGGACAATGTTTACTTTTAGTATGGGGGATGAATAGGTACTTGCTTTGCTACGCCCTCACGCTTTCCAACTTTCAATGTTTTGTTTTGCTAATAAGGCTAAAAATGGCCAAATTTTAAAAATTTTCTTAGTTTTCATAAGTGTTTTTAAGACACGAATGTATATTTTCCGATGGGTAGAATAAGAGTTAATTTTTGACTTGATGGGCATTTGGAGCCATTTACATTCCTTAACCCGCTCAATTCAAGTTTTGCTAGACTTTTATATAGGGAGCTTTAAAACGCGAAAGTCTTAATTCATTCGGGTTAAGAACAAGAACTTTTCGCAAGTTCCTATAATTGATTCTAGAAAGTCACTTATCAAAGGAACTTTAAAACGCATTCTCTAAACTTGAAAAAGTACAAGAAAGTGCAAGATCCTATAGGTGGCTTGAAAACCCAAAACTTTGATTTGATATAGTCTTAATAAAAGCTAATCCAAATTTGGCTTAATTTTGACTTGCATGGCTAAGTATTCACGAGTCTCTTTAATTAGAGGTCTTTATATAGTGAAGAACGAGAAATGATAGAGTTAGACAAGTGATCATGCTAAACGTAGAACATGAAAATGTTCTTTCAAAAACTCATGTGTTTTTAATTGTGGCTTTTTCTTCCCATAAGATCAATGCATTAGGAATAAATCATAATTGCAATAAGTAAGGTCGTACGATTTGAAAGGTTATTTAGCCTCTAGCGCAAGATCGTTTAAAAGTTGCTCGGGGTTGAATAGAGTTCATAGCCAAGGCATAACTTATTGAAGCGGGACGCGAAGATTGGCGATCATCCAAAAAGGCCCTAACAAGGCATGGGGAGCTCTATTTTTGCTAAAGATCCAAAGATGATGTGAAGTATCATTATTCCTAAATCAATATGAAGGATCGAGACACACGACGAGAAGTAATTACTCCCCTAAAGAATGGAGAAAGTCTATCCAAAAAGACCCTAACAAGGTATGAGGATAAATATATCCAAGTCCGAAAAGGAGGCGGATCGTTGTATATCAAAATCCAAAGTAAAGATTGAAGAAAAATGATGAAGTCGTGGTCCAATATGAAGAATCTCTCAAAAACGTCAAGTGAAGAAATTCCAAATATATGAAGAGAAGACCATAATTTCAAGAACGTCTTCCCAAGATTTGAAGTATGAAGTACATGCCAAATATCGGTCCGAGAAAGGTCTCAAATCATGAAACGAGTTATGCCAAGATATGAACTTAAGGAGATACACGAGAAGCCGTTTTAAAAGATTTTGTCCTTCGGCTAACTATTGATCAAATCGTGCTACTTTGCTTTCGGACTAATAACTACTCAAATAAGTCAATATGAATCACTTGTGATCCATGACAAATAGATAAAAAAATGCTAGTAACCCATTTCCTTTTATAATAACTAGGATTGCGGGAAGAAAAAGTATTACACAACTTGGACGTATGAGTAGTGTTAGCATTGTGACTTGTACCAGCAATGATCTTGTTTTTGCACTTAGCATGGAATGTATGACAATCAAGGATGACGAAGTTTACTCTAAGGGACATTCACTTGTTTTTATTCTTTGACCCTAAAAGTCACTTTTTGTGATGAAAATCATACATTATGTCTTTACACATCTTCGTAGTATAATGCAAGTCTTTTTACTCTTCAATAAAGGTTAATAAAATTGAACTTTGGTAATGCTTAGATACTATATTCTAGCATTGCGTGAGGGCACAGCAATGGCTTAGTATGGGGGAGTGATGAGATGGCATTTATACATGATCTCATCGTTCTTTTCGGGCTTTAAAATGCATAAAAATGTCATAAAATACCATGGGTGTGTTTGTTAAATGAGCAGGAGCAGTGAGCTGTAGCTGTGAGCAGGAGCAGTGAGCTGTAGCTGTGAGCAGTAGCAGTGAGCAGTAGGAGAGAGCAGTAGTTGCACAGCTCACTGCTCATTTGCCACAGCTACACATATAAGCATTGGAAAAAGTAGCCTTCCTAAAAAATCTCACCGCTCACCGCTCCATTGCCAAACGATCATTAAAAATGAAAAACCTCACCGCTCATTTTGCCAAACATAAAATGAAAATCAAAATGCTCTTGCTCACCGCTCAACGCTTCAAAATACTCCTCCACCGCTCCGTGCCAAACATAGCCCATATATATGATTGTGTTTGTTTACTTGTGTATTTTAGGTATGGATATCATGAAAAAGACAAAAGATCACAAGATACAAGGAAAAACGGACACGAGAAACGAAGCCGTACAAAGAACCAGGCCCTAATCATGGAATTCTCAACAAATACCCTTAAAGGCTTGAAGACAAACAAGATTGATCCTCATTTATTGAATAAATGACACTTAAAACCCTTGTATATTCATAATTACAAGTTTGGTCCCTTAAGTTTGTCAAAATTACACAAAAGGTCCTTCAACTTTGAAGAAATGGCAAGATTAGTCCCTCAACAAATCAAAATTGCCAATAATGGTCCCTCATGAATTAAAAGATACAATGAAGACCTTTGAAGATCAACATTATCTAAGATCAGCCCTTGAAATATGCAAAAGTGTCAAAATTAACCCTTGATAACCTTTTTGGAAAGTTTGTGCCAAAACTGCCAAGTGGTGAAAGTTGAATAACAAAGGAACACGTTTTGTTTACAAAATAAACTTGCTATTCACTCTTTTCCAAAACTCAAGGACCTAAACTGCCAACTCCAAACTTCAAATTCCTAAAATTGCGCCAAACACTTACTGTTTGGATTTTTACCAGGCAAGAACACATTTTTACCCAGGATCAAAAATGAGCACAACAAAGGGGAAATCAAAATTGACTCAACCCACGTGTGATTCACATCACCTCAATCACATCCCACACCTTAAACCTTAAATCCCACTACCAGAATGATTCCCCCATCCCCACTCACAATACGACACTTGCCACTTGATCCTTACTTGGCCAAATCAAGGGCTGCAAATCATTACTTGGTCCCTAAGCACTCAACAAACGTCCAGGATTCTCCCAAAACAGCTGGCAACTCACCTAGAAGATTCTGCAAGGGAATTTTAGAGAAATCAGTTCTAGGGTTTGTGAATAGTGTTTAGCCAGGCATTTGCCTATAAAAGGAGACCTCAACATGTGAGAGTCCCTTTGTTCCAGCTTTAGGCTACTAATCTTTGTAATTCCTTTTTAAGCTTAATAAAATTTGAATTTCTGAAATTTGAAATCTCTTTTTGATTTTGTTAAAAGTTTGGTGTTTGAGTAGCCTAATTCTGAGTTCCATTTGATTGTTTAGACCTTCCTTAACCTTGTGGTTAAGGCACGTCTAGGTTTTAAAGGTTTTCAAGGTTCAAAAGCCTTGAAGTCCTTGTTTCTGATTTTGGCTTATTTTTGTGTACTAACCCTTAGCCTTAAGCCTTGAGTTCTTTCAAGCTTGTTGACACCAAGCCTGAGAAGGATTCTAAGCCTTTGGTTGAGTTTGTTTGTTGCTTGTGTTGAAGATATATCATAATCAAAGCCTTGTTCTGCTTTGAACATCAGCAGGCTTTGATCATCCTTGTTGAAGTACCTTGGTCTTGTTCTAGTTGTTGAACAAGGTCCAAGGAGCATTGTTGGCCTTCCTAGGATGTTGTGGAAGGCAGGTATAAGCTCTTGTTAAGATTCCCCTAAAAATTTCATGTTTATGACTGTTTTGGATTTTGTGCTTTGATTTTGAGTATTTGTGTTTGTGCTGGTGATTTTTGTGTTTGATTGTGTTAGTTGCTGCCTAGTAAGTGTTTTTGATCATTAAAATCAGTAGGTTATTAGAAGAAATCACAAGTTTCTTTGATAAGTGACTGATTAAGGAGTGTTTGGGATTACTGCATAAGTTTGGATTGTGGCTTGTTAAGTGTTTCTTTGTTGGTTGCAAGTATTGGTATCTGATATTTAGGTGCTTATGTTCATCTGTTTGCAGGTTTTGAGGCTTTGATCACATAGATTCTTGTTTTGGCTATAAAATCTTCATAACTTGCTTAAATTGGCTAGGATTTTGAGGACACCTAGATCTAAGCATAGGTTAAGGGTAACAAGTGCTAAATCATAGTTAATCATAACAGGGTAGAAGGATTTGAGGCTTGAAATTGGATCAAGTGTCAAGTATATCAGCAAACTGAATCTACATATTGTTCTTTGTTCATCAGTAAATTTTTGTGCTTTGATCTTGCTATTTACTTTGATTCAGTGTTTGATTCTTGTTGCTTTGTGTTTATTGTTAGTTTATATAGCTTGTGTATGCATCTGGTTAAGTTTGGTTGGCTTATTTTGCTTAAATCTGCTTATTAAGTGCTTAACTGCTTATTTGCATATCTGGAGCATATCTGTGGACTGTTTGGCTTATTGTGGCTTATTGTGTGGATCATTTTGTGATTTTATTGTTGCTATTGACTCCTTGTGGTTCACTGATCACAAGGGTGCCTTTGTTTCCAATTGAATCAAACCAGAACTCTCAAATAAGCTTGGTCAATTAGTCAAAGCAGTGGGAACTCCTTTCCCCTGCTAGTTGCCACTGATAGTGCAATTTTGGTGTCAGCTTATCAATAAGCTATAATAGCTTATTTTAACCAGCAACAACTTTGTTTTTGTAATAGGTGCTCATATTTTGACCCATTTGTTCATCCTAGAGCATTTGGGTGGTTGACTTTTAGGTTTGACTAGAAAACCAACTCCTTTGACTTTTACATAAGTTCATTTGTGCTTATTCTGGCTTATTGGTTGTGCTTATTGGATTTTTGTTGATTGATATTGCTTATTGAGTCCATTTGAAAGCTTTTGCAAGTTGAATCAGCTTCTGAGGTGCATTATTTCTCAAAAACGACTATTTTGTCGTTTTGTGGATTTTTGCTTTTCTATTTTCTAGCTTATTGAGTGAGCTTATTGGAAATTTCTTTTGACAGATCTCTTAAGCATCCTAAAAGAGGGTTGTGTGTCAAATTAGAGCTTATGGCATTAGCTTTTGGCTTAATGGGCTGAAAAGCCCAATAAGAATAAGCTTTGTGTTCAATAAGCTGTGATAAGCACATTTTCAGCTTTTAGGTCTTTAGAGTTTTGTTCTTAGAATTGAATTTTAAGTCAGATAGGGCTTTTCCAAGTCAATTGGGCCAAGTTTGACTTTTTGGGCCCAAAAGCCCATTTAGCTTGACTGAATTTGGATTTGGCCCATTTGAGGGTCCATTAGGGGTATTTTGGTAATTTCACTTTGATTTTCTGATTATTTAGGTTAAAATAAACTAGTTTGCAAGTTTTTAGAATTTTTTAGAATTTTTGGATTTTTAATATTATTTTATTATTATTTTATTATTATTTTTAAATTTTCACTTTTTCCAACTTTTTACATTTTTCTTAGGTTAAATACATTAAAATAGGAATTTAGCAACTTTTAGAATAATTTTATCACTTATAGATTAATTTTTATAATTATTTTAAGTTTTAATAGTTTTTAAATCATTTTAAATAGTTTTTATTAGTTTTAAAATTTCCAAAAATAGTTTTTAATCTTTTTAGGTCATTTTAGAGGTTTATCAATTGAAAAATCTTTACTTGGGCTTTTTGATAATTTATTTGATTTTTAGGGCTTTAATTAGCATTTAAAAATTGAATATTTAATTATTTAAAAGGTTTGAAAAAGTTTTGATCATTGGTAAACTCTTAGTTTATTATTTTTTATTTTTGGTAATTTTTAGAATTTATTTTTATTTTTGTGGTTTTTAAGCTTCTACGTTTTAACTTTCTAGTAGTGATTTTGTGTTAATTTTTATTTTTACGTCTTCGTCATTTTCTCTTCTAATCCCCTTCTAAACCAAATATTAATCTCAAATCTTGTACATCTTAGTCACACACATATACCTCCTTGGGAAACGAACTTAATTGGGTCATTAACACTTGAATTTTCCTAAAGTCATTTGTTCAATACTTACCGCTTTTACGCCTTTTTCCTAAAAGGTGTATTTTACCACAATCAAGCGCATTCTGGAACGTACTGTGGGAGAGCATCGTGCCGCATGGGCCGATAAGTTAGATGATGCTTTGTGGGCTTTCCGTACCGCTTATAAGACCCCGATTGGTTGCACACCTTATCGTCTTGTGTACGGGAAAGCATGCCACCTCCCCATCGAGCTGGAACACAAGGCATACTGGGCCTTGAAGTAGGCTAACTTCGACATCAAAAAAGCCAGTGATCTTCGCAAGATTCAACTCAACGAACTTAATGAACTGAGGAATGAAGCTTACGAGAACTCATTGATCTACAAGGAGAAGACCAAGATCATCCACGATGCTAGAATTAAGAACCGAGAGTTCCACGTTGGTGATCAAGTCTTACTTTTTAACTCTCGGTTGAAGATCTTCTCGGGCAAGTTGAAGAGCTGCTGGTCTGGTCCATTCACCGTCGCCAAAGTCTTCCCATATGGCACCATTGAGCTTTCTCAGCCAAATGGGCCCAATTTTAAGGTGAATGGCCAGCGTTTGAAGTTGTACTTTGGTGAGGACATCTCTCATGAGACGATTCCATCCCTCACCACATTTCCCATGAACTAGTTTTGGGTCGAGTCAGGCTCGTGACTCGGTTATCAAAAACAAGCGCTTCTCAGGAGGCAACCCGTGATCTATCCTTTACCGTTTTTATAATAAGTGTAGAGGGCCCCGTATGTGTTGGTTGTCTTGTTTCTTATTTTGTGCAGGGATTCAAGCTTCAAAGAGCACCTCGATGACTTTTAACGAACCGTGATTCCGTGTTCCTGTCTTCCTGGTTCTATCCTAAACTGTCGTGATTCAATTTTTCATATCTTATATGTTCACATTGAAATCACTTTAGTTGTCCTTTCCTTAGCAAGACTTAAACAAAGTGCATAATGTCCTAAGTGTAAAGGAGTGTATTCCCACATGCTTAAACATTGAGGAAAATGTTTATATCAAGTGTAGGGGGGACTTCTATCGAAGTAAGTGGTCTTTTCCATGAATTTGCCATCATTTTAACCGGAAAATTTGATTTTTCAACATTTTTCAAAAATTTTAATCTGTTTTGGCCTTGTAGTTTTCCTTTGTTATCGTTATTTACTTTCTTTGCTAGAATAAATTTGCAATAAAGTGGTTTTAAATTTTTCAAAGTCGTGAATATTTTGACTCAACCCGAGTTTACTTATCTAAGCTTACTCTAGCTAGTATCCTTAACGTGTTTAAGTCAAGTTTTGCTAGGCTTTTATATAGGGAGCTTTAAAACGCGAAAGTCTTAACTCTCACGGGTTAAGAACAAGAACTTTTTGCAAGTTCCTATAATTGATCATAGAGGGTCGTTTATCAAGGGAACTTTAAAATGCGAATTCTAAACTTGAAAAAGTCTAAGAGTTTGCAAGATCCTATAGATGACTCGAAAACCCAAAACCTTGATTTAATTGGCTAAGCATCCACGAGTCTCATTCCTTGAGATTTTAAATTGTGGATAACGAGAGATGATAGAGTCAATTATAAGTTTGGTATTCTTTCGTGAATTTATGTGAGTTGATTATAAGCCTATTCTCCCATCGCTTGATAATAAATTTATCTGCAATGAATAAGGTTGTACGATTTGAAAAGTTACTTAGCTTCTAGCCCAAGATTGTTTAAAAGTTGCTCGGTATTAATTAGAGTTCATAGCCAAGGCACAACTTATTGAAGCGGGATGGAAGATTGGCGAGTCCGAAAAGGCCCTAATAAGGCATGAGGGCTACATTTTGTTGCTAAAGATCCAAAAGTGATGTGAAGAATCATTTATCAAAAATCAATATGAAGGATCGAGACACACGACGAAAAGCAAATACTCCCCAAAAGATCATGGAGAAGTCTATCCAAAAAGTCCCTAACAAGGTATGAGGATAAATAGATCCAAGTCCTAAAAGGAGGCGGATCGTTGTATATCGAAGTACAAAATAAAGATTAGAGAAAAATGAAGAAGTCGTGGTCCAAGTATGAAGAATCTCTCAAAAACTTCAAGTGAAGAAATTCCTATTATGAAGAGAAGACCATAATTTCAAGAACGTCTCTCAAAGATTTGAAGTATGAAGTCGCTGCCAAATATCGGTCCGAGAAAGGTCTCAAATCGTGAAGCGAGTTAAGCCAAGATATGAACTTTATGAGGTCCCGAGAATCAGTTTTAAAAGATTTTGTCCTTTAGCTAACTATTGATTAAATCGTTCACTTTATTTTCGGCCTAAATAACTATCTAAATAAGTCAAACAATGCATCCTCGTGATCATTCAAGACAAAATTAAAATATAAGAGATACACCTAGGAATAAGGGAGTCTAAGTAAATAATTGGCCCACATGAATTCGTGTTAGTTTGTTAACTTATAATAACAATGATCTCGTTTTTAAGCTTGGTATGGGGAACGTGAAACTTGAGGATGATAAACGTTCTTGGCAGCCAAAACCCAATGTAAGTCTTTGATTTCTCTACTTGTTTTTATCTTGTTATTTTCCCTAAATGTTTAGTATTTAATAAAGGCCAAGGTGGGTTATTTATGATGGAAAATGTAAATCGTGCTTTAAAACAATGTATTGCATGAGGGCATTGCAATGGTCAAGTGTAGGGGATTTAATAAGTGTGAAAACACTTATCCTTTTACCACTTATTTCCAATAATAACAAGACCAAAACGTGTATTTCATGTCGTAAAAGTCGGAATTATGCGTGGTATGTGTTTTTATTGTGTTTTAGGACCAAAAGATGAAAAAGGAAGAAAACACGGGCTTTCACGGGCTTTTATCGAAGAAAACGAGAAAAGATGAAGTCAAAAGATCGAGAGTGCAAAAAGAACGGAAGTCCAAGGCCTATTCTGAAGATTTATCGAAGAAAAAGTCTAAAGACGGAAGTTTAATGAAGTCGAAGAACTCAAGTCTAAATTATAGAAGAAAATTATTAAGGCAAGTTCAAATCCCGAGACGACGGCGAGAAGGACAAAGAATTAAATCGAGTCGAGAAGAAAAGAAAGAAGGAAGCACACCACACATGCACTTCCCACTTAAGCCTATAAATACCCTCCTAATCACATTAGGAGGGTGGTTTGCTAGTTTCACTTTAATTTTTCCTTTCTAGTTTTTAGAGAGAGAAAGTTCCAAACTTTCTCTCACTAAGTTTTTCATCTTTTCTTTCTTTTAATCTTTCAAGTTTAAGCTTTTTGTATTTGAGTTTCTTTAATCAAAAGTTTAAGTTTAAGTATTTTGTTCTTTAATCTCTTTCTACATTTCTTGGTTTACTTTAACTTTTTGATCCGAATATTACACTTCACACGTTTGATTTGATGATTTCGTGATTATAAGGTTAATCTTTCTTGTTCCTACATAAGATCTTATACGTCTAGGCTATAAGCTCTTTATGCTTATTGGCTTATTTCATGTTTTAGCTTATTGCATTTTCGGATTATTTAAAAAGTTTAGTGTTTTTAAAAGATTCGATTTATTAAGTTTGCCTATTTTGAGTTTTGAAAGTTGCAAAATTTATGCTTATTGAGTTGCTTAAGGTTCGGATAAAGCAGCTTATTGCATGCGCTTATTGAGTTTTAAGCTTACCACCAATTTCGGATTAATTTGTTTTCATCGCAATATTGGGGATTTGCACATTTCGATCGATTGCTTGTGTCTATCACAATAACCCATCAAGGGTTCTACTTTGTGATAACTTGGAGTTTACCCCCCTTATTCCGATCTGGATTGCGATCGCTTATTGCGATCGCATATTCCGACGGGATTTAAGGTTGCCTTAAGTCGAAACGCTGCCCAAATTTTGTTAACTACTTTCCGATAGACAACATTGCGACAGAGGTGTTTAGATTATTCCAATCTGAAGCATTCCGATCTAGGACTTTCCGACAGACAGCATATTGCGACATATTTGATTTTGTTATTCCGATGGATATTCAGATGAACATTCCGATAGCTTTGCACTTGAATTATTCCGATGACTTAATTATTCTGATGGTTCTAATTTTGGTGCATTCCGATAGAAAGGACTTGTTGAATTTCGATAGTTTGAGTTTTTAAGTTTTAAATCATTGACAAAGTTTTATATTTTAAGAGTTTTTCTCAATAACTTTTAGTTTAATTTCGTAAAAGATTCTACTTTACTCATCGCCAATTATTTGCTTTTAGTTTAAAATTAGATAATCTAATCAAAACAATTAATTTCCCACCAAGAACAATTGAGTCGCACTTTCTACCAATAATCAATTCGAAGAGATCGGACGATAATATTTTATACTTGGTTTAACCTTGTATTACTTAGCTTGTTTTACATGTTCATGTCTTGTTTTACTGATTTTAGTGTTATGCTGTGTTTATCATGTATTCTACGTATTCTGATTAAGTATTACTTGTATTTCTTGTATTATTATACTTGTTGTGTAATAATAAGTCACTTTCTAAAAATAGCAGGTTTCCTAAAATAGAAAGTTTCCAAAAATAGAAAGTTTCCAAAAATAGAAAGTTTCCAAAAATAGAAAGTTTCCAAAAACAGATTAACTTCTTAAAATAGATCAGTTTCTAAAAATAGAAAGTTTCCAAAAATAGTAAGTTTCCTAAATTAGAAAGTTTCCATATTAAAAATTAGCTGAGTTAATAAGCTAATAATATAAGCTTAAGTTTACTGGTTAAATATCATAAGTCATGTGATTATAGTATAGTTTATTAATAATAACATATTAATTAAATAAACTATAGGTTAAATGATTTAATTAAATATAAGCATGATTTAATTAAATTAAGGTGTATACAATACTTAGGTTAAAACATGTATTAATATTATATTAATTATAACCTAAGTCATGTTTATTAATTAATTACATTTCATGTCTAATAATTAATTAATACTATAGTCTAAATTAGATAAATAAATACTTAGGTTAAAACATGTATTATTTACTAAATAGTAATTAACCTAAGTCCATGATTAATTGAATTAATTACATGTCATGTTTTAATTAATTTAATATCTTGTTAAAAATAAATACTTGTAAAAATAAAATACCTGTACATTTTTAGTCATGAACCCGACCCATGTATTTAATTTAGACATATCGTGAACTGGACTGGAACCCTTTGAACCGTTCCGAACCAAACACCCCTTAACAATGGCAAATCGGCTCGGTCGGTTGCCACTGTTCTTGTTTAGGCTGCCACCGACTTAAGTCGGTGGTTCCCTTTCTCTCGGCTAGCCGCTGCCCAACAGTGGGTTCCCACCGGTTGTGTGTCGGTGGTTGCTACTGCTGTGCCGCTGTCCCCCTGCTTGACCCACGCTAGCCACCGGCTATATGCCGGTGCTGTGGCTGCCTGCTGCCGAGACCCAAGCAAACCACAAGGACACCCCGACGCGAGTCGGGGTTCCTTGTCCTTGTTGTCGACCGAACCAAACACCACCGAGATCATAGATCTTGGTTGGTGGCGTGATCAAAACACGCCGAGAGCCTTGGGCTCTCGGTTTGTGTGTCGGCCGAGCAACCAAACCCGAAACAAACCCTTTAATTTCACCCCCCATGATCACGTGACATGTTTAATCCTTGTTTTTATTTAATTCATGTTCATGTGTGAATAATTAAATAAAAATAATAAAAATAAAAGGGTTTACGGATTACCGAATACGTGTAAAGATTAGAGAATAATAACACGAACACAATCTTGAATTTGATAACCAAAAATCAAACAAACACCCCTTTGGTGGTGGTTGTTGCCGCCGGCCAAGAGAGATAAAGAAAAGGAGTAGGGTTTTTGATTTTCTTGAAAATTCTGTAAAGTGAAAAAAATGTTTTCCCTTATATGTTATTTACTAAAATCAAATGGGCTTGGTCCGTTGTCTCTCCTTGGTGTCGCGGCTAGTAGGGCCCACAAGGGAAAACCCAAAGTTTTTCCGTGTTTTAAATTACGTGTTCGTATGTTCGTATATTCGTGTTATAATTGTTCGTGTTATATTTAAATACTTGTAGGTAACGATATAAATCGTATAATATTAATTAAGTACGTAATTACGTGTTCGTGATTTTACGTTCATGATTTTATGTTCGTGATTATAATTATTATTGTTAATAATTATCGTGTACTAACACGTACTTAATACTTATCATGTAATTATACGTACATAACTTCTGAATTTACTAACCGTGACACATGTTCATGCTATATAAGGAAAGTTTTAATATGTACGCACGTTTACTAAGTGTACTGTTCATGGTAAAAGCATGCGGGTTTTACATTGACTTTTGGGGTCTGACCAGACCAATTGACTCGCTAAATGATATTCTTAAGACTCGAAGTCTAAAGCAATTTGGTGTAAAACGACGTTTCAGGCAACTTTCTAGTTTTACTTGAGACTTGAAATGGATCAGAAATGGACGAAAATGCCCTCGCATCAAATCTGTTAACAAAATGATATTTTAGAAATACTCAGAAAATAAGTTCTTAAATTTTACAATTTCAAATGAGCGTAACATACTCATTTTTAAGATTTACTGGTCGAATTTTTTTTTTATGTCTTAACGAACGTATCAACAAGTAGAAATATATTTTTATGTCTAAAGTTTATAAAAATATTTTCTCGACATCGTTAAATTACATGTAACTTTTCTGCAGGAAATATATTTTTCAACACCTCTTGAAATTTAATCAAACTTAATAGCGACCTGGGATTTATGTACACACATGACTTGTGGATTCCATAAAGACGAAAGAGAATGGATTGTATAATTAAGCATGTAAAGAAAAACGTAGTATGGAAATGGTTCAAGAATGCCAATAATAAACTAAGAAATCAAAACGGCGCATGACATCCGTGTCTTTGATTTCAGGATGCTATGCAAGAAGGTCTCTTGGTGGCATGATTTTCCAAAATCACAAGACATACCGAGAAAGAAATGGAATATTAACAGTTTGCACTCCTGGAGCGTGGAGATTTAATGAAAAGGGAGGGTACAAGTTTATAGAAGTAGAATCGTATTTCAAACAATCTCCACATAATAGAGGATGAATTACAAGATGGCAATGGTGTCTCCATGGTACAAACGAACGTTGTAATTCAAAGTCGAAACGTAGAATGGTCAATGAAGTAATATTTAATCGATACAAGTGTCGTGTATAAAAGTGACTTAAGGTCAATCAAAGTTATGAAAACCCACGATATTATTCAACACGGATTCAAGGAATGCTTCGAGATGTGTGACTCACACGATGTCCTTTAGTCTTTTTCGGAGACACTTTGAGCTACACAATGGTATACAGACTAATTTTCAAGGCATCCAATTACAGATGGTCGGAAAACAATTTGGACATCTAAATAGATATCTTAAAGAGGTTTAACAATGGAAGTAACACACGGGGTAGTAAAATGAAGATCGGAAATTTCATTGAAATCAACACTTCTTAATCCCAAACAATGGTATCACGAGAGTATGCACAACATATAAAAGTGAGTCGAGAAAAACAAGCGGTTCAAAACGAACGAGTATATGAGGTCAGTCGTATCACGCATAAACAAGATAGTAATAGTACTCAGAAAAGTGAGTATGAAAAGTCGACAGCAATACGTGCTCTGAATACAAGTATGAATGTCATAACAATATAAAATTATTGTAACAAGATCAATTCACAAGAACAAGAATTCAAGAAATACAGTAAGAGCAGATGTAATCATAGTAATATCCAATGACAATTCATTGAGCACGAAGGCTTTGAAAAAACATAGTAATTATCGTTATTAGGGTAATGTAATATTTCAAAATGTAATCAAGAGATGAAATACTACAACGATAATTAAAAGTAAATAACAAGGATTAGAGAGTTACCCGCGCAGATATTGAACAACAATGGCAGATTCTGTGTTTGACACTTAGAAACATGAAATATTTGAACTTTCAGTTATAGACTAAGTTTTGAAAACGACTCAGTTCCCTATAACCATCGCTCTGATGCCAATCTGTGAGACCCCCAAAATCAGGCAAGAAACACGTAGGCAGCAAGGGGGTTCCACGTCATGGTACAAGAAACAATGTAATATTGTTGACATAAAGTTGACGTAATAAAAACATATACATTACATCATATAAATTAGAGTTTTTAAACAAAGGTCCCAGAGTTTTATAAGCGGAAAAATCTATTATTAAATTATGGTTTTGTAACTTATAGTTACCAAGAATACATTATAAACTTCTGACAGTTTTTAGATAAAACCAAAGTTTAAATATACATAGTAATCTCCAAGCTGCGAGAATATCTTGCGGGCTCCCATCTAAGCAAAGCTAAGTTTTAATACCTGAGATTAAACATGTAAAATCATCAAAATAAAGTTGAGTGATATTCATAGGTTTAGCAGTAAAGGTGTGGAACACAAGCATTCATTTGTAAAACAAGTAAATAGGGAAAATGGTTATGATCATTAACCATATTCCGAAACCATTATTATTTCTATTTAGTTCATGAACTGAAGCTTAACATCAATGTAAGTTCCTCTAGGGAGTATTCAGCCCTAATACTCAAGTAACAAATCAAATGTTAAGTGCGTCAATGGTTAAACAACCGCAACATGGGACGGGGATAGTCAATCTCGATGGATCCACCCATAAAATTCGCGCTTAGCAACACAAGTAAATTAATGGTTCATGATCAAGAGATAAAACTTAAGGGCTATAGACTAAAAGCAATAATATCAATGAAAACTGTTGGAAAGCATACAAGATCTGGATAGCATACAAGTTCTGGATAGCATACAATTTTTAAATGGATATGTTCCACCATGTAAAATCTCACCCCGCGTTTAGAAACAATGTGCAAGTAGTAAAAAGGGGCTATGAACTCACCTTAGCCACAAGGTAAGTAAATCACTGAACTCGAAAGATGAGTAGAAAAAGTAGTGGTAAGACGATCACCGACGATATGGATGCCCGGTAAACACAAAAGCCGCAACCTACCAAATAAGGCGCGCGCTTTATTAATAATTGACTCAAATATAAACCATACTTAATAACATAAAACTCAACATTACAAAACCATGACAATCCCGAAAGAACAACAATGCAAGTGGTACTACAATACCCTTCTATATGTTCACTTTATTAAACTACTTTCTCGATAAAAATATGTCGGCACATACCAAATGTACAAGCTCATTTCCCTTACTTAGACAACTCGGATTTTTATGAAACTTAGTGAAAAACTCAATCATAACCTGAATAAAAGGTAGTTTAAATTTCATTTAATGATTTAGATTTTAGAACCACCTGCTCAACACATTTCTAGACTTGAAAAACCGGACAGATTTGAACACTTGACTCGTGAAACCATTTTGACCATCCTAACCTTTACCATTTACAAAATCGACACTTGAGTTTGAAAATAGACTCACCACCCTAGGTTTAGAGCCCAAGAACAGCCCTTGACAATTTTTAAAACTCATTTTATAGTCCTCGAGATTCGATCCAAATATGGACGACAAATTCGGATTGTGTCGATACTCGTCTCCCGGTACACAAATAATCAAACTATCATAACTTCCTCCTTGTTTTGATTAGAAGCTCTAATTTATATCAAAACAAAGATAATGAAAATCCCTACAACACTATCTCATTAGTATAAAAATAATTCAATCTTATGATACCCAAAATCAGCCTCAAGCCTACTGCCCTAAACCACCTCATCAAAACTCATACCAAATCACTTTTTCAACTCAATTTACCCATTTTCTACCATAACTAACATCTTATATTTACCCAATATCAATCTTAGCACTTGCATGTTACATAAACAAAAATCAAAATATAAAATTCAAACCTTTTATGATCAACACATTTGATCTTATCAAGATCATCACATGCATGATCATCAAAACCTTTTACCAACCATAAATCATAAGAAATTTGAACCTTGATGCATGTGTCAGATTCTGGTACAAATGGAATCACCTTTTGATTTCAAGATATGGTCTTGTTTTAGTTTTGTTTGAATCAACCTTGAGAAAATTTGGTGGTGGTGTTTTGATTGAAAGGGGTCACGGCTAAAGAAAGAAAAGAGGGGAGGGAAAGAAAATTTTATTAGTGTGTGTTTTTGTATGAAAAAAATGAGAGGAAAGTAGGTGAAAAACATATATATAGTGGGGTTAGAGTAGAAATTGAAAATATTGAATAGTTTTGGACTAAAATGCAATATAATAGTTTAAAGGGTAGAAAATGACTATTAGTAAATTTGAAAATATTTACGGGACTCGGGTTTCATAAAAATACTTTTCAAAAGTTAAAACGCATCATAAATATGATGATATGGTTTCCCGGCACGACTTAACACGTCATTAAAAAGAAAACATCGAAAACATCGAAAATTGAAACAATCGTCAATGAAACGTAAAATATCGGGCATCGGTCAGTATCGCGATCACTAGTAGTTTTCGTTATTTATTGATTTTGAGTAAACTCTTTGTAAAATGCACGCGGGTGTTTTTAAATCAAAAACTTTGATTTAAATAAATATGGAAAATAAAATAAGGAATTTATAATTCCAAATAAAGTATTATCAATGATCAGAAAAATACTTAAAAGTATAATTTATTAAAATTATCAATATCTAAGGATTTACGTATAAAGAATACAAGAAAATGTAACACGTTGGAAAATTCAAGAAGCACGATAAAAGAATAAAATAATATTAGGAAAATACGAGTTCTCACATCATGAAAGCAACGTTTTTGTAGTAAACGATAAGCATTACCAAGAGTTACGGATTCACAAGACTCGACAAGATTAGGCATATAGTCTCTAGTATATTGGTGATCTTTTTGATATTCTAAAGTCATGATTAAGCACTTATACAACATAAAAATATATCCACAATCACTCTTATGTTACATAATAGATTAGAAATCAAAAATCATAAGAATGTGCTTAATCAGTTATTTGACTAATCAAAGGATTAATCCTTAACATTCTTATGTTCACAATCTACCATTTTCATCTTTGACAACTACATATGAGTTATGTAAAATCAAACATGAACTTTGAATATTGGTTTTCAAAATTCGTTTTTAGGTAAGCATTAACAATGCAATTACCAATGTGTTCAAGGGTTCATATCAATTCTATCATTTAACCAAAATAGATTAGTTAAAATTCGGATTTGTTCTATAAGTGGGTTTTATTGAAATCGCAAGGAATACAAACATAAGGAATCATAGGATTACAACTATGTCAAACCACATTCCTATTTAGGTTCTAATTCGATTTTAATTTTAAAATCCCCAATTATGAAATTAAGAACCCTATAACAAATTGATTGAAATTGAATGAAGATACTTACAGTTAATTGATCTTAGAAGAAGGATGAGTGAAACCCTAGTCTTGAAACCAATTAATTTTGAGTGATTGAAGCTTTTGAAAGATCAACAATGGTGGTTTTGGAAGAAACCCGTCGCCTATGGAGAAGAAAGAGTGGGTTTTAAAAAAAATGATTTTTTAAATAAAACCTGAGTATTTTAGTCCTTAGTGACATGTGGTTCGATATTGATATTGAGCTGCGGGTTTGAGCCGTGGCAATTATTGAGCCGCCGACAAAGGACATGTTTAAACCAAGAAAATGAAAGAAATTTTCAAAACTAAGATTTTCTAAAATACTTAAAATATATATCAAGCCTTTTGGAAATCATTGTACTACTTCAATACTAGGTTATAATCCCTTAATAAAGGATTACGAGTTAAATCGAGACCCAAAAAGACCGAATAAGACCGATACGGAAAAACGACTACTCGTAAGAAAAGATAAAGAAGAGAGAAACCAAGAGAAGTGAATCAAGGCTAAGTTCAATGCTCAAGTGATGGGTGACAATCTTCAAGTAGTAGAAACTAAGAGCTTGTGTCATCTATAGTGGTTTAAGACGTGCCTTTCCGACGTAAGACTAAACAGCTTTGGTAATGAACCATACTAAGAAATTTTGTTAAAATAGAGTAAGATCACTTTCAAGTAATTGTCTTAAACTATTTCAAAATATGATCAAAGTATAGATTCACTTTCTCTCCCACGTGATTGGACACATATCATTGCTTAGGATTACAATGACAATATCTTTGGAATATTTCAATTCCAAATGTGTAATATCCTAACTACAACTTATGAAGTAGTTTGGTATCTCAAAGGATTAATCAATCATCTTAGAGATGAGCTCAATTGCACATATTACACATGATATAGGGCCTTTTAACCGTGCAAGTTGAAAACCAAAAAAAAGCATGCTTGATACTTTAAGCTACTACTAACTCACACACCAACATCAAGTGAGTCAAGTATCCAAGAACATGAAGGTTTGAGAGGATGAAAGAATAGAATCATATGCCACAAACAAATGTCAAGGCAAGGATGCCAAGAACAAGCACATAGTCAAGTAGTGATTAAAAGAATGATCAATAGGGCATGTGGAAGGACGAAAACATACCTTAGCTGCAAAGTGCATTCCAAGTCTTTCAATGACCAAGGCTACACCCAAACTTGACCAAAGTGAATACTAAGTCTTCAAGGACTAGTATAACTTACACCAATCTTGATATCATCATCCTTAGATGTTGGAGATCAAAAGGAGATAAGTCTTCTACAAGTACAAGTAGCATCCACAATCAAGTTAATGATTAGTCTTCATGAGTACATACACAAAGAAAGATACAAACTAGTAGATACATTTCAAGAGTAAATCTAAAATGTATATAAGCTACTAAACAAGATATAATGAAATATTACCAATTAAAAGGTCTACTTTTATTGAAAAATAGTTTTGACCAAAGAGAAACTTTAGTACAACGAACCTTTCTAATTTGAGGAGACAATGGATCGATCCAAGTTTTAAAGCACAATATACTTCAAAGATCTTGAGTAACCATCACTCTGATACCAATTGTAGAAACTAGAAGGGGGGGGAGGGGGTTGAATAGTTTCTCTTTATTACGGTCCTAATTAAAATCCTTTCAATTAGGTTTGTCCCAAAAATACATTTTACTTGAAAACTAGTTTCATAGTTGTTAGGTTCAATTCAATTGCATTAACAATATCTAGTGACAATGAAATGCAATGTAAGAATGAAAGCATAAGTAAAGAGTAAGGAAAGAAGCAACATAAGGTACGACACCAAGATTTATAGTGGTTCGGCAACGAAGCTCTATCCTCGTTCCTACTCCACTCCTCGAGTACACCTTACTCGAGATTTCCACTATATCCACAATCTCCCTTCTTGGCGGAGAAACCTTACAACGTCTCTTACATTATTTTCTGACACTAAGCTAAATGTCGAGACCTAATCTTAGCTATGACCAATCTACACACGTCGCCTACTTCACCATTTTCCTACACAAGATTAGATGTCGAGTTCTAATCGAAAGCTAGGACCAATCTTCGTCGCCCATCTTCTTTTCCGACAAAAGGCTTGATGTCGAGTTCTAATCCAAAGGTATAACCAATCTTCACAACTCTTCACTATGAAGTTTAGTGAGAACTCACAAGACACATACACACATCACTTTATAGTTTAGTGAGAACTAACACAAAAGACTTATTACAACTCAATAAGACATATCCAAGTATACACATGTAACTTGGATCCACACAAGACAAATCCAAGTATACACATATACAATGGATTTACACAAGACTAATCCAAGTATCCACAAATACATTGGATTAACACAACACTAATCCAAGTATACAAAAATACATTGGATCTACACAAGACTCAAATATGAAATGATGAACATGACTAGATCTAAGGAATGATGATCTTCATCAAGGATTCATCTGTAATCACATCAAAAATGTGTGAGTAATCTTCTCTTTGGACAAGTAAATAAGGAGATCAAGAGGATAATTATAAGTAAACATACTTAACGAATTAAATGATCATTTACTAATGATTGAAGAACATAGAAAGAAGATAAGAGGCAGAAAGATTTTTTCCAAAAAGGTTCTTGGAATATGAAAATCTGATCCACTATTTATAGGAGACAAAAACCAACGGCTAACTGGGCGCGGTTCCTTAATTAAGGTGCGGCTCAATATCAATATTGAACCACATAGATATTTGGGGAACCGCCCCAAGTAGACTACGCTCTTTTTTGTCTTTTAGTGGGGAAATGTTATCTGAGATAGCTTTTACCTTAAAAGGATATTCCTACGGCATTTGGAATATGCCATATTCAAATTTTCATTTTCCATTTTATCAAAACATTTTCTTAAAAATATAGTTTATTAAAATCTTTTGTCACATTTGTCAAAATGTGAATTTTAAGGTTAATCACTTTCTATAATCACTAAACATGATTAAGATATATTTGTGTAAGACTTAAATAATTATTACCTTGATGATAGTGTTTGTTGAATACTTCATGTTTCGGTTGTCTTTGATGATAAATGTTTTTATACTTTGTCGTGATCAAAACTAAGAAAGATTAGTTAACACTTATAATGTTTTTAGGCATTGCTTGCATTAACAATTTTTAATTTTTGTGAAAATACTTTTTAGCATTATATTAATATATTTGAGGTTTACAAATCATAAAATCTTTGTTGGGACTTTTTCTTAATTATTTTGAATTTTAGGTCTTTAATTAGATTTTAAAATTTAATAATAAATTAAATAAAAAGTTTTCAAAACGTTTTATTGATTTTTCAATCTTAGTTATATCATTTAGGATTTATTTGAAATTTTTTAGAATTTTTTAGGAACTTTTTACTTTTCACCTCGTTTTGCGGGAAAACGCATTTCGTCTTAGTTTTAATTTTTAGCGTAATCCGTCTTCTTCCTTTCATTCTTTTCTCTTTCCAAGCAATAATTAATCAAAAACCGTTGAATTTGACACAACATCCATACCTCCACCGTGAACGAACTCATTTAGGTCGTATTTGATGTTTTTCCTAACACGTTGAATTTAATACGTACCTATTTTATATTCATTAAAAACTCAATAAGAAATTTCATTGTGCAAAGATTGGGTTTGTATATCCGAAGATAGCGTTGTCGGTAAGTGAGAATGGAAAGTGGATTTTGGACGAAGGTTTTAAAATACATTGAGAACAAAATGAATGTAACAAGTGTCCAAACGTACGATTTGTTAAACAAAAATGGGAGAATGTGCATCCTAAAGTGCCTAAATTTTGCAGAGTGTACCTAAAGTTACCCGAAGGGCGCATAATTGAGCCGTAAACGAGAATCATATCCAAAAGGCACTTGACGAATATCGTGTTGAATATGAAGTACCTTTTGCACTTTTTCAGGCGTGAGAAGTTTTAAAAGATTTGTAAGAAATGATATGAGGCGAAACCTCCCTGATTTGAAGAACATATAAGTTCAAGAGATATAAGTCATCATGTTATAGTTCGTTAAACACGCCGCAGTCAGGACATAGTTGTGTTAATATCAATATGAAGGTTAGGGACGAAAAATAGGAGGTGTCGAAAGTTCGACGACCCGTGAGTAGGGATATATAGCAAAGAATAAAAGGACTACATTATACATTTTATTGGGATCGTCAACAACTAACAATGACAAAGAGTTAGCTAGGTTGAAAGTCAAATCGGATCTTTTATGTCAATGAACAACTACGACCGAGTTGTATTTTTGGAGATCAAAAGGTGATGCAGCGTACGTGGCAAGGAAGGATTCTTTTTAATCAAAATTCGTTGATTCCACAGAATACCGAAAATTGACAGATCTGGAGGAAAACCTCAGTTTTTATTAATCATCAAAAGCTGCTTAACAAAACGTTTAGCATAGCTTAAATACTAAAAAAAAAGAACCAACTCCTGGAATACCAAACGATTGGTATTCAACTATGAAAATATTGCACAAAGTGCCCTGGACTTATAAAAAAATACATTTTGTTTTATCCCTCCAACTTCTGCAGCAACTTTGGACGCCCTCTTTTCTGCATAAAAACCTCCTCGAATTGAACCGCATCATTCCCCCCGGGATAGAGAAGATTCGACCTCGAATTTGGAGCCGTATCATCCTCATCAGAAGATTCGCCCATGAAAGGAACAAGATGCTTCACATTGAATACATCATGGGTACGAACATGGCTTGGAAGACGCAAACGATAGGCATTTGGATTGATCTTCTCCACAATTTCGACAGGGCCAATCTTCTTAGCAGCAAGCTTGTTATATTCGTGAGCAGGAAATCGATCCTTAGTGAGAATAGCCCAAACAAAGTCACCAACATGAAAATCAACTACACGCCATTTCTGATCAGCCTTATCCTTGTATTTGGCAGTGGCAGCAACCAAATGCGCATGAGTTGTCTGATGAACTTGAGCCAACCGTCCAACAAACTCTTCCGCCGTAGCATGGGTACGCACCTTGCTCGGCAGAGCGAGTAAATCAAGAGGCCCCCGCGGAGACAAGCCGTAAACTATATGGAAAGGACTGAAACTAGTGGAGCGGTTAACAGCATGGTTATGGGCAAATTCAGCTTGAGGCAATTTATGATCCCACGCCTTAGGATGATCCCCTACCAAACTGCGCAAAATATTTCCCATCGAACGATTAACGACTTCAGTCTGACCATCTGTCTGCGGATGATAAGCACTGCTGAAATTTAGCTGCGTATTAACCATACGCCACAAACTCCGCCAAAAGTGACTCACAAAACGAGTGTCACGATCAGAAACGATAGAGGCAGGAAGCCCATGGAGACGATACACATCACTAAAGTAAAACTGTGCTACAGAAACATCATCAGAAGTCTTCTTACATGGAATAAAGTGAACCATCTTCGAAAATCGGTCAACAACCACAAAAATAGAATCACAACCACGTTGGGTACGTGGCATACCAAGGACAAAATCCATACTAACATCAGACCATGGTTGTGTGGGAATAGGCAAAGGTAAGTATAACCTGGCATTAGTCGATGCTCCTTTTGCCATATGACAAACACGACGGCGAGCAACGAAGCGACCAACTTCCTTGCGCATGGAGGGCCAAAAATAGGAACCTGCCAGAAGTTGGAAAGTACGGTCACGCCCCACATGACCTTCATTATGGAGTTCTTGTATAATCTGCAAGCGTAGACTGCAGTCTGGAATGCACAGTTGCACACCACGGAAAAATAAACCCATCTTCCAACACAAAATCTCTGGATTCACCTTGTTGAATGCGAACAAGCACCACAGAAAAGAATGGATCATCAACATAGAGATCCAAGAACGAATCAAAGCCGGGGACATGGGCACGCATCTCAGTTAGCAACCCATGACGACGACTCAAAGCATCCGCAACACGATTAGAAACACCTGCTTTGTGTTTAATCACAAAAGAAAACTGCTGTAAATAGGAAATCCATGAAGCATGATGATGGGATATCTTATCTTGGCTGCCAAGATACTTGAGGGAATCATGATCAGTAAAAAGGACGAATTCCCGCTGAAACAAATAATGCCGCCAGTGCTTAATAGCTTGTACAATCGCATAAAACTCAAGATCATATGTACCAAAGCGAAGCTTAGCACCCAAAAGTTTCTCACTGAAGTAAGCAACGGGACGACCCGATTGACTAAGGACAGCCCCAATACCTATTTTCAAAGCATCGCAATGGAGTTCAAATGGTTGGGAGAAATCAGGAAGTATCAAAATAGGAGCCGAGGTGAGTCGGCGCTTAATTTCAATAAAGGCAGCCTCCGCATCATGAGTCCAATCGAACCGAGTCCCTTTCATGCAATCTGTGATAGGAGCCATAACGCCACTGAAGTGAGGTATAAAACGCCTATAAAAGGATGCCAAACCGTGAAAACTACGAACCTCCGTGATACAGGATGGACGGGGCCATTGGTCAATAGCAAGAACCTTGCTCGGGTCAACTTTCAGTCCCTCACGAGAAACCACATAACCGAGAAACTGGATTGAAGCTGTCAGAAAAACACACTTGGCGGTCGCAGCATAAAAATTTTCTTTGCGGAGGACCAGTATCACTTGACGCAAGTGTTCAATGTGAATAACAGGGTTCACACTGTAAATCAAGATGTCATCAAAATAAACGACGACAAACTTCCCAATGAAAGGACGAAGAGCTTGATTCATCACACGCATAAAATTACTAGGGGCATTGGATAAACCGAATGGCATGACCAGCCACTCGTATAAGCCTTCACGAGTTTTGAAAGCAGTTTTCCATTCATCTCCCGTGCGAATACGAATCTGATGGTAGCCACTTTTGAGATCCAATTTGCTAAACACACAAGCACCACCTAATTGGTCTAACAAGTCATCCAACCGAGGAATAGGAAAGCGATAATGCATTGTAATCTTATTGATAGCGCGACTATCCACACACATACGCCAAGAGCCATCCTTTTTTGGAGTAAGGAGAGCAGGAACGGCACAAGGACTAAGGCTTTCACGAATGTGACCCTTAGCTAGCAGTTCCTCAATTTGTCTACGCAATTCTTCATGCTCTTTCGGACTCATACGATAATGAGGCCGATTGGGAAGAGCCGCACCAGGGACCAAATCAATGTGATATTGAATATCTCGTAAAGGAGGCAATTCAGCAGGAAGAGATTCAGGAAAAACATCAGCAAATTCCTGTAATAACGGTTGGATCTCAACAGGTACATTATCAGGATTGTCACTAGAAATTGGAGAGGATAATAAAATAAATACCACACCAGATTCTTCCATAGTAGCCTGAAAAGGACCACGAGACAGCAAGGTGGTCGAGGGTGGGGATTGAATCGTAGTGGCAGCAACACCTTTAGGCTTATGTGGAACTAACACAATTTTCTTCCCACGAAAAATGAAAGAATAAGTATTAGAACGACCATCATGTAGGACCGTATTATCATATTGCCACGGGCGACCAAGTAAAAGGTGGCACGCATCCATAGGAGCCACATCGCAGTGTATAGAATCAGTATAAGTAGCGCCAATGGAAAAAGTGACAAGCACACGTTTCGAAACAGTAACATCCATACCTTGACTGAGCCACGAAAGGCGATAAGGCTTAGGGTGAGGCTCGGTAGAGAGGCTGAGTTTGGAAACAGCAACCTCAGAAATCACGTTTTCGCAGCTGCCTGCATCAATGATGAAAGTGCATACCTTCCCACCAATGGTGAAAGTCGAATGAAACAAATTATTGCGTAACCACTCGTTATCAAGAGCACGAGGGGTTAAAAAGGATCTGCGCAACATTAGGAGAGGACCAATATCACCCAAAACATATTCTTCATCAATGGCGTCAGCATATACATCATAAAGAGGGGCTGAATCTAACTCAGATTCATTGGCTTCCGTTAATAGACCACGATTGGAAGATTTTGGGTTTCGACAATCCGCTTGGCGATGACCAACTTCACCACAATTAAAACACCGCAACCCTCCAGCCGGACGTCCTTGGGCAGGATTTGAAGGACCACGAGTAGATGTAGGGGCAGCCTGATGTTGAGGAGGCTGCACAGAGGAGTCCACAACACCTGCCAAATCAGGGTGTTGGCGAAAACCTCCGGGAACACTACGGTTCAATTGTTTTTCTGCCTGTAAAGCACGCTGATGCGCTTCAGCAACTGTCAACGGATCAACATATTGAGAACATTCTGCAATTGGAGACGAAGACCCCCAATATAACGAGAGACTAGTTGAGTAGGGGACTCATTAAGATCAATGCGAGCGAGGAACGCATAAAAGTCTGTTGAATACTCATCAACAGATCGAGTGCCCTGACGAAGATTCTGAAAGCGTTGGTACAATTCTCTCTCAAAATTATAGGGCAAGAACGTAGCCCTAACATGTTTCTTGAACTTTTCCCAACTTGAGATCTTAGACTTACCGCTGCGACTACGAGTCTGTTTCAACTGCTGCCACCAAGCCTGTGCACGACTACGTAGACGAATCGTGACAAGAGGCACGCGACGATCATCAGGAACATGCTTGAAATCCAGAATTTCATCAACCTGATAAAGCCAGTCAATAAACTCCTCTGGTTTGAGAGAGCCATCAAAAGTAGGGATCTCGACCTTGAAACTCTGCTCCCAACGATTGGTGGGACGTTCCGGAGATCGATCTTGGAGATCACCAAACGGGTTTTCATCAGTAACAGTCACATCATCTTCACGATGGAACACGTTGGCGAATTCATTCATCCGTTCAGTCAAGAATTCCACCTGACGCTGAAGATCAGCGTTTTGCCTGCGTAGGGCATCAAGAGCAACATCATCAGCACCATCCTGGACAACACGTCGACGGGGCGGCATAGCTCAGGATCGTCTGGAATATGATACCAAACTGATGCAGCGTACGTGGAAAGGAAGGATTCTTTTTAATCAAAATTCGTTGATTCCGCAGAATACCGAAAATTGACAGATCTGGAGGAAAACCTCAGTTTTTCTTAATCATCAAAAGTTGCTTAACAAAACGTTTAGCATAGCTTAAATACTAAAAAGAAAGAACCAACTCCTGGAATACCAAACGATTGGTATTCAACTATGAAAATATTGCACAAAGTGCCCTGGACTTATAAAAAATACACTTTATTTTATCCCTCCAACTTCTGCAGCAACTTTGGACGCCCTCTTTTCTGCATAAAAACCTCCTCGAATTGAACCACATCAAAAGGTTGGAAGTGAAAATGAAACAAAAGAACATGGAGATGAAATTCTACCAATGTAAGCTCAAACTAAAGCGACACCTTTTGGATACCGAATTGAGTAAACAATGAACAAAAACACTTATATATGAAATCTCACTGAGCACTTGAAGACGATGCAAATGAAGCAAGAGATCAAATATAAATGAGATTTACCATATTAGTCTACGTTGTCAACGTTTAGTATTTTAATTATCAGATTATCAATGTAATGCTTTTAATCATAAATAAAAGTTTAATTTAGTTCTAATTAAATTTGTTAAAAGTGAGTTTTACGATGAAGTTAGTGGTGAACCGACTAGCTGTACAGGGAACCAATTACCTGATTAGAATCTGATTTTTTTTCTTTTGCTGAAATCCGGTTTTGACCGAAAAACCTAGTTAAACCGGCTGAATCTTGAATCGCGACTCGGTGACTCGACCAAGTAACGTTTTCAATACCAAACCTTAAAATTGTTTATGTAAGTATAGTACAAGGACCATTCATGTTAATCATTCATTAAAAATGCGAACATTGTGGACATAAATTTATATATAATCATCTCCAAGAACTGGATTTAGGGACAAAATCATCAAAAATCAATTAATCAGATTCTTCATTTCATTGAATTTTCATGTACAAAATCATTATCAATTAATAAAAAAAAAATGCTAAGAAGCATACAATTTGTTGGTGGGTTATTTTTTCACAGATTAAAACTACATAAAAATCATTCATTTATACCAATATCTGCAAAATCACGACCGCTTTTGTTAAATTCAAGATTTTCTCAGTTTAGGGTATGTTCAACTCGTTCTGAATCAAACCCAGATGTTATTTCATCATCTTCTGCCAATTTTAGATCAAATGTAAGTTTTTTTTTCCATTTATTTTTGTTGGGTTAAGATAAAGTTGTGCACTTTTTATATAATTTTATTTTTTTTCTTAATGATTTGTGATAATTTTGGGTATATTGACATATGGTAACAAATACATTGTTTAGAAAACAAAATTATGTTCTTTTTTCATTCTAATTTAATTAGGATTGCATGGAATTTGGGAAAAAAACCATAAAATCGAACCTAGGACTGTGTTTGGTATGGACCTATTAGTAACTTTTAGGAGCATTTTGGAGGGTTGAGCGAGCGTTTAAAATGGAAAACTTGTTTAGCAACAAGCTTTTAGCTTTTGATTTTTATTGAACTTTCCTAATGAAACGGCAATGAGAGAAGTGTTTGGCTTTTAGGATTCTATGCTTGTTTTCCACTTTATATTACCTCTACGGCTTGTTACCCAACACGTTTACAAAACAAAAACGTGCAGCTAACAGCTAACTAACTGCTAGCGCTAGTTTTTCCGAACACAGGCTTGTACTAGTTGTAAAACAGACCATAAATTGTTGAACACTCATACGTCAAAGTGTCAAACCATAGGAGGACGTCCAAAAACTATTGGCTATAACATGTTTTATTACAGCTGAGGGCTTATCTGATTCTGTTAATTAGATCCTGTAATCACTTACTTACATGGTGGGGTTTGGTTACTCGTAAAAGTTCGATCAACGGTCACGTCTACCAGAATTTTTTAGTTTTTTTTTAACATAAGTGGCCACTCTAATTGTTCTAATTGGGCATATCGATGGATCAAAGGTCTATTGTAAATTGCATTAGGTATCTCTGATTACATATAAGTTTTCTTTTTGTTTTTAAGATGTTCTTACTTAGTTTTCTATCCTCACATACATTTCATGTTTACTCTTATGGTGTTTTTCCCCCTTATGCTTGTATCCCTGCAATCTAAACAGGAATCTAAATTTTGCAAAACACCATTATCCTTTATTCGATAACCATGGTTTCCGACACATTGGCCGACTAATCCACGGGGTTTAAACCCACCGCCACACAGACTCAAACCAGGTAAAGCCCTCCCTTTTCAGAAGGTTGGCGTGGCCACTTCAAAGTTGTTTGCAACTAGCAGGAATTGAACTTGAGACCTCACACACTTTGGAGTGATAGCCTGGTTTTGTCATTTTGTTGCTCCTGCCAATACCTATAAAGTTTCTTTTCGTGTAAAAGATGTTGATGGGCTTCTCATTTTGTTTTATTGGCTTTTTTTTCCTTTTTTTTTTCTTTCTCTTTTTACGTATGTGTGCTTAGTGACGTTGCAATTAGTACAAAAACTTAAGTTTGATTTAACCTAAACCTGTATAACTATTGTGTACGTTTAAGATAGAAATCAATTCCGATGATAAATCTAGTTTTGTTGGGATAATAGACGCCAATCATTTAGGGTACCCAAGTCTGTAAATGGGTCTTCAGTTCATTCAACATGATTAAACTGCATTTCTTAAAATCATTGAACATGCAGATTGCTGCACTCAACATGTCCAGTAAGAATGGGAAATAACGGGCTTATGCTTATTTTCTTAAGCCCACACTTTACCATGAAATTTCAAGATTTCAGACTAAAAAACCTATAATTTAGAGGTGGCAAGACCAACGGGCAGAGAAGTATAGGTAGCTGTATAAGTAATTATCTGAATCTTTGCAAGTAATTTTTTTATTTGACACGTTTGAGATAAGACAGAACCTAGGATTGACCCATCCATTATTAAATGGGTTGAAATTGCTACCTCTTGTAAAAACCATAACTATTGTCATAAGTTACTGAAAATGATTTCCCCGAAATTTGAATAATACTAAGAACTTATATATATTTATGGTAAAAGCTTAAGGTTATCTTGCCTCAAGAACCTTTTAGTTTACTTGTACCTTGGATTAGTTTACTAAACTTGATACATGCAAGTTTGTTAGTTGTACCTAGTGCTTTAACACTATAAAAAAAATTAATGTTAGACCGAAAAAGGTTTATGGTCCACAAAGAATGGGCATATATGGAAAGGCTTATGTAATGTCATACGATGTCAATTACAGTATGAATTATGTGTTGGAGTGTTTGCATGTATGTATAATTATGTTACAGAATCTCAGTTATGAATAATTTGTAACATGTAGCACTGTGCAGGTCAATTCTCGTAAGATAAATTTCTGTCAGTTGTGTGGTGGCCCAACAAAGCACGAGATACCAGATGGGGAAGAGAAAGAGAGAGCTATTTGCACCCTTTGTGGAAGAATCACATATGAGAATCCAAAAATGGTATGCTCCGCTTATTCCCCTTCAAAAATATTAATAACTCGTGTGGTCCTAAAGAAAATGAAAGTTTTCCCTTTTAGGAAAAATTTCTAGCCAAGGCCTCTTTACTATTTGTGATCATGACAAGATATTGGTTCACTAGACACTCCCTACTTTTTCAATAAATAAGGATATCGTAGATGTCACTACATTCCAAAATACCTTGTTTTTCTATATATACTTTGTAAGCTGGAAGAATTTGATAGAGAGTAGGTGTGATATGCGCTTGAATGCACTTTTGTGATTTATAAAGCTTTCTAAAAAATTTTAAAGTGATATTTTTCAGGTCGTGGGTTGTTTAATTGAGCATGATAACAAAATCTTGCTATGCAAGCGGAATATCCAACCTTCTTATGGTCTTTGGTACGTATCTCTTCATACGTGTCTAAACGTGAATTTTCCATTTTGGTCTACTGGTATTCCAGAGGGGGTAATGTTGCAACTGGGCTTGTGAATATATAGACGTTATATCTGCTATGTACACGTATAATGCTTATAGTACACAATTACACAACAAATGGAGGCCATATCGGTCAACCTGCATTATGCTTATGCGTAGAATATATTCTAGAAGCATTACTCATCATACCCCTTAATAAAAAAAAGTGTGATGCAATAGCCTCCTGAGATACATTCCTAAAAGTATGTGGGTTCTTTTTATTTGCTGGAAAAGATGGCCCGCTTTTTAACAATCCAATCTGGAAGAAGCATGTGCCATTAGGAAGAAATTTAAAAATAGTTTTAGGAGGCTAAATCATTTCCCATAAAAAATTGTACACATGTGTGTACATGTGGAAAAATCTTTCTCCAATGCATATACAAGAATACAGTATTCAGATGATTAGGGGCTGTTTCCATACCGTTTCAAATTGATTTCTCAATCATTGCAATATAGTCCAATAATCAGTTTCTAATAATTAATGCGTCAGGCTGTCTCACGCATATTCTATTGATATTTACTCCCATTTTACAAGCGAAAACAAATTTCATACATTTTATATTGGTCATTGTAAATATGAATACTTATATATAACTAGAAAATGTTAGAACACTAAAAGGTCTTATTATCTGATCATTACAACTTTGAGTAGCGGAAGCACGTCAAATACTATCTTCTATAGCGCCTTTGTATTAACTATTTTATTATGATTGTTCATCAGGACATTAGCACAAAAACACTTTCAGTATATACACCCAACCAACTTGTTAGGATCAGCTAGACAAAAGTGCACCAAAACTTATTGATCAGAACATATACAAATGATCAGAACAAGGGAGTTTTAGGATCAAACAAAAGTAGTGAACTTTGTTATATGGAAGTTTTTCCTTGTATTACAAATAAAGGATACAAATATATATATAGACTTATGGTTTCAAGAATTTTCCTATCCAGAACCTTCCTAGATTTTTCCATAAGTCACTCCTTTTCTAGATTCCTTTTAAGAAACTATCTATCTAGATTTTTCTTAAGTTTCTAGCAAAAAGACCAAAATACCCTTTAGACCAAAATTACTAAACTGCCCTTACTACAAATTACCAAAATACCCTTATGACTAAAATCAAATATCTAACAATCTCCACCTTGACTTTAGCTCCTAAGTAGCACCATACTTCAACTCCCGTCGAAACTTCAAACCAAACGAATCATTCATCTTCAAACCAAACGAATCATTCATCTTCAAATTCAAGTTTCCAATTTCCAAACGCTAGAGATACTAGCCAAGTTCAAACAAACGATCGAATCCGAAAACGATCCAAAACCAATCCAAATGATTGAATCTGAAAACGATCCAAAGCAAACCCAAAATGGATCGAACCTGAAAACGATCCAAAGCAAACTAAACCAAATCAAACGCCGATGTCTTCAAATGCGAACAACCAAATGTTAACCGACAAATTCAAACTCGGTCAACCAAACAAACAAATCGGCTCAAACGATCTTCCACAATCAAATTCGGGTAACTAACTTCAAAAGCCCGACAAATGAAGATCCAAATTTCCAAATTCCAATCGATCGAACAACTTCAAACGACATGATGATAATCAAGTCTTCAAACATCGAATCGATCTTCAAATTCCAAATTCCAAATACCAAATTCAAATTCAAATACCAAACAAACCGATTCCAAGAAACCAATACCACCAACCAATGATCTCATATTCCCATGTCGTTACTAATAGCCAAGTTCCAACTTCAAACATCAAACAAGAAGTAGACAAATCCATAAACGATCGCTCCACCATACAAAATGAAGTACCAAGCCCTGCTATATGTTATATATAGAGACCAACAAACTTCTTCGTTATCAAAGTCCTATGAAGCAACCAACCATAGCTAATTCACAAAACCTAACTCTGATTTGCTACCCAATCCTAATTAACAAACCCCTTTGATCAATCAAATAAGCGGAAGCAACAACGAGAACTAGATGGTTTGACTACTGTTTTGGGTTTACTAAAATTCTGGAACAAAACCACCCACAACAAATAACAAATTCTAATCCTAATTCCCAATTAACAAACACCTTCAATTTATCAAACACATAGTAGCAACAAATGATTGAAGGATAACAAAACAACAAAGCTGATGTGTAACAAGCCCACCAAATCAAGAGGATAAATAAACCTATTCAAAAGATTCAATAACCCACAATTGAATCTTGATTCAAATGGACCGATTGGCTCTGATACCAATTTGTTAGGATCAGCTAGACAAAAGTGCACCAAAACTTATTGATCAGAACAGATACAAATGATCAGAACAAGGGAGTTTTAGGATCAAACAAAAGTAGTGAACTTTGTTATATGGAAGTTTTTCCTTGTATTACAAAGGATACAAATATATATATAGACTTATGGTTTCTAGAATTTTCCTATCCAGAACCTTCCTAGATTTTTCCATAAGTCACTCCTTTTCTAGATTCTTCTTAAGAAGCTATCTATCTAGATTTTTCTTAAGTTTCTAGCAAAAAGACCAAAATACCCTTTAGACCAAAATTACTAAACTGCCCTTACTACAAATTACCAAAATACCCTTATGACTAAAGTCAAATATCTAACACAACTTCTAATAGGAAGAGTGCATATAAAAGTAAGAATATAGCATGAGAGCTGTCTAGTATTACTCTCCACAAAGGCAGAAACTAGTCAAAATTTCATCCATTGTATTGACATACCTAATATGTGAAGATTTCTTGACAGGACGCTTCCTGCTGGTTACTTGGAGATTGGGGAGTCGGCATCAGAAGGAGCAATCAGGGAGACATGGGAAGAGGCAGGAGCTAAAGTGGAAGTAATTTCCCCTTTTGCTCAGTTAGACATTCCTCTCATTGGCCAAGTACGGAATTAAAATCCAACTATTGACCTGTTTTTGTAGATGTATCTAATTGCCTTATTTCTTGAAACTAGTTCAATTCCTATCTCCAAGGATAATGCTATCTTTTGGTTATGTATTATTTCAAATAATAATAAGTTTTACATATGTTACCCAAACCTATATTAGATTTCATATAACAACTGATTATCGCATTATTACAACCTCAAACAGCAAAAGCATACCCAAACATGCTCCTTCAATCTGTTTTATTACAGCCAACTTTCAAAAAGCGCATCCAAACACCTCCTCGAATATCATCAATTCTTAGAAAACCCCAGAAAATATAATATTACAGTTTGCAAGAATGAACGATGTCTGCAAATTGCAAGAATGAATTATGTCTGCAAATTGCAAGAATGTAAATTGCTTTTCTGCTGTCGCACTCATGCCTGTCATTAATTCAATCTTATGTGTAGTCTTTGTTTCCGTGTACTTGTTATGGTTTTCTAACTCGCTGTTTTTGGACAGACTTATATGATATTCTTGGCAAAGCTGATAACACCGCACTTTTCAGCTGGCCCAGAATCTTTAGAGTGCCGGCTTTTCGCACTTGACGATATTCCTTATGAAGCTCTTTCCTTTTCATCGATGCTCGTTACTTTAAATTTGGTATGTCTTGTTTTTCTTTTTGTTCTTTTGTTTGGTAGTTTGAGGACTTCCTGTATTTATCTCTGGCTTTTGTAGTACATCGAGGACATTAAGGTCGGAAGACCGAAATTTCACTATGGGATCATCAACAAGAGGTATTATGATCTTTGTGTACTAGATTATAATTAACGGATTTTCCCTTTGAAAATGTCATGTTAAAGCTAGTCAAAGGTTAATATGTCAGAGTGCCAGCTAGGAATAGGCCAATTGGGTAAAAGGTGTATAATTGTTGAAGATACAAATCAGTCAGATTATTTCTTTTTAACAATTAGGACACAAGTAAAAAATACTCTTCATTTGATCATTGTGTATCAATTTAAGTCATTTAACAAGTGACTCTTGACAGGCCTGGCACCAGTCCTTCGGAAATTCATGCATATACTCTCGATTATCATCTGCGGACTTGATAAAATGCAAGTCACAGTTGAAGCGGTCAACATTTTCATTGTCGAAATTTGAATATAGTTTCGGGCAGATGCAATACCAAAGCTGCCCCTGATGTAAAGTTGTATTTTAGAATGCCAATTTTTCTACTTTTGTTTGATTAGTCGTTGTAGAATTCTCCTATAAACTTTTCCTGCACAGTAAAAACATTTGTCATCCAGGACGATATCTTGATTAATTGTCTTAAACTCATTCTTAATTACAATATGTTATTCGTTCCAAAAAGAAGCATAATTATGAACAAATGTGGTTCGGGAAGATTACTGGAAAATATCCTAACTTGCTTTGCGTTGGTGCTCAGGATGCTTTTGTAGCTTGCTTATCCTGTGTTTGTGTGAGTTTTGTTTTGACTTTGCTATGAACTGTTATCTGTTACCCAAGTAATCTGGATGTTACTATAGTCGGATTATATTCCGTGTCGATGATAGGGGCGTCTGCTGCATCTTAGGTCATCTAAGGGTCATGATGATGAAAAGGTAGTTAACAACTCACATATGTTTTGATTATTTGTTTTTTCACTTTTTACTTACCGCCTACTTAAACCTCTTACACTACTTTATTGATCAAAAAGCTATTAACAAATTGTAAAAGTTATACAAAAGCTTCAATGAATACACGATCGAATATATATCATCATTAGTTCAAAAAAAATCTATATCATCTATATACTACATATAATACAAATTAGTATATTTTTTTATTAAATACAATATTTTTTCGCACATTATACAACTCTTAATGCAAGAAACTAATAATAAATATTAAAATCTCTTTCATCATTAGTTGTCAAGGTTTTAAATAGCATAAGGCGTAGCGGCAAGACCAAACCTCAAGCTTTTGTGGCTAAGACGAAGCTTTTTCGTTTTTAAGGCGTGACTTAAGGCGGCATAATAATATGATTTTATTTTTATATTTATATAGAAACCAAGATTAAAAACAAGTTGTAGTACATAATGAAAAGGTTAAACTGCTATTTTTATATGTAATTTTTGTTACTTAAAAAGTTAATTTTTTTTAGAGTTGAATGAAAAAAACTCGCCACGCCTCACGCCTTTGCTCGTCATATCGCACCTTTTTACGTCTTTCTCACGCCACGCCTAAAACCCACGCTATGGTGTATATCGTAACGGCGAGGTCACGCCTCACGCCTTGACGACGCCTTTGCGCCGCCATGGCACGCCTTTTAGAATCTTGTTAATTGCAAAACATTAAGTAATACAACTTGGTTAACACACTATACAACCCTTAGAGCACATACAATGCATAAATTAGTCAAAAACTTTTTACTACTGAAATAAGTGTTCGAAGAGAGTTTTTAGCATTGTATAGAAAGCTTTTTGAAAAGCTTTTGTATATGACTTGACAAACTACAAGTCATTTGGAAAAGCTCTAGTCATTAAACATGAAATGCATTAAAGACATTAAATACTCAAAGTCAAGACTTGAAGGATTGTAGATGCTCTTAACGTAACAAACTAAAAATAAAAAGTAAAATCGCTTTCTTCATTAATGAAAAAATTAAGTAATACAACTATTGAAATATATTGTATAATCTTTTGTTCAAACAATAATACATATTTATTTTTTTTTCTTGATTAATGGCAAAAAATTAAGCAATACAAGTATTGAAGCATATTGTACAACTTTAAATGCACAATTTCCTCATAACTAAATACTACGTAACATTTAAGTAATAACAATACAAGTTAGAAAGATACGTTTACAACTTTTCAATGCATAAATACATTAAAACACACAATTAATTACTACTTTTTAAAACACCTCATTACTCAAAATTACGATAATATTTGGTGTCTAATATTTTCACATTATACGACAAGCTACAATCATCGTTTCTGAGATTTCGTTGTAAAGAAAACATAAAATTAAAAATAGTGTTCGTCGAAAATTATGTTACATGGTACCCGTAACCGCAACGCCCGGGTACCCTGCTAGTGATATTAAATTAATATTGACAGAGGTAAGATTAAGCAAAGATTATTGCAACAACTTGGTGTTGCCAAGGTTTTTAATGCAAAGCAGCTTTGTATGATAGTGAAAAACCCTTTGAGATGCTGTTATACAAAGTAAGGTTCTGGAGATGAGCTAAATTAGGAGGGTGAGGGGGACTAAGCAGGAGACTAACCATCAGCCAACAAAATATCTTCCATAAAGTACTCAGGAAGGTCCTATTAGTAACAAGTTAGAAGATCAAAAAGTTAGAAACTATGGTCACTCCGAAAATTGTATAAATAAGTTAAGACGTATTGAGAAAGTAAGTCTTGGTTTGTTGAGGACATGGGCACTAAGGACTGAAGCCCTCAACGAGCTATCGCTAGCCACAATCACAAAGTAATCTATTTGCATTCTCATAGTCTACAAAAATTCATTGTGAATTTGCGGACTGCTGACTTCCAGCCAACTTAGTTATGCAATAGCATCATAAGTTTTGTTCTTCATTTAGCAATTTTCAGGATGAACATACTTTTTTGGTTGCATATAGAGGTAAAGGCAACAACTTGTTTTACACTAATTCATACAGCAAGTATTTGTATGGTATATTTAACAGTCCACTCGAGACCCACATCTGTATAAAACTCCTAAATAGTGTTTAATGTTATGTTGCATGAAAAGTAAAAACCAACAAACTTGACACAACTAAAGCGGAATAACACGGCTAGAATAGACAACACACCAAAGCAACAATTGACTGGATAACCCTAAAACCAGAAACCACATGTTTTCAAAACCCAAATTAAAACCATCTTCAAATCTTGGAGCAAAAACAACAAGCATAGCTATATCAGTCTGACAACATACATTACATATAAATTATTCTTAAATCCCATAATCGGAAATCTACAATATAGGCTTATTTACATGAGAAGTCACAGTAAAACATACATCGTTCTTTAGTACATATACGACAACAGTCACCTTCAACGCATTCATACAAAAAAGAAGCATAGCAACTGGAGCAAGATACTATTATCAGCCAATGTAGGACTTAGCTCCTTATAAGGGATCAACTTTATGGCCTGCATTATGAACTCACTAAAGCTGAGAGGGCCAGTGGTTCTGACTTCTGAGATATGGAAAATCGGACATAATTCTGATTTGAATTTCAGTCAGATTGCTTCTTGGAGAGTTGATTGTTGAGGAAATCTAGCACCGAAAGACGCTGCAAATGAAAGGAGAAAAAACATGTATAAAAATCTTTGACCTTTGTATGTAACGAATTCCTTTTACATTCGGAATCAGCTAGCACCTAATTTGGTTATCATGTCAAGACGGTACTACTTTGAACTAAAGTTTGTCTTTTGGTACCAACGTACTTTTGCCTATGTAACAGTTCTAATCATTTTACATCCGAGTCGATAGATATGGTTGTATGACATGGGTCATTTTGTAACTGATAGATCTAACTGAGAAAAAGAAGCATGTTGGTGTATTAGACTATATCCAATCCAGCTAATATTACTTGATTAACGTGTGTACTACTTAAAGTTCACTAGATATCATTAAAAAAAACTAACGCCGATGATGAGAAGTAAGAATTGTCACCCGCACAAATAGTAGTGGGTCGAGCAGGTTGGGTATACCAAGCCACATGAGTTATGTGCGTCATACTTATTAGGACGGCCATATAGAAACCATGTATCCCTTCTTACGGACCACAAGTGGAAGCCCACACCAATATATAATTTCATGAGGACAAACACAACAAAACAAACAGCAGCAACCAACATTCAAACCGTTCTATTTGACACAACACAACCATTAGAGATGCAAAATTTATACTATTCAAAGGTGTTAAATTTGAATGAATGGCCACTCAATTGACATGTTTCGTATTAGCTAAGGTTGTAAAATTTACCCATTAGAGGAGATATAGAACCCAAAAACGACCCGTTTTTAATGAGTTGGTCTAGTTTGTCACCTTGAATTTTTGTTTTCTGGGAAGCATTTAGTACTCGAGTATCAAAATAGGGCAGGGCGGGCTGACCAGCCGGCTATGACTATTAGATATGAGAGGGTATTCCAACAATATAACTTTTTGTACTTACCCGCTGTTCCAGAGCATTTTCTTCAGAGTTGATTTTCAAGGATTCCAACAAAGTTATGGCTTCTTGAAACCCTTCTATTGCTGTGTCCTCAGCATCAAGATTCCTATCGACATCGGCAACTTTTGCAAGAGATACAGCCAAGTCTAAAACCTGGAAACAACAAGCAGAATCAAGCATTCTGGTTTAAAGATCAATCACTCGGATAAAATATTGTGCAACGGAACATTTTATACAGTAAATGGTTGAAACGAACCGGAACGATAATAGAATAAAGATAAGAAAATTAACAAGATAGTTAGTTTATGTTAATGGGATAAACTGACCCCCAATTGATTAACAAATTAATACTTCATATCATTCAACATAATAAGAATTATAATCGTAATGCCCTATTTATAATAGAGGAATCCTAGACTTACACCTAACTTTCTCACCAAGAAATATAATAAAACAAAACTAACTAATACTGTAATTAATAATAAGGGGTCGTATTAGTGATGTTGTCCAATTTATTGGGATATATAGTCCCACAGCTCCTACAGCCAGTTTTACTACATATGCTTATCGAGACTATATAATATCACATGAGTATCATCTAATTGCACATCCAAACACCCTCTAAAAATATCTAGTTGCACTTAGAAAGGTCCCTTGTACTATCATATATAGACTGGCATTTATTTATCAACATAGTAACATAGACTGAATCAAAAGAGTTACAGACCTGAGATGGAGCCTTAGAAGAATCCTTGATAGCATTACGACGAACGTCCAGAGCCCGAAAGTAGTGATCCCTTGCAGCTTTCAAATCGCCTTCATAATATTTAAGATCGCCAATTTTATTCAACGAAACAGAAAGTGTATGTGTGACCTGCAAATAACCCACGGCGATCAAGAATATATCTTGACCCAAATTTAACAGTCTTAACAATTAAAGCATACAATATAAGATTTAATACTGGATTAATTCAATAACTAAATCTGATTATAATTTCTGATTTTAACATATGAAACTTTTTGGTACCTCCAAATCATCTGTTTGTACTTTTGAAAGAAAAGTGACACTTTCGTCAAAATAAGAAACGGCAGAACTAGCATCTCCCATAGCACGACTGCATAACATTATTAGGATCATTATTAGAAATTTCAATAAAAAATTATGAAGAACTAAATTAAAGACGCACCCCCCTTCATGAACCACATACTTTCCATAAAATCAACATACTGCCATAGAAATCCATAGCACATAAAACACTTACCAGCAGTCACCAAGCATACCCAGCACGGCTCCTAACTGTGAGCACAACTCAGATGTATTCCCAGCCACTTCCAGCTGTTCTCGTATGTCTTGTGCACATATACTTAGTCTTGATTTCGCACTTTCATAATTATTTGCACGAAATGCCTGCATGTGATGCACACTAATTAGGTACACTAGTCAAAGAGTTAGACGTGAACTAACAAAAACAAAGGTAATGCTTAAATGTGCGTACTGCAAGTGACTGTCTAATTCTTACATCTTCAGTATAATTACTCCCTGAGATGACATGAATGAGCCACCAAACACTTGATAATTCAGTTGAATATATATCAGTGATTATATAATCCTTTTTTAAAGCTATCATCTCCAAGGGTAGCATTGTTAAACTGACTATTGTAATTTGTGACTCATTCAATTTTTTCCCTTGGATTAACAGACCTTCCTTCTCATTAACAGATTGTTTAACCTAATTTGATTCCTTGAATATGTTCTTTTTGGTCATTGTATCTCTTCATTCCTAAAAAACCGACCAACACTTAAACATCTAACAACTAATTATTATTACTTCAAGCAACATATGTACAACAAAAGACCATTTTCTAACCTTGCTTTTTAAAACTTAGCATCAAATTCTGAGAACTGAATGTTATATACTGAATAAGGTAACTGGAACTTACTCTCATGGATTGTTGTACCAGGAAAGCACCCCTTTCTAAGGAGACATCTTCATAGATCACTGTTTTCTTCTCACCGGCTGCTTGCTTTTCATCTGTATCAACTGGACCTCGCTTGATACGAGCATGACCATCAATAAAGCGATCAACTACACTCTGAAGATTTGTATCAGCTTCTATCTTCTCAATGTCAGCTCCACATAAGGGACAGTCATTGAAGCGTGATATGCATGCTCTGTATTTGCAGAAGAAAATGGCAGCCAACCCAGTTAGTTATGCATAATTAATATAAAATGCATACATAATTAATATAAAATGCATACATAATTAATATAAAATGCATAAAATCTATAAATGTCTTCGGTTTAAAATATTTACTTGCAAAACACGTGAGTACAAGGAACACATCTGCTAGATTCGAAGAGTAATGCTTGGCATATTAGGCAGCTGAAGGGACCCAGCTTGAAAGTTTGAGAATCGTATCCGAAGGGGCATTTTGGAGCAACGACATTAGACTCCTCATTATCTTGCTTAACCTTACTCATCGGGCAACCTTGCGGCTTGTTTTGCGCTTCTTTACTCATTGGGCATCCCTGTTGCTTGTTTTGAATTTCTTTACTCATGGGGCATCCCTGCTGCTTGTTTTGGATTTCCTTACTCATGGGACATCCCTGATGTTTATTCTGGAGTTCACTAGACTTTTTTGAAGATCCATCATCAGGTCTTGCAGCTTTGACAAAAGGGCCAACGGGTGTCATCTTGGTCAGAAGTTGGAACTCTGTAACACAAATATGGAACAAAAAAAGAAAAAACCTCAAATTCCTCACAAGTGAAACCATGCAAACTTTTATAAGACTGTAGATGCAAACAAATGCGTCCTAATTCAAATTCTACTGTCACTAGTAATATGTTTTGAATTAAATAATCGAGTTGTAGTACCAGTGTGATAGTTCTGCAATGCAAGTGTTTTTTGAACTACAATTAAACAAAGATTTTCCCAAAGAAAATATTTAAACTTGCATAACTAGTCGTTTGTAAAACAGAATGTTGTCAATAATCTAAGTGGATTCAACTGATGGCACATTGTTTCTGCCTATATAAATATGTATAAGGGAATCCGGAGAAAATTGCATCAATCATAGGATTCATATCAAGTAGAAGCATGTAAGTTAACAATTTCCACTTCTATAATTCTTTTCCTACAGTTGAAAGATTAAAGATATAAATAATACAAAACCAAAAGTCTAAGACACTTGCACCCACTGTGATCTGCATCTAGCATTCTATAATGTGCTGCTAAATAATGACATTCGAATAGTTATGTCCTGTTTAATATTCAATAAATGACGACATTTGTATCTAGTATTTCTTAGACTCCAACAATAACTTGACATCCAATACCAGCTCTAATCTTGTTTATTTTTTGCATCCTGAAAGGTGGTAGTGCTATCCATCGTCAAACGAATGTTCATATCTAACAAATCTTACATGCAAAGAATGTGTAATTTAAAAGTGATTATTGCATCTTGAACCAGTAGATTTCAAAGTGACTAGGGGATTTTAAAATTATCTGAATAAAGAGTTACGTGTAGCTACGTCTTGCTAATCAATTTGTTTCGACCATATACAACTAAATCATAATCATAGTTCCTTTTACACAAACAAACTCAATTTAAACGCATATCCAAAGACCCCTATAGTAATAGTGTTTAAGGGGGAAATGCCATGCATAGACTTAACAAGTAAACGCATTTGCAATGAGGAACATGAAACATAAACAGCAAAAAATCATTTGAACTTTAGCAAAACTACCAGAAATCCTTGGTTGAACCTAGTAAAAAAAGCTAGAGTAAAACATAAAAAGCCCTAGTTTGGCACAAATGTGATCTCTCCTATAACGAATCCTCTAACAACTTGAACCTGAAACTAAAATAAACGTAGTCAAATTGCGTAAAAATTAATGAAGTTGATTTTGCTATGATCCCACATCGGCCAAGTATGGGATTGGTCGGTGGTTTATAAAGTCTAGCTATCTTTTTGGAGTGAGTTCTACACTTGCTTATAAACGGGTACAAACCTAGTATGGCATAGGTTCGTAGCAATTAAAATCAAACTGCTTTCGTGCATTGTTCTTTTTCTTCTACATATTTGCTGGTGTGAAAAAACAGGAAACTTGCCGTTTTGGTCAAGTTATCGATGGGATCACTAGGCTGAGTGAAGCTTGTAAATGATTACGAATAGGAGAAATGAAGTCGTATAATAGAATGATTGATGCTTTTGAAAGCAAAACTTCAAAACAAGTCCATACGCAAGAGGTTTAACATCTTTAATAGGTGGCCATGGAAAAGGTTCAGAAACGGTCACACGGATACCCAAGTCAAAAACGTCCTCGCCAGATAACCTAACACCCGTCAGTTTTACTCATGTATTTTAACTATCATGATCAGATAACTAAATTTCGAAACTTTATACGAGTTGGGCAAATACTGTGTTCCTAATATTAAACAAAAGAAATAAAACAAAGGTAACTAGGAAAAGAATATATAAAAATAAAGGCCTAATTTGCGAGTCTAGGTATTTATTTGAGATTAAACATAACAAATAAAACAAAGGTAACTAGCATAAGAATATATAAAAATAAATTATAAATTCCTAATTCTGAATAAATGTGATAATCAAATAAACAAGGTCTATGGAATTGAATATGAGAAAAAAATAATATTAAAATGATTAAATTTAAGAAGGAATAAAGGGTTTATTGAAGGTGAAATTAGATGAAGGATTGAGATTAAACCTGCTTGCAAGATTTGATGATATATTAATTATTGATGGAATGGAAGATGAGTGAAGCTCGTAAATGATTTGATTTTGTTTTTGTTTGGATAGAAAGAAAGGGAGAATGATTATTTGGAAAATACAATCTCAAATTAGCCCTTTTAATATTATTCATATAACAACTTTGGTCCTTGTCATCATTCGTGTTCATTA
Organism: Glebionis coronaria; assembly: GCA_025667525.1. Lineage (NCBI taxonomy): Eukaryota > Viridiplantae > Streptophyta > Magnoliopsida > Asterales > Asteraceae > Glebionis > Glebionis coronaria. Next base: position 163,984,936 of record CM046882.1, on the reverse strand, counting down.
TTTACTCGAATAAATTACATGTTTCGTCTGTTTACATAGAACTAGCGGGTATCCGCGCGATGCGGCGGCAGGTACTCTATAATTCAACCAGTTTGAAAATAATGTCGATCAAGTTCGGTTCACTTATTTTTATAATATTCGAACGAACTTTTTAAGATTGTTTTCGAACGAATTTTATTTGACACCCTAACCGGTGGCCACTCTTGTTCCTGCTTGAATCTATGGTCCAGTCCGATTTTCAAAACTATATAAATTAGCATATAGTTTTATAAACTTTGTGTCTAAGGGTGGGAATCGGGTCGATCGGGTCGGATCGATTCGGGTCAAGGCTGAAAATAAGTTACTCAAACCTAACTCGATTTGAACTCGGGTTACAAGGGTTCGTGTCTATTCGTGTCGGGTCTACTCGGGTCGATCAATTCGGTTCAACGGAGTTGGGTAAAACATAAACAATTTTGTATCATCTTTTAATATAAATTATATATATAATTTTAAAAAACTAAAAAAAATCTTACTTGGGTTAACTTTAAGTTAAAAATCAGTAGGCTCACTCACCTCAAACAAACTGGCCATATATGTTTCAATACCACACACGGACCACATTTTAACACTATCTATACTTCTTATAAAGCAAATTGTTATCTCTCTCTTCAATAAATGCAAAAAATTTAAGTAGTCCAACAAATAAAGCATAATGTACAACTTATTAATGCAAATAACAAACTAAGAATTAAATAATACAACCTATTAATGCTTATGTACAAACACAACAAGCATAAGAACTTTTATAACACATTACATTTAAAGTATCATTAAAATATAATTAGTATTATAATAAAACACCTCATTACCACAATTTACAAATAAAACAACATATTGTACAAATGTCACTACATATTATTTATTCAAAATCAATTAATAACAATTAATAAATAATTAATACACCCTATTACTCAAATATATAATTTTATATTCACCTTACATAACAATTTAAAACATATATATTTATAATTTTCAATATCAAGCCAGATTAACTGGTTCAACCGAGAACCAGAGCCACCATCAATTTGGTAGACAATTAGGTAAAGCTACATAACCTTAAATTTCGCTTTTGAGATGTTGTTGTTAAAAAACAAAAAGTTAAAATATTGTTGACCGAAATTATGTTACAGGGTACCCGCAACCGCATCACGCGGGTACCCTGGTAGTCCATTATTGCATAGTTGTCAACATATTGGTTTGAAAATATGAATACCATAATCGAGTTATTTTTTTAAGAGTCAACAATGTAATAAATAGATATTCATTACACTGGCATGTATTATTTGTACAATGTGTTTTATTTTTTGTAAAATGAAGTGATGGGGTTTTTCAACTGTTACAATTAAGTATTTAATTTCTCTTTTACAATTAAGTAGCTATTTTTGTTAAGCAAGCTTAATTTTCTTGTACCATGTGTTTTTATAGTTGTAAGTTGAAAATTCAAGTTTTCTAAAATAACCTACCAATTTGCTTTATAAGGGAGTTAGATAACAAGTTTCGTTTCTAATTGAAATTATGTATACTACTCATCCTTAATTTTATAAATTGAAACCCCAATGATTGCTATTCTGAAAAATAGGGATCATATGTGTAATTAATTCGCTTGAAACTTGCTACACGGATAGTCCCTATTTTTCAAAATAAACACGGTCGCTTTTACAACTTACATAATTAGGGACAAACAGTGTACATAATTTCAATTATAGACAAGACTTGTTATTTCATGTATACCATATAGACAAAACATATAATCTATTCTATTTACTTATATCCGACTATGTTCACGGTAATCGAAATTATAGACGTTCAAGTTCGAGGCAAGTTTCAACTTTTCAACTAGTTTAAGGTAAAGGCAAGTAGCAGTTGCATAAATTTTAGGTAAGATTATTTTGTGAATGTTTATTGTTGAATACTTTATTTTAATTCGTATTTTTATAGTTTAGTATAATGTTATTGTTTTAAAAATTCATAGAGTATATTTTGTTTTCGAATCTTCTTGATCTTTTGTCAAAATATTTATGTTTTTATTAAACAAAGTTGTCGACTCGCGTTTCATAACGGATTGAATTTTGATTATACAGCGAACAAAGTGTTGTACGATACCGACAGCAAACCTGAAGTTCGATAATGCGGAATCGCTGGATCGTGAGTTGTATCGAGCACAAGTAGCGAACACGAGACATTACAAAGAACAGACAAACATATATATACACACGGAATACCCTCAAACCCCTCTTTATTAATAACCTTAATAAAGACTACATCGAGGAAGAAGAATTCAATGAACTAGGATCTCCATCATCCCTATTTATAGAGATGAGAGGGTAGGCACCTCCTTAAGTCAAATAGGAAACATCCTATAAACCAACTTAAGGAGGTCAGCCTAAATACTTCCTAATATTAGTCTATTCCTAATCTATATTACAAAGTACACTTAAGTCCCTAAACTATATTTAAGGTTGCTCCTAATATCCAACAATTTCCACCTTAGGAGTAACACTTAAACATAACTGATACTCAACGCCTTTTACCGGTGTTGGAACCTCGAACCGGGAACCACCTTGTCGACCAGACATTGTACTTCTATAATTTCTCTAGATTAACTTCCATAGACTCCTTTACGTTCTTCTTCTCAGCAACATTACCCTCCGCACCCTCTTGACCAGGTACTCCGGTTACCGTAATGTTTGCCCCCACCTTTATACCAAGGTGTACCTTTTCCTGCTCATTTACCAAGCAGCCCGTGTTTGTCTTTTCTTCAGGTTGTTTATCCTCCAGCCGTCTTTAAGCCACTCCAGCATGATTGTTACTAACCTGAAAAACCTCAACTTCACAATCCCCTTGAGCTCCCTGTAGTTCTACCTCTAACCGTAATTGAGCCACTACAACATGATCATTACTATCCTGAAAAACCTCAGCTTCACGATCCCCCTGAGCTCCCTGCAGTTCCACCTCAAACCAAACACGTTTATCAACTGGTACTCCATGGACTCCTGTTTTAACAACAGGACCCAGTTTTTTGAACCCAACTTGTTTGAAAACCTCCATGCTTATGTACATTAAACCCATCAAAATTTTTGATGTCAAACTTAGTATTAATACTAGCCATTCTTCTTTATCCCTTTGTTGATTTGCTAAACCTTGTGAAAAAACTCACAATCACAAACCGACAAAGTCCCCCCGATAATTCGCTAAACCTTGTGATATGTTAAACCTCACAATCACGAATTACGAAGTCCCCTTGTGTAAAGAAAAACCCTTGCTTTATCGATATAACCCTAAGAGAAACCTTCTTAGAAATCGATCAAACCAAGAAACCCTTCAAAAATAAAAACCCTTTCTTACTCAAATATCGATTGAGCCTTGGAAATTAACCTATCCAACAAATCGACAACCCTTGAATCAATAAAGTATCCGACTCTTTTTGAAGTAACCCTTGTCGTACTTTTAATTATGCAAAACTGATCTCTAATAACCTAAGAGATCTTGCAACCTCGACAAGTCTTGAATCTTCTTTAACCTTGCTACAAACCTTGTCAAGTTGTTTCTTAACCAACTTTACCGACAAGCCTCACAAGCCGTGTGCAATATACCCGTTGTTGTTAAACCTTTTCTTGCAAATTGTATTAACTAGGATAACCCTAAACCCTCGATTAGAACAAGAAACCCGATCATTAACTTGAAAACCCAAGCAAACCACGATCAAACTTGAACCACAAGAAAATATCTTTCTTGCAAATCGGATTTATTAGAAACCCTAAACCCTCTATTACGAACAAGCAAACCAGACCGCTAACTTGAAACCTAAGTAAACCGCGATCGACACTTGAACCACAAGAAAATACCCTTCTTGCAAATCGAATTTATTAAAAAAATCCTAAACCCCCGATTTCGAACAAGTAACCCCGATCGTTAACTTAAAACTTAAGCAAACCACGATCAAAACTTGAACCACAAGAACCCGCAACAACGATACCTTTCGTGTCGTTTTATAACACAAAACAAATCTCAGTTTGATTATAAAAATCAAAAACTTGGACGACCTTATTCTCACATGCATGCATGTACGCATGCATATACAAAAGAGAAATCACCTTTATCTTCACGTGAGAATTAACCACAAAAGTTGTCACCCCTTTTTTTATTATTATTGTCGACTCCTATTTGTAGTATACACGTGGGATTTTAATCACTTTTGTTTAGAAACAAAAACACCTCATGCACGCACGGATAAGAGATATACCCAAAAAAATGATAACCTTTTCTTTTCCTCTTGACTTTGCGATCGCTGCTTCACAATTAGATTCGAAACCCGTACTTCGAAACAAACATTGACACCTCGATATTTATAACCAACTCGTAACCTCGATCTAGTACTCGATCTTCGAAGACCACAATTAACCTGTCTCTTTGATACCACTTGTTGTACGATACCGACAACAAACCTGAAGTTCGATAATGCAGAATCGCTAGATCGCGAGTTGTATAGAGCACAAGTAGCGAACACGAGAGACTACAAAGAACCGACAAACATATATATACACACGGAATACCCTCAAACCCCTCTTTACTAATAACCTTAATAAAGACTACATTAAGAAAGAAGAATTCAATGAACTAGGATCCCCCTCATCCCTCTTTACAGAGATGAGGGGGTAGGCACCTCCTTAAGTCAAATAGGAAACTTCCTATAAACCAACTTAAGAAGGTTAGCCTAAATACTTCCTAATACTAGTCTATTCCTAATCTATATTACAAAGTACACTTAAACCACCACCATCAATGAAAGGCTTCTCATTTCCCCTTCATTATCATTTCCAGACGTTTTTGCCTTCTCCTCAAGCCAAAATCATGTATAAATTAGACCCTAGGGTCATTAGTTTTATAGTGCTTAATCCAAGGATCATTCTAACCCTTGACAAAGGTTAGAATCACCATTCTTACAAAACCCGAAAGACAATAAACCCTGTTAATCCTCATAGGAGGGACAAATTTCGTGAAGGAGAGATTCGGTTGGAGGTTCATTGGTTGATTGGAGGCTTTGGAATTGCTATAAATTCTATTTTGTTATTTCCTTGTGTTTTGAAGAACTATTGGTAAATTCTTGTACTTGAATTGATTCTCATTATAATTTAAGTATTGTTGAATGTTTGAGAAAGTGATGAATTGTGTTGCAATGTGTTTGAATTCCGAGTAGTGTGATATACTTGTATCATGAACATGGATTCTAAAGGAGAGTTTGGTTTTATAATCAAGATAATATAATTGGGTTTTTATGGTTGATAATTTCTGAAACATGTTTTGATAATCAAATGAAATATAGCTTTTTATTGGATTTAGAGGTCGAAAGGATTTCCAGTAAACTATGTTCCAAAAGATTTGTGCATGAGTCAATTTGGTTTCTTGGTGATTGACACTTACCTTGACGAGTTGGTTAAAGGAATTTGTCAAAAGATTTATCTTGGGTATAGGTCGAAAGAACCCATTCAAACCAAACTTATCTCTTTGTATTTTCTAACAAATGGGGATTATAGGGAATTAGAATAGATAATCATAGGTCGAAAGGGTTTGTCTACACCAATTTGTTAATATAGATTTTATGAAAAATACCATGAAATGGAATTCATGTACTTTAGATTTGTGATTCATAGTTGCTAAACGCACGCAAATTATCTCTCCGACGAATGAAATGGAATTCACACAAGTATTACTTTTAATTATGTTTTCCTTTACAAAGATAATTCTAGCGGTAATACCAGTAGTGACAACCCTATTGCCTACACCACCCAAACGTTTTGAATATACGCAAATTCCATGGGACGATCTTGACTTACCAGACTTTACTACAATAGAACGAGTATACTTGCTCGTATGCGTAGTTAAGAAATTAATAAGTCTTGTTTTTAAATGTAATACTAGGAGTGCAAGACGCGCATCAATCAACTTCAAGGTTCGAGCATTTATTCAAAGATTGATCTAAGGCCGGGTTATCATCAACTTAGAGTGCGAGAAGAAGACATTTCCAAGAAGGCGTTTCGAACCCGATACGGTCACTTTGAATTCCAACTCATGCCATTTGGGTTGACTAACACACCCGCGGTATTCATGGACCTCACTCATGAACCGTGTGTGTAAACCCTATTTGGACAAGTTCGTAATCGTGTTCATTGACGACATCCTTATTTACTCCCGTAATAAGGAAGAACACGAGGAGCACTTAAAGAAAATTTTGGAGTTGATGAAACAAGAACAATTGTACGCCAAATTTTCAAAGTGTGACTTTTGGATTCACACGGTACAATTCCTCGGGCACGTGATTGATAGTAGTGGTATCCACGTGGATCCCGCCAAGATCGAAGCGGTAAAGGATTGGGCGAATCCTACTACTCCTACGGAGATTTGCCAATTCCTTAGACTTGCCGGTTATTATAGACTATTTATTGAAGGATTTTCGAAAATCGCTAAGTCTATGACGGAATTGACTCAAAAGAACAAGAATTTTATTTGGGGAGACGATCAAGAATCTTCTTTCAAAACTCTCAAGCAAAAACTTTGTGATGCGCCAATTCTTGCATTACTCGAGGGTAGTGAATACTTTGAGGTGTATTGTGACGCTTCGATTGAATGTCTAGGCGCGATCCTTATGCAAAGGAAAAAGGTTATTGCTTACGCGTCCCGACAACTAAAACCAAACGAGGAAAATTACACCACTCACGGTTTGGAGTTAGGCGCGGTTGTCTTTGCTCTCAAGAGTTGGAGACACTACCTTTATGGTACCAAATGTGCAGTGTACACCGATCACAAAAGTCTTCAACATATCTTGGACCAAAAAGAGCTCAACATGAGACAACGACGTTGGTTGGAGCTACTTGGAGATTACCATTGTGACATTCGTTATACCCTGGGAAAGGCTAATGTTGTGGTCGGCGCTTTAAGTAGGAAACCTCGTGAAAGACCTCTAAGAGTTCGAGCCTTAGTGATGACTATTGGTTTGAACATACCAGCAAAAATCTTAGAAGCTCAACGAGAAGCTATTAAGGTGGAAAACATCGATAAAGAAGAAGCCGGTGGAATGATCACTAAGAAACTCATTGCGCGTACCGATGGAACATTGTGGGTCTTGATAATAGAAGTTGGTTACCACGTTACGGTAATATTCGAGCTTTGATCATGCACGAGTCACATAAGTCTAAATATTCGATTCACCCCGGATCGGACAAAATGTATCACGACATGAAAATGTTCTATTGGTGGCCGAACATGAAACCCGGCATAGCAACTTATGTTGGTAAATGCTTAACTTGCGCGGAAGTTGAAGTTGAACACCAAAAACCTTCCGGATTACTAGTCCAACCTAGGATCCTAGAATGGAAATGAGAGAGAATTACTATGGAATTTATCACCAAACTCCCTAAGACGTCCGCAGGATATGACACCATTTGGGTCATTGTGGATCGCCATACAAAGTCCGCACATTTCCTCCATATGTAAGAAAACGATAGAATGGATCAATTGGCACGATTATATGTGAAAGAAATCATTGCTAAGCATGGCGTACCAATTTCTAACATATCGGACCGAGACGGTCGATATTGTTCGAGATTTTGGCAATCACTCCAAGAAGCGTTGGGAACACAATTGGATATGAGTACGGCTTACCATCCTCATACGGATGGCCAAAGCGAGAGAACCATCCAAACTTTGGAAGATATGCTCTGCGCATGTGTAATCGATTTTGGAAACTGATGGGATCGACATCTACCGCTAGTAGAATTTTCGTACAACAATAGTTACCACACTAGTATTAAAGCGGCACCGTTCGAAGCACTTTACGGTCGAAAGTGTCGTTCACCCGTTTGTTGGGCGGAAGTTGCTGATGCACAACTTACCGGCCCAGAAATGATTCACGAGACGACAGAGAAAATCGTACAAATCACGAGTCGTATGCAAGCGGCTCGCGACCGTCAAAAGTGTTATGCCGACAAAATACGAAAGCCTTTGGAATTTAAAGTCGAAGATCGAGTAATGTTGAAAGTCGCACCGTGGAAAGGAGTAATCCGTTTTGGTAAACGTGGAAAGCTAAACCATCGATATATTGGACCATTTGAAATTATTCAACGCATTGGTGACGTTGCTTATCGCTTGGAGATACCTCAAGAACTTAGCCGTGTGCATAATGTTTTTCACATTTGTAACTTGAAGAAATGCCTATCCGACGAAACACTCGTTATAAAAATGGAAGAAATCAAACTAAACGACAAACTCATATTCGTTGAGGAACCCGTCGAAATTATGGAACGAGAAGTTAAACAACTCAAACAAAGTCGTACACCAACTGTTAAAGTGCGTTGGAATGCACGTAGAGGACCGGAATTTACTTGGGAACGCGAGGACCAATTCAAAGCGAAGTACCCTCACTTGTTTACTAATGAAGTGTCGACTTAAAGTATATTGTTGTTTTGCTTTGCGGACAAAGCCCTCTTTAGGGAGAGCGAATGTAACAACTCGAATTTTCGCGTCTTAGTTATTTATTTAAGACGTACTTGTAATGTTAAGACACACTATCGGTATGTGCCGACTATGAATGCACGAAGAGTTGTTAAGCATACGTGTTCACGTGTATATTTTTCATAACATTTATGTTTGCGAGTCGATGTCTTTGTATGCGACATTGAGTACTACTAAAATTAGTATTGGTGTCTAAAACTAAGTATTTTACTTTATGGACCAAACATGCCCATCAAAATTGCTATTGATGCCCATCAAACCCCTACTGGGCCGAAGGCTGGTATGGCATGAACAAAGGAATTTCAAACTAAACGGAAAACTTAAATTGATAAATTTTCATTTAGAAGCAGAGCTGTGAATTTCAAATTTAGTCAACAAAGGTCAAACACCAAAAACCTGGAAGAACATATTATAACACCCACTTTCCACAAAGGTCCAACACACATGCCAAAATTGTCTAAAATGTGTATGTAATGCCATTCCCAGAATTGGATTAACCCTAAGCCAAACTATTACAATTTTATACCTTTCATTCTACTCACAACCTCATCACAAAAACACAGTCAAACAATACAAATTCTGGGGTAACAAAGCATAAAGTCTGGGCAAATCTTAAGAGATAGTTGGCAAGTTTTGAGTCAACCGAATCATACTCCAACATTCTGTCCGAATACACAAGCTGAAAACCCTTGTTGTTGTGAGTCTTTCATACACTTTTCCTTTATCTTATACATCATACTAGTTGTGCTTGACCAAAAACTCCCCTACGAAAACATTTAAAACATGAGTCAATACTTAGAATACGTTCTAATAATTTGTAGTCAATATAGACCATGCTAGTTTTATGCACCCAATGACCCAGGACTATTTACTTTTGACTAAACCGAGACCCCTTGCGTGACCATCATCATACCGAGACTATTTCTTTCATTTTTAGTATTTTGTATCAAGTGACTTTACAAAAAAGAATGATAATAGTAATAACAACAACCCCAATTGTACTAGACCTAAAGAAATCCGTCGAAACCCTAAGCAATTATAAAAATTGACAAAACTTAGAAATTAACATCATTCCTTTTATAGAAATACTAATCATGCCCTTTTAAAACCGCGGGTATAAAAATCCCCAATTTATATAGACCCTAATTTTCAAAACATGTTTATTGATTAATTAACCTAATGAGGAGTTTATGAACACAATTTATTTATAATAGAACACAAGAATTAGAAACCCCCAATTTATTCAAAACCCTAATTTTCTAAAACACATTTTGATTGATTAATTAATCTCAAGAGAAGTACACGAACATAGTTTAATTATGGAGAAACACAAGATTTGGGAAACCCCCAAATTTCCGAAACCCTAACAGTTCATAAGTTAATTTCATGATGAAATTAACACAAAGATACAGGCGAAATCATTGATTAATTATAGTGAAACAATGGACTGAGAAAAACCCCAAATGTTTCGAAACCCTAGTTTATTTATAAAGATTTTATAAATCCATTTTTGTTTTCAAAAGATTAATCAAAGGGTTTTAAAACATCTTTTTAGAAGAAAGAGAGAAGAAACTTATCTTGTAATGATACCACACGATTAATAAACATGCTGGGATAGGATGTCGTGATATTGGATGAGTAAACATGATCAAGGAATGATTATTGACACTGGTATTAGATGCCAGATTCGTTTGTTTAAGTGAGAGAGAGGATGGGAGACGGTAGGAATAATAAACGAGAAAGTGAGAAAGTGAATGGGTGGGTGTTGAGATATAAACGTGCCCCCACCTTTCTTGTTATTATCGGTTTGACTGGGTTTCGGGTTGGGTAAAGATAGCTTGGGCCGGTCCCATGTGTTTATTAAAGGGAATTGGACTGATTGATTTGGGTTGGATTTATTAAGCCCAAGAAACGAAATTGGTATATGTAAATATATAATGATGATACTAAGCCCGATACTCATTTCAAAACCGTATACTAAAGTCACGTTTTCCATAAACGAAACGTTTTGTCAAAAGCACCACTAGGACATCATGCATTTTATTAGTGTAATTATAGATGTCGTCACGTAGCCATTATGATTAATTAGGTTGTGGATAGCGTGATCACATCCTCGAGCTACTTTACGTTTCCATCATCATACTTGACTTACGAGGTGAGTTTATAGCCCCACTTTTAATTGCTTTTAAATACTTGGGGTGAGAACATTGCTTGTTTTTTTACTACAAACAGAAAAACCCTAATTTTCATTTATGGCGGCAGGAAAAAGAATTTCCCTTGTGATTCGATTTTTTTAAATCCTTCAATCTGAATACCATATAACAATGATGTTTTCTCGTTTAATCTTGGATTAATCTTGAGTTAACATAGTTTTTATTTGGTTGCAAGTTTTTTAGGGTTTCTTTAATCGATCATCTTTTTTATTTTTTTCCTGTGCGCTTTGTGTGAAGGCGGTGGTTACGTTTTCTAGGTTGCTTCGTGTGTCTATGATCGTATTCATATACATTTGCTATGTGTATCATGTGTTACCTTGCACGACTGTCTTGTTCGTTTTCCATTGTAATTGCATATTAGGGTTTGGTGTGTTCTTGTGTTTAGGGTTTTGTTACTGCTGATTAGGGTTTAGTTGTGATTCTAATGGAATCTAATGAATATTCGATGATGGATGTGGATGCAAAGGCTGCATTACTTAATAAGATTCAGCCTTGTACGATTGATGTGATTGGTAAGGTTTTTGAGATACCACTGCACACGGTGGCTGAAGTTCGTGAGCTCAAGCACAATTTAAAGTTGGCGAAATTAGATATCTGTTCGTTGGTTACCAGTGAACGATTGAAGGAGATCTATATTTTATTGTGTACGTTTGAAGCTGAGTTGATGATCAGGGGGTGGTTCGAATGGTGCAAGTAATGATTATATACAGTCGATTGAGGATATTACCGTTGAATTTTATAATAAAATGGATACGCTTGCTTATATTTCTAGTGCAACCGAAATGGAGCAGTCTGTTGATAATGGTATTTTTGGTCAAGTGGTGTCAGAAGATGTTTTTGATGGTGTAAACGTCTCTATTCCTCGTAAAGTGGTTCAGAAGTTCAGTCATCATCTTGAACATACTCTATATGGTTACTTTATTGGAAAGAGAATGGCTTTCCCGGTTGTGGATTATTATGTTAGAAACAACTAGGTGAAACATGGGTTGACACGGATCATGATGAATTCTAAGGGTTTTTTCTTTTTCAAATTCAAGTCACTTGCTGGTTTGGAAGCAGTTTTAGAGGAGGGACCGTGGTTGATTCGTAAATCTCCGATCATTCTCAAAAAACGGTCGATGGAAACTAGGTTGATTAAAGAAGAATTGACTCGTATTCCTGTTTGGGTAAAATTACATGATGTTCCTATTCAAGTCTTTGAAGAAGATGGAATTAGTTTGATTGCTTCTTTCATTGGAAACCCTGTGATGCTAGATTCCTACACTAGTTCTATGTGTAAGGAGTCATGGTGTCGGAGTAGTTTTGCTAGATGCTTAATTGAGGTTAATGCTGAGGCTAATTTTGTGGATGTTGTTACCATTGGTGTCCCTTCTCTTTCGGGGGAGGGTTTTATAAAGGAAACTATCCGTATTAAATATGAATGGAGACCTCCTAGATGTGCCGAGTGTAAGACTTTTGGTCACTCTATTGATCAATGCTCTAATAAGGTGGTTGTTTCTCCTATTGTTCCTGCTGCTAGTACTGGTCCATATACTTCTTGTGCTACTCCTGTTGTTGAGAATAATGATGGTTTCCAAACGGTGACCAAAAGAAATAGAAAGATGACGAAATCTTTCAAGGGTAGTAAGTTTACTGGTTCATCGGTTCAGCCGAATGTTAAATTTGTTCCTAAAGCTACAATTAGTAACTCGATGAAGGGAGTGACTAGTGCAAAGACTATCTCTTTTCCCAAGTTGAAGTCTATTTATACGTCATCATCAGGTGTTGGGCTATCTACATTAAATACTTACTATGTGTTGGATCATGATGATGAAGATGACGAGGTTGAAATGGTTTATGATGAAACAACCAATTTATTCTCTAAAACAAATGAAGGTGGAAATTCCTCCATGGAAGCTGTTAGCTAGTTTGGTTCATTTCGTTTAGGTACTAGGTGTTTTGTAAGTGTTTATGGCTTGTCATAAGCACTAGATTTAGGTGTTTATCAAGCTGTTTAGCTTGAGGTTAATGTGGTACCTTAGCCACATTCCATCTGTACTTCACTGTTTTTTTGTTAATCTATTTACCGGGGAAACCATTACCAAAAAAAACATTGCTTGTTTTTACGGATGAACATAAGTACCATGAAAACTCATACGTTGCCTACATGATGTCTAAGTAGCGATACCCCTAGATGCTTTAGCCCACTATCATGAACCGTTAATTACTTTGTGTAAGCGCAAATGTTATGGATAGATCTATTGGGATTGGCCTCCTAATCTAATGTTGGTTGTGTGACCAAATTGGATACAATAACATTTGAGGTGTTATGAATACTTTGGGGTAGTATTTGCTTGGGCTCTTATACAAACTTGTTGGTACGGTTAACGCTTCGTTGTCATGAGCTTGGACGTAGGATGTTATAACGTATGCTATTTGATAATAATCTTGTATTTGTTATAAGATTATTTGCCGATTGCCTAACTAAAATCTTATGGTTCATCACACTACCTATACTTAAACCTATAAACTCACCGAACTTTGTGTTGACGTTTTAGCAATGTTTTTCTCAGGTGTCAAGGCGGAGGAGTGACGTGGTTGTGCCGTGGAGATAATAAAATTTATCATGATTATCTTTTGGAGACCTAATCTAAATGTTGTGATATTTGGGAACTTTGATTTTATATCATCATCAAGTACTAAACTATTCTCTTGAGACAAGTTATTTATGTTTATTGAATTTAAAATAACTTTTAAATGGTCGTTCTTTATATTTAGGTCTCTTGATTGTCATGATAGTCACATCCTCGTGTATTCACATACATTGGTAATTTGAGGGTGTGACACCTATTTCAAGAGACGTCGATAAATCCTAACTTATTACTTACTCACAAGTACTTACACATAAACATGGTATCTAAACATGAAATCTCTTATGCATAATATCGAATAAACTTACACATAATCCTAGGGAATATCAGTACATTCATTCTTGTAGCAGCACTGGCTTTGGCACACGAGGAATTTCTTGAAATTATTTTAAAAGTAGTTATAGTCAAGATTTTAATTTCTTGTTTTCTATAACCATGGCTCTGAGTACCAATCTGTAACACCCCCATTTTACCTTTACGCAGCGGAACATTGATCTGGGGTATTACTTCATAGAATACAAGTCATAATAATAGATAACAACTTAAAAGAGTGATGAAATCAACTTTCTTTACATTTCATTGAAAAATCAGAGTTTTATAATACGAGGTTCCTAAAATCTAGAATAATTTCAGTCTTGTTCCTCTTCATGCCATCCTTGTGCTGCTTCATGCTATCAGTCACCAATTATCTGAAATATATGCTTAAAGTCAACACAAAGGTTGAGTGAATTCATAGGTTTGTAATAACAGTTAAATACAAGTATATCCTCCGGGCTATGTTGTTATACATCCACATAAAATAGTCTTCATACTGCACTATGCTCATGCACCGCTACTTGACATACAAAAACCAACAAATTGCCCTTATGCAGGCAGTTTGCCAAACTCTTGAGTTAAGCAAAATAGAGTGTATCTGTTTAGCCTAGGTAGGAACCTTTAGTTGATGGCAAGCGCGACTTGCCCAGCTAGGGGATGTCAAACCCCAAATAGTACTATTCACAATATTAGCGCTCATTTTCAAGAAATGATTAGCGGTTCACGATTAAAAGGGACTTAATGGCAGTAGTAAACATAGTGTCAATAATCATACCATACAGTTTTAAAAGCACTTGTATTCCAGTTTTAGCATATATCCCCCTCACGGGTTTTGAAATCATTTAGAAAACATTTAAAAAGTGAGGATATGAACTCATGATACAAATCATATAGTCAAAACAATTTAAAAACACATGTATTCTAGTTTTAGCATATATCCCCTTCACGGGTTTTCAAATCATTTAGAAAGCATTTAAAAAGTGAGGCTATGAACTCACATTATGTCCATAGAATCCGAGCTATAATCAGATATATTTCATTCACAAATAAACAGCTTGTTCATACAAAACACAACTTGTTCTTGTAAACAACAACTTGATCTCACACAAACCTGGATTCATACATTGTTTATAGTATCAAGTCTTTGATTTTTGGTTCAAATATTGTTAAGTGTTGGTTGTATATTATTTGATTATTATTTGGTTGCAATTCTAGCACCATTGTTCGGGTCATCATACTCAGAAGCCATTCTATAAACGTTTGAGGAGCGAGGGCACTTTAAATCGTAAACCCAACCACTCAGTCAGAACGTAATATCGAGATGGAAGATCTTTGTACAAAGCTCCCTACTAACATGATACTTTAATTACCTCCTCATATTCATGATTAATCTTATTTAGTTTCAAAATTGGCAAATTTAGTCCTTTTGGTTACACTCTGGTATAATTACACTTTTAACCCTTAAAGTATATAGTTTTAGTATTTACATTTAAAACCTTCAATATTTAACCTTAGGATCTAAAACTTTCCAACAATTACTCTTATAGCTTATACTTCCATAAAATGACACTTTTGGCCCAAAATGTTAAGTTTAAAAAATGACAGTTTTAGTCCCTACACTTGTAAAAATCACATAACAACCTCAAAAATGGACCAAATGATCTAAGATTTTAATAAAAAGTTTCAAAACATGTTTATAATCATAATAAAAACATTTATTCAGAATTATAGCTTTTGAAATGGGTTTTTGCTTATTATTTCATGTAGATTACAAAACTAGGGTTTTAAGACATCTTTAACTTATAACTTCCATTTAAAATGATCAAATGACTTAGTTTCTTTTAGATTATCTTTCTAACATATTATTAACAGTATAAAAACTCTAAGAAATTCTTATAACAAGATCAAAGCTTAGTTAACAAAATGATTATCTAGGATGCTCCAAAATGGCTCCTAATGAGGTATATGGACTATATCTTCCTCATAACTCTTCAAGAACTCCTAGAACTTCTTCCAAAGCTTGCTACTGATCTTAGGGACTTCTTAGAGCTTCAATGGTGGTGTGAGAATAGAATGTATGTGTGTTTAGCTAAGAAATGGAAGGATGATTCTAAAATGAAGCTTAAGACTCCTATTTATACTATTTTCAAGCCTTAGCCTCTAAGTTTTGCCATGAAACGTGTAAGAACAGTAGGTAAGTGACTAAGGAAGCCTAGGAAAGATCTATTCAAGTCTAAGTATGAGTCATGAGGTCTAGGATCAAAATATCTAAGTATATGGTCTATATTAAGTCACGGCTTGGAATGATAAGAACAAGTATGTGTCATTAACAAGTAGGTGCATCACCTACTTGTAAAATATCTCCTAATTATCTATATAATCTGATACTAAGTTTAAATTTAGGAGGGAAGCATTTTGAATCATTTTTGGAGGGAAAAACCAAAATCGGGTTCATTTCTAGGGCTTGTAACTTGTAACTTTGTAATTTTGGTGATTAAGGGTTTAGAAATGTGATTAGTGATGGATTAGGGTTTAATTAGGGTATATACATTGTAATTAAGAAGTTTAGGTATTTGGTTTGAAGTTTAATAAAGGTTTGATGTGAAAATGGGAAGAAAACTTAGGCGGGTTCGGGTTTCTAATGATTTAGGGTTAAGTCTTAGTAAAAGTAATTATCCTTCAACTAAATAATGATGTAAACTCAATTTATACATCCTAAATTATCCTCAAGGTGTTCATGAAGTCCCTACATTGGTTTTATTAAGTTATTCTAAGTAAACATGTCTAAAGGGTGAAAATACTCATTTTGACCTCCATGCATTGAAATATTGTACCTTGTGCATTAGGGTACTTGTACATTGTCTTAAAATAATTAACCTTAATGAAGTCCTATAAATATTCATAGACTTGTCCAAAAAGAACTAGGTGATGATTCCATGTAGTTTTCTTAATATAAGGGTTTTTAGGTCATTAATCTTAATGATTTTCTAACTTGGGTAATTAAGGTTTATATCCTTATGCATGCTTATTCTAGAGATTTTATGATATGTTTATGACTTATATGGTTTCTACATTCTTGGTTTAAGGGTTTTTATAGGTTGATCATACTAGGGACAATCTATGGGAGCTTAAGATCCTTTACTTTGATAACTTGTACTTTATGCTTTACCAACTTGTAACTTGAGTTGAAATAAATGTATAATCTTAATATTATGCACAATTGAGTTTTATAATTTGTGGCAAAATATTAGACTCTAATTCAATGTATAATGGATTTTATATGCTAATCTTGGTTACTAGGTCTTAACTTGTAATTAGCCTTGGATTAGTGAATATTAGTAATTTGTGATCAATTAACTTTCCTTTATATGATAGATTGTAATTATTATAATGTTTTTGATAATAGTACATGGATTTTATGTATTTAAATAGCTTGAATAGGTGACGATCTAGACTATTATGTACAATTACTTGTACTTAGCTTTGTATGGTTTGTTCTTGCCATTCTTAGGTATTATTAGGTCTTCAAAGTATAGTTTACAAATTGTTTATAATCCTTAATGGTTTATTCATATGTGTTTCCATTCATAGTTTATCATTCTTGAGTTTACAACTCATTTATAGGGATTCTAGGGTTTCTATGGGAATTTAGGGTATCATAGTTACATTTGAGATGTTCTTATTAATATTGAACTTATTAGATCACTTTTAGATCTTAGACTTGATATATACATTGTATTGACAACATATATGAATATGTTGTAATGGCAGTTCAGGTTGTGAGAAGCAGTTCATCTTACCAAGTAAGGTACAAAAAGCAAAAATTTCTAGCCAAATTTTCATATTGAGACAGTTATAGCTTATAACACATAAGTGAAATTTAAGGATTGTCACATTATGTGTGTTATATTATACGGTAAACAGTAAATTTCATCCCTCGACTTTGCAAAAATTTACCACTGAGTGGAACTTCCGACAATTTTGCCACTATACTTTGCATTTCCGTGCAAAATAACCCCTGAGATGACAATTTTTAACTTTTGGCCGTTATCCCCAGTTAACTCCCTACTTCTTCTTCTTCTTCTTCCCAAGTTTAATTTTCCAAGAACACCACTACCACCACCACCGCAGCCCCCATCCACCAACACCACAAGCCGCCATCCTCAAAGAGTAAATATAAACAAGTTGGATGTGTAGAAACTAGAAGGGGGGGGGGGGTTGAATGGTTTCTTAAATTTACTTGTTAAAAGTGGGTTTTTAAAAATATTTTTCAAAAACTTAGACTTGAGCAAATATGTGAAATATTCTTATACACAATATGGACAAGGGATAGTGCAACTAAACGAACAATCACAAGTATATGCAAGTAAAGAATAATGAATGTAAAGAGATAACGAAAAGAAAGATCAAAACAAACACCAAGGATTTATAGTGGTTTCGCAACAAAGCTCACTCCTCATCCCTACTCCACTCCTCGAGTACTACTTACTTGAGAGTTCACTAATCAACAAGCTCCTTAAGGTGGAGAAATCGTACACGTCGCTTAACCAAATTCTGACTCTAAGCTAAAAGTCGAGCCCTAATCTTAGCTAGGGTCAATCTACACCAATATACTTTAAAGACTACGTATTAACCACACAACATACACTACCTCCAAATAACATTACTATTTGGATCTTCACAAAACACAACTTCCAAATAACATAACTATTTTGATCTTTACAACTACACAAGAATGAATAAATAAAACTTGATCTTCAATAGATCTTGAGGTAGACTCAACACTTCAAGGATGAAAGTGTTATTCTCTTTGCACTTGGAGAGGAAGAGATGGGAGGAGAAAGATTCACTTCTAAATAAGTAGTAATCAACCAAATAACCAAGGATTTGAATGATTTAAGAAGTATGATTGGATCTGGAAATTTGTGTGCAAAAGAAGTGAAGAGAAAATCTAAGAATGGTCAACTATTTATAAGACAAAAGCCCAAAGGCTATTTCTGGGCGCTGTTCCTTATTGGTACCCGCGGTTCCTTACTGATAAGGAGCCGCATAGGCATTTAAGGAACCGTAGGAGTAGACTCCGTGCCCTTTTGTCTTTTAGTGGGGTAGTCACATCTGGTGGAATAGTTATCCCCAAAGGATATTCCTAAACCATATGGAATATGCCATTTTTAAATTTTCAAATATTTATTTTAATAAAACATTTTCTTAAAAATAAAGTTTAAATAAAAACTTTGTCACATTTAATAAAAGGTGAGTTTTAAGAAAACTTAAATCCTTGATCACTCAATTAAGACGAAAACATGTTTGTTCATACCTTAAGTGATAATGGTTGAAATGAAATATACTTGAACTTAAGAATTCGTTTTTCGTTGTTTTCGTAAATGCTTGTTTTTATATATTGTCGTAATCAAAACAAAGCGATACCAAAATATGCAAGTAACCTTTTTAGGCATCATTGGATTAACAGTCTCCTCCTTTTTGATTCTGACAACACATAAACTCAATCATGTGAAAAATAAGATTTTCGAAGATGAGTTTATTTCATTTTTCCCCCTTTGTCGAAGCAAAAAGGTTGCAACAGTCTTTATAGAATAAAAGAATCGGACTTTGCAAGTGCTCCCCTTTGGTGCTTACTCCCCTTGATTAGGGCATCAAGGAATCAAGCTATGGTGACAAACTACATAGAAGGGTTAGTAGAAGAGAAGAAACACCTAACAAGATATTACAAAGGTCACACAAAAAGAAAAATAAGATAAGAAAATAGAAGTTAACAAAGATCCAAGATAAGTCATGTTAAAAGGAAACATGAATAAAGATACAAGGAAATAAACCATACAAAGATGTATGAAAAAGAAAACAAACCAAAAGAAAAGCATAAATCTAATCCTATTTAAACTAGAACTCTAAGATTCGCTTGAATTAGATGTCTTGGAGATAAGCAATACACATGCTTAAATGAAAGACAAGGTAGTGGCGGAAGGAGGTGGTGGTGGCTTGGTAGTTGTTGATCCCAAACTTAGATCGATTTAGCTTGTGTAAACGAGATTAGATCAAGTTAAACACGTAGAGAAACTTTGTTTATGTATAAAACAATTTAAGTGTTATGCGGAATTAACACTCAAACAAGAACACACAAACAGTTGTAAAACAAACTTTCACTTGATTGATAATAACAAGTGTTAAACGTATGAAAAACTTATATGAAACATAACCTAAAGGTCTTCTTTTATAGACATAAGAAGCCTTGTACAAGAGTCTACGTATAAGCTATTCTAGGTAAAGATAAATATAGAAAATACATTGTTGATCCTATCTTTACTAGAAACAAACTAGAACAAAATACGCGTAGACCATATCTTTCTATCAGTGCTTGTCTTCAACCTATCAAGGCTTGACTTCTTCCTGTCAACGTTTGTTTTCTTCTTATCAACGCTTGTTTTCTTATTGTCAGCGTTCAAGTGCACTGGCTACATTTTATTCCCAACAATCCTCCCCTAAACTTGATATCTACTCTAGTAATCAAGTTTCTGAATAAAAATTAAGAACTAGGAGGAATCTTACAAATCTTATCATATTGGTAATAAACATGCCTAATCAAATCTTTGGCCACGTCACTTAAATAGTCAATCTCCAGCTGTGTTGTCTTCATCTTGTCCAAAACTTCTTTGGACATGGGATACTCAGCATCTACAAGAAGATACTCAGCAAACTTTGTAGAGCTCAAATAATACACACCAGCAACTGAATACAAACGTCATTGAAGACCACTGATATCATCCTCAAGATCCTCCCAAACAGGATCTTCTTCTTCTGGTGCACACATTCTCTTGAATGTTGACCAAAGCTTTATTCCATTGACTGAAGTAGGTGCTTCAGTCTCATACTTGGCCATCAACAACCTCCAAAGGTCTGCCAAGTCTTCCCTCTCCATACTTGCAAAGAGAGACATAAGAGTAGTAAATGTGTGTACCTCTTTCCCATATCTGCCAATCTTCCAAAACCCACTTGCATCTTCTTCATAGCTAATGATAGGGTTTTTGGCATCAAAAGGTAACACTTGTACCATATATGAAGCTTCTATGGGTGAGAGCTTAATGCTCCTTCTAAGAACAGCTTCACTGGGAACCACTTTATTTAGATCTTTAGGAAACTCAAGTGGAACTCCCTTATTCAAAGGCCTTGGAACAATCATTGCCTTCTGAATCTCCATCTCTTCTGCAAGTTCTTCTTTCCTTTCATCTGAAAGAAGTCTAAGAGTGTTCATTTCCTGCACTCTTGCCCAAATGGGATAAGCCTTGTACTCTAATTCTTGAAAGGATAATCCTTGTAATTTCTTGAAGGTCCATCCAGTTCCATGACATGTGAGTAACATGTAGTAAAGCTCTCTTCTATCCCTCTTCAGCAGTGAGAAAACATTGCTAGCCTTATGTTTCAGAATTACCTTGCAGTCTCTTTGAACTCTTAGAAGAATCTCCAATCCCCAAATTTGATCTAAAATTGTCAAATCTAGATTCTCCATTATCCTATTCTCCCAAGCATGGTACATCTGAACTACTTCTGGCATATCAAAGTCTACTTGCAATTTTAACTCTCTAAGCTTCTCTCTTGCCAAGTCATCACCATATTCAAGTCTTTCTGGTTGTTCAATTATCATCACACTTGAATCTGAACTTTCTTCATAACTTCCTTCTTGTTCCTCAGAAGTGACAACAAATGGTGATTCACCAACCTTCTTCCTTTCTTGTTCCATAAGTTGTGCAACCAACCGTGAATCAAACTCTACTTGTGCTGCATCCTTTGGAACTTCTACTTCTACCATAATTCCTTTACCCTTATCTAATGGATCAATGATGGGTAAGGATGATGGTAATACCTGTGAAGACACTTCTTTGATGATAGATGATGACTGGAATACATCAACCATATATGCAAGTCTGTCAACGCTCAAATTCCTTGTGTCAGCGCCCAATTTACTCTTGTCAGCGCTTGGTGTGTCAGCGTTCAAATTTTGCTTGTCAACGCCCAAATTACTTGTCTCAGCGTCTCTTGTGAACTGCTCCATCATAGCTGTAAAAGACAAGTTCAAGTTTGTAGGAGTAACCAGAGATGTATTAAAACCTGGTTGCTTCTTCAATGCAGTGAGGGCTTCAGCAACACCCAAAGATTCTCCATCATGTGATCCTTTGTCACTCACATTAATCTGCTCATCCTACCCTTTGGAAGAATCCTTCATTCCGCGCCTAGTGTTAGCATCCTCCAAAGTAACAATCCTCTCCCTCAATTGCTTGAGTTCAAGGCCTTGTGTACTGATTGTTTGTACCAAGTCTACATTTTGCTTTTGCAAGCTAATGCAGACAACCGTCAATTCCATTAATGTGTATGGTTCCAATCTGCCCTCCTCTAGAATGGGTATTTGACCTCCCAAAGTAGAGTCATGGGGCATGGATGAGGTCTTAAAGATGTTAGGATTGTCTTGGCCTGCATCTAAGCCAGTACCAATAGTCCCAGCCTCATCCATAGCACCAACCACACTTGTGGTGGTGGTTCTCTCTGCTACATGGCTAGGACCACTAGAGGAGAACACTCCAGTAGTCCTTGGGTGTTTTTGCAACCTATATTCAGGTGGGGTAGAAGATGATGTGGATGGGGTGGTAGTTTGAAGGTTAAGGGGTGTTTGGGTCTGTGAAGGAAAGGTGTCAACGTTTGGATTACTTGTGTCAACGCCAACATTTAATGTGTCAGCGTTGAAGGGTTCTTGGTCAATTTCCATGTGTTGAGGTGAAGGCAAAGGTTCTGGTATTGGGTCAAGTTGTGGTTGTGGGTCTGGTTGGGGTTGTGCTGCTGCAATAACAGCAAGCATAGCTTGGGTGAGAGGTAATTCACGGTGAGGGGGTGAGTTCATCTTGGTAAAAATAGCTTTCTTTTGCACAGGGATCTCATAAAAATCATCATGATCCCTTGTGCAGTAATTTTGCACATCAAAAACCATTTGAAAAAATCTGGGATAAGCCAAAGTCATCTTATTCCCTTTGTTTTTACACATGCCATCAAAAATTAGTTTTGAAAAATTAAAATTTTGCCCATTTGCAATGCACATAATTGCACTAGCAATTGATCTGTTAATTTCATTATGTGCAGTACATTTGGGACTCAAACATTGAAGGATGACATGTATGAGGTACTTCCAGGCTGGGGGAAACTCTTGTTTATGATATTTGTTTAAAGTACCCTCATCAGGGAAAGGATACCCCAAAGCCCGAAGTCCTTGTTCTATTTCATTAATGGGGAGAGTGGTTATACCATCTGCATCATTAAGATGCAAAGCCTGGCGAACCAAGGCTTCAGTAACCACCCAAGTACGCCCATGAACAATAGCTGATAATGTAGTCACATTATTAATTGTTGAGGAACTAACAGTGTTCCAAAACTGTTTAATATGAGTGACAGGGATGAGAGGAGCATGAGAAAGTGCATACCTAATTGGAGATGCATTCAAATACGCCACCATCTGAGTGTATTGTGGAAACAAAGTATCATCAGCCTCCAAATAAGCAATCATGTTGTGCTGACTCCTAAATCCCAATACCAAGTCACTTGGTTTAAACTTTGGTGCAATTGTTTGAAGAAAGCTGTTTGTGAATTATTGAGAAAGATGAATTATAAGAGAAAAAGTGTTAGAAAAGAATATGAAGTACCCTGTTTAAAAATAGGAGCCAAATATATAGGAGAGATAGGCACATGTGATTGGTCAAAAATAAGGCAAGAATTTTCAAAATATAATGATGAAAATCTTGAAAAGAAAATAAGTTATCTTGTGCATTAATTAAAAGTTATCTACTCCCAAAATTACGGCCCCAAAATTCGTCAAAAATAACAACTGGGTAGGTCCCAATGAGTGTCAACGGTAAAAAATAACCCATCAACGCCCAACGGCTATATTCTTGTCAACGTTTGCCAAAGCCATGTCAGCGTCTAAATTGGTCATAACAACGCTTGAAAAAATATTTGTCAGCGTCCAAAAATAAAAGTAATAGAAATGAAAAAGGACCTTAACAAAGTAATTTATCCTAGTGAAGATAACCTATAAATTGATAATTATTATAGGGCGGCAAGCACTGTCCAGTTATGCACACTTGCTTATGCAAGATAGACATAACAGTCCTCTAGTGTCCCTTGCTAACCAAAATTCTTAACAATTAAGTTATCTCATAAAATCCCTTGTAACTCCCAGGTAAACCCATTATAAATCATTCCCAAGTCTCCCAACAGACCACATCCAATTCTAGGCCAAAAATGTCTTGGCAGCATGCATAGTATGTCAACTTTGCATGCTACAGTGCCTCATGATTTAGTAAACTAACTCATACTCACCTGTGGACGCAATCTAGAATTGTGATAAGAGTATTATAAGAATACCTAAAAGTCCTAAAGGTTCCTAAAACCTCCCCTTAAACTGTGATACATGTGTTTCCCTATAATATGCATGTATATAAAAATTTATGTCAAGATAGGAATATAAATATTCCAACCATCATCCATAAATTGAAACATGCTCCAATTGATTCTCCAAGGATCTATAAGCAACTCTGTATCCAATGGTACAATGCTAAGAACGCCTTCACACTTAGATCAAAAACCACAAAACTAACATGTTGCTGACAACGTCACGATAACACTTATCAGCGTTAAGATAACCTTTGTCAGCGTTAGACAAATATAGTTGAAAATCTAACTTTTCAAAAAGACCAATAACAATGCATATCCTGTACATACTTTTACAATAAGACCCCAAAACACATATTAAGTAAGATTGATCATTCCAATACTTGTGACCAAGTATTGGAACCTTCCAGTATCAAAAGGTTTAGTTAATAAATCAAACAAATTTTCTTCTGTGTCAACCCTATCTAGTTGTATTAAACCCTTTTGAAAGCAATCTCTTATAAAATGATGTCTAATTTCTATGTGTTTTGTTTTAGAATGATGTACATGATTTTTAATAATGCATAAAGTACTGTTATTGTCTACAAAAATCTTTGTATGCATGAAATTATACCCATAATCCAACAGCTGGTTCTGAATCCATAAGACTTGTCTACAACAAGCAGCTGCTGCTACATATTCTGCTTCAGTTGTAGAATTTTCCACCACTGTTTGTTTCTTGCATTGCCAAGATATCAACCTACTCCCAAGAAACTAACATCCACCAGTTGTGGATTTTCTATCAAATTTATCACCACCATAGTTACTGTATAAATATGCAATAAGCTCCAATGGTGAATCTTTTGGATACCATAATCCAAGATCTGGATAGCATATAAGGTACCTAAAGATTCTCTTGACAGCATGAAGGTGACACTCTTTGGGAGTTACTTGATGGTGTGCACAT
This sequence comes from Glebionis coronaria, assembly GCA_025667525.1. Taxonomy (NCBI): domain Eukaryota; kingdom Viridiplantae; phylum Streptophyta; class Magnoliopsida; order Asterales; family Asteraceae; genus Glebionis; species Glebionis coronaria. The sequence goes on along the minus strand of CM046882.1, from coordinate 163,959,836 downwards.
GCACACACAGCAAACATAATGTCAGGTCTTGAGGTTGTGAGATACATCAATGAACCAATCATTGATCTATAGTGCCTGACATCCACATCTTTTCCATCTCCAACTTTTCCCCAAGGGTGTTCTCTATCCATAGGAGTACTAGCCCGTTTTTCATGTGGAGAAAAGCCAAACTTCTTCAAGATTTCTGCTACATATTTATCCTGAGAGATGAAGATACCATCTTCTTTCTGCTGAACTTGTAACCCTAGAAAGAAGTTCATCTCCCCCATTGCACTCATCTTGAATTTGTCTGTTATAAACTTGGAAAAGTCTTCACTCATCTTTGGGTTTGTAGAGCCAAAGATGATATCATCCACATAAACCTGAACAAGTAAGACATCCTTACCAGTCTTCTTTGTAAATAAGTTCTGGACTATGGTACCCCTTTTGAATCCATTTTCCACCAGATAGGTGGACAATGTGCCATACCATGCTCTTGGGGCTTGATGAAGTCCATACATAGCTTTCTTGACTCTATACACCTTATCTGGATGCTCTGGATCTTCAAAACCAGGAGGCTGCATGATATATACCTCCTCAACAACTGTGCCATAAAGGAAAGCACTCTTCACATCCATTTGATAGACAGTGAAGCCCATGCAAGAAGCATAGGCTAGAAATATCCTTATAGCCTTAATCCTTACAACTGGTGCAAATACCTCCTCATAGTCTATCCCTTCCTCTTGTGTATATCCTTGAGCCACTAAATGTGCCTTGTTTCTGACCACAATGCCTCTTTCATCTTTCTTGTTTCTAAGAACCCATCTTGTCCCAATAGGTCTTACATATATGGGACAATAAACCAGCTCCCAAACATCTTGAATAGCAAATTGGTGAAGCTCATCCTGCATTGCTTCCACCCAACTTGGTTCTTTGAGAGCATCAAAAATATTCTTGGGTTCTTGTTGTGATAGAAAACAGGCAAACAAACATGCTTGAACAAGAGGGGTATCAACCTTCTTGTGTATATTGGCAATAAATCCTCCAATATTCTGATGAGATCTTCTAGTCTGAACAGGAGACATCACATCTCCAATAATTAGAGAAGAGGGGTGATCTTTCATTGTAGAAGTAAGAACTCCTCCCTCAAAAAGTCTGTTGTCTTCAATCTCATCATCCATGTTACCAATATCTTCTTCAGACTCTCTTCCATCATAATCTGTATGAACCTCTCCATTTCTGCTTGAAGGTTCACCTTGTTCAAAAATGGAAGAGAAAATATGCTCAAAAGAGTTGTCAATGCCTGAACCAAGGTTGTCAGCGTTTGGGCCATCAACGCCTGAACTAGAGTTGTCAACGTTTGAGCCATCAACGCCTGAATTTGTCTTGTCAGCGCCAGATTTTCCTTTGTTAGCGCCTGAAAGACCATGCATGTTGTTAACTGGTGATACTTGGGGACCACCATTTTCCTTTCCAGCAGCAGCAACAGCAGCAAAAGCATATGTCCATATGGGAACAGTGACATACTCAAGTATGGGAGATGACTTGTCTGCTTGTGATCCAACCTCTTTGTAACCTGTGTACCTGAAACATCAACAACTGGTTCTTCCACAACATTTGAAGTTACCTTCACAATGTCTGGATTAGTAACAGGCATATAATTCAAAGTCCTAGATAGAGGTTCCAAGTCAAACAACCAATTTGGACCACTTTCAGGATCACTAGGTTTACTCTCTAAAAACCTAACATGTACTTTTTCAAGTATACGTTTTTCCTTCTTAAGGTAAACCCTATATCCTTTACTCTGCACTGAATAACCCATGAAGTAGCCTTCATCACCTTTAGCACTAAATTTACCTAAGGCATCACTAGTGTCCAACACAACTACATGACAACCAAACGGTTTAAGAAAACCAATATTGGGTTTTCTTCCCCAAAGTAACTCATAAGGTGTTTTGTTGTGTATCTTGTTGACCAATGCTCTATTCTGAACATAACAAGCTGTATTCACAGCCTCAGCCCAAAATGCAATAGGAAAGTGAGCATCAACCAACATAGTCCTGGCTGCTTCAATTAGGGTTCTATTCTTTCTCTCAGCAACCCTATTTTGCTGTGGGGTTCTGGCAACACTAAACTGTCTAGTAATCCCTTTCTTGGCACAAAAATCATCCAATAGCTTATTTCTAAACTCACCACCATTATCACTTATAAGCATTTTAACTTCATTACCAGTTTTCTTTTCTATTTGGTTAATAAAGTTAATTAAAGTATCAGCAGTGTCACTTTTCATGGCTAAAAAGAAAGTCCAAGTAAACCTAGAAAAGTCATCAATGATGACAAAGCAGTAAGATTTACTATTCAAGCTTTCTATATTAGTTGGACCAAACAGGTCCATATGCAGCAAGTGAAGTGGTTTAGAACTAGAGTGCACCTGTTTAGACTTAAACGAGACCTTGTGCTATTTGCCTTTAAGGCATGCAACACAAGAGTGGTCATTGTGGAAAGCCTTTTCAGGAAAACCATCAACCAAGCCATGTCTCACAAGTCTGTTTATATTCTTAAAGTTAATGTGCCCTAGTCTCTTGTGCCATAGATTACTCTCATCAACTGAAGCTTTAGCATAAAGACATGACAAGTTATTATTCATCCTAATACCATTAAGATTCACATTATAAATGTCCTTATGCCTAGGTGTCCTATAATCAATAAATTTCTCATCTGGCATTTTAAAATCCTTGCTCAACACCAAGCATTCAATATCAGTGAAAAGAACCTTATTTTTGTTATCACAAACTTGTGATACACTAAAAAGATTATAATCAAGTTCTTTTACCAGAAACACGTTTTCAAAACGCAAATTGTTGGTGAGAAGAGTTCCTTTGCCTGTGATAGTTCCATATCCGCCTCCAAAGTAAACTTTATCACCATCCTTAACGGGAGTGAAGTTAGTGAGATAATCTTCCTTCCCAGTCATGTGCCTAGAGCATCCACTATCCCAATAGCCATAATCATTCACCTGTTTTTGAATGCCCTGCACATAAAGAAAACAAATTAGTTTTCTTTGGGAACTCAAGCCTGAGCAGACTTGGATTCATTTGGTGGTTCAACAAGAATAGACTTAGTCCTCATAACAACCCCTTGTTCATCCCTTTTTGGATTGAACACCTAGTTAACCTCAATTGGTTTTATGAGGACCTTTGAAATATAATTAAATCTGTTACAGGTCATAGAAATCCCATTAGAATTAAGGTTTTGTTTTTGCTTAGGTCTCCATGTCAAGCTAGAAGAAGCTTTAGACCCCTTTCCCTGTGGTTGCAAATATTTACCATTATTTGGTCTGGCAACGTTTCTGTCAGCGCTTGATTTGTTCTTGTCAACGCTGAAATTACCCTTATCAGCGTTGAACTAGGGTTTGATACAGGAACCCATTGCCTATTAGACCATGTATTGGTCTTCTGAAAAGGTCTTTGCCCATAAGTGTTAGACCCTTTAGTGAAGAATGGGGCTGGTCTAACAACTTGTGGACTTTGCTCCACAAAAGTTTTGGGTCTGACAGTGTTTGACCTTTTGTCAGCGTTGACCTTGGAAGCGTTGACACACTTATAGGCTAAATGTGAAAAGCTACCACAAGTATAACAGGTTTTTCTAGACACAACTCTAGGTCTAGAAGAAAAGAAACCTGTTCCATTATCACTAACTTGGTTTTTTGGTGACCTAGTATTTCTATACATTTCTGCATACTTAATGCTAGGTTTTCTAACAACGTTTGAGCCAAGGTCAACAGTCTTGCCAGTGATTGGGTTTGTTACTTTTATAGGGGTAGACTCATTTGGGCTATCACAAAGCATGTCACTGATGTTGAGTAAAAACACGTCTTTTAGGAAAAAGAACGTATAAGTGCGGCAAGTATTAAACTCGATGATTTAGGAAAACCGAAGAATCGAATAAATGCGGGTTCGTTCTCGAAGGAGGTGTGTGTATTAATGTGCCAATATATAAAATAACAATGTTTGGATTAGTGACATTTTTGGTTTAGAAGAGAAAAATTAAAGACGAGCTACGACTACGATTAAACTACGACGTTGACGTAAAACGCGAACGTAAATACGTAAAACGAGACAAAATTAAAAATTAAACTTAAAAATTAATTAAAAGATTAAAATAAGTCTAAGATAATATAAATAAGAATAAAAATCCAACCAATATATTTTAAAACCTTTTATTAATTAAATATTCAATTTTTAATGCTAATTAAAGCTCTAAAATTAAATATAATTAACAAAATGCCCAAAATATTATTTTATTGAACAATTAAGTTACTTATATTATTTAAAGACTAAAAAGTATTTTTCCTAAATTTTCAAAACTATTTTTCTATTTTTAAAACACTAAAAACTATTTTTAAACTAAAATAATAATAAAATAATAAAATAATACTAAAAATAAATTTTATTTTTCTAAAAATCTTTTTTTTTACTAAATTAACAAGTTAAAAATGAAAAAGTTAAAAAAAAACTAAAAAAATTGGCTAAAAACGAAAGTACCCCAAAGTACTCCAAGGTGGAGTACTTTAGTGTTGTCCAAGATCCTATCAGACAACAGGCTTGTCCAACATCAGTGTTGTCCGATATCGGACAACACTAAAAAATAAAAAAAATCTGCAGCGTTCTCGGACAACAAAGAAAAAGTTGCTGTATGGTTTTTCGGCTCGTTTTGGGCTCGTTTTCGCTTGTTTTAGGCTTGTTTGTTGGCGTTTTTGGGCACAAACGGCACCCCCACAACCTTTGAGTTGTGGGGAGTCAACAATAACATAAAAACACACAAACACAAACACAAACACCAATTTCAACAAAAATCAGCAAAAAAAGAAAGAAAAATGGGGCTGTGGGTATGTTACTAGTGCAAAAGGTTTCAAAAACGAATTTCAATGCTTAAAAACTTGCACCAAACTAAAACAAATAGCATACAAGTGATTACAATCCCTAGTTAAGCAGTTCAACTAATCATTATGCAAGATTGGTGATCAAATTTACACTAAATAAAACAGAAAAATGGCAAAATGAATTTAAGCTATATTCTACCAATTTTTAACATGCAACTTCATTTAAATCCTATCCAAACTAAACCCTATGACTGAATATTAACTATAATTATCAAATAAAGTTAGTCTAGATGGAAATTAACACCAAAATTCGTCACAAATCTCAGTTAAACCCCAAATCCAAACACCCCCTTATTTTCAGAAACTTAAAATTTTCAAACCAAATACTAGCAAATCCTAACCAATCTGGTTAAAATCACTTCTAGCATGCATAATCAACCTTTTTAAACAAAAACTAACTGAAAAAAGAACAAGTAAACAGGTTTATCACAAATTGCACAAAATCACACAAAATTCATGAAAACAAGATTATGGAAGGTTCAAGCCAAACCTTGGGCTGAGGCCATTTCCAAACTAGTTTCTGAGCTAGTGAGAGCTTATACAAGACGTGTAAAGAGCCCTTGTTGGTGGAATCCAAGTGGACCCAAGGGTAAAATGTCTTCAAAGTGAATGTGATGGAATGAAATGAAATGGATGATGCACTTTGTTGCTTTCTTGTTACCTACACACAACAAACGAGAAGCAGAACACTACAAGTATGAAAAACTTAACACCACAGCTTGTCAAGGCTGATGATGGAAGCTTATTCAAACAGTGAGAATAAAAAAAATTTGAAATATGATTTTTTGAGAGAAATCTTTTTTTTTCCAAAGAAAATATGTTGAAACCAAGCTATTGAAAACTTATCTTTCACTAAACTACACAGAAAGATTATCATAAATCTGAAGATCAACACGTGAGTCCACTTTCACTTCATCAAAGTGTGAATTTTCAGAATTTATGAAAAATTTCTCCAAGGAACACAAAAACTGATTTTTTAAAGAGTTGCTTAAGAAAATGAAAACTATTAAACTAAATTGCCAATAAAATAACTTCTACACTAATTTTGGAACTCAGTTATTGCACAATTTGAAATATTTTTCATTTTCATTACTTGATTAAAAAGGGTACAAAAACTGGAACAAGGGCACTACACAGATTATAGGCTCCTTATATAGGACTATGAGATGATTCTAGAATGAAGAAAAACTATGCTAAACCCTACATACGAATTTCCCATACAACCCTTGTTGAAAAATTCAAACTATTGGTCAAAAAAGAGCCCCATGTGATTTCTGCCAAGGCATGTGAGGTACCAGCTGTAGAGGATCAATCCTAGACGTTGCTTGGACCCTTTGGGAGCAAGAAATCCATATGGTTCGTTGATGAACTGTACCCCATTTGTTTTCTAGAAAAAATGCAGCAGGGGACCATGTGGGGGGGGGGGGGGGGGTCCATTGGGTGAGTGTGAATGCAAGTTAGGGGTGGGGTTGTGTTTAAGTTAGGTTGAATTAAGGATCTGCAAAAGATGGTGTTCTAATTCGTGGGATTAGTGGGGATTTGAGTTTAGGGTTCATGGTTCTTAAGTAGGTGTAAGAGTGTGTGTTTAATTTGGTTTAAGATGAATAGTAGTTGTTTAGAGGGAAAATAAGGGATAATTAATATTAATTCAAATGAAATTAATAATAATTTCAGCTGGTGAGTGGGGTGATGTCAGCAGAAAGGAGCTGGGTTGGATATGGGTCGGGTTTGGTGATGGGTATTGGGTTTGTTTGGGCTTAGGTTGGGTTTGGATTGGGTATGGGTTTGTTTTAGCCAGGTTACCCCCCTGAACTTCCAAAATAACTTCATAACAAGTTTATGGCAGATTTTGGCTCATTCCCTTTATAACAAGTTTGACCAATTTGCAAAATGCACCCTCGTAACTTTATCAACATGAAATAAGGACTACACTTGTAACTTTCTTGATCTTCAAGGGCTAACAATGGCAATTCTTGAGACTTAAGGACCAAACTTGTAATATTTGAGATTTACAAGGGCCAAAAGTGACAAGTCTTCAAAAGTTGAGGGACCAATCTTGACAAATCTTGAAACTTCAAGGACTTCTTTAGAAATTCATTACTCGGGCCCGGTTCTTTGTGCGGCTTCGTTTCCCGTGTTCGTTTTTGCTTGATTCTTACAATCTTTTGGTGAATTCACGATATCCGTACCTGAAATAGACAATGAACAAACACAAGCATATTTTTGGGTATTTTGACGATATTTTAAGCGTTTTAAGCCCAGTTTGGACGATGAGACTATGTATAATTACAGTCTCATCACTCCCCCATACTAAACCATTGCCGTGTCCCCACGTAATGCTAGAATTAAGTATCATAGCACTTCCAAAATTCATTTTATGATGACATTTATTGAAGACATAAATTTAAATAAACTACTACACGTGTTTTAGACATAATGTATTGTTTTCATCACGAGAAAGTGACTTTTGGGATCATAGAACAAGAACACGTGAATGCTTCGTTAGAAATAATTTCGTCGTCCTCGATTTTCACCCAATTCCATGCTAAGCGTGTAACGAGATCATTGTTATTATAAGTTAGCAACACGAACACATCTCATGAGTGTTAATTACGAACCTAAACTCCCTTATTCCTAATTGGTATCTCTTATATTTTATTTTGTCTTAATGATCACGAGGATACATCATTGACTTATGCGTGAATAGAGATTAAGTCTAAAAATAGAGTTTTAACGGTGTAACCAAAATCATTAAATTAATAATTCACCCTAATAGACAACGATGTCAAAAAATTAAGTCAACAAGAAGGATCGATAAACACGGTTTTATAACGGTTTTGAACATGAGACTTATTACCAAGACTTTTATACGCCCCCTAACGGAAGGGCCTTATTATCATAGGTTTACCTCCATCTTTTATTCAACTTCGCCATGAAGCTTTTATTATGACTTCGGTCTTGCCTTGCCTTTTATTATCCGCCTCATCGGTGGTTTTATTAGCCAAAGACGTATATCCTCACGCTAAAGCGAATTTTGGATCTTTAAAGCTTCAAAGATTAAGGCTTGATTCACTTTCAATTTGGGCATAGATTTTTCGGCCTTGTGAGCTTCAAATTTTTGCTTAATTTAGGTGAGCACTTGAAATCTTATTATTAGGTGAAGCTTTCGATTATTCGGGTGCCAATACTTCAAAACCGTGACGCTGGCGATACCTTAATGTTTTCCCAATTTAATTACATGGAAGCTACTAAAACAAATTAGAAACCAACAATAGTGACTAAACCGCTAAATCAATATTTATTAACAATTTATTATGCAAAAGCGTGGGGAGAATAAGCTAATAATTACTACACATAAGATCGTGACGATTACGAGACTTATAAATAACTCTATCATTTCTCGTCCTCATTTAAGAGACTTAGCCTAAAAAGTTAAGGAATCGAAGCTAAGTGCTCAACACGCACGGTCGAGTCAAAAATTACTCTTATTCTCACCATCGGAAAACCTACATTCGTGTCTTAAACACTTATGAAAAACTAGAAATTTTTTTAAAATTTGGCCATTTTTAGCCTTATTTGCAACAAAACGATAGCAAAAAGATGAATATTGGATAGCGTGGTGACGTAAGTAAGGTGAAGTATCTACTCAAAACTAAACATTGTCCTCAATGTTTCGAGTCTAGGGGTGAAAACACCCCCATACTAGAGACGAAGTCGAATGCTTAATCTCGAGCATGGAAAGGGTAAAACGAATAACCTAAAAGCCGTTTATGAATTGTGCTAATAAGATAAACGTTAGAACATAGAAGGATATCATCGGATATCGGAATCTCCAAAGGCAACGATCGAAGCTCGAGTGATCCGTAAAACGAACACGAGAGGCTTCAATGATGACGATGAACCTAATAAATCACAATCACAAACAACCACGAAACAAAGGTAGGAAGAGCACAAGTCCCCTCATTACGTGAACTAAGAAAGCGATAATATATACAAGGATAAGCATGAGAATCCCCCACGAGGCACCTTGTTTTTGATAACCGAGTCAAAAGCTCGACTCGAATCCCCATAAATGTGATCATTTAGGGATAATCTTGGTATGGTCATTTTTGGAGGGGCTTACATGATAAACAAGGCCCAAAAGTACATGGAGTACTTTAAAAACCCGATAAACGTATACCGGGGTCAAAGATAGCGTCCTCGTTTTCGGATGAAAGACGAAACGACGCTACTCCAACACGAACCCCAATGGGGGTAGAAGAAAATAGATAAGAAGTAGAAAGGTGGGGCAATGGGTAAGGCAAACTTATGAGCTACTCGAGGTAGACTCGCACCAATCAAATGAAAAGATTTTCCATTTATTGCATCGGTGGAAGACCGAGATTTCCCTTTATAAGCAATTCCAGGATCAAATATCTCGTCCTCGGTGGAGAAAGGGGAGGGAACATAAGGGGCTTCCCCCATACTAAGACCACACCAACCGTCGTCAAAAGGAGTAGACGAGGTGGTAGCACTCATAAAACGCGGTGATGACGGAGTTAAACTTGTAGAAAAATCTTTTAAAACATTTTTAAAATCCTTTCCTTTTTCATCGTTCAAGAACTCTTTATGAAAACCCGATTGAATAATGTCGAAAATATTTGGCGTGTCAAATTCAAAATTAGTCGCGCTAAAAATCCTCACATTTAAGTCTTTGGTGGGAGGGGGTGGCGGATTATATAAGTTCTCGAAACGTTTGTCAATAAAGAACACCGCCCCCTCGGGGTCAACATACTCGTCATCCTCATGAACGTCGATCTCATCGATTTCTTCATCAAAGATAGGCTTGTCAAACCAAGGTTTGTCATTCCCCTCCTTGAGTATCTTAGAAACTCTCTCGAAAAGATCACGATCAAGCACGAAACCATCATTCTTTTGTGGGGATCGTTGATAAGTTAGATCCTCACGAATGTGGTAAACGTCATTCTCAAATGAGGAGTGTTGATAAGGTAACTCCTCGAGAATGGGATTTTTGGTGGTCACATGAGTTGGTTCGTCATCGAAAATAAGACGTTCCAACTCATTAAGTTCATCCTCGATTTTGGAAAGGTCGACCTCACTCGTAGGTGGAAGTGAAGGCATAAGAGCTAGCTCTCGTTCAATGATTTCCTCAATCTCGGGATCAAACTCATAATCATCGTACTTCACATGTTTCTTCTTAGGAGAATCAAAAATGGCATGTGGATTTCGAAGTACGTGATCAATCTCGGCAAAATCGCCATCGTCATCGTCAAAGAAAGAGTCGATGTGAGCATTCACAACCATGGTCTTACAAGTCGAATGACTATGCTTAGGTGACTTTTCTAAGACGAGAGGATCGATGTCGATAAACCCTTTAGCCTCAACGGGTGTTGGGCTAGGCAAAGGAGGCACTTCGATGGAGTTAGAAGTTGAGTCCTCAAAGACGTGGTCCTTCGAAGGTGGTGAAGACGAGCCCATATTGGTCTTTGTCGTGATGGCACTAACGTCACCCTTCGGAATTGGTGTTTCACTTGTTTCGCTAAAAACATCCCAAAGTGAGTTTTCATTCATAAACTTACACATACCCTTTTGAATTAGGTACACGTATTCTTTATCATTAAAATCATCATCCTTAAAACCGTTTTTCTTAATTCTTTCAAAACATGCATCAAGCTTCATTCTTTCCGCTAAAGTAAACATTTTGAAATCATTAGAATTTGAATCATTAGGTTTTGAAACCTCGGTTTTTTCATTCTCATTAAATCCTTGGGATTTTCTAGCGAAAAAGTCTATTTTCTCATCCCCATATCTCATAGTAAGTCTCCCCTCGTGAACGTCGATTACGGTTCGAGCCGTCGATAAGAATGGTCGGCCTAAAATAATGGGACATTTAGGGTCACACTCGTAATCGGATATAACGAAATCCGCGGGAAAAACAAACTTTCCAATCCTAACATAGACATCCTCGGCTATTCCAATTGGTATTAAAGGTGTACAATTTGCAAGCTCGATTGTCATGTTCGTGGGGGTAAGCGAAGGCAATCTCATCAATTTCCAAAGAGAATGAGGCATGAGATTGATGCTAGCACCTAAATCGGCAAGGGCTAAACATCCCTCAATCTCGGAAAAATCACAAGGTAGTAGAAATTGGCCCGGATCCTTTTCCTTTCTCGGCATACGCCTTTTGGGTTTTTTAAGAAGGATTGAAGCACAAGTTTCTTCAAGGGTTACTTTGGTAAGGTCGACAAAGCTCTCTTTTTGAACCGTGGATGGAATTTGAGGTACACGAGGGTGCGCACTCTTTTCCTTGGTCGCCACGTTCACCCCATCGACTTTAGAACAAGAAGACGTCTTAGAAGTCGAGGGTTGAGAGGGATAAACAACACGGAATCCTTCAAGGTTAGGGGTAATCACACGACCTTTCTCACGAGACGAGGCGGCTTTGCATTGTTCTTTCGGATTAGCAACGGTGTCACTAGGTAACGAACTTGATGACGAACCCGAGGCTTTGTTCATTATAGCCGAAAACATCTTTTTAATATCAATTTGCCCTTGCTCAATCTTCGTGTTTTGTAATTTCAAAGTATTAGAAAAGTCATTTTTCAAAGTACCAATTTCTCCCTCTAATCATCTCATATTAGCCTCATTCGTTTTCATGTAATTTTGAAAATCGTTTGACGAACTATTTTGATTTGAATTAAAGTTCCCTTGGTTTTGATTGTTTCTTTGAAAATTTCCTTGATTCCCACTTGAAAAATTATTTCCTTGATTGTTATCTCGATTTTGCCAAGTTATATTACGACCTTGATTATAACCTCCTTGATTTTGATTCGAAAAATTTCCTTGTTGATTATTTCCTTGAAAATTGTTTCGATTTTGAAAATTGTTGCCTTGGTTATAATTGCCTTGTTGTGATGGACCGACGTTATTTTGATTAGAAAAATTGTTGTTTAACGCACTCACATTCGACGTTTGGCCATCCGTAGCCGCACACTCGTAATAATTATGAGGTCCACCACAAAACGTACACGAAACCTCAACCGCTTTCACCGTAGCGGGAGCGTCTTTCTTTTGCATCTCAACGAGAAAAGACGTAAACACATTCGTCAACTTGTCGACTTTCGCATCAACTCTCTCAATGTCGCGATTAGAACTACTAACATTGGCGACATTGGCAACACTCGGTGCATTGCGGAGTTGGTAAACCTTGGATCGGTTCTCGATAATTATCAAAGCTTCTCTCGGAGTCTTACACAAAAAGTTGCCACCGGCGGCGGAATTCAACGAGTCTTGTTCGTGAAAATTAAGACCGTTGTAAAACGTATCGATTTGGTGCAACTCGGAAAAACCATGGTGAGGACATTGCCTAAGCAATTCCTTAAAACGATCCCACGCGTCTCTAAAAGATTCATTCGATTTTTGATCAAATTTCGTAATCTCGTTTTTGAAAAACGTTGTCTTAGACGGTGGGAAAAAATAATTAACGAACTTGGAAACGAGATCCTTCCACGTAACTATGGAATTAGGTGGCTCTTTCTCGTACCAATCCTTGGCGGCACCATCGAGCGAGTACGGAAAAAGCATAAGCTTGACGACATCGGTGTCGACGTTCTTAAACTTGCTCGTGGCTAAAAGACGATCAAAATTCCGAATATGGTCGTGAGGATTATCGGCTTCACGACCTCGAAACTTCGTAGCTTGGATCAACGAAAGCATTCCGCTCTTGATCTCAAAATTCTCCGCCTCGATAGCGGGAATTACGATAGCGTCTCCATAACCCTCGGTGGGCGCTTGGAGCAATTCCATCATCGAACGATTGTCGGCCATCTCCTCTACGGTTTCTTCAACAACGATATTAGGAACGTCGGTTTCTAATTCTCGTCTACGTCGTCGATTCCTTCGATTACGATTGCGTCGATTCGAAGCTTCACTAGAATTGGAATAATCCTTCACGAGTGCGCATGCACTAAGCGTAGAATGGGTGGTAGCAAAGAAGATTCTTTTTGCGTTTTTTTGATTTTTTCAATTTTTTTGGTTTTTGATTGGTTTTTTAATTTTTTTGGATTTTTGAATGTATTACGTAGACACAAATCTACAAATCTCCCCTCGAATCGACTTTCTCGATTAAAGGAGCCTCAAAGAATGAAAACGATCACGTGGAGTGAACGTTCTCGATGACTTTAGAACGTTGGTGGAACACCAAAACGTTCAAGAGGGTTTAATCTTGAAAACACAAGCAAATATAATATACGTAGATAATACTTGGGCGGCAAACCCTCGATTAGCCCTCTTTCTCAAAACACGCACAAGCAAGCGGAGGAAACGAGGCGGCGCGAAGCACTTAAGAGCCTTTTTCCTTTAGGTCGTGAAATACAACCGCCTTATACCCACCTTATAGTTTGTGTTAATTGAAATTAAGCCTCACGAAAGTATTTATCTATTTTGCCTTTAAACTTTTGCTCTGGATTCGAATACAATGATCGAGTGATGAAATCCCGAATCAAGGTTGCGTTTTCACGCTTTTGGAGTACTTGTATATTTATTGTTCTTACGTAGATACAATATAGTAATATATTCACAAAGAAAAACGAAAACGATAATGGATATCTACAATATAGTAAAAGATTGTTGTGTGTTTAATTTAGGAAAATTAAACACGATTTATTTGGATATTATAATATAGTAATGAAAAATAACAAAAATGAGTATGTACGTATTTACGCTTTCCAAAAATTGAAAAGCAAAAACGCACTACTCACACAAACAAGATACTAATAATAATGGCACACTAAACACCTCCCCGGCAGCGGCGCCAAAATGATGTTGAGTAAAAACACGTCTTTTAGGAAAAAGAACGTATAAGTGCGGCAAGTATTAAACTCGACGATTTAGGAAAACCGAAGAATCGAATAAATGCGGGTTCGTTCTCGAAGGAGGTGTGTGTATTAATGTGCCAATATATAAAATAACAATGTTTGGATTAGTGACATTTTTGGTTTAGAAGAGAAAAATTAAAGACGAGCTACGACTACGATTAAACTACGACGTTGACGTAAAACGCGAACGTAAATACGTAAAACGAGACAAAATTAAAAATTAAACTTAAAAATTAATTAAAAGATTAAAATAAGTCTAAGATAATATAAATAAGAATAAAAATCCAACCAATATATTTTAAAACCTTTTATTAATTAAATATTCAATTTTTAATGCTAATTAAAGCTCTAAAATTAAATATAATTAACAAAATGCCCAAAATATTATTTTATTGAACAATTAAGTTACTTATATTATTTAAAGACTAAAAAGTATTTTTCCTAAATTTTCAAAACTATTTTTCTATTTTTAAAACACTAAAAACTATTTTTAAACTAAAATAATAATAAAAATAATAAAATAATGCTAAAAATAAATTTTATTTTTCTAAAAATCTTTTTTTAACTAAATTAACAAGTTAAAAATGAAAAAGTTAAAATAAAACTAAAAAAATTGGCTAAAAACGAAAGTACCCCAAAGTACTCCAAGGTGGAGTACTTTAGTGTTGTCCAAGATCCTATCAGACAACAGGCTTGTCCAACATCAGTGTTGTCCGATATCGGACAACACTAAAAAATAAAAAAAATCTGCAGCGTTCTCGGACAACAAAGAAAAAGTTGCTGTATGGTTTTTTCGGCTCGTTTTGGGCTCGTTTTCGCTTGTTTTAGGCTTGTTTGTTGGCGTTTTTGGGCACAAACGGCACCCCCACAACCTTTGAGTTGTGAGGAGTCAACAATAACATAAAAACACACAAACACAAACACCAATTTCAACAAAAATCAGCAAAAAAAGAAAAAAAATGGGGCTGTGGGTATGTTACTAGTGCAAAAGGTTTCAAAAACGAATTTCAATGCTTAAAAACTTGCACCAAACTAAAACAAATAGCATACAAGTGATTACAATCCCTAGTTAAGCAGTTCAACTAATCATTATGCAAGATTGGTGATCAAATTTACACTAAATAAAACAGAAAAATGGCAAAATGAATTTAAGCTATATTCTACCAATTTTTAACATGCAACTTCATTTAAATCCTATCCAAACTAAACCCTATGACTGAATATTAACTATAATTATCAAATAAAGTTAGTCTAGATGGAAATTAACACCAAAATTCGTCACAAATCTCAGTTAAACCCCAAATCCAAACACCCCCTTATTTTCAGAAACTTAAAATTTTCAAACCAAATACTAGCAAATCCTAACCAATCTGGTTAAAATCACTTCTAGCATGCATAATCAACCTTTTTAAACAAAAACTAACTGAAAAAAGAACAAGTAAACAGGTTTATCACAAATTGCACAAAATCACACAAAATTCATGAAAACAAGATTATGGAAGGTTCAAGCCAAACCTTGGGCTGAGGCCATTTCCAAACTAGTTTCTGAGCTAGTGAGAGCTTATACAAGACGTGTAAAGAGCCCTTGTTGGTGGAATCCAAGTGGACCCAAGGGTAAAATGTCTTCAAAGTGAATGTGATGGAATGAAATGAAATGGATGATGCACTTTGTTGCTTTCTTGTTACCTACACACAACAAACGAGAAGCAGAACACTACAAGTATGAAAAACTTAACACCACAGCTTGTCAAGGCTGATGATGGAAGCTTATTCAAACAGTGAGAATAAAAAAAATTGAAATATGATTTTTTGAGAGAAATCTTTTTTTTTCCAAAGAAAATATGTTGAAACCAAGCTATTGAAAACTTCTCCTTCACTAAACTACACAGAAAGATTATCATAAATCTGAAGATCAACACGTGAGTCCACTTTCACTTCATCAAAGTGTGAATTTTCAGAATTTATGAAAAATTTCTCCAAGGAACACAAAAACTGATTTTTTAAAGAGTTGCTTAAGAAAATGAAAACTATTAAACTAAATTGCCAATAAAATAACTTCTACACTAATTTTGGAACTCAGTTATTGCACAATTTGAAATATTTTTCATTTTCATTACTTGATTAAAAAGGGTACAAAAACTGGAACAAGGGCACTACACAGATTATAGGCTCCTTATATAGGACTATGAGATGATTCTAGAATGAAGAAAAACTATGCTAAACCCTACATACGAATTTCCCATACAGCCCTTGTTGAAAAATTCAAACTATTGGTCAAAAAAGAGCCCCATGTGATTTCTGCCAAGGCATGTGAGGTACCAGCTGTAGAGGATCAATCCTAGACGTTGCTTGGACCCTTTGGGAGCAAGAAATCCATATGGTTCGTTGATGAACTGTACCCCATTTGTTTTCTAGCAAAAACGCAGCAGGGGACCATGTGGGGGGGTCCATTGGGTGAGTGTGAATGCAAGTTAGGGGTGGGGTTGTGTTTAAGTTCAGTTGAATTAAGGATCTGCAAAAGATGGTGTTCTAATTCATGGGATTAGTGGGGATTTGAGTTTAGGGTTCATGGTTCTTAAGTAGGTGTAAGAGTGTGTGTTTAATTTGGTTTAAGATGAATAGTAGTTGTTTAGAGGGAAAATAAGGGATAATTAATATTAATTCAAATGAAATTAATAATAATTTCAGCTGGTGAGTGGGGTGATGTCAGCAGAAAGGAGCTGGGTTGGATATGGGTCGGGTTTGGTGATGGGTATTGGGTTTGTTTGGGCTTAGGTTGGGTTTGGATTGGGTATGGGTTTGTTTTAGCCAGGTTACCCCCCTGAACTTCCAAAATAACTTCATAACAAGTTTATGGCAGATTTTGGCTCATTCCCTTTATAACAAGTTTGACCAATTTGCAAAATGCACCCTCGTAACTTTATCAACATGAAATAAGGACTACACTTGTAACTTTCTTGATCTTCAAGGGCTAACAATGGCAATTCTTGAGACTTAAGGACCAAAATTGTAATATTTGAGATTTACAAGGGCCAAAAGTGACAAGTCTTCAAAATTTGAGGGACCAATCTTGACAAATCTTGAAACTTCAAGGACTTCTTTGGAAATTCATTACTCGGGCCCGGTTCTTTGTGCGGCTTCGTTTCCCGTGTTCGTTTTTGCTTGATTCTTACAATCTTTTGGTGAATTCACGATATCCGTACCTGAAATAGACAATGAACAAACACAAGCATATTTTTGGGTATTTTGACGATATTTTAAGCGTTTTAAGCCCAGTTTGGACGATGAGACTATGTATAATTACAGTCTCATCAGTCACCCTTGAAAAACAAGGTAGGTTTGGCTTTCTTCCATTGGTCAAAGTCAGTCAACTTTTTCCTATAATCTTCTACTGGGGTAAGGACTCTTGGTGGAGGAATAAATTCCTCTTCTTGAAGTTCTGGTAAACCAGTCCAAGATAAGTCCTTTCTTTGGACACCATAGAAGTCCCCAGCTGGTGGTGGAACACCAGCATACTCTTTCATCCCAATCCCAGTCATGTCCCTAGAATCCCTTTGTTTACTAACACATTCTCCTAGGGTTTGTGAGGCCTTATCAAATCTTTGAATTTTAAGGTCTACATTATCCTTATTCTTGATAGCCTCATCTAACTTAGCCTGTAGTTCAGCATTGACCCTCTCCATGATATTTCTAACATCAGTACTAGCATTTAAATCATGTTTTAAGATATCGATTTTATCTTTTAGGTCAAGCTCCATTTTCTTATACTCAACTACAGTCTTTTCAGTTTGAGTAAGAGCAAGTTGATAGTTAGACAACTTGCATCTCTCATTACTCACATCTGATAAAAGTCTTAAAACCTCGTTGTTAAGTCTTATAGTATTTAAACGACAACCCTTACTACAAAAAGCATCATCATATACTTCATTGCCTGATGAAGATGAGGAGTGTGCCATGAGAGCATAGTGAACATGCTCTTCTTCTTCTATCTCAGCAACCAACGCTTTATCCTCTTCCTCATTCTTAGCCAAATAGCTCTAGTCCCATCCAAAACCATCAATTTCTTGCATTGCCACCATGGCCTCAGGATCCTGAGCCTTAACAATTTGGCTTGAGGGTTTCCAGCATCAGATCTTCTTGGAGATCTGCATTCTCTCATAAAGTGCCCCATACGATGACAATTGTAACACTCAACCTTGGATTTATGAAATCCATCAGTGTCCTTAGCATTAAGCGTCATCTTCTTCTTGAATCTTTTATTCCATCTGTTTGCTCTTATACTTGCAAGAGCCATATTCCACTTTATATCCATCTCCTCCAAGTGCTCATCACTTATTTGCTCAAGGTCCTTGATATTCAGATTTTGCTAGGGGTTCAATTTTACTCTCTCGATATCCTCTCGAATTGATCTAGGTCTTAAGTGGAATGATTGTTCTTGGTTACTAAATAAAGAGGTTGGGTTTTCTAATCTAATAAAAAGTGGAAATGAAAGTTTAAGTCAAAAACAATTACTTTAATTATAATTAACTAAGACTTGATTTAAAATTTAAAGTTCAAATTAAAATTAAAGTTAAAATGTAAATTGTGAAATATGAGTAGAGAAATAGTAAAACAACAACAGTAAAACAGTAACTTTAAAATACCCAAAAATAACTGATTCAAAACTTTAAACCTTGATTCGGAACTATCTGATTCGGAAGGTACTATTCCCTCATCCGGAACTTGCTCATTCGGAACCTTCCGAATGAAGGTTGCTGATTCGGAAGTTTTTGAAACTTCCGAATGAAGAACTGGTGCGGAACTTTATGACTGATCCGGAATTTTCCGGATGAATAGGTTGATTCGGAACTTCTGATTCGGAAATAACTGATGCGGAACTTTCAGCTTGATTCGGAACTCAATGATGCGGAAGTAACTAATCCAGAACTTCTTCTTGATTCGGAAGTTTGAAACTTCCGAATGAAGGTGACTTGATGCGGAACTTAAGGACTGATTCGGAACCTTCCGAATGACTACTTCATTCGGAACTTTTTAGCTGGTTCGGAAGATTTGGAACCCAGATACAGTAGCAGCTTAGCGAAGAACACGGGACAAGGATTTTGATCAAAATCGAACCAAATACTTAAAAAGGATTTACCAAATTAAACACAAATCATTTAGACAATACAAGCAACGAATCCCACTAATAAAAACACAAATCCAAACAACTTTTGAAGATCAAATCAAGAAAATAAAAACTTAAGAACTTGAAGATAAAGATGATGATGAACAAGATGAAAATGGAAGATTAAACAAGAACTTAGTATTGAATGATTGATGTTTTGACAAGATGAAACAAAGATTAAAATTACAAGATTAAAGAACTAAAGATAAAAATCACCAATCACCCTAGTGGTGATGGTGTTCTACGAACCAGGAGAAAGAGTGGGGAGGAAGAAAGAAAAACTAAAAAACTCCTCTAAAATGTGTGAGGGGAAGGCTATTTATAGCCTTGTCCTTTGGTTGGTGAGTGGGCTCTCTCCCGTTCTTCTTGTCTTTTCGTCTTTTCAGAAAAGCTTCCGTTTTCGATTCTGATTCGGGATTTGTTGTCGATTAAATTCAACTCGTCTTTTAATTTCTTCGTTTAATAGACTTGAGTTTCTTCGACTTATATAAATCTTCCATCTTTGGTCCTTTTCTTCGATAAATCTTCGAATAGGCCCAGTGACTTCAAATCTTTTGCATCTCTTGGACAATAGACTTTATCTTGAGTCTTTTTCTTCAGTAAAACCCGTGCAATCCCATGTTTTCTTCAATATTTATCCGGTTGGCTCTGAAAACACAACAAACACAAAAACCACGCATAATTCCAAACAAATGATATTAAATACGTGTTTTGGTCTCGTTTTAGCCCGAATTAAGTGGTAAAAGGATGGGTGTTTACACACCTATCAAATCCCCTACACTTAACCATTGCCATGCCCTCATGCAATGCTTAGTGATAAAGCAAGCTTACACTTTTCTCATATTTAATCAACCTTGGCCTTATTTAAAATACTACTAAACAAAAATTAAAGTACTAAAGGGAATTAAGACTTTGAAGGAAACAAAAGGATAGGAAACCATTTTCACTTGAAAATAGCTATATGGAAATAACTTGTAAAGAAATCGATGACTTACATTAGGGCTTTGGTGCTGCGAAGATTTATCACCCTCAAGTTTCACGTTCCCCAAACTAAGCTTAAAAACGAGATCATTGTTATTATAAGTTAGCAATTCAAACACTTACACACATGGCTTAATTAAATGCTTAAACTCCCTTATTCCTAGGTGTATCTCTTATATTTTATTTTTGTCTTAGAATGATCATGAAGATGCATTTTTGGACTTATTTCGATAGTTTATTAGGGCTGAAAGCAAAGTAGGACGATTTGATCAATAGTTAGCTAAAGGACAAAATCTCTTAAAACTGCTTCTCGGGATATCAAAAAGTTCATATCTTGGCATAACTTGGTTCACGATTTGAGACCTTTCTCGGGCCGATATTTGGCATGTACTTCATACTTCATATCTTCAAGAGACGTTCTTGAGATAATGGTCTTCTCATCATAATAGAGTTTCTTCGCTTGGAGACTTTTGAGGGGTTCTCCAACTTTGTTGACCACGACTTCATGATTATTTCTTCAATCTCTAATTGGGATTTTGAGATACAACGATCCGCCTCCTTTTCGGACTTGGATCTATTTATCCTCATACCTTGTTAGGGTCTTTTCGGATAGACTTCTCCATGATCTTTATGGGAGTTGATTGCTTTTCGTCGTGAGTCTTGATCCTTCATATTGACTTTAGGAATAATGCTTTTCACATCACTTTGGATCTTCAGCAATAAAATTGAATCCTCATGCCTTGTTAGGGCCTTTTCGGACTCGCCAATCTTCGCGCCCCGCTTCATAAGTTATGCCTTGGCTATGAACTCTTATCATTACCGAGCAACTTTTAAACGATCTTGGGCTAGAGGCTAAGTAATTTTTCAAATCGTAAGACCTTACTTATTGCAGATAAATTATTAGCAAGTGATGGGAGAATAGGCAAATAATTACACCAAGTGAGCTTGCGCAAGAATACCGACTTATAATTGACTCTATCATTTCTCGTCCTCCACAATTTAAAATCTCAAGTAATGAGACTCGTGGATACTTAGCCTAATAAACCAATTAAGGTCTACATGGTTAAGGATACTAGCTAGAATAAACTTAGATAAGTCTATTCGGGTTGAGTCAAAATAAACGCAACGGGCCTAATATGTCAAAGATTCCTAAACTAGCTACACCACTTTATTAATATTTTTGACTTTATTGCGGGATATATACATATGAAAGCAACGATAAAAATTTAAAAATTACGACTAAATGGCCAAAGTTAATAAAAAGTTTGAAAAATGTTGAAAAATAGGATTTTCCGGTTAATTGAAGGCATTTTCATGGAAAAGTCCACTCAAAACTTCGATAGAAGTCCCCCCTACACTTAAGATAAACATTGTCCTCAATGTTTAAGCATGTGGGAAAAGTTTCCCCTACACTTATGACATTGTGCACGTTGGTTAACTCAAGTTAAGGACGAGACGACTAAAGTGATCAATTTCAAATGTGAGTATGAAGAAAATTGAATCACGATAGTTGAGAGATAGAACCGGATTTCGGATAAACACGGGAGCACGGTTCTTCAAAGATTCCAAGAGTGCACTTATCCCTGTAATCACATCACCACACAAAGGCAAACACATATAGAAGTCCCCCCCTACACTTAGGGGATTAAAACATACAAGGATAGATACTCGGGCTGCCTCCCGAGGAGCGCTTGTTTTTGATAACCGAGTCACGAGCCTGACTCGACCCAAAGTTAGTTCATGGGGAACGTGGTGAGGGATGGAATCACCTCCTGAGAGGTGTCCTCACCAAAGTACAACTTCACTCGTTGGCCATTCACCTTAAAATTTGGTCCATTAGGTTGAGCGAGCTCGAGAGTACCATATGGAAAAATTTGGGCAATGGTGAATGGGCCGGACCAACGAGATTTGAGCTTGCCCGAAAAGATTTTCAACCGAGAGTTAAAAAGTAAGACTTTGTCTCCAACATGGAACTCTCGGTTTTTGATCTTGGAGTCGTGAATGAGCTTAGTTCTTTCCTTATAGATCAGAGAATTTTCATAAGCCTCATTCCGAAGTTCATTTAGCTCATTGAGTTGGATCTTGCGTAGGTCACCGGCTTTGTTTATATCAAAATTAGCCCACTTCAAGGCCCAATAAGCCTTGTGCTCCAACTCAATGGGGAGGTGGCACGCTTTCCCGTACACAAGACGATAAGGCGTACAGCCGATCGGGGTCTTGTAAGCAATACGGAAAGCCCACAAAGCATCATCCAATTTATCAGCCCATGAGGCACGATGCTCTCCCACAGTCCTTTCAAGAATTCGCTTCAGCCCTCGGTTGGATATTTCAGCCTGGCCATTAGTTTGTGGGTGGTAGGCTGTGGAAAGACGATGGTTTACACCGTACTTAGCCATGACTCGAGCAAATTGGTCATTGCAGAAATGAGTCCCACGATCACTAATAATGGCGCGAGGCACACCGAATCTAGCGAATAAAGCTTTCAAAAAGTTACAAACCACCCTTGCGTCATTAGTAGGCAAAGCTTTGGCTTCAACCCACTTTGAAACGTAGTCAACGGCTACAAGGATGTATTTGTTTCCTTTAGACGAAGGGAATGGCCCCATAAAGTCGATACCCCAAACATAAAAAATTTCACATTCTTGAATGAAATTCTGAGGCATCTCGTCTTTATGTGTGATTTTGCCTTGCTTTTGGCAAACATCACATCGCTTAACCATATCGTGAGCGTCACGGTATATGGAGGGCCAATAAAATCCCGAATCAAACACTTTCTTTGCGGTGTAGTTGGGACCAAAGTGACCACCGGTGGGTCCTTTGTGGCAAGCATCAAGGATGTCCGACGCTGCCGGTCCATCAACACATCGGCGAATTATCAGATCAGCACATTGTTTGAATAGGTAAGGGTCGTCCCAAAAGTAAGTCTTGATGTCGGTAAAGAACTTCTTCTTTTGCTGGGACGTCAACCCTTCCTTGAGAATTCCACCCGCCAAGTAGTTTGCAAAGTCTGCAAACCACGGGGTTTCATTCGGCTTTGAGTTTATAGACATTAAGGTCTCCAAGGGAAAAGAATCATTGATTTCTTTGGTCGGATGATCCCCTTGGTAAGGATCCTCAAGTCTACTAAGATGGTCCGCGGCTAGGTTTTCTGCTCCTTTTTTATCGCGGATGTCGATTTTAAATTCCTGGAGCAGCAAAACCCAGCGAAGAAGTCTTGGTTTGGAATCTTGCTTTGTCAACAAGTACTTCAACGCGGAATGATCGGTGTACACAATGGTGGTGGAAAGGACAAGATAGGGGCGGAATTTTTCAAAAGCATAGACAACGGCTAAAAGCTCTTTTTCGGTTGTCGTATAATGCAATTGTGCCCCAGTCATTGTCTTGCTAGCGTAATGGATTGGTTGGAAGTGTTTATTCACTCTTTGTCCAAGAACCGCTCCAATAGCAAAATCACTAGCATCGCACATCAACTCAAAAGGCAGCTCCCAATTAGGGGTAACTAAGACGAGTGCCTTAGTTAGCTTATCCTTAAGCGAGTTGAAGGCTTCAAGGCACTCTTTGGAGAAGATAAAAGGAGTATCTTTTTCCAAGAGGTGGGTCATCGGGCGAGCGATTTGAGAAAAGTCTTTGATAAATCGGCGGTAGAAGCCCGCATGACCCAAGAAACTTCTCACACCCTTCACAGTGGAAGGTGGAGGCAACTTTGCTATAACATCAACTTTAGCACGGTCTACTTCAAGACCGGCTTTC
The DNA here is from genome assembly GCA_025667525.1 of Glebionis coronaria. Classification (NCBI taxonomy): domain Eukaryota; kingdom Viridiplantae; phylum Streptophyta; class Magnoliopsida; order Asterales; family Asteraceae; genus Glebionis; species Glebionis coronaria. The sequence goes on along the minus strand of CM046882.1, from coordinate 163,936,144 downwards.
GAAATCTTATGTCCAAGCACGACGCCTTCTTTTACCATAAAATGGCATTTTTCCCAATTTAGAACAAGGCGAGTGTCTTCGCACCGCTTTAGCATACGTTCTAAATTGGCAAGGCAAGCAGAGAAGGAATCCCCGAAGACCGAGAAATCATCCATGAAGACTTCCATGATTTGTTCAACCATGTCATGGAAGATAGCTAACATACACCTTTGGAAAGTCCCGGGCGCATTACATAAGCCAAAAGGCATTCTTTTGTAAGCGAATGTGCCATAGGGACAAGTGAATGTAGTCTTCTCTTGATCTTGGGGATCGATGGGTATTTGAAAATAACCCGAGAAACCATCGAGAAAGCAGTAATATTCATTACCGGCTAATCGTTCAAGCATTTGGTCCATGAAAGGTAGAGGGAAATGATCCTTTCTCGTGGCATCATTGAGTTTGCGGTAGTCTATACAAACTCTCCACCCAGTAACGAGACGAGTGGGAATCAACTCGTTGTGTTCATTGGGAACAACGGTTATTCCGCCCTTCTTGGGCACACAATGGATTGGACTAACCCATGGTGAATCCGAAATAGGGTAAATCATACCCGCATCAAGAAGTTTGATAACCTCTGTTTTGATGACTTCATGTATTTTTGGATTCACCCTTCGTTGGCTTTGAATAGTGGGCTTGAAGTCGTCCTCCATGAGAATTTTGTGTGTGCAGAAGTGAGGATCAATTCCACGAATATCCGAGATTTTCCAAGCAATAGCCTTCTTATGAGCTTTCAGCACGGCAACGAGGCGAGTCTTCTCTTCATCTTTCAAATCCTTTGCAATAATGACGGGCGACTTCTTGTTGTCGTCAAGGAACACGTATTCGAGATGTGGCGGCAACTCCTTAAGTTCCAAATCCGGAGGATTTTCGACGGAAGGCGTTTTCAAAGTCGTGGCATCGATAGCAATAACCGTGGGAGATGGAGGCGAAGGATTGTCTTCAGTGAGCAGATTGTCAAAGAAACTCATATCTTCATCCCCCTCGGTGGGAGAATCATTAGTAGCTAAATTCGCATCTCCCATGGTAGCTTCAAGATTGTTCCAGAATAAATCACTATCTCCAAATAGAGACAACGATGAATCAATAGAGGATACGGTCTCAACATTGGGAAGAGAGGTAGGAATACTTTTGCAAGCATCATTAAAGTGTTCTTCACAAGCCTCATCAAGAACGTCAATACAATTAACGCTCTCATATGAATAAGGCTGTTTAGACAACTTTCCCATGTTGAAGACTACTTTGTCGTCACCCACTCTCATGATAAGCTCTCCGGCTTCAACATCAATAAGAGTGCGACCGGTCCTCAAGAATGGACGACCAACAATAAGTGGCACACGAGGGTCCATCTCGTAGTCGACGACAACAAAATCAACAGGGAAGGTGAATTTGTCGACTCCTACAATGACATCTTCGGCTATCCCCACTGGATAAGCAACCGTACGGTTGGCCAATTCCAAAGTCATTTTAGTGGGGACTAGCTCTGGGAGAGATAATTGCTTCCAAACACTTAGAGGCATGAGATTAATACTGGCACCTAGATCGGCTAGGGCCATGCAATTCTCTACTCCCGGGAAATTGCAAGGGATAAGAAAACGACCCGGATCACCAAGCTTGGTTGGCAATTTCCTTAAGAGCACTGCAGAGCAGTTCTCATTAAGTTGGGTGTTGGCAATGTCGAGGAGCTTTTCCTTGTCGCTCAGAAGGTCTTTAAACATTTTGGCGTATTTGGGCATGTGAGCGAGAGCCTCAGCAAAGGAGATATTGAAATTCTGTTGTTTAAACATTTTAAGAAAGTTAGAAACCTGAATATCATCCTTGCTCTTTTGCTTCTCTTTCCTCAACCTAGAAGGATAAGGTATATTGGAAGAAGAGGAAGGCTTTGGGAGTATAGGATCACTCACAACCACGGGTAGAGGAGGGGTAGAAAGAAGAGGTGGAGAAATTGGGGAAGGAGAAGGATGAGGAATGGGAGCAGGCGACTCGTTCTCCTTAGTCACAACCACCGGTGGAGGTATAGGAAGCTCGGGTTCCTTAGTAACTTTACCACTTCGAGTAGTGATTGCTTTCATCTCCCCTCTTGGGTTCGCAACGGTGTTACTCGGAAGAGTACCCGAAGAAGAGGGTTGACTACTTTGGAAAAAACTAGCCATCATGTTCCTCAGATCATTAGTTTGGCTATCCAACGTGTTTCTCATGTCAGCTCGCAAATCATTTCCTTGCTTGACCAAATCTGCCTTCAAGTTGCGCACTTCTTCTTGGAGATTTCCCACTATCACATCATTGGTCCTCATATAGGTTGCGACCTCTTGGTGTAAAGCAGTGGTGGTTTGGTTGGAAGGAGCATTGTATGCAGGTGGTTGGTAAGCAGGTTGTTGGTAGATTTGATTGTTACGTTGAGGCGGTTGTTGCTGCTTGTGAGGTGGGATGTATGGTTGTCGAGGTTGTTGTTGTTGTTGAGAAGGGCGGTTAAGGTTTTGTTGTTGGTTTGGGTTGGTAGGAGGGAAGCCAGGTGGTGAAAGATAGTTGTTGTTGCGGTAGCTAAGCAAGTTACGGTCACCTTGAGGTTTAGCTTGATAAGCAGGTTGTTGGTAGGTGCCATATGCCGCATTCACATTCTCAGCAGGGTAATCTTGGGTGGCGGTACAAGTTGTGTAAGAGTGGGGACCACCGCATATCTCACAAGGTTGGCTGACAGCGTTCACTTGTGCATTTTTGGTGTTGTTGCTGTTGTTGTTGCTGACGGTGTGGGTGACAAGCGATTCAAGAAGCGTGGTAATTTTGTCAAGTCGCTTGTCGCTGTCATTAGTGCTAGCACTAGCAACATTGGTCCTAACACTCTTGGTTTGCACACGAGACTTGTTCTCAATGATATCCCAAGCAGCATTGGAAGTCTTAGCCAATAAATTACCCCCTGAGGCACTATTCAGTGAATCTTGGTCACTCATGCTTAAACCATTGTAAAAAGTATTGATTTGATGTACTTTGGTAAAACCATGTTGTGGGCATTTTCTTAAAAGATCTTTAAAACGATCCCAAGATTCACTGAATGACTCATCGTACTTTTGTTCAAAGTTTATAATCTCATTCCGCAAAGCGGTAGTACGAGAGGGTGGAAAAAAGTAGTTGATAAACTTTGTTTCCAAATCCGTCCACGAGAGAATACTCTGTGGCGGTTCCTTAGCAAGCCAATGCTGGGCTTGTCCCTCTAAAGAAAAGGGAAAAAGTTGTAACCTTATCACTTCTTGTGAAACTCCATTGAACTTGACCGTGTTGGTGAGTTGTAGAAACCTCTTGATGTGGTCGTGTGGATCATCAATGGTTCGTCCCAAGAACGGTTGAGCGGATACCATCTGGATAAAGCCTGACTTGAGCTCGAAATTGTTGGCGGCAATTGGTGGTATAACAATTGGATCCGTATTGCCATCGACATGAGCTTGCAGCAATTCAATCATGGGGCGGTTATCCGGAAGGTGCTCATTGTTGTTATTATTGTTCATGTTGTTGAAAGGCGGATTGTTGTTGTTATTATGGTTGTTCGGAGGTGGTATGTTATTGTTGTTTTGTACACCAGCCATGTCTAAGTTATCGAGAGGCTCGGGCTCTTGATAAGACGTGGATCGAGTGCGCATACACCTGCAAAAGAACGAACAAAGAAAAACAAAGCAAAAATATTTTTGGTTTTTATTGTTTTTTAATTTTTAGGATTTTTGAAAATTTTATATTTTTTTTGTTTTTGAAATTTTTTGAAAAAGTAACGTTCACGGGGAACGGATCCCAAAATCCAAGTTCTCACAAAAAACTTTTGATCGTAACGAGAAGAGCCGGCAGCGGCGCCATTTGATATTCAGATTTTGCTAGGGGTTCAATTTTACTCTCTCGATATCCTCTCGAATTGATCTAGGTCTTAAGTGGAATGATTGTTCTTGGTTACTAAATAAAGAGGTTGGGTTTTCTAATCTAATAAAAAGTGGAAATGAAAGTTTAAGTCAAAAACAATTACTTTAATTATAATTAACTAAGACTTGATTTAAAATTTAAAGTTCAAATTAAAATTAAAGTTAAAATGTAAATTGTGAAATATGAGTAGAGAAATAGTAAAACAACAACAGTAAAACAGTAACTTTAAAATACCCAAAAATAACTGATTCAAAACTTTAAACCTTGATTCGGAACTATCTGATTCGGAAGGTACTATTCCCTCATCCGGAACTTGCTCATTCGGAACCTTCCGAATGAAGGTTGCTGATTCGGAAGTTTTTGAAACTTCCGAATGAAGAACTGGTGCGGAACTTTATGACTGATCCGGAATTTTCCGGATGAATAGGTTGATTCGGAACTTCTGATTCGGAAATAACTGATGCGGAACTTTCAGCTTGATTCGGAACTCAATGATGCGGAAGTAACTAATCCGGAACTTCTTCTTGATTCGGAAGTTTGAAACTTCCGAATGAAGGTGACTTGATGCGGAACTTAAGGACTGATTCGGAACCTTCCGAATGACTACTTCATTCGGAACTTTTTAGCTGGTTCGGAAGATTTGGAACCCAGATACAGTAGCAGCTTAGCGAAGAACACGGGACAAGGATTTTGATCAAAATCGAACCAAATACTTAAAAAGGATTTACCAAATTAAACACAAATCATTCAGACAATACAAGCAACGAATCCCACTAATAAAAACACAAATCCAAACAACTTTTGAAGATCAAATCAAGAAAATAAAAACTTAAGAACTTGAAGATAAAAATGATGATGAACAAGATGAAAATGGAAGATTAAACAAGAACTTAGTATTGAATGATTGATGTTTTGACAAGATGAAACAAAGATTAAAATTACAAGATTAAAGAACTAAAGATAAAAATCACCAATCACCCTAGTGGTGATGGTGTTCTACGAACCAGGAGAAAGAGTGGGGAGGAAGAAAGAAAAACTAAAAAACTCCTCTAAAATGTGTGAGGGGAAGGCTATTTATAGCCTTGTCCTTTGGTTGGTGAGTGGGCTCTCTCCCGTTCTTCTTGTCTTTTCGTCTTTTCAGAAAAGCTTCCGTTTTCGATTCTGATTCGGGATTTGTTGTCGATTAAATTCAACTCGTCTTTTAATTTCTTCGTTTAATAGACTTGAGTTTCTTCGACTTATATAAATCTTCCATCTTTGGTCCTTTTCTTCGATAAATCTTCGAATAGGCCCAGTGACTTCAAATCTTTTGCATCTCTTGGACAATAGACTTTATCTTGAGTCTTTTTCTTCAGTAAAACCCGTGCAATCCCATGTTTTCTTCAATATTTATCCGGTTGGCTCTGAAAACACAACAAACACAAAAACCACGCATAATTCCAAACAAATGATATTAAATACGTGTTTTGGTCTCGTTTTAGCCCGAATTAAGTGGTAAAAGGATGGGTGTTTACACACCTATCAGTCCTCATAAGTAATCACTAAACCATTGGGCAATGAAGCAATGTATGCACACACAGTATCCAGATCCATACCAGCAGGTTTAACTCTTGGTGAGTCAATTTTGTATATGTCAGCGTCTGAATATGAGGCGTTGACAGGATATGATCCAGCGTTGACACATGTTGATCCAGTAACTAGGTGCATGTATGACTCCTTCTGATCAAATTGACCTTTACTATGTGAGAAGAAGACCATATTACCATTTGTAGACTTGCCTCCATGATCCAAAAGAGTTTCATTCTCTATCAGCCTCAGTTTATTGTACACATCATCAAAAGTAGAACTTTTGTGAGTGTTATTGGCAATTATAGACCTTGCCTCAATCTTCCATGCATCACCAAGGCTTTTAAGAAAAGTAGCAATAATGTCAACATCACCAATCACTGTCCCCATGAAGGACAGCTTACTTGTAATGTCGAGAAGTCTGCTTCTCACACTACTTAGCTTCTCATTAGGTTGAGCCTTAAAAACAACATACTCATGCAAGAGTTGCTTATTTTTCTCTTCCACCGTATCAGCATTACCACCATAGGCAACTTCAAGGGCTGCCCAAAGATCTTTTGCAGACTCATAACCTCTGTATTTGTGCTGATTTTCTTGTCCCAAAGAGAGTTTCAAAATGCTTAGGGTTTTCATATCAACCCTTCTCTTTGCTATGTCCTCAGCAGACACAGCTCTACCATCTTCAGGTTTTTCTTTCTTATCTGCTTCAGAGCATCCTTGAACAGCTGATCTTGTAGCAATGGCATCTGCAATCTTTTGAGCTTTATTGAATGTGTTTCCATATTCAATAATCTCCCAGAGAGTATAGTCATGGATTTGTAGATATTGCTCAAAGTTAAACTTCCACAGCTCAAAATTGTCTGGGTCTAACATGGGAATCTTGATGTTGTGGTTTGAGGAGGAAGAGGAGGTTACTTCTGGAGTAGACATGATGTTTTTAGGGTTTTGTAAAAATTAGGGTTTTTGGTGATTTAGGGTTCTTGTGTTCTTTTAGATCAAAGTTTTTCAACAAGCTCTGATACCACTTGTTGATCCCAAACTTAGATCGATTTAGCTTGTGTAAAAGAGATTAGATCAAGTTAAACACGTAGAAAAAATTTGTTTATGTATAAAACAATTTAAGTGTTATGCGGAATTAACACTCAAACAAGAACACACAAACTGTTGTAAAACAAACTTTCACTTGATTGATAATAACAAACTTGCTTACAATGAAAGTGTTAAACGTATGAAAAACTTATATGAAACATAACCTAAAGGTCTTCTTTTATAGACATAAGAAGCCTTGTACAAGAGTCTACGTATCAGCTATTCTAGGTAAAGATAAATATAGAAAATACATTGTTGATCCTATCTTTACTAGAAACAAACTAGAAACAAAATACGCGTAGACCATATCTTTCTATCAGCGCTTGTCTTCAACCTATCAACGCTTGACTTCTTCCTGGCAACGCTTGATTTGTCAATGTTTGTTTTCTTCTTATCAACGCTTGTTTTCTTCTTGTCAGCGTTCAAGTGTACTGGCTATATTTTATTCCCAACAGTAGTAATCTCATAGTCATAGTGAAGAGGAGGTTTGACTAGAAGACTCTTGATGTAATTCAATTCCTCATAGATATGAGACATAGCAAGATGTTGATATTGACCATAATAGCAATATGTCCCATGATGCATGACATTATCATGTGAGGGAGGAAGAACACAAAAGGCGATTGGTGGAAGAGAAGAGGTTCCACAATCAATATTCTTAGAAGAAGAAGAAATATGATTTTGAGTGTTCTTGGGTGAATTTGGATTGAAAGAGATTGGGGAAAATGGAGGAGAATCAAGGCTTTCATTTGGTGAATAAGACATTTTGATTTTAGAAAGGATGCAAAATGCTTAGGGTTAAATAAAGAAAGCACAAGACAATTTTGGGGTGGTCAAAGGTTTGAAACAAAGATTCCAAAAAGTGTTTGAAAAAATTTAGAGTTACAGAAAACTTGGAATCAGAAACTCTGCCCGCGGTTCCTTATCTCCATCTGCGGTTCCATATATATATGGATCCACGGCCTATTTGGAGAACCGCCCACAGAAGCTGGGTTTTGGTGGATGAGGAAAATTTACCAATTCAGCAAATCCTAATTTTATAGTCTAACTTATCATAGAGAAATGCTAAAAAGCAATAATAGACATAGAAAACACACAAGCACTCGTCAAAAAAGATTTTGACCAAAATACATGGATTTAAATAAAATCGATGTTGAAGGTGTGTTAATCTAGACACATAGTCATGACGCAATGATCCTCCAGATTCATTTTTGTTCTTGCTATATTTGAGAGACTCATACATATGAATTATGTATGCTCGTTATCAATAGCAAGAAGCTATGAAAAACGTTTATAGATTGAATTAACAATGCAAAAACATCTCTCGACCATTTCCGAAAGAACTTTGAGAATTTTGAAAAATAGAAGAGGAATTTTACAAAAGGAGTTTAAGATACTCAATGTCTCAAAGAATGAAAAGACTCAAAAGAGAAAAAGACTCGATCAATAAAATGTGCAATTAAGGAATATGATCCATTAAACCTAGACCTAGACGCAAGAAATTAAAAGGTTCCCTCTTAAGTGGCTTAGTGAAGATGTCAGCTAAGTTTTCTACCAAGGGCACCTTCTTAATCGAAATGTTCCCCTTTTTATCATTATCCCTAAGGAAATGGTGGTGAATCTCTATGTGCTTACTTCGCGAATGTTGCATGGGATTCTTACTAAGGTCTATTGGACCCTTATTGTCACACATGATGGGAACATCATTAAGTGAAATCCCGTAATCAACAAGTGCTTGCTTCATCCATAGAGCTTGTTGAAAAGCTTTACCGGCACCCACATACTCGGATTTCATGGTGGATATAGCAAGAGCGGTTTGTTTCTTAGAGAACCAAGAAGTTAAACAACAACCCATGAAGGTACAAACTCCACTAGTGCTTTTCCGGTCCACATAGTCTCCCGCATGATCCGAGTCCGCGTATACTATGGTTTCTACGCCGGTACCTTTAGGATACCATAATCCTAAATGTATAGTTCCCTTAATGTATTGGAAGATACGCTTAACCGCTTCAATGTTAGAGGTTTTAGGAGCCTCTTGGAAGCGAGCACAAAGGCAAACACTAAACATGATATCCGGTCGACTTTCCGTTAGGTACAACAAACTACCAATCATACCTCTATATTTGGTGTTATCTACCGACTCACAATCATCATCTACGGTGAGATTAGTATCCGAGGCCATAGGGGTCTTCATTGGTCTAGAGTGCTCTAATCCAAATTTCTTTAGCATTTCTTTAACGTACTTAGATTGATTAAAGAAAATATAGTCATCCATTTGTCTAATTTGGATTCCTAAAAAGAAGTTACGTTCTCCCATCAGGCTCATTTCAAACTCGTCTTGCATGATTTTGGCAAAGTCATCACACAAGCTTTGACAAGTTGAACCAAATATAATGTCATCAACATATATTTGTACGATTATGAGGTGAGAACCATTCTTCTTAGTAAAGAGTGTATTTTCTACCATCCCCATGGTATACTCATGTTTTACAAGAAATGTGTTGGAAATACGTTTTTACGTATTTAGAAAGGATCGGTCACTCCAACGATATATACGTAGTATGGTCTTGTGATCCAATATGTAACAATATAACTCATGAAGCCCACATGCAGGGAGGGCTATATATACCCCCTCCTAGCATGTTAGGAGGGGTTGGTACTCACATTACACACACTTCTAATCTAATCTTTCATTATTCTCTCTAACCTCTCTCTACTTTCTCTCTCTACATCTTCATCTATCTCTCTCTCTAGTAATCTTTCCATCTATTGTATAATCCAAGGATTACGATAAACTATCAATTGGTATCAAGAGCCATGGGATGATTGCTTTGTTTTTGTGTTTGTGTTCTTGATTTTTTGTGCCTATTTTGATCTATATCATACGAACCAATTTTTTTTTGTTTTTATGGTTTAATCTTGATACAAATCATCTACATACTTGTGGTAGTGATTTGGTATTGTTTCTTTGGTTAAAAACACAAAATTTTTGGGTGTTTGGATCATTTTTTGGCTTAAAATCTCGACTTGGTTGTGTTTTATCCGAGAAAAGTGCACATCGGACTTTATAAGGGTTTTACATTTCGATCACATATTGCGATCACATATTGCGATCACATATTGCGATCACATATTACGATCACATATTACGATCACACATTGCGATCAGACATTCCGATCAACATTGCGATCAGACATTGCGATCAACATTGCGATCAGACATTCCGATCAACATCGCGATCAGGCAATCCGATAGATATTGCGATCACATTCCGGTAGGTATTGCGATCACATTCTGATAGGTATTGCGATCACATTCCGATAGGTATTGCGATCACATTCCGATAGGTTGACTTTTGAGACATTGCGACAAGTATTCCAAGATTTTTCAAAAACGTGTTTTTGAAAATTTTTATCGTGAGTTTTTGTTTGCCTTGGAATTTTTGGTTTCTCAAGAACACACCTTTATGGGATTTCAACATTATTTCTCGGCTTCTACACACAACAACACACACAATTACTTTCTTTCATTGATCGATCGACAAGTAATCCTGATATTCATCTTCACATCAAACTTCAGAGGATTTATTGAATTCAACATATCGAGAGGGAGAATTGCAGAAGATGCAAGAAGAAGCAAGACAAAAATGTCAGGTTTCATTTAGACAATTTGAATGTCATCTCTACGATCTTACCAAGCTAGACTACGGACCATCTTTTGTGGCAGCATTTGGTCAAGATGCTCCTTTCTTCATGGAGGCTATGATGATAAACTTGGATATTCTTCAGCAGCAACTTGACAAAGAAGACTTTAATCACATTGAATCCGTATCTACACTTCAAGTTCTTTTGCAACAATTTTCGACCTTTCTTCAATTCGATGTTGCCAAGAAAGAAAAATCAGTGCTCTGTTAGTCATTCCTTGAAGACTTGCATACCGAGATTCAAGACTTCCGTGTTACTTTGTCCAAATGCGTGACCTCTCTTACACATTTGTTTCAAGAACGATCACGACTTCAAATTGCTTATGATAATTGGAAGCAAGGAAATCTGATGTAGATGCCAGAGGAAACTAATGGTCTTACGAATGACTCAAAAGAGACCGCTTTGGTTAATGATGATAGCAGTGTCATAAATTAACGTCAAAGCATGCATGACGAAGAGCCAATAGTTGAGGTGCAATTGAATACTGTATCTAACAATGACTTACAGCATGTTGAGAATTCCGAACCTACCTATGCCAAACATGGGATGGAAAAGGGTGCTACCACTTCTGATTCATCCGATATGAGTCATAATGGGGGAGAAAGTGATCAAAATGCTAAAAATCATGATATATGCCTTATGACTGCTTCTTTAACCAAATATACTTCAAGGATTGAAGAGCTTGAAACGATTTTAGCTCAACAATCAAAAGAGCCTGAGGATGCCAAAATTGAATTTTCGAAGAAAACTGATAAATTTGAAAAGTACTTTGAAAAACTTGAAAATTCAAACGTTGTTCTTGGACGAAAATTAGATCAAAAAACTCTAGATTCTAACGCTGAAAAGGATAACTTTGTGAAACAAATTACTTTGCTAGAATCTAAGTTGGCATCTCAAGACCTTTTACAAAAAGAAAACGAGACCTTAAAACAACGTTGTAATGAGTTAAATAATTCTATCGTAGAGATGAGGTCTAAAACTCTAGATTCAATGACCTTGTTAACTACTGAAAATGCTGATTTAAAGGCTCAGGTTCAGAAAAAGGTTTTTGCTATAGCTGCTCTGAAAAATGAGCTAAGGAAAATTAAGGGTACTAGTGTGGACACTAAGCTTGAAAAACCATCAATCTTGGGGAAACCGCCTAAAAATCAGTCCGTTCGTCAACCGACTGCATTTAGATCCGAGCAACCAAAATCCTCGAGACCGCGGTTTGCCTCGCAAGTTGATATGGTTCATAGTTCTAGACCAGTCACTCCACTATCTAGGCCTAATGTGATCAAATCAGCCTATACAAAACCTACGAATAAGACTGCTACTAGTGATTCTAGGTATTCTAAGAATATGCCACAACATAGGTCCAATAACATGCCTAATAATCACTATGTAGATGCATCTAAGAAAATGACACAAGCAAGAACTAGGATTTCTAGATCTCATTCGGATCTCAAACACGGTGTTTGTTCCGTATGCATGAAGAGTGTTTTCACAAAAAATCATGTCGCTTGTGTTTCTAAAGTCTTGAAGGAGTTAAACTCCCGTGATAACAGAGGGAATTCCAAAGGAAATAGGTTTTCTACCACTAAGTCTTCTGCTGTGCATAAGAAAACCATGTCGCCTAGATCCAATCTTAGGTGGCAACCCACGGGTAGGATTATCAAATCAGTTAATATTCAATGGGTTCCTACAGAAAGGATGTTCCCCTCTTGCACTACCAAAGTTGGTTATGAACCCCTGCATGGTTCTAAAATAGATATTGCTACCCTATGTGAAAGTATGCAAATTGTTGATTCCAGTACAGGTACTAAAGCTAAGCATCAACAACAACAAACCGGTCAAATCTCTGTATACCATTCAACTAAGGACACTCTTAGCGTTTGGTTGCTGAAGAAGCTGATATCTACAAATCAAGTGTTTCAGGGGATTTACGATTAAGCTAACAACAATGGTTCATTGTTAAATAACAGACGATGACCCGGACTTCAAAGAAAGGAAAGTTTATCGCCAATGATAAACTTATCCTCATTAACGAGAAATTAAATTCTCTCGGACACGAGCTTGTATTAAAAATACTCAAAGGTTTTTAAGCTCGTGTAAATGGCGTATAATCACATTTTAGATTATGCCCCATACTTCAACAAAAGAAAAGTTTATTGGCCGATGATAACTTATCCTTAACAACGGGAAGTTTACAACTTCTCGGACTTGAGCTCGTGTCGTAAGATATTCAAAATCTTAAGCTCAAGTAATTGGGTTTCAAAAAGGGCATGTCTTCTGAAATCGATAATATTTACGATCCTAGAAATGTCATTCAATAATGACACGGGGTTGTAAATAAAGTTCGAGCAGAAGTTTAAATGATTTAAAACATGCTCAAAATGGCTTGCTATTATTTCAGATAGTAACCCGCTTTTCATACTCAAGTCAAGCATTTCACCGGAAAGCTTTGACTCAACAATGGGAATTAATTTTCTCGGGCATGGTTCACTTTATAACCATGCAAGGGATTGTGTTTACGTAATAACACAATCTAACACGAATATATGTACGTGTTAGTGCATTTATTTGTTAAAACAAGAGAAATCTTGTTTTTATGAAGTTATCATCTCCACAATCCGTATCAATTTACAATTGATATCTACATACTCGACGATGCGACTACTCAAACGGCGACTACAACTCTTTTAATAGAACACGGGTCAACAATTAAGGGGGAGCAATTGTCCAACAATCAGAATCTTTGATGCCGAAGGTGCCAAGTTCACAAATTGGTGTCAAGACAACGATATCAATCGTACACATGGTGTCAAGAGATACCTTTAGACATGACGAGGCGACCAACATTCGTGAACAAGAACCATGTGATTCTATCATATGATGTTCTCCATCATCCAGGTCCAACCTCGTAAATTGCTAATCTTGTGAATACATTTTCATATATGATATTTGCATGTGATAAATACCTTACACTTGTGTTAAAAAGGTATTTTATTTACGTTTCAAGTACACCCTCATTAATTTGAGGGGGAGCTTGTGTAAACCATGAAGATAATTGGATTTGCATTTTTCTTCCCAAATTTTCTTAAAATGCTATTAAATCAATTGATATTAAAAACATCGATTGGGTTAATATTTTTAATATGGGGGAGAAAATGTGATTTAATATGGGAAATAATTAATCAAAAATGGTTTGACTTAACGTGATGGCTCATTTCAACATGTGCGAAATGTTTTCGAATATCGTGGCATATGTTAAGGGGGAGTAAAATGGATTTGCACTTCAAAATGGATTTCATGGTGATTTATACTTACCCACAACCCATTTATTTCACGACGATGAAGATTGTGGTGACATAAGGATGGTAGGATAGGTTAATTCCAATGATTCTTCCAAAACCGGAGGAATCTTCCCAAGGACATTCCATAGTTGGAAATAGTAGTCCTTAGGAAAGATGGAGAAAGATTGTGAACGTAGCTGAATGCCGACCAAGTACTTAAGTTAGCACTGGAACAATCACAACAAGGTGCTAGTTATTATGTATTGGTAAGCATTGAAGGGGTTGAAGAATAAAAAAGAATTGTAAAGATAAAGGGTCTAAAGAAAGAAGCCCTCCTTACAACTTAGGCAGAAACCGGGTCAACTCATTAGATATTAAGATCATTTTAATGATGCTCGATATTGAAGATAAGACATCATGGACCCAGTGATGCAATGCACAACCCTTTCCAGCCAACTCAGATATCTCTCAAAAGATATTTGTTTTAATCACACGGAGACAACTCATTATCTATTGATTTATTCACTCCGAATAAATTGGTATTGAAATGGTGGCACTCCTCTCCAGCCTCCGATCAATTAAATCCAAAATGCACGATAGAGTATAGAGCCAATTCAGATCATCAAATATCTCATTAGGACACACTTTCATAATTCCTTGCTTCTTCACACACCGTGAAAAGTAAGAAAGATCTTAAGAGTCCTATGCAAAATCTTCATGATCTTGCATGAACATCCGAGTAATACGAAAGTATTTACAATGAAGATGGAAATCCTTCTTGAGCGTATATCAAAAAGCTCATGGTAGGTGACTTGTGCGATTCTTTATGAATCAAGCTTGTGATAACTGGAAAGCAACAACTGTTTAATTCTTAATTGAATTTCAACACGTTCCAGGCCTCTACGCAATATCTGAGTGATCATTCCAGAACACTCAGAGTGACACTCTTTTGTGTTCACAATGATGAGTGGAAATCCTTCTAGTGTTAACATAAAACAACACTTGGTAGTAACTTGCAAGATTCAATTTGAATGAAGCGTGTGACAACTGGAAAGCAACGATGGTGCGGTTCTTAATTGAATTTCACTTGTTCCAGGAACATGAATTGACGGCTTCAAATCATGCGGATAATATTATCCAAATGATTCACTCTTTATGTTCGCAGTCAGCTTTGGACGGTCGAATAAAGAGAACGGGTTTACCCGCGAAATCTTGTCAAGGAGGTTCTTAATTGAAACTACCTGCCACAAGTACGATATTTAATATCGTCCAACGGTCTTCACCGGCCGGAGGTAAAATGCTACCGAATTAGAATGAAATGTTCAAGACCATTTCATCCATGTATATGTTTTGTTACTAACTGTCTTATGCAGCGTAACAAGAAGGTTGCATTGCGGTGTACAATCCAGAAGAAGTTGTGTAACACCCCATTTTGGTAAATGGAATGTCACGCGTGATTATGGCGTATCATCAAAGCATACAAGGATAAATGTATAAAACATCACATGTCCATAAAGGAAATACCGGAAACAAACATCGATATCCCAAAAGTAGAACTCATCACACACAAACATAAGTACTGTAAATGAAAAGGACTAAACAATGTCCATGGAAATGAGTATTAAAGTATAATGAAATGCATAAAGTAATGAAGGCTAGGAAGCTTCCAATCCATATGCACATACGCTTAAAGTCTACGAGCGTCCCTGAATACCTGCCGTTTTGGGAACATGAAAGGAAAAACGGCTGAGCATAACGCTCAGTGCACGGATATACAAGTAAAGCATGAATAATATAAGCATATAAGCATAAAGCAGCGGAAAAGACTAAGTCCTGGATAACCTGGTATATCTTAGTAAAACTGGTTTTATAGTTTGAAAAGCCTTATGTTTATCTTATAAAAACTGTTTAGCATGTTTACCATTAGTCAATATAGGTCATGAAATATCAACGTGCATGAATACTTGGAGGGGTGACCTCGTCATGCAAATTAGAGGGGCTGCCTCTAATTTAATATAAGTTTTGGGTAGGAGGGATCAGCTCCTTGTGAAGGATGCAAGGCACACACCACATTCACCTGAATAATCTGCTGAAAACATGTAACCTAGGATGTACCCATACGCCCCACATGATAATAATAATAATATGGCCAAAAGCTGAAGGGACGCCACGAGCTATCACTCCGCCGTGGTGAAGTCATAACACAGGTGCCTCCAGTGTTATGGTTATGGTACCTCCATAACTAGGTGAAACTGGTCATACATGTATATGGCTTTAGGTATCTAATTAAACATAAGCAATCAAAACATATAAAACATATACTGGGGAAAACAGTTGGCTTCATACGGGGAATCCGTACCTTGTGTCCAGTGAACGAAGAAGACGAACGGAAGAGAGTCCTACTTCGATATCACTAATGATACATAAATAATATACGTGTATAAGTATCTGATTACTGACTACGTAACTGGTTTTATATCATGTCTTAGCTTGTTTTATATGTTCATGTCTTGTTTTACTGATTTTAGCTTTATACTACGTTTATCATGTATTCTGTCTATATCGATTAAGTATTACTTGTATTTCTTGTATTATTATACTTGTTGTGTAATAATAAGTAACTTTCTAAAAATAACAGGTTTCCTAAAATAGAAAGTTTCCAAAAATAGAAAGTTTCCAAAAATAGACTGTTTCCACAAATAGAAAGTTTCCAAAAATAGAAAGTTTCCAAAAATAGATTAGCTGCCTTAATTAAATATGTTTCTTAAAATAGAAAGTTTCAATAAATAGATTAGCTGCCTTAATTAAATAAGTTTCTAAAAATAGAAAGTTTCTATAAATAGAAATAAGCTGGATTATTAAGCTAATAATATATAAGCTTAAGTTTTACTGATTAATATTCTAAGTCATGTGATATATAGTATAGTTTAATAATTATTACATGCAAATTAAATAAACTATAGGTTATAAGATTTAATTAAACATAACATAATTTAATTAAATAAAAGGTAATAATACTTAGGTTAAAACATGTATTAATATTTATTATTAATATAACCTAAGTCATGAAAGTTAATTAATTATAAGTCATGTTTTAATAATTAATTAATTTCTTAATCTAAATTAACTAATAAAAATACTTAGCTTAAAATCATGTATTATTATTAATAATAATATAACCTAAGTCATGTCCAAATTAAATTAATTACTTAGCATGTTAAATTAATTTAATTAATCTTGTAATTATTTAACTTGTAAAAATAAATAATTAATCTTGAAAAATAACCCGTGAACCGAACCCGTGTTTTAAAACTAAATATGTCATGAACCGGACCCGTAAACCCGTGAACCGGTCCGAACCAAAACCCACCACCAACCACCACCCACAGCCGTAGCTGCGGCGACGTCTGGTGGCTGCCTGCCATCGGCGGCGGCTGCTGCCGCTGCCTCGCTGCTCCCCCATCCGACACAAACAGCCACCGGCGTAAGCCGGTTGTGCTTGCTGCTGCGCCGAGACCCACACCGAGCCCAATAGGGGTCTCGGTTGTGGTTAACAAGGGACACCGAGAGTCTTTGACTCTCGGTTGGCTGCCGAACCCAAACAACCAAAAAAACCCCCCCTTTTCCGTGTTTTAATTAATCCATAACATGTTTATTTAATTGTTTTTATAGATCTAATCATAAACATAATTAAATAAAAGATTAAAGATTAAGGTTTTGTGTTTTACCTTGACTTGTGATTGAAAATAACACGAACACGAACCAATTAACCAAGATCCAAAAATCAAAATCGAATTCCCCTTTGTCTTGTGTAGGTGCCGCGGCTATGAGGTCCCAAGGAGCTAGGGTTTTTAATTTTTCTGTAAAATATTTTTATGAAAAACTCTGTAGTTTTAGTTTTTATTAATTAAACCAAAAATGGGCTTGTGGGCCCCCTTCTTCCTTGTGTTTGTGCCGCGGCTACAGGGCCCACCAAGGGGAAACCCGGTGTTTTCCGTGTTCTAAAATATTGTGTGTTCTCGTGTCGTGTTTACGTGTTTTATTTAGTTATTGTTCGTGTCGTAATATATTTATTTGTAATCGTAATAAATATACGTAAATACATAATATTAAGCTCGTGATTATTTACGTTCATGTTTTCATGTTCGTATGTTCGTGATTATAATTATTGTTGAAATAATTATTGTGCATTAATACGAATAAAATACTTATCGTGTAATAACACGTACGTAATACTTGTAATTTCCTAATCATGAAACGTAAACGTGCTAAATAAGGAATGTTTTAATCCTGTACGTACGATCAGAAGGGTACTATTCACGGTAAAAGCATGCGGGTTTTACAACTCTTCCCCCTAAAAAGAATAATTCGTCCCCGAATTATAGATAATGTAAACTGGAAAAAGAAGAACATACCAGAATTTAAAATATGAAATGAGGGTAAGAAGCCCAGATAGACTCCTCTGTTTCCCAAGTGGCTCCCCGCTCGGTATGATCCCTCCAAAGGATTTTGACGAATGGAATCGTCTTCCTCCTCATGACTCGTTCTTGTCTGTCAAGAACTCGTTCGGGTTCTTCTATGAAAGTGAGATCTTCACGAATCTATTCCAGTGGATACTGAACCATGTGAAGGGGATGATACTTGTACCCTCTGAGTAAGGACACATGAAAAACATCGTGAACATGAGAAAGCTGCGGAGGTAAGGCTAAACAGTAAGATACTTCACCGACTCGCTCAATGACATCAAACGGTCCGATGAATCGAAAACTGAGCTTCCCTTTGATTCCAAAACGTCTAACACCGCGTGCCGGCGAAACTTTAAGGAAAACGTGATCTCCTACGTTAAAGTGTAAGTCCCTACGATGCTTATCTGCATAACTCTTCTAACGTGACCGCGCTTCTTGTAGTTTCTGCTTAGCTATAACGACCTTCTCGTTGGTCAACTCAATCATTTCTGGTCCTTCAAGTGTTCGCTCACCAACCTAATCCCAGCAGATTGGGGCGCGGCACTTTCTGCCATACAACATCTCGAATGGAGCACACTTGATACTTGCATGCCAACTGTTGTTGTATGCAAACTCTACCAAACATATGTAGTCATCCCAATCTCCCGTCTATTCCAACGCACATGAACTCAACATGTCTTCTAAAGTCTAAATCGTTCGCTCCGATTTCCCTTCTGTTTGAGGATGAAAAGCCGTGCTAAGCTTAAGTTTTGTACCCCAAGCTTTCTGTAGACTTCTCTAGAATCGTGAAGTGAACCGAGGATCTCTGTCTGAGACGATGCTGGATGGAGCACCATGAAGTCTCATGATCTCCTTCTTGTAAGTACCGACAAGTTTACTGACCGAATCTTCCTTGCGTATCGGTAAGAAATGAGCTGACTTGGTAAATCGATCAACGATAACCCAATTCGCATCGTGCTTCCTCTTTGTCTGCGGAAGACCGGTAACAAAATCCATGGTGATCTTGTCCCACTTCCACTCTGGGATATCTAACGGTTGAAGAAGATCGCCAGATCGCTGATGCTCGATCTTAACCTGCTGGCATGTAAGACATTTGGAGACGTAAGTCGCAACATCCTGTTTCTTACCACTCCACCAAAAGTATTGCTTGATGTCATGGTACATCTTGGTCGAACCAGGATGAATAGAGAATGGGGATCTATGAGCCTCAACTAACAATGCTTCCCGGAGTTCTTGATTATCAAGAACACAAAGTCTCGTGCCCTGCCATAAGATACCATCCGCGTCTACTCGAAATTCTGTCTGCTTCTCCAAATTCTAAATTATCGCCAGATTTCACCATCATCCTTTTGAGCTTCCTTGATCTTAGAGAGTAACTCGGGTTCAACTCTAACATTAGCCCAGTAACCGTGCTGTCCACGTACCATGATCTCCATGTCTAGTGGATCCAAGTCTCTAATAATTTCCTTCTTTATCTCAATGCCGTTGATCATTCCGGACTTCCTACTAAGTGCATCTGCCACTACATTTGCCTTGTCGGGATGATACTGCAGATTAATGTCATAATCCTTCAACAACTCTAACCATCTCCTGTGTCTCATGTTCAATTCACGTTGAGTGAAGATGTACTTCAAGCTCTTGTGGTCCGTGAAAATGTCGCATGATTCTCCATACAGGTAGTGCCTCCATATCTTCAAAGTGAACACAACTGCTGCAAGTTCCAAGTCATGCGTAGGGTAATTTTCCTTATAAGGCTTAAGCTGCCGTGAAGCGTACGCGATCACTTTCCCATGTTGCATGAGAACACAACCAAGTCCCTTCCCCGATGCATCATTATAGATCTGAAATCCACCTGTACCAGATGGGAGAGTAAGAATCGGTGCAGATACTAACTTCTGCTTTAGGTCTTCAAAGCTCTTCTCTCTTTATTCAGTCCAGAGGAATTTCTCCCCATTCCGCATCAGTTTGGTCAATGGTAGTGCTAAACGGGAAAAGTTCTCCACGAACCTACGGTAGTAACCAGCTAAGCCTAGGAAAATACGGACTTCAGTCGCTGATGTCGGTCTTGGCCACTTGGTAATAGCCTCAACCTTTGCTGGATCCATCGTGATTCCTTCTACTGATACAATGTGACCTAAGAATGCCACCTTGTCTAACCAGAACTCACACTTGGAGAATTTAGCATATAGCTGCTTCTGGAGAAGAATCTGTAATACTGTATGAAGATGGTCTTCGTGTTCCTCCTTAGACTTAGAGAATATTAGGATGTCGTCAATGAAGACAATGACGAACTTGTCCAGAAATTCATGGAAAATTCTGTTCATCAAATCCATGAACACTGCTGGAGCATTGGTAAGGCCAAATGGCATGACTACAAATTCGTAGTGACCATAGCGTGTACGGAAAGCAGTCTTGGCGATGTCCTGCTCCTTAACCCGTAGCTGATGATAGCCTGACCTTAGATCAATCTTGGAGAAATGTTTGGCCCCTTGGAGTTGGTCAAACAGATCGTCTATGCGTGGTAGTGGATACCTATTCCTGATGGTAATCTTGTTGAGCTCGCGATAGTCTATGCAAAGACGCATACTGCCGTCCTTCTTCTTAACGAATAAGACCGGTGCGCCCCATGGAGATGCGCTCGGTCGAATAAAGCCTCGTTCCAGAAGTTCTTGCAATTGATCATTCAGCTCCTTCAACTCTATGGGAGCCATGCGATAAGGAGCCTTGGAAATCGGCTCAGCTCCTGGGATGAGCTCGATGTTAAATTCTACTTCACGTGTAGGTGGTATGACCGGAAGTTCTTCTAGAAATACATTTGGAAATACATCTGGAAATTCTGACACTATCGGCTGATCCTGAACCGATGGTGATTCAACATCCATGTCATGAACAGTAGCTAGATAGCCCTCACAACCATGTGAAAGTCATGCACGTGCTTGCAGGGTTGATATGGTTTGTATAGACCTTCCGGGTACGAACCCGTTGTGAATGTACTCTGGCGCATTAACATCACCGAAGATGACTCGATATGAATGGCAGTCTATGGTGGCATGCTCCTTGGATAGCCAATCCATGCCCAAAATCATGTCAAAATCATTCATGTCCAGCGGAAGTGCGTCAACAAGACGAATCTTGTCATCAAACTCTAGGGGAAGGCTCTTGTACACATGTGTTATGCGTACAGATTCTCTTAAAGGCGTGGAAATATTCAGTATATTCTCTAGTGGCATGGGGAGTATCCTAACATTCTTGGCATAAGCAGTAGAAATGACCGAGTGAGTAACACCCGTGTCAAAAAGAACACATGCAGCTTGACCATACATATACAAGATTCCAGTGATGGTACCTGTAGACTTGTTGGCCTGATCGCGAGATGTCGTGTAAACGCGTCCACTAGTATGAGTCGGCTTAGTATCAGCATGTCCCGATGTGCCCTCCATCTAGCCCTTGCGGCAGTCCTTCATGCGATGGCCATGAAGACCACACTTGAAGCATGTGTCGTTGTCGCGGCGACATGGCCCTAGGTGCCTACGGTTGCAGGTAGTGCAAAGAGGATGAGTATATCCTCCACCAGGTGTCCTGACTGGCTGTGAGCCAGTGATAGCTTGACGGTTAGGCTGTGAACCTCTCTAATTCTGGTCCCTCCCGTTACCGTGACTCCTGGTAGAAGATTCTCTAATGTGTCAGAATTTAGAACTATAGCATGTAATCATAAGAAAATGAGTAAGTAAAAGGACCTGCTGCTGTTGGAGTGTCCAGCGTTGTTACAGTAATTATCATTACCGCCACGCCTATCCGTAGCAGAACGGTCGTGAGTCTGACCGTTTCCCTTGGGCTGAGTAGGCTGTTGCTGAGTAGCCGACTGAGACCGGTCCCCAGTCTTCTGCCTGGAAGATACAGTTTAAAAGAGATGTAAATATTGACATCTGCTGAAAATAATACAGTTTGGTCACCGCAGAATACGAATGTTTACCTCTTCTCAGGTCTCTCTGCTTCCCCGAACTCTTCTCTTTCTTGCAGCATCTACACCTTACGTGCTGCATCGGCCACTTGTGCCACCGTGTTGAACGTAGCACACACCAGGTTGTTTGCGACCGATGTACGAAGAGCCCACCGGAAGTGGTGTGCTTGCTCTTCGGGAGTACCTGCTGCTGCACTAAGAAAATCATCCAAGCGAAGAAAGCGTTGCATGAACTCGTTGCTATTCTCCCCAGCTCTCTGTCAGATTTCATGGTACTCTCTCTTCAGCTTGTCTTGCTCAGCTTTGGGAAAGAACTATCCCATCACCAAATCCCTGAACTGAGCCCAAGTCAAACCAACCACCCAATTATTACCTCCCTCAGACTGCTTCAGTGCCGTCCACCATGATAGCACATCACCTTCGAACCGGTAGCAGGCCAACCTCGACTTGAAGACGGGGTCACAACCCATAGCATCGAAGATCTTCTCAATGTGAGCCAACCAGCTTTAGGCTTCACTGGGGCTATCTGTTCTCTCGAAAGCTCAGGGCGTAGCTTATTGAATCTCTCCAGCCATGTGACCAATTTTGCTGGAGGAGGAGGAGGAGGTACTGGGTGTTGCTGTTGATTGTTGGCAACTTGCACCTCAGCCCTGATTTCGTTCCTCAGCTGAGGAAGCATAGCTTGCATTGCAGCTTGGATTGCTGCATTGAGTTGTTCCTGCTCGTGTGTGAGAACCATCTGACAGTATAACATAAAATACATGATTAAACTGATCAAAACATAAACTATATACATGAAAAAAATTTATACCAATAAATCATGAGAAAAATTTTATGCAAGAAAATTTAGTACATGAATGCATGATGCAGTTTTTATGGAAACTTTTGTATGCGCGAGAGTGAACGCCTATGGTCAGTTCACTCAAAACAAAAGACATGGCGAGGGGACGCCATGGGTCGCCCAAAGTTAAAAGTTTCGATAAAAGCACATGCGACTAAATAGGGCCAGTCATGTACCAACCATTACTTAGTCATAAACCTGCGACAATGACATATATATGTATGCATGGAAATGATGAATGCATGAAACCGACTGTCAGTTCTAGGAAGACCATAGTGACTACCCACTAATTACAGGTCGTATTTTGCGAGCCTACAGGTCGAAGCCTTGGATCTGATACCATAATTGTAACACCCCATTTTGGTAAATGGAATATCACGCGTGATTATGGCGTGTCATCAAAGCATACAAGGATAAATGTATAAAACATCACATGACCATAAAGGAAATACCAGAAACAAACATCGGTATCCCAAAAGTAGAACTCATCACACACAAACATAAGTACTGTAAATGAAAATGACTAAACAATGTCCATGGAAATGAGTATCAAAGTATAATGAAATGCATAAAGTAATGAAGGCTAGGAAGCTTCCAATCCATATGCTCATACGCTTAAAGTCTACGAGCGTCCCTGAGTACCTACCGTTTTGGGAACATGAAAGGAAAAACGGCTGAGCATAACGCTCAGTGCACGGATATACAAGTAAAGCATGAATAATATAAGCATATAAGCATAAAGCAGCGGAAAAGACTAAGTCCTGGATAACCTGGTATATCTTAGTAAAACTGGTTTTATAGTTTGAAAAGCCTTATGTTTATCTTATAAAAACTGTTTAGCATGTTTACCATTAGCCAATACAGGTCACGAAATATCAACGTGCATGAATACTTGGAGGGGTGACCTCGTCATGCAAATTAGAGGGGCTGCGTCTAATTTAATATAAGTTTTGGGTAGGAGGGATCAGCTCCTTGCGAAGGATGCAAGGCACACACCACATTCACCTGAATAATCTGCTGAAAACATGTAACCTAGGATGCACCCATACGCCCCACATGATAATAATAATAATATAGCCAAAAGCTGAAGGGACGCCACGAGCTATCACTCCGCCGTGGTGAAGTCATAACACTGGTGCCTCCAGTGTTATGGTTATGGTACCTCCATAACTAGGTGAAACTTGTCATGCATGTATATGGCTTTAGGTATCTAATTAAACATAAGCAAACAAAACGTATAAAACATATACTAGGGAAAACAGTTGGCTGCATACGGGGAATCCTAATAAGGAAGAATGTCCATACTGAAAGGACGGAGAATCTGTACCTTGTGTCTAGTGAACGAAGAAGACGAACGGAAGAGAGTCCTACTTCGATATCACTAATGCTACATAAATGATATACGTGTATAAGTATCTGATTACTGACTATGTAACTGGTTTTATATCATGTCTTAGCTTGTTTTATATGTTCATGTCTTGTTTTACTGATTTTAGCTTTATACTGTGTTTATCATGTATTCTGTCTATTCTGATTAAGTATTACTTGTATTTCTTGTATTATTATACTTGTCGTGTAATAATAAGTAACATTCTAAAAATAGCAGGTTTCCTAAAATAGAAAGTTTCCAAAAATAAAAAGTTTCTATAATTGACTGTTTCCAAAAATAGAAAGTTTCCAAAAATAGAAAGTTTCCAAAAATAGATTAGCTGCCTTAATTAAATATGTTTCTAAAAATAGAAATTTTCCATAACTAGATTAGCTGCCTTAATTAAATAAGTTTCTAAAAATAGAAAGTTTCCATAAATAGAAATAAGCTGGATTATTAAGCTAATAATATATAAGCTTAAGTTTTACTGATTAATATTCTAAGTCATGTGATATATAGTATAGTTTATTAATTATTACATGCAAATTAAATAAACTATAGGTTATAAGATTTAATTAAACATAACATAATTTAATTAAATAAAAGGTAATAATACTTAGGTTAAAACATGTATTAATATTTATTATTAATATAACCTAAGTCATGAAAACTAATTAATTATAAGTCATGTTTTAATAATTAATTAATTTCTTAGTCTAAATTAACTAATAAAAATACTTAGGTTAAAATCATGTATTATTAGTAATAATAATATAACCTAAGTCATGTCCAAATTAAATTAATTACTTGGCATATTAAATTAATTTAATTAATCTTGTAATTATTTAACTTGTAAAAATAAATAATTAATCTCGAAAAATAACCCGTGAACCGAACCCGTGTTTTAAAACTAAACATGTCATGAACCGGAACCGTAAACCCGTGAACCGGCCCGAAACAAACCCCACCACCAACCACCACCCACAGCTGTAGCTACGGCAGCGGCTGGAGGCTGCCTGCCATCGGCGGCGGCTGCTGCCGCTGCCTCGTTGCTCCCCCGTCCGACACAAACAGCCACCGACGCAAGCCGGTGGTGCTTGCTGCTGCGCCGAGACCCACACCAAGCCCAATAGGGGTCTCGGTTGTGGTTAACAAGGGACACCAAGAGTATTGACTCTCGGTTGGCTGCCGAACCCAAACAACCAAACAAAACACCCCTTTTCCATGTTTTAATTAATCCCATAACATGTTTATTTAATTGTTTTCATAGATCTAATCATATACATAATTAAATAAAAGATTAAAGATTAAGGTTTTATGTTTTAACTTGACTTGTGATTGAAAATAACACGAACACGAACCAATTAACCAAGATCCAAAAATCAAAATCGAATTCCCCTTTGTCTTGTGTAGGTGCCGCGGCTATGGGGTCCTAAGGAGCTAGGGTTTTTAATTTTTTTGTAAAACTATTTTTATGAAAAACTCTGTAGTTTTAGTTTTTATTAATTAAACCAACAATAGGCTTGTGGTCCCCCTTCTTCCTTGTGTGTGTGCCGCGGCTACATGGGCCCACCAAGGGGAATCCCGGTGTTTTCCGTGTTCTAAAATATTGCGTGTTCTCGTGTCGTGTTTACGTGTTTTATTTAGTTATTGTTCGTGTCGTAATATATTTTTTCGTAATCGTAATAAATATACGTACATACATAATATTAAGCTCGTGATTATTTACGTTCATGTTTTCATGTTCGTATGTTCGTGATTATAATTATTGTTGAAATAATTTCGCGCATTAATACGTATAAAATACTTATCGTGTAATAACACGTACGTAATACTTGTAATTTCCTAATCATGAAACGTAAACGTGCAAAATAAGGAAAGTTTTAATCCTGTACGTACGATCATAAGGGTACTATTCATGGTAAAAGCATGCGGGTTTTACAAGTTGTCAACACATGCTTATACTGTATGCACTTAATACTTCAACAAATTCAAGAATGTTGGAAATACGTTTTTACGTATTTAGAAAGGATCGGTCACTCCAATGATATATTCAAGTATTGGGCTCGTAATCCATTAAGTATACATATAGTCCATATAGCCCACATGTTGGGTGGGCTATATATACCCCCTCCTAGCATGTTAGGAGGGGTTGGTCATTTGTGTTTTCACATTTTCATTAATCATATTTCCTTTCTTTCTCCTTTCTCTCCTTTCTCTCTCTACCTTTCTCTCTCTAGTTCTTCCATTTTCCATCCATCTCAATAGATAAACCATAACATGCTTAATCCTAAGAAATCGTAGACCTACAATTGGTATCAAGAGCTTTGGTTGATTCTTCGGATTGACGTGTTTTTATCTATTGTTTTGGTGGTAAAATTTTTTCTTCTTTCTCGATTTGTGTTTCTTTGTCTCTAAAGTTCTTAAAAATATCAGTTTTTTTTATTTCATCTTTTTTTATCAACTTTTTTGTCTCGTACTGTTAAAAATATATCAGTTATTTGATTTTATTTTATCAACTTATTTTCTCTTACTGTATTTATCATCTCAAAAGTATTAGTTTATTTATTTTATCTTATTTTATCAGTTTTTTTTAATTTTATTTTATCTTATTTTATTAAAAGTGTCAGTTCTTTGTTTAACAAATCTTTTGTTTCATTCTGTTTTTGTTTTTGGTTTCATCGGTAAAGGGTTTAAGGATTGATAGTTATTCTGATATGTTGCATCGGAAAAGGGTTTAAGGATTCCGACAACATTCCGACCAGTATTCCGACATCTGATTCCGATTGCATTCCGACTAAGGTTTCTCCGACATCATTCCGACAGGACTTACTATATTCCGACCGGTTTGATTTTGGTATTCCGACAAATGGTTTCCGATCACATTCCGATCGAGCTTTCCGACACTCATTCCGATGGTGTTTTTTTGTTTTGACATTCCGATGATGTTTTTGCTTGTGATATTCCGATCGGACACTTGACTCAAAACTATCCAAGACTCTCGGTCAAACATAGCAAGACTCGTGTAACTCACACCACTCGACCAACAAAACTCAACACTTGACCTGACTCAACACTCGACCAACAAAACCCACCCTCGACTCAAACTGTTTTGTTTTAACAAACAACTCTCGACCAACACTCGACCAACAAATCAAAACTCACAGACTCTAATAAAAAACAGACTCGATTCCACAAACACCTTAAACACCAACAGCCTCGAAGACCATTCTAGACCCTGAACCCACATCCACCACAAGTCAAATCTACCATGCAATTAATCAACTCAAAACAACTCAAATTCGACTCTATCTAAACCCTTCGTCACTTACAAACGTCACCTCCACCTTCGACTCAACCTAGACTCGAAAAATTATCTGGTCAAAGATCTCAGCCATGTTTTCGATTTGAATCATGTTGGACCATTAAGATCTTTTCAAAATAGTTACATGCATCACTGATCTTGACTCAAACCAACAAACGAAAAAAAACCCTACCTGTGACCGTTTCTAATATAGATCTTGATGCTGCATCAACATTGAAATGAAATTCATGGTTGTATTTCATACATAATATGTTGATGCGATGGATCTCTATTTCTGAGTTTACAAGGCAGGATGGGGAGTATGATCTGTGTACGTTTGTTTCGTATGAATCATCTATCAAGGGGACTCGAGGTGTTTTGGGATTAGATTGGGATTTATCTTGTATAAGTTTGATGATGACTGAGATGACAAAGAAAGTGGAGGCGGAGTTTTCGAAGAAAGGAGATTAGGGTTATGTTAATATGAGTGAGATTAGGGTGCACACCCTTTATATCCCACATATTAGGTGGACCAGATATTTCTTTTTATTTTCACATACCCACAGTTTGCTAATCTTTTTATTTCTTTTGATGGGTTGATATGCTTTTAGATATTATGAGTGGGCCAAAAATCACTTTGCTAATCTTTTTAGTGTCCTTGAATACATCTAATCTTATAAAAATTATTGGCTTGGTTATATGTTGGTTCTCTTTATTATAATAGGCCACGTCTAGCTTAACAAAATTATTCACCAAGTTTGTATTTGGACGAAAATTATTCACCAAGTTGTTTAGTTTTTTAATATCGGGTTTGTATTATCATCAAGAAATCATTGAGCCGAGAAAAGAAACTTATATCATCAAACGAGGATTGTGACGAAGTTTTACGGTTTATTAATTGGTTGATGTGTAAAAATCTCGTAAATTCGACTTCACGATTTCTTCACAAATTATAAGATTCCGAATACAACTACAATCACGATCATTTTTCATCATAATTCAATGGAGTCTTTGAATTCGAAATTTCAAGAGGGAGACTTGCATCAGATGCAAGACACAACTAGAGAAAGTGGTATAATTTCATGTCGACTACTTCAGTCACATCTTATGACCATTGCATGGGTTCAAGGAGGAAACGAATTTGTGACACTCTTTGGTCAAAATCATTATACATTCATCGATTCACTATTCATCAATTTGCACCAACTTGCTGATCAACTTCAAAAAGAAGACTTTAATCACTCTGCATCGGCACTTGCTTATAAGGCTCTTGTGACACAACTAATGCCTTTCATCCAATTCAATATCATCAAGTCTGACAATTCGGGGATATGCCGGTCATTTCTTCAATACACACATAATGAGTTTAAAGACTTCCGTGATACACTGTTGAAATTTATGACATCGGTTTCGTCTTCGATTTATGAAAGATCCAGACTTCAACAAGCGTGTGATAATGGAGTGCAAGAATCTATGATGCAGATGCAAGAGGAGAATGGTCATACGGTTGAAAATTTGGCGCCTAACGATGGCAAGAGCACGGAATCAGGAGGACAACATGATACCAGTGGCACGTCAGGGAATGTTCACGAGATCTCTTTTGATGACACCTTACCCGTTTATGATGAAGAGCCTGCGAACATGGTATAATGTAATGTTGTTTATGATGTATATGCTGATGAAATGCCGCATATTGAGCATTCTGAACCTAAATATGACAAACATGGGATGAAAAAGAGTGATAGAAATACCACTTCTGATTCATCTGATGTGAGTCATAATGGGGCAAAAAGTGTTCAAAATGCTAAACATCATGATAATTGTCTTATAACTGCTCCTTTGACTGCTTCTGATTCCAAGATTAGAGAGCTGGAAACGATTCTAGCTCAACAATCAAAAGATCTTGAGGATGCCAAATTAGAATTTTCCAAGAAAACGGACAAATTTGAAACATATTTTGAAAAACTTGAAAAGTCAAACGTTGTTCTTGAAAGAAAATTGGATCAAAAAGTTTTAGATTCTAAAGCTGAAAAGGATAATCTTTTGAAACAAATTCAACTGCTAGAATTTAAGTTGGCATCCCAAGATAGATTGCTCAAAGAGAATGAGACTTTAAAAGCTCAAGTTCAGGAAAAGGTGTTTGCTATAGCTGCGTTGAAAAACGAATTAAGGAAAATTAAAGGGACTAGTATGGACACTAAGCTTGAAAAACCATCAATCTTGGGGAAACCGCCTCAAATTCAGTCTGTTAGACAACCGACTGCATTTAGATCCGAGCGACCTCAATCCTCGAGACCGCGGTTTGCCTCCCAAGTTGATTTGGTTCATCTTTCTAGACCAGTCACTCCAACAACTAGGCCCAATGTGAACAAAACTGCTTTAGCAAGACCTAATCACATGATTGCCTCTAGCTTCTCTAAAAAATACCAAGACCACGTCTAGAACTAGTTCAAATGACGTTTGCCATAAATCTGGTCTAAGGGAAGCTAAGCTAAAGACACATGTAAGAGATAGCAATGTCAAGCCTAGTCAGATGCCTTCTAGATTACCCAACACTGCTAAACATAGCATGTCATCTCCTAGGAGCATCGATCAATCATCTAGGAAGTACTCGGACATTAAATATGCTACTTAATAAGTGTGTAAACACTTATCCTTTTGCCACTAAAATCAAAGAAAAACAAGACCTAATCATGTGTTTAATATCGAAAAAGTCGGAATTACGCGTGGTTTTGTGTTTTTGTGTGAAAGAGGTACAAAATATCAAAAGGAAAAAAAACATGGGATTTCACGGTCATTTTTTGAAGAAAAGTCCAAGAAAGAGACGAAGACAAAGTCAAAGAACCAAAAGTGTGCCAAAGATCACGAAAAATGGCAAGATCGACATGGGTTTTGAAGAAAAGAACAAGGAAGCCGAAATCGAGCTCGTTTTTAGTGGATTTAATCTTTTTTTTTGAAGGTAATTTGGATTGCATTAGAAAATTTCCATAAAATCGTGACAAGTAATGTCACTGCAACCCTTCATCACATCAAACTTAAAAGTCATTAAGTTTCATCATATCACTACACTGCCAGTCTAGATAAGTTCTATTACAACAAGGATAATAAAGATAACACAAAGAAACTAATCACGTGGTGATTCACGTGGCTTATTATACATCGGCTCATCATCACTGCTGCTATCTTCATCATCGGACTCCTCTTCCACTTTCTCCTTTCCCTTACGACTTGTTCCTTCACACGGCTTAACCAACAAATGAGTCTCAGCACGACTTGGCACATCACGGATCCTCACACCCTGACTTGGATAAGATCTCACCAGCACATCCCACACATTCACCTTTGCAATCCTTTCTTGATCTTCTCTAAACCTTTCAAATTGAGCACTCAAATTCAACACCAACGCTCGAAGACTAGCAACTTCATCCATCTCTCTAGCTCTAACAATGTGATACCCAGAAGACGAGGTCACTATTTATCCTTAATTTATGTATATTTTTGAAATTTTTAAGAATTTTTTTTTTGCTTAAAGGTAAATTTTATTAAGCACAAGAAGAAAAAGTAACAAAAAGCACAAGGACTAAAACAAATTAGGACAAACCCCTAATTCATTAGTCTTGGCCGCAAAAAACAAATGGCAATGGCAATGGACAAAACCCCATGCTCATTTCATCACTAGTCTAATATAAAGCAACTACAAATCCAGTGAAGATCTAGCTGCAATCCCAAACCACTTGATCCCAATTGGCAAAGATCAAGATTCTGCACATCAATGGCACTAACAAAATGACATAACTTAACCCAGCAAAATCCCACTTCTGAATCCATGAAATGCTCAAAATTCAGACCACAAAGGGAAAGAACCAGGAACACCCCAATCCATCACAATGGAAACTCTTACCTGAGTTAAGACTATGAGCAGCAGTCAAAAGCACCTGCTATAAAACGCCATCTGAAAATGCAGAAATATACAGAGAGGTGCCAGTGTAGCAGTTTACATTGTTTCGCCTCCTCAAAACCCCCACCAAGTAAAACCCAGTGGGAAACCTTGGAGGGGGAAAGAGTACAACAACAACATAAACCCTCTCTAATGATGCAAAACATACCATAATATCCATCATCACAACATTAAACAAACATTAGGTAATGTGAAGATAAACGGGAGGACTAAGCATCAACATAGGCTTGGAAACTAAAAATTGTATATATAGACAAGTTAAAAGGAAAGAACCACACAAAGCAAAGATGGCACTCCCAACCGCACGCTCCAACTTGCATAGCACTCTCCCCCTAACAAAATCTATACGTCCACTAATAGCACATCAAGCCAACAACCATATATCCAAACAGTCCCCCCACACATCCCTACCAAACAGGGAGAAAAAAACATAAAGGAACATACTTACCTTATAAACCTACATTTCTTTAGAATCAACAGGAATTAAGCTCAAATGGACCCAACTCCTGTTACAATCCCAAAAACCAGTCCCTTCATGAGACAAGTGAAACCAAACAACAAGATTATGGTTCTTCATCAGTAATCATAGGGTCTTCAGGGCACTCCTTATCTATACTACTAATTTCATTCACAGATTTCATAGGAAAGCCCCAAATCCTAGCAGCTAACAAAGAGTCAGGGGTAGTCCTAATGTTCAAACTCATAACCCTATACTTAACAGAGTTAACAATGATCCTAAAGACTTCCTCTTCAGTTCTAAAGGTTTTCTCAAAAAACCTAATATTTCGTTCTTGCCATATAAAATATACAACAGCACTCCACATAAGTCTTTGAATCACACTCCATATGGTATTCCTAGCCGGCATATTAATCATGAAAGAAATAATTTGAGGTTTATGTCTTTTAGTTTCATACGGCTAAGATGCAAAATTTGTGCTCACCAAGTCTTCATGAAGAAGTTTTAGGGTTTCCCTATAAAACCCTCTCATTTTGTAATGTTAAGTGTGCCATTTTTATTTTTTATTTTATTATGCAAAATAGTTTTTAGGAATTTGTAATTTTCTTTTCCAGTATTGTATTTTTTAATATTATAAAAGTTTATTTTCATTTAAATTGTGTCTATTTACTTTTCTGTTAAAATTAATTTATCTTTAAACTGTTAGTTATAATAATTGAAAATAAATTTTGGTTAAAAAATTTCCCCCACTGGGAAGTTTATCTTAAATCTGGTTCAAAGTTGATATTCGTGATTCGAATGGTGTTGATGTTTAAAGGGTGGTCTCGGTTCGATTAAAAGGGGGCTCAGCGCCTCTCCTTCGGCTCAACGGTTTCATCATCAGGTTCTATGTCTCTTTTTTTTATTTTATGGTAATTCTAGATTAATTTTCATATTTGTTTAAAGTTTATGTTTAATAGATCTATTAAAGTTGAGTGCTGATTTTTGTTTTAGTTTATGTTTAGTAGTCTGCTATTCGATTTAAGTTTTGTTTGGTTTTTCTCTGCTAGTTTTTTTTGTCTGCTTAATTTCTTATATCTATTTTAGGGTAATTGGTTTAAGTAAGTTTTATATATGCAAGTTCTTTTTAAGCTGATACTGATAATTTATCTGAGTATGATACATGGTCACCTTACAAGTTGATGCAGTTTTATTGATCTGATATAAGCATAATCTGATTTGAGTTTCTTTTGGTTTTGCACTCTGCTATTTAGTTGCATAATCTGATTATCTGATAAGTTTTGCTTAAATCGTGATGCTGTTTTAGATATAAGAGTTTAAACCTGTTTAGATCTCTTTAGTTTGATTTGATTTGTTGAAGTTATTTGAATTGTTTGATAGGTAGCTTATCTGTTTCTTTTATTTCTAGTTTTGTTGTTTAGAGTATTTCTTAGCTGAGATTCGAGTTTAGGATTGCTTATTTTCTGTTTGGATGTTATATGCTTATTTAGTTTTGTGAGTTGCTGATATTCATTAAGCAACAGACTCATCTAGTCTGATTGTCCTTTTACTTCCAAAAATATAAAAAAAAATTAATAAACAAAAAAATTTGTCTCCAACGAGACTCGAACCTGCGATCTCTAGTTCAACTGTCCAACGTGTTAACCATCTCCTCTTGACTCTCTTTTTGGTTTAATCTCAGCCTTGTTAATTAATATAGTTTGATTAGTTTAGCTGCCAGTTTTATTAAGTAAGTTTAAATATAAGTTTTGTTTAGTTAATATTAATAAAAAGTTTTTTATATTTACTTTTATAAAGTTTAAAAAATAAAAATAAAAATAAACAAAATAAATATTTTTATTACTTTTAGAAATTTAAAATTGTTTTTATAAATTTATTGTTTTTATAAATTAGTTTTTTTAATTTTTAATTAATTTAGTTTCATATAAAATTAGTTTTAAATTTTGTTTAAATTCAAAATAGTTTTTAAATTAGTTTAATTAGTTTTAATTAGTTTCAAAATAGTTTTTTGTTTAAATTAGTTTATGATTTTTAATATTTTTGTTTAAAATTGAAAAGTAGTTTTAGTTAAATATTTCCTTTTTAATTAGATTAAATAGTTTTTAATAGATTTTAGTTTTAAAATACCAAACAAAGTTTTATTCACCAAGAACAATTAATCCACGTTTAAATTAGATATCAATTCGAGTGAGTCGAGGAACGATAAAAATAGAGTTTAAAAAGAATTTGCACAAAAATTCCTACATTAAATTGGCGCCGCTGACGCTTCGCTCGTTACGATTGACGATTTTTCGTTAGAAGCTTTGGATTTTGGAATCCGTTCAATTTTGAATGTTACTTTTCTTGTTAAAAATAAAAAACATAAAAAAATCAAAAACTTAAAAATACAAAAAAATAAAAAATCATCAAAAGCAAACTCTTTCCTAAGATTTGCACAAAAAAAAAATTAAAAAATCTAAAAGTAATACTTATCCTAAAGTATTACACCAAAAATATTACGTATTATTGTTATTTTTCTTATTTCGATTTCTTTCGCTTTTTATTGTGAATATATATTTTTCTATAAAATATAAAAAGATTTTTCTTTTACTATATTGTATTACGTAGAACAATTAATTTACCTACTTCCAAATAAGACCTTAGTTGGGATTTCATCACCTAGCTATTGTATTCGAATCCAAAACGGAAAAAAGGCAAAATAGATAAATACTAATAAAAAGTTTGAACTCGATTTATACAAACTATAAGGTGGGTATAAGGCGACGCGCTATAAAAGGCCGTCTAAGGGAAAAGGTTTTTAAGTGCTTTGTGCCACCTCTTTTCCCCGCTTGCTTGTGCGTATATTGAGAGGGACGACCGATTATTGGTTTGCCAACTTAAGTAGTATTACGTATATATTTTTTGTAGCTTTTTAATATTGAACCTCGAGAGGGATAATCCCTTTCCTCTTAAAATCGACCGAGGTCTCCTACCTCATTCCTTGAGTTTAGTTGTATGCGCACTCGCGCGCGTGCACACATACCGAGTGGTGTACCAAATACTTCTAATTCTTCCAAAAAGAAGAAGAAGAACAAAAGACCGTCAATCAAGCCGATCCCGAGAATCGAGCTTTGAACAACACGATGGCAACGGATAATCGACTAATGATTGAGATTCTAGAATCTCACGTTGAGGGAAATGATGACGCGATTGTGGTGCCAGATATTGGAGCGAATAATTTTGAACTAAAAACGGGTTTTATTCAAATGGTTTCCGCTACACCATTTTTAGGCCGTACTAATGATGACCCACACGCTCATATCAAACGTTTCATACAATTGGCAAACACCGTAAAATACAATGGGGTGCCACAAGAGGCCATTTGTTTACAACTCTTTCCTTTTTCCCTCGAGGGACAATCCCGGATTTGGCTTGATAAGGAACCACCCCAAAGTATTACCACATGGATTGATTTAGAGACCAAGTTCATTAACTACTTTTTCCCACCATCACGGACCACCTCTTTAAGGAATGACATCATTACCTCTGAACAAAAATATGGGGAAACATTTAGTGAGTCTTGGGATCATTTTAAGGAGCTTTTACGAAAATGTCCACAATTTTACAAAAGTGCATCAAATCAATACGTTTTACAATGGTTTAACTCTTAATGTTCAAGACTCACTTAATAGTGCCGCGGGGGGTAATATTCTTGTGAAGTCCATGAACGAGGCTTGGGCAATAATTGAAAACAAAGCTAATGTACAAACCAAGAGTGTTAGGGCTACTATGGCAAGTGCTAGTACTAGTGAGAGCGAAAAGAGAATTGATAAGCTTACTTCGCTTGTTGAATCAATTGCTCTACAAACCGCTAACAATACCAAAGCCATCAATGTGCAAGTAAATGCCTTAAAAGAGACTTGTGAAACGTGTGAAACTTGTGGTGGACCACATTCGTATTATAATTGTGACAAGGTTTACAATCAACACCAAGAAGTTTATGCTTATAACAACAATGAAAATGAGCAGGCTCATTTTAAACCAAATATTGATGTTAACCATTTGTCTTATAAGTCTAATAACTATTTGGCTCCCCCGGGTTTTGTAGCTCCACAAAGACCACCCCCACCCGCCCAAAATACCCAATACCAAAATAGGAACCAAGGTCCTCAAATGGGTAATTTTCAAGGGAATTCAAATGCAAGGGGTTTTAACCAAAATCAAGGGAATTTTCAAGGGCAAAACCAAGGGTTTAATACTCAAAATCAAGGCTTTAATAACCAAGGTTTTCAAAATCAAGGCTTTCAAAATCCTAATCAATTTCAAAACCAAGGTTTTCAAAATAAAGGGTGTCATTATCAAGGTAATCAAGGGTTTAATCAAGGGAATGTTACTAATCCTCAAATTGACTTGGTTCTCCAAAAATTGACCGAACATCAGAGAACTATGAAACAAATGCAAGAGTCCACCGATAGGAAGTTCGTGCAAATGTTGCAAGCCCTTAGACCCCAAGGAGCCTTACCTTCTAATACCGAGACTAACCCTCGTGCTAATGTGAGTGCTATCACTACTCGAAGTGGAGCCACTTTAGTGGGACCTTCCATCTCTTCGCCCATAAAGGAGAGACAAGGCCTGGAAGTCATAATGAGTAATCCTACTCCCCCTTCGGTGATTCCTCCCACTACCACTCCTAGTACTAGTTCTCCATTGCCTAATGAGCCTAACCCTATGGTTGTTCAAGAAGCGAGTCCTTCTACTTCTCAACCTTTAACTTCAAAGCCCAATATCCCTTATCCCTCTAGGTTGGACAAGGCTAAGTTGCTTACCAAAGATGACGTTCACGTTTCCAACTTTTTGAAAATGATTTCCCAAGTGAATGTTAACATTAGCCTTATTGAAGCACTTGCTCAAATGCCTAAATTTGTGAAAATGTTCAAAGATTTGCTCAATAAGAAGGAAAAAATGGTAGAGCTCGTTAATACTCGTTTAAGTGAGAATTGTTCCGCGATTCTTCTCAAAGAGCTTCCTGAAAAGCTAGGAGATCCCGGACGATTCATTTTACCTTGCTCGTTTCCTCAAATTGATGATTGTATGGATTTAGCGGATCTCGGCGCTAGCATCAATCTTATGCCACTCTCAGTATGGAAACAATTATCTTTACCCGACCTTGTACCGACTCGCATGACTCTCGAATTAGCTAATAGAACTCTCGCATACCCCGTTGGTATTGCCAAAGACGTTTTTGTTCGAGTTGGTACATTCACTTTTCCTGTGGACTCTGTCGTCGTCGACTATGAGATGGATCCTCGTATTCCGTTAATACTTGGTAGACCATTCTTACGATCCGGAAAAGCCTTAGTTGATGTGGCCGAAGGGGAGTTAATTCTTAGGGTTAGGGATTAACAACAAGTTTTTAAAATGGGAAAAATCACAACTAAATCAAATGGAAAAGAGTCGATCAATATGATTGATGTTCTTAATTATGACAATGAAGAGATTTTTATTAATCCTTTTGGAATTAAAAAGTCTAATCAAAATGATTTTGTGATAACTTCATCCCTTCCCTTAGAGCCTCAAATTTTTGAAACTCCTATTTATGATACTTATAGTGATGACACTTCTTTAAGTGATCACACTATCTTCGGTTTAGACGACCCATCATTTGACCCACCCACTTTTGATCCACCAATCTTTGATGATTACGATGATGACACTTCTTTAAGTGATCTCATTATTTTTGATGACCCACCTTGTGACTTTAATGTACCCCATATCTCTATGAGTGATTCTTCCATTATGGAGACTCCTTTTGACTTTTATACCCCAATTTTAGAAGTCATGACTTTTGAGGAGGATCCTCCACTCTTAGAGGTCATTCCTACTTTAGAGAATATTCCATTTGAGGAGGATTTAGATATCTTTCTAAATACATATTTCCCTCACGAGGAAGAGTTTTCCTATGACTCCGATGATACTTATGTTTTCACATTAAGTTTGGAAGAGGACGACTTTCCCACTTTGGATTATGATGACATTTTGAGCTTTAATGTCAAAACCTCTTGCTATTTTCCCGTTAAGGAACCGGTGTTTGATCCCGGAATAGAGACTCTTGTACTTTCATTACCAAATCACCTTACCCTTCCTTATGAGAGACTTTTGACTAAGGTTACCCCACTTTTCTTTGCCTTGTGTGATTTTACCACCTCGGGGTTTATTTCCTTTCATGATGGAAATTATGTGTTTGACCCGGGTGGTTTTTTCTTGGGGTATTCCTTATATGACTTTGTTTCACCCTTTATCATGGAGAGATTTTCCTCCCACCGAAATCTCGGTTTTTCCATGATTTTTCCCATTTGAATAATGATATTCGGGAAATCGAGTCGAGCTTGAGACTCGTGATAAATAAATCAAGCATCGTATAACTAGGTTAGATTTTTACCTTTTCCACCCTTTCCACCCTTTTTCACCTTCACCCATTTTCACCAATAAGTGTAGGGGGGAGCCAAGTAGGTTGTTTGTGTTGTGATGATTGTGCAGGGACATGTGCTTCAATGATCCACTTTTGGTGTTTTTGACGCAACCCGTGATCCCGTGTTCCCGTGTACCCGGTTTTATCAAAACTATTGTGATTCATACATGTATATAAATAAAATGAATAAATGTAATCACTTTAGTTGTCTCTTCCTTAGCTCGATTTAAACAACATACTCAATGCCCTAAGTGTAGGGGAGTTTATTCTCCCACATGCTTAAACATTGAGGACAATGTTTATATTAAGTGTAGGGGGGGACTTCTATCGAATTTTAGTGGGCTTTTCCATGAATTTGATCTCATTTAACCAGAAAATTAAAAAATTTCAACATTTTTCAAATTTTTGATCTATTTTGGCCAAGTAGTATTTCCATTTATTTTCTTTTATTTTCTTTCCTTTTGTCATCGCATCATATTTATATTTCAAGAATAAAGTAAAAAATAAATAAATGAATAAAATGGTTTTAACAAGTTTAGATGTCTTTGATAAATTAGGCCCGTCGTGAATATTTTGACTCAACCCGAGTTTACTTATCCAAGTTTACTCTAGCTAGTATCCTTAACCATATAGACCTTAATTGGTTTATTAGGCTAAGCATCCACGAGTCTCATTCCTTGAGATTTTAAATTGTGGAGAACGAGAGATGATAGAGTTGATAATAAGTTTAAGGGTTAATTCTAGCTTATATGAGTTTTTGTGGCTCTTTCTTCCCGCTTGTATATTTAATTTCTTAACAAATGAGGACTTTTGCGGTGTAGATTCGATATCTTAGCTCTTAGCCAAATCTTTTATCTCCTTTGTAATTAAAGCATGAACACATTGAGGGTGCCAGCGTTGTGGACTTCCGACTAAGGTGGCTCATAACC
Source organism: Glebionis coronaria (assembly GCA_025667525.1). NCBI lineage: Eukaryota > Viridiplantae > Streptophyta > Magnoliopsida > Asterales > Asteraceae > Glebionis > Glebionis coronaria. The sequence continues at coordinate 163,896,840 of CM046882.1, read as the reverse complement.
ACTAAGTAGGAGGTATTCAGACCATGGGACCGCGAAATTTGGCCTAATATATATATCATAAATAAATAAAGAATAAGATTAAAACATGACCTCAAGGAGCCTTAGGGTGTGGGGTATGTAGCACGAACCTTGTCATTAGAGCCTTAGGGTGTATTTCATGGTAAGTGTTGAATAAAAATTGATCAAAAAATCAGTTCCCTTGTTTATCGTTCAAGGAGCCTTAGGGTGTGGACAATAGATGAGGAGCATTTTTACATCTTAAAGAGCCTAAGGGTATATGATGTGAATTTGCTAAACTCCACATAAAGTCAACATGACTTTGGAGGAATAAATAATAAGTAGTACTATTGGCCAAATTTTGGATCCGAGAATTTATTCCCCAAATCGTGTTAAATCATCCTTGATGTGGGCTTACTTTAGTGACAACGTTTTTGAGGACAAGGTTAGGTTTTGAGTGTCGGGTTTGCACCGTTTTGCCTTCATTTTTGGACTAACGATTATTAAATAAGTCAATGAACCTACGGGTGAATGACAATCCTTAAAATCTAGAGATACAACTTAGGAACTAGAGAAAGAGTATTACACAATTGTCTTATATAAGTGGTTTTAACTTAAGAACTTATGGTAAATAATGATCTCGTTTTTAAGCTTGGTATAGGGAACGTGAAACTTGAGGGTGATTAATATTCATGACACCAAAGCCCTAATTTAAGTCTTAGATTTCTTTACGAGTTTCTTCCATCAAATAAATTCCAAGTTAATAAATTGTAATAACTTTTGTTTCCTTTAAAGTTTTTATCTTTTCATCATAGTAGTAATAGTATATCTTAATAAAGGCCAAAATGGATTGATTATGAGGAAAATGTAACCTTATGCTGTAAAATTATGCATTGCATGGGGTCATTGCAATGGTCAAGTATAGGGGATTTAATAAGTGTGTAAACATTTATCCTTTTGCCACTAAAATCAAAGAAAAACAAGACCTAATCATGTGTTTAATATCGTAAAAGTCGGAATTACACGTGGTTTTGTGTTTTTGTGTGAAATAGGTACAAAAGATCAAAAGGAAAGAAAACACGGGATTTCACGGTCATTTGTTGAAGAAAAGTCCAAGAAAGAGACAAAGACAAAGTCAAAGAACCAAAAGTGTGCCAAAGATCATGAAAAACGGCAAAATCGACACGGGTTTTGAAGAAAAGAACAAGGAAGCCGAAATCGAGCTCATTTTTAGTGGATTTAATCTTATTGGAGTTAATTGGGCCTTGTGGGTCCCACATTGGATAATGGGCCCAAAAGCCCAATAAGGAAGCAAGTATTGAGATTCTTGGATAAAAAGCCCATCAAAGGCCCAAATACATTTATAAGTGAGACGGATGGGAGTAAATAATAAATGGGCCAAGCCCCGTTATACATTTAAATGTGGGACGAATTTTGGGCTTCAAAGCCTATTAGGGCTTCAAGTTATGTTGGATGGTTAAAGTGAAAGTATTAACTTTCTATTTGGTCAACCCCCCCAACTCATTCACACGTTTTATTTATTTATCTCACACATTTACCCACACACCACAAAACTCTCGATTATTCTCTCTCTCCTTCGATGAAAACAAGAAAAGAAAACAGTTATCTTGTTTTTACCCCAATCCGAAACCCTAATCACAAATATACAAGATAACTTTTGGGGCTTTTGCTTGGAACGTGTGATTCACACGTTGGGGAATTAAATCCCCAATTTTCTCGGAGCAGAAGATGGTGGTCCTCATCTACATGGCTCCATTCCCCTCTCCTGATTGGTTTAAACAAATCACCACCACCATCCCTCCAATTAGATGAGTCCACATCAGCATTGAAGAAGCACAAGAAACACAAACCCATCCACGGTGGCAATCCGTGTGATGGGTAATGTGTTTTCAGCCGTTTGATTAAAGAATGAAGAAAGAGAATGAGAAAAGAGGGATTAAACGGCTAAGATGCAAAGTTGTGCTCACCAAGTCTTCATGAAGAAGTTTTAGGGTTTCCCTATAAAACCCTCTCATTCTGTAATGTTAAGTGTGCCATTTTTATTTTTAATTTTATTATTCAAAATAGTTTTTAGGAATTTTTAATTTTCTTTTCCAGTATTGTATTTTTTTATATTAATAAAGTTTATTTTCAATTAAATTGTGTCTATTTACTTTTCTGTTAAAATTTATTATTATTGCAAATTTATCTTTAAACTGTTAGTTATAATAATTGAAAATAAATTTTGGTTAAAAAATTTCCCCCACTGGGAAGTTTATGTTAAATCTGGTTCGAAGTTGATATTCGTGATTCGAATGGTGTTGATGTTTAAAGGGTGGTCTCGGTTCGATTAAAAGGGGGCTCAGCGCCTCTCCTTCGGCTCAACGGTTTCGTCATCAGGTTCTATGTCTTTTTATTTTATTTTATGGTAATTCTAGATTAATTTTCATATTTGTTTAAAGTTTATGTTTAATAGATCTGTTAAAGTTGAGTGTTGATTTTTGTTTTAGTTTATGTTTAGTAGTCTGCTATTCGATTTAAGTTTGTTTGTTTTTTGTCTGCTAGTTTTTTTTGTCTGCTTAATTTGTTATATCTATTTTAGGGTAATTGGTTTAAGTGAGTTTTATATATGCAAGTTCTTTTTAAGCTTATACTGATAATTTATCTGAGTATGATACATGGTCACCTTACAAGTTGATGCAGTTTTATTGATCTGATATAAGCATAATCTGATTTGAGTTTCTTTTGGTTTTGCACTCTGCTGTTTAGTTGCATAATCTGATTATCTGATAAGTTTTGCTTAAATCGTGATGCTGTTTTAGATATAAGAGTTTAAACCTGTTTAGATCTCTTTAGTTTGATTTGATTTGCTGAAGTTATTTGAATTGTTTGATAGGTAGCTTATCTGTTTCTTTTATTTCTAGTTTTGTTGTTTAGAGTATTGCTTAGCTGAGATTCGAGTTTAGATTTGCTTATTTTTTGTTTGGATGTTATATGCTTATTTAGTTTTGTGAGTTGCTGATATTCATTAAGCAACAGACTCATTTAGTCTGATTGTCCTTTTACTTCCAAAAATAAAAATAAAAATTAATAAACAAATTTTTTTGTCTCCAACGAGACTCGAACCTGCGACCTCTAGTTCAACTGTCCAACGTGTTAACCATCTCCTCTTGACTCTCTTTTTGGTTTAATCTCAGCCTTGTTAATTAATATAGTTTGATTAGTTTAGCTGCCAGTTTTATTAAGTAAGTTTAAATATAAGTTTTGTTTAGTTAATATTAATAAAAAGTTTTTTATATTTACTTTTATAAAGTTTAAAAAATAAAAATAAAATAAACAAAATAAATATTTTTATTACTTTTAGAAATTTAAAATTGTTTTTATAAATTAGTTTTTTTTTAATTTTTAATTAATTTAGTTTCATATAAAATTAGTTTTAAATTTTGTTTAAATTCAAAATAGTTTTTAAATTAGTTTAATTAGTTTTAATTAGTTTCAAAATAGTTTTTTGTTTAAATTAGTTTATGATTTTTAATAGTTTTGTTTAAAATTGAAAAAGTAGTTTTAATTAAATATTTCCTTTTATATTAGATTAAATAGTTTTTAATAGATTTTAGTTTTAAAATACCAAACAATGTTTTATTCACCAAGAACAATTAATCCACGTTTAAATTAGATATCAATTCGAGTGAGTCGAGGAACGATAAAAATAGAGTTTAAAAAGAATTTGCACAAAATTTTCTACATTACTACTTGTAAAACATGTAGAAAATGTGTCTTTAGGACAAATCATGACTCTTGTGTCAAGAAATTACTTAATGAGGTGAACTCCCGTGCTAGACTTAAGACCCAGTGGATAGCTAAAATCAAACCTATTGGTAAAGTTTGGCGCCCCACTGGTAGAACTTTCACTCTTGAAGGAAACGAGTGCCCTTTAACTAGGATAGTCTCTGATTCTACTAAGACTACTAGGGAGGAAATAGATAAAGATGATACATCACTTAAGCCTAAACTTAAGGTTTTCTATAAAAGGAAACGTTTGCTAGCTAAGACAAGTGAATCATCTACTCAGGTCGCCTCTGACACAAGTAAAGCCAACTGTGAACCCCCACGTGCTTCTAAAATTGATATCGCTAATCCATGTCAAAGCATGCAAATTCCTAATGAGAATGCAGGTACCAAAGTTGATGTTCCAAAAGAATGAAGCGGTCCAATCGTTGTATACCGTTCAACTAAGGACACTCTTAGAGTTTGGTTGCTGAAGAAGCAGATATCGGAGAAACAAGTGTCTCAGGGGATTCATGGTTAAGCTTATCTGTAGAAGGACTTACAGTCACATTACAGTCTGTAACTCGATCTTCAAATAAAGGAAAGTTTATCGCCGATGATAAACTTATCCTTACAAGTTACAACGAGAAATTAAATTTTCTCGGACACGAGCTTACATTTAAAACTATTCAAGGGTTTTAAGCTCGTGTAAAGGACTTACAGTCACATAACAGTCTGTAACCCGATCTTCAAATAACGGAAAGTTTATCGCCGATGATAAACTTATCCTTACAACGAGAAATTAAATTTTCTCGGACACGAGCTTACATTTAAAACTAATCAAGGGTTTTAAGCTCGTGTAAAGGACTTATAGTCACATTACAGTCTGTAACTCGATCTTCAAATAAAGGAAAGTTTATCGCCGATGAAAAAATTATCCTTACAACGAGAAATTAAATTTTCTCGGACACGAGCTTACATTTTAAAACTATTCAAGGGTTTTAAGCTCGTGTAAAGGACTTACAGTCACATTACAGTCTGTAACTCGATCTTCAAATAACGGAAAGTTTATCGCCGATGATAAACTTATCCTTACAACGAGAAATTAAATTTTCTCGGACACGAGCTTACATTTAAAACTATTCAAGGGTTTTAAGCTCGTGTAAAGGACTTACAGTCACATTACAGTCTGTAACTCGATCATCAAAGAAAGGAAAGTTTATCGCCGATGATAAACTTATCCTTACAACGAGAAATTAATTTTTCTCGGGCATGAGCTAATATTAAAAACATTCGAAGTTTTTAAGCTCATGCACAATGACTTAAGTTAAAATATCAGACTGTAACTCGGACTTCAATTTTAGAAAAGCTTATCTTTAAAGATAGCTTATCTTGTAACGAGAAATTAATTTTTTTTCTCGGTCATGAGCTTGTACTAAAACATTCCAAGTTTTAAGCTCAGAAAGGAAAGTGTATCTTTTAATTAAGAGAACTTTTCCTCATAACGAGAAATTCACCTTTCTCGGTCATGAGCTTTCCGTTAAAACATTCAAAATTTTTCAAGCTCATGAACACGACTTCTAAGTAAATGTCAACTTAGAACTCGTTCTTCAATTAAAAGGAAAGTTTATCGCCGATGATAAACTTATCCTTACAACAAGAAATTAATATTTCTCGGGCATGAGCTAATAATAAAAACATTCGAAGTTTTTAAGCTCATGCACAATGACATACAGTTAAATATCAGACTGTAACTCGGACATTAATTTTAGGAAAGCTTATCTTTAATGATAACTTATCCTCGTAACGGGAAATTAATTTTTCTCGGTCATGAGCTTGTAGTAAAACATTCCAGGTTTTAAGCTCTTCAAGGAAAGTGTATCTTTTAAATAAGAGAACTTTTCCTCCTAACGAGAAATTCACCTTTCTCGGTCATGAGCTTTACGTTAAAACATTCAAAAGTTTTCAAGCTCATGAAAACGACTTCTAAGTAAATGTCAACTTAGGACTCGTTCTTCAGTTAAAAGGAAAGTTTATCGCCGATGATGAACTTATCCTCATAACAGGAAGTTTACAACTTCTTGGACTTGAGCTCGTTTTGTAAGATATTCAACATCTTAAGCTCAAGTAATTGGTTTTCAAAACTTTGAACACAATTTTTCGAGAATTTCTCAAAAGGTTTTTCTAAATCTTTCAAAATTGTGTGTTCAAAAATGTTTTGATAAAAAGAGCATGTCTTCTTGAATCGATAATATTTACGATACTAGAAATGTCATTCAATAATGACACGGGGTTGTAAATAAAGTTCGAGCAGAAGTTTAAATGTTTTAAAACATGCTCAAAAGTTTTTCATACTCAAGTAAAGCATTTCACCGGAAAGCTTTGACTCAACAACGGGAATTAATTTTCTCGGGCATGGTTTACTTTATAACCATGTAAGGGATTGTGTTTACGTAATAACACAATCTAACACGAATATATGTACGTGTCAGTGCATTTATTTGTTAAAACAAGAGAAATCTTGTTTTTATGAAGTTATCATCTCCACCAACCGTAGCAATTTACATTTGATATCTACATACTCGACGATACGACTACTCAAACGGCGACTACAACTCTTTCAATAGAACACGGGTCAACAATTGAGGGGGAGCAATTGTCCAGCACTCAGAATCTTTGACGCCGAGAGTGCCAAGTTCACATATTGGTGTCAAGACAACGATATCAATCATACACATGGAGTCAAGAGATAACTTCAGACGTGATGAGGCGACCAACATTCGTGAACAAGAACCATATGCTTCTTTCATATGATGTTCTCCATCATTCAGGTCCGACCTCATAAATCGTTAATCTTGTGAATACATTATCATATATGATCTTTGCACGTGATAAATACCTTACACTTGTGTTTAAAAGGTATTTAATTTACGATTCAAGTACACCCTCATTAATTTGAGGGGGAGCTTGTGTAACTCATGAAGATAATTGGCTTTGCATTTTTCTTCCCAAATTTTCTTAAAATTCTATTAAATCAATTGATATTAAAAACATCTATTGGGTTAATACTTTTAATATGGGGGAGAAAATGTGATTTAATATGGGGAATGATTAATCATAAATGGTTTGACTTAACGTGATAGCTCATCCCGACATGTGCGAAATGTTTTCGAATATCATGGCATATGTTAAGGGGGAGCAAAATGGATTTGCACTTCAAAATGGATTTCATTGTGACATACACTTACCCAAAACATCTCTATTCACGACGGTGAAGATTGTGGTGACATAAGGATGGTAGGATAGGTTAAAGTCCAATGATTCCTCTAGAACCAGAGGAATCTTCCCAAGGACATTCCATAGCTAGAAATAGTAGTCCTTAGGAAAGATGGAGAAAGATTGTGAACGTAGCTGAATGCCGACCAAGTACTTAAGTTAGCACTGGAACAATCATAACAAGGTGCTAGTTATGACGTATTGGTAAGCATTGAAGGGATTGAAGAATGAAAAAGAATTGTAAAGATAAAGGGTGTAAAGAAAGAAGCCCTCCTTACAACCTTAGGTAGAAACCGGGTCAATACATATGCTATTGAGATCATCTTTAATGATGCTTGATATTGCAGACAGACATCATGGACCCAGTGATGCAATGCACAACCCATCCCAGCTATCTTAGATATCTCTCAAAAGATATTTGTTTTAATCACATGGAGACAACGCATTATCTATTCATTTATTCACTCCGAATAAATTGGTATTGAAATGGTGGCACTCCTCTCCAGCCTCCGATCACTAAAATCCAAAATGCACGATTGAGTCTAGAGCCATTTGAGATCATCAAATATCTCATTAGGACACACTTTCATATTTCCTTGCTTCTTCACACACTGTGAAAAGTAAGAAAGATCTTAAGAGTCCTATGCAAGATCTTCATGATCTTGCCTGAACATCCGAGTAATACGAAAGTATTTACAATGAAGATGGAAATCCTTCTTGAGCGAATATCAAAAGCTCATGGTAGGTGTCTTGTGCGATTATTTATGAATCAAACTTGTGATAACTGGAAAGTAACAGTGGTTTAATTCTTAAATGAATTTAAACACGTTCCAGGCCTCTACGCAATATCTTAGTGATCTTGCCAGAACACTCAGAGTGATACCTTAGTGTTCACAGTAATGAGTGGAAACCTTCTAGTGTTAACCTCAAACAACACTTGGTAGGTAACTTGCAATATTTTATACGAATCAAGCTCGTGACAACTGGAAAGCAACGATGGTGCGGTTCTTAATTTAATTTCACTTGTTCCAGGAACATGAATTGACAACTTCAAATCATGCGGATATTATTATCCAAATGATTCACTCTTTATGTTCGCAGTCAGCTTTGGACGGTCGAATAAAGAGAACGGGTTTACCCGCGAAATCTTGTTAAGGAGGTTCTTAATTGAAACTACCTGTCACAAGTACGATATTTTATATCATCCAACGGTCTTCACTGACCGGAGGTAAAATGCTACCGAATTAGAATGAAATGTTGAAGGCCATTTCATCCGTGTATATGTTTTGTTGCTAACTGTCTTATGCAGCGTAACAAGAAGGTGGCATTGCGGTGTTCAATCTAGAAGAAGTCGTCAACACATGCTTATGCTTTCTGCACTTAATACTTCAACAAATTCAAGAAAGTCTAATAGTCAAGTCTTCTGCTGTATCAAACTCTGAAGCTTTCAAGAATTTATAAAAGTATAAGTATGTGGATCATGAAGTCACGAAGAGGCAAATATCACAAGTGATGAATGCACAAGGTCAAGGCAAGAGAACATGCTCAAGACTAAAGTCAAAGATCTCATCAGCATATTCACAAGAACAAGATCGAAGACTCAAGCATAGTATGCTAGGTTTAAGATTTTGTAAAATGGTGTGACCTCCCTTAGGGGGAGATTGTTGGAAATACGTTTTTCCAAGTAAAGTCTCGGTCACATCATTATTAGCATAGATCACGAGCTATAAACTATTTAGGACATTGTAACTTGGAGTAACCTCCCTTTGGGGGAGATTGTTGGAAAGAAATTTTTACGTATTTAGAAAGGATCGGTCACTCCAATGATATATTCAAGTATTGGGCTCGTGATCCATTAAGTATACATATAGTCCATATAACCCACATGTAGGGTGGGCTATATATACCCCCTCCTAGCATGTTAGGAGGGGTTGGTCATTTGTGTTTTCACATTTTCATTAATCACATTTCCTTTCTTTCTACTTTCTCTCCTTTCTCTGTCTACCTTTCTCTCTCTAGTTCTTCCATCTTCCATCCATCTCAATAGATAAACCATAACATGCTTAATCCTAAGAAATCATAGACCTACAAAGAAAGTCTAAAAGTCAAGTCTTCCACTGTATCAAACTCTGAAGCTTTCAAGAATTTATTAAAGTATAAGTATGTGGAACATGAAGTCACGAGGAGGCGAATATCAAAAGTGATGAATGCACACGATCAAGGCAAGAAAACATGCTCAAGACTAAAGTCAGAGATCTCATCTGCATATTTACAAGAACAAGATCGAAGACTCAAGCATAGTATGCTAGGTTTAAGATTTTGTAAAATGGTGTGACCTCCCTTAGGGGGAGATTGTTGGAAATACGTTTTTTCTAAAGAAAGTCTCGGTCACATCATTGTTAGCATAGATCACGAGCTATAGACTATTTAGGACATTGTAACTTGGAGTGACCTCCCTTAGGGGGAGATTGTTGGAAATACGTTTTTACATATTTAGAAAGGATCGGTCACTTAAATGATATATACGTAGTATGGGCTCGTGATCCAATATATAACAATATAACCCATGAAGCCCACATGTAGGGTGGGCTATATATACCCCCTCCTAGCATGTTAGGAGGGGTTGGTACTCACATTACACACAATCATTCATTATTTTTTCCAAGCTCTCTCTACTTTCTCTCTCTATGTCTTCATCTATCTCTCTCTCTAGTAATCATTCCATCTATTGTATAATCCAAGGATTACGATAAACTATCAAAATGCTTTAAGTCTATCATACCAAGCTTTGGGTGCTTGTTTAAGACCATAAAGAGCTTTCTTAAGCTTGTAAACATGATCCGGTTTCTCCAAATCAATGAAGCCAGGAGGTTGAGCCACACATACCTCCTCATTGATCAAACTGTTAAGAAATGCACTCTTTACATCCGTATGTTGAAGCTTAAAATCTAATGCACAAGCATAAGCTAAAAGGATCCAAATGGACTCTAACCTTGCTACCAGTGCATATGTCTCATCATAATCAATTAGTTCTTGTTGATTATAGCCTTGAGTTATAAGTCTTGCCTTGTTATGAGACACAACATCGTTTTCATCTAACTTATTCCTATATACCCACTTGGTTCCTATGATGGTAGTACTTCTAGATGGAGGAACAAGTTCCCAAACGTCATTAGCAATGAATTAATTCAATTCTTCTTGCATGGCGATGACCAACTCTCATCCATCAAAGCTTCTTTAACATTCTTTGGTTCAATCAATGGGAAGAAACAAAAGAAGTTACTTTGATCTTGGACTTGAGATCTAAGGGTCCTCTGATTTAAGTCTCCTATGACGTTTTCGAGAGCATGATCCTTAGACTCCCTAATGTTTACTCCCTTTTCAACATTAAGGTCTTTAACTCCTGTTTTTCTAACCTCTTTGGCTTTAACTATGTCTACTTCATCCAAATAATCATCTACCAAAGGTGTTGTCTTAGGTGAAGGAGGGGTTTCATCAAATGTCACGTTGAGTGATTCTTCGATTACACACGAGGTTCTATGTAGGCTTTACTAGTTTGAGAATAACCTAAAAAGATACCTTCGTACGACTTTGGGTCGAACTTAGTAAGGTAGTCTTTGGTGTTGAGAATGAAGTGCTTGCTTCCAAACACCTTAAAGTATTCTAATGAGGGCCTCTTACCTTTAAGAATCTCATAAGGGGTCATTCCTAGAAAAGGTCGAATAGGAATTCGGTTGAGAATATAGGTCGATGTGTCCACGCATTACACCAAAATTTTTGAGGCAAATATTGCTCGTTTAACATTGTCCTACTCATTTCTTGGATAGTCTTACTCTTCTTTTCAACTACCCTATTTGATTGTGGAATGCGAGGAGCCGAGAAGTTATGGGTAATACCATGAGCTTCACAAAAGGCACCAAATTGTACTTCGTTATCAAATTCCCTACCATGATCCGTCCTAATATAGACAATTGAACATCCTAGTTGATTTTGGATCCTTCAACTAAAGGTTTCGAATGATCGAAAACTTCTTTCTTAGAAGCCAAAAATCTAGTCCAAGCGAATCTAGAATAGTCATCAACTATAACTAGGGTATAAAGGTTACCTTTATAACTCCGTATGGCGGAAGGTCCAAAGAGATCCATATGTAGGAGCTCTAGGCAGCGAGAGGTCGATACCAAGTTCTTGGCCTTGTAACTTGAGTGAACTTTCTTCCCAACTTTTCAAGCATCACAAAAGTGACTATAAAACTTAATCTTGAGGAGATGTCTTACCAACTCCTTAGAGACTAAAGATTGAATTAAACGCATATTAGCATGACCTAATCTCCTATGCCAAAGAACCAACTAATCTAGCTCAGTTGGCCACCAAGGTAACCTTGGGGAGGTATTCTTAGAGAGGTCTCGAGTTCGAGTCTCACCAAGAACCTTTAGGGGCCCGAATTAAGAAGCAGGAGTAGGGTTTGTCCCCTAAGGAGAAGGTTCGAGGCTTGCATACTGCCCAATTGGATGTCACCGTAAGCTCGAACCACTAACTACTAACTCGCTGTTCAAAAAAAATCTCCTATGCTAAAGAGTAGAAATATCATCTAAAGTCGCTAGACATAACTTGTCCTTTGACTTCCTATTGACCTTCATGACATAAACCCCATGCTTTCTAAACCTTTTCCAATGATCTTTCCATCTTTTACGATTTCACTATCATGTTCCAAAAAGACGACCTTACACTTATTGTCACAAATTTGACCTATACTTAGTAAGTTAAACCCTAAGTTACCTACGTGTTCAACATTTTCGATGGTCATGAAGTCAAGAGAAACCGTACCTTTGCCAATGATGTTACCATATAGCTTACTAAGGAAAGTGACGTTATATGCTTTGTAGGATGAGAAAAAATTCCGATTACCCGTCATGTGTTTAGAACAACCACTATCCTTAATCCACTCGTCAAGCTTGATGAGACTGCTTTTATACATAGTCTCGTCGTTCAAAACGGGCTTTAAATGCATTAAATATCATCAAAAATGCCAAATAGATGCTTGTGTTTGTTACTTGTATATTTTAGGTACGGATATTGAGGAAATGACAAAAGATCACAAAGAACATGCAAAAACGAACATGGGAAAAGAAGCCGCACAATGAACCAAGCCTAAGTGATGATTTTTCAAGAATAAACCTTGAAGATTTGAAGATTATGCAAGAAGGGTCCTCCAATATTGAAGAATTGACACTTTAAACCCTTGTATATTCATAATTACAAGATTGGTCCTTGAAGTTTATCAAAATTGCAAAAAGGACCCTCCACTTTGAAGAATTGGCAAGTTTAGTCCCTCAACAAAACTAAATTGTCAATATTGGTCCACCTTATATTCAAACATACCATGAAGACCTTCAAAGTTCAAAAATGTGCAAGATCAGTCCTTCAAATATCAAAGAAATACAAAACAAGTCCTTGTGAAAAGTTTTGTGGCCAAAATAGAAGTTTTAAAACTTCATTAACAAAGGATTCTAACTTTCGGCTGCAAAAGTGCAAGTGACAAGTAAGGAAGAGAATAGGGATTAAACTTGGCAGACAACAAACTTACCTTATCCAGTGAGGGGGTGACACGTGCCCCACTCACTCTTTCCACCAATCCCAACCCCCCTTTCTACCACCTCATTTCCCACCCACAACGGTTTAAACTAATCTCTGATTAGTTTAATAAAAACGCGCTAAACAACAAATCAAAACCCAAACCAGATTAAACCTCTACTATTCACGTGATGAACACAATTGGGTTTTTCTTAATTACATGTAGTTAGGCCTTAATACTTTCCAGATTAGTGATTAAGGTGCTAATGAACACAACCCAACTCATAAACTTGACACCTCACCAACCAACAACCCCACACATGATTCCCCTACTACACTTTGGGAGAAAATGACAAAAGCTGCCAGCCATCCAATGACCAAGCTTCTTGCTTCAAACTTAAGCACCTTATGAGCCCTTGATCACTTCCATATGCTTGACACCTCAACAAACTGCCAAATTCAGTCACATGATTCCAAGATATTCAAAATCCTCAAGGGCATTTTTGGGACCCCAAGCATTAGGGTTTTATGTTTTATCAGCTTCTTAGCACATGTAAGGCTCTATATAAAGCCATTAGGTCGCAACATACCAACTTGTTCTTGGTTTTCCTTAGTCAAGTTTCTGTAAATCCTTGTTTTCAAGTGAATGAAAAAAGTGTTTGAAAGCTGTGACGAAATCCAAGTTCCAACCTTTATATTTTGTTGTTATTGATATATGTTTGTGAGTTTGAAGTTTCAGAGATTGGTTTTAAAGATTGTGCAAAAGTTTGCAAGTTTTTCCAAAAACCTGAATTTTCTAAGTTCTTGTTCAAACACTTGAACTTTTTGGGCTATAGGTTGATCATAGCACCCTGATAAAGAGTTTATCAAGGTGTTGTGAGGCTTGTGGTTTGGAAAGCATCAAGGAGTGGGGAACCAAGCTTGAAATTTTTTGGTTATTTTCATCTTCTGTTTTATATAATTTATGTGTTACTAATCTTGTTGATCTTAGCAGCTTGTTGGAAGCTTGTGGTTGTTAAGCTACCACATAAGCTCAAACATACGTGGGTGTGGATGTACATTCATGAGGTTTGTCTTAAATCCTTGAAAATCTGATAAAAAGGGTGTTTTAAGTGATTTTGATATTCTGCTGGTGTTTATGTGTTTTTATGCCTGCAAATTGGTTCTTAGTTCATATGTTGTATGTTATGATACTTATTTGGGCTTAAATCAATCTTTGAGAATACTTTTACTTTGTTAAAATTGATTTTAAAAAGTGAAAAGGGTGTTTGGGATTGACTGTTGGTTCAAGTTTGTTTGATTTTGAGTTGGTATTGTGTTATTATTTGAGTTGTTATCTGTTATTGAGGTGTTTGAGTTCTGATATATTTAAAATTTGTGCCTTGAATCACTTAATCAAACAATTGGCTAGAAAATCTTGAAAACTTGTTGTTTTGCTCTGAAATCTTGTGCACACCTAGTTTGCATGTTAACCTAGGGCTAACAAGTGTTAAATCATTGTTATTGCAACCTGTGTGATAGATCTGAGGCCTTGAATTTGGATTTGGTGTCAAGTAGATCAACAAACATTGTTCTTGTGTTCATCATTGTTCATCAGTAACTGTTCTTGCTTTGATCTTGTTCATAAGTTGGATTCATTGCAAGATAAGAGTTAATCTATGTTTCTTTAAGTTATATTGAGCTTGTGTATGCATTAGATCTTCTTATTACTTGTCTGGAACATATCTGAGCATAAATTGAATTAACTGCACTGATTAGCTGGGTGTTTTTGTGATTGTTAGATTGTTATTGACTCCTTGTGATTCACTGATCACAAGGGTGCCTTGATTGTCCAACAAAACCAAGTGAAACTCTCTAAAATTCAAAGTCAAAAAGTCAAGGCAGTGGGAACTCCTTTCCCCTGCTTCTAGCCACTGCTAGTTATATTTGGTGTTCAGGTTATTAATAAGTCATTCTAGCTTATTCCAATGTGCAACAACTTATATTTTGTAATAGGTCTTAATGTTTTGAGCTTATAAGTCATTCTGGAAGTTTACAGCTTTTGGTTTTAGGTTTTGACTAGAAAACGACTATTTTGTCTTTTTCAAAATCAGCTTTTTTGCTTCTTTCAGCTTATTGAGTGTGATTATTGGAAAAATTTTTGTTGATTAAGCTTAGTTAAGCCATTTGTGACTTATTGCAACTTGAATCAGCTCTTGAAATAGCCTAGAACTCAAAAACGACTATTTTGTCGTTTTGTGAAGAGAGCTTTGGCTTATTCCAGGCTTATTCCTTGAGCTTATTTCAAGTTTCTTTTTGCAAATAGCTTAATTAGGTCAAGAGAAGGACGTGGGTAAAATCTTAGCTTATGGCATCAGCTTATAGCTTAATGGGACAAAGAGCCCATTAAGAATAAGCTGTTTTGAAATAAGCTAGCTTAAGCTTATTTTAAGCTTTTGGGCCTTTGGAAAACTATGTTTAAAATCAAATTTTATGCTTGACTGGAGCTTTTGGGCCATTTCTGAGAACTTTTTTCTTATTGGGCCCAATTCTAAGCCCATTAAGGATCTGTTTGGGTATTTGGCCCATTTGAAGGCCCAATAGGGGTATTTTTCTAATTTCAACTTCATTTCTGTTTTATTTAGGTTAAAATAAACTAGTTTGCAACTTTTTAGAAATTTTTTATAAATTTTGGATTTTTATTAATATTTTATTATTATTTTATTATTATTTTATTATTAAAAATTAAAATTTAGATTTTTCAAAGTTTTTCATTTTTCTTAGGTTAAATACATTAAGTTAGGAATTTTTCAATTTTTAGAATTTTATTGTCATTAGATTAATTTTTAGAATTATTTTAAGTTTTAATAGTTTTTAATTGTTTTTAAATAGTTTTTATTAATTTTAAAATTTTCAAAAATAGTTTTAAATTTAGTTAAGGTATTTTAGAGGTTTACAAGTTAAAAAATCTCATTTTGGGCTTTTTGTTAATTAAATTGATTTTTTGGGCTTTAATTAGCATTAAAAAATTAATATTTAATTAAATAAAAGGTTTGAGTGATTTTTGATTTTTTGTAAACTCTAATTACATTTTTTAGGATTTATTGGAATTTTCTAGAAATTTTTAGGGTAAAATTTTAATTTGGTCACTTTTTACGGTTTTACGTGCACGACTATTCGTCTTAGTTTAATTCATAATCGTAACCGTCATTCTCTTATAATCTCTTTTCTTCTTTTCATTTCTCATCAATATAATCACAAACCATTAATCATTTCTTACACAACACACTAGCCTCCTTGAGAACGATCCCCACATTGGGTCATTAGTGCTTGGTTTTCCTAAACCGACACTTAATACTTGCCCTAATTACGCTCTTTTTCCTAAAAGACGTATTTTACAACCACACCATTTTTGGCGCCGCTGCCGAGGAGGCGTGTTGTGTTTTGATTTGAACAATTGTTGTTTTTATATAGCCATAATAGCTAATTGTATTAGTAGCACTCTACTAATACGTATTATCGGTTTTCGTTTTATGTGAATACTATTACTGTATTGTATACATAGAACAATAAATTCACAAGTACTCCAAAAGTGTGAAAACACAACCTTGATTGGGAGCTCATTACTCAATCATTGTATTCAAATCTCAAACAAGAAAGAAAAGGCAAAATAGATAAATACTTTCGTGAAGCTTAATTTTGACAAACACAAACTATAAGGTGGGTATAAGGCGGGTATTGTAAAATATACCCTAAGGAAAAAGGCTCTTAAGTGCTTCGCACCGCCTTGTTTCCCCGCTTGCTTGTGCGTGTTTAGATAAAAAGGGCTAATCGAGGGTTTGTCAACCAAAGTATTATCTACATATCATATATAATTTCTTGGTTTCATTTGATTAAATCCTCTTGAACGTTTTGGTGTTCCACCAACGTTATAAAGTCATCGAAGGCATTCACTTCACGTGATCGTTTTCATTCCTTGAGGCTTCTTTAATCAAGAGATTTGATTAAGGAGGAGATTTGTAGATTTTTTTCTACCTAATACAATCACAAAAAAATCCAAAAAAAGTAAAAACAATCAAAAATTCAAAAAAATTGAAAAAGTAAAAAACACCAAAAATAATTTTCTTTGCTTATCCCCACGTTGTACGTGACGTTTATGCTTACTCGTAATCAAGCAAGACGTGCACGTAAACGTCGTAATCGAAAGGAAAACACACCAACACCAACACCTTCTAGTGAAGAGACTCCAAGTAAGGAACCCCTTATAGAACAAGAAGCTATCATGGCTAATCGTACTATGATGGAGTTGCTTCAAGCACCCACCGAGGGTTTTGGAGAGGCCATTGTGATTCCCGCCATCCTTGCGGAGAACTTCGAGATCAAGACGAGTTTAATGTCTATGCTTCAAGCCAACAAGTTTCGCGGACACGAAAAAGACAACCCACATTATCACATTAGGCAATTCAATCGTCTCACCGCGACTAGCAAGTTTAAGGATGTACCCCACGATGCCATTAAGATGATGTTGTTTCCATACTCGTTAGATGGACCCGCCAAGATATGGCTCGAGAAAGAACCCCCAAATTCGATTTTAACATGGGGTGATCTCGTTTCTAAGTTTGTGAATCAATTTTTTCCACCATCTAAAACAACACATTTGAAAAACGAGATTTCACGATTTACTCAAAGATCTAATGAGAGTTTTTCAATGGCTTGGGAAAGGTTTAAAGAAATGTTACATGAATGTCCACACCATGATTTTTCCGAATTGCAGCAAATTGACACTTTTTATAATGGGCTTTAATGATCATGAACGAGATTACTTAAATGCCGCCGTGGGCGGTAATATTTTGTGCAAAACGACCAACGAGGCTTTAAAAATCATTGAGAATAGGTCTAAGGTTTATAGCCCTCGTAACACACCAAGTGTTGCCACTATGGGTTCGTCATCGTCGTCTCATAACATGAGTGCCTTGCAAGATGAAGCAAATGAGGAAAATCGGTTTTTCGATAGGTTTTCGACTCTTATGACTCATTGGAAAGCACAAGATGCTTTGAATTCCACATCGGTTAAAGGGTTGCCAAGAGTTGTATTTCGTGTGGTGGAGCTCATGATTTTTCCGAGTGCATTACCGCGGATGGTAACACTTCGAGTGCTTATGTAGTCACGGGAACTTATAACCAAAACGGTCAAGGTTCCCGCCCAAATCAAGCTCCACAAAATCAAAATGCTAACAACTATCGAAACAACAATCAAAATGGTGCTTATCAAGGAAATTCTCATAACTACAACAAGGGTTATTACCAAAGTAGAAATGGGCAAATTTCAAACCAAAACCAAAACCGTGATTTTCAAACTACCACACAAGGTTTTCAAAATGCTCACACTAAAAATCTTAATGGAGAATTTTTGAACTATGCAAAGGCAAACGATACTAAGTTTGATAACATGCAACGTGAGATGATTAGCTTAACATCCGAGTTGAAAAACGAGCTAAAAAACGAACTTGCTAATGAATTGAAAAACCATTCTAATAAAATGGAAGGAAATGTTCAACGTCTCCAACAAAATCAACAAAAAATGGAGCAAGGTCAACATGAGATTAAGCAAGAATTGTTAAAAGCAGATGCTAGGCAATCTAAGTTTGAAGATCGAATGGGAAAAATGTTTGAAGCTATCATGTGTAAACCTTCTTCTTCGGGTAGTCTTCCTAGTGATACCATCATAAACCCGAAAGGAGAATTGAAGGTTATTACTACTCGTAGTGGTAAAACTTTCAAAGAACCCTTTTCTCGTCCAAGTACTTCTACGGAGAAGGAAATAGAGAAAGAGCCCGAGGTGGTGGTTGAAAAGGAGCAAATTACAAGCCCACGAAGTACCGCTCAAACCACACCTACAGTTGAACCAATACCAATAGTGGAACCCGAGATTCCAAGGCTGATGCCTATGCCCCAACCCACACCACCCTTACCCTACCCTTCAAGACGAAACAAGGAAAAGGCACAAGAACGTAACAATTATCAATTTGAATTTTTTATGAAAATGTTTCGTGACTTGCATTTTAATATAAGTTTTGCCGACGCCTTGGTCATGATGCCTCGATTTGCCGCAAACTTCAAAAGTATGTTGAATAACAAAGAGAAATTGCAAAAGTCGTCTAGTTGTTCTTCGGTTTTTCTTAGCCGCATACCACAAAAAGTCGGTGATCCCGACAAATTTTTAATCCCATGTGCAATACAAGATATAGAGGAATGCTACGCCTTGGCCGATCTTGGTGCTAGTATAAATTTGATGTCTCTTGAGATTTTTAAGTCGCTCAATCTTCCTAATCTCACTCCTTCAAGAATGTCAATCGAGATGGTCGATCATTCTACGATTCTAGCTTGTTGAGTAGCCGAAGACGTCTTCGTGAAATTTGGAAAGTTTTACTATCCCGTGGACTTTATCGTTGTTCACATTCCCATCGATCCTAAAGTTCCTCTAATTTTAGGTTGATCATTTTTGGATACCTCGAGAGCACTTATCGATGTGCATGCTAGGAAAATCACTCTACGTTTCAATGAGGAAGAACTCGTCATAATGCGACTCAAAACTCTACGCTTTCTCATGTGTATTCTGTCACGTCTTTGAACAATGTTAATCCCATAAAAAACATTTGCAAAAGAATTTCAAAAAGAGTGTTAGGAGTTGTTGAAGAAAACGATTTTCCATCCCCTCCATCGGTGGAGGTTAAGTATGTTAAGCCTACGTCTCCAATCACGAATGTTTCTTCAGATGATGAATATGTTGACCCCGATGGGGCGGTGTTCTTTGTTGACAAACGTTTTGAGAACTTACCACCACCAAAACCAAAACGGTTTTCAAATGTGAGAATTTTTAGTGTGCCTAACATCGTTTTAGAAACACCAAATATTTTTGACATAATCAAGTCGGGTTTTCATAAGGAGTTTTCAAAAGATGAAAAAGGAAAAAAATTTGAATTGGATTTAAAAGATTTTGCTACAATGCTAACTCCGTCATCACCTCGTGTCTTGAGTGCTACAAGTTCGTCTTCTCCTTTTGACGATGCTTTGTGTGGACTTAGTATGGGGGAAGCCCCTTATGTTACCTCCCCTTTCTCCATCGAGGACGAGATATTTGATCCCAGAATTGCATATAAAGGGAAATCTCGGTCTTCCACCGATGCAATAAATGGAAAATACTTTCATTTGATTGGTGCGAGTCTACCTCGAGTAGCTCATGGTTTTTGTGACTTACCCATTGTCCCACCCTTCTATTTCTTCTCATCTATTTTCTTTAAACCCTTTGGGGTTGTGTTGGCACATGTTGAAGTGGCGTTGATTTGTTTATCCAACGAAAACGAGAACGCCATCTTAGATCCCGGTATTTTGCACCATCAAAGGACTTAGTCCTTAATACCAGTTGTTTTTGGGCCTTGTTTATCATGTAAGCCCCACCAAAAATTGACCATACCATGATTATCCCTAAATGATCACATTTGTGGGGGATTCGAGTCGAGCTTTTGACTCGGTTATCAAAACAAGGTGCCTCGTGGGGGAGACCCATGCTTATCCATGTATATATTATCGCTTTCTAATTAGTTTAATGTGAGGGGATTTGTGCCCTTCCAACCTTTGTTCTGTGGTTGTTTGTGAATTGTGGATTTTAGATGATCATGATCTTCACGATTGGAGCCTCTCGTGTTCGTTTTATGGGAGCACTCGATCGTTTGCTTGGAAGACTTTCTCAATATCCATGATATATCCTTTTATGTTCTAACCTTAGGTTTATAGCACACGTCATAAACGACTTTAAATTTAACGGTTACACCCTTTCCATGCTAGATTATGCATTGGACTACGTCTCTAGTATGGGGGTTTCCAACCCTTAGACTCGAAACATTGAGGACAATATTTAACTTTAGTATAGGGGGTGAATAGATACTTGCCTTGCCAAACCTTCACGCTTTCCAAAGTTTATATTTTTGTTTATCGTTTTGTTGCTAAATAAGGCTAAAAATGGCCAAATTTTAAAATTTTTCTCATGTTTTATAAGTGTTTGAAGACACGAATGTAGATTTTCCGATGGCGAGAATAAGAGTAATTTTTGACTCGACCGTGCGTGTTGAGCACTTAGCTTCGATTCCTTGACTTTATATTAGGCTAAGTCTCTTAAATGAGGACGAGAAATGATAGAGTTAATTATAAGTTACTATGCTAAATGTAGAGTACTCGTATTCTTTCAAAAACTCATGTTGTTGGGTCCACTAGATGTGGATCTTGCAGCCTGTCAGGAACGGTAGACGACTTCTGTAATCACAAGTCTATTCACAGAGAGACTCTATACAAATCACACAGTATAAGTGCGAAATACAAATACTATGAATAAGAAGAACATAATAACTATAACGACTTGATCCTTTTCTAAGGATTTCTAATTGACAATTGAAAACCAATATAAAGTGGACCTGAAATGTACGATCCATTAGATGGATCGTTGCAGCAGCTTGTGGTGCACTAAATATGGTCTACCACCAACGAATCTTTCCAAGCTCCTCATCAATCTACGTTCACGGAGCTTTTGATCAATCTTCTTGATCACATAATTCGCCATCTGCCGATAACCCTTATGCCAGTCCTCGGTCATCTCTGGCAAAGTCCCACCTGAGTTAAGATGCTCCAACTTTCCTCTGACTTGTAAGAGAGTCCCATCACTATACTTATAAAGCTCACCCACCCTCATAAACTTCATTAAGCCTCGACTGTTCAAGTAGAAAATGCCGCAATTCGGGACAGAAATGCCGGTATAGGGACATCTATCTACATGTTGAGGTAGAACTTGATTCACTGGACGGGTTAAGTTGAGCTTCCTTTGATAGCTTTCGACTCCCAACTGAAGATCTTCAACTCGTTTCTTGATAACAACACTTCGTGTGAACATACGAAGTGCTGTATTCAAGGCAATGAGATCTTCACGAGGAATATGTGTGAGTTGATCTCGGGTCATCAGAAGCAACATATCTTCGATATCCTCAAGGCGAATGATAGAAAAATCTCCCTGCTGGATTTTGTATTCTTTGTCATCCTCCCTTTTCAAGCGAATCTCCGTCACATGATAATAGCCATTCTTGGCTTCAGTTTTCAACCCTAAGATGCTGGAGATGCGGATATCGGATCTAACGTTACTCCCTGAGTTGACTAGACAGCAGCCCCTGTACGCCCTTCGAACTCGTTCGTCCCAGTGTGATGCACCTATGACAGCATACATATCATAATTACGATTTACCTTTGGGACCCAGAGTCGGTTTACCTTTTCCTCGATAAAGGGTATTGTCCCCCAGTTGGCAGCTTTCAGCAAGGTCAGGGATGTTGCGTACTTTGAGGACCCCTTCAGAAGATACACAAGATCGTTGGTGACGAAGAAGTCGAGAGAAATCTGATTATCTTGAGTAGGATCAAGTGGAGGTGGGGCTCTTTCTGAGTCATGAAGACCTGGCCGTTGAACGGTGTTCAGAGCTTTCAGGATCTCATCGGCATAATACTCGAACTCCATTTGGGTTAACCGGGTTTTGGCGCGAAGTCTCTTATCCTTCAGTGCTTTCTTCACCAAAGATGGAGTAACCGAAGTCTTATACTCATGAGCAAGAAATGCACATAAGTCAATCGGACTGCGGATACGGAGATACAAGACATCTTTGTCAGCATCTGTGATCGGATCATATTGCGCCGCTGCCGTGATCCAAGCCTGTGGTGGTGCAGTCTCGTCAATCTCCAACGTGTCTGCCCAGTCCCTTGTGCTTGGAACTGTAGATTGTGGGTCTTGTTGTAGAGGAGTGGAGACGTGAACATCTGCTGGTTCTGATTCAGGCATCTCTGAAGTGTCATGGACGGGTGAGTGTTGTGCAGCTTCAGGTTCAGTTACTGATTCTGCAATCACAGGAACAACAACAATAGAACTAATAGGGTTAGTGGTATCAGGTATGGATACATCGATAAATGTACCAGGAATAGATGACGCTGTAGTGGTATTCACATCGTGGCGCCACTTGGATCGTCTGGATTCCGTGGAAGTAGATTTTTCCTTTGCTGCTGCATCTTTCTTAGACTTGGTGCCAGACTTAGCAGGTTTCTTTGAGCTGGCAACCTTATCCCCATTTTCAGGCTGTTTTCCCCCATCATCATCCTTATCGTTATCCTCGTTGCTCCCTTTAGCACTCTCCACATTACCATCACCACCATCATTACCATCATTCGCATCATCATCTTCATCATCATCATCCCCATCATCATCATCATTCTTATCATCATCATCCTCATCATCATCATCATTCTTGTCATCATCATCCTCATCATCATCATCATCATCCTTATCTTCTTCTTCTTCTTCTTCCTCTTCTTCACCCGTACCCTCTTCTTCTTCACTCTCTTCCTTTTCTTCCTCAGGGAGAATGTGGTAGGGTACCACACTTCCAAACGTCTTGAACAACCTATCATCCTCCATGATAGCGTCATTCAGGGATTTGAAGAGAGCCCGTTGAATCCTAGATTTATCAAACGATCCAAGTTCCCTCATACGAGATTTAAGGATCTTTTTTAATTCAAAATCCGTCAAGTCATAAGCAATCTTGTAGGCGCCTTCTGAAGGATTGGATGACTTGATCATCAAGTTATCAGCAGCGAGTGTCTTCAATTCATCACGCAGTTTAGGCATAAGGGATTCAACGGATTCTTTGACTCTCTGCTCAATAGAAGCTTCAAGAGCTCCTTTCTGCTCTTTATAGTTATCCTTAATTTCTCGAAGTCTCGTAATTCGTGCTGCATGCCTATCAGCTTCAGCCTTTTTGACCCGAGCAAGTTCTTCTGCATGAGCTTTACGTGTAAATTCCATATCTGCAGCGAACTTAGCAATCAACTCTTCTTGAGCTTTCCTAGATGCTTCTTCACTTTGAACTCGTCTATGTAGCTCTTGGCGAAGTTCATCCATCTCTCTTTTGTGATTATCCGTATGTTTATCCAACATTTTGGCCATTACCAATGCAGCCATTGTAGACGTTGCAGAGCTGCTCTGGGTTGATGGAATAGGCTCGGTTGTTACTACGGTACTAAGGATGGGAGTTATTGGTGGTGGAAGAAATGGTGTTGAAACCGGTCTGGTTGGTACGGGTTGTTTTGGTGGAAGTTGAGTTGCTAAAGGTTGAGTAGATTCTATGATTGTAGGAGCACCAGTCTTTTTTGCAACACTTGCTGAAACAGGGGGGGTGGATGTCTCCTTCGAAGTAGAATACTTTTCAGGTGATCCAAACTCAAAAACATCATCTGGTTCCACGTACTCTTCTTCAATATTCATCTGAGCCCCCGAACCACTACCACCCGTATATCTCCTACTCCTTTCAAGAGCTATCTTCATTGCTTTTCTCTCAGCCTTGTTAAGAGCAGGATCATCAATATCTTCTTCATCGTGGAGAACTAACTCATCAGCCGTACCCTTTCCCTTCTTAACTGCAGTCTTCTTCTTTTTGGCTTTGGGTTCAGGTAAATCTGTTTGCTTCCGTTTACCTTTGCTCTTAACCGTGGTAGATGAGTCTTCACCTGCTAGAATGCTTGCTCGTTGATTCTCAATTTCTTTTAGCAAGTTCTTGTAATCATCAGATGCGATAATCTCATCGGTCAGAAGATGACTGGGAATGGGACCAGGAATAACCGTATTCGAATGAGTCTCCTGCCTTAAGTCTACCAAATCATCATCATCCATCGTGTGGTGACGACTACTTGCACGCTTGTTAATGGATGCATCGTTTTCCATAAAGTAATGTATGATCAGCTTAATGAACCTAGGGTACTGGTAACTTTTAACCTTACCCTTCGTGTTTGTGAAGAGTTGAAAAGTAAACTCCTCCCACAGCAATGATGCATAATCAATACCCATACCTTTAAACATACCATAAAACATCTTGATGATTGGTGGACGAACAGCATCAAACCCAGTTGTTTTGGGTGTTAAACATCGGCTTAGAATCCCAAAAATAGCTTTCCATGGTTGACCAACGTTGGCAGTAGTAAACTCAGACGCGGTTCGTATGTCAAGACATCCAATGGCAGTGAACATTTCCATGATCTGGTCCTTAGTCGGGTTGGCTGAGTATGATAGGCCTTTGAGTGTCGGCCGAAATCCAAAGATCTTCCTGAAGTCTGACACAGTAAGCGTCTGCTGCTTGTTGTCCAAGGAAAATGTGATTTTGTTTGACGTCCTCTCTTTGGTAGCCCAGAACTCGTAAAGGTAGTCATAGGGCACTGAAGCACTTCTCCTTAGCGCATGCCTTAGATGAGATTTATCAAGTATGGCTGTACCTACCTTAAATCCATTATGGGTAGAATGAGATACCTCCTTCAAACGGAAGTTGTTTGGAAGAAACTTTAGAGTCTTGGCTTCGGCAATGGCGGTGGCTCTGGTGTCTTGTATTTGTTGTACTGTAGGGTTAGTCATCGTCTCTGCTTAAGATAAAACACAAAGGTTGAAGCATACAAAAAAATGAATATCATTATGATTGTATTCCTAAGCATTAAACATATGACCTAATCCCTGAAGCTTGCAAGAATCACTCAAACATCCTTCATTCAAAATAAGCATTTAACTGAGCATAAACCACTATCCGGAATAAACATGACATGGTAAACATACTATGCGGAATAATGTTCTATTCGGAAAGATTGGTCTTATACGGAATAAATTTCTATTCGGAAAGATTGGTCTTATACGGAATAAATTTCTATTCGAGATCAGACTTATGCGGAAAAATTTCTTTATTCGGAAAGTATAGGCCTATGCGGAATAAAAGTTATATTCGGAAAGAACTGTCTATGCGGAATAAACTTTCTATTCGGAAAGAACTTTCTATTCGGAAAGACTTGTCTATTCGGAAAGAGCTTTCTATTCGGAAAGACATGTCTATGCGGAATAAAATTCCTATTCGGAAAGACTTGTCTATGCGGAATAAGATTCCTATTCGGAAAGAACTTATCTATGCTGAATAAACTTCCTATTCGGAAAGACCTTGTCTATGCGGAAAGACTATCCTATGCGGAATAAAGCTTCTATTTGGAAAGTTCTTTCTATTCTGAATAAATGCTCCTATTCGGAAAGTTCTTTCTATTCTGAATAAATGCTCCTATGCGGAATGTTCTTTCTATTTGGAAAAAAATGCCTTATTCGGAAAGATCATACTACTCTGAAAGTTCAAACAGTTACGATATTTCTAATTTAGGCACTAGTTCGTTTAATTCAAGAGTTCTAAAGGCCATAGCAGTTCATTTGTCCTATTCCGAATAAAACCCAGGCAAAACCCCCAATTTAATTAAACCCTAATTAACGCAGTAACTGAATTCGATTGTTTTCAATTAAAAAGAGTTAATTAAATTGTTTTGCATGAATGATTAAGCCGATTTAATACCTTTAGAAGATCTTGATCTGAAAGAATGAATGATTTTGAGATGTATTGTTTGATTTCGTGTGTTTGTGTTCTAGTATGTTAATGGCGGCAAAGGAGATAAACAATCAGTAAAGTGAAAGAGAGAGAAGAAACGGGGGGGATGAATTTGACTAGGTCAAATTTTCACAAGTTTGACATATTGTCAACTTTACCCCCTCAACTTTTCCTCTTTCTTTAATCAAAATTCTTTTGTTTTTCCAAGTTTTAATACTTGCCATTTTGACCCTATCTTATGTTAAATTCCCGAGCCTTAGTGATTAACCTATCTTAACACACGCACAAATCTATTCATGACAAACTTATAAGCAACAACAAGACAAATGCCAAAGCAAACCAACCATTAACCATTGAGCTTTTTGAGTTTCCTTGAAAACTTTTGAAGATCTTTTTGATGTGAAAGATGATGTAACATTTTCTCCCCCTTAAACGATGACCCGTTTTCTATTTAAAGAGCAGTAGTCATTGTTTAACGAGGCACATGATGATGAAAAACAATTTCCAATTGATGTTTTGAAAAGTTTGATTCGTGGTGACAATAAGATTTCTCTTATTTTTACAAATTTATGCACTGAAACGTACACTAACTCGTGTTAGACCAAGTTGTAAAGTAAACTTGATCCCTTTGCATGATTTGGCTTGTAAATCATGCCCGAGAAAATTAATTCCTGTTGTGAGCCAACGTTTTCCAAGGAAATACGTGACTTTAATATGAAAACCGGGTTGCAGTCAGAAATAACTACAAGCCATAGTGGGCATGTTTTAAAAAATGTACAACTTTTATACGGACTCTATTTATGGCACCGTGTCAATATTGATCGACATTTCTAAGGCCATAAATATTACCGTACTAAAAGACATGCCCGATTTAAAAACGAAAAATATTTTTGGTTTTTCTTGATTTTATAATTTTTATGTTTTTTCTAGGTTTTATATTTTTTATGATTTTTGTTGGTTTTATATTTTTGTATTTTCTTTTTGTGGTTTATATATTTACGATAATATACATGATCACGAACAAGGATACTCTGAATAGTTTACCACGACTATTCAGCTGATTCTTCTGCCAACTCTTTGAGAGTCGCTGGAGTGAATGATTTCATGCCAAGCTTGTCGATCAAAAACTCGATTCGTCCTCGATCTAAGGCTTTGGTGAACATATCCGCCAGCTGGTACTCAGTAGTGACAAAATACAGCTCGATCACTCTGTTCTCCACCTGCTCCTTAATGAAATGGTAGAGAATGTCTATGTGCTTGGCCCGGGAGTGTTGAACATAGTTGCAGCAAAGGGCAATGGCGCTCTTGTTGTCACAATACATCGGGATTTTGTTGAATCCCAAACCGTAGTCAGCTAATTGTGATCTCATCCAAAGGACTTGAGCACAACAACCGGACATGGCGATGTATTCAGCCTCCGTGCTTGATATTGCAGCGCTTTTCTGCCTTTTTGAAGACCAGCTGATCAATCTATCTCCAAGGAGTTGCACAGATCCAGAAGTGCTACGCCTCGTGTCTTGACATCCAGCATGATCGGCATCTGCGTATGATATTAAAGCAATAGAGGAATCTTTCGGATACCATAGACCACGATGAAGTGTTCCTTTTAGATACCGAAAGATCCTTTTAACTACATGTAGGTGCTTTTCGGTAGGCCGAGCCTGATACCGGGCACACATGCATACAGCAAATTGCAAATCAGGCCTGCTAGCAGTCAGATATAGAAGGGTGCCGATCATCCCACGGTAAAGTTTTGGATCGACAATAGTCCCATTCCTATCTTCATCTAACTTGGATTTCTCCACCATTGGAGTGTCCACGGGGTCACAATTTTCAAAGTTATATTTCTTAAGAGATTCTAGAGCATATTTGGATTGATTAATAAAGATGCCTCTGGGATTTTGAGAAATCTGTAATCCTAAGAAAAATGAAATTTTTCCCATCATCGACATCTGAAAGCGTGTGGACATTATCTTCTCAAAGCGATTTGACAATTCTATGTTAGTGGCAGCAAAGATTATAACATCAACATAAATTTGTACCAGAATCATGTCGTTGCCTTCCTTGAGAGTGAATAGAGTGGGGTCCACCTTGCCTTTGGAGAAGCCTTCCGAAATGAGATATGTTGACAGGAGATCATACCACGCGCGTGGAGCTTGTTTCAACCCATAGAGAGCCTTCTTAAGCTTGTACACATGATTAGGAAACTCCGTACTGACGAACCCATCCGGCTGACTAACATAAACTTCTTCCCTTAGTTCACCGTTCAAAAATGCCGTCTTCACATCCATTTGATAGACGATCATGTTCATATGAGCAGCATACGCAAGGAATAGTCTAATCGCCTCCAATCTTGCCACAGGAGCAAAAGATTCTTCAAAGTCTATACCCAAGGCTTGTTTATATCCTCTAGCGACCAATCTAGCCTTATTCTTCAATACCGCACCCATCTCATCAAGTTTAACCTTATAAACCCATAACAAAGTAAGGATGTTAACCTTGTCAGGGAGAGGAACCAATTCCCATACTTCAAGTCGTTGGAATTCATTTAGTTCCTCCTGCATAGCTTCAATCCAAGATGATTGAGTCATAGCCTGCTGCCAATTTTTAGGTTCAACTTCAGAGAGAAATGCATCAAAGTAGCAATAGAGTGCACTCTCTTGTAATTGATGGCGTGTAGAGACTGGTCGATCTAGATCTCCAATGACATTCCTAATTGGGTGATCTTTTGTCCATTTAGTGTTATGGTTTTCAATCCTAGGTGGTCTGGAGTGAACAATAGAAGGAGCTTCTTCTGAGGTAGACGCGGCTGAAGGGTTTTCAGGTATCGCTACACCAAAGAAAGGAAGCTCTTGCAGGTGAGCATATTCCAAGTCGTGATCAATAGAATCCTCTTCCACATCATTAGGCACAAGTAGGGGTGACGATTCAGGTGTAGTTTGAGAATCACTTGGTGAAGGTGCATCCGGTTCAATGTGAATTGAAGATGCATTAGATAAAGCTTCATTTGCAGGAGCAATAACTTCAGGGATTGGAGCTATCACTACAGGTGCTGGAACTTCATCATTTGGGGGATCAAAGAATTCGTCAAACAACGGTTGAAACAGTTTATCCCACTCGGGCCTTGATGGTGGTAGAAATGATGTAGAAGTAGGATTATTGGGAACTAATCCGGAACTAATAGCACCGGTTCCCATCTCATGAAGCGCGGGTTCAGAGCTGTGTTGCTCAGAAGCCATCGCTGTCAGCTCATCGAAATCTGCGTTCATAGTTTCTACAATCTTGCCAAGACGACGGTTGTAAATTCGGTATGCTTTCTTGGACGGTGAGTAACCAATGAAAATACCTATATCGGCTTTCGGTTGAAGCTTACCCAAGTTCTCACTATGAATGTTTGGATAACAAAGAGCACCAAACACATGAAAAAATGAAACATCGGGTTTAAGGTCATGTAGAAGCTCATAAGGTGTTTTTCCATGGCGTTTCCGAATGATAGAACGGTTTTGGGTGAAACATGCAGTAGATATAGCCTCTGCCCACAAGAACAATGGAGCGTTCGCATAAATAAGCATAGTCCTAGCAGCTTCCATAAGTGTACGATTCCGTCTTTCAACGACACCGTTTTGTTGTGGAGTACGTGTAGCGGATGTTTCATGTGAAATACCAACTCCTTCATAGTAATCACGAAGAGTCTGGTTTACGAACTCTGTTCCATTGTCTGTACGAATACGGCGGACAGTAGTATTCAAACGTACCTGAATAAATTTCAGAAAAGTGATGATAGCCTTCGGTGCTTCATCCTTTGTACGTAGAAATCTAACCCATGTAAACCTGGAGAAATCATCCACAATAACCAGAATAAATTTCTTACCGCTCACACTTTCAGTTCTCATTGGTCCACAAAGATCCATATGCAAAAGATGAAGTTTTTCTTGATTGGTGTCTTCAGCTTTGGGCTTGTAAGATTTCTTGGTGCTTTTCCCCCTTGAACACGCGGAACATAAATGGTCCCTTGTGAAATTTAAGCTTTGGAAGACCACAAACTAATTCGTTTTTAGCCAGATGATTAATAGCATCAAAGTTAAGATGAGATAATCTGCGATGCCATAACCATGACTTGGTCTTAGATGCTTTAGAGAGAAGACATACTGGAGAGGCGGCCATCATGTCTTGTAAGGACAAGGTATAAAGATTTGCACCACGAGATCCCTTCAACAAATCTTTTCCTTCCAAGTTGCGAATGAAACAAGTGTGTTGTCGAAAAGCAACCTCAAGGTTGTAATCACAAAACTGTCCTACTGAGAATAAATTATGACCAAGACCTTCTACATAGTATACCCTTGAAATCGTCACATTTCCAATCTGATATTCACCATACCCCATTATCTTTGCTATATGATCATTCCCGAATTTAACCGTACCAAGAAACTTGCTGACGAAATTTCGGAGCATCGAGCGATTTCATATTTTATGAAGGTGTGTCTAACCCTTCTGTCTAAGGTTCCTTTTATACTACAAGGAAACCCTAATACATCATTAACCAAAACGTGTAAAACTGATATGCATATCCTTTCCTAACATATCTCATGCATATCCTAACAGAATAATAACTAAATAATAAAGTTTGACTTTCTATAAGACCAGGAGCACGACTTGCTCCCACTACTACTATGACCAGGAGGAACTACATACCTCCTAGTCTACCTATTACAAATAACTATTCCAATGGTCCTAACAATCCTCCCCTAAACTTGAATTTGACCTGTTGAGTTCAAGTTTCTTGGTAAATCGTGCAACAAAGCTTGAGGATTGGAACAACAAAAGAAACAGCAATATCATAACCAGCAATATAAAGAACATAAGAACCACTGCAACAATGAATACCAGAAGCTTCTTTAAAGCTTGAAACAAATCTGCATCGTGTTGAATCTTCACAGCAACATGAGCAGATTTTATGAGCCTTTACCAAGTAGCTGCTCGCTCTTGGGCTAGCCAGTCTTTATGGTGGAATAAGCATCACCCTGGGAGACCAGAACCCAGCCCAACTCTTAGAACGTGAATCAATGGTGAGTGGGGGTACCCTGATGATTTTAGGCAAACCATCATAGCCGTCAACGGATTTGATATGTCTTTACCAGAAGCCGTACCCTTCTGGACTCGCCAACTCTTAGCAATGAAGCATTAGTGAGTTGAAAACCCTATAGCTTTGAGCAAGCTATTATAGCTATCAACGGATTTGATAAAATCTTTACCAAGAGCCGTACCCCATTAGATTAGCCACTTTTCAGTCTAGGACCATGGCAAGTGAAAACCATCCAGTTTTGGGTAACCTGGCAACCATCAACGGATTTGAGAATCACACCAGAGCCATACCCTCATGGTGAATCAACTCTTTCTTGTCTGTGAGACATGGTGAGTTGAGCACCATTTGTTGTGTGGACCAGGTCCAACACCAGATGAAACTCCAAACCAGCACAAGTGTGAATCAGTCAATAGGAACCCAAAGAGTGGAAAAGTATAAGCAGATATTATATTATTCACAAGTGTAAAATCCATCATTTGTTTAAAGTATAAGCAGATATTATATAGAAAGTATATATATATATATATATATATATACATATATATATATATATATATATATATATATATATATATATATATATATATATATATATATATATATATATATATATATATATATATATATATATATATATATATATATATATATATATATATATATATATATATATATATATATATATATATATATATATATATATATATATATATATATATATATATATATATATTAACTATCTAGAATGTAAGTCACCAATCACTGTACATATTGGTGAAAAGAATTGCAGTACAAACATATTAACATAAAATACAAAACATAAAAACTTACAAAGATAACCATCACATACCAGACGCAACCACCTTCTCAGCCTACAACCGAGCTTGTATCCCTTCCACCAGAGTAGTAGCCATAGAAGTCTCATTCCCTGAAGGGGCATTGGAGATCTGCAAGTGACACGCGAGCATGGCCTCCATAGTAGCAATAGTTAACGGATAGTCCAGATCCGTAAGCATGAATACCATGGCACCAGACTCCAACTCCAAGACATGCACTCCACAGCCAGCATACAGCTTCCATCTCTTGAGTACCCAGCGTGGCTGGTCCTTCCAGACACTAGAATGTGGAGCATGTGGAGGAGAATCAAGCATCATCTTCAAGTCAGCCCACATTGTCAGACCATGCCAAAAGGGCACCTCACTAGGATGAGTAGGCATACCAGCATCCACAAACCCATACAACGACATAAGATCCCTACGATCTACCCAAGTCAAAACACCTTGCAAACCCGAAGCATAACGAACATAACCATCACTGATGGAAATCCTATGGGTGAAAGTACCAGGAATAGTCTTGGATGGCTTAACCGTCTAAGCAGTAATAAACCCCGTACCCATTGGCAACTCTGAGTCACTGTCGGAAGCTGCATCAATAAGGTTCTCTGGAGCACGCTTCTCATAAGGAGCAGACTTGCCACGTCTAGCCATCTTCTTGCGGATGGAACGACGAGGAGTTGGAACACCAGACGAGGTTTCAACCTTTACCTTCGCAGCAAGAATAGGATCAGCATAAGTAGAATCAACACCTTGACCAACCAAAGGATCAACGGTAGCTGCACCAGGAGAAGGAGTAGGTTGAGGTTCAGTCACGGGTGGTGAGGTTTGTGCCATAACAGGTGTAGCAGTGGTGGTGGTAGTGGTAGCATAGGTGGTGGTGGCAGTAGGACCCGAAGATGAAAGAGGATGAGCAACCGAAGGTGTGGGTGTGGTACCAGCAGTAGAAACATCAACAACAAATGGGATACTTGTAGAACCGAGAGGAACACCAGATGAAGAACCAGGAGCAACGGCAGGTTGTGAAGTAGGAACCACTCGTGGAGGAGGACGATAGATGAAACGCTCCAGAACTGGTGTGTTCTGACGCTTGATCATTCTTTGGTATAGATCCTTAAGCTCGTCAAAAGACAATGCCCTAACCCGATCCCATGTCCAACCAACAGTAAAGTGAGCACCCGAATGATATTTGACATACCTCTGCATTAACTTTCTCTCCTCGGTTCTTGTCAAAGGCCTGTTCCGACGTTTTTCCACGCAGTTGAGCAGCAAGAGATAATTGTTGCTTACGCCTTAACGCCATAGCTCGTGGAATACAATTCTGCTCATTCACATCAGCACCCAAGAGATCAGTAAACTGCGAATAATCAGATGTAAGAATAGTGAGCACCCGCATCCAATCGTTATCATCCCAATGCATAGCATCATGTTGCAACTGTTCACGTCTTTGCTTCTGAAGAGCTTCTTCCTCAGCCCTAGCAGCTTGGTCAATCTCTGCTTGCATTCGATGTGCAGCCTCCTCACCCAACCTGTCCTCCTCAAGTTGTCTACGAGTACGCTTGCGAGGGGGTGAGGGAGCATCAGTCATAGGGGCTTTCCCCTTAGGATCATGAGACGGTCCAGCAGTTGGACCAGCATTAGTACCAGCAGAAGAACCAGCAATATTCTCCTTTGTTCTAGGGGTAGCAGCAGTAGGAGGGATGCTTGATGAAGTAGGAGGAATAGACAAATCAACATATGGCTTATCAGCAAATGCACTCTTCTCCAGCAAATTCAAGCCATCCTTCACAAGATCCTCAACATCAGAATCAGAATCAGACTGAACAACATGCTTCTTCCTCCTCCTATGTTGTGCCTCTAAAGCTTTAATCCGGTCAGCCATTGGAAGAACAAATTCCTTGGTAAGCTTACGATGTTGATTCAAATCCGCCTCCAAAGAAAGAATCCTTTCATGGTACCTGTGCATGAGATCAAGCAAAGAAGTCAGTGTAGCAGGCTCCTCCGCTTTCCCACCAAGAGGACTTGGATCTGGGAAGGCTTCATTGGAACCAGAAGCAATAAAGGGGTCATCATCATGAGCACGAGAACCAGAGGGCTTATCAGTAGAGTGAGGTGCTGGACTAGGAGGGGGAGTATCCATAAATGGAGAAGAATGTGGCATAGAAGAGGGGGCAACCTTGTAAGTGGATGGCATTTTAACCACCACTTCCTCAACTGGCTCTTCCACCACCACATTAGGTGCACCATCAGCTGGATGCTCCTCCTCCATAGGATCATCTCCTAATGGAAGTTCCTCCTCGGCTTCGGCAGCGGGAGGAACAACATCAGGAGGACCTTGGGCAAGACCCAGCATTGCATCACTAAGGGGCCTCCATGCCCCCGTAAACCCAAGAGCCATATTGTAGTAAACCTAGCAGTAAGCTTGGGGGTCTCATACTCTTCCCTATTACGAGGTATACACACAAGTATCTGCTGCAAAAACCTAGGATACATTAAAAATTTCTTCCTAGATCCAGTACTAGACAAATTGCTAACCATCCCATCAAACAAATGGCGAGAAAAATTAAACACCCTACCCTGTGCTATGCAGATCAAACCAGTAGCCAAAGGAATGGGAAAGGCATCCCAACTCCCAGACTTGGGGCTTAAGCAGTGAATCAAAAAGTGCACTAGAAGCTTCCACTGGGGGGAAAACCTATTCTTTTGGAAGTTAAACTTCCCCCCATGGTTATAACCAATAGCAGCCATCCCCTCCAAAACCTCAGCATTGGGGATGGAAACAACACCACCTTCATCTTGAAGATGAAGTGAGCTCCTAATAGAAGCTTCCGTAACCACATAAGAACGTCCATCAATGGTAGCATGGAGTTCAAGTGGGCGACCCAAAACAGCCACAAGTTTAGCAGTATCCCAAAACTGGCGAATCACACTATCATAAACAATTGGGCAAACAGTAAAAGCATACCTGAGGTTAGAAGCCTCAATAAACTCTAGGATGTCTGTGAATTTGTCACGTTTAGGACCATCTCCCAGATACGCTACCTTATTGTGAGCAGATTGGTAGAACAAAGCAGCCATTGATGTTGATTGGAAGGGATGGAAGGGGATTGATCAGAGATTGAGAGAGTAGGAGCGTGTGTGTGTTATGATTGTGATGAATGAGTCAAGGGGGGTAATTGACCATAAATAATGGTCTTGTAACTGTTCATTGACCCCTAATAATGAGGGCTGCCCTTTCAAATTAGGCAGTTAATGCAAAAGTAACCACTTGCCCCTTTTAACTTTATTTGCAAATTCCAGTTACCAAAGTTAAATAATATGATATATACCAGAATGAGCTTGCGTTGACTAAAAGTCAACAACGCATAAGGGTCAACACTAGAAGCACAATGTGGTCAACAGAAGTCAACGAAGTGAACAGTGACCCAAACCAAGACTAGAAGCCAACCATTAATGAAAAGGAAGGATTTTTATCCACTAGAAGTTGAAGACTACCACCAGAAGTGAGCAAAATCCTCCACTAGAAGTAGCACACACCGCAAAAACCCATATAATCTGTTGTTAAAAACTACCAATATGTTAATCTGTGCAAGTAAATATGTACATTAAGCCTCCCCTTAGGCTTAGCCTCCCCTCAATCCTAGGTCTCAAGGATTGACCATTCTAATGTGAACCACCAAGTGGTTGAAACGAGGACCATCAAAGGCTTTAGTCAACAAAGCAGCAACATTATCATCCGTATGAACCTTAAGAACCTGTGAGTCATCTGCAAGTTTAAAGTCTTTGGATAACACTAGTGCATCAGTATCCGTAAAGAGGACAAACTGCTTCTTGTCACAAATCTAAGAGACATATATCAAGTTGAAGTGTTGAAGTGCTTCCACATAGTAGACCTGCTCAAAATTAAGATTAGGCGTCTGAATTGTTCCTTTGCCAGTGATCCTGCCTTCACCTCCTCCAAAATAGACCTTTCCGCCTTGAAATGGTACAAAGTTAGATAAAAGACTTTTATTTCCTGTCATGCTCCTAGAGCATCCACTATCAACAATTCCTAGAGTAGGATCTTGGTATGGAGTAACCTACAACAACAAGATAAGAGAGATGCAAAAATTAGTGTCTTAAGGGACCCAAACCTTTTCAGGTTTGAGCCTGCCTTGTGGATCTTTAGAGGATAGCCAAGAAGATTGATGTGATCCACCGGTGTTCTTAGGTTGCCTATTCATCATATGGGTGTTATTGTTTGACCAAAAATAACCTGCTGAGGGCTTAACAGCATTACCCAGATTTCCCAACCCAAAGTACATGTGGTCAAAATTAAAAGCATAATTTAGATTAAAATTCTGAAAATAGTTACTGGTTTGTCTATTTGATATTAATCCAGTGTTTCTCCAATGATCAAAGGCTAATGGAGAGGTCCTTCTAGAAGAAGAAAAAGATTGAGCACATGGGTTTAGTCTTCTAGAAGAATATGGAACAACTCCTGGTGGACCAGGAGCAGGAAATGCTTGATATACAGAAGAATGTTTGTCATAAAATCACAATCTTTAATCAAATGAAATTCATTCCCACAAACAAAACATGTTTTAAATGACCTTTTATTAGAATGACATTGTTTCATACTGCTAACTTTATTACACACAATTCTAGGAGAAACATTCTTCCTAGGACTCAATAAACCAGGACTAGACACTGCTGAAGTAAAAGCAACTCTCTCTTCACACTTCCTAGCACTAGTAGCAGCATGGTCATTTGACTTGGAACTTGCAGGTCTCGACTCTTCACTTGAACCACATGATGCAGAGTCACTGGCTTTGTCACTGAAAGTACACGAGACAAAGTCATTAGAATTAGTAGAACTTTTTGGGGACTCATGCATCTGTGATCCATCCAAGTCATTATGCCTAGGAATGGGCATAAAAGTTCCTGAAAGAGGTGGAGGGATAACATGCATTTCTGCTGCTGGTTTAAACCTATTGTAGCTAGGTGTTCCCTCTTCCTCCTTGTCAGGATCGAAGACACTTGAAAAAGATAAATCAAACACATCTCCTGAATCAATATATTTATCAAATCCTAACCCTCTTTTAGTCCTACCAGACATACTACTATCAATTAATTTTGAAAGATTCTTAGGTGCCTTTTGCCATTTTTCAAATCTTAAAATAGTAGCATCTAATTGTTCTTTCATATCTTGTTTATCTTTGATACTGTCATCTTTTACCTTTTCAGTGTATTTAAGCATATTTGTTGTGTTTTCTAAATCAATGTTCAGTATCCTAATTTTATCCTCGTACTCTCGTTGAGTATCTTGAAGCCACCTCTTTTGTTGTTCCAATGTTTTTAAAGAAGCCTTATATGCTTGAACCTCTAAAAAATACTTAACATTCTGATCATTTAAGTCATTATATTGAGACAACGATTCTGAATATTTATCATGACAACCAAGAGGACAATGTTGTACCTGAGGTGAGATGCCCATAAGAGCAAACTCTTCTGCTTCCTCGGCATCAGACAGATTCTCAACAATCATTGCAAACACGTCAGTAGAAGGCTCAGCTGTTTCTAGGGTAGCATTCTGATGATCATTCTAGTTGACCATAGATTCAACAGACACCAACGCCTTCTTGTCATCCTTCACCTCCTGAATCTTAAAAGCTGAATATCTGCTCTTCTCCTGGTCATGCTTGTTAGGGCATTCCCTTGCAAAGTGACCTTGCTGCTGGCAGTTATAGCATCGAACCTTGCTTCTGTCAAACCTTGCTGGCTCTCTTGGGTTATAATTAAATTTTTGACCGGCTTTCTTGTCAAACTTGTGAACCCTAAGAGTGAGCATGGCCATCTGCCATTTGAGATCCATTTCATCCAGGTCAAGTTTATCAACCTGTTTGAAGTCATCAAAAGCAAGTTGCTGTTGAGCATCAACGTCAGCAACAAAAGAGTGAAGAACAGCTTCTACCATGCTACCAGCCTTGGCTTTTGGTTCAGGAGTAGAAGTATGCTGAAAAGTATGTTGAGAAGACACAATATTGCTTGGGCTACTAGCATAAGACATGGGACTGGATCCCACAGAACTCACAAAGGCAGAGTTAGCAGGAGTAGGAAAAGAATCACTTGAGTATCCCCTCACATGAGGCTCAAAGGTTTTGAGCTTATGAAACAAATCATCAAAATTAAGAAAGTAAAGCCCACCTTTTGCTTTGAGAGAGATTACCACCTGATTCCATGAGTAGGGTAAGGCTCTAAGAAACCTTGCATTGATATCACCATCATCAGGTTTCGACCGAAGTTGATTCAACTGGCTCAGTATCTTTTGGAACCTGTCATACCCTTGATGGATACCTTCAGTTTCTGAGATCTTGAAGTCTGTGAATTCATCTCTCAGCATGGATCTTCGCATTTTCTTTGACTCCTCATTCCCACCAAACCTTGCTTTTATTCCATTCCAGATTTCTCTAGCATCATCCAGATGATAGAAGTCACACATGTGATCATCAGGAAGAGACTGAAGCAAAATAGTTTTTGCTTTGATCTCCTTCTGAACAGCTGTGATTTCTTCATGAGTTTTAGGGTCAAGAAGAGTAATATTACCATTCTTGTCCCTTCCAGTCAACTTCCTGCTGTTTCCATTCAGAATAATCTTCCAAAGGTCTTGATCAGTATTGGTGATCCAACATTCCATCTTCATCGCCCAGCTATCATACTCGTCCTTTTTTAGAAGAGGAAACTTACCATTTGTGTTGGAAACTGTAGCAATGATCTGCTGAGGTTGTTGAGTTTTAGGAGTACTATCTTCTCCTGTTTGAGTAGAACTTGAGGCAGACATTATTAAACAAAAATGTTAGTAATGAGAAAAATTGATTCTTCTTGTTACAGAGACTCTCCCAGGCTCTGATACCACTTGTTGGGTCCACTAGATGTGGATCTTGCAGCCTGTCAAGAACGGTGAACGACTTCTGTAATCACAAGTCTATTCACAGAGAGACTCTATATAAATCACACAATATAAGTGCGGAATACAAATACTATGAATAAGAAGAACAGAATAACTATAACGACTTGATCCTTTTCTAAGGATTTCTAATATTAATAAGAACTAGAATTATATTTTATGAAGGTGTGTCTAACCCTTCTGCCTAAGGTTCCTTTTATACTACAAGGAAACCCTAATACATCATTAACCAAAACATGTAAAACTGATATGTATATCCTTTCCTAACATATCTCATGCATATCCTAACAGAATAATAACTAAATAATAAAGTTTGACTTTCTATAAGACCAGGAGCACGACTTGCTCCCACTACTACTATGACCAGGAGGAACTACATACCTCCTAGTCTACCTATTACAAATAACTATTCTAATGGTCCTAACACATGTGTTCTCGTTGTTTTCTTATTTTCCATTCGCTTGTAAATATTTTTTTTGCTTAATAAATATTGACTTAGGGGTTTAGTCTTGATTGTTTGTTTCTAGTCTTTTCTAGTAGCTTCCATGTAATTAAATTGGGAAGACATTAAGGTATCGCCAGCGTCACAGTTTTAAAGTATTGGCAACCCGAATAATCGAAAGCTTCACCCAATAATAAGATTTCAAGTGCTCACCTAAATCAAGCAAACAATTTGAAGCTCACAAGGCCAAAAAATCTATGCGAAATTAAAAGTGAATTATGCCTTAATATTTGAAGCTTTAAAGATCCAAAATTCGCTTTTAGCGTGAGGATATACATCTTTGGCCACAATAAACACCTCATGGCGAGGTTAAATAAAAGGCAAGGCAAGACCGAAGTCATAATAAAAGCTTCACGGCGAAGTTGAATAAAAGATGGAGGTTAACCTATGATAATAAGGCCCTTCCATTAGGGGGCGTATAAAAGTCTTGGTAATAAGTCTCATGTTCAAAACAGTTATAAAACCGTGTTTATCGATCCTTCTTGTTGACTTAATTTTTTGACATCGTTGTCTATTAGGAGGGGTTATTAATTCGATGGTCTTGGTTACACCGTTAGGACTCTATTTTTAGACCTAAATCCATATCATCACATAAGTCAAACAATGTATCCTCGTGAAACATTCAGACAAAATAAAATATAAGAGATACAACTTAGGAAAATGGGAGGATAAGTACGTGATTAGGGCATATGAGTAGTGTTAGCATTACTAACTTATAATGACAATGATCTCGCTGCACGCTTAGCATGGAATTAGGGTGAAAATCGAGGACGATGAAATTATTTCTAACGAAGCATTCATATGTTCTTATTCTAGGAACCTAAACGTCCCATTTTGCGATGAAAATCATACATTATGTCTAAAACATAAATAGTAGTAATAGTAGCTACTTTATCATTCAATAAAAATGAATTTTGGAGGTGCTACGATACTTTATTCTAGCATTGCGTGAGGGCACGGTAATGGTTTAGTATGGGGGAGTGATGAGACTGCTTTTATACATAGTCTCATCGTCCAAAACGGGCTTTAAATGCATTAAATATCATCAAAAATGCCAAATATATGCTTGTGTTTGTTACTTATGTATTTTAGGTACGAATATTGAGTAAATGACAAAAGATCACAAAGAACATGCAAAAACGAACACGGGAAAAGAAGCCGCACAATGAACCAAGCCCAAGTGATGATTTTTCAAGAATAAACCTTGAAGATTTGAAGATTATGCAAGAAGGGTCCTCCAATATTGAAGAATTGACACTTTAAACCCTTGTATATTCATAATTAAAAGATTGGTCCTTGAAGTTTGTCAAAATTGCAAAAGGACCCTCCACTTTGAAGAATTGGCAAGTTTAGTCCCTCAACAAAACTAAATTGTCAATATTGGTCCTCCTTATATTCAAACATACCATGAAGACCTTCAAAGTTCAAAAATGTGCAAGATCAGTCCTTCAAATATCAAAGAAATACAAAACAAGTCCTTGTGAAAAGTTTTGTGACCAAAATAGAAGTTATAAAACTTCATTAACAAAGGATTCTAACTTTCGGCTGAAAAAGTGCAAGTGACAAGTAAGGAAGAGAATAGGGATTAAACTTGGCAGACATCAAACTTACCTTAACCAGTGAGGGGGTGACACGTGCCCCACTCACTCTTTCCACCAATCACAACCCCCCTTTCTGCCACCTCATTTCCCACCCATAACGGTTTAAACTAATCTCTGATTAGTTTAATAAAAACGCGCTAAACAACAATTCAAAACCCAAACCTGATTAAACCTCTACTATTCACGTGATGAACACAATTGGGTTTTTCCTAATTACATGTAATTAGGCCTTAATACTTTCCAGATTAGTGATTAAGGTGCTAATGAACACAACCCAACTCATAAACTTGACACCTCACCAACCAACATCCCCACACATGATTCCCCTGCTACACTTTGGGAGAAAATGACAAAAGCTGCCAGCCATCCAACGACCAAGCTTCTTGCTTCAAACTTAAGCACCTTATGAGCCCTTGATCACTTCCACATGCTTGACACCTCAACAAACTGCCAAATTCAGTCACATGATTCCAAGATATTCAAAATCCTCAAGGGCATTTTTGGGACTCCAAGCATTAGGGTTCTATGTTTTATCAGCTTCTTAGCACATGTAAGGCTATATATAAAGCCATTAGGTCGCAACATACCAACTTGTTCTTGGTTTTCCTTAGTCAAGTTTCTGTAAATCCTTGTTTTCAAGTGAATGAAAAAAGTGTTTGAAAGCTGTGACAAAATCCAAATTCCAACCTTTATATTTTGTTGTTATTGATATATGTTTGTGAGTTTGAAGTTTCCGAGATTGGTTTTAAAGATTATGCAAAAGTTTGCAAGTTTCTCTAAAAACCTGAATTTTCTAAGTTCTTGTTCAAACACTTGAACTTTTTGGGCTATAGGTTGATCATAGCACCCTGATAAAGAGTTTATCAAGGTGTTGTGAGGCTTGTGGTTTGGAAAGCATCAAGGAGTGGGGCACCAAGCTTGAAAAATCTTGGTTATTTTCATCTTCTGTTTTATATAATTTGTGTGTTACTAATCTTGTTGATCTTAGCAGCTTGTTGGAAGCTTGTGGTTGTTATGCTACCACATAAGCTCAAACATACGTGAGTGTGGATGTACATTCATGAGGTTTGTCTTAAATCCTTAAAAATCTGATAAAAAGGGTGTTTTAAGTGATTTTGATATTCTGCTGGTGTTTATGTGTTTTTATGCCTGCAAATTGGTTCTTAGTTCATATGTTGTATGTTATGATACTTATTTGGGCTTAAATCAATCTTGAGAATACTTTTACTTTGTTAAAATTGATTTTAAAAAGTGAAAAGGGTGTTTGGGATTGACTGTTGGTTAAAGTTTGTTTGATTTT
This sequence comes from Glebionis coronaria, assembly GCA_025667525.1. Lineage (NCBI taxonomy): Eukaryota > Viridiplantae > Streptophyta > Magnoliopsida > Asterales > Asteraceae > Glebionis > Glebionis coronaria. The sequence continues at coordinate 163,854,503 of CM046882.1, read as the reverse complement.
GAGTTGGTATTGTGTTATTATTTGAGTTGTTATCTGTTATTGAGGTGTTTGAGTTATGATATATGCAAAATTTGTGCCTTGAATCAATTAATCAAACAATTGGCTATAAAATCTTGAAAACTTGTTGTTTTGATCTGAAATCTTGTGCACACCTAGTTTGTATGTTAACCTAGGGCTAACAAGTGTTAAATCATTGTTATTGCAATCTGTGTGATAGATCTGACGCCTTGAATTTGGATTTGTTGTCAAGTAGATCAGCAAACATTGTTCTTGTGTTCATCATTGTTCATCAGTAACTGTTCTTGCTTTGATCTTGTTCATAAGTTGGATTCATTGCATGATAAGAGTTAATATGTGTTTATTTAAGTTATATTGAGCTTATGTATGCATTTGGTGGTTTGTGGTTAGCTTTTACTAGCTTAAAAGTAGCTTATAATCATTAGATCTGCTTATTACTTGTTTGGAACATATCTGAGCATAGATTGAATTAACTGCACTGATTGGCCTGGTGTTTTTGTGATTGTTTGCTTGTTATTGACTCCTTGTGATTCACTGATCACAAGGGTGCCTTGATTGTCCAACAAAACCAAGTGAAACTCTCTAAAATTCAAAGTCAAAAAGTTAAGGCAGTGGGAACTCCTTTCCCCTGCTTCTAGCCACTGCTAGTTATATTTGGTGTTCAGCTTATTAATAAGTCATTCTAGCTTATTCCAATGTGCAACAACTTATTTTTTGTAATAGGTCTTAATGTTTTGAGCTTATAAGTCATTCTGGAAGTTTACAGCTTTTGGTTTTAGGTTTTGACTAGAAAACGACTATTTTGTCTTTTTCAAAATCAGCTTTTTGCTTATTTCATCTTATTGAGTGTGCTTATTGGAAAAACTTTTGTTGATTAAGCTTAGTTAATCCATTTGTGACTTATTGCAACTTGAATCAGCTCTTGAAATAGCCTAGAACTCAAAAACGACTATTTTGTCGTTTTGTGAAGAGAGCTTTGGCTTATTTCAGGCTTATTCCTTGAGCTTATTTCAAGTTTCTTTTTGCAAATAGCTTAATTAGGTCAAGAGAAGGATGTGGGTAAAATCTTAGCTTATGGCATCAGCTAATAGCTTAATGGGCCAAAAAGCCCATTAAGAATAAGCTGTTTTGAAATAAGCTAGCTTAAGCTCATTTTCAGCTTTTGGGCCTTTCGAAAATTGTGTTTAAAATCAAATTTTAAGCTTGACTGGAGCTTTTGGGCCATTTCTGAGAACTTTTTCTTATTGGGCCCAATTTTAAGCCCATTAAGGATCTGTTTGGGTATTTGGCCCATTTGAAGGCCCAATAGGGGTATTTTTGTAATTACAACTTCATTTCTGTTTTACTTAGGTTAAAATAAACTAGTTTGCAACTTTTTAGAATTTTTTATAAATTTTGGACTTTTATTAATATTTTATTATTATTTTATTATTAAAAATTAAAATTTAGATTTTTCAAAGTTTTTCATTTTTCTTAAGTTAAATACAATAAGTTAGAAATTTTACAATTTTAGAATATTTTTATTGTCATTAGATTAATTTTTAGAATTATTTTAAGTTTTAATAGTTTTTAATTGTTTTTAAATAGTTTTTATTAATTTTAAAATTTTCAAAAATAGTTTTAAATTTAGTTAAGGTATTTTAAAGGTTTATAAGTTAAAAAATCTCATTTTGGGCTTTTTGTTAGTTACATTGATTTTTTGGGCTTTAATTAGCATTAAAAAATTATTATTTAATTAAATAAAAGGTTTGAGTGATTTTTGATTTTTTGTAAACTCCCTTACATTTTTTTAGGATTTATTGCAATTTTCTAGGAATTTTTAGGGTAAATTTTTAATTTGGTCACTTTTTACGGTTTTACGTGCACGACTATTCGTCTTAGTTTAATTCATAATCGTAACCGTCATTCTCTTCTAATCTCTTTTCTTCTTTTCATTTCTCATCAATATAATCACAAACCATTAATCATTTCTTACACAACACACTAGCCTCCTTGAGAACGATCCCCACATTGGGTCATTAGTGCTTAGTTTTCCTAAACCGACACTTAATACTTGCCCTAATTACGCTCTTTTTCCTAAAAGACGTATTTTACAACCACATTATTTTTGGCACCGCTGCCGGGGAGGCGTGTTGTGTTTTGATTTGAACAATTGTTGTTTTTATATAGCCATAATAGCTAATTGTATTAGTAGCACTCTACTAATACGTATTATCGGTTTTCGTTTTTGTGAATACTATTACTATATTGTATACGTAGAACAATAAATTCACAAGTACTCCAAAAGTGTGAAAACACAACCTTGATTGGGAGGTCATTACTCAATCATTGTATTCGAATCTCAAACAAGAAAGAAAAGGCAAAATAGATAAATACTTTCGTGAAGCTTAATTTTGACAAACACAAACTATAAGGTGGGTATAAGGCGGGTATTATAAAATATACCCTAAGGAAAAGGCTCTTAAGTGCTTCGCGCCGCCTCGTTTCCCCGCTTGCTTGTGCGTGTTTAGATAAAAAGGGCTAATCGAGGGTTTGCCAACCAAAGTATTATCTACATATCATATATATTTTCTTGGTTTCATTTGATTAAACCCTCTTGAACGTTTTGGTGTTCCACCAACGTTATAAAGTCATCGAAGGCGTCCACTTCACGTGATCGTTTTCATTCCTTGAGGCTTCTTTAATCAAAAGATTTGATTAAGGAGGAGATTTGTAGATTTTTGTCTAATACAATCACAAAAAAATCCAAAAAAAAGTAAAAACAATCAAAAATACAAAAAAATTGAAAATGTCAAAAACACCAAAAAGAATTTTCTTTGCTTATCCCCACGTTGTACGTGACGTTTATGCTTACTCATAATCAAGCAAGACGTGCACGTAAACGTCGTAATCGAAAGGAAAACACACCAACACCAACACCTTCTAGTGAAGAGACTCCAAGTGAGGAACCCCTTATAGAACAAGAAGCTATCATGGCTAATCGTACTATGATGGAGTTGCTTCAAGCACCCACCGAGGGTTTTGGAGAGGCCATTGTGATTCCCGCCATCCTTGCGGAGAACTTCGAGATCAAGACGGGTTTAATGTCTATGCTTCAAGCCAACAAGTTTCGTGGACACGAAAAAGACAACCCACATTATCACATTAGGCACTTCAATCGTCTCACCGCGACTAGCAAGTTTAAGGATGTACCCCATGATGCCATTAAGATGATGTTGTTTCCATACTCGTTAGATGGACCCGCTAAGATATGGCTCGAGAAAGAACCCCCAAATTCGATTTTAACATGGGGTGATCTCGTTTCTAAGTTTGTGAATCAATTTTTTCCACCATCTAAAACAACACATTTGAAAAACGAGATTTCACGATTTACTCAAAGATCTAATGAGATTTTTTCAATGGCTTGGGAAAGGTTTAAAGAAATGTTACATGAATGTCCACACCATGATTTTTCCGAATTGCATCAAATTGACACTTTTTATAATGGGCTTAATGATCATGAACGAGATTACTTAAATGCCGCCGCGGGTGGTAATTTTTTGTGCAAAACGACCGACGAGGCTTTAAAAATCATTGAGAATAGGTCTAAGGTTTATAGCCCTCGTAACACACCAAGTGTTGCCACTATGGTTTCGTCATCGTCGTCTTGTAACATGAGTGCCTTGCAAGATGAAGCAAATGAGGAGAATCGGTTTTTCGATAGGTTTTCGACTCTTATGACTCATTGGAAAGCACAAGATGCTTTGAATTCCGCATCGGTTAAAGGGTTGCCAATAGTTGTATTTCGTGTGGTGGAGCTCATGATTTTTCCGAGTGCATTACCGTGGATGGTAACACTTCGAATGCTTATGTAGCCACGGGAACTTATAACCAAAACGGTCAAGGTTCCCGCCCAAATCAAGCTCCACAAAATCAAAATGCTAACAGCTATCGAAACAACAATCAAAATGGTGCTTATCAAGGAAAATCTCGTAACTACAACAAGGGTAATTACCAAAGTGGAAATTGTTGGGAATAAAATGTAGCCAGTACACTTGGACGCTGACAAGAAGAAAACAAGCGTTGATAAGAAGAAAACAAGCGTTGATAAGAAGAAAACAAGCGTTGATAGATCAAGCGTTGACAGGAAGAAGTCAAGCGTTGATAGGATGAAGTCAAGCACTGATAGAAAGATATAGTCTACGCGTATTATGTTTCTAGTTTGTTTCTAGTAAAGATAGGATCAACAATGTATTTTCTATATTTATCTTTACCTAGAATAGCTGATACGTAGACTCTTGTACAAGGCTTCTTATGTCTATAAAAGAAGACCTTTAGGTTTTGTTTCATATAAGTTTTTCATACGTTTAACACTTTCATTGTATGCAAGTTTGTTATAATCAATCAAGTGAAAGTTTGTTTTACAATTGTTTGTGTGTTCTTGTTTGAGTATTAATTCCGCATAATACTTAAATTATTTTATACACAACAAAGCTTCTCTACGTGTTTAACTTGATTTAATCTCGTTTACACAAGCTAAATTGATCTAAGTTTGGGATCAATAAGTGGTATAAGAGCTTATTGAGAAACCTTGATCTAAAGAACACAAAAACCCTAATTTTCACAAAACCCTAAAAACATCATGTCTACCCCAGAAGCAAACTCCTCCTACTCCTCAACCCACAACATCAAGATTCCTATGTTAGACCCAGAGAACTTTGAGCTGTGGAAGTTTAACTTTGAGCAATATCTACAAATCCATGACTACACCCTATGGGAAATTATTGAATATGGAAACACATTCAACAAGGCTCAAAAGATTGCAGCTGCCATCGCTCAAAGAACAGCTATTCAAGGTTCTACTGAAGAGGAACGAAGAGAAAAACCTGAAGATGGTAGAGCTGTCTCAACTGAGGATATAGCAAAGAGAAGGGTTGATATGAAAACCCTAAGCATTCAGAAACTCTCTTTGGGGCAAGAAAATCAGCACAAATACAGAAGCTATGAGTCTGCAATAGATCTTTGGGCAGCTCTTGAAGTTGCTTATGATGGTAATGCTGATACTGTGCAAGAGAAAAAGAAGCAACTCTTGCATGAGTATGCTGTTTTTAAGGCTCAACCTAATGAGAAGCTAAGTAGTGTGAGAAGCAGACTTCTGGACATCACAAGCAAGCTATCCTTCATGAGAACAATGCTTGGTGATGTTGATATTATCTCCACTTTTCCTAAAAGCGTTGGTGACGCATGGAAAATTGAAGCAAGGTCTATAATTGCTAATAAGACTCACAAAAGTTCTACCTTTGATGATGTTTACAATAAATTGAGGCTGATAGAGAATGAAACTCTTTTGGATCATGGAAGCAAGTCTACCAATGGAAACATGGCCTTCTTCTCACATAGTGAAGGTCAATTTGATCAAAAGGAGTCATACATGCACCCAGTTACTGGATCAACTTGTGTCAACGCTGGATCATATCCTGTCAACGCCTCATATTCAGACGTTGACACATACAAAATTGACTCACCAAGAGTTAAGCCTACTGGTATTGATCTAGATACTGTGTGTGCATACATCGCTTCATTGCCCAATGGTTTAGTGATTACTTATGAGGACCTTGAGCAAATTAGTGATGAGCATTTGGAGGAAATGGACATAAAGTGGAATATGGCTCTTGCAAGTATAAGAGCAAACAGATGGAATAGAAGATTCAAGAAGAAGATGACTTTTAATGCTAAGGACACTGTTGGATTTGATAAATCCAAGGTTGAGTGTTACAATTGTCATCGTATGGGACACTTCATGAGAGAATGCAGATCTCCAAGAAGATCTGATGCTGGAAAACCCTCAAGCCAAATTGTTAAGGCTCAGGATCCTAAGTCCATGGTTGCAATGCAAGAAATTGATGGTGTTGGATGGGATTGGAGCTATTCGACTAAGGATGAGGAAGAGAATAAAGCTTTGGTTGCTGAGATGGAAGAAGAAGAGCATGTTCACTATGCTCTCATGGCACACTCCTCATCTTCATCAGACAATGAGGTATATGATGATGCTTTTTGTAGTAAGGGTTGTCGTCTAAATACTGAAAGACTTAATAAAGAAGTTTTAAGATTGTCAACATATGTGAGTAATGAAAGATGCAAGTTGTCTAACTATCAACTTGCTCTTACTCAAACTAAAAAGACTGTAGCTGAGTATAAGAAAATGGAGCTTGACCTAAAAGATAAAATCAATATCTTAAAACATGATTTAAATGCTAGTACGGATATTAGAAACATCATTGAGAGGGTCAATGCCGATTTACAGGCTAAGTTAGATGAGGCTATTAAGAATAAGGATAATGTAGATCTTAAAATTCAGAGATTTGATAAAGCTTGACAAACCCTAGAAAAATGTGTTAGTGAACAAAGGGATTCTAGGGATATGACTGGGATTGGGATGAAAGAGTATGCTGGTGTTCCACCACCAGCTGGGGACTTCTATGGTGTCCAAAGAAAGGACTTATCTTGGACTGGTTTTCCAGAACTTCAAGAAGATGAATTTATTCCTCCACCAAGAGTTCTTACCCCAGTAGAAGAATATAGGCAGAAGTTGACTGATTTGGACCAATGGAAGAAAGCCAACCCTACCTTGTTTGTTAAGGGTGGCATGCTTAGTGATAGTCCTAATGAGTCTACCCCTATCAAAGTAACAAACCCAATCACTGGCAAGACTGTTGACCTTGGCTCAAACGTTGTTAGAAAACCTAGTATTAAATATGCAGAAATTTAAAGAAAAACTAGGTCACCAAAAAGCCAAATTAGTGATGATGGAACAGGTTTCTTTTCTTCTAGACCTAGAGTTATGTCTAGAAAAGCCTGTTATACTTGTGGTAGTTTTTCACATTTAGCCTATAAGTGTGTCAACGCTTCAAAGGTCAACGCTGACAAAAAGTCAAACACTGTCAAACCCAAAACTTTTGTTCAGCAAATGTCACACCCCACCATGGCGGAATATGGGACGCGACGCATGGATATCATCACAACAATAGCGTGTCCATAGAGAGAACTATATGAATTAGAAATGTCATAAAAGGTGACACAAATGTCATGACAATATCTCATCAATGCAGGAGTCTAGGTAAGTAGGTAACAGTCCTACCTCTTACCCAAGACAAACAAATAACACAAACAAATCAACATATAGGTTCATAGTATCACTTATTGAAACAAACAGAAAAATAAACTAAGAAGGAACGGGGATCTCCTTCTAAATGAATTCCTATGCGACTCCAATCCTAGCCACATATGTTCTCACGCATAACCACTTTATCACCTGAAAGAGACACTAAAACACGTCAACATAATGTTGGTGAGAGTCATAGGTTTAGACTCCAGCCGAAAATAGATTATAAAAAGCTGTGAACAACCATAAACCACTAAACATATGGACAATGTGCTACAAGTATGCATTAACAACAAACATTCAAGATCAATCAATCCAAACCAAATCCAAGGCTCCCAGTCTTACCAAACACCATGGTACCATAGGCGCCCATACACCTATGAACCAATCCCAAGGCCCCGCCTTGTCATTATCCATTGGTCCCACAGATGCTCACACATCTATGTACCTCCCCAAGGCCCCGCCTTGTCAACATCCCCTTGGTATCAAGTCAAACCACAATAACTGAGACGGTACGTGTCCCCCGATCCAAATCATAAACACAATCAAGAATCACATAGCAGTTAATCACATAAGTACACACAAGTCCATCACCAATCATAAAACATTTACAACAACAATTTACAAAACTATAGAGTGTCTCTTCCATCCCATCTGGAATTTAAATCATAAAAAGACATGGGACTATGAAACGCACTTAATTGAGCTTCTCTAAAAATCCGCGCACTAGCAAAAAGCTAACAAACAAAAGCACACAATCAAAACATGAACCAAACACTAAAATGGCTCATCAACCTATGATGGATATCTAACCTTCTCCCATATATATACCTCATTTATATGCTCTAAGCATCTCATTACAACCCTCTATAAAGCCCTTAACTTAGTTTACTTCATAACCCGTCCCGTTAACATTTTACCCAAAACGGTCCCGGTTTTTAGGTCTCCAAACTATAAGCCAAACGCCCACCTAACCATACCCATGATCTCTGTAAAGGAAACCCTATGCCCTTACATATGTTAGCTAACTCCTCCCTTTTGCCTCAACCTTAAAGCTACTGTTAAGTCCCCGATATATATATATATATATATATATATATATATATATATATATATATATATATATATATATATATATATATATATATATATATTTCTGCCTATCCGCATTTTACCGATTTTGAACATACAAAATGTTTGTTATGATTAGGGGGTCTTACCCTAACCCATTTGCTTAGACAACCTTCAGGTCTCTTATTTAATATATAAACCAACACCCATGATCATTAGAGGGCTCAAGTGTACTCCTAAGTACCCCAATCACCTTAAAACATTAAATTAAATCCGACTGATTTCAAAACTGTTTTGACTTCCGACTGTTGTAACCTGTTTTTGACCCACCTCCCTACCTCCAATTTAGTTCTCGTTTCTTGAATTTGAAAGCCACTTCAATTACCTATTCAGGGATGCTTGGATCGCAAATTAAGAGTTTGTAGAACTCTAGATATGATCAAAACAAATGGCTAAAAAATCTGCCCAGTTTTTAAAAACGAATTTAAACATGATTAAACCCTAATTAACATCACTAATAATCTCCAATCATTATCCTAATCGTGTTAATTGTTATAAAACCCCTAATCACAGATCTATTAAGAACTCTAATCCATCATATAATTTGATTACATAAAACTTGAAGCCTTAATGCTATAAAACAAGAAAACTATAAGAATTAAATCAAGATTTTTACCTCAAATCTTCAAGAAAATTATTTTTGATGAATCCCTAAATTAGGGCTTGTAAAAATTTGGCCAAAAGGGGAGAAAATTAATAAAAAACTGATTTTTGTGATATAAACATGGTATTTATATGTTTTATTAAAAATGCTTTTCCAAATTGGGCTCAAGTTGGGTCTTTTGGCCCATTATCCTTTCTTTTTCTTTTCTAGTCGGTTTAAAACCCGATTCATATATATATATTTTTTTATTTTTTTTCTTTTTAAGACTTATCAATATATTATTAATAATACCTTAAGTTACCTTAATTTATTTCAGCTCCTAAAGCCCCCGAAACCTTAAAACCGTAAAACTAGTCAATTTTACGCGTATACCGAAAAACGTAAAATATACAGTTTTAAAAAAAATCTTAAATTTTGAAATAAACTTTATAACTAAGTCCTAAATGACTTAAAACCATCCCGAAAAATACTCACATGACTAAACACCTTACCCAAGACCTCTAAATGCTAAACCCCAAATCGTAAAAAAAATACGATTTACTATAATACTTATACGTATACGTAAAACACCAAAATAACACCATTTCATTTCATAGTCACTAATTTGTGAGCTCATGAACATGAAATAACCGTTCCTCGATTTACTTATGAGTACTTTATACCCATAAACGATATCCACACCAACCTCGTTCACGCAAAATAACATGTAAACACGCAAATCACAGTCACACATAAATTAACCTTAAAATAAGACCAATTAACGAACCTCAAAACCACGGTTGTCACATCACTCCCTCCTAATAGAAATCTCGTCCCGAGATTTACTCCTTAGGATCGTCATTATCAATTATCTAAGGATACTTGCTCCTCATAAATCCTTCCCGTTCCCACGTGAACTCTAGTCCACGTTCCAAATTCCATCTACCCATAACTACGGTATATTACCGTTTTTATGCAACGTCCTAGCTTCACGACCCAAAATCTCTATCGGATCTTCGATAAAACGAAGACTCGTATCCATACTAATATCATCTAACGGTACTTGCAAGTCAGTTCTTGCTAAGCATTTCCTCAAGTCTGATACATGAAATACGTCATGCACACTACTCAATTCCTCCGGTAATCTCAACCTATACGCCACTAGCCCAATCCTTCAAGGATTTCAAATGGACCCACAAATCTAGGTGCTAACTTCCCTTTTCTTTCCAAACCGCATCACCCCTTTCCATGGTGAAACCTTTAGCATAACTTTATCTCGAATCTCAACGGCTTACGCCTCTTGTCCGCCTAGCTCTCTTGTCGGTTCTTTGCTATTTTCAACCTCTACTTAGTCACTGCCACCACCTCCATAGTTTTCCGATCCACCTCCGGTCCAATACGTTGGCCGCTTCTAACTTCATCCCACTGTAACGGTGATCCACCTCATCTCCTATGAATTAACTCCAGCAGTTTCTACTACAATTCCTATCACCATACCTAACGGCTTCTATCCTCTACGGATTTTCCATCATTCGGAAGTTCTCCCAACCTTAAACACATCTAATGGTATATGCAGGATTGCATAACCAAAAGCTTCCCATAATATTCACAAGAAACATGTCATAACCACCACCTCATCTTTGCTTTCCCATGCTCGGCACCAAGTAACTAACTATCCTTCATACTAACATGTGTTACACCTTTTCTCTAGGTGGACGTTCCATTGTTCGTGACTACTAACCTCTTGCTCTAACGGTTTCTCTTCAATATCACCCCACTATCTTCACAACCTCTTGCTCCCTCGAATCATTCTTCCTCCATACTACTTTTCGCTTGTCTCTCCACAATCTTAATTTCCATACCATCTTATATCCCGTCTTCAGCCTATATTTTAGGTGTTTCCTCCTTTATTCCTTACATCCTCATCAATGGGGAATATGCCCCTCTCACCGGTGACTCTCTCTTTGTAGGAGAATTCTTCCTAATATAATGTGTTCTCCAACTATCTCCAAATCTCACGCCAATGCTCTAGGCGTCTTTCTCAATTACCCCTATAGTATGCTCATACCAAACATTAGTCTATCAACGGTATACTACGCTTTCTTCCCATCGTTTCTTCCAATGCCATAATCCTTCATAAGGCATTCCATACATATTAGGCTAACTTTTACGCAAAACCCTCTATTCCCTCACATCCGTACGCAATCCTTCCAACTTCTCAACTACGTGACTTCTCATCCTCTTGAAATATGAGATGAATTAGTCAGTCTATCGACTATCACCCAACTCTCGTCGTACTTATTCCTCCACCCCATTATGTATCCCTTTCACCAACTTCGTCCTTACATCGCCCTTTCTAAGCTACTCCTATCTATGTAGGAAGTATAGTCTACGTCCCTTTTCTCCATATGATTGTCCAAGCCACACAACATACATGTTGACGCGTTCTCTTCTTTAGACAACTCAACTCGTGCAACCTACATCCTTCATCCAAACCACCCTAATACGTCATCCATATAGTTCAAGTTCGTCTCAACTTCACTTCATTCTTCTTATTCCATGTCTCATCAACCATGCTTGCCTTTCCCAGATAGTACTTGGCCTTGCAATTTTCTTTCATCACTTAACTCCACCCATCACCTTTTCTAAATGTTCAATCAAGATGATTAAATATGTGTTGGAGACGTTCATGATCTGTATAGATCATTCTATACGTCTCGTACCCCAAATGCCTCTAGCATTCTAGGCAGATATAACAATCCAGCTCCACTAACTAAGTCTATCTAGTTCTTCCAAATCTTTAGTTCCCACAACGTATAAACAACCGCCTTTCTTTGTCGTTCTCATATACATCCAAATCCTTGCTCCACGTATCGTCATGCTTCGTGAATTCATCCAGTCCTTCCGATAATTCCAAGATCTGCTCATTATCCAATCCACCTCTTCAGCCTCCAAAACGCTTCCTCAACCTTCTTCACTTTTCCCCTTGCTGGTTCCACGATATGCCATCATCTTTGACTACTCGTCCTGGCCAACTTAATCCTAAAACTCACACTTGAAAATCTCACGTATAATTCCCTTTCCTAACAACTCCAAAACCAACTCATAATTCGCCTTACTCTCCTTCTTAGATTTGAGTAGATCAAGATGTCGTCGATGCTCCCGATGACAACTCGTTTATATATTGTCATGCACCCCCGGTTCTTTGACTCCATGAAAACTACTAGTGCCTCGGCGAAGCCAAAATCATAACCGTAAACCCAAAGCGTTCATACAACATCCTTAGCAGTTTCAACTACGTCCTCCTATCACCCACTCTTAGAAGCAATACGAATAATTTTCTACCTCGTTCTACTCGCGAAAATCTACATGTATTCTAAAAGACCAATACTTCCTCTTATCAGACCACTCAACCGCTTTTTATAGCCAATCTACTAAGCAACTCAAATTTTACCTTGCATCTGTTGCAATTTCTAACAACTCTTGCTCTTAAAATCATTCCATCAACAATTTCCTTGGAAAGGCACTAACTACAACTCCTCTCACTTCTCCTACTTGCTCTATTTATGGTTCTACCTCACAGTAATGGGCAAACCTACTAAATCTCAGGAAATTTTCGGAAAACTTACATGCCTTACGAACAATCATAAATACCTTTGAGGTATTATATCCCCTTCCAACACTCTCTATGGCGCGTTATTTGTGCCAATATCCATACATTATACAAATCTCTATTCATCTCCCTTGGCACTCCTAAGAGACCTCATGACCACATTAGTTCGTCTACGAACTTTTAACTCTTTCATCCCCACTAAGGGCATTCCGACCATTCTCTCAGGGCCACCTACTTAATCGTGTAGGAGCGACCAAGTCTTTCATATGTCTACCTCAACGCTCCCAATCAATACGGACCCAAAACTACATCCTGAATCCACTAGATACGATCAACGAATCAAACCCACGGATAACTAACGACATTTCACGTGCACGAGTTAAAACAGACCAAAACCACGAAAACTCAAAAGGAAAACTCAAACATGTACCAATTCAAATGACTCATGACAACGAAAAATGATCCAAGAAACACTTAATGGCAACCAAAACATCTTATGCCCCGCGACATATTATTTAAACCGTGCACAAGATCGACTTTTCCAAAAGAATATTTTTTTTCTTTCCTCACCACATCTATGTGACTCAAACAATCTACAAACAACCTTCTAGACGATCTCAAAACTCAACTCAAAGACTAGGTATCCCGTGCATCCCAAATCATACAAAACTACTATTCAAAACTCAACCTTGAACCCGTCACTTGTACCAAAATTTCGATCAATCTACTGACACCCCATGACTATACATACCAAATATTTGAAAAGTACATTCCGAGTACATAAATTTAGGCTTTTGAATCACCCAAAAAGCTCTAATAACGAACAAGTTATGACCAAAACAGTTTTATACTAGTTGTTTTTTTTAAACTAAAGAATCCTCTTAGTAATTAACGCAATCCTTTTTAAATGAAAAGAAATAAATGTATGTGAAATTTTCATGAACTTTGTTTAGTCTTGCATAAATAATTATAAATGACGTATATTGATTAAGCTCACTTATATAAACAATTTAAGTAGAAAGAAATTTTATTTCGCTTTATTTTAAAGAAAGTCTTTTAGAATTTGAAATAAATAAGTGTTGATTAAAAAAAATCTTATGTTACATCTTGTTTCAAACACGACTACAACACCTTACCCTTATTTTATCAAATACAACCAATAATCTAACTCTATAGTAGATTTCCAAGTCCCTTTTTTCAATATATACCGACCAAAAGAAATGTAAGACCCAACACAAAAGATTTCATTATCTCAAAAGAAATCCCAAGTTATTTCAATAGACTTAAAACCAAGAACACCATTTTAAAACAGACACGTGAAATAGGAAACTCGAAGAATACGCCACAACAGAGGTTGAATATCTAAAAGGAAGCGAGCTAGCCACCCTCCTAAGGATACAATCGATAATTATAGGGGATCATACATATATAGGCATATCGGGATACATATACTTAAATCCGTCTAACATCTACTATACAAGCATGTATTAACCCTCTTTCATGCAATCATACTTAGGAATCCATTGGAGTTATGGTACTTGTATAACTCTGTTGGCCATCATACTTATACAATTACCCTTTCCCCAATGCACTCCCTCCTATGATGACACTTATAAGAATTGATACAACACATAACACATATATCCATCTACTCACATAAGCTCATAACCACATAAACAATAAAGTTCAAAACTCAATCCATTAAAATAACATAGTCAAACTCTTGAAATACATAAATCCATAATCTAGCTAAAACAGCATAGACTAAATCCAAAACGAAAACATAATCAGTTATAAGTCATGTCGCCCATAAGAGTGGAAACAACTTAAAATTCTTCATATCCACCTACTCCTAATAACTCGAACCACCACATGATTCTTAGGGAACATGACTTAAACATCAAAAGAAAAAATAATATACCTCAGGTACATAAAATAACCCAACAAAAGATAGAAACTACCATGTACCAAATTATGTACTATAATGTACAATTTAAGCAAAATACGACAATGACTAGCGTGGATGATTATGGTTCAACCAGCACTAGTCACACCCCGAAAAGAAAATAACATGTGGCTAAGTATGAACTACTATGGTTCAACCCATACTAGTCAAAACTTAACAAATATCGCAAGTAAAAACCAATAACATCCAGAAAACTTTAATTAATATAAAATGCACACATACTCCTATGACACCTATATGTAGGGACCCTTAAGCTATAGACTAGGTTACTAGACTAGGCAACCTAATTCTCTATAACCATTGGCTTTGATACCATTCTGTCACACCCCACCATGGTGGAATATGGGTCGCGACACATGGATATCATCACAACAATAGCGTGTCCATAGAGAGAACTATATGAATTAGAAATGTCATAAAAGGTGACACAAATGTCATGACAATATCTCATCAATGCAGAAGTCTAGGTAAGTAGGTAACAGTCCTACCTCTTACCCAAGACAAACAAATAACACAAACAAATCAACATATAGGTTCATAGTATCACTTATTGAAACAAACAGAAAAATAAACTAAGAAGGAACGGGGATCTCCTTCTAAATGCATTCCTACGCGACTCCAATCCTAGCCACATATGTTCTCACGCTTAACCACTTTATCACCTGAAAGAGACACTAAAACACGTCAACATAATGTTGGTGAGAGTCATAGGTTTAGACTCCAACCAAAAATAGATTATAATAAGTTGTGAACAACCATAAACCACTAAACATATGGACAATGTGCTACAAGTATGCATTAACAACTAACATTCAAGATCAATCATTCTAAACCAAATCCAAGGCTCCCAGCCTTACCAAACACCATGGTACCATAGACGCCCATACACCGATGAACCAATCCCAAGGCCCCGTCTTGTCATTATCCATTGGTCCCATAGATGCTCACACATCTATGTACCTCCCCAAGGCCCCGCCTTGTCAACATCCCCTTGGTACCAAGTCAAACCACAATAACTGAGACGGTACGTGTCCCCCGATCTAAATCATAAACACAATCAAGAATCACATAGCTGTTAATCACATAAGTACACACAAGTCCATCACCAATCATAAAACATTCACAGCAACAATTTACAAAACTATAGAGTGTCTCTTCCATCCCATCTGGAATTCAAATCATAAAAAGATATGGGACTATGAAACTCACCTGGTTGAGCTTCTCCAAAAATCCACGCACTAGCAAAAAGCTAACAAACAAAAGCACACAATCAAAACATGAACCAAACACTAAAATGGCTCATCAACCTATGATGGACATCTAACCTTCTCCCATATATATACCTCATTTATATGTCCTAAGCATCTCATTACACCCCTCTATAAAGCCCTTAACTAAGTTTACTTCATAACCCGTCCCGTTAACATTTTACCCAAAACAGTCCCGGTTTTAGGTCTCCAAACTATAAGCCAAACTCCCACCTAACCATACCCAAGATCTCTGTAAAGGAAACCCTATGCCCTTACATATGTTAGCTAACTCATCCCTTTTTCCCCAACATTAAAGCTACTGTTAAGGCCCCGATATATATATATATATATATATATATATATATATATATATATATATATATATATATATATATATATATATATATATATATATATATATATATATACTTCTGCCTATCCGCATTTTACCGATTTTGAACATACAAAAAGTTTATTATGATTAGGGGGTCTTACCCTAACCCATTTGCTTTGCCACCCTTCCGGTCTCTTATATAATATATAAACCAACACCCATGATCATTAGAGGGCTCAAGTGTACTCCTAAGTACCCAAATCACCTTAAAACATTAAATTAAACCTGACTGATTTCAAAACTGTTTTGACCTCCGACTGTTGTAACCTGTTTTTGACCCAACTCCCGACCTCCAATTTAGTTCTCGTTTCTTGCATTTGAAAGCTGCTTCAATTACCTATTCAGGGATGCTTGGATCGCAAAATAAGAGTTTGTAGAACTCTAGATATGATCAAAACAAATGACTCACAAATCTGCCCAGTTTTTAAAAACGAATTTAAACATGATTAAACCCTAATTAACATCACTAATAATCACCAATCATTATCCTAATCATGTTAATTGTTATAAAACCCCTAATTACATATCTATTAAGAACTCTAATCCATCATATAAATTTATTACATAAAACTTGAAGCCTTAATGCTATAAAACAAGAAAACTATAAGAATTAAATCAAGATTTTTACCTCAAATCTTCAAGAAAATTATTTTTGATGAATTCCTAAATTAGGGCTTGTAAAAATTCGGCCAAAAGGGGAGAAAATTAATGAAAAACTGATTTTTGTGATATAAACATGGTATTTATATGTTTTATTAAAAATGCTTTTCCAAATTGGGCTCAAGTTGGGTCTTTTGGCCCATTATCCTTTCATTTTCTTTTCTAGTCGGTTTAAAACCTGATTCATATATATATATATATATATATATATATATATATATATATATATATATATATATATATATATATATATATATATATATATATATATATATATATATATATATATATATATATATATATATATATATATATATATATATATATATATATATATATATATATATATATATAGAGAGAGAGAGAGAGAGAGAGAGAGAGAGATGGGATCGTGAGAAAACTTCATCTCAAAAGAAAACTTAGAAAACCTTCTCCCAACCGTTGGATCAAAGGTTTACTCCCCTTCTTTTTTTTCGCAAAAACTACAGGGGCCATTCTGTAAACTTCAGAATTTACTGGGTATGAATTGCCAAATTATAAACCTTGGTCTATAAGTTACATATAAATCATTCATAAATTGTTCAAATCCAAAAACATCTCTACACCAGACATCGATCTATCAAAAGACCGTCATCAATCACCTGATCAACCAACATCTTTCTCTATGTAGCGATCAACCAACATCGTTGTGTATGTAGAAACACCGGTACCGTCACAGTCACCGGAGGTGGGGGCGGTGCCGGCTCCGGTGGCCGTTGATTAGTTCCTTTCAGGTAATACAAACCTTTAGTTAATTTGTATAAATATATAGTATTACCAGCTAATTGTAGATATACTTTGTTAAATGATGTTGATTAGTATTTAATTTAGAGGATATGATGATTGAAGCGTATTAAGTTAAAGGCACATATTTGTGTTTAGATACCAGGAAGATAAATTTGATAATTTGGTGAATCCATTTACAAGTGGTTGTGTTGTTTAATTTGTTTTTTTGGTGCCCAAAAGTTGAATCTCAAGTATATAATCCTCTTCAATTTTCCGTAGCTCTTGATGAATATAAAGAGTATTTTCGTAGTTTAAGATAAGAGTGTTGAAAAGGAGGCTTATTGGCAAGTTGTTATAACTAAAGAGCGGAACTGTAATGGCGGATGTTCAGGATATGGCTAGTGATGTTGGTGTTGCTGGAAAGGAAAGAAAAACGCTCGACGAATGTGACTCTAAGGGAAAAAGCTTGACTTTATGAAAAAAGGAAACCAAAAGTGAAAAGAATACCGGAAAAAAATAAAATCCTTTAAAATGTGACCCCTACATAAAACTCATGCGCGTTAAAGAAATCAAAGAAAATAGGAAATACGAATGGTATGAAATCAGTCGTTGAGGTTAAGGGGTAAAGGATGAAGTCGGAATGAACGGCTGGTCGAACAGCAACAACTTCATTCAGTTTCATGGGGTTATATTGAATTATGTAAAGAGTATTCTTGATGGATATAATGGATAAGCCATGGCATATGGACAGATTGCTACCATCAAACTTGCACACTAGGACGATTGCAGATTAGGACACTTCTGCTCGTGGAGTAATGGTTCGTGCAATGGAGGATATATTCGCTAAAATCTTTCCAGAAACTGATTATATATTTGTTTCATGTCTACAGGTAATTATCAGCTCCTAAAATAGATTTTCTTATGGACTGATTATTTGTGGGTTCCAGGTCCACTTTAATCATGATAACTCTTGTTTAATCATTTCTGGTAATTCATTCACTAAAATTCAATTTTGTGATCAGGTTTATGAGGTATCAAGAAAATGATCATGAAAATTATCCAACCTCAAATAGATGTACTTACATCCCTCGAATGAAAGCACTAAACAAAGACCGAGATTTATATGATTATGCTCTTTTGACTATGTAATGATCAACACAAAATAATGCAGCGTATTGTAGTGAAATTGATAACTCACTTCCAAAAAAAACCCTGCAACCTATTCATCTTTTCAGGTTTTTGATTGGCGTTGAACTATTATGTGTTCTATTGAAATGATTATAATTGCTCCTCAAAATCATTTGTAATTTGCAGAAGTTTAAAAGTGGAAGGATATTGGAAAATATGACCCATCAATCTTTGACAACTCGATATTGAATATGCTTGAGCGTAAGGATGCCAGGATTTAAGAATTGGAATCCACCTTAACATCTGCATACAACGAGACAGATTATGACGATGACTTGAAGAAGTGAATTTGAGGTGGACTACATAGTGATAAGTACAAAAACTGAAACCTTCACTTCTGAGGTGGACTACATAGTGTTTGCTGGCAACCAGTTACGACCCATTTTCAATGATATTTAAATTGCCTCATGACAAGCTGCCGAATTTGCCAGCTCCAAATTGTCTATCCTAACTATGGTCTACCTTACAGGAACAAATGGTACCTCATAAAATTGATTTGTATTTACTTTCATGTTGAATGCGATTCTTATTTTGAAAGGGACACAAGCTGCAAAGACAACAGTACAAGGATCAAAGCTGATTGATCCATGCATAGATTTTCTAAAGCCTTCGTTAAGGTGAGCTAGTCATGGTCATGGTTCTCGATGAAATCACGCAAAGGATATTTTTGACTACAAGAATATAACCCATGATACCTGTAGATAATAATATCGTGTGTGTTTTTACATAATCACTGATTTTATATAGTGTAAAATATGATATTCGAGTTAGCCTTGAATAGTATTGTTTACTAATGTAACAGATTATATGATCCGAGATAGAGAGTACTCTTGTCAAATGTTATACTTGACAAATAATATTTTTATGGCTAATCCTTTTGGTTTGCTTTTTGCTATACATTTGTTTCTTTTCCACAATTCAAGTCAATTTGACTAATAACTTGGAATTTAATCTGAAGATATAATTGATAATAACTTGAAACTTACACAATCTTCAAATACAAAAAGAAAAGAATGTAACTTGTTCACATAGGACACTAAACTCAGGCACATAAACTAAACCTTGCATACAAGTTGATGAACTTGCAGCCACAACACAAACCCCCTTTCTAATAAACAAACTGAACTTGTAGACGAGTTGACAGTAAACTTGCAGATGAATTGAAACATAATTTACAGGCACGAAGCAATCACTAACCGAAGTTGCAGCAACGACACATTATCCACTTCTAAAAAACAATCTGCTCGACTCATTATAGCGACCGAGAAGATGTCAGAAAGACAACCAAACCCTTGCTTATTCAGCAATGTTTTTAAAGATTTAATGTTTCCATGAACAAACTTTTCGCAAGGATATGAGTTACCCCTTTTGCTGATCACATGGCTATTCTCAGTCGGTTGTCACAATCAAGAGGAATACTGTCCATCAATACATATAATGAGCAGTGGGTTAAAAAGGGTGATGGTGATACAAGTGATTTTAGTAAGGATCTAAATGGACTGGTCCGGGTTGCATTGTGACCCAAACACACTCTACTGGTCCATTTCTCAATGATTTCAGTTGTTGTATTTCTTTACGGGCAAGCTTACTCAATTCGTTCAACCTGGAGACCTACAAGGTAAATTACATAACAGATCAACTTTCTAGCTTATTCTATGAGAGTTGAGACATATAAATCAGCTATAGAAACCCATTTGACCGAGAATATCAACAATTTCATCGAAACAAAAAGCCATAAAGTGCATGACATAATAGACAGATTTATGGTTCGCATTGAGCATACCTTTTTTGACCAGTAACAAATGTGCCAAAAGTTTAACAACTACAGCAACCCACCAGATCAGGACAGGACTTTGCGGCTCCCAATATAGCAT
Source organism: Glebionis coronaria (assembly GCA_025667525.1). NCBI lineage: Eukaryota > Viridiplantae > Streptophyta > Magnoliopsida > Asterales > Asteraceae > Glebionis > Glebionis coronaria. The sequence continues at coordinate 163,833,920 of CM046882.1, read as the reverse complement.
GACGATTGGGCTGAGCTTTAACATCCCAAACAAGAACCTGGGTTCAAAAGCAACACAACTAAAGAACGAAAAGTATGAATGATATAATCATATATCATAACTAGCAAGTTATTAATAAAAAAAAATAAAGCATGTAACAAACAGATCCCTTAATAATTCTAATGATGCACTAGTAATTCACGTTACCCATAGGGACCGCCGTACATGGCCTAAAAAATGAGTAAAAAATAAAAATGATAATGTATTATAGTATAGAACAAACATTCTACTCGCTACAATTACAGAAGGGGCAAGGGCACAAGGCTCCTCCTATAGACAAGCATATTATCTTTCAGGTGCCTATTTCAGAAAACACAAACACCATAAATATAAGTCTACCATTAGTAATGGCCTGAAAAGCAAAATGTCAAAATAATATCACAATTTCCTGAAGAGACCAGCCACGATTTTTCGAAGACGACACTGGTCATAAAAAGCAAATAGAATCTGTCAGGATAATAAGGACCGATGCCGTAATAAATTCTAAAACTGATGCCGTAATAGATTATAAAACTGATGTCGTAATAGATTATAAAACTGATGCCGTAATAAATTCTAGAACTGATGCCGTAATAAATTCTAGAACTGATACCGTAATAAATTCTAACACTGATGCCGTAATAAATTCTAACACTGATGCCCAAATTATTCCCTTCAAGAAGCTCGAGCCAACCAAACTCAAGTAGTTCGGGATCTTGCAATGATGCCCCATGACAATACTGAACTGATTCCCTAAAACGTACTTGGTGTGATGCCCCGTGACAATACTGAACTGATTCCCTAAAACGTGCTTGCTGTGATGCCCCACTTTAGTTGTTAACGGATGCAATGATACAATTATGAACATATGCACTAAAACATTGTACCCCGATGGGTAGCTAAAATTTTATCAAACACATATTCCTTTTTCATGATACCGTGATGCCGTATAACAATTTGAATATGATGCCCTATAAAAAATTTGAACTGATGCCATAGTATAGTTGTTTAACTAATGCCTTAATATGGTTGTGAAATGATGCCTCTATACAGTTGTGAACAGATGACCTAAAATTTTAATAAAAACAAACTCCTTAAAAATTGATTTCATAATATAAGATTAAAATATATATGCCCTAAACAAACAACAAATATATGCCATAACTTTTTAATTTCACTATATTAAGCTATAATTTTTTATGATCATATTAAAATAAAACCGTTCTCGCTAAATATACGGAGTATTTTCTCTCTAAAAATACAAATACACCTATCAACAACACCTTTTTCATTTTCTTTGTATATCCTGCTACTATCCAACAAAAATTCTTGCCCATGTTTTTTCTATTTCTCTCTATTTTATAGTTATTCAGATCTATGAATTCTTATTCTTGAGTAACTCTCTATCTTTTCGACCTCCATGGTGGCTCCTAATAAAATTTCAAATTCATATTTTTTCTTGTGTCGCTCCTAAACGATTTCAGTTTCTAAGCTGGTTCCCGGACACCACTTATATATAGTTTAGGTCCACCACTGATGTTCTCTTTTAAAATTACAAATTACATTTACTACAAATCAAATAAGGCTAATTATTACCACAAATTAGTACATTATCGATCAATGTTATGGTTACAAAGAAAGTTATAAAAGTACATACCCTTCAAAAGCTAACATCACATCAATAAGAGCTCAAATTGATTGTAATCAAATGGTACCACATCATTAGGATAATCATTTTCATCTTTTAATTTTGATTTTTTTCTTATTTTATGGTTTTTAGAGTTTGGTTTAGGGGTAATTGGGAGGTAAGATTTTTTTATATCGAGGAAGGATAACGATGGCGGGGTGATTACCGATGGGGTGGCGGCAGTCGTGTGGTGATGACCGGTGGATAACGACTAGCGGTGGTGATTGGAGGATACAGGTGTGGTGGTAGAAGATGATGTGGCGGTGGATAACGTTAGAAACGCGTGGTGGTGGTCTGAGAAGAAAAAACGGAGGATACTATGTTTCTAAAGTGTTTAAGGGTTTAAGAATGCGAACTTGACAGTTCTAACCCTTCTTCTTTTCTCTAATTTATATTTTCTACCCTCCGTTTTTTGATGTTGCAAAAGGGACTTTATAATTTGTTTTCTAAGTTTTCTAAGGAGACAAGGTTTTCTCTAGAACCCATCCCTATATATATATATATATATATATATATATATATATATATATATATATATATATATATATATATATATATATATATATATATATATATATATATATATATATATATATATATATATTCTTTTTAAGACTTATTAATATATTATTAATAATACCTTAAGTTACCTTAATTTATTTCAGCTCCTAAAGCCTCCGAAACCTTAAAACCGTAAAACTAGTCAATTTTACGCGTACACCGAAAAAACGTAAAATATACAGTTTTAAAAAAAATCTTAAATTTTGAAATAAAATTTATAACTAAGTCCTAAATGACTTAAAACCATCCCGAAAAATACTCACATGACTAAATTACCCGGGACCTCTAAATGCTAAACCCCAAATCGTAAAAAAAATACGGTTTACTATAATACTTATACGTATACGTAAAACACCAAAATAACACCATTTCATTTCATAGTCACTAATTTGTGAGCTCATGAACATGAAATAACCGTTTCTCGATTTACTTATGAGTACTTTATACCCATAACCATATCCACACCTACCTCTTTCACGCAAAATAACATGTAAACACGCAAATCACATAGTCACACATAAATTAACCTTAGAATAAGACCAAGTGACGAACCTCAAAACCACGGTTGTCACAGCAAAGTCCACAAGTTGTTAGACCAGCCCCATTCTTTACTAAAGGGTCTAATACTTATGGACAAAGACCTTTTCAAAAGACCAATACATGGTCTAATAGACAATGGGTTCCTGTTGCAAACCCTAGGCTCAACGCTGACAAGGGTAATTTCAGCGTTGACAAGACCAAATCAAACGCTGACAGAAATGTTACCAGACCAAATAATGGAAAATATTTGCAACCACAGGGAAAGGGGTCTAAAGCTTCTTCTAGCTTGACATGGAGACCTAAGCAAGATCAAAAACCTAATTCAGATAGGATTTCTATGACCTGTAACAGATTTAATTATATTTAAAAGGTCATAACAAAACCAATTGGGGTTAACTGGGTGTTTAATCCAAAAAGGGATGAACAAGGGGTTGTTATGAGGACTAAGTCTGTTCTTGTTAAACAACCAAATGAATCCAAGTCTGCTCAGGCTTAGGTTCCTAAAGAAAACTAATTTATTTTCTTTATGTGCAGGGCATTCAAAAGCAGGTTAATGATTATGGCTATTGGGATAGTGGATGCTCTAGGCGCATGACTGGGATGGAAGATTATCTCACAAACTTCACTCCCATTAAGGATGGTGATAAAGTTTACTTTGGAGGCAGATATGGAACTATCACAGGCAAAGGAACTCTTCTCACCAACACTTTGCGTTTTGAAAACGTGTTTCTGGTAAAAGAACTTGACTATAATCTATTTAGTGTATCACAAGTTTGTGATAACAAAAATAAGGTTCTTTTCACTAATACTGAATGCTTGGTGTTGAGCAAGGATTTTAAAATACCAGATGAGAAATTTATTGATTATAGAACACCTAGGCATAAGGACATTTATAATGTGAATTTTAATGGGATTAGGATGAATAATAACTTGTCATGTCTTTATGCTAAGGCTTCAGTTGATGAGAGTAATCTTTGGCACAGGAGATTAGGGCACATTAATTTTAAAAATATAAACAGACTTGTGAGACATGGTTTGGTTGATGGTTTGCCTAAAAAGGCTTTCCACAATGACCACTCTTGTGTTGCATGCCTTAAAGGCAAACAGCATAAGGTCTCCTTTAAGGCTAAACAGGTGCACTCTAGTTCTAAACCACTTCACTTGCTGCATATGGACCTGTTTGGTCCAACTAATATAGAAAGCTTGAATGGTAAATCTTACTGTTTTGTCATCACTGATGATTTTTCTAGGTTTACTTGGACTTTCTTTTAGCTTTGAAAAGTGACACTACTGATACTTTAATTAACTTTATTACCCAAATAGAAAAGAAGTCTGGTAATGAGGTTAAAATGCTTAGAAGTGATAATGGTGGTGAGTTTAGAAATAAGCTGTTGGATGATTTTTGTGCCAAGAAAGGGATTACTAGACAGTTTAGTGTAGCCAGAATCCCACAACAAAATGGGGTTGCTGAGAGAAAGAATAGAACCCTCATAGAAGCAGCCAAGACTATGTTGGCTAATGCTCACTTTCCCATTGCTTTTTGGGCTGAGGCTGTGAATACAGCTTGTTATGTTCAGAATAGAGCATTAGTCAACAAGATACATAACAAAACACCTTATGAGTTACTTTGGGGAAGGAAACCTAATATTGGTTTTCTTAAACCTTTTGGTTGTCATGTAGTTGTGCTGGACACTAGTGATGCCTTAGGTAAATTTAGTGCTAAAGGTAATGAAGGCTACTTCATGGGTTATTCAGTGCAGAGCAAAGGATATAGGGTTTACACTAAGAAGGAAAAACGTATGCTTGAAAAGGTACATGTTAGGTTTTTAGAAAGTAAACCTAGTGATCTTGAAAGTGGTCCAAATTGGTTATTTGACTTGGAACCTCTCTCTAGGACTTTGAATTATATGCCTGTTACTAATCCAAACATTGTGAAGGTAACTTCAAATGTTCTGGAAGAACCAATTGTTGATGTTTCAGGTACACAGGTTAATGAAGAGGTTGGATCACAAGCAGACAAATAATCACCCATACTTGAGTATGTCACTATTCCCATATGGACAGATGCATTTGCTGCTGCTGGAAAGGAAAATGGTGGTCCCCAAGTATCACCAGTTGATAACATGCATGATCTTTCAGGCGCTAACAAAGGAAAATCTAGCGCTGACAAGACAACTTTAGACGTTGATGGCTCAAACGTTGACAGCCATGATCCAGTCGTTGACAACTCTCTTGACCATATTTTCTCTTCCAATTTTGAACAAGGTGAACCTTCAAACAGAAATGGATAGGTTCATTCAGATATTGAGGGAAGAGAGTCTGAAGAAGATATTGGTAACATGGAGAATGAGATTGAAGACAACACACTTTATGAGGGAGGAGTTCTTACTTCTACAATGAAAGATCACCCCTCTTCTCTAATTATTGGTGATGTGATGTCTCCTGTTCAAACTAGAAGATCTCATCAGAATCTTGGAGGATTTATTGCCAATATTCACAAGAAGGTTGATACCCCTCTTGTTCAAGCATGTTTGTTTGCCTGTTTTCTGTCATAACAGGAACCCAAGAAGATTTTTGATGCTCTCAAAGAACTAAGTTGGGTGGAAGCAATGCAGGATGAGCTTCATCAATTTGCTATACAGGATGTTTGGGAGTTGGTTGATTGTCCCATACATGTCAGACCTATTGGGACAAGATGGGTTCTTAGAAACAAACAGGATGAAAGAGGCATTGTGGTCAGAAACAAGGCACGTTTAGTGGCTCAAGGATATACACAAGAGGAAGGGATAGACAATGAGGAGGTATTTGCACCAGTTGCAAGGATTAAGGCTATAAGGATATTTTTTTAGCTTATGCTTCATGCATGGGCTTTACTGTCTATCAAATGGATGTGAAGAGTGCTTTTCTTTATGGCACAATTGTAGAGGAGGTTTATGTAATGCAGCCTCCTGGTTTTGAAGATTCAGAACATCCAGACAAAGTGTATAGAGTCAAGAAAGCTATGTATGGACTTCATCAAGTCCCAAGAGCATGGTATGGCACATTGTCCACCTATCTGGTGGAAAATGGATTCAAAAGGGGCACCATAGACCAAACCTTATTTACAAAGAAGACTGGTAAGGATGTATTACTTGTCCAGGTTTATGTGGATGATATCATCTTTGGCTCATCAAACCCAAAGATGAGTGAAGACTTTTCCAAGCTTATGACAGACAAGTTCAAGATGAGTGCAATGGGGGAGATGAACTTCTTTCTAAGGTTACAAGTTCAGCAAAAAGAAGATGGTATCTTTATCTCTTAAGACAAATATGTAGTAGAAATCTTGAAGAAGTTTGGCTTTTCTCCAATGAGAAAAGGGCTAGCACTTCAATGGATAGAGAACACCCTTGGGGAAAAGTTGGAGATGGAAAAGAAGTGGATGTCAGGCACTATAGATCAATGATTGGTTCATTGATGTATCTCACAGCCTCAAGACCTGACATTATGTTTGTTGTGTATGCATGAGCACGCCATCAAGTGACTCCCAAAGAGTGTCATCTTCATGCTGTCAAGAGAATCTTTAGGTACCTTAGATGTTATCCAGACCTAGGATTATGGTATCCAAAAGATTCACCATTGGAGCTTATTGCATATTCAGACAGTGACTATGGTGGTGACAAATTTGATAGAAAATCCACAACTGGTGGATGTCAGTTTCTTAGGAGTAGGTTGATATCTTGGCAATGCAAGAAACAAACAGTGGTGGCCAATTCTACAACTGAAGCAGAGTATGTTGTAGCAGCTGCTTGTTGTGGACAAGTCTTATGGATTCAGAACCAGCTGTTGGATTATGGGTATAATTTCATGCATACCAAGATTTTTGTAGACAATAACAGTACTTTATGCATTATTAAAAATCCTGTACATCACTCTAAAATAAAACAGATAGAAATTAGACATCATTTTATAAGAGATTGTTTTGAAAAGGGTTTAATACAACCAGATAGGGTTGACACAGAAGAAAATGTGTCTGATTTATTAACTAAACCTTTTGATACTGGGAGATTTCAATACTTGGTAACAAGTATTGGAATGATCAATCTCACTTAATATGTGTTTTGGGATCCTTTTGTAAAAGTATGTACAGGATATGCATCGTTATTGGTCTATTTGTGATGTTAGATTTTCCACTTTATTTGTCTAACGCTGACAAAGGTTATCTTAACGCTGATAAGTGTTATCGTGACGTTGTCAGCTACACGTTAGTTTTGTGGTTTTTGATCTAAGTGTGCAGGCGTTGTTAGCATTGTACCATTGGATACAGAGTTGCTTATGGATTCTTGGAGAATCATTGGAGCATGTTTCAATTTATGGATGATGATTGGAATATTTATATTCCTATATTGACATATATTTTTATTTACATGCATATTATTTGGCAACTTATGTATCAAAGTTTAAGGGGAGGTTTTAGAAACCTTTAGGACTTTTGGGTATTCTTAAAATACTCTTATCACAATTATAGATTGTTTCCATAGGTGAGTATGAGTTAGTTTTCTATCTCATGAGGCACTGTAGCATGCAAAGTTGATATACTATGCATGTTGCCAAGACCTTTTTGGCCTAGAATTGGATGTGGTCTGTTGGGAGACTTGGGTATGATTTATATTGGTTTTACCTAGGAGTTACAAGGGATTTTACAAGATAACTTAACTGTTAAGAATTTTGGTTAGCAAGGGACACTAGAGGACTATTATGTCTATCTTGCATAAGCAAGTGTGCATAATTGGACAGTGCTTGCCGCCCTATAATAATTTTCAGTTTATAGGTTACCTTCACTAGGATAAATTACTTTGTTAAGGTCCTTTTTCATTTTTATTACTTTTATTTTTGGACGCTGACAGGTATATTTCCAAGCGTTGTTGTGACCATATTGGACGTTGACATGGCTTTTGCAAACGTTGACAAGAATATAGCCGTTGGGCGTTGATGGGTTATTTTTGACCGTTGACACTCATTGGGTCCTACCTAGTTGTTATTTTTGGCGAATTTTGGGGCCATAATTTTAGGAGTAGATAACTTTTAATTAATGCACAAGATAACTTATTTTCTTTTCAATATTTTCATCATTATATTTTGAAAATACTTGCTTCATTTTTGACCAATCACATATGCCTATCACTCCTATATATTTGGCTCCTATTTTTAAACCAGGGTACTCTCATATTCTTGTCTAACAATTTTCTCCTATAATTCATCTTTCACAAACAGCTTTCTTCAACAATGGCACCAAAGTTTAAACCAAGTGACTTGGTATTGGGATTCAGAAGTCAGCACAACATGATTGCTTATTTGGAGGCTGATGATGCTCTGTTTCCACAATACACTCAGATGGTGGCGTATTTGAATGCATCTCCTCTTAGGTATGTACTTTCTCATGCTCCTCTCATCCCTGTCACTCATATTAAATAGTTTTGGAACACTGTTAGTTCCTCAACGCTTAATAATGTGACTACATTAACAACTATTGTTCATGGGCGTACTTGGGTGGTTACTGAAGCCTTGGTTCACCAGGCTTTGCATCTTAACGATGCAGATGGTATAACCACTCTTCCCATTAATGAAATAGAACAAGGACTTCGGGCTTTGGAGTATCCTTTCCCTAATGAGGGTACTTTAAATAAATATCATAAACAAGAATTTCCCCCAGCCTGGAAGTACCTCATACATGTCATCCTTCAATGTTTGAGTCCCAAATGTACTGCACATAATGAAATTAACAGATCTATTGCTAGTGTAATTGTGTGCATTACAAATGGGTAAAAGTATAATTTTTCTAAACTGATTTTTGATGGCATGTGTAAAAACAAGGGTAATAAGATGACTCTGGCTTATCCCAGATTTTTACAAATGGTTTTTGATGAGCAAAATTACTGCACAAGGGATCATGATGATTTTTATGAGATCCCTATGCAAAATAAAGCTATCTTTAGTAAGATGAACTCACCCCCTCACCCTGACTTACCCCTCACCCAAACTATGCTTGCTGTTATTACATCAACACAACCTCAACCAGACCCACAACCACAACTTGACCCAATACCAGACCCTTTACCTTCACCTCAACACATGGAAATTGACCAAGAATCCTTCAACGCTGACACATTAAATGTTGGCGTTGACACCAGTAATCCAAACGTTGACACCTTTCCTTCACAGACCCAAACACCCCTTAACCTTCAAACTACCACCCAATCCACGTCATCTTCTACTCCCCCTGAATATAGATTGATCAAACGCCCAAGGACTACTGGAGTGTTCTCCTCTAGTGGTCCTAGCCATGTTGTAGAGAGAACCACCACCACAAGTGTGGTTGGCGCTATGGATGAGGCTGGGACTATTGATACTCGCTTAGATGCAGGCCAAGCCAGTCCTAACATCTTTAAGACCTCATCCATGCCCCATGACTCTACTTTGGGAGGTCAAATCCCCATTCTAGAGGAGGGCAGATTGGAACCATATACAATGTTGGAATTGACGGCTGTCTGCATTAGCTTGCAAAAGCAAAATGCAGACCTGGTACAAACAGTCAGTACACAAGGCCTTGAACTCAAGCAATTGAGGGAGAGGATTGTCATTTTGGAGGATGCTAACAATAGGCGTGGTATGGAGGAATCTTCCAAAGGGGAGGATGAGCAGATTCATGTGAGTGACAAAGGCTCACATGACGGAGAATCTTTGGGTGTTGCTGAAGCCCATACTGAATTGAAGAAGCAACCAGGTTTTGATACATCTTTGGTTACTCGTACAAACTTGAACTTTTCCTTTACAGCAATGATGGAGTAGTTCACAAGAGGCGCTGAGACAAGTAAGGTGAGCGTTGACAAGCAAACTTCAGACGCTGACACACCAAGCACTGACAAGAGTAAGTTGGGCGTTGACACATAGAATTTGAGCGTTGACAGACCTGCAGATGTGGTTGATGTATTCCAGTCATCATCTATCATCAAGGAAGTGTCTTCTCAGGTACCATCATCATCTTTACCAATATTGATCCATTAGATAAGGGTAAAGGAATTTTGGTAGAAACAGAAGTTCCAAAGGATGCAGCACAAGTAGAGTTTGATTCAAAGTTGGCTACACAACTTGTGGAACAAGAAATGAAGAAGATTGGCGAATCACCATTTGTTGTTACTTCTGAGGAACAAGAAGGAAGTGATGAAGGGAGTTCAGATTTAAGTGTTATGATAATTGAACAACCAGAAAGACTTGAATATGGTGATGAGTTGGCAAGAGAGAAGCTTATAGAGTTAAAACTGCAAGTAGATTATGATATACCAGAAGTTGCTCAGATGTACCATGCTTGGGAAGATAAGGTTATGGAGAATCCAGATATGATAATTTCAGATCAAATTTGGGGATTGGAGATTCTTCTAAGAGTTCAAAAAAACTGCAAGGTAATTCTGAAGCATAAGGCTAGCAATGTTTCCTCACTGCTGAAAAGAGATAGAAGGGAGCTTTACTACATGTTGCTCAGATGTCATGGAACAGGATGGACCTTTAAGAAATTTCACGGATTATCCTTTGAAGAATTAGAGTATAAAGCTTATCCCATTTGGGCAACAGTGCAGGAAATGAATACTATCAGACTTCTCTCAGATGAAAGGAGAGAAGAACTTGTAGAAGAGATGGAGATTCAAAAGGCAATGATTGTTCCAAGGCCTTTGAAGAAGGGAGTTCCACTTGAGTTCCCTAAAGATATGGATAAATTGAATCCCAATGAAGCTGTTCTTAGAAGGAGCATTAAGCTCTCAACCATGGAAGCTTCAGATATGGTACAAGTGTTACCTCTTGATGCCAGAAACCCTATCATTAGCTATGAAGAAGATGCAAGTGGGTTTTGGATGATTGGCAGATATGGGAAAGAGGTACACACATTTACTACTCTTATGTCTCTCTTTGCAAGTATGGATAGGGAAGACTTGGCAGACCTTTGGAGGTTGTTGCTGGCCAAGTATGAGACTGAAGCACCTACTTCAGTCAATGGAATAGAGCTTTGGTCAACATTCAAGAGAATGTGTGCACCAGAAGAAGAAGATCCTGTTTGGAAGGATCTTGAGGATGATATCAGTGGACTTCAATGGCGTTTGTATTCAGCTATTGGTGTGTATTATTTGAGTTCTAAAAAGTTTGCTGAGTATCTTCTTGTAGATGCTGAGTATCCCATGTCCAAAGAAGTTTTGGACAAGATGAAGACAACACAGCTGGAGATTGACTATTCAAGTGACGTGGCCAAAGATTTGATTAGGCATGTTTATTACCAATATGATAAGATTTGTAAGATTCCTCCTAGTTCTTAATTTTTATTCAGAAACTTGATTGCTAGAGTAGATATCAAGTTTAGGGGAGGATTGTTGGGAATAAAATGTAGCCAGTACACTTGGACGCTGACAAGAAGAAAACAAGCGTTGATAAGAAGAAAACAAGCGTTGACAGATCAAGCGTTGACAGGAAGAAGTCAAGCGTTGATAGAATGAAGTTAAGCACTGATATAAATATATAGTCTACGCGTATTATGTTTCTAGTTTGTTTCTAGTAAAGATAGGATCAACAATGTATTTTCTATATTTATCTTTACCTAGAATAGCTGATACGTAGACTCTTGTACAAGGCTTCTTATGTCTATAAAAGAAGACCTTTAGGTTTTGTTTCATGTAAGTTTTTCATACGTTTAACACTTTCATTGTATGCAAGTTTGTTATAATCAATCAAGTGAAAGTTTGTTTTACAATTGTTTGTCTGTTCTTGTTTGAGTATTAATTCCGCATAATACTTAAATTGTTTTATACACAACAAAGTTTCTCTACGTGTTTAACTTGATTTAATCTCATTTACACAAGCTAAATCGATCTAAGTTTGGGATCAATAGAAATGGGCAAATTTCAAACCAAAACCAAAACCGTGATTTTCAAACTACCACACAAGGTTTTCAAAATGCTCACACTAAAAATATTAATGGAGACTTTTTGAATTGTGCAAAGGCAAACGATGCTAAGTTTGATAACATGCAACGTGAGATGATTAGCTTAAGATCCGAGTTGAAAAATGAGCTTAAAAACGAACTTACTAATGAATTGAAAAACCATGCTAATAAAATGGAAGGAAATGTTCAACGTCTCCAACAAAATCAACAAAAAATGGAGCAAGGTCAACATGATATTAAGCAAGAATTGTTAAAAGCGAATGCTAGGCAATCTAAGTTTGAAGATCGAATGGGAAAAATGTTTGAAGCTATCATGTGTAAACCTTCTTCTTCGGGTGGTCTTCCTAGTGATACCATCGTAAACCCGAAAGGAGAATTGAAGGTTATTACTACTCGTAGTGGTAAAACTTTAAAAGAACCCATTTCTCGTCCAAGTACTTCTACGGAGAAGGAAATAGAGAAAGAGCCGGCGGTGGTGGTTGAAAAGGAGCAAATTACAAGCCCACGAAGTACCGCTCAAACCACACCTACGGTTAAACCAATACCAATAGTGGAACCCGAGATTCCAAGGCCGATGCCTATGCCCCAACCCACACCACCCTTACCCTACCCTTCAAGACGAAACAAGGAAAAGGCACAAGAACGTAACAATTATCAATTTGAACTTTTTATGAAAATGTTTCGTGACTTGCATTTTAATATAAGTTTTGCCGACGCCTTGGTCATGATGCCTCGATTTGCCGCAAACTTCAAAAGTATGTTGAATAACAAAGATAAATTGCAAAAGTCGTCTAGTTGTTCTTCGGTTTTTCTTAGCCGCATACCACAAAAAGTCGGTGATCCCGGCAAATTTTTAATCCCATGTGCAATACAAGATATGGAGGAATGCTACGCCTTGGCCGATCTTGGTGCTAGTATAAATTTGATGTCTCTTGAGATTTTTAAGTCGCTCAATCTTCCTAATCTCACTCCTTCAAGAATGTCAATCGAGATGGCCGATCATTCTACGATTCTAGCTTGTGGAGTAGCCGAAGACGTCTTCGTGAAAGTTGGAAAGTTTTACTATCCCGTGGACTTTATCGTTGTTGACATTCCCATCGATCCTAAAGTTCCTCTAATTTTAGGTCGATCATTTTTGGATACCTCGAGAGCACTTATCGATGTGCATGCTAGGAAAATCACTCTACGTTTCAATGAGGAAGAACTCGTCATAAATGCGACTCAAAACTCTACGCTTTCTCATGTGTATTCTATCACGTCTTTAAACAATGTTAATCCCATAAAAAACATTTGCAAAAGAATTTCAAAAAGAGTGTTAGGAGTTGTTGAAGAAAACGATTTTCCATCCCCTCCGCCGGTGGAGGTTAAGAATGTTAAGCCTACGTCTCCAATCACGAATGTTTCTTCGGATGATGAATATGTTTACCCTGATTGGGCGGTGTTCTTTGTTGACAAACGTTTTGAGAACTTACCACCACCAAAACCAAAACGGTTTTCAAATGTGAGAATTTTTAGTGTGCCTAACATCGTTTTAGAAACACCAAATATTTTTGACATAATCAAGTCGGGTTTTCATAAGGAGTTTTCAAAAGATGAAAAAGGAAAAAAAATTTGAATTGGATTTAAAAGATTTTTCTACAATGCTAACTCCGTCATCACCTCGTGTCTTGAGTGCTACAAGCTCGTCTTCTCCTTTTAACGATGCTTTGTGTGGAGTTAGTGTGCGGGAAGCCCCTTATGTTCCCTCCCCTTTCTCCACCGAGGACGAGATATTTGATCCCGGAATTACATATAAAGGGAAATCTCGGTCTTCCACCGATGCAATAAATGGAAAATACTTTCATTTGATTGGTGCGAGTCTACCTCGAGTAGCTCATGGTTTTTGTGACTTACCCATTATCCCACCCTTCTATTTTTCTCATCTATTTTCTTTAAGCCCTTTGGGGTTGTGTTGGCACATGTTGAAGTGGCGTTGATTTGTTTATCCAACGAAAACGAGAACGCCATCTTCGATCCCGGTATTTTGCACCATCAAAGGACTTAGTCCTTAATACCAGTTGTTTTTGGGCCTTGTTTATCATGTAAGCCCCACCAAAAATTGACCATACCATGATTATCCTTAAATGATCACATTTATGGGGGATTCGAGTCTAGCTTTTGACTCGGTTATCAAAAACAAGGTTCTTGTGGGGGAGACCCATGCTTATCCATGTACATATTATCGCTTTCTAATTAGTTTAATGTGAGGGGATTTGTGCCCTTCCAACCTTTGTTCCGTGGTTGTTTGTGAATTGTGGATTTTAGATGATCATGATCTTCACGATTGGAGCCTCTCGTATTCATTTTATGGGAGCACTCGATCGTTTGCTTGGAAGACTCTCTCAATATCCATGATATATCCTTTTATGTTCTAACCTTAGGTTTATAGCACACTTCATAAACGAATTTAAATTTAATGGTTACACCCTTTCCATGCTAGATTATGCATTCGACTACGTCTCTAGTATGGGGGTTTCCAACCCTTAGACTCGAAACATTGAGGACAATGTTTAACTTTAGTATATGGGGTGAATAGATACTTGCCTTGCCAAACCTTCACGCTTTCCAAAGTTTATATTTTTGTTTATCGTTTGTTGCTAAATAAGGCTAAAAATGGCCAAATTTTAAAATTTTTCTCATGTTTTATAAGTGTTTGAAGACACGAATGTAGATTTTCCGATGGCGAGAATAAGAGTAATTTTTGACTCGACCGTGCGTGTTGAGCACTTAGCTTCGATTCCTTAACTTTATATTAGGCTAAGTCTCTTAAATGAGGACGAGAAATGATAGAGTTAATTGTAAGTTACTATGCTAAACGTAGAGTATTCGTATTCTTTCAAAAACTCATGTGTTCTCGTTGTTTGCTTATTTTCCCTTCGCTTGTAAATTTTTTTTTTCTTAATAAATATTGACTTAGCGGTTTAGTCTTGATTGTTGGTTTCTAGTCTTTTCTAGTAGCTTCCATGTAATTAAATTGAGAAGACATTAAGGTATCGCCAGCGTCACGGTTTTGAAGTATTGGCAACCAGAATAATCGAAAGCTTCACCCAATAATAAGATTTCAAGTGCACACCTAAATCAAGCAAACAATTTGAAGCTCACAAGGCCAAAAAATCTATGTGAAATTGAAAGTGAATTATGCCTTAATATTTGAAGCTTTAAAGATCTAAAATTCGCTTTTAGCGTGAGGATATACGTCTTTGGCCACAATAAACACCTCATGGCGAGGTTAAATAAAAGGCAAGGCAAGACCAAAGTCATAATAAAAGCTTCATGGCGAAGTTGAATAAAAGATGGAGGTAAACCTATGATAATAAGGCCCTTCCGTTAGGGGGCGTATAAAAGTCTTGGTAATAAGTCTCATGTTCAAAACCGTTATAAAACCATGTTTAGCGATCCTTCTTGTTGACTTAATTTTTTGACATCGTTGTCTATTAGGAGGGGTTATTAATTCTATGGTCTTGGCTACACCGTTAGGACTCTATTTTTAGACCTAAATCTCTATCATCGCATAAGTCAAACAATGTATCCTCGTGAAACATTCAGACACAATAAAATATAGAGATACAACTTAGAAAAATGGGAGGATAAGTACGTGATTAGGGCATATGAGTAGTGTTAGCATTACTAATTAATAATGACAATGATCTCGTTGCACGCTTAGCATGGAATTGGGGTGAAAATCGAGGGCGATGAAATTATTTCTAACGAAGCATTCACGTGTTCTTATTCTATGAACCTAAACGTCCCATTTTGCGATGAAAATCATACATTATGTCTAAAACGCAAATAGTAGTAATAGTATCTAGTTTACCATTCAATAAAAATGAATTTTGGAGGTGCTACGATACTTTATTCTAGCATTGCGTGAGGGCACGGTAATGGTTTAGAATGGGAGAGTGATGAGACTGCTTTTATACATAGTCTCATCGTCCAAAACGGGCTTTAAATGCATTAAATATCATCAAAAATGCCAAATATATGCTTGTGTTTGTTACTTGTGTATTTTAGGTACGGATATTGAGGAAATGACAAAAGATCACAAAGAACATGCAAAAACGAACACGGGAAAAGAAGCCGTGCAATGAACCAAGCCCAAGTGATGATTTTTCAAGAATAAACCTTGAAGATTTGAAGATTATGCAAGAAGGGTCCTCCAATATTGAAGAACTGACACTTTAAACCCTTGTATATTCATAATTACAAGATTGGTCCTTGAAGTTTGTCAAAATTGCAAAAAGGACCCTCCACTTTGAAGAATTGGCAAGTTTAGTCCCTCAACAAAACTAAATTGTCAATATTGGTCCTCCTTATATTCAAACATACCATGAAGACCTTCAAAGTTCAAAAATGTGCAAGATCAGTCCTTCAAATATCAAAAAAATACAAAACAAGTCCTTGTGAAAAGTTTTGTGGCCAAAATAGAAGTTTTAAAACTTCATTAACAAATGATTTTAACTTTCGGATGAAAAAGTGCAAGTGACAAGTAAGGAAGAGAATAGGGATTAAACTTGGCAGACAACAAACTTACCTTAACCAATGAGGGGGTGACACGTGCCCCACTCACTCTTTCCACCAATCACAACCCCCCTTTCTGCAACCTCATTTCCCACCCACAACGGTTTAAACTAATCTCTAATTAGTTTAATAAAAATGCGCTAAACAACAATTCAAAACCCAAACCAGATTAAACATCTACTATTCACGTGATGAACACAATTGGGTTTTTCCTAATTACATGTAATTAGGCCTTAATACTTTCCAGATTAGTGATTAAGGTGCTAATGAACACAACCAAACTCATAAACTTGACACCTCACCAACCAACAGCCCACACATGATTCCCCTGCTACACTTTGGGAGAAAATGACAAAAGCTGCCAGCCATCCAACGACCAAGCTTCTTGCTTCAAACTTAAGCACCTTATGAGCCCTTGATCACTTCCACATGCTTGACACCTCAACAAACTACCAAATTCAGTCACATGATTCCAAGATATTCAAAATCCTCAAGGGCATTTTTGGGACTCCAAGCATTAGGGTTTTATGTTTTATCAGCTTCTTAGCACATGTAAGGCTCTATATAAAGCCATTAGGTCGTAACATACCAACTTGTTCTTGGTTTCCCTTAGTCAAGTTTCTATAAATCCTTGTTTTCAAGTGAATGAAAAAAGTGTTTGAAAGCTGTGACGAAATCCAAGTTCCAACCTTTATATTTTGTTGTTATTGATATATATGTTTGTGAGTTTGAAGTTTCAGAGATTGGTTTTAAAGATTGTGCAAAAGTTTTCAAGTTTTTCCAAAAACCTGATTTTTCTAAGTTCTTGTTCAAACACTTGATCTTTTTGGGTTGTAGTTGATCATAGCACTCTGATAAAGAGTTTATCAAGGTGTTGTGAGGCTTGTGGTTTGGAAAGCATCAAGGAGTGGGGAACCAAGCTTGAAAAATCTTGGTTATTTTCATCTTCTGTTTTATATATTTTGTGTGTTACTAATCTTATTGATCTTAGCAGCTTGTTGGAAGCTTGTGGTTGTTAAGCTACCACATAAGCTCAAACATACGTGAGTGTGGATGTACATTCATGAGGTTTGTCTTAAATCCTTGAAAATCTAATAAAAAGGGTGTTTTAAGTGATTTTGATATTCTGCTGGTGTTTATGTGTTTTTATGTCTGCAAATTGGTTCTTAGTTCATATGTTGTATGTTATGATACTTATTTGGGCTTAAATCAATCCTGAGAATACTTTTACTTTGTTAAAATTGATTTTAAAAAGTGAAAAGGGTGTTTGGGATTGACTGTTGGTTCAAGTTTGTTTGATTTTGAGTTGGTATTGTGTTATTCAAGTTGTTATCTGTTATTGAGGTGTTTGAGTTCGGATATATGCAAAATTTGTGCCTTGAATCACTTAATCAAACAATTGTCTATAAAATCTTGAAAACTTGTTGTTTTGCTCTGAAATCTTGTGCACACCTAGTTTGCATGTTAACCTAGGGCTAACAAGTGTTAAATCATTGTTATTGCAACCTGTGTGATAGATCTGAGGCCTTGAATTTGGATTTGGTGTCAAGTATATCAGCAAACATTGTTCTTGTGTTCATCATTGTTCGTCAGTAACTGTTCTTGCTTTGATCTTGTTCATAAGTTGGATTCATTGCATGATAAGAGTTAATCTGTGTTTCTTAAGTTATATTGAGCTTATGTATGCATTTGGTGGTTTGTGGTTAGCTTTTACTAGCTTAAAAGTAGCTTATAATCATCAGATCTACTTATTACTTGTCTGGAACATATCTGAGCATAGATTGAATTAACTGCACTGATTGGCTGGGTGTTTTTGTGATTGTTTGCTTGTTATTGACTCCTTGTGATTCATTGATCACAAGGGTGCCTTGATTGTCCAACAAAACCAAGTGAAACTCTCTAAAATTCAAAGTAAAAAAGTCAAGGCAGTGGGAACTCCTTTCCCCTACTTCTAGACACTGCTAGTTATATTTGGTGTTCAGCTTATTAATAAGTCATTCTAGCTTAAACCAATGTGCAACAACTTATTTTTTGTAATAGGTCTTAATGTTTTGAGCTTGTAAGTCATTCTGGAAGTTTACAACTTTTGGTTTTAGGTTTTGACTAGAAAACGACTATTTTGTCTTTTTTAAAATCAACTTTTTGCTTATTTCAGCTTATTGAGTGTGCTTATTGTAAAACTTGGAGGTGTAGATGATTGTCTAGATGAATTTCTAGTTCCCATTAAAGGTTTACTCAAAGGCTTGTAGAATTTATCAAATTCCTTTTTATCAATTATAGGTAATTTAACATTTTTAACAACAAGATGTTTTGGCCATTTATCTAAAATAGACTTTTCAGAAAGTTGTGAATTTTCATTAACACTGTCTTTTGTCCGTGGTTCCTTAATGAAAGTTTATGGACTTATATTTAATAGCGTGTGATAGGATCAAACTCGAGATTACGGGATTGTACACAATACATAAAGAGTTAATTTATTTAATAAATATATTTATTATATTTATTAAATTAAACCGAACTATAACTTTAACGATCGTTAAATAATTAAGAGTTAAGTATTAACGAGCGTTATGGAATAAATAGAAAGAAGAATAAATAGAAAGAAGAATGGAAGGTTCCGGAACACCCCTAAGGGGTGTTTGGTTTGTCGGTTATGGAGGGGAAAAAGGGGAAGGAAAAAATTTCCTTATATTTTTTTGGGCTACAAGAATTCTAGATCTATATAAACAACCCCCCACCCTCATAATTCAACACACACAATCTCTCTTTCTCTTCTTCTAGTCGATCGCAAGAAGGAACCCATAAAGGGTTTTGGTTGGTTTTCTTGTTCTATCGCTTTTGCTTATAATCTAGTCCTAGCCCCTCTCTAGGGTTGTTGGGTATATTTTCTACAAGCGTTAAAGCTCGGTTTACACGTGCTAGAATCACGGTTAGCTCGTTGTATTATGTGTGTACAAGAACTTAATATAGTCTTACTTTAGACCATATCTTGGTGGTGTACGTTATAAACCTGAATTGGTGATTCGTTCTTTATCTTGTGGATTTGCTTTAGCTTAAAGGTATGTAACCCTAATTCGATTAATTATAATTTTATTATTATGATCTTGTTAAATCGCTTCCGCTATATGTATGCTTTAATCTCGTTTAGGGTTTGTGTAATTGTTATGACCTATATAAACCTTCAGTGGTATCAGAGCCATTTTAACATGTTATAATTATCGAAAATCTAAAGTTTTTTAACTAATAATTGTTTTGAGTTAAAACTACATGTTTTTTAGGTTTTCTTAAAATTTAGGGTTTTTTTTAAATTAGGGCTTTTGGCCGATTTAAAAAAAAATATTTTTGAAACCCTAAATTACATGTTGGATAATTTTAGATTAAATTGCATGATTAATTGTTATGTTATGGAAATTAAAGGTTACGATCCGAAGAGATTTAATTTTTAAGATTTGAGGGTGGATCCATGATAAACATGCATGTTTTCATGGATCGTAAAATTGTATGTTCATATGATTTAATGTGCTACTTGCTTTATTTGATTCAATAAATCTTGAATTAGGGAAAACTTTTATATGAATATAAAAACCTAGATTTAAAGGTTATTGAATAAATCGTATGCATGTGGCTATTTGATTTATTTATTGCACATATAAATTGTAAAATTATGTGTTTATGATTTAGGTTTTTTTACTTGTTTATGTTAAAAATTGTACGAATTGTTGTAAACAAGGCTTTTTTAAGAAAAACAAATATGTACTAAATCATATTAAAATTAAGATTTGTTTGAGATCTAAATTACATATAATTACGTTGATTGGTGAATTTCAATAATAATCTAACGGCCTACTCCTTTTGACAAACTATAAAGTGGGTATAATGCACCGCTGTTCATATACCCGGTTAAGGAAGGAGGTGTTAAGCCATTAGTCGCTGACCAAATTCCCGGCTCGCCTGTGCGTCAAATTGAAATTACCTACGATTATTAATTGAATTATACCTTAATATTAATTTACCGCAAATTCACATCCGAACTCACAATTAATAAGGTTATTGCTTTGTGCTTTAGCCATAAGGACGTTGTGAATAGTTGTGGGTAAATTATTTGATTGGTTGAACCAATACCTCAACATAAATTTATGTAGAAATTTAGTCTTGGGAAAAATATTACTAAATGTTTTATTAAATTTATGCTATGGAGTTGTATGCATGCTTCTCCATACATTGATTTTGACATCAAATTTATACCCCTAAAATTTAAGTCGAATGCTCCTAATTGACGAACACTTGAAATTACTACGTCATCAAATGAGATTTTTGGATGATGTTGTGATGGAGAGAAAAACTTTCATATAATGAGAGTTCGTATGATGGTTTTACGTTATTCAGATTAGACGACTCTGTTAGTGCAAACATTACGATGTTTAGTCGATATAATCTCTTCGTGTTTTGTTGATGACAAATGTATACTTCGCAATACATTATATAAAATGTTAAGATACTCGTAATCACTCAAGAATACATTTGTATACTTCTCTCAACACCTCCAAGATCGCATTCGGCATGAATCAATCAAGGTATGAATAAACATGTCATTAACCTAACTAAGTGATCAAGGATTAATATTTTCTTAAAACTCACATTTAATCAAATGTGACAAATGATTTTAATAAACTTTAATTTTAAGAAAATGTTTTATTAAAAAGAAAATAGAAATTTGAATTTAGAATATTCTAAAGAATATTCCCTAAGGTATATTCCAAAGAATATTCTTTAATTTGAATTTGGCATATTCAAATGCCAAAGGAATATCCTTTGAGGGTATAAATGGTATTTCCCCACTAAAGGACAAAAATGCACGGACTCCAAGCCCGAGGTTCCTTAAATGAACCCGCGGTTCTATATTGATTAGGAACCGTGGTGAAAATTAAGGAACCGCGGGTATTTATGACCGTTGCACTTTTGCCCTATAAATAGTGGATCATTTCCAGCTTTTCTTTCAATCCTTTTGCACAGTTTCTTTCAAAATCATCTTAGATCCTGGATTAGTTAGTTTTGATTAATCTTGTTTAAGATGTGATTCTATCCTCAATCCTCTCATCCTCTCAAGTGCAAAGAGAAGAACACTTTTATCACTCTGAAGTGTTGGGTTCACAACATGATGATGTTGGAAATACGTTTTACGTATTAAGAAGGATCGGTCACTCCAACGATAGTCCATGTAATAGCTCGTAGTTTAGTTAACTTTCTTTATTTAACAAACAAGAACAAGCCTAGCCTACAACATATGTAGGCCGGCCCAAATGTAAGCCCAAGCCCATGACAAGGTCTTGGGTATATAAACCCTCTCCTTTGATGGAGAGGGTAGTGTGGTCTCATTTTTACACATAGTGAAAAAGTGTTTTTTTTCTTTCACTTTCTCTCTCTAAGTGTGTGTGTTATCACCATCTCTCTATCTCTTTCTCTCTCTAAAACATAAGCAAGATTTAGATATCCTACAAATGGTATCAAGAGCCATGGGATGATTGTATTGTTCATGTGTTTGTGTTCTTGATTATCTCGCCATTTTTGATCCATTTTCACACGTCCAAATTTTTTTTTTGTGTTTTTTTATGGTTTTTTCTTGATACAAATCTTCTACATAGTTGTGGTAGGGATTTGGTATAGTTACTTTGGCTAAAAACACAAAAATTTTGGGTGTTTTGATCATTTTTTGGCTTAAAATCACGAATTGGTTGAGTTTTGTCTGAGAAAAGTGGGAATTATTCCGATCAGGTCATCGGAAAAGGGTCTATAGGAAATTTCGATCAGTGTAATCGGAATAGGGTTTAGGGATTCCGATTTTGGGTACATTCCGATCAGGTATTCCGATTAGGTATTCCGATTAGGCATTTCGATTAGGTACATCCCGATTGGTATTCAGATTTGGTATTCCGATCAAGGTATTCCGATTAGGTATTCCGATTAGGCATTCCGATTAGGTACATTCCGATTGGTATTCAGATTTGGTATTCCGATCAAGGTATTCCGATTTGGTTTATTCCGACTAGGTACATTCCGATCAAGGTTATTCCGATTTCGTGTGTAATTTTGACTTGGAATTTTTGGTTTATTGAGAACATATTTTAGGGGATTTTAACATTGTTTCTCGACTTCAACTCACAACAACAAACACATTTACTTTCTTTCATTGATCGATCAACGTTTGTAAATCTTAACTTATTGAAATGGAGTACACATCTCTTACGGATAATTCCATCCTCTCGGGTACGGATAATCGTCCACCAATGTTGGTGAAGACTATGTATGAGGAATGGGCTTCCCGAATGGAACTTTATATGTTGAAAAAGGAGAATGGACATCTCATTTGGGCATCGGTGCTCAATGGACCATTAGATTATGGTACAGTGACGGAAGGTACGACTACTCGTCCTCGCACAACGGGTGAGTTGACTGGAGATATGAAGATTCAAGATAAATGTGATAAGTATGCTACAAACATTATTCTCCAAGCCCTTCCTCCAGATGTCTACAAACTCGTCAGCAAACACAAAGTTGCCAAAGAGTTATGGGATAGAATTCGGGTTCTAATGCAAGGCACCTCGTTAACTAAACAAGAACGAGAGTGTAAGCTTTATGATACTTTTGATAAGTTTGCCTATGTGCCAGGGGAGACTCTCAATGATTACTATCTGAGATTTACCCTATTGTTGAATGAGCTCAATATCTATGGCATGACAATTCCTACCTTTCAATTGAACACCAAGTATTTGAACACTCTTCCTTCAGAATGGAAAAAATACGTGACGGATGTTAAATTGGCTAAGGACTTGCATAACACCAATGTGGATCAACTTCAAGCTTTTCTTCAACAACACGAATGCCATGTGATCGAGGCTCGGTTGTCTACACCTCAAGTTCATGATCCACTTGCAATGTATGCTTCTCAACAAAACATGCCTTATACTTATCAACAACCATCATACTTGCAGCAACCACCACCACACATCTATCAGCAACCACAGCAACCATCTTATCAACCACCAATGATGCCACATCAAGAATACCAACAAAGTGTTCATCAACAATCTTTTCAACAGCAACCACTATATCAGACATCACCCCACAAGCCAACACTTCTCCATTGGGCTATACTCCTCAGCAAGGATATTTTTCAATAGAAGCACAACCAGCACAAGCTTTCTACTCTAATGAACTTCCACCAATCCAAGCACCAGTCTTTACTCCAAATGATACGCCAGCTGATGTTCTAAACCATCTCACAACCTATTTGTCAAAACTTGTTGCAACTAGAGGATTTCCACCAACAAACAATCAGCTCCGCACCTCATCAAATCCTCGACAACAAGCTACTGTTCAAGATGGTCAAGTAACAGTGCAACCTATTCAGGGAAGGCAAAATTCATATGGACCTCCTACAAGGACTGGGAACAATCAAGCTGTGAATTCTCAAGCTAGTGGAAATGGAAGTCCCATTGGTCCTAAAAAGGTTGTGACTTGCTACAATTGCCGAGGACAAGGTCATATGGCTAGGGAATGCACTCAGCCGAAAAGGAGAAGGGATGATGCATGGTTTCGTGAGAAGATGTATTTGGTTGATGCTCAGTCTAAGGGGAAGATTTTGGATTCAGAGGAGTTAGCATTTCTTGCAGACCCAGGGGCAACAGATACTGAAGGCATTGCAGTTGTTTCCACTTCTAATGCAGCTTATCAAGCAGATGATCTTGATGCATACGATTCAGATTGTGATGACATTCTCTCTGCCCAAGCTGCTCTCGTTGCTAATCTCTCTCACTACGGTTCTGATGTCATTAGTGAGGTACCAACCACATCTAATAATATTGATGATAACCAACATCAAGTTGGGCATGAAAATGACAACCTCGAACAGCATTCGGGAACTAGTAACTCAAATAAAGTGGTACCCAATCCAACACATTTGAGTGAACCTCAACCAAATGCTACGACGGGTATGAAATCTTATGCTCAACATGAGTTGGTCATGGTGCCTAAACATATTATTGATCAAATGCATATGGCCCTCAGACAATCCGTAGATACCAATTCCACCCTAACTGCTGAGCTTGCGTTGCATAAAGAAAAGGTCAAAGCTTTTGAAATGGTCCTTCAAGAAGAGAAAATAACATGTTCTGAATTTGACCAATTTCGTTTTGAAAAGATTGAACACTTGAAAGAAATAGAATCATTAAAAGCTAATCTTTCCAATGAATTAAAAGAAAAGGAGTCGGTTGTCAATGATTTTCAGAAACTTAAAATGGATTTCGAAACTCTCGAGTCTAAAAAGGTTGAATCAGAAATTAATGCCACTAAACTTCTTAAATTCAAAGAACAACAGCTTTTAAAACAATACGCTTCCATAGAAAAGGTTCATCTTTTAACTAAATCATTTAAAGAATTCGAACTTAAGCGTCTTCAAGATTTACCACCTAATCCCGGTTATGCAAAACAAGCTCAGGAATATATTCCCGGTCTTTATGATATGACTATAATTGGCAAATCGAAAGAAGCACCTTTTGTTCGTAGTACTGAGAAGACACAGTCACTTGCGGATGAAACTCATTCTAAAATGATTTCAAAATTCCATACAATTGATTATGATCAACATAACAAAGATCAATTTTCGAAAAAGACACGCATTCGCTTACAAAAGGAATTAGCAGAATTAACAGTTCTTGTGCCCCAAAGTTTGTCAAATGAAAACCTTCCTAGTACGTCTCCTACACTTGTCAAAAAGGATTTAACGAAGTTAATTCCACCGGTAAGCAAGGCGTCCGTTAACTTAAATGCTGTTCACCAACACTTAGACGATTTTGACAAGGTCATTTTGGAACGTACGACGGCTTCGGCCATAACGGAAGGTGAATGGAACTTTGAGCACACTAGAGCTGCGTTCCGAAATGAAATTGTTCCGTTTGTAGACAATGTTAAGGCTTGTCTTAGTAATCTTGATCAAGATTTTCTTTTGGAAATAGAAGAAGTTAGACGTGTTTTCAATGAAATGAATGATGCTTATGAAAACAGTTTACTTGAAATAGTACGGGTTTCACGCCATAATGATCTGCTTCTGAATCAAGTCATGTCTCATGATATAGTTTCTGTCTGTGTGAATATAAGTGTTGATAATGATTCTATTGTGCATAATGTTGAATCTGTGGATAATGTGGTAGATAGTACTTGTCACGAATCTGACGCTGAAATTTTAAAGCTTCAAGATTCATATTCTTTACTTTCAAAACGTTTTGATGAGATTCAAACACATTGTATTTCGCTTGAATGCAAGCAACAATTTATTCAAGAAATCTTTGAAACGTCATTCGAAGGTGTTAATATCGATGATGCAAACTTTGAAAAGAATTCTCGATTGAATTTACAATCAAAACAGCGTCAGCCAAGTGACAAGGTTGCTCAATCTTTGCCGATAGACATAGAGAAATCTAAGGAGCTTAACTGTGTGAACGTACTTGAGGCCGCTGAGAATCTTAAACTTGATCTAGATAATCGAGTTTCCAAGATTTTGTCCAAAGTTGATAACTTAAAATAGAAAAATACACGACTCTTCGATTCAGTAAAGCCCGCATGTGCTAATACCACTGCACAGAATCAATCGTTGATTGAACAATTGAATCGAAAGTCGGTGGAAATATCTGATTTGAGGGAACAAATTTGTGATAAAAATCTGGTCTTGGCTGAGTTAAAGGAAACACTTCGTACTCTAAAAGGTAAGAATGTTGTGGATAACGCAACCACTATCTCAGCATCGTCCTCTAGTGCAATCAAAAGAACCCTTATAGCCGTCACACCACTTAACAAGGGACCTAGGACTAAACCATCTCAAACTTTAGTCACTAAAGATAAGGCGGAATCAAAACCAGCTTCTAATATTCCCGTGTTGCCTTCTACAGGAGTAAGCACCACTACTAAGGCTCAAAGATCTAAGCTTAAGAGAAACAAGAAGAATGATAGGATCTTGCCCTCATCTAGTAGTCAAGTGAAGAAGAAAGTAGAAGCCCATCCTAGGAATGTTATTCTGTTTTGAACAAAAAGAATCATGTAGCTAAACCTAAAGGCTCTGCGGTTGTGCAGCGTTCTAAGCCTACTGTGAATTCTAATTTAAAATGTTGGAATTGCAATGAATGTATGTTTTCTAGTCGTCATGATTCTTGCCTTATTGACCATGTGAATGAGATGTATGCCCGGAAAAATGGATTAGAATGGAAACCGACTGGGAAAGTGTTAACCCAAGTTGGATGGATGTGGCGCCCCACTGGTAGAACTTTCACTATAGTAGGAAATACGTTCCCTTTGACTAGGATCACTCCCACTAAAGCGAAGAAAGCGTGCCCTTTAACTAGGAGTACCAAGGCTACCAAAACACAAGCGTGTCCTTTAACTAGGAACACTGACACTACTGTAGGAAACAAGTGCCCTTTAAATAGGTCTACTCCCACTGTAGTGCCCGCGGATACTCCAAAACCTAAGAAAGTTAGAACTGTAAAACCTGTTAGTGCTAAAACTCACATTAGAAAACGCAGGAAATCTAAGGGTCACAAACATGTTAGCAATTCTGATAATTCTATATCTGTATCTGCTAACACTCAGGAACCAATAGTTTCCAATGCATTGTCTACTGTTGTTATTGAAAACAGGTGGTCCAAATTGTTCTCTGGTATTTGGATTCTGGTTGCTCCAAGCATATGACCGGAGATCGATCTCAGCTCAGAAATTTCGTCAGCAAGTTTCTTGGTACGGTTAGATTTGGGAATGATCATATTGCAAAGATAATGGGTTATGGTGAATATCATATTGGGAATGTTATAATTTCAAGAGTGTATTACGTGGAAGGTCTTGGTCACAACTTATTTTCTGTGGGATAATTTTGTGATGCAAACCTAGAAGTTGCTTTTCGAGAGCATACCTGCTTCATTCGTAATTTGGAAGGGGTTGATTTATTGAAAGGTACTCGAGGGAATAATTTGTATACTTTGTCTCTACAAGACATGATGGCCGCTTCTCCCGTATGTCTTCTCTCCAAAGCATCGAAGACTAAGTCATGGTTATGGCATCGACGGTTATCTCATCTTAACTTTGACGCTATTAATCACTTGGCGAAAAACGAACTTGTTCGTGGTCTTCCTAAACTATCATTTCACAAGGATCATTTGTGTTCCGCGTGTACAATGGGGAAAAGCACTAAGAAATCTTACAAACCCAAGACGGAAGACACCAACCAAGAGAAACTTTATCTATTGCATATGGATCTTTGTGGGCCAATGCGTGTTGAAAGTCTTAGTGGCAAAAAGTACATCCTCCTCATTGTCGATGATTACTCTCGGTTTACATGGGTGAAATTTCTTAAAGCAAAAAATGAGGCACCTAAATTCATCATCGGTTTTCTCAAGATGATTCAAGTGTGTCTCAACACTACTGTCCGACGCATTCGTACAGATAATTGAACCGAATTTGTGAATCAAATTTTGCGTGATTATTATGAAGAAGTTGGCATATCTCATGAAACATCCGTTTCACGCACTCCACAACAAAACGGTGTCGTTGAAAGGCGAAATCGCACACTTATGGAAGCTGCTCGAACGATGTTAATTTACGCAAAGGCTCCATTGTTTTTATGGGCAGAAGCAGTATCTACAACAGTGTACACCCAAAACCGGTCACTAATTCGTAAACGCCATGGTAAAACACCTTATGAGCTTCTCCAAGGAAAAGTACCAGATTTATCATATCTTCATGTATTTGGTTCTCTTTGCTATCCAAATAATGATGGTG
Source organism: Glebionis coronaria (assembly GCA_025667525.1). Taxonomy (NCBI): domain Eukaryota; kingdom Viridiplantae; phylum Streptophyta; class Magnoliopsida; order Asterales; family Asteraceae; genus Glebionis; species Glebionis coronaria. The sequence continues at coordinate 163,805,775 of CM046882.1, read as the reverse complement.
ACAATTTGGGAAAAATTCAACCAAAGGCTGATATTGGTATTTTCATTGGTTACGCACCCGCAAAGAAGGCATACCGAATCTACAACCGTAACTCTCGCAAGATCCTCGAAACTATGAATGTTGATTTTGATGAGCTGACAACAATGGCTTCTGAGCAAAGCAGCTCTGAACCCGTACTTCATGAAATGGGACCCAGTAACATTAGTTCTGGTCTTGTCCCAAACAACCCTACTTCATCATCATTTACACCACCTTCTAGGACTGAATGGGATACGTTGTTTCAACCGTTCTTTGATAAATTCTTTACTCCTCCAAGTATTGTTGCTCCAGAACCTGAGGTAATAGCTCCGGTAACCGAAGTTGTCGCTCCAGTAACCGTTGCACAATCAGACACATTTGCACCTACAATTGGTCAAGATATACCTTCAACGAGTAATTCTCAACCAACACATGTAACAACTACCCACGTCATGCCTATTGATGATGAAGAGGATGATGATGATCACGATTTGGAATTCGCTCAAATGCGTGAACTTCCATTCTTTGGTGTACCAATTCCCGACCCTAATCAAGCCGGGTCGTCCACCTTAGAGGGAGCTCCAACTACAGTTTACTCCAATCCATGGATTCGTGAACATGACAGCAAGTGGACAAAGGATCATCCTATAGATTCTATTATTAGTGACCCTAATCGTCCGGTATCCACACGAAGTCAGTTATAAGAAAATGCAATGTTTTGTCACTTTGATGCTTTTCTCACTGAAGTTGAACCTAAGACATGGCAACAAGCTTTTACTCAATCATGTTGGATAGAAGCTATGCAAGAAGAACTTAATGAATTTATACGTCTTAAAGTATGGGAACTTGTCCCATGCCCGGATCAAGTGTAGTTACTCACTTTGATATGGGTTTACAAGGTGAAACTCGATGAGTTAGGCGGAATATTGAAGAACAAAGCTCGACTAGTAGCTCATGGATACAAGCAATTATTGGGCATCGACTTTATGGAATCCTTTGCACCTGTTGCCTGTTTGGAAGCTATTCGACTATTCCTCGCTTATGCAGCCCATATGAATATGATCGTCTATCAGATGGATGTGAAGACGGCATTTCTTAATGGTGAACTCAAGGAAGAGGTCTATGTTCAACAGCCGGATGGTTTTGTGATTCCTAATTATCCTAATCATGTGTACAAGCTTAAGAAGGCTCTCTATGGGTTGAAGCAAGCTCCTCGAGCATGGTACGATCTATTGTCACAATTCCTCATTACACAAGGCTTCGCAAAAGGCAAGGTGGATCCTACGCTGTTCATTCAGAAAGGAGGTAAAGATATGATTATGGTACAAATATATGTTGATGATATTATATTTGCAGCCTCGACCCAAACCTTATCGGATGAGTTTGGGACACTCATGTCTTCCAAGTTTAAGATGTCAATGATGGGCAAGGTATCATTCTTCTTAGGTCTTTAGATATCTCAGAGTCCCAGAGGCATCTTTATCAATCAATCCAAGTATGCCCTTGAATCGCTTAAGAAATATAAAATGGAATCTTGCGACCCCGTGGATACTCCAATGGTGGAACGAACTAAGCTTGATGCAGATCCACATGGAATTGCTGTTGATCCGACACTTTATCGTGGAATGATCGGTACTCTTCTGTATATCACAGCCAGTCGACCTGATCTTTAGTTTGCTATATGTATGTGTGCCAGGTATCAAACTAGGCCTACTGAGTTACACTTAGCTACTGTTAAAAGGATCTTTCGATATCTTAAAGGAACCATTAATCGGGGACTTTGGTATTCGAAGGACTCTTCTATTTCACTAATGGCATATGCAGATGCGGATCACGCGAGTTGTCAAGATACAAGGCGTAGCACGAGTGGAACTTTGCAACTACTAGGAGATCGACTAGTCAGTTGGGCATCGAAAAGGCAGAAAAGTGATGCAATTTCTAGTACGGAAGCAGAATACATAGCTATGTCCGGTTGCTGTGCTCAAATTCTCTGGATGAGATCGCAATTAACCGACTATGGTCTATGTTTCAACAAAATTCCGATGTACTGCGACAACAAGAGTGCAATTGCCTTATGCTGCAACAATGTTCAATTCTCCCGGTCGAAGCATATTGACATTCGCTACCATTTCATCAAGGAGCAAGTGGAAAATGGAGTAATAGAGCTTTACTTTGTCCGATCTGAGTATCAATTGGCGGATATTTTCACGAAGGCTTTAGATCGCGCTCGAATTGAATTTTTGGCCGACAAGCTAGGAATGAGAACTTTCTCGCCTGAGACTCTAAAGGAACTGGCAGATGAAGCAAAAGAATAGTGGTGGTAAACTATTCTCCGTATCCTTGGTGATCATCTATATATATTGTTTATATTTTTATCCACAAAAGCAAAATACAAAAATATAAAACCATATAAAAACCATAAAAATTGAAAAAATTCATAAAAATCCAAAAATATTTTTACTTTATTTTTCAAAGGCATGTCTTTTGGTACGATAATATTTACGGCCTTAGAAATGTTGATTAATATCGACACGGCACCATAAATAGAGTTCGTACAAAAGTTGTAAATATTTCATAAAACATACCTAAATGGCTTGTAGTTATTTCTGACTGCAACCCGGTTTTCATATTAAAGTCAAGTATTTCTTATGAAAGCTTTGGCTCTCAACGGGAATTAATTTTCTCGGGCAAGGTTTACTTTAAAACCTTGTAAGGGATCAAGTTTACTTTATAACTTGGTCTAACACAAATCAATGTATGTTTCAGTGCATTTATTTGTTAAAACAAGAGAAGTCTTGTTTTTATGAAGCTATCATCTCTACAACCATAGTTATCTACAATTGGTATCTACATACTCGACGATGCGACTACTCAACCGACGACTACAGCTCTTTCGATAGAACACGGGTCAACAATTGAGGGGGAGCAATTGTCAAGCATTCAGAATCTTCGATGCCGAACGTGCCTAGATCACAAGTTGGTGTCAAGACAACAATACCAATCGTACATGTGGTGTCAAGAGATGACTTCAGACGTGACGAGGCGACCAACATATGCTGACAAGAACCATTTGATCTTATCATATGATGTTCTCATCTATCAGGTCCAACCTTGTCAATTCTTTTTAATATGGTGAATATGTGATCATGCTACAAATCGATATCATATCTCATACATTTGGTATCATGAAGATAAAACGGACTTGCATTTTTCTTCCCAAAACCTTTGTTAAAACTTCATTAAATCAATTGATATTAAAAACATCGATTGGGTTAATATTTTTAATATGGGGGAGAAAATGTGATTTAATATGGGATATTATCACAAATAGTTTGACTTAATGTGCTGGCTCATCCCGACATGTGCGAAATGTTTTCGAATATCGTGGCATATGTTAAGGGGGAGCAAAATGGATTTGCATATCAAAAATGGATTTTCATGGTGATTTATACTTACCCAAAACCCATTTATTTCACGACGATGAAGTTTGTGGTGACATAAGGATGGTAGGATAGGTTAAGTCCTATGATTCTTCCAGAACCGGAGGAATCTTCCCAAGGACATTCCATAGCTAGAAAAAGTCGTCCTTAGGATAGTTGGAGAAAGATTGTGAACGTAGCTGAATGCCGACCAAGTACTTAAGTTAGCACTGGAACAATCACAACAAGGTGCTAGTTATTACGTATTGGTAAGCATTGAAGGGGTTGAAGAATGAAAAAGAATTGTAAAGATAAAGGGTGTAAAGAAAGAAGCCCTCCTTACAACTTTAGGCATAAACCGGGTCAACACATATGCTATTGAGATAATTTTAATGATTCTCGATATTGAAGACAGACATCATGGACCCAGTGATGCAATGCACAACCCATCCCAGCTAACTCAGATATCTCTCAAAAGGTATTTGTTTTAATCACACGGAGACAACACATTATCTATTGATTTATTCACTCAGAATAAACTGGTATTGAAAAGGTGGCACTCTTCTCCAGCCTCCGATCACTAAAATCCAAAATGAACGATCGAGTCTAGAGCCATTTGAGATCATCAAATATCTCATTAGGACACACTTCCATATTTCCTTTCTTCTTCACACACTATGAAAAGTAAGAAAGATTTTAAGAGTCCTACGCAAAATCTTCATGATCTTGCTTGAACATCCGAGTAATACGAAAGTATTTACAATGAAGATGGAAATCCTTCTTGAGCGAATATCAAAAAGCTCATGGTAGGTGACTTGTGCGATTCTTTATGAATCAAACTTGTGATAACTGGAAAGCAACAGTGGTTTAATTCTTAACTGAACTTAAACACGTTCCAGGCCTCTACGCAATATCTTAGTGATCTTGCCAGAACACTCAGAGTGATACCTTAGTGTTCACAGTAATGAGTGGAAATCCTTCTAGTGTTAACCTCAAACAGCACTTGGTAGGTAACTTGCAAGATTCTATACGAATCAAGCTCGTGACAACTGGAAAGCAACGATGGTGCGGTTCTTAATTGAATTTCACTTGTTCCAGGAACATGAATTGACGGCTTCAAATCATGTGGATACTATTATCCAAATGATTCACTCTTTATGTTCGCAGTCAGCTTTGGACGGTCGAATAAAGAGAACGGGTTTACCCGCGAAATCCTGTCAGGAAGTTACTTTATTGAAACTATCCGTCACGGGTACGATATCTAATATCGTCCAACGGTCTTCACCGACCGGAGGTAAAATGCTACCGAATTAGAATGAAATGTTCAAAGCCATTTTGTTCGTGTCTACTTATATTGCGGTATTTGAAGACGGTGGCGTTGCGGGATCCAAGAAGAAGTCGTCCCCGCATGCTTATACTTTATGTACTTAACACCTTATCTAATTCAAGAAAGCCTAAAAGTTAAGTCTTCCGCTTTATCGAACTCTGAAGCTTTCAAGAATTACTAAGGTATAAGTATGTGGGATGTGAGGTCACGAAGAGGCAAAGATCACAAGTGATGGATGCACGAGATCAAGGCAAGAGATTAATGCTCAAGACTGATATCAAAGATCACATCAGCATGTTCACCAGAAAAAGAAAAGGAAAAGAAAGACGAAGACTACGAGCTCAAGACAAGCATAGTATGCTAGGTTCATTTCATTATTGTAACTCGGGTAACGCCCTTGTTTGGAGTGACCTCCCTTAGGGGGAGATTGTTGGAAATACGTTTTACGTATTAAGAAGGATCGGTCACTCCAACGATAGTCCATGTAATAGCTCGTAGTTTAGTTAACTTTCTTTATTTAACAAACAAGAACAAGCCTAGCCTACAACATGTGTAGGCCGGCCCAAATGTAAGCCAAGCCCATGACAAGGGCTTGGGTATATAAACCCTCTCCTTTGATGGAGAGGGTAGTGTGGTCTCCTTTTTACACATAGTGAAAAAGTGTTTTTTTTCTTTCACTTTCTCTCTCTAAGTGTGTGTGTTATCACCATCTCTCTATCTCTTTCTCTCTCTAAAACATAAGCAAGATTTACATATCCTACAGATGAAGATCTCTCCTTCTAGATCAAGTCATGAGTATTGTCTTCCTACAATGTAAACATGAAAATCCAAGTGAGGTGTATACTTGGACTTGATGTATGTCTAGAAGATCCAATTAGTGGGTACACTTGGATGTGTTGTAAGGGTAGTATATCCAAGTGATGGGTATCCTTGGATTAGGTGTTAGGAACCAAGTTATGTATATGCTTGGATATAGCGTTAGAGTCTTAGATCTAAGTGGTGTGTACTTAGATCAAAATGGTTTATGTGTTTAGGCCATAAAACACAAGGTTTGTTATGTTGGGCCATAAAACATAACTAGTGTGAAGATTGGTGTAGATGGATGTAGATTGGTCCTACCTAAGATTAGGACTCGACATCTAGCCTTGTGTCAGAAAATGGTGACATAGGAGACGTTGTGTAGATTCGTCCTACCTAAGATTAGGACTCGACATCTAGCTTAGTGTCGGAAATGTGTAAGCGACGTGTATGGTTTTCTCCGCCTTGAAAGGAGTCTTGTTGACTAGTGAAGTAACTCTCGAGTTGGGTACTCGAGGAATGGAGTAGGGCGAAGAGGAGCTTTGTGACCGAACCACTATAAATCATCTTGTCGGTACTTTCCTTTACATTTATGTCTTTACTCTTATTGATGCATTTATATGTTGTTGTGTGTTGTGTGCATCTCATAATCTAAACATCTATGTTGCAGAAAAGATAATGCTTAGTACGTGTGTGCTTCATGTTTAGATTATGGTCAAGTGTACATCACTTAGTCTAAACATCTTAAGATTATGCTTAGTACGTGTGTGCTTAGTGTTTAGACTATTGCTTGATGTACTCTTGATATGATGTGTTTGTGTGTTTTCTTACTTGTAGTATTTATCTTTCAATTAAACACATCTCATATCTAGTCAAGCTTGATCGAGAATTTGATACCAAGGATTGTTTAAGATTAACATTCAATAAATGGTTTCGTCCACTATCGGTGGTTCCCTAAATTGACCGGTGGTTCTTTATTAATAAAGAACCGAGGGGACAATAAAGAACCGCACACAGTGGATTAAGCCGAAATGTTTTGAAAATGAACTAGAAAACTATTCAACCCCCCTTCTAGTTTCTACAATTGGTATCAGAGCGAGGTTATTCAAGATCTTTGAAGTATATTGTACTTTAAAGCTTGGATCGATCTTTGCTCTAGTTTTTCAAAACAAATGGTTTTTAAAAAAAAATATAGAAACGACCGTTGTATCAAATTTCCTATGAAGAATGATTACATATGAAATGTGTTTTATTGTTTCATTCGTACAAGTTTTGGTGTTTAATAAACATTGGGAAATAGCTTGATTTTAAGTGTTTTTATTTTTGGAAGTATAAAAATCTTATGTGTCATAATTAACTCCAATATATGAGTTCTATGTGTCTAAAATGATTTTTTAGAGTCCTAAGTCCTTCCAAAATGTTACCAAATGATTTTGGTCAAAAACTAAATTTTTGTCCACTATCCGCGGTTCCTTATTTGTTCCCCGATGTTCGTTATCAATAAGGAACCGCGGTCAGTCTGACTCAGATTGTTGCAATCTTTGAAAAATCATATAAAATCGACCGTAATTCCGTAGAAGTCGTGCCACCCTTCATTTCGAACGTAATTGAATTTTCTTTCTTATAAGAATAATTCCAAACCTTTATTCAAACTTTAAATTTTCGATGTTTTCTAAGTTTTATACTTTGTCAAAAGTATTGAGTGTCGGTTTGTCGTAAAACTTGTGTTTTACTCTTTTCTATTAAGTTGGATATCTCTTGTTGATATATATTTGTACACTGATATATTTATAAAGTGTTGAACTTAATTAAATTTTGAAATGGATCGAAAACTATTTTTAAATAAAAATCAAGCTATGTATACTTTGGTTTATCTAACACTCAAAACAAAGACGAATGCTTTTGTGCTTTTTCTTTTGTCTTTGGACATTCTTAAGTCCTCATTACTATTGGTAGTAGTGTTACTTAGTTTTCTATTTATATGTGCATTGCATATAGGATTAACATCTCTTGGTTTACAAATGTTACATAAACATCTTGTACACCTCGACATGTTCATTAACTCTATTAGGTTTGAAAGCTTTGTGAGCTTGTCAAATCTATTGGTGACGGTCATCTTACTCGGTCATTGTGTTATTAGTTCAAGTAGATTAATGTCTCACTATAAAACATGAAACACCCTTTGAAAATCTTAGTTATTTTCTCTTAAAGGAGTGTTTGTTGGAATCAAGAAATATTTCGATTAAATATCAATTCATTATTCAAACTATGATTGGTATCATTATCGAATCTAATTGACATGTTTTTTTAGTGTAGACATGAATGTGGTTTATTAATAATATACATCGGATCATAACTCACACTTGTGTTGATGATGGCATATTGAATCTAATTATTAGACATGTTTTGTTTAATAATTGCTTATAGTACACAATGGAGTCGGTTTGACAACTTGGATGTTTCATCCGAAATACTCGAGTAATTTACTTTGTAATGCAGTTTGTAAATGTGTCATTTCTGAAAGACCAATAAAAAGTGTTCCTTTGTTTTGTGTGAACATTGTTTATACACTTCAAAGTTATTGGCCTCAAGTTCTATTAAGGTAAATAACCTTAACTAGACTTGTTTGACAAGATATACAGTGGTGCATTCTTAACCCTCATTAGGTTGTGCATTGTGTCGTCATGCAAGTTTCATCCTTGTTACACTACATTAGGCAAATGTAGGAATTGCATTTTGTCTAAATTGAGAATGAATACTAGAGAATTTATTGCATCAGAATCTTAATTTGACCTAACGGTTGAATTACTTCCATGTGGGAAGTTAGGTTATTGTATAACTCATAAAGATGGTCGTGCTTAGCCTTAATTGAGCACCTCTAGTGATAGTCTCATACTCACTCTCTAAATTGATCAAATGGCTCTTCCTAAATATGACTAATGATAGTTTACTTTGATGAACTTTGTATGTCATTAGGAGTCTTTTTTGTAGCCATTAGGTTTTTCTTAGCCTTCTTCCTACGTGCTAATTGAACCTATGTGTTTTTCCTTTGTGTGTGTTCTAGTTTTTATTGATCCTTAGCATAACTTTATGATAAGTTAGACTAGAACATTAGGATTTTCTGAATTGGAAAAATTCCCTTATCCTCCAATACGCACCCTCTGTGCGCGATGGAACCGCAGGTACAATTATTGAACCGCGGGCAGAAGCAACCAAAAACGGGTTTTCTAAAACTTCCCAATTGTTCCAACATCCTTTGGAATCTTTGTTTCAAACATTTGGTCACTCCCAAAATATCTTGTGCTTTCTCCACTTAACCCTAAGCATTTTGTATTTCTTTCCCAAAGCAAAATGTATTTTTCACAAAATTAAAGCCTTGATTATCCATAGTTTTCTCAAATCTCTTTCAACCCAAATTCACCAAAGAACACACCTTATCAAATCTTTTCTCATTTTAAGAAAACTGATTTTGGAAACTCTCATTTTCCACCATTTCCCTTTTGTGTTCTTCCTCCATCACATGATTATGTCATGCATCATGGAACATATTGTCTTTGTTGTCAATATCAACATCTTGTCATGTCTTATATCTATGATGAGTTGAATTACAAGATTATTACCAAGCATTCTCCACCAAATTCCGCCACCACCTTGTCTTTCATTTAAGCATGTGGATTGATTATTGCTAAGACATCCAATTTAATCAAATCTTAGAATTCTAGTGTAACTAAGGTTAAAATTATGCTTAAGTTTTAGGCTTGTGTTTCATACATCTTTGTATGATCTTTATTTTCTTGGATTTCCTTTCATGTTTTTCAACATGATTTGTCTTTGGGTCTTGGATCTTGTTTTCCTTGTGATCTTTCTTTTCTTCTTTATTTTCTCACTCGATTGTCAAGGAAGGTTATATTTTAATCTAATTCCTCTTCTAGTAAGATTGACAACTTAAATATTTCTTTTAAAATATTCAAGTAATTTTAACTTGCAATTGCAATTGTTAAAGGTCATATCCGAAGCATTGACTTTCAAGCCATTTAGCAACTTATGCTCAATTGTTTAACCAAGTGATTTTCTTTTGAGTCGATAATCATTTTTTTGGACACCCACTATCCACGGTTCCTCAAATAACCTAGCGGATTATTATTGATAATGAACCGCGGACCTATTAACGAACCGCGGCCAGTGAGTCCCTTTTTTCGTTTTTGGTCTATCTCTATATTTGACGAGTTTTCTTGAAGATTCCTTCTTTTCTTATCTTTTGAGTTTCTTCTCTCGTTTTCCTTTAAGACTTCACTATCACCTAATAAGGTATAGTATTCTTAAATTATTTTGTGAAGTTATCCTTAACTTCTTTGTTGAGTCTCTTTCGATTTATTTTAATCATGCCTCTCTAAGTTGAGTCTCTCTCTTCTATCCTTTCTAAACTAAGTCGAGTCGAGCCTCACCCTTTCCTCGCCATGTAATTGTTCTTTGAACATTCACAATGATTGATAAGAGCTATGAAATTTTGAGCATGTAGTTTATCGTATGCTAAACACCATCCATCTTGGTTTTTATTTTCTTTGGCTCCTTTGATCTCTCTATCAATATATCATTGAGTCATCCTTTTGGTTTCGACATTCATAAGCATCCTTGACTATAATGTTGTATAACTAGTATTTTTCTTAAGCGTCGATTTATCCTTGCTTTTGGTTTTTCTTTATTTTTGTACCTTGATTCCCGACTTAAAGCTTTTGGAGCTTTCAAAATGAATTATTTTTAAGGTAACAAATGTCTTTGATTTGAGATTTTTTGTCTTTCTTGTTGTTGAGAGTTGATTGCGGTTAAAATTTACAATTGGATTGGGTGATTCTAAAAATTCTAAGTTTTTAACATTTTGAGAGGATTTTGGTTAAATCTTGAATTTTCTTGGGTGATTCCAAATATTCTAAGCTTTTTACCCTTTGACATGAAATTTATACCCTTAAAATTTAAGTCGAATGCTCCTAATTGACGAACACTTGAAATTACTACGTCATCAAATGAGATTTTTGGATGATGTTGTGATGGAGAGAAAAACTTTCATAGAATGAGAATTCGTATGATGGTTTTACGTTATTCAGATTAGACGACTCTGTTAGTGCAAACATTATGATGTTTAGTCGATATAATCTCTTCGTGTTTTGTTGATGACAAACGTATAATTCGAAATACATTATATAAAATGTTAAGATACTCGTAATCACTCAAGAATACATTTGTATACTTCTCTTGACACCTCCAAGATCGCATACGGCATGAATCAATCAAGGTATGAATAAACATGTCATTAACCTAACTAAGTGATCAAGGATTAATATTTTCTTAAAACTCACATTTAATCAATTGTGACAAAAGATTTTAATAAACTTTATTTTTAAGAAAATGTTTTATTAAAAAAATGAAAAACTAAATTTGGAATATTCCAAAGAATATTCCCTAAGGTATATTCCAAAGAATATTCTTTAATTTGAATTTGTCTTATTCGATATTCCAAAGGAATATCCTTTGAGGGTATAAATGGTATTTCCCCACTAAAGGACAAAAATGCACGGAATCCAAGCCCAAGGTTCCATAAATGAACCTGCGGTTCTTTATTGATAAGGAACCGTAGTGACAATTAAGGAACCACGGGTATTTTTGACCGTTGCATTTTTGCCCTATAAATAGTGGATCATTTCCAGCTTTTCTTTCAACCGTTTTTGCACAGTTTCTTTCAAAATCATCTTAGATCCTTGATTAGTTAGTTTTGATTAATCTTGTTTAAGATGTGATTCTATCCTCAATCCTCTCATCCTCTCAAGTGCAAAGAGAAGAACACTTTTATCACTATAAAGTGTTGGGTTCACAACATGATGAAGATCTCTCCTTCTAGATCAAGTCATGAGTATTGTATTCCTACAATGTAAACATGAAGATCCAAGTGAGGTGTATACTTTGACTTGATGTATGTGTAGAAGATCCAAGTTATGGGTACACTTGGATGTGTTGTAAGGGTAGTATATCCAAGTAATGGGTATCCTTGGATTAGGTGTTAGGAACCAAGTTATGTATATGCTTGGATATAGTGTTAGAGTCTTAGATCTAAGTGGTGTGTACTTAGATCAAAATGGTTTATGTGTTTAGGCCATAAAACACAAGGTTTGTTATGGTGGGCCATAAAACATAACTAGTGTGAAGATTGGTGTAGATGTATGTAGATTGGTCCTAACTAAGATTAGGACTCGACATCTAGCCTTGTGTCAGAAAATGGTGAAGTAGGCGACGTCGTGTAGATTCGTCCTACCTAAGATTAGGACTCGACATCTAGCTTAGTGTCGGAAATGTGTAAGCGACGTGTATGGTTTTCTCCGCCTTGAAAGGAGTCTTGTTTACTAGTGAAGTAACTCTCGAGTTGGGTACTCAAGGAGTGGAGTAGGGCGAAGAGGAGCTTCGTGACCGAACCACTATAAATCATCGTGTCGGTACTTTCCTTTACATTTATGTCGTTACTCTTATTGATGCATTTATATGTTATTGTGTGTTGTGTGCATCTCATAATCTAAACATCTAAGTTGCGGAAATGTTAAGGCTTAGTACGTGTGTGTTTAATGTTTAGATTATGGTCAAGTGTAAATCACTTAGTCTAAACATCTTAGTTGTGGAAAAGCTTATGCTTAGTACATGTGTGTTTAGTGTTTAGACTATTGCTTGATGTACTCTTGATTTGATGTATTTGTGTGTTTTCTTACTTTTAGTATTTATCTTTCAATCAAACACATCTCATATCTAGTCAAGCTTGATCGAGAATTTGATACCAAGGATTGTTTAAGATTAACATTCAATAACTGGTTTCGTCTACTGTTGGCGGTTCCCTAAATGGACCGGAAGTTCTTTCTTAATAAAGAACCACGGGTACAATAAAGAATCGCGCACAGTGGATTAAGCCAAAATGTTTTGAAAATGAACTAGAAACTATTCAAACCCCTCTTCTAGTTTCTACTGACTTAATTAAGTTACTCAGTGAGATCTGGAAACTTAAGGCATTCAGAAGGGATGAAACATGTTTACAATGAAAAACGTTTTTGGCAATGTAAATCCCTTAAATATCTAGAAATTGAAAATAGTTTGTCAATTGAATTGTTCGATAAGTCGCTATGTTGAGTACATTCATTACTAGCAGATCAATTGATGTAATGAATCTATGTCAATATATGTTCTAGGATTCAAGGAAAATACTATGGTTTTATACCAGGGTAGTTTTATTTTCTTGAAAGTATTTTATTATCAAAAATACTAAATATTTGAACTTATTTCTGTATAAATGGCTCAACCCGAAAATAACACTATAAGTTATGTGTTCAATACGTTTTTTGATCATCATGAACTTACTGGCCCAAACTTCAATGACTGGTACCGCTCATTAAGAATTGTCTTGAGAGTAGCGGGTACTATTGATACCTTGACCACTCCTTATCTGGAGGATCTTGCTGAAGGAGCTTATGAAGCGCAAAGGCTTGAACACGCTGCTAATGTTCAGAAGCACTCGAAGGTGGCTTGCTTAATGTTAGGGAAAATGGCCCCTCCACTTCAAAAGAAGTATGAGCTATTTTTGCCTAAGCGTATGCTTGATGAGCTCAAGGCTATGTTCGAAAAACCGCAAGCTGTGGAGATCTACGACTTAGTAGATCCTTTCATAGCTGCAAGCAAACTCCTGGAAAGTCTGCTAGTGCCCATTACATGGAGATGAGGGGTTATATAGAACTGCTCATTGCACTAGGACAAACCTATGATCATAATATGGCTATCAACTTGATCAATAGGTCCCTTAACAAGGACTTCAATGATTTTGTTCGAAACTACAATATGCATTGCACGGGGAAGACAGTTAATGATTTGCATGCAATGCTCATTGACTACAAAAAGGGGTTAAAGGACAAGGCATCTACTTCTACTCCTCCTGTACTAACCATACAAAAGGGTAGAGTAAGTAAGCCAAAACTGAACAAGAAGAAAGGCAAAGGCAAGGGTGATAAGGGCAAGCAAGTTGCGACTTATTCGAAACCTAAGCAGAACTTTGTCAAGAAGAATCAATCTCAGAAGGATGAGACTTGTCACCAATTGCAAGGCAAATGGTCCCTGGAAGAGGAATTGCCCTCTTTACCTCGAAGAGTTGCGAGAAATAAACAAGAAGTCTGAGCAGAGCACTACAGCTTCAGGTACTTTATGTATGATCGAATTATTTACTTTGACATACAAATTATTTTCCTGGGTATATGATACGGGATGCGGTATTAACATTTGTAATACGCTGCAGGGATTTAATCTGGAAAATAAGCTATCATATGGGAAATAATTTCTGCAAGTGGGTAATGGCGCAAAAGCAGCGGTTGAAGCTATATGAACATTTAATTTAGTTTTACTTCGGGTTTAGTAATGATTTTAAATGATTGTGATTATGCACCTACAATTGTTAGGGGTGTTATTTTCTTTTCTTGTTTGTTGAATACTGGATTCGTTCACACTATTAATAATAATGGAATTTCTGTTTAGAAAGATGGTATATTCTATTTTAATGCAATTTCTGTGAATGGTGTGTTTGAAATAGACATGCATGGAAATGATTCCAAGTATAATAATAATTCTGTTTTTAGCATGAATAAGAAGAGAAAGTTTGACAAGAACTCTTCTTATCTTTGGCATTGTAGACTTGCCCATATTAGGAAGACTCGTATACAAAAGCTCCAACGTGAAGGACTTTTGGAAAATGTCAGTGATGAATCATTTGATAAAGTGAGTCTTGTATCTCTGGGAAGATGACCAAGAAACCTTTAAATAGCAATATTATATTTTAATACATACTGATGTGTGTGGACCACTTAGACATTTTTCAAGGAAAGGTGCTAGCTACTTCTTAACATTTACGGATGATTATAGCCGTTATGGTTATGTTTATTTACTTAAGCATAAACATGAGGTATTTGAAACATTCAAAGTGTTTAAAGCAGAAGTATAATTGCAACTAGGAAAGAAGATTAAAGCTCTTCGTTCTGATAGAGGTGGTGAATATTTAAGTGAAGAGTATAGATTATCTAAGTGAGAATGGAATTGTTCATCATCTTACTTCTCCCTATACTCCACAACAAAATGGTGTATCCGAAAGGAGAAATCGTACATTATTAGATATGGTGCGATCTATGTTTAATCTTATGCTTACTTTAACACTGGAGCCGCAGAGAAGATGACCGCGTCCATGGCTGCCATGCGGGATCTGGAGTACCCCTTCTTGGCTGAGCTCGAGGCTACGAAGGATGCGTCCAACAAGGAGATCATGGAGAAGCTAAGCCTTGGTGCCTTCTCGCAGGACGAGGGACACTCCCGGACTCACTTCACACCCTCCCCCAGCCAACTCACTCTTCCCATTTATGAGGACGTCACCAGGATCGTAGTTGGTGAGCAACTATTAAGTGAAGTGCTGGAAGTAAACGCGACTTGGGCTCTAGACAGGAAAGACCATGATGAAGCATTGCCTCGAGTAGCCGAAGAGCAGCGGGAGATAGGTAAGTTTCTCTCGCCAATGTAGGGCGTTCCTTTATTGATGTAATTTCTGAACAATTTGGTTTGTAACAAAACATTCGTCCGTGGATGTCCATGGCACTTTATATTTTGTAACATTATCTGCACATTTAGAATAATATTTATGAGTCCGTGGTAGTCACGACAATTTTGATAGTTGGAAAATTACTTATATTCTTTTAGATATTATATATCTGCGTCGCATGACGTGTCACGTCTTACCTAGAATCAAACTAAGTCAATATTTTACTAGACGTGCGGCGTGCGTCTTTACCATGTCCGGCACTATGTAAGTGCGGCATGTGGAAACTTATTACAACGTCTTGTAAACAAGGTGTATAGTAAGGATACATGATCCGCGTCACTGGGGTTGCATCCCACTTATGCGACAAGTTGAATTATAAGGTTCACTTAATCCTCTTACCCCGCCTGGAGGCGAATATTACATGTACGGCTTGAATGAATGCATATGAATAAGAAATGGCATATTATAATGATAAAGAAATCTAAAAGACATGACAATAATTTGCACAAGAACGAGCCGTGGAGCTAGCTAGGCACCATGACATTTTATTAGAACGTTTACGATTTTTTTTTTACAAGAATGAAAATCCTAAAACAAATAGAACCTAGAAAGCATGAAAACAAAAAGTACATGGATCTTCATTGAAGCCAACCATAGCGAAGTGTCCATGCGAAGGCCATAGCCTTTCAAAGATAGCATTTTTTAATATTGCAGATATTCCATGTACGTTCCAGGTCACGGCCATCCATATCACGTAACTTGTACGCACCCAGTCCTAAGGCTTCCGTAACCTCATACGGCCCTTCCCACTTGGGGCCCCAGCTTTCCTGTATTCTCCGCGCGACTTGCCTCGTTAACACGATAAACAAAATCCCTCGGTCGAAAGGAAACACCTTTAACCTTGGCATCGTAGTAAGCCTTCATTCGTGCCTTGGACTTGGCCTCATTGATGGCCGCTATTTCTCTTTTTTCCTCCAACAAGTCCAGATTAATCCGGACTTGCTCATCGTTCGTGACGACATTAACCTCCGCCGTGCGGATGGTCGACATTCCAATTATTGTTGGTATAACAGCCTCGGTCCCGTAGGCCAACGCGAATAGATTATCCCCATTGGCTGTTTTAATCATGGTCCTATGCGCCCATAGAACATGCGGCAACTCATCTACCCACTTGGCACTTCGTTCATCCAAGCGTGCCTTGATGCCTTCGCCTAAGCTTCTATTCGCCCGCTCCATAAGACCATTAGTCTGCGGGTGCTTAACAGATGTGAAGCGCCACGTGATGTTCAATGCCGCGCACCAATCCTTGAATGGATTATCCGCGAACTGCTTCCCGTTATCCGATATGATTTCCCCTGGTAAGCCAAAGCGGCACACAATATTTTCCTAAACAAACTTTT
The DNA here is from genome assembly GCA_025667525.1 of Glebionis coronaria. Taxonomy (NCBI): domain Eukaryota; kingdom Viridiplantae; phylum Streptophyta; class Magnoliopsida; order Asterales; family Asteraceae; genus Glebionis; species Glebionis coronaria. The sequence continues at coordinate 163,789,215 of CM046882.1, read as the reverse complement.
TAACCTGCTTGCCCGTAATGGATTTAACCGCCTTAGCTTCTATCCAGCGTGTAAAGTAGTCCATTGCGACGATCAAGAACTTAACTCCCCCTGCAGCAACGGTAAAAGGTCCTGCGATATCGATCCCCCACTTACAGAATGGCCATGGGGATGTGATGGGTGTCATTTCTTGCTACGGATGTCGCGGTACTGGTCTGTGCACTTGCCATCACTGCATTTACGAATCATGTCACGTGCATACCTATGCATAGTAGGCCAATAATATCCTGTGCATAGAGCTCGTGCTACTACAGATCAAGGACCTGCGTGCATACCGCATGACCCTTCATGTATCTCATTGATCACATAGGTAGCCTAGCGTGGCCCGACACACCGCAACCATGGCTGTAAGAAGGAGATTTTATAAAATACCTTCTGGTAGCTCAAAGTGCTGCGACTTTCTTCTGATACGCTGTGCTGCCCTTTCATCATTCGGAAGGGTTTCATCAGTTAAATAGCTGATGATCGGGGTCATCCATGTAGGTCCATCTTCCTCAACTATAGCTGCGATTTCCCCTCCCGTTATAGACTTTTCCTTTAGTATTTCTACCAAGACTTGCTTGGATAAGTGGGCGAAACTTGTAGACGCAATCTTGCTAAGAGCATCCGCCTTCTTGTTTTCACCTCTTGGTACCTGCTTGATAGAAAACTTCCCAAAAGTAGCTATGAGTGACTTGACTTTCTCCAATTATCGAACCATGTTATCCTCCTTGGCTATGTAACCTCCTAGAATGTGGTTCGCGACAAGCCGTGAGTCCACGTAAGCCTCAAGGTTGCGGACTCCCATTCTAGCGGCGGTTTTTAAACCCGAAATCAACGCTTCATATTCTGCCTCATTATTAGTGGCTGTGAATTCAAAACGCAGGGCGTAGGTAAACTCCATTCCTTCCGGATTCATGAGGATAAGGCCAGCACCTGACCCGTCCGTACACGAAGATCTGTCAGTAAACAAAACCCATGGTTCTGCTGGAACTTCCTCTCGTTGTATCATTGGTCCCTCCTCCTCTGGCTTCTCATTTAGGAAATCTGCCAAGATTTGGCCTTTGACCGCTGTCCTTGGTCTATAGGAGATGTTATGCTCTCCTAGTAGAATGCTCCACTTCTGTAGCCTACTGGCCACGTCTGGCTTGGAGATGATTTGTTTTATTGGTTGATCAATGATAACCACAATTAGGTGCGCCTGAAAGTACCGGCGTAACCTTTTCGTGGCGTATACCAATGACAAAACCAACTTCTCCATAGAGGAATAGTTCAACTCCGGCCCTTGTAGTGTTTTACTTATGAAGTAGACCGGAGTCTGGACTGTATCCCTATCCGTCATGAGTACTGCACTTATTGCTCCGTGTGTAGCCGACAGATACATAATGAGCTCTTCCTTAGGTCGGGGAGCCACTAGCATGGGAAGAGCTGCAAGATGCTGTTTAAGCTAATCAAAAGCTTCTTCTGCCTCCTTTGTCCAACATAAATCTCCTTTCTTGATGCACTTCTTGAGTGTTTTGAATAGAGGTAATGATTTCTCCGCGGACTTCGACAAGAACCTATTTAGCCCGGCCAGCTTTCCATTTAGTGATTGTACCTCCTTTCATGTCCGAGGGGATGGTAACTGTATCACCGCGTCCGTCTTTTCCGGAAAAGGCTTGATGTCGTTTGGGTCAATCATATATCCAAGGAACATCCCTTCTGTGGCCCCAAACGTGCACTTTTTTAGATTCAGTTTCATGTTGATTCTCGTCAACGTGTCAAACGTCTCCTGGATATCACGGAGAAGTGCTTCCTCCGCATGACTCTTGATGACCAGATCATCAACATAGACCTCAAGGTTGCAGCCTATCTGGGAATTGAAGGCTTTATCAACAAGTCGCTGATATGTCACTCCGGTGTTCTTTAGTCCGAACGGAATTTTTGTGTAACAATATACGCCCTGACTAGTATGAAACGCCGTTTTCTCCTCATCTTCTTCCGCCATCTGGATCTGATGGTATCCTTTGTATGCATCTAAAAAACACTTGAAAGGGTATCCACATAAGGATTCCACCTTCCAATCAATTTCTGGTAATGGATAGCAGTCTTGCGGACAAGCTTTGTTCAAGTCTGTGAAGTCCACACACATGCGCCAACTCCCGTCATGCTTCTTGACCCTGACTGGGTTGGATAACCACTCATGGTAGTATACCTCGCGCATGATTACTGCTTCTAATAATTTCCGTACCTCATCCAGTATTACCTGACTGCGCTCTGGTGCTTGACCACGCTTCTTTTGTTTAACAGGAGGATATCCCTGTCGGATTTGAAGTTTGTGTTCTGCTATCGAGCGCGACACACCCGTCATGTGCTTAGGCTCCCATGCGAATACATCCAGGTTCGCTTTTAGGAGAGAGCACATGGCCCTCTTTCCGTTATCCGAGAGCGTTCCTCCTATGGACACCTCTTGTTCCGGGTAGTCGGGATGGATTGCCACCTTCCAATTGGGGGGCGGTGATCCTTCCTTAATGGGAACAGGCTCGACTAGTGTCCTCACGGCGTGGCATTCGGATGCTGGCATGATTGAATTATAAATAGTAACAATTCCTCCCTCAACAGGGAACTTAATCATACCGTGAGCCGTGGACGGAACTGCCCGTATGGCCAAGATGCCTGGTCTACCAATAATCCCATTGTATGGAGAGTGTGAGCGTATCACCATAAAGTTCATCCACGCCGTGGTGGAATGCTCTTCATTCCCAATTGTTACCAGCAGACGCAGTTGTCCTATTGGCCAGATAGTGTCTCCACTAAAGCCAATGAGCGGCGACGTGGCCGGTACTAATTGGCTTCTTATTTCTGGTCGTAGCTGTACGAAACAGTGTTCGTAAAGTTCTTCCACCGATGAACCTCCATCCACATACATACGACGAACATTGTGTGTTCCAATGCTTACCTTAATCGTGAGAGGTGCATTGATAACTCGATTTTACTCAGGTTAAAAAGATTCTTTGTCGTGTGTCTCTTCGAATTGAAAAACTTGTGTTTAATGTGTGACTCAGTTTTATTTTGGTGAAAACAAATATTTTTTGGTTGTTTTTAAATTTAAATGTGCAAAGACTTAAAAGTAAATGTCGTTAAAGTAAAGGGCAAGTATTAAAAGAACGTGAAAATAAATCTAAGTCTAATTAAAAGAAAGGTGCGATATTTAAAAACTTGACGGAAAGTAAATTAATTAAATGACTAAAACTAAAGCGTGACGGAAATTAAAATTAGACAAGTATTAAAAACATAAACTAAAAAAATTAATCAAGACAAAACATGTAAAATACCCTCCAATCGGAATATATTCCGATAGGCCACAATCGGAATGTCAAACCTGTCCAATCGGAATGTCATTCGGAACCCAATCGGAATGCTGTCACTTACCAATCGGAATATCCCAAACGCTCTGATCGGAATAATCGACTTACCTCCTGATCGGAATATTGACTAGACCTTGGTCGGAATGTAGTTCGGAAATACAATCGGAATGTGTCACTCATTCTGATCGGAATAACCCAAACAAACACCTCAATCGGAATGAGGGAAGAAGCACTAGATCGGAATAACTGTCACTAAACCCAATCGGAATACCACTTACCTTGTCCACGATCGGAATACCAAAGTCCACCAATCGGAAAGATGAAACCCTTATCCGATCACACTGATCGGAATGTAACTCCCTCTTCCGATCTTACCAATCGGAATACGGAGGAAAGTACACAAATTAAGCTCAACAAATAAGCTAAGATTCAAATAAGCACTATACGAAAAACTTAAGGTAAACCGTGTAAAAATAAACTACGAAACTGAAAGTTAAAAACTTTTAAGACACGAAATTAATAAACTTTAAGAAAAACAAATTTTTATATAAAAATAACTTTTGTAAAAACTATATAAACTTGAAAATAAATCAAATAAGCTATGAAAATAAGAGATTTAAAACAATCAAAAGCATAAAAATCAAATCTTTAAACAACTTAACAAGATAAAAACGTGTAAATCAAAGATTAAAGAAAGGTAGAAGAAGATTAACAAGATAAAGTAAAGGTGCAAGTAATTAAAAGAATCACTTACTTGAAATTAAAGATAATTAAAGGTGCAAAACATGTATTTAAATGTGCAAGTAATTAAAGGTGCATAAAATAAAGGTGGAAGAGATAGTTTGTCAAGCTATCCAACAAAATGAGAAGTGATTAGCTAATGACTATATATAGGGGATTAGGGAGGAGGTTAGAGGAAGCTTCCTCCTCTCCTTCCTTTCTTCCTTAATTGCATGCTTAGGTCCCTCCTCTTCTTTAATCTTTTTGTTAGTTGCGCCATTAGTCCTTAAGCCTTCAAATCTTCTTTAATCTTGGACTTTAACGACTTTTGGCTCGGGATTTATTTGGACTCGTCTTTTAATTCTTCAATAAATAAGACTTGAGTTCCTCGGCTTTAAGTGAACTTCCGTCTTTTGACTCTTTCTTCGATAAATCTTCAGAATTGGTCTTGGACTTCCGTTCTTTTTGCACTCTTGACTTCTTGACTTCGTCTTATAATCTTTTTCTTCAATAAAAGTCCGTAAATGCTCGTGAATTCCCGTGTTTTCTCCACTTTTCACCTTTTCGTCCTAAATCACAACAAAAACACAAACCACGCATAATTCCGACATAAAAGACATAAAATACACGTTTTGGTCCGGTTATTATTGTAATTAAGTGGTAGAAAAGATGTGTGTTTTCACACATATCAAATCCCCTACACTTGACCATTGCAATGTCCTCATGCAATGCATTAGTTACAAAGCACGTTTACATTTTTCATCATAATTAATCCACGTTGGCCTTTATTAAAAAGATAGAAAATTACAAAAATTCAAAGCAAAGAAATTAAAAAGCATACCTTGGGTTTTGGAAATGTCATGAATAATCATCATCCTCAACTTTTCACTTTCTCCAAACCAAGCTTAAAAACGAGATCATTGTTATTATAAGTTAGTAGACTAACACGAACTCATGTGGGCCAATTACTCACTTAGACTCCCTTATTCCTAGGGGTATCTCTTATATTTTATTGTTGTCTTGAATGATCACGTGGATGCATTGTTTGACTTATTTCGATAGTTATTTAGTCTGAAAATAAGGTGAACGATTTAATCAATAGTTAGCTAAAGGACCAAATCTTTTAAAACTGCTTCTCGGGACCTCATAAAGTTCATATCTTGGCATAACTCGCTTCGCGATTTGAGACCTTTCTCGGGCCGATATTTGGCAGCGACTTCATACTTCAAATCTTGAGAGACGTTCATGAAATAATGGTCTTCTCTTCATAATTGGAATTTCTTCACTTGAACTTTTTGAGAGATTCATACTTGGACCACGACTTCTTCATTTTTCTCCAATCTTCATTTTGGATTTTGATATACAACGATCCGCCTCCTTTTATGACTTGGATCTATTTATCCTCATACCTTGTTAGGGTCCTTTCGGATACACTTCTCCATGACTTTTGGGGAGTTTTGCTTTACGTCGTGTGTCTCGATCCTTCATATTGATTTTCGATAAATGATTCTTCACATCACTTTGGATCTTTAGCAACAAAATATAGCCCTCATGCCTTGTTAGGGCCTTTTCGGACTTGCCAATCTCCGCGTCCCGCTTCAATAAGTTATGCCTTGGCTATGAACTCTAATCCATACCGAGCAACTTTTAAACGATCTGGGGCTAGAAGCTAAGTAACCTTTCAAATCGTACAACCTTATTTATTAGCAGATAAATTATTAGCAAGTGATGGGAGAATAGGCTTATAATTAAATCACATAAATTCACGAAAGAATACCGGACTTATAATTGGCTCTATCATCTCTCGTTCTCCACAGTTTAAAATCTCAAGGAATGAGACTCGTGGATGCTTAGCCTATTAAATCAAAGTTTTGGGTTTTTGAGTCGCCTATAGGATCTTGCAAATTCTTAGACTTTTTCAAGTTTAGAAATCGCATTTTTAAGTTCCCTTGATAAACGACTCTCTAGGATCAATTATAGGAACTTGCGAAAAGTTCTTGTTCTTAACCCTTGAGAGTTAAGACTTTCGCGTTTTATAGCTCCCTATATAAAAGCCTAGCAAAACTTGACTTAAACACGTTAAGGATACTAGCTAGAGTAGACTCGGATTGAGTCAAAAGATTCACAATGTTTGAAAATTAAAACCACTTATTAAACATTTATTCTAATAAGGCAAGAAAATAACTATACAAAAATAAAAACTAATAGGCCAAAATAGATCAAAAATTTTGAAAAAAAAATCGAAAAACTGATTTTCCGGTTAAAATGAGGACAAATACAAGGAAAAGACCACTTAACTTCGATAGAAGTCCCCCCTACACTTAAGATAAACATTGTCCTCAATGTTTAAGCATGTGGGAATAAACTCCCCTACACTTAGGACATTGTGCACGTTGTTTAAATCTTGCTAAGTAAAAGACAACTAAAGAGATTCCTATTTTAATATTGAGAAAATATAAAATAGTGAATCGAAAAGAGTTTAGGATAGAACCGGGATAAAGTAGAACACGGAATCACGGGTCGTCAAGAATCATCAAGAGTGGATCTTTGAAGCGCGAATCCCTGATTAAGAAGTGAGGAGAGGAAATAGCAAACCAAAGGGTCTCCCCTACACTTATGATAAAGAAAGCGAAAAGATAGATGCATGGGTTGCCTCCCAAGAAGCGCTTGGTTTTTGTTTACCGAGTCGTGAGCCTGACTCGACCTTGATCATCAACGGAAGAAGCATGAAGCATATCCACCAGGATCAAAGACATAGTTTTCATCCATCAATAAGCAGAAGCTCAAGGCGAACAAGGCAAGCCAAATAAGAAGTGGCAAGGTTCCCTTAAGCAGTGATGGAGCATGGTGGAAGCAAGGTTGAAGTGGTGCAAGCAGATTTCCATAAGTTCCAACGATATTTCCTTTTATTTCATCAGGTGGATACTGAGATGGCTGCAGAATTTCAATACCAGGGTCGAACACCTTTTCCTTTAGGGGAAAATAGCACTCAGGCTCAGCCGAGTGTGAAGAAGATCCGCAAAGAAGCACAACCTCGTCCTCAGAAGGGGGACCAAGAGGTGTCAAATCATATGTGCAACGGATTTCGGTGTCGACCGGTTTCTTCTCCTTTGACAAAATTTGCTTCAAATCCAAAGTAGGATCAAGATGATAATCTTCAAAGTCCAAAGGAGGTGCATCACTCTCATGAGGGAAGTAAGTGTTGAGAAATTCAGAGAAATCTTCCTCAAATGAGTAATCGTCCAAAGTAGGATCGAGTGATGGCGGAGGATCTTCATCATGTGAAGAATCACTCGAAAGAGTATCGGCCTCATCAAAATCATCATATGTGGGCAGCTCGGGATACTCAGAAGTACAATCAAAATCATCCGAATCTGAGCTAGAATCATAATCATCATAAGCATCAAAGACCGGTGGAGAATCATAAATGGGAGAAGCTTCGAAAGTAGGGAGAGAATCATCCACATCATCATGAAAAAGTGGATTATCAATGCAAGAGTCGAATAGAGGATTGTCGTAGACGGTAAAGTCATCGAGCACATTAATCATATTCACTGATTCTCGGCCTCCAAAAGTTGTACTAGTAAGCTTCCCCATTTTGAAAACTTGTGCATCATCCCCGACTCTTAAGATTAACTCACCTTCGGCAACATCCACTAAAGCTCGTCCGGTTCTCAAGAATGGCCGACCAAGTATTAAAGGAATACGAGGGTCCATTTCATAATCAACTATGACAAAATCGACCGGGAAAGTAAATGCGCCAACTTTAATGAACACGTCTTCGGCGATACCAACGGGGTAAGCGAGAGTGCGATTTGCAAGTTCAAGAGTCATCTTTGTTGGAGTGAGGTCGGGCAATGGTAGTGTTTTCCAAACACTCAAAGGCATCAAATTAATACTAGCCCCGAGATCAGCAAGGGCAGTAAATTCTTCAGTTTTGTTGAACACGCAAGGCAACACGAAACGACCGGGATCTCTAAGCTTTTCCGGAAGTTCTTTAAGAATAACTGCAGAGCAGTTTTCGTTTAATCGAGTGTTGGCGAGTTCAATCAGCTTCTCCTTCTTGTTTAACAATTCCCTAAATGCTTTAACAAATTTGGGCATGTGGACAAGTGCTTCAAGAAAGCTAATGTTGAAGTTCATTTGAGAAATCATTTTCACATAGCGTGACACTTCGGAGTCCTCTTTGGTTAGCATGTTGGTCTTGCCTATACGAGAAGGATAAGGGATATTGGGTTTGGGTGGTGAAGGTGCAGGTGTAGGTAAAGGTTGGGATGTTGAAGGGTCATTCCTAGAGACATCGTCATGACGAGGCGGAGACGGTAATGGTACACTAATACTAGGTGTAGGAGGAGTAGGGATACATGGTGGTGGAGGAGGTGTAGATGATGGGGGTGGGATTGGTGGTCCTACGATGGTGACTCCACTACGAGTAGTAATAGCACTCACATTGGCTCGCGGATTAGTGACGGTGTTTGAAGGTAGAGAACTTGAAGAAGAAGGTTGAGCGGCTGGCAAGAAACTAGCAAGCATATTCTTCAAATCATTGGTTTGACTGCTGAAAGAGGATTGAATGTTATCTCGAAGCTCGGATCTTATCTCATTTCCTTGCTTTGTGATATCTCCTTTCAGATTGATAATTTGGCTCTGCAAGTTCTTGATTTGCTCTCCTTGGGTTCTCATGATTGCCTCAACATCGGGATTAATGGGTGGGTTTTGTTGGGCGGGTGGGTGATAAGGATTAGAAGCTCTTGGTGGGATTTGGTTGCTTCTAGTGTAGTTGTTGGCGGGGTTTTGGTTTTGAGGAGAAAAACCGGGTGAAAGGTAGTTGTTGGAACGGTAGCTCAGCAGATTTCTATCCCCTTGTTGTCTAGCTTGGTAATTTTCCGGTGAATAATTACCATAAGCTGCATACACATTTTCTGGATTTCCTTGTGTCGAAGGACAATCGGTGTATGAGTGAGGACCACCGCATGTTTCACAAAGAGTAGCAACAGCTTTAACTTGTTGTTGTTGTTGTTGGTTTGAAGCCAAGAGTTGCATACTTCTGCTCATTTCAGTCAGCACACGGGTGAGCTCGGTCATATCAGGGTTTGCTGAGGTGGAGGAAACATTGACTCTCGGGTTGTTCCTTGAAGAAGCAGAGGAATCCCAGTTTTTGTGGTGAGTAGTCATGTTCTCAATAAGCCCTCTACACTCCTCGGGTCTCCTTTTCATGAATGTGCCACCGGCGGCTGCATTGATCGTATCACGATCTCGAAAAGTCAAACCGTTGTAGAAAGTATCTATTAAGGTCACAGGGAGCATGTTGTGGTTTGGACATATATCGATCAAGACATTATATCTCTCCCAAGCATCAAAAAGAGATTCATCAGGGTCTTGCATGAAACCGCTGATCTGATTGCGAAGGCTCGTGACCATGGATGGTGGAAAGTAGCGCGACAAAAAGCGTTGAGTCATGTCATCCCAAGTGTGAATAGAATTCTTCGGGAGACGATCAAACCATTTCTCGGCATGATGTAATAAAGTGTGTGGAAAGAGTTGTAGGCGAAGTTCATCCATTGTGGCACCGGCCAACTTCATGCTTTGGGTGATTGTAATGAACTTGTTGAGGTGTTTGTTGACATCATCATCAGGCAATCCACGGAATGGGTTTGTTTGCACTTGCTGAATCATGTGGTGCTTCAACGAAAACTCAGGAGCGTTGATTTGCATCGGCGCAATCGTTCCTCCTCGTCCAAACATGGTTGGTTGACAAAGTTCCTCCATGGTCCGAAGATCGGGCTGTGGAAGAACATTGTTGTTATTATTATTATTATTGAGGTGCGGTGGAATGTTGTTGTTGTTAACACCTGCCATATCTAAATCTTCTTGAGGCTCGGGCTCTTGATAATTAGAAGATCTAGTACGCATGCACCTGAAAATGCAAAAGAAAAAGAAACCAAACACAAGATAATATATATACACAATAAAGATAAAATCTTTTTGGATTTTTGAAATTTTTAATTTTTATGGTTTTTTATCAATTTTTATTTTTTATGATTTTTAGAATTTTTTATGCAAGAAAAATAACGCTCACAAGTGAACGGATCCCAAAAAGCAACGTGTCTCTCACAGAAAACCGTTAATCTTTACGAAAAGAGCCGGCAGCGGCGCCATTTTGATAACTCGATTTTACTCAGGTTAAAAAGATTCTTTGTCGTGTGTCTCTTCGAATTGAAAAACTTGTGTTTAATGTGTGACTCAGTTTTATTTTGGTGAAAACAAATATTTTTTGGTTGTTTTTAAATTTAAATGTGCAAAGACTTAAAAGTAAATGTCGTTAAAGTAAAGGGCAAGTATTAAAAGAACGTGAAAATAAATCTAAGTCTAATTAAAAGAAAGGTGCGATATTTAAAAACTTGACGGAAAGTAAATTAATTAAATGACTAAAACTAAAGCGTGACGGAAATTAAAATTAGACAAGTATTAAAAACATAAACTAAAAAAATTAATCAAGACAAAACATGTTAAATACCCTCCAATCGGAATATATTCCGATAGGCCACAATCGGAATGTCAAACCTGTCCAATCGGAATGTCATTCGGAACCCAATCGGAATGATGTCACTTACCAATCGGAATATCCCAAACGCTCTGATCGGAATAATTGACTTACCTCCTGATCGGAATATTGACTAGACCTTGGTCGGAATGTAGTTCGGAAATACAATCGGAATGTGTCACTCATTCTGATCGGAATAACCCAAATAAACACCTCAATCGGAATGAGGGAAGAAGCACTAGATCGGAATAACTGTCACTAAACCCAATCGGAATACCACTTACCTTGTCCACGATCGGAATACCAAAGTCCACCAATCGGAAAGATGAAACCCTTATCCGATCACACTGATCGGAATGTAACTCCCTCTTCCGATCTTACCAATCGGAATACGGAGTAAAGTACGCAAATTAAGCTCAACAAATAAGCTAAGATTCAAATAAGCACTATACGAAAAACTTAAGGTAAACCGTGTAAAAATAAGCTACGAAACTGAAAGTTAAAAACTTTTAAGACACGAAATTAATAAACTTTAAGAAAAACAACTTTTTATATAAAAATAACTTTTGTAAAAACTATATAAACTTGAAAATAAATCAAATAAGCTATGAAAATAAGAGATTTAAAACAATCAAAAGCATAAAAATCAAATCTTTAAACAACTTAACAAGATAAAAACGTGTAAATCAAAGATTAAAGAAAGGTAGAAGAAGATTAACAAGATAAAGTAAAGGTGCAAGTAATTAAAAGAATCACTTACTTGAAATTAAAGGTAATTAAAGGTGCAAAACATGTATTTAAATGTGCAAGTAATTAAAGGTGCATAAAATAAAGGTGGAGGAGATAGTTTGTCAAGCTATCCAACAAAATGAAAAGTGATTAGCTAATGACTATATATAGGGGATTAGGGAGGAGGTTAGAGGAAGCTTCCTCCTCTCCTTCCTTTCTTCCTTAATTGCATGCTTAGGACCCTCCTTTTCTTTAATCTTTTTGTTAATTGCGCCATTAGTCCTTAAGCCTTCAAATCTTCTTTAATCTTGGACTTTAATGACTTTTGGCTAGGGATTTCTTTGGACTCGTCTTTTAATTCTTCAATAAATAAGACTTGAGTTCCTCGGCTTTAAGTGAACTTCCGTCTTTTGACTCTTTCTTCGATAAATCTTCAGAATTGGTCTTGGACTTCCGTTCTTTTTGCACTCTTGACTTCTTGACTTCGTCTTTCAATCTTTTTCTTCAATAAAAGTCCGTAAATGCTCGTGAATTCCTGTGTTTTCTCCACTTTTCACCTTTTCATCCTAAATCACAACAAAAACACAAACCACGCATAATTCTGACATAAAAGACATAAAATACACGTTTTGGTCCGGTTATTATTGTAATTAAGTGGTAGAAAAGATGTGTGTTTTCACACATATCATGCATCAGCCACGTCACTTGCCGTAATGGGAGGGAATGAGATTTCTCTGCCGCGTGAAATTTTTTGACTAATTTTCTGCTTTGTGCGGCGCTGCCAAGATTGGATCATGTATATAGTCGAAGGTTTGTACTTTTGGGGATCCTTCTTATCATGCTTTTTGTTATCCTTTCCATCCTTCCAATCCTTGACCAAATGTTTGAGTTTTCTGGACTTGATCAGTGACTCAATGTGCTTCTTGAGCTGGATGCATTCCTCCGTGTCGTGGCCCTTGTCGTTATGGAATTCGCAAAAGCGATTTCCTTGACGACGATCCACCGGAGTTTTCATTGGGGGAGGCCTTGGGAAGTTCGCCCCTTCTGTCAACAAGATGTCCCGATAAGTCATCTTTAGGGGGTAAATTTGTCATCCGACCGCCCTCCTTTGTTTTGGCTCTTGTAGTCCGAGCCCCTTCCATTTCCTTGGTTGCTTTGACCACCCGACTGTCTCCTGGACTGGTCGTTCGATCGATAGTTATGGTTTCCCTTTGTAGGATAGGCTAAGGCTACCGCGGTTTCTCCTTTTACAAAGTTCCTGACCCTTTCCATGAGGTCGTCATACTTCTCCGGTCGCTTGTCATTGAGGCGCCTAATTAATTCCTTGTCTGTTATGGCATGCATGTAATCGGAAATTTTTAGGAGCTCCGGCGTCGTTTTTGTACGCGTGCACTCGTCATTGAAACGTTCCGTGAAGTCCTCCCTAGATTCTCCAGGCCGTTGCTTGACGGTTGCTAATGAGACCGGATCCCTATTATACTTCTTTCGCTGAGTATAATTGTTTTGAACGCAGTGCGCAGCTGAGTGAAGCTATCGATGCTTCGGGGAGGAAGTCCCTCAAACCAATCACGGGCATTGCCAATCAAGGTTGAGTTGAACATCTGGCACCATATAGGCATGGGCCATCGTTCGATTTTTGCCTGCCTGTCAAATATCTTTAGGTGATCATCCGGATCACCAGACCCTTCATAGGTTTTGACGCACGCTGGCATGCGACGCTTCTTATCCTTGGAGTTATTCCGTATGCGGAGGGTAAAGGGATCTTCCCTAGGATCACACCACGGAAGAGAGAGATTGGGGTCACACCATGGGCGGGAGAGATCTTACCTTCCACCTCACGATAGTAAGGGCCACCGTAGTACCCCTCATCGTCCGATGATGGTGGAGGAGTACGCCTAGGTCGGCGACGCTTGGGTGGATGGTCATCCGAATCTTCTCCCGAGGGACCGGGGGAAGGGGGCGGTGCCCCACTTCTCGGCTGAGGATCACTTTTATGAGAAGAGCTAGGAGCCTTCTTCCTAGTATTCACCCTATCCCACACGCTTGTGCGGCGATTGTTCCTGGTTAATTCCAAGTCTGGTCGTTCGGCTGAGTCGTCGGATCTATCTCCTTCTTCACGAGATTGTAGTAGTTCCTACATAACACGATCCCTTATGCGTTCAAACACATTCCAAGGTTGAGGATTCTCCTCAAAGAGGTTTCGTTCCTGGGGTCGTGCCCTTTTCTTCTTTTGAGTCTGAGGAGAGGTGCCGGACACGGCCGTGCCAAAGTTGAGCCTAGCTTGGAGGTTCCTACCTAGGTTTAGCCATGACGCGATACCCGGGACGATCCTCTCAAAGTTCTGCGTGAGAACACGAGCGAGGTCTTCGTCACTAAGTGGTTCGACTTCCACTTCTTCTTCAGTTGATGGCCTACGTGGCTCCTTGTTAGAAGCCTTAGGCGCACTCCCTGGGTCAGGGTTGTCCATGGTCATGGTTGGTGGTGGGGTATTAGCGGACGTGCCTGTCCCACCCATAGACTGAAAAACACTTCGGTTATTCGGTCCACCTGTTTGGTTGCTAGGGGACTGAGTGGGGTTGAGTATCCCGTCCCTGGTGGACTTCCGATTAGCAGGATTCGTGTTCTAGGGATTTCCTTGCGGATGTCCTTTCGTCATTGAAAGAGATCGAGATGAAATTTGCTCTAGCTTAGTGTATGGGTTCCACGGATGGTGCCAACTTGTTGATACAAAAGTTAGATGATCCTTGCTGGACCCGAATTAGGCTTAATTCGGGTTGGATGGGCTCCGGCTCTTGCACCTAGTGAATAATCTTGTTGAGATCCTACACACTAAAGCAACACGCGTTAAGCTTACCGTGGGAATGTATCCCACGATTAGACTCCGGCGTGAGAGTAAGTAATCGGTTAGGGTTAAGAATCGGATGTGAGTTTAGAGTATGTAGAATGTAATACCTTTGTGGAACCCTTGGCGGGTTCCTTATATAGGCAGTGAAACCCTAATGGGCTCACTGTTTACTTCGGCCCCAAGCATAAGATAATCATCATAATTAGTTTGATTGTTATCTTCTAATTATGGCTAGTGTATATCCTATACTTGAAGGTAAATCCCAATCCTAATAGGATTGTGATTCTGTCTAACCCTGTCCCGGCTGTACCGGGCCGTGGGCCGCACACACTTTATGCGGCCACTGTTCATTCAAGCTCGTAAGCTTAACTGATCAATCCAACCCGTTCGTGATGGGCCGGATGCGGGTAGTACCCATGGGCCGGGTTCATGACCCGGCTGGGGACTATACGTCATCACTTATCTTTCTTTCTCTACCTCCCTTTCCTCTCCTTTCTCTCTCTAGTTCTTCCTTTTCCTTCCATCTCTTTAGATCTTTACAAACACATCTAGAATCCTAAGAATATATGATTCTACATAATTAAATTAAGAAAACATTAAGGTATCGCCAGCGTCACGGTTTTGAAGTATTGGCACCTGAATAATCAAAGGCTTCACCCAATAATAAGATTTCAAGTGCTCACCTAAATTAAGCAAAAATTCGAAGCTCACAAGGCCGAAAAATCTATGCCCAAATTGAAAGTGAATCAAGCCTTAATCTTTGAAGCCTTAAAGATCAAAAATTCGCTTTAGCGTAAGGATATACGTCAAGTCATAATAAAACCACCGATGATGGCGGATAATAAAAGACAAGGGCAAGACCAAAGTCATAATAAAAGCTTCATGTCGAAGTTGAATAAAAGATGGAGGTAAACCATGATAATAAAACCACCGATGATGGAGGATAATAAAAGTCATGGTAATAAGTCTCATGTTCAAAACCGTTCTAAAATTGTGTTTATCGATCCTTCTTGTTGACTTATTTTTTTGACATCGTTGTCTATTAGGGTGAATTATTAATTTAATGATTTTGGTTACACCGTTAAGTCTCTATTTTTAGACATAATCTCTATTCACGCATAGGTCAATGATGTATCCTCGTGATCATTAAGAAAAAAAATAAAATATAAGAGATACCAATTAGGAATAAGGGAGTTTAGGTGTGTAATTAACACTCATGAGATATGATTGTGTTGCTAACTTATAATAACAATGATCTCGTTACACGCTTAGCATGGAATCGAGTGAAAATCGAGGATGACGAACTTATCTCTATGAGGCATTCACGTGTTCTTATTCTTTGACCCTAAAAGTCACTTAATCGTGATAAAACAATACATTATGTCTAAAACACATGTAGTAGTTTATTTAAGTTTATTTCTTCAATAAATGTCATCATAAAATGAATTTTGGAAGTGCTACGATACTTAATTCTAACATTGCGTGAGGGCACGACAATGGTTTAGTATGGGGGAGTGATGAGACTGCAACTATACATAGTCTCATCGTCTAAATCGGGCTCAAAACGCTTAAAATATCATCAAAATACCCAAATATATGCTTGTGTTTGTTCATTGTGTATTTTAGGTATGGACATCGTGAAATCAACAAAAGATCACAAGAATCAAGCAAAAACGAAAACGGGAACCGAAGCCGCACAAGGAACCGGACCCGAATCATAAACTTTCATTAAAGTCCTTGAAGTTTTGAAGATTGGCAAGAATGGTCCCTCAAGAATTGAAGACTTGTCATTTTATACACTTGTAAAACCTCAAAATTACATAAAGGTCCCTAAAATAACAAGAATATATATCATTAGTCCTTGGAGAATGGTCTTATTTCACATTTAAGTCCTTGTGACAAGTTTATGAAAGTTTTGGTGGCCAATATCTAAAAATGAAAACTTGGTTATAAAGAAGATTTGCTTTTTGGCTGATTAAAATGGAAGTGACAAGTATTTGGAACATGGGGGTCATAATTGACCAGACAACATAACTCCAACCTACCACTCTTTACCCTCCACGTCACCTCCACTCACCCACCAGCCAATCATATCACACCCCTCGTCCACCTCACTTTTCCACATTTATTTTTAAAATACTGATTATAACTAGTCAGTTATTAGTGGAGGCAAACAAAATTTTAAACTTTGTTAAACCAAAACATAATCAAACGCCCCTATTATCAACATAAACCCTAAATCTCTAATTTTCACAAATCAAAGGGTTTTCCCTTGATTATGTGCAGATTAGTGATTAAACATACCCTCACCATAAACCCACTCTCATTTTCCTTCCCCCTGACCCCCATGTGGACCCCCAGTTGTCCCATGCTTCACCATTTTAGGCAAAGAACGAATCCATCAGTCAATCAACGAACAAAACAAATTCCTTGGTCCCTAAGAAGTGTAATCAACAGCCAAGATCAAAAATCCAGCTGTCATATCACATGGGACTCCAAAATCTGCCAAGAGAACCAAGTTTGAATTTCAAAGATGCCATTTAGATCCGAATTTTCAAAGGGCAAAAGTGGAAGCACATATACTAGGGTTTAGATCATTCTAGATATCATGTAAGCTTATAAAAGGCGGTTAGCATTTAGCAAGTTACTTTTTGTTCCAGTTTTTTGTAAGAATTTAATTTATTAATGAAAATGAAAGATTGAAGTTGTGCAAAAATCTGTGTTTCATATTTCTGTTTGAAAGTAGCTTGATCAGTCTCTTTTATTTGCAAAAATAGTTTAAGTTTTATCAAGAAAAATCCGTTTTCAAAAGTTCTTGGAGATAGTTTTTTTATTCTATTTGAGTCACTCAACAGGTTGAAGTGAAAGTGGAGATTTGTTGAGTGTATTCAAGTTTGTGTTGGTTACAAGTTCTTTTTAGAAATATTGTTTCAAAGAAAGGTTTGAAAAAATCAGTTTTCAAAAGTTGATTTTTTCAAACCTTTCTTTGAAACAATATTTCTAAAAAGAACTTGTAACCAACACAAACTTGAATACACTCAACAAATCTCCACTTTCATTTCAACCTGTTGAGTGATTCAAATTGAATAAAAAAACTATATCTAAGAACTTTTGAAAACGGATTTTTCTTGATAAAACTTAAACTATTTTTGCAAATAAAAGAGACTGATTAAGCTACTTTAAAACAGAAATATGGAACACAAATTTTTGCACAACTTCAATCTTTCATTTTCATTAATAAATTAAAATTCTTACAAAAAACTGGAACAAAAAGTAACTTGCTAATGCTTACATGATATCTAGAATGATCTAAACCCTAGTATATGTGCTTCCACTTTTGCCCTTTGAAGATTTGGATCCAAATGGCATCTTTGAAATTCAAACTTGGTTCTCTTGGCAGATTATGGAGTCCCATGTGATATGACAGCTGGATTTTTTTTATCTTGGCTGTTGATTACACTTCTTAGGGACCAAGGAATATGTTTGGTTCGTTGATTGACTGCTGGATTCGTTCTTTGCCTAAAATGGTGAAGCAGGGGACAACTAGGGGGTCCACATGGGGGTCACGGGGAAGGAAAATGAGAGTGGGTTTATGGTGAGGGTATGTTTAATCACTAATCTGCATATAATCAAGGGAAAACCCTTTGATTTGTGCAAATTAGAGATTTAGGGTTTATGTTGATAATAGGAGCGTTTGATTATGTTTTGGTTTAACAAAGTTTAAAATTTTGTTTGCCTACACTAATAACTGATTAGTTATAATCAGTATTTTAAAAATAAAGGTGGAAAAGTGAGGTGGACAAGGGGTGTGATATGATTGGCTAGTGCGTGAGTGGAGGTGACGTGGAGGGTAAAGAGTGGTGGGTTGGAGTTATGTTGTCTGGTCAATTATGACCCCCATGTTCCAAATACTTGTCACTTCCATTTTAATCAGCCAAAAACAAAATCTTCTTTATAACCAAGTTTTCATTTTTAGATATTGGCCACCAAAACTTTCATAAACTTGTCACAAGGGCTTAAATGTGAAATAATACCATTCTCCAAGGACTAATGATGTATATTCTTTTTATTTTAGGGACCCTTATGTAATTTTGAGGTTTTACAAGGGTATAAAATGACAAGTCTTCAATTCTTGAGGGACCATTCTTGCCAATCTTCAAAACTTCAAAGACTTCAATGAAAATTCATGATTCGGGTCCGGTTCCTTGTGCGGCTTCGTTTCCCGTGTTCGATTTTGCTTGATTCTTGTGATCTTTTGTTGATTTCACGATATCCGTACCTAAAATACACAATGAACAAACACAAGCATATATTTGGGTATTTTCATGATATTTTAAGCGTTTTGAGCCCGATTTGGACGATGAGACTATGTATAATTGCAGTCTCATCATGTGTATTTGTAGACAACAATCTACCAAATCTCTACTCGAATCAAACTCTTGATTAAAGAAGCCTCAAAAGAATGAAAACGATCACGTGGAGTGAACGTCTTCGAATGACTTTAGAACTTTGGTGAAAACCAAATTGTTCAAGAGGGTTTAATCACAAAGAACCCAAGCAAATATGATACGTAATAATACTTTGGGCGGCAAAACCCTCGATTAGCTTTCAATCTCAAAATACTCACAAGCAAGCGGAGAAACGAGGCGGCGCGAAGCACTTAAGAGACTTTTTCTTTAGGGTATATTTTATAATACCCGCCTTATACCCACCTTATAGTTTGTATTTTTTAAAATCGAGCTTCATGAAAGTATTTATCTATTTTTACCTTTTTCTTTTTGTTTTTGATTCGAATACAATAATTAGGAGATCAAATCCCAATTAAGGTTGTGTTTTCACACTTTTGGAGATATTTTGTATTTGTTGTGATACTTAATACAATATAGTAATAATAATTTCACAAGAAAAACGAAAAAAAACTGATAATACGTATTAGTAAAGTTCTACTAATACAAATACTATTTATGGCTAATATTAATAACAAAAATAAAAAATTAGTCACGACACACCTCCCCGGCAGCGGCGCGAAAATGATTGTAGTGTTTTACTACTCTTTAGGAAAAGAGCGTAAATAGGGAAAGTATTAAATACGACGGTTTAGGAAAACAGTGTACTAATGACCCAAAGGTGAAAGTTCGTGGTTCCCAAGGAGGTATATGTGTGTGATTAAAATGTAAAGATATTTGAGATTAATATGTGAGAAAGAAGGGATGAGAAAATAGAATGACGGATACGTGAAAATTATTACTACGACGACTAAATTAAAAACTGTAAAAAGTGCTAGAATAAAAATTAATTCTAAAAATTCTCAAAAAATTACTAAAAATCAAATAAAATGAACTAAGAGTTTACAAATGATCAAAACTTTTTCAAATCTTTTTAATTAATTAAATATTAATTTTTAAATACTAATTAAAGCCCTAAAAATCCAAATAATTATTAAAATGTCCAAATAAAGATTTTTCACTTTGTAAAACTCAAAGATGACTTAAAAAGACTAAAAACTATTTTAATGAATTTTTAAACTAAGGAAAACTATTTTTAAATGATTAAAAACTATTAAAGTATTAAAATAATTCTAGAAATTAAGGAAATGATGCTAAAATTAATCTAAGAGTTTTAAAAATCCTATTTTAATGTATTTAGCCTAAGAAAAATATAAAAGTTGCAAAAATGTGAAAAATGAAATTTAATAATAAAATAATATTAAAATATTATTAAAAATCCAAAAATTATAAAAAATTCTAAAAACTTACAAACTAGTTTATTTTAACCTAAATAAACAGAAAATGAAAGTGAAATTACCAGAATACCCCTAGTGGGCTAAAAACAAAAACAGTCCAAATGAAATGGGCTTTTTGGCCCAATAAGATGAAACTTAACCAAATAAGCTGAAAATCACCAGTCTAGCTTAAAATTCAATTCTAAACACAAAAGTCTGAAGGCCCAAAAGGTGAAAGTGAGCTTATCACAACTTAATGGTATAAGAGCTTATTCTTAATGGGCTTTTTGGCCCATTAAGCTATAAGCCAATGCCATAAGCTCAAATTTGACACACAACCTTCTTTTAAGATGCCTAAGAGATCTGTGAAAAGAAATTTCAAATAAGCTCAACCAATAAGTCAGAAATAAGCAAAGTAAGTTTTCACTAAAAGACAAAATAGTCGACTTGGAGTTCTAGACCACCTCAGACCTTGAAATAAGTTGCAAAAGACTCTAAATGACTTAATTAAGACAAATCAACAAAGAAAAGTTCAATAAGCCAAGCCAAATAAGCTGAATAAGCTGATAAGCACTTATGTAAAAGTCAAAGTAATTGGTTTTCTAGTCAAAGCTCAAAGTCAACCCCTCAAATGCTCCAGTATGAGCAAATGGGTCAAATAAGGAACACCTATTACAAAATTAAAGTTGTTACAGGTTTAAATAAGCTAGAACAACTTATTGATAAGCACAATGTGAAATAACACTAGCAGTGGCTAGCAGCAGGGGAAAGGAGTTCCCACTTCTTTGACTATTTGACTTGCAAATTTAGAGAGATCCAGTTGGATTCAATGGAAAACAAAGGCACCCTTACAACCAGTGAGTTGTAAGGAGTTAATATCAAGCAAGAAATCACAAATTAGTTTAGCCAATAAGCACATAATAAGCAAACAGTCACTAGATATAGCACAGACCTTGAAAATAAGCAGTTATGACAAAATAAACAGATTAAGCATGAATAAGCCAAACAAAATGAACCATATGCATACACAAGCTATAATAAAGTCCAATAAGAACAATAAAACTTGTTTCAAACACTAGATCAAAGATTAGAAGCAGATTCAAGCTTATGCATATGACTGATGAACAAAGGCACAATCCAAAACCCTTGCTGATCTAATTGACCATCAATCCAATTTTAAACCCTTAAATCCCTTTCCCTAGTTGTGATAACTAAAACTTAGCACTTGTTAACCCTAGTCTACCCTTAGATCTAGGTGTCCCCAAAATTTTAGCCAAAAATACCAAGTTAAACATATTTTAAAGCCCTTTGATGGATTTAAGTGATTCAAACCACAAAATTTGCAAATAAATGACCAAGTATACCAGTTAAACAATAACCAACACAAAGCAACACAATAAAACCTCACAAGTTGCTTCAAATCTTGGTATATCAGTTAACCCAAACACCCCTTTGTAAACTGATTTCTCAAGTTTTCAAAGGGTTTGTGTGATTTAACCCTCAAACCAAGATCTAAACAACCTAATATCAACAATCAAATCTCAGAGAACACAAATCAACCACAATAACACAGATTCATAGACCAATATCTAAATTCACCCAAAAAATCATGCAATTTCAGAAAAATAAAAGGGAATAAGAAATTCAAACCTCCAAAATGTGCATCCACACTTTGGATTGTTTGAGATGAGGTGCTAGCAAGAACAAGCACCAGCTTCCAATAGCTGCTAAGAACAATCAAACACAAAAGTTAACCAAAAACAGATTAAGACTTGATTTTTGAAAACAAGAGTTTTAAACCTTAAAACCTTTCCTCAAAATCAATCAAACATATAAATGGAACTCAGACTTTAGCTAATCAAACACCAAACTTTCATAAAACACAAAAGAGAATTCAGAATTTTCAGAAAACCAACTTTTATTTCATAAAAAGGAATTACAAGAAATTACCAAAGTTTTGGAACAAAAGCTCTCTCACATGTTGAGGAGTCTTTATAATGATGACTAAGATGATTCTAGAATGGAAAAATACATCAAAACCCTAGCTATGAATTCTCAAAATTTCCCTTTGCCTTCTAGACGCGTTTGATGTGTATGAGCTATCAAATTTGATCTTGAACGTTCATTTTGTGCTTGAGGGACAAGTATTAGCCATAAAGTGTTGATCTTGCCATGTCAGATTTCTTGGAGAGGAAGTTGGTTTCTCATTGGTGGACGTGGTTGAGTGTGGGGTCCTTTGGTGAGTGGGGATTGGGAATTTTGGTGTGGGATGTGTTTGTTGTGTGTAAATTAAGTGTGGGACTGGGTAATTTTGATTTACCCTTTGTTTAAGTGGGAGGTAAATCTGGTTTCATAAGGTAAACAGTAATAAGGTTTGATCCGAAAAAGGGGGTGGGATGTGTTTGGCGCGTGTTTGTGGTGTTTGAATGTTTGACATGGCAACTATGGCCCTTGTTCTTTGGCAGAAAATATATAACAAGTTTATTTTCCTAATAAACTCGTTTTC
This sequence comes from Glebionis coronaria, assembly GCA_025667525.1. Lineage (NCBI taxonomy): Eukaryota > Viridiplantae > Streptophyta > Magnoliopsida > Asterales > Asteraceae > Glebionis > Glebionis coronaria. Next base: position 163,766,784 of record CM046882.1, on the reverse strand, counting down.
CTTTGTATTACAAGTTTCTGAATTCCCACTTTGGCCACAAAATGTTTTGGAAAAAGGATTTAGGGCTTTTTAAAGTTTAGGCTAATTACAATTTCAGGCCTTATGATATTTTAACCAATTTTTAAGGACTAGATATGTAATATTCTTGAACTTCAAGGGATTCTTTGGATCTTGGACTTTATGAAGGACCATTCTTGACATTTTGAATTTGTTGAAGGGCTAATCTTGCCAATTCTTCAAACTTGGAGGACCTTTTTGTAATTTTGACAAACTTAAGGGACCAAACTTGTAATTATGAATATACAAGGGTATTAAGTGTTAGTTATTGATAAATGAGGGCTCAATCTTGTACATCTTCAAGTCTTCAAGGGTTTTTCTTTGATAATTTACAAACTAGGGCTCGGTTCATTGTGCGGCTTCGTTTCTCATGTTCGTTTTTCCTTGTTTCTTGTGATCTTTTATCTTTTTCACGATATCCATACCTAAAATACACAAGTAAACAAATACAAGCATATATATGGTATTTTATGACATTTTTATGCATTTAAAGCCCGAAAAGAACGATGAGATCATGTATAAATGCCATCTCATCATCACCACATGTAAAGCATTTCCTATCACCATTGTCATTCTTGACAAATCGGTTTTTGGAAAAGACCTTCTTGTCATTGCTTGGTTGTCTTACATATTGACCTCGCCTTTTGAAGAACTTCTTGAAGTCTCTAACCACCATAGCATATTCCTCATCATCACTTTCCAAAGATGAGCTATCATGGTCACTTTGCACCTTCTTGGCTTTTAGTGCTAGAGACTTTCTTTCACTCTTGGCTTTCACCATTTCCGTGTCCTTCAAAATTATCATTTCCTGAACATTTAAGTTGCCGATAAGTTCATCAAGTGATAATGTAGTAAGGTCCTTTGATTATTCAGTCGCCGTGACTTTAGCTCTCCACTTTGGATGCAATTCCCTAAGAAACTTCCTAACATTGTTCTTTCTAGAAAAACCTTCATCAAGTGCTTTTATACTAGTAATAATAGTGTTAAACCTATCAAATGCACTATCAATAGTTTCATCTTCTAAGATGACAAATTGTTCATATTGTTCAACAAAAATATAAATTTTACTTTCTTTGACTTAGTTATTACCTTGGTGGGTTACTAAAAGAGTATTCCAAATATCTTTAGTGGTTTTACACATGAAAATCCTTTCATACTCTTTCTTAGGTAAAGCATTATAAATCACCATTTTAGCCTCATTATTTTAAACAAGTTTCTTCTTAGTGTCATCATTAGAATTTTCAAAAGTAACTAACTCTTTCTTTTTAGAAACTTCATTATATTGATAAGGCAAAAATTCAACGTTGGTAATAACATGCCAAAGATCTAAATCTTTTGATTTCACATAAGTCTCAAATCTATTTTCCAATAAATAAAACTATCGGCTTCAAAAAGAGGTGGTCTTTGCATAGATTGCCCTTCTAGGTACTTGTAGGAATCCATAGATCGATTCAAGTTTTAAAACACAATATATTTTAAAAACGCTTGAGCAACCACGCTCTGATACCAATTTTAGAAACTAGAAGGGGGGGAGGGTTGAATAGTTTCTTAAATTTACTTGTTAAAAGTGGGTTTTTAAAAATCCTTTTCAAAAACTTAGACTTGAGTAAATACGTGAAATCTTCTTATACAAAATATGGACAAGGGATAGTGCAACTAAACTAATAATAACAAGTATATTCAAGTAAAGAATAATGAATGTAAAGAGATAAGGAAAAGAAAGATCAAACCAAACACCAAGGATTTATAGTGGTTCAGAAACGAAGCTCACTCCTCGTCCCTACTCCACTCCTCGAGTACTCCTTACTCGAGAGTTCACTAATCAACAAGATCCTTAAGGTGAAGAAACCTTACACGTCGCTTAATCAATTTCCGACTCTAAGCTAAAAGTCGAGCCCTAATCTTAGCTAGGACCAATATACACCAATATACTTTAAGGACTAAGTATTAACCACACAACATACAGTACTTCCAAATAACACAACTATTTGGATCTTCACAACAACACAACTTCCAAATAACACAACTATTTGGATCTTCACAACAACGTAAGAGTGAATAAATAAAACTTGATCTTCAACAGATCTTGAGGTAGACTCAATACTTTAAGGATGAAAGTGTTCTTCTCTTTGCACTTGGAGAGGAAGAGATGGGAGGAGAAAGATTCACTTTTAAACAGGTAGTAATCAACCAAATAATCAAGGATTTGAATGATTTAAGAAGTATGATTGAATTTGGAAATTTGTGTGCAAAAGAGGAGAAGAGAAAATCTGAGAATGGTCCACTATTTATAAGAGAAAAGCCCAACGGCTATTTCTGGGCGCGGTTCCTTATTGGTGCATGTGGTTACTTATTGATAAGGAGCCGCATAGGCATTTAAGGAACCGTGAGAGTAGACTCCGCGCCCTTTTGTCTTTTAGTGTGGTAGTCACATCTGGTGGAATAATTATCCCAAGGGATATTCCTAAACCATATGGAATATGCTATTTTTAAATTTTCAAATATTTAATTTAATAAAACATTTACTTAAAAATAAAGTTTAATAAAAAAAACTTTGTCACATTTAATAAAAGGTGAGTTTTAAGAAAACTTAGATCCTGGATCACTTAATTAAGATGAAAACTTGTTTGTTCATACCTTAAGTGATAATGGTTTAAATGAGAAATACTTGAACTCAAGAATTCATTTTTCGTTGTTCTCGTAAATGCTTGTTTTTATATATTGTCGTAATCAAAACAAAGTGAGACCAAAAAATGTAATAAGCATTGCATTAACAAAATGAATTTTAGAAAACTATTAAAATAAACGTAATCTAAAACCCCTTTGGAGCGGAGGAGCGCATTACTACTCAAACGTCTAGTTTTGTGCAATTGTCGTAAAAGCAAAATAAAATAAAAATCCCCCACTTCCACCAAACCCTAATCAAATTCTTTCACTTTCTATTATCATTTTTAGTAACAATGAGTGTTCTTAGCGAGTACCTATATCAGATCAACCATAAAAAAGATGTTCAAATATGGAGTAATGCCATTTTCGATTCGGATAATCAAATCAACCATAAAAAGATGTTGAGATATAGAATAATTTCGTTTTCGATTCGGATAACTAGATCAAGTCACCTTCTTGGTTCGCCAAAAAGCCCCTTTTCGTAAACCCCTTTTCGGATTCTTTTGATTCAAGTAAATAAAACCAAACCTTGACCCCAACCCGAACTGGTTTTTCGAAATCACTTCACCAATCGAAACCCTTGAAGAATATCCTGATCAAGGTTGAAGACAAGACTGATGAAGAGATCGAGATCGAAGGAGATTAGTCGATTGTATGCCAAATTGGATTGTATTCAGAGGAACAAAACATATCGAAAACTGGGGAAAACAGGGGATGTTAAGAATGGAGTTCAAAGTAATCAAAAACCGGGTTTTTTCTCAAGTTCAAAGAAGGGGTTTTAGTTTAGGACCATGATGAGACTCTAATTACACATCATTTCGTACCCCAAAACGGACTTAAAATATGAAAAATATCATCAAATGAGTGCCAAATACTGCTGTTTTCTTTGTTTGTTTGTTGGCAGGCACGAATATCGAGAATTCACTTAAAATCAAAAAAATAAAAGACAAAACGAACATGGGAAACAATTCGTACAAGAAAAACCGAAAAAAGATGTGAAATTACTAAAATACCCTTGAAGAATTGAAGAATTACAAGAATGGTCCCTCAAGTTTCATAAATTGTCACTTTATACCCCTCAAATATCATAAGGTACATTGAGGTCCTTAAAGATTGAAGAATGTACAAGTCTAACCCTTAAAGATTAAAGATATTGCATTAAAAGTCCTTGAAACAAATTAACTCAAGTACAAAGACCATTAGTTATTTTCCAAACTACTTTATAAAAGGAAAATGTGCAAATCAAGTCAAGGGACTAACCAGCAATTTCAACAAAGTTCAGTAGAAGGACTAATACTGCCAAGTTCACCAAAGTTTCTCCAAATCAAGTTTTTAGAAAGTTGAGGGGCCTTTGGGTCATTGTTGGAACTTAATTATCAAAGGAAATAAGCTGGGATTTGTTTTTATAAGAGAGGGACCAGAAGTGATATTTATCAAAGTTTAAAAGTTTAATTAATATTAAACTTAGGGTAAAACATCTTAACACCCTAATCCAAGATCAAACGCAAGATTATTCACTCTAAACCCTAATTAATTTGACAGGTTTGATTTTTCTCAAATTAAAGGGTAAAGTTAAATTACCACGTCATTTGGGTAATTTAACTATGCGGTAACAAACCCACATGGGTAGATGCCTTCCACACTAGCTCAAGGACCCCATCCAGCTAAGCTCAAGCACCCGTCACTTTCATTTTACCAGAAGTTGGACTAGATCAATGGACAATGTTAGTTTTTTTGGTCTTCACAACAACATAGATGGATTAGATCGATTTTTCTGCCGATACATCACATGGTTTTGTCACAAGAAGCTACAAGACAAAAAATTCAAATTTCGAATCAAAGCATCTCCAAAAAATCTCACAAGGGCATTTTAAGGTTTCATCTTGCTAGGGTTTTAGTTCTAGAATTCTCCTCACTCAACTATAGATATAGACTAGCATAACGTAGTTTACTTTGTTCCAAATTTTATGATTTCAATATTCTTTGTAATCTTAGTGAATTATTGAATGAATAAAGTTTAAGTTCCTTTTTAATACTATCACTTTAAATACTTTGTCATTTACTTTTCTACAAATTTAGTTTAAAGTTTCTTAAATTCTTGTTTTATTAAAAAAAATTCAAACCATTTGATTTCTTTTTTGAAAACCATAAGGTTGAACTAATTTTGCAACTTACTTGACAAGTAGGTTGAAGAATAAGTTTGAGTTTCTGTTAAATATTGGTTACCATTTTAAGTTCACTTGTAAAAGATTTCTAAAATTCCAAGTTTTATTTTATATTCTACTTAATTTTACCTTGGCTAATAAGCCAGCTTATTCTATAATAAGCTAGCTTATTTAGCTTTTGTCCTTGTATATTGTGTTTTTTTTGAACGGCTGTTGGTGCAACGGATTTTCGTCGTGCCACCTTGTGCACCAAGGCAACGACGTCCCGAGTTCAAAACCTCTCCAAGGAGAATAACCACCCCCAACTTAGCCATCCAGTTTCCATAAAGGGCTTCAAGGCATCAACTGGGATTAGAACCCGACATCTGTTCAGGTAAAATCCCCCATATTCGCTCCAGATAGGAGTCGAACTCCTGACCTTCACTCACATGAGGACTATATGTTAGAAATACGTTTTAACGTATATTAGAAGTATCGGTCACTCCACAATATTATTTATGTTGTAATAGCTCGTAGTTAACAAATACTTATTTAGTTAAGTAAGAACCGGCCCATGGGCTTGTCATGGGCCGGCCCAAGTCCAAATAAGGCTTGGAAGTATAAATACCCCTTTCCTCCTTGGAAAGGGGTTGGTTGTTGATTTCCACTCATTTCATTTTAATAAAAGACACATAGTTTCTCTCTCACTTTTTCTCTCTAGTTTCTCTCTCTAGGAATCTTCAACCCACTTCATAGATTCATAGTTTATCAATATTCTACATTTGGTATCAAGAGCCATGGGGTGATTTAAGGTAAGGATTGTGTTGCTTTTTTAGTTATTGAATCAATTAGTGATCTTTAGAAAAATCAATCTTGAATCTTGTTGTTTTTGGTGTTTTTGTTATTGGGATTAATTGATAAGGATTTGGTTTAGCTTATTTTGGTAAAAATCATAAAACTTTTTGTGGTTTTTGATCAAAAAATCGGATTTAAAGCTCTATTCAAAGTCTCGAACTTAATATTCCCAGATTATTCCGAATAGACGTTCTATTCGGAATATTAGATATTCAGCATAAAGGTTTTCCGAATAGATATTCCGAATAGGAGAGTTTTCCGAAAAGCAGGATTTTCCGAATAGACATTCCGCATAGAAAAAGCTTTCCGAATAGCAATTTTTTCCGAATAGCAAAATCTTTCCGAATAGCAAAGTTTTCCGAATAGGCCATCTTTCCGAATAGCCATTTTTTCGAATAGCAATCTTTCCGAATAGCTGACATTCCGAATAGACATCTTTCGGAATAGCCAACATTCCGAATTGAAGAATATTCCGAATAGCAGGAACATTCCGAATAGGGTTTATTCCGAGTAAGGGTTATTCCGCATAAGGGTTTTTCCGAATAGGGGTATTCAGTATAAGGATTATTCCGGATAAAGGTTTTTCAGAATAGGGATTATTCCGAATAGCAAGTTCAAGGGGTATTTTTTCTGATTTGTTTTTTCGACGATCTTTAGTGGATTTAATCTTGATTTCAACTACACAACACAAATTCTCAACCTTTCTTCACTGCTCGATCAACCGATAATCTTTGAGTCTTTTAAGTGATCACAATGAATCCGAGTTCATTAATGCCTCAAATGACATCACTTACGGATATCTCAATCATAAGGGGAACTGATAATCGTCCACCGATGCTTATTAAAGAGGTGTTTGAGGCATGGCGGGGCCGCATGATGCAATACCTGAAGGGCAAACCAACATACGGAAGGCTTATGGTCAAATCGATTTTGAATGGTCCACTCGACTATGGTACCATTGTGGTGAATAACGTGACTCGACCAAGAGAATTTGAAGAACTCACACCGGCACAACAACTCATTGCTGATGCTGATGAAAAGGCTCTACAGACTCTTCTCCAAGCTCTTCCGCATGATATTTATCGTATGGTAAGTCAGTATACGGTTGCAAAGGATTTATGGGAACGTCTAAAGGTGTTGCTACAAGGTACGTCTCTTACCAAACAGGAAAGGGAATGTCAGTTGTATGATCTGTTTGATAGATTCACGTACAGCCCAGGGGAAACGCTACACGACTACTACTTCAGATTCTCTACTCTCATGAATGATCTGAATGTATACAATCTCGTGATTGCTCCATTCCAAGTTAACACCAAGTTTTTGAATACTTTACCTCAAGCTGAATGGGGTGAGTATATTACCGATGTTAAGTTAACCAGGGATTTGCATAAGTGCAATTTGGATCAAATCTATGCTTTTCTTCAGCAGCATGAGAAACATGTGATCATGCACCGTTCGCCTCGAGGTATGTACTCTGATTCTTTAGCTTTGATGGCAAATCAACCAAGTTTGTCCTACAACAACACTCCTTATATCATGGGACACCAAGCCTATCATCCTTCACCATACATGACTCCAAGCTTCCCCCAATATTCGATTATGCCGCAACCACCCACCTCACATCAGCAACAATATCGGTTTAGTGCACCTTCACCTCAGAGAGAACCAGAAGCTTCACACTATACCTCACAACCTCACCCATATTCACCAGCAAGCATGGCATCTTATGGTCAGTCATCATACCCTTCTTATCAAGAAAATGCTGCATATCCATCAAGCTATTCTGACCACATGAGTATTCCTCAACAAGACCAAGCATTGTATTGTGATAATGATGAAGTTCCCATTCCTGAGTTCCAACAAGGAACTGACCCAGTTGAAATGTTAGCCACTTTGTCTGCTTATCTCACTAAGACATTGAGCAAACGAGGATTTCGAGGATCAGCTCCTACTAACAATCAGCTGAGGAATTCATCCAATTCTCGCCAACAAGCTACTATTGAGAATGGAAGGGTCATGGTTCAACCTATTCAACCTTATCAGGGGAGACCTACTACATCAACCACCAATGCACGCACGGTCAATCCTGCTCCAATGGTCAAAACTCCTCCACGGGCTAATTCTACAGGCAAGTTGCGAATGATTACATGCTACAACTGCAAGGAAGAAGGACACATGTCCAGGGATTGCAAGAAACCTAAGAGGAGAAGGGATGGTCAATGGTTTGTAGAGAAGATTTATCTGGTGAATGCTCAGGCACAAGGAAGGGAACTTGATGAAGAGGAGCTTGCATTTCTTGCTGATCCAGGGATTGCTGAACAAGACGTTGTCACTACACAGAATGCAGCATACCAAGCAGATGATCTTGATGCGTATGACTCAGACTGTGATGAATTTCAATCTGCAAAGGCAGCTCTTATGGCAACTATCTCCAGCTTAGGGCCAGAAAAGAGATCTGAGGTACTTATTAATACCACTGATAATACCACTGATGCTAGTATTCAACCACATCAAGTTGTGCAAGAGAGTGCTGATTCGAATGAGTCTTCGGTGGTGAGTCTTTCAAATGAGGAGACAATCAATGATAGTAATATCAATGTGAGTCCCCAGACTTTGAGTGAAACACAACCGGGAGTTATTTCGCATACGCATACTCCTGCTCAACAAGATTTGGTCATGGTTCCTGCTACATTACTTAGCCAAATGAATGCTGCACTCTTAAACCTTAGCTAAGAATAAGAATTTGTCTGATGAGCTTGCCTTAAGCAACGAGAAAGTTCAAACTTTGGAATTAGTGCCTTCGTCTAGTGTTCTAACAAATCCCGAGTATGATCATTTTCGAAACAAACAAATGGGTCATTTGCAGGAAATTGAAACCTTAAGAGCAGATCTTTCTAACGAACTTAAAGAAAAAGAATTAGCGGTCACTAATTTTCAAAAACTTCAAACGGATTTTGAATTACTAGAGTCTAAGAAGAGGGTGACGGGGAAGAAGAAGATGAAGAAGAAGAAGAAGAAGATGATGATGATGAATGACGATGGTGGTGAGGATGATGAGGATGATGATGATGATGATGATGATGATAATGATGGTGATGATGGTGGTGATGGAAATGAGGAGAGTGCTAGGGGAAGCAACGAGAATAGCGATAAGGATGATGAGGGTAAACAGCAGGAAACAGGGGATAAAGCTGCCAGCACAAAGAAACCTTCTATGTCTGGAACCAAGTCCAAGAAAGAGGCAGCACAGAAGGAAATATCAACTTCAACGGAATCAAGACGATCCAAGTGGCGCCACGATGTGAATGCTACTACGGCGTCATCGATTCCCGGTACATCTATTGCTGTATCTATACCTGTTACCACTAACCCTGTTAGTTCTGTTGTTGTTGCTCCTGTGATTGCAGAGTCAGTAACTGAACCTGAAGCCGCACAACACTCGCCCGTTCATGACACCGCCGAGATGCCTGAATCAGAACCAGCAGATGTTCACGTTTCAACTCCTCTACAACAAGAACCACAATCTACTGTTCCTGAATCAAGCACACGGGACTGGGCAGACACGTTGGAGATTGACGAGACTGCACCGCCACAAGCTTGGATCACGGCAGCGGCGCAATATGATCCAATCACAGACGCTGACAGAGATGTTTTATATCTCCGTATCCGCAGTCCGATTGACTTGTGCGCATTTCTGGCTCATGAGTATAAGACTTCGGTTACTCCGTCTTTGGTGAAGAGAGCGCTAAAGGATAAGATAATTCGCGCCAAAACCCGGTTGACCCGAATGGAGTTCGAGTATTATGCTGACGAGGTCTTGAAAGCTCTTAACACCGTTCAACGGCCAGGCCTCCATGAATCAGAAAGAGCTCCACCTCCACTTGATCCTTCTCAAGATAATCAGATCGCTCTTGACTTCTTCGTCACCAATGATCTTGTTTATCTCCTCAAGGGTTCATCAAAGTACGCAACCTCCCTGACCTTGCTGAAAGCTGCCAACTGGGGGACAATACCCTTTATCGAGGAAAAGGTAAACCGACTCTGGGTCCCAAAGGTAAATCGTAATTATGATATGTATGCTGTTATAGGTGCATCTCATTGGGACGAACGAGTCCGAAGGGCGTACAGGGGTTGCTGCTTAGCCAATTCAGGAAACAACGTTAGATCCGATATCCGCATCTCCAGTATTTTAGGGCTGAAAACTGAAGCCAAGAATGGCTACTATCATGTGACGGAGATTCGTCTGAAAAGGGAGGATGACAGAGAATACAAAATCCAGCAGGGAGATTTTTCTATCATTCGCCTTGAGGATATCGAAGATATGTTGCTTATGATGACCCGGGATCAACTCACACATATTCCTCGTGAAGACATCATTGCTTTGAATACAGCACTTCGTATGTTCACACGAAGCGTTGTTATCAAGAAACGAGTTGAAGATCTTCAGTTGGGAGTCGAAAGCTACCAAAGGAAGCTTAACCTAACCCGTCCAGTGAATCAAGTGTTACCTAAACATGTAGATAGATGTCCCTATACCGACATTTCTGTCCCGAATTGCGGCATTTTCTACTTCAACAGTCGAGGGTTAATGAAGTTTATGAGGGTGGGTGAGCTTTATAAGTACAGTGATGGGACTCTCCTATACGTCAGAGGAAAGTTGGAGCATCTTAATTCGGGTGGGACTTTACCAGAGATGACCGAGGATTGGCATCAGGGTTATCGGCAGATGGAGAAGTATGTGATCAAGAAGATTGATCAAAAGCTCCGTGAACGTAGATTGATGAGGAGCTTGGAAAGATTCGTTGGTGGTAGACCATATTTAGTGCACCACAAGCTACTGCAACGATCCATCTAATGGGTCGTACATTTCAGGTCCACTTTATATTGGTTTTCAATTGTGAATATGTATATTTGTGAATATTGTGCTTGTACGGCTTGATGTAGTGTTAAGGTATGATAATTTTTCAAGAATTTCTCACGAGATTCTAAATATTTCAAAATATATCATACTAAAGCACTACAACTATCCCTTATTAACTTAAGGGGGAGCATTAACGTGTTCTATGGCCAAACATCGATTTCATTTTTTACCCAAAGACCGGTTAATCCATTCAATATCCCAAATATTAATGGTTAACATTTTTGATAAGGGGAGAAAATGGGATTAAGGAGATTTAAATGATACTTGGCTAAAAGATGAAAAAGACTTAACGATTATCCAACTTAATATGTGTAAAGCACGTGTTAAGGGGGAGCGTTTTTTATGAACAAAAACACCTAAGGTACAAAACTTTTGATTTCAATATCACAAGTACTTTAGGTGATTTTTTCAATGATTTTTCATGGTGGCAATTCCTTCCCAAAACACGCTTAATTCACGACGAATGTAGTGACAAAAGGGTGGTAGGAATAGGTTTAGTCCAATGATTCATCAGAGCCGATGGAATCTTCCCAAGGACAATTCCCTAGATAGAATTAGAAGTCCTAGGAAAGATGGAGAAAGAATGTCAACGTAGCTGAGTACCGACTAATTACTGATGCTAGCACTGGAACAATCACAACAAGGTGCTCGTGATGATGTATTGGTAAGTACTGAAGGGGTTGAAGAATGAAAAAGAAATGTAAAGATAAAGGGTGTAAAGAAAGAAGCCCTCCTTACAACTTTAGGCAGAAACCGGGTCAATACATATGCTATGGAGGTCATTTTTGTTAATGATTCTCGATATTGAAGAAAGACATCATGGACCCAGTGATGCAATGCACAACCCTTCCCAGCTAACTCAAATATCTCTCAAAAGGTATTTGTTTTAATCACACGGAGATCAACACGTTATCTATTGGTTTATTCACTCCGAATAGACTGGTATTGAAAAGGTGGCACTCCTCTCCAGCCATCGCTCACTAAATCAAAACGCACTATCGAGTCTAGAGCCAAGAGATCATCAAAAGTCTCATTAGGACACTTTCCGTTTATTCCTTGCTTTCTCACACACTGTGAAAAGTAAGAGATATTTATGAGTCCTACGCAGTATTCCTGTAATATTGCCAGAACATCCGAGTAATACGCAAGTATTACAATGAAGATGGAAATCCTACTTGAGCCAACATCAAACAAGCTCATGGTAGGTTACACGTGCGGTTCTTTTAGAACCAATCTTGTGAAAAACTGGAAAGAAATAGTGGTTTAATTCTTAATTGAACTTAAACTCGTTCCAGGCCTCTACGCATTATCATATGATCTTGCCAGAACACTCAGAGTGACTCTTTATTGATCACAGTGACGAGTGGAAATCCTTCTAGTGTTAACATCAAACAGCACTTGGTAGGTGACGTGTAAGATTCATTATGAATTGAGCTCGTGATAACTGGAAAGCAACGATGGTGAAAATCTTAATTGAAATTCACTTGTTCCAGGTTTCATGAATTGACGGCTTCAAATCACAAGGATAATTTATCCAAGTGATTCACTCTTTATGTTCGCAGTCAGCTTTGGACGGTCGAATAAAGAGAACGGGTTTACCCCGAAATCCTGTCAGGAAGTTACTTAATTGAAACTATCCGTCACGGGTACGATATCTAATATCGTCCAACGGTCTTCATCGACCGGAGGTAAAATGCTACCGAATTAGAATAAAATGTCAAAGCCATTTTATTCCTGCCGTTGCTGTGTACCTGTTAAAGACGGTGGCGTTGCTGTGTACCTGTTGAAGACGGTGGCGTTGCTGTGTACCAGTTAAAGACGGTGGTGTTGCGGTGTACGTGTAAAAGTCGTTCCCACATGCTTATGTTTTTCTGCATCAAACTTCAGCAAAAATTCAAGAAAGTACAAGATAAAGTCTTCCGCTGTACCAAACTCTGAAGCTTTCGAGAATTCAACAAAAAGACATAAGTGTGTGGAACATGGAGTCACGAGGAGGCAAAATTCACAAGAAGGCAAAGATCGCACGTGAAAGGCCAAAACGAACAATGCTCTCAAGCCAAAGCCTAAAAGATCAATAAACATATTCACAACAAAAAGAAAAAGAAGAAAAGACTATGAGCTAAAGAACGAAGACTTAGTATAGTATGCTAGGTTTAGAACTTTGTAACGTGGAGTGACCTCCCTTAGGGGGAGATTGTTAGAAATATGTTTTAACGTATATTAGAAGTATCGGTCACTCCACAATATTATTTATGTTGTAATAGCTCGTAGTTAACAAATACTTATTTAGTTAAGTAAGAACCGGCCCATGGGCTTGTCATGGGCCGGCCCAAGTCCAAATAAGGCTTGGAAGTATAAATACCCCTTTCCTCCTTGGAAAGGGGTTGGTTGTTGATTTCCACTCATTTCATTTTAATAAAAGACACATAGTTTCTCTCTCACTTTCTCTCTCTAGTTTCTCTCTCTAGGAATCTTCAACCCACTTCATAGATTCATAGTTTATCAATATTCTACACTATAACCTATGCATCAATCCAGTTGAGCTAGACATCATTGCCTTGTATTTTGTGGTTTGTTTCATTGTATTTAAGGTTTGAGGAAGTGAAGATATTATTCATTCTCCTTTTATGCTTTCTTTTGGTTCTATTGTAGAACCCTCAACAAAGAAGCCATAAGCTCTCATGATAAGCTCAAAAAGTTTTGATAAGCTCTAAAGGTTGTATCAGCTTGTTCATGCTTGGTCTGGATGTAGGTCAAGCTAGGTAAGCTTTGAACTATCCCTTTGTTTGCTAGTCTGTCTAAATTTAGCTTATGTGTGATATGTTTATTGACTGCTTACTTTTTGTGTTTATTGCTTATTTCCTGTTCAATTATTCTTATAACCTAGTTTGTGCTGATTATCTGCTTTAGTTTTTCTCTAAAATCAAATTTCTTTGTTAAAAAAATGGTGTCCTACACCAAAAGTATTACTTAAATAATCAATTATTTCTAAGTTTTGTGCGTACAGAGGTATTAAAACTAGTTAATTAGTACAAAAGTTTCCTTTGAGGAACTTCTTTAACGAATGAATTACATAAACGAGTATATGTGAAAAAAACAAAATTTTATAACAGTATATAATTGTAATGATAAAAAATATATAGATTATAAACGATAATTAACAAAAACTTAACGACTTGAGAATTAAATGAAATGTTTTGAAATCCAATGACTTGATCAGGTTGACTTGAGAGTCAAACCAATAACCCAATGATTAGCTCGAACCATTTTCATGAATATTAAAAGTTTCAAACAATTCTAGAAATAGTTTCTACAATTCCATGATTACATAGTTTTTCAACTTTCAAAAATGAGAAGTTTTCCTTTTATATATTAGTATTATATGAGTACTCGTGCATAGCGCCAAAAATTTATAGCAACAGATAATTAACGATATACGATGTTGTGCTAAGTGTTTCGTGTGACATTTAAAATACAACGTGAAACGATCAAGTTGTTCACCTTTGTTTGAAGCGGAACAACATTAAAATTTAAGCATTTAATTTCGAGTTCTAAATCAGAACGATCAGTTTGGAATATGAAAATCATTCATAACCAGTTGTAAAAGTTACATGTTTTGACCCGTTAAGCCACCCAAATGTACTGAAATTCTGGTTGACCCGACCGGTTCAACCAGTTGAACCGACTTTGGTTGAAAAACCGTTCAAAATAAACCGGATTTTATATTTTCAAGTTAGACCAGCCGGGTGAATTGATCCGGTTGAACAGATAATTCAGTGACTCGATTGGATTGACACGGTGGTTGAACCGATATCTCGTGATCAGAACAATGAGTATTAAAATTATGAAAAAGTTTTAATTAATTAATATTTAATTTATTAAAGGAATTTTATGGTGTATTTAGTTGGAGAAAAATATTACACTTTTTCTAGAACAAAAATTCATTTTTAAATGAAAAAACAGAAAACTTATTTAGTCGCATTATTTTTTAATATTTTTCAAAAAAAGAGAAATTTTCAGTCTCCACTTTTAAATAAAAAAGTAGAAAATAATATTTTACACTTTTCTATTTTTATTTCTACCATCTAAACACTTCTTCACTTCTAAAAAGTAGAAAATGCTACCTCATCTAAACAAGTTTTTAAAATTTTTGAATTTTTCTCTAAAAATAAAATCACAAAGGTCGTTTAGTTGTAAAAAAAAAATTCATGTTCTATTTTTAGAAGTGAAAATTTTGAAAACTTATTTAAACAAAGTTTTATTTTTCGTTTTTCAAAAATAAAAAAATATTTAGATGAAAGGAAAGAAAATGGAAAAGAGTAAAATTGTGTTTTTTATTTTTTATATAAAAGTTTTCTTTACTTAGAAAATATTGGAAAATGTGTGATTAAACAAGTTTTTCTATTCTCATTTGATTTATTTTTTAAAAGTGGATATTTTTCTAAATTTTCATGTTTTCGTTTTCAGTTTTCGAAAAATTATGAGGTAAGATAGATAGATATAGACTAGTCGGGTATCCGCGCGTTGCAGCGGCGGGTACCCGTATTATTATATTTTTTGACGATAACAAGGTTTTTCGGACATCATACACCTTTGAGCTTCATCGTCACACGTCGTGAATGGCGACATAGAAAGGTCCCGTGGGAGCGAAGAGAGTAACAATACGTGTAATAGTATTTGTGTGTGTCAAAATTTGGTATTTCAATTTCATTATATTAGGCTGGGGGAGTGGTGATAATAACCCACTCGTGAGTCCAACATGGCAAAACTCACCTTAAGAACCTCACCAAAGTGACGCGTGGCTTTTACCAAAAAAATCCTATTACTTATCACTTACTCATCCCTGTGAGTTTTACAAGTGGTGGGCCCCATTGTTTTCTTTTTTAGTTTTTTAATAGATTATGAGTGGGGTTTTATTAGTGGGGGTATTTAATGAGGTATATTTTATATAAAATGAAGGTGAGGTGGATGTGAGTTTTTTTTCCTTAGTAACCTTGAAAGGTGAGTTGTAAGTGAGTTGAGGTGGCGCTGATGTGGCGATGAGTTTTTGTTTTACCACTCCCTCTAGCCTTACGTACATGTATAAGATGTTAGATGACACATATGTTAAAGTGATTTCACAGAAATTGAGTAAAATAAAGACCACGTCACATCCTAATATAAAAACACACAAGGCCTAAATTTCCAAAACCCTAAAATCTTACTCTCTTTCATGCGCCTCCATTTTAACCTTTTTCAAGATCTGTTTTCTCAACACACAAAAACATATACAACCTTGTTATAAAATTAGTCGGCGATGACATGACATATAACGACGGATTGAAACTGTTACATAATTTCGATCTATCTTGTTTAAAGTGGGCGGTAAGAAGGTTTACGTTGTATGAACGTTGATCGGAAAATGAAATCGTTTGCTTCCGACGACGGCGGCGGAACGACAGTGAGATTCCGAGAAAAACTTATAATTGATTTTCAAACGGGGGTAAGAAAGATGAAAGACGTGGTTCTAGGTTGTGGCGGCTGTTACCAGTTTCCGGCGCCGATGAGTTATATTCCGGCGAAGGCGATGGTGACGCCATCTTTTCCGGCGAGAGACAGGCCATTGAATTTAAGAACCAGAAGAAGATATGTTACTACACCGGCATGAAAATACGTCAGCGGTGGCAGCAGTGGTGGTGGTGACGCTAGCGAGATGGGTTGGTAATGAGTTCCTGTGTCTAAATTTTAGGTGTCTGAATTTTTCAGACTTTCTAATTATAGAAAGTCTCAAATGCTTTATAATATAGTATGATTACGCGAACAACCTAATTAACTCCGAATATTATTTGGAGGCATTCAGCAGAAATTGACAAAATGTAGAAGATAAAAGTGTCATCTTCATTGAAATTAATATAATAAATTAATAATGCGAAGGAAAAATATATAGTACATGTTACATCAACTATCCAAGAAATTACAAAGACTTATTCTAAAGAATGACGTGTATATGATTAGGATTTGACGTCAAAGAAAGAATCGGCATTTGGCGTTTATATTAAGTCTCTAAACTTCTTCATGTCCATTACAAACCTAGAGAAACATGGGAAGGCTCGAGGGTAATTCATCGATAAACCATTTCGGTCACGAACATCCTTTGAAACTTCAAAATATACAATCTTCGATCACAAGTACAACAACATGTATAGCTTGTGACAGGAGTGTTGCTGGATCGTCTTGTTACACTTGTGTCTCGTGCAATTTCTACCTTCATGAAAAAAGATGTTCCAATATTCCTAGAACCTTAAAGCACCAAATTGATCAAAAACATGATCTTGTCCTCTTATCTTCTCCCGCGTACCCAGAAGGCGTTTTCAACTGTAACGCATGTGGGTCTCACGGGAAGGGATTTTCGTACCATTGTCCCGATTGTCAACTTGATTTGCACGTCGTTTGTGCTTCCATGCCCCTGTCAACGAACCATTCGAGTCATGCTCACACCCTTGGTCTTTGTTTCAAGCCTCCATACGAGAACCAAGAGTTTAGTTGTGACATATGCAACAAACCTGGCTCAAGGCAATGGCTCTACCGGTGCAATTCATGTGAATTTGATGCTCATATGAAGTGTGCCACGGCTATAACGACCACTTCTCGTTCTATTTTACCAAAATCTACTAGCCTTCCTCATTATACACCTAGCCAACTGATGCCACCATCACCCCAAATAGTCACAGCATCGCAACCACCAATCCAAATAATTTACACCTCGTCGACACAAAGTCCTCAAGTACTTATGAAGTCTACAAGTCTTCCTCCATATCAAACTCATAATTACGCGCAGCAGCCACGGCCACCACTAGCCGTCCCATATTACTCCCAGGCCACACCACTTCCTCAATATGTGGAAGCACCAAGACAGTCTGGTATAGTCAATAACATAGCTGGACATGCTGTTCAAGGTTTAGTTAGTACTGTTGCCCAAGAAATAATACAATCAGTTTTCGAATTTACTTAATTTGAATCAACTTCAGGTTTCATAAATTTATTCGCAGTTCAAATGAATTTCGTTTATGTGTAATTCCTACTTGTATTGTACTAGTAGTAACTTGTGAACGTTTAGTTTTATGCATGTCTTATTCACACTTGTAATAAGTATTCCTTGGAAGCACCGATGAAGATCGATCGGTGTAGAATGTATTGTTTATATATGTATTATAATTACCGATGAAACCAAGTAGTCGAATACATAGGATTATATTCTAGAGTACATGTTTTAAAATGTCACTTTGTTTTCGTCATATTACGGTACCGGTGTTCTAATTGAGGCCTAAAAACGTTGTAAAGCCCTTATGTCCATATTACCGGTGTTCTTATTTTCATTTCATTTCGTATCTCATTTTCTCATCCGATTCAACTTGCTTATTTTGCTTAGTGTGGACTGATATGACACATTTGCATTTCTATAGATACGAGTTGTTTTGCGTAAAAATACTTTCAATATCACATGTGATATTTAGCTGTCACTTGATATTTGTGAGGATAGCGATAAACGTTTATCCATAAATAAATGACTTAAATTTGATATAATACAGATATAATTGAACGTATCGCATCATCACATATGATGTATTTTTTTTTTTTAGCAATGTAGCATATGTTTTTTATTCATTTTCTACAATATTTATTAATGATTAAAAGTTTAATTACATAACTGTAAAGGCAAGCGAGCAAAAAGCTACGCCGCAAGCTCTTTTTAAATTGCAAAGCTAATTCTAATAAAAATCACATTTGTGCATTTAGGTGTCATAACGTTGCTATTCATAACGCGCTGAACTCTATTCAGAAACTCCACCGCTTCAGGTGCAAGAAAACCGAAAGTATCAAATGCAAAAGGAATAAACACGTGTTGATTTTCAATGCATGCTTTTTCGTGTTTTGTCACTTTGCATGAGACGGCTTTCAGAGCAGCCTGACCCGCTGTAAAACTCCGGCTACTATATGATATTACAAGTGATTTAAAGAAAAAACAATCGATCATATTCAAATCGAACAAGTAGCTTCAACTTATACTATATACTTGAGATATATTAGAAGGATTCGAAGTAGATACATTCAACAACGGCGAGGAATAACGATGTATACGAAAATTTTCAAATCAGCACATTGCATAGTCACTTGCTCACTTGTTTTTATTCAAGTTGAATGTACTAATCGTTCGAACTTCAAAGCTGCTTAAACTGTAGGCTTTTCGATTCTTCTACATTTACAAAATCATCTATACTTAAACACGTATTTTATCGATTAAAACATTTTGAACTACGATGAAATTCCTATTATATAAACTCGCATACCCAGTGATTGGTTAATTAAATTGCTGAGACAAGAGCTTAGAGCACAAGGTGTCTTGACGAACACCATTCGCCAATCTCAAATGGTAGCTTGCCATGCCTCGCCAAGCTTAGCCAACTACACTACTTTTGCTCGTCATCTCATGTTTTCAAAAAATTTCTTTTATCCTTTTATTTATAATATAAATATTACAAAACCCACACTTTTACATACAAACTTTTGAATAATCTTCATTAACTTAAAAAAAATGTCTCAAAATCCAAATATTATACCAGTCTCCATAACATCCACCGACAACAATATTCTTCTCTTTGTAATCCCTCTACTCCATCGTCACAAAACTCTTTCGGATCCTCGCAACAATATCCGACTAACTTATCTCAATTTTCACCTGAGCAAGATTACCTATATTGATTCCATAACCAACCACAACTCGGATTTCAAAATTATCAAAATCCGAGTAACAACGCACCACAATTTTTTTAATCCTAACCATCTCAACCGTCTCAACAACATTAATATCCATCACAACCCTATCTTCCAAAATCACAACCATTTCCTACAACAATCACAAGGCCAATTCAAATACCACAATCTCGAGAAGAAATACACAAAAGAACACGTCCCTCGAAAAATTCTAAATCGAAAAAAACAAACATCGATTAATTTGGAAGACGATGAGGATGAAGTCGAGGTTCCACGTGTTATTACCGTTCGACAGCCGCTGAAGAAACGCTACTAACGGAGGCTTGGATCGAGGTTACACAAAACGTAGAAATTGGAAATGATCAATCCGAGGAAGCCTTTTGGAACTAAATTGTGGAAGAGTTTAACATTCATACCACGAGTGATCATCGAACGAAGAATATGATTACCGAAAATGGACACGAATTAACGGCGATTGTCAAAAATTCAACGGTATTTACAAGCATTTGCAACGTAAAAGCGGTGGAAATGAGGGTGATATCGGGAATGCAAACACTACTTACGCTCAACGGCTCGATTGGAAAGAGTTCTGTTAATGCAATGATGCCTAAAAACGCTATTGGTATTTTCGGTCTCGCTTTGTTTTGATTACGACAATATACATAAACAAGGATTTACGAATATAATGAAAATCGAATTCTTGGGTTCAAGTATTTTCTTATCTCATCCATAATCACTCAAGGTATGAATAAACAAGTTCTTAACTGTAGGATTATGTAAATCTTGCTTAATCTCGAGAGAGTAGAGATAGAAAGATGGTAGATCACACACACACTTAGAGAGAGAAAGTAGTGTAAAACACACTTTATTATGTGTAAACCAAATGTGAACCACACCCTCTCCAACTAAGGAGATGGTTTATATACCTAAGCCCATGAGA
The DNA here is from genome assembly GCA_025667525.1 of Glebionis coronaria. NCBI lineage: Eukaryota > Viridiplantae > Streptophyta > Magnoliopsida > Asterales > Asteraceae > Glebionis > Glebionis coronaria. Next base: position 163,746,449 of record CM046882.1, on the reverse strand, counting down.
TGGGCTTGGGCTTACAATGGGTCGCCGGCCTACACATGTTGTAGGCTTGGGTTGGCCTTGTTTGTTTAATTAAGATACAAGACTACGAGCTATTAACTTATATATTGTCGACGTGACCGAACCTTTCTAAATACGTAAAACGTATTTCCAACAATCTCTTCCTAAGGGAAGTCACTCCAAACAAGGGCGTTACCCGAGTTACAATATTAAAATAAACCTAGCATACTATGCTTGTCTAGGGCTCGTAGTCTTCGTCTTTCTTTTCTTTTTCTTTTCTGGTAAACATGTTGATGTGATTTTTGATATCAATCTTGAGCATTAATCTCTTGCCTTGAACTTGTGCATCCATCACTTGTGATATTCACCTCTTCGTGACTTCATGTACCACATACTTATACCTTTGTAATTCTTGAAAGCTTCAGAGTTCGATACAGCGGAAGACTTGACTTTTAGGCTTTCTTGAATTTGTTGAAGTAGAAAATATAAGCATTGGGGACGACTTCATCTCGGACTCCGCAACGCCACCGTCTTCAAATGCCACAACATAAGTAGACACGAACGAAATGGCTTTGAACATTTCATTCTAATTCGGTAGCATTTTACCTCCGGTTGGTGAATACCGTTGGACGATATAAAATATCGTACATGTGGCAGGTAGATTTAATTAAAAATCTCATTTACAAGATTTCGAGGGTAAACCCGTTCTCTTTACTCGACCGTCTAAAGCTGACTGCGAACGTAAATAGTGAATCATTTGGATAAAATTATCCGCATGATTGAAGCCGTCAATTCCGATTCCTAGAACAAGTTTGATTCATTAAAGAATCACACCATCGTTGCTTTTCAGTTGTCACGAGCTTGATTCATATTGAATCTTGCAAGTTACCTACCAAGTGCTATTTGAGGTTAACACTAGAAGGATTTCCAATCATCACTGTGAACACTAAGGTGTCACTCTGAGTGTTCTGGCAAGATCACTAAGATATTGCGTAGAGGCCTGGAACGTGTTTAAATTCAATTAAGAATTAAACAACTGTTGCTTTCCAGTTATCACAAGTTTTATTCATAAAGAACCTCACAAGTCACCTACCATGAGCTTTTTAATGTTCGCTCAAGAAGGATTTCCATCTTCATTGTAAATACTTTCGTATTACTCGAATGTTCAGGCAAAATCATGAAGATTTTGCGTTGGACTCTTAATACCTTTCTTACTTTTCACAGTGTGTGAAGAAGCAAGGAAATATGGAAGTGTGTCCTAATGAGATATTTGATGATCTCAAATGGCTCTAGACTCGATCGTGCATTTTGGATATTTTTTGATCGGAGGCTGGAGAGGAGTGCCACCATTTCAATACCAATATATTCGGAGTGAATAAATCGATAGAGAATGCGTTGTCTCCGTGTGAATAAAACAAATACCTTTTGAGAGATATCTGAGTTAGTTGGGATGGGTTGTGCATTGCATCACTGGGTCTATGATGTCTATCTTCAATAACATATGAGTTGACCCGGTTTCTGCCTAAGGTTATAAGGAGTGCTTCTTTCTTTTCACCCTTTATCATTACAATTCTTTTTCATTCTTCAACCCCTACAATGCTTACCAATAAGTCATAACTAGCACCTTGTTGTGATTTTTCCAGTACTAACTTAAGTACTTGGTCGGCATTCAACTACGTTCACAATATTTCTCCATCTTTCCTAAGGACTACTATTTCTAGTTATGGAATGTCCTTGGGAAGATTCTTTTGGTTCTGGAAGAATCATTGGACTTAACATATCCTACCATCCTTTTGTCACAACAATCTTCATCGTCGTGAAATGAATGGGTTGTGGGTAAGTATAAATCACCATGAAATCCATTTTTGATATAGAAAATCCATTTTGCTCCCCCTTAACATATGCCTCGATATTCAAAAACATTTCGCACATGTCGGGATGAGCTATCACGTTAAGTCAAACAATTTGTGATTAATCATTTCCCATATTAAATCACATTTTCTCCCCACATTAAAAATATTAACCCAACGGATATTTTTGATATCAATTGATTTAATGAAGTTTTTACAAAATTTTTGGGAAGAAAAATGCAAGTTCGTTTTATCTTCATGATACCAATTTGTGAGATATGCTGATTTGTAAATTGATCACATATTCACCATATTAGAAAAATAATGACAAGCTTGGACCTGATTGATGAGAACATCATATGATAGAATCATGTGGTTCGTGTCGGCAAATGTTGGTCTCCTCGTCACGTCTGAAGTCATCTCTTGACAACACATGTACGATGGGTATCGTTGTCTTGACACCAATTTGTGAACTTGTCACTTTCGGCATCAAAGATTCTGAGTGCTTGACAATTTCTCCCCCTCAATTGTTGACCCATGTTCTATCGAAAGAGTTGTAGTCATCATTTGAGTAGTCGCATCGTCGAGTATGTAGATACCAATTGTAAACTGCTACGGTTTATGGAGATGATAACTTCATAAAAACAAGATTTCTCTCGTTTTAACAAATAAATGAACTGATGCGTACATATATTCGTGTTAGATTGTGTTATAACGTAAACACAATCCCTTACATGGTTATAAAGTAAAACTTGCCCGAGAAAATTAATTCTCGTTGTTAAGCCAAAGCTTTCATAAGAAATACTTGACTTTAATATGAAAAGCGGGTTGTAGTCTGAAATAACTACAAGCCATATAGACATGTGAAATTAAGATTTTGCTAGTTGAAAGTTCGTTTTCTCGGTGTCTCTTCGAATTGATTTCCGGTTAATTGTGTGAGATTAATTGTTCTTGGTGAAACAAATATTTTTGGTTTTGGAAAAATAAATGTGCAAGACTTAAAAATAAAGGACGAGTAATTAAAACTACAACTAAGTGAAATGTAAACGGTGCAATATTTAAAACTTTGAAAGTAAATAACGTGAAATTAAATGACGTAAAATTAAAACTTGGCGCAAAGTAAATTGACAATCAAAGTAAAAATGCGGAACGAAATTAAAATAGACTAACAATAAAACGAGGAAAATTGACACTTTAACTAAAACAAAACATCAAAACAAATCAAATGCACCCAATCGGAATACACCCGATCGGAATCCAAAAGGAATCTGATCGGAATGTACCAATCGGAATGCGAGAAGAGAAGCCAGATCGGAATATCTACAAAAATTGACCAAATCGGAATGTGCAAAAGAAAGCTAATCGGAATATGGCTATGAATCCCAATCGGAATATGTGAAACATTACAATCGGAATATTGGGAAAACTCCCAATCGGAATAACCAATAAATGGACAGGTCGGAATGTGCAGAAAAACTCCAATCGGAATACTAAAATAGGTTATCGTCGGAATGGACAAACCCTTTTCCGATTGGAGTTCAATCGGAAAGGGTGGGAACTGGTTGCTGGTCGGAGTGAACGATCGGAAAGGGGTTTTAATACCCTTTCCGATTTAAAAGGAATCCGAGAAAAGAAAAGGTAATAAGCTATTGAAATGAGCTTATTCCCAAAACTAAAACAAACCAATACTAGTCGGATCAAATAAGCACTGATCTAAACTTATTCAACCACAAATTAAGCAACTTTTTGGATCAAACAATAAAAACATAAACTTTTTAAGCACGAACACATAAATGAACAACACGGATCATAAGTAATTCGCACCAAAAGTAAACAAGAATCAAGAAAGGAAGATGAAAGATTAAGGCAAGAAAAGTAAAGATTAAAGAACAAATAATGAAAACTTACTTGAAAATTAAATTGATTAAAAGTGCATAACAATTAATTAAAGTGCGAGAAATAAAATGACAAGAAATGAAAATGGTGGAAGAGTGGTTTGTCAAGCCACCAACAACTCTAAACAAATGAGGTTGGTTGCTATTTATAGGGAGATTAGGGAGGAGCTTAGGAAGCTTCCTCCCTCTTTCTTCTTTCTCTTAATTGCGCACTTAGGTCCTTGATCTCTTTAATCTTTTGTTAGTCTTCTTAATACTTGGACTTTGTCTTGGGATTTCTTCAAAAATAAGACTCGAGTTCTTCGGCTTCTTAGTAAACTTCCGTCTTTTGACTTTTTCTTCGATAAATCTTCAGAATTGGTCTTGGACTTCCGTTCTTTTTCCACTTTTGATCTTTCGACTTCATCTTTCGTCTTTTTCTTCGATAAAAGCCCGTGAATGCCGTGTTTTCTCCACTTTTCACCTTTTCGTCCTAAATCACAACAAAAACACAAACCACGCATAATTCCGACATAAATGGCATAAAATACACGTTTTGGCTCGGTTATTATTGCAATTAAGTGGTAAAAAGGATGGGTGTTTTCACACCTATCAAATCCCCTACACTTAACCATTGCAATGTCCTCATGTAATGCATTAGTTACAAAGCAAGATTACATTTTCCATCATAATCAATCCACATTGGCCTTTATTAAAGAAATAGAAAATTATAAACATACAAAGTAAAGAAATCAAAAACATACCTTGGGTTTTGAAAATGTCGTGAATGATCATCATCCTCAAGTTTTCACTTTCTCCAAACCAAGCTTAAAAACGAGATCATTATTATTATAAGTTAGCAAACTAACACGAACTCATGTGGGCCAATTACTTACTTAGACTCCCTTATTCCTAGGTGTATCTCTTATATTTTATTGTTGTCTTGAATGATCACGAGGATGCATTTTTGACTTATTTCGATAGTTATTTAGTCCGAAAATAAAGTGCACGATTTAATCAATAGTTAGCTAAAGGACCAAATCTTTTAAAACTGCTTCTCGGGACCTCATAAAGTTCATATCTTGGCATAACTCGCTTCACGATTTGAGACCTCTCTCGGACCGATATTTGGCAGCGACTTCATACTTCGAATCTTTGAGAGACGTTCTTGAAATAATGGTCTTCTCTTCATAATAGGAATTTCTTCACTTGAAGTTTTGAGAGATTCATACTTGGACCACGACTTCTTCATTTTTCTCCAATCTTTATTTTGGACTTTGATATACAACGATCCGCCTCCTTTTAGGACTTGGATCTATTTATCCTCATACCTTGTTAGGGCCTTTTTGGATAGACTTCTCCATGATCTTTAGGGGAGTATTTGCTTTTCGTCGCGTGTCTCGATCCTTCATATTGATTTTCGATAAATGATTCTTCACATCACTTTTGGATCTTTAGCAACAAAATATAGCCCTCATGCCTTGTTAGGGCCTTTTCGGACTCGCCAATCTTCGCATCCCGCTTCAATAAGTTACGCCTTGGCTATGAACTCTAATCCGTACCGAGCAACTTTTAAACGATCTGGGGCTAGAAGCTAAGTAACCTTTTAAATCGTACAACCTTATTTATTGCAGATAAATTTATTAACAAGCGGAGGGAGAATATGCTTATAATTAACTCACATAAATTCACGAAAGAATACCGAACTTATAATTGACTCTATCATCTCTCGTTCTCCACAGTTTAAAATCTCAAGGAATGAGACTCGTGGATGCTTAGCCTATTAAATCAAAGTTTTGGGTTTTCGAGTCGCCTATAGGATCTTGCAAACTCTTAGACTTTTTCAAGTTTAGAATCCGCATTTTAAAGTTCCCTTGATAAACGACTCTCTAGGATCAATTATAGGAACTTGCGAAAAGTTCTTGTTCTTAACCCGTGAGAGTTAAGACTTTCGCATTTTATAGCTCCCTATATAAAAGCCTAGCAAAACTTGACTTAAACACGTTAAGGATACTAGCTAGAGTAAACTTAGATAAGTAAACTCGGGTTGAGTCAAAAGATTCACAACGTTTGAAAATTAAAACCACTTATTTAAACGTTTATTCTAGCAAGGAAAGAAAATAACTATACAAAGGGATAAACTAATAGGCCAAAATAGATCAAAAATTTTGAAAAATGTCGAAAAATGGATTTTCCGGTTAAAATGAGGACAAATACAAGGAAAAGACCACTTAATTTTGATAGAAATCCCCCTACACTTAATATAAACATTGTCCTCAATGTTTAAGCATGTGGGAGTAAAACTCCCCTACACTTAGGACAATGGGCACTTTGTTTAAATCTCGCTAAGGAAGTGACAACTAAAGAGATTCCTATTTTAATATTGAGAAATATAAAATAGTGGATCGAAAAGAGTTGAGGATAGAACCGGGAAGAAGGGAACACGGAGTCATGGTTCGTCAAAAGTCATCAGGAGTGTGTCTTTGAAGCTCTAATCCCTGCACATGATAAGAAAGAAAGCAAGAAACACCACGGGGCTCCCCCTACACTTATGGTGAAAATAGATAGATAATTGGGTTGCCTCCCAAAAAGCGCTTGTTTTTGTTAACCGAGTCACGAGCCTGACTCGTCCCCGAATTAAATGGTCCATGGGGAAGCCTCGAATGTGATACCGGGATCAAAGACCTTGTCCTCGTTCCCGGTGGACATTAACAAAGGAGAGGCGGGGGGATAAGTCTTGAAAGGAGAAAGGTCCTTTCAACATACGAAAAATATGTGAAATCAAAGTCCACGGGAGGTGGGTTGGGTAACGTAAGCACATTGTCCTCCCCCAAAGACGATGGAGGCTGAGCAAGCGGCAAAGCCGTATTGTTATCAATCATAGCATAATCAATGTCACCTCCCGGGTCAAATCACTCATCCTCCGAAATAGTGGCTAAAGGGGAGGATGAAAGGTGCTCGGGAGGGGGAGTTGGGACAATATCTTCCTGCAAAAAATTATCAAAAATGATGTCCCCCTCCGTGTCATAATCATCAATACCTGAAGGGATGGAGTGGATATCGATTTCTTCCAGCAATGGGTCATTATCTTCAACGGGAGGAATAGATGGAGGTAAAGACTTGGAAAGAGAAGGAGAAGTCAACTCTTCGATTTGAGCAATAAGAAGGTGCACTTTCCGTAATCTATTGCGAAGAAGCACGTCTTCCACCTCATCCACAAGATCATGTTCATCGATGAAATTCTCGTAAACCGGAGAAAATAAATCGTCATCGCCCGCATCTCCCGGTGGAGATTGAGAAATTTCAAAGGTGAAATTCTCATAGCTTGGAGAAAAATCGTCATCACTAAGATCGACCTATTCCGTAAGAGCAACGTCGTCCTCAGGCTCCATAGCAGGTAAGTCACAAACCTCATCATCCAATACTTTGTCGAGACCAACATCACTAAGCTCATTCAACGAATCTAGATCCTTAGATGCAGTAGGAACATCGACAGTAGGAGCAGCAACTTCAGAAGATTGGTTGAAAGTGTAGACATAATCGTCGTCATCATCATCATAATAGATGGGACGAGTCCAGTTAGGAGTGACGTAGTCGGCTAACTCTTCCTTGATAACCTCCACATCTTTAAGAAGCTCATGCAGCAACTTTTGTTGTTCATCGCCCCGAGTATGTTCAATTTCACCAATTCTATCCCACGCTTTGATTAAACATTTTGGTGTAGAAAAGAAGGGAAAACGACTAAATTGGCTCAAAAAGGTGTCGGTGGTTTTCAAGGTTTCGTCCACATCAAGCAACGGTTGCCTTTCCTGATGCAAGTCAGCTCGGAGTTGAGCTAGACTTTCTAGAATGCCATTTAAAGAAGTGAGTTGTTGATCAAGACTAGTTTGCTCATTGGATTGATGATTGAGGGTGTGATGTGGGGGCTGATGGTTATAAACACTAGGATGATAGCACGGTACTTTCTCAAAGATTTGCGACGGATCACAAAAAGAAGCATCGTGAGGGCCCCCACAAATATAGCACCATGGGTATGGAGAAAAACTGGGTGCATCTTGTGGATAGCTATTTTCATTGTCATAATTGTACCCCGGTTCTTGCCCGTAATCATACGAGTATCGAACCGGGCACGAAACATGCCAAGGAGAATCGCTTCCACAATAGATGCACGGGGAAAGAGTAGGTGGGTTCAAAAAGGACGAATTAAGCGAGTGGCACAAAGGACAAAATCCTGGTATTAATTGTGTATCTTTGAGATCGTTGCCGCACCTCTCACATGTACACCATTGACATGAGTCGTTCCCGTATAATTGTCTCCCACACCCGATGCAATGGACATAAGAATCCATGAAGAAAAATAGATAAGCAAGAAGAATATTTTTGGTGCAAAACTTTGAAAAAGAAATGCTTTTTAAGATTTTTCAAATGTTTTTGGATTTTTGAAAATGTTTGACACGAAAAATAACGTTCACAAGTGAACGGGTCCCAAAAGCCAACGCTTCTCTCACAAAAAACTTTCGATCCTCACGAAAAGAGCCGGCAGCGGCGCCATTTGAAATTAAGATTTTGCTAGTTGAAAGTTCGTTTTCTCGGTGTCTCTTCGAATTGATTTCCGGTTAATTGTGTGAGATTAATTGTTCTTGGTGAAACAAATATTTTTGGTTTTGGAAAAATAAATGTGCAAGACTTAAAAATAAAGGACGAGTAATTAAAACTACAACTAAGTGAAATGTAAACGGTGCAATATTTAAAACTTTGAAAGTAAATAACGTGAAATTAAATGACGTAAAATTAAAACTTGGCGCAAAGTAAATTGACAATCAAAGTAAAAATGCGGAACGAAATTAAAATAGACTAACAATAAAACGAGGAAAATTGACACTTTAACTAAAACAAAACATCAAAACAAATCAAATGCACCCAATCGGAATACACCCGATCGGAATCCAAAAGGAATCTGACCGGAATGTACCAATCGGAATGCGAGAAGAGAAGCCAGATCGGAATATCTACAAAAATTGACCAAATCGGAATGTGCAAAAGAAAGCTAATCGGAATATGGATATGAATCCCAATCGGAATATGTGAAACATTACAATCGGAATATTGGGAAAATTCCCAATCGGAATAACCAATAAATGGACAGGTCGGAATGTGCAGAAAAACTCCAATCGGAATACTAAAATAGGTTATCGTCGGAATGGACAAACCCTTTTCCGATTGGAGTTCAATCGGAAAGGGTGGGAACTGGTTGCTGGTCGGAATGAACGATCGGAAAGGGGTTTTAATACCCTTTCCGATTTAAAAGGAATCCGAGAAAAGAAAAAGGTATTAAGCTATTGAAATGAGCTTATTCCCAAAACTAAAACAAACCAATACTAGTCGGATCAAATAAGCACTGATCTAAACTTATTCAACCACAAATTAAGCAACTTTTTGGATCAAACAATAAAAACATAAACTTTTTAAGCACGAACACATAAATGAACAACACGGATCATAAGTAATTCGCACCAAAAGTAAACAAGAATCAAGAAAGGAAGATGAAAGATTAAGGCAAGAAAAGTAAAGATTAAAGAACAAATAATGAAAACTTACTTGAAAATTAAATTGATTAAAAGTGCATAATATTTAATTAAAGTGCGAGAAATAAAATGACAAGAAATGAAAATGGTGGAAGAGTGGTTTGTCAAGCCACTAACAACTCTAAACAAATGAGGTTGGTTGCTATTTATAGGGAGATTAGGGAGGAGCTTAGGAAGCTTCCTCCCTCTTTCTTCTTTCTCTTAATTGCGCACTTAGGTCCTTGATCTCTTTAATCTTTTGTTAGTCTTCTTAATACTTGGACTTTGTCTTGGGATTTCTTCAAAAATAAGAGTCGAGTTCTTCGGCTTCTTAGTAAACTTCCGTCTTTTGACTTTTTCTTCGATAAATCTTCAGAATTGGTCTTGGACTTCCGTTCTTTTTCCACTTTTGATCTTTCGACTTCATCTTTCGTCTTTTTCTTCGATAAAAGCCCGTGAATGCCGTATTTTCTCCACTTTTCACCTTTTCGTCCTAAATCACAACAAAAACACAAACCACGCATAATTCCGACATAAATGGCATAAAATACACGTTTTGGCTCGGTTATTATTGCAATTAAGTGGTAAAAAGGATGGGTGTTTTCACACCTATCAACATGTTTTATGAAATATTTACAACTTTTGTACGAACTCTATTTATGGCGCCGTGTTAATATTAATCAACATTTCTAAGGTCGTAAATATTATCGTCCCAAAAGACATGCCGTTGAAAAATAAAGTAAAAATATTTTCGGATTTTTCTGAATTTTTCAATTTTTATTGTTTTTATATGGTTTTATATTTTTGTATTTTGCTTTCGTGGATAAAAATATAAACATTATATACAAATGATCACCAAGGATACGGAGAATAGTTTACCACCACTATTTTGTCGCTTCATCTGCCAATACATTTAGAGTCTCGGGCGAGAAAGTTCTCAGTCTAGCTTGTCGGCCAAAAATTCAATTCGAGCGCGATCTAAAGCCTTCGTTAAAATATCCACCAATTGATACTCAGATCTGACAAAGTAAAGCTCGATCACTCAATTTTCCACTTGCTCCTTGACAAAGTGGTAGCGAATGTCAATATGCTTCGATCGGGAGAATTGAATGTTGTTGCAGCATAAGGCAATTGTTTTGTTGTCGCAGTACATCGGAATTTTGTTGAAACCTAGACCATAATCGGTTAATTGTGGTCTCATCCAAAGAATTTGAGCATAGCAACCGGACATAGCTATGTATTCTGCCTTCGTACTTGAAATTGCAGCGCTTTTATGCCTTTTTGATGCCCAACTGATTATGCCTTTTATGCAAAGTTCCACTTGTGCTACGCCTTGTATCTTGACAACCCGCGTGATCCGCATCTGCATATGACATTAGTGCAATCGAAGAGTCCTTCTAATACCAAAGTCCCCGATTAATGGTTCCTTTAATATACTGAAAGATCCGTTTAACAATAGCTAAGTGTAACTTAGTAGGCCTAGTTTGATATCGAGCACACATACATATAGCAAATTGAAGATCAAGTCGACTAGCTGTAATATACAGAAGGGTACCGATCATTCCATGATAAAGTGTTGGATCAATAGCAATCCTATTTGGATCTGCATCTATCTTAGTTTGTTCCACCATTGGAGTATCCACGGGGTCGCAAGATTCCATCTTATATTTCTTTAGCGATTCAAGGGCATACTTGGATTGATTGATAAAGATGCCTTTGGGACTCTGAGATATCTGAAGACCTAAGAAAAATGATACCTTGCCCATCATTTACATCTTAAACTTGGAAGACATGAGTATCCCAAACTCATCCGATAAGGTTTGGGTCGAGGAAGCAAATATAATATCATCAACATATATTTGTACCATAATCATATCTTTACCTCGTTTCTGAATGAACAACGCGGGATCCACTTTGCCTTTAGCGAAGCCTTGCGTAATGAGGAATTGTGACAATAGATCATACCACGCGCGTGGAGCTTGCTTTAACCCATAAAGAGTCTTCTTAAGCTTGTACACGTGATTAGGGTATTTAGAATTCACAAAACCATCCGGTTGTTAAACATAGACCTCTTCCTTGATTTCACCATTAATAAATGTCGTCTTCACATCCATATGATAGACAATTATATTCATGTGGGCTGCATAAGTGAGGAACAGTCTAATAGCTTCCAAACGGGCAACCGGGGCAAAGGATTCCATAAAGTCGATGCCCAATAATTGCTTGTATCTACGAGCTACTAGTCGAACTTTGTTCTTCAATATTCCACCTAACTCGTCAAGTTTCACCTTGTAAACCCATTTCAAAGTGAGTAACTTCACTTGATTCGGGCATGGGAAAAGTTCCCATACATCAAGACGTACAAATTCGTTAAGTTCTTCTTGCATAGCTTCGATCCAGCTAGATTGGCTAAAAGCGTGTTGCCACATCTTAGGTTCAACTTCACTGAGAAAAGCATCAAAGTGACAAAACAATTCACTTTCTTGTAACTGACTTCGTGTGGATACCGGACGATTAGGGTCACCAATAATAGAATCTATAGGATGATCCTTTGTCCACTTGCTGTCATGTTCACGAATCTTTGGATTGGAGTAGACCGTAGTAGGAGCTTCCTCTGAGGTGGACGACCCGGCTTGATTAGGGTCGGGAATTGTTACACCAAAGAATGGAAGTTCACACATTTGAGCGAATTCCAAGTCTGATCATCATCATCCTCTTGATCATCAATAGGCGTGACATGGGTAGTTGATACATGTATTGGTTGAGAATTAGTTGTTGAAGGTATATCTTGACCAATTGTAGGTGTAGACACATCTGATTGTGCTTCGTTTACTGGAGCGATAGCGTCGTTGACCGGAGTTATTACTTCAGGTTCTGGAAAAACAATACTTGGAGGAGTAAAAAATTCATCAAATAACGGTTGAAACAGCGTATCCAATTCATTCCTAGAAGGTGGTGTAGATGATGATGAAGTAGGGTTGTTTGGGACAAGACCAGAGCTAATTTAATTGGGTCCCATTTCATGAAGTGCGGGTTCAGAGATGCTTTGCTCAGAAGCCATTGCTGTCAGCTCATCAAAATCAAAATTCATAGGTTCGAGGATCTTGCGAGAATTACGATTGTAGATTCGAAATGCCTTCTTTGCGGGTGCATAACCAATGAAAATACCAATATCTGCCTTTAGTTGATGTTTTCCCAAATTGTCACCATCATTATTTGGATAGCAAAGAGAGCCAAATACATGAAGGTATGATAAATCTGGTACTTTTTCCATGTAGAAGCTCATAAGGTGTTTTACCATGGCGTTTTCGAATTAGCGATTAGTTTTGGGTGTTTACTGTTGTAGATACTGCTTCTGCCCATAAAAACAATGGAGCCTTTGCGTAAATTAACATCGTTCGAGTAGCTTCCATAAGTGTGCGATTTTGCCTTTCAACGACACCGTTTTGTTGTGGAGTGCGAGCAACAGATGTTTCATGAGATATGCCAACTTCTTCATAATAATTACGCAAGATTTGATTCACAAATTCGGTTCTATTATCTGTACGAGTGCGTCGGACAATAGTGTTGAGACGCACTTGAATCATCTTGAGAAATCCGATGATGAATTTAGGTGCCTCATCTTTTGTTGCAAGAAATTTCACCCATGCAAATCGAGAGTAATCATTCACAATGACGAGGATGTACTTTTACCACTAAGACTTTCAACAAGCATTGGCCCACAAAGATCCATATGCAACAAATAAAGTTTCTCTTGGTTGGTATATTCAGTCTTGGGTTTGTATGATTTCTTTGTGCTCTCCCCATTGTACATGCGGAACACAAATGGTCCTTGTGAAATTTAAGTTTAAGAAGACCACGAACAAGTTTGTTTTTCGCCAAATGATTAATAGTGTCAAAGTTAAGATGAGATAACCGTCGATACCATAACCATGACTTAGTCTTTGATGCTTTGGAGAGAATACATACGGTTGAAGCGGCCATCATGTCTTATAGAGACAAAGTATACAAATTATTCCCTCGATTACCTTTCAACAAATCTACCCCTTCTAAATTTCGAATGAAGCAGGTATGCTCTCGAAAAGCAACTTTTAGGTTTGCATCACAAAATTGTCCCACATAAAATAAATTGTGACCAAGACCTTCCACATAATACACTCTTGAAATTATAACATTCCCACTATGATTTCCACCATAACCCATTATCTTTGCAATATGATCATTTCCGAATCGAACCGTACCAAGAAACATGCTGACGAAATTTATGAGCTGAGAGCGATCTCCTGTCATATGCTTGGAGCAACCAGAGTCCAAATACCAGAGAACAATTTGGACAACCTGTTTTCAACAAAGACAGTAGACAATGCATTGGAAACTATTGGTTCCGAAGTGTTAGCAGATATAAATGTATTAATATCAGAATTACTAACATTTGTATCAGCCTTAGCTTTCCGACATTTTCTAATATGAGTTTTACCAATAACAGGTTTTATTGTTCCAACTTCCTGAGGTTTTGGATTATTAGCGGGCACTACAGTGGGAGTAGACCTATTTAAAGGGCACTTGATTCCTATAGTAGTGTTGGTGTTCCTAGTTATAGGACACACTTGTGTTTTGGTAGCCTTGGTACTCTTATTTAAAGGGCACGCTTTCTTCGCTTTAGTGGGAGTGATCCTAGTTAAAGGGCACGCATATCCTACTATAGTGAAAGTTCTACCATTGGGACGCCACATCCATCCAACTTGGGTTAACACTTTCCCAGTCGGTTTCCATTCTAAATTGTGCTTTCGGGCATACATCTCATTGACATGGTCAATAAGGCAAGAATCATGACGACTATAAAACATACATTCATTGCAGTTCTAACATTCCAAAATAGAATTCACAGTAGGCTTAGAACACTGCACAACCGCAAAGCCTTTAGTTTAGCTACATGATTCTTTTTATTCAAAACAAAAATAACATTCCTAGGGTGGGCTTCTACTTTCTTCTTCACTTGACTATTAGATGGGTGCAAGATCATGTCATTCTTTGTTTTTCCTTTAAGCTTTGATCTTTGAGCCTTAGTAGTGGTGTTTACTCCTGTAGAAGTCAGCACGGGAATATTAGAGGCCGATTTTGACTCTATCTTATCTTTTGTGACCAATGGTTGAGATGGTATAGTCCTAGGGCCCTTGTTAAGTGGTGTGACGGTGATTAGGTTCTTTTTTATTGCACTAGAGGACGATGCTGAGACGGTGGCTGCATTATCTAAAACAATCTTACCTTTTAGGGTACGAAGTGTTTCCTTTAACTTAGCCAAAGCAAATTTTTATAACAAATTTGTTCCCTCGAATCAGATATTTCCACAGGACTTTCGAATCAATCATTCAATCAATGATTGAGTCTGTGCAGTGGTATTAGCAGTTGCGAGCTTTACTGAATCGAAGAGGTGTGTATTTTTCTGTTTGAAGTTATCAACTTTGGACAAAATCTTGGAAACTTGATTATCTAAATCAAGTTTAAAATTCTCAGCGGCCTCAAGTACGTTCACAAGATGCATCTCCTTAGATTTATCTATTTCTATTGGCAATGATTTAGCAACCTTGTCACTTGGCTGCTGCTGTTGATTGTAAATTCAATCGAAAATTCTTTTGAAAATTTGAATCATCTATATTAACAAATTCGAATGACGTTTCAAAAAGCTCTTGAATAAATTATTGTTTATAATCAAGCGAAATATAATGTTTTTGAATCTCATCAAAACGTTTTGAAAGCGAAGTATAAGAATCTTGAAGCTTTAAAAATTCAGCGTCAAATTTTTGACAAGTGCTATCTACCACATTATCCACATATTCCACATTATGCATAATAGAATCATTATCAACACTTTTATTCACACAGACGGAAACAATATCATGCGACATCACTTGCTTCAGAAGATGATCAATTTAGCGTAAAATTTGTTCCATTTCAACTAAACTGTTTTCATAGGCATCATCCATTTCATTGAAAATACGTTTAACTTCATTTAATTCCAAAACCAAATCTTGATCAATATTGCTAAAACACACTTAAATATTTTCCACAAACGGAATTATTTCGTCTCGAAATGAAGCTCTAGTGTGTTCAAAATTCCATTCACCTTCCGTGATGGCCGAAGTCGTCATACGTTCCTTAATGACCGTGTCAAAATTGGCAAAGTGTTGGTGCATCGCATTTGAGCTATTAGACACCTTACTTACCGGTGGAATTAACTTAGTTAAATCCTTTTTGACAAGTGTAGGAGACGTACTAGAAAGGTTTTCGTTTGACAAACTTTGGGGCACACGAGATGATAATTGAGCTAATTCCTTTTGTAGTCTGAAGCGGGTCTTTTTATCAAATTGATCTTTATTATGCTTTACATAATCAAACTTTGTAGGGAATTTTAAAAGCATGTTTGATCGATTTTCTTCCGCAAGTGACATCGAATCCGCATCATCACGAACACAGTGAGCCTCTTTCGATTTACCAATTTGGGTTGCATCATAAGATTGGGAATATATTGCTGAGCTTGGTTTGCATAACCCGGATTAGGTGGTAAATCTTGAAGACGCTTAAGTTCTAGTTCTTTAAACGATTTAGTTAAAAGATGAACCTTTTCTGTGGAAGCATATTGTTTTAAAAGCTGTTGTTCCTTGAATTTAAGAAGTTTGGTAGCATTAATCTCCGATTCAAACTTTTTAGACTCGAGAGTTTCGAAATCCGTTTTAAGTTTCTAAAAATCATTTACAACCAACTCTTTTTCTTTTAATTCATTGGAAAGATTAGCTCTTAATGATTCTACTTCGTTTAAGTGTTCTATCCTTTCAAAACGAAATTGGTCAAATTCAGAATAAGTTATTTTTTCTGCTTGAGGGACCATTTCAAAAGTTTTGACCTTTTCCTTATACAGCGCAAGCTCAGCGGTTAGATTGGCATTCATATCTACGGTTTGTCGGACAACCACATTCATATTATCAATTATATGTTTAGGCACCATTACCAAATCTTGTTGAGCATAAGATTCCATACCCGTTGTAGCATTTGGTTGAGGTTCACTCAAATGTGTAGGATTGGATACCACATCATTTGAATTACTATTTACCGAAGGCTGTTCGGGGTTGTTATTTTCATGCCCAACTTGATGTGTATTATCATGAATATTATTGGTTGTAGTTGGTACCTCACTGGCGACATCAGAACCGTAATGAGAAAGATTAGCAATGAGAGCAGCTTGGGCTGAATGAATTTTATCACAATCCGAATCATATGCATCAAGATCATATGCTTGATATTCTACATTAGAAGTAGAGACGACTGCAATGCCTTCATTATCTGTTTCCCCTAGGTCTGCAAGAAATGCTAATTCCTCTGAATCCAAAATCTTTCCCTTAGATTGAGCATCGACCAAATACATCTTCTCCCGAAACCACGTTGCATCCCTTTTCCTTTACGGCTGAGTGCATTGCCTAGCCATATGACCTTGTCCTCGACAATTGTAGCAATTCATAACCTTTTGAGGACCAATATGACTTCCATTTCCACTAGCTTGAGAATTTACAGCCTGAGTATTCACGGTCCTTGTAGTCGGTCCATATGAATTTTGCCTTTCCTGAATGGATTGCACCGTCACTTAACCGTCTTAAATAGTAGCTTGTTGTCGAGGATTTGAAGAATTGCGGAGCTGATTGTTCATTGGTGGAAAACCTCTAGTTGCAACAAGTTTCGACAAGTAGGCAGTGAGATGGTTTAAAACATTGGTTGGAGAATCAATTTGGCTTAGGACCGGTACTTGTATTGCTGGAAATTCATTGAAATAAAAGGCTTAAGATCGTGGTGCTTCAATTGGAAAATATCCTTGTTGAGGAGTATAGCCCATTGGAGAAGTGATAGCTTGAGATGGTGATGCCTGATGTGATGGTTGCTGTAGATAAGGCTGTTGAAGAACACTTTGTTGTTGAAATGCTTGTTGTGGCATCATTGGTGCTTGATAAAACAGTTGTTGTGATTGCTGTTATGTGTGTGGTGGTTGCTGCATATATGACGGTTGTTGATATGCCAAGTTTGGAGAAGTCATTTGATGAGAAGCAATCATGGCAAGTGGATCATGAACTTGAGGTGTTGACAACCGAGCCTCGATTATGTGACATTCATGTTGTTGAAGAAAAGCTTGAAGTTGATCCATATTGGTTTGATGCAAATCCTTAGCCAATTTAACAGTCTTCACGTACTTGCTCCATTCGGAAGGAAGAGTGTTCAAATACTTGGTGTTTAATTGAAACGTAGGAATTGCCGGGCCATAAATGTTGAGCTCACTCATCAATAGAGTGAATCTCAAATATTAATCATTGAGAGTCCCCGGGGACATAGGCAAACTTATCAAATGTATCATATAGCTTACACTCTCGTTCTTGTTTGGTTAAGGAGGTGCCTTGCATTAAAACATGAATTATATCCCATAACTCTTTGGCAACTTTATGTTTACTCACGAGTTTGTAGACATATGGAGGGAGGGATTGGAGAATGATGTTTGTAGCTTGTTTATCACACTAATCTTGAATCTTAGCATCTCCATTCAATTCGTCCATTGTTCGAGGACGAGTAGCTGCACCTTCCGTCACAGTACCATAAACTAATGGTCCATTTAGAACCGATGCCCAAATGAGATGTCCATTTTCTTTATTCAACATATAAAGTTCCATTCTAGATGCCCAATCCTCGTACATTGTCTTCACCAACATTGGTGGACGATTATCCATACCCGAGAGGATGGACTTATCCGTAAGAGAAGTATACTCCATTTTGATAAGTGCAGATTTACAAAATTTGATCGAACAATGAGAGAAAGTAAATGTGCTTGTTGTAGATAAATATGGAGTTTTACTAATCGTGGAGAAACCGAGAAATCAATTCGCGGGATTTTACAAACCACCGATTAAACCGTAATTATCCAATGTTCGTGTGTTGAAGTCGAGAAACGTAGTTGAAATCCCTTAACAATGTCTTCTTGATATACAAAAAATTCTTAGACCAAATAACTCACGATTCCAAGTTTGTTAAAAATTTCAAAATCACGTTTTTGAAAAAATCTCGGAATATTTATGAAGATCCCGCAATACTTGAGCAGAAAGATCTCGCAATACCCACGTTGCAAAAGATCTCTCAATACTTCAAGTTTAAGGATTCCGCAATGTCTCAAATAAAATGATCTCGCAATGTCCAAGTGTTGATGATTTTGCAATGTCCAAACTTAAGGATTTTGCAATATCCAAACTTAAGGATTTCGCAATGTTCACACTTAAGGATTTCGCAATGTACAAAAACGAGGATTTCGCAATATCCAAACTAAAGGATTTCGCAATGTCCAAACTTAAGGATTTCGCAAAGTCCAAACTTAAGGATTTCACAATGTCCAGATTGCTAAACCCTTTTGCGAAAACCAGGAATTCCGCAATCCCCTCGATATAGGATTTCACAAAACGCAAAAAACGTACTTTTTTCTTAAAATCAAGCCAAACGCCCCAAAATTTTGCGTTTTTGTATGATCCAAAGTTATCAAATGCTTACCACAACTATGTAGGATATACCTATAATGATTGGACCACGAAACACACGCATTTTTTTTTTATCAAGGGTTTTTGGATATAAAAACTCACGAAACAAACACAAAAACTAAGCAATTCATCCCATGGCTCTTGATACCATTTGTAGGATTATGTAAATTATGCTTAATCTAGAGAGAGAGTAGAGATAGAAAGATGGTAGATCACACACACACACTTAGAGAGAGAAAGTAGTGTAAAACACACTTTACTACGTGTAAACCAAATGTGAACCACACCCTCTCTAACTAAGGAGAGGGTTACCCAAGCCTATGAGATGGGCTTGGGTTACAATGGGCCGCCGGCCTATACATGTTGTAGGCTTGGCCTGGCCTTGTTTGTTTAATATTAAGATATACGACTACGAGCTATTAACTTATATATTTCAGAGTGACCGAACCTTTCTAAATACATAAAACGTATTTCCAACATTAACCCTAACTAAGTGATCAATGATTTATATTTTTCATAAAACTCACTTTTATTTATAAGTGACAAAAGTTTTTAATAAACTTTATTTTTAAGAAAATGTTTTATTTAAAAGAAATCTAAAATATGAAAATAGGATATTCCTTTTGGATAAAGGATATGCCATTTGGATATTTATTTCACCAGATGGACTTTTCCCACTAAAGGACAAAGAGGAACGGAGTCTAGAGCCCACAGATCATTATCAATAATGAGTCACATGCCTATTTAATGAGTCGCGCTCAGATATAGTCGTAGGGCCTTTCTCTTATAAATGGTGGACTATTTTCAGATTTCATATTCACCACTTTTGCACATAAATTATCAGATTCAATACACCTTCTTTAATCACACAATTCCTTGGTTATTTGGTTGATTATACTTGCTTAAGAAGTGAATCTTTCTCCTCCCATCTCATCCTCTCAAGTGCAAAGAGTAACACTTTCATCCATGAAGTATTGTGTCAAGTTCAAGATCTATTCAAGATCTATTCAAGATCCAAACTTTATTTCATTCTTGTGTTGTTGTGAAGATCCAAATTATTATGTATATTTGAAAGTTGTGTATGAATTATGGCTAATACTTAGGGCTCAAAGTATATTGGTCTAGATTGGTCCTAGCTAAGATTAGGTCTCGACTTTTAGATCAGATTCGAAAATTGGTTAAGCGACGTGTAAGGTTTCTACACCTCAATGAGCTTGTTGAGTAGTGAACTCTCGAGTAAGGAGTACTCGAGGAGTGAAGTACAAACGAATACTAAGCTTCGTTTCTGAACTACTATAAATCCTTAGTGTTCGGTCTTATCTTTCCTTTCCTTATCTCTTCCCATTCATTATTCATTATTTCATATTCTTTGTGATGAGTAGTTTAGATACACTATCACTTGTTCATATTATGCAAAAGAAGGTTTCACATAAATCACTTGAATCAAGTTTTTGAAAAGGATTTTTGAAAACCTATCTTTGGATCATTTTAGCTAGAGAAACTATTCAACCCCCCCCCCCCCCCTCTTCTAGTTTCTACAATTGGTATCAGAGCGGGTTGCTCAAGCTTTTGAAATATATTGTATTTTAAAACTTGAATCGATCTATGGATTTCAATAAGTACCTAGAAGGGCAATCTATGCAAATACCATCACTTTTTGAAACCCATAGTTTTATTTATTGGAAAAATAGATTTGAGACTTATGTGAAATCAAAAGATTTAGATCTTTGGCATGTTTACCATTGGCGACACTAAAAAGAAACTTGATAATAATAATGAGGCCAAAATGGTTATTTATAATGCTTTGACTAAGAAAGAGTATGAAATAATTTTATGTGTAAAACCACCAAAGAAATTTGGGAAACTCTTTTGATAACTGACCAAGGTAAATTTAAGTGAAAGAAAGCAAAATCGATCTTCTTGTTCAACAATATGAACAATTTGTCATCACAGAAGATGAAACTATTGATAGTGCATTTTTTAGGTTTAATACTATTATTACTAGTCTAAGAGCACTTGATGAAGGTTTTTCTAGCAAGAACAATGTTTGGAAGTTTCTTCGGGCGTTGCATCCAAAGTGGAGAGCTAAAGTCACGACGATTGAAGAATCAAAGGATTTCACTACATTATCACTTGATGAACTAAATGGAAACTTGGAAGTTCATGAGATGATAATCTTGAAGGATTCGGAAATGGTCAAGAGCAAGAGTGAAGAAAGTCTCTAGCACTAAAGGCCAAGAAAGTGCAAAGTCATCACGAAAGTTCATCCTCGAATAGTGATGATACTTCAAGAAGTTCTTCAAGAGACGAGGTCAATACGTGAGGCAACCAAGCAACGACAAGAAAGCATTGTCGAAGGACCGATTTGTCAAGAATGACAAAAGTGATCGGATATAGTTTAGATGCGGTGATTCAAATCATCTAATTAGGTGAATGTCCCAAGACACCTCGCGACAAGAATCACATGGCGTTTGTTGGAGGATCTTGGAGTGATAGTGGTGAAGAATGCGATGGTAGTGATAAAGACGAGAAGTGTCTCATGGCTTATTCTTTAAAAGAGGTACATTTCGAAACCGAATATTATAGCAATGATAGTCATTCTCTAGATGATTTAGAATTAGAGAGTTAATATGATAATCTATGCAAACTAAGTCTAAAGTTCATAGAAAAGAATAAATTGCTAAAATCAACTAAGACTAAGCTTGAAAATGAGATTAGTGAGCTAAAAGGAAATGTAGCTAAGTTAGAGAAAAATAAAGTTGATTTAGGTTGTCTAAGTTGTGAAAACCTAGGAAAAAAAGAAGATCTCAAGAGCACATCCATTAAATTGGAAAATTTAATGAAATGTACTAATGCTCTTGATGACATGCCTAGTAGACAAATTCATTCTCAAGAAAGATTTGGTTTAGGTTTTAACACTGATGAAGCATATACTAGTGAAATCAAATAAGTTAAATTTTCAGAAGAAATATCCACTAACCGCGGATCAATATTGTTCACTGATATTCCTTATGTTTATGGAACAATATGAGGAGATAAAGAAACGTGGACAGAGAGCTTAAAAAATGTGAAAATAAACTTTTTTGAAAAATCTATTTTAGACAAAGGGCCAAAACATCTTGTCATTTGATGTTCGTTTCACAAGTCTTAAATTTTTATTACAAGATATTACCACACAATTGACTAGAAACACAAACACGGGCAAGTATACCCTATCATGTATAGCATAGTGTTAAAGGAAGTCCAGTTCGTTCTACGGGATTGATGTTATAAAATATAAAACAATTACCTCTAGAGTGCCACAAGTTCTAAAGATATACTTATAAATGGTTTTAAAGGTGCGTTTAGTTAAGGTCACAAACATATGAAAGATAGGTAGCAATGATGAATATGAGCACATAAACAATGTAAGACAACATGTCGATTACTAGTCGTACACGTAACATCTAATTAATCTAACAAAAATCCGACTAAATATCATGTCATATCAAAAGCATTAAGAATGGTTTATGCTTGATTTCGATAACTTAAGTAGTAGATGAGATTAGGCAATAGTTGTTATATGTTTTATTCCACTAATCGCGACAAAAGTGAATAACAAGATCCATTTACTAGATGACATGAAATTCATCCATTCACATGAGTACTAGTCATGATCATGAATAAATCCAAGATATAACAATGGTCTTACATAATAGCATATAATACAAAAGCATCTAAATCATACTCGTAGTCACGAACCAAGGAGGAAAGTGCGCCGCACAAAACTAATTGTGCGTCGCACTTTGCCCTCACAAAGCAATAAAATCTATCTAATCATAAGAATGTTAATCCTTAACCATTTGCACAACAAACTACTCCAAGATAACAGTAAAAATAATCACCTCAACAATATGGAAATCAAAGGAAATGAATAACATAATTGAAATAAGAATTATACCAATAAAAGTGAATTCAATATATTGCTCCAAAGTGTATATAAGTTTTGATCAACTTATTTCAAGAATACAATGATTGTGACTTAGTTTTTTTTTCACAGGTACAATGAGCCTGAACTAACTAAGGTTCACTAGTATCAATAATCAAGGATTGGAAAATCCTTGATTCCTCAAAACCTTGTAACAATGGAATTTGATGGAATGAAATTGGATATGTTACAATGCCTGGCTTGGGTTAATTTTATAACCTCAAAAACGTAGCCAATGAGACCTGGAAGTATATCAAGAGCCTCTACATTATTTCCATGCATAATGGCACTTAATATGTGTAACTGCAGCAAAATGTGCGCCGAGCTTTCTCAAATGTGCACCGCACTTTCTCAAATGTGCGTCGCACTTCTGAGTTAAAAATGTGCGCCTCACTTTGGATAATTCTCCAAAATCTTAGTTCATTGAATGTGCGTTGCACTTTTCAGTTGTGCGCCGCACTTTGGTTCTTTTCAGCACAATTTATTTTCTAGTCATTTTCTTTTTATTTCTTCACTTCTTTGCTTCTTATTTTCATTCCTTCACTACAATCAAATCAATACTCATTATTAGCAACAATTCAACACATAATTTATTTATTTACGTATCAAACAAGGACAAATGCATCATTACAAACATGTATAAATGGGGCGTTATCAAATTCCCCCATACTTAACTTCTTGCTTGTCCTCAAGTAAGGTAAAAATGTATTTTTAATAAGTGTCGAAAGAATAGATAAGGCCAATAATTAAAAGCAAAGATAACGACAAAAAACACCTCACGAAGTAGATATTTTGATTTCACACACTCTCCTTTATATGGGTAAAGTATCACTCAAAAGCACGGTCATGAAAAAGTAAATTACCATAAGCTTGTACAAGGAACTAAACTAAACCAATTTGGTGTAAGAACTAAGTAAAATATCAAAAGAGGTCTTTTTCAAAACTTTTATTACCACCACATGTTTAAAAGAGTAAACAACATATCATTCTCCACCATGTTTGTTGTTTCTATACTTTGCACTTCACACTTATAGGATCTTTTTTTCCTTTTATTCCTCTATTTTCTTCCTTTTTTATACCAACATACATTTGAGGTAATATGTCTTCCCCCATATTTATGATCTACTATCATCTCGCAACATGATTTTCAACAATATATTATCGTCATAAAACATTGGCAAAAACTTTCAGTCTTTTCTCTTTTATTTTGCCTCTTTATCATTTAAAATACCTTTTATCATACAAGTATCCCACTACGGTCTCGTAAAGATTACCAAGCACAAGTTCTAGAATTATACTAATCACTGGCATACTCACAAAGTAGATTTAAAGCGTAAGAATGCTTACGAATTATAGGCTAAGATATTTGATATGAGCTTAAATTACTCATATCATTTGTATCAAATAACAATGAAATTATGCACAAAATGTATCCAATATGCCTTGGAAATGTTGTTTTCTTGTTTTAATGTGTGTAGGTACCAAGTTCGCGAAAATCGACAAAATCGACACGAGAATGAAGAAAAAGATCAAAGAAGCCAAAATAAAGATTGACTTTAGCGGATTTTATCATTTGTTAAATATTTTGGTCAAGTGGGTCCCACAATGGGGTAAATGGGATCAAAAGCCCATTTAATATTCAAGTTATAAATAAAAGGGTGTTGAAAGCCCATAAGGCCCAAAGTTGTAGTGATATACGGATGGAATTTGTTTACATTGGGCAAGACCCAAATTGAAAAGAAATGGAAATGAACGAATGGATTAGATGAATGAATGGGCCTTAGGGTTTTTGTTATAACCTTCACACGTTTTATTTAAAACGTATTTTCTCACCATAAATAATTTCCAACCGTCCCTTACCACACAAATAATAAAGTCGTTTCATTCACTTCACCCACCCACATTAAAACCCACTCGTTTTTCATCCCCACTCACACATACTAAATCTTTTCGATGTAACCTAGGTAGACCATCATCTTCCCCATCTCACTTTCACCCTAATAAACAAAACCAGTGACTAAGAGTTACTGTTCCAAACCCTAATCACCCAAATAATTAATGTTACAAAGGGCTTTTTATTATTTTGGTTAATTCACTTCAAAAGGAAATAAAACCCCATGCTTATAGGAAGAGAATAAGAGGATTGGGAGTGATACGTGGCCGATTTTAATTGGAGATGACACCTCAATTTAGCCAATCCACCAATCAGTGGCCTCAAAAGAAGCACAACTAGCACACGGATGCCACGTTGGCAATCCGTGTGCTAGATTGAGTTATAACAGCCATCCGATCAAAGAAAGAGAAAGGAAGAGAAGATCAAGGGCTACAAAACAAATGGAATATTCCAAGATATATTCGGATATTCGTCACCAACAAGCCCTGGGGATGGCTATAAAACCCCCAATTTCTATTGTATTTTTTCATCCCTTTTCTTATTTTACTGTTATTATGTAAAAATAGTTTTAGGAAAATTATTGTAATATTTCTATTAATAGTTTTGTAATCTTCTTCTGATATTAATAAAAGTTTGATTTCATGGAAAAGTTGTCTTGATTTTAATATTATTTAAAGTGAATTGCAATATTGTTCTCTTAAGTCTATTTTAATATAAACTGATTAAATCATTGATTGAGTTAAATTTATAGCTTAAATCAGTGTTTAAAGGTAAGATTTGGGAAATAAATCAAACCCTAATGGTTTGATTAAAATCATTGTTTGGCTCGAATGTTTCTGTTGATTATGTTGGTTCGGTTGATGGAGAATGGTGGTTGATGATTGTTTCGGGTTCATATAGGATGCTCAGCGCAATCCTACTTCCCAATGGTATCTACAAAAGGTGCGTTTTGGTTTTAATTTTTGTTTGTTTAATTTATGTTAAGTTTGAATGCTAAATGATTTTTGTTAGATTTATATGTTATAAATAAAGTTACTGATTTAGTTTTCGAGTATGAGAGTTTGAGCTTGCTAAATGTTTACTGATTCCTGTTTATTTTTTTTATATTGTTTACTTAATATCATAGCTCACTGGATGATCTGTTTTTGAGGGCTTGCTATAATAGTTTTGTTTTACTGTTTAGGCATCACATGACTTAGTGAATTTGGGCTTTATATCTGCTAGATTTGAATCTGATTTTTGATAATTTTTACTAATATAGATTGTTTCGATTAATCTGTTATGATGTATTTTTGTAAGACTGTTATTGCATGAATGATTCACACAAGACGCTTAGGAATTCATTGGATGGTTGATATTAGAAGCTTTGTTTACCGATTTAAATGTTTAGTTAGATCTGATTTTTGCTGAATGTAGGTTGTGTTTATAACAGTTCTTATTTAGTTATAGTTTGCTGAAGTTTCTGCTTATTTGGGAATTTTTATTGTGTCTGCTGAATAATTTAGTAAGCTCTTTGTAATAGCTTTCTGTTTGATTTCATTTTGTGATATCTGCCCATTTGAGTTGCTGTGATTGATGATTATCTTTAACTCGACATTTGATAGATTTGTTTTCGCATGACTGTTATTGCATCTTTGATATATCTGCTTTATTGTTCTAGTATTAAGCTTATCAGATTCCCATAATCTGATAAGCACAAATAAGCTGTGTCCTCACAACTTTTAAGCTATTAAGCTAACAAAAAGTCTTTCCTAAGACTATCTTTTAGTTATTCTGTCAAAAAGATATAAAATCAAAAAAATATGTCTCCTCTTGGAATTGAACCGGTGACCTCACGGATGTATGCCATGTGTGATAACCATCTGGGCTAACTGGCCTCTTTGGTTTTTCTTTTTCTTTGATTGATTAATATATTGCGATTTTAGCTTGGCAGATTTTCTTTTATTAAACTTTGATTCGTATACATTTCATTTTAAATAAACTTAAAAAAAAAATGTTTTTATTAAAGTATTTTAATTTAGTTAAATAAAATAAATCAAAATAATAAATATAAAAAAATATAAAAAAATGTTTTTTTTATTTTAAAAGTTAAATTAGTTTATTAATTAGATTTTTATAATAATTAGATAAAATAGTTTTTAAGAGTAGATTTGTTTTTAAGTAATTTGTGATAAAGTAAATTAGTTTTAAAAGTTAAATTAGATTTTTTTTTAAATAGATTAAAAGTTATAATTTCTAAATAGACTTAATATTTTATAGATTATTATATTAGTTTAATTTTTAAATAGTTTTATTTTTAAATAATTAATTGTTTGTAGATTTTTAAAATAGCGGGGTTTAACGATTCATGCACTTTAGGTTTATTTTAAATAGTTTAAAATTGGTAGATTTAATTTGTAGTTTAAAAACCGAAAACCAATTCAAATCGATTGTCCAAATCAAAACAAAACGTCTCAAATTCATAAGATCTTCGTGTACAACGAACTCGACTGACTCACGTGTTTAATTGAATTCGTCATTGGTATTATTAGTCTATAACTTTTTCCTAAAGGTAATTTTCTAATTTACCCTATAACGTAATCTCAAATTAAATCACATATACTATCCACGACACATCAAAAATTTTGGCGCCGCTGCCGGGGATCTTGTGTACGATTCGCTTTCGTGGAGATTTGTTGATCGTTGATTTGAAGACCCTTTCCGTCCTCGGAAAGTTTGTTATTTTTCTGTTATATAGTATGTATCGTTTTTCTTGTTTTTTGTGAATAATATATTGTATTACGTAGCACAATAATTTTAAATACTTTTCAAATAAGCCTTAGTTGGGATTTCATCACCTAGCTATTGTATTCGAATCCAAAACAAAAATAAAATGCAAAATAGATAAATACTAATAAGAAGTTTGAACTCGATTTATACAAACTATAAGGTGGGTATAAGGCGACGTGCTATAAAAGGCCGTCTAAGGAAAAAGGTTTTTAAGTGCTTTGTGCCACCTCGTTTCCCCGCTTGCTTGTGCGTATATTGAGAGGGACAACCTATTATTGGTTTGCCGACTCAAGTAGTAATAAATCTTATTTTTTGTTGTTTACTTATTGAACCTCGAGACGTTTAGGTTTTCACCTATCGTTTCAAAGTCGACCGAGGGTAATTTACTTCCATAGTAGTTATCCTTATTCCTTTTTTTTATCGATCATTATTGATTGAGCAATACCAAATAAAATACCAAAAATAATCTTCTTCTTGTCTAATTTCTTTTCTTCAATCCTCTAAATTCTCGTCTTTGTAGTGTATGCAATTACGTTCTTCTCGACTTGTAATTGATTTTAATAGGCTTGAGAATATTCCTCGTAGGAATAGAAATCGTCAACAACGAATAGTGGAACCCGAGCTCCCACCTATTGTTGTAGAGATGGCCGATAACCGAACAATGGAGGAATAGCTCCGTGCACCCACCGAAGGGTATGGGGAAGCAATCGTTGTGCCGGCTATTTTGGCGGATCATTTTGAGATTAAGACGGCTCTTTTATCGCTCATTCGTGCCGACCAATTTCGTGGCAATGAGACCGATAGCCCGCATTCTCACATTCGGAATTTTAATCGAATTACCTCGACTCTCAAGTTTAGAGATGTGCCGAATGACGTGATTAAGCTCATGCTTTTTCCGTACTCGCTCGAGGGTAATGCTAGGCTTTGGTATGAGAAAGAACCACCGGGTTCGATCTTAACTTGGGATGATTTAGTGTCAAAGTTTATGAATTATTTCTTTCCACCATCTAAGACAACACACTTTAAGAATGAGATCACTAGATTTGAACAAAAAGTGCATGAATCGTTTGGGGTTGCATGGGAAAGATTTGAAGATTTTTTGAGACAATGTCCACACCACGGTTTCTCGGAATTGCATCAAATAAATACTTTTTATAATGGGCTTAATATGATTGAACAAGATTCTTTAAATGCCTCCGCGGGTGGTAATCTTTTAAGAAAAACTCCGAGAGGCGCGTGGAGAATAATTGAGGATAAGTCTAGAGCACAATATTCACGAAACACACCGGTTGTTTTCAATGTGAATTCATCTAATATCGAGATTGCTAGATTGGACTCTAAGATTGACACGCTTTTGAATGCGTTTAGGAAGAATCCTCATGGATCGATTAATATGGTTGAGAATGTTTGTGTATCATGTGGTGGAGCACATCATAATTACGCTTGTTTAAACACGGGTTTTGATCAAGCTAGTGCTTTTGCCGCGACGGGAACTTATGGCTCCAACGGTCAAGTTTCTCGTCAAAATCATGTTGCTCCACCGGGTTTTCCACCGGTTCAAAATAGGTACAACAATGGGAACAATGGGAATAACTTTAACCGTGGTAACCAAGGGAATTTCAATCAAGGAAATGGGTTTAATGTTAATCAAAACAATCAAGGTTTTCAAAGCAATAATCAAAATGATTTGTCAAGCTATATCAAGTCAAATGAGGCAAATATGAAAGCTTTTCAAAATAACATTCAAGGGCAAATTAATACTTTGAAACTCGATTTTCAAAATACGATTAAAGGGCAAAACAATAAGATTGAGCTTAATCAACAAAGGCTAGAGCAAAACCAAAATTGTATGCACCAAAGTTTGGAACAAAGTCAAAATAAATTGCTTTCAATGTTTGAGGGATTTATGTCTAAACCGTCATCTTCTTCGGGTTGCTTACCTAGTAATACCATTCCTAACCCGAGGGGAGATCTTAAGGCCATAACCGTTTATGATGATGATAATGTGGAAAGAGTGATCGAGAAAATTTATGTTCCACCTAAGCAAAGTTTTCTTAAAGTCACCAAGGCTACTTTGAATGTGATGAGTACTTTGGATTTCGTTGATTTCATTCCTAAGAAATATGAGGATCCGGGTCAATTCTTGATACCTTGTGTTGTTGATGAGCTTGGGGAATATAAAGCTCTAGCCGATCTAGGAGCTAGTATTAACGTAATGCCTTTAGTCATTTGGAAGAATATTGACTATGAACCACTTAGGCCTACTCGAATGATAATTGAGCTCGCTAATGGTACTACCACCCATCCGGTTGGTATAGCGGAAAATGTCATTGTTAAAGTGGGGGAGTTCATTTACCTAGCCGATTTTGCTATCATTGATTATGAGCCAAATCCTCGTGTGCCTATAATTTTAGGACGACCATTTTTGTGCACGGCCGGTGTTTTAGTTGATATGAGGGAAAAGGAGATTAAAATAAGGTATGGGGATAAACATATGATTTTCAAACCGGAAAAAATTCCTAGATTGGTTTCTAAGAAATTGGAAAGTGTTGAACTTGATAAACCTAATTTTGTTGAATCATGTTGTAATGTTACCTCATCTCCACTCAATCCACACGAGGATGAAAGTTCTAAGACTGAAAAACAAATTGATGATTACTTGAGTGAGCCATTTGATGCTAGTGAGTTTATTAGTGAGAATTTTGATCCCGAGAGTGATATTGCTTTAATTGAACAATCTTTGAAAATGGACTCGTTTTCACTCTCTTCTAAGGATCATGTTGATGTTCCTAAAGCACAATCTTCTATTGAAGAGCCTTTGATTCCTAGCTTCACACCAAGTGAGGTTAGTGACTATTCATGTGATAAGTTCATCGATGAACTTGTTGATCCACTTCCACGGGGAAGTGAAGACGTTTCCGATCTTGAGATCGAGCGTGATTCTTGTGTTTTACCTACCATTCTCGAGGAATTCTCTGATGAATTCCCTTCTAATGAGAATGATGACACTTTAGTGACTTGCTCAAATCCTCTCTTTGAAGTTTCATTGACCAATAATCCATTGTTTCAAGAGGATTTTGAGAACATCATACCTCCTACATCTCACAATCTTTGTGATGATGATCTTTTCATTAGGGAGTTTGATAAGTTACTTTCCATGGACATTCCTTCGGAATTTGAGGAAGAGTCTAATGACGGTGATGAAGATACTTGGTTTGATCACCCGATTTATGATGATGACAATGTTGACCCGGAGGGAGAAATTACTTTTGCTCCAATTATCCTTCCCACTCGCTTTGATCTTAATGTGCGGGTTTTTCATGCGACTCGTTTTGAGTACCATGACCCCTTTATTCACATTCATAAGAGTGATAAGGTCAACAAAGTCATGCAAGTTGAAACCACTATGGTTAAGACTTTTGTGCCACCATTACCATGTGCTTTATATGACTTAGGATTAGCATGGGGGGACGACACCTTGTTGTCTATTCCTTTCTCCACCGAGGACGAGGTATTCGATCCTGGAATCGTTTATTTAGGGAAATCTCGGCCTTTCACCGATGTAATAAATGAAAGATTTTTTAATCATCTTGGTGCGAGTTTATCCTTTCGGACTACCATTAGTTGTGACTACCATCTCTTGTTAGAGATTCGTGTTGGAGTTTTATCCTTTCGTTTGTCATCCGACAACGAGGATGAGATCTTTGACCCCGGCATCGCGCTTTATGTTGGATTTTATCCTAATATGCCGGTTTTCACCATTTTCCCTAAGGACCAATGAATGCGGGGATCGAGTCGAGCTCATGACTCGGTGAACAAAAACGAGTTCATTCTATCTTCTTTCTATTTTCTAACACCTAATAAGGCTTGATCTTTCAAGCTCGTGCTTGTGTTTTGTTGTGTTGTGATCTTAGGTATGACCCTAATATTTGAAGACTCTCGTGTTCGGTTTTTGCCGGTCCACTTGATCTTCCATTCTTTGAATGTCAAAAAGGGGCACACTTTCTATCCCTTGATTTTTATCGACTAACGTTTTATCTTGAGGCATAATTAATAAACGGCTTATAGATTTGCGTGCTCTTTCCATGCTAGGATTTTGCATTAGACTCTTCGTGTCTTAGCAAGGGGGTGTTACTCTTGAGCTAAGAAACATTGAGGAAAATGTTTGGTTTTAGCATGGGGGAGTCAATCGATATAATCGCTTGCGATTGCTTTTGTCGTGTCCAAACGTATAGTTTTCTCATTTTTCAATAAAATTTTAAATTTTTAGTGTTATTTTTAAGTTTTTAATAATAAAATAAGTATTTTTGACACGAATGTAGGCTTTCAATAAAAATAGTTTTTGACTCGACTCGGTTTTTAACCTTAGCTTTTCCTTAACGTATTTGAATTAAGTTTTGCTAGGCTATTATATAGGGAGCTTTAAAACGCGAAGGTCTTAATTCATACGAGTTAAGAACAAGAACTTTTCGCAAGCTCCTATAATTGATCCTAGAAAGTCGTCTATCAAGAGAACTTTAAAACACAAATTCTAAAACTTGAAAGAGTATAAGAAGATGCAAGATCCTATAGATGACTTGAAAACCCAAAACTTTGATTTAATAGGCTAAGTATCCATTGATTTCACATTTTTGGAATTTTATAATATGGAGAACAAGAGATGATAGAGTCAATTATAAGTTTGGTATTCTTTCGGGAATTTATGTGAGTTAATTATGAGCCTATTCTCCCATCACTTGTTAATAATTTTAATTGCAATAAATAAGGTTGAACGATTTGAAAAGTTACTTAGCTTCTAGCCCAAGATCGTTTAAAAGTTGCTCAGTATGGATTAGAGTTCATAGCCAAGGCATAACTTATTGAAGCGGGATGCGAAGATTGGCGAGTCCAAAAAGGTCCTAACAAGACATGAGGGCTATGTTTTATTGCTAAAGATCTCAAGTGATGTGAAGATTCATTTATCAAAAATCAATATGAAGGATCGAGACACACGACGAAAAGCAAATACTCCCAAAAAGTCATGGAGAAGTCTATCCAAAAAGACCATAATAAGGTATGAGGATAAATGAAGCCAAGTCCAAAAAGGAGGCGGATCGTTGTATATCAAAATCCCAAATAAAGATTGGAGAAAAATGAAGAAGTCGTGGTCCAAGTATGAATCTCTCAAAACTTCAAGTGAAGAAATTCCTATATGAAGAGAAGACCATTATTTCACGAACGTCTCTCAAGGTTGGAAGTATAAAGTCACTGCCAAATATCGGTCCGAGAAAGGTCTCAAATCGCGAAGCAAGTTATGCTAAGATATGAACTTTATGAAGTCCCGAGAAGCAGTTTTAAAAGATTTTGTCCTTTAGCTAACTATTGATTAAATCGTTCACTTTATTTTCGGCCAAAATAATTATCGAAATAAGTCAACAATGCATCCTCGTGATCATTTAAGACAACAATAAAATATAAGAGATACACTTAGGAATAAGGGAGTCTAAGTGAGTAATTAGCCCACATGAGTTCGTGTTAGTCTACCAACTTATAATAACAATGATTTTGTTTTTGCACTTGGCATGGAAAAGTGAAAAGTCGAGGACGATGAATCTATTTGAGCTTTTATGATCCTTAAAGTTATTTTGCAATAATGAAAGCAATACATTATGTCTTTTCAAAATAAAATGTCAAAAGTTGAATAATGTTGTAGTTCATAGTTTTATTTTATCATTGCGTGAGGACACGACAATTGCTTAGCATGGGGGAATTTGATATGAGCTTAATTACTCATATCATTTATATCAGATAACAATGAAATTGTGCACAAAATGTATCCAATATGCCTTGGAAATGTTGTTTTCTTGTTTTAATGTGTGTAGGTACCAAATTCGCGAAAATCGACAAAATCGACACGAGAATGAAGAAAAAGATCAAAGAAGCCAAAATAAAGATTGACTTTAGCGGATTTTATCATTTGTTAAGTATTTTGGTCAAGTGGGTCCCACAATGGGGTAAATGGGCTCAAAAGCCCATTTAATATTCAAGTTATAAATAAAAGGGTGTTGAAAGCCCATAAGGCTCAAAGTTGTAGTGATATACGGATGGAATTTGTTTACATTGGGCCAGGCCCAAATTGAAAAGAAATGGAAATGAACGAATGGATTAGATGAATGAATGGGCCTTAGGGTTTTTGTTATAACCTTCACACGTTTTATTTAAAACGTATTTTCTCACCATAAATAATTTCCAACCGTCCCTTACCACACAAATAATAAAGTCGTTTCATTCACTTCACCCACCCACATTAAAACCCACTCGTTTTTCATCCCCACTCACACATATTAAATCTTTTCGATGTAACCTAGGTAGACCATCATCTTCCCCATCTCACTTTCACCCCAATAAACAAAACCAGTGACTAAGAGTTACTGTTCCAAACCCTAATCACCCAAATAATTAAAGTTACAAAGGGCTTTTTATTATTTTGGTTAATTCACTTCAAAAGGAAATAAAACCCCATGGTTATAGGAAGAGAATAAGAGGATTGGGAGTGATACGTGGCCGATTTTAATTGGAGATGACACCTCAATTTAGCCAATCCACCAATCAGTGGCCTCAAAAGAAGCACAACTAGCACACGGATGCCACGTTGGCAATCCGTGTGCTAGATTGAGTTATAACAGTCATCCGATCAAAGAAAGAGAAAGGAAGAAAAGATCAAGGGCTACAAAACAAATGGAATATTCCAAGATATATTCGGATATTCGTCACCAACAAGCCCTGGGGATGGCTATAAAACCCCCCAATTTCTATTGTATTTTTTCATCCCTTTTCTTATTTTACTGTTATTATGTTAAAATAGTTTTAGGAAAATTATTGTAATATTTCTTTTAATAATTTTGTAATCTTCTTCTGGTATTAATAAAAGTTTGATTTCGTGGAAAAGTTGTCTTGATTTTAATATTATTTAAAGTGAATTTCAATATTGTTCTCTTAAGTCTATTTTAATATAAACTGATTAAATCATTGATTGAGTTAAATTTATAGCTTAAATCAGTGTTTAAAGGTAAGATTTGGGAAATAAATCAAACCCTAATGGTTTGATTAAAATCATTGTTTGGCTCGAATGTTTCTGTTGATTATGTTGGTTCGGTTGATGGAGAATGGTGGTTGATGATTGTTTCGGGTTCATATAGGATGCTCAGCGCAATCCTACTTCCCAATGGTATCGACAAAAGGTGCGTTTTGGTTTTAATTTTTGTTTGTTTAATTTATGTTAAGTTTGAATGCTAAATGATTTTTGTTAGATTTATATGTTATAAATAAAGTTACTGATTTAGTTTTCGAGTATGAGAGTTTGAGCTTGCTAAATGTTTACTGATTCCTGTTTATTTTTTTTATATTGTTTACTTAATATCATAGCTCACTGGATGATCTGTTTTTGAGGGCTTGCTATAATAGTTTTGTTTTACTGTTTAGGCATCACATGACTTAGTGAATTTGGGCTTTATATCTGCTAGATTTGAATCTGATTTTTGATAATTTTTACTAATATAGATTGTTTCGATTAATCTGTTATGATGTATTTTTGTAAGACTGTTATTGCATGAATGATTCACACAAGACGCTTAGGAATTTGTTGGATGGTTGATATTAGAAGCTTTGTTTACCGATTTAAATGTTTAGTTACATTTGATTTTTGCTGAATGTAGGTTGTGTTTATAACAGTTCTTATTTAGTTATAGTTTGCTGAAGTTTCTGCTTATTTGGGAATTTTTATTGTGTCTGCTGAATAATTTAGTAAGCTCTTTGTAATAGCTTTCTGTTTGATTTCATTTTGTGATATCTGCCCATTTGAGTTGCTGTGATTGATGATTATCTTTAACTCGACATTTGATAGATTTGTTTTCGCATGACTGTTATTACATCTTTGATATATCTGCTTTATTGTTCTAGTATTAAGCTTATCAGATTCCCATAATCTGATAAGCACAAATAAGCTGTGTCCTCACAACTTTTAAGCTATTAAGCTGTCAAAAAGTCTTTCCTAAGACTATCTTTTAGTTGTTCTGTCAAAAAGATATAAAATCAAAAAAATATGTCTCCTCTTGGAATTAAACCCGTGACCTCACGGATGTATGCCATGTGTGATAACCATCTGGGCTAACTGGCCTCTTTGGTTTTATTTTTCTTTGATTGATTAATATATTGCGATTGTAGATTGGCAGATTTTCTTTTATTAAACTTTGATTCGTATACATTTCATTTTAAATAAACTTAAAAAAAATGTTTTTATTAAAGTATTTTAATTTAGTTAAATAAAATAAATCAAAATAATAAATACAATAAAATATAAAAAAATGTTTTTTTATTTTAAAAGTTAAATTAGTTTATTAATTAGATTTTTATAATAATTAGATAAAATAGTTTTTAAGAGTAGATTTGTTTTTAAGTAATTTGTGATAAAGTAAATTAGTTTTAAAAGTTAAATTAGATTTTTTTTAAATAGATTAAAAGTTATAATTTCTAAATAGACTTAATATTTTATAGATTATTATATTAGTTTAATTTTTAATTAGTTTTATTTTTAAATAATTAATTGTTTGTAGATTTTTAAAATAGCGGGGTTTAACGATTCATGCACTTTAGGTTAAATTTAAATAGTTTAAAATTGGTAGATTTAATTTGTAGTTTAAAAACCGAAAACCAATTCAAATCGATTGTCCAAATCAAAACAAAACGTCTCAAATTCATAAGATCTTCGTGTACAACGAACTCGACTCACTCACGTGTTTAATTGAATTCGTCATTGGTATTATTAGTCTATTACTTTTTCCTAAAGGTAATTTTCTAATTTACCCTATAACGTAATCTCAAATTAAATCACATATACTATCCACGACACATCAATATTGTGTAAGTAATGTTATCAATTCCAAGTCAAAATAGCTTTACAATTACAGGAATTATCAATCTTTTAACGAAAACTTCTTTTTTTTACATAACCATAAAATTTTCAGAAATCCACCAGAAAGTACGGCGCACATTTCAAAAGTGCAGCGTACTTTTGGTCACAGAAAGTTTAAAAAATTTTCAACTTAAAACGCTCTTATTTTCCACTTATCACCCCCCCATACTTATTATGAGCATTGTCCCTAATGCTAAACATAAGGAAAAAGTAAAAATAGATAAAAATAAGAATAATACTCCCCTTTTATTCCGAGTCGCGAACGAAGCCGAAATCTTCAATCTTCGCCTTATTATGCATTGACTCGCTTATTTTCTACAATTTAACACAAACCCAATATATACGCAAACATTTTTCACATACCAAATTAAATAAAAATCCACACACAAAGTAATAATTTGTCCTACATGCCAACAAAGGCATATTACATAACCAAATGAAATAAATTGTTTTGAAATTGTTTTAAAATGTGACTAGCACAAAAGTCACAAACACACCAGGCATCACATGTCCTCTTCACTTTCATTATTCCTTGGAGCATTGGGTGGGTGGAAATGCGGTGGATAAGGTGGTGGTTGTTGGGTGTAGTAGAATGGCTCATGGTGATATCCGGGTGGTCCATAACGTACACTCATCGAAACGCTATATTGTTACGCCATTCTCTCAAAAACCAGAGCGTATCTATCCATGCTATAACATTGTCGCTCCATCATAAACCCAAGTTGGTCTTGCCTAACCTCCATCCTTCCCATCCTATCACAAACATCTTGGAGTGATGCACGAGGAGCTCGCGGCATGTTCACACGTGGTGCTCTCGCCAGTGCGTCTTCTCGAATCAACCTTCCATCCGCTCCAATCAAATCTCTCAAAGTAATTTTGTCAAGGGTATCACATATGATCGGCGGACTAAGAATACCCACAACTTATTCAGTTAAAAGTCTCATTCTTCGGTCTAACCTAGTCACAAATTGTCTACACACAATCATACTACTTGCTTGACTACCATGACCTTTCCTTTTCATCCACTTTGCAATCACCCAAGCCACATTAGTGTATTGCTCACGATTCTTGTCCCTAAACATGCTCAATAACCACAAATCATTCTTTTGAACCTTGTCATATCACGTGGTTCGTTGACAAACTGCGTAAGCAATCATCTTTTGGAGCACTCTTAAAATTGGACTAGAAATCCTAGTGGTTGAGCTCCTAGACAAGCTCAAAGGATCCACATCCGGACAAATTAATACCCAAAACTCATTAGCATTGAAATTACCATGCTCGCGTTCTCCTCTTTGAAAATACACTTTAAATCCTTCCTCATCTCGCTCCTCTCTAGTATACAACTCCAAGTACTTAGCAAATTCCTTCAATGTCAAAGAGTGACCTTTCCCATAAAGTCTAAAACTCATAATTTTCTTTGTCAATAGCTAATCATCATCAACATCTTCATCAAAATGAAATGTTGAGAAAAACTCAAGAACAAGCTCCGAATAGATCTTCTCCCTACAAGTAAAAGCACGGACCCAAGCATCGGATCGAAACAAAACTTCATTTCCTTCAGCCTCTATCACAACTATTGATAACATCTCCCTAATTTGAGCTTCACAACCAAGCTCATTCAAAACTCCAAAATCCACAATGCTAGGTGCGAAAATTTGTTTCGGTAGTAGAAGACTAAGAGCATTATTGTAAATGGTTTTAGCATCATTCGTACATCCAGGCCAATTCAAAAATGGATGATTAGGAAATCCCATGGGTGCGAGACTTGCCGACTCGATAGGCTTTCGCCTCTTTCCTCAGCTAGACGAGTCGGTCTTATAGTTTTCATAACCTATGTTCAGCAAAATTTATCACACAAGCAAACATATATTAACATTAGATAAACATTAGTGGTCAACGGCATCCCTATGTTGGTGTTCTGACCATTCTGTTTAGTTTTCAGACAAAAAGTACGGCGCACATATGAGAAGTGCGGCGTACTTTCTGGGAATTAACTCGCCAAAGTGTAGTGCACATATGAGATGTGCGGCGTACATTCTGCGTATCTCAGCATATCTCGGGGTGACTAGTAATCTTAACCAAATCCGCAAACTAATGGTAACAAATCAACAACAATGGCTAGAATCGAACACCACCATTCCTAATTCATTTTAATCCGCGACCTTGCTCAATCTTAAGGTTTAATTTCAAAACCCTCACTTTTATTTTTATGTTTTTCAATATCATCTAATAATCTAATTCTATCCTAATCAATATCCCTATTTCTAATTACAAATCGAATTTAATCTGATTATCAACTACAAAGAACCCTAATTGAAAAATTAATCAAAAATTTAAAACTAATCAAATAAAATATATATGAATTAAAGATAAAAACTTACCCTAGACATGATCTCGAGTGTGAATTGGAGTGGGAATCGAAAAATATTTTTGGTGATGATTCAAGAAATCGTCAGGTGTGTTTTTGTTTTTTTTAGTTTCAAATGAGAAAAATAAAGTATATACGAAAAATCCGCCCAGAAGTGCGGCGCACATTTGGGAAGTGTGGCGCACATTCTATGCTCACATACCACATTTCTGTTTCTAAGTACACTAGACACAAGTTTTGAAAGAAAACCTCCAATTTATTCGATTTCATAAAAGAAAAATAACAAGACCTACTAGGAAAACATTCCCTTCTTCTAAGACCATCCTAAAATTTCTAGGACTCTTAGATTTCACTTCGTTTTATTAATTATCTACATATAAAAAAGATAAAAATGCATAAAGTAACTAGGAGCCAATGATACACTCCTCATTTCCTCCATATCTTTAGTTATAGCAGAAGTTTAGAGTTGACATGATATCACTCTCCGTGTAACGTCCCGAGACCTCTCTATTGGTGTCTTTTGTCTCGTATACCTTTTCGTACCTCTTTCCACATGGATCAATAATGACCATGGCAACATGCCATTCACTATCTCCATCTTTAGCAATGTTTTCAAATTCTCGCTTGTTCCCCACTTGCCAATCTTTGTATGTCAATGAGACAGGAATTGCTCCAAGCATTCCTGCAATCTTCTTGTATACACATATGTCAAAGAAAGGGTTATGGTAGCTCCTTTCACATAGTGATGCATCCAAAAGTTCTTCCGGTTCCATCCATGGTTGCAAATGTAGACCATAAATTGGCATACCGTCCTCATCTCTCTTCACGGTGTAGTGCTTATCATCTTCATCATCACTATCATCATGTTTCTTTGCTTTTAGTACATTATAGTTTTGATGGACAAACCCATCAAAGCTAGTCATAATAGCTTTTCCAACATCTATGTTTGCACCAATGGTATGCAAAAAATTTCTTCCAACCACTAGTTGAATATCTCGATCAATAGGAATGACGAGAAGCATGAAATAGGCTAGTAGTGTAGTTGTTCCCATTTGGCGAAGAACTCCAAGTAAATGTCCAAATCCCTCCGCATAGTAGTGATCAAGCATTTTGATACGATCAAACCTTGGTTTGACTCTACCAACATCTAACATTTTGAATTCCATATGGCATAATATTAACATTTGAGCTAGTATCAACCAAAGCATTATAAGTAGTCTTACCATCCAACCTTATTGGTAGGATAAAGTACCCCGGATCTTCTTTCTCAAGCATTACCTTGTTCTCACGAAGCATTTGTATAGCCACATCTTCATACTCCGGTGTTAATCCATCTTCAACTTTCACCTTGTCTAGCAAAACTCCATCAACAATCATTTTATATTTATCACTATATTTCAAAGTTTCAATGATTGGTCGATTCATGTTCAACAACATGACTCTTTCTTCAATATCTTCATGTAATTCCTCCATTGATAGTTCTTCCCTAGTCAAAGGTTTGTTAATGGCGAGTGAAGGTCCTTCACCATTATAGCTCAACTTGTAAGCGTGGGCGGGTTTCTTACCTTTGTTTCTTTTGTTTTTCCCCATGCTATAAACAAATCTAGGAGCATCAATCTCCTCAGTTTCAATAGGTTCCAAATCATCAAAATTGAGGTTATCAAGTATTTCATCAATCTCCCTATAGTCTAAGATTTCATGCACTTTTGGCCATAAAGTAAGTATGCCACAAGTGATGTCAAGTTGTGCATTAGCTTGCTTTAGGAAAGATCTCCAAAGATTACACACTGTTCAAAATCGTCCTCCTCCGGATTGACAAAGAAGTCAACGAAAAACAATTCGTCTTTAATCATGACAATGAGCTTTTTATCTATCTCCTTGTCTCCATTACGATGAGTGTTGTAGGTTAAGCCAAGCTCAACTACAAATTCGTTACTAATCAAGCTTCTTTCCAACTCAAAATCTACTTGCCCATCATAAGCAAATTTTCCTTCCACATGGCAATGCATTAAGTACTTTTCACTAGGTGTCAAGTCTTCCATACGATATAAAGTTAAGACCTTTTGAACCCCACTATCGGCTGAGTCCTTACATTCAGATCCTGTCCATTCTCCTTCCGATTCAATTTTGTCATTGAGACTAATATGCTCATCCACTCCTAAGCATAGTCTACCCAAGCTATTATTTGGATCCATCTCAATCTTAAAACAATAACACATCAAAAGAAACATTAGTATGTTAGTGCCATAAAATCTAAACGATATTTCATACCCTAAAATTTTTAGGCAACTCATTAATTTCAATGAATATTTCCATTTGAGCGTGTTATAAGAAATTTCTGCTTCTAGTTTCTCTAGTTGTGCGGCGCACTTTTGCGCGACACAGGATATCCGCGCACATATGGGATGTGCGGCGCACATATGGGATGTGCGCCGCACATTCTGCGAAAAAATTTGTTCACACTTTTATAATTTGTTAGCCAATCAAACCAAGTTATAAGACATTTTTCATAGCAATTTCTTAACAAGTAGTCAAAATAAGAAATTATGACCAAGTTTAGTAATGTGTCTATAAGTATTTTGTAAGAATAAACCATTTTTTTCATTTTCGTTTGTTTTCTCACTTTTTTGTATTTTTATTATAGCTAAAATTTTATAAATATTACCACAAATCATTATAAATACCAAACAAGTAATACCAAAGCAAATTATTCTACCAAAGAGCAAAAAATATAATAGAAAATAAAATTTTGAAAGAAAATATTTTTGGTTTTTCTTTAGATGCAATATTAACAAACACAAAAGCTTAAAAAGCATAAGTACACATAAAGCAATTCTCATGTTTTCAGTAGTAAGTGTTGAGAGTAAAAAGGTTTTGGTGGTGTTTTGGGATTGTTTCTACCAATATTTTTGTAAATTCGACACAAATGTGCGGCGCACTTTTGGATTGTTTTGTAAAAAACTTTTCAGATTGCCAGAAATCTGTGCGTCGTGTTTAGAAATTTTAGTTTACCAAGTATCTCATAATGTTTTAAACCAATAACAAATCAATCCCCGACAGTGACGCCAAAAACTTGATGTTCGTTTCGCAAGTTTTAAATTTTTATTACAAGATATTACTACACATTTGACTAGAAACACAAACACGGGCAAGTATACCCTATCATGTATAGCATAGTGTTAAGGTAAGTCCAGTTCGTTCCATGGGATTGATGTTATAAAATATAAAACAATTAACTTTAGAGTATCACAAGTTCTAAAGATATACTTATCCAATGGCTTTAAAGGTGATTTTGGTTAAGGTCACAAACATATGAAAGATAGGTAGCAATGATGAATATGAGCACATAAACAATGTAAGACAACATGCTGATTACTAGTCGTACACGCAACATCTAATTAATATAACAAAAATCCGACTAAAGATCATTTCATATCAAAAGCATTAAGAATGGTTTATGCTTGATTACGATAACTAAAGTAGTAGATGAGATTAGGCAATAGTTGTTATATGTTTTATTCAACTAATCGCGACAAAAGTGAATCACAATATTTATTTACTAGATGACATGAAATTCATCCATTCACATGAGTACTAGTCATGATCATGAATAAATCCAACATATAACAATGGTCTTACATAATATCATATAATACAAAAGCATCTAAATCATACTCGTAGTCACGAACCAAGGAGGAAAGTGCGTCGCACAAAACTAATTGTGCGTCGCACTTTGCCCTCGCAAAGCAATAAAATCTATCTAATCATAAGAATGTTAATCCTTAAACATTTGCACAACAAACTACTCCATGATAACATTAAAAATAATCATCTCAACAATATAGAAATGAAAGGAAATGAATAATATAATTGAAATGAGAATTATACTTACAAAAGTGAATTCAATATATTGCTCCAAAGCGTATATAAGTTTTGATCAACTTATTGCAAACATACAATGATTCTGACTTAGTTTCTTTTCCACATGTACAATAAGCTTGAACCAACTAATGTTCACTAGTATCAATAATCAAGGATTGGAAAATCCTTGATTCCTCAAAACCTTGTAACAATGGAGTTTGATAGAATGAAATGGGATATGTTACAATGCCTGGCTCGGGTCCATTATATAACCTCAAAAATGTAGCCAAGGAGACCTGGAAGTATATCAAGAGCCTCTACATTATTTCCATGCAAAATGACACTTAATTTGTGTAACTGCAGCAAAATGTGCGTCGCACTTTCTCAAATGCGCGCTGCACTTCAAAGTTGAAAATGTGCACCGCACTTTTCCTTTTGTGCGTCGCACTTTGGATAGTTCTCCAAAATCATAGTTCATTGAATGTGCGCCGCACTTTTCAGTTGTGCGCCACACTTTGGCTCTTTTTCAGCACAATTTAATTTCTAGTCCTTTTCTTTTTATTTCTTCACTTCTTTGCTTTATATTTTCATTCCTTCACTGCAATCAAAACAATACTCATTATTAGCAACAATTCAACACATAATTTATTTATTTATATATCAAACAAGGACAAATGCATCATTACAAACATGTATAAATGAGGTGTTATCATCGTTAATAAAGCAAAAGTACCCCTTATTGATGAAAAGAAGTTTAATAAATTCTATACTCCTTTGAGTAAACCTTTAATGAAAACGAAAGGTGTAATGAGAAAATCATCTACTCCTTCTCCAAGAGAAAGAAATGATTCAAGGCCTAGAAGTAAAACACCCGCACCTAAAAATAATGACCATCCTAAGTCACGACCTAGAAGTAAAACACCTACACCTAAAAACAAAAATCATTCTAGATCAAGGTCTAAGACACCTAAGAAAAAAAATGGACACCAAAATACTCTAGTAAATTGGAACAATTTTCAACAACAATGTTTTTCTCCGTGGGTATGTGTCCTCCATTCATGCATCCCAACCAAATGCAAGGGATGTTTGTAACTAACAATTTTGGACCCATGAGATATTGGGTACCGGATGTTTGATTTTGTATGTTGTTACCTAGATATGGTTGGGGATTGATTTTGAACCCGACGAGTGGATTAAGGTTAGTGGTTGTTCTAAACACATGACGGGAAATCGATGTCTATTCTCTACTTACAAAGCATACAATGGAGGTAAAGTTACTTTTGCTAGTAATTTACATGGTAACATCATTGGTAAAGGTACGGTT
Source organism: Glebionis coronaria (assembly GCA_025667525.1). Classification (NCBI taxonomy): domain Eukaryota; kingdom Viridiplantae; phylum Streptophyta; class Magnoliopsida; order Asterales; family Asteraceae; genus Glebionis; species Glebionis coronaria. Next base: position 163,702,474 of record CM046882.1, on the reverse strand, counting down.
TCTCTTGACTCCTTAACCATTAAAAATGTTGAGCATGTAGGTAACTTAGGTTTTAATTTACTAAGTATATGTCAAATTTGTGACAAACAGTGTAAGGTCGTCTTTTCAGAACATGATATTAAAATCGTAAAAGATGGAAAAGTGTTAGCCTCAAAATATTGAGTCAAACAAGAATGTTCGGTCATAGGTTTATATTGTAATATTTGTTAGAACGTTGAAATAGTTAGTTAAAATAGTCGTGACGTTACGGGCTTGATGGTTAGCTTAAAAGGCCTCTTTCAAGGTACTAAGCATTTATTCAAGCCCGGCCCAAAAACAATATAGTCCAATAGAAAGCCCGCATGTGGGTGGACTATATAAGCACCCTACTATCATGTTAGGAGGGTTGAAGCTTTCATTTTTCTTAATCTAATTTCTCCTAGTTAATCACCTCTCTCTCTACTTTCTCTCTCTAGAAATCTTCTATCTTTCTTCTTTATTTCTTGTTTAATCATCTAAGAATATAGGACAACATTTGGTATCAATCGCCACGGGGTAGATTAGTGATTGGTTGTTGTTATTGATTTGATTTGTGTGATTTAATCTAAAATCATCATGAATTGAAATTTTTTTAGTGTTTTTCGGGCTCTAAATCTTGATTTACATCACCTACATAGTTGTGGTAGGGATTTAGGTTAGTTATTGTGGTTAAAATCACAAGTTTTTGGGGAGTTTGGATTGATTTTGGGATACGGTTCGTCAAAAAGTTGGTTCGTATTAGCTTTGAGGTTGGCTGTTATAACTTTCGTAATAGGGTTTATTAGAAAGTTACGAGAGTTTCATAAGTTACGAGAGCTTACCACAAGTTACGAAACATTTTTACTTCTGAAAGTTAAGTTTCTCACGAAAGTTACTCTCAGCTACGAAAGTCCTCAAAGTTACGAGAGTTCCAAAAGTAACGAGAGTTTCAGAAAGTTACGAAACCCAAATTCTTACGAAAGTTTCTTGTTCCGAAAGTTCACCAAGGTCAAATACTTCCGAAAGTTATTTTCTCACGAAATTTCATATTCTTACGAAAGGTGGTTTCTACGAAAGGATTTTGTTTCTACGAAAGGTGGTTTCTACGAAAGGATTTTGTTTCTACGAAAGGTGGTTTCTACGAAATGATTTTGTTTCTACGAAAGTTCTATTCTACGAAAGTTCAAATTCTACGAAGGTTTGTATTCTACGAAAGTCTTCTTCTGCGAAAGATAAGTTCTACGAAAGTTACATTCTACGAAAGTTGTTTTTTTTGCGAAAGTGAAATTTTTTAACAAATCGTGTGTTTTTTGGCCTTAGAATTTTTGGTTTATGGTGAAGACAATTTTTTAGGGGATTTTAAAATTTTTTCTTCGACAACAACAATCACAACACATCTACTTAAGATCCTTTTTCACTTCAACAATTTCAACCATCTCGCAATGGATTCTACTCAAGAGTATCGTGTCACAAACAACAACATTATGGTGGCGGGTAACAAAGAGAGACCACCAATGCTTGTGGCTGGTCGATATGCACAATGGTAATCATAATTCCTTAGGTATCTTGACACTAAACCCAATGGTGATGTTCTTCGACGTTGCATCCAATAACCATTCCTGCAATTCCAGCAACCGACTCGACGACCGGTTCCGATGAGCAAACAATTGAGGAAACCTATGAGAAAACTTCGAAAGAGAAAAGTGTTTGGATTGATGCATAAAAGGAAGAAATGTATCTGATTCTAAGTGGGATTGGGGATGATATTTACTCAACGGTTGATGTGTGCTCTACTGCAAAAGAAATGTGGTTTGCCATTGAACGCTTGCAACAAGGAGAATCACTTAACAAGCAAGATGTCAAAACTAACTTGTTCTGGAATTTTGGAAAGTTTACTTCATTGGATGGGGAATCAATTGATTCATATTACTCAAGGTTTTACAAGATGATGAATGACATGACAAGAAACAATTTTCAAGTCTCCACCATGCAATTCAATGTGCAATTTCTACAGCAACTTCAACCAGAGTGGACACGGTTCGTAACTTTGGTGAAACAAAAGAGTAAGTTAGATGAGGTCAACTATTACACGCTCTTTGACATTTTGAAACAATTTCAGAATGAGGCAAATGAACTTCGAGCTGAAAGGATCGCAAAGACTGCTAATCCACTTGCTTTGGTGTCTACCACCCAACACATTCAAGATCATCGCTCTCGTGCTCCAAAGTCATACTCCACTACATCCTCCTTACCAAGATACTCCCCAACATCCTCTTCACTAAGATACTCCACTTCATCTAAGTATTCAGCTCCCACAAGATCACGAGACAAAGAACCAAGAGCACCATCACCATCACCTGAGCCATAATCTGAAGAGGATAGTGATGAAGAACTAGCTTAGAAGGATAGGGAAATGAAACAATAAATTTCTTTCATTATTGTGACAACCATAGTTTTTGGGGTTCGTCACTTAGACTATAGTTTAAGGTGTTTTGTGCAAATATGTGCTTTTATGTGCTTATGTGTTTATTTTGTGTGTTTGGAGTGAGGTTTGGATATCGTTTATGGGTATATGGTACTCATAAGTAAATCGAGGAACGTTTATTTCATGTTCATGAGCTCACAAGGTAGTGACTATGAAATGAGATGGTGTTATTTCGTGGCTTTACGTATACATATATGTATTATTAGAAAATCGTATTTTTACGATTCAGGGTTTGCATTTAGGTGTCTCGGATGAGGTATTTAGTCACGAGAATAATTTATGGGATGGTTTTAAGTCATTTAGGACTTAGTTATATAGTTTATTTCATATTCTAAGAGTTTTTATAAAAATATATATTTTTACGTTTTTTACGGTATACGCGTAAAAACTGACTAGTTTTACGGTTTTGAGGTTTCCGAGGCTTTATGAGATAAAATAAATTAAGGTAAATTAAGTTATTATTAATAATATATTAATAAGTAATAAAAAGAAAAAAAAATATAAAAATACATATAATAGTCGGTTTTGGGATGCAAGAAAGAAAAAGAAAAGGGAAAAAAAGGAAAAAAGGGAACCGGGCTTTTGTAATGGGCCAAGGACTTGTTAGGAAATTCTATAAAAACTTTTTATTAACCAAGAATATTCATAAAATCCCTGGAGATCAAGCTTAAGTCGAAATCCATGGAGTCTATTTAGGGTTTTCATATTTTTCTTGTCTTCCATTAATTCTAAGGTAAAAATCTTCAATCTCTTTTTAATTAAATTGTTTTTAATTCTTTCTTAATCATTATATGAAGGATCTAGGTTAGTGTTTATTAGAAAATATGTAATTTAATGTTATCACAATGATATAGACATGATTAGAATAATTAGGGTTAATGATTAAACATGATGAGGGTAATTAATTTGGTTAATTATGTTAAATTTGTTTTTAAAAACTGGGCAGAATTTTTGGGTCATTGTTTTGATCATATCTAGAGTTTTACAAACTTTTAATTTTCGAATCTTATGTCCCTAGAAAGGTAATTGAGTTGGCTTTCAAATGAAAGAAACGAGAACTAAATTGAAGGTATAGAAGTGGGTCAAAAACAGGTTAAATCAGTCGGGTGTCAAAACAGTTTTTGGATCAGCCTGTTTTCTTTTTATGTTTGAATTGTTTGGGGTACTTAGGGTTATATTGGAACCTTCAAACGAACATGAGACTTAGATTATATATTAAATAAAAGATCTGGAGGAGTTCTAAAGAAATGGGTTAGGGTAAGACCCTCTGATCATAAAAAACTTTTCATATGTTCAAAATCAGTAAATTCTGGATAGGTAAAAGTATATATATATATATATATATATATATATATATATATATATATATATATATATATATATATATATATATATATATATATATATATATATATATATATATATATATATATATATATATATACATATATATATATATATATATATATATATATATATATATATATATATATATATATATATATATATATATATATATATATATATATATATATATATATATATATATATATATATATATATATATATATATATATATATATATATATATATATATATATATATATATATATATATATATATATCCATATTATATATAGGTATAAATATGACTTGAAACCACAGTTTTAATCCCAGTCACATCTTTTAGCCAATAGTATTTCAGATTTTCCTAGAAAATCTCCAAATTCCACGAATTTTCCGTTTGAAATCACAGTTTTATGAAAATCGCGTTTTGAAAACGCAGTTTTGAAAATTGCGTTTGGAAATTACGTTTTGAAATTCTGGGCCGGTCCAGTTCAAGTCTGGGCCGGGTAATTTTTTTGAAAAATTTGGAAATTATTAAAATTTGGATTTTTTTTAAAAAACTTCGAATGTGTCATCAACAAGTTTCGAACATGGGTTTGGTGGTTTGCATGTATCAAAGTTTACCAATTAAGCTAACCAATTTTTATGTTTTTATATTAAAAATCAAATTAATAAACACTAAAAACAAACCTACTAATATGATAATCTCTATAACTACAGATATATTATGAGATATTTACCCAAATCCTAAGAATACGTACATACCTGACTTATTAATAAAGAAAACATAAATCAAAACCCTAATTTCTCAAAAAAAACACACATAAAAAAAGGCACACCTCCTTCTTTTAAACCCTAATCTTTTACCCTAATGATACTGATTTTCTCTTATCAGGTATGTCTATATTATTTTGTGGAGGCCCGATTTTCTCTTATCAGGTATGTCTCTATTATGTTCTATCTTCTGTTAATCACACTTTTATCAGGTATGTCAACATTAACATATGAAACACATATAGATCTGATGTATAATCAAGTTACTTAGGTTTTGTAATATATCTATAACAAATATTCAAGTTTGAAGGTTATTGTACAATTGGATCCATGTTATATGAATACTAAGGTGAGGTGATCTTCATCTTCTTGGGACAGCTTATTACAATTGCATCCATGGAGGATGTATCATCTTTTTCCAATATGTTTTTCGATGGAGAATGGTTCCATGAAAAATACATATCCCCTTAAATAAAAAACACTCAGGTACGTTGTTCACTTTCTTTAACTAACTATATTAATCGTATCTTGAATCCTCTATCTATACTCTATAAATGTTAGTCATGTACTCAATATTCCCAGCTAGATATATGTAATAGAAAATTGAATGAAATAATATAGAAACTGATAATAGATATATAACTGATAATAGGAACATGGGTACGTTGTGCTCCTTTGGCCAAGGTTATCAACAAAATTTTTGGCATCGTTGAGGGTCTCATGACAACAGTGCACGTTATGACTGGTATGTATTATTGCAATCTTTTAATAATTAAATTATTTCAGCCTATTAATTTTAGTTAGTAGTAAAGCGTTTTTGACATTGCGTGAATCATTTTTCAGCCAACCAAAAGACTTTTGATGGATATCATTTTTTAAAATTGTCTTCTTTGTTGCTTTGACTTTGACCGTTTGTCAATTTTACTCTTAGAGGATGATCATCTAACTATCAGAGGCTTCTCAGTCAGTGTTTTGTAGTCTTCTCGGACAATGCCCGTTGGCACCTCCATTTGATCCACATTGTGGTTGGACTTAGTTTGAGGTATCCCACACACCGAAACACACACACACATACACACATGATTCATATTGGATTCATATGTTGTTATATTAAGTACTGTGTATTGAATATATTTTTTTCCTTTTTGGTAGATATTTGATGGACATAACGGTATATCAGCTGCTATATTTGCGAAAGAAAATTTTTTAAATAATAACTTGAGTGCAATTCTTCAAGGCCGTCATCGGGGCTTCCTGGTGCATTGGTTGCAGGATTTTTGAAATCTGACAGAGTTTAAGAAAAAGGTAATCGATATTACGTATCTGTTATAGTATTCATTTAGATTTTTTCCATGTATATTTATAAAAAGTTTCATTGTTTAAATGATAGGTGAGACATTTGTTATCCGAAAAGTTCGGGTCAAAATAGGTTTCTATCAGATAAGTTTCTGGTCAAAATGGGTTTCTATCAGAAAAGGTTCGGGTCAAAATGGTTTCTATCAAAAAAGGTTCGGGTCAAATTGGGTTTCTATCAGAAAAGGTTCGGGTCAAAACATGTCGTTTTTTAGAAACCGCCAATGAATTAAAAAATACCTCTTTTTGAAAAACTATAGAATATACCTCTTATTCGAGGATAGAAGTCACACTTGGGACAAAGTGTATTCTGAGATGTGCATGAGTTTAATTTTGGATCACCGATCGCTAAAAAGATAACATACACTTTCTATATACTCATTAAGTCAATAGGGTCCTTTTAGCACTATCATCTTCCTGATGCAAAATTCATGTTGTAACGGAGGGTTCATCTACAACTGGTGTGGACAGAAACATGGTCAACAAGGAGCTCAACGAGATGTTTGAAAACCTTAAATGTTCTATGGATGCAGGTAATGATCCCTGTTTCAAGAATGTAGTGTCAAATTAAAATAAATGTTTTTTTCTAAAGATTGTTTTCTTTAACTCTTTGTAATGGCGACATCAATGACTATTTCTGAAAGCAGCAACACCGTTGGCAATAGCCTGAACAAAGAATTTGGGTAAGCTCATAGTATGATTTTCTTATCCCTGGGAAATGTATGTAGCTGTTATGAATATAGATTTGTAGCTTTGTTTATGTTTATAAGATTTGGGGCTTTGTTATGAATATAGCTGTTATGAATATACACCCTTTACCTTTATGCAGACTAGGCGCACAATTCACTATCTTATGTGAATAATACCCCTACTCCTCGACTCTTTGCTACCCACCACAGCCATGACCTCTCGCCAATGAGAATAAGTTTCCTCGACTCTGCGCTACCCACACTCAGAAAAAGGTATCAACAGAAACTTATCCATGCCTTCTTTTGATATAGATATTGACAGAGCTGATTACAATAAATACTCAAATTGTCCATTTAGCTGCACACATATGAAATTCAAGTCAGTAATCTATTTAGAGAAAAAATCCAAAAAGAAAAACACGCAGGTTTGTATTGTTCAAGATGGCTCACCAAGAACCAGTTAATGCTAGATTTATTGGATTACTTAGAAATAAACTCCTATGCTCTTTAAATGTTCTTGATGTGTATCTTGAACTTTCAGATTTTTGGGACATGTTTGATCTTGAGCGCTACAATCTGTGCTTCTACACATACAAGTACAGTGAAGAGAAAACTCTCATTTGCACAACAGTATGCCTTTGGCAAGATGTTGACCGTTGGATGCAAGCCTCCATTCATGGTGAAGGGAATGTGGTTGTTACGTGGCCTTGAAATCGCTCAGTTTGTGATGGACGAGTGCTATGACATCGAGCTGTATGAGTGGATCAAGGTTGACCTATCATACAAAGCCTAAAAGGAGTGTGTGCGTTAGATGATCGAGGACATGGAGACTTTTGAGGGTAAAGCTCCATTTTGTTGATAAATATGAGATGATACTTAAATAGTTCCAATTTCAATTTTGTTTTGATTTTAGTTCGAGATATGCATGCCCTGATGCTGCATACTAATATTTCTGGTCTGTCAAATCATCACTTACCTTGTGTTCTTTCTGACCAGTGGATGGTGAATGAGGAAGTTTACATTAGACTCTTTGCAATAAGAGATATGAAGAAGGTATGTAAATCTATTACTATATATTGTTTTGGGCCAAAAACCAAGGCTAATAATATATGAAGCCTCATGGAAGATACTTATAAATTACAAGATGAACTTAGATTTTACTCTTTTAGATGTCTCTATTAACTCTTTTTTAGAAGAATACAATGTTTATGGTCTTAAAATCTACTTTAGATGTCATATTTAATCTATCACATTTTGTATTGATTAGTATTCGTATTAGTCTTTGTGTGCAAAGATGGATTTTGTAGGAATTTAGTAAGTTCATTGTCCAAGTATGAGATTCTGATGGTTTTATGTGAATGCTCATAGTCGAGTGCTGATGCAGGAAAAGCTTTTGGTTTCAGCCAGCGTTACACATCTGTTTGTTGTTACCAAATTCGTTGGGCTGTTACAGCCATCTATAAATGAACATCAAATTAGCATATATACATTTCTTAAATAACCATCTATTTGACCTACACCTGAATATATTGTACCTGCACGTTTTAGTTGAGTCCTCAAGAGTTTTTTTTTGAACAAGTCCTCAAGAGGTTCACCATCAGATAGTTTTCTTAACTTTTTCCCTGTTTTTTAGAAGATCAGTTACTTCGTAGGTAAGAACCGCGATCCTGTGTTGATCTTCTTTACCATCACTAAATTCTCATATATTTGGTCAATATATTGGAGAGTGTATACATTTACAACTTGTGTTATCATTTGAAGAGTACTATCGGAATTGAGGTAGACGAACTCATCACTTTGTTGATAAGAGGAAATTGTTAACGGGTCAAAATAGTTAATAAAAATTTACTCATCAAACAAGCTGGGCTAGGGATTTCAGATACTTTCTTTAGATGATTACGAATTAAAATATATTACGACAATGACATGGACTAGGCCGACTTGTGATAATAAATTATTTAGGTCTTCATTTTGAGTTAAAACATAGTATAAAAATGTACTTAATTTTCTTGTGTATGAACTAATTATGTTTAATTTTTCATAATCAGTTGCTGCCTTGGAATAAAGTAAAATATCATCCCTGACAAGCGGGTTGTGTGCAAACACTTGCTGGAAGTTTTTCTACGGATGAAAATGATACTATTTAAGAACAGCCAAGATCATATATATTGGGGGTGAGTTTATTACGCACTGATAACAAAGAAGCAAAAGTAGTATTGTCTGACGATGGAAGGTTCTAAAAAGTGATCCCAGATGCTAATAGTATCACAGATCTTGCGTTGGATGATGTATTGCCAGTGGCTGAAATAGGGTATGAGCTTCTCACTATTTGTATTGAAGATCTAAAAAGATCAATCGCCGTGGTTAATCTTTTTGATTTCCCAAAGTTGAAAGATAACACGGTTGAGCTTAAAGTTTAGCTTAGTGGTGTGATGACCTATCAACAAACTTTTCTTGATGCATTTGACCACACCACAGGTGATACATGGAATACAATGATAAAACTGTTGGATATAGGGAGTAAACTTACTCGTAATAGTCTTGCAATAATTGATGGAGTCATTCAGCTGTCAGCGAGTGTGAGTCTTGGAAACATCCATCCTGTGATTCCACAGCCAGGTCCTTCAACCACGGTTGTTGATTGGAAGATAGAGCAACCGGATGGTCCCCAACCCAAGCCCAAAATTATTGTTGATCGAAGGAATAACTGTCCAGAGGTTCCTCAACCCAAACCCAAACCCAAACCCAAACCCAAACCCAAACCCAAACCCAAAACTGTTATTGTTGACTGGAAGGTAGATCACAATAATGAGGTTCCCCCACCAAATCCAAAAAATATAAACGTTGATTGGAGAGTCGACCAAACTATTGACGTTCCCCAACCAAGCCCACAAAGGTAGATATTGATGCAAAGTTCGACCACACTATTGAGGTTCCCCAACCCAAGCCAAAAACGTATTGATGTTGATTGGAAGACATACGTTACCATAACACAAAGGCCAGATGGTATCAGGATAGTGGAAAAGCCAAATACAGCCAACCGAAGGATGATTGACCAAATGTCAAACGATGATCATGAACAGGGTTTTCATTCCAAGTTTCAAATGGTTGGGGATACAGCAAACGACGATATCAAACCTACTCCTCAGTCGAAGCCAACTATGTTAGATGAAATCAGCATACCTTCATGTGCGGAAGGTTTAGTTAATGTTGATCCATCGTCTGTAAAGCCTAATGTTGTAGTGGGCCAGATGGGTCAGGAAATTTTAAGACCATCACAAAGGCTATTAATACGGCCCCCAAAGGTCAACCAACCCATTTATCATACTTATTAAGACAGGTATATATAAGGAATATGTTACAATTCCTAGAAATGCTGACAACGTTTTCTTCCTCGGATAAGGTCCAACAAAAACAAAGATCACTGGAAACAAGAACTTCATTGACGGAACATCCACTTACCAGTTGTAAGTTCTGTAAGAATCTTATATTTAAGATGTGTTTCCTCTTCCTAAAGACGTAAGTATCATAATTTTTTGTGTTCATTGTTTGTCAAACTTTTCACATTTAATTGGTTTTGCTGCAACTGATTATCTCCTGCATAATCACTTCAATGGTACATTTGTGTTAATTTTTGGAAGTTTGAGTGAGTGAGTGAATTTCCTTCCTTGCTATTTAATTTCTAGCAAGCTTTAGTTTTTTTGTAATATCATATATGCAATCACATGGTACATATTTTGTGATTCCAGTTGTTAATGGGGATGGGTTCATTGCCAAGGGCTTCGAAAACAGTGCTGGACCGGACAAGCATCAAGTTGTAGTCCTATGTGTATCAGCCGATATGACAATTTTCCACAACTGTGTTATGGAAGGTCATCAAGACACACTTTACACTCATTTCATATCGCCAATTCTACCGCTAGTGTGTGTCATATGTGGGGCCATCGACTTCATCTTTGGGAACGCATCAGCTGTTTTTCAAGACTGCAAGATGATAGTCAGGAATTACTTGAGCAACCAAGAAGGCATGGTCACAGCCCAAGGGTGTAAAGACCAACATTCTGTAAGTGGCCTTGTCCTTAATGGTTGCACCATCACAGTTGAGCCTGCATACATGAATGTTGTCCTAATGCCTAAGTCATATATCAGACGTCCTTGAAAGGAGTTTTCTAGGACAATTATCATGCATTCATTTCTTGACAAGAATATAGCACCAGAATGGTGGGCTCCATGGACCTGGACGTTACTTATTACTATGCTAAACTTAACAGCAAAGTCCCAGGTGTTGATAGCGGAAAGAGGGTCACATGGAAAGGCATTAAGAATATTTCGCTACAAGAGGCTCAAGCTTTCTCCCCAGGGGTATATAAATACTATACAAAGGTTTTCTGTATAGTATTTATTAGTTTCGTTAGATTTTTTGATAGGTCCATTATTAAACATGTGAGATGTTTTGTTAATACTTCCCTATTATTTAGGGATTTTAATTTCGTCTCCACCTTTCATTTCTATAAGATATCCAAAAGAAATTTTGAGACACAATGAACCACATGAAATTCAAGTTATCAGGAAGTGGATATCTTTTGGCACAAGAAATTCTTTTTTTTTGTCAACAAGAATGTGAGCTCTATCACAAGAATATCGGAGGAAAAACGAGAACTATTCTTAATGTCTTAATTATAAAGTGTTTTTACTCGATAAAAAAAGTTGCTTAGAGCACACAGAGTCGTCGTGCCATAAAAGTGGTGTCATAGATAAAAGTGATGTCACGTCAGCAAAATAGGGTATGGCACGAAAAATGTATGACATCACTTTTTAGAAAGAGTACTGATATCACTGTCATAAGGGTGTTTTTGGTCCATGAAGGATATATACCCTCTAGATTCCAAAAAACAAAACTAAAAACCCACTTCGTGGGTTGATACCAACGACGCGAGAGCCTTAACACCAGGCTACGAAATGATGCGCCGTTATAAAAAATGGTGCTATTGCTTACACCAGCCTTTGCCACGGAATGCATCATTTCTCGATATTCTATCAAGGGATTGTAATATCCATGCTATTTCTTATATGTTGTATCTTTATGCCACGTTAATATGTAAACCACACCTAAGGATATATTATATATGACAATGTATCATAAAAATTTTAGTTATAATTTATTCTTTTTATATGTCTGTTAATATGTAAACCACACCTATGTATCATGCATTTTTTTTCTGGAAGAGATATTTTTGAATAGGTATCAAGTTCGAGTCTCATTAAGGATCTTTAGAGGCTCGAATTAAATAGAATTAGCAGTATGGTTTATCCTGTTAAGAAAAAGTTCGAGACTTACGTACTATCCAATTGGATGTCACTGTAAGCTCGAATCATTAACTATTAACTGATCGTTTTAAAAAAAGTCTATTTATATATATATATATATATATATATATATATATATATATATATATATATATATATATATATATATATATATATATATATATATATATATATATATATATATATATATATATATGAAAATTAACAGTAGAAAAAATTGTTATGATTGTAATATCCATGCGTACGGAATGCACTAAACGTCTAATTTCTGCATCTTTTAAATCAATTTGTAGTGTACCCCAAAGTTAGTTAAATACTCGAACTAACTTCCTGTTTAATTATTTGTTTTCGACGAATTATCAAGCACATTTAAACTCTATTTTCTATCCCGCATTTAGTTATGCCAACTACTATTATATGCCAACTTACATGTTGATCCGTGTAAGGTTTAATCCATCACGATCTTACGTATAACCGACCATCATGGCATCGTATGCCTTCTCGGACCAAACCAGACCAAACACATTCGGTCTGGTCTTCGGTCCGTGTTATTAGGCTAAATGAAAAAACTAATTTCTTTTTAATAAAATGATACTCAACCCGACCAATCCTTTCATTTTGTCACCCTAGAATCTCGTGGAAGCACAAATAAACGTTACTTAAGCGTAAATTATAACCAAAATACACTAAAATTAAATTACGAATTCAAGAAACTAAAAACACACAAACCATAAATCCTTCGAAACAAGAAAAAAAGACCCCGCCCGTTGGGTGGGTTACGACGCTAGTATATATATATATATATATATATATATATATATATATATATATATATATATATATATATATATATATATATATATATATATATATATATATATATATATATATATATATATATATATATATATATATATATATATATATATATATATATATATATATATATATATATATATATATGGAGGCCTTAACAGTATCTTCAAGGTTGCGGCCAAAGGGTAGAGTTAGCTAACACATGTAAGGGCATAGGGTTTCTTTTACAGAGGAAGTTGATTTGGTTAAGGGGGTGTTCGACCCATAGTTTAAGGTATGAAAAACGGGACTGTTTTGGGGTAAATGTTAACGGGGCGAGTTATGAACTAAACTAAGTTAAGGGATTTATAGAGGGGTGTCATGAGATGCATATGGCATATACATGAGTTTAAGTTGTAGGACAAGGTTAGATATCCATCATAGATTGATGAGCCATTTTGGTATGTGGTTCATGTCTTGATTGTATACGTTTGTGTGTTTAGATTTTTGCTAGAGTGCAGGTACTTGGAGAAGCTTGTTCAGGTGAGTTTCATAGTCCCATGTCTTTTTATGATTTGATTTCCAGATGGGATGGAAGAGACACTATATGGTTTTGTAAATAATGTTGTGGATGTTTTTATGGTTTGTGATGGACTTGCGTGTACACATATGTGACTAACTGCTATGCGACTCTTGATTGTTATTGTGGTTTGACTTGGTACCAAGGGGATGTTCACAAGGCGGGGCCTTCGGATTGGTTCATAGGTGTATGGGCGCCTATGGGACCATGGTTATTGGTAAGGCTGGGAGCCTTGGAAATTATGGTTATTGGTAAGGCTGGGAGCCTTGGAAACTATGGTTATTGGTAAGGCTTGGTGCCTTGGAATTGTGGTGAATGGTTAATCTTGAATGTTAGTTGTTAATGCATAATTGTAGCACATTGTCCATATGTTATTTTATTGATGGTTGTTATTCACAGCTTATAACTATTTTGGGGTTGGAGTCTAAACATATGACTCTCACCAAATTTATGTTGACGTGTTTTAGTGTCTCTTTCAGGTGATAATGTTGTTAAGCGTGAGAATAGGAGTGGCTAGCTGGGAGGCTTAGGATTTCATTGGAGGAACCTCCTTTCCTCTTAGTCTTTACTTATGTTTGAATAAGTGATACTTTGTAGACACCTATATGTTTGTTATTTGTTAATTGTATGTCTTTGGTAAGAGGTAGACCTGTTACCTACTTACCTAGACGCCTGCATTGTTTGTGATATCTTCATGACATTGTGTCATCATTTATGTTATTTCCAATTCATTTAGTTATCTCTATAGACACTCTATTGTTGTGATGATATCCATACGTCGCGCCCCATATTCCGTCATGGTGGGGTGTGACAGAATGGTATCAGAGACAATGTTTATAGAGAATTAGGTTGCCTAGTCTAGTAGCCTAGTCTATAGCTTAAGGGTCCATGCATGTAGGTGTCATAGGGGTATGTGTGCATTATAGTATATGGAGTGCTTAAGTGTTAATTTCGTTTTGGATATTTATTTACCTTCATATTTACTTATTGAGATATAATATATGTAAGTACATTCATTTATTTTTCTATTGATGCGACGTATGAACCAAAAGTGTAGGAATCTATTTAGTGTTACCCATGTCGCGTAGAAGAAGAGGCGCGCTAGGTAATAATAGGATAGTACCGATGTTGAGTCTGCGACTAGTAGTAGATTCGAATTTCCGCTTAAATGGTTATGATCATTTTTTTAATGCTGGATATTTTGTTGTTATTGATTTGTTTTGGCGTTTGAGCCTCGAGTTATGAATGAAGTTAGGGTTGACGTAAGAGATGTTCTTATTTTACCTATACGGTATATATATAGAGTGTATTTTATCTGGTATATATGTGGTAGACTTATGTGTTCCGTGTAGTACTAATTTCTTATAAGTGTCGTCATAGGAGGGAGTGCATGGGTGAAAGGGGGCATCTATAATTATGGAGGCCTACATAATTATATATGTGCCACAACACCAATGGACTTCCAAGTATGGTTGCATGAAAAATTGGTTAGTACATGCTTGTATATGATGAGATCTGTATTTTGTGAAACACCCCCAAATTTATACAACTCAGTACAGCGGAAGACTCGTTGGTGTTACGGGATAGCACATTACTCACATCATAGACAACGCAAAAAAAATCGCGTCGTTTAATAATAAAAGCATTTCCATTCATAAATATCAAAGTTACATCGGTCCCAAGTCATTATATTTCATAAAAAGTTTTACAAAGTATTTGAATGGAAAATATTGTTTAAGTGCGGGCCATGAATTCTAGTCGTCTTCTCGAGAATTACCTTCAAGTACCTGAGATAAAACATGTTAAAAGAAAAGGGTCAGCGATAACGCCGAGTGAATTCATAGAGTTTAATAAAATCCATCAATATAATATCAGTATAAAATTATTACTGAAAATCAACTTGTACAAATCATTTTAATAGGCCATAAAATAGCCAAAGTCATTTTATACAAATCTTTATCGAAAATCGTAATATAGGCATTTGCCTTAAAAATCATGATACGAATCATTGTCGTTAAAAACACGGTACAATACGTTTTGCAACGTTGTATAGATTAAATAAAACCATTATATGAATATGGTTATAAAAAGCCTTAAAAATCATTATACGAGCCAATGTCGTAAAAACGTCATACAATACGTCTTATAACGTTGTATGAAAATAAAAATCGTTATATGAATATGGTTATAAAAAACAAAACACAAACATAATATCAATAGTATGACCCTGTATTGCTAGTCAGGCAATACATCGTAATTCGAAGCGTCTAATAGTATTTCGTTAGTTTTAGGATTATTATAAGCCGCATGACATTGTTACCTTACTAAACCAACAACGGGTAGCTAACCCGATACCAATTTTGCCCATCTAAAGTAGCGTGTCGTCACAAAGGTCACGCTATGGAAATCTTCTCATACATAAATTCGCTTACCAATCAATGTGGCACGACGGGGATCAACCGTCAAGGCGCGAACTGGGGTGATCGTTCCCAAATAGTACTATTAAATGCATAAGCGTCTACCAAATCCCGGTAGTTCACAATTCATGCTAATGGGACTTTTAGTGACATAACCTAACTTTAATAATCCATTTAATTTCATCTATCGGGTCCTTTAATCATTTATCGGGTCATTCAATCATTCGGGTCCAAATCAATAAACAAACAATCGGGACAAATGGCGTCCTATTTTATAAAAACTAACATGTTATCTCCCTCGCGGGTTTATAAAACATTTATAAAAACATTTAAAAGAGTGCGAGGCTATGAACTCACGTTGATGTGGGAAGGCGGGTTATCGGCAATTCAGACGTACGGTACGTGCTTCAATCACGGAAACCTAGACAAATAATAATCGGTCTTAGACTCTGTTGGGAATAAAATATGGGTCAGTTCACTAGACGCTGATAAGAAGAATTCAAGCGCTGATAGGATGACATTGGACGCTGACAGCCAAGCGTTGACACTTGAAGAAGTCAACGCTGACAGCCTTGAAGATTAGCACTGATGGAATATATCTTCATACGAATCTTTTTGTTTATTTGTTTCTTTATTTGTGTATGGTAAAGATAAGCTTTACATTGTATTTTCCATTATTATCTTTACCTAGAATAGTTGATTCGTAGCTTATTGTACAAGACTTCTTATTCTATAAAAGAAGATCTTTTAGGTTAATGTTAATCATCAGTTATCATAAGTTTTCGCAAGTTAAACCTCTTTCATTGTAATCAAGTTCGATCATTCTAATACAAGTGAAAGTTTGTTTAACATCTTTGTGTTTTAGATTAAGTGTTAATTCCGCATAACACTTAGTTACTTTATTCATAAGCAAAGGTTTCTCTACGTGTATTACTTGATCTAATCTCGTATACACAAAGCTTAATCGATCTAAGTTTGGGATCAACAAGTGGTATCAGAGCTTGTTGAGAAACTTTTGATCTTTAAGTAACGCAAGAACCCTAAAACACCAAAAACCCTAAAAACCCTAAAATTCTCAAAACCCTAAAAACATCATGTCTGGCACAGATCAACCTGCTGCTTTGCTACAAAACAACTCCACAAATCCTAGTATCAAAATTCCCATGTTTGATGCCAGGAACTTCGAGCTTTGGAAGTCCAATTTTGAGCAATATATAGCTATTCATGACTACACTCTTTGGGAGATTGTTGAATATGGGAACACATTCGACAAAGCACAAAAGATTGCTGCTGCTATTGCCACAAGGATAGCTGTTCCTAATTGTCCTGAAGCTGATAAGAAGGAAAAGCCTGGAGATGGAAGAGCTGTATCTGTTGAAGATATAGCCAAGAAAAGGGTGGACATGAAAATCTTGAACATCATGAAACACGCCCTAGGTCATGAAAATCAGCACAAGTACAAACGCTTTGAGTCTGCAAAAGAGCTTTGGGAAGCTCTTGAAGTAGCACATGGTGGCAATGCTGACACAAAAGAAGAAAAGAAGAAGTAACTCTTGCATGAGTATGCTGTCTTTAAGGCTCAACCCAATGAGAATCTCAGCAGTGTGAGAAGTAGACTGCTTGACATCACAAGTCAACTTTCCTTCATGGGAACACAGATTGATGACCCTGACTTGAATGCTACTTTTCTCAAAAGCCTTGGTGATGTATGGAAGATTGAGACAAGATCTATTCTTGTCAATAACACCCACAAGACTTCCAGGTTTGATGACATCTTCAACAAACTAAGACTGCTGGAGAATGAATGGCTTTTGGAGAGTGATAATAAATCTTCCAGCAGCAACATGGCCTTCTTCTCACAAAGTGAAGGCCAATTTGATTCCATGAACTCCTATGGACATCCAGTCACTGGATCTCAATGTGTCAACGTTGGATCACAGCCTGTCAGCGCTGGATCATATCCTGTCAACGCTTTATACTCAAGCGCTGACACTCACAACTTTGGCGCTGATAGAATTAAACCTGTTGGTTTAGATCTAGATACTGTGTGTGCATTCATTGCTTCTTTGCCCAGTGATTCAAGGATTACATATGAAGATCTTGAGCAGATAAGTGATGAACAATTGGAAGAGATGGACATCAAGTGGACTATGGCTCTTGTAAGTTTAAGAGCAAACAGGTTTAATAAAAGGTTCAAGAAGAAGATGACCTTTAATGCTAAGGATGTTGCTGGATTTGACAAATCAAAGGTTGAGTGCTACAATTGTCATCGGATGGGGCACTTTATGAGGGACTGTAGATCTCCAAGAAGATCTGATGCTGGTAAGCCCTCAAGCCAAATGGTTAAGAGACAAGATCCCAAGGCCATGGTTGCTGTTCAACAAATTGATGGTGTTGGAGGATGGGACTGGAGCTGGAACTTTATGGCTAAGGATGAGGAAGAGGACAGAGCTTTGGTTGCTGAAGTTAAAGAAGAGCATGTTGAATATGCTCTCATGGCACACTCCTCCTCTTCATCAGATAATGAGGTATACGATGATGCTTTCTGTTCTAAGGGTTGTCGTTTAAATACTGAAAAACTAAATCAAGAGATAGTAAAATTATTAGATGAGGCAAGTACTGAAAGATGCAAAGTATCTAATTATCAAATTGCTCTTACCCAAACAGAAAAGACAGTAGCTGAGTATAAGAAAATGGAGTTTGATTTAAAGGATCAAATAAATATCTTAAAACATGAGTTACATCAAAGTAAAGATATTCAAGATATAGTAAACAGGGTTAATCTTGATTTGATAGCTCAGTTAGATGAGGCTAACAAAAATAAAGATAATGTGAGTCTTAAAATCCAGAGATTTGATAAGGCCACACAATCCCTAGGAGAGTGTGTTAGTAAACAAAGAGACTCTAAGGACATGAGTGGAATTGGGATGAAAGATTATACTGGTGTTCCACCACCAGCTGGGGATTTCTATGGTGTCCAATCAAAGGACTTATCTTGGACTGGCTTGCCAGAACTTCAAGAGAAGGAATTCATTCCTCCACCTAGAGTGACTTCCCCAGTTGAAGAATACAAACAAAAACTGACTGACCTAGATGAGTGGAAGAAAGCTAACCACACTTTGTTTGTTAAGGGAGGGTTGTTGTGTGAAAGTCCAAATGAGCCCACACCAATCAAGAGCCATGATCCTACACCTATTAAAATCACACACCCAACCACTGGCAAAGCTGTTGACCTTGGCCCACAAACTGTTAGAAAACCTAGTGTTAAGTATGCAGAAATGTATAGGAATACTAGGTCACCAAAAAGCCAAGTTAGTAACCATGGAACAGGCTTCTTTGCTTCTAGACCTAAGACTATGTCTAGAAAAGCTTGTTACTCATGTGGTAGCTTTTTACATTTGGCATACAAATGTGTCAACGCTTCTAATGTCAACGCTGATAGGAACCATTTCAGCGCTGACAAAAGTCAACATAGGTCAAACACTGTCAGACCCAATACCTTTGTGAACAAAAGTTCACAAGTTGTTAGACCAGCCCCATTCTTTTCTAGAGGGTCTAACACACAAGGCCTAAGACCTTTCCAAAAGTCAAACACTTGGTCAAATAGGCAATGGGTTCCTGTAGCAAACCCTAGGTTCAACGCTGATAAAGGAAATCGGGGCGCTGACAAGAACAATTTCAGCGCTGACAGACACACTGCCAAACCTAGGTATTTGCAACCACAGGGAAATAGGTCTAAAGCTTCTACTAGCTTAAACAAGACCAAAACTCTAATTCTACTGGTGTTTCTATGACATGCAACAGGTTTCATTATATTTCAAAAGCCATGTCAACACCAATTGGGGTTAACTGGGAATTTCATTCAAAAAAGGATGAAAATGGGGTTGTTATGAGAACCAAGTCTGTTCTTGTTGAACAACCAGATGAATCCAAGTCTTCCAAGGCTTGGGTTCCCAAATAAAACTAATGTGTTTTCTTTATGTGCAGGGCATTCAGAAGAAGATCAATGATTATGGATATTGGGATAGTGGATGCTCAAGGCACATGACAGGAAAGGAAGACTATCTGACAAACTTCACTCCTATTCAAGATGGTGATAAGGTATACTTTGGAGGGGGCTATGGCACCATCACAGGAAAAGGAACCCTTGTCACCAACAATCTACGGTTTGAGAATGTCTTCCTGGTAAAAGAACTGGATTATAATTTGTTTAGTGTATCACAAGTGTGTGATAACAAAAATAAGGTTCTTTTCACTGATACTGAGTGCTTGGTGTTAAGCAAAGATTACAAGCTCCCTGAGGAGAAATACATAGAATTTAGAACACCAAGGCATAAAGACATATATAATGTGAATCTTAATGGAATTAAGATAAATAATAAAATGATGTCATGTCTTTATGCTAAAGCCTCAGTAGATGAAAGTAATCTTTGGCACAGGAGATTAGGGCACATAAACTTTAAAAATATCAATAGACTTGTGAGGCTTGGTTTAGTTGATGGTTTGCCTGAAAAGGCTTTCCACAATGACCACTCTTGTGTTGCATGTCTTAAGGGCAAGCAGCATAAGGTCTCATTCAAATCTAAACAGGTGCACTCTAGTTCTAGACCACTTCACTTATTGCATATGGACCTCTTTGGTCCAACTAATATAGAAAGTTTGAAGGGTAAATCATATTGTTTTGTCATCACTGATGATTTTTCCAGGTTTACATGGACTTTCTTTTTAGCCAAGAAAAGTGAAACTGCCCAAAGTCTGATTAATTTCATTACCCAGATTGAGAAGAAGAATGGTAATGAGGTCAAAATTATTAGAAGTGACAATGGGGGTGAGTTTAGAAATCAATTGTTAGATGATTTTTGTACCAAGAAAGGGATTACTAGGCAGTTTAGCATAGCTAGAACCCCACAGCAAAATGGGGTTGCTGAAAGGAAGAATAGAACCCTTATTGAAGCAGCCAGAACCATGTTGGCTGATGCCCACTTTCCTATAGCCTTTTGGGCTGAAGCTGTTAACACAGCTTGTTATGTTCAAAATAAGGCATTGGTCAACAAAATACATAATAAGACACCTTATGAGTTACTCTGGGGAAGGAAGCCAAATATTGGTTTTCTCAAGCCTTTTGGTTGTCATGTAGTTGTTTTAGAAACTAGTGATGCCCTAGGTAAATTTGATTCAAAAGGTGATGAAGGCTACTTCATGGGTTATTCAGTGCAGAGCAAAGGATATAGGGTTTACATTAAAAAGGAAAAACGTATACTTGAAAAAGTACATGTTAGGTTTTTAGAAAGTAAACCTAGTGATCCTGAAAGTGGTCCAAATTGGTTGTTTGACTTGGAACCTTTATCTAGAGCTTTAAATTATATGCCTGTTACTGATCCAGACATTGTGAAGGTAACTTCAAGTGTTTTGGAAAAGAGAATTGGTAATGTTTCAGGTATACAGGTTGCTAAGAAGGATGGACCACCAGCAGTTGAGTCATCTCCCACACAAGAATATGTTACACTTCCTATATGGACAGATGAGTATTATGCTGCTGCTGCTGCTGCTAGAAAAGATAATGGTGGTTTTCACATACCACCAAATACAAACATGCATGGTTCTTCAGGCGCTGACAAAGGGAAATCAAGCGCTGACAAGAGCAATTCAGACGCTGATGGATCCGACGCTGACACCAACAGTTCAAGCGTTGTTAGCCCAAGCGCTGACAAACAAGGTTCAGACTTTGACAACACCTTTGCACATCTTTTCTCTTCCCATTTTGAACAAGGTGGACCTTCCAATGTCCATGAAGAGATTTCTATTGATCAAAGAGAGTCTGATGAAGAAGATATTGGCAACATGGAGCGTGAAGTTGAGGACACCAGACTTTTTGAAGGAGGAGTTCTCACTTCCACAGCAAAGGATCACCCCTCATCTCAGATCATTGGTGATGTTATGGCTCCAGTTCAGACACGAAGATCCCATCAAAATCTTGGTGGATTTATTGCCAATATACACAAGAAGGTTGATACCCCTCTTGTACAAGCATGTTTGTTTGCATGTTTTCTGTCACAAGAAGAACCCAAGAAGATTTTTGATGCTCTCAAAGAACCTAGTTGGGTGGAAGCAATGCAGGATGAGCTTCACCAATTTGCTATACAGGATGTTTGGGAGCTGGTTGATTGTCCTAGATATGTGAGACCAATTGGGACAAGATGGGTTCTAAGGAACAAGAAAGATGAAAGAGGTATTGTGGTCAGAAACAAGGCACGTTTGGTAGCTCAAGGATATACACAAGAGGAAGGTATAGATTATGAAGAAGTTTTTGCTCCAGTTGCAAGAATTGAAGCTATAAGAATTTTTCTAGCTTATGCCTCTTGTATGAACTTCACTGTTTATCAAATGGATGTGAAGAGTGCTTTCCTCTATGGGACAATTGTTGAGGAAGTATATGTCATGCAACCTCCTGGTTTTGAAGATCCTGAAAATCCAGACAAGGTTTATAGAGTGAAGAAAGCTATGTATGGACTTCATCAAGCCCCAAGAGCATGGTATGGTACATTGTCCACCTACTTGGTGGAAAATGGTTTTAAAAGGGGCACCATAGATCAGACATTGTTCACAAAGAAGAAAGGTAAGGATGTCTTACTTGTCCAGGTCTATGTTGATGATATCATCTTTGGATCAACTAATCCAAAGATGAGTGAAGACTTTTCCAAGCTTATGACAGATAAATTCAAGATGAGTGCAATGGGTGAGATGAACTTCTTTCTAGGGTTACAAGTTCAGCAGAAAGAAGATGGTATCTTCATCTCCCAAGACAAGTATGTAGCTGAAATCTTGAAGAAATATGGTTTTTCTCCACATGAAAAGGATGCTTCCACTCCTATGGATAGGGAACACCCTTGGGGAAAAATTGGAGCTGGAAAGGATGTGGATGTTAGGCACTATAGATCAATGATTGGTTCATTGATGTATCTTACAGCCTCAAGACCTGACATCATGTTTGCTGTGTGTGCTTGTGCACGTCATCAAGTGACTCCCAAAGAATGTTACCTTTTTGCTGTGAAAAGGATTTTTAGGTACCTCAGATGTTATCCAGATCTTGGCTTGTGGTACCCAAAAGATTCTCCATTGGAGCTTATTGCATATTCAGACAGTGACTATGGTGGTGACAAGTTTGATAGGAAATCCACAACTGGTGGATGTCAATTTCTTGGGAGCAGATTAATATCTTGGCAATGCAAGAAACAAACAGTGGTGGCAAACTCTACAACTGAAGCAGAATATGTTGCAGCAGCTGCTTGTTGTGGACAAGTCTTATGGATTCAGAACCAGCTGTTGGATTATGGGTATAATTTCATGCATACCAAGATTTTTGTAGACAATAACAGTACTTTATGCATTATTAAAAATCCTGTACATCATTCTAAAACAAAACACATAGAAATTAGACATCATTTTATAAGAGATTGCTTTGAGAAAGGTTTAATACAACCAGATAGGGTAGCCACAGAAGATAATGTGGCTGATTTATTAACTAAACCTTTTGATGCTGGAAGATTTCAATATTTGGTAACAAATATTGGAATGGTTAATCTCACTTAATATGTGTTTTGGAACCTTTTTGTAAAAGTATGTACAGGATAATGCATTGTTATTGGTCTTTGTGATGATTTAGATGTTTCCACTTTATTTTTCTAACACTGACAAAGGTAAATGTAACGCTGATATGTGTTATTTTGCCGTTGTTAGAGATAATATTGTCTAACGCTGACAAGCGTTCCTTCAACGCTGATAAGTGTTGTCGGGGCGCTGTCAGCAACAAATGTTAGTTTTGTGGTTTTCAATCTAAATGTGTAGGTGGTGGTAGCTTTATGCCATTGGATACAGAGTTGCTTATGGATCTTTGAAGAGCTATTTGGACATGTTTTTGTTTATGGATGATGGTTGGAATGTTTATATTCCTATCTTGACATAAATTTTTAATGTTCATATCTATTTTGAGAAACTCATGTATCATAGTTTGAGGGGAGGTTTAAGGAACCATTAGGACTCTTGGGTATTCTTATAATACTCTCATCACAATTCTAGATTGTGTCCACAGGTGAGTATGGGTTAGTTTTACTAAACCATGAGGCACTGTAGCATGCAAAGTTGATAAACTATGCATGCTGCCAAGACATTTTTGGCCTAGAATTGGTTGTGGTCTGATGGGAGACTTGGGAATAGTTTTGTTATGGGTTTACCTGGGAGTTACAAAGAATTTTGTGAAATAACTTTTTTGGTAAGTATTTTGGTTAGCAAGGGACACTAGAGGATGTTTGTGTCTATCTTGCTTAAGCAAGTGTGCATAAATGGACAGTGCTTGCCGCCCAGTAATTATTATCAACTTGTAAGATATTTCCCTTAGGATAAATTACTTTGTTAAGGTCTTTTTCTTTTGAAATATTTTTATTTTTATTTTTAGACGCTGACAAGTTTTTCTCCAAACGCTGTTACGTCCAATCGTGACGCTGACAAGGCTTTACGCAAACGCTGACAAGAAAATATAGCCGTTGGGCGCTGATGGGCTATTTTTGACCGTTGACACCTAGTGGGCCCTACCCAGTTGTTATTTTTGACTAATCTTTGGCCGTAATTTTGGGGAGTTGTTACTTTTAATTAATGCATGAGATAAGTTATATTTGATTCAATATTTTCATCATTACTCTTTGAATATAACTGCCTCATTTTTGACCAATCAAACTCATGCATCTCTCCTATAAATTTGGCTAATCTTTTTATTCTGGGTATTCATATTTTCTTGTCTAACATTTTTCTCCTAGATTTTTCCCATATCACATAACCTAAACAGCTTTCAACATGGCACCAAAGTTCAACTCAAAGAAATTAACATTGGAGTTCAAGAGCCAACATAATATGGTAGCTTACTTGACTGCTGATAATGATTTGTTCCCTCAGTATTCACAAATGGTGGCATTTTTAAATGCATCTTCTATAAGGTATGCACTTTCTCATGAACCACTAGTCCCTGTCGCACACATTAGACAGTTTTGGAACAATGTCAGTTCCACAACAGCTAATGGAGTGACCACATTAACATCTACTGTTCATGGAAGAACATGGGTGGTCACTGAAGCCTTGGTTCGCCAAGCTTTGCGTCTTGATGACGCTGATGGTGTGACTACCCTTGCCATTGCAACAATAGAACAAGGTCTTAGGGAATTGGGTTATCCTATTCCTGCTGATGTCACTTTAAATAAATATCATAAGCAGGAATTTCCCTCTGACTGGAAATATTTGATACATGTCCTTCTCCAATGCTTAAGTCCAAAATGTACTTCTTTTAATGAAATAAACAGGTCAATTGCAAGTGCTTTGGTTTGTATAACACGTGGGCTTAAGTATAATTTTTCAAAAATGATTTTTGAAGGGATGTGTAAAAATAAGGGAAGTAAAATGACTTTGGCTTACCCAAGATTTTTGCAAATGGTCTTTGATTTACAAGAATATTGTACTAGGGATCATGACACTTTTTATGAGATCCCTAAACAACAGAAAACCATTTTTAACAAAATGAGCTCCACAAACAGATCTGTCCCTCTCACCCAATCCATGCTTGAAGTAATTCAGGCTGCTCAACCACAACCAGACCCTGCACCCCAACTTGAGCCTATCCATGAACCATTACTTTCACCAGACCACATGGACGTTGACCAACCAAATGTCAACGCTGACACTCAAAATGTTGGCGCTGACACAGCCGATCCAAACGCTGATGACATCCCTGAACAATCCCAACCACCCCTTAACCAACCAACACCCACACAATCTACCTCATCTTCCACCCCATTACAATCTAGGTTAAATAAACGCCAAAGGACTACTGGAGTGTTCTCCTCTAGTGGTCCTAGCCTTGTTGCAGAGAGAACCACCTCCACAAGTGTGGCTGGTGCCATGGATGAGGCTGGGGCTATTGACACAAGCTTAGAAGCTGGTCAAGACAGTCCCAACATCATTAAGACCTCATCCATGCCCTATGATTCTATTTTGGGAGGTCAAATCCCCATTCTAGCTGAGGGCAGATTGGAACCTATGACATTGACTGAATTGACGGCTGCTGTCATTGGCTTGCAAAAGCAAAATGTCAGCCTTGTACAAATTGTCAATAATCAGGGCCGTGAACTCCAAGTATTGAGGGAGCGGGTAACTGTTTTGGAGAATCCAAGTAGCAGGAGTAGGATGGAGGAATCTTCCAAAGGGGAGGATGAAGAGGATGAGCTGATTCATACAGCCAGTGAGAAGAGTTCACAATTTAGTGAATCTTTAGGTATTGCTGAAGCTCTTACAAGTCTGAAGCAGCATCCTGTTATTGATACATCCAAGGTGACACCATTAAACTTGGAAGGATCTTTCACAGAAACAATGGGCGCTGATACAGGTTTGAACGCTGACACATCCAGCGCTGACAAAGGTAATCGGGGCGCTGATAGAGGTAACTTGAACGCTGACAAAGTTGCAGGTGGTGTTGATGTATTCCAGTCATCAACAATCATCAAAGATGTGTCCACACAGGTTTCTTCTTCTACCTTACCTATTATTGATCCAAAAGACAAGGGTATGGGGATTCTGGTTGAAGAAGATGTTCCAAAGAAAGATACAGCACAAATTGCATTTGATGAACAGTTGGCTGCACAACTTTTGGAAAGATATTTGAAGAGGAGTGGTAGATCGCCATTTATTGCCACTTCTGAGAGTGAGGAAGAGAGTGGTGGTGAAAAAGAAGAAGATAGCTCAGATTCAAGTGTTCAAATTATTGAAGATCCAGAAAGACTTGAATATGGGGATGAGTTAGCAAAGGAAAGATTGAGTGATTTGAAGAATCAGATTGATTGGGACCTTCCAGAAATCACCAGAATGTACCATGCTTGGGAAGACAAGACTATGGACAACCCAGGGATGAGTTTGTCAGATCAAATTTGGGGGTTGGAAGTTCTTCTCAGGGTAAAAGATGATATAAAGGTGATTTTGAGGTTTAATGCACAAGAGGTCAAGACTTGGCTTAAAAGAGATAGAAGGCAGTTGTACTACAAGTTGCTTAGATGCCATCAACCTAGATGGACATACAAGAAGCTGCTGGCTTTATCTTTTGAGGAGTTAGAGTATAGGGCACATCCTATTTGGAGGAATGTGCAAGAAAATAATGTCTACCAGTTTCTTTCAGAAGAAAGGAAACAAGAACTTGCTGAGGAAATGCATATTCAAAAGGAAATGAGGATTGCTCAAAGACCAGTGAAGAAAGGAGATCCTCTCCAATTTCCCAAAGATATGGATGTGTATTATCCAACTGAAGGTGTCATAAGGAAGCATCTCAAGCTTTCTCCATTGGAAGCTTCAGATTTGGTTAATGTAGTACCTCTAGATGACAGAAATCCAATCATCAGTTTTGATGAAGATGAGTGTGGATTTTGGAAGATTGGCAGATTTGGAAAGGAGGTACATACTTTCACTTCAGTTATTTCTATCTTTGCAAGCATAGACAGAGAAGACTTGGTGCATCTATGGAGATTAATAGAGGCCAAGTATACAGCTGAAGCACCTACTTCAGCAAATGGAATAAGACTATGGAACACATTTTTGACTTTGTGTGGTCCAAAGGAAGCAGATCCTGCCATATGGAAGGATCTTGAAGATGATCTCAGTAATCTTCATTGGAGGCTTTATTCTACTTGTGGTGTGTTTCATTTGAGCTCTACAAAGTTTTCAGAGTATCTACTTGTGGATGCTGACTATTTCTTGTCCAAAGAAGTGTTGGAGAAGATGATGGAGACACCCTTGGAGATTGATTATACTAGTGACGTGGCCAAGGACTTGATTAGATATGTTTATCACCAACATAAGAAGTTTTTGCAAGATTCCTCCTAAGCCTTAAGTTTTTTATTCAGAAACTTGATCATTGGAATAGATATCAAGTTTAGGGGAGGATTGTTGGGAATAAAATATGGGTCAGTTCACTAGACGCTGATAAGAAGAATTCAAGCGCTGATAGGATGACATTGGACGCTGACAGCCAAGCGTTGACACTTGAAGAAGTCAACGCTGACAGCCTTGAAGATTAGCACTGATGGAATATATCTTCATACGAATCTTTTTGTTTATTTGTTTCTTTATTTGTGTATGGTAAAGATAAGCTCGACCTTGTATTTTCCATTATTATCTTTACCTAGAATAGTTGATTCGTAGCTTATTGTACAAGACTTCTTATTCTATAAAAGAAGATCTTTTAGGTTAATGTTAATCATCAGTTATCATAAGTTTTCGCAAGTTAAACCTCTTTCATTGTAATCAAGTTCGATCATTCTAATACAAGTGAAAGTTTGTTTAACATCTTTGTGTTTTAGATTAAGTGTTAATTCCGCATAACACTTAGTTACTTTATTCATAAGCAAAGGTTTCTCTACGTGTATTACTTGATCTAATCTCGTATACACAAAGCTTAATCGATCTAAGTTTGGGATCAACAGACTCATGTCCAATGACTTTATAAAAATAACAATTATGTATACATATGATGATTATATATATATGATGATCAAGTGTGTTTACATATTCTCGTTTACTCATTTTAGTGTTATATGTCGATAACTTTTATACTAGTTTACTAGTTTTACCCTTTTACGTGTTTTAGGTCCAATAAGCCTATTATAAGTTTATTAACTTGTATTAATCCATTTCATACTTATATTATCAGTATTTAAACTTTCAAGTTGGGCCCAAATGGGTTAAGCCCAATAAGTTCTTTTTATGAGTGTTTATCTTATTTAGTCCAATTATTAGCCCAAGTATTAGTCCAATATGTTTACTTAGCTCGTTAATGTCCGTATGCCCTATAGTTCGGGTTTTATCGGTTTTTACTTGTTATACATGTCTATATATCAGTATATAAGTTTTATAAAGTTTTCATTAGACGGGTCCAACCATCTAAGTTTTATTTAACAAAAACGTTAATTTTACGGCAATAGCCGAAAAAGTCGTAAAAATCATGTTTATAGTTTTATATCTTATAAAACATAACAAGTTACCATTTTTATAAAATGTCCACTTATTTATCATTGTACATATTTTTATAAATAAAATTCATTAGTTAGTGGGTTTTCATTTATATTTTATACTATTAAATTTTGAGTGCTTATATAATAGTATTATTCTTTAATTTCCAAAATCTGATTTTTATTTTTACTTTCACCAAAACTGCCATAATTTGAGTTCTATATGGAGATAGAAGCTCAAATGCTTATCACATAAACTACATGATATGTGTAAAACCCGCATGCTTTTACCATGAATAGTGCCCTTAAGATCGTACGTTCTAGATTAAAACTTACCTCATGTAGTATTGATCACATTCATGTGCTAATAATCAAGCAAGTGCGTACGTGTATGTCATGACAAGTATCGATTACGTACGAACCCATGATAAACAGTTAATAATATATCACGTGAACATAATTAAATCATGAACACCATTTAAAATACTAACTAAAATAATTACGTAAATACTTATAATATATTTACGAGCGTTAAGTTTACGATAAACGACACGTTAAAAGAAACAGAAACACGTTAAACACGAGCACGTTTAACCACGAACGAACACGAAACATCGGGACACGAGTAAGGTACGGGTACCCCATGTGGGGCCCCCATACCCACGGCACACATGCATGAAATGGGCTTAGCCCATGGACTTTACAAGTTAAGGGGGGTAAAAGTAAAAACATGTTTTCATTTTCCATTTTCAAGAAATAAACATCAAAACCCTAAAAAGAGTTTTCTCCTCTCCTTTTTGCCTCCTTTGTGCCGCCACCTATACACCACCATAAGAGGGTGTTTGATTGATTTTGATCTTAAAAACAAGTGTTAGAATACGTGTTTGTTCATCCTTTTTCCAAGCTACATAGTGGTATACCTTTCTAACCCTTCTTTTTAATTCTTTTTAATTCTTTTAATCTTTGATTATTTTCATGAACATGGTATTATTTTTCTTATGAAAACAAGATAATTAATCATTGATCTAACATGTTTTGGTATTAAATAAAATCAAGGAATGATTTAAAGGGGTGTTTGTTTCTAGCCTCCTAGCAAAACAAACCCGAGGGGGGTTTGGTTTGCTATTGCCGCCACCACCAAGACCACAATTGGTCTTGGTTGGCTCATGTGGGACCCACGGCAGCAAGGGGACACGTGTGCCCCGGGTTTGGCCCGGGGTACGGTGTCGAATTCA
The DNA here is from genome assembly GCA_025667525.1 of Glebionis coronaria. Taxonomy (NCBI): domain Eukaryota; kingdom Viridiplantae; phylum Streptophyta; class Magnoliopsida; order Asterales; family Asteraceae; genus Glebionis; species Glebionis coronaria. The sequence goes on along the minus strand of CM046882.1, from coordinate 163,672,440 downwards.
TACCCGATTCATGGTTCGTTGGTTAAAATCATGATCTATGTTACATGTAATTTTTATGAATCATGAACTTAGGATATAATTAATTAATAACATGAAATATTAATTAAATCATGACTTAGGTTATTTTAATTATTAGTTTATCATGACATTAATTTAACCTAAGTATTTTATGTTATAAGTTATAATTAATTAATTATTAAAACATGCCTATAATTAATTAATTTAGACATGACTTAGGTTATATTATTATTAATAATAATACACATTTTAACCTAAGTATTTTCATTTCATTTTAATTATACATGTTATACTTTAATTAAAATGCTTAACCTATAGTTTAATTAAAATACATGAAATAATAATTAAACTATACACTATATCATATGACTTAAGAAATAAGCTTAAACACTTAGACTTATATGTTAGCTTATGTAATCAGCTTAATTCTAATTATGGAAACTTCTATTTATAGAAACTTAATTAAATAAGGCAACTAATCTAATTATGGAAACCTTCTATATATGGAAATCAATCTATTTCAGGCAGCTAATCTAATCATGGAAACTTTCTATATATGGAAACTTATTTAATTAAGGCAGCTGATCTATTTTTGGAAACTTTCTATTTTTAGAAACTAATCTATTTTAGGCAGTAAATTCTATTTTTGGAAACTTTCTATTTTTGGAAACTTTCTATTTTGGAAACTTTCTATTTTTGGTAACTTTCTATTTTTGGAAACTTTCTATTTTTGGAAACTTTCTATTTTTGGAAACTTTCTATTTTTGGAAACCTGCTATTTTTGGAAAGTTACTTATTATTACACAGTAAGTATAATAATACATGAAACAACAGTAATACTTAATCAGATTAATCAGAATACAAGATAAACACAGTTTAAGGCTTTAAACAGTGAACCATGACCTAAAACATACCAAATCAGCTATAACAAGACACAGAACCCAATACGTAATCAGTGAATCGATACTTATACATGTGTGTATTCATGTAGCGTTAGTGATCCAGAAGTAGGAGTCTTTCTTCCGTTCATTTCACTGGACTTGAGGTACGGATTCCCGTCCTTTCAGTATGGACATTCTTTCCTTATTAGGATTTCCCCGTATGCAGCCAACTGTTTTCCCCAGCATTTGTTTTATTGTTTTGAACTGCTTATGTTAATTTTAGCATAAACTATAGCCATATACAAGCATGACCAGTTTCACCTAGTTATGGAGGTACCATAACCATAGCATTGGAGGCACCGATGTTATGACTTCCCCACGGCGGAGTGATTGCTCGTGGCGTCCCTTTTCAGTTTGGCCATATTATTATATCAGTCGGGGCGTATGGGTGCATCCTAGTTACATGTTTTATTCAGTTTATCATGGTGAATGTGGTGTGTGCCTTGCACCCTTCACAAGGAGCTGATCCCTCCTACCCAAACCAGTATATTGATTAGAGGCATCCCCTCTAATCAGCATGATGAGGTCACCCCTCCAAGTATTCATGCACGTGACCTTTTCATGACCTATATGGGCTATGGTATATATATGTTAAAACAGTTTTCACAGGTTAAACATAAGGCTTTTCAAACTATAAAACCAGTTTTCATGTTACTCAACCAGTTTACTCAGTACTTAGTCTTCCGCTGTTATATGTTACATGCTTATCCTATATCATGCTTTATTGTACATCCGTGCACTGAGCGTCTTGCTCAGCCGTTTTCCTTTTCATGTTCCCAAAACGGCAGGTACTCAGGGACGCTCGTAGATCTGAAACGTAGGTGCATATGGACTGGAAGCCTTACTGTCTTTCTTTACTTTATGCATTTCCTTTATTTTGATACAGTTGCTTTGGACATTGTTTCGTCCTTCCTTTTACAGTATTTATGTTTGTGTGTGATGAGCTTTACTTCGGGATACCGATGTTTGATTCCGGTATTTCCTTTTATGGTTGAATAATGCTTAGACATTTATCCTTGTATGCTTTGATGACACGCCATGATATGCGTAATATTCCATTTCCAAAATGGGGTGTTACAATTATGGTATCAGAGCCAAGGCTTCGACCTGTAGGCTCTCAAATATGACCTGTGATTAGTGGGTAGTCACTACGGTCTTCCTAGAACTGACAGTTGTTTTCATGCATTCATCATTTTTAAGCATACATATACATGTCATTGTTACAGGGTTTTTGACTAAGTAATGGTTGGTACAGGACTGGCCCTATTTAGTCGCATGTGTTTTATCGAAACTTTTAGATTTGGGACCGACCCATAGGCGTCCCCTCGATATGTCTTTTATTTTGAGTGAACTGACCGGAGGCGTTCACTCTCGAGCATCAAAAGTTTTCATAAAACGGCATCATGCATTCATACAAAGATTTTCTTGCATAAAATTTTTCTCGTGAAATTTTGGCATAAAATTTTTCTTTTATATATTTTATGTTTGAACTGTTAATCATATGTTTTATGTTATACTGTCAGATGGTTCTCACACGCGAGCAAGAGCAGCTCAATGCTGCGATTCAGGCTGCCATGCAAGCCTTACTTCCTCAACTGAGGAATGACATTCGTGCTGAAGTCCAAGCTGCCAATAATCAGCAGCCGCAGAATCAGGCACCTCCTCCTCCTCCTCCCCCAGTGACTCTAGCAGTATGGTTGGAAAGATTTAACAAGCTCCGTCCGAGAGCTTTTGAAAAGACTGATAACCCCAGCGATGCGGAAAGCTGGCTGACTCACATTGAGAAAATATTCAATGCTATGGGATGTGACCCCGCCTTCAAGGCAAGATTGGCATGCTACAGGTTTGAAGGCGATGTACTCAACTGGTGGCTAGCTTTGACGCAGTCAGAAGGAGGTGATGAATGGGTCGCTGGTTTGACATGGGCCCAATTCAAGGAGAGAGTGATGGAACAGTTCTTTCCTAAAGCAGAGCAGGACAAACTCAAGCGTGAATACCACGGGATACGTCAGAGACAGGGCGAGAATAGCAATGAATTCATGCAGCGCTTTCTTCGCTTAGCTGGTTTTCTAGGAGCAGCGGCTGGTACTCCTGAGGAGCAGGCACACCATTTTAGGTGGGCACTTCGCACCTCGGTTGCGAACAATCTAGTATGTGCTACGTTCAATACGGTAGCACAAGTGGCTGACGCAGCAAGAAAGCTTGAGATGTTGCAGGAACGTGATGAGTTCGGGGAAGCAGAAAGACCCGACAAGAGGCAGAAAACTGGGGACCGGTCTCAGCCGGCTACTCAGCAGCAGCCCAATCAGCCCAAAGGAAACGGTCACTCTAACGACCGTTCTGTTGTGGAAAGGCGCAGCGGTAATGATAATTACCGTAACAATGCGGGACAGTCCAACAACAGCAGGAACCACGGTAACGGAAGGGACCAGAACCACAGGGGTTCTCAGCCCAACCGTTCAGCTAACACTGCAGGCCCTCAGCAAGCAAGGACTCCTGCTGGAGGATTCACTCATCCTCTTTGCAGCACCTGCCATCGCAGACACCCTGGCCCATGTCGTCGTGACTCCGACGCGTGCTACAAGTGCGGCCTCCCTGGCCATCGTATGAAAGATTGCCGTAAGGGTGAAATGGAGGGTACTTCGGGTCATGTTGATACTAAACCGCCTCCTACCACTGGGCGTGTCTACACGACATCGCGCGATCAGGCAAACAAATCTACAGGTACCATTACTGGAATTTTGTATATGTATGGCCAGGCTGCATGTGTTCTTTTCGACACGGGTGCCACTCATTCAGTTGTTTCCACTACTTATGCTAAGAACATCAGGACATTTCCCTTGCCATTAGAAAATAAGCTTACCATTTCCACGCCTCTGAGGGACTCTGTATTAATAACTCATGTATACAAGAGTCTTCCTCTAGAGTTTGATGATAAAGTTCGTGCAGTAGATGCACTTCCTCTAGACATGATTGAGTTCGATATGATTCTCGGCATGGATTGGCTATCCAAGCACCATGCTACCATAGACTGCCACTCTTATCGAGTGATCTTCGGCGACATTAATGCACCAGAGTACATCCATAACGGGTTCATACCCGGACGGTCCGTACAAGTCATATCTACCTTGCAAGCACGTGCATTACTGTCACATGGCTGCGAAGGTTATCTCGCTACGGTTCATGACATGGATGCTGAATCCCCATCGATTCAGGATCAACCAGTAGTTTCAGAATTTCAAGACGTCTTCCCAAATGAACTTCCAGGCATACCACCTGCAAGAGAAGTGGAGTTCAACATCGACCTTGTTCCAGGAGCTGAGCCAATCTCTAAGGCTCCGTATCGTATGGCTCCCATAGAGCTAAAAGAACTGAAGGACCAATTGCAGGAACTTCTTGAACGAGGGTTCATTAGACCGAGCGCATCTCCATGGGGCGCACCGGTCTTGTTCGTTAAGAAGAAGGACGGCAGCATGCGACTTTGCATTGACTACCGTGAACTTAATAAGATTACCATCCGCAACAGATATCCACTGCCACGTATAGACGATCTGTTTGACCAACTTCAAGGAGCCAAACACTTCTCAAAGATCGATCTAAGGTCAGGCTACCATCAGCTAAGGGTTAAAGAGCAGGATATTGCCAAGACTGCTTTTCGTACCCGCTATGGCCATTATGAGTTTGTAGTCATGCCATTCGGCCTGACTAACGCTCCAACAGTATTCATGGATCTAATGAACAGAATCTTTCATGAATTCCTTGATAAATTTGTCATTGTATTCATCGATGACATCTTGATATTCTCAAAGTCCACGGAGGAACACGAAGATCATCTCCGTACTGTACTACAGATTCTTCGTCAGAAGCAGCTGTATGCGAAATTCTCCAAGTGTGAGTTCTGGTTAAACAAGGTGGCATTCTTAGGTCACATTGTATCAGCAGAAGGGATCACTATGGACCCAGCGAAGGTTGAGGCTATCACTAAATGGCCAAGACCAACATCAGCGACAGAAGTCCGCAGTTTCTTAGGCTTAGCTGGATATTATCGAAGATTCGTGGAGAACTTTTCTCGGCTGGCATTGCCTCTCACCAAACTGATGCGAAAAGGAGAGAAATTCGTCTGGATGGAAGATCGAGAGAAGAGCTTCGAAGACCTAAAGCAGAAGTTAGTATCTGCACCCATTCTTACTCTCCCATCTGGTACAGGTGGATTTCAGATCTATAGCGATGCATCGGGGAAGGGACTGGGCTGTGTTCTCATGCAACATGGGAAAGTGATCGCGTATGCTTCACGGCAGCTTAAGCCCTATGAAGAAAACTACCCTACACATGATCTGGAACTTGATGCAGTGGTGTTCGCATTGAAGATATGGAGGCATTACTTATACGGAGAATCATGCGACATTTTCACGGATCACAAGAGCTTGAAGTATATCTTCACACAGCGAGAATTGAACATGAGACAAAGGAGATGGTTGGAACTGTTGAAGGATTATGATATTAACCTACAGTATCATCCCGGGAAAGCTAATGTAGTAGCAGATGCACTCAGCAGAAAGTCCGGAATGATAAACGGCATTGAGATCAAGGAACAAAACATAAGAGACTTGGAGCGGCTAGACATCGAAATCATGGTACGTGGGCAGCACGGATACTGGGCGAATCTTACAGTAGAACCTGAGTTACTGACTAGGATTAAGGAAGCGCAGAAGGATGATGGAGAGATTTGGGCGATAATACAGAATTTGGAGAAGCAGACAGAATTCAGAATGGACGCAGACGGTATCATTTGGCAGAGCACGAGACTTTGTGTTCCTGACAATCCGGAACTCCGGGAAGCATTGTTAGCTGAAGCTCACAGCTCCCCATTTTCTATACATCCTGGGTCGACAAAAATGTACCATGACATCAGACAGCACTTTTGGTGGAGTGGTATGAAACAGGATGTAGCCACGTATGTCTCCAAATGTCTTACCTGCCAGCAGGTTAAGATTGAACATCAGCGATCTGGCGGTCTCCTTCAACCGTTGGATATTCCAGAGTGGAAGTGGGACAAAATCACCATGGATTTTGTTACCGGTCTTCCGCCTACCAAGAAAAAGCACGATGCTATTTGGGTCATTGTTGATCGACTCACCAAATCAGCTCATTTCTTACCGATACGCAAGGAAGATCCGGTAAGTAAACTCGCAGATACGTACAGAAGGGAGATCATGAGACTCCACGGCACTCCCTCCAGCATCGTCTCAGACAGAGATCCTCGTTTCACGTCGCGATTCTGGAAAGGTCTGCAAAAAGCTTGGGGTACACAACTTAAGCTGAGCACAGCCTTTCATCCTCAAACGGACGGTCAGTCGGAGCGAACAATCCAGACATTGGAAGATATGTTAAGGTCGTGTGCGTTGGAATGGACAGGTGATTGGGACGATTACATCTGTTTAGTCGAGTTTGCATACAACAACGGCTGGCACGCAAGTATCAAATGTGCTCCTTTCGAAATGTTGTATGGCAGAAAGTGTCGCGCTCCAACTTGCTGGGATCAAGTGGGAGAGCGAACACTCGAAGGACCAGAGATTATAGAAATGACCAATGAGAAGATTGAGGTAGCTAAACAGAAGCTGCAGGAAGCGCGTTCACGCCAGAAGAGTTACGCCGACAAGCATCGTAGGGACATACATTTTAATGTGGGAGATCACGTCTTCCTCAAGGTTTCGCCGGCACGTGGTGTTAAACGCTTCGGGATCAAAGGAAAACTCAGTCCTCGGTTCATCGGACCATTTGATATCGTTGAACGAATCGGCGAAGTATCTTACCGATTGGCGTTACCTCCTCAGCTTTCACACGTGCATAACGTGTTCCATGTGTCCTTACTCAGAGGGTACAATTATCATCCCCTTCACATGGTTCAGTATCCACTGGAACAGATACGTGAAGATCTCACGTTTGTAGAAGAACCCGAACGAGTACTCGACAGGCAAGAACGAGTCATGAGAAGGAAGACGATTCCATTCGTCAAAATCCTTTGGAGGGACCATACCGAGCGGGAAGCCACTTGGGAAACAGAGGAGTCTATCCGGGCTTCTTACCCTCACTTCATATTTTGAGTTCGGGTATGTCACTTCTTTTCAGCTTACTTTATCTATAATTCGGGGCCGAATTATTCTTTTTAGGGGGGAAGAATTGTAAAACCCGCATGCTTTTACCATGAATAGTGCCCTTAAGATCGTACGTTCTAGATTAAAACTTACCTCATGTAGTATTGATCACATTCATGTGCTAATAATCAAGCAAGTGCGTACGTGTATGTCATGACAAGTATCGATTACGTACGAACCCATGATAAACAGTTAATAATATATCACGTGAACATAATTAAATCATGAACACCATTTAAAATACTAACTAAAATAATTACGTAAATACTTATAATATATTTACGAGCGTTAAGTTTACGATAAACGACACGTTAAAAGAAACAGAAACACGTTAAACACGAGCACGTTTAACCACGAACGAACACGAAACATCGGGACACGAGTAAGGTACGGGTACCCCCATGTGGGGCCCCCATACCCACGGCACACATGCATGAAATGGGCTTAGCCCATGGACTTTACAAGTTAAGGGGGGTAAAAGTAAAAACATGTTTTCATTTTCCATTTTCAAGAAATAAACATCAAAACCCTAAAAAGAGTTTTCTCCTCTCCTTTTTGCCTCCTTTGTGCCGCCACCTATACACCACCATAAGAGGGTGTTTGATTGATTTTGATCTTAAAAACAAGTGTTAGAATACGTGTTTGTTCATCCTTTTTCCAAGCTACATAGTGGTATACCTTTCTAACCCTTCTTTTTAATTCTTTTTAATTCTTTTAATCTTTGATTATTTTCATGAACATGGTATTATTTTTCTTATGAAAACAAGATAATTAATCATTGATCTAACATGTTTTGGTATTAAATAAAATCAAGGAATGATTTAAAGGGGTGTTTGTTTCTAGCCTCCTAGCAAAACAAACCCGAGGGGGGTTTGGTTTGCTATTGCCGCCACCACCAAGACCACAATTGGTCTTGGTTGGCTCATGTGGGACCCACGGCAGCAAGGGGACACGTGTGCCCCGGGTTTGGCCCGGGGTAAGGTGTCGAATTCATACCCGATTCATGGTTCGTTGGTTAAAATCATGATCTATGTTACATGTAATTTTTATGAATCATGAACTTAGGATATAATTAATTAATAACATGAAATATTAATTAAATCATGACTTAGGTTATTTTAATTATTAGTTTATCATGACATTAATTTACCTAAGTATTTTATGTTATAAGTTATAATTAATTAATTATTAAAACATGCCTATAATTAATTAATTTAGACATGACTTAGGTTATATTATTATTAATAATAATACACATTTTAACCTAAGTATTTTCATTTCATTTTAATTATACATGTTATACTTTAATTAAAATGCTTAACCTATAGTTTAATTAAAATACATGAAATAATAATTAAACTATACACTATATCATATGACTTAAGAAATAAGCTTAAACACTTAGACTTATATGTTAGCTTATGTAATCAGCTTAATTCTAATTATGGAAACTTCTATTTATAGAAACTTAATTAAATAAGGCAACTAATCTAATTATGGAAACCTTCTATATATGGAAATCAATCTATTTCAGGCAGCTAATCTAATCATGGAAACTTTCTATATATGGAAACTTATTTAATTAAGGCAGCTGATCTATTTTTGGAAACTTTCTATTTTTAGAAACTAATCTATTTTAGGCAGTAAATTCTATCTTTGGAAACTTTCTATTTTTGGAAACTTTCTATTTTGGAAACTTTCTATTTTTGGTAACTTTCTATTTTTGGAAACTTTCTATTTTTGGAAACTTTCTATTTTTGGAAACTTTCTATTTTTGGAAACCTGCTATTTTTGGAAAGTTACTTATTATTACACAGTAAGTATAATAATACATGAAACAACAGTAATACTTAATCAGATTAATCAGAATACAAGATAAACACAGTTTAAGGCTTTAAACAGTGAACCATGACCTAAAACATACCAAATCAGCTATAACAAGACACAGAACCCAGTACGTAATCAGTGAATCGATACTTATACACGTGTGTATTCATGTAGCGTTAGTGATCCAGAAGTAGGAGTCTTTCTTCCGTTCATTTCACTGGACTTGAGGTACGGATTCCCGTCCTTTCAGTATGGACATTCTTTCCTTATTAGGATTTCCCCGTATGCAGCCAACTGTTTTCCCCAGCATTTATTTTATTGTTTTGAACTGCTTATGTTAATTTTAGCATAAACTATAGCCATATACAAGCATGACCAGTTTCACCTAGTTATGGAGGTACCATAACCATAGCATTGGAGGCACCGATGTTATGACTTCCCCACGGCGGAGTGATTGCTCGTGGCGTCCCTTTTCAGTTTGGCCATATTATTATATCAGTCGGGGCGTATGGGTGCATCCTAGTTACATGTTTTATTCAGTTTATCATGGTGAATGTGGTGTGTGCCTTGCACCCTTCACAAGGAGCTGATCCCTCCTACCCAAACCAGTATATTGATTAGAGGCATCCCCTCTAATCAGCATGATGAGGTCACCCCTCCAAGTATTCATGCACGTGACCTTTTCATGACCTATATGGGCTATGGTATATATATGTTAAAACAGTTTTCACAGGTTAAACATAAGGCTTTTCAAACTATAAAACCAGTTTTCATGTTACTCAACCAGTTTACTCAGTACTTAGTCTTCCGCTGTTATATGTTACATGCTTATCCTATATCATGCTTTATTGTACATCCGTGCACTGAGCGTCTTGCTCAGCCGTTTTCCTTTTCATGTTCCCAAAACGGCAGGTACTCAGGGACGCTCGTAGATCTGAAACGTAGGTGCATATGGACTGGAAGCCTTACTGTCTTTCTTTACTTTATGCATTTCCTTTATTTTGATACAGTTGCTTTGGACATTGTTTCGTCCTTCCTTTTACAGTATTTATGTTTGTGTGTGATGACCTTTACTTCGGGATACCGATGTTTGATTCCGGTATTTCCTTTTATGGTTGAATAATGCTTAGACATTTATCCTTGTATGCTTTGATGACACGCCATGATATGCGTAATATTCCATTTCCAAAATGGGGTGTTACAATATGTGCTACATTTAACTCTTCTATAGCTACTGTTGAATCATCTTCTAAATATTTCCTAAAAATCGTCCAAAACAGTAACCTCAGATTTATACCCTAAACTTGTTTTGATCATATCTCACTCATTATTTTGATTCCATTGCATGGCCAACTCTCACATGTGTACAAGACTCATAGCTTACTGTATATCAATTCTACTTCATCCTTTTATCAGTTCATAACATGTTTCTTTACTGTTTTATACAGCCATGTAAATTAATCAAGATTTTAACCTTGTTTCTTATGGTTTTTCACCTTTTTAATCATGTTTATCAACACCAAATCCCCACATAACATTTTTATCATCATATAATCATCATATACATATACAATAGGAAATAAAATACATGTTTACATAATCAAAATAACAAGAAGATGAGGAGGACAATCTTTATACCACCAAGTTGATGTTGGTTGTGATCAAAACATGGAATTTGATGGAGAAACTTGTGATGCACCAAGACCATCTTCAAGACCACCATTATTCATGTATACCTTGTGGAAAATAAGCCCCAAGACACCATGAATACTCCTCCTTGGATGTTATAATCACCACCATTCAATAGAGCTTCAAGAGGGCTTCAACATAGGTAGAAATAACATAGGATTTTGTGGTTAAATTTTATCAAAAGTGGTGTTGGATGATGAATATGGGACGGCATGTTTGAGTAGGATGAGAGGATTTGTGTGTGGTATTGCATGGATGAATGAAGAGAATGGTAGTAGTTTGATGGTTTTGAGATGTAACTAGCTTAACTTGTAAGCTTTAGTTACAAGTGTTGTTAGTTTGTTAAGGTGTTGACACATCATAAGATGTGTTAGTTGCTTATACTTGGCCGGTTTTGGAGTGGGGTGGGACAAGTGTCCCACTTGTCTCATCCCATTTATTTACGGGTACTCCTCGATTCTAGTTTCCTCGATTTGCGTGCCCTCAGGTCGTTTTACGAAAAACGTTTTTATAAATTATGAATCAACGTCACAAAACGAATCCAATAAAAATTGTCTCATAAAAAACGGAGTTCGAAAACGTAAATACGTAATCCTAGGGTTTCCGGTTTAGTCGTAAAGGACGTTAAAATAAAATCGTAAGTCCTAATCTCTTCTCGTAAATTTGTGAGTTTATGAACCAACTCAAATTTAAAACTCCAAAATAATAATCACGGATAAATTTATTTTCTGAAATGTCGGACTGTCACCAAAGACGGTGTATGTAAACGTAAGCACGTAACGTTGAATCCTCCGGTTTAGACGTAGTCGATGCTACTCCAAGACGTAAATCCAAATTTCTTCCCAAAAATATGTGAGTTCATATTGTAACATTAAAATAATGTTTTTAAATAATATTCAAGAATAAAATATCAACCATAAATTGACGGATTGTCACAGCATTTACCCCTAAACAGGATCTTTGTCCTCAAAGATCATCTTACCTTACTTCTCGCTTCTTATAGAGTTAAAGCCATGTGGGTATTTCCTCCACATTCGGTCTTTTCTCACAAGTGCAATTCATTACAATACGCGAGTTCTATCAAACATATCTACGGGAATAAGATCAGGCTTAATGTTGACTTACTTTCTCTATCCATGATGTTCACGGGTTTTTGATGAATGCAACTTTTCGCCGATCTAAGCTCTACTAAGAATAATCAGATTCTTGCTTGATAGATATTCCATCAAGTTCGATTTACGAAACAAAATTCACGCAGTCCTTGAAGTCCTAGGGTAGATCCAGCTTATATGCCTTTCAAACCAATCTTTTACATCATCTTAATGGTCCCATACAACGGGGACTTATATCCCATGATTTGTCAGATCATGAATTCATTTTTCCAAGGTTAAAAATTGTGGCATAACTTCGCTACCCATTTGGCACTTCAAGATTTACATTTCATATTCACATAACCTCTTGCCTACTACCGGCTATCAATAATCAAATCCTAATTTCAATAATCATTTCAGATCTCGCGGGTCGGTTATTTTGCAAGGATAGGTTCGCCATCATAGGAAACCTTAAACCTAAAAGACATGTCCAACTCACAGTGGGTGTATGTCAGGTGTCTTCATCTCAACTTTTGCTTACAGATGCTCTAATATTTAGATCCTAACAAGATTCGATCTCAATCCTAGTACGATGATTATCAAGGATAATCTCTCCAAAGGAAAACGATTATATGGTCTTATTACCAAAGGTCATTCATTCAAACATAAAACAGCACTTATATTACTTTGTATCGTTACTTTACCTCGTCCCTTCGATTTGGGGTGGTACATAGTACTCTCATCAAGATTCGTTCACAATGATTTCTGGGCAAATCTCCAGAAATTCGATGCGAAACGAGGATCTTGATATAGATGTTCGATACAGGCACACAAGTTTACATAACTCTTTTGCATTTAGCATTAACGGGAATGATATTAGCAGATTTGGTCAGTCTGTCGATGATGAGCCAAATCGAATCAAATTCAGATGATGACCTTTGCAATAGCTAAACGTTTACTAATGTATGAGGCGATGTCTGCCTTCCTAATTCGTCATCAGTACAACTTCTTCTGGCAAAGATATTTTTAGTCATAAATGACATAAATAGAATACTTATACTTACAAATTCCAACATAGCTATATCTTACAATCCTCCATATTTATACAATCACAAATGGACTTTTAATCATTTAACGCTATCGGCTTCTAAATTTTTAATGGTTCACATTAGCCGCGAACCCCTTTTATTATCCATATTATCCTTTTTACAAACATCAGCTATTTTTATATTGTTCGGCAATTTATTTTGCGCGTTCATTATTAAGAAATATATCCTAATTGGTTCTTTATCCTTTTTATATAATATGTCAGTATCTATATTCACTTCTCATGATGATGTAATTATCATGTTCACAATTCACTCAGATATTCCTTCTATATTATGCGTCAGAAATTACGTTCACTTTCCTCATATTTTCTAAGTTTCAGTTTCGTCTCATCTATCATTTTTATCAGTTTTTCTCAATCCGGCGTTTAAAGCGTCGATAATTATTACAACTAATTAAATATTAAATATTCAATTTTTATGAAACATAACGTAAAAATTTTTAATTTTCTTAGTTCGACCAATTATATAAAATGTTCAAAAATAAATTTGAATTTAATTAACAAGATTTTTGTTGATTTATCGAAAATAATTAATAGGATTCGTAAATGTTCGAAAAACCTTTATTTATACTTTGGTCAAAGTTTTCTTAGTTGAAAAGCAAAAATTGTCGTTTCAAGTTTTCAGGTTATGGTATAAATGGTTTTACTCAATCCTTCTTAAGTTGTCTTAAGGTATGTAAAAACATTTACCCCTAAACAGAAGTTTAGTTAAATGTTTTGGTTATAAGGGAATAATCCCTCAAAAGTTCTTTGTTAAATCATTTGTCAAAACACACTTGCACTTTCTTTTTAGTATAACTCAAAGTCTTAAAAGGGCTCTTAATTTTTAAAGAGTCAATATATTCCATTATCTTATTAATCACATGGTCAAATCATGTAAAGGATTTAGTCTTTAATCTCTTGTTAATTATTCAAGGTACATGTTTTCATTGTTCGGCCAGTTTATGGCAATCTATAAATAATTATTAACTCATTCTTATTCTTATAAACAAACATATAGTCCTTAATGATCACGAGCATGAATTTATCAAATTACAGCCTACACACGTGATTCATCATAATTATGAATACTACATGTGCATTGTCAATCCAAACGACATCACGTGAAACTCATAACGTTCATCACAAGTTCGGGATGTGATGATTGGAATAGATAATCTTCTTCGCAGATGCGAAGTTGATAATAACCATGCCGTGGATCAAATCTTGTAAATGATCGAACAAATCTTCCATTTCGAGTTATGGATATCGTTTTCGATTGTCAATTTACTCAGTTCACAGTAATCTATAAATATAAGGAATGATAATCACCATAGCTCTTCATGATGACAGGCTTGGTATAGTAAAGTCTTTCTCCGACAACACTCTTAGTTGTACGGTAATTCCTTTAATTTAGATGGTGCTGACGTACAGTGCACAAGCTATAGGTGCAGCACCGGGAATATAATCAATACCAATTTCAACTTGCCTTAATGGTAAAAGTCTAGGTAATTCATCAATAAATACTTACTAAAGTTTCAAGTAACATAAACATCTTTTAATAAATTCATTTTAAGTTCTTTCTAGATTATAATATCTATAACTAGTTCACAACCATTCATGGTATAATTTCAAGTCTAAATACAGGATATGGTCATCCATCGAGAATTATTTAGATCACCTTTAATAATCAACATCTTATCATTTAGGGGAATTCTACTTGAGTTCCCATCAATTAAGACAATGTCGTCATGTCATAATCAATCAATCCATTCTACTGGCACTATCAACCTTCCAGTTTTATTGCCGTCGATAAGATGTGAACTTCTCAAAAGACTAATAATAACTCAAAATCCTTCACAAATTCAAGGATATCTGGAGACACAACTACCATTAAAAGAGTAAGGTCAACGCATAATCTACGCGAGATAATTTCAATTCATAAATAGACGAAAACATTTAACGAGTATGAATATATCCCATGTTTTCATAATTTGAGTACGCATTCGAAAGCTCCTCGGATCGTTACCCAGGTTATTCAAATGAAACCAAATCAACAGAAATGATAGGAATGTCGATACATCCAGTCGGGTATCAACACTCGGTAATCAGATACTTTTCCTAAGAATCTCACTACGGGGGAATTGGACAAGAACGGAATTGCCAATCGTCAAATAAGACAATTTCTTCTGATGAGTAAATTCGACTCAGAAGAATAGATGCTACAGGTACATATGTAGGTGTCCCTAACACTATGTCCTTATTTTTCACTTCTTGCAGATTTCATAAATTTTAATCTTTCACAATCTTTAAAGAAAATGTAGAGTTTATTCATTAGTTTTATGGTGACTACTAATCAGTCTTGCATAGTCCATTCCAAATTGTATGTAGGCGCGCAACTATATACAATTTCAAGATTAACGATGCAATACTCAGTTCGTCAAAATTTTATCATCATGTTTATAATAAAAACATTTACATGTTTAATTCTTAAATAAGAATCAAAAATAAATTTACAAAGATTTTCTTTGTCATGAAAACAATTAAGTTTCTAAAGCGTTTCATAAACAACTTCATTTTGATAACACTCACTTATAAATCTCACTTTGAATAATCCTTATAGTGACGAAAATTAAATTTTCTCAAAGGATACCGTTTTAACTTTATAAAAACAAGGTGTGATCTGCAAAAGAGTGATGAAAGCTCGTTCACCAAGAATTAACTACGATATGATAGGAAATGAGCTTAGCCAATTAATCATGAGGTTCATGACTTCGATGGCACTCACGAAGAATGATTCACAACGTAACTCAAACCAAGATGAGTACTTGTTCAATGGTTGCATCACTAATGCGAACACTAGGATGAAGCAATAAGAGATAGATAACATCGATACATGTAAAATTTAGCAATCAAATGTAGTCTTTTCATTAATCACAAACAAGTCAAAATTGTACCGTAACACATTACATGTCACTATGTCATACAATTCTCAAAACTCATCCTACCAACTGATATCTCAGTTAAGTTAGGGATTTTTAAAAGATACCACAATGAATACTAATCTACAAGAGTCATTAGGTGTTCCACATGTCCCAGAAGATCCATCGGTCTCAATTCAGAAGAAGATTTCTTCAATTTATTTATTGAACACTGGGCATCCTCGTTAATGGACAATGG
This sequence comes from Glebionis coronaria, assembly GCA_025667525.1. NCBI lineage: Eukaryota > Viridiplantae > Streptophyta > Magnoliopsida > Asterales > Asteraceae > Glebionis > Glebionis coronaria. The sequence goes on along the minus strand of CM046882.1, from coordinate 163,656,452 downwards.
CAAAGGAACAACCCTTAACACGAATCAACAATCAATTAAAACCTTATAATCTAATCACAGAACTTAACGACTTCCTCTTATCAATCTCATATTCCATACGAGTTAAATTTTACTTTATTCAAGTTTCAACCACTTTTATACTCAATTCGATATCCTACCTCATTCTCCAATACTTTCAATCTTATTTATAAACCTTAATAAGGGCAATAAAAGCTCGATATGAATCAATACTTAATTCCAATCCTATAACTCTTACCACAACAATTATTAAATGAGTCACTAGTATGAAATGACTTGATCATTCAACTAGACTTCTCGGAAAGGTACTAGTGGCATGAGGCTTTTGGGTAATGGTTCCAATGACAGCCTCAAGTGCAACATTCACCCTTTCGATTTCAAATTTAAGAATTGGATGACAACGAATCAGATGACATCTTTCTAGGTGGTAACTTTTTTTCAAACTCCACTCTATAAGAAAAGATCGTCATGACATCGATATCAGATTTAATCTTACCAATTCTTCTTCAATATCACAATCAACTAATATCTACATTTCTACGAATATCAACCATTTGTTGGGATCATAAATATCCACAACTTGGTTTAGATCTAGGATAGCTAGAATTCCTACGAGAATAGCTTCGATTAATTTACTAGGGGATTTAGGGTTACTTGTGATAATCTACGTCGTATAAATACCACGTATAAATACAGAAATAATCATCAAACAATCATGTAATCAAATTACATCATATATATAATCCAAGTATATATATATTAAAATAACACTTCTCAGTCTGGCCTTGTCGGTAACTCGGGAATTCTTCAGCACCGTTATAGTCAAAAGATTTTTAGACCTTTTTTTTTGAAAAATGTTTATAATTAAAAGATTTTGAAATGTTTTATTCAAAACCTTGGTTTTAAAAATCTTTCGTTCTCTATAACGAGAGCTCTAGTACCAAACTGTAACACCCCCAAATTTATACAACTCAGTACAGCGGAAGACTCGTTGGTGTTACGGGATAGCACATTACTCACATCATAGACAACGCAAAAAAAATCACGTCGTTTAATAATAAAAGCATTTCCATTCATAAATATCAAAGTTACATCGGTCCCAAGTCATTATATTTCATACAAAGTTTTACAAAGTATTTGAATGGAAAATATTGTTTAAGTGCGGGCCATGAATTCTAGTCGTCTTCTCGAGAATTACCTTCAAGTACCTGAGATAAAACATGTTAAAAGAAAAGGGTCAGCGATAACGCCGAGTGAATTCATAGAGTTTAATAAAATCCATCAATATAATATCAGTATAAAATTATTACTGAAAATCAACTTGTACAAATCATTTTAATAGGCCATAAAATAGCCAAAGTCATTTTATACAAATCTTTATCGAAAATCGTAATATAGGCATTTGCCTTAAAAATCATGATACGAATCATTGTCGTTAAAAACACCGTACAATACGTTTTGCAACGTTGTATAGATTAAATAAAACCATTATATGAATATGGTTATAAAAAGCCTTAAAAATCATTATACGAGCCAATGTCGTAAAAACGTCATACAATACGTCTTATAACGTTGTATGAAAATAAAAATCGTTATATGAATATGGTTATAAAAACCAAAACACAAACATAATATCAATAGTATGACCCTGTATTGCTAGTCAGGCAATACATCGTAATTCGAAGCGTCTAATAGTATTTCGTTAGTTTTAGGATTATTATAAGCCGCATGACATTGTTACCTTACTAAACCAACAACGGGTAGCTAACCCGATACCAATTTTGCCCATCTAAAGTAGCGTGTCGTCACAAAGGTCACGCTATGGAAATCTTCTCATACATAAATTCGCTTACCAATCAATGTGGCACGACGGGGATCAACCGTCAAGGCGCGAACTGGGGTGATCGTCCCCAAATAGTACTATTAAATGCATAAGCGTCTACCAAATCCCGGTAGTTCACAATTCATGCTAATGGGACTTTTAGTGACATAACCTAACTTTAATAATCCATTTAATTTCATCTATCGGTTCCTTTAATCATTTATCGGGTCATTCAATCATTCGGGTCCAAATCAATAAACAAACAATCGGGACAAATGGCGTCCTATTTTATAGAAACTAACATGTTATCTCCCTCGCGGGTTTATAAAACATTTATTAAAACATTTAAAAGAGTGTGAGGCTATGAACTCACGTTGATGTGGGAAGGCGGGTTATCGGCAATTCAGACGTACGGTACGTGCTTCAATCACGGAAACCTAGACAAATAATAATCGGTCTTAGACTCATGTCCAATGACTTTATAAAAATAACAATTATGTATACATATGATGATTATATATATATGATGATCAAGTATGTTTGCATATTCTCGTTTACTCATTTTAGTGTTATATGTCGATAACTTTTATACTAGTTTACTAGTTTTACCCTTTTACGTGTTTTAGGTCCAATAAGCCTATTATAAGTTTATTAACTTGTATTAATCCATTTCATACTTATATTATCAGTATTTAAACTTTCAAGTTGGGCCCAAATGGGTTAAGCCCAATAAGTTCTTTTTATGAGTGTTTATCTTATTTAGTCCAATTATTAGCCCAAGTATTAGTCCAATATGTTTACTTAGCTCGTTAATGTCCGTATGCCCTATAGTTCGGGTTTTATCGGTTTTTACTTGTTATACATGTCTATATATCAGTATATAAGTTTTATAAAGTTTTCATTAGACGGGTCCAACCATCTAAGTTTTATTTAACAAAAACGTTAATTTTACGGCAATAGCCGAAAAAGTCGTAAAAATCATGTTTATAGTTTTATATCTTATAAAACATAACAAGTTACCATTTTTATAAAATGTCCACTTATTTATCATTGTACATATTTTTATAAATAAAATTCATGAGTTAGTGGGTTTTCATTTATATTTTATACTATTAAATTTTGAGTGCTTATATAATAGTATTATTCTTTAATTTCCAAAATCTGATTTTTATTTGTACTTTCACCAAGACTGCCATAACTTGAGTTCTATATGGAGATAGAAGCTCAAATTTTTATCACATAAACTACATGATATGTGCTACATTTAACTCTTCTATAGCTACTGTTGAATCATCTTCTAAATATTTTCTAAAAATCGTCCAAAACAGTAACCTCAGATTTATACCCTAAACTTGTTTTGATCATATCTCACTCATTATTTTGATTCCATTGCATGGCCAACTCTCACATGTGTACAAGACTCATAGCTTACTGTATATAAATTCTACTTCATCCTTTTATCAGTTCATAACATGTTTCTTTACTGTTTTATACAGCCATGTAAATTAATCAAGATTTTAACCTTGTTTCTTATGGTTTTTCACCTTTTTAATCATGTTTATCAACACCAAATCCCCACATAACATTTTTATCATCATATAATCATCATATAAATATACAATAGGAAATAAAATACATGTTTACATAATCAAAATAACAATAAGATGAGGAGGACAATCTTTATACCACCAAGTTGATGTTGGTTGTGATCAAAACATGAAATTTGATGGAGAAACTTGTGATGCACCAAGACCATCTTCAAGACCACCATTCTTCATGTATACCTTGTGGAAAATCAGCCCCAAGACACCATGAATACTCCTCCTTGGATGTTATAATCACCACCATTCAAGAGAGCTTCAAGAGGGCTTCAACATAGGTAGAAATAACATAGGATTTTGTGGTTAAATTTTATCAAAAGTGGTGTTGGATGATGAATATGGGACGGCATGTTTGAGTAGGATGAGAGGATTTGTGTGTGGTATTGCATGGATGAATGAAGAGAATGGTAGTAGTTTGATGGTTTTGAGATGTAACTAGCTTAACTTGTAAGCTTTAGTTACAAGTGTTGTTAGTTTGTTAAGGTGTTGACACATCATAAGATGTGTTAGTTGCTTATACTTGGCCGGTTTTGGAGTGGGGTGGGACAAGTGTCCCACTTGTCTCATCCCATTTATTTACGGGTACTCCTCGATTCTAGTTTCCTCGATTTGCGTGCCCTCGGGTCGTTTTACGAAAAACGTTTTAATAAATTATGAATCAACGTCACAAAACGAATCCAATAAAAATTGTCTCATAAAAAACGGAGTTCGAAAACGTAAATACGTAATCCTAGGGTTTCCGGTTTAGTCGTAAAGGACGTTAAAATAAAATCGTAAGTCCTAATCTCTTCTCGTAAATTTGTGAGTTTATGAACCAACTCAAATTTAAAACTCCAAAATAATATTCACGGATAAATTTATTTTCTGAAATGTCGGACTGTCACCAAAGACGGTGTATGTAAACGTAAGCACGTAACGTTGAATCCTCCGGTTTAGACGTAGTCGATGCTACTCCAAGACGTAAATCCAAATTTCTTCCCAAAAATATGTGAGTTCATATTGTAACATTAAAATAATGTTTTTAAATAATATTCAAGAATAAAATATCAACCATAAATTGACGGATTGTCACATTTTGGGTATTTGTACAATAGGGGTTTATGTAATGGTTGCCTATGTTATGGCTATGGTTTTTTTTGTGTTATATGTTTTGGGTTATTGTCGTGTTGTGTGATTATAGGGTCACACGATATGGTTTAGTTTTGGTGATGGGTTTTATGCCTTGTTGTGGCATGGTGAGATGGTGATTACTCGTATGGAAAAACGAGTGTATGACGCGATCGATTGAGTTGACATGTATGATAACGAGTATGTTTTGAGAGATTTAATAGGTATATATATACGGATGTATATATACTAGTAGATGTTATGTTATGATATACGGTCGTTCAATAGTTATTATAACTTGAACGTACCTAGTATTCTCTCGTGTTTAAACAGTTTATTAGTGTTGGAGTTTGATGGAGTTCCAACGACGTTTTGAGTCTTTTTGATGTGTGTCTACATTCGGGTATGTATTTTAATTAATGAGAACTACTAAATTTTCTTGCAAATAAGTCTGGCTAATTATAGGAAAATGATTTTGAAAATAATTTGTAAGTGTACGGTAAGATATCGTGACTTACATATCTTTTTATTAAGTTTGTGGTAGTAACTTATAAAAAAATTGTCTTGAAAAAAATTGGATTAGTTTTCTAGGTAACATGTGATAATACATTTTAAAGGGTAAAGAAATTTTACAATAATTTTCTTAAGTGGAGTTAAAATTTTAGAAGTATTTAAATGGACGGAAAGAGTAAAAAGAGAGATTTTATTTTAATAATGATAATAATAACACAACACCTTGTAAACGTGTAATAGTTAGTTATGACAAGCCTAAATGGATTATATAAAATAATTATAATATAGAATAAAATGAATAAAAACACCATATTTTATAAACATGTATTGGTTTCATAATAACAAGTGAAATGAGTTTAATGTGAGTAAACAAGATAATGGTTAGAATAACATTATACTATACTAACTAGTGAATACCTTTGATAAAATAATGAAGATAAAAGATGAGTTTATTATTAAATGAGATGATAGATAAAGTGAGTTTTAGTACACTAACTGAGTTGTGCCCTTTGATAGTAACGGAGATGGTAAAATATGACTATGATTTCATTTATTGGTGCTAAAATATGGTCCTAATGTGAAGTAACTAATTGAGATGAAAATTTAAAATTTTCTAAGATATTGAAATTTGGTAATACAAATCGTCATGAGTCTATCTTTGTTGTTGGCACACTCCATTGATCTTTCGGATTACATTGTTTTGTTTTCAGTTGTTTTGGCTAGGGTTCGTTTTACCCTATATTTTATTTTGGGACACGATTGTTTGGAATTCTTTTGGTACACGTCATGGTTGATTTAGTTATGCGGTTGTGGGAACGTTAGGATGAGAGGATAGAGTTGGGTAGTATTACTTATGGTTAGATATTAGAATGGACAGATGTATTTTGGTTTAAAGGTTGTGTTGAAGGAATGATTAATATTTGTGGAGTTTTTAAACTTAGATTGGTTATGGGAATAAGGGAGTAAGTAAAGTTAGTTGACTGGTCGTGGGAACGAGATGTCATGCTATGAGAAGTTAGTTGAGGTACCATCAGGAGATTGATGAAAGTACTAGCGGATGTGAGGGTAGAGTAGAAAGTTTCTACTAATGGAAAGATGGGGCAAATAACACGCAAGGGAATTGGTATAGTTATGGAGCCAAGGTAGTAGTAGACACGTGAAGGAAAACATGGATGTGAAAGAATGATTGGTAGGAGGCTGATTAATGGTGAAGTACAACAAGTAAGGAAGAGTGAGCGATTGAGGGGTTGAAGTGCCTTTAGAAATATTGTGGTAGACGAGTTGAAGTTAGAAGCTACTGGGTAGTGTGAAGTTCCTAGGTAACATCATAGAGACGAGAAGGAGTGCGTGAAGAGATACATCGTGAAGCAAGGAGCTGAAAGGAATACGTGTCGGCTGCTAGAAGGATGCAAGAGATTTCGAAGGAGTCACAGAAGTTGCAAGGACTGTAAAGGTGACAAGCACTATGATGGGAATATTCGTATGGTTCGTGACGTAGAAGGACAGATCGAGTACCGGAGTGGAGCTACAAAGAGCTGAACCAGTGGATCGTGATGAAGTGAATACATAACATGGGGGATTAAGAACTCGTGGAAATAACAAGGGGAGTCGAGTGACTACGCAGATAGAATTTTTTGGCAATCAATATTGAGGGATGAGTAGTGAAGCTGAGCTGAATAAGTTCGTGGAGAAGTGATTAGAGAGTCGGTTTTGTGAAGGTGTTATGAAAGATCTTTGGAAGAGACAATTATGCATTATCTAATGAACTAACTATTTCCATAGATTTGATGAATGAAGTATGGAATTCTGGTTGGATGGGATAGTGTAGGAATTAGGTAGAACCATGGAAGGAGAGGACCAAGTATTCCTAGAAGATGATGATTGAAAGTACTTCATGTTGGGTGCAATCGAAATAGAAGTATGAGATTTGAATAAGAATTTAAAATATGGCTTAGTTTAGACAAATGGAAACTAATATGGGTATAAAATGAGAGTGTGATCCGCATGGGATCACATAAAACTCTAGTCTGTCCCTATTAGGATGGAGTAGGAGAACTGGTCGCGAGGAAAACAAGTGAAGCTACTTGGATAATTTTGACGTATAGATGACTTGAAAGACGGGAAGCATAGCATCGTGATGTATGCCATGAGCTGAGGAAAAAGAAGGAAGTCTGGATAGATGCGGATCATAAATGAAATAGGTCGAGATAGGAACCGAAGGTAAAATTTTTGTATAGCCTAATGAGTAGACTAAGGCACTAAGCCTGCTAATGTTGCTGTAGTATGGAAAGGAAATGGCACAGTCCGATACTGTTTGATTGGAAGGCTTAGTATCGATAATCGAATGGATGAGGAGTTATAGGTGTGATGTGTCATGAGGGACGAAGGGCTTGGACTAACTGAGACAAGATGAGGAGCACTATGACCTTGGAGGTAAGACATTGTGTAAGTATAAAGAAAGTGTTGAGTATAAAAAAAAATCTTTCATGGAGAAAAGTGAGAAGGAAGTGTATAGGTGCTACTAATGAGCTATCCAAATTTAATGGAAGTAGTTGTAGCATGGATTTTGATGGCAGTTGATAGACTAACTGAGATAACTGTCCTTTTGGTGATACGTATAGATCATAAGCTGATTTGGATTGGAAGAGCCTTGTTATGATGAACTAATGAATATGTGAAACACCGTCATAGGTCACTTTTGTAAGGAAATTGGAATTTTTAAGTAGTTTGGTGGTATGGACTAAAGGGAGTTGATGAACATGATTGGATATGAGTATATCCAGCTACTTGGAAAATGATGGACGAAGTGAGAAATTGCTACAAGTATAAGAGTCGTGTTGAGAGCTTGGGTGACTGATTTAGAGGGATGTGGAAAACTCGTTAGCGATGTCTGAGTTTTCATATAATGATAGTTATCATACTAGAAGTCGATGAATGCCATTTGAGGCACTATATGGAAGGATAGGGTGAGTTTTCCTTATGGTGGACTAAAATCCGTGAAAGAGACTACTAATGTGGAAATGGTGTTTGTGGGAAAGGATGAGAGCAACAAGATATGCTATGTTGAAAAGGAGGAAACCACTATAGTTTAGTGACAAAGTTATGTATGAAGTTTTACCCATAGTAACGGGTGCCATGTTTAGGAAAAAGGGAAAAGTTGATGTCGAGTTTTGTAGGTCTATTTATGATCTTTCGAAAGATTTGACCAATAGTTTATGGGTATATAATTACCTAGGGAATTGAGTGGTGTACATGATATATTTCATGTATTGAGATTTGGGAAATGTGGTTTGAGAATGCATATTTGGATGTGCGATTATTAGGGATTTGTGTTAAAAAGAGTCATTTGTGAGATTTATTGGCTGTGAATTCAAGAGTTTAGGAATGAATTTAAATATTGTTTGTTTGTATATGTGGTATTTTGAGACTTGAACTAAAGTACACATGGAAATGAGAGGAGTTCATTTAGAAAAAGTATCCTCATGTGATTTGTTGTTTGTGTGTTTGATCCTAAGGAGTAAATCTTGGGACGAGATTTCTATTAGGAGGGAGTGATGTGACAACCATGATTTTTGGGGTTCGTCACTTAGACTACAGTTTAAGGTGTTTTGTGCAAATATGTGCTTTTATGTGCTTATGTGTTTATTTTGTGTGTTTGGAGTGAGGTTTGGATATCGTTTATGGGTATATGGTACTCATAAGTAAATCAAGTAACGTTTATTTCATGTTAATGAGCTCACAAGGTAGTGACTATGAAATGAGATGGTGTTATTTCGTGGCTTTACGTATACGTATATGTATTATTAGAAAATCGTATTTTTACGATTCAGGGTTTGCATTTAGGTGTCTCGGATGAGGTATTTAGTCACGAGAATAATTTACGGGATGGTTTTAAGTCATTTAGGACTTAGTTATATAGTTTATTTCATATTCTAAGAGTTTTTATAAAAATGTATATTTTTACGTTTTTTACGGTATACGCGTAAAAACTGACTAGTTTTACGGTTTTGAGGTTTCCGAGGCTTTAGGAGCTAAAATAAATTATGTTAAATTAAGGTATTATTAATAATATATTAATAAGTAATAAAAAGAAAAAAAATATATAAAGATACATATAATAGTCGGTTTTGGGATGCAAGAAAGAAAAAGAAAATGGAAAAAGGAAAAAGGGGAACAAGGCTTTTGTAATGGGCCAAGGACTTGTTAGGAAATTCTATAAAAACTTTTTATTAACCAAAAACATTCATAAAATCCTTGGAGATCAAGCTTAAGTCGAAATCCATGGAGTCTATTTAGGGTTTTCATATTTTTCTTGTCTTCCATTAATTCTAAGGTTAAAATCTTCAATCTCTTTTTAATTAAATTGTTTTTAATTATTTCTTAATCATTATATGATGGATCTAGGTTAGTGTTTATTAGAAAATATGTAATTTAATGTTATCACAATGATATAGACATGATTAGAATAATTAGGGTTAATGATTAAACATGATGAGGGTAATTAATTTGGTTAATTATGTTATATTTGTTTTTAAAAACTGGGCAGAATGTTTGGGTCATTGTTTTGATCATATCTAGAGTTTTACAAACTTTTAATTTTTGAATCTTATGTCCCTGGAAAGGTAATTGAGTTGGCTTTCAAAATCAAGAAACGAGAACTAAATTGAAGGTCTGGAAGTGGGTCAAAAACAGGTTAAATCAGTCGGGTGTCAAAACAGTTTTTGGATCAGCATGTTTTCTTTTTATGTTTGAATTGTTTGGGGTACTTAGGGTTATATTGGAACCTTCAAACGAACATGAGACTTAGATTATATATTAAATAAAAGATCTGGAGGAGGTCTAAAGAAATGGATTAGGGTAAGACCCTCTGATCATAACAAACTTTTCATATGTTTAAAATCAGTAAATTTTGGATAGGTAAAAGTATATATATATATGGAGGCCTTAGCAGTGTCTTCAAGATTGCGGCCAAATGATAGAGTTAGTTAACACATGTAAGGGAATAGGGTTTATTTTACAGAGGAAGTTGATTTGGTTAAGGGGGTGTTCGACCCATAGTTTAAGGTATGAAAAATGGGACTGTTTTGGATTAAATGTTAACGGGACGAGTTATGAACTAAACTAAGTTAAGGGATTTATAGAGGGGTGTCATGAGATGCATATGGCATATTAATGGGGTTAAGTTGTAGGACAAGGTTAGATATCCATCATAGATTGATGAGCCATTTTGGTATGTGGTTCATGTCTTGATTGTATACGTTTGTGTGTTTAGATTTTTGCTAGAGTGCGGGTACTTGGAGAAGCTTGTTCAGGTGAGTTTCATAGTCCCATGTCTTTTAATGATTTGATTTCCAGATGGGATGGAAGAGACATTGTATGGTTTTGTAAATAATGTTGTGGAAGTTTTTATGGTTTGTGATGGACTTGCGTGTACACATATGTGACTAACTGCTATGCGATTCTTGATTGTTATTGTGGTTTGATTTGGTACCAAGGGGATGTTGACAAGGCGGGGCCTTGGGATTGGTTCATAGGTGTATGTGCGCCTATGGGACCTTGGTTATTGGTAAGGTTGGGAGCCTTGGAAATTATGGTTATTGGTAAGGCTGGGAGCCTTGGAAATTATGGATATTGGTAAGGCTTGGTGCCTTGGAATTGTGATGAATGGTTGATCTTGAATGTTAGTTGTTAATGCATAATTGTAGCACATTGTCCATATGTTATTTTATTGATGGTTGTTATTCACAGCTTATAACTATTTTGGGGTTGGAGTCTAAACCTATGACTCTCACCAACTTTATGTTGACGTGTTTTAGTGTCTGGTTGTGGTAAAATTACGACCTTTAGGAAAAGGAGCGTAAAAGCGGTAAGTATTAAACAAATGATTTTAGGAAAAACCAAGTGTTAATGACCCTTATAAATTCCAAGTTCGTTTCCCAAGGAGGTATATGTGTGTGTGACTAAGATGTACAAGATTTGAGATTAATATTTGGTTTAGAAGGGATGAGAAAAGAAGATGACGAAGACGTGAAAATTACTACTAGAATGTTAAAACGTAAACCCGTAAAAACTACAAAAATAAAAATTAATTCTAAAAAATCACCAAAAATTCACCAAAAATCAAAATAAATAAACTAAGAGTTTACCCCAATGATCAAAACTTTTTCAAACCTTTTAAATAATTAAATATTCAATTTTTAAATGCTAATTAAAGCCCTAAAAATCAAATAAATTATCAAAAAGCCCAAATAAAGATTTTTCAATTGGTAAACCTCTAAAAAGATTAAAAACTATTTTTAGAAATTTTTAAACTAATAAAAACTATTTAAGTTGATTTAAAAACTATTAAAACTTAAAATAATTATAAAAATTAATCTAAAAGTGATAAAATTATTCTAAAAGTTGCTAAATTCCTATTTTAATGAATTAAAGCTAAGAAAAATGTAAAAAGTTGGAAAATGTGAAATTTTAAAAATAATAATAAAATAATATTAAAATAATATTAAAAATCCAAAAATTATAAAAAATTCTAAAAACTTGAAAACTAGTTTATTTAAACCTAAATAATCAGAAAATCAAAGTGAAATTACCAGAATACCCCTATTGGGCCCTCAAATGGGCCAAAACCAAAAACAGTCAAACCAAATGGGCTTTTGGGCCCAAAAAGTCAAACTTGGCCCAATTGACTTGGGAAAGCCCTATCTGACTCAAAATTTAACTCTAATAACAAAACTCTAAAGGCCCAAAAGCTGAATATGAGCTTATCACAGCTTATTAAGCACACAGCTTATTCTTATTGGGCTTTTCAGCCCATTAAGCAATAAGCCAATGCCATAAGCTCTAATTTGACACACAACCTTCTTTTGGGGTGCTTATGAGATCTGTAAAATGAAATTTTGAAAAAGCACACTCAATAAGCCAGAAATAAGCAAAGTAATATTTTACTAAAAGACAAAATAGTCGTTTTTGAGAAATAAGGCACCTCAAGACTTGATTCAACTTGCAAAAGATCACAAATGGACTCAATAAGCCAAATGAATCAACAAAATTCCAATAAGCACAACCAATAAGCCAGAATAAGCACTTATGAACTTATGAAAAAGTCAATGAAGTTGGTTTTCTAGTCAAACCCTAAAGTCAACCCACCAAATGCTCTAGTATGAACAAATGGGTCAAATAATGAGCACCTATTACAAAATCCAAGTTGTTGCTGGTTAAAATAAGCTATTATAGCTTATTGATAAGCTGACACCAGTTTTACACTAGCAGTGGCAACCAGCAGGGGAAAGGTGTTCCCACTGCTTTGACTATTTAACCAAGCTTATTTGAGAGTTCTGGTTGGATTCAATTGGAAACAAAGGCACCCTTGTGATCAGTGAATCACAAGGAGTCTATAGCAACAAGAAAATCACAATTTGGTTCACACAATAACCCACAATCAATCAAACAGTTGCCAGATATAGCCCAGATATGGAAAAATAAGCAGTTATGCAATAATAAGCAGATTTAGCCTGAATAAGCCAACCAAACTCAACAAGATGCACACACAAGCTATATAAACTATGGATAAGCACAAAGCAACAAGAATCAAACACTGAATCAAAGTGAATCAACAGAAATAAGCAAGTGAAGGTTACTGATGAACACTAACATGCAATTGATGAACACTAACTCTTTGCTGATCTATTTGACCACATATCCAATTTCAAGCCTTAAATCCTACTTCCCTGGTGTAATTAACCTAGATTTAACACTTGTTAACCCTAGTCTATGATTAGATCTAGGTGTCCCCTAAATTTCAGCCAAATTCACCAAGTAAAAGAGATTTTATGACCTATTTTATGAATCTATGTGTTTCAAACCTTAAAACCTGCAAACAGATGAACAATAGCACCTAAATGACAGATACCAACACTTGCAAACAATAAACCACAACTTAACAAGCCACAATCCCAACTTATGCAGTAAACCCAAACACCCTTTTAAAACTTGTTTTCACAATTTTTCAAAGGCTCGTGCAGATTTCACCCACAAATCAGACCAATAACACTTCATAAACATCAAACCAAACCAGATAAACAATAATCAACCACAATATCACAAATTCAAGAACAAATCCACAAAAATCACAAATAATCAGAAACTTAAAGAGAAAATGAAAAGGGAAGAAGATGCGAACCTCCAAGACCTACATCCAGGCCTTGGATTGTTTGAGCTGAGGTACTAGCAGAACAAGTACCAGCTTCCAAGCTGATAAGAAGAACAAACCACAAAGTGAGATAAAATAATACCAACTTTCTGATTTTTGATGCAAAAGCTTTATCACTTAAAACCTTGCCTCAAAAACCTTCAAACAAGATAATGGAACTCAGATTTTATCTTATCAAACACCAAACTTTTATAAATAACAGATTAGAATTCAAAATTTTCAGAAATTCAAACTTTATTTCATAAAAAGGAATTACAAAGATTTAAAAGCTAAAATCTGGAACAAAGGGACTCTCACATGTTGAGGTCTCCTTTTATAGGCAAATGCCTGGCTAAACACTCTTCACAAACCCTAGAAGTGAATTCTCTATAATGCCCTTGAGTCTTCTAGACGTTTTGATGGAATGAGTGGTCCAAATGCATCCAAACCGTTCAAAATAGCTTTGATATGAAACAGGGATCCTAGGCTGTTGATTTGGACACGTCAGATTACTTGGAGGCTAAGTTGCATTTTCATTGGTTGAGGAGGTTGAGTGTGGGTCCAAGGAGTAGTGGGATTGAGGTTTTATGTGTGGGATTTGTTTCTGCACATGTGAATCACACAAGTGCCAGGGTAATTTGTTTTTACCCTTTGTTTTAAGTGGAGTAAAAACTGGGTGGATGAAGGGTGAATAGTAGTAGTTTTGATCCGAAATTGGGGGAAAGTGAGTTGTTTGGCGCAATTTCGTTTCAAATGTTTCTTTTGCACACATTTGGTCCTTGTGTTTTGGGATTTTTGGTAAATCAAGTAATTCAGCCCTAAAAACGATTTCCCTTTGTATTTAACTTTCACACTATGGTAGTTTAGGCACAAAACTTTGGAAAAAGGTTTACAAGGGTTGTTTTTGACATTTTGAGATATTTCAAGGGCTGATCTTGGACATTCTTGATCTTCAAAGGTCTTCAATGTATCTTTGGCTTGATGAGGGAGCATAATTGAGAATTTGGAATTGTTGAGGGACTAATCTTGCCATTTCTTCAAAGTTGAAGGACCTTTTGTGTAATTTTGACAAACTTAAGGGACCAAACTTGTAATTATCAATATACAAGGGTTTTAAGTGTCATTTCTTCAATAAATGAGGATCAATCTTGTTTTTCTTCAAGTCTTCAAGGGTATTTGTTGAATTCTTTATGAATTAGGGCCCAGTTCTTTGTACGGCTTTGTTTCTCGTGTCCGTTTTTCCTTGTATCTTGTGATCTTTTGTCTTTTTCACGATATCCATACCTAAAATACATAAGTAAACAAACACAAGCATATATATGGTATTTTATGACATTTTTATGCATTTAAAGCCCGAAAAGAACGATGAGATCATGTATAAATGCCATCTCATCACTCCCCCATACTAAGCCATTGTCGTGCCCTCACGCAATGCTAGAATAAAGTATCTAAGCATCACCAAAGTTCAATTTTATTAACCTTTATTGAAGAGTAAAAGACTTGCAACATACTACGAAGATGTGTAAAGACATAATGTATGATTTTCATCACGAAAGTGACTTTTAGGGTCAAAGAATAGAAACAAGTAAATGTTCCTTAGAGTAAACTTCGTCATCCTTGATTGTCATACATTCCATGCTAAGTGCAAAAACGAGATCATTGTTGGTACAATTCACAATGCTAACACTACTCATACGTCCAAATTGTGTAATACTTTTTCTCCCCGCAATCCTAGTTATTATAAAAGGAAATGGGTTACTAGCATTTTTTTACTATTTGTCATGGATCACAAGTGATTCATGTTGACTTATTTGAGTAGTTATTAGTCCGAAAGCAAAGTAGCACGATTTGATCAATAGTTAGCCGAAGGACAAAATCTTTTAAAACGGCTTCTCGTGTATCTCCTTAAGTTCATATCTTGGCATAACTCGTTTCACAATTTGAGACCTTTCTCGGACCGATATTTGGCATGTACTTCATACTTCAAATCTTGGGAAGACGTTCTTGAAATTATGTTCTTCTCTTCATATATTTGGAATTTCTTCACTTGACGTTTTTGAGAGATTCTTCATATTAGGACCACGACTTCATCATTTTTCTTCAATCTTTACTTTGGATTTGGATATACAACGATCCGCCTCCTTTTCGGACTTGGATATATTTATCCTCATACCTTGTAAGGGTCTTTTTGGATAGACTTTCTCCATGATCTTTAGGGGAGTAATTGCTTTTCGTCGTGTGTCTCGATCCTTCATATTGATTTAGGAATAATGATACTTCACATCATCTTGGATCTTTAGCAAAAATAGAGCTCCTCATGCCTTGTTAGGGCCTTTTTGGATGATCGCCAATCTTCGCGTCCTGCTTCAATAAGTTATGCCTTGGCTATGAACTCTATTCAACCCCGAGCAACTTTTAAACGATCTTGCGCTAGAGGCTAAGTAACCTTTCAAATCATACGACCTAACTTATTGCAATTATGATTTATTCCTAATGCATTGATCTTATGGGAAGAAAAAGCCACAATTAAAAACATATGAGTTTTTGAAAGAGCATGTTCATGTTCTACATTTAGCATGATCACTTGTCTAACTCTATCATCTCTCGTTCTTCACTATATAAAGACCTCTAATTAAAGAGACTCGTGAATACTTAGCCATGCAAGTCAAAATTAAGCCAAATTTGGATTAGCTTTCATTAAGACTATATCAAATCAAAGTTTTGGGTTTTCAAGCCACCTATAGGATCTTGCACTTTCTTGGACTTTTTCAAGTTTAGAGAATGCGTTTTATACTTCCCTTGATAAGTGACTTTCTAGGATCAATTATAGGAACTTGCGAAAAGTTCTCATTCTTAACCCGAATGAATTAAGACTTTCGCGTTTTAAAGCTCCCTATATAAAAGTCTAGCAAAACTTGAATTGAGCGGGTTAAGGAATGTAAATGGATCCAAATGCCCATCAAGTCAAAAATTAACTCTTATTCTACCCATCGGAAAATATACATTCGTGTCTTAAAAACACTTATGAAAACTAAGAAAAATTTTAAAATTTGGCCATTTTTAGCCTTATTAGTAACAAAAACAAAACATTGAAAGTTGGTAAGCGTGAGGGCGTAGCAAAGCAAGTACCTATTCACCCCCCCCCCCCCTATACTAAAAGCAAACATTGTCCTCAATGTTTCGAGTCTAAAGGTGGAGCACCCCCATACTAGAGACGAAGAGTCGAATGCTTAGGATCTAGCATGGACAGGGTGATCAACAATATATCTAAAGCCGTTTATTAAGTATGCTAAAATATAATTGTTAGAACAATAAAGGATATGTCATGGATTCGTGAAAAACTTCTTCAAGCAAACGATGGAGGCTCACGTAAGCGAACACGAGAGTCTTCAATCGTAGATGATGATGATGATCTAGATAACACAATCACAAACAACCACGAGATCAACGAGTTGAAAGGGTACAAGTCCACTTATTAGTGAATAGTGAGTATAAAGGATAAGCATGGGATCTCCCCCACGAGGCACCTCGTTTTTGATTACCGAGTCATGAGCTCGACTCGATCCCCTCAATGCTAATTATCATTGGGGAAGGTGACTTGGTCGAGGGCAACCATTGAAGGAATTTCCCCACCAAAGTAGTGCTTAAGCCTATGTCCATTCACCTTGAAATTAGGACCATCATCTTGAGCTAGCTCAATGGTCCCATACGGAAACACTTATGTAATGGTGAACGGACCCGACCAACGAGATTTCAATTTCCCGGAAAATATCTTAAGTCGAGAGTTAAAAAGCAACACTTGATCACCAACGTTAAAAACCCGGTTTTTAATCTTTGAATCATGAAAATTTTTAGTCTTTTCTTTAAAAATTAATGAATTTTCATAAGCATTATTTATTAATTCATCCAATTCATTCAATTGTATTTTCCAGTGATCTCCCGCGGTCTTTAAGTCAAACTTTGCATGCTTAAGGGCCCAATATGCCTTGTGCTCCAACTCAATGGGCAAATGACAATTCTTTCCATAGACTAACTTATAAGAAGTGCAACCGATAGGTGTCTTATAAGCGGTCCTAAAGGCCCATAAAGCGTCATCAAGTTTGTCGGACCATGAAGCACGGTTTTCTCCAATTGACCTCTCTAAAATCCTCTTCAAAGCTCAGTTCGAAACCTCGACTTGCCCACTCGTTTGCGGGTGATAAGCCGTAGAAAGACGATGAGTAACTCCATATTTCTTTAGAACCATTTCGAATTGGTCATTACAAAAATGGGTTCCACGATCGCTTATAATAGCACGAGAGGTTCCGAACCGAGAGAATAGTTGCTTCAAAAACTTCACTACCACACGGGCATCATTAGTAGGCAAAGCCTTAGCTTCTACCCACTTAGAAAGGTAGTCCACCGCGACGAGGATATATTTGTTGCCATGAGACGATGGGAACGGCCCCAAAAAGTCTATTCCCCATATGTCGAAAATCTCACACACTTGAATTATGTTTTGCGGCATTTCATCACGTTGAGACGATTTTCCTTGACGTTGGCACGAATCACACGACTTCACAAGTGCGTGTGCATCACGATAGATAGAAGGCCAAAAGAAACCGGCATCGAAGACTTTCTTAGCCGTGAGATTAGCACCGTGGTGACCACCCGTGGGTCCCTCGTGACAAGCTCTAAGGATATTAGAAGCTTCGGCACCAAACACACAACGTCGAACGAGTTGATCCGCACAAACTCGAAAGAGATAAGGGTCGTCCCAAAAATAGAACTTGACGTCACGAAAGAATTTTCGTTTTTGTTGTGTCGTCATACCCTTGATTATGAAATTGCCCGCATGGTAATTTGCAATGTCGGCAAACCATGGGGTGGTGTCTTTAGAATTCACTACACTGAGAGTCTCGAGAGGAAATGTTTCGGTGATTTCCTTGTTCTCGAAAACATCTTTGTGAGGATCTTCTAGATGAGAGAGATGATCGGCCGCTAGATTCTCGGCTCCTTTTTGTCAAGCACGGTGACATCAAATTCTTGGAGGAGGAGCATCCAACGAAGCAATCTCGGCTTAGCATCTTGCTTAGCTAAGAGATACTTGATAGCCGAATGGTCGGTATACACGATGCTTTTAGTCAAGACGAGATAAGGTCGGAATTTCTCAAGAGCATATACCACGGCAAGGAATTCCTTTTCCGTTGTGGTGTACTTTAATTGAGCCTCGGTCATCGTCTTACTAGCATAGTGGATAGGACGGAAATGCTTGTCATAACGTTGCCCTAAGACGGCCCCTATAGCATAATCACTTGCATCGCACATGATTTCAAAGGGTAATTCCCAATTAGGAGCAACAAGAATGGGAGCTTCGGTAAGTTTCCTTTTGAGAGTTTCGAAAGCCTTAACACAATCCTCATTGAAGTTAAAAGGAGCATCCTTCTCGAGAAGGTGTGTCATAGGTCGAGATATTTTCGAAAAGTCCTTGATGAAACGACGATAAAAGCCCGCGTGGCCTAGGAAACTCCTAACTCCCTTAATGGTTTTGGGATGAGGTAACTTGGCGATGACGTCTACCTTAGCTTTATCGACCTCAATCCCCGCCTTCGACACCTTATGTCCTAAGACGATTCCTTGTTTACACATAAAATGACATTTTTCCCAATTAAGCACAAGATTGGTTTCTTCACAACGTTTTAACATTTGCTCGAGATTAGATTAACATGACGTGAACGAATTGCCAAACACCGAGAAGTCATCCATAAACACTTCCATCGACTTCTCGATCATATCGTGAAAAATCGCCATCATACACCGTTGAAACGTACCCGGTGCATTACAAAGTCCGAAAGGCATCCTACGATAAGCGAACGTTCCATAAGGACATGTAAACGTAGTCTTCTCTTGATCACGAGGGTCGATAGGGATTTGAAAGTAACCGGAAAAACCATCTAAAAAGCAATAGAATTCATTTCCCGCAAGTTGCTCCAACATTTGATCCATGAAGGGCAAAGGAAAGTGGTCTTTACGAGTGGCGTCATTTAACTTTCGGTAGTCAATACACACCCTCCAACCGGTCACAACACGAGTGGGAATTAACTCGTTGTTTTCATTAGGCACAACGGTCATTCCTCCCTTTTTAGGGACACAATGGATTGGGCTCACCCATGGGCTATCGGATATAGGATAAATCATTCCCGCGTCAAGGAGTTTAAGGACCTCCTTTTTAATGACATCGTGAATTGTGGGATTCACCCTTCTTTGACTTTGAATTGCGGGTTTGTAGTCCTCCTCTATTAAAATCTTGTGAGTACAAAATTTTGTGTCAATACCCTTAATGTCGGATATTTTCCACGCAATTGCCCCTTTATGAGCCTTAAGAACTTTCAAGAGCTCGGTTTTTTCATCATTAGCAAGACCTTTTGCAATAATAACCGGCAACTTTTCATCACCTTCCAAGAATGCGTATTCAAGGTGAGAAGGAAGATCTTTCAATTCAAGGATAGGTGGTTCCTCGATTGAAGATTTTGGTTCAACACTCCTAACTTCCATCGGCGGAAGAAATGGTGGAATAGAAGTATCATCACTAATCAACACCTCATCTTCATTGTCGATTTCATTTGAAGTGAGATTGACTCCTTGGAATGGAGTGAGATTTGGTGTGGAATTAGCAAGAATCGGATCCAAAATAGTGGGATTGCCATTTGACGAGCTATCGGAAAAACCTAACACTTCTTGTGAAAACTCATCGCAAACCACATCAACGATGTCAATGTGATTGATGGTAGCGATTGCATAAACATGAGAAGGTTTCGAGTTTTGAGTAGCATTTATAACAAGTTCCTCTTCGTTGAATCTCAAAGTGATAGTTCTTGCATGAACATCGATAAGCGATCTCGAAGTGTCTAAAAATGAACGACCTAAAATTAGAGGAACTTGAGGATCCGCGGGGATGTCAACTACTATAAAATCAACGGGATAGTAAAACTTCCCCACTTTCACGAAAACATCTTCGGCTACTCCACATGCCATAATCGTAGAATGATCGGCCATCTCGATAGACATGTTCGAAGGAATAAGAGCCGGAAGCGAAAGCGATTTCCAAATGGAAAATGGCATCAAATTAATGCTCGCACCAAGATCGGCCAAGGCGAGGCATTCTTTCATATCTTGTATGTCACAAGGAATGAGAAACTTCCCGGGTCACCAACTTTTTCCGGTATGCGGTTAAGATAAACCGAAGAACAATTAGCAAGCTTTGAAAGCTTTTCCTTATCGCTCATCATACTTTTAAAAGTGGAAGCGAAACGAGGCATATATAACAACGCGTCGGCTAAACTCACATCAAAATGCACTTGTTAAAACATCTTTATAAAAAGCTCGATTTGTTGTTTGTTACGTTCTTGCAATTTCTCTTTGTTTTGTCTCGAAGGGTAGGGTAAAGGTGGTGTGGGTTGGTCATTAGGCAACGGACTTGGAAACTCGGGTTCCACAATTGGTATTGGTTCAACCGTAGGTGTGGTATGAGCGGTACTTCGTGGGATTGTAATGTGCTCCTTTTCGACCATCACCTCGGGTTCTTTCTCGATTTCCTTCTCCGTAGAAGTACTTGGACGAGAGATTGGTTCCTTGAAAATTTTACCACTTCGTGTAGTAATAACCTTCATTTCTCCCTTCGGGTTTGCAATGGTATCACTAGGAAGACCACCCGAGGAAGAGGGTTTACACATGATTGCTTCAAACATCTTAGCCATTCGGTCCTAAAATTTTGATTGCCTAGCATCCGCTTTTAATAACTCTTTCTTAATCTCATGTTGTCCTAATTCCATCTTTTGTTGGTTTTGTTGAAGACGTTGGACATTTCCTTCCATTTTGTTTGCATGAGTTTTAAGTTCATTAGCAAGTTCATTTTTAAGCTCGTTTTTCAACTCGGACCTTAGGCTAATCATCTCACGTTGCATGTTATCAAATTTAGCATCATTTGCTTTAGCATAATCCAAAAATTCTCTTTGTAAATTTTTAGTGTGAGCATTTTGAAAACCTTGTGTAGTGTTTTGAAAATCACGGTTCTGGTTTTGATTAGTGACTTGTCCATTCCCATTTTGATAATTCCCTTTGTTGTAGTTGCGTGAATTGCCTTGGTAATTACCACCTTGGTTGTTGTTTCGATAATTGTTAACATTTTGATTTGGTGGAGCTTGATTTTGGCGGGAACTTTGACCGTTTTGGTTATAAGTTCCCGTGGCTACATAAGCACTCGAAGTGTTACCATCCGCGGTAATGCACTCGGAAAGATCATGAGCTCCACCACACGACAAACAACTCTTAGCAACCGCTTTAACCGAAACGGAATTTGAAGCTTCTTGAGCTTTCCAATGGGACATAAGATTAGCAAATCTATCAAAAATCCAATTTTCCTCATTAGCTTCATCATGTAAGGCATTGATGTACGAGACGATGACGATGAAGACGAACCCAAATTGGCAACACTCGGTGTGTTACGAGGGCTATAAACCTTAGATCTATTCTCGATGATTTGTAAAGCCTCATTTGTCATCTTGCACCAAAATTTACCACCCGCGGCGGCATTCAAATAATCTCGTTCATGATCATTAAGCCCATTATAAAGAAGTATCAACTTGATGCAATTCCGTAAAATCATGGTGTGGACATTCATGTAACATTTCTTTAAAGCGTTCCCATGCCATTGAAAAACTTTCATTATTTCTTTGCACAAATCGTGAAATCTCATTTTTCAAATGTGTTGTTTTAGATGGTGGAAAAAACTTGTTCACAAACTTAGAAACGAGATCGGCCCATGTCAAAATCGAATTTGGCGGTTCTTTCTCAAGCCAAAATTTTGCGGGTCCATCTAACGAGTATGGAAACAACATCATCTTAATGGCGTCATGTGGAACATCCTTAAGCTTGCTAGTAGCGGTGAGACGATTAAAATTCCTAATGTGATAGTGCGGGTTGTCTTTCTCATGACCTCTAAACTTATTTGCTTGCAACATCGACATTAAACCCGTCTTAATCTCGAAATTCTCCGCAAGGATGGCGGGAATCACAATAGCCTCTCCAAAACCCTCGGTGGGTGCTTGTAGCAACTCCATCATAGTACGATTAGCCATGACGACTTCTTGTTCTACAATAGGTTCAACAATTGGAGGTTGTTCAACAATCAACGTCTCTTGAGTGGCTTGCTTTTGAAGACGTTTACGAGCTCGTTTTGCTTGATTACGAGTGATCATAAACTTCATGAAGAATGGGAGGTGAGCAAAGAAGATTCTTTTTGGGTGTTTTGTGAATTTTCAATTTTTTTGTGTTTTTGATTATATTTATTTTTTTTTGGATTTTGGTGTATCTTCGTAGACAACAATCTACAAAATCTCTCCTCGAATCAAACTCTTGATTAAAGAAGCCTCAAAGGAATGAAAACGATCACGTGGAGTGAACTCCTTCGAATGACTTTAGAACTTTGGTGAAAACCAAATTGTTCAAGAGGTTTTAATCACAAAGAAACCAAGCAAATATATTATACGTAATAATACTTTGGGCGGCAAAACCCTCGATTAGCCTTCAATCTCAAAATACTCACAAGCAAGCGGGGAAACGAGGCGGCGCGAAGCACTTAAGAGCCTTTTTCCTTAGGGTATATTTATTCCCGCCTTATACCCACCTTATAGTTTGTATTTTTCAAAATCGAGCTTCACGAAAGTATTTATCTATTTTTGCCTTTTTCTTTTTGTTTGAGATTCGAATACAATGATCGAGTGATAAAATCCCGAATCAAGGTTGTGTTTTCACACTTTTGGAGATATTGTTTATTGATTGTGATACTTAATACAATATAGTAATAATATTTTCACAAGAAAAACCAAGAAAACCGATAATACGTATTAGTAGATTTCTACTAATACAAATACTATTTTGGTTAATATTAAAAACAACAATGCAAATTAATCACGACACACCTCCCCGTCAGCGGCACCAAAATGGTTGTTGTAAAATTACGACCTTTAGGAAAAGGAGCGTAAAAGCGGTAAGTATTAAACAAATAATTTTAGGAAAAACCAAGTGTTAATGACCCTTATGAATTCCAAGTTCGTTTCCCAAGGAGGTATATGTGTGTGACTAAGATGTACAAGATTTGAGATTAATATTTGGTTTAGAAGGGATGAGAAAAGAAGATGACGAAGACGTGAAAATTACTACTAGAATGTTAAAACGTAAACCCGTAAAAACAACAAAAATAAAAATTAATTCTAAAAAATCACCAAAAATTCACCAAAAATCAAAATAAATAAACTAAGAGTTTACCAATGATCAAAACTTTTTCAAACCTTTTAAATAATTAAATATTCAATTTTTAAATGCTAATTAAAGCCCTAAAAATCAAATAAATTATCAAAAAGCCCAAATAATGATTTTTCAATTGGTAAACCTCTAAAATGACCTAAAAAGATTAAAAACTATTTTTAGAAATTTTTAAACTAATAAAAACTATTTAAATTGATTTAAAAACTATTAAAACTTAAAATAATTATAAAAATTAATCTAAAAGTGATAAAATTATTCTAAAAGTTGCTAAATTCTTATTTTAATGAACTAAAGCTAAGAAAAATGTAAAAAGTTGGAAAATGTGAAATTTTAAAAATAATAATAAAATAATATTAAAATAACATTAAAAATCCAAAAATTATAAAAAATTCTAAAAACTTGCAAACTAGTTTATTTTAACCTAAATAATCAGAAAATCAAAGTGAAATTACCAGAATACCCCTATTGGGCCCTCAAATGGGCCAAAACCAAAAACAGTCAAACCAAATGGGCTTTTGGGCCCAAAAAGTCAAACTTGGCCCAATTGACTTGGAAAAGCCCTATCTGACTCAAAATTTAATTCTAAGAACAAAACTCTAAAGGCCCAAAAGCTGAATATGAGCTTATCACAGCTTATTAAGCACACAACTTATTCTTATTGGGCTTTTCAGCCCATTAAGCAATAAGCCAATGCCATAAGCTCTAATTTGACACACAACCTTCTTTTGGGGTTCTTATGAGATCTGTAAAAAGAAATTTTGAAAAAGCACACTCAACAAGCCAGAAATAAGCAAAGTAATATTTCACTAAAAGACAAAATAGTCGTTTTTGAGAAATAAGGCACCTCAGGACTTGATTCAACTTGCAAAAGATCACAAATGGACTCAATAAGCCAAATCAATCAACAAAATTCCAATAAGCACAACCAATATGCCAGAATAAGCACTTATGAACTTATGAAAAAGTCAATGAAGTTGGTTTTCTAGTCAAACCCTAAAGTCAACCCACCAAATGCTCCAGTATGAACAAATGGGTCAAACAATGAGCACCTATTACAAAATCCAAGTTGTTGCTGGTTAAAATAAGCTATTATAGCTTATTGATAAGCTGACACCAGTTTTACACTAGCAGTGGCAACCAGCAGGGGAAAGGTGTTCCCACTGCTTTGACTATTTGACCAAGCTTATTTGAGAGTTATGGTTGGATTCAATTGGAAACAAAGGCACCCTTGTGATCAGTGAATCACAAGGAGTCAATAGCAACAAGAAAATCACAATTTGGTTCACACAATAAGCCACAATCAATCAAACAGTTGCCAGATATAGCCCAGATATGGAAAAATAAGCAGTTATGCAATAATAAGCAGATTTAGCCTGAATAAGCCAATCAAACTCAACAAGATGCACACACAAGCTATATAAACTATGGATAAGCACAAAGCAACAAGAATCAAACACTAAATCAAAGTGAATCAACAGAAATAAGCAAGTGAAGGTTACTGATGAACACTAACATGCAATTGATGAACACTAACTCTTTGCTGATCTATTTGACCACAGATCCAATTTCAAGCCTCAAATCCTACTTCCCTGGTGTAATTAACCTAGATTTAACACTTGTTAACCCTAGTCTATGATTAGATCTAGGTTTCCCCTAAATTTCAGCCAAATTCACCAAGTAAAAAAGATTTTATGACCTATTTTATGAATCTATGTGTTTCAAACCTTAAAACCTGCAAACAGATGAACAATAGCACCTAAATGACAGATATCAACACTTGCAAACAATAAACCACAACTTAACAAGCCACAATCCCAACTTATGCAGTAAACCCAAACACCCTTTTAAAACTTGTTTTCACAATTTTTCAAAGGCTCATGCAGATTTCACCCACAAATCAGACCAATAACACTTCATAAACATCAAACCAAGCCAGATAAACAATAATCAACCACAATATCACATATTCAAGAACAAATCCACAGAAATCACAAATAATCAGAAACTGAAAGAGAAAATGAAAAGGGAAGAAGATGCAAACCTCCAAGACCTACATCCAGGCCTTGGATTGTTTGAGCTGAGGTACTAGCAGAACAAGTACCAGCTTCCAAGCTGCTAAGAAGAACAAACCACAAAGTGAGATCAAATAATACCAACTTTCTGATTTTTGATGCAAAAGCTTTATCACTTAAAACCTTGCCTCAAAAACCTTCAAACAAGATTATGGAACTCAGATTTTAGCTTATCAAACACCAAACTTTTATAAATAACAGATTAGAATTCAAAATTTTCAGAAATTCAAACTTTATTTCATAAAAAGGAATTACAAAGATTTAAAAGCTATAATTTGGAACAAAGGGACTCTCACATGTTGAGGTCTCCTTTTATAGGCAAATGCCTGGCTAAACACTCTTCACAAACCCTAGAAGTGAATTCTCTATAATGCCCTTGAGTCTTCTAGACGTTTTGATGGAATGAGTTGTCCAAATGCATCCAAACCCTTCAAAATAGCTTTGATATGAAGCAGGGATCCTAGGCTGTTGATTTGGACACGTCAGATTACTTGGAGGCTAAGTTGCATTTTCATTGGTTGAGGAGGTTGAGTGTGGGGTCCAAGGAGTAGTGGGATTGAGGGTTTTATATATGGGATTTGTTTCTGCACATGTGAATCACACAAGTGCCAGGGTAATTTGTTTTTACCCTTTGTTTTAAGTGGAGTAAAAACTGGGTGGATGAAGGGTGAATAGTAGTAGTTTTGATCCGAAATTGGGGGAAAGTGAGTTGTTTGGCGCAATTTCGTTTCAAATGTTTCTTTTGCACACATTTGGTCCATGTGTTTTGGGATTTTTGGTAAATAGAGTAATTCAGCCCTAAAAACGATTTCCCTTTGTATTTAACTTTCACACTTTGGCAGTTTTGGCACAAAACTTCGGAAAAAGGTTTACAAGGGTTGTTTTTGACATTTTGAGATATTTCAAGGGCTGATCTTGGACATTCTTGATCTTCAAAGGTCTTCAATGTATATTTGGCTTGATGAGGGAGCATAATTGACAATTTGGAATTGTTGAGGGACTAATCTTGCCATTTCTTCAAAGTTGAAGGACCTTTTGTGTAATTTTGACAAACTTAAGGGACCAAACTTGTAATTATCAATATACAAGGGTTTTAAGTGTCATTTCTTCAATAAATGAGGATCAATCTTGTTTGTCTTCAAGTCTTCAAGGGTATTTGTTGAATTCTTCATGAATTAGGGCCCGGTTCTTTGTACGGCTTTGTTTCTCGTGTCCGTTTTTCCTTGTATCTTGTGATCTTTTGTCTTTTTCACGATATCCATACCTAAAATACACAAGTAAACAAACACAAGCATATATATGGTATTTTATGACATTTTTATGTATTTAAAGCCCGAAAAGAACGATGAGATCATGTATAAATGCCATCTCATCAGTGTCTCTTTCAGGTGATAATGTGGTTAAGCGTGAGAATAGGAGTGGCTAGATGGGAGGCTTAGGATTTCATTGGAGGAACCCCCTTTACTCTTAGTCTTTACTTATGTTTGAATAAGTGATACTTTGTAGACACCTATATGTTTGTTATTTGTTAATTGTATGTCTTTGGTAAGAGGTAGACCTGTTACCTACTTACCTAGACGCCTGCATTGTTTGTGATATCTTCATGACATTGTGTCATCATTTATGATATTTCCAATTCATTTAGTTATCTCTATAAACACGCTATTGTTGTGATGATATCCATACGTCGCGGTGGGGTGTGACAGTTATGAAGACCTACAAGAAAATCTTCAAACCCACCAACAACAATCTTCGAACATCATCAAATACAAAGAACCAATATGTTGAGAGTCCTAGAAGGTATGACACACGTCTACGTGATGAAAGTCCTCCTAGGTATGATCGACATAATCCAACACATGTTGAGGGTTCTACACGATATGATCGACAAAATGCTAAGTATGATACTCAGGGGATTACTACTGTTGTTGGGAATAGGGAAACGGTTGGTACTCAAGTGGTTCAGCAAAGTGGGATTCAGTGCTTTAATTGTCAAGGTTATGGGCATATGGAAAAGGAATGCAGAAAGCCGAAACGAGTTAGGTATTCTGGTTATCATAAGGAAAAGATGATGCTTTGCAAGAAGATGGAAGCTGGGGTTAAATTGTCGGCTAAGGAAGGAGCAATGTTTGATGACACTGATGATGAAGCCTCTGATCAAGAACTAGAAGCACATTACTCATACATGGCAAAGGTTGAAGATGTTCCTAACATCACTGAAGATGACAACGGTCCTATCTTGGATACTGAGCCAATCGATAAGATACACACTGAAGAGGAATTTAATGTGTTTGGTAATATTCATGAGCATTCTGAGCTACCCAAAGCCATTAATGACACATGTATGATGGAAACGGTTGATAGCAATACCACACCCGATTCATCAGACATGTGCAATAATGAGTCAGAGGATGATCAACATGCAAATGAGTATGATGATGATGAGGAGCTTATTGCGCTTGCTAACTTAATTGCTTCTTTACAAAAAGATGTCAAAGAAACTATAAAAAGTCAAAAGAAATTAAAGAAGGCAAACGCTACGCTCACTCAAAATTTTGAAGAATGCAAAGCTGCTCTAATTAAATGTAGTGAGACCATTGATAGCTATAGAGCTCAGCTTCTTCAAAAGACAAATAAGGTTGAGGGGTACAAAGGGCGTTTAATTAACGTCAAAAAGGACGATTATCAACAGAAATATAACGAAACTCTTAAGCTTCTAGAACAAGAGAAACGTAATTATAACACCTCTTTGAGTACTGAACGTCACAAAATGTATCTTGCTACCACTAAAGTCAATGAGCTAACTCAAATAAATGGTTTTCTTCAAGAGGATAAAACTAAACTTGTTAATGAAAAGAAAGTTTTGGTTGAAAAGATGGAAAAGGATTTCAAAACTAAACAAGCGAATGACATCGACAAAATGGTGGAACTTGAAACTCAAATTGATTTTTACAAGAAAATTGTTTACAAAACTAATCAATCAATTTAAACCATGAGAATGTTGGCACCTCGTTCTTTTTCAAGGATAGACATAGTTTTGCAAATCCTAAGTACCTTGAGCAAGCTTAATCTAAGAATCATCACTTATATCTTGATGAGTCCCAATGGACCAATCTTGATTGTCTTGTTGTTAGGCCCGATAGTGAAGAGACAAACGATTTGGAAGAAGAGAGTAGACCAAAAGTTAATAAAGAATTTATTAAACTATACAATTAAGCTTATGAAAACAGTCTTTATGGTCTTTTCAAACTGGAAACACAGAAAACTCGTGAACAAATATTTTTCGAATGTGAACAAATAAGAATTAAATGGAGACAAGCTTTTGCCACTAAGAAAACTAATGTTTCAAAATTTATTGAGTGCTTGCCATATAAAGCTTAGGTATGTAAGAGTAATCAAGCACTTAGTATTCTGAAGAGTAACATTGAAAATTTCAAAAAAGTTGTTGATGATGACTAGAAAAAACGTGAACTTTCGAAAGGTGAAAAAGAAATTCCTCACGATATAACTGTGCTTGTGAAAAGTATTTTGATTCCGCTTGCGGAAAGAACGCAGAAACATATTTTGGAATTTGAAACATTAATTAAAAAAGAAATGTTTGATGATTTGAAATATGTGGAATCTCTTGAACAAGAAGTGAACGACCGTCAACCTAAAAGAGACGAGTTTTCTACAGCATATGATCTACTCTTACATGAATGTCTCTCAAATGATATTATGTGTGTTTATGTTACATCTTGTTCTGATATTGATAAATATTCTGATGTTGCATGCAAATATCTTGATCAAGTTAAAGAATGTGAACGTCTTGAAACTGAGCTTTCGAATAAAGTTGACTAAAAAGAGTTTTCCTTACTTCAAAATAGATATGATTATCTTCAAAAACATTGTCACTCACTTGAACTTGCTTTGAAAAAGAAAGTTGGCAGCTTTTCAAATGATACACCTTTGGAAGTAAAATTATCTGAGTCACGTCGATTACAAAAACGAAAAAAGTCTTGATATATCGGATTTGAAAGCTCAGTTACAAGAAAAATACATAGCAATAGCAGAGTTGAAGAAACTCGTTGCTAAGATGGGTGGGAAAGTTGGGGAACCTAGCGTTAAGAAACCTGTTGTTAGACAACCCAATACCTCTAAAGTGAGTAGATCCTCTATCTTGGGAAAACCATCTGCTTTCTCAAATTCTTCGTTTGCAAAACCTGTGTTTTCCCCCAAGATGGATGGAAAGGAAAGATTATCACATACTCAAACCATAAGGAATATTGTAGCACCAAGCGTTAAGCACAACAATGTGATTAAACCAGGGATGTATAGAATGACCACTAAACCCACAAACAAAGTTAGTCACTTGGCTATGAATTTTAGAAACACTAATGTTCGTGTGTCTTCTACTACATGAGTAGTCTCCACTGTTAGTGTTAGTCGACCTCAGCTTAAGAGCACTTAAGTGAATGATAAGGTCTGGAAATACAAGAGTCAATGGAAGATGAAGGAAGTAGAAGAACACCCTAGGAATTTGAATGTTTTTAAGAATAAAAAGTCTGTAATCGGGTGTAATGACGATTTGAATGATTTGAATGATTTGAATGCTTTGAACGTTAAATTTGTTTGTGTCAAATGTGGAAAATGTGCTAATGCTAATCATTCTATGTGTGATATGAATAATGTCAAAGGCGTAGATACTAGAACTAAGAAGCAAGTTGCGATGCCTATTAGTGCTAGTAAACCCAAACGCAAAATGAACCATTCTGATGAAAACCCCACTAAGCAAAGTATTGCATCAGACTCCACCACTAAGAATCCTAGAAGCAAAATTAGGGAATTATATGAGTTTTCTAACAAGTCTTTGAAATGGTGGTTTGCTAATCAGTGTTCTCCGGGATATAAATGGATGACTAAAGTTAGGACAGAAAATGTGACTACGAGTGTTAGTATGCCTTTAAATGTTGCTAAGGACACTAATGATTCTACAATCACAACTACTGTGGTATCCAATTTAGCAAATGCTCCGTCGTGTTCTAACTCTTCTGCAGGTGATACAAATAGTTCTCTTCATACTGGACTCCGGATACACGAAGCACATGATGGGGAATCTCAAGCTTCTAATTAACTTCGTGGAGAAGTTCCTGGGTACGGTCCGATTCAGAAATGATCAATTTGCACCGATCCTAGGATATGGAGATTTGGTTCAGGGAAATATCACGATCAAAAGGGTATACTACGTCGAAGGGCTCAATCAAAATCTTTTCTCGGTTGGTCAATTCTGTGATGCGGATGTGGAGGTTGCTTTCAGAAAAAAGACATGTTTTGTTCGTGATTATGATGGGAATGACTTACTTACCGGTACACGGGGTACTGATCTCTACACTATTTCACTTCAAGACACAACTTCATCAACTCCAATTTGCTTCATAGCTAAAGCTTCATCGACTCAGGCATGGTTATGGCATCAACGTTTATCTCATCTTAATTTTGATACCATCAACTTGCTTTCCAAGAAAGATATTGCGAGAGGCCTTCCAAGCTTGAAATTCATCAAAGATCATCTTTGTTCTTCTTGTGAGATTTGTAAAGCTAAACGAAGTAGCTTCAAAACAAATACTACATCAAGCTCTAAAGGACGGTTAGATCTTCTTCATATAGATTTGTGTGGTCCCATGCGTGTTCACAGTATCAATGGGAAGATATATGTTATGGTAATTGTCGATGATTACTCAAGGTACACATGGACTCACTTCTTGAGGTCCAAGGATGAAACACCCGAAGTTCTCATCAACTTCCTAAAACTGATACAACGTGGTCTTCAAGCTCAAATAAAAGTGGTTCGTACTGACAGAGGCACATAATTTTTGAATTCAACTCTGAGAAAGTATTTTGAAGCTGAAGGCATTGAACATGAAACATCTATTGCTCGAACACCCGAACAAAATGGCGTTGTTGAAAGACGAAACCGTACTTTGGTTGAGGTTGCTCGAACATTATTATCCGCTTCAAAACTACCATTATACTTTTGGGCCGAAGCCGTGACAACTGCATGCTACACACAAAACCGATCCTTAATTATCCTAAGACACGAAAAGACACCATATCACATAATTCATGATCGAAAACTTCACTCAAACACCTTCATGTTTTTGGATGTACGTGTTACATTATTCGAGATGGTGAAAATCTGGACAAGATGAAAGAGAAAGGTGATGCATGTATTCTAGTGGGATATGCAACTCAATCTAAGGGATATAGAGTGTACAACAAGAGAACAAAATTGATAGTTGAGACTATTCATATCCGATTTGATGAATTACAAGAGATGGCACTTGAACAAAACAGTTTAAGTCCTGATCCACAACGACAAACGACTTTCGTTCACAACCGCACGGAACTCGAAACACAAGACCACAACAATGAACCGTCAAGTTCAAAGTTGGTTCAAGGAAATGTTCCAAGAGCAGATATGACAGTCAACACGACAATTGAAGAGTTGGAAATGTTATATGGACCAATGTATGATGAATATTTCACAGGGGACAAACATGTTGTATCAAAGTCTTCCGCTGTCACTCATGATAAGAATGATGATACCGATCATCGTCAACAAAAGGATACAACTTTATCTACTTCAACACGGGTTGCTGCAGATTTACCTCCTCAGAATATCACATCAACAATCGCTCCTACAACATCCACAACTACTGTCATTGCTCCAGAGAACACAAATCAAGCAGACTATGCATTAAATGACGAAGACGAATTTATCAACCCATTCGGTACACCGGTACACGAAACTGGAGAGTCTTCTACTCGCCATGTTGATCCGTCAAATATGCATACATTTTATCAACGAAATCCATCAACACATCATTGGACCCGAGATCATCCTTTGGTTCAAGTAATTGGAAACCCTTCACATCCCGTTCGTACAAGACGACAACTTGAAACCGATGGTGATGTTTGTGTGTTCGCGCTCACCATGAGTACAACTGAACCAACAAATATCAAAGAAGCCTTGGCAGATCACGCTTGGATTGAATCGATGACGGATGAACTTCAACAATTTGAAAGACTTAAAGTCTGGGAACTTGTTGACAGACCATATGATGTAACACCATTAAATCTTCGATGGATCTGGAAAAACAAGATGGATGAAGAAAACACGATCATCAAAAATAAATCTAGGCTAGTGGATAAAGGGTATGGACAGAAAGAGGGTATTGATTTTGAAGAATCATTTGCACCAGTAGCTCGTATGGAAGCGGTCAGGATTTTCCTTGCATATGATGCACATAAGGGATTCATCGTTATCAAATGGACGTAAAGACGGTGTTTCTTAACGGTCCTTTGAAGGAATAAGTCAATGTCACACAGCCGGAAGGATTCGTCAATCCTCATTATCCTGACAAGGTGTATCGTCTCCACAAAGCACATTATGGACTCAAGCAAGCTCCAAGAGCGTGGTACGACAAGCTCTCAAAATTTCTGGTATCCAAAGGTTTCTCAAAAGGTTCCATTGATCTAACTTTGTTCACTTATAAATATGGGGATGACAATTTGCTTGTGCAGATTTATGTTGATGATATTATTTTCGGGTCTACAAACCCAAAACTTTCAAAATGGTTTGAAAAAGTAATGCACAGCGGATTTGAAATGTCATTGATGGGAGAACTAAGATTCTTTTTAGGAATTCAAGTTCACCAATCCCCAAGTGGTATCTTTATCAACCAAGCTAAGTATTATCAAGAGATAATCAAAAAGCATGGTATGACCTCATGTGACCCCGTTGGGACACCATTATCAACCACATCCCTAGATGCTGATTTGGAGGGAGATGCCATAGATCAAACGAGATATCGTTCCATGATCGGCTCCCTCATGTACTTAACAACAAGCCGACCAGATATATCACATGCTACGTGTTATTGTGCACGATATCAAGCACGACCCACTGAAAAGCACCTCAAGGAGGTTAAACGGATGTTTAGGTACCTTAAGAATACCATTTACATGGGACTCTAGTATCCGAGGGAAACCAGTTTCTTTCTAACGGCCTATTCAGATTCTGATCATGCAGGGTGTCTTGATACATGAAAAAGTACTTCTGGTGGTGCACAATTTCTAGGTCAAGACAAGCTCGTGGGATGGTCTTCCAAGAAGCATGATTGCACGTCACTGTCATCAGCCGAAGCGGAGTATGTGTCTCTATCTGCGTGTTGTGCTCAAGTTCTTTGGATGAGAACACAACTCACGAATTATGGCTTCCACTTTGATAAAGTACCTATGTACTGTGACTCAAAGTCTGCCATAGCCATTTCCTGCAATCCGGTATAGCATTCTCGCACGAAGCACGTTGATGTCAGATATCACTTCATTAAGGAACAAGTTGAAAGGGGTATTGTTGAACTATACTTTGTTGGAACTGATTACCAATTAACTAACTTGTTTACAAAAGCTCTTTCGAAAGAGTGGTTTGTGTATCTAGTTAGGAAAATTGGTATGAGATGTTTGACTCCAGCAGAACTAGAGATTCTGGCAAAGAAGCCTGCTTGATTTATCTATCAAACATCTACATGTAAATATTAATGAAAAAGCAAAATACAAAATTAAAAAATCTTTGATAATCTAAAAATATTCTTCTCGACATGTCTTTCAGTATCGATAATATGGACGTGCCTAGAAATGTCGCTCAATAACGACACGGGTGTGTACATAAAGCTCGAATGAAAGTTGTAAATATTTTTCAAAACATGTCATTTCTATTTTTTAAAGGAAAATGTCTATTTTGGACATTATTTCCAACAACGGGTAGAGCAATCTATCTTGGGTTAAGCTTGTCACAAAACATTCAACGTTTTGAGCTCAACAGAATGGCTTGTAATCACTTTCAGATTGCAACACGGATATATATTCATGGGGGAGTGTACGATTTAGTACGCTTACCCTCAGCAAAAGAAGAAAAAACTTATTATACTTGAGTGGATTTGTCAAGACATTCAAAGTCTATGAACTCAATTTTATGCTTTAGAAAACCTTTTTCGCAAAAAAGAATTAGAGTTTTTCAAAAAGCGTTGAACACAATTTTTTCAAGAATTTCTCAATGATTATTCAAAATCTTTCAAAAATTGTGTGTTCAACAACTCCCATCCTCAAAAAGAGAAATATGGATCACATCCTCGTGATGACAATTCAATTGGATCAATTTTTGACACATTCTTCTCCCAAAGATTTTTCAAGACTATTTATTCATAATATATTTTAATCAAATTTGGTATCTCTAATATCAAACAGTTTTATATATTAGAGATAGGGGAGAAAATGTGATTAAAATATGATCTAAATACTCAAGCTCTCATGGTTACGATCAAATACCCACAACATCTTTAATTCACGACGTTATTGGTGTCAAAAGGGTGGTTAGGTTTAAGTCCTATGATCCAACCAGAACCGGAGGGATCTTCCCAGGGACAATCCAATATATTATTAGAAGTCCTTAGGAAAGATGGAGTAGAATGTGAACGAAGCTGAATGTCAACTAAGTACTGATGCTAGCACTGGAACAATCACAACAAGGTGCTATTAATGATGTCTTGGTAAGCATTGAAGGGGTTGAAGAATGAAAAAGAAATGTAAGGATAAAGGGTGTAAACAAAGAAGCCCTCCATACAACTTAGGCAGAAACCGGGTCAACACATCATGAAGACAACACATCATGGACCCAGTGATGTAAAGCACAACCCCTCCCTGCTGACTCAGGCTTCTCTCAAAAGAAGTTTGTTTTATTGTCACGGAGATCAACACGACTTCTATTGACTTTCTCACTCCGAGGTAGTTGATATTGAATAGGTGGCATCTGCTCCAGCCTCCGATCACTAAAAGTGCACAAATCGAGTCTAGAGCCAAGAGATCAATCAAATCTCGTTAGGACACACGAATGAAGATCAAGAGAGTCCTATGCTATATCCTTGCGATATTGCTAGAACACTAAGAGTGATACTACCTAGTAATCACAATGATGAGTGGAAATCCTTCCAGTGTTAACATCAAACAGCACTGCGGTAGGTCATGTGTAAGATTCTTTATGAATTGAACATATGTAAAACTGAAAAGAAACAGTGGTTTGTTTCTTTATCGATTCAAACTCGTTTCAGGTTTCTACGCAATATCTTTAAGGTCTTGGCAGAACATTCAGAGTGATATTCATTAATATTCACAGTGATGAATGGAAATCCTTCTAGCGTCAACATCAAACAGCGCTACGGTAGGTAACTTGCGAGATTCTTTATGAATCAACCTTGTGTCAACTAGAAAGCAACAAAGGTTAGATTCTTAATGAATCAAATTTTTTCCAGGAATTTGAATTGACGACTTTAATCAAGCGGATATTTATCCAATTGATTCCCTCTTTATGTTCGTAGTCTTGCTTTGAGACGGTCGAGTAAAAAGAACGGCTAGTACAGTCGCGAAATCCTGTCAAGGAGATTCTTAATTGAATCTACCTAATCACAGGTACGATATTTAATATCGTGTAACGGTTTTCACCGATCGGAGGTAAAACGCTACCGATTTAGGATGAATGTCAAAGCCATTCAGTCTGTGTCTAAGTTTTGTCTCGAGAAGGTGGCGTTATGGTGTACTCAGCAAAGTCGAAGATTCAAAACCACATAATTATGCCTAAAGACATATTCAACAATCAAGAAAGCTAAAGATTTCCGCAACTCTGATGATCAAAATATTCCTTATCAATTAATGAAGAGGAATGACCTCTCTTCAAAGGAGATTGTTAGCAAGCTTTCAAGATAGTGCAAAGTATGAGCATGTGGATGAATACACAAGATCGCAAGATGGCAAAGATAAGTCAAGAATGATTTGAAGATCTCAAGATAAAAGACAAAGTCGAAAGACAAAGACAAAGGCTCAAAGATCACAGCATGAAGGAACAAAACTACTATTACACGTTCAAGACTCATTTATGACGAAATTCGTAATCTCCATTGATCTCCAAATATCAAAGAGGAATGACCTCACATTGGGGGAGATTGTTAGCCTTAAAATATTGAGTCAAACAAGAATGTTCGGTCATAGGTTTATATTGTAATATTTGTTAGAACGTTGTAATAGTTAGTTAAAATAGTCGTGACAATATCGGCTTGACGGTTAGTTAAAAGGCCTCTTTCAAGGTACTAAGCATTTATTCAAGCCCGGTCCAAAAACAATATAGTCCAATAGAAAGCCCGCATGTGGGTGGACTATATAAGCACCCTCCTAGCATGTTAAGAGGGTGGGCAAGTAATCATTTTTCTTAATCTAATTTCTTCTAGTTAATCACCTCTCTCTACTTTCTCTTACTACTTTCTCTCTCTAGAAATCTTCTATCTTTCTTCTTTATTTCTTGTGTAATCATCTAAGAATATAGGACAACAAAAAGTCATTAGAAAAGGTGTTAGAAAGCATGAGCTTTATGTCATGAAGGTTCAAATGAATTCTAAAGACAACATATGTTTAGATGAGAGTTTCACTCTTTGGCATAGGAGATTAGGTCACACTAATATGCGTTTAATTCAATCGTTGGTCTCTAAGGAATTGGTAAGACATCTCCCCAAGATCAAGTTTGATAGTCACTTTTGTGATGCTTGTAAAATTGGGAAGCAAGTTCACTCTAGTCACAAAGCTAAGAATTTGGTTTCGACCTCTCGATGCATAGAGGTCCTACATATGGATCTCTTTGGACCTTCCGCCATACGGAGTTATGGAGGTAACCTTTATACTCTAGTAATAATTGATGACTATTCTAGATTCACTTGGACTAGATTTTTGGTTAATAAGAATGAAGCTTTCGGTCATTTCGAAATCTTTAGTCGGAAGATCCAAAATCAATTAGGATGTCCAATTGTGTCTATTAGGACGGATCATGGTAGGGAATTTGATAATGAAATGCAATTTGGTACATTTTGTGAAGCTCATGGTATTACCTGTAACTTCTCGGCTCCTCGCATTCCACAATCAAATGGGGTAGTCAAAGGAAGAATAAGACACTCCAAGAGATGAGTAGGACCATGTTAAACGAGCAATCATTGCCTCAAAATTTTTGGTGCAATGTCGTGGACACATCGACCTACATTCTCAACTGAATCCTCAATCAACCTTTTCTAGGAAAGACCCCTTATGAGATTCTTTAAGGTAAGAAACTCCGTTAGAATATTTAAAATGTTTGGAAGCAAGTGCTTTATTCTCAACACCAAAGATTTCCTTAATAAGTTTGACCCAAAGTCTTACGAAGGTATATTTTTAGGGTATTCACAATCTAGTAAATCCAACATAATCCTTAATAGAACCTCGGTCGTAATTGAAGAATCACTCAACGTGACATTTGATGAAACTCCTCCTTTATCTAAGACACCACCTTTGGTAGATGGTGACTTAGATGAATTAGACCTAGTTAAAGCCAAAGAGATTAGAAAACTAGGAGATGAAGACCTTATTGTTGAAAAGGTAGTAAACATTAACGAATCTAAGGATCATGCCCTAGATAATGTCATAGGCGACCTCAACCAAAGGACCCTTATATCTCAAGCCCAAAATCAAACTAACTTTTTTTGTTTCGTCTCTTTGATTGAACCTAAGAATGTTAAAGAAGCTTTGATGGACGAGAGTTGGGTCATCGCCATGCAAGAAGAATTAAATCAATTCATTGGTAATGACGTTTGGGAACTTGTTCCTTCACATAGAAATACCACCATCATAGGAACCAAATAGGTTTTTAGAAACAAATTAGATGAGAATGGTGTAGTATCTCATAATAAGGCTAGACTTGTAGCTCAAGGTTATAATCAACAAGAAGGAATTGATTAACCCGAGACGTATGCACCCGTAGCAAGGTTAGAGTCCATTAGGATCCTTTTAGAATATGCATGTGAATTAGACTTTGAGCTTCAACAAATGGATGTAAAGAGTGCATTCCTTAACGGTTTGATCAATGAGGAGGTATATATGGCTCAACCTCCCGGCTTCATTGATTTTGAGAAACCAGATAATGTTTACAAGCTTAAGAAGATCTTTATGGTCTTAAACAAGCACCCAAAGATTGGTATGATACACTTAAAATGTTTCTTGTAAAACATGAGTATACCATATGGGCATGGTAGACAATACTCTCTTTACAAAGAAGAAATGATCTCATCTTATCATTGTTCAAATATATGTCGACAACATTATATGCGGTTCAACTTGTCACAGTATGTGTGATGAATTTGCCAAAATCATGCATGATGAGTTTGAAATGAGCATGATGGGTGAACTTAACTTCTTTTTAGGACTCCAAATTAGATAAATGCACGATGGTATTTCCTTTAATCAATCTAAGTATGTTAATGAAATGCTAAAGAAATTTGGAATAGAGTAATCTAAGCATATGAATACTCCCATGGTCTCGGATACTAAAATCACTGTAGATGATGATTGTGAGTCAGTAGACAATACTAAATATAGAAGTATGATTCGTAGCTTGGTATACCTAACGGCAAGTCGACCCGATATCATGTTTAGTGTCCGTCTTTGTGCCCGTTTCTAAGCTCACCTTGAAGTGGTTAAGCGTATCTTCCATACATTAAAGGCAATATACATTTAGGATTATGGTATCCCAAAGGGACCTGCGTAGAAACCATAGTTTACGACGACTCGGATCATGTGGGAGACTATGTGGACCGGAAAAGCACTAGCGGAATTTGTACCTTCGTGGGTTGTTTCTAAACTTCTTGGTTCTCTAAGAAACAAACCGCTCTTGCCATATCCATTATGGAAGCCGAGTATGTTAGTGCCGGTAAATCTTGTCAACAAGCTATATGGATGAAGCAAGCGCTTCTTGATTACGGGATTACACTCGATGATGTTTCCATCATGTGTGATAATGAGGGTGCAATAGACCTTAATAAGAATCTCGTGCAACATAAGCGAACTAAGCACATAGAGATTTGCCACCATTTCCTTGGGGATAATGTTGAAAAGAGGAACATTTCTATTGAGAAGGTACCCTCGGTAGATAACTTAGTCGATATCTTCACTAAGCCACTTAAGAGGGGACCTTTTGATTATTTGCGCTTAGGTCTAGGCTTGATAGAACATATTCCTTGATTGTGCATGCTTGATTGAGTCTTTTATTTTTTTGGAAAATATGGTGTTTTTGAATACTTTCTTTCTAAATTTCAAAATACCTCAAAATCTTTTCTCAATGGTCGAGAATTGTTTTTGCATTGTTAATTCAATGTATAAACGTTTTTCATACGTTCTTGCTATTGCTATCGAACATGCATAATAAATATGTATGGGTCACACAGTTATAGCTAAAACAAC
The DNA here is from genome assembly GCA_025667525.1 of Glebionis coronaria. NCBI lineage: Eukaryota > Viridiplantae > Streptophyta > Magnoliopsida > Asterales > Asteraceae > Glebionis > Glebionis coronaria. The sequence continues at coordinate 163,616,483 of CM046882.1, read as the reverse complement.
ATTGAATAATGGAGGATTTATGGATTATCGAAAGTATGTCATGACTAAGTGTCTAGATAATCGCACCTTCAACATCGATTTTACTTTCAAACAAATGCCTTTTGGTCAAAGTCATGTTTGTTGGTTCTTGTGTGTTTCTTAGTCTTTATTTGCTCTTTAGCACAACTTTATGATAAGTTAGACTAGAACTTTAGGATTTGCTGAATTGGATCAATTCCCTCATCCTCCAAAACACACCACTGGCCACGGATCGTTAATTGTCCGCGGTGCTTTATCTTTAAAGAACCGCATGCATAATTAATGAGCCGCAGACATGAGCTGTAAAATTCCTATTTTCTGAATCTCCTAAACTATTCCAACATTTTTTGGAATCTAAGTTTCAAACCTTTGACCACTCCCAAAATATCTTGTGATTTTTCTACTGAACCCAAACCCTTTTGCATCTCTTTCATACCAAAGCAAAGATGTCTTATTCACCAAATGAAAGCCTTGATTCTCCACCATTTTCTCCAATCTCTTTTAACCCAAACTCACCCAAGAACACACCAAATCAAATCTCTTCTCCTTCTAAGGAAATTGATTTTGGAAACTCTTCTTTTCCACTACTACCCTTTTGTGTTCTTCCCCCATCACATGATAATGTCATGCATCATGGAACATATTGTGTTTTTTATAGCTATCAACATCTTGCCATGTCTCACATCTATAATGAGTTGAATTACATCAAATGTCTTATAGTTAAGCCTCCTCTCAACTATGACTACAAGAACATCACCAAGCCTCCACCACCATATTCCGCTACTACATCGTCTTCTAATTAAGAAAGTGGCTTGCTTATTAAAAGACATCTAATTTAAGCAAATCTTAAGATTCTAGTGGAACTAGGATAAAATTGTGCTTAAGTTTTAGACTTGTGTTTCATACATCTTTCTGTGACTTCTATTTCCTTGTATCTTTTCATGTTTGTGTGTCTTAACATCATTTATATATGGATCTTGGATTTTATTTCCTTTTGTGACCATTGATATATCTTGTTGGGTGTTTCTTTCTTTCTTCTAACCCTTTTATATAGCTTGTCACCATAGCTCGATCTCTTGGTTCCCCAAGCAAGGGGAGTAAGCACCAAGGGGGATCCTTAGCAAAGTCGTTTCTTTTTTCTTCAAAGACTTGTGCTACATTTTTGCTTCGACAAAGTGGGAGAAATGGAATAAACTCGTCTTCGAAATCTTGTTTTTATACTTGATTGATTTTATATGTTGTAGCTGTTAGGACCTTTGGAATAGTTATTTGTAATAGGTAGACTAGGAGGTATGTAGTTCCTCCTGGTCCTAGTAGTAGTAGGAGCAAGACGTGCTCCTGGTCTTATAGAAAGTCAAACTTTATTATATAAGAGTATTCTGTTAGGATATGCATGAGATATGTTAGGAAAGGATATGCATATCAGTTTTACACGTTTTGGTTTAATGATGTATTAGGGTTTCCTTGTAGTATAAAAGGAACCTTAGGCAGAAGGGTTCAAGACACCTTCATCAAACATTATTCTAGTTCATATTAATATTAGAAATCCTTAGTAAAGGATCAAGTCGTTATAGTTATTATGTTCTTCTTGTTCATAGTATTTGTATTCCGCACTTATACTGTATGATTTATATAAAGTCTCTCTGTGAATAGACTTGTGATTACAGAAGTCGTTCACCGTCCCTAACAGGCTGCAAGATCCACATCTAGTGGACCCAACAAGTGGTATCAGAGCTTGGGAGAGTCTTTGTACAAGAAGAATCAATTTTTCTTATTACTAACATCTTTGTTTAATTATGTATGCCTCGAGTTCTACTCAAACAGGAGAAGATAGCACCCCTAAAACACGACAACCTCAGCAGATCATTGCTACGGTTTCCAACACAAATGGTAAGTTTCCTCTTCTGAAAAAGGATGAGTATGATAGCTGGGCAATGAAGATGGAATGCTGGATCACCAACACTGATCAAGATCTTTGGAAGATTATTCTGAATGGAAACAGCAAGAAGTCTACTGGAAGAGACATGAATGGTAGTATTATTCTTCTTGACCCTAAAACTCATGAACAAATCACAGCTGTTCAGAAGGAGATCAAAGCAAAAACAATTTTGCTTCAGTCTCTTCCTGATGATCGCATGGGTGACTTTTATCATCTGGATGATGCTAGAGAAATCTGGAATGGAACAAAAGCAAGGTTTGGTGGGAATGAGGAGTCAAAGAAAATGCGAAGATCCATGCTGAGAGATGAATTCACAGACTTCAAGATCTCAGAAACTGAAGGTATCCATCAAGGGTATGACAGGTTCCAAAAGATACTGAGCCAGTTGAATCAACTCCGGTCGAAACTTGACAATGGATATATCAATGCAAGGTTTCTTAGAGCCTTACCATACTCATGGAATCAGGTGGTAATCTCTCTCAAAGCAAAAGGTGGGCTTGACTATCTTAATTTTGATGATTTGTTTCATAAGCTCAAAACCTTTGAGCCTCATGTGAGGGGATACTAAAGTGATTCTTTTCCTACTCCTGCTAACTCTGCCTTTGTGAGTTCCATGGGATCTAGTCCCATGTCTTATGCTAGTAGCCCAAGCTATACTGTGTCTTCTCAGCATACTTCTCAGCATACTTCTACTCCTGAACCGAAAGCCAAGTCTGGTAGCATGGTAGAAGCTGTTGTTCACTCTTTTTTTGTTGATGTTGATCCTCAACAGCAACTTGCTTTTGATGACTTCAAACAGGTTGATAAACTTGACCTGGATGAAATGGATCTCAAATGGCAGATGGCCATGCTCACTCTTAGGGTTCACAAGTTTGAGAAGAAAGCCGGTCGAAAGTTTAACTACAACCCAAGAGAGCCAGCAAGGTTTGACAGAAGGAAGGTTAGATGCTATAACTGCCAGCAGCAAGGTCACTTTGCTAGGGAATGCTCTAACAAGCATGACCAGGAGAAGAGCAGGTATTCAGCTTTCAAGAATCAGGAGGTGAAGGATGACAAGAAGGCTTTGGTGTCTGTTGACTCTATGGTCAACTGGAGTGATCATCAGAATGCTGCCCTAGAAACAGTTGAACCTTCTACTGACGTGTTTGCAATGATTGCTGGGAATTTGTCTGATGCCGAGGAAGCAGAAGAGTTTGCTCTTATGGGCATCTCACCTCAGGTACAACATTATCCTCTTGGTTGTCATGATAAATATTCAGAATTGTTGTCTCAATATAATGACTTAAATGAACAAAATGATAAGTATTTTTTAGAGGTTCAAGCATATAAGAATTCTTTAAAAACATTGGAACAATAAAAGAGGTGGCTTCTAGACACACAACGTGAATATGAAGATAAAATTAGAATTCTGAATATTGATTTAGAAAACATAACAAATATGCTTAAATACACTGAAAAGGTAAAAGATGACAGTATCAAGGATAAGCAGGACATGAAGGTAAAATTGGATGCTACACTGTTAAGATTTGAAAAATGGCAAAATGCACCTAAGAATCTTTCAAAGTTAATTGATAGTAGCATGTCTGGGAGGACTAAAAGAGGATTAGGATTTGATAAATATATTGATTCAGAAGATGTGTTTGATCTATCTTTTTCAAGTGTCTTCAATCCTGACAAGGTGGAAGAGGGAAAACCTTGCTATAATAGGTTTCAACCAGCTGCAACAATACATGCTGTCCCTCCACCTCTTACAGGAACTTTTATGCCCACTTCTAGGCATAATGACCTGGATGGATCACAGATGCATGAGTCCCCAAAAAGTTCTACTAATACTAATGACTTTGTCTCTTGTACTTTCAGTGACAAAGCTAGTGACTCTGCATCATGTGGTTCAAGTGAAGAGTCGAGACCTACAAGCTCCAAAACAAATGACCATGCTGCTACTAGTGCTAGGAAGAGTGAAGAGAGAGTTGCTTCTACTTCAACTGTGTCTAGTTCTTGTTGGGTCAAAAAGTTGATGTGGCAGAAACTCAAAAACGAAGAAAACATGAAGACATTTGTCTAAGCGTTGTCAAGAGCAATCCAAGCGTTGACAAGAGCAAATCGGAGGTTGATGGCTCAAGTGTTGTCATGTACAATCTAAGCATTGTCATGTACAAACTAAGCATTGACAGAAACGTAGACAAGAAGCCTTTGAAAGCTTCTATTTGGATATATATGCAGGATATATTCTGTATATTGTTATTTAAATAGAAGATTTATATGTTTATTCATTCTTATCTCTTGTAAACCCTAATCCTTACACTATAAAAGGAACCAAGGGTATTAGGTTTATTTATAAGTTCATTCACAATATAAACCTAAAGCGTGTGTCGACTAGACGTGGGATTAATGTATACACGTCTAGTGATTGTTATTTATTAATATAGTTAGCAATCCATTTGTTTTAATTCATGTTCTTTGTGTCCAAACACCTTGTTAATGTGTCGTGTTCTAATTCCGCTTTGATTATCTAATCATATGAACATGATGCATTCCTAGTAGCTTAAAAGATCCGGAAACCAAGGTTTCCACAATTGGTATCAGAGCCTCGTGGCTCGTGATGCTATGACCAACAAGGTGTTCGTGTATCGAGAAGAGAAGAAAAATCCGTCTAGGGTTTTTCTGAACGTTTTTGTGTGCGCAGCAGTATTCAGAAGGTCATAATTTTTATTGGACCGTTGGATCGTCACGAAATTTTTTGTGTGTATTCTATACACATATATCTAGACATCCACCGGAGGGATTGTCGAGTTTTACCCCAAGAAAAAGTTATTAAGCGTCAAAGTCAGCAGCAGGATGAATGCAGTTTTCTGTGGACAGCCATGTTCAAAACACGTTTTCTCCTTCGTTAACCGTTGGATCTTCGTGATTTTTGAACTGTAGATTCTTGTCACTTGTGTCTAGAATCTCACCGAAAGGATTTTCGATCTGAGCTCTAATGAAGACATTATTCAGCATCGAAGTTCACTGTTTAAGGTATTGATGTTTTGGCTTTTTCACATGAAATCATGACCTAGGGTTCCTCAAACCCTAGATCGACATAAAAAGCAGAATGTTATGAGGTTTGTGGCTGTTGTGATTCAAGGTAATGCATGATCTAAGGTTTATTTACAAATCCTAAGTTAGGGTTTCGATGAACAAAGTTATAAACCCTAGATTGAGTTTAAAACAAAAAAGCTGCTATTGTGATTTATATATGGGAAAGATATAGCTACTGTTCGTATGTTTATACAACAAGCAGAGTGTTTCGATCCAAGTTCAAGACGAGAGTTTCAAAGCTGCTGATGTGTAAAACGAAAAAGAGGTGCTGACTGATATCACATGTGATTTAGACGTGAGATATTATAATGATGCAGCTGTTGTTCAAGGTAAAGATTAAGTACTTTGATTGATACGTGGGATAAAGAAGAAAAGGTAATGATGAAGTTGTACGATTCAAAGGTTTATATTATGTTTCTTTATTCACATGTATTGTCCAAAACAATGAAGCGTAATGTCTCTTTCAAACAAGGACGTACGAATGGTAAATTGATGATGATGTGGTCTCGTGATGCTGTTGTACTATTGTAAGACGTGGGAAGTGATTATTTGCTAAACAAAAGAAAAAGGGTCGGTGATCATTAAAGATTGAGCAAACACGTTTTGGTTGATTAATATATTGTGGGCCAAGGAGTCAATTCATTCATAGGACCTTGGAGGTTTGATATTGCTGATCACGTGGATTAATGTCTTTAAGAGAAGGCAAAAGTTAAAAGCTATTTTCATCATGTGAGATATCATAATAGTTGGTTGTAGTCTTCTTTTGTGGGGATTATAATCAACTTATATTTGGACGAGATTGATGAGACTGTAATTATACATAGTCTCATCGTCCAAACTGGGCTTAAAACGCTTAAAATATCATCAAAATACCCAAAAATATGCTTGTGTTTGTTCATTGTCTATTTCAGGTACGGATATCGTGAATTCACCAAAAGATTGTAAGAATCAAGCAAAAACGAACACGGGAAACGAAGCCGCACAAAGAACCGGGCCCGAGTAATGAATTTCCAAAGAAGTCCTTGAAGTTTCAAGATTTGTCAAGATTGGTCCCTCAACTTTTGAAGACTTGTCACTTTTGGCCCTTGTAAATCTCAAATATTACAAGTTTGGTCCTTAAGTCTCAAGAATTGCCATTGTTAGCCCTTGAAGATCAAGAAAGTTACAAGTGTAGTCCTTATTTCATGTTGATAAAGTTACGAGGGTGCATTTTGCAAATTGGTCAAACTTGTTATAAAGGGAATGAGCCAAAATCTGCCATAAACTTGTTATGAAGTTATTTTGGAAGTTCAGGGGGGTAACCTGGCTAAAATAAACCCATACCCAATCCAAACCTAACCTAAGCCCAAACAAACCCAATACCCATCACCAAACCCGACCCATATCCAACCCAGCTCCTTTCTGCTGACATCACCCCACTCACCAGCTGAAATTATTATTAATTTCATTTGAATTAATATTAATTATCCCTTATTTTCCCTCTAAACAACTACTATTCATCTTAAACCAAATTAAACACACACTCTTACACCTACTTAAGAACCATGAACCCTAAACTCAAATCCCCACTAATCCCACGAATTAGAACACCATCTTTTGCAGATCCTTAATTCAACCGAACTTAAACACAACCCCACCCCTAACTTGCATTCACACTCACCCAATGGACCCCCCCACATGGTCCCCTGCTGCGTTTTTGCTAGAAAACAAATGGGGTACAGTTCATCAACGAACCATATGGATTTCTTGCTCCCAAAGGGTCCAAGCAACGTCTAGGATTGATCCTCTACAGCTGGTACCTCACATGCCTTGGCAGAAATCACATGGGGCTCTTTTTTGACCAATAGTTTGAATTTTTCAACAAGGGCTGTATGGGAAATTCGTATGTAGGGTTTAGCATAGTTTTTCTTCATTCTAGAATCATCTCATAGTCCTATATAAGGAGCCTATAATCTATGTAGTGCCCTTGTTCCAGTTTTTTTGTAAACATTTTAATCCTATTAATGACAATGAAAAGATTGGAAGTTTGCAATTTCTGAGTTCCTTTTAACGTTTATTTTAGCTTAATCATTTTTTTAAGTCAAAAGTGTTAAGACATTTTCTTTCTTTCTTAACTGATTTTCAAAAAAATCAGTTAATTGTTCTTGGGAAAATTACTTTATGAGCTTGGATTAATCATTTTGAGGAAGTGATAGTGGAATTAAAAGATTAATCCAAGTCTCTTAAGTTTGGATTTTATCAAAGTTTCTTTTAAAGTTTTTTAAAGAATTCAGTTTTAAGGATTATTTTTTTACTCTCTCACATTTACTGTTTAAAAAGCCATAAGCTTCTAGCTTATGGTCTTTTGAAACAAGAACTTGTTCTGTGTTGGCTTTGACTGTGTAGGTTCACCAAGGTTCAATCAAATTGCATTTTTCTCTTTATTTTGAAGACATTGGATGTGTTTGGGACTGCTGTGGTCCCCACATCACTTCTCTACATTCAACACTCTTACAATAAGCTATCATAAGCTCACCTAAGCCCAAAAAAGAAGTTGACAAGGAAGGCATCAGCTCTAAAAAGGCTTGAACCCCTTTTCCCTTTTTTTGAAGTTTTATGAGAATTTTATGTGATTTTTATTGTTTACTGTTTATTTGTTGATTGTTCTTGTTTGATATTGCTTGATCTAAGTTAATTAGCATGTTAGAATCAGTTGAAGCAAGTTTGGTCAGTGTTTGATTTAGTTTTGTTTGAAGAACTTAGTGTTAGCATAAATAAGGGTGTGTTTGGATTTGAGTGTAGCTAGGATCTTGTGACAGCTCTTGGCTTATAATCAGACTTCTACATACTCCCTTGGTTAAAGATAGTTTAGTTAAGTTAGTAGCTTTAGGTTTTGTAGGATAAAAATCAGTGTGCATGTTTACATTTAGCATTTACTAGCTCTAAATCAGTTAATCCATTTTATTTGCTAGTTTTAGCTATATTTTACCTACCATTCTTTGCAATCTGTTAAGACTAAGGTTCACTTAGGTTTGCATCTAGTTTGTTGTGATTTAATTGACTTGTATGCAAGAAATTGAGCTTCAAAAATCGTTTTTGAGCACATTAGATCAGAATCTGCCCCCCACAGCCCCCCTAGAGTAACAGCAACTGCATATTGCCTATTTGTGTGTTTTTCTTGCATTGAGCTGTGTGTTTTTTGTGCTTATATTGACTCCCCACACTTCCATGAGTGTGGGGGTGCCTTTGTTTCCATTAAAATCCAAGTAATAAGCAAGAATCAAGCAATCTTTCCACAGCCCGTTTTTTTTTACATTACCAGTGGGAACTCAGTTCCCACTGTCTTTGTTAAAAGTTCCCACTGCTGGGCAAAAGGACAAAACAAGCTACAAGTCACTTTCAGTTCCCTTATTTTTTTGTCTTTAGTGGTAATTTTTAGGATTTAGACTTCCAACTTTTTTCTATATTTTTATTTTTTAATCTTTGATTTTTCAGTTTAATTAATTTTTATTTTACTGTTCATTTTCTATTTTTTAGATTTAATTGCTATTTTAATTACTTTTTAATTAGGCTGTTTTTGGCATTTAGTGCCAAAAATTTATATTTTTCTGTTTTAAAATTTTTCTTAGACTTAGAATATTATTTTAAGATTTTTAGTCAAAAAGTTAGTCACTGTTCACTTTTTTAATTAATTTTTATAATTAAATTAGTTTAATTAGGGTTTAATTAATAATCTGTTTTGTCTTTTAGTGTAAAATTTTGCATTTTTCAAACTTTTTTAATTTTCTCCTGTTCATTAGAGTATTTTAGGATTTTTAAAATTGGTCAATTAATTTTGGCATTATTTTATTATTTTTAATAATAATTTTAGTTTTAAATAGTTTAAAAATAGTTTTAAGTGTTTTAAAAATAGAAAAATAGTTTTTAAAATTTAGAAAAAAATAGTTTTTAGTCTTTAAATAATATAAGTTAGTTATTAGTTCAATAAAATAATATTTTGGGCGTTTTGTTAATTATATTTAATTTTTGGGCTTTAATTAGCATTTAAAATTAAATAATTAATTAATAAAAGGTTTAAAAATATATTTGTTGAATTTTTATTCTTATTTATATTATTTTAGACTTAGTTTAATATTTTAATTAATTTTTAGGTTTCATTTTATTTTTCGTCACGTTTTACGTATTTACGTTCGCATTTTACGTCAACGTCGTAGTTTTAATCGTAGTCGTAGCTCGTCTTTTATTTTTCTCTCTTTACACCAAAAACGTCACTAATCCAAACATTGTTATTTTATATATTGGCACATAATCCACACACCTCCTTCGAGAACGAACTTGGAATTTATTCGACTTGTCGGTTTTCCTAAATCGTCGAGTTTAATACTTGCCGTATTTATACGTTGTTTTCCTAAACGCGTATTTACTACATCAAATTTTTGGCGCCACTGCCGGGGAGGTGTTTAGTGTGCCATTATTATTAGTATCTTGTTTGTGTGAGTAGTGCGTTTTTGCTTTTCAATTTTTGGAAAGCGTAAATACGTACATACTCATTTTTGTTATTTTTCATTACTATATTATAATATCCAAATAAATCGTGTTTAATTTTCCTAAATTAAACACACAACAATCTTTTACTATATTGTAGATATCCATTATCGTTTTCGTTTTTCTTTGTGAATATATTACTATATTGTATCTACGTAAGAACAATAAATATACAAGTACTCCAAAAGCGTGAAAACGCAACCTTGATTCGGGATTTCATCACTCGATCATTGTATTCGAATCCAAAGCAAAAGTTTAAAGGCAAAATAGATAAATACTTTCGTGAGGCTTAATTTCAATTAACACAAACTATAAGGTGGGTATAAGGCGGTTGTATTTCACGACCTAAAGGAAAAAGGCTCTTAAGTGCTTCGCGCCGCCTCGTTTCCTCCGCTTGCTTGTGCGTGTTTTGAGAAAGAGGGCTAATCGAGGGTTTGCCGCCCAAGTATTATCTACGTATATTATATTTGCTTGTGTTTTCAAGATTAAACCCTCTTGAACGTTTTGGTGTTCCACCAACGTTCTAAAGTCATCGAGAACGTTCACTCCACGTGATCGTTTTCATTCTTTGAGGCTCCTTTAATCGAGAAAGTCGATTCGAGGGGAGATTTGTAGATTTGTGTCTACGTAATACATTCAAAAATCCAAAAAAATTAAAAAACCAATCAAAAACCAAAAAAATTGAAAAAATCAAAAAACCGCAAAAAGAATCTTCTTTTCTACCACCCATTCTACGCTTAGTGCATGCGCACTCGATCGAAGGATTATTCCAATTCTAGTGAAGCTTCGAATCGACGCAATCGTAATCGAAGGAATCGACGACGTAGACGAGAATTAGAAACCGACGTTCCTAATATCGTTGTTGAAGAAACCGTAGAGGAGATGGCCGACAATCGTTCGATGATGGAATTGCTCCAAGCGCCCACCGAGGGTTATGGAGACGCGATCGTAATTCCCGCTATCGAGGCGGAGAATTTTGAGATCAAGAGAGGAATGCTTTCGTTGATCCAAGCTACGAAGTTTCGAGGTCGTGAAGCCGATAATCCTCACGACCATATTCGGAATTTTGATCGTCTTTTAGCCACGAGCAAGTTTAAGAACGTCGACACCGATGTCGTCAAGCTTATGCTTTTTTCGTACTCGCTCGATGGTGCCGCCAAGGATTGGTACGAGAAAGAGCCACCTAATTTCATAGTTACGTGGAAGGATCTCGTTTCCAAGTTCGTTAATTACTTTTTCCCACCGTCTAAGACAACGTTTTTCAAAAACGAGATTACGAAATTTGATCAAAAATCGAATGAATCTTTTAGAGACGCGTGGGATCGTTTTAAGGAATTGCTTAGGCAATGTCCTCACCATGGTTTTTCCGAGCTTCACCAAATCGATACGTTTTACAACGGTCTTAATTTTCACGAACAAGACTCGTTGAATTCCGCCGCCGGTGGCAACTTTTTGTGTAAGACTCCGAGAGAAGCTTTGATAATTATCGAGAACCGATCCAAGGTTTACCAACTCCGCAATGCACCGAGTGTTGCCAATGTCGCCAATGTTAGTAGTTCTAATCGCGACATTGAGAGAGTTGATGCGAAAGTCGACAAGTTGACGAATGTGTTTACGTCTTTTCTCGTTGAGATGCAAAAGAAAGACGCTCCCGCTACGGTGAAAGCGGTTGAGGTTTCGTGTATGTTTTGTGGTGGACCTCATAATTATTACGAGTGTGCGGCTACGGATGGCCAAACGTCGAATGTGAGTGCGTTAAACAACAATTTTTCTAATCAAAATAACGTCGGTCCATCACAACAAGGCAATTATAACCAAGGCAACAATTTTCAAAATCAAAACAATTTTCAAGGAAATAATCAACAAGGAAATTTTTCGAATCAAAATCAAGGAGGTTATAATCAAGGTCGTAATATAACTTGGCAAAATCGAGATAACAATCAAGGAAATAATTTTTCAAGTGGGAATCAAGGAAATTTTCAAAGAAACAATCAAAACCAAGGGAACTTTAATTCAAATCAAAATAGTTCGTCAAACGATTTTCAAAATTACATGAAAACGAATGAGGCTAATATGAGACGATTAGAGGGAGAAATTGGTACTTTGAAAAATGACTTTTCTAATACTTTGAAATTACAAAACACGAAGATTGAGCAAGGGCAAATTGATATTAAAAAGATGTTTTCGGCTATAATGAACAAAGCCTCGGGTTCGTCATCAAGTTTGTTACCTAGTGACACCGTTGCTAATCCGAAAGAACAATGCAAAGCCTCCTCGTCTCGTGAGAAAGGTCGTGTGATTACCCCTAACCTTGAAGGATTCCGTGTTGTTTATCCCTCTCAACCCTCGACTTCTAAGACGTCTTCTTGTTCTAAAGTCGATGGGGTGAACGTGGCGACCAAGGAAAAGAGTGCACACCCTCGTGTACCTCAAATTCCATCCACGGTTCAAAAAGAGAGCTTTGTCGACCTTACCAAAGTAACCCTTGAAGAAACTTGTGCTTCAATCCTTCTTAAAAAACCCAAAAGGCGTATGCCGAGAAAGGAAAAGGATCCGGGCCAATTTCTACTACCTTGTGATTTTTCCGAGATTGAGGGATGTTTAGCCCTTGCCGATTTAGGTGCTAGCATCAATCTCATGCCTCATTCTCTTTGGAAATTGATGAGATTGCCTTCGCTTACCCCCACGAACATGACAATCGAGCTTGCAAATTGTACACCTTTAATACCAATTGGAATAGCCGAGGATGTCTATGTTAGGATTGGAAAGTTTGTTTTTCCCGCGGATTTCGTTATATCCGATTACGAGTGTGACCCTAAATGTCCCATTATTTTAGGCCGACCATTCTTATCGACGGCTCGAACCGTAATCGACGTTCACGAGGGGAGACTTACTATGAGATATGGGGATGAGAAAATAGACTTTTTCGCTAGAAAATCCCAAGGATTTAATGAGAATGAAAAAACCGAGGTTTCAAAACCTAATGATTCAAATTCTAATGATTTCAAAATGTTTACTTTAGCGGAAAGAATGAAGCTTGATGCATGTTTTGAAAGAATTAAGAAAACCGGTTTTAAGGATGATGATTTTAATGATAAAGAATACGTGTACCTAATTCAAAAGGGTATGTGTAAATTTATGAATGAAAACTCACTTTGGGATGTTTTTAGCGAAACAAGTGAAACACCAATTCCGAAGGGTGACGTTAGTGCCATCACGACAAAGACCAATATGGGCTCGTCTTCACCACCTTCGAAGGACCACGTCTTTGAGGACTCAACTTCTAACTCCATCGAAGTGCCTCCTTTGCCTAGCCCAACACCCGTTGAGGCTAAAGGGTTTATCGACATCGATCCTCTCGTCTTAGAAAAGTCACCTAAGCATAGTCATTCGACTTGTAAGACCATGGTTGTGAATGCTCACATCGACTCTTTCTTTGACGATGACGATGGCGATTTTGCCGAGATTGATCACGTACTTCGAAATCCACATGCCATTTTTGATTCTCCTAAGAAGAAACATGTGAAGTACGATGATTATGAGTTTGATCCCGAGATTGAGGAAATCATTGAATGAGAGCTAGCTCTTATGCCTTCACTTCCACCTACGAGTGAGGTCGACCTTTCCAAAATCGAGGATGAACTTAATGAGTTGGAACGTCTTATTTTCGATGACGAACCAACTCATGTGACCACCAAAAATCCCATTCTCGAGGAGTTACCTTATCAACACTCCTCATTTGAGAATGACGTTTACCACATTCGTGAGGATCTAACTTATCAACGATCCCCACAAAAGAATGATGGTTTCGTGCTTGATCGTGATCTTTTCGAGAGAGTTTCTAAGATACTCAAGGAGGGGAATGACAAACCTTGGTTTGACAAGCCTATCTTTGATGAAGAAATCGATGAGATCGACGTTCATGAGGATGACGAGTATGTTGACCCCGAGGGGGCGGTGTTCTTTATTGACAAACGTTTCGAGAACTTATATAATCCGCCACCCCCTCCCACCAAAGACTTAAATGTGAGGATTTTTAGCGCGACTAATTTTGAATTTGACACGCCAAATATTTTCGACATTATTCAATCGGGTTTTCATAAAGAGTTCTTGAACGATGAAAAAGGAAAGGATTTTAAAAATGTTTTAAAAGATTTTTCTACAAGTTTAACTCCGTCATCACCGCGTTTTATGAGTGCTACCACCTCGTCTACTCCTTTTGACGACGGTTGGTGTGGTCTTAGTATGGGGGAAGCCCCTTATGTTCCCTCCCCTTTCTCCACCGAGGACGAGATATTTGATCCTGGAATTGCTTATAAAGGGAAATCTCGGTCTTCCACCGATGCAATAAATGGAAAATCTTTTCATTTGATTGGTGCGAGTCTACCTCGAGTAGCTCATAAGTTTTCCTTACCCATTGCCCCACCTTTCTACTTCTTATCTATTTTCTTCTACCCCATTGGGGTTCGTGTTGGAGTAGCGTCGTTTCGTCTTTCATCCGAAAACGAGGACGCTATCTTTGACCCTGGTATACGTTTATCGGGTTTTTAAAGTACTCCATGTACTTTTGGGCCTTGTTTATCATGTAAGCCCCTCCAAAAATGACCATACCAAGATTATCCCTAAATGATCACATTTATGGGGATTCGAGTCGAGCTTTTGACTCGGTTATCAAAAACAAGGTGCCTCGTGGGGGATTCTCATGCTTATCCTTGTATATATTATCGCTTTCTTAGTTAACGTAATGAGGGGACTTGTGCTCTTCCTACCTTTGTTTCGTGGTTGTTTGTGATTGTGATTTATTAGGTTCATCGTCATCATTGAAGCCTCTCGTGTTCGTTTTACGGATCACTCGAGCTTCGATCGTTGCCTTTGGAGATTCCGATATCCGATGATATCCTTCTATGTTCTAACGTTTATCTTATTAGCACAATTCATAAACGGCTTTTAGGTTATTTGTTTTACCCTTTCCATGCTCGAGATTAAGCATTCGACTTCGTCTCTAGTATGGGGGTGTTTTCACCCCTAGACTCGAAACATTGAGGACAATGTTTAGTTTTAGTATGGGGGGGTGAGTAGATACTTCACCTTACTTACGTCACCACGCTATCCAATATTCATCTTTTTGCTATCGTTTTGTTGCAAATAAGGCTAAAAATGGCCAAATTTTAAAAAAATTTCTAGTTTTTCATAAGTGTTTAAGACACGAATGTAGGTTTTCCGATGGTGAGAATAAGAGTAATTTTTGACTCGACCGTGCGTGTTGAGCACTTAGCTTCGATTCCTTAACTTTTTAGGCTAAGTCTCTTAAATGAGGACGAGAAATGATAGAGTTATTTATAAGTCTCGTAATCGTCACGATCTTATGTGTAGTAATTATTAGCTTATTCTCCCCACGCTTTTGCATAATAAATTGTTAATAAATATTGATTTAGCGGTTTAGTCACTATTGTTGGTTTCTAATTTGTTTTAGTAGCTTCCATGTAATTAAATTGGGAAAACATTAAGGTATCGCCAGCGTCACGGTTTTGAAGTATTGGCACCCGAATAATCGAAAGCTTCACCTAATAATAAGATTTCAAGTGCTCACCTAAATTAAGCAAAAATTTGAAGCTCACAAGGCCGAAAAATCTATGCCCAAATTGAAAGTGAATCAAGCCTTAATCTTTGAAGCTTTAAAGATCCAAAATTCGCTTTAGCGTGAGGATATACGTCTTTGGCTAATAAAACCACCGATGAGGCGGATAATAAAAGGCAAGGCAAGACCGAAGTCATAATAAAAGCTTCATGGCGAAGTTGAATAAAAGATGGAGGTAAACCTATGATAATAAGGCCCTTCGTTAGGGGGCGTATAAAAGTCTTGGTAATAAGTCTCATGTTCAAAACCGTTATAAAACCGTGTTTATCGATCCTTCTTGTTGACTTAATTTTTTGACATCGTTGTCTATTAGGGTGAATTATTAATTTAATGATTTTGGTTACACCGTTAAAACTCTATTTTTAGACTTAATCTCTATTCACGCATAAGTCAATGATGTATCCTCGTGATCATTAAGACAAAATAAAATATAAGAGATACCAATTAGGAATAAGGGAGTTTAGGTTCGTAATTAACACTCATGAGATGTGTTCGTGTTGCTAACTTATAATAACAATGATCTCGTTACACGCTTAGCATGGAATTGGGTGAAAATCGAGGACGACGAAATTATTTCTAACGAAGCATTCACGTGTTCTTGTTCTATGATCCCAAAAGTCACTTTCTCGTGATGAAAACAATACATTATGTCTAAAACACATGTAGTAGTTTATTTAAATTTATGTCTTCAATAAATGTCATCATAAAATGAATTTTGGAAGTGCTATGATACTTAATTCTAGCATTGCGTGGGGACACGGCAATGGTTTAGTATGGGGGAGTGATGAGACTGTAATTATACATAGTCTTGTCGTCCAAACTGGGCTTAAAACGCTTAAAATATCGTCAAAATACCCAAAAATATGCTTGTGTTTGTTCATTGTCTATTTCAGGTACGGATATCGTGAATTCACCAAAAGATTGTAAGAATCAAGCAAAAACGAACACGGGAAACGAAGCCGCACAAAGAACCGGGCCCGAGTAATGAATTTCCAAAGAAGTCCTTGAAGTTTCAAGATTTGTCAAGATTGGTCCCTCAACTTTTGAAGACTTGTCACTTTTGGCCCTTGTAAATCTCAAATATTACAAGTTTGGTCCTTAAGTCTCAAGAATTGCTATTGTTAGCCCTTGAAGATCAAGAAAGTTACAAGTGTAGTCCTTATTTCATGTTGATAAAGTTACGAGGGTGCATTTTGCAAATTGGTCAAACTTGTTATAAAGGGAATGAGCCAAAATCTGCCATAAACTTGTTATGAAGTTATTTTGGAAGTTCAGGGGGGTAACCTGGCTAAAACAAACCCATACCCAATCCAAACCCAACCTAAGCCCAAACAAACCCAATACCCATCACCAAACCCGACCCATATCCAACCCAGCTCCTTTCTGCTGACATCACCCCACTCACCAGCTGAAATTATTATTAATTTCATTTGAATTAATATTAATTATCCCTTATTTTCCCTCTAAACAACTACTATTCATCTTAAACCAAATTAAACACACACTCTTACACCTACTTAAGAACCATGAACCCTAAACTCAAATCCCCACTAATCCCACGAATTAGAACACCATCTTTTGCAGATCCTTAATTCAACCGAACTTAAACACAACCCCACCCCTAACTTGCATTCACACTCACCCAATGGACCCCCCCACATGGTCCCCTGCTGCGTTTTTGCTAGAAAACAAATGGGGTACAGTTCATCAACGAACCATATGGATTTCTTGCTCCCAAAGGGTCCAAGCAACGTCTAGGATTGATCCTCTACAGCTGGTACCTCACATGCCTTGGCAGAAATCACATGGGGCTCTTTTTTGACCAATAGTTTGAATTTTTCAACAAGGGCTGTATGGGAAATTCGTATGTAGGGTTTAGCATAGTTTTTCTTCATTCTAGAATCATCTCATAGTCCTATATAAGGAGCCTATAATCTGTGTAGTGCCCTTGTTCCAGTTTTTTTGTAAACATTTTAATCCTATTAATGACAATGAAAAGATTGGAAGTTTGCAATTTCTGAGTTCCTTTTAACGTTTATTTTAGCTTAATCATTTTTTTAAGTCAAAAGTGTTAAGACATTTTCTTTCTTTCTTAACTGATTTTCAAAAAAATCAGTTAATTGTTCTTGGGAAAATTACTTTATGAGCTTGGATTAATCATTTTGAGGAAGTGATAGTGGAATTAAAAGATTAATCCAAGTCTCTTAAGTTTGGATTTTATCAAAGTTTCTTTTAAAGTTTTTTAAAGAATTCAGTTTTAAGGATTATTTTTTTACTCTCTCACATTTACTGTTTAAAAAGCCATAAGCTTCTAGCTTATGGTCTTTTGAAACAAGAACTTGTTCTGTGTTGGCTTTGACTGTGTAGGTTCACCAAGGTTCAATCAAATTGCATTTTTCTCTTTATTTTGAAGACATTGGATGTGTTTGGGACTGTTGTGGTCCCCACATCACTTCTCTACATTCAACACTCTTACAATAAGCTATCATAAGCTCACATAAGCCCAAAAAAAAAGTTGACAAGGAAGGCATCAGCTCTAAAAAGGCTTGAACCCCTTTTCCCTTTTTTTGAAGTTTTATGAGAATTTTATGTGATTTTTATTGTTTACTGTTTATTTGTTGATTGTTCTTGTTTGATATTGCTTGATCTAAGTTAATTAGCATGTTAGAATCAGTTGAAGCAAGTTTGGTCAGTGTTTGATTTAGTTTTGTTTGAAGAACTTAGTGTTAGCATAAATAAGGGTGTGTTTGGATTTGAGTGTAGCTAGGATCTTGTGACAGCTCTTGGCTTATAATCAGACTTCTACATACTCCCTTAGTTAAAGATAGTTTAGTTAAGTTAGTAGCTTTAGGTTTTGTAGGATAAAAATCAGTGTGCATGTTTACATTTAGCATTTACTAGCTCTAAATCAGTTAATCCATTTTATTTGCTAGTTTTAGCTATATTTTACCTACCATTCTTTGCAATCTGTTAAGACTAAGGTTCACTTAGGTTTGCATCTAGTTTGTTGTGATTTAATTGACTTGTATGCAAGAAATTGAGCTTCAAAAATCGTTTTTGAGCACATTAGATCAGAATCTGCCCCCCACAGCCCCCCTAGAGTAACAGCAACTGCATATTGCCTATTTGTGTGTTTTTCTTGCATTGAGCTGTGTGTTTTTTGTGCTTATATTGACTCCCCACACTTTCATGAGTGTGGGGGTGCCTTTGTTTCCATTAAAATCCAAGTAATAAGCAAGAATCAAGCAATCTTTCCACAGCCCGTTTTTTTTACATTACCAGTGGGAACTCAGTTCCCACTGTCTTTGTTAAAAGTTCCCACTGCTGGGCAAAAGGACAAAACAAGCTACAAGTCACTTTCAGTTCCCTTATTTTTTTGTCTTTAGTGGTAATTTTTAGGATTTAGACTTCCAACTTTTTTCTATATTTTTATTTTTTAATCTTTGATTTTTTAGTTTAATTAATTTTTATTTTACTGTTTATTTTCTATTTTTTAGATTTAATTGCTATTTTAATTACTTTTTAATTAGGCTGTTTTTGGCATTTAGTGCCAAAAATTTATATTTTTCTGTTTTAAAATTTTTCTTAGACTTAGAATATTATTTTAAGATTTTTAGTCAAAAAGTTAGTCACTGTTCACTTTTTTAATTAATTTTTATAATTAAATTAGTTTAATTAGGGTTTAATTAATAATCTGTTTTGTCTTTTAGTGTAAAATTTTGCATTTTTCAAACTTTTTAAATTTTCTCCTGTTCATTAGAGTATTTTAGGATTTTTAAAATTGGTCAATTAATTTTGGCATTATTTTATTATTTTTAATAATAATTTTAGTTTTAAATAGTTTAAAAATAGTTTTAAGTGTTTTAAAAATAGAAAAATAGTTTTTAAAATTTAGAAAAAAATAGTTTTTAGTCTTTAAATAATATAAGTTAGTTATTAGTTCAATAAAATAATATTTTGGGCGTTTTGTTAATTATATTTAATTTTTGGGCTTTAATTAGCATTTAAAATTAAATAATTAATTAATAAAAGGTTTAAAAATATATTTGTTGAATTTTTATTCTTATTTATATTATTTTAGACTTAGTTGAATATTTTAATTAATTTTTAGGTTTCATTTTATTTTTCGTCACGTTTTACGTATTTACGTTCGCATTTTACGTCAACGTCGTAGTTTTAATCGTAGTCGTAGCTCGTCTTTTATTTTTCTCTCTTTACACCAAAAACGTCACTAATCCAAACATTGTTATTTTATATATTGGCACATAATCCACACACCTCCTTAGAGAACGAACTTGGAATTTATTCGACTTGTCGGTTTTCCTAAATCGTCGAGTTTAATACTTGCCGTATTTATACGTTGTTTTCCTAAACGCGTATTTACTACATCAGAGATTTATGAGTATAAGTCAGAAAGGGACGTGTGTTCACAGCAAAAGAAAAAGGCAGAAAATTTATGGACGTGATATTGTGGAAGCTATTTTGTGGAATATATTATTCCTATTTTCATGGGAGTGATATATATATATATGGAATACACGTTTGTATAGTTAAGATGCACAAAATGTGAACAAGATACATTCTTGTTTTGCATGGACTGAATCAAACGCTGACAAGAAGTTGGAGACGCTGACAGGCTTTGTTTTGACGCTGACAGAAATAAGTTTAACGCTGACAAGAAGCGTTGACATGAGTTGTCCGACATATGGTTTTTCAAACGCTGTCAAGTGTTGTCTGATATTGGACAACACACAGTGTTATATCTTGGACAAAGGAATATGTTGGACAACAAAAGAATAACTGCTGTTTGAGAAAATTGATACGATTGTAGCACACAAAAAGGTGGTATTTACACGTAAAGGTACATGGAATCTCTGTTTTTATATAGAATATCAAGTTGATATTTATGGCTCGGATATTTTTAAAAGGGATTAATGATTTTAATGCGAGTTAGCAACAATTCGTGAGGTAATTTATTGGATTTGATTATGTAATCGGGGTAGCCTTGTAAAAGAGTTATCCGTCTAATTGCTTTTACATATGATATGAAGAATAAGTTTCGTCATGAAGAGGTGTTGGCTTTAAGGGGAAGAATTCTTATGGTAAGTTTGATGTTCGAAGAAGATTTTTGCGAGTTTGTGTTCTATCATATCTTTAAAGATGGTGCCTAGTCAACATTATTCTTTAAAGGTAACTTGTTCATACTTACACGGTTGGTGACGAAGACTTGTCATAACACTTGAAGGAGTGACATTATCGTGCTCAGTGTCTCACAAAGGATGAGAATATTGACAAGGGATCGAGGTCTACTTATATTTAGTCATCAGTATAAGTTCTTCATCACATGGATAGTGCAAGACATGGAACACAAGGTTGGGTTATTCTACTTCTACATCAAGAATACTTTATTTATTTTTATTCAAAATCGTTACATAGAGCCTACATTTGGAGAATCTTCAAAGATTGCATAGATTGTTTACTTCCCTGTTGATGTGACAAAAAGGGGAAGACATACATGCTACACTTGAGGGGAAGCAATTTGAAGATCATGTACAACTTACAAGAGATACACATAGAGTTTTGCCGACATCAACTAGGGGAAGATTGTTGGGTCAAAAATTTGATGTGGCAGAAACTCAAAAACGAAGAAAACATGAAGACATTTGACTAAGCGTTGTCAAGAGCAATCCAAGCGTTGACAAGAGCAAATCGGAGGTTGATGGCTCAAGTGTTGTCATGTACACTCTAAGCATTGTCATGTACAAACTAAGCATTGACAGAAACGTAGACAAGAAGCCTTTGGAAGCTTCTATTTGGATATATATGCAGGATATATTCTGTATATTGTTATTTAAATAGAAGATTTATATGTTTATTCATTCTTATCTCTTGTAAACCCTAATCCTTACACTATAAAAGGAACCAAGGATATTAGGTTTATTCATAAGTTCATTCACAATGTAAACCTAAAGCGTGTGTCGACTAGACGTGGGATTAATGTATACACGTCTAGTGATTGTTAATTATTAATATAATTAGCAATCCATTTGTTTTAATTCATGTTCTTTGTGTCCAAACACCTTGTTAATGTGTCGTGTTCTAATTCCGCTTTGATTATCTAATCATATGAACATGATGCATTCCTAGTAGCTTAAAAGATCCGGAAACCAAGGTTTCCACAGTTCTGGTTCATTGAGTCCTAGGAATAATGTTTCTCCTAGAATTGTGTGTAATAAAGTTAGCAGTATGAGACAAGGTCATTTGAATAAAAGATGTTTTGTTTGTGGCAGTACATTTCATTTGATTAAAGATTGTGACTTTTATGATCAACATCTTTCTATGTATCGAGCATATCCTACTCCTGGTCCACCAGGAGTTGCTCTTTATTCTTCTAGAAGACTTAACCCTTGTGCCCAATCTTTTTCTTCTTCTAGAAGGACCTCTTCTTTAGCTTCTGATCATTGGAGAAACAATGGTTTAATCCCTAATAGACCAACCAGCAACTACTTTTAGAACTTTAATCAGAATTATACATTTAATTCAGGCCAAATGTATTTTGGGTTAGGAAATTTGGGTGCTGCTGTTAAGCCCTCAGCAGGTTGTTCTTGGTCAAACAATAATACCCATATGATGAATAGGCAACCTAAGAACAACAGTGGATCTCATAAATCTTCTTGGCTATCTACTAAAGATCCACAAGGCAGGCTCAAACCTGAAAAGGTTTGGGTCCCCTTAAGACACTAACTTTTGCATATATCTTTTCTTGTTGTTGTAGGTTACTCCATACCAAGATCCTACTCTTGGGATTGTTGATTGTGGATGCTCTAGGAGCATGACAAGAAATAAAAGTCTTCTATCTAACTTTGTACCATTTCAAGGCGGAAAGGTCTATTTTGGAGGTGGTAAAGGAAGGATCACTGGCGAAGGAACAATTCAGACGCCTAATCTTAACTTTGAGCAGGTCTACTATGTGGAAGCACTTCAACACTTCAACTTGATCTCTGTCTCTCAGATTTGTGACAAGAAGCAGTTTGTTCTCTTTACGGATACTGATGCACTAGTGTTATCCAAAGACTTTAAACTCCCGGATGACTCACAAGTTCTACTCAGAATCCCTAGAAGACACAACCTCTATAGTATCAAGCTGAATGAAGTCAATCCTACTGGTCAACTAGCATGTTTGGTTGCTAAAGCCTCAGAAGATGAAGCCACTAAATGGCACAGAAGGATGGGACATGTGAACTTCAAGACCATTCACAAATTAGCAAATATGAACTTGGTCTCTGGTTTACCTCCCAAAACGTTCTGAAATGACATAAATTGCCTTACATGCAGCAAAGGCAAACAACATAAAGCATCCTTCAAAGCCATTACTGCTCTCAGCCTTATAACTGAACCATTGCAGCTACTACACATGGATTTATTTGGTCCTACCTCCATTAGGAGGATTGAACACAAACAATAATGTCTTGTGGTAACTGATGGGCATAGCAGGTTCACGTGGGTTTTCTTCATGGCTGCCAAGAGTGAGACCGACTCAATTCTCAAGGACTTTCTTACACTAACTGAGAATCAGTTGTCCAAGAATGTTAAAGGAATTCGATGTGATAATGGGACAGAATTCAAAAATGCAGACCTCATAGCACTTTGTAATTCTAAAGGTATCAAACGAGATTATAGTGCAGCAAGAACTCCTCAGCAGAATGGTGGTGCATAAAGGAAAAACAGGACTCTAATAGAAGCTGCAAGAACAATGCTTGCCGATTCCAAGCTTCCAACCATGTTTTGGACAGAAGCTGTCAATACTGCAAGTTATGTCTTGAATAGAGTTTCTATTACCAATCCTCACAAGAAGACTCCCTATGAGCTACTTACAGCTGAAGTTCCTAGCATTGCTCATTTGAAGCCATTTGGGTGTCCTATCACCATTCTGAATACTAGTGACTATTTGGGGAAATTTGATGGCAAGGCAGATGAAGGATACATTATGGGATATTTAGATCACTCTCGGGCTTATCGTGTCTACAATCTCCAAGCCAAGCGAGTAATTGAAACTATTAATCTCAGGTATTTTGAGGAGAAGTCAAACATACAAGGCAATGGTCCTGAATGGTATTTTGATCTTGATTATCTTAGTGATTCATTGGGATATTTTCGTTTAATGATGCAGGTCCACAAGTGTTTGCAACTTCTAGTGCAGGTGCTCATTCTAGTTTTTCAGACTCAGATGAAGAGGATGATATTTTTGTTGTTCCATCATATTCCACCACAGTCTCTCCTAATGCCAATACTACTCCTAGTGATGCTACTCCATCAGACATTTTGGACTCACAAGGATCTCTTGAAACATTTCTCAAGCAACAACAAGATGCTACTACAGCAGCTGCTCAGGGTGGTTTTGAGTTTCCTTTGAGTCCATCTGCTGACAAAGCTACTCCTAGCACTCCAAATGTTACTCCTAGTGCCAGTTCAACACCTATTGTTAGTCAGGCTAGTGATCCCACTTCCTCTACTAGATTCTCTGGTCCTTCTGACCTGGGAAACTATCAAAAGAAGTCTTCTACAAAGCTGGATGATATACATAAGCAACCAATAGATGGCATTTTCGACTCTGCTTCATATGATGATGACTTTGTTGGGGATCTTAATAACTTGGCACCATAGTGGATGTAGCTTCTAATCAAGTTCTGCAGTCGCACAAAGACCATCCTACTACTCAAATCATTAGAGATCCTGGTTCTATTGTCAAGACTCGCAAAATGCATAAGAAAGCAACGTCTGATCATCATGCTCTTGTGAGCTATATTGAGGACCAAAAGCGTAATAATCATACGGACTTTCAACACTGTTTGTTTGCTTGTTTTCTCTCTCAGGTGGAACCTAGATCAGTCTCTCATGCTCTTGAGGATCAAAGTTGGGTGGAGTCTATGCAGGAGGAGATGCAGCAGTTCTTGTTTCAGAATGTTTGGATCCTAGTTGACTTGCCAGATGGAAAGACAGCAACTGGTACCAAATGGATTCTCAAAAACAAGAAAGATGCAAGGGGTATTGTGGTGAGAAATAAGGCTAGGTTGGTTGCACAAGGTCACACACAACTTGAAGGCATTGACTATACTGAAGTTTTTGCTCCTGTTGCTAGGATTGAGGCCATTCGTCTGTTTTTGACCTTTGCTTCCTATGTTGGCTCTACGGTTTTTCAGATGGATGTCAAGAGTGCATTTCTCTATGGAAAGATTGATGAGGAAGTTTATGTCACTCAACCTAAGGTCTTTGTAGATCCATTTCATCCCAAGAAAGTTTACAAGGTGGTCAAAGCTCTATATGGCCTTCATCAGGCTCCTAGAGCTTGGTATGAGCGTCTTTCCACTTTCTTGTTGAAACATGTCTATAGAAGAGGAACGATTGAAAAAACACTATTTCTTAAGAGGAATACCAAGTACATTATCCTAGTTCAAGTTTATGTGGACGATATTATCTTTGGTTCTACTAAGAAGGAATGGTGTGATGAGTTTGAACAACTGATGAAGGGCGAATTTTAGATGAGTGCTATGGGAGAGCTTACATTTTTCCTTGGTCTTCAAGTCAAGCAACAGTCGGATGGAATCTTCATAAGTCAAGACAAATATGTTCATGAGATCCTTCAAAAGTTTGATATGGATCCTCTTAGACCAGCAGCAACACCTTATGAATTTACTAAAGTCAAACTCAAGAATGAGCCAGATCCTCCGGTAAATGTTCACATGTACAGGTCAATGATTGGCTCACTCATGTATTTGACTGCATCACGTCCGGATATTATGTTTGCAGTAAGTGCTTATTCTATACATCAGGTGGCTCCAATTGTTTCTAACTTGAATGCAGTCAAGAAAAATTTCAAGTACATCAAGGCTCAACCCAAGCTAGGCTTGTGGTATCCTAGAGAATCACCTTTTGTTCATGAAGCCTATAGTGATAGTCACTATGCAGGTGCTAATAATGACAGAAAGTCTACTACTGGTGGTTGTCAGATTTTGGGTCGAAGACTTATCTCATGGCAATGTAAGAAACAGGCGATAGTAGCTACTTCTTCAACAGAAGCTGAATACGTAGCTGCTGCTAGTTGTTGTGGACAAGTCTTGTGGATACAAAATCAGATGCTTGATTATGGGTTCAACTTTATGAACACCAAAATTTTCATTGACAATCAAAGCACTATTTGCATTGTGAAGAATCTTGTTTTTCATCAATGTACAAAACATATTGAAATTCGGCACCACTTTATCAAGGATGCCAATGAGAAGAAGTTGATACAGGTTCTTAATGTTCATACGGATGATAATGTTGCTGATTTATTGACTAAAGCCTTTGATAGTCCTCGGTTCAACCACTTGGTGGTTCACATTGGAATGGTCAATCCTTGAGACCTAGGATTGAGGGGAGGCTAAGCCTAAGGGGAGGCTTAGTGTACATATTTACTTGCACAGACTAACATATTGGTAGTTACTAACAACAGATTTTATAGGTATTTGCGGTGTGTGCTACTTCTAGTGGAGGATTTTGGTCACTTTTGATGGTAGTCTTCAGCTTCTAGTGGAAATAAATCCTTCCTTGTCATTGATGGTTGGCTTCTAGTCTTGGTTTGGGTCACTGTTCACCTCGTTGACTTTCATTGACCACATTGTGCTTCTAGTGTTGACCCTTATGCGTTTTGACTTTTAGTCAACGCAAATTACTTCTGGTATATATCCTATTATTTAACTTTGGTAACTAGGATTTGCAAATAAAGTTAAAAGGGACAAGTGGTTACTTTTGCATTAACTGCCTAATTTGAAAAGGAAACCCACATTATTAGGGGTCAATGAACAGTTACAAGACCATTATTTATGGTCAAATCCCACACTTGACTCATTCCTCCCAACCATAACACACACATACGCTCCTACTCTTTCAATCACTAATCAATCATCTTCCATCACTTCCAATCATCATCCATGGCTGCTCTGCTATACAAACCCGATCACAATAAGGTAGCTTATCTGGGAGATGGTCCTAAACGTGACGAGTTCACAGACATCATCGAATTTATTGAGGCTTCTAACCTCAGGTATGCTTTTACAATTTGCCCGACTGTCTATGATAGTGTCATTCGTCAGTTTTGGGCCATTGCCCATCTTGTGGATGTTTTGGGACGCCCACTTGAACTCCATGCTACCATAGATGGACGTTCATATGTGGTGTCTGAAGCTTCTATTAGGAGTGTTATTCATCTTCAGGATGAAGGTGGTGTTGTTTCCATCCCCAATTTTGAGGTATTGGATGGGATGGCTGATCTTGGTTATAATCATGGGGGAAGTTTAACTTCCAAAAGAATAGTTTTACCCCCAATGGAAGCTTCTAGTGCACTTTTTGATTCATTGCTTAAGCCCAAAGTCTGGGAGTTGGGATGCATTTCCCATTCCTTTGGCTACTGGTTTGATCTGCATAGCACAGGGTCGTGTGTTTAATTTTTCTCGCTACTTGTTTGATGGGATGGTTTGCAATCTTAGTAGTACTAGATCTAGGAAGAAGTTTTTAATGTATCCTAGGTTCTTGCAGCAGATTCTTATGTGCATACCTCGTGATAGGGAGGAGTATGAGACCCCCAAGCTTAGTTCTAAAGTTTATTCCAATATGGCACTTGGCTTTAAGGGAGCTTGGAGGCCTCTTACTGATGTTATGATGGGCCTTGCCCAAGGTCCTCCTAATGTTATTCCTCTGGCTGCTGAAGCCAAGGAGGAACTTCCATTAGAAGATGATCCTATAGAGAAGGAGCATCCTGCTAGTGGTGAGCCTCATGTGGTGGTGGAAGAGCCAGCTAAGGAAGTGGTGGTTGAAATGCCATCCACTTCCAAGGCTGCCCCCTCTTCTCTGCCACATAAGTCCCTATTTGTGGATACTCCCCCTTCTAGTCCAGCACCACATTCTGCTGAGAAGCCGTCTAGTTCTCGTGCTCATAATGCTGACCCTTTATTGCTTCTGGTTCCAATGAAGCTTTCCCTGATCCAAGTCCTCTTGGTGGGGAAGCGGAGGAACCTGCTACACTAACTTCTTTGCTTGATCTCATGCACAGGTACTATGCAAGGATTGTTTCTTTGGTGACAGATCTGAATCAGCATCGCAAGCTTACCAGGGAATTTGTCCTTCCAATGGCGAACAGGATTAAGGCTTTGGAGACGCTGGTACTACTGCTGATCCAACTACTGGGCCGTCTCATGATCCTAAGGGGAAAGCCCCTATGAATTATGCACCCTCACCTCCAAGGAAACGTACTCGCAGACAACTTGAGGAAGAACGGTTGGGGGAGAAGGCTGCACAGCAATTGCAAGCAGAGATTGATCAAGCTACTATGGCTGAGGAAGAAGCTCTTTAACAGCAGAGGCGTGAACAGTTGCAGCATGATGCCATGCATTGGGATGATAATGATTGGATGCGGATGCTTACTATTCTTACATCTGATTACTCGTAGTTTACTGATCTTTTGGGTGCTGATGTGAATGAACAAAATTGTATCCCACGGGCAATGGCCTTAATGCGCAAACAACAATTGTCTCTTGCTGCTCAACTCCGTGAAAAGCGTCGAAACAGACCTTTGTCAAGAACCGAGGAAAGGAAGTTAATGCAGCGGTATGTCAAATATCAGTCGGCTGCTTACTTTAATGTTGGTTGGACTTAGGATCGGGTTAGGGGATTGTCTTTTGACGAGCTTAAGGATCTGTACCAGAGGATGATACAGCGTCAAAACACACCGGTTCCTGAGCGCTTCATCTATCGCCCTCCTCCACGAGTGGTTTCCACTTCTCAACCTGTTGTTCCTCATGGTTCTTCATCTGGTGTTCCTCCTGTTTCTACTGATATACCATCTGTTGCTGATACTTCTACTGCTGGTCCTATACCCACACCTTCGGTTGTTCATCCTACTTCATCTTTGGTTCCTACCACCACCACCAATGCTACTACTACCACCCCTGCTACTCCTGCAATGGAGCAATCCTCACCACCAGTGACTGAACCACACCCTATCCCTTCTACTAGTGCAGCCGCCTTTGATCCTTTGGTTGGTCAAGGTTTTGATTCTACTCATGCTGATATTACTGCTGCTGGGAAGGTAAAGGTTGAATCTTCTTCTGGTGTTCCTACACCTCGTCGTTCCATTCGAAAGAAGAAGGCTAAACATGGTAAGTCTGTTCCTTTTGAGAAGCATGCTCCTGAAAACCTTATTGATGTAGCTTCGGACAGTGACACAGAGTTGCCAATGGGTACGGGTTATATTGTTGCTTGGACGGTTAAGCCATCCACGAGTGTTGCTGGTACATTCACACATAGGATTTCCATCAGTAAAGGTTATGTTCGTTATGTCTCGGGTCTGTAAGGTGTTTTGACTTGGGCAGATCGTCAGGATCTTATGTCGTTGTATGGGTTTGTGGATGCTGTTATTCCTACCTCTCCGAGTGAGGT
Organism: Glebionis coronaria; assembly: GCA_025667525.1. Classification (NCBI taxonomy): domain Eukaryota; kingdom Viridiplantae; phylum Streptophyta; class Magnoliopsida; order Asterales; family Asteraceae; genus Glebionis; species Glebionis coronaria. The sequence goes on along the minus strand of CM046882.1, from coordinate 163,587,810 downwards.
GGCCAACTGGCCTGGGCTGACAATGTGAGGTGACTTGAAGATGATGCTTGACTCTCCTCTTGATGCTCCTCATTCTGGTGTCTGGAAAGATCAGCCACGCTGGGTAATCAAGAGATGGAAGCTTTATGCTGGTTGTAGGGTTCATATCTTGGAGTTGGAGTCTGGTGCCATAGTGTTCATGCTTACGGATATGGAATATCCTTTGACGATTGCTACTATGGAGGCCATGCTGGAATGTCATTTGCAGATATCCAATGCCCCTTCAGGGAATGAGACTTCCATGGCTACTATGTTGGTGGAAGGGATCCAAGCCCGGTTGTAAGCTGACAAGGTTGAAGCGTCTAGTATGTGATGGGTATGTTTTTTTTGTTTTTGTGATTATACTCACATTCTTTTTACTAATCTGTATAGTGATTGGTGAATTCAGTTATAGTTAAAAAAATTAGTTAATAAAAAAAATAATAAAAAAATACTTTTTATATAATATCTGCTTATACTTTAAACATATGATGGATTTCACACTTGTACATAATATAATATCTGCTTATATTTTTCCATCATAAATTGGTTTTCATTTGCCTGTTTCACAGTTGTGCTGGTTTGGAATTACATCTGGTGTTGGACCTGGTCCACACAACAAATGGTGCTCAACTCACCATGTCTCACAGACAAGAAAGAGTTAATTCACCATGAGGGTACGGCTCTGGTGTGATAGTCAAATTCGTTGATGGTTGCCAGGTTACCCAAAACTGGATGATTTTCACTTGCCATGGTCCTAGACTGAAAAGTGGCTAATCCAAGGGGGTACGGCTCTTGGTAAAGATTTTATCAAATACGTTGATAGCTATAATAGCTTGCTCAAAGCTATAGGGTTTTCAGCTCACCGTTGCTTAATTGCTAAGAGTTGGCGAGTCCAGAAGGGTACGGCTTCTGGAAAAGACATATCAAATCCGTTGACGGCTGTGACGGTTTGCCTAAAATAATTAAGGTACCCCCACGCACCATTGATTCACGTTCTAAGAATTGGGTTGGGTTCTGGTCTTCCAGGGTGATGCTTATTCCACCATAAAGACAGGCTAGCCCAAGAGCGAGCAGCTACTTGGTAAAGGCTCATAAAATCTACTCATGTTGTTGTGGAGATTCAACAGGATGCAGATTTGTTTCAAGCTTTCAAGAAGCTTCTAGGTGTTTTTTGTTGCAGCAGTCCTTATGTTCTTTATGCTATGATGCTGTTGTTTCTTTTGATGTTCCAATCCTCAAGCTATGTTGCCCGATTTACCAGGAAACTTGAACTCAACAGGTCAAATTCAAGTTTAGGGGAGGATTGTTAGGACCTTTGGAATAGTTATTTGTAATAGGTATACTAGGAGGTATGTAGTTCCTCCTGGTCCTAGTAGTAGTAGGAGCAAGACGTGCTCCTGGTCTTATAGAAAGTCAAACTTTATTATTTAAGAGTATTCTGTTAGGATATGCATGAGATATGTTAGGAAAGGATATGCATATCAGTTTTACACGTTTTGGTTTAATGATGTATTAGGGTTTCCTTGTAATATAAAAGGAACCTTAGGCTGAAGGGTTCAAGACACCTTCATCAAACATTATTCTAGTTCATATTAATATTAGAAAGCCTTAGTAAAGGATCAAGTCGTTATAGTTATTCTGTTCTTCTTGTTCATAGTATTTGTATTCCGCACTTATACTGCGTGATTTATATAGAGTCTCTCTGTGAATAGACTTGTGATTACAGAAGTCGTTCACTGTCCCTAACAGGCTGCAAGATCCACATCTAGTGGACCCAACAGTCGCAATCAAAAAGGGAAAGATTATTAAAGCAATGATGCCTAAAACGTTATTGTCATTTTTGGTCTCGCTGTGTTTTGATTAGGACGATATACAAAAACAAGCATTTATGAAAACAATAAAAATAGAATTCTTAAGTTCAAGTATTTTACATTTCATCCATAATCACTCAAGGTATGAATAAAAAAGTTCTTAACCTAACTAAGTGATCAAGGATTTATATTTTTCTTAAAACTCACTTTTATTTATAAGTGACAAAACTTTTTAATAAACTTTATTTTTATGAAAACGTTTAATTAAAAAGAAAATGGATATTTGAAAATAGGATATTCCTTTTGGATAAAGGATATACTATTTTGATATTTATTCCACCAGATTAATTTTCCCCACTAAAGGACAAAAGGAGCGGAGTCTAGAGCCCGCGGGTCATTATCAATAATGAGCCGCATGCCTATTTAATGAGTCGCGCTCAGATATATCCTATTAATAGTGGACTATTTTCAGATTTTCATTTCACCTCTTTTGCACACAAATTATCATATTCAATACACCTTCTTTAATCACACAAATCCTTGGTTATTCGGTTGATTATAATTGTTTAAGAAGTGAATCTTTCTCCTCGCATAGCATCCTCTCAAGTGCAAAGAGAAGAACACTTTCATCCTTGAAGTGTTTTGTCAAGTTCAAGATCTATTCAAGATCCAAACTTTGTTTCATTCTTGTGTTGTTGTAAAGATCCAAATTATTGTGTATATTTGGAAGTTGTGTATGTATTGTGGTTAATACTTAGGCCTCAAAGTATATTGGTGTAGATTGGTCCTAGCTAAGATTATGTCTCGACTTTTAGCTTAGAGTCAGAAATTGGTTAAGTGAGGTGTAAGGTTTCTCCACCTCAAGGAGCTTGTTGATTAGTGAACTCTCGAGTAAGGAGGACTCGAGGAGTGGAGTAGGAACGAAGAGTGAGCTTCGTTACCGAACCACTATAAACCCTTGGTGTTCTTTTGATCTTTCCTTTCCTTATCTCTTTCCATTCATTATTCATTATTACATATACTTTGTGATTATCGGTTTAGATACACTATCACTTGTTCATATTGTGCATAAGAAGGTTTCACATAAATCACTTGAATCTAGTTTTTGAAAAGGATTTGTGAAAACTGATCTTTGGATCATTTTAACTGGAGAAACTATTTAATCCCTCTCGTACTTATTTCTACAATACGACGCGGCCGAACCAGTCGACTTAGAAAATCTTGAAGAACTACTCGGCCAAGATCCACGACCTCGTCCTGTCGGAAAACCACGTCCGAAAAAAAACAAAATCTAAAACATCTAGGAGCACCGGTGGAAGTAACTCAGGATCTGTGTTAGACATCTTTCAGCAAGATTATCGCCAAAATGTGTAGCTGTGTAATCTGTTTACTTGGCGAAGAAAGACAAGGAATTGGCGTTGATGGAGTGTAGAGAAATGGAGCTCCTGATGTTGGTTCCCAACACAGTGCCGCCACACAAAGCTGCGTTCATCTGAAAGAAGTAAGAAGACATAATGAGGCGATATCCAAATGCTTCAACAACGGGCAATAAACGTTGTTTCTTTTTTGTAATTTTTATTTTCGTGCTTTTTATCGTAATTTTTTTAATTTATGTATTTCGTTTTTTATTGTATTGTAATTTTTTATTTTATGAAATGAATTTATTTTTGTTAAACATTGTGGAATAAAATATAATGGATAGTGGTAGGGCTCAAATGAAAAGGAAAATATTTTGTGATAAGAGGTGTTTTTTGAAAGTGGTAGCGTCAAGTGACATGGCACTTAGTGGGGTCAAAATGAAGAGAATTTTACTCTTCAATACACTTTGTGCTCGGCCAACTCCTTTAAAAAGGTCCGATTGATATTAAAATATGCACAACACCAAAGAAGGTATGATTGATATTAAAATATGCACAAAGCCAAAGTGTTTTTATCGATTCTTACCTTTTCTAGAAACGTGATATACACACCACAATAACTAATATGCACACGACAAATCTTTTACATAATAAAATAATTAGATTATTTTAGAGTTTGATAAAAAATAAAGGTTGAAGAAAAAGAAATTGGACAAAATGCTTGATTTTGACACTAAGCAAAACGATACAATCTAACTGGCTAATAAAAAGTTAAAATTAAATCCAATTTAGTCAAAATTGAAAAAAAAAACCCATATAAAATGAAAAAATCATCAAAAACTACAAGTGTCAAAAGTGGTGATAAAAAACTTAAAATAGAAGAAATAATTAGTTAAACTTTAACTGGATTTTAAATAACTTATATAAACTTAAGTGTAATTTATAAATTTTATATTTTTAAATAACTTTAAAAATAAACAAATACAACTTTTAACTTTATACTCCTTATACCTTATATTTAAAAACACAACATATATATTGTTCGAACAATAACATAACACACATATGTATGTATATGCACATAACTATAAATATCAAATTTAAAGACGAGTTATAGAGAAGATAAATTGACAGAATTTTACATAATACAACGACCCGTATTCTTGCAATATTGCTATGTGCTATTAAACACAAAATCATGAATTTTTGAATTGTCATAATATTTAACGTCAATACAAAATTCCATTATAGTATCCGTTGAAATTGCATGCGTGCACGGATTGATGTAATTTTTTTGCTAATAATTAAAATCCAACTATTACGAATAAAAAAACGAAAATAAAAAAATATAAAATTCGAAATGTAATAACTGAATTGTGTTTTGTATTACCTTTTTACAAAGAACAAATTAAAAAGTATATAATTAAATAATAAAAATTAATTTAAAAAATACGAATAATTTACTTAAATTAATTAAAAAATTATTATTTAAATCGTCCATATATTAAAATTAGTATGCATATTTGTATCATATCACCTCCCTTTGAAAAAATTGTATGAATTATCAAATAACTAGCAGGGTACCCGCCGCTACGGCTACGGATACTCTAAAATAAAAATTCTTGACAAACAATGGTTTTTAGTTTATTAAATTTGTTGTGACAATATGTTAATAATTTGATGTCGTTTATTTTAATTCTTTAACTAACATTAATATTTCTCATTATACGATTCTAATATTAGATATTTTACCGAGTAATATTTTTTGATGTTTAGTATTTGATTTATAAAAAATAACAGCAACATCTATAGTTAACAAAAATTTGGGATCCTTTTTTAAAGTTTTATAATATTTAATTTATATTTATTTATTAGTCATCTGAATGTTCGGTTTGAACAATGTGTATTATTAGTTGTATATTGTCATATTGAATATATGTTTTCAAAATTCTATTAAATGTATTGTACCATGTGTTATATTACTTGTACATTTCATGAGGTATTATTTTTAAAATTAACATTAATTGTATGTGTTGAATTCATGTATTATTGCATTTAATAGTTGTAAATAAAGCTTTAGAAGTTGTCATGCTCAAAATTAAGTTTTGTTTGCCTATTATAAGTATTATACAATGTTACACAGCCAAAAGTTCAATAGAGTCCACCTTTTTTGCAAAGTCTTGATAAACTAATCCACACCATCTAACCCATTTACATCCAATGACCCAAATTAAAAAAAATCACCCACCCCCTTTTTTCTCAGACCGTTTTTTATTTCCTTCTTTCTCATAAATGCTCCACCCACCACACACACACATACTCAAACACGCACACCGCCATTGATTCCGACCATTTAATCCCATAAATTCCAATCATTCTCCTCCTCTCCGAAACCACCCATTTCCGACGACCTCCACAAGGATCCACTATTTTCCGACGAGTTACACAACAAACCCACTTCTCCGGCGACTTCCACAACAAATCCACCATTTTCCGGCGAGATCCACAAGAATCCACCACTTCCCGTCGAATTTCACAACAAACCCAGTTCTCTAGCGACTTCCACAATAAATCCACTGTTGGGAATTATTTGTTAAGTGTAAAGTACCGTTAGTGTAATTTAAGTATTGTTAGTACCTTTCAAGTACCGTTAGTGTTAACGCGGTACATAGTAAGTACTGCTACTTATAAAGTAAGTACTGCTATATTGATTAGGATGAATATATCTTTGTATAAGATATGTCATAGTTATAGTTAGAGTATATCTTATGTAATATACTTAATAGTTAGAATATTGATAATATATCGTCTGTGATATAGTTATCTTTATAAAATATTCTAAGGTTTCTAGGGTTCCTTACTCTATAAAAGAAACATAGGTACGATGTCATTCATGTACCTCATTCAAGTCGATTAATAAGAGAATTGAATAGTTAAAAGTAATTCTGTTCTTCTGTGCTTTATAAGTTAGATTTCGCATAACTTATTTAGTTTGAGTAAGAGTTCTCAAAGTGTTTTAGTTTGATTACAAACTACTATACTAGTTCTTAACAGAATATAGATCCAATCAAAGGGATCAACAAGTGGTATCAGAGCTTGTTGAGAAACTCTGTAAAAGAAGAACACAACCCTAAAAACTCCACTCACACTAAAACTCCATGTCTCAACCTTTTGATGACCCTCACTTGGAAGACATTCCAGATCCTGATCCAATACCACAAGGACAACCTCGAGTAGTGCAGCCTGCACCACCACAAGGTGTTCAAGCCATAGATGTTGTAGTTACTTCTACAACTACAACACCTTCCCATACTCTTGCTGCTGTCAAACTCCCAGTTCTCAAGGGTGATAACTATGAGACATGGGCTATGCAAATGGAACATTACTTGAATCGCACAGATCATACTCTATGGCAAGTTATCAAGAATGGGAATACACCTAAGAAGCTACATTGGTTGCCTGATGGTACATGCTATGCTTTACCTGCTGTGACTGTTGAGGAGGTACAAGCAGAGATCAGAGAAAGAAAGGCCAGAACTGCTTTGGCTATGGCACTTTCAGAAGACATCTTACCAAGCTTTCATCACTATAAGGATGCAAAGGTTATGTGGGATGCCATCAAACTTAGATTTGGAGGCAATGACAAATCTAAGAAGATGAAGAAGATTGTTCTGAAACAAGAATTTGATAACTTTTCAGTTTTCAGTATAGAAGGAATCCATGGTGGCTACGGAAGGTTCAGTAAGCTGCTTATTCAATTGGCAGTTTATGGACAAATAATTCCTAATGAAGAAGCTAATCTGAAATTCTTAATGAGTGTTCCACAAGAGTGGAAAACAGTGGCTATGCACTTCATCACAAGGTATGATCTGGATACAATTCCTTTTGATCATCTCTACAACAATCTTAGAGCTTATGAGATGGATGTTAAAGGCGTTGAGGTGACCAAAGCAGCAACAACAACAAAGTCTAACTTGGCTTTTGTGTTAGAAGGTAACGGCGGTACTTACATTCATAATACCGCTAGTGGATCAAGCAGCGGTACTTACTTCCAAAATACCGTTAGGGGACTTACAAGCGGTACTTACTCACAAAGTACTGAAGGCGGTCCTATAGTCTCTCAAAATCTACAAGGAAGATCTTCACCATTGTTTAGTGACAATGATGTCTTCTCATTCTTTGTTGGACAAGATAACATGCCAAGACTAACTCTCAATGACTTGTTTCAAATAGATGATGCTGATGTAGAAGAAACAGATCTAAAATGGCAAGCTGCTATGGTTTCTGTGAGATCTAATAGGTTCTTTAAGAAGACTGGAAGGAAGATGACTGTTGATCCTAATGAGCCATTAGGATATGACAAGTGAATGCTATAACTGTGGAAGGAATGGACATTTTGTAAGGGAGTGCACTAGAGACAAGGCTGAGAGCAGCAGTCAAAAGTCTAAAAATAGCTATAGAACCAGTTCAAGAATTACTGAAAGCTTTCCAAAAGAAAACAACAGGAGTCCCAAAGGAACCAAAGCATTGGTGACTGTAGATGGAGTGGTGAACTGGGCTGAAGATGAGGAAGAAGAAGAGCTTGGTTTGATGGATCTCTCACATGAAGATACTGAGGTACATCCTTGTTCTAAAGATTACTTCTTATATTTAATAGCTTAAAAGTAAAACTAGATGAACGATATCAAAAAGTCAACACATGCACTTTATAATTAAATGCTTTTAAACAGGGTGTTGCTAAGCTAGAGAAAAATATAGTTTTGTATAAAAAGGGTCAACAAAACTATGAAGAGAAAATAAGAATCTTAACTCTTTAAATGAGGGAAAAAGATGTGGAAATTAAAGCTTTTGAAAAAAAACTTTTGAAAGTATCAGCAGAAAATGAAGCTTTAACAGCCAGTCTTTGTAATGAACGGGAAGTGATTAATCATTGGCAAAAATCCTCCAAAGGATTGGGTAAACTGATTAATTCACAAATGGGGTATTATGATAAGTCAGACCTAGGATATATTGAGGACCAACCTGGGATAACTTTAACTGACAAGGACTTATCAAAGGGGATTTTTTTATAGTTCTAGTGAGTCAGATAATACACCTGAAAATGACAGATATGCTGAAGGAATGAAGGCAATTCCTCCACCTTTATCAAGAATTTTCATGCCCCCTAGTAATGATACATGTATAGAGTTAGATGAACCAAAGGCTGTTAGTGATTCAAACTCTAGTACTTTGACCCAGGATAAATCCTTGTGACCAAAAACATTGTTTATCCAACTTTAATGAACAATTTTGTTTCTGAAATGTCTAAAACTAGTTCTGCTCCTAAGCAGGTAAAAACTCCTAGTAAGGCGTTAGATAATGATGTAAAACATAATAAAACCAAGAGGGGTGGGATAGGTTTTGAGAAAAGTAAGTCAAAACAACCTTTTGGGTCTTCTTTCAGAAGAAAAGGATGTTATGTTTGTGGTAGTCTAAGTCATTTTATGAAAGATTGTACTTTACATGAAGATAAAATTGTAAAACAAAAGGTTGCACAAAAGGCCACAAGGAATAGTAATGGGAAAAATACACAGGTTAATAGGCAACAAAGATCTAAAGATGACAAACCTAAGTTTGATCATGCTAAAAGGGTAGCTAAACCTCATAAGGTTACAAATATCTCTACCAAGAACTTTGTTCCAAGAGCAATACTTATGAAACAAGGTCTAATACCTTTGAAATCTGGTAAATCAAGTACCGGTAAGTCTAGAACTGAAAGTACTACTAGACCAAACTCAAGTACCGCTGGTTCAAAGTCTGTCAAACTAAAGTCCCACAAGACTTCTAAGAATGTAGTTGAGAAAGCTAGAACATTTAGAAATAAGTCTAATAACAAACCAGTGCAAATGTGGGTTCCTAAAGGTGAAAAACCGTGTGTTCAGGCAAGTACTACTAAAACAGTACTTAGGCCAAAAATGTACAAAGACAACAAACCTACCTATGTCTTTGACTATTTGACTGGAACCATGAAGTATAAGAGTGTATATAGTCTTACTGGAAAAACTACCTATCAAACCCTTAAGTATGTAGGCCCCACGAGATTTGAGCCAAATGTGGCTTGGGTCCCTGTTAAAAACTAATAAATTTTGTTTATGTGCAGGGGCATCTAATTGATGAATTAAAAGATAAAGGTATAGTAGATAGTGGATGCTCAAGACACATGACAGGGAATAAAGATTTCCTTGCTGAATTTGAAGAATTCAGAGGTGGACCAGTAGTCTTTAGAGGTAGCAAAGGTAGAATCACTGGCAAAGGGAAAATCAATACAGGGAAGTTGGAATTTAAGGATGTGTTCTTTGTAAAAGAATTGAATGAATTCAATCTCTTTTCTGTGTCACAAATGTGTGATAAAAAGAACAAGGTGTTGTTTACATATACAGACTACTTGGTGCTCTCCAAAGACTTTGAGATGCCAAAAGAATCTCAAGTACTGCTTAAGGTACCCAGGCAAGAAAACATGTACACCTTTAATCTTCATACTATTACTCCAACATGTGGTATTACATGTTTGCTAGCTAAGGCTTCTAATGATGAGTCTAACTTATGGCATAAGAGGTTAGGTCATGTGAATTTCAAGAATCTTAACAGATTAGTAAATAGAAATTCGGTTTGGGGGTTACCTAACAAATCTTTTCAGAATGATTTCACATGTACTGCTTGTCAAAAAGGTAAACAACATAGAACCTCTTGTAAGACCAAGACTATCAATACAGTGAGAAAGCCTTTGCAACTTTTGCATATAGATTTGTTTGGTCCAGTTTCTATAAGGAGAATTAGTCATAAGACCTTTTGCCTAGTTATAACTGATGATTACAGTAGATTCGGTTGGGTTTTCTTTTTAGCTCTTAAGAGTGAAACCAATGAATTAGTTAAGGACTTTATCACTTTAGTTGAAAAGCAGTTCACTAAACAAGTCTTAATCATTAGGAAAAATAATGGGACATAATTCAAGAATGTTGAATTTGATGAATTTTGTAGGTCTAAAGGCATTAAGAGACAATTTAGTAATCCTAGGACTCCACAACAAAATGGAGTAGCTGAAAGGAAGAATAGGACACTAACTGAGGCTGCTAGAACTATGCTGGCTGATTCTCTTTTGCCAAATACATTTTGGGCAGAAGCAATCAATACTGCATGTTATGTGTTAAATAGAGTCTTAGTGACCAAGCCTCAAAACAAGACACCTTATGAACTTTTGACTGGTATTAAGCCAACCATAAGTCATTTAAGACCTTTTGGGTTTCATGTGTCTATACTAAATACTCTTGATCATTTGGGGAAGTTTAATGGAAAATCTGATCCAGGATATCTTGTAGGATATTCTTTGCAAAGTAAAGCATATAGGGTTTATAATTTGGCATCTAAAAAGGTTGAAGAAAATGCCCATGTTAATTTCTTAGAAAATAAACCCAATGTCCCAAGAATAGGTTATGCTTGGATGTTTGATTTAGATTATCTAACTAATTCCACGGATTACTATTCTATGCAAAAGGATTGTCAAACTAACAATGCAGGTGAGGAGTCTGGTACAACTAAGTCAGGTACTCAAGGAGAATCTTCTTCATCAGACTCTCAGGATGATGATGTTCACATCTATGTACCCAGTATGCCTACTATTACTCCTATGGCTGCTACTCCCCAGAAGTAAACAATGCCATCAACTGATGATCATGCCTCTCAAGAGCTTTAGAAGCTTCAAGATCAATAAAAGAATGCTACATCTGCTAATAAGCATTTAGGAGAAGAATCTTTTGAGTCACAACACTCAGCAGTACATATTACACCTAGCGGTATCTTGTTTGCAAGTACTACTAAGTCAAAATCTGCAAAGTTTGTTGGTTCATTAGAAGATATTTTACAAGCTATGGACGATGAAGACATTTATGCTAGTCTAGCTGAAGGAATCTTCTCTAAAGCTTCCTATGATGAGCAGGGTGTAGTAACTGATTTCAATAATTTGGAAACTGAAATTCCAGTCAGTTCTATTCCCACTCATAAATTCAACAACAACCATCCTACTACTAAGATGATTGGAAATCCCAAGTCTGCTGTGCAAACTAGAAGACAACTTCAAGCCAATACTGAAACTCATGCACTTGTGAGTTATGTCAAATAACAGCAGAGAACAAATCATAAGGACACTCAGCATTGTTTGTTTGCCTGTTTCTTATCACAAGTAGAGCCCAATAATATTTCTCAAGCTCTTGATGAAGAAATTTGGGTAGATGCCATGCAAGAAGAATTAACACAATTTAAGCTACAAAAGGTTTGGATTCTTGTGGATCTTCCCTCAGGTAAAAGGGTTATTGGTACTAGATGGGTTTTCAGAAACAATAAGGATGAAAGAGGAGTTGTTGTGAGGAATAAGGCAAGGCTTTTTGCTCAAGGCTATAGACAGGAAGAAGGGATAGACTATGATGAGGTTTTTGCACCAGTGGCAAGGATAGAAGCCATTAGGTTATTTTTGGCCTTTGCATCATGTATGGGCTTTATAGTCTATCAGATGGACGTGAAAAGTGCTTTTCTTTATGGTACTATTTCAGAGGAGTTATATGTTTCACAACCTACAAGTTTTGTAGATCCTAAATTCCCCAACAGAGTCTACAAAGTTATCAAAGAACTTTATGGTCTACATCAAGCTCCAAGGGCTTGGTATGCAACTTTATCCAATTTTTTATTAGAACATGGATATAGGAGAGGAACCATTAACAAAACTCTATTCATCAAAAAGAATGCCAAGGATATTATTTTAGTGCAAGTCTATGTTGATGACGTTATTTTTGGTTCAACCAAGAAATCTGGTGTGAAGAGTTTGAGGCTTTGATGAAAGGAAGATTTCAGATGAGTTCTATGGGAGAACTTACTTTCTTTTTGGACTACAAGTCAAACAGAGGAAAGATGGAATATTTATCAGCCAAGATAAATATGTTGCTGAAATCTTGAAGAAGTTTTCATGTATGGATTCAAGAAGTACAAGTACACCTTTTGAAGCTAAGAAGTCTTTGTCAAAAGATGAACATGGTGAAAATGTTGATATTCATCTATACAGGTCAATGAGTTGGTTCATTGATGTATCTTACTGCTTTAAGACCAGACATTATGTTTGATGTGTGTGCCTGTTCAAGGTTCCAAGTCAATCCAAAGGTGTCACATCTACATGCTGTGAAGAGGACTTTTAAGTATCTTAAAAGTCAGCCTAATTTAGGATTATGGTATCCTAAAGATTCAACCTTTGAATTAGAAGCTTACTCAGACAGTGATTATGCTAGAGCTAATCATGATAGGAAATCCATAACAGGAGGTTGTCAATTCCTAGGCAGAAGACTCATATCATGGCAGTGTAAGAAGCAAACAATTGTTGCTACTTATACAACTGAAGCTGAATATGTAGCTGCTACTCATTGTTGTGGACAAGTACTTTGGATTCAAAATCAGTTGTTAGATTATGGGTTCAACTTCGTGAACACCAAGATTTACATTGATAATGAAAGTACTATATGCATTGTCAAGAATCCAGTATTTCACTCCAAGACCAAGCATATTGAAATAAGACATCACTTTATAAGAGATGCCTATGACAAGAAGCTTATTCAAGTCTTGAAGATTCATACAGACAACAATGTAGCTGATTTGTTGACCAAGGCATTTGATGCAAAGAGATTTGAATTCTTGGTAACACATATTGGTATGCTCAACCAATAGACTGATGCATATGTTGAGGGGAGGTAATAACTGTACAATTTTTATTTTTGTATAGTGTATGTTATTTTTGTGTTTTTGATGTGATTGCAGGTTGATAGAACAAGATAAAAGAGGTTATAATGATAGTGGAATGCATGAAATGGTCAAATTTGTGAGGTACCGTTATGGATCCAAGTACTGCTAGCACAAATCCAAGTACCGAGTATGTTCCATGTACCGCTACATGTCCGTTGTACCGTTAAGGGTCTCTTTTGTAAAATTGGCGGTTTCTTCGCGCTTGGGTTTGTTATTTACATAAATACTTTCTCCAATTATACAATCGATTCACCTAATCTTTTATTCTTATCTCTTAATTCTATAACCTTCTCTCTAATTTTTCGATCATCAAAAATACTAATGGCTGCTTTACAAGTAATCTCTAAGCACAACTTGGTTGCGAACCTTGCTCTGAATGATGACTCTCTTGGTTTCCATGAGATACTTGGATTTTTATCTCAAAGTCACATTCGTTTCGCGCTCACTGTAAGTCCCATTGTCTCTATTCCTATTGTTGAACAATTTTGGAATACTGCTGTGTTAGGTACTCGTTTTGATCAACCTTGCATTAAGGCTAGGGTAAATCATAAAAATGTTTATGTAACTAGGTACTGCTAAGGGCTAGTTTGAGATTACATGATAAAAATAGACTTAGTATGCTTAATAATACAGAGATACATGATGGCCTTGCAGCCATGGGTTATGAGGGTGGTAGGGAAAGTCTTACTTTTTCTTTAAAGCTTTGTTTTCACCATAATGGAAATTGCTTTTTCATGCCATTATTCACTGTTTAAGCTCCAAAAGTACTTCTTTTGATCAAATAACAGAGTTTTCAATTTTTCAAAATTAATTTTTGAAGGCATGACTAGGAATTTGGAAGGAGCTAAGAAGTTTTTAATGTATCCTAGATTCATTCAGACTTTAGTTAATGACCAAATCCCTAACCTACCAGAATTAACAAATACATGGGATGTTCCTACTTTCACAAAGAGAACTTTCTATTTCTTGACCAAACAAGGCAATGCCTTCACAGGAACAGTTACACCCTTATTTGATCATATGTTAGCTCAACCCGCCAACCAAGAAGGTGAGGAACCTAGCAATGCTAGTGATTCTCAGCAAACTCCTTCAAACCAGAGTTCCCATTCCTCAGAAGATTCTCAATCTTCTTCTCACAATATTGGTAATCAACCAAATACAGATGAGATGATCCATACACCTACTGCTTCTATTGCTTCTAGTGGTTCACCACAAGCACAAGCACCAGAGGTGGTGGATGTTGAAAATTTAACTACCTTGTGCACTAGCTTGTCCAAACAGGTATAGGTGTTGCAAAAGGAAAAGCTTGTTCAAGACAAAAAAAATTTTGAATTGGAGGCCAGCCTAATCAAGTTAAGGAATAAGGTATCTCCTTGGATGAGGCAGAAGGTCTATTCAAAAAGCTGCTCTTAAGAAGAAAAGATTCAGAAACCTCAAGAAAAGGCAACTGAATGCAACCAAACAGGGGAGGAATTATGAAGAACCACTACCTTTTTCTGATATTCAAACAAGGGTCTCTGGAAATGACATCAACTTTGAAGCTGATGATGATGTCATTAGGAATTTTTAAGATGGAAATGGTTTAGAGACTGGCGTGGAAGAGCCTACTAACATGGAGCTTCAAGAAGAACCACAACCTACTCATGAGGAACCACAAATTGAAGAAATGTTAGTCACTCAGCCAGAGCCACAACCTTAATCACCACAACTTCAAGTTAATTGGAGTAGTTTCTATGAGAAGTTGGAGGAGATTAATATTCAATTTCCTATATCTTCAACTCCACCACAAAGGCAATTCTGGTTTCACAAGAAACAGTCTTTCCAAGTACTGTCAAGATCAAGAGTGAGCTATGGATCAGACAAGACTGAGGAGTTACAAGTTGAGAAGATAGCTTCAGTGGAAGAAAAGGTATCTGGAGATACTTTTGTGATTGAAGAAACAAGTGTGTCTTACACTAGTGAAGTCAACATTGTTGAAGATCCAAGTACTGCTAGGCCAACTAAGCCAACTACAAGTACTGCTGACATTGTTGAAGAACTAAGTACTATTAAGCCAACTAAGTCGACTGCAAGTACTGCTGGTGATCAACCTTCACTAAAAAGTCAAACTCCTTTTGGAGAGGATGAGACTTTAGCTCAAGTACTGCTTGATTTGAGAGGAAAGAGTTCAGCTGAAAGAGCAAGACAAGCAGAGATTGAGAAGAAGACACAACAAGAAGTTCTTGCCAAAAAGGATCAAACTAAAGGTAAGAAAGTTCAAGCTTCACAACCCACTAAAGGTATTGTTATTCAACAGCAAGCTAATGAGGATGAGGAAAGATCTTCCAAGCTGAAGAAGAAGTTACCAAGATTAATCCAAAGGATAAGGGCAAGAAGCAGTTACAATCAGAATCTAAAAATGAAAGTGATTCAGATGATGATATCAGCAAAGTCATGTGCAGATTTAATCAACTAGACCATGATGAGTAATATGCTTTCAGAGTACAAGCACAAAATCGTGAAGAAGAATTACAAGAGGAACTTGCAGCAAAGCAGCAATTGCTTGAAGCTAGGAGAATACAGCAAGAATGGAATATACAAGAGTATGATAGGATTCAAGCTAAAGTACAAGCAAGTGAGCTTCTTGCAGACTCATTAATAGCTGAAGAAAGGGATGCTTATGATGAAGAAGCGAAAGCAAAATTGATTGATGATCTGGTAAGGGAGCAACAAAGATTCTTTATTGAGAAAAGAAGAAGAGAAAGGATTAAGCCTCCAACTACCATGCAGATTAGGAATCAAATGATAACTTTTCTCAAGAAATTTAAGCATTTCACTCATGCTCAATTGGTCAAGAAGAATTTTGAGGAAATCAAGGCTTTGTATGAACAACACAAAAGAGCTGAATTGAATTTTGTTGAGATTGGATCTAAAGCAGATAGGATAGTTGTTAAAGAAGCTAGAAGACATCTGCAACAACAAAGACAATTTGGAAGTGCTCCTAGATTTGAGTCAAGTACTGCTGAACATACAAGAACATCTCCACCTATCAAGACTACATATGTGAGAAAAAATAGAAAGGAGAAGGTAAGTTCAAAAGAAACAGAGACTGCTCAAAGAAAGAATGATGGAGATAAAGCCCAAGGTGTTGATAAGACTGAAAATGTACAAGCAGCACATACACAGTCAACAGTGCATACTGAAGAAACGGTACATATAAACTTGGAAGAAGGTTCAATGGAATTTGAACGAACCTCCAAGGGTGTTAAGAGGAAAATATCAACAAAGAAGAAGCAGAAAGCCAAGAAAAAGGCTAAATCAACAACAGAAGATAGTGATGATTATGAGAGCTTGAAAAAGTACTTGAAGATAGTAAATTTTGAAGATCAATATATTGATACAGAGATTTTAGGAAAGAAGTCATCCATTTCTAGATGGATATACACTATGGATCAAGGACTGGAAGCTCATGGACTACAAAGAACTGATGGTACAACAAGAATGTTCAGACTTTTGGAAGACATTCTTCATATTCTTGACAAACAAGATATTCAAGATCTTTTCACGTTAGTTCATGAATCTAGTGCAGGTAAAACTAAGGTATCACTATTGTACAATGAATTTCTCTTCATGTATGAACCACACAACTGTGATCAGAAAATGTTGAAGGTATTAGAGAATCATGTTCCTAGTTACTGGAGATATTATAGGTCATGTGGACTACATATTTTGGATATAGATGATGTTACTTACTATATGCTACAAGAGAAGAGATATCCATTTGAGAGAAGATTGTTGGAAAGAATGTTGGAACAACAATTGGAATTCTCAGAAGAGTCTGTTGGTGCTTTGGAGTTGATCAGAATGGTTAAACAACAAATCAAGGATTTGGAGCAAGAGGAAGAAGCTGAGAAAGAGCCTTAAGTGTTTGACTTTCAGTCACACTTCACAAATGTTTCTCAGTTCACCAAGTCTAACACACATAAGAACTGGCTAGTCCATAAGCAAACGGTTTGTGGTAAATACTTCTCAAATCCGTTGAAAGCTGGTAGTTTGCTAAAAACTATATGGTTCTAACTCACCTTGTTTCGAGACAAAGAGTAGGCTAGTCCTAGACAAACGGTACTAGGTAAAGACATAACCAAATCCGTTGATGGTTGACAGTTTACCAAAAATTGTAGGGTTATCAGTACACCTTATTCATTATGAATAAAGTATTGGCTATTCCAGAGGGTACGATTAACTTGTAAAGAATAAATCAAATCCGTTAATAGCTGATGATTTGCTAAAAATCATGAAGCCAATATAGATTGGTTTTTGTTTTTAACTGTTTTATTTCAGGTATAAAGTTACAAGCAAAGAAGTATTAATGAAAAGATACTTAGAAGGTTTTGTCTCATCAACTAAAGACAGAAGTTCATGATTCAGAGTTCACAGATTTAACTCAAGAAGACAAATACTGTTGCTGCAAAATCAAGTGAATGTTTACAAGACACAAGAAGATCATAGTTTGAAGACAAAGATGATGTTCATGAGACTTGAAGGTTATCTTATCAGAAGACGATCTACATTGAAGTGTTTGGCTACATTCAGTTGGATACAAATACAAATTACCAAGTTCAATCCAAGGTTGAAGAGAAGACTGAAGACATGTATTCTAAATACATTCAGTACAAAGAGAAACAAGAAGACAACAAGTTGTGCTTCTTGTTTAGGGGAGGATTGTTAGGAATTATTTGTTAAGTGTCAAGTACCATTAGTATCATTTAAGTATTGTTAGTATCTTTCAAGTACTGTTAGTGTTAACGCGGTACATAGTAAGTACTGCTATATTGATTATGACGAATATATCTTTGTATAAGATATGTCTTAGTTATAGTTAGAGTATATCTTATGTGATATGCTTAATAGTTAGAATATTGATAATATATCGTTTGTGATATAGTTATCTTTATAGAATATTCTAAGGTTTCTAGGTTTCCTTACTCTATAAAAGGAACATAGGTACGATGTGATTCATGTACCTCATTCAAGTCGATTAATAAGAGAATCGAATAGTTAAAAGTAATTCTGTTCTTCTGTGCTTTATAAGTTAGATTCCACATAACTTGTTTAGCTTGAGTAAGAGTTCTCAAAGTGTTTTAGTTTGATTACAAACTAATATACTAGTTCTTAACAGAATATAGATCCAATCAAAGGGATCAACATCCACCATTTTCCGGCGACTTCCACAATAAACCCAATATTTTCCATCGAGTTCCACAATGAACCCACCCTTATCCGACGACCTCCACAACAAACTACCCTTTTATTGTGACTTCCACAACAATCCACCATCTTCCACGATCCCCAAAACAAACAACCATCTTCCGGTGACCTCCACAACAAGCCACCATCTTCCATGTTACTAAAAATGTAGATGCCGATGATGATGTTACTGAAAATGTAGTTATCGATGCCAATGTTACTGAAAATGTAGATGCCAATGGAGATGTAGCTTTTTTAATACACGTAATAACTTTATAACATTATCATGGTGATTCATACATGAGTCACGGTGACTAATGTATGAGTCACGGTGACTAATATATGAGTCACAGTGACTCATGTATGAGTCACGGTGACTCATACATGACTCATGGTGACTCAATGAGTCACCGTGACTCATGTATGAGTCATCTTGGTGACTCATATATGAGTCACCGTGACTCATATATGAGTCACCGTGACTCATATATGAGTCATGGTAACTCATATATGCGTCATATATGAGCATCATGACTCATATATGAGTCGGTCGGTGACTCATATATGAGCCAGTGACGAGGTCGTCGAAAAAGTGGGTTTGTTGTGAAAGTCACCGGAAAATGGTGGATTTGTTGTGGAAGTCGCTGAGAACTGGGTTTGTTGTGTAACTCACCGGAAATTGGTAGATTCTTGTGGAATTCGCCAAAAAATGGTGGATTTGTTGTGGAAGTCGCCGGAGAACCGGGTTTGTTGTGTAACTCGCCGGAAAATGGTGGGTCCTTGTGGAGCTCGTCGGGAATGGGTGGTTTTGTTGTAGTGGTGGCTTGAAATCGGTGACTTTATTGTGGTGGTCGCCAGAAAAACGAAGGTGGTTGTGCACCCCGATCTTTTTTTTTGTTGTGCG
Organism: Glebionis coronaria; assembly: GCA_025667525.1. Classification (NCBI taxonomy): domain Eukaryota; kingdom Viridiplantae; phylum Streptophyta; class Magnoliopsida; order Asterales; family Asteraceae; genus Glebionis; species Glebionis coronaria. The sequence goes on along the minus strand of CM046882.1, from coordinate 163,568,674 downwards.
TGTGAATATGGTAGGGGTGGTGTGATGAAAGTAAAAGATATGTTTAATCATAGCCATTAGATCAAACAAGAATGAATGGTTATGATTGGTCTATTGGGTTACTAAATAATGAGTCTTTAAAGATCTCTTTTGTAGGATATGTAAATCTTGCTTATGTTTTAGAGAGAGAAAGAGATAGATGATTTCACACTTCTAGAGAGAGAAAGTTTAAGAACTATGTGTAAATTAAAAATGAAATTACCACCCCTCTCCATCTAAGGAGAGGGTTTATATACCCAAGCCTTATGATGGGCTTGGGCTTACAATATTAGGTCGGCCTACACATGTTGTAGGCTAGGCTTGGCCTTGTTTGTTTAATAAAGATATCTAGACTACGAGCTACTACTTGATATATTGTCGGAGTGACCGAATCTTCCTAAATATGTAAAAACGTATTTCCAACAATCTCCCCCTAAGGGAGGTCACTCCAAACAAGGGCGTTACCCAAGTTACAATAATAAAATAAACCTAGCATACTATGCTTGTCTTGAGCTCGTAGTCTTCGTCTTTCTTTTCCTTTTCTTTTCTGGTGAACATGCTGATGTGATCATTGATATCAATCTTTAGCATTAATCTCTTGCCTTGATCTTGTGCATCTATCACTTGTGATCTTCGCCTCCTCGTGACACCATGTCCCACATACTTATACCTTCGTAATTCTTGAAAGCTTCAGAGTTCGATACAGTGGAAGACTTAACTTTTAGGCTTTCTTGAATTAGATGAGGTATTAAGTGCATAAAGTATGAAAATGCGGGGACGACTTCTTCTTGGGTCCCGCAACGCCACCGTCTTCAAATGCCGCAACATAAGTAGACACGAACAAAATGGCTTTGAACATTTCATTCTAATTCGGTAGCATTATACCTCCGGTCGGTGAAGACCGTTGGACGATATAAAATATCGTACTTGTGGCAGGTAGATTTAATTAAAAATCTCCTTGACAAGATTTCGTGGGTAAACCCGTTCTCTTTACTCGACCGTCCAAAGCTGACTGCGAACGTAAAGAGTGAATCATTTGGATAAAATTATCCGCATGATTGAAGCCGTCAATTCTGATTCCTGGAACAAGTTTGATTCATTAAAGAATCACACCATCGTTGCTTTCCAGTTGTCACGAGTTTGATTCATATTGAATCTTACAAGTTACCTACCAAGTTCTGTTTAAGGTTAACACTAGAAGGATTTCCACTCATCATTGTGAAAACTGAGGTATCACTCTGAGTGTTCTGGCAAGATCACTTAGATATTGTGTAGAGCCCTGGAACGTGTTTAAGTTCAGCTAAGAATTAAACCACTGTTGCTTTCCAGTTATCACAAGTTTGATTCATAAAGAATCGCACAAGTCACCTACCATGAGCTTTTTGATATTCGCTCAAGAAGGATTTCCATCTTCATTGTAAATACTTTCGTATTACTCGGATGTTCAGGCAATATCATGAAGATTTTGCGTAGGACTCTTAATATCTTTCTTACTTTTCACAGTGTGTGAAAAAGCAAGGAATTATGAAAGTGTGTCCTAATGAGATATTTGATGATCTCAAATGGCTCTAGACTTGATCGTGTACTTTGGATTTTAGTGATCGAAGGCTGGAGAGGAGTGCCACCTTTTCAATACCAATTTATTCGGAGTGAATAAATTAATAGATAATGCGTTGTCTCCGTGTGATTAAAACAAATATCTTTTAAGAGATATCTGAGTTAGCTAGGATGGGTTGTGCATTGCATCACTGGGTCCATGATGTATATCTTCAATATCAAGCATCATTAAAATGATCTCAATAGCATATGTATTGACCCGGTTTCTGCCTAAGTTTGTAAGGAGGGCTTCTTTCTTTACACCCTTTATCTTTACAATTCTTTTTTATTCTTCAACCCCTTCAATGCTTACCAATACGTCATAACTAGCACCTTGTTGTGATTGTTCCAGTGCTAACTTAAGTACTTGGTCGGCATTCAGCTACATTCACAATCTTTTCTCCAACTTTCCTAAGGACTACTATTTCTAGCTATGGAATGTCCTTGGGAAGACTCCTCCGGTTCTTGAAGAATCATAGGACTTAACCTATCCTACCATCCTTATGTCACCACAATCTTCATCGTCGTGAAATAAATGGGTTGAGGGTAAGTATAAATCACCATGAAATCCTTTTTGATGTGCAAATCTGTTTTGCTCCCCCTTAACATATGCCACGATATTCGAAAACATTTCGCACATGTCGGGATGAGCCATCACGTTAAGTCAAACCATTTTTGATAATTTCCCATATTAAATCACATTTTCTCCCCCATATTAAAAATATTAACACAATCGATGTTTTTAATATCAATTGATTTAATTAAGTTGTTAATGCAATAATGCCTAAAAATGTTACTTGTATTTTTCGGTCTCGCTTAGTTTTGATTACGACAATATGTAAAAATAAGCATTTACGAAAACAACGAAAAACGAATTCTTGAGTTCAAGTATTTTTCATTTTACCCATTTTCACTTAAGGTATGGATAAACAAGTACTAACCTTAATCAAGTGATCAAGTGATTTAATTTTTCTTAAAACTTACTTTTTATTAAGTGTGACAAGTTTTTATTAAACTTTCTTTTTAAGAAAATGTTTTATTAAATTAATTATTTGAAAATTTGAAAACGGCATATTCTTATTTGGTTAAGAATATTCTATCAGGATATTTTTTAAACCGGATATGACCTCCACCACTAAAGGACAAAAAGGGAGCGGAGTCTAGTCCAGCGGTACCTTAGCTCCTAGGCGGTTCCTTATCGATAAGGTACCGCGGGCTAAGATAAGGTACCGCGGGCAGATATAGCCGTTGGCCCTTTGTCCTATAAATAGTGGACCATTCTCAGCTTTTCAATTCACCTCTTTTGCACATCTATTTCCAGATTCAAACACTCTTCTTTAATCACTCAAATCTTTGATCATTTGTTTGATTACTACTTGTTTAAGAAGTGAATCTTGTCCTTCCATCCCTTCCTCTCCAAGTGTAAAGAGAAGAACACTATCCTTGTGAAGTGTTGAGTCCACCACTAAAGATCCATTGAAGATCTAATTTTATACACTTGTAGTTGTGTCATAGTTGTGAAGATCCAAGTAGTTGTGTCTATTTGGAAGTTGTGTATGTACTAAGTATAGTTGTGTAGATTGGTCCTAGCTATGATTAGGGCTCGACTTTTAGCTTAGAGTCGGAAATTGGTTAAGCGACGTGTACGGTTTTCTCCACCATAAGAAGCTTGTTGTGTAGTGAACTCTCGAGTAAGGAGTACTCGAGGAATGGAGTAGGAACGAGGAGTGAGCTTCGTTGCCGAACCACTATAAATCCTTGGTGTTCGGTTTGATCTTTCTTTACCCTTAACTCTTTACATTCTTTATTCTTTGTGCATATATATTTGTTTAGTATTAGCTTAGTTACACTATCATTGTTCATATTGTGCATAAGAATATTTCACACATTTCCTCAAGTCTAAGTTTTTTGAAAAAGGATTTTTTGAAAACTACCTTTTAACAAGTAAATTATAAGAAACTATTCAACCCCCCCCCCCCCCCCCTTCTAGTTTCTACAATTGGTATCAGAGCGGGTTGCTCAAGAATTTTTAAATTATATTGTATTTTAAAACTTGAATCGATCTATGGATTCCAACAAATACGTAGAAGGGCAATCTATGCAAAGACCACCACTTTTTGAAACCGATAGTTTTATTTATCGGAAAAATAGATTTGAAACTTATGTGAAATCAAAAGATTTAGATCTTTGGCATGTTATTACCAATGGTGATTTTTTACCTTATCAATTTAATGAAGTTTCTAAAACAAAAGAATTGGTCACTTTTGACAAAGCTAATGACGACACTAAAAAGAAACTTTCAAAAAATAATGAGGCTAAAATGGTGATTTATAATGCTTTGCCTAAGAAAGAGTATGAAAGAATTTTTATGTGTGAAACCGCTAAAGATATTTGGAACACTCTTTTAGTAACCCACCAAGGTAATAGCCAAGTCAAAGAAAGCAAAATCGATCTTCTTGTCCAACAATATGAACAATTTGTCATCTTAGAAGATGAAACTATTGATAGTGCATTTGCTAGGTTTAACACTATTATTACTAGTCTAAAAGCACTTGATGAAGGTTTTTCTAGCAAGAACAATGTTAGGAAGTTTCTAAGGGCATTACATCCAAAGTGGAGAGCAAAAGTCACAGCGATTGAAGAGTCGAAAGATCTCTCAACTTTATCACTCGATGAACTCATAGGCAACTTGAAGGTTCATGAGATGATAATTTTGAAGGACTCGGAATTAGTTAAAACCAAGAGTGAAAGAAAATCTCTTGCACTTAAAGCCAAGAAGGCACAAAGTGACCATGATAGTTCCTCGGGTAGCGATGACGAGGAGTATGCATTGGCGGTGAGAGATTTTAAGAAGTTCTTCAAGAGACGAGGTCAACACGTTAGGCAACCCAACAATGACAAAAACCCATTGGTGATTGTCCAAATCCCGCTCGCGATAAGAACCACACGGCGTTCCTTAGTAGCGCTTGGAGCGATAGTGGTGAAGATGATGATGACAACCCCAAAGAGGAGAAATGTCTTATGGCTCACACTTCTAAAGAGGTACATTTCGAAACCGAATATTATAGCAATGATGCTCCACTTTTGATGATATTGAATTTGAAGGCAAATATGATAGTTTACACAAACTTAGTCTTAAATTCATAGAAAAGAGTAAAACCTTAAAATCAACCAAAACTAAGCTTGAAAATTAGATCAATGAACTTAGGGAGAAATTGGCAATACTTGAGAAAAATAAAGAAGTGGATTTAGGGTGCTTAAGTTGTGAGAAACTTAGATTAGAGAATGAAGATCTCAAGATCACCTCCATTAATTGGAAAAGTTCATGAAAGGTACTAGTGATCTTGATGATATGTTAAACAAACAAGTTCATTCTAAGGAAAGACTTGGTCTAGGTTTTAACTCAAATGAAGCCTTAACTAGTGAACCTAAACAAGTCAGATTTTCACAAAAATCACCCACTATACGCGGTCCCAGATTGTATGGGGAGGTTCCTTATCACTATGGAACCGCCGCCATAGATAAGGTACCGCGGCCAGAAGATGAATTTTGTGAAAATCATGAATTTTCTAAAAAGTCAAAATCAGGTGAAAAACCAAAGCATCTTATTGTTAATAAGGTAAAATTACCCATACTTGACGATAATGCTATTGATAAGTTCTACAAGCCATTGAGTAAACCTCTCATGGGAAATAGAAGTTTATCAAGACCATCTTCTATTCCACCAAGAGTACGGAATGAGTTTAAGCCTAGAAGTAGAACGACAACGCCTAGAAGAGATAATCAAAACAATTCACGATCTAGAAGTAAAACCCCAACACCTAGAAGAAATGATCATAACGCTAAACCTAGATCAAATACACCCAGGAGAAATAACGAACAACAAAGTAGTTATATGAATTACTACCCTCCTCCATTTTGTTCTTCATGGAGAACCCCTCCTTCATTCATGCATCCCAACCAAATGCAAGGGATGTTTGGAACTAACAATTTTGGACCCATGAGATATTGGGGACCAAATGTTTGATCTTGTGTGTTGTTACCTAGATATGCTTGGGAATTGATTTGGAGCCCGACGAGTGGATTAAGGATAGTGGATGTTCTAAACACATGACGGGTAATCAAAGTTTATTCTCGCACTACAAAGCATATGATGGAGGTAACGTCACATTTGCAAGTAGTCTACGTGGTAATATCATTGGCAAAGGTACGATCTCTCTTGACTCTATGACCATTGAAAATGTTGAGCACGTAGATAACTTAGGGTTTAACCTTTTAAGTTTAGGTCAAATTTGTGACAATAAGTGTAAGGTCATCTTTTCGGAACATGACAGTGAAATCGTAAAAGATGGAAAAGTCATTGGAAAATGTGTTAGAAAGCATGGGCTTTATGTCATGAAGGTTATAAGAAGTCAAAAGACAACATATGTCTTGCGACTATAGATGATAGTTCTACTCTTTGGCATAGGAGATTAGGTCACGCTAATATGCGTTTAATTCAATCTTTAGTCTCTAAGGAGTTGGTAAGACACCTCCCCGAGATTAAGTTTGATAGTCACTTTTGTGATGCTTACAAAGTTGGAAAGCAAGTTCACTCAAGTCACAAAGTAAAGAAATTTGGATTAGAAGAATCTAGACCAATAAAGACCCCTATGGCCTCGGATACTAAACTCACCGTAGATGATGATTGTGATTCAGTAGACAACACGAAATATAGAGGTATGATTGGTAGTTTGTTGTACCTAACGGCAAGTCGACCGGATATCATATTTAGTGTTTGCCTTTGTGCTCACTTCCAAGAGGCTCCCAAAACCTCTCACCTTGAAGCGGTTAAGCGTATCTTCCGATACATTAAAGGCACTATACATTTAGGATTATGGTATCCTAAAGGGACCGGCGTAGAAACCATTGTCTACGCAAACTCGGATCATGCGGGAGACTATGTGGACCGGAAAAGCACTAGTGGAGTTTGTACCTTCATGGGTTGTTGTTTAACTTCTTGGTTCTCCAAGAAACAAACCGCTCTTGCAATATCCACCACGGAAGCTGATTATGTGAGTGCCGGAAAAGCATGACAACAAGCTCTATGGATGAAGCAAGCGCTTGTTGATTACGGGATTTCTCTTGATGATGTTCCCATCATGTGCGATAATAAAGGCGCTATAGACCTTAGCAAGAATCCCGTGCAACATTCGCGAACCAAACACATAGAAATTCGACACCATTTCCTTAGGGATAATGTTCAAAAGGGGAACATTTCAATTGAGAAGGTACCCTCTGAGGACAACTTAGCCGACATCTTCACTAAGCCACTTAAGAGGGAACCTTTTAATTACTTGCGTCTAGGTCTAGGATTAATGGAACATCTTCCTTAATTACCTTCTTCTCTTTGTGTGTCTCATTTTACCACTTTGAGTCATTGAGTCTTCCAAACTCTTTTTGATAAACCCTCTCTTTCGAAAATGATTGAGAAATGCTTTTGACATTGTTAATTCAATCTAAAAATGGTTTTTCATAGATTCTCGCTATTAATCTAGAGCTTACATAATTCATATGTATGATTCTCTCAAACATAGCAAGAACAAGATAGAATCATGGAGGATCATTGTGTCATGACTTAAGGTCTTGTTTTACACACCTCTAATAAAGAGATTTTACTAGTTGAAAATTTGTTTCTCGGTATCTTCTCGAATTGATTTCCGGTTAAGTGTGCGACTCAGTTGTTCTTGGTGGAATAAAAGGGAAATGGTCGTTGTCTACACTAATTAAAAATAAAGACTTGAAACAAATAAAAATAAAATAAAGATGATAAAAAGAAATACTGAAAGATAAAAACTTGACGGGAAATTAATGACGAGAATATAAAAACGTGACGAGAAATAAAAAGGCAAACTAAAATTAAAGGTAAGTAAACTAAAAGTGCAATTAAGTAAAAAGGCGGGAAAAATAAAATTTAAGATTTAAAAACATAAACTTAAAAATAAACCAAAACTGAAATTACAAAACTAAGGAAAAGTGCTCATCCGGAATAAATCCTTCATCTGGAACATTTGTGTTCATTCGGAACATTCATCCGGAACATTTTGGTTCGGAACATTTAAAACATTCTTCCGGAACATTTTGGTTCGGAACATTTTAAACTCCTTTCATTCGGAACTTTTAAAAATTTGATTCGGAACTTTAAAAATAAACTGATTCAGAACTTTTCAAAATGAACTGACTCGGAACTTTCAAATGAACTGATTCGGAACTTTCAAACGAAACATTGATTCGGAACTTTTAAAGATAAACTGATTCGAAACTTTTAAAATGACTGATTCGGAACATTGAAAACTCACTGATTCGGAACAATTCAGAAACACTGATTCGGAACATTTCAGAAACACTGATTCGGAACATGGGAAACAGTAACTTAAACGAAGAACAGTAGATGAAAACCAAGCACGAATTTAATCAAAACTAATCAAGATTAACCAAAATATTAATCCAAAACAACCACAAATGATCTACTAACAATAACCAATCAAACCAAATCAATAACACCAACAATCATGACCAAAATAATCAAAACCCACTTAATCAAAACCATAAAAATCAAGAACATGAACAATAAAGATGAAGAACAAATCAAACAAGAAAGGTAGAATGAGATTAACAATAAAGTAAAGATTCAATAAAACTTACTTGAATTAAAGAGTGCAATACAAGAAATTAAAGTGCAGGAAATTAAATTGCAAGGTATGAAAATGGTGGAAGTGGTGGTTTGTCAAGCCACCCAACCACTTGAAAATGAAATGAAAACATATATAGGGAGATTAGGGAGGAGCTTAGGAAGCTTCCTCCCTCTTTCTTCTTTCTCTAATTGCAAGCTTTAGTCTTTGATCTTCTTAATCCTTTGTTAATCTTCTTAATACTTGGATTTTAATGACTTTGGCTCGGGATTTCTTTAACTCGTCTTGACATTTCTTCATGAATAAGACTTGATTTCTTCGGATTTTTAGTAAACTTCCGTCTTTTGACTTTTTCTTCGATAAATCTTCATAATTGGTCTTGGACTTCCGTTCTTTTTGCACTCTTGATCTTTCGACTTCGTCTTTTGTCTTTTTCTTCGATAAAAGCCCGTGAAAGCCGTGTTTTCTCCACTTTTCACCTTTTCGTCCTAAATCACAACAAAAACACAAACCACGCATAATTCCGACATAAATGACATAAAATACACGTTTTGGCTCGGTTATTATTGTAATTAAGTGGTAAAAAGGATGGGTGTTTACACACCTATCAACCTCCCACATCGATTTTTTAAAAATCCATGTATTTTGGTCAAATCTCTATTTGGTAAGTTTGCATATGTTTTCTTTGTCTATCTTTGCTTTTAAGCATATCCCTATGATAAGTTAGACTAGAAAAATAAGATTTGCTGAAAAATCTTCCTCCAAACACCAAACACAGCCTCTGCAGGCGGTTCCATATGTGAACCGCGGTACCTTAATGATAACGTACCGCCAGCATTGATAAGGAACCGCCTACAGTGCCTTCCTTTTTTGGGTTTTTGTCTGAAACTCCATTTTTGCTCCAACATTTTTGAGAATCTTTGTTTCAAACCCTTTGACCACCCCAAAAATACCCTAAACCTTCCCTATTTAAACCTTAAGCATTTTGCCATACTTCACATCCCAAAATGTCTTATTCTCCCAATGAAAGCCTTGAATCTCCTCCATTTTCTCCAATTGCTTTCAACCCAAATCCACCCAAGAACACTCTTAATCACATCTCTCCTACCAAGAATGTTGATTGTGGAACATCTTTTCTTCCACCACCACCCTTTAGTGTTCTTCCTCCTTCTCATGATAATGTCATGCACCATGGAACATATTATCATTGTTGTCAATATCAACATCTTGCTATGGCACACATCTATGAGGAGTTGAGCTACATCAAGAGTCTCTTAATCAAGCCTCCTCTTCTTTTTGATTATGAGATCTCCAACAAGCCACCACCACCACCCTCCGCCATTACCTTGTCTTTCATATAAGCATTCGTTGCTTATCTACAAGACACCAAATTCAAGCAAATCTTAGAATTCTAGAATAACTAGGATTAGATTTATGCTTTTGGCTTGTTTCTTTTCTTTTTCCATACTTCTTTGTATGATGTTCTTTTAGTAACCTATCTTGGATCTTTGTCTTTGTGTTTTCTTCTCTTTTATTTTTTGTGACCTATTGCTATATATTGTTGGTTGTTTCTTTTGTTCAACTAACCCTTCTATGTAGCTTGTCACCATATCTCAATTCCTCGGTGCCCCAAGCTAGGGGGAGTAAGCACCAAGGGGGAGTCTTTGCTAAGTCCGTTTCTTCAACACCGACTTGTGCAACCTTTTTGCTTCGATAAAGGGGGAGAAATGAATAAACTCGTCTTCGAAAATCTTGTTTTTTGTGTGATTGAGTTTATGTATTGTCGGAATCAAAAAGGGGGAGATTGTTAATGCAATAATGCCTAAAAACGTTACTTGCATCTTTCGGTCTCGCTTAGTTTTGATTACGACAATATGTAAAAATAAGCATTTACGAAAACAACGAAAAACGAATTCTTGAGTTCAAGTATTTTTCATTTTACCCATTTTCACTTAAGGTATGGATAAACAAGTACTAACCTTAATCAAGTGATCAAGTGATTTAATATTTTCTTAAAAATCACTTTTTATTAAGTGTGACAAGTTTTTATTAAACTTTCTTTTTAAGAAAATGTTTTATTAAATTAATTATTTGAAAATTTGAAAATGGCATATTTTTATTTGGTTAGGAATATTCTATCAGGATATTTTTTAAACCAGATATGACCTCCACCACTAAAGGACAAAAAGGGAGCGGAGTCTAGTCCAGCTGTACCTTAGCTCCTAGGCGGTTCCTTATCGATAAGGTACCGCGGGCTAAGATAAGGTACCGCGGGCAGATATAGCCGTTGGCCCTTTGTCCTATAAATAGTGGACCATTCTCAGCTTTTCAATTCACCTCTTTTGCATATCTATTTCCAGATTCAAACACTCTTCTTTAATCACTCAAATCTTTGATCATTTGTTTGATTAGTACTTGTTTAAGAAGTGAATCTTGTCCTTGCATCCCTTCCTCTCCAAGTGCAAAGAGAAGAACACTATCCTTGTGAAGTGTTGAGTCCACCACCAAAGATCCATTGAAGATCTAATTTTATACACTTGTAGTTGTGTCATAGTTGTGAAGATCCAAGTAGTTGTGTCTATTTGGAAGTTGTGTATGTACTAAGTATAGTTGTGTAGATTGGTCCTAGCTACGATTAGGGCTCGACTTTTAGCTTAGAGTCGGAAATTGGTTAAGCGACGTGTACGGTTTTCTCCACCATAAGGAGCTTGTTGTGTAGTGAACTCTCGAGTAAGGAGTACTCGAGGAGTAGAGTAGGAACGAGGAGTGAGCTTCGTTGCCGAACCACTATAAATCCTTGGTGTTCGGTTTGATCTTTCTTTACCCTTAACTCTTTACATTCTTTATTCTTTGTGCATATATATTTGTTTAGTATTAGCTTAGTTACACTATCATTGTTCATATTGTGCATAAGAAGATTTCACACATTTCCTCAAGTCTAAGTTTTTTGAAAAAGGATTTTTTGAAAACCACCTTTTAACAAGTAAATTATAAGAAACTATTCAACCCCCCCCCCCATTCTAGTTTCTACAGAAGTTTTAACAAAGGTTTTCCGAAGAAAAATGCAAGTCCGTTTTATCTTCATGATACCAAATGTATGAATATGATACCGATTTGTAACATGATCACATAATCACCATATTAGAAAAAATTGACAAGGTTGGACCTGATTGATGAGAACGTCATATGATAAGATCAAATGGTTCTTGTCGGCAAATGAGAACGTCATAAAGATGATAAAAAGAAATACGGAAAGATAAAAACTTGACGGGAAATTAATGACGAGAATATAAAAACATGACGAGAAATAAAAAGGCAAACTAAAATTAAAGGTAAGTAAAGTAAAAGTGCAATTAAGTAAAAAGGCGGGAAAAATAAAATTTAAGATTTAAAAACATAAACTTAAAAATAAACCAAAACTGAAATTACAAAACTAAGGAAAAGTGCTCATCCAGAACATTTGTGTTCATTCGGAACATTCATCCGGAACATTTTGGTTCGGAACATTTAAAACATTCATCCGAAACATTTTGGTTCGGAACATTTTGAACTCCTTTCATTCGGAACTTTTAAAAAGTAGATTCGGAACTTTAAAAATAAACTGATTCGGAACTTTTCAAAATGAACTGACTCGGAACTTTCAAATGAACTGATTCGGAACTTCCAAACGAAACATTGATTCGGAACTTTTAAAGATAAACTGATTCGGAACTTTTAAAATGACTGATTCGGAACATTGAAAACTCACTGATTCGGAACAATTCAGAAACACTGATTCGGAACATTTCAGAAACACTGATTCGGAACATGGGAAACAGTAACTTAAACGAAGAACAGGAGATGAAAACCAAGCACGAATTTAATCAAAACTAATCAAGATTAACCAAAAGATTAATCCAAAACAACCACAAATGATCTACTAACAATAACCAATCAAACCAAATCAATAACACCAACAATCATGACCAAAATAATCAAAACCCACTTAATCAAAACCATAAAAATCAAGAGCATGAACAATAAAGATGAAGAACAGATCAAACAAGAAAGGTAGAATGAGATTAACAATAAAGTAAAGATTCAATAAAACTTACTTGAATTAAAGAGTGCAATACAAGAAATTAAAGTGCAGGAAATTAAATTGCAAGGTATGAAAATGGTGGAAGTGGTGGTTTGTCAAGCCACCCAACCACTTGAAAATGAAATGAAATGAAAACATATATAGGGAGACTAAGGAGGAGCTTAGGAAGCTTCCTCCCTCTTTCTTCTTTCTCTAAATGCAAGCTTTAGTCCTTGATCTTCTTAATCCTTTTTTAATCTTCTTAATACTTGGATTTTAATGACTTTGGCTCGGGATTTCTTTAACTCGTCTTGACATTTCTTCATGAATAAGACTTGAGTTCTTCGGCTTTTTAGTAAACTTCCGTCTTTTGACTTTTTCTTCGATAAATCTTCAGAATTGGTCTTGGACTTCCGTTCTTTTTGCACTCTTGATCTTACGACTTCGTCTTTTGTCTTTTTCTTCGATAAAAGCCCGTGAAAGCCGTGTTTTCTCCACTTTTCACCTTTTCGTCCTAAATCACAACAAAAACACAAACCACGCATAATTCCGACATAAATGACATAAAATACACGTTTTGGCTCGGTTATTATTGTAATTAAGTGGTAAAAAGGATGGGTGTTTACACACCTATCAAATCCCCTACACTTAACCATTGCAATGTCCTCATGCAATGCATTAGTTACAAAGCATGTTTACATTTTTCATCACAATCAATCCACATTGGCCTTTATTAAAGAGATAGAAAATAACAAAACAAGTAAAGAAATCAAAAACATACCTTAGGGTTTAGGAAATGTCATGAATGATCATCATCCTCAAGTTTTCACTTTCTCCAAACCAAACTTAAAAACGAGATCATTGTTATTATAAGTTAGTAAACTAACACGAACTCATGTGGGCCAATTATTCGCTTAGACTCCCTTATTCCTAGGTGTATCTCTTATATTTTATTTTTTTGTCTTGAATGATCACGAGGATGCATTGTTGACTTATTTCGATAGTTATTTAGGCCGAAAATAAAGTGAACGATTTAATCAATAGTTAGCTAAAGGACAAAATCTTTTAAAACTACTTCTCGGGACATCATAAAGTTCATATCTTGGCATAACTCGCTTCGCGATTTGAGACCTTTCTCGGACCGATATTTTGCAGCGACTTCATACTTCAAACCTTGAGAGACGTTTATGAAATAATGGCCTTCTCTTCATAATAGGAATTTCTTCACTTGAAGTTTTGAGAGATTCTTCATAAATGGACCACGACTTCTTCGTTTTTCTCCAATCTTTATTTTGGACTTTGATATACAACGATCTGCCTCCTTTTTGGACTTGGCTTTATTTATCCTCATACCTTGCTAGGGTCTTTTCGGATAGACTTCTCCATGACTTTTGGGGAGTTTTTTTGCTTTTCGTCGTGTGTCTCGATCCTTCATATTGATTTTCGATAAATGATTCTTCACGTCACTTTTGGATCTTTAGCAACAAAATGTAGCCCTCATGTCTTGTTAGGACCTTTTTGGACTCGCCAATATTCGCATCCCGCTTCAATAAGTTATGCCTTGGCGATGAACTCTAATCCATACCAAGCAACTTTTAAACGATCTTGGGCTAGAAGCTAAGTAACTTTTCAAATCGTACAACCTTATTTATTGCAGATAAATTTATTAACAAGCGATGGGAGAATAGGCTTATAATTAACTCACATAAATTCATGAAAGAATACCAAACTTATAATCGACTCTATCATCTCTCGTTCTCCACAATTTAAAATCTCAAAGAATGAGACTCGTGGATGCTTAGCCTATTAAATCAAAGTTTTGAGTTTTCGAGTCATCTATAGGATCTTGCAAATTCTTAGACTTTTTCAAGTTTAGAAATCGCATTTTAAAGTTCCCTTGATAAACGACTCTCTAGGATCAATTATAGGAACTTGCGCAAAGTTCTTGTTCTTAACCCGTGAGAGTTAAGACTTTCGCGTTTTATAGCTCCCTATATAAAAGCCTAGCAAAACTTCACTTAAACACGTTAAGGATACTAGCTAGAGTAAATTTAGACAAGTAAACTCGGGTTGAGTCAAAAGATTCACAACGTTTGAAAATTTAAAACCACTTTATTAAAAATTTATTCTAATAAGGAAAGAAAATAACTATACAAAGGTAAAAACAACTATACAACTAGGCCAAAATAGATTAAAAATTTTGAAAAATGTCGAAAAATCAAATTTTCCGGTTAAAATGAGGACAAATACAAGGAAAAGGCCACTTAACTTCGATAGAAGTCCCCCCTACACTTGATATAAACATTGTCCTCAATGTTTAAGCATGTGGGAGTAAACTCCCCTACACTTAGGACATTGTGCACTTTGTTTAAATCTCGCTAAGGAAAAGACAACTAAAGAGATTCCTATTTTAGTATTGGAAAATATAAAATAGTGAATCGAAAAGAGTTTAGGATAGAACCGGGAAGACGGGAACACGGAATCACGGTTCTTCAAAAGTCATCAAGAGTGTGTCTTTGAAGCTCTAATCCCTGCACATGATAAGAAAGAAAACAAGAAACACCACGGGGCTCCCCCTACACTTATGGTAAAGATAGATAATTAGCTTGCCTCCTAAAAAGCGCTTGTTTTTGTTAACCGAGTCACGAGCCTGACTCGTCCCCGAATTAAATGGTCCATGGGGAAGCCTCGAATGCAATACCGGGATCAAAGACCTTGTCATGGTTCCCGGTTGACATCAACAAAGGAGAGGCGGGGGGATAAGTCTTGTATGGGAGAAAGGTTCTTTCAACATACGTATAGTATGTGAAATCATGATCCACGGGAGGTGGGGTGGGTAAAGTAAGCACATTGTCCTCCCCCAAAGACAATGGATGCTGAGCATACGGCAAAGCCGTAATGGTATCAATCATAACATAATCAATGTCACCTCCCGGGTCAAATCACTCATCCTCCATGATAGTGGCTAAAGGGGAGGATGCAAGGGGCTCGGGAGGGGGACTTGGGACAATACCTTCTTGTAGCAAATTATCAAAAATAATATCCCCCTCCATGTCATCGTCATCAATACCTGGAGGTATGAAGTGAATGTCGATTTCTTCCAGCAATGGGTCATTATCTTCAACGGGAGGAATAGATGGAGGCAAAGACTCGGAGAGAGGAGGGGAAGTCAACTCTTCGATTTGAGCAATAAGAAGGTGCACTTTCCGTAAGCTATCGCGAAGAAGCACGTCTTCCACCTCATCCACAAGATCAAGTTCATCGGTGAACTTCTCGTAAGCTGGAGAGAATAAATCGTCATCGCCCGCATCTTCCGGTGGAGATTGAGAAATTTCAAAAGTGAAATTCTCATAGCGGAGAGAAGGATCGTCATCACTAGGATCGACCTCTTCTGTAAGAGCAACGTCGTCCTGAAGCTCCATAGCAGGTAAGTCACAAACCTCATCATCCAATAATTTGTCGAGACCAACATCAATAAGCTCATTCAACAAATCAAGATCGTTAGACGCAGTAGTAACATCGAGAGTAGGAGCAGCAACTTCAGAAGATGTGTTGAAAGTGCATACAGCATCGTCGTCATCATCATCATAATAGTATGGATGCACAAGAGGAGGGGTATAATCACTAAGATTAGATACTTGCTCTTGTTGTAGTCGCTTTTCCTCCGCCCATGCTTCTTTTGTTAGAACAACGGCTTCTTGAAGTTGCATAATGATGGAGTGTATTTCGTCATTCAAAGTAGTGTGTTGTGGGTCAAGATTAATTTGCTGAGAGGATTGATGATTGAGGTTGTCATGTGGGGGCTCAAAGTGTTGAAAACCTGAATTATAGCATGGTTGTGGCTCATAGTAGTTCATCGGTTGAGAAGAATTAGAACACGGAGTTGGTTCATAATAATCCATCAGTGAAGAAAATTGAGGACACGGATCTGGTTCATAATAATTCATTGGCTGACAATAAGAAGTATCGTGAGGACCCCCACAGTTGTTGCAAAACGGGTGAGGAGAAAGACTGGGTGCGTCTTGTGGATAGCTATTATCATTGTCATAATTGTACCCCGGTTCTTGCTCGTGACCATACGGGTATCGAACCGGGCACGAAACATGCCATGAGAATCGCTTCCACAATAGATGCACGGGGGAACAGGAGGTGGATTCAAAAAGGATGAATTAGTCGAGTTGCACAAGGGACAAAATCCAAATTGTGTGTTGTCGATATCGTTTCCGCACCGCTCACATATACACCATCGACATGAGTCGTTCCCGTATAATCGTCTTCCACACCCGACGCAATGGACATAAGAATCCATAAAGAAAAATAGATAAGCAAGAAGAATATTTTTGGTGCAAAACTTTGAAAAAGACATGCTTTTTATGTTTTTTCAAATGTTTTTGGGATTTTTGAAAATTTTTGACACGAAAAATAACGTTCACGAGTGAACGGATCCCAAAAGCCAACGCGTCTCTCACAAAAAACCGTTAATCCTCACGAAAAGAGCCGGCAGCGGCGCCATTTTAATAAAATGATTTTGCTAGGTTAAAAGTTCGTTTCTCGGTATCATCTCGAATTGATCACGGTTCAAAGTGCGACTCAGTCGTTCTTGGTGGAAAATAAAATGGTTTGGTTATCTATTCTACTTAAAAGGTAAATGCACAAAATAATAACAATAAGCTAAAAGCAATTAACTAATAAAAACAAAACAATATAAATAATAAAACATAGATTTAGAACGAAACAATTAATAAAAATAAAACTAAAAGACGAAATTAATTATCGACTCGAAAATAAAGTTTACTAAATGAAAAAGGAGATAATAAAACTAAAATGGTACTTTAAAGCTAAACGAGGCAAAACCTAAAGCGGGTACTAAATAAAAGATAAAACTTAAACTTTACGAAAAAATATTAATAGTAAAAATCGACGAACCTAAAAATACGTAACTTTCAAAAATAAAATCGAAACAACTTTCAGATAAAACTAAACAATTACGGAACAATACTATTAAATAAACAAGCTAGCAGGCTAGCTGCTGGAAGCAGCAAGACAGCCTGGTGAAATTGGCGGGAAACGGTGAAAAGCTGGCAAGCAGGCTGGTGAAACTTTAATACTTTGGTTCGGAACTTTTTTGTTGGTTCGGAACTTTCTTTTTGTTCGGAACTTTTTCATTGGTTCGGAACATTTGGTTCGGAACATTCTCAAATATCTTGATTTGGAACTAATAAAAAATTGAGCCGGAAGCGGCGCCATTTTAATAAAGAGATTTTACTAGTTGAAAATTCGTTTCTCGGTATCTTCTCGAATTGATTTCCGGTTAAGTGTGCGACTCAGTTGTTCTTGGTGGAATAAAAGGGAAATGGTCGTTGTCTACACTAATTAAAAATAAAGACTTGAAACAAATAAAAATAAAATAAAGATGATAAAAAGAAATACTGAAAGATAAGAACTTGACGGGAAATTAATGACGAGAATATAAAAACGTGACGAGAAATAAAAAGGCAAACTAAAATTAAAGGTAAGTAAACTAAAAGTGCAATTAAGTAAAAAGGCGGGAAAAATAAAATTTAAGATTTAAAAACATAAACTTAAAAATAAACCAAAACTGAAATTACAAAACTAAGGAAAAGTGCTCATCCGGAATAAATCCTTCATCCGGAACATTTGTGTTCATTCGGAACATTCATTCGGAACATTTTGGTTCGGAACATTTAAAACATTCATCCGGAACATTTTGGTTCGGAACATTTTGAACTCCTTTCATTCGGAACTTTTAAAAAGTTGATTCGGAACTTTAAAAATAAACTGATTCGGAACTTTTCAAAATGAACTGACTCGGAACTTTCAAATGAACTGATTCGGAACTTTCAAACGAAACATTGATTCGCAACTTTTAAAGATAAACTGATTCGGAACTTTTAAAATGACTGATTCGGAACATTGAAAACTCACTGATTCGGAACAATTCAGAAACACTGATTCGGAACATTTCAGAAACACTGATTCGGAACATGGGAAACAGTAACTTAAACGAAGAACAGGAGATGAAAACCAAGCACGAATTTAATCAAAACTAATCAAGATTAACCAAAAGATTAATCCAAAACAACCACAAATGATCTACTAACAATAACCAATCAAACCAAATCAATAACACCAACAATCATGACCAAAATAATCAAAACCCACTTAATCAAAACCATAAAAATCAAGAACATGAACAATAAAGATGAAGAACAAATCAAACAAGAAAGGTAGAATGAGATTAACAATAAAGTAAAGATTCAATAAAACTTACTTGAATTAAAGAGTGCAATACAAGAAATTAAAGTGCAGGAAATTAAATTGCAAGGTATGAAAATGGTGGAAGTGGTGGTTTGTCAAGCCACCCAACCACTTGAAAATGAAATGAAATGAAAACATATATAGGGAGATTAGGGAGGAGCTTAGGAAGCTTCCTCCCTCTTTCTTCTTTCTCTAATTGCAAGCTTTAGTCCTTGATCTTCTTAATCCTTTGTTAATCTTCTTAATACTTGGATTTTAATGACTTTGGCTCGGGATTTCTTTAACTCGTCTTGACATTTCTTCATGAATAAGACTTGATTTCTTCGGCTTTTTAGTAAACTTCCGTCTTTTGACTTTTTCTTCGATAAATCTTCATAATTGGTCTTGGACTTCCGTTCTTTTTGCACTCTTGATCTTTCGACTTCGTCTTTTGTCTTTTTCTTCGATAAAAGCCCGTGAAAGCCGTGTTTTCTCCACTTTTCACCTTTTCGTCCTAAATCACAACAAAAATACAAACCACGCATAATTCCGACATAAATGACATAAAATACACGTTTTGGCTCGGTTATTATTGTAATTAAGTGGTAAAAAGGATGGGTGTTTACACACCTATCAACCTCCCACATCGATTTTTTAAAAATCCATGTATTTTGGTCAAATCTCTATTTGGTAAGTTTGCATATGTTTTCTTTGTCTATCTTTGCTTTTAAGCATATCCCTATGATAAGTTAGACTAGAAAAATAAGATTTGTTGAAAAATCTTCCTCCAAACACCAAACACAGCCTCTGCAGGCGGTTCCATATGTGAACCGCGGTACCTTAATGATAACGTACCGCCAGCATTGATAAGGAACCGCCTACAGTGCCTTCCTTTTTCGGGTTTTTGTCTGAAACTCCATTTTTGCTCCAACATTTTTGAGAATCTTTGTTTCAAACCCTTTGACCACCCCAAAAATACCCTAAACCTTCCCTATTTAAACCTTAAGCATTTTGCCATACTTCACATCCCAAAATGTCTTATTCTCCCAATGAAAGCCTTGAAGCTCCTCCATTTTCTCCAATTGCTTTCAACCCAAATCCACCCAAGAACACTCTTAATCACATCTCTCCTACCAAGAATGTTGATTGTGGAACATCTTTTCTTCCACCACCACCCTTTAGTGTTCTTCCTCCTTCTCATGATAATGTCATGCACCATGGAACATATTGTCATTGTTGTCAATATTAACATCTTGCTATGGCACACATCTATGAGGAGTTGAGCTACATCAAGAGTCTCTTAATCAAGCCTCCTCTTCTCTTTGATTATGAGATCTCCAACAAACCACCACCACCACCCTCCGCCATTACCTTGTCTTTCATATAATCATTCGTTGCTTATCCACAAGACACCAAATTCAAGCAAATCTTAGAATTCTAGAATAACTAGGAATAGATTTATGCTTTTGGCTTGTTTCTTTTCTTTTTCCATACTTTTTTGTATGATGTTCTTTTAGTAACCTATCTTGGATCTTTGTCTTTGTGTTTTCTTCTCTTTTATTTTTTGTGACCTATTGCTATATATTGTTGGTTGTTTCTTTTGTTCAACTAACCCTTCTATGTAGCTTGTCACCATATCTCAATTCCTCGGTGCCCCAAGCTAGGGGGAGTAAGCACCAAGGGGGAGTCTTTGCTAAGTCCGTTTCTTCAACACCGACTTGTGCAACCTTTTTGCTTCGATAAAGGGGGAGAAATGAATAAACTCGTCTTCGAAAATCTTGTTTTTTGTGTGATTGAGTTTATGTATTGTCGGAATCAAAAAGGGGAGATTGTTAATGCAATAATGCCTAAAAACGTTACTTGCATCTTTCGGTCTCGCTTAGTTTTGATTACGACAATATGTAAAAATAAGCATTTACGAAAACAATGAAAAACGAATTCTTGAGTTCAAGTATTTTTCATTTTACCCATTTTCACTTAAGGTATGGATAAACAAATACTAACCTTAATCAAGTGATCAAGTGATTTAATCTTTTCTTAAAACTCACTTTTTATTAAGTGTGACAAGTTTTTATTAAACTTTCTTTTTAAGAAAATGTTTTATTAAATTAATTATTTGAAAATTTGAAAATGGCATATTCTTATTTGGTTAGGAATATTCTATCAGGATATTTTTTAAACCAGATATGACCTCCACCACTAAAGGACAAAAAGGGAGCGGAGTCTAGTCCAGCTGTACCTTAGCTCCTAGGCGGTTCCTTATCGATAAGGTACCGCGGGCTAAGATAAGGTACCGCGGGCAGATATAGCCGTTGGCCCTTTGTCCTATAAATAGTGGACCATTCTCAGCTTTTCAATTCACCTCTTTTGCACATCTATTTCCAGATTCAAACACTCTTCTTTAATCACTCAAATCTTTGATCATTTGTTTGATTAGTACTTGTTTAAGAAGTGAATCTTGTCCTTCCATCCCTTCCTCTCCAAGTGCAAAGAGAAGAACACTATCCTTGTGAAGTGTTGAGTCCACCACCAAAGATCCATTGAAGATCTAATTTTATACACTTGTAGTTGTGTCATAGTTGTGAAGATCCAAGTAGTTGTGTCTATTTGGAAGTTGTGTATGTACTAAGTATAGTTGTGTAGATTGGCCCTAGCTACGATTAGGGCTCGACTTTTAGCTTAGAGTCGGAAATTGGTTAAGCGACGTGTACGGTTTTCTCCACCATAAGGAGCTTGTTGTGTAGTGAACTCTCGAGTAAGGAGTACTCGAGGAGTGGAGTAGGAACGAGGAGTGAGCTTCGTTGCCGAACCACTATAAATCCTTGGTGTTCGGTTTGATCTTTCTTTACCCTTAACTCTTTACATTCTTTATTCTTTGTGCATATATATTTGTTTAGTATTAGCTTAGTTACACTATCATTGTTCATATTGTGCATAAGAAGATTTCACACATTTCCTCAAGTCTAAGTTTTTTGAAAATGGATTTTTTGAAAACCACCTTTTAACAAGTAAATTATAAGAAACTATCCAACCCCCCCCCCCCCCCCTTCTAGTTTCTACAGAAGTTTTAACAAAGGTTTTGGGAAGAAAAATGCAAGTCCGTTTTATCTTCATGATACCAAATGTATGAGATATGATACCGATTTGTAACATGATCACATAATCACCATATTAGAAAAAATTGACAAGGTTGGACCTATTGATGAGAACGTCATATGATAAGATCAAATGGTTCTTGTCGGCAAATGTTGGTCGCCTCATCACGTCTGAAGTCATCTCTTGACACCACTTGTACGATTGGTATTTATGTCTTGACACCAACTTGTGAACTTGGCACGTTCGGCGTTGAAGATTCTGAATGCTTAGCAATTGCTCCCCCTCAATTATTGACCTGTGTTCTATTGAAAGAGCTGTAGTCGTTGGTTGAGTAGTCGCATCGTCGAGTATGTAGATACCAATTGTAGATAGCTATGGTTGTAGAGATGATAACTTCATAAAAACAAGACTTCTCTTGTTTTAACAAATAAATGCACTGAAACGTACATAGATTTGTGTTAGACCAAGTTATAAAGTAAACTTGATCCCTTACAAGGTTTTAAAGTAAACCTTGCCCGAGAAAATTAATTCTCGTTGTGAGCGAAAACTTTCATAAGAAATACTTGACTTTAATGTGAAAACCGGGTTGCAGTCAGAAATAACTACAAGCCATAAGGGCATGTTTTATGAAATATTTACAACTTTTGTACGAACTCTATTTATGGCGCCGTGTCAATATTAATCAACATTTCTAAGGCCGTAAATATTATCGTACCAAAAGACATGCCTTTGAAAAATAAAGTAAAAATATTTTTGGATTTTTATGAATTTTTCAATTTTTATGGTTTTTATATGGTTTTATATTTTTCTATTTTGCTTTTGTGGATAAAAATATAAACAGTATATACGAATGATCACCAAGGATACAGAGAATAGTTTACCACCACTATTCTTTCACTTCATCTGCCAGTTCCATACGAGTCTCAGGCGAGAAGGTTCTCATTCCTAGCTTGTCGGCCAAAAATTCCATTCGAGCGCGATCTAAAGCCTTCGTGAAAATATCTGCCAACTGATACTCAGATCGAACAAAGTAAAGCTCGATTACTCCATTTTCCACTTGCTCCTTGATGAAGTGGTAGCGAATGTCAATATGCTTCGACCGGGAGAATTAAACATTGTTGCAGCATAAGGCAATTGCACTTTTGTTGTCGCAGTACATCAGAATTTTGTTGAAACCTAGACCGTAGTCGGTTAATTGCGATCTCATCCAAAGAATTTGAGCACAGCAACCGGACCTAGCTATGTATTCTACTTCCGTACTTGAAATTGCAGCTCTTTTCTGCCTTTTCGATGCCCAACTGATTAGTCGATCTCCTAGTAGTTGCAAAGTTCCACTCATGTTACGCCTTGTATCTTGACAACCCGCGTGATCCGCATCTGCATATGCCATAAGTGTAATCGAAGAGTCCTTCGAATACCAAAGTCCCGGATTAATGGTTCCTTTAAGATATCGAAAGATCTGTTTCAAAGTAGCTAAGTGTAACTCAGTAGGCCTAGTTTGATACCGAGCACACATGCATATAGCAAACTGAAGATCAGGTCGACTAGTTGTGATATACAGAAGAGTACCGATCATACCACGATAAAGTGTCGGATCAACGGCAACTCCATGTGGATCTGCATCAAGTTTAGTTCGTTCCACCATTGGAGTATCCACGGGGTCGCAAGATTCCATCTTATACTTCTTTAACGATTCAAGGGCATACTTGGATTGATTGATAAAGATGCCTCTAGGACTCTAAGATATCTGAAGACCTAAGAAGAATGATACCTTTCCAATCATTGACATCTTAAACTTGGAAGACATGAGTGTCCCAAACTCATCGGATAAGGTTTGGGTCGAGGCTGCAAATATAATATCATCAACATATATTTGTACCATAATCATATCTTTACCTCGTTTCTGAATGAACAGCGTGGTATCCACCTTGCTTTTAGCGAAGCCTTGCGTAATGAGGAATTGTGATAATAGATCATACCATGCGCGTGGAGCTTGCTTCAACCCATAGAGAGCCTTCTTAAGCTTGTACACATGATTAGGATATTTAGGATTCACAAAACCATCCGGCTGTTGAATGTAGACCTCTTCCTTGATTTCACCATTGAGAAATGTCGTCTTCACATCCATCTGAAAGACGATCATATTCATGTGGGTTGCATAAGCGAGGTATAGTCTAATAGCTTCCAAACGGGCAACATGTGCAAAGGATTCCATAAAGTCGATGCCCAATAATTGCTTGTATCCACGAGCTACTAGTCGAGCTTTGTTCTTTAATATTCCGCCTAACTCATCGAGTTTCACCTTGTAAACCCATTTCAAAGTGAGTAATTGCACTTGATCTGGGCATGGGACAAGTTCCCATACTTCAAGACGTATAAATTCATTAAGTTCTTCTTGCATAGCTTCTATCCAACAGGATTGAGTAAAAGCTTTTTGCCATGTCTTAGGTTCACCTTCAGTGAGAAAAGCATCAAAACGACAAAACATTGCATTTTCTTGTAACTGACTTTGTGTGGATACCGGACGATTAGGGTCACCAATAATAGAATCTATAGGATGATCCTTTGTCCACTTGCTGTCATGTTCACGAATCCGTGGATTAGAGTAGACTGTAGAAAGAGCTTCCTCTGAGGTGGATGACCCAGCTTGATTAGGGGCGGGAATTGGTACACCAAAGAATGGAAGTTTACGCATTTGAGTGAATTCCAAATCGTGATCATCATCATCCTCTTCATCATCAATAGGCATGACATGGGTAGTTGAAACATGTGTTGGTTGAGAATTACTCGTTAAAGGTATAGCTTGACCAATTGTAGGTGCAGATGTATCTGATTGTGCTTCGGTTGCTGGAGCGAAAACTTCGGTTACCGGAGCTATTACCTCAAGTTCTGGAGCAACAATACTTGGTGGAGTAAAGAATTCATCAAAGAACGGTTGAAACAACGTATCCCATTCAGTCCTAGAAGGTGGTGTAAATGATGATGAAGTAGGGTTGTTTGGGACAAGACCAGAATTAATGTTACTGGGTCCCATTTCATGAAGTGCGGGTTCAGAGCTGCTTTGCTCAGAAGCCATTGTTGTCAGCTCATCAAAATCAACATTCATAGTTTCGAGGATCTTACGAGACTTACGGTTGTAGATTCGGTATGCCTTCTTTACGGGTGCGTAACCAATGAAAATACCAATAGCAGCCTTTGGTTGAAGTTTTACCAAATTGTCATCATCATTATTTGGATAGCAAAGAGAACCCAATACATGAAGATATGATAAATCTGGTACTTTTCATGGAGAAGCTCATAAGATGTTTTACCATGGCGTTTACGAATTAGTGACCGGTTTTGGGTGTACACTGTTGTAGATACTGCTTCTGCCCATAAAAACAATGGAGCCTTTGCGTAAATTAACATCGTTCGAGCAGCTTCCATAAGTGTGCCATTTCGCCTTTCAACGACACCGTTTTGTTGTGGAGTGCGTGCAACGGATGTTTCATGAGATATGCCAACTTCTTCATAATAATCACGCAAGATTTGATTCACAAATTCGGTTCCATTATCTGTACGAATGCGTCGGACAATAGTGTTGAGACACACTTGAATCATCTTGAGAAATCCGATGATGAATTTAGGTGCCTCATTTTTTGTTGTAAGAAATTTCACCCATGTAAACCGAGAGTAATCATCGACAATGACGAGGATGTACTTTTTACCACTAAGACTTTCAACACGCATTGGCCCACAAAGATCCATATGCAACAAATAAAGTTTCTCTTGGTTGGTGTCTTCAGTCTTGGGTTTGTATGATTTCTTAGTGCTTTTCCCCATTGTACATGCAGAACACAAATGATCCTTGTGAAATGAAAGTTTAGGAAGACCACAAACAAGTTCATTTTTCGCCAAATGATTAATAGCGTCAAAGTTAAGATGACATAACCGTCGATACCATAACCATGACTTAGTCTTTGATGTTTTGGAGAGAAGACATACGGGAGAAGCGGCCATCATGTCTTGTAGAGACAAAGTATACAAATTATTCCCTCGAGTACCTTTCAATAAATCAACCCCTTCCAAATTACGAATGAAGCAGGTATGCTCTCGAAAAGCAACTTCTAGGTTTGCATCACAAAATTGTCCCACAGCAAATAAGTTGTGACCGAGACCTTCCACGTAATATACTCTTGAAATTATAACATTCCCAATATGATATTCACCATAACCCATTATCTTTGCAATATGATCATTTCCAAATCTAACCGTACCAAGAAACTTGCTGACGAAATTTCTGAGCTAAGAGCGATCTCCGGTCATATGCTTGGAGCAACCAGAGTCCAAATACCATAGAAAAATTTGGACCACCTGTTTTCAATAACATCAGTAGACAATGCATTGTAAACTATTGGTTCCGGAGTGTTAGCAGATAGAGATATAAGATTATCAGAATTGCTAGTATTTATGAGACCCTTAGATTTCCTGCGTTTTCTAATGTGAGTTTTAGCACTAACAGGTTTTACTGTTCCAACTTTCTTAGGTTTTGGATTATTCGCGGGCACTACAGTGGGAGTAGACCTATTTAAAGGGCACTTGGTTCCTACAATAGTGTTAGTGTTCCTAGTTAAAGGACACGCTTGTGTTTTGGTAGCCTTGGTACTCCTAGTTAAAGGGCACGCTTTCTTCGCTTTAGTGGGAGTGATCCTAGTTAAAGGGCACATATTTCCTGCTAGAGTGAAAGTTCTACCAGTGGGGCGCCACAACCAACCAACTTGGGTTAACACTTTCCCAGTCGGTTTCCATTCTAATCCATTTTTCCGGGCATTCATCTCATTCACATGGTCAATAAGGCAAGAATCATGACGAGTAGAAAACATACATTCATTGCAATTCCAACATTTCAAATTAGAATTCATAGTAGGCTTAGAACGCTGCACAACCGCAGAGCCTTTAGGTTTAGCTACATGATTCTTTTTATTCAAAACAGAAATAACATTCCTATGATGGGCTTCTACTTTCTTCTTCACTTGACTACTAGATGGGGGCAAGATCCTATCATTCTTCTTGTTTCTTTTAAGCTTAGATCTTTGAGCCTTAGTAGTGGTGCTTACTCCTGTAGAAGGCAACACGGGAATATTAGAAGCTAGTTTTGATTCCGCCTTATCTTTAGTGACCAAAGTTTGAGATGGTTTAGTCCTAGGGCCCTTATTAAATGGTGTGACGGCTATAAGGTTCCTTTTGATTGCACTAGAGGACGATGCTGAGATAGTGGCTGCGTTATCCACAACATTCTTACCTTTTAGAGTACGAAGTGTTTCCTTTAACTCAGCCAAGGCCAGATTCTTATACACAAATTTGTTCCCTCAAATCAGATATTTCCACCGACTTCCGATTCAATTGTTCAATCAATGATTGATTCTGTGCAGTGGTATTAACACATGCGGGCTTTACTGAATCGAAGAGTCGTGTATCTTTCTGTTTTAAGTTATCAACTTTGGACAAAATCTTGGAAACTCGATTATCTAGTTCAAGTTTAAAATTCTCAGCGGCCTCAAGTACGTTCACACAGTTAAGCTCCTTAGATTTCTCTATGTCTATCGGCAAAGATTTAGCAACTTTGTCACTTGGCTGACGCTGTTTTGATTGTAAATTCAATCGAAAATTCTTTTCAAAGTTTGCATCATCGATATTAACACCTTCGAATGACGTTTCAAAGATTTCTTGAATAAATTGTTGCTTGAATTCAAGCGAAATACAATGTGTTTGAATCTCATCAAAACGTTTTGAAAGCGAAGAATATGAATCTTGAAGCTTTAAAAATTCAGCGTCAGATTCGTGACAAGTACTATCTACCACATTATCCACAGATTCAACGTTATGCACAATAGAATCATTATCAATACTTTTATTCACACAGACGGAAACTATATCATGAGACATCACTTGCTTCAGAAGCTGATCATTTTGACGTGAAACCCGTTCTATTTCAAGTAAACTGTTTTCATAAGCATCATCCATTTCATTGAAAACACGTTTAACTTCTTCTATTTCCAAATGCAAATCTTGATCAAGATTACTAAGACAAGCTTTAACATTCTTTACAAACGGAACAATTTCGTCTCGGAACGCAGCTCTAGTGTGCTCAAAGTTCCATTCACCTTCCGTTATGGCTGTGGCCGTCGTACGTTCCAAAATGACCTTGTCAAAATCGGCTAAGTGTTGTTGCACCGCATTTAAGTTAACGGACACCTTACTTACCGGTGGAAGTAACTTCGTTAAATCCGTTTTAACGAGTGTAGGAGACGTACTAGGAGGGTTTTCATTTGACAAACTTGTGGGCACAAGAACTGTTAGTTCAGCTAATTCCTTTTGTAAGCGAATACGTGTCTTTTTAGAAAGTTGATCTTTATTATGCTTATCATAATCAATCGTATGGAATTTTGAAAACATTTTAGAATGAGTTTCTTCCGTAAGTGACTGTGTCTCCTCAGAACTACGAACATAAGGTGCTTCTTTCGATTTGCCAATTATGGTCATATCATAAAGACCGGGAATATATTCTTGAGCTTGTTTTGCATAACCGGGATTAGGTGGTAAATTTTGAAGACGCTTAAGTTCGAGTTCTTTAAATGATTTAGTTAAAAGATGAACCTTTTCTGTGGAAGCGTATTGTTTTAAAAGCTGTTGTTCCTTGAATTCAAGAAGTTTGGTAGCATTATTTTCTGATTAAAACTTTTTAGACTCGAGAGTTTCGAAATCCATTTTAAGTTTCTGAAAATCATTGACAACCGACTCTTTTGCTTTTAATTCATTGGAAAGATTAGCTTTTAACGATTCTATTTCTTTCAAGTGTTCAATCTTTTCAAAACGAAATTCGTCAAATTCAGAAAATGTTATTTTCTCTGCTTGAGGTACCATTTCAAAAGTTTTGACCTTTTCTTTATGCAACGCAAGCTCAGCAGTTAGGGTGGAATTCATATCTACGGATTGTCTGAGGGCCATATGCATTTGATCCATAATATGTTTAGGCACCATGACCAAATCATGTTGAGCATAAGATTCCATACCCGTCGTAGAATTTGGTTGTGGTTCACTTAAATGTGTAGGATTGGGTACCACATCAGTTGAGTTACTAGTTCCCGAATGTTGTTCGAGGTTGTCATTCTCATGCCCAACTTGATGTGGGTTATCATCATTACCAAGATTGGTTGTGGTGGGTACCTCACTGACGACATCAGAACCGTAGTGAGAGAGATTAGCAACGAGAGCAGCTTGGGCAGAGTGAATGTCATCCAATCCGAATCATATGCGTCAAGATCATCTGCTTGATAAGCTGCATTAGAAGTGGAAACGACTGCAATGCCTTCAGTATCTACTGCCCCTGGGTCTGCAAGAAATGGTAACTCCTCTGAATCCAAAATCTTTCCCTTAGACTGAGCATCAACCAAATACATTTTCTCATGAAACCACGCTTCATCCCTTCTCCTTTTCGGCTGAGTGCATTGCCTAGCCATATGACCTTGTCCTCGGCAATTGTAGCAAGTCACAACCTTTTGAGGACCAATGAGGCTTCCATTTCCATTAGCTTGAGAATTCACAGCTTGAGCATTCACAGTCCTTGCAGGAGGTCCATATGAATTTTGCCTTCCCTGAATAGGTTGCACTGTTACTTGACCATCTTGAATAGTAGCTTGTTGTCGAGGATTTGAAGAGGTGCGGAGCTGATTGTTTGTTGGTGGAAATCCTCTAGTTGCAACAAGTTTTGACAAGTAGGTAGTGAGATGGTTTAGAACATCAGCTGGCGTATCATTTGGAGTAAAGACCGGTGCTTGGATTGGTGGAAGTTCATTAGAGTAGAAAGCTTGTGCTGGTTGTGCTTCTATCAGAAAATATCCTTGCTGAGGAGTATAGCCCATTGGAGAAGTGTTGGCTTGTGATGGTGATGTCTGATATGGTGGTTGCTGTGGAAAAGATTGTTGATGAACACTTTGTTGAAATGCTTGTTGTGGAATCATTGGTGGTTGATAAGATGTGTTAATGCAATAATGCCTAAAAACGTTACTTGCATTTTTTGGTCTCTCTTAGTTTTGATTACGACAATATGTAAAAACAAGCATTTACGAAAACAACGAAAAACGAATTCTTGAGTTCAAGTATTTTTCATTTTACCCATTTTCACTTAAGGTATGAATAAACAAGTACTAACCTTAATCAAGTGATCAAGTGATTTAATCTTTTCTTAAAACTCACTTTTTATTAAGTGTGACAAGTTTTTATTAAACTTTCTTTTTAAGAAAATGTTTTATTAAATTAATTATTTGAAAATTTGAAAATGGCATATTCTTATTTGATTAGGAATATTCTATCAGGATATATATTTTAATCCAGATAAGACCTCCACCACTAAAGGACAAAAAGGGAGCGGAGTCTAGGCGGCGGTTCCCTAGTGCCTACGTGGTTCCTTATCAATAAGGAACCGCCGGCTGAGATATGGAACCGCGGCCAGATATATCCGTTGGTCTTTTGTCCTATAAATTGTGGACCATTCTCAGCTTTTCAACTCACCTCTTTTGCACATCTATTTCCAGATTCAAACACTCTTCTTTAATCACTCAAATCTTTGATCATTTGTTTGATTACTACTTGTTTAAGAAGTGAATCTTGTTCTTCCATCCCTTCCTCTCCAAGTGCAAAGAGAAGAACACTATCCGTGTGAAGTGTTGAGTCCACCACCAAATATCCATTGAAGATCTAATTTTATACATTTGTTGTTGTGTCATAGTTGTGAAGATCCAAGTAGTTGTGTCTATTTGGAAGTTGTGTATGTACTAAGTATAGTTGTGTAGATTGGTCCTAGCTACGATTAGGGCTCGACTTTTAGCTTAGAGTCAGAAATTGGTTAAGCGACGTGTACGGTTTTCTCCACCATAAGGAGCTTGTTGTGTAGTGAACTCTCGAGTAAGGAGTACTCGAGGAGTGGAGTAGGAACGAGGAGTGAGCTTCGTTGCCAAACTACTATAAATACTTGGTGTTCGGTTTGATCTTTCTTTACCCTTAACTCTTTACATTCTTTATTCTTTGTGCATATATTTTTGTTAGTATTAGTTTAGTTACACTATCATTGTTCATATTGTGCATAAGAATATTTCACATATTTCCTCAAGCCTAAGTTTTTTTGAAAAAGGATTTTTGAAAACCACCTTTTAACAAGTAAATATAAGAAACTATTCAACCCCCCCCCCCCCCCCCTTCTAGTTTCTACAAGATGGTTGTTGTGGTTGCTGATAGGTGTGTGGTGGTGGCTGCTGCAAGTATGATGGTTGTTGATAAGTATAAGCCATGTTTTGTTGAGAAGCATACATGGTAATTGGATCATGAACTTGAGGTTTAGACAGCCAAGCCTCGATCATATGGCATTCGTGTTGTTGAAGAAA
Organism: Glebionis coronaria; assembly: GCA_025667525.1. Classification (NCBI taxonomy): domain Eukaryota; kingdom Viridiplantae; phylum Streptophyta; class Magnoliopsida; order Asterales; family Asteraceae; genus Glebionis; species Glebionis coronaria. Next base: position 163,537,556 of record CM046882.1, on the reverse strand, counting down.
AGCTTGAAGTTGATCCACATTGGTGTTATGCAAGTCCTTAGCCAATTTAACATCCGTCACGTACTTTTTCCATTCTGAAGGAAGACTGTTCAAATACTTGGTGTTCAATTGAAACGTAGGAATTGCCATGCCATAGATATTTAGCTCATTCAACAATAGGGTAAATCTCATATAGTAGTCATTGAGAGTCTCCCCTGTCACATAGGCAAACTTATCAAAAGTATCATAAAGCTTACACTCTCGTTCTTGTTTAGTTAACGAGTTGCCTTGCATTAGAACACGAATTCTATCCCATAACTCTTTGGAAACTTTATGTTTGCTGACGAGTTTGTAGACATCTGGAGGAAGGGCTTGGAGAATGATGTTTGTAGCATACTTATCACATTTGTCTTGAATCTTCATATCTTCAGACAATTCACCCGTTGCGCGAGGACGAGTAGTCGTACCTTCCGTCACTGTACCATAATCTAATGGTCCATTGAGCACCAATGCCCAAATGAGATGTCCATTCTCTTTGTTCAACATGTAAAGTTCCATTTGGGAAGTCCAATCCTCGTACATAGACTTCTCCAACATAGGTGGACGATTATCCGTACCCGAGAGGATGGACTTATCCGTAAGAGATGTGTACTCCATTTCGATAAGTTAAGATTTACAAATATTGATCGAACAATGAGAGAAAGTAAATGTGTTTGTTGTTGTGAGTTGAAGTCGAGAAACAATGTTAAAATCCCCTAAAATATGTTCTCGATAAACCAAAAATTCCAAGTCAGAATTACACACGATTCGAAATTTTTTAAGGAATAATTTTTTGATTGTCGGAATGTTGATCGGAATAAAGGATCGGAAAGCTGTCGGAATAAACCCTATCGGAATACCCTTGATCGGAATGTCCCTAATCGGAATACCCTTGATCGGAATGTCCGTAATCGGAATGCCCTTGTCAGAATGTCCCTAATCGGAATACCCAAATCGGAATACTTAAAATCGGAATACTCAAATCGGAATGCAATCGGAATCCCTTCGTCGGAATGTGATCGGAATCCTTAAACCCTTTTCCGATGACACTGATCGGAATAACTTTTTTGAATCCTTTAAACCCCTTTTTCGATGACCCTGATCTGAATATATCCCACTTTTCTCGGACAAAACTCAACCAATTCGAGATTTTAAGTCAAAAAATGATCAAAACACCCAAAACTTTTGTGTTTTTAGCCAAAGTAACTATACCAAATCTCTACCACAACTATGTAGAAGATTTGTATCAAGAAAAAACCATAAAAAACACAAAAAAAAAATTGGTTAGTGTAAAATGGATCAAAAAGGCGTATAAATCAAGAACACAAACACATAAACAATACAATCATCCCATGGCTCTTGATACCATTTGTAGGATATGTAAATCTTGCTTATGTTTTAGAGAGAGAAAGAGATAGATAATTTCACACTTCTAGAGAGAGAAAGTTTAAGAACTATGTGTAAATTAAAAATGAAATCACCACCCTCTCCATCTAAAGAGAGGGTTTATATACCCAAGCCTTGTGATGGGCTTGGGCTTACAATATTGGGCCGGCCTACACATGTTGTAGGCTAGGCTTGGCCTTGTTTGTTTAATAAAGATATCTAGACTACGAGCTACTACTTGATATATTGTCGGAGTGACCGAATCTTCCTAAATATGTAAAAACGTATTTCCAACATCTTTCCATATGTTACATAGAGGTGAGTTCTATATAAAACATGAACCAATAAAAGAAGAAAGGAATCAATCTCAACTATTCATTTTTTCCATTAAAAAATAAAGACTCATCTTTCACATTTTTCTTAAAAAGACCATATCTTTCAAACGATTAATCGTCAGATTACGAAAAATACACCATTGCGACAAAAATATTCTTATCTTTCAGTAGACAGGCACTTTGATATAATTTTGGCATTTTTTGTTATTGCGATATTCGACTATAAAAATCACATGTGATTCGGAAAAATTACTTGTGATTTTTTAATTAAAAAAATTCAATTTTTTTATTGAATAAATAAAAACTTTTATTATTATTTTAGTGTAATTATTTACATAGTCGGAGGTAAACAAGTAACAAGTTACTCCACTAGCTTTTTCATATAGTTTCAATGATTTTTTTGTTAAAATTTTCGTCAAAAAATTACACATAATTTGTAAAATCACTAGTAATTTGTAAAATCATTTGTGATTTGTTCTTCTAAAATGCATGTGTGATTTCATATATCGCATGTGATTTCATAAATTTACATGTGATATTAAAGTAACAAATCACGTGTGATTTCAGAAATCCATAAATTATACCAGTACATGTGATATCAAAATGCTTTTAGAAAACCGAAACCCGATCCGTATAGATATGGTAACCGACCCATTTACCCACCTAACACACAAAATGTTATTTCCATTAAATTCAATATTCCAAAAAGTTTCCAACAAACTTAACAATAAAAAATAATAAAAATTGACCAAAATTTGGGGGTCTTTCACTCACTCCAAATCACTGTTTGATTAAAGATGATCCAATCCAACAAACCACTCTTCAATTAAGGTTTCAATTGAGTACTTACTTTTATTTATGTTTGATCACAAGATTTTAACTTGATTGCTTTATTCATTCAATCTTGATTATAATTAAAAAAGGGTTTTCATTATTTGTGTTTTTGTGTTATATCATTAATGGGTGATCAATTGCCTGCAATGAATCTTGATCTTAATATGGTGCCTATTGATCATTCAAATACTATGAGCCTTGATGATTGGTTAGTCGGGTCTATGCGTGATGTTGTTTCTCAGCGAATTAGGTTAACGGGTGATGATCAGTCCTCAAAGGCTGTGAAAACGACCGAAAAAAGTAGACAGGAGAGTGGTTTCTTTGAGTGTAATATATGTTTGGATTTAGCGACTGAGCCGGTTGTGACTTGCTGTGGTCATTTGTTTTGTTGGGCGTGTCTTTACCGATGGTTGTTTGTTCATTCTAGTGAATTGAAAGAGTGTCCTATATGTAAAGGTGAGGTGACAATGAAAACTATAACGCCAATATACACTCGTGGGAATCAACCTCGTGTGAGTAAGGTGGGGGGTTCGGATACGAGTGTTAAGATTCCTAGTAGGCCACAGGCGAATAGGATCGAGAGTTGGAGGCAATCTCTTCAAAGAAACGTACTTACTGACATTGCGCCTGTGGTTGATATGATTCGCAGAATTGATAATAGATTTGATCTTACTCGTGATACCATATCTGCTAATCCACAGGAAGTCCATAGTACCTTTTTGTTAGATAGAATTTTTACAAACCGGGGGATGAGAAGGGGTCGAGATACACCAGATGCGTCGGTGGATGCATTGCTGATTAGTCCGGGTGATACTGAACCTGATGATTCAATCCCTAACCTTACATCTGAAGAAGGTTTTATGGAGTCTTATATACGGGACCACCCTAGTGAAACAAATCAAGAAGATATCCCATTGATTGATAGGCATTCCATGTCGAGCGTGGCTGGTATTATTCAGTCTGAAAGTCAGACAGCTGAAACAGATTCAATGGTGTCGGCAACTTCAAGAAGATGTGAGTCGTCAAGTTCAAGGGTTTCGGATGTCAACAGTGGAGATTCTCGATCCATAAGGAGGAGATTGCAGTAGAACGAAAAGCCTTTTTATTGAAGTCTGAAGATCTGTGAGCAACTTAATGGGAAGTATAGTTGCTTTGAGTTTATAGAGATTAATCGATGAGTTTATAGATCTGTGCTAAAAACTACATTCTGTATACATTTGTTTTCTGCGATTAAATGCTTTAAAGATATGGATGCTTCTCTTTGGGTTTTCTGTAACTAGATTATCATATTTAGTGCTATGAGTAATGAATGAATGGTGTTAGTGTTCTGTAAATACTTTAGACCCATCACATGAAATTAATACTTTGCAACATTGAATCATGTGTTTCCTTATTTTGTAACTTACGTTTGTCAATAAACATGTTAATTCGTACCACAAAAAAGTGTTTCGGTACTTGTGAATGACTAGAGCCTATACTGATATGAATTTCACTATTACCTACTCCCCCTTCTCCGGCTGAGCATTCACTGTGAGTACTGCTGCAGTAAAGCCAACGGGGAGAATGGTCAATCTGTAGGATGCCAGCTAGTATGAAGATGGATTAAATGGTTTCTAAGGTAGCATCATCAGGAACAACCAGTCTCTAGGAAATCAGATTCAATAGGCAAGGCTGAGACAGTCAGACAGTTACTTCATGATATAGTCTTAACTCGACATTGTCATGCCATACTATCTAACCAAAGTTGATTTATACCATCAGTCTATCCTATATATCGGAGATCTAAGGTTTGAACTTCCACTTATGGTTACCCGACCTGGGTATCAAACTCTTTCGTGGCACGCAGATGAAAGACTTCCTTCAGGCAAGTTCCCGAAGGAACAGAAAGCATCGTGCTCAGCTTTTTTTGTTTTCTTGACTCTATCACGCTATACTTATTTCTCTCGGTGGCTCAGTGAAGCATATGATACCAAGTTCGGTATATAAAGATAGATTTTGTTGGGGATTAGTTGGCAATAAGCATAATGGATCTGGACCGGACCGGATCGGATCTGATCGGAAACCGGATCAAACCGGACCCAAGATATTTCGATCTGGTCTTCGATCCATTATTATCCTCACATTTGTTCTTACACAAAACCCATCTTATATTTTGTTGGACCGGACCGGACCGACGCAGACATGAACAAACCATTTTGTCCGGTGTTTTGGAAAAATTGGTTTTTGATCCGGTCAGTCCCGGTTTCCGCAGACCGTGACCAGCCCTACATAATGGCTACTAGAGGCTATATACATAGGCCCAAATACAAGTGGACTTATATATCCTAGTTATGTAGTACGCCCAAGTGATCAGCCCAATATGTACATATGATATACAGTTATACACACACCCATCTAAGAGCTGAGTTAGATGAGTGGAGTTTTGACATTGGGCTCACTAAACTATACAACCCAGTTAGTCACAGATTACTATAACTATTTTTCTTCTTTAAAAACCAACTAATTTTTTTTTTGAACATAAAAATAAAAAAAAAAAAAAAAAAAAAAAAAAAAAAAAAAAAACCTAACTAATTAACTCACGATATAAACCGCAATTTATTACATATTTTAGAAAGAACTTGAACTTTCAGTCATCTGATTGATAAAGACACTCACAAAATGTGGGTTGACTGCAATAACATACTTAATAATAAAATATTAAAGCCATATTTCTTCTAAGATATATAGAAATGAATTAATCTATAAACTCTTTATAATACTAGATGAATACTTGCTTCCAAGGACAATGTATATAGTTTTTGTGTGACCTTTGAGCAATACTTAATGTTTTAATTTGTAGTCATTTCGAGGAAAAACTGACATTTTTAAGTTTTAAATATTTTTTTTAAACATATTAGAGTTTTCCCAAATGCTCTTTACTGTGCTCGAGAAAGGAAAAGAGTGGCAAGATTATGGTGATTGGCTTAAAGTGGGTTTGATGATTGGTTAAAAGAACAAATTCTGAGAAGAAGTAAAAGTTGTCTAAGAGGGAAAGGTATCATGGCTAGGGTAATACCTCTTCACTGCGCCACATCAGCGCCACGCATACCAACTAATCTCTCTCCTCTTCTCTAAAAACACCCCATTTATCACAACTAGTCTCTCTCCTCTTCACTTGGGTCCCACCACTCACCATTTTATTTAATTTTTCAATTTTCACACAAAATAAAAATTCATTTCATAAAATTAAAAATTACAAAATACTAAAAAATAAAATACAAATACGAGAAATAAAATTACGCTACGAATATAAAAATACGGAAAAAAAAAGACAATACGAAAAAAAAAACAATACAAAAAAAAACATCCTAGATTTGATATTTTGCCGCGATTTGTAGTTGTTTCCTCATGATAACCGACTTTTGAGGTTCTGGCAAATCGTCGGTCCGAATGGAGAGAAACTCCAGCTCTTTAAACTCCATATCGGCATCCACTTTAGCCTTCTCGGCATCGGCTTTAGCTTTCCTCGAATCGTACAGCTCTTTACCCGCGTTTAATTTGCGGAGTAAAGCATCGTTTATGTCTTCCTTCGAAGTGGTCGATCCACTACCCGTGCTGCTCTCAGTTGTTTCTGATCGTGTCTTCTTGGCGGGTCTCTGTTTGCCGGGTGGTCGACGCTTAGCATCTGGAGCAAATACGTTGCTATGATCAATTTGGTCAAGACCCTCGGGTGCGTTCCATTTTGAGAAGTTTCTAAGCACCCTCCACATATGTTCAAGCGTAAATTTTCGGCGTTCGTTACAAGCCGCGAATTCACGTCGTGCAGCTTCAAGCACGTCGTCGTCGTTTTCACCGCTAGCCTTTTTAAGGCTTTTGAAGATAGCGTGAAACTTTTGAACATCGGGGTGCGAACGACTCCATTTCCCGGTCAGCATATTCTTCGTACGCTTGATTGAGTTACGCCGGTTGAAATCTTCCAAAATCGTGTTCCAAAAAAACTCTTCAATTTGATCATTCCCGCGTTCTTTGTCTTCGGAAGCGGCGACCCAAACCTCGGCCAATATTTTTTCCTCATCAGGTGACCACTGTAGGGGTGCCGAAAATTCAACTTCATCTACATCATCGATGTCGTCCTCGTCTGCGGACAAATCAACCGCAACATTTTTTTTTGCCGGCCGTTTCCCTCTGCCACGACCGGTATTTTTTGCCTTTCGTTGTGGCGGTTGAGATTGTGGTACTTTGAATTGAGTTTCGGGGACATTTTGAGATGGTGGATATTGAGATGGTGGATATGGATATTGAGATGGTGGATATGGATATTGAGGCGGTGAATATTGATTTTGGTGAAACGCTAGTTGTTGTTGATAAATTTGGTGGGGTGTTAATGGTGGAAAGTATTGTTGCGAATAGTTTTGACCGGAACCTTGGCCGGATCCTTGGCCGGATTGTGTCACGGGAGAAGAAGACGACGATTGATTCGGATCCGTGCCGTGGTTGAGGATGTTAGCGTAGTTGAGGTAATCGTTTGGGAGGTTTGACATTTTTTTTGTGATTTTTGGAGTGTTTTTTGGATTGTAGAATGTATTTTGTGTGTTTAAAAATGTATAAGGTAATGAGTTTATATAGGGTTTAAAAATAATAAATTTTTTTTTTTTTTTTTTAAAAAATATAGCCGTTTGTAACGGTTAGAAAACATTGTGGGCCCCACCTACTGCATCCAACGAGCAATGTCACTTTGTGACATTTGACAACCGGCGAGGGGGGGTGGGTGTAACGGCGAAGGGCGGCGAGAGGCGGCGAGCATGCCACCTAGACACGGCGAGCCACCCTCGCCACCACACCGTTGCCTCTAATTGTGAATGAGTCCATTCCAAGCAAAAATCTTCATCTTCATTTTGGTCAACTCTCCCCCTCTCACCATCACTTTTCAATTACTGTATATGTTTTCTTTTACTTTTCACTTGTCAAATATAAAGGCCCTCTAAAGAAGCTATTTGTACCTTTATTTTCTGGGTTTTTTATAACTTTTATTTTTTATTTATTTTATTAATTTTGTTTAGGTTACAAAATGAAAAACTGAAAATACATAATGAAAATTATAAAAATTTAACATGTCAAAAGTAATAAACTGTCAAAAATACGAACAGATAAAAAAATACGGAAAAAAAACTGATAAAAAATACTGTTAAACTCAGAGACGGAGCCAGGAATTTATGTTAAGGGGGGCTCAAAATTTTTCGGTAGTAACATACACATTTTTGTTTCAGTAGCTTAATATAATTTTGAAATGTTTAACATACAATTTCACTGGTATTTTCTCGATAATAACACAGTCTAACTGATTTGAGAAAATGAACAAATGGGCAAAAGTTAACGTGAATGGTAGGGAAATAGTTCAATCTAACGACGGACAAATATCTTGGATTCTTTCCAAATGAGGTTGTTAAGTCCTACTACTATATTAAGCATAACTAAATGGATAAATTTTAAAATAAACAGGGATAAAAATGAACTTTCCTAGTAAAAACAGGACCAATTATAAAATATTAGTAGTTTACAAGGACTGGTAATGTACTCTTTTTGTGTTTTCACATCATCTTCCTCGTAAAAAAACAAGGATCTCAAACCTCCATTAATAAAAATTTCAGCTTCTTTGTTATCTCTTCTACTGGTACTAATGTACTATGAATATCGACCTTATTGTCTTTCTTTCTTTCTTATGATTACCTTCTACAAAACTTTAATCTCTTAGGTTTTTTTCTGGGAACCACCTTCTCATAACATACGTCCGCCACAGTTAGGGGGGGCCGAGCACCCTCCAGCCCCCCCACTGACTCCGTCCCTGGTTAAACTGTAACATGTAAGGTTAATTATTTTGATATTATTTTTGGCAAGTAGGGTACCAATAGTTACACTAATTTATATTGTTGAGTGAGGAACAAAAAAATCTCTTATTTTTCTCTGCAGCCAAATAAAGTATACTAGTAATAATTTTTAACGAAATAATATCATCTCTAGCCCATTACAAACAAGCTAACGAAATAACTTTTAACGAAATAATATCATCTCTAGTTCCAAATATATTTAAACTTTAATGTTAATACAAATTTAATCAAGAGCAAGGTTATCAAGACCCTCCCATTTTTACAAGCTATACCCCTCCTACTTTTTTTACTTTTTTTATTTTTTTTATTTTTTTTATAATTTTTATAATTTAGTATTTGTTATAAAATTGTGAAACTGAAAGTGCGGGAAAAAAATAATAAGGTTTTGTGACTCAAAAAATTAAACAGACAAAAAACGCGGAACAGAAACTGATAAAAACTGTGTCTGGCTGAAGCAGGGATGGAACAAAAAGAATATTTTATACTTTTTATGTACTATTTAGTGGGGTAGGGGGTATTTATAGTAGAACCCAATTCAGTCAATGAATCATCAAGAAAAGGCATGCCATTATTCTCTCAATTTGTTTCAGTTTCGAGCACAAAATGATGAGGCTTTAATCATGTCATGCTTAATTGCTTATAGTATCCCCTCACATTTCACACTGCTAAAGATCATTACTCCTAAAAATAAAAACATTGTGATAGTTGAGTATTCATAATGATAAACCAAACAATCATGACCTATTTCATCCACCAGTTATTGCCTAGACATGTCTCTATTCTATTTAAATGTTCATATTGAGTTTATTGTAAGGGTTTAGCCTAGTTAAATGCATATCCAATATGTATAAATCAACAAAAATAAATTACTCACAAAGAATTTTTAAAACATAGAGTAGTATAACATTACTCGTAGAAAAGAGATCTGCATATTAGAAAGTACGCATATTTAACAAGATCTCATGATGAATATATAAAAATATTATTGATTAGGGCAACTACTTATAACACCAATCTTAGAACATAAATCATGTCATGCCATGATGCACACACATACATAGATATACACAGTTTTATAAGTATCTATGAGGGAACATAGTGATGAAGATAGCAAAACTATAAGACTATAATAATTGTAGTCCACCCATCCATGTCAAAGTTATCATGGCATAGTTCAGTTTTTATGGGTTCCATGTCCCACTCTTGGCAAACATAAAACAGCATCCCAGGTTGAAGAAAGTTAAAGGAAATTGAATTGAGAGAATTCATAATAATGATGAGGATTATCATGGCTGCAAATGATACCAATGATGATGATGATTAGATATAATCAAAGAGGAGAAAGCATGGCGATATATAATCATTTTGTCTACTCATTTGCCATTGCTAGAGTTTGCATGAGAAGCTATCTTGTCAATCTATAATCTTCTAGCAATCATAATTTAAACGGCTAATTGTTTACATCTTTTTGATTGCATATCTTCTACAGATTTCAAACTTTACATTAGTCTCATTAAGCCGCAATTATGGTCCATATTAATCACCTTAAAGTACGAAGAGTGTGTTATTGGGCGATACCCGCCTAATAAAAGCCTTTAATTTGATTTATTTTTCTTTTAAAAATCACTCGCTTTTATTTTTTATTTTTTTTCTCAAAGGTAAATTTCATTAAAAAATAAAGAAAAAGTGACAAAACAAAAAGACACAGAGACTAAAAAGCTTGGACAAACCCGTAACTAATTAGATTTGGCTAAAAAAACAAAGGGAAAAAGACGAAAATAGTCAAATCCCCTTCCCTTAATCCATTATATGGTCAAGCCAAATTTTTTTGATATATATGGTCATGCACAAATGCTCAACTGCTCAACTCCATTATATTTATGATATGTGTCATATGACAAATGTTCGACTGACGGTGCTCGACCCCCAAGTGCTCAACTTTGTCAGTACCTTTTATCTCTTGATATATGTGCCCAATTTTTAACTTTTAACCCTTCAAAAATAATTAACTTAACAAATTTAACAAAAAAGAAACTTAAAAACAATAATTTTTATCAAATAAATCTCCCTCCCTCCCAGATCTTGGAGTAACATTTTTCAACCCGTCTTCTCATCTCTTCATTTCTCTTCTTCTAACATAGTATCACACCCACCTCCCACCACCACTTCATCTCAGCCGCCACCATCATCCTATCCGCCGCCGGCCTCCTTCCAAGCCACCGACAACCATCATCTCAGCCGCCATATTAGGTATCTCTTTGATTCTTTTGTTTTATTTTGCTATCTTGATGTGTAATTTTGTGGTTATGTGTCGATTTGAGGTTATGGGTATCTTATAAATTAGATCCTGGGTACCCTATTAATCATTTGACGTTATGGGTATCTTAGAAATTAGATCCTCGGTGTCAAGTAATGTTATTTGTTAAAATATGTTTAAATCAAATGAGTTCAAGGTGCTATGATAGAAGAACGAATAAGACTGTTCTTATTGTCCCTTGTTTTAGCACTCAAGTGGTGACAAATAGATAAAAGGCAAGCAGAGTTGTTAAAGTATTAACCATTTAGAAGTCAAACACAATTATACTAATAATTGACCTGACTTGACGTATACAAGAGGATATACACGTACTCTACTCAGACAGGACTATATAGGAAGACCCGGTGTGTTGTGCGCATTAAACAAAACACACGTGTCCTGATATTTGAGTTCTTATATAGGTACATTTGTAGGAAATTCTTTTCAAGTTAGACCAGGTTTATGATTCCTTTCAATTTCATGTTAGATCAGTAGATGCGCCCACTCCTTGTCTTGCTTGCACCAGTGGAAGGTCCTAAACAAGTTGCACCAAACGAAGGTCCCAAACAACGTAAATTTTGGTCTAATGAAATGTACAAAGTCTTACTAGACACATGCATTTAAGGATTCATCCTGTTACGCCTTTAAAGCTTCCTCGTGTGGCGTCCATTGATACCACTGTGGCTAGGTACTTCATACGAAAGGGCAGCCATGTGCTACTGAGTCGGCTTGGGCTAGGTTTATTTGATGCTGTCCGAAATCAATTCAGGAAATAGAGAAACCAAACAGAAGAATTCTTTTTTACGTTGTCCGACATCAATTTAGGAAACTATTAGTTATGTATCACCGATTCTAGGTTTATTTCGGATCGACTCTAATACAATGTCTTTTACGGTTTTACCACTACGCCGGCCCCTGAGTAGCTGCACTTTTACAAGTTAAGTAACATTTGTTTTCAGTTATTTTAATGATCTAGGTGAACGGAAAGATAGCGAGTCAGTTACACGCAACTTGTATTTGTACCCGCATAATGAGGTAAGGTTTCCATAAGGTACGCCGGTAACGGAAAGATAGCAAGCAGTCTGATTTATCCATAATTCTTATCTGCTTATCGGTATAAGCTTATAGGCAGGAAAGATAAGCAATTCCAAATGCCTTCGTTACCCAAGTTAACAAATTGTGTCACAGAAACTATGTTGTAGAAATGTTTTGCGCCAGATTATTACTTTGGGTTATACTAAGTTGATATGTGCTGATTACAGAGGGTACCACAGAAACCATTGGGTTATTGCCACATTCAACAATTAATATGAGAACTTATAGGATACTCGTTCGATTTTGCAAAGTTGTGAGTGCCCTTTTTAGTAGCAGAACAGTGCAAAGTTGTGAGTGCCATTTTTTTGAACTACTACATTACAAAGATCAAGGTGAGGGTGGTGCATCTACAGCAGATGTTTCGTAAGAAAGTGGAGTTGCAAGTATGATGAATAGAACCGAGTGATAGTTTGGCCGGTTCTGACTACATGTCTGGAATTATTCCTGGTGACGAAGGTGTTGTTGAGGTCAGTCAATAGTTTCTAATACTACTGCTGGTAAAAAACCCTATCACGTTACTAAAAATATGCTTTCTTTAATCCAATTCAGGTTGCTCGTCATCTAGATTATGTTATTGTTGTCACATGAATAGTCCGCTGTGTTGGTTAAAAGGTAGAACTTAAACGTTTTTTGCTCTATTTTTTTATCAGAATGAAATGTTCTATGCTTTTAAGACATTTTCATGAAATAATTTTGGGCTTTTCTTTCCTAGCCTACTACAGTTGTTGTTATTGAAGCAGGAAGAAACAGTTGCATTAACAAATAAGTTTGCGGTTCCTAGTATGCCCGTTATGAGGCCTTTAAGATACTTCGTATTTTGGTCCGGTCATAGCCAAATCTTGGAGTTTTACTTACTATCTGGTTATATGTGTGGAACAAATTCTTTTTTCACTCACATATATCAACTATATTGTAAGGGGTCGTAATTTCCTTTGTTTTTGTTGCTTTTCCCCCTGCTGTAGATTCATTCCCCCTGTTTGGGTTTTGTGGTTACCCCTGTTTTTTTTATGTTTTTCCCTTGTTTGGGTTTTCGAGGCTTTATGATTTAGAAACCATTGTATTATAGTTATACTGACTGTAAATTGAAGTGTAGCTCATATGGTAGAGCGCTCGCTTTGCATGCGAGAGGCACGGGGTTCGGTTCCACGCACTTCCATATTTCGAACCACGACTTTCATAAGTGATCAACTTTTTAAGTGATAAACTTTTTTTGCAAATGAGCTAAACTGTTCTTCAAAAGTGATCAACTTTTTTAACGTGAGTGAACAACTTTTGTATAAAAGTGCTAAACTGTTTTTCAAAAGTGATCAACTTTTTTACGTAAGTGAACAAATTTTGTACAAAAGTGCTAAAGTGTTCTTCAAAAGTGATCAACTTTTTTACGTAAGTGAACAACTTTTATACAAAAGTGCTAAACTATTTTTCAAAAGTGATCAACCATTTAACATTAAAACCATTTTAAGGGAGAAAGGCTTTGTTTATATCGTGTTACAAAGAAAGACGATGAATAGTATATCATTGTTTAAAAATCGTGTTAACCACATAAATCTACCAAAAATGAGCAGAAGTGGGTTTAAGGTTAACAATATTTGGTAAGAAAAACTCATTAATCAGATGCATATGATAGTGAGTCAGGACTTTGTTTAGCTATGCTTCGTAAGTAAACCATATATTTTAAGTTAAGATTACCAAGTGCTATGTTTTGTAGAAATGGTTACTTTTTGTCTCAAACGGGTCAACTGGTGAAAATCTTAAATACGACGTTTTTACTAACAAATTACGTAAAGCACTAAAACCTCTTAATTTTCCTCGTGTATGAACATGTTTACTACCATATTCACATATTACACATTAGTTACGTTTTAAGCCTACTACAAAATTGGTGAGAATCAACTTAACCATAACTACGTGAGTACCATATTGTAAGGGGTCGTCATTTCCACGTTATTCTCAATCCCACTTAATCAATTGCTTGAACTCTGTATATCATACTTAATGCATTATATTTCAGGTTCGTACCTTCAGAGGTCACACAAATGAGAAGAACTTTGTGAGTCTCTCAGTAAACAGTGATTTTCTTGCATGTGGTAGTGAATCAAATGAAGTATATGGCTATCATAAGGTAAGTAGCATAATCTTTTCGTTAACCTTTTTGTACTAAATGTAATAGATTTTACAATTATTATATTAAGCCTGAATTATTACTCTAGCCCATGAAAACAAAAAATATATTTTATATTTTTCCCCTGTTGCAGATTCATTCCCCCTGTTTGGGTTGTTTGGGTTTGGGGTTCCCCTGTTTTTGTTGTTTTTCCCTGTGTGGGGTTTCGAAAGATCCTCTTCTTTAAAAATTAAAGGAAAATCCGTGTTCGTGCTCGTGGTCAGAAAACCATTTTTTAGACATTAGCTTCTGATGTATATCAGAAAACCATTTTTTTTGCTATCGTCCATCTTACTTACTGTTCATTAAAGTGGTCGAAGAGTTTTACCTACATATAGAAGCAGTCACTAGCGGACGTCATAGACGTTCTTCATTTGTTCATTAAAAGTCCAGACCGAGGAACAGACCGAAATGTTCGGTCCATTTCCGGGTTGGTCTGGTCCGGCCCAACAAAGCATAATATTCGGTTGTGGGTAAGACCGTACCGGGTGTGAGGACCAAAAATGAGGACAAGGGTGGACTAAGGATCGGACAGAAATATGTTCGCACGGTTTCTCGGTTCGGTAAGGTTTCTCTGTCCAGTCCTGTTTCTCGGCCCGGCCCGTTGTCGATAGATACAACAAGTTAAGTCAACTGTTGGATAAGTGGATTATCATGTATAAACATTTTAACCATTTGAATCGGATTTCATTTGTAATGCCTTAATATTACGCTTTGGTGGTTTGATGTGAAAATATGCATTGAATGGAAATTAGGCATCATGATTATGTTGTATGTCATTTATGTTCTTATTCAGTTGTGATTGCGATAATGATTTGATATTCATGCAGCAAGAAAAAGAAAAAGCAATGACCCATGAGATGATAGCAAAGCTGATTAGTGTGTGCTGGGATAAGTGTATCAGTGGTACTCCAGGAAGCAAGTTCACTTCTGGTGAATCAAGCTGCCTCTCACACTGCGCCCAGTGGTACATGGACATGAGCTTCATGATAGCCAAGCATTTTAGCTCTAAGCAGTAGGAACTGGGAAGATTGAGTCATCAGATACTATCAAATGTGTTTCATATTTCCTGCATGATATAATGTTACCTAATTGATTTGAATCAGCTATGCTGTCATGTATTTTCCGCACTATAAGATGTTATGATTTTGTTTCACGTTTCTTTGATGAGAAAATGACCGTTTATGTATAATGTTTTTACAGTATTTCTGTCTTTCTTTGACTTATAATTGAGCACTCTACTAGTCTGCTGCCACCCCAAAGAAGCAACATTACTTGGTAACTCCCAGCTTACACCTAGTCCCAATTGGACAGAATGTTGAGCTAAAAGACCTTAAAGTTTTCAATAATATATCCATATGAGAAGATTTCATATGTAGACGGCAAGATAACTAATAAGTGTGAAAACACTTATCCTTTTACCACTTATTTCCAATAATAACAAGACCAAAACGTGTATTTTATGTCGTAAAAGTCGGAATTATGCGTGGTTTGTGTTTTTTTTATTGTGTTTCAGGATAAAAATATGAACAAGGAAGAAAACACGGGCTATCACGGGCTTTTATCGAAGAAAACAAGAAAAGACGAAGTCAAAAGATCAAGAGTGCAAAAAGAACGGAAGTCCAAGGCCTATTCTGAAGATTTATCGAAGAAAAAGTCTAAAGACGGAAGTTTAATGAAGTCGAAGAACCAAGTCTAATTATAGAAGAAAATTATAAGACGAGTTCAATTTATATCGACAGATCCCGAGACGATGTCGAGAAAGACAGAATTTAAATCAAGTCGAGACGAGAAGAAAGAAAAAGGAAGAAACACATGCACCTCCCCACCTCCTATATATACCCTCCTAATGTGTCATTAGGAGGGTGTTAGTGTTAGCTAGTTTATTTTTCTTTTGTAGTTTTTATTTTTAGAGAGAGAAAGTGTTTAACTTTCTCTCACTAGAATTTCATCTTTTCTTTTCTTTCATGTTTAAGCTTTGATTTAATCTTGTATTTTGGAATCATTAATCTACAAGTTCAAGTTTAAGCTTTTCATCTTTAATCTTCTTCTACCTTTCTTGATTTTATTTATCTTTGATCCTAATTAATCTTTGATCTTGTTTCATCTTAGTGTTATGTGATTAAAAAGTTTATCTTTTTATTCATATCTAAGTTTTTATACAACTTAAGCTTTGAGCTTATCATGCTTAGTGGCTTATTTTGTGTTTAGCTTATTTGCTTTAAAGTTTTCTTAAAGGTTTTGTCTTTTTAAAGTTTGATTTAAAAAGTTTCTTATTTAGAGTTTTAAAAGTTCTTATTCATTCTTATTTAGTTCGTTTCATTATAAATTTGGTAAAGTTTTGGATGTGCTTTTCAAACCGGAGCTTATTAAGTTAGCTTATTACGTTTTTCATTCCATCGGAAAAGGGTAAACCCTTTTCCGACCATTATTCTGACGGTTTCCACCATTATTCCGATACATTGTATCGGATAAGGGTTTTGGATTCTGACGGTTATTCCGATTGGGATTCTGACGGAGGTGATTATTTGTTATTCCGATGTTTTTCCTTATACTTATTCCGATACTTTTGATTTTACTATATTCCGATAGTTTTCCTTTGGTTTGATATTCCGACAGTTGTGATTCCGATAGGATTCCCTTTGAAATATTCTGATGCCTTTCATTCCGATTGTATTCCGACACAGACATTCCGATGTGATTCCGATGATAGCATTCCGACGGGTTTAAGTTTGTTTTTATAAAGTTTTAAGTTTTCAATTTACTTTCTAGTTTTTAATCATTTACTTTTAACTAGTAATCTTTAGTTTAATTTTAACTTTTAAAGTTTTTTTTTACTCAACGACATTTTCATATTTCCTATTAGTTTAAAATATATAATCAAACCATTTTATTTTCCACCAAGAACAACTGAGTCGCACTTTTAACTAGTAATCAATTCGAGAAAAGACTGGTTCAACGAACTTTCATACGAGGTGAAAAAATCTAGTATTAAATGACACCGCTGCCGGCTCTTTTCGTGAAGATTAACGGTTTTCAGTGAGAGACGCGTTGGATTTTGGGATCCGTTCACTTTTGAACGTTATTTTTCGTGTCAAAAATTTTCGAAAATCCATAAAAATTAAAAATTTTCAAAAATCCAAAAAAATAGAAAAACATAAAAAACCAAAAATATTTCTTGTCTATCTTTCTTTTCCTTTTGTAGGTGTGTATGTGTACCCGTGCTCGTAAGAAGAAAGCAATTCAAGCCGAAGTCGAAACTTTACCTATTGTCACCATGGACAATCGACCAATGATCGAGCTTTTGCAATCGCAAGTAGAGGGCAACACTGATGCTATTGTCATACCCGAGATTGGAGCCAACAACTTTGAGCTCAAATCCGGCTTCACAAACGGTCTCTGCTCAACCATTCTTGGGGCGTACACTTGATGATCCTCATGACCATATCAAAAGGTTCCTTAAACTCACTAATACGGTCAAGTATAATGGGGTTTCACAAGAGGTGATTCGCTTACAACTTTTTCCTTTCTCCTTAGAGGGATAAGCCCAACATTGGCTTGATAAGGAACCGCCACAAAGTATTCTTACGTGGTCGGATTTAGAGACCAAATTCATCAACTACTTTTTCCCACCCTCACGTACTACCGCTTTACGGAAGGAAATCATTAACTTTGAACAAAAGTGCGGTGAGACATTTAGTGAATCTTGGGACCGTTTTAAGGAACTTTTAAGAAAGTGTCCACAAAATGGTTTCACAAAAGTACATCAAATTAATACTTTTTACAATGGTTTAAGCATGAATGACCAAGATTCACTAAATAGTGCCTCGGGGGGGTAACATTTTGGTTAAGTCTTCTAATGCCGCGTGGGATATTATTGAGAATAAGTCTAGAGTGCAAACTAAGAGTGTTCGGACTAATGTGGCTAGTGCTAGTACTAGTGACGCCGACAAGAGATGTGATAAGCTTACTTCAATTGTTGAAGCACTTGCTCTACAAACCGCCAAAAATGCCAAAACCAACAATGCGCAAGTTAATACTTTGAGTCAGTTATGTGATATATGCGGGGGTTCTCATTCATACACCGATTATCCTTCGACTCATGACAATCCGGAAAATATGTATGCCGCTAACGGTAACTTTTCTACGGGAGGCTATCAAGCACGTCCTCAAGGTGACCGCAATTTTCTCAGTTATCGTTCAAACAACTTCCTTTCACCACCCGGTTTTCCTCCTCAGAACCAAAACAACCTCAATCGCAACAATTAAAACCAACCATGAGCTCCAAATCAATATCAAACCCAAAGAAACCCATATCCACCTCAAGGAAACAACCAAGTTTACCAACAACCTGCTTATCAACCACCTGCCTACCATGCTCTTCCTCCCACCCAACCCACCGCATTTAATCACGAGGTTGAAACTTACAAGAGGACTAATGATGCGATAGTGTAGAATCTTCAGCGGCAAATCATCAACTTGAAACGAGATATGGCGAAACAAGGGAATGATCTTCGAGCTGATATGCGAAACTCTTTGAGCAGTCAAACGAATGACTTAAGGGATATGATGGCTAGTTTCTTCTAAAGTAATCAAGCCTCTGGTTCGGGTTCTCTTCCGAGTAACACCGTTGCTAATCCAAGAGGGGAGATGAAAGCAATCACCACTCAAAGTGGAAAAGGTTTAAAGGAACCCGAGCTTCCTACACCTACACCGGTGATTGTGACAAAGGAAAACGAGTCCCCTTCTCCAATTCCTCCACCTTCTACTTCCACCCCTCCACCACCCAAGGATGTGAGTGAGAATTCCATACCAAAGCCTTCGTCTCAACCCAATATACCTTATCCCTCAAGGTTGCGGAAAGAGAAATTGAAGAACAAGGATGATATTCAGGTTTCTAACTTTCTTAAAATGTTTAAACAACTGAATTTCAACATCTCCTTTGCCGAGGCTCTCGCTCACATGCCGAAATATGCTAAAATGTTTAAAGATATTCTCAGTGATAAGGAGAAACTCCTTGATATAGCTCAGACCCAACTTAATGAGAATTGCTCCGCAGTGCTCTTAAGGAAATTACCCACCAAACTTAGTGATCCGGGTCGCTTTCTCATTCCTCGCAACTTCCCTGGGGTAGAGAATTGTATGGCCCTAGCCGATCTAGGTGCTAGTATAAACTTAATGCCATTAAGTGTTTGGAAACAATTATCTCTGCCCGAGTTAGCCCCCACACGAATGCCATTTAAATTAGCTAAACGTACGGTTGCTTATCCGGTGGGGCTAGCCGAAGATGTCTTCGTCGGTGTTGACAAATTCACCTTTCCGGCGGATTTTGTTGTCGTGGACTACGAGATAGACCCCCCGTGTTCCATTAATCGTTGGACGTCCATTCTTGAGGACCGGTCGCACTCTCATTGATGTAGCCACGAGCGAATTAATCATGAGAGTTAGTGACGATAAAATCGTCTTCAACATGGTTAAACTTTCTAAACAGCCTTCTGAAAACGAGAGCGTTAATTTCATTGACGTTCTTGATGAGGCTTGTGAAGAAAATTTCAAAGACGCTTGTAAAAGTGGTTCTTCTTCTCTACCCATTGTTGAGACCGTTGCCTCTATTGCTCCATCACTAACTCCATTTGGAGAAAGTGATTTCCTTTTGAAAGAATTTGAAGCAACTTTGGGAGATGTGGACTTACAATATGACGATTCTCCCTCCAATTGGGATGAAGACATTCGTACCATTGAGAAACTTCTCAATGAGGACCACATTTCTCCACCATCTCCTAAGGAAATCTCTATCGATGATCCGAATTTGACTACACCTTCCATCGAAAATCCTCCGGATTTAGAGCTTAAGGATCTACCGTCTCATCTCGAATACGTGTTCCTTGAAGACAATACGAAGTTACCCGTCATCATCGCAAAGGACTTGAAAGAAGAAGAAAAATCTCGACTTATCGATGTGCTGAAAAATCATAAGAAGGCAATTGATTGGAAAATTTCCGATATCCGCGGAATTGATCCGAACTTTTGTACTCATAAAATTCTCATGGAAGATGATTTTAAACCCGGAATCCAAAGCCAAAGAAGGGTTAATCCTAAAATTCATGACGTCATCAAGAAAGAGGTTATCAAACTTCTAGATGCCGGAATGATTTACCCTATTTCGGATTCGCCATGGGTTAGTCCTGTCCATTGTGTGCCTAAGAAAGGCAGAATAACCGTTGTTCCCAATGAAAACGAGTTGATTTCTACTCGACTTGTCACGGGTTGGCGATTTTGCATAGACTATCGCAAGCTCAATGATGCCACCCGCAAGGATCATTTCCCTCTTCCTTTCATGAATCAAATGCTCGATCGTTTAGCGGGTAATGACTATTATTGCTTCTTAGACGGTTTCTCCGGGTATTTTCAAATTCCCATCGATCCCAAAGACCAAGAGAAAACCACATTCACTTGTCCTTATGGAACATTTGCTTACAAAAGAATGCCTTTCGGCTTATGCAATGCTCTGGGACTTTCCAAAGGTGTATGATGGCTATCTTCCATGACATGGTTGAAGAAACTATGGAAGTCTTTATGGATGATTTCTTGGTCTATGGTGATTCTTTCTCAGCTTGCCTTGCCAATTTAGAACGTATGCTTAAACGGTGTGAAGACACTCGTCTCGTTCTTAATTGGGAAAAATGCCATTTTATGGTAAAAGAAGGAATTGTTCTTGGACATAAACTCTCCAAAGCCAGTCTTGAAGTCGACCGTGCTAAAGTCGATGTGATTGCTAAATTACCTCCACCTTCAACCATGAAGGGTGTGAGAAGTTTCCTTGGTCATGCGGGCTTCTATCGTCGATTCATTCAAGATTTTTCTAAAATCGCTCGCCCGATGACCCACCTCTTGGAAAAAGATACTCCTTTTATCTTTTCTAAAGAGTGTATTGACTCTTTCAATCTTCTTAAGGATAAACTAACTAAGGCACCGGTCTTGGTTACCCCTAATTGGGAGTTACCTTTTGAATTGATGTGTGATGCTAACGACTTTGCTATTGGAGTGGTTTTGGGACAAAGAGTGAACAAACACTTCCAACCAATCCATTATGCTAGCAAAACAATGACGGGGGCTCAATTGCATTATACCACTACCGAAAAAGAGTTTTTAGCTGTCGTGTATGCTTTTGAAAAATTCCGCCCCTATCTTGTCCTTTCCACCACCATTGTGTATACCGATCATTCCGCGTTGAAGTACTTTTTAACCAAACAAGATTCCAAGCCAAGACTTCTTCGTTGGGTTTTGCTCCTTCAAGAATTCAAAATTGAAATTGTGACAAAAAGGGAGCGGAAAACCTAGCCGCGGATCATCTTAGTAGACTCGAGGATCCTTAACTAGGGGATCTCCCTAATAAAGAGATTAATGACTCTTTTCCCCTTGAGGCCTTGATGTTTATTAACTCCAATCTTGATGAAACCCCATGGTTTGCGGACATTGCAAACTATTTGGTGGGTGGAATTCTCAAGGAAGGGTTAACGTCCCAACAAAAGAAAAAGTTCTTTAAAGACACTGAAAACTATTTTTAGGACGACCCTTACCTTTTCAAACAATGTGCGGATCTTGTCATTCGTCGGTGTGTTGATGGACCGGTAGCTTTATTAATCCTTGAAGCTTGCCACAAAGGACCCACCGGTGGTCACTTTGGTCCTAATTACACCGCGAAGAAAGTTTTCGACTTTGGATTCTATTGGACCTTCATTTATCATGACGCTCATGAAATGGTTAAACATTGTGATGCTTGCAAAAGACAAGGCAAGATCACACATAAAGATGAGATGCCTCAAAATTTCATCCAAGAATATGAAATCTTTGACGTATGGGGCATCGACTTTATGGGGCCATTTCCATCATCTAAAGGGAACAAGTACATCCTCGTAGCCGTTGACTACGTATCCAAATGGGTTGAAGCGAAGGCTCTCCCTACGAACGATGCGAGGGTGGTTGTGAACTTTTTGAAGCAGCTTTTTGCTCGATTCGGTGTTCCTCGTGCTATTATCAGTGACCGCGGGACTCATTTTTGCAATGATCAATTTGCTCGAGTCATGGCTAAGTACAGTGTCAATCATCGTCTTTCCACCGCTTATCATCCCCAAACAAATGGTCAAGCCGAGATATCTAACCGTGGATTGAAGAGAATATTAGAGCGAACTGTGGGAGAGCATCGTGCCTCGTGGGCCGATAAGTTAGATGATGCTTTGTGGGCTTTCCGTACCGCATATAAGTCTCCGATTGGTTGCACTCCATATCGTCTTGTGTACGGGAAGGCATGCCACCTCCCTATTGAGCTGGAACATAAGGCGTTGGGCCTTGAAGTGGGCCAATTTTGATATCAACAAAGCCGGTGATCTTCGGAAGATTCAACTCAACGAGCTAAATGAACTGAGGAATGAAGCTTATGAGAATTCATTAATCTACAAGGAGAAGACCAAGATCATTCATTATTCAAGGATTAAGAACCGAGAGTTTCACGTTGGTGATCAAGTTTTACTCTTTAAATCTCGGTTGAAGATCTTCTCGGGCAAGCTGAAGAGCCGTTGGTCTGGTCCATTCACCATCGCCAAAGTCTTCCCCTATGGCACCATTGAGCTTTCTCAGCCAAATGGGCCTAATTTTAAAGTGAATGGCCAGCGAGTGAAGCTGTACTTTGGTGAGGACATCTCTCATGAGATGATTCCATACCTCACCACGTTTCCCTTGAATTAGTTCTGGGTCGAGTCAGGCTCGTGACTCAGTTAACAAAAACAAGCGCTTCTCGGGAAGCAACCCGTTGATCTATCCTTTACCATTTTCATAATAAGTGTAGGGGGCCCCGTATGTGTTTGTTGTCTTGTTTTTTTATGATGTGCAGGGATTAAAGCTTCAAAGATCCATTCTCGATGACTTTTGACGAACCGTGATCCCGTGTACCCGTCTTCCCGGTTCTATCCTAAACGGTCGTGATTCAATATTTCATATCTTATATGTTCACACTGAAATCACTATAGTTTTCCTTTCCTTAGCAAGATTTAACCAACGTGCACAATGCCCTAAGTGTAGGGGAGTTTACTCCCACATGCTTAAACATTGAGGACAATGTTTATATCAAGTGTAGGGGGACTTCTATCAAAGTAAGTGGGCTTTTCCATTAATTTGTCCTCATTTTAACCGGAAAATTTGATTTTTCGACATTTTTCAAAATTTTTAATATATTTTGGCCTAGTTGTATAGTAGTATTTTCCTTTGCTATCGTTATTTACTTTCTTTGATAGAATAAATTCTGAATAAAGTGGTTTTAATTTTTCAAAGTCATGAGTCTTTTGACTTAACCCGAGTTTACGTATCTAAGTTTACTCTAGCTAGTATCCTTAACATGTTTAAGTCAAGTTTTGCTAGGATTTTATATAGGGATCTTTAAAACGCGAAAGTCTTAACTCTTGCGGGTTAAGAACAAGAACTTTTCGCAAGTTCCTATAATTGATCCTAGAAAGTCGTTTATCAAGGGAACTTTAAAATGCGAATTCTAAAGTTGAAAAAGTCTAAGAAGTTGCAAGATCCTATAGATGACTTGAAAACCCAAAACTTTGATTTAATTGGCTAAGCATCCACGAGTCTCATTCCTTGAGATTTTAAATTGTGGAGAACGAGAGATGATAGAGTCAATTATAAGTTTGGTATTCTTTCATGAATTTATGTGAGTTGATTATAAGCTTTTTCTCCCATCGCTTGTTAATAAATATATTTGCAATAAATAAGGTTGTACGATTTGAAAAGTTACTTAGCTTCTAGCACAAGATCGTTTAAAAGTTGCTCGGTATTAATTAGAGTTCATAGCTAAGGCATAACTTATTGAAGCGGGATGCGAAGATTGGCGATTCCGAAAAGGCCCTAACAAGGCATGATGGCTACATTTAGTTTCTAAAGATCCCAAGTGATGTGAAGAATCATTTATCAAAAATCAATATGAAGGATCGAGACACACGACGAAAAGCAAATACTCCCCTAAAGATCATGGAGAAGTCTATCCAAAAAGGCCCTAACAAGGTATGAGGATAAATAGATCCAAGTCCTAAAAGGAGGCGGATCGTTGTATATCAAAGTCCAAAATAAAGATTGGAGAAAAATGAAGAAGTCGTGGTCCAAGTATGAAGAATCTCTCAAAAACTTCAAGTGAAGAAATTCCTATTATGAAGAGAAGACCATAATTTCAAGAACGTCTCTCAAAGATTCGAAGTATGAAGTCGCTGCCAAATATCGGTCCGAGAAAGGTCTCAAATCGTGAAGCGAGTTATGCCAAGATATGAACTTTATGAGGTCCCGAGAAGCAGTTTTAAAAGATTTTGTCCTTTAGCTAACTATTGATTAAATCATCCCACTTTATTTTCAGCCTAAATAACTATCGAAATAAGTCAAGAATGCATCTTCGTGATCATTCAAGACAATCATAAAATATAAGAGATACACCTAGGAATAAGGGAGTCTAAGTGAACAATTGGTCCACATGAGTTCGTGTTAGTTTGCTAACTTATAATAACAATGATCTCGTTTTTAAGCTTGGTATGGGGAACGTGAAACTTGAGGATGATAAACATTCATGACAACCAAAACCCCAATGTAAGTCTTTGATTTCTTTACTTGTTTTGTATATATTTCTATATTTTAGTTTCCTTAGTGTTTAGTATTTAATAAAGGCCAAGGTGGGTTATTTATGATGAAAAATGTAAACCGTGCTTCGAAATTAATGCATTGCATGAGGGCATTGCAATGGTCAAGTGTAGTAGATTTAATAAGTGTAAAAACGCTTATCCTTTTACCACTTATTTCCAATAATAACAAGACCAAAACGTGTATTTTATGTCGTAAAAGTCAGAATTATGCATGGTTTGTGTTTTTTATTGTGTTTCAGGATAAAAATATGAACAAGGAAGAAAGCACGGGCTATCACGGGCTTTTATCGAAGAAAACGAGAAAATACGAAGTCAAAAGATCAAGAGTGCAAAAAGAACGGAAGTCCAAGGCCTATTCTGAAGATTTATCAAAGAAAAAGTCTAAAGACGGAAGTTTAATGAAGTCGAAGAACCAAGTCTAATTATAGAAGAAAATTATAAGACGAGTTCAATTTATATCGACAGATCCCGAGACGACGTTGAGAAAGACAAAGAATTTAAATCAAGTCGCGACGAGAAGAAAGTAAAAGGAAGAAACACATGCACCTCCCCACCTCCTATATATACCCTCCTAATGTGTTATTAGGAGGTGTTAGTTAGTGTTAGCTAGTTTATTTTTTTTGTAGTTTTTATTTTTAGAGAGAGAAAGTGTTTAACTTTCTCTCACAAGAATTTCATCTTTTCTTTTCTTTCATGTTTAAGCTTTGATTTAATCTTGTATTTTGGAATCATTAATCTACAAGTTCAAGTTTAAGATTTTCATCTTTAATCTTCTTCTACCTTTCTTGATTTTATTTATATTTGATCTGAATTAATCTTTGATCTTGTTTCATCTTAGTGTTTTTGTGATTAAAAAGTTTATCTTTTTATTCATATCTAAGTTTTTATACAACTTAAGCTTTGAGCTTATCATGCTTAGTGGCTTATTTTGTGTTTAGCTTATTTGCTTTAAAGTTTTCTTAAAGGTTTTGTCTTTTTAAAGTTTGATTTAAAAAGTTGCTTATTTAGAGTTTTGAAAGTTCTTATTCATTCTTATTTAGTTCGTTTCGTTATAAATTTGGTAAAGTTTTGGATGTGCTTTTCAAAACGGAGCTTATTAAGTTAGCTTATTACGTTTTTCATTCCATCGGAAAAGGGTAAACCCTTTTCCGACCATTATTCCGACGGTTTCCATCATTATTCCGATACATTGTATCGGATTAGGGTTTTGGATTCCGACGGTTATTCCGATTGGGATTCCGACGGAGGTGATTATTTGTTATTCCGATAGTTTTCCTTATACTTATTCCGATACTTTTGATTATAATATATTCTGATAGTTTTCCTTTGGTTTGATATTCAGACAGTTGTGATTCCGATAGGATAAACTAAAGCACGAAACATTAGCCTTTGAATAACACTCTAGATAGTGTTCATAGTAGGTTTTTTAATAATGCTAGAGATTAATTGATCCCATAGGTTAGAAATATCATCTATCCTAGTCGTACCTTTAAGTCTTTCCCATAACCTCTTAGAAAAGTGACAAGAAAAAAATAAGTGAGAGTGAGAGTCCTTATAGAGATTGTAGAATGGGCATCTCATGTCTTGAATATTGAGCCATCTAGAAATTATATCTTGCATTTTCAACCTTCCTTGAACAGCCATCCAAAGAACGAAAGCATGTCTCGGGATGCATTGAGTGAACCAGACATGATTGTACCATATAACTTTAGCTGACTCAATCTTGATACCATTCCAGACCTCATTAACGCTAAAATCTTTCATTACCGCTTCCTATTAACCCAAATAACTTTGTCATCAATATCCGGATTTAAAGCAGGAACACCAATGATCAACACCTCTTTAAATTTCACAATCCAACCCCTAGGCCACTTCTAACTGCTATCCGCTACAAGCTCAGACAATTTAAAGTTCCTAATCCCATTATCAAGCTTGAGAAGATTAGGATTAACCTGAATACATAGAGGACTTCCATTGTGCCAATTACCGAACCAAAAGAAGCACCTCTTACCATTACCAATTTTAATCTGAATAAATTTTCTCAACTTATCTCTAAGATACATAATTTGTTTACAAGTCCATGAGAAGCGTAACTTACTGTTAACAGCCCAAATACTCTCATCTTTGAGCCACATTGAATACACCTACTTAACCCATATAGTCTTATTGGCAGCAACAACATTCCAAATATGCTTTGTCATGAGAGCCTCATTTGACTCATGTATGGACTTAAGGCCAAGACCACCCTGCTAGTTTCCTTTACAAACTTCTTTCCATGACACACTATGCATAAAAACACTCGCTCTTATCAGCACATGCATGTCATATTGCTCCATTTGCCCTTAACAATAATAATCGTAAAATAACAAAGAAAAAAAACAAACCGCTAAAAGATTAAAATATAAAACTTAAAAATAAAATAAGGAATTTAAAATAAACACAGTCCACTACATAAAAAATAGGTATTTTTCACATTTCTTTGTACACACAACAAATAAATGGGTAAAATATTTTGAGTTTGTTTACATTTATAATTATGTAAAAATTAGTAATATAAAAAAATGTGAACAAATGTTTAGAAAACACACATATAAAAGTGACATGTAGCATGAACGGCATTTTGCTTGTCATTGGGCCCCACTAAGTGTTACGTTATTTAACACACCTAATTTCAAAAAGGGGAAGGTTATTCATACCCTCCTTAAAAACCGTTCAGACCCCCCTAAATTATCGGGTTTTTTTATATTTTTTATTTTTATAATTTTGTATATATCATAAAACTACGAAATTGAAAGTGTAAAACAAAAATTATAAAGTTTAACAGATTAAAAATATTAAACTATTAAAAATACGGAATAGAATCTGATAAAAACTTTATTTTACTTTAAAATGAGGGACAATGGCATGTGGATGCTTACTTTTTTAGTACTTCTTGGTGGGATAGGAGGGGTACCAATAGTAACACTCAAAAAACACATTTCATCACAACAAACCCCCTCTTATTCATTTGGGCTCAACCAGTATCTATTTTAATTTACTCCACCATTTTTAACTAAAATTAATTTATTTCATAAAATTAAAAATTACAATACGATAAAAAGAAATACATAAATTAAAATTATGAAAAAAAATAATTACTAAAATACGGATTACGATAAAGAAATAACATTTGTTACCCGTTCTAATCATTTGGATATTTCTTCATTATGTCTTCTTGCTTTTTTCGGATGAATGTGACTTTGTGTAGCGGTGCCAAGTCGGGATCCAACATCAGGAACTCCAGCTCTCTACACACCCTCATAACCACTTCCTTGTCTTTCCTCGCCTAGTAAGCAGATTCCGCAACTACAAATTTTTGGCGATAATCTTCCTAAAAGATGTCCGACGCAGATTCTGAGTTACTTCTAGCAGTGCTCGCAGATGTTTCAGATTTTTTTCCTAACGAGGATTTTCAGCAAGACGAGGTCGTGGATCTCGGTCGAATAGTACTTCAAGAGTTTTTAAGTCAATTGGTTCGGCCGCGTCCCATTTTGGATAATTTTTCAAAATCTTCCAACAATGGACGTAATTAAACTTTTTCCCATTAAGACGTTGAGCGTAAGTATTCTTTGCATTCTCGATATGATGAACCTCATTTTCACCGCTTTTACGTTGCAAATTCTTGTAGATACCATTGAACTTTTTGGCAATCGCCGTTAATCTGTGTCCATTTTTCGGTAGCCATGTTCTTCGTCCAATAATCCACAATTGTACGACGGTTAAAATATTTCACAATTTGGTTCCAAAACGCTTTATCAGATTGGTCATATCTGATTTCAACGTTTTGCGAAACCTCGATTCAAGTCTCCGTTAATAACATTTCTTCAGCGGTTGACCAACGGGTAATAAGACGTGAAACCTCGACCTCGACCTCATCCTCATCGTCGTCCAAATTAATCGATATTTTTTTTCGATTTGGTTTTTTCGCAGGACGTTTTCCTTTGCGTATTTCTCGAGATTGTGGTACTTTGAATTGACCTTGTGATTGTGTAGCAAATGGTTGTTGTTCTGGATGATAGGGTTGTGGTTGTGGATGATAGGGTTGTGGTTGTGGATTATAGGGTTGTGATGGAAAGAAGTGTTGTTGGGATAAAAAAAATTATGGTGTGTTGTTTCTCGGATTTTGAAAATTTTGAAATCCGAGTTGTGGTTGGTTAGGAAAGCCAAGTTGGTAATTTTGCTCGGGTGAAAATTGAGATAAGTTAGTCAGATATTGTTGTGAGGATCTGACGGATTTTTGTAACGATGGAGTAGAGGGATTAGAAGGAGAAGAATTTAATAACTTCGTGAAAGTGTGGACCCAAATTTGTTACACCCATAATTCCCAGACTCCTCATTTTTGGGGGAATATGGGCGTAACAAAATGAGGTTTACACTTGAAAGTGTGGAGAAGTTATGAATTTTTCACACTAAAAGTATAGACTTTTGTTTGCTACTATTATATGTGTGTGATGAGCGTGAAAACACTCATTTTTTATAACCAAGAATCACTTAAAACCAAAACCCAAAATACACATTTATGCTTTAAAAGTCAGAATTACGCGGGTTTTTGTGTTTTAATAGAAAAAGATACAAAGTGAAGCAAACACGGGTTTTCTATGAAGATTAATTGAAGAAAAGTACAAAAGAAGCTTAAAAGGACCATTCTTGCAAAAAGGAACAAAGATCCAAGGAATTAACTTTCCATTTTGATGAAGTTTCAAAGATCATTGTTGCCAATCTCAAAAGTTATTACTAGCTAATAACAATCTGCCATGATTTGGAAAGTACAACGGCTAATTCTACAACAAAGGGAAAGACTAAAGCTGTTAAACCACTTGGACCAATGGAAATTCATCATTCTAGGTCACACGGATCCAATAAAACAACCAATCAAAAATGAGTATAAGGATAACAATATGTGATACTTTCTTGGCCAACCAGCATCTGCCACGTCATCAACATTTGATACAAGCGATCTGGGACGATTGGATTTGAGAAGATTGTTAAAGAACGGAGATTACTCATCTTGACTTCCTCTTCACACTCCGAAAGATCAATTGAATTATAATCCACTACAAGTAAATCCCCCAAATTCGGAAGAACCCTAAATTACCTAAACCCAGAATTTGCCATGTGGAGCTTTCTAATTGGTGGGAACAAGTTTTCGCAACCTCTCCTCACCTCACACTTTCTCTATAAATAATCACTCTCCTCCCTCATTTGTACTTGTTTAGCTTAGGAGTAGTTAAAAAAGAGTTAGTTAGAATACATTTTAAATTCCAGTTGTACTTAGTTTAGAATGTGTATTCAGTTACAATTATATAATAGATTGTAACAATATCATTCCATTAATGCGAATTCAGTTACCTTTCCAATTCAACTCATCTCAATATATTTCCACTTCCTACAAACACTTGTTCTACATGATTTCAAGCTTATAGATATCGCATTTTAGTTGTTATGTAGCTGATTTGATGAGTTGATGATGTTGTTATGAGTTTTGTCTCATAATTTGGTAACAGTTTTCTGTTGATTCTCTCAAATGTAGTATCAGTCATAATCCATGGATGTAGATGACTGATTAGTTAAATACTAGTGTCCAGCTGTTGATCTTGAGTAGTTAAGTTTAGAGTAGTTTTCATTTGGTTCAAATAAGCTCTACTTCAGTGCTCTTGGCCTAGATGTGCAGGTTAAGCACATTTATAATTTCTACAAAAGTTTTAGTGTAAAAGCTTATTGTTGTTGTAGTGTTAAAAATTGCTTGTTGATTACTCATACTTGTCTTATTTCATTTGTTACATGTTGATAGGTGTGAAAACACCCATCCTTTAACCACTTATTTCTTGCTAAAACGAGACCAAAACGCGTATTTAATGTCATTTGTTTGGAATTATGCGTGGTTTGTGTGTTTGTTGTGTTTTCAGAGCCAACCGGATAAATATTGAAGAAAACATGGGATTGCACGGGTTTTATCGAAGAAAAAGACGAAAAGACGAAGTCTATAGTCCAAGAGATGCAAAAGATTTGAAGTCATTGGCCTATTTGAAGATTTATCGAAGAAAAGGACCAAAGATGGAAGATTCATATATGTCGAAGAACTCAAGTCTATTAAATGAAGAAATTAAAAGACGAGTTGAATTTATTCGTCGACAAATCCCGAATCGAAGTCGAAAACGTCAACTTTACTGTAAAGACGAGAAGACAAAAAGAAAGGGAGAAAGCCCACTCACCAACCAAGCCAAGGCCTATATAAAAGACATTTCCCTTCACAATTTGAACTAGTCTCATTTTTCTGTTTTTTCTTTCTCCTATTTCGTAGGGAAAACCAACTCCATTAAGGAGTTTGGTGATTTTTATTTTTCTTTGATTCCTCCATGATCTTGTAAGTTTTAATCTTTCCTTTTGTTTGTTTGAATCTTAATCCTTAATACAAGTTTCCATTTAATCTTGTTCTTCCTTTTCTTATTGATTCTTAAGTTTTAAAGTTTTTATTTGGTTGATTTTGATCTCTAAAAACAAGTGGGTTTTATGTTTTTATTGGTTTAGAATGATTGTTATTATTAGTTGATCATTAGTGGCTATTTTGGTTTAATCCTTAGATTTATTTTGGTTGAGTTTGGTTAAAATTCGTGGTGTTTTGTTTCCCCTGTTCTTCGGACTGTTACATTTCCCCAGATTCCGAACCAACGTTTTCACCTCAATTATTCCGAATAAACAATGTTTTCCGAATGAAAGGGGTTTGTTTAGATTATTCCGGATGAAGCAACATTCCGGATGAACCATACATTCCGAACCAGTCTTTTGATTTAATTATTCCGGATCAAGCAATTATTTCGGATCAGCAAAATATTCCGAACGAGTTGATATTCCGGATGAGTTGATTATTCCGGATGAGTGATTATTCCGGATAAAGAAATTATTCCGGATGAGCAGTTATTCCGAACCAGTGTTTTATTCCGAGTGAGAAAATTATTTCGGATCAGTTAATTATTCCGAGTGAGCAGTTTATTCCGGATCAAAGGTTATTCCGCATGAAGGCTAATTATTCCGGATCAAGCTCCTTTTCCGAACCAGCATAGTATTCCGAATAAACCAGTTATTCCGGATCAGTCTTTATTCCGGATGAAGAAGTATTCCGCATGAAGGGTACATTCCGAATCAACTGTTATTCCGGATGAGAATTTATTCTGAACCAACAATTTTCTTTGATTATTCCGCATGAGCAGGAACAATCCGAACCAAGGCTTTTCAAAGTTTATTCCGAATCAGCTGAATTTCCAGGAGAAGATCTTGTACTGTTTAAATTTAATTCAAGCTTTAGTTTTATTAATTGTTTTTAGTTTATTTTTATCACTTCACGCACTCACCTTTTAAGTAGAAATAGATCAAAAGCTCCCCCTTTTAGTCACCAAGAACAACAATTCCACTTTGAACCGTGATCGATTCGAGAAGACACCGAGAACGAAACAACGACAAATATAATTGGGTGCGAGCAACACAAAGAAAGATCTTGCAACAAACTTGTTTTATTAACTAACCAAAAATCAGTTATTAAAATGGCGCCGCTGCCGGCTCTTTTCGTAAGGATCAACGGTTTTTTGTGAGAAAAATTGGATTTTGGGATCCGTTTTTTCGGGAACGTTATTTTCAAGTACAAAAATTTTCAAAAACCCATAAAAATATAAAATTTTCAAAAACACACAAAAAAAAAATTAATTAAAAAACCTATAAAAACCAAAAATATTTTCTCTTGCATTTTCTTTTTAGTGTATGCGTACTCGATCAATGTCTTATCCCGAGCCCGAGACTCTCGATAATTTAGACATGGCCGGTGTACACAACAACAATAATAATCCACCCCACCCCAACATGAATAATCTACCCCAACCCGACCTACGAACCATGGAGGAGCTATGCCAACCTACGATGAATGGACGTGGAGGCCCGATTGCGCCGATGCAAATCACGGCTCATGAGTTTTCGTTGAAACATCACATGATCCAACAAGTGCAAACTAATCCATTTCGCGGATTGCCGGATGATGATGCCAACAAGCACCTCGACAAATTCATTACCATGACTCAAAGCATGAAGATGCTCGGTGTTTCTATGGATGTACTTCGCCTTAAACTATTTCCCTACACGCTTTCTCACCATGCCGAAAAATGGTTTGACCGTCTCCCAAAGAATTCTATTCATACTTGGGACGACATGACTCAACTATTTTTGTCGCGCTACTTTCCACCGTCCATGGTCACGAGCCTTCGTAACCAAATTAGTGGATTCATGCAAGACAATGATGAATCGCTCTTTGATGCTTGGGAACGCTGCAATGATTTGATCGACCGTTGTCCAAATCACAACACGCTCCCCGTCACTCTCATTGATACTTTCTACAATGGTCTCACTTTTCGTGATCGTGACACGATCAACGCCGCCGCCGGTGGTACTTTTATGAAAAGGAGACCGGAGGAGTGTAGAGAGTTGATTGAAAACATGACTACTCACCACAAGAATTGGGATTCATTCGCATCCTCAAGATCTAATCCGAGAGTCAATATTTCATCTACTTCTTCCACCACCGACATGTCCGCCATGGAACGAGCCATTATCGAAATGAGCAAAAATATGCAAATTTTGGCTAATAACCACACTCAACAAGCTAAAGCCGTTGCTATTTCTTGTGACACATACGGTGGTCCTCATTCTTACAATGATTGTCCTTCTACTCAAGGCAATTTTTGTGAAAACGTTGATGTAGTGGTTTTACTACTCTTTAGGAAAAGAGAGCAAAAGTGGCAAGTATTAAGTACGACGATTAAGGAAAACCGTGTACAAATGACCCAAAGTGAGGAATCGTTCTCAAGGAGGCTAATGTGTTATGAGTGTAATGATTTGGAGTACTTTGTGATTATATTTGTGAGAAAGAAAAATAGAAAAGGGATAAGAAGAGAAAGACGGTTACGATGTCGTCTTAAACTAAGACGAAAAAGGTGTACACGTAAAACCGTAAAAAGCATTAAAATTAAAATTTCACCCTAAAAATTACCAAAAATCACTAAAAATCCACAAAAATATTCTAAGAGTTTACAAAAAATTCAAACTTGCCAAAACCTTTTAGTTAATTAAATAATAACTTTTTAATGCTAATTAAAGCCCTAAAAATCAATATTAACTATTAAAAAGTCCAAAACAAGATCTTAAAGTTTGTAAACCTCAAAAATACCCTAATTAAGCTAAAAAGTATTTTTCAGAATTTTAAAACCACTAAAAACTATTTTTAAACAATTAAAAACTATTAAAATCAATTAAAACTTAAATTAATTCTATAAAATAATTAAAAGACTCTAAAAATATTTGGAAAGTTGCAAAATTCCTAATTAAGTGTCTACAATCTAGGAAAAATATAAAAACTTAGAAAATCAGACTTTTAATTTTTAACAATAAAATAATATTAAAATATTATTAAAAATCCAAAAATCATAAAAAATTCTAAAAACTTGCAAACTAGCTTAATTTAACCTAAATAACTCAGAAATGAAAGTAAAATTACCTAAATACCCTTAATGGGCCTAGAAAATGGGCTATACCCAAAACAGATCACTAAATGGGCTAATTTGGGCCCAATATAAAAAAGTGTCCAAAATAAGCCCAAAAAGCACTACTTGACTCAAAATTTGATTTTAAACAACTTTTTCAAAAGGTCCAAAAGCTGAAAGTGTGAAATAAGCTAGCTTATACCAAACAGCTTATTCTTAATGGGCTTTTTGGCCCATTAAGCTATAAGCCAATGCCATAAGCTGAAATTAGACACACAAGCTTCTTTTGTCCTAAATAAGACTTCTGTAAAAAGAAATTTGAAATAAGCCCAAGGAATAAGCCTGAAAATGCAATAAGCAATCTACAGAAAATGACAAAATAGTCGTTTTTGAGTTCTAGGCCACCCCACAAGCTGATTCAAGTTTCTAAAGCTTTTAAATGAATTAATTAAGCAAAATCAACAAAGAGTTTTCAAATAAGATGACTCAATAAGCTGGAAAAAGCAAATAAGCACTTATGTAAAAGTCAAATAAGTTGGTTTTCTAGCAAAAAGTCAAAGTCAAAGTCCAATAAGCTCCAGTCTAATCAAATGGGTCAAATAATGAAGATCTATCACAAAAAATAAGTTGTTGCAAGTCTGGATAAGCTAAAATAGCTTATTGATAAGCTGAGTTCAATTTCACACTAGCATGGGCTAGTTTTGGGTGTTGAGCAGTGGAAACTTTTTCCATTGCTTGACTTGTTTGACTTTTTGTCTTTAGTGAACTTTTTGGAGATTCAGATTACACAAAGGCACCCAAATGATCTTTGGATCAAAAGGAGTCAATAACAATCAAAAGATCACAAACACAATCACCCAATTGATACAGTTTAATCAATAAAGTACCAGATCTAGCACAGACATGAACAAATAAACAGTTGAGCACTTATAAGCAGTTTTAGCAATAATCAGCCAACCAAATTCAACCAAATGCATACACAAGCTATTATAAACTCTAATGAACAAGTCTAAACAGTTTTCATGCAATGGCTTAAAGCCTAAATCAAGATTCAAGCTTATGAATGTTACTGATGAACACTAACACATGCAGTTTTTTTTACTTTGCTGATGTATTTGACACACAAGCCAGATTCAACACCTCAAATCTCTCAAACAGGTTACAATGACTATGTTTAAACCACTTTTAGCCCTAAGCATGCATACACCCTAAGTGTTCCCAAAATCCTAGGTCAAAACAGGCAATAACAAAGATTTTATAGCAGATTGTTTGATTCAAGGTTTCAAACCCAAAAACTTGCAGCAAAACACTCTCAACCAAGCATATATCAGATATAGAACACAAACACAAACTTTCCACGACACAATAACAAGATTCAAGCTTAAACAGGTAGACCCAAACACCCTTTTAACTTCTCAAAACCAAGTTTTTCAAATCAAAAGCAAGATTCAGTTATCCCGATGATCAATCTAGCATATAAACAACATTATCATGCAAGACTAAGCAGATTTAAGCCAAGAAATCAACAAGAACAACAGTAGAGCACAAATCCACAAAAATTCCAATATTTATCAGATTTTTAAGGATTTTAGACAAACCTCATGGATGTACATCCACACCCACGAATTTATGAGCTTATGTGCTAGCTAGAACAAGCACAAGCTTCCAATAACAACCCTACTAAGATTCAACAAGGTTAGAGCACAAAATCAAAAACAGAAAGGTGACTTTTTGGAAAATAAACTTGATTAATGCAACCTTGTTACCTAATGAAGGCTTTTGACACCCCGTATAAAAATTAAGTTCGTTGTGTTGGTCTAATAGAATTGATCTTAGTTAACTATGTGACTCTGCTGATCTTTGGTGAAACAATAGATTTGTCGTTGTAGTGTATTTAAATGTGCAAAGACTTAAAAGTAAATGGCGTTAAAGTAAAATGGCGTTAAAATTAATCTAAGTCTAATTAAACGAAAGGGTGCAATATTAAAAAACGTGACGGAAAGTAAAATAATTAAATGACTAAAAATAAAAGCGTGACGAGAATTAAAATTAGACAAGAATTAAAAATGATAACTTAAAAATTAAACAAGACAAAAACATCAAACAAACACCCAATCAGAATATATTCCGATTAGACTCACCATCGGAATTAACACACACCCCCTATCGGAATGTTGATTGAAAACACCAGATCGGAATATGTCACCTTTTCAGATCGGAATAACCAAACAACCCCAGATCGGAATAATGTTCAGATCGCATAGCAGTCCAGATCGCAATGTGTCAGATCGCAATACAGTTCAGATCGGAATGATACTAAGAAAAATTGGGCAGCACTTCGACTAAGTAAACCTCAAGAGCCATCGGAATGTACGATCGCAATGTGCGATCGCAACTCCAGATCGGAATGAGGGTGATGTTACTCCTATCGCAATCCCGGATCGAAATGCAAAACCCTTGTCCAAAACTGTCACTATCGGAATGTGGTAAAGCAAGCCGTCGCAATGTGTGTTAACCCTTCTTTTCCGATGGAATGCAAATTCGTAATAAGCTCAAATCTTAATAAGCTAATTCTAATAAGCAGTAACAAGGAGCTTGAATAGAATAGAAACAAAACAAGAAAATAAGCTAAAAAGTTAAATACTTTCAAAACTTAAAAGAAAGAAAAACGTAACTTAATGAAATGGATTTTAAAAGGTAAAACTTTTAAGAAAAACTTTCAAAACAATCAAGCTATAAGATTGTCAAACTTATGGCTATTTCGTATGGAAGCTAAAAGGAAAAAGAAAAGACAAGACTTTTAATCAAATAAGCGATGGATTAAGCAAAACCTTGCTTAATCCGAAATTCAAACCGAATCAAAAGAAGAAGAGTAGAATGAGATTGGTAAAAATAAACTTGATCAAATGATAAAGAAAGATTAAAGACACGAATTTAAAGAACACAAATTAAAACACTTACTTGGAAATTAAAAGGATAATTAAAGTGCAAAACATGTATTAGAATGACAAATAATTAAAGGTGCATAAAATAAAAGTGGAAGAGCTAATTTGTCAAGTTAGCCAACAAAATGAAAATGAGATACTAATGGTCTATTTATAGGAGATTAGGAGAGTGGTTAGATGAAGCTTCCTCCTCTCCTTCCTTTCTTGTTAATTGCACCATTAAGTCCTTCCTTCTTAGTCTTTTGTTAATCTTGGACTTTAAGGACTTTTGGCTCGGGATTTCTTTAAACTCGTCTTTTAATTCTTCAATAAATAAGACTCGAGTTCTTCGGCTTTTGGTAAACTTCCGTCTTTTCACTTTTTCTTCGATAAATCTTCAGAATTGTCTTGGACTTCCGATCTTTTTGCACTCTCGACTTCTCGACTTCATCTTTCATCTTTTTCTTCAATAAAAGCCCGTAAATGCCGTGTTTTCTCCACTTTTCACAATTTCGTCCTAATTTACAACAAAAACACAAACCACGCATAATTCCGACATAAAAGACATAAAATACACGTTTTGGCTCGGTTATTATTGTAATTAAGTGGTAGAAAAGATGGGTGTTTTCACACCTATCAAATCCCTTACACTTGATCATTGCAATGTCCTCATGCAATGCATTAGTCACAAAGCATGTTTACACGTTTCATCATGATCAATCCACGTTGGCCTTTATTAAAGAGATAGAAAACTATAAACATTCAAAGTAAAGAAATCAAAAGCATACCTTGGGTTTTGAAAATGTCATGAATAATCATCATCCTCAAGTTTTCACTTTCTCCAAACCAAGCTTAGAAACGAGATCATTGTTATTATAAGTTAGCAAACTAACCCGAACTCATGTGGGCCAATTATTCACTTAGACTCCCTTATTCCTAGGTGTATCTCTTATATTTTATTTTTGTCTTGAATGATCACGAGGATGCATTGTTGACTTATTTCGATAGTTATTTAGTCCGAAAATAAAGTGAACGATTTAATCAATAGTTAGCTAAAGGACAAAATCTTTTAAAACTTTTTCTCGGGACCTCATAAAGTTCATATCTTGGCATAACTCGCTTCGCGATTTGAGACCTTTCTCGGACCGATATTTGGCAGCGACTTCATACTTCAAACCTTGAGAGACGTTCATGAAATAATGGTCTTCTCTTCACAATAGGAATTTATTCACTTGACGTTTTGAGAGATTCATACTTGGACCATGACTTCTTCATTTTTCTCCAATCTTTATTTTGGACTTTGATATACAACGATCCGCCTCCTTTTATGACTTGGATCTATTTATCCTCATACCTTGCTAGGGTCTTTTCGAATACACTTCTCCATGACTTTTGGGGAGTTTTTGCTTTTCGTCGTGTGTCTCGATCCTTCATATTGATTTTCGATAAATGATTCTTCACATCACTTTGGATCTTTAGCAACAAAATATAGCCCTCATGCCTTGTTAGGGCCTTTTCGGACTCGCCAATCTTCGCACCCGCTTCAATAAGTTATGCCTTGGCTATGAACTCTAATCCATACCGAGCAACTTTTAAACGATCTTGGGCTAGAAGCTAAGTAACTTTTCAAATCGTACAACCTTATTTATTGCAGATAAATTTATTAGCAAGCGATGGGAGAATAGGCTTATAATTAACGCACATAAATTCACGAAAGAATACCAAACTTATAATTGACTCTATCATCTCTCGTTCTCCACAGTTTAAAATCTCAAGGAATGAGACTCGTGGATGCTTAGCCTATTAAGTCAAAGTTTTGGGTTTTCGAGTCGCCTATAGGATCTTGCAAATTCTTAGACTTTTTCAAGTTTAGAAATCGCGTTTTAAAGTTCCCTTGATAAACGACTCTCTAGGATCAATTATAGGAACGTGCGAAAAGTTCTTGTTCTTAACCCGTGAGAGTTAAGACTTTCGCGTTTTATAGCTCCCTATATAAAAGCCTAGCAAAACTTGACTTAAACACGTTAAGGATACTAGCTAGAGTGACTTAGATAAGTAAACTCGGGTTGAGTCAAAAGATTCACAACGTTTGAAAATTAAAACCACTTTATTCAAAATTTATTCTAATAAGGAAAGAAAATAACTATACAAAAGGAAAAACTAGTAGGCTAAAATAGATCAAAAATTTTGAAAAATGTCGAAAAATTTATTTTCTGGTTAAAATGAGGACAATACAAGGAAAAGGCCACTTAACTTCGATAGAAGTCCCCCCTACACTTAACATAAACATTATCCTCAATGTTTAAGCATGTCGGAGTAAACTCCCCTACACTTAGGACATTGTGCACTTTGTTTAAATCTCGCTAAGGAAGAGACAACTAAGGAGATTCCTATTTTAATATTCAGAAAATATAAAATAGTGAATCGAAAAGAGTTTAGGATAGAACTGGGATAATGGAGACGTGGAATCACGGGTCGTCAAGAATCATCAAGAGTGGATCATTGAGCGCTCGAATCCCTGATTAAGAGAGGAGAGGAAATAGCAAACACCAACGGGTCTCCCCTACACTTAGGATAAAGAAATCGAAAAGATAGATACATGGGTTGCCTCCCAAGAAGCGCTTGAT
The DNA here is from genome assembly GCA_025667525.1 of Glebionis coronaria. Lineage (NCBI taxonomy): Eukaryota > Viridiplantae > Streptophyta > Magnoliopsida > Asterales > Asteraceae > Glebionis > Glebionis coronaria. Next base: position 163,497,771 of record CM046882.1, on the reverse strand, counting down.
TTTTTATAACCGAGTCGTGAGCCTGACTCGACCTTGATCATCATAGGAAGAAGCATGAAACATATCCACCAGGATCAAAGACATAGTTTTCGTCCATCAAATAGCAGAGGCTTAAGGCGAACAAGGCAAGCCAAAGAAGAGTAGGCAAGGTTCCCTTAAGCAGTGATGGAGCACGGTGGAAGCAAGGGTGAAGTGGTGCAAGCAGATTTCCGTAAGTTCCAAAAATGTTTCCTTTTATTTCATCAGGTGGATACTGAGATGGCTGCAGAATATTGATACCGGGGTCGAACACCTTTTCCTTTAGGGGAAAATAGCACTCAGGCTCAGCAGAGTGTGAAGAAGATCCGCGAAGAAGCACAACCTCGTCCTCAGAAGGGGGACAAAGAGGTGTTAACTCATACGTGCTGCGGATATTGGTCTCGACCAGTTTCTTCTCCTTTGAAAGAATGTTCTTCAAATCCAAAGTAGGATCAAGACGATAATCTTCAAAATCATAAGGAGGAGCATCACTCTCATGAGGGAAGTAAGTGTTGAGAAATTCAGAGAAGTCTTCCTCAAATGAGTAATCGTCCAAAGTAGGATCGAGTGATGGCGGAGGATCTTCATTATGTGAAGAATCGCTCGAAAGAGTATCAGCCTCATCGAAATCATCATATGTGGGCAGCTCAGGATACTCAGAAGTAAGGTCATCTTAATCATCCGAATCTGAGCTAGAATCATCATCATAAGCATCAAAGACCGGTGGAGAATCATAAATGGGAAAGGTTCCAAAGTGGAGCGAGAATCATCCACATCATCTTGAAAAAGTGGATTATCAATGGAAGAATCGAATAGAGGATTGTTGTAGATGACAAAATCATCAAGCACATTAATCATATTCACTGATTCTCGGCCTCCAAAGGATTTACTTGTAAGCTTTCCCATTTTAAACACTTGTGCATCATCCCCGACTCTTAAGATTAACTCACCTTCGGCAACATCAACTAAAGCTCGTCCGGTTCTCAAGAATGGCCGACCAAGTATTAAAGGAATACGAGGGTCCATTTCATAATCAACAACGACAAAATCGACCGGGAAAGTAAATGTGCCAACTTTAATGAACACGTCTTCGGCTATACCAACGGGGTAAGCGAGAGTGCGATTTGCAAGTTCGAGAGTCATCTTCGTTGGTGTGAGGTCGGGTAATGATAGTGTTTTCCAAACACTCAATGGCATAAGATTTATACTAGCCCCGAGATCAGCAAGGGCAGTAAATTCTTCAGTTTTGTTGAACACGCAAGGCAACACAAAACGACCGGGATCTCCAAGCTTTTCCAGAAGTTCTTTAAGAATAACTGCAGAGCAGTTTTCATTTAAGCGTGTGTTGGCGAGTTCAATCAGCTTCTCCTTCTTGTTAAGCAATTCCTTAAATGCTTTGACAAATTTGGGCATGTGGACAAGTGCTTCAAGAAAGCTAATGTTGAAGTTCATCTGAGAGATCATCTTCACATAGCGTGTCACTTCGGAGTCCTCCTTGGTTAGCATTTTGGTCTTGACTAAACGAGAAGGATAAGGGATATTGGGTTTGGGTGGTGAAGGTGAAGGCGTAGCAGGTAAAGGTTGAGATGTTGAAGGGTCCTTCCTAGAAACATCGTTATGACGAGGCGGAGACGGTAATGATGCACTAATACTAGGTGTAGGAGGAGTAGGGATAAATGGTGGTGGAGGAGGTGTAGATGATGGGGGTGGGATTGGTGGATTGACAATGGTAATTCCACTACGAGTAGTAATAGCACTCACATTTTCTCGCGGATTGGTGACGGTGTTTGAAGGTAGAGAACTCGAAGAAGAAGGTTGAGCTGGGGGCAAGAAACTAGCAAGCATATTCTTCAAATCATTTGTTTGATTGCTGAAGGAGGATTGGATATTATCTCGAAGCTCGGATCTAATCTCATTTCCTTGCTTTGTGATATCTCCTTTAAGATTGATAATTTGGCTCTGCAGATTCTTGATTTGCTCACCTTGGGTTCTCATGATGGCTTCAACATCGGGATTAATGGGTGGGGTTTGTTGGGCGGGTGGGTGTTAAGGATTAGAAGCTCTTGGTGGGATTTGGTTGCTTCTATTGTAGTTGTTGGCGGGGTTTTGGTTTTGAGGAGAAAAACTAGGTGAAAGGTAGTTGTTTGATCGGTAACTCAGCAAATTTCTATCCCCTTGTTGTCGAGCTTGGTAATTTTCCGGTAAATAATTACCATAAGCTGCATACACATTTTCCGGATTTCCTTGTGTCGAAGGACAATCGGTGTATGAGTGTGGACCGCCGCATGTTTCACAAGGATTAGCAACCGCTTTAACTTGTTGTTGTTGTTGGTTTGAAGCGAGAAGCGTGATACTTTTGCTCATTTCAGTCATCATGCGTGTGAGTTCGGTCATATCAGGGTTTGCTGAGGTAGAAGAAACATTGACTCTCGTGTTGTTCCTAGAAGAAGCAGAGAAATCCCAGTTTTTGTGGTGAGTAGTCATGTTCTCAATTAGCTCTCTACACTCCTCGGGTCTTCTTTTCATAAATGTGCCACCGGCGGCTGCATTAATCGTATCACGATCACAAAAAGTCAAACCGTTGTAGAAAGTATCTATTAAGGTCACAGGGGAGCATGTTGTGGTTTGGACAACGATCAATCAAGACATTATATCGTTCCCAAGCATCAAAAAGAGATTCATCAGGGTCTTGCATGAAACCGCTGATTTGATTGCGAAGGCTCGTGACCATGGATGGTGGAAAGTAGCGCGACAAAAAGCGTTGAGTCATGTCATCCCAAGTGTGAATAGAATTCTTCGGGAGACGATCAAACCATTTCTCGGCATGATGTGATAAAGTATGTGGGAAGAGTTGTAGGCGGAGAACATCCATTGTGGCACCGGGCAACTTCATGCTTTGGGTGATTGTAATGAACTTGTCGAGGTGTTTGTTGGCATCATCATCAGGCAATCCATGAAATGGGTTAGTTTGCACTTGCTGAATCATGTGGTGCTTCAATGAAAACTCAGGAGTGTTGATTTGCATCGGCGCAATCGGTCCTCCTCGTCCAAACATGGTAGGTTGACAAAGCTCCTCCATTGTCTGAAGATCGGGTTGTGGAAGAACATTGTTGTTATTGTTGAGGTGCGGTGGAATATTATTGTTGTTAACACCTGACATAATTAAATCTTCTTGAGTCTCGGGCTCTTGATAATTAGAAGATCTAGTACGCATACACCTGAAAATGCAAAAGAAAACAATACCAAACGCAAAGACAATATATATACACAATAAAGATAAAATCTTTTTGGATTTTTGAAATTTTTAATTTTTATGGATTTTTATCAATTTTTAATTTTTATGATTTTTTGAATTTTTTTGTGCAAGAAAAATAACGCTCACAAGTGAACGGATCCCAAAAAGCAACGCGTCTTTCACAGAAAACCGTTAATCTTTACGAAAAGAGCCGGCAGCGGCGCCATTTTAATGAAGGCTTTTGACACCCCGTATAAAAATTAAGTTCGTTGTGTTGGTCTAATCGAATTGATCTTAGTTAACTATGTGACTCTGCTGATCTTTGGTGAAACAATAGATTTGTCGTTGTAGTGTATTTAAATGTGCAAAGACTTAAAAGTAAATGGCGTTAAAGTAAAATGGCGTTAAAATTAATCTAAGTCTAATTAAACGAAAGGGTGCAATATTTAAAAACGTGACGGAAAGTAAAATAATTAAATGACTAAAAATAAAAGCGTGACGAGAATTAAAATTAGACAAGAATTAACAATGATAACTTAAAAATTAAACAAGACAAAAACATCAAACAAACACCCAATCGGAATATATTCCGATCAGACTCACCATCGGAATGAACACACACCCCCTATCGGAATGTTGATTGAAAACACCAGATCGGAATATGTCACCTTTTCAGATCGGAATAACCAAACAACCCCAGATCGGAATAATGTTCAGATCGCAAAGCAGTCCAGATCGCAATGAGTCAGATCGCAATACAGTTCAGATCGGAATGATACTAAGAAAAATTGGGCAGCACTTCGACTAAGTAAACCTCAAGAGCCATCGGAATGTGCGATCGCAATGTGCGATCGCAACCCCAGATCAGAATGAGGGTGATGTTACTCCTATCGCAATCCCGGATCGGAATGCAAAACCCTTGTCCAAAACTGTCACTATCGGAATGTGGTAAAGCAAGCCGTCGCAATGTGTGTTAACCTTCTTTTCCGATGGAATGCAAATTCGTAATAAGCTCAAATCTTAATAAGCTAATTCTAATAGGCAGTAACAAGGAACTTGAATAGAATAGAAACAAAACAAGAAAAGAAGCTAAAAAGTTAAATACTTTCAAAACTTAAAAGAAAGAAAAACAAAACTTAATGAAATGGATTTTAAAAAGTAAAACTTTTAAGAAAAACTTTCAAAACAATCAAGCTAAATACCAAATAAGCACATAAGATTGTCAAACTTATGGCTATTTCGTATGGAAGCTAAAAGGAAAAAGAAAAGACAAGACTTTTAATCAAATAAGCGATGGATTAAGCAAAACCTTGCTTAATCCGAAATTCAAACCGAATCAAAAGAAGAAGAGTAGAATGAGATTGGTAAAAATAAACTTGATCAAATGATAAAGAAAGATTAAAGACACGAATTTAAAGAACGCAAATTAAAACACTTACTTGGAAATTAAAAGGATAATTAAAGTGCAAAACATGTATTAAAATGACAAGTAATTAAAGGTGCATAAAATAAAAGTGGAAGAGCTAATTTGTCAAGTTAGACAACAAAATGAAAATGAGATACTAATGGTCTATTTATAGGAGATTAGGAGAGTGGTTAGAGGAAACTTCCTCCTCTCCTTCCTTTCTTGTTAATTGCACCATTAAGTCCTTCCTTCTTAGTCTTTTGTTAATCTTGGACTTTAAGGACTTTTGGCTCGGGATTTCTTTAAACTCGTCTTTTAATTCTTCAATAAATAAGACTCGAGTTCTTCGGCTTTTGGTAAACTTCCGTCTTTTGACTTTTTCTTCGATAAATCTTGAGAATTGGTCTTGGACTTCCGTTCTTTTTGCACTCTCGACTTCTCGACTTCATCTTTCATCTTTTTCTTTAATAAAAGCCCATAAATGCCGTGTTTTCTCCACTTTTCAGAATTTCGTCCTAAATTACAACAAAAACACAAACCACGCATAATTCCGACATAAAAGACATAAAATACACGTTTTGGCTCGGTTATTATTGTAATTAAGTGGTAGAAAAGATGGATGTTTTCACACCTATCATTAACCCACACTTGATTATCCCCAAGTTATAAGCCTCACCACACCTTAATATCATAATTAGGATGCTATGATCAGCCCTATAACCCAAGAATTCCAAGGTTGAAACAAGAACTTAGCAAAGTATCAAGCTTGAAGGAAAAATGCAAAGTTTTGCACTCTCCTTAAAAACAGGTTTTGAGATTCAAATTCAGTGAACAAATAACATAAACAAGCATAAAATAAGATGGCACTTGGTTTTTCTTCAACACACTTAACACAATTTCTTTAATACTGAAAAGAGGATTTACAAGTGATTGAACAAGGAAAAACCAAAAGCAGGAATAAATGTAATGAGCTAGACCCTTTATATAGAGGGTGTACATGGTCCTAGAAAGCTGAAAATGTAAAAACCCTAAGCATGGAACTTCCAGAAATGCCCTTGTGGAAATTTGAAATCTTGAGCTCATGTGACTTTATCTTGGACGTTTGTGGAGTGTATAGCTGTAGAAAGGTGATCAAGGGTCTCAAATAAGCTTAGTTTCCAAGCTTTGTTGTGGGACGTTGGATTTTTGTCACTGTTTTGTCTTCTTCTCTAAGAGGTGGGACAAGGGTTTTTCATGTGACTAAGGGAGTGAGGTGGCAGTCTATTTGAGAGTTGGGTTGTGATTAGGGTCACCTTAATCATTAATCTGCACAATTTTGGGGTTTAATTTTTTGTAATTAACAAACCCCAAATGTGTTCTTGAGGTAAATAGTCCGTTGTTTGATCCGGATTAAGGAGTAATTAAGTTTAAAAAGTTGTTAAGGCGCCAAGGATTAAAAATAATAAACTGGTGAGTGGCTTGCTTAGGTGGAGTAATGGTGGAGTGTGATTGGTTGAAAGGAGTTAGTAGGACAGGTGTCAATCTCCCATAGGTCTAGGTGTCTTAGGTTGTCTGCCAGCTTAAACCCTCCATCTTTCAGCAACTTGTCATTTCCATTCAAACTTGCTATGAACGCCCATTTAAGCTATAACAACTTTTCCTTCTTTACACTTTTGCCCCAAAACATTTTGCAAAGTGAATTCAGGGGTAATTCTTGCCATTTTGTGATTCTTGAGGGACTGATTTGGTATTTTCTTCAATGGTAATGGTCTTGATTTGTATGATTGGCATTTTGGAGGACTGAAATTGCCAAGTCTTGTTTGATGAGGGACCATTCTTGCCAAATCTTCAAAGTTAAGGGTCCTTTTGGTAATTTTTGGATTTTCAAAGGACCAAACTTGTAATCTCTTGTACTTTGAAGGACTTCATGATATTTTTGACTTTGTGAAGGATAATGGTTGACAATTTAGCTTTGTTGAGGGGCTAAACTTGTCAATTCTTCAAAGTGGAGGGCCCTTTTTGTAATTTTGACAAACTTTAGGGACCAATCTTGTAATTATGAAGATACAAGGGTATAAAGTGTCAATTCTTCCATATTGGAGGACCCTTCTTCATAATTCTTCAAATCTTTAAGGGTTTTTCTTGGGAAAGTCTTCATTAGGGCTTGGTTCATTGTGCGGCTTCATTTCCCGTGTTCGTTTTTGTACGATTCTTGTGATCTTTTGTCATTTTCTCAATATCCGTACCTAAAATACACAAGCAATAAAAACAAGCATATATATGGGTATTTTGATGATATTTAATGCATTTTAAGCCCTTTTTGGACGATGAGACTATGTATAAAAGCAGTCTCATCACTCCCCCATACTAAACCATTGTCGTGCCCTCACGCAATGCTAGAATAAAGTATCGTAGCACCTCCAAAATTCATTTTTATTCACTTTATTGAACGATAAACTAGCTACATTACTACTATTGCTACTACTACTTGCGTTTTAGACATAATGTATGATTTTCATCGCAAAATGGGACGTTTAGGTTCATAGAATAAGAACACGTGAATGCTTCGTTAGAAATAATTTCATCGTTCTCGATTTTCACCCTAATTCCATGCCAAGTGTGTAACGAGATCTTGTCATTATAAGTTAGTAATGCTAACACTACTCATATGCCCTAATCACGTACTTATCCTCCCATTATTCCTAAGTTTTATCTCTTATATTTTATATTGTCTTAAATGTTTCACGAGGATACATTGTTTGACTTATGCGATAATAGAGATTTAGGTCTAAAAATAGAGTCCTAACGGTGTAACCAAGACCATCAAATCAATAACCCCTCCTAATAGACAACACGATGTCAAAAAATTAAGTTGACAAGAAGAATCGATAAACACGGTTTTATAACGGTTTTGAACATGAGACTTATTACCAAGACTTTTATACGCCCCCTAACGGAAGGGCCTTATTATCTTTGGTTTACCTCCATATTTTATTCAACTTCTCCATGAAGCTTTTATTATGACTTCGGTCTTGCCTTGCCTTTTATTATCCACCTCATCGGTAGTTTTATTAGCCAAAGACGTATATCCTCACGCTAAGGCGAATTTTGGATCTTTAAAGCTTCGAAAATTAAGGCTTAATTCACTTTCAATTTTGCATAGATTTTTCGGCCTTGTGGGGCTTCAAATTGTTTGCTTGATTTAGGTGAGCACTTGAAATCTTATTATTGGGTGAAGCTTTTAATTATTCAGGTGCCAATACTTCAAAACCGTGACGTTGGCGATACCTTAATGTCTTCCCAATTTAATTACACGGATGCTACTAGAAAAGACTAGAAACCCAACGATCCCAACTAAACCGCTAAGTCAATATTTATTAAGCAAAAAATATTTACATGCGAAGGGAGAATAAGCAAACAACGAGAACACATGAGTTTTTGAAAGAATACGAGTACTCTACGTTTAGCATAGTAACTTATATTTAACCCTATCATTTCTCGTCCTCATTTAAGAGAATTAGCCTAATGTGTAGTTAAGGAATCAAAGCTAAGTGCTCAACACGCACGGTCGAGTCAAAAATTACTCTTATTCTCGCCATCGGAAAACCTACATTCGTGTCTTCAAACACTTATAAAACATGAGAAAAATTTTAAAATTTGGCCATTTTTAGCCTTATTTTGCAACAAAACGATAAACAAAAAGATAAACTTTGGAAATCGTGAAGGTTTGGCAAGGCAAGTATCTATTCACCCCCCCCCATACTAAAGTTAAACATTGTCCTCAATGTTTCGAGTCTAGGGGTGCAAACACCCCCATACTAGAGACGTAGTCGAATGCCTAATCTAGCATGGAAAGGGTGTAACCGTTAAATTTAAAGCCGTTTATGAAGTGTGCTATAAACCTAAGGTTAGAACATCAAAGGATATATCATGGATATTGAGAAAGTCTTCAAAGCAAACGATCGAGTGCTCCCATAAAACGAACACAAGAGGCTCCAATCGTGAAGATCATGATCATCTAAAGTCCACAATTCACAAACAACCACGGAACAAAGGTTGGAAGGGCACAAATCCCCACACATTAACTACATTAGAAAGCGATAATATGTACATAGGATAAGCATGGGACTCCCCCACGAGGCACCTCGTTTTTGATTACCGAGTCATGAGCTCGACTCGATCCCCTCAATACTAATTATCATTGGGGAAAGTGACTTGGTCGAGATAGTTCAAGGATGGAACTTCCCCGCCATAGTAGTGCTTCAACCTATGTCCATTCACCTTGAAATTAGGGCCATCATTTTGAGCTAGCTCTATGGTCCCATATGGAAATACTTGAGTCACGGTGAATGGACCGGACCAACGGGATTTCAACTTACCGGAAAAGATTTTCAAGCGAGAATTAAAAAGCAAAACTTGATCCCCAATGTTAAAAACCCGGGTTTTAATTTTAGAATCATGCAACTTTTTAGTTTTTTCCTTATAAATCAATGAATTTTCATAAGCAATGTCCCTCAGTTCATCCAATTCATTTAATTGCATTTTCCGGTGTTTTCCCGCGGTCTCCATATCATCATTACAATGCTTTAGGGCCCAATAAGCCTTGTGTTCCAATTCGATAGGCAAGTGGCAATTCTTCCCATACACAAGCTTATAGGGAGTGCACCCAATGGGTGTCTTATGAGCGGTCCTAAAGGCCCATAAAGCATCATCCAACTTATCCGACCATGATTGTCGGTTTTCCCCAACGGATCTCTCTAAGATCCTCTTCAACGCTCGGTTTGAAACCTCGACTTGCCCACTCGTTTGTGGGTGATAAGCCGTAGAAAGCCGATGTGTAACCCCATATTTCCTTAGGACCCTTTCGAATTGGTCGTTACAAAAATGGGTTCCACGATCGCTTATGATCGCACGAGGGGTTCCAAACCGAGAAAACAGGCTTTTCAAAAACTTGACTACCACACGAGCATCATTGGTGGGCAAAGCCTTAGCTTCCACCCACTTAGATAGGTAGTCAACCGCAACGAGGATATACTTATTACCACGAGATGATGGGAACGGCCCCATAAAGTCTATACCCCAAACGTCAAAGATCTCACACACTTGGATGATATTTTGTGGCATTTCATCATTTTGTGAGGCTTTTCCTTGTCGTTGGCATGAGTCACACGACTTCACAAGATCTTGTGCATCTCGGTAAATAGTAGGCCAAAAGGAGCCGGCATCAAACACCTTCTTAGCCGTGAGATTAGCACCGTGGTGACCACCCGTGGGTCCCTTATGGCAAGCTCTAAGGATATTAGAAGCTTCGGTGCCAAATACACAACGTCGGATGATTTGATCCGCACAAGTTCGAAACAAGTAAGGGTTGTTCCAAAAGTAGAACTTGACGTCACGATAGAATTTTCGTTTTTCTTGAGTCGTCATACCCTTGATGATGAAGTTACCCGCATGGTAATTTGCAAAATCCGCAAACCATGGGGTGGAAGAATCAAGCTTGGAATTCACTACACCAAGTGTCTCAAGCGGAAATGTTTCGGTGATTTCCTTGGGCTCGTAAACACTTTGGTGAGGATCTTCCAAACGAGAAAGATGATCGGCCGCTAGATTCTCGGCTCCTTTTTTGTCAACAATTTTGTGGTCAAATTCTTGAAGGAGGAGAATCCAACAAAGTAATCTCGGCTTTGCATCTTGTTTAGCCATGAGATACTTGATAGCCGAATGATCCGTATACACTATGCATTTCGTCAAGATGAGATAAGGTCGGAATTTCTCAAATGCATACACCACGGCAAGGAACTCCTTCTCCGTTGTAGTGTATTTAAGTTGAGCCTCGGTCATCGTCTTGCTAGCATAGTGAATAGGCAAGAAGTACTTTTCATGACGTTGCCCCAATGCGGCCCCAATAGCGTAATCACTAGCATCACACATGAGCTCAAAGGGGAGGTTGCAATTGGGAGCAACAAGAATGGGAGCTTCGGTAAGTTTCCTCTTAAGGATTTCAAAGGCTCGTACACAATCTTTGTCAAAGACAAAACGTGCCTCTTTTTCAAGAAGATGTGTAATGGGTCGAGAGATCTTTGAAAAATCCTTGATAAATCGACGATAAAAGCCCGCGTGGCCTAGGAAACTCCTAACTCCCTTGACGGTTTTGGGATGAGGTAATTTGGCGATGACATCTACCTTAGCTTGATTTACCTCAATCCCCGCTTTCGAGACCTTGTGCCCTAAGACGATTCCACTCTTAACCATAAAATGACACTTTTCCCAATTGAGCACAAGGTTGGTTTCCTCACAACGTTTCAACATTCTCTTAAGATTCGACAAACACGAAGTGAACGAATTACCAAACACGGAAAAGTCATCCATGAAAACTTCCATCGTCTTCTCGATCATGTCATGAAAAATAGCCATCATGCACCTTTGAAAGGTTCCTGGTGCATTACAAAGTCCGAATGGCATTCTACGATAGGCAAACGTTCCATATGGACACGTAAACGTAGTTTTTTCTTGGTCACGAGGATCGATAGGAATTTGGAAGTAACCGGAAAAACCATCTAAAAAGCAATAGAAATCGTTTCCCGCAAGACGCTCCAACATTTGGTCCATGAAGGGCAAGGGAAAATGGTCTTTTCGAGTGGCTTCATTCAACTTACGATAGTCAATGCACACTCTCCATCCGGTCACGAGTCTAGTGGGAATTAACTCGTTGGCATCGTTTGGCACAACGGTCATTCCTCCGTTTTTAGGGACACAATGAATAGGACTCACCCAAGGGCTATCGGAAATAGGGTAAATCATTCCCGCGTCAAAGAGTTTAAGGACTTCCTTTTTGATGACGTCGTGAATTTTGGGGTTCACCCTCCTTTGACATTGGATTGCGGGCTTGTAATCCTCCTCCATTAAGATTTTATGGGTACAAAACTTGGGATCGATCCCCTTAATGTCGGATAACTTCCACGCAATTGCCCCTTTGTGATCCTTTAGAACATCGACAAGTGCGGTTTTTTCATCATTCGAAAGTTCCTTCGTAATAATAACCGGAAACTTGTCGTCCTCCTCCAAATAGACATTTTCGAGATGAGGAGGTAAATCTTTCAGCTCGAGGATAGGTGGTTCCTCAAGTGAAGATTTGGGCTCGATACTCATAACCTCCTCGGGTGGAGGAAATGGGAAATCATTAAGAAAATCCTTGATAATCTAGAGGTCCTCATCGTTGTCGAGGTCTTCGTTACAAGTACGTGGAACATCGAATTCTTCCAACGTAAAACCACCACCTTCAAATGGAGTGAAGGTTGGTGTCAAATTATCAAGAATTGGATCTAACATAGTGGGATTTCCACTAGTTTCTTCATCACCAAAACCTAGAACTTCATGTGAAAATTCCTCGCAAACCACGTCGATCATATCAACGAGGTTTATGGTTGCAATGGAATAAACATGAGAAATTTGAGAGTTTTGAGTTGCGTTTATAACAAGTTCCTCGTCGTTGAAACGTAAGGTGATATTTCTAGCATGAACATCGATCAAAGCCATAGACGTATCTAAAAACGAACGACCTAAAATGAGAGGAACTTGAGGATCCGTGGGGATATCAACAACGATAAAGTCTACGGGATAGTAGAACTTCCCCACTTTCACAAAAACGTCTTCCGCCAAACCACATGCGGGAATCGTGGAATGGTCGGCCAACTCGATAGACATTAGTGAAGGAGTAAGATTAGGAAGATTGAGCGACTTGAAGATTGCAAGTGGCATCAAATTAAGGCTAGCACCAAGATCGGCCAAGGCGAAGCATTCCTCCATATCTTGAATTGCACAAGGGATCAAAAATTTACCGGGATCACCGACTTTTTGAGGTATGCGATTAAGATAAACCGACGAACAACTAGACAATTGGTGCAATTTCTCCTTGTTGTTCAACATACTCTTAAAGTTAGCGGCAAATCGAGGCATCATGACCAAAGCATCGGCGAAAATCACATTAAAGTGCAAATCACGAAATATTTTCATAAAAAGCTCAAATTGATAATTGTCGCGCTCTTGTCGTTTCTCCTTCCTAAGTCTCGATGGGTAAGGTAAGGGTGGTGTGGGTTGAGGCATAGGCATAGCCTTTGAAATCTCGGGTTCCAATGTTGGTAAAGGGTCAACCGTAGGTGTGGCATGAGCTGTACTTCGTGGGATTGGGACATGCTCCTTTTGGACCACCACCTCGGGTTCTTCCTCAATTGCTTCCTCTGTAGGAGCAATTGGTTGAGGAGTCGGTTCCTTAAGTGTCTTACCACTACGTGTGGTAATCACTTTCATCTCACCCTTAGGGTTTGATACGGCGTTGCTAGGAAGACTACTCGATGACGGTTTAAACATAATTGCCTCAAACATAGATGAGATTTTATCTTCAAACTTGGATTGCCTCTTCTCGGCTTTGACCATTTCTTGTTTTATCTCATGTTGCCCTTGTTCCATTTTTTGTTGGTTTTGTTGTAACCTAGTTACGGTTCCTTCCATCTTGTTGGTATGGATCTTAAGTTCATTAGCTAACTCATTTTTCAACTCTTTCTTCAAGTCGTTCTTAAACTCGGATCTTAGGCTAATGATTTCTCTTTGAATATTGTCAAACCTAGCATCATTTCCATTAGCGTATTCAACAAATTCATTTGGAAGATCTTTCAACCTTTGCAAACCTTTGTTGTTATTTTGAAAATCATTTTGATTTTTGTTTGAAACTTGATTATTAGCCCCTTGATTACCATAGTTTCCCTTGTTGAAATTGTTTTTGAAACCAACTTGATTGTTGCGATAGTTGTTGTTAGCATTTTGATTTGAACCAAAACCCGGTGGAGTGAATTGATTAGAGCGGTAAACTTGACCGTTTTGGTTGTAATTTCCCGTGGCCGCGTAGGCACTCGAAGTGTTACCACTGTTGGTAATGCACTCGGAGAAATCATGACCTCCACCACTATACATGCACGAAACCTCAACCGCTTTAGCCGTAGCAGGAGCACTTGGTTCACCAACTTTAAACTCAATCAAAAGTCCCTTTAGCTTATCAAAAATCTTGTTTTCCATGTTCGCCTCAATTTGGCAAGCATCGATGGTAGTATACAAAGAAGGTGAAGCCGAAGACGAAGCCTTACGAACACTAGACGTGCTACGAGGACTATACACCTTATATCTATTCTCAATTATCACCAAAGCTTCCTCAACCGTTTTACACAAAAAATTACCACCCGCGGCGGCATTTAAATAATCCCTTTCATGATCATTAAGTCCATTGTAAAACGTGTCAATTTGATGCAAGTCGTAAAAACCGTGATGAGGACATTCATGTAACATTTCCTTAAACCTTTTCCAAGCCGTTGAAAAACTTTCATTAAACTCTTGTGAAAACTTTGAAATCTCGTTTTTCAAGTGCGTAGTCTTAGAGGGCTGAAAAAATTGATTCACAAACTTAGACACGAGATCCTTCCACGTCAATATAGAATTGGGCGGCTCTTTCTCTAACCAAATTTTTGCGAGCCCCGCTAAGGAATACGGAAAAAGCATCATCTTAATCGAGTCATTCGAGACATCCTTAAACTTGCAAGTGGCGGTAAGACGATTGAATTGGCGAATATGGTTGTGTGGATTGTCCTTCTCATCACCATGGAATTTGTTGTTTTGGATCATCGACAACAAACCCGTTTTCACCTCAAAATTCTCCGCAAGGATAGCGGGAATCACAATAGCCTCTCCATAACCCTCGGTGGGTGCTTGAAGTAACTCCATCATAGTTCGATTCGCCATGGTTGGTGCTTCTCTTATAATGGGTTCGTCAATAGGAGACTCCTCACTAGAAAGATTGGGAGTGGGAGTTTTGTTCATTCGTTTACGTGCACGTCTTGCTTGATTACGAGTTAGCATAAACGTCACGTACAACGAGGGGATAAGCAAAGAAGATTCTTTGTGGTGTTTTGTATTTTTCAATTTTTTTTGTGGTTTTTGATTGTATTAACCTTTTTGATTTTGGTGAATGTATTAAGTAGACACAAATCTACAAATGTCCTCCTTAATCAAATCTCTTGATTAAAGAAGCCTCAAGGAATGAAAACGATCACGTGAAGTGAACGCCTTCGATGACTTTAGAACGTTGGTGGAACACCAAAACGTTCAAGAGGGTTTAATCAATTGAAACCAAGAAAATATATATGATACTTAGTAATACTTTGGGCGGCAAAATCCTCGATTAGCTCTCAAAATCAAATACTCACAAGCAAGCGGGGAAACGAGGCGGCGCAAAGCACTTAAGAGCCTTTTTCCTTAGGATATATTTTATAATATCCGCCTTATACCCACCTTATAGTTTGTATTTTTCAAGATTGAGCTTCACGAAAGTATTTATCTATTTTTGCCTTTTTCTTTGGTTTGAGATTCGAATACAATGATTGGGTAATGACCTCCCAAGTCAAGGTTGTGATTTCTCACGTATTTGGAGTACTTGTGAATTTATTGTTCTACGTATACAATATAGTAATAGTATTCACACAAAAATCAAAAACCGATAATACGTATTAGTAGAGTGCTACTAATACAAATACTATTTTGGTTAGTATATAAAAACAACAATTCCAAATCAAAACACAACACGCCTCCCCGGCAGCGGCGCCAAAATGATGTAGTGGTTTTACTACTCTTTAGGAAAAGAGAGCAAAAGTGGCAAGTATTAAGTACGACGATTTAGGAAAACCGTGTACAAATGACCCAAAGTGGGGAATCGTTCTCAAGGAGGCTAATGTGTTATGAGTGTAATGATTTGGATTACTTTGTGATTATATTTGTGAGAAAGAAAAATAGAAAGGGGATAAGAAGAGAAAGACGGTTACGATGTCGTCTTAAACTAAGACGAAAAAGGTGTACACGTAAAACCGTAAAAAGCACTAAAATTAAAATTTCACCCAAAAAATTACCAAAAATACTAAAAATCCACAAAAATATTCTAAGAGTTTACAAAAAATCCAAACTTGCCAAAACCTTTTAATTAACTAAATAATGACTTTTTAATGCTAATTAAAGCCCTAAAAATCAATATTAACTATTAAAAAGTCCAAAACAAGATCTTAAAGTTTGTAAACCTCAAAAATACCCTAATTAAGCTAAAAAGTATTTTTCAAAATTTTAAAACCACTAAAAACTATTTTTAAACAATTAAAAACTATTAAAATCAATTAAAACTTAAATTAATTCTAGAAAATAATTAAAAACTCTAAAAATATTTGGAAAGTTGCAAAATTCCTAATTAAGTGTCTACAATCTAGGAAAAATATAAAAAACTTAGAAAATCAGACTTTTAATTTTTAACAATAAAATAATATTAAAAATCCAAAAATCATAAAGAATTCTAAAAACTTGCAAACTAGCTTAATTTAACCTATATAACTCAGAAATGAAAGTGAAATTACCTAAATACCCTTAATGGGCCTAGAAAATGGGCTATACCTAAAACAGATCACTAAATGGGCTAATTTGGGCCCAATATAAAAAAGTGTCCAAAATAAGCCCAAAAAGCACTACTTGACTCAAAATTTGATTTTAAACAACTTTTTCAAAAGGCCCAAAAGCTGAAAGTGTGAAATAAGCTAGCTTATACCAAACAGCTTATTCTTAATGGGCTTTTTGGCCCATTAAGCTATAAGCCAATGCCATAAGCTGACATTAGACACACAAGCTTCTTTTGTCCTAAATAAGACTTCTGTAAAAAGAAATTTGAAATAAGCCCAAGGAATAAGCCTGAAAATGCAATAAGCAATCTACAGAAAACGACAAAATAGTCGTTTTTGAGTTCTAGGCCACCCCACAAGCTGATTCAAGTTTCTAAAGCTTTTAAATGACTTAATTAAGCAAAATCAACAAAGATTTTTCAAATAAGATGACTCAATAAGCTGGAAAAAGCAAATAAGCACTTATGTAAAAGTCAAATAAGTTGGTTTTCTAGCAAAAAGTCAAAGTCAAAGTCAAAGTCCAATAAGCTCCAGTCTAATCAAATGGGTCAAATAATGAAGATCTATCACAAAAAATAAGTTGTTGCAAGTCTGGATAAGCTAAAATAGCTTATTGATAAGCTGAGTTCAATTTAACACTAGCAGGGGCTAGTTTTGGGTGTTGAGCAGTGGAAACTTTTTCCACTGCTTGACTTGTTTGACTTTTTGTCTTTAGTGAACTTTTTGGAGATTCAGATTACACAAAGGCACCCAAATGATCTTTGGATCAAAATGAGTCAATAACAATCAAAAGATCACAAACACAATCACCCAATTGATACAGTTTAATCAATAAAGTACCAGATCTAGCACAGACATGAACAAATAAACAGTTGAGCACTTATAAGCAGTTTTAGCAATAATCAGCCAACCAAATTCAACCAAATGCATACACAAGCTATTATAAACTCTAATGAACAAGTCTAAACAGTTTGCATGCAATGGCTTAAAGCCTAAATCAAGATTCAAGCTTATGAATGTTACTGATGAACACTAACACATGCAGTTTTTTTACTTTGCTGATGTATTTGACACACAAGCCAGATTCAACACCTCAAATCTCTCAAACAGGTTACAATGACTATGTTTAAACCACTTTCAGCCCTAAGCATGCATACACCCTAAGTGTTCCCAAAATCCTAGGTCAAAACAGGCAATAACAAAGATGTTATAGCAGATTGTTTGATTCAAGGTTTCAAACCCAAAAACTTGCAGCAAAACACTCTCAACCAAGCATATATCAGATATAGAACACAAACACAAACTTTCCACAACACAATAACAAGATTCAAGCTTAAACAGGTAGACCCAAACACCCTTTTAACTTCTCAAAACCAAGTTTTTCAAATCAAAAGCAAGATTCATTTAACCCAATGATCAATCTAGCATATAAACAACATTATCATGCAAGAATAAGCAGATTTAAGCCAAGAAATCAACAGGAACAACAATAGAGCACAAATCCACAAAAATTCCAATATTTATCAGATTTTCAAGGATTTTAGACAAACCTCATGGATGTACATCCACACCCACGAATTTATGAGCTTATGTGCTAGCTAGAACAAGCACAAGCTTCCAATAACAACCCTGCTAAGATTCAACAAGGTTAGAGCACAAAATCAAAAACAGAAAGGTGACTTTTTGGAAAATAAACTTGATTAATGCAACCTTGTTACCCCACACTTGATTATCCCCAAGTTATAAGCCTCACCACACCTTAATATCACAATTAGGATGCTATGATCAGCCCTATAACCCAAGAATTCGAAGGTTGAAACAAGAACTTAGCAAAGTATCAAGCTTGAAGGAAAAATGCAAACTTTTGCACTCTCCTTAAAAACAGGTTTTGAGATTCAAATTCAGTGAACAAATAACATAAACAAGCATAAAATAAGATGGCACTTGGTCTTTCTTCAACACACTTAACACAATTTCATTAATACTGAAAAGAGGATTTACAAGTGCTTGAACAAGGAAAAACCAAAAGTAGGAATAAATGTAATGAGCTAGACCCTTTATATAGAGGGTGTACATGGTCCTAGAAAGCTGAAAATGTAAAAACCCTAAGCATGGAACTTCCAGAAATGCCCTTGTGAAAATTTGAAATCTTGAGCTCATGTGACTTTATCTTGGACGTTTGTGGAGTGTATAGCTGTAGAAAGGTGATCAAGGGTCTCAAATAAGCTTAGTTTCCAAGCTTTGTTGTGGGACGTTGGATCTTTGTCACTGTTTTGTCTTCTTCTCCAAGAGGTGGGACAAGGGTTTTTCATGTGACTAAGGGAGTGAGGTGGCAGTCCATTTGAGAGTTGGGTTGTGATTAGGGTCACCTTAATCATTAATCTGCACAATTTTGGGGTTTAATTTTTTGTAATTAACAAAACCCCGAATGTGTTCTTGAGGTAAATAGTCCCTTGTTTGATCCGGATTAAGGAGTAATTAAGTTTAAAAAGTTGTTAAGGCGCCAAGGATTAAAAATAATAAACTAGTGAGTGGCTTGCTTAGGTGGAGGAATGGTGGAGTGTGATTTGTTGAAAGGAGTTAGTGGGACAGGTGTCAATCTCCAATAGGTCTAGGTGTCTTAGGTTGTCTGCCAGCTTAAACCCTCCATCTTTCAGCAACTTGTCATTTCCATTCAAACTTGCTATCAACGCCCATTTAAGCTATAACAACTTTTCCTTCTTTACACTTTTGCCCCAAAACATTTTGCAAAGTGAATTCAGGGGTAATTCTTGCCATTTTATGATTCTTGAGGGACTGATTTGGTATTTTCTTCAATGGTAATGGTCTTGATTTGTATGATTGGCATTTGGAGGACTGAAATTGCCAAGTCTTGTTTGATGAGGGACCATTCTTGCCAAATCTTCAAAGTTAAGGGTCCTTTTGGTAATTTTTGGATTTTCAAAGGACCAAACTTGTAATCTCTTGTACTTTGAAGGACTTCATGATATATTTAACTTTGTGGAGGATAATGGTTGACAATTTAGCTTTGTTGAGGGGCTAAACTTGTCAATTCTTCAAAGTGGAGGGCCCTTTTTGTAAATTTGACAAACTTTAGGGACCAATCTTATAATTATGAAGATACAAGGGTATAAAGTGTCAATTCTTCCATATTGGAGGACCCTTCTTCATAATTCTTCAAATCTTCAAGGGTTTTTCTTGGGAAAGTCTTCATTAGGGCTTGGTTCATTGTGCGGCTTCATTTCCCGTGTTCGTTTTTGTATGATTCTTGTGATCTTTTGTCATTTTCTCAATATTCGTACCTAAAATACACAAGCAACAAACACAAGCATATATATGGGTATTTTGAAGATATTTAATGCATTTTAAGCCCTTTTTGGACGATGAGACTATGTATAAAAGCAGTTTCATCAACGTTAACGCGGCATATGGTACTTATCCCACGGGAGGCTATCAAGCTCGTCCTCAAGGAGACCGTAACTTGCTAAGTTATCGTTCGAACAACTATCTTTCACCACCCGGTTTTACTCCTCAAAACCAAAACCAACAACAAAGCTATAACCGAAATAACCAAACCCAACCTCGTGCTAACAATTAATATTAATCCCAAAGAAACCCATACCCACCTCAAGAAAATTCTTAAGCTTACCAAGCTCCACCTCTCAATCAACCAACGGCGTTGAATCAAGACATCGAGATGTTCATGAGGACTAATAGAGAGATGGTGACGAATCTTTAGAGTCAATTCATCAACTTGAAAGGAGACATGGCGAAACAAGGGAGCGATATTCGAGCCGAGCTAAGAAATGACATGGCGAAACAAAGCAATTATATTCGCGCAGACATGAGAGACTCTTTCAGCACTCAAGCGGATAATATACGTGATATGATCGGTTCGCTTTTCCAAGGTAATCAACCCTCTTCTTCGGGTACTCTTCCGAGTAACACCGTTGCTAATCCACGAGGGGAGATGAAAGCAATCACCACTCGTAGTGGAAAAGGTTATACGGAACCCGAGCTTCCTACACCTCCACCCGTGATTGTGAACAAGAAAAAAGAGCAACTTTCCTCGCCCCCTTTGCCTTCTACCCCCATTTCCCCACCACCCGCGGTTGTGAGTGATCCTACTCCCCTAAAGCCTTCCTCTTCATCCGATATACCTTATCCTTCAAGGTTGAGGAAAGAGAAGCAAAAGAGCAAGGATGATATTCAAGTTTGAAACTTTCTCAAAATGTTTAAACAATTGAGTTTTAACATCTCCTTTGCCGAGGCTCTCGCTCACATGCCTAAATATGCGAAGATGTTTAAAGATCTTCTTAGTGACAAGGAAAAGCTTCTTGACATTGCTCAGACCCAACTTAATGAGAATTGCTCCGCGGTTCTCTTAAGGAAATTGCCCACCAAACTTGGTGATCCGGGTCGCTTCTTAATTCCTTGCAACTTCCCAGGAGTAGAGAATTGCATGGCCCTAGCCGATCTAGGTGCTAGTATAAACTTAATGCCTTTAAGTGTTTGGAAGCAATTATCTCTCCCCGAGCTAGTCCCCACCAAAATGACTTTGGAATTAGCTAACCGTACGGTTGCTTATCCAGTGGGGATAGCCGAAGACGTCTTCGTTGGCGTTGACAGATTCACCTTCCCGGCGGATTTTGTTGTTGTTGACTACGAAATGGATCCCCGTGTTCCATTAATCGTTGGACGTCCCTTCTTGAGGACCGGTCGCACTCTCATTGACGTAGCCGCGGGCGAAATAATCATAAGAGTTGGTTACGATAAAATTGTCTTCAACATGGGTAAGATTTCTAAGCAACCTTATTCATATGAGAGTGTTAATGCTATTAATGTTCTCGATGAGGCTAGTGAAGAACACTTTAATGATGCTTGCAAAAGTAATCTTTATTCTCTACCCAATGTTGAGACTGTTGCCTCAATTGCTCCGTCATTGACTCTTTTTGGAGAAAGTGACTTTCTTTTGGATGATTTTGAAGCTAGATTGGGTCCACTTGATCTTAAATATGATGATTCCCCCACCAATTGGGAAGAAGATATTCGTACAATTGAGAAACTTCTCAATGAAGACCCTTTCTCTCCTCCTTCTCCTAAAGAGGTGACTAATGATGATCCATCATTAGTTACACCATCTATTGAGGATCCTCCTACTCTTGAGCTTATGGACTTACCTCCTCATCTCGAGTATGTTTTCTTAGAAGGCATTGATCAACTTCCCGTTATCATTGCTAAGGACTTAAAAGCCGATGAGAAAACTCGTCTCATTGAAGTTCTTAAGAAACATAAAAGAGCTATCGCTTGGAAAATCTCTGATATTCGCGGAATTGATCCTCACTTTTGCACACATAAAATTCTCATGGAGGACGACTTTAAGCCCACCATTCAAAGCCAACGAAGGGTGAATCCTAAAATCCATGACGTTATCAAAAAAGAGGTTATCAAACTTCTTGATGCGGGCATGATTTACCCTATCTCGGATTCACCATGGGTTAGTCTAGTCCATTATGTGCCCAAGAAAGGCGGAATCACCGTTGTGCCCAATCAAAACAACGAGTTGATTCCTACACGTTTCGTTACTGGGTGGAGAGTTTGTATAGACTATCGCAAACTCAATGATGCCACGAGAAAGGATCATTTTCCTCTTCCTTTTATGGACCAAATGCTTAAACGTT
Organism: Glebionis coronaria; assembly: GCA_025667525.1. Taxonomy (NCBI): domain Eukaryota; kingdom Viridiplantae; phylum Streptophyta; class Magnoliopsida; order Asterales; family Asteraceae; genus Glebionis; species Glebionis coronaria. The sequence goes on along the minus strand of CM046882.1, from coordinate 163,475,976 downwards.
TAGCGGGTAATGAATATTACTGCTTTCTAGATGGTTTCTCGGGTTATTTCCAAATACCCATCGATCCCCAAGATCAAGAGAAGACAACATTCACTTGTCCCTATGGCACATTTGCTTACATAAGAATGCCTTTTGGCTTATGAAATGCCCCCGGGACTTTCCAAAGGTGCATGTTGGCTATTTTCCATGACATGGTTGAGCAAACCATGGAAGTCTTCATGGATGATTTCTCGGTCTTTGGGGATTCATTCTCTTCTTGCCTTGCCAATTTAGAACGTATGCTTAAGCGGTGCGAAGACACTCGCCTTATTCTCAATTGGGAAAAATGCCATTTTATGGTAAAAGAAGGAATTGTGCTAGGACACAAAATCTCAAAATCCGGTCTTGAAGTGGACCGTGCTAAAGTGGATGTCATAGCCAAATTACCTCCACCTTCAACCGTGAAGGGTGTGAGAAGTTTTCTTGGTCATGCGGGCTTCTATCGTCGCATTATCAAAGATTTTTCTAAAATCGCTCGCCCGATGACCCACCTCTTGGAAAAAGATACTCCTTTTATCTTTTCCAAAGAGTGTATTGAAGTCTTCAATCTTCTTAAGGATAAGCTAACTAAGGCGCCGGTCTTGGTCACCCCTAATTGGGAGCTACATTTTGAATTGATGTGCGATGCTAGCGACTTTGCTATTGGAGAGGTTTTGGGCCAAAGAGTGAATAAACACTTCCAACCAATACATTATGCTAGCAAGACAATGACGGGGGCTCAATTGCATTATACGACAACCAAAAAAGAGCTTTTAGCTGTTGTCTATGCTTTTGAAAAATTTCGCCCCTATCTTGTTTTATCCACCACCATTGTATGAACGGACCATTCCGTGTTGAAGTACTTGATGACTAGCACGACTCTAAGCTAAGACTTCTTCGTTGGGTTTCACTCCTTCAAGAATTCAACATTGAAATTCGTGACAAGAAGGGAGCCGAAAACCTAGCCGCGGATCATCTAAGTAGACTTGAGGATCCATATCAAGGGGATCATCTGAACAAAGAGATCAATGAATCTTTTTTCCTTGAGACCTTAATGTCTATTAGTGCCAATCTTGATGACACCCTGTGGTTTGCTGACATTGCAAACTACTTAGCGGGTGGTGTTCTCATCAAAGGGTTAACATCCCAACAAAAGAAAAAGTTCTTACACGATGTTAGGACTTACTTTTGGGATGACCCTTTTCTCTTCAAACAATGCGCTGATTTGATTATTCGCCGATGTGTTGACGGACCGACAGCTTTAGACATTCTCGAGGCTTGCCACAAAGGACCCACCGGTGGTCACTTTGGTCCCAACTTCACCGCCAAAAAAGTATTTGACTCGGGATTCTATTGGCCCACCATTTATCGTGATGCTCACGAAATGGTTCAAAATTGTGATGCTTGCCAAAGACAAGGCAAGATCACACATAAAGATGAGATGCCTCAAAATTTCATACAAGAATGTGAAATCTTTGATGTATGGGGCATCGACTTTGTGGGGCCATTCCCTTCTTCTAAAGGAAACAAATACATCCTTGTCGCCGTTGACTACGTTTCAAAATGGGTTGAAGCAAAAGCTTTACCCACTAACGACGCAAGGGTGGTTTGTAACTTTTTGAAACATCTATTCGCTAGATTCAGTGTTCCTCGTGCTATAATCAGTGACCGCGGGACTCATTTTTGCAATGACCAATTCGCAAGAGTCATGGCTAAGTACGGTGTCAATCACCGTCTTTCCACCGCTTATCATCCCCAAACTAATGGGCAAGCCGAGATATCCAACCGTGGATTGAAGCGAATTTTGGAACGTACTATGGGAGAGCATCGTGCCTCATGGGCCGATAAACTTGATGATGCTCTGTGGGCTTTCTGTACCGCCTATATGACACCGATTGGTTGTACACCTTATCGTCTTGTGTACGGGAAAGCATGCCACCTCCCTATCGAGCTGGAACATAAGGCATACTGGGCCTTGAAGTGGGCTAACTTCGACATCAACAAAGCCGGTGATCTTCGCAAGATTCAACTCAACGAGCTAAATGAAATGAGGAATGAAGCTTACGAGAACTCATTGATCTACAAGGAGAAGACCAATATCATCCACGATGCTAGAATTAAGAACCGAGAGTTCCACGTTGGTGATCAAGTCTTACTTTTTAACTCTCGGTTGAAGATCTTCTCGGGCAAGTTGAAGAGCCGCTGGTCTGGTCCATTCACCATCACCAAAGTCTTTCCCTATGGCACCATTGAGCTTTCTCAGCCAAATGGGCCCAATTTAAGGTGAATGACCAGCGTTTGAAGTTGTACTTTGGTGAGGACATCTCTCATGAGATGATTCCATCCCTCACCACGTTTCCCATGAACTAGTTTCGGGACCGAGTCAGGCTCGTGACTCGGTTAACAAAAACAAGCTCTCCTCGGGAGGCAACCCGAGTATCTATCCCCCTTTCTGTTTTTCATCCTAAGTGTAGGGGGAGCTATATAGGTTTCATGTGTTTGTATGGTGATGTGATTACAGGGATAAGTGCACTTTTGGAATCTTTAAAGAACCGTGCTCCCATGTTATCCGCAAATCCGGTTCTATCTCTCAACTATCGTGATTCAATTTTCTTCATACTCACATTTGAAATTGATCACTTTAGTTGTCTCCTCCTTAACTTGATTTAACCAACGTGCACAATGTCATAAGTGTAGGGGAGACTTTTCCCACATGCTTAAACATTGAGGACAATGTTTATATTAAGTGTAGGGGAGACTTCTATCGAAGTTTTAAGTGGACTTTTCCATTAAAATGTCCTCATTTTAACCGACAAAATTTGATTTTTCGACAGTTGTATAGTTGTATTTTCCTTTGTTATGGTTATTTTTTTTATTTTTTTTTTGGTAAAATAAAGTTTAATAAAGTGGTTTTAAAATTTTTCAAAGTCGTGAATATTTTGAATCAACCCAAGTTTACTTGTCTAAGTTTACTCTAGCTAGTATCCTTAACGTGTTTAAGTCAAGTTTTGCTAGACTTTTATATAGGGAACTTTAAAACGCGAAAGTCTTAACTCTCACGGGTTAAGAACAAGAACTTTTCGCAAGTTCCTATAATTGATCCTAGAGAGTCGTTTATCAAGGGAACTTTAAAATGCGATTTCTAAACTTGAAAAAGTCTAAGAATTTGCAAGATCCTATAGATGACTCGAAAACCCAAAACTTTGATTTAATTGGCTAAGCATTCACGAGTCTCATTCCTTGAGATTTTAAACTGTGGAAAATGAGAGATGATAGAGTCGATTATAAGTTTGGTATTCTTTCGTGAATTTATGTGAGTTGATTATAAGCCTATTCTCCCACCGCTTGCTAATAAATTTATCTGCAATAAGTAAGGTCGTACGATTTGAAAAGTTACTTAGCTTCTAGCCCAAGATCGTTTAAAAGTTGCTCGGTATTGATTAGAGTTCATAGCCAAGGCATAACTTATTGAAGCGGGATGCGAAGATTGGCGAGTCCGAAAAGGCCCTAACAAGGCATGAGGGCTACATTTTGTTGCTAAAGATCCAAAAGTGATGTGAAGAATCATTTGTCGAAAATCAATATGAAGGATCAAGACACACGACGAAAAGCAAGTACTCCCCAAAAGATCATGGAGAAGTCTATCCGAAAAGACCCTAGCAAGGTATGAGGATAAATAGATCCAAGTCCTAAAAGGAGGCGGATCGTTGTATATCAAAGTCCAAAATAAAGATTGGAGAAAAATGAAGAAGTCGTGGTCCAAATATGAAGAATCTCTCAAAACTTCAAGTGAAGAAATTCCTATTATGAAGAGAAGACCATAATTTCAAGAACGTCTCTCAAAGATTTGAAGTATGAAGTCGCTGCCAAATATCGGTCCGAGAAAGGTCTCAAATCGTAAAGCGAGTTATGCCAAGATATGAACTTTATGAGGTCCTGAGAAGCAGATTTAAAAGATTTTGTCCTTTAGCTAACTATTGATTAAATCTTCCCACTTTATTTTCAGCCTAAATAACTATCGAAATAAGTCAAACAATGCATCCTCGGGATCATTCAAGACGAAAATAAAATATAAGAGATACACCTAGGAATAAGGGAGTCTAAGTGAATAATTGGGCCACATGAGTTCGTGTTAGTTTGCTAACTTATAATAACAATGATCTTGTTTTTAAGCTTGGTATGGGGAACGTGAAACTTGAGAATGATGAACATTCATGACAACCTAAAACCCCAATGTAAGTCTTTGAACTCTTTACTTGTTTTGTTCTTTTGGTTTCCTTAGTGTTTAGAATTTAATAAAGGCCAAGGTGGGTTATTTATGATGAGAAATGTAAACCGTGCTTTAAGATTAATGCATTGCATGAGGGCATGGCAATGGTTAAGTGTAGGAGATTTGATAGGTGTGAAAACACCCATCCTTTCACCACTTATTTCTTGCTAAAACGAGACTAAACGCGTATTTAATGTCATTTGTTTGGAATTGTGCGTGGTGTGTGTGTTTGTTGTGTTTTCAGAGCCAACCGGATAAATATTGTAGAAAACATGGGATTGCACGGGCTTTATCAAAGAAAAAGACGAAAAGACGAAGTCTATAGTCCAAGAGATGCAAAAGATTTGAAGTCAATGGGCCTATTTGAAGATTTATCGAAGAAAAGGACCAAAGATGGAAGATTTATATATGTCGAAGAACTCAAGTCTATTAAATGAAGAAATTAAAAGACGAGTTGAATTTATTCGTAGAAAAAACCCGAATCGAAGTCGAAAACGTCAACTTTACTGAAAAGACGAGAAGACAAAAAGAAAAGGAGAAAGCCCACTCACCAACCAAGCCAAGGCCTATATAAAAGACATTTCCCTTCACAATTTGAACTAGTCTCATTTTTCTTTTTTTTCTTTCTCCTATTTCGTAGGGAAAACCAACTCCATTAAGGAGTTTGGTGATTTTTATTTATCTTTGATTCCTCCATGATCTTGTAAGTTTTAATATTTCCTTTTGTTTGTATGAATCTTAATCCTTAATACAAGTTTCCATTTAATCTTGTTCTTCCTTTTCTTATTGATTCTTAAGTTTTAAAGTTTTTATTTGGTTGATTTTGATCTCTAAAAACAAGTGGTTTTATGTTTTTATTGGTTTAGAATGATTGTTATTATTAGTTGATCATTAGTGGCTATTTTGGTTTAATCCTTAGATTTATTTTGGTTGAATTTGGTTAAAATTCGTGGTGTTTTGTTTCCCCTGTTCTTCGGACTGTTACATTTCCCCAGATTCCAAACCAACGTTTTCACCTCAATTATTCCGAATAAACAATGTTTTCCGAATGAAGGGGTTTGTTTAGATTATTCCGGATGAAGCAACATTCCGGATGAACCATACATTCCGAACCTGTCTTTTGATTTAATTATTCCGGATCAAGCAATTATTCCGGATCAGCAAAATATTCTGAACGAGTTGATATTCCGGATGAGTTGATTATTCCGGATGAGTGATTATTCCGGATAAAGAAATTATTCCGGATGAGCAGTTATTCCGAACCAGTGTTTTATTCCGAGTGAGCAAATTATTCCGAATCAGTTAATTATTCCGAGTGAGCATTTTATTCCGGATCAAAGGTTATTCCGCATGAAGGCTAATTATTCCGGATCAAGCTCCTTTTCCGAACCAGCATAGTATTCCGAATAAACCAGTTATTCCGGATCAGTCTTTATTCCGGATGAAGAAGTATTATGCATGAAGGGTACATTCCGAATCAACTGTTATTCCGGATGAGAATTTATTATTTCGAACCAGCTATTTTCTTTGATTATTCCGCATGAGCAAGAACATTCCGAACCAAGGCTTTTCAAAGTTTATTCCGAATCAGCTGAATTTCCAGGAGAAGGTCTTGTACTGTTTAAATTTAATTCAAGCTTTAGTTTTATTATTTGTTTTTAGTTTATTTTTATCACTTCACGCACTCACCTTTTAAGTAAAAATAGATCAAAAGCTCCCCCTTTTAGTCACCAAGAACAACAATTCCACTTTGAACCGTGATCGATTCGAGAAGACACCGAGAACGAAACAACGACAAATATAATTGGGTACGAGCAACACAAAGAAAGATCTTGCAACAAACCTGTTTTATTAACTAACCAAAAATTAGTTATTACATGTAGTTATTCATCTGTTTTTACCATTCCTTCATCAGATCTTTGATTGGCTTTGTTAAATTTCAATTCTGCCATTAAAAGGAGTGTTTGGATCATAGCTGTTTTAGCTGTTTTTGAATGTGTTTTGTCTAGCTTTGTTCACTACTCATTCATTAGCCTAGAACTATCACTTTTCATTCATTGTAAGTCAACTTCCAATAGTCAAACATGTGACACCCCCAAAATGGTCATGCAGCGGAATAGTAATTGGGTGTCTCATGGTGGATCATACAACAATAGTATACAGAGCAATGATCATAAAATGTCATTTAAAACAAATATTACATGAAAAATTGTGAAAATGTTATCAATTTGTCTTAACAATAACTATTAAGTTTCCATTATTCCAAAGTTATAAAACCCCTCCCAGTTGAGCTTTATAATGCTTCCTACATGATGCTTGACTCCGTACACACATAGGTACCTACTTTAGTTTCCTGAGAAAAACATCCTTAAAAGGGTCAACATAAAGTTGATGAATTCATAGGTTTAGTAAATCTTAGTTTAGGATCGTAAGACATCACAAAAGTAGTATTGCACAAAGCCAAATACTAAACGCAACTACATTTCCTATTGCCTGTAACTGACGCTTGACTGTTAAGCCCTCAACAAATGAGGACCCTCCGTATGTTATCACTCTTGCACCCAAAAAAATGAACCGACATGATATACATCTATTATCCTGGCCTAGGCACAGTGAGCGCTACTCACCTAGATGGGGATAGTCAATCCCAAATAGATCTATTTATAACACTCGAGCTATACAACAATTAACAGTTACAGTCCACGGGAAATAGGCCACACAATAGGAAAATGAAATCAAAGTGTATAGTTCTGTTTGCGTCCTATAAAATATATTGCATGTTTTCTCCCTCAATATTGTTTAAAACAATTAACAAGTAAAAGTGTGGGGCCATGAACTCACTGAAGGTTTATTAGTATCATAACAATTATATAAAACCCTAAACGAGATCAAAGCACATATAGCGGAAGCGATTTAACAAGATCATAATAATAACAAAATTATAACTAATCGAGTTAGGGTTACATACCTTTACGCTAAAGCAATTCCACAAGACGAAGAACGAATCACCAATTCGGGTTTATACCGTATATACTAAGATATAGTCTAAACTCTAAAGTAAGACTATATTACGATCTTGTACACACGTAATACAACGAGCTAACCGTGATTCTAGCACGTGAAAACCGAGCTACAACGCTTGTAATTAATCTACCCAACAACCCTAGAGAGGGGCTAGGACTAGATTACATTTACAATCGATCAACCAAGAAAAACCAACCGAAACCCTTTGTTGGGTAGCCTTGCAATCGAACCAAGGAAAAGAAGGGGAGAAAGATTTATGTTGTGTTGATTATGAGGGCTTAGGAGGTGTATTTATAGGCCTAAACTCTTTGTGGCTCAAGATAAATAAAAGGCAACGTTTGCCCTCCCCCCTGGAGCCCATAACCGACCGACTAGAACACCCCTTAGGGGTGTTCCGGAATCTTCCAAACTTCTTTCTTAATGTATACATACTATATATTTATTTAACATTCGTTAATACTTAACTATTAATTAATTAACGATCGTTACAATTATATATTTTCTTGCTCGATTAAATTAATAAATACATAAATATATTTATTAAATAAATTAATAAATATATTTATTAATTAAATTAACTCTTCACGTATTGTGTGCAATCCCGTAATCTCGAGTTCGATCCTATCACACGACTATTAAATATAAGTCCATCAACTTTCAGCTCCCACTTGGACATATTTTGAATATTGTGATTACATTGACTAGCGTCTAGTTACACTTAGCAATGTCACTAGTAAACCTCGAGTAAGGTCTCCTGGACAAAACCTTTTAACGATTCTGCATCGTTATTATTATCCTTTTATTTCTAATACAACTTTAATAAGGATATGGATCTTAGTCATTCCTTTCATTAACCATTCTGTTTCTCGTTCACAGTTTCAGCAAGATTACCAAAACAAATTTGGGTGTGGCCACACAAACATCTTACTAATCTCACGAGGGGCCCAACTGTATTAAACTCCAAAATGAAATTGGAGGAAATAAATTACATATTGACTACGAGCAAAATCTTATGAATTTCGCAACACTTCCGAAAATAATCCTTATAGCTACCAGTTACGTTTAGCATTAGATTATTCCACAGAGATGCACTAGATTCATAACAGTTTCCTGGTATCTCAAGTCTAAGCATAACTATTTATGTTTTACTTAATGACAAAGATCCATAAAGTAATAACATATAGTTGGGATAAGTCCTATATTCGATTCATCGAATATTATCCAAAATCGATCAATATACTTTCAAGTATACTCTATCACTATTTTGATTTGTCTTAGTTTATTAATATTCCCATATTATTAATCGACAACGGACATTTAGCATAACTTTTATTCATGGATTAAAACATGTAAATTAGGATACACTTATTAAAACGAAACTCAATCTTTATTTTATTATATAATAATGTCATAACATCCTTTATCCAAATACTAATCACAGATTTATTGCATGAGATAGCTGTCTAGTTGCAGCCCAATCGCTTTGGCATGCTTAACTACCTTTGGTCTAGGCAAAGCCTTAGTTAAAGGATCGGCTACGTTATCATCTGTGTGAAATTTTATCAATTTGATTTCACGAGCTTCAACTTGTTCTCGGACGTAGTGATGTCTACGCATAAAGTGCTTGGCGCCTTTCATGACTCCAGGGTCATTGGCAAACATTATTGCAGTAGAATTTTCACAATACATATCTATAGGTTCTTTAATTGAAGGCATCACTCCAAGATCTTCAATAAACTTCCTAATCCAAACAGCTTCCATTGCAGCTTCTGAAGCAGCCATGTACTCAGATTGAGTAGCATGCATTGCAACCGTTGTCTGTTTCTTGCTCTTCCAGTCAACTGCTCCTCCATTGATAACAAAAACGTAACCCGTCTGAGACTTCGTATCGTCTTTATCACATTGCCAGGACGCATCACAGAAACCTGTAACATTCAGTTATGTGTCCGGTTTCCCTCCATATACCAAAAACGTATCTTTCGTACTCCTCAAATACTTTAGAATATGTTTAACAGTAGTCCGATGGAGCTTCCCTGGATTCTGTTGATATCTACTGACCAGGTTATGAGCAAATGCCACATCAGGCCTTGTGCATCTAACAACATATGATTGTAGTAAATTTAGATACTTGCTTTAGGAAAAACAAGCAACTAAAATGAGCGGTAAGTATCGAGTGATGATTTTAGGAAAAATCAACACAAATGACCCTTAATCACTTAAAATGAGAGAAAGTTCGTTTCCCAAGGAGGTATATGTGTGTGAATTAACTTGTAATTATTTGAGATTAATATTTGGAAGAATGGGGATGAAAGGATGAAAAGACGGTTATGTTAAAATTAAACTACGACGTAAAAGACGTAAACGTAAAGTCGTAAAAATTACCCAAATTAAAAATTATACTAAAACCAAAAACAAAATATCAAAAAGGCTAAAAACAAGTCTAAAATAATATAAACAAAGATAAAAATCCAACAAAGATATTTTAAAACCTTTTATTAATTAAATATTTAATTTTAAATGCTAATTAAAGCCCTAAAATTAAATATAACTAATTCAAATGTCTAAAATATGATTTTATTGAATAATCACTTAACTTATATTATTAGAAGACTAAAAAGTAATTTTCTAAAAATTAAAAGCTATTAAAACTATTTTTAAAACTCTAAAAATGATTTAAAATGATTAAAACCTAGTTAAACTTAAAATAATTATAAAAATAAATCTAAAAGTTATAAAAATATTCTAAAAATGGAAAAGGTCCTAATTAATGATAAAGATCTTAAGACAAATGAAAAAGAAATAAAAATAAAATTTTGATTTTTTAATAATAAAATAATATTAAAATAATGCTAAAAATAAAAAGTCTTCAAATAAATTCTGAAAAATTCTCAAAAATCCTAAATATTCTAACTAAGAAGAAAATGTAAATTAAAGTTTCTAAAACCTATTAATTAATTTTATATTAATTTTTAAAGTTGCTAAAAAATCCTAAAATCTTATAAAATTAAAAATAAGCCAAATTGGAAACCTAATAAGCTGTAAACCTCAAAATATTATTTTAAAAGCTAAAAGTTATTTTTCCTAAAAATTAAAATTCTTTTTTCTATTTTTTAATGCTTTTATAAAAAACGGCTAATAAATAAATTGTAGAAAATAATTAAATAAAAGAAAAAAAATGAAACCAAGCTGGAAAAATCTATAAACCTATAATGGTCCTAGGAAAATTCAAATAAGCCAAAAACAAAAAGCAAATAAGCTGGAAAATGGTAAATAAGCTACGGCTTTTATTTAAGCTAGAAACGAAAATGGGGTTAAAAGGGTATTGAAATGAAACTTAAACGTAAAAAGGCTATCTAGATTAACGGTAGAACTCCTACTCCTCCAACGAGAGGTCTGGGGTTCGAGTCCAGTTACGGGTATGCTTTTTGCTTTATTTTCTTTTTTTATTTTTTTTCTTTTTCAAACCAATTAGTGACCTTATATGACTTATAAACACACTCCAATTTCCTTTTTATTGCAAGATTAAGTCCAAATTGAGGACCAAAATGTGTCCAGTTCAATTTGAACACAAGCAGATATGAGCTTGTGTTTTGCTTACTTCACAGATTGATAAACACCAAGAGGGCTTGGTGTATGCTTACTTGGAGTTGATATTATGGACAGGGGGGCACCCTTGTGCTTGTTTAAGCACAAGGAGTCATAAACTAGCAAGTAACAATCACCTAGCACACAACAATTCACAAACCAATAGCACAAATAGGCAACTCAAGTTCCTGTGATGATTTAGCTAGGTCTGGTGGTTCTAGAGCAGATTACATGCACTCTAATGACTTTCAATTAGCCAAATTTAGCATACAAACTCTCCAACTAGTATTCTAGCAATAACAATAATTCACTTACCCTAAATCTCAACAGAAATCAAAAGATCATGCACAAAATTTCATAAAACTTAAGCAGAAAGTGGATATGCAGATTTATGCTATGTGTTTCACTCTTTAACACTACAAACTTGCTTAAAACTCTCCCAACTTACTTACCAGTTAACTAGCAACCTATCTTAATCCTTTCTACCCACTCTAACACGTTTTTAAATCAGTAATCAAAATATTTGCCCTGCTAAATCAGATATCCAAACACCCTTTTATAATTCTAGAATCCAATTTTTCAAAGCAAAACCTTTTAAAACCTAATCAAATTGATCCCATGCTATTCTATCATGCATATAACAACTTAAGAACACCAAACAAAGCAGATTTAACACACTTATCAAACAATCAAGCAGAATCACTTAAAACACAACTTTCTGAGATTTTTCAAAGAGGTAAAAAGATTTTACCTCAAGGGCTTACATCCAAGCCCTTGGTGGATGAAAATCCACTTCCTTACCAACTGGGGTTGGTGCTGGATCAATATCAACAACTCTTCACCTGTTTATGACAATCAAAACAAAACAGTATACAAAATATATGCAATATTTTATAACCTGTTTCTCTTTTTCTTTCTTTCTTAATCCTTCCAAAAACTTTTAAAACCTTGAAAACACGTTTCAATAACAATATATCACCAATTAACACTTACCTCTTAATACCAAAAACCTTGAAACAGATTTTACCAAAAAAATCTCAATTTTCAGAAAATCTTTGAATAATTTTTGAAAATTGAGATTACTTCACCAAATGACAAATTGGAACTCAGAATCAAGCTTCACACTACACACAACTTTTAAAAACAATAAAAAGGGATTACACTTGATTAAATCAAAAACCAAACTTTTATTTTTTTAAAAAGGAATTACAAGGAAAAGCTTGAAACTGGAACAAAGGGTCATCACAGGTTGATGCCTCTATTTATACTAGTCTAATGAACATTCTAGGCTGCTTAAACACAAAACCCTAATCACTAGAAAATCCCAACTTTGCCCTTGACGTTTTTGAGTGATGAGTTGTCAAAATGGATCCTGGACGTTTGTTTTTGCGTTGTGATGAAGCAATGCATCTCCACTGTTGATTTGGGACACGTCATAGTACTTGGGGATCAAGGTGTAAGCTGATTGGTGGAATGGGGAATTGGGGGTAGGGTCCACAATGAGTGGGAAGAGGGTTTTGTGTGTGGGTTTGGTTCCTGCGTGTGTGAATCACACGTATGCAAAAGTAATTGGTTTTTACCCAGGTTTAAGTTGATGTAAAATCTGGGTGGGGTGAAAGTGAACAGTAAGTTCTTTTGATCCGTATTTGGGGGAAAAGAGTTGTTAGGCGCCAGTTTTGATTTGAATGTTTCAAGTTGACATCTTTGGTCCTTGTCCTTTGATTTTTTTGGCATTTGAAGTTTCCAGCCCTAAAACGTGTTCTCCCTTGTAAATAACTTTCACCTTTTGACATTTTTGGCACCAAACTTCACACAAAGTTTATCAAGGATCATTTTTGCCATTCTTGGATAATTCAGGGACTGATTTTGGACTTTATTGATCTTCAAAGGTCTTCTTTGTGTCTTTTACTTCATGAGGGACCATAATTGACAAATTGATTTTGTTGAGGGACCAATCTTGTCATTTCTTCAAAGTTGAAGGACCTTTTTGCAATTTTGACAAACTTAAGGGACCAAACTTGTAATTATTAATATACAAGGGTTTTAAGTGTCATTTCTTCATTCTTGGAGGATCAATCTTGTTTGTCTTCAAATCTTCAAGGGTATTTGATGAAAATTCCATGATTAGGGCCCGGTTCTTTGTACGGCTTCGTTTCTCGTGTCCGTTTTTCCTTGTATCTTGTGATCTTTTGTCTTTTTCACGATATCCATACCTAAAATACACAAGTAAACAAACACAAGCATATATATATGGTATTTTATGACATTTTTATGCATTTAAAGCCCGAAAAGAACGATGAGATCATGTATAAATGCCATCTCATCAACATACATTATAGATCCTACAGCTGAAGCATACGGCACCTTCTGCATGTATGCCTCCTCTTCTGGAGTTGATGCATCCATCTCATGACTCAGATTATGCTTAACTTCCATAGGTTGAAAACTTTTCTTAGAATTATGCATATTATACTTCTTCAAAATCTTATCTATATAAGTATCTTGACATAGACCAATTAACCGTCTTTTCCTATCCCGATAGATCTTAATTCCCAGAATGTATGCAGCTTCTCTTAAATCCTTCATAGAAAAACATTTACCAAGATAATCCTTAACATCTTTAAGTGTTGGAATGTTACTTCCCATGATTAATATGTCATCGACATATAGGACTAGGAATACTACATCACTCCCACTAGCTTTGCGATATACACATGGCTCATCACGATTCTGAATAAATCCAAACTTTTTGATTTATTCGTCAAATCTTTTATTCCATTGACGTGATGCTTGCTTCAAACCATAAATAGACCTTTGAAGTTTGCACACATGTCCTGGATTCTCAGGATCAACATACCCTTCTGGTTGTTGCATATAGATGTCTTCATCTAAGAGACCGTTCAAGAAGGCAGTTTTAACATCCATTGCCGTATCTCATAGTCATAGTATGCTGCTATAGCTATGCGAATCCTAATAGCTCTTAACTATGCTACAGGAGAAAAAGTCTCCTCGTAGTCTATGCCAAAAGTTTGAGTAAAACCTTTAGCTACTAAGCGAGCTTTATAGGATTCTACTTTTCTATCCATGTCGGTTTTCTTCTTGTATAACCACTTATGTCTCACTACTTTAGCATTCGGTGGTGGTTCTACAAGAATCCAAACATCATTTACTTTAATGGATTTCATTTCCTCATCCATAACAACCATCCACTTATCCTTTTAAGGATCAAGTATGGCGGATTTATAATTAGCGGGTTCACCAATATCCCCTAACTCATCATCATCCTCTATGTTAAGACACATAATGTTGTTTGCGTTTTTAATCCTTGCGGGTCTATGCAGAGGAACTAATTCCGGTGGAACTACGAGACTTTCTAGTTCTACAGAAATTACATCGCTATTGTTTTTAGAAGGTAATGTAAATATATGACTCTCCCCAAGATCATAATTTCTCCCACTGAATTCTTGATTTACAATATCAGATTCAAGGAAGTCTCCATACCTAGCAACAATCACTTTGTTCTCAAGTGGATAATAAAATTAGTAACCCATAGTTTCCTAAGGGTATCCTACAAAGATACATTTTATAGATCGTTGTTGGAGTTTGTCACCCGAGTCACGTTTCACATACGCCTCGCAACCCCAGACCTTTAAATAAGACAAATATGGCTTCTTTCCATGCCATAGTTCATATGGTGTCTTATCGACCTTCTTTGTGGGAACCATATTTAAAATGCGAACAACAGATTCTAAAGCATAATCCCAAAAGGATAAAGGTAAAGTTGTAAGATTAAACATAGACCGCACCATATCCAATAATGTACGATTTCTCTTTTCGGATACACCATTTTGTTGTGGAGTATAGGGAGAAGTAAGATGTTGAACAATTTCATTCTCACTTAGATAATCTATAAACTCTTGACTTAAATATTAACCACCTCTATCAGAACGAAGAGCTTTAATCTTCTTCCCTAATTGCAGTTCTACTTCTGCTTTAAACACTTTGAATGTTTCAAATACCTCATGTTTATGCTTAAGTAAATAAACATAACAATAACGACTATAATCATCCGTAAATGTTAAGAAATAGCTAGCACCTTTCCTTGATGTATGTCTAAGTGGTCCACACACATCAATATGTATAAGTCTAAGTAGATCAGTTGCCCTTTCAATATTGCTATTAAAAGGTTTCTTGGTCATCTTTCTAGAGATAAAAGACTCACATTTATCAAATGATTCATCATTGATATTTTCCAAAAGACCTTCGCGTTGAATCTTTTGTATACGAGTCTTTCCAATATGGGCAAGTCTACAATGCCAAAGATCAGAAGAGTTCTTGTCAAACTTTCTCTTCTTACTCATGCTAAATACATATTTATCGTTCTTGGATTCATTATCATGCATGTCTATTTCAAATACACCATTCACAGAAATTGCATTAAATAGAAAATACCATTTTCCAAACAGAAATTCCATTATTATCAATCGTGTGAACTAATCCATTATTTAACAAACAAGAAAAGGAAATAACACCCCTAACAATTGTAGGTGCATAATGACAATCATTTAATCTCGGTACTAAACGCAAAGGTAAAACTAGATCAAAAGTTCCTATAGCTTCAACCGCTGCTTGTGCGCCATTGCCCACTTGCAAATATTGTTCCCCATAGGAAAGCTTCCTTTCCAGATTAAATCCATGTAGCGTATTACAAATGTTAATACCCATCCGGTATCATATACCCAGGAATTTAATTTGTATGTTAAATTGTACAATTCAATCATAAATAAAGTACCTGAAGCTGCAGCGCTCTGCTCAGACTTTTTATTTATTTCTCACAATTCTTCGAGGTAAATAGGGCAATTCCTCTTCCAGTAACCACTTGCCTTGCAATGGTGACAAGTCTCATCATTTTGAGATTGACAATTCTTGACAAAGTTCTGCTTAGGTTTCGAATAATTCGTAACTTGTTTGCCCTTATTACCCTTGCATTTGCCTTTCTTCTTGTTCGCTTACAGTTTTGGCTTACTCACTCTACCCTTTTGTATGGTAAGTACAGAAGGCGTAGCGGTACATGCCTTGTCTTTTAACCCCTTTTCATAGTCAATGAGCAATGCATGCAAATCATTAATTGTCTTCCCCGTGCAATGCATATTATAGTTTCTAACAAAATCATTGTAGTCTTTGTTAAGGGACCTATTGATCAAGTTGATAGCCATATTATGATCATAGGTTTTCCTAGTGCAATAAGCTGTTCTATATAACCCCTCATCTCCAAATAATGGGCACTTACAGACTTTCCTAGAGCTTGCTTGCAGCTATGCAAAGCATCTACCAAGTCGTAGATCTCCACAGCTTGCGGCTTCTCGAACATAGCCTTGAGCTCATCAAGCATTCGCTTAGGTGAAAATAGCACATACTTCTGTTGAAGTGCAGGAGCCATTTTTCCTAGCATTAAGCTAGCCACCTTAGAGTGCTTCTTAACATTAGCAGCGTGTTCAAGCCTTTGCGCATTGGATGCTCCTTCAGCAAGATCCTCCGGATAGGGAGTAGTCAAGATATCAATAGTACCCGCTGCTCTCAAGACAATTCTTAGCGAGCGGTACCAATCATTGAAGTTTGGGCCGGTAAGTTCAGGACGTTCAAAGAAAGCTTTGAACGCGGAACTTATCGTGTTATTGGTGGGTTGAGCCATTTTTACAGAAATAAGTTCAGATATTAGTATTTTCAATAACAAAATACTTTCAAGAAAATAAAATTACCCCGGTATAAAAACCATATTATTTTCCTTGAATTCTAGAACTATATTGACATAGATCCATTACATTAGTTGATCTGCTAGTAATGAATGTACTTAACATAGCGACTTGTTGAAAAATTCAATTGACAAACAATTTTCATTTTCTATATTTTTAAGGGATTTACATTGCCAAAAAACGTTTTGCATTGTAAACATGTTTCATCCCTTCTGAATGCATTAAGTTTCCAGATCTCACTGAGTAACTTAATTAAGTCGTCTAATCTGAGTAACGTAAAACCATCATACGAATTCTCATTCTACAAACGGTTTTCTCTCCATCACAACATCACCCAAAAATCTCATTTGATGATGAAGTAATTTCAAGTGTTCGTCAATTAGGATCATTCGACTTTAATTTTAAGGGTATAAATTTTGATGTCAAAATCAATGTATGGAGAAGCATGCATACAATCTCCATAGCATGAGTTTAATAAAACATTTAGTAAACTTTTTCACGAGATTAAATTTCTTCATAAATTATGTTGCGGTATTGGTTAAACCAATTAAAGAATTTACCCACAACTAATCACAACGTACTTTTGCTAGAACTCGGCTACGCACAAAGCAATACCTTTATTTAATGTGTTTCAGATGTGAATTTGTGGTAAATCATCCTTAAGGTATAATTCAATTAATAATCATAGGTAATTTCAATTTGACGCACATGCGAGCCAGGAATTTGGCCAGCGACTAATGGCATAAAACCTCCTTTCTTAACCGGGTACATGACTAGCAGTGCGTTAAACCCACTTTATAGTTTGTCAAATAGAGTAGGCCGTTAGATTATTGTTGCAATTCACCCATCAACGTAATCTTATGTAATTTAAATCTCTAACAAATCATTATTTTCATATGATTTAGTCCATATTATTCTTTTCATAAAAAACCCATGTTTACAACAATTCACAATTCTATATTTAAACAAATAAAAAAAAACTAAATCATAAACACATAATAACAATTTATATGTACAACAAATAAATCAAATAGCCACATGCATACGATTTATTCAATAATCATCAAATCTAGGTCTTTATATTCATATAAAAGTCTTTCCTAATTCAAGATTTATCGAATCAAATAATCACGTAGCACATAAAATCATATAAACATATAATTTTACGATCCATGAAAACATGCACGTAATCATGGATTCCCCACAAATCTTAACAATTAAATCTCTACGGAGCGTAACCATTCATGACATAACAATTAATCATGCAATTTAATCTAAAATTATCCCACATGTAATTTGGGGTTTCAAAACAATTCCCTTTTTTTATTAAAAAAAGAGTAAAAACCCTAATTTTTAAAAAATAAAACCCTAATTTTATGAAAACCTAAAAAATATGTAGTTTTAACTCAAAACAATTATAGTTAAAAAACTTTAGATTTTTGATAATTATAACATGTTAAAAGTGCTCTCCGATACCAGTGAAGGTTTATTAGTATCATAACAATTATATAAAACCCTAAACGAGATCAAAGCACATATAGCGGAAGCGATTTAACAAGATCATAATAATAACACAGTTATAATTAATCGAGTTAGGGATACATACCTTTACGCTAACGTAATTCCACAAGACGAAGAACGAATCACCAATTCGGGTTTATAACGTATATACCAAGATATAGTCTAAACTCTAGAGTAAGACTATATTACGATTTTGTACACACGTAATACAACGAGATAACCGTGATTCTAGCACGTGAAAACCGAGCTACAACGCTTGTAACTAATCTACCCAACAACCCTAGAGAGGGGCTAGGACTAGATTACGTATACAATCGATCAACCAAGAAAAACCAACTGAAACCCTTTGTTGGGTAGCCTTGCGATCGAACCAAGGAAAAGAAGGGGAAAAAGACTTATGTTGTGTTGGTTATGAGGGATTAGGAGGTGTATTTATAGGCCTAAACTCTTTGTATCCCAAGATAAATAAAAGGCAACTTTTGCCGCCCCCTTGGAGCCCATAACCGACCGACTAGAACACCCCTTAGGGGTGTTTCAGAATCTTCCAAACTTCTTTCTTAATGTATACATACTATATATTTATTTAACGTTCGTTAATACTTAACTATTAATTAATTAACGATCGTTAAAGTTATATATTTACTTGCTTGGTTAAATTAATAAATACGTAAATATATTTATTAAATACATTATTAAATACGATAAATATATTTATTAATTAAATTAACTCTTTACGTATTGTGTGCAATCCCGTAATCTCGATTTCGATCCTATCACACGACTATTAAATATAAGTCCATAAACTTTCACTCACCTCAACAGTAGTGTATGAATGATATTACTGATAATCCGGATAGTACGATCAGGATACAGTCAACTACCTAAGTAATCTAAATGGTCTCGGTATATGCATAAATAATGCTTAATGCTTCCGGATAATTTAATAGTACATCAATATCTTGTTAAAATATCCCGTTATTTATTATTCATCCTATATGAATTATTTAAACGTAACTATATACATTTTATTATTCGCGTATATTTACCTTTATAGAATAATTAGATATGTAATGAATTAAATAAGATGTTTTTATAATTTATTAATATTTGTAATAAGTCCTTCAAGTTTCTTTTGCACAAAAATAGTCCTTTAAGTTTTATAGTTTTTATTTTAAACCTTATAGTTTATTTTAATAAATAATATAAATAAAACTTTAATTAAATTGCACTCAAGTCCTTGTTATATTAAAAATTAACAAACAGCCCTAGGTTTAAAAAGGTTTCGCAGGTTGGCAGAAAATACGCCTAGGGCTTATTTAAGTTTCGGGGTTTGGCACATTTCACCCCTAGACCTTTATATTAAGATCCACAACTTTCGGTCAATTACATTTAGGTGCTTAGGGTTAATTAAGTTTTGGCTGTTGTCATATATACTCCCTTATCTTTCAAAAATGACACAATTTACCCTTGAAGTTTATACTTTTCATAAAAAGATTTCAAAAGTCACGGTTTACCCTCCAAGTTTCATAACTTCACTTTTTGACCACCAAAACTTTTGTTAGTGCAAACATTACGATGCTTTGTCGATATAATCTCTTTATGTTTTGTTGATGACAAACGTATAATTCGCAATACATTATGTAAAATGTTAAGGTACTCGTAATCACTCAAGAATACATTTGTATACTTCTCTCGATACCTCCAATATCGCATTCGACATGAATCACTCAAGGTATGTACAAACATGTCATTAACCTAACTAAGTGATCAAGGATTAATATTTTCTTAAAACTCACTTTTATACAAAGTGACAAAGTAATTTTTAATTAACTTTATTTTTAAGAAAATGTTTTATTAAAAAGAAAAATGGAAATTTGAATTTGGAATATTCCAAAGAATATTCCCTAAGGTATATTCCAAAGAATATTCTTTAATTTGAATTTGGCATATTCTATATGCCAAAGGAATATCCTTTGAGGGTATAAACTACCCCAGATGGCATATCCCTACTAAAGGACAAATTTGCACAGACTCCAACGCGGAGGTTCCTTAAAGGAACCCGCGGTTCCTTATTGATAAGGTACCACGGGTGTTTTTGACCGTTGCATTGTTGTCCTATAAATAGTGGATCATTTCCAGGTTTTCCTTCAACCCTTTTTGCACAGTTTCTTCAAAAACATCTTTAAACCCTTGATTAGTTAGTTTAAATTAATCTTGTTTAAGATGTGATTCTCTCCTTCAATCTCCTCATCCTCTTAAGTGCAAAGAGAAGATCACTCACACATTTGTGATGTGATTAAAGATGAAGTCTTGATGAAGATCATCATGTTCATCATTTTTATTTGTGTCTTGTACAGATCCAATGTATATGTGTATACTTGGATCAATCTTGTGTAGATCCAATGTATATGGGTATACTTGGATCAATATTGTGTAGATCTAATGTATTTGTGAATACTTGGATTAGTTGTGTTAATCCATTGTATTTGTGAATACATGGATTAAGTCTTGTGTAAATCCATTGTATATGTGTATACTTGGATTTATGTTGTGTAGATCCAAGTTACATGTGTACACTTGGATATGTGTTTTATTGAGTTGTAATAGGTAAGAGTTATGAGTTCTCACTAAACTATAAAGTGATGTAGTTGTGTCTAGTGAAGTTCTCACTTAGCTTCAAAGTGAAGAGTCGTGAAGATTGGTTCTACCTTTCGATTAGAACTCGACATCTAGCCTTATGTCGTAAAATGGTGAAGTAGGCAACGTTGTGAAGATTGGTTCTACCTTTCGATTAGAACTCGACATCTAGCCTTGTGTCGTTAAATGGTGAAGTGGGCGACGTTGTGTAGATTGGTCCTACCTAAGATTAGGACTCGACTTTTAGCTTAGAGTCGGAAATTAGATAAGCGACGTTGTGTATGGTTTCTCCACCTTAAGGATTTTTTTGACTAGTGAAGTAACTCTCGAGTAAGGTGTACTCGAGGAGTGGAGTAGGGCGAAGAGGAGCTTCGTGATCGGACCACTATAAATCATCGTGTCGGTACTTTCCTTTACATTTATGTCTTTACTATTATAGATGCATTTATATGTTGTATGTTGTGTGCATCTCATAATCTAAACATCTAAGTTGCGGAAAAGCTAAGGCTTAGTACGTGTGTGCTTCGTGTTTAGATTATGGTCAAGTGTACATCACTTAGTCTAAACATCCTAGTTGCGGAAAAGCTTATGCTTAGTACGTGTGTGCTTAGTGTTTATACTATTGCTTGATGTACTCTTGATTTGATGTGTTTGTGTGTTTACTTACTTGTAGTATTTATCTTTCAATCAAACACATCTCATGTCTAGTCAAGCTTGATCGAAAATTTGATACAAAGGATTGTCAAAGTTTAACATGTAACAAAAGGTTAAGTTCACTGTCGGCGGTTCTCTAAATGGATCGGCGGTTCTTTATTGATAAAGAACCACGGGTACACATAAGGAACCGCACACAGTGGATTAAGCTGAAATGTATTGAAAACTAACTAGAAACTATTCAACCCCCCCCCCTTCTAGTTTCTACAACTTTTATGATATTACAAATATGGCACAAACCTTTCACCAATGTTTTTAATAGGCACCAAAATCAACCGAAAGTAGGCTTTAGGGCTTAATGGGCTTGATTCGGCCCATTAAGGCTATAGGCTATGTTTTAGTGTTCATATAATCTTATTAAGTTATAACCATTTTACAAAAGCTTAGCTTATTCAAAATAAGCCGTGGGTGGCTTATGGGCCTCAAGTGGGCCTAGTGAGCTAAATGGTTCTTGGTTTGGGCTAAGTTAGATCAAATGGGCTTCGTGAGACACGTGGGCCTAGTGGGCTCACTTAGGGTCCGTTACTAGTATATGGGTCGAATGGTTTTATGTTTTATGTTCTTAGGCTTATAAGCTCGTTAAGCAAATGAAGTAGTAGCAGTCATAGTCCATAGATGTAGATGGTTGATCAGTTGAATACTAGTGTCCAGCTGTTGATCTTGAGTAGTTGAGTTTAGAGTAGTGTTCATTTGGTTCAGATAAGTTCTACTTCAGTGGTATTGGCCTGGATGTGCAGGTTAAGCACATTTATAATTAAATGAAAATTTTAGTGTAAAAGCTTATTGATGTTGTAGTGTTAAAAATTGCTTGTTGATTCCTCATACTTGTCTCATTTCATTTGTTACATGTAGTTATTCATCTGTTTTTACCATTCCTTCATGAGATCTTTGATTAGCATTGTGAAATTTAAATTTAACCATTAAAAGGAGTGTTTGGATCATAGTTGTTCTAGCTGTTTTTGATTGTGTTTTGTCTATCTTTGTTCACTACTCATTCCTTAGCCTAGAACTATCTCTTTTCATTCAATGAAAGTCAACTTGCAATAGTCAAATAGGCAATCACAAAAGTGTTTGGGTTGAATTTGTAGTCTGATCAGTCATCTTCATAACACCATATCTAGTTCATTTTTTTGATTTAGACATTAAGGTTTGCAGTTTTAGAAAGCTTGAAGTAGTGTCTTTAGATCTGTAGTTAATCATTTTCCTTGAAGCTTATCAGATAAGTAGATAATTTGCATCAAAGTAGCTAGTTTAACCTGTTTCAAATAAATTGTTTTCAGTTATCTTTTCTTATTTCTTCATTTAGCTGTTCCAGTTTGATTTTCTTTCACAACAGTTGCATTAATATATCTTAAAAGTGGTTTTGAGTTCATAGAAACGTTTTTTCTCAAAAACTCAATTAGTTAACGATTTGGCCGAATAAGTTCATTTCAACTTCTGGAGTCAAACTGCTTATTTCTCTTATGAATTTTGGATTTTCTTGAGTAGGTCTCAATATTCCCAGCTTAATAACAAATTTTGAAAAGCTTAAGTCATTAGGTTAGGTCTTAATTCAGTTTTCGTATAATTGTACAAGTTGAAAAATTCAAATAAGCACTTCTAGCTTATTTTAGCTTAAAAGGATTCATTTGGCTAGTTAGTTTTCAATATTAAGCATTTTAGAACAAATCCGAGCTTAATTGGTAGAGTATTTTGGCTTTTCTAGCTTATTTCATGCTCTAGCCCGTTTTTCTCTTTAAATTTGTAGAATTTTTAGTTTGTTGGAAATACGTTTTTACGTATTTAGAAATGATCAGTCGCTCCAATGATATTGGGCTTGTGATCCAATATTGCCCATATAGCCCACATGTAGGGTGGGCTATATATACCCCCTCCTAGCATGTTAGGAGGGGTTGGTCACTTGGTGTTCACACACATTTCATCTTAATCAATCATTTCTCTCATTCTCTCCTTTCTCTCTCTACCTTTCTCTCTCTTGTTCTTCCATTTCCATCCATCTCAATAGATTAGCCATAACATGCCTAATCCTTAGAAAACACGATTCTACAATTGGCATCAGAGCCTCGGTTCAATCCTTGGATCGTGTTCTTGTTTTCGATTGGTGGTCTAAATTTTTTTTTTCTGGTCTCAATTTGTTAACTTTTTTGTCACAGTTTGTCTTTGATCTCAAATCTGTTACAACTTTTATGACGATGGTCTTATTTGTAGTCCAAATAGTCGTTTTGTTTTGTGTCTCATATCTGTCATCTCTAGCATCATTCCTGGTCAACATCTTGTCTCAACAGTATTGATTGGTCTTATCATTTACGCCTAGTTTTCTGGTCAACTGTCTATAGTTTCTTCTAATTTATCTTCTGATTCTGGTTAGAAATTTGTTTTCAGATCTGGTATTTTTGTTTTTTTGGATTTTCTTTGTTCTTTTGAAGATGAAGATGAAGATGAAAATTTGTTCCAGATATGTAAAAATCTAGAATCACATATTCAAAAATACATGACCCTGAAAAAACGGAAAAAGGTACTATGGATAGGATTTCAGATTCACATTCCGATCGGAATATTGCGATCGCAAAAACCAAGGGTTTATACATTGCGATCGAATATTCCGATAGATCACATTCCGATGGACATTCCGATGGGTATATTCCGATGGATATATTCCGATGGATATATTCCGATGGATATATTCCGACGGTTTTATTCCGACAGTTATATTCTGACGGATATATTCATTCCGATGGGACTTAATCATTCCGATGGCTTGTTCAAAAACATTGCGATGACACTAATTTTTTAATACACTTTTCTTATCTTTTCACACACAAACTTCTCTCTCAACTCATCTATGGCTGCCACCATATTCCACCACCCACCTAGACCACCGGATTACAAAAAAGCAAATCCACAATTGATATCAAGAGCTTGGTTGATTCTTCGGATTGGCACGTTTTAATCTATTGTTTTGGTAAAGTTTAATTTTATTTTCTTTCTTTCTTTTAAAGTTCATCTTATTTTTTTTTGTCACGGATCGCAACTTTTTTTTTCAATATTCAGATACCATTCTTGAAAATTATCAGTTTTTATTTTCTCAAAAGTATCAGTTTTTATAAAAAGTCTCAAAAGTATCAATTTTTTTTTTTAATTTTTTATCAATTTTTTTTGTCTTATTTGAGTTTAAGTTTCAGTCATATTGTTTAGCATATCACTTTTCTCGTATTCATCAATTTTACAGGTTTGTTCTTTGCGTTTTTCACATCCATCGGAAAGTATCAGTTTTGCACATTACGATCACAATTACCCTCGGGTTCTACTTTGCGATCACGTATTCCGATACCTAATTCCGATGTGGATTCCGATCGTACTTTGCGATCGTGGATTACAACGGGTTTAAGGAACATTGAGACAAAACTCTGCCGAAATTTTTTCGTGACATTCCGATGGTGAGTTTTTGAATATTGCGATGGAAAGTTTGAATATTGCGATGGTTGCATGACTGAGATTGCGATGGGAGTTGGACTCTAATATTGCGATGAATATTTGGGATATTGTGATGGAATAGGTTTGAGTATTGCGATGGATGTTTGTTGATATTGCGATAAACAGGACTCTATACTAACATAGTTTTGACTCGACTTAACTAACTGATAACTTGAGCAGTCCCCAACACCACACCCACTCGACAACACGAAAAAGTCTCATCCCTCGAACAAGACCCATAAACCAACACCCTCGTTTACAAACCAACACCCTCGTTTACAACAAGACCCATAAACCAACACCCTCGTTTACAATCTCACGACTCATTAAACTGACACCACAAACCAAACACAATCTTTTCGACCACACAAACTCATAGACCTGACTTGAAAAACCTTGACTGGACTCGAACACAGACTCTAAACAAAACTCAAACAAACACAAAACAACCTCAAACAAACAACCACCCTCACCCTCGACTTCTACACACCCAACCTCGACACACTCACGACACCCTCTTTCACTCCTCTCTTGAAACACTGACTCGAACCCCTCACACTCTCGACCCAGACCCTTAACTCCAACTCACCCACCCACCCTCGACATACTCAACACACGACACAAACCCAAGATCTCAGTCAAACTAAAACCATCATTGATCGAAGACTCTTAACGAAAAATTAAACAAAACAAAAATTAATAAACCTACCCGAGACCATTTGAATGATCTTTATGACGAAATCTTGATTCTTCATTATTAATGGGTTTGGAAAATCAAGTGTTGTGAGTTTTCTGGGTTTGGAAAGTAACGGAGGAGTAGATAAGATAATCGAGGCTAGTGATTTCTGGATCTGTTAAGCAAAAGGATTTGCTTTTGGGAGATTTGTGGCTGTGTGAATAGGTTGTATTTAGTAAGATTAGGGGAGATAAGGGGGCGGAGAAAATAAGATGGAGTAGATATTATTTGTCGATGTGTATGTTTGGGAGTATTAATAATACTTGGGAGATGGGAGAGAAGTGACAAAGAAAAGACGGATGCTAGACACGTACTGTCTACAATTTCACCAAAGTACACGTGATGGCTTCTTGGTATTCACATATTTGATATTAATTAACGCAACGGGGTTCAAGCTATATTTGGAAGTAAAAATACGTCATGGACCCAACCATAAATCAAAAGTGATTTATCAAAATGATAAAAAGTGATTTACTTAGTTATACTTATAATGATTGTTATAAAAAGTGATAAAAATACGTATAATGATAAAAAGTGATTTACTTAGTTTTCCAAAATACGTCATTGACCGAACCATAAATCAAAAGTGATTTACGTACTAAACATGTATTCCTAAAGTTTTTATCAAAGTGATGGCTTATTTTGATATTTGACGTGTTTATTTGTTTTTATCTTTTGTTTTTAATGAGTTAACATTTTTTATAGAGCCACATTTTTTCTAACACCCCACCAAATAACACCCCACCAAATGCTATGCGCAGCGGAACTACAACATTTGGGTGCTAGACAGTTATCATCGCACACAAGATATATCGAACGACTCCAAAGAGACGTCCAGTTAAAACTTAAATTAAAAATTGTTAAAAGATACATGTCTACGGTTTTTCCAACCCCAATTGATACAACAGAGTTTTGCGTTTTCGGTCCCCATGAATCTCAACCCAAAAGTTACAGTTTTCACAACAACATGACATTAAAGTTAAAATGTTTAAGTAATAACGGGAGGAAAAACAAGCAGACTCCAAGCCATACACACAACATCCATCCAATGCACGCTCCATCCTACACTTCAGCGGTTACCTGAAACACATGCTAAATTTGGTCAACGAAAACGTTGAGTGGAATTCATAGGTTTTACAATTCATTTTGAACATATGTGAAATAAAAAAAACCATTCACGATCATTCATAGACTTGTCGATCAAACAATCTATATTCAAGATACTGGCAATTGTGTTTAAGCTCATGACACTAAACCGTTAACTCAATCACCCGCGTAATAATTACCGGCGTGATTCAGATGAAACCAAGGCCCCTAATAAGGCATCAGTTGCAATTATACCTTATCTCTTATCACAAATTATCCGTCCGCGGGGGGTATCAACGTACTAGCCCTCGTCTCGGATAGGGTAGTCAACCCCATAGTACTATCACTTTGTATAAGCGGCTATTTCTAATCCACACTAGGACTAAACAATAGTTAATAGTTCATGAATTCAGGGACTTTTACAACTAGGTACTCAACACAATTTCAAAGGCAACATTCGGGTCCAACAATCATTCATGACATATGTTCATTTTAAAAACTAGCATGCATTTCCCTCGCGGGTAAAACAGTTTGAAATAATAATAAGCGAGGCTATAAATTCACACCTTATATAACAAGTAGTCGATAGTTCGAGAGACGGTCACTGACGACGATACGGATGCCCGGGTAAATCAACACCTATCAAACCAAATAACGCGTAATGAGTAATCTCATTTTAAAACCTTATGGTACTGTATAAAATACATAAATACTAGTCACTTGTGACAATTACAACTCACGCCAAAACAAAACAACAAGCGTTACTCATTTTACACCATTTGTCCTTATTATTAACGTTATCCATTTTTACTCATTTTCGCCGATACTTACCAAAAGTACGGACTGTTTTACCATACTTAACCATCTTTATAAAATTTGACAAAATTCTCAAAAATACTATAAGACCTGTAGAAAACACATATTTAATCCCAACAAAAATTTTTACTTCTACGACCCGTTACTCAACACCTTTCCAAAACTACGTTTTTCGGACTGAAATTGTACTTTGACCAAGTCGAACTCATTTGACCCGTTTAAAACACTCCATTGACCCATTTGACACCTAAGTCCTACAATAGACTCAAATGTGCAGGTTTGACACCAAAATTCAGCCCTTGAACATTTACCAAACTAGACTTATAGTCCCCGGGATTTGACCTAAAACCAAGCATAACTTCGGATTATGACGGTTTTCATCTCCCGGTACACGAATTTCAAAACGTCGTAACTTTTGACTCGTTAGGAGTCGTAAACTCTACCTTATACCAAATCGAAGCTAAGAAAATGCTCTACAAATCTATCCTATCTACAAGACCTGTTTTCAAAATAATTTTTACGAAAATGCCTTAAACTTTCTGCCTAAAATCAACCATACCAAAATCACACTAACGCTCGTTTCCAAACCCATTTATCATCACTAGACATCATCCTAAGCATCCCTAATCACAACCAAACAATGTTTTCAGTCCCTAACCCCTATTGATCATCAACCTCATAAAACTAAAATCCTAAAAACAAACATGCAAGTAAATTTACCCATCTACAACATCTAAAAACATGATATTAAACATAGAATCAAGCTCAAAACATGAACCACCATGATCCCCAAACACCCCCCATTGAGCCGTGGGGTTTGGGTGATCAAAACCCACCAACCAAATTAATTTTGGTTGATTTGTTTGGTGTTCTAGCATCCTTTTAGCACGAATTAAACATGCAAATGCCCAATTAACATCAAAAACGAATTTGAAAAATCTTGAAATTTTTGGATGAATTTTTGTTAATGCATGTGTGAAATGAGCATGGATTAACACTCACTAGATGATTTTAGGAGGTGATCTATGATTAGAATGGATCAAAACTCAAAAAAAATGGTGTGGTGGTGGATTGGGGTTTTGGCCGTCGGCCTAAGGAGAAATGGGAGGGGGTTTGATCTTTTTTTTTGTAAAAATGTGTTGTGTGTGTATGTTTGTCCCCATTTTGTGAAATGGGAGGGACCTATGTGCAATTTCACCTTTCTTTTGGCCTTAAGCAAAAACGACACCAAAACTTTGCGGGATTGACTCACTAGTCATTTTAGAAAATTTTACGGGAGTCGGAAATTATCCCAAACACTCCAAAATACCTTTGGGATACTTTAATTGTACCCGGAAAGCAATAAAACTCACCCGACTCGACTTAACACGAACCGTAGGTAAAATTCTCGAAAAATTACATTATCGATAAAACGTCAATAATTATAGAAATTTGGGCATCCATCGGGATCGTATTCGTCATCGTCCTTCTTAAATCGTCAATCGTCAAAATTATAACCTCGAACATCGGTTTCAACCAAAATACTAAAATATATAGCAATTAAAATTTATTAAAAATTTCAAAAATTAGCGTAATTTAGGGTAATGTTAGTGACCTCGGTTCTAGGGTATCACATCCACCCCTCCTTAAAGAGAGCGACGTCCCGGCGCTCGCCTCTTCTTATACTCACATATCGTGCCGCTGGAACAAATGAGGATACCTTTCCTTGAAAAAGTCCTCACGTTCCCAAGTGTATTCCGGTCCACGCCTAGAATTCCATCGAACCTTCACAATGGGAATTCTACTACGCTTCAGCCTCTTGACCTCTCGGTCCATAATTTCCACGGGTTCTTCCACGAAATGCATTTTGTCGTCCAGTTGAATCTCGTCCAAAGGAATCACCAATTCCTTATCCGCCAAACTCTTCTTCAAGTTCGATACGTGAAACGTGTCGTGAATAGCACTAAGCTCGCTCGGCAACTCTAACTTGTACGCTACTGGTCCAATTCGTTTAACGATCTTAAATGGTCTAATATACCTCGGACTCAACTTTCCTTTCTTCCCAAAACGAATTACACCCTTCCACGGCGATACCTTAAGCATAACCATATCTCCGACTTCAAATTCCAACGGTTTCCTTCTGTTATCGGCATAACTCTTCTGTCGGCTTCTCGCAGCAAGTAGTCGGTTCTTGATTTGCACAATCTTCTATGTCGTCTCTAAAACCATTGCGGGTCCAGTCAATTGACTTTCTCCTACTTCACTCCAACACACAGGCGATCTACACTTCCTTCCATACAATGCTTCGAATGGTGCAGCCTTGATGCTCGCATGGTAACTATTATTATACGAAAACTCCACTAGAGGCAAGTGGCGTTCCCAACTTCCTCCAAGATCAATCACGCACGCTCGGAGCATATCCTCCATCGTCTGAATAGTTCGTTCACTCTGGCCGTCAGTCTCCGGGTGATAAGCCGTACTTAAATTCAATTCAGTGCCCATCGCACGTTGAAGCGATTTCCAAAATTCCGAAGTAAATCTACTATCGCGATCCGAAATGATCGACAATGGCACTCCATGTCTGCAGACGATCTCTTTCACGTACACACTGGCCAGCTTTTCCATACTGTCCGTCTTCTTCATAGGTAAGAAATGAGCAGATTTCGTCAATCTATCCACTATTACCCATATCATATCACATCCACTAGGAGTTCTAGGTAAACCCGTCATGAAATCCATAGCGAGTTTCTCCCATTTCCATTCTGGGATCTCTGGTTGTACCAACAACCCAGACGGTTTCTTATGTTCTGCTTTAACTTTCGCACAAGTCAAACACTTACTAACGTAACGAGCAATATCCGCCTTCATATTCGGCCACCAATAAACTTTCTTCAGGTCATGATACATTTTGTCCGATCCAGGATGTATCGAATACTTCGACTTATGAGACTCGTTCATAACCAAATCTCGTACTCCAGACTTTCCTTCCTCAGATGAACACAATGGTAACCAAATCCGATTCTCAAAATATCTCAATCCGTCTGACCTAATCACAAAAAGAGGTTTCAACATTCTTCCCAAGTTCTCAGCATCAACATTCCCTTTCATTAATCCCCTCTCTTGAGCCTTCAGTATAGTTTCGGTTAAGTCAACACTCTTAGTCATCACCAATGCTCTGACTCTCAAAGGTTTCTCTCGTTCCTTCCTACTAAGTGCATCCGCTACAACATTCGCCTTGCCAGGATGGTAGCGAATTTCACAGTCATAGTCACTCAGTAATTCTACCCATCGTCTCTGTCGCATGTTCAACTCCTTTTGATCTAAAATGTGCTGCAAACTCTTGTGGTCAGTGAATACAACACACTTCGTCCCATACAAATAGTGTCTCCACAATTTCAACGCAAAAACTACAGCTCCTAATTCCAAATCGTGCGTCGTGTAGTTCTCCTCATTCTTCCTCAATTGTCTCGACGCGTAAGCTATCACCTTTTCACGCTGCATCAATACCGCTCCATAACCTTTACGAGATGCGTCACAATACACTACAAAGTCTTCGGTTCCTTCAGGCAATGACAATATCGGTGCGGAACATAACTTGTCCTTGAGCGTTTTGAAAGCGAATTCTTCCTCATCTCCCCATTCATACACCCTATTCTTTTCGGTAAGCTTTGTTAATGGTTTTGCAATCAACGAAAATCCTTCAATGAACCTCCGATAATACCCAGCTAAACCAAGGAATTGTCGAACTTCAGTCGGCGTTGTCGGTGCCGACCATTCCCTGATCGCTTCGACCTTGGCAGGATCCACGCGAACTCCTTTGCTATCAATCACGTGACCAAGGAATTGCACGGATTCTAACCAAAACTCACA
Organism: Glebionis coronaria; assembly: GCA_025667525.1. Lineage (NCBI taxonomy): Eukaryota > Viridiplantae > Streptophyta > Magnoliopsida > Asterales > Asteraceae > Glebionis > Glebionis coronaria. The sequence continues at coordinate 163,444,493 of CM046882.1, read as the reverse complement.
CTTCGAGAACTTCGCATACAGCTTCTCTTTCTTCAGTAGATCCAAAATCTTTCTCAGGTGCTTCTCATGCTCCTCCTTACTATTAGAGTAAATAAGAATATCATCGATAAAAACAATAACAAACTTATCTAGATACGGCTTGCATACGCGATTCATAAGGTCCATGAATACAGCAGGCGCGTTTGTCAACCCAAACGGCATCACTCGAAATTCAAAGTGTCCATACCGCGTACGAAAGGCAGTTACAGGGATATCCTCCTCTCTTACACGTAGTTGATGATACCCTGATCTTAAATCGATCTTTGAGTATACACTGGAACCTTGCAATTGATCAAACAAATCGTCAATCCTCGGCAATGGATACCGATTCTTAACCGTCAGCTTGTTGAGTTCTCTATAGTCAATACACATCCGAAATGAACCATCTTTCTTCTTCACAAACAACACCGGCGCTCCCCATGGTGATGAGCTCGGCCTAATAAATCCTTTATCCATCAACTCCTTCAGTTGATCTGATAACTCCTTTAACTCGGATGGTGCTAATCGATAGGGTGCACGCGCAACCGGCGCAGCTCCTGGCACTAAATCGATTCGAAACTCGACCTCACGGGTGGGTGGTAAACCTGGCAGCTCGTCTGGAAAAACTTCCGGATATTCGCAGATAACAGGTACCTCTTCAATCCTCGCCTCTAAATCACCATCACTCGAAACTTGTGCCAAAAACACATCGCATCCACTTTCTACATACTTCATCATTTTCAAACAAGAAATCACTTTCAAACGAGAAGTGCATTCGTCTCCCTTCACGGTCAAGACTTTATTCCTCAACGGGATCTGAACTAATCTCTCGCCACAGACGATCATAGCATTGTGCGCCATCAGCCAATCCATTCCCACAATCACGTCAAACGATTTTAGCTCTATAGGCATCAAGTCGATTTTAAAAGCGTAATTTCCTAACTTCAAGGTACACCCTTTCAGTATAGAATTCGTACTAACGATTTTCCCATCGGCTAACTCAAAGTTATAACTAGTCGCTAACAACACCGTTTTTCTATCGATATGACGACTAAATTTAACATCTACAAAACTCTTGTCGGAACCAGAATCAAACAAAACACTAGCATAACAAGCGTCTAGCAAAAACGTACCGGTAACCACGTTAGGACCCTGTGGTTTATCAGCCGTCCCTACTTGATACACGGCAGCAGCATTGTTACCTCCTTGCTTGTTTCCTGCCTTCGGGCAATTCCCTTGCTTATGGCTTCTCTCTCCACATCCAAAACAACCCATCACTCTTGTAGCATTCGCCCCAGTGGCTACCCCTTTGGTTCGACAATCAGACATCCTGTGACCCGCTTTTCCACATTTGCCGCACGCAGGTGGGCAATGCCCTACGTGATACAAGTTGCATCTACCACAGTGGGGATTCACCTTCGCTCCTCTGGGGTTTGTCACAGCTCTCATCCCTTCATTCCTTCGCTGGTTAAACTGCTGACTGCGGTTCTGACCATTGTTGTTTCGGTTTCCACCTCGGCTTTGACCCTGGGATTGATTGCTCTGTGCCGCTTCCCATTTCCTCTTATTTCCTTCAGCAATGAAGTTCTTCTTGTCCTAGAGTTTGACATCCATCAACGCGTGAGCCATCTGGACCGCTTCATCAAACGACCCAGGTTTAGACGAAGTCGTCTCACCCTTGATATTACTGGACAGACCTTTGATGTACTGTTTCATCTTCTTGGTATCATCGGCAAAAGTGTCTGGACACAAAAGGCTTAGTTCATTAAACCTCCTGGTGTAAGCAGTGATATCATTGTTTTTCAAAGTCAGGTGCCTCAACTCATCTTCCAATTGACCTAACTCCTCTTCCGGACAGAACTTCTTGGTCAAAAGAGCTTTAGTTGCAGTCCATGTTCTTGCATTCGCTACTGCCAATCCAACAGTGGCTACTTGGGTGTTCCACCAACTCAATGCATCGTCAAGAAACGTAGCAGCCGCAAACTTGACCTTGTTCGCTTCTGAACAACCACTAATCTCGAAAGTACTTTCAACCTTTTCTAACCATCTCCTGAGTTCTAGAGCTCCACCAGTTCCACGAAATTGCGTGGGACCACATTTTATGAAACTAGAGTAAGTACATTCTCTTGGGGCTTGTTGTCTCCCCGCATTTCTGCCCTGGTCTGGATTCCTTCCTGCTCGGTCTGCTTCTAGCGCATTCACAATGGCTTCCTGAATCATCGTGTTCACACGGGTTGCGGTTAGTTTTGGAGGCATGGTGCGTTATCAAATATACCTTTCTGCAAGACAGGGAAAATAGAAAAACAATGTAAGTATACATATCAAGATTAAGATGGATTTCTCTTTCAAGACATAATATAATTACAACGACACATCACTACAGAGTTACTAATATTCATCAATTCACATCACAAAAGATCAAATTTAAGACATATCACAGATCATGAAAGGTAAACATGGATTGTATTGATAATCAACCAAAATTGTGACAAGTATTGCCACTACAATCATTCACCATAAAACTTAAGTCCTCAAGTTTTTCGTCATAATGCCATCATACGAAAGTCTAAAACAGTTCTATTACAACGATCAAAGATAAAATACAAGACAAGCAACTAGGCAGGTGGTGATCCACACGGCCTCTTGGGTGGCGGTTCGTCATCATCTTCCTCGGGTTCCTCATCGCTATCATCCTCGTCCACATCATCCATTTTTCTCTTTCCTTTGTCGTTCGGCCCACATTCAGTCTCCTTTTTCGTCCCTGACGTAGACCCACACTCAACCGCTACATGATTTCCCACAGTGATACAAGCACCTCTGGCAGGTGGCTGGATCATGAAGTCATTAGCTTCCATTTCCAAATCGTCCACAAATCAACAATCTGGGGGCAATGATGCTCTCACTCGATGCTCCCAACTCTGCATCCTAGACAATCTCACTTGATCTTCCCTAACACGGTCAAGACTGGCGCTCAAGTTCGCGATCATCGATCTTAGACTATTGATATCACTTTTGTTTGCATTTCCATCATACTCAATTCTTGAAGTCCTTTCCAATAGTCCTTGGTGTGCCCTTTCGTTCTCGTCGAATCTGTCGATCACCCTCGACTCCACTATGTACCGCTCGGCCATCGATTCATCCAATCTTCTCACAATACGCCGTACGTCATGATAAACCCTTGGTCCAGGGCAGTAAACTCTTGAGATGCCCTGATGAAGAAAATTTGCGCTCGCTGCACCTTCGGATCTCCTGGGGATACCTGGTGCACCAACCAGATGAGAAGTACGCATAGGCCTGGGGCAAGTAGTTCTCCTTTGGTCGAGGTCCTGGGCTTGCACATCGTTCGCCTCAGCTTGTCCTTCAGCAGCTGTTCCAACACTTCCCCCTTCGTGACCCACGACGTAATCGTTTCCATTACCATTAGGCGGTACCTCGGCCATTCCTGCAATAACAGAGAATTTCGGAGGGTACGTAAGATAACTATACAATATTTATAAATACATGCATGCAAATGCAATGCAAAGGTGGTACATATGCCCAAAATGCAATAATATGATGCTCATGCATGATTAATACAAAAATTACGGTGTCGGATATTCCACGTATAATTTCAACGTCTACATATAGTAATTTCCATACTTACGTAATAATTACCCACATATATACTTCAACTCAAAAGTATACGTCAAATGCTATGAATACAAAAATAAACCTTACCGGAGCCATGCAGGATAGTTGTGTGTGCTTGGACAATTTCTTACAACACCAAAAGTTATAGTTTAGGATTTTCAAAACGACCTAGTTCTCTATAACTCATGGCTCAGATTACCAATCTCTAACACCCCACCAAATGCTATGCGCAGCGGAACTACAACATTTGGGTGCTAGGCAGTTATCATCGCACACAAGATATATCGAACGACTCCAAAGAGACGTCCAGTTAAAACTTAAATTAAAAATTGTTAAAAGATACATGTCTACGGTTTTTCCAACCCCAATTGATACAACAGAGTTTTGCGTTTTCGGTCCCCATGAATCTCAACCCAAAAGTTACAGTTTTCACAACAACATGAGATTAAAGTTAAAATGTTTAAGTAATAACGGGAGGAAAAACAAGCAGACTCCAAGCCATACACACAACATCCATCCAATGCACGCTCCATCCTACACTTCAGCGGTTACCTGAAACACATGCTAAATTTGGTCAACGAAAACGTTGAGTGGAATTCATAGGTTTTACAATTCATTTTGAACATATGTGAAATAAAAAAAACCATTCACGATCATTCATAGACTTGTCGATCAAACAATCTATATTCAAGATACTGGCAATTGTGTTTAAGCTCATGACACTAAACCGTTAACTCAATCACCCGCGTAATAATTACCGGCGTGATTCAGATGAAACCAAGGCCCCTAATAAGGCATCAGTTGCAATTATACCTTATCTCTTATCACAAATTATCCGTCCGCAGGGGGTATCAACGTACTAGCCCTCGTCTCGGATAGGGTAGTCAACCCCATAGTACTATCACTTTGTATAAGCGGCTATTTCTAATCCACACTAGGACTAAACAATAGTTAATAGTTCATGAATTTAGGGACTTTTGCAACTAGGTACTCAACACAATTTCAAAGGCAACATTCGGGTCCAACAATCATTCATGACATATGTTCATTTTAAAAACTAGCATGCATTTCCCTCGCGGGTAAAACAGTTTGAAATAATAATAAGCGAGGCTATAAATTCACACCTTATATAACAAGTAGTCGATAGTTCGAGAGACGGTCACTGACGACGATACGGATGCCCGGGTAAATCAACACCTATCAAACCAAATAACGCGTAATGAGTAATCTCATTTTAAAACCTTATGGTACTGTATAAAATACATAAATACTAGTCACTTGTGACAATTACAACTCACGCCAAAACAAAACAACAAGCGTTACTCATTTTACACCATTTGTCCTTATTATTAACGTTATCCATTTTTACTCATTTTCGCCGATACTTACCAAAAGTACGGACTGTTTTACCATACTTAAACATCTTTATAAAATTTGACAAAATTCTCAAAAATACTAGACTTATAGTCCCCGGGATTTGACCTAAAACCAAGCATAACTTCGGATTATGACGGTTTTCATCTCCCGGTACACGAATTTCAAAACGTCGTAACTTTTGACTCGTTAGGAGTCGTAAGCTCTACCTTATACCAAATCGAAGCTAAGAAAATGCTCTAAAAATCTATCCTATCCACAAGACCTGTTTTCAAAATAAGTTTTACGAAAATGCCTTAAACTTTCTGCCTAAAATCAACCATACCAAAATCACACTAACGCTCGTTTCCAAACCCATTTATCATCACTAGACATCATCCTAAGCATACCTAATCACAACCAAACAATGTTTTCAGTCCCTAACCCCTATTGATCATCAACCTCATAAAACTAAAATCCTAAAAACAAACATGCAAGTAAATTTACCCATCTACAACATCTAAAAACATGATATTAAACATAGAATCAAGCTCAAAACATGAACCACCATGATCCCCAAACACCCCCCATTGAGCCGTGGGGTTTGGGTGATCAAAACCCACCAACCAAATTAATTTTGGTTGATTTGTTTGGTGTTCTAGCATCCTTTTAGCATGAATTAAACATGCAAATGTCCAATTAACATCAAAAACGAATTTGAAAAATCTTGAAATTTTTGGATGAATTTTTGTTAATGCATGTGTGAAATGAGCATGGATTAACACTCACTAGATGATTTTAGGAGGTGGTCTATGATTAGAATGGATCAAAACTCAAAAAAAAAATGGTGTGGTGGTGGATTGGGGTTTTGGCCGTCGACCTAAGGGGAAAAGGGAGGGGGTTTGATCTTTTTTTTTGTAAAAATGTGTTGTGTGTGTATGTTTGTCCCTATTTTGTGAAATGGGAGGGACCTATGTGCAATTTCACCTTTATTTTGGCCTTAAGCAAAAACGACACCAAAACTTTGCGGGATTGACTCACTAGTCATTTTAGAAAATTTTACGGGAGTCGGAAATTATCCCAAACACTCCAAAATACCTTTGGGATACTTTAAATGTACCCGGAAAGCAATAAAACTCACCCGACTCGACTTAACACGAACCGTAGGTAAAATTCTCGAAAAATTACATTATCGATAAAACGTCAATAATTATAGAAATTTGGGCATCCATCGGGATCGTATTCGTCATCGTCCTTCTTAAATCGTCAATCGTCAAAATTATAACCTCGAACATCGGTTTCAACCAAAATACTAAAATATATAGCAATTAAAATTTATTAAAAATTTCAAAAATTAGCGTAATTTAGGGTAATGTTAGTGACCTCGGTTCTAGGGTATCACATTTTTATCATCATTTTATATTGTTGATATATTTGGATCTCTTGGTCTCAGGTTTGTTTTATCAACATTTGAGCCGACAACAATTTTTGAGCCGCGAAAAGAGTTATATCATCAATCGGGGATTTTTTAAGAGTTACTCATGGATCTTTCGTTGGTTCTGTCAAATCCCGTGAATCTCATTTTTCTTGATGTCTCCACGATCTGTCAAATATCGCATTTGTCTTTCGACAATTAATCACAATCATTTTTCATCAAATTTCAATGGAATCGTTGAAATCGACATTTAAAGATGGAGAATTGCATATATTGCAAGACGATACAAGAAGCAGTCACAAGAGAATAGAATCAGGAGGAAAACAGGAACCAAGTAGCATGTCAGGTACAGATAATATTCTTCATATGTTGTCTGAAATGAATGCGCTAATTAACAATCCTGCTAATCGTTTTACGACTATTTCTTTAACCAACTATAAGTCTAAGATTGAAGAGCTCGAACCGATCGTAGCTCAATAATCAAAAGATCTCGAGGATGCTAAAACTCAATTTTCAAAGAAAACGGAGAAATTTGAAACATATTTTGAAAAACTTGAAAAGTCAAACGTTGTTCTTGAACGAAAATTGGATCAAACTGTTCTAGATTCCAAAGCTGAAAAGGATAATCTTTTGAAACAAATTAAGTTGCTTGAATCTAAGTTGGCATCCCAAGATGAATTGCTCAAAGAAAATGAGACCTTAAAGGCTCAAGTACAGGAAAATGTATTTGCTATAGCTGCGTTGAAAAACGAATTGAGGAAAACTAAAGGAACTAGTGTGGACACTAAGCTTGAAAAACCATCAATCTTGGGGAAACCGCCTACAAATCAGTTCGTTAGACAAACGACTGCATTTAGATCCGAGCGACCACAATCCTCGAGACCGTGGTTTGCCTCCCAAGTTGATATGGCTCATATTTCTAGAACAGTCACTCCACCATCTAGGCCCAATGTGCCTAAAAAATCTTTTGCAAGACCTAATCACATGATTGCCTCTAGTCTCCCTAGACATAGTCCAAAGAACACGTCTCGAACTAGTTCAAATGACGTTCGCCACACATTTGGTCTAAAGGAAGCTAAGCAAAAGACACAAGTAAGAGATAGGAAATTCAAACCTAGTCAGATGCCTTCTAGTTTACCCAACACTGCTAAACGTAGCATGTCACATACTAGGAGCATCAAACAATCGTCCAGGAATTCTAGATCTTACTCGGACATTAAATATGCTACTTGTAAAACATGTAGAAAATGTGTCTTTACGGCAAATCATGATTCTTGTATCAAGAAACTACTTAATGAGGTGAACTCCCGTGCTAGACTTAAATCACAGTGGGTTGCTAAAATCAAACCCATTGGTAAAATGTGGCGCCCCACTGGTAGAAATTTCACTCTTGTAGGAAACGAGTGCCCTTTAACTAGGATAGTCTCCGATTCTACTAAGACTGCTAGGGAGGAAATTGAAAAGGATGATACATCACTTAAGCCTGAACTTAAGGTTTTCTATAAAAGGAATCGTTTGCCATCTAAGACAAGTGAATCATCTACTCAGGTCGCCTCTGGCACAAGAAAAGATAACTGTGAACCCCCACTTGCTTCTAAAATTGATATCGCTAACCCATGTCAAAACATGCAAATTCCTAAGAGAATGCAGGTACCAAGGTTGATGCTCCAAAAGAACGAAGCGGTCCAATCGTTGTATACCGTTCAACTAAGGACACTCTTAGAGTTTGGTTGTTGAAGAAGCAGATATCGGAGAAACAAGTGTCTCAGGGTATTCATGGTTAAGCTTACTCAAATGACTTACAGTCACATAACAGACTGTAACTCGCTCTCAAAAGACAGGAAAGTTCATCCCGATGATGACTTATCCTCAAAACGAGAAATTAAATTTTCTCGGACACGAGCTTCCGTTAAAACTATTCAAAGGTTTTAAGCTCGTGTATAAGGACTTATAGTCACATTACAGACTATAACTCGATCTTCAAAGAAAGGAAGGTTTATCGCCGATGATAAACTTACCCTTACAACGAGAAATTAATTTTTCTCGGGCACGAGCTATTATTAAAATTATTCGAAGTTTTTAAGCTCATGCACAATGGCTCACATTCAAATCACAGTCTGTGACCCGAACTTCAGAGAAAGGGAAGTTTATCTACGCAACGATAACTTACCCTCTTAACGTGAAATTAAGTTTTCTCGGGCATGAGCTAAAATTAAAACATTCGAAGTTTTTAAGCTCATGCACCTTGGCTCCTCGATAAATGACAGATGACGACCCGGACTTCAGAGAAAGGGAAGTTTATCTACGCAACGATAACTTACCCTCAAAAACGAGAAATTAAGTTTTCTCGGACACGAGCTTATCCTAAAACCATTCAAAGGTTTTAAGCTCGTGTATATGGTTCATCATTAAATATCAGATGATAACCCGATCTTCAAATAAAGGAAAGTTTATCGCCGATGATAAACTTATCCTTATTAACGAGAAATTAAATTTTCTCGTACGCGAGCTTACATTAAAACTATTCCAAGGTTTTAAGCTCGTGTAAATGCGTATAATCACATTTCAGATTATGCCCCGGACTTCAAGGAAAGGAAAGTTTATCACCGAAGATAAACTTATCCTTACAACGAGAAATTAATTTTTCTCGGGCATGAGCTAATATTAAAAACATTCGAAGTTTTTAAGCTTATGCACAATGACTTACAGTTAAATATCAGACTGTAACTCGGACTTTAATTTTAGGAAAGCTTATCTTTAATGATAACTTATCCTCATAACGGAAAATTAATTTTTCTCGGTCATGAGCTTGTAGTAAAACATTACAGGTTTTAAGCTCATCAAGGAAAGTGTATCTTTTAAATAAGAGAACTTTTCTTCTCAACGAGAAATTCATCTTTCTCGGTCATGAGCTTTACGTTAAAACATTCAAAGTTTTTCAAGCTCATGAAAACGATTTCTAAGTAAATGTCAGCTTAGAACTCGCTCTTCAGTTAAAAGGAAAGTTTATCGCTGATGGTAACTTATCCTTAACAACGGGAAGTTTACGACTTCTCGGACTTGAGCTCGTTTTGTAAGATATTCAACATCTTAAGCTCAAGTAATTGATTTCCAAAACGTTGAACACAATTTTTCAAGAATTTTTCAAAAGGTTTTTTCTAAATCTTTCAAAATTGTGTGTTCAAAAATGTTTTGATAAAAAGAGCATGTCTTCTGGAATCGATAATATTTACGATACTAGAAATGTCAATCAATAATGACACGGGGGTTGTAAATAAAGTTCGAGCAGAAGTTCAAACGTTTTAAAACATGCTCAAAATGGTTTGCTATTATTTCAGATAGTAACCCGTTTTTAATACTCAAGTCAAGCATTTCACCGGAAAGCTTTGACTCAACAACGGGAATTAATTTTCTCGGGCATGGTTTACTTTATAACCATGTAAGGTATTGTGTTTACGTAATAACACAATCTAACACGAATTTATGTACGTGTCAGTGCATTTATTTGTTAAAACAAGAGTAATCTTTTTTTTATGAAGTTATCATCTCCACCAATCGTAGCAATTTACAATTGATATCTACATACTCGACGATGCGACTACTCGAACGGTGACTACAACTCTTTCAATAGAACACGGGTCAACAATTGAGGGGGAGCAATTGTCCAGCATTCAGAATCCTTGATGCCGAGAGTGCCAAGTTCACATATTGGTGTCAAGACAACGATATCAATCATACACATGGAGTCAAGAGATAACTTCAGACGTGACGAGGCGACCAACATTCGTGAACAAGAACCATGTGCTTCTTTCATATGATGTTCTCCATCATTCAGGTCCAACCTCATTAATCGCTAATCTTGTGAATACATTATCATATATGATCTTTGCACGTGTTAAATACCTTACACTTGTGCTTAAAAGGTATTTAATTCACGTTTCAAGTACACCCTCATTATTTTGAGGGGGAGCTTGTTAAAATCATGAGGATAAATGGATTTAATCGGATTTGCATTTTTCTTCTCAATTTTTTTCTTAAAACATCATTAAATCAATTGATATTAAAAACATCGATTGGGTTAATATTTTTAATATGGGGGAGAAAATGTGATTTAATATGACTCAATGGTTTGTGTAAAACCCAAAAGTTTGGTATTTTATTTCGTCATTTTGAATATAATTTAAAAAAAGAAAAAAAAGTATTTGATATTTAAAACTTTAGGTTATAATAATTTGTGTATTATTAAAATTTAATATAAGATATTTAACATAATAAGTGGTTGACATTTTTATTAGTTATATAATTCGATCTAAAATTCAAGTCATATTATATTGTGGTTCGATGTAGATTTTGAAGACGAGTAGAATTATAACACTAGCCATTGTGTTAAACGTTATAAAAAGAATGTTATCAATTGATCAAGATGTAGTGGCTTTAATGATAGTTAACGTTAAGATAAGATCAAAAAAAAAGAACAAGCAAGAAATAACAAGAAATTTCAATAAACATAACTGATTGAAGAATGTCCATTAATAACATTCACTTAGTCAAAAGTAATATCTAAATTTTCGGCAGTTAGCTCATATTAATATTACTTTTATCTTCGCCAAATCCAGTCAATTTCGAAGCTTTTGTTTCATCACAGCAACCACATAAACGTAGACATCCCCTATGTTCATACAAAATATTTTTAAACAAGGGTTACAAACAAAATGAACAGTCCATGGTAGAAAAGCCGATTTGATACTCCGTAAAACATTGTCCTCGTTCAGAGGGCTCGTGGGTAGCAGTTTCAGTTTGGTTCAGGTGTCGTAACCCATGCTTTGATTCGGTTCTGTTCATGCTCTTGGACTGCGGTTTTGGCTTTGATTCGTGATGGATATGTGTCAAGTTGTTCATAGGCGTGTGGGTTCGGTTTCGATTGTACCACGTTGAATCTTAATGCTCGTGATTTAGTTCTAGTTTCGATCGTTCTCGTCTAGCCAAGGTATATTTATAACCATCATCAGAATATGAATTTGTAAGCTTCACGAAATGTGGTAACATCATTTATATATATATATGAAAATTTTACTCGAATGCCACCATGATTAATGAATCAAAATTACGGGTTTCGAACGTGATGCGAGAGGTTTAAGATTTTCAAACACAAAAATGACATAATATCCATGCTATAATAATGTCATGTGTAACCTATAAATCAGTTTGAAAAAAATGAGAACCATCTATTACAATAAGTCATGAACTTGTAAACTAAGATATAATTGTCCAATATAAAATTTGTAAATTGGTCATTTTTTTCATCACATTGGAGCATAAAGTATTATTTTAAGAAAAGTTGGCGTAGTAGTAAACGAGAAGCAAACGTAAAGAAAATTCTAACTATTGCCATACTTAATTTCAGAGTATTGATTAATATAAATTAGCGTTAACAAATACCGTAATTAATCGTCAAACAATAGCTAAGCGACAAATGGATCCTCAGTTTTTGTAGATAACTGGAAGTTGGAGTAAGTTGAGTTCCAGAGTGCGATTGACATAATATCAGGTACGGATTTTCCGTCCTTTCAGTAAGTACTTCCTTTTTATGCATGATTAGGATTCTCCGTATGCAGCCAAATGTTTTTCCCCGTATGTGTTTAAGCTTATCAAAAATCATGTTAAAAACGAAATAAGTTGCCTGAGCATTATATACAAGCATGACCAATTTATGTACTAGTTACGGAGGTACCGTAACCATGGCACTAGAGGCACCGGTGTCGTGACTCACATGCAGGAGAGTGATATTCGGCATCGTCCCACTCATGTTCAGTTTAGCCATTTTATCAGTATGTTTAGTGGGGCGTATGGATGCATCCTAGGCTTATCAGTTTACAAGTTATCAGGGTGAATGTGGTGTGTGCTCTACATCCTTCACATTGGAGCTGATCCCTCCACCCAGCACAGTATTTAGAGGTCACCCCTCTACAGTTATTTAGAGGTCACCCCTCTACAGCATGACGAGGTCACCCCTCCAGTTATTCATGCACCGTTGTTACAACACATGACCTATATAAGCTCTGACAATTAAAATACAGTAAATGCATGTTTTCAGATTTAACAGATAACAGTTCAGCTTCATTATTTATAAATCAGACTTTACAGATTATACACAGATTTCCGCTGCAACTTTACTTATCAGTCTTACAGCTCCAATATTTCATCATCTGTTTCATTTCAGTAATTCCTTATCATGCTTTATATCTGTTCACTGAGCGTTATGCTCAACCGTAGTTCCCTTTCATGTTCTAACGGCAGGTACACCAGGACGCTCTTAGGATTCTGAAAGCATTTGCATTTGGATGGAAGCTATCCAGACTTCTTACTTTATGCATTTCTTACATTATTTTGCTTATTTGGACATTGTTTAGTCCTTTCATTCAATATTTTACTTTTCATGTTTTGGGCTTATGTTTGGATTGCCGATGTTTAATTCCGGTATTTCCTTTATGGTTAGTTAATGTTTTAGGACATTTACCTTATGCTTTGATGACATGCCATAAATACACGTAACGGTCCACTTATCCAAGTGGGGTGTTACAGTTTGACTTAATGTGCTGGCTCATCCCGACATGTGTGAAATATTTTCGAATATCGTGGCATATGTTAAGGGGGAGCAAAACGGATTTGGATATTAAAATAGATTTCATGGTGACATATACTTACCCACAACATCTTAATTCATGACGGTGACGATTGTGGTGACATAAGGATGGTAGGATAAGTTAAAGTCCAATGATTCCTCTTGAACCGGAGGAATCTTCCCAAGAACATCCCATAGCTAGAAATAGAAGTCCTTAGGAAAGATGGAGAAAGATTGTGAACGTAGCTGAATGCCGACCAAGTACTTAAGTTAGCACTGGAACAATCACAACAAGGTGCTAGTTATGACGTATTGGTAAGCATTGAAGGGGTTGAAGAATGAAAAAGAATTGTAAAGATAAAGGGTGAAAAGAAAGAAGCCCTCCTTACAACTTAGGCAGAAACCGGGTCAGCACATATGCTATTGGGATCATTTTTTAATGATGCTCGATATTGAAGATAGACATCATGGACCCATTGATGCAATGCACAACCCAACCCAGCTAACTCAGATATCTCTTAAAAGATATTTGTTTTAATCACACGGAGACAACGCATTATCTATTGATTTATTCACTCCGAATAAATTGGTATTGAAATGGTGGCACTCCTCTCCAGCCTCCGCTCACTAAAATCCAAAATGCATGATCGAGTCTAGAGCCATTTGAGATCATCAAATATCTCATTAGGACACACTTTCATATTTCCTTGCTTCTTCACACACTGTGAAAAGTAAAAAAGATCTTAAGAGTCCTACGCAAAATCTTCATGATCTTGCCTGAACATCCGAGTAATACGAAAGTATTCACAATGAAGATGGAAATCCTTCTTGAGCGAATATCAAAAAGCTCATGGTAGGTGACTTGTGCGATTCTTTATGAATCAAACTTGTGATACTTGGAAAGCAACAGTGGTTTAATTCTTAAATGAATTTAAACACGTTCCAGGCCTCTACGCAATATCTTAGTGATCTTGCCAGAACACTCAGAGTGATACCTTAGTGTTCACAGTGATGAGTGGAAATCCTTCTAGTGTTAACCTCAAACAGCACTTGGGAGGTAACTTGCAAGATTCTATACGAATCAAGCTCGTGACAACTGGAAAGCAACGATGGTGCGGTTCTTAATTGAATTTCACTTGTTCTAGGAACATGAATTGACGGCTTCAAATCATGAGGATAATATTATCCAAATGATTCACTCTTTATGTTCGCAGTCAGCTTTGGACGGTCGAATAAAGAGAACGGGTTTACCCGCGAAATCTTGTCAAGGTGGTTCTTAATTGAAACTACCTGCCACAAGTACGATATTTAATATTGTCCAACGGTCTTCACCGACCGGAGGTAAAATGCTACCGAATTAGAATGAAATGTTCAAGGCTATTTCATCCGTGTGTATGTTTTGTTGCTATCTGTCTTATGCAGCGTAACAAGAAGGTGGCATTGCGGTGTACAATCCAGAAGAAGTTGTCACCACATGCTTATACTGCATGCACTTAGTACTTCAACAAATTCAAGAAAGTCTAGAAGTCATGTCTTCCGCTGTATCAAACTCTGAAGCTTTCAAGAATTTATAAAAGTATAAGTATGTGGAACATGAAGTCACGAGGAGGCAAATATCACAAGTGATGAATGTACAAGGTCAAGGCAAGGAAACATGCTCAAGACTAAAGTCAAAGATCTCATCAGCATATTCACAAGAACAAGATCGAAGACTCAAGCATAGTATGCTAGGTTTAAGATTTTGTAAAATGGTGTGACCTCCCTTTGGGGGAGATTGTTGGAAATACGTTTTTCCAAGGGAAGTCTCGGTCACATCATTGTTAGCATAGATCACGAGCTATAGACTATTTAGGACATTGTAACTTGGAGTGGCCTCCATTTGGGGGAGATTGTTGGAAATACGTTTTTACGTATTTAGAAAGGATCGGTCACTCTAATGATATTGGGCTCGTGATCCAATATAGCCCATATAACCCACATGCAGGGTGGGCTATATATAGCCCCTCCTAGCATGTTAGGAGGGGTTGGTCACTTGGTGTTCACACACATTTCATCTTAATCAACCATTTCTCTCATTCTCTCCTTTCTCTCTCTCTACCTTTCTCTCTCTTGTTCTTCCATTTACATCCATCTTAACAGATTAGCCATAACATGCTTAATCCTTAGAAAACACGATTATACATAGTTTGGTCCTTGAAGTTGTTAGATGGTTGTGATATGAGCTTAAACTCATATCCTTTTATCAACAAATAACCCTAAAACATGAAGCAAAATACCCATTTATCTTGTAAAAAGCAGTGTTATGTGGTATGTTTGTGTTTGTGTGATCTTATGAAGGTAAAAGGATACAATTTCAAGCAAACAAGGAAAAACCAAGCTCAAATGGATGAAAAAGACAAAAGAGGATCAAAAGTGACAAGACTTTGAAGTTCAAGGACCTATCTTGACAAGTTGTGAAAGATGGAGGACTTAAAGTGCAAATAATAAAAAGTCAAGATTCAAGTCAAATCTGGTCAAACTATCAAGTCAACTCAGTCAAAGGGTCATTTTATACAAGTTTTGGAAGTTAAAGGACCAAAAATGTCAAAGGAATGAAGATATTAGCTTGAAATGGGAATCTACCAAGTACAAGGGCTTATTTTGCCAAGTTTGGAAAGTTTTGCAAAGTTGAATCCATGTGAAAGGGAAAGAACCAATCAGAAGCAAGGAAATACTTCACACGGATCAAGCAATAAATATCCACTCACAGCCGTCTCATTTATTACCATATCTCTACAGTGTGATCCATGTGCAATGTTCTAAACCAACCAGGGAACGCCACGTGTCCTTCTCTTTCACAAAGAATATTGCCAGGATCGGGTTTGAGATTTAAGCCGTTTCAAGAGAAGATCAAAACACCAATTTTGCTCGTTTTGAAGAGAGGAATCCAATGGTGTTATTCAATTAACAAATAATCCATTCAATCAAAAACCCCCAAATCAGTTCATAACCTTCAAAGTGGGATTTGCAGAATTCTTCCACGTGTCAAGCTATGATTGGCCCGAACACGTCACAAACTCCAACAGAATCTCCTATCTTGCCTATAAATACCCAGCTTGTACTTCATTTGTGATTGTAGCTTAAATTTGTAAAACACATAGTTCTTAAATTTCCCTTTCCCTTTTCCCTACTTTTCACCTAACTACTCAAGAGTCTGACAAACTCTTGAGTCAGTTAGTTAGTTAGAAGCTTGTAACAAACATTTGTAACTGAATTCATCAATAAAATTTCAAATTCAAGTTTCCCGCCAAATTCTGTTCTTCAATTCTTGCTACTTTCCTGCTGTTGTGTGATTCCATTGTTGCTGTTAGATGTTTGTTATGATCAACCAAAGATCATAACTGACATTGTTGAAGTCTTGTTGCTGTTTGATCAGAATTCAAGCATTTCCATTGTTCTTGAAGAATTCATGGCAGATTGATGATTTGTAGCTGTTTTGATTGTTGATTTTAGCTGAATAACTAGTGATAGGTGGTGGTATCACTAGTGCAAGAGAGCTCAGCGCTCCTCTTCTTCCCAAAGGACCTCTACAATAGGTTCATTAGCTCTTGTTTTATTTTCCTCTAAAAAGTCTTTGCATGCTAAATTTCCTAGTATAAACTTGATGGCTACATGTTATACTTGATTAGTTGCTGTTTGATTGTGTTTGAGTGTTTGTAGTTCAGCTATTTCATACTTGTTCATTTGTGTTCAGTTTTGTAGTTTCTGCCTTATTTCAGTAACATTTTAGCTTAACAGCTTAATTGAGTTCTAGTCTTGATAATTGCTTAGTTTCAGCTTCCTTAGCTTTCATTTTGTTCATTGAAACAAGTTTGCTATAGCTTTTGTTTCAGTTTAAACCATAACTCATAAAGTCTTTGTAAAAGTTTGATCAAAACCTTTTAAGGAGTGTTTGGGAGTAGTTGTAAATCAGTTTTCAAGTATTGATAATTGGTGTTTTAGTGATCATTATCAGTCATTAGGTGTTAACAATTGGTTCTAAGTCTTTTACTAGTCAATATAATAGTCAAACAGGCAATTGGTAATCAAAAAGTTTGGGTCATACTTGTTTCAGCTTAGTTCTTTGAAACTCACCATTTTCATTTGCTTAGTTCTCCTTTAATACTTAATGAAATTTGCTCAAACCAATTTCTAGTTCTAGCTTACATCATAAACTTTCAGTCATTTCAAGGAAAATATACAGTTTTAGAAAATAAGCTAGGAATAAGCATTTTAGCTCAAGCCTGAGCATTTGTCATTCTCTGTGATAAAGAGGTTACTGTTTTACTAGTTCTCATAATCCACTTCATAAAACTTGTAATTTTCTTTCACAAATCCATTTAGAAAGTGTTGAATATGAGTTTTTGAGATTTTGAACTTTTTCCAAAAATTGGTCAACGTTTGGTCAACATAAGCTCATTTTAGCTTATTTCAGATATCTAGCTTATTACTGGATGAAATTTGTTCTAATTTGATTTCCCCTTCTTTAAATCAAGTGCTTAATCAGTTTTGATAATAAAATCGAGTTGTGGATGTTTGGATTAGGCTGTAGCTTATTTTGTGCTTATTAATAAGCACTCAATTGCTAATTTTGGACTTTTAGCTTATTTCCTTGAACACACGTAGCTATAATTGGATTTTAAGAGTTTTGCAAGTGATTTCAGCTTATTTGGTTAAGTAATAAGCTCAAACGAGCTTATTCTTCTCTTTGTCCCGTTTTTACTTGAAAAGTTTGGTTAATTGCACTTTAGTCCCTAGAATTCTAATCAGTTACTAAACCTAGCTAAACTTCCTAATTTTCTGGATTTTGCATAATTCAGTCCTTTACTTTGAAAAGTTGTTAATTTCAGTTGTTAAAGTTTGTTAGTTTGTTGAAATTTGGTTAGTTTGTTAAAGTTTTTACAAGTTTAGTCCTTATAGTTAACTGTTTTACATTTTTAGTCCCTATAGTTGATAGTACTTTCATTTCAAGCATTTTCATTTCATAGGAATTACATTTTCAGTCCTTATAGTTTTAAATTTTGCATTTTTATATTTTGTTTGAATAAAAATTGGAATTTGCAATTTGTTTTACGTATAAGTAGGTTTATATTTTTCATTTCTAGATAGATTTGTTTGAATTAGCAATAGATTACCAAGCAAGCTTGAACAACCAAAAACAATTATAAATTTGATATTGATTGGACTTTCTATTAGTTAAGAACTGAGAAAACGAACTTGCATTATACACATTTCAAATGGCGCCGCTGCCGGTTCTTTGACTACACGAGAGACTATCGATTGACGGTTTTCATTGGCTTTTGGGATCCGTTCATTTGGTGAACGTTATTTTTACGTATCATAAATCAAAAACAAATAAAAAATCAAAAATATAAAAATATATAAAAACTAAAAAATTAACAAAACAATTCTTTTCCTAAAGAATTGACCAAAAAAATTAAAAAAAATCCAAAAAGCAATCTTTTTCCTAAGAGATTGCACCCAAAAATATATATTATTGGATTCTCTCGGTTTTTATGTACATATAGTATTTTCCTTTAAAAACTCATAAATACAAAAATATTTTCCATATATTATTATAAGTAAATACGTATACGTATAAGAACAATCAATCTACATATCTTCCATAAGTATTGCCGAGGCAATACACCGTGTTGAGGGGCGTTCCGGTCCTTGACACGCGTATCGATCAAACAAAATAAAGCAAGAATAGATAAATACTCTCAATAAGCAATAATTCGAAGAATACGAACATTTAAGTGAATAGAAAGGCGATGTGCTATAAAATGCCATCTAAGGGTCAATAGGTACTTAAGTGCTTCGCGCCACCTAACCCCCCGTTCACTTGGGAGTATTCTAAGAAGGAAAGCTTCATTGAGGGTCTTGCACCCAAAGTAGTATTACATATATTGTTACTTTCTTGTGGATATTTAATATTGAAACTCGAAGAGGATAATCTTATTCTTTTCAAAGTCACACGAGAGCTTCTCTCTCATTCCTCGTATTGAGTTGCATGCTCACTCGCGGGCGTGCACAAATACCGATTGGTGTACAACCTCTTCCTCCGAAAAGGAAGAAAAAGCGAAAGAGTAAGACCACCACCGTTCACCAAGCCGATCACGAGAATCGTGCTTTGTCACCACCACAAGAAGCCATGGCTGTTGATAATCGTACTTTGTATGAACGTATGCAATCCAACGTTCATGGATATGTTAGTGCCATTAAGATTCCCGACTTTCCCGCTAACACATTTGAGCTACATACATCTATGATCAATATGGTTGCTGCATCACCTTTCTTTGGAAAACAAAATGAGGATCCCCATGCTCACCTTAAGAGATTCCTTTCACTTTGCAACACCATTAAGCATAATGGGGTTCCACATGAGGTCATTAGATTGATGTTAGTGTCATTTTCATTAAATGGGAGTGCTAAGCATTGGTTAGACACCCAACCACCCGATAGTATCACCACATGGGATGATTTTACCACTAAGTTTTTGAACAAATTCTTTCCTCCACAAAAGACTATGGCTTTGAGAAATTTGATTATGGGCTTTACACAAAAACCTAGTCAATCCTTTGGTGATGCTTGGGAAGAGTATAGTGAGTTGTTGAGGCGATGCCCTAATCATGGAATGGATGATCTAACCCAAATCAATACCTTCTATAATGGCCTTAAACCTCACCACCAAGATTCACTAAATGCTTCCGCGGGAGGGAGTATTCATTTCAAGACATACCATGTGGCTTTGACCATTATTGAGACTAAGGCAATGGTTCAAACAAACGATCCATTTGAAGAAAGAGTTCATGTTATCCAAAACACTTCTCAAATCCCTTTTGACAACCAACTCCTCAAGTTTCAAGAAGCTATTTTTCAAAGGATGGATAGAGAAAGTGAGAGGCATTTGCAAGCACAACAAGACATGCTTCAAACTTTTAAGAGCATGACATTGAACAATTCCTCAAACAATGTGAATGCCATCACCATTTCTTGTGTTACTTGTGGAGGTCCCCACTCTTATGAACAATGTGACAAGGTGCAAGGGTATCAAGGGGAATGCTATGCTTACCAAGAGGAACACCGTGAACACTTCAAGCCTAACATCAATCCAAATAACCTGTCTTACAAATCCCAAAATTACCTTACTCCACCCGGCTTCCCACCCCAACCACCCACCCAAATTCCACAAAATCCTCCTCAAATTTTAGCAAGGAATCAAGGGCAAAGACAACCATACCAAGGAAATAATTACAAGGCACCCAATCAATTTCAACCTCAAGTTAATACCTTTTACCCACCACAACAAGGTTTTAATCAACCACTTCCATTTATTCCCAATCAAGCATATGCTCCAATACCAAATCAAGCTTACCCTCAAAATCAAACTCAAGGATATGGGATGCAAGAGACTCAAGAGTATGTTGACAAGAAAATGCGTGACATTGAGAAGAGAATGAATGACCAAGTGAAACGTACAATAGAGGAACAAATCAATAGGGTTTTAGTGGCGGTAACTCAAAGACCACAAGGGGCTTTACCTTCTAACACACAAACAAATCCTAGGGCCAATGTCAATGCCATTACAACAAGAAGTGGTACAACAACAAAGGATCCTTCACCTCCTAAACCTACTATTGTTCAACCTACTTGTGCTCCTACTTGTGATAAGCCTTCTACTTCTACTCCACCTCCTCAAAGTGCTCCTATTCATTCAAACACACCTTCTCAACCACTTCATACTTCTCCTTTACCTTCCACACTTCCCAATGAAGAGGCTAACAAAGACAGATCTTCCACCACAACACCTATTCCACCTACACCAAAACCTACTCTTCCATACCCTTCAAGGTTGAAAAAGGACAAGTTAAAGAACAAAGATGACATCCAAGTCTCCAATTTCTTAAGGATGTTCAAGCAACTCAATATCAACATATCTTTTGCGGAAGCTCTTGCTTATATGCCAAAGTTTGCTAAGATGTTCAAGGATTTGCTCTCAAACAAAGAAAAATTGGTTGATTTGCCCAACACATCACTTAATGAAAATTGTTCCGCGGTGTTACTTAAAACCTTACCAACCAAACTTGGAGATCCGGGGCGCTTCTTGATACCTTGCAATTTTCCCGGTGTTGAAAATTGCATGGCTTTGGCGGATTTAGGGGCAAGCATAAATCTCATGCCTTTATCGGTTTGGAAACAACTCTCTCTTCCCGAGCTCACTCCCACTAGGATGACTCTTGAACTAGCCAACCGAACCATAGCTCACCCCGTAGGTATAGCGGAAGATGTGTTTGTAGGTGTGGATAAGTTTACCTTTCCGGCCGACTTTGTAGTGGTCGATTATGACATGGATCCTAGAGTGCCTTTGATTGTTGGTAGACCGTTTTTGAGAACGGGTCGTACCTTGATAGATGTGGCGGAAGGAGAATTAATTATGAGAGTAGAGGATGAGAAAGTGGTGTTTAAGTTAGGGAAAGTTTGTGATAGAAAAGAGGTTAAGGAGTCTAGACCTTGTGAGACAATTAACATTGTGGATGTGCTAGATGAAGTGTGTAATGAACACTTTCATGATGCTTGTAAGAATGCTAGTGATGAGATTCCACATGTTGAAACCGTGGCCTCAATTGCTCCCTCTTTAACACCTTTTGGAGAGAGTGATTTCCTCTTGGAGGAATTTGAGTCCAACTTTCTTGGTGATGATGATTCTCCCATTAATTGGGAAGAAGATATTCTTACAATCCAAAAGTTGCTCAATGAGGACCCTATTCCTTCTCCTATTCTACAAGAGATTACCATTGAGGAACCTTCCATAGTAAAACCTTCCATAGAGAGTCCACCTCCCATTGAACTTAAGGAACTTCCATCCCACTTAGAATATGCTTTCTTAGAAGGAAAAGACCAATTACCGGTGATTATTGCTAAGGAATTGAAAGAGGATGAGAAGGAGCAACTTATTGAAGTCCTTAAGAAACATAAGAAAGCTTTAGCATGGAAAATATCCGACATAAGGGGAATTGATCCACATTTTTGTACTCACAAAATCCTTATGGAGGATGATTATAAACCCGCCATTCAAAACCAAAGGAGAGTTAACCCAAAAATTCATGAGGTTATTAAGAAGGAAGTGATTAAACTCTTAGATGCGGGTATGATTTACCCCATTTCCGACTCTCCATGGGTTAGCCCGGTTCATTGTGTTCCAAAGAAGGGTGGAATCACCGTGGTGCCTAATGAGAACAATGAGCTTATTCCCACGAGACTTGTAACCGGTTGGAGAGTTTGCATTGATTATAGAAAACTCAATGAGGCAACTAGGAAAGACCATTTCCCGCTTCCCTTTATGGATCAAATGCTTGAACGCTTAGCGGGAAATGAGTACTATTGTTTTCTTGATGGCTTTTCGGGTTATTTCCAAATACCAATTGACCCTAAGGATCAAGAAAAGACCACATTCACTTGTCCATACGGTACATTTGCTTACAAGAGGATGCCTTTTGGCCTATGTAATGCACCGGGGACGTTTCAAAGGTGCATGATGGCGATTTTCCATGACATGATAGAGCAAACCATGGAGGTTTTTATGGATGACTTTTCCGTATTTGGGAACTCCTTTAGCTCTTGTCTCACCAATCTTGAGAGAATGCTTAAGCGTTGTGAGGAAACACGTTTGGTGCTTAATTGGGAGAAATGTCACTTTATGGTGAAAGAGGGGATTGTTTTAGGACACAAGATATCCAATAAGGGATTAGAAGTTGATCGAGCCAAAATTGATGTGATTGCTAAGCTTCCCCCACCCACCTCGGTTAAAGGTGTGAGGAGTTTCTTAGGTCATGCGGGTTTTTATAGGCGCTTTATACAAGATTTTTCTAAGATAGCTAGACCGATGACTCATCTCTTGGAGAAAGAGGCTCCTTTCATTTTTGATCAAGCTTGTTTAGAATCTTTTGAGACACTTAAGGAAAAATTGACAAAGGCTCCCGTTTTGGTTTCTCCAAATTGGGAATTACCTTTTGAGCTTATGTGTGACGCTAGTGATTATGCGGTGGGGGCCGTCTTAGGACAAAGAGTTAATAAGCATTTCCAACCTATACACTATGCGAGTAAAACCATGACCGGTGCACAACTTCATTACACTACCACGGAAAAAGAGTTGCTTGCTATAGTATATGCTTTTGAGAAGTTTAGACCATACCTTGTGCTTTCCAAGACCATAGTGTATACGGATCATTCCGCTCTCAAGTATCTTATGACAAAACAAGATGCTAAGCCTAGGCTTTTGAGATGGGTTTTGTTGCTTCAAGAGTTTAAGATAGAGATTCGTGATAAAAAAGGGGCCGAGAATTTAGCGGCGGATCATTTGAGTAGACTTGAGCATCCTTTTCAAGGAGATTTCCCACATCAAGAAATCAATGAATCCTTTCCATTAGAGGAGCTCATGTCTATCTCTTCCCAAGAGGATGCCACACCTTGGTTTGCGGATATTGCAAACTATCTTGTGGGCAATGTGCTTATTGAGGGTCTTACTTACCAACAAAAGAAAAAGTTTCTTAAGGAAGTTAAGTATTACTTTTGGGATGATCCATATCTTTTTAGGCAATATGCGGACCAAATCATTAGACGGTGTGTAGATGGGCCCGAGGCATTTAAAATTTTAGAGGCATGTCATAAAGGACCTACGGGTGGACATTTTGGGCCTAACTACACCGCCAAGAAAGTCTTTGATTCGGGTTACTATTGGCCTTCCATTTACAAGGATGCTCAAGAGATGGTGAAATTTTGTGATGTTTGTCAAAGACAAGGAAAAATTACACAACGTGATGAGATGCCACAAAATTTTATCCAAGAATGTGAGATATTTGATGTATGGGGAATAGATTTCATGGGACCTTTTCCATCCTCTAAGGGAAACAAGTATATGCTTGTGGCGGTGGATTATGTGTCCAAGTGGGTGGAGGCTAAAGCCTTACCTACTAATGATGCTAGAGTGGTTGTAAAGTTCTTGAAACAATTGTTTGCTAGATTTGGTGTACCTCGGGCCATCATAAGTGATCGTGGTACGCACTTTTGTAATGATAAATTCACGAGAGTTATGAAGAAATATGGAGTGAATCATAGACTTTCTACCGCGTATCACCCTCAAACAAATGGTCAAACCGAGGTCACAAATCGTGGTTTAAAGAGAATTTTAGAGAGAACGGTGGGAGAACATAGAGCTTCTTGGTCGGATAAGCTTGATGATGCTTTGTGGGCGTTTAGGACGGCTTTTAAGACACCAATTGGTTGTACCCCTTATAGGCTTGTCTATGGAAAAGCGTGCCACCTCCCATTTGAGTTAGAACATAAGGCATCTTGGGCTCTCAAGTGGGCTAACTTTGATTTAAACCAAGCCGGTTCACATAGGAAAGATCAAATCAATGAGATGGATGAGTTGAGAGCCAATGCCTATGAGAATTCTTTGCTATACAAGGAAAAGACTAAGAGATTGCATGATGCTAAGATCAAGAATCGTGAGTTCAAAGTTGGAGAGCCGGTTCTCCTCTTTAACTCAAGATTGAAGCTTTTTGCGGGCAAGCTTAAGTCGAGATGGTCCGGTCCATTCACTATTGCTCAAGTGTTTCCATATGGAACTCTTGAGTTGTCCCAAAACGATGGTCCAAATTTTAAAGTGAATGGTCACCGTGTTAAGCATTACTTTGGGGAGGACATTTCCGTTGAAATGGTCCAAGAGGTCCCCATTTTCCCCATGAATTAATTCATTGAGGGACGAGTCGAGCTAGAGACTCATTAACTCAAGCATCGTATAACTAGGTTTAGAGTGTTGTAGGTTAGAAATAAAGGCATAGATTTGGAGATAAGTGTAGGGGAGACCTTCTTTTGTCTTCATGCTTGTTTGTAGGGTTGCTCACTCATCTCATGCTTTGGAGCTTATGGAGGAGGCCCTTGTATCCGGTTCACTTCGTTACTTTAGTGATTTTTCATTGACACCTTGTGCTTAAACATGATTTCACTAATCTTAGTCCTTTCCTTAACTTGGGTTAAGCAAAGTCTATTCATTGTCATAAGTGTAGGGGAAGTTTTTATACTTCCATGCTCTTAAACATTGAGGACAATGTTTAGCTTAAGTGTAGGGGGGTCTTCTATCGAAGTGACCTTACCTAGAACTTGTCATTGTCTTGCATGATAACATGGAAAATTGAATTTTCAACATTTTTCGAATTTTTGATCTACTTTGGCCAACAAAAATATGCATTCATAATTTTTGCATCAATCATTTTCATTTGCATAACACATTTGCATTGTATATATTTCTTCTTTTATTTTTCATCAAAAATATATAAAAAGGAAAAATATAATAAAACATGGTTTTAACAAATTTAGATTTCTTTGACATATTAGGCCGCCATGGATATTTTGACTCAACCCGAGTTTGCTTATTTTAGCACTCTCTAGCTAGTATCCTTAACCATGTAGTCCTTCATTGGTCTATTAGGCTAAGCTTCCACCAATTTCATTCTTTGAAATTTTAAATTTGTGGAGAATGGGAAATGATAGAGTTGAAGCAAGTGTAAAAGGGCTAGATAGACTTCATGGCAATTACTTGTGGCTAAACCCTTCTCTTCTTAACCTCTATTTTCTTCGCTTGTATATAATTGTTAATAAATAATCAAGTACGGTTTTAATTGGTTCGTAATCTCTTATGCATTTTTGGCTAATCATTTATGGTTGATATGAGTACGTCTTAAGATTCTAAGTTAGCACGTTTTATGTGTACTAGACTTGTGTCATGCTCCATATTTAGCGGGTGTTTTTCCTTTTCTTCTTTGCAATTTTTTTTTTGGTGAGGAATAAAGAAAAATAAGAGCGGCTTATAAAAAAATGAGTGGCTAGAAAAAAAAAAAAAAAAAAGAAAAAGAAAAAAAAAAAAATAAAAAAAAAATAATGCAAGACTCCCAAGAGGGGCAGTGTGGTGTTAATTATAGTGACTATTGAGTTCCAATATTACCTTGACGGGTTGCGGGGATTCAATAGATTTCTCCAATCCAATATTACCTTGACGGGTTGCGGGGTTGAAGATCCAAAATCTCAAAAAGATGCGGATGTAAATTATTGCGTGAGTTTTATTTTTCTTTCCTTAGCGAGTGTGTAGTTACTTATGAAAGAGCATGACATGAGGATCTTACACATAAGGCGAATGACTTATTACTCTTAATACGGACTTATATTAATTGTGAGCGGTTTTTCAAGTAATGGATGAGAAGATTACTTAGGATTAAAACCGTGCTTCCTTATTTTTGGATTTTACATTTCTTATATTTCACACTTTAATAATGACAAATTTGCCCACAAGCAATTTGCTCAAATAATAACCGGTTCCACATTTAATTGTCATGAATAAGTTGATGCACTTTTTACTTGTGAATGCAATGATCCCATTTACTAGCTTGGTATGGGGAAAGTGAAACTTGAGGGTGATAAGTGTCCATGGTATCCAAGCCCTAATCCAAGTCATTGAATTCTTTATGAGTTATTTCCATCAAAACCATTTCAAGAAAAATCAAAAAGATATAGATAGAATTGTATTTTGATTCATTGCATTATTAAAAGTCAAAATCATGCATCATCTAGTTTAGAGTAGTGTAGATGCATCTCATATGGCCAAGGTGGATTAATTATGAGGGAAATGTAAATTTTTAAGCCTTAAAATATAATATTGCATGAGGACATGACAATGCTCAAGTGTAGGGGAATTTGATATGAGCTTAAACTCATATCCTTTTATCAACAAATAACCCTAAAACATGAAGCAAAATACCCATTTATCTTGTAAAAAGCAGTGTTATGTGGTATGTTTGTGTTTGTGTGATCTTATGAAGGTAAAAGG
Organism: Glebionis coronaria; assembly: GCA_025667525.1. Taxonomy (NCBI): domain Eukaryota; kingdom Viridiplantae; phylum Streptophyta; class Magnoliopsida; order Asterales; family Asteraceae; genus Glebionis; species Glebionis coronaria. The sequence goes on along the minus strand of CM046882.1, from coordinate 163,417,532 downwards.
ATACAATTTCAAGCAAACAAGGAAAAACCAAGCTCAAATGGATGAAAAAGACAAAAGAGGATCAAAAGTGACAAGACTTTGAAGTTCAAGGACCTATCTTGACAAGTTGTGAAAGATGGAGGACTTAAAGTGCAAATAATAAAAAGTCAAGATTCAAGTCAAATCTGGTCAAACTATCAAGTCAACTCAGTCAAAGGGTCATTTTATACAAGTTTTGGAAGTTAAAGGACCAAAAATGTCAAAGGAATGAAGATATTAGCTTGAAATGGGAATCTGCCAAGTACAAGGGCTTATTTTGCCAAGTTTGGAAAGTTTTGCAAAGTTGAATCCATGTGAAAGGGAAAGAACCAATCAGAAGCAAGGAAATACTTCACACGGATCAAGCAATAAATATCCACTCACAGCCGTCTCATTTATTACCATATCTCTACAGTGTGATCCATGTGCAATGTTCTAAACCAACCAGGGAACGCCACGTGTCCTTCTCTTTCACAAAGAATATTGCCAGGATCGGGTTTGAGATTTAAGCCGTTTCAAGAGAAGATCAAAACACCAATTTTGCTCGTTTTGAAGAGAGGAATCCAATGGTGTTATTCAATTAACAAATAATCCATTCAATCAAAAACCCCCAAATCAGTTCATAACCTTCAAAGTGGGATTTGCAGAATTCTTCCACGTGTCAAGCTATGATTGGCCCGAACACGTCACAAACTCCAACAGAATCTCCTATCTTGCCTATAAATACCCAGCTTGTACTTCATTTGTGATTGTAGCTTAAATTTGTAAAACACATAGTTCTTAAATTTCCCTTTCCCTTTTCCCTACTTTTCACCTAACTACTCAAGAGTCTGACAAACTCTTGAGTCAGTTAGTTAGTTAGAAGCTTGTAACAAACATTTGTAACTGAATTCATCAATAAAATTTCAAATTCAAGTTTCCCGCCAAATTCTGTTCTTCAATTCTTGCTACTTTCCTGCTGTTGTGTGATTCCATTGTTGCTGTTAGATGTTTGTTATGATCAACCAAAGATCATAACTGACATTGTTGAAGTCTTGTTGCTGTTTGATCAGAATTCAAGCATTTCCATTGTTCTTGAAGAATTCATGGCAGATTGATGATTTGTAGCTGTTTTGATTGTTGATTTTAGCTGAATAACTAGTGATAGGTGGTGGTATCACTAGTGCAAGAGAGCTCAGCGCTCCTCTTCTTCCCAAAGGACCTCTACAATAGGTTCATTAGCTCTTGTTTTATTTTCCTATAAAAAGTCTTTGCATGCTAAATTTCCTAGTATAAACTTGATGGCTACATGTTATACTTGATTAGTTGCTGTTTGATTGTGTTTGAGTGTTTGTAGTTCAGCTATTTCATACTTGTTCATTTGTGTTCAGTTTTGTAGTTTCTGCCTTATTTCAGTAACATTTTAGCTTAACAGCTTAATTGAGTTCTAGTCTTGATAATTGCTTAGTTTCAGCTTCCTTAGCTTTCATTTTGTTCATTGAAACAAGTTTGCTATAGCTTTTGTTTCAGTTTAAACCATAACTCATAAAGTCTTTGTAAAAGTTTGATCAAAACCTTTTAAGGAGTGTTTGGGAGTAGTTGTAAATCAGTTTTCAAGTATTGATAATTGGTGTTTTAGTGATCATTATCAGTCATTAGGTGTTAACAATTGGTTCTAAGTCTTTTACTAGTCAATATAATAGTCAAACAGGCAATTGGTAATCAAAAAGTTTGGGTCATACTTGTTTCAGCTTAGTTCTTTGAAACTCACCATTTTCATTTGCTTAGTTCTCCTTTAATACTTAATGAAATTTGCTCAAACCAATTTCTAGTTCTAGCTTACATCATAAACTTTCAGTCATTTCAAGGAAAATATACAGTTTTAGAAAATAAGCTAGGAATAAGCATTTTAGCTCAAGCCTGAGCATTTGTCATTCTCTGTGATAAAGAGGTTACTGTTTTACTAGTTCTCATAATCCACTTCATAAAACTTGTAATTTTCTTTCACAAATCCATTTAGAAAGTGTTGAATATGAGTTTTTGAGATTTTGAACTTTTTCCAAAAATTGGTCAACGTTTGGTCAACATAAGCTCATTTTAGCTTATTTCAGATATCTAGCTTATTACTGGATGAAATTTGTTCTAATTTGATTTCCCCTTCTTTAAATCAAGTGCTTAATCAGTTTTGATAATAAAATCGAGTTGTGGATGTTTGGATTAGGCTGTAGCTTATTTTGTGCTTATTAATAAGCACTCAATTGCTAATTTTGGACTTTTAGCTTATTTCCTTGAACACACGTAGCTATAATTGGATTTTAAGAGTTTTGCAAGTGATTTCAGCTTATTTGGTTAAGTAATAAGCTCAAACGAGCTTATTCTTCTCTTTGTCCCGTTTTTACTTGAAAAGTTTGGTTAATTGCACTTTAGTCCCTAGAATTCTAATCAGTTACTAAACCTAGCTAAACTTCCTAATTTTCTGGATTTTGCATAATTCAGTCCTTTACTTTGAAAAGTTGTTAATTTCAGTTGTTAAAGTTTGTTAGTTTGTTGAAATTTGGTTAGTTTGTTAAAGTTTTTACAAGTTTAGTCCTTATAGTTAACTGTTTTACATTTTTAGTCCCTATAGTTGATAGTACTTTCATTTCAAGCATTTTCATTTCATAGGAATTACATTTTCAGTCCTTATAGTTTTAAATTTTGCATTTTTATATTTTGTTTGAATAAAATTTGGAATTTGCAATTTGTTTTACGTATAAGTAGGTTTATATTTTTCATTTCTAGATAGATTTGTTTGAATTAGCAATAGATTACCAAGCAAGCTTGAACAACCAAAAACAATTATAAATTTGATATTGATTGGACTTTCTATTAGTTAAGAACTGAGAAAACGAACTTGCATTATACACATTTCAGGTTGCATTTCTGTTAGAGTTGTTATATTTCTTGTTTTGGCAGTTTATTCCCTCATAGCTTGTTAAAGTTGTTATTGAGTTTTAATTAGTTTAATTTTTGGTTAATTTCATATTCGGTCATCTTATTTTGGCAGCTTTTTAAAGTTTGCTATTTAAGTTATATTTTGGTATTAATTGTACTTTGTGCTTTAAATGTGGTACGTGCAATATGTTTTAGCATAGTATTATACGTATAGATAATATTTTTATTTTTTACGTGCTCTGTGATAATTAGACATAGATACCAAACAAGCTTTCGTTAACAAAAAAACAATTAAGTCTTGTGGAGAATTTGATATCAATTCGACTCGATTTGAGGAAAACGAATATACTAAAAACGGATATTAGTGTGGTTTTCCAAAATTTGTTCACACTTATTTATATACAACTTTTTACACATTTATATTTGTTAATAAACACAAATTATTTTCCACGTTATTTAAAAGTGTGATAAAATAAACATTTTTGTAGTGATCGTACTAATCTCGTAATTTTCATGAGTTACAGAATTTTAGTTCTTATTTGTCATTTTTATTTTAGAAACTTTTTGAAACGAATCTTATGCTTCCTTATATTCTTCTTTCAATAAAGTTTTGGTCAAAGCCCGACTATGTTTTATAATGTTATAAACAATCTATTTACATAGCCGTAAAAGGCAAGCGAGCAACAAGTTGTGCCGCAAGCCTTTTTTGGACTGTAAAGCTAATTATGTAGAAACCACATTTGTGGATTTAGGTGTCATAACATTGCATTTCTCGTATACGCTCTTCAGATCATTTTTAGCTATGAAAGCGTTTTTAAATGTCGTGGCTAACTCTATTATTGCTTTATGACGAACTTTATCTTATTCAATTAATTTTTAACCAAAGTTTTGACTTCATCAAAGTTATGTTAACTAAAAGAGTTAATAAAAGTTATTTTTACCAACTCTTACTAAAAAGAAAATGGACATTTACATTTATATTCTTTCGAAAATTGAATATTACGTCAATGTCCTTCTCAGTTTTTTAATTACGTCAACATCCTTCTCAAACTTTTTTGATTACATTAATATACTTCATTAAATTTTGTTACCACATAAACATAGTATTTACCAAACTATTTTCTATGTATATTAAAAAATCAACATGTTATTTCGTCACTCGATGTTGAAAACTATATATGTAAAAATAAATATATATCGTATTTATATCCTAACTTCTCTAATTACACTTGCGTGTTTTTATCACTCGAAATCAATATGTATACGTAGAAAATATAACTATAACCAATCTATTTTATCTAATAAAATGCTACAAATTACAAGTTCTTAAAGCTTGGAGCATTAAAAAACTTTTCCTAAAATAAGACCAATGTACAAACACTTCAAATCATTAAAATGAAGAAACATTAAAAACATTTCCTTAAATTAGCACATTTTAGGCATAATATGCTTGAAACTTAAGCATAGAACTTTTAGGATATTTATGGAATGCTGTTTATGGGCTTTAATCACATAAGGAGCATTTGTTTTAACAATTCAAAAAAAATTGAATTTTACAAATTCAAAACGCATGGACTTATATTGGGAAGTGTTTTTATGGCCATTAACAACAGAACGCGTTTTGTGAAGCCCAGGACACTCCTGCCCTAAAATAACTCTAAACCTAAAACCTATATCAGCTCCCCCACACCACATTTGCAGCATAAAATTCATAATGTCCGGCATCCATTTTGTGCAATCTCTCAGATCCCTAAAACTCTATTCTTAATCTTCTTCTTTGTAATGCTGCTAAGAATTGAATGGATTTAGGTCCATTCATGCAACAACATTGATATAATTGTTTGCACAACAATATGGATTGTTGATCATTACAATGTTGCCAAGAATTGAATGGATTTAGGTCCTGATATGAGTGTCATTACTCATATCAATTATATCATAAAACAAACCTAAAATGCATAAAACATATGAATATGGTATTGTATTTTTTTGTTTTCTAGGTACCAAGTTCACAAAAATCGGCAAAACCGACACGAGATTGAAGAGTTTTCAAAAGACCAAAAGACAAGTCGTTTTTATTCAAGGATTCAAGTTTATCAAGATTTTGGGCCTTTGTGGGACCCTCATGTGCTTATTGGGCCTGAAAGCCCAATTATGAAAGTTTGAACATTATTTGGGTCAAAGCCCAAATACAAGCCCAATAATGAAAATAAAGGACGGATGGAAGTGTTTTATATACTTTGGATCCAAGCCCAATTGGGGAAGCAAGAGACGAATGGAGTTGTGGTCAATTGGATCAAAAGCCCATCAACAACAAAATAAAACAGTGGAAGGATTTATATACTTAGGAAAGTCCATATCAAATCCTAACAAGAAGAGAAAGGGACGGATGGAAAGAAAGTTATATAACTTTTCACTTTGGTCAAGTTTCGTCAAAGAAAGAAGAAATAGATAAATAAAACGAGAGAGATAAAATAAATTGGGGAAGAACACATGAACCCTAGAAATTAGGGTGAGCGATTGAGAGCCACACTCTTTAATTAAATCGCAAGAATATAGGGAAAGAGAGGTGCGTTTGAAGATGCTGACACCAAGTGCCAATGCGGCGCTTCAATTCATCACCAGAGGCTTTTGATTGGTCAATTGACTACGATTTAGTAAAAGGGCCAATCAACTACCTCTATCTCAGCAGCAAACTAGCACAAAATTGCCACCCTGACAATCCGAGTGAACAAGGGCGAATATCAACCCTTGGATGGCAACTAACAAGAAAGATAAAGGAAAAAGATGATCCAAGGGCTATGAATCGTTCATCAACCTCACCCCAACCCCCAGGTTTAGCTATAAATACCCCTTTATTTTCTTTGTAATCATATCCGTTCTTTTAATTTACTGTTATAATGTTAGTTTATTTTTAGAAATTGTAATTTTCTTTAAAGTTGTAATGTTTGAATTGTTTTAATAAAAGTTACTCTTTTAGTTTCATCTACTTTACATCTCAAGTTTTATTTTACTTTTATTGAATTAATTGCAATCTAAAGTTATAAATTGATATCAAAATTGAGTAATGTTCATATAAGCTGAAATCATAGCTTGTTTAGTTCCTGACTATAATGGTGGTTCGATAGTTTAGTTCCTGTTTTTAATTGTGGTCCTTCATTATCATAGTCGTTTCTAAGTTGGCTCAGTGCCACACTTCGTCATCAACGGTTGCTTCGAAAGCACATGTTAAACACCTCTTATGTTTAATGTTCTGCTCCTATTAGTATAACTTGTTATTTGTTTGTTGAATTAGTTATGTTCGTTTATGATAGCTTATGTTTATCTTAAATGCATGAATCATTTAATCTACTTAAAGTATGCCTGAATCGATTGTTTGATTTGATGTTTAGAACTTGTTAGGACTTTTATTAGATTATGATTTCATAAAATGGATCCTTGCATATAGAGATTGAAATGTTATGTGATTTGTTTCGTAGATGTTTTGGTAAATGACACATCTCAGTAGATTTAAGTGAGATTTGATAGTGGTTTTGATGGTTTTCGTTTAAATGTTTTCAAATTTTAATGATTTAAATCTGCTTAGAATATGATTGCGGATGCTTTGCTTGTTTTAGAATTAACAAGTAGATTTGAATCGGTTGATCTGCTGTGTTTTGTTCGATTTAGGTTTGATCGTATTGATTTGGTTAGTTTAATCTGATTTTTTGAATGAAAGATTTGAGATAAATTTGGTAGAAATTTTGAATCTGATTCTTGGTTGATGTAGTTGTGTAATTTGCTGATGAGATTTGTGCTCTCAGCTTGAGTTTGGTAGTTTAAGTATCGGGTTAACTAATAATTCATTTTCAGTTTAATTGATTTAGTTGGTGCATGCTGATTTTTGGAGTTATTCTACTATTTTTGCTGTTTATATAGCTGTAATTGATATCAGTTTTAGTGACTTAGTTCTAGGAAGTCTAGATTTGTAATTTTGTCTTAACTGTTGTGGATTTATTTGAACTGCTACTTGTGATTGCTGGATTATTTGACTTAACTGCTGCCTTTGCTATCATATTCAGCAGACTCAAACGGTGTGTTTGGTATGTTGGATAACTTATAAACTGTGCTCCAAAATAAATAAATTGCAAATAAATTTGTCATTCGCAGGTCTCGAACTCGAGACCTGATTGTTATAGTTCCAACGCCTCTACCAGTTGGGCTGATAGATTGTTTTGTTTAATTTTTGTGTTTTGTCTTTATTATACATTTAATTTTGAAATATCTTTTTAGATTTTAAACGTTTCTAATAAACTGTCAAGTTTAATAGTGTATAAAAAATATAGTTGAGTAAAAATATATAAAAACTATTAAAAATAAATTGTTTGTTTAAATTTGGAAAAATTTAATTAGATTAAATAAAATAAATAAGAATAGTTTTCAAGATTAATTAGATTTTCATCTTGTTTCGCGTTATTAAAAGGTTTTGTTTCTTTAGCCTCATCAAATTAATAAATAATATATTTTTAAATTATCTCGATTACCTTGTCTTGAATTTTTAGATTCGTCATTTAAAATCGTAGAATTTTAGATAGAACATTTTTCTTAGAGTAAAATTTGGGAACGGTTCATGCACTTTTTTTTTAAATTCGTAGAATTAATTTAGATAAAAACCGAAACAAATTCAAATCGATTGTTCAAATTAAATCGAAAGTCTCAAATTTACAATTTCTTCGTGTACAACGAACCGGGATCACTCTCATGTTTAATTAATCCGTCTTTAGCTTATTTTGGACTATTACTTTTTCCTAAAGGTAATTTTCTTAATTTTCTCTATAACGTATTACATTAAAATACACCGACACTTTCCCACACATCAAAAATTTTGGCGCCGCTGCCGAGGAAATTGTGTACGATTTTTCGTGGCGATTTGTCGATCGTTGATTTGAAGACCATTTCAATCCTTGGAAAGTTTTGTTATTTTTCTATGTATATATAATATAAATATCATTTTTTCGTGTTGTTTGTTATTAATATATTATATTATGTAGAACAATAAATTCACCTACCTCCAAAAGCGTGAAAACGCAAACCTTAGTTGGGATTTAATCACCTAGCTATTGTATTCGAATCCAAAACAAAAAATAAAGGCAAAATAGATAAATACTAATAAAAATTTTAAACTTGATTTATACAAACTATAAGGTGGGTATAAGGCGACGAGCTATAAAATGCCGTCTAAGGAAAAAGATTTTTAAGTGCTTTGTGTTACCTTGTTTCCCCGCTTGCTTGTGCGTATATTGAGAGGGAGGACCGATTATTGGTTTGCCAACTCAAGTAGTAATAAACCTTATTTTTGTCGTTGTTTACTTATTGAACCTCGAGACGTTTAGGTTTTCACCTACGTTTCAAAGTCGAACGAGGGTAGTTTACTTCCATAGTAATTATCCTTACTCTTGGTTTTTATCAATCTTTGATTGAACAATACCAAATAAAAATACCAAAAATAATCTTCTTCTAATCTATTTTCTTTTCTTCAACCCTCTAAATTCTCGTCATTTTGGTTTATGAAATTACGTTCTAATCGTCTTTTGATTAATCACGATAGACTTGAAAACATTCCTCGTAAAAATAGAAATCGTCAACAACGATTAGTGGAACCCGAGCTTCCACCTATTGTTGTTAATATGGCCGATAACCGAACAATAGAGGAATTGCTCCGTGCACCCACCGAAGGGTACGGGGAAGCAATTGTTGTGCCAGCTTTTTTGGCGGATCATTATGAGATTAAGACGGGTATTTTATCACTCATTCGTGCCGACCAATTTCGAGGCAGTGAGACGGATAACCCGCATTCTCACATTCGGAATTTTCTTCGTATCACCTCGAATCTCAATTTTAGAGATGTGGCGAATGACGCGATTAAGCTAATGCTTTTTCCGTACTCGCTTGAGGGAAACGCTAAGCGTTGGTATGAAAAGGAACCACCGGGTTCGATTTTGACATGGGACGATCTAGTGTCTAAGTTCATGAATTATTTCTTTCCACCATCTAAAACAACTCACTTTAAGAATGAAATAACTAGATTTGAACAAAAAGTGCATGAACCGTTTGGAGATGCTTGGGAAAGGTTTAAGGATTTGTTGAGTCAATGTCCACACCACGGTTTCACGGAGTGATGAGATGACATTTATACATGATCTCATCGTTCTTTTCGGGCTTTAAATGCATAAAAATGTCATAAAATACCATATATATATGCTTGTGTTTGTTTACTTGTGTATTTTAGGTATGGATATCGTGAAAAAGACAAAAGATCACAAGTTACAAGGAAAAACGGACACGAGAAACGAAGCCGTACAAAGAACCGGGCCCTAATCATGGAATTCTCAACAAATACCCTTGAAGACTTGAAGACAAACAAGATTGATCCTCATTTATTGAAGAAATGACACTTAAAACCCTTGTATATTCATAATTACAAGTTTGGTCCCTTAAGTTTGTCAAAATTACACAAATGGTCCTTCAACTTTGAAGAAATGGCAAGATTGGTCCCTCAACAAATTCAAATTGTCAATTATGGTCCCTCATCAAGCCAAAGACACATTGAAGACCTTTGAAGATCAACATTGTCCAAGATCAGTCCTTGAAATATCTCAAAATGGCAAAAAGAACCCTTGAAAACCCTTTTGAAAAGTTATATGCCAAAAATGACAAGTGGTGAAAAGTTGTTACAAAGGATTTAGACGCTGATGGGTTTTAAAACACAAATGACAAAAGAAAGGAAAAAGAAGGGTTAAACATGGGCATTTGAAACATTTAAACACAAAATGCGCCAAACACTTCCCCAATCCTACAAAAACGGATAAAAAGGTATTACTGTAGCAGTCAAGAACCCAGATTTTACTCCACTTAAAACAAAGGGTAAAATGAAATTACCCTTACCCACACTTGATTCACACGCCTATAATCTCATCCCAACCTTAAAACACTCACTCCCACTCACCAAATGGCCCCACCATTCAAACCCGTCCACCAATCAAAACACAACTTGGGCTCCAAGCTTAGCCACGTGTCAAGATCAACAGCTGACACTCATTGCTTCATCACAAAGCTATTTTAAACGGTTTAGATGCATTTTGGACAGCTCACACCAAGAAAACGTCTAGAAGACTTAGGGCATTTAGGGAATTTCACTTCTAGGGTTTGTGAATAGTGTTTAGCCAGGCATTTTCCTATAAAAGGAGACCTCAACATGTGAGAGTCCCTTTGTTCCAGTTTTAGGCTATTAATCTTTGTAATTCCTTTTTAAGCTTAATAAAATTTGAATTTCTGAAATTTGAAATCTCTTTTTGATTTTGTTAAAAGTTTGGTGTTTGAGTAGCCTAATTCTGAGTTCCATTTGATTGTTTAGACCTTCCTTAACCTTGTGGTTAAGGCACGTCTAGGTTTGAAAGGTTTTCAAGGTTCAAAAACCTTGAAGTCCTTGTTTCTGATTTTGGCTTATTTTTGTGTACTAACCCTTAGCCTTAAGCCTTGAGTTCTTTCAAGCTTGTTGACACCAAGCCTGAGAAGGATTCTAAGCCTTTGGTTGAGTTTGTTTGCTGCTTGTGTTGAAGATATCAAGTCCTTGAGGTTCTACTTTGAACCATCAACCAAGGCACTTTGCATCTCCTTGTTTGAAGTACCTTGGTCTTGTTCTAGTTGTTGAACAAGGTCCAAGGAGCATTGCTGGCCTTCCTAAGATGTTGTGGAAGGCAGGTATAATCTCTTGGTTAAGATTCCCCTAAAAATTTCATGTTTATGGCTGTTTTGAATTTGGTGCTTTGATTTTGAGTATTGGTGTTTGTGCTGGTGATTTATGTGTTTGATTGTGTTAGTTGCTGCCTAGTAACTGTTTTTGATCATTAAAATCAGTAGGTTATTAGAAGAAATCACAAGTTTCTTTGATAAGTGACTGATTAAGGAGTGTTTGGGATTACTGCATAAGTTGGATTTGTGGCTTCTTAAGTGTTTGTTTGTTGTATGCAAGTATTGGTATCTGTTATTTGGGTGCATATGTTCATCTGTTTGCAGGTTTTGAGGCTTTGAACACATTGATTCATAGATTGGCTATAAAATCTTCATAACTTGGTAAAATTGGCTAGGATTTTGAGGACACCTAGATCTAGGCTTAGGCTAGGGCTAACAAGTGCTAAATCATAGTTAATCACACCAGGGTAGAAGGATTTGAGGCTTGAAATTGGATCAAGTGTCAAGTATATCAGCAAACTGTTTCTGCATATTATTCTTTGTTCATCGGTAACTTCTAGTGCTTTGATCTTGTTGATTTCTTTGATTCAGTGTTTGATTCTTGTTTCTTTGTGTTTATTGTTAGTTTATATAGCTTGTGTGTGCATCTGGTTAAGTTTGGTTGGCTTATTTTGCTTAAATCTACTTATTAAGTGCTTAACTGCTTATTTGCATATCTGGAGCATATCTGTGGACTGTTTGGCTTATTGTGGCTTATTGTGTGGATCATTTTGTGATTTTATTGTTGCTATTGACTCCTTGTGGTTCACTGATCACAAGGGTGCCTTTGTTTCCAATTGAATCAAACCAGAACTCTCATAAAAGCTTGGTCAATTAGTCAAAGCAGTGGGAACTCCTTTCCCCTGCTGGTTGCCACTGCTAGTGCAAATTTGGATTCAGCTTATCAATAAGCTATAATAGCTTATTTTAACCAGCAACAACTTTGTTTTTGTAATAGGTGCTCATATTTTGACCCATTTGTTCATCCTGGAGCATTTGGGTGGTTGACTTTTAGGTTTGACTAGGAAACCAACTTCTTTGACTTTTACAATATAGTAATAGTATTCACACAAAAACCAAAAAACGATAATACGTATTAGTAGAGTGCTACTAATACAATTACTATTATGGCTAATATAGAAAACAACAATTGTTCAATCAAAACACAACACGCCTCCCCGGCAGCGGCGCCAAAAATGATTGTCGTAGAAATACACTTGTTTAAGAAAACAAGGTAATTAGGGTAAGTATTAACGAGCGATTTAGGAAAACCACAAGTTATGACCCAAATGGGGATCGTTCTCTCGAGGAGGCACGTGTGTTGTGTAATGAATGATGATTAATGTTTTTGATTATTAACAAGAAGAAAAGGGAAGAGAAAATGACGAAGACGTAAAAATAAAAATTAACAAAAATCACTACTAGAATGTTAAGACGTAGAACCGTAAAAACGACAAAAATTAAAATTTTAACCTAAAAATTCCTAAAAAATTACTAAAAATCCACAATAAAATTCTAAGAGTTTACAAAAAATCCAAACTTGCTAAAACCTTTTAATTAATTAAATAATGACTTTTTAATGCTAATTAAAGCCCTAAAAATCACAATTAATTATTAAAAAGCCCCAAACAAGATTTTCAAGTTTGTGAACCTCAAAAATGACCTATTTAAGCTAAAAATTATTTTTAAAAATTTTAAAACCAAATTAAACTATTTTTAAACTCCTAAAAACTATTAAAATCTATTAAATTTTAAATTAATTCTAGAAAATAAATGAAAAGCCTAAAAAATATTTGGAAAGTGACAAAGTTCCTAATTTAATGTCTATAACCTAGGAAAAATGAAAAAAGTAGAAAAACAAACTTTGAATTTTTTCTAATAAAATAATATTAAAATAATCTAAAAAATAAAAAGTTTTTAAATTAATTCTAAAAAATTACCAAAAATCCTAAATATTCTAACTAAGATAAAAATGCAAATTAAAGTTCCTAAAACCTTTTTATTAATTTTATATTAATTTTTAAAGTTGTCTAAAAACCCTAAAATCAAATAAAATTAAAAATAAGACTTTTTGAAAACTTTTTGATATGTAAACCTCAAATAACTCAAATAAAAACTAAAAACTATTTTTCTAGATTTTTAAAATACTATTTACTATTTTTAATTCACTTTCTAAAATTAAATCTAAAAATAATCCTAATAAATAATTAAATAAAGGGAAAAACCCACTTTTTAAACAGAAAAGTCTGAAAACTTAATAAAGTCCTAGGAAAATTGTAAACTAGCAAATAAGCTTATACAATAAGCTTAAAAAGCCCAATTAAGCTACGACTTATATTAAAAAGCCCAAATGAAAATCACCTTAAGTATAATACAATTGCAACCCTAGTAGTCAAAGACCCTAGGGCGCAATGGTAACAGGTTTGTGTTGTGAGGAGGATGGCGCAGGTTCGAGTCCTGGCCAGTCCTTTTTGATAATTTATATTTTTTTTTTCTTTTTAACTTTTATAAACCAAAGCTGTGACACTTTTAAGCACAAAAACACAAACACAAACCACTTTTATGAAGATCTAAGCAAGATTTGAAACAAAAACGTGACCAGGTTTCTTTTTTAGAACACAAGGAAGAACAAGTTCTTCACAAGTGAAATAATGGCCAAGAGGAGCTTGAACCTTGTTTTTTGTGATGTTTTGATGGACAATATGGGCACCCTTGTACTCTTTGGAGTACAAGGAGTCAAAACAATGCAAAAACAAGCAAGTAAGAGCAGAAATCAAGCACCAAATAAGCCAAAAAGTTTCTGATTAGTCACTAAGCAGGTCTGAGAGGATTAGCTGGTTCAATGTGCACATAAGTGAGTTTCAAGTCCTCAAATCCAGCATACAAACTCACAAAATATCACACAACCATTACACAATCCTATAAAATCCTATAACCTAGCAGATTAACAAACTTGAAGCACCAATTTCACACAAATGCAGTCACAAAAAAAACTTACTGATTTTGGCTGAGTATACAAATTTTTTAAGCATACAAATCTGTTTAAACCCTATCCAAACTGAAAACTTATGTGACTAGCAACCTATAGCAACCAAATGAGTAATTCTAACACGTTTTAACACAAAATCAACCAAAGAAACTCACTTTATATGCTAATCCAAACACCCCTTAAAAACTGAACATGAACTTTTTTCAAAGCAAATCACATCAAAACTTTACCAAACTGAATTTAAAGGGTTCTAACATGCATATTATAACCTAATAACTCAAATCAAACAGCTTAAACAAACAATCAACACCTTGCATACAAATTCACATAACCACTAATATTTTTCAGAAACTAAAAAATGAAATGGAAAGTAAGAAACTACCTTAAGGGTCCTACATCCAGGACCCTTTGTGACAGCCAAGTCACCTCCTTCAGGCTGGGGCCTGAGCAGATCACTTGAACAAACTCCTTCAACAATCCTGCAAATCAAACAAGAACAAACACAAAAAAAATACACTTTCTGATTTTCTGAAACTTTCTTAAAACCTTTTCACAACCTTGAAACCAATTGACACTCTTCAAAAACAGCTTCAAACTCACAAATCCAACCCTTCCTTATCCACTTTCACTTCAAAGGATGGTTTGGGTTTCTGAAATTTGAACTTTCTTGAAACCTTTGGAAAACTTTTGAAAAACCTTAAACACACAAGTGTTCACAAATATGATGGAACTCAGATTTTTCACTCAACAATCATTTACCAACTTTTAAAACAAGTAAAAAGGGATTACAATTTCAACACAAGAAAAATACCAAACTTTTAATTAATTTAAAAAGGAATTACAAATTGGAGTAAAAAAATATGGAACAAGAGGGACATGCACAACCTGCATTCTCCTCTTATACTACTCTAGAGAACCTTCTAGTGCTACTAAAACCCTAGCTAATGGAATTCCTAAAAAGCCCTTGGAATCTTGACTGAAAATGGGTCAAATTCGTGCCATGTGATGCTTGTACTGGATGCCAGCTTGGAAAAAATGATCTTGGCCATCCATTTGAACTTGGGGACAAAGGAAATGATCTGGGATGTTGGTTTGGTCGGGTTTAGGGTTTTGAGGGAAAGTGATGGGTGCAGGGGAAGGTCCCACAAGACACATGGGTGTGTCTTGTGGCGTTTTGTGATGTGGGATTAGGTGACATTAACCCTAATTAATCATCTGGAAAAGCTGGATTAATTACCCTTTGTTTTTAATTTAATTGGACCTGGTAATGGTTTAGGGTTTATGTGTGATGAACATAGGTTTTAATCCGAATTGGGGTAATTAATTTTTAAAAGTGATGTTTAGTGGGAAAATTGGTTGACCAGTTGACCAAGTTTTTAATTAAAATCGGGTTTGGGTATTGGACTGGGTAGGGTCGGGTAGGGTATGGGTTTGTGGGTGGGTTGTATGACGTGTCAAAAGCTGGGTGGGTGGATATGTTTGGCTGTTTGGCTGTTTGGCAGACTTGGCCCCCAAGCTTTTCTCTCTTCTTCACTTTGTAAATAATGTCTATCAACTCTAAAATTGCACTAGACAACTTTTGGCAAGTTGTCACTTTTGGCACCACTTGTTCCAAAACTTTTAACAAGGGTTTCTTTGTACTTTCTTGGATTCTTCAAGGACTGGTCTTGTACAATCTTCAAACATGGAGAACCATACTTGTACAAATAACTATTGGAGGGTCATTTGTGACAAGTTCTTCAAAGATGAGGGACTAAAGTTGCCAATCTTCAATTCTTCAAAGGTCATTTTGCAAAATTCCAAACTTGGGCCCGGTTCATTGTGCGACTTCATTTCCCGTGTTCGTTTTTGAATGATTCTTGTGATCTTTTGCCATTTCCTCAATATCCGTACCTAAAAATACACAAGGAACAAACACGAGCATATATTTGGCAGTTTTGATGATATTTTATGCATTTTAAGCCCGTTTTGGACGATGAGACCATGTATAAAAGCAGTCTCTCAGAAACCGAAACGAAACGAGTGGGCAAGTCGAGGTTTCAAACCGAGCTTTGAAGAGGATCTTGGAGAGATCCGTAGGAGAAAACCGACAAACTTGGTCGGATAAGTTGGACGATGCTTTATGGGCCTTTAGGACCGCTCATAAGATACCCATTGGGTGCACTCCCTATAAGCTTGTGTATGGAAAGAATTGTCATTTGCCTATCGAGTTAGAACACAAGTCTTATTGGGCCCTAAAGCATTGTAATGATGATATGGAGACCGCGGGAAAACACTGGAAAATGCAATTAAATGAATTGGATGAATTGAGGGATATTGCTTATGAAAATTCATTGATTTATAAAGAGAAAACTAAAAATTTGCATGATTCTAAAATTAAAAACCGGGTTTTTAACATTGGGGATCAAGTTTTGCTTTTTAATTCAAGATTGAAAATTTTTTCCGGTAAATTGAAATCCCGTTGGTCCGGTCCATTCACCGTGACTCAAGTATTTCCGTATGGGACCATCGAGCTAGCTCAAGATGATGGTCCTAACTTCAAGGTGAATGGACATAGGTTGAAGCACTACTTTGCCGGGGAAGTTCCATCCTTGAACTACCTCGACCAAGTCACCTTCCCCAATGATAATTAGTATTGAGGGGATCGAGTCGAGCTCATGACTCGGTAATCAAAAACGAGGAGCCTCGTGGGGGAGTCCCACGCTTATCCTATGTACATATTATCGATTTCTAATGTAGCTTACGTGTGGGGATTTGTGCCCTTCCAACCTTTGTTCCGTGGTTGTTTGTGATATGTGGTTTTTAGATCATGATCTTCACGATTGGAGCCTCTCGTGTTCGTTTTATGGGAGCACTCGATCGTTTGCTTTGGAGATATTTCTCAATATCTATGATATATCCTTTTGATGTTCTAACCTTTGGTTTTTAGCACACTTCATAAACGGCTATTAATTTATTGGTTACACCCTTTCCATGCTAGATTAGGCATTCGACTACGTCTCTAGTATGGGGGTGTTTGCACCCCTAGACTCGAAACATTGAGGACAATGTTTAACTATAGTATGGGGGGTGAATAGATACTTGCCTTGCCGAACCTTCACGCTTTCCAAAGTTTATCTTTTTGATTATCATTTTGTTGCAAAATAAGGCTAAAAATGGCCAAATTTTAAAATTTTTCTCATGTTTTATAAGTGTTGAAGACACGAATGTAGGTTTTCCGATGGCGAGAATAAGAGTAATTTTTGACTCGACCGTGCGTGTTGAGCACTTAGCTTTGATTCCTTAACTACACATTAGGCTAAGTCTCTTAAATGAGGACGAGAAATGATAGAGTTAATTATAAGTTACTACGCTAAACGTAGAGTACTCGTATTCTTTCAAAAACTCATGTGTTCTCGTTTTTTGCTTATTCTCCCTTCGCATGTAAATATTTTTTGCTTAATAAATATTGACTTAGCGGTTTAGTTAGGATTGTTGGGTTTCTAGTCTTTTCTAGTAGCTTCCGTGTAATTAAATTGGGAAGACATTAAGGTATCGCCAGCGTCACGGTTTTGAAGTATTGGCACCCGAATAATCAAAAGCTTCACCCAATAATAAGATTTCAAGTGCTCACCTAAATCAAGCAAACAATTTGAAGCCCCACAAGGCCGAAAAATCTATGCAAAAATTGAAAGTGAATCAAGCCTTAATCTTCGAAGCTTTAAAGATCCAAAATTCGCCTTAGCGTGAGGATATACGCCTTTGGCTAATAAAACCACCGATGAGGCGGATAATAAAAGGCAAGGCAAGACCGAAGTCATAATAAAAGCTTCATGGCGAAGTTGAATAAAAGATGGAGGTAAACCAAAGATAATAAGGCCCTTCCGTTAGGGGGCGTATAAAAGTCTTGGTAATAAGTCTCATGTTCAAAACCGTTATAAAACCGTGTTTATCGATTCTTCTTGTTGACTTAATTTTTTAACATCGTCGTCTATTAGGAGGGGTTATTGATTTGATGGTCTTAGTTACACCGTTAGGACTCTATTTTTAGACCTAAATCTCTATTATCGCATAAGTCAACAATGTATCCTCGTGAAACATTCAAGACATCATAAAATATAAGAGATACAACTTAGGAATAATGGGAGGATAAGTACGTGATTAGGGCATATGAGTAGTGTTAGCATTACTAACTTATAATGACAATGATCTCGTTGCACGCTTAGCATGGAATTGGGGTGAAAATCGAGGATGATGAAATTATTTCTAAAGAAGCATTCACGTGTTCTTATTCTATGAACCTAAACGTCCCATTTTGCGATGAAAATCATACATTATGTCTATAACACAAGTAGTAGTAATAGTAGTAGAGTAGCTAGTTTATCATTTCAATAAAGTAAATAAAATGAATTTTGGAGATGCTTTGATACTTTATTCTAGCATTGCGTGAGGGCACGGCAATGGTTTAGTATGGGGGAGTGATGAGACTGCTTTTATACATAGTCTCATCTTCCAAATAGGGCTTAAAATGCATTAAATCTCATAAAAATACCCAAATATATGCTTGTGTTTGTTGCTTGTGTATTTTAGGTACGGATATTGAGAAAATGACAAAAGATCACAAGAATAAAAAAAAAACGAACACGGGAAACGAAGCCGCACAATGAACCAAGCCCTAATGAAGACTTTCCCAAGATTAACCCTTAAAGATTTGAAGAATTATGAAGAAGGGTCATCCAATTATGAAGACTTGACACTTTATACCCTTTTATCCTCATAATTACAAGTTTGGTCCCTAAAGTTTGTCAAAATTACAAAAAGAACCCTTAACTTTGAAGATTTGGCAAGTTTAGCCCCTCAACAAAGCTAAATTGTCAACCAATATCATCCACAAAGTCAAAAACATCATAAAGCCCTTCAAAGTACAAGAAATGACAAGTTTGGTCCTTTGAAAATTCCAAAATTACACAAAGGACCCTCAACTTTCAACAATTGGCAAAAATGGTCCCTCAATCATCAAGACTTGGCAATTTCAGTCCTCCAAAATATCAACTATGCAAGTCTAGACCATTATCATTAAAGAAAATATCAAGACAGCCCTTGAAGAATTCAAAAATGGCAAGAATTACCCCTGATTACACTTTGTAAAAGTTTTGGGCCAAAAATGCAAAAGTGCAAAAGTTGTTAAGGCATAAATGGGCGTTGATAGGGTTTTATACTGAAAAGACAAGGAGTAAAGAATCAAGGGGTTAAAGCTGGCCAACATAAAAGATACCTAGACCAGTGACAAGCTGCCACGTGCCCCACTAAATCAAACCCACCAATCACCACATCTCCTGGCACCACATCACCAATCCACTCACACCATTTAACTAATTAACTATTTAGTTAGTTAATAATAGCGCCTAACACGTTTTTAAATCCTTAAACAGATCAAATGGCTTGTTCTTCATGTTCTTAACAAAATTGGGCTTTTGTTATTTACTCAAAATTAGACCTTAATTGTTTCCAGAATTATGATTAAGGATATTATTAACTAATCCCAACCTTAATATATGCCACCTCATCAACCAAGGGTGCACATGAAAGGTGCCCTGCTACACACTTTTGGGGATACTGCCAAAACCAGCCAGAGAATCAACCATCCAGAAACAAGCTTACACTTTAAGCTTTGTTTGAGCCCTTAGATCAAATTCCAACAGCTATCTCCTTCACATACGTCCAAGAATCAGTCACATGAAGCATATGAGTTCAAATTCAAGAGGGCATTTTTGGAACTTCAACCATTAGGGTTTTTAGTTATTAGTTGTTCCTTAGTCACTTGTAAGGCTATATAAAGCCACTTAGGCCTTCACATTTCAGTTTGCTTTTGATTTTTCCTTGGTTCAAGTTTCTGTAAATCCTATTTCTAAGTTAATGAAATTGAGTTTGAAATCTTGAAGAAAAGTCATTGGCCAATCTTATTTACTGCTTTCATTTGTTATATGCTTGTTAGTTCTTGAAGTTCAAAACCTGTTTTCAAAAGAGGAGTGTGCAAAAGTTTGCATATTTCCTCATTTTCTTGATATTTTACTAAGTCTTGTTCCAATCTTGGAATTCTTGGGCTATAGGGCTGATCATAGCATCCTAACTGAGTTGGTTAAGGTGTGGTGAGGCTTATAACTTGGGGATAATCAAGTGTGGGGTAACAAGTTTGCATTAATCAAGTTTTCCAAAGTTTCTGATTTTTATGATATTGTGCTTAACCCTTGTTCAATCTTAGCAGGCTTATTGTGGAAGCTTGTGCTTGTTCTTGCTAGCACATAAGCTCAAAATTCGTGGGTGTGGATGTACATCCATGAGGTTTGCATACTTAATCTCCAAATCTGCTTAAATTGTGATTTTTGGTGATATTTGTATGAAACTGTTGTTCTTGTGAATTTTGTGGCTTGTTCTTGCTTGAATCTGTTTAGTATACTTGTTTGAGTGTTAATTGATGCTTGGTTGGCCTGAAATCTCATTGTGCTTTTGAAAATTTTGATTTGAAAAAGTTAAAGGGGTGTTTGGGTCTACTGGTTTATGCTTGTAACTTGTTATTGTGTTAAGGGAAGTTGTTGTTTATGCTTTGTATCTGATATACCTTTGTTTGAGAGTGTTTTGCTGCAAGTTTTTGGGTTTGAACACTTGAATAAATCAATCTGCTATATAGACCTTGTTTCTGCTTGTTTTGACCTAGGATTTTGGGAACACTTAGTGTGTATGCATGCTTAGGGATAAAAGTGGTTTAAACAAAGTTAATATAACCTGTTTGAAAGATTTGAGGTGTTGAAATTGGCTTGTGTGTCAAATACATCAGCAAAAGTAGAAAACTGCATGTGTTAGTGTTCATCAGTAACTTTCATTGCTTGAATCTTGCTTAATTCTTTGAACCAGTGCATGAAACCTGTTTAGACTTGCTTATTGGAGTTTATTATAGCTTGTGTGTGCATTTGGTTGAATTTGGCTGGCTGATTTGTGCTAAAACTGCTCTTAAGTGCTAAACTGCTTATTGTTCATGTCTGTATCATGTCTGATGAATGATTGATTAAACTGTATCAATTGGGTGTTAGTAATTGTGTTATTTTGATTGTGATTGACTCCTTTTGATCCAAAGATCATTTGGGTGCATTTGTGAAATCTGAATCCAAGAAAAAGTCACTAAAGACAAAAAGTCAAAATAGTCAAGCAGTGGAAAAAGTTTCCACTGCTCAACATCCAAAACTAGCCCCTGCTAGTGCAATTTTGTCATCAGCTTATCAATAAGCTATTCTAGCTTATTCTGACTTGCAACAACTTATTTTTTGTGATAGATCTTCATTATTTGACCCATTTAAGTAAACTGGAGCTTATGAGACTTTGACTTTGACTTTTTACTAGAAAACCAACTTGTTTGACTTTTAACATAAGTGCTTATTTGATTTTACAGCTTATTGAGTGTTCTTATTGAGTAGGTTTTTGATTATTAAGCTTAGTTTTGTCATAAGAAACAATTTGCAACTTGAATCAGCTTCTGAGGTGGTCTAGATCATAAAAACGACTATTTTGTCGTTTTGTGAATAAGTTTGTGACTTGTTTCTGGCTTATTAAGTGGGTTTATTTGAAAATTCTTTTTGCAGAAGTCTTTGTTAGGTCAAAAGAAGCTTGTGTTTAAAATTTTAGCTTATGGCAACAGCTTATGGCTTAATGGGCCAAAAAGCCCATTAAAAATAAGCTGCTTATTATAAGTTGGCTTATTTCACATTTTCAGCTTTTGGGCCTTTGGAAAAAGTTGTTTAAAATCAAATTTTGAGTCAACCTGTGCTTTTTGGGCTTATTTTGAGCACTTTTTCTTATTGGGCCTTTATTAAGCCCAATAAGGGATTGTTTTGGGTTTGGCCCATTTTCTAGGCCCAATAGGGGTATTTAGGTAATTTGACCTTAATTTCTGAGTTACTTAGGTTAAATTAAGCTAGTTTGCAAGTTTTTAGAATTTTTGATAATTTTTGGATTTTTAATATTATTTTAATATTATTTTGTTATTAAAAATTAAAAGTCTGATTTTCTAGGTTTTTATATTTTTCCTAGGTTCTAAACACTTAATTAGGATTTTTGCAACTTTCCAATTATTTTTTAGGTCTTTTAATTATTTTTTATAATTAATTTAAGATTTAATTGATTTTAGGAGTTTTTAATTGTTTATAAATAGTTTTAATTGGTTTTAAAATTTTGAAAAATAGTTTTTAGCTTAATTAGAGTATTTTTGAGGTTTACAAACTTGAAAATCTTGTTTAGGGCTTTTTAATAATTAATTTTGATTTTTAGGGCTTTAATTAGCATTAAAAAGTCATTATCTAATTAATTAAAAGGTTTTTGCAAGTTTTGATTTTTTGTAAACTCTTAGAATATTATTAGGATTTTTGGTAGTTTTTAGAAATCTTTAGGTGTAAATTTTAATTTTGGTGGTTTTTACAACTTTACGTGTACGCCTTTTTAGAATTAGTTTAATCCGTCTTGATAACCGTCATTCTCTTCTAAATCCCTTTTCTATTTTCCATTCTCAAATATAATCACAAATTAATCCATATCATTACACACATAACACACTAGCCTCCTTGAGAACGAACTTTCTTAGGGTCATTCACACACGGTTTTCCTAAATCGTCGTGCTCACTTGCCCTATTTATTGCTCTTTTCCTAAAGGGTGGTAAAAACTCAACATCATTTTGGAAAATTTGGTGTCAGCTTATCAATAAGCTATAATAGCTTATTTTAACCAGCAACAACTTTGTTTTTGTAATAGGTGCTCATATTTTGACCCATTTGTTCATCCTGGAGCATTTGGGTGGTTGACTTTTAGGTTTGACTAGGAAACCAACTTCTTTGACTTTTACATAAGTTCATTTGTGCTTATTCTGGCTTATTGGTTTTGCTTATTGGATTTTTGTTGATTGATATTGCTTATTGAGTCCATTTGAAAGCTTTTGCAAGTTGAATCAGCTAATACGTATTATCAGGATTGCGGGGAGGTGTGTCGTGATTAATTTGCATTGTTGTTTTTAATATTAACCATATAGTATTTGTATTAGTAGAACTCTACTAATACGTATTTTCGGTTTTCTTGGTTTTTCTTGTACAAATATTATTACTATATTGTATTAAGTATCACAATAAATTCACAATATCTCCAAAAGTGTGAAAACACAACCTTAATTAGGATTTCATCACTCAATTATTGTATTCGAATCTCAAACAAAAAAGAAAAAGTCAAAAATAGAATACTTTCGTGAAGCTCGATTTTGAAAGATACAAACTATAAGGTGGGTATAAGGCGGGTATTATAAAATATACCCTAAGGAAAAAGGCTCTTAAGTGCTTCGCGCCGCCTCGTTTCCCCGCTTGCTTGTGAGTATTTTGAGATTGAAGGCTAATCGAGGGTTTTGCCGCCCAAAGTATTATTACGTATACTATATTTGCTTGGTTTTCTTTGTGATTAAAACCTCTTGAACAATTTGGTTTTCACCAAAGTTCTAAAGTCATTGGAAGACGTCCACTCCACGTGATCGTTTTCATTCCTTTGAGGCTTCTTTAATCAAGAGTTTGATTCGAGGAGAGATTTTGTAGATTGTTGTCTACGAAGATACACCAAAATCAAAAAAAAAAAATTAAATATCATCAAAAACACAAAAAAATTGAAAATTCACAAAACAACCAAAAAGAATCTTCTTTGATCACCTCCCATTCTTCGTGAAGTTTATGATCACTCGTATCAAGCAAAACGAGCTCGTAAACGACTTCAAAAGCAAGCCAATCAAGAGACGTTGATTGTTGAAGAACCTCCAATTGTTGAACTTATTGTAGAACAAGAAGTCGTCATGGCTAATCGTACTATGATGGAGTTTCTACAAGCACCACCGAGGGTTTTGGAGAGGCTATTGTAATTCCCGCTATCCTTGCGGAGAATTTTGAGATTAAGACGGGTTTAATGTCGATGTTGCAAGCAAATAAGTTTAGAGGTCATGAGAAAGACAACCCGCATTACCATATTAGGAATTTCAACCGTCTCACCGCCACTAGCAAGTGTAAGGATGTTCCACATGACGCCATCAAGATGATGTTGTTTCCATACTCGTTGGATGGTCCCGCTAAAATTTGGCTCGAGAAAGAACCGCCAAATTCGATTTTGACATGGGCCGATCTCGTTTCTAAGTTTGTGAACAAGTTTTTTCCACCATCTAAAACAACACACTTAAAAAATGAGATTTCACGATTTGTGCAAAGAAATAATGAAAGTTTTTCAATGGCATGGGAACGCTTTAAAGAAATGCTACATGAATGTCCACACCATGATTTTACGGAATTGCATCAAGTGGATACTTTTTATAATGGGCTTAATGATCACGAACGAGATTATTTGAATGCCGCCGCGGGTGGTAATTTTTTGTGCAAGATGACAAATGAGGCTTTACAAATCATTGAAAATAGATCTAAGGTTTATAACCCTCGTAACACACCGAGTGTTGCCAATATGGGTTCGTCATCTTCGACACAATCGTCTCGTAGCATTAATGCCTTACATGATGAAGCTAATGAGGAAAATCGGTTTTTTGATAGATTTGCTAATCTTATGTCCCATTGGAAGGCTCAAGAAGCTTCCAATTCCGCTTCGGTTAAAGCGGTTGCTAAGAGTTGTTTATCTTGTGGGGGAGCTCATGATCTTTCCGAGTGCATTACCGCGGATGGTAACACTTCGAGTGCTTATGTAGCAACGGGAACTTACAACCAAAACGGTCAAGGTTCCCGCCCAAATCAAGCTCCACCAAACAAAAATGTTAACAATTATCGGAACAACAACCAAGGTAATTACCAAGGCAACACACTTAACTACAACAAGGGGAATTATCAAAATGGGAATGGACAAATTTCTAATCAAAACTAAAACCGTGATTTTCAAAACACTACACAAGGTTTTCAAAATGCTCACACTAAAAATTTTCAAGGAGAATTTTTGGATTATGCTAAAGCAAATGATGCTAAATTTGATAACATGCAACGTGAGATGATTAGCTTAAGATCCGAGTTGAAAAACGAGCTAAAAAATGAACTTGCTAATGAACTTAAAACTCATGCAAACAAAATGGAAGGAAATGTCCAACGTCTTCAACAAAATCAACAAAAGATGGAATTAGGACAACATGAGATTAAGCAAGAGTTATTAAAAGCGGATGCTAGGCAATCAAAATTTGAGGACCGAATGGCTAAGATGTTTGAAGCAATCATGTGTAAACCCTCTTCCTCGGGTGGTCTTCCTAGTGATACCATAGCAAACCCGAAAGGAGAAATGAAGGTTATTACTACACGAAGTGGTAAAACTTTCAAGGAACCAATCTCTCGTCCAAGTACTACTACGGAGAAGGAAATCGAGAAAGAACCCGAGGTGATGGTCGAAAAGGAGCATATTACAATCCCACGAAGTACCGCTCATACCACACCTACGGTTGAACCAATACCAATTGTGGAACCCGAGTTTCCAAGGCCGTTGCCAAATGACCAACCCACACCACCTTTACCCTACCCTTCGAGACGAAACAAAGAGAAAATGCAAGAACGTAACAAACAACAAATCGAGCTTTTTATAAAAATGTTTCAACAAGTGCATTTTGATGTGAGTTTAGCCGACGCGTTGTTATATATGCCTCGTTTCGCTTCCACTTTTAAAAGTATGATGAGCGATAAGGAAAAGCTTTCAAAGCTTGCTAATTGTTCTTCGGTTTATCTTAACCGCATACCGGAAAAAGTTGGTGATCCCGGAAAGTTTCTCATTCCTTGTGACATACAAGATATGAAAGAATGCCTCGCCTTGGCCGATCTTGGTGCGAGCATTAATTTGATGCCATTTTCCATTTGGAAATCGCTTTCGCTTCCGGCTCTCATTCCTTCGAACATGTCCATCGAGATGGCCGATCATTCTACGATTATGGCATGTGGAGTAGCCGAAGATGTTTTCGTAAAAGTGGGGAAGTTCTACTATCCCGTTGAATTTATAGTAGTTGACATCCCCGCGGATCCTCAAGTTCCTCTAATTTTAGGTCGTTCATTTTTAGACACTTCGAGATCGCTTATCGATGTTCATGCGAGAACTATCACTTTGAGATTCAACGAAGAGGAACTTGTTATAAACGCTACTCAAAACTCGAAACCTTCTCATGTTTATGCAATCGCTACCATCAATCACATTGACATCGTTGATGTGGTTTGCGATGAGTTTTCACAAGAAGTGTTAGGTTTTTCCGATAGCTCGTCAAGTGGCAATCCCACTCTTTTGGATCCGATTCTTGCTAAATCCACACCAAATCTCACTCCATTCCAAGGAGGCAATTTCACTTCAAATGAAATCGACAATGAAGATGAGGTGTTGATTAGTGATGATACTTATATTCCACCATTTCTTTCGTCGATGGAAGTTATGAGTGTTGAATCAAAATCTTCAATCGAGGAACCACCTATCCTTGAATTGAAAGATCTTCCTTCTCACCTTGAATACGCATTCTTGGAAGGTGATGACAAGTTTCCGGTTATTATTGCAAAAGGTCTTGCTAATAATGAAAAAACCGAGCTCTTGAAAGTTCTTAAGGCTCATAAAGGGGCAATTGCGTGGAAAATATCCGACATTAAGGGTATTGACCCAAAATTTTGTACTCACAAGATTTTAATGGAGGAGGACTACAAACCCGCAATTCAAAGTCAAAGAAGGGTGAATCCCAAGATTCACGATGTCATTAAAAAGGAGGTCCTTAAACTCCTTGACGCGGGAATGATTTATCCTATATCTGATAGCCCATGGGTGAGCCCAATCCATTGTGTCCCTAAAAAGGGAGGAATGACCGTTGTGCCTAATGAGAACAACGAGTTAATTCCCACTCGTGTTGTGACCGGTTGGAGGGTGTGTATTGACTACCGAAAGTTAAATGACGCCACTCGTAAAGACCACTTTCCTTTGCCCTTCATGGATCAAATGTTGGAGCGACTTGCGGGAAATGAATTCTATTGCTTTTTAGATGGTTTTTCCGGTTACTTTCAAATCCCTATCGACCCTCGTGATCAAGAGAAGACTACGTTTACGTGTCCTTATGGAACGTTCGTTTATCGTAGGATGCCTTTCGGACTTTGTAATGCACCCGGTACGTTTCAACGGTGTATGATGGCTATTTTTCACGATATGATCGAGAAGTCGATGGAAGTGTTTATGGATGACTTCTCGGTGTTTGGTAATTCGTTCACGTCATGTTTATCTAATCTCGAACAAATGTTAAAACGTTGTGAAGAAACCAATCTTGTGCTTAATTGGGAAAAATGTCATTTTATGTGTAAACAAGGAATCGTCTTAGGACACAAGGTGTCGAAGGCGGGGATTGAGGTCGATAAAGCTAAGGTAGACGTCATCGCCAAGTTACCTCATCCCAAAACCGTTAAGGGAGTTAGGAGTTTCCTAGGCCACGCGGGCTTTTATCGTCGTTTCATCAAGGACTTTTCGAAGATTTCTCGTCCTATGACACACCTTCTCGAGAAGGATGCTCCTTTTAACTTCAATGAGGATTGTGTTAAGGCCTTCGAAACTCTCAAAAGGAAACTTACCGAAGCTCCCATTCTTGTTGCTCCCAATTGGGAATTACCCTTTGAAATCATGTGCGATGCAAGTGATTACGCTATAGGGGCCGTCTTAGGGCAACGTTATGACAAGCATTTCCGTCCTATCCACTATGCTAGTAAGACGATGACCGAGGCTCAATTAAAGTACACCACAACGGAAAAGGAATTCCTTGCCGTGGTCTATGCTTTTGAGAAATTCTGACCTTATCTCGTCTTAACTAAAAGCATCGTGTATACCGACCATTCGGCTATCAAGTATCTCTTAGCTAAGCAAGATGCTAAGCCGAGATTGCTTCGTTGGATGCTCCTCCTCCAAGAATTTGATGTCACCGTGCTTGACAAAAAAAGGAGCCGAGAATCTAGCGGCCGATCATCTCTCTCGTCTAGAAGATCCTCACAAATATGTTTTCGAGAACAAGGAAATTACCGAAACATTTCCTCTTGAGACTCTCGGTGTAGTGAATTCTAAAGACACAACCCCATGGTTTTGCCGACATAGCAAATTACCATGCGGGCAATTTCATAATCAAGGGTATGACGACACAACAAAAACGAAAATTCTTTCGTGACGTCAAGTTCTATTTTTGGGACGACCCTTATCTCTTTCGGATTTGTGCGGATCAACTCGTTCGACGTTGTGTGTTTGGTGCCGAAGCTTCTAATATCCTTAGAGCTTGTCACGAGGGACCCACGGGAGGTCACCACGGTGCTAATCTCACGGCTAAGAAAGTGTTCGATGCCGGTTTCTTTTGGCCATCTATCTATCGTGATGCACACGCACTTGTGAAGTCGTGTGATTCGTGCCAACGTCAAGGAAAATCGTCTCAACGTGATGAAATGCCGCAAAACATAATTCAAGTGTGTGAGATTTTCGACATATGGGGAATAGACTTTATGGGGCCGTTCCCATCGTCTCATGGCAACAAATATATCCTCGTCGCGGTGGACTACCTTTCTAAGTGGGTGGAAGCTAAGGCTTTGCCTACTAATGATGCTCGTGTGGTAGTGAAGTTTTTGAAGAAACTATTCTCTCGGTTCGGAACCCCTCGTGCTATTATAAGCGATCGTGGAACCCATTTTTGTAACGACCAATTCGAAAAGGTTCTAAAGAAATATGGAGTTACTCATCGTCTTTCTACGGCTTATCACCCGCAAACGAGTGGGCAAGTCGAGGTTTCGAACCGAGCTTTGAAGAGGATTTTAGAGAGGTCAATTGGAGAAAACCGTGCTTCATGGTCCGACAAACTCGATGACACTTTATGGGCCTTTAGGACCGCTTATAAGACACCTATCGGTTGCACTCCTTATAAGTTATTCTATGGGAAGAATTGTCATTTGCCCATTGAGTTGGAGCACAAGGCATATTGGGCCCTTAAGCATGCAAACTTTGACTTGAAGACCGCGGGAGATCACCGGAAAATACAATTGAATGAATTGGATGAATTAAGAGATAATGCTTATGAAAATTCATTAATTTTTAAAGAAAAGACGAAAAAGTTTCATGATTCAAAGATTAAAAACCGGGTTTTTAACGTTGGTGATCAAGTGTTGCTTTTTAACTCTCGTCTTAAGATATTTTCCGGGAAATTGAAATCCCGTTGGTCGGGTCCGTTCACCATTACACAAGTGTTTCCATATGGGACCATTGAGCTAGCTCAAGATGATGGTCCTAATTTCAAGGTGAATGGACATAGGCTTAAGCACTACTTTGGTGGGGAAATTCCTTCAATGGTTTCCCTCGACCAAGTCACCTTCCCCAATGATAATTAGCATTGAGGGGATCGAGTCGAGCTCATGACTCGGTAATCAAAAACGAGGTGCCTCGTGGGGGAGATCCCATGCTTATCCTTTATGCTTACTATTCACTAATAAGGGGACTTGTACCCTTTCAACTCGTCGTCTCGTGGTTGTTTGTGATTGTGTTATCTAGATCATCAGCATCATCTACGATTGAAGACTCTCGTGTTCGTTTACGTGAGCCTCCATCGTTCGTTTGAAGAAGTTTTTCACGAATCCATGACATATCCTTTATTGTTCTAACAATTATCTTTTAGCATACTTAATAAACGGCTTTAGATATATTGTTGATCACCCTTTCCATGCTAGATCCTAAGCATTCGACTCTTCGTCTCTAGTATGGGGGTGCTCCACCTTTAGACTCGAAACATTGAGGACAATGTTTACTTTTAGTATGGGGGGGTGAATAGGTACTTGCTTTGCTACGCCCTCACACTTTCCAATTTTCAATGTTTTGTTTTGCTAATAAGGCTAAAAATGGCCAAATTTTAAATTTTTCTTAGTTTTCATAAGTGTTTTTAAGACACGAATGTATATTTTCCGATGGGTAGAATAAGAATTTTTGACTTGATGGGCATTTGGAGCCATTTGCATTCCTTAACCCGCTCAATTCAAGTTTTGCTAGACTTTTATATAGGGAGCTTTAAAACGCGAAAGTCTTAATTCATACGGGTTAAGAACCAGAACTTTTCGCAAGTTCCTATAATTGATTCTAGAAAGTCATTTATCAAGGGAACTTTAAAACGCATTCTCTAAACTTGAAAAGGTCCAAGAAAGTGCAAGATCCTATAGGTGGCTTGAAAACCCAAAACTTTGATTTGATATAGTCTTAATGAAAGCTAATCCAAATTTGGCTTAATTTTGACTTGCATGGCTAAGTATTCACGAGTCTCTTTAATTAGACGTCTTTATATAGTGAAGAACGAGAAATGATAGAGTTAGATAAGTGATCATGCTAAACGTAGAACACGAAAATGTTCTTTCAAAAACTCATATGTTTTTAATTGTGGCTTTTTCTTCCCATAAGATCAATGCATTAGGAATAAATCATAAATGCAATAAGTAAGGTCGTACAATTTGAAAGGTTACTTAGCCTCTAGCGCAAGATCGTTTAAAAGTTGCTCGGGGTTGAATAGAGTTCATAGCCAAGGCATAACTTATTGAAGCGGGACGCGAAGATTGGCGATTATCCAAAAAGGCCCTAACAAGGCATGAGGAGCTCTATTTTTGCTAAAGATCCAAAGATGATGTGAAGTATCATTATTCCTAAATCAATATGAAGGATCGAGACACATGACGAGAAGCTATTACTCCCCTAAAGAATGGAGAAAGTCTATCCAAAAAGACCCTAACAAGGTATGAGGATAAATATGTCCAAGTCCGAAAAGGAGGCGGATCGTTGTATATCAAAATCCAAAGTAAAGATTGAAGAAAAATGATGAAGTCGTGGTCCAATATGAAGAATCTCTCAAAAACGTCAAGTGAAGAAATTCCAAACATATGAAGAGAAGACCATAATTTCAAGAACGTCTTCCCAAGATTTGAAGTATGAAGTACATGCCAAATATCGGTCCGAGAAAGGTCTCAAATCGTGAAACGAGTTATGCCAAGATATGAACTTAAGGAGATACACGAGAAGTCGTTTTAAAAGATTTTGTCCTTCGGCTAACTATTGATCAAATCGTGCTACTTTGCTTTCGGACTAATAACTACTCAAATAAGTCAATATGAATCACTTGTGATCCATGACAAATAGATAAAAAATGCTAGTAACCCATTTTCTTTTATAATAACTAGGATTGCGGGGAGAAAAAGTATTACACAATTTGGACGTATGAGTAGTGTTAGCATTGTGACTTGTACCAACAATGATCTTGTTTTTGCACTTAGCATGGAATGTATGACAATCAAGGATGACGAAGTTTACTCTAAGGGACATTTACTTGTTTCTATTCTTTGACCCTAAAAGTCACTTTTTGTAATGAAAATCATACATTATGTCTTTACACATCATCGTAGTATGTTGCAAGTCTTTTACTTTTCAATAAAGGTTAATAAAAATTGAACTTTGGTGATGCTTAGATACTTTATTCTAGCATTGCGTGAGGGCACGGCAATGGCTTAGTATGGGAGAGTGATGAGATGGCATTTATACATGATCTCATCGTTCTTTTCGGGCTTTAAATGCATAAAAATGTCATAAAATACCATATATATATATGCTTGTGTTTGTTTACTTGTGTATTTTAGGTATGGATATCATGAAAAAGACAAAAGATCACAAGTTACAAGGAAAAACGGACACGAGAAACGAAGCCGTACAAAGAACCAGGCCCTAATCATGGAATTCTCAACAAATACCCTTGAAGACTTGAAGACAAACAAGATTGATCCTCATTTATTGAAGAAATGACACTTAAAACCCTTGTATATTCATAATTACAAGTTTGGTCCCTTAAGTTTGTCAAAATTACACAAATGGTCCTTCAACTTTGAAGAAATGTCAAGATTGGTCCCTCAACAAATTCAAATTGTCAATTATGGTCCCTCATCAAGCCAAAGACACATTGAAGACCTTTGAAGATCAACATTGTCCAAGATCAGTCCTTGAAATACCTCAAAATGGCAAAAAGAACCCTTGAAAACCCTTTTGAAAAGTTATGTGCCAAAAATGACAAGTGGTGAAAAGTTGTTACAAAGGATTTAGACGCTGATGGGTTTTAAAACACAAATGACAAAAGAAAGGAAAAAGAAGGGTTAAACATGGGCATTTGAAACATTTAAACACAAAATGCGCCAAACACTTCCCCAATCCTACAAAAACGGATCAAAAGGTATTACTGTAGCAGTCAAGAACCCAGATTTTACTCCACTTAAAACAAAGGGTAAAATGAAATTACCCTTACCCACACTTGATTCACACGCCTATAATCTCATCCCAACCTTAAAACACTCACTCCCACTCACCAAATGGCCCCACCATTCAAACCCGTCCACCAATCAAAACACAACTTGGGCTCCAAGCTTAGCCACGTGTCAAGATCAACAGCTGACACTCATTGCTTCATCACAAAGCTATTTTAAACTGTTTGGATGCATTTTGGACAGCTCACACCAAGAAAACGTCTAGAAGACTTAGGGCATTTAGGGAATTTCACTTCTAGGGTTTGTGAATAGTCTTTAGCCAGGCATTTGCCTATAAAAGGAGACCTCAACATGTGAGAGTCCCTTTGTTCCAGTTTTAGGCTATTAATCTTTGTAATTCCTTTTTAAGCTTAATAAAATTTGAACATCTGAAATTTGAAATCTCTTTTTGATTTTGTTAAAAGTTTGGTGTTTGAGTAGCCTAATTCTGAGTTCCATTTGATTGTTTAGACCTTCCTTAACCTTGTGGTTAAGGCACGTCTAGGTTTGAAAGGTTTTCAAGGTTCAAAAACCTTGAAGTCCTTGTTTCTGATTTTGGCTTATTTTTGTGTACTAACCCTTAGCCTTAAGCCTTGAGTTCTTTCAAGCTTGTTGACACCAAGCCTGAGAAGAATTCTAAGCCTTTGGTTGAGTTTGTTTGCTGCTTGTGTTGAAGATATCAAGTCCTTGAGGTTCTACTTTGAACCATCAAGCAAGGCACTTTGCATCTCCTTGTTTGAAGTACCTTGGTCTTGTTCTAGTTGTTGAACAAGGTCCAAGGAGCATTGCTGGCCTTCCTAGGATGTTGTGGAAGGCAGGTATAATCTCTTGGTTAAGATTCCCCTAAAAATTTCATGTTTATGGCTGTTTTGAATTTGGTGCTTTGATTTTGAGTATTGGTGTTTGTGCTGGTGATTTATGTGTTTGATTGTGTTAGTTGCTGCCTAGTAAGTGTTTTTGATCATTAAAATCAGTAGGTTATTAGAAGAAATCACAAGTTTCTTTGATAAGTGACTGATTAAGGAGTGTTTGGGATTACTGCATAAGTTGGATTTGTGGCTTGTTAAGTGTTTGTTTGTTGTATGCAAGTATTGGTATCTGTTATTTGGGTGCATATGTTCATCTGTTTGCAGGTTTTGAGGCTTTGAACACATTGATTCATAGATTGGCTATAAAATCTTCATAACTTGGTAAAATTGGCTAGGATTTTGAGGACACCTAGATCTAGGCTTAGGCTAGGGCTAACAAGTGCTAAATCATAGTTAATCACACCAGGGTAGAAGGATTTGAGGCTTGAAATTGGATCAAGTGTCAAGTATATCAGCAAACTGTTTCTGCATATTGTTCTTTGTTCATCAGTAACTTCTAGTGCTTTGATCTTATTGATTTCTTTGATTCAGTGTTTGATTCTTGTTTCTTTGTGTTTATTGTTAGTTTATATAGCTTGTGTGTGCATCTGGTTAAGTTTGGTTGGCTTATTTTGCTTAAATCTACTTATTAAGTGCTTAACTGCTTATTTGCATATCTAGAGCATATCTGTGGACTGTTTGGCTTATTGTGGCTTATTGTGTGGATCATTTTGTGATTTTATTGTTGCTATTGACTCCTTGTGGTTCACTGATCACAAGGGTGCCTTTGTTTCCAATTGAATCAAACCAGAACTCTCATAAAAGCTTGGTCAATTAGTCAAAGCAGTGGGAACTCCTTTCCCCTGCTGGTTGCCACTGCTAGTGCAAATTTGGTGTCAGCTTATCAATAAGCTATAATAGCTTATTTTAACCAGCAACAACTTTGTTTTTGTAATAGGTGCTCATATTTTGACCCATTTGTTCATCCTGGAGCATTTGGGTGGTTGACTTTTAGGTTTGACTAGGAAACCAACTTCTTTGACTTTTACATAAGTTCATTTGTGCTTATTCTGGCCTATTGGTTTTGCTTATTGGATTTTTTTTGATTGATATTGCTTATTGAGTCCATTTGAAAGCTTTTGCAAGTTGAATCAGCTTCTGAGGTGCTTTATTTCTCAAAAACGACTATTTTGTCGTTTTGTGGAATTTTGCTTTTCTATTTTCTGGCTTATTTAGTGTGCTTATTGGAAATTTCTTTTGACAGATCTCTTAAGCATCCTAAAAGAGGGTTGTGTGTCAAATTAGAGCTTATGGCATTAGCTTATGGCTTAATGGGCTGAAAAGCCCAATAAGAATAAGCTTTGTGTTCAATAAGCTGTGATAAGCACATTTTCAGCTTTTGGGCCTTTAGAGTTTTGTTCTTAGAATTAAATTTTAAGTCAGATAGGGCTTTTCCAAGTCAATTGGGCTAAGTTTGACTTTTTGGGCCCAAAAGCCCATTTAGGTTGACTGTTTTTGGATTTGGCCAATTTTAGGGCCCAATAGGGGTATTTTGGTAATTTCACTTTGATTTTCTGATTATTTAGGTTAAAATAAACTAGTTTGCAAGTTTTTAGAATTTTTTATAATTTTTGGATTTTTAATATTATTTTATTATTATTTTATAATTTTTAAAATTTCACTTTTTCCAACTTTTTACATTTTTCTTAGGTTAAATACATTAAAATAGGAATTTAGCAACTTTTAGAATAATTTTATCACTTATAGATTAATTTTTATAATTATTTTAAGTTTTAATAGTTTTTAAATCATTTTAAATAGTTTTTATTAGTTTTAAAATTTCTAAAAATAGTTTTTAATCATTTTAGGTCATTTTTGAGTTTTATCAATTGAAAAATCTTTATTTGGGCTTTTTGATAATTTATTTGATTTTTAGGGCTTTAATTAGCATTTAAAAATTGAATATTTAATTATTTAAAAGGTTTGAAAAAGTTTTGATCATTGGTAAACTCTTAGTTTATTATTTTTAATTTTTGGTAATTTTTAGAGTTTATTTTTATTTTGGTGATTTTTAAGGTTCTACGTTTTAACTTTCTAATAGTGATTTTTTGTTAATTTTTATTTTTACGTCTTCGTCATTTTCTCTTCTAATCCCCTTCTAAACCAATTATTAATCACAAACATTTGGCAAGTTTTTCACACACATATACCTCCTTGGGAAACGAACTTTCATTGGGTCATTAACACTTGATTTTTCCTAAAATCATTTGTTCGATACTTACCGCTTTTACGCCTTTTTCCTAAGAGGTCGTATTTTACTACAATCACGGAGTTACACCAAATAAATACTTTTTATAATGGAATTAATACGGTTGAACAAGATTCTTTAAATGTCGCCGCGGGTGGTAATCTTTTAAGAAAAACTCTGAGAGACGCGTGAGGTATCATTGAGAATAAGTCTAGAGTTCAATATTCACATAACACACCGGTTGTTTCTAATGTGAATTCATCTAATCCCGAGATTGCTAGATTGGACTCTAAGATTGATACGATTTTAAATGAGATTAGGAAGAATCCTCATGGTTTGATTAATGCGGTTGAGAATTTTTGTGTATTGTATGGTGGAGCACATCCGAATTATGCTTGTTCAACCACGGGGTTTGATCAAGCTAGTGCTTTTGCGGAGACGGGAACTTATGGACCTAACGGTCAAGCTCCTCGTCAAAACCATGTGGCTCCACCGGTTCAAAATAGATACAACAATGGAAACAATGGGAATAATTTTAACCTTGGTAACCAAGGGAATTTTAAACAAGGAAATAGATTTCATGGTAATCAAAACAATCAAGGTTTTCAAAACAATTATCAAAATGATTTGTCAAGCTACATCAAAACAAATGAGGCAAATTTGAAAGCTTTTCAAAATAATCTTCAAGGACAAATGAACACTTAGAAACTCGATTTTCAAAATACGATCAAGGGGCAAAATTACAAGATTAAGCTTAATCAAACTCGTTTAGAGCAAAACCAAAACCGTATTGAGGGAAATCAAGCTAAATTTGAGAACAAAATACTCTCGATGTTTGAAGCAATAATGAACAAACCTTCCTCTTCTTCGGGTGGCTTACCTAGCAACACCATTCCAAACCCGAAGGGTGAGATGAAAGCTATTACCACACGTAGTGGGAAGGCTTTAGACGGACCTTTGCTTCCACATGTGAGTTCCTCTCCGGTGAGGGAAGTGGAGCAAGAACCCTAGGTGGTTATAGAAAAGGAAATTCCTAATCCACCAAAGGTAGACCAATTGCCTATTCTCGAACCCGAGCTTCCGAAGACTAAACCCACACTACCCTACCCTTCGAGACTTAACCAAGAGAAACTCCGCGAAAGATCCAATGCTTAAATTTCTACATTTCGTAAGATGTTTAAGTAACTTCACATTAATGTTAGTTTCGCGGATGCATTGCTTTATATGCCTAAGTTTGCTTCAACGATCAAGAAGTTGATGAACGACAAAGGGAAATTGGTTGAAGTGTCTACATCTTTAGATGCTAATTGTTATGCGGTTCTTACACAAAAGCTTCCCGAAAATCTTGGAGACCCGGGCAAGTTTCTTATACCATGTGATTTCCCTAATATGGAAGAATGCTTAGCATTAGCCGATCTTGGTGCTAGCATTAACTTGATGCCACTTTCTGTGTGGAAAAGGATATCGCTTCCCGAGCTTACACCTACTAAGATGACTCTCGAGCTAGCGGACCGATCGGTTGCAATTCCAAAAGGAATAGCCGAGGATGTGTTTGTCAAAGTAGGGAAACTCGTCTTTCCGAAGGATTTTGTGGTTTGTGATTATCCGGAAGATTCTCGAATTCCTCTTATTTTGGGAAGACCGTTTTTATACACGGCCAGTGCTTTAGTTGATATGAAAGCGGGGAAATTGACTTTACGTGTTGATGATGAAAATATCACGTTTGATATTGGTCATATCTCGAGATATTCTTCCAATTACTACGAAGAATCAATCAATCAAATCGATGTGATTGATGTTGCTAGTGAAGAAGTTTCGCAAAATATGCTTGGTTTTTCGGATATTTCCAAAAGTGGCAATCCCACTTCATCAAATCCGATTATCTCTCTAGCTACACCTCCATTCACTCCATTTGAGGGAGGGGACTTCATTCAAGAAGAGCTCTAGGATAATGTTCGTTCAAAGATCGATAAGGAAATCGATTATTGCCTTAGTACACCATTCGATGCTAATGAGTTTGATAGTGAGAATTTCGATCCGGAGGGAGATATTGCTTTAACTGAAAAATTGTTGAATATGGACCTATTTTCACTTCCTCCGATGTACTTAAAAGTTGTGAACGAAAATGAAACAAAAGTGAAAACTTCTCTTGAAGAAGCACCCGAATTAGAACTTAAGGATCTTCCCACTCATTTGGAGTATGCTTTTCTTGAGGGGACGGATAAATTACCGGTGATTATTGATAAAGGATTGAAAGAAAATGAAAAGGATGAACTTATTAAGGTGTTAAAGAAACATAGACGGGCCATTGCATGGAAAATCTCCGACATCAAGGGTATTGACCCAAAATTTTGTACTCATAAAATTTTGATGGAGGAAGATTATAAACCCGCTATCCAAAATCAAAGAAGGGTTAATCCAAAGACTCATGAGGTGATAAAAAAGGAAGTTTTGAAACTTCTAGACGCCGGAATGATCTACCCTATCTCTGATAGCCCATGGGTTAGCCCCGTGCATTGTGTTCTAAAGACAGGAGGAATGACAGTTGTTACTAATGAGGATAATGAATTGATTCCTACTAGAATTTTGACCGGATGGCGTGTTTGTATCGACTATAGAAAGCTTAATGATGCCACTAGGAAGGATCATTTTCCATTAAATTTTATGAATCAAATGTTAGAGAGACTAGCGGGAAATGAATTCTATTGCTTTTTGGATGGATTTTCCGGCTATTTCCAAATTCCTATAGACCCTCGTGATCAAGAAAAGACCACATTCACTTGTCCTTATGGAACATTTGCTTATCGTAGAATGCTTTTTGGCTTATGCAATGCTCCGGGGACGTTCCAAAGGTGTATGATGGCCATTTTTCATGATATGATTGAGAAAACCATGGAAGTCTTCATGGATGATTTTTCGGTTTTTGGGGAGTCTTTTGCTTCATGTCTCTCTAACTTGTAATGAATGTTACGACGTTGTGAGGAAACAAATCTCGTGCTTAACTATGAAAAATGCCATTTCATGTGCAAAGTAGGCATTGTTTTAGGACATAAGATCTCTAAGGCCGGTATTAAAGTAGATAGGGCTAAAATCGACGTGCTTGACAAATTACCTCCACCCACCACTGTTAAGGGAGTTAGGAGTTTTCTCGGCAATGCCGGCTTCTATAGACGTTTTATCCAAGACTTCTCTAAGATAGCTCGGCCTATGACCCATCTTTTGGAAAAAGAGACTCCATTCTTCTTTTCGGATGAGTGCATCAAAGCCTTTGAGATGCTTAAAAAGAAACTAACCGAATCACCAATTCTAGTTTCCCCGGATTGGGATCTACCTTTTGAGATTATGTGTGATGCTAGTGATTATGCGGTGGGTGCGGTTTTGGGGCAACTTAAGACCAAACATTTCTTGCCTATACACTATGCAAGTAGGACTATGACGGATGCTCAAACTAAGTATACTACTACGGAAAAGGAGTTATTTGCCGTTGTATATGCTTTTGAAAAGTTTAGACCATACTGTCACACCCCACCATGGCGGAACATGGGGCGCGACGTATGGATATCATCACAACATGGCGTGTCTATAGAGATAACTATATGAAATAAGAAATGTCATAAAAATAGTGACACGAAGGTCATGACAATATCTCAACAATGCAGGAGTCTAGGTAAGTAGGTAACAGTCCTACCTCTTACCCAAGACAATCAAATATCATAAACAAAACAAACATATAGGTGCCAACGATATCACTTATTAAACAAACAAAAGAAACTAAGAAGGAAACGGGGATTCTCCTTCTATATGCATTCCTAAGCTTCTCCAATCCTAGCCACTTATGTTCTCAAGCTTAACCATAACATCACCTGAAAGAGACACTAAAACACGTCAACATAAAGTTGGTGAGAGTCATAGGTTTAAACTCCAACGCTAAAACAGTTATAAGCTGTGAATATCAAACATCAACACAATAACATATGGACCATGTGCTACAATAATGTATTAACAACTAGCATTCAAGTTCAATTAATCAATACAATTCCAAGGCATCACGCCTTACCAACAACCACAATTACCAAGGCATCACGCCTTACCAAACACTATAATTTCCAAGGCATCACGCCTTACCAACAACCATAATTTCCAAGGCATCACGCCTTACCAAACACTATAATTTCCAAGGCATCACGCCTTACCAACAACCATGGTACCATAGGCGCCCATACACCTATGTACCTTTCCGATACAAATCATACACAAACAAGAACCACATAACAGTTAAACACATACTGTACACACAAGTCCAATCTCAAACCTTAAAAACATACACAGATTCAATTTATAAATAACTCCACACAGTGTCTCTTCCATCCCATCTGGAAGTCAAAAACAATAATAAACATGGGACTATGAACACTCACCTGATAGCTCCTTTACAAGTCCTTGCACTAGCAACAAGCTAACAAACCAAAAACATGCAATCAATATACGAACCAATCACTAAGATGGCTCATTAACCTATGATGGACATCTAGCCTATTCACACATATTTACCTCATTGATAAGCTCTAATCACCCCACTACCCTTCCTTAACAAGTCCTTAACTTGGTTAAGTTTAATAACTAACCCGTTCATATTTTACCCAAAACAGTCCCAGTTTTTAGGTCTCAAAACTTTAAGTCAAACGTCCACTTAAACATACCCATGGTTTCTGTAAAATGAATATTCATACCCTTACATATGTTGGCTAATACCTCCCACTTGCCCTAACCTTAAAGCTACTGTTAAAGCCTCGATATACATATATCTACTTTTGTCATTTCAGATTTCCTGATTTTAAACGTACTAAACGTTTGTTACCATTAAGGGGTCTTACCCTAAACCACAACCTTAGCCCAAGTGCAGATACTTACTACAATATATAAACCATCTCTCACGTTCGTGAGAAGATCCCAATGCAACCCTAATTACCCCAAACAACCCAAAACTTAAAAAGAAAACAGGCTGAATTCAAAACTGTTTTGACCTCCGACTGTTGTAACCTGTTTTTGACCCACTTCCCCACCTCCAATTTAGTTCTCGTTTCTTGCATTGGAAATCCACTTCTAATATATTTCCAGGGGTACTTTGATCGTAAAATAAGAGTTTATAGAACTCCCGATATGATCAAAACAATTGACTCAAAAATCTGCCCAGTTTTTAAAAACGGGTTTAATCAAATTAAACTAATTAATTAACCCTAATCCCTCTAATTACAAGCCCTAATTTATGTAATCATTATAACACCATTAATATATCATTAATTTACTGTTTTTAAATTAAACCCTAACTTAAATCCATCATAAGATGATTAAGACATCATTAAAATAATTAAATTGAAAAGGGATTAAAGACTTTACCTTTGATTTATGAAAACCCCAAAAAAAATTATGAAGAACCCTAATTTTGTGGAAACTCACGAATTTCCTTTGTCCCAGGAGAAAAATAATGAATTTTGGTTGTTAATAAAACAATATATAGGGTGTGGTAACCCATTCCTAGCCCAACCCAAAAACCCCTTTCCTTTTTCTTGTTTTTTCCTTTTTTTCTTTCCTCCTTGCGTCCAAACCGACCCAACACCCCTTTAAAATTCGTTTTTTTTCTTTTTATTATATATTATTAAGTTATTAATAATACCTTAATTTTCCTTAATTTATTTCAGCTCCTAAAGCCTCCAAAACCTCAAAACCGTAAAACTAGTCAGTTTTTACGCGTTTTACCGTAAAAGACGTAAAATATACACTTTTAAAAAAATCTCAAATTTTGAAATAAACTTTATAACTAAGTCCTAAATGACTTAAAACCATCCCGAAAAATAATCATATGAATAATTACCTCACCCGAGACCTCTAAATGCTAAACCGTAAATCCTAAAAAAAATACTATTACTATAATACATATACGTATACGTAAACACCAAAATATCACCATTTTCATCTCATAGTCACCACTTGTGTGCTCATGAACATGAAATAACCGTTCCTCGATTTACTTATGAGTACTTTTATACTCATAAACGATAACCACACCAACCTCAATCACCCAAAATAAACACGTAATCACACAAATCAAGTAAGCACACATAAAATAACCTAAAAGTAAGACCAAGTGACGAATCTCAAAACCACGGTTGTCACATCACTCCCTCCTAATAGAAATCTCGTCCCGAGATTTACTCCTTAGGATCAAACACACAAACAACAAATCACATGAGGATACTTGTTCTAAACGAACTCCCCTCATTTCCACGTGAAATTTAATTCATGTTTCAAAATACCACATATACAAACCAAAAATAATTAAACTCATTGCCAAACTCTTGACCTCACAGTCAATAAATCTCACAGATGACTCTTTGATAAAAACAAAGACTCTTATTAATACAAGTCCCGAATAACCGTACATGCAAAATGCATTCTCAAACAACCTTTACCAACCTCAATACATGAAATGTATCATGTATACAACTCATTTCCCCCAGGTAATTCTATGCTCATAAGCTAATGGTCCGATCTTTTCAAAGATCATAAATGGACCAACAAAACTCTATATCAACACTTCCATTAAATTTGGATAGCTCATTAGTAGCACCTATACGCTTCTTTCTCACTTATCTTCATCCTTGTCTCAGTTAGACCAAGCCCTTCATCCCTATGGCACATCACACCTATAACTCCTCATCCATTCGATTATCGACACTAAGCCTCCGAAACAATCAATATAGGTCGGTGCCATTTCCTTTTCCACACTACGACAGTATTAGCCTGCGTTGTGCTTTATTCTACTCATTAAGCTCTACCAAAGTTTTACCTCCGGTTCCTATCTCCATATGATTGTCCAAGCCACGCAACATACATGTTGACGCGTTCTCTGCTTTAGACAACTCAACTCGTGCAACCTACATCCTCCATCCAAACTACCCTAATACGTCATCCATATAGTTCAAGCTCGTCTCAGCTTCACTTCATTCTTCTTATTCCATGTCTCATCAACCATGCTTGCCTTTCCCAGATGGTACTTGGCCTTGAAATTTTCTTTCACCTCTTAACTCCACCCATCACCTTTGTCAAATGTTCAATCAAGATGATTGAGTATGTGTTGGAGACATTCATGATCCGTATAGATCATTCTCCACGTCTCATACACCAAATTCCTCTAGCATTCTAGGCAGATATAACAATCCAGCTCCACTAACTAAGTCTATCCAGTTCTTCCAAATCTTCCGTTCCTGCAACGTATAGTGATCGCCTTTCTTTGTCATCCTCGTACACCTCCAAATCCTTGCTCCACGTATCGTCATGCTTCGCGAATTCATCCAACCCTTCCGATAATGCCAAGATCGGCTCATTATCCAATCCACCTCTTCAGCCTCCAAAATGCTTCCTCATCCTTCTTTACTTCGCCCCTTGCTGGTTCCATGATATGCCATCATCTCTAACTACTCATCATGGTAGACTTAATACTAAAACTCACACTTGAAAATCTCACGTATAATTCCACTCCAAAACCAACACATAATTCGCCTCACTCTCCTTCTCAGATTTGAGTATATCAAGATGTCGTCGATGCTCCCGATGCCAACTCGTTTATACACGTTCACGCACACTTGGTTCATTGACACCATGAATACTGCTAGTGCTTTGGCGAAGCCAAATGCATAACCGTAAACCCAAAGCGTTCATACAACATCCTTAGCAGTTTCAACTATGTCCTCCTTGCACCCTCTCTTAGCGACAATACGAATAGATTCCTACCTTGTTCCACTTGCGAAATTCTACACGCATTTTAAAAGACCAATGCTTCCTCTCATCATACCACTCAACCGCTTTCCACATCTAATCTACTACTAAGCAACTCAACTTTTACCTTGCATCCGTTGCAATTTCCATTAACTCTTGTTCTTGAAATCATTCCATCAAAAATTTTCCTGGAAAAGCACTAACTGCAACTCCTCTCACTTCTCCTACTTGCTCTATTCATGGTTCTATCTCAAAATATTAGGCAAACCTACTAAGTTTCTGGAAATTTTCGGAAAACATACATGCCTTACGAACAATATCCCCTTCCAACACTCTCTATGGCACGTTACTTGTGCCAATATCCATACATTACACAAACCTCTATTCATCTCCCTGGTACTCCTAAGAGACCTCATGACCACATTAGTTCGTCTACGAACTCCTTTCCTCCCCACTAAGGGCATTTCGACCGTTCTCTCATGGTCACCTACTTAATCGTGTAGGCGCAACCAAGTCTTTCATATGACTACCTCAACGCTCCCGAACAATACGAAACAAAAACTACATCCCGAATCCACCATATATGATCAATGAATCAAACCCACGGATAACTAACGACATTTCACATGCACCAGTTAACACAAGTCAAAAACCACGAGACTCAAAAGAAAACTCAAACTCAGAACGTGTATCAATTCAAAATGACCCATGACAACGAAAAATAATCCAAGAAACACCCAATGGTAACCAAACATATTACGCCCCGCGACATATTATTTAAACCGTGCAAAAGATCGACTTTTCCAAAAGAATTTATATCTTCTTTTTTTATTATTACCTCCCACATCTATGTGACTCAAACAATCTACAAATAACCTTCTAGACGATCTCAAAACTCAACTCAAAGACTAGGTATCCCGTGCATCCAAAATCATAAAAAAAAATAAACTACTATTCAAACTCAACCTTTAACCCGATACTTGTACAGTAATTTCGGCCAAGATACTGACCTCCCATGACTATACATTCTGAATATTTGAAAAGTAAGTTCCGAGTACATAATTTTTGGCTTTTGAATCACCCAAAAATCTTTAAAAACGAACAAGTTACGACCAAAACAATTTTATACTAGTTGTTTTAAAAAGACTAAAGATTAAACTTAGTGATTAATGTAATCCTTTTAAATGACAGATATAATTGTATGTGTAACCTTCATAAACTCAATTTAACCATGTATTAATAATTATAAATGACGTGAATCGGTTAAACCCAATTATATAAACTATGTAAGTAGAAAGAAATTTTTACTTCGCTTTATTTCAAAGAAAGTCTTTTAGAATTTGAAATATATAAGTGTTGTTTAAAGAGAAATCTTATGTTACATCTTGTTTCAAACACGACTCCAACACCTTACCCTTATTTTACCGAATACAACCAACCATCTAACCAAATATATACCGACCAAAAGAATTGCAAGACCCAACACAAAAGATTTCATTATCTCAAAAGAAACCCCAAATTATTTCAATAGACTTGAAACCAAAAACACCATTTTAAAACGTACACGTGAAATACGAAACTC
Organism: Glebionis coronaria; assembly: GCA_025667525.1. NCBI lineage: Eukaryota > Viridiplantae > Streptophyta > Magnoliopsida > Asterales > Asteraceae > Glebionis > Glebionis coronaria. The sequence goes on along the minus strand of CM046882.1, from coordinate 163,373,064 downwards.
AAAGAATACGCTACCAGACACACTTCAAAAGATTCAAAACGCCGTTGGAACTCCATTAAACTCCAGCACCATAAAACACGAGCAAACACAAGGTACGTTCAAGTTATAATAACTAGTGAACGACCATATACCATAACTTAACACATAGTAGTATATATACATTCGCATATATATACCTATTAAACCACCCAAAACATACTCGTTACTATACATATCAGATCAACCAATCGCGTCGTACACTCGTTTTTCCATACGAGTAATCACCTTCTCACCGTGCCACAACAAGGCAATAAGCCCACCTCGAAAACCAAACCATATCGTGTGACCTCATAATCACACAACACAACTATAACCCAAAACATATAACACAAAAGAACAATAGCCATATCATAGGCAGCCATTACATAAACCCATATATTATACGTATACCCAAATTCTACATCTCATCATATACAAGCATGTACTAACCCTCTTTCATGCAATCATACTTGAGAACCCATTGAAGTTGTGGTACTTGTATAACTACGTTGGCCACCATACTTATACAATTACCCTTTCCCCAATGCACTCCCTCCTATGATGACACTTATAAGAATCAATACAACATATAACACATAAACCCATATACCCACATAAGCTCATAACCACATAACCAATAAGGTCCAAAACTCCAACTATAAAAATAACATAATAAAACTCTTGGAATACCGAAAACCATAGTCTAGCTAAAATAGCCTAGACTAAATCCAAAACAAAAACATAATCAGTTATAAGTCATGTCGCCCATAAGAGTGGAAAACAGCTTAAAACCCTTCCTATCCACCTACTCCTAGTAACTCGAACCACCACACGATTCTTAGGGAACATGACTTAAACATCAAAAGAAAAATAACATACCTCAGGTATGTAGAATAACTCGATAAAAGATAGAAACTACCTTGTACTAAATTATGTACTATAATGTACCATTTAAGCAAAATACAACAGTGACTAGCGTGGACGATTATGGTTCAACCCGCACTAGTCACAAACCCGAAAAGAAAATAACATGTGACTAAGTATGAACATACTACGGTTCAATTCATACTAGTCAAAACATCGCAATAAATAACATCCAAACACATCAATTAATATAAAATGCACACATACTCCTATGACGCCTATATGCAGGGACCCTTAAGCTATAGACTAGGCTACGCGACTAGGCAACCAAATTCTCTATAACCATTGTCCCTGATTACCATTCTGTCACACCCCACCATGGCGGAACATGGGGCGCGACGTATGGATATCATCACAACATGGCGTGTCTATAGAGATAACTATATGAAATAAGAAATGTCGTAAAAATGGTGACACGAAGGTCATGACAATATCTCAACAATGCAGGAGTCTAGGTAAGTAGGTAACAGTCCTACCTCTTACCCAGGACAATCAAATATCACAAACAAAACAAACATATAGGTGCCAACGATATCACTTATTAAACAAACAAAAGAAACTAAGAAGGAAACGGGGATTCTCCTTCTATATGCATTCCTAAGCTTCTCCAATCCTAGCCACTTATGTTCTCAAGCTTAACCATAACATCACCTGAAAGAGACACTAAAACACGTCAACATAAAGTTGGTGAGAGTCATAGGTTTAGACTCCAACGCTAAAACAGTTATAAGCTGTGAATATCAAACATCAACACAATAACATATGGACCATGTGCTACAATAATGTATTAACAACTAGCATTCAAGTTCAATTAATCAATACAATTCCAAGGCATCACGCCTTACCAACAACCACAATTACCAAGGCATCACGCCTTACCAAACACTATAATTTCCAAGGCATCACGCCTTACCAACAACCATAATTTCCAAGGCATCACGCCTTACCAAACACTATAATTTCCAAGGCATCACGCCTTACCAACAACCATGGTACCATAGGCGCCCATACACCTATGTACCTTTCCGATCCAAATCATACACAAACAAGAACCACATAGCAGTTAAACACATACTGTACACACAAGTCCAATCTTAAACCTTAAAAACATACACAGCTTCAATTTATAAATAACTCCACACAGTGTCTCTTCCATCCCATCTGGAAGTCAAAAACAATAATAAACATGGGACTATGAACACTCACCTGATAGCTCCTTCACAAGTCCTTGCACTAGCAACAAGCTAACAAACCAAAAACACGCAATCAATATACGAACCAATCACTAAGATGGCTCATTAACCTATGATGGACATCTAGCCTATTCCCACATATTTACCTCATTGATAAGCTCAAATCACCCCACTACCCTTCCTTAACAAGTCCTTAACTTGGTTAAGTTTAATAACTAACCCGTTCATATTTTACCCAAAACAGTCCCAGTTTTTAGGTCTCAAACCTTTAAGTCAAACGTCCACTTAAACATACCCATAGTTTCTGTAAAAAGGAATATTCATACCCTTACATATGTTGGCTAACACCTCCCACTTGCCCTAACCTTAAAGCTACTGTTAAGGCCCCGATATACATATATCTACTTTTGTCATTTCAGATTTCCTGATTTTAAACGTACTAAACGTTTGTTACCATTAAGGGGTCTTACCCTAAACCACAACCTTAGCCCAAGTGCAGATACTTACTACAATATATAAACCATCTCTCACGTTCTTGAGAAGATCCCAATACAACCCTAAGTACCCCAAACAACCCAAAACGTAAAAAGAAAAAACAGGCTGAATTCAAAACTGTTTTGACCTCCGACTGTTGTAACCTGTTTTTGACCCACTTCCCCACCTCCAATTTAGTTCTCGTTTCTTGCATTGGAAAGCCACTTCAAATATCTTTCCAGGGGTACTTGGATCGTAAAATAAGAGTTTATAGAACTCCCGATATGATCAAAACAATTGACTTAAAAATCTGCCCAGTTTGTAAAAACGGGTTTAATCAAATTAAACTAATTAATTAACCCTAATCCCTCTAATTACAAGCCCTAATTTATGTAATCATTATAACACCATTAATATATCATTAATTTACTGTTTTTAAATTAAACTCTAACTTAAATCCATCATAAGATGATTAAGACATCATTAAAATAATTAAATTGAAAAGGGATTAAAGACTTTACCTTTGATTTATGAAAACCCCCAAAAAAAGTTATGAAGAACCCTAATTTTGTGGAAAATCACGAATTTCCTTTGTCCCAGGAGAAAAATAATAAATTTTGGTTGTTAATAAAACAATATATAGGGTGTGGTAACCCATTCCTAGCCCAACCCAAAAACCCCTTTCCTTTTTCTTGTTTTTTCCTTTTTTTCTTTCCTCCTTGCGTCCAAACCGACCCAACACCCCTTTAAAATTCGTTTTTTTTTCTTTTTATTATATATTATTAAGTTATTAATAATACCTTAATTTTCCTTAATTTATTTCAGCTCCTAAAGCCTCCAAAACCTCAAAACCGTAAAACTAGTCAGTTTTTACGCGTTTTACCGTAAAAGACGTAAAATATACACTTTTAAAAAAAAATCTCAAATTTTGAAATAAACTTTATAACTAAGTCCTAAATGACTTAAAACCATCCCAAAAAATATTCATATGAATAATTACCTCACCCGAGACCTCTAAATGCTAAACCGTAAATCCTAAAAAAAATACTATTACTATAATACATATACGTATACGTAAACACCAAAATATCACCATTTTCATCTCATAGTCACCACTTGTGAGCTCATGAACATGAAATAACCGTTCCTCGATTTACTTATGAGTACTTCTATACTCATAAACGATAACCACACCAACCTCAATCACCCAAAATAAACACGTAATCACACAAATCAAGTAAGCACACATAAAATAACCTAAAAGTAAGACCAAGTGACGAACCTCAAAACCACGGTTGTCACATCACTCCCTCCAAATAGAAATCTCGTCCCGAGATTTACTCCTTAGGATCAAACACACAAACAACAAATCACATGAGGATACTTGTTCTAAACGAACTCCCCTCATTTCCACGTGAAATTTAATTCATGTTTCAAAATACCACATATACAAACCAAAAATAATTAAACTCATTGCCAAACTATTGACCTCACAGTCAATAAATCTCACAGATGACTCTTTAATAAAAACAAAGACTCTTATTAATACAAGTCCCGAATAACCGTACATGCAAAATGCATTCTCAAACAACCTTTACCAACCTCAATACATGAAATGTATCATGTATACAACTCATTTCCCCCAGGTAATTCTATGCTCATAAGCTAATGGTCCGATCTTTCCAAAGATCATAAATGGACCTACAAAACTCTATATCAACACTTCCATTAAATTTGGATAGCTTATTAGTAGCACCTATACGCTTCTTTCTCACTTTTCTTCATCCTTGTCTCAGTTAGACCAAGCCCTTCATCTCTATGGCACATCACACCTATAACTCCTCATCCATTCGATTATCGACACTAAGCCTCCCAAACAATCAATATAGGTCGGTGCCATTTCCTTTTCCACACTACGACAGTATTAGCCTGCGTTGTGCTTTATTCTACTCATTAAGCTCTACCAAAGTTTTACCTCCGGTTCCTATCTCCATATGATTGTCCAAGCCACGCAACATACATGTTGACGCGTTCTCTGCTTTAGACAACTCAACTCGTGCAACCTTCATCCTCCATCCAAACTACCCTAATACGTCATCCATATAGTTCAAGCTCGTCTCAGCTTCACTTCATTCTTCTTATTCCATGTCTCATCAACCATGCTTGCCTTTCCCAGATGGTACTTGGCCTTGAAATTTTCTTTCACCTCTTAACTCCACCCATCACCTTTGTCAAATGTTCAATCAAGATGATTGAGTATGTGTTGGAGACATTCATGATCCGTATAGATCATTCTCCACGTCTCATACACCAAATTCCTCTAGCATTCTAGGCAGATATAACAATCCAGCTCCACTAACTAAGTCTATCCAGTTCTTCCAAATCTTCCGTTCCTACAACGTATAGTGATCGTCTTTCTTTGTCATCCTCGTACGCCTCCAAATCCTTGCTCCACGTATCGTCATGCTTCGCGAATTCATCCAACCCTTCCGATAATGCCAAGATCGGCTCATTATCCAATCCACCTCTTCAGCCTCCAAAATGCTTCCTCATCCTTCTTCACTTCGCCCCTTGCTGGTTCCATGATATGCCATCATCTCTAACTACTCATCATGGTAGACTTAATACTAAAACTCACACTTGAAAATCTCACGTATAATTCCACTCCAAAACCAACACATAATTCGCCTCACTCTCCTTCTCAGATTTGAGTATATCAAGATGTCGTCGATGCTCCCGATGACAACTCGTTTATACACGTTCACGCACACTTGGTTCATTGACACCATGAATACTGCTAGTGCTTTGGCGAAGCCAAATGCATAACCGTAAACCCAAAGCGTTCATACAACATCCTTAGCAGTTTCAACTATGTCCTCCTTGCACCCTCTCTTAGCGACAATACGAATAGATTCCTACCTTGTTCCACTTGCGAAATTCTACACGCATTTTAAAAGACCAATGCTTCCTCTCATCATACCACTCAACCGCTTTCCACATCTAATCTACTACTAAGCAACTCAACTTTTACCTTGCATCCGTTGCAATTTCCATTAACTCTTGTTCTTGAAATCATTCCATCAAAAATTTTCCTGGAAAATCACTAACTGCAACTCCTCTCACTTCTCCTACTTGCTCTATTCATGGTTCTTGTGGAAACCTTGGTTTCCGGATCTTTGAAGCAACTAGGAATGCACCATGTTCATATGATTATACAATCAAAGCGGAATTAGAACATGATACATTAACAAGGTGTTTAGGCACGAATAACATGAATTAAAACATATGGATTGCTAATTATATTAATAATCAACAATCACTAGACGTGTATACATTGAATCCCACGTCTAGTCGACACACACTTTAGGTTTACATTGTGAATGAATTGAATGAATAAAACCTATGACCCTTGGTTCCTTTTATAGTGTAAGGATTAGGGTTTACAAGAGATAATGATGAATAAACAAGTAAATCTTCTATTTAAATAAACTTATGCAGAATATCTTTTGCATGTTTATCTAAATAGAAGCTTCCATAAGCTTCTTTGTCTACGTTTTGTCAATGCTTGAATTACATGTGACAATGCTTGAGTTTCTCTTGACAATGCTTGATTCCATCAACGCCTAGATTGTACATGTCAACGCCTGGAATGCTCTTGTCAACGCCTAGACAAATACTTCACGTTTTCTTCATTTTTGAGTTTCTGCCACATCAACTTTTTGACCCAACAATCTTCCCCTAGTTGATAGTGGCAAAACTTCTATGTGTATCTCTTGTAAGTTATACATGATCTTCAAATTGCTTCCCCTCAAGTGTAGCATGTATTTTCTTCCCCTTTTTGTCACATCAACAAGGAAGTAAACAATGTATGCAATGTTGAAGATTCTCCAGAAGTAGGCTCTGTGTAATGATCTTGACGAAAAATAAATAAGATATTCTTGATGTAGAAGTAGAATAACCCAATCTTGTGTTCCATGTCTTGTTTTATCCATGTGACTAAGAACTTATACTAGGCAATGTATAAGCAGACCTAAATCCCTTGTCAATATTCTCATCCTTTGTGAGACACTGAGCACGATAATGTAACTCCTTCAAGTGTTATGACAAGTCTTCATCACCAACCATGTAAAGCACGAACAAGTTACCTTTAAAGTCTATGGCACTTTAAGATATGATAGAACACAAACTCGCGAAAATCTTCTTCAATCATCAAACTTACCATAAGAACTCTTCCCCTTAAGCTAACACCTCTTCATGACGATTTTAATGGAATAACATCTTCATACCATATGTAAAAGTCTTAGACCAGATAACTCTTTCGCAAGGCTATCCCGATTACATAGTTTAAAATATCCATCAAATTCTCACGAATAATTGCTAACTCGCTTTAAGATCATTTAATTCTTTTCAAAATATCCGAGCCATAAATATCATCATGATATTCTAAATTAAAATGGAGATTCCATGTACCTTTGTGTGTATTTTCCTCCTTTTTGTGTGCTTAAAACGTACAATTTTCTCAAACAGCAGCAAACCTTGTGTTGTCCAATATCCTCTTCTGTCCAATATCTTTGGCAGATGTATTGTCCAATATCGGACAATACCTATCAGCGTTGAAGTTCATATATCGGACGACACTGTCAACCTATCAGCGTTGACTTATTCTGTCAGCGTCAAAATCCTTTCTGTCAGCGTCTAACCATGTCTTGTCAGCGCTTCTTTCTGCTGATGTCATCTTAGGGCAACAAATCACGTCCAAAAGCATTCCTATTATCACGTGATTTCTTTCCTACAAAATAGAATAATATCCCACCAAAATAGGTAAGTGAATATCCTATTCTATCTTAGACTGTTGATCGTGTGCATACAATTTCCACATGAAGCTTTGAAGACGCATCTTCCTCACGTAATATCCCACCAAAATTGTATGCACCAATAAGATCTCTTCAACCGTGTGAACACAATTGAAGTTACGTCACTGCACACCAAACTACAATCGTGTGAACGCAAGATTGTAATATATATTCTTATGGCCGTGTGAATGCACCGATTTCCACCAATCAGAAGCAAAGCTTCGTGTGAACACAACTCTTCACGCCATGCTTGTACTCCTTGGCTGCGTTATCTTTTGGTCTCAAATGCTTAACCAATCATGGCCCTTATATATAACATTCGATTTCTTCATTGGCTGCAACAGTTTAGAACATAAAGATCTTGAATTCTTGAAAGCCCCAATCGTGTGCACAGCTGTAGTACTTAGTGCAACATCTCGTATCACCATAATTATGAAAAACAGCAACCATGAAACCCTAGAACAGTATCTTAATCTTTCCATTCGAAACCCTAATTAGGGTTATGATAAACTTGTAATAGGATCTGAATTTTATGAACCATATGCATGTTATAACAGCCACAAACTACAATTCTTCCTGCTTTAAAGTAGATCTAGGGTTTGAGGAACCCTAGTTCATGATTTTATGTAAAAGCTTGAAAAGCTGAAAATCACTCATCAGCCCACTTCGACGCTTAATAACTTTTGCCTGGGGATAAAACTCGACAATCCCTCTGGTGGATGTTTAGACCTATGTATGTAGAACACACATATAAAATTTTGTGACGATCCAACGGTTCAATCAAAAGTTATGACCTTCTGAATACTGCTGCGCACACAAAAACGTCTAGAAAAACCCTAGACGGATTTTTCTTCTTTTCAACATTACGAACACCTTGTTGGTCCTAGCATCACGAGCCACGAGGCTCTGATACCAATTGTGGAAACCTTGGTTTCCGGATCTTTGAAGCAACTAGGAATGCACCATGTTCATATGATTATACAATCAAAGCGGAATTAGAACATGATACATTAACAAGGTGTTTAGGCACGAATAACATGAATTAAAACATATGGATTGCTAATTATATTAATAATCAACAATCACTAGACGTGTATACATTGAATCCCACGTCTAGTCGACACACACTTTAGGTTTACATTGTGAATGAATTGAATGAATAAAACCTATGACCCTTGGTTCCTTTTATAGTGTAAGGATTAGGGTTTACAAGAGATAATGATGAATAAACAAGAAAATCTTCTATTTAAATAAACTTATGCAGAATATCTTTTGCATGTTTATCTAAATAGAAGCTTCCATAAGCTTCTTTGTCTACGTTTTGTCAATGCTTGAATTACATGTGACAATGCTTGAGTTGCTCTTGACAATGCTTGATTCCATCAACGCCTAGATTGTACATGTCAACGCCTGGAATGCTCTTGTCAACGCCTAGACAAATACTTCACGTTTTCTTCATTTTTGAGTTTCTGCCACATCAACTTTTTGACCCAACAGTTCTATCTCAAAATATTAGGCAAACCTACTAAGTTTCTGGAAATTTTCGGAAAACATACATGCCTTACGAACAATATCCCCTTCCAACACTCTCTATGGCACGTTACTTGTGCCAATATCCATACATTACACAAACCTCTATTCATCTCCCTGGTACTCCTAAGAGACCTCATGACCACATTAGTTCGTCTACGAACTCCTTTCCTCCCCACTAAGGGCATTCCGACCGTTCTCTCATGGTCACATACTTAATCGTGTAGGCGCAACCAAGTCTTTCATACGACTACCTCAACGCTCCCGAACAATACGAAACAAAAACTACATCCTGAATCCACCAGATATGATCAATGAATCAAACCCACGGATAACTAACGACATTTCACGTGCACCAGTTAAAACAAGTCAAAAACTACGAGACTCAAAAGAAAACTCAAACCCAGAACGTGTATCAATTCAAAATGACCCATGACAACGAAAAATAATCCAAGAAACACCCAATGGTAACCAAACATATTACGCCCCGCGACATATTATTTAAACCGTGCAAAAGATCGACTTTTCCAAAAGAATTTATATCTTCTTTTTTTATTATTACCTCCCACATCTATGTGACTCAAACAATCTACAAATAACCTTCTAGACGATCTCAAAACTCAACTCAAAGACTAGGTATCCCGTGCATCCAAAATCATAAAAAAAATAAACTACTATTCAAACTCAACCTTTAACCCGATACTTGTACAATAATTTCGGCCAAGATACTGACCTCCCATGACTATACATTCTGAATATTTGAAAATTACGTTCCGAGTACATAATTTTTGGCTTTTGAATCACCCAAAAAGCTTTAAAAACGAACAAGTTACGACCAAAACAATTTTATACTAGTTGTTTTAAAAAGACTAAAGATTAAACTTAGTGATTAATGTAATCCTTTTAAATGACAGATATAATTGTATGTGTAACCTTCATAAACTCAATTTAACCCTGTATTAATAATTATAAATGACGTGAATCGGTTAAACCCAATTATATAAACTATGTAAGTAGAAAGAAATTTTTACTTCGCTTTATTTCAAAGAAAGTCTTTTAGAATTTGAAATATATAAGTGTTGTTTAAAGAGAAATCTTATGTTACATCTTGTTTCAAACACGACTCCAACACCTTACCCTTATTTTACCGAATACAACCAACCATCTAACCAAATATATACCGACCAAAAGAATTGCAAGACCCAACACAAAAGATTTCATTATCTCAAAAGAAACCCCAAATTATTTCAATAGACTTGAAACCAAAAACACCATTTTAAAACGTACACGTGAAATACGAAACTCAAAGAATACGCTACCAGACACACTTCAAAAGATTCAAAACGTCGTTGGAACTCCATTAAACTCCAGCACCATAAAACACGAGCAAACACAAGGTACGTTCAAGTTATAATAACTAGTGAACGACCATATACCATAACTTAACACATAGTAGTATATATACATTCGCATATATATACCTATTAAACCACCCAAAACATACTCGTTACTATACATATCAGATCAACCAATCGCGTCATACACTCGTTTTTCCATACGAGTAATCACCTTCTCACCGTGCCACAACAAGGCAATAAGCCCACCTCGAAAACCAAACCATATCGTGTGACCTCATAATCACACAACACAACTATAACCCAAAACATATAACACAAAAGAACAATAGCCATATCATAGGCAGCCATTACATAAACCCATATATTATACGTATACCCAAATTCTACATCTCATCATATACAAGCATGTACTAACCCTCTTTCATGCAATCATACTTGAGAACCCATTGAAGTTGTGGTACTTGTATAACTATGTTGGCCACCATACTTATACAATTACCCTTTCCCCAATGCACTCCCTCCTATGATGACACTTATAAGAATCAATACAACATATAACACATAAACCCATATACTCACATAAGCTCATAACCACATAACCAATAAGGTCCAAAACTCCAACTATAAAAATAACATAATAAAACTCTTGGAATACCGAAATCCATAGTCTAGCTAAAACAGCCTAGACTAAATCCAAAACAAAAACATAATCAGTTATAAGTCATGTCGCCCGTAAGAGTGGAAAACAGCTTAAAACCCTTCCTATCCACCTACTCCTAGTAACTCGAACCACCACACGATTCTTAGGGAACATGACTTAAACATCAAAAGAAAAATAACATACCTCAGGTATGTAGAATAACTCGATAAAAGATAGAAACTACCTTGTACTAAATTATGTACTATAATGTACCATTTAAGCAAAATACAACAGTGACTAGCGTGGACGATTATGGTTCAACCCGCACTAGTCACAAACCCGAAAAGAAAATAACATGTGACTAAGTATGAACATACTACGGTTCAATTCATACTAGTCAAAACATCGCAATAAATAACATCCAAACACATCAATTAATATAAAATGCACACATACTCCTATGACGCCTATATGCAGGGACCCTTAAGCTATAGACTAGGCTACGCGACTAGGCAACCTAATTCTCTATAACCATTGTCTCTGATTACCATTCTGTCACCCCACCATGGCGGAACATGGGGCGCGACGTATGGATATCATCACAACATGGCGTGTCTATAGAGATAACTATATGAAATAAGAAATGTCGTAAAAATGGTGACACGAAGGTCATGGCAATATCTCAACAATGTAGGAGTCTAGGTAAGTAGGTAACAGTCCTACCTCTTACCTAAGACAATCAAATATCACAAACAAAACAAACATATAGGTGCCAACGATATCACTTATTAAACAAACAAAAGAAACTAAGAAGGAAACGGGGATTCTCCTTCTATATGCATTCCTAAGCTTCTCCAATCCTAGCCACTTATGTTCTCAAGCTTAACCATAACATCACCTGAAAGAGACACTAAAACACGTCAACATAAAGTTGGTGAGAGTCATAGGTTTAGACTCCAACGCTAAAACAGTTATAAGCTGTGAATATCAAACATCAACACAATAACATATGGACCATGTGCTACAATAATGTATTAACAACTAGCATTCAAGTTCAATTAATCAATACAATTCCAAGGCATCACGCCTTACCAACAACCACAATTACCAAGGCATCACGCCTTACCAAACACTATAATTTCCAAGGCATCACGCCTTACCAACAACCATAATTTCCAAGGCATCACGCCTTACCAAACACTATAATTTCCAAGGCATCACGCCTTACCAACAACCATGGTACCATAGGCGCCCATACACCTATGTACCTTTCCGATACAAATCATACACAAACAAGAACCACATAGCAGTTAAACACATATTGTACACACAAGTCCAATCTCAAACCATAAAAACATACACAGCTTCAATTTATAAATAACTCCACACAGTGTCTCTTCCATCCCATCTGGAAGTCAAAAACAATAATAAACATGGGACTATGAACACTCACCTGATAGCTCCTTTACAAGTCCTTGCACTAGCAACAAGCTAACAAACCAAAAACACGCAATCAATATACGAACCAATCACTAAGATGGCTCATTAACCTATGATGGACATCTAGCCTATTCCCACATATTTACCTCATTGATAAGCTCTAATCACCCCACTACCCTTCCTTAACAAGTCCTTAACTTGGTTAAGTTTAATAACTAACCCGTTCATATTTTACCCAAAACAGTCCCAGTTTTTAGGTCTCAAAACTTTAAGTCAAACGTCCACTTAAACATACCCATGGTTTCTGTAAAAGGAATATTCATACCCTTACATATGTTGGCTAACACCTCCCACCTGCCCTAACCTTAAAGCTACTGTTAAGGCCCCGATATACATATATCTACTTTTGTCATTCCAGATTTCCTGATTTTAAACGTACTAAAAGTTTGTTACCATTAAGGGGTCTTACCCTAAACCACAACCTTATCCCAAGTGCAGATACTTACTAAAATATATAAACCATCTCTCACGTTCGTGAGAAGATCCCAATGCAACCCTAAGTAACCCAAACAACCCAAAACTTAAAAAGAAAACAGGCTGAATTCAAAACTATTTTGACCTCCGACTGTTGTAACCTGTTTTTGACCCACTTCCCCACCTCCAATTTAGTTCTCGTTTCTTGCATTGGAAAGCCACTTCAAATATCTTTCCAGGGGTACTTGAATCGTAAAATAAGAGTTTATAGAACTCCCGATATGATCAAAACAATTGACTCAAAAATCTGCCCAGTTTTTAAAAACGGGTTTAATCAAATTAAACTAATTAATTAACCCTAATCCCTCTAATTACAAGCCCTAATTTATGTAATCATTATAACACCATTAATATATCATTAATTTACTGTTTTTAAATTAAACCCTAACTTAAATCCATCATAAGATGATTAAGACATCATTAAAATAATTAAATTGAAAAGGGATTAAAGACTTTACCTTTGATTTATGAAAACCCTAAAAAAAATTATGAAGAACCCTAATCTTGTGGAAACTCGCGAATTTCCTTTGTTCCAGGAGAAAAATAATGAATTTTGGTTGTTAATAAAACAATATATAGGGTGTGGTAACCCATTCCTAGCCCAACCCAAAAACCCCTTTCCTTTTTCTTGTTTTTTCCTTTTTTTCTTTCCTCCTTGCGTCCAAACCGACCCAACACCCCTTTAAAATTCGTTTTTTTTTCTTTTTATTATATATTATTAAGTTATTAATAATACCTTAATTTTCCTTAATTTATTTCAGCTCCTAAAGCCTCCAACACCTCAAAACCGTAAAACTAGTCAGTTTTTACGCGTTTTACCGTAAAAGACGTAAAATATACACTTTTAAAAAAAATCTCAAATTTTGAAATAAACTTTATAACTAAGTCCTAAATGACTTAAAACCATCCCGAAAAATATTCATATGAATAATTACCTCACCCGAGACCTCTAAATGCTAAACCGTAAATCCTAAAAAAAAAATACTATTACTATAATACATATACGTATACGTAAACACCAAAATATCACCATTTTCATCTCATAGTCACCACTTGTGAGCTCATGAACATGAAATAACCGTTCCTCGAATTACTTATGAGTACTTCTATACTCATAAACGATAACCACACCAACCTCAATCAACCAAAATAAACACGTAATCACACAAATCAAGTAAGCACACATAAAATAACCTAAAAGTAAGACCAAGTGACGAACCTCAAAACCACGGTTGTCACACATACCTTGTCTTGTCTAAAACCATAGTGTATACGGACCACTCGGCTATCAAATATCTTCTTAATAAACAAGATGCAAAGCCGAGATTGCTCCGGTGGATTCTCCCCCTTCAAGAATTTAATGTCAAAATTCTAGACAAAAAAGGAGCCGATAATCTCGCGGCCGATCATCTATCTAGACTTGAGAATCCTCACCAAAGCGATCGAGAGAATAAGGAAATTAATGAAACATTTCCTCTCGAGACGCTTGGTATGATTGCTTTCGTGGTGATGATAGTACCCCATGGTTTGCGGACATCGCAAATTGTCATGCGGGGAAGTTCGTGATAAAGGGTATGTCGTCCCAACAAAAATGGAAGTTTTTCAAGGACATATCTTACTATTTTTGGGACGACCCCTATTTGTTTCGAGTGTGCGCAGATCAAGTGATTCGAAGGTGTGTGTTTGGCAAAGAAGTTAAAGATATTCTTAAAGCTTGTCATGAAGGACCCACCGGGGGACATCATGGTGCCAACGCCACCGCGAAAAAAGTCTTTGATTCCGGTTTCTTTTGGCCTTCCATATATCGAGATGCCCAAGACTTGCTCAAAACTTGTGATGTTTGTCAACGTCAAGGAAAGAATTCACAAAAGGATGAAATGCCCCAAAACATAATACAAGTTTATGAAATCTTTGACGTATGGGAATCGATTTTATGGGGCCATTTCCATCATCAAAAGGAAATAAGTATATTCTCGTAGCCGTGGACTATTTGTCTAAATGGGTTGAAGCTAAGGCTTTGCCTACTAATGATGCTCGAGTTGTGGTGAAATTTTTGAAACAACTCTTTGCTAGGTTTGGAACTCCGCGGGCTATAATAAGTGATCGTGGGACCCATATTTGTAATCAACAATTCGAAAAAGTTATAAAGAAATATGGTGTCACTCATCGACTTTCGACGGCTTATCACCCTCAAATGAGTGGTCAAGTGGAGGTTTCAAACCGAGCTCTTAAGGGAATTTTGGAGCGTTCTATAGGAGAAAATCGCACTTCATGGTCGGATAAATTAGACGATGCATTGTGGGCTTTCC
The DNA here is from genome assembly GCA_025667525.1 of Glebionis coronaria. Taxonomy (NCBI): domain Eukaryota; kingdom Viridiplantae; phylum Streptophyta; class Magnoliopsida; order Asterales; family Asteraceae; genus Glebionis; species Glebionis coronaria. The sequence goes on along the minus strand of CM046882.1, from coordinate 163,357,791 downwards.
GTACGGCCTATAAGACACCCATTGGTTGTACACCATTTAGGTTGGTCTACGGAAAGGCATGCCACTTGCCAATGGAACTCGAACATAAGTCGTATTAGGCTCTTAACCATTGTAACTTCGATTTAAGGACCGCGGGTGATCATCGCAAGGTTCAATTTAATGAACTAAGTGAATTAAGGGATCAAGATTATGAAAATTCTTTGATCTACAAAGAGAAGACTAAGAGGATGCATGACTCTAAGATCAAAAACCGCATTTTCAATGTTAGTGATCAAGTCCTCTTCTTCAACTCTAGACTTAAGATTTTCTCGGGCAAGCTTAAGTCCCGTTGGTCTGGACCATTCACCATTTCACAAGTATTCCCTTATGGTACCGTTGAGCTAGCTCAAAAAGACGGGCCTAACTTTAAGGTGAATGGACATCGAGTTAAGCATTACTTTGGAGGGGACATACCTACGGAGGTTGTTCCGGATCTCCAAACTTTTCCTAAGGACCGATGAATGCGGGGATCGAGTCGAGCTCATGACTCGGTTAACAAAAATGAGGTGCCTTGTGGGGGAGTCCCATACATTCTATCTTATTTCTATTTTCTAACACAAATAAAGGCTTGATCTTTTCAAGCTCGTGCTCGTGTTTTGTTGTGATGTGAATCTTAGGTATGACCCTAATCATTGAAGACGCTCGTGTTCGGTTTTTTCCCGGTCCACTCGAGCTTCCATACTTTGATTGTCAAATGGGGAATTTGTTATCCTTTGATTTTTATCGACTAACGTTTTATCTTGAGCATAATTAATAAACGGCTTATATATTTGCGTACTCTTACCATGTTAGGACTTTTGCATTCGACTCTTCGTGTTTTAGCAAGGGGGTGTTACTCTTGAGCTAGGAAACATTGAGGACAATGTTTGGTTTTAGCATGGGGGAGTCAATCGATATAATCGCTTGCACTTGCTTTTGTCGTGTTCAAACGTAATCGTTTTTCTCATTTTTCATAAAAAAATTAAATTTTTAGTGCATTTTTGTGTTTCATAATAAAGAAAATAAGTGTTTTTGACACAAATGTAGGCTTTCCGTTGGTGAAAATAAGAATAGTTTTTGACTCGATCGGTTTTTACCTTAGCTCATTCCTTAACCACTTAAATCAAGTTTTGCTAGACTTTTATATAGGGAACTTTAAAATGCGAAAGTCTTAACTCATATTGGTTTAAGAACAAGAACATTTCGTAAGTTCCTATAATTGATCCTAGAAAGTTATTTACCAAGGAAACATTAAAATGCAAATTCTAAACTTGAAAAAGTCCTAGAAGATGCAAGATCCTATAGATGACTTGAAAACCCAAAATTTTGATTTAATAGGCTAAGTATCCATTAGTCTCACATCTTTGAGATTTTACAATATGGAGAACAAGAGATGATAGAGTTGATCATAAGTTTTGAGGTTAAGTCTTCCTTATATAAGTTTTTTGTGTATGGCTCTTTCTCCTCGTATTTATTTTTCACGCTTGAATACTAAATTGTTAATAAATGAAGTTTTTAGCGGTTTGGGCTTAATATCTTAACTCTTAACTCCTTCTTTTTCTTCCCTTGTAATTAAAGTAAGAACACATTGAGGGTCTCAGCGTCATCGACTTTTTGATCATGGGATTGCGGAATTTGGCTTACTATATATATCATAAATAAAGAAGAATAAATAAAAACATGTTCTCTATGAGCCTTCGGGTGGAAGTCATGTAGCACTAGCCTTGTCATTAGAGCCTTAGGGTGTATGGCATGGTGAAGTGTTTAATAAAAATTGCTTCATCATTATGAGCCTTAGGGTGGAATGGTGAATGTCAATTCCCTTGTTTATGTCCAAGTAGCCTTAGGGTGTGGATCATATATAAGGAGCACTTTTACATCTTAAAGAGCCTCAAGGTGTATGATGTAAATGTTGCTAACTCCATAAATAAGGTCAATTCGACTTTGGAGGAATTATTGTTTCTTTAAGTAGTCCTATTATCCAAATTTCAGATCCGGAAATTTATTCCTCAAATCGTGTTAAGTTATCCTTGATGTGGGCTTTCTTTAGTGACAACGGTTTTTGAGGATGAGGTTAGGTCTTGAGTGTTGGGTTTACACCATTTTGCCTTCATTTTTGGACTAATAATTATTAAATAAGTCAAATGAGCCTTTGGGTGATTGACAAATATTAAAATCTATAGATACAGTTAGGAATAAAAGAGATTGAGTTTAACACAGAGTACTTGTATGAGTGGTCTTAACATTGGGACTTATGATTGACAATGATCTTGTTTTTAAACATGGCATGGAAAGAGTGAATAGTCGAGGACGATGAATCTATTTTAGTTTTATGATCCTAAAAGTTATTTTTCAAATAATGAAAGCAATACATTATGTCTTGGTAAAATAAAGTGTCAAAAGTTGAGTAAAAGTGTAGTTAGTAGCTTTATTTTATCATTGTGTAAGAACACGGCAATTGCTTAGCAAGGGGGAGTTTGATATGAGTGTAATTACTCATATAATTTATATCATAAAAAAACCTAAAATGCATAAAACATATGAATATGGTATTGTATTTGTTTGTTTTCTTGTTTCATGTTGTAGGTACCAAGTTCACAAAAATCGGTAAAACCGACACGAGATTCAAGAGTTTATCAAAAGGCCAAAAGACAAGTCGTTTTTATTCAAGGATTCAAGTTTATCAAGATTTTAGGCCTTTGTGGGAACCACATGCGCTTATTGGGCCTGAAAGCCCAATTATGAAAGTTTGAACATTATTTGGGTCAAAGCCCAAATACAAGCCCAACGATGAAAATAAGGGACAGATAGAAGTGTTTTATATACTTTGGGTCCAATCCCAATTGGGGAAACAAGAGACGAATGGAGTTGTGGTCAATTGGATCAAAATCCCATCAACAACAAAATAAAACGGTGGAAGGATTTATATACTTAGGAAAGTCCATATCAAAGCCCAACAAGAAGAGAAAGGGACGGATGGAATGAAAGTTATATAACTTTTCACTTTGGTCAAGTTTCATCAAAGAAAGAAGAAATAGATAAATAAAACGAGAGAGATAAAATAAATTGGGGAAGAACACATGAACCCTAGAAATTAGGGAGAGCGATTGAGAGCCACGCTCTTCAATTAAATCGCAAGAATATAGGGAAAGAGATGTGCGTTTGAAGATGCTGACACCAAGTGCCAACGTGGCGCTTCAATTCGTCACCAAAGGCTTTTGATTGGTCAATTGACTGCGATTTAGTAAAAGGGACAATCAACTACCTCCATCTCAGCAGCAAACTAGCACAAAATTGCCACCCTGACAATCCGAGTGAACAAGGGCGAATATCAACCCTTGGATGGCAACTGACAAGAATGAGAAAGGAAAAAGATGATCCAAGGGTTATGAACGTTCATCAACCTCACCCCAACCCCTGGTTTAGCTATAAATAGCCCTTTATTTTCTTTGTAATCGTATCCCTTCTTTTAATTTACTGTTATAATGTTAGTTTATTTTTAGAAATTGTAATTTTCTTTAAAGTTGTAATGTTTGAATTGTTTTAATAAAAGTTAATCTTTCAGTTTCATCTACTTTACATCTCAAGTTTTATTTTACTTTTATTGGATTAATTGCAATCTAAAGTTATAGATTGATATTATAATTGAGTAATGTTCATATAAGCTTAAATCATAGCTTGTTTGAATATTTAAGTTAGAAAAAGGGAATATGCTTATCCCACTGATAATCATAAAAAATGATGCTGCTGGTTCATCACTATAATGGTGGTTCGATAGTTTAGTTCCTGTTTTTAATGGTGGTCCTTAATTAGCGTAGTCATTTCTAAGTTGGCTCAGCGCCACACTTCGTCATCAACGGTTGCTTCGAAAGCACAGGTTAAACACCTCTTATGTTTAGTGTTCTGCTCGTAATAGTATAACTTGTTATTTGTTTGTTGAATTAGTTATGTTCGTTTATGATAGCTTATGTTTATCTTAAATGCATGAATCATTTAATCTGCTTAAAGTATGCCGGAATCGATTGTTTGATTTGATGTTTAGAACTTGATAGGACTTTTATTAGATTATGATTTCATAAAATGGATCCTTGCATATAGAGATTGAAATGTTATGTGATTCGTGTCGTTGATGTTTTGGTAAATGACACATCTCAGTAGATTTAAGTGAGATTTGATAGTGGTTTTGATGGTTTTCGTTTAAATGTTTTCAAATTTTAATGATTTAAATCTGTTTAGAGTATGATTGTTGATGCTTTGCTTGTTTTAGAATTAACAAGTAGATTTGAATCGGTTGATCTGTTGCGTTTTTTTCGATTTAGGTTTGATCGTATCGATTTGGTTAGTTTAATCTGATTTTTTGAATGAAAGATTTGAGATAAGTTTGGTAGAAATTTTGAATCTGATTCTTGGTTGCTGTAGTTGTGTAATTTGCTGATGAGATTTGTGCTCTCAGCTTGAGTTTGGTAGTTTAAGTCTCGGGTTAAATAATAATTCATTTTCAGTTTAATAGATTTAGTCGGTGCTTGCTGATTTTTGGAGTTAATCTGCTTTTTTGTTGTTTATATAGCTGTAATTGATATCAGTTTTAGTGACTTAGTTCTAGGAAGTCTAGATTTGTAATTTTGTCTTAACTGTTGTGGATTTATTTGAACTGCTGCTTGTGATTGCTGGATTATTTGACTTAACTGCTTCCTTTGCTATCGTATTCAGCAGACTCAAACGGTGTGTTTGGTCTGCTGGATAACTTATAAACTGTGCTCCAAAATAAATAAATTGCAAAAAACTTTGCCATTCGCAGGTCTCGAACTTGAGACCTGCTTGTTATAGTTCTAACGCCTCTACCAGTTGGGCTGATAGATTGTTTTGTTTAATTTTTGTGTTTTGTCTTTATTATACATTTAATTTTAAAATATCTTTTTAGATTTTTTACGTTTCTAATAAACTGTCAAGTTTAATAGTGTATAAAAATATAGTAGAGTAAAAATATATAAAAACTTTTAAAAGTAATTGTTTGTTTAAATTTGGCAAAATTTAATTAGATCAAATAAAATAAATAAAATTAGTTTTCAAGATTAATTAAATTTTCTTCTTGTTTCGCGTTATTAAAAAGTTTTGTGTCTTTAGCCTCGTCAAATTAATAAATAATAGATTTTTAAATTATCTTGATTAGCTTGTCTTGAATTTTTAGATTCGTCATTTAAAATGGTAGAATTTTAGATAGAACATTTTTCTTAGAGTAAAATTTGAGAACGGTTCATGCACTTTTAAAAAAAAAATTCGTAGAATTAATTTAGATAAAAACCGAAACAAATTCAAATCGATTGTCCAAATTAAATCGAAAGTCTCAAATTCATAATTTCTTCGTGTACAACGAACCGGGATCACTCTCGTGTTTAATTAATCCGTCTTTAGCTTATTTTGGACTATTACTTTTTCCTAAAGGTAATTTCCTTAATTTGCTCTATAACGTATTACATTAAAATACACCGACACTTTCCCACACATCAGGTCCATTCATGCAACAGCATTGATCTAATTGTTGATCGTTGTAATGCTGCCATAAAATGGAATGGATTGATGTCCATTCCTGCAACAACATTTTTTTCACAATGCCTATAATCCATGTTTCCATTCCTTTAATTTATATAAAATTAGTTTCAATTCAGTCTCAATGACGCTCCGATATAAATTGAAATCAGTTTCATCATCTTTACCACTATGCTTTTTCCTTTAACGTGACCATCATATTCATCTCTTTTTAATAGTGATATAATTTTTTTTTGTTTAAATCGGTTTTGAATATGCAGATTTAAAGCGCAGGGATACAGATGGTGATGGTGATGGTGATAGTGATGGTGATGGTGATGGTGATGGTGATGGTGATGGTGATGGTCATGATGCAGAATTAATGCTTTAGTTATCAGGTACAATTTCTTTCCATCAATCTTATAATTATATATTTATAAAATTAGAATTGACTATTATTATTTTAATATATTTGATTTGATTTGATGTGGGTAATAAGGATGTATATTGTTTTTAAAGTTACATCAAAATATAATGTTATGGTTATATTGAACACCAACTGTTCGATTAAATGTCGAAGCAAAAAAAAAGGTACAATTGACATTAGATACAGTTTATGATTACTTTAGTTTAGTCATCCATGTGTTGGTTCCTTTGGTTGCATATGTTAGATCAGCCTGCTTTTTTGGTTATGAGGTTATTAAACTGACCTTATGACTCAAACAAACAATAAGCAGAAGTTGATAAGATCATGATGGCATATCCAAAAAAGTGAGTTTATGAGCTTTTCCATATACATATACACCTATAAGCCCAAAAAAGTAGCTAATAGAAACACCCCTTTAGTAGTGTTACGGAATTTTGGATTCATATATCGTTTCATTGCTTATGGTTATTCTTTAGTCTGAAATAACATCTAGGATCAGCGGCACAATATATCTGAAATAACAAACATTAAGTGGTTATGTTCAAAGAAACATTCAAGGATATGACTATGAAGGTAATGATATATACATGTCATGAGGATGCAAATTAGCTGGAAACAAATCAGGAGGTAACAAATATATGAGAATTATCCTAAGCCATGGTGTATTAGCAATCAAGGGTGGTCTGGTAATGATACGATCCTACACAGTAGCATAGCTTATACATGATTTTGTAATTGGGTTGAGCAATGATATAAACAACTAATCTTCTAGATCCGTGAGCTCTGAATTGGTAAGAGCACCTGGGATGTTCCTCAGGAGGTTGGTGGTTCGAATCCACCTGGATCTGTCACCTACAAAAAGTTTTAAGGGGTGTTAGAGGTTGCACACTGTAAAACCCGCATGCTTTTACCATGAATAGTGCCCTTAAGATCGTACGTCCTAGATTTAAACTTACCTTATTTAGTATTGATCACATTCATGTACTAATAATCAAGCAAGTGCATACGTGTATGACATGACAAGTATCGATTACGTACGAACTCATGATAAACAGTTAATAAATATATCACGTGAACATAATTAAATCATGATCACCATTTAATATACGAACTAAAATAATTACGTAAATACATATAATATAATTACGAGCGTTAAGATTACGGTAACTACATGATAAAATAAGCCGAAACACTTTAAACACGAGCACGTTTAACCACGAACGAACACGAAACATCAGGACACGAGAAAGGTACGGGTACCCCATGTGGGGCCCCCATACCCACGGCACATATACAAGAAATGGGCTTAGCCCATGGACTTTACAAGTAAAGGGGGGTAAGAGTAAAAACATGTTTTCATTTTTCACTTTCAAGAAAATAAACAAAAACCCTAAAAGAGTTTTTCTCCCTCTCCTTTTTCTCCTCTTGTGCCGCCACCTAAACACCACCATTGGAGGGTGATTGTTTGATTTTGATCTTAAAAACAAGTGTTAGAATCCGTGTTTGTTCATCCTTTTTCCAAGCTACATAGTGGTATACCTTTCTAACCTTTCTTTTTAATTCTTTTTAATTCTTTTAATCTTTGATTATTTTCATGAACATGTTATTATTTTTTTGATTTAAACATGATAATTAATCATTGATCTAACATGTTTTGGTATTAATTAAAATCAAGGAATGATTTAAAGGGGTGTTTGTTTCTAGCCGCCTAGCAAAACAAACCCGAGGGGGGTTTGGTTTGCTATTGCCGCCACCACCAAGACCATTTTTGGTCTTGGTTGGCTCATGTGGGACCCACGGCAGCAAGGAGACACATGTGCCCCGGGTTTGGCTCGGGGTACGGTGTCGAATTCATGCCCGATTCATGGTTCGTTGGTTAAATCATGATTTATGCTACATGTTAATTTTTATGAATTATGAACTTAGGATATAATTAATTAATAACATGAAATATTAATTAAATCATGACTTAGGTTATTTTTAATTATTAGTTTATCATGACGTTAATTTAACCTAAGTATTTTATGTTATAAGTTATAATTAGTTAATTATTAAAACATGCCTATAATTAATTAATTTAGACATGACTTAGGTTATATTATTAATAGTAATAATACACATTTTAACCTAAGTATTTGCATTTCATTTTAATTAAAACATGTTATACTTTAATTAAAATGCTTAACCTATAGTTTAATTAAAATACATGAAATAATAATTAAACTATATACTATATCATATGACTTAAGAAACAAGCTTATAAACACTTAGACTTATATGATAGCTTATGTAACCAGCTTAATTCTAAATATGGAAACTTCTATTTATAGAAACTTAATTAAATAAGGCAACTAATCTAATTATGGAAACCTTCTATATATGGAAATCTATCTATTTCAGGCAGCTAATCTAATCATGGAAACCTTCTATATATGGAAACTTATTTAATTAAGGCAGCTGATCTATTTTTGGAAACTTTCTATTTTTAGAAACTAATCTATTTTAAGCAGTAAATTCTATTTTTGGAAACTTTCTATTTTTGGAAACTTTCTATTTTTGGAAACTTTCTATTTTTGGAAACTTTCTATTTTTGGTAACTTTCTATTTTTGGAAACTTTCTATTTTTGGAAACTTTCTATTTTTGGAAACTTTCTATTTTTGGAAACCTGCTATTTTTGGAAAGTTACTTATTATTACACAGTAAGTATATTAATACATGAAACACCAGTAATACTTAATCAGATAAATCAGAATACAAGATAAACACAGTTTAAGGCTTTAAACAGTGAACCATGACCTAAAACATACCAAATCAGCTATAATGAGACACAAAACCCAGTACGTAATCAGTGAATCGATACTTATACACGTGTGTATTCATGTAGCGTTAGTGATCCAGAAGTAGGAGTCTTTCTTCCGTTCATTCACTGGACTTGAGGTACGGATTCCCGTCCTTTCAGTATGGACATTCTTTCCTTATTAGGATTTCCCCGTATGCAGCCAACTGTTTTCCCAGTATTTGTTTTATTGTTTTGAACTGCTTATGTTTAATTAGCATAAACTATAGCCATATACAAGCATGACCAGTTTCACCTAGTTATGGAGGTACCATAACCATAACATTGGAGGCACCAATGTTATGACTTCCCCACGGCGGAGTGATTGCTCATGGCGTCCCTTTTCAGTTTTGGCCATATTATTATATCATGTGGGGCGTATGGGTGCATCCTAGTTACATGTTCTATTCAGTTTATCATGGTGAATGCGGTGTGTGCCTTGCACCCTTCACAAGGAGTTGATCCCTCCTACCCAAACCAGTATATTGATTAGAGGCATCCCCTCTAATCAGCATGATGAGGTCACCCCTCCAAGTATTCATGCACGTGACCTTTTCATGACCTATATGGGTTATGGTATATATATGTTAAAACAGTTTTCACAAGATAAACATAAGGCTTTTCAAACTATAAAACCAGTTTTCTTGATACTTAACCAGTTTACTCAGTACTTAGTCTTCCGCTGTTATATGTTACATGTTTACTCTATTTTATGCTATATTGTACATCCGTGCACTGAGCGTCTTGCTCAGCCGTTTTCCTTTTCATGTTCCCAAAACGGCAGGTACTCAGGGACGCTCGTAGATCTCAAACGTAGGTGCATATGGACTGGAAGCTTTACTGTCTTTCTTTACTTTATGCATTTCCTTTACTTTGATACAGTTGCTATGGACATTGTTTCGTCCTTTCCTTTTACAGTATTTATGTTTGTGTGTGATGAGCTTTACTTTGGGGTTACCGATGTTTGATTCCGGTATTTCCCTTTTATGGTTGAATAATGCTTAGACATTTATCCTTGTATGCTTTGATGACACGCCATGATTATGCGTAATATTCCATTTCCAAAATGGGGTGTTACAATTATGGTATCAGAGCCCAAGGTTTCGACCTGTAGGCTCTCAAATATGACCTGTGATTAGTGGGTAGTCACTACGGTCTTCCTAGAACTGACAGTTGTTTTCATGCATTCATCATTTTTAAGCATACATATACATGTCATTGTTACAGGGTTTTTGACTAAGTAATGGTTGGTACAGGACTGGCCCTATTTAGTCGCATGTGTTTTATCGAAACTTTTAGATTTGGGACCGACCCATAGGCGTCCTCTCGATATGTCTTTTATTTTGAGTGAACTGACCGGAGGCGTTCACTCTCGAGCATCAAAAGTTTTCATAAAACTGCATCATGCATTCATACAAAGATTTTCTTGCATAAAATTTTTCTCGTGAAATTTTAGCATAAAATTTTTCTTTTATATATTTTATGTTTGAACTGTTAATCATATGTTTTATGTTATACTGTCAGATGGTTCTCACACGCGAGCAAGAGCAGCTCAATGCTGCAATTCAGGCTGCCATGCAAGCCTTACTTCCTCAACTGAGGAATGATATTCGTGCTGAAGTCCAAGCTGCCAACAATCAGCAGCAGCAGAATCAGGCACCTCCTCCTCCTCCTCCCCCAGTGACACTAGAAGTGTGGTTGGAAAGATTTAACAAGCTCCGTCCTAGAGCTTTCGAAAAGACTGATAGCCCCAGCGATGCTGAAAGCTGGCTGACTCACATTGAGAAAATCTTCAATGCTATGGGATGTGACCCCGCCTTCAAGGCAAGATTGGCATGCTACCGATTTGAAGGCGATGTACTCAACTGGTGGCTAGCTTTGACGCAGTCAGAAGGAGGTGATGAATGGGTCGCTGGTTTGACATGGGCCCAATTCAAGGAGAGAGTGATGGAGCAGTTCTTTCCTAAGGCAGAGCAGGACAAACTCAAGCGAGAATACCATGGGATACGTCAGAGAGCGGGCGAGAATAGCAACGAATTCATGCAGCGCTTTCTTCGCTTGGCAGGTTTTCTGGGAGCAGCGGCTGGTACTCCTGAGGAGCAGGCACACCATTTTAGGTGGGCACTTCGCACCTCGGTCGCGAACAATCTGGTATGTGCTACGTTCAATACAGTAGCACAAGTGGCCGACGCAGCAAGGAAGCTTGAGATGTTGCAGGAACGCGATGAGTTCGGGGAAGCTGAAAGACCCGACAAGAGGTAAAACATTTCGTGTTCTAGCGTTAACCAGATCGCATCCTATCATTATATGTCCTATAATCATCTCTTAAACTGTATCTTCCAGGCAGAAAACTGAGGACCGGTCTCAGCCGGCAACTCAGCAGCAGCCTAATCAGCCCAAAGGAAACGGTCACTCTAACGACCGTTCTGTTGTGGAAAGGCGCAACGGTAATGATAATTACCGTAACAATGCGGGACACTCCAACAACAGCAGGTCCTACTATTTACGCATCTTCTTATGATTTCATGTTATATCTCTCATGCTGACACTATATCAACTCTACCAGGAACCACGGTAACGGAAGGGACCAGAACCACAGGGGTTCTCAGCCTAACCGTTCAGCTAACACTGGTAAGCATCTTATGACGCTTACGTCCTATACTCGTGCATATACTTTATTCTTAACACGTTCTGTCATCAGCAGGCCCTCAGCAAGCAAGGACTCCTGCTGGAGGATTCACTCATCCTCTTTGCAGCACTTGCCATCGCAGACACCCTGGCCCATGTCGTCGTGATTCCGACGCGTGCTACAAGTGCGGCCTCCCTGGCCATCGTATGAGAGATTGCCGTAAGGGTGAAATGGAGGGTACTTCGGGTCATGCTGATACTAAACCGCCTCCTACCACTGGGCGTGTCTACACGACATCGCGCGATCAGGCAAACAAATCTACAGGTACCATTACTGGAATTTTGTATATGTACGGCCAGGCTGCATGTGTTCTTTTCGACACGGGTGCCACTCATTCAGTTATTTCCTCTACTTATGCTAAGAACATCAGGACACTTCCCTTGCCATTAGAAAATAAGCTTACCATTTCCACGCCTCTGAGGGACTCTGTATTAATAACTCATGTATACAAGAGTCTTCCTCTAGAGTTTGACGATAGAGTTCGTGCAGTAGATGCACTTCCCCTTGACATGATTGAGTTCGATATGATTCTTGGCATGGACTGGCTATCTAGGCACCATGCTACCATAGACTGCCACTCATATCGGGTGATCTTCGGCGACATTAATGCACCAGAGTACATTCATAACGGGTTCATACCCGGACGGTCTGTACAGGTCATATCTACCTTGCAAGCACGTACATTACTGTCACATGGCTGCGAAGGTTATCTAGCTACGGTTCATGACATGGATGCTGAATCCCCATCGATTCAGGATCAACCAGTAGTTTCGGAATTTCAAATACGTCTTCCCAGATGAACTTCCAGGCATACCACCTGCAAGAGAAGTGGAGTTCAACATCGACCTTGTTCCAGGAGCTGAGCCAATCTCTAAGGCTCCGTATCGTATGGCTCCCATAGAGCTAAAAGAACTGAAGGACCAACTGCAGGAACTTCTTGAACGAGGGTTCATTAGACCAAGCGCATCTCCATGGGGCGCACCGGTCTTATTCGTTAAGAAGAAGGACGGCAGCATGCGACTTTGCATTGACTACCGTGAACTTAATAAGATTACCATCCGCAATAGGTATCCACTGCCACGTATAGACGATCTGTTTGACCAACTTCAAGGAGCCAAACACTTCTCAAAGATCAATCTAAGGTCAGGCTACCATCAGCTAAGGGTTAAAGAGCAGGATATTGCCAAGACTGCTTTTCGTACCCGCTATGGCCATTATGAGTTTGTGGTCATGCCATTCGGCCTGACTAACGCTCCAGCAGTATTCATGGATCTGATGAACAGAATCTTTCATGAATTCCTTGATAAATTTGTCATTGTATTCATCGATGATATCTTGATTTTCTCAAAGTCCACGGAGGAACACGAAGATCATCTCCGTACTGTACTACAGATTCTTCGTCAGAAGCAGCTGTATGCGAAATTCTCCAAGTGTGAGTTCTGGTTAAACAAGGCGGCATTCTTAGGTCACATTGTATCAGCAGAAGGGATCACTATGGACCCAGCGAAGGTTGAGGCTATCACTAAATGGCCAAGACCAACATCAGCGACAGAAGTCCGCAGTTTCTTAGGCTTGGCTGGATATTATCGAAGATTCGTGGAGAACTTTTCCCGGCTGGCATTGCCTCTCACCAAACTGATGCGAAAAGGAGAGAAATTCGTCTGGACGGAAGAACGAGAGAAGAGCTTCGAAGACCTAAAGCAGAAGTTAGTATCTGCACCTATTCTTACTCTCCCATCTGGTACAGGTGGATTTCAGATCTATAGCGATGCATCGGGGAAGGGACTGGGCTGTGTTCTCATGCAACATGGGAAAGTGATCGCGTATGCTTCACGGCAGCTTAAGCCCTATGAAGAAAACTACCCTACGCATGACCTGGAACTTGCTGCAGTGGTGTTCGCATTGAAGATATGGAGGCATTACTTATACGGAGAATCATGCGACATTTTCACGGATCACAAGAGCTTGAAGTATATCTTCACACAGCGAGAATTGAACATGAGACAAAGGAGATGGTTGGAACTGTTGAAGGATTACGATATTAACCTACAGTATCATCCCGGGAAAGCTAATGTAGTAGCAGATGCACTCAGCAGAAAGTCCGGAATGATCAACGGCATTGAGATCAAGGAACAAAACATAAGGGACTTGGAGCGGCTAGACATCAAAATCATGGTACGTGGGCAGCACGGATACTGGGCGAATCTTAGAGTAGAACCTGAGTTACTGACTAGGATTAAGGAAGCGCAGAAGGATGATGGAGAGATTTGGGCGATAATTCAGAATTTGGAGAAGCAGACAGAATTCAGAATGGACGCAGACGGTATCGTTTGGCAGGGCACGAGACTTTGTGTTCCTGACAATCCAGAACTCCGGGAAGCATTGTTAGCTGAAGCTCACAGCTCCCCATTTTCTATACATCCTGGGTCGACAAAAATGTACCATGACATCAGACAGCACTTTTGGTGGAGTGGTATGAAACAGGATGTAGCCACGCATGTCTCCAAATGTCTTACCTGCCAGCAGGTTAAGATTGAACATCAGCGATCGGGCGGTCTCCTTCAACCGTTGGATATTCCAGAGTGGAAGTGGGACAAAATCACCATGGATTTTGTTACCGGTATTCCGCCTACCAAGAAGAAGCACGATGCTATTTGGGTCATTGTTGATCGACTCACCAAATCAGCTCATTTCTTACCGATACGCAAGGAAGATCCGGTAAGTAAACTCGCAGATACTTACAGAAGGGAGATCATGAGACTCCACGGCACTCCCTCCAGCATCGTCTCAGACAGAGATCCTCGTTTCACGTCGCGATTCTGGAAAGGTCTGCAAAAAGCTTGGGGTACACAACTTAAGCTGAGTACGGCCTTTCATCCTCAAACGGACGGACAGTCAGAGCGAACAATTCAGACATTGGAAGATATGTTAAGGTCGTGTGCGTTGGAATGGACAGGTGATTGGGACGATTACATCTGTTTAGTCGAGTTTGCATACAACAACAGCTGGCACGCAAGTATCAAATGTGCTCCTTTCGAAATGTTGTATGGCAGAAAGTGTCGCGCTCCAACTTGCTGGGATCAAGTGGGAGAGCGAACACTAGAAGGACCAGAGATTATAGAAATGACCAATGAGAAGATTGAGGTAGCTAAACAGAAGTTGCAAGAAGCACGGTCACGTCAGAAGAGTTACGCCGATAAGCATCGTAGGGACATACATTTTAATGTGGGAGATCACGTCTTCCTCAAGGTTTCGCCGGCACGTGGTGTTAAACGCTTCGGGATCAAAGGAAAACTCAGTCCTCGGTTCATCGGACCATTTGATATCGTTGAACGAATCGGCGAAGTATCTTACCATTTGGCGTTACCTCCTCAGCTTTCGCACGTGCATAACGTGTTCCATGTGTCCTTACTCAGAGGGTACAATTATCATCCCCTTCACATGGTTCAGTATCCACTGGAACAGATACGTGAAGATCTCACTTTTATAGAAGAACCCGAACGAGTACTCGACAGGCAAGAACGAGTCATGAGAAGGAAGACGATTCCTTTCGTCAAAATCCTTTGGAGGGACCATACCGAGCGGGAAGCCACTTGGGAAACAGAGGAGTCTATCCGGGCTTCTTACCCTCACTTCATATTTTGAGTTCGGGTATGTCACTTCTTTTCAGCTTACTTTATCTATAATTCGGGGACGAATTATTCTTTTTAGGGGGGAAGAATTGTAAAACCCGCATGCTTTTACCATGAATAGTGCCCTTAAGATCGTACGTCCTAGATTTAAACTTACCTTATTTAGTATTGATCACATTCATGTGCTAATAATCAAGCAAGTGCATACGTGTATGACATGACAAGTATCGATTACGTACGAACTCATGATAAACAGTTAATAAATATATCACGTGAACATAATTAAATCATGATCACCATTTAATATACGAACTAAAATAATTACGTAAATACATATAATATAATTACGAGCGTTAAGATTACGGTAACTACATGACAAAATAAGCAGAAACACTTTAAACACGAGCACGTTTAACCACGAACGAACACGAAACATCGGGACACGAGAAAGGTACGGGTACCCCATGTGGGGCCCCCATACCCACGGCACATATACAAGAAATGGGCTTAGCCCATGGACTTTACAAGTAAAGGGGGGTAAGAGTAAAAACATGTTTTCATTTTTCACTTTCAAGAAAATAAACAAAAACCCTAAAAGAGTTTTTCTCCCTCTCCTTTTTCTCCTCTTGTGCCGCCACCTAAACACCACCATTGGAGGGTGATTGTTTGATTTTGATCTTAAAAACAAGTGTTAGAATCCGTGTTTGTTCATCCTTTTTCCAAGCTACATAGTGGTATACCTTTCTAACCCTTCTTTTTAATTCTTTTTAATTCTTTTAATCTTTGATTATTTTCATGAACATGTTATTATTTTTTTGATTTAAACATGATAATTAATCATTGATCTAACATGTTTTGGTATTAATTAAAATCAAGGAATGATTTAAAGGGGTGTTTGTTTCTAGCCGCCTAGCAAAACAAACCCGAGGGGGGTTTGGTTTGCTATTGCCGCCACCACCAAGACCATTTTTGGTCTTGGTTGGCTCATGTGGGACCCACGGCAGCAAGGAGACACATGTGCCCCGGGTTTGGCTCGGGGTACGGTGTCGAATTCATGCCCGATTCATGGTTCGTTGGTTAAATCATGATTTATGCTACATGTTAATTTTTATGAATTATGAACTTAGGATATAATTAATTAATAACATGAAATATTAATTAAATCATGACTTAGGTTATTTTTAATTATTAGTTTATCATGACGTTAATTTAACCTAAGTATTTTATGTTATAAGTTATAATTAGTTAATTATTAAAACATGCCTATAATTAATTAATTTAGACATGACTTAGGTTATATTATTAATAGTAATAATACACATTTTAACCTAAGTATTTGCATTTCATTTTAATTAAAACATGTTATACTTTAATTAAAATGCTTAACCTATAGTTTAATTAAAATACATGAAATAATAATTAAACTATATACTATATCATATGACTTAAGAAACAAGCTTATAAACACTTAGACTTATATGATAGCTTATGTAACCAGCTTAATTCTAAATATGGAAACTTCTATTTATAGAAACTTAATTAAATAAGGCAACTAATCTAATTATGGAAACCTTCTGTATATGGAAATCTATCTATTTCAGGCAGCTAATCTAATCATGGAAACCTTCTATATATGGAAACTTATTTAATTAAGGCAGCTGATCTATTTTTGGAAACTTTCTATTTTTAGAAACTAATCTATTTTAAGCAGTAAATTCTATTTTTGGAAACTTTCTATTTTTGGAAACTTTCTATTTTTGGAAACTTTCTATTTTTGGAAACTTTCTATTTTTGGAAACTTTCTATTTTTGGTAACTTTCTATTTTTGGAAACTTTCTATTTTTGGAAACTTTCTATTTTTGGAAACTTTCTATTTTTGGAAACCTGCTATTTTTGGAAAGTTACTTATTATTACACAGTAAGTATATTAATACATGAAACACCAGTAATACTTAATCAGATAAATCAGAATACAAGATAAACACAGTTTAAGGCTTTAAACAGTGAACCATGACCTAAAACATACCAAATCAGCTATAATGAGACACAAAACCCAGTACGTAATCAGTGAATCGATACTTATACACGTGTGTATTCATGTAGCGTTAGTGATCCAGAAGTAGGAGTCTTTCTTCCGTTCATTCACTGGACTTGAGGTACGGATTCCCGTCCTTTCAGTATGGACATTCTTTCCTTATTAGGATTTCCCCGTATGCAGCCAACTGTTTTCCCAGTATTTGTTTTATTGTTTTGAACTGCTTATGTTTAATTAGCATAAACTATAGCCATATACAAGCATGACCAGTTTCACCTAGTTATGGAGGTACCATAACCATAACATTGGAGGCACCAATGTTATGACTTCCCCACGGCGGAGTGATTGCTCGTGGCGTCCCTTTTCAGTTTTGGCCATATTATTATATCATGTGGGGCGTATGGGTGCATCCTAGTTACATGTTCTATTCAGTTTATCATGGTGAATGCGGTGTGTGCCTTGCACCCTTCACAAGGAGTTGATCCCTCCTACCCAAACCAGTATATTGATTAGAGGCATCCCCTCTAATCAGCATGATGAGGTCACCCCTCCAAGTATTCATGCACGTGACCTTTTCATGACCTATATGGGCTATGGTATATATATGTTAAAACAGTTTTCACAAGATAAACATAAGGCTTTTCAAACTATAAAACCAGTTTTCTTGATACTTAACCAGTTTACTCAGTACTTAGTCTTCCGCTGTTATATGTTACATGTTTACTCTATTTCATGCTATATTGTACATCCGTGCACTGAGCGTCTTGCTCAGCCGTTTTCCTTTTCATGTTCCCAAAACGGCAGGTACTCAGGGACGCTCGTAGATCTCAAACGTAGGTGCATATGGACTGGAAGCTTTACTGTCTTTCTTTACTTTATGCATTTCCTTTACTTTGATACAGTTGCTATGGACATTGTTTCGTCCTTTCCTTTTACAGTATTTATGTTTGTGTGTGATGAGCTTTACTTTGGGGTTACCGATGTTTGATTCCGGTATTTCCCTTTTATGGATGAATAATGCTTAGACATTTATCCTTGTATGCTTTGATGACACGCCATGATTATGCGTAATATTCCATTTCCAAAATGGGGTGTTACACACACATTGCCCCGTTATGACACTTTTTTGTAGAGTTTAAAAAGGTAACTGAGGTTTGCAGCCAATGATCACATTTGGGATCCCTACATTCAAGTCAAGATATTTTATAATCTACTTTTTAGGGGCTACCGTGAGTTTTGTTTCTTAATTACAGAAACATCAGGAAACGATGTAAGTTGAATAAGATAAAAAAATTGTTAGCATATCAAGTATAGGTGTGAATTATAACCCTTTTACGTAGGATTGGGTCGATATCTATACACATGGACTGTATTGATATCTTAATGCAGGTCAGATGTAACCATTGCTACTATTATCTTTTACCGCCGGTTCTTCCTCCACCAATCATGCAAAGAATGACAGATGGGTAAAAATCATGAGCTATTTCAGTTTTTAGCATACCTATTTTGTTAATATAACTATTTTGTTTGTGTGTTGATGTGATAAAAGTTAATTTATGAAAGCATATCAAACTTAACCTTAGCTCTGAATGGACCTGTCACATGAGCTGTTTCAGTTTTTAGTTGGTTCAATTTGTGGGAGCTGCTAAATAGTTTTTGGACTATACCTGTGATATTTATGTTGAAAAACGACTTGCTACTGACTTCCAATTTGGATTCGGACCGATTGGTATAAAATTTTAATTTCAAAAAACATACCTTATTTGCTTATCTAATTAAAATTCACCACGACCACTATGCCGAAACCCAATTAAATAACTCATTAACTGATGAAACCATAACAATGATCAACATAAAAAATGGTCTTTTACTGCACACACGCGAATCTGTTTCCAGTTTTCACAGTGTACTTAGATTTCAATCTTTGAAAGTTAAAATTGGAATCGCACATGTTTGATATGTTTTATTTTGTTCATGTGTAGGTTATTCCGCTGTTGTTTTTTGTTCGCAATTTATTAGTCTTGCTTACACTTGTTTTTTTCCACTGCCAGCACGAGCTTCCCATCTATTTCATGAGGAGTGTTTCATCAGCAGAAGTTTTGATTGATCTATCATTCTTTGGCTAGCCAATTCCAACCATTCTAGTTTGCCTTTACGTCATTAAGCTACATCCCATTAGCATAATTTAAAGCATCTAATATATTGTAATGATCACCTCAGCAAGTCATTCTATTAGCTTGAAGCTAAGATACGAGAAGGACAAAAGTTTTGTTATTTAGCTGACTATCTGACGTGTAGGCAGCTGGATTTTAAATTACTTTGGATAGGTACAAAATTTGTACATTGTGTTATAGAGCTGCTTATATATCTGACTATATCCAATAAATTTTTTCTTTCACATTGCAACATGTACGTTTGCATCCACCGTGGAGTCTGATCCCCATACTCTCATTCTATTTTGACTATGCTTTCACATGCGTAACAACTAACGGGTATAGATGATAAGTCACTAAGACAGACCTTTTACTGACTCCTCAAGGATTGGCAGATGAACAGTTATAGATGTATCGGCAGATGGCAGCAAACAGCTGGGTATCAAAGAGGAAAACACAAGCTTAACTTTACCTTTTTATCCAAAAATCGACATACTTTTAGGTACTCCAATAATCCTAATATATAATTACATGCATTCTAGAATCAGAACTCTGGACACACTTTAAAGTTTGTATACTCAAAGAAAACTTGCCGGTCTTACAGTCAGAAAAAATGATGAAGATCAGATTCTTGACAGCCTCATTTGCAGTCTGAACAAACGCTTAATTATCTTTGTGGTCTTTTAGATTGGGATTTCACTTTCGGGTAATCAAGGTTTGATGTTTGAATTTGTGTGCTTTTTTAATTAAAATATGTTTTAAAATAACTCTGTTAGTATAAATAATAGGTTGTATGATGTTTATCATCATTCATTAAAAAAAATTAGAGACCAAAAGAAACTATAAAACATTCACCAAATAGAAAGGTCCCACACTCCCACATATACACTCATCTCTTTGAATGTATATGCATTCACAAGAATTACTGTCATAAGGTGAATATGTGAGCACTTTTATTCTTGCTTCCATTATCTTCAAGGTACATAAAACTGATTGTATGGTTTGATCACAGAGGGTTTATCATAATCTTTTTTGGTACAAATATCCAATAGGTCACTCTATCTGAATAGAGTAAGATGATCCGTGAGCTCAGAATTGGAAAGAGCACCTGGGATATCTCAAGGGATTGGTGGTTCGAATCCATCCGGATCTGTCACCTGACAAAGGTGTCTATTGGTGTTAAAGAATGTCAAGTTTTAATACATACTAGCATATTTGTGGGTTAGTCTACGGTTCGTCCCATTATGCGAGAATGATCCCTCATTCATTTTAAGAGAATGGACTCTCATCATAAATTCAGGTTCTGATATAGGCCAACAAATATAAATAACAAATTTGTTGGTTAACCGTCCTATTGTGCGAGAATGAACTCAGTAATATATATGCGGGGTAAATTGGTAGTTTCTATTTACAGGTTTACCTATTTACGTGAAATCTGCTTTTGCAAGGCTTTGATGATAGAATTCAGTTAGACACTAACTTTACTCAATTTTGTTGAGAAACTGTCTATTGTTTCAAAAACCAATGGCTTAGAAAGGAACCCAATAGAAGAACGTGTTGGACGGGAGTCAAACCACAAAAAGGAGGTATCCAAACGCATCTATTTTGAGTGAATAGATTGCGACATATTTTGATCAAGTAAGTGGTCTGAAACGCAGCTTGCGTTTATATGTAGCATTAGAGGTTACAGAATGGGTGGTCTATAACATGCTCTTTTCATCAGGTATGTAAGAGTGACACCAATAGAACACACTAATATGTCATCACTTGTGTGTATATTTTGTAATGCTCTTCGTGAATTATTGCAGACCTGAGAGATCAAACATCGTACAAGGTGGTAGCAGGGGTTGAATGTATGCTCAAATTCTCATGGTCTTTATAGTAGACACCAGGAAATGCCTTATAGTGGAGGTATGACAAGATTTCTGGATATTATTTCTTTTGCAAGTTCTCTTGCTATATTTTCCCAAAACATTTGGAAGTTTGCTAATATTATATTTGATTGCTAAGATGTATTTATTTAACGCTTGATGCGTGTGATTTTACACTAGATTTCAATCTGTTTCCAGATTTATGTGATTTTATTTGGAAGTTAAGGAATACACCTATATATGTAAAGCCACATTTGCGTTCAGAGTTTGGTACATGTCGTGTAACTGTGATGGTGAAAACTTTCACACCAACGTAGGCAACCTCTTAACTCAGGTACAAACTCACCTTTTCACTTGAAAGATTGATGTATAAAAATCATTATACAGTAATTCATGTCGCTTTGTCATTAAAATTAGACACACATGTGGTTCCAAATATCATGGTACATACAGTAGAGTATAATTTTTTGCATCTTATCGAGTCTTGTGATGTAGCTTTATTATCTGTGTGTTGGTGCATGGTATACCGGTACAAAGATTCCTTCACTGATTAAAGTTTTATATTGTTCAATTGCACTTAGCTTTGTCAAATTTGTACGAAATAGCTTTAGATCTTCCTTTGGATGGTTAGACTTAGTATCCTGTCTTTGAAGTGCAGCAAATAGTAGCGAAATCATTGATCCAACCTCTCTGTTGTAAAAAGGTACAAATTAGATGAATCATAACTTTCGGCTGGATCCTGCCTGAGGTATGAGATGATCGGGCCTGACCTGTAGAACTTAAAGCCCCACCAAATTGGTGATCAAGGGCATCACCCGTTGCCTACTTTATTTTCTGTTTTAAGTTAGTAACATAAAATTAAAAAAATGTTAGTTGATTTTCAAAAAACGGCGAAACGCAATGCTATGTTTTCGCTTTCATCGGTTATAAGTCGAAGGGTTGACATAACCTCTTTGTCCAATCCTATGGTTTTTAACAACTCCTTTGATTACAAAGTAAGACACACTTGGCCTTACGACATCTTCACACCACAAAGGTACTTCTCACTAAATCTTCATTTCAACAAACAAACTGAATCATATTCTCTGGATGTACATATTGTTTAGTAAATGATAGGATTTCCTCAAAAAAAATTAGAATCATAAACAATATTATTGGAATAATTTTGTAAATTTCTGCACCGTGATTGTATCCTTACGTTCAGGAATTTTTTTAGTGTATTCCATTTCCATCAAGTGAAACCTTAGATATTTGTTATTTACACCGTTTTTATATTGATCTCTATTATGTGTGCAACTGATTCACAGGTGCTTGGAAGAGTAAATGTCAATGTATTTGAGGGCATTTTGTTTGCTGATATCTGATTCATGGGTGCTTGGCTTTGCAGTTATAATTTTACATGATTATCAGGTATTTGGAAAGTATTTACACCAAGTATTAAATATATAATGTTATATTTATTATTTTAATTTAATTTGATCATGTGTAAGATATATAAGAAGTTGTGAATCTGTGTAAGATACCTTGCTTGACCCTTACGACAAAAGGTACCCATTTATGTTCCATATGATGTATTTATATCATGGTTTTAACGACATCATTACTTCGAAGGTGCAGTAGGGTTGACTATCTTAGTTATCATAACTTTTCATCCCATATGAAAACGGGTCATTCTGGGTTGTTTTTGTTTATCACACACAACTTCAACATATTAAATCTTTCTTCATAAATAATGTCTATTGTTACTTTTTGGTTATAAGTAATTCATATTCTTTCAGTTTTTTTAGCAAATATTGTTTAGTTAAAAAGTTCCTTTTGTAAGCTTCATTATACTTTCTTTAATAATATGTATTAACTATTTTGAAAACATGATATGATAAATAATTAAATCTAAGTTATTGTTTACATTTTATTTTTAATAACTTTTAAGTTCAATTTTTACGTGTTCGCGGAATGAGCATTGACTTTTTATTTTATTAGGACTCACATACGTCATGCTTGAAGACCATAATGCATGGAAGGCTATTTTATTATTGTTACAAGCTTAGACGCTTATCGAATACTTCGTATTCTTTATATTATTGTTTTCATCTATATTACCAAAACCCGTTTGATTTCTTTTAACATTAACAACTGTTTATTATTTCTTAAAAAAATCTTTCATTAAACTATACCCGACATTAGACGGGTCTTTAAGCTAGTCTAATGATAAAAAAAGAGATAATAATTAGTTTCAAAATTTAAGATCAATATAGTTATGATTTAATTAATTTTTTAGAATTTATGTGGGAATTTAATAGTTTGAGAATGATATTAATGTAATTATAATGGTTTGGGGTGTACATTAATGTAATTAAAAAAATGACAAGAATATTTATGTAAATACAAAGGATATCTATGTAATAATTAATTTTAAGAAGGATATACATGTAAATCTCCCAAAAGAAAAGAAAAAAAGGTAAGTAATAGAGACAACATGAAAAATTTATTTTTACTCAATATTAAGTAAGGAAAATAGTAAAACTTTTAATGATTATTTTCTTTAATAAGCAAAAGACATGAGTTTCTTTTACTTACTTTTATATTCAACAGTGTCGAGAAAAAAAGTTTACAATGACGATTAATTGCCGCTTAATCGTTACAAGGCTATCAACCTCTCGATTTATGTAAAAGGCGATTGATGACGGTCAACGACGGTCAAGGGAGGTCAAACTTGCTGAAACCTTACAAATCTTGCTGAAAATACCAAAAACCAACTATAAACTTGTGTCTATCGCTTATATATTTATATGTTTGATAAGTTGCATTTTAAAAATAATATTGTCAAAAATATCTAAAACTGTTTCGAAATACTCAAAACTTTTCAAAAATATCCAAAATTTGCTAAAAATATCGATAAAATTAATCACCGATTAATCCCGCCTAAAACGATTACAAGTTACAATGTGATCGATCATCGACCAGCGATTCATAATTTTTGCAACTTTTGATATTTAATGTGTTCTAGTAAGAAAAAAAATACTAATAACCGTGTAAATTATTACAGTAGTAAATAAAATTTTCAATAAGTTAGTATCTTTTATTTTAATACTAGTAAATAAGCAATACCACTTTTAAAAGTTAGTCAAGAAATAATTAAATAGACTGAATATCTATTTATAGTATTGTATAGTGTTTAAATTATTAATAATTCTGTTTAAAAAAGAAAAAAATTATTAATAATTAATAAAAGTTATAAATCCCGAACGGTTGGAATTTTTGGAGTTTTGTAACTTTTTCTCCGCCATTCAATAACTCAACGACAGAGTAACGCAGTCGTCGTAGTGACTTGACCGAGTGAGACACTTGATATGGCTCGACTGAGTACGACACTCGTTCAACCGAGTTACTTGCTTGTTTGTTGCGACCCGCTTAAAGTCTTATTTATCTATTTGACGTTTTAATCACAAATGTATAACTGTTTAACTTTTTAAGTGATAAACTTTTTTTGTAAAAGTGTTTAATTGTTTTTTAAAAGCGATCAACTTTTGTAAGTGAACAACTTTTGTATAAAAGTGTTAAATTGTTCTTCAAAGTTTAACATTTGATGATTGAGCATTTGATAATTAAACAGGGCCGTCTCATTGATTTGAGTGGCCCGGTGCGAAACTACGAATGAGGCCCCCTAAATCACGTAAAGCTTAACTATTACGAAGAATATAAATTTCATTCATATTACGCAAATTGTTCCAATTAATAAAAGTCACATGCAATGCTAAAACAACTATATAAAAGTCAAATTCGTCTCGTAAAATTTGAAAACCCTGTCACGTAATTCTAAAACCGGCCTATAAACTTAAAATATAAAATGTTCGTAGACTTTGCATATAGTGATCTCAATATGTATCACTTTCGCTTATCGATTAAACAGAAACCTACCAATCGTACTATAATTTACGACATCTTATATTTTTTACGTGTAACGATTAAGCTTCTGAAATATTATACGACAATGAGTAGACTCTAAATACAATTTTTATACATCACTTTCTCCTAATATGTTTTTTCTACCACGTAATTTCAATTTTTTAAGAGTAGCTATTTTTTTTAAACATTATTGTTTTTTAAAGACAAAGAGATAAAGGGATATAAATTAAAATGATTAGTTTTACAGGGATACATTGAAACTTAAAAAAAAAAGACTCAAACGACAAATATAAAGGATGGCCCACAAGTAACTTTTATCAACAAAATCCAGTTCCCCCATTGCAAAGCGAGCAGTCTCAAGCTCTCTTTTCTTCACGTTATAGAAATCTAATATTCTTCATCTTGAATCTTAGTTAATAACACCATTAAATCAACCCAAATATGAGTTGATAATGTACTAAAGTATAAAAAACGGAGGCCCCTAAAAAATGGAGGCCCTGTGCGGTTGCCCATGCCGCACATGCTTAAATCCGGCCCTGTAATTAAATACCGTCAGTTGATCACTTTCTGTTAGACACATGTCACAATTTAAGTGATGATGATTATATTTGTCAAAATCTTTAAACATAATTATATAGTGGTTACCAAATGATTAACTTAACCATTTTGATCTTTCTCTTTGCTTAAAAATGATCTGAGAACTTCAAGCTACATGCAGGCCGGGTCATAGGATTTGGATGGATGGAAGTAATTACTTACAGCTAATGTGAGAGGCAACTTTTTCAATGTGACTTATCTAGGCTTCCATCCTTTTATGATTGATTATTTATCTTATAAACTTTAATTGTGGCCAAGGAATAAACATAAAATTTGCCTATAGTGTGTTACTTCCTTTCACATTTGCATATATTTTGGGTATTAATGTGTCATGATGGTAACCAGAAATTTGGCTAGTTACATTTTACAGTTTACACAGTAAACCATTGCTAGTCCAAAGGTGACGTACGTGTTGTATTGCTACTGTAGTACTACCTTCCTCTCATATTAATAGTCTATATTACTATTTTGGGACGTCCCAAATTAATAGTTCGGTCCAAAAATAGATAAGAAATGTAGATTAAGTTTATCATATTACCCTCACTTGAGGGTATTATTACAAATAATAAAGAAGTTGTAAATTAAATGATTAAGGACAAAATTGTCATTATGTAAAAAGTAAGAGAGAGAAAGCTGAAAAAGTGATGTTTTTATTAATATGCGTGTTTTTTGTCGATGGATTATTAATATGAGACGAAGGGAGTAACTAGTTTCCATAATCTCGTGATTGACGAAATTACCCTCAAAGAGGTTTAGGGTTTGAACACAGGGCTTTAAGTAGGAGTAAATAGGTCAGCTAGGAAGGATCTTGATGCCTTCTTTCCAAATCTTCATGTACAGACTTCCCCTCGGTCTTCTCAGATTCTTTTGTCATATCACTCTGCAATGCATTTCCATCTGTCCTTTCTCGCTTTAATTTTATTCTTCCCATAATTCTCTAATTATTGTTATTTTCCTTGATTTAAAGTAAAACGCACATATTAATTTTTCGTAGCATTTACATGTGGATCTCGATTTTTTTTAATTCTCCGTTGTCCTATACTTTGTATATTTCTCAAATATGTTGACACCAAAAAATTTCACATCGATCTCAAACCTAATTGTAAAGACTAGTATACCTTTGACCAAACAACAAAACAAACTAACAAAGTTAACCGCAACTGGATTAGATCCGTAATGAGATAAAATCAGACTAGCATGACGCAGGGAAAAACGGTATGATGATTTAACCTGTAAACTTTGACAAACCAGAATCGAATGGTTTGCAACTTTGCAAAACACCTTTCAAAAACATATACACGTAGACAATTAGTTTCCTGTTTTTATTAATATATTGAGAGCCATTATTTCATGGATCTCACAAGATATGTATGATTGTATTGATGTCATTATTACCAAATAATAATAAAAATGAGATAGATAACCAGGAAAACATGTACTTTAACAGGGTAGAGTTAATACTGGTGCTTTAAAAACATAAACAGAGAAACAAAAAGGACAAATTGTGAAAGGAAAATGACAATACAACCTCCCCAATATCTTTACACGCTTCGAATAATGATATCTGGTTGAACTCAATATTTACTTGAGCCAACATATTTTTGAAACTTTGGCTACTCATCTACTTTGGAACAATGTTATGTTCACTTTTTAACAGCCAGATTGACTTCAAAGAGAATGGCCCTACAACAGTTTTGTAACAACAAATCCAAAAGAAACTAGAATGTTGAAATCTAATACGAAACAGTACGTGCATTGCCTAGAAACAAGCAAAATGAATCTATGCAACTCTATACATTTATACTAGTACAGTAATATTTATACCGTTGACAAAAAAATCTGCATAAAAAATAGAATCAAATTAGTGTAACCGTTCTTTTGAATCTTTACTCATGAACACATATACAAAGTTAGAAGCACATATTCTATAAGGCTACCAGCAACAGCGACTTGGTGCGACCTTAACTTTTTAACTTTCTCTCTTCTCTCTTCTGCGATTTAATCCGACTTATTTACCTCAACAAGACAACCTAATTCGACCTTATTAAAAAAAATCTTAAACACATTAAATTTCATAAACAACCATTCCATTTAATTAAAAAAACATTACATAATAATTCAAATAAAATAAAAATAAAAATAAAAATAACATTACAATAATACTAGTAATTTAAATTGTAGCGTTCCTTGATTTCGTCTTTTATTTGTTGCAAGGCTTGTTGTTTGGCTAGAGACAGATTGGGGTCGATTTCGGTCTTGTAAAAGAACAAGTCTTTATCGCATTTTTTTTTCAGCAAGTTCGATTGCCCGACGTTATAATTCGAGCTTTTCTCTTATCATGTCCGCGGCTCTCTCCTGCAAATCCAACTCCCGTTGCTTCATGGTAAAGTAGGATTCTTGTTGTTGCTTCTTTTTTCCCACCCAATGTCTTTTATCTTCTCCCATTTGTTGGTTACAACATCAACAAATGAAGACTTCCCTGTTGATGACTTCTTTTTATCTTGATCACGACCCATTAACCGGTATTTTTTTATCTTCTTCCTCATCTTTTGAATCATCATTCACATTCATGTGACTAGCGTGCCCAGAACCAGAAAAGGTTTCAAAAGTCTTGGATTTTTTGTTACTTTTTTTCTTTTTAAACTTTGGCATCTCAACCTTTAGCCAACTTGGGTGATCTTTGAGCACTTTTCACGCCTTCTGGTACGTAAAAGTTTTATTGTAAGTCACTCTGTACTCAGCACAAGCTTTTTGGTAATCGGTGAGATCATTGGCACCACTATCATGAGTACGCTCAATGTTATCCATTATATCACAAAAACCACTAACGTTGGGACGCACCCTGTTTTTCCATTTGCTCACAACTGCGTCGTACCCTCTACTAGAACCAGTCTCGGTTTCATAGTACTTCACTACGTCTTTCCAAAATCCCTTTATTTTTTAACTGTTTCCAACCGTGCTATTCTCGGAAACATGACACCAAACTTTGCACAACACAGCCTCTTCCTCACTTGTCCATTATTTTGGTGGCTCACTCGACTCAACCTGCTTGGCTTTCGAAGCACGTCTAGAGGGCTTCTCAGGTTTGATTGGTGACATCGTTTCCTCGTCGTCTTCAAGGTTATATGCACCGTGATATGACCGGTATCCCGAACCTTGGCCCATAGACTGATCTTGGCTAGGACCCTCACCCTCATGTTGGTTGGCAAAGTAGTCTTGATTATGCATCATTTTATCAAAATCAACATCAACTTAAAAACGATTAATCGAAGAATACGATGGGTTAAGATGAGAAGAAGTGGAAGAATCCATAGTAGGACGATACACACTGGTCGGAGATTCATAAAAATGTTGTTGGTGGTTATCACGTTGTGGGGGATAGAACGGACGCCTTGTATAGTTTGGGTAAGATGGTTGTGGTAAACGATATTCAAACCCGGCGGGTGTAAACCGGAAGTCTGGAGACACGCCGGATAATCGAAAAGCCGAATCCGAGGTCACATGTGAAACGGTTTCTTGACGAACTCGGGGTTTTGGGTTTTTGGTTTTGGGGGTTCTTTTGCTAGACATGTTGGATAGGTATGTTTAGAAATTTGAATGTAAATGTGTGAAAAAATTGGAAAAAATGGTTATGTTTATATAGGTAATAGTTTAATTTTTTTTTCAAACGGCTACTTTTTCAAACGGGTAGATTTTCAACTGTAACAAAGTAGATCGCGTGGAGGGTCGAATAGGGCCGGTTAAATAGGGGCGACCGAATCGCAGCAACGGGCCAACCGAGACACGACTCGGTCGTGACCAAGTTTTTATCCCGTCGTTGCGGGTAGCCTAAGGCTGGGAAAATCCCACTGATAGGGGTGAGGTGGTAAAAACTTACGTGTGGGATGCCATAGACCTTACCAAAATTCGACCTAAAACCCACACATGGGTTATGTATCCTAGGTAAAAAACCCACTATCGGTGAGAAACTCACAACTTGAACCACACAAACACTCGGGCCCCACCAATTTTAACCATCCGAATTTATTTTTTTTCTCTCCACTTTTTCCTATAAAATTCACATTTTACTTCTAATATTTTCACATCTTCTTCCTCAAACACATAAAAAATCATCTTCTTTCACATCTTTAATGGCGCCGGTACTATGGACACCCGAGGAAGAAATAGCGTTGTGTCGCACTTGGAACTTTGTTGCAGAATTGTAGCAGGTAAAACAAGAGATTCTCGTAGTTTTGCGCTGAGGTTTTGCACATGATAGAGGGTCGTTTAGATGATCCGAGGAAATAAATATACGATAGCATAAACGGGAAATGAAAGTCCCTAATGATCACCGTGTGTAAGTTTGTTGAATGTTATCGCAACGCAAATCGTACACGGGTAACTAGAGCAACTGACGAGGATGTAATGAATAACGCCCTTTGTGACTATCAAGCTCAGCGTATGTGCTGGTTTAAATATCTTCATTATTAGGAGGTTTAAAAACTTATTCGCGGTTTTTTCTTTTTTAAATTATTCGTGTATCGTTTTTATTTACCCATGTGTTGTTTTTAATATCTTGTAATGTTTTTATTTACCAGTGTATTGTTTAAGTTTTTAATAAAAGTTTTTGTTTTTAATTCATCTGTGTATCGTTTTCATTTATCCGCGTGTATCGTTGTATGAATAAATTAAATAAAAATAATAGTGGAAAGGTGAGGTGGGGGTGAGTTTTTTTTAGTATCTTTAAATATGAGTTTTTTATGAATTAGTGAGAGAGGTAAGAAAGTTACGGTAACATTGAGTTGACAATGAGTTTTTTCACCACTTCCCTAGCATAAGCCGGTTTGATTTCAATCTAGGAAGAAACCATAAATTTATGTTCGAAGTATGCAAAAGTTGGGGTGGGGTTGGAGCTTGGTTGGAGCTAGGGCCGAGACTGAACTTATTTATTAGACTTAAAAAAATGTTTGACGAATTAATTGTAGCTAAAAATTATTAACATAAAATCGCAAAAAATATAATTGCGTGTGCATAACTTAATAAAGAAAAATGTCTAGAAATATAGAGTGATATGATAACTCAAAATGTATATTTTAAATAATTTCATACTTAAACTGACATAACTCTAACTTAATAGCACCAAAATAAAAATAAAAAAACTTTCAACTGTAGGCACATTTGAGAGTTTTCTCAGCGTTAAATTGATAAACTGAAAAATATAATTGGGACATAATTACTAATCACTAGAGAAATGTCACAGTAATTTCTACATATTTCTGATGAGAAACAACGAGTATAGACTGAAAGCAATCTTTGAGAAAATATGGTTATGGGCGCCAGGCCAAATGATAGATAGGGGAGGGTCCTGGACCTGGTAAAGAAAGGACAAGGGTGCTCTACCACCAGGGGACAAACCCCGCCGGTGCAATCATATCCCACCTATCCCATCATTCATTTACTTCTCACGTGACTTCCATCTATACTAGAAGTAACTGTTTTTCCCACTTCATTATTAAAAGAGATAGCAAGATTAGAATTTATTGTCAGGGAAGATTATTAGAAAGTTATGATCGACGATTATATTTTTTAAAGATTACATTATAAACTAATTTCTTAATAAAATAATGATTTTGCTATCAAACACCTTTGAAATGTTTTTCAAATATTTTTTAATTATATATGTTTTTATAATAAAATTTATTATTTCTAAATATATATGATTTTAATACATACAATTATTTAAAGTAAATGAATTTAATTAATGTATGTATTAATATAAGTGAATTTAGTAGCTTAAAGACCCGTGGTATATAAAAATCATTCATGTTTACCCATTACAAAAAATCTCCTATATCGACATGTTACACAAAACAATTCTAACCGTGAAACTGAATGAGTTTTACCATTAGCGGCCTTTTCATCTGTAAAAAAAATCCTAACGGTCATATTCGTGTGATTTTTTTTGTTTTTGTAGTAAATATAATTTGGACAATTAAAAAAAAAATACATATATCTGCAAATATTGTTATGTTTATACGCTTATAGAGTAATTTTAGCTTATAGACCCGTCTAACTTCAGGTATAACTGTGACAACTCGGGTTTTGGCGAGTCAGTTGTCACCCGTTAACCGCTATTATGTGTTAGGTTGTGTGCACAATATATTTTTTATGTTTTTATGAGTGATTTTGGTAATAAGGAATAATGACATGATTTACATGATGTGTAAATCATGGTACAAGTTGGAAACGAAACGAAATGAAATGAAATGAAATGAAATGAAATGAAATGAGTTCATAAATGTACTGCGGGAAAGTTCAGATATCGTTTTTATAATGTTTCATGTGTGTATCGTATGTTGTATGTATGTATTAAGTATATATTATATGCATTACATAAGTTTTAGAGTTACTTTCCATATTTAGAAACTTTTAGAAATGAAGGTTAGTACAGAAATCACGTAAAAAGTCGAAAAATTAACGTAAGGCTTTTAGGTTTTGGTGAAGAAGTAACTCGAGACTACCATTTAGTGTAGTAATTATTAAATATCAGTATATGGGGTATAATAGTCGGCCTAAGGGGTTTGGGCTTGGTTTTGGCCGACTTATGCTTAAGTAAGGGAAAAGGGGGCCCAGTTTGAGTACTAGTAGGACTATGGGTTGGATTTAACCATAAATAAGAGTCCAATAACCCCAAAAAGCGAATTTTTCTTTTCCTTAAACTTTTACTCGGAAGATTTAATTAATGCGGGACAATTAGGGTTCCAAAAATCATGATCTTCCAATTATTTCTAAGGTAAATCTTTCAAAACCATTATTCAATTAATGTTTTTTTATTAATTAATCTTAATTGTAATGTTTATTAACCATCATTGAGATGATTAGGTTTTTATTAATTATTCTTAATTGTAATGTTGATTAACCATCATTGAGATAATTAGGTTTTTATTAATTTTATGGAAAAGTACAGTAATTAATATCCATTAATGATTTTAGGGTTTGTGTTAAGAATTTAGGGATGATTAATGATGTTTAGAGGGTTGGTGTATAAAAGATTAAAATAGTCTGATTTTTAGGGATGTCTTGTGTTGACTGTTATGTGTAGTAGGTAACACCTTTGGTCGAGTTTATTCTTTTTTAAAATTAAGTTAAGAGAGACTACTTTTCAAAAATGTAATGTTGGTCGAAAATGGAGTTTGGGAAGGTCGTCAAACAATTTTTACAAAAACAGTGCGTTGTTCAGGAATAAATTTAGATTTTAAGAATTTGAGTCAAAACCTAACCAAACGAATGAGATAGCCAAAGATTTTTCATTTGGGAACTATTTATAATATATATGAAAGTACTGGAGGTTTTCAATAAAATTTATGCTGTTTAGGTCGGGCTTTTGGTGTCAAACATTTAGCATGTACAGAAAATCAGCTTTATGAAAACGACTCTTGGCGTAGAGACTAAACGAATAGGTTAAATGTGTAAGTAGAAAGTAAAATTGGTTTTTGGAGTTCTTAGATCATAGAAAAACATAACTACAGTAGAGGAGGAGTCAAGGGTGGTGATAAGTTCACTTCATGTGATCGTTTAGTGGCTAGTAAACTGTACCGGGGAAAAACTGAATTTTTACGTATAGAATAGCTTGTTGTAGGAGAACTAGATAGCGGGGATTAGGGGATTAGATTCATCTCCTTGATTGTTACTTAAATTGGGTGTTAAGACCTGAGCTAATGGTGTCGTGTGTGATTTTATAGGTTCGCAGGAGTGCTAGCTTGTTGTGCTATCAGGTGGGTTCATAGTCCCATTTTAACTAAGTTTTTCAATGTTTTTCTAGTATGGGATGAAGATGACACTTGTGGTGTTCTTATAATGTTTTGGTACTATATTTTTATAATTGTTTGGACATAGATGTGTTATTGTGTGACATGCGTGCTTATGTGTTTTGTTATGTGTTTTGTTATGTGTTCTGTTATGTGTTATGATATGTGTTTTGATATGTGAATCTTGATTGGGTTATGTTTCGGTATGGTACATAGATGTATGGGCGTCTATGGGACCAGTTATGATGTGTGTGGAGCGTGGGGCACGATCCGTCCTAAGTTTTTGGTTTCGTACATCGTCTCCTTGAAGGCAAGATATCTCGACGGGGATATGGTTCATCTTGTACTAGTGGTGTGGGAAAGATCCGGATAGTGTGGTGCATTGTTCTATTGTGTGTGACGGGATATGATGTAGGTTTTTCGTACACGTTTTAGGAAAAACGCGTATGAGCGGCAAGTATTAAAATCGACGATTTAAGAAAACCGTCGAATCAAATAAGTGCGAGTTCGTTCTCGAAGGAGGTGTATGTTTTGTGTGCCAATTATATAAAATCAAAGTTTGGATTAGTGACGTTTTTGGTTTAGAAGAGAGAAAATTAAAGACGAGCTACGACTACGATTAAACTACGACGTATGACGTAAAACACGAACGTAAATACGTAAAACGCGACGAAATTAAAAATTAAAGCTAAAAATTAATTAAAAATGAAAACTAAGTCTAAAATAATATTAATAAGAATAAAAATTCAATAAATAAATTTTAAAACCTTTTATTAATTAAATATACAATTTTAAATGCTAATTAAAGCCTTAAAATTAAATATAATAAAGAATAAGCCCAAAATATTATTTTATTAAACTAATATCTCACTTATATTATTTATAGACTAAAAAGTGTTTTTCCTAATTTTTAAAAGCTAAAAACACTTTTTAAACTAAAATAATGATTAAAGATAATAAATAATGTTAAAAATAAACCTACTGTTTGAAAAATCTTAAATTATAATTCTAAACAGTAGAAAAATATAAAAAGTTGAAAAAAATAAAAAAAATTTCACTAAAAGACAAAACAGTTTGAATTTAAAACTATTTAAACTAAAATTAAATCTAAAAAATAGAGAAAAAGAGTGAACAGTGAAACTTTTTTAACTAAAAATCTTAAAATATTTTTTTGAAACTAGGAAATTTGAAAATATTAAAATTTTGCACTAAAAGACAAAAATCAGATTAGTTAAAACTAATTAAAATCAATTAAATCTAAAAAATGGCAAATGAACAGTAAAATGAAATAAAACTCAGTGAAAAATCTTAAAATAAATAAACTAATCAAGGAAATATGAAAATTAAGAAAAACACCCAATTCTTGGCACTAAAGACAAAAAAAAGAACCAACTGATGGTGATAGGTCAAATTGCTTTGTCCTTATGCAAAGCAGTGGGAACCAACAAGCTAGCAGTGGGAACCTTGTTCCCACTGACCTTCACAGAAACCGGGTCTGGTGCTAATTGGGCTTGTAACTTTCTTGTTTTTGGGTTTTATTGGATACCAAAGGCACCCCCACAACTAGTTAGGTTGTGGGGAGTCAAGCAAACAAAAAAACAACAAGTATAAGCCAATAAATCACACATACAAGGCACCTTAAGTTACTGATGTGTAGTGTAGGTCTGCTAGGGCACTATGCTGATCTAAAGTGCAATAGGGTGACTTTCAAAACACAAGATCTTGTTCAAATGACTACCAAAACACAACTACTCAATCAGTAATCCTAAATTAACCAGCTTTCTAACAATTAATAAGATTTGGAAACACAAAATGCTAAAATACCCTAGATATGGCCACTAACTGTTTTTTACCAAATATTAGCATGCAAGTTTTCTATTTCTTGTTACCAAACTAAAACAAATAACACTTAAATGTCCTAATACTAACTTATCAAGTGTGTCTAAGCAGATTACAAGGCAAGATTTGTCAAATTTTGTCTTAATAATCTATTCCCAAACACCCGTAATGAAACTGATATAAAAATTATCAAGCAGATTGCATTCAAATCAGTTCAAATTAAAAGCCAACCAACTAAAACATTCTTACAAGTAATGAACAAGCATAAACACAGTTTTAAACTAACATAAAACAGTTTGAACATAATAGTAACATATAACTCAAAAATCAAAGATTTTTGCTAAGGTTTAGAGGGTTCAAGCCTAAATACCTTCTACAACTTACTTCCAAGTTGTACTAAGGCAAGCTGATGCCTTCTCCAAACAAGCTGGAACCTTGGAAATGGGCTTATGACACTGCTTGTGTAGAGAGATGATGATGGTGGTGGTTAATAAGAACCCATACACCACCCAATATATCTTCACCTTGAAAAAGATGAAAACACGCCAAGTAATCAAGAGCTTGAACCACAAGCTTGTTATCAACAAGCTTGTGGTTTGAGCTTTTAGTACAATAAACAATACAAAAACAATAAAACTGATAAATCTTGAAAAATAACTCTTGAAACAATTTTGAAAACCACTTTCTGAAATTTTGGAAAAACAACTAAGAATAACTTATACCAGCTTATAGGGCTTGTTTGGTTGTCAATCAAACAAGTCAATAAGCTCCTATAAGCTAAATAGGAAAACAACCTTTTGGCTTAAGTATCCTCTTACCAAAAGACGTTTTCCTAGATGAATCTTAACCAGATTTTTATCAAACATACACTACAACAATATAAGAAAAAGGGAACTTATAATTTTTGTAAAAGTTTAAAAGTTCATTGTCATTAATAAATTAAAAAGTTACAAAAAATTCGTAGAGATACATCACGTCTCTATTTATACAAGTAAGGAGAACATTCTAGAGTACACAAACCCTAAACAATAATTTTCCTAAAATGCCCTCTAGAATTTGAATTTCGGCTTTGGTCAAATGGATCACATGTGAATGTTGTGATGATACACCTGTTTTCTTTCATCTGAGTCGTCCAGTGTATTCTTTGGGAGCACGAAATCATTGTGGAACGTTGATGGTCTGTGAAGATTCGTTTTTTACCATAAAAAATGAAGCAGGGGAACACGGGGAGGGGACCAAGTGACGAGTTGGCAAGGCTTTGAATGTGGGGTTTAGGTGAGGAGGGGGTTAATTAATGATCTGCTTAGTATCATATAAAAACCCTTTGTTTTTGATGATGTTCATGATTAGGGTTCTAGGTTTGGGATTAGAGGTTAATTCAGGGTGAGGGTTAACAGTATCTGTTTGGAAGGAAAGATTTAATATATAAAAACGTTTAAACAGGTTTGGGTTTTATTAAATCAGGTTTAGGTTGAGTGGGTCGTGACGTGGGCAATTGGGGTAACATGATTGGCTAGTTTGGTTGTCTGGGCCACGTGGCAATGTTTGGTTGGGTGTTGGAGGTTTGGTTGTCTCCCATGAATGGCCCCTATATTCCCTTACTCTTGTCACTTAACTTTTAAACAGCCATATCACACATCCTTTGTTAATAAAGTCTTTTTTTTAGACTTTGGCCACCAAAAGTTTTGAGAAGTCTTTTCCAAGGACTTTCTTTGTAATTTAATCACATTTCAAGGGAAAATCTTGTATAATCTCAATATTTTAGGGACCCAAATGCAATTATGAGTTTTGCAAGGGTATAAAATGTCAAGTCTTCAAAAGTAGAGGGACCAATCTTGCCAAATCTTCAAACTTCAAGGACTTGAATGAAAAATCATGATTCGGGTCCGGTTCTTTGTGCGGCTTCATTTCCCGTGTTTGTTTTTGCTTGATTCTTGTGATCTTTTGTTGATTTCACGATATCCGTACCCAAAATACACAATGAACAAACACAAGCATATTTTTGGGTATTTTGATGATATTTTAAGCGTTTTAAGCCCGATTTGGACGATGAGACTATGTATAAAAGCAGTCTCATCACTCCCGCATACTAAACCATTTTCGTGCCCTCACGCAATGCAAGAATTAAGTATCATAACACTTCCAAAATTCATTTTTATGTGACATTTATTAAAAACATAAACTTAAATAAACTACTACACGTGTTTTAGACATAATGTAACGTTTTTATCACGATTAAGTGACTTTTAGGGTCAAAGAATAAGAACACGTGAATGCCTCATAGAGATAAGTTCGTCATCCTCGATTTTCATCGATTCCATGCTAAGCGTGTAACGAGATCATTGTCATTATAAGTTAGCAACACAATCATATCTCATGATTGTTAATTACACACCTAAACTCCCTTATTCCTACTTGGTATCTCTTATATTTTATTTTTGTCTTAATGATCACGAGGATACAACATTAACTTATGAGTGAATAGAGATTAGGTCCAAAAATAGAGTCTTAACGGTGTAACCAAAATCATCGAATTAATAAATCACCTTAATAGACAACGATGTCAAAAAATTAAGTCAACAAGAAGGATCGATAAACACGGTTTTATAACGGTTTTGAACATGAGACTTATTACCAAGACTTTTATACGCCCCCTAACGGATGGGCCTTATTATCATAGGTTTACCTCCATCTTTTATTCAACTCCGCCATAGAGCTTTTATTATGACTTCGGTCTTGCCTTGCCTTTTATTTAACCTCGCCATGAGGTGTTTATTATGGCCAAAGACGTATATCCTCACGCTAAAGCGAATTTTGGATCTTTAAAGCTTCAAAGATTAAGGCTTGATTCACTTTCAATTTGGGCATAGGTTTTTCGACCTTGTGAGCTTCAAATTTTTGCTTAATTTAGGTGAGCACTTGAAATCTTATTATTAGGTGAAGCTTTCGATTATTCGGGTTGCCAATACTTTAAAACCGTGACTTTGGCGATACCTTAATATTTTCCCAATTAATTACATGGAAGCTACTAAAACAAATTAGAAACCAACAACAGTGACTAAACCGCTAAATCAATATTTATTAACAATTTATTATAAAAGCGTGGGGAGAATAAGCTAATAATTACTACACATGAGATCATGAAGATTACGAGACTTATAAATAACTCTATCATTTCTCGTCCTCATTTAAGAGACTTAGCCTAAAAAGTTAAGGAATCGAAGCTAAGTGCTCTACACGCACGATCGAGTCAAAAATTACTCTTAGTCCCACCATCGGAAAACCTACATTCGTGTCTTAAGTACTTATGAAAAAAAGAAAATTTAAAATTTGGCCATTTTAGCCTTATTTTGCAACAAAACGATAACAAA
This sequence comes from Glebionis coronaria, assembly GCA_025667525.1. Lineage (NCBI taxonomy): Eukaryota > Viridiplantae > Streptophyta > Magnoliopsida > Asterales > Asteraceae > Glebionis > Glebionis coronaria. Next base: position 163,319,103 of record CM046882.1, on the reverse strand, counting down.
AAGATGAAAATTGGATTGCGTGGTGACGTAAGCAAGGTGAAGTATCTACTCACCCCCCATACTAAAACTAAACATTGTCCTAAATGTTTCGAGTCTAGGGGTGAAAACACCCCCATACTAGAGACGAATTCGAATGCTTAATCTCGAGCATGGAAAGGGTAAAACGAATAACCTAAAAGCCGTTTATGAATTTATACTAATAAGATAAACGTTAAAACATAAAAGGATATCATCGGATATCGGAATCTCCAAAGGCAACGATCGAAGCTCGAGTGATCCGTAAAACGAAAAGAGGCTTCAATGATGTCGATGAACCTAATGAATCACAACCACAAAACAAAGGTTGGAAGAGCACAAGTCCCCTCGTTACACTATTAGAAAACCGATAATATTTACAAGGATAAGCATGAGAATACCCCACGAGGCACCTTGTTTTTGATAACCGAGTCAAAAGCTCGACTCGAATCCCCATAATTGTGATCATTTAGGGATAATCATGGTATGGTCATTTTTGGTGGTGCTTACATGATAAACAATGCCCAAAAGTACATGGAGTACTTTTAAAACCCCGATAAACGTATACCGGGGTCAAAGATAGCGTCCTCGTTTTCGGATGAAAGACGAAACAACGCCACTCCAACTAGAACCCCAATGGGGTAGAAGAAAAGAGATAAGAAATAGAAGGGTGGGACAATGGGTGGGGCACTAAAACCATGAGCTACTCAAGGTAGACTCACACCAAGCAAATAGAAAGATTTTCCATTTATTGCATCGGTGGAAGACCGAGATTTCCATTTACATGCAATTCCGGGATCTAATATCTCGTCCTTGGTGGAGAAATGTGAGGGAACATAAGGGGCTTCCCCCACACTAAATCTACATACACCATCGTCAAAAGGAGTAGACGAGGTGGTATCACTCATATAACACGGTGATGATGGAGTTAAACTTGTAGAAAAATCTTTTAAATCAATTTTTAAATCTTTTCCTTTTTCATCGTTTAAAAACTCTTTATGAAAAACCCGATTGAATTATGTTGAAAATATTTGGCGTTTCTAATTCAAAATTTGTCATGCTAAAAATCCTCACATTTAAGTCGCGGTTAGGGGGTGGTGGATTGTATAAGTTCTCAAAACGTCGATAAAAAAGATCACCGCCTCCTCGGGGTCTACATACTCGTCATCCTCATGAACGTCGATCTCATCGATTTCTTCATCAAAGATAGGCTTGTCAAACCAAGGTTTGTCATTCCCCTCCTTGAGTATCTTAGAAACTCTCTCGAAAAGATCACGATCAAGCACGAAACCATCATTCATTTGTGGGGATTGTTGATAAGTTAAATCCTCACGATTGTGGTAAACGTAATTCTCATTTGAGGAGTGTTGATTAGGTAACTCCTCGAGAACTGGATTTTTGGTGGTCATATGAGTTGGTTCGTCATCGAAAATAAGACGTTCCAACTCATTAAGTTCATCGTCGATCTTGGGAAAATCAACCTCACTCGTAGGTGGGAGTGGAGGCAAAAGAGCTAGCTCTCGTTCGATAATTTCCTCAGTCTCGGGATCGAACTCATAATCATCGTACTTCACATGTGAAGAGGTCTTTTTGGGAGAATCCTCAAAAATGGCATGTGGATTTCGAAGTAAGTGATCAAACTCGGCAAAATCGCCATCGTCATCATCAAAGAAAGAGTCGATGTGAGCACTCACAACCATGGTCTTACAAGTCGAATGACTATGCTTAGGTGACTTTTCTATGACGAGAGGATCGATATCGATGAAACCTTTAGCCTCAACGTGTGTTGGGCTAGGAAATGCAGGCACTTCGATGGAGTTAGAAGTTTAAGCCTCAAAAACGTGGTCCTTCGAAGGTGGTGAAGACGAGTCCATTTTGGTCATTGTCGTGATGGCACTAACGTCGCCCTTGGAATTGGTTGTTCACTTGTTTCGCCAAATACATCCCAAGGTGATTTTTCGTCCATAAATCTACGCATACCCTTTTGAATTAGGTACACGTATTCTTTATCGTTAAAATCATCTTCTTTAAAACCGTTCTTCTTAATTCTTTCAAAACATGAATTAAGCCTCATATTTTCCGCTAAAGTTAACATTTTGAAATCATTAGAATTTGAAACATTAGGTTTTGAAACCTCGGTTTTTTCATTATCATTAGACACATGAGATTTATTTGCGAAAAAGTCCATTTTGTCATCTCCATATCTCATAGTAAGTCTCCCCTCGTGAACGTCGATTACGGTTCGAGCCGTCGATAAAAATGGTCGGCCTAAAATAATGGGACATTTAGGGTCACACTCGTAATCGAATATGACGAAATCCGCGGGAAAAACAAAATTTCCAACTTTGACATAGACATCCTCGTCTATTCCAATTGGTATAAGTGGTGTACAATTTGCAAGCTCGATTGTCATGTTCGTGGGGGTAAGTGAAGGAAATCTCATCAATTTCCAAAGAGAATGAGGCATGAGGATTGATGCTAGCACCTAAATTGGCAAGGGCTAAACATCCCTCAATCTCGAAAAAATCACAAGGTAATAGAAATTGGCCCGGATCCTCTTCCTTTCTCGCCATATGCCTTTTGGGTTTTTTAAGAAGGATCGATGCACAAGTTTCTTCAAGGGTTTCTTTGGTTAGGTCGATAAAACTCTCTTTTTGAACCGTGGATGGAATTTGAGGTACACGAGGGTGTGCACTCTTTTCCTTGGTCGCCACGTTCACCCCATCGACTTTAGAACAAGAAGGCGTCTTAGAAGTCGAGGGTTGAGAAGAAGGAACAACTCGAAATCCATCAAGGTTAGGGGTAATCACACGACTTTTTCCACGAGACGAGGCGGCTTTACATTGTTCCTTCGGATTTGCAACGGTGTCACTAGGTAACGAACTTGACGAAGCACCCGAGGCTTTGTTCACAATAGCCGAAAACATCTTTTTTATATCAAATTGTCCTTACTCAATCTTCGTGTTTTGATTTTTCAAAGTATTAGAAAAGTCGTTTTCAAAGTACCAATTTGTCCCTCTAAACGTCTCATATTAGCCTCATTTGTTTTCATGTATTCTTGAAAATCATTTGACGAACTATTTTGATTAGCGTTAAAGTTCCCTTGGTTTTGATTACTTCTTTGAAAATTTCCTTGATTACCATTTGAAAAATTGTTCCCTTGATTAGCGTTGTTTTGAAAACTCGAGTTTTGGTTGTTGTTGTTATCTCGGTTTTTGCCAATTCAAATTCCGACCTTGATTATAACCTTGATTTTGAAAATTTCCTTGTTGATTATTTCCTTGAAAATTGTTTCGGTTTTGATTTGAAAAATTGTTGCCTTGGCTATAATTGCCTTGTTGCGATGGACCGACGTTATTTTGATTTTGATTATAAAAATTGTTGTTTAACGCACTCACATTCGACGTTTGGCTATCCGTAGCCGCACACTCGTAATAATTATGAGGTCCACCGCAAAACGTACACGAAGTCTCAACCGCTTTCACCGTGGCGGGAGCGTCTTTCTTTTGCATTTCGATGAGAAAAGACGTAAACACATTCGTTAGCTTGTCGACTTTCGCATCAACCCTCTCAATGTCGCGATTAGAATTACTAACATTGGCGACATTGTCAACTCTCGGTGAGTTGCGGAGTTGGTAAACCTTGGATCGATTCTCGATAATCATCAAAGCGTCTTTCGAAGTCTTGCACAAAAAGTTGCCACCGGTGGCGGAATTCAACGAATCTTGTTCTTGAAAACTAAGACCGTTGTAAAACATATCGATTTGGTGCAACTCGGAAAATCCACGGTGAGGAAATTGCCTAAGCAATTCCTTAAAGCGGTCCCATGCGTCTCTAAAAGATTCATTCGGTTTTTACTCAAATCTCGTAATCTCGTTTTTGAAAAACGTCGTCTTAGACGGTGGGAAAAAATGATTAACAAATTTGGAAACGAGATTGATAGGTGTGTAAACACCCATCCTTTTTACCACTTAATTACAATAATAACCGAGCCAAACGTGTATTTTATGTCTTTTATGTCGGAATTATGCGTGGTTTGTGTTTTTGTTGTGATTTAGGACGAAATTGTGAAAAGTGGGGAAAACACGGCATTCACGGGCTTTTATTGAAGAAAAAGATGAAAAAATAATGAAGTCGAGAAGTCAAGAGTGCAAAAAGAACGGAAGTCCAAGACCAATTCTGAAGATTTATCGAAGAAAAAGTCGAAAGACGGAAGTTTACTTAAAGCCAAAGAACTCAAGTCTACTTTATTGAAGAATTAAAAGACGAGTTCAAAAAAATCCCGAGACAAAACCATTTAAAGTCCAAGATTAATGAAGAATAAAGGCTTAAGGACTAATGGTGCAATTAAAAGAAGATTAAAGAAGGAAGGACTTAATCTTGTAATTAAGAGAAAATGAAGGAGGGGAGGAAGCTTCCTAATCCTCCCCTATATATAGATTAGGCTAGTTAATTATTTTTCTTTGTTGGCTAATCGTGACAATTAGTTCTTCCATTTTTAATTACCTTGTCATTTAAATACTTGTCAAATTTAAATTCCTGTCTTGCACCTTAATTACCATTTAATTTCAAGTAAGTTTTTCTTTTAATTCTTGTTAATCTTTATCTTTATCTTGTTAATCTCATTCTACCTTTCTTAATCTTTGATTCTTATTGTTTATGTTCATGTTCATGTTCTTATTCTTTCTTATTTTGATCAAGTGGTTTTGATTATTTTGATTAGTTTTGTGAGTTTGATTGTTTTGGATTGATTGTTTATGATTAATAGATGTTAATTTGTTTGTTTGATTTAATCTTGTGGTTGATTTGCTTTAGTTTTGTTTAAATCCGTGCTATCTTTATTTTCCTTGTTCTTCGGTATTCTTGTTACTGATCTTTTCCAGGAATCGGCCAAACCCATCATTATTCCGGATCAAGGTTCTAGCCAAGAGGGTTATTCGGAATATTCAGTTATTCCGAATAGACTAGGAGTATTCCGAGTAAGGGAGTCATTCCGAATAAAGGTTCAAGAAAACTTCCTATCCGGAATATTCTATATTCCGAATAGACCTGGATATTCCGAGTAGAGGAAAATATTCCGAATAAGGCTCAATATTCCGAATAGGAGATTTTATTCAACATATAGTATTTATTCCGAATAGGGAATAGATTCCGCATAGGGGTTTTTTTTCCGAATAGGACTTTATTCAGCATAGAGTGATTATTCCGGGTAGGCTAGTTATTCCGAGTAGGGAATTTTATTCCGCATAGCATTTATTTTGTTTTATTTCGTGTTGCCATTATTCCGAATAGGTTGCATTGTTCCGAATAGAGGGTATTATTCCGGATAGGTGACATATTCCGAGTAAGCTTAATATTCCGAATAGGGTTTATTCCGGATAGGGGTAATTTTCAGTTCTTTCATTTTAGTCTTTAATTTTCTTAATTTCGAGCTTTAATTTTCCCACCTTTTTACTTAGTCGCACTTTAAGTTTATTTGCCTTAGAATTATTTTAGCCTTGCCTTAGTTTAAGTTTTAGTTTTAGTTGCGCTTAAGTTTGCGTTATTTACTTTTAGTACCCTTTAATTTTAGTCAAGCTTTTAAATACTTGCACCATTTACTTTAAATTAGTTTTAGATTTACTTTTAAAGTCATCTACTTTAATTGTTTTTTCACTTTTAATATACTACAACGACAACTTTTGTTTTCACCAAAGAACAGCAGAGTCACACATAAACTCCTTTTTCAATTCGAAGAGATTGGCACAACGATAATTTTTAACCTGAGTAAAAGCTAGTTATCAAATGGCGCCGCTGCCGGCTCTTTTCGTAAAGATTAACGGTTTTCTGTGAAAGACGCGTTGCTTTTTGGGATCCGTTCACCTGTGAGCGTTATTTTTCTTGCATTAAAAATTCAAAAAATCATAAAAATTAAAAATTGATAAAAATACATAAAAATTAAAAATTTCAAAAATCCAAAAAGATTTTATCTTTATTGTGTATATATATTGTCTTTGTGTTTGGTTTCTTTTTCTTTTGCATTTTCAGGTGTATGCGTACTAGATCTTCTAATTATCAAGAGCCCGAGACTCAAGAAGATTTAAGTATGTCAGGTGTTAACAACAACAATATTCCACCGCACCTCAATAATAACAACAATGTTCTTCCACAGCCCGATCTTCGGACAATGGAGGAGCTTTGTCAACCTACCATGTTTGGACGAGGAGGACCGATTGCGCCGATGCAAATCAACGCTCCTGAGTTTTCATTGAAGCACCATATGATTCAGCAAGTGCAAACTAACCCATTCCATGGATTGCCTGATGATGATGCCAACAAACATCTCGACAAGTTCATTACAATCACCCAAAGCATGAAGTTGCCTGGTGCCACAATGGATGTTCTTCGCCTACAACTCTTCCCACATACTTTATCGCATCATGCCGAGAAATGGTTTGATCGTCTCCCGAAGAATTCTATTCATACTTGGGATGACATGACTCAACGCTTTTTGTCGCGCTACTTTCCACCATCCATGGTCACGAGCCTTCGCAATCAAATCAGCGGTTTCATGCAAGAACCCGATGAATCTCTTTTTGATGCTTGGGAGAGATATAATGTCTTGATTGATCGTTGTCCAAACCACAACATGCTCCCTGTGACCTTAATTGACACTTTCTACAATGGATTGACTTTTCGAGATCGTGATACGATTAATGCAGCCGCCGGTGGCACATTTATGAAAAGGAGACCCGATGAGTGTAGAGAGTTAATTGAGAACATGACTACTCACCACAAAAACTGGGATTCCTCCGCTTCTTCAAGGAACAACCCGAGAGTCAATGTTTCTTCTACCTCAGCAAACCCTGATATGACCAAACTCACCCGCATGATTACTGAAATGAGCAAAAGTATCACGCTTCTAGCTTCAAACCAACAACAACAACAAGTGAAAGCGGTTGCTAATCCTTGTGAAACATGCAGCGGTCCTCACTCATACACCGATTGTCCTTCTACACAAGGAAATCTGGAAAATGTGTATGCAGCTTATGGTAATTATTCACCGGAAAATTACCAAGCTCGACCTCAAGGGGATAGAAATTTGCTGAGTTACCGGTCCAACAACTACCTTTCACCTGGTTTTTCTCCTCAAAACCAAAACCCCGCCAACAACTACAATAGAAGCAACCAAATCCCACCAAAAGCTTCTAATCCTTATCACCAACCCGCCCAACAAACCCCACCCATTATTCCGGATGTTGAGGCCATCATGAGAACCCAAGGTGAGCAAATCAAGAATCCGCAGAGTCAAATTATCAATCTTAAAGGAGATATTACCAAGCAAGGAAATGAGATAAGATCCGAGCTTCGAGATAATATTCAATCCTCCTTCAGCAATCAAACCAATGATTTGAAGAATATGCTTGCTAGTTTCTTGCCCGCAGCTCAACCTTCTACTTCAAGTTCTCTACCTTCAAACACCGTCACCAATCCGCGAGCTAATGTGAGTGCTATTACTACTCGTAGTGGAATTACCATTGTCGATCCACCTATCCCGCCCCCATCATCTACACCTCCTCCACCACCATTTATCCCTACTCCTCCTACACCTAGTATTAGTGCACCATTACCGTCTCCGCCTCGTCATGACGATGTACCTACGAAGGACCCTTCAACATCCCAACCTTTACCTACTACACCTGCACCTTCCCCACCCAAACCCAATATCCCTTATCCTTCTCGCTTGGGCAAGAAGTAAATGCTAACCAAGGAGGACTCTCAAGTGACGAGCTATATCAAGATGATTTCTCAAATGAACTTCAACATTAGCTTTCTTGAAGCACTTGTCCACATGCCCAAATTTGTGAAAGCATTTAAGGAATTGCTTAACAAGAAGGAGAAGCTGATTGAGCTCGCCAACACACGCTTAAATGAAAACTGCTCTGCAGTTATTCTTAAAGAACTTCTGGAAAAGCTTGGAGATCCCGGTCATTTTGTGTTGCCTTGCGTATTCAACAAAACTGAAGAATTTACTGCCCTTGCTGATCTCGGGGCTAGTATTAATCTTATGCCTTTGAGTGTTTGGAAAACACTATCATTGCCCGACCTCACTCCAACAAAGATGACTCTTGAACTTGCAAATCACACTCTCGCTTACCCCGTTGGTATTGCCGAAGACGTGTTCATCAAAGTTGGCACATTTACTTTCCCGGTCGATTTTGTCGTAGTTGATTATGAAATGGACCCTCGTATTCCTTTAATACTTGGTCGGCCATTCTTGAGAACCGGACGAGCTTTAGTGGATGTGGCCGAAGGCGAGTTAATCTTACGAGTCGGGGATGATGCACAAGTTTTTAAAATGGGGAAGCTTACAAGTAAATCCTTTGGAGGCCGAGAATCAGTGAATATGATTATTGTGCATGATGACTTCGTTGTCTACAACAATCCTCTATTCGATTCTTGCATCGATAATCCACTTTTTCATGATGATGTGGATGATTCTCGCCCCAATTTGGAACCTTTTCCCATTTATGATTCTCCACCGTTCTTTGATGCTTATGATGATGATTCTAGCTCAGATTCGGATGATTATGATGACCTTACTTCTGAGTATCCCGAGCTGCCCACGTATGATGATTTCGATTAGGCTGATACTCTTTCGAGCGATTCTTCACATGATGAAGATCCTCCACCATCACTCGATCCTACTTTGGACGATTACTCATTTGAGGAAGACTTCTCTGCATTTCTTAATACTTACTTCCCACATGAGAGTGATGCTCCTCCTTTGGACTTTGAAGATTATCGTCTTGATCCTACTTTGGATTTGAAGCACATTCTTTCAGAGGAGAAGAAACCGGTCCACATCGATATCCGCAGCACGTATGAGTTAACACCTCTTTGTCCCCCTTCTGAGGACGAGGTTGTGCTTCTTCGCGGATCTTCTTCCCATTCTGCTGAGTCTGAGTGCTATTTTCCCTTAAAGGAAAAGGTGTTCGACCCCGGTATTGAAATCTTTAAGCCATCTCAGTATCCACCTGATGAAATAAAAGGAAAAATCTTTGGAATTATTGAAGACATGCTTGCACCACTTCACCCTTGCTTCCACCGTGCTCCATCACTGCTTAAGGGAACCTTGCCTACTCTTCTTTGGCTTGCCTTGTTCGCCTTAAGCCTCTGCTATTTGATGGACGAAAACTATGTCTTTGATCCTGGTGGATATGTTTCATGCTTCTTCCTATGATGATCAAGGTCGAGTCAGGCTCACGACTCGGTAATCAAAAATCAAGCGCTTCTTGGGAGGCAACCCATGCATCTATCTTTTCGCTTTCTTTATCATAAGTGTAGGGGGGACCCTTTGGTTTGCTATTTCCTCTCCTCTCTTCTTTTAATCAGGGGTTCGAGCTTCAATGATCCACTCTTGATGATTCTTGACGACCCGTGATTCCGTGTCCACTTCTTCCCGGTTCTATCCTAAACTCTTTTGGATTCACTATTTTATATTTTCTCAATATTAAAATAGGAATCTCTTTAGTTGTCTCTTCCTTAGCGAGATTTAAACAACGTGCACAATGTCCTAAGTGTAGGGGAGTTTACTCCCACATGCTTAAACATTGAGGACAATGTTTATATTAAGTGTAGGGGGACTTCTATCGAAGTTAAGTGGCCTTTTCCTTGTATTTGTCCTCATTTTATCCGGAAAATAAATTTTTCGACATTTTTCAAAATTTTTGATCTATTTTGGCCCATTAGTGTTTCCCTTTGTATAGTTATTTTCTTTCTTTGTTAGAATAAAGTGGTTTTAATTTTCAAACGTTGTGAATCTTTTGACTCAACCCGAGTTTACTTATCTTAGTTTACTCTAGCTAGTATCCTTAGCGTGTTTAAGTCAAGTTTTGCTAGGCTTTTATATAGGGAGCTATAAAACGCGAAAGTCTTAACTCTCACGGTTAAGAACAAGAACTTTTCGCAAGTTCCTATAATTGATCCTAGAGAGTCGTTTATCAAGGGAACTTTAAAACGCGATTTCTAAACTTGAAAGAGTCTAAGAATTTGCAAGATCCTATAGGCGACTCGAAAACCCAAAACTTTGATTTAATAGGCTAAGCATCCACGATTCTCATTACTTGAGATTTTAAACTGTGGAGAACGAGAGATGATAGAGCCAATTATAAGTTCGGTATTCTTTCGTGAATTTATGTGAGTTAATTATAAGCCTATTCTCCCATCGCCTGCTAATAAATTTATCTGCAATAAATAAGGTTGTACGATTTGAAAAGTTACTTAGCTTCTAGCCCAAGATCGTTTAAAAGTTGCTCGGTATGGATTAGAGTTCATAGCCAAGGCATAACTTATTGAAGCGGGATGCGAAGATTGGCGAGTCCGAAAAGGCCCTAACAAGGCATGAGGGCTACGTTTTGTTGCTAAAGATCCAAAGTGATGTGAAGAATCATTTATCGAAAATCAATATGAAGGATTGAGACACACGACGAAAAGCAAAAACTCCCCAAAAGTCATGGAGAAGTGTATCCGAAAAGACCCTAGCAAGGTATGAGGATAAATAGATCCAAGTCATAAAAGGAGGCGGATCGTTGTATATCAAAGTCCAAAGTAAAGATTGGAGAAAAATGAAGAAGTCGTGGTCCAAGTATGAATCTCTCAAAACTTCAAGTGAAAAAATTCCATTATGATGAGAAGACCATTATTTCATGAACGTCTCTCAAGGTTTGAAGTATGAAGTCGCTGCCTAAATATCGGTCCGAGAAAGGTCTCAAATCGCGAAGCGAGTTATGCCAAGATATGAACTTTATGAGGTCCCGAGAAGTAGTTTTAAAAGATTTTGTCCTTTAGCTAACTATTGATTAAATCGTTCACTTTATTTTCGGCCTAAATAATTATCGAAATAAGTCAAAAATGCATCCTCGTGATCATTCAAGACAATAATAAAATATAAGAGATACACCTAGGAATAAGGGAGTCTAAGTGAATAATTGGCCCACATGAGTTCGTGTTAGTTTGCTAACTTATAATAACAATGATCTCGTTTTTAAGCTTGGTCTGGAGAAAGTGAAAACTTGAATAATCATTTCCAAAACCCAAGGTATGCTTTTTGATTTCTTTACTTTGAATGTTTATAGTTTTCTATCTCTTTAATAAAGGCCACTATGGATAGATTATGATGAAAAATGTAAACGTGCTTTGTAACTAATGCATTGCATGAGGACATTGCAATGGTCAAGTATAGGGGATTTGATAGGTGTGTAAACACCCATCCTTTTACCACTTAATTACAATAATAACCGAGCCAAATGTGTATTTTATGTCTTTTATGTCGGAATTATGCGTGGTTTGTGTTTTTGTTGTGATTTAGGACGAAATTGTGAAAAGTGGGGAAAACACGGCATTCACGGGCTTTTATTGAAGAAAAAGATGAAAAAATAATGAAGTCGAGAAGTCAAGAGTGCAAAAAGAACGGAAGTCCAAGACCAATTTTGAAGATTTATCGAAGAAAAAGTCGAAAGACGGAAGTTTACTTAAAGCCGAAGAACTCAAGTCTACTTTATTGAAGAATTAAAAGACGAGTTCAAAAAAATCCCGAGACAAAACCATTTAAAGTCCAAGATTAATGAAGAATAAAGGCTTAAGGACTAATGGTGCAATTAAAAGAAGATTAAAGAAGGAAGGACTTAATCTTGTAATTAAGAGAAAATGAAGGAGGGGAGGAAGCTTCCTAATCCTCCCCTATATATAGATTAGGCTAGTTAATTATTTTTCTTTGTTGGCTAATCGTGACAATTAGTTCTTCCATTTTTAATTACCTTGTCATTTAAATACTTGTCAAATTTAAATTCCTGTCTTGCACCTTAATTACCATTTAATTTCAAGTAAGTTTTTCTTTTAATTCTTGTTAATCTTTATCTTTATCTTGTTAATCTCATTCTACCTTTCTTAATCTTTGATTCTTATTGTTTATGTTCATGTTCATGTTCTTATTCTTTCTTATTTTGATCAAGTGGTTTTGATTATTTTGATTAGTTTTGTGAGTTTGATTGTTTTGGATTGATTGTTTATGATTAATAGATGTTAATTTGTTTGTTTGATTTAATCTTGTGGTTGATTTGCTTTAGTTTTGTTTAAATCCGTGCTATCTTTATTTTCCTTGTTCTTCGGTATTCTTGTTACTGATCTTTTCCAGGAATCGGCCAAACCCATCATTATTCCGGATCAAGGTTCTAGCCAAGAGGGTTATTCGGAATATTCAGTTATTCCGAGTAGACTAGGAGTATTCCGAGTAAGGGAGTCATTCCGAATAAAGGTTCAAGAAAACTTCCTATCCGGAATATTCTATATTCCGAATAGACCTGGATATTCCGAGTAGAGGAAAATATTCCGAATAAGGCTCAATATTCCGAATAGGAGATTTTATTCAGCATATAGTATTTATTCCGAATAGGGAATAGATTCCGCATAGGGGTTTTGTTTTTCCTAATAGGACTTTATTCAACATAGAGTGATTATTCCGGGTAGGCTAGTTATTCCGAGTAGGGAAATTTATTCCGCATAGCATTTATTTTGTTTTATTCCGTGTTGCCATTATTCCGAATAGGCTGCATTGTTCCGAATAGAGGGTATTATTCCGGATAGGTGACATATTCCGAGTAAGCTTAATATTCCGAATAGGGTTTATTCCGGATAGGGGTAATTTTCAGTTCTTTCATTTTAGTCTTTAATTTTCTTAATTTCGAGCTTTAATTTTCCCGCCTTTTTACTTAGTCGCACTTTAAGTTTATTTGCCTTAGAATTATTTTAGCCTTGCCTTAGTTTAAGTTTTAGTTTTAGTTGCGCTTAAGTTTGCGTTATTTACTTTTAGTACCCTTTAATTTTAGTCAATCTTTTAAATACTTGCACCATTTACTTTAAATTAGTTTTAGACTTACTTTTAAAGTCATCTACTTTAATTGTTTTTGCACTTTTAATATACTACAACGACAACTTTTGTTTTCACCAAAGAACAGCAGATTCACACATAAACTCCTTTTTCAATTCGAAGAGATTGGCACAACGATAATTTTTAACCTGAGTAAAAGCTATTTATCAGAGATCCTTCCACGTAATTATCGAATTAGGTGGCTCTTTCTCGTACCAATCCTTGGTGGCACCATCAAGCGAGTACGGAAAAAGCATAAGCTTGACGACATCGGTGTCGACGTTCTTAAACTTGCTCGTGGCCAAAAGACGATCAAAATTTCGAATGTGATTGTGAGGATTATTCGCCTCACGACCTCAAAACTTCGTAGCTTGTATCAACAAAAGCATTCCGCTCTTAATCTCAAAATTCTCCGCTTCGATAGCGGGAATTACGATCGCGTTTCCATAACCCTCGGTGGGCGCTTGGAGCAATTCCATCATCGAACGATTGTCGGCCATCTCGTCTATGGTCTCTTCAACAACGATATTAGGAACTTCGGTTTCTAATTCTCGTCTACGTCGTCGATTCCTTCGATTACGATTGCGTCGATTCGAAGCGTTGCTAGAATTAGAATATTCCTTCGATCGAGTGCGCATGCACTAAGCGTAGAATGGGGGGTAGCATAGAAGATTTTTTTTTTGGGGGTTTTCGATTTTTCAATTTTTTTTGGTTTTTGATTGTTTCTTATTTTTTTTGGATTTTTGTGTATTACGTAGACTCAAATCTACAAATCTCTCCTCGAATTGATTTCTCAATTAAAGGAGCCTCAAAGAATGAAAACGATCACGTGGAGTGAATGCCTTCGATGAATTTAGAACGTTGGTGGAACACCAAAACGTTCAAGAGGGTTTAATCTTGAAAACAAGCAAATATAGTATACGTAGATAATACTTGGGCGGCAAACCCTCGATTAACACTCTTTCAAAACACGCACAAGCAAGCGGGGAAAACGAGGCGGCGCTAAGCACTTAAGAGCCTTTTTTCCTTAGGTCGTGAAATACAACCGCCTTATACCCGCCTTATAGTTTGTGTTAATCAAAATTAAGCCTCACGAAAGTATTTATCTATTTTGCCTTTAAACTTTTGCTTTAGATTCGAATACAATAATTGAGTGATGAAATTCCAATTAAGGTTTCGTTTTCACGCTTTTGAAGATATTGTATATTTATTGTGATACGTATTACAATATATTAATAATATTCACAAGAAAAACGAAAACCAATATATCTACAATATATTAAAATGATTGTTGTGTGTTTAGTTTAGAAAAACTAAACACGATTTATTTGGATGCTATAGTATAATAGAGAAAAATAACAAAAATGAGTATGTACGTTAATACAAGGTTTCAGCCTCATATGAAAATTTGTTCGTCTCGATTCAATTCGAATTGATTTCTGGTTCAAAGTGTGACTCAGTCATTTTTTGTTAGCAAAAAGAAAGTTTTGATTATCTATTTCTAAGTAAAAGTTAAATGAGAATAGTAATAAAAATAAGCTAAAAACAATTAACTAAAAATAACGAAACAATATAAATAATAAAATGTGAATTTAAAACGAAACAATTAATAAAAATAAAACTAAAAGACGAAATTTACTATCGACTCGAAAATAAAGTTTACTAAATGAAAAATGAGAGAATAAAACTAAAATGGTACTTTAAAGCTAAACGAGGCAAAACCTAAAGCCGGTACTAAATAAAAGATAAAACTTGAACTTTACGAAAAAATATTAATACTAAAAATCGACGAAAAATTCAACTAAAAATAGTAACTTTCAAAATTAAAATTGGAACAACTTTCAGATAAAACTAAAGAATTACGGAACAATACTAATAAATAAGCAAGCAGACAGGCTAGCTGCTGGAAGCAGCCAACCACACTGGTCATTTTGGCGCCAAAGCTATGACACCAGGCAAGTAAGCTGGTCATTTATTCGGAATAAGAACAGTGTATTTCGGAGATTGAATATCTTCGGAATAGCAACAGTGGATTTCAGAGTTTTACTTTCTTCGCAATTTTTGTTTTTTCAGAAAAAATGATTTCTTCGCAATATGTGTATCTTTGGAATAACAGTATTTTCAGAAAAAAAGAATAAAAATCTTCGGAATAATTCTTTTTCAGAAAAATCTTCGGAACAATATTTTTTTCACAACTTTCTTCGGAATAAATCTTTTCAGAACATTTTTCGGAATAAGTGTTTTTTCAGAATATTAACTTTTTCAGAAAAAGTAAGATTTTCAGAGAAATGGCATTTCAGAAAAAATAAAATCTTCGGAATATAAAACCCTAATCCGAAAACTTGAAAACAAATACAGTAACATAAAAAAATCACGAAATAAGCTAAAAATAAGCACAATTCAAATAAGCATATAACCAAAACTTAATCTAAAACAATTTTTAGAAAAGCTAATTTAACCACAAATCAAAAACTTGAAAAACACTAATAAATCTAAAAATTAAAAATCAACTTTTTATAAAATAAACTAATAAACACTTATCTAAAAATTTAACCAAATTGATTTTAAGAAAAAGCTAATAAGCCAAAATTTAAAAACTTTAAAAAAAACACTAAATAATCAAAATATTTAAAATGAACTTTTTATAAAAATTAACTAATAACCACTTAATTAAAAATAAGAAAATTGACACAATAGGCACTAAAACACTATAAGCTATAAAAACCAAACACATAAAAACCAATAAGCACAATCAATCAAAAGCATCAATAAATCAATAAACATCAAGATTAGGCAACTACATAATCATCTAAATCAACACAAGATTAATCATAAAGAAAGGAAGAATGAGAATGATTAATTGAAAAGCCTGATTAAGATTAAGATTAAGATCTAATACAAGATTAATGAAAAATCTTGAAAAACATTAAAAAAAAGCTAGAGAGAGAAAGTATATTAATCTACTCCTTAATCCTAAAACTAATCTACTCCTAATTTTCTAACCACCTCCTAATGACACATTAGGAGGGTATTATAGGAGGAGTAACATGTTGATGCTTTCTTCATTCTTTCTTCTTGTCTCGACTCGATTTAAATTCTTTGTCTTTCTCGACGTCGTCTCGGGGTTTGTCGATATAATTTGAACTCGTCTTATAATTTTCTTCTTTAATTAGACTTGGTTCTTCGACTTCATTAAACTTCCGTCTTTAGACTTTTTCTTCGATAAATCTTCAGAATAGGCCTTGGACTTCCGTTCTTTTTGCACTCTTGATCTTTTGACTTCGTCTTTTCTCGTTTTCTTCGATAAAAGCCCGTGTTTTCTTCCTTTTTCATCTTTTGGTCCGAAAACACAATAAAAACACTAACCACGCATAATTCCGACATATACGACATAAAATACACGTTTTGGCTTGGTTATTATTATAATTAAGTGGTAAAAGGATGGGTGTTTTCACACCTATCAAATCCCCTACACTTGACCATTGCAATGCCCTCATGCAATGCATTAATTTCAAAGCACAGATTACATTTCTCATCATAATTTACCCACCTTGGCCTTTATTAAATACTAAACATTAAGGATACTAAAAAGATAGAAATATATACAAAACAAGTAAAGAAATCAAAGACTTACATTGGGGTTCTGGCTTTCATGAATGTTCATCATCCTCAAGTTTCACGTTCCCCATACCAAGCTTAAAAACGAGATCATTGTTGTTATAAGTTAGCAAACTAACACAAACTCATGTGGCCCAATTATTCACTTAGACTCCCTTATTCCTAGGTGTATCTCTTATATTTTATTGTTGTCTTAAATGATCACGTGGATGCATTGTTGACTTATTACGATAGTTATTAGGCTGAAAATAAAGTAGGACGATTTAATCAATAGTTAGCTAAAGGACAAAATCTTTTAAAACTGCTTCTCGGGACCTCATAAAGTTCATATCTTGGCATAACTCGCTTCACGATTTGAGACCTTTCTCGGACCGATATTTGGCAGCGACTTCATACTTCAAATCTTGAGAGACGTTCATGAAATAATGGTCTTCTCTTCATAATAGGAATTTCTTCACTTGAACTTTTTTGAGAGATTCTTCATATTTGGACCACGACTTCTTCATTTTTCTCCAATCTTTATTTGGGATTTTGATATACAACGATCCGCCTCCGTTTAGGACTTGGATCTATTTATCCTCATACCTTGTTAGGGCCTTTTTGGATAGACTTCTCCATGATCTTTACGGGAGTATTTGCTTTTTATTGTGTGTCTCGATCCTTCATATTGATTATTGATAAATGATTCTTCACATCACTTCGGATATTTAGCAACAAAATGTAGCCCTCATGTCTTGTTAGGACCTTTTCGGACTCGCCAATCTTTGCATCCTGCTTCAATAAGTTATGCCTTGGCTATGAACTCTAATCAATACCGAGCAACTTTTAAACGATCTTGTGCTAGAAGCTAAGTAACTTTTCAAATCGTACAACCTTATTTATTGTAATTAAATTTATTAGCAAGCGATGGGAGAAAAAGCTCATAATTAACTCACATAAATTTATGAAAGAATACCAAACTTATAATTGACTCTATCATCTCTCGTTCTCCACAATTTAAAATCTCAAGGAATGAGACTCGTGGATGCTTAGCCAATTAAATCAAAGTTTTGTGTTTTCGAGTCATCTATAGGATCTTGCAAACTCTTAGACTTTTTCAAGTTTAGAATTCGCATTTTAAAGTTCCCTTGATAAACGATTCTCTAGGATCAATTATAGGAACTTGCGAAAAGTTCTTGTTCTTAACCCGTGAGGGTTAAGACTTTCGCGTTTTAAAGTTCCCTATATAAAAGCCTAGCAAAACTTGACTTAAACACGTTAAGGATACTAGCTAGAGTAAACTTAGATAAGTAAACTCGGGTTGAGTCAAAATATTCACGACTTTGAAAAATTAAAACCACTTTATTAAAATTTATTCGTGCAAAGAAAGAAAATAACTATACAAAGGTAAAAACAACTAGGCCAAAATAGATCAAAAATTTTGAAAAATGTCGAAAAATCAATTTTTCGGTTAAAATGAGGAGAAATACAAAGAAAAGCTCACTTAACTTCGATAGAAGTCCCCGCTACACTTAATATAAACATTGTCCTCAATGTTTAAGTATGTGGAAGTAAACTCCCCTACACTTAGGACATTGTGCACGTTGTTTAAATCTTGCTAAGGAAAGGACAACTAAAGTGATTCCTAATTTAATATTGAAGAATATAAAATAGAGAACTAAAAGAGATTAGGATAGAACCGGGAAGACGGGAACACGGAATCACGGGTCGTCAAAAGTCATCAAGAATAGATCTTTGAAAGCTCGAATCCCTGCTCATGATAAGAAATAAAACAACAAACACATACTAGGGTCTCCCCTACACTTATTAGAAAAACAGAATAAAAGGATAGATAATTGGGTTGCCTCCCAAAAAGCGCTTGTTTTTGTTAACCGAGTCACGAGCCTGACTCGTCCCCGAATTAAATGGTCCATGGGGAAGCCTCGAATGTAATACCGGGATCAAAGACCTTGTCCTCGTTCACGGAGGATATTAATAAAGGAGAGGCCGGAGGATAAGTCTTAAAGGGTAGAAAAGTCCTCTCAACATACGAAAAGTATGTGAGGTTGTGATCCACGGGAGGTGGGGTGGGTAAAGGAAGCACATTGTCATCCCCCAAAGACAATGGATGTTGACCAAGCGGCAAAGCCGTAAAGTTATCACTCATAAAATAGTCAATGTCACCTCCCGGGTCAAAGCACTCATCCTCTGTAATGGTGTCTAAAGGAGTGGATGAAAGGTGCTCGGGAGGGGGACTTGGGACAATACCTTCATGCAGCAACTTATCAAAAATAATATCCCCCTCCGTGTCATCATCATCAGTACCCGGAGGTATTGAGAGAATGTCTATTTCCTCCATAGCTGTATCATTATTCTCAACTGAAGTACTAGACGGAGGTAAAGACTCAGAAATAGGAGCAGAATTCAACGCTTCAATTTTAGCAATAAGAAGATGAACTTTCAGTAATTTGTCGCGAAGAATAACGTCTTCCACCTCATCTACAAGACCAAGTTCAGTGGTGAACTTCTCGTATATCGGGGAGAATAAATCAACATCGCCTTCATCGCCCGGAGGAGAAGGAGAAATTTCAAAAGTGAAATTCTCATAGCATGGAGAAAAATCATCATTAAGAGCGACCTTGTCCGTAAGCTCAGCAAAAGTAGGGACATCACAAACCTCATCAAAGAATTTATCAAGACCAAAATCACTAATCTCACTCGATGTATCAGTATCCTTAGACGCATTTGGGATATCAAGAGTAGGAGTAGTAATCTCAGAAGATGGGTTGAGATCATAGATATCATCCTCGTCATCATCATAAAAGTAGTATGGACGCACAAGAGGAGGAGTATAATCACTAAGATCAGATACTTGTTCTTGTTGCTGTCGCTTTTCCTCCTCCCTTGCTTCGCGTATGCTAGCTAATTCTTGTTGAACGTATTGAAGTGTATTAAAAAAATTGGCTCGTTCTTCTTCACACATTCCAACAGAAGGTTGATGATCGAGGGTGTATTGTGGGGCTCAAAATTTTGAAAACCGGAATTATAGCACGGATGTGGCTCATAGTAATTCATCGGTTGAGAAGAATTAGAACACGGATTTGGTTCATAATAATCCATCGGTGAAGAAAAATGAGGACACGGATTTGGCTCATAATAATTCATTGGCTGACAATAAGAAGTATCGTGAGGGCCCCCACAATTGTTGCAACACGGGTATTGAGAGAAACCCGGTGCATTTTGTTGATATGGATCGTCATATATGGGAGAGGGTGAAATAGTGTCATTAGAAGAGAAGAATGAATTGAAGTATGAATTGATCGAATTGCACGATAGACAACGGCCAAATTCGTAATTAGGGATATCCATTCCGCACCGTTCGCATGAACACCATTGACAGGATTGACTACCAGAAGATGGTCTTCCACACCCTACACAGTCAACAAACGAATCCATTAAGAACAATAGATAAGCAAGAAGAATATTTTTGGTGCAAAACTTTCGAAAAAGAAATGCTTTTATGATTTTTCAAATGTTTTTGGGTTTTTGAAATTTTTTATTTTTTGGATTTTTGAAAAAAAAAATTTGGCAAGAAAAATAACGTTCAAAAGTGAACGGATCCCAAAATCCAACGCGTCTCTCACAATAAACCGTTAATCTTCACGAAAAGAGCCGGCAACGGCGCCAGTTAATACAAGGTTTCAGCCTCGTATGAAAATTTGTTCGTCTCGATTCAATTCGAATTGATTTCCGGTTCAAAGTGTGACTCAGTCGTTTTTGGTTAACAAAAAGAAAGTTTTGATTATCTATTTCTAAGTAAAAGTTAAATGAGAATAGTAATAAAAATAAGATAAAAACAATTAACTAAAAATAACGAAACAATATAAATAATAAAACGTGAATTTAAAGCGAAATAATTAATAAAAATAAAACTAAAAGACGAAATTTGCTATCGACTCGAAAATAAAGTTTACTAAATGAAAAAGGAGAGAATAAAACTAAAATGGTACTTTAAAGCTAAACGAGGCAAAACCTAAAGCGGGTACTAAATAAAAGATAAAACTTGAACTTTACGAAAAAATATTAATACTAAAAATCGACGAAAAATTCAACTAATAATACGTAACTTTCAAAATTAAAACTGGAACAACTTTCAGATAAAACTAAACAATTACGGAACAATTCTAATAAATAAGCAAGCAGACAGGCTAGCTGCTGGAAACAGCCAACCACACTGGTCATTTTGGCGCCAAAGCTATGGAACCAGGCAAGCAAGCTGGTCCATTTTTTCGGAATAAGAACAGTGTATTTAGGAGATTGAATATCTTCGGAATAGCAACAGTGGATTTCGAGTTTTACTTTCTTCGCAATTTTTGTTTTTTCAGAAAAAATGATTTCTTCGCAATATGTGTATCTTCGGAATAATAGTATTTTTAGAAAAAAAGAATAAAAATCTTCGGAATAATTCTTTTTCAGAAAAATCTTCGGAATAATACTCTTTTCACAACTTTCTTCGGAATAAATCTTTCCAGAACATTTTTCAGAATAATTGTTTTTTCAGAATATTAACTTTTTCAGAAAAAGTAAGATTTTCAGAGAAATGGCATTTCAGAAAAAATAAAATCTTCGGAATATAAAACCCTAATCCGAAAACTTGAAAACAAATACAGTAACATAAAAAAATCACGAAATAAGCTAAAAATAAGCACAATTCAAATAAGCAATTAACCAAAACTTAATCTAAAACAATTTTATGAAAAGCTAATTTAACCACAAATCAAAAACTTGAAAAACACTAATAAATCTAAAAATTAAAAATCAACTTTTTATAAAAGAAACTAATAAGCACTTATCTAAAAACTTAACCAAATTGATTTTAAGAAAAAGCTAATAAGCCAAAATTTAAAAACTTTAAAAAAAACACTTAATAATCAAAATATTTAAAATGAACTTTTTATAAAAATTAACTAATAAGCACTTAATTAAAAATAAGAAAATTGACACAATAAGCACTAAAACACTATAAGCTATAAAAATCAAACACATAAAATCCAATAAGCACAATCAATCAAAAGCATAAATAAATCAATAAACATCAAGATTAGGCAACTACATAATCATCTAAATCAATACAAGATTAATCATAAAGAAAGGAAGAATGAGAATGATTAATTGAAAAGCTTGATTAAGATTAAGATTAAGATCTAATACAAGATTAATGAAAAATCTTGAAAAACATTAAAGAAAAGCTAGAGAGAGAAAGTATATTAATCTACTCCTAATCCTAAAACTAATCTACTCCTAATTTTCTAACCACCTCCTAATGACACATTAGGAGGGTATTTATAGGAGGAGTAAAATGTTGATGCTTTCTTCATTCTTTCTTCTTGACTCGACTCGATTTAAATTCTTTGTCTTTCTCGACGTCGTCTCGGGATTTGTCGATATAATTTGAACTCGTCTTATAATTTTCTTCTTTAATTAGACTTGGTTCATCGACTTCATTAAACTTCCGTCTTTAGACTTTTTCTTCGATAAATCTTCAGAATAGGCCTTGGACTTTCGTTCTTTTTGCACTCTTGATCTTTTGACTTCGTCTTTTCTTGTTTTCTTCGATAAAAGCCCGTGTTTTCTTCCTTTTTCATCTTTTGGTCCTAAAACACAATAAAAACACAAACCACGCATAATTTCGACATATACGACATAAAATACACGTTTTGGATTGGTTATTATTATAATTAAGTGGTAAAAGGATGGGTGTTTTCACACCTATCATACGTTATATACACTTTCCAAAAATTGAAAAGCAAAAACGCACTACTCACACAAACACGATAATAATAATGGTCCTATAAGCACCTCCCCGGTAGCGGCGCCAAATTTGATTGTAGTAAAATCGTACACGTTTTAGGAAAAACGCGTATGAGCGGCAAGTATTAAACTCGACGATTTAGGAAAACCGACGAATCAAATAAGTGCGAGTTCGTTCTCGAAGGAGGTGTATGTTTATGTGCCAATTATATAAAATCAAAGTTTAGATTAATGACGTTTTTGGTTTAGAAGAGAGAAAATTAAAGACGAGCTACGACTACGATTAAACTACGACGTATGACGTAAAACGCGAACGTAAATACGTAAAACGCGATGAAATTAAAAATTAAAGCTAAAAATTAATTAAAAATTAAAACAAAGTCTAAAATAATATAAATAAGAATAAAAATTCAATAAATAAATTTTAAAACCTTTTATTAATTAAATATTCAATTTGAAATGCTAATTAAAGCCCTAAAATTAAACTCAATTAAGAAAAAACCCAAAATATTATTTTATTAAACTAATATCTCACTTATATTATTTAAAGAGTAAAAAGTATTTTTCCTAATTTTCAAAAGCTAAAAACACTTTTTAAACTAAAATAATGATTAAAAATAATAAAATAATGTTAAAAATAAACTTACTGTTTAAAAAATCCTAAATTATAATTCTAAACAGTTGAAAAATTTAAAAAGTAAAAAAAAATAACTTTTTCACTAAAAGACAAAACAATTTGAATTTAAAACTATTTAAACTAAAATTAAATCTAAAAAAATAGAGAAAAAGAGTGAACAGTGAAACTTTTTAACTAAAAATCTTAAAATATTTTTTTGAAACTAGGAAAATTTGAAAATTTGAAAAATATTAAAATTTTGCACTAAAAGACAAAAATCAGATTAATTAAAACTAATTAAAATCAATTTAAATCTAAAAAATGGCAAATGAACAGTAAAATGAAATAAAACTCAGTCCAAAATCTTAAAATAAATAAACTAATCAAGGAAAAATGAAAATTAAGAAAAACACCCAATTCTTGGCACTAAAGACAAAAAAGAACCAACTGATGGTGATAGGTCAAATTGCTTTGTCCTTATGCAAAGTAGTGGGAACCAACAAGCTAGCAGTGGGAACCTTGTTCCCACTGACCTTTACAAAAAATGGGTCTGGTGCTAATTAGGCTTTTAACTTTCTTGTTTTTGGGTTTTATTGGATACCAAAGGCACCCCCACAAGTAGTTGGGTTGTGGAGAGTCAAGCAAACAAAAAAAACAACAAGTCTAAGCCAATAAATCACACATACAAGGCACCTCAAGTTACTGATGTGTAGTGTAGGTCTGCTAGGGCACTATGCTGATCTAAAGTGCAATAGGGTGACTTTCAAAACACAAGATCTTATTCAAATGACTACCAAAACACAACTACTCAATCGGTAATTCTAAATTAACCAATTTTCTAACAATTAACAAGATTTGGAAACACAAAATGCTAAAATACCCTAGATATGGCCACTAACTATTTTTTTTTACCAAATATTAGCATGCAAGCTTTCTATTTCTTGTTACCAAACAAAAACAAATAACACTTAAATGTCCTAATACTAACTTATCAAGTGTGTCTAAGCAGATTACAAGGCAAGATTTGTCAAATTCTGTCATAATAATCTAATCCCAAACACCCCTTAATGAAACTGATATAAAAATTATCAAGCAGATTGCATTCAAATCAGTTCAAATTAAAAACCAACCAACTAAAACATGCTTACAAGTAATGAACAAGCATAAACACACTTTTAAACTTACATAAAACAGTTTGAAAACAATAGTCACATATAACTCAAAAATCAAAGATTTTGCTAAGGTTTAGAGGGTTCAAGCCTAAATACCTTGTACAACTTACATCCAAGTTGTACTAAGGCAAGCTGACGCCTTCTCCAAACAAGCTGGAACATTGGAAATGGGCTTATGAGACTGCTTGTGTAGAGAGATGATGATGGTGGTGGTTAATAAGAACCCACACACCACCGAATATATCTTCACCCTAAAAAAGATGAAAACACACCAAGTAATCAAGAGCTTGAACCACAAGATTTTTGTCAGCAAGCTTGTGGTTTGAGATTTTAGTACAGTAAACAATACAAAAATAAAACTGATAAATCTTGAAAAATAACTCTTGAAACAATTTTGAAAACCACTTTTTGAAATTTTAGAAAAACAACTAAAAATAACTTATACCAGCTTACAGGTCTTATGTCACACTCCCAAAATATCAGAGTATAATGGCGACAAGGGAGTGGTGACGTCATGATTATCATACACACACAGTCACAAAGAACGACCTCTAAATGAGACGTTCGGAAAATAGATCACTTGTAATTAATAAAATAAATAGTTTTAACCAAGTGCGGAAGCATAAAACTGGATACAGTTACAAAACATAGTTTTCTCAAATAGTACAAATGATCTTGGTTTCAAAGAAATGACGGCAATGCATGAGACCTCACTTAGCATCTTCCTTCTTAATACCTGAGAAAAACATTGCTAAAACGTCAACATAAAGTTGGTGAGTTCATAGGTTTAGTTAATTTGAAATGTTTAATGAACCACAAGATTTTCCCAAAAGTGATGACAATATAACAGATACAAAGTCATCCCAAAAGTATTTATTACAGTCTAAGCTCGTGACACCGAAGCGTTAACAACACCGGCAGTATAATCATATAAATGTAGCCCAACTAGATGCCTAAACCCACGACATCCTATCTCAGACTCAAATGAAACTGTGCCCGCTTGTCCCCTTGTTGGACAAGACAGACAGGGACGTCAATCCCGATAGATCTATCCATAACATTCGCGCTTACACAAAGTAATTAACGGTACACAATTCACGGGCCAAAGCAACTGGGTTTTTAGTGGGACTTAGACTAATATATAAATCAGTAAATGCACTTGTGTTCATACGTTAAAATCAAGCAATGTCTCACCCCAAAAAGCAATAAAAATAGTTAAGTATGGGGCTACAAACTCACCTCGCAATTCAGCAAAAAGGACGAAGATAAAGGTAGCTCGAGAGTACGGTTACGCTAGCCGCGACCTATTTAATTATAAGGATCGGGTTACGATACGAAAAGTTATACTAATAAAAAGACACGACACCCTAGTTGTGCTTGACAAAACCTTACGTTTTCGGAAAACTACGACACATAAAAGTCGGTTATTAAACGGTCGAGTTTTACGGGTTAAATTATACCCTTAAATTACAAAATTCGTTCTTGGGTTTTAAATAAACTCAAAACATAACCCTGGCCCAAAATGATTCCATTATCCCTACCCACAATCCGGCCCAAGAGTCATATGACCCGGCCCGGCCCATTGGCGATATAAACAAGGAATCAAAGGAGTAAATACGTGTGTTTATTCACACACTTCTCAAAAACAGAGAGTTTACTCTCTCTCTCTTCTCTCGAAACATACCCACCGCCCCACTCTCATCCCTATCTCTAATCTGGATCGGATCATCTCCCTCCCTTGGTTAATATGGTTTTCAGATTAAAACATCAATCATATGGGGTGGTTTGTGGTGTTTAGATCGCGTGAGATGTGGGGTTTCATCCCCACATCAAACCGATTGGGTTACTGATGGTGTTCATCCTCGTGGTTAAGGTGTTTCGTCTTCAATCAAAGATAAGTTATTCATCCTTATTTTCTTTTAATAAAAGTTAATTGATTTTCGTTTTATAAAAGATCAGTGGGTTTGAATAACTTGTATAAACTTGTTGAGAACCAATGGCTCTCGGATTTGAAAATAAATAAATTAGGGTTTTGAAATATTTGGGGGTTTCTCTAAATCTCGGGTTTAAATACGATTAATTAATTTTTTCTTGTATAAAATCATGTTAATTTCAACATATCATCGGTTTTATAAAAATTAGGGTTTCGGTCAATTGGGGGTTTTTGCATATCTTGTTTTCAGTCAAATTAACTATTGGATTCGGGTTTAGATTGGGTTTAATTAGAGTTTTAGTTAATAAAAATCAAATTAGGGTTTATATAAAACTGGGGGTTTTTATATTCGGTTGATTAATCATGATTAAGTGGCGTTTTTGGTATATAGAAAATATTAATTTCATGTTTAAAAAGGTTTTCAGATTTTAGGGTTTCGATTTGAAAAGGGGGTTTTATACCCGCGACATAATTGGGGGTTTTTATGATGTTTCTGTAAAATAAAAATGGTTAAGACATTTGGATTATGGTGACATTGATTGATGGTGGTTTCGGCAGAAAACAAGCAACTTGGTTGGCTTGGTTTGGTTCTCGGTTTGGCCTTGGTTTGGGTCTCGGTTTGGTCTTGGTTGGGGTCTCGGGTTGAGTCTCGGTTTGGTCTTGGTCGGGGTCTCGGTTTGTTTGACAGAAAATGGTCATGGTCATGTTCAAGCAATAATACTATGGTTTATCCTTTTCAGTTTTTAATTAAAATAAGACCGTGACGAATACTAACACATTCATTTGATTTTTCGCAGGTTTGTCAAAGATGAGCACAACTAAGATTTCATTCAGAAAATAAGAGATGGTTTAGAAGACTCACAAAGGGATGCTAAGTTTCGGTTTGCAGGTGTGGACGAGACGGATGGCTTGACTCTCTCGGTTTGCAGGTGTGGACGAGGTGTATGGGTCGGCTGGACACTTTCTTCACTTTACTCAGGAATTTGTATTTGAAAACTTGTCCAGAATTTGTGATTGTAATATTGGACTGTGAAAAACTTTGTGTGTTATGTTTAGACATTGGGTAAACTTTGGATTTGTATTTAATCATGTATTATTAGTCTAGGGTTAGATTCAAGCTGAAATTGGTAAACTTGTGATATACCCAATTTGGGTAAACTTGGCATGTGTGCTGTCTTGTAGTGCTTAGTGGGTAATAAACTATGGGATTAAATTGTGACTGGAAATGGGACTCTTGTTAAGCAAGTTTTTGGAATAAAAGTGAATAAAGGTTTATACTTAAATGTTTGTACATGATGTATCAGTTATACTACTCGACTCGGGTTCGACGGGTATTTAAGTTTAGACGTAAAACTGAATAAACACGACTCTATAACAGTTTGACACACGATCCAAAACAAAGGCAAATATGCGAGACTTCACGAAATTTAGTAAGTGCTTCAAATAAACATACGGCAACCATAATACTTCTACCAATTTCGTGTATTGCATTCAAACTTAATAGACGCGAAAAACTCGAGATGTTACATATGCTCTCCCTAAAAAGGGCTTTGTCCGCAAAGCAGAATAATCAACACATTCATGTCGACAATTCGTCAGTAAATAATTAAAGTACTCCTACTATATGAATAATTTAAGATGAAAATTTGACGGATGTCACAGTATTCCCATGTTTTAGAGATTTCGTCACGAAATCAAGACGTTGTTGTAGTAGGATGGTTAGCGAAAAGATGAGGATACTTGCTCTTGAATTGATCTTCACGTTCCCACGTGTATTCTGGACCTCTACGCGCATTCCAACGGATCTTTACAAAAGGTATACGGCTTTGCTTGAGTTGTTTGACTTGACGGTCCATAACTTCTACTGGTTCTTCTACAAAATTGAGTTTGTCGTCGAGTTGAATCTCTTCCAAAGGGATAACGAGTGTCTCGTCGGCTAAGCATTTATTCAGATTGCAAATGTGGAACACATTATGCACTCGGCTAAGTTCTTGGGGTAATTCCAAACGATAGGCTACGGGACCAATCCTCTCTATAATCTTGAAGGGTTGAAATGTAATATAATGCAAGTTCGTTTTCTCAGTTCTTAACTAATAGAAAGTCCAACCAATATCGGATTTATAATTGTTCTTGGTTGTTAAAGCTTGCTTGGTAATCTATGCTAATTCAAACAACACTATTTAAAAATGAAAAATATTAACCTACTTATACGTAAAACATATTGCAAATACCAAGTTTTTTTATTCAAACAAAATTAAAATTGCAAAATATAAAACTATAAGGACTGAAAATGTAATTTCTAGGAAGATTAAATGCTCAAATTGTAAATTCTAACAATTATAAGGACTAATAATGCAAAACAGTTAACTACAAGGACCAATTATGTAAAACTAGTAACAAACTAACCAAAAATGTAACTAATTAACAAAGTATCAAACTGAATTTTAACAACTTCTTAATCTGAGGGACTAAATTTTGCAAATACCACAAAATTAGGAAGTTTAGCTAACAATTAAAACTGATTAAACCTATAGGGACCTAAGTGCAATTTTCAAATCTTTTTAAACTAAAAACGGGCTAATAACAAAATAAGCTAGACTGAGCTTATTACTACACCAAAATTAATGAAACAAATTGCAAAAGATTTCTAATCCAATTAAGACTACGTGTATTAAAGGAGATAAGCTAAAAGTCAAAAATAAGCAAATGAGTGCTTATTGATAAGCACAAAATAAGCTACAGCTTATTCCAATCAGTCACAACTTGACCTTTGTAAAGAAACTGATTAAGCACTTGATTTAAAGAAGGGGAAATCAAACTAGAACGTTTTTCATCCAGAAATAAGCTAGAAATCTGAAATAAGCTCAAAAGGGCTTATGTTGACCAAGTTTGACCAAATTTTTGCAAAAAGCTCAAACTTTCAAAACTTAATATTCAACACTTATTGAACGATTTTGTGAAAGAAAATAACAACTTTTGTGAAGTAGAATTGGAGAATCAAGAAAACAGTCCACTAAATCATCACAGAAAAAGCACTATGCTTATGCTGAAGTAAAAAGCTATTATCTGGCTTATTTCTGAAAACTGTAGAAAATCCTCCTTAACAATGAAACTTTAGATGTTGCTCTATCTATAGAAAAAGGTTTAAAAGCAAATGGTTAACTAACAAAGATGCAATGATGATTTGAAAATGTGAAGTTCTAAAAAAGCTAGTTTGGAAAACTGATGCACAAAATTTCACAACACAAAAGTGAGCTATGAGACCTAGAAGTGAAAGATTTCACAAGAATAGAACTCACTTTGATCACACAAGACCAAAACAGGCTAAAAATCCAACTAGTTACAACTAGATCACTATAAATCTCACAATGATCTTGGCTTAAACCTATTGCCAAACACTAATGCTGATCTTTTAATGAGATTTTGTGAAAGGTTTTTGAGCACTAGTTCACACTGAGCTAAAAGCTTAAGTAACCTAAATTTGTTAACCAAAATGTAATGTATTCAAGCAGGTTTCAAGAACTAAGCACCTCCTATACTCAGAATGAAGGCTAAGCTTATGTAAACTGAATTAAGAACAAGTACCAAGCTGAAAAGGCTAAATCAGATTACACTAAAGCTACAACAAGCCTAGAATCAATCCACAAGCAAACTAAGCACCTTTTATCATGCAATCAACTGATTTCTACACTAGGAAAAGAACATGGCAATTGCAATTGAGTGGAATCAAAATTAAGAGCTTTAGAACCTAATGTAGATATCCTTTGGGAAGAAGAGGAGCGCTGAGCTCTCTTGCCCTAGTGATAACCACCACCTTATCACTAGGGAACACTTAATCAACAAACAAATCAGCTACAATCATCTATAATCATCATTCTGCTACAAATCTTCAAATGAACAATGGTATGGACTGAATTCTGATCAAACAGCTACAAGACTTCACCAATGTCAGTTATGATCAATGTATGATCATAACAAACACTCAACAGCAACAATAAGATCTCTCAATAGCAGGAAAGGAACTGGAATGATAAGAACACTTTTGGCGGGAAAAAGGTAATTTGAATTTTATTGAATGAATTCAGTTACAAAGGTTGTTACAAGCTACCAACTAACTAACTAACTCAAGAGTTTGTCAGACTCTTGAGTAGTTAGGGTAGAATGAGGGAAAATGGAAAGGGAAAGTAAGAACTAGGTGTTTTTACAAAATTAAGCTACTACTGAAAAATGAAGTACAAGCTATCTATTTATAGGCATGAGAGGAGAATTAGTTGGGGTTGGTGACGTGTCAGGGCCAATCCCAGCTTGCCACGTGGAGTAATCTGCATAATTGCTTTTTGAAGGTGATGAACAGATTTGGGTGTTTTTGATTTACTGGATGATTTGTTAATTGGATTGCACCATTGAATTCGTCTCTTCAAATCGAGCAATATTGATGTTGAAGTCGTGTCATGAAATGGCCTCTATCAAAAACCCGATCCTGGAAATTTTTTACTTTGGAGAAGAAAACACGTGGCGCCTTCTTATTGGTTGAGGAGATGTGTTGCGGATTGAACTGTTAAGATATTGTAATAAATGTGGGGCGGCGGAAGTGGCCAATTAATGCTTGATCCGTGTGAGGTGTTTTCTCTCTTCCCATTGGCTGAAGTCTTTCCACTTGGATTAAGCTTTGCATAACTTTCCAATCTTGGCAAAACAAGCCCCTTGACTTGGCAGATTGCTGTTTTAAGCTACAATCTTCATTCTTTTGACATTTTTGGCCCTTCAACTTTGATTCTTCAACAAAATCATCCTTTGACTGAGTTGACTTTGTAGTTGACCAGGTTTGACTTGAATCTTTGACTTTTACATTATTTGCACTTTAAGTCCTTCAACTTTCATAACTTGTCAAGATAGGTCCTTGAACTTCAAAGTCTTGTCACTTGTGATCCTTCCTTGTCTTTTTCATCCTTTTGAGCTTGATTTGACTTTGTTTGCTTGAAATTGTATCCTTTTACCTACATAAGATCACACAAACACAAACATACCACATAACACTGTTTTTGCAAGATAATTGGGTATTTTGCTTCATGTTTTAGGGTTTTTTTGTTGATAAAAGGATATGAGTTTAAGCTCATATCAAATTCCCCTACACTTGAGCATTGCCATGTCCTCATGCAATATTATATTTCAAGGTTTAAAAATTTACATTTCCCTCATAATTAATCCACCTTGGCCATATGAGATGCATCTACACTACTCTAAACTAAATGATGCATGATTTTGACTTTTAATAATGCAATGAATCAAAATACAATTCTATCTATATCTTTTTGATTTTTCTTGAAATGGTTTTGATGGAAATAACTCATAAAGAATTCAATGACTTAGATTAGGGCTTGGATACCATGGATACTTATCACCCTCAAGTTTCACTTTCCCCATACCAAGCTTATAAATGGAATCATTGCATTCACAAGTAAAAAGTGCATCAACTTATTCATGACAATTAAATGTGGAACCGGTTATTAATTGAGCAAATTGCTTATGGGCAAATTTGTCATTATTCAAGTGTGAAATATAAGAAATGTAAAATCCAAAAATAAGGAAGCACGGTTTTAATCCTAAGTAATCTTCTCATCCATTACTTGAAAAACCGCTCACAATTAATATAAGTCCGTATTAAGAGTAATAAGTCATTCGCCTTATGTGTAAAATCCTCATGTCATGCTTTCATAAGTAACTACACACTCGCTAAGGAAAGAAAAATAAAACTCACGCAATAATTTACATCCGCATCTTTTTGAGATTTTGGATCTTCAACCCCGCAACCCGTCAAGGTAATATTGGATTGGAGCAATCTATTGAATCCCCGCAACCCGTCAAGGTAATATTGGAACTCAATAGTCACTATAATTAACACCACACTGCCCCTCTTGGGAGTCTTGCATTATTTTTTTTTCTTTTTTTTTTTTTTTCTTTTTTTTTTTTTTTAGCCACTCATTTTTTTTCATAAGCCGCTCTTATTTTTCTTTATTCCTCACCAAGAAATTTGCAAAGAAGAAAAGGAAAAACACCCGCTAAATATGGAGCATGACATAAGTCTAGTACACATAAAACGTGCTAACTTAGAATCTTAAGACGTACTCATATCAACCATAAATGATTAGCCAAAAATGCATAAGAGATTACAAACCAATTAAAACCGTACTTGATTATTTATTAACAATTATATACATGCGAAGAAATAGAGATAAAGAAGAGAAGGGTTTAGCCACAAGTAATTGCCATGAAGTCTATCTAGCCCTTTTACACTTGCTTCAACTCTATCATTTCCCATTCTCCACAAATTTAAAATTTCAAAGAATGAAATTGGTGGAAGCTTAGCCTAATAGACCAATGAAGGACTACATGGTTAAGGATACTAGCTAGAGAGTGCTAAAATAAGCAAACTCGGGTTGAGTCAAAATATCCATGGCGGGCCTAATATGTCAAAGAAATCTAAATTTGTTAAAACCATGTTTATTATATTTTTCCCTTTTTATATATTTTGGATGAAAAATAAAAGAAGAAATATATATACAATGCAAATGTGATATGCAAATGAAAAATGATTGATGCAGAAATTATGAATGCATATTTTTGGTGGCCAAAGTAGATCAAAAATTTGAAAAATGTTTGAAAAATTAATTTTTCCATGTTATCAAGCAAAACAATGACAAGTTCTAGGTAAGGTCACTTCGATAGAAGACCCCCCTACACTTAAGCTAAACATTGTCCTCAATGTTTAAGAGCATGGAAGTATAAAAGACTTCCCCTACACTTATCTCCAAATCTATGCCTTTATTTCTAACCTACAACACTCTAAACCTAGTTATACGATGCTTGAGTTAATGAGTCCCTAGCTCGACTCGTCCCACACTTAAAAGTGTCTAAAACCTATCATGGAGAAGAAAATGTTTGCCTTTGTTAAGAAAAATCTCCATGATGAGGTAAAACAAGTGTTCATTTATCAAAACTCCATAAATATCCCCCAGGATCAAATACATAATTACCCTCCCACTTATAACACAAGCCAACAACTAGCTTCCCAATCATTGGTGAAAAGAATGAGGTGTAGTTCTCTAAAATGGTTTCCCATATGTTCTCCCCAAGATGATGGTGTAAAGTTCTCAAATCTTTCACAAGGGTTCCTTTTGTTGCATCAGAAGGATACTGAGATGATTTAGCAAGCTCTATGCCAGGATCAAAAATCCGTTCCTTAATGGGAAAACAACAAGTGTTGATTGCCTTAAAAGACTCTCCTTTGTAGTTCACATGGTGAGAGAAAGGTTGTAGAGTGATTGGTTGTAGAAAGGTTGGGGTGGACAAAGAAGGTAAAGGATCTTCAAGCAATAAAGATTCTAGATAGAGTATGTCCCCCTCCTCATCAAGGTAACCAAGAGTATACTCAAAAGATATATCCTCCAATAAAAACTCATCACTCTCATCAATGATAGAATCCTCCTCATCACCATAAACATCATAGATTGGTCTATCAAAGATGGGTGATCCCTCAAAACCAAAGGAAGTATGATCATCAACAAATGGAGAGTCAAAAGTAGAACGCTCATCATCACTATAGTCATCATATGTTGGTGAATCACAAAGAAAAGATCCCTCATTACTTAAGTCCTCATCAAAGTGATTAGTATGGTGGAAAAGTGGGGTGTCATATGGAATTTCACTAAAGTTTAGCTCTTGAGGTTCATGAAAATCCAAGGAGGAAGTAATGGAAGCAATGGTCTCAATATGATGGTAATCAAAGTCTCCACTTGAGCAAGCTTCATAAAAGTACTCATCACAAACTTCATCAAGGAGATCATCTTGTGTTTCCTCCTCATGCACAACATCAATATGTTTTACGTATAAGTAGGTTAATATTTTTCATTTTTAAATAGTGTTGTTTGAATTAGCATAGATTACCAAGCAAGCTTTAACAACCAAGAACAATTATAAATCCGATATTGGTTGGACTTTCTATTAGTTAAGAACTGAGAAAACGAACTTGCATTATATTACATTTCAAATGGCGCCGCTGCCGGTTCTTTGACTACACGAGAGACTATCGATTGACGGTTTTCATTGGCTTTTGGGATCCGTTCATTTGGTGAACGTTATTTTTACGTATCATAAATCAAAAACAAATAAAAAATCAAAAATATAAAAATATATAAAAACTAAAAAATTAACAAAACAATTCTTTTCCCCGGCAGCGGCGCCATTTGAAATGTAATATAATGCAAGTTCGTTTTCTCAGTTCTTAACTAATAGAAAGTCCAACCAATATCGGATTTATAATTGTTCTTGGTTGTTAAAGCTTGCTTGGTAATCTATGCTAATTCAAACAACACTATTTAAAAATGAAAAATATTAACCTACTTATACGTAAAACATATTGCAAATACCAAGTTTTTTTATTCAAACAAAATTAAAATTGCAAAATATAAAACTATAAGGACTGAAAATGTAATTTCTAGGAAGATTAAATGCTCAAATTGTAAATTCTAACAATTATAAGGACTAATAATGCAAAACAGTTAACTACAAGGACCAATTATGTAAAACTAGTAACAAACTAACCAAAAATGTAACTAATTAACAAAGTATCAAACTGAATTTTAACAACTTCTTAATCTGAGGGACTAAATTTTGCAAATACCACAAAATTAGGAAGTTTAGCTAACAATTAAAACTGATTAAACCTATAGGGACCTAAGTGCAATTTTCAAATCTTTTTAAACTAAAAACGGGCTAATAACAAAATAAGCTAGACTGAGCTTATTACTACACCAAAATTAATGAAACAAATTGCAAAAGATTTCTAATCCAATTAAGACTACGTGTATTAAAGGAGATAAGCTAAAAGTCAAAAATAAGCAAATGAGTGCTTATTGATAAGCACAAAATAAGCTACAGCTTATTCCAATCAGTCACAACTTGACCTTTGTAAAGAAACTGATTAAGCACTTGATTTAAAGAAGGGGAAATCAAACTAGAACGTTTTTCATCCAGAAATAAGCTAGAAATCTGAAATAAGCTCAAAAGGGCTTATGTTGACCAAGTTTGACCAAATTTTTGCAAAAAGCTCAAACTTTCAAAACTTAATATTCAACACTTATTGAACGATTTTGTGAAAGAAAATAACAACTTTTGTGAAGTAGAATTGGAGAATCAAGAAAACAGTCCACTAAATCATCACAGAAAAAGCACTATGCTTATGCTGAAGTAAAAAGCTATTATCTGGCTTATTTCTGAAAACTGTAGAAAATCCTCCTTAACAATGAAACTTTAGATGTTGCTCTATCTATAGAAAAAGGTTTAAAAGCAAATGGTTAACTAACAAAGATGCAATGATGATTTGAAAATGTGAAGTTCTAAAAAAGCTAGTTTGGAAAACTGATGCACAAAATTTCACAACACAAAAGTGAGCTATGAGACCTAGAAGTGAAAGATTTCACAAGAATAGAACTCACTTTGATCACACAAGACCAAAACAGGCTAAAAATCCAACTAGTTACAACTAGATCACTATAAATCTCACAATGATCTTGGCTTAAACCTATTGCCAAACACTAATGCTGATCTTTTAATGAGATTTTGTGAAAGGTTTTTGAGCACTAGTTCACACTGAGCTAAAAGCTTAAGTAACCTAAATTTGTTAACCAAAATGTAATGTATTCAAGCAGGTTTCAAGAACTAAGCACCTCCTATACTCAGAATGAAGGCTAAGCTTATGTAAACTGAATTAAGAACAAGTACCAAGCTGAAAAGGCTAAATCAGATTACACTAAAGCTACAACAAGCCTAGAATCAATCCACAAGCAAACTAAGCACCTTTTATCATGCAATCAACTGATTTCTACACTAGGAAAAGAACATGGCAATTGCAATTGAGTGGAATCAAAATTAAGAGCTTTAGAACCTAATGTAGATATCCTTTGGGAAGAAGAGGAGCGCTGAGCTCTCTTGCCCTAGTGATAACCACCACCTTATCACTAGGGAACACTTAATCAACAAACAAATCAGCTACAATCATCTATAATCATCATTCTGCTACAAATCTTCAAATGAACAATGGTATGGACTGAATTCTGATCAAACAGCTACAAGACTTCACCAATGTCAGTTATGATCAATGTATGATCATAACAAACACTCAACAGCAACAATAAGATCTCTCAATAGCAGGAAAGGAACTGGAATGATAAGAACACTTTTGGCGGGAAAAAGGTAATTTGAATTTTATTGAATGAATTCAGTTACAAAGGTTGTTACAAGCTACCAACTAACTAACTAACTCAAGAGTTTGTCAGACTCTTGAGTAGTTAGGGTAGAATGAGGGAAAAAGGAAAGGGAAAGTAAGAACTAGGTGTTTTTACAAAATTAAGCTACTACTGAAAAATGAAGTACAAGCTATCTATTTATAGGCATGAGAGGAGAATTAGTTGGGGTTGGTGACGTGTCAGGGCCAATCCCAGCTTGCCACGTGGAGTAATCTGCATAATTGCTTTTTGAAGGTGATGAACAGATTTGGGTGTTTTTGATTTACTGGATGATTTGTTAATTGGATTGCACCATTGAATTCGTCTCTTCAAATCGAGCAATATTGATGTTGAAGTCGTGTCATGAAATGGCCTCTATCAAAAACCCGATCCTGGAAATTTTTTACTTTGGAGAAGAAAACACGTGGCGCCTTCTTATTGGTTGAGGAGATGTGTTGCGGATTGAACTGTTAAGATATTGTAATAAATGTGGGGCGGCGGAAGTGGCCAATTAATGCTTGATCCGTGTGAGGTGTTTTCTCTCTTCCCATTGGCTGAAGTCTTTCCACTTGGATTAAGCTTTGCATAACTTTCCAATCTTGGCAAAACAAGCCCCTTGACTTGGCAGATTGCTGTTTTAAGCTACAATCTTCATTCTTTTGACATTTTTGGCCCTTCAACTTTGATTCTTCAACAAAATCATCCTTTGACTGAGTTGACTTTGTAGTTGACCAGGTTTGACTTGAATCTTTGACTTTTACATTATTTGCACTTTAAGTCCTTCAACTTTCATAACTTGTCAAGATAGGTCCTTGAACTTCAAAGTCTTGTCACTTGTGATCCTTCCTTGTCTTTTTCATCCTTTTGAGCTTGATTTGACTTTGTTTGCTTGAAATTGTATCCTTTTACCTACATAAGATCACACAAACACAAACATACCACATAACACTGTTTTTGCAAGATAATTGGGTATTTTGCTTCATGTTTTAGGGTTTTTTTGTTGATAAAAGGATATGAGTTTAAGCTCATATCAAGGGTCCAATGTAACGAGGATTCAACTTTCCACGTTTTCCGAAGCGAATCACACCCTTCCAAGGTGAGACTTTCAACATGACTCTATCACCAACCTCAAACTCAAGGGGTTTGCGTCTCATGTCAGCATAACTCTTTTGTCGATCTCTTGCGGCTTGCATACGGCTCTTGATCTTAAAGATCTTCTCAGTAGTCTCGTGTATGATCTTGGGTCCAGTGAGTTGTGCTTCACCGACCTCTGCCCAACACACGGGTGAACGACACTTCCTACCATACAGTGCTTCGAACGGCGCTGCCTTAATGCTAGTGTGATAACTATTGTTGTATGAGAACTCCACCAGAGGTAGGTGTCTGTCCCATCTATTTCCAAAGTCGATCACACAAGCTCTCAGTATATCTTCTAAGGTTTGAATGGTCCTTTCACTTTGACCGTCGGTTTGGGGATGGTACGCAGTGCTCATATCCAACTGCGTTCCCAATGCCTTCTGCAGTGACTTCCAGAACTGCGAAGTAAATCGGCTGTCTCGGTCGGAGATTATAGACACAGGCACACCGTGCTTCGTGACTACTTCCTCCAAGTATGTTCTTGCTAACTTATCCATTCCATCAGTCTCCTTGATGGGTAGGAAATGAGCCGATTTGGTGAGTCGGTCGACGATTACCCAAATCGTGTCGAATCCGGCTGCGGTTTTTGGTAGCTTGGTAATGAAATCCATAGTGATCCTTTCCCACTTCCATTCTGGCAGTTCGGGTTGGACCAATAATCCTGATGGTTTCATATGTTCGGCCTTGACCTTGGCACAAGTCAAGCACTTGCTAACGTATGTAGCAATATCCGCCTTCATGTTCGGCCACCAATACAACATCTTCAGATCATGATACATTTTGTCAGATCCCGGATGTATGGAGTATTTTGACTTATGCGACTCATGCATAATCAAAGATCGTAGGTCACCATGGCATGGTAACCAACTCCTATTATCAAGGCATAACGTTCCATCCGAGCGTGCTTCCAACTTCTTTATCATTCCTTCAACATCTTCAGTCTTGAGAATTTCTTCCTCGACTGCCTCTTTCTGAGCCTTGAGAATTAAGGATGGAAGGTCTAAGTCAATGGTCATCACCAAAGCCTTCACCCTAAGAACTCTCTCCTTTCGACTCAAAGCGTCGGCCACGACATTTGCCTTGCCCGGGTGATAACGGATCTCGCAATCGTAATCACTGAGCAACTCTAGCCAACGTCATTGTCTCATGTTGAGTTCCTTTTGATTCAAAATGTGTTGTACACTCTTATGATCAGTGAATACAACACACTTAGTACCATAAAGGTAGTGTCTCCAAATCTTTAGGGCAAACACCACTGCTCCCAACTCTAGGTCATGAGTTGTGTAGTTCTTCTCGTGCACTTTTAGTTGTCTTGATGCGTAAGCTATGACCTTAGTCCTTTGCATCAGTACTGCACCTAACCCTTTTATGGATGCATCACAATACACCACAAAGTCTTCATTACCTTCGGGTAGGGCTAGTATAGGTGCTTCACACAACATCTGCTTCAATGTCTGGAATGCCAAATCTTGATCCTCTTTCCACTCAAACTTCTTATCCTTTTGAGTCAACTCCGTCATTGGTTTAGCTATCTTGGAGAAACCTTCAATGAATCTCCTATAGTAACCAGCAAGACCTAAAAATTGGCGGATCTCCGTAGGTGTTGTTGGAGTCGCCCAATCCTTCACGGCCTCGATCTTAGCAGGATCAACGTGAATACCACTGCTGTCGATTACATGCCCAAGGAATTGCACTGTGTTTATCCAAAACTCACATTTGGAAAACTTTGCATATAACTTCTCCTTCCTTAGCAGCTCTAATATGGTCTTCAAATGTTCCTTGTGTTCTTCTTCATTACGAGAATAGATGAGAATATCATCGATAAATACAATCACAAACTTGTCCAAGTATGGTTTGCAAACTCGGTTCATGAGATCCATGAATACCGCAGGCGAGTTTGTCAAACCGAAAGGCATAACTTGGAACTCGTAGTGTCCGTACCGGGTTCTAAAAGCCG
Source organism: Glebionis coronaria (assembly GCA_025667525.1). Taxonomy (NCBI): domain Eukaryota; kingdom Viridiplantae; phylum Streptophyta; class Magnoliopsida; order Asterales; family Asteraceae; genus Glebionis; species Glebionis coronaria. Next base: position 163,279,675 of record CM046882.1, on the reverse strand, counting down.
TCTTATGAACGTCTTCCTCTCTAACCCTTAGTTGATGATATCCTGACCTTAAATCGATCTTCGAGTATATGCTAGATCCTTGCAATTGGTCGAAAAGATCGTCAATTCTCGGCAATGGGTAACGGTTCTTTATCGTCAGCTTATTCAATTCTCAGTAATCGATACACATTCTAAAGGATCCATCTTTCTTTTTGACAAATAAGACCGGCGCTCCCCAAGGTGAGGAACTTGGTCTAATGAAACCTTTGTCAGAAAGTTCCTTTATCTGTTCAGCTAACTCTGTCATCTCGGCCGGTGCTAGACGGTATGGGGCTCTAGCAACAGGCGCGGCTCCTGGTGTAAGCTCGATGTGAAACTCCACTTGCCGTGCTGGTGGTAATCCTGGTAAGTCCTCTGGGAATACGTCCGGAAAGTCTCTAACGATCAGTACATCTTCCACCTTCTTCTCGTGATCTTCTTCTCCTTCCTTTTGTGTTATTTGAACCAAGAATACTGGACATCCCTTCTCAATGTATCTTTGGGTCCTAATACATGAGATGACTTCCAGTCTTGATCCATTCTTCACTCCACTCCTTTCGCCTTGTATGATTAGTACGTCGTTTCCATAAGGAACACGGACGCACTTCTCATGACATACAATCTCCGCGTGATGCTTCGACATCCAATCCATTCCAATGATGACGTCGAAACTTCCCAATTCTATAGGGAGTAGGTCGATACTGAACGAACGACCTTGTAACCTTACACTACATCCTTTCAGAATAACGTCGGTGGTTACTGACTTCCCATCGGCTAATTCTACATTATACTTAACGTCTAACGCAGTAGGGGTAACATTTAGGCGTCCACTAAATATAGACGACACAAAACTCCTATCCGCACCAGAATCAAATAGTACTGAAGCATAGTTGTTATTGACTAGAAACGTACCAGTCACAACATTGTTGTCTTGCACTGCAGCTTCAGCACAGAGATGATACACTTTGCTAGGTGCCGTGAATCCTCCCGGAGTACTAGTTGTGGCTCGGTTATTTCCTCCTCGGTTCCCTTGATTCTGCCTCTGGTTCCCTTGGTTGTGATTCTGATTGCCTCGAATCTGGTTACCACGACCTTGGTTCCCACTGCTTGGACACTTGTTCTTGTAGTGACCTTTCTCTCCACATCCAAAGCAAGTGACATTTGCTCCTTGGCCACCTTGCGTTCCAGGTCCTCTTTGGTTAGTAGGACGAGGTAGTGCTCGACATTCCTTTGCCTTATGTCCGGCCTTCCCACAATTGTAGCACGTAGGGGGACATGCTCCTTCGTGGTGTCGGCCACATTTTCCGCAGAAAGGAAGTCTTCCAGCGTAGTTTCCAGTATTACCTTGTCCAGCAGTAAACACCCTTGCTACTTCTTGTCGCTTGTTCTGGTTGTAGTTGTTTGTGTTGTTGCTGTTGTTGGTATTGTTGGTATTGTTGTTGTAGTGGTTGCCAGACCACTTCCTTTTATCCCCAATATTCTCTCCCAACTCTTGTACCACTTGGTACATCAGACTTTGAGCCATGTCGATTGCCTCGTGCAAATCAGTTGGCTTGGATGAAGTCACATTCCCTTTGATGCTCAAAGGTAGTCCTTCAATGTATCGCTCCAACAATCGGTCGTCGTTGGGCACCATTTCAGGACATAACAAGATCAGCTCTTGAAAGCGCTGATTGTAAGCAGTAAGAGCAGTACCCTTGACCTTCAGGTTCCATAGCTCAACTTCCATCTGCTTGACTTCATTTCGTGGGCAGTATTTCCTCACAAACATAGCTTTAAATTCACTCCAGGGCGTCGCTTGGGCAACGTCAATGGTCACTGCACGAGCATAGACGTTCCACCAAGTCAAAGCACCATCCACTAACGTGCTTGATGTAACACCCCCAGATTGGTCAAATGCAGCGGAATAATAGTTGGGGTGTTACTTGGGTGGATCGATAGCACATAACATATAGAGCGATGATCATAAAGTCATTCAAATACATATTACATGAATTAATCGTACACATTGTATCTTGTTCAAAGGAAAACCACATTTATTGAAAAACAGAATTAAATATCCCAGCCCGATGGTCAACATGATGCTTTCCTATAATGCTGGAATCCAATGCATGAACCTGCTTACTTTCCTGAGAAAACATGAAAATAAAATGTGGGGGTCAACACGAGGTTGGTGAATTCACAGGTTTAATTAAATAAAGTATTAATATGCAAAGCATCACGAAGGTAGCAGGACATCACAGCCCAATACTACAGTAGTTCCTACTGCCCTGTAATAGAAGCTAGACATGATTTTCAGTACGCCCATTGGGTCTATCCTGATGTATGTTTCCCTTAATCCGACAATGACATAAACCTGCTGCTCGGCCTAAGCATCACGTGACAGCTGATCACGACAGGCCGGGTGTTGTCAACACCCGAATAGTACTATCCATACATTTCGCGCTACACTATTAACTATTACAGTCCACGGGAATGGGGTAACAGTAGGCAATAAATTGTTGTTGTCTGTGCATGCTTGCATAAAAATAAAAGTTGGCATGTTTTCTCCCCCAGTTATAAAACAGTAAAGATGGGGCCATGAACTCACCTTAGTGATAATGTGGTAATGAGGATGATGTCACAGTATAGTCACGTACTGGAGAAATTACCTAAGTAATTTGAATGTCTCAGTGAATGTAGAAATAATTATGCATGACAATGGTGCATATGAAAAAAATGCATGATCACAGTTTATAGTTTGATATGTTGGCTTAATTTATTCTCAATAAATTAAGGATGTGTTGATATATATTGTTTTCAACGAAATAATATATATTAATGTACGAGTTTATGTTTAAGGAAAAAGGTATAGTAAATTAAATAATCCACATGTTTTATTTAATTTAAATAAAGAAGATTAAACTTTATACCTTGTTATGGTTTTAAGGTTTCACAAAAGAGATGGTTAAACGATTTTGTTAATATCGTATAGTTGTAATTCGATATAAATAATCCGTTTATGATAACCCTTTTTAAGCGATTAAGTTACACTTTTAAATAATGTATAGTTTAGAAGTCGTATAAGTTTCATCCGTTAAAGTTATTACATCGTTAGTCCTTGTTGGTTATCCCGTTTAATATAAACGCCCCTAGGGCTTGATACACTTTCGGGAAATGGCAAAATACCCCCCTCCAATCCCACGGCATAAAATAAATGGGATTAGGGTTTGGTTAAAGTTTCAAAAATGACACAAATGGTCCTTGTATTTTATATAAGTCACGAAAATGATTAAAAACTTGCCGTAACTTTTAGAACTTGTCATAAATGGCCCAAAAAGTTTACTTGTAAAAATCAAATGGGCTAAAGTGGCCCATTGAGGTCACGGTTTGTGTAGGTTTAAGCTTATTGGGCTTAAATGGCCCAACAAGGGTCACGGTTTGGTTTAGTTTGGTTTTACCAAGGTTAAACAAATTTTACTAAGTAGTAAGAATGGTAAATAATGTTTCTATCTTAATATTACACTTTTGGGTCCAATCTTTCATTAATATACAAAAATGGCAAAAAAAGTAACTCTTTTAAAATCAAACGGGCCAAAGTGGCCCATTAAGGTTTCGGTTTATTTTGCTTAGGTTTTTACCAAGTTAAATAAGTTTTACCGAGTTAAATAAATTTATTACCGTATAGTAAAATAGTAATTAAGGTTGAAATTGTAATATTTCCACTTTGGGTCCAATTCTTTCACCATGTTACAAAACCGGCACAAAAGTAATACTTATTTACCTTAATGGGCTACACGGCCCATTTAATATCCGGTTAGGGTAATAAGGGTTTGGGCTTGGTAAAAATTTGTGGTAACTTGGTAATTATCAAATTTCACAAGTGGGCTTAATATGGGCTTATACATCCGGCTTATACAAATTTTATTTCCACTAGCTTATTAAATTTCGGCTTATATTACCCATGAGCTTATATAGTTTCGGCTTATATAACATTTACACATGGGCTTATATAATTTGGCTTATATTAATATTACTTCTCATCTAGATGTTTTGAGGGCTTATGGGCTTATATTAAGGCTTAAATGATTCGGCTTATATAGTGAGCTTATATTCTCAAGTCTAGCTTATATTTTCAAGTTTAGCTTATATTTTCCTAAGGTAATATTCGGCTAAAAATGATTCATAGATTAGTTTGACTAGGGTGATATTTATAAGTTCATAACTAGCTTAATACTTCCATTAGTTCTCGGCTTATATAAGTTTTAAGGCAAGGGAAATTACTAACGCACCTAAAGATTTATACATGCTTGTTTTTAAGGATTTAAAACGTAAGGTTCTCTAGTTTTATTTATGCCGTGTGTTTTCTAGGTTAACTAGAGTGAGACTAAAGCTTTTTACGTGTGCATGAATACAATCCTCCATAGGTTTATCATGGGAATGCATGAAAACACGAAAATGAATAAGGAGAGTATAGGGAAGCTCATACTTACTTGTTTTGGCAAGAAGTAGACGAAAATGGATGAGAAGGATGCGGCTTAAATAACACACGAGTCTTAGGGGACTTTACTTCAATCTTCAATGCAAGATTCGGGTAGTAAATGTGCTAGCTTGAGTTTAGTTTAGTCTAGGTGTTTTGTGAGAGATTGATCCGAGTGTTTTTGTGGTGAGGGTGAGTGAGGAGTGTCTTGATGATACTTATGCAATGTGAGGTGAGACTAGGTGTGGTTTGAGAGTGAGACACGGCAAAGAGAGAGATTAGGAAAGATTGCTAGTTGATTTTTGGTACTAGGAAAGTACTAATCCTTAATTGCTCCTAAAATGTACAAGGTTGGTGATGTGGTGATGTGTAGCCGTGGCATTTGGGGTTCCAAGAAGGGTGGGAAGGAGTGCAAGTAATGATGGTCTAAAATTGTACAAAGATTATGTGTGGTGTGGTTTTATTACACGGCTAAGACAAGGAGAACAAGGGAGATGCATACTAGCTTCTTAATCACTCTTATGACAAACCTTAAATGCACAAATGTACAATTTACCCATGGTTTTAGCATAGTAAAAACCATACCGGCGGTTTTGGTTATGGTTTGGGAGGGAAAAGTGTATTTAAGTGATTAAAATAAAAGTTAAGTTGTAAAGTTATAAAAGGTTGTAAGGTTCAAGTAAGATGTAACGTTTTAGTAAGAAGGTTTGTTAATTAAGTAGGTATATACGGGTAGGAATAGGTTAGGGTTTGTTTTGCTCATTAGTCGGGTTAAAATATATGTCAAGTGATTTTAAATTATAGAATTGTGAGTAAGCCCGGGTCTTGGGTGTTTTAATTATGTTTTAGTGCCTTTGGTGAAAGAATGGTCCCTAGGTAGTCATATTAGTACATTTATGTATAAAATATACTTATAGTATGATTTATTAAATGATCATATGTAAAAGTGATAGTTAGGGTTATCTGACATCATTGACTGTAAAAATATATATATATATTATTTAAATTTACCAATGTTTATATGTTTATAAATAGGTAATCGGTCATAACTGTGATCATGATGTTATTCTTGGAGAAAAATCAGTGATATGTATGCAAGTGATCATATGTTTTCAAAAGACTCAAAGTCCTTTATATTAGGTCATTGTATGATTACTGAAATATAATCATATAAATGTAGTCACACTGTTGTGATAAAAATGCATAGTCACAGTAAAATTGTGATATGATTGCTGAAATGTTAAGATGATGCATGCTTATGAAATGCAGGTGATGGTTCAAATGATTCATGCAAAGAAAAGTGGTATAAAATATTTAGATATCATGAAGTGACGTACATAATGTTCACAAGTCAAAACCTGAAATTCTCAGGTTTTACAGCATAAACCCGTTATTTTAGCTTTGTCCTCAAAGCTTAAGGTGACGTCACTGCTTAGGTAAAAAGGTGTGGATACTTGGCTTTGAATGAATCTTCGTGTTCCCAAGTAAACTCAGGTCCTTTCCTAGAGTTCCATCGTATTTTAACTAACGGGATTTGGCTTCTCTTCAACCTCTTGACTTCTCTCTCCACAACTTCCACTGGTTCTTCTACAAATTGAAGTTTGTCATCGAAATGGACTCCGTCCAATGGCATTGCTAAGGGTTCATCTGAGTAGCACTTCTTCAAGTTTGAGACATGAAATGTAGGGTGAACTCGGCTTAACTGCTGAGGCAGTTCTAAGCGGTAGGCAACCTCTCCAATTCTAGCAATCACTTTGAAGGGTCCTACGTATCGTGGATTTAGCTTTCCTCGTTTCCCAAACCGTACAACACCCTTCCAAGGTGACACCTTTAGCATAACACGGTCACCTATGGCAAATTCCATAGGTTTACGTTTCCTATCAGCATAACTCTTCTGTCTATCCTGGGCAGCCTGAATTCGTTGTTTGATGAGGGTGATCTTCTCAGTGGTTTCTAGAATTAGCTCGGGTCCGGTTAGCTGAAATTCCCCCACTTCTGCCCAGCATACTGGTGAGCGACATTTGCGGCCATAGAGGGCCTCAAATGGTGCTGCCTTAATACTGGCATGGTAACTGTTGTTGTAGGAGAATTCTACCAATGGGATGTGCTCGACCCATCCTTTTCCAAAGTCGATCACACATGCCCTCAGCATGTCCTCTAGCGTTTGGATTGTTCGTTCACTCTGCCCGTCTGTCTGTGGATGATATGCGGTACTCATATCCAGGTTTGTTCCCAATGCTCTTTGAAAAGCTCTCCAAAAGTTTGATGTAAACCTGCCATCTCTATCACAGATGATTGAGACTGGTATTCCATGTCTTGTCACGACTTCCTTCAAGTATATCTTGGCTAGTCTGCTCAGAGAATCATTTTCCCTGATGGGTAGGAAATGAGCGGATTTTGTGAGGCGGTCTACGATTACCCAGATTGTATCGTATCCGTGAGATGAGGTGGGAAGTTTGGTGATAAAATCCATGGTGATATTATCCCATTTCCACTTTGGTATGTCGGTTTGAACAAGTAACCCTGATGGTCGTTGATGTTCGATTTTTACTTTAGCACAAGTCAGACATTTCTTCACATAGGTGGCAATGTCGGCTTTCATGTTCGGCCACCAGTATAACCTTTTTACATCTTGATACATCTTTTCAGATCCGGGGTGTATGGAGTATTTGGATTTATGGGATTCGTGCATGATTACGTTTCTTAAGTCTCCATAACAGGGTAGCCAACTTCTTCCATGTAGGCATAATGTTCCATCTGCTCTCGCTTCCAACTTTTCTTTGCTTAGGTCCGTCCTAAGAATTCCTCCTATGTCTTCTTTTCCGATGTTCTCGGGCTTTTGTGCTTGAAGTTGAGCCTCTAATATCTGTTTGGGTAGGTCCAAACTAATGGTCATGACTAGGGCTCGAACTCTCATGGGAGGATCAGTTCCCTTTCGGCTTAGTGCATCGGCAACTACATTTGCTTTGCCTGGGTGGTATTTGATGTCACAGTCGTAGTCGCTGAGTAGTTCTATCCAACGACGTTGCCTCATATTTAATTCCTTCTGGTCTAGAATATGTTGCAAACTCTTGTGATCGGTGTGGACTGTGCATTTGGTACCGTACAGGTAGTGCCTCCAGATTTTTAAGGCGAAAACCACGGATCCAAGCTCTAGATCATGGGTGGAGTAATTTTGCTCGTGCTTCTTCAGTTGCCTTGAAGCGTAAGCAATCACTTTCTGTCTCTGCATCAACACAGCTCCCAACCCTTTGTGTGATGCGTCACAGTAGACAACGAAGTCTTCGTTACCTTCTGGTAAAGATAGAATGGGTGCACTGCATAGCTTCTGCTTGATGGTCTGGAATGCAGCTTCTTCCTTTTCTCCCCATACAAACTTTATGCCTTTCTGAGTTAGTTTGGTCATTGGTTTAGCGATCTTGGAGAAGTCTTCGATAAAACGTCGGTAGTAACCGGCAAGTCCTAGGAATTGACGAATCTCCTTTGGAGATGTGGGAGATGTCCAATCTTTCACGGATTCGACTTTCGCCGGATCAACTTGGATTCCCTTGTCGTCAATTACATGACCAAGAAAGTGTACTTTTGGGATCCAAAAATCGCACTTTGAGAACTTTGCATACAACTTTTCTTCCTTGAGCAACTCTAGCACTTGAGCCAGATGTTCTCCGTGTTCTTGCTCATTCTTGGAATAGATGAGGATGTCGTCAATAAAAACTATTACGAACTTATCCAGGTAGGGTCTGCATACTCGGTTCATAAGATCCATGAATATGGCTGGTGCATTGGTCAGTCCAAATGGCATGACTTGGAACTCATAATGACCATATCGTGTCCGGAAAGCTGTTTTTGGTATGTCTTCTTCTCTGACCCTCAATTGGTGATACCCAGATCGTAGGTCGATCTTGGAGTATATACTTGATCCTTGCAGTTGATCAAATAGGTCATCGATTCGTGGTAACGGGTAGCGGTTTTTCACAGTTAACTTATTCAGTTCTCTGTAATCGATACACATTCGGAATGAACCGTCTTTCTTTTTGACAAATAACACTGGAGCTCCCCAAGGTGAGGAACTGGGTCTTATGAAGCCTTTGTCTGACAGTTCTTTGAGTTGTTCCGCGAGTTCTTTCATCTCGGTGGGTGCTAAACGGTAAGGTGCTTTAGCTACAGGTGCAGCTCCTGGCACCAAGTCTATTTGGAATTCCACTTGACGAGTCGGAGGTAATCCTGGCAAGTCGTCTGGAAAGACTTCGGGATAATCACGGACGATGGGTACATCCTTGATCTGTTTCTCCTTAGGTTTCTCTTCCTGATCTGTTTTGGAAATATGTGCTAAAAAGATAGGGCATCCTTTTAGTAGATATTTCTGGGCTTGGGTGCACGAGATTACACTCAACCTAGTGTCTGTTTTATCCGTATTTCCGTCTCCTCGGATAATTAGGTCTGTGCTCCCCCATGGGATGCGGACTAGTTTCTTGTCACACACAATGGTTGCATGGTACTTGGCTAACCAGTCCATACCAATGATGACGTCGAAACTACTGAGTTGTATGGGTATTAATTGGATATCAAATGGGTGGTTCTGAAGGTTTAGAGTACAGCCTCTTATGAGGGTGTTTGTTTCTATGATTTTTCCGTCTGCTAGTTCGACTCTGTAGCAATTATCTAGTGGGGTTGGTAAGGTGTCTAGCAAGCTACCAAATTCAGTGGATACGAAACTCCTATCGGCTCCCGTATCGAATAAAATATTTGCATAGCGATTATTTAGAAGGAACGTACCAGTAACTACATTGGAGTCGGGGTTGGTCTTGTTCTCTCCTATGACATAAACCCTGGCGGGTGCTCCGCCTTCGTTCTTACGTTTTGGACAGTCAGGTCTGATGTGTCCAATTTCTCCACAACCAAAGCAATGAATTTCCTTGCGAGCCATGTTTCCATTGCTAGTGAGCTGGCGGTTTCCTTGGTATCCACTTCCACGGGAATTCTGTCTGTTGCCGTTGTGGGGCTTGTTGTTGGTACTGAAATTGTTTCTGTTGGTCGGGACATGTGCATTGTTCTGCTCGGGTCTTCTACATCCATTAGCGGAGTAGTGATGGAAATTGCACTTGGGGCATCTAGGTTTGTTTCCCACGTACGGCGGCGGTCCTGAGGAAATAGCACTGCAGATTTGACTTAAGCCTTGCCTCTTGGGCTGTTGAGTCTGAGGATGATGACGGTAGTTATCATCGACCTTCCTCTTGTGCTCTGCCTGCCTAGTCATATGATCACGACCACGTTTGTCCACTAGTTCTGTGGCAAACTCGATAGCACTCTCGATGGTAGTAGGTCGAGATGCAAGCACACTGTCATGAACAGAGTCGGGAAGTCCACTGACGTACTTCTCTATCTTATCCGCTGTTTTCGGGTACATGCGGGTACACATCAAGGTTAGCTCTTGGAATTTCTGGTTGTAGCTTGTGATATTGAAGTTGATACACTTGAGATTCCACAATTCAATCTCCAGCTTTTTGATCTCGCTACGAGGACAGTATTTCATGGTGAGTTTTTCCTTCAATACAGTCCATGTCATTCCATAGGCTCCATCGTGTCCGAGGGTAGCAACTTGTGAGTTCCACCATGTGAGTGCATGTTCCAAAAGAGTACAAGTGGCGAACTTCACTTTGTTCTCTTCGGTGCAGTCACTAATACGAAATACCGTTTCAGTCCTCTCAAACCATTGCATGAGCTCGACTACCCCTTCCTTGCCCTTGAAATAGCAGGGTTTGCATTTTAGGAAGTCAGGGTAAGTACATCCTCGAGCTTCGCGGTTGCGGTTGTTAGAGTTTTCACTGTCTCCATGGGTTCCGCTGGGGCGGTTTTCCCTGGCAGCTAAGGCGTCAGTAATGCCTTGCTCAATCAGTACTCTGAGTTGTGCATCAGATATGGTTGTTGCAGGTGTTTCAGCGGCGTTTGGGCGTGCGCGTCTTGGTGGCATTTTCTATAAGAAAATTCTGAGATTTGTTAGTTGATAAAAGATGGTTATATTAAACTGCATGGGAAATGTCTATGCATAGAATTCACAACAAATTTGCTAATCCGTTAAGAGTTCATAATAATATAAGTGTAACCAAACAAATGAACAGTAGCATATCATTCCTGTGAATAATAATATAGTACAAGTACAACCGATCTAAGACAGGGTCATAGCAACCTGTCTGAAATAGTGGTACATATGTTTGTGATACAACCAAAAGATATCCTACCTACTAAGGCTAGGTACTACGAATACATCAGAAAAGGAAATACAATACAAAAGAGATAAATCATGAGAGCTGAGATGCAACTCAGTGCTTGTCATGATGTACAACTAAACATCTACCCTACACTAGTGTGGCTGCCTGCAGGTGCAGATGGTCCAACTGGTGGTGTATGCCTGTCCTGCATACGGATCACAGCACTCCGGGTCTCTCTGGTGTATCTCAGCGCCTCAAGTAGCTGCTGCTGGCGGGTAGTGTCGGCACTGCGTAGCTGCTCAGTCTCTGTAGTAATCCCCTGGTGACGGAGATCTGCTAGGTCCACGAAGGTCCTGAAGGTGTCCTCCTGTGTGTAGATGGCGGCTCGAGTCTCGTAGGAATGACTCTCTAACATAGCTAAACGGCAACGAAGGTAAGCTACCTCGTCCAATAGCCAATGTATGGTCTCTCTGGTGGTATATGACTCCCCGGCCATGGCCCAATAGAGAGAGTCTAGTCTCTCCTGGAGCACGGCGCGACCCTGCTGGTCCGCCTGTAGTAGAGAGTGAATGAGAGTGGTGTCCTGTGCCTGTCGGGCTGTAAGTGCATCGACCTGTGCCTGAAGGGCACTAAGTCTAGCCTGCCCGGCTCCTGAACCCTCTCTGACCTCATAGGTCGAATCGGTGATAGGGTCATGCCTCCTCTTACGAGGTGGCAAGACGCTGGTGGGGTGAGTGCGAGGTACAGAAGGTGGTGGTGGTAGGAAAGGTACGACCTGGTCCGCCTCTCTGGGAGGGGATGCAGGTACTACAAGTAGAGGTGCAGTAGAAGGTGCAATGGGTGGTGAAGGAGTAGGTGAATCTGTGAGCATGATGACCCCGTCCTGCTGGTCATCTCGGGACTCCGTGTCAGATGTAGGTCCAACTAACACTGATGTCGGTGATATGGGTGTGATGGTAGGAACCATAAGCTCCTCGAAAGTAGTAACAACCGTAGGCGTCGTCATGATATCTGAAAGTAATATTTTATAGTTTTGAGCAAGTTTTCAACTTACACAACATAAAATGTTTTCATGATGCATATGGGATGTGGTTTAAAAACTTTTAACCATAAGGTAGAAAGTATAAATATAGATACTTATGTGATTTATTTACCATGAGGAAATAAATCAATGTGAGGCTAGCTCATATAATATGCATGCTCTATAATGCCATATGCCTAACTTATAGGTTCCCCAAAAATCAATTTTTCTTTTCAAACTGATTTTTATGTTCAGTTATAGTCCAGTTTTAAAAATTTCTTTTCTTAAAATTTTTAAGTCTTTGATCTGGTTCTCTATAACTATGCGCTCTGATACCATTCTCTGTAACACCCCCAGATTGGTCAAATGCAGCGGAATAATAGTTGGGGTGTTACTTGGGTGGATCGATAGCACATAACATATAGAGCGATGATCATAAAGTCATTCAAATACATATTACATGAATTAATCGTACACATTGTATCTTGTTCAAAGGAAAACCACATTTATTGAAAAACAGAATTAAATATCCCAGCCCGATGGTCAACATGATGCTTTCCTATAATGCTGGAATCCAATGCATGAACCTGCTTACTTTCCTGAGAAAACATGAAAATAAAATGTGGGGGTCAACACGAGGTTGGTGAATTCACAGGTTTAATTAAATAAAGTATTAATATGCAAAGCATCACGAAGGTAGCAGGACATCACAGCCCAATACTACAGTAGTTCCTACTGCCCTGTAATAGAAGCTAGACATGATTTTCAGTACGCCCATTGGGTCTATCCTGATGTATGTTTCCCTTAATCCGACAATGACATAAACCTGCTGCTCGGCCTAAGCATCACGTGACAGCTGATCACGACAGGCCGGGTGTTGTCAACACCCGAATAGTACTATCCATACATTTCGCGCTACACTATTAACTATTACAGTCCACGGGAATGGGGTAACAGTAGGCAATAAATTGTTGTTGTCTGTGCATGCTTGCATAAAAATAAAAGTTGGCATGTTTTCTCCCCCAGTTATAAAACAGTAAAGATGGGGCCATGAACTCACCTTAGTGATAATGTGGTAATGAGGATGATGTCACAGTATAGTCACGTACTGGAGAAATTACCTAAGTAATTTGAATGTCTCAGTGAATGTAGAAATAATTATGCATGACAATGGTGCATATGAAAAAAATGCATGATCACAGTTTATAGTTTGATATGTTGGCTTAATTTATTCTCAATAAATTAAGGATGTGTTGATATATATTGTTTTCAACAAAATAATATATATTAATGTACGAGTTTATGTTTAAGGAAAAAGGTATAGTAAATTAAATAATCCACATGTTTTATTTAATTTAAATAAAGAAGATTAAACTTTATACCTTGTTATGGTTTTAAGGTTTCACAAAAGAGATGGTTAAACGATTTTGTTAATATCGTATAGTTGTAATTCGATATAAATAATCCGTTTATGATAACCCTTTTTAAGCGATTAAGTTACACTTTTAAATAATGTATAGTTTAGAAGTTGTATAAGTTTCATCCGTTAAAGTTATTACATCGTTAGTCCTTGTTGGTTATCCCGTTTAATATAAACGCCCCTAGGGCTTGATACACTTTCGGGAAATGGCAAAATACCCCCCTCCAATCCCACGGCATAAAATAAATGGGATTAGGGTTTGGTTAAAGTTTCAAAAATGACACAAATGGTCCTTGTATTTTATATAAGTCACGAAAATGATTAAAAACTTGCCGTAACTTTTAGAACTTGTCATAAATGGCCCAAAAAGTTTACTTGTAAAAATCAAATGGGCTAAAGTGGCCCATTGAGGTCACGGTTTGTGTAGGTTTAAGCTTATTGGGCTTAAATGGCCCAACAAGGGTCACGGTTTGGTTTAGTTTGGTTTTACCAAGGTTAAACAAATTTTACTAAGTAGTAAGAATGGTAAATAATGTTTCTATCTTAATATTACACTTTTGGGTCCAATCTTTCATTAATATACAAAAATGGCACGAAAAGTAACTCTTTTAAAATCAAACGGGCCAAAGTGGCCCATTAAGGTTTCGGTTTATTTTGCTTAGGTTTTTACCAAGTTAAATAAGTTTTACCGAGTTAAATAAATTTATTACCGTATAGTAAAATAGTAATTAAGGTTGAAATTGTAATATTTCCACTTTGGGTCCAATTCTTTCACCATGTTACAAAACCGGCACAAAAGTAATACTTATTTACCTTAATGGGCTACACGGCCCATTTAATATCCGGTTAGGGTAATAAGGGTTTGGGCTTGGTAAAAATTTGTGGTAACTTGGTAATTATCAAATTTCACAAGTGGGCTTAATATGGGCTTATACATCCGGCTTATACAAATTTTATTTCCACTAGCTTATTAAATTTCGGCTTATATTACCCATGAGCTTATATAGTTTCGGCTTATATAACATTTACACATGGGCTTATATAATTTGGCTTATATTAATATTACTTCTCATCTAGATGTTTTGAGGGCTTATGGGCTTATATTAAGGCTTAAATGATTCGGCTTATATAGTGAGCTTATATTCTCAAGTCTAGCTTATATTTTCAAGTTTAGCTTATATTTTCCTAAGGTAATATTCGGCTAAAAATGATTCATAGATTAGTTTGACTAGGGTGATATTTATAAGTTCATAACTAGCTTAATACTTCCATTAGTTCTCGGCTTATATAAGTTTTAAGGCAAGGGAAATTACTAACGCACCTAAAGATTTATACATGCTTGTTTTTAAGGATTTAAAACGTAAGGTTCTCTAGTTTTATTTATGCCGTGTGTTTTCTAGGTTAACTAGAGTGAGACTAAAGCTTTTTACGTGTGCATGAATACAATCCTCCATAGGTTTATCATGGGAATGCATGAAAACACGAAAATGAATAAGGAGAGTATAGGGAAGCTCATACTTACTTGTTTTGGCAAGAAGTAGACGAAAATGGATGAGAAGGATGCGGCTTAAATAACACACGAGTCTTAGGGGACTTTACTTCAATCTTCAATGCAAGATTCGGGTAGTAAATGTGCTAGCTTGAGTTTAGTCTAGTCTAGGTGTTTTGTGAGAGATTGATCCGAGTGTTTTTGTGGTGAGGGTGAGTGAGGAGTGTCTTGATGATACTTATGCAATGTGAGGTGAGACTAGGTGTGGTTTGAGAGTGAGACACGGCAAAGAGAGAGATTAGGAAAGATTGCTAGTTGATTTTTGGTACTAGGAAAGTACTAATCCTTAATTGCTCCTAAAATGTACAAGGTTGGTGATGTGGTGATGTGTAGCCGTGGCATTTGGGGTTCCAAGAAGGGTGGGAAGGAGTGCAAGTAATGATGGTCTAAAATTGTACAAAGATTATGTGTGGTGTGGTTTTATTACACGGCTAAGACAAGGAGAACAAGGGAGATGCATACTAGCTTCTTAATCACTCTTATGACAAACCTTAAATGCACAAATGTACAATTTACCCATGGTTTTAGCATAGTAAAAACCATACCGGCGGTTTTGGTTATGGTTTGGGAGGGAAAAGTGTATTTAAGTGATTAAAATAAAAGTTAAGTTGTAAAGTTATAAAAGGTTGTAAGGTTCAAGTAAGATGTAACGTTTTAGTAAGAAGGTTTGTTAATTAAGTAGGTATATACGGGTAGGAATAGGTTAGGGTTTGTTTTGCTCATTAGTCGGGTTAAAATATATGTCAAGTGATTTTAAATTATAGAATTGTGAGTAAGCCCGGGTCTTGGGTGTTTTAATTATGTTTTAGTGCCTTTGGTGAAAGAATGGTCCCTAGGTAGTCATATTAGTACATTTATGTATAAAATATACTTATAGTATGATTTATTAAATGATCATATGTAAAAGTGATAGTTAGGGTTATCTGACATCATTGACTGTAAAAATATATATATATATTATTTAAATTTACCAATGTTTATATGTTTATAAATAGGTAATCGGTCATAACTGTGATCATGATGTTATTCTTGGAGAAAAATCAGTGATATGTATGCAAGTGATCATATGTTTTCAAAAGACTCAAAGTCCTTTATATTAGGTCATTGTATGATTACTGAAATATAATCATATAAATGTAGTCACACTGTTGTGATAAAAATGCATAGTCACAGTAAAATTGTGATATGATTGCTGAAATGTTAAGATGATGCATGCTTATGAAATGCAGGTGATGGTTCAAATGATTCATGCAAAGAAAAGTGGTATAAAATATTTAGATATCATGAAGTGACGTACATAATGTTCACAAGTCAAAACCTGAAATTCTCAGGTTTTACACTTGACGCAAACTTCACCTTATCAGCTTCAGCAACATTGCTAATCCCAAATTGGGATTCTAGCTTCTCAAACCATCTGGTTAATCCTACTGCTCCTTCAGTACCGCGGAAACTTACTTGCGTAACTGCACGAAATTCCTTGTAGGTACAAGTCCGTGCAATAGCATTAGTAGCTCCTTGGTTGGTCTCCTCCTGTGTGCTAGCTGTACGATTTGCTTCGGCTGTTGCGAGTGCCTCAGCCACTCGTTCGGCTATCATTTGACTTAGCATGACGGTGTCAATTCCACCGGTAGCGGCTGGTGGATTTTGCGTTTCGGATCTTCTAACTGGCGCCATAATCTGAAAAGGTAATAGGACGATGAGTTTTTCCAGACATAACATGCATGGCACGCACAATATAATTATGAAATGCTCCAGGGTATAATACACAATATATAATGATCTCACAATTTTTGTAACCCATAATATCATTCATAGAATCGTTTGGTAGTACATCATAGTTTGTCATACATAATATAATAAAAGGAAATAAAATGCCAACTAGCTAAGATAAACTTCAAAGCTTAGTGGTCATACAAGGATAAGTCGATGGTACAAGATAAATCTAACTAGTGCCCTCACGGCGCTGATGAAGCTCTCTCTCCAACTCTGCTAACCTCCTCTCAACCACGATCTCACGAGCCTGGGAATCTCTAAGTCTAACATCGGTATCATAACAAGCGGCTCTAAACCTCTTATCCAAGTCTGCAACAGGGTCCTCCACTGGTGCCTCTAGTCTGCCTGTCTCCACCAATGGCTCTACTCCCCAACGGGTCATCAGGCTCTCGATCTCCTCAAGACGAGCATTCGGCATGGATTCCATCTGATCAAGAACAGTATGAAGCTGTCCTCGTAGACGGGTCACACATACCGTCAACACTGTCTCATCCCTAACTGGACTCTTCTTTGCCAGTGCCTCCAACTTATCCTGCACTTCATTATACTCTTCACCTAAAGCCTCTACAGCATCCTCCAACCTGTTTAATCGTGTCGTCACACATCCATCTGCTGCCCCAAGCATCACCACCATCGATGTAGCTCTCCTAGGAAGAGGAGTCGTAGCTCTCAGCCCAGTAGAGATGCCAGCATCAGTAAGCATCTCCTGGTACACAGTAGGTACAGTCTCTGGTGGTGGTAGTAGTAGTATCTCTGGGACAGGACTGGCAGGTGTGCGGGCTGCATGCCTGTCAGTGGCAGTAAAAGGTATGAGGGGTCGGTAAGGTGAAAGTGGTGGTCGAGCAGCTCTCCCCCGAAGACGTCGTCTCACATAGTAGAAAGGTAGAGTACCAGGTGCTGGAGCAGGAATATCAGTCCTCTCTCCTTCGTCTTCAGATGAAGATGAGGAGATGTGTGCTAGGGAAACCTCAGGAGTAGCAGCATACGCAGTAGGAGGGTCCTCAGTGTCTGTGACCTCCATAGGCTCTCCTTCCCCATCTGTGAACTCCATCTCATCATCCTCTGTCTCCTCTACCGTCTCATCTCTAGTAACTGATGTCTGACCTGGTGACTGCACCACATCAGCGTCTAAGTCATCTTCTCCTCTGCCTTCTAGGCTAAGTACGTCGTCAGCTGATGCATCAGGAATGTGGATCGGTAAACGACGAACCTCCTCAGTCTCTCTATCTGTATCATCATCTGAAACCATCCGGTACCACGGATATCCTGATGGTGATCCTCTAGGTAGTCCTACTGATGAACTGATAGTCGACTGTGAACTACGGTTGTAGTACGCTCCTGTAGACGTGGAATCATCAGAAGAAGACATCGCTGTAATCATAAACAAAATAAATGTGTGTAAATATCTTATAAAATTAGTCCGTAAAAAGGACATTAACATAACATAGCAATCATTGTTGAATCCACATGTATCCCATATAACATAATTCAGATTTTGTTGTTGCACATGTAACCCATGTAAATATACCTCGTAATTGTTAAATCACATGTATCCCATTTATTACTTATCTATATTCATGTATCTACATATACTTAATACTTACAATCCATATGATAATCGATTAAACATATAGCAGTTATAGTCTAGAGTTACTAAATGCAACCTAGTTCTCTATAACCATGGCTCTACTACCAATCTGTCACACTCCCAAAATATCAGAGTATAATGGCGACAAGGGAGTGGTGACGTCATGATTATCATACACACACAGTCACAAAGAACGACCTCTAAATGAGACGTTCGGAAAATAGATCACTTGTAATTAATAAAATAAATAGTTTTAACCAAGTGCGGAAGCATAAAACTGGATACAGTTACAAAACATAGTTTTCTCAAATAGTACAAATGATCTTGGTTTCAAAGAAATGACGGCAATGCATGAGACCTCACTTAGCATCTTCCTTCTTAATACCTGAGAAAAACATTGCTAAAGCGTCAACATAAAGTTGGTGAGTTCATAGGTTTAGTTAATTTGAAATGTTTAATGAACCACAAGATTTTCCCAAAAGTGATGACAATATAACAGATAAAAAGTCATCCCAAAAGTATTTATTACAGTCTAAGCTCGTGACACCGAAGCGTTAACAACACCGACAGTATAATCATATAAATGTAACCCAACTAGATGCCTAAACCCACGACATCCTATCTCAGACTCAAATGAAACTGTGCCCGCTTGTCCCCTTGTTGGACAAGACAGACAAGGACGTCAATCCCGATAGATCTATCCATAACATTCGCGCTTATACAAAGTAATTAACGGTTCACGATTCACGGGCCAAAGCAACTGGGTTTTTAGTGGGACTTAGACTAATATATAAATCAGTAAATGCACTTGTGTTCATACGTTAAAATCAAGCAATGTCTCACCCCAAAAAGCAATAAAAATAGTTAAGTATGGGGCTACAAACTCACCTCGCAATTCAGCAAAAAGGACGAAGATAAAGGTAGCTCGAGAGTACGGTTACGCTAGCCGCGACCTATTTAATTATAAGGATCGGGTTACGATACGAAAAGTTATACTAATAAAAAGATACGACACCCTAGTTGTGCTTGACAAAACCTTACGTTTTCGGAAAACTACGACACATAAAAGTCGGTTATTAAACGGTCGAGTTTTACGGGTTAAATTATACCCTTAAATTACAAAATTCGTTCTTGGGTTTTAAATAAACTCAAAACATAACCCTGGCCCAAAATGAGTCCATTATCCCTACCCACAATCCGGCCCAAGAGTCATATGACCCGGCCCGGCCCATTGGCGATATAAACAAGGAATCAAAGGAGTAAATACGTGTGTTTATTCACACACTTCTCAAAAACAGAGAGTTTACTCTCTCTATCTTCTCTCGAAACATACCCACCGCCCCACTCTCATCCCTCTCTCTAATCTGGATCGGATCATCTCCCTCCCTTGGTTAATATGGTTTTCAGATTAAAACATCAATCATATGGGGTGGTTTGTGGTGTTTAGATCGCGTGAGATGTGGGGTTTCATCCCCACATCAAACCGATTGGGTTACTGATGGTGTTCATCCTCGTGGTTAAGGTGTTTCGTCTTCAATCAAAGATAAGTTATTCATCCTTATTTTCTTTTAATAAATGTTAATTGATTTTCGTTTTATAAAAGATCAGTGGGTTTGAATAACTTGTATAAACTTGTTGAGAACCAATGGCTCTCGGATTTGAAAATAAATAAATTAGGGTTTTGAAATATTTGGGGGTTTCTCTAAATCTCAGGTTTAAATACGATTAATTAATGTTTTCTTGTATAAAATCATGTTAATTTCAACATATCATCGGTTTTATAAAAATTAGGGTTTCGGTCAATTGGGGGTTTTTGCATATCTTGTTTTCAGTCAAATTAACTATTGGATTCGGGTTTAGATTGGGTTTAATTAGAGTTTTAGTTAATAAAAATCAAATTAGGGTTTATACAAAATTGGGGGTTTTTATATTCGGTTGATTAATCATGATTAAGTGGCGTTTTTGGTATATAGAAAATATTAATTTCATGTTTAAAAAGGTTTTCAGATTTTAGGGTTTCGATTTGAAAAGGGGGTTTTATACCCGCGACATAATTGGGGGTTTTTATGATGTTTCTGTAAAATAAAAATGGTTAAGACATTTGGATTATGGTGACATTGATTGATGGTGGTTTCGGCAGAAAACAAGCAACTTGGTTGGCTTGGTTTGGTTCTCGGTTTGGCCTTGGTTTGGGTCTCGGTTTGGTCTTGGTTGGGGTCTCGGGTTGAGTCTCGGTTTGGTCTTGGTCGGGGTCTTGGTTTGTTTGACAGAAAATGGTCATGGTCATGTTCAAGCAATAATACTATGGTTTATCCTTTTCAGTTTTTAATTAAAATAAGACCGTGACGAATACTAACACATTCATTTGATTTTTCGCAGGTTTGTCAAAGATGAGCACAACTAAGATTTCATTCAGAAAATAAGAGATGGTTTAAAAGACTCACAAAGGGATGCTAAGTTTCGGTTTGCAGGTGTGGACGAGACGGATGGCTTGACTCTCTCGGTTTGCAGGTGTGGACGAGGTGTATGGGTCGGCTGGACACTTTCTTCACTTTACTCAGGAATTTGTATTTGAAAACTTGTCCAGAATTTGTGATTGTAATATTGGACTGTGAAAAACTTTGTGTGTTATGTTTGGACATTGGGTAAACTTTGGATTTGTATTTAATCATGTATTATTAGTCTAGGGTTAGATTCAAGCTGAAATTGGTAAACTTGTGATATACCCAATTTGGGTAAACTTGGCATGTGTGCTGTCTTGTAGTGCTTAGTGGGTAATAAACTATGGGATTAAATTGTGACTGGAAATGGGACTCTTGTTAAGCAAGTTTTTGGAATAAAAGTGAATAAAGGTTTATACTTAAATGTTTGTACATGATGTATCAGTTATACTACTCGACTCGGGTTCGACGGGTATTTAAGTTTAGACGCGAAACTGAATAAACACGACTCTATAACAGTTTGACACACGATCCAAAACAAAGGCAAATATGCGAGACTTCACGAAATTTAGTAAGTTCTTCAAATAAACATACGACAACCATAATACTTCTACCAATTTCGTGTATTGCATTCAAACTTAATAGACGCGAAAAACTCGAGATGTTACATATGCTCTCCCTAAAAAGGGCTTTGTCCGCAAAGCAGAATAATCAACACATTCATGTCGACAATTCGTCGGTAAATAATTAAAGTACTCCTACTATATGAATAATTTAAGATGAAAATTTGACGGATGTCACAGCTTATTTGGTTGTCAATTAAACAAGTCTATAAGCTTCTATAAGCTAAATAGGAAAACAGCCTTTTGGCTTAAGTATCCTCTTACCACAAGATGTTTTCCGAGATGAATCTTAACAAGATTTTTATCAAACATACACTACAACAATATAAGAAAAAAGGAACTCAGAATTTTTGTAAAAGTTTAAAAGTTCATTGTCATTAATAAATTAAAAAGTTACAAAAAAATTTAGAACAGAAAATAGATTCACATCACGTCTCTATTTATACAAGTAAGGAGAACATTCTAGGGTACACAAACCCTAAACAATAATTTTGCTAAAATGCCCTCTAGATTTGAATTTCAGCTTTGGTCAAATGGATCACATGTGAATGTTGCGATGATACAACTGTTTTCTTTCATCTGAGTCGTCCAATGTATTCTTCGGGAGCACGAAATCATTATGGAACGTTGATAGTCTGTGAAGATTCGTTTCTTACCATAAAAAATGAAGCAGGGGAACACGGGGAGGGGACCAAGTGACGAGCTAGCAAGTTTTTGAATGTGGGGTTTAGGTGAGGAGGGGGTTAATTAATGATCTGCTTAGTATCATATAAAAACCCTTTGTTTTTGATGATGTTCATGATTAGGGTTCTAGGTTTGGGATTAGGGGTTAATTGGGCATGAGGGTTAACAGTATTTGTTTGGAGGGAAAGATTTAATATATAAAAAACGTTTAAACAGGTTTGGGTTTTACTAATCAGGTTTAGGTTGAGTGGGTTGTGACGTGGGCAATTGGGGTAACATGATTGGCTGGTTTGGTTGTCTAGGCCACGTGGCAATGTTTGGTTGGGTGTTGGAGGTTTGGTTGTCTCCCATGAATGGCCCCTATATTCCCTTACTCTTGCCACTTAACTTTTAAACAGCCATATCACACATCCTTTGTTAATAAAATCTTCTTTTTTAGACTTTGGCCACCAAAAGTTTTGAGAAGTCTTTTCCAAGGACTTTCTTTGTAATTTAATCACATTTCAAGGGCCAATCTTGTACATTATCAACATTTTAGGGACCCAAATGCAATTATGAGATTCACAAGGGTATAAAATGTCAAGTATTCAAAAGTAGAGGGACCAATCTTGCCAAATCTTCAAACTTGAAGGACTTGAATGAAAAATCATGATTAGGGTCCGGTTCTTTGTGCGGCTTCGTTTCCCATGTTCGTTTTTGCTTGATTCTTGTGATCTTTTGTTGATTTCACGATATCCGTACCTAAAATACACAATGAACAAACACAGACATATTTTTGGGTATTTTGATGATATTTTAAGCGTTTTAAGCTTGATTTGGACGATAAGAATATGTATAAAAGCAGTCTCATCAGGATACGTCTTGATTGTTTAGTGTGCTTTGTGAATTGTAGATGTGATTGGTACTTGAATTGAGTTTTGTTGTAGATGCATTTGACATGATTATCACATTATGGTCCATTGCTTTAACTTATTTTCTTCAACTATTTACAACGGTTGACAAGGTTTCTTAAGATATTTTCGGTAATTTAAACCTATGTTCTCACCAACTTTATGTGATTTTAGTGTCATTTTTAGGTGAGATAGTTGAGAAGGATGATGTTAGAAGTGGCTAGAGTCTAGAGGCTGCTAGGATTGCATTAGGAGGAATCCCTTTCCTCTTAGTCTTTATTTAATGTTTGAATAAGTGATACTTTGTATACACTTATATGTTTGATGTGTGTTATTTGAATGTCTTTGGTAAGAGGTAGACCTGTTACCTACTTACCTAGACCTCCTGCATTTGGTTGAGATATTGTCACGACATTGTGTCGCCATTTATGACATTTCTTTTGCATTTAGTTTTCTCTATAGAGACACTGTTTGTTGTGATGATATCCATACGTCTCACTCTGTATATCCGCCATGGTGGGGTGTGACAGAATGGTATCAGAGCCAATGGTTATAGAGAATTAGGTTGTCTAGCCTAGTCCTATAGCTTAAGGGTCCCTGCATATAGGTGTCATAGAAGTACATGTACATTATAGTATATTATGTGATTAAACGCTAAATTTCGTATTTTTATATATGAGCTACTTTTATGATAGTGATTGATATTTTATGAATATTAACGATTCGTATTTATGATTTTTTCTTATCGAATATTTTTACTAGTATGGATTGAACCATAGTTGTATACACTAGTCATTGTTGGATTTCGTTTGACTATGCTTTCATGTTTCTTTATACATTTTGAATTTTGTCTATGCTGGTTCATTTGTGTTAATGCAAAGCAATGCCTAAATTTTTTTAGTATTAATTAATCTTTCTTAGTTTTGATCACGACAAATTACAAAGACATTTATTGTCAAACATAATCATAAAATGAATTATCTAACAAACACTATCATCAAGGTAATAATCATTACACTAACATATCTTAATCATGCTTAGTGATCATAAAAGTGATTAGCCTTAAAACTCACTTTAGTCAAACATTACAAAAGATTTTTAATAAAATTTATTTTTAAGAAAATGTTTTATTAAAATGAAAATGCAAATTTGAATATGGCGTATTCCATATGCCATAAGAATATCCTTAGAAGGTTTAAACAGCCTCAGATATTTCAAATTCACTAAAAGACAAAAAGGAGCGGAGTCTACGCCGGCGGTACCTTAGTACCTATGGCGGTTCCTTATCGATAAGGAACCGCGGGCTCCAATAAGGAACCACGGGCAGATATATCCGTTGGATGTTTTGTCCTATAAATAGTGAATCAAATCTGCATTCTTATCAACCCTTTTTGGACATCTTCTTCAGCCTTCTTTCTCCTTTCTAATCCTAGTCATTTGTAAATGATCACTTAATGTGTTAAGTATGTTTACTCATGATTATCCTTTTGATCTCCTTCTTTACCTTGTCCAAAGAGAAGACCACTCACACACTTGTGATGTGATTAAAGATGTAGCATTGATGAAGATCACCCTCTCCTAAAGATCTAGTCATGTTCATCATTTGTTTATTTGTGTCTTGTGTAGATCCAATGTATTTTGTGAATACTTGGACTAGGTGTGTTCATCCAAGATATTTGTGAATACTTGGATTAGAGTTGTGTACATCCATTGCACATGTATGTGCTTGGATTTATGTTGTGTAGATCCAAGCTACATGTGTTTACTTGGATATGATTAGTTGAGTTGTAATTAGTTGTGTTAGTTCTTACTAAACTATTAAGTGATGTGGTTGTGTCTTGTGAGTTCTCACTAAACTATAAAGTGATATGTAGTTGTGTTGTGTGAAGTTCTCACTTAGCTTCAAAGTGAAGAGTCGTGAAGATTGGTTCTAGCTTTGGATTAGAACTTGACATCTAGCCTTGTGTCAGAAAATGGTGAAGTAGGCAACATTGTGAAGATTGGTTCTACTTTTAGATTAGAACTTGACATCTGGCTTTGTGTCGTAAAAGAGTGAAGTGGGCGACGTTGTGTAGATTGGTCCTAGCTAAGATTAGGTCTCGACATTTAGCTTAGTGTCGGAAAATAATGTAAGTGACGTTGTAAGGTTTTCTCCGCCAAGAAGGGAGCTTGTGGATATAGTGGAAATCTCGAGTAAGGTGTACTCGAGGAGTGGAGTAGGAACGAGGATAGAGCCTCGTTGCCGAACCACTATAAATCTTGGTGTCTTCCTACTAGGTTGTTTCTTTCCTTACTCTTTGCTAACATTCATTATCACTACACTTACTATACATTGTTAATGCATTAGAATTGAACCTAATCATTATGCAACTAGCTTTCAAGTAAAAGATAGTTTTGTGCACTCACCTAATTGAAAGGAATTTTAATTAGGAGATAAACCGATGAGAAACTATTCAACCCCCCCCCCCTTCTAGTTTCTACAATTGGTATCAGAGCGATGGTGACACAAGATCTTTGAAGTATATTGTACTTTAAAACTTGGATCGATCCATTGTCTCCTCAAATTGGATCGATCCACTATCGGGGCAGTTTTGGTTTGGTTTATGTTTTGGTTTATATTAAAACACGGGTTCAGGCACGGGATTATTTTACAAGTTATATTTTTACAAGAGTTATTAAATTAATTAAACATGACTAATAATTAATTTAATTTAATCATGGACTTAGGTTATATTTTTTTAATAAATAATACAT
The DNA here is from genome assembly GCA_025667525.1 of Glebionis coronaria. NCBI lineage: Eukaryota > Viridiplantae > Streptophyta > Magnoliopsida > Asterales > Asteraceae > Glebionis > Glebionis coronaria. The sequence continues at coordinate 163,254,246 of CM046882.1, read as the reverse complement.
GTTTTAACCTAAGTATTTTGTTATTTAATTTAGACTATAGTTATTAATTAATTATTAAAACATGGATTTATAATTAATTAATAAATCATGACTTAGGTTACAATTAATAAAGTATTAATACATGATTAACCTAAGTAATTTATATGTCTTAATTTAATTAAATCATGCCTTTATTTAATTAAATCATATAACCTATAGTTTATTAAATCACCATGACATTTAATTAATAAACTATACTATTAATTACATGACTTACGACTTTTAACTAGTAAACACTAGCTTATATTATTAGTTTATTAATCAAGCTTATATCTAAATATTGAAACTTTCTATTTCAGGAAACTTAATATTTTTGCAAACTTTCTATTTTTAGAAACTGATCTATATTGAGAAACTGATCTAACTTTTTGAAACTTTCTATTTTGGAAACCTGCTATTTTTTAGAAAGTTACTTATTATCACACAACAAGTATAACAATACAAGAATACAAGATAATACTTAATCAGAATACACGAAATACATGATTAATATAATATATCACTTAAAACAGTAAACAAGACAAGAACACATAAAACAAGCTAAGAACATGTTATGACCAGTAACGTACTCGGTGATCAGACAACTTATACATGTCCCTTATTTATGTAGCATTAGTGAGGTCGGAGTAGGACTATTCATCCTCTCGTCTTTCCTCGTTCACTGGACACAAGGTACGGATTTTTCGTCCTTCAATATGGACATTCTTTCCTTATTAGGATTCACCGTTTGCAGCCAACTGTTTTCCTAAGTATATGTTTTATATGTTTGATTACTTATGTTAGTTTTAAATGCCTAAGCCACATACATGCATGACTAGTGTCACGTAGTTATGGAGGTACCATAACCATAACAATAGAGGCACCAGTGTTATGACTTCCCCATGGCGGAGTGATTGCTCGTGGCGTCCCTTTTCAGTTTTGGTCATATATTTATATTATCATGTGGGGCGTATGGGTGCATCCTAGTTACATGTTTTACAAGATTTTCATGGTGAATGCGATGTGTGCCTTGCATCTTTCACAAGGAGTTGATCCCTCCTACCCAGACTATTTAACTAGAGGCAACCCCTCTAATTGCATGATGAGGTCTCCCCTCCAAGTATTCATGCACGGTGGAACCTCATGACCTATATGGGCTATTGGCTAATTAATAAAGTTTTATTATAAAAACATAAGTCTTTCCAAACTGTGAAACCAGTTTTATGAACGTGTTCCAGGTTATCTAGGACTTATACATTTCCGCTGTTATTAGTCTTTTATGCTTATGTCATTTCATGCTATACTTGTATATCCGTTCACTGGACGTTATGCTCAGTCGTTTTCCTTTCATGTTTCCAAATGGCAGATACTCAAGGATGCTCGTAGACTTTAAGAGTATGTGCATACGGATTGGAAGCTATCTAGCCTTCATTACTTTATGCATTTCCATACATTACGTTACATTATTTCTCTGGACATTGTTTAGTCCTTTTCCATTTCAGTACTTATGTTTATTTCCGGTATTTCCATTCATGGTCACTTAATGTTTTTAGACATTTACCTTGCATGCTTTGATGACACGCCATATTACCTGTGATATTCCATTTACCAAAATGGGGTGTTACAATTATGGTATCAGAGCCTGGTTCGATCTGTAGGCTCTTAAAACATGACTTGTGATTAGTGGGTAATCATCATGGTTTTCCTAGAACTGACAGTTGTTTTCATGCATTTATTCATGTATCATTGTTGCAGGAATTTTGACTAAGTAATGGTTGGTACAGGACTGGCCATATTTAGTCGCATGTGCTTTTAATCAAATCATTTTGTTTTGATGAACCGACCCATAGGCGTTCATCCTCGTCATGTCATTTTGTTTAGGTGAACCGACCCATATGCGTTCACCCAAACCTATGTCATTTCATTATCATGCATTCATACACTGTTTTCATGCATATATTTTTTTTCGTGTTTATATGCATAAAAAAATATTTTCATGTATATATATTATGTTTTAATCAGTTTAATCATGCATTTTGTTTTATGCTGTCAGATGGTTCTCACACGTGAAAAAGAGCAACTTAATGCAGCATTCCAAGCTGCTATGCTAGCCATGCTTCCTCAACTGAGGAATGAAATTCGAGCCGAGGTGCAAGCTGTCAACAATCAGCACCTGCACCAGCATTATAATCCTCCTCCTCCGCCTCCAGCTACACTGATCACATGGCTGGAGCGATTCAATAAGCAGCGTCTGCGATCCTTCGAGAAGACTGACAGCCCTGATGAGGCTGAGAGCTGGTTAGCTTACATTGAGAAGATCTTTGACGCGATGGGATGCGGCCCTGTCTTTAAGGCAAGGTTAGCCTGTTACAAGTTTGAAGGGAACGTGCTTGCATGGTGGAAGGCAGTGAAACTGTCGGAGGGAGGCGACGATTAGGTGGCTAGCTTGACTTGGGCACAGTTAAAAGAGTTGGTTATGGGACAGTTCTTCCCAAAAGCTGACCAGGATAAGCTTAAGAGGGAGTATCATGGGATTAGGCAGAGAGCTGGGGAAAACATCAATGAGTTCTTGCAAAGGTTTCTTCGTTTGGCTGGATTCTTTGGCGCAACAGCTGGGACTGCAAAGGAGCAAGCGTATCACTTTCGCTAGGCTCTTCGCACATATTTCTCCAATAACTTGGTGTGTGTTACATTCAATACTGTGGCACAAGTAGCAGATGCAGCCCGTAAGTTGGAGATGCTACAAGAGAGGGGTGAGTTTAGAGAGGCAGAAAGACCCGACAAGAGGTATATTTCGTCATTCAGCGGTGATCATTTTATTTCATTCAGTACTATCCAAATATTTATCTTTCTCTATACAATTGCATCTTTCAGGCAGAAGACTGGGGACCGGTCCCAAACGGCCACTCACCAGCAGAGTCAGCACAAGGGTAACGGTCAGACCCAAGACCGTTTTGCTTCGGATAGGCGTGGCGGTAATGACAATTGCTGTAACAATGCTAACAACTCCAACAGCAGCAGGTCCCTAAACTTATTCATTCATACGTTATATTCTTTATGATTCATAATTCTGACACTTCAACATCCACTACCAGGAATAATGGCAACAGAAGGGAGCAAGACTGTAGAGGTTCACAACCCAACCGTGCAGCTACATCTGGTATTATGTCTTACGATTTTATGCATTGTCCTGTTTGTACCCATTAATCATGTCTCACGTATACTTTTCTGAACAGGCTCCCAGCCAGCAAGGGCACCTGTTGGAGGGTATACTCACCCTCTCTGCACTACGTGCAACTGCAGGCACCCAAGGCCGTGTCGCCGTGATAGCGATGCTTACTTCAAGTGCGGCCAGCCAGGCCATCGCATGAAGGACTGCCGTAAGGGTTAGCTCGAGGGAACTTCTGGACATGCCGACTCCAAGCCACCTCCTACTACTTGATGGGTGTACACGAACTCGCGTGATCAGGCCAACAAATCAACAGGTACCATCACTGGAATCTTGTATATGTATGGTCAAGCTGCATTCGTATTATTTGACACGGGTGCTTCTTATTCGGTCATATCTACTGTTTATGCCAAGAGTGTTAGGATATCCCCTATGCTATTAGAAAATGTCTTAAACATTTACACGCCCTTAAGAGACTCTGTACGCATCACACATGGGTATAACGGTCTTCCCCTCGAGTTTGACGACAAAATTCGTCCAGTTGACGCACTTCCATTGGACATGTGCGATTTCGACATGATATTAGGCATGGACTGGCTATCCAAACATCACGCCATCATTGACTGCCATTCATATCGGGTTATATTCGGTGATGTAAACGCACCAGAGTACATTCACAACGGTTTTATACCCGGAAGGTCTGTAAGAATAATTTCAACCTTACAAGCACGTGCATTACTATCACATGGTTGCGAGGGATACTTAGCTACTGTTCATGATATGGAGGGTGAATCTCCATCTATCCAGAATCAGCCGATCGTGTCAGAATTTCCCGACGTGTTTCTAGAAGAACTTCCGGGCATACCACCTGCTCATGAGGTAGAGTTTAATATTGAGCTCATTCTAGGAGCTGAGCCAATTTCCAAGGCACATTATCGCATGTCTCCTGTTGGAAATACGTTTTACGTATTAGAAAGGATCGGTCACTTCAACAATAGTTCATGTAATAGCTCGTAGTTTAGTTTACTTTCACTTATTAAACAAAGCCCAAACCGAGCCCATGAGATGTATGGGCCGGCGGCCAAGTCTCATGGGCTTGGGTATATAAACCCTCTCCTTAGATGGAGAGGGTGGTGGTTTCATTTCAATTTACACAAAGTTAATCACTTTCTCTCTCTAAAGTGTGTGTGAAATCATCTATCTTTCTATCTCTTTCTCTCTCTAGAACATAAGTAAGATTTACATATCCTACAAATGGTACAAATATCCATGGGATGATTGTTTGGTTTTTGTGTTTGTGTTCTTGATTCTGTCGCCCATTTTGATCCAAAATCATACGAACCAAATTTATTTTTTGTGTTTTTATGATTTAATCTTGATATACTTCATCTAGTTACTTGTTATAGTGATTTGGTATTGGTATTTTGGTTAAAAACACAAATTTTTTGGGTTTCTGATTCATTTTTAGGCTTAGAATCTCGAATTTGTTGTGCTTTGTACTTTCCGAGAAAAGTGGGATTCATAGTACGATCTGTGTATTGTGATCGCATAAACCTGGGGTTCCTACTTGCGATCCAATAGCACGATCACATAATATGATCACTCGTTGCGATAACGAGTACGATCACTTGTTGTGATCACAAGTACGATCACTCGTTGGGATCACGAGTTCGATCATACGTTGCGATCACGAGTACGATCACACGTTGCGATCACTAGTACGATCATTAGTTGCGATCACCAGTACGATCACTCGTTGCGATCGTTGGGTACGATCACGAGTGAGATCAAGGAGTACGATCGTTGGGTGCGATCAAGGAGTACGATCGTTGGGTGCGATCAAGGAGTACAATCGTTGGGTGCGATCAAGGTGTGCGATCACTCGTCACGATCAAGGAGTGCGATCCCCACTGCGATCTGAGTACGATCCCCACTGTGATCCAACATTTTTTCAAGTGTGTAATTTTGACTTGGATTTTTGGTTTATCGAGGACATAATTTACGGGATTTCAACATTATTTCTTGGATTTAAAACACAACAACAAATACATTTACTTTCTCTCATTGATCGATCAACTTTGTAAATCTTAACTTATCTAAATGGAGTACACATCTCTTACGGATAAGTCAATCCTCTCGGGTACGGATAATCGTCCACCAATGTTGGTGAAGACTATGTATGAGGATTGGGCTTCCCGAATGGAACTTTATATGTTGAAAAAAGAAAATGGACATCCCCAATAATTAATTCTCGCTGACCACGTCCTATGGGAATCATTGAATCAATAGCAATAAGCCCTGTTTGAAGAGGCTCTAATTTGGGCATCGGTGCTCAATCGACCATTGGTATATGGTACTGTGACGGAAGGTGCTGTTACTCGTCCTCGCACTACAGGTGAATTAACGGGAGATGCTAAGATACAAGACAAGTGTGATAAACAAGCTTCAAATATCATTCTCCAAGCCCTTCCTCCAGATGTCTACAAACTCGTGAGTAAACATAAAGTTTCCAAAGCGTTATGGGATAGAATTCGTGTTCTAAGGCACCTCGTTAACTAAACATGAACGAGAGTGTAAGCTTTATGATACTTTTGATAAGTTTGTCTATGTCCCAGGGGAGACTCTCAATGATTACTATCTGAGATTTACCCTATTGTTGAATGAGCTCAATATCTATGGCATGGCAATTCCTACGTTTCAATTGAACACCAAGTATTTGAACACTCTTCCTTCAGAATGGAAAAACTACGTGACGGATGTTAAATTGGCTAAGGACTTGCATAACACCAATGTGGATCAACTTCAAGCTTTTCTTCAACAACACGAATGCCATGTGATCGAGGCTCGGTTGTCTACACCTCAAGTTCATGATCCACTTGCCATGTATGCTTCTCAACAAAACATGGCTTATACTTATCAACAACCATCATACTTGCAGCAGCCACCACCACACACCTATCAGCAACCACATCAACCATCTTATCAACCACTAATGATGCCACAGCAAGCATTTCAACAAAGTGTTCATCAACAATCTTTTCCAAAACAACCACCACATCAGACATCACCATCAGAAGCCAACACTTCTCCAATGGGCTATACTCCTCAACAAGGATATTTTCCAATTGAAGCACAACCAGCACAAGCCTTCTACTCCAATGAACTTCCACCAATCCAAGCATCGGTCTTTACTCCAAATGATACGCCAGTTGATGTTCTAAACCATCTCACTGCCTACTTGTCAAAACTTGTTGCAACTAGAGGATTTCCACCAACAAACAATCAGCTCTGCACCTCTTCAAATCCTCGACAACAAGCCACTGTTCAAGATGGTCAAGTGACGGTGCAACCTATTTAGGGAAGGCAAACTTCATATGGACCTCCTACAAGGACTGTGAATGCTTAAGGTGTGAACTCTCAAGCTAATGGAAATGGAAGCCCTATTGGTCCACAAAAGGTTGTGACTTGCTACAATTATAGAGGACAAGGTCATATGGCTAGGGAATGCACTCAGCCAAAAAGGAGAAGGGATGCAACATGGTCTCATGAGAAGATGTATTTGGTCGATGCTTAGTCTAAGGGAAAGATTTTGGATTCAGAAGAGTTAGCATTTCTTGCAGACCCAGGGGCAACATATAATGAAGGCATTGCAGTCGTTTCCACTTCTAATGCAGCTTATCAATCAGATGATCTTAACGCATATGATTCGAATTGTGATGACATTCACTCTGCCCAAGCTTCTCGTTGCTAATCTCTCTCACTATGGTTCTGATGTCGTTAGCGAGGTACCAACCACATCTAATAATAATGATGATAACCAACATCAAGTTGGGCATGAAAATGACAACCTCGAACAGCATTCGGGAACTAGTAACTCAAATGATGTGGTACCCAATCCTACACATTTGAGTGAACCTCAACCAAATGCTACGACGGGAATGGAATCTTATGCTCAACATGATTTGGTCATGGTGCCTAAACATATTATTGATCAAATGCATATGGCTCTCAGACAATCCGTAGATACGAATTCCACCCTAACAGCTGAGCTTGCGTTGCATAAAGAAAAGGTCAAAACTTTTGAAATGGTCCCTCAAGCAAAGAAAATAACATGTTCTGAATTTGACAAGTTTCGTTTTGAAAAGATTGAACACTTGAAAGAAATAGAATCATTAAAAGCTAATCTTACCAATGAATTAAAAGCAAAAGAGTCGGCTGTCAATGATTTTCATAAACTTAAAATGGATTTCGTAACTCTCGAGTCTAAAAAGTTTGAATCGGAAATTAATGCTACCAAACTTCTTAAATTCAAGAACAACAGCTTTTAAAACAATAAGCATCCACAGAAAAGGTTCATCTTTTAACTAAATGGTTTAAAGAACTCGAACTTAAGCGTCTTCAAGATTTACCACCTAATCCCGGTTATGCAAAACAAGCTCAGGAATATATTCCGTGTCTTTATGATATGACCCTAATTGGCAAATCGAAAGAAGCACCTTTTGTTCGTAGTACTGAGGAGACACAGTCACTTGCGGAAGAAACTCATTCTAAAATGCTTTCAAAATTCCATAAGCTTGATTATGATAAGTATAATAAAGATCAATTTTCTAAAAAGACACGTATTCGCTTACAAAAGGAATTAGCTGAATTGACAGTTCTTGTGCCCCAAAGTTTGTCAAATGAAAACCCTCCTAGTACGTCTCCTACACTTGTCAAAACGGATTTAACGAAGTTAATTCCACCGGTAAGTAAGGCGTCCGTTAGCTTAAATGTGGTACACCAACACTTAGCCGATTTTGACAAGGTTATTTTGGAATGTACGACGGCTTCAGCCATAACGGAAGGTGAATGGAATTTTGAGCACACTAGAGCTGCGTTCTGAGACGAAATTGTTCCATTTGTAAACAATGTTAAAGCTTGTCTTAGTAATGTTGATCAAGATTTGCTTTTAGAAATAAAAGAAGTTATACGTGTTTTCAATGAAATGGATTATGCTTATGAAAACAGTTTACTTGAAATAGAACGAGTTTCACGCCAAAATGATCAGCTTCTGAAGTAAGTGATGTCTCATGACATAGTTTCCGTCTGTGTGAATAAAAGTGTTGATAATGATTCTATTGTGCATAATGTTGAATCTGTGGATAATGTGGTAGATAGTACTTGTCACAAATCTGACGCTGAATTTTTAAAGCTTCAAGATTCTTATACTTTGCTTTCAAAAAAATTTGATGAGATCCAAAACCATTATATTTCGCTTGAATGCAAGCAACAATTTATTCAAGAGATCTTTGAAACTTCATTCGAAGGTGTTAATATAAATGAGGCAAATTTTCAAAAGAATTTTCGATTGACTTTACAATCAAAACAACATCAGCCAAGTGACAAGGTTGCTAAATCATTGCCGATAGACATAGAGAAATCTAAAGAGCTTAACTGTGTGAACGTACTTGAGGCCGTTGAGAATTTTAATCTTGATCTAGATAATCGAGTTTCCAAGATTTTGTCCAAAGTTGATAACTTAAAACAGAAAAATACACAACTCTTCGATTTAGTAAAGCCCGCATGTGCTAATACCACTGCACGGAATCAATCATTGATTGAACAATTGAATCGAAAGTCGGTGGAAATATCTGATTTGAGGGAACAAATTTGTGATAAAAATCTGGCTTTGACTGAGTTAAAGGAAACACTTCGTACCCTAAAAGGTAAGAATGTTGTGGATAATGCAGCCACTGTCTCAGCATCGTCCTCTAGTGCAATCAAAAGGAACCTTATCGCTGTCACACCACTTAACAAGGGCCCTAGGACTAAACCATCTCAAACATTGGTCACTAAAGATAAGGAAAAATCAAAACCAGCTTCTAATATTCTCGTGTTGCCTTCTATAGGAGTAAGCACCACTACTAAGGCTCAAAGATCTAAGCTTAAAAGAAACAAGAAGAATGATAGGATCTTGCCCCCATCTAGTAGTCAAGTGAAGAAGAAAGTAGAAGCCCATCCTAGGAATGTTATTTCTGTTTTGAATAAAAAGAATCATGTAGCTAAACCTAAAGGCTTTGCGGTTGTGCAGCGTTCTAAGCCTACTGTGAATTCTAATTTGAAATGTTGGAATTGCAATAAATGTATGTTTTCTAGTCGTCATGATTCTTGCCTTATTGACCGTGTGAATGAGATGAATGCCCGGAAAAATGGATTAGAATGGAAACCGACTGGGAAAGTGTTAACCCAAGTTGGTTCGATGTGGCGCCCCACTGGTAGAACTTTCACTATAGTAGGAAATGTGTGCCCTTTAACTAGGATCACTCCCACTAAAGCGAAGAAAGTGTGCCCTTTAGCTAGGAGTACCAAGGCTACCAAAACACAAGCGTGTCCTTTAACTAGGAACACCAACACTACTGTAGGAAACAAGTGCCCTTTAAATAGGTGTACTCTCACTGTAGTGCCCGCTAATACTCCAAAACCTCAGAAAATTGGAATTGTAAAACCTGTTAGTGCTAAACTCACACTAGAAAACGCAGGAAATCTAAGGATAACACAAATGTTAGCAATTTTGATAATATTATATCTGTATCTGCTAACACTCCGGAACCAATAGTTTCCAATGCATTGTCTATTGTTGTTGTTGAAAACAGGTGGTCCAAATTGTTCTCTGGTATTTGGAGTCTGGTTGCTCTAAACATATGACCGGAGATCGCTCTCAGCTCAGAAATTTCGTCAGGAAGTTTCTTGGTACGGTTCGATTTGGGAATGATCATATTGCAAAGATAATGGGTTACGGTGAATATCATATTGGGAATGTTATAATTCCGAGAGTGTATTATGTGGAAGGTCTCGGTCACAATTTATTTTCTGTAGGACAATTTTGTGATGCAAACCTAGAAGTTGCTTTTCGAGACCATACCTACTTCATTTGTAATTTGGAAGGGGTTGATTTACTGAAAGGTACTCGTGGGAATAATTTGTATACTTTGTCTCTACAAGACATGATGGCCGCTTCTCCCGTATGTCTTCTCTCCAAAGCATCGAAGACTAAGTCATGGTTATGGCATCGACGGTTATCTCATCCTAACTTTGACGCTATCAATCATTTGGCGAAAAACAAACTTGTTCGTGGTCTTCCTAAACTTACATTTCACAAGGATCATTTGTGTTCCGTGTGTACAATGGGGTAAAGCACTAAGAAATCATACAAACCCATGATTGAAGACACCAACCAAGAGAAACTTTATCTGTTGCATATGGATCTTTGTGGGCCAATGCGTGTTGAAAGTCTTAGTGGTAAAAAGTACATCCTCGTCATTGTCGATGATTACTATCGGTTTACATGGGTGAAATTTCTTACAACAAAAAATGAGGCACCTAAATTCATCATCGGATTTCTCAAGATGATTCAAGTGCGTCTCAACACTACTGTCTGACGCATTCGTACAGATAATGGAACCGAATTTGTGAATCAAATCTTGCGTGATTATTATGAAGAAGTTGGCATATCTCATGAAACATCCGTTGCACGCACTCCACAACAAAACGGTGTCATTGAAAGGCGAAATCGCACACTTATGGAAGCTGCTCGAACGATGTTAATTTACGCAAAGGCTCCATTGTTTTTATGGGCAGAAGCAGTATCTACAGCAGTGTACACCCAAAACCGGTCACTAATTCGTAAATGCCATGGTAAAACACCCTATGAGCTTCTCCATAGAAAAGTACCAGATTTATCATATCTTCATGTATTTGGTTCTCTTTGCTATCCAAATAGTGATGGTGACAATTTGGGAAAACTTCAACCAAAGGCTGATATTGGTATTTTCATTGGTTACGCACCCGCAAAGAAGGCATACCGAATCTACAATCGTAAGTCTCATAAGATCCTCGAAACTATGAATGTTGATTTTGATGAGCTGACAGCAATGGCTTCTGAGCAAAGCAGCTCTGAACCCGCACTTCATGAAATGGGACCCAGTAACATTAGTTCTGGTCTTGTCCCAAATAACCCTACTTCATCATCATTTACACCACCTAGTAGGAATGAATGGGATACGTTGCTTCAGCCGTTCTTTGATGAATTCTTTACTCCTCCAAGTATTGTTGCTCCAGAACCTGAGGTAATAGCTCCGGTAACTGAAGTTGTCGCTCCAGCAACCGAAGCACAATCAGACACATCCGCACCTACAATTGGTCAAGATATACCTTCAACAAGTAATTCTCAACCAACACATGTTTCAACTACCCATGTCATGCCTATTTATGATGATGAGGATGATGATGATCACGATTTGGAATGCGCTCAAATGCGTGAACTTCCATTCTTTGGTGTACCAATTCCCGACCATAATCAAGCCGGCTCGTCCACCTCAGAGGAAGATCCTACTACGGTTTACTCCAATCCACGGATTCGTGAACATGACAGCAAGTGGACGAAGGATCATCCTATAGATTCTATTATTGGTGACTGTTAGCCTCAAAATATTGAGTCAAACAAGAATGCTCGGTCATAGGTTATTATTGTAACATTATTTAGAACGTTGTAATAGGTAGTTAATTAGTCGTGGTTTACGGGCTTGGATTTAAACTAATTAAAGTCCAAAAGACAAGCCCGGTCCAATATATAGTCCATTAAAGCCCGCATGTGGGTGAACTATATATACTACCCTCCTAGCATGTTAGGAGGGTTGGTTGTTCATATTTCTCACTTCTAATCTAATATTCCAAAAGTTAATCCTCTCCTCCTCTCTACTTTCTCTCTCTAGGAATTCATTTCTTCTTCATCTATTTTCTTTCTTTCTTCCTTGCTTAATCATCACAAATATATGGGACAACATTTGGTATCAATCGCCATGGGGTAGTTTTGTGATTCGTTGTTGATATTACTTGGTTCGTATGATTTTTCTCTTATAATCATCTCGAATTCAAGATTTGTTTTGTGTTTTCCATGCTCTAAATCTTGATATAAATCTTCTACATAGTTGTGGTAGGGATTTGGTCGCATTTGGTTGGTTAAAATCGCGGATTTCTTGTCGAAAAATTCATCTTCTTACCTCAAAATCTCGAAACTGTACTAGCATTCTGATTGGTGTAATCGGAAAAGGGTTTAAAGATTCCGATTGTGATTCCGATCAGTAGCATCGAAAAAGGGTTTAAACATTCCGACCAGCTTTCCGATTACATTCCGACTGCACTTAAAACATTCCGAATTGCATTCCGATTAGGACGACATCATTCCGATAAGGGAACATTCCGATTAGGGGACATTCCGATTTGGGTATTCCGATTAGATCATTCCGACAAGGTATTCCGATTGCATTCCGATTAGGTCATTCCGACAAGGGATTCCGATTGCATTCCGATTAGGACATTCCGACATCATTCCGACGAAGGATTCTGATTGTATTCCGATAAGTGATTCCGACGACATTCCGATTGTATTCCGATAAGTGATTCCGACATCATTCCGACGAGTTAAAATTTTTCCCTCAAGTAAATTCAAATTTCTTCCATACTAGTTTTAGGACATTTCTAGCTCAATTTCAAAATTTGGCGATACAAAATTTTTTGGTCTACCGTTTTTGTCGGACTGGAGAATTTATTGTCGGACTGGAGAAAAATTGCAATTTTCGGAATTTAAACCACAACAACAATCACAACAAATCTACTTAAGATCCATATTCACTTCATCATTTTAGAGAATATTGAGATGGATTCTACTGCCGAATATCGTGTGACGAACAACAACATAATGGTGGCGGGTAACAAAGAGAGACCACCAATGCTTGTATTTGGTCGGTATGCTCAATGGCAATCACGTTTCATACGATACCTTGACACAAGACCTAATGGTGATGCCTTGAGGAAATGTATTACTCATGGACCATATATATTCAAGAAGATCTTAATTCCTCCAAGAGTAGCCACAGATACTACTGATCCAATACCTGCAAGTGAACGTGATGAAACAAGAGTTGGTCTCACACCTAAAAATTGTGCTTGGCATGATGCAGAGAAGGAAGCCATCTATATAGTTTTAAGTGGGATTAGAGATGATATTTACTCCACGGTTGATGCATGCCCGACAACACATGAAATGTGGACTGCTATTGAACGCTTGCAACAAGGAGAATCACTCAACAAACAAGATGTCAAAAACAAACTTGTTTTGGAATTTTGGCAAGTTTACTTCAAGTGATGGAGAATCAATTGACTCTTACTACTCCAGGTTTTATAAGATGATGAATGACATGACAAGAAATAATCTGCAAGTCTCCATCATGCAAGTCAATGTTCAATTTCTTCAACAACTTCAACCCAAGTGGACATGGTTCGTCACTTTGGTGAAACAACAAGAAAAGCTAGACGAGGTCTCATATCACCGACTCTTTGATATCTTGAAGCAATTTTAGAATGAAGCAAATGAGATTCGAGCTGAACGTATTGCCAAGACGGCTTATCCACTTGCTTTAGTGACTACAACTCAACATGTTCAAGGTCATAACTCTCGTGCTCCTAAGTCATATTCCACTACATCATCTTCACCACGATCTTCCACATCATCTAAGTCTTCATCATCCACAAGATCTCGAGGTAAAGTGCCAAGAGCACCATCACCACCATCTGAGTCATCATCTGAAGAAGATAGTGATGAAGACCAAGCTCAAAAGAATCGAGAGATGAAACAACAAATTGCTTTCGTAATGAAGACTTACAAGAAAATCTACAAACCCACCAACAACAATCTTGCACATCATCTAACACCAAGAACCGATATGTTGAGAGTCCTCCAAGGTATGACACACGTCGACGTGGTGAAAGTCCTTCTAGGTATGATCGACATAATCCAACGCATGTTGAGGGTTCTGCAAGGTATGATCGACAAACTGCCAAGTATGATACTCAGAGGATTGATGCTGCTACTGGGAATAGGGAAACGGTTGGAAGTCAAGTGGTTTAGCAGAGTGGGATTCAATGTTTTAATTGCCAAGGTTATGGGCATATGGCAAAGGAATGTAGGAAGCCGAAAAGGGTTAGAGACTCCAGCTATCACAAGGAAAAGATGTTGCTATGCAAGAAGATGGAAGCAGGGTTAAATTGTCAGCTGAGGAAGGAGCAATGCTTGATGATACTGATGATGAAGATTCTGATCAAGAGCTTGATGCACATTACTCGTACATGGCAAAGGTTGAAGAAGTTCTCAAAGTCACTGAAGATGACAATGGCCCTATCTTTGACACTGAGCCAATCGATAAGGTACACACTACTGATGAATATAATGTGTTTGGTGATATTCCTGAGCATAGTGATCTACCCAATGCCATTAATGACACGTGTATGATGGAAACGGTTGATAGTAATACCACACCCGATTCATCAGACATGTGCAATAATGAGTCTGAGGATGATCAACATGCAAATGAATATGATGAAGAGGAACGTATTGCGCTTGCTAATTTAATTACTACTTTACAAAAAGATGTCACTGAATATAAAAAGAGCCAAAAGCAATTAAAGAAGGCAAACGCTACGCTCACTCAAAGTTTTGAAGAATGCAAAGCTGCTCTTATCAAATCTACTGAGATGACTGAAAGCTATAGAGATGAGCTCCTTCAGAAAACCAAAGAGCTTGAGGGGTACAAGGGAAGTGCGTTAAAAAGTCAAAAGGACGATTTTGAAAACAAATATAATACAACTCTTGAGTTATTAGCCAAAGAGAAGCGTCAATATAATGTTTTCTTAATGGATGAACATCAAAAAACATACCTTGCCAATACCAAAGTTAATGAACTTGAACAAAATCTCTCTATGACCACTACAGATTCTGCTAAAATTCTTGAGGATAAGAAACAAGAGGTAGATGCGTTAAAACAACACTTCAAAAGTAGATGTTAGGACCATTGTAATAGTTAACTGCTACACCTGATATGGCATCACCATCACCACCAGTTCCTGGTCCTCAACCTATTCCTTCTTCTACTGCAGCTCCTATTGATCCCTTGGGTGGGCAAACTAATGAGTCTACTTCTCCTGCTCCCACTGCTGCTGCTGAGGTAAAGGTAAAGGTTGAACCCTCTCCTAGTGATTCCACACCTCGACGTTCGCTTCGCCAGAAATCGGCTCGACGTGTTAGACGTGGCAAGACGGTCCCCTATGAGAAGCGTGATCCTGAAAATTTGATTGATGCAGCTTCTGACAGCGATTCTGATTTGCCTTTGGGAAATGGACATATTACTGGTTGGACGGTTGAGCGTTCCACGACTCTTCCTGGTATGGTATCTCATAGAATTACTCTTAGTGATGGGTCTGTGCGGTTAGCTTCGGGTCTGCAGGGTATTTTGTCTTGGGCTGATCGTAAAGATCTTATGGCTTTATATGGGTTTGTGGATTCTGGCATGCCTTTTGATCCCATGGTTGTGTCTTCCTGGCCTGGTCTGCGAGTATGGGATGATCTTAAGCTGATGCTTGATGCACCTCCTCATGCTCCTGTTTTTGGTATATGGAAGGATCAGATGCAATGGGTGATTCAGCGATGGAAGTTATATGCGGGATGTGGTGTGCATATGTTGGAGTTGGAATCTGGTCATATGGTTTTCATGCTCACAGACGTGGATTATCCTTTGACGATTGCTTCAATGGAGGCTATGTTGGCTAGTCACTTACAAATTTCAAATGCTCCATCAGGGAATGAGTCCTCTATGGAAACTGCGTTGGTGGAAGGGATCCAGGCTCGTTTGACAGCAAATAAGAAGGCTGCTTCTGGTCTTTGATTTGGTTGGTTTGTAAGTGTTTATGTTTTGTGTTTTTATTCATTTGTTCATATTATCATTCTTTTCACCAATCTGTAAAGTGTTTGGTGAATTTCATTCTTTATAGTTGAAAAAAAAATATGCTTTTTATATAATATTTGCTTATACTTTTACACATCATGGATTTTACACTTGTGAATATAATACCATTTGCTGTTTCACACTATGGGTTCTGGTTGCTGAATGGTCCTTGTGCTGGTTCCTGGTTTCATCTGGTGTTGGACTTGGTCCTCACAACAAATGGTTCTCAACTCACCATGTCTAATCGACAAGAAAGAGTTGATTCACCTTGAGGGTACGGCTCCTGGTGCGATTCTCAAATCCGTTGATGGTTGCCAGGTTACCCAAAACTGGATGGTTTTCACTTGCCATGGTCCTAGACTTAAAAGTGGCTAATCCAAGGGGGTACGGCTCTTGGTAAAGATGTTATCAAATCCGTTGATAGCTGTAATAGCTTGCTTAAAGCTATAGGGTTTTCAACTCACCGATGCTTCATTGCTGAGAGTTGGCGAGTCCAAAGGGGTACGACTTCTAGTAAAGACATATCAAATCTGTTGACGGCTGTGATGGTTTGCCTAAAATCATCAGGGTACCCCCACTCACCATTGATTCACGTTCTAAGAGTTAGGCTGGGTTCTAGTCTCCCAGGGTGATGCTTATTCCACCAGAAAGACTGGCTAGCCCAAGAGCGAGCAGCTACTTGGTAAAGGCTCATCAAATCTGCTCATGTTGCTGAAAAGATTCAACACGATGCTGATTTGTTCCACGCTTTGAAGAAGCTTCTAGTGTTTCATGTTGCGGCGGTTCTTCTGACTCTTATCTTGCTGATGCTGCTCTAAGTTATGCTGATTCAATCCTCGGGCTTTATTGCACGTTTTTCAGGAAACTTGAACTCAACAGGTCAAATTCAAGTTTAGGGGAGGATTGTTAGGACAATTGTAATAGTTAAATGTAATAGGTATACTAGGAGGTATGTAGTTCCTCCTGGTCCTAGTAGTAGTAGGAGCAAGTCGTGCTCCTGGTCCTGGTCAAAGTCAAACTTTAGTATTTATTTATTATTCTGTTAGGATATGCATGAGATATGTTAGGAAAGGATATGCATATCAGTTTTACACGTTTTGGTTAATGATGTATTAGGGTTTCCTTATAGTATAAAAGGAACCTTAGGCAGAAGGGTTAGACACACCTTCATCAAACGTAGTTCTAGTGATTATCAATATTAGAAATCCTTAGAAAGGATCAAGTCTTTATAGTTATTCTGTTCTTCTTTATTATATTTGTGTTCTGCATTCATATTGTGTATAGAGTCTCTCTGTGGATTGACTTGTGATTACAGAAGTCATTCACCGTTCCTGACAGGCTGCAAGATCTACATCTAGTTGATCTAACAGTAGATATGATAAAGAAACCGAAAAAGTAACAAAACTAGAAGAACAAGTCCAATTTTTGAAGAACGTTGTTTATAAAACGCATGATTCTATTCAATCCGTAAGAATGCTAGCACCTCCTTCGATGTTTAAGGGTTAAGCTAGCTTTGCAAGTCCTGAGTACCTTGCCAAAGCTCAAGCTGCGAAACCGCATCTTTATCTTGATGAGACTGAAAGGACAGATCTTGATTACATGCTTATTAGTGTTGATAGTGAAGAGACTGCCCTTTGGGATGATGATAGTCAACCACTTGTCAATAAGGAGTTTGTGAAACCATATAATTATGCTTATGAGAATAGTCTTTATGGTCTTTTCAACAAACAAACTCAGAAAACTCGTGAGGAAGTATTTCTAGAATGCAAACAAAAGAGAATTCAATTGAAGAAAGCATTTGCCCCTAAGAAGTCTAATGTTTACAAATACATAAACTACCTCCCTCTAGATGAATCTAAAAGCAAGAGTAGGAAAACATTAGGTATTCTTAAACATCACATAGATAATGTTAAATCTATTGTTGAAAGAGACTGGGCAAAACGTGAAAATGCTGAGTGGACACGTCTGATTCCTCAAGATATTACCTTGCTTGTTACAGAACACTTAACTCCAAACACGACGTTGATTAAAGAAACTGTTCTTCAACTTGAGGAGTTCATTCGGACTGAAATGTATGATGATTTAAAATATGTTGAATCTCTTGAGAAACACATTGATGATCTTCAAATGGAGAAGTCTGATTTCTCAGATGAATATGATTTACTCTTGCAAGAATGCGTTTCTAAAGATGGTATGTGTGCTTATTTTACATCTTGTGCTTATATTGATGAATATTCTGAAGTTGCATGCCAATATCTTGATAAGATCAAAGAATGTGAACGTCTTGAAATTGAGCTTTCGAAACGTAAAGAAAATGTTGACAAAAAGGCTTTTGAGTTACTTCAACACAAAACTGATTTCCTTCAAAAACATTGTCATTCACTTGAACTTGCTTTACAAAAAGACGTTGGTAGTTTTCCACATGATAATAAATTGCAAGAAAAACTTTCTCAAACATTTCGAGAAATGAATGAACAGAATTTGGAAATTAAAGGGTTGAAAGCTCAATTACAAGACAGGGACAGAGCGATAGCAGAGTTGCAGAAACTCGTTGCTAAAATAGGTGGGAAAATCGTGGAACCTAGCATTAAGAAACCTGTTGTTAGACAACCCAATGCCTCTAAAGTAAATAGATCCTCTATCTTGGGAAAACCATCTGCTTTATCAAATTCCTCGTTTGTAAAACCTGTGTTTGCCCCCAAGATGGATGGAAAGGAAAGGTTACCACAGAATCAACCCATAAGGAATCCTATAGCACCAAGCGTTAAGCACAATAATGTGATTAAACTAGGGATGTATAGAATGCCCACTAAGCCCACAAACAAAGTTACTCAATCGCCTCAGACTTCTAGAAACACTAATATTCGTGTGTCTTCTACTACAGGAATAGTGTCCACTACTAGTGTTAGCCGGCCTCAGCTTAAGCGCACTCAAGTGAATGATAAGGTCTGGAAACACAAGAATCAAGGGGAGATGCAGGAAGTAGAAGAACACCCTAGGAATTTGAACGTTTTTAAGAATAAAAAGTCTGTAATCGCATGTAATGACGATTTGAATGCTGTGAATGATTTGAATGCTATGAATGTGAAATTTGTTTGTGTCAAATGTGGAAAGTGTGCTAATGCTAATCATTCTATGTGTGCTATAAATAAAGTCAAAGGCGTAGATACTAGAACTAAGAAGCAAGTTGCAATGCCTATTAGAGCTAGTAAACCCAAACGCAAAGTGAACCATTCTGGTGCAACCCCCACTGAGAAAAGTAATTCATCTGACTCCACCACTAAGAATCCTAGAAGCAAATTTAAGGAATTATATGAGTCTGCCAGTAAGTCTTGGAAATGGTGGTTTGCTAATCAATGTCCTCTCGGATATAAATGGATGCCTAAAGTTAGGACAGAAAATGTGAAAACGAGTGTTAGTTTGCCTTTAAATGTTGATAAGGACACTAATGATTCTACTATCACAACTACTGTGGTATCCAATTTAGCAAATGCTCCATCGTGTTCTAACTCTTCTGCAGGTGATACAAATAATTCTCTTCATACTGGACTCCGGATGCACGAAGCACATGACGGGGAATCTCAAGCTTCTAATTAACTTCGTGGAGAAGTTCCTGGGTACGGTCCGATTCAGAAATGATCAATTTGCACCGATCCTAGGATATGGAGATTTGGTTCAGGGGAATATCACGATTAAAAGGGTATACTACGTCGAAGGGCTCAATCACAATCTTTTCTCGGTTGGTCAATTCTGTGATGCGGATTTAGAGGTTGCTTTCAGAAAGAAGACATGTTTTGTTCGTGATTATGATGGGAATGACTTACTTACCGGTACACGGGGTACTGATCTTTACACAATTTCACTTCAAGACACAACTTCATCTACTCCAATTTGCTTCATGGCTAAAGCTTCAACGACTCAGGCATGGTTATGGCATCAACGTCTTTCTCATCTCAACTTTGATACCATCAACTTGCTTTCCAAGAAAGATATTGTGAGAGGCCTTCCAAGTTTGAAATTCATCAAAGATCATCTTTGTTCTTCTTGTGAACTTTGTAAAGCCAAACGAAGCAGCTTCAAAACAAAGACCACACCAAGCTCTAAAGGACGGTTAGATCTTCTTCACATGGATCTGTGTGGTCCAATGCGTGTTCAGAGTATCAATGGAAAGAAATATATTTTGGTAATTGTCAATGATTACTCAAGGTACACATGGACTCACTTCTTGAGGTCCAAGGATGAAACACCCGAAGTTCTCATCAGCTTTATTAAACTGATACAACGTGGTCTTCAAGCTCAAGTTAAAGTGGTTCGTACTGACAGAGGTACAAAATTTTTGAATTCAAATCTAAGAACGTATTTTGAAGCCGAAGGAATTGAACATGAAACATCTATTGCTCGAACACCCGAACAAAACGGCGTTGTTGAAAGACGAAATCGTACTTTGGTTGAAGCTGCTCGAACATTATTATCTGCTTCAAAACTTCCACTATATTTTTTGGCAGAAGCCGTGTCAACCGCATGCTACACACAAAACTGATCCTTAATTATCCCAAGACACGAAAAGACACCATATCACATAATTCAGGATCGAAAACCTTCACTCAAACACCTTCATGTTTTTGGATGTACTTGTTACATCATTCGAGATGGTGAAAATTTGGATAAGAAAAAGGTGATGCATGTATTCTTGTGGGATATGCAACTCAGTCTAAGGGATATAAAGTGTACAACAATAGAACAAAATTGATAGTCGAGACTATTCACATCCGATTTGATGAATTACAAGAGATGGCACTTGAACAAAACAGTTTAAGTCCCGATACACAACGACAAACGACTTCCGTTCACAACCGTACGGAACTCGGAACTCAAGACCACAACAATGAACTGTCAAGTTCAACGCTGGTTCCAGAAAATGTTCCTAGAGCTGATATGACAGTCGACGCGACAATTGAAGAGTTGGAAATTTTATATGGACCAATGTATGATGAATATTTCACGGGGGAGAAGCAAGTTGTATCGAAGTCTTCCGCCGTCACTTATGATATGAATGATGATACTGATCATCGTCAACAAATGGATACAACCTCATCTACTTCAACACGGGTTGCTGCAGATTTACCTCCTCAGAATATCACTTCAACAATCGATCCTACAACATCCACAACTACTGTCATTGCTCCAGAGAACACAAATCAAGCCGACAATGCATTATCTGACGAAGACGAATTTATCAACCCATTCGGTACACCGGTACACGAAACTGGAGAGTCTTCTACTCGCCATGTTGATCCGTCAAATATGCATACGTTCTATCAACGACATCCTTCAACACATCATTGGACCCGAGATCATCCTTTGGTTCATGTAATTGGAAACCCTTCACAGCCCGTTCGTACAAGACGACAACTTCACACTGATGGCGATGTTTGTATGTTCGCACTCACCGTGAGTTCAGCTGAACCGAAAAACATCAAAGAAGCCTTAGCTGATCATGCTTGGATTGAATCGATGACGGATGAACTTCAACAATTTGAAAGACTTAAAGTCTGGGAACTTGTTGACAGACCATACGATGTAACACCATTAAATCTTCGATGGATCTATAAAAACAAGATGGATGTAGAAAACACGATCATCAAGAATAAATCTAGGCTAGTGGCTAAAGGGTATGGACAGAAAGAGGGTATTGATTTCGAAGAATCATTTGCACATAAGAGATTCATTGTCTATCAAATGGACGTAAAGACGGCGTTTCTTAACGGTCCTTTGAAGGAAGAAGTCTATGTCACACAGCCGGAAGGATTCGTCAATCCTCATTATCCTGACAAGGTGTATCGTCTCCACAAAGCACTTTATGGACTCAAGCAAGCTCCAAGGGCGTGGTACGACGAGCTCTCGAAATTTCTGGTCTCCAAAGGTTTCTCAAAAGGTTCCATTGATCTAACTTTGTTCACTTATAAATATGGGGATGACATTTTGCTTGTGCAAATTTATGTCGATGACATTATTTTCGGGTCTACAAACCCAAAACTTTCAAAATGGTTTGAAAAAGTAATGCACAGCAGATTTGAAATGTCTATGATGGGCGAACTAAAATTCTTTCTAGGAATTCAAGTTCACCAATCCCCAAGTGGTATCTTCATTAACCAAGCTAAGTATTGTCAAGAGATAATCAAAAAGCATGGTATGACATCATGTGACCCCGTTGGGACACCATTATCAACCACATCCCTAGATGCTGATTTGGAGGGATTACCCATAGATCAAACGAGATATCGTTCCATGATCGGGTCCCTCATGTACTTGACTGCAAGCAGACCTGATATTCATTATGCTACGTGTTATTGTGCACGATATCAAGCACGACCCACTGAAAAGCACCTCAAGGAGGTTAAACGGATCTTTCAGTACCTTAAGAATACCATTCACATGGGACTCTGGTATCCGAGGGAAACCGGTTTCTTTCTAACGGCCTATTCAGATTCTGATCATGCAGGGTGTCTTGATACACGTAAAAGTACTTCTGGTGGTGCACAATTTCTAGTACAAGATAAGCTTGTGGGATGGTCTTCCAAGAAGCAGGATTGTACGTCACTGTCATCAGCCGAAGCGGAGTATGTGTCTCTATCTGCGTGTTGTGCTCAAGTTCTTTGGATGAGAACACAACTCACGGATTATGGCTTCCACTTTGATAAAGTACCTATGTACTGTGACTCAGAGTCAGCCATAGCCATCTCCTACAACCCGGTACAGCATTCCCGCACGAAGCACATCGATGTCAGATATCACTTCATTAAGGAACAAGTTGAAAAGGGTATTGTTGAATTATACTTTGTTGGAACTGATTACCAATTAGCTGACTTGTTTACAAAAGCTCTTTCGAAAGAGAGGTTTGCGTATCTAGTTAGGCAAATGGGTATGAGATGTTTGACTCCAGCAGAACTGGAGGTTCTGGCAAAGAAGCCTGCTTGATTCATCTATCAAACATCTATCTTGTAAATATTAATAAAAAAAAAGCAAAATACAAAATTAAAAAATCTTTGATAATCCAAAAATATTCTTCTCGACATGTCTTTCAGTATCGATAATATGGACGTACATAGAAATGTCGCTCAATAACGACACGGGTGTGTACATAAAGCTCGAATGAAAGTTGTAAATATTTTTCAAAACATGTCATTTCTATCTTTTCAAAAGGAAATTGTCTATTTTGGACAATATTTCCAACAACGGGTAGAGCAATCTATCTTGGGTTGAGCTTGTCACAAAACATTCAACGTTTTGAGCTCAACACAATGGCTTGTAATCACTTTCAGATTGCAACCCGGATCTAAATTCACGGGGGAGTGTACGCTTTTGTACTCTTACCCTTAGCAAAAGAAGTTAAATCTTCTTACACTTGAGTGGATTCGTCAAGACATTCAAAGTCTATGAACTCAAGTTTATGCTTTAGAAAAACCTTTTCATCAAAAAGAATTGATTTTTCAAAAAGCGTTGAACACAATTTTTTCAAGAATTTCTCAATGATATTCAAAATCTTTCAAAAATTGTGTGTTCAACAACTCCTATCCTCAAAAGTTTAATGTGGATCAAATCCTCGTAATGACAATTCCATTGTATCAATTTTTGAGGGGGAGCAATTCAACTTCATGCAAAAGATTAACACATCTTTCTCCCGAAGATTTTCAAGACTATTTTTCAAAATATATTTTAATCAAATTTGGTATCTCTAATATCAGAAGATTTTATATATTAGAGATAGGGGGAGAAAATGTGATTAAAATGTGATCTTATATAAGACTCAAGCACTTTAACTCTTACCTACATGTGCGAAACACTTTCGATTATCGATGCACATGTGAAAGGGGAGCATTTCTGAAACGACAAAACTAGCAAGGTGTTAAATGTTTTTTCAAACACTTTGTTAGAATTTAAAGTGGTTTTCATGGTTACGATCAAATACCCACAACATCTTTAATTCACGACGTTATTGGTGTCAAAAGGGTGGTTAGGTTGAAGTCCTATGATCCAACCAGAACCGGAGGGATCTTCCCAGGGACAATCCAATAGATTATTAGAAGTCCTTAGGAAAGATGGAGTAGAATGTGAACGAAGCTGAATGCCGACTAAGTACTGATGATAACACTGGAACAATCACAACAAGGTGCTATTAATGATGTCTTGGTAAGCATTGAAGGGGTTGAAGAATGAAAAGAAATGTAAGGATAAAGGGTCTAAAGAAAGAAGCCCTCCATACAACTTAGGCAGAAACCGGGCCAATCCATCATGAAGACAAACTCATCATGGACCCAATGATGTGAAGCACAACCCTTTCCTAGCTACTCAGGCTTCTCTCAAAAGAAGTTTGTTTTATTGTCACGGAGATCAACACGACTTCTATTGACTTTCTCACTCCGAGATAGTTGATATTGAATAGGTGGCATCTGCTCCAGCCTTCGATCACTAAAAGTGCACAAATCGAGTCTAGAGCCAAGAGATCAATCAAATCTCGTTAGGACACACGGATGAAGATAAAGAGAGTCCTACTCTATATCCTTGCGATATTGCTAGAACACTCAGAGTGATACTACTCAGTATTCACAATGATGAGTGGAAATCCTTCCAGTGTTAACATCAAACAGAACTGCGGTAGGTCATATGCAAGATTCTTTATGAATTAAACATATGTAAAACTGAAAAGCAACAGTGGTTTGATTCTGAATTGATTCAAACTCGTTTCAGGTTTCTACGCAATATCTTTATGGTCTTGCCAGAACATTCAGAGTGATATTCATTAATATTCATGGTGACGAATGGAAATCCTTCTAGCGTCAACATCAAACAGCGCTAAGGTAGGTGACTTGTGAGATTTTTATGAATCAAACTTGTGTCAACTGGAAAGCAACAATGGTAAGATTCTTAATGAATCAAACTTGTTCCAGGAATTTGAATTGACGACTTTAATCAAGCGGATATTTATCCAATTGATTCACTCTTTATGTTCGCATTCTTGTTTTGAGACGGTCGAGTAAAGAGAACGGCTAGTACAGCCGCGAAACCCTGTCAATGAGATTCTTAATTGAATCTACCTAATCACATGTACGGTATTTAATATTGTATAACGGTCTTCACCGACCGGAGGTAAAACGCTACCGATTTAGGACGAATGTCAAAGCCATTCAGTCCGTGTCTATATTTTGTCTCGAGAAGGTGGCGTCACGGTGTACTCAGCAAAGTCAAAGATTCACAACCACATATTCATGCCCAAAGACTTATCCAACAATTGATAGTGTGAGCATGTGGATAAAGACACAAGATCGCAAGATGGCAATGACAAGTCAAGGATGATTTGAAGATCTCAAGACTAAAAGACAAAGTCGAAAGACAACAACAAAGGCTCAAAGATCACAGCATGAAGGGACAAAACTACTGTTACACGTTCAAGACTCATTTATGACGAGATTCGTAATCTCCATTGATCTCCAAACATCAAAAGGGTATGACCTTAAATTGGGGGAGATTGTTAGCCTCAAAATATTGAGTCAAACAAGAATGCTCGGTCATAGGTTATTATTGTAACATTATTTAGAACGTTGTAATAGGTAGTTAATTAGTCGTGGTTTACGGGCTTGGATTTAAACTAATTAAAGTCCAAAAGACAAGCCCGGTCCAATATATAGTCCATTAAAGCCCGCATGTGGGTGGACTATATATACTACCCTCCTAGCATGTTAGGAGGGTTGGTTGTTCATTTTTCTCACTTCTAATCTAATATTCCAAAAGTTAATCCTCTCCTCCTCTCTACTTTCTCTCACTACTTTCTCTCTATAGGAATTCATCTCTTCTTCATCTATTTTCTTTCTTTCTTCCTTGCTTAATCATCACAAATATATGGGACAACAGTGACCCTAATCGTCCGGTATCCACACAAAGTCAGCTACAAGAAAATGCAATGTTTTGTCATTTTGATGCTTTTCTCACTGAAGTTGAACCTAAGACATGGCAAGAAGCTTTTACTCAATCATGTTGGATAGAAGCTATGCAAGAAGAACTTAATGAATTTATACGTCTTGAAGTATAGGAACTTGTCCCATGCCCGGATCAAGTGCAGTTACTCACTTAGAAATGGGTTTACAATGTGAAACTCGATGAGTTAGGCGGAATATTGAAGAACAAAGCTCGACTAGTAGCTCGTGGATACAAGCAATTATTGGGCATCGACTTTATGGAATCCTTTTCACCCGTTGCCCATTTGGAAACTATAGACTATTCCTCGCTTATGCAGCCCATATGAATATGATCGTCTATCAGATGTATGTGAAGACGGCATTTCTTAATGGTGAAATCAAAGAAGAGGTCTATGTTCAACAGCCGGATGGTTTTGCGAATCCTAATTATCCTAATCATGTGTACAAGCTTAAGAAGGATCTCTATGGGTTGAAGCAAGCTCCATGCGCATGGTATGATCTATTGTCACAATTCCTCATTACGCAAGGCTTCGCTAAAGGCAAGGTGGATCCCACGATGTTTATTCAGAAACGAGGTAAAGATATGATTATGGTACAAATATATGTTGATGATATTATATTTACAGCCTCGACCAAAACCTTATCCGACGAGTTTGGGAAACTCATGTCTTCCGAGTTTAAGATGTCAATGATGGGCAAGATATCATTCTTCTTAGGTCTTCAGATATCTCAGAGTCCCAAAGGCATCTTTATCAATCAATCCAAGTATGCCCTTGAATCGCTAAATAAGTATAAGATGGAATCTTGCGACCCCGTGGATACTCCAATGGTGGAACGAACTAAGCTTGATGCAGATCCACACGGAGTTGCCGTTGATCCGACACTTTAATGTAGAATGATCGGTACCCTTCTGTATATCACAGCTAGTCGACCTGATCTTCAGTTTCTTATATGTATGTGTGCTCGGTATCAAACTAGACCTACTGAGTTACACTTAGCTATTGTTAAACGGATCTTTCGGTATCTTGAAGGGAACCATTAATCGGGGACTTTGGTATTCGAAGGACTCTTCGGTTGCACTAATAGCATATGCAGATGCGGATCACGCGGGTTGTCAAGATACAAGGCGTAGCACGAGTGGAACTTTGCAACTACTAGGAGATCGACTAATCAGTTGGGCATCGAAAAGGCAGAAAAGCGCTGCAATTTCAAGTACGGAAGCAGAATACATAGCTATGTCCGGTTGCTGTGCTCAAATTCTTTGGATGAGATCGCAATTAACCGACTATGGTCTTGGTTTCAACAAAATTCCGATGTACTGCGACAACAAGAGTGAAATTGCCTTATGTTGCAACAATGTTCAATTCTCCCGATCGAAGCATATTGACATTCGCTACCATTTTATCAAGGAGCAAGTGGAAAATGGAGTGATCAAGCTTTACTTTGTCCGACCTGAGTATCAATTGGCGGATATTTTCACGAAGGCTTTAGATCGCGCTCGAATGGAATTTTTGGCCGACAAGCTAGGAATGAGAACTTTCTCGCCTGAGACTCTAAAGGAACTGGCAGATGAAGCGAAATAATAGTGGTGGTAAACTATTCTCCGTATCCTTGGTGATCATCTGTATATATTGTTTATAGTTTTATCCACAAAAGAAAAAAAAATATATAAAACCATATAAAAACCATAAAAATTGAAAAATTCAGAAAAATCCAAAAATATTTTTACTTTATTTTTCAAAGGCATGTCTTTTGGTACGATAATATTTACGGCCTTAGAAATGTCGATTAATATTGACACGGCGCCATAAATAGAGTTCGTACAAAAGTTGTAAATATTTCATAAAACATGCCCTAATGGCTTGTAGTTATTTCAGACTGCAACCCGGTTTTCACATTAAAGTCAAGTATTTCTTATGAAAGCTTTGGCTCACAACGGGAATTAATTTTCTCGGGCAAGGTTTACTTTAAAACCTTGTAAGGGATCAAGTTTACTTTATAACTTGGTCTAACACAAATCTATGTACGCTTCAGTGCATTTATTTGTTAAAACAAGAGAAGTCTTGTTTTTATGAAGTTACCATCTCTACAACCATAGCACTCTACAATTGGTATCTACATACTCGACGATGAGACTACTCAACCGATGACTACAGCTCTTTCAGTAGAACACGGGTCAACAATTGAGGGGGAGCAATTGTCAAGCATTCAGAATCTTCGATGCCGAAATTGCCAAGCTCACTAATTGGTGTCAAGACAACAATACCAATCGTACACATGGTGTCAAGAAATGACTTCAGAAGTGACGAGGCGACCAACATATGCTAACAAGAACCATTTGCTCTTATCATATGATGTTCTCATCAATCAGGTCCAACCTTGTCAATTTTTTTCTAATATGGTGAATATGTGGTTGTTTTACAAATCGATATCATATCTCACACATTTGGTATCATGAAGATAAAACGGAATTGCATTTTTCTTCCCAAAACCTTTGTTAAAACTTCATTAAATCAATTGATATTAAAAACATCGATTGGGTTAATAATTTTAATATGGGGGAGAAAATGTGATTTAATATGGGAAATTATCACAAATGGTTTGACTTAATGTGCTGGCTCATCCCGACATATGCGAAATGTTTTTTAATATCGTGGCATATGTTAAGGGGGAGCAAAACGGATTTGCATATCAAAATAGATTTTCATGGTGACATATACTTACCCAAAACCTATTTATTTCACGACGATGAAGATTGTGGTGACATAAGGATGTAGGATAGGTTAAGTCCAATGATTCTTCTTAAACCAGAAGAATCTTCCCAAGGACATTCCATAGCTAGAAATAGTAGTCCTTAGGAAAGATGGAGAAAGATTGTGAACGTAGCTGAATGCCGACCAAGTACTTAAGTTAGCACTGGAACAATCACAACAAGGTGCTAGTTATGACGTATTGGTAAGCATTGAAGGGGTTGAAGAATGAAAAATAATTGTAAAGATAAAGGGTCTAAAGAAAGAAGCCTTCCTTACAACCTTAGGCAGAAACCGGGTCAACACATATGCTATTGAGATCATTTTAATGATGCTTGATATTGAAGATAGACATCATGGCCCAGTGATGCAATGCACAACCCATCCCAGCTAACTCATATATCTCTCAAAAGATATTTGTTTTAATCACACAGAGACAACGCTTCACTCCGAATAAATTAGTATTGAAATGGTGGCACTCCTCTCCAGCCTCCGATCACAAAAATCCAAAATGCACGATCGAGTCTAGAGCCATCTGAGATCATTAAATATCTCACTAGGACACACTTCCATAATTCCTTGCTTCTTTACACACTGTGAAAAGTAAGAAAGATCTCACGAGTCCTACGCAAAATCTTCATGATCTTGCCTGAACATCCGAGTAATACGCAAGTATTTACAATGAAGATGGAAATCCTTCTTGAGCGAATATCAAAAATCTCATGGTATGTGACTTGTGCGATTCTTTATGAATCAAACTTGTGGTAACTAGAAAGCAACAGTTGTTTAATTCTTAATTGAATTTAAACACATTTCGGGCCTCTACGCAGTATCTAAGTGATCTTTCTAGAACACTTAGAGTGATACCTTAGTGTTCATAGTGATGAGTGGAAATCCTTCTAGTGTTAACCTTAAACAGCACTTGGTAGGTAACTTGCAAGATTCAATATGAATCAAGCTCGTGACAACTGGAAAGCAACGATGGTGCGATTCTTTAATGAATCAAACTTGTTCCAAGAATCAGAATTGACGGCTTCAATCATGCGGATAATTTTATCCAAATGGTTCACTCTTTACGTTCGCAGTCAGCTTTGGACGGTCGAGTAAAGAGAACGGGTTTACCCGCGAAATCTTGTCAAGGAGATTTTTAATTAAATCTACCTGCCACAAGTACGATATTTTATATCGTCCAACGGTCTTCACCGACCGGAGGTAAAATGCTACCGAATTAGAATGAAATGTTCAAAGCCATTTCGTTCGTGTCTACTTATGTTGCGGCATTTGAAGACGGTGGCGTTGCAGAATCCGAGAAGAAGTCGTCCCCGCATGCTTATACTTTATGCGCTTAATACCTCATCTAATTCAAGAAAGTCTAAAAGTTAAGTCTTCCGCTGTATCGAACTCTGAAACTTTCAAGAATTATGAAGGTATAAGTATGTGGGACATAAAGTCACGAAGAGGCGAAGATCACAAGTGATGGATGCACAAGATCAAGGCAAGATATTAGTGCTCAAGATTGATATCAAAGATCACATCAGCATGTTCACCAGAAAAGAAAAAGAAAAGAAAGACGAAGACTACGAGCTCAAGACAAGCATAGTATGCTAGGTTTATTTTATTATTGTAACTTGGGTAACGCCCTTGTTCGGAGTGACCTCCCTTAGGGGGATATTGTTGGAAATACGTTTTACGTATTAGAAAGGATCGGTCACTCCAACAATAGTTCATGTAATAGCTCGTAGTTTAGTTTACTTTCAGTTATTAAACAAAGCCCAAACCGAGCCCATGAGATGAATGGGCCGGCGGCCAAGTGTAAGCCCAAGCCCATCTCATGGGCTTGGGTATATAAACCCTCTCCTTAGATGGAGAGGGTGGTGGTTTCATTTCAATTTTACACAAAGTTAATCACTTTCTCTCTCTAATGTGTTCGTGAAATCATCTATCTGTCTATCTCTTTCTCTCTCTAAAACATAAGCAAGATTTACATATCCTACAGCTCCCATAGAGATTAAGGAGTTAAAGGAACAATTACAGGAACTTTTGGAACGAGGTTTCATCTGGCCTAGTGCATCTCCAAGGGGTGCACCGGTTTTATTCATAAAGAAAAAGGACAGCAGTATGCGTCTCTGCATTGATTATCGTGAGATTAATGAGATCACCATTAGGAATCGATATCCTTTGCCACGCATTGATGATCTGTTTGACCAACTCCAGGGGGCCAAACATTTCTACAAGATTGATCTGAGGTCGGGCTATCATCAGTTATGGGTAAAAGAGCAGGACATCGGCAAGACTACTTTCCGTACACGTTATGGACACTACGAATTTGTAGTCATGCCATTTGGCCTTACCAATGCTCCAGTAGTTTCATAGACTTGATGAACCGTATCTTCCATGAGTTTCTGGAAAAGTTCGTCATTGTCTTTATTGACACATTCTGATTTTCTCTAAGTCAAAGGAGGAATACGAAGACCATCTTCGTACAGTATTACAGATACTTCGCCAGAAGCAGCAGTATGCCAAGTTCTCCAAATGCGAATTTTGGTTGAGTAAAGTGGCATTCTTAGGCCACATAGTATCCGCAGATGGAATAACCATGGATCCTGCAAAGGTTGAGGCTATTACCAAGTGGCCTAGACCAACATTAGCAACTGAAGTTCGCAGCTTTCTAGGCTTAGTTGGTTACTGCCGTAGGTTCGTAGAGAACTTTTCCCGATTAGCACTGCCATTGACCAAACTGATGCGGAAAGGGGAGAAATTCGTCTGGACTGAAGAAAGAGAGAAGAGATTTGAAGACCTTAAGCAGAGGCTGGTATCTGAACCGATTCTTACTCTCCCATCTGGTATAGATGGATTTCAAATCTACAGTGATGCTTTAGGGAAGGGACTTGGCCGTGTTCTCATGCAACATGGGAAAGTGATTGCTTACGCATCATGGCAGCTTAAGCCTTATGAGGAGAACTACCATACTCATGACTTGGAACTTGTAGTAGTCGTGTTTGTATTGAATATATGGAGGCACTACTTGTATGGCGAATCATGTGATATCTTCACAGATCACAAGAGTCTGAAATACATCTTCACTTAGCGTGAACTGAATATGAGGCAGAGAAAGTGGTTAGAGCTGTTGAAGGATTATGACACTAATCTGAAATATCATCCCGGCAAGGCAAATGTAGTGGCAGATGCTCTTAGTAGGAAGTCGAGTATGATCAACGGCATTAAGATAGAGGAAGAGATTATACGAGACTTAGAGCGACTAGATATTGAGATCATGGTACGTGGACAACATGGTTACTGGGCTAATCTTAGTGTGGAGCCTGATTTACTTTCTAGGATCAAGGAAGCTCAGAAGGATGATGGTGAAATTTGGGCAATCATACAGAATTTAGAGCAATAGACGGAGTTTCGGTTAGATGACGACGGTATCTTATGGCAGGGCACTAGACTTTGTGTTCCCGGTGATCTTACACTCAGGGAATCGTTATTGACTGAAGCTCATATCTCCCCATTCTCCATTCATCCTGGTTCAACCAAGATGTACCACCACATCAAGCAGTATTTCTGGTAGAGTGGTATGAAACAGGATGTTGCTACCTATGTTTCCAAATGTCTTACCTGCCAGCAGGTTAAGATCGAGCATCAACTGTCTAGTGGTCTACTACAACCATTAGACATTCCAGAGTGGAAGTAGGACAAGATCACCATGGGTTTTGTCACCGGACTTCCACGGACCAAGAGGAAGCATGATGCAATTTGGGTTATCGTTGATCGACTTACCAATTCAACACATTTCTTATCGATCCGAAAAGATGATCCAGTTAGAAAACTGGCTGACACATATAAGAAGGAGATCATGAGACTTCATGGTGCTTCATCCAGTATCATCTCAGACAGATATCCTCGGTTTACTTCATGATTTTGGAGGAGTCTTTAGAAAGCTTGGGGTACCAAACTTAAGCTTAGCAAGACTTTTCATCCTCAAACAGACGGACAGTCGGAGCGAACCATTCAGACATTAGAAGACATGCTTCGAGCATGTGCGTTACAGTGAACAGGATATTGGGACGATTATATCTGCTTGGTAGAGTTTGCATACAACAACAGTTGGCACGCCAACATCAAATGTGCATCGTTTGAGATGTTGTTTGGCAAGAAGTGTCGCGCCCCAATCTGCTGGGATCAGGTTGGTGAGCAAACTCTTGAAGGTCCGGAGATGATAGAGTTGACCAATGAGAAAGTCGCTGTAGCTAAGGCGAAATTACAAGAAACTCATGCACGTCAAAAGAGTTATGCCGACAAGCATCGTAGGGATTTGCATTTCAACGTGGGAGATCATGTCTTTCTTAAGGTATCACCAGCACGTGGTGTTAGACGTTTTGGAATAAAAAGAAAACTCAGTCCTTGATTCATCAAACCATTTGATATCATCGAGCGAGTCGGTGAAGTATTGTATCGTTTAGCGTTACCTCTGCAGCTTTCTCACGTTCATGACGTTTTCCATGTGCCCTTACTCAGAGGGTATAAGTATCATCCCCTTCACATGGTTTAGTATCCACTTGAACAGATTCGTAAAGATCTTACCTTCATCGAGGAACCCGAACGAGTTCTTGATCGACGGGAACGAGTCATGAGGAAGAAGACAATTCCATTCATCAAAATCCTTTGGAGGGATCATACCGAGCGGGAAGCCACTTGGGAGACAGAGGAGTCTATCCAGACTTCTTACCCTCGTTTCAAGTTTTGATTCGGGAATGTTCCTCTTTTAGTTTACGTCATCTATAATTCGGGGACGAATTATTCTTTTTAGGGGGGAAGAGTTGTAAAACCCGCATATAAATGCCATGAACAGTACACTACGTAAACATACGAACCAATTAAAACTTTCCTTTTATGTCATGAACACGTGTCACGAATATTAAATTCAGAAATTACGTACGTGTTAGTACACGATAATTATTAAGTATAATAATTATAATCACGAGCATATGATCACGAACATTAAAACATGAACATGTGAACTACGTATTATATATTATTACACGATAAACAAGTATTACGTATAATAAATACATCATGAATATTAAAGCACGAACCAATACGAACATTTAATCACGTGAACGAACACGTAAAATAGTTAAACGCGAACAAAGCCCGGGAAGCCCTTGTGGGCTTATGGTTGCTGCGCACAAGGAGCAAAGAGGGGGGCCCAAGCCCATTTGTTTTGTTAACTAAAGGGAATTAAAACACAGAACTTTCATTATACAGATTTTTTAGAAAATTAAAAACCTTAGCTCTTTCCTTCCTCCTGGTTGCCGCCGGCTATACAAGACACCAAAGGGGTGTTTGTTGATTTTGATCTTTGAGTTCGGGTTGATCGTGTTCGTGTTCTTAGTTCTTTTCCAATCACGCGTTCGGTATCATCAGAAACCTTCATCTTTTATTTTTATTTTTCTTTTAATTATGTTCATGTGACTAATGATAATAACATATTAAAAACATGTAAAACAAATCCAAGAAACATGAATTGTGGGGGGTTTTGTGGGGTTTTGTTCGGCCGACACGCAAACCGAGAGCTCCAAGCTCTCGGTGGTCTTGCGATCACCAACAGCCGAGACCCCAAGGTATCAGTGTGGTCGTGGTGGTTCGGCAGCAAGGACAAGAGACCCCAACGTGAGTTGGGGTGTTGGTTGGTTTGTGTTGGGTCTCGGCGCAGCAGCAACAAGCACCACCGGCATCAGCCGTTGGCTGTTTTGTTCGACTAGTGGGAACCGCAGCCCAAACAGGGGGAACCACCGGCTACAGCCGGTGGTGTACTCGGTTCAACCAGTGGATAGCCAAGCCACAGCAGTGGCAACCACCGGCTTCAGCCGGTGGTGATTTTGGTTCGGCAGTGGCAACCGGCTAGGCCGGGTAGCCATTGTCGGGGCTGTTTTGGTTCGGTTTTTGTTTCGGTTTATATTAAAACACGGGTTCGGGCACATGATTATTTTACAAGTTATATTTTTACAAGATTTATTAAATTA
This sequence comes from Glebionis coronaria, assembly GCA_025667525.1. NCBI lineage: Eukaryota > Viridiplantae > Streptophyta > Magnoliopsida > Asterales > Asteraceae > Glebionis > Glebionis coronaria. The sequence goes on along the minus strand of CM046882.1, from coordinate 163,219,494 downwards.
ATTAAACATGACTAATAATTAATTTAATTTAATCATGGACTTAGGTTATTTTTTTTAATAAATAATACATGTTTTAAACTAAGTATCTTGTTATTTAATTTAGACTATAGTTATTAATTAATTATTAAAACATGGACTTAGAATTAATTAATAAATCATGAGTTAGGTTATAATTAATAAAGTATTAATACATGATTAACCTAAGTAATTTATATGTCTTAATTTAATTAAATCATGCCTTTATTTAATTAAATCATATAACCTATAGTTTATTAAATCACCATGACATTTAACAATAAACTATACTATTAATTATATAACTTACGACTTTTAACCAGTAAACACTAGCTTATATTATTAGTTTGTTAATCCAGCTTATTTCTAAATATGGAAACTTTCTATTTCAGGAAACTTACTATTTTTGGAAACTTTCTATTTTGAGAAACTGATCTATTTTTTTGAAACTTCTATTTTTGGAAACCTGATATTTTTTAGAAAGTTACTTATTATTACACAACAAGTATAATAATACAAGATAATACTTAATCAGAATACATGAAATACATTATTAATACAGTATATCATTTAAAACAGTAAACAAGACAAGAACACATAAAACAAGCTAAGAACAACCAGTAACGTACTCGGTAATCAGACAACTTATACATGTCCCTTATTTATGTAGCATTAGTGAGCTCGGAGTAGGACTATTCATCCTTTCGTATTTCCTCGTTCACTGGACACAAGGTACGGATTTTCCGTCCTTCAGTATGGACATTCTTTCCTTATTAGGATTCCCCGTTTGCAGCCAACTTTTTTCCCAAGTATATGTTTTATATGTTTGATTACTTATGTTAGTTTTAAATGCCTAAGCCATATACATGCATGACCAGTGTCACCTAGTTATGGAGGTACCATAACCATAACACTAGAGGCACCAGTGTTATGACTTCCCCACGGGGGAGTGATTGCTTGTGGCGTCCCTTTTCAGTTTTGGCCATATATTTATATTATCATGTGGGGCATATGGGTGCATCCTAGTTACATGGTTTACAGGATTTTCATGGTAAATGCGATGTGTGCCTTGCATCCTTCACAAGGAGTTGATCCCTCCTACCCAGACTATTTAATTAGAGGCAATCCCTCTAATTGCATGATGAGGTCTCCCCTCCAAGTATTTATGTACGATGGAACCTCATGACCTATATGGGCTATTGGCTAATTAATACAGTTTTATTATAAAAATATATGTCTTTTCAAACTATAAAACCAGTTTTATGAACATGTTCTAAGTTTTCTAGGACTTATACATTTCCACTGCTACTAGTCTTTTATGCTTATGTCATTTCAGGCTATACTTGTATATCCATTCACTGGGCGTTATGCTCAGCCGTTTTCCTTTCATGTTCCCAAACGGCAGGTACTCAAGCACGCTCGTAGACTTTAAGAGTATGTGCATACAGATTGGAAGCTATCTAGCCTTCATTACTTTATGCATTTCCATACATTACGTTACATTATTTCTTTGGACATTATTTAGTCCTTTTCCATTTCAGTACTTATATTCATGTGTGTGAGCTTATAATTGGACTATCGATGTTTGTTTCCGGTATTTTCCATTCATGGTCACTTAATGTTTTTATACATTTACCTTGCATGCTTTGATGACACGCCATATTACCTATGATATTCCATTTACCAAAATGGGGTGTTACACGTAATCTCGAGTTCGATCCTTTCACACGACTATTAAATATAAGTCCATAAACTTTCATATCCCACTTGGACATATTTCAAATATCGTGATTACATTGACTAGCGTCTAGTTACACTAGCTATGTCACTAGTACAACTCGAGTAAGGTCTCCTAGATAAAACCTTTTAATGATTCATCATTATTATTATCTTTTTATTTCTTAATACAACGTTAATAAGGATATGGATCTTAGTCATTCCTTTCATTAACCATTCTGTTTCTCGTTTACAGACTCAACAAGATTACCAAAACAAATTTGGTTGTGGCCACACAAACATCTTACTAATCCCACGAGGGGCCCAGCTGTATTGAACTCCAAAACGAAATTGGAGGAAATAAATCCCATATTGACTACGAGCAAAACTTATGAATTTTGCAACACTTCTGAAAATAATCCTTATAGCTACCAGTTACGTTTAGGGTTAGATTATTCCACAGAGATGCACTAGATTCACAACAGTTTACTGGTATCTCAAGTCTAAGAATAACTATTTATGATTTTACTTGATGACAAAGATCCACAAAGTAAAATCATATAGTTGGGATAAGTCTAATATTCAATTCATCGAATATCATCCAAAATCGATCAATATACTTTCAAGTATACTCTATCGCTATTTTGATTTGTCTTAATTTAATAATATTCCCATATTATTAATCGACAACGGACATTTAGGAATAACAATTTATTCAAGGATTAACTAAAACATGTAAAATAGGATACAAAATTAAATACTAAGAATAAACGAAACCCAATCTTTATTTTATTAAATAATAATGTCATAACATCCTTTATCCAAATACTGATCACATATTTATTACATGAGTTTGCTAGCTAGTCGCAGCCCAATAGCCTTGGCATGCTTAACTACCTTTGGTCTAGGCAAAGCCTTAGTTTAAGGATCAGCTACGTTGTCATCTGTGTGAACTTTTATTAATTTGATTTCACGAGCTTCAACTTGTTCTCGGACGTAGTGATGTCTACGTTTAAAGTGTCTGGTGCCTTTCATGACACCAGAATCATTGGCGAATATTATTGCGGCAGAATTGTCACAATATATATCAATATGTTCTTTAATTTAAGGCATCACTCCAAGATCTCCAATAAACTTCCTAATCCAAACAACTTCCATTGCAGCTTCTAAAGCAGCCATATACCCAGATTGAGTAGCATGCATTGCAATCGTTGTCTGCTTCTTGCTCTTCCAGTCAACTACTCCTCCATTGATAACAAAAACGAAACCCGTCTGAGGCTTCGTATCGTCTTTATCACATTGCCATGACACGTCACAGAAACCTGTCACATTCAGTTCTGTGTCTGGTTTCCCTCCAAATACCAAAAACATATCTTTCGTACTCCTCAAATACTTTAGAATATGTTTAACAGCAGTCCATTGGAGCTTCCTTGGATTCTGTTGGTATCTACTGACCAAGTTCTGAGCAAACGCCACATCAGGCCTTGTGCATCTTACAGCATACATAATAGATCCTACAGCCGAAGTGTAAGGCACCTTCTACATGTATACCTCCTCTTCAGGAGTTGATGCGTCCATCTCATGACTCAGATTATGCTTAACTTCCATAGGTTGAAAACCTTTCTTGGAATTATGCATATTATACTTCTTCAATATCTTATCTATATAAGCATCTTGACTTAGACTAATTAACCGTCTTTCCTTATCCCGATAGATCTTAATTCCCATAATGTATGTAGCTTCTACTAAATCATTCATAGAAAAACATTTACCAAGATAATCCTTTACAACTTTAAGTCTTGGAATGTTACTTCCCATGATTAATATGTCATCATCATATAGGACTAGAAATACTACATCACTCCCACTAGCTTTGCGATATACACATGGCTCGTCACAATTTTGAATAAATCCAAACTTTTTGATTACTTCATCAAATCGTTTATTCCATTGACGTGATGCTTGCTTTAAACCATAAATAGATCTTTGAAGTTTGCACACGTGTCCTGGATTCTTAGGATCAACATACCCTTTTGGTTGCTGCATATAGATGTCTTCATCTAAGCGACCGTTCAAGAAGGCAGTTTTAACATCCATTTGCCATATCTCATAGTCATAGTATGTTGCTGTAGCTATGAGAATCCTAATAGCTCTTAAGTCTGCTACAAGAGAAAATGTCTCCTTATAGTCTTTGCCAAAAGTTTGATTAAAACATTTAGCTACTAAACGAGCTTTATAGGATTGTACTTTTCCGTCCATGTCGGTTTTCTTCTTGTATATCCACTTATGTCTCACTACTTTAGCATTTTGTGGTGGATCTACAAGAATCCAAACATCATTAACTTTCATGGATTTCATTTCCTTATCCATAGCAACCATCCACTTATCCTTCTCAGGATCAAGCATGGCGGATTTATAATTAGCAGGTTCACCAAGATCCCCTACTTCATCGTCATCCTCTATGTTAAGACATATATTACTATTTGCGTTTTTATTCTTGCAGATCTACGTAGAGGAACTAATTCTAGTGGAATCGCCAGACTTTCTGGTTCTACAGGAATTATTTCGCTAGTGTTTTCAAAAGGTGATGTATCTATATGAATCTCTTTAAGATCATAATTTCTCCCGTTGAATTCTTGATTAACACGATCACTTTCAAGGAAGTCTCCATACCTAGCAACAATTACTTTGTTCTCAAGTGGATAATAAAAGTAGTAACCCATAGTTTCCTTAGGGTATTCTACAAAGATACATTTCATAGATCATTGTTGGAGTTTGTCACTCGAGTCACGTTTCACATACGCCTCGTAACCCCAGACCTTTAAATAAGACAAATATGGCTTCTTGCCATGTCATAGTTCATATGGTGTCTTATCGACCTTCTTTGTAGGAACCATAATTAAAATGCAAACAACAGATTCTAAAGCATAATCTCAAAAGGATAAAGGTAAAGTTGTAAGATTAAACATAGATCTCACCATATCTAATAATGTACGATTTCTCCTTTCGGATACACCATTTTGTTGTGGAGTATAGGGAGAAGTAAGATGCTAAACAATTCCATTCTCACTTAGATAATCTATTAAACTCTTGACTTAAATATTCACCACCTCTATCAGAACGAAGAGATTTAATCTTCTTTCCTAGTTGCAATTCTACTTCTGCTTTAAACACTTTGAATGTCTCAAATACCTCATGTTTATGTTTAGCTAGCACCTTTTCTTGACACATGCCTAAGTGGTCCACAAAAATCAGTATGTATTAACCCAAGTAGATCAGTAGCTCTTTCAATATTGCTATTAAAAGGTTTCTTGGTCATCTTCCCAGAGATACAAGACTCACATTTATCAAATGATTCATCATTGATATTTTCCAAAAGACCTTCACGTTGAAGTTTTGTATACGTGTCTTCCCAATATGGGAAAGTCTACAATGCCAAAGATAAGAAGAGTTCTTGTCAAACTTTCTCTTCTTATTCATGCTAAAAACAGAATTATTATTATTCTTGAATTCATTATCATGCATGTCTATTTCAAACACACCATTCACAGAAATTGCATTAAAATAGAATATCCCATCTTTCCAAACAGAAATTCCATTATTATCAATCGTGTGGACGAATCCATTATTCAACAAACAAGAAAAGGAAATAACACCCCTAAGAATTGAAGGTACATAATGACAATCATTTAGAATCAGTATTAAACCCGAAGGTAAAACTAAATTAAATGTTCCTATAGCTTCAACTGCTGCTTGTGCGCCATTGCCCACTTGCAGAAATTGTTGCCCATAGGATAGCTTCCTTCCTAAATTAAATCCTTGCAGCGTATTACAAATGTTAATACCGCATCCCGTATTATATACCCAAGAATTTAATTTGTATGTCAAATTGAATAATTCAATCATAAATAAAGTACCTGAAGCTGCAGCGTTCTGCTGAGACTTCTTTTTTATTTCTCGCAACTCTTCGAGGTAAAGAGGGCAATTCCTCTTCTAGTGACCACTTGCCTTGAAATGGTGACAAGTCTCATCCTTCTGAGATTTATTCTTCTTGACAAAGTTCTGCTTAGGTTTCGAATAAGTTGCAACTTGCTTGCCCTTATCACCCTTGTCTTTGCCTTTTTTCTTATTCACTTGCGGTTTCAGATTACTCACTCTACCTTTTTGTATGGTTAGTACAGGAGGAGTAGAAGTAGATGCCTTGTCCTTTAACCCCTTTCCATAGTCAATGAGCAATGCATGCAAATCATTAAATGTCTTCCCCGTGCAATGCATATTATAAATTCGAACAAAATCATTAAAATCCTTGTTAAGGGATCTATTGATCAAGTTGATAGCCATATTATGATCATAGGGGTGTTCTAGTGCAATGAGCTATTCCATATAACCATTCATCTCCAAGTAATGGGCACTAACAGACTTTCCAGGAGTTTGCTTGCAGCTATGCAAAGCATCTACTAAGTCGTAGATCTCCACAGCTTGCGGCTTCTCGAACATAGCCTTGAGCTTATCAAGCATTCGCTTAGGTGAAAATAGCTCATACTTCTGTTGAAGTGGAGGAGCCATTTTTCCTAGCATTAAACAAGCCACCTCTAAGTGCTTCTTAACATTAGGAGTGTGTTCAAGCCTTTGCGCTTCAGAAGCTCCTTCAGCAAGATCCTATGGATAAGGAGTGGTCAAGATATCAATAGAACCCGCTACTCTCAAGACAATTCTTAGTGAGCGGTACCAATCATTGAAGTTTGGACCAGTAAGTTCAGGACGATCAAAGAATGCTTTGAACGTAGAACTTATAGTGTTATTGTCGGGTTGAGCCATTTCTATGGAAATAAGTTCAAATATTAGTAATTTTTATAACAATATACTTTCAAGAAAATAAAATTACCCCGGTATATAAACCATAGTATTTTCCTTGAATCCTAGAACTATATTGACATAGATCCATTACATCAGTTGATCTGCTAGTAATGAATGTACTCAATATAGCGACTTGTCGAACAATTCAATTGTCAAACAATTTTCAATTTCTAGATATTTAAGGGATTTACATTACCAAAAGAACGTTTTGCATTCTAAACATGTTTCATCCCTTATGACTGCATTAAGTTTCCAGATCTCACTGAGTAACTTAATTAAGTCATCTAATCTGAATAACGTAAGACCATCATACGAATTCTCATTCTATGAAAGTTTTCTCTCCATTACAACATCACCCAAAAATCTCATTTGATGAGTAGTATTTTCAAGTGTTCGTCAATTAGATAGCATTCAACTTAAATTTTAAGGGTATAAATTTTGATGTCAAAATCAATGTATGGAGAAACATGCATACAACTCTATAGCATAAGTTTAATAAAACATTTAGTAAACTTTCCACGAGACTAAATTTCTACATAAATTATGTTGAGATATTGGTTAAAACAATCAAAGAATTTACCCACAACTATTCACAACTTACTTTTTCTAGAACTCGGCTAAAGCACAAAGCAATACCCTTATTAATTGTGTTTCGGATGTGAATTTGTAGTAGATCAACCTTAAGGTATAATTAAAATAATAGTCGTAGGTAATTTTAATTTGACGCACAGGCGAGCCAGGAATTTGGTCAGCGACTAATGGCTTTACAACTCCTTCCTTAACCGGGTACATGACAAGCAGTGCGTTATACCCACTTTATAGTTTGTCAAAAGGAGTAGGTCATTAGATTATTATTTCAATTCACCAATGAACGTAATCTTATGAAATTTAGATCTCTAACAAATCTTTATTTAAATATGATTTAGTCCATATTATTTCTTTTCAAAAAAAACCCTTGTTTACAACAATTCAACAATTTTAATATAAACAAGTAAAAAAAACTAAATCATAAACACATAATAACAATTTATATGTGCAATAAATAAATTAAGTAGCCACATGCAAACGATTTATTCAATAACCTTTAAATCTAGGTTTTAATATCCATATAAAAGTCTTCCCTAATTCAATATTTATTGAATCAAATAATCACGTAGCACATAAAATCATATAAACATATAATTTTACAATCCATGAAAACATGCACGTTATCATGGATCCTCCCACAAATCTTAACAATTAAATCTCTACGGATCGTAACCATAAATGACATAACAATTAATCATGCAATTTAATCTATAATTATCCCACATGTAATTTAGGGTTTCAAAACAATTTGTTTTTAATAAAAATTTGGCCAAAACCTTAGTTTTTATAAAACAAAACCCTAATTTTAAGAAAACGTAAAAAAAACATGTATTTTTAACTCAAAACAATTATTAGTTAAAAAATCAGATTTTTGATAATTATAACATGTTAAAACGGCTCTCGATGCCACTGAAGGTTTATTAACATCATAACAATTATATAAAACCCTAAACGAGATCAAAGCACACATATAGCGGAAGCGATTTAACAAGATCATAATTAACACAATTAGAATTAATCGAATTAGGATTACATACCTTTACGCTAAAGCAAATCGACAAGACGAAGAACGAATCACCAATTAGGGTTTATAACGAACACCACCAAGATATAGTCTAAAGTAAGACTATATTACGATCTTGTACACACGTAATACAACGAGCTAACCGTGATTCTAGCACGTGTAAACCAAGCTATAACGCTTGTAGAACATCTACCCAACAACTCTAGAGAGGGGCTAGGACTAGATTTAAACTAAAACCGAGCACCAAGAAAAAACCACACCAAACCCTTTGTGGGTTGGTGTTGCGATCGGCCAAGAGAGAGGAGAGAAAGAGATTTAGGAGTGTATGAGGATGAGGGATGTATTTATAGGCCTAGTAAATTTTGTAGCCCAACAAATAAAAGGAAAGTTCTTTCCTTCTCCCCTTTGTGCCCTAACCGCCATTCGAACACCCCTCTATGGGGTGTTCCGGAACCTTCCGTCCTTCTTTCTTTTAATCCTCTTTCTATATATTCTTTAACGTTCGTTAATACTTAACCCTTAATTATTTAATGACCGTTAATGTTATGTCTCGGTTTAATTTAATAAACCTAATAAATATATTTATTAAATAAATTAATAAATATAATAAATACATTTATTAAATAAATTAACTCTTTACGTATTGTGTGCAATCCCGTAGTCTCGATTTCGATCCTATCACACGACTATTAAATATAAGTCCATAAACTTTCACGGTCTATACTGGTATTAGAAAATTTTTGATTTATATATGAAATTATTTTTATGACAATTTAAATGCTCAAGCATAAATTGGCTGTACTTAGCGGTTATTTTAGGCAATATTTTTAATTTTTCAAGCTTAAGGTGCTAGTAAATTATTTTGGTTTATTAAGATATATAAATATAGATTAGTGAAACTAGTGTAACATACATCATACATGACAAGAATGATGGTTTATATACAAATACACCCGAAACCTGATTAATTAGCTTGTCGCAATTTGCAAGACTCGCATATAAAATCATAAAGTGAAAACATGTCTAGATATGTTAGTTATACTTAATTTTTATTTGAAAAAGGCACAATAACATAGATTTATATACTTAATTGACTACTCCGCTAAATATTGGTTAAATGCTAAATTTCAAAACTTAGAGCGCTATATGGACGAATACATATATAAATAACATCACCCTTTTAGTTAAGTGAAATACTAAAAACAAAGACTAGATGCATTTGTCGTAAGTGTTTTGTTTGTGCAAATATTACGATATTTAATTTATGCAGACTTTTTATGTTTTTGTGATAAAAAAACATATAGCTTACAAATTTGATGTAAAGTGTGAAAGTTACTCTTACATTAAAACTATCAATAACAACATTCATCAACATCACTCGACGTCTCAAGTTTGCATCAACACGATTAAAATTGGTCTTGGTGTTGGTAAGTATTGGACTTGGTGATGTTCGTTTCGCAAGTCTTAAAATTTTTCAAGATATTAACACACACAAATGACTAGAAATACAAACACGGGCAAGTATACCCTATCATGTATAGCATAGTTTAATGGTAAAGTCCAGTTCGTTCCACGGGATTGATGCTAAAGAATATAAAACAATTACCTCTAGAGTGTCACAAGTTCTAAAGATATACTTATCAAATGGTTTTAAAGGTGCGTTTGGTTAAGGTCACAAACATATGAAAGATAGATAGCAATGGTGAATATGAGCACATAAATAATGTAAGAAAACATTTCGATTACTAGTCGTACACGTAACATCTAATTAACATAACAAAAATCCGACTAAAGATCATGTCATATCAAAAGCATTAAGAATGGTTTATGCTTGATTTCGATAACTAAAATAGCATATGAGACTAAGCAAGGGTCGTTATATGTTTTATTCCACTAATCGCGACAAAAGTGAATAACAAGATTCATTTACTAGATAACATGAAATTCATCCATTCACATGAGTACTAGTCATGATCATGAATAAATCCAACATATAACAATGATCTTTCATTAATAACATATAGTACAAAAGCATCTAAATCATACTCATTTTCACGAACCAAAGAGGAAAGTGCGCCGCACAAACTAATTGTGCGCCGCACTTTGCCCTCACAAAGCATATAAATATATCTAATCATAAGGATGTTAGTCCTCAACCATTTGCACAACACACTACTACATCATAAACAGTAAAAATAATCATTTCAACAATATAGAAATCAAAAGAAATGAATAACATAATGGAAATGAGAATTATACCAACAAAAGTATCAAATCAATACTTGCTCCAAAATGTTTATAAGCTTTTATTCCAACTTATCACAATCAACAGCAAGTTCCTAGTCTCTTGTTACAAAAATAATGATATGAACCACTTAGGTTCACCCTGTTCTAATACAATGATCAAGGATTGATCCTTGATTTATATCAAAACCTTGTAACAAATGACAATGGAGTATGGAATCTATCTCTATAGCCTGCCCTAGGGTTGATTATATAACCCAATATTCGTAACTAGTAAAACATAGAGCAAGCCAAGAGTTGTGTCAAAAATTGCCATGCATAATGGCACTAAATACATGTAACTGCAGTAAAATGTGCGCAACACTTTGTCAATTGTGCGCCGCACTTCCATTTTGTAAATGTGCGCCGCACTTTTCATGTTGTGCGCCACACTTTTGGTAGTTCTCCAAAATCGTAGTTTGTTGAATGTGTGTCGCACTTTTCCTTTTGTGGGCCGCATTTGGCTCTTTTTCAGCACAATTTATTTTGTACTCCTTTTCTTCTTATTTCTTTACATCTTTGCTTCATATGTTTATTCCTTCACTACAATCAAACAATACACATTATTAGTAAGATTTCAACACATAACTTATTTATATACATAGCAAACAAGGACAAATGCATCATTACAAACATGTATAAATGAGGCGTTATCATATTCCCCCATACTTAACTTCTTGCTTGTCCTCAAGTAAGGTAAAAATATATTTTTAATAGGTGTTGAAAGAATAGATAAGGCCAAAAATCGAAAGCAAAGATAACGCCACAAAACACCTCACGGAGTAGATATTTTGATTTCATACACTCTCTTTATATGGGTAAATTATCGCTCAAAAAGCACGGTCATGAAAAGTAAATTACCATAAGCTTGTAAAAGGAACTAAACTAAACCAATTTGGCGTAAGCACCAAGTAAAATATAAAAAGAGGTCTTTTTCAAAAACTTTTATTACCACCGCATGTTAAAAAGAGTAAATAACATATCATTTTTCACCATGTTTATTGTTTCTACACTTTTGTACTTCACACTTGTAGGCTTTCTCTTTGCCTTTATTCCTCTTTTTTTCATTTGGGGTAATATGTCTTCCCCATACTTGTGATCTACTATCATCTCGAAACATGGTTTTCCACAATATATTATCGTCTTAAAACATCGGCAAAAACTTTCATTCTTTTCTCTTTTCTTTTGCCTCCTTATCATTTAAAATACTTTTTATCATACAAGTATGATCCCACTATGGTCTCGCAAAGATTACCAAGAACAAGTTCTAGAATTTAAACTAATCATCGGCATACTCACAAATTTGATTTAAAACGTAAGAATGCTTACGAATTATAGAATAAAAATCCTCACTGTTGTGAATAAGATATTGTGTAAGTAACGTTATCAATTCCAAGTCAAAATAGCTTTACAATACTGGAATTATCAATCTTTCAACATATATAAGTACACAAAACAAAATTTTAGAAAATCCGCCAGAAAGTGCGGCGCATAATCCAAAATGTGTGGCGTACTTTTTGTCACAGAAAGTAGAAAAAATTTTCAACTTAAAACGCTCTTATTTTCCGCTTATCACCCCCCATACTTATTATGAACATTGTCCCTAATGCTAAGCATAAGTAAAAATTAAAAATAGAAGAAAATAAGAATAATACTCCTCTTTTATTCAGAGTCGCAAACGAAGCCGAAATCATCAATCTTCGCCTTATTGTGCCTTGTGATTGTGGTAAATTGCACCTCTTGTTTAGGAAAACAAAAGAGCGCAAATAAGCGGAAAGTATTAAACAAATGGTTTTAGGAAAATCAAGTGTTAATGACCCAATTAAGTTCGTTTCCCAAGGAGGTATATGTGTGTGACTAAAATACAATGATAATTGAGATTAATATTTGAAAGACGGGGATGAGAAAATAGAATGACGAAGACGTGAAAATTATTACTACGACGACTAAAATAAAAACCGTAAAAAGTGACAAAATAAAAATTAGTTCTAAAAATTCCCAAAAAATTACCAAAAATCAAATTAAATAAACTAAGAGTTTACAAATGATCAAAACTTTTTCAAACCTTTTAATTAATTAAATATTAATTTTTAAATGCTAATTAAAGCCTTAAAAATCAAAATAATTATTAAAAAGCCCAAATAAGATTTTTCACTTTGTAAACCTCTAAAATGACTAAATAAGAATAAAAACTATTTTTAAGAATTTTTAAACTAATTAAAACTATTTAAAATGATTAGATACTATTAAAAACTTAAAATAATTCTAGAAATTAGGAAAATGATGATAAATTTAATCTAAGAGTTGCAAAAATCCAGTTTTAATGTATTAAACCTAAGAAAAATATAAAAAGTGCAAAAATGTGAAAGTTGAAATTTAATAATAAAATAATATTAAAATAATATTAAAAATCTAAAAATTATAAAAAATTCTAAAAACTTGAAAAATAGTTTATTTTAACCTAAATAATCAGAAAATGAAAGTAGAATTACCAAAATACCCCTAATGGGCCCCCAAATGGGCTAAAAACCAAAACAGACCCCTAAATGGGCTTAATGGGCCCAAAAAAGGTTCAAACTTAACCAAATGGGCTGAAAATAACCAGTCTGACTCAAAATTTGTTTTTAAGCACAAAAGTCTAAAGGCCCAAAAGCTGAAAATATGCTTATCACGGCTTAAATGGTCAACAGCTTATTCTTAATGGGCCAATAAGCCCATTAAGCCATAAGCTAATGCCATAAGCTCTAATTGGACAGAAAACATCTTATTGAGATTCTAAACCAATCTGCAAAAAGAAATTTTGAAAAAGCTCAAGTAATAAGCCAAAACTTTGAAAAGAACTTTTTCACTAAACGACAAAATAGTCAGGTTAGAGTTCTAGGGCGTTTCAGAAGCTGATTCTTTTTGCAAAAGCTCACAAATAGCTTAACTAAGAATAATCAATCATAAAATTCACAAAAGGCCAAGTAGAATAAGCTGTAGGAGCAAATAAGCTGGCTGAAAAAGCAAAATAAGCTAGTTTCCTAGCAAAAGCTTAACCAAATGACTTGTAACTTTCCAGATTTGATATTAAGCTAAGAAAAATGACACCTATTACAAAATCCAAGTTGTTGCATGTACCAATAAGCAGTTCTCAAAAATAAGCCAAAATGTGCTTATTTGACCAAAAGTCAAAGTCCTCTAAAATTCACCAAATGCTAAGGGATTGTTTGTAACCTTGTTTTAAGCAATTTTTGTGAAGAACTCAAGGTAGAGTCCTTGTGAATCAAGTGGTCAGTTGACCAAATGACAACAGATTTTGGACAAATTAGGCCAATAAGCCAGTTAGGTTATAAGCACTCAAATAAGCAAACCAAATAGCCAAATTGTCTCACAAGCAGCACAAAATCAAGTTCCAAGCAACAAACAAGCATGGCATACACTTGATAACAAAATGCAAGGCAAAATTGAGGTGGTCACTTTGCTGATGCAAATGACCACTTCAGCCAACTTTGATAAGCTCTAGCACCCACAATAAGCCACCAAATTCAACAAACAGATACTGCACAGATTGCTTATCACCAAAACTCTTCCCAAACCAGATTTCAGACCTTAGATCCAACAAACAAAGAATTTATTGGATCTGATGTGTTTGACCAATTTCAAACCACTTTTATCAGATTTTTCCAAAATTTTGAAAACCTTAACCAAACCACTTGAGCCTTAACCAATGGCCAAAATTTGTTGCATATGACTTTTTTAGACTCCCCAAGCCCTAAGAACCAAGGGCACAAGGCCACAAGGCCTTATGATCCCAAAATCCCAAACAGCCTTGTTTTAGTCCTTTTTCAAACAAACTTTTTATTCAATCAAACAACCTACTGATTTTAAGGTTCATTTACCTCAACTAGGTGACAACTAACAGATAACAACTATAAAACAGAAAGCACAAACACAAGAACAACAAATCACATGGCAAACTTCATATCAGACATAAACATGAAATTTTTTAGAGGAAACTTAAAAAGAGCTTATACCTATCCCCCACAACTTCCTAGAGGGATCAGCAATGCTCCTTGGACCACTCTCCACAACTAGAGAGTGACCAAGGTCCTTGAACAAAGGAGATGGTATGTGCCTTGGTTGATGGTTCAAAGCAGAACCTAAAGGGCTTGATTTCTTCAACACAAGCAGCAAACAACCTATCCAAAGGTTTATAAACCTTCACTAGCTTGGTGTCAACAAGCTTACAAGTGCTTATAGCTTTTGGATAAGGGTTAGTATAAGATAAATATAAAAAACAGATGACTGTTTTCAAGCTTATTTCAAACTTGAAAACCTTACCAAACATAAACGTGCTTTAACCACAAGATCAAAGCACCTTTATAACATCAAATGGAACTCAGAATTACCCTTAAACAACACCAAAAACATAAAAAGGAATTACAATTTTCTTAAAATACCAACTTTTATAAATTTTAAAAAGGAATTACAATGTGTAAAGAGTAAAACTGGAACAAGGGACTCTCACAGGTTGAGGTCTCCTTATATAGGACTAATGGACTATTCTAGAATGCTGAAATACATGAAACCCTAGCTAAGAATTCTCAAAAATGCCCTTGACGCGTTTGTTGTTGATGAGCTGTCCAAAATGATCTTGAGCGTTCCTTTTTTCTTTTGGGAGCAAGTATGAGCTGAGGGTTGTTGAGAGGGAATTGGGGGTGGGGTCCATGGTGAGTGGGATTGAGTGTTTTTGGTGTGGGATGGGTTTTAGAGTGTGTGAATCAAACGTATGCCAGGGTATTGGAATTAACCCTTTGTTTAAGTGAAGTAAAATCTGGGGGTGAAGAAGGGTAACAGTAACATGTTTGATCCGTTTTTTGTGGAAGTGGAGTTGTTTGGCGCATTTTCTCATTTGAAAGTTTCATATGCCCACCTTTGGTCCTTGTGTTTTGAGAAAGATAGTAAAACGTGTTTATTCAGCTAATAAACTCATATCCTTTGTTAATAAAGTTTATGATTTCACACTTTTGCTCTAAAACTTTGGCAAAAGGTTTTCAAGGGTTGTTTTGCCATTTTTGCATAGTTTGAGGACTGATCTTGGACATTCTTGATCTTCAAAGGTCTTTAATGTATCTTTGACTTCATGAGGGACCATTATTGACAATTTAGAATTGTTGAGGGACTAAACTTGCCAATTCTTCAAAGTTGAAGGACCTTTTTGTAATTTTGACAAACTTAAGGGACCAAACTTGTAATTATGAATATACAAGGGTATTAAGAGTCATTTCTTCATAAATGAGGGATCAATCTTGTACATCTTCAAATCTTCAAGGGTTTTTCTTTGAGAAATCCATAACTAGGGCCTGGTTCTTTGTACGGTTTCGTTTCTCGTGTCCGTTTTTCCTTGTTTCTTGTGATCTTTTGTCTTTTTCATGATACCCATACCTAAAACACACAAGTAAATAAATACAAGCATATATATGGTATATTTATGACATTTTTTGCATTTAAAGCCCGAAAAGAACGATAAGATCATGTATAAATGCCATCTCATCACCTTGACTCGCTTATTTTCTTCAATTGAACACAAAGTATATATGCAAAAATATTTTACATACCAAATATAAGATTAAAAATCCACATAAAAAGTAATAGTTTTGTCCTACGTGCCAACAAAGGCATATTACACAACAAAATAAATTGTTTTGAAATTGTTTCAAATTATGACTAGCACACAAGTCACAAACACAAGTGGCATCACATATCCTCTTCAGTCTCGTCATTCCTTGGAGCATTGGATGGGTAGAAGTGTGGTGGATAAGGTGGCGGTTGTTGGGTGCAGTAGAATGGCTCATGGTGATATCCCGGTGGTCCATGAGGTCCACTCATCAGAACGCTATATTGTTCCACCATCCTCTCAAAAACTGGAGCATATCTATCCATGCTATAACATTGTCGCTCCATCATAAACCCAGGTTGGTCTTGCCTAACCTCCATCCTTCCCATCCTATCACAAACATCTTGGAGTGTTGCGCGAGGAAGTCGCAACATGCTCACACGTGGTGCTCTCACCGGCGCGTCTTCTCGTATCAACCTTTCATCCACTCCAATCAAATATCTCAAAGTGATTTTGTCAATGGTATCACATATGATTGGCGTGCTAAGACCTCCCACAACTTGATCGGTTAAAAGTCTTATTCTTCGGGCTAAGCTAGTCACAAATTGTCCACACATAATCATACTACTTGCTTGACTACCATGACCTTTCCTTTTCATCCACTTTGCAATCACCCAAGCCACATTATCATATTGCTCACGGTTCTTGTTCCTAAACATGCTCAACAACCACAAAACATTCTTTTGAACCTTATCATATCCTGTTATTCGTTGGCAAACCGCGTAAGCAATCATCTTTTGGATCCCTCTCAAAAGTGGACTAGAAATCCTAGTGGTTGAGCTCCTAGACAAGATCAAAGGATCCTCATCCGGTCAAATTAATGCCCAAAACTCATTAGCATTGACATTCCCATGATCACGTTCTCCTCCTTGGAAATACACTTCAAATCCTTCCTCATCTCGCTCCTCTCTAGTGTACAACTCCAAGTACTTAGCAAATTCCTTCAAAGTCAAAGAATGTCCTTTCCCACAAAGTCTAATACTCATGATTTTCTTAGTCAATAGCTCATCATCATCAACATCTTCATCAAGATTAAATGTCAAGAAAAACTCAAGAACAAGCTCCGCAAAAATCTTCTCCCTACAAGTAAAAGCACGGACCCAAGCATCGGATAGAAACAAATCTTCATTTCCTCCAGCCTCTATAACAACTATCGATAGAATCTCTCTAATTTGAGCTTCACAACCAAGGTCACTCAAAATTCTAAAATCCACAATGCTAGGTGCGAAAATTTGTTTCGGAAGTAGAAGACTAACAGCATTGTTTTAAATGCTTTTAGCATCATTTGCACATCCAGGCCAATTCAAGAATGGATGATTAAGGACCCCCATGAGTGCGGCACTTGCCGACTCGATAGGCTTTTGCCTCTTCCTTCGGCTAGATGAGCCGGTCTCATAGTTTCCAGAACCTGTGTTCTGTAAAATTTATCACATAAACAAACATATATTAACATTAGATAAACATTAGGGGTCAACAGCAACCCTATGTTGGTGTTCTGAACATTCTGTTTGTTTTTCAGGCAAAAAGTGTGGCGCACTTCTGAGAAGTGTGGCGTACTTTTTGGGAAAAATCCGTCAGAGTGCAGCGTACTTGAGAAAAAGTGTGACGCACATTCTGTATATTTTTAGCAAATGTCGGGGTGATTAGCATTCATAACCAAATTCGACAACTAATAGTTCCAAATCAATAACAATGGCTAGAATCGAACACTAAACCATTCCTAATTTATTCCAATCCACGACATTGCTTAATCTTAGGGTTTAATTTCAAGACCCTTATTATTATTTTATTTTTTTCAATTTTATCTAACATTCTAATCCTATCCTAATCAATGTCCCCATTTCTAATCACAAATCGAAATGTAATTCGATTATCAATCACTAAGAACCCTAATTGAAAAATTAATCAAAAATTAAACCCTAAATAAAATAAAATGTAAATGAATTAAAGATAAAAACTTACCCTAGACATGATCTCGAGTGTGAATTGGAGTAAGAATCGAAAATATTTTTGGTGATGATTTGAAAATCGTCAGGTGTGTTTTGTTGTGTTTTTTAGTTTCAAATGAGATAAAAATGAAGTACATACAAAAATCCGCCCAGAAGTGCGGCGCACAATTTCGGAAGTGCGGCGCACATTTTGTGCTCACAGACCAAGTTACTGTTTTTTACTTACTAGACTCAAGTTTTCGAAAGAAAACCTCCAATTCATTTGATTTCATAAAAGAAAAATAACAAGTCCAAATAGGAAAACATTTCCCTCTTCTAAGACCATCCAAAAACTTCTAGGACTCTTAGATTTCACTTCGTTTTATTATTTTATCTACATACAGAAAAGGGTAAAAATGCATAAAGCAACTAGGAGCCAATGG
This sequence comes from Glebionis coronaria, assembly GCA_025667525.1. Taxonomy (NCBI): domain Eukaryota; kingdom Viridiplantae; phylum Streptophyta; class Magnoliopsida; order Asterales; family Asteraceae; genus Glebionis; species Glebionis coronaria. The sequence continues at coordinate 163,200,981 of CM046882.1, read as the reverse complement.
TGCACTCCTCAATTCCTCCATATCTTTAGTTATAGCAGAAGTTTAGAGGTGACATGATATCACTCTTCGTGTAGCATCCCGAGACCTCTCTATTGGTGTCTTTTGTCTCGTACACTTTTTCGTACCTCTTTCCACATGTATCAATAATGACCATGGCAATATGCCACTCACTATCTCCATCTTTAGCAATGTTTTCAATTTATCGTTTGTTCCCCACTTGCCAATATTTGTATTTCAATGAAACGAGAAGTGATCCAATCATTCCCACAATCTTCTTGTATACATATATGTCAAAGAAAAGGTTATGGTAGCTCATTTCACTTAAAGATGTGTCCAAAAGTTCTTCCAGTTCCGTCCATGGTTACGAATGTGGACCATAAACTGGCATACTGTTCTCATCTCTTTTCACGGTGTAGTGCTTATCGTCTTCATCATCACTATCATCGTGTTTCTTTGCTTTTAGTACATTATAGTTTTGATGGACAAACCCATCAAAGCTAGTCATAGTACCTTTTCTAACATCTATGTTTGAACCAATGGTGTGCAAAATTTTTCTTCCAACCACTAGTTGAATATCTCGATCAATAGGAATGTCGAGAAGCATGAAATCGGCTAGTAGTGTAGTTGTCCCCACTTGGAAAAGAACTCCAAGTAAACGTCCAAATCCCTCCGCATAGGAGTGATCAAGCATTTTGATACGATCAAACCTTGGTTTGACTCTACCAACATCTAGCATTTTGAAGATTCCATAAGGCATACCATTAACATTTTAGCCCGTGTCAACCAAAGCATTATAAGTAGTCTTACCCTCCAACCTTGTTGGTAGGATAAAGTACCCCGGATCTTCTTTTTCAAGCATTACCTTGTTCTCACGAAGCATTTGGATAACCACATCTTCATAATACGGTGTGAGTCCATCTTCAACTTTCAATTTGTCGAGCAAAACCCCATCAACAATCATTTTATATTTAACACTATATTTTAAAGTTTCAATGATTGGTGGATTCATGTTCAACAACATGACTCTTTCTTTAATATCTTCTCGTAATTCCTCCATTGATAGTTCTTCTCTAGTAAATGGTTTGTTAATCGTGAGTGAAGGTCCTTCACCATTATAGCTCAACTTGTAAGCATGGGCGGGTTTCTTGCCTTTGTTTCTTTTGGTTTTCCCCATGCTACAAAAAAATCTAGGATCATCAATCTCCTCGGTTTCAATAGGTGTTAAATCATCAAAGTTGAGATTATCAAGTATTTCATCAATCTCCCCAAAGTCTAAGCTTTCATGCACCTTTGGCCATAAATTAAGTATGCCACAAGTAATGTCAAGTTGTGCATTAGCTTGCTTTAGGAAAGATCTCCCAAATATTACACAAGGTTCATGAAATTGAGTATTTTGAAGTTCGTTTATTCTCGATTTTTGACAAATTGAAAGTCCTAAAAATCTCAAGCCTTAAATTGTTCTTGGTTGTTAAGGGTATTTGGAAGTCTATGTCTAATTCAATCAACAAGTAAAAAGAGGAAAATAATAGGCTACGTATCCGTAAAACACCTTGCAATTACCAATTACTATTCACAAAGTAAAAATGTAAAATGCTTAAAAATTAAATTGATTGAAATGTAAGCTAAATGAAAGTATAAGGGCTAAAATGTAAATTTCAGAATCTAGAAGGACCAAATGTGTAAAATTTAACCAACTATTAACTAATCTAACAACTTTAACAAACTGTCTAACTAATTTTTCCAAAAAATGAAACTTTAGGGACTGATTACTTGAAAACCCTAAACTCTTACAAGCTTAGCTCTGAATGCAAACAGTTTCAAACAATAGGGACCAAAGTGCAAATAAATGGGATTGTATATCAAAAACGGGCTAAGAAAGATTAATAAGCTGGTTTGAGCTTATTACTGGACCAAATTAAGTATGGTTTATTTCAAAGTGCTTAAAATGGAAATTTAGCTAGACTTGAGCAAGGAATCAGCTTAAAAGCTCATAAATCACAAAGTAGCTTATTCTAAAAAGCCAAGAATAAGCAAACTAGAAATTGAGACCTCCACAACTTGATTTTATTGAACAATCTGATTAACAAGCTAACGAGAAGACTTGAATGTCTTTTAAAACTGAAAATGATTCACTGGATAAGCCAGAATCTTATATTAAGCTCAAATGAGCTTATTTGACCAAGCGTTGACCAAATTTTGGAAAAAGCTGAAAATGATAAAAACCACTCAAGACATGTTGGCAACAAGTTTGGTGAAAGAAAAATGGCAAATTTATGAAGTAGAAATGCAGTTATAAGAAATTAGAATTGACTTGTTCACAGAAACTTACAAATGCTCAAATGCTTATTAAAAAGTTGATTTCTCTCTAAAAAGTTGATACTGTATAATTTCCTTTTACACACTTAAACTTTGGATGTTGGAATACAAGTAGAAACAGGTTTCAAGCAATATGATCAAATAACAAAGAAATGCTAGTGGATTGAAATTTGCTAGTTTAACTGATGAAAATACTCACAACACTTGACCCATACTTTTTATACCAATTGCCTTTTTGACTGAATTTTTGACCACAAAATGAACCAAAAATGTTTACACCATATAACCAAATGTACATGAACACAACTCAACTGATTTAACAAATTCTAACAACCAAAACTTATCAAATCCAAACATTGTTTTAGGAATCTGTTAAAGACTTTTACAAAAGATATTTGATCAAAGTGTAAGACAAGTTATGACTCTTATCAAAGCTTGTTTAGATGACCAAATGAAATGTGATTGAACTAAAAATAGGCAACTAACAACTCTTAACCACAAAATGAACTCAATGACTAAAAATCTGATGAAATCACTTAACAGAAAACAAGTAAACTAGGATTAAACCTGTAAAACACTAAACAACTATAAATCCAACACAATTACTCTAAAATTAAGCTAAATACATTATCAGTTCAACAAGTAAGCTTTAAACTATGAATGTAGCATGCAAAACTGATTAAGTGGAACCAAAAACAGGATTTTAAAACCTTTTAGCAAGAAGCATCCTCTGATGGAGTAGAGGAGCGCTGAGCTCTCTAAATCACACTTCCTTCAACCCAATTCAACTAAAATCAACAACCAAATCACCTCCAAAAGCTATGTATGATCTATTTAACTAATTCTGCTTCAAACTGCTTCAACAGGTCTGGATATGAACTGAACTAACTAATAACTCTTGAATAGCTTCCAAATCACAAACACGAACTCTATTGATCAATGAAGATCAACAGCAACACAATCTATCAACTAGAATGTAGAATTGAGTAAGATAGATGAAGGTATGAACTGAATATTTTTGTTTTATTTATTTGGGAGGGAAAGTTTGTTACAAATGCTAACTGCCTAACTAACAAGCTCTTAAGTGTGTGTGTCAAACACTTAAGAGTTTCTAACTAACTGAAAATAGAACTAAAATTGAGAGAAAAAAAATGAAAGTGTGTGTTTTTCACACTTTTAGCTACGTCATACAAATAAGATGATCTACTCCTATTTATAGAGCTGGAATGAGAAGTTGTTGGAGTGAATGACGTGTCTTGGCCAATGGGAGAGGGCCAGGTGTCTTTCTCTTCTTGATTGCAAATTCATCTTCAAGAACTCAAAAGGGGATTTTTGATCTTGTTGATTTCAGTCTAATTTGTTATGAGAACTGAATTCTTTTTTGAATTTAGAGTAAGTTTCATGTTAAGTTCAACTTCTAAAATGCCTTCCTTCTCAAAATCGAATCTGGGCGCGTTCATCTTTGAAAATGGCACGTAGAATCTTCTTATTGGAGTTAAGCTAGACACACGGATCATTATCAAATTTGGATAATTTGATTATTGATTGTAGTAGAATACAACTCTTGTTTAGGAAAACAAAGAGCGTAAATAGCGGTAAGTATCGAGTGATGATTTTAGGAAAAATCAACACTAATGACCCACAATCACTTAAAAGAGATGAAAGATTCGTTTCCCAAGGAGGTATGGTGTTGTGAATTAACTTGTATTTCTTTGAGATTAATATTGAGAAGATGGAATGACGGTTTCTTGGAAATTACACTATGACGTAAAAAACGAAAACGTAAAGCCGTAGAAAAAACCACAAAAATTAAAAATTAAGCTAAGACTAAAAACAAAATCAAGAAAAAGATAAAAACAAGTCTTAAATAATATAAATAAAGATGAAAATCCAACAAAGATATTTTATAACCTTTTATTAATTAAATAATTAATTTTAAATGCTAATTAAAGCCCTAAAATCAAATTTAATTAATTCAAATGTCAAAAATATGATTTTATTGAACAATTACTCAACTTATATTATTATAAGACTAAAAAGTAATTT